>OW569320.1:3105533-8621599 GCA_937595015.1 Polyommatus icarus | reverse complement strand
GCATGCGGGGGAGCTCCAACGGCATGCTGGCCGCGCTCTGTGAACGCCCTGATAACCCGTATATCGGTCACTGCTGTCGCTTGCATGCAAAATACAGGCCAAAATAATTATTATTTTAATATAATTTATGTAATTATGTAAGTATGTTTTTTCAACAAATGTGACTTTTGTTTGTAATTTTTTGATCTTGTACGGATATGAGTCTGGATACTTGAAATAAATTATTATTATTATGTTTGTGTAAAGCATTCCTTGCTCACGGGCAATTAAATCCTGGACCTTTGGAAGGCATGCGTGGGGCCGAAGCCAACACGTAGAGGCCCGTTCCACAGTTTTAATCTAGATGTAATGTGACACCGGTCGGCGACTCTCCCTGTCCGAACTATAGAAGTACGACTAAGGAGAGCCAGCGGCCAGTGTAGGACTATTGCAGGGAATGGAATTAAATTGATATCGGGCTATGGGGGTGAGGTGCTAGTGTACTGGGTAACTGGGACTATGGAAGGACTATGGCGTCTGCCGATACAATGTTGTAACATGTATAAAATTGGCAGACGGTGACTCGCCATCTCTTTGAATGGGCCCCTCAAAATGGTCGCACGTACGGTGCACCGAGGCGGCAACATTGACAGAGCGGCTTGAGGCAGGAGAGGTGTCGCTGGACTTTAAACGCCGATCATTTGCACCCTCAGAGGGTCCCATCACGTCGCCCACTCGCCACTTACGTTTCACATCCTCCCTCCGAGCCGAAGCTCTCGCGACTCCACTCTGTCCGGCCGGTTAAGGCAAGGCAGAGGTAGGGCCTGATTCTCCGTCAGTGTTCACTCTGGCCGGCCGGTGAAGGCAAGCCGGAAATGGAGAACAGGGGCTTCCCTGGGAGCACTCGGGTGCGTGGGGTCGCTACTCCCCAACAGCTCGCCACAAGCTGCCCTGCGATTATGCGATTATTATTATTTTAGTACTAGGTAACTAAAAACTAAAAAGAGTGAAATTATTAAACTCAACTTTTTGTCTTCTTCATAATTTTGAAGTCGGTGCCAGTTCCAAAAGTTTCAAATATTCTGTCAGAGAACTGAAGATTCATCTGGTACCGACTTCAAAATGAAGAAGATTGAGTACAGAAAAAGTTGAGTTTTAGCCGAATTCGGAAAAAGGCACTATTAGATAGGAAAAATTATTTAATACTTTTTAGTTCATATTATAAGGATGTAATTTTTCGTCACTGTCTAATGTGCGTTGCGAGCAGCAAGCAACCCGCCCCCTCACCCCCGTCCCTACCCAAGGCGCGACCAACTAGTTCCGCGCGGAATATACTAATATATTATAGAAACACAAAATAAGAAATTATTACAAAAAAAAAAAAAAAACAATTTAAAAACACAAATCCTTAAAAAACCAACCAGTTTAACGATATAATTATATACCATAAATACAACATTATCTACGTTTCAGGATCCAATAAGCTACTTTGAGAAGTTAATGCCGCTCGCGTCCCAATTCGGGATCTGCAAGGTGGTGCCACCAGCGGACTTCAAGCCGCCGTGTGTACTTAGCGATACCAATCGGTTCACAGTCAGAAACCAGTACATATCCCGATTGTATACACGCTGGGGCCCCGCCTTCCGCGAGATGTGCGCTATACGCTCTTATTTGGCGTCCCAGAATGTCAATTTTACTAGAGCACCGTTGGTAAGTCGTTTTTATGATCATTAAAACGCTAATTTGGAGTTAAATGCTTGGATGCAACTTGCTAACGGAGTAAAATTATGACGTCACAAGAAACATCAACGCTATCAGCAACGCAGAAAGTGTGTTATACGCTACTGACAAATACAATTACATAATATGTATTAAGCTAAGCCAAAAATCTACATTGACTTGCAATGGTTGTTTTGTTTTATGAATTTGTATTATTTCTAAAGGATAAGGTCCAAATTGGGCTAATTTTGAAAGTGCCGGTCAACGCAAATAAACCCATTATTTAAATAGAACTTTATCTAAGCTAAGGAATAATTTTTATTATTACTTACACCAAAGTTCTAAGTCAAGTCTCTGAGTTGTTATTCAAGGTCAAACTTTTTTTTTATAATGTATGTAATAAAACTTATTTTATTAATTAAAAGCAATAAGTAATCGATTCCAACGTCGCTATCCGAGTCATAGAACATATTAGACTTTAGAGGCCAAAACCTACAAATGATTTGGAAAAATTCAAAGGAAGAGGGAACCTCTATGTGCTTGGGGCTTGCAGGGCACAACTCATTGCTTACTTGGAATACTAGGCGAATGCCGTGCGTATCCCAAGCACGTAGACTAACCCCCTACCTTTGAGTTTTTTCAAGCCATTTTTTATAGGTATTTGGCCTCCAATCTGTTCTATGACTCAGATAGGGACGTTGTGATCGATTACTTATGGCTTTTAATTAATAAAATAAGTTTTATTAGTTATTACTTATTACATACATTCAGCAACTTACATTATAAAAAAAGTTTGACTTTGAATAACAACTCGGAGACTTGACTTTGATGTAATAATAAAAATTATTCCTTAGATCCTTATTATTATATTATCTGTTACGCTCAAAGACCGAAATCGCTCAGTGAGCGAAAAAATAGCTCACAACGCGTTGTGGTCACAGTGAAACAGCCACGACGCGTTCTGGCTATCTCAAAAAGACCATAACGCGAAATTCGTGTCGTGGTTGATAGGCTATTCGTTTTTCTTGATTTGTTCTTGATTGATTAATCGTCTATAGGTATGGAAGATTATACCTATTTGAAGTAGGAATAGTATGGAACTATGGATATTTTATAAATAATAATGATAAACACGTAATGCAGTGATTTAGTAAAAGAAAAAAAAATGTAGTACGCGTGGTAATTCAAATAGGTATAATCTTCCATACTTATAGACGATTAATTAATTAAGAACAAATCAAAAAAATGAATAGCCTATCAGCCAGGACACGAATTTCGCGTTATGGTCTTTTTGTGATTGCCAGAACGCGTCGTGGCCGTTTTCATTAGAGCCACGACGCGAATTTCGCGTCGTGGCTGTTTCACTGTGACCACAACGCGTTGTGAGCTATTTTTTCGCTCACTGAGCGATTTCGGTCTCTGAGCGTAACATATCTATATTATTAGATCTTTGGTGTATTAATAAAAATTATTCCTTAGATTATGTTCTATTTAAATAATGGGTTTATTTGCGTTGGCCGGCACTTTTAAAACTAGCCCAAAATTGTATGGACGTTGGATATTGTCCTTTATTTAGTATTTTCATAATTTCAACATCTTAGTTGGAGGGTCTTGAAGTAAATTTACCGAAAATGTATCATACGGTACAAAGACTTGGCGGATTCAAGAATGTGTTAGACAAGAAGAAATGGAATCGCGTTGCCGAAGAAATGCATTTCTACCAACTGACGAACCCTAGCAAGAAGCTTGAAGAGATATACGTAAAATACCTCCTGCCCTATGATACGCTCACCAACAGTATGTTTTTTTTACTATACTTAATTTAAAATTTCTCGTAACTTTTGACGTAACGAAACGTAGCATAGTATTATAATATGTATTTCACTCATCTCTGTATCAAAATTCAAATTGCATCAAAATCGATGCAACAGGTAGAGAACATAATATTATAACGGTTCCATAAAGTGTATTTAATGTAAACAAACTATTATATACTTTCTCTGAAGAATTATGCACTATATTATCTATGTACCAATTTCCTGAAATAAATGATTCTGATTCTATACTTCCATACTAATATTATAAAGCTGAAGAGTTCGTTTGTTTGTTTCAAAGCGATAATCTCAGGAACTACTGGACCGACTTAAAAAATCAGATGTCCCTGAGTCCTATAAGCTATGTATGTACCACGGGCGGAGCCGTGGCGGACCACTAGTATAACAGAACATTATGTTATTTTTCATAGGAAAGAGACAGGTGAAAATCGCCGAAGTAGAACAGATGTGGCAGAAGAAGAATAAAAAGATGCTGGCGAGAGCCATCAATCCTCTGCATCAACAGAAACGCCTGCTCGGCGATTCGAGGTCCGATTCCGATTCGGATTCGCAACCAGAGGCGGGTTCGGATTCGGACGAGCAGGTCGCCTCTAGCAGCCACAACTCGGACCCGCTGGCTGAGGCAGAGGAGTGCATAGTTACGGGCAGAACTATGAATTTTAATAACTTTAAAAAGGTAAAAATATCTCATATTTTTTAGTCTTTATTATAAACTAGATTAATCAATTATCACGTCATGAGCCTATTTTAAAAATTCTTTAGTTGTGATTACGGGTATGTTCCGATATGCACTACGAGTACTGCACAGTGCTATCACTGTAGAAAAATTCTTTCCGTTATGGACTGCTATATGTATATATGTTGTATACTGCCGCAGCTCAGTACCCTAGGGAAATATGTGACGTCATAAATCGTCTCCATATTCTACTGTGAGCACTGGCGTTATCGAGGTAAGGCACTTGCTGTACTTTGATCACGTGATCAGTCAAAACCACTCGAGTATCTAACGATTTATAGACAACTACCTACTTACTTTTATTATACATATTATAAATTCAATTCACAATTAATATTAACTAAAATATTTTTAATTTGACAGTAATCCAACAATAGTTTTTTTAATGAACTAGAAAACTGAAAACTTTAATACACTCATTTGAATACTGCGTCAAAAAATGCGGCTGACAGTATACAGGATTGCGTTCCGTTTTAAATAGTAACCAGTATAACTAACTATAAAGGAACGGTTTCACAGTATACTAAATTGACGTCACACTGTACAGTGGTCGCAGTGCATACCGGAACGTACCCTACATATTTGTGTACAATTTCTATATCTCATGGAGGCAGTACAATGCACACGGGCGCCATCCTCTAGGGGCGCCAAATTGCCATCTTTATGGGCGCCAAAACCAAGGGCCCAAAAAATTTAGCTAAAGGGGCGCCAAAATCCTTTTTTGCACACGGGCCAGAGGCCTTACGGGGGCCCTGCATGGAGGCACTTCACATGGCTATTTGTATTTGCTATTGGCTATTTGTTGCATTTGGCAAAATTATTGACGTATACACAAGCAAGCAAATAAAGGCAAATACAGGGTGAATTTGCCTTTATTTGCTTGCTTGTGTATACATTGTGTATAATCCACAACATGAACGTCAAATACCAAACTTTCACTTGATTTTGTTTACTTGCCTATTTTACTCTTTTGATGTGCGTCAAAAACCAACAAAACGGATACGTGTATTTGGTACTAGCTGTTGCCCGCGACTTCGTCCGCGTTAACATAGTCATACTTAATAACAAAGATGGATAGTTTTCCCCTTTTTGTGGTTCCTTATACAAAGGGTAAAAACGGGACCCTATTTAAGCAAACGTCAAACGCAAACGTCAATAAACTTTCATGTTTCTAATTTAAGAAATGACGGAATTTCACCCCCTTGGGGGTAGTACTCGTATTACCAGAAACGCATAAATACGTATCCATTCATTTTTAAGCAGTAGCACAAAAATAAAGTTTCATGTTTCTAACTCAAGAAATGACGGACTTTCATTCAAGCTTTCAACCCCAATTTCACCCCTTTGGGGGTAGAATTTCCAAAAACGCTTAAATACGTATCCATTAATTTTTAATCAGTAACAAAAAAATAAACTTTCATGTTTCTAACTTAAGAAATGACAGACTTTCATTCAAACTTTCAACCCCTATTTCACCCCCTACGAGGTAAAATTTTCACAATTCCTTCCTTATTGGGCGTCTACTTAATAAAACAACCCTACTCACCAAATTTCGTTGCTGTAACTTTAACAGTTTTTGCTCAGCGATGATGAATCAGTCAGTCAATCAGTCAGGACATATAATACCAATATGTACTTTGTCAAACATACCGTCTACACGTGGTGATTGTTTGGCGAATACATTAAATACCCAAATACAAATAGCCATGTGAAGTGCCTCCATTACATATAAAATTCTCGTGTCACAATGTTAGTTACCGTACTCCTCCGAAACGGCTTTACTGATTTTTACCAAATTTGATATTGCATATTCAGTAGGTCTGAATATCGGGTACTGGGTACTTTTTATATTGATACTAACGACCCGCCCCGGCGTCGCACGGGTATAAAATATATAGCCACTGAAAAAATTATTAAAATCGATAGCCTATGATCCTTCACGTGGTCTACTTCTTATCTGTGCTAAATAACATAAAAATTATTCTCCTATTAGTCTTATGTTAAGTAATGACATACGGTTTTGCTCGATAGTTTTACTCTAAATCGAGCAATAACCACCGTGTGGACCGCAAATCTGACAGCTCGAAGGCTTTAAATATTATGCAAATAATATGTCATTTCCTTCGATTCGGAGTAAAACTATCGAGCAAAACCGTATGTGAGTACTTAGCATTAGCGTGATAAAATATAGCCTACTAGCTGTTGCCCGCGACTTCGTCCGCGAGGACTTCAGTTTATAGCGCGCGGTGTCAACAAAATTGGTGTCAAATTTAAAAGCTTTTTAAAACCCTGGTACCCCTTAAATCAAAATAGGTACCCACAAAAAAAAAGCTGTGCAGTGGGCACATAATATTTAATTTTTTAAATTAAGTAAACTTTATTTATACAAAATTTAAAGCTTATTTAGCCCCTCATTACACAACTTTAGCTTTACCCATAAACTATTTATCATCGGTAGGTTTAAGGTTACGTGATACGATACTGCATAGATAAAGTACTGAGTAGTGAGTTATTTAATTACGTGTATAAAAATCGAAAGAACCGAACAATCTAATTCAATATGTTGCCACCTCTTTTAGAAAGACTTATGAGCAAGCGATAGCGAGATGTAGGCAACTCTTAGCGCCATCTGTTATGGATTTTTGGAACTAACTTAATTTGAACAAATTTACGCATTTTCACCCCCTTACAGCCCCTGTTTCCAGTTCAAAAGTAGCCTATGTCCTTTCTCAGGCTTTAAACTATCTGTGTACAAAATTTCATTACAATCGGTTCAGTGGTTTTGGCGCGAAAGCGAGACAGACAGACAGAGATACTTTCGCATTTATAATATTAGTATAGATACTCTATGGCCTTCCTCAATAAATGAGCTATTTAACAGTGAAAGAATTTTTCAAATCGGACCAGTAGTTCCTGAAATTAGCGTGTTCAAGTTAGCCCTTTCAAATAATTTTCCCCGTTTTTCCACATTTTCCTCTATTTCTTCGCTTCTATTAGTCTTAGCATGATAAAATATAGCCTTCCTCGATAAATGGGCTATCTAACACTGAAAGAATCATCAAAATCCGTTGCGTAGTTTTAAAGATTAAAGGGAACAAAGGGACATGAAGGGAATAAAGTGACTGTTTTTAACCAACTTCCGAAAAACGAGGAGGTTATATGTTCGGCTGTGGATATATTTTTTTTTTGTATGTTCAACGATTACTCCGCCGTTTGTGAACCGATTTTCGAAATTTTTGTTTTGTTGTATTAGGTTTCACTCCAATTTGGTACCATGTTCACAAAAGTGGTGACCTGATTATGGGGTCCAGGAGTAATCGAGGGAACTCCTCGAAATTTATATGGAAACATATGGTAATTTTGGTTTTATGTGAAGTGTACTAAGAATATGCTACCAAAAAGTCAAATATTGGGTCAAGGTATACCATGGTTTCGAAGAGGGAGTTTCGGCGTTGTTTTAAGAACAGAAAGCATATTATGCTACCACGCAATTAAAATTCATCATCATCATCATCATCATTACCACGTCGTGTTAAGGTCACCAATGTCTCATGGCACAAAATAGATAATAGTACAACTTACAAGGCATAGGTATGGATACAATTATAATAATTATGTACATAACAACACCAATTATTAATATAAGCTGTTTATACACGGCGGTCGGTGCGGCGTCGCCGCACGCCGCGCCGCCGCGCGCCGCGCGGCGTGTGCGTAAACATCGCGGCATTACGTCGTACCTATTCAAGTTCTAATGTCAGGGCATGCCGCGCTGCGAGCATTTTGAGTGTCATAATATGATTTTAAACTTTATCTTCATTAATGTAGTACAATATAGTAATCGCTTGAGAAAGGCGCAGGCGGCCGCGAGGCCGGCATTCCAAGTTTCTCATGCGATAGTACTATGTATTACAATAATGAAGGTAAAGATTAATATCATAATATTATTATGACACTGAAAATATACTCGCCGCGCCGCGCCGCTGGGTGTGATTCGGCTCATCCTTCGATCGCAGATTCTTGGAAATCCATTGTTCTGGCGGCCGCTTGAGAGTTGAAGCGTTAAATTGTGAAATTACCTAGCACGCCTAGGGTTGTGTTCACTTAGATTTTATTAATGTATTGTTTAAATTTATCTACCTGATATTTGGGCCTTGGGGTATGACTCTTAACAGTCTTAACAAATTGTAATAAGATACGTAGAATAAACGCAGTAATTCGACGCGCAGGGTGGTATGGTCACTAAGTCACTACTCACTAGTTCACTACCACCGACGACCACTTATAAACTCGCGGACTATGACGGAGGTCATCTTGGAGGGTTAATTAATATTTCTAATAACAATACGAGATCAATAATTACCACTCAAAATGTTGACAATTCAAATTTCAATGCTCACTGCTCACACCAATGGTGACACATTTCTGATTTCACACAGCCAATACAACTATATAAAACTCCTACGTACAAGCGATACTGCGATTCAGGAGCACCTCAGCGAAATCTATTGAATACATTGTGTAACTTAAACTATATGAACAACAATCGGAGTTCGGACAAGCGATAGCGCCGACAGAGCGCCTCAATGACATATAGTGAAGACAATATAAAATTATTTTTTATACAATTTAAATTATAGTTTATCTACTAGGTAACTAAAAAGAGTGAAATTATTATTTTTAACAAAAAATTAAAACTGACTTCCAAGGTAAAAACAATAATAACATTCTTATAATATTCTTACAAAAAATTAAAACCGACTTCCAAGGTAAAAACAATAATAACATTCTTATAATATGAACTAAAAACTAAAAAGTATTAAATAATTTTCCTCTCTAAATGTGCCTTTTTCCGAATTCAGCTAAACCTCAACTATTTCTGTACTCAACCTTCATAATTTTGAAGCCGGTGCCAGTTCCATAAGTTTCAAATTTTCTGTCAAAGAAAATATAAAGATTCAGCTATATCTGGTACCGACTTCAAAATGATGAAGGTTGAGTACAGAAATAGTTGAGGTTTAGCTGAATTCGGAAAAAGGCACATTTAGAGAGGAAAATTATTTAATACTTTTTAGTTTTTAGTTCATATTATAAGAATGTTATTATTGTTTTTACCTTGGAAGTCGGTTTTAATTTTTTGTTATATAATATACTAGCGACACGCCCTGGCGTCGCACGGGTATAAAATATATAGCCACTGAAAAAATGGTAGGTTGATACAAGATGCTTTAAGAAAAATATGTTTCTAAACTCCATAACATAGAATTGCTCAAGCGAAGAGGTAAATGAAGCGAATCTATTGATTCTCACAAACACATTTCAGCTAGCTTAAGTCCGGTGCAAAAGCACCCTTGCATCTTGATATAGGTCGCGCACAACTTTTAAATCGCTGAACGACATTGGAAAAGGAAATCGCAGAGATTTAGGTCTCTTTGGTAGGATGAGGAGTAAGCACGCTATTGGTAGACCGTAGATCGTGATCACGGCGACCATACGGAGATATTTTATTGGTTACTATGTATTGCACTTTCGGTTTTGGTTTTCGGTTGAGTCTCAATTCTCAAAACGATTGCATGGTTAGGCCCCTGTATCATCATCATCATATCAGCCTGTATTCGTCCACTGCTGGACATAGGCCCCGGTATACGGTATTGATATTTTTACTAGTGAGAGGCCCAGTGTATTTTAATAATATGACTGGAACGTGAATAATAAATATTTCCATTCGTTTACGTAATCATTAGATTTGACCAAGGTATACTAAAAACAAAAACTTGCTGTCCCATTCTCACAGTCAGACTATTCACTTTTACTACCTACTCACAGAATATAATTTATTAGTTGCCTACTGGGCGACGACGGTAGTTGCTTTCCACCAGGTGACCCGTTTGCTCGTTTGCCCCTTATTTTATATAAAAAAAAAAACTTGACAGGTGTCAAGGGACACCGGATGGAACACCGTTGTAAAAAAAGCCATCTAGTTGATGCCCAGGAATACTAACGACACTTGTGGAATTGTAATAAAAAAAAAATTAAACGTCCAGTAGATGTCGCTGCTTATTCTCAAAAACGCCATCTAGTTGACGCCCAGGTTTACTATCAACGCCCTCTGCCTATGCAGGTACTAATAAAAAATTGTCGTTACAAATTTTTCCGTCTATTCCCCTTTCGCACCGCGCGATAAGGAACTTTATTCTAAAAACATTAACAAGCAAACATAATTTTCCAGTGGTAATCTGACAACTCGAATCGTGTGGTCGTTATGTATGGAAGTCCTGATCTTCGTGGTAACGGTCGTCCTGGCGATGGTCGACAGCTCACAATGGCCAGAGATATTCTTCTGGCTGACCATGGTATTGGTGTTTTTTTTGAATGGTGAGTCCGTGGTTATATTCGTACTTTCGGTAAGACAAAGGGGTTGGACTGGCAGACACGGGGCACTAAAGGAAAATTTTTGACAATTTTTTTTACCCCTTATTGCCCACTCCTTTATAATACACCAATCGATAGGGGTGACGCCTACGATTACTTTTTAGTTCCTATAAAAGTCCATGTCTTTCATATCTATGTCTTTTCCGATGGTTGGCATAAGCCATGTCTGTTTGCTTGTTATCGCTTCAAGCATAAGCTTGAAGCGATAACAAGCAAACAGACACACACTCTCTCCCATTTTATATTAGTTTAAATATATCTGCTCTCAACTTATACGAGTCTGAAGCGGGCAAGGTCCCTGCAGTCTAGTTATGTACTATCAGAGAAGTTGATCCCTATGCAGGTCGGGGACCTACGTAGTTTGGTCGCGTTACGTCAAACCCAGCCGACAGATCACAATTAACATTGAATTGACATATTCGACCAAATAACGTTGGTCTATCAAATGCATAGGAATCAATTTCCTCGATGGTACATACACTACAAGTCCACCCAATACCCACATCTTCACTATATTCATGCATACATATATCATTTCAGAGGTTCTACCGCTATCACGAAACGCTACAAGAGCGAACTCTACGTGTGAACCCCGCGTTAGCAGCGAATCAGCCTGCCGCGCCCAAACGGACGCCATACGCACTCATACTGAAGCAGGCGGCGGTGCAGCTGTACAACATATTCATAGTGTTCTTCGTCACACTGACTATATTCCCCACTGTGCATAGCGGTAAGTAGTTCTTAAACGTTATTTTACCGAAAACACTGTTAAAATCATGAACGTAGAAAAAAAGGTGGACGGAGTCTTACTATACAAAACTGTGTCTTCAGAGTCGGCCACGACACATTCTTACGCCTGTCAAATTGGTATGGACTAGCGTAATAATGTGTGCGTGCGGACCGTGTACATGCAGTCAGCCTGGCCGACTCTGAAGACACAGTTTTGTATGTATATAGTAAGACTCCGTCCGCCTTTTTTTCTACGTTCATGGTATTATTTATAATCAACTCAATATCGTGACATGACAGCAGTTTGACACGATAGACTACGATAATTATTTATAATCAACTCAATATCGTGACATGACAGCAGTTTGACACGATAGACCCTAAGCGTCAAATCAGACCGCAACGCGACGCGTAGATGTATTTTTTAATTTGTACTTAATAAACAGATTTTGAGTTGAGACGTCTTGCAAATCCATACAAATTTAGAAATGCATCTACGCGTCGTGGTCTGAATTGACCCTTAGGCTACATCGCGGCACCTGGTGGCAAATAGAATATCAAACACTCATACGTTAAATACTAAATAATAACAATTAAATAATTTAGAGGTGTTAAGGGACGCCCAGATGGAACGAAGTTAAAAAACGCCATCTAGTTGACACCTAGGAATACTAACAACTTTGTTGGATTTGTGGTATATTTAAACGTCCAGTAGATGTCCAGAATACTATCAACGCCCTCTGTCCCTACTATGCAGGTACTAATAAAAAGTGTCGAGGTCAAGTGTAGTCTGTCTAGACCAGTGGTCCCCAACCTTTTTTCCACACGGGCCACAAACATGCCATCAAGATCAAAATCTTGGTGTCGCGGGCCGCAACAAAAAAAAAATTGGGTTAAAAAATAACGTTCTTCAAAATTAACGGTTTAAAAGTGGAAAGAAAGTCACGACTTTACATTATTTTACCGGTGGGCGTGAATTTCAAAATTGTTTAACATCACGCGGGCCACAAATAAAATCCCGGCGGGCCGCGGGTTGGGGATAGCGGGTCTAGACTCTAGCCTCCTTTCGAAACGTGCGATAAGGAACTTCGTTCCAAAAATATGAATTAATGGATAAAAATCTGATAATAATTTCCAGATATCCACCCGCTGACGTTCAAGGCGGACGGCGGCGCGTTTGACAGCTTCCTTCACGCCAACTTCGTGCGGCTCACCTGCTTCATCACTTTCAACCTGACGGCCATGATCGGCAATATCACAGCCAGTGCGGTGCAGTTCGTGAGTATATTGAATAAATATATTATAATATGGGAAAGTGTGTCGGTCCGTCGGTTAGGTTAGATTAGGTTTTCGTTATGGAGAACACCTCCATACCAAATTTCAACAAAATCGGTTCAGCGGGTTTGGAAATTCGGTAAAAATTAGCGGTAAAATGCAAAGCTGAATGTTTAATTTAACACATTTACTTTGACACACATAGCCAAACCTAATCCTTCTCTGAAAATGATTTTCCAGCCGAGTCCCAAATGGCTATGGCTATTCACCACCATCCGGATCCTCTTCATCCCGCTGTTCCTGCTCAGCAACTATCTGCCACCTGGCCGGGAACGAACACTACCGGTTCTAGTTACCGACGACTGGGCTTACTGGGCCCTCGCTGTCATCATGGGCTGGAGTTCCGGGCATGGGAGCTCGTTGGGCATGATGTATGTTAGCGGGTGAGTTGGCAGTCTTTTTTTTTAATTTGGGCACAAACAAGCAAATGGGTCACCAGCTGCTCTAGCACGGGGATTGTCGATCTCGAAGACATAGATAAAGACAAGAAATATCTATAGTTTCTTAGATAATAGTTCCTGTTTTAAAGAAAATAAGGTCGCAGATTCATCGACAACAGAAATATTTTTTTATGCATTTTTAATGTAAGTTTTACGAGCAACTGTTACGACCTATTGTTTTGCGAGCTCGGATTTTATAAAATGTTACAAAATTTGTCTAGCACTTTGACGATGTAGATTCATTGAGGGTGGAATTATCAATTTTCCCACGCTAAACAATGGGTAATAAAAACAGTTCACAAAATGCACTTAAAAATAAAATAACATTGACAATGAATCTACGACCTTATTTATTTTAGATGTAGAATCTTTTATCAAAAAACTATAGTTATATTTTGTCTACGAAGATCGGAAATAAATTTCAATCCCCGTGCTAGCGCAGCTGATGGAAAGAAACCTGTCGGCCCAGCAGAAGATCAGCGCTGATTGCTTGCAGTCAGCATAATATGCTGAGCTCCGTCGGTTTGTGCTCGAAAACATTTTATGATGTTTTATTTATTGTATCTATGTATGTTTTCTTGCACAAATAAACGTTTTTTTTCTTTCTTTCAACCGTCGCCCATGGACAATCTCAACATTAGAAGAGTTGTAGGTCTTTTTTTAGGGTTCCGTACCCAAAGGGTAAATAAAAACGGGACCCTATTACTGAGACTTCGATGTCTGTCCATCTGTCCGTCTGTCTGTCTGTCTGTCTGTCTGTCTGTCTGACCGTCTGTCTGTCTGTCTGTCCGTCTGTCTGTCCGTCTGTCTCCAGGCTGTAACTCAAGAATGGTAATAGGTAGAGAGTTGAAATTTTTACAGATTATGTATTTCTGTTGCCGCTATAACAACAAATAACAAAAAACGAAATAAATTAAATATTTAAGGGGGGCTCCCCCCCCCCTTAAAAAAAAATGTTTGAAAAATCACGTGTGTGTCACGACACACACGTGATTTTTCAAACATTTTTTTGTTCGGTATCAATGATGACAACAAGTAGGCACTTGAAATTTTCACAAAAACCTTAGTTATATGTCTACTTTAATAATTAATAATAATATTTAAATAAAATATAAATTTCAGGGGGGCTCCCATACAAAAAACATAATTTTTTGCCCATTTTTGCTCTATAAAGATACGGAACCCTTCGTGCGCGAGTCCGACTCGCACTTGGCCTTGGATTCCGTTTATTAAGAGGAAATACGCTCTCTTCTTGAAGGTTTGCAGGTCGTATTGGTCTGGAAATAAAAATTTATGATATGCATGAAGTTTATGAACATAAATACTACCTATTTAAGTTCTTTAAATGTCCCGGTGAGAAGAAATTCGCTCGGAATTATGCCCACTATCCAACGCAGTGGCTAACAGTAATCTGCTAGCACACATGACACACAGTGGGCAGACTGACGCTGTACTAAAACACTCGTGCGTCTCTGTAGACGCGGGAGCACCTAAGTATCGCTACATTATTCTTTTGAAAATCATGAAGTGTCGCGTAGCTTCGCTGCAGTGTAGTTAGTGTCACCTAGTACTGCCAGAGTAGACTGAACTAAGGAGTACCTTGACTTTAAACAAACGGGCGAATAAACGCGAGTTGGGCGCGAATGTCATTTTCAACATGTTTCACAATGCTTAGGGTCTATAGTCTATACGGATGAACTGCAATCCAAACGCAAATTGCAGTTCAAGTGCAGTTTGAATGCAGTTGACACGACTGCAATAGAACTGCAAACCATTATCAACTGCATTCAAACTGCACTTGAACTGCAATTTGCGATTGGATTGCAGTTGAAATGCGGTCCGTCTGTATAGACCCTAGTAATGCATTAGTACTGCACGCGCCGGCCGATATCACATACTACGTCAAACGTTTTTTTCGAGATCTCTCTGAGTCGGCCTACTTATTAGTTCTGTTTACTTTGGTACTGCGTTCAGCTACACTTTTTCTAAATAGTTCCGTACCCAAAGGGTAATTATTATTTTTAACAAAAAATTAAAACCGACTTCCAAGGTAAAAACAATAATAACATTAATGTGAACTAAAAAGTATTAAATAATTTTTACTATCTAATAGTGCCTTTTTCCGAATTCGGCTAAACCTCAACTATTTCTGTACTCAATCTTCATTATTTTGAAGTCGGTACCAGATAGCTGAATCTTCAGACCTCTGACAGTATATTTAAAATTTTTGGAACTGGCACCGACTTCAAAATTATGAAGATTGAGTACAGAAATAGTTGAGGTTTAGCCGAATTCGGAAAAAGGCACTATTAGATAGTAAAAATTATTTAATACTTTTTAGTTCACATTAATGTTATTATTGTTTTTACCTTGGAAGTCGGTTTTAATTTTTTGTTAAAAATAATAATAATTTCACTCTTTTTAGTTACACTAGTAGATAAATCTTCGCGTATATTTTACGTATCTTATTACAATTTGTTAAGAGTCACAACTCACACTCACAAAATAATATAATATTATCAGTGAAGTGAACATATTGTGCTAAGTAATTTAACAATTTTAATATTTCAAGCGCGAAGCGGTCACCGGCGATTGCGATAACAATAGAAAGGCTATTGTGTCTCGTTTTTCCACGATCGAAGGATCTATCAGATAAAAAATTGTACAAACTTGCATAGGATGTAGCGTAGCATAATATTTAATATTATCATAATTATTGACAGCTGTTCTTGTTATCAAGAATTCAAATCGATAGGTACTTAGTGCACCATCTATCGATTAATAAGTATAACTAATTAAAAAGACACTTAATGACTTTGTTTTGTTTAAATGCTCTTTTTAAAATAACGTTATTTTAATTCTATTTGTCTATTAAAATTTTATAAAGTAGTAAAGTATTCGATCTGTATATTATAAAGTAGTTAGTAAAGTATTCGATATTCTGTCTTCGCGCGGCGGCGCTGGGCGGCGACCGACGCCGACCGCCGTGTATTAAAAACAAACAGGTGTTGTTAATTGTTATACAGTACATCATTATTATGATTAGTATATCCATACCTATGCCTTGTACTATTATCTATTCTGTGCCATGAGACATTCGTGGCCTTAACACCACATGGTAATGATGATGATGACGATGATGATGATGATGATTATGATGATGAATATGAATTGCATAGTAGTTTATGCTTTCTGTTCTTAAAACAACGCCGAAACTCCCAAACGTGTATCTATAAGGAATCAGGAGTTCTCTCAGCATCATCGAAACCATAGTATACCTTGACCCAATATTTGATTTTTTGGTAGCGTATTCTTAGTACACTTCACATAAAACCAAAATCACCATATGTTTCCATATAAATTTCGAGGAGTTCCCTCGATTACTCATGGATCCCATCATCAGGTCACCACCTTTGTGAAAATGGGACCAAATTGGAGTGAAACCTAATACAACAAAACAAAAATTTCGAAAATCGGTTCACAAACGGCGGAGTAATCGTTGAACATACAAAAATAAAAAATAAAAAAAAAAAATAAAAAAAAATATCCACAGCCGAACATATAACCTCCTCGTTTTTTGGAAGTCGGTTAAAAACGGGTCCTTATTACTGAGACTTCGATGTCTGTCCGTTCGTCTGTCTGTTTGTCTGTCTGTCTGTCTCCAGGCTGTAACTCAAGAACCACTATAGTTAGACTTCTGAAATTTTCACAGATTGTGTATTTCTGTTGCCGCTTTAACAACGAATAATAAAAACAAATTAGTACTGCGCGCGCCGGCCGATTTCACATACTACGTCAAACGTTTTTTTCGAGATCTCTCTGAGTCGGCCTACTTATTAGTTCTGTTTACTTTGGTACTGCGTTCAGCTACACTTTTTCTAAATAGTTCCGTACCCAAAGGGTAAAAACGGGTCCTTATTACTGAGACTTCGATGTCTGTCCGTTCGTCTGTCTGTTTGTCTGTCTGTCTGTCTCCAGGCTGTAACTCAAGAACCACTATAGTTAGACTTCTGAAATTTTCACAGATTGTGTATTTCTGTTGCCGCTTTAACAACGAATAATAAAAACAAAATAAGTAATTTAAATATTTACCGAAACAACCATACCACAAAAAAATGCCTAGTTTGGCTCTTTAACGGCACGGAACCCTTCATGCGCCTTTCCAACTCGCACTTGGCCGATTATTTTATAATATTATGACATTTCTATTTTACATTTTCAGGACAGTAGCGCCCGAACACGCGGCAACGGCCGGCATGATAGGCGGGGCCACGCTAGTCACCGGCATAGTAACCGGCATCACCTTCTCGCGGTTCGGCGCCGAGATTGTCTCCATGGACCTGTGGAGAGGCATGTAGCGACTAATGACGTACGCCGCGACGATATGGAACTTTCTAGAACACGTCGGATTGTAAGTGAAGTGACAGAAGTGACAGTATGACATGTGTATTGCTAGTAATTTCTATGGCTGAAACGATTTTAAAGAGGCTGCACTAAGAGCCAGTCCACATGGCCCGTTACGTCGACGCAGCGCTGCCGTTTGACGCATAGCCGGCCACACGGGCGTTGCGTCATCGCAGCGTTATTACAAAGCAGTATTCACAACACCCGTCCCGCTTCGTCTCGGGGGCTGTCCGTCATGTCTGCATTGCTACGACGCAGCGTGCCGACAAAATTGGTTATTTGTATGTAAAACAACGCAACGGCAGTGCTGCGTCGACGCAACGCGCCGTTTGGACTGGCTCTAAAGCTATGCGGCAGGGCTAAATATTCTTTGTTTGAAATTGTATGAGGCAAGCCGCACTATGCGGCAGCTAAGCGACACAAAATGTCAGTTTTGATGGATCGTGAAGTGTTGCGTTGCGCCGTAATGTCGCACAGTGCGGTCCCACCTTAATTCATTTTAAATGCAATTTTGGCATGTTATTTTTTTATATTATCTTTTTTTTATTTGGACGTATCTGCAAAAGGCAAAATATTGGGCTTCCCACAAGAAAGCAGTCATAGACATTTCTATAATCATTGAATATTATATTCGTGTTAACAATTGGTGATTTTATAATATCAAATTTAATATGAGATTTATAAACATTGTTTTGCATTTCCAGTCGTATACATATTGTTGAACGTAGATTGTTTAGTACAAAATGTTATGTAGTTACTGTGTTATCGCTACATTTGAATTATTTGTGCATTTACGAATTGATACAATAAAAACACATCTACATCATGGAACAAATACATCAGGTTTTTCCCTATTTTTGGGGAGAATTTGGCGATATGGCAACACTTAATGAAATTATGTCAACTCTGTTAATAATACTTAAATTCAAAAAGCATAAAATATAACATTTCAAAATAATTTGGACATTTTCTGTTCTAACTATGAAAGAGAACAAAGAATGCTTTTTTAATAAAATAATATTAATGGCCAGTGCATAAAACTATAAGAGTATATCTACATGTCAATACATGTTAAAGATATCCAAAAAAGCGTGACACAGCCCACAGGAGTGTTTAAAAAATTGTGTAACGTAACAAGTGAATGGCTCCTAAGATAGCTTTCAATAATTTTGTTCTGTGATGTGAGTGTGAACGCAACCTTATTTACGTCCTTAGGTATAACGATTTTTATATTAATCCAAAGCTACTAATTGTAATTTAATTGTAAGTCAACTAATATTACAGTTCTGGCTGATAATGATGCATAGAGACTTTTAAAACAGATTTTTGGCTGGAGCTTTAGGGCGCATTTTCGACTCGTACGGTATACAGCATGCGGATTGCGGGGAGTCTATGACAACTAATGGCGCATTGTGATTGGTCGAGGCATGCGTTTCAGAAATCTCCCGCACCCCGCATACGGGCCATATCGACCAGTGAAAATGCGTCCTTATTCTTATTTCTGTAGTAACTTTGTCAAACACTGCCAGGAAATGACGGTAAACGTTCACTATATAAAATGTATGGGTAAACCCTCTATACAGCCTAAATACTAAATATGTACCAAAAGTCAATCTGCATTATTTTCAGCCAAGTATTGTACGCTGTATTGATAGGACTGACAGTTTGATAACTTATTATAAGGGTCAGTAACGGCTACGCAGAGATTTTGTGCATTAGCCTGGATGTATATGTGTCCGCTCAAACGCGCGGTTCGGCCGCTACACCGCGAGATTACAATCTTAACCTTTAAATAGTTTAAATTATTATAACCACAACATGTGTTAAAACATTGAGGGTAATCGGGAAAACGTGTTTACATACAAGCCAAATGGCTGTGAAAATTAAAACCTAACGAGCAATATAAATTTATCTGCATATAAGAGACAAAATAAACTTACGCTTCCATTGTAATTCATAAACCGAAATTCTAATAGGTAGGTACTTAAACTTTTACACAACTTTTACATTTACAAAAAGAGCCGCGAGACGCCGTCCGCTGCAGTGTTACCAGAGTCAAAGAGGATGTAAACTATACTAGTTCCTGTACCTGTTCTAATAATATAAAATATTTATACCTGCCTATTGAGTACTGTTTTATTGCTCTGCATTTTGTTTGATAAAAATTTAAATCGAAAAAAATCATGTTTTCAAAAAATATTAATCCTTTTTATGTTGTTGTGTTGATAAAATAATAATTGATTCCACAATTTTTTTCTCATAAATTATAATCATGTTTTCCTGAAAATTAAAGTATTGACAGACCAAAAAAAGGCAAAGAATGATTTGTTAGATCCAAATTCCAATGGATTTAGGTTTTTTTAGAGCATTTTTTGTTTATCAAAATCTAAATCTCCTGTCACGATGTTTGTCCGCGATGGATTCCTAAACTACTTTTTTTTTTTTTATTCTTTATTAGGGCAAAAAAACAATATCACAATAAAGTACTATTACAAACAGTCTTCCTCTATAAATATACAGTAATTGTGATATCCACATACCACATACTAAATATGTAAAATGTTCTTAAGTTTAATTATAAGTATTTGTTTATTAACAGGTTGAGATTTTAATTTAATGTATTGTTATTTTACATATTTAATTTTTGACATGTTTAAGCAAATAACAAGATAATAAGATTATAAGTGTTACCTACCTGCTTATTTAGTAACTACCATTTACCAACCTTGATTGATTAGCGGGCGGCACCCTAGCCCTACGATACGAGGTCTTGGGATCAGTAACAACGACTACCAGGGTGTCGTATGCGAGATCAATCTGGTTTACAAAGTAGTACCTACTTAGTATCGAGTAGTTAACTAAAATTACTTTATAATCAACGTATACTACGGCTGCTTTTTATTTTACATGCTTCTTACAAAATAGAAGCCAAGTAACTACACAATTTCTATATTAAATAACCAATAAAGTAATAATAATAATACAGTATTTAGGTATACAGTAATAACTAATAACTAGAAGTTAAACTATCTAAGCCATGTGTCAGCCTGTGTGTGTGTGCGGTGTACCTAGGTGCGCCATTTGAGAGTATGTGGCACCCTAGCCCTGCGACACGAGGTCTTGGGATCAGTAACTAAGACTACTAGGATGACATGTGTTGTTTATATTAATTATTAATTACATGTGTGAGAGCACATTACCTGCTGTACGACATGTGAGTGTTAGTTTGAGTTTGTATGTGTGCTATGTGTGTGTATAATCGTGAGCATTTTAAGTGCGTGGCACCCTAGCCCTACGACATAATATTGAGGTCTTGGGATCGGTAACAATGACCACTAGGGTGCCGTGTCAATATGATATACCCGCTACGGACGAACAATAACTTACGTGAAATGTCCTAACAATACAGTTTTATCACTAAGTAATACTAGTGATATTTATTTTAGAGAGTTCCTCTGTGATCAGTTTTTTAAAAGCAGTGGCTTTATTGGCATTAATATCTATATGGTTAAAGTGTCTGTTATATAAGGTAAGTATATGATTAATTGGTGCGCGAAGACCTGCATTAGTACGCGATAATCTTGTAGCAAATACTACAGGAGCAGCACGACAGGCTCTTTTGTGTGTTCTGAGAGGCACTCTGTAGCTAAGGTCATTTACAATATCGATGCAGTCATATTTATTGTGGCAGATGTACAATAACATCATCTGAAGTTGCATTCTTCTACAATTTAAGGTTAGTAATTTGTACTTTTCTAGTAACTTAGGGTACGATAGGTAATTTAACCGATTTTGATGTTTTTGTTTTTTAAATGTGTGCTTTTTTCCAACTTGAGAGATAGGATAGCTTAGATCTTTAATTATAGTCGCAATTTTATTTTATTGCAAATTATTTGTCTATAAAGAGCGACCATTGTTTATGCGACGCGGGTCACGGGATAGCGATGGCCGTTGCCATCGCTATCCCGTCACTTATATTGAATAAAATAATACGGGCGATATACTTTATATAATATGGCAAAGAAACGTTTGCCGGTACAGCTAGTATAATATAAAAGCTGAAGTTCATCTGTTCTCGAACCTACTGTAATGTAGACGTGTACACCGAACACAGATCGCACTTGTTGAGTCTTCAATCATTAAAATTGGTTTTTCAAATAGGTCTATGGCGTGGGTTACACGCATCAATATTATCAAGATTCCGTGATAATATTGATGGTGTAATAGGCCGAATCACAGTATCGCAGTACTATTTGTGAATCCCGTGATACTAGAATCGTGATAATATTGACCGTGTAATCTATGCCTTAGATAGGTAGCTTCTTCGATTAAAACAATAAAGAGGACTTACCAATAGATTTAAAAACAAAAGTATTAGAAAACCACGAAAAAATTTCCTTTGCATCGCACTACACTTACATAAAATTACTTTTATATCTAGCTTCACCAAAATAGACCTTTTGCTGGTAGAAATATGGGTACAATTTGTTTGTCTATTATATATACTTAAGTATGCTTAAGTATTGTTTTCATTTGGGAATAAAAATGCGTTCAAGATTTTGATTTTGTTCAATTCGATGAGTTCAGTTCATCTGCGAAATATATTCGATCAATGATATTATATAAAAAAGCTCAAAGCAGATATGTTACTACCGCGCGCGTTGTGAAATGTGAAGCCATTAAATACGGGCCAATTGACCCGTCTTTTGTATAGTCTGTCTCTTTTATGTAAATGTCATTTCGTATCTTTTGTTTCACTTAACTGTCAAATTTGACAATTGAATTTGAAAATTGTTCGGAAGCAATTTAAGCCGGAAAATTGTATGAACGTAACAGATCTGTATTTAGTTGAATATCATTGTATTCGATATTTTTTTACCGATGATCGCGCGTCATGTCGAAAAGTTGCCAAAAAGTTGCCATTTGAGCTCGGTTGCCATTTGGTTGCCCCGAAGGGTCAAATGTTGCCAAAATGGCAACCAAAGTTGCCAAATGGCAACCGCGCTGTTTGAAATATTATACAAGAATTAAGTAGGTACGTAACCTTAAATTTAGCAATTTTTTTTTTTTCGTCCCGGTCGGGACAGGCAAAGGGAGCGTTGCCCATACAGCCATTCCTCATAACCACTCTGCAGATCTATACCGTAAATATTGATTTAACTTTTATTTGTAGATAGGCATATAGAGCAGCAAGCTGGGATGTTAGATGGCTGCTTAAGAAATCCTTGTATCGAGCTGGCTGAAAAGTGAAAACTGTTATCGAAAACAGAAACGCCTGTGCCACAGTATAGCAATATTATCCCTACAGTAACGAAACGCCTTTGATGTCGCACGGTGCCGCCACCGGTGTAGGTACCGAGCAGATATGCCAGGGTTGCCACGATACGGGAAATAAAATAAAAATAAAATATTGTGCTTGTAATGTTATCATTTTATCTGTTTAATCTATATTTACGTGAAACTTTATTTTTAGATGATTTCAATTCTCTACTTGATGATGCCCGCAACTTCGTTGTGCCAAAACTCGTTTACCGTGCGAGAACCGTACATTTTTCCAGAACAAAAATGTCCTATGTCCTTTCTCGGGACTCAAAGTATCTCGATGCCAAATTTCAGCAAAATCGGTCCAGTGGTTTGGGCGTGAAGAGGTAACATACAGATAGACACACTTTCGTATTTATAATATTAGTATGGATTTTAAAATTTCATTACCCATCAAGCCCCAAAAGCTCACCGGTGAGCAAGATACAATAAAATAACAATAGATTTCCGAGAATCCACTATCGAAGGATTAAAATAATGAATACGTATTCGAATATATTATCTACGAATAATAAAGTAGGAATATATAAAGTATCCAACAATTAATCATATAACAATTGGTAGGTACGGTAGGCCACACGTCAGGTGTAACAGAAGCACTTCAAAACTCGCTCTTATAACGTGCGCGGTAAGGGCGGTCCAAAGGTCAAAATGTTACACTAAGTGTAACATTTTTTTATGTATGGCCCTGTGTACCTAGCTAGGTAGGTACTAATTAGTATGTAACAGGTTAATTGACAGATTTTTAATTTATTCTTTATTGTTTCTCTCCATGTTACACTTCTTACAACGTAAACAATAAAACAGATATTATGCAAATAAATGCCGCCAAGGCCAACACAATATTAGTGTGAACTGTGAGCCGATATTTATGAAAATTTAAATCCTTTTTGTTTTTTGAATCAGATTTACATCCGGACACTGAACACATATTATATCCCATTGTTTATAAGATAAGTTATCGTTTTACAACACAAAACTCGTAGACAACGCGCCAACGCCACCCCTGCGCGGGCAGGTACACAAACTCCGCGAGTTTGTGTACGCGGATCCGCGCCGCCCGCTTCCCCGCGGGTACCCCTCCGTTGCTCTGCGCAAGTACATTCGTTTCACTACTGTAGGGATATTGCTATACTGTGCCTGTGCTCCGCTCCGGCGCTGCGAACACAAATGACAAAGAGAATAATATTATAATCAGTGTTGCCAACTCTTCAAAGCATTTTCCCCCTAAATCAACTTCAAAACCCACTAAATGTCAACCAAAACTCCCCAAGAAATCAAAAAATTTAAAATTACTTGGGGTATGTTCTACTGAGCGCTCAAAACGCTAAAATACACCTTCAGCTGGTTTAAATGGCGATCGCGATCGTTTCGACCACGGTAAAAACGAAAAAAGGAAGTCAATTATTTATTTAAAATTCAACCGACAAAAGATACAAATTACAATATATTTTTATATTGGCGGAATAAAAAAACAATTCAACATTCCAGAAAATAAAGAATCAGTAAGCATTTGTTATTAAAATGTTAATTTTAATAACAAATGCTTTTTTCAATAAAATCAATACACATATTTTTTATTTTTAAAATATTATTAAATTCAACGGTTAAACTATAGAGACATGTGCTTTTTTGCAGTAATTTTCTTTAAAAATTTTATTTGAATCGATACCAAACGTTAAGGTTGTTATTAAAAAAATATATCCATTCTTCAAAAATTTTACCCCCAAAAATATCCCCAAGATATTTTACTCCCTAAAATCCCACTAAATGGGATGTTTTCTTTTTATCATCTCCACCAGACGGCGCGACGGTAGACACTCACTAATTTTCTATTGGTTCCCCACCGATTTGAAATTATCTGCAGGTTGGCATTACTGACTACATGTTGGTCGTGTTTCTAAAAAATATCAGTGTACTGTCAAGTGTAACATCAATCAAAATATCATACTCCTGAGCGATCATTGGCCTAAGCAATTAGACCAGTATACTGGTAACAGCTTAGGAACACGTTTGCACTTGTCAAACTGCAAACATGATAACTGAAAGAGTTTTCTACTTCTTTTTATTGTCGTTGTGGTTTTTATTATTTTTCCCCAAATTGTGTTATTTGGGTTTTTGATGTTCATTATTGGTAAAATATTAGCCACTAAATATTTGTTATCTTGCACAAGTGCAGGTAAGATGTTGTCAAAACCAAAATGTATAATTCCTGTGACAATTGGTGTGAACAACGGTAAAAAGGGCTATTTCTTCCGTGAGTTTTAACTAAAACATCGTTATTATAACTTTATTATCCTATTCATTGGAATATTATTGTGTCTTTTTCAAATTGAAATGTATCAAGTTTTACATGCTTTTGCCCAGTTATGTAGCAATTATTGATGGTATTCCCTGGTATTACCGATAGTTGTCTACCCATACGCCATCTAGTTACTAAAATGGAAGCTGTTTGACAATCAAATTAAAAAGCTAAGAAAATTCCTCATTTATTTTTTCCCACTAAATTTAGTGGGAAATCCCCATAGTTGGCAACACTGATTATAATCACTACCAAAGAGAATATAATCACTACGTGTGCGAACACTGATGTCTGAATAGACAAACTGTGTCCGGCCAGCAAGTGTTATTGAACATTTCGTGAAAATTTTATTTTTAAATGTTTTGTAGGTAATTATTTAATTTAATAACTAATTAAAAGTATTGTAAAGTGTAAACACAGAGGTCAGAGTCTAGATTCTAGAAAATGTTTGACAGATATCCACAGAATGCGCGTCTGTCGTAGGCCCCGCGCGACCGTGTCAGTAACGGTGCGTCCACATTTGTATCATTTGCGCGATCAGATCTCCGAATTCTCCGATCAGATCTCCGTCGCGTATCATTGAAGCGTGTCAAAATGAAACGCGTATCATGAAACGCGCCGATCGCTATTAACCGCGTATCTAATACATGCCGTATTAAATACTCGCATGATCGGCACTCGGCAGAATGATCTAATAGGCGTCCACACTGTGACACGCATACATGATACGGCGCGATGATCGCGACGGAGATCTGATCGCGCAAATGATAGAAATGTGGACGCACCGTAAAGATGGCTATAGTCTATATATTAAGGCTATAGGCTATATTTTATCACGCTAAGGCGAAGGAGGAGGAAGAAATATTAGAAAATGTGGAAAGACGGGGGAAATTATTTGAAAGAGCTTATCTCACGACCACGTGAAGGATCATCTAAGGCTATTTTTTGTGGACTAATTTGTCTGTGAATATATGTCTAATTCAAGCGGACGAAGCCGCGTATAACGTATAGTATAGTCTGTCAAGAAAGTGAAGAAATTAAAAAGTGGCAACATCGTGTTGTCACCCCTTTCAAATCAATCGAAAAAAGGGATGACACTACGATGTTGCCACTTTTTAATTTCTCCTCTTTCTTGACAGACTGTACTACCGCTACCCACGGCACGCGGCGGTTACCGCTCCGGTTTGAATAGGCCCTTTAAATAGCCCTATTCCGAAATCAGTTTGGCTTCTTAAAAAAAAGACGGGTTGCACTCCGGGAGTGCCGGCAGAAGTGAAAACTTGATTATTAACATTGTGCATTTTTTTAAACCATTTTAATAGGTTGTTTTCTTTTTATCATCTCCACCAGACGGCGCGACAGTAGACACGTCTAGATTTTCTATTGGTTCCCCACCGATCTGAAATTATCTGCAGGTTGGCATCACTGACTACATATTGGTTGTGTTTCTAAAAAATATCAGTGTACTGTCAAGTATGACATATATCAAAATATCTTAAACCTAAGCGATCATTGGCCTAAGCGATTAGGCCACTATACTGGTAATAGTTTAGGAACACGCTGTTAAAATAAAAACTTGTCAAAGTGACAACTGACAACTAAACGGCCTTGTGGCGGCCATGTTACTTTGGAACTTCTTCTACTTTTTATTGTTGGTGTGGTTTTTATTATTTTTCCCAAATTGTGTTATTTGGGTTTTTGATGTTTATTATTGGTAAAATAATTGCCATTATATTATATCCGTTATCGTGCACAAGTGCAGGTAAGATGTTGTCAGAACCAAAATTTATAATTCCTGTGACATTTGGTGTGAATAACGATAAATAGGGCTATTTCTTACGTGAATTTTAACTAAAACATCGTTATAATAACTTTATTATCCTATTCATTGGAATATCATTGTGTATTTTTCAATTGAAATGTATCAAGTTTTTAGAGATGTGAATTATTTGAAATACATGTATTTGAAATTCAAATACAAAATGCAAAATACCTATTTTTATTTTATATTTGAAATACCTTTTTTCTAAATGTATTTTATTTGAAATATTTTTTATAAATGTATTTTGTATTTACAAAATACAAAATAGTTTTGTCACATTTTTAATTCATTTTTCCAAATTACTGAACGCACAGATTGATCGTAGTCATTCGAAGTGTTGTCATTGCGGCCCGTGCGAGCCCGAAAAAAAAACATTGCGCGTCAGTCAACTGTCAAACTAACGTCAAGTGTCAACAAACTAGCTTCAAATGAGGTCCATGCAAAGTCGTGTTCGTGTGTTGATTATTACTTTTCTGTGTGATTTTGCTCAGTTTTCTTCGCTTGCTAGATATTATAGTAATAAATAAAATGTAAGTGATACATTACTATAAATATTTTGTAACTAAGCATCAAGTATTAAACGCAGCTATGGACCTAGTTGCCGTGCCGTGTTTCTATGATGCCGTGTTCAAGGGATTCATTTTTATATGTATATTGTAATTTGTAGGTATAGACAGTACATAAGTAAGTGATAAGTGATAATATTATACTTAAAACCTCTTACTTTTTTCAGGGACAAGAACATTCCATTCATATTAAAAACACTTCTTCAAAGACATTATAAATGAACCTGGAAGTGATGTAAATGTATCTGGAACTTGCAAAAAGTGTTCGAAAACACTGAAAGGAAGTTTGAATTCTACATCCAACTTTTTGAACCATTTAAAAGTAAGTAAAACTTAAAGTTTTAATTGAATTTTATTTTGTTAAACAAATAATTCGATTTCAAAACTGATTATCTTATGAAATAATTTAATCGCAGATATTCTATTTTTTAACCTATTTATTATACTTTTGCAGAGAAAAGGACATGCTGATGTATTAGCAGAGTATGAAAAACTCAAAGTCCAAAATAACAGGAAGAGAAAAGATGTTGGTGATGCTGGTGAGGGATGCAGTTCATCTAAAATATTGAAACAATCCACTCTTCCAGCCATGTTACCAAAGTCAGTTCATTTCGACAAGTTACTTGTGAATTTTTTAGTGGATACCATGTCACCTATATCAATTGTAGAAAATGAATCCTTCAAGGCTCTAATTGAAGGTGCACAGCAATTAAGTATAATGCACAGCTCCTAAAGCCTGTGAAATATATCTAGAATCGACTGAAAAATCCCCTACTTCTCCATGTCCAACCAGATGGAACTCATACTATAATTCTGCCGTCGTACGAGAAAAGGGCACATCTATCATTTTGGTGAAACTGAGATAATTGGGATTAAAGTTTTTAACATATTCTGCTTCATAGTGTGGAAACCTATTGCTTAAAAGAAAAAAAAACTGATGATATATATGCGTTAAGATTAGTACTACTATATTTTTTAGTTTTTAGTTTTTATATATAATTAATTATTAAATAAAATCAAATTATTCCTTTCAACTTAAAAAAAATATATTTAAAAAATACGACTTACTACAAAGAAAAGGCATAGTTATACAAATGTGCCCTTTCTTTTGGACTCAATGACCAATTTGCTAGCAACATTAAAAAGAAAGGTCACATTTGGTTAAGCCTTTTCTTCAAGTAGTAAGTGGTATTTTTTTTAATATATTTTTTAATTATTCTGCTAATTGCGCCTTTTCAATATAAATTTACATTATAAAAATCTACATTAAAAAAAAAACAAAATAATCGTGTGAAGAAAGTTTAATAAACTAATAACTATAAAAAATAAACAACAGAAACAAAACTTAACAATTAATCATCTTCTAGGACACCAACATTAAATAAAAAAAATGTTCTCTATAAGTACACTGACTTTTTTGCTTTGGTCTTGCAGGCTTTTGCTGGATAGTATTAGCTAAAAAAAAGTGTTTTTGTTCCGACCAAGACATTTTCCAGAAATTACGATTAATAATTTTGCGATAATCCTCTGAGAATTTCGTCGAACATTTTTTTTTATTAATGTTCTCTTGGCATCCGGGTTTCACAAAATATTTGATATTTATTTTTTCTTCTCTTTTAATTTCCTTTCGTTCTTTAAGACTAACATCATATCTTTTGCGCTTTCTTACTGCCCCTTTTTTTGTAAGCTCATCTTTTGTAGATTCATCTGAAGATTCTGAAATCACTGTTTGCCAACAAGGTTGAAAACATGGAATGAAGTCTGATTCGGAGCTAGAATCATCCAATAAAATATTGGCTTCACGTCGTTCATTATAGTCTTCATTATGATCGCTAATATTAAAAAAAATTACCACTGATTGTTTTGAGCATTGAGCGTCAATATTTTTTGTACTGTGGTTTTTTGGTGGCTCATAATCTTTATCGGCTACTGAATCGTCCGAATCAAAATCTGGCCTTGTACCATGAGACAGTTTTGAGACTCAAACAATCGGACGAGAATACCGCGTCCTACTCTAACAAACGTGAAATGACGTTGTTAGAGCAGGACGCGGCATTCTCGTCCGATTATTTGAGTCTCAAAACAATTTCGTGGTAGGCCTACTGATTCTGATGCTAGAATTTCTGGCGACCGGTTTTGTAGACTACCAATGGACGGAATCTGTTCGTCAATATCAGATCTAGGCTTTAGATGTTGTAAAGCGGCGCTTACCAATCTTTTACCACGTAACTACATTTTTAAAATTATCTGAAAAAGGGAAAAACAAGTGAAATGTATAATTATTGTTTGTAATAAATATTTTAATAATGTATTTTAACTATTAAGTTATAACCTTAATATAATATTATACAATTTACATACTTAATAATAATAGCTTGTCGCGATTTGTAAATAAACTAGTACCAATTTAACTGAGTAAATTGATTGATACCGTACTCTCAATGAGCCCTTTGATTTGATACCCATATTGCAGAAGTGTATTAAAAATAACTACATATTGCCCTTTCTTGGATGAGCTGCCATATTGGATGTAGATTACATTCGTTTTAGAGTTACTCTCAAAAAGCCCTTTCATTTAATATCCATATTGTAGGACTGCATAGAAAATAACTATTTCGCCATCTTGGATGGTCGGCCATATTGGATTTAGAGTGATGTGAGTGATGTCACATAATATGATAACGTGCATTGCCATCCAAACTAAACGTGTATGCAAAATTTCAGCTCAATCGGTTAAATATATCTACTTCAAAATTGAGTTCCAAAATTCCACCGTAATTACATACATACTTAGTAGATTAATCATTATACACAGCAAGTTATATAGAAACTTTTATTAATATAATATGTTTAATGTTTATATCTGATATTCTTACTTAATTAAATATTATGACATGCCACATAGACCGTGTTAAGCTAAGGCACGGTAACATAATTAGAAACAACATGAAAACATGGATAAAACGTAAATAAACTTACCTAGCGCGGGCGCCGGGCAGGCTGCTGGCAAGTGTGGAGTCGCTTCGACGTCACAGGCACAACTGACGCGTTTCAATCAAACCCTGCCCTCCTTTCCTCACCCTTAATCGTAAATAATTAAAAGAAAAGGCACAACTGGTTACTTGTGCCTCTTATACGTAAATTAATTGAGACATGCATGGATCATTCATTAAGTAGACAGGGCACATCTGGCATTTGAGCCTTTTCTTTGTGTTACGTTGTAGGTGTGCCTTTTCAAAGTAGTTTTTAGTAAAAATCTGTATGAAGTAATAGTCACATCTACGTATTTGTGCCTTTTCAATATAATGATAAATACATGTGCCTTTTCATTATATAAAACGTGAATATTAGTGTCATTTGTGCCTTTTTAGCCTACCGTATCTCCGAATTCCTTGGAGATAAAATTCTACAAAAAATTGAGCAGATGTGCCTTTTTTCCCTGATTCTAAATATGTATATAACTCAATTTTTAAAAAAATGTTAGTTGTGCCCTTTTTTCTTACGACGGCAGAATTGCATTCAAGATCTATTGGCAGTTAAGGGTACCCTAAATGAAACTTTAAAGAAACTGGGATTGACCACTTTTAAAGAAATTGAAATTCAATTTCTGATTGAGTATGTAAGCTGTTCAAAGCCTATTGCTGATGGCATCAGAAGTTTAGAAGGGGACAAAGATACTTACTATGGATGTCTTATACCAGAACTGATGAGAATGCAAATAATTCTAAGCACTTTGAAAATGGATAACCTTACATATTGTGATGTATTGATAGATGTTATTAAAGAAAGTCTCAATAGGCGTTTTGAGATGTTTTATAAATTAGAAGCGCCAAAAGCAAAAGATGGCATAATAGCAGCAGTATCTTATCCTTTTTTCAAAATGAAATGGGTGCCAAAAGCCAACAGAAAATACATCAAGGAAGTATTTGTTTCAGAAGTTAGAAAGATAAAACAAGAAAACGAAAAGAGTTCCCAAGTCCAACATACTGACTCTGATAAAGAGAAGGAAAGGGCAGAATCTTATTATATGTTTCTTGATCTTGAAGACTCATCTAACTCTTCAACAGCCAGTAATAATGTTAATACTACAATAGATCTGGATCTGGAAACACTACAATATTTAAAAGATGAAGACAATACCTTAGAATCCTTGAACAGGTATCCAAATGTAAAAAAACTCTTCCTTAAATATAATACCTGCTTACCGAGTTCTGCCCCTGTTGAACGACTATTTTCTTTTGGTGGAATGATAATGAGGCCCCATAGGCGGAACATGAAAGATGAACTCTTTGAACAAATTGTAGTTTTAAAATCTGGGAAATAAAATATATAAGTGCTTATGCTTAACAAGGTATTTTATTTTCAAAACCTATTTCGAAAATACGTATTTTGCATTTTGTATTTAAATACTTTTATTTAAAACTATTTTGTATTTATATTTGAAATAGTCCTAACAACTATGCATTTGCATTTTGTATTTAAATAAGTACTTTTCCTAAACTATTTTTCACATCTCTGCAAGTTTTACATTATTTTGCCCAGTTTTGTAGTAATTGTTGATGGCATTCCCTAGTATTACCGATAGTTGTCTACCCATACGCCATCTAGTTACTAAAATGGAAGCTGTTTGACAATCAAATTAAAAAAATAAGAAAATGCCCCATTCATCGACACACTTACAATCAATTTAAAAAAATATATCGACAATCGAAAAAAACCAATCGAGTGTTCGATTAATCAATTTCGATTAAAATTAATTTTACCACTACTTAATTTTAATGATTACTGAATTTTAACCATTACTTAATTTTAATAATTACTTACTTAATTTTAATCATTACTTAGTTTTAATAATTACTTAATTTTAATTATTACTTAAATTTAATAATTACTTAATTTTAACCAATACTTAATTTTAATCATCACTTAATTTTAATTATTACTTAATTTTAATCATTACTTAATTGTTTTAATTATTACTTAATTTTAATCATTACTTAATTTTAACCACTACTTAATTTTAATAATTACTTACTTAATTTTAATCATTACTTAGTTTTAATAATTACTTAATTTTAATCATTACTTAATTTTAATTATTACTTAATTTTAATAATTACTTAATTTTAATAATTACTTAATTTTAATCATTATTTAATTTTAATTATTACTTAATTTTAATAATTACTTTATTTTAATCATTACTTAATTTTAACTATTACTTAAGTTTAATCATTACTTAATTTTATTTATTACTTAATTTTAATCTTTACTTAATTATTTTAATTATTACTCAATTTTAATCATTACTTAATTTTAATAATTACTATATTTTAATTATCATTTAATTTTAATTATTATTTAATTTTAATTATTACTTAATTTTAATTATCATTTAATTTTAATTTCGATGTTACAACACTAGTAACTCTCCAACCATCTTTAAGCCGGCTGTACACTCTCGCCGAGACACAGCGAGGCGGCCCGAGTGCGAGAGTGTAAATGGGTGCGCTCGCCTCGTCTCGCGTGTCTCGGACCCTCTCGGTCCGTTGTCGGTATTTTGGGCCCGAGACAAAGGGTCTCGCGAGGAAAACGAGCGCACTACTGTACACTCTCGCGTCTTTCAGTACTAGTCCCGCCGTTAGACAGTGTAGAACAGAAAAATAACAATAATAAACGACATTATCAGTCATTATCTGTGAGAAATAAAATTAATTATGATTATAAATCTTTGGATTACAATGATATCTTTCGATGCATGGTGAATGGTGAATGGTCGTTTTCGTCCATCTTGTCTGAGTTCTTAACTGCGATTGAACCGAGCGAGAATGTACATGATCGCACTCGGGCAAGGGGCTCTCGCACGAGACTCTCGCCCGAGAGCTCTCGGCGAGAGTGTACAGCGGTCATAAGCGTTTTGTATGGTTTTTCGAACAACACGAAAATCTGGCGCGAGTTTCACAGTTTTTACCCATCCCACAAAAGTACTCAACCATTTTGTACAGAATTTTTCTCTAACAACTGTTCATCAGGTGTTTAAATATTTTGTAGTAAGACCCCACCAAAGTCACTACAAATTTACCACGCCTCTAGTGCAACCCACCCTGTCAAAAATTAATGTAAAGCTGTAGAGTTGTAGAGAATTTAATTAGCTTTTATTATGTAGTACAAGAGAATTTCGTACGAAGCACCGTTTTTGATGAGTAAGCAAAAAACCAAAAAAACGGGACCTTCTTTGCCGCCCCCCATTGAAATGTAAACCGCGTTGAGCTATTATGTAGGACATTTTAAATTATATTGATTTTATGAATCGCACATTTACGTTCCGTTTTGTTTCAAAGTGAATTAGGGTCAATTTATACTTACTAGCGCAGAGTCGAAGCGCATCGAAGCGAATATTATTAAAACTGAATTACTTCTGAGAATTTAAAAAGGCGCGCGCATCCGCGCGAATTACCGTGAATGCGCCAGACCAACGCTGATTGGCCTCACAGAAGCACCTAATGTATGCGTTAAGCCCATCGATTTATATGTAAGGATATGCCTACTAGAGCATTCTGCTAATAGGTTTTTCATACAAGGAAATAGAGAGTCATCTATGAAAAATCGATTGAACTACGTAGTGCGACACAATATGCAGGCGTACAATGTAACCTTGTATGAACGTACAATAAACACACTTTTTTAATATTAAATATTGACAATTAATGTAAGTATATTAATTTAGGCGTAGGGTTTTTGATTAACATACAAAAATAAGTAAATAAATAAATGCATTTATTCATTCTTACTCAACTGTAAAGGGAGGGTTATGTTTAGTTACAAATTGATATTCCAATAAATGAAATTTGTTGAATATAAATTTGTTTAATATTCCAATAAATGAAATTTGTAACTTAAAATTAAGTAAAAATGTATTTTAGCAACTTTATACGTGTAAACCAGCCATAAGCCACTTTGGCTACAAACTAAGGGGTTTTATGAAAAAAAAAATCTGGTGGCCTCATTTCATCCATACATCTATTATAAAGCACATACCATAGATTATGGCACATACCTAACGGCAAATCTTAAAATAAATCTATTTTCTAAGAAAAATAATATTCATGCAAAATGACGTCCATGCAAAGTCACACAGGCTATGAAGCGGCCGCGTGTGAATGCTGTTTTACCGACGTTGCGCCATTACTCGGTAAAACAGTAGCCATGGCGGACATCGGTGGTAAAATTATAAATTAATTATTTCTTTACTTAGACAAACAGTTTGTGTTGTGTGATATTCCATGTGCTTTTTTAACTTTTTTGACGTAATTTTTGCAGCCTTTTACCACACAACTAGGCATTTTTATGGCACTGTATACACATACGATGAGACACCCGATTTGTTCTGCGGACCACAGACGACTAAGTCACGTCGGTGTCAAACGAAGTGTTTTGACACCGACGAATCGGCATCATTGCAACGCGCGGTTGACCCGGTCCTTACGCTAGTAATATTTATGTCTATGGTTAAGCCCTGAAGTTAAGGTTGTATTTTCTGTGTTCAGTTTTTGGAAATTCGCTTCGCTTCGACTCTATTATAAATTGACCCTTACCCTTATGTCGGCACTACATATAAGCGAACGCGTTGGCCAACGTGTCGGCCCAATGTGTAGAACAATGCTTACTGATTCTTTATTTTCTGGAATGTTGAATTGTTTTTTTATTCCGCCAATATAAAAATATATTGTAATTTGTATCTTTTGTCGGTTGAATTTTAAATAAATAATTGACTTCCTTTTTCCGTTTTTACCGTGGTCGAAACGATCGCGATCGCCATTTAAACCAGCTGAAGGTGTATTTTAGCGTTTTGAGCGCTCAGTAGAACATACCCCAAGTAATTTTAAATTTTTTGATTTCTTGGGGAGTTTTGGTTGAAATTTAGTGGGTTTTGAAGTTGATTTAGGGGGAAAATGCTTTGAAGAGTTGGCAACACTGATTATAATATTATTCTCTTGAAAAAAAAGTTGGCGGGCTTTTTAAAAAGAGAAGTCGTATTTTTTTAATTTTTGCGAAATTAATTATTTAAAATAGTTTATATAAAGCATTTTAATAATAAAACAACGCAAAACGGTGGAATAATAGACGTTGAAATGGAGGATCCTGGGGGGACAGCCCCTGGGAAACCCGGCAGAAAAAGGCCGCGAGGGCCTGATACTGACGAAGACAGGGATGTTTTAGATGAGTCATTTTACATCCCGTATAGTAAACCCGGCTACAGACGCTTATTCCCTGAGAAGTCCCAATCTCAGGAGTATATCGTATACACCGAATCCACCCAAACCGATAGCAATATCGGCAACAAAAATCCGTTAACACTAACATCCATATTCAAAGAAGAAATCAAAGGAATAACCGGCATAAAAAGAGTAGCAGCCAATAAAATAGCAATAGCATTCTCCCAGGCAAGTTATGCCAATAATTACTTGCTGAATGAAAACTTCCATAGAAAAAATAATTTCAAAGCATTCATCCCAGCTAGGAGCATCGAAAAGATAGGAGTACTACGGTATGTACCGACTAGGATAAGTAATGAAGACCTATTCAAAAAGTTAACTTCTGCCTATGAAATTATTGGAGTGAGAAGGTTCACCAAAAAAGTTAATGGCAAAGTGAAACCGTTTCAAACGGTTTCTGTGACATTTCTCTCCAATATACTACCACAATCTGTCTCATTAGATATTTTTAATTATAAAGTATATGAATATAACCCTCCTTTGCTGCAATGTTACAAGTGCTTTAAATTTAATCACCATGCTAAGATATGTAAATGTGTCCAAAAATGTTCGATTTGTTCAAAGGAACATCATTATTCTAAGTGCCCTGATGATCAGGCACTGCATTGTGCCAACTGTGGTGGACCACATCTTGCTATATCTAGAAACTGTCCGGTTAAGCAAAAGAAAATATTGGAAAAACAAAATAAACAAAATAAAATGGCATACGCAAATGTGACTAAAAACACTGACCACACTTACAGTTTGGCACATTACAGTACTGATTTCCCGGATTTACCACACAAAAAACATGAGATAACTAATGAGGAATTAATACAAGGTATAATAAAAAGCGACAACATTTTAAAGTCTTTAGTAGCTACATTAGTAAATTTAAGTAACAGTAATAAAAAAATGACAACATCAGTAATAAAGGAAGTATTATTAAATAACCTTAAACATGGATAGTAATTTTTTGAAAATATGCCAATTTAATGTTGAAAATCTTAATAGCAAAAAACCTCTTCTTATTACTTTTTTGGACCAAAATGACATTGATATATGTTTGTTAAATGAAACACATTTAAAAGAAAATCATAATTTTAAAATAACAGGTTATAATTTTATTTACCAACATGGCCTTAACGGCCGTGGTGGAGTCGGCATACTCATTAGGAATAATTTCAAATATATTACTGTCAATCTGCCTTTTTATGAAGATTTACAATCTGCAGCTATAGTTCTTAAAACTGATATTGGTAATTTGTCTATCTTATGTAGTTATAGTCCACCAAGACGAGGAAGGTTCAAATCTAGACAACTTAAACAAATTATTAATAGTTTACCAAAACCGATAATACTATCCGGAGATTTAAATGCTCATCATGTTGCTTTTGGATGTCTTCAAACCAAGCCTCGAGGTACAGATGTTTACGATTTATTAGATGAGTGTGACCTATGTATCCTGAACTCGGGAGCTCCAACAACAGTAGGTAGTTTGCGTAATAGCCAATCTTCAATTGACATTACTTGTGTTAGCCCACAAATCGCTCCTCTATGCCATTGGAGTGTTAGTGATGATCCAATGGGCAGCTATCATTATCCCACTTTCACATTTATTGAACTCCATCCACAAGATTTTGAAGTTGGTCAACCAACGGAAAGATTTCTGTATGACAAGGCAGATTGGAAGCTCTTCGCATCTGAAACTGAAAAGGCATTCAGGTCATTTACTATTGATTACAACGAACCTTTATCTACTTATAATAAATTTTGTGTTACATTAAATACAGTTAAAGAATCATGTATTCCAAAACTAAATATAACTTCCCCAACCATGAGGAAAAAACCAGTTCCCTGGTGGGATAATGAATGCTTAGAAGCAGTTAAAAAAAGTAAAGCTGCTCTAAATTTTTATAGAACACATTCATCTATAGAAAATTTCATTGAATATAAAAAAATAGATGCAATTAAAAAAAAGTTATTAAGGGAAAAGAAAAAGAATAGTTGGAGAAACCTTTGTGAATCATTCAACAGACAAACACCTGTTACTGTCATCTGGAATTATATCCGTAGATTTAAAAGAGCTTCTTCTGTTAGTAAACCAAAAAACAGTGAATGGATTCCATCTTTTCTTGATAAGTATGCACCCAATGATCCACCTGAAAAATATATAGATAGTAATTTATTAAATTCATATTTTATTCAGGAAGGCAATTCAAGTAGCATATTTTTGAGTAATACTTTTACATGGCAAGAATTCCAATTTGCTTTGAAATCTAGAAAAGACACTACTCCAGGCTTAGACGATATCCCTTACAAAATATTAGGCTACATGCATGAAGATGCCCAAAAAATATTATTAGATATTTATAATCTATTATGGACAAACAATCTTATACCAGACTCATGGAAAACACAATGTATTGTACCAATCCTTAAACCAGAAAAACCGGAAAATGACTGTAACTCATATAGACCTATATCTTTGTCATCTTGTGTTGGTAAAATATTTGAATACATGCTTAAGGTGAGACTAGACTGGTATGTTGAATCAAATAATATCTTACCAAGGGAGCAGTATGGCTTTCGTAAAGGTAAAAGTTGTGTAGAAAGCTATGTTGCATTATTAAGGGATATTAAAGATTCATTCCACTCATTTTCCTCCACTGTTTGTGCCTTTCTCGATGTTCAGGGGGCATTTGATAATGTTGATCCAACTATCCTTGTTGAAGTCTTGATAGATATAGGTGTCCCCGGAAAAGTCTGTGAATGGATTTTTAAATTTTTATTTAAGAGAACAATGTATGTCAAATTTAATAACATTTTACATGGACCTAGACATATATATAAAGGAACAATGCAAGGTGCCACTATTTCGCCACTATTATATAGCATATACACAAGTCAACTGTGTAAATATCTTTTAAGTTGTAATGTAAAATTTCTACAGTATGCGGATGATATTGTTGTGTATAGTAGTCATAAGGATGTAAATATTGCTGTAAATATATTAAATAAGGCATTAGAACAAGTATATAATTACTATACAAGAAAATTAAAGCTATGGATAAGTTTGGAAAAAAGTACAGCCATGATTTTCTCTAAATCAGATCCAAGAAGTTTATTTAATGTTAAACTTCACAACAACAGTCTCAAATGGGTCTGCGAAAAAAAGTTTTTGGGGATATATCTTGACAATAAGTTAAAATTTGAAAATCATATCCAACAAATTATCAAAAAAGCTTGTGGAGGTCTTAACATAATTAGATCTTTGGCAGGAGTACACTGGGGATCCGACCCTAAAACTTTATCCATGTTATATAAGAGTTTAGTACGTAGTCACTTTGATTACAGCACCTTAGCATATTACAACTGTAATTATAACTTATTAAGAAAATTAGATGTTATTCAAAATAAAGCTCTTAGAGTCATAACAGGTGCAATGTGCTCTACTCCTATACATATCATGGAGGCCGAGACATGTATACCTCCACTAACTATTATAAGGCTAAAAATTGCTGAACGATTTTGCTTAAAGGTATTTGCCTCTAAAAATAATCATCTTTTAAATAGAATTCTTCCTATAGTTCCAACAAATAGTATGAAAGTGGGTCCATATACTGATGTTTCTAACATTATTTCTAGAAAATTGCCCGAACTATTAAGGATTATGATAAACATCTACTTAAATATTGGAAATTATATATTTAGAGAAAATCATTGGCCTATGTATAATATTGAATATAATGCATACATGCATGATGTTACAATATGTGAGCAACAAATAAGTAATCAAAATGATCTTCTCAATACTATAGATAATGAGTACAGAATTTATACTGATGGGTCGAAAACCTTAAATATTGTTACATCAGCCTATTATGACCCTCAGAAAAAAATTAAAAAATGTATAAAATTAGCGTATGAATGTAGTATATTTACTGCTGAATGTTATGCTATATATAAAGCATTATTGTATATATCTTCAATTAATGAAAGCAATTGTTTGATTTTAACTGATTCACTTAGTGTTATAACTGCACTTAAAAATAGGGTCTTAAAATTTAATACAAATTATTTAATATTAAAAATTAAGCAAACTTTGTACCATATGTATAATAATAGTAAAAATGTTAAATTCATTTGGGTACCTTCTCACTCTGGAATTACTGGCAACGAAGAAGCTGATGCCGCAACAAGAGGAGATCCAGACGAAGACCACAGTCAACTCCAGCACATACCGTATACAGATATACATGCTCCTATGAAAGACTGCCTGGGAGAGTTGTTCAAGGCATACTTTACCCAAACGTCGTCTGAAAAAGGAAAATGGTATTACGATATACAAAAGGTCCCGCCCGCCAAACCGTGGTACCATAAATTGAAAGAAATGTCTAGATCATTTATAGTTACTATGAACAGGATGAGATTTGGGCATTGCCAAGTTAAATCTCATCTCTACAAATTGAAGATGGTGAATACCTCATTTTGTGACTGCGGCGTTGAAGAGGAGACTCTTGATCATCTGGTTCTTCGATGTGGAAAACATAATATGGCACGCCTAATGATGTGTAGTGAAATCAGTGAATTGGACAAAGATGACAGTGACAGTGATATAAACATAGACAACTTGTCTTTGAAAGATTTACTTCAAAAAAATACTTTTTATGGTCCGCTTTATAGCTTCTTAAAAAATGTTGGGAAAAAACTTTAATTCCGTAATGCCCTGTGTAATGTTAAGTTAAGTTACTTGTTGTTAAAAACAATGAAATGTATTTTAAGGACTGGGCTAAAAGGACTAGAATCCAGGCCCGTAAAATTTTATTAATAAAAAAAAAAAAAAAAAAAAATATTATTCTCTTGAAGTTGGCGGGCTTTTTAAAAAGAGAAGTCGTATTTTTTCAATTTTTGCGAAATTAATTATTTAAAATAGTTTATATAAAGCATTTTAATAATAAAACAACGCAAAACGGTGGAATAATAGACGTTGAAATGGAGGATCCTGGGGGGACAGCCCCTGGGAAACCCGGCAGAAAAAGGCCGCGAGGGCCTGATACTGACGAAGACAGGGATGTTTTAGATGAGTCATTTTACATCCCGTATAGTAAACCCGGCTACAGACGCTTATTCCCTGAGAAGTCCCAATCTCAGGAGTATATCGTATACACCGAATCCACCCAAACCGATAGCAATATCGGCAACAAAAATCCCTTAACACTAACATCCATATTCAAAGAAGAAATCAAAGGAATAACCGGCATAAAAAGAGTAGCAGCCAATAAAATAGCAATAGCATTCTCCCAGGCAAGTTATGCCAATAATTACTTGCTGAATGAAAACTTCCATAGAAAAAATAATTTCAAAGCATTCATCCCAGCTAGGAGCATCGAAAAGATAGCAGTACTACGGTATGTACCGACTAGGATAAGTAATGAAGACCTATTCAAAAAGTTAACTTCTGCCTATGAAATTATTGGAGTGAGAAGGTTCACCAAAAAAGTTAATGGCAAAGTGAAACCGTTTCAAACGGTTTCTGTGACATTTCTCTCCAATATACTACCACAATCTGTCTCATTAGATATTTTTAATTATAAAGTATATGAATATAACCCTCCTTTGCTGCAATGTTACAAGTGCTTTAAATTTAATCACCATGCTAAGATATGTAAATGTGTCCAAAAATGTTCGATTTGTTCAAAGGAACATCATTATTCTAAGTGCCCTGATGATCAGGCACTGCATTGTGCCAACTGTGGTGGACCACATCTTGCTATATCTAGAAACTGTCCGGTTAAGCAAAAGAAAATATTGGAAAAACAAAATAAACAAAATAAAATGGCATACGCAAATGTGACTAAAAACACTGACCACACTTACAGTTTGGCACATTACAGTACTGATTTCCCGGCTTTACCACACAAAAAACATGAGATAACTAATGAGGAATTAATACAAGGTATAATAAAAAGCGACAACATTTTAAAGTCTTTAGTAGCTACATTAGTAAATTTAAGTAACAGTAATAAAAAAATGACAACATCAGTAATAAAGGAAGTATTATTAAATAACCTTAAACATGGATAGTAATTTTTTGAAAATATGCCAATTTAATGTTGAAAATCTTAATAGCAAAAAACCTCTTCTTATTACTTTTTTGGACCAAAATGACATTGATATATGTTTGTTAAATGAAACACATTTAAAAGAAAATCATAATTTTAAAATAACAGGTTATAATTTTATTTACCAACATGGCCTTAACGGCCGTGGTGGAGTCGGCATACTCATTAGGAATAATTTCAAATATATTACTGTCAATCTGCCTTTTTATGAAGATTTACAATCTGCAGCTATAGTTCTTAAAACTGATATTGGTAATTTGTCTATCTTATGTAGTTATAGTCCACCAAGACGAGGAAGGTTCAAATCTAGACAACTTAAACAAATTATTAATAGTTTACCAAAACCGATAATACTATCCGGAGATTTAAATGCTCATCATGTTGCTTTTGGATGTCTTCAAACCAAGCCTCGAGGTACAGATGTTTACGATTTATTAGATGAGTGTGACCTATGTATCCTGAACTCGGGAGTTCCAACAACAGTAGGTAGTTTGCGTAATAGCCAATCTTCAATTGACATTACTTGTGTTAGCCCACAAATCGCTCCTCTATGCCATTGGAGCGTTAGTGATGATCCAATGGGCAGCTATCATTATCCCACTTTCACATTTATTGAACTCCATCCACAAGATTTTGAAGTTGGTCAACCAACGGAAAGATTTCTGTATGACAAGGCAGATTGGAAGCTCTTCGCATCTGAAACTGAAAAGGCATTCAGGTCATTTACTATTGATTACAACGAACCTTTATCTACTTATAATAAATTTTGTGTTACATTAAATACAGTTAAAGAATCATGTATTCCAAAACTAAATATAACTTCCCCAACCATGAGGAAAAAACCAGTTCCCTGGTGGGATAATGAATGCTTAGAAGCAGTTAAAAAAAGTAAAGCTGCTCTAAATTTTTATAGAACACATTCATCTATAGAAAATTTCATTGAATATAAAAAAATAGATGCAATTAAAAAAAAGTAATTAAGGGAAAAGAAAAAGAATAGTTGGAGAAACCTTTGTGAATCATTCAACAGACAAACACCTGTTACTGTCATCTGGAATTATATCCGTAGATTTAAAAGAGCTTCTTCTGTTAGTAAACCAAAAAACAGTGAATGGATTCCATCTTTTCTTGATAAGTATGCACCCAATGATCCACCTGAAAAATATATAGATAGTAATTTATTAAATTCATATTTTATTCAGGAAGGCAATTCAAGTAGCATATTTTTGAGTAATACTTTTACATGGCAAGAATTCCAATTTGCTTTGAAATCTAGAAAAGACACTACTCCAGGCTTAGACGATATCCCTTACAAAATATTAGGCTACATGCATGAAGATGCCCAAAAAATATTATTAGATATTTATAATCTATTATGGACAAACAATCTTATACCAGACTCATGGAAAACACAATGTATTGTACCAATCCTTAAACCAGAAAAACCGGAAAATGACTGTAACTCATATAGACCTATATCTTTGTCATCTTGTGTTGGTAAAATATTTGAATACATGCTTAAGGTGAGACTAGACTGGTATGCTGAATCAAATAATATCTTACCAAGGGAGCAGTATGGCTTTCGTAAAGGTAAAAGTTGTGTAGAAAGCTATGTTGCATTATTAAGGGATATTAAAGATTCATTCCACTCATTTTCCTCCACTGTTTGTGCCTTTCTCGATGTTCAGGGGGCATTTGATAATGTTGATCCAACTATCCTTGTTGAAGTCTTGATAGATATAGGTGTCCCCGGAAAAGTCTGTGAATGGATTTTTAAATTTTTATTTAAGAGAACAATGTATGTCAAATTTAATAACATTTTACATGGACCTAGACATATATATAAAGGAACAATGCAAGGTGCCACTATTATATAGCATATACACAAGTCAACTGTGTAAATATCTTTTAAGTTGTAATGTAAAATTTCTACAGTATGAGGATGATATTGTTGTGTATAGTAGTCATAAGGATGTAAATATTGCTGTAAATATATTAAATAAGGCATTAGAACAAGTATATAATTACTATACAAGAAAATTAAAGCTATGGATAAGTTTGGAAAAAAGTACAGCCATGATTTTCTCTAAATCAGATCCAAGAAGTTTATTTAATGTTAAACTTCACAACAACAGTCTCAAATGGGTCTGCGAAAAAAAGTTTTTGGGGATATATCTTGACAATAAGTTAAAATTTGAAAATCATATCCAACAAATTATCAAAAAAGCTTGTGGAGGTCTTAACATAATTAGATCTTTGGCAGGAGTACACTGGGGATCCGACCCTAAAACTTTATCCATGTTATATAAGAGTTTAGTACGTAGTCACTTTGATTACAGCACCTTAGCATATTACAACTGTAATTATAACTTATTAAGAAAATTAGATGTTATTCAAAATAAAGCTCTTAGAGTCATAACAGGTGCAATGTGCTCTACTCCTATACATATCATGGAGGCCGAGACATGTATACCTCCACTAACTATTATAAGGCTAAAAATTGCTGAACGATTTTGCTTAAAGGTATTTGCCTCTAAAAATAATCATCTTTTAAATAGAATTCTTCCTATAGTTCCAACAAATAGTATGAAAGTGGGTCCATATACTGATGTTTCTAACATTATTTCTAGAAAATTGCCCGAACTATTAAGGATTATGATAAACATCTACTTAAATATTGGAAATTATATATTTAGAGAAAATCATTGGCCTATGTATAATATTGAATATAATGCATACATGCATGATGTTACAATATGTGAGCAACAAATAAGTAATCAAAATGATCTTCTCAATACTATAGATAATGAGTACAGAATTTATACTGATGGGTCGAAAACCTTAAATATTGTTACATCAGCCTATTATGACCCTCAGAAAAAAATTAAAAAATGTATAAAATTAGCGTATGAATGTAGTATATTTACTGCTGAATGTTATGCTATATATAAAGCATTATTGTATATATCTTCAATTAATGAAAGCAATTGTTTGATTTTAACTGATTCACTTAGTGTTATAACTGCACTTAAAAATAGGGTCTTAAAATTTAATACAAATTATTTAATATTAAAAATTAAGCAAACTTTGTACCATATGTATAATAATAGTAAAAATGTTAAATTCATTTGGGTACCTTCTCACTCTGGAATTACTGGCAACGAAGAAGCTGATGCCGCAACAAGAGGAGATCCAGACGAAGACCACAGTCAACTCCAGCACATACCGTATACAGATATACATGCTCCTATGAAAGACTGCCTGGGAGAGTTGTTCAAGGCATACTTTACCCAAACGTCGTCTGAAAAAGGAAAATGGTATTACGATATACAAAAGGTCCCGCCCGCCAAACCGTGGTACCATAAATTGAAAGAAATGTCTAGATCATTTATAGTTACTATGAACAGGATGAGATTTGGGCATTGCCAAGTTAAATCTCATCTCTACAGATTGAAGATGGTGAATACCTCATTTTGTGACTGCGGCGTTGAAGAGGAGACTCTTGATCATCTGGTTCTTCGATGTGGAAAACATAATATTGCACGCCTAATGATGTGTAGTGAAATCAGTGAATTGAACAAAGATGACAGTGACAGTGATATAAACATAGACAACTTGTCTTTGAAAGATTTACTTCAAAAAAATACTTTTTATGGTCCGCTTTATAGCTTCTTAAAAAATGTTGGGAAAAAACTTTAATTCCGTAATGCCCTGTGTAATGTTAAGTTAAGTTACTTGTTGTTAAAAACAATGAAATGTATTTTAAGGACTGGGCTAAAAGGACTAGAATCCAGGCCCGTAAAATTTTATTAAAAAAAAAAAAATATTATTCTCTTTGTCATTTGTGTTCGCAGCGCCGGAGCGGAGCACAGGCGTTTCTGTTTTCGATAACAGTTTTCACTTTTCAGCCAGCTCGATACAAGGATTTCTTAAGCAGCCGTCTAACATCCCAGCTTGCTGCTCTATATGCCTATCTACAAATAAAAGTTAAATCAATATTTACGGTATAGATCTGCAGAGTGGTTATGAGGAATGGCTGTATGTATGGGTAACGCTCCCTTTGCCTGTCCCGACCGGGACGAAAAAAAAAATTGCTAAATTTAAGGATAAGTACCTACTTAATTCTTGTATAATATTTCAAACAAAGAGGATGTAAACTGTATACTACGTAACAAGAGGTCGGACTTAGAAGAAAAAAAATAAACATTCGTTATTTTTTTAATTTAAAACTAAACGACAAAATTTTAAGTGCAAAACCTTTCACTCTAAACATACCAAAAATTAAAAAAAATAAAAAGAAATGAGCTCAAATAAATGTTTTATTTCAATAAAAATTATTGTACATGGCTAAATAAATAGGCTAATAAGGTAAATTAAACAATAAAACAGATTTAATCCACAAGTTTTTGTTGATTTCTATTATTAAATATTATAATATTATTACAGTACAGTTTTATGTATTTTATTTATAAATATGATAGAATAGCTGTCTATGCTACTCTACTAACTACTTGATTGGCTTAAGCCATTATTCCACTTATCCTAGCGGCTAGCTAGGTTCCTAGGTAGGATCCTAGCTAGGATCCTAGCTTCTAAATGTTGTTCCACGTCTTGACTAAATCGGAAACGATTTAGGATCTAGGAACCTAGCTAGGATAAGTGGAATAAGCGCTTTATACAGTAAACTCTATATAGGGAGATTAAAGCTGCGCGTCCACCAGGTTGGAATCGGGACATACGGTGCGGACGGTGGCACCACGTGTCGTCATATACTTGTCAGGCGCAGAATGATGTTCCAGTACTTCTAGTGCAGTTCATAGTAGTCAGTACCATACATACAAAGCAACAAATCCGTCCACTGCGTACCTGCGCTCCGATTCCGATCCAGTGGATCGCACCTTTATACATACACACTTTGTTTTGTTACACCCTGTATACGACAGCTGAAATCTATGGCGCGGGTTCAGGCCAGCTGCATACCACCTCACTTGATCAGAGGATTTTTCCTTGGTGGCCGTACCACTCATAATCCCATACCTTCCTTCTCCTAAAATCTCCTTGCATTGAATCTTTTTGCTGCTTTCGTTCCCAAGCGGTCGCATGCGACCGCGAGAACAAAAGATTTCCTAGAATCCGCGATCGAGTTAACAGCTATTGCTTGCAGACTAAAATGTTGCAAACTAGCTGTATAGGGACCTAAAAATCTGAAATTAATGAAACATTTTTCATTTATATTCCATACAGTTTACATAAATTATAGTAAGTATAGTAATTAATAACCTTATGTATTGTTACAATAAAACAATATACACATGATACACATTTCATCATTTTCCAAATTAACTGCATACTGATATACATTATAATAATTTCTATGAAATAATAATCTATCTTTTTCATATTAATATAGTTTAAGTTCTAAATTATTGTACAATTATGCAAATAATACTACGACATACTTTGTATTAGAACATGGTATGATATCGTTATGTTTTGCTTCAATTTATCAATTTACGGTTACATTTACATTTTACAATGGCTTACCTTTCGTTTTTCAATAATTAATCCACTTAATTTACAATTTTTGTATTTTTGTAATAAATAATTTTCACAAAATGGAATTCGAACCTTGAGTTTTAAACTTCATCTTCCTCTTTTTTCTCATGTAGTTTATATTCTCTATGGTCTTTTTTATCAACCAATCACAGTCGACCGTGCTTAAAAATTGTACAGATTATGCGATTTACTTTAGTAGCTACGTTTAAATTTGGAACCCAATTTTTTTTGTTCGGAAAGTTTCGTCCACCTGATTTCAAACACTACTCTGGCAACACTGCTTTCTCATTTTCCTTGCATTTCAAAGGCTATTTATAAATTATAATAGTTTTGTGAGCTCATATTTTATGCGATAGACTATAGCCGCAAAAAAATCGTGGAAGACTGAACCTGCACAGTGCACACGTATCTCGGTCACTAGAAATTGCAAAGGAAAATGGTAAATTCGAGCTTAGCGTACGAGATACTATTATACATAAATTCCTTTTACTTCGGCCTATTTGCGACATGTGAACTTGGTACACTAATATTGAAGTCAGTATTGATCGGTGGGAAATATGACGATGGTGATAAAAACCGTGCAAGACTAGGACAGGATTACGGAGTATTGGTCGCTTTATTTGTGATAGAGGCGGCCAGACTTATATTGGGTCGGAAAGGAAGCCTTAGTGAGAGAGGTAAGGAAATGATTTGATTCTCTCAATTCATACTAATATTATAATTAATGCGAAAGTGTGTCTGTCTGTCTGTCTGTTACCTCTTCACGCCGCAACCGCTTTTTGGTGAAATTTGGCATGGATATACTTTGAGTCCCGGGAAAGGATGTAATATCATCTTTTTCATCCTGGAAAAATGTAGGGTTCCCGGGCGATAATCGAATTTTGGCGCAACGGAGTTGTGGGTGTCATCTGGTTAGGGATGCCAATACCTAAATTGCCGTCGCCGGTCAGGCGCAATAACATTCCCGGACAATTATATATCTTAATATATATATTTCTTGTGTGCGTGTGTATGTGACTGAACTCCTCCTAAACGACTGGACCAATTTTGATGAAATTTTTTGTGTGGGTGCAAGGGGATCTGGGAATGGTTTAGATTCACAATTTTGTCCGCTGGACAATGTTTTTTTAATTAATTTTTAATTTATTAGTAGTTGTTGATTTTGGAATGTTTTACATTGGATCCGACAGTCGGCTGCCATCGCAGTGTCAAATTTTAAATAATATTCGAATTTGGATTTTAATTTTAGTCTGTCCGACAGTTAGCGCTTCGACCAAATTTAAAAAAAATACTTTATATACTTAATATGGCAAAGAAACGTTTGCCGGGACAGCTAGTATATGTATATAAATGTCCGGGAATCTTAATAGCCGCCTTTAAAAATAACTTAATATTATTGGTGTACATAGGTTTATGAAAAAAGAAAATAATACATTCGTCCCTTAAAATACTATAACTGTTACTTTTTCTGGCACCGTACTACCACCATGCATTTTTCTGGATGGTTGGAGATTCAAAGTCCATAATTATGTACCTCCAGTCTTACAATGTTTCAAATGTTTACTTTTTAATCACTCTGCAAAATATTGTTTTAATGAACAAGCATGTTCTAAGTGCGCAGAGAATCATTGTTATAGGGAATGCACATCTGAGATTTTAAAATGTTAAAACTGTGGAGGTAATCATCTGGCTATTTCAAAAGAGTGTCCAATTAAGGCTTCTAAAATTAACAAAAACAGATCTTTGAGAAATAATACTATGCAGATATAACCAATAATAATTTAACAGCTTTTCCAGCTCTCACAAAATCCAAGCCTCAAAATGTTAAAATTATTCCAGAAAAAATATCAGCCCAGGACATTATTAGCAATCAAAAAATTTTAGAAGCCATAATAAGCACTATTGTAAGTATAGGAAATTCTAATGATATTAAGACTACATCATATATTAAATATAATAAAGAAACATTCATTAAAAACTTTAATAAGTAATGGACAGTATTAATATTGTACAACATAACATCCAGAGTATAAATAATAAAAAACCTTTACTTCAATCACTTTTATTAGATAAGGAAATAGATATAGCTTTATTGAATGAAACATGGCTTAAAACTTCAAGTCCTCGGGTTCATTTCCCTGGATATAATTTCATTTTTAAAAATGCTTCAAATGAACATGGAGGAGTGGCAATAATTATTAGGAATTCTATAAAGTATGTGCAACATCAGACTCCAAATTATCAAGATATACAGATTATTGCCATAACCATAGAAACAGGTATAGGTTCCATTACAATCCTTTGCATTTACAGTCCACCTAGAAACAAAATTAATAAAACAAAATTAAAAAGAATAATTAACAATCTTCCTAAACCTATTATCATATCGGGTGATTGTAACGCCCATCACATAGCTTTTGGTTGTACAATAAATAATACAAGAGGACGAGACTTGTATGAAGTTATAGATAATTTATGTATTTTAAATACAGATTGTGCTACTACAGTAGGCAGACCAAACAATAACATTTCTGCAATTGATGTTACACTAGTGAGCCCAGAGTTGGCTCCCCATTGTGAATGGCATGTCGGTGACGATCCGTTGGGAAGTTATCACTTTCCAACTTTTACAAAACTTAATACTTCTCCTATGCAATATGACATGAATAAAAATGTAAATAAGTATTTATTCAAGAAAGCTAACTGGGATAAGTACTTTAATATGTCAATTTTTAGATTTGTAAATTATATATTCAAAATCTAGAATTATTTCTAGATTTTGAATATAATTTACAAAATCCTTTAGAAAGTTATAATCATTTCTGTGATCTACTAAAAACTTTAAGAGATGAATGTGTTCCAAAAATAATAAAGTCTACTAACTAATCTAAAAAATTTAAAAAAAGGGTACCTGCTCTGTGGTGGAATGATATTTGTGATAGGGCTGTAAAGGATTGTAGAGAAGCTTTGGAAAAATATAGAAGTAATTTAAGTATGGAAAATTATATAAATTATAAGAGATTAGATGCACTCAAAAAAAGGATTATAAAGGAGGAAAAGAGTAAAAGTTGGCAATATTTATGCTCTACATTTAATAGATACACCCCAGTCAGAAACAATTGGAATTTTATCAAAAAATATAAGCGTGTAGATTTTAGCATAAATAGTAAATGTGACAGTTTTGTACCAGATTTTTTAGACAAATTTACAAATGACGAAGAATGTGACAGCTCATTAGAAGATATACTATTTAAAAGTATTAATGATAGTGAATCTTTCAACTTTTTCATGAAAAATTTTAGCTGGGATGAATTTTATAATTCCTTAATGTCAAAAAGAGATTCTACTCCTGCACTGGATAATTTTCCATATTTAATGATTAAAAATTTACACAAAAACGCACAATCAGTTCTTCTTAACATCTACAATCACTTATGGTCCAAACAAGTTGTTCCCGACGAGTGGAAAAGTCAATGTGTTTTGCCCATTCTGAAAAAAGATAAGCCAATTCATGATCATAATTCTTACTGTCCAATATCACTCACTTCATGTATAGGAAAAGTTTTTGAAAATATGATAAAAGTTAGGTTAGACTACTTTACAGAAAATAATTCAATATTACCAGATTATATAACCCAACACCAGAAGACGTGGCGAGAGTAAAGCGAATCCTACGCTATGTTAAAGGCACCATAGAGTACAGTATCACGTACAAGTCTTCCACTGCGGGCCAAGGCATAGAATGCTACAGTGATGCTGATCACAGTGGTGATCAATCGACTGGACGCTCTACCAGCGGCATGATTTGCCTTAACACCAATGGTGCTATAGGATAGCAAAGTAAACGCCAGACTACTGTCGCTATATCGTCTACAGAGGCAGAAATAATAGAAGCTAGCGAAGCCTCCAGAGAGATTATTTGGCTTAGACGGATCGTCAAATTTATGCAGGCTAACACTCTGGTAGAGAGTATGCCACAATACATAGACAACGAATCCGCCATAAGATTGGCTTATGATCCACCTTATGAAACGCACCAGCGTACAAAGCACATAAAGCTGAGACATTTCTTCATAAGGCATTGTGTTCTAGAAAAGGATTTAAGAGTTGAGAAGTTTGATACAAAAGATCAACTAGCAGACTTTTTGACTAAGCCGCTATTCAAGCCGAGGCTTTCGGAGCTGTGTAAGCTAGCTGGAATACACGGATAACAAACAGTTGCTTCAGAGGAGAGGGAATGTTCAGAAAGAAGGTCACATATAGTTTTGAATTAATTGTCTATTATGCTTAATATGTATCCTAGCAACTGTTATTATTGTACTGGGAAAATAGACTCGAAAATAAACGATTGTCGTAAGCAGAAATAAGTTCCTTTTATTCTCGCTAATATCTTAAAAATATTAATGCTAGCGATAGTCTTCTTAAAAAGTTAGATATCATTCATTATAACTGGTGCAATAAAATCCACCCCTATAAACTCAATGGAAGTTGAAACTTATATTCCTCCTTTATTCTTGAGACAACTCATGTTAGCTAAGAAATACTTTAAGATGATTGCAATTAAGTCCTCACTTCCTGTAAGAAAACTTAAAGTATCTGAGGAAATAACTAGCTTATTAGATTCTTCTTTAATAACATCACAAATTATTTCTACAAGGATTTTGCCTCAGATGCCGACTTTGTTAGAGTTTGTTTTAAACTCAGACTAATAAGGGGATGTTTTAAATGACATTTATTCAAGTGATCTATGGTGTAGCAAACCGTATGTATTCGGTACTGACAAAGAATAAGGAATGGGTAGAACCATAAAGTTAATATACCTATCGGAATAGAGAAACAAAGACCTGAGCAAGCGAGATGTCACTATCAGTAACACTGCGTGGTAAAAAGAGAAGCGTGATTTGAGGTTGCTTAGCTTTTTTTTCATCTGTTTGACAGTCTGTCGGCTCCTGGGCCGATCGTTGTCAATTTGGGCTCTCAGAAAAATTGTGATTTTAAGTTAAATAATGAATAATTTTTAAAAATACTGCTCTAGAAACATGGTTAAGTGTTTGTGGAATGATTCTGGATCCACACATCGAAAAAACCCGGACAAATATTCATTTCCCAGGTGAATTATTCTACATCGACAGGACCTAGTTTTAAGTTTGCTTTTGCCAATTCCCTACGAGTTATTAGTATTTTTACGTCCGTGTTCTCTTCTGTATATGTTTAATTATATGGAAAACATAACTTGACTAGCCATGGTGCACAATTTAAGGATATTTTGTGTAAACAATTTTCATCTATTTTACACTAGGGCTGTATCAAGTTATCGATAAGTTGTGTCGATATGAAAATATTTTTTAGTTAAGTATACTAATTATCTTGAAAATGATAACATACTCATCCGTAGTTTATAATTAGTTTAAGTATATTAATATACTATCATACATAATTTATCGTTTTTAAGGTTCCGCACCCAAAGGGTAAAAATTAAGTCCTAGTAGTGGGGTCCCGCTGCCCGCTCTACTACTAAGACTTCGTTGCCTGTCCGTCTGTCTATCCGTCCGTCCGTCTGTCTGTCTTCAGGCTGTATAACAAGAACCACTATAGTAATAGACTTCTGAAATTTTCACAGATGTAATGTCATTCTACATCCAATACGGCTGCTCATCCAAGATAGAGAAATAGTTGAAAGCACTTCTGCAAGATGGGCATCAAATAAAAGGGCTCAGTAGGCTCATTGAGAGTGAATTGAAAATTAATAGGGTCTAGTGAAGTCGTGTCGTGTCGTGTAGGTACTGATGTCACGTAACGTAACCTGTCGTGTCGAATCGTGTCATGACATGTCGTGTCGTATGACGTATCGTACCGGGTTTTGGAAAATGCCCGGTTGAAACCAGTCACCCTTCATGCGCGAGTCCGACTTACACTAGGCCAATTTTTCAGATTTCCTGCTGACCTGGATACCAGAAATTCATGGCTAAAATAATTAACCGTCCAAACTGGACTCCGAAGAAAAATTCATGCATACTTAATTATGCAGCAAGCATTTTGAAGAAAATTCACATTTTACTTCAAAATTACAATTTTATTATATTATATTATGTATGCAGTTTTATTTTATCCCATTTTATAATGCCCGCTGTACACTCTCGCCGAGAGCTCTCGGGCAAGAGTCTCGTGCACAGATTAATATAATATGTAGCAAGCTAGTCTCGTGCGAGAGCCCCTTGCCCCAGTGCGATCATATACATTCTCGCTTTGTTCAATCGCAGATAAGAACTCAGAGAAGATGGACGAAAACGACAATTCACCATTCACCATGCATCGAAAGATATCATTGTAATCCGAATATTTATAATCATATTTAATTTTATTTCTCATAGATGATGGACTGATTTACTGACTGATTATTGTTATTTTTCTGTTCTACACTGTCCAACGGCGGGACTAGTACTGAAAGACGCGAGAGTGTAGTGTGTACAGTAGTGCGCTCGTTTTCCTCGCGAGACCCTTTGTCTCGGGCGCAAAATACCGACAACGGACCGAGAGGGTCCGAGACAGGCAAGACGAGGCGAGCGAACCCATTTACACTCTCGCACTCGGGCCGCCTCGCTGTGTCTCGGCGAGAATATACAGCCGGCATTATGGTTACAATCTTACAATTATTATTCTATGATCGATATTTTGTCGAATTACAAGATGTTTGTACATCACTGACACGCACACGTAAACATAATTGTATACACAGATGTAAATCAAATTTTGGTTAAGCTTGACAGCTCGGGATTGTTTCTCTATTCCGATAGGTATATTACCTTTATGGGTAGAACTTTAGTTAGCGTGTCACTGAAAGGGACAGGAAGAAAAGTAGTTAGTGTTACCAGTAACGAGGAATATGAAAAAATTACCCACGGATCTCATAATTATTATAAACTAGCTACTTACCGCAACTACAGCTGCGTATATTAAGGCCTATTACATACTGTTGACGTCTAACGGATGCATTCAGTAATCATCATCTATCCAAAACTAAAAGCTGTTGATGTTTTACTTTTTTATAACTTACGTTAGGTAGTTACTCCCTCACTTATTAGTAATAATTGTAAAATGTGATACACTGAATAGTTTAATCGTGTGAATAATCCTTTTTTAATATTATTATTCAACATTTAATAATTAATACTAGCAGTGGCCCGCGGTGTTACCCGCGGTTTATTAGGAAAAAATATATATTGTGACATTTTTCCGGTCGTAAACTACTTCAAACTTACAAGTTTGAATTATGAGGTCCAGTTTTTAAGTATAATACTATGATTTATTGCGTTAAAGACTAGCAATCAATTAGAATTTTACGTGGGCAAACCCGCGGGTAAAATCTGACCAATAAATAAAAACACAATTCAATCATTAACATATTTATTTAATATACATTTGATATGCGTATCAAATAAAGGGTAACTACTAACTAGCTAACGGCCGCGCTCAGAGACGAGTATCAATAATTACTTAACTGTGATTGAATGAAAATATTGAGTTAAGCCATGGGGCTTGTCTTTATATTATCTTATTTATCTGTCAAACTCTTCATAAAATTGAAGTTTAATACCTAATCATTAAATTTCTCTGAGTACGGCAGTAAGTATTTAAAAAAGTATTTTTAACGGGCTTTGGCCCACCACATATTCCCACCACCACGAAAATCCTTTGATATGATCTCAAGGAGCCCAAAAGACATGCTAAAGCGATCTTGGGACCCGCAACGAAATTAATCAGAAGAAGATAGGTCATAGGCGGAGTAGGAAATATTCCCATTTTCCTTCTCCATACAAAGCAGGAGGTCTCACACGATGGGTTACCTGATGCTTCGCTCTTAGAATCTAGGAGCTGTAATAAAAAATATTAATTTAATTTCTGTACACAGACAAAAAAGACCTAATCTATACTAATATTATAATCTATACTAATATTATAATTTGAAGAGGAAGAGTTTGTTTGTTTGTTTGAACGCGCTAATCTCAGGAACTACTGATCCGATTTGAAAAATTCTTTCAGTATTAGATAACCTATTTATCAAGGAAGGCTATAGGCTATATTTTATTACGCTAAGGCTGATAGGAGCGAAGAAATAGAGGAAAGTGTGGAAAAAACGGGGGAAATTATTTGAAAGGGCTTATTTGAACGTACTGGAGCAATTTTTATGTTATTTGGCACACATGAATAATAGACCACGTGAAAGGACATAGGTTTCTTTTTTTGCGGAAAAATCTACCGTTTCCGTGACATTCCTAAATTACGCGGGCGAAGCCGCAACATCGAGTGAATTATAAATAAATTACCTTGACAGGCACAGAAAAAGAAGATGTATTAAATGTTGGAAAGATCCAACATTTAATACATCTTCTTTATTAAAATGTTTACTGTATATTCTTGAACCACGTGGTGGGCCCCAATTCAGTCTATTTTTTGCAGTTATCCATAATTTAATGATTTCAGCGTCATTAGGAAATCTGGAAAAAAATTGGATACATGATAATTGTATTGGAATAGTACTTTAAAAATATAAAACCGACTTCAAAATAATTGTACTTAATTAATTGAGAATTAAAATATCTTGAAACTACTAGACCGATTTTGATGAAACTTGCAATATTCCTTAAGTTGAACAATACCAAACTTGAAACTGTACAACAAAAAAAGAATTACTGAAATCAGACTTGTAGTTCCGGAGATATGCAAACACAAACATAAAAACATACAACATACATAAATACACACACTTTTGAAATTTGTTTCATTTGTTCAGACACTGATCTAGACTAACATATACAAAAACTGGGCAGTTCTAGAAATATTACATACATACCTACGCTTCGAATTGATAACCTCCTTTTTTGAAGTCGGTTAAAAAACAACAAAATGTTAAAAAAAGCATATTTACTTAAATTTCCCCAATAGCAGGGTAATTAATGTAAGCAACAACTGGCAACACTGGCACTTGAGGTTATAAAAACAAAATACATAAAATACAATATATTAGATGCTAATTTTAGTAAAATATATGTTTAATGTGAACAATATTAATAATTAAAGAAAGTTAATTTATAAAAACTGTGATGCTAATAAAATAAAACTAAATTTTTGAAAACTTACGTGTGAAAACATATTCCCTCAATTTTCCTTATAGTATTGCTTTTACAGCCCATAACACTACATCCCAACATTACTTTAATATAGTTCACATACACATCATAAAAGAAAAACACAAACCACTACTTCTAACGTTACATTAATTAGTTAAATCAAACAAAATTTGTAAATCCCAGCTGTTTGTTTACGAAACGTCAAACTTTGGTTTGCTTCTGTAGAAGCATCACATTGGAAAAAATGGCCACGCGGTGAGGGACAGAAAATAAATATTTTATCTCTTTTCTCCACAAGCAATACGTAATAAACTATCTCTTTCTTTGTGTGAGTGAAAAGAAAATATCCAGCAATCTATACTTTTACTCTATCTACGGGTACTGAGTAACGGGTACGCCATCTAGTACCGAATAACGAAACGTTACTCGCGAATCCGTTTCGTTACTCGCATTTTTCGTAGTTGCCAATTTGCCATATAAATTATGCAATATGAACATGGCCCATGGGCGGGAGCGCTGCTGGTAAAGGAGAACTGTCAATAACAAAAAATTAAAACCGACTTCCGAGGTAAAAACAATAATAACATTAATATGAACTAAAAAGTATTAAATAATTTTTACTATCTAATAGTGCCCTTTTCCGAATTCGGCTAAACCTCAACTATTTCTGTACTCAATCTTCATTATTTTGAAGTCGGTACCAGATAGCTGAATCTTCAGTCCTCTGACAGAATATTTGAAACTTTTGGAACTGGCAACGACTTCAAAATTATGAAGATTGAGTACAGAAATAGTTGAGGTTTAGCCGAATTCGGAAAAGGGCACTATTAGATAGTAAAAATTATTTAATACTTTTTAGTTCATATTAATGTTATTATTGTTTTTACCTTGGAAGTCGGTTTTAATTTTTTGTTAAAAATAATAATAATTTCACTCTTTTTAGTTACACTAGCACGTAAACCTTCGCGTATATTTTACGTATTTTATTACAATTTGTTAAGTGTTGAGATTTGTAAACTTTATATTTTCTAAGAAAATTTAGTTCCGCAATTCAACAACAGATGTCGTTGTTAAGCGTCTGCATCGCGGTATCGCTTACTCGACTCATTTGATATAACTAATTCGCTACAATAAACTTTTTCTTCTCGCTCGCTCACACTCACTGGTTGTCTTAATTGATATTACGCCAGAGGGATTAACGTCCCAGGGTAACCCTATAGAACCATAAGACCAGTTTTAGGCGTATGACGTCTTTTCTTTACATTAAGAGTCACAACTCACACTCACAAAATAATATATTATCAGTGAAGTGAACAGTAGTTAGTAAAGTATTCGATCTGTATAATATAAAGTAGTAAAATATTCGATCTGTCATCTGCCGCCACGCGCCGCCCGCGCGACACCGTCGCCTCTGTATCGCCGACCGCCGTGTATTAAACAAACAGGTGTTGTTATGTAACAATAGAAAATTATTATTACGAGTTAGTATATCCATACCTATGCCTTGTACTACTATCTATTCTGTGCCATGAGACGTTGGTGACCTTAACACGACGTGGTAATGATGATGATGACGATGATGATGATTATGATTATGATGATGAATATTAATTGCATAGTAGCATATGCTTTCTCTTCTTAAAACAACGCCGAAACTCCCAAACGTGTATCTATAAGGAGTCAGGAGTTCTCTCAGCATCTTCGAAACCATGGTATACCTTGACCCAATATTTGACTTTTTGGTAGCATATTCTTAGTACACTTCACATAAAACCAAAATCACCATATGTTTCCATATAAATTTCGAGGAGTTCCCTCGATTACTCATGGATCCCATCATCAGGTCACCACTTTTGTGAACATGGTACCAAATTGGAGTGAAACCTAATACAACAAAACAAAAATTTCGAAAATCGGTTCACAAACGGCGGAGTAATCGTTGAACATACAAAAAAAAAAAAAAAAAAAATCCACAGCCGAACATATAACCTCCTCGTTTTTTGGAAGTCGGTTAAAAATGACGTTTTTGTATGATGGCAGCGTGATACGCTTGCAAACTGCAGTATTCTAGGTTTAATCCTTCGATCGCGGATTCTTGGAAATCTATTGTTATTCTATTGTTGTCGCGGTCGCTGGTGTCCCTGTCTATAAGGGGGTTGATAGGTTATTATAATTTTTTAACCGACTTCCAAAAAACGAGGAGGTTATATGTTCGGCTGTGGATATTTTTTTTTTTTTATTTTTTTTTTTATTTTTTATTTTTTTATTTTTGTATGTTCAACGATTACTCCGCCGTTTGTGAACCGATTTTCGAAATTTTTGCTTTGTTGTATTTGGTTTTACTCCAATTTGGTACCATGTTCACAAAGTGGTGACCTGATGATGGGATCCAGGAGTAATCGAGGGAACTCCTCGAAATTTATATGGAAACATATGATGATTTTGGTTTTATGTGAAGTGTACTAAGAATATGCTACCAAAAAGTCAAATATTGGGTCAAGGTATACCATGGTTTCGAAGATGCTGAGAGAACTCCTGACTCCTTATAGATACACGTTTGGGAGTTTCGGCGTTGTTTTAAGAACAGAAAGCATATGCTACTATGCAATTAATATTCATCATCATAATCATAATCATCATCATCGTCATCATCATCACCACGTCGTGTTAAGGTCACCAATGTCTCATGGCACAGAATAGATAGTAGTACTGCAAGGCATAGGTATGGATATACTAACTCGTAATAATAATTATGTATTGTTACATAACAACACCTGTTTGTTTAATACACGGCGGTCGGCGCTACAGAGGCGACGGTGTCGCGCGGGCGGCGCGTGGCGGCAAACGAGAGATCGAATATTTTACTACTTTATATTATACAGATCGAATACTTTACTAACTACTGTTCACTTCACTGATAATATATTATTTTGTGAGTGTGAGTTGTGACTCTTAATGTAAAGAATAGACGTCTACGTCTTACGCCTAAAACTGGTCTTATGGTTCTGGGACGTTAATCCCTCTGGCGTAATATCAATTATGACAACCAGTGAGTGTGAGCGAGAAGAAAATAATTACTGTAGCGAATTAGTTATATCAAATGCTATCGAGTAAGCGATACCGCGATGTAGAAGCTTAACAACGACATCTGTTGTTGAATTGCGGAACTAAATTTTCTTAGAAAATAAAAAATTACAAATCTCAACACTTAACAAATTGTAATAAATTACGTAAAATATACGCGAAGGTTTACGTACTAGTGTAACTAAAAAGAGTGAAATTATTATTATTTTTAACAAAAAATTAAAACCGACTTCCAAGGTAAAAACAATAATAACATTAATATGAACTAAAAAGTATTAAATAATTTTTACTATCGAATAGTGCCTTTTTCCGAATTCGGCTAAACCTCAACTATTTCTGTACTCAATCTTCATAATTTTGAAGTCGGTGCCAGTTCCAAAAGTTTCAAATATTCTGTCAGAGGACTGAAGATTCAGCTATCTGGTACCGACTTCAAAATAATGAAGATTGAGTACAGAAATAGTTGAGGTTTAGCCGAATTCGGAAAAAGGCACTATTCGATAGTAAAAATTATTTAATACTTTTTAGTTCATATTAATGTTATTATTGTTTTTACCTTGGAAGTCGGTTTTAATTTTTTGTTAAAAATAATAATAATTAGAAAAAAGATTTTATAGTTCATGTCTCTCTATTTTATTATTAACTCTTATAATAACAGATATCAAAATAAAAAATGTTTACAGATTTTAAGTATTATGTTTTATGGGACATTTATTATGGTAATAATTGCGTTTTATATATTATTGTTTTACGTATACTATTGTACAATTTTAACAGTTATATATGGGGTTTTACATTACTTATTTTATATTAAGTTCTATTTTAATTATAATATTACTTTAATCATCTTAGTTATTTATGATTTTATTATATTGAACTTTGTACTGGCTACTTTTTTTGATAATCGTCAGACATTTGTGTTAATATCCGATGTTAAACCTTAAAATATATTACCAAAATGCTCGAGGCCTACGCACTAAAACACACGAATTTAAACGTAATTTGTTGTTGAAACAGTATGACATAATCGCCATAACAGAGTCCTGGTTGATCGATGGTATCAGTAACAGCGAACTTTTTGATGAACGCTACATAGTATGGAGACGAGATCGTAACTATGAGCAAACTAGGGAAAGATACGGTGGAGGGGTATTGTTAGCTGTCAAACGCACTTTCATGGCAACTGACCGTCCCGAGTGGGCTTCCTCTGCTGAGGATCAATGGGCTACTCTATCTCTTCAACACCCAAACAGCGCGCAGACCAAATGTCATTTATGCGTTTTGTATCTTTGCAAAGAAACACATGGTAATTCGTTTAATACCCAGTTAATCAATTTTACAGATAAACTGTCGTCTATAGTCAACTTATGTCCAGATGACCTTTTTGTTGTTCTAGGAGATTTTAATTTAAGTAACATAAGTTGGTCTTTATCTGATAACGGTTTTCTTGAGCCGTCAATGATATCTGGTGAAAGTCAATTCTACTTTTTTGATACCTTGGCAGAATGCAATCTCAACCAATACAATGCATGTTATAATGTATTTAACAGGCTCTTAGATCTAGTACTTACCAACAATGTTCTCTCTGTTTCCTGTTGTGAAGATCCTCTAGTGCCGGAAGATCCTCATCATAAAGCTCTAGTTGTTCTTTTAAAAATTCAAACATCTTGTTTTATTAAACCAAAACCAAGGTTAAAATATTACTACGAGTCGGGCGACTATGTTAAAATTAACTCAATACTCGATAAAATAAACTGGGATATTGAACTAACCAGAATACCATTAATTAATGCTGTTGACTTCTTCTACCATCAACTTAACGATAGTATAAATTTATATGTTCCAAAAAAGATTGTTAAGCCGTCATCTTATCCATCCTGGTACAACGCACCTTTAAAAAAGATACTGAATGAAAAACATAAATTCTTAAAAAAATTTCGCAAGTACGGTAATTTATCTGATTATCATTCTTTTACATTACTCAGAAAACGAGCCAAAATACTTGAGTCCGAATGTTATTCTATTTACCTTAGCAAAATTGAAAATGGAATAATAGATAATCCTAAACTTTTCTGGAACTATATTAAAAACAACAAAAAAGGCCCAAACTCTCTACCATCGACACTAATCTACGAAGGTCAAGTTATCGACTCTCCAGAAAACATTTGTAATGCTTTTTCTCAATATTTTCAGTCTGTATATTCTTCTACCACGCCGGTCCAATCAAACAACCCCCCCACACATGTATCTAGTAATCAATCTTATAACAGCGCTTCATCTTCCTCCAATACAATAAGTAGTATTGAGATTACATATGATATAGTTTACAAACTTCTGTCTACTATAGATTGCTCGAAAGGGGCCGGACCTGATCTAATCCCTCCCTTATTTATTTTAAAATGCGCCAAAACTCTCACAAAACCGTTATGCATCTTATTTAAAAGATCAGTACATGAGGGCATTGTTCCGCCAACTTGGAAATTAGCCTTTATCACGCCAGTTTTCAAAAGCGGCAATAAAAATGAAATAAAAAATTACCGTCCTATTTCGAAACAGTGTTTGTTTGCAAAGGTATTCGAACGAATTATATATGAACAGGTTCATCACTCGCTCTCGAATTACTTTATTCAAGAACAACATGGCTTTCTTAAAAACCGTTCAACAAATACAAACCTAATCACTTTTACTGAGTTTGTTAGCTCATCTATGGACTCGGGAGGTCAAGTGGATGCGATTTTTACTGATTTTAGTAAGGCCTTTGACCTAATAGACCATTCCATACTATTACAGAAACTTTATTCGGCCGGTATCCATGGTAGTTTGTTTCGCTGGTTCTCCTCCTATATAAAGAATCGATCCCAGGCAGTGGTTCTTGATGGCTATGCATCTAAATGGAATTTCGTGCCATCTGGAGTACCACAAGGATCTTTATTAGGTCCTCTACTATTTAATATATTTTTGAACGATGTTGGTTCCTGTTTTAAATACTGCAGTTTTCTTCTATACGCGGATGATATGAAAATTTTTAAGCAGATTAATAATCTTGCTGATTGTCTACTGTTGCAGCGAGACCTAGAGGCTTTTAGTAAGTACTGTCTCATGAATAATATGATTTTAAATATTTCGAAGTGTCTAGTCATATCATTTACTCGAAAAAAGGTCATAGTTAATTTTGATTACAATCTTAGGGGTACTAATTTAAATCGTGTAAGCCAAATAAGGGACCTGGGTGTCATACATGATTGTAAACTAAGTTATGAACCACATATAGACACTATTGCTAAAAAGGCCCACAGAGCCCTTGGTTTTGTAATAAGAGCATGCTCTCATTTTAGGTCTATAAAAGTGTTGAAGATCCTTTATTGTTCATACGTGCGTAGTATCCTCGAGTATTGTTCTCAGGTTTGGAACCCCCAGTACAAGGTTCATATTAACAGACTGGAATCAATACAACGTAAATTTATTAAGTACTTGAAGTATAAATGCAACGATGACCGTAGCGCCAGTTATATAGATATTTGTAAAAAACATCATATTTTACCCCTAGAAGAGAGACGTAAATTCGCTGATTTAGTAAAAATTGCTCAATTTCGTGTTGACTCTCCTACTCTACTGTCAAAAATTAACATACGCGTGCCTTATAAAGTAACACACATGCGACAAAGACCGACTCTCTCTATGGCTTCTCACGGTACTAATTACAGGCAAAATTCCTTCTTTATAAGGTCTATATATACCTACAATTACTACAGCAGCACTCATTCGACAGATGGCTCCGCACTCGATCTTTTTGGATCATCACCTAATGTTGTTAGAAATACACTTTCTAGAGACTGGTTTTCGAAATAATTGTAAATTTTTAAAGAGTTATGTTATATGTTTATTTTCCCCTTTTGTAAGTAGGTATTTATATGCGAAAACAATGTAATTGTGTATCTGCTTGTTATGTATTTATCCACATTGTCACTTAATTACTGTTTTGTTTTCCAATAAAATAAAATAAAATAAAATAGTCTGCTAGAATATATTTTTTTTAATTATTATCAAGCAAATTGTTCTTGAATAGCTTCATTTTGATAATCTAAGAACAACCATTTTCTCGCGAAATTTCTTGAAAGTGGTAGCTAACAGATATAGAGAGGATTTCAAATTTCGTTTTGATGGTCTTAAAATATGAATTGTAATTTTTGTAGAACAATGTTACTCTTAAATTAAATAACTATTTAACCTATCAAATATACAAAAAATCGGCCTAGTGCGATTCGGACTCGCGCTTGAAGGGTTCCATACTGTGATAGAGTGAAAGTAGGGAAAAATGGTGTCAATTATTTATTTTATTCTAATTTTATAATTAAATACATTTATTAAAGTATTATTTATATCACGGACTTAAAAAAAATACGTATATTATATTATATCTCAGGATTTTGTGAAAATTTCAAATGTCTACCAAACTACATGTTGCCATTATGGACTACGATCAAAAAGAAGTTTAACTATAACGGTTCTTGAGATACAGCCTGGAGACAGACAGATGTTGACAGACAGCCATCGTCGTCTCAGTAATAGGGTCCCGTTTTTAACCTTTGGGTACGGAACCCAATAATCAACAAAACTTGGTTGTTATGACTTGTATGAGGTCTCAAAATTCAAAACTATCGAGTAACGAGTAACGATACAATAGTAACGAGTACGAACAGCTAAAGTAACGAATACATACGGGTACATATTTTTTCGTTACTTTTACAGCTCTAATCTATGGCCAATTTATGACAACTTTGAAGGCTCTATAGAGAAAAAATATTTGGTAACAACTTTAGACATCTATGGTAAGACCGAATTTCTCAGTTTTATAGAAAACAGACTTTTACAAAATCTATACAGATGGGTCGAAAACTATAGATGAGGTTAAATCGGCTTATTATGATGAAGTTCTGGATGTTACTAAATGTTTTATAATCAGTAATAGGTGCTCTATCTACACAGCCGAATGTTATGCTATATAAGGGAGAAGACCTAATGGCAGACACTTTAAGAAAACATGAAACATTCGAATGTTATAAAATATATAATTTATGAAAATAAAGGATTGATAACTTCTTCCATGTCTTCAGTAACTCTTACAAAATAAAACTATTATAATTATTCTCTGACAAATCAATAAAAAAATATATTATTGGTCTTTTTGTAAACTTAGTCATAAGTACTAATAGATGACATCACAATAAGCGAACAACACTAATAGTAGACACCAATATGAACTAATAGTTGACATAGAACATTAAATTACATTTTACATTTTTCATATTATTAGGCCATTATTTGCCGTTTTTCAAAAGATTTCATTTACTTCATCATAGTAACTACATGCATCAGAAATATTATCCACGTTGTCTCCAGATACTATTCATTCTTCTTCCATGCTGAAACTATCTTTCCTTTTATTTTTATTTTTCATATTTTTTTCCCAGCAAATTTATTTTTAGTCTTAAGTCTCCATGCTTCTTTTGCCTCTTCTTTTTTCTTCTTTTTGTTCTCAGTTCTCCTTTTTCTTCTTTATACTGCTACAAAACTAAAGCATTGATTTTTAGATCAATGCAAGGTCTAATATTAGACACCATGTCCATTTTTAGGTACAGTAGTTCGAAGTTCTTAGTTTGTTAATAGAATTATATTTTTAGAGAATAGTGCTGATATTTGCAGTTGAATAAAGTACAAAATAACTTTAGTATGTATTGAAAAACTAAAAGATGAGATCCATGTCATCTATTAGGTTTTTTTACATTTTCAAGAACTAATAGTAGACACCCTTTATATTGTTAGGAAAAATGGATAAAAGATCATAAATAAACATTAATTAGTGTAAACAACATGACCATTAATCCAATGAAGTCAATAGAAATTACAAAAAATCTAATAAATGTATTCAAAACTTACGTGCAAAATTTCGCCTTCCTTAACCTATTTGCTAAGAAATTGCCGGGTGCGTGTTGACGCGGTCACATCATTTACGAAAACTGATCCCATTTTAAAATTTTGTTCCCGAAGGCATCCCTAATATATTTTTTCACATCAACAGATAGCATAAGAAGCTTATAAAATTTACAGTGTTGAGAAATAATTAGAATAATTCTTATTTTTATGGCATTTTTGTCGTAAGTGTCTTCTATTAGTTCAGTGTCTACCATTAGCGCCTTTCCCTTATATGGCATTACAATATATAAAAACTTTGTCTTATGTAAATAATTTTCTTGTAATATCAGATAGTAAAAGTGTTTTAGTAGCTCTAGATAATAGTAATTTAAGTTTCAAAAGTAATTATTTAATTTTTAAGATCAAAAACATTCTACACGAATTAGTTTGTAATAACATCAATATTGAATTTCTATGGGTTCCCTCCCACAGAGGAATTGCTGGGAATGAGAGGGTGGATACAGCTGCTAGAGGATCACCAGATGAGGACCATAAGGACATCTTAAAAGTGCCATTTACAGACCTCTTTTTGACGGTCAAATATGAAATGTTTGAGCTATGGAAAAGAATCTGGAATATAGTAAAGATTAATAAGGGTAAATGGTACAGTGACATAAAGAAAGATTTTTCAATCCCATGGTATAACACTGTACAGTCTGAATCAAGAAAATTCACAACAGTAATAACAAGAATGAGATTTGGACACTGCTTGGTCCCCTCCCACCTTTATAAATTAAGAATATTGGAAGATGCGAAATGCCCGAAATGTTTAGAAAACGACGCTGACCTCAAACATATAATCTTTGATTGCAAAGCGCTAGGTCTAGACAGAATTTTACTCTGCTCGGAAATAGATAATATTTGTAAAGACAAAGACATAAGTGTACCCCGCCGCCCAGAAGATCTACTATCTAACTACGATTTCTTCAAATTATTGTACCGAGGCGATACATATGTTCAACGATGAAAAAATTGTAAATAGTGTGTAACGTGTTTTTTTTTGTTTTGTAAATAGTGCTTAGTAAGAAGAAAGAAGAAGGACATTTTTCTTTAAATTTATTTTGATGTATAATATAATGTACCTTTTTTGGAGCAAAGGACTTGTTTCCAGCTCGCAATAAATTAAAAAAATAATAATTAATAATAAATCTTAAACTCATATGGCTTTGTTAATAATCAGAGAATAAGACAGGACCACAATAATCAAGATTATGGACTGACTGCAAAGTGCAACATGAGTGTATGTTGTAGGTATGTGTCTATAAAATGGCTTTTCCAACATAACATGAAACTTAAGCATGCATATTGCATAGTTATGCATGCAAAAGTTTCTTATGGTCATCCACATAATAGTTTATTTATCAATCTGTGTATTGGTCAAAACAGTTTATGAAAAAAAATCTCTTAAAGTCTAAACTTCAAATCTGCCTCTTCTGTGTACTTAAACTGTGTACTTACTTAAAAATGTGATAAGCACACATTTTTAAGTACACAGTTTAAGAACACATTTCTATGGTAGTTTTTTTGAGAATTAAATTAACTATTGATTGAAACAGTGAATATACAAAGTGTGTAGACTGTAGATACTAGTATTAAGATAGTGTCCCAATGATTTCAGATGTTCCTGTAATGTTTTCGGTGCTGCTGACTGTGCCTTCTATCGTCGGGGTCCTGTACCTGTTGATAGGGCAAGTCGTAGTTTTAAGAATCGAGTACATTTGGTGTACACTGATGTTAGGGCTCCAACTATGTGAGTTTGTTTTTGCATCCATGTTCATTGTCACAATGTGTAGGGGACCATCATATGATTAGACCATTGTCTCAATATTGCCAAGTTTTTTTTTATACTTAGAAGTTTTTACAAAGCCGATCTTAGACTGAGAAAAAGTTTATTTATCACTGATAATTTTAAAAAGTTTATTCTGTATGCTGCCTTTATACTAGTCGAAAGTCCTTGATGACATTGCCAAAGATCAGTTTACCAAAGAATAATTAAGTTTTTTTTTATACTTTCGAAATTTAATAATTTGTTTTTAGACATTTTAGAATGCTATAGCTCTTATTACTACTCAAAATTTGCTTGTGTGTGCTTATTTATATGTTTACTATTGTATATTATTACTACTTTAGAGTCTAGACTTAAGGTTTAATAAAACAAAACAATAAGTGATTTATTAGCACAATATATTATGGAAAGTTTGAATATTTTAAACAGTATTGAGAAATGTATCTAGCTATTTTGTGAGTAAAGTATAGCATAGTGAATATGATGATTATGTAGAAAAGAAAGAGGTTTTACTATCGTCTTATTAAATTAATTTTGATCTTAACATAAACCAAAAAATTTCGGGCAAATTAATGTGCCATTGCATACTTTTATATGATTGCATAATTATATGAGCGCTTGGGAGTTGAAGCATTAAATTAAGATCAAAATTAATTTGTAGAGAATGAACATTGTACACAAATAATATATAATTTTAACAAAACATGTGAGTAGCTAAACCATGGTCATGGTTATTAAAATCCAAAATAAGTTCTCTAACATGAAGTGTTTATAATTTATAATATAATATTATGTTTAAAATAGTGATGGGCCGAATGTGGTTTGAACCGAATACGAACTTCGGCCGAACATTCGGTAAAAATGAAAAATTCGGCCGAACTTCGGTTCAATTTCGCCGCGCTTTTTCGTGTTGTGACTTGTTTACGCACTTGCTGCAAATATTGCTGGATGTGCCCAGCCCGCACTCTGCGCCCCCGCGGGGCCGTTAGACAGCTAGTCATATTTTCAATTTTGTAAAGTAAAAATAAAGTAATTTTTTTTTTTAATTAAGTAAGAGAGACTTGTTTTATTCTTAGACTTGTTGAGAAGGGCAGTAATTTTTTTTTTGATTTAGCAAGAAAGATTTCTAAGGCTGGTTTTGTTAGTAAGAAGAGCGGTTTAATTTTGTGTTTTGTTTTTGAGACCAAAATTTTTTGAGACTGGTTGTTAAAAAGACTTCGTCGTTCGACTTCGTGTTGTTCGTCTTATCAAAATGTAGCTACTCACAAAAATTAGCTTGTTAGTATTAAAAAAAATTGTTCTAGAGCTCCCGTACAATTTACTTTTTCTAATTCAAATAAGTAAATGACTATGAATGAGAATGAGTATAATATACTTCTTGTGTCAGACTTATTTTATTTCACTATTACTACAGATATGTTTTTTTCATTAATTTCTATTATGATAGTACAAGAATATTTAGTGCCAAATGTTCGGCATTTTAACCGAAATTCGGCCGAATGACGAAGTTCGGTTCAAGCTGCCGAAGTTCGGTTAAACCGAATGTAAAACGAATTTCGGCCCACCCCTAGTTTAAAACCAATACTTAAATTATTTGAAAACTCTTTTTAATACCATTTCAAGTACTTATTTATCTAGCTTTGTGTGTGTTACTGAATACTGCAAGTAATGTGTTGTATTTAAGATATTATATAGAAATGTGTTCAAAATTCTATAACACATAGTTTGATATACAGATCAATTATTTTAATCCAGATCCAAATCAAAATTCAAAAACTTAACTTTGTTTTTATTATAATAAGAAATATTTTCCGAGGTTTAATCTGGGCCAAACTGTAGGATTACTAAACTGTGCCTTACAGCACTAAAATTGTATATGACATTTGAAAATTCCAAATTTTGTAAGGTTTTTTCAAAAAATAGCTAAGTATAGTATGAAATATTCATGTCTCCTTAGCAGAATTTAAAGATATAATAATTTTAGACCTTCAGAGTTACAAGAATATTTTGTATTGGCAAGTACTTTTGAAGCTGATTATTACCTACCTATTAAATAAAAGAACAATATTGAAATGAAACTCTTAAAATCAACCATTATAAAACCAGAATGTGGGACCAAAATTTAAAGAACAAAAAGTGTCAAAAATATTTAAATAATATTTTCAAAGATTTCATTTCATCTGTAAACGTATAAAATAGTTGAATCATTTGTACTGATAAAAATTGCATTTTTGCTGTCATGTATGTAACTACTTACTTGATAGATACCATTTTACATTGTTTATATTCTGAGTTTTTTATATAATATCATTGTTACCAAGTCAAAAATCCTTAAAAATACATATTTTAGACTCTGTCTAATGCCAAAACTGTAGGAAAATATTTTCTGAGATGCCTTAAAATTGTCCAAATAGTAAAGAATAACATTATTTTAGCCTGTAAGATCACTAACACTAGGTTTCAAAATCTTGGTCTTAAGTCCGCCATTGCCAACAAACCACACAGATTCATAGTCTTCCTGCCTCCAGGCAGAATAAACGGACATCAATTAAGAGTTAACACTTAAGAACCAAGTGTTACTTAGTGATCTTATAAGACTAGCTCCCTTATTTAATCAAAGTGATATAAAAGTGGCCTTTATATATTAGTAACTATCTTCCAAGTTTACTGTAGATGATTATAGACACCAAAGTTTTACCTTATATATTGCTAGAATTGATGTTAGATTTTGTATTATTAATATGTTGTTGTATTCTAGTCATGTATACTAATAAATGGTTAAAAATAAGTTTTATCGTTTTAATATAAATTATCTCCAAAATGTTTATCCTACTCTACTGTATTACTAGTAGTCAGGTTCATTACTAGTATGGTTCTCTTTTACAAAATATTTTAGTTACGAGGCATATGATGCAGCATACTGCATACCGCATAAGTAATGTGCAGTAGCCAGTAGGGGTAATTTTTATGTTTAAATTTTCTACTCAACATTTAAATTAATAAAGACTTTACAGTTTTTATCTTCTAATGCCACAGTACTAAATGGGTTACAAGTTACAACTTGCAACAGTTCATTATGGTAGCACCGTGACCTAGGTCATTAGGAATCGGCTTATGTGACCTAGGTCATTGAACATACGCAGGTGACCCATTAAAATATTATGGTTATCCACTATTTAGCATCATAGAGATTTTATATAATAGATTATTGTACCTGACTAGCAAGTTAGGCTCAATTCACACCGGAATGGCAGAGGCGAGGCGAGCAGTTTTAGTGTCATATGATTTTAAGCTTTATCTTCATTATTGTAATACATATGACACTGAAACTGCTCGCCCCTGCCATTCCGGTGTGAATTGGCCCTAATGGTGATTTTATCCTTTAACCACCTATGGTCACACATTTACTAGATAGGAGTGACTCTAAGGCTGTAGGCTGTAGCCCTTATTGTGAGTCATTAGCCGCGTACTGACCAAGCGAGCCGCCTCGCCGCGGCAGCCTCGCGCGCATTTGCTCGGTCGGTCAGTACGTGTTAGTGCGCGGCAAACGTCCGAGGCGCCTTTGAGCATCGACCAAAAACCGACAACTTTTGGCTCGGCCGCGGCACGCTCGGGCGAGGCAGCGAGGCGGCTCGCTTGGTCAGTACGCGGCTAAATTTAATATCTCAATATTGTGAGTATAGTATTCGTTGCTATGGTCGACCAAGCCCAAGAGGCCTAACAAGTTACAGTCGAGCCACAACTCACAAGACGTATCCTGTTGTGTACTTGGCTTAAGGATGGCTTATGGCTATATTCCGCATATTTAATTTCTTGATAGCATTTATGCTCGGGCCTGTGGGATATGCGTGGTGGCCACAAATGGAAGATCTTCCGACCGAGCGAGGTGGTATGCCCGATGCAGGAATGTTAGGCGAATTGTGGGTACCGCCACATCACTCCCCCCCGAAGACCGGAGGTCGAATCTTGAAGTCTTGTCGCTTGAGTCGCCAGTGCCAGTGAGTTCCAATGAGTCGGAACTGTGATGCTGCTGCACGGGATCCAGTGAGTCGGACAGCTGCCGTGCGGGGCCGATGCTACGTGCTGACCAGGAGAGATGTGCTCTGCTTGCTGACGGTCGGTGTAGTGAGAAAGCCCGATGATGCCGATGCGGAGTTGCCCAGGCCGCGGTACATTGCGGCTAGTGGACGAGGTACCCGATGAGGCGATGCTCGCTGGCGCGGTGCGGAGGGGCGGGGAGTGATGATGATGAAGGAGACGTGTTCTGTCGAGGGTCACCAATGTGGAAATATGCGTGGTGGCCACAAATGGAAGATCTTCCGACCGAGCGAGGTGGTATGCCCGGTCAGGCCGAAGCCCACGTGATACATTTCAGCTGTCGTATATAATATACCGACGCGCTCAGAAAACTTCGATAGCGCGATGCAGGAATGTTAGGCGAGTTGTGGGTACCGCCACAAGCCACAATATGAGAAATGCCGTTAATTATCGCGTTAATTCTAAGACATGTTATAGCATTGTCGCCTTTATATGCGACTAATTATGGGCGATAATGCTATAACAAGTTTTAGCATTCTCGCGATAATTAACGGCATTTCTCGTAGTGTGGCCCGAGCATAAATGCTATCAAGAAATGAAATATGCCGATTGCCGTGCGGAATATAGCCATAAGTTAAGCCAAGTACACAACAACAACAAGCATCAGTGTGGCCCGAGCATTAGCAATGATAAGAATGCTGAACGTAAAGCTGAATATAAAAGCTAAAGAACTTAAATATTATTAGATAGTTCTTTAGCTTTTGAGATGAGTAATGTCGTATGATTTCGTAATCGGAAGATCAGGAAATCTACTCAATCTGCAGTACCTACTAAACTTACGACTCAGTAGTCAGTAGTAAATAAAAAAAAAAACAACTAGTGTCAATTTTGACAGTTTGGAAATCAGCTGTTTTTTTGTAAACAAAGAAAAACAAACAAAATACGGTAATTAATTTCTTGTATTTGTAATGTGAGTTGTGACTTGTGAACTGTGATAATCAAGATTTGAGATCTGGAAGATAATTCGCCGAAATGTGATGATTGATGATGATTATTAAAACTTGCTGAGTCCTTGTTGAAATTAAGTTTATGGAAAACTGAAATAATGGAGACTCCCGTCTCATTTGCTCATTACTTTGTGAACAAACAAAATATTCGTTCATTTAGTAACATTATAAAACATAAATTATTTAAACCTGATAACGAGAAAGAGTTCTTCGATCACATATTTAACGATGGAGAAATAATTCAAGAACTTACGCCAGAGTTCCGAAGCATTATTGTAAAGCTGAGAGACAACATCAAAAATATATCCAAACATGATTTTAAACATTACTTTCAACAGATTGATAGTAACAGTTTATCACCAATAGACAAAACTTACATTTATATCAGTTGCTCTACTGTGTTAAGGAATATCATTCCCAAAAGTTTATTCGGGAGCAATCACAACAATAAAGTATTTAATAAAATGACTAAAAACATAATTTATAGTTATAAAAGACAACACTTTAATTACAATCTTATGACAGAGCAGTGGGACTTTTCCAAAACACCATGGACAAATCTACCAGGCGGAATTTTTAAAAAAGTTTTGATTTGTGTGCTGTTTTGGTTGCACAAGTATATTTTATGTCCAATTATATCACTGAACTTCTATGTAAGTACATGTAAAATTGATCATGATGAAAATAAACTGCACTACTTCCATAAGACGGCTTGGCAAAGCTTCTATGATAGATCAATAGCACGAATGTTACTAAGTAATACAATCAGAAAAGTTTCTGGCAGCAGAAATAAAAATTACAAAAGTGTTAAATGTCCTAAGCGTGAATTTTCAAAAAGGGATACACCTAAATTAATTTTAATTCTGAAATCAAATAATGATTACAGGCCAATAGTGATCTACAAGAAAGATGTTGCTAAGTTAAAGCACAGAATAAAAGAAAAGCTTTATTTCCTTCGAGTTATATCGGGAGTATCACACGAGAGGATAGAATCTCAATATCTGGCACTTTACAGATATTGGCTTAGTCATAACAAGCCAAAATTATACTTCATCAAAACTGACCTAACCAATGCATTCGGGTCCATAGATATAAAAGTCTTATTGAAAATTCTTTGTGAGAGGTATCAAAAGTTTCAAAGCCAAGAAAAATCTTTGTCCATTAAGAAGAAATATGCTATACTGTATAGACAGTTTGTAAGTGAAATCCGGAGTCCTCTAGTTATACGCACTGGTTCTACATATTACGAATGGATTAGGGGACTGGTCCAAGGCTATAAATACTCACCAGCCCTATCGGAGTTATACTATTCATATATGGATGAAATATACTTTGCAGACTTCATACAGAAGAGAGAAAACAGAACAAACCTTTTTCTTAGAGTTGTAGATGATTATTTGTATATCACAGACTGCTTAGAAGATGCACAATTATTTTTAAATGCACTAAACAATTATAGAAATGTTAATTACAACAAAACCATTGTTAATTTCCCCCATGAAAATATCAGGCAGAGTACTTTTATTACCTTCTTAGGGTACACTTATGATACAGAAAAGTTGAATGTATGCAGGGCAAAGAATGTATATGTAGGTCAAATGTGTTACAAAATTGCATTCACTCAAGCTATTTCAAATATGTCCAAGTTTATCGAAAACAGAATCGGTCAATCTGGAATTTTTGTCAGTAGTCATATTTTCAATCTTCATTACAATGATGAAGCTTTAGTATGGAAACACATTTTCATCACGTTGTGTCACTGTGCAAACAAATTTTGCACAATCTTAGCAGTACTGTGCCAAGAGAGCGACATGCCTAAATATTTGCCACTTTATAAGAAAAAGGTTTCAAATAGTTTGTGCAGTTCAATTATAAATACTTTAAAGAAAAACAAACCAGATGATTTTCAATTTGTTTATTGTATAAATCACTTTAAATATCTCTCATACAAAGCATTGTTGTTGTGTGTAAAAGAAACATCAAAATGTAGTAAGCTCATACCGTTTGTAGAAGCTAGTATGTCTAAAACAAATTGTATATTTGGGAAATGGAATCAGCATTCTAGTAGAATAACAGTGGACAGAAATATTTTAGCTATAAGAGAGCAATGTAGAAGACAAGATTTGAGGGCAATTATGAAAGATTTTAACACTTTACCCAAAGGATTTGAATGTTTTAAAAGTATAAAGAGTATTTGATATGTATGTCGCAGCCAACTGGTTTAAATAGCCCTTCAATCAAACAGTTAGCCCTTTAACTGAACTACGCCATTCAATCTCACGGCTAGCTTTTTAATTGAACATTTCAGTCGCTCGAAACGTTCAACACTATAGCTGATTCAAAAGCAGCCGTTTGATTGAATTAGCTCAGCGCTCACCACCGCGGCGCTAGGTGCGTTTTGTTTACAATATGGCTTCAACTAGCCGGTGTTTTGTGATTGTATTAAACTATTTTTCGTAATTAATATACGTTACAAGTGTAATTAAAATGATAGAAATCATGGGGGCACATACGAGTGAATCAAAATTTTAACAAATATTCGAGGAAAAATTACGGGATTTTGAAATACATCACCAAGGTATTAATTGCAATTATTGTGTTCAAAACGAGTTAGAATACAATTTATTATGTATTCTTACCTAAGCTGACCATTAGTTTAGTGTAATAATAACACTAAACTAATGGTCAGCTTAGTTAATTTGCCATTTAACCAGTTAGCTAAGCGTCATCTAGCTGTAGTGTTGAACGTTGCAGTAAACAAGTCGGCTAAACGACGTATAGCCGTGTGATTAAATGCCGTTATTCAGTCAAAGGGCTAGCTGTTTGATTGAACGTTTATTTTATCCAGTGGGCTGCGACATATAGATAGATTGCATGTTTTTATAAATCAACCTTAAAAATAATAATGATTGAAAATCAAGGTTTTTAATACATAAAGTTTTAACAAATGTTATATAGTAAAAAATACCAGCCCCAGGTCTGTGGTGGTGGTTTTAGGTGGGACAAAAAGTTAAAAAAGATACCACCCAGTGTACAATGTAATTTTTTTTTCTCTGGGTAACATATTCTTATTGAAGAGTTGTTAACTCGTCTGTAAAGTGTATACTCTGCCCTCTTGCCTAGATACAGGGCTGAAAAATGCAAATAATAATAAATACATTTTAAAATATTGTTACAATTTTATTGTACTTACTGCACCCTTAAAACGACAAACTATTAAGGGGCCGGGTACCCTCGAAATTCTCATACATACGTAATACCAAAATCATTTTCTCATACGAAAATATTTAACATGTTTGAGTTATTTTTCAGCTCAAAATAGTAATTATCTAGGTTCCTGCACAAAAATTTACTTCAAAACATTTCAACACTAAAAAAATTTTATTTGTTTAAAATTTTTTTTTACTAAATTGACTACTAAATATTTAAACACTAAAAAATAGAGTAAAACACTAAAAAATATATAAATAAATAGTAAATTTACTACAAAATATTTAAACTTTAAAAAATATTTTTTAGTATTTAAATATTTTGTAGTAAATTTACTATTTATTTATATATTTTTTAGTGTTTTACTCTATTTTTTAGTGTTTAAATATTTAGTAGTAAATTTAGTAAAAAAAAATTTTAAACAAAAAAATTTTTTTTAGCGTTGAAATGTTTTGAAGTAAATTTTTGTGCAGGAACCTAGATAATTACTATTTTTAAAATATATAAATAAATAGTAAATTTACTACAAAATATTTAAACTTTAAAAAATATTTTTTAGTATTTAAATATTTTGTACTAAATTTACTATTTATTTATATATTTTTTAGTGTTTTACTCTATTTTTTAGTGTTTAAATATTTAGTAGTAAATTTACTAAAAAAAAATTAAAACAAAAAAAATTGTGTTTAAATATTTTGAAGTAAATTTTTGTGCAGGAACCTAGGTAATTACTATTTAGTATTTTAAACTGAAAAACAACTCAAATATGTTAAATATTTTCGTATGAAAAAATTATTTTGGTATTACTTATGTATGAGAAATTCCAAGGGTACCCGGCCTCTTAACACCTGCGTAGCCAGCATACCGTCGTAGACAAACGAAAGAAACTAAATTTTGACAGTTGTACCGGAAAAACATTGGAGAAAAAGTTTCTTTCGTCTCTCGATTTCTTCCGCTTTTGAGAATCTATATGTCAAGCATGACAACCATTTTTATCCGCTTTTGACATTTAGTTTCTTGATTCTTTTTGTTTTTTAATATGGCACTTCGGCTATAAAACCATGGCTAGTGTCGAGTAAATGGCGGCAAATTCAAAATATCGATGTATAGCAACCCTGTCTATAGCCGGAATTATAGTTTTGATCTACAAACTACGAGTAATAAACTTCTTTAGGTTTTATTATTCGTATTTCGTAGATCAAAACTATAATTTCGACTACAGATTGGGTTGCTACAAGTCGTATTTTTGAATTTGCCGCCATTTACACGACACTGGCCATGGTTTTATAGCCGAAGTGCCATATTTAAAAATGGGCTAAAAAGGGGCTCTTTCACAAAAAGAGTCAAGAAACTAACTGTCAAAATAGCCGTTACTATAATGGTTGCTATGGAAAAGTTTCTTGTCTTTGTCCATTGAAACTCAAGTCGATGGGTAGCGCCATGCTCGGGAAAAAGATATGTAGACATGGGAAAGAAACTGCCATTACTTTCTTCCGAAGAATCGACTGGGGAAGGCCGTGCTAGCTATGCTGATGACGAATTACTCATAAACGGTAAAATATTCGTTATAAATAAACGTTAAAATCTGAATATAATAGAAAAGTTATAATATATAAACTACTTAATAAACAAAATAAAACTTATAAGTTGTCATTTTGGACGGAATATTATTGTAATCAGTCTACACAATATGTTTACAGTAAAAATGATACAAAACTTAAAAATATGTGTCAATACATCTTTACATACTAAAGGCACTGATTTTGGACGGATATAAAAATTAAACTTAGTATCTAGAGATACAGGAATATAATATTTTCAGTTCAAATAGAGACACAATACGACAATGCTTAGGACTGATCGCACATACGCGGTGTACGCATAGTACACGAAATGCGGCGCGCACGGTACGGACGAATGTGCGAGGTTTCACTTCACTTCATACAATGATTCCTAAAATTCGGTGCGTTCGGAGCGTGCGTGCTTATAAATGTGCGATCTTCTTTAGGCGCGCCGCAGACGGCACACAAAAAGTGTGACGTCTGCGGCGCGCCTTAAGATACTGTAATACAAAATGCGACGATGCTCGTAGTAATGTTTCTTTTAAGCATACCAGCATAATATTCAAGCATTGTTGTATCTAGGATCTGGTGGGTTATTATGACTTCTTATTTGATATATCCAGCCAGTTTACGCCCGAAAACGGTACATTTTGGGCGTAAACTGACTGGAAATAAGAGGTCATAATAGCCCACCTGGTCCTTACAAATATTATTTCTGGTTATCTTATATTAGAGGATTGAAAGATCATAATGGATCATGCTTTAGCTGCAACATTTACACCTACATTGTAACCAACTATATGGTCAAAAAATGTCTTTTATGTGTTTACATTATTCTGGTCTTTGAGATAACCACTATAATAATATTATGACAGTAAAATTATATTCCCTAAACCTATAAAGACGCAGCGTATACCATTCAAGGTCTGCTGTCCTTGTCCATCGTGGGACAAGTGCCATATGTCAAATAAAGACAGGCATACCTTTATTTATTTCAGTAATATAGGGGTTATGTGTAAACGCAAGATCTATGGAATGTTTTTTTTTTCCATATTGATGTATCCATACTGCCTAATTGAATATCTAAATAACTGAGGGTCGAATATTGATAATACTTAACTGTAATTAAATGAAGATCTTGTTATAAGCTCCATACATTATCTGTCAAAATCTTCATTAAAACATTGAAGTTTTAGGTAAGTGTCCACTTATCGGCATCGAACACATCGCACGCAACGATTTCAGTTTGCCTTTCATACGAACTCGTACAACAGCGTCCACTAAACCGCAACGCACGCAACAGATTTTAGTATGAGGCATACTCTGTTGCGTGCGTCCGATACCGACAAGTGGATGCTTACCTTTAATCATTAACTCTAAGTTCCGCTGTAAGACTGTCGTCACTCCCGAATTCTAAAGCAACATTACCAACACGATCGCTACTAACGCTCCAGCAAACGGTCTCGCCGCACCTGATAGGAAGTCCGGATCGGCGGCCACATAGCTCGCTGCTTGCGGCGCGTCGCACGAGACAAGTCGCGTCGCGCGGATCAAGGCGTCGCCGGCGACTAGCGCCGCGGACCGCATCTTGTGTGGAAGAGGCTTTAGACGGACCGCCGCGTCGCTGAATATCAGATCGGCGTAGGGTGATGGAGAGAAGAACATGCTGAAACTGAACAGAGATGAAAACTTTAATAATAATGTAAGAAACTTAAAAAAACAAAACCTGATTCGAAAATCTACAATAATAAGTGTCAGGTAGTAGAATGCAAAATATTGAACCAATTATTGGAAGTTGCTGGATTAACCCCAATATTTCAGCACTGAGCGGGCTCATGGTGATGAACTATTGCTAAAGCTGATCGCAAATTTGTCAGCACCGTATACGCCGTATTCGTCGAACGCAGTGAACGCACCGCATAGTGCACGAAACGCGGCGCGTACAATAATAATAATAACGTTTATTTAACAATAAGACATCACATTACACTACTATAAGACAATACACGTTACAAAAGAAAAATAGTTACAAAAATAATAGCATAATAATAGCATGAGGAATGGTACAAGTAGTGCATTGTCATGTCTACTGCCAAAAAGGACACCACTCAGGCGTATCACCGTGACGTACACCACAGTGCCTGGTATTATGTGGGTCCTAGTAAACCGACGGCGCGTGCGTGCTGATAAATTTGCGAATTGCGATCAGCTTTTATCAGTAACCCATAATTTAAACTGAAATACCTGAACTCATCAGTAGCCGTGGCACCGTACAGCTGTTGCGCGTATATCATGAGGTTGGAGTACGTGTCCAACTCCGTGTGGTTGGCTCGTCCCATCAGAACCGAACCCGGTACCCGGCCGAGGTTGCAGCGCGCGTACTCGTGCATTTTCGCCCGGGTGCCTGGAAACAAATTTAGACCTAAGTAAGTCCAGTAGAAGGTAAAGAGTCTATAAATCCACTATTTGATACAAAGTTGGCTTGTTGTTGCCTGCCTGCTACTGTAAACCAACGTCAAACGCGTTCTGTCTCACTTCATTGCTTATGATCATAATAGGCTAATAGGCCATGTCTTTTCTTATTGGTAATTAAAAGAACTTTAAATAATAGAAACATTGGTGAAAGAATGACTTTGATAACTTAAAACCCTCCAAGATATAACAATTCGAAAATCACATAAAGTAAACCTTCCCAAAACGCTCCATACAAAATGTCAGCACGCTAATGACGTCACACGCTTCTAGTTTGTACGCATCGCAAGAAGACTTTGTTCGTTAGCTTTGTTAAAGGTTGCGTTTAAGTGTCGAAACACACTAGGCCGAATTACGCCGTCGTAAATTCCGCCGCAAATGTCAAACGCATACGAAATACGGACGGAACGCGACGGAATAGTGTGTCATCCCTCGCGATTCATCCGTATTTTGTATGCGTTTGAAACGCGGCGGAATTTACGCCGGCGTAATTCGGCCTAGTGTGTTTAGACTAAGAAGTCACGCTTCTATCACTGCACTCCACAATTACACTCCCAACTAGCCCAAGTTTCCCTCACCGTCAGGACACAGCAGCTGCAGGTCGTCCGGCAGCAGGTCGCGCGCCCACCACTCGCGCCGCCGCCCGCCCACCACGTCCGCGGGGGCGGAGTGACGCACGAACGCCACGTCCCCACCCCCCTCCACCATGCAGCGCAGCGCGCCCACGTCGCCAAAGTAGTCCTCGCTAGCGTCGCGACGACAGCGTCTGAAATACAACGATGTCGTCGATACAAAATTATTATTGCACACATAAATAACATAAATATTTTGGATCCAATTATTTTAGTTTCAGGCATTAAAAGCAAAGAAATTGGCGGCATCATTTAGAAGGCTACTACGTATTCACACTTTAATAATGTCATCTTTTCGCCGGTCTATAAAAACTTGATGATAACCTGAATGAAGATCCATGACACAGATGACACAAGTTGTCGTGCGGCACGCTGTACGCGTCGACGTATTCGCTGCTCAGCGCACCGGGCGCGCACGACTTCGTGAAGTATTGAGCGGCGGCGCGCGCACCGTCACACCCGTATGGCCTGGGGAAAGATAAACATAAAGGTAAATGTTTGTGTGTTTTCTTGTTGCTTTTCCCACACTAATTACTGGAATTTCATCCAATTTGACATGATAGATTAGGCTCCAAAAAAATTGATTCCTCAAGTGACTAAAAGTCAGTAACACTTAAACAAAGGACGAGAGCATACTGAGGTCGATCAAACTACATCTTCCCATTTGGATTCTAATGACACTATGGCTATGACAGGTTACATTTTATTTGATAATACACTATCATCGTTCATCTATTATCCATAGTAAAGATACATTTACCTTTTTACTACTCTGAACATCCTTACCTTATCCATCCGTTACTCAGCAAGTAAGCTAGTGGGTACACCCAACCAGCGGCCATGCCTATACCAGTGTGACAAGTGTTCTTGCCCCGAAGGTATGTGATGTCAGTGTCAGGATCTTGCTCCTTGGCCACTGCGACCGCATAGTACCAGTTGTCGCCGCTAGAGTAGATCTGGAATAGACGTAAATAATATTTTTTTTTTTATAAAACAAAGGTAGTTTTATGAAAAATTAGCTGACCCGACAGACGTTGTCCAGTCTTAACGATGATTATTTAATTCGAATTGGTATAATTAAGAAAATAATAGATTAAAATTAGTATCTTCATAGCAAATTTCATCAAAATAGATTAAATAGTTTAAGCGAAAATCATAAAAGTTTATTGTGCAGGAACCGTACATTTTCCGGGACAAAATGTAGCCCATGTCCTTTCCCGAGACTCAAAGTATCTCCATACCGAATTTCATAAAAATAGACTGAATAGTTTAGGCGAAAATCATAAAAGTTTATTTTGCGGGAACCGTACATTTTCCGGGACCAAAAGTATCCCTTGCTCTTTCCCGAGACTCAAAGTATCTCCATACCAAAATTCATCAAAATCGATTGAATAGTTTACGCGCAAATCATAAAAGTATATTGTGCAGTAACCGTACATTTTTCCGGGACAAAATGTATCCTATGTCCTTTTCCTGGTTCTAAGCTACCTCTCCACCAATTTTCAGCCAAATCGGTTTATCCGTTCTTGAGATAAGTTTATTGTGCGGTAACCGTACTTTTTGCGGGACCCAACGTATATCTTGTCCTTTCCCGAGACTCAAAGTATCTCCATACCAAAATTCATCAAAATCGATTGAATAGTATACGCGCAAATCATAAAAGTATATTGTGCAGTAACCGTACATTTTTCCGGGACAAAATGTATCCTATGTGCTATTCCTGGTTCTAAGCTACCTCTCCACCAATTTTCATTTCATTTCAATATATATGTCGGAGAATAATATTGGAACGTCAAAACCTAACGGCTTTGGGTGTATTCAGTTACTCAATTGGCTTATGGACTATGATTGACAGCTGTCAAATTGAACTTGACAAATGGGATATGTCATCTGTCAGGCTGACATCGATCAGTGAGCAGGCACTCTTGACGTGAGCGCGGTAGAAGACGGACGGTGGCCAATTGGAGTGTGACTTCGCCGCGTTCCTAATATTTAATCCGTTTGTATCCGCGCCCAGTGTGAATGTTATAAGTGATTCTTAGTTTAATAATCATTGCTATTCGTACTTTCGATTCGGCCTATTATTTCGTGAATCTAAGATGGATAAAGAATGTAGAAGCCTACGTCTCCCCGATATATATATATATAGAACACAAAAAAAAAGAAATTATAATCTATTCGCAACAATGTTTATTGCGTTGAATTAAAAAAAAAACCACTCCGCCCCTGACGCTTGTACGGAGTTAGCCACGCCCACTTCACGCATGCACGGATTGATCCGCCTCCTGCTATAGTTTGTGCGTTATAAGATGATATGGGTGACTGTTCTCTATTATCTATTCCTTGCTACGGATTTTTTTACAAGCAAACAAAAAATAATCTAAATGTATTAAATTAAATTCCATCGACAAAAATAAATGAATAAAAATGAAAAGTTGCTAAATACTAACTTATTAATATCTATATATATATAAATGGATTTTCAAATGTGTTAGTCGTGCTAAAACTCGAAAACGGCTGAACGGATTGGGCTGATTTTAGTCTCAAAATATTTGTAGAAGTCCAGGGAAGGTTTTAAAGTGACCTGTGACACGAAGTTCACCGGGACAGCTAGTAAAATTATAAATATTACTGTAAAATAGGAGTATAAAATTATTGTTACGATAACATTTGAAAAATATCAGATGCATGAAACGGAACTTATGTCAATAGAGATTGCCACTGTTAAATCGAAATCAAATCGATAAAAAGGGCGGCCATCTTAAATCGCCGGCGCCACTCTGAAACGTCAGTATGAAATCGACAATTTCGATTGCAATTCCTTTACGAAGTGATTCGATATTTTTAAATTATCGATTATTTTTTTTAGGTAACTTCCCTTCTATTGTCAATTATAATGTGTCACGCATATCATCATAAAACGCACAAGGTATAGCATGCATTGCTCCTGCCCTTGGTAGCATGCTCGCATGCCCCGCCCTCTGCCCCGTTAAACCCACCTCCTGCATGAACGGCGCGAGGCGGTGCCTGTAGGCCGCGTGCAGCATGTCCGCGGCGTCTAACAGCACGAAGTCGGCGACGCCCTCGGCGACGGCGCGCGCGCAGTGCTCCGCCCCCTGGCCCTGCCAGCACACCAGCGCCGGGGACAGGAAAGCCGCCTTTAGCGCCACCTGGGAACAGGTTTGTTCGATTACTGACAAAACTAACATTTAGGTTATTCCCTCTCTTAAGGCCCAATTTCAACAACGTCTATTAGTGTTATCAGCTTGTTAAATGTTTCCCTTTCATTCACATGAAAAATGAAAGAGGAAACGTGATACTAATTCGAGCATCAACTTTAACAGTCTTTGATGAAAGTGGGATAATATATCGGTATAGTAATAACCATAAACTTAAGTTTATGGTATAATAACTACAAAATTATTCTCATGGAACATCAAGTAATTGCTGTTTGAAATTGTTTGACATATTATTATATTATAAATACTATTCTGCTTTATGATCTTAGGCCGTGCAAGCAAACTCGCGGAAGTTTTGCATGAGTTTCTTGCAATATTGTTTACATTTCATACTAATTCCTGCAATTTATTGTTGCAATAAATGTCGTGCGAGAAGCTCGCGGATAAATGCCATACGAAACTAGACCGTATATCTGCGGTGACCCGCAGTGAGATCTGTCGCGAGTCCTCGCAGACATGTTTAGGACATGCTGTCGCAACTACTCGCAGAAAGCGCTTGACAAATTGTTGCGACAGCACTTGCTACGGGGTTTACACTTTGCAAGCTGCTGTCAGACAGACTGTCAGACACTTCTCGCGACAGTTGTCTTGCAGGTGGAAACACGGCCTTAAAACTGTGTTAATGTTTGATAAGAAGCAGAATTGGTTACAAGTTCTTTTAAAAAGGTTTCTATTGATATATATTTTATTCAATTTTTGCTAGGCTAGCTTTAAAATGCCTGCGTTATTCTATGATAAACGTATTTCACATAATGTTAAAATTATAGCAGTGATATCTTGAATTATTATCCACTTACCCTCATCTTAACACATTTATCCATTTCTGGCACACTAGTGACACATAACACCGCTCGCTTCACAGGACAGTCTTGAATCCCGCGGACAGCCTTCTCGGCTTGGTCACCAACAAACTGATTGTTCAATATGTATTTAGCCGCTTGGTGCTCCTCCTTTAGTGTTTGGAAACTGATTGTAGCGTCCTGAAATAAAATTGTAGTAGTCCAGACTTCAGGTAAAAACAATAACTTCCACACCTAGTAGGCCTACTACGAAACTGTTTTGAGACTCAAATAATCGGACCAACATGCTGCGTCCTGCTCTAACAACGTCATTTCACGTTTGTTAGAGTAGGACGCAGCATTCTCGTCCGATTATTTGAGTCTCAAAACAGTTTCATGGTACAAGGCCTGTAGGCCTACCACGAAATTGTTTTGAGACTCAAATAATCGGACGAGAATGCCGCGTCCTGCTCTATTAACGTCATTTCACGTTTGTTAGAGTAGGACGCGGCATTCTCGTCCGATTGTTTGAGTCTCAAAACTGTTTCATGGTACAAGGCCTGTTTCGGTGACGGTGGTCGGCTTCATTGAAATCAGGCCTGTTACGCAGGAGTAATTTTATAGTGCCTAAGTGTGCGCAGTAGAGATCAACTACGATAACATGGCGCGCCCCTCCAAATTACTGTTTCAATGTGTGTAGTCACATCCTTATTTTGTATGTAGTATGTATTCAACCAATCACAGTACACTGTACACGTAATATTTCAGTTAATGTCACTTATTACCAAGATTTGTTGGTCAACTTATAATAATTCATAACTAGCCGACCGCGCAAGACAACGCACTTCAAACGTTTTAACAACGCACTTCAAAAGTTTTGAATTTTGGAGGGGCGCGCCATGTTATCGTAGTTGATCTCTATACAAGAGTACTCTTACTCTCATAACCCAACGTGGGACGGACGACCGACACGACTGGCGAGAGATCAGGCGCAGGACCGACTTTTTACATGCCCATCCGACGCATGGATCACCTTATTTGTCAGACAATCAGGTGATCAGTCTGCATTGTCCTAGCCAAACTTGGAAATAACATGTCTTCAACGCGGGAATCGAACCAAGAGCCACGCTCTAAAGTCTAAACCATTGGACCACGGAGGAAAGTTTAGGTAATCTTTACTAATATTATAAATGCGAAAGTGTGTCTGTCTGTCTGTCTGTTACCTCTTCACGCTCAAACCGCTGAACCGATTTTGCTGAAATTTGGTATGGGGATACTTTGAGACCCGAAAAAGGACATAGGATACTTTTTATCCCGAAAAAATGTACGGTTCCGCCGCGATAAACGAATTTTGGCGCAACGGAGTTGCGGGCGTCATCTAGTATGAAAATAATAATCAGGCACATCATTTCGTATAAGTACTTGATTTTTGCGCCTCGTTTCGGGATTTGAATGTCATTTACGTTTCTTAATAGTATTATTATCAAGTTAGACATTGTAAACGGTACCGGTTGATAAAACTGATTTTTGTATAATAAATAAAACGAACATATAAATGCCATCGCACACATAATAAGAGAGACATAACTAAGGTACAAGATAAAAGCCGGATGAACATGACGTTGCAGCACTACTAGTTTCTAATGTATTTCTATGATAAGTGTCCCTCCCTAGCTGCGCAGGGTATTACATAGAAACCAGTATATTGTGGTTGCTTTATGTCGTCCGCTGCCAACCGGCACCTTTATGCGTAATTGAAAAAGGCAGAAATGGGTACTAATGTGTGCTTGCTTTGCAACCGTGCTTCAGACAACTACTCTAATTTACGATAGTAACATGTTACCTGTAACAATAAATCTGTGGTGATGTTGGATCTGAAGAGGTAGAAAGGTGGGTCCATAACTTGGCCGTTGGGACCCTTCCTTGGTTCAAACGTTACCATGCTGAAAAATAAAATAAGTAAAAAATATACTCACCTAACTTTAATGGTTAAACAAAGTTAAGCTATTTGTATTTCTTAAAAAAATATATACGAACAAAACCTCTTTCTTTTTGGAAGTCGGTTAAAAAAGAGCGTGTGACAGAGTACACGTGTCAGAAATGAATCTTCTGTCCAAAAACTCCAAAATCGTGACGGCAGCGTCGTGAATTTCACTCTCAATGCGCCAGTTTCACTTCAAAAAAGGTTGCAATATCCACATGGTTATGCCACAATAGACAGAACAAACCAGTAGGCCGACTTCAAACAAATCGGCGCGGGTACCGCTGTAAGCATGGTACGAACGCCTGAGCAACGCAGAGTCACGGGCCACGGCGCGCCGGCCAATATACTACGTCAAACGTATAAAATTCGAGAATAATTCTAAGGCATAGTCACGTTTTCCGTCCTCGTTTTCCTAATGTAGAGTTACGATTCACAAAACGCAAACGTTCCTTTTTACACGCACGAACGCACCGCGCACTTGAAATGTGCGTGTGGAATTCGTTCCGTTCGGGAAAAGCGAACGTGTGCGCCACTTAATGAATTTTCTACTGATTCCATGCATTCAGATTTCCGAATACGGAATATGAATTCGGAAATCGAATACGGAAAACGTGTGTTTGCGCCTATGCGGCCAGCCTAAAAACTAATGACCTACTGGCTTGTTTGGTGTATTGTGGTTATAATACTTACTTTTTCTCTTCCTTATCAGAATATTTGGGTTCCGGATAGGGTTCACGTCTAAATCCATCGAAGGAGAATCTTGGCCGGTCCGTAGTGGAAGTGAGCCGTTTGCCAAAAGCGTCTCGTTGATATTCAGTCGTGTTGGTCACCCTATTAGCCGGGTTTGCTTCTCCATACAGCTCGACCGTGCGATTCAGGTATCTTTGATATCTGTAAATTCAAAATTAGTTTTACTACTATTTTAAGCTGAAAAATAACTCAAACATGTTAAATATTTTCGTATGAGAAAATGATTTTGGTATTACTTATGTATGAGAATTTCGATGGGACCTGGCTTCTTAAGAGGGCGACTTATAACATAAAATCAAACATCGTCTTTCTCTCTCCTCACGCCCGTCTACTCACGCCCGTCTTTCATATGCCATCAGCCATGTGAAAAAGGACGACGCGGAATCATCGCTAAGTTAGTTTTTTCCTAATAACTCGATAAATTATACAATATTTTAAAAATACGCCAGCCCTCGGTAATTGTTATTTATATTATTTAATATTTATTAAAATATTGACTCAGTTGAACCGTTTTGAAAAGAAATTAAAAATTCGTGAAGACGCATCTTTGTAATTCGTGAAGACGCATCTTTGTAATTCGTGAAGACGCATCTTTGTAATTCGTGAAGACGCATCTTTGTAATTCGTGAAGACGCATCTTTGTAATTTTTTTCTATTTCTTAGGCACGCGGCTCCAGTTGCACTCCTCGTACTGTGTTACCGACATACGGGAGCCACAGTAACTGTACCTCTTCCTCTGCTCCACAGTAGCAGCGCTGCTAGTGACTACAGCCTACTCGTCAGTCGGTCTCGACCATGCTAGCCTTCGGTCGAGCCACAGTAACCGTACCACCATCGCTACCGTCCCACGCGAAAAACATACCATCCTCATCACCTTGATGAGTGGCAGTCTTCCACAGTGCGTTTTTCGCGTAACTTTCTGTCGCGCACTGTAAAACTCTGGAACTAACTGTTACCAGCAGTATTTCCGGACCTATACGACCTGCAAACCTTCAAGAAAAGAGCGTATTCCCTCTTAATAGGCCGGCAACGCACCTGCAGCTCTTCTGATGTTGCGAGTGTCCATGGGCGACGGTAGTTGCTTACCATCAGGTGACCCGTTTACTCATTTGCCCCCTTATTTAATAAAAAAAAACCTTTTCCTTTGCTCCACGGTAGCAGCGCTGCTAGTGAATACGGCCTACTCGTCAGTCAGTCTCGACTGGAAGATGCGGTCTGTCTATGGCCGTGCTAGGCCAGCTTGTCGAGCCACAGTAACCGTACCTTTTCCTCTGCTCCACAGTAGCGGCGCTGCTGGTGACTACGGCGTCAGCGGGCACGCGGCCCCAGTTGCACTCCTCGTACTGAGTCACCGGCTTGCGGGACCCATCTCGGCAGATCAACTCGAAGTGGTCTTCGCGAACGCCACCTGTCGATACCATGTTTTTAGATATTGAGTAATAATATTATAGTACACAATGTTAAAGGAGTCTACAGTATTATACTCGTAGTTACCTACAGTATTAAATAAACTGTATTCAACAACAATTTTAAATATTATTCAATTTGCAAAAGGCCAAACTAATATAATATCCATACTATAATATTACAAATGGAAGAGTGTGTTTGTCGATCTCTCTGTAACTTCTTCACAGGGCCGTCTCTAGCCCACGTGGCGCCCGTGTTCAAATATTACCTTAGCGCCCCCTAGCAAGCTCGCGGTCAAAATTAAATAGGTACAGAGTACAAGTAAGGTTTTTCTGGCCGCTTAAGGGTGAGGACCAGTGCCGGTCCTAAGTCAAATTTTCAGCTGGTGCGGAAACCAAAAGTGGCGCCCTTCTAAATAAAAAAAAATCGGCCAAGTGCAAGTCAGACTCGCACACAAAGAGCTCCGTACGAATTTAAAACAAAGATAGGAAAAAATTATGTTTTTATGGGAGCCCCTTAATTGTTTAAAAATACAAATAAGAGTTAAGGCGTATTTTGTGAATATTTCAAGTGCATACGTGTAGCTGTTATTGATATACTTAATGCCAAAAAAATCACATTTGTTGTATGGGATTGTACCCCTAAATATTCAATTATTTAGTTTTTAGTATTTTTTATAAAAGAGGCAACAGAAATACACAATCTGAGAATTTCAACTCTCTAGCATAGAGAATATAATGAATGCCATCTATGACCAGAATAAATATGAGGTGAGCGGAAAGACCCTTAAACTGCCTAAAAGTTAATATATTTTTTTAAAGATCATACCACCTCAAAGTCTAATAACTTTAAGGTGGTCTGATCTAGTAGGGGTCTGTTCTTGGCCTTCTTCTGTGGAACATAGGCAGTCGGTTACCATTGCATCCTGCGAGCGGCCCATCTCCGTGGGCTACGTTTGGTCTGCTATCCAGATGACACATACATACTGGCCCACTGAGACATGTTTGAGGAGACAATACGCCTGGCGAGTGGGTGAGTCTCAGGTTTTGGCGCTAGAGAAGCGATGGGGCTGCGATCGCAGATAATAATATGTGGAGGAGAGTGTGCCGATCAGCGCTGAAATGCAGTACTTGGGTTTGGTCCTGGATTCTGAATGGATCTTTACCCCTCATTTTCGTCTATCGGCACTAAAACTGAAGAAAATAGCCATGGTCCTGAATCGCCTTCTGCCAAAATTTATGGTCCAGGGGCCAGGGCCCACCTGCAGACGGCTTTATACTGGGGTCCTGTAGTCCTGTTTGGGCGGAACCACGGAGCTAATACAAACGGCGGAACACAATAAAGGCGCCCGGAATAGAAGCTGCTCAGAAGCCTGCAGCATGCTTTAGCGCTGCGGATACTACGCTGCTATCGAACCGTTAGCGGCGTTGGCACTAACACGGTGGGTCCCCTGCGTGGGATCTGGAGGCTCGCGTGTTGTCGGAGGGTGTATCAACACACAGCCGAGCTTAAAAAGCGAGGAGAGCGTGTGCTGCCAGAGCTGGTAAGCAGATGGCGCAACCAGGCGAATTTCATTACAATACACACCTGGCAAGTGCCAAAGTACCAAATGGCGTCCCCAATTGCCAGCCGCCGAACTTTGAAAGCGATCCGGTCGAAACTACAACAGTGGATGGCACATTCAAGGGGCGCCCTTACCTACGGTCATCACCTGGACCATACGGACAGGAGGAAACTATCGCCTAGGTGCCACCACAGCCTATGAGAAAAACGATACGGCGCAGCATATGCTCATTGAACGCTCTGCTTGCAGGGCTTAGCAACGGGCTGAGTTTTGCGCCGTCCTTCGATTGGACCTTACTACTTATTGGGAGGCAGTAGCTTATACCCTCTGCGAAACTGAGTCTTATGTCGCAAACGGAGCCTGCATAAAGAGAGCGGGAAGCAAATTAATACGCAGATTCCATGAGAAGGAGGCACGGAGGGCGTAGGCTGCACGGCGCCCGGTGCGACCGCAAGGGCGCCGTCAAGAGTACATTTGCTTGTGATCTTGTGGTTCGTCACGTGGCTCTCATTTTGACGCCCATCTTGACGAAAAATATAATCTTCATTTATGTGTTTCAAGGTTCATTTCACGTTGAAAAATAAAGTTTATATAATTTATATTGCAAAAGCCGAGTCGCTCGTGGCGCGCCTTGCTTTGCTGTAATACGACAAATATAAGAAGAACTTCAGATGCTACACAAAATGTATGCAAACTAGAGTTCTTTTTACGTTGGTCATTAAAACGCGGCGGCCGGGGCCGGCCAACAACGCGGGCGCGCGCCGAGTGGGGCTCCCTTGCGAGCGGCGCTCGGCGCCCCTAGGACCGCGGCGCCCGTGTGCAACGCACACCCTGCACCTAAGGGAAAGACGCCCCTGCTTCTTCATGCACAAACCAATTTTGCTGTTTGGTATGGAGATACTCTGAGTACCGAGAAAGGACATGGGATACTTTTTATCCCGGAAAAAATGTACGATTCCCGCGCGATAAATGGTTTTTTGGCGCAACAGAGATGCGGGCGTCATCTATTTTATAATAAGGTCTTGTATCCTGTACACTTACCCAATATTTTACCGGACAGCAGTGCATGTTGTATCGTGGTGTCCCTCACAAAGGCTATATCTCCTGTGTTGTTAGCTATCAGACACTTGAGTGCTCCTTCGTACCCGGCGTACGGATCAGCCAGGGTACAACGCACGCCCGCACCGCCCGTACATAGTTTGCATAATCTGGAAATAACAATTTTTTTCAATAGCTTTATTGAATAGCTTTTATCGCGGGCTTTGATAGCGACCGAATCAAGAAATTCCGTAACGAAAATAAGCCTAACACATCCTCTAACGTCGTTTCAGTTCGGCAGACTTCAGCACAGTGTTTGTGCGACTAGATGTATGCGAATAGAATGCAGCAGCCCCCATAAGGTAGTACCACACGTATTTTTTTATTTATGTCAGCTATTACTCATTTAAAAATTTTCAATGTGCTTTTGAACAATAAGTTCATATTGTGATTTATAGTAACAAAAGTTCAGGAACTAACATGATGATATAATAATCAAAGTGGCGAAACAGCAAAGTATGGCGAAGTCTAAGTAATGGGGTCCCGTTTTTCCATACATATTACATAACTATGTATTATGGTAAGATAATATGTATTCGTACTAATTTAATGAACTGCTTACTTGTCAGAATTATCACCAATCGGATTATAAATGTCCTTCAAGGAGTTGGGAGCGCAGGATTCTCCGAAGAATTCCACAGCAGACTTCACATGGTTGTTGCAGTCTGTGATCTTCAAACCACCTTCTTGCATCAGCTGAAAAAAAAACAGTTTTCATTGATAATAGTAATTATTAACATAAATATAAAAGTTTTGTTTTGTTAAAGTTAAAATAATACTTGAGAGTCATTAGGTTAAATTACTGCAATATTTTCACGCTAAATGGCAGCACCAGCAGCCAAAAAGTTTTGTTTGACAACATTCCTGTCAATATTCTGATATGAGTTATGCTTATGACTAACGTGACCATTATTTTTTTTGTCAGAGCGGGACCAATACAGAATTCCCCCCCCCCCCCCCCCCCCTCCCCCCATTGAAATATTATGAATGAATAATTATTATGTATTTCAAAGTGCCTATAAATTATTATTTACTTTACTATCTATACATATTATTATAATACAAAGTCACTTTTTTCCCCTCATGTCCCTTTGTTCCCCTTTAATCTTTAAAAGTACGCAACGGATTTTGATGAAGAAATAGAGGAAAAATTTGGATAAAATGGGGAAAAATATTTAAAATTTAATTAACTTGAATGCGCTAATCTCAGTAACTACTGGTCCGATTTGAAAAATTCTTTCAATCTTAGATAGCCTATTTATCACGCTAAGAATAATAGGAGAATGTGGAAAAAACGGGGGAAATTATTTAAAGGACTTATCTCGCGAACTACTGGAGCAATTTTTATGCTATTTGGCACAGATAAGAAGTAGACCACGTGAAGGATCATAGGCTATCGATTTTAATAATTTTTTCAGTGGCTAGATATATATTTTATACCCGTGCGACGCCGGGGCGGGTCGCTAGTAATATTATAAAGCGTAAGAGATTGTTTGTATGAACACGTTAATCTCAGGAACTACTGGTCTGATTTGAAAAATTATGTCAGTTCTAGATTTATCCAGGAAGTTTTTAGGCTATATTTTATCAAGCCAAGACTAATAGGAGCGAAGAAACACAGGAAAATGAGGAAAAAGCGGAAAAAATTATTTGAAAGGGCTTTTCTCACGAATTACTGGAGCAATTTCTATGTTATTTGGCACAATATAGCAGAATAATCATGTTTGTTGTAAAACACAAACGCAAAAATACTTTTAAATTATTGTCGTTTGGTCTGTTTGCTACAGCGGGACAATTTCGACCTCGCGGGGGACAGCAGGACAGACCCAACAAGATTGCCTGAAAGCGGGACTGTCCCACCCAAAGCCGGACGTATGGTCACCTTAGTTATGACGTGTGCATTATGTCAAATTTATTTGGAATATTTTGTATATGCTAGTAAAGGCCTCTGCTCCGACTGTTTCTTAATTAAGTATTCACTATTGCAAAAATTTTAAAAACTAACAATGTGTATAGGCATAACCCATCCGGCCAGAGATCCGACACCTGGGAAGCATGCCTTGGCACCTCGGAGGCCGCTGAGTCCAGAGTAAGACTGGACTGCAGGTAGACTCCCCTTCTTCACCACAGCAACAGCATATTGATAAGGTTCACCGTGGCCGTACAACTGAAATATTGTACACAGAATTAAACAGGGTGAAGCAAATCAAAGTGAAAATACTTTATGGTGTGTATATTGTGTCCATTGTATGGAGTTTTCTGTGGAAGTGGCAAGTTTTTAAAACAAGAACCCATCCTATTTATTTAACTTCCATAAAACTGAGGTTTGTAACTTCATTATTTTAGAGTTTTGTACCCAAAGGGTAAAATTGGGACCCTATTACTAGTACTTCGTTGTCTGTCTCCAAACTGTTTCTCAACTCACAAGAACCACTATAGCTAGACTTCTGAAATTTGTGTGAGTGAAGTATCACGTAGTGGATATCAATCTCTTTTAAAACATACTAATACTCAAGACATAATGTTTGTGAGTCTTGAAAATCTCCACAGACCTAAAAATTTTATATTTTAATCTAAGACTGGACAAAAATGTAGGAGACTGGGCACTTACCTCCTGCATAATTGGTACCAATGAGTGGTACCTCCCGGCTACATACACTTCACCGGCATCAAGAGCGAGGAGGGACGCATCACCTTGGTCCACCCATGACATGCACTCTTCTGAGTCAAAGGCCTATGGACAGTAATTAAAAGTAAGTTGTGATGTAAAAGAAATCGAATATAAACTCCAAATTGCATTATTTAAGGTAAAATAGCAATATTTTTATATTAAATTTGTTTGTAAGTGACTAACTCATGAAAAATTTGCAGAGATACTACCATAATATTATATGATATATGCATTATTTATACGCAAAATTGTCTCTGTAAAGCAGTGTTTTCCAACCTTCTTCAGCCACGGACCCCTAGGAAGTCAAGCAGTTTTCACGGACTCCAAAACAGCAAAAAAATTACACTGTGTCATACATATTATACTCACGAACCCCCAGGGTCCACTGACCACAGGTTGGAAAACACTGCTCTGAAGTATAAGATTAGTCAATGTGACTCACCCGTTTACATTTAAGTGGAATATAGTCCGGTCCAAACAGATCTTTCTCTTGTGCAGTAATATTAGCCATTTGCTCGCATTTTGTTTGCTCAAGTATGGATGTTGTGCACCAGGTTATTAAATCTTGGCCTTCGACTTTGTTCAGTTCATCGATTCTATTTCCAGCACTGTCTCGAAAGCTGCCGCTGACTCCAACTAAAAAGGAAGCTTTATGTTACCGATGCTTAACTTTGTTTTAAAAACTTTTTATAAAATACGTACCTATTAGAAGGGTAATAATAAAATACAGTTCCATGATTGTGTCGTTCTCATATAAAACTGCGTTTTACTGGCATAATATTAGAGAAAAAAAGCTATAATTTTTAAAAAGACACACCCCAACACACCCGAAAACCAAGCGATTTTTGAATGTTTTGACAGTTCTTCTTTCTTTCCTTCTTTTTTTTTTTTTTTTTTCTTGTTATGGCTCTCGGCTTTTAAACCATGGCCAGTGCCAAGTGAAGTTTTGGCGGGAAAAATAAAATTTCGTAAAAAATTTACAAAATTTTCAAGTTGTTTTTCCAGATTATCGTCAAGTCGAAAGTCTAGTCAAAGTCTAAAAAGTAGTCGGTAAAGTCAACGAGTCAAGTTAGTTGTTTTAGTAAAGTGGTAGACCCTTTACTAAAACTTTCGATGGAGTTTTGGAGGGAACACAAAATGGCACGTTTCTTGAAGTTGTATCACTTGCCCACACTTGTGCACGACCAAGAATATTTAATGGTTAATATTCTACCAACATTACACATTAAAAACCGAAATAACACAATTTTAGGAAAATAATACAAAAACAAAACGTCACTTTTTCGTATTCCCGGCAAAGCTCCTTTTCTTCTTTTTTGGCAACTTGACACAAAGGTAAAAAGGTAAGGAATATGACGGGAAAACCATATTCCTCCTATTATAATTTTCGTCACCATTTTCATGTATCGTCAGGTCTAAAGTCTAGTTAAAGTCTAAGTAAAAGTCAATACAGTCAAGGAGTCAAGTCGGTCGATTCAGTAAAGTGGTAGACGCTTTACTGAAACTTTCGATGGAGTTTTGGAGGGAACACAAAATAGCACGTTTCTGGATATTACATCACTTTCCTACACTTGTGCATGAACACGAATATCTAATGGTTAATATTCTACCAATATTACACATTAAAAACCCAGCTAACACAATTTTAGGAAAATAATACAAAACACAACAGCACTCTTTCACATGCCCGCCAAAACTCCTTTTGACAGTTCACACCGATGACGTATAACTGACAGTGTTCCTTCTACTTCTTTGTACAATGCAGCAAAGCATTTTATCAGGTGCCAAATAAATCAATAACTGCCTATCCTATGGGCTATGAGGCAGGAGGCTATGCCCTATTTAGCGCAGACTAGGCTTTTTCTGTGGCGTTTTGGAACCTAAAATCGGTACACTGCATCTTGGTTCTTGGCGTTTGAAAACGGTTCCAAAAACCGGTAGGTAAAGGATTACGGTAAGAACAAAAGGTTTTTTTTATACCTATATAAAATTCTCGTGTCACAATCCCTCGTGTCCACGAACTCCTCCGAATCGGCTCTACTGATTTTTACCAAATGTTATATGCATATTCAGTAGGTCTGAGAATCGGCTACTCGGTACTTTGTATATTGATACGTGCATTTGTTGAATAAACAATAGTTAATTATTACAACCTGAGACTGAGGGCGACCATTGCTTATGCGACGGGATAGCGATCGACGTTGCCATGGCGACATACTTATTTAGTCACTTCAAAAAAATTATATGGGCGAAATAGGTACTTTATGATATTATGGCAAAGCAACGTTTGCCGGGACAGCTAGTTTTACATAATATTGTATAGTCTGTCAAAAAAGTGAAGAAATTAAAAAGTGGCAACATCGTAGACGTGTCATCCCTTTCAAATCAATCTAGTTAATCTAATAAGGGATGACACTATGATGTTGCCACTTTTTAATTTCTTCACTTTCTTGACGGACTATAATATTATGTATTTTTTATCTTACCAACGAAATAAGTTGAAAAAAAAACAATAATTGATTTACTGTCACTGTCAGTGATAAGGAATTTGACAATGACATCAAACATGGCATTCTTTTTGGAGTCCTGTGTTGGAGTCTTGGCGGGAATGTGAAAGAGTGCTGTTGAGTTTTTGTATTATTTTCCTAAAATTGTGTTAGTTGGGTTTTTAATGTGTAATATTGGTAGAATATTAACCATTAGATATTCGTGTTCATGCAAAAGTGTAGGAAAGTGATGTAATATCCAGAAACGTGCTATTTTGTGTTCCCTCCAAAACTCCATCGAAAGTTTCAGTAAAGCGTCTACCCAATGATACTCAAGTTTTTTTATATAATATCATTGTGTCTACCACTTTACTGAATCAATCTACTTGACTCCTTGACTGTATTGACTTTTACTTAGACTTTGACTAGACTTTAGACCTGACGATACTGAACCGACAACATTCGGGGAACGGGCCGCGAAGTGCGAAACATATGCGAATCGGATCCACACTCATGCTTCGCAGAAATTTCGCGGCGCCGCGGCGTCGCGCACGGTCCGCGTGCGAGTGTGGATGCGGCCGGGGAACCAGCCGCGAAGTGCGAAAAATATGCGAATCGGATCCACACTCACGTTTCGCGGAAATTTCGCGGCGTCGCGCGCGGTTCGCACGCGAGTGGGGATGGGGCTTTAGAAGAAAAAAATTAACACCGTTATTTTTTTAATTTGAAACTGCAGTTAAAATTTTTAAGTGCAAAACCACTTTCACTCTAAACATACCAAAAATTAAAAAAAAAAAGAAAAGAGCTCAAATAAATGTGTTATTTCATTAAAAATTATTGTACATAGCTAAATAAATAGGCTAATAAGGTAAATTAAACAATAAAACAGATTTAATCCACAAGCTTTTGTTGATTTCTATTATTCAGTATTATAATATTACAGTACAGTTTTATGAGTTTTATTTATAAATATAATAGAATAGCTGTCTATGCTACTCTACTAACTACTTGATTGGCTTATACAGTAAACTCTATATAGGGAGGGGATTAAAGCTGCACGTCCACCAGGTCGGAATCGGGACGTACGCTACGGTGCGGACGGCGCGTCGTGTCGTCATATATATTTTGTCAGGCGCAGAATGACGTTCCAGTACTTCTAGTGCAGTTCACAGTAGTCAGTACCATACATACAAAGCAATAAATCCGTCCGCTGCGTACCTACACCCCGATTCCGATCCAATGGACGCGCACCTTTATATGTACACACTTAAGTATCATTACTTTGTTCTGTTACACCCTGTATACGACAGCTGAAATTTATCACGCGGGCTCAGGCCAGCTGCATACCACCTCACTTGATCAGAGAATTTTTCCTTGGTGGCCATACCACTCATAATCAAATACCTTCCTTCTCCTCCTAAAATCTCCTTAACAGCTATTGCTTGCAGACTAAAATGTTGCAAACTAGTTTATGGACCTAAAAATCTGAAATTAATTAAACATTTTTCATTTACTACATTTCCATACAGTTCACATAAATTATTAAAGTATAGTTAATATAACCTCATGTATTAATTCAATAAAACAATATACACATTTCAACATTTTCCAAATTAACTGCATACTGATATACATTATAATATTTTCTATGAAATAATAATCTATCTTTTTCATATATAGTTTAAGTTGTAAATTAATGTACAAATATGAAAATACTACTACGACATACTTTGTATTAAAACATGGTATGATATAGTTATGTTTTGCTTCAATTTATCAATTTACGGTTACATTTACATTTTACAATGGCTTACCTTTAGTTTTTCAATAATTAATCCACTGAATTTACAATTTTTGTATGAGTTGCTACAAATATTTTTCACAAAATGAAAATCGAACTTTGAGTTTTAAACTCCTTCTTCGTCATTTTTCTCATGTAGTTTATATTCTTTATGGTCTTTTTTATCAGCCAATCACAGTCGACCTTGCACAAATCAAGTACAGATTAGGTACAGTTGCTACGTTTAAATTTGGAACCAAAATTTTTTTTTTCGGAACTTTCGTCCACCTGATATACTAGTAATCTGTGGACATCACACATCTGACATCTGATAAACGTGACATTTCTACATATTTTCGCGTTCTGCATGTGTTTTTATATGGTTTTTATTTAAAATTGCTGTTTTTTGGTTACTAAAATAATCAATAACACGTGGTTTTTTGTATTTTTTTTAATAAATACAGACTTTCACAACTTTGCTGTAAGTTTTCAGTCCATTATCTCTGTCTAATGTTTTTTTTAGCAACATCGCTGAATGTGTGTCGCAAACATAGTATTTATCTATTTTGACCGCTATGTTTATTATTCTGTTCTAGATTACGCTTTAGATGATTGAACTTTAGTAATTTAATACTTTTTTGCATTTGCAGTCAGCAAAAACAAGATGGTAGTATTTACTTGTGGCCACTGTGGGGAGTCTGTGAATAAACCAAAAGTTGAGAAGCACTATTTGACCAAATGTAGGAATCGCAACCCTAACCTCTCCTGTATGGACTGTTTCAAGGATTTCTTGTAAGTTAATTAATAAGAAAACTATTGTAAAATTCATTAACAGTGTCGCTATTGTCTATTGTTTTAGAAAGGCTTGTATTCACTTAATATCAAAATGCCTGACTTTCATTCGTTAAAATAAATATAGCTAAATTGATAAATTTTTATCTAGATATAATATTTTGCATTATTCACTATTTGTAAGCAAGTTGCTAGGTTATGTTATGTTGGCAAAACTCACAAAAAACTTGTTACTGAGCCAACAATAAGAATAATAAAATAGTGAGTTTGTGTTGAGCGGAGAGTCACCCTTATATGAGAATTTCTTAAGTATAACTTTTCTGTTTCTGCCTAAATTGCACATGAATAGAATATTTGGTATTACTAAATATAAAAAAATAAAAAAACTATACTATTAGTTTATTTCTATTATTTATTGTTAAAAGTAAAATGTTAAAAAAAAAACTGTACCTATGTTTTCTTTTTTACAGGGGCAACGATTATGAATCTCATACTAAGTGCATAACTGAAGAAGAACGCTACTCCGGAAAAGGTTTTCAAGCTAAAGAGAAGAAGGGAGAAAAGAAACAAAGCGCATGGGTTGAGATGCTGCAAGATGTCCTCGATGAGCAAAAGGATGCCTCCAAGAATGTACTTAGAATCATAGAAACAATAAGCAAACACAATAATACACCTAGGAAGAAGCCAAAATTCATTAACTTCGTCAAAAATGTTTGTGGACATAAAACTAATCCTAAGGATATCGACCAAGCCTGGGATTTAATTTCTGTGAAACTAGCAGCTCTGTCCAATAATAATAATAAACAAAATGGTACTGAGACCAAACAAAATGGTGATGCTACTGATGGCAACTCTGATGAGGAGGAAATCACTAATGGAGATACAAAATTAGATGAAACTGCCGAAGAAGTACAAAGCACAAATGAGGATGAGAAAGTTAATGGTGATGCGGAAGACACTAAGCCTGAGAAGCTCACAAAGAAGCAAAGAAAAGAAGAAAAGAAACGAAAGAAGTATGAAGCTGAATTACAGAGTGCAGCGGAAGTCCAAGAAGAGAATGTGGAGGAAACTAAGGTGGAAGAAGTAGGAAAGAAAGGTAAGAAGAACAGAAACAAATCAGAATCAAATACCAATGAAGAAGTAATTGAAACTGAAGGTGGGAAAGGTAAAAATAAGAAGCGCAAGCGTCAGGATACAGTGCAGTCAAATGTGGAAGTAAACGAAAAGATTGCAAATATTGAGAATGAACCTGTCAAGCCTAAGGAGACAAAGAAGAAACCAAAAACAGATGAGGAGATTGAGGCCGAAGCTCTCTGTCTTCACGACCAGAATGTGGCTAATGGGGAAGCTGCTGAGAGGAATGGCAAATTCAATTGGCACTCTGTAATCATATCGGTTCTGCAGAAGAAAGGGAATGAACTGCCCTTCAAGAGGTTGCAAAAGAAAGTACTTTCAGAGTATTCGGAATATACGGGTGATGAAGTAGATGATAGAATTGCTGATAAATTTATTAAAAAGCTAAAGAGTGCCCCAAATGTCAGAGTCGACAAGAATAGGGTACTCCTTCTAGAAGACTAAGTGTAGATTTTTCCATTTTTGCTAATATATTATTATAATACATGTTTTATGGACTGAAATTTAAGTATTGTAATAAATACTCTTTCCGTAACTGCCAAAATATTGATTTATTTATATAATTTATTTACGAAATAGATAACGCCCGCAACTCCGTTGCGCAAAAAACGTTATCGCGCGGGAACTGTACATTTTTCCATAATAGAAAGTATCCTTATATATGGGGACTCAGAGTAAAAATTGGTTCAGTGGTTTGGGCGTGAAGAGGCAACAGACAGACAGGCAAACTTTCGCATTTATAATATTAAGTACGGATATTAACTTTAAAAGACATAATAATATTTATGTATTTATTTATACAGCTAACAATAGAATAACAATAGATTTCCAAGAATCCGCGATCGAGGGATTAATAGGGAACGTACAGGAACTACAGGTGGCAGGATATGCCAAGCAAATAACCTATTAAAAGTTTCGGACGGCGCCACACCATCGTTGCTCACGTTCCCTTGCTAATAGTTATTGCCTAACGACTGAAATCAGTAGAAATGGTAATGAAAATACAAAAATGTGATCATTAGCCTGAGCAATAAATGTAATACGCTTACCTTGATCCTCTCGTTTGCTTAAATAAGCAGTAATAGTAAAGATAAGAGAAAAAATATGCTTCTAGTACGTCTTGTTAAAACAAAATCTGTGGTTAAGACTGAAGATATCGAACGTATTTTTTTAGCATGTTGATTATTATTACAGGAACGATAAAAACTGCTTCATCGGTAGATGTAGGACCTAAGTTAACTTGGTGGCCTATCACGAATCACGTACGGCCAGCCATACTCAACCTGTACTGTACAAGAGTCGAGACTTTTATCAGTGGTCCATTATCTATGCTTATTATAAAACAAAGTCGCTTTTTCCCTCATGTCCCTTTGTTCCCTTTAATCTTTAAAACTACGCAACGGATTTTGATGATTCTTTCAGTGTTAGATAGCCCATTTATCGAGGAAGGTTATAGGCTATATTTTATTACGCTAAGATTAATAGAAGCGAAGAAATAGAGGAAAATGTGGAAAAAACGGGAAAAAATATTTGATAGGGCTAACTTGAACGCGCTAATCTCAGGAACTACAGAGGCCGTAGACAAAGTCCCTTTCGTTAAAAACGATGACGAAATTCGTTATCAAAATGTATGGGATTTGACATTAGGCTTCGCAAGCGAAATGTCATTTAGCGATGACTTATGTCAAACCGCATACATTTTGATAACGAATTTCGTCATCGTTTTTAATGAAATATACTTTGTCTAAGGGGGCAGGTCCGATTTGAAAATTCCCATTTATTAAGGAAGGCTATAGGCTATATTTTATCACGCTAAGACTAATAGGAGAATGTGGAAAAAACGGGGGAAATTATTTGAAAGAGTTTATCTCGCGACAGTGACGGATTAAGACTACTTGATGCCCTAAGCAATCAATGCCTGTGGGCCCCCCTATATTCTGTACTAGCTGTTGCCCGCGACTTCGTCCACGTTAGCATAGTAGATCACATCCCAAGTATTTTAGTTTATTGTATAAAAATAATATGCAATGTACAGAATTGACTTTCGTACGATTTTATTATACTTATTTAGATATTCCGCGCGGCTTCGCTTGCGTAATTTAAATCGTACATTTTTCCGAAAAAAAAAAAATAACCTATGTCCCTTCACGTGGTCTATTCTTCATGTTTACTAAATAACATAAAAATTGCTCCAGTAGTTCCTAAGATAATAAGCAATTTCATATAATTTCCACCTTTTTTTTTCCACAATTTCCTCTATTTCTTCGCTCCTATTAGCCTTAGCGTGATAAAATATAGCCTATAGCCTTTCTCGATAAATGGGCTATCTAACACTGAAATAATTTTTCAAATCGGGCCAGTAGATCCTGAGATTAGCGCGTTCAAATAAGTCCTTTCAAATAATTTACCCCGTTTTTTCTACATTTTCCTCTATTTCTCCGCTACTATTAATTTTAGTGTGATAAAATATAATCTATAGATTGGAAGGCTATAGGCCTTCCTCAATAAATGGGCTATCTTACACTGAAAGAATCTTTCAAATCGGACCAGCCCTCGTAGACAAGTGGCAAAACGCTAACGCTACAAAATGAATGGATTTGACATTAGTATTCGCTAGCGAAGCGATGACTTATGTCAAATGGCATACATATTGTAGCGTCAGCGTTAGCGTTTTGCCACTTGTCAAGGGGGCTGGGGGCCTGTAGTTCCTGAGATTAGCGCGTTCAAACAAACAAACAAACAAACTCTTCCGCTTTATAATATTACTAGCTGTGCCCCGCGGTGTTACCCGCGATTCATTAGGTGTAATAAAGTAAACTAAATTGTGTTTTAATAGGTAAATAGTATTAGAGACAAAATTATTATTTTTAACAAAAAATTAACACCGACTTCCAAGGTAAAAACAATAATAACATTAATATGAACTAAAAAGTATTAAATAATTTTTACTATCTAATAGTGCCTTTTTCCGAATTCGGCTAAACCTCAACTATTTCTGTACTCAATCTTCATTATTTTGAAGTCGGTACCAGATAGCTGAATATTCAATCCTCTGACAGAATATTTAAAATTTTTGGGACTGGCACCGACTTCAAAATTATGAAGATTGAGTACAGAAATAGTTGAGGTTTAGCCGAATTCGGAAAAAGGCACTATTAGATAGTAAAAATTATTTAATACTTTTTAGTTCATATTAATGTTATTATTGTTTTTACCTTGGAAGTCGGTGTTAATTTTTTGTTAAAAATAATAATAATTTCACTCTTTTTAGTTACACTAGTAGATAAATCTTCGCGTATATTTTACGTATCTTGCAATTTGTTAAGAGTCACAACTCACACTCACAAAATAATATAATATTATCAGTGAAGTGAACATATTGTGCTAAGTAATTTAACAATTTTAATACTTCAAGCCCGAAGCGGTCACCGGCGATTGCGATAACAATAGAAAGGCTATTGTGTCTCGTTTTTCCACGATCGAAGGATATATCAGATAAAAAATTGTACAAACTTGCATAGGATATAGCGTAGCATAATATTTAATATTATTATAATTATTGACAGCTGTTCTTGTTATCAAGAATTCAAATCGATAGGTACTTAGTGCACCATCTATCGATTAATAAGTATAACTAATTAAAAAGACACTTAATGACTTTGTTTTGTTTAAATGCTCTTTTTAAAATAACTTTATTTTAATTCTATTTGTCTATTAAAATTTTATAAAGTAGTAAAGTATTCGATCTGTATATAAAGTAGTTAGTAAAGTATTCGATATTCTGTCTTCTGCCGCCACGCGCCGCGCGGCGGCGCTGAGCGGCGACACCGACGCCGTGTATTAATGTGTAGTATATCCATACCTATGCCTTGTACTATTATCTATTTTGTGCCATGAGAGATTGGTGGCCTTAACACGACGTGGTAATGATGATGATGACGATGATGATGATGATGATTATGATGATGAATATGAATTGCATAGTAGTTTATGCTTTCTGTTCTTAAAACAACGCCGAAACTCCCAAACGTGTACCTATAAGGAATCAGGAGTTCTCTCCGCATCATTGAAACCATGGTATACCTTGACCCAATATTTGACTTTTTGGTAGCGTATTCTTAGTACACTTCACATAAAACCAAAATCACCATATGTTTCCATATAAATTTCGAGGATTTCCCTCGATTACTCATGGATCCCATCATCAGGTCACCACCTTTGTGAAAATGGGACCAAATTGGAGTGAAACCTAATACAACAAAACAAAAATTTCTAAAATCGGTTCACAAACGGCGGAGTAATCGTTGAACATACAAAAATAAAAAAAATAAAAAATATCCACAGCCGAACATATAACCTCCTCGTTTTTTGGAAGTCGGTTAAAAAATGAGTTTGATCATCGGAAACTTCAATTTTGATGACTGAGAGAAATAAGAATAATAAGAATAATAGATAAATTCCGTTAAAAGCAACACTTTCAGGAAAAGTGGTGGGGGGGTTTGGGGGAGAAGTAGAAGAAGGCAAAATTTTGAAAATCGGTGCACAAACAGCGGAGTCATCGTTGACAATAAGTAATTTTAAAAATGAACATAACACCTCCTCCATTTTGAAAGTCGGTTAAAAATGTAGCCTATGTGTTAATTCAGGATGTCAGCTACCTCCTTGTAAAATTTTGTCAAAATCGCTCTAGCCGTTTAAGCGTGAAGAAGTAACAAACATACTGTTACGTGCTAGGGGTTCGAAAATTCGGAGAGAAAGACCTGGTGACTCTCTTGAAGACTTTATTCACTGACACTAGCTCACACAAATCACTGAGTCCAAACACTAAGCACTAAGTCCAAACACTAAGCACTAAGTCCAAACACTAAGCACTATCACTGTCCTAGGTCGTAGGTTCACTATCACAATCACTCACTACTGATCACTTGTTTTCACTTCGAAGTCGTAAGGTAAACACGCACTTCACATAAACAACGGCTGGAGTTTTCTAGAAAGTACGCGCAGAGGTAAACAACTGTCCGTATCCGTAACAATACAAACTCACATACTTTCGCCTTTATAATATTAGTAGGATAGTATAGATGTCAATTTTTTTCCTAGAAACTTTTTTGGTAATATGGTTTTTGGTGACGCAAGAGAGTGATACCCTAAGGACGGATTTCTTTTTTGTGCTTCCTCTGGTGCCCCCTCAGACGTGATGCCCTAGGCAATTGCTTAATTTGATTAAGGGTTAATCCGTCACTGTCTCGCGAACTACTGGAGCAATTTTTATGTTATTTGACACAGATAAGAAGTAGACCACATGAAGGATCGTGATAGGCTATCGATTTTAATCATTTTTTCAGTGGCTATATATTTTATGCCCGTGCGACGCCGGGGCGGGTCGCTAGTATTTTATAAACAATTTGGCCATGTGGCCCGCGCAACCCAGACCAAAACGTGTTTGTGGCCCATAAAAAAGATTGAATAATACTGCGTAGGACGGACTAACTATAGCCCAAACAAATAATGCAGGTACTAATAAAATTTGTTTGATGGTTAAAGTAATCCTTTAGCGTTTTCATGATCAGCGACCACCAATTTTCGGTCGGTTAGCTTACCGTTCATATCCCCATAGCGTCCCATCAGGCACGAACATTACGACGATCAATCATTCTTTATTCATCAGTTTTCCGACGTTATTTCGTGTTCTACATAGTCTAAAGTATGATTAATGAAGAAGTTAGCTGGAGGCTAGGGATGTGCCAAATCGATTGGGATTTTAGAATTAAGTATTGCATTAAAGACGATAGGTATTAGGTAAATAATAAATATCGATAATCTGCAAGGGGCAAGAAACTTTCTTTTCAAAATCCATACTAATAATATTTTAAAAGTGAAATACTTCACGCTGAAAACGCTGAACCGATTTTGCTTAAATTCGGTATGAAGATACCTACTTTGAGTCGCGGGAATGGACAATATAGGACAGTTTTTATCCTGGAACAATGTACGGTTTCCACGCAATAAACAAATTTCTGGGAAGCTCCGTTGCGGTCGTCTCATCTAGGCGCACGGAGCTAATCTAGGCGGGTTATAATAGATACTTAATATGCACAAAATTGCAGAGAAAAGTCATGCACTCAAAATCACATAAGTGCCTATTAATTATTTCAAAACTATTTTTTGAATTGGAATACACGATATAATAATTGATGAATATGCGGGTAGTTGAACAACTTCCGCGAGTTTGACGTCTGTCACCTCAGTACGTACACCCGCGACCTATGGAGTGTAGATAGGAGGACTATCTTATATGGGGGATATTTGAAAAAGTGTCCAGCTGTACGCAGTAAATAACAGCTGATAAATCCTCCGAGAGTGGCGCTAGCTGCAGCAAAGGGTATGGAATGAATTATGGATTGTAGGAATGAATGTAGCCGTTGGTGACAAAATATAAATTATTACTAGAATTACTGGATTAATACCAATATATTTTGAAAAATATAACCTAAAATAGCTGAAATAAAAGTTGCTAAGTAAATGATTTAAAATTTACCTTGTTGCTACTGAAGCGCCACCTTAATCATTTTCTCATACGAAAGTACTTAACATTACTGTTCCGCGCGGCTTCGCCCGCCCGCGTAATTTAGGAATTTCACGCAACCATACATTTTTCCGCAAAAATAGCCTATGTCCCTTCACGTGGTCTATTCTTCATGTTTGCCAAATAACATAAAAATTGCTCCAGTAGTTGTTAAGATAATAAGCAATTTCATATAATTTCCTCCGTTTTTTCCACATTTTCCTCTATTTCTTCGCACCTATAAGTCTTAGCGTGATAAAATATAACCTATGGTCTTTCTCAATAAATGGGCTATCTAAAACTGAAAGAATTTTTCAAATCGGACCGGTAGTTCCTAAGATAAGCGCGTTCAAATAAGGCCTATCAAATAATTTCCCCCGTTTTTTCCTCATTTTCCTCTATTTCTTCGCTCCTATTAGTCTTAGCGTGATAAAATATAGCCTATAGCCTTCCTCGATAAATGGGCTATCTAACACTGAAAGAATTTTTCAAATCGGACCAGTAGTTCCTGAGATTAGCGCGTTCAAACAAACAAACAAAATCTTCCGCTTTATAATATTATATAGATATTTGAGTAGTTTTTCAGTTTAAAATAGTAATTATCTAGGTTCCTGCACAAAAATTTACTTCAAAATATTCAAACATTAAATTTTTTTGTTTTAATTTTGTTCAGTAAATTTACTACTAAATATTTAAACACTAAAAAATAGAGTTATTTATATATTTTTTAGTGTTTTACTCTATTTTTTAGAGTTTAAATATTAAGTACTAAATTTACAAAAAAAAAATTAAAAACAAAAAAAAAATTAATGTTTAAATATTTTGAAGTAAATGTTTGTGTAGGAACCTAGATGGGTCAGGCAGCCAATTTTTGCTGATGTGGCGCAGAAGTATTGCGTTGGTAGCGTTGACTCTTCTACGCAACGGTGACGTTAGTTGGCGTAGAATAGTGGCGAATAATTGTAAGGGTATTAAGGGTATTGTAATACACATTATTTTTTTTTTAAAATATATATAAGACAACTAGCACTTAACACTCACACACACTAAAATTTATTTCACGGCAATTATATTCTTATATATATATATCTCGTGTCACAATGTTAGTCCACGAACTCCTCCGAAACGGCTTTACTGATTTTTACCAAATTTTATATTTATATTCAGTAGGTTTGAGAATCGGCTACTGGGTACTTTATATATGGGTAAGTGCATTTGTTGAATAAATAATAGTAAATTATTACAACCTGAGACTGACGGCGACCATTGTTTGTGCGACGAGATAGCGATCGACGTTGCCATGGCGACATACTTATTTAGTCACTTCAATAAAATAATATGGGCGAAATACTTTATATTATGGCAAAGCATAGTATAAATAATACGATAAACACTTATAGCACATTTTTTAATATATTTAGATATTTACAATACACATCTTATATTACTTTAAAATGTAAGTGAATACTAACCCTAATTTAGGTAGCGTAGTGGAGGTGGCGAATATCTTCATCGCCACCGGTGGCGCTGAAGCACAAATTTGGTGGCGTATGTTGAATTTAACGCCACCGTATATTAGTGATCGAAGCCACCGTCGCGTAGATAATTCACAAGATATCTCTGGAAATAACGCACAATTTGACTTGAATGATAACTTAAAAGATGGCTATCACTTTTTCTCACATGGTACATTGAAACCGGTTTGGTTAACCGTTAAAAGATGTACTTACATATTTATGCTCAAAAATGTTGTCTCGAAAATTCTGTGTACACGCGCCGACACTCACGTTCACATGACATTGGCATTCTAAATAACGTCCAGCAAGGCACTGGCCATACACTATAGAAGCTCATGTACGCCACGTTTTAATAGTCCTCATAGTTTTTGCTACAGCAACTGTCAAAGTGCACCTATACCTTGGCGGATTTCTGTTTTTGGGCCATTTCAGCATCTCTCGTCAAGGTTTTTCCGAAAAAACTTTTGGGTTTATAATTTAAACTGAATCATTGTGTATGTCCTTCCGAGTCATTTTGTTGCTGAATCCGACATTATAGTCAAAATTTTGATAACTGCAACACTTTTGAAAATATCGAAGGCGGAGAGTTTTTTTATGAAATCAGCAAAAATTGGCGGCCTCACCCTGATAATTACTATTTTAAACTGAAAAACAACTCAAACATGTTAAATATTTTCGTATGAGAAAATGATTTTGGAACCACGTATGTATGAGAAATTCCAAGTGTACCCGGCCTCTTAAGGTGAATTAGTTTCACCCTAATTTAACGCATTTCCGCGGACACTTTTTACATACAGATATATTTCTCCTCTATCTTCACTCCATACCGCGACCACAGCCGCTGGAGAGCAGCCGAAACGTGCGAATAAGAATAGTGCTCCGCGACAAAATCCGTAAGTGAATAAAATATAAAAATATTATTTGTATCTAGATATTTTTAATATGGGTGTAACAAAACATAGTGATAAAACTTTGGGTGTGTATGTGGTAAAAATTGGTAAAAAAGACTTTGTAGTTTAAAATTAAATCGCTCGGCACAACCCTAGGCTAAATTGAAGTGAGTGACTCGGCTACCAATATAAAATCAACGATTCATCATAACTTATCTAGGCAGTCACTTTAAAGCATATTACTACCAGGTATAGAAGAAGACATAGGACACAATGTTAGTAAATATAAGGGACAAGTTTTGTTAGATACCAAATATTAGAATATTTAAAATGTATTTTTGACGGCTGCTTCCCATTGCCAGACACCCTAAAGGGCCTAAAGTATTTAGATTTTGAGGTGGTCTGACAGTGGAAAGCAACCGTCATAAGTGTCTGGCAATGGGAGACGAGATTCCTACAGTTATCCTGAAAAAATAAGATAAAATATTACTTTATAGAAGGTCAAGTAGACCTTCAGAACTGGATATCTTCTAAAGAAACTCCTTAGTTGCTGGTAGTTCTCACCTTTATAAGGATACTATGTGGCAAAGTTAATAGAGAAACAAAGGCCTGAGCAAGCGAGATGTCACTATCAGTAACACTGCGTGGTAAAAAGAGACGTGTACATACTATGACAGCAGAACACTTTTTTGACGTCCAGTCGGCACTTATCGGCACGTTCACAATTTAATCTCATATAAAGATTATACAGAAGTAACGGTGCGTCCACATTTGTATCATTTGCGCGATCAGATCTCCGATCAGCTCTCCGTCGCTAGCATCGCGCCGTATCAAGTCGCCAAGTGGACGCCTATTAGATCATACTGCCGATCATGCGTGTATTTGATATGACAAGTATCAGATACGCGGTTAAGAGCGATCGGGGCGTATCATGATACGCGTATCATTTTGACACGCTTCGATGATACGCGACGGAGATCTGATCGGAGATCTGATCGCGCAAATGATACAAATGTGGATGCACCCTAAATCAATTTTGGTTTCGTTTGACAGCTCGATATTGTTGCTTTATTTCGCTAGGTAAGTATAAATTAACTTTATAATATATGCCTGTAGGAATAAAATAAACTTACAGGAAAATTTTCAGCTTAAAAATTTCAAAAGTCTCATAGTTTAGTATGAATCTGTATGAATTTTTATTCCTCGCTCGTCGTTTTGATCATATTTACCGTTACTTAACCGCCTTCGAAAAGGGAATATTCACAAATCATTTTGTCACTTCCATTTTCAAATAACAGAAGTTTAACTCCATAATAAGCAATTGCCATTTGGCTCATACTTCCCCACTTATTCGCGCCCGAAGAAGTTTTATTACATTTCTTTCGTAATAAAAGTATTGTACTTTTGAAAGATGGCGCGATTCTGACTCTTCAAACTTTCGGGTCCATTGTACACTGAATATCATATTGAGTGACTATTGTTGGGTCTGAATACCTGTTTATAGAAAATCAGAAGGGCCTCAGCCCTCACGAAACTTCCTCATCCTTTTTATTTTTAGGTACTTATAGAAAATAAAATATATAATTTTCTACAGATTTCTTAAGTTATCCATACTAATATCCATACTTACATACTAATATTATAAAATATCCAAAATCGTGTCTGTCTGTCTGTCAGTCCGTCCGTCCGTCTGTCTGTCTGTCTGTCTGTCTGTAATACCTCTTCACGCCTAAACCGCTCAACCGATTTTGCTGAAATTTGGCATAGATATACTTTGAGTCCCGGGAAAGGACATAATAATGTTATGATACTTTTTTCCCGTATACGAGTAAATGTGCGGTTCCCGGGCGAGATACGAATTTTAGCGCAACGGAGTTGCCAGTGTTATCTAGTAGTAAAGATAATAATATTATAACGAAAGCTAAAAATAAACAAGATGTTGAAGATTTGATAAGCCGAAACACGCAGCGTTTATGGACCATTTTGGACGCAATATTGTTATATTAACATTAGCTTGTTATATTATAAAGACATCATAATATTATGGTCTTGTTACACCGAAACAATAACTGTAACACTACTTTAAGCCGCTAAACCAATTGTGGTGAGGTTGAGTGGCGGAAAAGATCAAGTTGAATTTTAAATTTAAGTTTAAAGAGTATGTCGGAGAATAATATTGGAACGTCAAAACCTAACGGCTTTGGGCGTATTCAGTTGCTCAGTTGGCTTCCGGACTATGGTTGACAGCTGTCAAATTCAACTTGTCAGATGTCACCCGTCAGGCTGGCATCGATCAGTGATCGAGCACTCTTGACGTGAGCGCAGTAGAGGACGGACGTTGGCCAATTGGAGTCTGACTTCGCCGCGTTCCTAATATTTCATCCATTTGCATCCGAGCCCAGTGTTAACATTATAAAGTGATTCTTTGATTATAAAACATTATTAAATTCATACTTTCAATTCGGCCTATTATTTGTGAATCTAAAATGGACGAAGAATGCCCAAGCCCACTGCTTCCCCCGTCATCAGAAGTTGGATGCAACCCTCGCAGAAATCGGCGCGAATCTGAAGGTACCGACGATACAAAATGGCGGTTGCTTATGGAACAACAAAACCGAAACTTCATGGCGCTGATCGAAGCCATGAAGGCACCATCCACCAGCAAGGAAATCCAGCTACCTGAGTTCGACCCGGACAAAAACAACGTGGACGCCCGCGCATGGATTACGACCGCGGACATGTGCATCACGAATCCAGACCTGCAAGGAGCTTCTCTCATGGTGACCCTGAGCCGTGCCCTCAAAGGACAAGCTTCGGCGTGGCTGTCGCAGGTTGCATTTCAAGGAATGACGTGGACCGACTTCAGGGAGCTGTTCATTTCCAGATATGAAAGTGCTGAGACCGCTGCAGCATTTTTGATAAATTTAAATAACGGTCGACCGAAAGACAATGAATGTTTGGCTTCATACGCGGCGACATTAATGTCTTCAATTATGTCTAAGTGGAAGAACCTTTCTACCGAACAAATTGCTGTGTCAACGGTCCTAGCGCACATTTCTCAATTTGAGCCTCGAGTTCAGCGCTTATCTTTCACGCAAGACATTACCAATAGAAACCGTTTACAACAAGAACTCAAGGCTACCGCTTTTCTTAAAAGAAAATCAATCTACCCACATGACACTCAAGAGTCAAAAAGGCCTCGATTTGCTAATGATACTGCTTCTGCAAAGTGTTATGTGTGTGGCAAAGCGGGCCATAAAGCTAAGAATTGTCGCTCACGAGTAAATAATCAAGACATTAGGGCTAAAATACCTATTACCAACGTACCGTCTCGAAGAGCTTCTTCTGCTGGTTCTGTGGTGTGTTTCAGCTGTGGGGCAATGGGACATTATGCCAAAAATTGTCTACGTCGCAATAACAAAGAGGGCAGCACCTGTAACACGACGGCGGCGAATCCACAAGAGAAACGAGTCAATGTCTGCGTGGTCAACGCGCCTGAGGGAACGCTGCGACATGCTGGTGAGCGATTTAACTTTACTTATGACTCTGGAGCTGAGTGTTCACTAATTAAGGAATCTGTAGCTTGTAAAATTTAGTGGAAAACGTGTATCTAATGTTGTTGTATTATCTGGTATAGGACAAAGTGCTATTAGTAGTAGTTTACAAATCAGTTCTCAAATTGAAATTGATGATATTCCTGTAGAAATTGTTTTTCACGTATTACCTGATTGTTATTTACATCATGATATTATGATTGGACGTGAAGTGTTAGCATTAGGATTAGGAGTAGATATGACATGTAACAAAATTACCTTTTATCGTTCAAAAATAATTAACGTTTGTGATAAATCTAAATCTGACATTGACTTTAGCACACTTGATACTGATGTACCCTCTGAGTTTAGAAGTGACTTGATAGAACTTTTAAAATCTTTTGAAAATTCGTTTACTACTGGAATACCTACTACCCGTGCTGACACTGACCCAATGACCATACGTTTAAAAGACCCGAATAAGACTGTATACCGACGACCTTACAGATTGAGCCCTATAGAGCGTAGCATAGTTCGTGATAAAATTAATGAATTACTCGAAGCAAATATTATTCGACATAGTTCTTCGCCATTCGCCAGCCCTATTCTCCTAGTGAAGAAGAAGGATGGTAGCGACCGAATGTGTGTGGATTATCGCGAGCTTAATGACAACACCATACCGGATAGATTTCCCCTCCCTCTTATACCCGACCAGATTGCTAGATTGCATGGTGCGCGTTACTTCTCAATTTTAGATATGGCTTCAGGATTTAACCAGATCCCAATCCATCCAGATTCTATTGAGTGTACTTCATTTATTACTCCCGACGGCCAGTACGAGTATTTGGCAATGCCTTTCGGCCTGAGAAATGCACCTTCGGTTTTTCAGCGCGCTGTTATAAAGGTCTTAGGTAGTCTGACTAGTACGTATGTTGTTGTGTACATGGATGACGTTCTCATAATAGCAGAAAACCCACAAGAGGCTCTTGAACGACTGAGGGTAGTTCTTAAAATTCTTACCGATAAAGGCTTCTCACTCAATACCAAAAAGTGTTCGTTTTTAAAGCAGAGAGTAGAATATCTAGGTTTTGAGGTGTTTAACGGTGAAATTCGTCCCAATCCTGGAAAAATTGAGGCACTTACAGCTTTACCACCCCCAGAGACTGTGAGTCAATTGCGTCAATTTATCGGTTTAGCGTCATATTTCCGGCAATTTATTCCTAAGTTTTCGCAGGTAATGGCACCTCTTTATGCTATGACTACTGGTACTGGTAGGCTTTATTGGAAACCATCTCATGAAGAAATTAGGAATCGTATAGTATCTACTTTAACGAATGAACCTGTTTTGTCTATTTTTGATCCTAGCCGTGAGACCGAGCTTCATACCGACGCTAGCGCGATTGGCTATGGAGCCATCTTAATTCAAAAGGTAGAGGGCGCACCACATGTTATTGCTTACTATAGTCGCCGCACTACGCCCGCAGAGTCGAAGTACCACTCGTACGAGTTAGAAACTCTTGCGGTCGTTAATGCAGTGAAACATTTTAGACATTTTCTGCATGGTCATAAATTTTTGGTCGTTACAGATTGTAGCTCTTTAAAATCGGCGCGTAAGAAACTCGATCTCACTCCGAGAGTACATAGGTGGTGGGCCTTCCTGCAAAGCTTTGATTTTGATATTGTACATAGAGAAGGCAAGCGTATGGTTCACGCTGACTTTCTTTCCCGTAATCCCCTACCACCAAAACCTACGAAATTTTTCGACAAGGTTGAGTCTAAGCAGGTAAATGCCACAGAAATAAATAAAAACTGGCTTTTAGCTGAACAACAGCGTGACAGTGATATAACGAAGCTACTTAATGATCTCTCTAGTGGCAATCTTAATGAAGATGTAGCTAAAACTTATGAAGTGCGTTCCGGTACTCTTTATCGCAAAATTCAGCGTAATGGTAGGACTCGTTGCTTGGCTGTTGTCCCTAGGTCGTTAAGATGGTCACTTGTGAATAATGTGCACGAGGGTCTGGTACATTTGGGTTGGGAAAAAACACTTGAGAAGATGTTTGACTTTTATTGGTTTGAGAATATGTCGAAATTTGTAAGAAAATTTGTCGAAAATTGTGTAACTTGTAAGGTTGCAAAGTCGAATTCGGGTAAGATCCAGGCAGAATTACATCCCATCCCAAAGGTAGCAGTTCCTTGGCACACGTTGCATATTGACGCGACAGGCAAATTAAGCGGCGCTAGAGATGCAAAGGAATACGTCTTTGTTTTAATAGACGCATTCACCAAATACGTTCTTTTGTATCATTCACGTCAAATAGATACTGCAAATAGTATTGGAGCTGTTAAACATGCTGTTTCATTATTTGGTGCTCCAACACGTCTTATCGCGGATCAAGGTCGTTGTTTTGCGAGTCAAGATTTCCGTCAATACTGCGATTCGATTAATGTTAAATTGCACTTAATTGCTACTGGTAGCTCGCGTGCCAATGGCCAGGTAGAGCGAATTATGTCCACTCTTAAGAATATGCTTACAGCAGTTGAGACTTCCAATGGTAGTTGGCAGGACGCTCTTCCCGATGTACAGTTGGCTTTAAATTGTACAATTAATCGCGTGACTAAGTATAGCCCGTTAGAGTTGCTAATAGGTAAAGTTAGTAGACCTGTTGAAGTAATGTTAGCTGAAGACGCAGGGCAAGACCTAGACATTGAAGAAATGAGATCGAATGCTGTGACCAACATTAACAAAAGTGCTGACTATGACAAAACTAGGTTTGACAAGACTAAAGCTAAAATTGTTCCGTTTTCTATAGGTGATTTTGTATTGTTAAAGAATGAAGAGAGGAATCAAACTAAACTCGATCCAAAATTTAAGGGACCATTCAAAGTTATTGAGGTTTTAGATAATGATAGGTACACTTTGAAAGCCTTGGACTCGAAGCGTACGTACAAATATGCCCACGATCGGTTGAGAAATATGCCTAGCAATGATTCTATTGTGGAATTGAATGATGTAGAATCTAGTGATGAGAATTAATTTTTTTAGTATGTGGGTAGTTAGTAGAGTAATTTTGATTCTTTCTGGTTCGTGAACAGTGATCGGTGTTCTTGGTCATGGTCGAAAGATACCTTTTGGTTTTTGTCAATGAGTTAATGAAAGGGTACTAAGTTGAGGTGGCTTAGTGTGCTGAGAATTGAGATATCGTCACTCGATGGAGGTGGCAAGGGCATCGTCACTCGATTTAGGTGGCAAGGTTATCGTCACTCGATGAAGGTGGCATGAGTTGCTAACACTCGATATAGGTGATAGCAACGACAAAATTGTGAGTTAACTGACGCGAAATTGTTAAAATTTGCTAAACTGTTCACTCATCAGATAGAATAGCTTTTGGGTGTAAAATTATTGGAACTTAAGTAGAGTTTGATCGCACTAGTTATAGTGGTTAGAGTCTAAGCAGTTGTAATAAATTATTGTGAGAGAAGCCCTGAGTTTCAGTTAGTCAGGTTAGGCCGAGCTAAGGGCCTTGAGATATTGCAGCCGGTTTTCTCTTTCCATGAGCATCACACTGGGACGTGTGACGTGTCAGAATGGCCGTGTCGGAGAATAATATTGGAACGTCAAAACCTAACGGCTTTGGGCGTATTCAGTTGCTCAGTTGGCTTCCGGACTATGGTTGACAGCTGTCAAATTCAACTTGTCAGATGTCACCCGTCAGGCTGGCATCGATCAGTGATCGAGCACTCTTGACGTGAGCGCGTAGAGGACGGACGTTGGCCAATTGGAGTCTGACTTCGCCGCGTTCCTAATATTTCATCCATTTGCATCCGAGCCCAGTGTTAACATTATAAAGTGATTCTTTGATTATAAAACATTATTAAATTCATACTTTCAATTCGGCCTATTATTTGTGAATCTACAATGGACGAAGAATGCCCAAGCCCACTGCTTCCCCCGTCAAGTATATAATATAAGAGTATCCTATGTCCTTTCCCGAGACTCAAAGTATCTGCTGTTTATACAACATACAGTGCGTCTCCACTCCGCAACACGACACGGCGCGGCGTCGCGTCGACACCGTGCCACGACACGACACGACACCGCCGTCCGCCACGGCGCGGTGGCGCGAACGGTGCACCGCGCGCCCCTATTCAGTCTCAGGGTGAAACTTCCGAAGTAGCTTCCGAACAAAAGTTGCGTTCCAAACTTAAACGAGGCATACGGAAATATCTATCAAACTCGCATCATACAAATGTTGTCAGATTTCTATCAAACTGAATAGGGGCACGGGGCGGCGCAACGATCGCGGCATCGTGCCATGGTGTGGCGTCGTGTGACGTGCCGTGGCACGGTGACGACGACGCGCCGTGTTTTATGGGGACGTGGCCATACAGGTGCCGGTGGAAATTTAGATATTATACTTGTAGGCGTGCGCAATACAGTAGTTTTTGACTTGTGTGCGTAATAGTGGCCCCTCGTCTGCGGGTCTAATCCGGGCCGTAATGTTTTAAGTTTGACAGCGTGACGTGTCCCCAGTCCCAACGTAATCCTAAGTGGGGATTTGCGTCAGCACCTTGCAGGGGCGTAGCTAGCTGCTAGTTCGGTAATAGGTACCTATTCCGTAAAGGTGTCAAGTGAATGAGTGCTTAGTCAAAATTTATAGTGAGTGTTGTAAAGCGCGGGCAAGTGCGCCATATCTACATAATACACGGTCAAATTAACTTGACGCATGTATTCATCATTGATGACATTATTATGGAGCCGGCATGTTAAATAACAATATTATCTACCTGATATTTGTTAGTATGTCTCTTAACAAATTGTAATAATATATTATAACACGGTCTGCGGTCACATCAACTTAAGGCCGTCCCCCGAGCAAACGACCTTGGCCATACATTTGCCGCGTTGCCGAGATCGCGCCAAAACCCTATTATTTTTACTTATCTTAGTTCAAAATTGTCCTAAAAAAAATTTAAAACGGCGAATATGTAGTTTATGATATTGTCGATCTATTGGCGTGAGTTTCAAATAAAAGTAATTTGTAAATCCTAAGGAGATGCTGAATGTATGCTTGAATTTTAACAAATTGGTATTACTTTGAAAGCTGATATCATGACTATAAGAAACAAAAATAGAAAATTTCAAACGACAAAAGGAATGTTGATATACTGAAGATTATTGCTGTATTTTTATTTTAACTTTGTAGCTTTCAGATTATGAGTTTATAAGGTTTTAAATACGGTCAATTACGGAATCTCCGGACGGAACGCCCTTAACGCATCGCTGGAATGCATTTTGCATCCCAGCGAAGCGTCAAGTTAATGTGACCGGGCATTATACCTAGCTATAGATAGCGATAGCGGAAGTAGAGGTCAGAAATCTGAAAAAGGATTCGACACGCATAAGCACCATGACAATTGACATACTACATGATTAGGCTCAAAATTAACTACTAAATACTATGGTTTGACTTTGTCTGACAAGTTAGAAATCATCTGACAGAACGATAAGCCATTCTAAACTGTTCTAAACCATTACAACAAATACCGCGTCAGTATGCGTAAATGCTAAAAGAACCTAATGTTATTAATTTCTAGCTAGAAAATTAACATTCTTCCTTTGTCTTATTTGCAAAGATCTAAAAAACTTTATTAATTGCATTCTTTAGGTAAACTCTACCGTTTTTTGAGTTCACCATTTTGTCTTTGGAAGTAGTTTAAAACCCTTTGGGGCCATAACTTACCAAGCAATATGCAAAAGGCCGCGATAGCTCGAAGATAAATAAAAGTATGAATGTTTAAACAGGCCCCGAACGAAAAGGGCCCTTTAATTCATAATGCGAGTCGAAGTGCGTCCCTGTATTTTCTCCGAAGACATTTCGCGAGTTATCTCACATATTTTAACGCTTCCATATTTTCTCACTTGCTAATAAAAAGTTCCATAATGTATGTACATAGTACAGACATGAAATTACAAAATATTTTATTTACGTAGTAACTATTTTTGTGGGTTTTATTCTCGCCGTAAGCTTTTTCTAAAGTACCAGCAAGATCAAAATCTATTTTATCGATACTAATATTATAAAATATGTGAAGGTGTGTCTGTCTTTTTAACCGACTTCCAAAAAACGAGGAGGTTATATGTTCGGCTGTGGATATTTTTTTTTTTTTTTTTTTTTTTTTTTTATTTTTTTTTTTTTTATTTTTGTATGTTCAACGATTACTCCGCCGTTTGTGAACCGATTTTCGAAATTTTTGCTTTGTTGTATTTGGTTTTACTCCAATTTGGTACCATGTTCACAAAGTGGTGACCTGATGATGGGATCCAGGAGTAATCGAGGGAACTCCTCGAAATTTATATGGAAACATATGGTGATTTTGGTTTTATGTGAAGTGTACTAAGAATATGCTACCAAAAAGTCAAATATTGGGTCAAGGTATACCATGGTTTCGAAGATGCTGAGAGAACTCCTGACTCCTTATAGATACACGTTTGGGAGTTTCGGCGTTGTTTTAAGAACAGAAAGCATATGCTACTATGCAACTCATATTCATCATCATAATCATCATCATCATCATCATCATCATCATCATCATCATCATCATCATCGTCTTCATCATTACCACGTCGTGTTAAGGTCACCAATGTCTCATGGCACAGAATAGATAATAGTACAAGGCATAGGTGTGGATATACTAATAATAATAATAATTTTATACTGTATAACAACACTTTGTTTAAATATATAAGACGACAGATCGAATATACTTTACTACTTTATACAGATCGAATACTATACTAACTACTTTATAAAATTTTAATAGACAAAATATAGAATTAAAATAAAGTTATTTTAAAAAGAACATTTAAACAAAACAAAGTCAATAAGTGTCTTTTTAATTAGTTATACTTATTAATCGATAGATGGCGCACTAAGTATCGATTTGAATGGATTTGAAATTGAATTCTTGATTACAAGAACAGCTGTCAATAATTATGATAATATTATATTACTAGCTGTCCCGGCAAACGTTGTTTTGCCATATAAATAATTTTTGGTATGAAAAATAGATGTTGGCCGATTCTCAGACCAATATCTTCAATATGCTCACATAATTTCATGAGAATCGGTCAAGCCGTTTCCGAGGAGTATGGCAACGAAAACTGTGACACGAGAATTTTATATATTAGATGAGTAGCTACGCTACATCCTATGCAAGTTTATACAATTTTTTATCTGATAGATCCTTGGATCGTGGAAAAACGAGACACAATAGCCTTTCTATTGTTATCGCAATCGCCGGTGACCGCTTGGGGTTTGAAGTATTAAAATTGTTAAATTACTTAGCACAATATGTTCACTTCACTGATAATATATTATTTTGTGAGTGTGAACTGTGTAATAAGATACGTAAAATATACGCGAAGATTTATCTACTAGTGTAACTAAAAAGAGTGAAATTATTATTATTTTTAACAAAAAATTAAAACCGACTTCCAAGGTAAAAACAATATTAATATTAATATGAACTAAAAAGTATTAAATAATTTTTGCTATCTAATAGTGCCTTTTTCCGAATTCGGCTAAACCTTGACTATTTCAGTACTCAATCTTCATAATTTTGAAGTCGGTGCCAGTTCCAAAAGTTTCAAATATTCTGTCAGAGGACTGAAGATTCAGCTATCTGGTACCGACTTCAAAATAATGAAGATTGAGTACTGAAATAGTCAAGGTTTAGCCGAATTCGGAAAAAGGCACTATTAGATAGCAAAAATTATTTAATACTTTTTAGTTCATATTAATATTAATATTGTTTTTACCTTGGAAGTCGGTTTTAATTTTTTGTTAAAAATAATAATAATACCTCTTCACGCCCAAAACGCTGAACTGAAAGGAGATTTGGTATGGTGATACTTTGAGTCCCGGGAAAGGACATATGATGCCCGGAAAAATGAATAAAAGTTTTTAGAGAATTATTGCAAAATATATATTTAAACTAGATGTCCCGGCAAACGTTGCTTTGCCATAATATATTATGTATTTGCCATATTATTTTATTGAAGTGACTAAATATTATGTATGTTACCATGGCAACGTCGATCGCTATCCTGTCGCACAAACAATGGTCGCCGTCAGTCTCAGGTTGTAAAATAATTTGCAATAAAATAAAATTGCGACTATAATTAAAGATCTAAGCTATCCTATCTCTCAAGTTAGAAAAAAACACATTTAAAAAAAACAACATTAAAATCGGTTAAGTAGTTTAGGAATCCATCGCGGACAAACATTGTGACAGGAGATTTATATATATTAGATACTAGATGATGCCCGCAACTTCGTTGCGCCAAATTCGTTTATCACGCGGGAACCGTACATTTTCCGGGATAAAAACTATCCTATGTCCTTTCTCGGGACTCAAAGAATCTCCATGCCAAATTTCAGCAAAATCGGTTCAGTGGTTCGAGCGTGAAGAGGTAACAGACAGACAGACAGACAGACAGACACACTTTCGCATTTATAATATTAAAAAGTAACTTCCACCTAATTTCCAGTTTTATTTAACCAATTGAAAATTCTATATCATAGTATAGTAACAAAGATGGATAGTTTTCCCCTTTTTGTGGTTCCTTATACAAAGGGTAATTATTATTATTTTTAACAAAAAATTAAAACCGACTTCCAAGGTAAAAACAATAATAACATTAATGTGAACTAAAAAGTATTAAATAATTTTTACTATCTAATAGTGCCTTTTTCCGAATTCGGCTAAACCTCAACTATTTCTGTACTCAATCTTCATTATTTTGAAGTCGGTACCAGATAGCTGAATCTTCAGTCCTTTGACAGTATATTTAAAATTTTTGGAACTGGCACCGACTTCAAAATTATGAAGATTGAGTACAGAAATAGTTGAGGTTTAGCCGAATTCGGAAAAAGGCACTATTAGATAGTAAAAATTATTTAATACTTTTTAGTTCACATTAATGTTATTATTGTTTTTACCTTGGAAGTCGGTTTTAATTTTTTGTTAAAAATAATAATAATTTCACTCTTTTTAGTTACACTAGTAGATAAATCTTCGCGTATATTTTACGTATCTTATTACAATTTGTTAAGAGTCACAACTCACACTCACAAAATAATATAATATTATCAGTGAAGTGAACATATTGTGCTAAGTAATTTAACAATTTTAAAATTTCAAGCCCGAAGCGGTCACCGGCGATTGCGATAACAATAGAAAGGCTATTGTGTCTCGTTTTTCCACGATCGAAGGATCTATCAGATAAAAAATTGTACAAACTTGCATAGGATGTAGCGTAGCATAATATTTAATATTATCATAATTATTGACAGCTGTTCTTGTTATCAAGAATTCAAATCGATAGGTACTTAGTGCACCATCTATCGATTAATAAGTATAACTAATTAAAAAGACACTTAATGACTTTGTTTTGTTTAAATGCTCTTTTTAAAATAACTTTATTTTAATTCTATTTGTCTATTAAAATTTTATAAAGTAGTAAAGTATTCGATCTGTATATTATAAAGTAGTTAGTAAAGTATTCGATATTCTGTCTTCGCGCGGCGGCGCTGGGCGGCGACCGACGCCGACCGCCGTGTATTAAAAACAAACATGTGTTGTTAATTGTTATACAGTACATCATTATTATTATTAGTATATCCATACCTATGCCTTGTACTATTATCTATTCTGTGCCATGAGACATTCGTGGCCTTAACACGACGTGGTAATGATGATGATGACGATGATGATGATGATGATTATGATGATGAATATGAATTGCATAGTAGTTTATGCTTTCTGTTCTTAAAACAACGCCGAAACTCCCAAACGTGTATCTATAAGGAATCAGGAGTTCTCTCAGCATCATCGAAACCATGGTATACCTTGACCCAATATTTGACTTTTTGGTAGCGTATTCTTAGTACACTTCACATAAAACCAAAATCACCATATGTTTCCATATAAATTTCGAGGAGTTCCCTCGATTACTCATGGATCCCATCATCAGGTCACCACCTTTGTGAAAATGGGACCAAATTGGAGTGAAACCTAATACAACAAAACAAAAATTTCGAAAATCGGTTAACAAACGGCGGAGTAATAGTTGAACATACAAAAATAAAAAAAAAAAAAAAAAAAAAGTTTTTTGGAAGTCGGTTAAAAACGGGACCCTATTTAAGCAAATGTCAAACGCAAAAGTCCATAAACTTTCATGCTTCTAACTCAAAAAATGACGGACTTTTATTGAAACTTTCTACCCCAATTTCACCCCCTTGGGGGTAGAATTACCAAAAACGCTTAAATACCTATCCATTCATTTTTAATCAGCAGACCAAAAATAAACTTGACGAACTTTCATTTAAACTTTCAACCCCTATTTCACCCCCTTGGGGGTAGAATTTCCAAAAAAAGCTTAAACACGTATACATTCAATTTAATCAGTAACCCAAAAATAAAGTTTCATGTTTCTAACTCAAGAAATGACCGTGGAAATGACGGACTTTCATTCAAACTTTCAACCCCTATTTCACCCTCTTCGGGGTAAAATTTTCAAAATTCCTTCCTTAGTGGGTGTCTACTAAATAAAACAACCCTACTCACTAAATTTCGTGGTTGTAACTTTAACAGTTTTTGCTCAGCGATGATGAATCAGTCAGTCAGTCAGTCAGTCAGGACAATATGTAATTTTATAAGTATAGATAACTTATAAGGTAAATTGTATACACTTCACCTCATATTATAATTCTCAATTGGTAGGAAGCTAATAAAAATTCTCATAAGTGCTTGTTTATTGCGTTTTTTCACATAAAACAGAATATTGTTTCTACTTCTAATACATTTCCGTGTATTTTAATTGCTATGTCAAGAGTTATTACTTATTAGCCACCCACATAACGTCTCTATTCCTAGCACTATTTCTGTTTAGGGTTCCCTAAAAATATACTATAACCACAGTAACTTTTCAAAGTTACACTGTAACGTAAAGGCTGACTGACGAAGATTTTCAAGTAGGTACCTAGGTTACATACAGTAAGTATATTGTGCAACCTACTACATGGTTCCGCCCAGTAAAATCTTGCGGCAACTTTACATTTTCTTAAAAGTGTTTTTGAAGTGAAAACTTCTTTAGCGGCGATAAGCACTTTTGTGGGATGGGTAAAAACTGTGAAACTCGCGTCAGATTTTCGTGTTGATCGAAAAACCATAGAAAAACCGTAAGACGGTTGGAGAGTAGTGTTTTGTGTCGAACTCGAAAACTCGAAAACTCGAAAACTCGAACTCGACCTCGAACGACTTACCTTATCTTGTTTAGGATAATGATAATGAGATAGTACTTTTTGCTGATGACACTTCACTTATTTTTAAAGTGAAGCGACAACAGTCAAATTACGACGAGGTAAATAGTGCTCTCTCAAAAATAGTACATTGGTTTAACGTTAATAACTTACTTCTAAATTCTAAGAAAACTAAATGTTTAAAATTTACTTTGCCCAATGTTAGACAAGTTAAAACCAGTATACTATTACATGATGTGAAGATGGATTTGGTGGACTCCACTGTATTCTTAGGCATTACACTAGATAGTAAACTACAGTGGGGTCCTCATATTGCTAATCATACGCAGTCAGAAAAATACGGGAAATTGCTAACGAAGACACAGCAAGACTAGTTTACTTCAGTTATTTTCATAGTAGAATGTCGTATGGCATCCTCTTATGGGAAAACGCTGCCGACATTAATATGATTTTTGTGCTGCAGAAGCGAGCTATACGTTCAATTTATAAAATGTCAGCTTTTGAATCTCTGAGAGAAAAGTTTAAAGAAATTGGTATTCTAACTGTTGCTTCTCAATACATTTTGGATAATGTATTATATGTTAGAAAGAATCTTAGTAAATTTACAACCAAAGGTGACAGTCACGGAAGAAACACTAGAAATAAGTACAAACTAGAAATACCGGTGATCAGACTTAGTAAAGTTAGTAAATCCCAGAAAACGTTCAAAATCTTTCCATTAATAAATTTAAAAAAGTAGTCAAAGAACGTTTGTGTGCCAAAGCCTAATAAAAGGTCAATGATTTCATAAACGATGGTACATCTTGGGAGTAGGATGGCTGCTTGCAAGGCTGCAAAATAATGTGGAATTATTTTAGGACTTACAATTATGTATATATGTTGACATTGTATAATTTTAAGTTACAGCATTGTAAACATTATTTTAAAAGATTAATTTTTTTCTCACTTTTTTTGATAAATAAAGTGGGCCCCCTGCGAGTTTGTTACGCCGGTTCTTCTCGCCGGGTTAGTTCCCGAACTGGTGGTAGGCATCATGTAGACTTTCAGAAAATATTTGCAAAAATTTATTCTGAATAAAAAATTTTGAGTTTAAGTTTGAGAACTCGAATTGTAAGGGTTTCGATTAATTAAATAAATCGATTTTTTAATAAGTTTTCAAGGAATTCCTTAGTAATAATTGGTCTGCCTGTTACTAAGGAATTCCTTGAAAGGAGCTTCTGATTTAAAAAAATCCTCAACTGTGCTGACCCGCAAAATCCAACTAATAAATAAAATTAAAAAAAAAATTAAGAAAATGTAAAGTTGCCGCAAGATTTTGTCTCGTCAGTCGCGTATCTTTGTCACGTTGAAATGTAACTTGTTCGGGTTATGTCAAGCCCTGCTGACAAATCACATCAATAGTAGCCCGCAAACGATCAAACATCAAACACGTCAAACACCTCAAACACGTAGTATAATCCAAATTTTCTTCAAAGACGTCAAACACGTAGTTTGTACGTGTTTGATGTTAGATCGTTTGCGGGCTACTTAGACCGACTAAATAGTGTAGGTTAGTCATCTGTCTACGAATTTAATTTTCTGATGGTACTTAAACTTCTGAAATGTCACATGTCTAATCACTAGACATCGGATTGCACGCTCAAAGTGCCGAAATATGCATGCAAGTTTGCACGAATAAATGGCCGAAATATGCACAATCAAAAGTCACTAATCATTAAAATTTATTAAATTTTTGAAGAGCTTTCCGGTGTTGCCGTTAATAAAAGCGTCAATTTTATAATTTCCTCGAATACATGATTTTAATTTTTTTAAACAGCACCAATAATAATTTTCTACCAACATTTTCCGATTGCAATCTTAATGCTCATGGAAGTTTAATAAATCGGTAACTACTTTATTCCCTTTTTTAATAATGTTGCCAACTACAAAGAAAAATTTTGTTTCTAGAAAGATATTGTACCTATCGGTGCTATCGGGTGCATCGCATTCATTTAATGGGGATGGAGACACATATTTGAAGTGTTTTGATCTATCCTACCTCTGTTTTGTGGCCTCGGCGTGTATCATGATAGCTAGTTTGGAGACTACGAGGGCATAAAACTACCGAAATATTCACTATCAACGAAAAATTGCCAAAATATGCACTATCGCCTAAAAAGTGCCATTATATGCATTTGCATATGCAAGTATGCAAATGCATATAATCCGATGTCTACTAATCACCCATACGGAACCTACCTGTCGCAACTCGTGCTTGACTGATGTTTTATAGGGCGTTATTAAACAGGGGTGGGAGGGGGTAGATCGGGTGTAGATATACTCTGTTTGTTTTATGATAAGAGTTTTTTCATGTAACCTGTGTATGACATTAATGTTTTAATGTCGGAAGGTTATATTAGGTACTTATTATATTTTCAGAATTTCCGTAAAGGAATGGTGGATTTGATGTTTGAGGTATTTCGGCTGGGTGAATATGTAGCAGCTGTTGGTAACATACTCCATGGTACAACTAATATTATATTGTTTTGTGGTAGCAGTTATCAGGTTCAATCTACTATTTAATAATAATAATAATAAAACTTTATTCCCATTTTCAAAAACATAACACAACCATATTATTAAAACAAACATAAAGTAACAATAACAACTCGGTAGAAAACTAAAAATAACATAATATAAAGAAGAATAAAAAAAAGAACATTAACAAAAGAAACTTAAAACTAAACAGAGTATTTTTCAGTTTATGGCAGTGCTATGCCAAAAAAAATGAGGAAAAGGTGACCACTCAGGTTATGACAGCGACAACGCCGCTGTCCCTGCAGGTCTTCCGTGATCCCTTGCCCCATCAATGAGTTAAATGAATTAAACGAAAAAGAAACAAAACAAAAAATGTTCCAAGTGCAACTCTCGCAAAACTCCGGTGGAAAAAATGAGGATTTGGATCATTTATACCTTTTTTTTTTTTTTTTTTTTTGTTGAGGCGGGGGAAATACGTTACGTATCCCCCGCCGCGCACGGGGGTGGACGACGGGGGTATGTCGCACTCCCTCCGGCTTGGCGCGCCGGAGGTTTACCGACTAAAACCCCCCCCCATGCCCTTCTTCCAGCCGTGGGAAACGGGCCCTATGTTATCTTACTCCGCTTCCTCACGGCGCTTGCCGCGTCCGACACATCTCCGTTGCAGCGGCTGGTGTACTGCTGCCGACTTTGCTGGTGATCCCCCGATCAACCGCCCACGGGCCTATGGCTCCACCTCCATGGCGTGAGGAGACTGACTAGCCCCCGCACCGCCAGCTCCAGGCTCTTTCGGCCGAGACGGGAATGTACCTAATGGTAGACACTGAACTAATAGATGACACTTATGACAAAAATACCATAAAAATAAGAATTACTCTAATTATTTCTCACCACTGTAAATTTTATAAGCTTCTCAAGCTATCTGTTGAATTGAAAAAATATATTAGAGACGCCTTCGGGAACAAAATTTTATTAACAAAAAATTAAAACCGACTTCCACGGTAAAAACAATAATAACATTCTTATAATAATTATGAACTAAAAACTAAAAAGTATTAAATAATTTTCCTCTCTAAATGTGCCTGTTTCCGAATTCAGCTAAACCTCAACTATTTCTGTACTCAACCTTCATCATTTTGAAGTCGGTACCAGATATAGCTGAATCTTTATATTTTCTTTGACAGAAAATTTGAAACTTATGGAACTGGCACCGACTTCAAAATGATGAAGGTTGAGTACAGAAATAGTTGAGGTTTAGCTGAATTCGGAAACAGGCACATTTAGAGAGGAAAATTATTTAATACTTTTTAGTTTTTAGTTCATAATTATTATAAGAATGTTATTATTGTTTTTACCGTGGAAGTCGGTTTTAATTTTTTGTTAAAAATAATAATTTCACTCTTTTTAGTTACCTAGTAGATAAACTATAATTAGTGCCAATTTAAATTGTATAAAAAATAGTTTTATATTGTCTTCACTATATGTCATTGAGGCGCTCTGTCGGCGCTATCGCTTGTCCGAACTCCGATTGTTGTTCATATAGTTTTAGTTACACGATGTATTCATTAGATTTTGCTGAGGTGCTCCTGAATCGCAGTATCGCTTGTTTGTAGGAGTTTTATATAGTTGTATTGGCTGTGTGAAATCAGAAATGTGTCACCATTGGTGTGAGCAGTGAGCATTGAAATTTGAATTGTCAACATTTTGAGTGGTAATTATTGATCTCGTATTGTTATTAGAAATATTAATTAACTCTCCAAGATGACCTCCGTCATAGTCCGCGAGTTTATAAGTGGTCGTCGGTGGTAGTGAACTATTGAGTAGTGACTTAGTGACCATAGCACCCTACGCGTCGAATTACTGCGTTTATTCTACGTATCTTATTACAATTTGTTAAGACTGTTATGAGTCATACCCCAAGGCCCAAATATCAGGTAGATAAATTTACATAATACATTTTAAAAAATCTAAGTGAACACAACTCTATGCGTGCTAGGTAATTTAACAATTTAACGCTTCAACTCCCAAGCGGCCGCCAGAACAATGGATTTCCAAGAATCCGCGATCGAAGGATGAGCCGACCACACCCAGCGGCGCGGCGAGTATATATTCAGTGTCATAATAATATTATGATATTAATCTTTACCTTCATTATTGTAATACATAGTACTATCGCATGAGAAACTTGGAAAGCCGGCCTCGCGGCCGCCTGCGCCTTTCTCAAGCGATACTATATTGTACTACATTAATGAAGATAAAGTTTAAAATCATATTATGACACTCAAAATGCTTGCAGCGCGGCATTACCTGACATTAGAACTTGAATAGGTACGACGCAATGCCGCGATGTTTACGCACACGCCGCGCGGCGGCGTGCGGCGACGACGCCGCACCGACCGCCGTGTATAAACAGCCTATATTAATAATTGGTGTTGTTATGTACATAATTATTAGTATTGTATCCATGCCTTGTAAGTTGTACTATTACCTATTTTGTGCCATGAGACATTGGTGACCTTAACACGACGTGGTAATGATGACGATGATGATGATGATGATGATGATGATGATGATGATGATGAATTTTAATTGCGTGGTAGTATAATATGCATTCTGTTCTTAAAACAACGCCGAAACTCCCAAACGTGTATCTATAAGGAGTCAGGAGTTCTCTCAGCATCTTCGAAACCATGGTATACCTTGACCCAATATTTGACTTTTTGGTAGCATATTCTTAGTACACTTCACATAAAACTAAAATTACCATATGTTTCCATATAAATTTCGAGGAGTTCCCTCGATTACTCCTGGATCCCATCATCAGGTCACCACTTTTGTGAAAATGGGACCAAATTGGAGTGAAACCTAATACAACAAAAGAAAAATTTCGAAAATCGGTTCACAAACGGCGGAGTAATCGTTGAACATACAAAAATAAAAAAAAAAAAAAAAATATCCACAGCCGAACATATAACCTCCTCGTTTTTTGGAAGTCGGTTAAAAATGGGATCAGTTTTCGTAAATAATATGACCGCGTCAACACGCGCTCGGCAATTTCTTAGCAAATAGGTTAAGGAAGGCGAAATTTTGCACGTAAGTTTTGAATACATTTATTTGAGTTTTTGTAATTTCTATTGATTTCATTGATTAATAGTCATGTTGTATACACTAATTAATGTTTATTTAAGATTTTTTATCAATTTTCCCTAACAATATAAAGGGTGTCTACTATTAGTTCTTGAAAATGTAAAAAACCTAATAGATGACATGGATCTCATCTTTGAGTTTTGCAATACATACTAAAGTTATTTTGTACTTTATTCTACTGCAAAAATCATCACTATTCTCTGAAAATATAATTCTATTAACAATCTAAGAACTTAGAACTACTGCACCTAAAAATGGACATGGTGTCTAATATTAGACCATGTACTGATCTAAAAATCAATTGCTTTAGTTTTTTAGCAGTAAAAAAAAATAAGAAGGAGAGCTGAGAAAAGAAGAAAAAAGAAGAGGCAAAAGAAGCATGGAGACTAAAGACTGAAAATAAATTTACTGAATATTATGTAAATTCAATGTTAATTGTGATCTGTCGGCTGGGTTTGACGTAACGCAACCAAACTACTAAGGTCCCCGATTTGCATAGGAATCAACTTCTCTGATATTACATTGCACTAATAGGCCTGCTTGAGTTTCTTACAGCAAGTTACAGCCAGAGTATTCAAATAATCCCTCGGCCCGTACATCTATCTGTATAAATAAATAATTGTAATAAATAAAAACGAATTAAAATTTTGTTTGTCTCGCTGAAACTCCAGAACGGCTGAACCGTTTTTGCCAATATTAGCCTTGAAATATTCGTAGAAGTCCAGTTAAGTTGGAGGGAAGTGATACGAAATTCATCGGATCATCTAGTTATTTTACAATACATGATATTTTAACACAGTATTTTAATATTTTAGCAATTAAAATATAATTTTCCAACAATAATATTTCATACACGTACAAATTTATACGCAAAATTTAAGTATACTTATTCTAGAATCTAGAATGGCGAATTATCTAGAAACATTTTTTTTATTATTTCTTTAGAAAATACCTCTAGCTTACAAAAGTTAGAGGTATTTTCTAAAGCGTTTGTTATTTTCAAAGCTAGTATGTGGTGTGAAGTGCCTGTAAAGTCGTGAATAAATTGTCAGCTTTTTCGCCACATTTTATCCTTTTTACTAGCTCACCCGGTAAACGTTGTTTTGTCGTATATTTTGTACCTACTATGTATATTATACATGTATTATATATAATATTATAATTCCTCTTGAATCACTTTATTAATATAACAATTGCACCAAAACCTGTTGTATAGTTTTAAATACCAAAGCAAAATTATTATGTGTAATTTATAATAACAATTATGTTATATTATGCTAGTAGGCTACCAAGGAAAACAAGCAAGCTGTATTTTAAACTTCAGAGTCCCAAAAGGCTTGTAAAACACATTTTAATTTAAATAAAATTGTGTCAAAAGGTTTAACAGCGGGTGAGTTCACAGATTTTAATTTGTGTGAAATCGGCAATGGAACTTTTGGAACTTGTCAATAGCCGTGTTGAATTCTCTTTTGTGAGTCTTTTTGATTTTGTGTTTTTAGCAGAAACATTACTAACTAGTTGATGTAACTTTGTCCGAAATCCGTTTATATGACGACAAATCTTGTACTTATTTATAATTCTCGCGTCGTGGTGTTTATTACATAAGTACTTAACTTTTCTAAAATCGCTAGATGCTACATCGATTTTATTAAAAGCTTCCTAATACCGAATAGGTTGTTGTACCTGAAATATCATAGTAGCAAAAAATCCCACAATCCTATATCAAAGCGCACGGAAGTGCGCAAGCCTAGTTCCAGCAGGCCGCGCGCATGCCGTGCACTATTTACACGAACCGTTTCGACGTACTTTTGACCCCCCTGTAGCTCAGTGTCTATTGCGAGTGCAAAGATAAAATTATACCTACGTAAGTATTCACGAGTACTTAAGCAGTATACCCAATTTCATAGATATAGCTTCAGTAGATCCTGAGATATGTCCTTGTAAAAATAGCTTATTTTGGCACTGACTCACTCATTCACTCACTCACTCACTGACCGGTAATCAAAACCTCTAGGCCACTTCCAATTGTCCTAGCGTTATGAAATTTGGCACACAGGTCGTGTGTTATATGTAGATTAACAAAAAAATTAAGAAATTGTAGAAAATGGTCAAGCGTGAGTCGGTTCATCTACGAACTTCAGAGGCCACTTTCAATTGTCCTAGCGTTATGAAATTTGGCACACAGGTCGTGTGTTATATGTAGATTAAAAAAAATAAGAAATTTTAGAAATCGGTCAAGCGTGAGTCGGCCTAACTACAGCCCATACAAACTTTAATGTCATAGCGTTATGAAATTTGGCACACAGGTCATGTGTTAAATGTAGATTAACAAAAAATTAAGAAATTTTAGAAATCGGTCAAGCGTGTTCGATTGTTGTAATGAATCTGTATTGATAAAACAAAAACAATATGACGAAATATGTCATAGATATAGGAAAATTTGTTATTCAAATACATATTTAGCATGTAGGTTTAGTAGAATATATAAATGTAATTTCAAAACAAGTATCTTTTGGCATTTTGATAACATTGTCTTGGGCACGTGTCTTAATTATTGTGCATCCATCGATCTAGTCGAATTGGCCAGCCAACTGGACGCCTGGATCCATGCATTAAATACGTTTTAAAATTGCATTTACGTCATTTTTAGGTTTCCGTACCCAAAGGGTAAAAACGGGACCCTATTCATGAGACTTCGATGTCTGTCTGTCCGTCTGTCTGTCTCCAGGCTGTATCTCAAGAACCGCTATAGGTAGAGTTCTGAAATTTTCACAGATTTTGTATTTCCGGTGCCGCTATAACAACAAATACTAAAATCAAAATAAAATTAATATTCAAGGAGGACTCACATACAACAAACGTGATTTTTTTGTCTATTTTTGCTCGTAATTAATAATGGCAACAGTTAAACGCTTTGAATTTTCAAAAAATCATTAATTATATTTGTAATTTAATAATTAATAATAAAATTTAAATAAAATAAATGTCCCATACAAAAACACTTTTTTTGCATACTTTCTGATTTCTCTCTGTAACGGTAGGGAACCCTTCGTGAGCGAGCCAGACTCGCACTTGGTCGATTTTTTTACAACTTGCTAGTCGGTGCAGCGATTTTCTTGATCGTTCATTTTGATCTATCTATCGTCAAGGTGGCTAGCCAGTTCAACTAAATGACTGTTACATCTACAAATTACTAAGTCTATGGTCGTACTAATATATTATTGTCTATAATGAAGTCTGTTATAATTAAATATATTGTTTAAGTATCTATCGGATTCAATACTAATTGCCACCTATTTAAAGCTTAATATTATTCTAGAATAATTATTATAATAGAGGATTATTATAAAACCAGGGTAACCAGGGTTTAAATAAACAGGCAGTATTATTGTTTCAGACGTTGCTCGAAACTTTATTTGTCTTTTGACATATTGTAGGAAAGTTAATTCATATAATCCTTTTTCGGGATTTCAAATTATCCCTATACTTACCAAAAAAGAAAAATAGGATACATTTTATTAATTTAAAGTAACAAAATATATTTTTGCAAAAAAGTACGAACATATCAAAAAAAGTTAAAAAAATAAAGAAGAAAGAATAAAAAAAATACACACTGTTAATTAGGAACGTTTGTTTCTCAAAAATATAACTTTATGCGAGCGAAGTCGCAAGCAAAACATCGTTTTTATATTGTAGTAGGTCTTTGAAAATCACAGAGCATAGAATCACAATAGAAGCGGCAGATCGATCTAGTTCTAAACTAGAATCCAGATCTAGAGCAATTTCCCGTAAATGGTGCAGACGTCTTTCGTATTAATACACCGGTTAGGGAATGCCGGCTTTGGATTATACCATTTATACTCGACATTATGCGGTCTTGCGTATGTCGCAGTCATCTGGTTGAGTCTGCTATTTGATTGAATGACTAGCGAATTCATTGAATGAAACCAGTCAACTGGAGCGTCAACAAGAGAGCTGTCGTTTAGTCATTCAATTAAATTGTTTCATTCAATTCAACCAGGAGAATTCAACCAGCAGGCGACCGCGACATAATATAAATCACTTGATTTCAAACAGCTTGTATAATATGAAATCTTGTAGTAGAATATCATTGGATGTAATACTTTATGGTGTGTAGAGTTCACTGATAACTGAAAGAGTTAAACTAGGATTGTATTGAACCATTTTGCGCCCTATATTTATTATCTGAAAATGATAAGGAATAATGATATTTTTATGTGCTCAAAAACTGAGTTCATCTACAAAATGTAGAACATTTTTAAGGGAAGCGTCATTTTATGACGTGTAGGGTGTATCTATAGACCAAGGCTGCTCAACCTTTTTTACAGTGGGGCCAAACGGTGGATTCCGACATTTATAACGGGCCATTAACTTAGGCTTAATTAAAATATATAATACCAATCAAACTTCAATGGGTTATATAAGCATATTTTTTTATATTAATGAGATTATTATTGTAGTTGTATGTCTTTTAACAATTTATTTATGTTGGGTGATAAATCTTATTTTGACAGTAGCAACAAGTCAGAAACATGTTGCTCAGTTTGATGTGCGGTATTTATTTTTAACATAATTAAGGTCTGAAAACACTTTTTCACAGACATTTGTTAATCCAAAACTACATAAAAACTGTAACGCTAGATCAGTTATTGCAGGAAAGTCTTCTTTTGGTACCAATTTCCAGAAATCTGCAAAATCTTCTGAAGAATTTTGAGGTTTCGACGACATTTTTTCGACAAAAAGGGTTTTCAATGATTGATGATTTTGCAGTTCAACGAATTCTAACTGAATATTGGCAGGGTAACTAACTATATATTTACAGTTCGACAAGGCTTTAAATGAAATATGAATATGTAAATGATGTCAATGGGCGCTGCTGGTAAAGGAGAACTGTCAAAAATGACGTTTTTGTATGATAGAAGCGTTAGTTCCTTTTCTCGCCACGTTCATAAACAGTCTCGTCGAACTGTATGAAAATTTGTATATTGTCCTTCGCGGCAGTCAATAAGGCGGGCTTTCTCAGTTTGGCGGGATATTCAAAACTTCCTTGTGCGGGCCATTTGAAATTCTTTCGCGGGCCATAATGTGGGTTGAGCAGCCTTGCTATAGACTGTAGTGTTGTCAAATGTCGCAAAACAATAGCTTTAAAATCTAAACTAATATAATAAATGTCTGTCTGCTTATCTGTCTGTTATCTCTTCACGCCCAAACCGCTGAACCGATTTTGCTGTTTGGTATGGAGATACTTTGATTCCCGGGACAGGGCATAGGATACTTTTTATCCCGGAAAATATAAGGTTCTCGCGCAATAAACGGATTTGGCGCAACGGAGTCGCAGGTCTCATCTAGCATTAAGTACCATGTATTTAATCCATCTCTGGAACGGAGTTATTTCTTATGTTCAAAAAATCTGTACATAATATATTATATGTATAAGTACTCAAAAAAATATATTAAAAAAAACGCCATCTATTGACGCACAGGAATACTATCAACTCCCTCTGTCCCTACTATGCATTGTACTAATTAAAAAACGCCATCTATTGACGCCCAGGAATACTAACAACGCGTCGCTGTTTATTCTCAAAAAAACGCCATCTAGTTCATTAAAGTGTCGTTACAATTTTTCGGCCTGGCCCCCTTTCGCAACGCGCGAAAAGGAACTCCGTTCCAAATTCCAATACCTGTATTTAATACTGTAACAAAACTTAGTGATAATAATAATTATGTAAGGGTGTGTATATTATAGACTTAGCTTAGCTCCTGCACTGGTGTGAAAGTAGAGCGCTGAAAGAGTTACTTTTTTAAACTTTTTATGTATGGAAAAATTCATGATGCTGAGGGGCTTGCCACACAAATCGCAAAAAATTGCTATACCAGCGCTGCTCACTGTTTCACGGTGAAAGCACAGTGAACTATATATATAAAACGACACAATTTCACTCCTTGTATTATAGGTAACACCTATTTTAAATAACGTTGAATATTTTTTCATAATGACCATCGAATATAATATTCTGAATGATCTCCATCACTCGTTTCTAAATATAGTCTGTCGTTTCAGAGTAATGGACGTCGTTTGTAATTTTATAAATTGCTCCCATTTTTTACCGCAAAACGATGAGAACGTTACGCCATATTTTACATTTTTAAGCTCAGGCGAATTTGCAAGCCACCTTTTAAGCAGCTTTTTCATTTTTAGGGTTCTGTACACATGAAGAAAAACTGGAACCCATATACGACGACGACCTCTGTGGTTAAATGGGAAGTGTGTGGCAGCTCAAGCCGGGGTCGCGGGTTCGAATCCCGCCGACGGAACAAAAAGTTTTTCAGTGTTCCTGGGTCATGGATGTGTATTAAATATGTGTATCATAATATAATAAAAATCTTAAATATACTTATATATAGTATAAAAGTATTAAATATATTTCCGTTGTCTGGTACCCGTAACACAAGTCCTTCAGGTACTTACCACGGGGCCAGACTGACGTGGTGTGAAGCGTCTATAGATATTATTATTATATACCTCCTCTTTACGTTGGGATATGGATAACCAGGTTAATCATCATGGTGTAGAGGTCTGTAGTCATCCATATTGTTCATCACGGACGTGTAGGGTCGTATTAGAGCGCTTTGTGGCTTTATGATCTGTTTGCCAGTCCGACTAAATTTGAACAGTATGTAACAGAGTATGATATCAAAACTAGGTTAAAATACTCACTTTAGATTGTAGTAAGTAACTCTTTCGGTGCAGCTACTTTCACAGTGATTAATATGGACTTAATAATATTATTTCAATTATCCTTGGTGCCAAAAATCTATAGAATAAAAAAAAGATTTGGGCGAACAGCCCATAGACGGCCCCAATTTTTTAAATAAATAAAAAAAGAATAATATGGACACTGTGCATGTTTTGTGTATATCATTCCACATAAAAGTTAAGTACTTAGGTATATTGAGTTATGAATTTAGACTTCATGTTCTTTAGATCATTTCGAACAAGATTGCATTCATATGTTAAAAAATAATATTAATTGTGATTCTTCTTGAAGGTCAAAATATCTCTTGTTAAAGGTTTACAGGACGTATTGGTCCGGAAATACTACTGGTAACAGTTCATTTCAGAGTTTTACAGTACGCGGCAGAAAGACGCGAAAAACGCACGGTGTGTTCGACCAAGCAATTTTCCTAAAAAAATATTTCACTTTATGCAACATTTTTTAGATTTCAATTTAAACGCGGTGTCTTGTTTCATAATCATACTAAGCTTTACAGACTTATTTAAAAATCCCGTGGTTTTTCTCCAATGATTTTCCAAGTCCCAATTTTTCTTTCGTGTCGTCTCAGGTTAGTAATCCCTGATTTACATAGAACATTATTCTCTGGAAATATATAACATTTTCTATTTTTGCAGTATTCTTCTAGAATTGATATTAAATAGTACCTAAATGTTTTTAAGGTTTCTAGGGTTTGAAGGCTATAGGACCGGAAAATCATTTTCCCGGTCCTAAAGCCTTCATTTATACAAAAAAAAAAATATAAAAATTTATTTACCTAGTTATTATTTATTATATCATTGCCTAGGTACTTCTTCCACTCATGTCTTCATTATTATCGACTCGCTCATTACTCGAAAATGTCTTTTTTTCTAATTTATTATTTTAATAAAATAAAAACCAGTTTATCATTGTGTTAAAATAATTATTGGCTTTGTTTGAATATTTAACAAAAGGGACATTATTTATACAGGAGGACTAAGGGATTTCGGGATTGCGGTCAGGCAGGGGCAAAATATGGCTTTCGAATGTGGTCGGGTTATATCTGCTAAGTATATACCGTATTGTATCATCTATGCTGCAAACCACAGATGGGTGAGGCCGTGGATTTTGCCACTTTGTAACGTAAGTAACTCAGAATATTCTACGTCACAGTAACACTAAAGTAACGCGAAAGTAACGGTGTTGCTTTGTTAAGCTTATGTCATATTGACGCGATAAAAAAAACTAGTGGATACAGCCATAAAAAAATATATTTTTTAAATTGTAACAAATTGTGTGTTTTTTGATTATTGTCGATCAGAATAATCAAGGAGACAATTAAGTAAATATTTAAAAAGTTATGGAATATAATCAATTTATTTACAGAACATTTCTTTATGAGATTTCCAAAAAAAGGCATGGCCAATTTTTTGGATAAAAAATACTATGTTTATAGTAAACAGCGAAATTGACCATATGCATTAGTCTTTACAATGCTTCTACGTTACGTAACATAGAATATTTGTTACCAGTAACATAGAAGTAACGTTTAAGTAACGTAAAAGCTCGATTTTCAAGGCTATTGCAGGTTATAATTTCTAAATTAAGCCAAATTTGGAATAAATCTATAAACTATCATCTACATTATCCATTTCGACACATAGTTTTATGTAAACAATATTTAAAAAGTCGATATTTACCTTTAATTTCACCAAAAAACTCTTTTGATGTTGCGCTGCTGAAACGCACGTCATAAACTTGTCACAAATTTTAATAAACAAGATGGTGACTTTTCACTTTTTTTCTTAGCCCAATAACTCGGTGTTTTCATAATAATTCCGAATTTCTACTTAAAATTACATTTATATGCTTGTGTCCCGAAATACTGGTAACGAAGAAAACAGTAACGTAGAAGTGAAAAAAATGAGACAAATGTTTAAATGTTTATAAATCACTGATTAATGCATGTTTTCAATAGTTTAAAACCACTTTATTGTGTCTCAACTATCAGACAATTAGATTCAATTAAATTTGCTCAGTAGACTCATAAAATAAAAAAGTTAAATAGCGACAAGTAAGTAACGTACCATCAAAGACATGGCTTTTTTATCTAAAATTAGGGCTCTGAAATTTTCAGATTGGCGTTTTAACATGATAATTTACCAAAATCCGCTTAAAACTATCCTAAAAGAGATAAAATATAACTGAAAGAAGTTATATTTATGAGATCAGTGTTACAGTTTAACTGGTATTTTCTGTTTTATTTTATGATGAACATATGAGACACTTTTCTTTTAAAAAAGTGGCAAAATCCACGGCCTCACCTAGATATCAAACTGCAAACTGTGGACTCATATACATAATATGTACCTACTTATATGCCAATTGATGCTTATTCCACGACGTAAAATCTGGTGTTATATACTTTTTAGTCGATTTCAAAAAATTAAAGTTTTAATTTCCACCTGAATGAATGTAATATTTTCAGAACTGTCCAGTTTTTGTATAAATATATGTTACAGCTCATAGAGCCGGGACACAAAAACACGGCACGACGTCGTACGGCGTCGTACGACATTGTGACGACGCCGTGTCAGACTCGCGTCGTAAAAAAAACCACGGCACGGCGCCGTACGGCGTCGTAAGACGTCGTGCCGTAGAAACTCACGTAGAAATTCAAGATGAGTTTCTACAGCACGACGCCGTACGGCGCGCGGCGCCGTGCTGTGGTTTTTTACGACGCGCGTCCGACACGACGCCGTACGACGTCGTGCATCGTGCTGTGTTTTTGTGTCCCGGCCCTAATATCAGCGTCTGAACAAATGTGCCAAACAAAAGTGTATGTACTATGTATGTACGTTTTTGTTTCTATATCTCCGGAACTACAAGGCCGATTTAAGTCATCCTTAGGAACTAAGGATATCTGGGTAAGGATAATTACTAAAGAAATACTGCAGATTTTATCAAAGTCGGTTCAGTAGTTTTTGAAATGTTTCAAGTAAATTTTGAAGCTAAAGAGATAAAGTTTTTAAAATACAGTCATTTTGGGTAACTTTGAATTGCGGTTTAACTTTGAACATTTTTGTATTATTCAAAGTTAAACCGCAATTCAAAGTTACCCAAAATGAGCCTAAACAAAACTATTTCCTTTTAAAAATTACATATGTTAATCCAGTTACAAAATTACCACAATTTACGAATAAACCCGTTTATTTCAGTTCATTTATAGTTTCCGTACCTTCGGCCAGGTGTCACCTCACGATATTGAACCAATAATACGGGTGACAGGCTAATTAAGATTAAAGTGTCCGTTAAACCGGGTTCAACTTTGAGTACCCACGTCAAGCCGAAAGGCACAAAAGGTAATAAATTCTATCACTGTCACAGCGCCAAGATGGTTTACAACCCCTGGCTGGGTTGTAAGCCATTTTGGATATTCAGCCACAATTCAGCCATTCGATAACGAAGTTTGTCAAAATTTAATAAAAATTTGGCAGATAATGTATCTATGGGGCTTTTGTCAAAATCTTCATTTAAATACACGTCTCTGTCCTCTGAATGCTGCAGAAAGGTGTATCCAGGGATTTGAAATAACGCATCTCTATCATCATCATGATCAGCCTATTGTCGTCCACTGCTGAACGTAGGCCTCCCCCATCTCTATATAATAATCATAATAATAATTACGTATCTCAAAATCTGTAATTATTATAGTAATAATAGAATTTAAGATACTTAGGCTAGCCGACACAATATGTTTTCCATTTTCGTTTTCCTAATGTAGAATTACGATTTGGAATTCCGTGAGACTAGCGCTGCTCCAGTGCACTGAAACCGAAACGTACACGGGGCGGAATTTGTACCGTCCGAAATCCGAAAAAAGCTCGTGTGCGCCTATTATATTATATGTCGCAGGGAAAAGAGGATATCAGGGATTTCACGATATCCCTAGGGATATCACGATCTCCCGGTAGATGCCGAATAAAATATTCTTGTTTGTTACGTCTTCTTACTAAAAATATCTAGTGATATGTTATTTCACTAAACTCAATCTAGTGAAATGTCAGAAACGCGGATACCGCCGAATAAAAATCGAGCCACTCATTTCTCTCGATCGCTACACGTGACACGGGCACTAGTGGGAGTGAAACAAATGCGTCGCTCAAGCTGGCGCGGCTCGTCTAGCCTGGAGACAGACAGACAGACTAACCCTTTGGGTACGGAACTGTAAAAACTAGGATAATCGAAGAGTTGGAGTACCTATAGTACCTTTGCCTATACAAGAGCCTAACCAAACTAGAGATCAACATGCCACATTTACAAAAAATATTCAACTTGGTCGGCCGCTTCATTTGATGTCAAAAATCAAAGGTCTGAAGTATCTGATGAAGAACCCTCAGCTGGTTTCAACTGTATGATTCAGAGATATGGTGATGCCCCCTCAGATCTGCTATAGTTGTATTACACATGTGATAATAATAATAATAACTCTCACTCTGGTTTTGGTGTGGTGGCCGGTTTCATTGAAACCAGGCCAAGAGTAATTTCATAGTGCCCAAGTGTGTGTGCAGTACACAAGAGCAATCTCTATATTCCTTTACTCGCATAACCCGGTGGGACGGAAGTCTGACACGACTGGCGAAAGATCAGGCGCAGGACCGACTTTTTACATGCCCATCCGACGCATGGATCATTAACATCTTACTCGTCAGATTCAGATGTTAGATGATCCTATCAAAGTACCCGTGTGTATAGTAGAGCAAGCGAGAGAAATGCGTGGCTTGATTTTTATTCGGCAGTGTCCGCTTTTCTGACGTTTCACTAGATTTAGTTTAGTGAAATGACATATCACTAGATATTTTTAGTAAGAAGAATTGACAAACAAGAATATTCGGCATCTACCGGGAGTTCGTGATATCCCTAGGGATTTTGTGAAATCCCTGATATCCTCTTTTCCCTGCGACATATATATATATTTAATATAATATGAAATTGCTACTGATTCAATTCCATTCTATTTATTCGTTTTTGACATCTGACTTCACTATTGCAACTTATACGGTATAAGTACATAAAAAAAGAGTTTTAACCTCTAATAACTAACTAATTAGATGTATAATATTATATTGTGTTGCTAAAAATAATCTAATTGGAAGTTATTTTGACGAATATAATGTAATAATATGTTGATGAAACATTTCCTTCATATTATGTAAAGTTTTCCATAATATTATTAAAATGTATAGAGTTGTTAAAGCCATTTTCTACGTATCCATAACACAAATGGCTCGCTCTCTCCTTTGACGTACTTCTTGGAAAGCCCCAAGTGGCTTAAAGTAAACAAAAACTCATTATACAAAACAAACACATCCTGTATTACAGAAAAACTCCGCAAAGAATCGCAATATTGAAAAAGTTATTAGAAATCAGTTGAGAGTACTCGCACTTGAAAAATAAACCAAAGCCGAGTATAGAACAGAGGCACTATGAAAATGTTAAGGGTTTCTACCTACTTATTGAATGCTTCGCAGATGAAGTGAACATTCAGATAAATTAAAGAGATAATTCATAAGTTAAAAGATATTATATTATATTATACACTTTTGCCATATTTAACTGCCTTATACACATCTAGATGATGCCCGCAACTCCGTTTATCGCGCGGGAACCGTACATTTTTCCGGGATGAAAAGTATCCTATGTCCCTTTCCCAGGACTCAAAGTACCTCCATGCCAAATTTCAGCAAAATCGGTTCAGCGGTTTCGTCGTGAAGAGGTAACAGACAGACAGACGGACGGACAGACAGACATACACACTTTCGCATTTATAATATTAGTAAGGATAAGGAGGTCTCTATTAATCCTCATAAAATATTGGATAATATATCCATTTTTTTGTTGCAAGATCTGTGGTCAAGTTTCTTGAATCATGATAATACATATATTACAATATGAAATATATAAATTACTAGCTGTCCCGGCAAACGTTGCTTTGCCATAATATAAAGTATTTCGCCCATATTATTTTATTGAAGTGACTAAATAAGTATGTCGCCATGGCAACGTCGATCGCCATCTCGTCGCACAAACAATGGTCGTCGTAAGTCTCAGGTTGTTATAATTTACTACTAGCTATTTGACCGAGCTTTGCTCGGTATTCGATAAAACACGAATAAAATGACATTTTCTAAAAATGATTCCTAGCTAGATCGATTTATCGCCCCAGAAATCCCCTATATACAAAATTTCATGAAAATCGTTGGAGCCGATTCCGAGATTCCAATTATATACAAGAATTGCTCGTTTAAAGATATAAGATTATTTATTCAACAAATGCACTTATCAATATGTAAAGTACCCAATAGCCGATTCTCAGACCTACTGAATATGCATATAAAATTTGGTAAAAATCAGTAAAGCCGTTTCGGAGGAGTTCGTGGACTAACATTGTGACACGAAAATGTTATATATAAGATTATAATATCCAATGTCTTGAAAGGTTTTAAAAATAAAAGGATACTTATTACAAATAATTTTTACTAAACAGCAGTCAGAATTAGTTTCTTTAATTTATAGAATTGTGTTGGCTAACAGATAGTCATCAGAAACTACAAAACGTTACAATTGAAACACCAATGTAAATAATAAAATATTTTATTTCCTTTTTTCCTGACGCAAATTGTAATATTAATCTCCTTAATTTCAACATTTTGTCAAGATTTAGGTAGAAATAGCTCGATTTTATGCTAGCCTCTCTACATTAATATTTACTCTTTGACTCAAGTCCAAAGTTTTACTACGGCGAAAGGTAAACAATTTTATTTTATAATAAGAAGATTAATGTTCTTTTAATATGTACTTAGATCTTTATAAGTTGTCACCGTCGTTTTCGATCTTATTTTGAAGGCAATAGAGTCCAAATTGGCTTATCAGATCATCGTCGCGAATAGTATGAAGGACACTCTCCAAATTTGAATAAGCGCCAATATCCTGTAAATATAATATCTGCGTTAAAACCGTACATTTTCCGCGATTAAAACTTTGTAACTGACGACCTTTGTGGCTCAGTTGGTGGGCTGTTGGTAGCTCAAGCCCGGGTCGCGGGTTCGAATACCGCCGACGGAACAAACATTTTTCAAATTACCTGGGTCATGGATGTGTATTAAATATGTGTATCATATAATAAAAATCTTAAATATATAATATGTAGAGTATAAAAGTATTAAATATATTTCCGTTGTCAGGTACCCGTAACACAAGTCCTTCAGGTACTTATATACTCTGACCGCTTGAAGTGCGACTCTCGTAGCATACTCGTAGCATACTAAATGTATGCTACGAGAGTCGCGCTTAAGGGCGTTCCTTACGGAGATACCGTAATTTACCGTATTTCAAGCCTTATAAACTCATAATTTGAAAGCTACAAAGTTATAATAAAAATACAGCAATAATCTTCAGTATATCAACATTCCTTTCCCGTTTCAAATTTTCTATTTTTGTTTATTATACTCATGATATCAGCTTCCAAAGTAAAACCAATTTATTAAAATTCAAGCGTACATTCAGCATCTCCTTAGTAATTACAAATTACTTTTATTTGAAACTCACGCCAATAGATCGACAATATCATAAACCACATATTCCCCGTTTTAATTTTTTTAGGACAATTTTGAACTAAGATAAGTAAAAAAACGACCTTGGCCATACATTTACCGCGTTGCCGAGATCGCACCAAAACCCTATTATTTTTACTTATCTTGGTTCAAAATTGTCCTAAAAAAAATTTAAAACGGCGAATATGTAGTTTATGATATTGTCGATCTATTGGCACGAGTTTCAAATAAAAGTAATTTGTAAATCCTAAGGAGATGCTGAATGTATGCTTGAATTTTAACAAATTGGTATTACTTTGGAAGTTGGTATCATGAGTATAAGAAACAAAAATAGAAAATTTAAAACGACAAAAAGAATGTTGATATACTGAAGATTATTGCTGTATTTTTATTATAACTTTGTAGCTTTCAGATTATGAGTTTATAAGGTTTTAAATACGGTCAATTACGGAATCTCCGGACGGAACGCCCTTAAAGCGGTCGCACTTTAGCACGGGGCCAGACAGACGTGGTATGGTGTAAAGCGTCCATAGATATTGTTATTATTATTAATGGTTAATACGGCATATCGATGCAAACAACCTTTTTCTCTTTATAATTTGTAAAGTGCAGAATAGATTTGCCAAATAGATTTGCAAGCCTGTGAAATCCATACTTTGAAAATTCATCTACGCGTCGCGTTACGGTCTGAATTGACCCTAAAGATCTCTGGCCATTACACTGACGAGTGACGACTCAGTCAAACTGCAAAATACTCACTCCATCCTCGTATGCAGTTGTCGAAGTACAAGTCACAGAAACTGTTGAAGGTGTAACGGCCGTAGTGGTACCTGTTGTTATACCCGCACACTGTGTTCATCACCACCCTGCAATCAATCAATCAATTAATCAATAAAAAAATCCACGTAGCACTTGGGGACTGCCGCGGTAAAGCTATTGTAATAAGTACAATATCTAGTCCCACGCATGCAAACACCGTGCCGAAGTCTGCCGAACATGCACGGCAATGCCGCACCGTTGTGACAATTAGGCCGGTATAAATAGTCAGTACTCAAGATGCATCTCGGTCTCAAGACGCGGTTCGGCTCTGTGATTGGTCCAAATTTTGACAGCCAACCAACCTACCTAACCCTAGAGTAGAGGGTTGTTCGGTGTATTTCATTACGGATTTCTTGATTCGGTCCACGATGCCCACGAGGCCCACGATAAGAGCTATGCAATAGCTTAAAAATTGCATTAGCTTAATCGTTCCACTAGATGTTACTGGCAATTTCGTTGCGACAGAATTGTGTTTTAAGTTCGGAAAACGCACTTTTTGTGAGACAAAAATGTTTAAGCGTAAAACGGTAACCAGCAGAAAGACCAAGTAAGAATATAGGGCGCAGACAGACTTTACACACATAGAGTCGATAGAGTCGGTCATGTCGGTCATATTTCCACCAGGTTCCACATTTGAGTACAGAGTACCTTTGTGTATTTACACTTCGGCACTAAGAGGTCTGGGTATACCCAGCTCTATACCGATTATTATTATTAATAGCTTATCCATACTAATATTATAAATGCGAAAGTGTGTCTGTCTGTCTGTCTGTTACCTCTTCACGCTCAAACCGCTGAACCGATTTTGCTGAAACTTGGCATGGAGATACCTTGAGTCCCGGGAAAGGACATAGGATACTTTTTATCCCGGAAAAATGTCCGGTTCCCGCGCGATAATCGAATTTTGGCGCAACGGAGTTGCGGGCATCGTCTAGTTCAGGGGCTCCCAAACTGTGCGCCGCGGCGCCCTGGTGCGCCGCGGAAAGGCAGGAGGGGCGCCGTGGGCCGTGGGCGCCCGTGGCCCGTGAGTCGATCCTCCATCATTATCCATAATTACAATAATTATAAAATAAAATGATAATATGAATTAATATGTAAAGCAGGCAGATGATTAAATATAATATTATTTTGTTTATTATTTACTTGCTTCACCTCTCTTTACGTAAATATAATCATAAAAGGTGTTTATTTTAGAACAACGGGAGGAAAGGCTGCAAGAGCCTCAAGTCAGCGTAAATCTGGTGCAGGCCATTCGACCGTGTGCTGAAACAGTGGTTGACAAGGAAGACCGGCGCGCTCTCCTTCCGACTCACACAGGTGCTGGCCGGGCATGGCTGCTTCGGTCGGTACCTGTGCGAGATCGTAAGTCGAGAAGAAACCACGCGATGTCACCACTGTGACTGTGACAGGGACACGGCCAAACATACCTTCACGGCGTGTCCCTCTTGGATAGTACAATGTGCGGACTCAGTGCTGCCATCGGACCGGACCTTCCGCTGCCGGCACTGTTTCGTGCAATGTTGAGCGGCGGCCGGCGAACAAGAGTGGAAAGTGGTGGAGGATTTCGCTTACGATGTCATCTCCGCAAAAGAGGAGGCCGAGCGCAAGAGAGAGAGGGAGACGCTCAACCCTCGTCGCAGAAGTAGGTCAAGGCAAAGACGAGTCAACCCAAATGACCACAGCGTCCCACCTTAGCCAGGGAGCTCGGGGCGGCGGTATGGGGATGCCGCTGCCCATTGCACCGAGTCCCCGAGAGGGTCGCGATGCGCTGTGTATTCTTCGCACATCGCGACACCAAAGTGTCAGGCCTACACAAGCCCTGGAAGGGCCTCTGTTTGGCCACGGAGCCTGTATGAACTCGAGGAGGGCCTGCTGGTGACAAGCAGGCACACGCACGCAGAGCCGCGGAAAGAAAGCTCGCGCGTTCTCGCAATCCTGCGTATGACGAGTGGAAGAGTATAGACGGGTTTTAGTGGGTAGGGCTGCGCTCAATTCACCATCTTTACGGCCGGAGCGAGTCCTACATACCCGGGGAAGTTGTCCCCAAACCCTCCGGCATGCGCAACATCAATCCCCGTCTCAAAAAAAAAGGGTGCCGTGACAAAATATTGACTTGTAAGCGCGCCGCAGGCTGAAAAAGTTTGGGAACCCCTGGTCTAGTTGTTAATATATGCACGGTTTCCAGTACTTACTGCGACGAGAGACACTTCATGTAGTCATCGTAACATCTATCGTCTTCTTTTCCGTTGCTGTACTGACTGTTGATGTACCTAAAAAAGAAATTGATTCAAAAGTGGAACAAAAGTCAGAATGGATTAATGTGGCACCAGCGGCAGTCCGATGGCATCACTTTTTTAGTCTATGAGCTATAAGGCACAGACTACATTCAAATCTCAATAATATAAATCAAATAGATGACGCCCGCAACTCCGTTGCGCCAAAACTCGTTTATCGCGCGGGAACCGTACATTTTTCTAGGACAAAAAGTATCCTATGTCCTTTCTCGGGACTCAAAGTATCTCGGATGCCAAATTTCAGAAAAATCGGTTCAGTGGTTTGGACGTGAAGAGGTAACAGACAGACACACGGATGTCGGACAGACAGACATACAGACACACTTTCGCATTTATAATATTGGTATGGATTTCCTTACCTATATGCTTGTGTGGAGTAGATTCCATCATCTATGTTCAGGGCCACCATGATATCATCTTGGGGGACGTCGGTGATGATGAACACCTCTTCTGTCGTTGTTTCTAGAATATAACGTATACGTCAAATAAACATTAAAGATTTTTGACCAATCAGAACGCGTTTGTGAATAGGTATTTTTGTACAGGAGGATCATAATATAAAAAAAAAAATGTGAGGTGAGGGTCAAGTTTATACACGAGTACCTACTTAATGATAAAAAGAAGCCATAATAATTTCCTCTTTAAGTGTCGAGAATTTTTCGCGATAAAAGCTAATCTGCAGTCTTTCCCGGAACATAAAGTACTGGTAACAACCTACATAACTTTCATCAAAACCGGTTCAGCAATATAAGAGGTAACAGACACACTTTCTTTATATTAGTATGGAAAGTTGATTGTGTAACAAAGAAAGAGGAAAATCTCACCCAATTTTATTGTTTCTATCTTCTTTTCAGGTCTCCTATCCTCCTCATATATTTCCTCTTCCTCGATGTTTTTCCCAGCCTCTGCCTCATCCTGAGGCATGGTATACACTTGTCCCATGAGGCATAGAACAAGGAGCAATTTTACTATTTTAAACATCTTTAAGTCACTGAAAGGTGAAATTTTAGCTTACAACTTTTCATAAAGATGTCACATTTTCCAGCACCGAGCGGGCTAATGATGATGAACTAAAGGCTATAAGTTAAGACACTTTCGATAAAGTCAGATTTCAAAGAATAAAAATCTAGATTAAATTTGGAAGAAATGTGAAGTCACAATAGACATACCCTTTTGTTATAATATAATATTACAGGGTGTAACAAAACTAAGTGAAAATACTTTAGGGTGTGTATAAGTCCTCTGTATTCACTGTGAAAGTAATAGCGCTGAATTTTTATTTTATTTTTGTCTGGAAACCTTATGATGTCAGGGTACAAATCACAAAAAATTGCTCTGTCAGCGCTGCTACTTTCACAGTAAATCATATAAGGGACACATCCTTAAAAGTATAACTTTGTTTTGTTGTAAGTATATGAAAAACATTAACCTTATTCAGCAGTCGGTACAAAACTGATATATCTCTTCAGTTTAAACTCTAATCTATCAACTATCAGATGGAATTGGTATTGCTAATGAGCGTAGATGGATATTAATGAATTATTGTTCTGTGTTGTCACAGCATAATAATATGTATACAGTAGACCATATTATATCCGTAAAAGAGTACTAAACTGACGACGTTTGCGTGCTTTTCGATTTGTAGTAGCATAACAATTAACAATACAGGGTATATTCGGGAATCCCGAAAGTGAAATTGAAATATTCAAGGAAAAGTCATTTCAATTTTAAAATGAGTAAAACTAACAATTTTTGTAAAATTACCATTTCATTATCTATTAAAAAAAATTGTCCTCGGTCGTGAAAGATTTAGTAGACAGAGGGCCGGTTTCATCAGTTCCTGATAAGTGCTGGATAGGCTCAACTTGACAGATAAAGTAGATATATTGAGAATCTTCATCTGTCATTGTCGTTACAATTTCTATTGTGCTGTGGTCGGATGTACACTGTAAGCATATTATTACTATCTTTTTGTCACGAGTTCAAAAATACGGCTAAGTTACGCTACTGTCTATGTCTGTGTTGTAATTATTGTGCTCTCATTATTATGATTGACATTGATGAATTTCTCGTCATCAACTATTACCCTGATTCTATATTCTGTTAAAGCAACATTAATGCAGCTTAGTGTTTGATCCAGATCGGTTCCTATCAAGAACTACAAAATTCTCATAATATAGGGAACGTGCGCAACGAATTTGAACTAATTTTGCCAATCCTAAACTTGTATTCAATAGCGAATATTACCTTTCCGTAATACAGTTGATAGAGGGCATTTGCATAGAGGGCCCTAGCACATACAGTAGAAAATCCGACCCAAATCCGACATTTAAGGTGAACGCAGATTTGGCCGCACCGCACGCACCACTATCGCCGCATTTCGAATTCTTCATATAGAATGTAGAAGTTGCGAAGACTGCGGCGCGGGTAGGTATGCGAGCTTGCCTATAACTTCGACTGCGGTGCGTGCGGTGCGGCCAAATCTGCGTTCACTTTAGCACACCATATCCTATCAGAATATTGACAGAAACGTTGACAAACGTCGAGCAAAACTCTACTAAGAATTTTGTTTACTGTCTGTGCTGGTGCTGCCTCTAGAGTGAGAACTACTTGACATAATATTATGTGCTAGTTTTTGCACGTTCCCTATACACAAATATTTTGTGTTTCGATCTATGGGCTATGGCCCATGATGTTACAGACAGACATAATTCTACAGACGGACACTTTTGTATATAATACTAGTTATCCGACAGACATATATTTTATTAAAAATTATTAAATTCGAATTGGTATAATTAAGAAAACAATAGATTAAAATTAGTACTTATATCCATGCCAAATTTCATCAAAATAGATTAAATAGTTTAAGCGAAAATCATAAAAGTTTACTGTGCAGGAACCATACATTTTCCGGGACCAAAAGTGTCCCTATTCCTTTCCCGAGACTCAAAGTATCTCCATGCCAAATTTCATAAAAATAGACTGAATAGTTTAGCCTTTGGGCGAAAAATCATAAAAGTTTACTGTTCGGGAACCGTACATTTTCCGGGAAAAAAAGTATCCCTTGTCCTTTCCCGAGACTCAAAGTATCTCCATACCAAATTCCATCGAAATAAATTGAATAGTTTAAGCGAAAATCATAAAAGTTTATTGTGCGGGAACTGTACATTTTCCGGGACAAAAAGTATCCCTTGTCCTTTCCCGAGACTCAAAGTATTTCCATACCAAATTTCATCAAAATAGATTGAATACATAGTTTAGGCAAAAATCATAAAAGTTTATTGTGCGGGAACCGTACATTTTCCGGGACAAAAAGTATCCTTTGTCCTTTCCCGAGACTCAAAGTATCTCCATACCAAATTTCATCGAAATAGATCGAAAATCATAAAAGTTTATTGTGCGGGAACCGTACATTTTTCGGGACAAGCTACTGTTTGTCCCGAAAAATGTACGGTTAAAGACAAGGGATACTTCCCTTGTCTTTTTCCGAGACTCAAAGTATCTCCATACCAAATTTCATCAAAATCGATTGAATAATTTACGCGCAAATCATAAAAGTATAATGTGCAGTAACCGTACATTTTTCGGGACAAAATGTATCCTATGTCCTAGTCCTGGTTCTAAGCTACCTCTCCACCAATTTTCAGCCAAATCGGTTCATCCGTTCATGAGTTATAAGTGGCGTAACTAACACAACTTTCTTTTATACATATAGATACACACTGCAAAAGCAAAAGGCAGTAAGTAAAAAATTAAAAATTTTATATTTACATCATTAATTTTAATCATTGCTTACCTGGAATATTGCAGACCCTCCACTGTTAATTATATTACGGCCTTAAATACGCCATTAAGAAGTATTTGCGCCTTTGATTATAATAATTAATACATTTTAAGGAATAATTAAATACTACGTTCAGAAATTGACAGGCTTTTAAACGGCTTTAAAATATTTATAATGTAAGTCGTTGATTTTTTCGTTATTTTATACTTATACCCCGCTTCTTCAGAGATATAAATATTTATTTAATCCTTCGATTGGGGATTCTCGGAAATGCTATTGAATTCTATTGTTGCCGCGATCACCGGTCCTCGTCCGGGACTTGATGGGTTAATACAGTTACGGTGCGTCCACATTTGTATCATTTGTGCGATCAGATCCCCGATTAGATCTCCGTCGCGTATCATCGAAGCGTGTCAAAATGATACGCGTATCATGATACGCCCCGATCGCTATTAACCGCGTATCTAATACATGCCGTATCAAATACTCGCATGATCGGCAGTATGATCTAATAGGCGTCCACACTATGACATGCATACTTGATACGGCGCGATGATCGCGACGGAGATCTTTACGGAGACCCGGTGCGTCCACATTTGTATCATTTGCGCGATCAGATCTCCGATCAGATCTCCGTCGCGATCATCGCGCCGTATCAAGTATGCGTGTCATAGTGTGGATGCCTATTATGGCCGCTGTACACTCTCGCCGAGAGCTCTCAGGCGAGAGTCTCGTGCGAGAGCCCCTTGCCCGAGTGCGATTATGTACATTCTCGCTTAGTTCAATCGCAGTTAAGAACTCAGAGAAGATGGACGAAAACGACCATTCACCATTCATCATGCATCGAAAGATATCATTGTAATCCAAAGATTTATTATCATATTTAATTTTATTTCTCACAGATAATGACTAATAATGACGTTTATTATTGTTATTTTTCGGTTCTACACTGTCTAACGGCGGGACTAGTACAGAAAGACGCGAGAGTGTACAGTAGTGCGTTCGTTTTCCTCGCGAGACCCTTTGTCTCGGGCGCAAAATACCGACAACGGACCGAGAGGGTCCGAGACAGGCGAGACGAGGCGAGCGCACCCATTTACACTCTCGCACTCGGGCCGCCTCGCTGTGTCTCGGCGAGAGTGTACAGCCGGCTTTAGATCAATTTAGATCATTCTGCCGATCATGCGAGTATTTGATACGGCATGTATTAGATACGCGGTTAATAGCGATCGGGGCGTTTCATGATACGCGTATCATTTTGACACACTTCGATGATACGCAACGGAGATCTGATCGGGGATCTGATCGCACAAATTATACAAATGTGGACGCACCCAGATGATTCGGATAACTTTGTATTACTTTTTTTCTAATACAAACATCATTTTTCTGGCTTCTACGAATATTTCAAGACTAAAATTAGCCAAATCAGTTTAGTTGTTGCGAGTTTTAGCGAGACTAACAACATTTAAAAATATTTTTTTTTTCAATAGATTTAAGGTGATCGCACATTTGACAGCACAGTACGCGCCGTACGCGCCGCAAAGATCGGAAAGCTACCTTTAGGTTTAGTTCTCATTAACGGAACCCTAAATTATTGACGCCCACAAACTAGAAAGTTTCCAGCAACTTATAAATTAACTTGTAAATACTTCATTCCAGTTATGTAAGTTGGGTAAGAAATTTTGAACAAAGACTTTTAGACAAGGGACGGTGGAAGTTTTTCGATTTGTTGCTAGTTATATCGCAAACTGCATCTTGGTAGCAGGAAACTGATGTAAAGGAGATAAGATAAAGTTTAAAGCTCGATTGAAAAGCGTTAACGCGAACGCGCGGCTTAGTGGCTTCACCGTGAAATTACAATAGTCTGTCTATTCTGACAATAGTAAGGCTGAAATAACGGAATAGCGCCATTTATCTGGCAAACTTAGGGCAAACTCTAAATTAAATTGAAGTTTAATCCTTCGATCGCGGATTCTTCTATATATATTTCTTCTATATAATGGGAAATCTATTGTTATTCTGTTGTTGTCGCGGTCACTGGTGTCCTTATGGGGCTTGTTGGGTTAATCATCATTCGACATTCATCATAATTATTGTGTCGTTGAGTGGGGCCGTTAATTATTTAAAAATTAAAAAAAAAACTAGATCAAAATCGGTCCATCCGTTTGGGTGCTACGATGCCACAGACAGACAGACAGACAGGCAGACACGTCAAACTTATAACACCCCTCTTTTTGGTCGGGGGTTAAAAAGAAAGATTTGTTTGTCAAACTCTTCACTAAATTAAACTTAAATAATCATTAAACATCTCGGCTTTTAAATAAGCAAGGATTACGAGAAAACGCTTAACGAAATCCGGCGGATAAACCACGACTCAAATGAAATATCTTTTTGTAGGAGAATTAACACGTCCACTTGATTGATAGAAGCATCCAGACGCGATGAGCCGTGCTACTTGTACAGACAAGCACAGTATAATTTGTATACAGTAGAGCGTAGAATAAAAGTCCACTCAAGTCAACTATAACTTATTTAGTTATAAATGAGTGGACTTTTTCTTATGTAAGTTGCCGCCATTGTACCCTATTTGATGCTAGTTCTTCCCATCGAGAGTAACTAGTCCATTACGCTTTATAATCGCCTTAACTGAACATCTTTAAATCAGAGAAATTGGGCACCTTTTGACGTGATAACGTCTTATAATTCGATATGGGCTGCGCGCACGAAAAACATGACAGTTCATGCGGCGTTACCTCGCGCTGAGGCGTTCCATTTACACTCTCAAGTCTCTCAACAACCGCCCACCTGGGCCGCGCTCTTTGTTTCGATTATATTACGTATTTCGATGACTTAGAGAATACTTTTGTATGAAGAAATTTGGTTAGTTATGACCTTTGATACATTGACCACACTCTGAATGAAAAATAAATAAACAATCTGTGAGCTATTATTATTATTTCGGCTATTCAACATTGTGCTCTATTTCCTACATGTCAAGGTATGACTTAATATATGAAGAATAAAGTATTCGTTTATTTCTTCTGAACAAGTCACTAATTATAGTTTCGAAAGTTTATAATTGAGAAACTAATATCACATCGGACTAAATACTTGATGGCTTGATAGATAGAAAATTTAACATAATATATTATAATGTAGTTCACAGAAACATAAAATATGGATTATATGTAAGGATATAATATTTTCATATTACATTAATTTTACAAAGAGGGTAGGCCGGGCGCCGGGCGCGCTTTTGCACCTGCCAACTTTTTTTTTATAGATTTTTCCCGGAACTGAGGAGTTAAGGCTATAACGTTGTCACGTTTAACTATCGTCAGTAAACCGACTTTACAGACAACCGATTTTTTATATTAAATAAGGGGGCAAACGAGCAATATTAAAAAAAAAAAAACAATGCAGTCACGTTAGGTGCACCGTGCAGTTAACTTTTCTCTGTGGTGAGGAAACTGGATTCTAAGGACTTATCTGTTACGCGCATTCACTCTACTGTATATATTTATACTATGGTAGAGGAAAACCTAAGAATCTGGTAATAAGTGTGTAAAGTACCTACACGGAACTTATTAGTTGTCTTGCAATTCGACAGTTCACTGGTTCGATTCCTTGGTATGTGCGGGACAAATGAATTACCGATAGCTAGAGTACGGCCGTGTAATAACATGGAAATAATAGTATATATTATAAGGTGGTTGTAACTACTTCCGTTGCGTTGTTCGTTGACCAACTCTGAAATATAATAGAATATAACTTCCTTTTTAGGGTTCCGTACCCAAAGGATAAAAACGGGACCCAATTACTGAGACTTCGATGTCTGTCCGTCTGTCCGTCTGTCTCCAGGCTGTAACTCAAGAACGGTAATAGCTAGAGCGTTGAAATTTTCACAGATTATGTATTTCTGTTGCCGCTATAACAACAAATACTAAAAACATAATAAATTAAATATTTAAGGGGGGAACCCACATAAAAAATACAATTTTTGGCCTATTTTTGCTCTATAACGATACGGAACCCTTAGTGCGCGAGTCCGACTCGCACTTGGCCGATTATTTTTAAGTCGGTTAACTAGATGACGCCCACGGATACGACTTTTGAAACGGGCGATGCTTTACGCAAATTCTTGTCCATACTAACATTATAAATGCGAAAGTGCATCTGTCTGTCTGTCTGTCTTTACACTTAAACCTCTGAAACGATTTAGCTGAAATTTGGTATGAAGCTACTTTGAGTCCCGGAAAAGGAAAAGGATACTGTTTATCCCGGAAAAATGTACGGTTCCCGCGCGATAAACTAATTATGGCACATCGGAGTTGCGGGCATCTACTACCTAGTTGAATATAATTTATAAACGTTTGAACAATCAATTCATTAATCCACCATTGTCGAACATTTCCCTTTGAACTTCAACTATTTGTACATCTCATTTAAAACGGTTTGTTACTCATATTGGAATGGAACAGGCAATTATTGTATCTGGATAGTTTGCCAACTGTTTAGAATCCAATAAACATGCTAATTCAGCAACAAATTAGTTAAGTATAACATTATATTATAACTGCGGGGCGTGACATACTAATGGAATGTGTCCGTTACGCCACTGAAAGAAACATACTTGTAATTAACATTTGGCTTGAATTTACAAGATATGGGTTTATTGTCCGAGCCAAAATCAGTTGCTGCAAATATGTTATTTGATTTGTATAGCCAACGTAGATAGTATTTTTAGTATATTATTTACGTGATGTAGGTTACGATGGGACTGACATATTCACTCTGTGAAAAAAGTCCCTTAAGGGCGTTCCGTCCGGAGATTCCGTAATTGACCGTATTTAAAACCTTATAAACTCATAATCTGAAAGCTACAAAGTTATAATAAAAATACAGCAATAATCTTCAGTATATCAACATTCCTTTTGTCGTTTTAAATTTTCTATTTTTGTTTCTTATACTCATGATATCAGCTTCCAAAGTAATACCAATTTGTTAAAATTCAAGCATACATTCAGCATCTCCTTAGTAATTACAAATTACTTTTATTTGAAACTGACGCCAATAGATCGACAATATCATAAACTACATATTCGCCGTATAAATTTTTTTTAGGACAATTTTGAACCAGGATAAGTCAAAATAATAGGGTTTTGGCGCGATCTCGGCAACGCAGCAAATGTATGGCCAAGGTCGTTTGCTCGGGGGACGGCCTTAAATAAAATAAATAAAATAAAAAATAAAAACTGCGGGCGAGCCCTAGTATATCCCACAACACACTTTTGCGGTACACTTTACGGAAAACTATTGATTTGTGCTTTAACATAGTAATTTTTATTTATATGTAGATGTGTTATCATCGGTCAGTCAAGATTTGGTTACTATAAAAATATAAAAAACTGCTTTAAAGATTATTACCACGCCGAAAAACGACGCGAGCCCTCACAAAGCTCGGCTTTTAGCTAGTATCACTTCTTTGTGTTACACCCTGTATACAGACTGAGACATAGTAAGATGAATAGCGCTTTACGCATCTTAATTTCCGTGTAACATTAATTAAAAAGCAAATGGGTTTTGTCATTACTGTGACTGCTGCATAAAACACGCCTCCAGGGCGTTTTCGCATTTAATTATACATTAAAACCATTTTCTTACACAGGGTGCTATAATTAAGTAATTTAATTTTAAAACATCTTGGTTATACACCATGAATTAACTACATGTTGCCTGGACCTTTGCTACACCGAAATCCGTGGCACAGAAATCGTAAATTTTTCCGGCATAAAAAGTATCAATTGTCCTTTCCCGGGACTCAAAGTATCTCTGTACCAATTCAGTAGCTCTACCATGAGTTTAAAGCTATAGTTTTTATCGATACTCGATACCGACTACGTAAATTTTTTGTATGGCTTTTACAGCGCTTCTAGCGGTCACTTGCGGAACTAAAATCGCAAAATACTATAGATATAGATAAATACTATTATTTAAACTCATGGTAGAGCTACTGGGCAAAATCGGTTAAGCGGTTTCAGCGTGAAGATGCAACAGACATACTCGTACCCACCCACTAAAACCACCTGCGGTTTGCCTTCAGCCGTATACGGAGGGATATCCTGGATCTGTCTAACACAGGACTCCCTCCAGGACATATTCACATTCATAATATTAGTATGGATTATTTTTTTAATAACAAGATATTGCCCGGACCTTAGCTGCACCAAAATTCGTCTCGCGGGAACCATACATTTAATCTTCTTATATATAAAAATGGATTTTCAAATGTGTTAGTCGCGCTAAAACTCGAAAACGGCTGAACGGATTGGGCTGATTTTAGTCCATGGACGTATAAAAAAGGCGGACGGAGTCCCACCATACACAAAACTGTGTCGTTCAGAGTCGGCCAGCTGGCTGTATGTACAAGGTCCGCACGCACACATTCTTGCGCTAGTCCATACCATTTGACAGGCGTCAGAATGTGTGCGTGGCCGACTCTGAAGAAAAGTGAAGAGTGAAGACACAGTTTTGTATGTAACAAGACTCCGTCCACCTTTTTTTCTACGTTCATGTTGTAGTCTTAAAATATTTGTAGAAGTCCAGGGAAGGTTTTAAAGTGACACGAAGTTCACTGGGACAGCTAGTTACGAAATCAAGACTATTCAGTGCTTTCCTGGTTCAAGTATCTATGCAATATTTTATTTAAATTCTTGCTTTTATATCGTCATTAGAATTTCTAGCTTAAAGGCTAGATAGCTTGGATCGTAAGATAATAAAACGTTATATTGCCAGTAGAAAATATATGTGTAATGCAAGTTTAATTGAGAAATACCGGCACTTGAGTCCAGGACACGCGCTGTATATAGATGACCTGTGATCGATACTGGCTCTTAGGCTGGTATAAATAGTCAGTACTTAAGATGCGACCCGATCTCAAGACGCGGTTCTTCTCTGTCATTGGTCCAAATCAATCACAGAGCCTGAACCGTGTCTTGAGACCGAGATGCATCTTGACTAAAAATACCAGCCTTAGACTTTATAATCCAGGAGCTCAGGCTCTATTCATATACGCGAGAACCGTACATTTTTCTGAGATAAAAAGTGTCTTATGTCCTTTCCCGGGGCTCAAAGTATCGCCATACCTTTCACCAAAATCGCTTCAGCGGTTCTTGAAGAGGTAACAAACAGACAAACCGACAAACTTTCGCATTTATACTTTATAGTATTAGTTTGGATATGGATTTTACCCTAGTATGTTTTGTTACTGCAATAACGATAGTTCGTTATTACAGTGACAAAACATAATTAAAATTGCAACATAGTTCCGAAACAACGAACAATTCTGTGTAAAATTAATCCGTTTACGGAAATTGTTATTGGTTTTTACAATATCGGCACTGTATTAATGAAATTGGACAAAAAATATACGAATGGTACATGCCGCAGGCGTGTGTCGATGTTTTTACCCGATTACAATATAAGCATAAGTTATTCAGCGGTCTATCAGAGAAGTTGATTCATAGGCAGATAGCGGACCTATGTATTTTGTTCGCCTTATAATTAATTATCAAGTTCATCCGACATGCGACAGCGCACAGCTAAAAGGGGTGACAGACGTGCGAGTAAGTACGCGGACTTATGGTTCGACGATCTTAATCGCCTGGGTGTCAGCAAAGAGCCGCGAGTCGTGGGCTGCGAGCCGCGCCCGCGCCCGCGACCCGTGACCCGCGAGCCTGGGGGCAGTGTGAGCGATTCTCGTGTGTCACCGACGCGAGCCGAGTAAGTTCGCGAACTTAAAACCCGCGTGCTTTAGGTTCGTACGTCTATCAGGCCTTACGTTGAATGGATATAATCCTACCAAATGGCCTAGGTCCGTTGACTGTCTATTATCAATTTCTTTAATAGTATAATGCCCATAACAGTTTTGGTGATGGTGGCCGGTTTCATTGAAACCAGGCCAGTTACGCATAAGTGCTGTTATAGTGCCCAAGTACACACTTGGCTTCTGTGCACACGCGCAGTACACAAGAGCACTCTGTCTTCCTTTACTCCCATAACCCAGTAGGACGGACGACCGACACGACTGGCGAGAGATCTGGCGCAGGACTTTTCCGACGCATGGATCATCTTACTTGTCAGACAATCAGTTGATCAGCTTCATTCTACTCTTTAACTTTTTTAAACTTTTGCTGATTCAAAGTGTTTCTTTCCAGAAGAAGAAGAGAACCAACGCCCGTGCCACTGCGAAAACCGTCTAAATAGTTACAATATGTTGCTGGCTGTACCTACTCGTATGTTTTTTTTTTTAATTAGCTCTGGGCAAAGTTGAAGATCATAAAATTCCCCGCAAAAATTATTTGAATTTTTGTAAAGAATTTTACACCATCTACAACTTTGCCTCGCTTCTTTTTACGATATAATTAGTTAATTTTCTTTTTTCGAGAAAAATATTAATTTTACACAATTGCTCTCGAGTAGATGCTCAAAGAGGATCGACGGGGACCTTTGAGATTTTCTGCGTAATCTTTTATATAAAATTCTCGTGTCACAATGTTGGTCCACGAACTCCTCCGAAACGGCTTTACTGATTTTTACCAAATTTTATATGCATATTCAGTAGGTCTGAGAATCGGCTACTCAGTACTTTATATATTGATAAGTGCATTTATTGAATAAATAATAGTAAATTATTACAACTTGAGACTGACGGCGATAATGTTTGTGCGACGGGATAGCGATCACCGTTGCCATGGTGACTTAGTCACTTCAATAAAATAATATGGCAAATATATTATGGCAAAGCAACGTTTGCCGGGACAGCTAGTAATTATATATTATTTAATGTCTCTTGTCTCTACTCTCTACCAATTACAAGCTCTATGTAAAATTTTCCTAGGTAGACTGTTTCTATTTCCTAGACCAGGGGTCACCAATTATATTAAAGTCCCGTGAACGAAGATCATCTTCGAACATGCTTGGTCCGCACACCGCAATGAGTCGTCGCGGCGCGGGTCCGGATGCGGACCGCGGTCCGCCATTTGGTGACCCCTGTCCTAAACTACAAGTTCCCCTAAATTATTTTTATTGGGTAGGAAACCATAGACATCAACTTCCGAATTCCGTAGGGTAACACGAGTCGTTTATTCTAGAAGCAAACGAGCGGGACCGACACACTGAAAGGGATAGAAATTGATCGCGGCCATCCGTCTTGACCGGAGAAAAAATGTGGCGAAAAAGATGCGGTGAAAAAGGCCAACTTGCACTAGTTGGATTCGCGGACGAAAGGTTCCGTACAATTATATAGCAAAAATAGGCAAATATTGTGTATTGGACTCTCCTAAAATATTAATACCTCGATCGTGGGAATCGAAGACACAATAGATTTGCAATTGTTATGCGACAGCCGAGTACCGCTTGGGGATTGATGAAAATTGGACCAGGAAAAACTTTTTTGCCTATTTGCTTTTATGGTGCGGAACCCTTCGTGCGCGAGTCCAACTCGCACTTAACCGATTTTTATTAGTATTTGTTGTTATACCAACTGTTATAATGTTAAAAATTTCAACTCTCTAGCTATTATTATACCGTTCTTGAGATACAGCCTGGAGGCGGACAGACGGGCAGGCATCGAAGTCTTAGTAATAAAGTATAGTTTTCACAGAGCCAGTACTGGCTGCCAATAAGACTGGCAGCCAGTATTGGCTTGGTATATGCCGCGTGTAAACAGTTTTTCAAGCCAGGGCAAACTGTTCACACGTGACATATACCAAGCCAATACTGGCTGCCAGTGTTATTGGCAGCCAGTACTGGCTCTGTGAAAACTATACTTTAGGCCCTATTTTTACCCTATGGTACGGAACTCTAAAAATGTGTCGAAAAAATGTAGCGGAAAAATGTGGCGAGTCCAGCGGACATAATGACGGGAATGACTTAACAAATCCCCTGCTCCCATTACTCATCTACTTCATTCGCAATGTTTCATTATTTGTGACACAGCAGTATGCTTTGTGGGAGTTAATTTTGCGCGTTTTTCCGGAAATGATTCGGTGTATATTGTAGGTATAAAGGGTATAACGAAACAAAATGATAAAATATGATAATACTTTAGGATGTGTATATGGGCCCCCTATATAGAGTTCACTGTGAAAGTAGCAGCGCTGAAAGAGATTTTTTTGTGATTTGTATGGTCGCCCAAGCGTCATGGATTTGTCTGGATACAAAAGTAAAAATTGAAGTTACTCTAATTACAGCGCAATTATTTTTGTGATTTGTATGGACATCCAAGTGTCATTATCCATACAAAAGTAAAAATAAAGTTACTCTTACAGCGTTGCTACTATAACAGTGAATTCTACATAAGTTAAACATACACACCCTAAAGTATTATCACTTTGTTTTGGTTACAATCGGTATAATATTTTCTTTCAGCTGTTTTTTTTAAACGGGCTTTGGCCCACCACACATTCCCACCACTGTAACTCCTGCGTCGCCAGGATCGACAGCGTTATCCAACCACGAAAACCCTTTGATATGATAGGTCTACCAGAATCTGATGGCAAAAAGTGAGAAAATAAATAGACTCTAGCAATACCGGGGTGATTGGAATAAAACATTTTGATCCTTTTTTTTCTTATAGCGGCTGATTCTGTGTGTTAAAAATGTAAATATAAAAATTTCTCCAATGATCAAGGATATTTTTTAAAAATCTGCTGTCAAAAATTGCCATCAGATTCTGGTAGACCTATAGTTTATTGGAATTTGTTGTGTTAGACTGTTGCCAATAATAATTGTGACAAAAACCTTTGAAGGCACGGAAGTTCCTAGCGCTGTCCACGAGATTACCGTAGTATGCGACTCCAGATGTACAGAATAGGTTGTTTAGCACTGTACTTCTTTCGTCCTGCCAGAGACTGCACTCCCAGAGAACATGATGAGCGGTTTATTCAAACTGTGTTCTTTCAGCTGTTGCTCACGGCCTCGTCCGTCAAATTATAATTTCCAGTTACATGTAAAATGCAAGTACAATTCACAGGAATTTGCAACTAGCGTGTCGTGAGTGTTAGGCGTGTAATTTGTTCGTGCAATATAACACGGTAAATTTGTAATCAGGTACAGTACGACATGAGAAATAGTGTGCATTTAAACTTCTATATAATACTAGCTGTCCCGGCAAACGTTTCTTTGCCATATTAAGTATATAAAGTATTTTTTTTTAATTTGGTCGAAGCGCTAACTGTTCGACAGACTAAAATTAAAATCCGAATTCGAATATTATTTAAAATTTGACACTGCGATGGCAGCCGACTGTCGGATCCAATGTAAAACATTCCAAAATCAACAACTACTAATAAATTAAAAATTTATTAAAAAAACATTGTCCAGCGGACAAAATTGTGAATCTAAACCATTCCCAGATCCCCTTGAACACACACAAAAAATTTCATCAAAATTGGTCCAGTCGTTTAGGAGGAGTTCAGTCACATACACACGCACACAAGAAATATATATATTATTAAGATGAATATTATAAATGCGAAAGTGTGTATTTCTGTCACACCTTTACGCCCAAATCGCTGAACCAATTTTTGATGAAATTAAGTATGAAGATACTTTATGACGTAGGTTACATCAGTTTTTGACCGACTTCCAAAAAGGAGGAGGTAATACGTTCGGCTGTATGTATCTTTTTTTTTGTATGTTCCTCGATTACTCAGCCGTTTGTGGTTCGATTTTCAAAATTCTTTTTGTGTTGTATAGGGTTTAACTCGAATTTGGTACCATATTCACAAAAGTGGTGATCTGATGATGGGATCCTTGAGGAATTGAGGGGACTCCTTGAAATTTGTATGGAAACATATAGTGATTTTGATTTTTTCTGAAGCATTCGAGGTAAATGCTACCAAAAAGTAAGACTTGGCATCAGGTTATACCCTGGATCCGAAGGTACCGAACAGAACTTTTGAATGCTTATAGGTACAGGTTCGGGGATTTCGGCGTTGTTTAAACAACTGAAAGCATAAGCCAACACATCGATTTGATTAATCATCATCATCACAACTATAATTATACCATGGTCATCACACTATAACCCAATTATTGGTACTTTTCGTGATATTTTGCATCGAAACAAATGTTTTTGACGATGATTTCACTGTTTGTGGACCGATTTTCGAAATTTTCGTGTTGTTGTAATCTTAATTTTATATAACAATTACGAAAGTGGTGAGCTGATGGGATCTATGAGCAATCAAGGGAAATCCTTGAAATTTATTAAAACGCTCATAGTGGTTAAAATGTTGTTTCTAGTAAGTTAAACATATATTACGAATAAGAGCATACAAAGGTGTCTCTTGGTCCAAAGGCACTGAACAGAACTCCTGAACCTTTAAAGATAAAAGTTTGGAAATTGCAGCATCGCTTAGATAACTGCAAGCATTTGCCACAATTTTGCTTGCAATAACATAATGTACTGAATAGTTAACATTCGTATTAATTATTTACGCATAAAGCCTTATTTTGTAGACAACACTAAAAAGAGTGAAATTATTATTTTTAACAAAAAAATGAAAACCGACTTCCAAGGTGAAAACAATCGTAATATGAACTAAAAAGTATTTAACTCTTACTTTTTAATAGTGCCTTTTTCATAAATTGTCTAAATCTCAACTATTTCTGTACATAATATTACAGTCTTCATTACTTTGAAGTCGGTACCAGTCCCAAAAATTTCAGATACTCTGACATTACTGAACTCACGATTAAATTAGCTGGTACCGACTTCAAAATAATTAAGATTGTATTAAGTACAAAAATAGTTGAGACTTAGACAAATTCTGAAAATGGCACTATTAAAGAGTAAGAGTTATTTAATACTTTTAAGTTCGTATTACGATTTTTTTTACCTTGGAAGTCGGTTTTCATTTTTTTGTCAAAAATAATAATTCATCAATCTGATCCATCAGTCTAGTAAAGATTGACAGAAAACTGATCGTCTAACGGCTAACCCATGGATTGATGGACTGATAAAATTTTTAATATTATGTAGTTTTTATAACCATCAGTATTCCGTCAATTGGCAGACTGATCGTGTAACCTACGTGCCTACGTCAAGGGTTAATTCAGACCGCAACGCGACGCGTAGATGCATTTCTAAGGTATTGAATTGACAGACTTGAATTGCATAAGATGTCATGCAAGTCTGTCAATTCAATATGTCTTTCGAAATGCATCTACTTGTCGCGTTACGCTCTTGTCGGATATCACTAAGTATTAGAAGTCACAATATTATCACCAATTAGTTATTAGAATTACTGCTTAATGTTATGTTGTGTATATGTTCACATAATATATTTTGTATGTATAGTAATTAGTCTAGACGGTATTTAGCTTATTAATAATACTATTATTGGCTGTATCTGTTTGGTGTTCCAAATAAACATAATAAATGTAATCCGATACATTTATGACATTCGAACAACCAATTGTAAATATTCATACAATCTACACAAAAATTTAAAACTGAATTCATAAACTTTTAAATCAGAATGAGTAGGGCTGTCACTTTATCGAAAATCAGAATATTATGTCAGAGAGTATTATGTAAAGAAAATTTTGTGGCAAAAACCTTTTTTCAGAAGCCTCAGTGAAAATTAAATTATAATCAAATACATATAGTCTGATTAACAAGTGCCGTTTTCTTCAAAACCTCATCTAATGCACCGAAAATTATGATTTTGGTCTCATTCGATTTGGAATACCATCTAGAATATTCTATCAAAATTCCAAGAGGGGCTGAAAAAAATGCAAAAGTTATAAACAATTAAGTAAACATTAAAGGAAGGGTTTAGTTTTCTTTTTATATTTCAAAAACCATTTGAGTAAATCAAAATTTGAAAATAGATCCTTAAAGAACAGGAAATTTCGTAAAAAAATCCTAGATTTTGGAACCTTACCTATAATCCTTATAGCTTTAATTGAGCGGCGAAAGTAACGGCAAAACCGCGTGGTTCGGGTTTCGCGTGATTTGCCGCAATCTGCTACGTAAACTAAAAAAATATTTTAAGTGATTAAATATTGATATTAAGGAATAAAAAAATGTAGGTACTAAGTAGACATATGAATAAACAATAATCCGTTAACAAAAATAAATTATCACAATTTGTTTAATTGTTATGCTTTTGGTAATTTGTTAATAGTCACCATTTTAATGTTAACATAAAAACGCTGATTATTTCAAAACAAGAAATCTAGAAATTTTTATTATTCTTTTTAGCTAATCTTTACAGGGCTTAGAAGAGATATCCGTTGAAAAAATTCAAATTTTTAATACCTCAAATAGTTTTCGAAATATTAAAAAAAATCCAAACCCTTCTTTTTATGTTTACTTAATTGTTTATAACTTTTGCATTTTTTTTCAGTCCCTCTTGGAATTTTGATAGAATGTTCTAGATGGTATTCCGAATCGAATGAGAGCAAAATCATAATTTTAGGTGCATGAGATCAGGTTTTGACAAAAATGGCACTTGGTAACCAGAGTAATAGTATTTTTTTTAATATCGTCATTACTTGTCGTCACGGCTAAAAACGGTGAGAATAAAAAGATAGCTGATATAATAGTACCTATTACAGGTAGGAATAGTAATTTGATTTAAAAAAAAATTGTGACAAGTGACAACCCTAGATGTAAATAGCGGGTGTGCGTTAATTATTCTGTATTAATAAATATTTAAATATTTCCGGAGAATCGATGCGACCGATGTTTTTACATTTTTAATTGAGGCGGGAATTATAAAGTACTGTCGAGGAAATTGATTCTTAGTCAGTTGACGGACCTTTTTTTTGGGTAGGGAAATGCTATTACGCATCCCCGGTAGCGTTGGGAAAGGACCACCGGGGTATGTGGGACTTGTTGCGGCCGAAGAGATGGTAAGTGGCCGCAGTGAGCTGTACCCACTAAAACCCGACCGTGTTCCTACTTCCGCGCAGGACGGAGACGCGAGAGTCTATTACACGTCTTCCGTGGCTTCCGACTTCATGTCGACTTATGTCGATTCAATGTTAGTTGTGATCTGTCGGCTGGGTTTGAATTAACGCGAACTTTTTCCTGGAAAACTGTACAGTTCCCGCACGATAAACGAGTTTTGGAGCAGCGGAGTTGCGGGCTTTATCTAGTTGTAAATAATTCTATTGTGGTTCAACATCCCGCAGTCTAGTAGTTTTAGTCGTGTTATATTATATATTATTATCGGTCATGTATATTGCGCACACACTTGGGAACCAAAAAATCAATTCAACGTACCTAGCCAATAAAATTGTCTACCGTCTATGTAACCACACCAGTTTTAGTGAAAGAGTAACCTACTCGTATTATATTGCGGTTCTACTGTCGTATTAAAATTAGCTATGAATTTTGTCATTTTCTGCAAGATAATGGCTGAGCCATTGTGACTTGTGAGCTTGTTACGGCGATATTACCGTAATATTACGATATTAAAGACTTAAGCAATCTGGTTACAATAAATTGATAGCCGAGCCAAGCGAAAGTACGTACTTCGCTTTAAACTAGATAGCCCTTGAAATTCGCATAACATTACTCTTTTCATAGAGTATAAACCTTGCGGCCTTCCGCGAACAAGAATAAAATTATCGAAATCGGTTCAGCCGTTCTCGAGTTTAAGTGAGACTAACAAAATTTTATAAAATATGATAAGTTCACTGAAAAAGTAACTTTTTTCTAAACGTTGCATTGGGACGCTTGTCCATACAAATCACACAAAAATAGCTCTTTCAGTGCTGCTACTTTCACAATGAACCCTACATAATTAGGGCATATTATACACACCTTAAAGTATTTTTGTTTTTGACATTATTTGACATTACGAGGGGAGGTCCAAAAGTTCGCGGAATGAAAGGGTTGTTAATAAAATATAACAATAAATTTATTTTTCCTTTTCAATATAATCACCCTTAAGTGTAATACATTTATTTGATCTATGGATTAATTATTCTAAACCATCGAAAAAATATTTTTTGTCTTTGGCCTCAAAATGCGCCGAAATTGCCTCCTTCACTTCGTTATCGTCGGAAAATTTCCTTCCCCTTAGCTCTTTTTTTAAATTTGGATATAAATAAAAATCGCTAGGGGCCAGGTCTGGACTGTAGGGTGGGTGAACAAGTGGTTCAAATCCATGCGTGTGAAGAGCAGCCATGGCAACTCGGCTCTTGTGAACCGGCGCATTGTCTTGCAAAAGCAACACACCCTTGGCCAATTTTCCACGACGTTTTTCTTTAATTGCCTCCTTTAACTTTTCCAATATTGATGCGTAGTATTCTCCGGTTACAGTGTTACCTTTTTCTTTATAATCAATCAGTAATATTCCCTCACAATCCCAAAAAACAGTGGCCATCAACTTTCCAGCCGATTCTGACACTTTGAATTTCTTGGGAGGTGGTGTACCCTTTTTGTGCCATTGCATGGACTCCTGTTTTGATTCAGGTTCAAAGTGATGAACCCATGTTTCATCTCCAGTAACAATCCGCTCCAAAATCTGCACAGGGTTGTCTCCACACACCTCCAAAAAGTGCTTAGACGCGTCGATGCGCTGCTGTTTTTGAAGCGGCGTGAGCATTCTCGGCACCCATCTTGCACTGACTTTTGTCATGCCCAAGTGGTCGTGCAGGGTCCGCAAAATGGTTGTATCTGATACTCCAACAAATGCAGATAATTGTTTTTTCTTTAAACGTGTGTCTTCCAGTACAAGTTTTTCGACTTTTTCGACGATGTCTGATGTGGTGGCCTCAACTGGCCGCCCAGAGCGAGGGTCGTCTTCAATTGAATCTCGACCATGTTTGAAAAGTCCATGCCACTTATAAACCATTGTTTTACCAGGGCACTGATCTCCATAAACGGCTTCCATTTCATTTAAAATGGTTTGAACGTTTTTTCCTTGCTTGGTAAGGAATTTTATCACAGCGCGATGTTCAATTTTCTCCATAGTTGCAGTTTGCTTCCAGATTGACTTGTTTAGCAGGCGAGTACTCGTAAACGAATGGCGCTATAGGGTTGAGATTTTATATATATACTAATTATGAGTGCTCAATTAGTATGACACTAAGCGAGCTACCCTATCCCCACTTCATCCCCTCCATTCCGCGAACTTTTGGACCTCCCCTCGTATTTTGTTACACCTAGTATTATACTTACCACTCTTTTTCGTCGGTGGTTTAAATGCATTGCATCCTATCGCTGCGTTGTATACTGGACTGACCCTTAGCGTAAATTATGCTCCGATAAGCGTGGCTTTAGTTTAGGATTCGATTAAGGAAGCTTTCAGAGTTAGCCACAGCCTTCTAGTACTCTGCATTAGCGAAATTAAGCCAAAATTCAGCTCTTTAACTGGACGGCTAGTACTTAATTAAAAGGCGGTTGTAAGTGAGTCATGACCCAATCAGATCCTTTGATTAGGCGGGCCCTTAATTTTGAGTTGCGGCTTAGTATTCGAACTTTGAACGTAGAAATTCGAATTTTGAACGTAGGGCGTCCACAAATTACGTGAGGTGTTAAAGGGGGGGGGGGGCTCTTTAACACCTCACGTAATTTGTAGACGCCTTCTTAAAATATACCATATCCTCATCACCTTGCTGAGTAGCAGTCTTCCACAATGCCTTTTTCGCGTAACTTTCTGCCGCGCACTGTAAAACTCTGGAACGAACCAGCAATATTTCTGGACCTATACGACCTTCAAGAAGAGAGCGTATGCCCTCTTAAAAGGCCGGCAACGCACCTGCATAAAAAAGATGTGATCAATCGCAGGCGGTTTTGCCTGCTTATCTTATCCCAGGCAGGATTTGAACACTGACAACATTTGATGAAATGAAATTATTACTTAGCTTTAATTAATTTAAGATTCTGACATAAACCCAATTTTTCTGTCAAACTCTACAATCTACATTCAATTAAGTTAAGTTATGAATTATTTAAAAACGTGTCTAGTAAGTAAATTGCGTCACAGTAGATCACAAGTCAAGAACTACAATTACCTACAGGCTACAGCTTACACACTCAATAACAATAACTTTATAAAACAGATCAAAATTTTGACTGGGTCATATTTTTTGTAAATATTGAGTTTGAGAGGGAATTGCGATTCCATAAACGGATACATTAATTATATCACGGACAACGAAGTGTCAGATGTTGTCAATCGCAGCTTTATATAGAAAATGACAAGTTTTTGACAGGGGGTCAATGACCGCTACCGCCATGTTTCGCCAAGTACAGTATTATTTAAACCATAAAGGTAATATACCTATCGGAATAGAGAAACAATCCCGAGCTGTCAAGCTTAACCAAAATTTGATTTACATCTGTGTATACAATTATGTTTACGTGTGCGTGTCAGTGATGTGCAAACATCTTGTAATTCGACAAAATATCGATCATGGAATAATAATTGTAAAGCCCCATCCCCACTCGCGTGCGAACCGCGCGCGACGCCGCGAAATTTCCGCGAAACGTGAGTGTGGATCCGGTTCGCATATTTTTCGCACTTCGCGGCTGGTTCCCCGGCCGCATCCACACTCGCACGCGGACCGTGCGCGACGCCGCGGCGCCGCGAAATTTCTGCGAAGCATGAGTGTGGATCCGATTCGCATATGTCTCGCACTTCGCGGCCCGTTCCCCGAATGTTGTCGGTTTTCTGTCCCGCGACAAAGGGTTTTTTTTTAATCCTTATTTTAATAAGGGCTTTTGCCATACAAGACATGCCAGCATTGTTTAGTGAACAGATAATACAGTCTGTCAAGAAAGAGTAGACGCGCGGAATTTTGCTGGGAATACGAAAGAGTGCCATTGTGTTTTTGTATTATTTTCCTAAAATTGTGTTATTTCGGTTTTTAATGTGTAATGTTGGTAGAATATTAACCATTACGTATTACGATTTACGTACGTCCTCACAGAAAACCGGCGTTGACGTGGGAGAGCCATGCTTCGGCATGAATGGGCCGGCTCGACCGGATAAATACCACGTCCTCACAGAAAACCGGCGTGAAACAGCGCTTGCGCTGTGTTTTGCCGAGTGAGTGAGTTTACCGGAGGCCCAATTCCCTACCCTTTTCCCTTCCGTACCCTCCCCTATTCCCTTCCCTACCTTCCCCTATTACCCCTTAATCAGAAGAGCTGCAGGTGCGTTGCCAGCCTTGGCAACGCACCTGCAGCTCTTCTAATGCTGCGAGTGTCCATGGGCGACGGAAGTTGCTTTCCATCAGGTGACCCGTTTGCTCGTTTGCCCCCTTATTTCATAAAAAAAAACATTAAAAATTTGATGTCGTGCACAAGTGTGGGCAAGTGATACAACTTCAAGAAACGTGCCATTTTGTGTTCCCTCCAAAACTCCGTCGAAAGTTTTAGTAAAGGGTCTACCACTTTACTAAAACAACTGACTTGACTCGTTGACTTTACTGACTACTTTTTAACCGACTTCAAAAAAAGGAGGTTATCAATAATTCGACGCGTATGTATGTAATATTTCCAGAACTGTCCAGTTTTTTTATATGTTAATCTATAGCAGCTTCTGAACAAATGTGCCAAATTTCGAATGTGTATGTATGTATGTATTTGGCATCACACAGCATTATAATATTATGATATTAATGTAACTAGATCACAATAACTGTACCACCCTATACTGTTTATTATTATGATGTTTCGTGTGATGCTGGAAATAAAAGTATTGTTATTCTTATTCTTATTCTTATGTACGTATGTATGTTTTTATGTTTGTGCGCGCATATCTCTGGAACTACAAGTCCGATTTAAGTGATTCTTTTTTTGTTGTACTAGGTATTGTTCAACTTAGGGAATGCTGCAAGTTTCATCAAAATCGGTTCAGTAGTTTTTGAGATAGGGAATTTTAATGCTACGTAATTATTTACGTTGAAGTCGGTTTTATCTTTTTAAAATACTATTTTTAGACTTTTACTAGACTTTTGACTTGACGATCATCTGGAAAAACAACTTTTTGTAAACTTTTCACGATTTTTTTTTCCCGCCATATTTTACTTGACACTGGCCATTCTTAAAAAGCCGAGTGCCATATTATGAAAAAAGTAGACGCGCGGGAAATTTTTCAAATAAAGAACGCTTAAAGCGCGGACATGTCGCGAACTTTGAGAGGATTTGGTAGTAATGTGCGATCCGCGCCGCGATTTGCGCCGCGATCCGCGCCGCGGTCCGCGGTGTGCCTTCGCGCGCGAGTGTGGATCGGCAGTAAGATTGTAAACATAATGCCGGCTGTACATTCTCGCCGAGACACAGCGAGGCGGCCCGGGTGCGAGAGTGTAAATGGGTGCGCTCGCCTCGTCTCGCCTGTCTCGGACCCTCTCGGTCCGTTGTCGGTATTTTGCGCCCGAGACAAAGGGTCTCGCGAGGAAAACGAGCGCACTACTGTACACTCTCGCGTCTTTCACTACTAGTCCCGCCGTTGTTGGACAGTGTAGAACAGAAAAATAACAATAATAAACGTCATTATCAGTCATCATATATGAGAAATAAAATTAAATATGATTATAAATCTTTGGATTACAATGATATCTTTCGATGCATGGTGAATGGTGAATGGTCGTTTTCCACCATCTTCTCTGAGTTCTTATCTGCGATTGAACTAAGCAATAATGAACATGATCGCACTCGGGCAAGGGGCTCTCGCACGAGACTCGCCCGAGAGCTCTCGGCGAGAGTGTACAGCGGGCATTATAAAATGGGATAAAATAAAACTGCATATATATAATATAATAAAATTGTAATTTTGAAGTAAAATGTGACTTTTCTTCAAAATGCTTGCTGCATAATTAAGTACTCGTATGCATGATTTTTTCTTCGGAGTCCAGTTTGGATGGTTAATTATTTTAAGTCATGAATTTCTGGTATCCAGGTCAGCAGGAAATCTGAAAAATTGGCCAAGTGTAAGTCGGACTCGCGCATGAAGGGTGACCGGTTTCAACCGGGCATTTTCTAAAATCCGGTACGATACGACACGACATGTCATGACACGATTCGACACGACAGGTTACGTCACGTGACATCAGTACCTACACGACACGACACGACTTCACTAGACCCTATTAATTTTCAATTCACTCTCAATGAGCCTACTGAGCCCTTTTATTTGATGCCCATCTTGCAGAAGTGCTTTCAACTATTTCCCTATCTTGGATGAGCAGCCGTATTGGATGTAGAATGACATTACATCTGTGGAAATTTCAGAAGTCTATTACTATAGTGGTTCTTGTTATACAGCCTGAAGACAGACAGACGGACGGACGGATGGACAGACGGACGGACGGATGGACAGACGGACAGGCAACGAAGTCTTAGTAGTAAAGCAGGCTGCGGGACCCCACTACTAGGACTTAATTTTTACCTTTTGGGTGCGGAACCTTAAAAATGATAAATTATGCATGATAGTATATAAACTAATTATAAACTACGGATGAGTATGTTATCATTTCAACATTCCTAGATAATTAGTATACTTAACTAAAAATATTTTCATATCGACACAACTTATCGATAACTTGATGCAGCCCTAGTGTAAAATAGATGAAAATTGTTTACACAAAATATCTTTAAATTGTGCACCATGGCTAGTCAAGTTATGTTTTCCATATAATTAATAATATACAGAAGTGAACACGGACGTAAAAATACCAATAACTCGTAGGGAATTGGCAAAAATAAACTTAAAACTAGGTCCTGTCGATGTAGAATAATTCACCTGTGAAATGAATATTTGTCCGGGTTTTTTCGATGTGTGGATCCAGAATCATTCCACAAACACTTAACCATGTTTCTAGAGCAGTATTTCTTAAAATTATTCATTATTTAACTTAAAATCACAATTTTTCTGAGAGCCCAAATTGACAACTATCGGCCCAGGGGCAGACAGACTGTCAAACAGATGAAAAAAAAGCTATGCAACCTCAAATCACGCTCCTCTTTCTACCACGCAGTGTTACTGATAGTGACATCTCGCTTGCTCAGGCCTTTGTTTCTCTATTCCGATAGGTATATTAACTTTATGATTTAAACATACCCACCTTGTTTTTCATTTAATAAAAAAACTTGCTGATGATGCTACTGTTTTTCCCATTTCGTTTATTTAAATACGAATTGGTAATAAAGTTGTTTTTGTTTTCGAGGAAAAAATTAATAGAATTTAAAAGAGGTCATTACTTCGCTACCCTTTTTCGTTTACCCTTCTGTATTTCATCCAAATTACTTTTTCAAACTTTAATTATGCACCGGAAAGTTTGATCTTATTCGAAAGTACAGAAATTAGTGAAGACAGATACTTTAATAAAGTACCTACCTAGCCTTTATAAGTGTTTACACTTTTACACAAGAATAATATAAAGAGCTGACTTCTAAGTTCTTTATCTCAAAAACTACTGAACCGATTCTGATGAAACTTCGTTAAGTATTCGCTAAGTTAAACAACCCCGTAAAACAAAAAAAGAATTACTGAAATCGGACTTATAGTTTTGGAGATATGCTAACACAAACATAAAAACATATATACATACATATACTTTTGAAATTTGGCACATTTATTCAACCGCTGACATAGACTAAAGCCGCGTTTCCACTGAAGCGGAGCGGAGCTTAGCGGTGCCCGAATTGACCAATCGTGCTATTCCAGCGGAATGATAGCGAAGCGGAGCGAAGATTTCGAGCATGGTGATTGGTCAATTCGGCACCGCTAAGCTCCGCTCCGCTCCACTCCGCTTCAGTGGAAACACGGCCTTACTTTAACCAACTTCAAAAAAGGAGGTATTCCTTTTTTGAAGTTGGTTAAAATTATCTTATGGTCACTCATTTATCATACAGTATACAACGATTATTATACACGGGATCCGCTGTCAAAAATATTATACATTCGCAAAGCGATGGTACTTCGTCGTTTTTGCCGAAATTTCTGCATGAAAATGTAAATTTAATAAGAGCCTTTTCAATATCAAACAAAAAATTCAGATTTGACCTGGAATATCACTCCGCCAATACTTTACATATCCCGAAAGGAACTCGGTAAAAACGCACGACCAAAGATATAAGAATTGTGAAGATAGACGCGGACTTTCCTAAAAACTTTGCGCAACATTTTGAGATTTATATCAAGACGTTGAGAAACGGCTTACTTGAAATTTCGTGTGGAGATAATATGAGTTCCAGGAAAGGACAAGATACTTTTTATGCCGAAAAAATTTACGGGAGACAATATGAGTTCCGGGAAACTTCCGGGCTTTTTATGCCGAAAAAATGTACGGTCCTCGGGCGATAATCGAACTTTGACGCAACGGAGTTGCAGGCGGCATCTAGTATACAGTACATAGTTTGATGGAAAACTGACTGTATCGAATGAGATGCAAAACTGCGATAAATTAATCGTAGAATTAGGATACTGAATGAGAGTATAAAAATTGCGTTATTAATATTATAACTTGTACCTGAAAAAATGTTAATTCATTGTAAGAAACATATTTGGTAAGGAGCAACGAACGCCGGTATTTGCTTACCAGCAGGCGACCTGATTGCTTGTTTGTCCCTGCATATAAAAATATAGAGTGAGTAACAAATGGCCTATCTACAACTTTTCCACTCTGTAAGCTTGGATCATCGATATAACGTATAAAGGATCGCATTTTATATTTAAACGCCGTACTGAAATAATTTGCTGTTTTTAATGAAACCCATATTACTTCAGATCCTTTTTACTAAGTAATGAGTAACCTTTTTAAGTAGATTAAGGGTCCGTTCATACAGGCCCTTAATCGACTCATACAAGTTAAATCGCAGCTTAGCATAAAGAAACGCGGAAAGCGTACATTATTCCTACCAAAAAACAATTTTATGGCTTTTTCTGGGACTCTAAATAGATCTGTGTAAAAACACACGCTTATCGGAGCACACTGTCACCAGCAGTATTTCCGGACCTATACGACCTGCAAACCATCAAGAAAAGAGCGTATTCCCTCTTAACTCTAGTGAACTACTCTTCTTGGGAGTTACGTTCGAACTACTCATACGCTTTAAAGGCGCTTCGGATTGTAAAGCTATTTTTTGCAAAACTGAAAAAGCTTAGCATATTTTTCTTTATTAACGACATGCCCACGAATGTTTTCTTACACTTAACACAAAACATAAACAGATTCAAAATATTTTCACTTTATAAACGAATAAATACCATAGCCCTTACGAAAACTTATCAATTTGACAGTGATTCATAAAAAGGTCCCTTAAATCAAATACGAAGTGACTATTAGTCCGGGTACCGTACGAATAATTTTTATTTATTCGTCCGGGTATAGTATTTTTTTGTTTCATAAAAAGTAGAAGATAGTTTGACAATATGAATTTTTTAGTTTGACAATAGCCGGACAATTAGCTGTACTTCTCGGCTGCATCTATTTATCCGGGTACTGTATGAATAATTCTTATTTATTCGTACGGGTATATTGGTTTTTTATAAAAATTGGCCAAGTGCGAGTCGGACTCGCGCACTAAGGGTTCCGTACCGTCATAGAGCGAAAGTAGGCAAAAAATTGAGTTTTTTATATGGGAGCCCCACTCAAATTTTAATTTTATTTCAATTTTATTATTAATTATTAAAGTATACATAAAATTGAGAATTGAGAAAAAAGGATTGGGCCTCCGGTAAACTCACTCACTCGGTGAAACACAGCGCAAGCGCTGTTTCACGCCGGATTTCTGTGAGAACGTGGTATTTCTCCAGTTTCACTCGTGCCGAAGCATGGCTCTCCCACGTAACATAGGCTAGCATAAATAACTTCGGATTATAATTTTAAAACATCATGTCAAATGTGTCAAATAAAATGTAGTTTTAATGAACGAAGGAGTTTTGATATGTAATATAGCGGCAAATCACGCCTGACGCCCGTGATGCTACGAGTAAGTACTCACATACGGTTTCACTCGAATCTCGATCGTGCAATCAAGTAGAGTAGAACCCACGGCTCGGGCTGAAAGTCCACACGTGAGCCACACATTCAGCATTAATGTATCGAGTGATGGGCGCCGTTCAGTTGTCACCAAACCGTTCGAGCCAAAATATGACTATCCAACTATGGAGGGTGGCTACATTTAGCAAGTCTCGCAATTCGTACACACGCTTGAGTAAAGCTCGATCACGGCTTATTTTAATTTCGAAAAATCCCATCTTATTCATTCGTCGTACGGATAACAACTCCCCTCTTTCAAGTCTCTACTATCAGTGGTTGAGGCTGTACCTACGGTGATGCCATTTGCATGTCTTTCAGGACAAAGGATTTTATATTATAATGATGATGATATAGATAACTGAGCTAAATGGAAAGTACCATTATATTATATGCAATAAAATAAAAAAGATTTAGATAAAAGAAAAAAAGTTTGTAGTAATAAATCATATTTTTTTCTTTTTAATTTTGAATTTTTCACAATAGACACTTAGACCATTAGATAGAGATAGTACCCGGATAAATGATTTAAAGTTATTCGTACGGTACCCGGATGAATAATTAAAAATTATTCGTACGGTACCCGGATAAATAGATGCAGCCAATCAAATAATGCAGTCTACACCAAATTTTTTAATAGATAAGAATTAGAATGAAAATAATAAATATAAAAAACTAGTTTGTGGAATAATTCACAACATTTAAAAGCATGTAAAACAGTAATCAATTTTATGTTTCAAATATATTTTTGCACTTAGCTCAGTATATTTTAGTATTTAACATCTTTTTTTATTATTATTTAGCCACAATATTTCATTAAACCTTCGTTTTAGACAATTTTCATTAAAATAATATTCAATTTCAGAATTATCGTACAAACAGTCTTTGGAGGCCCACATTATTGCAACATGCCATTTTTTATTTATTTTGAGGCTTTCTAATAATAGAATTTATAAGAATACAAGAATTTAAATAAAAAGTTACCTATAAAATAAATACATTAAATAAAAATTACATAAATATTGAAATAAATAAAAATGCCGCAAGTGTTAGTTCCGCGTAAAAGTTGCACTTAAACTACTCATACGCTTATGGAGCGCACAGGACGATTGTACTAGTAAAACTGATAAACCTACCATTTTGGCTTAGTTGCCATACTGACTATATCTATAAAATAGGAGATGTACGAGAAGCATGATACAATACGAGCGAAAACAAAAAAGAGACAAGAATTTTTGTGTTTCGTGGGCGACTTTGAGGCGTAGAGTAGTACACTAGGGTTAAAAAGGCCGGCAACGCACCTGCAGCTCTGCTGATGTTGCGAGTGTCCATGGGCGACGGTAGTTGCTCTCCATCAGTTGTCCCGTTTGCTCGTTTGCCCCCTTATTTCATAAAAAAGACGGGTAGCACTCCGGGAGTGCCGGCAGAAGTGAAAAATTGATTATTAACGTTGTGCATTTTTTAACCCATTTCTTATAAAAATCGATTATTAAAAAAAACGATTTTTGAACGACGAACTACAGGGTGTAACAAAACTATGTGATAACCTTAGGGTGTGTATGGATTCTCAGTTTGCGGTGAAAGTAGCTGCGGACAACAGCGAACGTGAGGCATGCCCGCGTCGCATGCCCCCTGACCGTCAAAAACTTTCGCTTTGTTATTAAAAATGACAGTTGGCGTTGCGTTGACGCATTCAATTATTGAATACGCCAACACGAAAGTTGAAAGAAAGAAGATGACGAAAATTTAACGACGAAAGCGCATAATGTGTCCATAGCTATTGAATCGCAGTCAGTAAGAGATCTATTTTAGCTATATTGAGAATATTTGAAATTTAAATTCACTATATACCGCTTCCACTTTGGCTCTTGGTAAAGCTTAGGTCCTAGATTTTAGTTCCTGGAAAGCTCCTAAAATCTGGGCTTTATCATAGGTTTTTCAGCTTTTGTATGGGCAGATTTTAATGTGTTCCTGCACCGCGAACATTCACTTGTAATGTAACATTAAAGATTCGACTTTACGAGCATTACATTACAATACTACCTTCCTGACTGACGAGTATTCGCGTGTAATGTAACATTCGGCTTTGAGCATTCCATAGCTAGTTTACTACTCGTATGTTGTGTCAAGATACACACTGTATCATTATAAGGTACGCATTGTAATGCTCGGTTCTCCTCCCTCACTGATGTAATGCTCGGTTCTGTAACGTTACATTACAAGCGAATGCTCTCGGTGAGGGTGCACCTTAAGACGCCTACTTTTATAGTGAACTCTGTACTCATACACATCCTGTATTATAACTTTGTTTAGTTACACCTGCTGGGTTATTATGACCTCTTATTTCCAACCAGTTTACGCCCTTAAAGTGGCTGGCTGTCGTTTTTGTATTATGATCTCTATTTTCCAGTGATTTTCCAGCCAGCCAGCGGTCACGTGACACAAAACGAGCACAAAACCATAGACAAAACACACTGCTCCATTGTGAACTGAGTAGTATTTTTCGTATTATGAGCAATTATGAGTACCACAGAGTAAAAACAACATTATCTGACATAAGCTGGCTTGCTCTTACGTCAAAAATAGCAATTCAATAAACGCCAAACAATAGTAGCTTTTACTGAATGGTTTACAGTTTAGTAATTTTTTATTAAAATGACATACTTCTTTAGTGTTGAGTTATATTGCTATTTAGTTGGTTAGTTACATAAAAAGCTATTTTAGTTAATAGAATATTTATTTTAGTTTAATGAAATAATTAGTAGATATAAACTAAACATTCGAAGTATTCGGGAAAACAATTATTCTCAGGTTAATCCCGGAAAAGTGTACGGTTCCCGCGCGATAAACGAGTTTTGGCGCAACGAAGTTGCGGGCGTAATCTAGTAGTACATAAGTGAAGACGCCTTAGATACCTTAGTAATCCATTTAGTGTTAGTGAGGTGTCTTAGAATAATAACATAAGTGAGGTGTAGTAGGTATATACTACAATATAGGTAAAGTTAACAATAAGTTTTGTATTTGTGCGATGAACTAAGACTGCATTGGCAGTTAGTACACAAGAAACACAGTCATGATACAAGGCATAAGGAAACACAAGTGTTGTGTTTAATTACTGTGAAATATGAATTTTCACCAAAAACCTACAGTGCCATCTACAGTTTTTGTGTTATTAAACAAACTATTTCCTTGTTAACCTGAAAAGTATTTTGGTAAAATATATTATGCATGATAAACATTGCACCAAAGAAGTAAATTCAAAGGCATTACTTACTATCTCAATAACAAGAATTTTGTGAAAACAAACATTGAAACTTTAGATTAATGTATAACATGCTCCGGATAAATATGCACTTTTTCATTTATACCTTCTACTCTTGACTGCAATATGGTATGTACAAAGGGAAAAGTGTAACAGTCACAAAATTTTACTCAAAAATAATAAAAAAAACCTATGTTATCTAAGTTATGTTTTAATTCTTAGGGACCTATCAGACAGAGAGTGGTCACAATATGTTCAAGCATTCTGCGTTTGAGCATTTAGTCACACAGGAGAAATTCTGACGCGTTCAGAACGCTCCCTGTGTGAGACGTGAGTATCTCTATATTACATAAGGTAATACAACACAAAGAACGCAAAGCTGACCGCTTGAGCGCTCTCTGCCTGAGAGATCTCTTAAGGTAATTTCCTATAGTTTAAAGCAGTGGTCCCCAACCTTTTTTTCATGCGGGCCACAAACATGTTTTGGTCTTGGTGTCGCGGGCCGCAAAAAAAATTTTGAAGGGTTAAAAAATAACATTCTTTAAAATTAACGATTTAAAAGTGGAAAAAATTTAACGTCTATCACGTAGACTTTACGTTATTTTGCCGGTGGGCGTGAATTTCAAAATTGTTTATCATCACGCGGGCCACAAATAAAGTCCCGGCGGGCCGCATGCGGCCAGTGGGCCGGTCAGGGTGTATCCTTAGGGGCGCTGAGGAAAAAAGACTTAGAAAAATTTTCGATTTTTTTTGTGGTATAATAGACATAGAGTAGAGATAGAGTAGAGATAGACATAGAGTAGAGATAGAGTAGAGATAGACATAGAGTAGATATAGAGTAGAGATAGATTAGAGATAGACATAGAGTAGAGATAGAGTAGAGATAGACATAGAGTAGAGATAAAGTAGAGACAGACATAGAGTAGAGATAGAGTAGAGATAGACATAAAGTAGACATAGAGTAGACATAGAGTAGAGATAGACATAGAGTAGAGATAGACATAAAGTAGACAAAGAGTAGAGATAGACATAGAGTAGAGATAGACATAGAGTAGAGATAGACATAGATAGAGTAGAGATAGAGTAGAGATAGAGTAGAGATAGAGTAGAGATAGAGTAGAGATAGACGTAGATAGAGCAGAGATAGAGTAGAGATAGAGTAGAGATAGACATAGAGTAGAGATACAGTAGAGATAGAGTAGAGATAGAGAAGACATAGAGTAGACATAGAGTAGACAAAGAGTAGAGATAGAGTAGAGATAGAGTAGACAAAGAGTAGAGATAGAGTAGAGACAGAGTAGAGATAGAGTAGACAAATAATAGAGATAGAGTAGACATAGAGTAGAGATAGAGTAGAGATAGAGTAGAGATAGAGTAGAGATAGAGTAGAGATAGAGTAGACATAGAGTAGAGATAGAGTAGAGATAGAGTAGACATAATTTTGTTATTTTTGCAATTTTGTTAAAGTGTAGAATTTTAATTGTGGAAACATGTTAATAGTGCTTAGATATTAAGCAGCATTAATTTTTAAATAAAGTTTATCACTGTATGTTTTCCTTTCAAATAAAAAATAAAATAAAAATAAAAAAATAATGTAGACATAGAGTAGATATAGAGTAGACAAAGAGTAGAGATAGAGTAGACATAGAGTAGACAAAGAGTAGAGATAGAGTAGACAAAGAGTAGAAATAGAGTAGAGATAGAGTAGAGATAGAGTAGACATAGAGTAGAGATAGAGTAGAGATAGAGTAGAGATAGAGTAGAGATAGAGTAGAGATAGAGTAGAGATAGAGTACATATAGAGTAGACAAAGAGTAGAGATAGAGTAGAGATAGAGTAGACATAGAGTAGACAAAGAGTAGAGATAGAGTAGATATAGAGTAGGCATAGAGTAGAGATAGAGTAGACAAAGGGTAGAGATAGACGTAGAGTAGGCATAGAGTAGACATAGAGTATACATAGAGTAGACAAAGGGTAGAGATAGATTAGAGATAGAGTAGAGATAGAGTAATGATAGAGTAGAGATAGACGTAGAGTAGGCATAGAGTAGAGATACAGTAGAGATACAGTAGAAAAAGAGTAGACATAGAGTAGACATAGAGTAGAGATAGAGTAGACATAGAGTAGACATAGAGTAGACATAGAGTAGAGATAGAGTAGAGATGTAGACATAGAGTAGAGATAGACATAGAGTAGAGTAGACATAAAGTAGAGATAGAGTAGAGATAGAGTAGACATAATGTAGACATAGACTAGACATAGAGTAGAGATAGAGTAGAGATAAAGTAGAGATAAAGTAGAGATAAAGTAGAGAGAGAGTAGAGATACAGTAGAGAGAGAGTAGACATAGAGTAGACATAGAGTAGACATAGAGTAGAGATAGACATAGAGTAGAGTAGACATAAAGTAGAGATAGAGTAGAGATAGAGTAGACATAATGTAGACATAGACTAGACATAGAGTAGACATAGCGTAGAGATAGAGTAGAGATAGAGTAGACGTAGAGTAGGCATAGAATAGAGATAGAGTAGAGATAGAGTAGACATAGAGAAGACATAGAGTAGATATAGAGTAGACAAAGAGTAGAGATAGAGTAGAGATAGAGTAGAGATAGAGTAGAGATAAAGTAGAGATAAAGTAGACATAATGTAGACATAGAGTAGAGATAGAGTAGAGATAGAGATAGACATTGAGTAGAGATAGAGTAGAGATAGAGTAGAGACAGAGTAGACATAGAGTAGGCATGGAGTAGACAGAGTAGAGATAGACTTAGAGATAGACGTAGAGTAGGCTAGAGTAGAGATAGAGTAGAGATACAGTAGAGAAAGAGTAGAGACAGAGTAGAGATACAGTAGAGAAAGAGTAGAGACAGAGTAGACATAGAGTAGACATAGAGTAGACATAGAGTAGAGATAAACATAGAGTAGAGATAGACATAAAGTAGACAAAGAGTAGAGATGGACATAGAGTAGAGATAGATATAGATAGAGTAGACATAGAGTAGACATAGAGTAGACATAGAGTAGACATAGAGTAGACATAGAGTAGACATAGAGTAGAGATAGACATAGAGTAGAGATAGACATAAAGTAGACAAAGAGTAGAGATAGACATAGAGTAGAGATAGACATAGATAGATTAGAGATAGAGAAGACATAGAGTAGACATAGAGTAGACAAAGAGTAGAGATAGAGTAGAGATAGAGTAGACAAAAAGTAGAGATAGAGTAGAGATACAGTAGAGATAGAGTAGAGATAGAGAAGACATAGAGTAGACATAGAGTAGACAAAGAGTAGAGACAGAGTAGAGACAGAGTAGAGATAGAGTAGAGATAGAGTAGAGATAGAGTAGACAAAGAGTAGAGATAGAGTAGAGATAGAGTAGGCATGGAGTAGACATAGAGTAGACAAAGAGTAGAGATAGAGTAGAGATAGAGTAGAGATAGAGTCTCTGATAGAGTAGAGATAGAGTATACATAGAGGGTAGAGATAGAGTAGGCATGGAGTAGACATAGAGTATACATAGAGTAGACAAAGGGTAGAGATAGAGTAGGCATGGAGTAGACATAGAGTATACATAGAGTAGACAAAGGGTAGAGATAGAGTAGGCATGGAGTAGACATAGAGTATACATAGAGTAGACAAAGGGTAGAGATAGAGTAGAGATAGAGTAGAGATATAGTAGAGATAGAGTAGAGATAGACAAGGAGTAGAGATAGAGTAGAGATAGACTTAGAGATACAGGAGTACGTCTATCTACTCTGTCTACTCCATGCCTACTCTATGTCTACTCTATCTCTACTCTATACTCTACGTCTATCTCTAAGTCTATCTCTACTCTGTCTACTCCATGCCTACTCTATCTCTACTCTTTGTCTACTCTTTGTCTTCTCTATCTCTACTCTATCTCTACTGTATCTCTACTCTATGTCTATAGATATAGATAGAGTAGAGAGATAGCTCTCTACGCTATGTCTACTCTATGTCTACTCTATGTCTACTCTGTCTCTACTGAATCTCTACTCTATCTCTACTCTTTGTCTACTCTTTGTCTACTCTATCTCTACTCTATCTCTACTCTATCTCTACCCTATGTCTACTCTTTGTCTACTCTGTCTACTCCATGCCTACTCTATGTCTACTCTGTCTCTACTCTATCTCTACTCTTTGTCTACTCTTTGTCTTCTCTATCTCAACTCTATCTCTACTGTATCTCTACTCTTTGTCTACTCTTTGTCTACTCTATCTCTACTCTATCTCCACTCTATCTCTACCCTATGTCTACTCTATGTCTACTCTAGTAGAGATAGATATAGATAGAGTAGAGCTATCTCTCTACTCTATCTATATCTATAGACATAGAGTAGAGATACAGTAGAGATAGAGTAGAGATAGAGAAGACATAGAGTAGACATAGAGTAGACAAAGAGTAGAGATAGAGTAGAGATAGAGTAGACAAATAGTAGAGATAGAGTAGACATAGAGTAGAGATAGAGTAGAGATAGAGTAGAGATAGAGTAGACATAGAGTAGAGATAAAGTAGAGATAGAGTAGACATAATGTAGACATAGAGTAGATATAGAGTAGACAAAGAGTAGAGATAGAGTAGACATAGAGTAGACAAAGAGTAGAGATAGAGTAGAGATAGAGTAGAGATAGAGTACATATAGAGTAGACAAAGAGTAGAGATAGAGTAGAGATAGAGTAGACAAAGAGTAGAGATAGAGTAGAGATAGAGTACATATAGAGTAGACAAAGAGTAGAGATAGAGTAGAGATAGAGTAGACATAGAGTAGACAAAGAGTAGAGATAGAGTAGATATAGAGTAGGCATAGAGTAGAGATAGAGTAGACAAAGGGTAGAGATAGACGTAGAGTAGGCATAGAGTAGACATAGAGTAGAGATAGAGTAGACAAAGGGTAGAGATAGAGTAGAGATAGTGTAGAGATAGAGTAGAGATAGAGTAGAGATAGAGTAGAGATAGACGTAGAGTAGGCATAGAGTAGAGATACAGTAGAGATACAGTAGAGAAAGAGTAGACATAGAGTAGACATAGAGTAGAGATAGAGTAGACATAGAGTAGACATAGAGTAGAGATAGAGTAGACATAATGTAGACATAGACTAGACATAGAGTAGAGATAGAGTAGAGATAAAGTAGAGATAAAGTAGAGATAAAGTAGAGAGAGAGTAGAGATACAGTAGAGAGAGAGTAGACATAGAGTAGACATAGAGTAGACATAGAGTAGACATAGAGTAGACATAGAGTAGACATAGAGTAGACATAGAGTAGAGATAGACATAGAGTAGAGTAGACATAAAGTAGAGATAGAGTAGAGATAGAGTAGACATAATGTAGACATAGACTAGACATAGAGTAGACATAGCGTAGAGATAGAGTAGAGATAGAGTAGACGTAGAGTAGGCATAGAATAGAGATAGAGTAGAGATAGAGTAGACATAGAGAAGACATAGAGTAGATATAGAGTAGACAAAGAGTAGAGATAGAGTAGAGATAGAGTAGAGATAAAGTAGAGATAAAGTAGACATAGAGTAGACATAGAGTAGAGATAAACATAGAGTAGAGATAGACATAGAGTAGACATAGAGTAGAGATAGACATAGAGTAGAGTAGACATAAAGTAGAGATAGAGTAGAGATAGAGTAGACATAATGTAGACATAGACTAGACATAGAGTAGACATAGCGTAGAGATAGAGTAGAGATAGAGCAGACGTAGAGTAGGCATAGAATAGAGATAGAGTAGAGATAGAGTAGACATAGAGAAGACATAGAGTAGATATAGAGTAGACAAAGAGTAGAGATAGAGTAGAGATAGAGTAGAGATAAAGTAGAGATAAAGTAGACATAGAGTAGACATAGAGTAGAGATAAACATAGAGTAGAGATAGACATAAAGTAGACAAAGAGTAGAGATGGACATAAAGTAGAGATAGATATAGATAGAGTAGACATAGCGTAGAGACAGAGTAGACATAGAGTAGACATAGAGTAGAGATAGAGTAGAGATAGAGTAGACATAATGTAGACATAGAGTAGAGATAGAGTAGAGATAGAGTAGAGACAGAGTAGAGATAGAGTAGAGATAGAGTAGAGATAGAGTCTCTGATAGAGTAGAGATAGAGTATACATAGAGTAGACAAAGGGTAACACCTATACACCTTCTCCTCGACTGTCCTGCTCTGGAACAGGCACCTTGGTCACCACGAATACTCATCCACAGAGGAAATTCGTGGCACCAACCCCAACCATATCGTTCAATTTATGAGCAGTATTGGGTTGGGGATGATTCTTTAGTGCGAAGGAGTCACAATAGATCCTCATGGGTCGCAGTGACGCCAGGGCTATAGCGACCTGCCTTCTATAAAAAAAAAAAAAAACTCTATCTCTACTCTATCTCTACTCTTTGTCTACTCTATCTCTACTCTATCTCTACTCTATCTCTACTCTATCTCTACTCTTTGTCTACTCTTTGTCTTTTCTATCTCTACTCTATCTCTACTGTATCTCTACTCTATGTCTATAGATATAGATAGAGTAGAGAGATAGCTCTCTACGCTATGTCTACTCTATGTCTACTCTATGTCTACTCTATGTCTACTCTGTCTCTACTGTATCTCTACTCTATCTCTACTCTTTGTCTACTCTTTGTCTACTCTATCTCTACTCTATCTCTACCCTATGTCTACTCTATGTCTACTCTAGTAGAGATAGATATAGATAGAGTAGAGCTATCTCTCTACTCTATCTATATCTATAGACATAGAGTAGAGATACAGTAGAGATAGAGTAGAGATAGAGAAGACATAGAGTAGACATAGAGTAGACAAAGAGTAGAGACAGAGTAGACATAGAGTAGACAAAGAGTAGAGATAGAGTAGGCATGGAGTAGACATAGAGTAGACAAAGAGTAGAGATAGAGTAGAGATAGAGTAGAGATAGAGTAGAGATAGAGTAGAGATAGAGTAGAGATAGAGTAGACATAGAGTAGAGATAGAGTAGAGATAGAGTAGACATAATGTAGACATAGAGTAGATATAGAGTAGGCATAGAGTAGAGATAGAGTAGACAAAGGGTAGAGATAGACGTAGAGTAGGCATAGAGTAGACATAGAGTATACATAGAGTAGACAAAGGGTAGAGATAGAGTAGAGATAGAGTAGAGATAGACGTAGAGTAGGCATAGAGTAGAGATACAGTAGAGATACAGTAGAGAAAGAGTAGACATAGAGTAGACATAGAGTAGACATAGAGTAGAGATAGACATAGAGTAGAGTAGACATAAAGTAGAGATAGAGTAGAGATAGAGTAGACATAATGTAGACATAGACTAGACATAGAGTAGAGATAGAGTAGACATAATGTAGACATAGACTAGACATAGAGTAGAGATAGAGTAGAGATAGAGTAGACATAATGTAGACATAGACTAGACATAGAGTAGACATAGCGTAGAGATAGAGTAGAGATAGAGTAGACGTAGAGTAGGCATAGAATAGAGATAGAGTAGAGATAGAGTAGACATAGAGAAGACATAGAGTAGATATAGAGTAGACAAAGAGTAGAGATAGAGTAGAGATAGAGTAGAGATAGAGTAGAGATAAAGTAGAGATAAAGTAGACATAATGTAGACATAGAGTAGAGATAGAGATAGACATTGAGTAGAGATAGAGTAGAGATAGAGTAGAGACAGAGTAGACATAGAGTAGGCATGGAGTAGACAGAATAGAGATAGACTTAGAGATAGACGTAGAGTAGGCATAGAGTAGAGATAGAGTAGAGATACAGTAGAGAAAGAGTAGAGACAGAGTAGAGATACAGTAGAGAAAGAGTAGAGACAGAGCAGACATAGAGTAGACATAGAGTAGAGATAAACATAGAGTAGAGATAGACATAAAGTAGACAAAGAGTAGAGATGGACATAGAGTAGAGATAGATATAGATAGAGTAGACATAGCGTAGAGACAGAGTAGACATAGAGTAGACATAGAGTAGACATAGAGTAGACATAGAGTAGACATAGAGTAGACATAGAGTAGACATAGAGTAGAGATAGACATAGAGATAGACATAGAGTAGAGATAGACATAAAGTAGACAAAGAGTAGAGATAGACATAGAGTAGAGATAGACATAGATAGAGTAGAGATAGAGAAGACATAGAGTAGACAAAGAGATAGAAATAGAGATAGACATAGAGTAGAGATAGACATAGATAGAGTAGAGATAGAGAAGACATAGAGAAGACATAGAGTAGATATAGAGTAGACAAAGAGTAGAGATAGAGTAGACATAGAGATAGAAATAGAGATAGACATAGAGTAGAGATACAGTAGAGAAAGAGTAGAGACAGAGTAGACATAGAGTAGACATAGAGTAGACATAGAGTAGATATAGAATAGACAAAGAGTAGAGATAGAGTAGACATAGAGTAGACATAGAGTAGACATAGAGTAGAGATAAACATAGAGTAGAAATAGACATAAAGTAGACAAAGAGTAGAGATGGACATAGAGTAGAGATAGATATAGATAGAGTAGAGCTACTCTATGTCTACTCTATGTCTACTAGAGTAGACATAGAGTAGACATAGAGTAGACATATAGTAGACATAGCGTAAAGACAGAGTAGACATAGAGTAGACATAGAGTAGACATAGCGTAGAGAGCTATCTCTCTACTCTATCTATATCTATAGACATAGAGTAGAGATACAGTAGAGATGAGTAGAGATAGAGTAGACAAAGAGTAGAGATAGAGTAGAGACAGAGTAGAGATAGAGTAGACAAAGAGTAGAGATAGAGTAGAGATAGAGTAGAGACAGAGTAGACATAGAGTAGGCATGGAGTAGACAGAGTAGAGATAGAGTAGAGATAGAGTAGAGATAGAGTAGAGATAGAGTAGAGATAGAGTAGACATAGAGTAGAGATAGAGTACAGATAGAGTAGACATAATGTAGACATAGAGTAGAGATAGAGTAGAGATAGAGTAGAGACAGAGTAGACATAGAGTAGGCATGGAGTAGACAGAGTAGAGATAGACTTAGAGATAGACGTAGAGTAGGCATAGAGTAGAGATAGAGTAGAGATACATTAGAGAGAGAGTAGAGACAGAGTAGACATAGAGTAGACATAGAGTAGACATAGAGTAGACATAGAGAGTTGTGTATTTTAAGATTAATCTATATAATATATAAGACTCAAAGGTGACTGACTGACATGTTGATCTATCAACGCACAGCCCAGGCCACTGGACGGATCGGGCTGAAATTGTGCATGCAGGTAGATATTATGTACGTCATAATATCTACCTGCATGCAAACATCCGCTAAGAAGGGATTTTGATAAATTCCAACCCCAAGGGGTTAAAATAGGGGATGAAAGTTTGTATTTAATAATACTTCTTAACGCGAGCGAAGCCGCGGACAAAAGCTCGTTTATAATAAAGAAATCAAAATCTTTTATAACTGAATTTTTCATCTTGAGTTACAATTTCTCCGTTAGTCCAAAATATAACACTTACGCCATTCCCTTCAAATCAAAAATTATTGAGATTATTATAAAGTGCATAGATATTAGATGATAGAACTTGTGTATTTAAAAACTGAATAATTATCATTTCTCCAGGTTTATAATCGTCCCAGTTAGACAGTGTTGCAACATTTCAAATATTTACATTAGCCGGGCGCCTTTGCAATTAAAGAATCTATTTATTATGTATCTATAAATATTTAAAATTTAAACGACGAACGAACACGGCTATGTTATTATACAGTAAAAAAATAAATTCCATAAATTATATTTTTACATATTGCAATGCGGTACAGTTTTTCCGTTCGTCATTGGCTATGTCCTATAAGTGCATTCCTTTAAAAAAATTGTCGTTACGTCAAGATTAAACTTTGACGTTTCCTAATGTCACCTACATGCTCGTCTGACGTTTAAAAAATATAATCCATTCATAGACAACCAAACTGGATAAATCCACAAAGAGTATATAATCACTACGTGTAAATCCAGTCAGAAAAATAATAAGTTGGCTGGCTTTTGCCTGGAGCAATTCACTTTCCGTGAATGGTCATAATAACCCAGCAGTTATTTTGAAAACAGTCGTACGAGTTTACGAAGAATCACACACAATTTAAAATATGTAATGAATCGACCCTTAGTTTGGACCATAACTCTTCTTAGAGTTCTTACTTTCAGTATTTTCGGTAAATAAAATAATTGATTTCAAAAAATAGAAGGAATCTTAGCAAAAAGTTTTTATGTAGAATTATTGTGCTCATTTCTTTGTATTTCTTTATCTCAGAGGCCACTTAATATCGGGGAAACTAAGGCCACTCGTTGTGAGAGTACTTGAGAGGAGAGTTCTTAGACGAGTACAGTTACAGCTGGCGCCAGCGCTGTCCATCATCAGTAGCCAGTAGTTAGATAAGTTATTAAAAATAATGATCTAATTAATAAAAAACAAAGGCATTAAAATTGGCTTTAAAGGCATAAAATTAAAAATTATGAAAAAAATAGGATTTATATTAATAAAAAAAAATGGTTGCCTGTAAAGTCGGTTTTACGGGCGAAGATTTTACGTGACAACGTCTTTTTCTCGGTAGAATATTTATTGATATGAATGCGCGCTGCGCGCGCGGCAGACCGATCATAGTTGAGTGGGAGAGAGACGCAAGGCATTCGGCGGGCCTCTCTCTCGTTCGGTGACTCATCGTAACGTTACCGAGCGTTACACTTTTTCATAAGTGACTCCCAGCCGCAACCTAATTTAAGACGTTGTCACGTCAAAAAAAACTACGAATTAAAAAGCTAGCCTTCACGGCTTCATATTATAATCTAACAGAATATTATAACTTATTTTGGGATAATAAGTAGCTTAAGCACTCTTGCTGTTAGATCAGTGGTTTGCTGATCGCACCTGAGGATTGTGATTTAGCATCGTGGTCATCGCATTGTCTTCTCTTAATAATAATAATAATTGTCCGTCATATTTACACATCACATTCGCTGTTCTTGCTCGCCCGTCGTGGTCACTTTTCTTGATCACCTATCGTGGTCGCGTTCCTGTCTCTAGTCACTTTTCATGGTCGTGCATCGTGATTCCTTTATCGTCCGTCGTGGTCGCGCATCCCTTCTTTTGGCAGTTCGCCCGCCGTGGTTTCACGTCTCGGTCACTTCTTTAGTTTGCCCGTCGCGGTCACGCCTTTCGTGGTCGCAGCCTTCGTTTACCGTCGTGATCGCGCATCGCAATTTCTTGTTAACACATCCTGGTTGCGCGTCACAGTTACTGCTTTACGATAAAATCTCTTATATTATTTAATTGGCTGAAAAGGCCGATATTCAAATCCGGCTGAGGTTGTTTTCGTATGCTAATAAAAAGGCGGTTTTTTGGCCGGATCAGTGGGAAAGGGATGGTAATGAATATGGAACAACCGGGTTCTTATCAGATCGAATGGTAAATGCTGATTTTCATCAAACCTTTTTATTTGAGGTACAAAAATGAGCTACGGATATTTTGGGGTTTTGATCTACTACTTGCATTTAAAACACGTTTAAACACAAAAAATAATTTTCGTACTAGATGTAAAGACTATCTCCCTTACGCAAAACTAACTTATCAACACTTAAGTAAAAACTTTATCTTGTGTGTCTGAATCTCTTCTTTGCGCAAGCTCGCAGATTATAAAGGAACATTTTTTAAGATTTTTAGCCTAAACGTCCTAATGTATGTAGTCATTTTAAATACAATATCTGTTGTTAATTTTACACCTCCAATTAACCCATCAAGCCCCATAAGAGCACCGGTGGTCGCGACAACAATAGAATAGCAATAGATTTCCAAGAATCCGCAATCGAAGGATTAAAGTAAGTAAATCTAAATATATAAAACTCAAAGGTGACTGACTGACATGGTGATCTATCTACGCACAGCCCAAACCACTGGACTGATCGGGCTGAAATTTGGCATGCAGATAGATGTTATGACGTAGGCATCCACTAAGAAAGGATTTCGATAAATTCTACCCCCAAGGGGTTAAAATAGGGTATGAAAGTTTGTATATATTAATACTTCTTAACGCTAGCGAAGCCGCGGGCAACAGCTCGTATTTAATATGGCTTGAACATTATTATTGTGCATAATTTTCGTCTTTAAATGTTTAGGTTATCTTTATTATAATCCGTTGTACATGGTCTACATGTAAATTTCTATAATTTAAACAAAGAACGACCTTTCAGCAGACCCGAAGCCTAAATCTTTTTCAACGAAATTGGTTTTTTAAGATTCTAAGCCCTGAATTCTTCATTACGTATTGATCTTTTTCAACCTTATTCCCAAGTAATAAGAGTTATATTATGTACGTTGAATATCCCTTATTCAGTTAAGTAGAACTCAAATGGATTAATTAATGTCGTGTGCTCGATAAATTAATATATTATTTAAATGAAGGATGTAAGGATAATGTGATGGGATGTACATGTAATGTTGCAATCCTGCATGGAATATTAATTTTACAATGATGGTTAATCAAAATATCAAAATTGGACTTACCGTAAATGCCCTTATAGAATTCGTCCGCTAAAAAAATCTCGCAATAAACTGAATAAACCTCCGCAACCATCAAAACTTTACAATTCTTTACTACCATCCCAGCAAAACCAAGATAACCCAAGAGAATACATTAACATGTTTAAGGCTGTATCAAAAATTTGTACTGTCTGACCGAAAAGGGATGAAACGGGATAACCACAGGTACCGAGTACTGACATAGGGCTAAAGAGTTATAGACATGATAATGCAAAATAGCCTCCATGGTCCACAGCCAATGGTTAGGCTGATCATTGGATTAAAATTGGAGACATTCAGGACCCCACAACGCAGCTATCACCGGTAATAGACTACGTCGGGAATCAGCGCATCCAACTTATCCTGGGAAGCGATTGCAACTCACACCACACAAGTTGGGGCAGCACCGACGTCAACTCCAGAGGTGAGAAACTATTTGACTTCTTGCTTACTAACAACCTCCACACCTTGAATCAGGGTACTAAACCAACGTTTATCAACCCACTGAGACAGGAGGTCCTTGACATTACAGTTTGTACAGGCCCTATACGGCATCGCGCCTACAACTGGCATGTATCGGACGACAACTCACTGTCCGATCACTGTTACATCAGGTTTGATATACACAACAGTATGCCTGGTGAAGAGGTGACTTATAGGAACCCAAAGGCCACAAACTGGAGTGTATTCAGAGAGGAATTGCAGATAAACCTCGCAGCTGTCAACAAAGCTGTCAAGACCGTAGAACAACTGGAACTAACGGTGGGAGAGCTGGAGCATAGCTTGAATGATGCTTACCTCAGAAGCTGTCCTGTTAAGAAAACGTCAAGTAAACGCAACGTACCTTGGTGGAACGGTACTCTGGCGCAACTCAGGAAAGAGACCCGAGCTCTGTTTAACAGAGCCAAAAGAGACGGGAACTGGGACGCATACAGAACCGCCCTGACGACGTTTAATAGGGAGCTAAGGAAGGCCAAAAGACGCTCTTGGGCAAGGTTCTGTGCGGAAGTGAATAACACCTCGCAAACCTCCAGACTATATAAAGTCATATCTAAGGCCCCTAGCTCTCATCCCAGCACTCTGAAGAGGCTAGATGGTACTTATACTAAAACGGCGGAAGAAACGCTAAGATTACTAGCCGAAGTCCACTTCCCCAACAGTATCCATCTCGAAAATCACGAAGCCTTCTCTCATACGATTGTTAAAACGAGACCATCAGTTGACGATTGGAGGAGAGCTTCCGTGATCTTTAAGCCTGACCGAGTCACATGGGCAATTGACAGTTTCAAGCCTTACAAGACCGGCGGCGAGGATAATATATTTCCGGCCCTTCTACAGCAGGGCAAGGATATTATACTTCCTCTGCTACTGAAAATTTTCAGAGCAAGTTTCGCGTGGGGCTACATCCCATTGGTATGGACAAAGGTAAGGGTTTCCTACATACCCAAGAGTGGGGACAGGGACAAAGCTCTACCAAAGTCATACAGACCAATTAGCCTCACCTCTTTCATGCTTAAAACAATGGAGAAGGTGGTCAACCTACACATAAGGGACACCTATCTCACCAAAATGCCACTGCATGAAAGACAACATGCCTACCAAAAAGGCAAATCTACCGAGACGGCCCTAATGGACTTGGTAGATCGGATTGATAGAGCAATTGAAGATAAAGAGATTGCGTTGTGTGTCTTCCTTGATATTGAAGGCGCATTCGACAACACTTCAACCAGCTCTATCACAAAAGGCCTGGCTTCAAAGAATATAGATCCAACTACTAGGAAATGGATTAAAGCCACGCTCGACAACAGGGTAGCCTCATCGACTATCATGGACCTGACACTCAAAATCAGGCTGACACAAGGTTGCCCACAAGGAGGCGTGCTGTCACCTCTGGAATGGTCCCTGGTAGTGGATGAACTACTAAGGGAACTGAACCTCTTAGGTTACTACGCTCAAGGGTACGCTGACGATCTGGCGATCATGGTGGTGGGCAAATGCGCATCGGTGGTCGCTGGGTTGATGCAGTCAGCACTAAGAGTCGTCGAGGATTGGTGTCAAAGGGTCAAGCTAACAGTAAACGCTGATAAGACGGTCTTGATACCTTTCACCAAAAAGAGGAAGTTGGAGGGACTAAGACCGCCAACACTCTTCGGGAAAACTATTAAGTTTGCGGGTGATGTCAAATATCTAGGAGTAATCCTAGACAAAGGACTCACTTGGAATAAGCACATCGAGTATATTACGAAAAAGGCTAGATGTGCTCTGGGTTCCTGTTGGAAGCTTGTCAGCTCTAAATGGGGTATCCGGCCGAAGGCAATGCTATGGCTATATACAGCCGTAGTGAGACCGATTACCACATATGGCTGCGTAGTGTGGCATAAAAAGGCTGAACAAGTAAACTGTAATAAAAGTCTAAATAGCGTACAGAGACTGGCATGTCTAATAATCACGGGTGCACTCGCGTCAACACCCACCGCTTCTCTCGAGGCCCTGATCAACTTAACTCCTCTTCCTCTGCTTGTTCAGATGGAGGCCAAAAAGGTGGCTCTCAGGGCCAGAACGGCGGGCAGGACGAATTGGGCCTCCACCCCATTTCGACAGCTGGAACAGTCTCTCAGAGAATCGCCTGTCATGTCCATGCCATCAGATGCCATGATCAAGGTGCATAGCTTTTCGAAGCAATACCAGGTTTTTATACCTTCCAGGGAGGACTGGGAAAGAAAAACCCCAATCGATGTCCGCCCTAGCGACATAGTTTGGTTTACGGATGGATCAAGGAAAGACAACCGTGCGGGAGCCGGATTCTACGGAGGCAGGCCACCGAAAGGCAAATACGCCTGTTTGGGGGAGTTTGCGACCGTGTTTCAGGCTGAAGTCTTCGCTATCCTCGGTTGTTCACTAGAAAGCCTGGAGATGGCCCTAGTTAATAAAAACGTGTTTATCTTCTCCGATAGTCAAGCTGCACTTAAAGCACTGACTGCCGCAGAAGTCTCGTCCAAATTAGTTCTGGAATGCATTAGACGTTAAACATGCTGGGAAGGAACAACAGCATCCGCCTAGTATGGGTCCCGGGCCACAGTAACGTCCCCGGCAATGAAACCGCTGACGAACTGGCTAGGCTTGGGGCCGAGAGTCTCATATATGGCCCAGAACCAGTCTGTGGTATAACTCCCAGTACCACAAAACAGGTGCTCAAGGAATGGGGCCACATACTATGCAGGAAGCAATGGGCTGAGACCCCTGGCCTTGAACACTCCAAGGCACTAATTCCTGGCTTCAACAAGAAACTATCAGAATTAGTGCTCACCCTGGGTAGGAACCAATTAAGAATCCTTACCAGAAGCCTAACTGGGCACTGCAAGCTCAACAAATACCTAAACAGAATGGGTATTTGTAGTATAACGACTTGCAGATTCTGTGAGGAGGAGGATGAAACACCTATTCACCTTCTCCTCGACTGTCCTGCTCTAGTACAGAGCAGGAACAGGCACCTTGGTCACCACGAACACTCATCAGAGGAAATTCGTGGCACCAACCCCAACCATATCGTTCAATTTATGAGCAGTATTGGGTTGGGGATGATTCTCTAGTGCGAAGGAGTCACAATAGATCCTCATGGGTCGCAGTGACGCCAGGGCTATAGCGACCTGCCTTCTATTAATAAAAAAAAAAAAAAAAAAATTGGATTAAAAGAGAAGTAAGATGATTTTTGCGTCGGATAAGCATGTAAAAGTCAGTCTTGCGCCAGACGTGACGGTAGTCCGTTCCACTGGGTTATGAAAGTAAAGGAGGATAGAATGCTTTTCATTTATGGGACAAAATCACTCTTTCTTCGTAGCTTATCTTCTACCGCCTCCGTAGTCTAGTGGTTAGAGCGTGGCTCTCGACACCGGAGGTCTTGGGTTCGAATCCCGTGTTGGATACATGTTATATGCCTGGTTTTAACGAAACTGGCCACCGTCACCGTTAAATCACAGTTAGAACCGGTGTACAAGCCCTTATTTATTTTAGATCAAAAGCCAAATTTTTGTCTATAACGCCACAATATCTAGTATATTTTCTATGGCTTCTAATCCCACCAGAGTTCTAATGAAGCAGCCTACGTTGTAATTGACTTTCCAGGGCTTCGCGCTAATTGAAATCATATAATTACAGCAATATGCACCCCTATGGAAACGAAACGTCCTAAATATTAATAAGTCCTAAATATTAATAAAACGGACCGCTACCTACTAACGCTTAGATAATACTCAGTATCTTTCTTGAGATGCTGTTTTATCTATAGATCGGACTTAGAAACTGTACTGTGAACTGTTAATGTCTGAAACTCGGCACTCAACTATGCATTCAAAGTTATTTGAATGGCTTTTATCTTCTTCTTTTTCCATCTTGCGTATGGTCAAACTTTGACTTTAAATGTAACGGTTTTCATTAAATTTAGTATATGTGGGGTTTCGGGGGCGATAAATCGATCTAGCTAGGAATCATTTTTAGAAAATGTCATTTTATTCGTGTTTTTTTGTTAAAATAATAAAACTAATGGCGCATTTTCACTGGTCGATAGGGCCCGCATGCGGGGTGCGGGAGTCTTCTGAAACGCATGCCACGACCAATGACAATGCGCTATTAGTTGTCAATTAGTTGTCATAGACTCCCTAACTATACTAATGAAAATGCGCCCTGGCAACGTGATACTTCATACTTCATTCATACATACCCATACTTCAATCGTTTTGAATTTGGTTCTCAAGGTTCTTTTCGCACACTATAAAATAATATTATGGCAATCTACGAAACACTAGATGCATATTGACAAAATAAAGCCGTCGACAATGATTGTCACTTCTATAATTTTCACAAAATTCTTGCATGTATTCGGGCCTCTTTTTGCATAAAGTATGCATGTATTCGGGTCACATTTTGTAGAATCGGATTTTTTAGACACAGTTACTCCTACTTAGTTTTTATTATACGTAGCAGTTGGAGTTATTAATATTCGCCTCTGAGTTCGGCAGATAGAGCACTGACATATCACGCTGATTATTATCTATGAACGTTTTAGGCGTAACTGAACTGCAGCGGAACTGCGCGACACGACGCGTCAAAATATTCTTTGTATGAAATTATATGAGACAACACGCACAACGGCAACTGAACTGCACTGCAACTGAACTGCGCGGCAAAGTTGATCAACTGACCAAAAGTGTCGCGACGCGTAGTTCCGTTGCCGCGCAGTGCGGTTTGACAAACTTCATTTTCATAGTCAGTCAGCTGGTTGGAAGCGCTCAGAGCAGAGGTTGCCTAGATACTGAATATATTTTTGTAGCGCCGCTGTAGTTCAAGTGCTGTATACCCATAAATGACGCGTCGTGTCGCGCAGTTCCGCTGCAGTTCAGTTACGCCTAGTGCGGTCTTACCTTTAATCAGATTTTTTTGTTTCTTCCAGAATTCCTTCTACGTTACGTTGGTTTTTTTGAGGCCTTGGAATATCGCCCTTATCCAAATTAACTCAGACTAGCATTATAAATTGCAAAAGTATAGCTTTCTGTTTATTAGTTATTTGCTTTTTACTTCATTGCTTAAACAGCTAAACCGATTTTGATGAAATTAAACAATAAACATGCATATATGTATACTTTGAGCCCTTGGAAAAATGACATAATAAACGCGCACTGTAAAACTCTGGAACGAACTGTCACCTACAGTATTCCCGGACCTATACGACCTGCAAACCTTCAAGAAAAGAGCGTATTCGCTCTTAAAAGGCCGGCAACGTACCTGCAGCTCTTCTGATGTTGCGAGTGTTTATGGGCGACGGTAGTTGCTTACCATCAGGTGACCCGTCTGCTCGTTTGACCCCTTATTTAATAAAAAAAAAACGGTTGGAGAGTAGTGTTTTGTGTCGAACTCGAACTCGACTCGAACTCGACTCGAACTCGACTCGAACTCGACTCGAACTCGACTCGAACTCGACTCGAACTCGACTCGAACTCGACTCGAACTCGACTCGAACTCGACTCGAACTCGACTCGAACTCGACTCGAACTCGACTCGAACTCGACTCGAACTCGACTCGAACTCGACTCGAACTCGACTCGAACTCGACTCGAACTCGACTCGAACTCGACTCGAACTCGACTCGAACTCGACTCGAACTCGACTCGAACTCGACTCGAACTCGACTCGAACTCGACTCGAACTCGACTCGAACTCGACTCGAACTCGACTCGAACTCGACTCGAACTCGACTCGAACTCGACTCGAACTCGACTCGAACTCGACTCGAACTCGACTCGAACTCGACTCGAACTCGACTCGAACTCGACTCGAACTCGACTCGAACTCGACTCGAACTCGACTCGAACTCGACTCGAACTCGACTCGAACTCGACTCGAACTCGACTCGAACTCGACTCGAACTCGACTCGAACTTGACTCGAACTCGGTTGTCTGTAAAGTCGGTTTACTGACGATAGTTGAACGTGACAACGTCATAGCCTTAAGTGGAACGCCTCAGAGCGAGGTAACGCCGCCTATTGCGTCATGTTTTTTCGTGCGCGCAGCCCATATCGAATTATAAGACGTCGTCACGTCAAAAATATTTAACAGGAGGATAGTTACTTTGCGAAAAAAATTTACTGTTCCCACTCGAAAATGTAGCGGGCAACGTCTAGTAATGTAAGTAGAATGTAAGCAACCGTGATTAATCTTACGAATAGGCTTAAGGAAGTCTCCAAATTGCAATATAGGGGTTGTCCCCAGTATTGGGCCATGGGGAGGGCTACATCGACAGACCATAACAAATGAATATAGATGACCTCTTGGGACTAAACAAATCGATATATCGATTTGAAATCCGGTTGAAACAGTATTATATTGAGTATTAACTCACATTTTTGTTGAATTATGAATGAAATCTTGTTTTAAAATCTAAATGATCTAACATAACTGCATTCATAACTCAATACGTAATATTTTTGTGGGATGATCTACGAATAATAAAAAACTAAGGAAGAGTAACTCCGCCAAAAAACATGCTCCAAAATACTTGTCAAAGAAGTGTACCTTAGGTTCACTTTTCATACATTTGGTGACCTTGAGCGGTATAAAGGCTGACGTTACATGACAGTTCGAATGGAACCAAATTTAAAACTGTATTAGTATGGGAGTTACGTTTCTTGGTTTTATTATTCGTAGGGGATGATACAATAATAGCTTAACATCGTGTACACAATGTACTATCAGAGTTGATTCCTAGGCAGATGGGGGACCTACGTAGTTTGGTCGCGTTACGTCAAACCCAGTCGACAGATCACAATTAACATTAAATTGACACGATCCTGTCAAATGACGTTACTGTCATGAACGACGGTCTTACAACTGCCTAGGAATCAATTTCCTCGATGGTGCCATTTCATTCTAGATGACGTGTCTGTCTTTTACCACTTTACGTCCAAACCGCACAACCGATTTTGCTGAAATTTGATATGGAGATACTTTGAGTCCTGGAAAAGGACATAGGATACTTTTTATACCGGAAAAAGTACGGTTCCCATGTGACAAACTATTTTGGCGCAACGGAGTTGCGGGCGTCATCCAGTACTGGAATATATTAGGGGTGCATTTAGGTTTTATTAAGAGGCCGGGTACCCTTGGAATTTCTCATACATACGTAATACCAAAATCATTTTGTCATACGAAAATATTTAACATGTTTGAGTTGTTTTTCAGTTTAAAATAGTAATTACCTAGGTTCCTGCACAAAAATTAACTTCAAAATATTTAAACACAAAAAAATTTTTTTTTGTTTAAAAAATTTTTTTAGTAAATTTACTACTAAATATTTAAACACTAAAAAATAGAGTAAAACACTAAAAAATATATAAATAAATAGTAAATTTACTACAAAAAATTTAAATACTAAAAAATATTTTTTAAAGTCTAGCTAAAAAATATTTTGTAGTAAATTTACTATTTATTTATATATTTTTTAGTGTGTTACTCTATTTTTTAGAGTTTAAGCATTTAGTAGTGAATTTACAAAAAAAAATTTAAACAAAAAAATTTTTTTAGTGTTTAAATATTTTGAAGCAAATTTTTGTGCAGGAACCTATATAATTACTATTTAAAGCTGAAAAATAACTCAAAGATGTTAAATATTTTCGTATGAGAAAATGATGTTGGTATTACGTATATATGAGGTTTTCGGCCCCTTAAGCGCACTAAACCATAAGAAATGGTTTGCATTAAATTATATTACCGCTGTTAGTTTTATTAGAGATGCTAAAAGCTTTGCCCAAACACTAGACGATACAAGTAGACTATGAATTACTAAGACATGGTATGAAATAGGTAATTTTATATTTTATCTAGATGACACCCGCTACTCTGTTGCTTCAAATTTCGTTTATCACGCGGGTGCAGTAATTTTTTTTGGGATAAAAAGTATCCTATGTCCTTCAACAAAATCGGTTTGGGCGTGAACAGGTAATACACAGACAGACATACACTCTTTCCCATTTATAATATTAGTATTCATAATATTGTTACAAGTCTGACTGCCGCACTATGTGACGAGTTTTAATTACTTTTTTAAACTAGAGATGAAATGGAATGAAAGCGTATCTTTCTATATGTCTGTTATCTTTTCACGCCCAAACCACTGAATAGATTTTGCTGTTTTGAGTCCTGAGTAAGAAAATAGGATACTTTTTCACACGCCGCGGGAATCATCTTCAGTTCATCTAGTACTTAGTAAATACGAGGGCTGTTTGAAAAGTTCTCGACCTTACATACTTCTGCGTGTCTTACAAGCGTAAAACTTATACCATGTATAGGGCCATTATTAACTAGATTAAAACCCACGCCTTATGTAAATTGCTTAATTAGAAAAAATTTTTTTGAACAACCATCTGCGGCAAGTCAGCAGAAATGTGAAGGCGCGCGTGTTCAAAGTTCAATCAGCTGCGCTAGTATTGCAAATTCTAATAAAATTGAATTGTGAACACGGAATTAGTCTTTGTTATTTTTAACAAGTTTTGTATGTCTTAACAGACATATGCAATGATTAAAAAAATACACAACAGTTAAAGTAGAAAATATAGGTCTTTAAAGACGAGTCTACCCCAGTTGCTAAAAATTGTTCATTTTCAAAGAAAATTCCAAAAATTAAAAAAAAAATGTTCTAATCTCGGAATAAATAAATTGATAAAAGAAAGAAAGATAAGCAAGCTTTTAAAAAATAGCCTTATTTTTGTTTTGTAATATCGTTATGATAAAAATAAATGTCTTTGAAAAACCAGTGCCGCGTTTTCCGACAAAATTCGAAGTATCCGGCAGCTCGGAAATTAAATTGATTTTTCGAAAATATTTTATACTAAAGAGATTCAAATTATATCCATTTTATAATAAGAATTTATTCATTAGTTTAATTTTATTAAAATCACGCCAAATGATAGCCTAATCTTTAAATGAACATGGAAAATCGAGCTTAAAAGAAATCTTCTAGAAAAAGTGGGTGTTACAGATTAAGGCCACATTTTTTTTATTAAGGAATAAACTCTATTAAATTACTGTTATATTCTAAAATTATAGTACATTTTGAACGGGAAATAGTAATTTATTAGGTCTTTACCATAAAAAAAATTGCAGTAGGGCCCTAAGAACACATTGATCGGATTGTTGTTAATTGGGACAACACAGATGCTCATACACCCGCCTTGCAAGGCTTTCTATGAAATTATATAAATACGTAAAATAAATTTCACTATCTAGAAATTTTGGCTTGGTTTTCGGTTGTACAATACATTTTTCAAATCTAAATTAGAGTTACCAGGGACGGAGATATTCACATTACAACGAGACGTAGTCGATCTACGTGATCATTTTGTAAGACTTTTTTTTTAGTCAACTTTTTTAGTCATTAAAATTTATTGTAATTTGAATTTTTAGAGCCATATCTTCTAGTTAAAGACTGAATTTAAAATTGAAAAAATCATCTTAAATCATTTAATTGGAAAAAGTCTCAAAGCCGAGAACTTCTCAAACAGCCCTAGTAGTGTATTGTGATTTGTGATTCAATTATGAGCAAAATCATACATGTCTGATATTCCTAGGTCTACATCAAGACATAAGTGCGAAGGTTAAAATTTCACTGTCTCTAAACGCCTCGGGATGCGTAAAGTCGTTTAGGGTAATTCATAGCTGAATCACCGCCGTAAAACAAAACATTAGTTATACGAATATTCTAATGTATACTTAGGTACTTGGCAAGCGATTAATACACTCAAGAATCCCGTGGTATTAAAAATTAGTAAGATGGAGAATTTTACAATTATTCTATTGTTAACTGCCAAGGGTCAGTAGCATCGCAACGTAAGTTTTCTTACCAATCTCATTTTTTTTGCACTACGCACAAATTGCACTACGCTGCTTATGAAACACTTAAAATGTATAAAGTGTAAGTATATAATATCAATTAAACTAATTTGGTGTGATAAATTTTACTTTTAAAACCGAACAATATTTTGGAATGAAATTACTTGAGTTATAGTCCGCGCGGAACTAGTTGTCCGCTCTGCCGGTATGTGAATATACGGGCAGAGCGGCCAACTAGTTGCGCGCGGACTAACTATATCAAAATGTTTTAGTTTAGTTAACCTGACCCAGCTTGTGAGCTGAACACACATAAGCACTTTTCAATTTCCCGCCTCGTCAGCGACTCCAGTCAGGATCGCTATTAACATGTCATCATCATCACCACTCACCAGGCACCGATCAATTTTGGATGGTCATGTGAGTCCATAAAGTACGCAAGTTTGTGTAAAGGCTATCACAGACAGAGCAGATACTGTAAAGATGTATTAATATACATCTTTAGCACAATACATCTCGATACATCTAATATATATAAAACTCCTGTCACGATGTTTGTCTGCGATGGCTTCCTAAACTACTTAACCGATTTTAATGTTTTTTATTTTTTAAATGTGTGCTTTTTTCCAATTCGAAGGAATGGATAGCTTAGATCTTTAATTATAGTCGCAATATTATTTTATTGCAAATTATTTGTCTATAAAGAGCGACCATTGTATATGCGACGCGGGTCACGGCTCACGGGATAGCGATGGACGTTGCCATGGTTATTTAGTCATTAATTCAATAAAATAATACGGGCGATATACTTTATATAATATGGCAAAGAAACGTTTGCCGGGACAGCTAGTATCTTTCTATAGAAATCGTCAGGAGACCACACACAACAGGTATAATGTATATTTTTACATTATAGCTGTTGTGTACGATTTCTATAGAAAGATGTATCGTGCTATAATATACATCTTTACATTACCCGCTTTATCTGTGACAGCCTTAAATTATAGAATTCCGAGTGGATTCGAATCCCGCGTGATGTATTTCCAAGTTCGGATAGGACACTGGTTCCCAAACTTATTTTGTCCATTTCCCCCATTGTTTCAATTTAAAATGCATCCAGATGAAATAAATCACCCCCCAAGGCTCTGCACAATGCCCCCATTTTTTTCTTGGTCCCACAGCGCCCTCCTTTAGACTTTGAGCGCCCACAATAGGGCGTTAATCGTTATCGCCCATTTTGGGAAAGGCTGGGATCCCTACGTTGAATGGGCATGTAAAAAGTCCTGCACCTGATCTCTCGCCAGTCGTGTCAGTCGTCCGTTCGACTGGGTTATGAGAGTAAAGGAAGAGAGAGTGCTCGGACTGTGTACTGCGCACACATTAGGACACTATAAAATAACTCTTGCATACTAGGTTTACATAAAATAAAACCGGTTACTGTCACCGAAACCGGTGTTAAAAAATAACGACCATGAAAACGAGCCCTTACAAAGGTACTTAATACTGATTGCAAATGGTTTCAAACTACACAAATAGAATTAAATCATAAACACTGTCCTAATGTGCCCTTTTAGGGCCAAGCAGTGATATCGCGTCCCTTGGGTTCGTTACGTTTAATGAAAAGGGTTTACCTACATTATTTCACTCTTACTAATAAAAACATCTACACTACACACATTATAATTATTTATTCAAATAATATGCTTTATTCTTTTCTGTCTTGCGATTTTGAAGTATCAGACAAGTACATAAAAACACTTAGATGTTTTTGTTAGTAAAAAGGTAACGGTAATGAAGAGGTGACGTTAATGAAGAGTTTGACAGATAGTCTCAGCTTATGTCAAAACCTTTATTAAATCTATCTATACTTATAATAAAATCGTAGAGGTAAAATTTTTGTACATCTATATATATATATAAAAGAAAGTCGTGTTAGTTACTTCACTTATAACTCAAGAACGGCTGAACCGATTTAGCTGAAAATTGGCAGGGAGGTAGTTTAGAGCCAGGAGAAGGACATAGGATACATTTTGTTTCGGAAAAATGTACGGTTACTGCACAATATACTTTTATGATTTGCGCGTAAACTATTCAATCGATTTTGATGAATTTTGGTATGGAGATATTTTGAGTCTCGGGAAAGGACAAGGGATACTTTTTGTCCCGGAAAATGTACGGTTCCCGCCCAATAAACTTTTATCTCAAGAACGGATGAACCGATTTGGCTGAAAATTGGTGGAGAGGTAGCATGGAACCAGGAATAGGACATAGGATACATTTTGTCCCGGAAAAATGTACGGTTACTGCACAATATACTTTTATTATTTGCGCGTAAACTATTTAATCGATTTTGATGAATTTTGGTATGGATATACTTTGAGTCTCGGGAAAGGACAAGGGATACTTTTTGTCCCGGAAAATGTACGGTTCCCGCCCAATAAACTTTTATCTCAAGAACGGATGAACCGATTTGGCTGAAAATTGGTGGAGAGGTAGCATGGAACCAGGAATAGGACATAGGATACATTTTGTCCCGGAAAAATGTACGGTTACTGCACAATATACTTTTATTATTTGCGCGTAAACTATTTAATCGATTTTGATGAATTTTGGTATGGATATACTTTGAGTCTCGGGAAAGGACAAGGGATACTTTTTGTCCCGGAAAATGTACGGTTCCCGCCCAATAAACTTTTATCTCAAGAACGGATGAACCGATTTGGCTGAAAATTGGTGGAGAGGTAGCTTAGAACCAGGAAAAGGACATAGGATACATTTTGTCCAGGAAAAATGTACGGTTACTGCACAATATACTTTTATGATTTGCGCGTAAACTATTCAATCAATTTTGATGAATTTTGGTATGGAGATACTTTGAGTCTCGGGAAAGGACAAGGGATACTTTTAATCCCGGAAAAAGTATGGTTCCCGCACAATAAGCTTTTATGATTTTCGCCTAAACTATTCAGTCTATTTTTATGAAATTCGGTATGGAGATACTTTGTGTCTCGGGAAAGGACAAGGTATAATAAGGACAATACTTTTTGTCCCGGAAAATGTACGCTTCCTGCACAATAAACTTTTATAATTTTCGCTTAAACTATTTATTAATCTATTTTGATGAAATTTGGCATGAAGGTACTAATTTTAATCTATTGTTTTCTTAATTATACCAATTCGGATTAAATAATCATCGTTAAGACAGGACAACGTCTGTCGGGTCAGCTAGTTGAAAATAAACTTGAAAAAACGAGTCAGGGGCATGTTAGAAGAGTAGTAGAACACATTTTAACTGTTTTCGAAATTTTTGTTTCTCTGTGTGTTTGTCTGTTTGTACAGGCTAATCTCTGAATCCGCTGGACCGATTTCAATTTAATTTGGCATGTTGATAGGAATAGACATAACTACCAGTAGTTCGACTGCAAAGAAACGGACAGGTTTCAATATCTGTCAAATTCGTCGGGTTTCACTAGGATTATGAACGGAATGTGGCTCGCGCTGGCTGATAAAATTTATTTTTAAATATTTAAAATAAAGATTTCAAAATTGGATTCTGACAATTTTAATCGCATGTGCCAAAACACAAACAACAATGCGACCAAAGAGGAACACGATCAGCGAATATGTCATAGTTTTAAATTCGTAGGTAACAAGTTAACAACCCTAGCGACGATTTTCGTCATAATACGTCTTTAAAAATTTCAGCATCAGTTCTATGTCGGCATACTCTATAATTCTATCTACTCTGTTGATACCTTACATCCCTGGTCAACATCTTAGATACTTTTTTTAGCTGACTTCCAAAAAAGGAGGAGTTAATGTTTACTTTGCTGTTTGTGGTCAGATTTTCAAAATTATTTTTTTGTTGTATCAAAGCGCACGGAAGTGCGCAAGCCTAGTTCCAGCAGGCGCACGCGCGCATGCCGTGCACTATTTACACGAACCGTTTCGACGTACTTTTGACCCCCCTGTAGCTCAGTGTCTATTGCGAGTGCAAAGATAAAATTATACCTACGTAATTATTTATGAGTACTTAAGCAGTATACCCAATTTCATAGATATAGCTTCAGTAGATCCTGAGATATGTCCTTGTAAAAATAGCTTATTTTGGCACTGACTCACTCATTCACTCACTCATTCACTCACTCACTCACTGACCGGTAATCAAAACCTCTAGGCCACTTCCAATTGTCCTAGCGTTATGAAATTTGGCACACAGGTCGTGTGTTATATGTAGATTAACGAAAAATTAAGAAATTGTAGAAAATGGTCAAGCGTGAGTCGGTTCATCTACGAACTTCAGAGGCCACTTCCAATTGTCCTAGCGTTATGAAATTTGGCACACAGGTCGTGTGTTATATGTATATTTAAAAAAATAAGAAATTTTAGAAATCGGTCAAGCGTGAGTCGGCCTATCTACAGCCCATACAAACTTTAATGTCATAGCGTTATGAAATTTGGCACACAGGTCATGTGTTAAATGTATATTAACAAAAAATTAAGAAATTTTAGAAATCGGTCAAGCGTGAGTCGGCCGATCTACGAACTTTAGAGGCTACTTCCTAATGTCCTAGCGTTATGAAATTTAGCACACAGGTCGTGTGTTATATTATTATGTATGTGTTACGATAAATTGAGAAATTTAAGAAATTGTCAAGCGTGAGTCAGTTCATCTATGAACTTTAGATAAAAATTCTTATGTACCAGTGATATAATGAGGCATCTATTGAAAGTATTGTTTATATCGGGCGTAGCACAAAAAGAAAACATAGGAAAAAAAAGTATTGAAATCCCACCAAAAACATACCTGTTAAAATAGGGCCTAGTTCCTATAGGCTAACTGTTGGTCTAAAAAAAGAGTTGAAATCCAATTCAATGCCAAGTTCAGATGCACTTCATCGATCATAATCATCTTCATCAACAGCCTGATCCATAATACTTCTAAATTTGAACCTGGCAGGTTTTTGTGCTATGCGTTACACTTGATTAATTATATAATTAGATAATATTAATAGAATTTAAATAACCTGCCAAGTTCAAATTAGAAGTATTATGGATCAGGCTGTTGATGAAGATGATTATGATCGATGAAGTGCATCTGAACTTGGCATTGGATTGGATTTCAACTCTTTTTTTAGACCAACAGTTAGCCTATAGGAACTAGGCCCTATTTTAACAGGTATGTTTTTGGTGGGATATATTGTTAAGCCGAATTTGATGCCATGTTTACAAAAGTGGTGACTTGATATTGATTTTCTCGGGATCGAGAGGTATCGACGGAATTCCCTTACAACAAAAACATTACAGTAATTTTCACTTTTTTAAAGAAAATTAACATAACATGCAACTAAAAAGTACGATATGCACCAAGCATTATCCCGAAGGCTTCCGAAGGTTCCGTTAGCAACGGAACCCTGATTCCTTATAAGACGTTCCGCGCGGCTTCGCCCGGGTAAATTAGATATTTCAGACAAATTAGTCCACTAAAATAGCCTATGATCCTTCTCGTGGTCTACTTCTTATCTGTGCCAAATAAAATGAAAACAAACACAATCCAGAAAGTCCAAAAGTAGGTTAGGTTAGAACTTAGACCACAACACAGAGGGAGCCGAGCGAGCGCAGCGAGCGTTCTGCGGCAGCTACCGACAACCGGCATAAACTAAGTTTACCGGCATAAACGGAGTTTAAACTGTGATAGTGGTCCTATAGGCATTGTTGAAATAAATCGGAAAGTTATAAATTCTAAGGATTTTGAATTACCAACGACCTTGGATGACAACGACTATTCGCAAATAGTTGCGCATGAGCAGGAAGGTGCATCCCGCTCGCACCTACCGCAAGTCATATCACCTGTCTTACTTGCATCCCCGCCTCGATGCGCCAGCGATGACGTCGCGAGAATACACGTGGAGGCTGAAACTCCGGTTTCGACAACTGAAACCGCGGTATCGCCGGGGGCCTCACAGCTGAATGTCTGGACTAATAAAACCGGTTCCGTCGGTAAGCGAAAATCAAACGTATTGCGCAGAGAATTGAGCACACATTCGCCGGGAGTTATTGAACGCAATATTACTATGGCTGAAATGGCAAGTCGGGGAGAATGGAAGGATTGTGAGAAGAAAGATGAATGGGTAACTGTTCGTCAAAAGAAATATAGGTATATGAATCGTTTTGCTGGCGAAAAGGGCACCTGTACGGAGTCAGAAAAATTTAGAGCCGCTGATATTTTAGTGCCGTTGTTTATAAACAACGTACATAAAGAGACCAGGGAGGAAGACATTATTACGTACATAGAAAATAAAACAAAGGTTAAGGTCTCACTTTTTAAGATAAAGACAAAACAGCCCAGAGAGTATAATTCTTATAAAGTTTTGGTGCCTAAACATAAGCTTAATGTGTTTATGGAGTCGAACATATGGCCGGACGGAATATCTTTTCGCAGATTTATTGAATTCCGAAATAGGAAAGTTGAAGATGAGGTAAAAAAATCTTGATATTATGGATAGTAAGAACACTTCATTAATAACTTTTAACTGCAAAAATATTAAAAGGTCATTGAATTGTGTATCAATTCTAAGTCAGACAGTGGATATTATTGCGTTACAAGAAACCTGGCTGCTGCCTCAGGAAATATCGGAACTGAGTCGAGTTAATGCACAGTTTAGCTACTATGGAAAATCAGCTGTTGACACATCGCAAGGCATATTGCGAGGGCGACCGTACGGCGGAGTGGCTCTGCTGTGGAATAAAAGGAAGTTTAGTTGTGTATCTGTGATAAAATGTGAAAGTGATAGAATCGCGGCCATTAAAATAACTACTGCAGACCGGGAATTTCTTGTATTTAGTGTGTACATGCCAACGGACTGTTCGGACAATTTATTAGAATATGTTCAGTGTCTTAGTGAGATTGTAGCTATCATCGAACAATGTGACGTTGAATCAGCTTATATCTTAGGGGACTTTAATGCACATCCTGGAGAGAACTTTGGAACTGAACTATTAAATTTTTGTAATGAGCAAAAATGGTGTTGCATTGATATTAGTATGCTTGAAAAAGACACGTTCACTTTCGTTAGTGAGGCACACGGCAGTCGGAGATGGTTGGATCACTGCGTAATCACCGAATCTGCGCGACGGTCAGTAGTCTCAATACAGGTACGTTATGATATTTATTGGTCAGATCATTATCCTTTAGAAATACAGTGTAACATAAACACAGTAGGGCCGACACTTCGGCTGCCGTGTGCGTCAAATAATAAAATTGTTTGGGGCAATAGAAACGAAAGTCAAATAGTGTTGTACACTAAATTATGCAATGAAAAGCTGAGAGAAATTGATTTTCCTTGTAACTTAAGCTCATGCTGTGATGCACCATGTGATATAAAAGGCGAGGAACATTTAGCTATAATTGATAATTTATATTCTAAAATTATAAGTACTCTGCAAAATGCGGCTATTTATAGTTATAGAGGTAAAGAGGGTAATAAGAGGAAAAGACGTCACATTGTGGGGTGGAACAAATATGTCAGAAATGCTCACCGTGACGCCAGACAAAAATTTTTGGACTGGGTTCGTTGTGGTCGACCGCGGGTTGGTAATGTTTATGCTGATATGTGCGAGTCTAGGTCTTTGTTTAAAACAAAATTAAAGCACTGTCAGAATAATCGAGAACTGATTAAAATGAAGGACATAGTAGACAAACACAAGAATAAAGATTTTCGCGGATTTTGGCAGGAAACGAAAAAGATAAGTCCTAAACCTAATGTCCCGGTGAGTGTCGATGGTGTCAGTGAACCTAAAGATATAGCTAATATGTTTAGGGCTCACTTTTTTGTTAATAGCGTATCTCAGCAATCTAAGGGAGTGAATCATGCTGAGGCTGTTATCGCTGGCAATTATGAGCGAATCACTGGTAAAGATGTTTTATCAGTCATTAAACAAATGACCAGAGGGAAATCGCCAGGCCATGACAGCCTCAGTATTGAGCATTTCCTTCATGCGGGCCCACATTTACCTAGGCTTTTAGGACTATTATTTACAATATGTAAAAGACATTCCTACCTGCCTATAGATCTAATGAGAACTGTTGTGGTACCTGTTATTAAAAATAAAACTGGAGATATATCAGAGAAGGCCAATTATCGGCCAATATCACTTGCCACAGTCACGGCTAAGGTGCTTGATGGTTTGCTTGAGAGACAACTTAAAAAAAATACTTAACTTACATGACGCGCAGTTTGGTTTTAGGCCGAAATTATCCACTGAGTGCGCGATTTTGTCTCTCAAGCATATCATCAAGTACTATACGGACCGCAAAACATGTGTTTATGGGGCTTTTCTTGATTTGTCCAAGGCATTTGATCTGGTAAGATACAATGTTCTGTGGTCTAAGATGGTAAAGTATGGCGTGCCATCTGATACAATAAAGTTATTTAAATATTGGTACGAACACCAGATAAACCAGGTCAGATGGCTTGGACAGTTGTCAGATGAGTATAGGCTGGAGTGTGGAGTAAGGCAAGGTGGATTGTCGTCGCCTACTCTATTTAACTTATATGTAAATGAATTGATTGATGAACTCAGCAACACTCAGGTTGGGTGCTCACTTGAAGGTAATTTTGTTAACAGCATTAGTTACGCGGACGACATGGTGTTGCTGAGTCCATCAATCTCAGCACTACGGAGACTGATTGGTGTCTGTGAGACATATGCAGAGTCACACGGCCTTGTCTACAACGTTCAGAAAAGTAATCTCGTGATTTTTAAAGCAAAGGGACGTAATGTAGACTCAGTACCGACTGTGACGCTAAATGGGATGGCTCTTACGAGAGTATCGACTTTCAAATACCTTGGTCACATTGTGACTGAGGATTTGAAAGACGATAGTGATATGGAGAGAGAGCGGAGGGCGATGGCAGTCCGATGTAATATGTTGGCCCGCAGATTCGCACGGTGTAGTGCAGAAGTTAAAATAACTCTTTTTAAAGCTTTTTGCCAAAGTATGTACACGTGCAATCTGTGGGTCAACTACACGCAGCGGGCTTACAACGCTCTCCGGATTCAATATAATAACGCACTGAGAGTGATGTTGGGGCTGCCACGATTCTGCAGCGCATCAAACATGTTCGCACAAGCGCATGCTGATGGATTCCAGGCCGTTATACGAAAGCGGGTTGCCTCATTGATGAGCCGAGTTCGTGACAGCACCAACAACATTCTTAGTATAATTAGTGACAAATTTGACTGTCCCTTTATGCGACATTGGGTACATATACATGTACATGTACCTAGTGCAGCAAACAGGCTACACAGATATTTAAATTAAAGGGATTGCATTATTATGTCTACTAACATAGTTTCTAAGTATATATTGTAAATTACTAACAAATTACCATATGGACTTAGTCTGAAATAAATTATTTATTATTATTATATTATAAAACAAAAGAGGGGCTTGGGGGGCGCAGCCCTCCGCCAAAACAAAAAACCGGCCAAGTGCGAGTCGGACTCGCGCACCGAGGGTTCCGTACAAACCTGCAAGGTTTACAAATTTCGTTCATTACGACAATCGAGTATGAGGAAATGGGTAGTAAGTTTAAAATTATTAAAAAAAATATATTATGTGATGTAACTAAAAATTTATGGTTTTCGTAATTTTTCCTTTATCTATGCTATAAGACGTTGCTTCGTACCAAATTTCAAGATTCTGAGTTCACGGGAAGCACCCTGTAGGTTTTGATTCCCTTGCAAGTGTCGAAAATTTGCGGCATAAACGACTGTGTCTTTTGATTGCGTTGGCTTAGAAGTTTGATTTTTTCACAGCTTCAAGGGACAGTAGACTTGAGTAATTGATATAAATTTCAGCTTCATACCTCCACGCGTTCCTGAGAAAAAGGGTCTTGACAGACGGACGGACGGACAGACGGACAACAAAGTGATCCTATAAGGGTTCCGTTTTTTTCCTTTTGAGGTACGGAACCCTAAAAACAAACACAATCCAGAAATTCCAAAAGTAGGTTAGGTTAGAGCTTAGACCACAAAACAGAGAGAGCCGTGCGAGCGCAGCGAGCGTTATGTGGCAGCAACCAGCGACCGTCATAAAAGAAAAGGGGGGCTTGAAGGCGTAGGCCCCCGCCAAAACAAAAACAAACACAATCCAGAAAGTCCAAAAGTAGGTTAGGTTAGGTTAGAACTCAGACCACAACACAGAGGGAGTCGTGCGAGCCCAGCGAGCGTGCTGCGGCAGCAACCAGCGACCGTCATAAAATAAAAGGAGGGCGCCAAAACAAAGAAAAACACAATCCAGAAAGTCCAAATGTAGGTTAGGTTAGAACTTAGACCACAACACAGAGGGAGCCGTGCGAATAAGTCTGACGACGCATACTACGGTGATATATTATCACCGTAGTATGCTATAGGAACTCGTGGAAAACCGAGACACAATAGCCTTTCTATCTATTGTTGTCGCAATCACCGGTGCTCTTATGGGGCTTGATGAGTTAGTAATTTAGGTACCGCTTAGTAGTCACAATTATTATTATTATTATATGTGCTCTCTAAGTTATTTGACATTCGGTCACTACAACATTTTGCTGTCTCCGATTTGAATAGAAAGAGGAATTACAATAATTCTTCATACTTCTATTTTGTTCTGATTAATTTAGTTGAGGGTCCCAAACCAGTTTGACCATATTGTTCTTCGGGTACCCTGAGAAAATATCATTTTTTTTTGGTCGGGAAATGCTATTACGCTTTCCCGGCAGCGTTGGGGAAGGACCACCGGGGTATGTGGGACTTGCTGCGGCCGAAGAGATGGTAGGTGGCCGCAGTGAGCTGTACCCACTAAAACCCGACCTTGTTCCTACTTCCGTGCAGGACGGAGACGCGAGAGTCTATAACACGTCTTCCGTGGCTTCCGTCCGCAGGGATAGATGCCTACAATAAATCCCGTCTTCTGTAATCTATCCTTTATCAGTTATCACCGTCACATGATCCTTTCCCCTGTCCTGAGGGGACTGTTTTAAAATTTCGTGTGTAATATAGATCCAAATAAATTAGTCGTAGATGGGTGTTAAATTTTCTCTATTATAATAACATTCATTCACGCGGACGAAGTTGCGGGCAACAGCTAGTTATAGTTAAATAATTAATTAATGTTCGTCTCTAATACATAATTTATGCAGCGTATTCACAGTCCGCTGTCTTTATCCATACCAAATTTCATCAAAATCGTTTCAGCGGTTCAGGCCCCTTTGGCCCTGAACCTTAACTCTTGGTTACAGACAGACAGACCGACATACGTTTGCATTTATCATATTACATTAACATATTCAGTGTTTTCCTGTAGAGATTCCGGATAGCGCTAAAATTGCATGGCCGCCATTTTGCATCGTGAATAAGCATTACTTGGAAGCAGATAGCATCGCTGGTCAGGGTGTTTTCGGTAAGACCCACTCCAATGCAGACAGCATGGTATGTGGTCTAAGACAGATACTTCAGCGGTATTATAACCGTAGGTAAAATAAGCCGTGTAGCTAACAGTTGATGTCATCCAAGAACGATTTTGCAACGTGGCCTAAATTGAAGTGCTTCAATTACGCACCCATGAAGATGACAGTTTTGTAACTAAGATCCATTTAATATTATTATTAAAATATGTAATCTAAACCTAAACAAAATGAAGCGACCAAATGAAATTACTTTTTCATAGCACTCGTATTGCAATGAAAACAGTTCACCAGTAAGATGATAATTATTATTATTTCATTAATTAAACAACCATTTAAAATAATTTATCATAACAAGGATCTAATATAATAATTAATAGCACATGGAGTACAGTGTCATGAATTGAGTGCAAAGTAGGTTTAATTCAAAATAACACTAAAGTTAATTCGGCCATTCTCAGGAGAGCAAAATTTTCGTGTCCTGGGCTTGTATACTCTGTAATATCATCTTATTCAAGTATGCAATATTTTTAAAAGGTAGATAGCATCACTATATAGCTACAAACTTAAACACAGGCTTCTAATTTAAGTAATTCAGACTAAATTAATTGAAGTCGTGGTCAAAAACCATGTTAACTACCGTAACGTGTCCCCACGCCAACTTGATCTCGTAACTTGCTTGTAATTTTTATAACGTACCTATTTAATTTAATCTAGTCATGGTTTTAAACGCCTATAAACATTGGTTATCGCATTGCAAAATATCGACTCAATAGGCCCAGCCTATAAATAGTTATCATGAAATAATCGCTTGTCCGATCAAAAGTCCTAATTACCGTAACACCTGCTGTTTTTGGATGATGACTCGTAAGCAGTACCCACGCGTTTTGGCGTCACAAGACTCAACAGAATATTAAACAAATCAGGCGTCATTCGCAAAATACTCTTATATTTGCCTAAGCCCTAAAGCGAAATTCTTCCAAAGTAAAGCAGATTGGTCTACGTTCATCTCTTCTTAAAATTCACGGTCGCGTCCACACCCGTTCTTGTAATTCATCTTCTATTACGTCTAGTGCGAATTGGCACACGTTTTACAGTCTAATAGTGTTTTTTTTTCATGTACAGATCATGGACGTGTGGTCACCCCAGTCACAGCAATAATACTAGCTTAAAATAATATAGCATTGTGTAAACAGAACTAGCATGCTCCAAGCAAGCCAGCCAGGACAGTTTGGTTAAAAAACTAGCTTGCTATCCTAGCTTGGCAAACTAGCCTCGTGTGTCCCGGGCATATATTGTGTAAAACAGCTTTCTCGTATCATTTGGCTGTAAATCGCTCAGCATGATTGTGTAAAATAAATTACTTTCAAGTGACACATAGCCTTGTAGAGCTGTAAAATGTAAATCGCTTAGTTCATGTGCATGAACCACAATCGCTTGTGTAACATGTCTATAATTTGCTATCATAAAATCATACAGTACACAGTGCTGCTTTTAATTCTATAATGGTCTCGATTCGTGGTTTATTGTTGTACTGAACCTGACGTTTGCTAAGGGTCAGCTAACACAGAAACGTTACGTACACGAAAACTTACTTGGGTTGAAACTAAATCTACCTCAACTATAGTATGTCATTTTGTGTGTCATCAAAATATGAATTAGCGCTGCTACCATCTTTGGGAACCAGCTGTTTAAATATCCAAGCCTTCATGATAATTGGATCCACTATTGCAGCGGTCTTCAAACTTTGTTGACGAACTCCAAAAAGAAAATAATGTTTTGTCTAATATCTAATGACATTTCAAATACAATTTATGTCTTTGTGGAACCTCAGGGCTCCGCAGAGCATGCTTTAAGAATGGCTGCACTATTGTAAGCATCATGATGGGTGAGGTAAAGTGAAGTCAGGGTAATCTCACCTCACTCACATAAGTGAGGTAAAACAAGTATAAGCCATCTTGTAATACATTAGTCGTGAACTGGTGATGTATTGTCGCCCATCAATATACGTCTGACGAGCCGAGTGCGATTACGTCATGATTTTCCCACCTACCCGCTTTTTTGTGATATTTAAATTGTGCGTACTTCATACTTCATACTATTATCCATCAATATTTTTTTCTGCATAGTCACTTTTTAATCACAAAAAAGGTGTTTTTTGATGTGTCTGTCCGTCTGTCTGTGTATCTGCTTACACGATCGTAAGTGTTCTTAGCAATAGTTCATTATAAGCGGGCACTAATTTCTGTTAATAAATTTCTTTATTTTGCGTTAGCTTTTACGTCCATGGATAAAAACAAATGGCGATGCGATAATAGGCTTTCGTCATTATAACTCAAATAAAAAAATAAAAATGTCAATGTCAAATGCCGGACGCCGAGAATCTCGGAAAATTAAATGCGGGAAAGTTATGTTGATTATCAGATCTATGTCCAAGGAGTAAGAAAATTCATTTTCCTCGAACTTTATATTTCCGACTGTTGTCTGAATAATATTCTGTATTATGGTAATGGAGATGTAGCATTTTGCCTATTTTCGTTTTGTTGATTACAGAATAAATAGGTCGAATATAACCATGTATAATTATTATTATTTTTAACAAAAAATTAAAACCGACTTCCAAGGTAAAAACAATAATAACATTAATATGAACTAAAAAGTATTAAATAATTTTTACTATCTAATAGTGCCTTTTTCCGAATTCGGCTAAACCTCAACTATTTCTGTACTCAATCTTCATTATTTTGAAGTCGGTACCAGATAGCTGAATCTTCAGTCCTCTGACAGAATATTTAAAATTTTTTGAACTGGCACCGACTTCAAAATTATGAAGATTGAGTACAGAAATAGTTGAGGTTTAGCCGAATTCGGAAAAAGGCACTATTAGATAGTAAAAATTATTTAATACTTTTTAGTATTTTTTTTTTTTTTTTTTTTTTTTATAAAATTGGGGCCGTCTATGGGCTTTTCTTTTTTTTTCTTTTTAAATTTATTGTATAGGTTTTTCGAACCGAGGATAATTGAAATAATATTATTAAGTCATTTTAATTAATTGTAGTCCATAACGCCATGGATTTTTTTTTTTATAATAATAGAATAGATTATAATATATACATATAATAAATAAATATATATTTATTGTTTTATAAATTATATAGTTATAATGTTAGTGTTTTGAACGGTGTGGTCCCAGTGTGGCGGCCAGTAGATCCGACATTTCCGATTTCCTTAGATAATATTATGCTGCTCCATAATACTTTTTAGTTCATATTAATGTTATTATTGTTTTTACCTTGGAAGTCAGTTTTAATTTTTTGTTAAAAATAATAATAATTTCACTCTTTTTAGTTACACTAGTACGTAAACCTTCGCGTATATTTTACGTATTTTATTACAATTTGTTAAGTGTTGAGATTTGTAAACTTTATATTTTCTAAGAAAATTTAGTTCCGCAATTCAACAACAGATGTCGTTGTTAAGCGTCTGCATCGCGGTATCGCTTACTCGACGGCATTTGATATAACTAATTCGCTACAATAATTTTTATTCTCGCTCACACTCACTGGTTGTCTTAATTGATATTACGCCAGAGGGACAAACGTCCCAGGGTAACCCTACAGAACCATAAGACCAGTTTTAGGCGTAAGACGTAGACGTCTTTTCTTTACATTATGAGTCACAACTCACACTCACAAAATAATATATTATCAGTGAAGTGAACAGTAGTTAGTAAAGTATTCGATCTGTATAATATAAAGTAGTAAAATATTCGATCTGTCGTTTGCCGCCACGCGCCGCCCGCGCGACACCGTCGCCTCTGTAGCGCCGACCGCCGTGTATTAAACAAACAGGTGTTGTTATGTAACAATACATAATTATTATTACGAGTTAGTATGTCCATACCTATGCCTTGCAGTACTACTATATATTCTGTGCCATGAGACATTGGTGACCTTAACACGACGTGGTAATGATGATGATGACGATGATGATGATGATGATTATGATGATGAATATGAATTGCATAGTAGTTTATGCTTTTGTTCTTAAAACAACGCCGAAACTCCCAAACGTGTATCTATAAGGAATCAGGAGTTCTCTCAGCATCATCGAAACCATGGTATACCTTGACCCAATATTTGACTTTTTGGTAGCGTATTCTTAGTACACTTCACATAAAACCAAAATCACCATATGTTTCCATATAAATTTCGAGGAGTTCCCTCGATTACTCATGGATCCAATCATCAAGTCACCACCTTTGTGAAAATGGGACCAAATTGGAGTGAAACCTAATACAACAAAACAAAAATTTCGAAAATCTGTTCACAAACGGCGGAGTAATCGTTGAACATACAAAAAAAAAAAAAAATATCCACAGCCGAACATATAACCTCCTCGTTCTTTGGAAGTCGGTTAAAAAGGCACAAAACTGTGGTCAAATTATTGGCCCTATTTCAAAATTCTACAATATTATTTTGAAGTTATTTGACACTAACCACAATATTATGATTGCTCAAAAAAAGATATGCGTTAAGTACATTTAGGCTTAAAAAACTTATGCTCCAAAAACTTAACCCTTCCCAATCAGTTGTCATAAAACGATCAACGTAAGTAGGTAGTCCATGAACAATCTCAATTAGGACCATTTCTCAAAAAAAAGTTCGAGCTTATATTATCGCTGATGCTGTAACGATGATGGTAATTATTCTATAATAAAACAAAGAACGTTAAAGAGATATTGAATTTTATCCCGGGCTTAGCTCACATCGAGCCACCGCGGGACCAACAGTTTGGCAACTCATTATAACTTTTAAATGATTTTTGTTTGGTTTAACCAATTATCTGGGGTTTTATTTACATTATTATTGCAAGATTTACTTTGATGTTTATTTGCAATTAATTTCTACGGACACAAATAATTATTAATATAATAAATGCGAAAATGTGTCTGTCTGTCATCTTCACACATAAAGTACTAAACCGATTTTGCTGAAATTTGGTATGGATATACTTTGAGACACTGGAAATGGCATAGGATGGTTCTTGTAGCTGAAAGATGTACGGTACCCACGCGATAAACTACTTTCGGCGCAATGTGAAATATGCCAGTAAATAAAAGTCTAAATCGAAGCTTTAGTTTCAAGGTAGTGTCCGGCCGAAGCCAAAGCCGATTAATCGGCAACCGCCACAACCTTCGGCCGAAGCCGAAGCCGAAGCCGAAGGTTTATAATCTTAATCGCTCGACTCAGTAATTAATTTTTAACCGACTTCAAAAAGAGGAGGTTATCAATTCGACGCGTATGTATGTAATAAATAGTAAATAATATTTCCAGAACTCCTAATTTTCGTATATGTTAGTCTGTAATCTGTATCAGTGTCTGAACAAATGTGCCAAATTACAAGTGTATGTATGTATGTATGTTTTTATGTTTGTGTTCGCATATCTCTGGAACTACCATTCCGATTTCAGTAATTCTTTTTTGTTGTACTAGGTACTTGTTCTACTTAGGGTATAGTGCAAGTTTCAACAATATCGGTCTAGTAGTTTTGGAGATACGGAGTTTTATTTCTCAATTACGTATAATTTTGAAGTTGGTTTTATCTTTTTTAAATACAATTATATTCTATATTGTCTACAAGCTACAATTAATATTAAAATTAAGTATTTCAAAACTTTAATATTGAAGGTTTTTTTGACGTGACAACGTCTTATAATTCGATATGGGCTACGCGCACGAAAAAACATGACGCAATATGCGGCGTTACCTCGCAATGAGGCGTTCCATTTAAGGCTATGACGTTGTCACGTTCAACTATCGTCAGTAAACCGACTTTTCAGACAACCGAGTTCGAGTCGAGTTTTTTTTTATTAAATAAGAGGGCAAACGAGCAAACGGGTAACCTGATGGTAAGCAACTACCATCGCCCATGGACACTCGCAATATCAGAAGAGCTGCAGGTGCGTTGCCAGCCTTTTAAGAGGGAATACGCTCTTTTCTTGAAGGTTTGCAGGTCGTATAGGTTTACCTCTATATTGACTGTCTCATAGAGAAGTTGATTTAGAGCTATGGTAATAAAAATTTGTGATTTCGTGATTTATAATTATTAGCTAATACTTTGTGGACTACAAATATTAATTAATTAAGTTTAAGGAATGACTCAAATGTGTAGTTCGAATATGGATGAGCATCCGGAAAAAGTGTATAGAATCAAAATTATAGAGAGTTTAATAAGTTTTTTTTCAACGTAGAATGTTTTTGCTACAACGCATCATTTTTTAGTTATTAGCCAAAAACCAAAAATTGACACTATTGGCCTTCCCCTCACTCCGGCTCAACTCCTAGACTTCAGGACTTTTAGTATGATTTATCCCTAAGCACCCTGAATAAGTTCCAGCAGAAATCTCTCCCGCTAACGCATGACGCATTCTACAACTACTTTATTGACTGAACTATTGTAAAAATTTTTTTTTTTTATTATTTCAGAAATCACAATAATTAGACCAATCAATCAGTATTTGTTTTATTCGACTAGACCGAAACTAGACTAATAAATAAAATAAACAAACACTAAGTTCTTAATAAATAATAATTAAATGATTTATTGAGAAGTTAGTGTTTGTTTATACTTTATTGTATTTGACAGTCACTCCCCGCGGCCTCTGCATACACGACCGGTCCGTCGCTCTCTCACGACTCACTCAGTCTTTCGTAACAGTTTACAGTTCGTTCAATTTCGACGGTTGCTCGAACCTTCGGCAAAGCTTCGGCTTCGGCCGGGTTTTAAAACCACCTTCGGCGAAGCCGAAGGCTTCGCCGAAGGTGGTTTTTTTGGTCGAAGGCGGCCGAGGCCGAAGCCGAAGCCGAAGCTTTGGTCGAACACTATTTCAAGGTAAATAAAAATACAATGTTACATATTATAATAATTTTTATGACAATTTTAAAATCGTTTTAGTAACTAAGTTCTAACAGTATCAGAAAGTTCTTTATGACCTAATTCTAAAATACCCCTCGTTAAGAATTCCTGGAGGTCAGGTTAATCTTTAATGGCTCCTTAAGTTAGGAGCGTGTTTAAACTCAGTTTATATTGAACTTAATTAAGTATTTGTAGACCGCGCATAACTTTAATGGCCGATTTACACGGGTGACTAAAGCCGCACGATTTACGCCGCACGGCGAAAATCGACCGTGCAAGTGGCAATTCGACTACGCCGCATGCGGCTAAAGACCGCTTGCTGCGAATACTACTGTAGTCAGCGCAGACGCGACATTTTCACGCAGAATGTCACAGGAGATTTTTGTAAATTGGGGTGGCGATTCGACTTGGACAGGCGATTCAACTGGTGACTTACCGCGGGTGACTAAAATCGTCCCGTTATAGTCACCCGTGTAAATGGGGTGGCGATTCGACTTGGACAGGCGATTCGAGTGGTGACTTGCCGGGTGACTAAAATCGACCCGTTAGTCTCCCGTGTAAATCGACCATAAGAATGATTGACGAAAATGAATGCACAGTGGTCGATTTTTATATTGATGAACGACGACTGAAAAAGTGATACGGTGACATGTTACTACTCGTAGTAGCGACCGACCGGCAGTGCGGCAACGGTGATTGGAGTCAGAGAGTGTGTTAGGTTTTTTCGTTACAGAATTTCTTGATTTGGTCGCCGCGCTCAAAGTTTGCGATAAAATGTATGGAACAGTTTAAAAATAGTATAAATTTCAATGAAAAATAATATTTTTTTGCTCGTTATTGGCAGAATTTATGAACATGAAAAATTATTCTCTCATGCTTGCTTAACGCTAATGGAAGATTCCTTTAGGACGCACTGAGCTGATAATATAATAATAGATTCTTTCGAGACCATTGTTAGAAAAAGTTTTGTTAGATCGAAAACAAGACGAATTTAGCGATGTGGATATTGTTATGTTGAAACCACAATGTGTGGTAGTCAGGGAGCCCTAGAACTAATTTTATTTTGATTACTAACAAGCTTATTTTTTGTGAGTAGCTTCATTTTGATAAGACAAACAACATTTTTATCTGCGAAAAATCTTAAAACTGGTAGCTAACAGAAATAGAAAGTATTTCATACTTCTATTTGATGATTCTAAAATATGGATTGTCATAATATTTGTAGGACAATGTTACTCTTAAATTATATAAATATTAGGGCCTGTTTCACCACTTTCTGATAAGGCTATCTATTTTCAACACTATCCACCTTGACAGATAGAGTATGGAGAATCTGTCAAATAAGCCTATCCGGCACCTTATCAGGAAGTGGTGAAACAGGCCCTTAGACTAATAGGAGCGAATAAATAGAGGAAAAACGGGGGAAATTATTTGAAAGGGCATTATCTCGTGAACTACTGGAGCAATTTTTCTGTTATTTGGCACAGACAAGAAGTAGACCACGTGTAGGATCATAAGGCTATTTTTGTGGATTAATTTGTCTGTGAAATATCTAATTTACGCGGGCGAAGCCGCGCAAATGTCTATTAGTATGTTTACCGCTTACTTCATAAACGCCGAACTACTGAAATAAGTATATTGGTGTAATTTGGCCCCATGTGCAGTAATTCATAACCCCACATCTGGCAACGAGCTTCATCTACGCCTAATGGGAAGTGTTTGGCTACGCAATTTGTCTGCCTCAGGATACGTTACTATACACTTACAGCGCAGAGCTAGGGTGAGTTAGAAGTGGCAAATAATCAAAATGGCTACGCTTTATCCTTTCTAACATTAATGCTAAAGTTTATCTGTCTGTCTGTTACCTCTTTACTCTTAAACGGCTGAACCCATCTAGATGAAAATTGGTACGAAGAAAAAGGACATGGGGTATTTTTTATTGCCGATAAATGTACGGTTCCCGCGCAATAAATAAATTTCAACGCATCGGAGTTGAAGGTTTCATCTAGTTATAACAACAACGGGTTGCAACCCAGTGACGGCAGAAAAAGAAACAAAACAGCAGCGCAGGCATATAATATTTTCGTCCTGCGATATAAAAGTACCGGCTGGTAACGGCTAGTATTTGATTTTCTGCGTCGAGCTGCCGGTTTACTCTCTCTCTCTCCGGTGTAACTTTCCGAACAGTAGGCTTAGCATGGTCACCATAGAATCGGTTTCTTTCTACGGAAGAATAGACAAAGTGACAGTTAGACCAAGGAAGTCTGCCATTTTATCACTCAAATCTGCCAGTATGTCTAATGTCTATTCTTTCCCGTTTCTAATGTAGTTATGCTAAGCCTGCAGGTCACGTGTTTTGACACAAGTTTTATTTTTTTCCTATTCCAAAAAAGTATCAATTAGTGTCCGCTAAAAAAATAATTGCTGACATAATATTTTCTGATCCATTGCCTGCATGTTTGTCGTATCTACATGTTTCTAAGTTCCAAAACTATCTCTTTTCGGCTCAGCCCACACATTCGTCTTGCCCCGGCTAGGGCGGGAAAGGCGGTATAGGGCGGGCGGTCTTTTTTATCTGTCAGCCTTATTACCAATCATTGCCTTCACTTGATTTATCTCCACAAGTTTATTTTCCTTGTTATCTGCTGAAAAACTCTATAGTGCTACCAAAGAGCCTTTATTAGATCATCATTTTATATTATCATTATCTGAGCCCGCGTAATAGCGTTTTCCCGTGGGAACCATACATTTTTCAAAGACGAAAAGTATGATATATCCTTGCCGATGGTTTACAGATCACTCTATAATATATCTGTGCCAAATTTTATAAAAATAAGCCCAGTAGATTCGGAGGTTAGTCGATGCAAACAAGCAATTTTACACTATATAATAATTAGAAACCTTTTTTTTTTACATGCAGTAACCGTACGTAACGATACATTTAGCATTTTGCATTTATAGGGTATATATCCTTTCACAGGCTTTAAGTATATTATCAATATCAAATTTCAAAAATCACTTCAGTCGTATTCATTCAAAAGGATCTTATATTTTTGTTTATATAAATTATATTAAATACGCTACATATTATTAAGTATTACATTTTACAATAATACAAAGTGTTCTAAGTTTGAATTTCTGAGTACTTAAACAAGTTGTTTAATTCTCCCAAGATGGCGGTATGAGTCACTAACACCTGCCTTTGAAATATTTTATTAAGGGAGAAGACCTAATGGCAGACACTATAAGGAAACATGCAACATTTGAATGTTATAAAATATATAATTTATGAAAATAAAGGATTGATAACTTCTTCCATGTCTTCAGTAACTCTTACAAAATAAAACTATTATAATTGTTCTCTGACAAATCAATTAAAAAATATATTATTGGTCTTTTTGTAAACTTAGTCATAAGCACTGATAGATGACATCACAAAAAACGAACATCACTAATAGTAGACACCAATATGAACTAATAGTTGACATAGAACAATACATTACATTTATTTTTTTTATATATTTTTTCTATTAAATTAGGTCTTTATTTGCCATTTTTCAAAAGATTTAATTTACTTCATCATAGTCACTACATGCATCAGAAATATTATCCACGTTGTCTTCAGATTCTATTCATTCTTCTTCCATGCTGAAACTATCTTTCCTTTTATTTTTATTTTTCATATTTTTGAAGTGAAAACTTCTTTAGCGGCGTTGAGCACTTTTGTGGGATGGGTAAAAACTGTGAAACTCGCGTCAGATTCTCGTGCTGATCGAAAAACCTTGGAAAAACCGTAAGACGGTTGAAGAGTAGTGTTTTGTGTCGAACTCGAACTCGAATTCGAACTCGAATTGATTGTAAGGGTTTCGATTAAGTAATTAAAAAAAACCGGCCAAGTGCGTGTCGGGCCACGCGCAGTATAGGGTTCCGTAGTACCGCTAGTTTTTGTAAATTTTTATATGGTCAATGAACGTATATTATATAGCGTGTTTTATACTATTAACAACATCATCTCAGTTACTTTCAAAGGAATTTAAACGAAAAGTCCCATTTTTACTTCGCCGAATACATTTTTTTTAGTTGATCGACTTTTACTCAATTACTTATGAAGTCTTCTTAGCCGTGATAGTTTTCCTTTTAAATTCAGCATATTTCCTACTCCCGTGAATTTTTTCACATTTCCAGAACCCACCGTTTAGCTGGTAGAAGGGGGGGGGGGGGGCCACTGGACTCTAACGATTTTTTCCACTTTAAAACTTAATATTTCACAAACGGATCCCTAAATCGGAAAATGATCTATAAATACTCGCAATATTTTTAAAAAACCTATTCAACGACACCCCACACAATGGAGTGGGCACGAAAAAAATTATCATCCCCGCTTGATGTGTAGGGGAGGTACCATAAAAAATATTTTGTTGCTATCATTAATATGTGTATTCATACTAAATGACAGCTTTGTAGGTCTCTGAGTAAAACCGCGGACAGACAGACAGACAGACAGACAGACAGACGGACAGACGGACAGACGGACGGACAGACCGAAACTATAAGGGTTCCTTATTGACTACGGAACCCTAAAAACGATTTTTAAAAAATCGTTTTTCATAATAAATGGGTTAAAAATTTAATCCATTGTAAGGGTTTTGATTAATTAAAAAAAACGATTTTTAGTACTTAATCGTTTTTCACAAAAAAAAGTTAAAAATTTAATCGATTGCAAGGGTTCCGATTAATAAAAATATCGATTTTTTAAAAATCGATTTTCATTAAAATTGGGTTAAAAATTTAAGCGATTGTAAGGGTTTCGAATAATTTAAAAAAAACGATTTTTTAAAAATCGATCTTTTGAAAATCGATTTTATGAAAATCGATGTTTTAAAAATCGATTTTCATAAAAAATGGGTTAAAATTTTAATCGATTGTAAGGGTTTCGATTTATTAAAAAAATCGATTTTTTATTAATCGATTTTCATAAAAAATGGGTTAAAAAATGCACAACGTTAATAATTAAGTTTTCACTTCTGCCGGCACTCCCGGAGTGCAATCCGTCTTTTTTCCTAGCAAATTTATTTTCAGTCTTTAGTCTCCATGCTCCTTTTTCTTCTTTCTTGCTGCTAAAAAACTAAAGCAATCGATTTTTAGATCAGTACAAGGTCTAATATTAGACACGTCCATTTTTAGGTGCAGTAGTTCTAAGTTCTTAGATTGTTAATAGAATTATATTTTCAGAGAATAGTGATGATTTTTGCAGTAGAAGTATAAAATAATTTGAGTATGTATTGCAAAACTCAAAGATGAGATCCATGTCATCTATTAGGTTTTTTTACATTTTCAAGAACTAATAGTAGACACCCTTTATATTGTTAGGGAAAATGGATAAAAGATCATAAATAAACATTAATTAGTGTAAACAACATGACCAATAATCCAATGAAGTCAATAGAAATTACAAAAAATCTAATAAATGTATTCAAAACTTACGTGCAAAATTTCGCCTTCCTTAACCTATTTGCTAAGAAATTGCCGGGTGCGTGTTGACGCGGTCACATCATTTACGAAAACTGATCCCATTTTAAAATTTTGTTCCCGAAGGCATCCCTAATATATTTTTTCACATCAACAGATAGCATAAGAAGCTTATAAAATTTACAGTGTTGAGAAATAATTAGAATAATTCTTATTTTTATGGCATTTTTGTCGTAAGTGTCTTCTATTAGTTCAGTGTCTACCATTAGCGCCTTTCCCTTATAATCAAAATTTCTGCGAAGTTTTTGATCAATTGAGTTCACTAAAGAATTGTTTCATGAACTTTAAAAGCTTTGTAGACTATAAGAATTGAATATCTATAAAAATAAAATATTTTAAATTTTGTTAGTCTTACTAAAACTCGAACGTATTTAAATAAATAAATAAATAAATAAACGTTTATTCAAAAAAAATTTGAACATTATACAAAGTACCTACATTTAAAATAAAAAGAAGAAAAATACGACACAATACAAACAATCAAGATTTTTAAAACAATAATACAGAATACAGACAAATACTATGATGGTAACTAGATAAAACAAAAGCACAAAAAACAACAAATTCAAAAGTTTAACTAATTAATTATTATTTATTAAAATTAACTAATTTTAGTCCTGAAACATTCATGTACGTCCAGGGAAGTGATACTTACACAGACTACTGGGTCTGCATCTAGTATATTATAATTATAAGCTCTGAAAACACCGACTGGAAATATATCTTCTTTTTCTAGTAAACACATCCGAACACAGAACGAAAATAAAGCTTAAACACAAAGCTAAATGTTTTACAGTTGCTAGAATTCAGTTTTCACGTTTAAAACCTTCAAATTAACAAATCTGTACGAAAATCTTTTAGGTGTTCGTCAAAAAGGCTTTGAGAACATTCTAATTACTGCAGAATCTAAAATTTAAGGCTTAAAGTAATGCCCTGGTTACACGGTGCAAGCCTACATGCGATGCCTAGTCAGTTACTGTGGTGTAGCTACTTGCACCGTGTGATCGCATCATACGAGTTACTTTCTTGTGCGAGTTGGTCAGTTACGTACGCGTGCGAGTTTAACAACATTGTTTTCACTCGCCACTCGCTGTCCCCTACAAATATAACTCGACTAGGCGATGTTTTTTTTTTATAAAATAAGGGGGCAAACGAGCAAACGCGTCACCTGATGATAAGCAACTACCGTCACCCATAGAAACTCGCAACATCAGCAGAGCTGCAGGTGCGTTGCCGGCCTTTTAAGAGGGAATACGCTCTCTTCTTGAAGGTTTGCAGGTCGTATAGGTCCGGAAAACTGCCGGTGACAGTTCGTTCCAGAGTTTTACAGTGCGCGGCAGAAAGTTACGCGAGAAACGCACCGTGGAAGACTGCCACTCATCAAGGTGATGAGGATGGGAGTTACTGGGACTGACGTAGCCCAGGGAGGCGAGTCGAGCTGCTCTCGTGCGAGTACAGAGGCACAGTAATTACCCGACCCACCTACTGTCACTTCAGCTGCTCGCACTGTGTAACCTATCCTTAACTCGGGCTGAAAGAGGTGCTAAATCATTTAGGATTTTTCACTGTAACAAACGAAATTTTCCCCAAAACAGCGCAAATTAGACTGAGAAATGTTTTGTATGTTTTCGACGGTAATTTACTTTACGGTTCTTTTTAATGTTGAAGTGGTGCATGTTATAAAGGGCTTACATTCTTTCTGTTTTTAATGTTATAAAATGGAGCAAAAAGAAGTAATATTTGGGATACAGAAAAAGGTGGTATAAGTTAGACGTGTCTGTCTGTCCGTGGCATCGTACCATCCAAACGTGTTTTGATTTAGGTTTTTTTGTTTGTTTCTTATTTTTTCTATTTCCGGTATGGTTACATCAGGCTTAGCATAGCCACAGTAGAAATGCGTAAGAATACAAACACTGTAGAGATAAACTAAAGGTACCATTCCGATGTTTACCGCGGCTAACCGCGACCGACAATCAAAATGCTATTTTGTGACATAGTCTATACTTAGTCTAAAAAATTCGGTCGCGGTTGGCCGCGGCAAAGATTGGAACGGTACCTTTAGTTTATCTCTACAGCGTTTCTATTCTTTCGTATTTCTGCTGTGGCCATGCTAAGGCGACTAGAGCCGGATTCTCTTTCTTCGAATCTCGCTTCGAAACTATCCTCACTTGCGGTAGACAGTGCTACGCAATGTACGCGCGAATAGAATAGCCTGCGTTCAAAGTGACATTCGAAGTGAGTCCACGTGACATAGCTAGATCAGATGGCCCGCGTATCCCCTGGGGTCCATTTAAATTGGCCCAGGTATACCCCGGGGTCCGCAGAAATTGGCCCATAATTAGATCTTACTTCGTTTGAGGTATTTGGGTACCCTTTTCTTTGTGAATCTTGATTTTGTACCTTATGGCTTAAATAATAAGAGTGGACCGTTTTGAATAATAAGGTATTTGGGTATCCCTGTGAAACGTGATTTTGAACTTTATGCCCTAGATAATAAGGTAAACGTTTGTTCCTATTTCGGTCAGTGATTTCATATTCATAACGAAAAATAAGCTATTGATATCTTAATTGGAGTGTCTTGTAAATTCAATATTTTTGAGGTAAAGTATTTTAAAAGAAAATTACGGGTTTCTGCTATTTAAATCTAACAATAACACAGCTTCGATTCACTTTAAATCCTATAAAAAATAATGTTATTAGATACGTCAGACAAACGAAATCAGTATGGTATAACGTTTTAAAATAACATTTTGTAGTAACATAACATTCTACTGAGACTACGTCATTAAAACTATATTAAATATGCATTAAAAATAGTCGCACATAATGTATAATATTTATTATTGAATCGGAATTTCTCTGTTTAATCCTGGACTTACAGATTTCACTCCGAAAACTGAATAACTGGACGTAAAATGTCCGTATATTATAACCCAAGAGCGAGAGATAGCCACACTTTCGTCATTTTATAAAAGCTGAAAGTTTACCTGTAAATGACCCCTATAGAGGTAAGAACGACCAGCAAGCTATGAAGTTTCGTTTGCGGTTAATTTAGGATGTATAAAGTTCTCAAGGTATACCTAGCCTTTGTTAAAGTAATAAGCTCTTTTTTTTCTTTTTTTTTTCTTGGAATAACATAATACATATTATACTCGTAATTATTATAGAGAGCATCAAAACTGGATACCTCCTAAAGTAACCGCGACCGAAACTCGATAGTTTCTGGTCGTTCTTACCTCTATACTCTATAGGGTTCATAAACAAGTAAACTTCAGCTTTTATCAAAAGACGAAATTCTGAATGTTGCTGGCCCTTGGGTTATTATGTCTTCCATTTTAAATTAAAATTTTCAATCAACATAATTCAGATTAAAACATATTTCACTGAAATGCGAACACGTGTAGGGCATGTAAGGTGCTTGGGTTCGGTATCAAAAGAGTAAAAACGGTACCCTACTAAGACTTTGCCATCTGTCAATCTGTGTGTCACAGTCTAACACTGTACCTAAAGAACCACGATAGCTGGGCAGTTAAAATTTTTGCCAATAATGTATTTCTGTTGCCGCTTAGTTAAAAAAAAAATTAGTATAAAATTAAAATGATTTTATCATGCTTTATAATGATACGAGACCCTACGTGCGCGAGTCCGACTCGCACATTGCCGATTTTTCTTTTCAATTTTAAATATTCATTTAACATTGTTTAAAGTAAAACATTTAAGTAATTACAAATAAACACGTACAATAACGTATACTTGCTCATTTGTGTTAAATGATTCGTATAAGATACTAAGGGTGGTTACTAAGTTTGTTTTATAACTTTGGTAATAATGTGTGGTGATTACGTACAGCCAGCAAAACATTTATCTGAAATCTAGATGAGCCGGTAAACTTCGTATCACTTCCCTTCTACTATAAACCTTCCCTGAACTTCCACGAACATTTTAAGACTAAAATTAGCCAAATCGGTTGAGCCACTCTCCAGTTTTAGCGAGACTAACCAGATTTAGAATTTATTTTTATTTCAATTGATTAAAGCCTCTACCATAGAACATGGCTGTGGACTTGGAGGAGGTCGTGGGTTAGATTCCCGCGTTGGAATGTTTTTTATAAGATTGGTGAGGAGTCAGAATAATGCAGGCGGATCACCTGATTGTCTGACAAACTGTAAGATGATCCATGCGTCGGATGGCCATGTAAAGTCGGTCCTGCGCCTGATCTCTCGCCAGTCGTGTCGGTCTGTCGTCCCACTGGGTTATGAGAGTAAAGAGAGTGCTCTTGTGTACTGCTTACACTTGGGCACTAAAAATCAGTCTATGTAGCTGGCCTAGTGCTTAGTCAAAATGCATCCGCTAATTTTGATAGCAAAAGATGTCAAAAAAGAATGGGATTTCACAAAACATATTATCGCTAAGACGTGTCATAGCGCTTGTGTTATTCAGAGACTTGACGTCAAATCCCGTACATTTTGGACATCGAACTTCGCTATTTAAAACTACCAAATGTATGTATTTGGACTTCAACCAGTTTTATTGAAACCACCGTCACCGAAATCTGTGTAGGTATTATATATAAAAGACTTTGAAACAAAATTAATCAGACTCGAACTCAAAAAAATTGATTCAGAATAAATGTTTCCCGAACGTCAGCACTTGTTGCCTATCACCGTTTCGGGAACTAACCCGGCGAGAAAAACCGGCGTAAAAAACTCGCACTCTTTTCCTAAAAAGGTGGAAAATGTATCTTTCCGCTTTTAATTTTTTCTATTGACTGTACCCAAGATGTATGATGTATGAAGTTCGGTATTGACAAATTTTCGTGGATTCCAAACTTTTACATTTAAAACTTTGGAAACTTCTGAACAATTGTTATTAAAAACTTGTTATGTTAATGTATGAGCATTGTATGGAATGGAAAACTCATAAGCCGAGTATATTAATTACATTTGTAATTAATTTCACACGTGCCAAAACGTAGACCTTCTTCTTTTAATTTTTCATATTTTTACGTCATGGTTTTCAGTAAAAAAATATTTTATAACACTAGACGACGCCCGCAACTCCGTTGCGCCAAAATTCGTTTATCGCGCGGAACCGTACATTTTTTCTTTTTTTCCTTTCCCGGAACTGAACTCTTTTGTTTTATCTCTATACTACATTTTAGCAAAATTGGTTCAGCGATTTGTACGTGAAAAGGGAACAGACAGACAGGCTTTCGCATTTATGATATTAAAATGGATATAGATACGATAAAATAATCCCTTACGCTTAAAAGGAGAATGCTACTTAAGTGGGTACTTTGGAAAAAATTTGCCAACTTTCAACATTTCGCCTCAATTTCGGGATAGGGATTATGGACAGCTAAGTTTTGAGTTAAATCCGAGTTGAGAATTTTATGGATTAGAATTATTACTTCACTTTGCGTATGATTTTATAAATATTTTTTGGGGGAAAGCTGCGGGGAAAGTTTTCCTATTCTTGAATAAAAGCTTTTAATTTTCGTTAATGTGCGTTGTATATAGCGGGCTATGTAATGACGCTTACACCGATTTTGATGACGGTGATTGTTCGAAGACCGATTCTGCATTTAGTACGTTTTGTATCTGCAAAATAGTATGCTCATATTGTGAAACAAACTCAAGTAATACCATATTTTAGTTTGATCCAAAACAAACTGAATCAAGGAACGAAAACATGTTAGAAGTAATGACACACATGAACATTCATAGCCACACACAGTCACAATCATTTTTCATTCATTCCCTTTTGCTCTGCCCTAGTCGAGTTAAATAACCTTCAGTTGTAAGGAAATACTAAGTAAGGCACATTATTTCGGTGGCTGTACGTACATTGTAACAAACCTCAATTTGACAAAACATCTTCAGAATAATAGCGCGTTGTATGCCGACAACAATGTATTGTTTTGTATTATTTCCCCAAAGCTGGGATTAGGGTTGTACAAAATATTAAAATTAAAGGATTAAATACTCCTCAATTGAGTTAAAAACAGGCCGGTAAGGCACCTGCAGCTCTTCTAAATCTAATATTAAAATAAAATAAAACTTCGCATATTAATTGTCTAATCATGGTAATATTTATTGTTTGTTAACATTTATTAGAGAACGAGGGTTGGAGGCCTGGTGTCTTGAAATACAAACAGAACTGCTTAGTTTAAGACGCCAGTCTCCCCACAACATATGTGCACTGTATTGTAAATGCTATGTTAGTTTTGTAAATGATTTTGTGGAGAGAAAAATAAACATTATTATTATTATAATATTGCGAGTGTTTATGGACGACTGCAGTTTCTGTCCATCAGGTGACCCGTTTGCTCTTTTAATTTGTGTTTTTATAAGTAGCCCCCGATACCAAATTCTATTAAGTTTAATCAGGATGCATATTATTGAACCGAACACTGAAAGTTGCTTATAACATTTCATGAAATATACGAACTCAAATTTTAGCACTGAGTTGGTTGATCATGTCGATGAACTAAGCTACACTATTGATCATGTCAGTTTTCAAACATAAAAAATAGATCAAAATTGGTCCAGCAGACAGGCAGACACGTCACACCCCTGCACAACCAATATTTTTTTTTTAATTTTGTATTTTTTATATCATCGAATTATATATAATAGCGTTTTAGGCATTTAGAACTGCCCGGGGCGGGGCAGGCAGGGCGGGCCGAACGGATACGAAAATAGCCGAAGTTTAAATAAGGAACCAAAACTACGTATTGCACTAGTACTAAGTCTACGTACTTCGTATATCATGGTTCAGGTTTTGTTCGGCTATTTCCGTATCTATTCGGCCTGCCCTGCTTCGGGGCAGTTCCAGATGCATAAAACGCTAATAGTTTTAAAATTAACGGCTTTTCTCCATGTGTTAACAACCCTAGATTACGGTCAACACTTTCTTCGCTCCCAACAATTTAATATTCCCTGCGAATGTAAAACCCGGGTACAAAACTCGGGTACAAAAACCATTCCCTGAGGATTCCCAGACATTCCCAACATTCAGTATTTGAAGATTTCTGGTTTTGCTGAATTTGTCCAAGTAGGACATTATATTTCGTAAAGTATTAATACTTTGTTTAAGTTTAAAAACATATGCTATGTTTTTAAACTTACTCAAAGTGCAAACTAATAAAACCTAACCTACGACCTCTGTGGCTCAATTGGCTACTTGACCTATATTCAATTTCATTGAACAAATGCATATTTCTAGAAGAACTTGGCCTAGGAAACCGTATTTCACCCTTATTATCAAATAAAAGCTTATGATTGATAAATAAAGTCGATTTGAAAATATGATTTTATGAAAATAGGAATTGTACTAACGAAAACGCTTTTGCGGTACTTCCGATTTGGATGTGACGTCATCCTCATACTAATTTAATATCTTTTATTTATCGCGCTCGCTATATGTAAGTTTATTTGTACATAAATAATAAGAATAAGCCTATTATATATTTTCTTGAATAATTCAAATAAAACATCAGTTTTATATATATTATCTCCATTTATTGTAGACCGGAAATGAAATGGCCAAAACTTTTCTCCAAAAGTTTTCAACATTACAAAATATGATTTCTAATTTCTTATATAATTATTTTATAATTTTTGGGTACATTTAGACTCGTACATTTAGCATATTAAAAAAATTTCAATAAAGAGAGTTTAAAATACAAAGCGTATGACGTCACACTATGGCGGACAGTGTTTTCGGCGCCATTTAAGAGGCATATTTTTCAATAAACATTTTTGTGGGTTTCTACTGTGTAAAATATTAAAATATTAGTTGTTTTTGTAAAAATGAATGATTATGAAGCGATTAGCATGAAGAAAAAAATTAGGTCAAGTAGCCTATTGGTTGAGTGTGTGGCAGCTCAAGCCGGTGGTCGCGGGTTCGAATCCCGCCGACGGAACAAAAAGTTATTTGTGACACAGCAGTATGCTTTGTGGGAGTTAATTTTGCGCGTTTTTCCGGAAATGATTCGGTGTATATTGTAGAACTATCATCAGCTCACCACGAAAGTGGTGAGCTGATGATAGCATCAGCTCACCACTTTCGTAATTGTTATACAAAATTAAGATAACAACAACACGAAAATTTCGAAAATCGGTCCACAAGCAGTGAAATCGTCGTCAAAAACATTTGCTTCGATGCAAAATATCACGAAAAGTACCAATAATTGGGTCATAGTGTGATGACCATGGTATAATTATAGTTGTGATGATGATGATTAATCAAATCGATGTGTTGGCTTATGCTTTCAGTTGCTTAAACAACGCCGAAATCCCCGAACCTGTACCTATAAGCATTCAAAATTTCTGTTGTGTACCTTCGGATCCAGGGTATAACCTGGTGCGAAGTCTTACTTTTTGGTAGCATTTACCTCGAATACATCAGAAAAAATCAAAATCACTATATGTTTCCATACAAATTTCAAGGAGTCCCCTCAATTTCTCAAGGATCCCATCATCAGATCACCACTTTTGTGAATATGGTACCAAATTCAAGTTAAACCCTATACAACACAAAAAGAATTTTGAAAATCGAACCACAAACGGCTGAGTAATCGAGGAACATACAAAAAAAAAGATACATACAGCCGAACGTATTACCTCCTCCTTTTTGGAAGTCGGTCAAAAACTGATGTAACCTACGTCATAAAGTATCTTCATACTTAATTTCATCAAAAATTGGTTCAGCGATTTGGGCGTAAAGGTGTGACAGAAATACACACTTCCACATTTATAATATTCATATTATGTAGAAGTTTAAATGCACACTATTTCTCATGTCGTACTGTACCTGATTACAAATTTACCGTGTTATATTGCACGAACAAATTACACGCCTAACACTCACGACACGCTAGTTGCAAATTCCTGTGAATTGTACTTGCATTTTACATGTAAGTATAATTAACTGGAAATTATAATTTGACGGACGAGGCCGTGAGCAACAGCTGAAAGAACACAGTTTGAATAAACCGCTCATCATGTTCTCTGGGAGTGCAGTCTCTGGCAGGACGAAAGAAGTACAGTGCTAAACAACCTATTCTGTACATCTGGAGTCGCATACTACGGTAATCTCGTGGACAGCGCTAGGAACTTCCGTGCCTTCAAAGGTTTTTGTCACAATTATTATTGGCAACAGTCTAACACAACAAATTCCAATAAACTATAGGTCTACCAGAATCTGATGCCAATTTTTGACAGCAGATTTTTAAAAAATGTCCTTGATCATTGGAGAAATTTTTATATTTACATTTTTAACACACAGAATCAGCCGCTATAAGAAAAAAAAGGATCAAAATGTTTTATTCCAATCACCCCGGTATTGCTAGAGTCAATTTATTTTCTCACTTTTTGCCATCAGATTCTGGTAGACCTATCATATCAAAGGGTTTTCGTGGTTGGATAACGCTGTCGATCCTGGCGACGCAGGAGTTACAGCGGTGGGAATGTGTGGTGGGCCAAAGCCCGTTTAAAAAAAACAGCTGAAAGAAAATATTATACCGATTGTAACCAAAACAAAGTGATAATACTTTAGGGTGTGTATGTTTAACTTATGTAGAATTCACTGTTAAAGTAGCAACGCTGTAAGAGTAACTTTATTTTTACTTTTGTATGGACAATGACACTTGGATGTCCATACAAATCACAAAAATAATTGCGCTGTAATTAGAGTAACTTCAATTTTTACTTTTGTATCCAGACAAATCCATGACGCTTGGGTGACCATACAAATCACAAAAAAATCTCATTCAGCGCTGCTACTTTCACAGTGAACTCTATATAGGGGGCCCCTATACACATCCTAAAGTATTATCATATTTTATCACTTTGTTTCGTTATACCCTTTATACCTACAATATACACCGAATCATTTCCGGAAAAACGCGCAAAATTAACTCCCACAAAGCATACTGCTGTGTCACAAATAATGAAACATTGCGAATGAAGTAGATGAGTAATGGGAGCAGGGGATTTGTTAAGTCATTCCCGTCATTATGTCCGCTGGACTCGCCACATTTTTTCGACACATTTTTAGAGTTCCGTACCATAGGGTAAAAATAGGGCCTAAAGTATAGTTTTCACAGAGCCAGTACTGGCTGCCAATAACACTGGCAGCCAGTATTGGCTTGGTATATGTCACGTGTGAACAGTTTCGCCTGGCTTGAAAAACTGTTCACACGCGGCATATACCAAGCCAATACTGGCTGCCAGTCTTATTGGCAGCCAGTACTGACTCTGTGAAAACTATACTTTATTACTAAGACTTCGATATCTGCCCGTCTGTCCGCCTCCAGGCTTTATCTCAAGAACGGTATAATAATAGCTAGAGAGTTGAAATTTTCAACATTATAACAGTTGGTATAACAACAAATACTAATAAAAATCGGTTAAGTGCGAGTTGGACTCGCGCACGAAGGGTTCCGCACCATAAAAGCAAATAGGCAAAAAAGTTTTTCCTGGTCCAATTTTCATCAATCCCCAAGCGGTACTCGGCTGTCGCATAACAATTGCAAATCTATTGTGTCTTCGATTCCCACGATCGAGGTATTAATATTTTAATACCTCCAATTAAGTCCAATACACAATATTTGCCTATTTTTGCTATATAATTGTACGGAACCTTTCGTCCGCGAATCCAACTAGTGCAAGTTGGCCTTTTTCACCGCATCTTTTTCGCCACATTTTTTCTCCGGTCAAGACGGATGGCCGCGATCAATTTCTATCCCTTTCAGTGTGTCGGTCCCGCTCGTTTGCTTCTAGAATAAACGACTCGTGTTACCCTACGGAATTCGGAAGTTGATGTCTATGGTTTCCTACCCAATAAAAATAATTTAGGGGAACTTGTAGTTTAGGACAGGGGTCACCAAATGGCGGACCGCGGTCCGCATCCGGACCCGCGCCGTGACGACTCATTGCGGTGTGCGGACCAAGCATGTTCGAAGATGATCTTCGTTCATCGGACTTTAATATAAAGACCGATGAACGAAGATCCCTGGTCTAGGAAATAGAAACAGTCCACCTAGGAAAATTTTACATAGAGCTTGTAATGGGGATTGTCCATTTTTTTTAAATTTTGCTTATTACAAAAACATTTCGAGGAATAAGGTCAGTGATCGTTTTTCTGTATATAAACGAAAAAAATAACCATTAGTTACTTATATTTTTGAACAAATATGTTTAACCTTAGTTTGACCTTCAATGGCGTTAAATTAGCAATAAATTCGACCAACATTACGTTTCGAACTTTTGGTAAACTTCTCGTACCAGCTTTCACATAATGAGAACATTCATTTGACGAACCAGCCATTATAAATAAGATTTAAAGGAAAAAAAACATACTGCAGAGGTCAATTGGCCGCCGATGATGACGTCAGAGCGAAACTTTAAAAATTTATTAAGAAAAAACTAGCCAATGAATTTCAAAATTATTTAATTTATATTCTTAAAATACCCTATTTTAACGGAAAAAAATATAAAAAGTACATGTGATTTTTTTTGGACAATGCCCATTGGTAGAGAGTAGAGACTCTAGTCTCTCTAGATATATGTCTCTAGACATTAAATAATATATAATTACTAGCTGGCCTGGCAAACGTTGCTTTGCCATAATATATTTGCCATATTATTGAAGTGACTAAGTCACCATGGCAACGGTGATCGCTATCCCGTCGCACAAACATTGTCGCCGTCAGTCTCAGGTTGTAATAATTTACTATTATTTATTCAATAAATGCACTTATCAATAAGAAATGAACAGAAAAGTTTATGAATTCAGTTTTACATTTTTGTGTAGATTGTATGAATATTTACAATTGGTTGTTCGAATGTAATAAATGTATCGGATTACATTTATTACATACAATTCCTATTTTGTTTATTTGGAACACCAAACAGATACAGCCAATAATAGTATTATTAATAAGCTAAATACCGTCTAGACTAATTACTATACATACAAAATATATTATGTGAACATATACACAACATAACATTAAGCAGTAATTCTAATAACTAATTGGTGATAATATTGTGACTTCTAATACTTTGTGATATCCGCAACCGTCGCGCCAAAATTCGTTTATCGTGCGGGAATGTAACATTTTTTCGGGATAAAAGTATCCTATGTCTTTACAAAACGGGTATATTCAGAGCGTAACGCGACAAGTAGATGCATTTCGAAAGACATATTGAATTGACAGACTTGCATGACATCTTATGCTATTCAAGTCTGTCAATTCAATACCTTAAAAATGCATCTACGCGTCGCGTTGCGGTCTGAATTAACCCTTGACGTAGGCACGTAGGTTACACGATCAGTCCGCCAATTGACGGAATACTGATGGTTATCAAAACTACATGATATTAAAAATTTTATCAGTCCATCAATCCATGGGTTAGCCGTTAGACGATCAGTTTTCTGTCAATCTTTACAAGACTGATGGATCAGATTGATCAATTATTATTTTTAACAAAAAAATGAAAACCGACTTCCAAGGTAAAAAAAATCGTAATACGAACTTAAAAGTATTAAATAACTCTTACTCTTTAATAGTGCCATTTTCAGAATTTGTCTAAGTCTCAACTATTTTTGTACTTAATACAATCTTAATTATTTTGAAGTCGGTACCAGCTAATTTAATCGTGATAAAAGAGATAAATGAGATAAAATCGTTTTATTTCTGAATAAATTTGAATCAAATGTTTTCAGAACGTTGAGCTACATGTTGCCTACCACCGGTGAGTTCAGTAATGTCAGAGTATCTGAAATTTTTGGGACTGGTACCGACTTCAAAGTAATGAAGACTGTAATATGTGCAGAAATAGTTGAGATTTAGACAAATTATGAAAAAGGCACTATTAAAAAGTAAGAGTTATTTAATACTTTTTAGTTCATATTACAATTGTTTTCACCTTGGAAGTCGGTTTTCATTTTTTTGTTAAAAATAATAATTTCACTCTTTTTAGTGTTGTCTACAAAATAAGGCTTTATGCGTAAATAATTAATACGAATGTTAACTATTCAGTACATTATGTTATTGCAAGCAAAATTGTGGCAAATGCTTGCAGTTATCTAAGCGATGCTGCAATTTCCAAACTTTTATCTTTAAAGGTTCAGGAGTTCTGTTCAGTGCCTTTGGACCAAGAGACACCTTTGTATGCTCATATTCGTAATATATGTTTAACTTACTAGAAACAACATTTTAACCACTATGCGCGTTTTGATAAATTTCAAGGATTTCCCTTGATTGCTCATAGATCCTATAGTTTTCGAAATATTAAAAAAAATCCAAACCCTTCTTTTTATGTTTACTTAATTGTTTATAACTTTTCCTTTTTTCAGCCCCTCTTGGAATTTTGATAGAATGTTCTAGATGGTATTCCGAATCGAATGAGAGCAAAATCATAATTTTAGGTGCATGAGATCAGGTTTTGACAAAAATGGCACTTGGTAACCAGAGTAATAGTATTTTTTTAATATCGTCATTACTTGTCGTCACGGCTAAAAACGGTGAGAATAAAAAGATAGCTGATATAATAGTACCTATTACAGGTAGGAATAGTAACTTGATTAAAAAAAAAAAATTGTGACAAGTGACAACCCTAGATGTAAATAGCGGGTGTGCGTTAATTATTCTGTATTAATAAATATTTAAATATTTCCGGAGAATCGATGCGACCGATGTTTTTACATTTTTAATTGAGGCGGGAATTATAAAGTACTGTCGAGGAAATTGATTCTTAGTCAGTTGACGGACCTTTTTTTGGGTCGGGAAATGCTATTACGCATCCCCGGTAGCGTTGGGAAAGGACCACCGGGGTATGTGGGACTTGCTATAACGGCCGAAGAGATGGTAAGTGGCCGCAATGAGCTGTACCCACTAAAACCCGACCATGTTCCAACTTCCGCGCAGGACGGAGACGCGAGAGTCTATTACACGTCTTCCGTGGCTTCCGACTTCATGTCGACTTATGTCGATTCAATGTTAGTTGTGATCTGTCGGCTGGGTTTGAATTAACGCGAACTTTTTCCTGGAAAACTGTACAGTTCCCGCACGATAAACGAGTTTTGGAGCAGCGGAGTAGCGGGCTTTATCTAGTTGTAAATAATTCTATTGTGGTTCAACATCCCGTAGTCTAGTAGTTTTAGTCGTGTTATATTATATATTATTATCGGTCATGTATATTGCGCACACACTTAGGAATCCTAAAATCAATTCAACGTACCTAGCCAATAAAGTTGTCTACCGTCTATGTAACCACACCAGTTTTAGTGAAAGAGTAACCTACTCGTATTATATTGCGGTTCTACTGTCGTATTAAAATTAGCTATGAATTTTGTCATTTTCTGCAAGATAATGGCTGAGCCATTGTGACTTGTGAGCTTGTTACGGCGATATTACCGTAATATTACGATATTAAAGACTTAAGCAATCTGGTTACAATAAATTGATAGCCGAGCCAAGCGAAAGTACGTACTTCGCTTTAAGCTAGATAGCCCTTGAAATTCGCATAACATTACTCTTTTCATAGAGTATAAACCTTGCGGCCTTCCGCGAATAAAATTATCGAAATCGGTTCAGCCGTTCTCGAGTTTAAGTGAGACTAACAAAATTTTATAAAATATGATAAGTTCACTGAAAAAGTAACTTTTTTCTAAACGTTGCATTGGGACGCTTGTCCATACAAATCACACAAAAATAGCTCTTTCAGTGCTGCTACTTTCACAATGAACCCTACATAATTAGGGCATATTATACACACCTTAAAGTATTTTTGTTTTTGACATTATTTGACATTATTTTGTTACACCTAGTATTATACTTACCACTCTTTTTCGTCGGTGGTTTAAATGCATTGTATCCTATCGCTGCGTTGTATACTGGACTGACCCTTAGCGTAAATTATGCTCCGATAAGCGTGGCTTTAGTTTAGGATTCGATTAAGGAAGCTTTCAGAGTTAGCCACAGCCTTCTAGTACTCTGCATTAGCGAAATTAAGCCAAAATTCAGCTCTTTAACTGGACGGCTAGTACTTAATTAAAAGGCGGTTGTAGTGAGTCATGACCCAATCAGAGCCTTTGATTAGGCGGGCCCTTAATTTTGAGTTGCGGCTTAGTATTCGAACTTTGAACGTAGAAATTCGAATTTTGAACGTAGGGCGTCCACAAATTACGTGAGGTGTTAAAGGGGGGGGACTCTTTAACACCTCACGTAATTTGTAGACGCCTTCTTAAAATATACCATATCCTCATCACCTCGCTGAGTAGCAGTCTTCCACAATGCCTTTTTCGCGTAACTTTCTGCCGCGCACTGTAAAACGAACCAGCAGTATTTCTGGACCTATACGACCTGCAAACCTTCAAGAAGAGAGCGTATTCCCTCTTAAAAGGCCGGCAACGCACCTGCATAAAAAAGATGTGATCAATCGCTGGCGGTTTTGCCTGCTTATCTTATCCCAGGCAGGATTTGAACACTGACAACATTTAATGAAATGAAATTATTACTTAACTTTAATTAATTTAAGATTCTGTCATAAACCCAGTTTTTCTGTCAAACTCTACAATCTACATTCAATTAAGTTAAGTTATGAATTATTTAAAAACGTGTCTAGTAAGTAGTCACAGTAGATCACAAGTCAAGAACTACAATTACCTACAGGCTACAGCTTACACACTCAATAACAATAACTTTATAAAACAGATCAAAATTTTGACTGGGTCATATTTTTGGTAAATATTGAGTTTGAGAGGGAATTGCGATTCCATAAACGGATACATTAATTATATCACGGACAACGAAGTGTCAGATGTTGTCAATCGCAGCTTTATATAGAAAATGACAAGTTTTTGACAGGGGGTCAATGACCGCTACCGCCATGTTTCGCCAAGTACAGTATTATTTAAACATACCCACCTTGTTTTTCATTTAATAAAAAAACTTGCTGATGATGCTACTGTTTTTCCCATTTCGTTTATTTAAATACGAATTGGTAATAAAGTTGTTTTTGTTTTCGAGGAAAAAATTAATAGAATTTAAAAGAGGTCATTACTTCGCTACCCTTTTTCGTTTACCCTTCTGTATTTCATCCAAATTACTTTTTCAAACTTTAATTATGCACCGGAAAGTTTGATCTTATTCGAAAGTACAGAAATTAGTGAAGACAGATACTTTAATAAAGTACCTACCTAGTCTTTATAAGTGTTTACACTTTTACACAACAATAATATAAAGAGCTGACTTCTAAGTTCTTTATCTCAAAAACTACTGAACCGATTCTGATGAAACTTCGTTAAGTATTCGCTAAGTTAAACAATACCTCGTAAAACAAAAAAAGAATTACTGAAATCGGACTTATAGTTTTGGAGATATGCTAACACAAACATAAAAACATATATACATACATATACTTTTGAAATTTGGCACATTTATTCAACCACTGACATAGACTAAAGCCGTGTTTCCACTGAAGCGGAGTGGAGCTTAACGGTGCCCGAATTGACCAATCGTGCTATTCCAGCGGAATGATAGCGAAGCGGAGCGAAGATTTCGAGCATGGTGATTGGTCAATTCGGCACCGATAAGCTCCGCTCCGCTCCGTTTCAGTGGAAACACGGCCTTACTTTAACCAACTTCAAAAAAAGGAGGTACTTATTCCTTTTTTGAAGTTGGTTAAAATTATCTTATGGTCACTCATTTATCATACAGTATACAACGATTATTATACACGGGATCCGCTGTCAAAAATATTATACATTCGCAAAGCGATGGTACTTCGTCGTTTTTGCCGAAATTTCTGCATGAAAATGTAAATTTAATAAGAGCCTTTTCAATATCAAACAAAAAATTCAGATTTGACCTGGAATATCACTCCGCCAATACTTTACATATCCCGAAAGGAACTCGGTAAAAACGCACGACCAAAGATATAAGAATTGTGAAGATAGACGCGGACTTTCCTAAAAACTTTGCGCAACATTTTGAGATTTATATCAAGACGTTGAGAAACAGCTTACTTGAAATTTCGTGTGGAGATAATATGAGTTCCAGGAAAGGACAAGATACTTTTTATGCCGAAAAAATTTACGGGAGACAATCCGGGAAACTTCCGGGCTTTTTATGCCGAAAAAATGTACGGTCCTCGGGTGATAATCGAATTTTGACGCAACGGAGTTGCAGGCGGCATCTAGTATACAGTACATAGTTTGATGGAAAACTGACTGTATCGAATGAGATGCAAAACTGCGATAAATTAATCGTAGAATTAGGATACTGAATGAGAGTATAAAAATTGCGTTATTAATATTATAACGTGTACCTGAAAAAATCTTAATTCATTGTAAGGAACATATTTTGTAAGGAGCAACGAACGCCGGTATTTGCTTTCCAGCAGGTGACCTGATTGCTTGTTTGTCCCTGCATATAAAAATATAGAGTGAGTAACAAATGGCCTATCTACAACTTTTCCACTCTGTAAGCTTGGATTATCGATATAACGTATAAAGGATCGCATTTTATATTTAAACGCCGTACTGAAATAATTTGCTGTTTTTAATGAAACCCATATTACTTGAGATCCTTTTCACTAAGTAATGAGTAACCTTTTTAAGTAGATTAAGGGTCCGTTCATACAGGCCCTTAATCGACTCATACAAATTAAATCGCAGCTTAGCATAAAGAAACGCGGAAAGCGTACATTTTTCCTACCAAAAAACAATTTTATGGCTTTTTCTGGGACTCTAAATAGATCTGTGTAAAAACACACGCTTATCGGAGCACACTGTCACCAGCAGTATTTCCGGACCTATACGACCTGCAAACCATCAAGAAAAGAGCGTATTCCCTCTTAACCCTAGTGAACTACTCTTCTTGGGAGTTACGTTCGAACTACTCATACGCTTTAAAGGCGCTTCGGATTGTAAAGCTATTTTTTGCAAAACTGAAAAAGCTTAGCATATTTTTCTTTATTAACGACATGCCCACGAATGTTTTCTTTAGTAAAAACACAAAACATAATCAGATTCAAAATATTTTCACTTTATAAACGAATAAATACCATAGCCCTTACGAAAACTTATCAATTTGACAGTGATTCATAAAAAGGTCCCTTAAACCAAATAATGCAGTCTACACCAAATTTTTTAATAGATAAGAATTAGTATGAAAATAATAGATATAAAAAACTAGTTTGTGGAATAATTCACAACATTTAAAAGCATGTAAAACAGTAATCAATTTTATGTTTCAAATATATTTTTGCACTTAGCTCAGTATATTTTAGTATTTAACATCTTTTTTTATTATTATTTAGCCACAATATTTCATTAAACCTTCGTTTTAGACAATTTTCATTAAAATAATATTCAATTTCAGAATTATCGTACAAACAGTCTTTGGAGGCCCACATTATTGCAACATGCCATTTTTTATTTATTTTGAGGCTTTCTAATAATATAATTTATAAAAATACAAGAATTTAAATAAAAAGTTACCTATAAAATAAATACATTAAATAAAAATTACATAAATATTATTAAATAAATAAAAATGCCGCAAGTGTTAGTTCCGCATAAAAGTAGCACTTAAACTACTCATACGCTTATGGAGCGCACAGGACGATTGTACTAGTAAAACTGATAAACCTACCATTTTGGCTTAGTTGCCATACTGACCATATCTATAAAATAGGAGATGTACGAGAAGCATGATACAATACGAGCGAAAACAAAAAAGAGACAAGAATTTTTGTGTTTCGTGGGCGCCTTTGTGGCGTAGAGTAGTACACTTGGGTTAAAAAGGCCGGCAACGCACCCGCAGCTCTGCTGATGTTGCGAGTGTCCATGGGCGACGGTAGTTGCTCTCCATCAGTTGTCCCGTTTGCTCGTTTGCCCCCTTATTTCATAAAAAAGACGGGTTGCACTCCGGGAGTGCCGGCAGAAGTGAAAAATTGATTATTAACGTTGTGCATTTTTTGAACCAATTTCTTATGAAAATCGATTATTAAAAAAAAAGACGACTTTTTTAATTAATCGAAACTCTTACAATCGATTAAATTTTTAACCCATTTTTATGAAAATCGATTTTTTAAAAATAATTTTTTTAATTAATCGAAACTCTTACAATTCGAGTTTGAGTTCGAGTTCGACACAAAACATTACTCTCCAACCGTCTTACGGTTTTCTATGGTTTTTTGATCAACACGAAAATCTGTCGCGAGTTTCACTGTTTTACCCATCCCACCAAAGTGCTCCACACCGCTAAAGAATTTTTCACTTCAAAAAAGGCTTTAAGAGACAAACAATGTGAATCAATGTTGTACATTCTACAGGGTGTAACAAAACTACGTGATAACCTTAGGGTGTGTATGGATTCTCAGTTTGCGGTGAAAGTAGCTGCGGACAACAGCGAACGTGAGGCATGCCCGCGTCGCATGCCCTCTGACCGTCAAAAACTTTCGCTTTGTTATTAAAAATGACAGTTGGCGTTGCGTTGACGCATTCAATTATTGAATACGCCAACACGAAAGTTGAAAGAAAGAAGATGACGAAAATTCAACGACGAAAGCGCATAATGTGTCCATAGCTATTGAATCGCAGTCAGTAAGAGATCTATTTTAGCTATATTGAGAATATTTGAAATTTAAATTCACTATATACCGCTTCCACTTTGGCTCTTGGTAAAGCTTAGGTCCTAGATTTTAGTTCCTGGAAAGCTCCTAAAATCTGGGCTTTATCATAGGGTTTTCAGCTTTTGTATGGGCAGATTTTAATGTGCTCCTGCACCGCGAACATTCACTTGTAACGTAACATTAAAGATTCGACTTTACGAGCATTACGTATTTAATACTACCTTCCTGACTGACGAGTATTCGCGTGTAATGTAACATTCGGCTTTGAGCATTCCATAGCTAGTTTACTACTCGTATGTTACAAGTTGTGTCAAGATACACATTGTATCATTATAAGGTACGCATTGTAATGCTCGGTTCTCCTCCCTCACTGATGTAATGCTCGGTTCTGTAACGTTACATTACAAGCGAATGCTCTCGGTGAGGGTGCACCTTAAGACGCCTACTTTTACAGTGAACTCTGTACTCTTTACATACTACTGTAATTTTGAAAACAGTCGTACGAGTTTACGAAGAATCACACACAATTTAAAATATGTAATGAATCGACCCTTAGTTTGGACCATAACTCTTCTTAGAGTTCTTACTTTCAGTATTTTCGGTAAATAAAACAATTGATTTCTAAAAATAGAAGGAATCTTAGCAAAAAGTTTTTATGTAGAATTATTGTACTCATTTCTTTGTATTTCTTTATCTCAGAGGCCACTTAATATCGGGGAAACTAAGGCCACTCGTTGTGAGAGTACTTGAGAGGAGAGTTCTTAGACGAGTACAGTTACAGCTGGCGCCAGCGCTGTCCATCATCAGTAGCCAGTAGTTAGATAAGTTATTAAAAATAATGATCTAATTAATAAAAAACAAAGGCATTTAAATTGGCTTTAAAGGCATAAAATTAAAAATTATGAAAAAAATAGGATTTATATTAATTAAAAAAAAACTACGAATTAAAAAGCTAGCCTTCACGGCTTCATATTATAATCTAACAGAATATTATAACTTATTTTGGGATAATAAGTAGCTTAAGCACTCTTGCTGTTAGATCAGTGGTTTGCTGATCGCACCTGAGGATTGTGATTTAGCATCGTGGTCATCGCGGTGTCTTCTCTTAATAATAATAATAATTGTCCGTCATATTTACACATCACATTCCCTGTTCTTGCTCGCCCGTCGTGGTCACTTTTCTTGATCACCTATCGTGGTCGCGTTCCTGTCTCTAGTCACTTTTCATGGTCGTGCATCGTGATTCCTTGATCGCCCGTCGTGGTCGCGCATCCCTTCTTTTGGCAGTTCGCCCGCCGTGGTTTCACGTCTCGGTCACATCTTTAGTTTGCCCGTCGCGGTCACGCCTTTCGTGGTCGCAGCCTTCGTTTACCGTCGTGATCGCGCATCGCAATTTCTTGTTAACACATCCTGGTTGCGCGTCACAGTTACTGCTTTACGATAAAATCTCTTATATTATTTAATTGGCTGAAAAGGCCGATATTCAAATCCGGCAGAGGTTGTTTTCGTATGCTAATAAAAAGGCGGTTTTTTGGCCGGATCAGTGGGAAAGGGATGGTAATGAATATGGAACAACCGGGTTCTTATCAGATCGAATGGTAAATGCTGATTTTCATCAAACCTTTTTATTTGAGGTACAAAAATGAGCTACGGATATTTTGGGGTTTTGATCTACTACTTGCATTTAAAACACGTTTAAACACAAAAAATAATTTTCGTACTAGATGTAAAGACTATCTCCCTTACGCAAAACTAACTTATCAACACTTAAGTAAAAACTTTATCTTGTGTGTCTGAATCTCTTCTTTGCGCAAGCTCGCAGATTATAAAGGAACATTTTTTAAGATTTTTAGCCTAAATTTTTAGCCTAAATGTATGTAGTCATTTTAAATACAATATCTGTTGTTAATTTTACACCTCCAATTAACCTATCAAGCCCCATAAGAGCACCGGTGGTCGCGACAACAATATAATAGCAATAGATTTCCAAGAATCCGCAATCGAAGGATTAAAGTAAGTAAATCTAAATATATAAAACTCAAAGGTGACTGACTGACATGGTGATCTATCTACGGACAGCCCAAACCACTGGACGGATCGTGCTGAAATTTGGCATGCAGATAGATGTTATGACGTAGGCATCCACTAAGAAAGGATTTCGATAAATTCTACCCCCAAGGGGTTAAAATAGGGTATGAAAGTTTGTATATATTAATACTTCTTAACGCTAGCGAAGCCGCGGGCAACAGCTCGTATTTAATATGGCTTGAACATTATTATTGTGCATAATTTTCGTCTTTAAATGTTTAGGTTATCTTTATTATAATCCGTTGTACATGGTCTACATGTAAATTTCTATAATTTTAACAAAGAACGACCTTTCAGCAGACCCGAAGCCTAAATCTTTTTCAACGAAATTGGTTTTTTAAGATTCTAAGCCCTGAATTCTTCATTACGTATTGATCTTTTTCAACCTTATTCCCAAGTAATAAGAGTTATATTATGTACGTTGAATATCCCTTATTCAGTTAAGTAGAACTCAAATGGATTAATTAATGTCGTGTGCTCGATAAATTAATATATTATTTAAATGAAGGATGTAAGGATAATGTGATGGGATGTACATGTAATGTTGCAATCCTGCATGGAATATTAATTTTACAATGATGGTTAATCAAAATATCAAAATTGGACTTACCGTAAGTGCCCTTATAGAATTCGTCCGCTAAAAAAATTTCGCAATAAACTGAATAAACCTCCGCAACCATCAAAACTACTTTACAATTCTTTACTACCATCCCAGCAAAACCAAAATAACCCAAGAGAATACATTAACATGTTTAAGGCTGTATCAAAAATTTGTACTGTCTGACCGAAAAGGGATGAAACGGGATAACCACAGGTACCGAGTACTGACATAGGGCTAAAGAGTTATAGACATGATAATGCAAAATAGCCTCCATGGTCCAGTGGTTCAGAGCGTGGCTCTTAAATCAGAAAGTTCGAATCCCCCATTGGTTAGGATAATGTTAAGACTTAAGGCTATATGGTTAATGGTTAGGCTGATCATTGGATTAAAAGAGAAGTAAGATGATTTTTGCGTCGGATAAGCATGTAAAAGTCAGTATTGCGCCAGACGTGGCGGTAGTCCGTTCCACTGGGTTATGAAAGTAAAGGAGGATAGAATGCTTTTCATTTATGGGACAAAATCACTCTTTCTTCGTAGCTTATCTTCTACCGCCTCTGTAGTCTAGTGGTTAGAGCGTGGCTCTCGACACCGGAGGTCTTGGGTTCGAATCCCGTGTTGGATACATGTTATATGCCTGGTTTTAATGAAACTGGCCACCGTCACCGTTAAATCACAGTCGGAACCGGTGTACAAGCCCTTATTTATTTTAGACCAAATTTTTGTCTATAACGCCACAATATCTAGTATATTTTCTATGGCTTCTAATCCCACCAGAGTTCTAATGAAGCAGCCTACGTTGTAATTGACTTTCCAGGGCTTCGCGCTAATTGAAATCATATAATTACAGCAATATGCACCCCTATGGACACGAATTTTTCAAAATTCATCCCCTTAGGGGATGAATTTTTAAAAGTCCTAAATATTAATAAGTCCTAAATATTAATAAAACGGACCGCTACCTACTAACGCTTAGATAATACTCAGTATCTTTCTTGAGATGCTGTTTTATCTATAGATCGGACTTAGGAACTGTACTGTGAACTGTTCATGTCTGAAACTCGGCACTCAACTATGCATTAAAAGTTATTTGAATGGCTTTTATCTTCTTCTTTTTCCATCTTGCGTATGGTCAAACTTTGACGTTAAATGTAACGATTTTCATGAAATTTAGTATATAGGGGTTTCGGGGGCGATAAATCGATCTAGCTAGGAATCATTTTTAGAAAATGTCATTTTATTCGTGTTTTTTTGTTAAAATAATAAAACTAATGGCGCATTTTCACTGGCCGATAGGGCCCGCATGCGGGGTGCGGGAGTCTTCTGAAACGCATGCCACGACCAATGACAATGCGCTATTAGTTGTCAATTAGTTGTCACAGACTCCCTAACTATACTAATGAAAATGCGCCCTGGCAACGTGATACTTTCATTCATACATACCCATACTTCAATCGTTTTGAATTTGGTTCTCAAGGTTCTTTTCGCACACTAATAAAATAATATTATGGCAATCTACGAAATACTAGATTCATATTGACAAAATAAAGCCGTTGACAATGATTGTCACTTCTATAATTTTCACAAAATTATTGCATGTATTCGGGCCTCTTTTTGCATAAAGTATGTATGTATTCGGGTCACATTTTGTAGAATCGGATTTTTTAGACACAGTTACTCCTCCTTAGTTTTTATTATACATAGCAGTTGGAGTTATTAATATTCGCCTCTGAGTTCGGCAGATAGAGCACTGACATATCACGCTGATTATTATCTATGAACGTTTCGTATTAAGGTAAGACCGCACTAGGCGTAACTGAACTGCAGCGGAACTTCGCGACACCACGCGTCAAAATATTCTTTGTATGAAATTATATGAGACAACACGCACAACGGCAACTGAACTGCACTGCAACTGAACTGCGCGGCAAAGTTGATCAACTGACCAAAAGTGTCGCGACGTGTAGTTCCGTTGCCGCGCAGTGCGGTTTGACAAACTTCATTTTCATAGTCAGTCAGCTGGTTGGAAGCGCTCAGAGCAGAGGTTGCCTAGATACTGAATATATTTTTGTAGCGCCGCTGTAGTTCAAGTGCTGTATACCTATAAATGACGCGTCGTGTCGCGCAGATCCGCTGCAGTTCAGTTACGCCTAGTGCGGACTTACCTTTAATCAGATTTTTTTGTTTCTTCCAGTATTCCTTCTACGTTACGCTGGTTTTTTGGAGGCCTTGGAATATCGCCCTTATCCAAATTAATTCAGACTAGCATTATAAATTGCAAAAGTATAGCTTTCTGCTTATTAGTTATTTGCTTTTTACTTCATTGCTTAAACAGCTAAACCGATTTTGATGAAATTAAACAATCTCGAACTCGACTCGAACTCGACTCGAACTCGACTCGAACTCGACTCGAACTCGACTCCAACTCGACTCGAACTCGACACGAACTCGACTCGAACTCGACTCGAACTCGACTCGGACTTGACTCGAACTCGGTTGTCTGTAAAGTCGGTTTACTGACGATAGTTGAACGTGACAACGTCATAGCCTTAAATGGAACGCCTCAGAGCGAGGTAACGCCGCCTATTGCGTCATGTTTTTTCGTGCGCGCAGCCCATATCGAATTATAAGACGTCGTCACGTCAAAAATATTTAACAGGAGGATAGTTACTTTGCGAAAAAAATTTACTGTTCCCACTCGAAAATGTAGCGGGCAACGTCTAGTAATGTAAGTAGAATGTAAGCAACCGTGATTAATCTTACGAATAGGCTTAAGGAAGTCTCCAAATTGCAATATAGGGGTTGTCCCCAGTATTGGGCCATGGGGAGGGCTACATCGACAGACCATAACAAATGAATATAGATGACCTCTTGGGACTAAACAAATCGATATATCGATTTGAAATCCGGTTGAAACAGTATTATATTGAGTATTAACCCACATTTTTGTTGAATTATGAATGAAATCTTGTTTTAAAATCTAAATGATCTAACATAACTGCATTCATAACTCAATACGTAATATTTTTGTGGGATGATCTACGAATAATAAAAAACTAAGGAAGAGTAACTCCGCCAAAAAACATGCTCCAAAATACTTGTCAAAGAAGTGTACCTTAGGTTCACTTTTCATACATTTGGTGACCTTGAGCGGTATAAAGGCTGACGTTACATGACAGTTCGAATGGAACCAAATTTAAAACTGTATTAGTATGGGAGTTACGTTTCTTGGTTTTATTATTCGTAGGGGATGATACAATAATAGCTTAACATCGTGTACACAATGTACTATCAGAGTTGATTCCTAGGCAGACGGGGGACCTACGTAGTTTGGTCGCGTTACGTCAAACCCAGCCGACAGATCACAATTAACATTAAATTGACACGATCCTGTCAAATGACGTTGGTCTTACAACTGCCTAGGAATCAATTTCCTCGATGGTGCCATGTCATTCTAGATGACGTGTCTGTCTTTTATCACTTTAAGTCCAAACCGCACAACCGATTTTGCTGAAATTTGATATGGAGATACTTTGAGTCCTGGAAAAGGACATAGGATACTTTTTACACCGGAAAAAAGTACGGTTCCCATGTGACAAACTATTTTGGCGCAACGGAGTTGCGGGCGTCATCTAGTACTGGAATATATTAGGGGTGCATTTAGGTTTTATTAAGAGGCCGGGTACCCTTGGAATTTCTCATACATACGTAATACCAAAATCATTTTGTCATACGAAAATATTTAATATTTTTGAGTTGTTTTTCAGTTTAAAATAGTAATTACCTAGGTTCCTGCACAAAAATTAACTTCAAAATATTTAAACACAAAAAATTTTTTTTTGTTTAAATAATTTTTTTAGTAAATTTACTACAAAATATTTAAATACTAAAAAATATTTTTTAAAGTCTAACTAAAAAATATTTTGTAGTAAATTTACTATTTATTTATATATTTTTAGTGTGTTACTCTATTTTTTAGTGTTAAAACATTTAGTAGTAAATTTACAAAAAAAAAATTTTAAACAAAAAAATTTTTTTAATGTTTAAATATTTTTGTGCAGGAACCTAGATAATTACTATTTAAAGCTGAAAAATAACTCAAAGATGTTAAATATTTTCGTATGAGAAAATGATTTTGGTATTACGTATGTATGAGAATTTCGAGGGGTACCCGGCCCCTTAAGCGCACTAAACCATAAGAAATGGTTTGCATTAAATTATATTACCGCTGTTAGTTTTATTAGAGATGCTAAAAGCTTTGCCCAAACACTAGACGATACAAGTAGACTATGAATTACTAAGACATGGTATGAAATAGGTAATTTTATATTTTATCTAGATGACACCCGCAACTCTGTTGCTTCAAATTTCGTTTATCACGCGGGTGCAGTAATTTTTTTTTGGGATAAATAGTATCCTATGTCCTTCAACAAAATCGGTTTGGGCGTGAAGAGGTAATACACAGACAGACATACCGACTTTCGCATTTATAATATTAGTATTCATAATATTGTTATAATTCTGACTGCCGCACTATGTGACGAGTTTTAATTACAATTAGATATGAAATGGAATGAAACCGTATCTTTCTATCTGTCTGTTATCTTTTCACGCCCAAACCACTGAATAGATTTTGCTGTTTTGAGTCCTGAGTAAGAAAATAGGATACTTTTTCACACGCCGCGGGAATCATCTTCAGTTCATCTAGTACTTAGTAAATACGAGGGCTGTTTGAAAAGTTCTCGGCCTTACATACTTCTGCGTGTCTTACAAGCGTATAACTTATACCATGTATAGGGCCATTATTAACTAGATTAAAACCCACGCCTTTTGTAAATTGCTTAATTAGAAAAAAACTTTTTGAACCACCATCTGCGCCAAATCAGCAGAAATGTGAAGGCGCGCGTATTCAAAGTTCAAACAGTTGCGCTAGTATTGCAAATTCTAATAAAATTGAATTGTGAACACGGAACTAGTCTTTGTCATTTTTAACAAGTTTTGTATGTCTTAACAGACATATGCAATGATTAAAAAAATACACAACAGTTAAAGTAGAAAATACAGGTCTTTAAAGACGAGTCTACCCCAGTTGCTAAAAATCGTTCATTTTCAAAGAAAACTCCAAAAATTAAAAAAAAAATGTTCTAATCTCGGAATAAATAAATAGATAAAAGAAAGAAAGATAAACAAGCTTTTAAAAAATAGCCTTATTTTTGTTTTGTAATATCGTTATGATAAAAATAAATGTCTTTGAAAAACCAGTGCCGCGTTTTCCGACAAAATTCGAAGTATCCGGCAGCTCGGAAATTAAATTGATTTTTCGAAAATATTTTATACTAAAGAGATTCAAATTATATCCATTTTATAATAAGAATTTATTCATTAGTTTAATTTTATTAAAATCACGCCAAATGATAGCCTAATCTTTAAATGAACATGGAAAATCGAACTTAAAAGAAATCTTCTAGAAAAAGTGGGTCTTAGAGATTAAGGCCACATTTTTTTTATTAAGGAATAAACTCTATTAAATTACTGTTATATTCTTAAATTATAGTACATTTTGAACGGGAAATAGTAATTTATTAGGTCTTTACCATAAAAAAATGTGCAGTAGGGCCCTAAGAACACATTGATCGGATTGTTGTTAATTGGGACAACACAGATGCTCACACACCCGCCTTGCAAGGCTTTCTATGAAATTATATAAATACGTAAAATAAATTTCACTATCTAGAAATTTTGGCTTGGTTTTCGGTTGTACAATACATTTTTCAAATCTAAATTAGAGTTACCAGGGACGGAGATATTCACATTACAACGAGACGTAGTCGATCTACGTGATCATTTTGTAAGACTTTTTTTTTAATCAACTTTTTTAGTCATTAAAACTTATTGTAATTTGAACTTTTAGAGCCATATCTTCTAGTTAAAGACTGAATTTAAAATTGAAAAAATGATCTTAAATCATTTAATTGGAAAAAGTCTCAAAGCCGAGAACTTCTCAAACAGCCCTAGTGATTGTGATTTGTGATTCAATTATGAGCAAAATCATACATGTCTGATATTCCTAGGTCTACATCAAGACATAAGTGCGAAGGTTAAAATTTCACTGTCTCTAAACGCCTCGGGATGCGTAAAGTCGTTTAGGGTAATTCATAGCTGAATCACCGCCGTGAAACAAAACATTAGTTATACGAATATTCTAATGTATACTTAGGTACTTGGCAAGCGATTAATACACTTAAGAATCCCGTGGTATTAAAAATTAGTAAGATGGAGAATTTTACAATTATTCTATTGTTAACTGCCTAAGGGTCAGTAGCATCGCAACGTAAGTTTTCTTACCAATCTCATTTTTTTTTGCACTACGCACAAATTGCACTACGCTGCTTATGAGACACTTAAAATGTATAAAGTGTAAGTAGGTATATAATATCAATTTAACTAATTTGGTGTGATAAATTTTACTTTTAAAACCGAACAATATTTTGGAATGAAATTACTTGAGTTATAGTCCGCGCGGAACTAGTTGGCCGCTCTGCCGGTATGTGAGTATACGGGCAGAGCGGCCAACTAGTTGCGCGCGGACTAACTATATCAAAATGTTTTAGTTTAGTTAACCTGACCCAGCTTGTGAGCTGAACACACATAAGCACTTTTCAATTTCCCGCCTCGTCAGCGACTCCAGTCAGGATCGCTATTAATTAACATGTCATCATCATCACCAGGCACCGATCAATTTTGGATGGTCATGTGAGTCCATAAAGTACGCAAGTTTGTGTAAAGGCTATCACAGACAGAGCAGATAATGTAAAGATGTATTAATATACATCTTTAGCACAATACATCTCGATACATCTAATATATATAAAACTCCTGTCACGATGTTTGTCTGCGATGGCTTCCTAAACTACTTAACCGATTTTAATGTTTTTATTTTTTAAATGTGTGTTGGGGCTGGAGCCTGGAGCCGTCTGCTGGAAGGTGCCTTGAATCTTGATGATGATTGATGGTGATGAATGAAAAACATGCGCACACCGGCGGTGGTCCAGTATCGAGTGAGCCGCACGCCGCGGCCCGGGCGCAGGCCTACGTACGCCCAGCTGCATGTGTGCGTGTGATGTGACGTCGACGTTGTCGGTTGTGATGCGTCGACAATGTGTGCTTTTTTCCAACTCGAAGGAATGGATAGCTTAGATCTTTAATTATAGTCGCAATATTATTTTATTGCAAATTATTTGTCTATAAAGAGCGACCATTGTATATGCGACGCGGGTCACGGCTCACGGGATAGCGATGGACGTTGCCATGGTTATTTAGTCATTAATTCAATAAAATAATACGGGCGATATACTTTATATAATATGGCAAAGAAACGTTTGCCGGGACAGCTAGTATCTTTCTATAGAAATCGTCAGGAGACCACACACAACAGCTATAATGTATATTTTTACATTATAGCTGTTGTGTACGATTTCTATAGAAAGATGTATCGTGCTATAATATACATCTTTACATTACCCGCTTTATCTGTGACAGCCTTAAATTATAGAATTCCGAGTGGATTCGAATCCCGCGTGATGTATTTCCAAGTTCGGATAGGACACTGGTTCCCAAACTTATTTTGTCCATTTCCCCCATTGTTTCAATTTAAAATGCATCCAGATGAAATAAATCACCCCCCAAGGCTCTGCACAATGCCCCCATTTTTTTCTTGACTTTGAGCGCCCACAATAGGGCGTTAATCGTTATCGCCCATTTTGGGAAAGGCTGGGATCCCTACGTTGAATGGGCATGTAAATAGTCCTGCACCTGATCTCTCGCCAGTCGTGTCGGTCGTCCGTCCGACTGGGTTATGAGAGTAAAGGAAGAGAGAGTGCTCGGACTGTGTACTGCGCACACATTAGGACACTATAAAATAACTCTTGCATACTATAGGTTTACTTAAAATAAAACCGGTTACTGTCACCGACACCGGTGTTAAAAAATAACGACCATGAAAATGAGCCCTTACAAAGGTACTTAATACTGATTGCAAATGGTTTCAAACTACACAAATAGAATTAAATCATAAACACTGTCCTAATGTGCCCTTTTAGGGCCAAGCAGTGATACCGCGTCCTTTGGGTCCGTTACGTTTAATGAAAAGGGTTTACCTAAATTATTTCACTCTTACTAATAAAAACATCTACACTACACACATTATAATTATTTATTCAAATAATATGCTTTATTCTTTTCTGTCTTGCGATTTTGAAGTATCAGACAAGTACATAAAAACACTTAGATGTTTTTATTAGTAAAAAGGTAACGGTAATGAAGAGGTGACGTTAATGAAGAGTTTGACAGATAGTCTCAGCTTATGTCAAAACCTTTATTAAATCTATCTATACTTATAATAAAATCGTAGAGGTAAAATTTTTGTTCATTGAAAATAAACTTGAAAAAACGAGTCAGGGGCATGTTAGAAGAGTAGTAGAACACATTTTAACTGTTTTCGAAATTTTTGTTTCTCTGTGTGTTTGTCTGTTTGTACAGGCTAATTTCTTGTGGCGGTACCCACAATTCGCCTAACAATCCTACATCGCGCTATCGAAGTTTCGGAGAACGGCAAGATATATACAACGTCTGAAATGACGTCAGTGGGCTTCGGCCTGACCGAGCATGCCATCTCGCTCGGTCGGAAGATCTTCCTTTTCGGCCGCCACGAACTGACGTCAAATTGGTGACCACCGACAAGAACACGCATCCTTCTGGACATCAGTCATCATCAACACTCCCCGCCCCTCCGCACCACGTCAGCAGACATCAAGCACAACCGGGTCGCCTCGACCATAAGCCGCGTTGGGCGTCCGCGCCGGTCGAACCCGTGTCCGGCTTGAACGGGGCAGCCATAGGCTACAACGACCGGTCCACAAGCAGAGCACGGGAACCTCTCCTGGTCATTGCACGCGTAGCTTCGGCCCACACCTGACAACACAAGCGCATTGAAGAATATCACCGGTCTTCGGGGGGGAGTGATGTGGCGGTACCCACAATTCGCCTAACAATCCTACATCGCGCTATCGAAGTTTCGGAGAACGGCAAGATATATACAACGTCTGAAATGACGTCAGTGGGCTTCGGCCTGACCGAGCATGCTATCTCGCTCGGTCGGAAGATCTTCCTTTTCGGCCGCCACGAACAACGTTAAATTCTGAATCCGCTGGACCGATTTCAATTTAATTTGGCATGTTGATACCACAATAGACATAACTACCAGTAGTTCGACTGCAAAGAAACGGACAGGTTTCAATATCTGTCAAATTCGTCGGGTTTCACTAGGATTATGAACGGAATGTGGCTCGCGCTGGCTGATAGAAATTATTTTTAAATATTTAAAATAAAGATTTCAAAATTGGATTCTGTCAATTTTAATCGCATGTCCCAAAACACAAACAACAATGCGACCAAAGAGGAACACGTTCAGCGAATATGTCATAGTTTTAAATTCGTAGGTAACAAGTTAGCAACCCTAGCGACGATTTTCGTCATAATACGTCAAATTTAAAATTTCAGCATCAGTTCTAAGTCTTCTTTTCTTTCTTTTTCTTCTTTTTTGGCAACTTGACACAAAGGATGTGTATGTTGTGCCACAGACAAGGTAAAAAGGTAAGGAATATGGCGGGAAAACCATATGCCTCCTATTATAATTTTCATCATCGTTTTCATGTATCGTCAGGTCTAAAGTCTAGTCAAAGTCTAAGTAAAAGTCAATACAGTCAAGGAGTCAAGTCGGTCGATTCAGTAAAGTGGTAGACGCTTTACTGAAACTTTCGATGGAGTTTTGGAGGGAACACAAAATAGCACGTTTCTGGATATTACATCACTTTCCTACACTTGTGCATGAACACGAATATCTAATGGTTAATATTCTACCAATATTACACATTAAAAACCCAGCTAACACAATTTTAGGAAAATAATACAAAACACAACAGCACACTGCAGGTACGTTGCCGGCCTTTTAAGAGGGAATACGCTCTTTTCTTGAAGGTTTGCAGGTCGTATAGGTCCGGAAATACTGCTGGTGACAGTTCGTTCCAGAGTTTTACAGTGCGCGGTAGAAAGTTACGCGAGAAACGTACTGTGGAAGACTTCCACTCATCAAGGTGATGAGGATGGTATGTTTTTCGCGTGGGACGATGGCGAAAAGTTGCAGGTGGTATGATTCCGAACAATTCCTCAGAGCACTCCCCGTGATACAACCGATAGAGGATGCAGAGCGAAGCTACATCTCGGCGTAATTCCAAGGGGTCCAAGCTGTTTGAAAAACTATGGCAATCAACAATTCGAGCAGCCCTTCGTTGGATACGATCCAGAGGGAGCAGTTGGTATTTTGGCGCCCCTGCCCAGAGATGAGAACAGTATTCCATATGAGGCCGAACTTGCGCCTTGTAGAGTTGTAGGCGTTGGTCCGGACTGAAGTACTGTCTACTCTGTCTACTCTGTTGATACCTTACATCCCTGGTCAACATCTTAGATACTTTTTTTAGCTGACTTCCAAAAAAGGAGGAGTTAATGTTTACTTTGCTGTTTGTGGTCAGATTTTCAAAATTATTTTTTTGTTGTATATATTGTTAAGCCGAATTTGATGCCATGTTTACAAAAATGGTGACTTGATATTGATTTTCTCGGGATCGAGAGGTATCGACGAAACTCCCTTACAACAAAAACATTACAGTAATTTTCACTTTTTTAAAGAAAATTAACATAACATGCAACTAAAAAGTACGATATGCACCAAGCATTTTCCCGAAGGCTTCCGAAGGTTCCGTTGCTGAACGGAACCCTGATTCCTTATAAGACGTTCCGCGTGGCTTCGCCCGGGTAAATTAGACATTTCAGACAAATAAGCCCACGAAAATAGCCTATGATCCTTCTCGTGGTCTACTTCTTATCTGTGCCAAATAAAATTAAAACAAACACAATCCAGAAAGTCCAAAAGTAGGTTAGGTTAGAACTTAGACCACAACACAGAGGGAGCCGAGCGAGCGCAGCGAGCGTTCTGCGGCAGCTACCAACAACCGGCATAAAACAAAAGAGGGGCTCGGGGGGCGCAGCCCTCCGCCAAAACAAAAACAAACACAATCCAGAAATTCCAAAAGTAGGTTAGGTTAGAGCTTAGACCACAATACAGAGAGAGCCGTGCGAGCGCAGCGAGCGTGATGTGGCAGCAACCAGCGACCGTCATAAAAGAAAAGGGGGGCTTGAAGGCATAGGCCCCCCGCCAAAACAAAAACAAACACAATCCAGAAAGTCCAAAAGTAGGTTAGGTTAGGTTAGAACTCAGACCACAACACAGAGGGAGTCGTGCGAGCGCAGCGAGCGTGCTGCGGCAGCAACCAGCGACCGTCATAAAATAAAAGGGGGGCGCCAAAACAAATAAAAACACAATCTAGAAAGTCCAAATGTAGGTTAGGTTAGAACTTAGACCACAACACAGAGGGAGCCGTGCGAGTAAGTCTGACGACGCATACTACTACGGTGATATATTATCACCGTAGTATGCTATAGGAACTCGTGGAAAAACGAGACACAATAGCCTTTCTATTGTTGTCGCAATCACCGGTGCTCTTATGGGGCTTGATGGGTTAGTAATTTAGGTACCGCTTAGTAGTCACAATTATTATTATTATTATATGTGCTCTCTAAGTTATTTGACATTCGGTCACTACAACATTTTGCTGTCTCCGATTTGAATAGAAAGAGGAATTACAATAATTCTTCATACTTCTATTTTGTTCTGATTAATTTAGTTGAGGGTCCCAAACCAGTTTGACCATATTGTTCTTCGGGTACCCTGAGAAAATATATATTTTTTTTTTGGTCGGGAAATGCTATTACGCATTCCCGGCAGCGTTGGGGAAGGACCACCGGGGTATGTGGGACTTGCTGCGGCCGAAGAGATGGTAGGTGGCCGCAGTGAGCTGTACCCACTAAAACCCGACCTTGTTCCTACTTCCGCGCAGGACGGAGACGCGAGAGTCTATAACACGTCTTCCGTGGCTTCCGTCCGCAGGGATAGATGCCTACAATAAATCCCGTCTTCTGTAATCTATCCTTTATCACCGTCACATGATCCTTTCCCCTGTCCTGAGGGGACTGTTTTAAAATTTCGTGTGTAATATAGATCCAAATAAATTAGTCGTAGATGGGTGTTAAATTTTCTCTATTATAATAACATTCATTCACGCGGACGAAGTTGCGGGCAACAGCTAGTTATAGTTAAATAATTAATTAATGTTCGTCTCTAATACATAATTTATGCAGCGTATTCACAGTCCGCTGTCTTTATCCATACCAAATTTCATCAAAATCGTTTCAGCGGTAGCTAGTAGCTTAACTCTTGGTTACAGACAGACAGACCGACATACGTTTGCATTTATCATATTACATTAACATTAACATATTCAGTGTTTTCCTGTAGAGATTCCGGATAGCGCTAAAATTGCATGGCCGCCATTTTGCATCGTGAATAAGCATTACTTGGAAGCAGATAGCATCGCTGGTCAGGGTGTTTTCGGTAAGACCCACTCCAATGCAGACAGCATGGTATGTGGTCCAAGACAGATACTTCAGCGGTATTATAACCGTAGGTAAAATAAGCCGTGTGGCTAACAGGTGATGTCATCCAAGAACGATTTTGCAACGTGGCCTAAATTGAAATGCTTCAATTATGCACCCATGAAGATGACCGTTTTGTAACTAAGATCCATTTAATATTATTATTAAAATATGTAATCTAAACCTAAACAAAATGAAGCGACCAAATGAAATTACTTTTTCATAGCACTCGTATTGCAATGAAAACAGTTCACCAGTAAGATGATAATAATTATTATTTCATTAATTAAACAACCATTTAAAATAATTTATCATAACAAGGATCTAATATAATAATTAATAGCACATGGAGTACAGTGTCATGAATTGAGTGCAAAGTAGGTTTAATTCAAAATAACACTAAAGTTAATTCGGCCATTCTCAGGAGAGCAAAATTTTCGTGTCCTGGGCTTGTATACTCTGTAATATTATCTTATTCAAGTATGCAATATTTTTAAACGGTAGATAGCATCACTATCTAGCTACAAACTTAAACACAGGCTTTTAATTTAAATAATTCAGACTAAATTAATTGAAGTCGTGGTCAAAAATCATGTTTTTCTAACTACCCTAACGTGTCCCCACGCCAACTTGATCACGAAACTTGCTTGTAATTTTTATAATGTACCTATTTAATTTAATCTATTCATGGTTTTAAACGCCAATAAACATTGGTTATCGCATTGCAAAATATCGACTCAGTTACGGGTGACATCTTCCAGGCCCAGCCTATAAATAGTTATCATGAAATAATCGCTTGTCCGATCAAAAGTCCTAATTACCGTAACACCAGCTTTTTTTGGATGCCCATCCAAAAATATCAGGATTTGGCACATTACGAGTGCATGGGTTGCTTCTCCTTAGTGTGTGCCATGGCCCATCAGCGGTCCCACGTCGTTAATGTTAGTGTGCCGCCGATAAAGCACGTTAGTATCTAATTACCGTAGCTTTGGTTACAGCTTTGGTTACAAACTTGCCTAATTACCGTAATCGTTACTTTTCAATTGTGTTTAAATTAGATTTTTATTATGTATATTATGTTTATGTTACATGATTTGGCCTATGTACGTTGCCCTAAGCTAGTTTTTGTCAATTGTGTCATTGTATCGTTACGTAAAACACTACATTTGTCTAATTACCGTACCCATAAATTTTTAAGTCTCATTATCCAAAAAACGTTAACTAACTGTTTCACGCCACATTTATTATTGTGTTCGTATCTTTCATTTCTTTAATATTTCAATGGGTCTAAGTTAAATCGACGAAGAAAAAAAATGGTTACGGTAATGAGGCAAATAATGCCAAACCGGAGAATGGCCGAATTATAATTTTAGCTACGAGCAAGATGACATTGACTGACTGACACTTTACAAAATGGCAGCTAGCCTTGCTGAACTGTAAATCACTCAGTATATAGTAAGCTAGTAAGCTAGTTTACAAGCCAGGACAGTTTTTAATAGGATGGAGTTTTATTTTCAGGCTAGTAGCATCCCCCCACCACTGATTTTACTATCCTGGCTTGAATACTAGCTTCATGTGTCCGGCGAAGCTAGTTTTCAGTTGACTCGTACCATGTGTGCGTTTTGGCGTCACAAGACTCAACAGAATATCAAACAAATCAGGCGTCATTCGCAAAATACTCTTATATTTGCCTAAGCCCTAAAGCAGATGGTTCACGTTCATCTCTTCTTAAAATTCACGGTCGCGTCCACACCCGTTCTTGTAATTCATCTTCTATTACGTCTAGTGCGAATTGGCACACGTTTTACAGTCTAAAAGTGTTTTTTTTCGCGTGCAGATCATGGACGTGTGGTCACCCCAGTCACAGCAATAATACTAGCTTAAAATAATATAGCCTTGTGTAAACAGAACTAGCATGCTCCAAGCAAGCCAGCCAGGACAGTTTGGTTAAAAAACTAGCTTGCTATCCTAGCTTGGAAAACTAGCCTCGTGTGTCCCGGGCATATATTGTGTAAAACAGCTTTCTCGTATCATTTGGCTGTAAATCGCTCAGCATGATTGTGTAAAATAAATTACTTTCAAGTGACACATAGCCTTGTAGAGCTGTAAAATGTAAATCGCCTAGTTCATGTGCATGAACCACAATCGCTTGTGTAACATGTCTATAATTTGCTATCATAAAATCATACAGTACCACAGTGCTGCTTTTAATTCTATAATGGTCTTGATTCGTGGTTTATTGTTATACTGAACCTGACGTTTGCTAAGGGTCAGCTAACACAGAAACGTTACGTACACGAAAACTTACTTGGGTTGAAACTAAACCTACATTAACTATAGTATGTCATTTTGGGTGTTATCAAAATATGAATTAGCGCTGCTACCATCTTTGGGAAGCAGCTGTTTAAGTAACCAAGCCTTCATGATAATTGGATCCACTATTGCAGCGGTCTTCAAACTTTGTTGACGAACTCCAAAAAGAAAAGAATGTTTTGTCTAATATCTAATGACATTTCAAATACAATTTATGTCTTTGTGGAACCTCAGGGCTCCGCAGAACATGCTTTAAGAATGGCTGCACTATTGTAAGCATCATGATGGGTGAGGTAAAGTGAAGTCAGGGTAATCTCACCTCACTCACATAAGTGAGGTAAAACAAGTATAAGCCATCTTGTAATACATTAGTCGTGAACTGGTGATGTATTGTCACCCATCAATATACGTCTGACGAGCCGAGTGCGATTACGTCATGATTTTCCCACGTACCCGCTTTTTTGTGATATTTAAATTGTGCGTACTTCATACTTCATATCCATCAATATTTTTTTCTGCATGGTCACTTTTTAATCCCAAAAAGAAGGTGTTTTTTGATGTGTCTGTCTGTCTGTCCGTCTGCCTGTGTATCTGCTTACATGATCGTAAGTGTTCTTAGCAATAGTTCATTATAAGCGGGCACTAATTTCTGTTAATAAATTTCTTTATTTTGCGTTAGCTTTTACGTCCATGGATGAAAACAAATGGCGATGCGATAATAGGCTTTCGTCATTATAACTCAAATAAAAAAATAAAAATGTCAATGTCAAATGCCGGACGCCGAGAATCTCGGAAAATTAAACGCGGGAAAGTTATGTTGATTATCAGATCTATGTCCAAGGAGTAAGAAAATTCATTTTCCTCGAACTTTATATTTCCGACTGTTGTCTGAATAATTCTGTATTATGGTAATGGAGATGTAGCATTTTGCCTATTTTCGTTTTGTTGATTACAGATTAAATAGGTCGAATATAACCATGTATAAAAAGGTACAAAACTGTGGTCAAATTATTGGCCCTATTTCAAAATTCTACAATATTATTTTGAAGTTATTTGACACTAACCACAATATTATGATTGCTCAAAAAAAGTTATGCGTTAAGTACATTTAGGCTTAAAAAACTTATGCTCCAAAAACTTAACCCTCCCCAATCAGTTGTCATAAAACGATCAACGTAAGTAGGTAGTCCATGAACAATCTCAATTAGGACTTCTCAAAAAAAAGGTCGAGCTTATATTATCGCTGATGCTGTAACGATGATGGTAATTATTCTATAATAAAACAAAGAACGTTAAAGAGATATTGAATTTTATCCCGGGCTTAGCTCACATCGAGCCACCGCGGGACCAACAGTTTGGCAACTCATTATAACTTTTAAATGATTTTTGTTTGGTTTAACCAATTATCTGGGGTTTTATTTACATTATTATTGCAAGATTTACTTTGATGTTTATTTGCAATTAATTTCTACGGACACAAATAATTATTAATATAATAAATGCGAAAATGTGTCTGTCTGTCATCTTCACACTTAAAGTACTAAACCGATTTTGCTGAAATTTGGTATGGATATACTTTGAGACACTGGAAATGGCATAGGATGGTTCTTGTAGCTGAAAGATGTACGGTACCCACGCGATAAACTACTTTCGGCGCAATGTGAAATATGCCAATAAATAAAAGTCTAAATCGAAGCTTTAGTTTCAAGGTAGTGTCCGACCGAAGGTCTATCTTTGGCCGAAGCCAAAGCCGATTAATCGGCAATCGCCACAACCTTCGGCCGAAGCCGAAGCCGAAGGTTTATAATCTTAATCGCTCGACTCAGTAATTAATTTTTAACCGACTTCAAAAAGAGGAGGTTATCAATTCGATAAATAGTAAATAATATTTCCAGATTCGTAATAAATAGTAAATAATATTTCCAGAACTCCTAATTTTCGTATATGTTAGTCTGTAATCTGTATCAGTGTCTGAACAAATGTGCCAAATTACAAGTGTATGTATGTATGTATGTTTTTATGTTTGTATTCGCATATCTCTGGAACTACCATTCCGATTTCAGTAATTCTTTTTTGTTGTACTAGGTACTTGTTCTACTTAGGGTATAGTGCAAGTTTCAACAATATCGGTCTAGTAGTTTTGGAGATACGGAGTTTTATTTCTCAATTACGTATAATTTTGAAGTTGGTTTTATCTTTTTTAAATACAATTATATTCTATATTGTCTACAAGCTACAATTAATATTAAAATTAAGTATTTCAAAACTTTAATATTGAAGGTTTTTTTGACGTGACAACGTCTAATAATTCGATATGGGCTACGCGCACGAAAAAACATGACGCGATATGCGGCGTTACCTCGCAATGAGGCGTTCCATTTAAGGCTATGACGTTGTCACGTTCAACTATCGTCAGTAAACCGACTTTACAGACAACCGAGTTCGAGTCGAGTTCGAGTCGAGTTTTTTTTTATTAAATAAGAGGGCAAACGAGCAAACGGATAACCTGATGGTAAGCAACTACCATCGCCCATGGACACTCGCAATATCAGAAGAGCTGCAGGTGCGTTGCCAGCCTTTTAAGAGGGAATACGCTCTTTTCTTGAAAAACCTTCAAGGTTCGTATAGGTTTACCTCTATATTGACTGTCTCATAGAGAAGTTGATTTAGAGCTATGGTAATAAAAATTTGTGATTTCGTGATTTATAATTATTAGCTAATAATTTGTGGACTACAAATATTAATTAATTAAGTTTAAGGAATGACTCAAATGTGTAGTTCGAATATGGATGAGCATCCGGAAAAAGTGTATAAAATCAAAATTATAGAGAGTTTAATAAGTTTTTTTTCAACGTAGAATGTTTTTGCTACAACGCATCATTTTTTAGTTATTAGCCAAAAACCAAAAATTTACACTATTGGCCTTCCCCTCACTCCGGCTCAACTCCTAGACTTCAGGACTTTTAGTATGATTTATCCCTAAGCACCCTGAATAAGTTCCAGCAGAAATCTCTCCCGCTCACGCAAATTTTTTTTATTATTTCAGAAATCACAATAATTAGACCAATCAATCAGTATTTGTTTTATTCGACTAGACCGAAACTAGACTAATAAATAAAATAAACAAACACTAAGTTCTTAATAAATAATAATTAAATGATTTATTGAGAAGTTAGTGTTTGTTTATACTTTATTGTATTTGACAGTCACTCCCCGCGGCCTCTGCATACACGACCGGTCCGTCGCTCTCTCACGACTCACTCAGTCTTTCGTAACAGTTTACAGTTCGTTCAATTTCGACGGTTGCTCGAACCTTCGGCAAAGCTTCGGCTTCGGCCGGGTTTTAGGCCGAAGCCGAAGGCTTCGCCGAAGGTGGTTTTTTTGGTCGAAGGCGGCCGAGGCCGAAGCCGAAACCGAAGCTTTGGTCGAACACTATTTCAAGGTAAATAAAAATACAATGTTACATAATATTATAATAATCTTTATGACAATTTTAAAATCGTTTTAGTAACTAAGTTCTAACAGTATCAGAAAGTTCTTTATGACCTAATTCTAAAATACCCCTCGTTAAGAATTCCTGGAGGTCAGGTTAATCTTTAATGGCTCCTTAAGTTAGGAGCGTGTTTAAACTCAGTTTATATTGAACTTAATTAAGTATTTGTAGACCGCGCATAACTTTAATGGCCGATTTACACGGGTGACTAAAGCCGCACGATTTACGCCGCACGGCGAAAATCGACCGTGCAAATGGCAATTCGACTACGCCGCATGCGGCTAAAGACCGCTTGCTGCGAATACTACTGTAGTCAGCGCAGACGCGACATTTTCACGCAGAATGTCACAGGCGATTTTTGTAAATAGGGTGGCGATTCGACTTGGACAGGCGATTCGAGTGGTGACTTGCCGGGTGACTAAAATCGACCCGTTAGTCTCCCGTGTAAATCGACCATAAGAATGATTGACGAAAATGAATGCACAGTGGTCGATTTTTATATTGATGAACGACGACTGAAAAAGTGATACGGTGACATGTTACTACTCGTAGTAGCGACCGACCGGCAGTGCGGCAACGGTGGTTGGAGTCAGAGAGTGTGTTAGGTTTTTTCGTTACAGAATTTCTTGATTTGGTCGCCGCGCTCAAAGTTTGCGATAAAATGTATGGAATAGTTTAAAAATAGTATAAATTTCAATGAAAAATAATATTTTTTTGCTCGTTATTGGCAGAATTTATGAACATGAAAAATTATTCTCTCATGCTTGCTTAACGCTAATGGAAGATTCCTTTAGGACGCACTGAGCTGATAATATAATAATAGATTCTTTCGAGACCATTGTTAGAAAAAGTTTTGTTAGATCGAAAACAAGACGAATTTAGCGATGTGGATATTGTTATGTTGAAACCACAATGTGTAGTAGTCAGGGAGCCCTAGAACTAATTTTATTTTGATTACTAACAAGCTTATTTTTTGTGAGTAGCTTCATTTTGATAAGACAAACAACATTTTTATCTGCGAAAAATCTTAAAACTGGTAGCTAACAGAAATAGAAAGTATTTCATACTTCTATTTGATGATTCTAAAATATGGATTGTCATATTTGTAGGACAATGTTACTCTTAAATTATATAACTATTAAGGCCTGTTTCACCACTAGGCTATCTATTTTCAATACTATCCACCTTGACAGATAGAGTATGGAGAATCTGTCAAATAAGCCTATCCGGCACCTTATCAGGAAGTGGTGAAACAGGCCCTTAGACTAATAGGAGCGAATAAATAGAGGAAAAACGGGGGAAATTATTTGAAAGGGAACTACTGAACTACTGGAGCAATTTTTCTGTTACTTGGCACAGACAAGAAGTAGACCACGTGTAGGATCATAAGGCTATTTTTGTGGATTAATTTGTCTGTGAAATATCTAATTTACGCGGGCGAAGCCGCGCAAATGTCTATTAGTATGTATGGTTACAAAATTACCGCTTACTTCATAAACGCCGAACTACTGAAATAAGTATATTGGTGTAATTTGGCCCCATGTGCAGTAATTCATAACCCCACATCTGGCAACGAGCTTCATCTACGCCTAATGGGAAGTGTTTGACTACGCAATTTGTCTGCCTCAGGATACGTTACTATACACTTACAGCGCAGAGCTAGGGTGAGTTAGAAGTGGCAAATAATCAAAATGGCTACGCTTTATCCTTTCTAACAATAATGCTAAAGTTTATCTGTCTGTCTGTTACCTCTTTACTCTTAAACGGCTGAACCGATTTAGATGTAAATTGGTACAAAGATAAAGGACATGGGGTATTTTTTATTGCCGATAAATGTACGGTTCCCGCGTAATAAATGAATTTCAGCGCAACGGAGATGAGGGTGTCATCTAGTTATAACAACAACGGGTTGCATCCCAGTGACGGCAGAAAAAGAAACAAAACAGCAGCGCAGGCATATTATATTTTCGTCCTGCGGTAGAAAAGTACCGGCTAGTCTTTGATTTTCTGCGTCGAGCTGCCGGTTTACTCTCTCTCTCTCCGGTGTAACTTTCCGAACAGTAGGCTTAGCATGGTCACCATAGAATCGGTTTCTTTCTACGGAAGAATAGACAAAGTGACAGTTAGACCAAGGAAATTTGCCATTTTATCACTCAAATCTGCCAGTATGTCTAATGTCTATTCTTTCCCGTTTCTAATGTAGTTATGCTAAGCCTGCAGGTCACGTGTTTTGACACAAGTTTTATTTTTTTCCTATTCCAAAAATGTATCAATTAGTGTCCGCTAAAAAAATAATTGCTGACATAATATTTTCTGATCCATTGCCTGCATGTTTGTCGTATCTACATGTTTCTAAGTTCCAAAACTATCTCTTTTCGGCTCAGCCCACACATTCGTCTTGCCCCGGCTAGGGCGGGAAAGGCGGTATAGGGCGGGCGGTCTTTTTTATCTGTCAGCCTTATTACCAATCATTGCCTTCACTTGATTTATCTCCACAAGTTTATTTTCCTTGTTATCTGCTGAAAAACTCTATAGTGCTACCAAAGAGCCTTTAGTAGATCATAATTTTATATTATCACTAGCTGACCCGACAGACGTTGTTTAGTTTAGGGGAAAATCATAAAAGTTTATTGTGCGGGAACCGTACATTTTCCGGGACAATAAGTATCCCTTGTCCTTTCCCGAGACTCAAAGTATCTCCATACCAAAAAACATCAAAATCGATTTAATAGTTTACGCGCAAATCATAAAAGTATATTGTGCAGTAACCGTACATTTTTCCGGGACAAAATGTATCCTATGTCCTATTCCTGGTTCTTAGCTACCTCTCCACCAATTTTCAGCCAAATCGGTTCATCCGTTCTTGAGTTATAAGTGGCGTAACTAACACAACTTTCTTTTATATATAGACTAGCTGACCCGACAGACGTTGTCCTGCCTTAACGATGATTAATTAATTCGAATAATAATTGGTATAATTAAGAAAACAATAGATTAAAATTAGTATCTTCATGCCAAATTTAATCAAAATAGATATAAATAGTTTAAGCGAAAATCATAAAAGTTTATTGTGCAGGAACCGTACATTTTCCGGGACTAAAAGTATCCCTTGTCCTTTCCCGAGACTCAAAGTATCTCCATACCGAATTTAATAAAAATAGACTGAAATAGAAAAGTTTATTGTGCGGGAACCGTACATTTTCCGGGACCAAAAGTATCCCATGTCCTTTCCCGAGAGTCAAAGTATCTCCATACCAAAATTCATAAAAATCGATTGAATATTTTACGCGCAAATCATAAATGTATATTGTGCAGTAACCGTACATTTTTCCGGGACAAAATGTATCCTATGTCCTTTTCCTGGTTCTAAGCTACCTGTCCACCAATTTTCAGCCAAATCGGTTTATCCGTTCTTGAGTTATAAGTAGTGTAACTAACACCACTTTCTTTTATATATATAGACTAGCTGTCCCGGCAAACGTTTCTTTGCCATTATAAAGTAGGTATTTCTCCCGTATTATTTTATTGAAGTAACTAAATACGTATGTCACCATGGCAACGTCGATCGCTATCCCGTCGCACAATGGTCGCCCTCAGTCTTGAGTTGTAATAATTTACTATTATTTATTCAACAAATGCACTTATCAATATATAAAGTACTCAGTAGCCGATTCTCAGACCTACTGAATATGCACATAAAATTTGGTAAAAATCAGTAAAGCCGTTTCGGAGGAGTTCGTGGACTAACATTGTGACACGAGAATTTTATATATAAGATTATCTGAGCCCGCGTAATAGCGTTTTCCCGTGGGAACCATACATTTTCCAAAGACGAAAAGTATGATATATCCTTGCCGATGGTTAACAGATCACTCTATAATAAATCTGTGCCAAATGTTATAAAACTAATAAGACCCAGTAGATTCGGAGGTTAGTCGATGCAAACAAGCAATTTTCCACTTTATAATAATTAGAAACCGACTTGATTTTTAACATGCAGTAACCGTACGTAACGATACATTTAGCATTTTGCATTTATAGGGTATAGATCCTTTCACAGGCTTTAAGTATATTATCAATATCAAATTTCAAAAATCACTTCAGTCGTATTCATTCAAAAGGATCTTATATTTTTGTTTATACTTATATATTATATTAAATACGCTACATATTATTAAGTACCTATTACATTTTACAATAATACAAAGTGTTCTAAGTTTGAATTTCTGAGTACTTAAACAAGTTGTTTAATTCTCCCAAGATGGCGGTATGAGTCACTAACACCTGCCTTTGAAATATTTTATTATAATCAAAATTTCTGCGAAGTTTTTGATGAATTGAGTTCACTAAAGAATTGTTTCATGAACTTTGAAAGCTTTGTAGACTATAAGAATTGAATATCTATAGAAAGAAAATATTTTAAATTTTGTTAGTCTTACTAAAACTCAAACGTATTTAGATAAATAAATAAATGAACGTAACACAAAGTACCTACATTTAAAATAAAAAGAAGAAAAATACGACACAATACAAATAATCAAGATTTTTAAAACAATAATACAGGATACAGACAAATACTATGATGGTAACTAGATAAAACAAAAGCACAAAAAACAACAAATTCAAAAGTTTAACTAATTAATTATTATTTATTAAAATTAACTAATTTTAGTCTTGACACATTCATGTACGTCCAGGGAAGTGATACTTACACAGATTACTGGGTCTGCATCTAGTATATTATAATTATAAGCTCTGAAAACACTGACTGGAAATATACCTTCTTTTTCTCGTAAACACATCCGAACACAGAACGAAAATAAAGCTTAAATACAAACCTAAATGTTTTACAGTTGCTAGAATTCAGTTTTGACGTTTAAAAGCTTCAAATTAACAAATCTGTACGAAAATCTTTTAGGTGTTCGTCAAAAAGGCTTTGAGAACATTCTAATTACTGCAGAATCTAAAATTTAAGGCTTAAAGTAATGCCCTGGTTACACGGTGCAAGCCTACATGCGATGCTGAGTCAGTTACTGTGGTGTAGCTACTTGCACCGTGTGATCGCATCATACGAGTTACTTTCTTGTGCGAGTTGGTCAGTTACGTACGCGTGCGAGTTTAACAACATTGTTTTCACTCGCCACTCGCTGTCCCCCACAAGTATAACTCGACTAGGCGATGTTTTTTTTATAAAATAAGGGGGCAAACGAGCAAACGCGTCACCTGATGATAAGCAACTACCGTCACCCATAGACACTCGCAACATCAGAAGAGCTGCAGGTGCGTTGCCGGCCTTTTAAGAGTGAATACGCTCTCTTCTTGAAGGTTTGCAGGTCGTATAGGTCCGGAAAACTGCCGGTGACAGTTCGTTCCAGAGTTTTACAGTGCGCGGCAGAAAGTTACGCGAGAAACGCACCGTGGAAGACTGCCACTCATCAAGGTGATGAGGATGGGAGTTACTGGGACTGACGTAGCCCAGGGAGGCGAGTCGAGCTGCTCTCGTGCGAGTACAGCACAGCACAGTACTTACCCGACCCACCTACTGTCACTTCAGCTGCTCGCACTGTGTAACCTATCCTTAACTCGGGCTGAAAGAGGTGCTAAATCATTTAGGATTTTTCACTGTAACAAACGAAATTTTCCCCAAAACAGCGCAAATTAGACTGAGAAATGTTTTGTATGTTTTCCACGGTAATTTACTTTACGGTTCTTTTTAATGTTGAAGTGGTACATGTTATAAAGGGCTTACATTCTTTCTATTTTTAATGTTATAAAATAGAGCAAAAAGAAGTAATATTTGGGATACAGAAAAAGGTGGTATAAGTTAGACGTGTCTGTCTGTCCGTGGCATCGTAGCATCCAAACGTGTTTTGATTTAGGTTTTTTTGTTTGTTTCTTATTTTTACTATTTCCGGTCGAGACGGTATTCTTGGTTACATCAGGCTTAGCATAGCCACAGTAGAAATGCGAAAGAATACAAACACTGTAGAGATAAACTAAAGGTACCATTCCGATGTTTACCGCGGCTAACCGCGACCGACAATCAAAATGCTATTTTGTGACATAGGCTATACTTAGTCTAAAAAATTCGGTCGCGCTGGCCGCGGCAAAGATTGGAACGGTACCTTTAGTTTATCTCTACAGCGTTTCTATTCTTTCGTATTTCTGCTGTGGCCATGCTAAGGCGGCTAGAGCCGGATTCTCTTTCTTCCAATCTCGCTTCGAAACTATCCTCACTTGCGGTAGACAGTGCTACGCAATGTACGCGCGAATAGAATAGCCTGCGTTCAAAGTGACATTCGAAGTGAGTCCACGTGACATAGCTAGATCAGATGGCCCGCGTATCCCCTGGGGTCCGTTTAAATTGGCCCAGGTATACCCCGGGGTCCGCAGAAATTGGCCCATAATTAGATCTTACTTCGTTTGAGGTATTTGGGTACCCTTTTCTTTGTGAAACTTGATTTTGTACCTTATGGCTTAAATAATAAGAGTGGACCGTTTTGAATAATAAGGTATTTTGGGTATCCTTGTGAAACGTGATTTTGAACTTTATGCCCTAGATAATAAGGTAAACGTTTGTTCCTATTTTGGTCAGTGATTTCATATTCATAACGAAAAATAAGCTATTGATATCTTAATTGGAGTGTCTTGTAAATTCAATATTTTTGAGGTAAAGTATTTTAAAAGAAAATTACGGGTTTCTGCTATTTAAATCTAACAATAACACAGCTTCGATTCACTTTAAATCCTATAAAAAATAATGTTATTAGATACGTCAGACAAACGAAATCAGTATGGTATAACGTTTTAAAATAACATTTTGTAGTAACATAACATTCTACTGAGACTACGTCATTAAAACTATATTAAATCTGCATTAAAAATAGTCGCACATAATGTATAATATTTATTATTGAATCGGAATTTCTCTGTTTAATCCTGGACTTACAGATTTCACTCCGAAAACTGAATAACTGGATGTAAAATGTCCGTATATTATAACCCAAGAGCGAGAGATAGCCACACTTTCGTCATTTTATAAAAGCTGAAAGTTTACCTGTAAATGACCCCTATAGAGGTAAGAACGACCAGCAAGCTATGAAGTTTCGTTTGCAGTTAATTTAGGATGTATAAAGTTCTCAAGGTATACCTAGCCTTTGTTAAAGTAATAAGCTCTTTTTTTTCTTTTTTTTTTCTTGGAATAACATAATACATATTATACTCGTAATGATTATAGAGAGCTTCAAAACTGGATACCTCCTAAAGTAACCGCGACCGAAACTCGATAGTTTCTGGTCGTTCTTACCTCTATACTCTATAGGGTTCATAAACAAGTAAACTTCAGCTTTTATCAAAAGACGAAATTCTGAATGTTGCTGGCCCTTGGGTTATTATGTCTTCCATTTTAAATTAAAATTTTCAATCAACATAATTCAGATTAAAACATATTTCACTGAAATGCGAACACGTGTAGGGCATGTAAGGTGCTTGGGTTCGGTATCAAAAGAGTAAAAACGGTACCCTACTAAGACTTTGCCATCTGTCAATCTGTGTGTCACAGTCTAACACTGTACCTAAAGAACCACGATAGCTGGGCAGTTAAAATTTTTGCCAATAATGTATTTCTGTTGCCGCTTAGTTAAAAAAAAAAATTTAGTATAAAATTAAAATGTTTTTATCATGCTTTATAATGATACGAGACCCTACGTGCGCGAGTCCGACTCGCACATTGCCGATTTTTCTTTTCAATTTTAAATATTCATTTAACATTGTTTAAAGTAAAACATTTAAGTAATTACAAATAAACACGTACAATAACGTATACTTGCTCATTTGTGTTAAATGATTCGTATAAGATACTAAGGGTGGTTACAAAGTTTGTTTTATAACTTTGGTAATAATGTGTGGTGATTACGTACAGCCAGCAAAACATTTATCTGAAATCTAGATGACCTGGTAAACTTCTTATCACTTCCCTTCTACTATGAACCTTCCCTGAACTTCCACGAACATTTTAAGACTAAAATTAGCCAAATCGGTTGAGCCACACTCCAGTTTTAGCGAGACTAACAAGATTTAGAATTTATTTTTATTTCAATTGATTAAAGCCTCTACCATAGAACATGGCTGTGGACTTGGAGGAGGTCGTGGGTTAGATTCCCGCGTTGGAATGTTTTTTATAAGATTGGTGAGGAGTCAGAACAATGCAGGCGGATCACCTGATTGTCTGACAAACTGTAAGATGATCCATGCGTCGGATGGGCATGTAAAAAGTCGGTCCTGCGCCTGATCTCTCGCCAGTCGTGTCGGTCCTCCGTCCCACTGGGTTATGAGAGTAAAGGAATAGAGAGTGCTTTTGTGTACTTTTTACACTTGGGCACTAAGAATCAGTCTATGTAGCTGGCCTAGTGCTTAGTCAAAATGCATCCGCTAATTTTGATAGCAAAAGATGTGAAAAAAGAATGGGATTTCACAAAACATATTATCGCTAAGTGTCATAGCGCTTGTGTTATTCAGAGACTTTATGACGTCAAATCCCGTACATTTTGGACATTTAACTTCGCTATTTAAATATTTAAAACTACCAAATGTATGTATTTGGACTTCAACCAGTTTTATTGAAACCACCGTCACCGAAATCTGTGTAGGTATTATATATAAAAGACTTTGAAACAAAATTAATCAGACTCGAACTCAAAAAAATTGATTCAGAATAAATGTTTCCCGAACGTCAGCACTTGTTGCCTATCACCGTTTCGGGAACTAACCCGGCGAGAAGAACCGGCGTAAAAAACTCGCACTCTTTTCCTAAAAAGGTGGAAAATGTATCTTTCCGCTTTTAATTTTTTCTATTGACTGTACCCAAGATGTATGATGTATGAAGTTCGGTATTGACAAATTTTCGTGGATTCCAAACTTTTACATTTAAAACTTTGGAAACTCCTGAACAATTGTTATTAAAAACTTGTTATGTTAATGTATGAGCATTGTATGGAATGGAAAACTCATAAGCCGAGTATATTAATTACATTTGTAATTAATTTCACACGTGCCAAAACGTAGACCTTCTTCTTTTAATTTTTCATATTTTTACGTCATGGTTTTCAGTAAAAAAATATTTTATAACACTAGACGACGCCCGCAACTCCGTTGCGCCAAAATTCGTTTATCGCGCGGAACCGTACATTTTTAGGGTTCCGTACCTCAAAAGGAAAAAACGGAACCCTTATAGGATCACTTTGTTGTCCGTCTGTCCGTCCGTCTGTCAAGACCCTTTTTCTCAGGAACGCGTGGAGGTATGAAGCTGAAATTTATATCAATTACTAAGGTCTACTGTCCCTTGAAGCTGTGAAAAAATCAAACTTCTAAGCCAACGCAATCAAAAGATACAGCCGTTTATGCCGCAAATTTTCGACACTTGCACATCAAAACCTACAGGGTGCTTCCCGTGAACTCAGAATCTTGAAATTTGGTACGAAGCAACGTCTTATAGCATAGATAAAGGAAAAATTACGAAAACCATAAATTTTTAGTTACATCACATAATATATTTTTTTTAAATAATTTTAAACTTACTACCCATTTCCTCATAAACGCGTAAAGGTATTAAATTGAAATTCATACCAAATACTCAAGTCTATAATACCTTTAAGCTGTAACAAAATCAAACTTCTATGTCAACGCAATCAAAAGAAACAGCAATTTAAGCTGCATATTTTGAAACTCGCAAGTACTCGCAAGGGAATCAAAACCTAAAGGGTACTTCCAGTCGACCTAGAATCTTGAAATTTGGCATGAAGCAACGTTTTATAGCACACATAAAGGAAAAATTCCGAAAACCTTAAATTTTTAGTTACATTACAAAATATATATTTTTTAATAAATATAAACTTATTACTTTTTTCCTCATGAACGCACTTTGTAAACCTTGCAGGTTTGTACGGAACCCTCGGTGCGCGAGTCCGACTCGCACTTGGCCGGTTTTTTTTCTTTTTTTCCTTTCCCGGAACTGAACTCTTTTGTTTTATCTCTATACTACATTTTAGCAAAATTGGTTCAGCGATTTCTGCGTGAAAAGGGAACAGACAGACATGCTTTCGCGTTTATGATATTAATATGGATATAGACACGATAAAATAATCCCTTACGCTTAAAAGGAGAATGCTACTTAAGTGGGTACTTTGGAAAAAATTTGCCAACTTTCAACATTTCGCCTCAATTTCGGGATAGGGATTATGGACAGCTAAGTTTTGAGTTAAATCCGAGTTGAGAATTTTATGGATTAGAATTATTACTTCACTTTGCGTATGATTTTATAAATATTTTTTGGGGGAAAGCTGCGGGGAAAGTTTTCCAATTCTTGAATAAAAGCTTTTAATTTTCGTTAATGTGCGTTGTATATAGCGGGCTATGTAATGACGCTTACACCGATTTTGATGACGGTGATTGTTCGAAGACCGATTCTGCATTTAGTACGTTTTGTATCTGCAAAATAGTATGCTCATATTGTGAAACAAACTCAAGTAATACCATATTTTAGTTTGATCCAAAACAAACTGAATCAAGGAACGAAAACATGTTAGAAGTAATGACACACATGAACATTCATAGCCACACACAGTCACAATCATTTTTCATTCATTCCCTTTTGCTCTGCCCTAGTCGAGTTAAATAACCTTCAGTTGTAAGGAAATACTAAGTAAGGCACATTATTTCGGTGGCTGTACGTACATTGTAACAAACCTCAATTTGACAAAACATCTTCAGAATAATAGCGCGTTGTATGCCGACAACAATGTATTGTTTTGTATTATTTCCCCAAAGCTGGGATTAGGGTTGTACAAAATATTAAAATTAAAGGATTAAATACTCCTCAATTGAGTTAAAAACAGGCCGGTAAGGCACCTGCAGCTCTTCTAAATCTAATATTAAAATAAAATAAAACTTCGCATATTAATTGTCTAATCATGGTAATATTTATTGTTTGTTAACATTTATTAGAGAACGAGGGTTGGAGGCCTGGTGTCTTGAAATACAAACAGAACTGCTTAGTTTAAGACGCCAGTCTCCCCACAACATATGTGCACTGTATTGTAAATGCTATGTTAGTTTTGTAAATGATTTTGTGGAGAGAAAAATAAACATTATTATTATTATAATATTGCGAGTGTTTATGGACGACTGCAGTTTCTGTCCATCAGGTGACCCGTTTGCTCTTTTAATTTGTGTTTTTATAAGTAGCCCCCGATACCAAATTCTATTAAGTTTAATCAGGATGCATATTATTGAACCGAACACTGAAAGTTGCTTATAACATTTCATGAAATATACGAACTCAAATTTTAGCACTGAGTTGGTTGATCATGTCGATGAACTAAGCTACACTATTGATCATGTCAGTTTTCAAACATAAAAAATAGATCAAAATTGGTCCAGCAGACAGGCAGACACGTCACACCCCTGCACAACCAATATTTTTTTTTTAATTTTGTATTTTTTATATCATCGAATTATATATAATAGCGTTTTAGGCATTTAGAACTGCCCGGGGCGGGGCAGGCAGGGCGGGCCGAACGGATACGAAAATAGCCGAAGTTTAAATAAGGAACCAAAACTACGTATTGCACTAGTACTAAGTCTACGTACTTCGTATATCATGGTTCAGGTTTTGTTCGGCTATTTCCGTATCTATTCGGCCTGCCCTGCTTCGGGGCAGTTCCAGATGCATAAAACGCTAATAGTTTTAAAATTAACGGCTTTTCTCCATGTGTTAACAACCCTAGATTACGGTCAACACTTTCTTCGCTCCCAACAATTTAATATTCCCTGCGAATGTAAAACCCGGGTACAAAACTCGGGTACAAAAACCATTCCCTGAGGATTCCCAGACATTCCCAACATTCAGTATTTGAAGATTTCTGGTTTTGCTGAATTTGTCCAAGTAGGACATTATATTTCGTAAAGTATTAATACTTTGTTTAAGTTTAAAAACATATGCTATGTTTTTAAACTTACTCAAAGTGCAAACTAATAAAACCTAACCTACGACCTCTGTGGCTCAATTGGCTACTTGACCTATATTCAATTTCATTGAACAAATGCATATTTCTAGAAGAACTTGGCCTAGGAAACCGTATTTCACCCTTATTATCAAATAAAAGCTTATGATTGATAAATAAAGTCGATTTGAAAATATGATTTTATGAAAATAGGAATTGTACTAACGAAAACGCTTTTGCGGTACTTCCGATTTGGATGTGACGTCATCCTCATACTAATTTAATATCTTTTATTTATCGCGCTCGCTATATGTAAGTTTATTTGTACATAAATAATAAGAATAAGCCTATTATATATTTTCTTGAATAATTCAAATAAAACATCAGTTTTATATATATTATCTCCATTTATTGTAGACCGGAAATGAAATGGCCAAAACTTTTCTCCAAAAGTTTTCAACATTACAAAATATGATTTCTAATTTCTTATATAATTATTTTATAATTTTTGGGTACATTTAGACTCGTACATTTAGCATATTAAAAAAATTTCAATAAAGAGAGTTTAAAATACAAAGCGTATGACGTCACACTATGGCGGACAGTGTTTTCGGCGCCATTTAAGAGGCATATTTTTCAATAAACATTTTTGTGGGTTTCTACTGTGTAAAATATTAAAATATTAGTTGTTTTTGTAAAAATGAATGATTATGAAGCGATTAGCATGAAGAAAAAAATTAGGTCAAGTAGCCTATTGGTTGAGTGTGTGGCAGCTCAAGCCGGTGGTCGCGGGTTCGAATCCCGCCGACGGAACAAAAAGTTTTCAATGTTCCTGGGTCATGGATGTGTATTAAATATTATGTGTATAGTTTTTATTATTCGTAGGTATGATATAATAAAAATCTTAAATACATGCATAGTAAGTATTAAATATATTTCCGGTGTCTGGTACCTGTAACACAAGTCCTTCAGGTACTTAGCACGGGGCCAGACTGAAGTGGTGAGAAGCGTCCATAGATATTATTATTATTATAAGTTTAAAACTTGGTATGTAAGTTGTAAGAAAACAAAGTGATAATTAATAATACTTTAGGGTGTACACTGTACATACTGTGTTAATTAAATATAGAGTTTACTGAGAATTTAGTATGAAAGTGATACTTTTGACTAATATTGCAAACTAGCTGTTGCCCGCGACTTCGTCCGCGTTAACATAGTATAATAACAAAGATGGATAGTTTTCCCCTTTTTGTGGTTCCAATACAAATCCAATAATCATAATCCAAAATAATCACCATAATCCAATACAAAGGGTAAAAACGGGACCCTATTTAAGCAAACGTCAAACGTAAACGTCAATAAACTTTCATGTTTCTAACTCAAGCAATGACGGACTTTCATTGTAACTTTCTATCCCAATTTCACCCCCTTGGGGGTAGAATTACCAGAAACGCTTAAATACGTTTCCATTAATTTTTAATCAGTGGCACAAAAATAAAGTTTCATGTTTCTAACTCAAGAAATGGCGGACTTTCATTCAAATTTTCAACCTCAATTTCACCCCCTTGGGGGTAGAATTTTCAAAAACGCTTAAATACCTATCCATTCATTTTTAATATCAGCAGTCCAAAAATAAACTTTCATGTTTCTAACTTAAGAAATGACGGACTTTCATTTAAACTGTCAACCCCTATTTCAACCCCTTGGGGGTAGAATGTCCAAAAACACTTAAACACGTATCCAAACATTTTTAATCAGTAGCTCAAACATAAAATTTCATGTTTCTAACTCAAGAAATAATGGACTTTCGTTCAAACTTTCAACCCCAATTTCACCCCCTTGGGGGTACAATTTCCAAAAACGCTTAAATACGTATCCATATTTTATTTTTAATCAGTAACGCAAACATAAGTTTGATGTTTCTAACTCAAGAAATAACGGACTTTTATTCAAATTTTCAACCCCTATTTCACCCCCTTCGGGGTAAAATTTTCAAAATTCCTTCTTTAGTGGGTGTCTCCTTAATAAAACAACTCTACTCACCAAATTTCGTGGCTGTAACTTTAACAGTTTTTGTTCAGCGATGATGAATCAGTCAGTCAGTCAGTCAGGACATGTAATTTCATAAGTATAGATGAGAAATGCAACGTCATTTTGCTCGGAAAAATAAAAGGTTCCCGCGAGATAAGCGAAGTCTGGGGGGCACAAATGGTGCCTTGGGAGAATCATATTAGGAATCATAATATGAATAATTTTTTAAAAACCACAAAATGATCACTCTGCTTGCAATAATCATGTCTAGTAGGTCGTACTAATTTGACATTCGTCAGTTTGACTGTTTTGACGATTCAGTTTCTGAATTATTGTAAATTGTAGAGGAATTATTGTAAAATGTGACCTTTTTTGCCCTCCTGGTGCAATGGAGCCACGGGCGTTTTATAGCTGTTAATAAAAGTATATTGTTATTAGATTATAGTATGTCTATCCATTTACCAAGTTAACTCAAAGTAAATAACTCCCAATATTTCCTGATGTTATAATATTTGAACGCTTTATGAGAAACTTTCTTTTATAAAAATATCAAATCCACGGGGTTTGAAAACCAATTTCTTTTAAGGAAAGGATTTGCATCTGAAAATATTTGTTGCCAAAATACCTTTGTACAGGCTGTTTTTTAGACAAAAAGGGTTGAAAAATGTAATAAATAATATTGAAGAGTTTGCCGGCCAAGTGCGAGTCGTACTTTTGCCTGAAGGATTCGGTGCTGACGAAATGAATATTTCAAGTTGTCTGTGATGTTTTTAATATTGGACAAACATTTCGTTTTCAAACCTCAATTTATTTTTTTATTTATTCATTGATTGCATGGCGGGAATCGTACATTTTTCCGGGATAAAAAGTATCCTATGTCCTTTCCCAGGACTCAAAGTGTATCCGTACCAAGCACCTAAATCGGTTCGGAGGGTATGGGAGTGAAGACATAACAGTCAGACAGACAGACACACTTTCGCACTTTTAATATTAGTAAGGAATTATGAATTATGAAACAACATCAGGTTTAAGATTTTTCAATAAATTTTATAACTGAACTGTGTTTAAAAGTTGTAATTTCATAAGAACAATTGTATTTCAGTATTTACCCGGTTTTCCGACACCCGGTGCGCTGGGAAATGTATTTTCCAGGAAAAACTCAAATGTGCTAACATTTTTCGCCACTAGCATTTATTTGCTAAAGTATTTGAACAATGCGCGTTAATTTAATTCCTTAAACAGCGTTTTAGTGGAGTTCCCAGAGCGTAAAAATCGTGCAAACCTCCGATTTTTGCAATAGTGGATGAAAATTGAAAATAAAAAAAGGAATGCGTAGCTGATAACATAAATAATACAGTTTACCTATTGAAAAGTTGTGCTTTTGATTTTTAAATTATTCTCTTCAGCTTCAAGTAAAGTCATAAACTATAAAAAATTAGCATATTTCTTTCTTTTAAGTATATAGCAATATAATAAAATATATAATTATTTTTTTGATTTGTATCGTTGCTTATATTCCAAAGAAAGAAAATAAGTTGAAAAAATATATAATTTATATTTAAAATTAATATTTTTGTATGTAGATGAGCATACCTCCAAATGTGCTTGTTGTGTGCCTCGCCAGGTAAATGGCGTTCCTTTTTAGGGTTCCGTACCTCAAAAGGAAAAAAACGGAACCCTTATAGGATCACTTTGTTGTCCGTCTGTCCGTCTGTCAAGACCCTTTTTCTCAGGAACGCGTGGAGGTATGAAGCTGAAATTTATATCAATTACTCAGGTCTACTGTCCCTTGAAGCTGTGAAAAAATCAAACTCCTAAGCCAACGCAATCAAAAGATACAGCCGTTTATGCCGCAAATTTTCGACACTTGCAAGGGAATCAAAACCTACAGGGTGCTTCCCGTGAACTCAGAATCTTGAAATTTGGTACGAAGCAACGTCTTATAGCATAGATAAAGGAAAAATTACGAAAACCATAAATTTTTAGTTACATCACATAATATATATTTTTTTAATAATTTTAAACTTACTACCCATTTCCTCATACTCGATTGTCGTAATGAACGAACTTTGTAAACCTTGCAGGTTTGTACGGAACCCTCGGTGCGCGAGTCCGACTCGCACTTGGCCGGTTTTTTTTCTTTGGGTTTAAATAGGAAGTTTGAAATTATTTTTTAGGCTTAACAAAGCCTTTTATTTTTTAATATGTATAACTTTTTAGCTCTTACTTTATTAAATTTTCTGAAAATGTAGCACAAACTTTTCACGGATATTTCGAAGAAAATCTGTATTTTATTTCTTTTGGTTAGGTTTTTACAGAAAATTTTTTTTTCATTATTTATATTTGCTAAAACAAACTTAAACGAAAAAAATACAAATTAGGTTAAGAACTGATATTTTTTGTATTCAGGTAAGCATTTTCCAAACATAGGTCGCAGCATGCGTCTTTAGTATGTACACTCGGGGAAGTTGATTCCTATGCAAATGGGGGATCTACGTAGTTTGGTCGCATTACGTCAAACTCAGCCGACAGATAACAATTAATATTGAATTGACATATTCGACCAAATGACGTTGGTCTCTCAAATGCATAGGGATCAACTTCCCCGAGTGTACGTGAGATTTGTAGCACCCAATTTTTTTTCTGGCTTTAAGGCCGCATACAACGAGGATTAGTGAAATTTCGTGTTTTTATTTTCACTACAACTTTGACCACAAGTAATTATAAGCATTCAAATATTTTTTGGAAGTTAGTTAGGTTCCTTACCAAGGTTAGGGTCAGCTTAAAATTTTGATTTAAATCCATTTACCACTAAAAAATGAGCATTAAGAATAATTTTTTCAAAATTTTATTTCCTCTAGAATTCAGCGAAAATAAATACAGGAATAAATATTTTTACGCCAAAATGTTTCAATCATGATTCCGGAGGCACCCATCAGCTTCGTTTTTGATAAAATATATCAATTATAAAGATAAATCGCTTTGTTTATAAATTTGAACAATCTGTTGATATGTGAGAGCAACGCCTGATCATGAATATTTGGTACAAAAAATCCACAGGCACTTGATAAAAAAATAAAAAAAATGACATCAGTCAAATCTGTGTGTCAGAGCGCTGATTGTCTATCATAGAAAACCTAAAGTATGTTCACAAATATATCCCAGTATACTGGCAGAATCGCCGTGGTCCCATACGAATAAGAAAAAGAATAAGAATCATTTATTCAATTTAACGTAACAAAAAAACACCACCATTATAAAATACACAGAAGAATATCAAATAATAATAGAAAAAAAAGAAACTTAGAAATAAAAAATAAAATATTCTAAAATAAACACGTTGATTCGTTTCGAAATATTTGCCAGTGAATGTCGAATACGTATTTCTTGTAATGTAATTATAATACGTCATACTTATCTAATACTAGTGGAATACTAGTACAAAATAGCGCCGTAATTTGACGTCTTGGGCAGTGGTCAGTAGACTGGGTTTTATTCCGGAACTTAGTCAACATTTTTGGTTTACAAATACTACAAATATTGCTTTGTAACCTTAATTATTTGGCGAGAGACTACCTAATAAGATGCTATTCGATAATTTATATTCACCAAACGATCATTTTTACGGTTTTGGTAGATTTGAAAGTCAAAAAATGTAAACATTACAGCTAGTCAGAAAACAATGTACAGATTACCGCAACACAGAGACAGCTTTTTACGTAGACATGTCAAAACATTGCAAAATGATATATGATATGTCCAATCCACAGCAATAGAAAAATTATTACATCTTAGCACTGGAGTAATAAAATCTGCACAAAAAATCGTAAAAATAATATTATCATGCGGATGAATCTAGATGTTTTGTAGATACCTACACCATGATTTTGGTGCACCTCGGGAGGAAATAACTAAGGATTCTAAATTCTTTAAGAAAAATGGTTGCCTGTAAAGTCGGTTTTACGGGCGAAGATTTTACGTGACAACGTGTGGGAGAGAGACGCAAGGCATTCGGCGGGCCTCTCTCTCGTTCGGTGACTCATCGGAACGTTACCGAGCGTTACACTTTTTCATAAGTGACTCCCAGCCGCAACCTAATTTAAGACGTTGTCACGTCAAAAATAATGTGATCGAAATGAAATGCCCTAAAACCTTATTTGATTTTATAAAAAAAATATATTTTATGAATAAAAATCGTTCATCGGTTCAATTACCTATTCTAGTATATATTATAAAGAAAATTAATATCTACTATAAATTGTTTATCTAACGACAAGATGTGAATTCAATGCGTGTACCTAACACGCCTTTGACAACGACTAAACAGAAAGTTACTTACTCATCTCAATTCATCGGTTCAATTATCTATTCTTTTTTTTTTTTTTTTTTTTTTTTTTTTTTTTTTTTTTTTTTTTTTTACGTAGAGAAATGCTGTGACGCATTCCGCAGGGGATGGGGACTCCCACTGCGGATATGTGGGGCTCGCCGCGGGCGAAGATGTTGTGTGCCGCGGCCCTACCCACTAAAACTCTACGGTGCTCCTAGCCACCGCTTCCTGATGAAGTCGCGGGAACTGTGCGACACCACAGCTTCATCAGCGGACGTCTGCCTAGTGGGCTGCAGACTCCTCTCGATGGGAGCGTTTTACTCGCTCCTCAGGCCGAGCAGGCTTGCTTCTAGGCCATTCCACTGCGTTTTGTCGCGATGCGCAGGAGCACACTGCACATCGCGACCCTCTCTGGGACTCAGTGCAATGGGCGACGGCATCCCCTTACCGCCGCCCTGAGCACCCCGGTTATGGCGGGACGTTGTTGTCGCCATTGTTGGCACGACGTCTTCGCCTTGGCCGTCTTCTGGGGTCGAGCGCCTCCCTTTCTCTTATGCGCTCGGCCTCCTCTTTGGCGGAGATGACTTCTTCGGCGAAGTCTTCCACCGCTTTCCATTCCGGGTCGCCGCGCAGCAAGGCTCGCACCAATGCTGGCAGCGTGATCTCAGGTCCGATTGCGGCCGTCAGGGCCGCGCGTTGTCCAATCCAGGCGGGACAGGCCGTCACGGTGTGATCGGTTGTATCCCTGTCCGCGTCACAATGGTGACAGCGTGTGTTCTCCTCTCTTCCGACGATCTCACACAGGTACCGACCGAAGCACCCGTGCCCGGTCAGCACCTGCGTGAGGCGGAACGAGAGTGCTCCTGTCTTCCTGTCGAGCCATTCCTTGAGTACCGGGCGGATCGCCAGCACCAAGTCTACGCTGACTTGCGGGTTCTCTAGCCGCTCCCTCCACATTACAATACTCGTCTCTCTAGCGTCATTCCTCCACCGACGTACGACGTCCGGTGGGGGGTTGCTGCCCCCCGCGCGGGCTTCTGCGCAACGCCAGAAAACGTCGGCGAAGGCGCGCGCGTCTAAATCCCAAGGGATGGCTCCCGCGAGCAGGCATGCCGCATCTTTAGATATTGTGCGGTAGCCACGGACGGCTCGGGTAGCCATCATCCTTTGTAGCCTGCCCAATGCAAGCCGGTTCTCTTGCTGTAGAAGGTATGCCCAGATCGGCGCCCCATACATTACCATGGAGCGCACAACCCCCATATACAATCGCCGGCAGCTAAGGCTCGGGCCCCCGAGGTTCGGGAGCAAAGAGGCCAAGGCTCCGGCGGACTTCGCTACCTTCGTCTGGAGCTTCTTGAAGTGCTCCTTAAATGTCCATCGGCTATCTAGGACGAGACCAAGATACGTCATAGATGGTGTGACGTTAATCTGGGTCCCACCGACTGTAATCGCCAATCCGGGGGGTGGAGAATTCCTTGGCCCGTGAAAGCATATGGCTTCGGACTTCTCCAGCGCCACCTTTAGACCCAGAGCTCGGATCTTCCGTACGGTCAGAGCGACGCCTGCAGTTGCAAGGATGACGGCCTCTCTGTATGTTTTTGCACGGGTGACGGTGCAGGTATCGTCAGCGTAACACACTTCTTCCACTCCAGGTAGATTGGCGCCCGAAAGCACCGGGTCGTAACCGACGTTCCACAGGCCCGGTCCCAGGGCTGAGCCCTGTGGTACGCCGCAGTCAACTTCTTCTTCTTCCCAACCGTCTTGAGTTGGGAATTGCACTGAGCGTTCCGAGAGATAATCGCCGATGGTGATGCGCAAGTATCTCGGAACGCCATGCCGTCTGAGTCCGTCTTTGATGGTTGACCAGGGCAGGGAGTTGAAGGCGTTAGAAATGTCCAAGGACACAACCAACACAACCCCACCCCGGGACACCTCTTCCTCTACCATATCACGCAGTCGCGCCACCGCTCCTATTGTAGATTTCCCTGAGCGAAACCCGTATTGGTTTTCGCTCAGATTGGGGCCGACGCTCTCAAGATGTTTGGCGAGACGCGCCGCCAAGATCCTCTCTAGTATTTTGGCGATCTCATCTAGGAGTACGATAGGCCGGTAGGCCGACGGCTGATCTTCGGCCCGTCCGGCTTTCCGCAGCAGCACGAGTTTTCCGGTTTTCCATCGCCGCGGTACTCTACCCTGGACCAAACAGTTGGTCAAAGTGGAAAGCACTTGCGGCTCCATTTCCTTCATTGCGAGGACCCATGCTCGTCCCGGTATGCCGTCAAGGCCGGGTGCCGTATTTTTGAGGCCCATTTTATGGACCGCCTTCGCTAGTTCCGCTGATGTGACTGGCGGGATCTCTTCCCCGTCATCGGCGGTTTCCTCTTGTTGGATCGACGCTGTTTGATTGCTCTCGGCCACAGACGGGAAAAGGGTCGTGATGATCCTGTTGCGGAGATCTGGTTGGAGGATCTGCGTCAACGGTGGAGCAGCGGGACGGAGTTTCTGACGCACCCATTTATAAGGTTTGCCCCAGGGATCATCCTCGAGCGTCTGTAGCCACTCATCCCAGCTGTCTTTCTTCGCCTTTTGTATGGCGTCCCGAAGTACGGCGCAGGCTGTTTTATAAACCTCGTAGAGGGTGTCCTCCTCCTGCTGGACTCTTCTGCGCCGTCTTCGGTAACGCTTATAGCGTCGTCGTGCAGCCGTGCATTCCTTCTGCAGATTTGATAGCTCGGGGCGCCACCAATAAGTCTGGCGCCGCGGCTTGAACGGGCCTACTCGTGGCATCGCAGCGTCACAAACGTTGCGCATTGCCTCGTTCAGCCATTCCGCGCACTCAGCAGGGTCGTCCGAAGGTAGTGGCGCCCAGGATGCGACAATGGCGGCCTCCTCGAGGAGGTCACGGTCTAGCCGCCTCAAGGCCCATTTGGGGCCGCCGCCAGATGTGATTGTGCGACCCAACTCCGACGCGCGTCCATTTATGTCGAAGCGGATGAACCGATGGTCCGAGAGCGTCTCCGTTTCCTCTTCTACCCGCCAGTTGGTGATGCGGCGGGCAGAATCTGAGCTTATTAGGGTCAGGTCGACGATAGACCCGCCCTGTCTTCGGACGCACGTGTTTACGGTGCCCCGGTTAGCCACTACAAGCCCTGTGGAGGCCATCCAACTAACGACTGCGCGACCCCTTGCGTTCGTTGCCGGTGAGCCCCAATGCGTTGACTTCGCATTAAAGTCTCCGGCAACGATCACCGGGCCAGATGCTCCGCCAATAAAGGTGGTCAGCCGGAGAAGGAAAGACTCGAAATCGGCCAGGGGTCTGTTTGGTGAGAAGTAAACCCCAACCACAGTGAGGGCCCCCAGCTTGGTGACTACGAATCCTCTGCCTCTCGTTGTTCTGCCGGGAAGAGGTGGAGACATTCTTGGTCCAAGAACTAGAGCGACCGTTGCATCCACGTCTCCAATCCAATCGTTTCTAGAGAGAATGCGATACGGCTCCGATAGAAAGGCTAGGTCAATCGACCACTGCGCCATGCTCTGAACCAGGATGTCCTGCGCCCGGGCGCAGTGGTTCAGATTGCCCTGCAGGAAGCGATGGGTCGCCGTTATTGGGCTTCCATCGGGGCCGCTCTGGTTTCAGTGCCCGCCGTAGTTAGTGTGGCGGACTTTTGAGTCACTTGGCTCTTCTTCGAGCTCCTTTTCCTCTTCGGCACAGGCTTGCCGCAGGTCTTACTGCCGACGCTATGGTCAGCCGGTTTTCCGCTTGCCTCACAAAGAGCGCAGTGTGGTGCATTCTCGCACTGCGCAGCTGAATGGTCTGGCTGGCCACAGCGGAAGCATAGCTGGCTGCGGTCAACCTCTTTCGGACATGTCGCTCGTGTGTGTCCAGTCTCGTGGCACTTGTAACAACGCATGGGGCGTGGAGATAAAAGCGCCACTTGCACCACTGTCCACCCAACGTAGATCTTGGTGTTCTGTGCCGAGACTTTGTTCGCAACTTCGACCGGGCACTTCACCCAGGCCGATCCGCGGCCATTCCGCTCACGCCGAATCACACCTACCTTTACATCTTCGATGGCACAACCGCCAGGTCTGGCGATGGCCTCTGCTATTTCCTCTGATGTGGCCGTGTCATCCAGCCCTGAAATGCGCAGCTCTGCACACTTTTGGGGTCTGGAGATGCGGACTTCTGTCCCGTCCATGACCTCCCTCAGTTTATTTGCGAGGACGTCCGCCTTTTCTTTGAAATCCGTGCCGGATATCTCATACATTCGAGCTCCGGTCACGGCCTGTTTAAATTTGACAGACGGGATTTCTAGTGCGACCAGGTCAACCTGTCTCTTGGCCTTGTCCATCACTTCCTTATAGGACACTCCGCGCTGTGCAGCACCCTCCTGCAGTGTGATGACCACCGCTGCAGTCTTAGGGGCACGTAACTTCCCACCTTTCTTTCCCTTCTTCTTTTTCTTGCCCACTCTCTTGGGCGCAGACTCTTCCTTCTTCTGCACCTTTCCTTTCCTCTTCACTATTTCAGTCCACACCGATGGAGAAGCGGGACCTGGCGCTGCTGGTGTTGCTGCAGTGTCTAGTCTTGACTCAGCTGCCTCTATAGCGGCTGCGGACTTCTTCGTCTTTCTTTTCTTCTTTTGAGCCGGACCAGGTTTCAGAGGTGGCATCAGTGTTGACACCGCTGGTTCCGGCTCAGTCCTTTGTGGCGGTGGTTCTGCAGATGTTTGGGCAGACCCCGCGGTCTCGTTCCTTTTGTCCGCCGCAAGCGGTGGGCGCAGACGCGGGGCTGGGAGAAGACGGGTCTCCAAAGCCTCTAGTCGTGCGTTCAGCCGTGCGTTAGACAGAGAGACCGCCTCCCGTACCGCCCGCGCCATTATCTCTTCGATGTTGGACGGAGGGGCCTGAGAGGCAGCCTGTGGTCGCAAATTAAGGAGCTCGCGTTTAACGATCGCGAGCTCTTCTTTCAGATCCGTGACTTCTCTGGAGAGGCGTTTGTTAGCCGTCTCCAGGGCTCTTGTTTCGTCAGAGGTCGAATGACTGAGGAGGGCCGCGCATGACTCTCGAATGACGAGTGCGGCGTCTTTCAGAGCCTTTACGTAACGTCCGCTCAAGTTATTCGACGTTTTAGCTACTTTGGTGATGGAGTCCAGGCTCTCGATTATTTGGGAGCCCAGTTTCGCCCTAGTGACTACGTCATCCTCTCCCATCGTCACGTCCGATGTATAGGAGGACACCGACAGACGCTGCGAACGCATCTCGGGGAGCCTCCTCGTCTCTTCGATAAACTCTTGTTTGGCCTCCGCTTTTTCGGCTTCCGGCTGAAGGGCGAGTTGCCCCTTCTTAGCCTTGGCCGTACCCACGTAGTCTCCTGTGGTGGGTGGTCTGCCCCTGCCGCGTTTGGTGTTCTTTGGGGTGGCCGAGTTCTTGCCTTTGTCCGAGTCGGACTCCTCTACTTCGCTTCCTCGCCTCTTCCGGAAGCGTCTCTTTGACCTTTCTATTTCTTCTTCTCGACTGTGAGAGACTGCGGTTTCATTTCCGCTCTCTTGGTCGTCCGAGGTTCCTTCTCCAGTTCCAAAGAACTTACTCTTGCCGGGCATTGGTCTTGTTACCCGTGTGCCGTCTTCTAATTCAGCCAATCGCTCTAGCTGAGCAATGGGGGTCCGTATTGGAGGCCTGTGGTCGTCGGTTTTGGGGGCAGAGGGGCCCCCGGGAGTAGCCGTTAAGCCCGTTTCAGGTGCGGTTATGTGCACCGGTCTCGGATTAACGTGCGGCGTAGTCGTCGTTGCAGCCAAATCATTGAGCAAATCAGTGTCCTCATTCGTGCGAGAGTCGTCGGTTACTGAACGGGCATTGCGCCCGCCAGCTAACGAATTTGTGCCCACCCCGTAGTACGAAGGGCAGACCTCCACCGTGGCAGCGGCGGAGGTGTGGGATTCCCCATTTCTGAGACCCACCCGGAGACCATTATCAAATTCGCGTGCTTCCATTATCAAAAGGGGTGCTCATTAGGGTTGAGCGGAACCCGTGGCCAACAACAAAATAGAGAGCGTCCTAGCGGCAAAGTCACCCACTTGCCATGCAGCCTATTGCGGGACGGGGCGTAGGCTTGGGGGCTGTAAAGAGGCCCATCCATCATCAGTCACACACACAAACAAGACAAAAAGTTGTAGAGTGTAGAGAAGGAATAAATACAAGGAAAACAGGGAAGAAAAGATGGTGAAAGACAGAATTGACAAATATAATATAATGAACAAAACAAGTAGGCTAATATAAAAGAGAGAAAATAGAGAAAGACCGGCTTTCAGCCATCCTGAGTACCTCATCCCGTGTAAAAGGCGGGATGGCGTACCCAGGCGCCCAGGGACACGAACGTGGACGGACCGGTATTGCCCCCTCAATTATCTATTCTAGTATATATTTAAGTCGAGAGTCGAGAGTCGAGAGTCGAGGGGAGAGGGGAGCGGGAAGAGGGGAGAGGGGAAAGGGGGGTGAGGGGAGAGGGGGAGGGGAGATGGGAAAGGGGGGTGAGAGAAGAGGGGGAGGGGAGACGGGAAAGGGGGAGGGAAGGGGGAGGGGAGGGGGAGTGGGAGAGGGGGAGGGGGAGGGGAGAGGGGAGGGGGAGATGAGAAAGGGGGTGAGGATAGAGGGGAGAGGGGGAGGGGAGAAGAGAAGGTAGGAGGGGGAGGGGGGAGGGGAGGGGAGGGGGAGAGAGGAGGAGGGGAGGGGAGGGGAGAGGGGTAGGGGGAGAGGGAAGGTAAGAAGGGGAGGGGAGGGGGAGAGAGGGGAGAGGTTATAGAGAGAGGGGAGAGGGGGGAGGGGGAGGGAAGGGGGAGGGAAGGGGGAGGGGAGGGGTAGGTATCTACAAAATATCTAGATTCATCCGCATGATAATATTATTTTTACGATTTTTTGTGCAGATTTTATTACTCCAGTGCTAAGATGTAATAATTTTTCTATTGCTGTGGATTGGACATATCATATATCATTTTACAATGTTTTGACATGTATACGTAAAAATCTGTCTCTGTGTTGCGGTAATCTGTACATTGTTTTTTGACTAGCTGTAATGTTTACATTTTTTGACTTTCAAATCTACCAAAACCGTAAAAATGATCGTTTGGTGAATATAAATTATCGAATAGCATCTTATTAGGTAGTCTCTCGCCAAATAATTAAGGTTACAAAGCAATATTTGTAGTATTTGTAAACCAAAAATGTTGACTAGGTTCCGGAATAAAACCCAGTCTACTGACCACTGCCCAAGACGTCAAATTACGGCGCTATTTTGTACTAGTATTCCACTAGTATTAGATAAGTATGACGTATTATAATTACATTACAAGAAATACGTATTCGACATTCACTGGCAAATATTTCGAAACGAATCAACGTGTTTATTTTAGAATATTTTATTTTTTATTTCTAAGTTTCTTTTTTTTCTATTATTATTTGATATTCTTCTGTGTATTTTATAATGGTGGTGTTTTTTTGTTACGTTAAATTGAATAAATGATTCTTATTCTTTTTCTTATTCGTATGGGACCACGGCGATTCTGCCAGTATACTGGGATATATTTGTGAACATACTCTAGCTTTTCTATGATAGACAATCAGCGCTCTGACACACAGATTTGACTGATGTCATTTTTTTTATTTTCCATCAAGTGCCTGTGGATTTTTTGTACCAAATATTCATGATCAGGCGTTGCTCTCACATATCAACAGATTGTTCAAATTTATAAACAAAGCGATTTATCTTTATAATTGATATATTTTATCAAAAACGAAGCTGATGGGTGCCTCCGGAATCATGATTGAAACATTTTGGCGTAAAAATATTTATTCCTGTATTTATTTTCGCTGAATTAAAATTAAGTTATGATTAAAATTAAGTAATGATTAAAATTAATTTTATTCGAAATTAATTTTAATCGAAATTGATTAATCGAACAATCGATTGTTTTTTTTCGATTGTCGATATTTTTTTAATCGATTGTAAGGGTTTCGATTAATTAAAAATGGTTTTTAAAAAAATGCACAACGTTAATAATCAAGTTTTCACTTCTGCCGGCACTCCCGGAGTGCAACCCGTCTTTTTTTATTATAATATAACTACATACTAGCTTTCTCGACAAAATATCATGTTGTTTTGCCATATAAAGTGTTTCTACTTCATCACGAATTAAATAAAAAAACTTATTTTTATAAAAAAAGCTCTGGGAAATTTTAATGAAATAGAGTGAAAAACATAAAAAAACCATTTAAAATTAAAATAATATAAATATTTGAGGGGGACTCCCATACACAAAAAACATTTTTTGGCCTATTTTTGCTCTGTACCTAATGGTACGGATCTCGGAACCCTTCATGCACGAGTTCTGCTTGCACTTTGCCAATTTTTTGTATATTAATAATTACTTGCCTAAAAACAAAATACGTACGTTTTTGTTCCCAAAAACGTTATTGCAGTGAACCGTTCCGAACGAATCAAAACCGTTATTAAAAATAACGTTTTCGAGCCCTGTCATGAACATTTACGATGAACTATGTATGGGTAATACTTTATTTTGTTATACATTGTAATTTGTATATGTATTATTATGAGGAAATACTTTTTTATGTTCGTGAGTACAGAACAAACATCATATTTAAATATCTATAAAATATAAATACATCATTTTATTACAATACAAAATTCATTAAAGATTTCGTTTATCAAGTTATGCATAAGTTATTAACATGGCCTCTCTGTTAATCATTACTCTGTATGTCGAGTTTACCACGTGATCACATTATTTCTGAAAATATTAAAATCGACTACGGCTTGATATGTAAATATGTACCTTTCGAGCGCCATCTATTGAGCTAGTTTGTCTCAAATTCTAAAATGTCAGTCGCCTATAATCCCGCCTTAAGTAGGAAGTTTAAATATATTTCAAAGACTAGAAGGAGTCTTTAATTTGTCGATGCATTTAATGTTTTAGCTCTCACTTAAATAAATCCTCAACAAATATAGAAAAAAAAAAATGGTCTATTTTACACATTTTTGGAGATATTTAAACGTTTTTAAGTACTTTAAAAGTTATCATTTCTCTAAAAATGAAAAACGCACAAGAAATAAGTTTAACACACTTTTTAACCGACTTCCAAAAAACGAGGAGGTTATATGTTCGGCTGTGGATATATATATTTTTTTATTTTTGTATGTTCAACGATTACTCCGCCGTTTGTGAACCGATTTTCGAAATTTTTGCTTTGTTGTATTTGGTTTTACTCCAATTTGGTACCATGTTCACAAAATGGTGACCTGATGCCATCATCAGGTCACCATTTTGTGAACATCCCATCCCATCCCATCCTGGATCCCATGATCCAGGAGTAATCGAGGGAACTCCTCAAAATTTATATGGAAACATATGGTGATTTTGGTTTTATGTGAAGTGTACTAAGAATATGCTACCAAAAAGTCAAATATTGGGTCAAATACCATGGTTTCGAAGATGCTGAGAGAACTCCTGACTCCTTATAGATACACGTTTGGGAGTTTCGGCGTTGTTTTAAGAACAGAAAGCATATGCTACTATGCAACTCATATTCATCATCATAATCATCATCATCATCATCATCATCATCATCATCATCATCATCATCATCATCATCGTCTTCATCATTACCACGTCGTGTTAATGTCACCAATGTCTCATGGCACAGAATAGATAATAGTACAAGGCATAGGTGTGGATATACTAATAATAATAATAATTTTATACTGTATAATAACACTTTGTTTAAATATACACGGCGGTCAGCGCCGCGGAGGCGACGGTATCGCGGCGCCGCCGCACGGCGCGTGGCGGAAGACGACAGATCGAATATACTTTACTACTTTATATACAGATCGAATACTATACTAACTACTTTATAAAATTTTAATAGACAAAATATAGAATTAAAATAAAGTTATTTTAAAAAGAGCATTTAAACAAAACAAAGTCAATAAGTGTCTTTTTAATTAGTTATACTTATTAATCGATAGATGGCGCGCTAAGTATCGATTTGAATGGATTTGAAATTGAATTCTTGATTACAAGAACAGCTGTCAATAATTATGATAATATTATAATATTATATTACTAGCTGTCCCGGCAAACGTTGTTTTGCTATATAAATAATTTTTGGTATGAAAAATAGATGTTGGCCGATTCTCAGACCAATATCCTCACAATATGCTCACATAATTTCATGAGAATCGGTCAAGCCGTTTCCGAGGAGTATGGCAACGAAAACTGTGACACGAGAATTTTATATATTAGATGAGTAGCTACGCTACATCCTATGCAAGTTTATACATTTTTTTATCTGATAGATCCTTGGATCGTGGAAAAACGAGACACAATAGCCTTTCTATTGTTATCGCAATCGCCGGTGACCGCTTGGGGTTTGAAGTATTAAAATTGTTAAATTACTTAGCACAATATGTTCACTTCACTGATAATATATTATTTTGTGAGTGTGAACTGTGTAATAAGATACGTAAAATATACGCGAAGGTTTACCTACTAGTGTAACTAAAAAGAGTGAAATTATTATTATTTTTAACAAAAAATTTAAACCGACTTCCAAGGTAAAAACAATATTAACATTAATATGAACTAAAAAGTATTAAATAATTTTTGCTATCTAATAGTGCCTTTTTCTGAATTCGGCTAAACCTTGACTATTTCTGTACTCAATCTTCATAATTTTGAAGTCGGTGCCAGTTCCAAAAGTTTCAAATATTCTGTCAGAGGACTGAAGATTCAGCTATCTGGTACCGACTTCAAAATAATGAAGATTGAGTACAGAAATAGTCAAGGTTTAGCCGAATTCGGAAAAAGGCACTATTAGATAGCAAAAATTATTTAATACTTTTTAGTTCATCTTAATGTTAATATTGTTTTTACCTTGGAAGTCGGTTTAAATTTTTTGTTAAAAATAATAATCGTTACAACCCTTAAATCCACCCAAACCCTTTTATCTTGGTTACGACGAGCGTTAATCTCTAAAAACTTTGCAAAAACCTTATAGTTGTATTTAGCTTAGCAAAGCAAACTTTCTTTTTTAAAAATAGTGTATTTGGTTAATTTTCAACCTAAACAATCGGATAAGAGTCATTAAATAACAGGAACAAGAAAAAAATTTTTTTTCGGGACCGGTTTTATACACACCGGCATAATTAGCGGAACATAATAAAATTTTATTTTTTTTTGAAAATTAATCGCTGTTTTTTATATATTTATTTATTAATTTAATAATTGATGATTAAAAAATAAAACTTATATAAATTTAGGGCATAAAAACGTGTAAAATTAAAAAAATCTGCAAAAATCTAAAATTAAGAAAATTCTTTGAAATTTCAGTAGTAAGTTTTTAAGTTAAATTCTTCATTTTTACTTAAGAAATGCCATGTTAACAGCGTGTAATGCCTTCTATGGATCTGAAGAGAGTCTGGATACGCCATTACATGCTTGCATTTTGATTGTCAATCATTTCCTGTGGGATATTCTTCTACTCCTCCAGTAGCGCCAACTCGAGCTCCTGAACACATTTTGGAGCTGGAGTTTTAATTCGTACCGTTCACCCATTGATGTGCCACACGTTTTCAATCGGATCCACATCCGTAGACCGTGCTGACCTCTCCACCTGGGCTACGCTAGCATCATTTAGGTCATAATGCCCGATTTTTTTACTCTATGGACGCGCAAAAAATTGAAGTTACTACCTAAAACTGTGTAAAAGGCACAACCTGCAGTTCTAGGATGTCTGTGCTATTGCCCTGTACTGTCAAAGTACCATCATTAACAATCATCAGCTCTGTGCGGGCTCCAAATCATATGCAACCCCAAACCATTACGAAGCCTGCATGATATACCACTGTTTCCGTTAAGTTTGATGGTCTATAGCGTTCCTTATGATTTATCCACATTCTTTATCGCCTGTCAATAAAATTTACACAGAATTTGCTCCCATCACTGTACAGCACACGATTTCACCCACTGGTCAAATTTTGATGTTCACGCGCAAATCTTAGCCTGGCTCTTTGGTGCCCTGTCTCAAGTTTTGGTGCCCTTGCTGGCACCTTTGAGTTTAATTTAACTTCTTTGAGTCTTCTTCTTACTGTACAATCACTTACAGGTACATCTCGGACCTGTTCCTATAGGTTTCATCTCTGCAAAGCAGTTTAAGGTCGATTTCTTAAGGCTTGTACCCTTACAAAACGGTTATCCTGAACCTTTGCCACCCGATATCTGCCTTGTTCTCGTCTCCGAACGTAAGATCCAGTCTCTCTGTAGCGTTGAAATTTACGATGGACTACGAAAGCCGACACACCTAAGGCCTGACTGACCGAACGGTAGGTGTGACCTTTCTCTATCGTGGTTACAGCTCTAGCTGTCGTAGATGCTGGAAAATCCACTAATTTTGTATCTAAGCAATGTGTTCTTCCAAAAACCAAACAATCAAATGAGCTGGCATACCTTGCACCCCGCTAAAAACGCCATTCTTATCAGAAACACTTACAACGTCAATCATCGAAAAACACTTAGTAGGGCATAATTGCAATAAAAATCTGTCAACTTGCCAGTTTTGTTCAATATTTTATTTCTTAAATGAGCTTAGAAACTATAAAAAAGGATTTCACACAGCCCGACCCACTTGAATTCAAGTTGTGGCCCTTTTTACTTATGTTCCGTTAATTTTGCCGGTGTGTGTATATGGTGAAATATTATTTTTTAATTAAGTAACTAAAAAATTAAAAGCACAAAAAAATTTTTGGTAAACTTTGCAAGTTATAGTGTAAAAAAGAAAATGACACCTCAAAAACAAAAATCCATTCACTATTACAGTTTTCGGAGGTTAAAACCTCTGGCGACTGCACTATTTTGGTATATTTTTAAGCGAATTAAAAACCGCATATTTTAAGGCATGTTTTCACAAAAATATGCTTAAACTTTAAATGGAAAGTATGCAAATGTAGCACTTGTACTATAGTCTGGGTTATATTGACGATTGTGTCGATTGTAATAAATAATATACTCATTCTAATAGTAGCGTAATAGTATATATATGCATAAGTGTATGCCTGTTACGGTCTATTTACACTTAAACCTCTGAACCGATTTTGATGAAATTAGGTATGAAGATAGATTGAGGAATTGAGTCTAGGATAATATATTTTTTTACCCGGGAAAAATGTACGGTATCGCGTCCTAAGCGAATTGGTGAGCAACGGAGTTGCAGGCGTCAGCTAGTGTAATATATTGTAATAGCAGATGACGCCCGCAACTTCGTTGCGACAAAATTAGTTTATCGCCCGGAAACCGTACAGTTTTTCAACATAAAAAGTATCCAATGTCCTTTCCCGGGACTCAAAGTATCTACATTCTATTTATAATATTGGTAAGTATGGATGTTGAAAATTGACGCAAAGTATGTAATATTAATTTAACGTCTCTTTTGTCTTCTGCATGGCGATATACGTGAGTGTTTGTAGGCTTTTACGACGATAGAACAGGAGTAATAGAACTCAACGACATATTATATCATAAAAACTCAGGTACAAAACAAATTGATGTGTGCTTATATTTCAGAAGAAAGTAGTCGTACAGTGTTTGCGATGAGGCCTTTTGTAATATTAATATGTATAGCACTGATACCTCTTCACACCCGAACCTCTGAACCGATTTTGCTGTTTGGTATGAAGATACATTGAGTAATTTTCCCGGAGAAGGACTCAGGATATTTTCATGCCGGAAAAGAGTACGGTTTCCGAGTGACAAACGAATTTTGGCGCAACGGATTTACGGGCGGCATCTAGTATGATCTAAATTGTATATTTAGTTGCTCTGCAACAAGCGGCTGCAAGTTTTCCTGTAAATACGTTGAATTGGCGCAATAAAAATGTTATTCTCGCATCGGGGCGCCACTATCCTAACCGAAAATTAATCAATCGGAGAAAGGCCACATGCGCCTCATTAGAGAGGAAATAATCCTTTGGGTGAATTTCAACATGTCTATATTTTTTTTTTATTTCGGTGAACTTTTTTGTTCCTATGTTTTTTTGAGTTCTTACGGAAGTTTCCTCTCAATTTTAATGTTTTATGACTACGAAACTAATGACATAAAAATTAAATAATAAAAAAACGTAGCACACACGTTTATATTTTAGCTGTCACCGAGATGAAAAAGTCAGTCACCGAGATGAAAACAAAATTCACTGAAATGTAAATTCACCGAAATAGTATACAGCGTGATTGTAAAACAAGCGAAATAATGTTTTTTTATGGAAACATTTTGACACTTTTGCAATTTTCGAAATTATCTCTAATATTTTTCAGAATAAAACATAGCCTATATCCATCACAAAAAATCCATCACGAAATTAGCTATAATTGCACAACTCTTTTGCCTCCGTGACGTACTGATGATAAGAAACGTGTCCATTATCAAGGCCAATGTTTCTATTTGAATTTCTATAGCTCAATTCGGCCACTTTAGGCAATGAGGCCTTTTTAAAATTCCGATTTACGTCCGATTCCGATAGCCGACTAAAGAACAGACTTTCGAAAGACGAGCATTGCTCGTCGTTTGGGAACGCGATATTTCACGCGAAGTACATACACATGCGGTATCTATCTTGATCTATGTCTGTGGATGCAACAATGTATTTTTATTTTTAAAAAAATCATGTTACAAACGATTTTAATTACAAATAACAAAATATATTAATACTGGGAAATAATCTACACATTTGCTTTGAATAAAAATTACCACGCGCCAACTTCACTCGGCAAAGAATAAATGCTGTTACTATTTTGAAAAGGTATCTTCTAGTGCTTAGTTAAAATTTTTCGTTATAATAATATACTTAAGTTAAACAGTTAAAGTAAAAAATGAGTAACTATTATTCTAATATTATTATAACCAAAACTACTTTTTGATAGGATTCATTAAATTCTAATATTAAATAATCATATTATATTATCTCGTACTGTTTTTGCTAATTCACTAATCAACAAAAGTCAATATTTTAGGTAATCCTAATAAACGACATGAGGTCAAAATATCAGTCTCTGAGTTTCTTATTCATAAAATGAAAGGTAAAAAAATTACAAATATTGACTGAAACGACGTTAGACGAATGTTAGGTGTTTTTCGTTACGGAATTTCTTGATAAACGCGATCAAAGCTATACAATAGCTCAAAATAATGAAACATTAAGAAGCACCATATTTCTTTTTTATTAAATATTATGGTGCTTCTTAATGTTTCATTAATATTCATTCTGTATAAAACTTTAGGTAATCCTAATAAACTACATGAGGTCAAAATATCAGTCTCTGAGTTTCTTATTCATAAAATAAAAGGTAAAAAAATTACAAATATTGACTGAAACGACGTTAGACGAATGTTAGGTGTTTTTCGTTACGGAATTTCTTGATAAGAGCACCATATTTCTTTTTTATTAAATATGGTGCTTCTTAATGTTTCATTATTATGCATTCTGTATAAAACTTTAAAAATCACCGAGATAAAAATGCATTCACCGATATGAAAACTATTGTCACCGAAAGTCACCGAGTCACCATTTCCGTGATTTTTTTCATATCGGTGTTTTTTTTTCATTTCGGTGACCAAATAGGTCACCAAATTCACCGAAACGGAATCACCGATATGAAAATTTGCGACAAATCGTTGAATATTTTGACTCCTATAATAATTATACCGATGTCTATACTACATACTGATACATATTATTAAAAGTGTTTGTAAGAAAATAAATTAATACTACTAGCTGGTTCAATTAACATGATAAATTGAATCACGGAAATGTAGAGACGATATACTTACGTTTTTAGCGGGAACACGCAGTGACGCAGCAAACCACCTCTAGATCCGAAGGCACAAGCATGACTGGCGCTTGAGTTCGAGAAGCGGCATTACGTTCAAAAGTACTTCTGGTCTCGACAATTCATGTTTCTTTTTTATTCACCGAATCAAGACAAAATGTTGGGACAGTTTTATTTCTCCCGCTATTTTGAAAGTATAACGATTGAGATTATGAAATTTGTATTGATTATACCTCCATTCTTTAAGAATCCAATAAAAGAATCCGTTTGTTTGTACCACTAATATTTTTTCCTCGGCTGACGAAATTAGGACTAAAAAGATCGTTGGGATAGTTACCGAGTGGCCTAATTTCCACCTTTAGAATCTTTTATTTTTATGTTCTAGTTATCGAATTAAAAACATGTCTGTTGCCTCATATGGATAATCACACAAACTATACGATGAAATTTTATTTAACCCCAAGAAGCCATTTCACACCCCCAATTTCACAGTAGCCGCGAAAAAAAAGCGGTTGGGAAATTCACCCCTTTCTACCGAAATTCTTTCTACCTGCTGCTGCTGTTTCCTATTCACATCTATCTACATTCCACTAGATGTTATCTACTAACCAAAACCACTAGGAGACAGCTGTTGTTTAACTAGAAATAGATCCAGGAAAGCTTCGTATCATTTTAGACCGAGTGAGGTATTGTTTCAGAATCTAGTTTTAGCCCAGACTGTCACAGTTCAGAATTCAGGTCATCAAAAGATCCCTTGATAGGCTTACAAATTAAATTGTACATCTATTTGGCTAGGCTTGGGTTTGTAATTGTTACAATAGTTTTAAACATCATTATAACTATCTCCATCCATACTAATATCATGAATTTGAGAGTTTGTCTGTTTGTCCGTCTATTACCTCTTCATGCCCAAGCCGCTGAACCGATTTTGACGAAAATGTTTGTGGTGTAGGATAAGGCCTTTAATCTCGGAAAAATGTACGGTTTCCGAGCGATAAACGAATTTTGGCGCAACGGAGTTGCGGGCGTCATCTAGTTTTTAATATTTTACAAGATTGTGACATTTAAATTAAGAACTAGCTGTTGCCCGCAACTTCGTCCGCGTGAATGAATGTTATTATAATCAAAATTAAAAAAAACACCCATCTACGACTAATTTATTTGGATCTATATTACACACGAAATTTTAAAACAGTTCCCTCAGGACAGGGGAAAGGAACATGTGACGGAGATATAGGATAGAATTACAGAAGACGGGATTTATTTTAGGCATCTATCCCTGCCTACGGAAGCCACGGAAGACGTGTAATAGACTCTCGCGTCTCCGTCCTGCGCGGAAGAAGGAACAAGGTCGGGTTTTAGTGGGTACAGCTCACTGCGGCCACTTACCATCTCTTCGGCCGTAGCAAATCCCACATACCTCGGTGGTCCTTCCCCAACGCTGCAGGGAATGCGTAAAAGCATTTCCCGACCCATAAAAATTGATATGATCTCAGGGTACCCGAAGAACAATATGGTCAAACTGGTTTGGGACCCTCAACGAAATTAATCAGAATAAAATAGAAGTATGAAGAATTATTGTAATTCCTCTTTCTATTTAAAGGGGAGACTGCAAAAAGTTGCATGCAGTAACCGAATGTCAAATAACTTAGAGAGCACCACAAAAATAAACTATAATAATAATAATTGTGACTACTAAGCGATAGCTGAATTATTAACCCATCAAGCCCCATAAGAGCACCGGTGATCGCGACAACAATAGAAAGGCTATTGTGTCTCGTTTTTCCCTGTCCACGATATATCACCGTAGTATGCGTCGTCAGATTTACTCGCACGGCTCTCTCTGTGTTGTGGTCTAAGTTCTAACCTAACCTACCTTTGGACTTTTTGGATTGTGTTTGTTTTTGTTTTGGCGCGGGGCTGCGCCTCTCGAGCCCCCCTCTTGTTTTATGGCGGACGCCGGATACTGCCGCAAGAAGCTCGCTGCGCTCGCTCGGCTCCCTCTGTGTTTGGACTGTGGTCTAAGTTCTAACCTAACCTACTATTGGACTTTCTGGATTGTGTTTTTTTTTTATTTGGCACAGATAAGAAGCAGACCACGATAAGGATCTATTTTAGTGGACTAATTTGTTTGAAATATCTAATTTACCCGGGCGAAGCCGCGCGGAACGTCTTATAAGGAATCAGGGTTCCGTTCAGCAGCGGAACTTTCGGAAGCCCTATACCCTGCCTTGGTGCAAATCTTACTTTTTGGTGGCAAAAGTGAAAATTACTCCAATGTTTTTGTTGTTAGGGAGTTCCATCGATACCTCTCGATCCCGAGAAAATCTATATCAAGTCACCGTTTTTGTAAACATGATATCAAATTCGTGTTAGCAATATAAACAACAAAAAAAGAATTTTGAAAATTTGACCACAAACAGCAAAGTAAACATTAACTCCTCCTTTTTTGAAAGTCGGTTATAAAAAAGTATCTAAGATGTTGACCAGGGATGTAATGTATCAACATGCCAAATTTCATTGAAATCGGTCCAGCGGATTCAGAGATTATCCTGTACAAACAGACAAACAGACAGAGAAACAAAAATTTAATAAAATGTGTTCTACTACTCTTCTAACATGCCCCTGACTCGTTTTTTCAAGTTTATTTTCAATGTACAACAATTTTACCTCTACGATTTTATTATAAGTATAGATATATATGGCACTTTGAAAAAAACATTTGTTGTGGGATGTACCATATTATAGTATACCCCCTATCTACCTCTTACCTTACCTCTGGACCTTTATTTAGTCACATCTAGGCACAATTTGTCAAATAACTATACTTACTGGTTTGTCTACTCTTATTCTGTTTATATTATAATTATTGTGTCTTTATGTGTATTGATCGATTTTCATATATAAGGCGCCCGGTATGAGAAAAATCCGAGGGGTAAAACCTACTAACAAGTAACGAAAATGTGTCACGTTTTTGGACGACGGAAACTTTCTAATTTGGCTGTGAGTGTATTAAGACCATAAAGTTAATGTACCTATCGGAATATAATATTATATAAAATAATATAATAATTATATTATCTATATATATAAAAGAAAGTTGTGTTAGTTACCCCACTTATAACTCAAGAACGGATGAACCGATTTGGCTGAAAATTGGTGGAGAGGTAGCTTAGAACCAGGAATAGGACATAGGATACATTTTGTCCCGGAAATATGTACGGTTCCTGCACAATATACTTTTATGATTTGCACGTAAACTATTCAATCGATTTTGATGAATTTTGGTATGGAGATACTTTAAGTCTCGGGAAAGGACAAGGGATACTTTTTGTCCCGGAAAATGTACGGTTCCCGCACAATAAACTTTTATGATTTTCGCCTAAACTATTCAGTCTATTTTTATGAAATTTGGTATGGAGATACTTTGAGTCTCGGGAAAGGACAAGGGATACTTTTTGTCCCGGAAAATATACGGTTCCTGCACAATAAACTTTTATGATTTTTGCCTAAACTATTCAATCTATTTTGTTGAAATTTTAAATAAAACGGAGAAAATTATTTGAAATGCTAACTTGAACGCGCTAATCTCAGGAACTACTGGTCCGATTTGAAAAATTTTGTCAGTTAGGTCAGGTTATAGAGTATAGGCTATATTTTATCACGCTAAGACTAATAGGATAATGTGGAAAAAACGGGGGAAATTATTGGAAAGGGCTTATCTCGCGAACTACTGGAGCAATTTTTATGTTATTTGGCACAGATAAGAAGTACTTACACCATGTGAAGGATCATAGGCTATCGATTTTAATCATTTTTTCAGTGGCTATATATATATATATTTTATACCCGTGCGACGCCGGGGCGGGTCGCTAGTTTTATATATATAGTAGAGTAAACTCCAGTCGTGCGTCGGAGCTGACACACTTTTTTTCTTTCTTTGTTTCTTTCTCTTATGTAACACGGCTACAACACGGCACTCCACGGTTAAATGCTTTCTGTAATTTCCACCAAACAGAAGTTCTGCACTTTGATATCTTTGTCGAACTCAAAAACTTTCTGAGTGTCGGCCATTTTCTGATCTCGCTATTTAATTACAAACTTTTATCTTAAGGATTTGTAAAAAGTATTAAGTAATTTTGTCACTATCTTTTACACGCAATTTCATTTATATTTTATTAATGGTATATTTGATAACGTATTATAACCTAGTATGCCAGTGCTCATAACATGTAGAATCGACGCCATACTATTCGTTCCGAAATATACGCAGAGGCAGTCTTCCACAGTGCGTTTTTCGCGTAACTTTCTGCCGCGCACTGTAAAACTCTGAAACGAACTGTCACCAGCAGTATTTCCGGACCTATACGACCTGCAAACCTTCAAGAAAAGAGCGTATTCCCTCTTAATACGCCGGCAACGCACCTGCAGCTCTTCTAATGTTGCGAGTGTCCAAGGGCGACGGTAGTTGCTTTCCATCAGGTGACCCATTTGCTCGTTTGCCCCCTTATTTAATAAAAAAAAAACGCCAGTGCAAAAATACAATTTTTGCCTATTTTTGCTCTGTACCAGTACGGAACCCTTCGAGCGTGAGTAAAACTCGTACTTGGCCGATTATTTATTTTAAAGTATTATGAGCGTTGCGTGGTGAAAAATCTTAACTTTACAATCTTATACTAAGTACAGTATGCACGCGAATACGCATGGAAGGACGCACGCAACACGCACCTGCACGCCGACGGGTAAAGCGGTCTTGACATTTCTAAATTGATGTAAAACCTTTATTTTTATCCGACTTTAAAAAAGAAAGTTTTATGTTCAGCTGTGGATATTTTTACTATTCCGAAGCTTAAGGGAAGGGAAAAATCAATTATTTTCAGACTACGATGAAACAAAAAGGATTAGATTATTTTCATATTCGGAAATCCGAATGCATAGAATCAGTAGAAAATACATTAACTAACGCACACGCTTGCTTTTTCTGAACGGAAAAAATTTTGCTTGTAGGTGTCTCAAGTACAAGCCGACGCGTTTGCGCGTGAAAAAAACGAACGATTGTAGTCTCACGGAATTCCGAAAACGGAAAACGTGACGTTTATGCGGCTGCCCTTAAACTGAATAGAAGTAACTTCGTAACATAATTTCATCTATATTAGGAGCATCCAATAACCACGTCAGAAAATTGTTGTCACGTTAGCACCTTTCGGTATTCCCACTTCCCGAAATTTCCACCGTTTCCCGTAATTCCCATTTTCCGAAATTTCCACCGTTTCCCGGAATCCCATTTCCCTCCCACTTAACTCCCGAACGCAGATATAATTGACTTGATCGCTTCGTCATTCCGTATATTAAGCTCTGCATAAGCTTACCGTAAGTTGTCATATACGTATAAATTACTGATTCCAATTATATTGTGCTAAACTCATCAAGAATATCAGATGTTAATAACCACGCACTAGGTTATTAGATTCTAATAACCTAGTGCGTGGTTATTAAGTTTGCACATGCAAGGGTGTAGGTTCGATCTCGGGTGGAGGTATGTACCAATGTGATATTTCCAGCTCTCAAGTACATTAAACGCTTGAACGGTGAAGTAAAACATCGTGAGGAAACCCGCACATGGTTGGTCCCAGACATATTTTTCATCCTATGTACTTGGCGAAAATGTTTGGGTGACTTTACATATATTTGTAAATCTTGTTACAGGCACTACAATATTTGAAGATTTTGAATTATGTATAAATCTACAATAGAAGCGAAGGCCTTCTTTTGTTTTTTTGACACACAGACAGACATGTTAAACTTATAGCATGAGAGGTGTTGTAAGTATATTCGTCGGGAGTTAAAATTGCGTATAAATATAATGTAAAGGTGCTGTAAAGTAGAATTTGCAATCGAACCACGACGTCCCCGTTTATGAGACCGCCATAAAAGTAATTTTCCGTGCTCAGGTGATACAATATATCTTGGCAGTATTATAATATAGCTGACGCGAAGCCGCCAATGTCATTATCATAACATTTTATTTTAGCATCCCAATCAAAACTCAGCTTTCGAGAAAATTTTATCATTGATTTATCGCATATTAAAGAAGAATTAGACGAATATCGTAATGGTGGAGTTTTGCTGAATTATTTTGTAGTCAGATAGACCTTCAGTAGTAGCTGGTCGTTCTTAAATCTATAGGGGTCATTTACAGGTAAACTTTCAGCTTTGATAACATGACGAGAGTCTGGCTGTCGCTGGCTCTTGTGTTATCTAACATATATAAATATCCTGTCACGATGTTTGTCCGCGATGGATTCCTAAACTACTTAACCGATTTTAATGTTATTTTTTTTTGAATGTGTGCTTTTTTCCAACTTGAGAGATAGGATAGCTTAGATCTTTAATTATAGTCGCAATTTTATTTTATTGCAAATTATTTGTCTATCAAGAGCGACCATTGTTTATGCGACGCGGGTCACGGGATAGTGATGGACGTTGCCATGGTGACATACTTATTTAGTCACTAATTCAATAAGATAATACGGGCGATATACTTTATATAATATATCAAAAAAACGTTTGCTGGGACAGCTAGTAACTTATAAGGGAAAAGGAATCACGAAGTTTGACTTGTTATCTCATTACCTTTATCTCATATTATGGAATTCCCAAAGGCGCTTGTTCCGAGCTATTTGTGGGAGTCATTTCCTCGAACGCTCTTCTTTTTACGGTTCTCTTTATGTTTTCCTATCTAGCTTTATGTCTGGCTGAAATGTACAAACTTGGGAACTATCGTTACGTTTTTGAGTGTCCTAGATCTTTTGTTTGGTTAGTGGGTGTTTTGAACTAGCTATTCTTCGCAAACTATTTCGTTTAAAGAGGAAATAAATATTTTATTATACGTGTAACTAGCAGAATAAACTTTTATATTATAGTTATGTCTATACTAAGATTATAAATGCGTAAGTGTGACTGTCTGTTACTTCTTCACGCAAAAACCACTCAAACTATTTTGCTGAAATTTGGTTATGGAGATACATTAAGGCTCGGAAAAGGAATATGAGATAGTTTTTCTGCGAAAAAATACACGTTTCCCATGCGATAAACAAATTTTATTTATTTATTTATTTAGGACCAAAAAGAGTTTTACATTAATAATAACATTTGGTTTGGACATAATATTTTAGAATACAAGCTACATGCAATAACTAATTATGTAATTGGTCACAGCATGCAATTAACATTATGGAGTAAACACAAAATTGAGATTAAAATAAATTATATAAAACCTACTTTTGTTGGGAAAAAATGTAAAGTTCTCACGCTATAATCGAATTTCGGTACAACAGAGGATCGGGCGTCATCTTATGTTTTTTTTTTCAAATACAATTTTATGAGAAAAAAAAATTAAAACATATTAAGTAAGTATTTTGTAAATTTTGCTGTTCATTGCTTATATTCAAGAAAATTCGCTATTTCATCAGGGCGAACGAAGCGATTTCTAGTATATATCCCACAACCTGTACATTTTGTCGTACACTTTAAGTGAAAACTATGACGCGTATTGATTTGTGCTTTAACATAGTAATTTTTATTTACATGTAGATGTGTTATCATCGGTTAGTCAAGGTGTGACGACGCGAGTCCTCACAAAGCTCGGCTTTTAGCTAGTATAAACCTAGCCTTCTCGTATACAGGTTGTAACAAAAATAAGTGATAATACTTTAGGGTGTGTACGTGTTTCTTGTAGAGAGTTCACTGTGAAAGTAACAGCTCTGAAAGACGAATTTTTTTTTCACTTTTGTATGGGCGAGGGCCCAAGGGTCACGTTCACAGTGAACTCTCTACAAGGAACACGTACACACCCTAAAGTATTATCACAATTATTTTGGTTACACCATAAAGTTAATATACCTAGCGGAATAGAGAAACAAAGGCCTGAGCAAGCGAGATGCCACTATCAGTAACACCGCGTGGTAAAAAGAGACGTGTGATATATGACAGCAGCACTCTTTTTTTGACGTCCAGTCGGCACGTGCCGCACGTTGTCAATATAATCTCATAGAATTCATGTTCAATCATGCTTGTGTAAGTGTATACGTACACATATTTTTCACACAGATGAATACCAATTTTGGTTACGTTTGACAGCTCGAGATTGTTGCTCTATTCCGATAGGTATATTAACTTTATGGGTTACACCCTGTATATTATTATATCTGTAGTAGTGCCAATGCAATGTAGCTATGGCGTAGCACTGCTACGACGTAGTAGCTCTACGCGCTACGAGCATTGTAGAACTGCTACGCTCCTATACAACATAAAAATTAAAAATAATATTATGTACTTACTATACTGTACTCGGCGAAACATGCCGGTAGCGGACATTGACCTCCATGCCAAAAACTTGTCATTTTCTATATAAACCGCGATTGACAATGAAGTGTGAGATGTTGTGAATCGTGGCTTTGTATAGAAAATGACAAGTTTTTGACAGGGAGTCAATGACCGCTACCACAATGTTTCGCCGAGTACAATATAGTAGAGATAAACTACGATAACATGGCGCGCCCCTCCAAATTACTGTTTCAATGTGTGGTAGTCACAACTCACATCCTTATGAAAGAGTTGGTATGTAGTCGTAAGTATTCAACCAATCAACCAGTACTCGTAATATATTACTGTTTCTTATGTCATTGTCAATCAATCATAACTAGGCGACCGCGCAAGACAACGCACTTCAAACGTTTTGAATTTTGGAGGGGCACGCCATGTTATCGTAGTTTATCTCTATTATAAATGCGAAAGTGTTTAATATGTCTGCCTATCGGTCTATCTACCTGTCTGTTACCTCTCGCTTGATCTGTTTAAATAACTGAACCGATTTATGATGATATTTGGTATGGAGCTACTTTGAGAGACGGAACAGAAATTTTTTTGTTGCGGACAAAATATTACGTACCAGCGCGATAAACGAATTGTTGATACTATAATATTATAATAAATTTTATCTCTTACTATGTATTTATAAAGTATAGTAAATACGATAATCCCTAAAAAATTAGGTTTTTCTTAAAAATGAAAAAAAATCAGCCTTTAATAAAACTTCAGTTTACGAAGCGTCGGTTTCGATAAAGAGTGAAGCTCTTTGTCTTATTTTCTTCAGAGATAGGAATCTATCATCTACCACTGCCGGACATTTTTGACAGTTGCTTTCTACTGCCAGACACCACTTTACTAAAGTGTGGTGGTGGTGACGAATACATATACTATATTGTACTTAGGTGGTGACGCCCTGAGGCTTCGCAAAGGCCTTGTAGACGGCTACGCAAACGAAATGATACACCAGAATGGATACAACTCTTTCAAAGACTAAACTTTATTTTTAGGGGTCCCTCAAAAATGTCACTTCTTAAAAGGGTTTTGATAATTCGATTTAATGCGCTTCGACTCTGCGCTTGTATAAATTGACCCTAAAGTAACCTTACACCACTCACCGTTTATACTAAATCAAATACCCAAGCTAAGCCAAGCACATAGCACAGTAATAATTGAATTCTGAAGCTAAACTGAGCTACGACTTATAGCCTTTGTCCAACGCTACCGTCAACGGGACTTTACCGACAAAAATTCAAATAAAATGCCACTTTGTGACGTAGGGTTCACTAATTAATTTTGCTCACGGTCCATTTTGAGAAATGAAATTATCTTCGCGGGCTACACATTTTTTCGAAAAAATATTTAGTAAGGTTGTTACGAAATAAATTTTATTCTTATATTTCGAATTTTCATGAAATTCTCTGTATATTTTGTGCAAGTTTTGTGTTCAGTGGTCCGCACACAACGGGTTGGCGGTCCGGATGTGGACCGCGGTTCGCCATTTGGTGACCCGTGACCTAGGCTATAGGTTTCATTTTATTCTCACATTGCTCTAGCAACCCTTGCCACCGCTGCTTAGTACTTAGTGGCGTATAGCAAAATGAAACCTATAGCCTAGGTCATAAAGTGGAATTTTATTTGAATTTTGTCGGTGACGTCCCGTTGACTGTGGCGATGGACACATGGCCTTGGACTTACAAGTGGATTGAATTTGGTATGCTGATTGCTGATACAGATATATTGCTGATACATCGCTTAGGCGTGCTGGAATATTGGCTATTGACCTTTATTGTCTGTCTCGCTCTATTGTTATGTTAATACTGAGATGTAGATAGATCCAAAGGTTGAAATCAAAATTCGCAATCGATAGGGTTCGATCCTAGTGGTGGCGTGTACCAATGAGTGTTTCCTAAGGGTCACTTTCTGATCCTTTCTGCAAGCGACCTTGACCGACTAAAATTCAAATAAAATTACACTTTAGGCTGTAGGTTTCATTTCGCTCTACGCCACCACAAAGCAGCGGCGGCACGAGTCGCTAGATAATTTCGGTGGAAAATGAAACCTGTAGCCTGTGTTATAGTGAAATTTGTCGGTCGCGATCGCTTGCCGCGAGGATCGGGAAGTGACACAGACATAGATCAAGATAGATACCACATGTCGCTCCATTTGTATGAAAACGAGCGTGCCACTTTTTCCTACTTATTGTGACGTACCGATAATAAGAAACGTGTCCATTATCAAGGCCAACGTTTCTATTCGAATTTCTACAGCTCAATACGGCACTTTTAGACGTTTAGGCATTTTTAAAATTCCAATTAACTACAGACTAAAGAACAGTTTTTCGAAAGACGAGCATTGCTCGTCGTTTGGGAACACGATATGGCACGCGAAGTACATACACGTATGCGGTATCTATCTTGATCTTGGAAAGTGACAGTTATTGTTAAAAAGATTAATATTCTAGAGCCGTGTTTCTCAACCTTTTTCAGTCACGGACCTCTGGAAAAGCAAGCATGGTTTTCACGGACCCCCTTGATAAAATAAACTGCAAAAAAATTCGGATTATGTATGGCCCATAGATGACACCACGGACCCCAGGTTGGGAAACTCTGTTCTAGAGGTAAGTAATACACTATAAAAAATTATTTATATTAAAAAAACTCAGAAACTAAGAATGAATTCTCTTTAATTTCTTAGAATTTAGAAAATCTCAAACTAGACTGGTAGAGGCAGCTTACTCTGGAAAGAAATTGCTCTAACTCCCTTAGCATTATGTGGATTACTTTAGATTTGAGAAAAATGGAATCCAATACTGAGGAGGAATTTTAATTGTTTCGGTTTTCCGTTTAGAATGTATAAGGCTTTTGTTTTATCAGTCTTCTTTTGATTTTTGACTAGATGCTGTTGAGCCAAAAATCACTAAACCGCGAGAACCGTACATTTTTTCGGGATAAGAAGTGTCCTATTTCCTTTCCCGGGACTCAATGTATCTTCATATCTAATTTCAGCAAAATCGGTACGGCGGTTTAAGCGTTTCAGAAGTAACAGATAAACACAATTTTATATTTTATATTAATTATAACTAGCTGTCCCGGCAAACGTTTCTTTGCCATAATTATTATTTTATTTAAGTGACTAAATAAGTATGTCACCATGGCAACGTCGATCGCTATCCCGTCGCACAAACTTAATGGTCGCCGTCAGTCTCAGGTTGTAATAATTTACTATTATTTATTCAACAAATGCACTTATCAATATATAAAATACCGAGTAGCCGAATCTCAGACCTGCTGAATATGCATATAAAATTTGGTAAAAATCAGTAAAGCCGTTTTGAAGGAGTTCGCGGACTAACATTGTGACACGAGGATTTTTAAATATATAAGAAGATATTAGTATGATTATTATTACTATCTGTTTGTTAGTTCATGAATGCGCTGAATTGAGATTCTTTGAATTTATTCCGGGATTTAAGGAATTTTGTCTCGAAAAATGTACAATTCCCGCTCCATAAATCACAATTCGATAATTTCAAAGCATTTTCTAAAAATATTTTCATCACTCAACAATGGATCTTATTAAAATCCATTCAATGAAATGGCGACCTATCCCATCCCCCTTTTTGCGTCGGTAAAAAACATTTGAAGAATTATCTCGCCATGTCGTCCTGCGGTTGGCTCTTATTTCTTTTGCGGCAATTTATACAGTTCGGCGTCAAGGATATATATGTAGATGGGTGGATGTTGTTCTATTAAATATTTTAATGTGAGTGAAAATAATATTATTTTCCATTCAATTTTAATGATTATTTTTCCGACCCAAATATCGACCAATAGAATTGCACCATTCGACGTCACGTGGTACAACCTACATGGTATTATACTGATAATTTTTTGAAAATTTTCTCTGGTAGTTGTTATCTGTCACGTCAAACTGACAGGTTGAATTCTGGAGATTTTGCATGAAAATGAGTCGATTTGGAGTTTGTTCTCTGTCCACCATCGATAAAAAAGTCAAAGGAAATGTTCCCATTAATACGGAGAAGGCAAAAAAAAAACAGTTTGGAACCAATTTACTACTTTTTGTACTGAGAGGGAATACACATTGAGTGCTGAAACGAGTGAAGCGCAATTGGCAAACATTATGAAAGATTACGCTTACAATATGAAGAAAATGGATGGAGAAGACTATAAGGAAGGTACAATAAAAACAATGAAATTCTTATTTGTTAACTGTACATTTCGTCTCATGGTGCAATTCTATTGGCCGACATTTGGGACGGAAAAATAATCCCCCGAATACCACACGAGCTTCAAAATTATCTGGCATTTCCCTCAAGGTTCCCTGCAAACAAATAAAGTCGTCAAGTTTTTCAGGAAAAATCACTCGCGCTTCGCGCTCGTGATTTTTTAACCTGAAAAACTTGAATCCTTCATTTGTTTGCAACGAACCTATCGGGAAATACCCGATAATTTTGAAGCTCTTGTGGTATTATAAGTGAATATTTTTCGAGCTTGTTTTTTGATGTAATTTTATGTTATAGAATGATACATGTATATTATTACTTACTAGTAGCAGTAAGCTGTTGTGCTGTATGATGTGTCTCGGTCTGAAAATATTTTTGTAGTAAGTAGGTACTTAAGAGTCAGGTATTTTAAAAATACTAACAATAACGTTAATGATTATTTTTAACAAAAAATTAAAACCGACTTCCAAGGTAAAAACAATATTAACATTAATATGAACTAAAAAGTATTAAATAATTTTTGCTATCTAATAGTGCCTTTTTCCGAATTCGGCTAAACCTCAACTATTTCTGTACTCAATCTTCATTATTTTGAAGTCGGTACCAAATAGCGGAATCTTCAGTCCTCTGACAGAATATTTGAAACTTTTGGAACTGGCACCGACTTCAAAATTATGAAGATTGAGTACAGAAATAGTTGAGGTTTAGCCGAATTCGGAAAAAGGCACTATTAGATAGCAAAAATTATTTAATACTTTTTAGTTCATATTAATGCTAATATTGTTTTTACCTGGGAAGTCGGTTTTAATTTTTTGTTAAAAATAATAATAATTTCACTCTTTTTAGTTACACTAGTAGGTAAACCTTCGCGTATATTTTACGTATCTTATTACAATTTGTTAAGAGTCACAGTTCACACTCACAAAATAATATATTATCAGTGAAGTGAACATATTGTGCTTTAACAATTTAACAATTTTAATACTTCAAACCCCAAGCGGTCACTGGCGATTGCGATAACAATAGAATCAGAATCAGAATCAGAATCAGGCTATTGTGTCTCGTTTTTCCACGATCGAAGGATCTATCAGATAAAAAATTGTATAAACTTGCATAGGATGTAGCGTAGCTACTCATCTAATATATAAAATTCTCGTGTCACAGTTTTCGTTGCCATACTCCTCGGAAACGGCTTGACCGATTCTCATGAAATTATGTGAGCATATTGTGAGGATATTGGTCTGAGAATCGGCCAATATTTTTCATACCAAAAATTATTTATATGGCAAAACAACGTTTGCCGGGACAGCTAGTGATATAATATAATATAATCATAATTATTGACAGCTGTTCTTGTAATCAAGAATTCAATTTCAAATCCATTCAAATCGATACTTAGTGCGCCATCTATCGATTAATAAATATAACTAATTAAAAAGACACTTATTGACTTTGTTTTGTTTAAATGCTCTTTTTAAAATAACTTTATTTTAATTCTATATATTGTCTATTAAAATTTTATAAAGTAGTAGTAAAGTATTCGATCTGTATATAAAGTAGTAAAGTATATTCGATCTTTCGTGCCGCCACGCGCCGCGCGGCGGCGCTGCGATGCCGTCGCCTCCGCGGCGCTGACCGCCGTGTATATTTAAACAAAGTGTTGTTATACAGTATAAAATTATTATTATTATAAGTATATCCACAACTATGCCTTGTACTATTATCTATTCTGTGCCATGAGACATTGGTGACCTTAACACGACATGGTAATGATGAAGACGATGATGATGATGATGATTATGATGATGAATATGAGTTGCATAGTAGCATATGCTTTCTGTTCTTAAAACAACGCCGAAACTCCCAAACGTGTATCTATAAGGAGTCAGGAGTTCTCTCAGCATCTTCGAAACCATGGTATACCTTGACCCAATATTTGACTTTTTGGTAGCATATTCTTAGTACACTTCACATAAAATCAAAATCACCATATGTTTCCATATAAATTTCGAGGAGTTCCCTCGATTACTCCTGGATCCCATCATCAGGTCACCACTTTTGTGAACATGGTACCAAATTGGAGTAAAACCAAATACAACAAAGTAAAAATTTCGAAAATCGGTTCACAAACGGCGGAGTAATCGTTGAACATACAAAAAAAAAAAAAAAAAATATCCACAGCCGAACATATAACCTCCTCGTTTTTTGGAAGTCGGTTAAAAAACTATGTTTTCCTGCCTGTCTGTTACCTACCTCTTCATACTTAAACAGCTAAACCGATTTTGCTGGATATGGACATACTTCGAGTCCCAGGAAAGGACATAGGATACTTTTTATTTTAAAAAGTACGGTTCTCGAGCGATAAATGAATTTTGGCGCAACGGAGTTGTAGACGTCATCTAATTATTGAAGTGAAAACTTCTTTAGCGGCGTTGAGCACTTTTGTGGAATGGGTAAAAACTGTGAAACTCGCGTCAGATTCTCGTGCTGATCGAAAAACTTTGGAAAAACCGTAAGACGGTTGAAGAGTAGTGTTTTGTGTTGAACTTGAACTCGAACTGGAATTGATTGTAAGGGTTTCGATTAATTAAAAAAAAACGATTTTTAAAAATCGGTTTTCATATAAAATGGGTTGAAAATTTAATCGATCGTAAGGGTTTCGATTAATTAAAAAAACGATTTTTTAATAATCGATTTTCATAAAAAATGGGTTAAAAAATGCACAACGTTAATAATCAAGTTTTCACTTCTGCCGGCACTCCCGGAGTGCAACCCGTCTTTTTTTTATTTACTATGTTATTATTGGCCACTGATGCTTAAATAAAATTTAATAAAATCATCCACATAAAAATGTCTCCGACCGGAACAGAGGAAGATAAGCGGTAGCGTCCCGGCGGGTTAAAAATTCTGTTTTATGCTCCAAGTGGCTTCACAATTTAGAAGCTGCAGCTTAAAACGAACTTTATCTGTCCCAGAGGCTGTGAACTAGAGACGACAGTTTTAAAAAACTAAGCTGCCATGTTGAATTTTTTAAAAGTTGATACTTTATGAGACTAAAGAAAAAGTGTGGGTTGTTATTTTAAACCGAATACTAAAGGAAACTATGTAAAGGAAGTCTTTGAAGAGTTATCAATTAATTATTACATGCCTGCAACCTCGTTGCGCCAAAATTAGTTTATTCTCGAACCGTACATTTTTTCGGGATAAAAAGTATCCATAGATGTTCTTCCCGGGACACTATCCGTATACGAAACAGCAAAATCGATTTAGAGGTTTAGGCATGAAGAGGTGACAGACAGACAGCTGATAGACTTTCACATTTATAATATTAATGTTGATTACAAAATACATAAAGCGATTTCTAATATTATTTGCTTGAATTCCATTATCATTTAAATATAAGAAATTTTTCTCTTCTAACGTTGAATACTTTTTAAGTGAAACAAAAGGTTTGAGACTTGATTCGAGGGAAAATTTCCTTCATAATGAGTTAGTTGAACGTAATGAAGTGTTAATTAATTTTATATTGTGTATTTTTATAGTCCAGTAATTTTCCATTTTGAAATTAATTGTGGCACATGATGCGCTAATATTAGCGACTAGATGACAGCCGCAACTCCGTTATGCCAAAATTCATTTATTTTTTCCGGGAAAAAAGTTATATATGTCCTTTCCCGGGAGCGAAAGTTTCTAATGTCAACAAAATCGATTCAATGGTTTGAACGTGAAGAGGTTATTCAGACAGACACACACATTTTCGCATTTATAATATTACTAGCTGTTACCCGCGACTTCGTCCGCGTTAACATAGTATAACAACAAAGATGGATAGTTTTCCCCTTTTTGTGGTTCCTTACCTTATACAAAGGGTACAAACAGGGTATTTTAAGCAAACGTCAAACGCAAACATCAATAAACTTTCATGTTCTTAAGTCAAGAAATGACGGACTTTCATTCAAACTTTCTACCACAATTTCATCCCCTTGGGGGTAGAAAATCCAAAAACACCTAAAACACATATCCAATCATTTTTAATCAGTAGCCCAAACATAAAATTTCTTGTTCATAACTCAAAAATAACGGACTTTCATTCAAAATTTCAACCCCAATTTCACCTCCTTGGGGGTAGAATTTCCAAAAACGCTTAAATACGTATCCATTCATTTTTAATCAGTAACCCAAAAATAAAGTTTCATGTTTCTAACTCAAGAAATGACGGACTTTCATTCAAACTTTCTACCACAATTTCATCCCCTTGGGGGTAGAAAATCCAAAAACACCTAAAACACATATCCAATCATTTTTAATCAGTAACCCAAACATAAAATTTCTTGTTTATAACTCAAAAAATAACGGACTTTCATTCAAAATTTCAACCCCAATTTCACCTCCTTGGGGGTAGAATTTCCAAAAACGCTTAAATACGTATCCATTCATTTTTAATCAGTAACCCAAAAATAAAGTTTCATGTTTCTAACTCAAGAAATGACGGACTTTCATTCAAACTTTCTACCACAATTTCATCCCCTTGGGGGTAGAAAATCCAAAAACACCTAAAACACATATCCAATCATTTTTAATCAGTAGCCCAAACATAAAATTTCTTGTTTATAACTCAAAAAATAACGGACTTTCATTCAAAATTTCAACCCCAATTACACCTCCTTGGGGGTAGAATTTCCAAAAACGCTTAAATACGTATCCATTCATTTTTAATCAGTAACCCAAAAATAAAGTTTCATGTTTCTAACTCAAGAAATGACGGACTTTCATTCAAACTTTCAACCCCAATTTGACACCCTTCGGGGTAAAATTTTCAAAATTCCTTCCTTAGTGGGCGTCTACTTAATAAAACAACCCTACTCACGAAATTTCGTGGCTGTAACTTTAACAGTTTTTGCTCAGCGATGATGAATCAGTCAGTCAGTTAGTCAAGACATGTAATTTTGTAAGTATAGATTAGCAACATGTAACTATATTGTATAGTTTTTCCTATATTATTCCTAGATTCATTGTATAACAATGTGACTCAAACCAGGTGGTAGAATAGAAGCCAATTTAAAACCACATTTCTTTCCTGCAACCAACTTTAAACGACTTGAAATGTATAGCGCAGGAATTGCCAACCTTTTAAAGTTATTGGGCTTTTCAGTTCAATCGCATATTTATTTTTTAGCTTTCCGACAGATGACTCGATTAATTGGATGCATCCAGAAATCGTAATTTCGAAAACAAATTAATAATAATAATAATAGTGTTATGACTTATGATGATGTGAAGTTAGTATAGTTAAACTAAATAAGTTAAAGGGAAAACAGCTACTGGTTTAGGATTATAATAATTATTATAATTTTTGTTGTATGAAGGGCCTGTTTGGCCACTTTCTGATAAGTGCCAGATAGCCTACCCACAACTTTTTTGACAGATTCTCCATACTCTGTCAAGTTAAGAGGTGGATAGCCTATCCAGCACTTATCAGGAAGTGCTGAAAAAGGCCCTAAATGTTTTAAAATAGTAAAAAACAACTAAAATATGCCAGTACCTTACATAAAGAATCCTTCGATATCGACACAATATGCAAAAAAGAGACCACGAGAGCCTTACATTTTGCTGCGGTAAAGAATAGTATGTAATCATAATAATATTATGGAAATACTTGCTTTTTCCCGTATTAGTATTAATTAGGTATCAAAGTCTCAGCCCAATCGGTTTAAAATTGACAAAGTTTCATACAAACTTTCATCCCCTATTTAATCCCATTGTGGGTAGAATTGATCAAAATTCTTTCTTAGCGGATGCCTACGTCATAACATCTACCTGCGTGCCAAATTTCGGCCCGATCCGTATATATTTTTAAATTTATAAATATCAATTAATATATATTATAAAACATCTTTTTAGGGTTCCGTAGTCAACAAGGAACCCTTATAGTTTCGGTCTCTCCGTCCGTCAGTCCGTCTGTCGTCTGTCTGTCTGTCCGCGGCTTTACTCAGAGACTATAGGACCTACAAAGCTGTAATTTTGCATGAATACACAGATTAATGATGGCAACAAAATGGTACGTGAAATCGTAAAAAAATATTTTTTTATGGTACCTCCCTACACATCAAGCGGGGATGAATATTTTTTTTTCGCGCCCACCCCATCGTGTGGGGTTTCGTTGAATAGGGTTTTAAAAATATTGCGAGCATTCATAGATCATTTTCCGATTTAGGGATCCGTTTGTGAAATATTAAGTTTTAAAGTGGGAAAAATTCCTTCTACCAGCTAAACGGTTGGTTTTGGAAATGTGAAAAAATTCACGAAAGTAGGAAATATTCTGAATTTAAAAGGAAAACTATCACGTCTAAGAAGACTTCATAAGTTATTGAGTAATAGTCGATCAACTAAAAAAATGTATTCGGCGAAGTATAAAGGAACTTTTCGTTCAAATTCCTTTGAAAGTAACTGAGATGATGCTGTTAGTAGTGTAAAACACGCTATAAATGTACGTTCATTGACAATAAAAAAATTGTCAAAAACTAGCGGTACTACGGAACCCTATTATGCGCGTGGCCCGACATGCACTTGGCCGGTTTTTATTTATACATACAAGGGACAAAAACTTTACCTAAAGGTATCCAGTTCGACGAAAGAAAACCTTTTGTTTAAATAAAAATGCAGAATGTGCCACCGGTTGCGTACACCTTTTGCTGCAGAACTCTAACGTGTTTGACATAGTCGTGTAGCTGTGTCTTCCAATTCGTTTTGCCTCTGTTTGTACTTTGTCGTTTGCATTTAATCTTGCAGACTTTTATGCAAACTCTTGCCCCTTCCTTACTAATATTATAAGAGTGACTGTTTGTCTGTCTGTTACCATTTCACGTTTAAACGGTTGAAATAATTAAGATAAAAGGCATGCAGATACTTTTTGTTATAAAAAGATACTGATAATTATCTATACTTATAAAAATTACATGTCCTGAATTACTGAGTGAGTCATCACTGATTCATCATCGCTGTCCTAAGTGGACACCCACTGAGGAAGGAATTTTGAAAATTTTACCCCGAAGGGGGTGAAATAGGGGTTGAAAGTTTGAATGAAAGTCCGTTATTTCTTAAGTTAGAAACTTGATTTTTTATGTTTCGGCAACTGATCAAAAAGGATTGGATAGGTATTTAAGCGTTTTTAGAAATTCGACCCCAAGGGGCTTAAATTGGGGTTGAAAGTTTGAATGAAAGTCCGTCATTTCTTGAGTTAGAAACATGAAACTTTATTTTGTTACGTTTGCTTAAATAGGGTCCCGTTTTTACCCTTTGTATAAGGAACCACAAAAATGGGAAAACTATACATCTTTGTTATTATACTATGTTAACGCGGACGAAGTCGCGGGCAACAGCTAGTCTATATATATATAAAAGAAAGTTGTGTTAATTACGCCACTTATAACTCAAGAACGGATGAACCGATTTGGCTGAAAATTGGTGGAGAGGTAGTTTAGAACCAGGAATAGGACATAGGATACATTTTGTCCCGGAAAAATGTATGGTTACTGCAAAATATACTTTTATGATTTGCGCGTAAACTATTCAATCGATTTTTATGAAATTTGGTATGGAGATACTTTGAGTCTCGGGAAAGGACAAGAAGATACTTTAAGTCCCGGAAAAACGTACGGTTCCCGCACAATAAACTTTTATGATTTTCGCCTAAACTATTCAATCTATTTTGATAAAATTTGGTATGGAGATACTTTTAGTCTCGGGAAAGGACAAGGGATATTTTTGATCCCGGAAAAATGTACGGTTACTGCACAATATACTTTTATGATTTGCGCGTAAACTATTCAATCGATTTTGATGAAATTTGGTATAGGGAAACTTTGAGTCTCGGGAAAGGACAAGGGATACTTATTGTCCCGGAAAATATACCGTTCCCGCACAATAAACTTTTATAATTTTCGCCTAAGCTATTCAATCTATTTTGATGAAATTTGGTATGGATATACTCTGAGTCTCGTGAAAGGACAAGGGATACATTTTGTCGCGGAAAATGTACGGTTCCTGCACAATAAGCTTTTATGATTTTTGCCTAAACTATTCAATCTATTTTGATGAAATTTGGTATGGAAATACTTTGAGTCTCGGGAAAGGACAAGGAATACTTTTTGTCCCGGAAAATGTACGGTTCCCGCACAATAAACTTTTATGATTTTCGCTTAAACTATTTAATCTATTTTGATGAAATTTGGCATGGAGTTACTAATTTTCATCTATTGTTTTCTTAAACCAATTCGAATTAAATACTCATCGTTAAGACAGGACAACGTCTGTCGGGTCAGCTAGTTTCAAATAAAAATAATTGGACGAGGAATAGCTATTGGAGTGACGTGGCGGTACCCACAATTCGCCTAACATTCCTGCATCGCGCTATCGAAGTTTTCTGAGCGCGTCGGTATATATACGACAGCTGAAATGTATCTCGTGGGCTTCGGCCTGACCGGGCATACCACCTCGCTCGGTCGGAAGATCTTCCTTTGTGGCCACTACGCATATTCCCACAGCGTCTCATTCTATATAATATAGTAGGTATATCTTCCACGAAAATGCATGCTTACTTTGCTGTTTCGTCTTCACTTCTGCCACCATTCTATGGTGTCTAAGCACACCATGCCGAAGTTCCGCGGCGGAAGTTCGGCATGATTACGTCAGCAATGTCAAACGCATACAATGTAACGCGACGGAATTTCGGCATGGTGTGTCATCAACTCATCACTCATCGGTAATTTAAAATACATTGCAGACGGAATCATGCTGAACTTCCGCCGCGGAACTTCCGCATGGTGTGTTTGAATGGCACGATGTTTTGTATAAATAGTGGAATAAATACATTTAGAATTAATTATTCTTGCACACATTGACAATGAAGAGCAGACTGGAGCATGTTCTTAGCACTGTCACAGTATAGCAATATTATAAAGGGATATATTGCTATACTGTGGCACTGTTTAATAACGCTAGTGCAAAGAAGATTTATACAACTTGCAAATTCTATTGTTATACCTTCAGGATTCAGCGTAGAGGTGTTACGAGTACAGTATCTATCGATAATATTCAAGAAAACGATACAAACTTTTGGGTTTGTGTTTTTGACTGGAGGTTATCTATTCACTTTTAATTGGCTGCCGTCAAAACATTTAACATTCGATCGGGGATTCTTAGAAATGCTATTGTATTAGGTATATTGTTGTCGCGATCACTGGTGCTCGTATGGCGCTTGAAGGATTAATCAATCTACAGGGTGTAATAAAACTAAGTGATAAAACTTGAGAGTTGAGAGTGTGTATGTGTTCCTTGTAGAGGTTTCACTGTGAAAGTAGCAGCGCTGAAAGACCAAATTTTTCCGCTAATTTGTATAGGCAAGCACCCCAGTGCGGCGTCACGTCATCCATATCCATACTTCCATACTAATATTATTAATGCGAAAGTGTGTCTGTCTGTCTGTCTGTGATCTCTTCACGCCCAAACCGCTGGACCGATTTTGCTGAAATTTGGTATGGAGATACTTTGAGTCCCGGGAAAGGACATAGGCTACTTTTTATCCCGGAAAAATGTACGGTTCCCGCGCGATAAACGAGTTTGGGTGCAACGGAGTTGCGTGTAAGGATATTTTGCCCTAGAGGGTGTGTGGTCATGATAACCCCGCGTGACTAATATTGTTAGAAACAACAGCTTTAACACTTTTTTTTTTCATTATTTGCCGATATAAAACATAACTATCGATATTATAGTTCACATCACTAGTCTATTGTGCATGTCCAAGATATATTGCTTTATTCTGTTGGTGTGATAAGCTTACAGTTACTTCGAGCGGTATAAACTGCAGTAACTGTTGTAGGGTTAAAATGTACGGTTCACTGAAGATATAATGTTGTCTGTTTGTCTGTCATTAAAATGAAAAAAAAATTGTATAATATTTAGATCAATTTTGAGACTTAAGACTGATATTAAATATTTACGGTCTTACCACAAAAGATTTAAACATCTGTTGAACAGTTGATTTGAGACAATTTTGTATGGAATTTTTCTCTAATCAACTGTTCAACGGGTGTTTAAATCTTTTGTAGTAAGACCCTTAGTCTTGATCTATGTCTGTGGTCTAAACTAATTTTCTAAAGAGTTCATTTACGGTCAATAATGTGCGGTTTTCATGGTACACCTTTAATCTTGCACGAAGCCGTGGGTAACATAAAAATTCGGCGCAATCCTTTGCTTCAACTGAATCAAGCATTTTTGGACTTTAATAACGCTGCATTGTATGCAAAGTTTTAAAATTTGGCTCTGCGCTGATGCTGCTTTGGATTCCACATCCAGCCAATAACAATAATAGCCGAGGATTGAAATGTTTGCCTTGCTGTACATCCGTCATATTATATTTTCGTGATATCCAAATTGGGCCTTATTATGCACTGCATAAGGTTGAATATGGTGTGGGAGGATAATAGTGTTATAAATTCGAGGGTCCAAGGGTAGGCTCCGTCTGTTATGACATCCGCTAAAAGCCAGTCACGTAGTGCAAGAGTAGATAGTGATACAGAGAGGCAAGTGGATATAAAAAAGTCAGGGTAGATTAAAAATTGATATGTATTTATAATACGGGCTTGGGCAAGGCTATCAATGAAAGTTTTGAGTTTGTAATTTTAAACTGTTTGACACGACAATTGACACGAAAGACTACGGCTATACCTACAGCTTTGCCTGGTAGGAGGTGTTACTTAAAGGTAGGAAAGTGTGGGGAAATTCTTATTGACAATTTTGATGATACGAGATCGTTTGCTTCGTGTGTCGGGTCGGTCTCCTAACTTTATTTCTCCTAAACTTCTGATCTAAAATTCATAAAATCATAATATTTTAAATTATTTTATGTGTAAGTAAATATTTTTTTCTTAAATTCCCAGACTATTTGAAGAAAATCGCACATCTTAATTTGGAGAAATATTTTTATTACTACGAGTATTAAGGGGGTGGCTATTTAGTTCATATTATACACCTTTTTATATTAAATTCTAAACTTTTTGCATACTTTGCGAATATTGACGAATTTTACCTAGTACTACCAAGTGTCTTTTCTATTTATTATCTAGTCTCATATCATGACGTCCTCACTAGTCCTCATATTCTGCACCTAAATTGTAATTTCATTTTGTGCTCGCCACAGATATATAGCAATTGTTTTGTGAAGAGACGTGCTTTGGAAATTTTATTTAACAAGATTGTTTTCGGTCCGTTTGCAAAGGATATTGGCTTTTTTCACCCAACCAAGCCAAAAAGTGTGATATAGACTGTCCATAGTATTTCAACTACCTATAACTACTTACTGTATGTCTGTCAATTACTGTAGATAGGTACTAAACTATTAAGACTGTATTTAGTAGATACTAAACTTTGAATAAAAGAAGACAGATAATTAACAATCGGATTATTCTATGTGAGGAGTTTACTTCATCTTCATGCTAAATACTTAAAACTCCTTAAAATATCCTTGAAGATTTTTACTCACTTACACACTAAAAGACTTTTGAATTTTGATGTTATATTTAGGAACCATGAGTCCCTTTACCCTTAATAGTGTCCTACTTAGACTTATCCTTAAATGCATTTAAAAAATCAAATCAAAATATTCAAAGCCACAAAAAGGTTAAAAGCTAAAATATTCCCTAAAATATTCGGGAAAAGGTTGTTGAGCCCTGAATATTTTAACTGGCTATAAACTGTAACATGTCGAAAACCGTTTGTCCGTTACCGTCACCGCCACGTCACCACAGTAGACAGAACTGAGGGCCGCGACACAAAAACACGGCAAGACGTCGTACGGCGTCGTACGATGTCGTACGACGCCGTCTCGTGGCAATCCACGACGCGCGTCGTAAAAAACCACGGCACGGCGCCGTACGGCGTCGTACGACGTCGCGTCGTAGAAACTCATCTTTAATTTCTACGTGAGTTTCTACGGCACGACGTCGTACGACGCCGTACGGCACCGAGTCGTGGTTTTTTACGACGTGCATCGTGGATTCCCAAAACACGGCGCCGTAACGACGTACGACGTCGTGCCATGTTTTTGTGTCGCGGCCCTTAGGAGCACCTCAACTTTAAACAAACAGGCGAATATAATATACGTAAGTTTGACTGTCAATTTCAACATGGTTCGCAATGCGTAACACATTAGGTAGTACGGCCCGCTGGCCGTTACTACGTCAAACGTATTTTCGAGATCTCTTCTGAGTCAGCTGGTAGTTGATTTCCATCAGTACTCGTTTGCTCGTTATGCCTCTAATTTTATGAAAAAATCTCGTTATCAGTGACGTCCCGTTGACGGTTGCGGTGGACAAAAGTGTCGTTGTATAACGTCACTGCCAGCACTGCTGAGGTACGGATTGAAAAGCCCACAAAGGAAGTCTGTCATATCGAATACAAATAGATGACGCCCGCAACTCCGCTGCGCCGAAATTCCGAAAACATACATTTTTCTGGGATAAAACAAAAAATAAAACGTTTTTATTTGGGTCTATGGGCCATATTATATTGTGTTTGTTTACCTTAGGGTTAAATGATAAATCAGATCGCAACGCGACGCGTCGATATATTTCTAAATTTGTACTCTTCATCTTGCAAATCTGTCAAATCCAACGCGCCAGGGGGTCAACCACAGGGTCAACTCTGACCACAACGCGTCGAGGTGTGGTCTGAGTTGTTCCTTAATCCTTACCCAACCCCACCCTAGTTACAAAAATTACCAGTACACATTTGAAAGATATAACACGCGGACTATAGTATTATTATTACAACTACTCTTTGCAATAAATTCGCTTCAAAGTGAGGCAGAATGTTTCATATTGCCATAGTCTCATTTTCATGTAGGGACATGTCACGGAGTCCCGGGGGCCCAGTGACACCGGAAGTGGGACGTTAACCCAAATTCTTGCAGGGGCGTAGCTAGGTAAGCCTCGGAATGGGTTGACTTGAAGATACTGTTTCTACAAATAACTTAAACTATACTAGTTAGCTACATAAAAAATACATTATTTCGAAAAAAAATTTATTGCCTACTAACTCCGTTACTCAAAATTCGTTTATCGCGCGTTTTAGCGAGATAGAAACTATTCTATAAACTTTCCCGGGACTCAAAGTATCTCCAAACCAAATTTCAACAAAATTGGTTCAGCGGTTTGGGCGTGAAGAGGTAACAGACAGACACATGATATTTGTATTTATAATATTAAGGGCCTGTTTCACCACTTCCTGATAAGTGCCGAATATGCTATCCACCAGTTAACTTGACAGATGAAGTAGGTATGGTATGGAGGATCTGTCAAAAAGTTGCGAATAGCCTATTCGGCACTATAACAGAAAGTGGTGAAACAGGCCCTTATAGTATAGGTTTTTTACGTTTAAATAAGTATATATGTATAAGATGTGATGACTGTAAAAAATATCATATTGGTACAGAGTATTAACTTTATAATGGATGGCGCTGGACGAATGTGGGTCACAGATTAAATATTATTTAATTAAAATGATGTTAAAATGGCTCACAATATGTTGTCTGTTATTATGTGAAACATATTTATGTAAACATAAATAAGAATATTTTATACACATTATTTTAAAAAAAAACCGGCCAAGTGCGTGTCGGGCCACGCGCAATATAGGGTTCCGTAGTACCGCTAGTTTTTGAAATTTTTTTATGGTCAATAAACGTACATTTATAGCGTGTTTTACACTAGTAACAACATCATCTCAGTTACTTTCAAAGGAATTTGAATGAAAATTTCCTTTATACTTCACCGAATACATTTTTTTTAGTTGATCGACTATTACTCAATAACATATGAAGTCTTCTTAGCCGTGATAATTTTCCTTTTAAATGTAGCATATTTCCTATCCCGGTGAATTTTTTCACATTTCCAGAACCAACCGTTTAGCTTTAGAAGGGGGGGACACTGGACGCTAACGATTTTTTCCACTTTAAAACTTAATATTTCACAAACGGATCCCTAAATCGGAAAATGATCTATGAATACTCGCAATATTTTTAAAAAACCTATTCAACGACACCCCACACGATGGGGTGGGCGCGAAAATAATATTCATCCCCGCTTGATGTGTAGGGGAGGTACCATAAAAAAAAATTACGATTTCACATACCATTTTGTTGCCATAATTAATATGTGTATTCATGCCAAATTACAGCTTTGACCTACAAACCTAGGCGGACAGACAGACAGACGGACGGACAGACCGAAACTATAAGGGTTCCTTGTTGACTACGAAACCCTAATGAGTTTTGACATGACAACGTCTTATAATTCGATGGAGCCGGCTGCACGCACGAAAAAACATGAATCATGCGGCGTTACCTCGCTCTGAGGCGTTCCATTTAAGGCTCGTTGTCACGTTCAACTATCGTCAGTAAACCGACTTTACAGACAACCGATTTTTTCAACACAAATACGACGTCTATAACAGTTGCAGTGTTGAAAATGGATGGACGTACAGTCAATTCACACCGAGTACCCTGCAGACTCTAGGTCTAGATGGATGGATGTTGGACAACCTTCATGGTGCAGCATACGGGTTGCAATTTCGCCGCACAACATACATATTATAATACTTTATGAGTAACAAGATGGAAGCATTTTTCATTAAACTTTTACCGTACGTGGTTCGGCAACATTTTCCGAACTGAAATCCGGAATCCTTAAAACCGGGGATCAGGTGGAATCCGGCACGGACATAAATACTGCGCCAAGTTTGCAACTGATGTGAATTGGGAAGTGCAGCTTAGAGTAGCACACTGATATTCCCTGATCAGGGGTTGTGAACTTATATTTTTACAAAAAAATGGCTGTGACAGATTCGCATCCTTGACTTTTTTGTCAATGAAAAAAGTCAATATTAGATTTATTTTCTTAGACAGAATGTGTTTAAAATCTATAATAATCCTTCAAGCTCCACACGAGCACCGGTGATCGCGACAGTAGAATACAATAGTATTTCCAAGAATCCGCGATCGAAGGATTAATGTGGTCTAAATCAAGAGTCTATGGCACAAAACTTCTTATAATGCATCTTGTCATTCAATTGCCTCGTGGTTAAGAGTTTAGACCAAATACTAATATTTTAAAGAAGTTTATATCAAAATATTGAGCTGATTGGAGCCGCAATGCAGAAATTTTTATTGTCCTGTACCCTACGAATAATAAAAACTAAGGAAGAGTAACTCCGTCAAAAAACATGCTCCAAAATACTTGTCAAAAAAGTGTATCTTAGGTTCACTTTTCATACATTTGGTGACCTTGAGCGGTATAAAGTCTGACGTTACATGACAGTTCGAATGGAACCAAATTTAAAACTGTGTTAGTATGGGAGTTGCGTTTCCTTAGGTTTTATTATTCGTAGCCTGTACCATAAAAATAGGTGCACTGCAGCTGTAATAAACTTTGATTATAAGAAAGAACAGTGAATATTTTTGTTTCCTATTATTATTATTTAGTATTATTATTATAAAAAAGTCAAAGGCTGCGTTTACATAAATTCTGGTATTATACAATTATATATTTTATTAAAAGCAGGTTTTAAAATTTGTATAGCACCAACTTTTTCCTTTTATGGATCTTTTTTTATTCATTAAAAGGTTGCGTACCCCTGGAATGAGTGTTTCAACGAGGAAATAGCCTGAAAGTTGGAGTGTAAGTTAAAAATTTAATATTTCTTCGACCGCAGCGCTCCTCGGAAGATTACGATAGTATTATACTTCAGTTTCTGTTCAATAAAAGAACAAAGATTTCGAACTTAGAGAGTTAGGGATATTTGATATTAATGCTTGAATTATATTTGATTGAAGCCCGTCACAGACTTAGCTATAATATATATTAATATATTTATAGCAAGGCATATTAATCTATACTAAATCCACATGTCACAGAAATATATATTATAGCTGAGTGTGTGGTCACGTGAAAATTAATATAGAAAGTATATATTAATATGCCTAGCTATAAACATATTAATATATTATAGCTAGGTCTGTGACGGGCTTGATAAGAAAATCTTCATGGCTCCAAAACCCTGGAGTGGGTCATTTGCCATTTGCATAAGCGACTTACAAATTAAAGAATTTTATAGTGCCCAGGTGTGTGCGCAGTACACAAGAGCACTCTCTATTCCTTTACTTTCATAGCCCAGTGGGACGGACGACCGACACGACTGGCGAGAGATCAGGCGCAGGACCGACTTTTTACATGCCCATCCGACGCATGGATCATCTCACTTGTCAGACAATCAGGTGATCAGCCTGCATTGTCCTAAGCAAACTTGGAAATAACGTGTTTCCAACGCGGGAACCCACGAACTCCGAGTCAAAAGCGACGCTCTAAGCCACAGGACCACTGAGTATGTATACGTTGTAAGATCATAAACCGTATATTTTTCCAGGATAAAAAGTATAATATATCGTTTCCCAGGACTCAGAGCCTCCATACCAAACTACATAAAAATCAGTTCAGTGGTTTAGGCGTGTAGAGGTAACATACAGACAGTCACACTTTCACATTTATAATATTGGTATGGATAGTGTGATCGGAACAGTACTATATTCGGATTAAAGGAACGTGGCTTAAAGGAACGTGGCTCTGTTCAATCCTAGGGGACGCATATTTCGCTGTCATCCCCAAAATACGTCCATAGTTTCAAGAGTAATTTTATCCTGTGAATTACAATGCTAAAGTCAAAATAATTTAAGGTGGCACTAGTGCGTCCGTCTGTTTGTCCGTCTATCCCTCTGTCTGTCTGTCTGCCTATTACCACTTCACGTCCAAACCACAATACCGATTTTGGTGTTTGGTATGGAGATAGATACCTTGGGTCCCGGGAAAGGACAAAGGATACTTTTCATCCCGGAAAAATGTACGGTGCCCGCGCGATAAATGAATTTTGGCGCAACGGAGTTGCGGGCATCATCTATTGAGTTAATAAACCCTTGAAAATCTGTTTCGTTTTAGGGTGAAGCCAAACGAGCGTAATAAGCGAGTTGAGTCGCAGAATTTCGGCTGGCAGAAATTCTGCTGCATTCAGTTTCATAGAAAAGCCATGTTTGATTCACACGAGCGTAATTTTGTGAGTCATGATTTGTATGAAAAGATATTTAAGTACGCGACCAAACGAGCGTAATTTGTGACACAATTACTCACAAATTACGCTCGTTTGGTTTAACCCTGTTCTGAGGTTTAACCCTTATGCTTAATATTGGTGCAAAGTTTTGTGTTTAATCAATTTATTTTTAAAATCATAACAATGCTTGTACAGTTGATCAAAAAACATAGTGTACCCAGTTCAAAGGTACGAGTAGATATTCAAATTAGTTTGCAGTGTAAAGCAATTTCCTTTCGGATTCGCTTTCGGATTCGTTTCGTCCGGATTTCCCGGTAAACGGTATTGTAATAACCTTTCAGTTTCATCTGTTTACCCGACTGATGAAGAAGGGTGGTGTGTTTGATAGCATAAAAATGTATAGGGTCATTGTACGACTAATAAGTAAATGCAAAGGTGTGTCTATGTTTGTCACCTCTTCCAGTTTAATCCTTCGATCGGAGATTCTTGGAAATGAAATACAGGGTGCAATTAATTCTTCCTGCCAATTTTTTTTCAGGGCTTAGGTATCATTAGGAGAGTCCATTTAACAAAAAAAAAACGGTTTTCTGTAAAGTCGGTTTACTGACGATAGTTGAACGTGACAACGTCATAGCCTTAACCCCTCAGTTCCGAAAAATATAAAAATATTTATAATGAGTAAAGTAAACTATTCGCAATACAAAACGCTACATAAATTCGTGAAATCCAGTAAAATTCGAACAAAGCACAAGTCAAACCTTGACACGTAGGAAATAGAGCACAATTTTGAATAGCCGAAATAATACTAATAGCTCACAGATTGTTTATTTATTTTTCATTCAGAGTGTGGTCAATGTATCAAAGGTCACAACTAACCAAACTTCTTCATACAAAAGTATTCTCTAAGTCATCGAAATCTATATCTATACATCTATACATATAATAAAATCGTGCAGGTAAATTTTTTGTACATTGAAAATAAAATTGAAAAAACGACTCAGGGGTATGTTAGAAGTGTACTCGTAGTAGAACCCATTTTTACTGTTTTTACAATTTTTGTTTCTCTGTCTGTTTGTCTGTTTGTACAGGCTAATCTCTGAATCCGCTAAACCGATTTCAATGAAATTTGGTATGGTGATACCTTACATCTCTGGTCAAAATCTTACATACTTTTTTTAACCAACTTCCAAAAAAGGAGGACTTCATGTTTACATTACTGTTTGTGATCCGATTGTCAAAATTCTTTTTTTGTTGTATAGGTTGTAATCACGAATTTAATACGATGTTTACAAAAGCGGTGACTTGATAATGACTCCCTCGGAACCCTCGAGGTATCGAAGTAACTCCTTTACAAAAAAAAAAACATTACACTAAAATTGACTTTCTACTAGATGTAAATTTAACATATTAATATGCTACCAAAAAGTAAGATTTGCACCAAGGCATAATATCCCAGGGTATAGGACTTCCGAAGGTACCATTGCTGAACGGAACCCCTTGACTCCTTATAACTATATTGTGAAGGGGTTTAAGATTTGTTCAAAATACTAGAAGCACATGCCACTATCTCAATCATATTAATCATCATGATCACCACCATCATCACACCAACCATGCACATTATGGCGCTTTATTGTCTTTTTTTAATTCTTTTGCATTGAAAGGAAATTCCAAATTGTAATGGTCGCAAAGGTGGAGATTTTATAATGGGATCTACGAGGAAAAGAATTGAAGGAACTACTCGTGAACGACACAAAGTGTTTACATGTCACCAATTCTACCTAAGGTCGACATCTTTATAACTTTTTCCCTAATATTCGTAAATGTCTATTTGTTTATACTTAAATTAGTTTATTCCTTACCGACTATGCAAATGTTAAAGCCTTAAACTTTACAGATCTAACTAAGTAGCATCAACTTTGTGCGAGTGATCGACCGAAGGCAGTATGTTTGAACAAACCACTCATCATATTCTTTGGGAGAGTTGTCTCTGACAAGACGAAAGAACTACAATGCTAGAAAACCTAGACTATGAATTTGAAGTCGCATTTTACGGTAATCAACAGCTGCAGCGTTTGGAATTTTCGTGCCTTCCAGCATTTTTGTAACAGTCTAACACAGAGGTTCCCAAACTTTTTTTCTCTTTAGACCACTTTAAACATTTTGCTGGATTCGGTGGCCCCCACAGCTACACCCCCCCCCTACTTCAGTTCAAGGCCGGTCTAAAAAGCGTAAGCGTTCATCCAACAGTTGGACTTTTACTTTTTTGTATTCTAAGTTTGTTTCACAAGTCACAGTACAAGGAACCAATAACCTTCACTTCGGAGTGCTAAAGAGTAAACGCAAATATTTTCTTGACACTGTAAAATCGCGTACCAAAACAAAAATAAACACAATTCAGAAAGTCCAAAAGAAGGTAAGATTAGAACTTAGACTACAACACAAAGGGAGCCGTACGAGCGCAGCGAGCGTGCTGCGGCTGCAACCAACGACCGTCACAAAATGAAAGTGGGGTTCGGGGGGCGCAGCCCTCCGCCAAAACAAATACAAACACAACCCAGAAGGTCCAAAAGTAGGTTAGGTTAGAACTTAGACCACAACACAGAGGGAGCCGTGCGAGCGCAGCGAGCGTGCTGCAGCAGCAACCAGCGACCGTCATAAAACAAAAGAGGGACTGTTTTAAAATTTCGCGTGTAATATAGATCCAAATAAAATAGTCGACGTAGATGGGTGTTAAATTTTCTACATTTCTATTATAATAACATTCATTCACGCGGACTAAGTTGCGGGCAACAGCTAGTACGTAATATAATCTAAACAAAGAGCGCGGCCCAGGTGAGCCTTACTGAGAGCTGTCAGCGAGGTAACACCACATGAACTGTCATGTTTTTCGGGCGCGCACCCCATATCGAATTATAAGACGTTATCACGTCAAAAAAATTGGGTGTTATTTTTTTTAATGACATATTTTATCCCATTTAAAATCGTTGCAGAACGTTCACTCGTGGCGCGGGGGAATGAGAGGGGGTGACGCGGGATGAGGCGTGCGCGCGGGGGCACGTCACGCGCGGCCGACGCATTGTGTCCAATTAACTGTAGTGTTTTTTAGGATAGCTTTCGGAAGCTATTTCTCAACATTTTAGTCCTGAGTGACTATAAAATAATAAAGACGTGTATTTTTATTTTTAACAAGGATCAATATATCAAAATTTGGCAGGATGGTTTAATTGCATCCTGTATACGTCGGGTATATGATTATGGAGATAAAGTAGGAGAAGGGACATAACTATACTTACAAAGTGTAACAAAACTAAGTGATATTTTTAGTGTATGTATAGAATATAGAGAGTTCACTGTGAAAGTAGAAGCCATGGAAGACCGAATTATTTTTTCACGTGTCACGAGCATCATGAGTTTCTCTCTCTCTCTCTACAAGGAACACCTGCACACCCTAAAGTATTATCACTTACTTTCGTAACACCCTGTATACGAATATAACAGTTTTGGTTGTGGAAAATTGTACGGTTCCCGCGCGATAAACGAAGTTTGGTGCAATGGTGTTGCGGGCGTCATCTAGTAAAAAAAAATCATTTATTGTTCGCGTTGTTCGCTACATTAAAACACAGCGGTGTATTGCGGTATGCACTGACCCTTATACGTCTGAAGCATGCGCTTGACATTGATGGATTAAAATTATCGATCACACTACCCTGGCGGTTGAGAGAGGGATTGAGGAGGGAGGGAGGGTTGGATCATATCTTTTTCTGCTGTCCTAAAAACAATTCCTCCCTTTATGACCTCCTTCCTATCAATATTCCTCGCCCTGTCAATTTTAAATCAATTTTATGTTATGTAAATACCTCTTTTATTGATATTCTGTGTACATATATTCGCTCTAATAATATAAAATTGTGATGTTTTACTAACCTCTATATGTTTGTGTTTGTTTTAGGTATATTCAACAGAATTTAAATTTTAAACATTATACTGTAACTTGTTCCTTCACCAGACCTGCAATATAGAGCAAAGTCTCCCCAAAATCACTCTGACATTGGCAACTCACTGAGGCCGCCATAGTAAAAAGAAGAAGAAGAAGAGGGCAAAAGTCGTCTGAAATTGTATACCTATTTGCCCAGTCTTCAAATTTGTAATGGTGCTCCCAGACAGAAGTTATTTTATTATATAGTTCTTGCAATCTAAGAGTGCGCGTCGCCTTTATTTGTAGTTGGAAATGTGAATAGACATTTTCGTTAGTGTCCGTACCCGACGGAGCAGTCAGTAGCGAGCGAGCCATGTACGCGTGTATAGATATGGTCACTCACACAACTAATGGCGACGCGCACTCGTAGATTGCAAGAACTATAACGTTATAAAACATTCTGTGACACGATAACATTTTATAACATCGTGTAACATACGCTACAACATGTCAAAAAATAATAATATTTTAAAAAGATAAAACCGACTTCAAATTTTTGTACGTAATTAAAAATTAAAATTCCCTATCTCAAAAACTACTCAACCGATTTTGATGAAACTTGCAGTATTTCCTAAGTTAAACAATACCTAGTACAATAAAAGAAGAATCACTAAAATCGGACTTGTGGTTCCGGAGATATGCGTGCACAAACATAAAACATACATATATATATATATATATATATATATATATATATATATATATATATATATATATATATATATATATATATATATATATATATATATATATATATATATATATATATATATATATATAATACATACATACATACATACATACACTTTTGACAGCTTCTGAACAAATGTTCCAACATTTGTTCAGAAGCTGTCATAGATTAACATAATTATACAAAAACTGGGCAGTTCTGGAAATATTAAATACATACGCGTCGAATTGATAACCTCCTTTTTTTGAAGTCGGTTAATAAACGTGTATTTTGTTATAAATTGTTACAAAACTTTATACAACAATGTTAACTAACGTTATATAACTTCTGTCTGGGAGCACCTTTAGGGATAACTAAAGAGTACGTATTAAAAAATCAATTATCTTAGTGGGTATTTTTGGATGAAGAAGGACGATTCTGCAGTTATCCATATTAAAATTATAAATGCAAAAGTTTGTGGTCTGTCTGTTTGATACGTCAACCAATTTTTTTTGATTACAGAACCCTAAAACGGAACCCTAACCGGCTGATTTTTGTACATTGGTAAGTTAATAGTTATATAATAATTTAAGAGTAACATTGTCCTACAAATAGAACAATCCATATATTTTTAAGACCATCAAATCAAAGTATGAAATCCTTTCTATCTCTGTTAGCTACCACTTTCAAGATTTTTCGCAGATAAAAATGTTGTTTGTCTTATCAAAATAAAGCTACTCACAAAAATTAGCTTAATTAGCATTAATAAAAAAAAAATTGTTCTGGGGCTCCCTGACTATCAAGGACCTAATTTACTAGAAATACAGCTTTGACATTCGATTTCTTGTCTAATTTTCCATCTGAACATTCCAGAAAATTGATTAGTTTTCAGAAAATAGATTAATTTGGCCAAATACCAGATCTGATTGTCATATGACCCCTACTACCGACACAATCGAGAATCAAATCAACTCGATTTGGTTCTCGATCGGGAGAACCCAAAGAATGCCAAGGTCTTTGGGTTAAGGAAATTGACTTTAGGATTGCGAGGTGGCTTTTTTTTACAAACAAAACCACATTATCCCGTTACGTAGCGTTGTGTCGACGCAATTAGGTATACGTTTCGTTCACGCGCGACAACACGAACGTTAAGTCATCTGCCTGATTAGAATTATTCATAGCCAGCCCATTTTCTTTAAAGAAAACGGACCGGCTATGAATTCTAATATTGTTAAGAAGCAATAAATATTCACATTATTATGAAGTTGAATTTCGATTTCATAATATTATCGAGCGCTTATGTCAATTCCGTACATTTTTAATCGGCGATTCTATAAATGAGCGATAAAGAAAACATGTTGGCTAGGGGCTCTGTTGTTACATGACTTTTATAGGGATCATTATTAAAAAATTTTAAGATGAGATACATCATTTTAACTCGAACATTTTAATTTATAATATTATGTTCAACGATGCGACTACGCAACGCAATGAAAGAGTGGCTTCGCTCTAATTTGATAAGCTTGACGTTTTGTCAACGCGATATCGAGTTTGATTCGAGTCTGTTCATAATCGAAACTGAATCAAATCGAGATCGAATCGTAAATCGAAATTAATCTCGAGTAAGGCCCATCAGATGATCAGACAATGGAATACGCTAAATCAGGTTATTGTTATTTTAACAGGCGATTGTTATTCGAATTGAATGGATTAATATTCTGTTGAATTGGAAAATATAAACAGTTTTAATTGTAACCAGAAGCATAGCGTCCCATACAGTTAATATACCTAGCGGAATAGAGCAACAATCTCGAGCTGTCAAACGAAACCTTGATTTACATCTGTGTGTTAAAAGTTAAAACAATACGAGTATGTGTACGTATACACTTACACAAGCATCTTTCTATGAGATTTGATTGTCAACGTGTCGATAAGTGCCAACTGGACGTCAAAAGAGTCCTGCTGTCATGTATCACAAGTATCTTTTTACCACGCAATGTTACTGATAGTGACATCTCGCTTACTCAGGCCTTTGTTTCTCTATTCCGCTTTATGGTGGGTCCCGTATAAAAATTTGTTTGGGGGCTTTCAGGAAGGGTAAATTAATACGTACGCCCCAGTGGCCCGGGGCCCCGTATAATTGATAGGGCAGATGCAACGGTAGCTACACTGATTGTAAGTTATCTAAAAATAAAATGTATTGTAAAAAGTTTCCTAAGTCCCTTTTATGGCAACATTTTTCAACTTACTTTCCCCAAAGCTGTTTCCGAAATAAAATGTAGCTTATTTCCATACTCTTGAATCACTGTATTAATTATTAAAGACAATTATTGAATGAAGTAAATGTTACGTAGCAATGTTACAAAGAAAAAACATTACACTTTTTTTGGCTTCACTAAAGTAATCACTTACACTTCTAATAATAAAATCTCAGTTAGTTCACATCTTTAACCCTTTAAATTAATAACGTGTCCCTTATAAAAACTATTTAACCCTTCAAGCAGCCCAATCAGGCCCTTTAGCCAAGACGTTTTCTCTGTCGCTTCTTCATAGAATCGCTGATCAAAATGTATGGGTTGACATAAGCGTTCGCTAACATGACGATGACGTTCGACTCTAATGTCAATTCCATATATTATTTTGGTCGGCAATTCTATAAAAAAGCGATAAAGACGAGGTCTTGGCTTCAGGCTCTGGGATATTTACCGACGGACCAAAACTGGCAGGCGCCGACCCAGATCCTGACTCAGGTGGAATTATATTTGGGACCTAAAATATAATATATTTTATGTGACTAAGATAAAATGTGATAAGATAAAAAATATATTAAATATTATTTTATATTATTAATAATCCATACCAATATTAAAGATGCAAAAGTATGTCAGTCTGTCAGTCGTAACGTGGTGAAACTTCTTCCTCCTTTTGACAGTCGGTTAACACAAGAGGCATCACACGCGGCCATAGTTGCTCGCATTTTCTTACTAACTTTTCGCCGTATCAAATTACCTAAAAGCCTTTTTTAGTAAGTGTCCTTCATATCACTTACATTGTGTGTCTTGCCCACTCAATCATACGAAAATATTAGCTTTCGTTCGGAGTAGGGACTTTTGTTCTATCGAAAATTATGTATCCCTGCGGTTTCGTCCGAGGTCTAGGCTTAGCCTGTGGCCTTATCTGAGCACTGACTTTGGCCTGCGGCTTTGTCCGAGAAATGTTGTCCACAGTGTTTTGCATCCTAATAAATCCATGTTCATACATGTCATAATATTACCTACTATGTTATGGAAATGTGACCCAAAACTACGTTAATTTTTCTTGTTCGTTAATCGCATTTAACTTTGTGGTATAAAACATTCCATTTCTTTTTGCTGGGCTTAAAGTATCTTCAAACCTTATCCAGTTCAGCAATTTAGGTGCAAAAAAGTGACAGATAGATGGAGAGAATACACGATAATCGTATATCTCACCACTTCAAAAATTCGTTAGAAAAAGTCTTTATTTATGATGTGAACGCTTAGTAACTAATACTCGTACTCCCATAAATACCTTGACGTAAAATTATTTTCTTTATAATCAGCTGGGCTCACAATGGGGATTGTCCATTTTTTTTAATTTTGCTCATTACAAAAACATTTCGAGGAATAAGGTCAGTGATCGTTTTTCTGTATATAAACCAAAAAATACCCATTAGTTACTTATATTTTTGAACAAATATGTTTAACCTTAGTTTGACCTTCAATGGCGCTAAATTAGCAATAAATTCGACCAACATTACGTTTCGAACTTTTGGTAAGCTTCTCGTATCAGTTTTCACATAATGAGAACTTGCATTTGACGTACCAGCCATTATAATAAGATTGAAAGGAAATTTAAACATACTGCAGAGGTCAATTGGCCGCCGATGATGACGTCAGAACGAAACTTTAAAAATTTATTGAGAAAAAACTAGCCAATGAATTTCAAAATTATTTAATTTATATTCTTAAAATACCCTATTTTAACGAAAAAAAATATAAAAAGTACATGTGATTTTTTTTGGACAATGCCCATTTGCGTACATCAACCCGTTTTCCCGTAAAATAATGTAAGGGTAAATGGTACAATAATAAGCTATAACCCCTATTTCTAAAAACGATTACTCAGCACCCCTCTTAATATAAATTAAATACCTTATTAAAGGATTAATATTCATGAAAAACAAAACCTTTTAATTGCGTTAGAATTTTGGTTCAAAGATTTGATGATTTTATCATTTATGTTGTATTATATAATAACTTGGACTGAACGTCCTAGTTAGTTTGGGTGGTTTGGGAGTGAAAAGGTAACAAAGAAACATACCGTCGGTGGCCAAATTATTATACTCACTTGAAAAACAATACGTTTTTGTGCCTCATAAGGAAATATTTATATCTTTAAAAAGTTAATAATTTTTTCAGCCTTATGGTAAGGTGCAGAGTCGTGCATGCATATGCAGGTCCCGTCTGGCTGCTATTCAGCCATCTGGGGATGGAGATGACTTTGTAAAACTAGCAGATATTGGTCTTAACGCATGGTTCCTTCAACCACGTGTAATAGACCATTCCCGTTTGAGCTAATCTCGTCCCATGTCGTAACCGATGAAGGAGGTTTCACTCGTTCAATAACACAGTTTTTATAAAAAATTTCATGTCGCCTTCGGTGAACAAACTAGAGATTGTCCTGGAGGATCTGAATCAATTGGGTCATATTAAGGTCACGCCTTTTTCTTCAGAATTAAAAAAAAATGAAATTAAAATAACTTGTTTTCCTCCTTTTAGTATTCCTCAGGCCAGTGTTTTTACATTGTAGCAAACGCCAATCGCTTAGCATGCATGCATCTGAGGTAAACTTAGGTTTTTCGAAGGACGAAAACAACTGAAATTCAGTTTCTTCAGTTTCGCCTTAGCATTCTGTTAGATAGAGCTACGCCAGCATCATCTAACAAAACTTTTATGACTTTCAGGGGTTTTCTTCTGTTCTCAACAATAAAACGCCTTGTTTCTTCTCCTGTTCAAGCAGTCGAAAGACGTTTTCTACCACATTTATCAACTCGCTATGGGGACAAAGATTTTTTTAGGTTTATCACTTTTTTATATTTCAAAGTGTAGACTGGGAAACGCCTACTAATCTCGCAATTTCTCTCCGGGTATGATTGATATGACTCGAAGGTGTCTAAATTTTAGATTTATTTCTAGCTGAAATATCTGAATTCTTTCCCATGGCTACATCTTTCATTATTTTAACTTAAAATTACATTATCACCTTCGATTATTAGTGATCGAAGATTATCACAAAAAATAACCAAGAAACACTAGAATCATGTGTTAATACCTATTATTTATACATTATAATAAAATAGATAAGACTTAAGTGTTGCTTTTTATAACACGTTTCACGCAAAAAACATTTTTAGCGCCTGTGTCCAACTCCCTATTGCACGCACTTCGCACAGGAAAATATGGCAATAGTGACTGTCGTACTAAATGGTGTTATTATTACAAGATTATTATTCAATAATAAATGTAACTGACTCACAAAATGTAGAAGACAGCCTAAAGTAACAAAAAAAAAAAAAGAAAAAACTAAAACTAAAACACAAAATGGCTAAACAATCAACCAATACAAATCTATGTAAAAATCTCACACTGAGTATATTAATTTGGCCACCCACTGTACTTTCGCATTTATAATTTCATACGATCAAATTTCAAGATTTTTTAACCGACTTCAAAAAAAGGAGGTTATCAATTCGACGCGTTACATGTATGTAATATTTCCAGAACTGCCCAGTTTTTGTATAAGTTACTCTATATCAGCGTCTGAACAAATGTGCCAAATTTCAAAAGTGTATGAATGTATATGTATGTTTTTATGTTTGTGTTCGCATATAGCTCCGGAACTACAAGTCCCATTTCAGTATTTCTTTATTTTTTGTTGTACTAGGTATTGTTCAACTTAGGGAACAGTGCAAGTTTAATCAAAATCGGTTCTGTAGTTTTGGAGATAGGGAGTTTTAATTCTCAATTACGTACAATTTTGAAGTCGGTTTTATGTTTTAAAAAAATACAGTTATTACTGATTGTTGTAGCAGTTGTAAAGTCATGTTAATACTTTTTTTATTTATATAGCTATAATTCCACTTAGCAATGCAGACTGTTATTAAAGATCTTTTCTAGGTTATTTATTTGTTCCGTTGCTACGTGGCCCCGTTCTGGGTAAAAGCCTCCTCCATTTCTTTCCACCTGTCTCTGTTTTTAGCCGTTTGCATCCAGCTCTTCCCTGCTATTTTTGTGACGTCATCTGTCCATATTTTCTTTGGCCTTCCTATATTCCTTTTGCCTTTTGGGCCCTGCCATTTAGTTGCAAGGTAAGTCCATCTGTTATCACTGTAACGGGAAAGATGTCCAGCCCAATTCCATTTCTGTTTTAAGCAAAACAGCAGAGCATCCTTTATCTTTGATTTCATGCGAATATCTGTGTTTCTAATTTTTTGTATCTTCCTCAGTTTCAGCATGGTACGTTCCATTGCATGTTGGCATGACCTTTTTTTTTTTTCCGGAGGGGGAAATGCATTATGCATACCACCCAGGCGCAGGGGGCGACCCGAGCGCGGTGATGTGGGACTCCCGTAGCTAATGAGACCACGGTATACCCACTAAACCCCCCCCCCCATCTTCCGCCACGCCACCTTTTAACGGGGCCGCAGGAACGATACACACATCTGCGACCCCGCCAGCGGCCCGAAGACTCCACGATGGGCGCACAACACGTGCGCCCTCCTCTTCGGCCCCCACCAGGGCTGTAGCAGATGCCCCCCGAGTCTGCTACTTGGAGGCCATGTGGCATATCAAGTCTGTGGCTCTGCCACCGACCACACCTCGGCCGCAGAGGATAGGGCAAGCGGCGCACCGTAATACCTACTTGCCTCTTCCTCTGCGGCCCCACCTCGGTGCGCATCCGCGGCGGACTCCTCCAGTCCGCTGGGAGCGCCCTCCTCGGGCCAGGCGGCGACACCGGCCGGCCCTGGTTGCCTCTTTGCTTCACCGCGGTTGTCCAAGCCGCGGTTACTAGAGCCCCACCGCCACGACAAGGCGAGCAACCATCGGGGGGATGTTGGCATGACCTAATTTAATAATAGTTAATACTTACTAATAATCAATTACTAATTTATTAAAACGCTGGCTGGATAGCTAAAGAGGAAGTAGACCGAAGAATAGGAGTTACAGTGGTGGCCACAATTAGGACGATTTGCAGCCTTGACTTGAGGTGGCAGCGAAGGATGGCTGCCCAAGATCAGGATATCTGGATCTATGTCTGTGATTTTAGATATACAGGGTGCAATTAAACCTTCCTGCCAAATTTTGATGTATTGATCCTTGATAAAAATAAAAATACACGTATTTTTTCTTTTATAATCACTCAGTACTAAAATGTTGGGAAATAGCCTCCGAAAGTTGTCCTAAAAAACACTACAATTAATGGACACTATACGCGTCGCCCGTGCGTGACGAGCCACGCGCGCGCGCCTCGCCCCGCGTCACCCCCGATCATACCCACCGCCGCGAGTGAGCATTCTGCAACGATTTTAAATGGGATAAAATATGCCATTAACAAAAAAATAACACCCAATTTTTTTTTGGTTTAATGTATTTTCCTAATGATACCTAAGCTCTGGAAAAAATTTGGCAGGAAGGTTTAATTGCACCCTGTAACATCCTCCTCTTTTACGCCGCGCCGCGCCTGTGGTATCTCCATCCAAACAATATTTCAAAGTTACATTTACATACGTAATTTGCTCTACTTAATATGTATTTATCTTTGATTAAAATGTACGAACTAATCGGACTTAGTAAGTTTGTCTTCGCGAATCTAGAATGTTCTTGGGCTGAAATATGAGAGAAAATAATGAGATGATTCATCTTACACACTTAAGCTTCCTTTGTACTGGCGCGCTCGAAAGTGGAAGAAAAGTTTTAATACTCTGAAACGGACAGGGTAATTTGCAAATGTAATAAGAAAGTAACTTATTACTAACCACCTTTTTGAAGTCGTGTAATTTAAGGTGGTTCGTTTCCCATACAAAAAAACAATCGACATAAATTAGCTAATTTCATACTATTACTACATAAATTTATATGCACAATGCACATCTAGTTGCAATACCATTCCCGCGAAATATATTTAAAATACTTTATTTCACACAGAAGTCACATTTTTATTGATTTTTTTTATAAAAAGTGACAATATAAGCATTAAGCCACAAATGTCACTTTTTATAAAAAAATCAATAAAATGTGACTTCTGTGTGAAATAAAGTATTTTAAATATATTTCGTGGGAATGGTATTACAAAATAAATAGATGTGCATATAAATTTATTTAGTAATAGTATGAAATTAGCTAATTAATATCAATTTTTTTTTCTACAGGAAACGAACCACCTTAACCGATTTCAAAAAGGTGGTTATCAATTCGACGCGTATGTATGAAATGTTTCCAGAGCTGTCCAGTTTTTGTATAATAAGTTAGTTTATATCGGCATTTGAATAAAATATGTGCCAAATTTCAAAAGTGTATGCATATGTAATGTATGTTTTATGTTTGTGTTCCCATATCTCCGGAATTACGAGTCATATTAATTAAGTAATTCTTTTATTGTTGTATTAAATTTAAACTATACGTTGGGTATACGTTTAAAGGTAATAAAACAATATTTTATATTTTAGCAACACTTATTTTATATTTACACGACATAATATAAATTATAATATACCGTACTAACAAAGTATCCCCATACAAATTTCCGCAAAATCAGTTCATCGTTTTGGGCATGAAAAGGTAACGGACAGACACACTTTCGTATTTATAATATTAGTATAGATTCAACATGTTATCATCCCGGAAAATTATAAAGTAACTTTGCACATTAAAACTATTCCAAAGCACTTTCGTACAGAACTGTACTGACGTCAATCTATTGTATATTTTTACAGTTCTCCCCCATACACCATTTGTCACTGACAAGTTCAAGGTTAGAAGACGCCATGGTGATGGGAACCCGCTTATATAACACTTTCGTACTTCCAAACTATAATAAAATATTGAGTTTTGAAACTTGTATAAAATATGGCTTTGAGTCAGTTAACCCTTGTGTGGGGTTGGAAATTTTAGGTACGTAAATGGCGTGGTGTGGTCCCGTACTCGTAGACCCCAAATATCTTTATAATGTTAAACGCAAGTAAGGGAGTTTACTTTATTTACCGTGTCGAAAATTGCATTATAAAGAGTTTTGATATTGATAAGGCTAGGTTTTGAAAATTTCTCTTCACAGGCAGATTATGGCGAAAAAATTTATTGGAAACTCATATTGGATTATATTGTAAAATGCTGCATGAATACACAATTTTTTTTGTAAGCTGGTTCAAAAATATAATTTGCCTTTATAAATATAATGGCTTTGTAAAAACATACGTAACTGTTGTGGGTGGGTCAGAAGGACAAAACATGTTCAATTATTGTCAAGTAAATAAACTTTATAAATAATTACTACTCGTAACAAGCTAGCTTTCTTGTGAGTAGCTTCATTTTGATAAGACAAACAACATTTTTATGTGTGAAAAATCTTGAAAGTGGTAGGCTCTAACAGAGATAGAGAGGATTTCATATTTTAATTTGATGGTCCTAAAATATGGATTATTTTATTTGTAGGACAATTATTATTATTATTAATAGCCTATGGTGGTTGTAGGACAATGCTACTCTCAAATTATATAACTATAATTAACCTACAAAGATACAAAAAATCAGCTGGTTAAGTTTCCGTTTTAGGGTACCGAAGTCAACCAAGTTTTGTTGACACTCGGTTTTTAGCTGCCACACACTCAACCAATTATTGAACCACAGAAGTCGTCGTATGGAATACAAGATAATCATTGACCACGATTTTTACCTATCTCCAGTAGTCTCATTCGAAACTTTGCATACGTAATTTAAGAGCCAATGCAATAATTCGTTACAAAAATCGTTTTTAGTTTTGTTTATATTGACGAAGCACTCATACTTTTATTGCGCACGTTCCCTATCGCTATCCAATGAATATTACACAGTTAAATCACCCGATAAATCAATAAACTGTCTATACCCCGAATTCATTTGATAACTTCTTACCCCCGCATCAGCATAAATACTTTCCTACGAGGCGCCGAATATATGAATTATTCAGTGCCGTAGGGTTAGGTCTTCATTTTGCTGAGATTGGTCGGTTTTAAGATAAATATGTTCCTTTCTTTACCTTCTAAGGGAGGGTTCCACCAACTTACTTTAACTATAACTGTAACTTGAACTATAACTACAAATATTTGGTTAAGGACGCCATGATATTTAACGGTAACCATAACCGCTCATACTTATATCGAAATTTTACTATGTTTCACAGTTTTGTTACAACAAATATTTTTCCTGTTGATTTTTACGAATAATTAAATCGCATATCTGTCAAATTTTGTGGTCAGAGTTAAGTTAAGGTAAAGTTAGTCTTAACTTTAACCATAACTTTTACCATAACTTTAACTTTAACCACGCCTCTGGTGCAACCCACCCTAAAGGTACACAAGATGCAAATCTTTTCAGAATTTCTCTTGGATACTTTCATTATGTTCTTGAAAGACTCATGTAAGTTTTATACTATCTCATTTTATATTCTTTATTAGTTAAGTTCTTAGTTTAGTTTTGAGTTGTTACAAGCTGAAATTACCACTAGATATTCGCTACTTTGTTGGGAGTAATTTGTTTGTTCGCAGGAAAAAAATAATAAATACTTTGTTATAGAAATAAAAATCAATGACAAGACTGTATTTAGCGGCACTACAGTTTACAGGTTGTTACCTACCTTTAGGGTGTGTGTACTGACTACTGTGTATGTGTCCCTTTACCCTTTTATTATGGACGCTGTTAAGCATTCGTGTACTAACCCACAAAAAATTACGTAGCTCAATGAATGTAGTTATGTTCTTTAGATGATTTAGAACAAGAATGCATTCAAAAAACAACAAAAACAAATGCTTAACAGCGACCATATTATAGGGTTCACTGTGAAAGTAGCAAGCGCTGAAAAAGTATTTTTTGTATTTTTTTTATAGTATCTTATTTTTCTAAGCCTTCTATGTACTACTTATTATAATTTTCCACAATAGTTACAAATCACATGTGACTCCTTTTGTACTTAGGTCTTAGGGCTAACATTATTTCCTTATTGTAACACGCAAAATATTTTCCGCAGAAATCGTATCTCGGCTTTTTAAATCCTTTGTTTGCTTTAGAAATTCACATGTGCACGAATACGTTTTGATTAAAAATACTTGGAACAGGAAATTTCAACAAAAAATACTTTTTTGCGAGACAAGAGGGGAAAAATGCACAAAATATACGCGTGTGACAGATTATTGTAAGCCTCTGTGATTCAGTGGACGGCTCTTGATTTGGAGGCCGTAGTTGCGATTTCCGCCTTGGAAACGTGTTATTTTCAAGTTTGGTTAGGATAATATAGGCTGATCTCCTGATTGTCTGACAAGTAACATGATCCATGCGTCGGATATACATGTAGTGACGGCCCTGCTCCTGATCTCTCGCCGGTCGTGGGTTAGGGTCGGGACACAAAAACACGATACGACGTCGTGTCGTGTTTTTATGTCCCGGCCCTTATAAGAATAAAAGGAAGGAACGCTTTTTTGTGCTTGCGCACACACTTGGGCACACAGTCTAACTGCCAAACTCAATACGAATATTAATTATTTAACTGTACTAATTAGGTAAATGAAGATTTTGACATCTGTCAAACTCTTCATTAAATTGATATTCAATCATTATTAAAATATGTCTTTGAGTGCGGTTGTAAGCTTTCTTGTAACTTTTTCAATGTTACATCTATTATCTTCATAATCTTAATATATATATTTCTTGTGTGCGTGCGTATGTGACTGAACTTCTCCTAAACGACTGGACCAATTTTGATGAAATTTTTTGTGTGTGTTCAAGGGGATCTGGGAATGGTTTAGATTCACAATTTTGTCCGCTGGACAATGTTTTTAGGGTTCCGTACCTCAAAAGGAAAAAAACGGAACCCTTTATAGGATCACTTTGTTGTCCGTCTGTCCGTCTGTCAAGACCCTTTTTCTCAGGAACGCGTGGAGGTATGAAGCTGAAATTTATATCAATTACTCAGGTCTACTGTCCCTTGAAGCTGTGAAAAAATCAAACTTCTAAGCCAACGCAATCAAAAGATACAGCTGTTTATGCCGCAAATTTTCGACACTTGCAAGGGAATCAAAACCTACAGGGTGCTTCCCGTGAACTCAGAATCTTGAAATTTGGTACGAAGCAACGTCTTATAGCATAGATAAAGGAAAAATTACGAAAACCATAAATTTTTAGTTACATCACATAATATATATTTTTTTAATAATTTTAAACTTACTACCCATTTCCTCATACTCGATTGTCGTAATGAACGAACTTTGTAAACCTTGCAGGTTTGTACGGAACCCTCGGTGCGCGAGTCCGACTCGCACTTGGCCGGTTTTTTAATTAATTTTTAATTTATTAGTAGTTGTTGATTTTGGAATGTTTTACATTGGATCCGACAGTCGGCTGCCATCGCAGTGTCAAATTTTAAATAATATTCGAATTCGGATTTTAATTTTAGTCTGTCCGACAGTTAGCGCTTCGACCAAATTAAAAAAAAATACTTTATATACTTAATATGGCAAAGAAACGTTTGCCGGGACAGCTAGTATTATTATATTATACTGTACTCAGCGAAACATGGCGGCAGCGGTCATTGACTCTCTGTCAAAAACTTGTCATTTTCTATATAAACCGCGATTGACAATGAAGTGTCAGATGTTGTCAACCGTGGCTTTGTTTAGAAAATGACAAGTTTTTGAAAGGGAGTCAATGACCGCTACCGCCTATGTTTCGCCAAATACAGCCATTACCATCAAACAATCGTTAGGTTAGGTTCGTCTGTTTTAAAGTCTAGGCTTCAGTATGTTCTAGAACACTCTAGAAGCTGCTCAGGAAATCTGGCTCAGTGCTAAATGTTTAAGTAATTTTGCGAGCTGAAAATTTTATGAACATCACATATTCAGAAAATCCCTGAGTTGTTCGTTCAATTTCAGAAAATATTTTTATTCTACAATGTAGAGTTAAACAACTGGTAGACACAGCTTCAAAGAGCGAACCATCCTGATACTGATATTAACTGATATTATATTATATAGATATATATTAACTGATATTAATAATGCGAAAGCCTATATCTGTCTGTCTGTTACCTCTTCACACCCAAACCGCTGAATCAATTTTCTGAACAATTGTTGATGATGATGAAGATAGTCGTCCGCTTATTATCCAGATGTGTTAATATAAAAGAAGCTAATAATTATTGTGCTGTATGGTTAACTTATTTTATTATTACCAATTGTCAATAATAATAAATAATTAGACATAACAAAATCTAGTATTCTATGTTCTATTCCATTTATTTTTGTAAAAAAATGGATGTTGTGTAATATTATGTCTTGCCGTTCTCAGAAACTTCGATAGCGCGATGTAGGATTGTGCTGTTGGTTGTGGGTAGCGCCACGTATGGATTATGAATTAAAATATAAAGTGCGTATCTGATATTCTTACATCTGCGACTCTTCAGCGCGTATTCGGAATGGCATGTTTAAAATTTTATGTAAGGATTTTAGCAGAAGGGCCTTATCGCAACAACGCGTGAGCCATACACACCAAAATAATCCACAACTTGTTTATTCCCATGGTTTTTGGAGTAAAAACTGTTTAAGACGCGTTGCAAGTGCACTTTATAGATGAAAAAATTGTACTTATAATTATACTTATAGAGAAATATCCTTAACAATTTGTGAATTTTCTTGCATAAACATAATCTTTAAATAATAAATATAATAAAATATGAAGGTTTTACAGTAACTCAACATTAAGCTACTATCAATGATATTCAACTAAATACAGATCTGTTACGTTCATACTATTTTCCGGCTTAAATTGCTTCCAAACAATTTTCAAATTCAATTGTCAAATTTGACAGATAAGTGAAACAAAAGATACGAAACGACATTTACATAAAAGAGACAGACTATACAAAAGACGGGTCAATTGGCCCGTATTTAATGGCTTCACAACGCGCGCGGTAGTAACATATCTGCTTTGAGTTTTTTTATATAATATCATTGGCTACTATAGTATTTATTTAGTAATGACAGTACCAGCACAAAATTAACTGACAATCTTGGAATCAAAATAAACTAAATTCCATTTTTGGAATAAGATGTACCTTTGTACAAAACGCATTTTTAGTTTTAAGCCATGTTTTTTTTTACCTCATTTTGTGTGTACATAAATTGTAAAACAAAATAAAAAATAAAAATAAATTGGAAAGTTATAATTATAATTATTTTAATTTTACAATAATATGACATCAAAATCATAATTCTTCGAAATATCAAGTGCCTACATAATTGTAATTTAAGCACCACTCAAAAATAATTATGTTTTGGCGAAATTAAATAACAATCGTCCCTCCGAGGTGCTCTAGCAAATTATATTAAAAGTTAATTTGGTTTTAACAAAAAGTAACACGAACGCAATTTCGCAAGACTTCATTATGTGGCGAACTAATTATAAAAGTTCGTTACGCCACTTGTAACTTAGAGTGAGGCCACGATCGTTGCATTGCGTTGGCATGGAAAAACGCTTATGGATACTAGAGTCTAGATGGCGTCCGTAACTCCGTTACGCCAAAATTCGTTTAAGGCGACGCCTTGATAATTTGGCTGAAGCGATATCGATTTTTCTCAGCAATGACTAAAGCTAAGAAATTAAAGTTCGTTTTCAGTATTCATCATGTCTTTGTCTTTGAATTACCCATACTCGTAGCATAACACGATTTGTCAACTTTTATAACACAGAATAATCAATCAAAAAGGCCTCTGTTAAAAAAAGGGATTCCTATTTTGCCAACAGGGGAGAGTGATTTAAGCTTCCAAAATATGTACATAGATTGGTTCAAGCATACACTTTAATTTGCCCATAGCTTATATGAAATGTATTTATGGTTTTTAAATTACGCGACAAAACCATTTTGTCGCTTATTCCCTTTCACTTTTTTGCTGTTCCATGTTGTTTTCCATGTTTTCTAAAACAAGCAATCTAAAACAATAATCCAACACGGTTTTTTACTTTAACGCGGCGTCACCTTAAGTATCGCGCGAGAGTCGTACATTTTTCTGGGTTAAAAAGTATTCTACGTCCTTTGCAGGACCTCAAAGTATCTCCATACCGAATTTCAGCAAAATCGGTTCACCGGTTAGGGTCGAAGAGGTAACAGACATACAGGCACTTTCGCATATATAATATTAATGTCGTGTGGATTGCGTCATAAGAATTTAATAACACAATAAAATTACGACATAAAAGAGCATCGCTGTTTTATAACTTTGTTTCGTTACACCCTGTGTATATTATGCCACATTGATGCGTTGAGCGTTGTTGCGTTGACGCACCGCAGCACAACGGAATGCTGTGGCTTTGCTATTGAGGTATTCGCACTTTACAACGACTCGACGAAAAACTAACGTTATATCATTCAAATATAAGTCTTGTAACATGAGAGATAGGAGTGAATTTTTAATTTCCAAAGTTACCCACTAGTGGCATATTAATTGTAGGCTGCAGGTCTTAGAAATTTAAAATTTCTTGGAATAATAAAATATAATTTTTACTTGCACAGAAAAGGCCATTCATTTTCGATAGATTGCGAACTAACTTTAGTCTATTATGGTTTCTACAGTTCCTATTATGGCCTCCAACTTCAAAGATGCATCCAACGCAAAAGAAGTTTCCTATACCAAAACGCGGCCAAAATCAGGCCATTTAATTTTGGTACATTTAATGTACGGTTACTTAATACTGTACGATCGACGCTTTACTGCACAACTATTGTGTAGTATATCTAATATCGTCTATCGGCACGAGAACCGAATTTTTTTCCGGGATAAAAGCTATCTATCCTTTCTTGGCTCTTAAGGTATCTTCATACCAAATTGCAAATAAATAGGTTCAGCGGTTTAAGTTTCAAGTAGTAACAGACTGACACATTTTCACATACATAATATTTACTAGCTAAAAGCCGAGGTTTATGAGGGCTCGCGTCGTTTTTTAACCGACTTCCAAAAAACGAGGAGGTTATATGTTCGGCTGTGGATATTTTTTTTTCTTTTTATTTTTTTATTTTTGTATGTTCAACGATTACTCCGCCGTTTGTGAAACGATTTTCGAAATTTTTGTTTTGTTGTATTAGGTTTCACTCCAATTTGGTCCCATTTTCACAAAGGTGGTGACCTGATGATGGGATCCATGAGTAATCGAGGGAACTCCTCGAAATTTATATGGAAACATATGGTGATTTTGGTTTTATGTGAAGTGTACTAAGAATACGCTTCCAAAAAGTCAAATATTGGGTCAAGGTATACCATGGTTTCGATGATGCTGAGAGAACTCCTGATTCCTTATAGATACACGTTTGGGAGTTTCGGCGTTGTTTTAAGAACAGAAAGCATAAACTACTATGCAATTCATATTCATCATCATAATCATCATCATCATCATCATCGTCATCATCATCATTACCACGTCGTGTTAAGGCCACCAATGTCTCATGGCACAGAATAGATAATAGTACAAGGCATAGGTATGGATATACTAATAATAATAATTATGTACTGTATAACAATTAACAACACCTGTTTGTTTTTAATACACGGCGGTCGGCGTCGCCGCCCAGTCGAATACCGAATACTTTACTAACTACTTTATATACAGATCGAATACTTTACTACTTTATAAAATTTTAATAGACAAATAGAATTAAAATAAAGTTATTTTAAAAAGAGCATTTAAACAAAAGAAAGTCATTAAGTGTCTTTTTAATTAGTTATACTTATTAATCGATAGATGGTGCACTAAGTACCTATCGATTTGAATTCTTGATAACAAGAACAGCTGTCAATAATTATGATAATATTAAATATTATGCTACGCTACATCCTATGCAAGTTTGTACAATTTTTTATCTGATAGATCCTTCGATCGAGGAAAAACGAGACACGATAGCCTTTCTATTGTTATCGCAATCGCCGGTGACCGCTTCGGGCTTGAAGTATTAAAATTGTTAAATTACTTAGCACAATATGTTCACTTCACTGATAATATTATATTATTATGTGAGTGTGAGTTGTGACTCTTAACAAATTTTAATAAGATACGTAAAATATACGCGAAGATTTATCTACTAGTGTAACTAAAAAGAGTGAAATTATTATTATTTTTAACAAAAAATTAAAACCGACTTCCAAGGTAAAAACAATAATAACATTAATATGAACTAAAAAGTATTAAATAATTTTTACTATCTAATAGTGCCTTTTTCCGAATTCGGCTAAACCTCAACTATTTCTGTACTCAATCTTCATAATTTTGAAGTCGGTGCCAGTTCCAAAAATTTTAAATATTCTGTCAGAGGACTGAAGATTCAGCTATCTGGTACCGACTTCAAAATAATGAAGATTGAGTACAGAAATAGTTGAGGTTTAGCCGAATTCGGAAAAAGGCACTATTAGATAGTAAAAATTATTTAATACTTTTTAGTTCATATTAATGTTATTATTGTTTTTACCTTGGAAGTCGGTTTTAATTTTTTGTTAAAAATAATAATCTGCGTGGTAATAATCTTTAAGGCAGTTTTTTTTATATTTTAATAATAGGAGCCAAACTATGCCTTTCTGATAATACATCATATTATTATATATCAATATCAATAGATAGTTTTTCCGTAAAGTGTACCACAGGAAGCAAGCAAGCAAGCAAGCCCTAGTATAACCCACAACCGGAGCACCGGTTGTGGGTTATACTAGGGCTTGCTTCGCTCGCTCTGATAAAAGACGAAAGTGGGCTAAAACATTGTGGTAGCTGCAAGCTGGTATCCTCTATACATAGATAAGTACAATGTAATTTTATGTAGTTGTTGATCTATAAGCGTACACGTGTGGTTCAAAATAAGGGACAACTTAATGACCCAAATACGACGTTTTGACGTTTTCCTGAATAATTCATAATCTAATACTTCACTTAAGGTTTGTAAACACTTTACTTGATTATTTATGTAACCTCCAACCATTTTAATATTTATGTTCTTAAATTTTAGGATTACAATACACAAATCTCTTTGTTAGCAAACCTTTGAGAGTTTAAAGTCTCGTGTGCTTAAATCTAATTGAATGCAAACAAAACTTTGAAGACTAAATAAATTGTTATTGTATTTATGTGGCGTGAGTTCTGAAATTTTATTCAGTGTACTAATAGACCAGCGGGGCTAAAATGGTCGCTTTGGAGAATCATATTATAAATCATCATATGATTCATTTTATAAAATCGCAAAATGGTCACTCTGCTTGCAATTTATGTCTAGTAATTCGTACTCATTTGACATAATCATTCGTCAGCACAGTTTTGACGATTCATTTGCTGAATCGACTGAGACGAATTGCATAATGTGACTATTTTAGTCCCGCCGGCCACGCGTTGATGTGGCGAAGGTTATTGTTATATTATTACATTGTAACTATTCAAGAGGAACAATAGGAGGACATTAGTCATAATAAAGACCACCAAACACCATGCTTTTTATATATAGATGCTATTTGTATAAAAAACATGGCGACCTCCATGACCGATTTTCTACTATCGTTACCATTGTTGCATCTACTATAATAGTTGCAATAAAAATAATTTATTATATTGTGACTATAAATTGGGACCTCCCAATTAGTCTACCTAGACTAATTGGGAGGAGTCTACCTAGACTATCCTAATATGGTTGCATAATAATACAATAATATGACGTGTCACGTGACGTCACGTATGATTATACGTGACGTCACGATCACTGGCAGTATAATACTGGCTTATATTTTGGAACTTAAACGGAACAACATTAAATTGAATTTAAGTATGAATATTTGAATTTAAATTCTAAGGTATAATAATATTATGATATTTTCTTACACACTTCCCTTGACTGTTAAAAACTATAACTCTTATTAAAGTTTTTATAAATCCCAGGAATTTCCTCTAAGAATACTCCAATAAAAATAAGTACATAAATAAATATGAAACAAAAAAGGCACTTTATCATAATCATCGTGGTATAAAACAAAACATGCGGAGCGATCTATAGATCGCCGGTGATCTATAGATCGGTTAAAATTATCGATCGTGCGTCAGAGCGTTCGCGCTATGTAAACCAACAAGTTCAAGATTATCTTTAGATATCTTTAATTCTCCTCAGTAACTTTTTTACTTTTTTCTTTGCGCCCAAATTATTCTCGTAAGTCGTAGGATTGTAAACATCTAGGCACATAATATTATACAACGTGATGATATTATTATAATGCATTATTTAATGAGCCATTAAAATTGAACTTTATTTACCACACAAGATACAAATTAAATTGACCTCCCGCTTGCAGTGTCTGCCTGTTCCTTTGAATAGATCTTTTAAATATGCAACACCTTGTCATAATATTACAATGTGAACTGACCCTTAACATGTAATACCTACTAGATAACACCCGCAACTCCGTTTCGCCAAAATTAGTTTCTCGCACGGGAACTGTACATTTTTTCAGGAAGAAAAACAACCCTATGTGTCATCAAAATCGGTTCAGTGGTTTAGGCGTGAAGAGGTAACAGGTAGACAGACATACAGACTCACTTTCGCATTTATCATGTTTGTATAGAAGTATAGATAAAAGCTTTCATGATTAAATTGCTTTATATTCAACAAACATTTTCAAACATTAAGCCGAATGAAATAAAAACTGCCGCAGCTTTCGTATCTCTTTTGAGCTTTTTCTGTTTAAAGTTCATTTTCAACACTTTTGCTTAATTATTATTATTACATTTTTCCAGAAGGTTTTGATTTTGTTGAAGCTTTCATAACTTGGTAACATAATATTATATTTCGAAAGAGGAAATATTTATTCTATATGGTCCAAGCCATGAGATTAGCTAGATGATATTAAGTTTTATTACTTTTCTCATGGTTTATTAATTTTTTAACTTGAATTAATTTTTCAGTATTGTCGTTTAGTGGACGAATGCCAATGCCATAAAAACATGCTGCACTCTAGCAGTGCCGGCAGAAATGATAACGAAACAGTGAAGGCAATTTCACCGCACGGTAGAAAGAGGAATTAATATTATCCAATAGTGACATCAATGGAATAACAACGATATTAATCCAATATAGTGGATACGGATTATGGAGTATTTCTGTAGTGTCTTTACGGGGAATTCTATTTACAGTCGCCTCTGTACACAATCATTAATCTATGTCGCGTACACTGGGTCACAGTATACTTATCATACAGTAGAGTAACTTAAAACTCTTGAAATCTTTGCTATACACGGATACTTTGAATTAACTAAAAATCATGCTAATATGTGTGCTTTGTGTGAATATTATGGTCTTTAACATTAACATCAACTATACAATTATTTATTATTTTTTGTTAAGGGACAAAAATCATAATAATCATCCAAATGACGACCCGAGGCTCACAATTTAACATTTTGATATTCATTTTATGTGATGTGATGGTGCCCAATGGGTGCTTTTAGAATTTTCCATATCATAATATGTTTAGATCCATGTAGATTTTCGTATACCCAAAAATACCATTACATAGCAATATATTTAGATCAATCCCTCTTCAGTATGACAGGCATATTGGATATAGATAAAATTAGATATAAATTGATCTCAGTTTGAGTGTGTCTAATAATAAAGTGATATTTGAGAGCGCCGTAAATATCCTTACTTCTGAATTCGTACTAATATTGTAAATGCGAAAGTTTGTCTGTCTGTAACCTCCTCACGCCCAAACCGCTAAACCGATTTTGCTGAAATTTGGTACGGAGATACTTCCGAGTCTCGAGATTACACTGAAAACAAAACTAAATTCCATAAACTGTATCAATCACACTAGAATGAACTGTCACCAGTAGTATTTCCGGACCAATACGACCTGCAAACCTTGAAGAAGGGAGCGAATTCCCTCTTTAAAGGCGGGCAACGTATCTGCTCTTCTGATCCTGCGAGTGTCCATGGGCGACGGTAGTTGACGAGCAAACGGGTCACCTGATGGAAAGCCATCAGGTGACCCGTTTGCTCGTTTGCCCCCTTATTTAAAAAAAAATGCAAATGAAATGTAATTTAAAGCGAATGAATATGAAAATCATTGTAACGTTTTCGCTCGCTCACAAAGGGTTAGGACCAATTAACTGTTCGCGCGAAGTCATGGTACACCAATTACATAGGTCCTGATTCTCATTTTGAAGACCGTATAGAGAGCGTCCGTAGCCAAGTGGGTAGACCTTTGGTTTGCACTCGAGAAGGTGCAGGGGCCATACCTCTAAAGGTTTTGAGACTCAAACAACCGAACGAGAATACCGCGTCCTACTCTAACAAACATGAAATTACATTGTTAGAGCAGGACGCGGCATTCCCGTTCGATTGTTTGAGTCTCAAAACGGTTTCGTGGTAGGCCTCCTGGTTCGATCCTGGATGGAGAAGTATTATACCAATGAGAAATTTTCAGAACTCAAGTACACAATACTTTGAATAAAAAAGTGAAGAATCCCGCACATGGTCCGATCCTAGACGTATTGACCAGTTCATTCCTCTGGATAGGCCGGCTGTGTTGCGAGAATGTCGTGTGTGCTTGGGCAACCTTACGGACATTTGACTTGTCCTAGACACTATAGTATTTGAATAGTGATTACGTCTTAATAAATCATCCACAACGGATGCAAAGGCTTTGTTGACGTGACAACGTCTTAAATTAGGTTGCGGCTGGGAGTCACTTATGAAAAAGTGTAACGCTCGGTAACGTTACGATGAGTCACCGAACGAGAGAGAGGCCCGCCGAATGCCTTGCGTCTCTCTCCCACACGTTGTCACGTAAAATCTTCGCCCGTAAAACCGACTTTACAGGCAACCATTTTTTTTGAACATTTTTCATGCCGTCTCCAGTCCCACGCAAGAGTGTGAATTGTGATCCTGCGATCGAACCGACATTCGACGTGTGAGAATCTTGCCCCTGGTACCTTCGTTAACCGTGTTAATTCCAATAACTTTGCTACGTCATCCTCATTGTTGAACATCAACATCAGTTACCAGAATTTACGCACGATTATTTCGCATACATCATCTCAATGAAACTAACCAATCGTAATATTATATATAAAATTCTCGTGTTACAATGTTAGTCCACGAACTCCTCCGAAACGGCTTTGCTGATTTTTACTAAATTTTATATGCATATTCAGTAGGTCTGAGAATCGGCTACTGGGTACTTTATATTATATTGATAACTGCATTTGTTGAATAAATAACACTAAATTATTACAACCACGGCGACCATTGTTTGTGCGACGGGAAAGCGATCGACGTTGCCATGGCGACATACTTATTTAGTCACTTCAATAAAATAATATGGGCCGAAATACTTTATATTATGGCAAAGCAACGTTTGCCGGGACAGCTATAATTTACAACGATTCCGTACTGATAATAATATTATTATCAGTACGGAATCGTTGGAGCAGAGGACGTTACTGACAAATACAGTAAATCATCTGACCAAATGTCTATCTGTTACCTCCTCACGACCAAAACGCTAAACCGATTTTGCTGATCGGTATGGAGATACTTTGAGTACCAGAAAAGAATTTAGAATATTTTTATATCGAAAAATGTACGGTCCCTGCGTGAAAAATAGATTTTGGCGCAATGGAGTTCGGGCGTCGACTAGCAGACGAATATGTTGTAACACCTGCTAACTCTTCCAGCGCTGCTACTTTCACATGGAACTCTACATAATAATATATACAATACAGGGGACTCATACACACCCGTACTATAATCCCTTTGTTTTATTACACCTTGTGTTAGTGGGAGAGCTATTGTAAACAGCAGCCCTTTAGCAGATCCATTATACAACGGGTTAATTTCCTGAAAACGCGGCGGCTTCCGATATCTTGAGCGGGGAATCAATATAGTAAACTCGACTAAATATTCTAGTATACTAGTTTCCGAGGGTTTTGATCGGAGTTTATCTTTTCAACACCGTTGTTGATTGGATAATTGTATGATAAGTAGAAGCGCTAGCGAATTGATAAAGTTCTGTAAAAAAATTGGGCATCGTTAAATCACTTTTATAGTTTATTTAAATTGGCTTATTGTATGAAACAATTTGACTGTTAAATATATGTAACTCGAGGTACAAGTCTCACGGAAATGTATTTTTTCTAAGGTTGTTTTAAGGTAAAGTTACGTAGGTACTGTAAGTACATAATATTATGGGCAAAGGCTAATTTTATGTACGAGTATCATGTATCACTGGTTACTTTCTTGCAAAGTACAAATACGAATTTCTAACATTGTAGGCAAATTTCTCTCGATCTTACCTAATTTCTTACAACGTAGGCTAATTTCTCGCATCTTAAGCTAATTTCTAACACCGTAAGCTAATTTCGCGCGTCCTCAGCTAATTTCCAACACCATTGACCATAGGCTAATTTTTCACATCATAACCCAATTTCGTACATCGCAGGCTGATTTTTCACATCCTAAGCTAAATTCTAACATTGTAGAATTATTGTAAAATATTAAACATCGTAGGCTATTTTCTCGCATTCAACGCTAATTTCATGCACCGTAGACAAATTTTCACGTCCGACTATACGTGTAAAGTGTCACGTGGCTGATGATTGATGGCTGGTGATCCGGTTACAAATGGTGATCAGCTCTAAATACATCCTGACCCATCTGCGGCAGGCTAAGGTTAATTGTTGTCTCTCTAATTCTGAATATGTGAGAAAGAGATTTTAAGAAAGAGAAAGAGCTAGATATTTTAACTTTTCGAGGGTTTTTTTCATATTATGAAAGGTCCCGTGAAAAAAAATTCAAAATCATTCAAAATTGAGTTATTACGCTAGTAGCCACCCGCGTTTTCATAGTAGAAAATACAATATTAACTGGCGCACGCCGCGCACATTCGTTTTTCTACATACGGAACGAATTCCGCACGTTCCGCCAGTCTCACGGAATTCCGAATACGGAAAACGAAATCGGAAATCGAATACGCAAAACGTGGGCATGCGGCCAGCCTTAATTATGTTTATAGAGTGTAGTTTTTAATTATCAAAATGTTAACAAAATATTAACACTTAGTCGATTTTTGCGTGAAAGAACATTATATAATTAATAATAATTAAGAGTTGTTTATAAAACACTTTTCTTATATTTTCATTTATTTGGCCACACTTAAAACAGTAGCAACACACGTTATACGGTAAGTTAAGAAAGCATTATGATACTCTTTGAAATTTCACTTCTATCCGCTATCTTTTGTTATTCTTATGATCTAATACGAGCCAAAAGTCCCAAACCGAAGTGGCGATATGCGTCAGATCCAGGGATGGTAAACAATTTGTCCAAATATTGAACTTATTTCAGGGGAATAAGGAAAAATGTTGTTTCCTCATAATCGTAAGTGGGGATGATTGGTCCCGTGTAATTTGAAGACAAGAGTAAATAAAGTGGGTAACTAGCATTTTGAATACTGACGTTTTTTGCGTAATTGGAGGCTTTAGGACCGGGAAAATAATTTGTGATCAACAAAAGAATCCTATGTGTGGCGGTGCACACAATTAGCGCCACATTTCTACATCGCGCAATCGAAGTTTTCTAAGTGCATCTAGGTGTAGAAAAACTATGTCATAATACTTTAGGGTGTATGTGTTCATTACATAGCAAAAATTTTTTCTGATTTGTGTGGGCAAGCGCCAGCGTCATGCATATTCCCATACAAAAGGAAAAAAATTTGCTTTTTCAGCGCTGCCACTTTCACAGTAAAATCTTTGTCAGGAAAACATTCCCCTATTATCACTTAGTTTTGTAACACCTTGTATATTATATGAAAGCTAAAATCAGTCACGTGGGCTTCAGTCTGACGGAGTATACACAGTACACACTTCGCTCGGTCGGAAGATATTCTTTTGCGGCATCCACACATATTCCTACAAATGTTAGATATTATATTAGATAGATGATGAAGTAAGTAATTTACAAGGTGTATTCAAATTATAAGGAAAAAATTAGTAAATGCTCTTTAAAAGTTGTAAAATGTTATTTACCTACTTCATTCAATAATGTCTTCAATTCCCTCCTCGAAAATATTGAGGATCGAATTTCTATTTGATGATAAGTTTGAGTGTTTTGTGTTAGATAATGGTCATCGTCCAGCCTAGTGGGATTCAAGAGGGTGCGGGCTCGATCCCAGTTGGAGTATACCCATGAGACTTTTTTGGATCTCAAGTATGGATACGGAAGCCAAACATCGCGAAGAATCACGTAATTGGTTTCAGACGACGTATTGACTTTTTAAATTACAATTTTAAACCTTGTAATGTAATGATTTCTTAAGTTTTCGCGAGTATCACTCATGATATTATAAGTTTAAACACTTACGGATTTTGTCGCGGAGCACTTTTATTAATCCCGACGTTTCGGCTACTTTGCAGCGGCCGTGGTCACGAGCGGACTGAGGTGACAGGTGTCCATTACCTGCAGTGTTACCATTTATAAAGGGAGTCACTGATAAAGTGAGCTACATTCTAAGGAAAGCTTCAATAAAAACATACTTTAAGCCGCCCAAAAAGATCAGCCAATGTTTACCATCAGTGAAATGCAACTTACCCCTTCAAGATTCAGGAATCTACAAACTCGACTGTGATTGTGGCCTCTCTTATATAGGGCAAACCAAAAGGTCCATCAAAACCCGGATCAATGAACACATTGCAGATGTCAAACACCGTAGAAACACCGAGTCCGCGATTTGAACACACACTGGATCAACCTCGCCATTACATAAGATTTGATAAGCCACAAGTACTGGCAAAAGAAGCACGATATCGCCTAAGAGTAATACACGAGGCCACAGAAATAAATAAAAAAAACACCCTAATTTTAACCGTGAAGATGGTTGGGTGCTGCCATCTAGTTGGGATCCAGTAATAAACAAACTCAAGCACAAACCCATGACACCTCGGCTTCAAGACACTGTGAGTTCGTTCTGCGTAGATCGGAACGCAAACAAAAATTGATGAGTCGTCGGGTAGTTGGATAACTTCAAGAAATTGGACACCTGTCACCTCAGTCCGCCCGTGACCACGGCCGCTGCAAAGTAGCCGAAACGCCGGGATTAATAAAAGTGCTCCGCTACAAAATCCGTAAGTGTTTAAACTTATAATATCACGTTGTAATGTAATTTATTTTTGACGTTTATATTTCTTACTCGTAAATTGACTTAATGTATTGTATGTGTTGGGATTGTGCGAAATAACACAATGATTACTGAAATAAACTGAGATTTATTCGGACAATTTTAGACACAATATTACAAGATGCAGCTCAGATGACAAAAGGAACCATAGATCAGTGATCACGCATAGACAACAAAATATATACTTTTAAAAGTTAAAACATAAAGCACAGACGCACGGCATAGAGTTTTGACATTGACTCCAAATACATTGTTTAGTTTATACTAATATAATAATTTGTTCTAACAGTATGTTCATGTTCATCAAAGGTACATAATCAGGGGCTGTTCAGTGTTCATTCCTTAGTGTAGTGTTCAGTGGTCGATATTAATTTGATGTCTTAGGGGACTAGACTTTTATTTGTGTGAGAAAATGCAATGAATTAAATAAAACTTCCAAATTATAAACCTTTTACTCTAAATGGACGTACGTCGTACATCCTGTTACAATATTTTGAACAACTTTAACATATTTACTGCTATGTAATGTTAGTGTAATATTTTATTATTTTAAAGCGCGCCACCGGTTGAATATCCCAGGAACATGTGCGAGAAGAATTTATTGCAGTTTCTGTTTCTCTCAAATATAATTTGACGATGGAATTATGTTTTAGTGAAATGTGGTCATAAAATATAGAGATGACGCCCGCAATTTCGTTGCGCCAAAATTCGATTATCGTGCGGGAACCGTACTTTTTTCGGGATAAAAGTATCCTATGTGCTTTCCCGGGACTCAAAGTATCTCCATATCAAATTTCAGCAAAATCGGCTCAGCAGTTTGGGCGTGAAGAGGTAACACACGGACAGACAGACACACTCTCGTATTTATAATATTAGTATGGATTGAAATGTGGTCATAAAAGTATGTATATGCCATCTGTTCCATAGTGTAAAATCCATATTAATATTATACGAACCTGTTACTTAAAGAGGTAGGTAAGTACTAGACAGGCAGACACACTTTACGCCTAAACCGCTGAAGCGATTTATATAACTCTCTCAGCGCTTCTACTTTCACAGTGAACTCTGTACTAAAGACACATACACATCCTAAAAATTATCACTTAGTTTTGTAACTGTATATTTTCATAAACTTTATTACCACTTAAAAAACCATTAAGATTTCATAAATAATACCTCCGGACGCTTGCAGGTTAAAAGCATTCATAAATAACCCTTACAAATGTGTGCAATATTACCCTTTCCAACAATTTTACCCCTACACGTAAGAATTTTACCTCAACAATTTTTACACGTACGTAAGTTGGTATTTTACTCCTAGGAATAGCTAGAATTCTAAAACTATAATCACTATAAAATTGAATTCTAGACGAATATAAAGATTAACACTGGTGAAGCCAAACGAGCGTAATTTGTGAGTTGTGAGTCGCAGAATTTCGGCTAGCAGAAATTCTGCTGCATTCACTTTCATACAAAAGTCCTGTTTGATTCACACGAGCATAATTTGGTGAATCAGTCATGATTGGTATGAAAAAAATTTACGCAATCGAAATTCTGCAACACGACTCATAAAATTACACTCGTTTGGCCTCACCCTTATATAGCAAACCCAGGTTTTTCTGTTGATGCAATGGCAACTAGTAAAGAAGAATGGCAGAATATTTTCAGTCTTACATGGTTTCTACTTTAAAAATACTACGCGCAACGGAAGAAAATTGGAATATTCGAACTGAAGTACCGGGCAAACAGAGGCGGGGCGGTGATAAAATCAAAATGCGTTGAGTTTATGTCGACATAAAGTCTTGTTGAAAGGCGTTTGCGGCGACAGCTGCCCTTCGCCACCAGGAGAACATAAAAGTTGGATGCTACTTATTGCTCATACACTTATTAAGGCTTCTACACTTCCTGATAAAATGCCGGATAGGCTATCCACAACTTATTTCATATTTGACAGATTAATAATAATAGCTCCCACACCGGTTTCGGTGACGGTGGCCGGTTTCATTAAAACCAAGCCAGCTACGCAGGAGTAATTTATAGTGCCCAAGTATGTGCGCAGTACATAAGAGCACTCTCTATTCCTTTACTCTCATAACCCAGTGGGACAGAAGACCGACACGACCGGCGAGAGATCAGGCGCAGGACCGACTTTTTACATGCCCATCCGACGCATGGATTGTCTTACTTGTCAGACAATCAGGTGATCAGCCTGCATTGTCCTAACCAAACTTGGAAATAGCATGTTTCCAACGCGGGAATCGAACCCACGACCTCCGAGTCAAGAGCCGCGCTCTATACCACTAGACCACGGAGGCGTTTGACAGATTGTACATACTCTATCTGTCAAGTTAAGTGGTGGATAGCCTATCCGGCACTTATCAGGAAGTGGTGAACACGCGTTTATTGTCTAAACACACTAGGCCCAAAATACGCAGCCGAAGTTCGGCATGATTACGTTAGCAATGCGCTACGCATACAATATAATGCGACGTAATTTCGGCATGGTGTGTCGTCACTCATCAGTAATTTAAAATGCATTGCAGGCGTACTTAATCATGCCGAACTTCGGCCGCGTATTTTCGGCCTAGTGTGTTTAGACACTTATTCTATAGAGAGACGTATTATAGTATATGCTTGTTATTAACCGACTTCCAAAAAGGGGGAGGTTATACGTTCGTCTGTTTATATATATATTTTTTTGTATGTTCAACCATAACTTCGCCCTTTACGGACCGACTTTCATGATTCTTTTGTTGTTGCACAGGGTTGAATCTGAGGTTGGTACCATGTTCACAAAAGTGGTGATCTGATGATGGGATCCATGAGGAATCGAGGAGACTCCTTAAAATTTATATGGGAACATATGGTGATTTCGATTTTTTCTAAAGTATTTCAGGCATACACTACCAAAAAGTAAGATTTTGCACCAAGATATACCCTGGTTCTGAAGGTACCCAACAGAACTTTTGAATCCTTATAGATACAAGGTTGAGGATTTTGGCTATATTTAAACTACTCCAAGCAAATCCTATATTATTTTTGCTGAACATAGGCTAAATTCTATTTTGGAAAAAGTAAGGCTTCGTAAGATATTTGGGTTTTTCGGACGCCAGGTGAAAGGTTCTGTAATCAATCTTCATACTTTTGAAGTCGGTACCAGCTTACCTTAGCGTAAATGCTATGTCAAGGATCTCAGAACTTTTCCGGGCTGGTACCGACTTCAAAAGTACGAAGATTGAGTACAGAAATAGTTGAGGTTTAGGCGAAGTCTGAAGACGCCACTATAATAAAGAATAAGAATTATTTGATTCTTTTTAGATTAAGAATAAGTATTACTTTTGTTTTTACCTTGGAAGTCAGTTTAAATTTTTTTAAAGAACGTTTTCATACATCCAATATTTAATTTTTTTTATTGGATTGGACAGTGCACCGTTTTCGAGAGACGAGCCTATTTTGAAAACAAATTAATAAATTCAAAAATCCAACTTTTTTTAATTGGCTCTTATCTCAAAAACGGACATCCAATTGAAAAAATAACGAAAATTTTGTTACCTTCTTCTGTAAGTTGTAACACCCCCAGTAAGTTTTTAAAGCAATAATGGTGTACTTATTGTTTACCAAGAAAAAAGAAAAATATTTATTAAAGTCAAAAAATTTTTTAGAAGGCCCTACATGGGTTACTGGGGATGTGTTGTAACTTTCAAGATTCCTCAATTTTTTTTAAATTTTATTTTCTTGACAATATAAAAGGGGGCAAGAAAAAAAAAACAAAGTTATTCAAATCTAATTTTATTTCACTTCTTCAGGGTCTACATAAGAAAGTACAATGAGACATTTCATGGACTTCACTACTATGTTACAATATATCATACAATATAATATTATCATAAATCACACAGACTATAGTAAAAGCAAAATTTTCATTGCGCCAAATAGAGGCATAAAATTTGAGCGATTTTATTTTACTGTTTAATACATTTTCAATAGATCATTATAATTAATAAATAATTTGAAATTAATATCTTTGTTATTTTTTAAAGAAGTTTTTAAGTTAATTTTAAAATTCTGTTTTGCTTTTATCTATAGCCTACGCTTGCTCGCTTATTTTATTACATAATAATATGGCAATGACAAGAAAATTACGACATAAATATTATAAATTAATGACAATGAAATTTAAACATGTTCAATAAATGCATAAATTAATATAAATAAAAATATAATAATAAAATAATAATATATTTTATAGACACACACAATGTATCTCAAACTTTTGCGCGAACATTTATTTATTTACATTTTATGTTTTATATTACGATATAACAGAGGTGGGTGATGATTACATTTCTGGAGCAAAAGTCGAGAAACATTGGTACTACGAATAAAAAAATACTAAAAATAATATGTAAAGATACGTAGCTGCGGCAAAAAAGGGTGAGTTTGCCCAAAATTTTATCTTTATGTGATAACTGTTGCCATAGGTTGTCAGGATTTTAGTCATATCAATCATAATTATTCATAAGAGATGACTCATGTCATGTCAATTGTAATGCTATGACATGACCTGATTTTTACATGTTCAAGACGTTGCAACGTCAAGTTGTTTATATTTTTTGGTGCTACGTTAAGTTACGTTGCCATGTCATGACGTGATTTTGACATGCGCAATAAAAAATGACATGAACACGACTACTATCCCGGGATAACTTGGCGTTATTAATCACAATTAAACATGCACTGAGGTAGTGTGTTTGGTTGCCAGTGCTACATTTTAGTGTGCGTAAAAGGAACTAAAATCAAAACTACATATTATAATATGAGGGTTCCCCCTTTAGTATTTAATATTTATCATTCGTAGCATTTGTATTTAGATTTCACTACTGCGAATTGCGACACTTTACATGGCACTATTTTTGCCTCTAGTTTGTGAAAATGATCCTTATTACAACAGTATAAAGGTCATGATATAAAAGGCCCCTCTACGCTGGCCCATGGTGGATGACCATGATTGACACCACGAATGCGAAGCTATATCTATCAACAAAATTAAAGTCGAATATGTTCAAGGAAATGGCTGACCAATGGGCCAAAGCGAAGTGTTTGATTAATGATTATACAGAATTTTAAATTTGGAACGTGACATCAAAACATCTTTTTAAATTCCATGAATAGTAGAACGATTTCAAAATGGCGAACATTTTGAATGAAGAATATTTCGAATAAGGAACATTTTGAAACCAACGGAGAAATATTTTGAATAAGGAACATATCGGAGAACATTCCAACAACGGTAGTGCCCGTAAAGCTATGTCCACAAAAGATCACAATCTATATGGATAGAAACTACACCGAAGAATTTATATTTATTTAGTACAACATCAAAACTGTCAAATTATGTTCCAAGCGTAGTTTCCCCACACAGTAACTGCTGTAACTTATCTATACTATACAATAAATATCTGTATAATTATATTTACAATTTGCTGTGTTTTGTATACGCAATATAGTATAAGCAAAATTAATTTAAAAAATCTAAATTTTGTGGCGAGGAACGTGATATTTTTATAATATTAACTTGTAAATGCTGTCATTTTTAAAAAGATATCTTGTTTACACAGATAAGTATATAAGTGCAAGAGATACTTATTGCGAAACAAACCAAAAGTGTCCCTTTGGATTGTGGAAACACTTGTTTATTGTGAGCTGCAGCTACTACAAGTAAATAAAATCTCCACCATAGCTACTACAAGTGAACGGTTAAAAATAAAGTTGCATGTCTTGGCAACATTTCTCCATTTTATAGAAAAATGTGACAGTTACTTATTTCAGCATCATGATTGTACGGACTTAAACATAACGCCAGTATAAATCTTATGAAATTTCTTTTATTGTGACACGAATTACGATACCGTTCCAATCAACGCGGCAAGCGACCGCAACCGACAAGAATCCAAATAAAATACCGAGATAAAGATTTAAGTTTACTATAACTTTATAATAATAAAATATACTGCGTATACAAAAAACAAGATTTTAAATAGTGCAATATTTAAAATTACTTATTTCACTTTAATTTTCACTTCTGTTTACTTATTGTGATTAAAATTTATTTTCATAGCTAATAGGTAGTAAGTTTTATTACAATTAATTTATTTTATTTTGACCTATACGATCCATATTTTAGTAACATTTTCTAAGATAAGTACTAAATAATTCGAAAATAGGAATGTACTACTAGAGAAGTTGATTCCTAGGCAGATGGGGGAGCTACGTAGTTTGGTCGCGTTACGTCAAAACTCAAACTCATCGGACCGATCACAGCTAACATTGATTTGACATAAGTCGACCACATGACGTAGGTCCGTCAACTGCGTAGGAATCAATTTCCTCGATGGTACATATGGGTCAAAATAAAATTTACAATGTTATATTGTATTGCACACTCAATAAAATAAATTATTTTGTGACCGCTTATGTATTACTTTTATATATTGTACCTTACTCTTGGCAGTATGTCTTACGGATGGTTTAAAATTATGCTGGAAAAACGAGTTAAGAAGACGTGTTTCAGAAACGACTTTTTTCGGGTCACTATTAATTTTTCTTGGTTTTTTCTTTCTTCATTCTTTACTTATCTTCATAACTCTATTGTTAATAGTTGCTTGATCAAAGAAAACAATATAATATTTTTATAATCATATTTACATGAACGTTTGAAAGACATATTTCATGTGGTTAAAGATTAAATTATTCTAAATCTACTATCACATATATGAAATACTTCTATTTACGTCAGTAAATATTCTATAGAATAAAATTCACAACAAACTACTATAAATTCATTACAATAAATAGACTCTTTGGTCTGTGCCGAATCTTCGTCCTTATCTTTAATATTTACATCGTCCAATACAATATCTTCACGACTAGTTCGATTGGTAACGTTAAATTTACTATTAAATATTGATTTAGTCTTAATTAAATCACAGTATCCAGGCCACTGACACCGGGCATTGACAATCATAGGAAGCTCTCCGACGCCCGCGTTTCCTCCCTGTCCATGGCCGAAACTATCTCTATTCCCTCCTCGTAGTTCAAAATCTTCGGCGAGTGGTTCCCGCAGTAGTGCTGCTCGGGGTCGCCGTATTGGCTGTGATAGAACTCCTCCCTCATCATATGATTCAGGTTCGAACACCGGAAGAAGAGGATCTCCTTGAAGGGCTTTCTGAAATCCCGATTCAGCGTCGCGTATATTATCGGATTCAGCAGGCTGTTTATGTAGCCGAGCCAGAGGAATAGCGCGCTGACTGCATCAGGGATGGCATCTTCGGCTACGAAAGGTCGCACAACGGCCAGCACGAAGAAGGGAAGCCAGCAGATGACGAATGCTGACATGATAATGCCTAGCGTCGTCGACGCCTTCCTCTCTTTCGCGAGTTGGAATCTCAACTTTTTCTGATGCGTCGACTGAGTGGGCTGCAGCAAGTCCTTGGTGAAGTGGCTCTTTTGAGCGAAATGTGATAGCGACGACCTTATTCTACTCGTGGATAATTTATTGCTGTTCTCGGATGACAGTCTTCTGCGCTCCTTGGGCGGTTTCGCTTCGGGATTGGGGTTGGATGGACCTCTATTGATGGTGTGTATCGGTTTTGTCGGCGTTCGCTGTGATAGCATCGGGCACTGGGATTCATTAGATTTTCTCTGGCCGCTGAAGCACCGTCCTATCGAGCTATCCGCTTTGTCTACGCTACACTGCAACAAAAGAATTTAAATTTTAAATTTCGTAACTCAATTTTAAATTTCCGATACGGTAATGCAGTTTTCAAGTATGCATGAACTAATTCAAAAAGTTCGCTAGTACTAGAAGACATCCTGATACATATTCAGAAGCAGAAGTTTTAAAAGAAAACCGTTCCCTCATGTTTTTATAAAGGCATCATAAAATTATGTACTTTATGTTTTGATTTATATGCGTAGTATACTGCACCAATTACAACCTACTATTTTGCTGCGTCATGCTTATTAACTATGATGTATGGTTTTTGTCTGAGCATTTTAGTGCACAATGTCCATTACATAGTAGTTTCATGATTAATGAGTCCATAATAATAATAAATATTATATAATTATGTCCCGATTACATTAGTTGATAAAATAGTTTTTACTTGTTATTTTTTGCAACAAAGTATGTAATAAATTCAAACTATAAAATATATAATTAGCTATGCAATTATTTTCAACTATGTTCATAATTTTGAAAGCATCATAATATTGATGTGCTACAAATCTAAGTAGTTATTAGATTAGTGAAGATTATTTTATACTTACAACTGTGTTAGTGCTGGCCGTAGAGCCTCTAGTAGGTCTGGTAGGTTGCTGCGCAGGCTGCGTATCCAACAGCTTCGCTTCAGCTGCTCCTCCGTTCTTCACGTTTATTTCCAAGTAGCAGTGAGTCTCCAGATGAGACTGAGCTCTCTTCTCGTCCTGAACTATTTTTCTTGCAGCACTGAATATTTTGTAGTACACTATAACCATCACTGTGAGCGGGAGATAAAACGAGCCGAACGTTGCGTATATCTGGTACCCCTGGTTCTGCGATACGGAACACGACGTCTCCGTCTTTTCATTGCCCAATATCAGCACCGGTGGCAGCGATATAAACGCTGCCCCGATCCAAACAATAAATACACAGAACAGCATCCGTTTCGGCGTCCTCTTCACTCCGTACTCCAAAGGCTTGGTGATAGCGTAGTACCGGTCCACCGATATCATGCACAAGTTGAGGATACTGGCTGCGCAGGACAGCACGTCGCTGGAGACCCAGAAGTCGCAAACCACCGGTCCGAAGGGCCACGTGCCCAGCAAATCGTACACCATGGCGACGGGCATGACTATCACGGCGACGCAGAGATCGCTGACAGCCAACGACACGACCAAGTAGTTGCTGGGCCTCCTCAACTTCCGTACCAGGCACACCGCGACGCACACTAGCACATTACCGACTATGGTTCCAATAATGACTATCAGGAATACCGTAGCCAGGACAACCGTCGCTAGGGTCGAGTACTTCAAGTGCTTTATGTGCAGATTTCTGGTGTAATTCGTCTCGTACAGCGTCCAGTTGGTCGAGTTCGGGTTGGAAACGTAACCGGAGAAGTCGGGGTCGATCGAAACTGCTTCTGCTTGCACTAAAGATATAAGTATAAGAAGGCACGAAGGTAAAGTAACAAAGCTAGTTCGTGGACAGTGGGAGTTATTTGGAGCCGCCATACGCGTCCCTCGCTTGGGTGTGGGCTACGCAGCGGTGACCATGCATCGGGTGGCGGATCTGTCACTGATCGTGGAGCGAATCAAGTCTGATAAACGACCTCGTCATGAAGTTTGCAGCAGCGCCGTTCATTACAATCTAGAGGAGGCATTAATTGACATATCGCTTGGATTTCTCCAACTCCGAGCGGAGCCATTGGATTCGGTGTCGAGTGATTTTATTCTTTTTGTTTCGGGCGGTAAGGTCGGAATTCCTTTTCTGCTGTTGTTTTATTGTGTTCAGAGGCGTTTCGAGGGCCTCCTACTTCAATCTCCGAGCGGCAGATTGCTTCATTAGCGCCGGTAGTTAGTGGAACTTCCGATCTGAAAAGACAGAAAAATTGTGTTTAGTTCCTCGTTGAGAAAACATTTGTCGAGTTACGGATGATAAAACTGTTGAGTTGAAAAGTCTTGAGAAAAATGCGCTTCATTTAATTTTTAAGTATCTATATTCTATATAAATATCTAAGGGCTATTCGTAATCAATTTTATATTGCTGACGAATGATTGTACTCGTATTGTGTGTGCGAAGTCGTAGTCAACTTGTATTTTACAAATTATAAGACAGGATAACTTAGCGGGTACAAGGATGAAACTATGTAATACTTGACAACTTTGTAGTTTGTAATAGTTTTCATAAAGGCACTTGACTTGGAACTTTTATTATTTGGCAGGGTGAGGTAAGGCAATAACATTTTTATCGCCAGCTCTTTTACTACACTCCCTTTCAATTTAATTTTATGACAGTTTTGTAATCCTTGTATTTTCGTAGGGTAGAAACCATAGTTTGCTTATAAATAGATAACATCGACGTAAACTGTTTTATATCCGCCGTAAATGTTCAGCTACCTTGGAGGTAAATAAAGGGACGTTCGTAAATTACGCGAGGTATTGAGTGGATTATTTGAACTGAATTCCACCGAATCTCATATTATGTGGAAAAGGGTCTCAGAAAAACTCACTCATTTTCTGGATATAGTTTTCGTTTTTTAATTAAGTAATTATAAAATTTACATTTTCACGCGAGACTCAGTAGAAACTCAACGTCAACTTTTTTATGAATTTGTTCCTTTTTTAAGTAACAGGCAAGAGAGGTAACGATCAACATTGTAAGAGGTATCAGTCAAAATAGTTGTAATTTCAATGGTTACCTCTTTTGTCTTTTTACTCTGGCTATGTTTTGTCTCTTGTATGTTTAATAATGATTTTTTATATTAGTGACCCCCGACAAAAAACGGGGGTGTTATAAGTTTGACGTGTCTGTCTGTTTGTCTGTGTGTGTATCTGTCCGTGGCATCGTAGCATCCAAACGGGTGGACCGATTTTGATCTAGTTTTTTTTGTTTGAATGTTGATATGATCGAGAGTGTTCTGAGCTATAGTTCATCATCATCAGCCTGCTAAGTGCTGGACAATCAGGGTTTATCTGGTTAATGTCCGTGGCATCGTAGCATCCAAACAGGTGGACCGATTTTGATTTAGTTTTTTTTTGTTTGAAAGCTGACATGTTCGGGAGTGTTTTTAGCTATAGTTCATCATCTCCAGCCTACTCAGTGTTGGACAATCAGGGTTTATCTGGATCATGAAAGGCCGTCAGCAACTTGTAGTTATGATGGGTTTTATATTTCATTCTAGTTCGTGACATTTGTGAACATACAATATGAGTATACACATAGTAATGGAAAGTTGGCCTGGTGCTGCACCATCACCTGGTAATCAATAGGATATCCAACTCCTCGCCAACTTAGAGTAGGTAGAGGTTTCGTGTTTGAGCTCATTTTAATTGCGACAACCAGTAAGAAGTAGACAAACAGTAAATATTTACACGCTGCTGCTGCATCACCTGGATTCTATAGGAACCGAGCTCGTATGAACCCAAAGTGGAGGTTTCATGTTTGGGCTCATATTAACAGCCTCATCGAATAGGACATTGATAGATGGTAATCATGAGAATACTTATGATTCTGTTGATAGGAATTATTCTGCACTATAACTAACACAAGTTTAAAAAGTATGAAATAAAATTAAATTAAGAAATTAAAAAAAAAAACCCCGCTAAACAACTTTAAAACGTAATGAAATAATTTTTACTGCCTTTAAGTTCAAATATTTCCTAACTTGTGTAAAGTAATATTTTAGTCCATAATTGTTGTCAAGGTGTGTCGAGGGACCGCTTTTCATTTCACAATCAATTCATAGCGAACAGATTGTCAGCGACTTGGCGGTTGTATGTTGTAGTTTACTTGGCGGTCCCCCGACACACCGTGACAGCAATTATGGACTAAAATATTACTTAATTCAAGTTAGGAATTATTTGAACTTAAAGGCAGTAAATATTATTTCATTACTTTTTAAAGTTGTTTGGCGGGGGTTTTTTTTTTAATTTCTTAATTTAATTTTTTTAACTTGAGTACAGCATTGTGCTCTTTTTTTTCCAGTGAGTTTATGTAGGGATCTCACATAGGGACCTCAAATTTCATGATATCTTACTATAAAAAGAGGTAAAAAATTGATGAAATTTCTCACGTAATTTATGAACGCCTCTAATAATTAGTAGTCTGCGACCGTTTTGAATATCTTAATAATTATTAGGTACCACACGTAGGCACTACAATCATTGTTACGTAACATAAAATCTAACTACCCATTATCATAAAAATTATTGTAATGATGATCATAATCATTTAATCTTAACAATGACGCAAATGAAGTTTGATTAAATTAATAATTAATCACCACATTCAAAATAGCAAACAAAAATTGCACAAAAAAGTTGACGCTTACAAAAACTCTGACATTCGGTGTGGTGGGTCGGTACCTAACTTTTTGCATTAGGGTTAGTTCACATTGCAAAATGACGAGGCAAAATGTAGTCACCGTCTTAGTCATAATTACTTGTTTGATATCAAGAATGTAGTTATAGAATATATTTGACCATAATAAAACAGCCTCATAAGTAGCAGTTTGATAACACATTTAAGTGCCGAGCTTCGTTTGAAACAAGTTTGCACTCAGTTGATACGCTACTCATAAGTATGGCACTCAAGTAACAGCATCCTACGAATAATGTTGAGTACAGTCTTAGCGGTGAGAGCAGCTTATTAAGCCTTAGCCATAGTAATAATAGCACAAGTGACAAGACGTATAAGTACAGTCTTACTCGTAGCGGTAAGAGTAGCTTATTAAATAAGTTTGCACGGATTCGACCAGTGACAAAATAAGTGTTAATATCCTGTGGATATTAAGCCTTAGCTTTAGTAAAGCCCAAGTATAAAATATGAATAATGCTAAAATAAATCTTCGTTGGACAATAATATTTATGATAAAGGACTAGAATTTACATCACAAAGGAATCCAATACTCAAGTACCTACTAAACTTCAACTTTACTAATTTAATTATTTGTGAAGTTAAGCGTTAAATGTCTTGCTCTTAATAAACAAGCACTTTTAGTTTGTGTCGATAAATTTTATAGAAACGTAAATACAAAGAGAAAAATTAAATTCAGAAATTTAAAAAAACCCCCGCCAAGAAACTTTAAAAAGTAATGAAATAATATTTACTGACTTTATGTTTTAATAATTCCTAAGAGTAAAGTAATATTTTAGTCCATAAATGTTGTCAAGGTGTGTCGGGGGACCGCCAAGTAAACTACCACAACAGCGACTTTTGCATTTTGTGTCGCCATAATAGTCGCTGATTCTCTCGATTCGGGTCGCTGTGAAATCAAACATCTTCATTAGCGGTCCCCCGACACACCTTGACAACATTTATGGACTAAAATATTACTTTACTCTTAGGAATTATTTAAACTTAAAGTCAGTAAATATTATTTCATACTTTTAAAGTTTTTGGCGGGGGTTTTTTCAAATTTCTTAATTTAATTTTATGTTTTTTAAACTTGTGCAGAATAATTCGTATCAACTGGATCATATCCCAATGAATACCATCTATAAAATATGTCCTCTTGGATGAGGCCGTCAATATGAGCCTAAAGTCTAAACATAAAACGTCCACTTTGGGTTCATACGGAGCTCGGCTCCTATAGATTCCAGGTGATGCTGCAACAGCAGCATGCAAATATTTACTGTTTACAGATCTACGTCTTATTGGTTGTCGCAATTAAAATGAGCCCAAACACGAAACCTCTGCTCTAAGTTGGTGAGGAGTTGGGTATCCTATTGATTACCAGGCGATGCTGCAGTACCAGGTCAACTTTCCAATAATGTGTTTATACCTATTCATAAGTGTCATGAACCAGAATGCAAAATATAAAACCCATCAAACGACTGCAAGTTGCTAATCGTCTTATCACGAACCAGATAAACCGTGATATTTCAGCAATGAGCAGGCTGATGATGATGAAATATAGCTAATATAGCTAAGAACACTCTTGGTCATGTCAGCTTTCAAACAAAAAATTTAGATCAAAATCGGTCCATCCGTTTGGATGCTACGATGCCACAGACAGACAGACAGACAGACAGACAGACAATCAGACAGACCGACAGACAGACACGTCAAACTTATAACACCCCTCTTTTTGGTCGGGGGTTAAAAATGGTACTATCTATATTGATATCTTAACATTATAAAGCTGAAGAGTTTGTTTGTTTGAACGCGATAATCTCAGGAACTACTGGACCAATTTCAAAACTTATTTCACCAGTGTATAGCTAATATTATGTCTCTGAGTGCTATAGGCTATGTATGTACCGCGGGCAGAGCCGGGGCGGACCACTAGTCTGTTATAAATGTCAAAACTTGAATACAATATTTTGACTTTTGACGTATTAGATTTGGATACCAACCGGATAGACACAGTAATGACAGTAATAATGTTGGATTAATAGCATAATCCCAAATAAATTAAAAACTATCCCGGGAAATGTAATATTATGCATTTTATCATAAAAAGTTTACAGTTTCCCGCCATAAACGAATTTAGACGTAAATAAATTGCGAGCAACATCATCCATACTAATAATATTATAATAAGTAATGTGAAAGTGAGTCTGTCTGTCTGTCACCTCATCACGCCCAGAAAGATCACCGATTTTGTTGAAATTTGGCATGGAGATACTTTGAGTCCCGGGAAAGGACATAGGATTTATATCCCCGATAAATACACGGTTCCCGCGCGATAAATGAATTTTAGCGCAACGGAGTTGCGTATATCTTTTGTGTATATCTTAAGATATACACAAAAGATTTTCGTTTAACGACAAGAAAAAGTTTAAAAATCCATGGAATTTGATTCCGCTAAAGAGAACTTAATGTCAAAGTTTCAAAACTTAGAAACCAAGTTCCTTTGTCGAATGCTAAGTAGCAAGTTGCGGTGGTCAGTGAGTTTAAAACTTGTCGTGGCCAGTGGTGCAGAACATGTCTCAAAGTTTCATTATAAATTGATTAGTCAAAGTTTGAACATGTGTCCGTGAATTGCCATACAAACAGTTGTTTGTTTACATGGAAGGCTTTAAATGAACCGAACTGCGGGGCTGAAATGGTCACATTTAGTAATTCCTCTCAATCAATTCAGCAAATGAATTGTCAAAACTGTCAAACTGACGAATGTCAAATCAGTACAAATTACTAGACATGAATTGCAAGCAGAGTGACCATTTTGCGATTTAAAAATAATGAATCATATTATGAATCATGATTCATAATATTATGATTATTATGATCACATAGGACAAATAAAAGATATTTTTCAGAGTAGGAAACGCGTCGAACGCACCGCATACTCGTAGTACACGAAATGCGGCGCGTATAACGGTGCGGCCCAATGTGCGAGGTTTCACATAATTTTATTACAACGAATTCTAATGGGTCAACTCTGACCGCAACGCGACGCGTATATGCATTTCTAAATTTGTACTTCTATAACTGTACTCGTATGGACAGATTTCAATTGCGTGAGACGTAAAATAAATAAGTAAATAAATGCAGCGCGTACGATGCTTGTTGTTAATGTGCGATCACCTTTAAAGTACCATACTAAAAATTAAATCTAATTCACACTATCACACTAATATTATAAAGTTTGTATGTTTGTATGTTTGTTACTTCTTCATGTCTAAACGGCTGGAGCGATTTCAGTAAAATTTGGTAAAGAGTTAGATGATACCCTGAATAGGTAACACAACTACTTTTTTAAAGTGGGCAAATATCACAACTTATATTTCCTAATAAACCGCGGGTGACACCGCGGGGCACAGCTAGTCGCATATTTTGACACAATAACGTTATTAAAATAATTGTTTATGTAGTAGGTAGTCCTCACACGTCTGCAATATTTACTGCTAGCTATTTTGTGGGGAATTCCCCGAAACAGATGCGAGCTTCGTGAAACTCCTGTCGAGTGCTATCATAAATCAAAACATACACGCGCACATTATGTAGGGCCGTATTGTAGACCGGGAGATGGTGACAAAAATTTTTTGGTCATTTGTACCAGTATGTCGGTTCTTCATGGGTCTAATTACGTAAGGCAAATAACCTCCTCGTTTTTTGGAAGTCGGTTAAAAAGGAAAATGATGGTCATAGCGCTCGCAACGGCGGCCCAAACGCGTCGGCGTTAATCGAACGCGTCGGATAAATAACGCGTAGTGTCGAACGATTAATTCGTTCGACACTACGTAATTAGACCCCTGAAGAATCGCCATACTGGTACAAATGACCAAAAATTTTGTGTCACCATCTCCCGGTCTATTTACCATTATAGCCCAAGAGCCTGTAACAGTCAGACATTCATCTTTAAATAAAAGCTTAAAGTTTTCCTGTCTTTGACAGGATAAATTTGTACTGGTTTGACAGATCTCAATTACGTGAGATGTCTTGCAAATGGTCAAATCCATTCTTTAGAAATGCATCTACGCGTCACAAATCACAATCACAGTATAGCAATAATAATATTGCTATACTGTGTCACAATGCAGTCTGATTTAGCCCATAGAAGCGGTACATTTGTATTCTGTGATAGAGGTAATAACGTCCAGTAATTATTGGAGTTTCGGTCTTGGTTACTTTAGGTCTTAGCAGGTATCCAGTTTTGAGATCTAACGGACCCTCGATAAAGGTTAAAGCTCTATTTTCTATCTCACTTTCTTCGGGTAACTGTAGGATTCTCATCTTCCACTATAATGTATAAATTGTAGATTGTAAATATGTATATATGTAAATATGTTATAAAATGTTAGCTATTCTTCCATGTTCTTCCACTCACGTCTTCCAGTAAGAAGTTCTATATTTGTGTGAGTAAATTCCGATAAGCTTTATTTTCATCCGTTATTAAATAAACCCTACCTTTACTTAGTGGTTTACACCCTTTAATTACTCCTTAACTTCCGTTATATTTGAGAAAACTTCATTAAAAGTTTCCGTGGGTTCTGGTGTTAGGTTGCTGACGGAGCAAAATGCTTGTTAAAAGTTTCATTTTTAAGTGATGCGCTATTAATAAAGATCGACTAATGTCCTTAATATTTAATCCTTCGATTGCGGATTCTTGGAAATCGATTGTTATTCTATTGCTGTCGCGGTTACCGATGTCCTTGTGGGGCACGATGGGTTAAAATTAATACGTTCTCTTCTTGAAAATTCTGTTGAAATTGACTGCAATTAAATATGCATGGTATAACAAAACTAAGCTTTTTTAAAGCAACTTATAAGGGCCAATTCAGACCACAACGAGACGCGTAGATGCATTTCTTGTACCTACTGAATAGGGATGATGACAAGGTCAAAGATTAGCGAATTTTGTTAATAAAATAAAGAAAGCACGGCAAAAAATAAGCGTTACTAAAATATCAGCTCGATAGCATTTGTATTTTTTTTGTTAAGCGCCTTCAAAGTTGGATAATCAAGTCGATTTTTTTTTCAATTAAATTTCTTAATATTTGTATACCATTCGATAACTTATGCAATTAAAAGCAACTTTTGATATGAAACCACTTTCATAAACGCAATATTTAATATACCTATCGAACAAAGTTCTCTCCCGATCCGTACAAACTAAGAAAGACTGACGTCAGTCTTTCGTAGCACTTTGTATGGGGCGTTTCGGGCAGGTCTATTTTATGAGATGTTTGAATTGTTCATATCTTGGTGAATTTTTAAGCTATGAGAGTCATTCTTTCAGCAATGTTTCTATTTTTTAAGGGTCTTTCAATTACCAATAAGAAAAAAAATTAGTCATCAAGCCTATTGACAGATTTCAATTGTGTGAGACGTCTTGCAAATCTGTCAAATCCATACAAATAACGATGGGCACTTTTGTATGGACCCTGGCCGGCATAGACAATAAAGTTCTAATGTCTGTTTGCCTATTGCTTATAACCTAAAGTTACTAAAATGAAACAGTTTATGTTATGAATGGACCAGAAATGTACCGTCTGGAACATTGAAAGTAATATTTTTGGCTCCTACTTTTTTTGTAAAAATCAAATCTACTATGGAAAAAAATCATTTTAGTTTGCTTATCACTTGTGCAATTAACCTTAGGATGATACTACCAAAATAAACACTTTTATTTTTTAATAATCATTTACTACAGGTACAACTTCCACGGTCTATAAAAATTCATCGTAAAAAATGATGTCTTCCAATTAATATAGTGCCAGGGGAATAAATACATCGTAAGTACGTCTAAACACCATAATATTATTATTTAAATAATATGGGCACACGCACCGATTGTGCGCCGCCCTGTCAAACACGTACAATTATAATGATGAACTAAAGCATAATAAGCATTCCTTCCTTGTTGTTGACGGTCTACGAGTCTATGAGTATGGTCTATGACCTCAGCGAAGACATTTTTTGAGAATAGCGTTCGTACTGAAGTGGTTTAAGTCCATAGGCCGTCCTATGATGTCAGGTGTGATATCTTTTTTCTCCGGTAGTTTAGCGAGTTCTGTCCATAATAAAAATTGAAGCGTATGATATAAGGTTTCATTTCCTAGGCAAGTGGTTTTTATTGGATATACCGGCCAATTTGACGCATTATTCTTTAGAAATGCATCTACGCGTCGCATTGCGGTCTAAGTTGACCCTTACAGCTAAAACTAGTTCTTCTGTAAAATATTCATGTTTTCGGCGTTTCAACAGCTGTAGTGCTGTCAATTTAACAGGATCTTTATGGAAACATTAAATACAAGGCTGCATGTACTATCGAGGAAATTGACTCCTAGGCAGTTGACAGACCAACGTCATTTAGTCGGATCACGTCAATTCAAATTGTGATATTCTGTCGGCTGGGTTTGGCGTAACGCGACCAAACTACGTAGGTGCCCCATCTGCGTAGGAATCAATTTCCTCGATGGTACCATTTGTGGCTATGTTGTAGCTCGTATGTAGCTAACCACAGTTAAACCGCGCTTAGCCGGCTAATCTCTTAATTAACCGGCGGCTAGCAATTCTGTGTGATTGTGTTATCCATAAATAATGTTATTCCGGATAATTTCAGTTATTTCGGGTATACGAAATTTGTGCGTATCATTTGTGGATACTATTAAATAAATAATATTATGCAATTGTGGATTCTGATTCGTTTGCTGGTCAATCGCTTTAGTGGTTTGAGTATGACAAGTACATCTTTGCATTTTTAATAATACTGTATGACGCCCGCAACTCCAACAACCGTATATTTTTGCGGTAAGTATAAAAAGTATCTTATGTCCTTCCCCGGGATTTAAAGTACATGCCCAGCATAATCGGTTCAAATTTTGGACTAAGTTTTTGACAGGGAGTCAATGATCGCTACCGCCATGTTTCGCCGAGTACAGTATAGTATTTGATGATCGAGCAATCATTTTCAACCTTACTACTGTGTTCAACCTGTGGGTCGCGAGCCGCGACCCACTTCGAGGATTGCAAACCTTCTGAAGGGGGTCGCCACAGATTGAGAGAAACCATTAGGGTCAATTCAGACTGCAACGCAACGCGTAGATGCATTTCTAAATTTGTATTGAATCGACAGACGTGAATTGCGTGATACGTCATGCAAGTCTGTCAATTCAATACTTTATTATTTACTGAATTGATTGCTGAAATAATTCAGTAAAAAACCGAAGATTTAACCCTAGAGTACTAATATAAAATTTCCACCGCCTAATACTAATGATCGCTTGGGAGGCTACTTTTGTAATAAAACTTGTTTATTGTATTATTTATTTACTACATTTTTACAAATACAGCATAAATGAAAAGGCCAAGCCCTAACCTTTAATAAACTTAAACCCAAATTATTCCTAATGAATAGCATTAGTCTTAAAATTAGACTTAAAACTTAAACATACCATTCATTTTTCTTGTAACAGTAGGTCTTTTGCAAGTCTTGTATAATAAAAAAGACTTAAAATTTTGCTTTTTTGGTATCAACATTACTATTCAATATACATACTTTATAAAATACATTATTTAACTTTTGATAACATGATATTTTTATCTACACACTAATTTAAAGTTAGCCTTAAAATTCTTACTATTTGGAGATCAACAGATCAATCTAAACTGGTGAACTTGACGAATTACTTGTGGTTTGATGTGGTACTGAAATATTATTAGAGAGTTCAAAGACATGTACTATTTAATTTAGTAGGTCTGCTTTCAACCAAAATGGAACAGAGGAAGGCTCTGCCGCGCCATCGTCATAGTCATACAGATTTGGAACCAGTTGGTCCTTAGTTCTGCTGTCCGAATTCACATTGAGAAAATATCTACGATTTAGTGTTTATTAAGAATTATATTAAAATAAAATAAGCATTTGGCAGATTAAAATGTGCTACAAGCTGTGAAAAATCTCAAAACAAAACATGTTACGAGCGAAAAAAATTAACGCTTAATACTAATGATCGCCTCCCAGGCAATCGAGTAGGTTATATTTTGAAAATAGGGAGTCTGGGCCGGACCCTGTTTGATCTCAGGTCTGCAGAAAGGTATATGCTGAGTTAGCGCGAAAGCACAATTTGACTCGTGAACGTGTTTTTAAAATAATCGAAAAAAAACTGTCCGCACGCGGCCTGTCAGGCGATGATTAGTCTAGGGTTAAATAAGTAAGATGAATTTTAGTAAAAGGACGTTTATTCATTAACTAGCGACCCGCCCCGGCGTCGCACGGGTATAAAATATATAGCCACCAAAAAAAAAATGATTAAAATCGATAGCCCATCACGATCCTTCATGTGGTCTACTTCTGATCTCCAAATAACATAAAAATTGCTCCAGTAGTTCGCGAGATTAAACTTTTTCAAATAATTTTCTACATTCTCCTATCAATCTTAGCATGATAAAATATAGCTTATAGCCTTTCTCAATAAATGGGCTATCTAACAATGAAAGAATTTTTCAAATCGGACCATTAGTTCCTGAGATTAGCGCGTTCAAGTTAGCCCTTTCAAATAATTTCCCCCGTTTTTTCCACATTTTCCTCTATTTCATCGCTTCTATTAATCTTAGGCGTGATAAAATATAGCCTATAACCTTCCTCGATAAATGGGCTAACTAACACTGAAAGAATCATCAAAATCCGTTGCGTAGTTTTAAAGATTAAAGGGAACAGAGGGACATGAGGGAAAAAATAGTGACTTCATTTTTAACCGACTTCCAAAAAACGAGGAGGTTATATGTTCGGCTGTGGATATTTTTTTTTTTTTTTTTTTTTTTTTTTTTTTTATTTTTGTATGTTCAACGATTACTCCGCCGTTTGTGAACCGATTTTCGAAATTTTTGTTTTGTTGTATTAGGTTTCACTCCAATTTGGTCCCATTTTCACAAAGGTGGTGACCTGATGATGGGATCCATGAGTAATCGAGGGAACTCCTCGAAATTTATATGGAAACATATGGTGATTTTGGTTTTATGTGAAGTGTACTAAGAATACGCTACCAAAAAGTCAAATATTGGGTCAAGGTATACCATGGTTTCGATGATGCTGAGAGAACTCCTGATTCCTTATAGATACACGTTTGGGAGTTTCGGCGTTGTTTTAAGAACAGAAAGCATAAACTACTATGCAATTCATATTCATCATCATAATCATCATCATCATCATCGTCATCATCATCATTACCACGTCGTGTTAAGGCCACGAATGTCTCATGGCACAGAATAGATAATAGTACAAGGCATAGGTATGGATATACTACTAATAATAATGATGTACTGTATAACAATTAACACCTGTTTGTTTTTAATACACGGCGGTCGGCGTCGGTCGCCGCCCAGCGCCGCCGCGCGAAGACAGAATATCGAATACTTTACTAACTACTTTATAATATACAGATCGAATACTTTACTACTTTATAAAATTTTAATAGACAAATAGAATTAAAATAAAGTTATTTTAAAAAGAGCATTTAAACAAAACAAAGTCATTAAGTGTCTTTTTAATTACTTATACTTATTAATCGATAGATGGTGCACTAAGTACCTATCGATTTGAATTCTTGATAACAAGAACAGCTGTCAATAATTATGATAATATTAAATATTATGCTACGCTACATCCCATGCAAGTTTGTACAATTTTTTATCTGATAGATCCTTCGATCGTGGAAAAACGAGACACAATAGCCTTTCTATTGTTATCGCAATCGCCGGTGACCGCTTCGGGCTTGAAATATTAAAATTATTAAATTACTTAGCACAATATGTTCACTTCACTGATAATATTATATTATTTTGTGAGTGTGAGTTGTGACTCTTAACAAATTGTAATAAGATACGTAAAATATACGCGAAGATTTATCTACTAGTGTAACTAAAAAGAGTGAAATTATTATTATTTTTAACAAAAAATTAAAACCGACTTCCAAGGTAAAAACAATAATAACATTAATGTGAACTAAAAAGTATTAAATAATTTTTACTATCTAATAGTGCCTTTTTCCGAATTCGGCTAAACCTCAACTATTTCTGTACTCAATCTTCATAATTTTGAAGTCGGTGCCAGTTCCAAAAATTTTAAATATACTGTCAGAGGACTGAAGATTCAGCTATCTGGTACCGACTTCAAAATAATGAAGATTGAGTACAGAAATAGTTGAGGTTTAGCCGAATTCGGAAAAAGGCACTATTAGATAGTAAAAATTATTTAATACTTTTTAGTTCACATTAATGTTATTATTGTTTTTACCTTGGAAGTCGGTTTTAATTTTTTGTTAAAAATAATATAATAAGTATAGATACAGGATGTAACAAAAGAAAGTGATAAAACTTTAGGGTGAGTATGTGTTCCTTGTAGAGAGTTCACTGTGAAAGTGGCAGCGCCGAAAGACCATTTTTAGGGTTCCGTACCCAAAGGGTAAAAACGGGACCCTATTCATGAGACTTCGATGTCTGTCTGTCCGTCTGTCTGTCTCCAGGCTGTAACTCAAGAAGAAATAAAGAACCGCTATAGCTAGAGTTCTGAAATTTTCACAGATTGTGTATATCTGTTGCCGCTATAACAAAAAATACTAAAAATAATATAAAGTTTATATTTAAGGGTGGCTCCCATACATGAAACGTAATTTTTTTGGCCATTTTTGCTCGTAATCAATAATGGTAACAGTTACGCACTTGAAATTTTCAAAAAATTCTTAATTTTATTTGTACTTTAATAATTAATTATAAAATTAAAATAAAAATAATATTTAAGGGGGGCTCCCATACAAAAAACACAATTTTTTGTCTACTTTCACTCTATACCGGTACGGAACCCTTCGTGCGCGAGTCCGATTCGCACTTGGCCGATTTTTTTTGTTTGACCAATTTTGTATGGGCAAGCGCCCCAGCATCATGAGGTTCCCCATACAAAAGTGAAAAAAAATTTGCTCTTTCAGCGCCGCTACTTTGACAGTGAACTGATTACGAGGAGCACGCAAACACCCTAAAGTATTATCAGTTTTTTACACCTTATAACTATATGCATCCTTGATAAAGTGTGGAGGTGGTCAGGAAATATTTTTTATGCCTGGGGGTCGTATCATAAAAAAGGTTACAAAACACTGCAATAGCAGATATCGTACCATCTGACCTATTTGGGCAACTGGCTGGCTGATCGATATTTTGCAGCCACCTTTGTATAGTATAATATCCGTAGTTCTGACTGTGGTTTGTTAAAAGTTTGAAGTTTTCGACAATAGCATTTTTAACCGACTTCCAAAAAGGAGGACGTTATATGTTTGGCTGTGGAGGAGGTTATATTTTTTACTTTCTGTGTAGTGTAGTAGTAGATAGGCAGTGCATATTATTACAATATGATCCGTGATGATTTTTGTTGACTTTGCAAAAAATTAGAGGCTTAAGTATAACAATCAACTTTTACATAACTGGCTTATGAGATCTGACTTATGACATGAATATTATGGCGAACTAAAACAACACCCCCGCAACTCCGTTGCGTCAAAATTTATTAATCGCAAAAGAACCGTACATTTTTCAGGGTTAAAAAGTATCCTGCCCTATCCCAGGACTCAATTCCCAACTCAAGACTGACAGACACACTCTCGAATTTATAATATTACTAGCTGACCCGACAGACGTTGTCCTGTCTTAACGATGATTATTTAATTCGAATTGGTATAATTAAGAAAACAAAACATTAAAATTAGTATCTTCATGCCAAATTTCATCAAAATAGATTAATAAATAGTTTAAGCGAAAATTATAAAAGTTTATTGTGCAGGAACCGTACATTTTCCGGGACAAAAAGGATCCCTATTCCTTTCCCGAGACTCAAAGTATCTCCATGCCAAATTTCATAAAAATAGACTGATAGTTTACTGTTTAGGCGGAAAATCATAAAAGTTGATTGTGCGGGAACCGTACATTTTCCGGGACCAAAAGTATCCCTTGTCCTTTCCCGAGACTCAAAGTATCTCCATATCAAAATTCATCAAAATCGATTAAATAGTTTGCGCGCAAATCATAAAAGTATATTGTGCAGTAACCATACATTTTTCCGGGACAAAATGTATTCTATGTCCTATTCCTGGTTCTAAGCTACCTCTCTATCAATTTTCAGCCAAATCGGTTCATCCGTTCTTGAGTTATAAGTGGCGTAACTAGGGAATGCAATACCGGCATACCGGGATCCCGAAATACCGGGATACCGCATACATTTTGCGGGACTAATCCCGGTCGAAAATTTTGCGGGATCCCGCGGGACTGGCGGGATTACAAAGAAATATGATTCATACGCGTAACTTTGCGCGCGGGAGTTCGTGAACTGGCTACAGGCAGCCCGCTAAACAATTTACCTTCAATTCACTTTAAATGACAATTCAGCCAACCAGCGTGGATGCTGAGCGAGCTTTTCCGGAACCGTTTCGGAATCTTTGGGCACGATTTTTAGTTTTTACCTACATTTCGATTTTTTTATAAAATATGAAATTTATAAATAAGCTAGTTTTTTTAGTTTTCTTAACTATTATTATTACGAAGCCATTTCCAACACAACAATTTCTTTAATTTTTTCATAAAGTCTGAAGTATGGAGGTGTTAAAAGTAGTAATTATTACGATTTATTTTAAAAGTTTAAGTCCACGCAGCGGGATTCCGCAAATACCGGGATCCAGCGGGATTGTGATGGTTCAATCCCGTAAATACCGGGATTGAAATTCTCTTGCGGGATTGCATTCCCTAGGCGTAACTAACACAACTTTCTTTTATATAATATATAGATTAGATATAGGTCTACCAGAATCCGATGGCAAAATGTGAGAAAAGAAATTGACTAGCATTACCGGGGTAATTGAAATAAAACTTTTTGATCCCCTTTTTCCTTGTAGTGGCTGATTCTGTGTGTGAAACATGCAAATATAAAAATTTATCCAATGATCAAGGATATTTTTTGAAAATCTTCCATCAAAGTTTGCCATCATATACCGGTAGACCTATAGTCTGGATTACTAGAAGTTGTACTTTAATTTTGAACTTGAATCTTTCAAACAAAAAAAAGCAGCCTTAGTCCCGGTCAAGAATATAATATTATTGACGATAAAAATATAATGCCAGTAGGCAGTAGCTTATCAGCTAAGCGTATCGGGTATTCTTATCGATATTAAATTAATTAATCATATTATCTGAGTGGGCGTATCGCGCATATTAGATTACTATCATATTATATTAACTGTGACGAATAGATACGATAGCCAAAATTGCAGGTGATTGGCAGATTTGTATGCGTCCGCCCGAACGCGCGGTTTGGCGGCTACACCGCAATTTATCATGCAAATGTTTGTAACGATTTATACAGGGTGTAACAAAACTAAGTGATAATACTTTAGGGTGTGTACGTGTTCCTTGTAGAGAGTTCACTGTGAAAGTTGCAGCGCTGAAAGACATATTTTTTTCACTTTTGTATGTGGAAACTCATGCGGCTCGCATGCCCATACAAAAGTGAAAAAAAATGGTCTTTCAGCGCTGCTACTTTCACAGTGAACTTTCTACAAGGAACACGTACACAGCCTAAAGTATTATCAGTTAGTTTTACCTGTATAAATAGCAGCGCGGTCGCGTTGACATTTACTAGTACACACATTTTCTTGCTGTCATAAAATAAATAATATTATTCACTTGTTAGCATTACACAAAAGTAATGCTAATCGTAAGCTGCCACCAAGATTTTAAAGAAATTTTGTGACAGCATTGCAACAGGCGTTTGACAGCAGATATTGCAAAATAACTGCTGTCTCATAGCTGTTGCATAGCTGTCGCAAGATACGTAACCATCTTGCTGATAACTTTAATTGACACATTAAGAAAATATTTCAAAAGTCATTTTGTTGCAAAAATCTCTCTGTATTTCTATTCTTCTCTTTTACTGTGGCCTTTAAGATACATTCAGTTTTTTTAAATAAACGTAAAACTTGAAATTAAAAACGAGACTAGAATAATATTTGAAGCAAGACACTAAAGAGTTCAATTTCCAGAGTTAAAAGAGGTTTTATTTTTCGGTTAAAGTTTAACTGACTTTTAAGTTAATACAGGAATATTCTTTAATATTATTTAGGATGAGTTTGGGAACTTTTTAGGGTTAATTCAGAACGCAACGCGATGCGTAGCGCATGCATTTCTGCGTATGAATTTGACAAATTTGCAAAACGTCTCACGCAATTTAAAACTGTCAATTCAATACAAATTTAAAAATGCAACTACGCGTCGCGGTTCGGTCTGAACCATAAAGTTAATATACCTAGCGGAATAGAGAAACAAAGGCCTGAGCAAGCGAGATGCCACTATCAGTAACACCGCGTGGTAAAAAGAGACGTGTGATACATGACAGCAGCACTCTTTTTTTGACGTCCAGTCGGCACGTGCCGCACGTTGTCAATATAATCTCATAGAATTCATGTTCAATCATGCTTGTGTAAGTGTATACGTACACATATTTTTCACACAGATGAAAACCAATTTTGGTTACGTTTGACAGCTCGAGATTGTTGCTCTATTCCGATAGGTATATTAACTTTATGGTCTGAACTGACCCTTACTATTATATCCTGGACTTTTTAATATTCATACACAATAGTTGATGCCCGCAACTCCGTTGCGCTAAAACCCGATTATCGCGAAGGAACCGTACATCTTTTCGGTAAAGGTATCCTATGTCCTTCCGGGACTCAAAGTATCTCCGTACCAACATTTTAGGAAAATCGGTTTAGCGGTTTGGGAGTGAAGAGGTAACAGACAGACAGACACTTATAATAATATTATTCTAGATAAAACCGTATACATAATATTATACAATATTATAAAGCAGTGATTTTAAAGCAAAGTTACAGGCAACAGCTAGGCTGTATGGGTGTGTCTTTGTATTCAAACGTCGCTTATGTCCATATAGAGCACAATAGCTTGTAAAATTTAATATCCTAGCAGATGTGACGATGTTACTGAGTAAGGTAAGTCTGGATTATAAATAGAACTGTTATAAGTCTATCTTGATTGTAGACTATTTTCAAAACTTTAACAATTAAACACTAGTTGTGAGTTTCTAGAATTGACTGGGGTTTATCTGTTCAATAGCGTTTATGATTGCAGGCTAACGCCAAAACATTTAAACCAGCCAATAATGCTGTTGAAGAGAAAATCTCGGAAGCATTGGTGCGTCCAAATTAGTTTAAAACGCAGAAACCGCTTCCGGAATAAAAAGCATCTTGGGTTTGTTTACGGGATTCAAAGTGCTTAGGTATGTCTATATACCAAATTTCATCAGATTCGGGTAAGCGGTTGAGGTGTAAAGTTGGAAAATGACAAAAATACAGTAGACACTTAAAGGTACAATTCCGTGCATCGCGATCGATCGCGGTCGCGCACGACCTACGACTGTCGTCGGCCGCTCGCGACCATAGTTAGCATATGAAAATGTATGGCACCGCTTCCGAGGCCCGCGACTGACGCGCGCGGCTTACGACAGTCGTAGGCCGCGCGTGTCAGTCGCGGGCCTCGGAAGCGGTGCCATACATTTTCATATGCTGACTATGGTCGCGAGCGGCAGACGACAGTCGTAAGTCCTGCGCGACCGCGATCGATCGCGATGCACGGAATTGTACCTGGGTGAAGCCAAACGAGCGTAATTTGTAAGTTGTGAGTCGCAGAATTTCGGCTGGCAGAAATTCTGCTGCATTCAGTTTCATACAAAATACCTGTTTGATTCACACGAGCGTTTTGTCAGTCATGATTTGTTTGAAAATATATTTACGTGACCGAAATTCTGCGACTAACAACTCACAAATTATCCTCGTTTGTCTTCACCTTTATTGTATTCGATTATTATACTAGTTTGGATTATACCCATTATCCATTATTATAAAATATGTTTTGTCGACTAATTTATTAAAATCTGTTCATATTAGGCGCTAGATCTAAACAAACATACAAAAAAACCCTCCTTTTTAAGTCGGTTAAAAATACACCATTGAACTTCCTGCGTTTCGTCTTTCACCTTGTACATCATAACATAGGCTATATTTGTTATCTCACAGTCAGTCACGGACGTACATAGGCCATATTTGATATTCAGCGCACGTCGGTCGAGCGTCAGTAAAATTTGCGTCACATACAAGAATCGATAGAGAATTGCATAATATTATAATCTAAAGGCGATTCAAAGATGCTTATAGAACCGTAATCATGCATTCTGCCACTAAAAAATGTAACCTATGCCAAATTCTACTTTCTGGTGATGTATATTTTTGTGGCAAATGAGATCAAAATATTATGTACCCAAGCAGAGTTATCAGAAAAATGTGAAATACAGAGTATAGGCAAGCCTGCTATGAGCTAGTTCCTTAGTTTTTAACCGACTTCTAAAAAGGATGAAGGAGGTTACATACATGTACCTAATATTAGCCTAATAATATTCTGTTTATTTTTCACATAAAATGCATAAACGCACCTTAAAAGTTTTCACTAAATAAAGCATTCATTAAATAGTAAAAAATTTAAATCATGGCCATGGTGTTATAAAATGGTGGAATTAGAACCAATTACATCGTATAGTTACGGTTCACATTAAAGAGTAGCATGGCATGCAGTATGCACTTACCACTACCATGCATAATATGGGGGCGTCTATAAAATACGTAAGACGTTTTGACCATTATTGATCAACTCTTTAACTATGGTCAGATCTCGTGAGGTTGGCCTCAATTGAACCTTCCTCTTCCTCGACTCAAGTCACGTCAGTTTTTTTTTTATATTGTAGTAATAGTGTAAATATGTCTCAGTGTTTTAAAATCTAACTAATTAGCATCGCTATTATGCTCGAAAATAACCTGAGTTTTTCGGAAACGTGATCAATACGACCTATTTACGAGCAGAACCAAGGTCTAAGCCTACCCTAGGTCCCGGGTATTGCAGTAATATTTCCTAACTCCCGAAGGGATGCCAGAACATTCTAGAATCAATGTTTGTACTTCAATGGGCAACACTTGTAGCTAGTTGCGGAAAGTTCTTGTGAGTTTCAAAAACTTTGACGTAGCTAAGCACATTAATAGTGAGGGGAGCCCTAGAACAATTTTTTTTGTGATTACTAACAATCTAATTTTTTGTGAGTAGCTACATTTTGATAAGACGAACAACATTTTTATTTTCGAAAAATCTTGAAAGTGGTAGCTAACAGAGATAGAAAGGATTTTATACTTTGACTTGATGGTCCTAAAAATATATGGATTGTTTTATTTGTAGGACAAGTTTACTCTGAAATTATTTAACTAATAACCTACCAATATACAAAATATCAGCTGATTAGGGTTCCGTTTTAGGGTACAGTAGTCAACCAAGTTTTGTTGATTTTTGGTATCATCAAAACAATACGATTGCAATCGTATTGTTTTGGCTGATACCACAGAATATTATAATAATATTATATTAGTAGTACACTGGTACGTGATACGAAATTGCGATTTTGGAGCAATTATCGCGTAATAATTGAGCTATCGCATTGCTTTCGTAAGATACGTGATACGGTATTGTTAATCAAATCATCAAATACTTAAGAGAAAGTCAGCGGTAAGCAAAGTTCTCTGGCCCTATACAGGAACAAAGAAAAAACAAAGATATAATTCTTATTATCCTGTGTGATACGTGTGTTATTATTATTGCAGATATTATTATATAGAGTGGTACGGAAGGACACAGGTTACTTCTTTTAAGACACAAAAATGTAGGGTTCTTTGGTGTCAGTAAAATGGATGATCATGTTGCTGTATTTATCTTAATTGAGTAACCAATACCTATCTTACTAATGCAAGTCTTGCTATTTTAAAGGCGCTAGAGCTGGAATAAATATTATGCTGTCTTTGTCCAATTTTCACAAATAGAATCATTAGTTTAAGGTACTACGGGGAAATGAAAAATTGACATACATATTACAAAAATCATAGCTTTCTTTAACTTCGCTGTAGTCGGTATGAATACAATAATAATAGGATCAAAGTTAGCTTCGTATCTAGCCCGCTGAATTTTACATTACCTTTTCAGCGTCCCACGGAAATGTATATAAAATTGTAATTTTGTCCGTTTGCAACTGAAATGGATACTTCAGTGGGAAAAAAGCGAGAGGAGTTTTTGAATCCATATTAATATCATGAATGCGAAAGTGTGTCTGTCTGTCAGATGTTTGTCTGTCTGTTACCTCTTCACGCCCAAACGGCTGAACCGATTTTGCTGAAATTTGATATAGAGATACTTTGACTCCCGGGAAAGGACAATGGATACTTTTTATCCCGAAAACATTATATGTAAGGTTCCTGCGCGATAAACAAATTTTGGCGCCATGGAGTCGCGGGAGTCATCTATTATAAATTTATAACGTGTAGCTTTGGCTTCAGACTCGCTATAAAATGTAGGAATATTTTTAGTGGCAAACCGCATACAAAAACACAAAATTTAATTTCATACATTGTGGTGAATTTTGTTAAATATTTTATTAAATTAAGCTTTATTTTCAAAAAATATTAAACAACACTCGAAATGTTTCGCTGTTTTTGGACAATTGGAACCCAAAAAACCATGCACCGTATTAATAAAATGGAAGAATTGAATAAACATTGCGTTTGGAGAGCAATAATTTTTGTCGATTTTTATGTTCGTAAAGCACGCATACCGACGCTATAAATAAAATGCAATTCAATAATTTTCTGGGTTACGACCTTTTATATTTAGACCTTGATTTTAATAAACAGTAAAACCCTGGAACAAAATGTCGTCATCTAACCAACCGTTATTACTGCAGTACTAACTAAAATATTATCATTATATGTACCTACCTCTCTCTTTTTTTGTATCAATTAAAGAGAAGATATTATGACATTTTAACAAGCTTTTAACACAGACGTTGGTGAAATTGGACCTTAACCAAAAATAAGAAGATAGGATTTATAGCTGCCCGTGGTTCCAGTAATAAAACTGAGTACAGTATACTTAGTTTGGAGGAAACCGGACATACTGAGGACTGAGGAGCTCATAGCTCCTGCATCTAAGTTGTGCGTGATTTGTTTAAAGTTTAATATTAATACCTCACTTTCTTATCTACTGGTTTAAAGGTGACGCCGTGTTAAAGTAAAAACAGTGTTGAATTTAGATTGCTTGCCAAGCAAATGGAACAGCAAAAAATGGAACGCGACAAAATGGTATTTGTCGCGACTCGCGTAATTTAAAAATCTATACATATAATAAAACTGTAGAAATGAAAATTCTGTACATTAAAGATATTCCAAAAATAATAAGCGGGGGGTGTTACTACATCGCTGTAGAAGCCAAAAATGTGGTTGGTTTTTTGTCTGTCTGTCTGTCTGTCTGTCTGTCTGTCTGTATGTTTGTTCCACTATCACACGAAAACTACTGATCCGATTTGAATACGGTTTTCGCAGATACATTTGTCTTCTTCCAACTTAACATCTGGTGTATAAACCCGCCCCCTACCCCTCTAAGGGGCCCAAAGGGGGTCAGATTTTGTATCAAACTTTTTTCTTTAATGGATTACTTCATATTATTTACTGTGTTTTCCAACCTAATATCTGGTGTATAAATTTTTCCCCCCAACCCTCTTAGGGGACAAAAGAGGGGGGAAATTTTGTATCAAGTGATGAAGTAGAAATACTTTATATGGCAAAACAACGTTTGCGGGGACAGCTAGTCATAAATATATTTCATAATATAAGCTATGGGCAAATTAAAGTATATATGCACACATTTTGGCAGTTTATATCACTCTCCTCTGTTGGCAAAATAGGAATCCCTTTTTTTACAGAGGTCTTTTTATTGATTATTCTGTGTTATAAAAGTTGACCAATCGTGTTATGCTATGGGTAATTCAAAGACAAAGACATGATGAATACTGACAATGAACTTTAATTTCTTAGTTCTAGTCATTGCTGAAAAAAATCGACATCGCTACAGCCAAATTATCAAGGCATCGCGTCGCCTTAATTTAAAACCAACCATGTTTCGTTAGTAGTAAATATTATGTATGAACATCAACTGAAATCATTTTCAACAGAAGGGGCCGACAAAATGAATATTTTAGATATTAAAATACAAACCCTGTGGCTTTGACTGTAATGATGTGCGTAGGCTTGAAAGGTAAAGACATGCCTTAATATTAATTTCACTTAAGAGAAGAGTAACAATGCCTTTTTACATAATAATCAGGGCGAGCGAAGCGAGATATATATTTTGTGGTACACTTTACGGAAAAACTATCTCGCCTATTGATTAGTGCTTTAACATAGTAATTTTTAATTTAAAATAGATATGTGTCATCATCGGCCAATCAAGGTGTGACGACGCGTTTATAAGTTACTAGACATTCTGCGCGGCCCCACTTGCATAAATAAGGTATAAAACAAATCAGAAATTATTTTCCCCAAAAAAGTGTCATTCGTTATTCCCTGAGGTGTACTCTATATCTGTGTCGAATGTTATAAAAATCGGTCCAGTAGTTTGTGAGATATTGGCGTTCAAAAAATAATTTTCCCCGTTTTTTCCACATTTTCCTATGATTCTTCGCTCCTATTAGTCATAGACAGATGTTATATTAAAGCCGAAAGACTTCCTCGATGAATGAACTATTGATCGAAACAATCCATACTAATATTATAAATGCGAAAGTGTGTCAGTCTGTCCGTCTGCCTGTCTCTCTGTTACCTCTTCACGCGTAAGCCGCTGAACCGATTTTGCTAAAATTTGGTATGGAGATACTTTGAGTGTCGAGAATGATGGACCCAAAAGTGTCCTATAGTAAGTACTTTTTATTCCGGAAAAAATCTGGAACGCGATAAATGAATTTTGGCACAAGGGACTTGAGGGCGTCATCTAGATGACGCCCGTCCAAGCTATCCCGTCAAGTCCCTATAATAATATTAAGTGCAAAACAATAATATTTATTGCCGTGTCTTTAATATTATTATGTCTATGTATTGATCAACTATTCAAACATGTCGTCCGCTCCTGTACAAATATAAACGATTTCATTAGTTATTGTTTATCTGCGGTTTTTCCGGCTTTCGAAAATCGGTTGTATTGTAATAATGTGTAAAAACCGGCCAAGTGCGAGTCGGACTCGCGCACCGAGGGTTCCGTACAAACCTGCAAGGTTTACAAAGTTCGTTCATTACGACAATCGAGTATGAGGAAATGGGTAGTAAGTTTAAAATTATTAAAAAAAAAATATTATGTGATGTAAATAAAAATTTATGGTTTTCGTAATTTTTCCTTTATCTATGCTATAAGACGTTGCTTCGTACCAAATTTCAAGATTCTGAGTTCACGGGAAGCACCCTGTAGGTTTTGATTCCCTTGCAAGTGTCGAAAATTTGCGGCATAAACGGCTGTATCTTTTGATTGCGTTGGCTTAGAAGTTTGATTTTTTCACAGCTTCAAGGGACAGTAGACCTGAGTAATTGATATAAATTTCAGCTTCATACCTCCACGCGTTCCTGAGAAAAAGGGTCTTGACAGACGGACAGACGGACAACAAAGTGATCCTATAAGGGTTCCGTTTTTTTCCTTTTGAGGTACGGAACCCTAAAAATGAATAAATAATATTACTAGCTGTCCCGACAACGTTATTTTGCCATATACGGGGTGTGTTTGAGCTCATTGTTATTAAAGCGGTAAACCCGCTATACGGTACATTATTCCAATGCAGTACTGTATACATTCCAACAAAGTAGTATCACTCCTAAATATTCTCTTTGTACCTTGCCTGGACTTATATGAATATTTCAAGACTAAAACTAGCCAAATCGAACCGATTTGGCTCTCAAATTTTATCGAGAGTAACAAAATTGAAAATTACTTTTTTATATAGATGATATTTTTAGTTTTTACTTCGGTAACCTTTCATTGGCTGTATAAACAAACAACTAAAAAGTTAAAACCTTTTGTGCCCCGTTTGCCGTCAGGAACGTTACCAAATTGAATAAAAATATACCGTGGAGCTAACACTAGCTTTGACGTTTCGTTGTGTGATGAAATTGGTTCATCATCATCAGCTTTAGACGACGTGAAGGCAGTTCGTATACAAGATGTTCCTTGAAACGGACGGATTTTTTTGAGTTCTCAGCATTGTTCTCATAGAAAAAGTTGTTCATTTTGACGGGCTCATTTGTTGGTTTCAAAGATAACGATGTTTACACTAACACACACAAAGAAGCTGTCTTTTCAAATAAAAACGCGGCATATTATGTAAAGACAGCCATTGAAACATCAAGGAGGTAGAAAAAAAAATTAAACGCATGGGTACTTTTTAATAAATATTTTTACCTCATAGATAGGAAGTAACGAAATAAAGAGATAATACTTTAGGGTGTATATGTGTCCTTAAGAGTTTACTGTGAAATTAGTAGCCCTGAAAAAGTAACTATTTATAAACTTTTGTATAGGCAAACGTCTGACGTTGGGGCGCTTTTCACAAAAAATCTATATCTCAAAAAAATGCTTTTTCAGTTGTTCTACTTTCACAGTGACCTCTATAAAATAAGGGATACATACATACAACACATCCAAAAGTATTAACTTTGTTTTATTACAAGGTGTTAGTAAGGAGTATAAGATGATAATACACCGTTTTACCCCTCCATCAGCTATAGAATTAACCTCTAAATATAGAACTAATATCCAATAACACACTGACAGACTGACAGACTGACGGACAGTAAGAGGGAGTCGGTGATTACAGTATGGATTAATTATTATTTATTACCTATACACTACGAATAATAAAATCTAAGGAAACGTAACTCCCATACTAATACAGTTTTAAAGGTTATACCGCTCAAGGTCACCTAAATATTGCAAATGTATGAAGAGTGAACCTAAGGTACACTTTTTTGACAGGTTTTTAGGAGCATGTTTTTTGACGGAGTTACTCTTCCTTAGTTTTTATTATTCGTAGCCTATACAGGAGTATTTCCGTTTCCTTTGTAGAATACAACAAGCAACTTTTCCCTGCTGCAACTTTACAGCAGGGAAAAGTTGCTTGTTGTATTACAAGTGTAACATACAAAAGTGCTAAGGCGCCTTAATAATTAAATTCGTAGGGGGATGAAGTGCCTAACTAATATTTTTAACCGACTTCAAAAAAAGTAGGTTATCAATAATTTGACGCGTATATAATAATTATGTAATATTTCCAGAACTACCCAGTTTTTGTATATGTTAATCTATTTCAGTGTCTGAACAAATGTGCCAAATTTCAAATGTATGTTTTTATGTTTGTGTTCGCATATCTCCGGAACTACAAGTCCGAGTTGAGTTTTTTTTTTATTGTACTAGGTATTAATTGCTTAGGGAACAGTGCAAATTTCATCAAAATCGGTTCAGTAGTTTTTGAGATATGGAATTTTAATTTTCAATTACGTACAATTTTGATGTCGCTTTTATCTTTTTTTATTTTACAATACTCTTATGCAATTTTTGATTACTTTTTTGCATAAATGGAGGCTTTAGAACCGCGAAAATGATTTGGAATAAAAAAAAATATTTTATATACAGCCATATTATTAGCCAGATGATTAAGTAGGTAAGTTACAGGGTTTGTTCGAATTAATGAGTGAATAATGAGTCATTCTCCGTAAGTATATTATAAAATGTTACTTATCCACTTTATCCGCTTACGTCTTTATTATTATTTTATGATATTTGGACCTGTTTCACCACTTTCTGATAAAGTGCGGAATAGGCTATTCACAACTTTTTTGACAGATTCTCCATCTCCATACTTCTCCATACTTGATCTGTCAAGTTAATTGGTGGATAGTCTATTCGTCACTTATCAAGAAGTTGTGAAACAGGCCCTTATAATATCTTCCTGACAAAACTCTCAACGCTATCATTTTACTCTAAATGCTCCAGTTTAAGCTTAATACTAATCTAGGTTTAAACTGCTATCATTTCAGCTGAAAACTCCAGTAAGTGCTCACTGGAACTTTTCACTTAGTATTATCTGCGATCTACAATACAAAGTTTCCTTTACTACGGAGAAGATTAAAATTTACTTTATACTAAACGTTCCACGCGGCTCCGCCCGTATCAATAAGGATTTTTGCGGAAACCGTACATTTTACCGGCCAAAAGTAGCGTAAACTTCCCCGGCCCCGTGATCTAATGTATCATTGTGTCAAATCGGTCTTATAATTCATGAGATTAGCATGACTTTAGTGCTTTATAATATTGTGTAGCTGTACCTTTAATATTGTATAATATTGTGTATTTTGCCCGCTTCCTTATCCATGAAATGACGATATTCCACGGTAGCGCTAGCTTTTCGAAATTAAAATAATCTTATAAGTTATTGGGCTGATTTTGATAAAATTCGGTTGATATACAGAGAGTGATTTTTTAAATTGTTTTCATATTTTATATACTTAGTAGAATTTTTTTTTAATCTTTATTTATTTTAAATAGTAGAAATGTTAAACTCCAGAATATGAGCAACAGTTCAGTCAGTCTGTTTGCCAGACAATACGTCTGGCACGTTGGAAAAGAATAGCTCTTTAGGTATTATCTTTGAATATTCTATATAAGGTCCGCTGTCTTAAAACGCTGCTTTAATATAAATAAGGGGGAAGTAAATAACAAAAGAAAAAATATTTCAAGGCCAGCGCAGAAACTCAACCCTAAAATCAATATCACAAAAAGCCGTAACAGTAGCCTGTCTACAGGACAATTGTAACCGATAGCCGCCCAGAGATGAGGATTAAGATTTCCCGAGGCTAAGGAACAGCACACACTATATTATAAACTAGATCACCCGGTGAACTTCGTTTCATTTCCCTCCTAACATATTTTTTCACCGTATACATATTTATTTAGGTTTATAAACTTTCCCTGAACTTCAACGTATATTTCAAGATTAAAATTAGCAACATCGGTTCAGCCGTTCTCGAGTTGTAGCGAGATTTACAATATTTTTTTTTATAAATAGATTAACTATATTTTCGCGACATCCGTACGATTATTTTAAATGCGAAAGTCTGTCTTACATTTGTTTATCACGGGAAAACCAAAAAAAATTCGCAACAAAAATTATTATAGACTATCTATTATTATTCTAGACCATCTAAAACGGTGCAGCCATTTAAGTGTGAAGAGGAGGGGAAGACGGATTGCTAAAATCTAAAACGTATGTAAACTAGTAATTCTTCATCTTGGAAAAACTTGGCAGATTTTGATATCTTATTCTTGTAATATCGTCCTCATTTAAGTTATAAATATTATATAGGTATAATATTTATAACTTAAATGGGGACGATATTACAAGAATAAGATATCAAAATCTGCCAAGTGCGAGTCGGACTCGCGCACGAAGGGTTCCATACCGGTATAGAACCGAGAAAGTAGGGAAAATAAATGTGGTTCTTGTATGGGAATTGGGAGCTCCCATTAAATATTTTCTTAATTACAATTTTATTATTAATTATTTTAAGACAAATGTAATTAAGGATTTTGTAAAATTTCAAGTGCCTAGCTGTTACCATTATTGATTACGAACGAAAATACCTAAAAAAATCACGTTTGTTGTATGGGAGCCCCCTTTAAATATTAATTTTATTGCGTTTTTATTTGTATTTTTTGTTAAAGCGGGAACAGAAATACACAATCTATGAAATTTATATATTCATATATCATATCTATAGCGGTTCTTGAGTTACAGCCTGGAGACAGACGGACAGACAGACATCGAAGTCTCAGTAATAGGGTCCCGTTTTGACCCTTTCGTACGGAACCCTAATAATGTGTGTTTGTACAGAAATGTTTATTTGTATAAAATTATAGGCAAACGATAGTAAATCGAGTTACCTGATAGAAATCAACTTGCCGGCTATTATTTGTATTTGAGTATTCTAAGAAGAAAATGAACAATGTGCGCGTAGCCTTACTCATTTTATTTGTTGGTATAAATGAGGCCCGTATTGTTTTCGGAAAGTAATTTTACGTGTTCTGCCGATGAAGTGTTAGCCCTCCGACATCCGGACAGATAATTAGGGGTATTTTTGTCCGCTCCAATCGCTGTGGACATTAGAGGGTCTCTCTTGATTTGGTACAGTAATTTCGTGTGTGGATGTTTCTGACCCATCAAACACATGTTTGATGGGTCAGAAACATCCACACACGAAATTACTATTACACTCCTACACATCCATTATAGTTACATAACTATAATAGATAATATAATATTTTATTACATTATAGTTACATAACTATAATAGATAATATGCAATGTTTTCACGCTAGAGGCAGCACTAGCATAGACAGAAAGGGTCTACACAGACGGACCGCATCTCAACTGCAATCCAACCGCAAATTGCAGTTCAAGTGTAGTTTGAATGCAGTTGACACAACTGCAATACGACAGCAATAGAACTGCAAACCAAACAGTTCACACGACTGCACGCCAACTGCAACTGAACTGCAATCCGACTGCGCGTTTGGTTTGCAGTTCTATTGAAGTCTTATTGCAGTCGTGTCAACTGCATTCAAACTGCACTTGAGCTGCAATTTGCGGTTGGATTGCAGTTGAAATGCGGTCCGTCTGTGTAGACCCTAAAGAAAAGGTTTTGCTCGACGTTTGACATTAACGTTTCTGTCGTTATTCTGCTATGACGTGTGCGACATGTCGGATTTTGGTCGGATTATTTACTGTAAGTGCTAGTAGCGCCCTCTGCTCCGACTTTTGCACACACGTTTTCCGTATTCGATTTCTTAATGTGGAATTACGATTTGGAATTTCGTGAGACTAGCGCAAAAATTCGTTTTCACGCGCAAACGCGGCTTGCACTTGAAACGTATGTGCGGAATTCGTTCCGTTCGGAAAAAGTGAATTTACATGCGCTATTTAGGCTGTGTTTCCACCAGAACTGAGCGGAGCTGTGTTGCGAGGAATGTATTTTTGAGAACCAATTATTGGTTCTCAAAAATACATTATAGCGCGGCGACGCTATTATAGCATCACCACGCTGAGCGATGTCATGGCAAAGTCATGTCAATGAAGCAATTCTATTGGTTTTCAAAAACACATTCCTCGCAACACAGCTCCGCTCAGCTCTGGTGGAAAGGCTGCCTTATTTTCGGATTTCCGAATACGTCAAATAAATTAGCAAATGGACGGTAATGATTCGGACATAATGATGACTTACCCACAATTTTCGTAGCTCATGATGATAACATACATTTCTTTCCGCATTTTGGGGTCTGCGCAATATATTTTTATGCTTTAATAAAACCTTTATAGCAAGTAAAGTGGCTTGTACGTCATCAAAAGGGAATAAAAACCACATGATTAGGTCCCGAGCTTTCAGGTGGAAATCATCAAAAGACGGGTAATGTCGACTAAGTTACATCACGATTCACGACCACTTTCGAAAGTTTGCCTTCGCATGTAAAAAAAAATACTTCAATGACTTCAGACGCGGCTGTACTGCCATAAGCTTTGTATTATGTACTGTCGAAGAAATTGATTCATAGGCAGATAGCGGACCTGCATCATTTGGTCGGGTTATCTTAATATATTAAATGAGAATACTTGTAATATTTTTAGAAAACCTATCCAACGTCACCCCACACGGGGGGGTTGATGCGAAAAAAATAATCATCCCCGCTTGATGTGCAGAGGAGGTACCTTAAAAAAAATAAAGTTTCTATATACCATTTTGTCGGCATCATAAATATATATGTATTCATGCCGAATTACAGCTTTGTAGGTCCTATGGTCTCTGAGCATACAATATTTATATAGGATCCGAAACATCCGCATCCGCATCTGCATCCGCAGATGTGAACCTCTAAAAATCCGCATCTGCATTCACATACGCGGATGTGAAAAAATCGGGATCCGCAACATCCCTGATTTTAAATCAATGTTGATTATGATGTTACATTAGTTTGACGACACAAGCGGGACTTTCCCGGGACTTGAAATTACCCCATAAAAATTTCATCAAAATTGTTTCAATATTTTAGCACAGATACATCATAACATTATTACTAGAAAACAAACGTAATTTTAAGGGAAAATTTAGTAATTTTCTTCCAATACTACTTACAAGGAAAACATTTTTCTTGTTTCCGTAAACGAAATGTAAATTATTGCGACAATGCTCATTACTCTTATTTGAATAACGTGATATACTTATTTGATCATAATTTCTGTGATTTCAATCGAAAATAATCGCTGAATTGGGAAAATAAGAAGATGAATTGTGAAATACACTTATTCTTTTTTATGTCAATGATAATATAAAATACGTAAGTAGGGACGTTTTGTAAGAATATTGTTCCACATGTTCCTTCTTTTGCAAGAAACACCATCAAGTTAAACGTACAAATGAAACATGTTGAAAGTGACACTCGCGCCCAACTCGCGTATAATATTCGCCCGTTTCTTTGAAGTCGAGGTACTCCTATTAGTTATGTCAACTCTGGTAAATAATTGTTCCCCATTTAACTTCAAGCAAGAAACTTCAATTAAATACACCTTGTCAAAGTTGTCAGTCATAATATTTTCAGTTATTTTCGACGGGGCGAATTGAATTTCAAGATATTTGTACAACCTGTCTTCTGACGGGTCCCAAATTAATACAATTTGTTATTATTAACGAAAATATTAATATTCCAAATGGGTGGGGTGAAACGGTGTGATGCTTTTCCTGGTTGGAGAAAAACACAGGTCAAAACCCATACTAGTAATATTACAAATACAATAGTGAGTCTGTCTGTCCGTCTGTATGTCTGGTACCGTCACACCCAACCGCTTAACTGAATTTGCTGTTTGGTACGGAGATACTTTGAGGAAATCTAGAGATAATTCGAGTCCTGAAAAAGGACATTAGGATACTTTTGATCCCGGAAAATGTACGGTTCCCATGGACGGATTTTTACGGGCGTCTTCTAGTATGACATAAAAGTATCTGTCAGTCTGTTACCTCCTCACGCCCAAACCGCTGAACTGATGTTGCTGAAATTTGTTATGGAGATACTTCGAATCCCGAGAATGGATACTTTTTATCCCAGAGAAATGTACGGTTCCCGCGAACGGATATTTGCGCAATGGAGTGGGCGCCATCTAGTACTAATAATATAGTAAATGAATTTCTGAACAAATTGCTTGCGACATACGTATACATGAATATTTCATACGAGCTATAAATCAACATAGTGAAGTTGTATGACATAACCTGCGGACGTCGAGAACTATCCATTACGACCCGAGAGGTGTCGCAAATTACTACACAGATCACAAAATATAGATGTGCCACGGCACATGAGAAAATATGGACAATAAATTTTACTGCACACCTATAGTACCTACCATCGAAGACGAATCTTAATTAAGCTTAATATAATTAAGTAATATTTTTATCAGAGCCAAGCGAGCCCTACTATATCTCACAAAGTCACAACCTGAACACTATTGTTGATTGATTTGTCGTCTGCTCTCCACGACACAGGGAATCCTAGTGTGGAGAGCAGTGTTTGTTTAAGATAACGTTTAAAATTCTTCTTGAGGAAAATAAAGATTAATTGTTTGTTTATGTTTATGTTGTGCTTTAACACAGTAATTTTTATTTATATATTTGCTATCATCGGTCAGTAAAGTTTTGATTGCTATTAAAATATATAAAAAAACCGCCTCAAAGACTAATTACCACGCAGAAAAACGACGCGAGCCCTCACAAAGCTCGGATTTTGGCTAGTTGTTATTTAAAGGTATTATGAAGTTTTTCAAAGAATCTTGTAAGTCTGTGTGTAATAATTAACATGGAATATCTAGCACGACCAGCTCTTTGGACATCGTTATTGAAAATAATTCAATTACTGAGTTCAGAGGGGAGTGCGTTTTACACTTCTTGTTTTATTGGATTTTTCATTTTGTTCACGAGTTTTACGTATTGTACTTATCCAGGTGACAAAAGGCACTTATCCTGAATATTTTGGTGATAAAAGGCACTTATTCTGAATATTTAGTGAACAGTAGCTGAGCCGATTTGTAATTTTAGATGAACGTACTTATTTGTGGAAGTCTAGGAAAGCTAGTAGATGTTTGGTGTATTGTCTCAGTCCACAATAGTTTTATTTATATAAGTAGTTATATAAGTTTTATTTATATAAGTATACAATAGATTATTATAAAAAAGAATGAGCATATCTCGCCGATAAACCTTGGTTTGGCGAATGGCGAGGTTTAAATTTTAAATGTATTTTTTTTTATTCTTAATTTATAAAGGCCATACATCTTAAGTTTTTAAGTTTCTTGAAATAAATAAATATTAAAAAAAAATCAAATCTGAATATTTTGGTTACAAGAATGTAACAAGAGGTTTGAACAATGTAAAGTTGCGACCAAAACCTGATTTTAAATATTGAAGAATCCCAAAACATCCTTATTTACCATCTCATAATAATATTATAATGATTTACAATTATAATGTACTACCTAAAAAAGTTCACGTTTTAATTTTCCTGTACAGCGTATGAGTTTGGGGAAAATTGCTTGCGAAAAACACAGTTTTTGCTGACACAGGCCTTGCATAATAACTTGCAGATTATGTCATGTTCTAGACCTAGCCTAGCCTGTACTAGAAAATGAGGAACTTTGGCGAGTTTAATCCTGGAAAATGAACGGTTTCCACATTTTATAATTTCGACGAAACAAAGTTGCGAACAATATATTTAGTTTGTTTAAACTTTAGTATTTATATTCCTATAATTTAACTTAAGTATTTTTAGAATTAAATATGTATTACTCAGTACTTTTTCCTTCGTCATTTGAACAAACTTTGTGAGTAAACGACTTGATAATCTGCCTAATATATTTGGATACACACAAAATCATGCAGTTTGTTGATATCAAGCTTCGATCACTAATATACAAGATACACAATCCGCGGCAAAAAACGACCTCACCAAAAGAGCACCAAACTCAACATTCTGGTGCACTTTTGATTTAGTAGTGCTCGAACGCTCCGCCGGGAAACATGCCTCGGTGCGCGTTTAATAATTGTAGAAATCATACGTCTAAAACCAAAAAAAAGGATGGAATTTCATATTTCCGGTAAGTATTAATTTTATCCTAATATATTTCTTACAATTGTATTGTAAATATTGGTATTTCTTTAAGAAATCACCAAAAGACAGTTTTAAAATTAAGTTGTAAATAAATCAACACCAGGTATAAACCATCTCAATTGCGAATACTCATACTAAAGGTACTTATCGTAGTTTATCATGCCCACTTGAAATGTTCGGGTTATAAGATATGTTTCTGTTCCATTTGATGGAGTCGCTATTACTATTATTTTTTTATTGAGGATTTTTTTCAGGTTTCCTCGAGATCCAGTTAGATGTGGTAATAATATTATGTTCCCATCTTCGATCAAATATAGTTCCCATTAAGGATTTTTTAAGTAGGTTAAAAAGTATGGGCGTTGGGTGATGTGAGTTGTCCTTTGTGGCCTATCGGAAAATGTATGTACACTTATGTATATTTTGGTTAATGATAAAATTAGACATAACATTAGAACAACATAATATTACAAGTAAAAAATAATTACTCCTCACTTTATACATTAAACTTCGGAAAAATAAAAAAAATGGACTATTAAAATTATTACAAATTACAATCAACAAAAAAAATTTGAACAGTTCGACTCCACTCATACTTCACTTCGCCCTGTTCCAGCGGCGAATTTCGGTCGTAAAATTGGATTTTTTTTTTGGCACTATACAAATTTGAACTTAAATCATATACGCGGATGGTTGAATTTAGTATGAAGCGTGTTCATTGTTCATTGTTTTATAAAAAGATCTTTAATAATTACTATAATTAAGGTTGATTTTAGATAAATGTATACTTCATTAAACTCTATTACTCGGGGACAGATTTTCGAGAGGTTTTGTATGAGACTGTGTATCTTGTATATTAGTGATCGAAGATATCAAGTTATTTTTCCGGCCCTAAAGCCTCAATCTATAGAAAAAACAGCAATTTTTAACTGTTACTTACCTGGTTCTTCCACTCACATCTTCAGCTCTATTTGCTTATAAATGAATAGTTAAATTATTCAGCTCTATGTTCTAGTAAATTAATTATTAAATTCGTTAAATTACAAGGAAATGAATTATTAAAATTGTTTTGAAATTTAAAATTTAATCAACATTAATAAGTGACACTTAATTATTCTTATCAAAAGCGTCCGTTGAAATTGGATCAGTGATTGCGTTAAAGCGTTAAATTCGTGAAAATAACGCAAAATTAAATTGTACATTAAAATTAATGAATTTCGTAAATGCTTCTAATTAGACGAATGTAAGAAGCGACAAGTGAATGTAGAATGGATGAAGATTGAGGGTGTTTGAAATTCTATTTTTGCCATGCCATTTGCCATCAGGTGACGCTATGTAGCCTGAGGGTCTATCGTGTCAAATAGGCACGTGACACATGACAGCTATATCGTGACATATTATGACAGCAGTTTGACAAGGCTACTGCACACAACTTAAAGATCGTTCGCAGAAACTAAAGGGGGAAATTGACGCGTGAAAGACCTATAACGTAAATGACGCATCGTGACTTTGTGTAAACTGACCCTAAAAGCCATATACAGGAATTATTTTGTATCCCGTGTGTGTACAGTAAGGCCGGCAACGCACCTGCGACTCTCGTGAGGTTGAGAGTGATCTAAATACCGTCGCCCAGCGGGGCGACGGTATTTGCATCAGGTGACCTGTTTAGTCGTTTTCCCCCTTATTTTATAAAAAAAGTTACATCGGCTAAGGATCAGTTCGACCGGCTCTCGTGTATGGGGCCAACAACTTCAATGTGAATTACCGTTTTACCTGCTCGGCAAAACAACTGTACCCTAACATTCGAAGTTTCTTGTTTATTTAACGTAGTTCAAATTCACCTGTATTGTAGAATGTACTATTCTAAATACTAAAGTCTACACTATCTAGTATCTACAGGTTGTAATAAAACAAAGTGATAATACTTTAGGATGTGTTCATGTACAGTACACACCCTTAAGGAATATATAACTTAGTTGTTAATTTACTTTCACAGTAAACTCATGTCCCCTGTATAGACTTTACTGTGAAAGTGCTGCGCTGAAAGAGTAACTTTGTAAAAACTTTTTATTTCCAAACTCATGCTTCTTTCACAGTGAACTCTATACAAGAGAGTAAGGACAGATACGCAGCTCACACCGTAAAGTATTATCAGTTAGTTTTGTTATACATTGTATACTAATAATAAAAATGTTAAATTGTGCTTGTATGTCTGTCTGTTACCTCAATGATATATTGTTACCTATACAATTTAAATTTAAAGAACATTGTCATCGTCATCTAGTTAAAGTTATTTGTTGGAAATAAAAACTAAGCTGTGTTACTTAGAAGAGACTTTTATATTGCCCAAGTGTGTGCGCAGTTCACAAATATACTTCCTTTGCTCTCATTATCCTGTCCTAACATGAAAGCAACATTCTTCCAACGCAGAAATCGAGCCCGAGAACTACTCTTAATTACTGGACCCCAAATGCCTTATGAAATGGATGGCAATGAATTGATCCAATTGGATTGTATGAAGCGTGTATGAAGCAAATAAATTTCATTCACTGCCCGGGGCGGAAGAATGTTTTAGTTTGAATGGACCAAAAATATACATGATCCGTTACTATGATAGTGTATTCAATATTGACATGTTCATTGTACAATGTACATATAAGAATAAAAATACGGAGGATCAGAAAAAATGGTTTGCATTTCATCGAACCTTAGTAGTAGGAAATAACAAGTCCAGCGGGGCTAAAATAGTCATAATATTTAGTATTTTTTGTATGGGATAATTTTTTTATTTTGTTTTAATATTATTATTAAATATTAAAGTACACATATAAATAAGGACTTTGAGAAAAATTCAAGTACGTACCTGTTGCCTTTATTGATATAAGCAAAAAAGGCTAAAAAAATCACGTTTGTTGTATGGGCGCCCCCCTTTATTTTGTTTTTATTATATTTTGTTGTTATAGCGGCAAAAGATATACATAATCTGTGAAAATTTGAACTTTCTAGCTATTACCGTTCTTGAGTTACAGCCTGGAGACAGACAGACAGACAGACAGATAGATGGACAGACGGACAGACAACGAAGTCTAGTTACCCTTTGGGTACGGAATCCTAAAAATGAATCATATTATGATTCTTCAAAGCGACCATTTTAGACCCGCTGTATTCACTTTGAGTAGTGTGAGTGCAGGTGATTAGTTATTAGGAGAAAATAACGGACTTGCACTAGTCTTTGTCCACAGTTGCTTTCTCCTGATTACTAATCACCTGCAATAATCACCTGCACTTATCACTAATCACCTGCAATAATCACCTGCACTTATCACTAATCAAAGTGAATTCAGGCCATTACGCAAATGTCGGAGCAGAGGGGGCTACTAGCATAATAAACAATCCGACCAAAATCCGACATTTTGCACACGTCATAATATCATGATATTGACAGAAACGTTGTCAAACGTCGATCATAACATTTTTAACCGACTTCCAAAAAACGAGGAGGTTATATGTTCGGCTGTGGATATTTTTTTTTTTTTTTTTTATTTTTTTTTTTTTTTTTATTTTTGTATGTTCAACGATTACTCCGCCGTTTGTGAACCGATTTTCGAAATTTTTGCTTTGTTGTATTTGGTTTTACTCCAATTTGGTACCATGTTCACAAAGTGGTGACCTGATGATGGGATCCAGGAGTAATCGAGGGAACTCCTCGAAATTTATATGGAAACATATGGTTATTTTGGTTTTATGTGAAGTGTACTAAGAATATGCTACCAAAAAGTCAAATATTGGGTCAAGGTATACCATGGTTTCGAAGATGCTGAGAGAACTCCTGACTCCTTATAGATACACGTTTGGGAGTTTCGGCGTTGTTTTAAGAACAGAAAGCATATGCTACTATGCAATTAATATTCATCATCATAATCATAATCATCATCATCGTCATCATCATCATTACCACGTCGTGTTAAGGTCACCAATGTCTCATGGCACAGAATAGACAGAAGTACTGCAAGGCATAGGTATGGATATACTAACTCGTAATAATAATTATGTATTGTTACATAACAACACCTGTTTGTTTAATACACGGCGGTCGGCGCTACAGAGGCGACGGTGTCGCGCGGGCGGCGCGTGGCGGCAAACGAGAGATCGAATATTTTACTACTTTATATTATACAGATCAAATACTTTACTAACTACTGTTCACTTCACTGATAATATATTATTTTGTGAATTGTGAGTGTGAGTTGTGACTCTTAATGTAAAGAATAGACGTCTACGTCTTACGCCTAAAACTGGTCTTATGGTTCTGGGACGTTAATCCCTCTGAAGTGAGCGAGAAGAAAATAATTATTGTAGCGAATTAGTTATATCAAATATAATCGAGTAAGCGATACCGCGATGCAGAAGCTTAACAACGACATCTGTTGTTGAATTGTGGAACTAAATTTTCTTAGAAAATAAAAAATGTACAAATCTCAACACTTAACAAATTGTAATAAATTACGTAAAATATACGCGAAGGTTTACGTACTAGTGTAACTAAAAAGAGTGAAATTATTATTATTTTTAACAAAAAATTAAAACCGACTTCCAAGGTAAAAACAATAATAACATTAATATGAACTAAAAAGTATTAAATAATTTTTACTATCTAATAGTGCCTTTTTCCGAATTCGGCTAAACCTCAACTATTTCTGTACTCAATCTTCATTATTTTGAAGTCGGTGCCAGTTCCAAAAGTTTCAAATATTCTGTCAGAGGACTGAAGATTCAGCTATCTGGTACCGACTTCAAAATAATGAAGATTGAGTACAGAAATAGTTGAGGTTTAGCCGAATTCGGAAAAAGGCACTATTAGATAGTAAAAATTATTTAATACTTTTTAGTTCATATTAATGTTATTATTGTTTTTACCTTGGAAGTCGGTTTTAATTTTTTGTTAAAAATAATAATAATGTTTACTGTACTATAATATGCTGGGGCTGCCTCTAGCGTGAAAACATTGCAGTAATATCTTATTAATCAATTATTTTCTTTTTTATAATCCAAAGTCAAAACTACGCGACTCTTGTCATAAAATATTATACTAGCTAAATAGCTAGTATAATTACAATTACAATTCTTGTATATATATGTATGTACATATATATACAAGAATTGCTCGTTTAAATATATAAGATCTACGCTAGTATAACACTTCTTTGCTTTCGACGATTTTTATCGAAATTGGTTCAGCACTCAGCAGGTTTCCGATCCATAAAATCCGTAAATCCAAATTTCTCTGCGTACACGGACGAATAAAAATAAATATTTTATCGGGAATGAATTCTGAAATTTGCCGGGAGACAGTAAGGGTCAGGACATACAGTGCGGTGCGGCTGCGGAGCCTGAGCGGTTTTCTGTAATACAATGTGCAACAAAACTTTGTAATACTTTTGTGTGTATAATAATAATGTGACCTTCATAATGTGTGTTTCTCATAGAAACATAGATATCGATAATGACTTATTCAGCGCTGCTATTTTCAGAGTAGGTACACTGTAATTATGAGACATTATACAGCCTAAAGTAAGGTTACTTTATTTTGTTAGTGTAAGTACTGACATACGGTTTTGCTCGATCGAGCAATCACGTAGAGTAAAAAACACGGCTCGGGCTTTCGTCCACACATTAAGCATTGCTCGATAGTTTTACTCCAGTTCGAAGGAAATTGGCTACGAATAATAAAAACTAGTGTCAAAAAAATTGTCAAGCAGGCTCGATTCGAGCCTTTGAGCTGTGAGTTTTGCGGTCCACACTGTGGTTTTGGCTCGATTTCGAGTAAAACTATCGAGCAAATCCGTATGTGAGTACGTAGCATTACATCCTGTTTTAAGTACGGCTTGTTACTGTCGCCAAGAGAGCTAGACCAGCTAACATTGTTGCGATAAGAACACGTAGCTACGCTGCAGCCGTATCGTCACCAGTGCGGTGCGGTAAAGCGGTGCAGTACGGCGCAGTATAGACTCACCTTAATACGGAGCTTAAATTAGTTATTTTTACGACTTCATAAACTTTCAACTGTAAAATCCGTTTTATGCACGCTGAAATGGAAAATTTCGTGATCCATGCAAAACACGAAATATCTGAAACGAATGTCATCCGTCGCTACCAGAAATTTTAAGACTTAATTTCACATTTCACTTTCATTTCACTTCGAACGGTGAAGGAAAACATCGTGAAGAAACCCGCACATAGCTGTTGGTCCCAGACGTATTGACTAGTTCTTTCCTCTGGACTAGGTCGACTATGTTGTGAGAATGCGGTATGTGCTTGGGCAACAATACCCGGAACATTTAAAAATCTTGTCCCAGGCACTACAGTATTTGAGGAGTGGTTACTTCGCTCTGAAAATACTGTATAAATCATCCACAACGGATGAAAAAGGCCTAGTTGTTTCAATTTCGATATTAGTTTTTAACCGACTTCAAAAAAGGAGGTTATCAATTCGACCCGTATCACGTATGTATGTAATATTCCCAGAACTGCCCAGTTTTCGTAGAATATGTTAGTCTTTATCAGCGTTAATTAAACAAATGTGGTCGAAAGTGTATGCATGTATATTTTATGTTTGTTTTCGCATATCTCCGGAACTACTGGTCCGATTTAAGTGATTTTTGTTTTGCAGTAACGACTAGGTATTGTTCAACTTTCCCAAAATTCGTTCATCACGCGGGCACACTAAATTTTGCGGGGATAAAAAGTATCGTACGTAATTATCGCCCTTACCCACATTTATGTTCTTCTTAAGTTTTAGTTTTAGTAACTGATTGTACTTAATTTAATGTGAGCAATAAAGAATCTATCTATCTAATTTCCCGGGCCTGAAAGTACCTCTATGCCCAGCAAAATCGACTCCGTGGTTTAAGCGTGACACACAGACACACTTTCGCATTCATAATATTAGTATGGATTTTGTAACCGGTATCAAGAAAAATTACATTTACGATAAGCGATCACAGATTTCATTATAAAAGACAATTTTTCATGCACATTTCCTAACGAATCCCGTCTTAAAAAATTTTTTCGTACGAATTTCCTTTATGATATAATATAATACCGCCAATGATTGATCGACTCATCACGGCAAATCGCTTCGGGATACCACAGTATATTACAGTAGAGTAACTCTGCCATGTCCTAGAAATACACAGTACAAGCATAGAGAAAATACATATTATACACATTACACAACCGGTGGTACAACACATACGAGTACCCACTTGTTGTTTGAAATAACATAAATATGTATGTGTAAATATGTATAACATAAAATAATAAAATTATTGGCTCGAATATAATATTAAATCCAGTTTATTTCATGAATTTATCTACATACATATAATATTGCATACATACAAACGTAGGAAACGAACGTCAAACGGACGTGAATTGGAATTTGGTCCCATTATTAGTATGGATAAGATAAGAAACAAAACAGAAAAACGATGTTGTAAAATAGTAGGTTTTCAAGTTTTTAAAAATCCCACCCACCCTCAGGACACTCAGACGGTTTAGTATGAACTTTGAAGATGCTAATAATAAATAATAATATAATATTGTACTATATAATGTTTATATTGTGGTGATGCCGAACCGAAATATTGCAGGTACTTGTAAATCGAGCCGTGCCTTTATTTTCATAATTTATAGCTTCCTTTTGTGGATTAACGATCATTTTTGACCTAACCTGGAGTGTAACTTTTTCCCGCGGCTTTGTCCGCGTGACAAAATATTACTGGCAACTATTGATCTATCTTACTCATCACCATAAAATATACAGGGTGCAATTAAACGCCCGCAACTCCGTTGCACCAAAATTCGTTTATCGCGTGGGAACCGTACATTTTCCTGGTTAAAAACTATCCTATGTCCTTTCTCGGGACTCAAAGTATTTCCATGCCAAATTTCAGCAAAATCGGTTCAGCGGTTCGAGCGTGAAGAGGTAGACATAAACCAATTAGAAATGACGCGCCCCCCCCCCCCCGTCTCGTATTCACAGTACAAAAATTTTCCATTTATATGAACTTTGAAGTGGTGGGGCGCGTCATTTCAAATTAGACAAGCTCTAACAGACAGACAGACAGACACACTTTCGCATTTATAATATTAGTATGGATTATAAAATCATACTTACTAGATGAACCAGTGAATTTTCTGATAACTTACATCCTAACATTTATAAACCTTCCCTGAACTTCCACGAATATTGATTTACATGATTAAAATTAGCCAAATCGGTTTAGCCGTTCCTGAGTTTTAACGGGATATAACTAAATTAAAAAAAAACTATTTTTATTTATGTCAAAAACTATTACTTTAAGAGTTACCTATCTAAAAGTTACATTTTCAACCGTAAAAACTGACAATTAAAATTTTTCTAACTAGGATTTATGACCAAACTCTAGAGTTACTTTGTTTTACCCTGCACTTTAATCTATAACTAGCTTTTCCGGGAAATTTTGCTAGAGAAACCTGGGTCTTTAGCCATGATGCTTACGTCAAATTCACTCTGATTTTCAAGTAGAAAGACTCTTTCCTATATTATTTTGTTCGCTTATATATACAAAAAAATATCTTGTCCGTTTTCCTATGACCACTACTACAAAACCGATTGCTAAATACGAATTTCAAAGTCCTATCTCGGGACTTTACAGGTTCATATCGAAATATTGCAAATTTCGTTATTAGAGAAAATGCACGGTTTTCTTCACCTCCCTTGGCTTCCCCGTTGTCGGTTAAATAAAACACTAACGTAAACAATATACGCCGGATACTTTGTATACATTATTCACTGTGTATACATTGTGTATACATCGTGTAAACAGACGAGCAGGTGTTAAAAGTGAAATGGACCATAATGGGTGTATTCTAGACGTATTACACCGATAATGTAGAGGAGTAGAGGTAAGAAACAACCAGATTGAACATCAAATAAAAACTATTTTTACTTCACTACGATTGTTCAAATAAAATTTTCTCTTGCGGCATTGTTGCTGACGACCTCTGTGGCTCAGTTGGTGGGCTGTTGGTAGCTCAAGCCGGGGGTCGCGGGTTCGAATCCCGCCGACGGAACAAAATGTTTTCAAAGTTTCCGGGTCATGGATGTGTATTAAATATGTGTATGATATAATAAAAATCTTAAATAAGAATATGCATAGTATAAAAGTATTAATTATATACTTTCGTTACGGGTACCAGTACCCGTAATACAAGTCCTTCAGGTACTTAGCACGGAGCCAGACTGACGTGGTGTCCATAGATATATTATTAATATTATTGTGTGCTGAAACACTCGACCTGACCGGAAATTCGTAAGAGACCTCCGACGCGGCATAGGGTTCATTCATAAAGTATAATTGTCACACCTAAAGGGGGGAGGGGGTCCTAAGCTTTGTGACATCACCTTCTTAATTTTATAAATGAAATAGCGAGATATTAAAGTGGTTTCAATTTTTAGATGTAAAATTTCAAATTCTGACACTCGGGAGAGGGGGAGATGACTCCTGAATGTGAGCACCCCATCTAGTTATTAATAAATATAATCTTATAATGCAGTAATTGGAGGATATTTTAAAGTACTTAATACATAATATTATTCCATCGAGTTGTAAACGTCAGAGAGCTTAGCTAGTTTGTAAACTGTATGGGCATGTGTTGCATGTGCAAGGGGCTTAAATCGTCTAAAATGTTCCATAAATGTTCAGAATTTTCCGTTTGAGGAAACATTGAACATGTTAGCGAGTGAACATACCTTTAGCTATGCTATAAGTTATAACTTATAAGAATATAATATACTAATTACTAGCGACCCGCCCCGGCATCGCATGGGTATAAAATATATAGCCACTGAAAAAATTTATGCCTATAGCCTTCCTCAGTAAATGGGCTATCTAACACTGAAAGAATTTTTCAAATCGGACCAGTAGTTCCTGAGATTAGCGCATTCAAGTTAGCCCTTTCAAATAATTTTCCCCGTTTTTTTCCACATTTTCCTCTATTTCTTCGCTCCTATTAGTCTTAGCGTAATAAAATATAGCCTATAACCTTCCTCGATAATTGGGCTATCTAACACTGAAAGAATCATCAAAATCCGTTGCGTAGTTTTAAAGATTAAAGGGAACAAAGGGACATGAGGGAAAAAATAGCGACTTTGTTTTATAATAAGTATAGATATAGATGTACTTTTAAAGGTGGAAGGAAATATGATTGACAATAGGTAATATTTATTATTATATGTTTTTAAAATTAGGGAAATATATTATTAATGCGTGTGTTAGACTGTTTGTTTGGCTACCAGGTTTACCAGGCTTAAGGAGGCGACAAACCCAAAATTGTTCATTTTATAATTCATTTTTATACTTGAAAATAAGCCCCGAATTGTTTCATTTTTAAACATAGATACTATACTTATTATATTTTCGAGGATCCGACCTAGCGGAAACACGATATCTTAAAATTTTCTCGATAGAAAAAATCACAAAGATGCATTTAAATTTCACGAATTTTTCATATTGCATTGCCGTAGTTCCGTGCATTAAAACTAAGTTAATATTTTAACACGTCATGATTCCGCGTCGTTCGGCGTCGTGTCGTCGGCGTGAGTGTAAAGAGAGAAGGACGATGAATTTTGATCCATATTTGTCTTACATTCGACCAAAGTTGTCTAAAAATAAACACCAAGAATTTCATCCAGGCACAGTCGACCTGTTGCTTGAAAGACTTTATAAGGTCTCGTTTTATATAATATTATACCCCAATTAGTAACATAGAATGTCATTGTTATACCCATACAGTTCTGTGAATGCATTCTATAGCGGTACACAAAACTCAAGAGAGGTAGGTATTATATAATATTTGGATTTTCTGTTTAATTTTCAATTAGGGGTTATAGGGATCTCTGACTATTCACCAATGTGTTCATGATAGCCTGAAAAATATCCGTGTTGACCCAAGACCCAGAAGTTGGTTTGTAAATCTGTACACAAATGATATAAGTAAATTATTAAAAACCTAAACAATTAACGCAACAGCCATTAGAGAAATAGAAAAAAAATCGTTAAAATGTTAGTACAAACATTTCAATATTTTGAGCCCCAAAATTTTATACAATATTTTATACCACTGCAGAAGGCTGCACGTAAATTTGCGCACTTTTTTTTCAAAGCCTTATAAAGCACTAGAACTTTACTCGTTACAAAAATGATCCAGTATGGTCCAGTAGTTTTTATAAAAAATCTATTTATATATTCTTTCCCACGCAAAATTTTCGTAATTATTTTTTTTCATCTTAAAAATACATGTTTGCAAAAAACTTATTGTGGATTTATTGTTACTTTTATATAAATCTATCGAATGATATTTTTTTCCACACCTAAAAAGTAAGTACCATCATTTCAAAATTTTGAACCCCTGCTACTGCAAAAGGCTGCACGTAAATTTTGCGTATTTTTTTTTCTAAACCTTATATGCCACTAGAACTTCATCTGTTTCAAAAATGATCCAGTATGGCTTAGTAGTTTTTGCAAAAAATCGATTTGTAGATTCTTTTCCATTCAGAATTTTTCGTAATATTTTTTTTCACCTTAAATATATATTTTAGTAAAAAAATTATTAGGAATTTATTGTTACTATTTAAGAAATCTATCGAATGGTATTTTTTCCCCACCTAAAAAGTTAGTAAAATTATTTCAAAATTTTGAACCTCTCTACTGCAAAAGGCTGCACGTAAATTTGAGTAATTTTTTTTTCTAAACCTTAAATACCACTAGAACTTTACTTGTTTCAAGAATGAACCAGAATGCCCTAGTAGTTTTTGCAAAAAATCTATTTATAGATTCTTTCCCATACAACATTTTCGTAATTATTTTTTTTCACCTTAAAAAACACATTTTTGTAAAAAACTTATTAAGGATTTATTGTTACTCTTCTTAAACTCTATCGAATGGTATTTTTTTCCACACCAAAATCTAACTTTTTTGCGAATGTCCACTATTTAGCGATTTCGGACCACTGTGCGGCGCGGCGTATGATCCAGCCTGGCCGAATCATCATAAACGATTTATGTATTACTTTTTAAATTTATGGTAGGTACGGGTTCTTACTTCTTATGTTTCTGTTATGCTAAGTACTGACATACGGTTTTGCTCGATGGTTTTACTTGGATTGTGTGGACCGCAAAACTGACAGCTCGAAGGCTCGCATCGAGCCGCTCGAAGGATTGATGGAACGATGATACAAAATTAGGAGCGAGCAAAAGCTAGTAATATATTATTATAGCTTTCAGTATCCCACCGAGCTATAATGATACGTCGGCTTGTACGAGCTATCTATCGTGCTATAGCGATGGCCGATAAGCTGCAGCTAACTTCCTTATTACTTTGAAGCTACATATTTCACAAAGCACTTTCTAGGAAACTTACAGCTAACATTTGCTTCATCTACATACTATTACTTTTCTTTTCAGAAAAGCATAAGTATTTAGTGATATTGTGTTACCTGAAATTCATACGAATATTACATTATTAGAAAATTCGTTTATCACGTGGGAAATATACATTTTTCTGGTACAAAAGTATCATAATATGTCCTTTCCCAGGTCTAAAAGTATCTCCATACCAAATTTCAACAAAAACCCTTTACAATAAAGGGTAAAATTGAAAATTTCGTGAAGAGGTAATAGCTAAGTAGACGTTACCTCTTAACGCAATTTTCAATTGGCATTTATTGTAGTAAGGTGAACGCAGATTTGGCCGCACCGCACGCACCGCAGTCGCCGCATTTCGAATTCTTCATATAAAGAATGTAGAAGTTGCAAAGACTGCGGCGCGGGTAGGTATGCGAGCTTGCCTATAACTTCATATAAAGAATTCGAAATGCGGCGACTGCGGTGCGTGCGGTGCGGCCAAATCTGCGTTCACCTTTAGTATGGAAAATATTCGCGCAATTTTCACGCGTAAAAATTGTATGTCTCTCTTTATTAAATTGCATCAAAATCGATTCAGCTTAAGCGTGAAGAGTTAACAAAAGGGAATTATCTAGTAAGCCTTAACCCCAACGATGAAACAGATTAACGTAAAATAATCACATAATATCCTATGAATTATTCAGGAGAGAATATGAAGGCCGGAAGACGTCGATATAAACGATTTATCTGGAATATTTTACAATATGTTTCATTCATGATGGGAGATTACAAGTGATGTTGGCAGGAAAACAATAAAATTTACACCCTAAATCCCCTTGTTTGTAAGTTGGTTGAAGAAGACATAAAACATAGGTCAATTTTGTTTTAGTTTTCTTTTGTTTGATCCGTTTGGATGCTACGATGCCGCGGATAGAAAGATAGATATACTATGCTTAATACCCCCCTTACCCCCATAATAACCCCCTTGTTTTTATCGGGGGTTCACCCTCATAGTCATATTATTAGTTAGCTAAAAGCCGATCTTTGTGAGGGCTCGCGTCGTTTTTATGTATGGTAATAATCTTTCAGGCAGTTTTTTTTAATATTTTAATAGTAATTAGTAACAAAACCTTGACTGATCGATGATAATTGATAACACATCGACATAATATTATAAGTAAATAAAAATTACTATGTTAAAGCACATATCAATAGGCGTGATAGTTCTATCGTAAAGTGTACCACAAAAGTGTTGGTTGTGGGATATACTAGGGCTCGCTTCACTCGCCCTGATAATGCTGAATTATGATGCCCAAACTTCCCTCTTTTTTCGTAGGGGGTAAGAAATTTAAAAGCCTCTGTCTCATCACATTGCAATATACTATGAGAGAAGTTGATTCCTAGACAGATGGAAGACCTATGTAGTTTGGTCGCGTTACGTCAAACACAGCCGACAGATCACAATTAACATTGAATAATTGATATGATCCGATCAAATTACGTTGTTCTGTCAACTGCCTAGGAATCAATTTACTCAATGGTACTCCGACCCACGATCATTGTAGGCCTGCGTTCAAAAGATCTTCATTTTCCAACTTTGAGATTAGCTCTCGACAAAGATTAAAGTGTTGATTAGGGAAGTTAATAAAAGTACATCTAAAGCCAAAATTTCATCGCTCTTTTAGAATTAATTCTATTTTAAGATTATTAAGTGATCCCCCGAAGACAAAGCGTAGGAAGGGGAAAACCATTATTATTTTTAATTACTTCGATCGAAGCTTTATTTAACATTTTGGTTTTTTTTTGCGTAAATACAAGGTAACATAAATGAGTGGTCCAAAAATGTTTCCTTTATGTAAGGAGTAATTAAGCGTTTTTGGTGGCGGAACCTTTTTAAGAAGTGGCAATTTTGATGGTCCATCGAACATGCCACCTCTTAAAAAATTCCATGCCCTTAGAAATCTTTCGATATTTTAGCTAAGACCGTATTGATAAAATATTATAAAAAAACATGATAAGATTGAACAAAAAAGTTGCTTACCACTTCTAATGCTTCTGTTTGTGAGTTGCTCGATATCTGAAATAAAAGAAAATACGTCAGTTATAGCTAAAGTTATTTGACCTTTTTCTCTAGTGATCCATACTAATATTATAAATACGAAAGCGTGTCTGTCTATCCGTTATTTCTTCACGACATAACCGCAGCATAGATTTTGATGAAATTTGGTATAAAGATACTTTGAATCCCGGGAAAAGACATAGGATATTGTTCATCTCGAAAAAATGTACGGTTCCCGCGCGATAAACGAATTTATCCCAACGGAGTTCCGGGCATCAACTAGAGTTAGAGAGAACAAGTAGTTCCTTAGGGTGGATTGCACCAGAGGCATGGTTAAAGTTAAGGTTAAAGTTATGGTTATAGTTAAGGATAACTTAGCTTTAACCCTAACTTTAACCTTAGCTTGGACCACAGAAATTGACAGAATATGTCTGTTGCGTTTATTTTTAACCCTACAGAAAATGGGATTGAGAGTATAAAATATTGAATGAAGTATCCGTAAAAATCGACAGGAAAAATATAACCCTGTGAAACTTAGTAAATTTTCACGAAAAAATTTAGATATACGTATTACGTATGACCGGTTATGGTTAAATATGGCGTCGGACGCCATATTTAACGGTAACCAAAGATTTTACATTTTGCACTGTAGTTATAGTTATAGTTAAAGTAAGTTGGTGCGATTCCACCCTTAATGTTTCTCCAAAAGTTACACGACCTTTTTCTCTGGTGATATTCCATAAGGGCTAAAAGGTCCGGCCCATTAGGAATTATCCCTCGATCACTTAGAGGCGACAGTGAAGAGGGCCATCAGGTGCGTCGTCAATCATTCCAGTAAACTATCACGTGACATAATAGGATATTGTCCGAAAGAAAATACCTCCATTTTCTTTAAAGGAGAGGTTGTAGACCTTGCTGAGAGCGCGCGTTCGATTCCCGCATCGGAAAAAAATCACTGGTTGCACTCAAAGAGTGCCGGTAGGAGTAAAAAAAAAACAGCAGCAGCAGTACCTATTAGTATTTTCGCCGTGCGGTAGAAAGAGATGGGTAGCTAGTACCTCTCTAACACCTTGACGGCGGTTTACTCTACTTTCGTCTTACGATCAGTAGCTCTACGATGAGTTTAAAGCTATAGTTTTTGTCGATACTCGATACCGACTACGTATTTTTTTTTAGTATGGCGATTTTAGTTCCGCAAGTGACCGCTAGGGGCGCTGTAAAAGCCATACAAAAAATGTACGTAGTGTATCGAGTATCGATAAATTACTCTAGTTAACACGTGCCATTTTCCTCGAAACCTGATCTCATGCACCGAAATTTATGATTTTGGTCTCATTCGATTTGGAATAGCATCTAGAAGATTCTATCAAAATTCCAAGATGGGCTGAAAAAAATGCAAAAGTTATAAACAATAAAGTAAACAAAAAAGAAGGGTTCGGTTTTTTTTAATATTTCATAAACTATTTGAGATAGTCAAAACTTGAAAATAGATGCTTAAAGAACAGGAAATTTCCTAAAACAAATCCCACCTATTGAAACTTTATCAACAATCCTTATAACTTTAATTGAGCGGCGAAAATAACGGTAAAAATGCATAGTTCGCGTTTCGCGTGATTTGCCGCAATCTGCTACGTGAACTAAAAACATATATTAACTGGTTAAATATTAAAATTAAGGAATAAAAAAAATTTGGTACTAAGTAGACATATCAATAAACAAGAATCCGTCAACAAAAATAAATTATCACCATTTGTTTAATTGTTATGCTTTTCTTAATTTGTTAATAGTAATTATTTTAATGTTAACATAAAAACGCTGATTTTTTTCAAAACAACAAATCTAGATTTTTTTTTATTCTTTTGAGCTAATCTTAAAAGGACTTAAAAGGGATCTCCATCGAAAAAATTCAAGAATTTTGAGTTTTCACTTTTTTATTAACATTCAAAGGCATTCAAAAATTATTCATGTAAATACGCCATTACGGTATTTATATGTCTAATAATTGTTTCTATTTTGTTTTGTTACTGTTAGAAGCCAGATAATAACATTTCTTTTTTTATTTATAACTAATAAAATTTAAATAATAATTTTTATTGATGAAAAAACCCTAATTACTTTATTTACATGAAAAATTCTTGAATGCCTTTGATTATTCATAAAAAAGTAAAAAATCAAAATTTTTCAATTTTTCTAACGGGAATCCTTTCTAAGACCTTTTAAGATTAGCTCAAAAGAATAAAAACAAAATCTAGTTTTCTTGTTTTAAAAAATCAGCGTTTTTATGTTAACATTAAAATAATTACTATTAACAAATTAAGAAAAGCATAACAATTAAACAAATGCTGATAATTTATTTTTGTTGACGGATTCTTGTTTATTGATATATCTACTTAGTACCCATTTTTTTAATCCCTAATATTAATATTTAGTCGGTTAAAATATGTTTTTAGTTCACGTGGCAGATTACGGCAAATCACGCAAAACGCGAACTATGCGTTTTTACCGTTACTTTCGCCACTCAATTAAAGTTATAAGGATTGTTGATAAAGTTCCAAAAGTTTGGATTTGTTTTAGGAAATTTCCTGCTCTTTAAGGATATATTTTCAAATTTTGACTATCTCAAATAGTTTACGAAATATAAAAAAAAACCAAACCATTCTTTTTTTGTTTACTTTATTGTTTATAACTTTTGCAATTTTTTTCAGCCCCTCTTGGAATTTTAATAGAATGTTCTAGATGGTATTCCGAATCGAATGAGACCAAAATCGTAGTTTTCGGTGCATGAGATCAGGTTTCGAGGAAAATGGCACTTGTTAATCAGACTAAATACTATAGCTTTAAACTCATGGTAGAGTTACAGGTCACATGTTTTTCTGAATATGCGAGCCTTAAATTTTTACCAATCCCAAAAAAGTGCACAACACCGCTAAATAAAAAAAAACGACGCCACGTTTTGAAGAAAATTAAATACATTTTGTCGTTCAGTCCACTTCTCTTGGCAATATAATCCATACCTAATTTTAGGAGTACAATGAACTGAGGTAAAATAGAACGTACTTAAGAGATATTTTGTCAGAAAAAGACGGCCCTATTGTTGGTATTTTGAAGAGATCTTCATTGGATATTGAGGTAAAATTGGAATATCTCTATTATGATCTCTGAGACTTACAAGAATTTACTGCCATCGTCAGTTTTATAATATCCTGGAAAAGCTTAGCGAGGCTTTAAGTTTATGGTATGGGTATAATTGTATGATGTGGACATTATATTGATTTTAAACTTTATGATAGAAGTATTTTTAATATGATAAGTATCTATGACATAATATTAAATCAGCTTTAATAAAGTTCGTTCCGAAATAATAGCCAGTACACCGGTCACTCAGTGACTTCTAGTCAACGGTGATACTGTTGATGAGTTCTGAAAATAATATATTCGCCAGGGCATTGACGTATATATTATATGACTGTTGAGATGTCATTATAATACGTCACATTTTGTTACTTCACATCAACTTTGTGGCTTAAATAAAGATAATATATTATTTATTTATTTGTGTTACTAGTGGCAAGTATAATACTGGGTTATATTTCAGAACTTCTCCATTATAATGTTATGAACTTATGAGTTATGACCGATGACATGACGGATTATAATGACTGTTGAGTGACGGTAATTTTGGATCCAACCTATGACAATGTCATCTACTTAGGATACTTGTAGGTCTGTAAATATTTTTGTAGTGATATTTTTGTTTACAGAAATGTAAATATTAATCTGAACAAATACAATGTTAAAACAAGGTTTAATAATTACAGTCAATTTGCTTTAGCAAAGACACAAAACATCGACCTTAGTTTCTACGATTATCGTCCTTAAATCGGCGTCATAAGGTCCTGCTAGAGGTAAAACATTCCTGAAAGGTCTGTATGTAAATTGATAGAAGGCTCTTCACCAAAACGTTAGTGGAGCAGAATTAAGTGACAGGTTCTACTGTCGCCATAGATACAGGAAATGTAGACATGGCAGAGCTTAGACTAAAGCAGTGTTTTTCAACCTGAGGGTCACAAAGCTTCCGTAGGAAAGTCGCCAGAGGTCGAGAGAACTATTTCAGTAAAAAAAAACTAATAAAGATCAGAAAGATTAAAATTAGGTAGGAAAATCAAAAAAATATATAATACTCGTGTATAATTAAATCGAAGGATGTCGTGAAATATATTTTTATACTGTCCGGGTCACATAATAAAAAGGTTGAAAAACACTGGGCTTAAGAGGTACTCATCAACTGGATGATGATTATATCTTATCTTATAAATCTAATATATCTTAGAACAAAAATAATAATATTATTATGAATTGTTTTTCCTGTAATCCAAACAAGTTTTCCCACTAGTAATATTTGTCGCTTTATATAACGTCCAGTTTTTAAGTGAGCGTTAAAAAAAGATGAAAATTAAACTACGAGCTGCTGGTATCAAGCGTTAAAATTTAATAGTAGTAAAAATAGACTACGCTCATAGGTTTAAGACAGAATTTTATTTTACACCTGAAAAATAGGATACGACGACATTTAAAATATTCAATGATGTTTATTGAATAAATATAGTTATTTTTATGAAAGAAATATATGCTATAAGAATCATTTTATAGAATAAAAAGATCTAAAGTTATTTTTACTTTAATTATTATTGTTTTAAAGGGTAGGTAAGAAAAAATATTCACCTCTTTGGACATGAATATTTTCAAATTTTTTTCGACATATCTCGCCATTATAAAGCGCTCGTCGAAACGTTTCGTTTTCGGTAAGATAATTGAATGAAACAGGACTCCGAAGCTTGTTTGAATTAAGAAATAAAATGAAAGGAAAAGGAAAAAAACATTCACAAAAATTGTATTGTCCGATCTGAATTATATCTAACAACATTGTTACTAATTAATTTCGAGATATTTGGACTTTGGAATCATTATCCTTAACCGACTGTTGAAGAAATATCATGTATTTAGTCGTATTTAACGACAATGAAGTATGAAAATGGATGTGGATGGACATTAACACAATGATTGTAAGAGAAAGCAATTATTGGAAAGAAGGAAATCGCGTCAGACTTAAGACGTCATAGGCAGTGGTCAGAATACTGGGTTTTATTTCGGAACACACGTATAGGTACGTGAGTTTCATAACTTTCATAATTATTATTTATAATGATAAAATAACACACTAGCAAAACTAATCCTTCTTTATCTCTTATTTATAGAATCGAATAGAAAATAGAACTCACGTGAACTCATGTCATGTGAATTCCAAACCGAAAATGTTTGGAATTGACATGACATGAGGCTAATTGTCAAGTTCATAATTATTATAATAATTATTATCATTTATCAATTATTTATTATACTCATTACGCTTGCATTACGCATATATAAAAAATTATGGAATTGACACAAGTCAATTCTAATTCCTTTTGTAAAAAGTTGAGAGAGAAAAAGTGTAGACGAAGCTCCCTGAAGCTTTACCCAGTTACATATTATACCTTCGATTGGACAAGGCCGTTACCAGTTTCGCACTTACATCTACACCGTCGGAAACGCATGAGATTGTAATCTTATGCTAATCTCACCGTAATCTCACGTATCACGTAAGCGTTTACCGTGACATACCCCGTGACAAGATTGATCGGCCGCCATTTACATTAAATACCCCTAAATATAAGATGTAACAGATCAAAGTGCTAATACTAGTATGTATGTATCCCTTATACCGGTCGTAACAAAACAAATGATAATACTTTAAGATGTATACGTGTTCCTCGTAGATTTTACCGTGAAAGTAGCAGCGTTGAAAGACCAAATTTTTTTTCACTTTTGTATCGGCAAGCGCTTCAGCGTCACGAGTTTCTCCATACAAAAATGATTATCATTTAATTCTGTTACAGCCTGTATAAAATGGTCCGAGCCTAGTATTGCCCCACAATACCCTACAATCTACATATTGCTATCAGATCTTTACATGAATATTAATATTTTCGGTTACTTTTGCCATTTCTAAGAATGATAAGATCTACAAAGGTTTCCTGCCTTTATTGTGTACTTTACTAAACTAGAAATAACCATATTTTTCTAGTTATGTTTGCAGTAAGTCACTAACGGTGCGTCCACATTTGTATCATTTGCGCCGATCACCGATCAGATCTCCGTCGCGATCATCGCGCCGTATCATGATCGCTAGTGTGGACGCAAAATGATACGCGTATCATGATACGCCCCGGTCGCTAACCGCGTATCTGATACTTGTCATATCAAATACACGCATGATCGGCAGAATGATCTAATAGGCGTCCACAGTCCACACTATGATACTCATACTTGATACGGCGCGATGATCGCGACGGAGATCTGATCGGAGATCTGATCGCGCAAATGATACAAATGTGGACGCACCGTAAAAAGTCAAATGACTAAACGTTGAGGGCGTGTTCAAATAACTGCTTAGATATTAATTATTGTACTAATGACTCACTTCAAATATTCGTTTTTACACTACAAATGCAAGCTCAGCCCCGAGAAAGGACATTTAAGATGTTTGTATCCAGGAATATTTACAGTGACAGCGCTATAAACGTCTAGCGGCAATAAAGATATAAGCAACAGCCATTTCCATTCTTAGTACTTACTAACATTAAATTATGTGAATGTGTGTCTGCCTGTTAGCTCTTCAGGCCCAAACCGTTTTTTTGGAATTTGGTATGGAGATACTTTGAGTCCTGGGAAAGGACAAAGGATACTTTTTATCACAGAAAAATGTATACTCCTGCGCAAATCGCAATAAACGAATTTGTCGCAACGCAGTTGCGGGCATCAACTAGTAATCTATCCATTATTCTAGAAACATTTTTGCGTACTAGTAAAAAACTTGGTAAAGTATTATAATACTCCATTTCACTATTTTACTACCTGCCTCCATTTCAATCCCTGTGGGAAATTGGAAGGAAAGTAAGGAAAAACACGCTGTAGATATTCCTAAAAGTTATAGTTTAAAACAAGAATAAAGTAAGAAGGATTACTTATAGTAAGACATTTGCTAATAGTTTTAGGTTTTCTGTAAATATGACTATAAATTTCGTCTTTGTGGTCAGACTATGTGTTTTCCAACTAAATAGATTATTTATTTCATTGTAAAAATAAAAATGTTAAAATTAGCCAAGTCAAGCTGTTACATATTGGCACTAAAGATACAAAGGTTTTATTAATTACGAGTGTTTTCTTCTGCAAAACAAGCAATGTATCTAAAATTATACTGCTTAAAATATTTTGGTGGTCTCATAAATAAAAGTGTCCTTTATATACCAAAGCCTACGAAAATAGATTACCAAATTTTAGAATATGGGTCGTCCAAAAATAGGACCTTTGTTTTATTAATGATGACAAAGACAAAGATAAGATTTTTCTTTTGAATTTTTAAAAGGGTTTGTTCAGATAGTTTAGTTATTTACGTTCTTAGGCACTACCTACACTACTATATATATTCTATAGTATCCCAAAATAAAAACTATGTCCGTTTTCTATGTCCGTGATCGAAAGTTTAATATATGAAATGAAGGAAAAAAGAAGCAAAAAATTGACCGATGCACTTTTACATTCTTAATATAATTAATTTATTAAAATTTAATTTGATTCCAAATAAATTATAAGATTTATATATGACCTAAATATTGTTATTCTTTAACACGTTACGCGTAACATAATACCAAGTTTGAGACGGCAAGAAATTCAAAGAGACTTGGCAATCACACTACCCTTGCCCCGATCGCCATCTTAAGAACTGTTAATAACCAAGAATAAATGGGAATAGACGCTTTTTGTCCGACTCTGAACACAATATATTTTCCTACCCATTTTCTTAATTAATGTTAAGACGGCGAAAAATTGCTTTTTTGTTCCCTCCATGATATCGGAAACGTTGTTATGGACAGAATTAATTAATATCCTAAAAAATATACTTTAATTACAAAGAAAAATAAACAAACATTCTTACTTTTTTATAATTAACTAGCCGTCCCGGTGAACTTCGTGTCACTTTAAAACCTTCCCTGGACTTCTACGAATATTTCAAGACTAAAATCAGCCCAATCCGTTCAGCCGTTTTCGAGTTATAGCGCGACTAACATATTTGAAAATCCATTTTTATATATTAGATGAGTAAAAAATATTTATGAAAATGTTCTATTAACCCTTCAAGCCCCATAAGAGCACCGGTGATCGCGACAACAATAGAATACAAAAGCATTTCCAACAATCCGCGATTCGCGATACGGAAGACAGTTTTTGAATTACTACCTTTACGTCCCGGAAAAACATAGGGGTTTGAGTTTTTAACTTTATAGAAAAACAAGCTGTCCCGGCAAACGTTTCTTTGCCATATTAAGTATATAAAGTTTTTTTTTATTTGATCGCAGCGCTAACTGTCGAGACAGACTAAAATTAAAATTCGAATTCGAAAATTATTTAAAATTTGACACTGCGATGGTAGCGCCGTCTGTCGGATCCAATGTAAAACATTCCAAAATCAACATCTACTAATAAATTAAAAATTAATTAAAAAAACATTGTCCAGCGGACAAAATAGTGAATCTTAACCATTCCCAGATCCCCTTGAACACACACAAAAAAATTTCATCAAAATCGGTCCAGTCGTTTGAGAGAAGTTCAGTGACATACACACTCACAGAAGAAATATATATATAAAGATGCACTGATTCCCGACACACAAAATACATCTATGTACTACGGAGTTGCGGGCAACATGTAGATGTAAATTGTTATTAGCTTTGTCCACACTGTGCCTTTTTTGAACATCAAGGGCATGCGTTATAGCGCGGCAGTCAACAGCGAACGTGAAGCATGCCCGCGACGCATGCCCACTGACCGAATCCAGAACTTTCGCTTTGTTCTATAATGACAATATTGGCGTTGCGTACGTTCGTATTGACGCATTCAATTATTGAATGCGCCATACGAATGTTGAATGAAAGAAGATGACAAAAATTAAAGACGAAAGTGCACAGTATGGACATAGCTATTATGATTCATAGCTGTCAACATAGTATGTGCCTCGTTAGTCAATGAGATAATTATAATTTTAAAAATTGGCACATACCGCGGAAAAACACCCTTGGAAGAACGCCAATGTCACTTCATAGGGCAAACATTATAATATTACGCAAAGGTCGGAGCAGAGGGCGCCACTAGCACATACAGTAAATAATCCGACCAAAATCCGGCATGTTGCACACGTTCATCAGAATATTGACAGAAACGTTGTCAAAAAAACAAAAAACTTTGCTTACTTTTTGTTAGTGATGGTGCTGCCTCTAGCGTGAAAATATTGCAGTAAAATAACACAACAGTGGCGTAGCTACTAGAGTTAAGGTGGGGCAGTGCACTTGTTGGGCTCCGAGTTCAGGGGGTCCCCTCAATAGTATAGACTTTTTCTAATGTATCCCTCAGACAAACAAAGATTTTTCCGCGGTGTAGTGTAGGCTATTCCAATTTTAAATGCTCTAGGGTTAATTCCGACCGCAAATTGTACTGTATGAATATGACAGATTTGCGAGACGTCTCACGCTCATGAAATCAGTACAAAATAAATGCATCAACGCGTCGCGTTGCGGTATGAATTGACCCTTATAATCCATAGCAAATTAGCTTGTCGCATTGCAATGTGAACTTACCCTAATGGGTATTTATCATTTGTTAAATCTTCGTCAAATAACTATGAAATTTTAATTTGAACTACGAGTTTGCTTCAATTTAGTAACCCATTAATAAAATTAATTAATTCTAGAGCAATTTGATATTTCAGCAGTTCAGAAGATAATTTCTTTGATGTGTATATTAATTTTGATTATGTCGACATTATTAAGCTTTCAATTAATATTAAATTTATTTATGTATGTAGAATATTATTAATAAATAAGCTAGGCTCTAAGTACAACAAATAGTTATCATAATATTATAAAATACTAGCTGTTGCCCGCGACTTTATCCGCGTTAACATAGTATACTCGTAATAACAAAGATGGATAGTTTTCCCCGTTTTGTGGTTCCTTATACAAAGGGTAAACGGGAGGAAGCTAAGGGTAAACAAAAACGGGACCTTATTTAAGCAAACGTCAAACGTCAATAAACTTTCATGTTTCTAACTCAAGAAATGACGGACTTTGATTGAAACTTTCTACTCCAATTTCACCCCCTTGAGGGTAGAATTACCAGAAACTCTTAAATACGTATCCATTCATATATTTTAATCAGTAGCACAAAAATAAAGTTTCATGTTTCTAACTCAAGAAATGACGGACTTTCATTCAAATTTTCAACCCCAATTACACCCCCTTGGGAGTAGAATTTACAAAAACGCTTAAATACGTATCCATTTATTTTTAATTAGTAATCTAAAAATAATGTTTCATGTTTCTAACTTAAGAAATGACGGACTTTCATTCAAACTTTCAACCCCTATTTTGCCCCCTTCGGGGTAAAATTTTCAAAATTCCTTCCTTAGGGTGTCTACTTCATAAAACAACCCTACTCACCAAATTTCGTGGCTGTAACTTTAACAGTTTTTGCTCAGCGATGATGAATCAGTCAGTCAATTTTATAAGTATAGATTAAGGGCCTGTTTCACCGCTTCCTGATAAGGCTATCCACCACCTAATTTGACAGATGGAGTATGGAAAATCTGTCAAATAACCCTATCGGGCACCTTATCAGGAAGCGGTGAAACAGGCCTTAAATCATTAATATAGTAATTTATTTCCAGGATATTATGAACTATCGTATATCCTTTACCAAGACACTACTTTTAACACCAATCTTCATCAAACTTGGTTCAGCTTTAGGTAAAGAGTAAAGAAGTATTAACAGTCAGACACATTTTCACATTTATAATGTTGTTGAGACTAATTTTTCACAGTAATAATATTATACACTTTTCATGCACTTTTTCCACATTTATTAATTTATTTTATTACAATTGAGTTTCACACGACCGGTTTCGATAAAATCATCATTATTTTAACCAGTATATTAGTAACGCCCGTAAAAAAAACTACTTCATTATTTATCGATTTTCACACTATACCCTATGACGCCCTGTGACGCCCTACAACAACCCTTCACCTAAATAATTTATCAAGTAACTTATGACATGGTCTTGATTTGCCTGTTGATTTTACATATTTGGGTCCTCCATTATAAATGACCCTTCAAGACGAAGGGTAAGACGTAGGTAAAGGGTCTAACGTTGTTTTGTAATAATTATATTGTTCTCTATAAGTTTTAGCCCGCGGCTTGTAAATAACTGTATCCCACGGAGTACGGACACAATGCTTTTTAGGCTAAAGGTTGATTCAGACCGCAACGCGACGCGTAAATGCATTTCTAAATTTGTACTGAATTTACATTAATCCATACAAAATTCCGCGCCGCACCTCGCCTCACCTCGTCGCGTTGCGGTCTGAATTGACCCTATGAAGAAGCGCAGGTTGATACAGCGAATCAATCTTTTTAAATCATATTTTAAAGAAACAAAGAAATAAATGAAATTAATTTTAACTTATAATATTCGATCTCGGTGGCCAGTTTCTTAGGAAACTAAACCAAGAAGAAGTCAAATATAATGTCCAATTTTACAATGCGCTAGGATCAATTTACAACATACGAGCGTAATTTGTGAGTGGTAGTAGAGTAATGATTTGTATGAAAAGATATTTACGCGACCGAAATTCTGCGACTCACAATATAACTCACAAATTACGCTCGTTGGCTATAACTACACCCTAAGTGAAGGACTATTTCTGTATAATCTATACTAATCTATACTAATAATAATAATTATTATAAATGCGAAAGTATCTCTGTCTGTCTGTCTGTCTCGCTTTCACGCCAAAACTACTGAACCGATTGTAATGAAATTTTGTACACAGATAGTCTAAAGCCTGAAAAAGGACATAGGCTACTTTTTAACCGGAAAAAGGGGTTGTAAGGGGGTGAAAATGCGTAAATTTGTTCAAATTAAGTTAGTTCCAAAAATTCATAATAGATGGCGCCGTGCGTCTCCTACATCGTGCTATCGCTTGCTCATGCATCTTTCTATAAGAGGTGGTACCATGTTGATTGGGTTATTGGGGTGAGCGATATTAGGAAAGCGTCGATGTTGACATCGATACTAGGATCGAATCAAAAGTATCGATGTACGGTAAATATCGATCGAAAGACATCAATATTTCTAAAACATCGATGTTTTTGGAAACACACAAAAGTGTCAATTATATTTATGAAAAGTTTTAATTATTAGATAAATGCACTAGAAATAAGAAAAATAATAATAAAAAAATTAACAATACCAGTGTTTTAAGGGACACTTGTAAAAAAATTAACTTGGACATGTTTCATTATATTTCACAAAATCAATAGTAAAATCGAAATTGCCTCCGCTTCACAAATCACAAGTTTACTCACTTTTTTCACCAAGTCCGCATCAAGTGTGTGACAGTGACAGTTTTTTTTAATCTCTTATGAAATTAAAACAAACTTATTCGTACGACTGTGAGCTTACTCCGATTATTTTGATCAGTGTCATTTAGGCCGGCATAAATAGTCAGTACTCAAGACGCATCTCGGTCTCAAGACACGGTTCAGGCTCTGTGATTGGTTTGTTGTTAAATTTGAACCAATCACAGAGCCGAACCACGTCTTGAGACCGGGTCGCATCTTAAGTACTGACTATTTATATCGGCCTTAGTGGAAAATAGTTGAAACTTGATTATCTGCTAATGACTATGCAATATTTATACTTGAAGCTAGTACACCTACTGCAAGCTAGACCGCACCCAAAAGAATAATTGGCGTTTCGATATTTTATTTAGGTAACATCGATGTTTCGATGATATCGAAGTCAATCCATCGATGTTAAAACATCGATGTTTCTTCAACATCGATGAATATCGATAATCCCTATTGTGTTTTTAGATTCTTTCGATTGTTATACACGTCGATAATGAGTAACTCACTACTCAGTTATTTATTCTACGCAGTGATGAGTGACGAAACCTTAAACCTACCAATGCTAAATAATTTATGGGTAAAGCTAAAGTCGTGTAATGGGGGGCTGTAGGTTTAATTTTAAAAAATGAAATATTATGTGCGCACTGCACAGCTGTTTTTGGGTGTTTATTGATTTAAGGGGTACCTACCAGGGTTTTAAAAAGATTTTAAATTTGACAGCAATTTTGTTGACACCGCGCGCTATAAACTAAAGTCCACGCGGACGAAGTCGCGGGCAACAGCTAGTTAGTCATAAAACAGTAAGAGTTGGGACAGACGACCGACACGACTAGGGTACGATCAGGCGCAGGACCGACTTTGAAACAGGCGCAACGGTTTAGGCGTCAAGAGGCACCAGACGGATAGACAGACACAATTTCGCATCTATAATATTAGTAAAAGAATGAATCCAGGCTTTCACAAAAATGTACGGTTTCTATCAAGTGTTACGTTAACAAGACGTAAAGTGTATAATTACTTAAACAACATTTAATCTGAGTGAACCGCAGGGGTATTAAACTTAGACTTTTCTAGTTAGCTTAGTCTAAGTCGTAAACAGCTTGAAAACTTAGATTAATTTTATTTAATTAGAACTTTATGGTGTAGTTTCTGTCTGGGACTTTATAATAAGGTCTTTATGCTGTCCCTTTTCATACATGCATTCATACTTCCTTACTATAATGTCATAGGGAACTTATTGTAATGCTTCCACAGGAAAGATTAACAGATTCTATTTTAAAAAATGGTACGAAGATAGATACTGGAAGCTCTTATACCATATTATTTTGTTAAATTTGTGGACTGTAATTCGGGAATAAAGAAGAAAGGGATAAAGCAGTTGATTCCACTAACCTCAGTTGGTTCCGCAGCCTTGCTTCGAGAGCCCTCTACTTCTCTTCTTCGCTGGATACAGATTTTTCACACTCGGCTTAGTTAAGTAGTAGACGATAGGCTATCGCGTATAGTAACGACGTAGGAATAAGTTTTCACGGAGTCGCTCGACAGCGATTCGTTTAGCTGATGTTCGGGTTCAACCGACACTCGCGAAGACCGACTGCTTTATATATAGGAAGAGATGGAAGGAATATCACGCTTTCGCCGCGTGATTCGTGAATCATGGATTTTTTATTTTTCTACCTTCATTTACAAAAAATATGAATTTTTAAATTCGGGTTCATTCAGATACTTTGAGGCTCTGGAAATTACATAGGATAGCTACAGCATAAATGTACAATTCCCGCGCTTGAAATGAATTTCAGCTAGGCTGCGTTTTCTCCAGAGCTGAGCGGAGCTGTGTTGCGAGGAATGTGTTTTTGAACCAATAGAATTGCATAATTGACATTACTTTGTCATGACATCGCTTAGCGCGGCGATGCTATTAGTTCTCAAAAACACATTCCTCGCAACACAGCTCCGCTCAGCTCCGGTAAAATGTATGTAATACCTATGTCTGTCCTTTAAAATAAATTTGTTATGGAGATACTTTCGAGTCTTGGGAAAGGATATTGAAGTTTCCATCTCAAAAAGAGTTTATAAGCATTAAACGAATTTTAATGCAACATTCTCTTTTTTTAAATAATTCAGTTTATTCCCCAGCCTATGAGTATGACCATGAAATGTCATAACGTTTTTAATGGTATTTTTGTTTAATGTTTATAGATGTTAACACAATCACGCCAACCGAACAAACAACGAAAAACAAATACTAGTTGCCGGGGGAAATACAGGGAAGTAGGTCGTTTAAGGCAAGAACACAACGTTGAAAATATGGTTGACAAAACGCAGCAGATTATTTCATGCAGCAACTCACAACACTTTTTACTACCCAAATACTGATGATCTATATCAGTCAGTGTACGTGTGTACCTTTAACTATTTAGGTTATTAATATGTGCCTTTTCTATTTAGACCCAATATGTGGGCTGCTATTGATAAATATCACGTCGTGTGATTCATAATTGACAATTGTTTTCTTCTTTTCAATATTGACGCAGTTTAAAAACTTAAACTGCGTCAATATTGAAAAGAAGAAAACAATTGTCAATTATGAATCACACGACGTGATATTGTAATCAATTATCTTTATATATATTAATATTTATAATATATATTAATAATAAAATAATATTATTAATAATATTATTAAAATAATATTTATAATATATATTAATCAATTATGTAATCAATTAGGTACCTATTTTTATTCGTTATTGAAATATTTAAAACATAATTTTAGCGGTTTTCAGAACGCAGCGTCGTGCGTCAATTGTAGTTTTGTGTACACACCCTTATAACCACACTCCGAAGCGGTTGAGTGATCAGTGCAATAAGGTTTTGCAAAAATGTTGGTTGATTTTGTATTGGGATGAGATATACGAAAAATATTAACTAGGCACTTTGTTCTAAAGTAACTTAAGCTTAAGCAAACTTGGAAGCAGGTGCTACATTCTAAATCTCACCAAAATTGATAAAGAACGGTTAAAGGTTAAAGAGTGTGAGAAGGGGAAAGACTAACACACAAAGAGACAGATAAAAGCAGATGGCCTAATCCATAGCTGTCGCAAAATAATCGCTCTGCCGGTTGTTTTTTAAGCGTGAAATATTATTATTAGTCAGGAAAAATCCGAAGTAAATAACCTTTCCGATCGTACCGCAAGCGACGGCGCGGGAAAAAATACGCCACTTTATGAATAAGGGTCAATTCAGCCCGCAACGTGACGAGGCGAGGCGAGGCGCGACGCGACCTAAATTAGCATATATATTTGATAGATTTCAATTGCGTGAGACATCTTGCGAATCTGTCAAATCCATATAAATTGAGAAATGCATCTACGCGTCGCGTTGCAGTCTGAATTGACCCTAAGAGTCAACTCAGACCGCAACGCGACGCATACATGCATTTCTAGATTTGTATTCAATGGATTTCAATTGCGTGAGACGTCTTGCAAATCTGTCAAATGCATACAAAGAAATGTGTTCGTGCGTAGTTGAGGTCTGAATTGACCCTTAGGTTGTAGGGTTTATTTTCTACTGACATTGGGCGTTTTCACACTGCGACGGTAACGACACGACACGATACCACAGAATAGATAAGGGTCACCGCACATACAATACAATTTCAATAAATTGCGTAGTGTCACAATTTAATTGGACAACGTCATCGTGTACGCTGCCAGCCGCAGACTTTTAGATTTAGTTGGTAACGGTGTTGCTAGCCTAGCGACGTGCATGTTAAAATGCGTAAAAAGCACGCTTTTATTGTGGCACTAATAAAACGACGGCAAAAAGAAAGGAGAATATTTTAGGTGCATTCAATATTAAGTAACAGAATATTAGAATTAGTACGATAGTCAGTTTGTACGATAGTCGGCCAACTTGAAATTGTATAATATGTGCGATGGCCCTCTATTCTGTGGTATCGTGTCGTGTCGTTATCGTGCAGTGTGCAAACGCCAATTGTTGGTCTAGCGAGCCATGCCGCCGCTGCTTTGTAGTGGCGTAGAGCAAAATTAAACCTATAGCCTAGGTCTACTAATAATTGAAACGAAGTTCCTAATCGCGAGTTCGGCGAACAAGATAGGCTAGACAGAACGATATTTGACCTCGACAATTTTTTATTAGTATCCGCATGGTGGGGGCAGAGGGCGTTGATAGTATTCCTGTGCGTCAACTAGATGGCGTTTTTTGAGAATAAACAGCGACGCGTTATTAGTAATCCTGGGCGTCAATAGATGGCGTTTTTTTAAATATTTTTTGAGTGTATACTGTATATTTAAGTATTCAGGTTAATTGAACATAATATGAAATAACTTCGTTCCATTTGGGTGTCTCTTGACACCTCTCAAGTTATTTCATTTTTTGTCGGTCGCGGTCGCTTGTGGGCTGTGGCGAGGTAGGGATCAGAAAGACACCTGTAGGTAAAGTAAGTACTCACTCAAATTACAAAAGTTTGAACAATGCTTAATTATATTCGAAACCTGAATACTTTGATAAGTTCGAAGAAAACGTTCGTAAAGATATTCAATACGATCAATTCATCGGAAAGGTTTTGGGTATAAATAAATTGAGTTATAAGTAAGGACAGACCCTATTTCCGTAAAATTGTCTCCGACGAGAGTGCCCCACTCGGCAAAGTCATCTACGTTGCGTAGAGTCGAATACGTGACTTTTGCCTAACTTTCCTTACAGTTTTATAATGCTTTATTTTTTGTGTATGATAATTGATAATTTGAAAAAGACTTACATAATAAATAACCCGTCAAAATAAAAATAGCTAAAAGTTGCACTTAATTAAGTATATAAAGTATTCTGTAAAATGTAAACGATTAAAATGTTAGACTTTCTGTTTATGATGTGAAAACTTTTAATTGGCCTTCATAATATTATGTGTACCTTATTGTTTCTGTATGTTTATTGTTTTGAATCAAAACACATATTTGACAACTTGACGCAACTTGACGCTCCCGCTTCGCAGTCGCTTGTTCGCGTAGGTTTGAACAAAGCATAATTGTTTTCCGATCTCAAATAGTAGTGCTAAAGGTTGGTACTTTGCCCTTATCCTTCCTTAGAAATCATTGGCTACAAATAAATTGATTTATAAATAATTCATGTACCATCGAGGAAATTGATTCCTAGGCAGTTGACAGACCATCAACGTCACTTGGTTGGATCATGTCAATTCAATGTTAATACCACGTTAATACTTAATGTCTGTTGGGTTTAACATAATGCGACCAAACTACGTTGGTCTCCCCATCTGCTTAGGAATCAACTTCTCTGATAGTACAGCGGGAGAAGTTATTATAAATGAATTCCAATGCAATGAATTTCATTTATCATAATAATAATATTTTTTTTGTTATAATTTAACAAAAAATATAATATTTAAATCAAACAAGAATAAATTGTATATCAATCACATTATTACAATTTATCATTTATTTTAATTATTAGTACTTAAGACGCTGATAACCGCCAATGACGTCGATTTTCATGCCAGAGAGACAGAGATGTGAAGTGTTCACTCGATAGCGTGGATACATTTTTCGTTTGTTGGAGGAAAAAATAAATATTATGGGAAATCTAGATGTCAGAACCGAAAATTTAATCTCACAAGCTTTGGATTTTTGTAAAAGGCATCAAATAAACAATTTTTTTAATCATAGCTTGTTTAATATTTTAGTAAGAACTGTTTAAAGTTCCTGGAAGATGTGACTGGTACTTTTTTTTCATCCAGTAGGAATACATTATTTTATTATTTAAAATAAAGAAGCTTTTTCAAAAATCGCATTTTTTGTGCCATTATATATATATATATATATGTACGTCTAGAAAACTGCACAAAGACGTCGAATTATAGTCCACTAGAATCTAGAATATGATTAGCCAAATATTGAAATACTTATGAATAATATTGTATAAGTATTTCAAGTTTCAGCACAATTTCAACGACTTTGACAGACTAGATGACGTTATGCTTATTTTCGTGTGTTTGGGGCATAAACGTCGTGTATGTGGGGCATAACTGTCGTGTGTGTGTGACTGTGTGCCATAAGTGGGTGTGTATTCGCCTTAGGCGAGTCCTTTTAATATACCAGATATTTATATTGGAGTGTGAAGCGTATTGGAATGTATTGATCTTTATAATAAGTTGAGTGCTATGAGATCTATATTTCCTGATCTCTCCATTTTACCATCGACGAAAAAAGGGATGTTATAAATTTGTGTCTGTCTGTCTATCACTCTGTCTATGTCCGTAATCGGACCGATTTATTAAGTTTTTTCGTTTGAAACCTATGCATGATCGCGAGTGATCTTACTTCTCATATTTAGTGCTGGAAAATTGCGGTTCATCTATTTTGTGAATGGTTACTATGTGACTTCCAGTCATTTGATCGGTTCAATACTTCGTTTTTTTGTTCTTGGCACAAAAAATAGGGGTTTAAATCTTTTTAATTTATTAATTTTACATTATTTAAGTACCTAAGCATTCAAAATTGGTACAGGTTCATTTATGAAGTCTAATTTAAAAACATCGTATGTCCCTTTCCATTGTAAATTGAAAAAATCGTTAAAATCTGACCGAACCTTCTATTTAGCTAATTTAAGGCCTTGGCTGATGGCTCGTTCAAAAACTTCATTAAGGTAATGACACCAAGGCTGGCTGATCCATATTCAACAGACTTATCTACATAGCGCTTTATCAAATAGTTCCACAGATTATTTACACTGGAGTGACACTATGGCCTCGCTAAAAAAAACACGATTTTGTTGCATTTCTTTAATAGAGTAGGATGAACTTAAAACTTTCAAGAAGAGAGCGTATTTCCTCTTAAAAGCTCGTCTAATGTTGCGAGTGTCCATCCAGTGGGCGACGGTACCTAGTTGCTTTCCATCAGGTGACTCGTTTGCTCGTTTGCCTCCGTATTTTATATTAAAAAAATGGAAGCTCTTTTGACGGTATTGTGATTTGTGCAGCTTATAAAATAGGTAACGTAGGGAGAAAGACTTCTGGTTTAGTTCAGATGAGCAAAAACTGTAGAATAAACCATATTAGGTGATTATTTTTATTTCCACCACCCCGCTGTGAGAACAGACAAATAAATAACTCAGTTTGATATACGGCCATTATTCTGAAGATTTATTTGATACACACACCTGTCTTCTGGCCTAGTACATAAGAAGTGTGAGAAGATTGGTATGGTCTATTTTTGGTACATCATCATTATGGTAAAATGTTGAGTATTTTTCCATTTACTACTTGAAAAAATCATCACGCCCATAAAATTATTTTCCATCACTATCGGTCCAGTGGTTTAACAAATACAAATTCACTGTCTGTATGTCTGTCTGTTACCTCTTCACGCCTAAACTACTGAACTGATTGTGGTGAAATTTAGTATTGTCATACTTTGATTCCCAGGAAAGAACATAGGGTACTTTCTATCCCGTAAAAATGTAGAATTAAAAATATTTATAATTAATATTTATAATAATGATTCGCAAGTCGGATACTGTCTATCTTGGAGCGTCGAGTTGGCGCGCTCTCAACAGCTCGTTAGTCTCAAGTTAGAGCTTTTGTCTAATTACTGTAAGGATAGGCTATTTTAACGTTAAGATGTCTTTACTAAAAGTGACCCAATGGAAATAGAAGAGGCATAACTTAGATGCAAGTAAAATATGAATTGTATTTTAAACAATACTAGTGAGCGAGCTATAATGTCTACTAATATTGAAAATGCATGACTATCTTAAGAGTCAAACCTCAACGCCACATTTCGTGTCAATATACTTTAAATCTCGGATAATAACGCTAATTTGGACGTCAGTCATTCATTTGGAAGTCGTTACACAAAGTTTTATGTTATTATATAACGATAACGACAAGTCTTAACATACAAGTGTTAATTAAATTTTGAAAGCAAATGACGACTTGCTACCATTTTTCTTTTACGACGTAATTAATTTACTGATGACGACGTCTCCAGGGGTACGGGGCTTATCCTTACCATCGGAATCATTGCTACTATTTATCACCGTGGAAGTTTGAGGTCGGGTCCCTTATCACTCGACATCTGAAGGTTGCTCTTATCTATTCATACTCAGTTCCGGTCAACTGTTCTGTACTGATGCCTCAAAGTATGAAAATTGTAAAATTTGTCAGACTTTTATACTTAATAATAATAATAATATTTATTTCCATAAACAACTTTATTTTTTTATGCACTTGCATTAATATTACGGATTTTATGTTTTTATTGTCTTAAAAATTGTGAATTTGATTTAGGACTAGTCAGCACAGCTCCAGCTGTATAAATAAGTAATTCCGCGGGGACCCTACATTTTTCCGCAAAAAAGAAGCCTATGTCTTTCACCATGGTCTATTCTTCATCTGTGCCCAATTCAATCAAAATCTGTCTAGTATTTCGTGAGATTAGGGCGTACGAAGAAAAAACTTTTCAGCTTCATGATGCTGGTATGTAATAGATTTAAAATTAGACGTAACGCCTTAAATTTAGAAATTAAATTATTATCCATTATCGGGCACTCATATAGAAAGCAGTCAAGAAAAAAATTAGGAAAGTAACATAGTTATTTATTTTGCTTGGTTTATATTATGCTTTGTTCAAACCTACGCGACCAAGCGACTGCGAAGCGGGAGCGTCAAGTTGTCAAAATTCAAATGTGTGTTTTGACTGCGAAGCGAGAGCGTCAAGTTGCGTCAAGTTGTCAACTTGACGCTCCCGCTTCCCAGTCGCTTGGTCGCGTAGGTTTGAACAAAGCATTATAAAGATGGCAAAGACAGAAAAAAGTATTTTGCTTTTACAAGTTCACTTCCGGTGTTATTACAGTCACAACTCACAATATTTTCAAAGAGGGTTCATGTTCGAAAAACGTTTGCGAAAAAGGAGAAGAAATAAGGTAAATGTTTATATTTTTATTTGATCTTAGCATTTTGGATACGAAGGTAAATAATAAAGATATAGATAAAGAAGTTCTTAAGCTTCCGTTTTCTTTTTAAGGTTTGTATCATCCGAAATCCGTCACCTGCCGGCCTAAGATGCGCAAACGAGATAATTTTGTCTACGTCATGTTTTCTCGATGTTTGAAGGTTTGTCTCTACATATTATTTGTATTGACCCTCATGAGTAATGACATACATTTTTTCTCGTACACGAGAAAACTAAAACTAAATTGGTTCTAAATAAACGGACAGCCAGTCGTTGAGGGACTCTTGTGTTTGGCAGATCCAGCACAACCCTTCGTATACGGCTGATGGCAAATCGCGGGTGGTTTTGGTAGGTTTGGCGCTTCTCGCCGACCAGCCGCCTAGCTCCCGAGAGAATCAGAATCGAATCAGCTCGATCTCAACAGTTTTTGCTACTCCTGACAGCTATACTTGCGCAAAATCGAGCTGCGACTCAATTTGGAACTAGGTAATTCGATCTCAACGGCTTTTTCCACCCCTGACAGCTATACTAGCGCACGATCGTGCTGCGGCTTAGTTTGGAACTAATCAGTCTCGTAAATCAAAATCGTATCAGTTTAGGGAGTAACAGCCGCACTCAGAGTCGCTCATTAAATCATCATTTAAAAAATTAAAATTATCCGCTGCCCATACAAACCGCAACACTAAATGCTCATTAAACATGAAATTTCCTCTCAGAGTCAGTTAATGATAAATTAACACCTCAAAATGGCGATTAAATTTAAATACAGAAGAAGCACCATTTAACTCGATTGAGTCGCTAATCGTGGATTTTGCTGTCAAAGGGGTATGACATAGAGATTTTTTTTTAAATTTGTCCCGGTCGGGACAGGCAAAGGGAGCGTTGCCCATACAGCCATTTCTATGTTTTCTCTATATTTTAATGAATGATAGTGAAGGCCGAAGCCAATTCTATGACATAGAGAAATATAATACACGGGGGCATGATCTTCTTCTTCTTCTTTTTTATATGATTTTATTTATAGTTCGTCAAAAAAGAGTACACACTCTACGCAATTTTTAAATCATGCAACAAATACGAAAACCTTATTCAATCGAGTTAAAAATGTGCAACGCAAATAATATTTAAAGTGTATAAGCGTTCTCTATGGAAATACAAAGAGAAAAAAACACCTTTTTAGCGTGATTACGTTTAGAAAATTTTGTTCTGTGTCTACTCTTTTCTCACAGACTGTAGTCGTGATCGTTTCGTTTTTCAATGCACATTACGCATGCGCAAAGTTAAAAATTAGTGTCAGTGTCATGTTCTAAAATATGACAGAAATAAATTTAATATAATTTTTAAAATAAATTAATTAATATAATTTAATAAAATTAATATTTTAGAACATGACACTCAATTATTATGAAGTTGACAGTACTTGACAGTCAGCTGCCAAACTGCGAAAAAAGCCGCGCATGCATAGTTGAAAAATGAAACGAACACGGCTTTCTAGTCTTGGAAAGTCAAGTCGTGTTCGTTTCCTTTTTTTTTATTGGTCGTGAGTCGTGACTGCGGCCGTCAGAGTCGGTCATTAAAAAAATAGCGCTGAAGATTATTTAACAAATTGAAATTTAATGCTTTCATTACAGATACCTCTCAGAGACAAAATTAATTTACTGATTAATTTCTGTCCCCTTTAAATCATTCGTACTATGACGTAGTTTGTTCCGTGTTCGTACGCCGCTCCATAGCGGCCTTAAATTAATCTCTGATAGCCGCAAGAAGAAGGAAAAAGTAGTAGTAGGTATCTAGTAATTTTTATTTTGTTTTTAGTTGGCGAATTTAACATAATATTATATTTTAACATAATACATTTCAACAGGATTTTATTGGTCAGTATATACTATATATAAATAGACTATAAAGTACTTACTTATAATGTTTTGTACCAGTTTCAATTCTTATCACGTCATACTTTTATTTTAGATAACAATGCAAGAAGACAAGAAGAAGTAAAAATTTACAAAGTTTGCAGTGCTAGGCAGAATAATGAATATAGAAAAAAATAACAAGAAATCAAATTATGTAATGCAGCTCGCTTCAACTCCCGTACTAGGCCCAAGTGGGCCGCGATAACAATTGAAAGGCTATTGTGTCTCGTTTTGCCGCGATCGAAGGAATAATAAAATATATACTTACTACTAAAATAATTTCATTCTTTCCTACCTTTCACTACCTACCTACTACAGTAATGTAACAAACATAAAAGGTGTTAGAAAAAAAACATGTTTTATATTGTTTTTATAATAGGTACTAGGTATTTAAGTATTTATTAAAACATTTGAAGTTTCTATGTTTTACAATTTGGATTGTGCGAATAACCTGCCTTATGTCTACTATTACCTACCATTTAATATAAGAAAACCATTTGCTATTAGGAATTATACATAATAATATTGTAACTATATAGTAAACATACTTTAATTTCAATAAGTAAGTACCGTAATTACACAATTTTATTGACAATGTTCATACTTCTTTGTAGGTATATCTGGTTTGTATGGAAGTGACTATAGGTACTTTTCATGTGAAATACTTCTATTTATTAGCAAGAAATGGTAAAAACAGCTGTACTAAGTAACTAGGCATGTATTGCACAAAAATGCTTTAGTACCTACTATCACAGTTATGAAGTTCTATGTTTACTGTGGCATTATCTAATATTATTATTATTTATTATTAACACTTTAAATAAATTTTATTTTTATCTTAATTTTATCTTTTGAAAAATCAAAACTGAAAACATTTCAAGAATAACCTCAAACTTGAACATCAAACTTTGCAATTAGCGATTTTTAATTGTCATCTCTGAGAGGGACATTTCATGTTAAATGAGCATTAAGTCTTAATTGACGTCTCTGAGTGCGGCGGTAAGACTGCAGTTTCAAATATCCCCGGAGTGCTTCAGCTAACTGAGGCATATCTTAATCCCGGGGCACCCATAAAGGATTTTCCCTGCGTTTTTAAGTAAAAGAAGTTTGACTATGAGATGTGCCTGACTCTCTGTCAGCTCAACACGAGTAGACTAGGCACCAGGTATTTAGCGAAAGAGTTGTGCTGGGCTAATAACTCGGATATTACCGATCATACGCACTTCGCTGGGAAAGTCAGTCAATGACAACGCTAGATGACTGACTCTGACTGACTTTTTTCCAGCTCAACGCAAGCAGACTGTGCACCAGGTATTTAACGAAAGAGTTGGACTGGGCTAATAACTCGGATATTACCGATCATACGCGCTTGGCCGGGAAATTGCTTCGCGGTGGAAGGAGCACAAATTGGAGGTAGCGTCGACATCCAGCACAAAGGACGTTGCAGCAATTTCAACAGCTTCGATTTCGGTGGTCATTTGATTAAAACAACAAACTGACAACGTCAACACCTTATTAGGTGTTGACGTTGAGAAGCGCCAAACCTACCAAACCACCCGCGATTTGCCATCAGCCGTATACGAAGGGTTGTGCTGGATCTGCCAAACACAAGAATCCCTCAACGACTGGCTGTCTGTCTGCCTGTCTGCGGAGTCCAAACGTGTGGACCAATTTAGTTTTAGTTTTCTCTTGCACGAGAAAAAATGTATGTCATGACTTATGACTCATGAGGGTCAATAGAGATGAAGAGACAAACCATCTAACATTTATTCCCAGATTTAGCCTATTGGCTAATCCTGGGAATAAATTATCGGATGTTTTCATAGGACGATTTTACTTTTTATCGGATGCGGCTTGTTCCTACCTGATTAATACAAAATACACTAAACTGTGCACTTGAGCTTTCGGACGTCAAAAAAGAATCTGGCTAGTGAGTAGCGGGATGTTTTTGCATCCGCGGACGTTAGTATTTATGAAGGGGGCGGGGGACGCATCCGCGGACGTTTTAGATTCTGAAATGTCTGGCCAGACGTCCGAAGACTCATCTTCCTTTTTTTTTTGAACCGTGCACATTTTTAAGCCGCATCCATCAGCCGCGACTAAAAGTCAATTGTTTGGTTAAAACTCATTTAAACCCAAATTAAGCTATTTTGATTTTTGACCTATATGTCATAATTAACATATTCAATATCTATGGGCAGATAATGCTGAAAATATTGCGTAAACAGCGTTTGCAAAAGGTCTTAAGCGCCCCACACATTAACAGTTCGTCGGCAGGCCGTCGCCCGGCTAAAGACCCTGTACTCACAGTTCCCCGGACGATTTTGTAGATTTTGTATCGGCAGTCAATGACTGTCAGGCAGCCTGCCTATATATTTATTTATATATTAACACCTTCACTGCGGCAAGTAAAATCTTAAACCTTTGTCTGGTGCGGGGTGGGCCTTTCTCGACCCACCAGCACAAGGTTAGATTAAATTACTATAACTTTGCGAAAACATAATGAAGGTGTACAGTTTTTGGACTATTGGAATAACCTTGAACCCAACTACTTTAGATTTGATTCGCCCCGGTATCTGCCAAACAGGAAATGAGAAATAAACCAGGGAAAGTGGCGGGCCGATATCGACCCGAACCGCACTAGAAAGTATTTTAGTAGAGATGGGAAAGACAAAAATAAGGGGATATCGAAAATATATATTTTTATTAATATATTTTAATTCCTGTCTTTAAAACACAAAGCCCGTTTTTGTTTGCACATTCTGCAGTATGTTTTATTTTTTTTATTTCTTTTTTGACTCGACACTCCTCATGGTTTCTCGCAGTTTTTCATATCACCCTGCACAATTTCGCCGTTTAACGCTCATCTCAAGGACATTATTTTTTGTTTCCTGCTATCGTGCGTTGTTAATTTTATAAAATGAATAATTAATGTATTTTAAAAAGATAAAACCGACTTCAAAATCGTACGTAATTGGGAATCAAAATTACCTATTTTAAAACACTACTGAATCGATTTTGATGAACAGTATTCCCGAAGTTAAATAGTACCCAGTACAAAAAAAGAATTACTTTAATCAGACTAGTAGTTCCGAAGATGTGCGAACACAAACATAAGAATATACATGAATATGTATGTCACTTTGTCACATTTGTTCAGATGCTGATAATATAGAGTAAAACATATCAAAACTAGGCAGTTCTGAAAATAATACATACAATATACAGGTTGAATTGATAACCTTTTTTTGAAGTCGCTTAAGAAACGCGACGTACGTCAGCTACGACTTACGATAGATTGCACATCACTAACTGGTGAGGCGGACGCTCGGTGCGGTATCGGGTTGTCAACCGCCTGTTTGTACGGCGGGCTGCAATAGGCCCACTGCCGCACTGAGTTGATTTTTGACACCTCCAGTGCGTGGTGGGTCGATAACGACCTGCCATATTTTTTTTATAGAAAAGACCTATAATTTTAAACACAATCTCAAATATATATTTGCCTCTGTCGTACCTTTACAAACACCTGAGATAATCATTCCGCACCGAGTGAGAACTTGCGGCCAATAATATAATGTGAGATTTAGGTTGTTTTGAATCGTGTTTTTTTGGCACAATTTGTTGTTTTTTTTCTTTTTTCTCGAATTGGATACAGTTTTATCTATAGATTACTTCTGTCGTTTTCTTTTTATGAATTACAGCTCCAAGTTGCCGAAATTAACAGCAATTCTTTGCCCATTTTCTCTAAAATTTGCCGAGTTACATATTTTTTTACTCAACTATTTCATATTAAAGTGGTAAAAAGTAATTCCAACATTTTATAGACGACTTTCTCAACAGTACATTGTATTTTTTTCATACCATTAAGATGTCAATACAATCCATAAAAAGGTGATATTCTAAACCTTTTACAGCAAAAATCACAAAACTGTCGCGGGTTTGAGTTGGATTATTTAAAAATAAAAAATCTAGCTCCAACATTAGATTATAATTGAAATGATCTTACATGTTGTGCATTAAAACTTATAGAAATACTGTATTTTCACTGTTAAATCACGTCTGTAAAATCAGCGAAATCGGAAAAAATTTCGTATACGGACTCTTAATCTAGACAACTTATACCCCATGGTTAAGTATCCTAAATTGGAATATTATTTAACCAAATGTCAAATTCAACAGATTGGTCGGTGCGACGTCCCTATATATGGTGCATCAATGATTCCAATTTGACGGAAAATACGTATAGAAATGCACGAGCAGTCGGAAATTCAGTAAATGTCCATCGCTCAGAGACCGTTGGGCTCGTTTTGTTAGAGATTAGGCTATCGGAAAGTTACGGCTGCACTCAGGGCCTGTTTCACCACTTCCTGATAAAGTGCCGGATAGGCTTTCCACAACTCTTTTGACAGATTCTCCATACTCTATTTGTCAAGTTAAGTGGTGGATAGCCTATCCAGCTCTTATCAGGAAGTGGTGAAACTGGCCATCAGAGTCGTGAATTACTTGACTTTAATTCAATGGAGAGTTTGACAGGTCCTTAATATGTTGTGAAATGTTGTGTTTTTGTCTCATGCATCGGGAGTCACGACTGGAGAGGCAAGTCGTACGAGCAACTTTATCCAATTAACAACTTTGAATTGTACTTGGCAGTTGGTAAGATTGCACGGTCGGGGAAAACCCCAGCTTGCCACCAATGAACCTTATGATAATAACTCCCACACCGGTTTCGGTGACGGTGGCCGGTTTCATTGAAACCGGGCCAGTTACGCAGGAGACATTTTATAGTGCCTAAGTGTGTGCGTGTCATAAACTCATAACCCAGTGGGACGGAAAACCGACACGACTGTCGAGAGATCAGGCGCAGGACCGACTTTTTACATATTGTCCATCCGACGCATGGATCATCCTACTTGTCAGACAATCAGGTTATTATCAGCCTGCATTGTCCTAAGTCCTAACCAAATTTGGGAATAAAATGTTACCACCGCGGGAATCGAATCCACGACCTACGCGTCAAGTGCCGCGCTCTAAACCACTGGACCATGGAGGCGTTTTTTGATTAACCTTGTAGCTATAAGAATAAAGTTCACAGGTGTAGTCTTGGAGTTCCATAAGGGTCATATTGTAATAACCAAATTCCTGCTACAGAGGAATTTACGAAGGTACGCCTAAAATTACAATATGAGTTGCAAAATAGTTTTCGTCATACAAGTTTTGGGAATATGCGTGACGGCCGACAGGGAAGATCTTCCGACGGAGCGAGGCAGCATGCTCGGTCACACAAAGCCCACTGACGTCATTTCAGACGTTGTACGAGTAATCTTGTCGTGCTCAGAAACTTCCATAGCACGATGCCTAGTTGTGGGTACCGCCATAAAGTCATACTTACAACAGTTAATACTTATAAAAATTAAGTTTATCTCCACAGTTTGTCTATACTTTCGCATTTCCACTGATCGCCGTGCTAGGGCTACTGAGGCACACAATAATCGAGTAATTAGGAGCTTTCACAAGACACATGTAAAATTAGCTGTTGAGCCGAATTAGATGAAAGGTCTTTTCCTGAGACTCCTAATTACTCGATTATTGTGTGCCTCAGGAAAGACATTAAATTGTTTATCTGAACAATGTGCGGTTCTTTTCTTCTAAAATTGAATGTATTAGAAAATTTCATACCAGACATCCTGGACTAATATTATAAATGCGAAAGTGTGCCTGTTTGTCTGTTACCTTTTCACGCCCAAACCGCTGGAACGATTTTGCTCAAATTTTGTATTGAGATATTTTGAGTCCTGGGAAAGCACAAAGAATACTTTAATGCCAGAAAAGGTTTGCGGGCGTCATCTAGTACATAATATTTTAAATAATGAAAACTATAAAAAAAACAATAGAAAACAAGTTCAATTGCCAATCAAAACTTCATAAATCATAATTTACTGATTTTAATTCAGCGTAAATAGGTCAGAGCTCAGAGCCGTTTGGGTATGTAGAAACAGTTGTTTTGGTCCTTTGGGTATAATGCTAGAAATTGTTTTACATTATACATAGCAAAATTGATTTGTTTAGGTTTTCACTTCAGCTTTTTTAGGGTTCGACACTCAAAGGGTACAGAAAAATTGGTCATAGATTTGTTTAGGTTTTCACTCCTGCTTTTTAGGGTTCCGTATTCAAAGGGTTAAAAACAGGACCCAGAAAAATTGATCAAATTATTCAAAGGTATTCTTCTTCGCTGTCTTTTAGTCTGTCAATTATTATAGGCTGTATGTTATGACCGGGATAGCGAGATGGTTGAAATATTCAGAAATTATGCACATATGTATTTCAGTTAAAATACTTAAAGTAGAATAAATGTTCTAGGAAGTTGGAAGGCTCAAACCTGCTAAAACAGAGGCAATTTTTTGCCCTTTTTTTGTCGATTTCAGACTCCTGTTTTACTAAGCATTTCTTGTTATATTGTAAACGATAGGGATTGATTCACATAGCAATGATCCATTCAAAGGGACATAATAATTTATTGTTTATCAATAGGCACAAGAAGTTCGTAATAAAGTTCAATTTTGAATTATTTGAAAATGTGCCACATCACCTCGTCTTGTCACAATGTATACTGACCCTTACTGTAACAAATCAACCAATAGCAGGGTGACAAATAAGATCGCCTATCAGGTTGATCTATCACCGGCTTGTAGGCTTAAACATTTTGAGAGAAGGGTGGACAGTTTGATGTATGCCCTGCAATAAACATTGAAGTATTATCAATGTATGCTTCGGCACGGATGGGCGATTATATTGATGGGCAACTAAGCAAAAGTGGGATACTAGAAGATCAATTTTATTGTGGATTTTATTGACCGTCTAGGGTTTATTTATTTATTTATTTATTTATTAATAAAGTACAACCACATCGCATACATTTTTTACTTAAAACTAAAATAACAATTTGTATTATATCTAATGCATAACCTTGAACGCGCCTGCCTTTCAATCTTGTTGACAAAATATATATTATTGTTCAATAATATTGTTCACTGATATTGCACAATAACATTGATCGTCTAGGGGCCCACTTAGGCTGGATATATGCGTCCGCCGATATGCGCAGTTTGGCGGCTACACCGCGATATTACAAGAAAATACAAGATATAAAAAATAAAATACAAAGTCATAATAGTTTAGGGTATGTGTCCCTTGTATTGTGAGTTCGTTGTAATTTAAGTGATTTCCGTATTCGATTTTCGTATTCGGAATTTCGTGATGTCGGCACTACATCGACGGGTGCAAAGTAAAAAGAGTCATCTACAAAACAGCAACTTTTCAGGAGAGCGCATAATAGGAAAAAATGCTCCCATTTTGTCAATTTCCAATCAAATTTATTGAAATTTCTATCATTGCTTCATTATTTATTAATGAATCCACGTGTATACTTAATTTCTTCTAATAATGTTTAATTTACGAGATATTGTAGTTGTCTTCATCTACATTGCGCTTAAAAATATGACAACTGAGTTAACTACCACTTGGTCGTTTCTACGTGGGGAAAAATATCATGGGGATATATCTTTAAGTTAACGAAATTAACTTAAGTATACACATTTTGTCTTCATCGCTGACACATCAAGGTCTGCTATAAGATGTTATAGAACTTCATCGGGGCAGCACAATATTTTGCTCGAAAAATCTTTCGTTTATTTTCTGGAAACTTTCAACTTCTTTAAAAAGTCGTTTTGGACTTTCTAAACATTAAACAACAATTAAAAATAACAGTAGGAAAGTAGAAGTCAATTAATATAGCTAACAATAAGAATTAACATAGATAGGTACTCATAAACATTACAAACAATACTAATTTACAAAAGTAAATTGAGACATCTAAATCACAATCGCAACGTAGAAAAAGCTATATTATGGCAGATAGCTGCTTATGCCGCATAACATGACCACCGCGCGTCCCGCGTATAGACGACCAGCGGTAGTTATCCGCATCTACATCGTGCAATTTCACAAAACAGGAGTAGATGTCTTCTTTTACGTTACAAAAGTACCAAAAATAAGATGATATTCGAATTTTTGTTTTTGCTATATTGTAGAACATGATATTTTAAGCTAGTTTTTACAAAAAAACAAAAAACCCAAAATTGCAGATGACTTTTTTTACTTTGCACCCGTCGACATATAGGCGAACGCGTTGGCCGACGCGTTGGCCAAAGCGTTGGCCCAATATGTAGAACAGGCGTTCGCGCGTTAGCGGTAGGTATTTTAGACGTTGGCCGACGCGTTTTGTCGGCAGTACATATAGGCGAACGCGTTGGCCGACGCGGTGGCAAACGGTGAGACGAACGCAAACGTTCGCTTTTTTCACGCGCGGACGCGTCGGTATGCACTTGCGTTGTTTGGAATTCGTCCCGTACGGAGAAAAACGTGTGCGGCAGTAGTTTCTTCTGTACTATGCATTCGGATTTCCAAATACATAAAACTAATTCGGTGACGCGGGACGGGAGCGTCTTAAACGCGAAACTGGTGTGCATACCTCCGCGACTACGGTGCCGTAATGATCTACACTCTTGCCGTACCTATTTTTATGATACAGTTTACCGTTTGAAAAATAAACAGGAAAAACCTCATTTTCATACCTTTGACCTTGAATATTTTTTTTGCACAAAGAGGATCGCCGGGGACTTTTGAGGTTTTATTTGTAATGATGTATTTAACGTTTCCACCAATTTTCAGATCTATGCGAATTATTCCGAGGTGGAATGTTTAATTTTCCTGGGGTAAGATTATTCCCGCTCTGCCAACGCGAATGTCTCGCGCGGGAGACGCTCCCGCTTCGCAGTTGCTGTGGTCGCGTAGGTTTAGCCAAAGCCTAATTGTCTAATTCCTATTCTGTTATCAAAGGCTAGCCTATTCAGAAAGTTAGCGGATTATTCAAATCTTTAGATTTCGATATTATCTCTGAACTTAAAACTAATAGTTATCTATCCCACACTCTGTTAGTTTTAGTAACTTTATTTAAACACTAAGAAACTATAAACCAGATTAAAATTCTTTTAAAATATCCTCAGTTTTGACAAATACTTCCGTGGTTCAATGGTTTTGGTAGTGGCTTAGATTCCTGCGTTAAATGTTGATGTCACGTTTGGTTAGGACAATGCAGGCTGATCATCTGACTATCATCATCCGTGCTTCGAATAGGCATGTAAAAAGGCACTTGTTCTTTCGCCAGACTTGTCGGTCATCCGTTCTACTGAGTTAATATAAGTTTTAACTAGAGTCCAGGAACGAAATTATTTAGGAGAAAGCAGTAGTTGAAACCTTCCTAATTTGAGCTGCATTTCGGTAGCATTTGATAGTATTTGGGTACCATTTGAGTAGGATTTTGTGACTATAGGCATCATTTAGATAGCACCTGAGCAGGATTTAAACAGCATTTTAACAGCATTTGAGTAGCATTTGAGCAGAATTACACATAATTTGGTCAGCATTTGAACAGCATTAGGGCAGAATTTAGCAGAATTCCATCAGATACAATCTGTTAATAGCTCACCTGAAATTACGTTGAACACGGCTGCGAATCAAATTTCCCTATTAATTTAGATTAGTGAATATCAAATTGCTGCCACGCTGGTAATTAAAATATTGATTGATTTAATTATAATGATACAATGATTAATCACCAATAATTATTTAAATCATTAATCAATGTTTATTATATAAGTATTTCTGTGTCCGAATGTGGTCTTTGGTTGAAATCGTTGGTCCTAAAACAATTTTAAATCCAGAATGGCTACAAGTACAAAAATTAATTTGGACAAGTGAAATCTTTACTCGGATATTTTTTATACATAATGAAAAAAAATAGAATGTTTTCATTATAATATTACTAGCTGTTTCCCGCGACTTCGTCCGCGTTAACATCGTATAGTAACAAAGATGGATAGTTTTCCCCTTTTTGTGGTTCCTTATACAAAGGGTAAAAATGGGACCCTATTTAAGCAAACGTCAAACGCATAACTTTCATGTTTTTAACTGAAGAAATGACGGACTTTCATTGAAACTTTCTACCCCAATTTCACCCCCTTGGGGGTAGAATTACCAGAAACGTTTAAATAAGTATCCATTCATTTTTAATCAGTAGCACAAAAATAAAGATTCATGTTTCTAACTCAAGAAATGACGGACTTTCATTCAAACTTTCAACCCCAATTTCAGCACCTTGGGGGTAGAATTTCTAAAAACGCTTAAATATCTATCCATTCACTTTTAATCAGCAGTCCAAAAATAAACTTTCATGTTTCTAACTTAAGAAATGACGGACTTTCATTCAAACGTTCAACCCCTATTTCACCCCTTTGGGGGTAGAATTTCCAAAAACGCCTAAACACGTATCCAATCATTTTTAATCAGTAGCCCAAACATAAAATTTCAAGTTTCCAACTTAAGAAATAACGGACTTTCATTCAAACTTTCAACCCCAATTTCACCCCCTTGGGGGTAGAATTTCCTTCCTTAGTGGGTGTCTACTGAATAAAACAAACTTTCTCACCAAATTTCGTGGCTGTAACTTTAACAGTTTTTGCTCAGCGATGATGAATCAGTGAGTCAGTCAGTCAGGACATGTAATTTTATAAGTATAGATGACTGTTTTGCGAGCGGAGCCGAGCGCAATTTCTAGTACAGTATAAACTAAGTCTCAACATCAAATATTTACCTGAACTTGTACTAGGCCTGTATAACTTAGAGATAGCTCAGGGCAATCAGTTTCGGGAAATACCAGGCGCTCAGCGCTCGTAGAATAGTTCGTAACTCGGTATAATACTAGATGACACCCGCAACAACAGACAGACAGACAGACTTTTATAACATTACTGGACACTGGTTAACGCCCGTAACTCCATTCTAACTATGCGCCAATATATCACGCGAGAACCGTACATTTTTCGGGGCCAAAAACTACCCTATGTCATTTCCCGAGACTCCAAGTGTCTCCCATACCTAGACTAAATTTACTCTTTGCCCATACCTTTCAGTAAAATCTGTTTTTGATTTCATATGAATTTACAGCTATTTAAATTGTGATTCTACATCTATACTTATTATAAAACAAAGTCGCTTTTTTCCCTCATGTCCATTTGTTCCCTTTAATCTTTAAAACTACGCAACGGATTTTGATGATTCTTTCAGTGTTAGATAGCCCATTTATCGAGGAAGGTTATAGGCTATATTTTATCACGCTAATACGAATAGAAGAATGTGGAAAAAACGGGGGAAATTATTTGAAAAGGTTTATCTCGCGAACTACTGGAGCAATTTTTATGTTATTTGGCACAAATAAGAAGTAGACCACATGAAGGATCGTGATAGGCTATCGATTTTAATCATTTTATCAGTGGCTATATATTTTATACTCGTGTGACGCCGGGGCGGGTCGCTAGTTCACTGATAAATTAAATTTTAACTATTAATGGAAATAATTATTGTTCTTTAGCACAATCTATCAATTCAAAACTAAATAAATAAATAAACTTTTATTAATGACTTGTGAAAAATTTACACACTACATTAAAAAAGTAAAAAATCTTGTCAGCCGAAAAAAAATTTAAAAAGGAACACTGAACAACAATGATTTAAACAGCAATCAGCTAGTCTTGATAGTAGCGCTTAAAATAAAACAGAAGCGAAGTGATCATTCATGGTTCACACTAATGGGTCGTATTTATTATGCAATTTAAACAGACAAGTGCGAGTTGCGCTCACGCACGAGGGGTTCCGTACATAGTAATAGTACTACTATTGGCAGTATTCAAGAATCAAGAATCAAGATAATTTATCCACAGATATGTAGTCAAAAGGGTAACAAAGGTTACTCGTATAATAGTTCTTACATATCCTACCATAACAATGGTGTGTGACTGTCATTACTGTATACAGATTAATTAAAATAAATTTAACATTCTTCATAAATTAATAATTAGATATTTTCATATGCTAATGTCAGATGGATTTGTGTAATATTTAGGTATTGTTATGATAAATTCCGTCTATACTTCGATTTCATATAGGATCACCAGTATTTTGATTTATTATTTTCCAAGTTGCTCTACATTTATTTTTATTATATAAAATGTAATTTTTATTTTGTAGCTGTTTAGATTTATGTAAGCATTTTTTTAATATTAAAGCATACCTTTTATATACTTTATAGTTGTTATTTTTTATTTTTAGGCATTTTAAAAATAGTAACCTTTTTTTATGCAACACTTTTTTAGGCCTTTAGTTAGCCACGTGTTTGTCGATCTTGTATTAGCGTATTTTTTATTGTATAAGTTGGGAAACACAAATTAAAAAATAAAACGAATAATTCGTGAAATTTATTAAATGATTCCGTCAGAGTATGTTGTTCATATACTTCAGAGAATGAGATTGAGGAGATACTCGTAGCGTCACAGAATTTCTTAGTGTTTTGTTTGTTAAAATCCCTAATTTTTTCACTCCAGCTGTTTAAATGTATTTTTTTGTTAGTGTTTAAAGTAAGAATTTGGCATGTTTCATGGTCTGAAAGACCTAAATGAGAAATTTCGGTTTTAATTTCTTTAATATTGCTCGCGATCTGGTCGAGACACGCATTTTGACGAGTTGCTGATTTTGTATGCATCTCTATGTTGAAGTTCTTTAGGATACTTATTAGGTCGTAGCAATTTTTATTAGGCTTTAAGGTGTCGAAATTCCAGTCTCCGCACAAGATGATCTTTTTGGATCGATATGACATTTTTGTGAGAAGTTGTTCTAAGTTCGATATGAAAATATGGGGGTTACTATCTGGAGTTCTATAAATACAAATTACAGTTATCTTGAGTTCTTATAGTTCGATTCCGCAGCACTCAAATTCAAAACCACAGGAATATTTATTAATACAAGTTAAAACTTTGAAATTCATAATGTCGTTCCTTAAAATAATGCAGGATCCTCCTCTTTTGGTATTACGCGAAAATGATGCGACTAATTTGTAGCCATTTAGCTTGAATAGATTTTCACTCCCTTTTTTTATGAAGGTTTCAGTCAGACATAAGATATCAATTTTTTTACACTGTTTTGATAAATCTAGCAAGGCGAAATCAATTTCTTCAGTTTTGTTTATTGCACCCGATTTCTTCACAATTTCTTCAGTTTTGTTTATATTTTCGAGTAAGTTATTATATATTTTTGAATTTTAATGTATTGTTTTTTATTTATATAGGAATCATGATTCACGAACGACAGAGTTCGTTCTTACATTATTGCTATAGATTTCGAGTTAGTTTTAATTTTTTAAGTTGTCCAATATTTAGGTTTTGTAACGGCTACATACATAATATTTATGTTGCTCCGAATAAATATATGAAACACACTTTGCTACTAAATAAAGCTACACGATGTTACATACACAAAAAGTTTTGTTTCTTCTTTTAGTAACTTTTTCAACATTTTAGACAAGTCAACAAATCCTTTGTATCCGTTCTCCGTTGCTCCGTTTTGCCTATATTATTACCGGATACCAGATATTTTTCCAGGGTGAAAAGTGTCCTATGTTCATTCCCGGGAATCAAAGTATCTCCATACCAAATTTCAGCAAAATAGGTTCAGCGGTTTAGGTGTGAAGAGGTAACAGTCAGACATACTTCGTATAGTATGGAAGTATAGTACGACAAAAGAAATACATTATTTACTTTTTTACCCGTTTTACAATTTCAGTACGGAACTCTAAACATTGTTTATAACGTAAGATTTGTTTTTACATTCTGTTGCGTCTGAACTCTGTTACTACAATAGCAAGTTCAAAAATATTTTTACACTCGTTATGCACAAACAACTATTATATTTTAGCATAGCAACTGATCAAACTTTACTATACTGTACTCGGCGAAACATGGCGCTAGCGGTCATTGACTCCCTGCCAAAAACTTGTAAATTTCTATACAAAGCCGCGATTGACAACATCTGACACTTCACTGTCAATCGCGGTTTATATAGAAAATGACAAGTTTTTGACAGGCAGTCAATGACCGCTACCGCCATGTTTCGCCGAGTACAATATAGAATAGTTGCATACGCTTGGCAATGTCATTCACACGCATGTCCTTGTCCACCCATTAGGTTCGCCTTGTAAGTCTAAATTATTTTGACAAGCTCATTCTACAACATGGTAAAAATACATACCTTAGCTGCTCCGTTTTCGTCAATTTAATTTTCTGTAACAAATAAAAAAATTTTTTAGTAACTAAATACACATGTGGCACTAGGGGAGTGCCGGGGTAAAGCAATAGCATAGCATTTTTCATCAACTTATGCAATTATAAATCACATACGTCTAGTCGCACGCACACAAAAACTGTGCCGGTGCCAGAATGAAACGATGTTAGATGAGCGCGGCTTTCAACGCCGCACCACCGTGTCGGTCGGAATGGGGGGTGTTAGGTTTATTTTCGTTACAGAATTTCTTGATTCGGTCGCCGCGCTCAAAGCCCGCGATAAAAGCTATGCAATGGCCGCGTTTCCACTGAAGCGGAGCGGAGCAGAGCGAGCTTAGCGATGCCGAATAGACCAATCATCATGCTCAAAATCTTCGCTCCGCTTCAAATTCAAATTCAAAATTCAAATATTTGCCAGAATATAGTACAAAAAAATATTTAAAAATATATAATAGCTCAGATGCCACATGCGGCGTGCAAATATTTAAATATAGGTCATAACTAGACATCGGATTATATGCATTTGCATACTTGCATATGCAAATGCATATAATGGCATTGGCTTCGCTGTCATTCCGCTCGAATAGCACGATTGGTCAATTCGGACACCGCTAAGCTCCGCTCCGCTTCAGTGGAAACGCACCCAATAGCTTAAAATCGTCTGGTCCCGTTCTTACCCTTTGGGTACGAAATCCTTAAAAGTAACTCTTTTAGTACTGCCTAAACAGTGAACTCTATATTATAAAATATAAGGGACATAATATTATTATAATTTATACACACTCTATATTATAATCATTCATTTATATTTCTCGTGTATTTCTATTGTGTGAGGGACTGGTTTTCTCATCGATTATACTAAATATAAATCTGAGAGGCGATGTATCTTCTATTCCCAGTTGCCATTTATTAACGTATGTGTGAGAAGTACCACGTTGTTTCACGAGAGCTTTTATAACAAGTTTTATTGACATTTATAGTCCGAAGAATGATGCGAGTCTTAAAATCCATATCCATGCTAGTATTATAAATGCGAAAGTATGTCTGTCTGTCTGTCTGAGCATGCAGGCATGCATTTTTCCGCGCGGTGGAAAGAGAGGATACTTTTTTTGAAGTCTGAAATCATTTACTTTTTATTTATTTATTTCGATACGCTGCGGCCGCGCGGCTCGTCTCTATGTGCTATGTCGTTTTGCGATTTATCCTTCTAGCTCAGTCTTTTCCAAAGTGGGCAATAGCGCTTTCTTGTGTGCGCTGAAGGTCTAAAGGGGGGCGGTGACGTGGTTCCCAGAATAAAATGTGGGGGTTGTGTAGAGGCTTGGGGGTGATTTATTTCATCAGGTGGGTTATTATTCAAACCTCTTATTTCCAGCCAGTTTGCGCCCAAAAACGGTACATTTTGGGCGTAAACTGGCTGGAAATAAGAGGTCATAATAGCCCACTTGGATGCATTTTAAATTGAAACAATGGGGGCGCTAACACATAATTTGTTCTCAAAGTGCGGAGTAGACGAAATAAGTTTGGGAATCCTTGTTCTAGCCAAACTCATTAGTGGCAAATTAATAATCCGAATCCAAAATCGCCAATGCTCGATACAGGGTGATAATAATTCATAATAACCCTGATTGCTGTTGCAAATGGGAAAAATTTTACATGGGAAGTTTTTGCTAACGCATACTAATAATATTGTTGATTCGAAAGTATTTCTGTCTGTCTATCTGTTACCTCTTCACGCCAAAACCGCTGAACCAATTTCACTGAAATTTGGTATGGAGTAGGCCTCCCCCAATGAGCACCAGCTATCCCGATCTTGGGCGGCCGTCATCCATCCGCTGCCAGCCACTTTCTTCAAATCGTCGGTCCACCGTGCTTTGATACGTCCTATATTACGTTTGCCTAACCTAATCAATGTAGCTTTAAAATCACTACGGTTTTCTTCGAGGCCATGTCGCTAATTCTAACAATTGTCATGGTCAAACCACTTCATTTGAGTAAACTTTACATCACTTCTCGCGTTGTCTATGACTTCATGTTTGTCAACACTTGTTGTGTTTATTTTAGTTCCCATAACTAAAAATATCGGAGATTTGCATGCCAGAATGCTTTGCCAATGTGGAGGGAAAGTCAATGTTTGACCATTAAAATAATAAATAAAATAGACGACATAAGAATTTTAAGAAATGCAAATTAATGCTCAGTTTTTTCAGGGTTTTTGGCAGCGCCATTGCGCCAAGGTCGGAGCACAGGGTGCTACCAATGGTGCTACTAGCAAATATCCAACCAAATCCGACACGTTGCACAAGTCTTATCAGAATATTGACAGGCATGGTCAGAGGTGGAACAAAACGACAAACAAAAAAACAAACGAAAAAACGGGTCACCTGATGGAAAGCAACTACTCTCGACACTCGCAACATCAGAAGGGCTGCAGGTGCGTTGCCGGCCTTCGATCGTGACAAAACGAGACACAATAGCTTTTTCATTGTTATCGCGGCCGGATGTGGCCCCTTGGGGCTTGATGAATTAAGACCGAGCTCCCTTTTTTTGCAGTGTTTTCTAATAAGTATATTGTATATTTATCTGATACTTGCCTAACGGTAACGGACACTTATCAAAGACTCGATAGTTTTATTTTTCGAAATTATGAATACGCTCTCTTCTTAAAGGTTTGCAGGTCGAATAGGTCCGGAAATACTGCTGGTGATGGTTCGTTCCAGAGTTTTACAGTGCGCGGCAGAAAGTTACGCGAAAAACGCACAGCGGAAGACTGCCACTCATTGATGCTATATAAACTATCATAATAATATATTATGTCCTTTCTGTCATTTCGTGCTTTTCATAAAAATGTCTTTGCGATATTGAAGCTTGCCCAAACAATTAGGTACCTTATTAATTGTGTGGGCAAGGAATCGATGGTGTTGGAGGTCGGAAGGTGACCTCGTCCTATCTATTTATATCAGGTTGTCTACTAATTGATTATGTACGACTAACAGTCGAAGTTGAAATGTTCAGCCTTGCATCGATTTTTGGTTGATGTCACCATCTTCTATTCTATTTGAAATCGTCATTTCAATTCAAATAGTTCAAATGTACATGACGTCATTATAGCACTAAAACGTAGTTATTAATTCTCTTTGTTTTTTCAACCATTAATTAATTTTTCAACCATAGACCTTGAACTAATTATTGAGAAATATGAAGAAATGCGCAGACCACTTTATATAGCCTTTATAGACTACCAGAAGGAATTCGACACAGTTTCGCAGGAGAGCATATGGGGGACCCTCGAAAGCCAAGGAGTACAAAAACAATACATAGAGGTCTTAACCCTAGAGAGATAATCTACGTCTTTGAGACGCACGGCCAACACAAATATTGCTATCTCTTTTTATTTCGCATCGTACCGCTCTGTCCTTCTAAGTTATCCCAGTGGCCGGGCAGACCTTACGCGAGACGGCTGTGTCGCCCTGGTAAGTACAATAATTACGTAGATACAGGGATGGCATACGTTCGAGAGACGTATGATTATCCTTTGTGTAACTTTTGAACCTCATTCCCAGTAGTAATGGTTCATTTTATTTATAGTTTTTTTTTATATTTTAGGTGATTTTGGTAGTCTATTGCAATGGCTGGACGCGGGGCCCTTGATTATAACCAAATTGCTGAGCACAGAACTTATATCACCTTGGATGGAGAAAAGGTTAGAAGCTCCTACTCTTAAAAGACATGTCCGTGTAAATATCCAAGAGTTGCTACCAAAAACTAATACTTATAATATAGATAATAATAGATAATAATGAAGAACCAGTAATCAAAAAGAAGAGATATTGTGCGTATTGTCCGTCAAAAATAAGAAGGATGTCGAAAATGACATGTTATAAATGCAATAAAAGCATTTGTGGTGAACACAAAACTGATATATGTAAAGGCTGTATCTAAATGTGATTTAAACTTAAAACTTGTTGATTTTTTATATGTAGCTGTTAATTAGTCCTTATTCTATAATATTAAGTAAAAAAAATGTAATTTTAAATTTAAGATTAACATAATTACTCAACAAAGGAAGACTTAATATTTTTTAGTTATTTTGTAAGAGGTTTATAAAATTTCGTTGTTTTTATATTATATTCATTTTCTAATTGTAATTATGTTTTTATTTGTGGTAGAAAACCCTTAACTAATGATTCAACTTTTTAAAAGGTTATTTATGGAAACTTGTTCCATAGGCACTTATAAATGCGAATACGTCTCAAAGACGTATGATTATCTTTACCGTAGGTCAAAATAAGATTATCTTTCTAGGGTTAAAAAGCCTCTACAAAAACTGCACGGGTAGAGTGAAACTCGAATCCCTTGGCCCGAGATTCCCTATTAGAAGAGGCGTGAGACAAGGAGATCCTCTGTCTCCAAAAATATTTATAGCCATCCTGGAGTCAATTATTAGACAGATCGACTGGAAATATCACGGCATCAACATAAAAGGCAAACAACTAACATATTTGCGCTTTGCAGACGACATTGTCTTATTATCTGAAACATGTTCGCAATTACAACACATGATAGAATCTCTACATAGAGCCAGCATCCAAGTAGGACTTGAAATGAATTTCTCCAAGACAATGGTAATGACAAACAGTGTATAGACAACAGTGATGGTAACAAATACCCGCCTAAAATACACCAAACAATACATATACCTCCGCAAACATATAAGTTTCGATAAGAAGAACAACGAACTGGAAATCGCAAGACGAGCCGCTAACACTTGGAACAAATACTGGCAACTAAAAGAAATATTTAAAAGCGACATGCCTATAAACATAAAATCTAAAGTAATGAACTCATGCCTACTGCCATCCTTGACATATGGGTGCCAAACGTGGAAGTACAATAGCAAAGCTAAGGCAACGATTGTAACTTGCCAACGCGGAATGGAGCGCAGCACGAGAAGAACAACGAACTGGAAATCGCAAGACGAGCCGCTAACACCTGGAACAAATACTGGCAACTAAAAGAAATATTTAAAAGCAACATGCCTATAAACATAAAATCTAAAGTAATGAACTCATGCCTACTGCCATCCTTGACATATGGGTAACAAACGTGGAAGTACAATAGCAAAGCTAAGGCAACGATTGTAACTTGCCAACGCGGAATGGAGCGCAGCATGGCAGGTATCAAAAAACTACAAAAAATAAGCAGCGCTGGACCTCAATAGTAACATCGTGGAAAGGACCTGAAGGCAAGAGACGTATAGGAAGGCCTGTTACACGCTGGGATGACGAAATTAGAAAGATCGCCGGCCCAGACTACATTAAAGTAGCCCAAAATCGAGACAGATGGAATAGTCTGGAGGAGGCCTTCACCTCTGAAGAGGGGTTTTTTGTAAGTTAATTAATATAATATTAAGGTTAATATCCTCACAACTTATTTTTGAAAAATATTGTAAACTAACTCATTGTACTTAGGATAATATCAAACTAACAATAACCACGTATCATGTAATTTTAATTTACAAGAAATATAAGGCTTTTTCATTTTATTTTATTATTTATATATAATTCTCTTTGTATATGCACAAAAAAACTTGTAGCAAGAAAAATTTCAACCATTAACTTCAAATTTTTTTTTTTGGTCTAAATCGACCGGAGTCATAGCTCAAAAGTAAGCCTGTATCATTACTTTAAAGAATTATATCGTTAATATATTTTTTTCCTTTTTCTAGAATTGATTTCTTTATTAATATTTACACAACCAAACAAATACTACAAAATTATTTTTTCTCAATAAGGAAAGTGAATAACCAATCGAAACGGCTTTTCCCGCACGCGGAAATGTAAATACATAACTTCCATACAAATCTTTTTCTATTATGTTTTCTTAAACCTTTTATAGAATTATCCTTTTTGGGGGAACGCTGGCAATAATTGGCAATAAAATGCTTTACATACAGCAAGTGCAGGTATTGGAAGACGATGTTTTTAAAGTCTTAGGGTCAATTCAGACCGCAACGCGACGAGGCGAGGCGCGGCATAGATTTGTATGGGTTTGACAGATTTTAATTGCGTGAGACGTCTTGCGAATCTGCATATCTACGCGTCGCGTTGCATTTTGAATCAACCCTTAGCCTGCCTTGAATTTTTAAATATTTTAAAGTTACTTTGGCTCATGCAAGTGTTTATGTCTAGAGAGGCCTCTATGATTACCTATGATTCATTCTATAAATAGATTCTTAATCAAAATATTATTATCTATCTCTTCTTATATTTAAAAGCTGAAAAAATTGTTTGTTTGTACTCGCTAATCTTAGGAACTATTGGTTCGAATTTAAAAAATATTTTGGTTTTGATAATTCATTTGAGGAATAGATAAGATTTAATTGAAGTCACGTTATGTTTTATAGCCAAATAGGAGCGAAGAATAAGAGGAAAATGTGGAAAACCGGAAAAAATATATTTTTTTAATTATAAATAATATTAGATTAATGTTTATTTATTGAGCACAGACCACAATAATTAAGTAAACTACAGGGAAGAACATAGGCTAGTCATTTGCGGCCAAATGTAATGTTTCGACGATACATATTTTTCATGTGGGCATTGTACGTCTAGTACCTAATGCATAAAAAAACAAAGCCTTACTACGCAAATTATGACCGAAATTACACGAGTTTAAAAATCATTTTTCTCCTATACAAACCCGCATTCATGATTATCAATCATGGCCACCTTTCGGCTATAATTATAATGGCAGGTCTTTAATGGCTAAAATGTTGCTAAAACCATATTTTCCGACGCTAAGGTCGTAGGTTCAACAACAAATGCATGACGCACGGATTCAATAGACTATGACGGCGCATGGATGACTCGCAAAAACACATCCTCACCTTTGTGAGGGAAAGTCAACATCATCATCATTATCATCACTGGCTCCAAGTCTGAGCTGATCAAAATTCAAATAGTGTAGGAAAACCCTAAGGGCCCTTCCACACGACGTTTTCTTTACGCGCGTTTCTGATGCGAGCGTCATTTGCGCGTTTTCATCGCGTTTTGGCAGATAAAACACGTTTTTTTGACGCAAATGAAACGCGCTATTTGTATCAATACAAACGCAAATTGAACGCTAATGAAGAGCGCTTTTAACGCGCGTTTGTATCGATACAGACGCAAGTTGAACGCTATTGTGACGCGCTTTGAACACGCGTTTGTATCGATACAAACACACTGCGACTTAGCGGATCGAGGTCGGATCAGCTCGATCGGACTCTTCACGCCCAAACCGCTAAAGTCTGAACCGTTTTTGCTGAAATTTGGTATAGAGATACTCAAAGTATCTCTATACCAAATTTCAGCAAAGTTTCGGGAAACGACTTAATAATATGATACGTTTTATCTCGGAAAAATGTACGGTTCGCTCGCGAGAAACAAATTTTGGCGCAACGGAGTTGCGGGCGGTATCTAGTTACTAAATATAGTGGAAAACTACACGTAAATAGCAAATATAGTGTAATTTGTGAGGCACAGGTAAAGTCTCACGGGTCAGTCAGGTCAGCCGCGAGTATTCTATAGTATATGCAAACTAGGTGACCCGGTACATATTTTAATTATTTCTAGAATCAATATAAAAAGTTCACAAAAACCTATTCTCAGGCCTAATGAATGTACATACAAAAATTCATTAAAATCGGTTGAGCCGTTGTAGAGGAGCTCACAAACGCTGTGGTCTGTGACATAAGAAATTTATATATAAGACTAGCGACCCACCCCGGCGTCGCACGGGTATAAAATATATTGCCACAGAAAAACGATAAAAATTGATAGCCTATGATCCTTCATGTGGTCTACTTCTTATCTGTGCCAAATAACATAAAAATTGCTCCAATAGTTCGCGAGTTCCTTTCAAATAATTTTCCCCGTTTTTTCATATTATCCTATTAGCGTGATAAAATATAGCCTATAGCCTTCCTCAATGAATGGACTATCTAACACTAAAAGAATTTTCCAAATCGGACCAGTATTTCCTGAGATTAGCGCGTTCAATTTAGCCCTTTAAAATAATTTTCTCCGTTTTTTCCACATTTTCCTCTATTTTTTCGCTCCTATTAGTCTCAGCGTGATAAAATATAGCCTATAACCTTTTCGATAAATGGACTATCTAACACTGAAAGAATCATCAAAATCTGTTGCGTAGTTTTAAAGATTAAAGGGAACAAAGGGACATGAGGGAAAAAAGCGACTTTGTTTTATAATAAGTATAGAAGATGTTTTTGTTAAAAAAAAACCGGCCAAGTGCGAGTCGGACTCGCGCACCGAGGGTTCCGTACAAACCTGCAAGGTTTACAAAGTTCGTTCATTACGACAATCGAGTATGAAGAAAAGGGTAGTAAGTTTAAAATTATTAAAAAAATATATATTATGTGATGTAACTAAAAATTTATGGTTTTCGTAATTTTTCCTTTATCTATGCTATAAGACGTTGCTTCGTACCAAATTTCAAGATTCTGAGTTCACGGGAAGCACCCTGTAGGTTTTGATTCCTTTGCAAGTGTCGAAAATTTGCGGCATAAACGGCTGTATCTTTTGATTGCGTTGGCTTAGAAGTTTGATTTTTTCACAGCTTCAAGGGACAGTAGACCTGAGTAATTGATATAAATTTCAGCTTCATACCTCCACGCGTTCCTGAGAAAAAGGGTCTTGACAGACGGACAGACGGACAACAAAGTGATCCTATAAGGGTTCCGTTTTTTTCCTTTTGAGGTACGGAACCCTAAAAAGCGGACAAGTGTGTGTCGGGCCACGCACAATATTAAGGGTTCCGTAGTACCGCAAGTTTTAGATAATTTTTATGGTCAATGAACGTACATTTAAAGCGTGTTTTACACTACTAACAACATCATCTCAGTTATGATATTATATGTTTAAACACTTACGGATTTTGTCGCGGAGCACTTATATTAATCCCGACGTTTCGGCTGCCTTACAGGCTACAGCTGCCGTGGTCACGGGCGGACTGAGGTGACAGGTGTCCAATCTCTTGAAGTTATTCAACTACCCTACGATTCATCATTTTTGTTTGCGTTCCGATCGAACTTATAATATCATGAGTGATACTCGCGAAAACTTAAGAAGTCATCATCTCAGTTACTTTCAAAGGAATTTGAACGAAAAGGTCCTTTATACTTCGCCGAATAATTTTTTTTTAGTTAATCAACTATTACTCAATAACTTATGAAGTCTTCTTAGCCGTGATAGTTTTCCTTTTAAATTCAGCATATTTCCTACTCCCGTGAATTTTTTGACATTTCCAGAACCAACCGTTTAGCTGGTAGAAGGGGGGGGGGGGGACACTGGACTCTAACGATTTTTTCTACTTTAAAACTTAATATTTCACAAACGGATTCCTAAATCGGAAAATGATCTATGAATACTCGCAATATTTTTAAGAAACCTATTCAACGACACCCCACACGATGGGGTGGGCGCGAAAAAAAAATTCATCCCCGCTTGATGTGTAGGGGAGGTACCATAAAAAAAATTACGATTTCATGTACCATTTTGTTGCCATCACTAATATGCCATGCCAAATTACAGCTTTGTAGGTCCTATAGTCTCTGAGTAAAACCGTGGACAGACAGACAGACAGACAGACGGACAGACGGACGGACAGACCGAAACTATAAGGGTTCCTTGTTGACTACGGAACCCTAAAAATGTACCAAATTATGGCGACATCAAATGAAACTTTATAATTTAACATTCAAAATAAGTAACTAGTTTTTGAATGAATGAAAATGCATGAAACATTTGTTATTATTTTATTTCAGCATTTATTGGAAACAGTTTAATAGTACATTTTCAATTTCGCAAATATCAAATATTGTTTCATTCAGGTGAACAATGAACGGGATGAATGGATTTACAGATTAAAGTATCAATGAATGAGGATCCTGTTATTTGAAGTTTCCAAAGAGATTCTGAATTGAAATTGGATTTTTGATTACCATTCAGTCTTTTTTCTTAGATACGTGAAAATGTCTATTAAAGATTTTCTTATATTTAATTATTTGACTGGAAAATGTTTTTTAAATGTCACGCTATTTCAATAACTTATTAAGTTATGAATATAATAAGTATACCTATCCCAAAATAAAATAATTGTTCATACAATTTATTTCGCGAAGCTATTATAAACTGAAATTTTAAAATGTGAAGTTAATTATATTTGGCAACTATATTATATCTTTTTTAGAAGTTAAAGATGATACTTTTTTATTTCTAAGAGATACAAGGTAATAATAATTATTAAAGGTAACATAGTAACATATTCAGAATATAAAATTAACAATAACAATAATCTACAGAAGCTTAAATGAAAAAAAAAATATATAACAATGATAATAATTAATTAAAATAAAAAGAATATGAAAAACTAAAGATCTTAATCAAAAAGGCCACCCCACAGCGTACCATGCTCAAACGTCCCCATCACACTGGCCGCGTTACCGCGCTGAATGGCTAAGGAGACGTGTTGGGCCAGGTACGCCCCGGAGCGGGGATCGTTACCCGAATCCCGCAACCGACGTCCGAGCTGGCGAACGAAAGCTTTCGCTTCGTTACACCAGGTACCTCCTGTTTCCACGGCAAAAGGAACGAAATGGTATTTCTGCTCCAGATCCGCATACTTAGTGTGTTTCTGTCTGGCTGCGTACTCGGCGGCAGACCCCGCGGTTCGAGCGGTGCCGGAAATATGCGAAGCGGCGTATGTGCTCACGCACGTGGCATCCCATAGGAGGCAACGACCTTTTTCCCATGGTATCAAAGTAAGGCCGTCCGGGCGTTTGCCGTCGCTCCTACTCAAACCGGGGGGCTCGAGAACACACGGTACGTCTGCTGACACCAAAGCTCGACGAAGGATGTCATTGAGTGCATGGTGTCTGGCAAAACGACCGGCTGCCTTAACGCAGCTAAGCCCGTGGTAACCGAAGGCATCAGTCTCAGTACCACAGGGGCAGCGGTGAGGCTCGCACACCACGCAACCCAGTCTCAACGCCACTGCTACTCGAAGGGTATTATCATCGAGAAGAGTGCCGAGGTGTGGTGATGGTAACGCCTGGAGCCAAGCGCCTGATTCCGAGCAGCTAGCTGCCTTGATTCGGGCCAGCGCAGTTTCCGAAAGTGAATTACCCATTTGCACTAATGAGGATCTGGAGCAGAGTTCGTCCCAGGCACGCTGGGAGGTGACATCTACGGGGGGGCTAATACCGGGATAACTTTCGTGCCAGGCATTTACTGCGTCTTTCATAAAGGGGATGCTGCATCTTGCACCTTGGACTTTTAAGATGCTAGTGACAAGATCAGCAACCCCATTCGACGACGCCAGGAATGCGGGCAAACCGACAGAACCCATACTTCTGATACCCAAACCACCGTGTTTTACCGGTAATGCTGCTTGCTGCCATTGCAGATCATCGAGAGAGATGTTGAGTATATGCTCCAGCGTGGATCGGATGATAGCGTCCAACTGGGAGACCTCTTTAGGGAATTGCCAGGTTGGAGCCGTTCTAATGATATAAGTGAGTTTAGGTAGGGAGAAGCAACAGCGGTAAAGTATTAAGGCGACGTGGGAGGATAAACTGCTGAGAAGCTCCCGGACTTGCGTCAGGGTTTTACTTTTATTTTCTAGGGCCGACGGGATGCCATTTGGGAGTATCGGCGCACCTAGAAGGGAGAATGTCGATTTATTGAGGGTTAAAGTCAAAATCTTAATGGCAAAAAATATGGCAAGTTACTGGAGCTGATTTTGAGGGATCTTATATAATACTCGTATATGAAATCCCTCAGAATCTGCTATTAACGATGATATTATACGTCGAAAAAGCTCTCGATTTTACGAGCTTCGACAGCTGAAAGCTACTGCCTTATGGATGAGCTTTATTAGCGAGAGCAAAAGTCATAAGATACTTATCAGTTTAACTGTAAAAGTTTTCTGTAGGCTTTAGGTATTAATTATTGGACCCGACAAATGTTGTCCTGTATGAATTAGAAACTTGTTGAAATAAGCTTAAAAACATGTAATGGTATTATAGTAAAATATTATAACTACATTTTTTTCACGCTAAAGGTAGCACCGGCATAGAGAGTAAATAAAAAGTTTTGTTCATAACTTCATTGAGTTATGACTTTAATTATATTATTTATTAATAACCTATATTATGAATTATTAAATCTATAGTATCATTATTTCTTAGATTTCCATATGAGCGAATGAGATGGTGATATTTTGTATGGCAACATAGTGAGATAGTGGAAATGTATGCCAAAACAACGTTTGCCAAGTCAGTTACTATCTGTTCAGATTGCACAAAATATAATATTGTCAGTAGGTTAACGAAACTTAAAGTCAACTTAAAGTCTTTGAACTCGCTGACTTCTTCTGACCTACAGTTAAATAAATAAATCAATTCTGTTGCTATCCCTTATTTTCCTTGTCAGTTCGTAACATGTTTTTACACTGATAAAAATCTTATCTGCAACGCCTACAGTAAATTTATCAAATAGTACAAGTTTAATCTTATTTGTATAAAAATAATATAAGTACAGCCAAGAGAATGCGGTGTTTAGCTGATTATGTTATGAAGTGAATATTTATTTTGTGGCGATGTGCGTTTTTGGCGTAAAAGACGTTAAACTCACGTCGGGAGTGTGAGAGCATGTGACCTGATCAAAATTCATTATAGTCTAAGATCCGGCCATAGAATGACCTTCACCCATCGTATTACGGGATGAAAATGATTTTTTTATAAAATTAAATATGTTAAAAAAATTATTTACAGGAGGTTGTCTGAAAAATTTGGTGCAAAGTGTAATTAATTAATAATTAAAAAATGTTTTTTTTAAACATTACATTCATTCAACCTTATGTCATTATATTCATAATAAAATTATCTTTATTTTGATATAAGGTTTATCGCGTAAGTGGATCGTTGAAAATTACTAGTATCGATTTACCTGTATATAGCTGCCTACCTGATAATTGCACCGGAAAAAAAAAGTCAACCCAGCGTTTGCATATTCTATGAGCTACATACTTTCGATTAGTATACAGTTTTTTTGCGTAAGGGAATGAATGTAATGTTTAAAAAAAAAAACATTTTTTAATTATTAATTAATTACACTTTGCACCAAATTTTTCAGACAACCTCCTGTAAATATTTTTTTTAACATGTTTAATTTTATAAAAAAATCATTTTCATCCCGTAATACGATGGGTGAAGGTCATTCTATGGCCGGATCTCCTACTATTAGACGCAGAGTCAACGTAGGAGAAGAAATAATATCGATCTTTTTTCTACTGTTATTCAATATGTGTGCCTGCCCTGCTGTTTCGTTTTTACTTCTGCACTCCTGAAGTGCTTTTTTTTCGTAGTGGTAAAATGATTACTACGCTAACGATGTTTTAACAATGTAAATTTGAATTTTAACTCCATATAATAAGCATTTTTTGCAGCAGTTTTCTGTGTAGCCGTTGTATATGCTTAGCGTTAAAATAAAATTAATGGGCAAATTCCGTAAAGGAATGCCTATTTACATTTTGAGCACATCATTATAACGATTATGTAATAAATCATTGCTGACATATTGTGTGTTATACGGTTATGTAACATACTACGATTAATAAATACTATGGAAGAGTAACTGTGTTAAAAAGAATCGGCCAAGTGCGATTTGGACTTAAAAATAAGTTCAAAAATCTATACTAATAATAGCGGAAGAGTTTGTTTGTTTGAACGCGCTAATCTCAGGAACTACTGGTCCGATTTGAAAAATTATTTCAGTGTTAGATAGCCCATTTATCGAGGAACGACGAGGCTATAGGAACGTCTAGTTTGTTATAATTAATTATTCTATACTCGATAATCCAGCCTACCTGGGAACGATCTTGAAACAAACGACTCAGAAGCCTAGGCGTGCTGACTTACAAACATATAGAATACTGCTTATTTTGCTTATTCTATATGTATTAGCAAGGATTAGTAAGGGTAAGGGTAGGCACTCAGGCTATTATTTATTCCGCAGGTTCATAAACATCGGATGCCGTTAATGTCGGCACTCACACCTGGGCCAAGTTAGAGCACCTTGGAGACCTATAGACTGTACTTTATAGCCAATATACAGCCAATATAGCGTCTTCGAGATTTTTTAAAATAGTAAAACATTCAATTATTGACAACTAGTTGACGCCCGCAATCGTGAATCGCTAGAAAACCGTACATTTTCCGCGATAAAAAGTACTTAACCTATGTCCTTTCCCAAGACTTAGTCTCTCCATACCAAATTTCATCACAATCGGTTCTGCGGTTTAAGCGTGAACAAATGGAAGACAAAACAGACAGACGGACACACTTTCGCATTTTCTTATTCTTATTCTTATATTATCGCCCGCATGTTTATCTGGTCCGCATTAAAGAAGCCTGCTTCCAATTTCCAAAGAGAATATAACCTGCTTCCTATCATTTGAAAAGCAACCCCTTAACAACGATAGTTTGCCCTGTATGTTTTGAATTTTCAAATTCCATTCAAATAGACTTGGAGCACGTAGTGTCAAGCTGACTCTCATTTGTTTAAAATGCATCGCATTGCCACATTGGAATGTGACCTGACTCTTAGGGCTCCCGCACAAGAGTCACCGGCCACAACCACAAAACGCCGCTACCTACATATTCCCTGTAGTTTTTATACACTTTTTGACGCCGGTGGCTGCCACACGCTACAAAGATTCACTTTACGACCAATATACTAGCTTAAAACGGCGTTTGTGAATTGTGACTGTCGCGTGTGGCCCGCTGTGCGACACTTACCTATCTCTAATCAAATTCATAAAGTCAGTCAGAGTGTTCATATTTGCGTAGTCGTTAAGTACTTGATTGTAGCCATGAATAAAAACGTCGTTTGACGCCTCGACACGCGTTATTTACTCTTCAAATTACGCCGTGACGTCACACTTCCCTAATAAAGACGTGGCAAAGATCAGTAGAGGTATAGATGAACAATTTTTTACTACAGAGTACAGGACAGAATGACAAATCTGTAGAAACCTAGGTTTGCATTTGCACAAAATGCCCGGTTCCTACGTTATTAACAACGAAGTTGCTAGCAAAAGCCAGTCCAATAACTAAAATCTTTACATTTATAGTTTTTAATATGACAAGGGATGCAAAGGCCTTATTATAACCAAGACATGAAAACATAACACATTTAATGCATCAGTCCACCATGAATAACTCTAGATCGAACCTGCATTTGCCAAGTGTACTCTTAACTCTACCTACTATGACTAGGCCATAGCGTATTTCTAGAACATTCATAAGGAAGTCTGTAATATATTATTATATTATTATAGCCTATGTCCACGGCCGCATATTGAGATGGTAATGCACTCGTGACATAGGTGTTGCAAGGCTTAACGACAATAGAAAATTGTTATTGTTGTACAAACAATTGGAAATGGTGATCAGGAAATAAAACAAAACGTTGTTTGTGATGTACCTGTGTTAACGCCTGTTATTATGTACCTTAGTATTTTTGCGCTTATTTTACAAGAAAAACGAAGTGTTACACTTATGGGCGTGTATGAGTCCTCTGTATATAGTTCACTGTGAAAGTTCAGTTCAGTTCAGTTCAGTGAAAGACTAACTTTTTTTTTAACTTATGGGCAAACTCATGACTAAACTTATAGCGCTACTAAACGTTCTGTTTACTGTCTGCGTTGGTGCTACCTCTAGCATGAAAACATTGCAGTAATACCTATAACATATTGATTGACCCGCGTCTATAATAATTACAATAACTGATAAATAAATAAAAATTGTTTTATTTCTGCGTAAAGAATCAAATCTATGAATGTATACGTGATGACCTACCACTGGAACTAACCGGCGAGAAGAACCGGCGTAAGAAACTCGCACGGGGTAGTAAATTCATCTCATTATCGTCTGTGGATATAAGGCCCTGTTACACCACTTTCTGATAAAGTGCCGAAAAGGCTATTCACAACTTTTTTGACAGATTCTCCAAACTTGATCTGTCAAGTATTGGTGGATAGCTTATTCGTCACTTATCAAGTGGTGAAACAAGCCCTAAATCTTCTGGAAGTCGCAACGTTTAAATGTTTGATTTTTAAACCACAATTGCACGCTAACAATACTCATAACATTATTATGCTGATGCTGATGATACTACAACAAGTGTCGTGCATGTTTACTTCAGGTGAATACAAATATCTAACGTCATGTTTGCATCTACCGGATATAAGGGAGCAAGCACACTGACCGACGAAACCGCGCGGCTAAAACGCAGTCAAATAAATCATTTTAAAGTTTTTAAGCTAAATCATACCTTTTATTTCCCGATCTTTGAACGCGGCGGCCGGCGACCGAATCAAGAAATTCCATAACGAAAAAACCTAACGGGTCGGAGTGGAGATAACTCCGACCCGGTAACGCCGCACCGGACCGTGTCGGACGGTGCGCCGTTGCCGTGCATCGTCTATTACTAAGACTAGATTAATTGCATAAATTGATAAAAAATGCTATGCAGTAGCTTTACCGCAGCAATCCCCTAGTGCCACGCGTATTTTTTTAATGTTTTTGTTATTAATTATTATGCACAACATTATTAAGCGACTGTAATTTTGTCTCTGGTTGATCAATAGAAAAACTAGTTGTATTATTTAAAAAATAAGGCACTGTGATAATGTCCTTTTATTCGTTACCTGCTTTGTAAGATCAATCCCATTTTTAGAACAATTTTTATACCCTAAAAAATTTTCTTGCGTCACACTAAGATGTTACCTAGATTCCTTGCGTTTCGCCCTTCGTGTGAAAACCCCTAATCTGGCACGTACGGAGCGTCTGAACTCATTTCCGTTTCCACTAGGTGTGTCTCAAATATATTCCCTATTCCTCCACTACACTTAAACAGCCGTAGAAATGCAAATACGATTGTGGATGAAAAGGAAAATGAAAACATCTAGAAAGCGGAAAAAATTTAATGCCATAGATTCCGTTTTAGGGTTCTGTAATCAACAAAACTTGGTTGACTATGGTACCTTAAAACGGAACCCTAACCAGCTGATTTTTTTGTATATTGGTAGGTTAATAGTTATGTAATTTAAGAAAAACATTGTCAATAGAACAATCCATATTTTAGGACCATCAAATCAATCCTTTCTATATCTCTGTTATCCTACCACTTTCAAGGTTTTACCCAGATATATTTTTTTTAATAAGCCTATGCTGTCCCACTGCTGGGCAAAGGCCTCACCCAGAGTCTTCCATTTTTGTCGATCCTGCGTCACCGTTGGCCATGTTGTTTGTCTTATCAAAATAAAGCTACTTACAAATTTGCTTGTTAGTAATAAAAAAATAATGTTCTAGGGCTAATTCCTAAAAATATCACTAAATACTATCATTATATAAATCAATATTTAAGAAAAATTTACCTCATTATAGCAGGTAAAATATTCCTAAATTTTCTTATTTTCCATGTAATGTTTAAAAACTTCCTTCGACATTAACAAAATATACTATAAAAATATATTATATACTTACTCAATTAGCGAAATCAGTTCAGCCGTTCTCGAGATAAGCGTCACATTTAGCGAAATATATTTAAACATAATATGAGATAGCAAAAGTCAGCCATTTTGTACTAAATATAGAACATTTGTGTAAATAGAAGCATTCTATTATCATCGTGGAACGCTATAGAAAGCCGCGGGAAATTAAAAACCTTATCTGATAATTATGAGTTTCTTGATAAAGTGAGAAGGCATTTTGATTTAAAAAGCTTAAAGTAGAATGTTAATTAACAACTAACAAATAATGCACAAAATTACATGATATGGAAAGTATACATGCCCTTTAGCCAATACGTTTTCTTAATCGGTTGTTTATAGAATCGCCGATCAAAATGTACACGAGTCGAACGTCAACTTTGTATTATCGAACGCTTACATCAATTACATACATTTAGATTCGCGGTGCGATTCTATAAAAAAGCGATAAAGAAAACGTCTTGGCTAAATGCCCAGCGTTTAACAAAACATAGTGAAAATACTTTAGGGTATGTATATTGTATTTACCTATCCTTTATGTTAACTGTGAAAATAGTAGCGCTGAAAGAGCATTTTTTAGCGATTTGTATTAGCAAGAGCCCCGATGCCATTTTCCCATATAATAAAAGTTACAGTAAGTGATGCTACTTTCACAATCACTATATACAGGGAACTCATATACACCCTGAAGTACTTATATTATCACTTTGCTGTTTATATATATATACTAGCTGTCCCGGCAAACGTTTCTTTGCCATATTAAGTATATAAAGTATTTTTTTTAAATTTGGTCGAAGCGCTAACTGTCGGACAGACTAAAATTAAAATCCGAATTCGAATATTATTTAAAATTTGACACTGCGATGGCAGCCGACTGTCGGATCCAATGTAAAACATTCCAAAATCAACAACTACTAATAAATTAAAAATTAATTAAAAAAACATTGTCCAGCGGACAAAATTGTGAATCTAAACCATTCCCAGATCCAAAAAAATTCATCAAAATTGGTCCAGTCGTTTAGGAGGAGTTCAGTCACATACACACGCACACAAGAAATATATATATTAAGATATATATGTGTGTGTAAAACAATAATTATACAGTGTCGCAAAACAGTCATCGATATAAAATTTTCCTAACTGAATCCGCCAATTCAGCAGTAGGTACACATACGGAACCTTTATAAACCCAGAATATCGGAACCACTTAAAATCATATTCACGGCTTTCGCACAAAAATATTTTCAATACAAGACGCTCATATGAATCAATCATACAGGGCCTTTCAAAGGAATACATTTAGACTTAAGAGCTTTGGAAAATTTTGTTTATCTTGTGTTTATTTACATTCTTCTGAAATGCATGGTCAGTATTTTCAATGAAATCTTAAGGGGCGAATAACCCTAAATTGTCGATTTTATAATTCATTTTAATACTTGAAAATATGCCCCGATTTGTTTCATTGAAACAGAGTTACTACAACATATTTCCGAGTATCGGACCTAGCAAAACACGATATCTTAAAATTTTCCCGATAGAAAAAAATCACAAAGATGCATCTAATTTTATAATATTTTGCTATAACCGTGCATTAAGCTAAGCTAATTTTTTTTGAGTCACTGAGAAAAAACTAATTAGGTGATGAATCCGCGTCGTCCTTTTGGCATATAATATTACTAGCTGTTCCCCGCGACTTCGCCCGCGTTAACATAGTATAATAACAAAGATGAATAGTTTTCCCCTTTTTGTGGTTCCTAATACAAAGAGTAATAAAAACGGGACCCTATTTAAGCAAACGTCAAACGCAAACGTCAATAAACTTTCATATTTCTAACTCAAGAAATGATGGACTTTCATTGAAATTTTCTACCCCAATTTACTCCCTTGGGAGTATAATTACCAGAAACGCTTAAATATACGTATCCATTCATTTTTAATCAGTAACCCAAAAATAAACTTTAATTTTTCTAAGTTAAGAAATGACGGACATTCATTTAAACTTTCAACCCCCATTTCACCCCCTTGGGGGTATAATTTCCAAAAACGCTTAAACACGTATCCAATCATTTTTAATCAGTAGCCCAAACATAAAATTTCATGAGTCTAACTCAAGAAATAACGGACTTTCATTCAAACTTTCAACCCCAATTTCACCCCATTGGGGGTAAAATTTCCAAAAACGCTTAAATACGTATCTATTTATTTTTAATCAATAACCCAAAAATAAAGTTTCACGATTCTAACTCAAGAAATGACGGTCTTTCATACAAACTTTCTACCCCTATTTCACCCCCTTCGGGGTAAAATTTAAAAGATTCCTGCCTTAGTGGGTGTCTACTTAATAAAACAACCCTACTAACCAAATTTCGTGGCTGTAACTTTAACAATTTTTGCTCAGCGATGATGAATCAGTCAGTCAGTCAGTCAATCAGGACACGTAATTTTATAAGTATAGATGAGGCGTGAGTGTGAAGAGAGAAGGACGATGTTTGATTTTTTGCGTTAGTCGCCCTCTGTGTTGTTTTATAGGTTTGATGAGGCAGAAAAAAATGAAAAAGATTAATATGTAACAAAAAAATTATTGCGCTCTATATTTTATTTTCGAGTGATAAGCTAGATATATTTTAGATTCGAGAGATCACTTAACACAGGGTTATATTACGAAACTTACCCAATGAATATTATTGCCCGATTATAATGTCACACGTGTGACTTTAGGGGAGGGGGCCAGGCCACCTCATTGTTTATCTCCAAACCAACTAGCAACAGACTAGTTATAGCCACGATTAAACTACCATGGTCTTAACCAGACCAGTAGCTTAGACCCTTTTAAAAAAATCTGTAATCTTGAGTGTCGATCCGGACATACTTGACAATTTCATCTACTTAGTACTTATATTCTTGTAGGTAGCATTTTAACGCACAAACGTCTGTAGTATGTCGGTAGTAGGTATTAAAACGCAAACAACAAAATTGTAAAAGTACATACCTCAACAGTCAGCTGTCACACTTTCTCTAAATGAATTTCTGTAAGTAACAAATAAAACATTTGTTAATTATTATTTTATTTTATAAATAGCTAAACCAGGAGCGTGTCAGGGAGGTTTTGTGTCACCAGTAGAATATTAGAGAAAATACGACGTCATAAGTACTGGGCAGTAAACTGCGTTATTTTTCGGAATCTACGCATTGTAGGTAGTCTTTAAGGTATTTATAATATGGGCCAAGATGCCTGAATTAAATATACTTATAAATAAAAATCGGCCAAGTGCGAGTCGGACTCGCGCACGAAGGGTTCCGTACCATTATAGAGCAAAATTAGGCCAAAATTGTGATTTTTTTGTATAGGAGCCCCCCTTAATTTTTTATTTCAATTTAATTTTATTATTAAATTTAAAAGTAAACATTTAATTAATGATTTTGTGAAAAAGTTAGGTACCTACCTGTTGCCATTATTGAAATAGAGCAAAAAAGGCCAAAAAATCACGTTTGTTGTATTGGGGCCCCCCTTAAATATTAATTTTATTTTGTTTTTAGTATTTGTTGTTATAGCGGCAGTAGATATACATAATCTGTGAAAATTTCAACTCTCTAGCTATTACCGTTCTCGAGTTACAGCCTGGTGACAGACAGACGGACAGACAACGAAGTCTCAGTAATAGGGTCCCGTTTTACCCTTTGGGTACGGAACCCTAAAAATGAAATAAACACTTAAATAAATAAATAAAAATGTCATATTGGCGACGATGCGCGCCTTGTATTATGTCCCCATCAGTCATCACTCTCTTTTGGGTATTCTAACTTTTGATTATGAAGGTGGAATTTTAACGTAAGACGGCAGCACTAGCACAGACAGTAAACAAAAAGCTTTGTTAGACGTTTGACAACATTTCTGTCAATATTCTGAAATGCATTTGTGTTTTGTGACGGATAATTTACTGTATGAGCTAGTAGCGCCTCTGCTCTAACCTTTGCGTAATATTCCCATTTTTAGGGTTCCATACCCAAAGGGAATTAACGGTACCCTATTACGCCAGTATTATAGTACTCTGTGCTATTACTGAGACTTCCATGTTTGTCCGTCTGTCCGACTATCTCCAGGCTGTATCACAAAAACCGCTAGAGCTAGACTTCTGAAATTTTCACAGATTGTGTATTTCTGTTGCCGCAATAACAAAAAATACTAAAAATAAAATAATTTAAGTTAATAAGGCATAAATAGACGTTTGGCATAATTTCTGTCAATATTCTGAAATGCATTTGTGTTTTGTGACGGATTATTTACTGTATGAGCTAGTAGCGCCTCTGCTCTAACCTTTACAAAATATATAAAAAACTCAATTTTTTCCTACTTTCGCTCTATAACGCTACGGAAACTATTGTGTGCGAGTCCGACTCGCACTTGGCCGATATTTTAGGCTACAGACTGCGCAATAATATTAAGGCCTTCGACCAATATATCTTTATGATGTATATCTATATCTACAAGTACACGATAAGAACAAGAATTCAGTAGCTTATCTCTGACGCAGGTAGATATAGTATATCTAGACGGAAACATATGTATCAAATTCATTGACATTGTACGATAGAATGTTATTGATAAGATAGAAAAAATCCCCCTTTCGTAACTTCTTTGTTTCCCTCATATTATGCCCTCACGCCTAATCACAAACAAAACAAAAACAACTTTTGATATTATAAGTTTAAACACTTACGGAACTTATAATATCATGAGTGATACTCGCGAAAACTTAAGAAATCATTATAAAAACAACTTTATTAAAATAATTTAGAAATTCCTTTTTCCCTCTTGACTTTAAAATCATATTATAAGTAGGCAAAAAAAAACTGTTACGCATCCTCGCCGATCCGGTCATTAGCTATGTCCACATTATGCAATTTCATCTTAAATTTTCGTCATCTTCTTTGTATTTTATATTTATTCTTGTATTGTAACTTTCGTTTGGCATATTCAATGCATCAAAATTCACCCGCGTTGAAAGAAAAGTGTCATTGCGAGAGCTACGATTTCAACGCGCGTCACGGGCATAACTCACGTTCGCTGTTGACTGCGCTATAACGCATGCCCTTGAGGAACAAAAAAAGGCCCAGTGTAGACAAAGCTATTGGCCTATTATACTGTCACCTAACTACTGTTTAAACGCGTTTTTTTACATTAAAAAATATTAAAATTATATAATTACCTACTTATTTTTCTATCTATTTTGCTACATTTATTCGTTTATTACATTGTACAAGCCCTAGAATATTACTCAATCTTGATACCTAAAGACTTGATGGCTTCCTAAAACTCATCACTAGATGATAATATAATTGCCTCCATCATCAGTCATCATCATAATTAGCACTTCCTCCACGACACAAAAACAATGTTTTGCTAGTGTTGTTTGTATGGCCAAGGTTGAAACAGCTGATTATTTAAGTATCGGTAATATTGGTATTAGTGAATGAGTTTCAAATTAGTTTTAATACTTCAGGCCCCGCGCGAGCACCGGTGATCGCGATAACAAATTCCTAGAACCTCCGATCGAAGGATTAATACAAAAAACTAATGAAATAAATAGATTTTTTTTTCATTTATTTTAATTTATGATTGATTGATGATTGATGATTAGATGATAGATGATTCTATTAAAAGTATTCAGCAATTCAACACAGTAAAACTTTTTACAAACAACAAACATGCAATCTCACGTCATCCACAAAAATTAATTAAAAAAAAACTAAAATAAATTTTTCAAGAGTACGCGATACAAATTTTAATTATAGATGACACCCGAAACTCCTTAGCGCCAAAACTCGTTCATCGTGCGGGAACCGTAAATTTTTCTGGGATAAAAAAGTAGCCTATGTCCTTTCTCGGGACTCAAAGTATCTCCATACCAAAATACCATATCCCATCTCCAACCATGACCAAAATCGGTTCAGCAGTTTGTGCGTAAAGAGGTAACAGACAGACAGATAGACAGACACACTTTCGCATAATTATAATACAGAATATCGTTACTGAAACCAGTGAATTAAAAGGAACGAGCTTATTAAGCCTTAAAGTGGCGACGAAAGACGAGCATTGCTCGTCGTTTGGGAACGCGATATGGCACGCGAAGTACACATACACATACACACATACAAATGCGGTATCTATCTTGATTTATGTCTGTGGTGGTGATCCTATTTTGTCGTTGGCAATAAGCACTGCAAAGAACATTCATACGTGAAATAACTTTAAACAGATTTACACAAACGCAGATAAACAATATTTCCCACTGTTCCCAAGTGTTGCCATATGAAATCCCGCGCTGAAATTTGGAGAAATATCCGTAGAGGGATTTAATATCCTGTTAGAAGCTAAAGTTTATTTTGTACGTTTGTGTAACAATGTTGCAAATCTCTAAACTGAAATGAAAATCGTGAGGCAAGCATTGAGATATAAGTTTGAATATTTGAGTGTGAATATTCAAACTCAAACTCAATTTTTTTTATTCAGAATAAATTTTCGCAAATATTTTCTGAATGTCTACATGATGCCTACCACCGGTTCGGGAACCAACCCGGCGAGAAGAACCGGCGTAAGAAACTCTTTTACCAAAAAAAGTGAGAAAAAAATTAATCTTTTAAAATAAAGTTTACAATGCTGTAACTTAAAATTATACAATGTCAATATACATACATAATTGTAAGTGATAAAATAATGTAGAAGTAGCCTTGCAAGCAGCCATCCTACTCTCAAGATGTGCCGTCGTTTATGAAATCATTGACCTTATAATAGGCTTTGGCACACAAACGTTCTTTGACTACTTTTTTAAATTTATTAATAGAAAGATTTTGAACGTATTTTGGGATTTTATTGTAAAGGAGTACACATTGACCTTTAAAAGATTTACTAACTTTACTAAGTCTGATCACCGGTATTTCTAGTTTGTACTTATTTCTAGTGTTTCTTCCGTGACCGTCACCTTTGGTTGTAAATTTACTAAGATTCTTTTTAACATATAAAACACTATCCAAAATGTATTGAGAAGCAACAGTTAGAATACCAATTTCTTTAAACTTTTCTCTCAGATATTCAAAAGCTGACATTTTATAAATTGAACGTATAGCTCGCTTCTGCAACACAAAAATCGTATTAATGTCGGCAGCGTTTCCCCATAAGAGGATTCCATACGACATTCTACTATGAAAATAACTGAAGTAAACTAGTCTTGCTGTGTCTTCGTCAGCAATTTCCCGTATTTTTCTGACTGCGTATGATTAGCAATATGAGGACCCCACTGTAGTTTACTATCTAGTGTAATGCCTAAGAATACAGTGGAGTCCACCAAATCCATCTTCTCATCATGTAATAGTATATTGGTTTTAACTTGCCTAACATTGGGCAAAGTAAATTTTAAACATGTTTTCTTAGAATTTAGAAGTATGTTATTAACGTTAAACCTAAAAAATTGTGCATGACTATTGACTACTGTTTCAATGTTACAAGTATCTATACGGTTCTTAGCCATTTTATTATGAGGGATCAATGACCATCTTACCAAAATATGTTTGTCGTGCCGGGGACCACCCTGTGTTAAGGGTAGATTGATAAGGAAAACAAGCACGTAACTATAAAATATAATTATAAAATTATCACTTCTAAAAGCTGCAGATTTTAATTTAATGCACTGATATAATGTGATTTTTGTGACTGCATACTCTTTACTAAGTTCTAAGTTCTCACGTATTATTAGGATGGCTTCGCCGACCACTTGAAATGCCTTCAGGGACCACCAGTGGTCCGCGGGCCACCGGTTAAGATTTAAGAACCACTGATCTAAGGGAATGAGCGAGATATCCCCAACACGAGTAATTCCTTACTTAGCGGGGATGCCTCATCATTGTATATAATTCTGCAATTTATAAAATACTTAAAGATTTATAAATTATTCATACAAATACTACGTAGTACTTATATCTCAATGGTGGCAAGCTTAGACAAACTGTGGAATCTTGTTCTATGTTTTTGGGTGAACTGCTTTTGACAAACAGCAGATCTGAAAAGGTCACAATATGATTCTCCAAAGACGCCATTTTAGATCCGCTGAAATAAACAATTATAATTTCAATTTAAACAGTTTGTTTCATTGGAACCAGGCCAGCAAGAATTTTTAAATGTCTAAGTACATGCGCAGTACACACTTTCCTAAAATCTCATAAACCAGACGGACGATCGACACCACGTGCGAGAAATCAGTTGCAGGACCAACTTTCTTCATACCCATCAGCTAACACAAGATCTTTCTTTTCAGACCCTAGCATAGCCACCAGTAGAAATGCGAAAGTATAGACAAACCGTGGAGACAAACTTAAGGTACCAATCCGAAAATTCAATTAAAATGCCACTTTATGACAAACTATAGTCCTAATTAAAACCGACTTCCAAGGTAAAAACAATAATAACATTAATATGAACTAAAAAGTATTAAATAATTTTTACTATCTAATAGTGCCTTTTTCCGAATTCGGCTAAACCTCAACTATTTCTGTACTCAATCTTCATTATTTTGAAGTCGGTACCAGATAGCTGAATCTTCAGTCCTCTGACAGAATATTTAAAATTTTTGGAACTGGCACCGACTTCAAAATTATGAAGATTGAGTACAGAAATAGTTGAGGTTTAGCCGAATTCGGAAAAAGGCACTATTAGATAGTAAAAATTATTTAATACTTTTTAGTTCATATTAATGTTATTATTGTTTTTACCTTGGAAGTCGGTTTTAATTTTTTGTTAAAAATAATAATAATTTCACTCTTTTTAGTTACACTAGTAGATAAATCTTCGCGTATATTTTACGTATCTTATTACAATTTGTTAAGAGTCACAACTCACACTCACAAAATAATATAATATAATCAGTGAAGTGAACATATTGTGCTAAGTAATTTAACAATTTTAATACTTCAAGCCCGAAGCGGTCACCGGCGATTGCGATAACAATAGAAAGGTTATTGTGTCTCGTTTTTCCACGATCGAAGGATCTATCAGATAAAAAATTGTACAAACTTGCATAGGATGTAGCGTAGCATAATATTTAATACTATCATAATTATTGACAGCTGTTCTTGTTATCAAGAATTCAAATCGATAGGTACTTAGTGCACCATCTATCGATTAATAAGTATAACTAATTAAAAAGACACTTAATGGCTTTGTTTTGTTTAAATGCTCTTTTTAAAATAACTTTATTTTAATTCTATTTGTCTATTAAATTTTTATAAAGTGTTAAAGTATTCGATCTGTATATAAAGTAGTTAGTAAAGTATTCGATATTCTGTCTTCTGCCGCCACGCGGCAGAAGACGGAATATCGAATGAACGGACGGACTGGGCGGCGACGCCGACCGCCGTGTATTAAAAACAAACAGGTGTTGTTAATTGTTATACAGTACATAATTATTATTATTAGTATATCCATACCTATGCCTTGTACTATTGTCTATTCTGTGCCATGAGACATTGGTGGCCTTAACACGACGTGGTAATGATGATGATGACGATGATGATGATGATGATTATGATGATGAATATGAATTGCATAGTAGTTTATGCTTTCTGTTCTTAAAACCACGCCGAAACTCCCAAACGTGTATCTATAAGGAATCAGGAGTTCTCTCAGCATCATCGAAACCATGGTATACCTTGACCCAATATTTGACTTTTTGGTAGCGTATTCTTAGTACACTTCACATAAAACCAAAATCACCATATGTTTCCATATAAATTTTGAGGAGTTCCCTCGATTACTCATGGATCCCATCATCAGGTCACCACCTTTGTGAAAATGGGACCAAATTGGAGTGAAACCTAATACAACAAAACAAAAATTTCGAAAATCAGTTCACAAACGGCGGAGTAATCGTTGAACATACAAAAAAAAAAAAAAATAAAAAAAAAAAAAAAAAAAATATCCACAGCCGAACATATAACCTCCTCGTTTTTTGGAAGTCGGTTAAAAATTCGAATAATAGGTATCCTACTTTATGGCCTATACTAAAGTCTGTCCTAAATTAGTGACATTTTAATTGAATTTTTGTCGGTCGCGTTTAGACGCGGTAAAGATCGGAACGGCCGCGGCACCTTAAGTTTATATGTCCACAGTTTGTCTATACTTTCACAGTTTTACTGGTGGCCATGCTAGGGCTACAGGTGACAGGTGATCAGTCTGCTAGTCCTAACTCTTAACCAAGCTTGGAAAAAAAATCCCCCGGTATCTAAAGAGTTACTCGTAGTGCACACGCAACACACTAGGCCGAAGTTACGCGGCGTAAATTCCGCATGATTACGTCCACAATGTCAAACGCATACAAAATACGGACGGAACGCGACGGAATAGTGTGTCATGCGGTATTTACGCCGCGTAACTTTGGCCTAGTCACTAGTGTGTTTAGACATTTAAAAGGCAAACACGATCATATAAGCCACCAAACCACAAATGCGTATTAGTCATACATACACGTTTAACAAAACTTTTTGTCAACATCGAGACGGAACCTTCTAATTTACACTTTTTAACAAAACTTTTCGCCTCGGGAGTAAAATTTTCTCCTCATTTCCTGTATCCTACGTGGGTAGATATTTTTATCCGCCATAATGCCCACTTTATTATAAAATGACACGACTTCTAACACTTGAGCTGATTACACGGCTGGTTCGACGTTCCTTGTGAATGGACCTCATTAGATAGCGTGCACTCGATATTATAATATGTTACTCTGGACTAGCTATAAATTAATTTATGTACTTATATAATATATTGTATGTGAAAAAAAATACAATTTTATATATCGTACTTACTGCATTTAAACTTATTTTAATAAGTAATGAAATTGAAAAAACATTTTCAGTAAGTAAAAATATTGGCCAAGCGCGAGCCGGACTCGCGCAGGAACGGTTTCGTAGCGATAAAGAGCAAAAATTGGTGAAAAATTGTGTTTTTATGTATTGGAGTCCTCCATAAATTTTAATGTTATTAACTAAATGACGCCCGTAACTCTATTACGCAAAAAAATGCGCGGGAACCGTACATTTTACCGGGACAAGTGTCCCTTCAAAGTAGCTCCATAGTCCATACCATGATACCTAACAAAATCTATTTGGACGTTATTAATAGTAACAGAACAGACAGACAGACTTACATTTAAAATATGACTATGGATGTCATCATGTAAAAAAAACTTATAAATTAATTTTAGTTTAGTAAAAAATTAACCAGCTAAAATGTTTTTCAGCAAACGTAAAAAAATATGACGCTTTCAATCCTCTGAGGTTAATAAGTAATAACCTTACTGACAGACGCTATTTAAAATAGTCGTATCCTATTAGTCCTTACTAAATAAATATTAATTAGCTATTGTTACCAAGAAAACTTTAACGTGTTTGTAAGAATACTTTAGCGTAAATAAAATATCAATGAATTTACTTGGATAAGAATAGAATCCTGCACATAAAATGACATGTGTTGCCATTAGTAAAATCAATAAGCGGCAAAATGGCGGCAAATCTCGACAAGATGGCTGTCACAGCTGTCAAACTGACAGGCGATATATTACGTCTATTTATCATTTCCAGATACACAGCCAAATATTGCACGACAAATGTTTTGAAGGTTGTCTGGAGTCTACTTTTCGTCTTCAAGATTATCCTCGTTTTAGTAAGTTAATTTTAATCAAACGTAAAAAATTAAAAATGTCAAAACATGTGTGTGTGTGTGTGTGTGTGTGTGTGTGTGTGTGATAAGCACTTTCATTTCCTAAACGTAATCACGCTCAAAAGGTGGATTTTTCTCTTATTATTTACACAGAAAGTTTATACACTTTAAATATTATATTTATCACATTGCAAATTGTGTACAGCGTCTACTCTTTTTTGACAAGCTATATCTAAGTATTGTGACTCGTCAACATTATGTTGGACTCTTTTTTTTAAAACGAGCTTTGGTCCACCGACCACCACACATTCCCACCATGACTGCAATATTATCTCCTGTGTCAATTTTGGACTCATCTCGTAATTTTGATTGTAGGAATTATCAGTTAATGAAAACTCTTATATTGTATTTCCTCAATGCCACATATCTTTTTGTATTTTCCCGTCCCGCCATATCAAACAGATAAGATATTTAAAAATCGGCCAAGCGCGAGTCGGACTTGCGCAGGAAGTGTTCCGTACCGTTAAAGAGCGGAAGTAGGCCACAAATTGTGTGTTTTGTAAGAGAGGCCCCCTTTAGGCTTAAGTATTTTATTATTCATATTAATTATCAAAGTAAGTATTATTATTTATAACGAAGGATTTTGTGAAAATTTCAAAATATGCCATTATTGATACAGAGCAAAAAAGGTAAAAAAAAATACGTTTGCTGTATGTGAGTCCCCACTCAAATATTATTTTTATTTTGTTTTTAGTATTAATTATTGTTGTTATAGCGACAACAGAAAGATACAATCTATGAAAATTTCGGAAGTCTAGCTATAATAATAATAATAATAATAATAATAATAATAATAATAATAATAATAATAATAATAATAATAAGGGGGTGAAGCCGGTCCCTCCTAGTTGGTGTCCCCGGGCAACACTTGGGTGCACCACCCCACTCTCTTCGGGGTGAGGTATCCACGTGGCTGATCATCGGTTCTTTCTTTTTCGATACTATCTTTTCCAATTCTTTTTATAATTCAAGTCTTGTTGTTGCATTGTTTATTTTTATTTGATCTATCTTTCACCACCTTTGTTTATTCTTTTACTATCTTTCCTTTTTGGTTCACTCTTCCTTTATTCGTTTATAAGCTACATGATGCGCCTACGAAATAGAATTATACCCCAGGCGGGTACCGGAGCTATATGCGATGGAGAATCCCACCCCGGGCCCTCGGGCTCGGGCTGCCCTTCGTATTCTGGGGGGGGGCAACGAGTCGCACCAAGCTGCCCAGTCTCAAACTGTTGCAGAACAGATGTATCATATTTCACCAATTTCGTCAGCACCATCATCATTACTTTCATCGCCACCATCTTCACCTCCATCCTACATAGATATTCGTCAGACTAGATCATCTACCTCATCAAATTCTTTATCATCACCGCCACGTGCTAGGGATGTTGTGCAGAAGGCTAATATAGCTAAGAATACTGCACCCGCCCTTGGTACACGACGCACACGCAAAACGTGGACTAAGGAGATGAATATTTTCATTATGCGTCATTATTACATTATAACCGAAATAGAAAACAAGACCAAAGCTTACCTTTCACAACTACACTCACTATTTTCGACTAAGTACCCAGAGATGGAAGCAAGCAAGCAACGTGTCGGGGACCAAAGACGGGCTATCATAAATTGCAATCTATTAACTAATCAAGAACTTACAGATATCAAAGAAGAAGTTAAGAATATTTTACGTTCTCCACAGAATATTGAAACTAATACAAATACACAAATTACAAAAACCCCGACACGATTAACTTGGACTGACGAATTAAATGAATATATAATTAAAAGTTATTACCGAGTCACACACTTAGAAACAAACAAAACAGCTTATCGAAAACCAGTATATGAGGCTTTTATACATAAATTCCCGTCTCTTGCTCACCTTAGTGAACAAAGAATAAGTGACCAGCTGAGAGTAATCATCAACAATAAATATATCACTGAAGAGAGACTAAATACATTAAAACAAGAAGTTGCCGATGAACTGATTTTAAACGACAATAATACTCCAAAAACGAATGAGCACGATGTCACTTATACTAGTAACCTTCAAGATATGGAAATGCATAGTATAGAATCTGACAGACAACAAGAACCATATGCCAATGTACTTTTACCCAATAGAGATATTGATATAGATGAAATATTCAAACAATCATTGCAAAATTTTACAGATACAGATCCAACAAGCAGAGTTTATATACCCAAACAAAAATCATCAAAGAAATTGTCGTATACAGTAAATTACATTAATAAAATAATTCTTCCTGAAAACGTCAATAGAGATACAGACTTCCATCAGTTTCAAACAGTGATATATTGCGCGGCGTGGACGGCTGCCAAAGTTAACGGAAGTAGGCTATCGGTAGGTAGTACAACAAATAATTCTAATAATGCAAAAAATATCAAAAAACCGCACTGGCAAAGACGGCTGGAAAAAAGAATAGAAGATATAAGAGCAAAAATAGGTAGAATAACTCAATTCATTAAAGGAGGCCGAAGTAGAAAACTCATAGGACATGTTAATAAAATTATGGAGGCATATAAAACTCATACTATACACGAGAAACCTAACACACAAATGCCTCAAATATTAGACACACTCAAACAAAAACTCTCAATCATAACAGGACGCCTTAAAAGATATAATGCATGCACACTTAGGAAACAGCAAAATAAACAATTTAATAACAACGAAAAAGAATTTTATAGAAGTATTAGATTGGCAACAAAAAATGAAGATAACATACTCACTGAAGCACCGGAGCCAAAGGATTTGCAGAGTTTCTGGGCAGGAATATGGGAACAACCTGTAAGCCATAACCTTGAAGCTGAGTGGATCGAAGATGAAAGGAAAAAATATCATGACACCTTGACAGAAATGACATTTCAAGAGATCCCCATATATATATTTCAGCAGGTAATACGAAATTTACATAATTGGAAGGCGCCAGGATCAGACTGCATTCACAATTACTGGTACAAAAAATTTACAAGTATCCATAGCAATATGTTAATTTATTTGAATCAATTTATTGAAGACCCCAGCTCAATCCCTCCTTACGTCACATCGGGAACAACTTTTATGATACCTAAAGATCACAATGAGCCGACAAACCCTGCTAAATATAGACCGATAACATGCCTACAAACAATTTATAAAATATTGACTTCTTGCATCACCGAGCTAATATACAAACATATTAATGATAGTAATGTTCTAGCAGAACAACAAAAAGGATGCCGAAAATTCAGCCAAGGCTGTAAAGAACAGTTGATAATAGACTCTGTCATTTTGAAACATGTAAATAATACAAAATCCGATTTGTATTCTATGTACATAGATTATAAAAAAGCTTATGATTCTGTCCCTCATTCTTGGTTGCTGCATGTTTTAGAAATCTATAAAATACACCCCAAAATAATAAATCTATTGAAAACGATGATGAAGTCCTGGAACACTAAACTTAAACTTAAAACTCCCACTACTTTAATCGAGACTGATCCAATTCAAATATTAAGAGGCATTTTTCAAGGCGATGCATTGAGCCCATTGTGGTTTTGCCTAGCATTGAATCCACTTTCTAATATACTTAATTCTATAGATGCAGGATATCGTATGAATTATAATGACAGACAGAGACATACCGAGATTATAAACCATCTACTTTACATGGACGATATAAAAATTTATGCTGACACTGAATCTGAACTATACAAACTGACTGAATTGACAGAACAATTTACAAACGACATAAAAATGAATTTTGGGGTGGACAAAACAAAAATAAATTCTATAAAGGCAGGACATACATATTTACATACTTACACTCTAGGATCCGGAGAAAAAATAGAACCTCTTGATGAAGGAGAAACCTATAAATACCTTGGGTTTAATCAGTCTCAACAAATTAATTATAAAGACACCAAATGTAAATTAAGACAAACATTTCAACACCGGCTCAATGCGATCATGAAATCTAAACTATACTCTCGAAACACAATAAAAGCAATAAATTCATTCGCAATCCCAATACTTACCTATTCTTTTGGCGTTATAAACTGGAACAAAACAGATTTAATCAATATACAAAGGAAAATTAATACAACGATGACTAAGTATCGCAAACACCACCCAAGATCGTGCGTACAGAGACTTACGTTACCTAGAAAAGAAGGAGGTAGAGGCATTACCGACATAACAAATCTACACAATAAACAGGTCACAAACTTAAGACACTATTTCATCACTAAATCTGAAACTTCTACTCTCCACAAAACAATAGTTCAAAATGACAACAAATTTACCCCTTTAGATCTGAAAAATACTCAAAGCAACCAATTAAAAGTAACTGAAGACAAAACCAAACTATCCGAATGGGCTAGAAAATCTCTCCACGGAAGACACCTGCATGACTTATGCCAAACAAATGTCGACAAGGAAGCGTCGAACGCATGGCTGAGTCGAGGAGATCTATTCCCGGAGACTGAAGGATTCATGATTGCCATACAGGACCAAACTATAGAGACCAGAAACTACCAGAAATACATCACAAAAACCCTAACCACTGATAGTTGTAGAAAATGCCATAGTTGCTCTGAAACCATACAGCATATTACTGGAGCCTGTAAAACAATAGTGCAGACGGACTATAAACATAGGCATGACCAGGTTGCCAGTATAATACATCAAAGACTTGCTAAAAACGAAACTTCATAACTGAAATAGAACCCTATTACAAATACAAGCCCGAAAATGTCCTCGATAACGCCTCTACCAAACTTTATTTTGACCGAACCATATTAACTGACAGAACAACTCACTACAATAGACCTGATATAACGCTAGTAGACAAAATCAACAAAACTGCATTCCTTATTGATATAGCCGTACCAAACATAACCTAAAACAAAAGCATAGTGAAAAAATACAGAAATACATTCCCCTCGCAGACGAGATTAAGCAAATGTGGCGTCAGAATACTGTTAAAATAGTACCTGTTATCATATCCTCAACCGGCGTCGTCCCTAAAACTCTACATTCTGCCCTGAAAACAATAGATTTACATAAAAATTCATACATACAAATACAAAAATCCATTGTCATTGATACATGCTCTATAGTTCGTCGATTTCTTAACCCATCCTCATCTTTCACCACATCACAATCATAACTCTGCTTATGAATCAGGTTACTTGGCATCAGCCCGTACCTGAATCTTTTATCCGGCTAATAGCCGAGACCCAAACTGTTTACATAATAATAATAATGATCGAGATATAGTCACCGATCGAACCATACTAAGTAATAGACCTGATATATGCCTAACAATAAAATCTCAAAAAGTCACCTACCTCATAGATATAGCTGTCCCCAACACCAATAACCTGAAACAAAAACATAATGAAAAAATTCAAAAATACATACCTTTCGCAGACAAAATAAAGCAAATGTGGCGCCAGGATACCGTAAAAATCATACCCATCATCATTTCCTCAACTGGCGTCATTCCTAAAACCCTCATTGCTGCTTTGAAATCACTCGATCTAAACAAAAACATATACATCCACTTACAAAAATCCATCGTAATTGACACCTGCTCCATCGTTCGTCGCTTTCTAAATCCATCGTCATGCTTTAATACTCCACAATCATGACTCTTCCCTCATACAAATTGAATCAGGTACTTGGCACATGCCCGTTCCTGAATCATTCACCGGCATAGTTGCCGAGACAAAAATCCATTTAAATATAATAATAATAATAAAAGCCTTAATTCAGACAATACACGCTTACATAATATTACAGAGAAATTTATGACTCCACTGAGTCAATGGCACCAACAACTTTGTCTGTTTGCCCCGCTTTGGCAAAGGCCTCCTCCATTGTTTTCCACTCTGCTCTGTCCTGCGCTTTTCTTGTCCACAATTTGCCAGCTGTTGCCTTTATTTCGTCTTCCCATCTTCTGAACTGTCTACCCTGCTTTCTTTTCCCATTTCTTGGATACCAGAATAGAGCCCATGTTTGGCATCCATATGTTAGAGCTGGTAGCACGCAGGTGTTGTACAGTTTTGACTTAATACAGTTCTTAATTTGTTTGTTCTTCATAATTTCTTTTAGTCCCCAGTAACATTTCCATGCGCTACCAATTCTAGCATCTAGTTCCTTAAGCATAACGTCTTTGTTAGAAATAAGCTGACCTAGATAAGTGTACTCTTTAACGTACTGTATAGATTTGTTATTTACGATGATAGGATCTTCTGATGCGGTTGTTAGTGATTTGGTTTTTTCAGTGTTCATCGTTAGGCTAACGCGACGGCTTTCACTTTCGAGATCTACTATCATGTTTTGCAGGTCTTCTTTTGTTTCAGCAAACAGCATAATGTCGTCAGCGAACCGTAAGTGGGGTAGTTTTTCGCCATTTATAATGAGACCATATTGTGACCAATCAAGTTTCCTGAAAACTTCTTCAAGAATCGCCGTTAATAATTTAAGTGACAACGGGTCTCCCTGTCTTACACCTCTTTCGGTTTTAATTTTTTTAATATAAAATAAAGACTTCGAGACTAAAATCGAAGTCTAGCTATAGCGGTTCTTTAAATAAAGACAGACAGACGTACAGACAAACGGACAGACAACGATGTCTTAGTGCCTGCCCTATAACCCGCTTTTGCCCTTTGGGCCATTTAACATTATGTATTGGTTAAAAAGATGAAAGAAAATATTATTGTTTTGTATTTTTTTTGTGTTATGGGTTGGTTATGGGTGATATCTTAATTATTAATTTATTATAATAGCTACTAAAGCCTTACTCTAGCTACCGCACAGATATCAGAAACAAACCGCCTTTATATTTCGTATTGCTGTTTGCACTCATACTTCACCAAAATTAATTGACACAATATTACTTTACTGGCCGTAATAATATGTTCACTTCAGCCAAATCTAAACTACAAAAAACTGATAGTTAAAAACTGTATTTTTATTTTAAAACTACGGTGGACTCAGTATAAAAGTAAATAAAAGTATTTTTTCAGAAAAACATTTCCATGCGTCCAAATCGTCAGCTTGGGTAGGTTCTTACTCTGCCTCTTTTGGCACCTTTTTGTCGATGTTTTAAGGTTTATTTTATAGAGTTTCAGAGGTAAAAAAATTCTAAATGTCCCGAACAAATCGCTGACACGAGCATACCACAAAAAGATAAGGCCGCCTGCTCACCGAGGAAAAAGATAAAACGCTATTTGGAAAGGATTTTCAGCTATTTGTTTCGCTAGCCACGAAAGTTTTTAGTATTAAATAGCTAACGAACTTGGTCCGGGCTGGATATTATTATTTATCAGACATCCATACTAATATTATAAATTCGAAAGTCTGTAACCTACTCACGCCCAAACCGTTGAACCGTTTTTGCTGAAATCAGTCTCGGGAAATCTATACTAATATTATAAATGCGAAAGTATCTCTGTCTGTCTGTCTCGCTTTCACGCCAAAACTACTGAACCGATTGTAATGAAATTTTGTACACAGATAGTCTAAAGCCTGAGAAAGGACATAGGCTATTTTTAACTGGAAAAAGGGGTTGTAAGGGGGTGAAAATGCGTAAATTTGTTCAAATTAAGTTAGTTCCAAAAATTCATAATAGATGGCGCCGTGCGTCTCCTACATCGCGATGACGCTTGCTCAAATGTCTTTCTATAAGAGGTGGTATCATCTTACATCGAATTTTCGATTTTTTCGATTGATATTTCATTGTAACGTTATTAAATAACTCAGTACTTTATCTATGCAGTGACGTAACCTAATATCTATCAATGATAAATAGTTTATGGGTAAAGCTTTTAAATTTGACACCAATTTTGTTGACACCGCGCCATATAAGAACACTGAAGTGCACCCGGACGAAGTCGCGGGCAACAGCTAGTGACATGATAAATTATGATATTATGTACTTTTTGTCGCAGTAAAATGCGCCCGTGACGCGCGTCGAAATCGTAACGCTCGCTATGACACTTTTCTTTCAACGCGGGTGGATTTTGACGTATTCAATATTATTGAATATAGGTACCAAACGAAAGTTGAATAAAAATAAGATGACGAAAATTGAAGATGAAATTGCATAATGTGGACATAGCTTATCAGTAACACTGCGTGGTAAAAAGAGACGTGTGAATTGCAGACACACGTCTCTTTTTACCACGCAGTCGCTTTTTTAACCGACTTCCAAAAAACGAGGAGGTTGTATGTTCGGCTGTGGATATACATACAGACGTAAATCAATTTCGGTTTCGTTTGACAGCTCGAGATTCTTGCTCTATTCCGCTAGGTATATTAACTCTATGGCCCAAAACCAAATTCGATCGTCTGTTTGTGGCATTACAAAACAGCCGAACATAGAACCTCCTTTTTAGAAGTTGGTCAAAATAAATCATGTGAATTTCCCTAGGGCAATATTTGTGTTTTATTCGTATAGACCTTTTCTGTGGAAGGGTTGCTTGCTTTACATAGGCATCAACTAATATTATAAATGCAAAAGTGTGTGTGACGCCATTCAATCAAACGTTGGCGTTGTTCAGTCAAATGGCTAGCTGTTTCATTGAACGTCTATTTCAACCAATTGGCTGCGACATCTATACACAAAGAAAGAAAAGTTACTCTTTCAGCGCTGCTACTTTTACAGATACTCTAAGCATTATCACTTTGTTTTTTACACCCTGTGTATATGGCAAAACAACATTTGGCGGATCAGTTGGAAAAGTACTAAGATCTTTAACGTTGAACAATGAATGAACAGTTTTTTCTAAAGTTCTTCTACCCAACATCATTTGTCATCTCCAAGTAGTATTAACAATGCTACAGTATTTTCTGACAGGCTCTTATTCCAACGGTATAAAGTTCATAATCTAGAAACCCCGAGGTAACATAAATATGAACGCTTGACAAATATTTATGGAGTCTCATATAAAACAGCTTTAGTATTGTGAAAAGTATTGTTATGAAATACGCCATTTTATAACAGAAGGGTCCTGAGGCAACTTGCATTCGATAGAAATAATGCATGGGATTTGAACGCTGTGACATGGAATACGATGTACTTTGACAAGTCCAATTTATGACCCCCGACAAAAAGCCAAAAGGGACATTATTAGTTTAATGTGTCTGACTGTCTGTCAGTTTGTCAGTCTGTCTGTAATTGGCATTGTAACGTCTAAAAGGGTGGACCGATTATGAGCTATTTTTTTGTTTGAAACTGACATGATCGATGGTGTTTTTAGCTATAGTTCACTATCATCAGCTGCACCAGCTAGAAAATTTGTCTTTATGTACTTAAATTAAATTTATTAATTTATAATTATTGATTATGCATTACTACTTGTACTATCATAGACTAATTTATACTAGTGCTATGTTGAAACTATCAAATGCAATTTGACTAATCACCGAGTAATGTGCGCGAAGCTTTATATTATCAGTCTGAAAAGACCTTTATGTTAAAAACTTATGTTGGTGACGTTATGTATATTGTTTAAAGTATACATATTTATTATTATTTATTACTGTACAATGTACACGTTTAATGTTTGATATTTTTAAGCACCGGATGACTGATAATTTGATAAGGTATTTGAACATTATTTGGCTAATGACTCAAGGTCGTAGACATTATGTTGCTTACGTTAATTTGTAATGATAATTTTAACATTTTGCTAATGTTTTTATGCAATACTTTTACTTATCTGTTAAGTATTTATCATTATTCCTATTAGATGACGTCCTAAATTTGCATACGTCATTCTGTATACTGTACATTTTTCGGGATAAAAAGTACGTATCCTATGTATTTTCTCAAGACTTAAGGTATCTGGATATATCCCCACACCCGGCACAGTGTACGGAGGAGACGAAAATCGGAAATTTTCTTTTTTCTTCAATTTTGAATGGGCATTAGTATTATGAATGCAAGAGTAGAACACCCGCTTGTCAATTCGCAATAGTTTTTATTCTATGAGCTACCAAAGTTTAGCGATTTTTGGCGGCCCGGAAGCGAAAAATCCATTTATCTCCAAATTGTTTACGTAATAAATAAAATTTTGTATTCCACCTGAAAGCCTATTAAATAAGGTATATTTTAAGCTTTTTTCCTAATCCGCCGTGTCGATATTTTACCTACAATAAAATAGTTTTCATTTTTAGGTTTTTATTTTTTTAATCCAAGACCAAACAAAAGATGCAATCGAAAATATCAACAAATTAAAGGTATACAAGCATTCTATACACACAAAAAAAATCACCAGTAAGATCCGTTTTGAACTGCGGGGCTAAAATGGTCGCTTTGTAGAATCATGATATGAATCATAATATGATTCATTTTTTCTAAAATCGCAAAATGCAACTCTGCTTGCAATTCATTTCTGTATTTTTACACTTATTTGACATTTGTCAGTTTGACAGTTTTGACAATTCATTTGCTGAATTGATTGAGAGGAATTGCTAAATGTGACCATTTTAGCCCCGCAGGAGATATTTGATCGTGAAATCCTACGGTAGGGCTGCCACCATACGTATTTCAATGGATGGCTGTCAATAATGCAACAGAAATAGTCACATAATATGTTAACATTTATAGTATGAAAGTTTTATACGCTTTTATTGAGTATATTTAAAATTATCAAAATAGGTCTTAGAAAAAATATAAAACCTCTTTTTTTGGAAGTCGGTAAAAAAATCGGATGTCAGTTCGTAATACTTCAAACAATTAATATTATTTCTAGTATTTATTTAAAAAAAAACCGGCCAAGTGCGAGTCGGACTCGCGCACCGAGGGTTCCGTACAAACCTGCAAGGTTTACAAAGTTCGTTTGATATGAATTTCAACTTGATAGCTCTACGCGTTCATGAGGAAAAAAGTAATAAGTTTATATTTATTAAAAAATATATATTTTGTAATGTAACTAAAAATTTAAGGTTTTCGGAATTTTTCCTTTATGTGTGCTATAAAACGTTGCTTCATGCCAAATTTCAAGATTCTAGGTCGACTGGAAGTACCCTTTAGGTTTTGATTCCCTTGCGAGTACTTGCGAGTTTCAAAATATGCAGCTTAAATTGCTGTTTCTTTTGATTGCGTTGACATAGAAGTTTGATTTTGTTACAGCTTAAAGGTATTATAGACCTGAGTATTTGGTATGAATTTCAATTTAATACCTCTACGCGTTTATGAGGAAATGGGTAGTAAGTTTAAAATTATAAAAAAAAAATATATTATGTGATGTAACTAAAAATTTATGGTTTTCGTAACTTTTCCTTTATCTATGCTATAAGACGTTGCTTCGTACCAAATTTCAAGATTCTGAGTTCACGGGAAGCACCCTGTAGGTTTTGATTCCCTTGCAAGTGTCGAAAATTTGCGGCATAAACGGCTGTATCTTTTGATTGCGTTGGCTTAGAAGTTTGATTTTTTCACAGCTTCAAGGGACAGTAGACTTGAGTAATTGATATAAATTTCAGCTTCATACCTCCACGCGTTCCTGAGAAAAAGGGTCTTGACAGACGGACAGACGGACAACAAAGTGATCCTATAAGGGTTCCGTTTTTTCCACTTGAGGTACGGAACCCTAAAAATCAAGGTAAGTGATGGTCACGCGAAAACGAAAAGACTACAAATAATACAGCGTTGCGTCGTTTGATAACCCTGTTGACAATTAAGTTTGTAAATTAAATAAATTGATTTAGCAGTGGTTGTAAACGGATCTCACGGGTGATATTTTTTTTGTGCGTATAGAATGCTTGTATACCTTTAATTTGTCGATATTTTCGATTGCATCGTTTGTTTAGTTTTGGATAAAAAAAATTAAAACCTAAACATGAAAATTATTTTATTGTATGTAAAATATTGACATGACGAATCAGAAAAAAAGCTTGAAATATACCTTATTTCATAGGTTTTCAGGTGGAATACATAATTTTATTTATTACGTAAAAGTTTTGGAGAAATATGGATTTTTCCCTTCCGGGCCGCAAAAAACGCTAAACTTTAGTAGCTCGTAGCATCAAAACTATTTCGAATTGACACGCGGGTGTTCTACTCTCGCATTCATAATATTAATGCCTATTCAAAATTGAAGAAATTTCGGATTTTTCGTCTCCTTCGTACACTGTGCACCCATTAAAATCGGTTCAGACAGCGTGAAAAGGTAACAGACAGACAGAAAGACTTTCGCATTAATTAAGGTTCACTAAGAAAATAGCTAGCTGGTGTCTAACGCTAAAAGCGACTCCGAGAACGTTATAATAAAATATTATCTAAAAATATATAATAATACTTTTACCGTGGTTAAAAATATAGTTATGTACTTAATACTTAAGTAATATGTTAGGTACGTTTATAATATCTTTAAAATGGTTAAAAATAAAATAGAAGCATTAAACATAAAATATTAAAATACATATTTTTATTATTAAAATTTTCATGTTCATTATTTTATATCAGTTTCCCAAACTAATTAATTTATTTTGTAGGAACTAGGATAGGAAGTAAGTTTCCTTATTTGTAATTTAGTTTGTTATGCATATAAGTTGTTTTAGTAATTTTTAGCAAACTTTTAATATTAATTTACGCCAATTTATAGCAATATTTTTTGACGTGATAACGTCTTATAATTCGATATGGGGTGCGCGCCCGAAAAACATGACAGTAATTCATGTGTCGCTACCTCGCTCTGAGGCGTTCCATATAAGGCTTGAAGTGCAAGCGAGAGCGCGGAACGAGCGACAAGGAAGCACAATCGGCCTTTGCGTTCGGCAGCGTTCGACATCCGTCTCTCTCCTAAGTCCTACTTGAGTGAGCGATGCTATATTTTAAAAGAAAGCGAAAAGTTTGTATTGCCGCCGCGTGGACGCGATCCCTGAACTTGGCGCTGTGATATCTAGCTTGTCCCGCTGGGCCAACATGTCGCTGACGTAAGTGCTGCAATTGTCGATATCTTGCTACTCAAAGTTGGTAGTGAGGTGACACTTGTAGTAAATATTGTTTTTACGTAACATTTTTATTTATTTTTTTATTTTTTATAAAATGTAGAGGTCCGATAGCAGTAAAAAATACAATAAAAGTACTTTGGTGATATATTGAAATAGAACTTTGTTCTTTGCATAGGTCGATTTGAAAGAAATACATCGAAATAACTTTAGGTTACAATCGAAAAAGTTTGTTTCTATGGGTTTAAGGATAATTGAACGTGACAACGTCATACGTGGTCACGTTCAACTATCGTCAGTAAACCGACTTTACAGACAACCGATTTTTTTTCTTGTAAAAGATTATCTCAAAAACATTATAATTTAACTTAAAAACTAAGTATAAAAATGGTTACCCACTTTTTATTGGAATTACTTACTTAATTACTTTATTTAGAAATATAAATTTATATCACTCATTTTAGTACTTAATGTTTGCTTAAGAAATACAAATCTGTACTTATTTAAATCTAACACAATAAGTTAAGATGAATAAAATAAAAGTAAAGCAGAAAATTCATCTTTTTATTACCAGCCATATCTATAAAAAGTTTATATAACTTTGCCAAAGTGTGTATTTATTGTCAAAGTTCGCAAAGTATAATAAATTTCTCATAATTTCCATAATTAAGGGAACAATATAAAGATAATTTGTTTATTAGATTTCTTGTAACAACAAACTTTCTCTTTTTCTCGCCAAACAATGCTATTCCATTATTTCGTAATTTTTTTCCAGCTAAATTCGGAACTTTGCAGGTATAAAATAGCCATGTTATTTGTATTTACACTAAAGTACTTACAATATGATTGGTAATCATTGAGATAATCAAGAAAAGCCATGACGCGTTCTGAGCATTTAAAAACAGCCAGGACGCAAATTCGTGTTGTGGCCCTAATGAAAACGGCCACGACGCGTTTTGAACCAGGCCGTGTTACGCAGGAGTAATTTTATAGCGCCCAAGTGTGTGCGCAATACACAAGAGCACTCTGGTTTCAATGAAACGCAGAATTTATTTTATAGTATGTAGCCTACTTACATACTACACAACTTTATTATAAATAATTAATATAGTAAAAACTAAATGCTAACGTAAACCTAAGACTTAACTACTTAATTACTTATAATTAATATTATATACAAATAATATTTATTATTTTACATTACACATATACGAACACGTATGTCGATATGATGTATCGATACAATGCATCGATACATCATATCGACATGCATTTATCGATACGCGTCACTCACTACTGCAGGACCGGTTCCTTTGTTATATGCGTACGCGCAGTTCGTACAACAGACAACTCGAACCGGCCGGCAGTCGAGTCGCAGTCACTGACGCGGAGCGCACGTTACTCGGAAGCTTAAGTATATCGTGCTTCAGTGCTTATAGCTATCATATTATGTGCTTTTCCTTCATCTATTCTGCACTTTCTGTACTGCTATAGACATAGACTTAGTGTGTGTGCTAGTATAGTGAGCTGAAAAATATAGTGCGCTTAATTAGTAAGTCCGAATTTCATTTATACAGACCTAAACTACAAGTGCATTAATTTTCACCCTCATCGAATCCTACTTGCACCACTATAATACCTATACTGGTGACCACGCCTAGAACAATGGATAAGGAATTTCACGACGCTAGCGCCATGCCTGCAAAATCTGCCACGCGGTCGAACGATGCCGCTAGTGAGGGGACACAGTCGATACCCAATATCGATGTTTTCAAAGTCGGTGTACGTGTTCCCCCATTCTGGCCGGAAGAACCAGAGATATGGTTTGCGCAAGTGGAAGGACAGTTTGCCATCTCAGGTATCACAAATGACCTGACCAAATTCAATTACGTAATTGGCCACCTGGACGTGGAGCAGTCCAGAGAGATTAAGGACATCATTATCAGCCCACCTTCTGCAAACAAGTATGACACCTTGAAACGGGAGCTGATCAAACGGCTGTCAGCATCGAGGGAGAAGCAGATCAAGCAGCTTTTGATGCACGAGGAGCTTGGAGACCGTAAGCCCTCGCAATTCCTGCGTCACCTCAAGAGCCTCGCCGGTGTTGACGTCTCTCAGGAGTTATTGAAGACCATCTGGACAAGCCGACTCTCCCACGGTATCCAGACAGTGCTCGCTGGTCAACCACCTTCATCCTCCATCGAGGACCTCGCGGATTTGGCCGATCGTGTTCACGAACTGGCCACTCCCATGCCAGCTGTGGCGTCCACCAGCCAAGCTGCTCCGGGATCTGCACTGGACGCGTTAGCCAGGGAGGTAGCCGAGCTGAGACGACAGGTGCAGCGACTCTCGACGGGTAGAAGAAGCCGACCACGTTCCAGATCATCAGGACCTGCTCGAAGAGGATCAACATCCAGGTCAAGGCGATCCGACTCCAACTATCGCAAGTTCCCGCTCTGTTGGTATCATGCCAAATATGCGGAGAAAGCCAGCAGATGCGTGAAGCCCTGCGACTACATGGCGGGAAACGCAAAGGGCGGTCGATAATGGCGACTGCTGACTGCCCTAACTCAACTGGTCGCCTGTTCGTGACGGATCGTGAGTCGAAGATGCAATTCCTGGTCGACACTGGTAGCGACCTCTGTGTCTTCCCCCGGTCCTTGCTGCGTGATCGTCGTGCGAAAACGGACTATAATTTGTGTGCTGCGAACGGTTCTAGCATTAGTACTTATGGTTATGTTCACCTTAATTTAGATTTTAGCCTTCGTAGAGTGTTTCCTTGGCGTTTTGTTGTAGCTGATGTTACTAAGCCTATTATAGGCGTAGATTTTTTAAATTATTATAGTCTTATTGTAGATTGCCACAACAAAAGATTGCTTGATTGTAATACCTCTATTTCTTGTAACGCTAAAATTGTAAAGGATTCCGACATAGCCTCTGTTAAAATCTTGACAGGTGAGACTCGTTATCACAAAATCCTTAAGGAATTTCCCGAGCTCACCCGTCCAACCGGTATACATCACACAGTCACTCATAACACTGTCCACCACATTCGCACGACACCAGGCCCTCCAGTCTCATCCACCCCACGTCGTCTAGCACCCGACAAATTAAAAATTGCCCAGAAAGAGTTCCAGGCCATGATTGCCAATGGAACAGCTCGCCCTTCACAGAGCCCCTGGGCTTCTCCTCTCCATCTAGCACCCAAGAAGGACAACGGTTGGCGTCCGTGCGGCGACTACCGCATGCTGAACGCCCGCACTGTGCCTGATAGGTATCCGATTAAACACATTCACGACTTTGCCCATGATCTGGTTGGTTGCAAAGTGTTTAGCACCCTGGATTTGTTGAAGGCGTATAATCAGATACCTGTCAGTGCTGCAGATATTCCGAAGACCGCCATAATAACTCCTTTTGGGCTCTTCGAGTTCCCATTTATGACCTTCGGGCTTCGGAATGCGGGCCAAACCTTTCAAAGGTTTATGGACGAGGTTACCAGGGACCTTGACTTCGTTTTCGTCTACTTGGACGATATTTTAGTCTATTCCCAGGATGAGGAGCAGCACGAGAAGCATCTCCGCCAACTCTTCAGCAGGCTCAGAGAGTACGGCATGCTGATAAACACTGAGAAGTGCGTCTTCGGTGTGCCTGAGGTAACTTTTCTAGGTTACTCCATCTCGGCAGCCGGTTCTAAGCCATTGGACAGCAAGGTGCAGGCGGTCAACCAATTTCCTGTTCCTTCAACAGTGCGTCAGCTCAAGGCATTTCTCGGTATGCTTAATTTTTATAGGAGATTTCTTCTTCGAGCAGCTGAGGTCCAGGCTCCACTAAATGCGCTTCTGAAAGGCTCAGTCAAAGGCTCACAACCCGTCAACCTGACAGGCGAAGCCCTTGAAGCCTTCAACGCGTTTAAGCGCAGCCTAGCAGACGCAGCCTTACTTGCCCACCCTGACTGTACTGCTACTCTCGCTTTAGTCACCGATGCATCCGACAAAGCGATCGGCGCTGTTTTGCAGCAGTTTAAAAACGGGGCTTGGCAGCCACTGGCCTTCTTTTCCCGCAAGCTTAGCCCGTCGCAGGTGAAGTATTCGCCATATGACCGGGAGCTGCTTGCAATTTACGAGGCCATTAAATATTTTAGGCATATGCTTGAGGCCCGGCACTTCGTCATTTATACTGACCATAAGCCGATCAGTTTCGCTTTCCATGAACGGAAAAAGAACTGTTCGCCTAGGCAGTATAGACACCTTGACTTCATTGCCCAGTTCACCTCTGATATCCGACACATATCCGGCAAGGATAACGTGGTTGCCGATACGTTGTCGCGGATTGAAGAACTGGGTAAGCCGGTGAGCCTCGAAGACATAGCCCAAAGTCAAGCTTCAGACCCTGAATTGCAGCAGCTTCTGTCAGATGGCACATCCCTGCGATTGGAAAAGCTTGTGGTGCCTGGTAGTCGTATACCCCTGTACTGCGACGTCAGTACAGCGACCTCCAGGCCTTTTGTGCCGAAATTTTATCGAAGGCAGGTTTTTGATAGCCTGCATTCGTTAAGCCATCCCGGTGTCAGTGCATCTGCCAAATTAGTTGCAGAGCGCTTTGTATGGCCAGGCATTCGTCGGGACTGCAGAGAATGGGCTCGTGCATGCATAGCTTGTCAAAAAGCCAAGGTCAGCCGCCACGTGACTGCACCGCTAGGTACATACGCCTTGCCAAGAGTGCGATTTCACCAGATCCATATCGACCTTGTGGGTCCCTTGCCGCTATCTCAGGGGTATCGCTACTGTCTTACGGCCGTAGATCGATTCACTCGGTGGCCAGAAGCGGTACCCATCCAAGACATGACTGCGGAGACAGTTGCCCAAGCGCTTTTGTCTACGTGGATCGCACGCTTTGGTTGCCCCACTCAAATTACAACCGACCGTGGTCGGCAATTTGAGTCGGCCTTATTTCAGTGCCTTTCAAAAGCCACTGGCTTTGACCACAGGCGGACGACAGCTTACCATCCTGCATGCAATGGCATGGTGGAAAGGTTCCACCGGCAGCTTAAGGCAGCCATAGTTTGCTATGCTAATGACAGGTGGACCGAGTCCTTGCCATGGGTCCTTCTTGGCATAAGAACTGCCTTTAAAGAGGATCTCCAGTGCTCCTCTGCAGAGCTTGTTTATGGAGAGCCTTTAAGATTGCCAGGCGAATTTTTTGACCCCTCAGACAGCGGTACCACCGACATGTCTGAGTTTTCGGCCCGCCTTAAGCAAATTGCTAGAAGGTTACAACCCACAGCTGCTTCCCGACACTCAAGCCCTAAAGTGTTTATCTATAAGGAGCTCGCCACCGCTGACCACGTCTTCCTTCGTGAAGACGCAGCACGTGGCTCTCTCCAACCTGCTTATTCAGGACCCCATAAAGTGTTGTCGAGGGACGACAAAATTTTTAAAATACTGCTCAAAGGCAAAGAGGTTACAGTATCCATAGACCGCATAAAGCCGGCCTTCATACTGTCTGACCATACAACTCTTGAGCATTTACCAGATGTTCAGAAAAAATATTTTACTCGTTCTGGACGTCGAGTTAAGTTTCCAGATTTTTATCGCCCTTGACGGTCTCTGGAGGGGGGTGGTGTAGCCTACTTACATACTACACAACTTTATTATAAATAATTAATATAGTAAAAACTAAATGCTAACGTAAACCTAAGACTTAACTACTTAATTACTTATAATTAATATTATATACAAATAATATTTATTATTTTACATTACACATATACGAACACGTATGTCGATATGATGTATCGATACAATGCATCGATACATCATATCGACATGCATTTATCGATACGCGTCACTCACTACTGCAGGACCGGTTCCTTTGTTATATGCGTACGCGCAGTTCGTACAACAGACAACTCGAACCGGCCGGCAGTCGAGTCGCAGTCACTGACGCGGAGCGCACGTTACTCGGAAGCTTAAGTATATCGTGCTTCAGTGCTTATAGCTATCATATTATGTGCTTTTCCTTCATCTATTCTGCACTTTCTGTACTGCTATAGACATAGACTTAGTGTGTGTGCTAGTATAGTGAGCTGAAAAATATAGTGCGCTTAATTAGTAAGTCCGAATTTCATTTATACAGACCTAAACTACAAGTGCATTAATTTTCACCCTCATCGAATCCTACTTGCACCACTATAATACCTATAGTATGTGCGCGTGTAAAAGTCGGTCCTGCACGATTCCTAAACTACTTAACCGATTTTAATGTTTGTTTTTTTTAAAGTGTGTTTTTTTCCAACTTGAGAGATAGGACAGCTTAGATCTTTAATTATAGTCGCAATTTTATTTTATTGCAAATTATTTGTCTATAAAGAGCGACCATTGTTTATGCGACGCGGGTCACGGGATAGCGATGGACGTTGCCATGGTGACATACTTATTTAGTCACTAATTCAGTAAAATAATACGGGCGATATATCTATACTATAATATTATATAGAGGTAAACTTTGTTTGTATAATTGTAATGAATAGGCTCAAAAACTACTGGACCGATTTTAAAAGTTCTTTCACTATTCGAAAGCTACATTATCCACGAGTAACATAGCCTAAATTATATTTTGGAAATCCGTAAGATATTTTAGTTTTTCGGACACAAGGTGTAAAAAATCAACCAGAAAAGTTACTTATTTTGCGTACGCTGCCTAAACTATAAAAGATAGAACCATAAAATGTTCTAATTAGTTGTAGATCTTATAATACAAAAATGTCCGCTACACACTATACCTATCTATGTCGAGTGAGGCACATCAACAATTTTTTTATTTAAAAAATCTTGATTTTTTTCTGACTACATTTAAACGCGTTTATTTTACTCATGCTATTAATCCTTATCAAAATAAATTAATTCGTCACTAAGTACAGTTAATGTAGATAATATTTGGTCTTTGAATGACTAAAATTGGAGGTTTGGTTTTGAAGTTATGGCGAAATTAAAATATTGCCATTTCTACTGCACGGCCCGTTGCGAAGTGGGCGTCATCAAGGCGGGGGTGCGCGTGCGAGAGGGGAGTTTAGATCTATAGCAGCAGATAGCTATATCCAGTGTCCACTGTCCACACTCCACACTGTGCACTTTCATCTTCAATTTTCGTCATCTTCTTTCATTCAACTGTCGTATTGGCGCATTCATATTTTAGTCACTTCAATAAAATAATATGGGCAAAACATACTTTAAATAATATGGCAAAGAAACGTTTGCCGGGACAGCTAGTACTTTATATAATACTAGCTGTTTCCCGCGACTTCGTCCGCGTTAACATATATTATACCTATATAGACTTTCATTTAAACTTTCAACTCCTATTTCACCCCCTTGGGGGTAGAATTTTCAAAAACGCTTAAACACGTATCCAATCATTTTTAATCAGTAGCCCAAACATAAAATTTCATGCTTCTAACTCAAGAAATAACAGACTTCCATTGAAACTTTCAACCCCAATTTCACCCCCTTGGGGGAAGAATTGCCATAAACGCTTAAATACATATCCATTCAATTTTAATCAGTAACCCAAAGATAAAGTTTCATGTTCCTAACTTAAGAAATGACGGACTTTCATTCAGACTTTCAACCCTTATTTCACCCCCTTCGGGGTAAAATTTTCAAAATTCCTTCCTTAGTGGGTGTCTACTTAATAAAACAACCCTACTAACCAAATTTCGTGGCTGTGACTTTAACAGTTTTTGCTCAGCGATGATGAATCAGTCAGTCAGTCAGGACATGTAATTTTATAAGTATAGAAGATAGATGGCAAAGAAACGTTTGCCGGGACAGCTAGTATAATGTAAGTAATGTTGGTAATAATAAAATTTTAATCTGTCTGGTAGCCTTAGAAGTTAGAACTATTAAGGTATTGCATAGCTATCGCGGGTTTTGATCGCGGCGACCGAATCAAGAAATTTTGTAACGAAAATCCTAATACCCCATTCCGACCGGCACAGCGGTTACCAGAGTTCGGCACGGTGTATGTATGCGTGCGACTAGATATATGCGAATTATAATTGCATAAGTTGATAAAAAATGCTATGCAACAGCTTTGCCGCGGCAGTCCCCTAGTGCCACACGTATTTTTCTTATTCCAATTTCCAATACACATGGATTACTTAATATCAATATATACTAGATGTCGCCCGCAACTCCGTTGCGCTTAAATTCGTTATAATCGCCCGGGAACAGAACAGCCCGGTAAAATATGCTATATATGTCCTTTCCCGGGACTTAACTTAGTTCCATACCAAATTTCAGCAAAATCGGTTCAGGGGTTTGGGCGTGAAAAGGTAAGTGGTACATCCACTCCTCTAGGGGCATTAGAATGCAGATAATTGCAATTCAAGTGCATTCCAGTGCCTGTTTACATCATTCCAGTAGCAATCCAGCGCTGGATTGGATCACTGGGTAAGAATAGAGTAAAAAAATTAACACTTAGCAACAGTACTAATTATTTACCTATATAGACTGTATAACACTTGTTATTACAGACTTTTCGCCTTAGAGATAACAGATATCGCTTAGCCGCAGTTTACCAGCTCTTATCAAAACACATGTTTCTTAGCGATTGTGTGTATGTAAATAAGATAAACACATAAACTTTAAAAAATTTACAATTTAAAAATTAATATTATAGTTCTTCGACGAGCGTTGACTAGTTTGTTATACAAACTATTAAACGCTCGTTTCAATAAAACTCCTTAATTTAAAGCTATGTCAGCTAGAAAATTCTCATTAAAATCGGTACAGCCGTGTCGAAGATATTTTTTAACGCTGCCTTGTCTAATCACTTTTACAGACGCACGGCACTCGTCCACGGCAGCCGCAAATTGCCGTCGACAAGTGCCGTTCGTCTGTACTAGAAGCACATTGTCCGAAATTTCTGATCAGAAACATTTGAACTGCCATCCGAATTCCGACCGACGTCATCTGACACGTCATAATGTCAGACTCCCGCCGGAACGCATTCAGAGTGCTCATATATTTTGTGCCTGACGTCCGGTCCGGATGAGTTGTCAGATGCCGTCTATCGGATGGCAAGGCCTGTAGACAACTGGCAAAACGCTAACGCTACCGCTAACGCTAGCGCTACAAAATGTATGCGATTTGACATAAGTAATCGCTTTGCTAGCGAATACTAATGTCAAATCCATACATTATGTAGCGCCGTTGTCTACGGGGGCAGAAATTTTTAATTGCGTTCCGGCGGGCATTCGAAATTTTATGTCAGATATGACGTCGATCCGTAGCAGTTCAAATGTTTCTGATCAGAAAATCGGATTGCGCTCTCTCTTACATTTTGTACTGAGCCGAGTGAGCTCGAACTCACCGGAAGGAAATTTCGGATAGGTGTGCGGTGTGGCGGTCCGGCTGACGTTCAAATGTTTCAGAAATTTCGGACAATGTGCGGCCGGGCATAGAGCACGTCGTGATCTGAAGTCACAGAATTGATAATGTTACGTCATTCTGACGTACTTGTGAAAATAGAAATCGTGAAAAAATTGACTTTAATCTTACTAGGATATTTTGGCGCTTGGCGAGAATACCAATATTTATAAAATTTTGTATGCAGATTGCAGATACTTGGTGTGCCGGGAAAGGACATGGGATAGTTTTTATAACGAAAAAAATTACGGTGATTTCGAAAATCGAAATTTGGCGCAACGAGTTCGGGCCTCATCGAGTCAGTCGATCTTTCAAATTATAATACATCGAAGTTTACTTATCTTGCACTAATAGAACTCATTTTTAAATTTACAAAAACGTGCTATACCGTATAACGCGTGTTTCTGTGTCACACCCATAAAATTCAACGCAGTATCAAAAGGTTATCTGGTAATATCAAAATATGGCACAGTTATAGTCGTCAAATGGTCGTCTTTCTCTTTCTATCAATATAGTCTATCGAGGGATAGACTATATTTAGATTTAGGGATAGACAAAACAAAAACGGCAACATAATCGAAAGATTAACTTGCCTTTTTTGTTAAATAAGAGGTAATTTTTTTAAGATATTTATATGGTAGCATAGTATCCGTTTTGTTATGGTTTTTTAGGGTTCCGTACCTCAAAAGGAAAAAACGGAACCCTTATAGGATCACTTTGTTGTCCGTCTGTCCGTCCGTCCGTCTGTCAAGACCCTTTTTCTCAGGAACGCGTGGAGGTATGAAGCTGAAATTTATATCAATTACTCAGGTCTACTGTCCCTTGAAGCTGTGAAAAAATCAAACTTCTAAGCCAACGCAATCAAAAGATACAGCCGTTTATGCCGCAAATTTTCGACACTTGCAAGGGAATCAAAACCTACAGGGTGCTTCCCGTGAACTCAGAATCTTGAAATTTGGTACGAAGCAACGTCTTATAGCATAGATAAAGGAAAAATTACGAAAACCATAAATTTTTAGTTACATCACATAATATTTTTTTTTTATTATGACTCGATTGTCGTAATGAACGAACTTTGTAAACCTTGCAGGTTTGTACGGAACCCTCGGTGCGCGAGTCCGACTCGCACTTGGCCGGTTTTTTTTATTTCAAAGAAAATGAATTGGAACGGAGTTACGGCTGGTTTACATCTAATCAATAATCATCCAATCCAGCTCTGCGACTGAAATAATGTAAACGGGAATTGGAATGCACTGGAATACAATTAATACTCGCCATCAAGCAAGTTTGACCGCCGCACTCAGAGACGTCAATTAAGACTTAATGCTCATTTAACATGAAATGTACCTCTCAGAGATGACAATTAAAAATCGCTAATTGCAGAGTTTGATGTTCAAGTTTGAGGTTATTCTTGAAATTTTTTCAGTTTTAATTTTTCAAAAGATAAAATTAAGATAAAAATAAAATTTATTTAAAGTGTTAATAATAAATAATAATAATATTAGATAATGCCACAGTAAACATAGAACTTCATAACTGTGATAGTAGGTACTAAAGCATTTTTGTGCAATACATGCCTAGTTACTTAGTACAGCTGTTTTTACCATTCCTTGCTAATAAATAGAAGTATTTCACATGAAAAGTACCTATAGTCACTTCCATACAAACTAGATATACCTACAAAGAAGTATGAACATTGTCACCAAATTGTGTAAATACGGTACTTATTGAAATTAAAGTATGTTTACTATATAGTTACAATATTATTATGTATAATTCCTAATAGCAAATGGTTTTCTTATATTAAAATGGTAGGTAATAGTAGACATAAGGCAGGTTATTCGCACAATCCAAATTGTAAAACATAGAAACTTCAAATGTTGCAATAAATATTTAAATACCTAGTACCTATTATAAAAACAATATAAAACATGTTTTTTTTCTAACACCTTTTATGTTTGTTACATAACTGTAGTAGGTAGCTAGTGAAAGGTAGGAAAGAATGAAATTATTTTAGTAGTAAGTATATATTTTATTATTCCTTCGAACGCGGCAAAACGAGACACAATAGCCTTTCAATTGTTATCGCGGCCCACTTGGGCCAAACTGTACGGGAGTTGAAGCGAGCTGCATTACATAATTTGATTTCTTGTTATTTTTTTCTATATTCATTATTCTGCCTAGCACTGCAAACTTTATAAATTTTTACTTCTTCTTGTCTTCTTGCATTGTTATCTAAAATAAAAGTATGACGTGATAAGAATTGAAACTGGTACAAAACATTATAAGTAAGTACTTTATAGTCTATTTATATATAGTATATACTGACCAATAAAATCCTGTTGAAATGTATTATGTTAAAATATAATATTATGTTAAATTCGCCAACCAAAAACAAAATAAAAATTACTAGATACCTACTACTACTTTTTCCTTCTTCTTGCCGCTATCACAGATTAAGGCCGCTACGGAGCGGCGTACGAACACGGAACAAACTACGCCATAGTACGAATGATTTAAAGGGGACAGAAATTAATCAGTCAATTAATTTTGTCTCTGAGAGGTATCTGTAATGAAAGCATTAAATTTCAATTAGTTAAATAATCTTCAGCGCTATTTTTTTAATGACCGACTCTGACGGCCGCAGTCACGACTCACGACCAATAAAAAAAAAGGAAACGAACACGACTTGACTTTCCAAGACTAGAAAGCCGTGTTCGTTTCATTTTTCAACTACGCATGCGCGGCTTTTTTCGCAGTTTGGCAGCTGACTGTCAAGTACTGTCAACTTCATAATAATTGAGTGTCATGTTCTAAAATATAAATTTTATTAAATTATATTAATTAATTTATTTTAAAAATTATATTAAATTTATTTCTGTCAGATTTTAGAACATGACACTGACACTAATTTTTAACTTTGCGCATGCGTAATGTGCATTGAAAAACTAAACGATCACGACAGTCTGTGAGAAAAGAGTAGACACAGAACAAAATTTTCTAAACGTAATCACGCTAAAAAGGTGTTTTTTTCTCTTTGTGTTTCCATAGAGAACGCTTATACACTTTAAATATTATTTGCGTTGCACATTTTTAACTCGATTGAATAAGGTTTTCGTATTTGTTACATGATTTAAAAATTGCGTAGAGTGTGTACTTTTTTTTGCCGAACTATAAATAAAATCATATAAAAAAGAAGAAGAAGAAGATCATGCCCCCGTGTATTATATTTCTCTATGTCATAGAATTGGCTTCGGCCTTCACTATCATTCATTAAAATATAGAGAAAACATAGAAATGGCTGTATGGGCAACGCTCCCTTTGCCTGTCCCGACCGGGACAAATTTAAAAAAAAATCTCTATGTCATACCCCTTTGACAGCAAAATCCACGATTAGCGACTCAATCGAGTTAAATGGTGCTTCTTCTGTATTTAAATTTAATCGCCATTTTGAGGTGTTAATTTATCATTAACTGACTCTGAGAGGGAATTTCATGTTTAATGAGCATTTAGTGTTGCGGTTTGTATGGGCAGCGGATAATTTTAATTTTTTAAATGATGATTTAATGAACGACTCTGAGTGCGGCCGTTACACGATTTTATATATTTTGTATTGTATCATATTATGTTTGTTACATATTTTTTTATATACAACTAGCTGTCCCGGCAAACGTTTCTTTGCCATATTAAGTATATAAAGTATTATTTTTTTTTAATTTGATCGTAGCGCTAACTGGCGGGACAGACTAAAATTAAAATTTGAATTCGAATATTATTTAAAATTTGACACTGTGATGGTAGCGCCGTCTGTCGGATCCAATGTAAAACATTCCAAAATCAACAACTACTAATAAATTAAAAATTAATTAAAAAAACATTGTCCAGCGGACAAAATTGTGCATCTAAACCATTCCCAGATCCCCTTGAACACACACAAAAAATTTCATCAAAATCGGTCCAGTCGTTTGAGAGAAGTTCAGTGACATACACACTCACAGGAGAATTATATATATTAAGATATACATATTTATTCAATAAATAATAATTGTTGTATTTAAACATTTACATTGTTCAAGTAGAAATCTTGAAAAAAATGGATCACTGGATTGAATTAATAATGTAAGGTCGCAATAATAGAATCGAATTAACACATTAACAAAAAAATACTTAATTTGAAAAGTTTTGTTACGTAAAACTGCATTAAAGTATCGTAAGACCTAAAATCCACATGTTTAAATATGATTTTCGTATTTTAATATTTTTGTGTTCATTATCACTAGACATCGGATTATATGCATTTGCATACTTGCATATGCAAATGCATATAATGGCACTTTTTAGGCGTTAGTGCATATTTTGGCAATTTTTCGTTGATAGTGCATATTTCGGTAGTTTTGTGCCCTTGGAATCTCCAAACTAGCTATCATGACACACACCGAGGCCACAAAACAGATGTAGGATGTATTAAAAACACTTCAAATATGTGGCTCCATCCCCATTTAAAAAATGCAATACACCCAATAGGTACAATATCTTTCTAGAAACAACATTTTTCTTTGTAGTTGGCAACATTAGTAAAAAATTGGAATAAAGTAGTTACCGATTTGAGATTTCTTAAACTTCCATGGGCATTATGATTGCAATTGGAAAATGTTGGTAGAAAATTATTATTGTAGCTGTATAAAAAATTAAAAATCCTGGATTTGATGAAATTATAAAATTTACGCTTTTATTAACGGCCGACATACCGGAAAACCCTTCAAAAAATTATAAATTTTAATAATAAGTGACTTTTGATTGTGCATATTTCGTGCATATTTCGGCCATTTAATCGTGCATACTTGCATGCATATTTCAGCACTTTGATCGTGCATATAATCCGATGTCTAATTATCAGTATTATCACAGTATTTGCTATGACGTGTATAATGTTACGTGTGTTACCATAATATACTATGTTCACTGTACATACACTTCTTTAGACAATAAAGTTTTCAAGTTCGAGGCTTATTAATATAAAATAATAATTAAAAAGAAAATATACATTGTGGAACACAATTTTCAAATTCACAGCATATAATATAGCAAATACATAATAATCTATCTATACCTACTTATTATAAAGTGGAAGAGTTTGTTTGTTTAAACGCGCTAATCTCAGGAATTACTGGTCCGATTTGAAAAATTCTTTCAGTGTTAGATAGCCCATTTATTGAGGTAGACTATAAGGCTATATTTTATCACGCTAAGACTAATAGGAGCAATTTTTCTGTTATTTGGCACAGATCATAAGAAGTAGACCACGTTAAGGATCATAGGCTATTTTTTGTGGACTAATTTGTATCTGAAATATCTAATTTACGCGGGCAAAGCCGGGAGGAACGTCTAGTATTCATAATAAAAGCATTGATCTAAATTAAGAGACTACCGTTATTTTGAGATCTTAAAAATCAATTAAACTTTACTAATGCAGTATAATTTCATAGTACACGGTGCTATTTACCAGATAATTAGCATTTAAGACATTTAATCGATATTTTAATACTTTTCTTACTTACTACAAATGCCAAAACATCAAGGTGCTATAAAAAGGAAAAATATACCAGCAGCTGTAGCATGGCTACAGCAAAAATACGAAAGTATAGACAAACAGCGGAGATAAACTGAAGGTTCCATTCTGATCTTTACCGCGGCTAGCCACGATCGAAAAAAATTCAATTAAAATGCCACTTTATGACAAAGACTGTAGTCTACGTCATAAAGTGGCATTAAGTATATTTGATTTTTGTCGATCGCGGCTAGCCACGGTAAAAATCGGAACGGCACCTTCAGTTTATCTCCGCTGTTTGTCTATACTTTCATATTTCTACTGTAGCCATGCTACGGGTGCAGGTGTAACAAAACGTAGTGATAATACTTTAGGATACGGTGTATGTGTCCCTTGCATAAAGTTGCATCGCTAGCAAGAACAAATTTTTGTGATTTATAATTGCAAGCGCCCCATACTGAATGAATTTTCCCAAATAAAAGTGAAAAAATACCTTTTCAGTGCTGCTACTTTCAAACTAAATTCTTTACAGGGGATATATTATACTCACCCTAAAGTATTATTACTTAAGGGGGCGACTAACCCACAATTTTCGATTTTATAATTCATTTTTATACTTGAAAATAAGCCCCGAATTGTTTCATTTTCCAAAATTAGATAATAATTTTACTATATTATATTTCCCAGAATTCGATCTGAGCAAAAACACGATATCTTAAAATTTTCTCGATAGAAAAAAATCACAAAGATAAGTACTGTATCTAATTTCACGAATTTTTCATACAATGCCATAACCGGGCATTATTTTAACACATTGTATAAAATTGATTGAGAAACCGACCTAGCGATTTTTAAAATCATCGTATTTATATATAAGTATTTATCGAGTTATTGAGAAAAAACTAATTTGGCGATGAATCCGCGTTGTCCTTTTTCACCTGGCATATGAAAGACTGGTGTGAGTGTGAAGAGAGAAGGACGATGTTTGATTTTTTGGGTTAGTCGCCCTCTTAATACTTAGTTTCATTACCCTCTGTACAACACACATTCCCCCAAACCTTGCGATTCCCAAGTTCAAGATCTTAAGAAAACGATATTGACTCAGTCTGCATAACATATTGTATTCAGTACTCAAACAGTTTTGTTTGAGTTTCATTATGCGCAGACTTTATGAAATAATAGTTAAATAAATACAGTAAACTTTAACTGCGCGCCCTTGGGGTACGAATGTCAAAGGATTAAACATTTCAATTATTATGGTTGTTTGTATTGTGTTCTTTATTTATATGGTATTCTCTCATATATACGTACTATCAGAGATTCATAGACAGATAGCGGACCTGCGTACTTTGGTCGACTTAATTGTCAAACCCAACCGACAGCTATCACGACTTAGGGGGCGTCCACAAATTACGCGAGGTGTTTAGGGGGGGGGGGGGGGGGTCGAGTCAAATCTCACCTAATCTACGTTGGGGAGAGGGGGGGTCTCGGCAAATCTCACGTAATTTTTTTCTCAACAAAATAATAGGCACTATTTAGTATTTTTGTCCATTTCATGCAGATTGTACTTACGTATGCTTATGATTTAATCGTAAGCGCATAATCGTTATACGATTAGGATCATTCCAAATTCGTTCGAAAGAAAATCTACTGGCATCAAACCAAACGTTCATGTAAGAAACCCACATTTTGAAAAATCTCACGTGAGATTTGGGGGGGTTGAATAAAATCTCACGAAATCTCACCAGAAGGGGAGGGGGGGTCAAAAAATTCAAAAAAACACCTCACGTAATTTGTGGACGCCCCCTTACTTTGAACTGACACTATCCGACCAAATGACATAGGACCGTCAAATGACTATGAATCAATTTCTTCGATGGTACATTTATAATGAAAACTTTTCGCGTTGCATTATAATTAAAACTTAGGGAGTGCCTCCGCTGCCGGCGCCGGTTGCCGTAAAGGCTGCTGGCGCCGGTTGCTGAAATGGCTGCCGGCACCGTTTTCCGAACTCCGAAGTTTGCCGAAGTCACGCGATGTTTGCGCGAATAGGCTGCCGGCGCCTATTTGGCAAACATCGCTTGTCAAATGACCGAATAATGATCAAAAACATCAGTCTTGAGCAAAAGGACTACGAAAAGTACAAAAAATAAGGTCATAAATAGTCATATTGGAAGCATATTTGAATCCTTCGATCGGGGATTTTTGGAAATGCTATTGTATTCTATTGTTGTCGCGATCACCGGTGCTCGTATGGGGCTTGAATCTTGATGGGTTAATGGTGGTGATGATGATGCTGATAAATGTGATCTGCATAGTAACATAATACAATATCTTTGCTTCTTTAAACAACGCTGAAACTCTCTAACATGTATAAGGAATCTGAAGTTCTGTTCAGTACCTTCGGAAGTATACCATGGGGTTTATAACTGAAGCTGTGATGCAAAATCATACTTTTTGGTAGCTGAAAAAAGGTAGCTGAGGTAAAGCTAAGCTAAGAAAATGCATCACAAAAAACTAAAATATCCACAGCCGAACAAATAGGTACCTAACCTTCACCTTTGGAAGTCGGTAAAGTCGAATATACTTGAGATTATAATTATTTCTTTTTAAAATTTGTGTATCGGTACTGGAATCCAGCGCTTTACGCACTATAACCGTCTCCCATTTTGAGTGCCAGCGCCGGCAGCCGTTGTTTTATATCTCGGCTGCCGGCAGTATACACCGCCGGTTCCCATTACTGATATTTTTGGGAGCCGGCGCCGGCAGCGGAGGCACTCTCTAAAACTTATTAATCGGGACTTAACGCGACTTATTCAAATAGTAATGCTAAAACTACGTATACAAAGTATGTACTCGTAGTAGCATTACTATTTAAATAAGTCGCGTTAAGTCCCGATTAGTAAGACGTTTTAAAGGTACATGTCGAGTCATAGACTGCTTGAATCTGATATTTGATTAAATGACTAGCGAAGTCATTCAATGAAACCCTTTAATTCAGGGGTTCCCAATCTTTTTCAGCCTGCGGCGCACTTATAAGTCAATATTTTGTCACGGTGCCCTACTCTACATAGCTTAGATCTATACTTCCATACTAATATTATAAATGCGAAAGTGTGTCGGTTTGTCTGTCTGTCTATCTGTCTGTCTGTCTGTCTGTTACCTCTTCACGATCAAACCGCTAAACCGATTTTGCTGAAATTTGGCATGAAGATACTTTGAGTCCCGGGAAAGGACATAGGATACTTATTGTCCCGGAAAAATATACGGTTCCCGCGCGATAAACGAGTTTTGGCGCAACGGAGTTGCGGGCGTATCTAATTACAAATATTTAATCATCTGCCTGCTTTGTAATAATTCATATTATTATTATATCTATACTTATAAAATTACATGTCCTGACTGACTGACTGATTTAAGGGGTATTTATTTATGAAATTGGGGTAGAAAGTTTCAATGAAAGTCCATAATTATTTTTTGAGTAAGAAACATGAAAGCTTATAGACATTTGCGTTTGACGTTTGCTTAAATAGGGTCCCGTTTTTACCCTTTGTATAAGGAATCACGAAAAGGGTAAAACTATCCATCTTTATTATTATACTATGTTAACGCGGACGAAGTCGCGGGCAACAGCTAGTTTTATAATATTTGTGGTTATGGATAATGATGGAGGATCGACTCACGGCGCCCCTCTTGCCTTTCCACGGCGCACAGTTTGGGAACCCCTGCTTTATTTGAATGACTATAAAAGGACAACTCGTCAAGTCATTGATAATTTTTTTTATTATCAAAATATTATTTTATTGCTATCTGTAGATATTTAAAAATTCCTTTTTCTCCTGATCACAAACGGCTAGCCCGATTTTATTGTCATTTTGCGCAGATATTATATGAACTGCGGGAAAATACATTTTGTTCAAATAACGAATTTTTTTTACGCATATTATTTACCATCTCTTTACCACACTTAATTTATCATAATACAGAAGAATTACTCAAATATTACTGAATGTACTATACATTCAGTTATATTTGAGTAATTCTTCGTAGCAAAAAATTGATAAATTATCATTTTCCATTAAAATTATTGTGATTTTCCAAGTGTCGAAGAAAAATGTTGGGTCACATAGTCTGACATGACATTAATTTAAACAAATTGATAATTTTCCGTTAAATGTCATTGACCGTATAAATAGTAGCCTAAAGGTTAGTGTTTGACATTCGTTATTGTCAATGCAACCTTGGATTTAAGCCGAATCGTTCGCTGTACGGTTGTGTATATTTAGCATATTGAAAAATCTGTACGAGCAACATGAAAAAATTGTATTAGTGTGATTGATGATATCAGTTTTGAATGGATTATACCTGTCATAATATTATGTGGAACATTTAATGGTGGCAGAATAAACGTTTATTAATTTATTTATTGATAGGAAAAGTGCATGGTTACAGTGCGTTAAACAAAATATAGGCTAATTTACCTACTTTTTTATGCTAATCGTTTGACGATCATCACTTTTTACAAAAAAAAAAAAATTTTGCTAACGTTAAATAAAAAAAAAATGTTAAGTGATCATTACCATTTACCACTTTTAAATGCGGCTAACTGTCCGTCATAGTGTGACGCCACATTATTTGGATTGGAAGACTAACAAAAAGTATTTAAAAAATTTTTTAAACCAATAAGTATTTAGCCATGTCGTGCCATGAATATATTATTTTTTTAACTTCTTATTAATTACTAATTAGTAAATAAATGGAACAAAAAGTAATGAATTTAGTCTGGCCCCCGTTTAATTATGAATATTGTCTAGTTCGGAGGTCACGTACATTATTCCACCATTTGAATACATTGCGTAAACACTTTGACGTGGGTATATTATGTTAATAGGAAATTAGGAATACTGTATACTTCATGGAGTCGCGTCTTTCTTTTGACACTCACAAAAATAGTTCTAAAATAATAATAATATGGACAGTTTACTAATGTAAACGGGCACTGGGCGGTGAGCCAAGATCTTTTCTTTATAGCTTATATTAAAATGTATGGAATTGACATAAGACGAGTCGAACGTCAACGTCATATTAACTAACCCCCCCTGAATCGGCTTTTTAGAAATAAGCACACAGAATGTTATAAAAATCGGTCTAGACCTCTTTGTTTGCCTCTTTGTTGCCAAACACGTCTAGACGTTTTAGAGGAGTTTGGCAACAAACACTACAATTGCTTCGAAGAATCGACCTACAGGAAACAATTAGAAAATAGATTTATCTAGAAGCATAACCTGACCCGTCTTGGCAACATTTGTTACAGAAAACAATAATAAAATCCTTAAAATTACACATTTTAAGCCGTCCCTCGGTCATTTTGACGCTTCTATCTATGTATCCGGAATTTTATTACACCTAAAGGTGAGTGCAGACTAGACGGCGGGATCGTGAGTAAGAAATAATCGGCCAAGTGCGAGTCGGCCTCGCGCACGAAGGGTTCCGTACCGTTATAGAGCAAAAATAGGCCAAAAATTGTGTTTTTTTGTATGGGAGCCCCCCTTAATTTTTTATTATATTTAAATATAATTATTAATTATTAAAATACAATTATATTTAAGGCCTTTGTGAAAGTTTCAAGTGCCTACCTCTTATCATTATTGATTACGAGCAAAAAAGGCCAAAAAATTACGTTTGTTGTATGGGAGCCCCCCTTAAATATTAATTTTATTTATATTTTAGTATTTGTTGTTATAGCGGCACCGGATATATACAATCTATGAAAATTTCAAAACTCTAGCTTTAGCGGTTCTTGAGATACAGCCTGGAGACAGACATCGAAGTCTCATGAATAGTGCCCCGTTTTTACCCTTTGGGTACGGAACCCTAATAATGACGTAATTTTATTTTATGTTGTTCATAAAGAAAATTGTCTGTTATAAATATAATTTAAACTTGTTTGATAGTCAGTTAAATATTAAGGTATTAGGTACCTACCCAAAATATGTCTATACTACTTATAATATTATAAAGCTGAAGAGTTAGTTTGTTGAACGTGCTAATCTCAGGAACTAGGTACTGGTTTTGAAAAACCGATTTTAAAAATTCTTACAATTTATCGAGGAAGGCTATATGCCATACCAAAATTCAGCTAAATCGGGTAAATCCCGGGTCTAAGGATAAAGGATACTTTTTATCCCGGAAAAATGTATGGTTCTCGCGTGATAAATGAATTTTGGCGTAACGGTGTTGCGGGCGTCAAGTATTATATAAAATAAATGTCTCTAGTGTGTACGCACCTCTAGACCAAAGCCTATTTTGGAGCCTTCATTTTGATAACGCCCAAATCCACATCATAAAATAGTGTTATGAATTTTTATGTGTTTGTTTATTTGTTATTGTGGCTTCGGCGTAGACATTATTAACGCGACTAAATTGAAAAACGAAGGCCGAAGAATAATTCACATAGTTTCAATGTATATTTAATATTAGTTAACACACTCTAAAACTATGCGAATTGGGGGCCACCGAAACGCAAGAAGTAAGAACCCTCAAAATCTAGGTATAATATTATACTAATTAACAATAACTATTTATTATTTGTGACCATGTGTTTTTTTAAAGGTACCTACCGATTTTTATTATTGTCAAATCTCATATAATCGAAATAGGTATAATATGGCAAAATAACGTTTTACCGAATCGTGACCGAATGTTTTAGACTTTAGTTTGTAATTTGAATTCTTGTATAATATTTAAAACCACAGACATAGATTACCGCATGTCGCTCCATTTGTATGAAAACGAGCGTGCCACTTCTTTCCTACCTACTAGGTGACGTACCTATGATAAGAAGCGTGTTCATTATATTCTGAGCCAACGTATCTATTTGAATGTCTACAGCTCAATACGGCACTTTTAGGCATTTGGGCATTTTAAAAATTCCGATCGACGTCCGATTCCGATAGCAGACTGAAGAACAGACTTTCAAAAGACGAGCATTGCTCGTCGTTGGGAACGCGATATGGCACGTGAAGTACATACACGTGCGGTATCTATCTTGATCGATGTCTGTGTTCAAAACACGTAAGGTAGGTACATCTATTTTTCACCGAAAAGTAAATTAATTTCAGCAAACATTTATTAACTTAGGTCAATTTGCTTTGGTCTTTGAACTTCAAAGAAGCTTATAAATGATTAAAGGTTTTTAATTTCGAATTTGTAGATGAAATAGGATAGCTTGAAAAGTTTTAAAGATAATCCTTCGATCGCGGATTCTTGGAAATGCTTTATTGTATTCTATTGTTGTCGCGATCACCGGTGCTCTTATGGAGCTTGAAGGATTAAAAAGCAAGCATAAATGGCAATGTAAATTAAAACCGAATTTCAACTTTTGTTAGTACTTATAGCTAAAACTCGAGAACGGCTGAACAGATTTTGCAATAATATAATACAATATAATATTATGTATGTTCGTGGATTTCCACGGAAGGTTTATAGTTTATAGTGATACGAAGTTCACCAGGATATCTACTAAAATAATTATAATAAGTATGCCTTGCCCATGGATATTATAAAACTTTTCTTTATACAATGAGCGTATGAAAATGTAGCCAAAAAAAACTTTTCGTTTTCATAACTAAATAATAAGTAATACCTTCTTATACAGAAGGTACTTATTATAAGTACCTACTTAAACTACGCTATCATCTTGATAATATTATAATGTCATAACTCATAGTGTAATCATTTTAAAACAAAAAGCAATTGAAAGTTAAATATTGTAAGTAAGAAAACTAATATGGTTTAATCATTAATGGATGTAAATTGCTAAACTGAATTTCTTGGTACTAGTAATTTTGTCAAATAAAAAAAGTAAATGGTCAAAGAGCCCACAGGCGATTAAAATTTGCAAATTTAAAATAAAATGAGAATTCCAAAACACGTCGTACAGCTTGAATTTCGAACTCCATTTTTAATGAAATTATCGGGTGGGCCCTTAAAAAGGTGTCAAAAGGGTGCTCGTATAAAATGTCAAAACGACACTCACAAGAATTTTAAAACAATGAATGAAAATGTTTTCGTCAGAATAATTCAATTGTTAAATAATTGAAGATTTTTTTTTTCGAATATTTCTTTTTGGTACTTACATCATTCACGACTCACGAGTCAAATATTCAAATTACTTATTTATTTCTTGTAACAATTTATTTGTAAAAATATTTAAATTGTATTTCAGGAGCCCGCGATTTGTTTGTTTGTTTTTAAATTTCAGCGCATTTTTGGGGAAAATACTTTTTTGTGATTGTCATTAAGACGTTTGGTAGGTAATTATACAATCGAATAAAAATACTACAAACGGTCCGTGTCTCTTATTTTTTAAATAAAATATTAAAAACTATTAAGTACCTACGTAATAATTTCTTGTTTCAATCTATAGTCCTTTTTTTATACGTCCATGTCTTTAGTACAATAAAATTTTTATGAATGTCATTGATTTTGTATTAATACTTAATACAAATAGTCGCTAAGGTAAAGATCAAACAAAATATTTTAAAAGGTCACGAATTCAAATTCAAACCTGTTACAAAAAATTATTGGCATTAAAAATGAATACATTCGTCTACTTTGAATGTAGCTATCTAAAATTAACTTATTTTACAATTTTAAAATATTTTTCTAAAATTAAAATTACTTATTCCAAAAATTTTAACGCGAAAAGACATGTTTTTTAAAAACTTACCAATAATAGTCCAAGAGTCGACTTTAAAAGTTTTTTAACACTTTTCTCGCAAACGTCACGACAACTCCATTATGTCACAAAACACGGAAAAATCACGTCACATCACTGTACAAATTTTGATAACACTTCAAGTCATTTTACGGAATACTCGTAAATTCATATCGCACGCACGACCGCGCGGGACCGGATCCGTTTGGTGACTGATTACGCCGCGCCGGCATCGCAAATCGCAATTCGCAGGCATCGCTCGCGCGCACCTGTGGCTCCCGGACTATTATTTTTGAAAATCGAATATTTTCCTTTTATTTTTTTCGAAAATCGAATAATTCCGGTTTATTTTTTGAAATCGAATAATTCCCGTTTACTTATTTTGTTTAAAAATCGGCCATGTGCGAGTCGGACTCGCGCACGAAGGGTTCCGTACCATTATAGAGCAAAATTTGGCCAAAAATTGTTTTTTTGTATGGGAGCCCCCCTTAATTTTTTATTTTATTTAAATATTATTATATAATACTAGCTGTCCCGGCAAACGTTGCTTTGCCATAATATAAAGTATTTCGCCCATATTATTTTATTGAAGTGATTAAATAAGTATCTCACCATGGCAACGCCCATCGCTATCCCGTGACCCGCGTCGCACAAACAATGGTCGCCGTCAGTCTCGAGTTGTAATAATTTACTATTATTTATTAAACAAATGCACTTATCAATATATAAAGTACCCAGTAGCCGATTCTACCTACTGAATATGCATAAAGGCAAAAATCAGTAAAGCCTTTTCGGAGGAGTTCGTGGACTAACATTGTGACACGAGAATTTTATATATATAAAATTAAAGTACAAATATAACTAAGGATTTTGTGAAAAAGTTAAGTACCTACCTGTTGCCATTATTGATATAGATTATAGAGCAAAAAACCGGCCAAGTGCGAGGTGGATTCGCCCATGAAGGGTTCCGCAGCAGCAATAAGAATTATTTCTATGAAATTATAAGGTTTTTGATTTATTTTAATATTTCATTTTTGATATATTATTTTTTAGTTATTTGGTAGTTTTTATAGTAATGTACATCATATATTTTTTTTAGAATTATTATGCCCCTACTTTAGAAGTTATAGGGGGGGACACACTTTGCCATTTTGGAAGAGTCTCTCTCGCAAACTATTCAGGTTAGAAAAAATGATACTAGAAACCTCAATATGATTTTTAAAGACCTATCAATAGATACCCCCACACGCATAGGCCAGATCAAAAAATTTTTTTTGTTTCAGTTGTACCTTATGGGGACCCCTAAAATCCCTACTAATATTATAAATGCGAAAGTGTGTCTGTCTGTCTGTCTGTCTGTCTGTCTGTCTGTCTGTCTGTCTGTTACCTCTTCACGCTCAAACCGCTGAACCGATTTTGCTGAAATTTGGTATGGAGATACTTTGAGTCCCGGGAAAGGACATAGGATTTTATCCCGAAAAAATGTACGGTTCCCGCGCGATAAACTAATTTTGGCACAACGGAGTTGCGGGCGTCATCTAGTTTTTAATAATTTTTCCATTTTTGTATCAAAATCTTAATATGGTTCACAGACTACATCTACTTACCAAGTTTCAATAGTATAGCTCTTATAGTTTCGGAGAAAAGTGGCTGTGACATACGGACGGACAGACAGACAGACAGACAGACAGAGAGACATGACGAATCTATAAGGGTTCCGTTTTTTGCCATTTTGGCTACGGAACCCTAAAAATGCCAAAAAAATCACGTTTGTTGTATAGGAGACCCCCTTAAATATTAATTTTATTTTGTTTTTAGTATTTGTTGTTATAGCGGCAACAGATATTACATAATCTAGAAAATGTCAACTCTCTAGCTATTACCGTTCTCGAGTTACAGCCTGGTGACAGACAGACGGACAGACGGACAGACAACGAAGTCTTAGGTATAGGGTCCCGTTTTTACCCTTTGGGTACGGAACCCTAAAAATCGAATAATTTCATTTTGTTTGGGCGTTTTCACACTGCGACGGTAACGACACGACACGATACCACAGAATAGATAAGGGCCACCGCACATATAGTACAATTTCAAGTTTTGCCGACTATCGTACAAACTAAGTTGCGTAGTGTCACAATTTGATTGGAAAACTTCATCGTGTACCCTGCCAGTCGCAGACTTTTAGATTTAGTTGGTAACGGTGTTGCTAGCCTAGCGACGTGCGTGTTAAAATGCGTAAAAAGCACGCTTTTATTGTGGCACTAATAAAACGAAGGCGAAAAGAAAGGAGAATATTTTGGGTGCATTCAATATTAAGTGTCAGAATATTAGAATTAGTACGATAGTCAGTTTGTACGATAGTCGGCCAACTTGAAATTGTATAATACGTGCGGTGGCCCTCTATCTGTGGTATCGTGTCGTGTCGTTATCGTGCAGTGTGCAAACGCCCAAACTTAGAAAATCGGATAATTCCCCATTATTTTCTTATTTTAAAATTGATTTTTTATTGAAACCTTTTTAATAATAAGTTAAATTATTGATATAAATATGTTGGTAAGTATGTACTTACTTATTATGTAATAATTATTAACATTATAGTATAATTTTAGTTACTTACTTCGCATTGTTAGTTACCTACCTATTTTAATTTTTCTTTATAATAATATTAAATTATAATTATTCTCGCGTTGAAAAATGTTCAGTAAGTATTTAATTTCTGCTTATCATTAATTATGTAAGTAATGAAATTAAAAATATACTTACAGCATATATTAAACATTTTATTTTAAATAACAGATCTTAATTTACACCTACAGTACGTTAAGGCCATCCCCCGAGCAAACGACCTTGGCCATACATTTGCCGCGTTGCCGAGATCGCACCTAGGGGCCGCAATACCGGATCATTTAAGCAAAACCGGTATTTTTGGTATTGGCTCCAGACCAATACCGGTATTCCGGTATTTTCGATATTTTCGGGATTTAAGCTAATGTTGTTAAGATCTCACATATTTTAAATAATACTCGTATGTACTGTTATTATAGGTCTCCAATATGTAAAGCAAAGAAATAGAGTTTAACACTTGCTTATAATGTTATTTTATCTCTACAAATACATAATATTTCAATTTTGTATAGAACTTGGCACTCATTTAGATCTCAATTCTTTTTGCAGCGAAGCCCACAGCCAGGGTTAATTTTTATACTGAATTTGACTCTTATTTTTATTTATTTTTGTATAAAATAAGGGGGCAAATGAGCAAACGGGTTACCTGTTGAAAAGTAACTACCGTCGCCCATGGACATTCGCAACATCAGCAGAGCTGCAGGTGCATTGCCGGCCTTTTAAGAGGGAATACGCTCTCTTCTTGAAGGTTTGCAGGTCGTATAGGTCCGGAAATACTGCTGTTGATAGTTTGTTCCAAAGTTTTACAGTGCGCGACAGAAAGTTACGCGAGAAACGCACGGTGGAAGACTGCCATTCATGAAGGTGATGAGGATGGCATATTATTCGCGTGGGACGATGGCAAAAAGTTTCAGGTGGTATGATTCCGAACAATTCCTCAGAGCACTCCCCGTGATACAACAGATAGAGGATGCAGAGTGAAGCTACATCTCGGCGTAATTCCAAGGGGTCCAAGCTGTTTGAAATACTATGGCAGTCAACAATTGAGTAGCCCTTCGTTGGATAGATGCAGAGAGAGCAGTTGGTATTTTGGCGCCCCTGCTCAACGATGAGAACAGTAGGTATTCCATATGAGGCCAAACCTGCGCCTTGTAGAGTTGTAGGCGTTGGTCCGGACCGAAATACTGTCTCGCTCTGTTAAGAACACCAAGCTTCTTCGAGGCTAACTTGGCCTTGCCCTCTAGATGATATTGGAACTGGACTTCGCTCGATATGTTTATGCCTAGTATTTCAATGCTAGGGGAGATTGTGAACAAGGATATACGACCATTGATTTTTTAGTGGTAAACGCGCAGACTTGTATCTTGGCGGGGTTGAATTGGACTAAGTTACATCTACCTTTTTTGTTTGTCCAATGAATTATCTATTTTAGACAGAAGTTCGTTTCGACTCTCAATGACGGAGAAATTTGAGATATCAACATCAACAGACTGAGTTTCCAAGCATTCATCGTCAACTACGACCTTTATGCTTCTATCTGCTAAGAAACTTTTGACCCACTTGCATAATGTCTCGGGGAGCCCGTATGATAGCAGCGCTTTATATGCCAAACCCGAACGTCGCAATGTCCAAACCAAGACCATCTAGGGTCAAGTTTAACGCAAAGAGTTTACCCAGAAGATCGGCTTTGTCTTTTGCGTCGTGGGCCAACGAGCCATTTCCTACGTGTAGGTAGAATGCACGGGTTCCCGAGGGGAGGCACTCCAGTCTTTTACTAATTCTATTGACGTGCTGTTTCTTGGCCCGAGTGATCTTTCTCTTGAGAGACCTAGAGGCAAGGTCCATCCATTTTATATGTGCTGGTATTTAAATCCCGAGCAGATACTGCATAGGCCCATGATTGGAAGATGAATCAAACCAGGGAGTTGGCAGTGTTGTCGCGATCATCGGAATGCAAAAAATGACCGCATCCCATCCCAGTCTGCTAACTTGCAATCACGACGGTAATTAACAGTACGCTGTCGCAATACCGCCGTATGTGACATAGAACTTCTAATAAGGCAATGATCCGATGAACCAAGTGGTGCAGTCACGGATACTTAGTAGCCACCAGGATTTGAAGTCAGCAGAAGGTCCAACAGGGAAGGATTCTGACCGTCTACATCTGGTATTTGCGTAGGCGTATCAACCATTTGTGTTAAGTCGTACGCAAGGGCAAAGTCGCAGACAGATCTCCCAGCATGATAAGTTTTCAGAAACTGGATCATTTATGTTTTTGGTAGAATATCATAGCTTTTTCGATAGGCGTTTAAAAATTTGGCGCTCCTTATATTATGTGCAAGCATTTGAATTTTATGAGTTCAAGAGTTGTTAATAAATCCGAAGTTATAAACATAACTCTTGAGCCTTTCGAGATAGACACGAGAAAATTTCGGCATTTGGGGATGTAAAATATGGTGTTTGAAGTATAGAGCGTTCCTTTGCCGCCATGTTGGCACTAATGCAAATTAATGTTGCCACATTACCCTTACTGTGCTACCTTAAATTAGGGGAGATATGAAAGTTTTATGATGATCCGCTTAGTACTTTAAGTGTGAAGACGTAAAAACCAAAGTCACTTTCGCATTTACTAACTAAAAGCCGAGTTTTGTGAGGGCTCGCCTCATCACACCTTCACTGACCGATGATAACACATTTACATGTAAATACTATGTTATAGCACAAATCAATAGGCGTGATAGTTTGTCCGTAAAGTGTACCACAAAATGTACAGGTTGTGAGAAGTACTAGGGCTCGCTTCGCTCGCCCTGATAATATTATTGTACTAACTTCTACCCACGCCTTCGTTCGCGTGTATGTGGATTTCGTTCCTAAAAGTGCGTTTCATCAAATGGTTCCTTTGCCATAATGTTGGCATTCTCTGTTAATGACGTAAACACGGTACACATGCTCTGCAAGTATTCATAAGTTTTACTGTGTTTATGGGTGATTAAACTGACGCTGGTAACCCTATTTCACTAAGCCGTAATGGCGGCTATTCGAGTTTAATGGAATTATTGGGGCCTAGTTACGTTTTTCACGTTCACAAAACTCTTTCACTCTTAGCACCATCAATTTTTCACCACTCTTTAATGTTTTCGGCATGATTTTCTCACGAAATCACAGTAAAACTTATGAAAATTCGCAGAGCTGTCAACCTTGTTTACATTATTGACAGACTGGAATACCAACATAACGGCAAAGGAACTATTCGATGAAACGTACTATAGTATAAAGCTGTGGCTGATAAAAAATCCACTTAATGTGAATATTTTTGAAACGTACTTAAGTATTAAGTAGGTACTAATTTAAAAATTATGGTTACCTATCACTAAAAAGGTTGTAACTTTTTCTATTTATATTTGTTTTTCATTTATTTTACTAAAACCGAAAATACCGAATATCCCGGTTTTCGTAAAATGAATACCGGTATTGGGAAGAACTAAATTTGGCCCGGTATCCCGGTATTTTCGAAATTCGGGATCCCGGTTTGCGACCCCTAATCGCACCAAAACCCTATTTTTTTATCTTAGTTCAAAATTGACCTAAAAAATTAAACGGGGAATATGTTGTACTTTATGATATTGTCGATCTGTTGGCGTGTGTTTTAAACAAAAGTAATTTGTAAATACTAAGGAGATGCTGAATGCATGCTTGAATTTTATTAAATTGGCTTTATTTTGGAAGCTGATATCATGAGTATAATAAACGAAAATAGAAAACGTGAAACGTGAAAAAAGGAATGTTGAGATACTAAAGATTATAGCTGTATTTTTATTATAACTCTGTAGCTTTCAAATTATGAGTTTATAAGACCCTAAATACGGTAAATTACGGATTCTCCGTAGGGAAGGCCCTTAATTAGCTATTTTAATATTTACTTAATTTAATTTTTCTCGCATAAATAAAGATAATTTATTGGTCTTTACTGTATCTATATCTATAATATATTATATATAACTCAAAGGTGAGTGGTGACTGACTGACATGGTGATCTATCAACGCACAGCCCAAACCACTGGACGGATCGAGTTGAAATTTGACATGCAGGTAGATGTTTTGACGTAGGCATCGATTAGAAAAGGATTTTGATCAATTCTACCCCCAAGTTGTTAAAACAGGGGATGAAAAATTACTATAATAATACTTCTTAACGCGAGCGAAGCCGCGGGCAAAAGCTAGTTCCTGTTATATTTTTTTAGTAGTTTAAATACCTTTTATGAATTATATCACCAACACAGCCCTAGAATTACATAATTATGTTTTTATCATCCCTAAAGATGAAAACACAGTTCAATTTAAGTAATCTAAGCCCACAGCCATGATAATTTTGCTACTGTTCTTGTCGAAAGTGGCTATCAAAATATATTATAATACCTACAGCCGAATATGGTAATCCTCCTTTTTGGAAGTGGGTTAAAATGAGATTTGAAATAAGGTCATCACGAGAAAGCAACTTCAGACCACTAAAAATGTTTGCGTTTCGATAAATATTTATCGACAAATTATGTCAAAAAAAAAAGATAGATACAGCCGAACGTATTACCTCCTCCTTTTTGGAAGTCAGTCAAAAACTCAATCTTACGATTTTGATTTCTCACTTGTCCAATTATTGAATGCATTTGACGAGCATCCAGGTCAATGTTATTCTAGGTTTAATAATTTTTTGTAAAAAACAATCAAATTTTAATAAAAACAACGTCACTCCAATCCGAACGAAAATAGAAAAATTAAACGGACCATATTCGCGGAATTTGATCAAATTTTTTTTTATTCATGACCTTTTTATTTGCTGACAAACAAAATGGCGGGAAATCAACTCGTTACTTCCAATTTCCAACTGACATCTGTTGCTTTTGTTTTTATAAATTACTATGTGGAGGCCATAAAGTTAATATACCTATCGGAATAGAGAAACAAAGGCTTGAGCAAGCGAGATGTCACTATCAATAACACTGCGTGGTAGAAAGAGAAGCGTGATTTGAGGTTGCATAGCTTTTTTTTCATCTGTTTGACAGTCTGTCTGCCCCTGGGCCGATCGTTGTCAATTTGGGCTCTCAGAAAAATTGTGATTTTAAGTTAAATAATGAATAGTTTTTAGAAATACTGCTCTAGAAACATGGTTAATTGTTTGTGGAATGATTCTGGATCCACACATCGAAAAAACCCGGACAAATATTCATTTCACAGCTGAATTATTCTACATCGACAGGGCCTAGTTTTAAGTTTATTTTTGCCAATTCCCTACGAGTTATTGGTATTGATTTTGAGAACTCACTTCTTTAAAGGGTTCATTATATGGAAAACATAACTTGACTAGCCTTGGTGCACAATTTAAGGATATTTTGTGTAAACAATTTTCATATATTTTACACTAGGGCTGCATCAATTTATCGATAAGTTGTATCGATATGAAAATATTTTTTAGTTAAGTATACTTATTATCTAGGAATGTTGAAATGATAACATACTCATCCGTAGTTTATAATTAGTTTAAGTATATTGATATACTATCATACATAATTCATCGTTTTTAAGATTCCGCACACAAAGGGTAAAAAGTCCTAGTAGTGGGGTCCCGCAGCCCACTCTACTACTAAGACTTCGTTGCCTGTCCGTCTGTCCATCCGTCCGTCCATCTCTCTGTGTCCAGGCTGTATAACAAGAACCACTATAATAGTAATAGACTTCTGAAATTTCCACAGATGTAATGTCATTCTACATCCAATATGGCTGCTCATCCAAGATAGGGGAATAGTTGAAAGCACTTCTGCAAGATGGGCATCAAATAAAAGGGCTCATTGAGAGTGAATTGAAAATTAATAGGGTCTAGTGAAGTCGTGTCGTGTCGTGTACTCATATTGTCACGTGACGTAACCTGTCGTGTCGAATCGTGTCATGACGTCATGTCGTGTCGTATCGTGTCGGGTTTTAGAAAGTGCCCGGTTGAAACCGGTCACCCTTCATGCGCGAGTCCGACTTACACTTGGCCAATTTTTCAGATTTCCTGCTGACCTGGATACCAGAAATTCATGGCTTAAAATAATTAACCGTCCAAACTGGACTCCGAGGAAAACTTCATGCATACTTAATTATGCAGCAAGCATTTTGAAGAAAAGTCACATTTTACTTCAAAATTACAATTTTATTATATATCTATGCAGTTTTATTTTATCCCATTTTATTTTGTTTACAATCTTACAATAATTATTATTCCATGATCGATATTTTGTCGAATTACAAGATGTTTGTACATCACTGACACGCACACGTAAACATAATTGTATACACAGATGTAAATCAAATTTTGGTTAAGCTTGACAGCTCGGGATTGTTTCTCTATTCCGATAGGTATATTACCTTTATGGTGGAGGCCCTACCCTTCAAAAATACAAATTAAATAAAGTTTGTTTTATTTCTGAGTAAAGAATCAAATATTTTCAGAAAGTCTACACTCTACGTGATGACATTAGACCACCGGTTAGGGAACTAACCTGGCTAGAAGAACCGGCGTAAGAAACTCACAGGGGGGCACTTTTTACCAAAAAGGTGATAAAAATTCATCTTTCGTTATTTAAACTATTTAGGTATTTTAATACCTAGATCAAGCCCGCTTCCCTATTGTGCCAAAATCAGTGTATCACGCGACAAAGAATCATTATTCCGGGATAAAAAGTATCCTATGTCCTTTTTCAAAGTATCCCCATACCAAATTTCAACAAAATATGTTCAGCGGTTTGGGCGTGAAGGGGTAACAGGCAGAGCAAATTTTGGCGAAGTAGGTTCGGTGGTTTGGCCGTGAAGACGGAACAGGCTGGCACTTTCGCATAATTATAATATTAGTTAATATGGATAGAAGACACTAGCGACCCGCCCCGGCGTCACACGGGTATAAAATATATAGCCACTGAAAAAATGACTAAAATGGATAGCTTATGATCCTTCACGTGATCTATTTCTCATCTGTGCCATATAACATAAAAATTGCTCCAGTAGTTCGCGGGTTAAGCCCTTTCAAGTAATTTCCTCCGTTTTTCCACATTCTCCTATTAGTCTTAGCGTGATAAAATATAGCCTATACTCTATAGTCCGAAACCGGTGTGGGAGTTATTATTGCAAATTCAACGTGCACAATGGGCGTTTGCACACTGCACGATAACGACACGACACGATACCACAGAATAGAGGGCCACCGCACATAGTATACAATTTCAAGTTGGCCGACTATCGTACAAACTAAATTGCGTAGTGTCACAATTTAATTGGAGAACTTCGTCGTGACGGCCCCGAATCACATAATAATAAAAAATATTAGTATGGAAATATGGATTATTATCACCTTTGTATCTGGATTTTTCATTTAAATTTATCTGGATAATATCGAAGTTTAAAATGCAAGGTACGATCAATGATGTTTTCCTAGAATTAGTATTGAATGCACAACTTGAAAATATTGTATAATATGTGCGGTGGGCCTTATCTATTCTGTGATATCGTGTCGTGTCGTTACCGTCGCAGTGCGAAAACGCCCATTAGCGTGTAACTCGCACTATGATAATATTATATTACTAGATGTTCCGCCCGGCTTCGCCCGCGTAATTTAGGAATTTCACGGAAACCGTACATTTTTCCACAAATAAGAAACCTATGTCCTTTCACGTGGTCTATTCTTCATGTGTGTCAAATAACATAAAAATTGCTTCAGTGGTTCGTGAGATAAGCCCTATCAAGTAATTTCCCCCGTTTTTTTCACATTTTCATCTATTTCTTCGCTCTTATTAAGTTCAGCGTGATAAAATATAGCCCATAGCGTTTATCGATAAATGGGCTATTTAACACTGAAAGAATTTTTCAAATCGGACCAGTAGTTTCTGAGATTAGCGCGTTCAAATAAGTCCTTTCAATTAATTTTTCCCGTTTTTTCAACATTTTCCTCTATTTCTTCGTTCCTATTAGTTTTAGAATAGAAAAATATAGCCTATAGCCTTCCTCAATAAATGAACTATCTAAAACTGAAAGAATTTTTCAAATCGGACCAGTAGTTCCTGAGATTAGCGCGTTCAAATAAGCCCTTTCAAATATATTTCCGTTCCGTTTTTTCCACATTTTTCTCTATTTCTTCGCTTCTATTAGTTTTAACGTGATAAAATATAGCCTATAACCTTCCTCGATCAATGGGCTATCTAACACTGAAAGAATTTTCAAAATCAGATCAGTAGTTCCTGAGATTAGTGCGTTCAAACAAACAAACAAACTCTTCCGCTTTATAATATTATAAAGTATAGATTTCAGTTTTTAGGGTTCCGTACCCAAAGGGTAAAAACGGGACCCCATTACTGAGACTTCGATGTCTGTCCGTCTGTCCGTCTGTCTGTCTGTCTGTCTGTCTGTCCGTCTGTCTCCAGGCTGTAACTCAAGAACGGTAATAGCTAGAGAGTTGAAATTTTCACAGATTATGTATTTCTGTTGCCGCTTTAACAACAAATACTAAAAACAAAATAAATTAAATATTTAAGGGGGGCTCCCATACAACAAACGTAATTTTTCAAACATTTTTTGCTCGGTATCAACGATGACAACAAGTAGGCACTTGAAATTTTCACAAAAGCCTTAATTATATGTGTACTTTAATAATTAAAAATAATATTTAAATAAAATAATAATTTAAGGGGGCTCCCATACAAAAAACGCAATTTTTGGCCTATTTTTGCTCTATAACGGTACGGAACCCTCCGTGCGCGAGTCCGACTCGCACTTGGCCGATTATTTTATGATTATGAAAATATATATAGAACAATGGACCGGACACAATCAAACTCGGAACCGACCGCAACCGAAACCGTGATAATGGTTGTGGCTTTATCAATGACTTTCTATGTAAGGACAGGGCATTTTGTGGGTTACAATATTCCTATTATCATAATATTGTAACATAGTATTATATTCTTTATAATATGAAATTGGAAATGGTAGTCACAGAAATGAATTGCAATTTGCTTAGCTGGATAGTGGATACCATTGCATTGATGAGTCAGAGGTCACGGGTTCTAATCAGTCTGAGACTATAAAAAATTTAACGGTCCCAAATCAAAGACATTAATTTATGTACGTAAAACATACAAAATAACAATCAAAATATTAAAAGGTTTAAAATATGATTCCGTTGTCTTGGTACCTGTTCTTCAAAAACTTATTTGGGGGGACAGACTGACGTGGAAGGTCCATTTCCAGAAACGACTAGACATTATCAGGTTTCGTCTAAATCCTTGAGAAAAAAAATAAAAAAATAAAAAAGTTTGTTAGTACCAACCCTTATTTTAGAATTATTGGTATTAACCGCAGTCAATGTCACCATCAGCCGCTTATTATTATTGGGGATCAGCCGTAATGCGATTAACCTAAGCTTCCTAGGATTTGTGATAGTTACGTAGTTCACATAATATTATAGTATGCAGATTCGGAATGGTAATATTTTGAATTCGCGATTTCCTTACCGACTTATGGTCAGTTAACTTTCATATTTAATAAGGGGTTTGACAGAAAGTCTATAATGAAGGTTATGAATTCTTAATGAGTATGTATGATTTCTGCTATTTTTTTAATACTGACGGCAAAACCATAGGAACGACGGGACTCCAATTTAATAATTATTATACAACAGTTATTTTCCAGCATAGAGTACAAGTATGTTGTAAAGTATTTGCTGTTGTATACAAGGTGTAACAAAACTAAGTTGTAATACTTTAGGGCGTGTATGTGTTCCTTGTAGAGAATTCGCTGTGAAAGTAGCAGCGCTGAAACAACAACAAATAATTTCACTTTTATATGGGGACACTATTGTGACGCTGGGACGCTTGCTCTGAATACAAAAGTAAAAAAAAATGTCTTTCAGTTCTGCTACTTTCACAGTGAACTCTTTACAAGGAACACGTACACACCCTAAAGTATTATTACTTAGTTTTGTTACACCTCGTATATATTATGTCGCAGGGAAAAGAGGATATCAGGGATTTCACGATATCCCTAGGGATATCACGAACTCCCGGTAGATGCCGAATATTCTTGTTTGTTACGTCTTCTTACTAAAAATATTTAGTGATATGTCATTTCACTAAACTAAATCTAGTGAAATGTCAGAAACGCAGATACCGCCGAATAAAAATCGAACCACTCATTTCTCTCGCTCGCTCTAGTTCCCACACGTGACATGGGCACTAGTGGGAGTGATACAAATGCATCGCTCGAGCTGGCGCGACTCGTCTAGCCTGGAGACAGACAGACAGACTAACCCTTTGGATACCGAACCTTAAAAACTAGGATAATCGAAGAGCTGGAGTACCTGTAGTACCTGTGCCTGTACAAGAGCCTAAACAAACTAGAGATCGACATGCCACCTTTACAAAAAATATTCAACTTGGTCGGCCGCTTCATTTGACGTCAAAATCAAAGGTCTGAAGTATCTGAGGAAGAACCCTCAACTGGTTTCAACTCTATGATTCAGAGATATGGTGATGCCCCCTTAGATCTGCTATAGTTGCATTACACGTGTGATAATAATAATTATAATAACTCCCACTCTGGTTTTGGTGACGGTGGCTGGTTTCATTGAAACCAGGCCAAGAGTTATTTTATAGTGCCCAAGTGTGTGCGCAGTACACAAGAGCAATCTCTATATTTCTTTACTCGCATAACCCGGTGGGACGGAAGACTGACACGACCGGCGAGAGATCAGGCGCAGGACCGACTTTTTACATGCCCATCCGACGCATGGATCATCTAATGCTACGTTTTGATGCTTGCCGAGCCACAGCAGGAGGCTTGTGACTTGTGGATACTTGCCGTGGCTAGGCAAGCATCAAAACGTAACATAACATCTTTTTTGTCAGATTCAGATGTTAGATGATCCCATCAATGTACCCGTGTGTATACTAGAGCAAGCGAGAGAAATGCGTGGCTTGATTTTTATTCGGTGGTGTCCGCTTTTCTGACGTTTCACTAGATTTAGTTTAGTGAAATGACATATCACTAGATATTTTTAGTAAGAAGACGTAACAAACAAGAATATTCGGCATCTACCGGGAGTTCGTGATAGCCCTAGGGATATCGTGAAATCCCTGATATCCTCTTTTCCCTGCGACACATATATGTCGTGCCGTGGCTCGGCAAGCATCAAAACGTAACATAACATCTTACTTGTCAGATTCTGATGTTAGATGATTCCATCAAAGTACCCGTATGTATACTAGAGCAAGCGAGAGAAATGCGTGGCTTGATTTTTATTCGGCGGTGTCCGCTTTTCTGACGTTTCACTAGATTTAGTTTAGTGATATGTCATTTCACTAAACTAAATCAAGTGATATGTCAATTCACTAAACTAAATCTAGCGATCTATCTATCAGAAACGCGGATACCGCCGACTAAAAATCGAGCCACTCATTTCTCTCGCTTGCTCTAGTATACACACGGGTACTTTGATAGGATCATCTAAAAGCTGAATATGACAAGTAAGATGTTAGATGATCCATGCGTCGGATGGGCATGTAAAAAGTCGGTCCTGCGCCTGATCTCTCGCCTGTCGTATCAGTCTTCCGTCTCACCGGGTTATGCGAGTAAAGGAATATAGAGATTGCTCTTGAGTACTGCGCACACACTTGGGCACTATAAAATTACTCTTGGCCTGTTTTCAATGAAACCGGCCACCGTCACCAAAATCAGAGTGGGAGTTATTATGGTTAGGCTCTTGTACAGGCACAGGTACTACAGATACTCCAGCTCTTCGATTATCCTAGTTTTTACGGTTCCGTACCCAAAGGGTTAGTCAGTCTGTCTGTTTGTCTCGAGGCTAGAAGAGCCGCGCCAGCTCGAGCGACGTATTTGTTTCACTCCCACTAGTGCCCGTGTCACGTGTGGGAACTAGAGCGAGCGAGAGAAATGAGTGGCTCGATTTTTATTCGGCGGTATCCGCGCTTCTGACATTTCACTAGATTTAGTTTAGTTTAATATTCGGCATCTTCAGGGAGTTCGTGATATCCCTAGGGATATCGTGAAATCCCTGATATCCTCTTTTCCCTGCGACATGTATAACGTATAACGTTTTTAACAGACATCGACAGGCAAGATCTGCGGTCAAACCTCTGTTGCATTTCTACGTATTTAAATAATTATTTTTTTTCCAAAGAAAAGCAACAGTGTGCAAGCTATTCTTAATTTAAAATTAGCACCATTTTTTCACTCCACAAACAATTCTTTCAATTTTTTTTTTCTTATAAACACTTCGAATTTCAAGTTTTTTTTTTATTTCCATTTCATCGAACCGTAGGTGAAGGCACGCAATGCCGATATTAGTCAAGTCATCAGGTACTTATTCAAACTTATATTACCTTTGCCAGGACCTTAATCTCAGGTATGTAGCGGTCATTTTCGTATGAACTCGGGGTGCAAAATGATTATGAATGAAGTGTATTGACCTACAGTATTATCGCAGTACAAAATAAACTAATTTGAACTAAAGGCACACGCGATTTGACTCTTAATATATTAAAGAGGCAAGGAACTATAAAACCTGGGCTTTCAAACGATTTAAAAAATATATTTCCAATCGATCTATACTAATATCCATACTACAACATTGGAAGTAATCCTTTATCTAATTAATATTAGATTGAATGTGGCCGTCCGTTACCTCATTACGCCGAAACCGTTGAACCGATTTTGCAGAAATTTGGTATGGAGACACTTTGAGTCCCGAGAAAGGAAATAAAATACTTTGATCCCGGAAAATGTACGGTTCCCGAGAGATAAAGGTGTTTAGGGTGAATGGTGTTGCGGGTGTCATCTAGTACTAATATAAATATTTCCATACTAATATTCTATTAAAAGAATGAATGTCAGTCTGTTACCTCTTCACGTCAAAACCGCTGGAACGATTTTGCTGTGAGATACTTTCGAGTATCGAGAAAGGACACGACGATGATACTTTTTATCCCGGAAAAATGTAAGTTCCCGCGAGTTAAAACAGTTTAGGGCCAATGGTGTTGCGGGCGTCATCTATAAGTACTCGGCGAAACATGGCGGTAGCGGTCGTTGACCGCGATTTAAGATTTTCTATAAACCAATCAAGTCAATGAAGTAACAGATGTTGTCAATTGTGGTTTTGTATCATAAAGTTAATATACCTATCGGAATAGAGCAACAATCTCGAGCTGTCAAACGTAAACAAAATTGGTTTTCATCTGTGTGAAAAATATGTGTACGTATACACTTACACAAGCATGATTGAACATGAATTCTATGAGATTATATTGACAACGTGCGGCACGTGCCGACTGGACGTCAAAAAAAGAGTGCTACTGTCATGTATCACACATCTCTTTTTACCACGCGGTGTTACTGATAGTGGCATCTCGCTTGCTCAGGCCTTTGTTTCTGTATTCCGCTAGGTATATTAACTTTATGCTTTGTATAGAAAATGACAAGTTTTTAACATGGAGTCAAGCTACCGCCATGTTTCGCCGAGTACAGTAGGTATAGTAATGTAATAGATATTGACGTGATAACGTCTTATAATTCGATTAGGGTGCGCGCCCGAAAAACATTATTCCCGCTGTACACTCTCGCCGAGAGCTCTCGGGCGAGAGTCTCGTGCGAGAGCCCCTTGCCCGAGTGGGATCATGTACATTCTCGCTTAGTTCAATTGAAGTTAAAAACTTAGACAAGATGGACGAAAACGACCATTCACCATTCACCATGCATCGAAAGATATCATTGTAATCCAAAGATTTATAATCATATTTAATTTTATTTCTCACAGATAATGACTGATAATGTCGTTTATTATTGTTATTTTTCTGTTCTACACTGTCCAACGGCGGGACTAGTACTGAAAGACGCGAGAGTGTACAGTAGTGCGCTCGTTTTCCTCGCGAGACCCTTTGTCTCGGGCGCAAAATACCGACAACGGACCGAGAGGGTCCGAGACACGCGAGACGAGGCGAGCGCACCCATTTACACTCTCGCACTCGGGCCGCCTCGCTGTGTCTCGGCGAGAGTGTACAGCCGGCTTTACAGTTCATGCGGCGTTACCTCGCTGACAGCTCGCAGTCTCTCAACAACCGTAAGGCCAACCTGAGCCGCGCTCTTTGTTTCGATTATATTACGTATTTCGATGACTTAGATAATACTTTTGTATGAAGAAGTTTGGTTAGTTATGACCTTTGATACATTGACCACACTCTGAATGAAAAATAAATAAACAATCTGTGAGCTATTAGTATTATTTCGGCTATTCAAAATTGTGCTCTATTTCCTACGTGTCAAAGTATGACTTAATATAATATGAAGAATAAAGTATTGGTTTATATTTTCTTCTGAACAAGTCACTAATTATAGTTTCGAAAGTTTATAATTGAGAAACTAATATCACATCGGACTAAATACTATATTATGATGGCTTGATAGATAGAAAATTTAACATATATTATAATGTAGTTCACACAAACATAAAATATGGATTATATTTCTTCGCTTCATTCTTCGATATATAATTAACCAAGTAGTACCTTTGCTTATATGTGAGTATTTTAAAAATTACCCGCTCCGCGCTCGCTCTTTCGACATTCCGGCGTGCTTCATTCTTTGTTAACGCGAGGCAACGCGAACACGTATACCTAGTAACCATGCCAAAGCGCAGCTGGTTATTATTATTAAGATGATTGAGTTGTAAGTAACTAAAGTCAGTGTTATTTTATCGTGTAACAAGAAAATACAATATGTAAGTACTTATATAAATAAATAAAGGGGCACTACTGAGGCCTAGACGAGCCAATTATATTCAATACTAGCCGGCTTGTACTGCGACCGCGAGTCAATAAACGTACAATGTGTTAGGACTGCGAGTCTTTATACTCGTACACAATCTATAATATTATGTATGCCTTATCTATTCTATAAATAGAATTATAGAACTACATATATGTTTGCCGGATTGGGGGAAAAAACTGCAGGTGATTACTGTAATTATTTAATCAACCAGCATGTACTGCGACTGTGAGTCAATAAGTACAGTGTGTTTGGACCGCGAGTCCTTTGATTAACCGACTTCCAAAAAACGAGGAGGTTATATGTTCGGCTATATATATATATATATATATATTTTTTTTTTTTTTTTTTTTTTGTATGTTCAACGATTACTCCGCCGTTTGTGAACCGATTTTCTAAATTTTTGTTTTGTTGTATTAGGTTTCACTCCAATTTGGTCCCATTTTCACAAAAGTGGTGACCTGATGATGGGATCCATGAGTAATCGAGGGAACTCCTCGAAATTTATATGGCAACATATGGTGATTTTGGTTTTATGTGAAGTGTACTAAGAATACGCTACCAAAAAGTCAAATATTGGGTCAAGGTATACCATGGTTTCGATGATGCTGAGAGAACTCCTGATTACTTATAGATACACGTTTGGGAGTTTCGGCGTTGTTTTAAGAACAGAAAGCAGTAACTACTATGCAATTCATATTCATCATCATAATCATCATCATCATCATCGTCATCATCATCATTATCACGTCGTGTTAAGGCCACCAATGTCTCATGGCACAGAATAGATAATAGTACAAGGCATAGGTATGGATATACTAATAATAATAATTATGTACTGTTTATACAGTTATTATACACTAAACACAGTGTATATATAGTTATACATTAAAAACAAAGGTATTGCTATCAACACCTTTGTTTTTAATACACGGCCGCGCGGCGCATGGCGGCAGAAGACAGAATATCGAATACTTTACTAACTACTTTATATACAGATCGAATACTTTACTACTTTATAAAATTTTAATAGACAAATAGAATTAAAATAAAGTTATTTTAAAAAGAGCATTTAAACAAAACAAAGTCATTAAGTGTCTTTTTAATTAGTTATACTTATTAATCGATAGATGGTACACTAAGTACCTATCGATTTGAATTCTTGATTACAAGAACAGCTGTCAATAATTATGATAATATTAAATACTCGTATTATGCTACGCTACATCCTATGCAAGTTTGTACAATTTTTTATCTGATAGATCCTTCGATCGTGGAAAAACGAGACACAATAGCCTTTCTATTGTTATCGCAATCGCCGGTGACCGCTTCGGGCTTGAAATATTAAAATTGTTAAATTACTTAGCACAATATGTTCACTTCACTGATAATATTATATTATTTTGTGAGTGTGAGTTGTGACTCTTAACAAATTGTAATAAGATACGTAAAATATACGCGAAGATTTACCTACTAGTGTAAATAAAAAGAGTGAAATTATTATTATTTTTAACAAAAAATTAAAACCGACTTCCAAGGTAAAAACAATAATAACATTAATATGAACTAAAAAGTATTAAATAATTTTTACTATCTAATAGTGCCTTTTTCCGAATTCGGCTAAACCTCAACTATTTCTGTACTAAATCTTCATAATTTTGAAGTAGGTGCCAGTTCCAAAAATTTTAAATATTCTGTCAGAGGACTGAAGATTCAGCTATCTGGTACCGACTTCAAAATAATGAAGATTGAGTACAGAAATAGTTGAGGTTTAGCCAAATTCGGAAAAAGGCACTATTAGATAGTAAAAATTATTTAATACTTTTTAGTTCATATTAATGTTATTATACACAATCTTTATTCTATATGCATCGGAATTGATTGCGGATCTCTGACGATGTTTTACCTATTCTATAAATAGAACTATATGTTTGCACGATTGGAGGAAATAACTGCAAGTTAATTTCTACAAGTGTTTAAATATATTAAGTTATTTTATAGACCGCCATAATGTGTGGATTGACCGTGGATCTCTAAACACAATTTATATGCATCGGAATTGACTGCGAGTCTCTGACGATGTTTTATCTGTTCTATAAAATATAGAACTAAACGTTGGCTGGTTTGGGGGTTAACAGCGAGTTATTTTATAAACCGTCATAATGTGTGGATTGACTGCAAGTCTCTAAACACAATCCTTATGCATCGGAATTGACCGCGGGTCTCTGACGATGTTTTATCTAAAAATAGAAGTATAATATGTTGGCAGGTTTGAGAGAGATTAACTGCGAGTTAATTAATCTTTAAATTTAAAATATATTGATATTTTTTTAAATCAACATAATGTATGGATTGACTAGGATTCTCAGACAATGTTTTAAAAATAAAAATTAGCAACTACCGCGCGTTTTCTCGCGCTCTTTTTTCTATAAATAGAACTACGTAATTATTATTATAATATTAATATTTTTTCCGGTTTATAAAGAACATCTATTTCGAGCTAATAACTAGATTGACTGTGTGTCTCATCAGTTAACAACCTATGCGCGTCCCGCGCGATCCTTTTGTTCTAAATATAGAACTACGATTATAATTTACTATGTCCGCCAGTATATAATTATTATTATTAAATAAAACTTGCACCAATGTTGGGACTCGGGATACACTGCGAGTGTATAACTACGTAATGTGATAGTTACTAGCCTCAATATTTTTTGTAACTTATTTTATCGACAAATAAGTCGATTATAACGAGCTACCCCAATATTTATTTTTTTAGGTCACTAAGACCAGACAATTGGGGAAATATCACTAAAAGTGATCACTATTTTTGGTTGATCCGGTTACGAATGAACCCGAAACTTTCCCACTCCTAAACCAGGTGCTAAAGGTCGATTCTGAGTACCGGTACCGATAGAACTGGACCAGATCCGGATAGATTCAGGGCTCCTACTGACGTTAGGTGAACCCTTGTTCGATTCGTCAGATTATGGTTTTAAATGATCCCAAAAACGATTAAGATAAGCTACTGGTTATAAAACGTTCCTGATAATAAGTGTTGCAGATCGATTCAATTTCGATCGATTATTAATTATTATCATTATAGATTTCACCTGACAAAGTCTGGATATTATCGGACTTATCAACAGTATCTGAATTATCTCGATATAAATTATTATCAAACTTATCAGATAATATATTATCAGAGAAGACAACTTCGTAACGGAAACCTATAACACTTAGACTCGATAAGTCGTGTCTCAATATCAGACCGAGATTATTATGGTTTCGCTGGATAATTCCAGTATTTGTTCTCAGAGACAAATTAAGCTGGTAACCGTCGGCTGGTGCCGCTAGTACTGCACCGTTACAGTAAACCCTCTTCGAGTTCGAAGAGCGTTGAGGCGACTAAACACTCAACACCGCAGCAGTAGTGCTGACAGTTATTTTTGTAAATATTTTATAGATGTTACTATTATAATTATTGTGGGCTTTATACAGCTATCCCCAACAAGGGACTTTATTTGTAGCCCGCGTGATGTAAAACAATTTATAAATTCACGCCCACGGGCAAAATATTATACAGTCAACGTGAAAGTCTTTTTCACTTATAAATCGTTTATCGTTAATTTTGAATAACGTTATTTTTAAACCTAAAAATGTTTGTTGCGGCCCGCGACACCAACACCAAAAATGTTTGCGGCCCGCATGAAAAATAAAAAATAAAAAATTAGAGAACTTCGTTCCAAAAACAAAAACAGGTTGGGGACCACTGGCTTAATATGTACTATATTATACATCATGACATCAATAAATTATTAGAATTTAAAACTACATCTTTGTGTACCCCCACTGAAGGTTACCTTATTTCAAAGATTTTCTTTTCCCCAAACAAAGCGGCGGAAAATATTGTATTATATTTTAAACACAATATTCTCGACTTTCAATCATATTAATATGCAATAATCACATTATCGACGACCACAGAGCCGGACCCAGCTAAAGCAGTAGACTGCTTAAAATTTATTATAAAATACTTTTCTTCGACTTAGATTTTAGATAAAATATGCTCTCTTCAATCTTATTAATTAATAGATTTATTACAGAGATCTTCGTCCGCTCCATCGGAACCTTGGCCAAACAATTTGACAAAGGCTCCTGTAAAAATCCTAGCCCATACCTGAGTTTTGTAGAACTCGGGATCCACTTATAATAAATTATTTGTTTTTTCTTGTACTCTGTACCTATAGCTGAATACTGATCATTATACTGATCATTGACTTAAAACTTTCTGCCTAATAAAACTCGGCAAAATAAAAAATAAAAATAATTACATAAAAACGGTTTTAAATAGCGGTATCGAAATTTATATTACAAAGTCATAAACTCCCTCGCCTGATCGGATGTTATTTTTTATATAAAAAAAAGAAGAAGGGGATATAATATTTAAGTTATTACGCCCTGTAATGGTTTCAAGATTAAATTAAATAGGATAATATTAAATAGGGCAATGCTACTGTACCGGTTATTATTGCTAACGCTTAACGCTCTGCGCAGAACAGCCAACTCCCAGTCGGTCAGTTAGCCGCTGGATAAAGCAGATTCTGTGCGAGAGCGGCGCGGCGCCGACACGAGTGTCGACACGGGGATTGATACTGGACACTGTTAGTAAGACGACAATCGACAGGCAGGAGTCAGGACTAGCGATTCCGATACTTTCGCTATTTTCCTCAACCATAATTTTATCGACGAACAAAGTTTCGCTGAATCAGTTAAATAATCACCATGATCCCAGTATAACTGTTAACGTTTGAATCACAAACCATAGAGGTCTCTTACGTTTCATTTCTACTGACTATTATTAAATTTATGGGCATAATGTTAAATTTTTTCTTGAATATATTATAATCGCTACTATTTATAATGTAATCTATTGGATTTTGTAAAAAAAAACTTTCTTTCGTTACTCTGAAAATCTACTTGGTTAATTATATATCGAAGAATGAAGCCAAGAAATATAATAAATGATCAAACGATCTTACCAAGTGAAGTTCGATCATTATTATATGAGTCGCTTCATTCGAAGATATAATCTCCCTCCCACCCAGTCTACACGAAGCTATATTTGCTGCAGTACCCAAAAAAAGAAAGAAAGATTTTTTGCATTACTTCTCTCTAAACATAATGAAGTACGCCGGAACGAGAGAGCGAGCGCGGAGCGGGTAATTTTTAAAATACCCACATACGTCCTTAAAAAAAACGCGATTGCCTAGCAGATAAGCAAAGGTACTACTTGGTTAATTATATAATATCTTCGAATGAAGCGACTCATATAATAATGATCGAACTTCACTTGGTAAGTTCGTTTGATCATTTATTATATGTAAGGATATTTCATATTACATTAATTTTCCAAAGAGGGTAGGCCGGGCGCCATTTTTTTTACACATTGACCTGCCAACTTTTTTGCATAGATTTTTCCCGGAACTGAGGGGTTAAAGCTATGACGTTGTCACGTTAAACTATCGTCAGTAAACCTACTTTACAGACAACCGATTTTTTTACAAACGTTGTCTGTAGAAATACGAGGCAAAAAACTATTCAATCATGAAGAGATTTAGAAATTTTTTAGCGTCTCTCTCTCTTTTTTGACAGACGTAGACAGTAGATCGAAAAACAAATCGTTAAAAATGCTCATTGCTCAAACAAAAATTTACAAAACGAATATGAAAATTTTAAAATAGAAAACGAAATCATATTTAGAACATTATTGAGTCCAACTTCTATTTTAAAATTGGAACAATGCATTGTGAATTTCATTTTGCTTAGCAACAGGGATGTTTTCGAATTTCAAATATAGAAGAAAGAACATTATTTCAAAGTATATTGATAATAAAGTAGGTAGGGTCTACTTTATTATAAGGTTTGTAAGGATAAGCTGTCAATGATAAAGCATATTATATTCATTGTTCGGGTCAGGATACACTTAATATGAAATATTTTTAGCAAGCGCGTGGTTTTCGTCGTGTTACTTTTGCATGTAGAAAAGCGAGGATTCGAAATTAATATTATAAACTAGCGACCCGCTCCAGCGTCGCGCGGGTATAAAATATATAGCCACTGGAAAAAATGATTAAAATCGATAGCCTATGAACCTTCACGTGGTCTACTTCTTTTGGCACAGGCCAAATAACATAAAAATTGCTCAAGTAGTTCGCGGATAAGCCCTTTCAAATAATTTCCCCCATTTTTTCCACATTCTCCTATTAGTCTTAGCGTGATAAAATATAGCCCATATAGCCTTCCTCAATAAATGGGCCGTCTAACACTGAAAGAATTTTCCAAATCGGACCACGTAGTTAGACCACGTACCTAATTAGCGCGTTCAAGTTAGCCCTTTCAAATATTTTTCCCCGTTTTTTCACGTTTTCCTCTATTTCTTCACTCCTATTAGTTAAGACTAAATACTACGCTAAGGCGTGATAAAATATAGCCTATAGCCTTCCTCGATAAATGGGATATAACACTGAAAGAATCATTAAAATCCGTTTCATAGTTTTAAAGATTAAAGGGAACAAAGGGACGTGAGGAAAAAATCTACTTTATTTTATAATATGTATAGAGATGCGAAAGTACGTAGATGTTTTTCTGTATGTCTGTCTGTTCAAGCCCAAACCGCTAAACTGCTTTTGCTGAAAGGTACGGAGATACTTTGAGTCCCGGGAAAGGACACAGGGTACTTTTTTCGTCGTCCGCGCGATAAACGAATTTTGGCGCAACGGAGTTGCGGGACTCATCTAGTTTATCATAGTTATTTTGTCTACCCTAAGCAATGATAATGTTCGACAAATCCTGTTCCTGTATTTAATTATAGAAAACAAAACCATCTATAAACTCAATAAAATCCGAAATGTCGATATAAATTCTGAAATAAAACTTATCTCGTAGTTTAAAATAAATGTTCATATAAATTGTTTAGTGCACTGAAATATGGCGCTCTTAAGTCTAAACGTACCTACACACAGTACTCAGAAAACACCTTACCTCTTCGATCACTAATACACTTTGATCTAAGCCTTACCTATATTATATGTATTATTATACTATACATACACCCGCAACTCTTCATTTATCGCGCGGGAACCGAATCGAATGGTATGACTCAAAGTATATAATTATATCCATTATCCATTTCAAATTTCAGAAAATTGCTTTAAGTAGATGTTTGGAAATTGGGTGTAAAGAGGTAACGAACAGACAGACACACTTTAAAATTATTGTAATACTAGATGTTCCGCGCGGCTTCGCCCGCTTGATTTAGGAATGTCACGGAAACCGTACATTTTTCCGCAAAAAAGAAACCTATGTTCTTTCACGTGATCTATTCTTCATGTGTACCAAATAACACAAAAATTGCTCCAGTGGTTTCTTAAGATAATAAGCAATTTAAAATAATTTCCTCTGTTTTTTTCCACATGTTCCTCTATTTCTTCTCTCCTATTAGTCTAAGCGTGATAAAATATAGCCTATAGCCTTCCTCGATAAATGGGCTATCTAACACTGAAAGAATTTTTCAAATCGGACCAGTAGTTCCTGAGATTAGCGCGTTCAAACAAACAAACAAACAAACTAACTAACTCTTCCGCTTTATAATATTATAAAAATAATTGAATATACTATAGACGTTCCGTGCGGCTTCGCCCGCATAAATTAGATATTTCACAGACAAATTACTAATTAGTCCACAAAAAATAGCCTATGATTCTTCACGTAGTCTATTTTTTACCTGACCCAAATAACAGAAAAATTGCTCTAGTAGTTCGTGAGATAAGCCCTTTCAAATAATTTCCCCCGTTTTTTCCACATTTTTCTCTATTTCTTCGCTCCTATTAGTTTTAGCGTGATAAAATATAGCCTATAGCCTTCCTCGATAAATGAACTATCTAACAGTGAAAGAATGGTTCAAAAGTCAGTAGTTCCTGAGATTAGCGCGTTCAAACAAACAAACAAACAAACTAACTAACAAACTCTTCTGCTTTATAATATTAGTATAGATATTAAAGTACCTATTGATAAGTATGGAATATGGATAAGCTCTCACAATAGATCAACGTTCTACCACGTAGTATTTTAGAAACAGTATCGTGCATCATAAAAATAGTTCAAGTACGGGTGACTACATCGTCATCATACAAACACATCTTTTATTTCTTCACCTATGAAGACTATCATATTATAAACCTTTAGTACCCTTCCTACGGGGTACTAACAAATAATAAAGGAGTCTGGGACATTATACACCATACTATCAAAGAAATTGGTTCGTAGGTGCCTATGTAACTTGGTTGTGTTATGTCAAGCCCGGCTGACATAACACGACTTAATAATAGGCCCACCCTTTTTTTCAAAAATTAAGTAAAAATGCAATAATTGGAGATACCTAACATTAAGTCAACCGCATAATGTTTTTTAAAATATAATTAGAACTAGATAACGCCCGCAACTCCGTTCATTTATTTATCCTTTCCCGGGACTCAAAGTATCTCCATATCAAATTCCAGCATAATCAGCTCAGCGGTTTAGCCGTGAAAAGGTAACAGACAGACACAATTTTGCATTTAAAATATTACTATGGAAGATTGGATATATTTTTAAGTAACACTCCTAAGAGGAAATTGTAATTAAAAAATTAAAATTAAAAATTATGAACTGATCTAACAAAATTAGTATATCATGGAGTTTTTAATTTTTAATGAAGGAAAATTTTATAAATAGCTTATTGACATTAAAATTCTTGGGGGTAAAATTAACTTTTCCAGTTGGTGATTTTTCGGCAATTTTCCGTATTTTTCCAAATAATTACTTTGTAATAATTATTTGTGGACTTACTAATTCTTTTTTAGTCTTGGTCGTCCTTATAAACCTTCCCACGCGGCAAAATGTTTATGCGTTGTTTTACCCCCGTTTTTGAACCTCCTCAAAAGAGGGGTATTTTAATCTTATGTCTATTTGTGTATGTTTATTCGTGTTATTGTAACATCCAAGCGGGTGCAACGATTTTGACTTAATTGTGAATGAATATTATTTTTTATTGTGTTATTTGTAACAAAATGTTAGTCGAGTTCTCCTATTCACAGTTTAAACAAAGCGGATTACACATTTAAACAAAATTAACGTTATTGATTCTACCAAATAAGTTTGTTGTACTTAGTGTTAATCATGTCGATAGCCAGCCAAGTGGAGATTTGATAAAACAAAGTTACTGTTCGCATGGGCTTTATCCATACATATTGCATAATCTATATATATAAAAGAAAGTCGTGTTAGTTACTTCACTTATAACTCAAGAACGGCTGAACCGATTTAGCTGAAAATTGGCAGGGAGGTAGTTTAGAGCCAGGAGAAGGACATAGGATACATTTTGTTTCGGAAAAATGTACGGTTACTGCACAATATACTTTTATGATTTGCGCGTAAACTATTCAATCGATTTTGATGAATTTTGGTATGGAGATATTTTGAGTCTCGGGAAAGGACAAGGGATACTTTTTGTCCGGGAAAATGTACGGTTCCCGCCCAATAAACTTTTATCTCAAGAACGGATGAACCGATTTGGCTGAAAATTGGTGGAGAGGTAGCATGGAACCAGGAATAGGACATAGGATACATTTTGTCCCGGAAAAATGTACGGTTACTGCACAATATACTTTTATTATTTGCGCGTAAACTATTTAATCGATTTTGATGAATTTTGGTATGGATATACTTTGAGTCTCGGGAAAGGACAAGGGATACTTTTTGTCCCGGAAAATGTACGGTTCCCGCCCAATAAACTTTTATCTCAAGAACGGATGAACCGATTTGGCTGAAAATTGGTGGAGAGGTAGCTTAGAACCAGGAAAAGGACATAGGATACATTTTGTCCAGGAAAAATGTACGGTTACTGCACAATATACTTTTATGATTTGCGCGTAAACTATTCAATCAATTTTGATGAATTTTGGTATGGAGATACTTTGAGTCTCGGGAAAGGACAAGGGATACTTTTAATCCCGGAAAAAGTATGGTTCCCGCACAATAAGCTTTTATGATTTTCGCCTAAACTATTCAGTCTATTTTTATGAAATTCGGTATGGAGATACTTTGTGTCTCGGGAAAGGACAAGGTATAATAAGGACAATACTTTTTGTCCCGGAAAATGTACGCTTCCTGCACAATAAACTTTTATAATTTTCGCTTAAACTATTTATTAATCTATTTTGATGAAATTTGGCATGAAGGTACTAATTTTAATCTATTGTTTTCTTAATTATACCAATTCGGATTAAATAATCATCGTTAAGACAGGACAACGTCTGTCGGGTCAGCTAGTAATTAATATATTTCATTATATATAATATTATATTCGCGTGGGAACCGTACATTTCGAAATGAATCCTATGTTCATTCTTATACCAAAGAACAATGGCCAAATCGTACCAGATGATAAAATGTGAGAGGTGGCGTCCTAATATTAGAAATGTGTCTGTAAATAGCCACAAAAAAAAGATCAATATATTTTAGTTTCGTTATGTTCTGACAGCCGGCGATCATTCGCATTCGTTCTATTTTTTGGGTAATACTCCAGGAAAAATTGAAATACACTAATTGTCGGCTACACCGCAGTCGGGAAAAAGGTAGTTCTTAAGTCTAGCCTCAAAATAATTGTAAACGTTATTATATTGTAAAAAATCGAGGCTATTTAGACATAATTCTCAAACGGAATTATGTTAAGAGCATAAGAACAACCAAATCTAACTACTTATAGTTTATTTTGGGACTTTAAAAATAAAAGTCGAACCTAACTCCTATACAAATTTGGCCATGATTCTTTGAAATTTCATCTTCGTCGTTGTTGCCTGATACAGGCTAATCAGCCTACTAGGCGACTTCGTTATCTATACTTAACTATTGTATTTTGTTTTAAAGAAAATAAAGATTTTATTATTATTATATTATTATTATCAACATTTTATTAGTTTAGGCACAGAATATATTATATTAGTAGTTTAGTAAGTTTAGGTATGATTCGTGAAGCGGAACAAATAGCAAAATCGATTCAACGATTTGGATGTGAAGAGGTAACAGACAGATAGACAAATTCTCGCGTTTATAATATTACTAGCTTTTGCCCGAAAAAGTATTATTATTAATTAGTTATCAAAGTCTCAGATAAGATGAGTCTCGATCGGTTTAACATTGACAAAGTTTCATAGAAACTTTTGTCCCCTATTTTATCCCCTTAGGATTAGAATTGATCAAAATCCTTTCTTAGCGGATGCCTACGTCATAACATCTATCTGGTCTGCATGCTAAATTTCAGCACGATCCGTCTAGTGCAGCGGTTCCCAACCTTTTTCCTACCCCTATGAACAAGTATGGGAATTAAGTTTACCCCTAGCTAATTTAAAATAATTCAACCACACAAATTCGAACAAAAGTACCTTTATAATATGCAAGAAATTGCACGCTTAGGTAATTCTACTAACTATAGTAATATATAAATCTTGGACTTAACAGCTGCTAGTGTGAAGGTTGATATTTCTTTGCACTCGCCAGTTTAAGAATATTAGGTTCGGTTTCACTGCCGTACTATTATTTTGTTTATTATTATAATACTTTTTCGTCCCAACTCTGTTACCCGTTAGAATTGCCGTTTTACCCCTGCGGGTAATTACCCCCAGGCCCAGGTTGGGAACCGCTGGTCTAGTGGTTTGGGCTGTGTGTTGATAGATCACTATGTCAGTCAATCAGTCACCTTTCAGTAATTAATAATTATACATATATTATTATAATATTTAGAAGAAGTGTGGATCGTCATTTAATAACAGTTAAGTAATTAATATTATTTAAGAAATTTACATATTATTGGAAATGCTACTGAATATCTATTAGCCCTCCATAGTATTTTCAAGCAAAAATCCAAGGTGCCAATAATAGGATGACTGCCAACGATGGGGTAGTTTGAATAAAGAGAATCCATGGTGGCTGTAGATTATTATTTTATCATTCGAAGCAGCATTGGGCAATTTATGTAACAAGCTCGCTTTGAAATAAGATAGGCGGACGGCTAAGTGCGAAACGACATTAAGTTGCTAGGTTCCGTACATGGTTCCGTAGAAGATAGTGTTACATTCAAAAGAGTAAAAAAAAAAAATATCCACAGCCGAACATATAACCTCCTCGTTTTTTGGAAGTCGGTTAAAAATGGAACACATTTATTTAAGACACACAACATTAAATTATTATAAACTAGACGTTCCGCGCGGCTTCGTCCGCGTAAATTAGATATTTCAGAGACATAATATTAGCCTACAAAAAAAGCCTATGATCCTTCACGTGAATAGATCACGTGAAGGATCATAGGCTTTTTTATCTGACCCAAATAACAGACAACATGCTCTAGTAGTTCGTGAGATAAACCCTTTCAAATAATTTTCCTCGCTTTTTCCACATTTTCCTCTATTTCTCAGCTACTATTAGTCTTAGCGTGATAAAACATAGCCTATAGCCCTCCTCGATAAATGGGCTATCTAACACTGAAAGATTTTTCAAATCGGACCAGTAGTTCCTGAGATTAGCGCGTTGAAATAAGCCCTTTCAAATAATTTTCCCTCGTTTTTTCCACATTTTCCTCTATTTCTTCGCTCCTATTAGTCTTAGCGTAATAAAATATAGCCTATAGCCTTCCCCTATAAATGGACTATCTAACACCGAAATAATTTTTTAAATCGAACCAGTAATTCCTGAGATTATTGCGTTCAAACAAACAAACAAACAAACTCTTCCCAATTATAATATTAAAGTATTTTTAAATCGAACCAGTAATTCCTGAGATTAGCGCGTTCAAACAAACAAACAAACTCTTCCCAATTATAATATTAGAGTATAGTTATTATAAACAAGGTTAAAATGAACTACTTAAATAAAAAAAAAGTTACTAAGCTTAGGCACATCCATGCTGTGTGGTAGTATATCATCATATTTGAAGTTTATTTTGCAGCGTTTTGCGCTTTTTTGGGATGGATAAAAAATGATAAACTCGCGTTAGGTGTAATTCAGGAAGCGTGACGAGAAAATTCATAAAACGTAGGAAGAGTAGTGTCAGGAGTCAGGACTCAGGAAACGTGACGAGAAAAATTCATAAAACGTAGGAAGAGTAGCGTCAGGAGTCAGGACTCAGGACTCAGGACTCAGGAAACGTGACGAGAAAAATTCATAAAACGTAGGAAGAGTAGCGTCAGGAGTCAGGACTCAGGACTCAGGACTCAGGAAACGTGACGAGAAAATTCATAAAACGTAGGAAGAGTAGCGTCAGGAGTCAGGACTCAGGACTCAGGAAACGTGACGAGAAAATTCATAAAACGTAGGAAGAGTAGGAGTACCTAAGCCCCTGTATTTTCGCACGACGAAAATATAACATTATGCCTATTGTTCCTTTTCACTTTTGCCAGCACTCCCGGAATGTAACCCATGGTTCTGTATCATTGTCTGAAAAATTCTGTCACTAATTTTAACATATAATTTATTATTTGCGGATCTCTAAACATAGTTTATTTCAATACTCGCCACGCCGGCTCTAACGAGGGAGATGGGCAATTTATATTCACTCGGAAAACGGTTCCCCTCTGATAATATTACAGAATACTTACTACTGCACAAATAAACTTGATTTTGCGCCTAATATGTTTATTATTAGCCCGAAAAATGCTGTTTTGCCATATAGGAATAAGCTTGAGATTGGAGGCTCAAAGGAAAATCTTTTGACTTTTCCGTAGACCGTATGTAACCGTCCCAATGTGAAAGTCAACTTATTCACACATAAAGTCCTGCCAATGTCATTCAAGTATCTAGTTCCGAGCAATCTTCATATTGTGTACAGCCTATACCTATAATCCTTCTTAACAATTTTATTTGTTACACATTAACCCTCTTACTAATAAACGTTGTATAAGCTTTGAATAGTTATACAGTGTTTTGTTCCTGTCACACAAGTGACATTTTTAATTGGAATGAAAAAGACAAAACACTGTATAACTATTCAAAGCTAATACAGCGTTTATTAGTAAGGGGGTTAGTATTATTTGTAATCAATAATTGTTTCATACAATATAGAACCGAACAATTACACTCCCAATTTTTTGTTAACAGACTGTATTAAAAAGTTTCGTACAATTTTTCATGTTTGAATCATGACATTGTGAAAACCATAGATACAGAAATGACATAGATATGACATTATCATGATACCAAGTGTGTGTGTGCACCACGCACACGTGTGGTTGTGTGCGATTTGGAGATGAAATTCTGAAACTAAATGAGCAAGGCGAAAGCTACTTAATGACAAGATAGAAATATTTTACATTCTGTTTTCCTAAAGGCCGTGGTAGCTCTTCAAGCGTGTTAGGAATCAATTTACAAAGTGAACGACAGTCTTTATTATATTGTAGGTAAAACAAGATATTCGTTTGTGTGTCATGCATGTGTTTTGGTAAAACAATAAACTGTTTTAGGGCTGTCAAACGTAAGCTCATAATCATTTTGCACGGTTTTCGAACGGTGCTGGATATGGATTATAGAAAATAAAGTATATTTTTAACCGACTTCCAAAAAACGAGGAGGTTATATGTTCGGCTGTGGATATTTTTTTTTTATTTTTTTTATTTTTGTATGTTCAACGATTACTCCGCCGTTTGTGAACCGATTTTCGAAATTTTTGTTTTGTTGTATTAGGTTTCACTCCAATTTGGTCCCATTTTCACAAAGGTGGTGACCTGATGATGGAATCCATGAGTAATCGAGGGAACTCCTCGAAATTTATATGGAAACATATGGTGATTTTGGTTTTATGTGAAGTGTACTAAGAATACGCTACCAAAAAGTCAAATATTGGGTCAAGGTATACCATGGTTTCGATGATGCTGAGAGAACTCCTGATTCCTTATAGATACACGTTTGGGAGTTTCGGCGTTGTTTTAAGAACAGAAAGCATAAACTACTATGCAATTCATATTCATCATCATAATCATCATCATCATCATCGTCATCATCATCATTACCACGTCGTGTTAAGGCCACGAATGTCTCATGGCACAGAATAGATAATAGTACAAGGCATAGGTATGGATATACTAATAATAATAACGATGTACTGTATAACAATTAACAACACCTGTTTGTTTTTAACCGACTTCCAAAAAACGAGGAGGTTATATGTTCGGCTGTGGATATTTTTTTTTTTTTTTTTTTTATTTTTTTTTTTTTTTTTTGTATGTTCAACGATTACTCCTCCGTTTGTGAACCGATTTTCGAAATTTTTGTTTTGTTGTATTAGGTTTCACTCCAATTTGGTCCCATTTTCACAAAGGTGGTGACCTGATGATGGGATCCATGAGTAATTGAGGGAACTCCTCGAAATTTATATGGAAACATATGGTGATTTTGGTTTTATAAGAAGTGTACTAAGAATACGCTACCAAAAAGTCAAATATTGGGTCAAGGTATACCATGGTTTCGATGATGCTGAGAGAACTCCTGATTCCTTATAGATACACGTTTGGGAGTTTCGGCGTTGTTTTAAGAACAGAAAGCATAAACTACTATGCAATTCATATTCATCATCATAATCATCATCATCATCATCGTCATCATCATCATTACCACGTCGTGTTAAGGCCACCAATGTCTCATGGCACAGAATAGATAATAGTACAAGGCATAGGTATGGATATACTAATAATAATAATTATGTACTGTAGAACAATTAACAACACCTGTTTGTTTTTAATACACGGCGGTCGGCGTCGCCGCCCAGTCAAATACTGAATACTTTACTAACTACTTTATATACAGATCGAATACTTTACTACTTTATAAAATTTTAATAGACAAATAGAATTAAAATAAAGTTATTTTAAAAAGAGCATTTAAACAAAACAAAGTCATTAAGTGTCTTTTTAATTAGTTATACTTATTAATCGATAGATGGTGCACTAAGTACCTATCGATTTGAATTCTTGATTACAAGAACAGCTGTCAATAATTATGATAATATTAAATATTATGCTACGCTCCATCCTATGCAAGTTTGTACAATTTTTTATCTGATAGATCCTTCGATCGTGGAAAAACGAGACACAATAGCCTTTCTATTGTTATCGCAATCGCCGGTGACCGCTTCGGGCTTGAAGTATTAAAATTGTTAAATTACTTAGCACAATATGTTCACTTCACTGATAATATTATATTATTTTGTGAGTGTGAGTTGTGACTCTTAACAAATTGTAATAAGATACGTAAAATATACGCGAAGATTTATCTACTAGTGTAACTAAAAAGAGTGAAATTATTATTATTTTTAACAAAAAATTAAAACCGACTTCCAAGGTAAAACAATAATAACATTAATATGAACTAAAAAGTATTAAATAATTTTTACTATCTAATAGTGCCTTTTTCCGAATTCGGCTAAACCTCAACTATTTCTGTACTCAATCTTCATAATTTTGAAGTCGGTGCCAGTTCCAAAAATTTTAAATATTCTGTCAGAGGACTGAAGATTCAGCTATCTGGTACCGACTTCAAAATAATGAAGATTGAGTACAGAAATAGTTGAGGTTTAGCCGAATTCGGAAAAAGGCACTATTAGATAGTAAAAATTATTTATTACTTTTTAGTTCATATTAATGTTATTATTGTTTTACCTTGGAAGTCGGTTTTAATTTTTTGTTAAAAATAATAATAATCTATAATCCATATCCACACTAATAATACACACACCGGCAAAATTAGCGGAACATAGGTAAAAAGGGCCACAGCTTGAATTCAAGTGGGTCGGGCTGTGTGAAATCCTTTTTTATAGTTTCTAAGCTCATTTAAGAAATAAAATATTGAACAAAACTGGCAAGTTGACAGATTTTTAATGCAATTATGCCCTACTAAGTGTTTTACGATGATTGACGTTGTAAGTGTTTCTGATAGGAATGGCGTTTTTAGCGGGGTGCAAGGTATGCGAGCTCATTTGATTGTTTAGTTTTTGGAAGAACACATTGCTTAGCTACAAAATTAGTGATTTTCCAGCATCTACGACAGCTAGAGCTGTAACCACGATAGAGAAAGGTCACACTTTCATGGTCCATCGTAACTTTCAACGCTACAAAGAGACTGGATCTTACGTTCGGAGACGAGAACAAGGCAGATATCGGCTGGCAAAGGTTCAGGATAACCGTTTTGTAAGGATACAAGCCTTAAGAAATCGACCTCAAACTGCTTTGCAGAGACGAAACCTATCGGAACAGGTCCGAGATGTACGTGTAATTGATTGTACAGTAAGAAGAAGACTCAAAGAAGTTAAATTAAACTCAAAAGTGCCAGCAAGGGCACCAAAACTTGAGACAGGGCAGCAAAGAGCCAGGCTAAGATTTGCGCGTAAACATCAAAATTTTACAAGTGAGTGAAATCGTGTGCTGTACAGTGATGGGAGCAAATTCTGTGTAAATTTTGCTGACAGGCGATAAAGAATGTGGATAAATCATAAGGAACGTTATAGACCATCAAACTTAACGGAAACAGTGGTCTATCATGCAGGCTTCGTAATGGTTTGGGGTTGCATATGATTTGGAGCCCGCACAGAGCTGATGATTGTTAATGATGGTACTTTGGAAGTACAGGGCTATAGCACAGACATCCTAGAACTGCATGTTGTGCCTTTTACACAGTTTTAGGCAGTAACTTCAATTTTATGCGCGTCCATAGAGTAAAAAAATCGGGCATTATGACCTAAATGATGCTAGAGTAGCCCAGGTGGAGAGGTCAGCACGGTCTACGGATGTGGATCCGATTAAGGACATATGGCACATCAATGGGTGAATGGTATGAGTTAAAACTCCAGCTCCAAAATGTGTTCAGGAGCTCGAGTTGGCGCTACTGGAGGAGTAGAATAATATCCCACAGGAAATGATTGACAATCAAAATGCAAGCATGTAATGGCGTATCCAGACTCTCTTCAAATCCATAGAAGGTATTACGTACGCTTTTAACATGGCATTTCTTAAGTAAAAATGAAGAATTTAACTTTAAAACTTACTACTGAAATTTCAAGGATTTTTCTTAATTTTTGATTTTTGCAGATTTTTTCTATTTAACACGTTTTTATGCCCTAAATTTATATAAGTTTTATTTCTTAATCATCAATTATTAAATTAATAAATAAATATATTAAAAACAGCGAATAATTTTCAAAAAAAAATTAAATTTTGTTATGTTCCGCTAATTTTGCCGGTGTGTTTATAACAAATGTGATAGTGTGTCTGTCTGTTACCACTTCACGCCCAAACCACTGAATTGATTTTGCTGAAATTAGGTATGGAGATACTATACTTTGATTCCCGGGAATAGAAATAGGGCACTTTTAATCCCGGAAAAAATTACAGTTCACGCACAATATACGAACTTTGGCGCAAGGAGCTGCGGGCGTCATCTTCTATTTTTTGAAGTGAAAACTTCTTTAGCGGCGCGCGGCGTTGAGCACTTTTATGGGATGGGTAAAAACTGTGAAACTCGAGTCAGATTCTCGTGCTGATCGAAAAACCTCCGAAAAACCGTAATACAGTTGGAGAGTAGTGTTTTGTGTCGAACTCGAACTCGAACTCGAATTGATTGTAAGGGTTTCGATTAATTAAAAAATCGATTTTCATAAAAAATGGGTTAAAAATTTAATCGATAGGAAGGGTTTCGATTAATTAAAAAAAACGCTTTTTTAATAATCGACTTTCATAAAAAATGGGTTAAAAAATGCACAACGTTAATAATCAAGTTTTCACTTTCACTGCCAGCACTCCCGGAGTGTAACCCGTCTTTTTTATGATATAAAGGGGCAAACGAGCAAACGGGTCACCTGATGGAAAACAACTACCGTACCGTCGCCCATGGACACTCGCAACATCCGAAGAGCTGCTGCATGCCGGCCTTTTATCAGAGAATACGCTCTCTTCCTGAAGGTTTTCAGGTTGTATAGGTCCGGAAATACTGCTGGAGACAGTTCGTTCCAGAGTTTTACAGTGCGCGGCAGAAAGTTACGCGACAAACGCACGGCGGAAGACTGCCACTCATCAAAGTGATGAGGATGGTATATTTTTGGGCGATGGCGAAAAGTTGCAGGAGGTATTCCGAACAATTCCTCAGAGCACTCCCCGTGAGTTCCTCAGTTTTGTATATCTGTGGCACTTCCATTCGCAATTTATAATCTGTCAAAATGCGACATGTTTTTAGTTGCGTAATGTACGGAAGTGTGTGTACAAGTGTGTGTATGTGTGTGTCGATAGTCAAAACAAAGTCAAAACGAATTTAACGAAAACCAACGCGTGGAACAACTGTTATTTTTAATCTAAAAATACTGATTTATTTTCGATAGAATTTGCAGTCGATGTTGGTTTAACCTTGAAAACGAAGTGAAAAGGAAGGGTATTGATTTAGTTGCCTAGACTTTTCCTGTGGCTTCGTCTGTATGAAATGGCACCCAAAGTTTGACTCCCTTACCCCTAAGGTAGTCACGCTTTGGGTGGAATTCATAAAAATATTTTTATAGATGAAAACTTTTTTATCGGCCTTGTAAGCTTTTTGAAATGTCTGTTGTGTATTTAATATGTCGGCTGTCAAATCCCTGTTGAATTACTGTCACAAGATGATAAATGTATTTATTCTGCGGATATAACATTACAAAGTTTATGTGCCTAAAATTTACGAATAGTGAATACCATGGAAGGGCAATAGAGTCAAAAAATGAGTCTACAATTAATATACATCTAGGTGTGCACTGTGTAAGGACGGGACACAAAAACACGGCACGGCGCCGTACGGCGGCGTACCCTATTCCACAAGGATTTTAGACTGTCGTACCATGATAATTCCCCTGATTTTTTCCATCTTAATTGATCCTTTAAAGCGAAAACTTGGGAAAAAGAGATTAAACTTTTAATTTGATTTGAATATCTTCAGGGATCAGGGAGAAATGATTAGGTCTTTATCTCAATTTATGGAGTTTTTATGGTTTTTTTATGGCCGCATTTTAATGTTCCAAGTAATTTACTAGTCAACTTTGTTGTGTGTTGCAACAAAATGAATCTAATTTAGCCTTACTTCGATTTAATTATCACATTTGATATTCGCGCTGGAGATAGCACCAGTATAATGTACAGTTTACAAAAAGTTTTGTTCGACGTTTGATATGGTTTCTGTCAATTATTCTTATATTATGCCGTGTGCAATATGTCGGATTTTCGGACCTTTGCGTAATATTCCCTATAGTAAAAAGGACAAGTTTGTTTGTTTGCATCAAAAAGGATTCAAAACTGGGCCCATTATAATATGAAATTTAGCATAGTGAAGACCACATAAAATAGTTTTGATCCCGAAAATGTACAGACGCAGCGCATTATAGAATTTCGGCGTTATTAATGTCTCAAAAACTACTGAACTGATTTTAATGAAAACTACAGTATTCCCTAAGTTGAACAATAGGTACCTTTTTTTCTGCAGTTCTAGAGATACGAAAACTGAGCAGTTCAGGAAATATTACGTATACGTACGTGTTGAATTTTCCACCTTTTTTAAGTCGGTTAAAAATATTGCCAAGAAATTTCCAGTTTCTTCCCGATATTTCTCTCGTAACTTTTATTTATTTATCTCATTTATTATAAATTAACTACTCATTTAAACACAGAATATTAATTACATAAACAAAATATAATACATTGGAGAACATTAAAAATAGACCATGGCGGGGAGCCAATGCGATTGTTGAAAGGAAATTAATCCTCGAAGTTTCATTTAAATGATGTTGTACACAAAAAAATCTTATAAGTCTTCCTAGCTCATTATGTCATACTAGATGACATTGGCAACTAGCGTTTATCGCGTTGGAACCGTACATTTCTAACGGGATAAAAAGTATCCTATGTCCAGTGAACTTTAAACTACAGGAAGAGTAACTCCGTCAAAAAAAGTGCACCAAATGGCTACAAAATGTGACCCGAATACATGCACATTTATGCATGTGTTCGGTACACATTTTTCGTGTATATATACTCGAGTGACGTTCAACAGGGTTGACATGATAATTATTGTCACACTCATTTTACAATTTGTTTACTTATGGTTTATTTACTTTTTACGTAGCTTTTTACAAAATTTTCGTTGTTAAAATGCCTAAATGCCCTGTGAAATGGTGTAGAAGTCATACAGATACGACTTTTAATACAGGAATAACCTTTCAAGTTTCATCAGTAAGTGATTTTTTTAAAATTATGCTTAGGTAAAGTTCTTGTATTTTTTCCGACCCAAAAACATGCCCAAAAAGATGGTTTATTTAAGTTGGATGCCAGGGTATTTGCGTAAAATTAAGCTGGTCTCTTTGTGTTTATCTTACTAAGTTTACATGTTATTGTAAAAATGCAATAATCAAAAAATAATATATTTACAAAATTTTTACAAAGTCGCCATGGACAGTGTTATGCAAGATGTAACAATTTAATCATAATTCATAACTGGGGGTCTGACTGACATCAGTATGTAGTATCTTATTTTTATAATCATGCCGTTCGTACTTCGTTTAGTAAGAAACGAACTGAATTGGATGCCGAGCCAGATTACTCGTTTATGTAGCATACACTTTAATAGTCATGATTAGGGAATGTGTTTTTACACGAATTATCATATTTAGACTGTGAAATCCCAAGTTTTATTTTCCATATTTTTCCATATTTTAGGGTTTTACAAAGATAAGTCCATATTTTACAAGAAAATGTCACAATCGTCCATGTTTTCACTAAAATACAAAAAAAATACGTTCCCGCCACCATGCGGCTGCGTATTTCGTTCCTCTCGCGTTTTATATTATTATTTATTATATTTTTTCGGTATTCTGTTTTCAAAGAAGATTAGTTCTCTACGAAAACTGTACATATCTTTTCAAAAAACTGCGCAGTTTTGTAAAAAACTGTGCAGTTTTCTACGAAAACCGTACAGATCTCTTCAAAAAACTGTGCAGTTCTGGGAAAAAACTGCGCAATTCTGGGAAAAAACTGCGCAGTTCTGTGAAAAAACCTGTGCATTTCTGTGAAAAAACTGTGCAGTTGTGTGAAAAAACTGTACAGATCTTTTCGAAAAACTGCGCAGTACTGTATAAAAACTGTGCAGTTTTCTATAAAAACTGTGCAGTTTTCTATGAAAACTGTACAAATCTTTTCGAAAAACTGTGCAGTTCTGTAACAAACCTGTGCAGTTCTCTACGAAAACTGTACAGGTTATTTCGAAAAACTGTGCAGTTCTGTGAAAAAACTGTGCAGTTCTCTACAAAAACTGTACAGATATTTTCGAAAAACTGCGCAGTTCTGTGAAAAAACTGTGCAGTTCTGTATGTAAACTGTACAGATCTCTTGTAAAAACTGTGCAGTTCTCTACGAAAACTGTACATACATTTTCAAAAAACTGCGCAGTTTTGTAAAAAACTGTGCAGTTTTCTACGAAAACCGTACAGATCTCTTCAAAAAACAAAAAAGATCTGTACAGTTTTCTATGAAAACTGTACAGATCTTTTTGAAACACTGCGCAGTTCTATGAAAACTGTAGATCTTTTCGACAAAACTGTGCAGTTCTTCATGAAAAAAACTGCGCAGTTCTGTGAAAAAACTGTGCAGTTTTCTATGAAAACTGTACAGATCTCTTTGAAAAATTGCGCAGTTCCGTAAAAACTGTGCAATTCTCTATGTAAACTGTACAGATCTGTTGTAAAAACTGTGCAGTTCTCTACGAAAACTGTACAGATATTTTCAAAAAACTGCGCAGTTCTGTATAAAAACTGTGCAGTTTTCTATGAAAACTGTACACATCTTTTCGAAATACTGCGCAGTTTTGTGAAAAAACTGTGCAGTTCTGTATGTAAACTGTACAGATCTCTTGTAAAACCTGTGCAGTTCTCTACGAAAACTGTACAGATCTTTTCGAAAAACTGCGCAGTTCTGTGAAAAAACTGTGCAGTTCTGTATGTAAACTGTACAGATCTCTTGTAAAAACTGTGCAGTTCTCTACGAAAACTGTACATATCTTTTCAAAAAACTGCGCAGTTTTGTAAAAAACTGTACACCGCGCGCTATAAACTGAAGTCCACGCGGACGAAGTCGCGGGCAACAGCTAGTTCTGTAATAATTTAGCACATATATTTTTGTAATCTGAAAACGTCTTGTCTAGGTGCTCTAGATAGTTTTAAATTCGTCCGAGTCGTACACGGTTTGTTCAAAATTATTATATATTATTATTATCGACGATTTAAGGATCAGAGGAAAATGTTTGATTTTAAAATAATAATTATGTACTCCTTTCTTCGTGATAGTAGATATGTTTGGTGTATACTGCATAATGCCATCCGCTTTGTTTCATAACTGTGACATTGATAATAACCGCGCAGGCTGTCGTCCAGCGCGCAATATTATGATACGTTACCTGGGAAACGACCTTGGTGAGAATCTGAATTGTCATATTTTACTGTTCGAAAAGGAGCCAAATTTAAAACGGTTGAAGTATGGGAGTTATGTTTCCTGTAGTTTTGTTATTCGTTGCCTATGTCCTTTTCCGAGACTCAGAGTATCTCCACACCAAATTTCAGATAAATCGGTTCAGTGACTTGAGCGTAATGCGGTCGTAAACAGACAGACAGACACACTTTCGCATTTATAATATTAGTATGGATATGGATGGCAAACAAACAAACTAGTCTTGTCTAATGTATACCAGAAATTCTCTAAGTGCAGAGCTCTGGGGCTTCGCAAATGCCTTGTTTTTTGTGATTTGTATGGGCGAGCGCCCCAGATTCATAAATGCCCATGTCGCAGTCATCTGGTTCAATCTGCGATTCGATTGAATGACTAGCGCATTCATTGAATGCCACCATTCAATTGAATGACTAGCGCATTCATTGAATGCCATCATTCAATTGAATGACTCGGCCGAAGGTCGATTGAACGATCGTCCCTCAACATTTTCTTCCTAGTGCGGCGCTACTAGTCACTAAAAAAAATATGGCGTCAAACAGCTCGCACAGCTGATAGCACTGTGTTGATATTTTATCGATTAAATTCACATTAAAGTACTTTATTTGTAATAACTAATAAAATAATATGAAAGCGTGGATTTACCTATAACTTATACCCCGTCAACGGCTACTTGAAAAAATATAGCATCCCATTTAACGACTTCGCTATATGACTTTTAGTTAAAACGTTAAACGTTAGAGTCAACGTCTTACGGTGCGTCCACATTTGTATCATTTGCGCGATCAGATCTCCGATCAGATCTCCGTCGCGATCATCGCGTCGTATCAAGTATGCGTGTCATAGTGTGGACGCCTATTAGATCATTCTGCCGATCATGCGAGTATTTGATACGGCATGTATTTTGACACGCTTCGATGATACGCGACGGAGATCTGATTGGGGATCTGATCGCGCAAATGATACAAATGTGGACGCACCCTTAACGAGTTGTCCTTTAGTCATTCAATTGAATGGTGTCATTCAATGAATGCCGTTGTCATTCGATTGAATGGCAGATTAAACCAGATGACTGCAACACCCATACAAAAATTAAAAAAGCCACTCTTTCAGTGCTAATACTTTCACAGTAAATTCTATACAGGGGAATTATACACACCACAGAGTGTTATCACTGTTTTGTTACTGTTGAGGACAGCGGCCTCGCTCCCGAAAAACGTGTAGTGAGTGCGAATAAACTAACCAGTGATATGTGAGAAATAGACTCAATGCAAATTAGTGTTTTTACAAATAGACTTTAAAAGGTGAATTACGATAAATCTGTGGCTCCCTAAAAGGTAAAATGTGGTTGGTTTAATGGATTAATAAGTTGTCTAATAGATGCAGGAAAAATTAGTAGTGTAGCCTAAGTAGTTTGGAAAATATAGAGAAAAGTTGTGTGAAAATGTATGTAAATTGTGTAAACTTTTAGATTCGCTTAACTGTAATTACGTAAAATATAAGTTTTGATACTTAGACTAAGCTAAACATTGTGAAAAAATGAATAAAGAATTTCCCCGAAATGCGTTTCAATCACCTGGCTCACGGAAAATAGGGAAAATAGGGAAAAATAGCCGCTTCCGATAGTAAAAGTGAGACGGAAAACTTGCGAATCGGAGCGGCTCACTATACGGCATTCGTTCGAGCCAGGTAAGCGAGGTGCGTTTCGGGGAGAATGTTCTCCTCGACTACTCGTGTGTTTTATTTACGCCCCCGCTCTGCAAGATTACCGGTGTAGCCTCGGTCTTCGAGTCCGATCCGAGCCAGCGGCGAAAAACTATAGATAAATACAGTCTCGAACAGTTACAGTAAAAGTAATTCACGACGTTTCAATTGAGCATTAGAGCGTTTTTCGCCACTGAGGTGCATTATGCTCTGCAGTTAGGAAACGCTTAATACCTGCCTATCCGTGCCTAAGCATGGTCACTTTTCTATTATATACTTCACTAGCCTAAACACTTACACAAAAAAAATGTCACTCTTGTTTGTGTTAAAAAAGGGGTTAAATTATATTTGGGGCCAGATATTCATATTATGAAATCCCTTCTATTTTATCAACAAATTACAACCCATTCTAACTTTTCCAGCTTTTCTCAAAGTTTTAAATTCATTTTACGTTCAAAACAATATTATGTTAATATTATCCCTCCCAACTTCAAACCCCTATTATAATAATGATGTATTGTGTATGTTCTTGCTATGTATTTATTCATATTGTTACTTAATTACTGTTTTGTTTCCGGTCGATTAAAATAAATAAATAACTTTTAAGAACAAGGTATTTTGGACAAATTAATCCTTCGATCGTGGATTCTTGGAAATGCTATTGTATTCTATTGTTGTCGCGATCACCGGTGCTTTTATGGGGCTTGGATGTTTTTGCTAATATTTTTATTGTGGAAAGTTTGCACTACATAATAATAATTTATTATTATCAAACAATGTTGATTAATAAACTTCTTTAAATAGAGTGATTGAAGTGGAAGTAAATAGTAAGGAGTAGGTAACAAGTATTCTATATCCTTTCCCGGGACTCAAACTATCTTCATACCAAATATCATCAAAACCGGTTCAGTGGTTTATGCGTGATGACTGAAGAGCTAACCGACGTACAAATAGACACACTTTCGCATATCATCAGTTAACTTTTTTATTTAAATTTATATTAAAGGTAAAATAATGATGATGATTACCAAAGACTAAAGAGAGTTACACTAACACAGTTATAGCGTCCCTGAGGTGTTTATGTGGACCCTACAGTTCCAGTTTCATCCAACTTCATCCAACTTCACCCATTTCTTCACCCGTCAGCTGAGATAAATTATTTATACCCCAAGTTCCACAGCTTTATTTACATCAGCTGTGGAACTTTTAATGAATTATGAACGATTAGAGGAAAGTTTGAGAAACTGTTTAGTGACGCACTCAAGTTGTAAACTTGAAATGCTGTATTCGAAAAGCAAAATAGTTAAGTTATTACTAGAGATGTTGCGATAGTCGCCGACTAGTCGGTAAAGCCGACTATCCGGCCACTTTTGTAGTCGGCGACTAGTCGGCGAATAGTCGGCAAAAAGCGCCGACTTTTTACTTTTTTACTATTATTGAAATTATATTAAAGAAAAACCTTGATTAATATTTATAATGTGTACTTAACACATTCAGTCAGCGTTACAGATTTTAAAATTAAATGAAGTGTATCTGAAATTACTTGCTAGTAAAGAAATTAGTTTTGTAATTAATATAATTTTAACATAATGGTCGCCGTCAGTCTCGATTCTCGAGTTGTAAGTAATAGAATTATTTGTTCAACAAAATGCACTTTTCAATATAAAAAGTAGCCAGTAGCCAATTCTCAGACCTACTGAATACGCATATAAAATTTGGTAAAGGTTTCGGAGGAGACAGGAGTACGGTACGTAACTCACATTGTGACACGAGAATTTTATATATAAGACTAGCTGTCCCGGCAAACGTTTCTTTGCCATGTTATAAAGTATATCGCCCGTATTATTTTATTGAAGTGACTAAATATGTATGTCACCATGGCAACGTCCATCGCTATTTCGTAGCATGTAAATAATGATCGCCGTCAGTCTCAGGTTGTAATAATTTACTATTATTTATTCAATAAATGTACTTATCAATATATAAAGTACCGAGTAGCCGATTCTCAGACCTACTGAATATGCATATAAAATTTGGTAAAAATCAGTCAAGCCGTTTCGGAGGAGTTCTTGGACTAACATTGTGACACGAGAATTTTATATATAAGATTTTATACTGACTTCATGGAAACGCGGTCGAACAGGATAAAAAGTATCCTATGTCTGTGCCCTGGTTCTAAGCTTTCTCTCCACCAATTTTCAGCCAAATCGGTTCATCCGTTCTTGAGTTATAAGTAGTGTAACTAACACCCCTTTCTTTTATATAATAAATAGCTGACCCGACAGACGTTGTCCTGTCTTAACGATGATTATTTAATTCGAATTGGTATAATTAATAAAAGAGTATGTATATTTTTGAGTGCCATTGTGCACTCATCCCAAACTATCCCGAAAATCATAAAAGTTTATTGTGGCCGGGAACTGTGCATTTTCCGGTACAAAAAGTATCCCTTGTTCTTTCCCAAGGGCCAAGACTCAAAGTATCTCCATACCAAATTTCATCAAAATAGATTGAATAGTTTATGCGAAAATAATAAAAGTTTATTGTGCGGGAACCGTACATTTTCCGGGGCAAAAAGTATCTTTTGTAAAGTATCTTTTTACTCCTTAATTATTGTGTGCTCAATAAAGAATATTTATTATTATTATTATCCCTTGTCCTTTCCCGAGACATCATACTCGTAAGATTAAATCGAGATTTCATGTACATGAAATAACACACACCGGCATATTTAGCGGAACATAAAAAAAAGGTTTGATATAAGTATCATATAAGGTTGCTGGCTGGTTTATACGTCACTATCTGTTGCCCGCGACTTCGTCCGCGTTAGCATAGTTAGCCAAAAAATATTTTTCAAAAATATTCAATGTACAGAATTGACTTAATTTCCTACGATTTTATTCAGTAACCCAAATCCTATTAAATTAAAGGGAACGCCTTCATCACAGAAGCTCAAATCTTTAATAATTTCAGTTCAATCAGTCGAAAGTCTAATAAAATTTCTAAAAACTTTCATCCCCTATTTCATCCCCTTAGGAGTGGAATTTATTAAATTCCTTTCTGAGGGGATGCCTACGTCATAGTATCTTTGTGCATAATACACAGTTTTAGCCCGATCGGTTTAAAAATTGACAACGTTTCATACAAACTGTCAACCCCAATTTCACCCTCTTGGAGGTAGAATTTCCAAAAACGCCTTAATTATATCCATTCAATTTTAATTAGTTACCCAATAATAAAGTTTCATGTTTCTAACTTAAAAAATGACGGACTTTCATTCAAACTTTCAACCCCAATTTCACCCCCTTGGGGGTATAATTTCCAAAAACGCTTAAATATATGTCTATTCATTTTTAATCAGTAGCCCAAAAATAAAGTTTGATATTTCTAACTCAAGAAATGACGGACTTTCATTCAAACTTTCAACCTCAATTTAACCCCCTTGAGGGTATAATTTCCAAAAACGCTTAATTACGTATTCATTCATTTTTACTCAGTAACCCAAAAATAAAGTTTCATTTTTCTAACTTAAGAAATGACGGACTTTCATACAAACTTTCAACCCCTATTTCACCCCCTTCGGGTTAAAATTTCCAAAATTCCTTCTTTAGCGGGTGACTACTTAATAAAACAACCCTGCTCACCAAATTTCGTGGCTGTAACTTTAACAGTTTTTGGTCTGCGATGATGAATCAGTCAGTCAGTCAGGACTTGCAATTTTATATATTGTATAGATTTAATTAAAAAAAAATAATTTCAAATTAGGAAAACAAATGAACATCACATTTTATGCAATTGTTTTAATTTTATTCGAATATACCTTATGTAGAGCGAACTTCGAGTATTTCTCCCTTCTGAATTTTATTTAAATTTTTCATTCAAATATTGTTTTTTTGTAAAAAAAAATTAATCTTGTATCTTTTAAGAGTTGAGGACTGAATTATGCCTGACTTAGCCCCAACGGAGATTGCCAGGGCACTCGAATTGCGAAGATTTGGTTTAACATACAGATTAATAGCCAGACATCTTCGTCGATCGATTTCAACGGTCCATCGCAGTGTCAAACGATTCAGGGAGACTGGCACTTATGTGAGAAGAGCAGGACAAGGCAGAAAAAGACGCACTTCGAGTAGGGATGATCGTTTCATTCGGCTTCGTGTACGTAGGACGGCCGTCAAACGGGGGTTCCGTTTGACGGCCGTCCAAGCCCGACATGAGTTACGAGTAGAAGCAGTGCGGGGAGTAACCGTAAGTGAGCGTACGGTACGAAGAAGTTCGAAGAAGCTGATTTGGGTTCATTTGTGCCCACTAAGGCTCCAAGGCTCGAGGTAAATCATCGTAAAAACAGGTTAACTTTTGCTCAAGATGACTTTGGAATGCGGACCAATGGAGTAAGGTATTGTTTAGTGATGAGTGCAGAATTCTCTTAAATAAAATTGACGGCAGGCAAAGAATATACAGACGCAAAGGAGAACATTACATTCATACAAATTTTTAACCGACTTCCAAAAAACGAGGAGGTTATATGTTCGGCTGTGGATTTTTTTTTTTTTTTTTTTTTTTTTTTTTTTTTTTTTTTTTTTTTTTTTTTGTATGTTCGACGATTACTCCGCCGTTTGTGAACCGATTTTCGAAATTTTTGCTTTGTTGTATTTGGTTTTACTCCAATTTGGTACCATGTTCACAAAGTGGTGACCTGATGATGGGATCCAGGAGTAATCGAGGGAACTCCTCGAAATTTATATGGAAACATAATATGGTGATTTTGGTTTTATGTGAAGTGTACTAAGAATATGCTACCAAAAAGTCAAATATTGGGTCAAGGTATACCATGGTTTCGAAGATGCTGAGAGAACTCCTGACTCCTTATAGATACACGTTTGGGAGTTTCGGCGTTGTTTTAAGAACAGAAAGCATATGCTACTATGCAACTCATATTCATCATCATAATCATCATCATCATCGTCTTCATCATTACCACGTCGTGTTAAGGTCACCAATGTCTCATGGCACAGAATAGATAATAGTACAAGGCATAGGTGTGGATATACTAATAATAATAATAATTTTATACTGTATAACAACACTTTGTTTAAATATACACGGCGGTCAGCGCCACGGAGGCGACGGTATCGCGGCGCCCCGAATATACTTTACTACTTTATATACAGATCGAATACTATACTAACTACTTTATAAAATTTTAATAGACAAAATATAGAATTAAAATAAAGTTATTTTAAAAAGAGCATTTAAACAAAACAAAGTCAATAAGTGTCTTTTTAATTAGTTATACTTATTAATCGATAGATGGCGCACTAAGTATCGATTTGAATGGATTTGAAATTGAATTCTTGATTACAAGAACAGCTGTCAATAATTATGATAATAATATATTATATTACTAGCTGTCCCGGCAAACGTTGTTTTGCCATTTAAATAATTTTTGGTATGAAAAATAGATGTTGGCCGATTCTCAGACCAATATCCTCACAATATGCTCACATAATTTCATGAGAATCGGTCAAGCCGTTTCCGAGGAGTATGGCAACGAAAACTGTGACACGAGAATTTTATATATTAGATGAGTAGCTACGCTACATCCTATGCAAGTTTATACAATTTTTTATCTGATAGATCCTTGGATCGTGGAAAAACGAGACACAATAGCCTTTCTATTGTTATCGCAATCGCCGGTGACCGCTTGGGGTTTGAAGTATTAAAATGGTTAAATTACTTAGCACACATCCTATGCAAGTTTATACAATTTTTTATCTGATAGATCCTTGGATCGTGGAAAAACGAGACACAATAGCCTTTCTATTGTTATCGCAATCGCCGGTGACCGCTTGGGGTTTGAAGTATTAAAATTGTTAAATTACTTAGCACAATATGTTCACTTCACTGATAATATATTATTTTGTGAGTGTGAACTGTGTAATAAGATACGTAAAATATACGCGAAGGTTTACCTACTAGTGTACTAAAAACTAAACTAAAAAGAGTGAAATTATTATTATTTTTAACAAAAAATTAAAACCGACTTCCAAGGTAAAAACAATATTAACATTAATATGAACTAAAAAGTATTAAATAATTTTTGCTATCTAATAGTGCCTTTTTCCGAATTCGGCTAAACCTTGACTATTTCTGTACTCAATCTTCATAATTTTGAAGTCGGTGCCAGTTCCAAAAGTTTCAAATATTCTGTCAGAGGACTGAAGATTCAGCTATCTGGTACCGACTTCAAAATAATGAAGATTGAGTACTTACAGAAATAGTCAAGGTTTAGCCGAATTCGGAAAAAGGCACTATTAGATAGCAAAAATTATTTAATACTTTTTAGTTCATATTAATGTTAATATTGTTTTTACCTTGGAAGTCGGTTTTAATTTTTTGTTAAAAAAAATAATAATGGAAACTACAGTTGCATACGGTGGTGGATCAATAATGGTTTGGGCGGGCATTTGTTTGGGAGCTCGCAGAGACTTGGTAGTGATTGACAGAGGGAGTCTGACTGCGGACCGCTATATCAGAGAAGTTTTAGAAAGAAAAGTCGGACCGTTTGCCCCATATATCGGGGACGATTTAGTTTTAATGCAGGATAATGCTCAGCCGCATACCGCTCGGGCAACTCAAGCTTATCTTAATGATATGAATATCACTGTTATGGAGTGGCTGGCGAGATCACCGGATATGAGGGTTCATATATAAATATATATAAAATAAAACCATATTTTTTAAATTATGGACCTTTTTTGTGTTCCGCTAAATATGCCGGTGTGTATATTTAATGAAAACCATCAACTGTATCATAGAAACAAAATAAAGTTAAATTATTACGCGGAGTAAACATACCTACTAAACACGATTCGACACGTTTGCAGGCGGCATGTGCGCAAACAGCAGTAAAAAAGCATTACGGAAACTTCCGAAACCATGATTTTTTACCAAATTAATACTGGGCCAAACGTGCAAATGGGTCACCAGATGGAAAGCAACTACCGTCTATTATATGGTTTTTTATAGCCATTAGCCATTATAAAAAAAACCATATAATACCCAAAAAAATCATCTATCTCTTTTCCTTCTTTTCCTAAAAGTGCCAACCCTAATGCATATTTGAGTAAGAACCAACCCTTGCAACAAACACCGACAACTTTAACTATCAATCTTCAAAACTTCGTCCTCTCGCATCTTTACACATTCCGTTTGAATGGCTCTAAGGCCATTTCTCGTATGTCCACCACAAAAATTCAAATAAAATGCCACTTTATTCACATCCATACTATATTATATTATATGCGAAAGTGTATAATTGTCTGTCTGCTACCTCTTCAGTCTTCACGCCCAAAAGGCTGAACCGATTTTGCTGAAATGTTGAAATGCTGAAATGTTTAGTATCTTGGTACAACATGTTACATTAATGCTACGTGACAAGGAAGTCAACTTGCTATGAAATGCTCAAAGTCGAATCTATATATTACTAGCTGTTGCCCGCGACTTCGTCCGCGTTAACATAGTATACCTATATAGACTTTCATTCAAACTTTCAACCCCTATTTCACCCCCTTCGGGGTAAAATTTTCAAAATTCCTTCCTTAGTGGGTGTCTACTTAATAAAACAACCCTACTCACCAAATTTCGTGGCTGTAACTTTAACAGGTTTTGCTCAGCGATGATGAATCAGTGAGTCAGTCAGTCAGTCATTCAAGACATGTAATTTTATAAGTATAGATTACATTACACGAGAATGCTCGTCAGTTAGGGAGATATTATTGAAATGTAATGCTCAAAGATGAATTTATCATGTGAATCTTCTCGGTAAAAGAGCGCCTATAGGTCATAAAGTGGCATTTTTTGTGAATTTTGTCGGTGACGTGCCGGTGACAGTGGACAAACGCCCTAATGCCATTCCGCGTAGTCGTTAATAGTTCGTGGAGTGAAATATTGATTTAACTTTTAATACATAATATAATAAGGCCACTTACATGACATCGTACATGTAGAATTACGAGTAGAAGAAAATTGCGATAAGGGCTAAGCGGTGACTGTGTTTCGAAAATGCCAACTAATATTATTAAATCGAAAGTTGTATATCTGTCTGTTGCCTCTTCACGGCTAAACCACTAAACCGATTGTGCTGAAATTTGGCATGAAAATACTATGAGTCCCGGGAAAGGACATATGATACTTTTTATCCCGGAAAAATGTACGGTTCGTTCGCGATAAACGAGTTTTGGCGCAACGGAGTTGCGGGCTTCAACTAGTATAAAAGTATTATAAATGCAAAAGTTTGTCTGTCTACCTGTCTGTTGCATCTGCACGGCTAAACCACTGAACCGATTGAGCTGAAATTTGACACCACTTTCTGCGTGATTAACGAGTTTTGGCGCAACAGAGTTGCGGGCGAGATCTATCTATCTTTAAAACCTTCAACTTTCAGACGAATTTAAAACCTTCAAATTTCAGAGAATATTGTTTGGTCTACTATTTTGTGTTAGATATGGACTTCGTCTGCCTAGCACTACTAAGTACTCCACACAGTACAACCAAGTAAATATTTACAAGCAAACACTGAATTAGGTTTCCTTTTATCTAATTTTATGACTAAATTATTAATATTTCCATTAGTCTTCCATTGGCATTCCACACTGGAGCGCTGCCAACCGATACAAACACTGGCTGAAAGCTAAAACGTATGATGTCCATACAATATTGCATGTAAACATTGTGTGCGCTTAGAGTAAATTAAATTAAAATATGGTGTAATGTGTAACATCAAATGGACCAATATATAATAGTATTATAAAAGCGGAAGTGGTGTCTGTCTGTCTACCTGCCTGTCTCTCTGTCTTTCTTTGCTGTCTGCTATATTTAACGCTCAAGCCACTGAACGGTTTTCGTTAAGCTAATGTATAATTAATGCGAAAGTATGTGTCTATTTGCCTGCTGTCTGTCCGTCTGTCTATCGGTCTGTTACCTCTTCACGCCCAAACCACTGAACCGATTTTGCTTAAATTTGCTGTAGAGATATACTATGGGTCCCGGGAAAGAACATAGGATACTTTTTATACAGGAAAAATGTACGGCTCCCGCGCAATAAACTAAATTTCTCGTAACAGAGTTGCGGGCGTTATCTAGTTTAATAATAATTATGAATGCGAAATAATGTCCGTCTGTCCCCCTCTCTTTCTTCAGTTTATTAATCAGCCCACCACATATTCCCACCACTGGCACTCCTGTGTCGCCAGGATCGACAGTGATAACCTACCACGAAAACTACCTTTGTTCTCAGGGATGACCTAGTGACAAGCTAAATCTGTCTTGGGACCCGCAACGAACTTAATCATAAGAAAGGAAGAAGGTGTAGGAGGAATCGAGTTTAAATATTAAAAGTATGGGGAAATACTATGAAAAATTCCAAGGGCGCTTTTCCTGTCGTGTGTGTTATCGCCCACGTGCGGTACTGTTCCGAATTAAAGTTGCCCGTAGTATTGTTATCTGTCAATAGCCGCGTACTGACCAAGCGAGCAGCCTCGCTGCCTCGCCCGAGCGTGCCGCGGCCCGAGCCGAGTGTTGTCGGTTTTTGTCGATGCTCAAAGGCGCCTCGGTACGTCTGCCGCGCACTAACACGTACTGACCGACCGAGCAACTGCCGCGCGAGGCTGCCACGCGAGGCGGCTCGCTTGGTCAGTACGCGGCTATTCGGGCAACATGCGCGTGGCTAAGAGCATGTTGTCACCCCGATGCGGACGTGATCCGTGCGCGGGTACAACACGCATGACATAGGCCCTTTAAGCTTGAAAGTACCGGTAACTTGCTACAAGCCTTCCTTAAGTGTAATTGATTAAGCTAACAAGCTGCACGCCAGCTGTGGTGGATCAGCCATCAGAAGTGACGGCAGTGATTAGTGAAAAGCTGCACTGAAGAATTGTTAGTTGTTAAATCCATGGTATTACTATACATTCTAATAAAAGTTCTTGGATTACTAAACTATAAATAATATAAATTAATAATTTTATAAACTAGACGAACGCCGCAACTCCGTTGCTTCAAAACGTTTTCGTGCGGGAACCGTACATTTTTTCGGGATAAACAGTATTCCGGGACTAATCCGTTCAGCGGTTTTGGCGCGAAGAGGTAGCACAAACGAAATACGTTGTTACAAGATTAAAAAATATAACATGGTAAACACTAAACACCTGTTATTTACTTTGTTATACTTGAGCAGTTTCTCGGAGAACTATAATTCCGTAACAATTATAAGTTTGCAAAGTTTGCTTAGAGAGTTTGCTGCAATCCAATTAGTATTATAATTTAATGCAACGTGTGTATGTACATGTATGTACTCAGTAGATTAAGCCCGCAACTCCGTTGCGCCAAAATTCGTTTTATAAGGCGAGAACCGTACATTTTCCCGGAACTCAAAGAATCTGCATACTGTATTTCAGCAAAATCGATTTAGCGGCTAAAGCGTAGATAAACAGTGGGGTGATAGACAGAGGGACACACACACTTTCGCATCCTTAATACTTCCTTACTTATTATAAATGCGATAGTGTGTCTGTCTGTCTGTTATCTCTCCACGCCCAATCCACTGCACCAATTTTACTGAAATTTGGCATGGAGATACTTTGAGTCCCGGGAAATGACATAGGATTCTTTTTATCCCGAAAAATGTACGGTTCCCGCGTGATGTTGCGGGCGTGATCTAGTTTATAATATTAGTATGGATGATATCTATCCAACTGGATAACTATTAACTAGTTATATAACGAATGTCAGGAATAAAACCCGAGGGAGCAGTTGTAGACTTGTAGTGACGCTTACTGTATTGAACTAACTACATGAGTAAATAGACGTAGAGAAACACTTTCTACAGGAAAATAATATGTAATCTATATTTAAAGTAATAAAGAATTACGAATTCTGTTAGTCTCACTAAAACTCGAGAAAGGTGGTGAACCAATTTAACTAATATTAGCTTTTTTTGTACCTACTTCGTGACCCTGTAAGGGCAGTTGACCTTTGTCATTTGGTCGAATTATGTCAACTCAATGTAAGGCATCCATTACAAGCTCATGTAAGCGACAGTCAATTCCGTCAGTCATGAATTATGTTTGACTGATGGTGACTGATGGACTGACGAATGGTATTAGACGGTCACTCAATTCTCTTCAGTTTTATGTCAGACAAAGCCAAAATTTTCAAAGGTATACGTTTCTAATGTTTGTCCTATTTTGTCAGATTATTACAACACTCACTCAAAATTAGTGCATGAAGCAAAAATCAAAATATCCAGATTTTCGTCAATCAATTTCATGCAACCGTCTGTCACGCTCTTAAACGGTAGGTTATCCATCAGTCACAGCCATGACTGTGGTAAAACTGACAGCAAAACCTACCGTGTAATGGATGCCCAAGTCGTCATATTCTGTCGGCTGGGTTTGACAAAACGCGACCAAAATACGTTGGTCCCCCATCTGCCTATGAATCAACCTCTCTGAAAGTACAATGTGTTCCTTCTTAGCACATTAATCTGTGTCCTCTCATAATTAATACGGTACAATACATGCGGTCACAATGGCCCAGTCACCGCAGTCATCATCAGGCCTGCACTAACCTATATTTTGCGGCTGAAAATTATTCTCAACATTATTAAAGACTGGATGACGCCAAAATGCGTGTATTGAGCGGGTACCGTACATTTTTCTGGAATAAAAACTATCCGATGTCCTTTCCTGAGATTCAAAGTATCTCCATACCAAATTTTAACAAAATCGGTTTAGCTGTTTGAGCGTGAAGAGGGTACACGCAGGCAATTCCGCATTTATAATATTGGTAGATATGGTATGAATTAACACACCAATAAAGTCGAAAGTTTGTAATTATGTTTGTTACTTCTTATTTTTATTTTGCAGTTACTACTAATAAGATTTTGGCTTTCGTCATAACTTCATTCGTCGAGCTATGTCATGTTTATAATACATTCAGCTGGCTTGTTTATCTATAATGTATTTAGCAACTGTTAACTATTTGCATTCAACGGGATGAATATGAACAAACAATTGAATATTTTGACAGGTGACGATTCGTGTGGAATTTCTAGTATGTATAATATATGTACATACTAGAATATAATACACGTACCTAATATATATTGATATTAATACTAGATGTCGCACGCAACTCCGTTGCGCCTTTATCTCACGGAAACCGTTCTTTTTCCGGTATAAAAGTATCTTCAAACCAAGTTTCAGCAAAGTTGGTTCAGCGATTCGGGCGTGAAGAGGTAACAGACAGACAGACACACTTTCGCATTTATAATATTAGTATGGATAGTATAGTAGTATGGATATGGAAGTATGGAATATGGATTAGCATAATATTATAATGAAATAGTTCTTGAATTAAACATTGACTTTGTTAGACAATACAGCATAAAATAGCTTTTCTTGGTCCATGTTAATTTTATCATTATTCCTACTTTGGAATTATTTTTGTATGACTTTCAATCCCCCGCCTGACAATATTCTGGCCTACATTCGTGTTTAAATTAATTATGTAGTCAGAAAGGGTAGAAAAGATGTCATTAAATTTAAATTAAGCCTTTATTAAGCTAGGGTTGGTATTTTTGAGCTTTTAATTGGTAAAAGGGAGGCACGGTTTCTATTAAAAAGATAAATATGGTAATATGATATTTTAGGAATCATAATGAATCTAAACTTATGATATTTATAAATGCAAAAGATGCCCTTGTGATAAATAAGTTGCAAATAGTTTTACATATTATTGCGCTGATAATATAACTAAATTATTAGTATTTAAATTTTAAGCTTTTTACAAAAAAATACTAATAATCAACACCCTTGTTGATCGGTTACAAGTTTGACGTTTACCTATAAAGCTGCCTTCACACTAACGTGTTTGTTCAGCCTAGGCGTTCGATGAACGTATGCGCAGCGCAGACGCCGCGACAACGCGGCGCGTGCGTCGCATTGTCGCCGCTTCTCTACTGGAACAATCAGTACGCTGAGCTAGCACCGCATACTGATTGTTTCTGAATAAATTGTGTAAGTTGTAACGTCTGCGCAGCGTTTAATTAATTCTGCAGAGGAAACGTTACGACAACGCGACGCACGCGCCGCGTTGTTGCGGCGTCTGCGCTATGCATACGTTCATCGAATGCCTACGCAGGGCAAACGCTTGTGTGAAGGTAGCCTAAGGGTTAATTCAGACCGCAAAGCGACGCGTATTATTTCTAAATTTCAATAGCCGCGTACTGACCTAGCGAGCCGTCTCGCCGCGGCAGCCTCGCGAGTCGCGCGCATTTGCTCGGTCGGTCAGTACGTGTTAGTGCGCGGCAAACACCCGAGGCGCCTTTGAGCATCGACCAAAAACCGACAACTTTTGGCTCGGCCGCGGCACGCTCGGGCGAGGCAGCAGGGCTCACTTGGTCAGTACGCGGCTAATCACGCGTCAGTCTGTCGTCCATAATAATTATCTTGCGTGAAAACGTGTATTCTTTGTAAAGTTTTGCGTATGACTGACAATCAGTCAGTCATACGCGAAACTTTTTGTCTGAGTCGCATCATCCCTAACGTTGTCAGGGCTTGTTGTTATCCTTACATTAAAATATTCCTAGATAGATGATGATGATTGTAAAATATCGACAGCCCTAAGTCAATATTACATGGTTCATTTTGTACGGTGGCCGGCGGGGTGTTAATTGAAATTAATTATTTGAATCCACTTCGTCTATACAAAATTCCGTGTGTAATGCTCTCACGCAAACTGTTTATCTGGCTATCTATCTGTCTGCGCCTGCTCCCTCTATGACCTCTTCACGCTTAAACCTCTGAACCAATTTTAGTGAAAAATCAAAAATATGTATCAAACGTACAAACCAAAGTCAAATTTCTTTTTTAGGGTTCCGTACCCAAAGGTATTGCTGAGACTTCGATGTCTGTCCGTCTGTCTTCAGGCTGTAACTCAAGAATGGTAATAGCTAGAGAGTTGAAATTTTCACAGATTATGTATTTCTGTTGCCGCTATAACAACAAATACTGAAAACAAAATAAATAAAATATTTAAGGTGGGCTCCCATACAATTTTTCATACATTTTTTGCTCGGTATCAATAATGACAACATGTAGGCACTTGCAATTTCACAAAAGCCTTAATTATATGTGTTATTTAATAATTAATAATAATATTTTAATAATATAAAAATTTAAGGGGGGCTCCCATACAAAAAACATACATTTTGGCCTTTTTTTCTCTTCTGTATTGGCTCTATAAGGGTACGGAACCCTTCATGCGCGAGTCCGACTCGCACTTGGCCGATTATTAACATAAAAAGACGCCGGAGGACCGTATATTTTTCCAACGTAATATAAACTATGCTCTAACCTCTTGGCATTTGAAGTATCTTCATACCAAATAAAAAAGCCTTTATCCTCAAAATTAGCAAATTTTATCAAAAATAAAGAGGTAACATACATACACACTTTGCCATTAATTAAATTAGTAAGAATGAATTACACTACAAATATAAGATTGTAGTTTCAACTTGGATTCCACACAACTGTCTAATGTGGGACTGTTAAAAGACGATAAGAACAATAACTTCAAAATTAACTCTGTAAGTTTAACATTAACGATCTTGTGGGTCAAACGTTAAACCGTTTTAGTCAAATAGGTAGTTAAAGTAATTGGCTTTGTAGTTTTGGGTACTAAGCTTAAGTATAATCGACTGACCTTCCGAAAATGCGTACAAAACTCAGTTATTCATGTATGCCTCGGGAAATACTGAACTTTTACGGAATTTAAGTAGCCTATGTGTTAACCCAGAGCCTAAAATACTATTATGCTTGTGCTCATCTAAATCTGTTTGGCAGTTTTTTTATGAAGAGTAAGAAACAAACTTATGTACTTTCTTAACCCAGTGGGAAGGGGGCTCGACACGACTGGCGAGAGATCAGACGCAGAACCGACTTTACGAGTACATGCCCGTCCAACGCAAGGATCATCTCACTTGTCAGACAATCAGGTGATCAGCCTGCATTGTCCTAACCAAACTTGGAAATAACGTCATGTTTCCAACACGGAAATCGAACCCACGACCTCCGAGTCGAGAGCCACGCTCAAACTACTGCAACTGGACCACGGGGTTTTAAATAAGGCTTCTTACAGACGAACGGCACGTGTTGGCGGCAGTCGACGGCAGTTGGCGGCACTTGTCGGCGGCATTCGACGGCAGCCGACGGCAGCCTTTGACAGTTTATGACGCTTGCAGGGGGCCTACCACGACTTTTCCTAAAACTATCACGTTTCCAGAACACTTTGTTGTAAGATTACAACACTATACTGCCGCCGACGCGTGCCGTTCGTCTGTAAGCGCTCTAAGTATTAACTCTTTTCAATATGTTACATATTATTTATTATGTAACGTGTACTATATGAATATGTTATGATTTACAGTTAGTTGCGAATGTCGCTAATGGCTGACATAACTTTTCCACGGAAACTAACTACCCACATAATTGGTTGGGATGTGAGTTACGGCAATATGGCGCAGAGGAAAGAAAGTTTATTCGTTATACATAACTATTCTCGTATTGCCGAATCCTGTACGTAGCGATCATTGGCCCCCCTGTCAAAAACTTGTCTTATGTCATCATTTTTATGCAAACCGTGACTGATATAATAAAGTGACAGATGTTTGTAGTCTAAGGGCGATATCGTATTTTGTATACTCAATGAGAACTGAGTATGACATAATATTATCACTTTGTAAACTCATAAAAAGTTGGAGATTAACGTACTGAATTATCAAGGGGGGTTCGTCCGATAAATATTTTATAGTCTTTATTTTTGTAAAAGTTTAATGTTTGTCACAGATTACATATTAATACAAGTAGTACAAGTAGTATTGCTTATATACAGTGCGAGCATTTTTAATATTATAGCTCCTAGACTAAAAAGGTCAATGACCGCTGGAGACACCTATTTCATTTTGACTATACATTCACAATATTGGTTAGGTATAAGTCACAACATTTGTTAAAATTATGAGGGAAAAGATGAGTAACTTCCCTAAACTTCAAAATGTCAGTTATCTGCTTCTTCCAACGACGTCTTTAATTGTAAAAGCGGCTAAATATGTTACAAAAATCGGGGCTAAAATTGTCGCTTTGGAGAGTAATACAATTATTCTAAATCATAAATATGATTCATTTTTTATAAATCGCAAAATGGTCACTCTGCTTTCAATTCATGTCTAGTAATTCGTACTAATTTAACATTCGTCAGTTTGACAGTTTTGACAATTCATTTGCTGAATTGATTGACAAGAATTGCTAAATGTAACCATTTTGGCCCGAAGAATTCATCCGGGTCTTTGGAAACTTCGAGAAAATGCGAAGAACGGAGGAAGCTGTCAATTCGGATCCGAAGCGTCAATCATATTTCCCGCAATCGACAACATTTGTCAATCAAACACAACAGCGTAAGTAAACATCGAGTTATGCCAATATCAATTTTGCTACATCGTGTTAGAGTTTAATTTTGAGTGACACGTGAAATGTACTATAATCATAGGCGATTATGAGTCATATTTTGCTGATAATAAGGGTGAGATTTGAATGATATTGCAGATGCACCGGAAAATGTGGGTTTGAAGGTTTGCCAACATCAGAATGTGTGAATATTATGTATCTGTCATTAGGATGTCCAGGGTTAAGGTTAGCTCACACGTGCGCCAAATCTACTAAAATAGAATCTCTTCTAAGGGTTCCATAGACAAATGGAATAAATCGGAACCCAGATTTGTCATGTCCGTTTGTCTGTCCGTCCGTATAACACAGCCATTTTTGCATAAAAAGGTACTTACACTAAAATTGCTAGTATACACGTTAGTAACAAGTCAAAAATTATTAGCCGAGTCGGTTTGGCCATTTTCGAGTTTTTAAATAAAATTCATATTTTTTTAAATTTTTTAATTCAGAAAAAGTTATTAAGAAATAAAAATAAGCCTTTTCAATAAAATATAAAGAAAATTATTATAGTTAAAAGATTATTTAAAAGTGGACACAAAAATATTTCTCTCATTACAAGCTGTCATAAGCAAAATACAATTTTGTCCAAAACTCCCAGGGACTTATTAAAGTATTCAACAATAGACGCGACGTGAATGCTTATTGAAAAATCAATTTTACCACAGACCTAGACATTACACAGATACTCCTTATTACGACAATAGTATCTATATTTTAGCATTTTGTTAGAAATAGTGTTTAGTTTGGTGTTACGTACATTTGTAGGACTGGAAATGTCTCCAATTATATCCACAAATATAAGAAATAACTCAAAATATACACTTCATCAATATCGGCTCAGTGTTTAAGAATAAATAACAGAGAGACATACTTCAGCATTTCCGACATCAGTGTGATTTCCTAAAACAAAATAATTGTTTGATCTGGTTATGTCAGTCAAACTCAGGCGACAGATCACGATTAAAAAAATTGTCTAAACCATAAAGGTAATATAGGTATATTAACTTTAATAATAATAATAATAATGTTTATTTGCAACTACATTTATGAAACAAATTTACAAAAACAAGGCGATTCCAAATTGTAGCCGCAAATTGGCTCATGCTCGGCATGTGCTGGTACACCCAGGGGCATATTCAGCGCCGGTCTTCCGCAAGAGCCATTAGCGACGACATGGATGTCAAGGATAACACAAACTAATTACAACAGCTTGCAAACAACTTAAACAATACATAACAACAATCAACGCGAATCGCGACAGCCCACGACAAGACTGTTGTCGCTCACGACAAATAGCTGTCGCGCGCTGTCGCCACCAGTGATTATATTGGCAACACACATTACACAAGACTCCTTGTCTATGGCCAAGAAATCTGTCACTTCAAACTGTTAGTTGGTTTTTGCCGGGAATATGAAAGAGTGACGTTGTGTTTGTATTGAATTTCCTAAAATTGTGTTATTTCGGTTTTTAATGTGTAATGTTGGTAGAATATTAACCATTAAATATTCGTTGTCGTGCACAAGTGTGGGCAAGTGATACAACTTCAAGAAACGTGCCATTTTGTGTTCCCTCCAAAACTCCATCGAAATTTTTAGTAAAGGGTCTACCACTTTACTAAAACAACTGACTTGACTCGTTGACTTTACCGACTACTTTTTAGACTTTGACTAGACTTTCGACTTGACGATAATCTGGAAAAATGACTTGAAAATTTTGTAAATTTTTTACGAAAAAATATTTTTTCCCGCCAATACTTGACACTGGCCATGGTTTAAAGCCGAGCGCCATAACAAGAAAAAAAAAACTGTTAGTTGTCATTTGTCAAACAACAAAACAAAACAAGAAAGTGTTTTTGATAAACTAAAACCTACTTTAGAAAACAGAAAAATAATAACAAAAATAAAACAAAATACAAACTAAAGATTTAACTAAACGCACCCAACACCAGTAACCATTGACATTACTAACCAATTACAAACAAAAGTTCCGACTATCGAAACGTAAAACTATATTACTGTATTATACAAAGGTTGCTGGCAGCGCTGGTAGTTCAATTTTTTAAGTCAATATACCTAATAATTGTGATAAATTTAATTAGAATTATAAAAACAAAAACAAAGAGAACCAAAACAACACAATGAAACGGGCACATTAGATCACAGAGATATCATGGCAGAGGTTTTCTAGTGACACCTGTTGATCCAAAAGAAACCGACGTAGTTTGCTTTTAAATGTTTTAAGGCTTTTTGCATTTCTAATGGGAGGCGGGATGTTATTCCAGCATTTGGAAGCGGAATACCGAAAACTACCTCTGAATGAAGCCGTACGATGTTTTTCAATTGTCAACTGTGCTGAACATAACCGTGACCCACAGGACCTAAGGCTAGCTGTTCTTGCCAATTTGTTGAACAGATACTTGGGTTCCTCGTACTTCAGTACTCCGAAAAGTAAACAAGCAAGATGAAGCTTGCGTCGGTGTTTCATTTTTAACATTAAGTGCTTGTTCAAATAAGGCGTTACATGACTTCTAGGGGGTATGCTGAAGCAAAATCGAGCACAAGCATTTTGGATTCTTTGAATCAGTCTTTTGGTACTCGAAACCAGACGAGGGCCGTAAACTATGTCAGTGTAATTTAGCTTCGAGAGTACCAGAGACTCAACCAAAGTCATGCGCATCTCTTCAGATAGATAAGGTCTTATTCTATACAATATCTTAAGCTTATAGAACGAACTACTGACTAAGTTGGTAACATGATCTTGGAAACGCAGATGACAGTCAAGAAGAAGACCAAGATTACGTGCCACAAATGAGCGCTCAATAGGCTCACCCATCAGCATGACGTCAGCTGATGGGTTTATAAGGCTGAGTTGTCTGCTAGCGCCGCAGATAATGTATTTAGATTTTGCTGGATTTAGGCACAAACTATTTTTCTGAGCCCATGCAGCTATACTATTAAGGTCTTCGTTAAGTTGCTTTATTGCAGTGTCCACTTCATTTGGCTTCACTTTATGGTCTAAACACACCATGTTGAATTTCCGCGGCGGAAGTTCGGCTTGATTCCGCCTGCAATGTATTTTAAATTACCGATGACACACCATGCCGAATTACGTCGCGTTAAGGGCGTTCCGTCCGGAGATTCCGTAATTGACCGTATTTAAATAAATAAATAAATAAAATGTCTTTACTTCAGGCATAATAATTGTACCCATACAGATTATATTATAAAATATTATATAAAATTAAAATAAAATAATGTTGACACTGTAAAGGGGTATCCAGTCATAAAATCACTTCTTGTTCTGGTTCATGTGAACAGAGATCCACCGCACGTACATTAAATTATTGTAGTAGTCGTCAGAGATAGTCGCGAGTATCCTATTTAAAACCTTATAAACTCATAATCTGAAAGCTATAAAGTTATAATAAAAATACAGCAATAATCTTCAGTATACCAACATTCCTTTTGTCGTCTTAAATTTTCTATTTTTGTTTCTTATACTCATGATATGAGCTTCCAAAGTAATACCAATTTGTTAAAATTCAAGCATACATTCAGCATCTCCTTAGGATTTACAAATTACTTTTATTTGAAACTCACGCCAATAGATCGACAATATTATAAACTACATATTCGCCGTTTTAATTTTTTTTAGGACAATTTTGAACCAAGTTAAGTAAAAATAATAGGGTTTTGGCGCGATCTCGGCAACGCGGCAAATGTATGGCCAAGGTCGTTTGCTCGGGGGACGACCTTAAGGTACAATTCCGTGCATCGCGACAGTCGTAACTCGTAACTCGTAAGCCGCGCGCGACCGACGACTGTTGTAAGCCGCGCGCGGCCGTGTCATATAACTTTGACACGGTCGCGCGGGGCCTACGACTGTCGTCGGTCGCGCGCGGCTTACAACTGTCGCGATGGACGGAATTGTACCTTTAGATTGTATGACGTGTTTGACATTGCTGACGTAATCATGTCGAACTTCCGCCGCGGAACTTCGACATGGTGTGTTTAGACACTAATTTGGTCAGTGACTCGACAAAACTCAACACAATGACGTAGGTCGGCTATCTGCTTATGAATCAATTTATTTTTAGTACTATCAGAATCATTTATTTTAGGAAATATCGGCATATCTAATCGTAGTAATCTATGGTTACATCGGAAGCGATGATATATGTTTGAGAAGGCTTTTAACATCACAAACTATGTATCCCCCGTATGATGAGGGTATATGGGTCAGGATGCCAGTGGAACGGTAGCTGTAGAACAGTAGTTTCTTAGATAACTTGTAAAAGCATTTGTATTAAATATGAAAATCATATTATGTAGAAAGGAAAACAAAAGTAACAATTGGCCTGTATTATGTATGGGGGAAAATTAAAAAAAAGTAGTAGCCGTGCTGCTGACTAATTAATTTGACAGTATTATACTTGACTAGTTGACGCCCACAACTCCGTTACAACCAAATTCTTTTATTAAGCGGGAAAAGTACAGTTTTCAGGGATAAAAACTATGCTATGTTCTTTCCCGGGATTCAAAGTATTTGAAAACCAGATTTCATCAAAATCAGTTCAGCGGTTTATGCGTGAAGAGATAATAGATAGACAGACAGACGTATTCCCTCTTAAAAGGCCGGCAACGCACCTGCAGCTCTTCTATTGGCCGACATTTGGGACGGAAAAATAATCCCCCGAATACCACACGAGCTTCAAAATTATCTGGCATTTCCCTCAAGGTTCCCTGCAAACAAATAAAGTCGTCAAAACTTGAATCCTTCATTTGTTTGCAACGAACCTATCGGGAAATACCCGATAATTTTGAAGCTCTTGTGGTATTATAAGTGAAAGTATGATGTCACGTATTTTCTCTATTCCTAATTTTTAAAAATATTTGTATTCTTAACTACCCAGATTCATTTTTAAGCATATTATTTTGACTTCATCATTGACATCACAGTAATTATTCATTCAATCAACAAACTGACCTGTCCTAAGACCGTCAGCACAATATTTTTAACGCATATTAATAATAATTGTTATTTTGGGCTACTATCCAAAACTGAATTGTTTTTTCGAAACTATAGTTAAAATGAAATAAGATGGCACTAGCAGTCATTGACTTTTCTAGTCTAGGAGAGTTCTGTTACACTTTGTAAGGAACTATTAACTATTTTAACATCTTATTTTTGTAAACTCCCAACAGAGTAAACTAATGAAGAAGTTTTTCCGAAGCAACTTAAATATGCAGCGTCACGCACTCTCCGAGCTCAAGGATTTTTTATAAAAAGCTTTTGCTTGGACCCCGCACACATTAAAGGTGGTCACTGTTAAGCATTTGTGTAATAACTCACATTTTTTTATTGAGTTATGAAAAACTTGTTCTAAATGATCTAAAGAACATTATTAATAAATAATAACTGTATACTTTTTTGTGGGATGATACACAAATGTTTAACAGCTAGCAAACACTAGCTTTAGAAAGACCCGTGGAAAATAAAGGACAAACAAAATAAGCGAGAAAAAACAAAGAAATAAGAGAGCTCGCGAAGCTTACTGCGAGCTGCGTTAGAAGAAAATAATAGTTTATAATGTATCTCTTTTAATAATTTAAGTTAGCTGTGCAATTCAATTAATTAAAATTAATACGCCTAGTCACATTCATACACATTTGGATAATACTGTTGAATAATAAACAAACAGAACACACCACGTCAGATCGCGAGAAATCCGTAATTTGCATGTCAGTTAATTAAATAACTCAACATAATATTTCAAACGACTAAAATGTGCGCTTACCGTTAAACGGAAAATGTTTAGACAAAAATTAATGTACAAAAACTTTATGCTGTTTTTATAGACACAAATTATATGATAAAATATTCTATCGCTTCTCGCAACTTAGTTACTAGTATGAATGTATATTTATTGTTTTATAAATTACATAATTATAATATTAATGTTTTGAACGGGGCCCAGTGTGGCGGCCGGTAGATCCGACATTTTTCAATTTCCTTAGATTTTATGCTGCTCCTCCTACTAGCTTGCGACGAAGACAAAGTTACTATTAATTGACTACTTTAAGTAACTGCCATTTTTCTATAATCATAACTCCCACACTGGTTTCGGTGACGGTTGTCTTTTCCATTGAACCAGGCCAGTTGCGCAGGAGTAATTTTATAGTGCCCAAATGTGTGCGCAGTATACAAGAGCACTCTCTATTCTTTTTATTCTCATAACCCAGTGGGACGGACGACCGACACGACTGGCGAGAGGTTAGGCGCAGGACCGACTTTTTACATGCCCATCCGACGCATGGATCATCTTACTTGTCAGACAATCATGTGATCAGCCTGCACTATCCTAATCAAACTTGGAAATAACATGTTTCCAACGCGGGAATCGAACCCATGACCTCCGAGTCAAGAGCCACGCTCTAAACCATTGCACCACGGAGGCGTCTGAATTTGTCTATGAAGCCTCAATGAATCCACAGCAAAGTCGCTACGAAGTAATTTACTTTGCTACAAAGCTACAATGAATCCGCTACGATGTTGCTACGAAGTCACTATGAAGCTACGAAGCTACAATGAATCCGCTACGCTGTTGCTACGAAGTCACTATGAAGCTACGAAGCTACAATGAATCTGCTACGATGTTGCTACGAAGTCAGTAGTAACTATAAATTTGCTACAATATGAAGTTGATAAGATGTTTATTATATCTATTACAAACTTACATATTATTACTTATAATGAAATACGAAGTTGCTACGAAATAACTACAATTTCCTTTCAACTTTATAATAATTATTATAATAATTATAAAGTGCATCTAAAAATGACATCTAAGCTGCTTCGAATTAACTAGTACTACATTGCTTATAATTTATATTATAGTCTGCTAGATGATGCTCGCAACTCCGTTGTGAAAAAAATCCGTTTATCGCGCGGGAACCATACATTTTTCTAAGATTAAAATCGGCCAAGTACGAGTTGCACTCGCGTACGAAGGGTTCCGTACCACTACAGAGCAAAAATAGACTAAAAATTGTATTTTTTGTATGGGAGCCCCCCTTAATTATTTAATTTATTAAAATTTTATTATTAATTATTAAAGTACATATACAATTAAGTATTTTATGAACATTTGAATTGTCTATGTGTTGCCGTTATTGATTAAGAGCAAAAAATAGCAATAAAATCACGTTTGTTGTATGGGAGCCCCCCTTACTCGTAAATATTTAATTTATTTTGTTTTTAGTATTTGTTGTTCAAGCGGCAACAGATATACACAATCTGTGAAAATTTCAGAAGTCTAGCTATAGCTGTTCTTGAGTTACAGCCTGGTGACAGACAGACGGACAGACGGACAGACATCGAAGTCTTAGTAATAGGGTCCCGTTTTTACCCTTTGTGTACGGAACCCTAAAAAGTATCCTTTGTCCTTTTCCGGGTATTTTCAGCAAAATATGTTCAGCGACTTACGTGTAACAGACAGACACACATTCGCAGTAATAATAATTATGGGTCTACTCCTTGAGACATAATGATAATATTATTATTTTTCACTATGAGCGCCATACAAGCCCGAATAGAATTTAAAGGAAGAGGGAACCTCTACGTACCATTGCTTACTTGGAATACTAGGCAAATGCCGTGCGTACCCCAAGCACGAAGACGGTAGAGTATCCCCCTTCTTTTGAGTTTTTTCAAACCATTTGTAGGTATTTGGCCTCCAATCTGTTCTATGACTCGGATAGGGACGTTGGGATCGATTACTTATTGCTTTTAATTAATAAAATAAGTTTTATTACATGCTATAAAAAAAGTTTGACCTTGAATAACAACTCGGAGACTTGACTTAGAGCTTTGGTGTAATAATAAGAATTATTCCTTAGATTATGTTCTATTTAAATAATGGGTTTATTTGCGTTGGCCGGCACTTTTAAAATTAGCCCAAAATTGTATGGACGTTGGATCTTGTCGTTACGTAATTAATTTTCTCTTTATAGCTGCCGCCCACGGTATGAAAATTATTGTGAAACATTTTCTATTCATTTATTTCTTTTTTCAAACCATTTGTTTTTGCAATTGTAGGTTACATAAGATGTTACAAAAGATGTCAGTACTTATCTACAAACTATATATTGTGAACGACTTCCATATAACATTAGTTACATTATATATACTTTGTAACAGTATTTATTTAAAAATTAAAGTTTCAAAACAGAAATGTGAAGTAAAATTTTATAGAATTTAATGGCTTCAGATTCAAGATTTTGGTACTGTCCAAATAATCGTCTTAAAAAATTTACCTTACTTAGATCACTTTTTTAGGCTTCCAAAGATGATTAAAAAGCAATTAATGTGTAACTTCCATACTAATATTATAAATACGAAAGTGTGTCTGTCTGTCTCAGCCTTTTCACGCTCCAACCGCAGAACCAGTTTAGCTCAAATTTGGTATAGGAATTTGGGAGATACTTTGTGTCCCGGGAAAGAGCATAGAATACTTTCTATCTCGGAAAAATGTATGAGTAGCGGGCATAATCAAATTTTTTATAATTTCGCTTATTAACGTGGCCAAATGAGGATGATGATGAAGATGAACTTTAGAATCATGAATATGCCCAAGTGAGGACATCAATGATTCTGAAAATCTAAAAAGACGTGCCTAAATAACGTCGTTTATGATTATGAACGTTACCAAAATATGAGAACGTTATGATGATGATGGAGTCCAAAAGTCGTACCCAATTGAGGACATCGATGCTGATGATGATGTACTGTGGTTCACCTAATTCGGTACCTGCCTCGTGGCCGGGGTCAAAGGTTAACGGGTCAAAAGATCAATAGTCTAATGGCTTTTGTATCTTAAAGTGAATTGAAATGCAAAATTCCAGAAGAATTACATAAAAAATATATAAAACATAATTTAAAATGTATGTTTACAGAAAAACAAATTCTATTTCCATCGGAGACATGATATTGATGAAAATTTATTCTTTCACGTGCCAATCCAAATTATATTATCCTTTAATAAACAAAATACCGAAGGTCACACAAAAATAGATATTAATCCTTCAAGCCCCATAAGAGCACGGGTGATTACGACATCAATAGAATAACAATAGATTTGCAAGAATCCACGATCGAAGGATTCATTTGATCGTCACAATATACTATATTCCTAAAGCAAGTTTAACATTTTAAATTTTTCACCGATCCCTAAAAACTGCACAACGCTGTTAAATAGAGAGAGATGTGAGAGACATTGAATGATCATTAAACTTTAATTTAATGAAGAGTTTGACAGATATATATTATAATGTATGTTGTCAGAATCTTCATTAAATTACAGCTAAGCAATTAATATATTCGTCTCATATTGCGATAGTTAACTTTCAAAATACATTTTTACACAGTTCAAACACTGTGCATTCATCAATATAATTTATTCATATCATTTAACTTTGCATTAGAAATCGAAGCGATTGCTAAGAAATGATTGGTTTTTAATGTCCCCTCAAATGGACTATCAATTTTAAAATAAAATTAGGTCAAACAATTGAAGCCTTATCTACAAATATTGTTTAGCTGTCAGCCCTTTTGTCCTACACAAACTCGAAAACATCTTTATAAATTCGTATATCATTAAATCTTAGACAATTATTATTAAATTAAAACAGGTTTGGTGTTTACTTTAACTTAGTCGGGTTACAAGAATAAAAAAATATACTAGAAAATCCGCCGAAATTCGTTTAATAACACGCCCTACATTTTTCCTGGGTAAAAATATATACTCGTATCCGCAATAGGATGGCCTATGTCATTTCCTGAGACTTAAAGTATCTCCACACAGAATTTTATGAAAATCGCTTCAGTGATTTAAGTGTGAAGAGATAACAAATAGATGCACTTTCGTATTTATAAAATTAGTAGTCACCCGCGCCATTACTTCATCATATCAGCCTATATTCGTCCACTGCTGGACATAGGCCTCTCTCAATGAACGCCAAGATGACCGATCTCCTGCTACTCGCATCCAACATGGATCCGCAACTAAGCCGAGATCGTCGTCCCATTTAGTTGGAGGTCGACCTACACCCCGATTTCCCGGCCTTGGTCTCCATTCCAGAGTAATGGAGACGAAGACCTACTTATTAACACATAATTTGTTAAAAACGGTCCAGTTAACGATACTAGACTGTCAAAACCATAACCCTTCTTCCAAAAGTCGGGTAAAAACATCCGACGATAACAGTTAAGTTAGTCTTAATTGCCTTATTAAAACTTGTGCCAACATTAACATGGATATGGGCGAAGTTCGTCCGACCTTTGCCCTTCGTAGCCCTAGCTGTGGCCCTGTCCCTTGAGAAAAAGTATTGAGAATATAATTTAACTAGATATTGCCCGGAATTTCTCTCAAAATATATTGGCATAACGCAACTCGTAGGACTGCCATGAGCCATATGATGATCAACTTAGTCAAGTTGCTATAGGTCTACCAGAATCTGATGGCAAAAAGTGAGAAAAGAAATTGACTCTAGCAATACCGAGTGATTGGAATAAAACATTTTGATCATTAATTGTTTTCCTTATAGCGCCTGATTCTGTATGTGGAACATGTAAATATAAAAATTTAACCAATGATCAAGGAAATTTTTTGAAAATCTACTGTCAAAATTTGCCATCTGGTAGACCTATAGTTTTAGCGCATACCTAGATACTATCACAGGAAAATATCTATGCACTAGGTAACTAGCGCATAGCACGAAAACTAAGTAATTTGATTCCGTACAAACGCCGCCATCTTCCAAAGCCCAAAATATTATTTGAGACTTTACCGTGTTCTCATTTCAAAAGTGTGCATTACAAAGCATTTTGATACTTTAATGTCCGGTGCGGGCGGAAGCCGGAAGTGACGTACGCACCCTCGGAATTTAGGTTAAGACGCTTATACAGGGTGTAACAAAACAAAGCGATTATACTAATGTATATGTGTCCCTTATATAGTTCACTGTGAAAGTAGAAGTGCTGAAAGAGTTAAGCCCGTCACAGACCTAGCTATAATATATATTAATATGTTTATAGCTAGGCATATTAATATATATTTTCTATACTAATTTTCGCGTGACCACACACTCAGCTATAATATATATTTCTGTGACATGAGGATTTAGTATAGAATAATATGCCTTGCTATAAATATATTAATATATATTATAGCTAAGTCTGTGACGGGCTTTACTTTTTATGATTTTGTAGGAAAATTCATGACGTTGGAGCATTTCTCATAGAAGCGTAGAAGTCAAAAGTTATTCTTTCAGCGCTGCTACTTTTACAGTGAGCTCTATACAAAAGATACAAACACACCCTATAATTTTTTGTGTACACCCTGTATAGCATGATATTTTTAGATATAGAACGACAGGCTTTCTTAATACCTTCTCTAATCTCATTTTATTAGGAGTTTGTTCGCATATTCTTGATACTTTACTATCATGTTGGAAAATATCACAACCACACCCATTACGGGTTTGGTAAGTGACGAAACCTGTGCGCAATAAACAAGAATATTCTCAGTTTCCTCACCCTAAATCATGTTTAATATTTCCACTATGATCATGGTGTTGGAGCCCTGGTCCTTGTGCCCAAGTGTGTATTCAATTCACAACGACACTCATAACCAGATGGGATAGATAATCTGAAAAATATTAGGTTCTATAACTACATATTACCAAATAAAAGCAGGTACCTATTACATATTTCTTTACAAAACAGCCCTTAGATCTTTTTGTGCAAAAACCCTCAAACCAGAGAACTGGTTGTGATGTTGAAATTAATGAATCCTATAAGCATGTTCACGAATTTAACGACTCCTTCCTGTTCAACTTGTTCATTCCACTGTGAAAATAATGATATTATACCCTGGCCGTGTATTTTTATATTTCACGTAAGATAATAAGGGGTTGTGTGGTAAACCATAACATAATTATATAAAAATTACAAGCCACAGAAAATTGTTTATTTAATTTTGGGTAGGTTAAATATTTCTTGTATACTGGAGGTTATAAGCGGTTCCGCCTGCTTTAATTCAATGGAAACCTTATATTTTTCCGCAAAAAGTAGCCTGTGTCATTTCATGTAGTTTATTCTATATTTGTGCCAAATTACCTAAAATGATTTCAGTACTTCGTGAGATTAGCGCGTTTTAAAAAAACTTTTTAGCTTTGTAATGAAACTATCTATTAAAACAAAATTCTATTTTCATAGCAGGTTTTTGCCATATTATTCCTCATTATGAACGGCTGGACCGGTTGAGTTGAAATTTTGTATGCTTATCCTTTTAGCGCGTGGTTGAATTAGCTTTGTCCACACTGGGCCTTTTGTTCATCAAGGGCATGCGTTATAGCGCAATCAACAGCGAACGTGAGGCATGCCCGTGACGCGCGTTGATATCGTAGCGCTCGCTATGACACTTTTCTTTCAACGCGGGTGGATTTTGACGCATTCAATTATTGAATATGCCAAACCAAAATTGATTAAAAAGAAGATGACGAAAATTGAAGATGAAATTGCATAGTGTGTTATTTTAATTTTTGATTTGACAGATTCGCAAATCGCAGGACGTCTCACGCAATTGAAATCTGTCAGTTAAGGCGTCGCGTTGCGGTCTGAATTGACCCTTAAGGTCAATTCAGACCGCAACGCGACGCGTAGATGCATTTCAAAATTTATATGGATTTGACAGATTCGCAAGACGTCTCACGCAATTGAAATCTGTCAAATCCATACAAATTTCCACCGCGCCTCGCCTCACCTCGTCGCGTTGCGGTCTGAATTGACCCTTAGAAGACCTATATACAGAGAGTAATATAAAGACGTGACACTACTTGAGGGTGTTTATAATATTATTATGTTCCTTGGTGTGAAAGTTATAGCACTAAGAGACAATTTTTTTAATGATTTTGTGGGCAAGCAAGTTTAAAATAACAAATTTCAGAAAAATCAGTTCAGTGGTTTGGGTGTGCCAGAATAGACATACACACTATCGCATTTATAATATTAGTATAGATGCTGAGCACAAAAATACCACACCCTCTATAAATTCTGCGAGCCTCCCGAAGTATGGTAATGACATGAAATGAATTGAAATTTATTTGTTAATAAGATATTTTAATTCGGCGCGGCGCTTTACTTGATTAAAAATGTTAATTAATTTGCCCTGCATAGCTGTATTGTCGCAAAATGAATAAACTAGTGACATATTTATTGAATGAATACAATAAGTGTAAAAGGATAAACTGTAGAGACGAATTAAGTTTCAGGCAGATCTCGAATAATACAAGTATTGGTTTGTTTCGTAAAAAAAAGGGTAACTATTTTTTAGGCAACATAATCAATATTTATATCTGACTGTCGCACTCAGAGACGAACATTTAAATAACTTAATCATTGTAATCTAATGAAGATTTTGACATGAGCCCCATTATACATTATCTGTCAAACCCTTCATTAATCCTTCAATCGCGGATTCTTGGAAATGCTATTGTATATGCTATTGTTGTCGCGATCACCGGGGCTCTTATAGGGCTTAAAGGATTAAATTGAATTTTAATTATCATTACAATAATATGTTTCTTAGTGGAGCCGTCAGACTTTATGTAAATTAACTTTATACCACTGTATGATCTAGGTTCTAGAGTCTAGACTATAGGTTTTATTTTCTACCTACATTGGTATAGCGACCCATGCCACCACTGGTTTAAAGTGGCGTAAAGTAAAATGAAACCTTAATACCTAGCCTAAAATAATTTAAAAAAACTTTAATATCTAACTAGTAAGAGCCTTTTAAAAATAAGGGCTTCCACACAAAACTGCGAATTCGCATCACATCGCAAATATCTGCGACAAAACTCATAATAAAAATAACATTTCGATCCGAATTCACAGTTATGTGTGGGAGCCCTAATGTCAAGTGAGTAGTTTAATCGTTAACACAGAGTAGACAGACCTAAGGGTTAATTCAGACTGCAACGCGACGCGTAGAAGCATTTCCAAAATTTGACAGATTCGCAAGACTTCTCACGCAATTGAAATCTGCCAAATCCATACAAATTTATGACGCGCACGCCGCCTCACCTCGCCTTGTGCCGTTGCGGTCTGATTTCAATTGCGTGAGACGTCTTGCGAATCTGTCAAATCCATATAAATTTAGAAATGCATCTATGCGTCGCGTTGCGGTCTGAATTGACTCTAAGGAGTACCTTGACTTTAAAAAAATGGGCGAATATACACGAGTTGGTCACTTTCAGCATGTTTCACAATGCTTAGTAACGTACTCGTATTAGTACGGCGCGCGCTGGCCGATATGACATGCTATGTCAAACTCATAAACAAAATCTCTTCTAACTTCTAAGGGTTGACTCAGACCATTACGCGACGCATAGATGCATTTCTAAACGTATATGGATTTGACAGATTCGAAAGACGTCTCACGCAATTGAAATCTGTCAAATTCATACAAATTTATGCCGCGCCGCGCCTCGTCGCGTTGCGGTCTGAATTGACCCTAAGTCGGCCTATTCGTTAGTTCTGTTTACTCTGACATTAATCAACGGTATAAAACAGTACGAGTGTGAATAATATCCTTATACACAGGTATATTTAGCGCGATATCTGGGTCGGAAGTAATGAGGGAATAGTATTGTCTTCTGACGTGTGCCAGCGCTTTGTAATATAGGTTACATTATTTCTATTCATTTGATCTTAATGTAAACGATGAATATATCAAAATTAAATAACATGTCTCAAGCGGTCACTGACCTTTTTAGTCTAGGAGCTACATGAAAAATGTTTACACTGTAAGCCGTTAACTTAAGAATTTTGAACTCTTATAAAGACACAGATTCATTATAGATTACACATCTACATCTTATATATAAAATTCTCGTGTCCCAATGTTAGTCCACGAACTCCCCCGAAACGGCTTTACTGATTTATACCAAATTTTATATGCATATTCAGTAGGTCTGAGCATCGGCTACTCGGTACTTATTAAGTATATTGATAAGTGCATTTGCTGAATAAATAATAGTAAATTATTACAACTCGAGAAAAACGACGACCATGATAGCGACGGACGTTGCCATGGTGAAATATTTATTTAGTCACTTCAATAAAATAATACGGGCGATATACTTTATAATATGGCAAAGAAACGTTTGCCGGGACAGCTAGTAATATTATAAATAAGAATGACCATGTTAAAGCGCAAATTAATAGGCGTGATAGTTTTTCCGTAAAGTGTACCACAAAAGGTTCAGGTTGTGGGATATACTAGGGCTTGCTTCGCTCTCCCTGATAAAACATACAGAAAGACAGAATACAAGTCAAAAATACCATTATTATGCATCACTTTTATATCAATACCATTACTTTTTATTTGCAAAGATGCAAACACCAAAAGTTTCGTCGTACAGGTAACAATTTGAACTTACAAATTCCAACGACATCTGCCAACAAGGGCTTTGTTGTTCTTGAATTATGCTTCTTTGCTCTCACAACAAGAGTTTGTCGTAAGAAAATTATTTTAATAACTAGATGACGCCCGCAACTTCGTTGCGCCAAAACTTGTTTATTGCATGGGAAGCTAATTTTTTCGGGGATAAAATTATTCTCTGTTCTTTAACGGAACTCAAAGTATCTCCTTACCAAATTTCAGCAAAATCGGTTTAGCCGTTTGGGTATAAAGAGGCAACAAACAAACAGACAGACACATTTTCGCGTTTATAATATTAGTATGGATTGTTTTCTTTACCTTTGTCTCGGAGTGGGCTACTTAAGTCATACAGAAGTATGTTTTTCTTCATGTTATTTGAAGCTTTGACTGTAGAAATAATAAATATATTTTCCGAGTCAAAAAATATGGTTCACAATTCTTTGATCGCGTCTTCATAATTTGGTCGCATTATCATGACATTAGTACAGTCGAAAAATTTACATATACGCCTTCGTCCACGTGTGTATCATTTGCGCGATCAGATCTCCGATCAGACCTCCGTCGCGTTTCATCGAAGCGTATCAAAATGATACGCGTATCATGATACGCCCCGATCGCTATTAACCGCGTATCTGATACGTTTCGTATCAAATACGCGTATGATCGGCAGAATGATCTAATAGGCGTCCACATTCCGGTGCGTCCACATTTGTATCATTTGCGCGATCAGATCTCCGTCGCGATCATCGCGCCGTATCAAGTGTGAGTATAATAGTGTGGACGCCTATTAGAGCATTCTGCCAATCATGCGTGTATTTGATATGACAAGTATCAGGTACAAGGTTATTAGCGATCGGGGCGTATCATGATACGCGTACCATTTTGACACGCTTCGATGATACGGCGCAAATGATACAAATGTGGACGCACCGTTATGATACGCATACTTGATACGGCGCGATGATCGCGACGGAAATCTGATCGCGCAAATGATACAAATGTGGACGAACCTTAAAATTTACTAATATTACAAATGCGAAAGCATGTCCGACTACGCCTCAGCTCTCTGGATGTCGGCTGTGACATGTTATTCTAAAAATAGTACAGTATCGATACTAATATTATTTTCTTCAAAAAATGTCTGTCTGTCTGTGATCTCTTCACGCCCAAATCGCTAAACCTATATTGCTGTTCGGTATGGAGATACTTTGAGTCCTGGAAAAGGACATAGGATACTTTCCATTCTGGAGAAACGCACGATTCTTGCGTGATAAACAAATTATTGCGCAACGGAATTGCGGGCATCATCTAGCAATTAATATTGTTTACTTCCTGTCTCAATTAAATTTAACACCTACAGCGAATTTTAGCTATAATAAGCTATAAAGGCCACCACACCAAAGGTTTCTTGTTAAGGTGTGAATAATGGTCATGCCAAATTAGACGGTAATTTAATTTGGCAGAATCCAAAATGGCGACTAATGGTTTCACACTAAAAGCATTCTATTACATATGGCTTGAGGGAAACATAACAATGAATTGTACGGAAGACTTAAATTATAATTTACATAGACAAAGAAAACCATAGTAATTATCATGGCGAGCGAAGCGAGCACTTGTATATACCACAATATGTACATTTTGTAGTACACTTTACGAAAAAACTATCACTCCTGTTGAGTTGTGCTTTAACATAGTAATTTTTATTTATATGTAGATGTGTTATCACCAGTCAGTCAAGGCTTTTTATAATATCATAGAATACATATTGGTACAAGTATGTGTGACGACGCGAGCCCTCACATTTCACAAAGCTCGGCTTTGTTTGACATAATAGATAGCTGATAGAGCGCCATGTTTAATAATTATTATACATCCTGCTTCTCCTATTTCTTCTGGTTAATTTCTTTGACAAGCTTTGGGCTGGCCGCTTGATGTAATATAATATGCGCCCTCCCAAACGCGCGGGTTGGCGTCTATACCGCGAGATCACAAGCAAACGTACTATGTTAGTCCGTGTTTCCTGACGCGGAGCGGAGCTTAGCGGTGCCGAATTTACCAATCACCATACTCGAAATCTTCGATCCGCTTCGCTGTCATTCCGCTGGAATACCACGATTGGTCAATTCGGGCACCGCTAAGCTCCGCTCCGCTTCAGTGGAACACACCCTTACGATTTCTTGAAATAGCGGCGTAGATGCGCAGTTATTTACAACTAAATGACGTCCGCAACTCCGTTGCGCAAAAATACGTTATCGCGCAGTAACCGTACATTTTTCCGGGATAAAAAGTATTCTATTGTCCTTTCCCGGAACTCGATTAAGTATCTCCAATCTCCATGCCAAATTTCAGAAAAATCGGTTAAACGGTTTGGGCGTGTTGAGATAATAGACAGACAGACAGACGGACAGACAGACACACTTTCGCATTAATATTAGTACAGAAGTATGGATATATACTTTGCTTGTCATCATCATTATCATCTCGCGGTGTAGCCGCCAAACCGCGTGTTCTCACCGCTAAATCTAGCCTAAATAGTGCGTTATCCTTAATAATAAGAGTGCTGAAGTTTTATTTGAGTCACATTCTGTAATTTGGAAATTTTAAAAATTAAAAAAAAATTAAAACACTATCTTAAACTTTTCCTTAACCCAATTTATCGACGAAAACAATTCCAATACAGAGTTCGATCAACTTCGTTTAATTCATGCACAAAAACAGGAACCACACATTGAAGAATTTGTAATGGTTACTTACCTACTCGTATGTGGACCGCTGTTTTCCCGTCCTACTGCCACCTTTGTTACACTGAGCCACCACTGAGCTCATTTCGTGCTTGTTTGCTGTTAAATATTGTTAAACATTTGTATGTGGTATATTATTTAAGTTATTCGCAAGCTGTTGTAGTTAGTTTATAATGATATCTATGTCGTTGCCAATGGATCTTACGGAAGACCGGCGCTGAATATGCCCCTGGGTGTACTAGCACATACCGAGCATGAGCCAATTTGCGGCCACTAATTGGAATTATATTATAAATATCATGTAAATCTGCACCAAGAATGTATTTAGTTGCAAGTAAACTTTATTATTAAATACGTATTTAGACCGAATATTGTCAATAAAGGGAATTCAATAACAAGTGGTTTTTAATAACATACAAACGAACGAATAGTTATATATTTTTAAACTACATGTTACCCGCAACTCTGTTGTGCTGAAATTCGATTTAAATAGCAGTGTAACCGTACATTTTTCTAGAATAAAGACACATAAAGATCACATTTATACATCTTTCAAAGTTTCTCCATAATATATTTACTTCGTAATAGTCATTGGTCAATAGCATTTGTGCAGACTGACACATATTATATTTTTTAAATATTATTAGCATGAATAATTTAATATCGTATACCTATACAGTATTGTGATAATGTATGCGCCCGCTAAAAGCATCTTTTCCTGACAAAAGGAGAGGAAATTATGCACTTAACAGAAGAATGGAGGTGAGGGGTCTTAAAAATACGCCATATTGTCCAATGTCAGAACGTTTTAAAATGGCGGATGAGATTTTCATACCGGAAAGTGTGCGGATCTCCTGATGGCAAAAGATTTTGCTATTCAAATCTTTTGATAACATAATTCAAAGAATTTAAAAAAATGGAATCATGTTTTTCCATGGATTTCATGAACAGGAATTTAAAGTCGACTCCGCGTAATTGTCAAGACTTGCTTGTGTGATCTTCAGCGCTGCTATTTTCACATTGAACTCTACACAAGGGACACATACATACCCTAAAGTGTTATCACTTTGTTTCGTTACAACACTTTATTTTACTTCCGTTTTAACATAATGTTTCACGTATGATAAAACGCAACGGCCACTTGCTGTAAACTGCGATGTTACTTTTACGACTTGGGCCATAAACACTTTGTTGTAACAAACATTAACAATGTGGTTTACCTGCAGAAAGGAAAAGGAATCGGCCCTCTCTACATTCGTATCTTGGTCTTATTAAAAGTAAGCGAGCCTCTAGAGTCTAGACTCTGGAGTCTAGAGTCTAGACCTGCTATCCCCAACTCGCGGCACGCGGGACGCATGCGGCCCGCCGGGACTTTATTTGTTAACTTTGAAATTCACGCCCACCGGCAAAATAACGTAAAGTCTACGTGATAGTCGCTAAAATTTTTTCCACTTTTAAATCGTTAATTTTGAAGAATGTTATTTTTTAACCCTAAAAAATTTTTGTTGCGGCCCGCGACATGACACCAAGACCAAAACATGTTTGTGGCCCACATGAAAAAAAGGTTGGGGACCACTAGTTTTTTTTTTTTTATTTATTATTACCACTATTTTAAACTAACATTATTAGGGCTTGTTGTCTGCTATATTATAAATAACACTTACTTATATAACAATATTTTATACAGCCAATTTTAAAAATTTAATACAATAAAATAAAATTCAATAATAAAATACAATACAAAAGAATAAAATACACTAATAAAAACCAATATCAATAATGAAGATAAAACTACGGCACAAACATTCAACTAACCCTAATATCACAGCATGTTACCTAAGACTATTATCAATTTATCACACTAAAATATCACAGTTTCTTTTGTTTACTGCTTTAACTATTTTTGTACAGAAAGAGAGGAACATATCCCTCTTCTTACCCCCCAGGATCGAAGGCAGGCAGGCAGGACCAAAACATGTTTGTGGCCCACATGAAAAAAAGGTTGGGGACCACTAGTCTAGACGATCAGTTTTAGTGTGTAATATCACGTATTCAGTATTGTGCAATATTATTGACTGTCTAGGGTTGAAATTGAACGCGCCCGCCTTTCAATCGTATTGTCAAAGAAATTGTTCAATGATATTGTACAATAAAATTGATCGTCTATAGGGGCCCACCAGGAACGCAAGATTAATGTTATATGGCCAAGTCTTATTGTGGAATATGCGTGAAGGCCGCAAGGGAAGATCTTCCGACCGAGCGAGATCTGCGGGGCTAAAATCAATGATAGCTAAAATGGTCATATTTAGCATTTCCTTTCAATCAATAATTGAGGAAATGAATTGTCAAAACTGTCAAACTGACGATTCATGTCAAATTAGTACGAGTTATTAGACATGAATTGCAAGCAGAGTCACAGTATAGCAATATTATCCCTACAGTAACGAAACGCCTTTGATGTCGCACGGTGCCGCCACCGGTGTAGGTACCGAGCAGATATGCCAGGGTTGCCACGATACGGGAAATAAAATAAAAATTAAATATTGTGCTTGTAATGTTATCATTTAATCTGTGTAATCTATATTTACGTGAAACTTTATTTTTAGATGATTTCAATTTACTTGATGATGCCCGCAACTTCGTTGTGCCAAAACTCGTTTATCGTGCGAGAACCGTACATTTTTCCAGAACAAAAAGTGTCCTATGTCCTTTCCCGGGACTCAAAGTATCTCCATGCCAAATTTCAGCAAAATCGGTCCAGCGGTTCGGGCATGAAGAGGTAACATACAGATAGACGCACTTTCGGATTTAAAAATTTCATTACCCATCAAGCCCCAAAAGCTCACCGGTGAGCAAGATACAATAAAATAACAATAGATTTCCAAGAATCCACTATCGTAGGATTAAAATAATGAAGACGCATTCGAATATATTATCTACGAATAATAAAGTAGGAATATATAAAGTATCCAACAATTAATCATATAACAATTGGTAGGTACGGACTACGGTAGGTACGGTAGGTACAGAAGCACTTCAAAACATTATGGCCCTGTGTACCTAGCTAGGTAGGTACTAATTAGTATGTAACAGGGTATTTGACAGATTTTTAATTTATTCTTTATTGTTTCTCTCCATGTTACACTTCTTACAACGTAAACAATAAAACAGATATACAAATAAATGCCGCCAAGGCCAACACAATATTAGTGTGAACTGTGAGCCGATATTTATGAAAATTTAAATCCTTATTGTCTTTTGAATCAGATTTACATCCGGACACTGAACACATATTATATCCCATTGTTTATAAGATAAGTTATCGTTTTACAACACAAAACTCGTAGACAACGCGCCAACGCCACCCCTGCGCGGGCAGGTACACAAACTCCGCGAGTTTGTGTACGCGGATCCGCGCCACCCGCTTCCCCGCGGGTACCCCTCCGTTGCTCTGCGCAAGTACATTCGTTTCACTACTGTAGGGATATTGCTATACTGTGGCAGAGTGACCACTTTGCGATTAAAAAAATTAATCGTATTATGATTCATAATATGATTCTCCAAAGGGACCATTTTAGCCCCGGTGCTCGGTACGCTTAGCCTATATTAGGTTATATGCAGGTCAAAACTCGAAGCCCACGTGATTTCAAACTATGTCATTCATAATCACTCTAATATTATGGCAAAAGTTTGTATGTTTGTTAATTCTTTACGTCTAAACGACTAAAGCGATTTGAATAAAATTTGGTATGGAGTTATTTGACACCCTGGATTAACAGTATACTTTTTACTGCGGAAAATATCACAATTTATTTCCCCTATTGAACAGCGGGTAACACCGTGGGGCACAGCTAGTTATAACATAAATTAGAATACTGCAGCGCATCTGTGAAGCAAGCTGCAGCTCAGATTAATTCGATAATTTCGTCTGAAGCATAAATATTAAGCTAATGCTAATGTTCCCTCATCACAAGCTCACGACAGCTTAGCTTAGGAAGTCAGGACGTTGTACATTGCGTGCTAGAACAAAAAAATGAGTTGTGCTTAGTAAAAAATGAATATAAAACAGCAGGAGCAGGCTTACTCTTTTCTCTTCTACTCCACGCGATAATTCGTAAGACTGAGGCAAAGAAGAGCTCCTCTTCTCTGCCTCAGTCTTACGAATTTTCGATCAAGCATCACCTGATCATATTGTCCTAACACAAGTTGAACATTTTTTCCCCACCCCAATCTGTTTTATTGGATGTGGAGATACTTTGAATCCCAGGAAAGGACATAGAATACGTTTTATCTCGGAAAAATGTACAGTTCTTGCGCGATAAACGAATTTTGGCGCAACGGAGTTCATCTAAATTCATGGATGGTCATCTAAACTGTACTTGGCGAAACATGGCGGTAGCGATCATAATTGACTGCCTGTCAAAAACTTGTCGTTTTCCATATAAGCCGCGATTGACAATGAAGCTGACACTTCATTGTCAATCGCGGCTTTGTATAGAAAATGACAAGTTTTTGACGGGCAGTCAATGACCGCTACCGCCATGATTCGCTGAGTACAGTATAGTTATGTATCAGGAAATTTTTACGCAATGCATTACGCTTAAAACCGTACCAGTTTCATGGTACAAGGCTTCTAAAATGAAGTGGAAATTTCCGGAATTTGAAACTACGGAATTTGCTTTTTGGAATTCAAGTCTGGCCATGAAAAGATCAAAGCGCCTTATATGAGTTGAAAGTATTAAATACCTATTACTGAAAAATATGATTTTGTGCGACAGAATTTTATGACATGATTGTAGAAATATATTTTTCAAGATTTTATAGCCTGTAACTTCAATTAGTTGATTAAATGATTATTTGATTGAAGGATTTTGGTACATTGCTCAACAGATATAAAATATATACCAGTAGATAGCTCTTAGTGAGTAGGTAAAAAAGTTATATAGCGCCCAGCCCCTAGCCACTGTACTTTTTGAAATAATGTACAGTCAACGTACAAGGCCGGCGTTACTGACGTCGTCTATGTGGTAAGACTTATTTGCGCTTAGAAAGATTACGAATGTCTTATCTTAGACAGTACACATTAGATTTACGCTCACATTAGTAGTTTAACCCCTCCCTCATACTGCTCACCCTTGGACGGCGGAACAGGTAACGATGACAGAACAGAAAATATAAATAGAAGATAAGTGTAGACATATAGGACTGTTTAAGTGTATAAATAAATCCCTCAACTTAAAATCAGGGACAGGAGCATTATTAAAAAAAAGCGGATAGATGGACAGATGGACAGACGGACAGACCGAAACTATAATATCCTTGTTGACTACGGAACCCTAAAAATAATCATGCTACAATGTAACGTGATGTTATCAGCATGAAATGTATGAGCGCTGATGTCACTTTTAACATGGCTTTACTCAAAAAGTACAACGAATCTTGACAAGCGCCCTATTGGTCATTAATGTACATGGGTATACCATCCTAAAAATATACAATCTATTCCTGTTGAGCACTATACCAGAGCCCTGGATACATTTTTGCCCCTCATCATTTCCTCGAACTTTGCCTGCCTGCCTGCCTTTGGGACCTATATTGACGTAGTGTGATTTGTGAAGCGTCCATGTTTCTTTTATTACTTGATGACCCGTTGAACTTCGTCTCTCTGGAGTTCCACGAATATTAATTCAAGACTAAAATCAGCCAAATCGGTTCAGCGGTTTTCAAGTTTTAGTAAGAGAAATAAAATTGAAATTAATTTATTTATTTTTAACCGACTTCCAATTCCACCGTATATTAAATACTATTATAGGGAGCGTCCACAAATTACGTGAGGTGTTTAGGGGGGGGGGGGGGGGGGTCGAGTCTTGGCAAATCCTTAATGTAAGTATAATATTTTCCTTTAAAAAAATACATTAGTATTAATAGCAATAAGATTAAGTAAATTATTAGTAATATACAAGGATTATTAAAAAATGAAATCACTCATAGAATTTCCAAGAACAATCTAAAATTTTCTAGATATTTCCAAAGACCTAAGTATAAAGTCGTGTCCGGAGGGAGTACTAAGTTTGCTAAATTGAATTATGGCTTTTTAACGGGCTTTGGCCCACCACACATTCCCACCACTGTATCTCCTGTGTCGCCAGGATCGACAGCGGTATCCAACCACGAAAACCCTTTGATATGATCTCAGGGAGCCCGAGGGACATGCTAAAACTGTCTTGGGACCCGCAACGAAATTAATCAGAAGATAATAGGAGGAGTAGGAAGATTCCAATTTCCCTCCCCATAAAAGCGGGAGACAGCACAAAGTTGCAATGACCGAAAGTCAAAGAACTTAAGGGGGAGCACCACGGAAATAAGGTTAATAATTGTGACTCCTAAGCTAAGCTAAGTTAATATTGGAGTTTATTGTGTTTGACTGTTGCCAATAATAATTGTGACAAAAACGCTTGAAGGCACGGAAGTTCCTAGCGCTGTCCACGAGATCACCGTAGTATGCGACTCCAGATGTACAGAATAGGTTGTTTAGCATAGTAGTTCTTTCGTCCTGCCAGAGACTGCACTCCCAGAGAACATGATGAGCGGTTTGTTCAAACATGTTGCCTTCGGTCGAGCACTCGCACATGGGTGAAGGCACTAGTTTAAAACCGTAAAGTTTGGCCTTAAAATTTCCATGACCGGTCAGGAATTGAGAAACGCAGTGATCAATATCCATCCACTGTTTGGATAGCCGTTCACGAATATTAGGGAAAAAGTTATAAAGATGACGCCCTTTGGTGGAACAGTCCCAACGCGACTGCCATTCGGAGATTAGGCTTTGCACAGAGTTTTCTAAAGGTTCAAACAATCTTGCTATTTTAATTTTATCGCGAGCGCTTAAAAAGAACGGGTTGTCAATGTTTTTATTATGATAATACATTGTCGCACGACGCTGAATCTCAAGGTCAACGGGTAAAACTCCGGCTAACACAGGCAAGGCTTCGGTGCTTGTGGTCCTGTAAGCTTTGCATAAGAATATAAGAGCAAGACGTTGGCTTTGTAGCAACTTGCGACGAGCCGCGCCGATAGTTGCTCTGTCGGCCCACACGGGGGCCCCGTAGCAAATGCTGCCTAGGTAAGTAGCGGTGTATATTAATTTTAGGGTTTTGAAAGAGAGGCCCCATGTCGACGTAGATATTTTGGTAAAGGAGTAAAAGTTGCGCTTCGCTTTCTCACCAGTTTGAATTATATGTTCTAAAAATGTAAATTTATTTTCCAAGTAAAAACCAAGATAACAGAGCGACTGTTTGCGTTTAACGTTAATATTGTCAAGTTTAATGCTAGGGGAAGATATAAGGGAACCTTTTAAAAGGATTTGGTAAGTTTTATGCGCGGCGAATTTCAGGCGATTACGTTTACCCCAGCTCGATATTAAATTAAGACTATCATTGGCTTTAGATTCAATTTCGGAACGTGAATTTGCTTGAACGATGAGAAAGCCGTCATCGGCGTAGCCAACTAGTACGCACAGCGGTGGTAGGGGAAGACTTAATAAATCATCAAATCCGAAATTCCATAGCTTTGGCGAGATAACAGAGCCCTGAGGGCAGCCGCAAGTTAAATCTTTGGCGTGTGTACAATGGCCAAGTCGAAGCTTAGTTTGACCATTAAAAAAGTAAGAACGTATTATGGCATAAATATTAGAGTAGCAACCTCGATTTTTTAGTTTTAATAATAATATCGGCCACCAAGCATGATCGAACGCGCCGGAGATATCTAATGAAACGGCGACCACGTATTTGGATTCCGAAAGATTTACTATTTTTCTAACTTCCATAGCCGCGTCAACAGTCGATTTCCCGGCGGTGAAACCGAACTGATGACTATGAAATTTAGGGCCACCGGGTAGCAGGCGAGGTACGATGAGACGTTCTAGTAATTTACCTAAGCAAGGCAGTAACGTTATCGGACGGTAAGATTTTGGGTCGTCTGGAGGTTTGTTTCCCGCTTTAGGTATTAATTTTAAGCAACCGGTGCGCCAAATTTTTGGAAATATGCCTTCTGCGATACATCTGTTGTAAACATGTAGAATCGATGAATTGGCCGCTAAGCACGCTTGTTTTATCATAATATTCGATATTTTATCCTCGCCCGCAGATTTTTTTATAGGCAAAAGGTTTACTATTTTACTAAACTCCTCCGAAGTTGGTAAATCTGAGACCGGTGTATGAATGGGGTCTAACATTCTACTCCTAATGTCGCGGTGGTGTTCATCATCCAAGGAGGGCTCGTCGTCTGGGATGAGAACGTTTAGATATGCCTTCGCCGTTTCATCTAAACTACAAGTGTAAGAGTTGTTAATTTTAATATTTGAGAAAAAGCTTGGCTCATTACTACTACTGGGTTTAAGCTCGTGATATAACGAGGACCAGGGGCCCTCTTTATCTAGTCTATTCGCGGCATTCTTCAACATATTATTTTTTGCTAACGTAACGGCGGCGCGATAGCGTGACCTTGAGATGCGTAGGTTATTTAAACTAATTATGTAAGTATCATCCGAACGATTGAGGCCAGATTTACGAAGATTATTAATTTTGCGCCTGGCCCTTCTAAATTCCCGACGAAGATTAAGAAGTTTACTGTTCCACCATTTACAGTTGTGATCTTTTTTCAGAGGTCTACGACCCAAGGCTACATCGGCACAGTAAACAAATGTGTTTGTCATAATTTCCGCGCACTCGTTAACGTTTAAATCCGGCCGAGTGAAGTCTCCGGCATGAGCGGTAATGAGGGAGCGGAATAAATTCCAATCGCCGTTCTTTACATTGTATTTATAGCCATTAGAATTGACTACGGTATCACTCGGGACCGCACGAGAAAACTCGTACACCAGTAAGCGGTGATCACTACATGACGCATCGGGAAGGACACGCCAATGCCTAATCTGGACGTACGCGCTAGATAGCGTGACGTCAATTGACGATTCGCCCGTTGGGCTACTATAAGTAGGTGGTGCATCGGGGGTGTTGTGAATTTGGAGGTTAAACTCCGCAATAAAGTCTTCGACGGCGCAACGTCGGTCGCGATCGGTGTACCTTAGCTGGCCGTGCCATAAGGGCGAGGATGCATTAACGTCGGCGCCTATAATGATTTTATTGCCCGCGAGAGTCTGTAGTACGTAACGAAGTTGATGTAGATGGGGGCTAATAGGATCCGCGTACTGGAAATAGCAGCTAACTACGTAAAGCTTAAACTGAGGACACGAAATCTCGGCTACTGCACAGTGCGTTGTCGATAGGTTAGTTAGGGCCGTGATTGAAAATCTAGACTGAGGTGTGTAAATACCCGCGCGAGCTACGTTACTAAATTGTATCATGTTCGGCCGTAGCGACGCGAGTTGATATTGTTCTTGAACTAGTACTAAGTCTAAATTATAATCAGAAACTAACTTCTGTAATTCTAACGTCGCGTGCTTGCTATTATGGAGGTTTAACTGTCCTATATTTAAACTATCCATACCTAGTTGTTAAAATGAGTTGCTCCATTTTGCTCTTATATGTTGGACAGTCTGGGGAGCCCGTGGAGTGGTCGGAGGGTTTTTTATAACGAAGGCAACTACCACAGACCGACTTAAAATTGTCTTTGTCTTTGTTGGGGCACGATAACGAGCTATGTTTTTCGGCACAGTGATAACAGCACGGATTAGGATCACGACAGAATTTAGCGACGTGCCCGTATTGTTGGCAGTTGCCGCAGCGGACCAGCTCAACGTCGTCCACGAAGCGACACATCGCCCAATCGATGAATAGTTTTTCTTTGGAATCGATCAGGTGTTTACGAACAAGAGGGTCTAATTCAATGCCTATCCATTTCCTGTTGTTATAATCTTTGTTTAAATTACGGCGCCTCACTATTTTTGTAGTGCGCAAAAATTGTTCTTGTGACATATTAATTTCGCCGTTTATATTTTGATTGTAAAGTGCGACTAGGAAATTATCGTCCGTCATATGTTGCGGGACATCTTTTACGAGAATGCGCGGGTTACGACCTTTAAGCGCATCACAGACGGTGAAGATAATATAAAATATATATTATCTTAGAGCATATTTTAGAATATCGCTCACCATACAAATCCTATGAACCATCACACACGACGAAGTTAATTTATATTTTATATTTTGTATCTTAAGATATGGAAATATATATTTCGTACCTTAATATTTTATCTTAAGATACGAAATATATATTTCGCATCTTAATATGTTATCTTAAGATGCGAAATATATCTTTATGAATAGGTACAGGGTGTTTTTGTGTCGAGCAGCGGGCTCATCGGTGATCGGACGCACTAGTAGATGCAGTGTTGCCAGTGCTGTATGTTAGAAAGTTACATACCTACTCTCATTCGAAAAGTAACATTTTCATGGAAAAAGTAACATTTCGGATAATTTTAAATAAAATTGACTTATAATTTATTGCTTTATTATTATTATTGCTTAAAAAGCTAATGAATCGAAATGAATGTTTCTCTTGAATTTCTAAAATACTCCTGAAACTTCTTCGTTGACAGATATTGATAAGGGTCTACACAGACGGACTGCATTTCAACTGCAATCCAACTGTAAATTGCAGTTCAACTGCAGTTTGAATGCAGTTCACACGACTGCACGCCGACAGCAACTGAACTGCAATCCGACTGCGTGTTTGGTTTGCAGTTCTATTGCAGTCGCATTGCAGTCGTGTCAACTGCATTCAAACTGCAATTTGCAGTTGGATTGCAGTTGAAATGAAGTCCGTCTGTGTAGACCCTAAAGGTTAAATTCGCCGCAGGTTTTTCTCTTTTTTATGTGAGGCTCTATCCAAACGTTTCTCCTGTTGGAATGTGCAATCTGCATTTCACATTCTGTATCAGAATCATCGTCTGAGAAGCTGTCTAACAAATCAAGAAGTAAGACAGTATCAGTTATTAGTTATCACTCATAGTCAATCACCCTGTATATAGAACAAGGAATACGTGTGGCACCAACGCAGACTCGTAAGGAAATGAACATATTTTTAATATTATCGTATCTTAGCCGTGTGTGATAGCTTAAGATACTATAATATTTTATATTTGGGCATCTTAAGATAAAATATTATATTATCTTCATCGTGTGTGATGCGCTTTAGGCGACTCGAGTCGCAGACCGGCCGATTTAAGTGCTTCCACCGATTTTAATTTATTGACTTGCGACTCGCTAGTAAGTCGCAATATCACACCCGATCGATTGAATTATGGCTGGTAAGGCCGGCGCACACTGTATAATAAATGTGTGAATAGTGTATGCCTTCCATTAGGATATAAATTGAAACTATTGGCTGAGGTCCCAAAAGCTGCAGGTCATAATATAACGCAAAGTTCAGAGCAGAGGGCGCTACTAGCACATACAGTAAATAATCCGACCAAAATCGAATGCGGGCTCTACACTCGCGGCGCTAAAGACCACGAGGGCTGCGAACCGCGAGTGAGGAGCGTTTCGCGGCTTCACGTTCGCGCTTCGCGGCTTCGCATTTGTACGCATCGTGTTCACGGCGCATAGCATCCGTGAATCGCGGCCGCGCGACCGAATATTGACAGACATGTTGTCAATTTATGTCGAACAAAACTTTTTGTTCACTAGGTTGGTGCTGCCTCTAGGATGAAAACATTGCAATAATCTATTAGTCATTAAAAAAAAACATTATAAATAACAGATAAAACAGTGGCATTATTTGAAATAAAATTATTATATGAATTATCGACTAACTTGGCATTTTTTATGACAATTCATTCTTCACTGTTAAAATGCGGCCATTTTGGATTTTTAAGAACCTCTTTTTGAATTTCGAACACAAAGATGGCTTTCGGGCGCTGAATAAGACAAGTGGTATCGGTTCAATGGTTTTCACTTTTCTCATCATCAATCACTCGAGTGATAACTCCTATCTCGGAATGATTAATGAGAGTGATGAGCGGACAGACTACGCGACAAGAGAGTTTTATGCAGCTGTGGAAGTTTCTACGATATATAATATGCATTATCGAAAACATGCGAGTCGGTTGGGTTTGATGTAACGCGACCAAACTATACGTAGGTGCCCCATCTGCCTGGGAATCAACTTCTCTGATCGCGTAACTATTCAAGACTCACTGTTTTTGTCTGTCATGTGACTTTTACAATGTGCCAGACAAAGTCAAGAAGAAAATAGACCTTATCTTATATATAAAATTCTCGTGTCACAATGTTAGTCCACGAACTCCTCCGAAACGGCTTTACTGATTTTTACCAAATTTTATATGCATATTCAGTAGGTCTGAGAATCGGCTACTCGGTACTTATTATATTGATAAGTGCATTTGTTGAATAAATAATAGTAAATTATTACAACTCGAGAAAAACGACGACCAGGATAGCGATGGACTTTGCCAAAGTGACATATTTATTTAGTCACTTCAATAAAATAATACGGGCGATATACTTTATAATATGGCAATGAAACGTTTGCCGGGACAGCTAGTCTTATATATAAAAATGGATTTTCAAATGTGTTAGTCGCTCTAAACTCGAAAACGGCTGAACGGATTGGGCTGATTTTAGTCTTAAAATATTCGTAGAAGTCCAGGGAAGGTTTTAAAGGGACCTGTGACACGAAGTTCACCGGGACAGCTAGTGTATTATAGTTACTCGCTGTATGAATATTTTTGGGGCATAGAAGCGTCAAATGTGAACGCACCTTACATTATCACGGTTCTTTAAAAATAAATGTAAGCTAAAATGTTACGGATATTAATATGAAGTATGTAAAAGTTTTTATAATATTATGGCGTCAAGTTTAAAATACATGTGCATTAGGGCTTGTAAATTCGTTTACTTCGACAGCAAGGAAATTAAAATAACATGGGATATTTTGTCATAACTCATGAGTCATAAGACTCATAAGGCATTGCGAACGCCATGACATCTAACTTTGTCATCAAAATTTTGCTGACGGCAGCATCAACACAGACAGTAAACATAAACGTTTGTTCGACGTTTGACAAGGTTTCTGTCAATATTCTGATATGGCGTGTGCAGCGTAACGGATTTTGATCGGTTATTTACTGTATGTGCTTATAGCGCCCTCTGCTCAGACGTTTGCGTGAAAGGCGACGTGATCTGATGTCTAAAACGTAACGTCTCTATGAAGATCATAAAATAATCGCTATTTTAGTACCATGGACAAAAACAGGTTATGTTATGACAACATTGTATAGATCTTGCAATCTACGAGTGCGCGTCGCCCTTAGTTGTGTGAGTGACCATAATATCTATACACGCGTACATGGCTCGCTCGCTACTGACTGCTCCGTCGGGTACGCACACTAACGAAAATGTCTATTCACATTTCCAACTACAAATAAAGGCGACGCGCACTCGTAGATTGCAAGAACTATATCAATTTTATATGCTACTGCTCAAACAATAAAAGCACTTTTACATTGTCTGAAAATATCAGGAAAATATTAAGACTACAAAGTAGTATATTGGACGTAAAACATTATTACTGGGGACTGGGGAGTAATACGGCGAAGTTAAAAATGTCGTTCCAATGCGATGTTGAAAGTTTGTGATAGAGTCGGATTATGTAACTTGGTTCCGTAGACAATCCATACATCCACACTAATATATCTTATATATAACTAGCTGTTGCTCGCAACTTCGTCCGCGTTAACATAGTCATAACAAAGATGGATAGTTTTCCCCTTTTTGTGGTTCCTTATACAAAACGGGGTAAAAACATGACCCTATTTAAGCAAACGTCAAACGCAAACGTCCATAAACTTTCATGTTTCTAACTCAAGAAATAAAGGGGTAAAATTTTCAAAATTCCTTCCTTAGTGGGTGTCTACTGAATAAAACAACCCTACATACCAAATTTCGTGGCTGTAACTACTGTAATATATATATATATATATATATATATATATATATATATATATATATATATATATATATAAAAATAGAAATTGACTGACTGACTGATTCATCATCGCTGAGGAAAAACTGTTAAAGTTACAGCCACGAAATTTGGTATGTAGGGTTGTTTTATTCAGTAGACACCCACTAAGGAAGGAATTTTGAAAATTTTACCCCTTTATTTCTTGAGTTAGAAACATGAAAGTTTATTTTTGGACTGCTGATTAAAAATGAATCGATAGGTGTTTGAGCGTTTTTCGAAATTATATATATATATATATAAATAAATATAAATTGATTTTCAAATGTGTTAGTTGCGCTAAAACTCGAAAACGGCTGAGCGGTTTGGGCTGATTTTAGTCTTAAAATATTCGTAGAAGTCCAGGGAAGGTTTTAAAGTGACACGAAGTTCACCGGGACAGCTAGTATTATTATAAATGTGAAAGTGTGTCTGTCTGTCTGTTACAGAGGTAACAGACAGACAGACTGAAGGCGTGAAGAGTCACGCCCAAACCGCTTAACCAATTTTGCTGGGTATGGAGGCGAGCCCAGAGAAAGGACATAGGATACTTTTACTCCCGGAAAAATATACGGTTTCCGCGCAATAATCGAATTTTGACGCAACTGAGTTGTGGGCGGATCTGGTATTTTATGACTGTAGGCGGGGCTCAAAGTATCTCCGTACCAAATTTCAGGAAAATCAGTTTAGCGGTTTGATCGCTAAGAGGTAACTGACATACAGACATACTTTAGCATTTATAACTTTATTAGGATGGTTTTTTTTTAAATCCACCACGGAACCCCAAAGTATATCTTAGCTTAGCATCTTATCGCAGGAAGTTGGGAAGTCTTTAACGATGTCAAAAGGCGGCGGTAAACATAATTTATTATTTTGCATAATTTCGCGGCTATGGCATTTTCCATTTTTATTACTTACTGACTTATGGCCTACGACAGTGTTTTTCAACCTTTTTTATCATGCGACCCGAGGCACGCAAGGGCTTTTTTTATACAGGGAAGACGCTTGCGTGCCCTGGCCTGATATGCCTCAGTTATACTGAAACGGAAAATATAATATTATGCGGGACTGGCATGATGCGACCTCTCTAGTATATTAAAAAATTATTATTTCGCGACCCCCCGAACCCTTTGCTTTTTAATCATATATGTATGTTTCTGGTTTTTTATCTTTCTCTTAAAGTTCATCAACTATACTATCAATGTTTTTAATTTTGATGTTTTTTAATAAAAAAGACCTCTGGTGAGTTGGCGACTTACCCCTACAGAAACTTCACGAACCCGAGGGAGTCGCGAGTCGCGACCCTCAGGTTAAAAAGCACTGGCCTACAGAGTTTGGATTAAATTATCGCACTGAATTACAGTGATAAAATTGAGATATTGATATCGTCCAAATTATGAGGGTTTTACCATATTTGGGAGAAAAGTTGCTGTAACTTTTGGTAAATGACTTATAACAAGTGAGCAAAAGAAGTTATGTGTTATTAAAATTGAGTTAAGTACCAGTTTGAATTAGCTACTTTTTAAAAGTAATATATAATTAGCTAGAAGCTGCATAATATTATGCCATCAACGAACTCAATTTTTATAATCATAAATATACGGTTCCCAAGCGTTAAATTTAAAGTTTTTTTTTTTTTTATTCGAAGTTGTCTTCAAATGGCAAAAAAACATTGTTAAGTAGCTTAAAATAAATGGAAAATAAAATTAAATAAAGATATTGTCTTTAAAAATTACAATAAAGCAGCATCTAATATAATAATATAGGCCCTTGTAGGGATAAAGTTATTATATCAAAGTTTAACCATATTGTTCAAAGGTAATAAAAACTAAGCCGCAATACTAAAGGGCCTACCCTTTGGCTGGGATGAAATCGGACAAAAAATTTAATACCTCCGAAACCCTTATTGGTTTTTACATAGGCCCTACGCAAATAGCCCTTCATATTACCTTGTCCTTTTGCGAAGGGTAGTAATGCAGACAATTCGTTGAAAATGTTACACGTGAGATGAAATTTAAATACTTACTTATATATTACACATACTTACTTATATATACAAGCGACCCGCCACGGCATCGCACGGGTATAAAATAGGTATATAGCCACTGAAAAAAATATCGATAGCCTATAATGATCCTTCACTGAGTCTTATCTGTGCCAAATAACATAAAAACTGCTCCAGTAGTTCGCGAGATAAGACCTTACAAATAATTTTCCCCGTTTTTTCCACATTTTCCTCCATTTCTTCGCTTTTATTAGTCTGATACAATATAACCTATAGCCTTCCTCGATAAATGGGCTATGTTACACTGAAAAAATCATCAAAATCCGTTAACTAGTTTTAAAGATTAAAGGGAACAAAGGGACATGAGGGAAAAAAGCGACTTTGTTTAATAATATGTATAGATATATAGATTAAGTATACACTTGAATTAAAATACTTAGCTCAAATCCAAAATGTGTAATTAAATCTTACCCTTGATGAATCTACAATACTTACTAATTTTACGTCGTTTCGCCAAAATTGGTTTGGCGCGCTGGAACTGTATATTTTTCCGAGGTAAAAACTATCCTATATCCTTTCATGGGACTTAAAGTATCTCCGTGCCAAATTTTAGCAAAATTGGTTCTGTAGTTTGGGCGTGAAGAGGTAATAGAGTATAGACTGACACAATTCGACAATATCCCGGAAAATGTACGGTTCCCGCGCGATAAAGGAAATTTGGCGCAACAGTGTCAACTAGTTAGTGTCTAAACACACTAGGCCGAAGTTACGCGGCGTAAATTCCGCATGATTCTGCCTGCAGTGTAATTTACTCGTAAATTACCGATGACACACTATTCCGTCGCATTCCGTCCGTATTTTCAAGTATGCGTTTGACATTGCGGACGTAATTTACGCCGCGTAACTTCGGCCTAGTGTGTTAAGTTTAGACACTAAGGCTGGTATAAATAGTCAGTACTCAAGATGCATCTCGGTCTCAAGACACGGTTCAGGCTCTGTGATTGGTTGGCTGTCATAATTTGGACCAATCACAGAGCCGAACCGCATCTTGAGACCGGGTCGCATCTTAAGTACTGACTATTTATACCAGCCTAACTGATACATAAAATGGTTTCCACGTAAACTACGACTGCCAATGTACTATCAGCGAACTTGATTCCTAGGCAGTTGACGGACCTACGTCGTTTGGTCGGCTTATGTCAATTCAATGTTAACATTGAATTGACATAAGCCGACTAAACGACGCAACTAGCTATGAAGGTCGTGGGTTTGACGTAACGCGACCAAACTATGTAGGTCCCCCGTCTGCCTAGGAATCAAAGTCTCCGATAGTACATTAAGATCGTGGGTTCATTAGCCCTTTATTAAGTCAAATCTCACGAACTAACACTACAGTCTGAGTTTCTGTTAGTCTGTAGTAATATTTGATTTTGTAATTCAATTTGATTGCTTTGATGGCGCATAGACGTACAATGATGTGGAGACGTCGCATGGACGTTGTGAAATACGAACATGGCGGCAGTAACATGATCTGATAATGGTTCACAGAAAATTTTACTGGCTCGATGACGTCCGCTACTCCGATGCGCCAAAATTTGTTTATCGCGCGGGAACAGCACATTTTTTTGAGATGAAAAGTATGTCCTTTCCGGGGACTCAAAGTACATACCAAATTTTAGCAAAATCGGTTCAGTAGTTTTGGCGTAAAGATGTAACAGGCAGACAAACTTTAACATGTGAACTAGTTCGCGTTGTCGCACACTCATCACATTCTTAAACTACTGAACTCAACCTACTCTAAATAAAGTGATGAATAGCATAATTTGTACATATTGTATTGTGTTTAGGAGACTTGTAAATATTTGTGTGCGTAAAGGTGAAGAAGTATATATTATAAGAATTAGTCACAATAAATCAGATATCAACTTCTTGTTGTGTCTCATTCATCTCCCATTTCCTACCCTTATACACTCGTCCAGGGCTACTCATTTCCTACCCTTATACACTCGTACAGGGCTCTGGAAGTGTTCCGACCGACTCACAAATCCACACCGACAACCTCTCACTGTGGCCAAGACACCTTTAGCCTAACCACAGTCACCTGAGCCTGGGTGATTGAAAGTGAGAAAATCATTTCCATCCTTTTATTCCCTTCAACTATCCGCCTGCTACCTTAGGTCTCATGGTAGCAGGTTTCCTGGACTTATTAAATGTATTTATATATTACAAAAACCTATGGTTAGGGCTAGGACCTTAGGGCATTAGGAAGGTGTTAGGGACCCTGGTGCTAGGGTACAGCTCCCCCATAGTAACGTGAAACCTTATCCTGGGTTTTACAGATATGGATTAAACAATATACACTAACTTTACAAAACTCTATAGCGTGTACTGTTAATTAAAAATCTCGTTTTTCAAAAGTATGTAAGGCCAACCAAGAAAGTATTGTTCCAAATTACGCCACTACGTAAATAACGTTTGATTTCCAGTCCTATTTCATGTAGGCGAAATGAAGGGATGAAGCTGGTTAGTAATATTAATACACCTATTCAAATATTAACAACAAGCTAACCCGTTGAACGTGGTATCTCTTCCCTCCTAATTTAAACTTTTCCTGGACTTATATTTCAAGACCAAAATTAGCCAAATCATTTCAGTCATTCTCGAATTTTAGCGAGACTAAATTTTTAACTTATTTTTTATTAAATATAGATTTCATATTTTACGAGTATTACATTAACTTCCTTTCGATGTCCCTACAACGTATGTCAACGACAAGACCGACTTGAGAGTTGTCACATAGTTGTAAGTTACTGTGTGTGAATTGTTTTATCCATATTGTTAGATCTTGCGACTTCCTTGCGGTTTTGTTCAATGTTGTTTGTGGTAGTGGATGTATTTTTAACCTAATGTGTCCGAAATTATAAATTGAACTAATAGTGTATGCTACTGCAATCTTTTCACGCTACAGGCAGCACCAGTACAGTAAACGAAAAGTTTTGTTTGACCACTTTTCTGCGAATATTCTGGTATGATGTGTACAAAAAAAGTTAATCTTTTAGCGCTGCTACTTTCACTGTGAACTCTATACAGGGGACTCATACACACCATAAACTATTATCACTTAGCTTGGTTACAACCTGTATAACGCCTTTATACACATTGGATAATATATTTTATTAAAGAATTGCATAATCTTTTGTTAGTAAGCGGTTCAATTTTTATTCGCTTAAGGCGAAGCGTCCCGCACTAGTTAAATTTATATTTAATATCGAGGTGTGATGGAACCCTTGATATGCAGATTAAATCTGAGGCGACTTAGTTCAATTCCAGTTTAATCTCGACCAGAGTAGATTTAAGGAGAAGCAGAGAATAATTTTACGTGGCTGTTATTTTTAGTGTAAGTTATGTTACTTTGTAACGTCTACACCAGTGTTTTTCAACCTTTTTGATGATACGAGCCCTGTCATGAAAAAATATTTCACTACCCATAAATTAAATGCGAGCCAAAAAAATGTCTTCCGCGGAACTTTTGAGAATTCTCCGGTTTTTGGCTACTATTTAATTTGTGTGTCATAATCTTATAGTACATTGTGCTATGCACAGTTTCGTTACAAAAAGTCATTTCTATTCTATTCCGCGGCGGTATAAATTGGGCCTTAAATATGTCTGTCAATTACACCCGTTCGTCAAATCTATCACAGAGTTTTTTTTTTTGGTTTACGTGTCAAATTTGTGAGGCCAGTATGCTTTGCCTTAACTGCGGTGGCGCGGCCATTACTGGGTACAAGTTCACGTAATTACTCCCTAACTCCATCGCCATGCGCATAATATGTTAAAGGTCAGTTCACAGTACTAAGACGTTTATATATATACTATTATAAATGCGAAAGTGTGCCTGTCTGTTATTAAAATATCTCTTCACGCTCAAACCGCTGAACAGATTTTTCTGAAATTTTGTATGGAGATACAAGAGTATTCTTTGACCTTTTCCGGGACTTAGAAGTCCCGAAAAATGTACGGTTCCCTAGCGATAAACGAATTTTGGCGCAACGGAGTTGCAGGCGTCTTATTAAGCCACCCTATAATATATTTTATAATCAAAAATCATTCTGCACATTTCCCCATAGTTAAAAAAATAGGATACTCATTTTCTATTGAATTTGTTACTTATTGAATTACTCATATTCTATTGAACCCTAATCTCTGACAGTCAAGGATTAAGACTATATTAATAGTAGGGGAGGGGAGAGTTCTATTTGTGTGGTCATTCGACGCGTCATGGAAACCTAGGTTTTTTACATTAGGTGAAATTTATAAAAAAATAATTAGAGCCTAAAACGCTCTATTTATTATTAAAAAATAATTAGAGCGTAAAACGCTCTAATTATTTTAACGGTGGGTTCAAAAACTGCAGCCAGTTTAAAGTTTTGAAAAAGAAAATATATTGAGGAAATTGCTTATTTAGGTAAATTGTAGATATATTTTAGACAACAAGGACTAAATAATATAGTTTAGTGCAAAATAAAATATCTGCGAAGCTTAGTTAGGAAAATATGAAGCTTAATTTTTTTATATTTTAAAATATCCCTATAGGCTTACCTAACATTTGAATCGTCAGTGCTTTATATGGAAGCTTTATATGGAAGCTTCTTTTAGGAAATCCCCTCTTCCCCGCCCCAACTATAACGTCCATCGTTGGTTTGACATTTATTTTTATAAGAATACCATTTTCAGAGGCGGCGCAAGGCGTGGGCGATGTGGGCGACCGCCCACGGCCTCGCGGCCCAAGGGGCCTCGCGCCTCTTGGACCCCGAGTATATTTTTTCGGGAATTTACGCATTTTGAGACTCACATTTTATTTATAAAAAAATGATTGTCTATTAAAAATAGTCCATTTGGGCCTAGGGGGCCTCGCAAAATGTATCTCGCCCACATAAAAAGTTAGTCTTGCCCCGCCACTGACTATTTTGTACTAATAATTATTATTATAATCATAAATTCTTTATTTACACACACAAAAAAGAAGAGACACAAAAACACCTAAAAGAACAAACAAAAGAAAAAACAACAACAAAAAAATTACAAAATAATTATGCACGGTCTTATACCGCTTTAAGCGGTTTCTTCCAGACAACCGATAGTATATTGAGACTGCATTAAAACCAAGTCGAGAACGATGATTGTGTTTTCAACAGAATCTAATATACTGTACTCAGCGTAACATGGCGGTAGCGGTCATTGACTCCCTGTCAAAAACTTGTCATTTTCTATACAAAGCCGCGATTGACAACATCTGACACTTCATTGTGAATCGCGGCTGCTCGGCTTATAATATATAAATTGACAAATGTTTGACAGTAGGTCAATGACCGCTACCGTCATGTTTCGCCGAGTACTGCAGTATATTAAGTACTATAACTTTACATTGCTACGAAACTCTACGAAAATTCGTAGAGGCTCTACGCTCGTAGCGGCTCTACGAACTTGTAATATTTTATGCGCCAATGCTTGAAAGTAATAACTAATAACATAATATTTTTCCTTGAGATACTATTATAATATATCAATATCTAGTATTGATATATAGGATGTAATATACTAAAATATGATAATACTTTACAGTGTGTATGTGTTCCTTATACAGGCTGTAACAAGACACAGGTAATATATTTTTAGGGTGTGTAATGTGTATGTGTATAGAGTACACTGTGAAAGTAGCTACCCTAAAAGAGTTCCTTTTTTTTCTAATAATTATTGTCAGGACTTTACGACGTTAGAGAATTTCTCATAGAAGTCAAAAATAACTCATTCAGTACTGCTACGCGTTCACAGCAAACTATAATAATATAATCCTATCATTATGGTTTTTAACTCCTTTTTTAAAAAATCAATTATAGTTATCTTATACTTCAGACGTCATTTCAGAAAAACGTCTGTCGGGTCCGTTTGTGCTATAAATATCAATAATGATACTTTCTTATTGAAAGTATTTTTAATAAAGTCCATTATCACGTATGTGCCCCAAGGGTGGACCCTTATAACAAAATAGATTATAGTGTACAAATATCGTTTGATATTCCACATACGTTCACTGTGTTGAGCTTTAGTGAATCTCGGATGACGGGCATCAGTGAATAGGGTAATAAAGGCAGGCTTACATGTTGCAAAAAGGCCCCTCTTCACGTAGTATGAATACCATGATTTCGATCTATCATGCACAATGCAAAGAGGCAATCAAAGACGAATTGTAGCAAAGAACATAATATTAAGTTATTTTTTAGTACGAAGAAAATATGTTTAAAGTTTTTGATATTAAACGAAGTTGAGGATATGCAAGTTGGAATCCGGCTACATGAAGCGACAGCAGACCATGTGTCGTCGCGACACTACTGGTTTGTATTTCTATGAAAAGTGTCGCTAGCTTCGTGTCGCTAGCTGCGGAGGGTATTTCACAGAAATACATACAAACCAGTAGTGTCGCGACGACACGTCGTCTGCAGTTGTTGCGTGTCGCTCGGTTCCAACTGGTACCACGACACAGACCACGATTAGTATCTACTTGAAATACTTTAAAAATAAATAACACTTCTTCACTACCACTGATTAGTAAATTAAATTAAACACAGACTATCCTATTATTGGAAGACATCTAGTGGCAACTTACATTTAAGCCGACTTCCAAAAAGGAGGAGGCTATTTTTTAAAGTACTAGGAATGCTAATATCAGGATTTTCTCTAATATGAACTCCGAAAGTGTCAACGATTGAGTGTTTTGCCATAATCATTCAAAAACTTGATGAAAATTTAACATCATTGTTTTAACCTATCAAGCCCCTAAGCACCGGTGATCGCGACAACAATAGAATAACAATAGATTTCCAAGAATCCGCGATCGATTAACATACATATAGATCAATGCCTTTTTTTCTATTTATTTCATAAATTATCTTTTGAAATTAATACTGAAATTGATTTGAGATATCTCTCTAAATTTTTATACGATCAATTTACAATACTTATATTATTTTAGCATTATGGGCAACCACCTTTAGCCGGTCACCGACTGACAAAACAATCCGAATTGATCCCAAATGAAAGGTTATTGGAAAAAATAGCGGTGTCTGTGGGAACGTGGGGTCGCCATAATTACTTATTATTGATTATGTTGAAGTGCCGCTGCCTCAAGTCATAAATCATGATAATAATATAGTACGATCAAATTAATAAAATCAGCGGAAATATTTCGTGTAGTTTTGAAAATCGCTACAGTTATTCCTTGTGATATCCAGATGAACATGTCAAAAGTCCTCAAGGGTGGGGGGTGAGCTAAGAGTGTAGAGGGGGGGGTCAAAGGACCCTTTTTTTAGGTTTTTGCTCATAAGTAAAAAACCTGCACAAATAGCATTACGGTTACTTCCAGGAAAATTTTCTACATAAAATTTCCTCTAAATTATGTCCTATAATTTTTTTTGTACGGTCGATACTTTAGGAACTACAGGGGGGGTCAAATTCCTCAAAAGTGCGAATCGCGAAAATAACACGCATCGAACGTCCGAGACTAAGAAAACAACTTATTCTGATTCAAATACCTGCTATTCACAGATAATTCAATTCAATTCAATTAATTTATTTCAGATTTTCATCCATAGTGTTAGTTTCAACAATAGGTCCTTATTCTAGTGTTAGTAAAAAATATAAAATAATTGTTTGTCCTAGCTGCTATTATTACAAAACGTTAGACTAGTCACCATGGAATTAGGAAGGTACTATACAGCTGGAAGGCTTACTTCATCATTTTGAAATATTAAAATGAACCTTACTTCCATGTGCTAAAGTATTATTTTTATTAACTAATATCTCCTTATAGTAGCGAGCACGAGCGAGAAATCGATTTTCTTGGTTTGTCCCTTTCGCACAATTGCCATGTAAAATATACGATAATACATAATTTCAGTCTTGATATGAAAGTTACAGTTCAACAAGAGCATTTCCTAGCTAATGCGAAAAACAAGTCTCGACTTATACAACTCCTCACAGAAAAAATGCAGGCAGAGCAAATTGAAACACGAGTGGCACCTAGTGATGCTGATTGTAAATTATAAAAAGTGCAATTGAAAAAGTCGCAAACTATCCTGAGGTTGCTGTTGTTTAATAGTCCTTCTTATGGCTCTGTCACCACCAGATAAGCAAATATTCTTTGTGAAGCCATTAAGAGGTAAAGTGGAAATGCAAATATTTTCCTCACAAGAACTCCAAAAACTCTCATTTTGCTCTTCCATTCTTTTCCTACATAGCTTCAGCGGTTGCGACACAACTTCAGCTATTTACAGGAAAGGCAAAGTGTCAGTTGTTAAGCTATTTGATCAAAAACCAAAAATCAAGGATATTGCCGCCATCTTCTACAATCCAACATCAACATCTGAAGAAATAGCAGAGTCAGGAGAAAGGATGTTTTTGACGATGTATCGTGCAGCCACTGATCAGCTTGATCTTAACAGACATCGATACTCAGTTTTTGTCAAATCCAGCACCAAATCCAAACCAGATCTTTCCTCTCTCCCACTTACAAAAGGACCAGCAAAATTTCACTCATTCCGAGTGTTCCACCAAGTACAAGAGTGGTTAGGTAACGCACTGCCTCCTGAAATGTGGGGACGGAAACGAGGAGCTGATGGAAACCTCGAGCCTGTTACCACTCATGATCCTCCAGCTCCTGACACCGTGCTGAAGTCAATATTTTGTCGCTGCAAAAGTGATTGCACTGGTAATTGTGAATGCCGAAAAGCTGGTATCACGTGCAGTCTAGTATGCAACGGCTGCTTGGGTTCGTGTACAAATGGCGTACCTGTAGATTTGGTAGATATAGAAGGTGAAGATGATGATGATGTAGTAGAAGAAAATTATTGATTTAATTAAGACTGTCTAATTATTATTTTCTAGTTTTGAATACATTTTGAAAACATACCAATTTTATTTTATTAATAAAACCGTCTCATTTTTTATACCTATATAAAGTTGAACACTCTGTAACTTCTAAAGTATCGACCATACAAAAAAAATTATAGGATCAAATTTAAAGGAAATTTTATGTAGAATGTTTTCCTAGAAGTAACCATTACGCTATTTGTGCAGGTTTTAGACTTATGAGCTAAAATCTAAAAAAAGGGTCCTTTGACCCCCCCCTACACCTTTAGCTCACCCCCCACCCTTGGGGATTTTCAATATGTTTATCTGGATATCTCAAGGAATAACTGTAGCGATTTTCAAAACTACACGAATTATTTCCGCTGATCGTCCATTTTCGGCTTAATTTTCTTAGGCTAATAATATTATGTCTGTTTCACATGATGGTCGATAGACCCTAAGGTCGCATAGCGGCACCTGGTGATAAATGGGATATCAAAAACCCTCATCCCCACTCTCATTTTCACTGTATAATATTAACCGCCAACCCCCATAAGGACACCGGCGACCGCGACAACAATAGAATAACAATAGATTTCCAAGAACCCGCGATCGAAGGATCAATAATTTAAGTAAATAATAAACAATATGGATAAATAAATGTTATGCGTGTATAATTATTATTTTTAATACTTACAAATGGAATATCAAAAACCTTCATTAAAACAGATTGAACTGAAAATTATTAACTCCTTTGAAATAATATTTTACGCCTGACAAAAGTAATTAGCAAAAATGTAATTGAGCGCATATCAACGTTCCGACAAGGGCCTTATTAAATAGACGTAAAATTAAAAGTAGCAACACGGAGAAATTTGTGCCATGTCGCCTTTTCCTTTTGTTGTTAAGTATTTATTATTTTATATAGTGTAATATAAAAATTGCTATCAGAAGTAATCATTTTTTATTATTGACGCGCCAAAACATCAATGTAACCTTATCACGTTTTTCTAATATTAGGTATCAATACTAAAGTGTGTATATCAGCTATCTAATACCTCTTCACAGAACGCTGAAAGGATTTAGATAGAATTTTGTATTTAAACTATTTTGAAACTAAATTATTTAAACTAATTTGAGTATTGAAAAAGAACTATATTCTTTACTCCGTAAAAATATACGGTTTCCGTGCATAAAACTTTAATTTCTTCGCAATATCCTGAACAATGATAAAAGGATTATAATGCTATACTATTTTAATACTTACTGACAATGTAAATTACTTTTAAACTAAAGTTTTGAGCCGTTGAATTATAACCCGCTCAGTCGCCATGCCAGTGAAATATGCCAGCAATTAAGGTTAACTTATGCACTGCTAGTAAACTGGCAAGATGTCGCTTGTAAGCTATAAATTTCAGCAAGTTTTTATTTAATTCTGTGTTTCTGTTGTAAATGTAAGAGCTGGGAAAATAAGTAATTACACAATCGTTACTAGATGACGCTCGCAACTTTGTTGCGCCAAAATTTTTTACATTTTCATTTTAACAAAAACTATCCTGTAACCTATTTCGTGTATCTTCTAGTATCTTATAACCAATTTTCACCAAAATCCGTTCAGCCGTTTAAGCTGAAAGCGTTAATAAACAAACACACTTATACATTGATATTGAATAAGTTATACTTTTTAACCGACTTCCAAAAAACGAGGAGGTTATATGTTCGGCTGTGGATATTTTTTTTTTTTTTTTTTTATTTTTGTATGTTCAACGATTACTCCGCCGTTTGTGAACCGATTTTCGAAATTTTTGTTTTGTTGTATTAGGTTTCACTCCAATTTGGTCCCATTTTCACAAAGGTGGTGACCTGATGATGGGATCCATGAGTAATCGAGGGAACTCCTCGAAATTTATATGGAAACATATGGTGATTTTGGTTTTATGTGAAGTGTACTAAGAATACGCTACCAAAAAGTCAAATATTGGGTCAAGGTATACCATGGTTTCGATGATGCTGAGAGAACTCCTGATTCCTTATAGATACACGTTTGGGAGTTTCGGCGTTGTTTTAAGAACAGAAAGCATAAACTACTATGCAATTCATATTCATCATCATAATCATCATCATCATCATCGTCATCATCATCATTACCACGTCGTGTTAAGGCCACGAATGTCTCATGGCACAGAATAGATAATAGTACAAGGCATAGGTATGGATATACTAATAATAATAATGATGTACTGTATAACAATTAACAACACCTGTTTGTTTTTAATACACGGCGGTCGGCGTCGGTCGCCGCCCAGCGCCGCCGCGCGAAGACAGAATATCGAATACTTTACTAACTACTTTATAATATACAGATCGAATACTTTACTACTTTATAAAATTTTAATAGACAAATAGAATTAAAATAAAGTTATTTTAAAAAGAGCATTTAAACAAAACAAAGTCATTAATGGCCTGTTTCACCGCTTCCTGATAAGGTGCCCGATAGGGTTATTTGACAGATTTTCCATACTCCATCTGTCAAATTAAGTGGTGGATAGCCTTATCAGGAAGCGGTGAAACAGGCCCTAAGTGTCTTTTTAATTAATTATACTTATTAATCGATAGATGGTGCACTAAGTACCTATCGATTTGAATTCTTGATAACAAGAACAGCTGTCAATAATTATGATAATATTAAATATTATGCTACGCTACATCCTATGCAAGTTTGTACAATTTTTTATCTGATAGATCCTTCGATCGTGGAAAAACGAGACACAATAGCCTTTCTATTGTTATCGCAATCGCCGGTGACCGCTTCGGGCTTGAAATATTAAAATTGTTAAATTACTTAGCACAATATGTTCACTTCACTGATAATATTATATTATTTTGTGAGTGTGAGTTGTGACTCTTAACAAATTGTAATAAGATACGTAAAATATACGCGAAGATTTATCTACTAGTGTAACTAAAAAGAGTGAAATTATTATTATTTTTAACAAAAAATTAAAACCGACTTCCAAGGTAAAAACAATAATAACATTAATGTGAACTAAAAAGTATTAAATAATTTTTACTATCTAATAGTGCCTTTTTCCGAATTCGGCTAAACCTCAACTATTTCTGTACTCAATCTTCATAATTTTGAAGTCGGTGCCAGTTCCAAAAATTTTAAATATACTGTCAGAGGACTGAAGATTCAGCTATCTGGTACCGACTTCAAAATTATGAAGATTGAGTACAGAAATAGTTGAGGTTTAGCCGAATTCGGAAAAAGGCACTATCAGATAGTAAAAATTATTTAATACTTTTTAGTTCACATTAATGTTATTATTGTTTTTACCTTGGAAGTCGGTTTTAATTTTTTGTTAAAAATAATAATAATAATTTAACGTTCAATACGTTGGCACTTGGCGGTTGTACAAGAGACAAAAATCAAGGAAAAGCAACGGCTTTCGTTTTTATTACGTTAATCCTTCAAGACCCATAAGAGCACGGGTGATCGCGACAACAATAGAATAACAAAAATTTCCAAGAATCCGCGATTGAAGGATTAAGGTTTCGATGTAAAAAAGCGTGCCTGAGGTTAATATTATTGAAGCATACATAGTTTTCTTTTAGTCCAGTAAAAGTGAACAAAGCGGCTAACTTTTGCCTTTGACACTTTGCGGGCTGGCGGTCAAACACAAAACAACGAAAAACTTTCCTTCACAAGAGTTAAAGTACAAAAGTCAATGCATTGTTTATTTTTCCACTTTATACATAACTTTAACAAATAGTTAAAAAGATTAAAAACTTTTAACAGTCAACAAAATAAATTATGATTATGTAGCTACTCCAGTTGACACGGCAAGCGTTGTTTTGCCATATAAGCTATTTTCAGACCTACATAATTTTAACAAAATAGGTCCAACGATTTCGACGGCGATTGGCAACATACACCGCGACACGAGAATTTTATATTATATTAAATAAGTTGAGATATTAATATCAACAAAGATAAACCTATATCTATTATTACAATACTGAATACAAGTACGGCACTGGAACAGACATACACACACACAATAACATAACATTATCGTTTATTTCCAAGAGCCTTAAACTTCAGCGTAGGCAAAAAAAACATACATCAGTAAAAACAATAAAGGAAATTTATTATAATTTGTTTCAAAGAAAAATTACAAAGAGAATATAATAAATTGCAAGCCAAAAGTCATATTTGCCCAAGTTATAAGTGAAATCTTCTAATAAGATAAGTGCTTTTGGAGGATATATTTTCATTTCTCCGAGTATACCAGAGGTTCCCAAATGGGGTCGCAACGCAAGGGGCTCCCTGCGTTTGCATCATCAAGATATTGTCATCTAACGGTGTTTACACTAACACACTGTATAGTAATAAAATAGTAATATGCGACCCAAACCCCTCAATGCGTAGGTTGAGAAGCTCTGAAAACACGAATGTTTTTCAGTTCCGAAACATTGTCTGAATTATTTATGTTAATATTTGATCACATCATGAGTTACGAAAGAATTTATTGATTTGTACATTGAGATATTGAGATGTGGATGGAGTAATAAAGTTCTAGACGTGTGTGGAGATGGATTTATTTATACCACAAGAGTGTATAGTCGAGGAAATATCAAGTTTATCATAATTCAACCTTATTGCTCGGTTGTTTCCGAGCAATAAGTTTGAATTTTTAAACCCTACTGGATTTAAAAATTGTACAATCTGTTTTCAACTGTACGTTATCTTTTTATGTACCATCGAGGAAATTGATTCCTATGCGATTGATAGACCAACGTTATTTGGTCGAATATGTCAATTCAATGTTAATTGTGATCTGTCGGCTGGGTTTGACGTAACGCAACCAAACTACGTAGGTCCCTGATCTGCATAGGAATCAACTTCTCTGATAGTACATATGCTATAAAAATTGCTACTAGTGTGTGCTACGTTTATTTCGTCTTTGCCTGCTGTGTTACATTATTGTATGTAGTAAAAAATATGACCTTAATATGATTTAGCAATTGTTGTTTCTTACAAGCTACAGAAAAGCAAAGAGTGGCGATAACTATCAACAAATTAATTTAGTGTACATTATTTGATTAGATTACTATTACTGCTTCTAGTGCAAAAGATAGATGGGTAATGAAACCAAATATCAATAATTTAAAATGATTTATTCAACAATAAACATCAGTATCAAAATATGAATCATTCCTTAACAAATAACAAAATACTAGCACAACCTTACATTATCTATTCTTGGCATCCTCTTTGGCTTCTTCGCCTTTAATTTTAATCTCCTCTATGTTACTTGGTTTGTGAACTGGTGCTATTTCTACTGGTGGTGGAGTTATGGGTACTAAGCTACCATCTTCTTCAGCCACTTTAAGACCTATAGTTGCACCGAGTTTAGCACTAGCCTGTCTAAAAGTATCTGATAATTTAACTTGTACTACATTAATACACATAGATGTCAAAGCCAGACCAAACACTAGATATAGGATGGAAGCCATCATAAACATAGGATGGTCAGGAACCAAATCACCTAAACCTATGGTCGACATAGATATAAAAACGAAGTAGAACGATTCAAAGAAGCTCCATGTCTCCCATAAGTTGTAACCGATAGCACCGATTATGATATAGACTACCAAAATGAAGATAGCTACTGATATGGGTAAGTTGAATTCGTCGTCTATCTCAAAGACTGATGGTGCAGGCGTCCCAGGGTCTGTTTCGACTTCTACCTCTTTTACCACTCCAGGTTTCGGGGGTAGGGGTGGTGGAGCATCGCTGGTCTTCCTCTCTACTGGTGGGCCAGCTATCTCGATGTCTTCTTCGGAGAACACCTGTGATGGTCGCCGCACTACTTCGTATACGATGTTCAAACCTTTCATCACCTCCTGGAAATTTAAAGCAGGGAGTTATAATCAAAGAATCAATCTAATATCATCTTTCATAGCTGTTTCTTCTTTTAAACAATCCGAAGTTGTAATAAAATTATTGTAGTTATTCTTTGTGCATTTTAAGTCTTTTTATATTTTGTAGATTGTACATTGTATCTTTCTGTACTTTTTTGTTTAAGTATTATTATGTAGTAAAATATATTATAAGTTTGTAATATTTTTTCTTTTACACTTAAATTATTGTATCTTGTAAAGTTGAATGGTTTTCACAATTTTTGAGAGTATTTCAAACTGTTTTTAACAGTTATATTATAATTTTCTGTAATAAATATGTCTTTAATTTAAAAGTCAATTTACTATTCTCTCCAGAGCTAAGTACAAAATCAATTTACGAAATAAATTACCAATTTTAATACGTAAAAGCTACATGAAAACGCCAATAACAGAAAAATCCAACGATTCCATTTGGAGACACGCACAAAAATGATTTCTCATTTCCGAATGTTCATAATTTCCGACACAATGTTTATCCGATGTGTGTTCGCCAAACTGATTCCAACAGATAATTTGAGCGACGTTTGAGGTTGTTTTGATTCGCATTTTATTGAATTATACGCCTACTTTGCGGGGCTTTGAGGGAGAATATTTTGACGCATACTCGAAAATTATCGGTTTATAGTTAGCTTTATGCAATAAGTGTTAAGGCGACGCCTTAATAATTTGGCTGTAGCGATATCGATTTTTCTAAGCAATGACTAAAGCTAAGAAATTAAAGTTCATTCATCATGTCTTTGTCTTTGAATTACCCATAGCATAACACGATTAGTCAACTTTTATAACACAGGATAATCAATCAAAAAGACCTCTGTTTAAAAAGAGCGATTCCTATTTTGCCTACAGAGGAGAGTGATTTAAGCTTCCTTCTTTGTACATAGATTAGTTCAAGCATACGCTTTAATTTGCCCATAGCACAGTTTAGCAATATTGAATATATTGCTATACTGTGCCCATAGCTTAAATGAAATGTATTTATGGTTTTTAATTTTTTTTATTTTTATTGAATAAGGGGGCAAACGAGCAAACGGGTCACCTGATGGTAAACAACTACCGTCGCCCATGGACACTCGCAACATCAGAAGAGCTGCAGACATTACAATTACATTACACTACATTACGCGACAAAAACCATTTTGTCGCTATGCCCTTTCCATTTTTTGCTGTTCCATTGCTTGTTTTCTATGAGCAGCCGGGCCGGCCTCTCATAGAAAACAAGCAGACTAAAACATGTCCAACACGGTTTTTAACATAGCTATTAGCTATGTCCACACTATGCGCTTTCTTCTTCAATTTTCGTCATCTTCTTTGTATTCAACTTTCGTTTGGCGCTTTCGCAATAATTAATTGAATGCGAACGCAACGCCAAAATTGTAATTTTTGTTCAGTTGCAGTGTCTGTCAGCTTTGTAACATGTGCGACGAGAACGTTTCACTGGGTGGAATATGTGCGGCTTGGTATATTTGGTCATAAGAAATTCCAGAAAAATAGAACCAAGCGAAAGTTTTGGATACGGTCAGAGCGCATGCGTCGTGGGCATGCCTCACGTACGCTGTTGACTGCGCTACATATGCCCTTGATGAACAAAAAAAGGCACAGTGTGGAGCTTTTTAGCATTGCAGATGTTGTCATGGCTACGTTACAAGTTACTACGTTATAGAATGAAAACCAGCTGATGTTGGCTAATTTTCAAATTTACAGGCTAAAAAAACTGAGAATGTTTTGTGTTTCTTCCAATGATACTCTGAGATTAATATTAATTGGATATTTGAATTTTGAAGTATGAAGATGGGCTCCAGTAATTGGAATGTTAAAGCAAAAAATAATAAATATAATTTACCTTAAGGAAAAATAAAATAATATTTGCAAAGTAAAAATTTAATAAGAAAAATAAAATTTGAAACACTTCAAATTAGTTCTCTTTTGAAAGGTACATAATGAATAAACTCTTAATTAAATAAAAATGTAATTTACGTACTAAAGCATTGGTCCTCGTAGACCAATTAAGGCAAAAAGGGTTATTACACGGTCCTAAAATATCTAAATATTTAAAACATGAAATTGGCTCGTAAAAAGAACGACGTGAGTGGATGAAGTGGGTAACTCGTTTTTTTCCTTATAATTTGAAAAAAACTTGTAACTTCCTACTTCATCATCTAAATATACACTACAGCTAGAATCCACATTTTTTTATTGGAAAGAAGTTCCTTATCGCGCGTTCTGCGAACTAGACAGGCTAGACAGAACGATATATTTTGAGCTCGACGCTTTTTGCTTAGTACCTGCATGGACAGGAATACTATCAGAGGGCGTTGGTAGTATTTCTGTGCATCAACTAGATGGCGTTTTTTGAGAATAAACAGCGACGCGTTGTTAGTTCCTGGGCGTCAATAGATGGCGTTTTTTAATAATTTTTTGAGTGTATTTGACGTATACTTGGAGGTTTTTGGAAAATAAGAAATAACTTCGTTCCATTCGGGTTTTTTTCAAATTAACGTTCCCGGTCCTTAAAAGCATCGATTTATGATAAAAACGTCAGTTTTCAAATTGCTAGTTACCCACTTTATCCACTCATCGTCTTCAAATGTATATTTTGAAGAGTTTAAGTGAAATAAGTGCCAACTGATTACTGTCCATTAGTTAAATGTTTCTATTTATACAAAACACTGTTTCGAGCAGTACAGATTTATTTATAAAACGGTAATTTGTCTAGACCTACTGTTTTATTTCTTAGCTCTACAATTACGAGAGGATTAATGATTATAGATTTATCTTTTAAAATAGATTTGATTTGAAGTCTATTTTAGAAGGCTCAAAAAATATACCTTTAGATAATTTTGGACAGTAAATAAATCCTGTTATCCCTATTGCTAAATTGTGACCTATAAATTAAATCAAAGATATCCAAAATAATTATTGTGAGACGGAGAAATTAATGTAGATGTACTAATTATTATACAAGTAGTTTTTATAGAATTAGAAAAATATGTCTATAATCTTTTATCTTTAAGAATTGACTATTTTAATGTTGAGAATAATGTAGTACACTGTAAATACTGTGGTTTGTTAAGGCGAGGATCAACCCCAATTTGTTATTCCGTGACTCCCAGTTTAACTAGTTTCAATATAATAATGAAATGTAAAAAAATATGAGATATAAAGCACAATATTTAAAAGACTTTAAACCATAAACATTTTTATAAAACGTAATACTTTGGCTGTAATTAATTTACAAACTCACCTCTGACAAAAATCTAATTCATCGAAATATAAGTATTAACAAGGATAATTATACATTTTATTGAATAAATTGTTAGTAAATCTATTTTAAAATATTCTGAACCGAACAATTTTGTTTCTTAATATTTATTTTCAAAGATATTAAAAAAAACATGAAAAATAGAGAAGATCAGCCCCAAGTAACTACAGTTTTATGCTAAGCTAAAATTAATCTTATTGCGATGCGTATACGCTTGGTCTTTGGTTGTGTGCAAGGTTATCGTTTTGGATTGAGATTAATCCCTGCCTTAGGGGGCGTCCACAAATTACGTGAGGTGTTTAGGGGGGGGGAGGGGGTCGAGTCAAATCTCATCTAATCTCACGTTGGGGAGAGGGGGGGTCTCAGCAAATCTCACGTAATTTTATTTCTCAGCAAAATAATACTATTTTGGTCCATTTCGTTCAGATTATACGTATGCTTAAGATTTAATCGTAAGCGTAATCGTTATACGATTAAGATCATTCACAAATTCGTTCGAAAGAAAATCTACTGACTGTCAAACTAAACGTTTACGTAAGAAACCCACATTTTGAAAAATCTCACGTGAGATTTGTGGGGAGGGTTGAATGAAAATCTCACGAAATCTCACCAAGGGGGGAGGGGGGTCAAAAAATTCAAGAAAACACCTCACGTAATTTGTGGACGCCCCCTTAAGTATAATTCGTTTTTTAAACATGATGTATTAGCTGTTTCTAATATAGTATGTTTAAAAATAACAACTTAACTTAAAAATAAAACACAATTTGGGGTACAGCCGTGAGCCAACTCCATAGGTCTCAAGTCTCAACTTAACAATGATAAATCCTTATTTCCTTCAAAATTCGTTTAAAGACCCATAAATTGACGCTTTTAAGTGTATCTGTAACTAACCCACAATAAATGTTTGCTGAGTTATGAATAGACTGCATTCATAACGCAATACGAAGTATTGATTGTTGAATGCAGTATTTTTTAAAATTATCTAAAGAACATGACTCAATTCATAGCTCTGACTCAATACATATTTTTTATGGAATGATACACAAGTACTTAACGGAGACCAAATATTATTATTTCAATTATCCTTGGTGCGAAAAATCTATAGAATAAAAAAAAGGATATAAGCGAACAGCCCATAGACAGCCCCAATTTTTTATAATAATAAAACGGAGACCAAATAGAGATAAGCTTACCTGAACCGGTCCCGTTCTTCTCACTCTTCTGCAACTTCTGGTATAGTAGAACCTTCTGATGTAGGCCCAGAAGAATTTGATGATTCTCGTGAAGAGTTTGCCGAAGTCAGCCAGGACGATCAGGAAGAGGGGTATACCGATGATGGCATAGATGATAGTAGCCACACGACCGTAAGTCGTCTTCGGGGCGATGTGACCGTAGCCTGAAATATACGTTATAGGAGATTATTTGAAAGTTAAAGGAGAGTTAGAGGAATAATTATGGTAGAAGGATTGGATTGTCTTTGTTGAATAAAAGACTTTGCGAGATGTATTCTTTGAGATTCAAATAACTAAGAAAAGAGCTAATCTACAACTAAATTTGTTCCATTGTTTCTACATCTACAATATTCTTTGGAAATCTATATTCTTATTTAGGGATGAAAACCATAAAGCTTTTAAATTCTCTAAATGATTATAATAATATTATCTAGTAGTTATTGTTTATGCGAAAAACTAACCATAACAATGTTTTTTTCTGAGGAATGTAAGTATTTCTATGTTTAACAGCATTACCATAGTAGCAGGGGGTCTAAATCAAACACAAATCATTAAAAATTATCAATTTCTAGAACATGCTTTGCTTACCAATAGTCGTCACTAACGTTAAGCAATATACGAATGAATTCATAAAATTCCATGATCTCTGACCGCTATATGAGGTAACTCCTGCTTCGTGGGCTGTGTGCAATTGATCCTCAAATTCATACAGTTTCTTTCTCGCCATGGACTTCCAATCTTCTTCTCTAAGGTAATGGCTTCCACGCCATAGATTCTCAATGAAATCTCTCTTAACATTTCTTGTGCTACACTTGTATGCGTTCTCGAAAGAACCCTCTAAAGTTTTGAACATCATTCCTCCCAAACCACACATAAATATAAGTAGTAACAAATCACATACACATCTATTTCTTAACGATGTCAATTTATTATAAGCAATTCGATTGTCGTCTTTAAACTGTTGCCAATTAGCGATCAAAGTCCAACGCGATCGTTTCTTTACTATTTCTTTTTTCGCTGGTTTTTCGATGCTAGTTTTTCGTTTTACTTCTGTTACGATTTCTTTTGGGACAACTGGGGCGTATTTGGCAGCAATTGAACGTTTTCTAAGTACAGATTTCGGATCACCTTCTTTCTTTTCACTGTCTGATGATAACATTATATTGCATTTGGCTTCATGTTCGTCAACTTCTCTACTCAAAAGATGTAGTTTTCTGGTTAACTCAGCAGTTTTAACAGAAAGGTCGAATTCGTATTCATTCTCACTACCTGACGATGTGTAGCAGCTAGTCGAGGTATATTCGGACTGGCTTGCTTCAACATAGCCTGAACTCTGTCTACTATGTTTCTTATAATCACGATGTCTTCGATGAGTTCGCTTGCTATTCAAGCCAGATAGAATTTCCTTGTCGCTTATGATTTGAATTGTTTTAGGACATGATATACCTCTTGTATTTCTCAGAGATGACGGAGTTTTGTTTGGCGTCTCCAAAACCTTTGTGTAACCGCTGTAAGCTGATGGTAATCGGGGATCATCTTTTGGGATCGACAAACTTCTTGCTCTAGCTTTTTGCATCATTTCTATTATCTCTAAGCTAGTCTGGCTCATTCCAGTACCTGTTTTGTCTACTACTTTAACATCTTCTACTCTATTGACTGAGTTTGATCGATTTGCTCTGGGAGACTTTTTCAAAAATCTTCTTGGGGTTGGGACTACTTTACGTTTAGCACCATTTAAACGATTATATAGTTGGTCCTCACTCATTTCACTCTCACTAGTTTTATTCTGCAAATGTTATTATGAAATATTTATTAGTACTTTTCATATAAAAATGCATAAAATATGTTCATTATTACTGCAGTTTTAGACTCAAATAATAATATAACGCTATCATTATAGCAACAATAAGTATTATAAATAATTTTATATCTAAACTGACCCCAAATCGTGATGCGGATTTACTTCTTGCTGGTTTTACTGGTGGTTGAACTGGTTCTTCGCTAGGTTGCTGATTTGGTTTATTTTGCATCTGTTTCGTTACTGCAGGTTTTGCATCGGCAGTCAATTTTCTGCTCGGCGTCCTGACGATCCTTTCCCTGACTTCGACTGCCGGTTTTTGATCTGGAGCTAATTTTTTGCTCGGTGTTCGTTCAACTTGAATAACTTTTGTCACTAATTCACCGGGAGCTGGAGGAGTTTCGGATATTTTTCTCGGAGGTTTGGGTATGGGTTCCTTTTTGATTTCCTTTGGTGCACTATCTTCAACTGGTTTCTTTTTGGTTAACTCATCTGGATAGACCATTTCCTCGAGTTTTTTCGGCGTGCTCGGTAATTGAAATGGTGCATCCTTATCCTTAGGTGACACATTAGCAGACGAAGGTCTAATTATTGAATCAAGTTTTGGTGCCATGTCCAACGTCAAAGAATTTCTCCTTTTAGAATCTTCATCTTTCAGAGTTACACAATAGTTTGTAGATAAAAGTTTATTGGTAGGATCGACAAAACTTAATTTTCGTTCAAGCTGTGATATTTCGTCCTTATCTGGAATAGCGAAAGGAGAAATACTTCGCCTTCGCCTTTCGTTTGCTTCCATGGCTCTGGCCTCCAGTATTTCATCAGTATTTAAATCATACACTGGATCTTTTGCTTTCGCTTGCTCGAGTACTAGTCGTTTCATTTCCTCATAAGTGTTATCAGCTTCTATTTCCCTAGAAGTCCGTTGAGGGTTATTATCTTCTTCGTCAGTCGTAGTCGTGTCTTCATGGGGAATAGGGGTCCTGCCAGGCTCTGGTGTCTTTTCTCTCGTGTTGAGTCCTCTATTCTTTGACAAATTTCTCCGTTTTCTTATGGGCATAGTCTGATTTTCTCCGTAGTCATCCATATCTTCGTCTTTTTTTCTGACTTGTGACTTTGTTATTTCGCGACCCACTGTTTGTACTTCAGATTCCGTTTTTATGATAGGAACATCGAACTTTATATCTTCTTTCTTTTCGTCACTCATCGCCACAGCGCGAGTCCTACAAGCAAAAATAAAACAATCACCAACTGCACCAGATCACAACTAAACGACAATCTTCGAACAAGCTCTCGATAAATTGGCAGAGATAATTAAAACTAATGCCAATGTAGGTGCTGAAATTAGGCTGTAATCGAAGAGTTAAGATTCACTTACCATTTTTACTCGCGCGAGCAACATCGTTAGCTCTGGTATTCCTCTATTAAAAGATTCTATATTTAGACTTGCTCCCGAAACGTTCACTTCGCAGTTGAAGCACCAATCGTTGTTAATCACTTGAAATACGAGCAATTCTTTTGTTCTAGTGTTTTGATTTGATTATGAGTGAAAAAAAAAACTAGTTTTCTGAAGACTTTCGCTGTCGGGCGACGGACATCGTGTGCGCGGAACTTCTGGGCAACGTTCCAAAATTAAATCACCAGCGAATTCTGTGTGTTCAAAATAAAACGGTCCAGAAAAGTGTGACACTTCACGAGAAATATTTACATACAATCGCATTATTTTCAGAGTCCTTCTTTTATTTGTTGAGTTGAATCAAGTGTATTTTATGGCGAAGAGAATTCGCTAAACGAATATTCGTGTACGAGTATGGTTTATGATTTATTTACTTGCGCCAAAATGCATCTTAAAATAGCTTTTCATGTTGTTTATACTTACTTTACTAGGTGCTGCCTGCAACTCCGTTGCGCCAAAATTCGTTGATCACGCAGGAACCGTACATATTTCGATGATAAAAATTATTCTATGTCCTTTTGTTGGACTAAAAGTCAAACCATACCAAGTTTAATAAAAATCGTTTTTACATTTTAACTCGTCAAGCCCCGTACGGCCCAAGTGGGCCGCGATAACAATACATTTACAATAGATTTCCAGGAATCTGCGATCGACGGTGCGTGAAAAGGTTACAGGCAGAATAAAAATTATTGTTATCGATAATATACAGAATTCATTCAAAATTGTGTATAAGTGATTTTTGGTTTCTTTTATAAAGCTTTGAACTAGTTTTTAGGCCCTATCAATTCAACCGGACATTTTTTTTGGTATAATGCAATGAATAAGGAAACATAGTAATTTTCCCTATCCTTGATTATGCTGACTCCTGCTACCTAGATGTTACCGAAGAATTGCTGACAAAGTTAGGACGTTTGCAAAATCTTTGCATTCGTTTTGTCTTCGGTCTTAAAAAGTATGACCATGTCTCTGCTTTTCGGTCACAGCTAAGGTGGCTTCCGATTCGCCATCGGCGAAATATCCATATCCTTTCCCTCCTTTATAATATCCTTTATAATCCTTTGTCTCCCTCTTACCTCGTAGAGCGTTTCAACTTTTCACGATCCTTAGACGTCCCTTGCAGATCTAATGTCAGGACAAACCTTTCCCTCCCATCCCATCGTTCCAACTTCTTTTCCTACTCCTTTTCTGTTCATGCAGTCAGATTGTGGAATTCCCTACCCCACACCATCCGTGATAGTCCTACTATTACTCTCTTTAAAAGACGCTTGAAGGAGCACTACCTCAGCACTGAATCCAACTATGATTAGTATTAAATATACATATTGTATGTATTTATTTTTAGTATTTATAGTTTATAGTATAGTATGTACTTATTATAAAATTATAGTTTATTATTAGTGTAATGTACCTAGTATTTTGTTGAAAATAATATATTAATAATAATTGTATAACATAATAAGTAGTTATAATTCATATTTTTCCATTTCTGTTTAAATGCACGCCCTATCTGATGTTTGTAATCAAATTTCTCTTCTTAGGACTGCTGTAAGAAATCTCTTTAGAGATAAGCAGTACCTTTTGTGTCGTTTTTCTTCATAACTATAACTTGTTAAATAATATGTTTGTGTGCAATAAACGGTTAAATAAAAAAAAATTAAAAAAATAGTATAATGTACTATATGTACGGTATACCCTCCAGAACAAATAAACATTTTCTTTATTTTTTCCTTTGTTTTATGCCAATCATCTAAATATTGGCTTACATACAATAATTCCAAGTCTGGTTTTGAGATTTGAGAGCCCATTGTTCAGAACAAACTCGCGTCAATTAAAGAAATTTCTTTTAAAAAATATTTCGATTCATTAAAATCTTAGAAAACCAATACTTTTAATTGTTTTAGTCACATTAATAATAAATATCAAAAAGGATTCCACCAATACTTTTAGTTATATTTGTTAAAAGAGAATAATAAAATTAATCCTTTGTTATATTTTATCGTAGCTATTCAAAAATTTTATAAAAGGCATAAAATATGTTTTTATATTATGAATAGCACCCACCTCCCTATATATTATTATACTAATATTATATTTAATGCGAAATGTATGTCTATCTGTAACCTCATAACGCTCGAACCACTGAACCAATTATGCTGAAAGGTATAGAGATATTTTGAGTCCCGGGAAAGGACTTAATATTATACTTTTTATCCCGGATAAATGTTCGGTTCCCGTGCCAAGGTATTTTGCCGCAACGGATGCAGACGTCTTTTAGTACATTTTTTATAAAACTTTATTTTTAAAAAATCTTGTTTTAATTACAAATTTTATAAACGGCCGTAAATGTATTGGTTTCATAGACACTATCCTTATACACTTATAATAATAATTAATCAGCAAATAAGCCGATTATCCCAAGCCCCAGTTGACCGAATTGGAAACACAAAGCTTTTGTCCGACAAAGTATCTTTATAAAATAACTAGACAGATGAACAAAGACTCAGATAAAACAGTATTTTCTAATTTCGTATTGTTTTCCTTACATTAAAGCATGCAATTCTACCTCGATTTATTTTGTTACTTTGTTTTGCGTTTGGCGAAAGTTTGCTGGATTTTTATCTCATCGCATTCTTTTTGTTTATCGTAGCGCCTGGAGTAAACTAATAGCAAACATTTAAAAGAAGATTGCGTTCGTTTTGTTGCAGGTAAAGTAAATTAGTTTAAGACTGCAACTGTGATTATTTCTGGGTAAATTTACGTATTTACTATTTAACCAGTGACGTATACGGTTTAAGTACTCACAGAGACGTTCCTGTAGAATGTAGATAAATATTGGAACTTCATTGCTTTTGGTAGGTATGAGGAAATCGAAGCTACTCTTATGCATATGTCGCAGTCCACTGGTTAAAAAGCCGTTCAATCTAACAGCTAGCCCTTTGACTGAACAACGCCATTCAATCACACGGCTATACGTCGTTTAGCCGACTTGTTGACTGCAACGTTCAACACTACAGCTAGACGACGCTTAGCTAACTGGTTAAATCAATGATTAAAGAAACACGGTTAAATGGCAAATTAACTAAGATGACCCATAGGTTAGTGTTATTATTACACAAATGTAATGATAACAAGTTGACTAAATTATTGTATTCCAACTCATTTTGAACAAAATTGCAATAAGTATCTTGGTGATGCATTTCATAATCCCGTAATTTCTCCTCGAATATTTGTTTTAATTTTGATTCGCTCGTATGTGCTTCCATAATTTCTGTCACTTTAATAACACTTGTAATGTATATTTACGAAAAATATCTTAATACTATCACAAAATACCGGCTAGTTGACGCCATATTGTAAACAAAACGCTCCTAGCGCCGCGGTGGTGAGCGCTGAGCTAATTCAATCAAACGGCTGCTTTTGAATCAGCTGTAGTGTTGAACGTTTTGAGCGACTGAAGTATTCAATTAAAAAGCTAGACGTGTGATTGAATGACGTTGTTCACTCTTTGATTGAACGGCTATTTAAACCAGTTGGCTGCGACACATACATGATATTGAGTGGTCACTCAATATCATGTATGTGTCGGAAGAATTTCCTTTGCGGTCGCAAAGGAAATTCTTCCGACCGAGCGGGGTGGTAGGTATGCTCAGCCAGGCTGAAACCCATAATTTTTGTTTTAAGCTGTCGTATGTATACCGCTGTACTGAAAAAACTTCGAAAGCGCGATGCAGGATTGAGAAGTTAGTTGGTCCGCCATAAATCATAATCTACGATCCCAGCCATAAAACTCTAAGCCCGTTTACTCCGGAAACCTTACTAGGTACTTTTACAAGAAGAAGTTGTAACAAACTGACTATATTTACCTATGGTAGTGTAAATAGTTCCAGCATAGAACATAGCGTTCCAGAAGGTCCAGGTCTTCTTCCTGCTGTCTGTGCTGGAGACGTGCTTGCTGTACTCCTGGAAGCTGGCCTCGTATTCTTCAAGATCCTTCTCGATGAAGGCCAAAAACTCGGGGCTGTTCTGTACAGAGATGTTGTTGTTAGAGACGAAGTGGAAATGTTCATAAAACACAACGATTGCAAATATAAAAGAAGATGATGCCGAGAAGGATTATTGAAAAAATATATAATGCATCACATTAGAGTTAATAAAAGTCGAATAACCCAAATTGATAAGAGTACAGGGCATCCTAATGGGCATCCTAATGGGCATCCTAAAATAAAATTATTATTTATTACTATATCACCCTCCATCACCCCATTAAACTCTGGGTGAGAATCTATTTCATATATTTTTGGACCCCATTAAATTCTGATGGGAATCTATTTCATATATTTTTGATTTTTTTTTTCGTCGCACTATACAACTTGTATGTTTCGATTGCTGACATAAAGACGAGTAAAAAATGTTATTTAAGAAATGTTATTTTAAAATCATTTTCTCATATGAAAATATTTAACATATTTGAGTTATTTTTCAGCTTAAAACAGTAATTATCTAGGTTCCTACACAAAAATTTACTTCAAAATATTTTTTTAGTAAATTTACTACTAAATATTTAAACACTAAAAAATAGAGTAAAACACTAAAAAATATATAAATAAATAGTAAATTTACTACAAAATATTTAAACTCTAAAAAATATTTCTTAGTATTTAAATATTTTGTAGTAAATTTAATATTTATTTATATATTTTTTAGTGTTTTACTCTATTTTTTAGTGTTTAAATATTTAGTAGTAAATTTACTAAAAAAAAATTTTAACAATTTTTTTTTTGTTTTTAAATATTTTGAATTAAATTTTTGTGCAGGAACCTAGGTAATTAGTATTTTAAACTGAAAAACAAATCAAACATGTTAAATATTTTCGTATGAGAAAATGATTTTGGTATTACGTATGTATGAGAAATTTCAAGGGTACCCGGCCTCTTAAGTTATGAGTTATGACTGTGTCTAAACCCATAATCTAATATATATAAATCTCCTGTCACGATGTTTGTCCGCGATGGATTCCTAAACTACAAGTAACCGATTTTAATGTTTATGTTTTGTAAATGTGTGCTTTTTTCCAACTTGAGACATAGGATAGCTTAGATCTTTAATGATTATAGTCGCAATTTTATTTTATTCCAAATTATTTGTCTTTAAAGAGCGACCATTGTTTATGCGACGCAGGTCACGGGATAGCGATGGACGTTGCCATGGTGACATACTTATTTAGTCACTAATTCAATAAAATAATACGGGCGATATACTTTATATCAATGATATTCTACTTTGAGTTATTATTTATTATATCATTGCTTTATATACATTATATTGCAAAGAAACGTTTGCCGGGACAGCTAGTATATTATATAAACCCATATAGTACATAACATGTTTTGTTCGCCTGTGCGTATCGAAATTTACAAGTTTTATAGTGCGACGCAAAATCGAAAAAAAAATTAAAGGTAGGTGTGCCAGGTTCAATACAAAAATTTTCAAACCCCTTAGGCAAACGCCTAAGGGGTTTGAAAATTTCAAATTGCCGATCTGGGCATCCGTATGGGTATGAAGACGGCATTTTTTTTTTGAGTTCCCAGCATTGTTCTCATAGAAAAAGTTGTTCATTTTGACGGGCTCATTTGATGGTTTCAAGGATAACGGTGTTAACACAAACACACTGTATAGATTAATATTGTTATTGTGAAATTATAACTTTTATCATTATACTGGCTAAACTGAACTAAAAGTATTTTAAAATAACTATGGCAGAAAGGGGTAGATAATATTGCCGGAACATCTGATTTCATAATTATGATATTAATCTTTTTTCAGTTCAGTTTCAGCTTGTCGCTAGCGGTCATTGACTCCCTGTCAAAAACTTGTCATTTACCATATTATAAACCATAAAGGTAATATACCTATCGGAATATACCTTCCGATAGGTATATTAACTTTATGATATAAACCGCGATTGACAATGAAGTGTCAGATATTATCAATCGTAGTTTTATATGGAAAATGACAAGTTTTTGACAGAGAGTCAATGACCGCTAGCGACAAGCTAACCCGAGTGGAGTATAGTGTGAAAACATTGCAGTAAAACATCCTATTAGCATTGAGAATTGAGATGTATATTAGGTATATAATATGAAACAAACTGAATATTACTGTCTGCATTCATAAATAACTTATTTCGTATATTGTTTAAATTATTTTGTTTGTTAAACAATCAGGTTTTAAACGCAATCTATCTTAATATATATAATTCTTCTGTGAGTGTGTGTGTCACTGAACTTCTCTTAAACGACTGGACCGATTTTGATGAAATTTTTTGTGTGTGTTCAAGGGGATCTGGGAATGGTTTAGATTCACAATTTTGTCCGCTGGACAATGTTTTTTTAATTAATTTTTAATTCATTAGTAGTTGTTGATTTTGGAATGTTTTACATTGGATCCGACAGACGGCGCTACCATCGCAGTGTCAAATTTTAAATAATATTCGAATAATTACTGGGACAGCTACTTAGTTCTTTATATTATTATAGTAAATATTGGAACGGAGTTCCATTTCGCGCGTTGCGAAAGGGGGCTAGGCCGAAAAAATTGTAACGACACTTTTTTATTAGTACCTGCATGTTAGGGGCAGAGGGCGTTGCACGTTGATAGTATTCCTGTGCGTCAACTAGATGGCGTTTTTTTTGAGTATATGTATTATGTACAGATTTTTTGAACATAAGAAATATGTAACTCCGTTCCATTCGGATGTCCCTTGACATCTCTTAAGTTTTTATTTTATTTTAAGCTTCCAAGCAGAATATGTTTTTATAGACTCCCTGGTAATATTTTTAAATAAATAGTTTATATTTTATTCTTTGTGAGATAAACATACTCAGAACTTCCTTTGAAACTATACTTAGATAAACATGGATAAACATTCACGTACCTATTATATTAAATGTGTTTTTATTTTAAGTCTAGACAAAGTCACAACATGCATAATATGATATCTACCTCAAAGCAAACGCTAGAATAATATCTTCCATTCGTTATTTTATTACATCCCTAAGTTTACATTAGTGATGTTAATTTTAGAAAAGTATACAGAAGTTGTATATTATAATATTGTGTAAAAAAAATATTTCAAGTTTAATATTATATAAACATTTTTATAGCTACTAACAGTATTATAGTACCTACTCCTGTGCTACTAATACTTTGTGTAATAGACCTGGATCCCAAAACCGTAAGACATAACTTACTTTCTGATGGATGAAACCATAGGTTCTTGGTAGTGCCTCGTGTACTTAGAATACCTGCAAATTTGTGTAAGCTTTAAGTCTGACACCTGGTCAGGTACCAGGTACCAAAGTGGACAAAAATGAGTCTTACTTTACTTATTTTCTGATGGCTAATATTTATATATAATTTGTAGATTATTGTTCTGAACTAGTATCATGTTGTGTTAGACACTTTTCAATGACCAAAACTATTAAGACGTTTTAAAAATAACTTTGTTGCTATTTTTTTTTCAAAGGCTTTATTTTTATTTGATAAATAAATATAACACCTTAGAAAACAATACGATATCACAAGATTTTTTTTTCTACTAGCTGTTGCTCGCGACTTTGTCCGTGTCAGCATACTGCATAGTACAATAACAAAGATGGATAATTTTCCCCTGTTTCCTTACCCAAAGGGTAAAAACGGGACCCGATAATAAAGATATTTCAGCCTGTCCGTCTGTCTGTCTGTCCATATCCAGACTATACCTCCCCTTTCTAACATGTAGTGAATATTATTAAAGTATGGATACCATTGAGTATTTTTTGGTCATATACCTAATCAAGTGCCTACCTGTTAGACCCAGATCCCAGAGCGATAAGACAACTTACTTACTGTCACAATATGAATGAAACCTTATATTCTCAGTAAGTAGTTCCTTATGTACTTAGAATACCTTCGAATTTGTGAAGCTCTACATGGAGCTGTACTCACTCTCACTCACTCACTCTTAATGTGTAAAAATGTCTGTCAGTCTGTCTGGAACCTCTTCACGCCCAAACCGCTTAACCGATTTTGCTGAAATTTTGTACAGATAAACTTTGAGCCCTGGGGTTAAAGTATACCTATCCTTTCCGGGGAAAGGATAGGTATACTTTAACCCCTGATGGTATCAGTCAGTATTATAAAGGTGCACCGGGAGCATTCGCTTGTAATGTATTATGTAATGTTACAGAGTGAAGCATTAAGTACATAAGGGAAGAGAACCGAGCATTACAATGCGCACTTGTAACGATACAATGTGTAATAATATCTTGATACAACTTGTATCATCAATGCTACGTGACAGTGAAGTCAACTTGCTATGGAATGCTCAAAGTCGAATCTATAATGTTACAATATAAGCGAATGCTCGTCAGTCAGGGAGGAAGTATTGTAATGTAATGCTCAAAGACAAATCTATAATTTTACATTACACGCGAATCCTCCCGGTGCACCAAAGTGTAAGATGTCATCTTTCCATATCTCTTCACGCTTAAACCCTTGGCCATTTTGATGAAATTTGAAATGGAAATACTCGATTTCCTTTTCAAGGAGATAGGATACTTTTTATAACTGAAAAATGAATTTCTTATTTCATTTTTAGGGTTCCGTACCCAAAGGGTAAAAACGGGACCCTATTCATGAGACTTCGATGTCTGTTCTGTCCGTCTGTCTGTCTCCAGGCTGTATCTCAAGAACCGCTATTGCTAGAGTTCTGAAATTTTCACAGATTATGTATTTCTGGCGCCGCTATAATAACAAATACTAAAATAAAAATAAAATTAATATTTAAGGGGGGCTCCCATACAACAAACGTGATTTTTTGGCCTTTTTTGCTCGTAATCAATTATGATAAGAGGTAGGCACTTGAAATTTTAACGAAAGCCTTCGATATATTTGTTCTTTAATAATTAATAATAATATTTCAATAAAATAAAAAATTAAGGGCGGCTCCCATACAAAAAATACAAAACAACAAAAAGAAAATGAGACCCTTTATAGTATAAAAATAAAACTTATTTTCTTCATGGTTATAAACTACTCAAGGCAATAAATTATCAATTTCTTCGCAATCCAGCTGGATTTCTATTGTAAGGTCTGGGGAATCTAAAAGCCGAGTAACCGAGACGCAATATTTCTTACCGCTAAGCCTTAAAGCCGGACCACTGATGCCTCCAGGCGAATAATGCCAACAACAGCCAACTCATTGAAATGTATGAGAAGTTGATTCATACTTAACACTGAATTGACAAACCACGACCAAATGACGTAGATCCGCCATCTGCCTATTAACCAAATTCTTCGATGGTACATTACAATATGGAGTCTAGATCTATTACATTAATATGCCAATTTAAGCCGCCATATTACCATCAAATTAAGCGGTTCAGCGGTTTAAGCGTAAAGAGGTAACATCATGTCTGTTATAGATTCTAAAGTGCGTGACCTGTCACACGCACTTTATAATCTATAATATTAGTATGGTTATTATTATCGATATGGATTTTGTCCATGTCCGATACGTTATAAAAATGCCATGCCAATTTCTTAATACTGTATAGTTAAAACGTAGCTTTAGCTGTAGATATACATAATAAATACTTAATATTATAAAATAACATAGGTAGTTTTAAGCTCTCTTCACTCAACCAAGTTTATTGCAGTAAGTATCGGCCGCGGCAGCGCAAACTCTGAGCGTTATTAAATATGTAAATTATTTTATGAAACAAGATTCGCCGACACAAGGTGGTCTTAGGGCCGATTCACACCGGAATGGCAGAGGCGAGGCGAGCAGTTTCAGTGTCATATCGCACTGCTATTACAATAGTGTCGTAAGCGTAACTCAAAATGTGTTGAATTTGATTTTCAATCATTAAAAGATACAGAATTTCTTCCTCTATGCGTCAATAAGACCGTCGTAAAAATAGCGCAAGAAACGACTCTGAGATGGCATTGTAAGTCACTATAGATGGTTGACCGGGGGGGAATATCAGCGCCTGCAACACCGCGCCATTTTTAGTTGCATCCCTGACTTGAAAAGCACGGACGCGTCACAGCTATCGTTGGACCGCACTAATTCGACTTATTGCGGTATTGCTGACTCAGATATGTGAAGAATAAATCAAAACGCACGTGTTATTTTAAGTTACTTCACTATAACTGATTCATACTATCTTCAATTTAAATCATTGATTCAAATTAGAACATTCTTGTAGGTTTATTTAGTAGTTTTTGACACACTACATTGTTGGAGGTTCATAACTTTTATGAAGTTTTTTGGTGTATAATCTGTAATATATAGGTATTTCATGTTTATAGCTTACTTAGTTAAATATTATGGTTAGATAAATGAACAGTAATAGCAAAATAAGCAACGACTTCTTGCATAAATTATATTTTTTTCAGTTATAGTTCTTGCAATCTACGAGTGCGCGTCCCCTTTATTTGTAGTTGGAAATGTGAATAGACATTTTCGTTAGTGTGCGTAACCGACGGAGCAGTCAGTAGCGAGCGAGCCATGTACGCGTGTATAGATACGAGTATGGTCACTCATACAACTAAGGGCGACGCGCACTCTTAGATTGCAAGAACTATAATACGAGTACGTTATAGGTGATTTTTTATGTAGTCTACTTTCCACTCAAAAATCCAATTGTTTTCTTTTTAGATTAATCATACAGCGAGCTCGATTATTAGCTTTGTCCACACTGGACCTTTTTTTGTTCATCAAGGGCATGCGTTATAACTTATAGCGCAGTCAACAGCGAACGTGAGGCATGCCCATGACGCGCGTTTAAATAGTAGCCGGTAGCCCTCGCTATGACACTTTTCTTACAACGCGGGTGGATTTGATTATTGAATATGCCAAACAAAAGTTGAATAAAAAGAAGATGACGAAAATTGCAGATGAAATTGCATAATGTGGTTATTAGTTATTAGTAATGATGGCGAAGAAGTCAGCATCTGTTGTGCAGTCAGATAAGGAGAACGAGACGGCGAGCCAAGACTCAAGAGGTACCTGTTTTGAATTTTGATTATTTTGTTTTGATTTTGATTTCGATCAATGATTGTGACTTGATTTTGTATGTGCCATGTGATAAGGTCAAGAAGTTTAGATCTCAAGGAGCGTTTCATGGTATTTGTTTTAACAATCATGTTTAGATTCCGCCTTTATAAGAAGACTGGAAGACTGTGTTTAAAAGATTTATATTAGTTAACCAAAAGCTGTAAGAACAAAGTGTATGATCCATCCAAAGGTTAATATTATTGTTTGTAGTGTTAAATTACATTTAGGCTGAGTTTTCTTTTTTTTAATAAATGTTAAACAGATACTATGTGTATCTTTAGTATTTTGTTTTATTTTGTAACTACCTGTGCATAAGTGATCAATTTAATTGTGTTTATGTAAGCAAATGAAGTTAAATCCATATCGCAACTTTTATCATCAATAAAAATTTTATCGGACAAATCATCTAAAATTGTAGCAACTAAAATTTTTTCTTCAGTAAGTACTCAACTGTAAATGATTCAGTATTTTAGCATATCTTTTCAGATCAATACTGTATTAACTAAAAAATCGCTAATTTCTTATTAACAGTGACCTATTTTTATTATTTTGTGAGTATAAATGTGCTTTTGATTAAACAAGAATAGGTATTATATTCTTAATTTCTGAAAAACTTGAACAGGAAGTCTAAAATCGGTTTTTTGCTATTTCTGAAAAAGTATACATTTCGAGTTACGACAATATTTGTAATAGCAGTGCGATATGATTTTAATCGCCTCGCCTCTACCATTCCGGTGTAAATCGGCCATTATTCTGAATTCCAACGAAGCGAAATTAACAAAACTCGATCTATAAGGGAGATCGCACACGTCACACTTTTTGTGCGATCGAGTCTGTGGCTTCCATACAGTGTGATGGCGCGCGCCATGCAGTTTGTGTGGAAGCCGCAGACTCGATCACACAAAAAGTGTGACGTGTGCGATCTCCCTAAAGATTGCATTGACTTAGCTCCTGTCAATGTATGGAAGGAAATTTACTTTTTGGTCTGCAGTGCTTGTTTCTTTTCTGCGTTCACTCCTACACAATATACTTTATGTGAGTACCTAGTTAGTTACAATGTATTTACATTAAAAACTATTCAGTAAAGTTTTCTATTTGAAGCGAACAACAACAATATTAAAGAAATATTTTCTCTACAAAACATTTGTAATAAGTACTATCAGAGAAGTTTATTCGTAGGCAGATTGCGCACGGCGCACTCATATAATTTAATCGCGTTATGTCAAACCCAACCGATGGATTACAATAATATTTTACATTGGATTGACATAATCCGACCAAATGACGTCAACTGCCTATGAATCAATTTCTTCGATCCACCAAAATCGATGTCTTTACTTCTATACTAATGTCATGAAGAGGAAATATTTATTTATTTGCTAAGGAACTATACCTAGATAACAGTGACGTAGACATTTTTTTAACAAAATTGTTTCCTTCCAGATATTCATAGAAATGATTAACAAATGAAGCACAAATGAACCAATGAAGATACAATATTATGCACCTCTACAAGTTCGCAATCTCATTTGTCAAGCATAAGCTTTGTCCACACTGGGCCTTTTTTTGTTCATCAGGGGCGTGCGTTATAGCGCCAATATAGCGCAGTCAACAGCGAAAGTGAGGCATGCCCGTGACGCGCGTTGAAATCGTAGCGCTCGCTAGATGACACTTTTCTTTCAACGCGGGTGGATTTTGACGCATTCAATTATTGAATATGCTAAACGAAAGCTGAATAAAAAGAAGATGACAAAAATTTAAGATGACATTGCATAATGTGGACATAGCAGGTGTGTCTACATTTTAATTGAATGCGTTAAAATCCACCCGCATTGAAAGAAAAGTGTCATAGCAAGCGCTACGATTTCAACGCGCGTCACGGGCATGCCTCACGTTCGCTGTTGACTGCGCTATAACGCATGCCCTTGATGAACAAAAAAAGGCCCAGTGCAGTGGACAAAGCTATAGACTGTTTTACGTCTCTAATTTCAATGAATTTCAGTACCCAACTGCACAATCATTCTCAATGCAGTAGCGTTATCGTAGAGCTATTCCAGAATACCACCGCGCCCACAGTTACGAGTTTAATACCGTGTCTAGTATTTTCAATTAATTTTAACCGCCACGGCTTAAACATTTCGTTGTTAAATTCAAAACGGTCTGTTAAATAGTGTCGCTAAAATTATATTCATTTTCACTAGAGTACTTTGAGCTGGTTTATTTTAAGTGTAGTATTATGCTTAGCATAGGTAAGCATAATACTGCATATATATATATGACGACCTCCGTGGCTCAATGGTTAGAGTGTGTGGCAACTCAAGCCGGGGGTCGCGGGTTCGAATTCCGCCGACGGAACAAAAAGTTTTTCAATGTTCCTGGGTCATGGATGTGTATTATATAATAAAAATCTTAAATATATGTATAGTATAAAAGTATTAAATATATTTCCGTTGTCTGGTACCTGTAACACAAGTCCTTAAGGTCCTTAGCACGGGGCCAGACTGACGTGGTGTGAAGCGTCCATAGATATTATTATTATTATTATAGGTAGGTTTGCACTTTGCTACGCGACCACGCGACTGCAACAAGTTGTCAAATGTGTGTTTTGTATTGACGCTCCGTCTTCGCAGTCGCGTGGTCGCGTAGGCTAAGCATTATTTCTCAGTAAGAGTTTCGTATTTTGTATTAGATTTGATGAGGACATAACTTTTTTCACATTTACCACTTGAGGTCTTTTAAAAGAGTTTATTTACAAATATTCTGGGGGTGTCGTTCAAAAAGAGCTTATTTACAAATGTGTGATCGTAATTCATTCAGTGGCTTAAGCGTGATTGTGTGCAATATGAAGTAATTCAAACCACTTGACCAATATTATTTGAAGCGAAACACATTATCAGACTGAAATTTAAGCACAAAACGAGCAGTTTGATTAAATGTATAATGCTAATGAAGTACATTTGGAATTGTTTCATTCAATGTATTTATAATAGTCGATTATTGAAACTAACCGAATATTCTATCTCGAGTAAGGGTCAGTTCACATTGCAACGAGACGAGGCGATAATGTGAGCTCCATAGTTGCTGATCGTTCATGAGAACGACCAGCAACTAAGAAGAGAGGTCATAAACAGGAAAACTTTTATAAAATTACGAAAGTCCGGCTGTCGCTGGCTCTTGGGTTATACAGAATGTTATTTAAAAAAGTGTTCTTTTGATAATAAATTATTCAAATTTTGAACAAGAAGCCCAATTATAAGAGTGACAAGTGAATTTCTTACTTTTTAAAAATATTATCTAACCCTTTGCCAGAAATCCTGGGAAATCCTTCACATCTTCATAATATGTCAGATTGTCACCATGTGGCGTGAAAAAAAACGTTATTGCTGGATTATGGGGCTGACATATTAGACAATCGATTTGATATAAATGCGGGGAAAACAAATCTCTATTACAATGATTTGAAAGTATGTTGAAAGTAAAGATAAGATGTAACGTACATTTTGTAGAAACAACATTCATGCGAGAAAAAAATATCGACAGCGGAACTTAATCTGGACTTCTTTTTAAAAGTCGGTTAAGAACGTTACGCCCTAAACGTTACGCCTTAAAAGTATTTCACTCTATCAATATTTACAGAGCTGAATACTTTTCTGATTTGATCTATTTTATTCTAAATGTAAGAAAGATTTATAAAAGGGCTATTATTCTTATGATTCGAATGTTAAGTAAGTAATCATAAAATAAAGAAATACAATGGCACACCAACGAAATGGAATAAACAGAAAATAAGTTGATTTTCAATAGGGCTTACGCTGTATTTGTTTGTAAATTGTATCTTATCAGCAAAGAATGTCAAACCTGGTATATTAAGTTATATGAAATTAAAAAAGTGGGGCAGTTTAGGTGGGGTCACTTTTTGTCTCGACATGTATCTCTTTTAGTACAGTCGATTTAGATTACTTTACCTAGCAGTTTCTATGACGTGGTCCTTATGTCGTAAGCATAAAGGTCCTCTCATAGGCAAAATAAATCTAAACGCACCATAAACATACACAGTGTAAACAATATACAGTAATTTATCTTCATACAATGATAGTACACCTCACCAAACGGCGCACGCATGACGCACACATCAGCACAGCATAATTTCAGATAACGTTACCGAGCAAAATCGTTGTATCTCGGCGATTTGTCTGTATGTTTGAGCAATTTAGCACTAAATCCGTATCAAAGCCCGTGAAAATTCGATCCGGATGACACGACGTGAAACTATTTCTATGAAACTGCACGTAATGAATCCAGCTTCTTTAGTCCGTGAATCTCCAATTCAAAAAAATTGCTGAAACTCCATGCAAATTGAATCCCAGCAGGTAACCTCTGTGCTGCTCCAGCTTTGATCAGAGTTTGGTCCAAATTCTGGTGCATAATAATTAGTCTCCATATTCGTTGACGTAGTTCAAAACAGTACTAAAAACACTTATTCTACGTTACTAAATTTAGACGACTAAATTGGTTCAGTAACTAAATTTAGTCAAGTGAAAAACTCGTAATTATATAGGATCCTAATTAGCATACTAAATCGGAAGAAGTGTGGCTTCTGTTTGGTGGAATGAGCTTCTAATAAGTCTTTTTTTAGGATCCAAATTAGCACGTCTAAATTAAAGCTGCGTTCTCTGGTGGCAACACAGCCTTAGTAAGGTGTCATTAGCTCTTTACATGAATCACTCAAGGATACTGCTGAGTTGTTTTACTGTATGTCTGTATTGTGACATAAGTGTGTGTTCAGGGCATATCGGGCGGGCCAGGTGGAACGTATGACACGGGTTGGCGGGAAGATTAATATCAAATTACCCACAATATATCTGTGCCATCATCAGCATCTCTAGTGGCACAGTATGGGGTCCCCACAATGAAGTTTCCTACTTGCTTAGATCAATGCTGACAATTTTAATTGTAGTCTTCTAAACGTGATTCAATAACAAATTAAAACGATGCTTACATAAGTACAAATTAAAAATTTGATAAGCCCTGAAATTCTCCAGCAATGAGCGAGCTGCTGATAATGGACACTCGCTATCATGAGAGCACTAAGCAAGAAAAACATTAGGCAAAATTGGTCCGTTTAGATGTTACTATTCCAAGGATAAATACACAAACACAGACAAACAGACAGGCACGTCAATCTTTTAGCACGAGTGGTGTTTTCATCAGAGGTTAAACGGTTAGATCAGACGGGGACATCAGAAACTTCGATAGCGCGATTCATTATTGTAGGTAGCGGTGTTTGATCTGCCAAGACAGATCGCTATTCAAAACCTACACCATAAACGTATGATGCTACAGTATATAATATTATAAGTCTATGACCTACACAGTAAAAAACATTTACCTTCAAAAACATATATTTCAGTTTTAAACAAGATACTCTATTTCATAGTTGGTTTTTTCGGGATCTATCCACACACTAAAAAACACCAACCGGTCTGGCAGGCGATACAGAAAAGTCCCATAGCCAGGTAGCATAATAGAGGTATGATACGTAGGACGGCGAAACAAGTATACATAACTACTGTGGATATGACCTCCCATGGCGAGAAGTACTTTTTAGCTCGCTTGCCTGAGCAGAAGTCGGATTCTTTGTATTCTGAAAAATTTAAGTTAACTAGATATAACGCCCGAAACTACGTTGCGTGATGCGTATTTGTCGTGTGAGAACCGTACATTTTTCCGGGATAAAAAGTAATCTTTGATGTAAAGGTTTTTTTATCCCGGGAATCAAAGTATCTCCATACCAAATTTTAGCAAAATCGGTTCAGTACGGTAAGGTTTAGGCGTGAAAAGTACCATACAGACAGATATAGACACCCTTTCGATTTTTTTATGTTAGTATTGACGATTAATAAGAAAACAAAAAAGTTGAAACTCTTTCATGTTATTAAACAAAATAATTTTTATAATGTTTTACTTACTGGGCATTTTCAATTTTAGTTGATTTTCTTTATTTTAGTTATTTGATTACTTTTCTTTTTCAATTACATATTTTTTGTAGAACAAATTGAGACAAAATGACAATGACGGGTGAAATTAAAAATAAATTAATGTAATTGTCAAAATAATAGGTAAAAGATAAGAAAAGAGGTGTACCTCTTTTCTTATCTTTTACCTATTATTATTATGACCCGGTGAACTTCGTATCACTTTCCTCCTAATATGCCTATCTATAACCTTCCTTAGACTTCCACGAATATTACAAGACGAAAATTAGCCAAACCGGTTCAGCCGTTCTGGAGTTTTACAAGACTAACAAAATATAAAATTCTCTTTTAATTTTTACTATCAAAGCGCTTGTATAGCACCATCTTATACATACCGGAACCAGAAGTATGAAAAGAGGAAAGCATAGAAGGAGCGATAAAAAGCTGTGGAGTCCACCAATATTTTATGGACTCTATTTTTGGACTCCGAAATTAGAATTTGGAACCACCTTAAAAAAGTGAAAAAGCAAAGCCAAAAATACACTAAAATATAATATATATCTAACAAGATAACGCCTGCAGCGCGCAACTCTGTTAAAAATCGTTTAACGTAGGGGAAACGTAAATTTTTCAGGATAAAAGCATTATAATATGTCCTTTCCCGGGACTCAAAGTATCTCCATATCCATACCCAGCTAAATCCGCTCAGTGGCTTATGCGTGGAGAGGTAACAGACAGACAAACTCTCGCATACAGTATGATATTCTGATTTATCCATCTTCAGTGTTATTTCCTGTCGAGTTACGAAATCTTTGCATGTTTTCTGCCGATTTTCCAATTCCGCTTATTAGTTTAACATGATATAGTATCCGCTGTGGGACATTATAGGTTTACGACCGTGGAGTTTACAACCTCAGCACTGGAACTGTTAGGTGTTGGTACGGACAGCACATTCAATCCTTATACTAATCATATACAGGGTGCAATTAAACCTTCCTGCCAAATTTTGAGATATAAAATTGATCTTTATTAAAAATAAATACACATATTTTTTCTTTTATAATCACTCAGTACTAAAATGTTGAGAAATAGCTTCCGAAAGTTATCCTAAAAAACACTACAGTTAATGGACACGACGCGTCGCCAGCGCATGATGGGACCCCGTGCGCGCGCCTCGCCCCGCGTTACACCCGCTCATTCCCCCGCGCTGCGAGTGACCGTACAGTAACGATTTTAAATGGGATAAAATAATATTATGTCAACAAAAAAAATATAACACCCAATTTTTTTTGACGTGATCACGTCTTATAATTCGGTATGGAGTGCGCGCCCGAAAAACATAACAGTTCAGCGGCGTTACCTCAGCTAGGCGTTCCATATAAGGCTTGAAGTGCAAGCGAGAGCGCGGAACGAGCGACAAGGAAGCACAATCGGCCTTTGCGTTCGGCAGCGTTCGACATCCGTCTCTCTCCTAGGTCCTACTTGAGTGAGCGATGCTTATATTTTGACAGTTGATAATGTTACTCTTTCTAACTAACGATGCAGTAAGTTGAGAGAAAGAGAAAGCTCATATCGGTGTATAAACGTCAAAAGTTTGTAATATTACGTCAAAGTTCAAACCTAAATCCTAATAGGACATAATAACAAAGGAGTCGGTCTGCAATATTTCATGTTTAAAAAGTGCTAATAAAAGTGTTTAGTGAACGTTAAATGCAATATCTTGTTGGGTTTTGTGGTTCCGCTATATAATCTTATATATAAAATTCTCGTGTCACAATGTTAGTCCACGAACTCCTCTGAAACGGCTTAACTGATTTTTACCAAATTTTATATGCATATTCAGTGGGTCTGAGAATCGGCTACTGGGTGCTTTATATATTGATAAGTGCATTTGTTGAATAAATAATAGTAAATTATTACAACCTGAGACTGACGGCGACCATTGTTTGTGCGACGGGATAGCGATCAACGTTGCCATGGCGACATATTTATTTAGACTTTAGTCACTTCAATAAAATAATATGGGCGAAATACTTTATATTATGGCAAAGCAACGTTTGCCGGGACAGCTAGTAAACCATAAAAACGGCCAAGGAAACGGCCTCAAACACGTGGATTTAACATAACATACGTAAGTTTTCAACAACGTTTTTTGGGCTTATCAATCGGTATTTTTATAAGCTAAAAAGAAAATTTATAAGTTTAATAATCCCATAATCATTCTATTTATGGCATTAGTGATAAAAATGGCACATCAAGTAATAATTTGACTTCAAATATTGCATAGCTTTTTACGTGTACTTTAGGGATGCACTCTACTTAAAGTATATGTTTGTCGATAAAAATATTGTCATGGACTAAATGATTTTGTTTTCAGGATTTGAAAATGCTTCAAAATAGACGAAGAACAGAAATATTTAGACGCAAGTTTCATGCAAGTTTTTAATTCTTACTCCCTCATGAAGGCATCACAATATTGGGATTATCATTTCAAACGTAAGTTTGAAACAATGATTTGATTGAAATAAAAAAGTTCTAACGGAGAGCAAAATAATTGCATGATCTACAGCTCTCACACCTCTCCCCTGTATGTACTCAGTTCGTTACTTAGATCTACTTTTTGAAATTTTCTCTTTTTGACGTGACAACGTCTTATAATTCGATGGAGCCGGCTGCACGCACGAAAAAACATGACTCATGCGGCGTTACCTCGCTCTGGCTAAGGTTCCATTTAAGGCTCGAAGTGCAAGCAAGAGTGCGGTACGAGCGACAAAGAGGCACGTTGTCACATTCAACTATCGTCAGTAAACCTACTTTACAGACAACCGTTTTTGGTTAAATGGGCTCTCCTAATGATACCTGCTTAGGTATCATTAGGAGAGCCCATCTGGAATCTGGAAAAATCTGGAAAAAAATTGGCAGAAAGGTTTAATTATTGCACCCTGTATTAATATACTATTAACTATGCTAATCACACTAATATTATGGTACGGGAGGTAGCAATAGCAACGTTTGAAAAAAATCGGCCAAGTGCGAGTCGGACTCGTGCACGAAGGGTTCCGTACCATTATAAAGCAAAATTAGGCCAAAATTGAGTTTTTGTATGGGAGCCCCCCTAATTTTTTTATTTTATTTTAATATTATTATTAAATATTAAAGTACACATATAACTTAGGATTTTGTGAAAAATTCAAGTGCCTACATGTTGCCATTATAGATATAGAGCAAAAAAGGCAAAAAAATCACGTTTGTTGTATGGGAGCCCCCCTAAAATATTATTTTTATTTTGTTCTTAGTATTTGTTGTTATAGCGGCAACAGATATACATAATCTGTGAAAATTTCAACTTTCTAGCTATTACCGTTCTTGAGTTACAGCCTGATGACAGACAGACGGACAGACAACGAAGTCTTAGTAATAGGGTCCCGTTCTTACCCTTTGGGTACGGAACCCTAAAAATGTATTTCAGGTCGGCTGATTTTGTGATATGTCGTCATTCTGGTAACTGGTTACAGTCTGGGCGGTCTGGCTGCCGCTAGTGGTTGCGTTCATTAGTTTTTGTCCAGGTTACGACCCTGCCTGTCCCGTTGGTACCTTCTGTACGATTATAAAAGCGAAAGTGTATGTCTGTTACCTCTTGACGCCTAAACCGCTGAACTAATCTGCATGCTTTTTATCCCGGAAAAAAATGGGGCGAAAATATTTTGTGTTTTTGTGTGGTTGTAAGTTTTTGACGCCAAAACTACTGAACACATTGATGATTTTCTATATTGCCTAGCCACAGAATTTACCTAGCATGCTTGATGTATTGCAAGAACCTATGTTAAGCACTCATCGTAGATCCTCAACTCTGATTCGATTTTTGTTTGCAATAATCAATTGCCGCAGCTGAGTTTAAATAATTCTTCACATTTTACTATAACTTTTTAGTTAAGGAACCTTGAAACGTTTTATTTTAGCCAAAACATTGTTCTGCCGACCGTAACTCACAACAATATTATCATTGTCGTTGTAATGTTGTTTTCATGTATACGGCGCGTTAAATTTTACTCCTCCCCAAATAATAATCATTATTATGATCTTCGGTGTGAGCTGCAAACCTGTCTGTCTGTAACCTTTTCACGCCTAAGCCGCTGAACCGATTGTGCTGAAATTTGGTATGGAGATAATTATTGAGTCCCAGGAAAGAACATATTAGGATACTTTTTATCCCGGAAAAATGTATGGTTGCTGCATGGTAAACGAATTTTGGCTCAATGGAGATGCGGGCGTCCTATAGTCTAGTCTGTATAAATAAATAAAAATTAATTTTAAATTTTGTTAATCTAAACTTCGAGAACGGCTTAACCGATTTGGCTAATTTTAGTCTTGAATTATTTGTGGAAGTCCCAGGGAAGGTTTATATTAAGAAGAAAGTGACACGAAGTTAACCGGGCCATCCAGTAAATTATAATAGCGATAGTGTGTCTATTTATCTGTCTGTCTGCCTGTACAGCACCTACCTAAACTGCTTAACCAACTTTGGTGAAATTTAGTATGAAGATTATTCTGGGAAATGTACGGATCCAGAGCCAATTTCGGCATAACGTTGTTGTGAGAAACATAAAGTAAAGAAAGATTGAGGCCTATAATTACATAAACTGCTGAAAAAACATCTGTTAGCACAATATGTTTTCAGTTGTAATCAGTTAACAAAAACATAAATAGCCTACTTTTGAATATTTATGTGCAGCAGGTCATCAAGAATTGGTGTTAATGAAGCAAATTATTTACATGTTTCTGGCAGAAAAGATTTAGAGTTCTTAAACCAGGTAGGTGGGGTAATGATTTTGCAAGTCTATAGTAAAAAGTCTTATCGGTAAGTTCCTTCGCGTAGCACAGTATCGCATGGAAAACATCCATTATTGTTCCGCAATAAAGACTTAGATGTTATGAAAGCCGGGACCCATAGTATCTTTAGACCACAGACATAGATCAAGATAGATACCGCATGTGTATGCACTTCGCGTGCCATATCGCATTCCCAAACGACGAGCAATGCTCGTCTTTAGAAAGTCTGTTCTTTAGTCTGCTATCGGAATCGGACGTCAATCAGAATTTTATAAATACCTAAATGCCTAAAAGTGCCATATTGAGCTGTAGAAATTCAAATAGAAACGTTGGCCTAGAATTATAGTAATAGACACGTTTCTTATCATCGGTACGTTACAGTAGGTAGTTTTTTAACTATCTTGATCTATGTTTGTGCTTTAGAGCAGCTTCAGCGTGAAGACGTAACAGACAGACAGACAGGATGACAGCTGAGTAATCGTAAAGTTATCCAAAGTCAAATGTACGAAAGCTGGGCTCAGTCATAATGCATTATTAAATTTAAATAGCGATATCAAAATGGCATTGTTTACGCAAAGGTCGGAGCAGAGGGCGATAATAGCACATACAGTAAATAATAATCCGACCAAATTCCGACATGTCGCACACGTCACATCAGTATATAATATGGCAGAAACGTTGTCAAACGTCGAACAAAACTTTTGGTATGTCTATGCTGGTGCTGCCTCTAGTGTTAAAACATTGCAGTAATATCCATATCCTATAAACCAGCTATTCCCAACCCGCGGCCCGCCACGCCGGGACTTTATTTGTGGCCCACGTGATGTTAAACCATTTTGAAATTCACGCCCACCGGCAAAATAATGTAAAGTCGTCGTGAAAGACGTGATTTTTTTCCACTTTTAAAAAGTTAATTTTGAAGAACGTTATTTTTTAACAATAAAAATGTTTGTTGCGACCTGTGACACCAAGATCAAGACATGTACTATCAGAGAAGTTGATTCCTATGCAGATGGGGGACCTAAGTAGTTTGGTCGCATTACGTCAAACCCAGCCGACAGATTACAATTAACATTGAATTGACATGATCGACCAAATGACGTTGGTCTCTCAAATGCATAGGAATCAATTTCCTCGATTGTACAAACATGTCTTAGCCCGTATGAAAAAAGGTTGGGGACCACGGCTATAAACTATAAAGTGTCATGGCGCTTGTGACAAAATTTAAAATACGCAGCATGTCTGCTTGTGCTTATAGTCATTAGCATACTCTGGAATATTTCATAATCATGATGAATATTTATTATTGCGACATCATCCAAACGTCACGTACCAAAATATCACCAAGGTTTGACTACCAGACGTGGGAATTTCGGGACTATGTGACAAAACAAGTGACACACCGTGACAGATAATGACGTTAGCATGACGTCATAGTCTGAGTCGTTGGTATGAGCATGAGCTTTGGATTTAGTTATGTAGTGTTACGACTTATGACTTTAAGAGAAATGACATAGGTAAGTTTTAAGCCTGTAAAATGTAAGGTTTCCGAGTGATAAACTAATAGTATAGTATTATGTTTCTGCAATGCTTTCACGCAAGAGGCAGCATCATCATAGACAGTACAGAGCTACCACGTTATCTGTGAAACGGCCATTATTGGAACTACGGCCATCGCCAACTAATACGGAAATGTCAAATTCCAAAATTCCTGCGATTGGTAGAAATAAAATTTTGTATTACTACTAGCGCCGCCGTTCAGTTCACAGATAAGTTGGTCTGTCTGTACACAAACTGTTTTGTTCGACGTTTGACAACGTCTCTGGTACGCTCATGTACCCAGGCAGCAGCTGAATGTCTGTGATCAAAATGAATAGAGTATATTATGAAGATACTAAAAAGAAGATATAATGTCTCTTTTGATGGGCTTTTAAGGCCAGGTAGTCCCTAAAATTAGCCGAATGTTTTCTAAAAGGACGGCGGATGGCGGTTACGAGTTACGACGCTCATTGTACATTTTATTTTATTTTTGAATAGACCGAATCATTTATTTAAAAAATATTCGGTTATTTTTTAGAACTATAAAAAAGCTATACTTTTTGTAAAAAAAAATCATATCATTGTAAATTACGAGATGTTCGAATTTGAAGAGTATTTTTATGGTGATAATATTGATTTTTTTTACCGAATTACCATGCTTACCATGTCATTTTTCAATATTCTGTTCGGTTATTTTGTTACTTTAAAGTAGTGTCCGACCGAATGTTCGGTTTCGGTTTCGTTTACGGTTAAGTTTCGTTTTCGGCGACAAACTTGCCGAAACTACGACCGAAACTGAATGTGCATTCGGGAGTTTCCGCGCTGTTATCGGTCATGTTCGGCGCGTTGAATGAGTGAATGAATCCGATCAGTCATCAGAGCCAATGTCGTGATTCGCTCGCTTGTTTGTTTGCTGTTCGTTTTATTTTGTTGTGGTGGCGATTTTCTAGTGATTTATTTCGAATTTGGTGAGTTTTATCTCGTTTGATGTCGTTATAACATAAGAGCAGGTAGTAAACATCAAAAAATAATATTCAATAGGACTGGTAAAACTTAAAAGTATAATCAAGTTTAATCTAACCTATATTTTTTTGATTCGCAAATGCTATAAGTAAACAAACATTAGTTAGGTAGTTAGTATGACTATAGTGCATTTCATGGTGATAAATGATAATATTATGGATTCAGAGTTTCAAAGTTCATTTTAGTATTTATCACCAAGGTATCCAAGTGGCAAGTACAGTAGATACTAACTTACGTACTGTACTACCAATTTTGTTTTGAGAAATTATTAAGGTAAAAGACCCGACTATGGGACAGGTTATGTAGATGTCGTCGTCTCTTGTTCTGCATTCTTCTGATTACGATCATAGTTTATACATACTTAATTTATAGTATTATATAATATAGTCGTTTAGCTTTTGTGTTTTTTCTTTTTTTTTTTACTTTTTTGACTGAAGGGTCATAAAAAGTGTCAAACTGAGTTTATAAGAAAGAAGTTTAAGTTTATTTGTTCTAAAGATAAAAGTGATTTTATTTTTGTTTATTTTATTACTTAAATATTAAATAACTACTTATACCTATTGTGATTGTGATATTAGTAACTACGTGATTTTAAAGAGAAATATATGTGATTTAAAGAGAAAAAAATAAAGACTTACTGATTATAATAACGTTTTCTTTATTTTTCCCTCAAAATATGAGCCATGTAAGGAAGTTTCGGTTTCGGTTTCGGCCAAAATAGACAACATTGCTGAAATTCGTTTTCGGTTTCGGTTTCGGTCGTAAAACTAGTTTCGGTTGGACACTACTTTAAAGAAAAAGTTTACTTTAAAGTTACATAAAAGAATTCCACATAATTTCTTCAGACTGAAAGCTTACAAATCGACTTTTCCTAGAATCCGCGAACTGGCCTCGCCTTAATATTATTCGATGAATGTTCTAGATGTCATAAATTCCTGAAATAACTTCCTTGGTACATAAAAATGCAGATAATTTTTATACGCCTCTTTCTCAAGCTTTAAGGTAAAAAGTAAATAAAGAGATAAAAATTAAGTAGCTACTTAAATTGCTGTTAATTTTTAAATACAATGTTACTTTAAAAGACTGTACATCAAATGTCTTTTCTTTCAATGTACCATCGAGGAAATTGATTCCTAGGCAGTTAACAGACCTACGTTATTTGGTCGGCTTATGTCAATTCAATGGATATGATCGGTCGCATGGGTTTGACTTAACGCTCCCAAATTACTTAGGTCCTCCATCTGCCTAGGACTTCTCTGATAGCACAAGGTGAAAGTTATAGCAAAATCTAATAAACAACGTTTATCTATGGTTTATCTCAGACTAGCGACCCGCCCCGGCGTTGCACGAGTATAAAATATATAGCCACTGGAAAAATTATGCCTATAGCCTTTCTCAATAAATGGGCTATCTAAAACTGAAAGAATTTTTCAAATCGGACCAGTAGTTCCTGAGATTAGCGCATTCAAGTTAGCCCTTTCAAATAATTTTCCCCGTTTTTTCCACATTTTCCTCTATTTCTTCGCTACTTTTAGTCTTAGCGTGATAAAATATAGCCTATAACCTTCCTCGATAAATGGGCTATCTAACACTGAAAGAATCATCAAAATCCGTTGCGTAGTAGATTAAAGGGAACAAAGGGACATGAGGGAAAAAAGCGACTTTGTTTTATAATAAGTATAGATAATATTATATAAATAAAAAAAAATGGTTGCCTGTAAAGTCGGTTTTACGGGCGAAGATTTTACGTGACAACGTGTGGGAGAGAGACGCAAGGCATTCGGCGGGCCTCTCTCTCGTTCGGTGACTCATCGTAACGTTACCGAGCGTTACACTTTTTCATAAGTGACTCCCAGCCGCAACCTAATTTAAGACGTTGTCACGTCAAAAACGAATCCATATATTTCTCTTGGTCACGACATCACGCGTAATCGGCTGGACCGATTTTGCTGAAATTAAAAAAAGAACATAGGATACATTTTGTCTCGGAAAATGTACGGTTCCCGCACAATAAACTTTCATGATTTTCACCTAATTGAAATGGGAAAAACAACATTTGCCGGGACAGCTAGTTATCAAATAAACCAAACAATATCTATTGCGTAGACTTTCTAAAACCGCGTCTGAAATGTCATAGAAGATAGGTGAGTCTAATAATAGTCTACCGCATAACTGATTTAAATATAACAAAATGGTATTTGTGTCGGATTCCTGACTATCTTAACGGCTTTAAACTCTGCTACTCAAACGCCACTTAAAGTTAAAGCTTCTTTAAGATAATAACACCTATGTGAATAGAAAATATAACTGAAATGTTTTCACGCTTGAGGCCATAAAGTTAATATACCTAGCGGAATAGAGAAACAAAGGCCTGAGCAAGCGAGATGCCACTATCAGTATCACCGCGTGGTAAAAAGAGACGTGTGATACATGACAGCAGCACTCTTTTTTTGACGTCCAGTCGGCACGTGCCGCACGTTGTCAATATAATCTCATAGAATTCATGTTCAATCATGCTTGTGTAAGTGTATACGTACACAAATTTTTCACACAGATGAAAACCAATTTTGGTTACGTTTGACAGCTCGAGATTGTTGCTCTATTCCGATAGGTATATTAACTTTATGCTCTGTTCTGACCTTTGCGTAATATTCCCTATTATTCGCGTAGGTACTGCTGCGGCAGGCTGCTGTAGCAACGTCTTAAAGAATTTTGGATCAGGTCACATGCCCTGAATCCTGATGCAAAACCTCAAAATTTTTGCTATACATTTCGTATACTCATCCTCTACCTCTATCTTATAATACGCTGGACTGGCTATGCCGTACAAAATGACAGCTATTTTTTGTGCCGATTTGAAGCGCCACCGATGAGCGTAGTTCACGCGTACTGTGAACTAATTACATAGCAAATTGCAATGGCCATTTGCAAAATAGTAGTTTCAAGTACACTCACTACTGCTATCACTATAACTATCAGCGCCAATAAAGCGACTTTTTATTGATAGGGTTCGCTGGTCCTGCGTATTATAATAGAGGTCAGTGGTAGTATGTAGGGATTCTTATGGATTTCATTAGATCAGTCTTCGACTATATAGATCTTATCTCATAGACTTCATAGAGTATAGACGGACTGCAATGACTGTACCCAAGTTCTTACACCTAACAAATAGGGTCGTTACGATTTTATTATCCATATAATTTATCGATGGCTGTTATCGCTTTATACTCTTGATAATTTATACTCTCCTTGTTTGTAGACTGTTCAATAACTACTGCCATGATTTTATGTTTATTAGATGGATACCTAAGTTGTATTTGGAAGTGTCAAAATTTAGTATTTTAAGCTAACGTTTACTAAGTCTAACAAACATTAAACATTAAAAATGCGAAAGCGTGTCTACAGTCTACTGTCTGTAACTTTTTCACGTCTAAGGCTCTAAGCGGATTTTGATGTTTTGTATGGGGATACTTTGAGTCATGGGAAAAGATATAGGATTCTTTTAATCCCGGAAAAATGTACGATTCCAGCGCGATAAACCACTATTGGTGCAACGAAGTTGCGGGCGTCATCTAGTTCTCTATAATATTTTTGCCTCGGCCGTGGCTACCTTATTGAGGCAAAACCTACATACTTAAGTGTAAACTGTTTAGGCATTATTCAGTGCTGTATCTTTCACAGTTAACTTTATACAAGGGACTCATACACACCTGAAAATTATATCGCCTTGTTTTTTACATCCTGTGATTTTCCCAAAATAGTTTCTAAATTCTTCAGTCCAATATATCACCTAATTCTTACGAAATATTGAAACATTAAATTTGATTTAAGACAAAATCATAAATATACTCTTGGCGCACGATCTGCTGAAAATACATGTAAATACTGGAAATAAGTGTTAGATAGAGATGAAGATATAATCCTCCTATATGTGAAAGGGACAGAACTATTTTGATAAGAGCGTTTAATTCGGGTCGGTCGTATATCTTACGAACTATAAATGTCTGAAAACCTACTGAAAACTGTATAACGCCGGGTCTATAATAATATTTACAACATTTATTACATTTTGTTTATAGTTACGAATTTCATTTACAACCAACAAAATTAATAGTACTTGAAAATTTTAATTGCTCAATTTTGCAGTTGTGTCAAAAAGTTTGTTGCGCTAGAATGTACATTAAAAAAACATTAATATTAACTTTCCCGGGACTCAAAGTCTGTGCATACAAAATAGGATATATTACTGCAATGTTTTCACGCTAGAGGCAGCACAAGCACAGACAGTAAACAAAAAGTTCGATGTTTGCGTGTTTCTGTAAATATTCTGATATGACGTTTGCAACATTTCAGAATTTGGTCGTTGGGGAACATGGGGAAACTATAATATGGTTCCCCAACTATATAATGGGCGCTTGCCCATACAAAAATGAAAAAAAAATGGTCTTTCAGCGCTGGCTGCTAATTTCACAATGAACTCCCTACAAGGAACACATACACACCCTAAAGTATTATCACGTCTTAGTTGTTATATAGGAATTATACAGGTGTAACACGTTATTACACCCTGTATAATAACACCTACGCGACATAGCTATTAAACTAATATAATATGAAAATATTTTGTTAAATATAGCTAATACAAAAATACTATTTGAGTCACTGGCTATTATATTTACTTTTGATGTTATTAATATCATACGCTATTCAAAACGGACACCGAAATTCTCAGAAAGAGACATTCTGTATAATATTATTACGAAATAAATGACGCCCGTAATTCCGTTACTTCGAAATATGTTTATTTCGCGGTAACCGACCTCTGTGGCTCAATGGTTGAGTGTGTGCCAGCTCAAGCCGAGGGTCGCGGGTTCGAATCCCGCCGACCGACGGAACAAAAAGTTTTCAATGTTCCTGGGTCTGGATATCTTATATCTTTAAACGAGCAATTCTTGTATATAATTGGAATCTCGGAATCGGCTCCAACGATTTTCATGAAATTTAGTATATAGGGTGTTTCGGGGGCGATAAATCGATCTAGCTAGGAATCATTTTCATAAAATGTCATTTTATGTGTGTTTTTTTAATTTTTTGAATCCCGAGCGAAGCTCGGTCATATAGCTAGTGTATTAAATATGTGTATGATATAATAAAAATCTTAAATATTTATGTATAGTATAAAATTGTTAAAAATATTTCCGTTTTCTGGGAACCTGTAACACAAGTCCTTCAGGTACTTAGCACGGGGCCAGACTGACGTGTTGTGAAGCGTCCATAGATATTATTATAAAAAAAAACATAAGTACATTTTTTCTGGGATAAATAACCTTTGAGTAATCTGGGGGCACGGTAGTGCCCCAGCCAAGCAAGTATTAAAACTAGCTTAACCTCCAAATTACATTGTATTCTGATTAATAGTTTACTAGTTACGGATGGTCAAAGTTACTACGTTTTGTCACTGACTGACAGATCATCAAAATTCTAAAGTACTTCTAGCAGACTTAGAACCTTGACATTTGGTACCCGGATAGGACTTTATTTACAATGAAAGGAAAAATTATGAAACTGGCCAAGTGCGAGTCGGACTGGCGTACAATATAGGGTTCCGTACCGTAAATTTGTATGGGTGCCCCCATTAAATAATAAGTTTATTAAATTTTTATTATTAATTATTAAAGTTAAAATACAATTCAGTATTTTCTGAAATTTTCAAAAACCTTACTGTTACCATTATGGATATAGAGCAAAAAAAGGGGAAAAAATCGTGTTTGTTGAATGAGGCCCTCCATTAATAATTTATATTATTTTAATTGGACTTTGAGCTTTTATAACGACACCAGAAATACATAATTTGTGAAAATTGCAACTATCTAGCTATTGCGGATCTAGATCTAGATCTAGATCTCGAGATCCAGCCTGGTGACATACGGATGGTCGACGGACAGACAGCGCAAACTTATTAATAATAGAGTCCCGTTTTCATCCTTTGGGCAGGGAAACCTAAAAACTGAAAAATAATATAATAATAAATACTTTATTACAATAAAATATTTTTATGTTTGTAACTTTGCAAGAATAGTATGAGTTTCGACTGCATATTTGCTTTGGGTACGTACAAAAGGCTTTAAGCTAGTCATGTACTTAATGAAATGGTATTAATTAAATAAAAATTGTATTAACAACGTTGACAATGTAACAATAATTAAATTTAAAAATACTTTATGTGTAATCACTAGTCAGTACCGCGATATACACTCCTTATTTTTTATTTATTTTACTATTTATTGCACACACACACATTTTAACACGAAATATACACAGAAGAAAAACGACACAACAGGTACTGCTTATCTCTAACAGAAATTTCTTCCAGCAGCCCTACAGAGAGAAATGTGATGGGAAATTTCAGATAGGGCGTGCACAGATAAATCCTCCTTAGTCCTTACTCGCTCGATATAGGGAGTTTTAAGTTATCACATGAAATAAGGTGTGCTACTTTCCTACGAAGAATGTCGAGACGCAATTATATCAGTGCTGCTATGTATTCAACGATAATGCTTAAATGACTACCTTTAAGTATTAAAGCTTAAGAGTCAATTATATTATATAACGAGCTTTTGCCCGCGGCTTCGCTCGCGTTAAGAAGCATTATTATGCACAAACTTTGATCCCCTTTTTTAAACCCTTGGAGGTAGAATTGATCAAAATCCTCTCTTAGCGGATCTCTCAGAACATTTACCTGCATGCAAAATTTCAGCCCGTCCGTCCAGTGGTTTGGGCTGTGCGTTGATAGATCACCATGTCAGTCAGTCACCTTTGAGTTTTATATATATTATTATATAATTATATTATAATATATATAATATAATAATATATAATATAATAATCGACTCAGAACTCAGAAGTATTAACGTTACGTTGTCCACCTATACAACTGACGAAGCCTCAAAGAAAAAATATGAAGGAGATGAAGAATGGGTGATAAGCTAAGTACAGAAAAGTTATAACGTGACCTAAAAAGACCTGAAAAAAAAACCTTAAAAAAAGAAATGAAATCACACCAAAAACATGAAACGTAAAAGGTCGAGCCAAGCAAAATATTGCAGGATATTCAATACTTCTGTCGTAAAAAGTTTTCAGATCACATTCAAGCCAAGCCTTCAACTTATTTTGTAATTTAAATCAACATTCAGTAAAATATCAATAGATTTCTTATTTTATAATTATTAAAGTGGCTTGGCAATGAGCACTAGAGAAATAATCAGCGACTAATTGGTATTATTGGGTACCATCAGCCACTTGCGTCGTTACGTTTACTAAAACACGTTACGCTTGCTGTCTGTGTAAGTATGAACTCCTCCAAATATGCAGTTTTATATATTTTGTTTCTCTTGTGCTCATTACCAAGCCACTTTAATAATTATAAAATAAGAAATCTATTGATACTTTTACTGAATGTTGATTTAAATTACAAAATAAGTTGAAGGCTTGGCTTGAATGTGATCTGAAAACTTTTTACGACAGAAGTATTGAATATCCTGCAATATTTTGCTTGACTCGACCTTTTACGTTTCATGTTTTTGGTGGGATTTAAGTATATCCTTACCCGGGACGCAAACTATTTTCGTACCAAATTTGATCAAAATTGTTTCAGTAGTTTGAGCGTGAAAAGGTAATAGACAGACACGCTTTCACATATGTAATATTAGTATGGATAGTGGATACTGATACCTCCTATTTTAAGGTTTTCGTGACGAAACAATAGCAGAACTGTAAGCTTTTAACTGTGGAAATGAAATATGTTTTATCTCAACAGAGATTTGATATAGTCACGCGATGAGTGGGCAATTAGTGGGTGATATAGTGAGACCTCAGGGACTGAAGATAAACAGGGTTGTCACATCCATTCTAATATTATAAATGCGAAAGTGTGTCTGTCTGTCGCCACCATTTTATGCCAAAACCGCAAAAGCCAATTTACTGGAATTTGGTGCGATGATAGTTTGAGTCCCGGGAAAGGATGTAGGATATTTTTTGTCCCGGAAAAATGTACGGTTAACGCGCGACAAACGAATTTTGGCGTAACAGAGTTGCGGGTAGTACTATCAGAGATGTTGATTCCTTGGCAGATGGGGGACCTACGTAGTTTGGTCGCTTTACGTCAAACCCAGCCGACAGATCGCCATAAGCATTAAATTGACATGATCCGACCAAATGACGCTGGTCTGTCCACTGTCTAGGAATCAATGTCTTCGATGGTACCTAGTCTTCTTATATTATATAAGATTATATATAAGAAGACTAGAAGAAAACTAGACTAGATATTGGATTTTCAAATATGTTAGTCGCGCTAAAACTCGAAAACGGCTGAACGGATTGGGCTGATTTTAGTCTTAAAATATTCGTAGAAGTCCAGGAAAGGTTTTAAAGTGACCTGTGACACGAAGTTCACCGGGACAGCTAGATTATTATAAGTGTCTAGGCCGAAGTTATGTGGCGTAAATTCCGCATGATTACGCCCGCAATGTAATTTAAATTACCGATGACACACTATTCCGTCGCGTTCCGTCCGTATTTTGTATGCGTTTGACATTGCGGACGTAATCATGCGGAATTTACGCCGCGTAACTTCGGCCTAATGTGTTAAGACACTTAGGGAAGTGTCCCAAACACACTAGGCCAAAGTTACGTACACAAACGAGAATTATCACTTTGTTACCTTGTAATTCGCCGTCGTTATATAAGTAATGTAGTTTTATTGTGATTTTCCCTACTATTCCCTGGTCTTACAAATTCATTAGCTTCTCTCTACAGGTCAGTAATCAGAAGCTGCTGAATATTTATACCCTGACCTTTGGCAATAAACCACGTACTTCGAGTTTATGAGATTTTTCTGTGCCACTGATCGACGATCGACCAGTCGTTTCGTCAAAAGACGTTAACTTTATCCTTACTATTATAAAATATGTAAAAGTATGTCTGTCTGCCTGTTACCTCTTCACGCCCAAACCGCTGAACCGATTTTGCTGATATTTGGCATGGAGATACTTTGAATCCCGACTCCCGGGAAACTGGAAAGGACATAGGCTACTTTTCATCCTGGACAAATGTACGGTTCCCGTGCGATTTTTTACGCAACGTTGCGGGCATCATCTAGTAGTTAATATCTTTGTGTCAGATAGAAATATTCTTAGCATGGAGTGTGTTTAATATGTCTTGTTTTTTGCGTTCAACTGTAATTTTGATACATGAGTTTGAGCTCCGGGATACATAAAGCTCCGTTTAGACTAAACGAGGGAATGCTCATTCTAGTATAGCTCTTTTGATGTAAACTAACAACGAGCATTCTTTCGTTGTTCTAGTGTGTTCGCCACGTGTTCGGCGGTAAATAGGTAGAATGCTCTAAGAATCTCGGTCTTTTGGTGTAAACGACGCAAGAGCGCTCGAGCAATTGCCTAGAGCGTTATTTTGTGTTCGGAGGTGCTCGCTCATCGAGGCGGCCTCTTCAAAGGGATTCTAGTTTTCTTGATATTTTTACTTTTTGGCGGCTGGTTTTAGGTAGTCTATCAAAGGTTATTTCGTAAATATGGATTGGAGTAATGAAAAATGTTTACAAATGATAGAAAACCATAACAAAAGATGTTTATGGGATCCAACCTTTGATGACTATTTTGATGACTATAAAAATAAATTAACTACTTATCGTTGACGAACGAGCAATGAGCATTCGCTCGTTTGGTGATGATTCTCATCTATAGAGGAAAAATTCTTATTCTTAATGTTCTTGTTGATTCGATTGGTGTTCGTTTACACTAAAGTATGTTGTAACGAATCATAGTTTACACTAAACGAATACGAAAGAATGTTCTTGTGCTGTTCTTGCTCTATGTTCTTTTGGTGTAAACCCACCTTAAGAAGGAGACTAACCCAAAATTGACGATTTTATAAATCATTTTTGCACTTGATAATAAGCCTCTAATCGTTTAATTTTCTAAACATAGATACTACATTATATTACCAAGAATTCAATCTAAGCAAAAACACGATATCATAAAATTTTCTCGATAGAAAAAAAATCACAAAGATGCATCTTACTTTGACGATTTTTTTCCTATATTGCCAAAACCATGCATTAAACTAAGTTGATATTTTTTAAGATATTTAAGAAAAACCACATTGACGCTTCACCGCCAGATTTGTCTCACCTCTCAGTCGCCAACAGTCGCGTTCGCGCGCGCCTGAGGAGAGGTTGTACTTCTTTTGCCTTTACTCCGGATTGATAAAATATTTAATCGAAACCATGAGAAACAAACAAAAATTAAATAAACACACTAAAAGTAACCTTCACAGGTGAAAACGGAAGCCGATGAACAATTGTAGAAGGCTTTTTAATTTAATATAAAATATGTATATTTGTTACGACAGTATATATTATAAGTCTATGGTTTACAAATATGATAATACTAGCTGACCCGACAGACGTTGTCCTGTCTTAACGAAGATCATTTAATTCAAATTGGTATAATTAAGAAAACAATAGATTAAAATTAGTATCTTCATGCCAAATTTAATCAAAATAGATATAAATAGTTTAAGCGAAAATCATAAAAGTTTATTGTGCAGGAACCGTACATTTTCCGGGACTAAAAGTATCCCTTGTCCTTTCCCGAGACTCAAAGTATCTCCATACCGAATTTCATAAAAATAGACTGAAATAGAAAAGTTTATTGTGCGGTAACCGTACATTTTTCCGGGACCAAAAGTATCCCATGTCCTTTCCCGAGAGTCAAAGTATCTCCATACCAAAATTCATAAAAATCGATTGAATATTTTACGCGCAAATCATAAATGTATATTGTGCAGTAACCGTACATTTTTCCGGGACAAAATGTATCCTATGTCCTTTTCCTGGTTCTAAGCTACCTGTCCACCAATTTTCAGCCAAATCGGTTTATCCGTTCTTGAGTTATAAGTAGTGTAACTAACACCACTTTCTTTTATATATATAAGATTATTATGACAAATAATTTGTCAAACTCATATGTTGCGGCTGCACATGCGTAGTGCTTCGTGCTTGAGACGATACCATTGGACGATATGCGTGTATCGTCCAATGGTATCGTCTCATAACACGGAGCTTCGTGACGATAGACGAATCAGCGGCCGCGGCAATAGAGATTGAAAAAATAAATCGGCTTTAAATCGATATATAGTTTTGACAAAAACTAGTCTATGACTGCGATTTGAAAATCGATTTGGTTTCTATGAACGTCGTACTCGATATTATGGAAATATCGAATAATTTCTTCGGAACAACGCTACGGTCTGGAAATGGTAAGATTAAATTGTCAAACAGTGATAACATGAATATATTATATGCAAAAATTCACTACTTCGACCATTCGCTTGAACTTGAACACTACAAGAGCATGAACAAAGGTGACGGCACATTTATGAAAGGATTTAAGAGTACATATTATATGTACTACACAATATATTATAAGGTCTTTTATACTTATGATATTGCCTTTCTGTTTGAAAAATGTTCTTTGATGACCCTATTATATACTTCAATGTCTGTCTGTCTCCAGGCTGTATATTAAGAACGGCTACAGCCAGACTTCTGAATTTTTCACAGAATATGTATATCTGTTTCCGCTATAATAACAAATACTAAACACAAAATAAAATGCTTAGCTCTTTATAACAGTGAGTCGTAAAGAACTTTATGAAAGCTACTAAAATTTACTACGATTTTGTCTTTCAAACTTTGTATCTAACTCCAATCATTGCCTTGCTATGAGCTTGAGGCCGATTTTTTCAAATACAGAAATAGTTGAGATTTAGACGAATTCTGAAAAAGGCACTATTAAAGAGTAAGAGTTATTTAATACTTTTTAGTACACATTACTATTGTTTTTACCTTGGAAGTCGGTTTTAATTTTTGTGTTATAAATAATTATTAAAGTTATTACAAAAAAAATACTTCCGGATATATTTATTTCTATGAAAAAATTATTTAGTATAGTCATGAGCCCTAGAACAATTTTTTTTGTAATTACTAACAAGCAAATTTTTTGTGAGTAGCTTCATTTTGAAAAGACGGGCAACATTTTTATTTTCGAAAAATCTCGAAAGTGGTAGCTAACAGAGATAGAAATGATTTCATACTTTGACTTGTTGGTCCTAAAATATTATGAATTGTTTTATTTTTACGACAAGGTTACTTTTAAATTTAAGTATTAACCTACCAATATACAAAAAATCTGCTGGTAAGGGTTCCGTTTTAGGGTACAGTAGTCAACCAAGTATTGTTGATTACAGAACCCTAAAACGGAACTGTAACTAGCTGATTTTTTTGTATATTGGTAGGTTTATAGTTAATAGTTATATTATAATTTAAGAGTAACCTTGTCCTAGAAATTGAAAAAACTCTATAAAATCGGTTGAAATGTTTTGGATCAGTTCGCGCACAAACACTGCGACCCGAGAATTTTATATACATATTTGACTAGATGACCCGGCAAACGTCAGTTTGCGATATAAATTATTTCTAGTATCAATATTGAATATATTATATCTAAAAGCTATTAATTATTTCTAGTATCAATATATTAGATAAAAAAATATTCTCAAGCATAACGAATGTACGAACAAACATTGTGACATACGAATTTTGTTAATTTTAGTCTGACAAATGTTAATATGTTTTACGCAAATACATACAAAACTAACCAAATTCGGATGTGGACGAAGACGTGGCTAGTATATTATATTAAATAAATTTATAATATTATTTTTGTAACAACTACAGCTTAGGAATTCTAACCAGAATCGATCCAGTAGTGCCTATTCGATTTCGATAAATAAACATATCATAAAATATTACTAGTGTATAAGCCAAAAAGTATTAATTAGATTCTCAAAGTACAGATGGTAAATAAGACTCGAGCTTCTCAAAATTTTATCTGATAATATATTTGGTTATACTACGTTCGTACAAAAAGTGGTTACGAGAGTATCTACACAAAATAGCCGCGGTGACATTTTGAATGCGATGGGCGAGTGCGGGGGGTATGAAGTGCGCGGGTGAAAACCGATTTTTTTCTGTCATAGGTCTCCCTCTTAAGACAGTTTTCATCCCGGTACGAAAAGAAATTTCGTTGCAAAGAAACGCTTTTTTGTCGCATTATGATGCGACAAAAGAACTTGTTAATGTAGCAACCCATATTAACCTCTTTTTAAATTTTAAAACGGAAACATAAAATTAGCAGAAAATCTTTTGTACGTTGACAATTGACAGACGTGAGCCTTGGGAGAGAAAAATAACTAATACACGGTGACATATTATAGTATTTTAACGACGATGATTCACACAATCAGTGTAGTCTGTTAGAGCAGACGCCGAACTGAATTTTGTAACAATCGAATAACAATACTGTACTCCGCGAAACATGGCGGGAGCGGTCATTGACTCCCTGTCAAAAACTTGTCATTTTCTATGCAAATCCGCAATTGACAACATCTGACACTTCATTGTCAATCATGGTTTATATAGAAAATGACAAGTTTTGGACTGGGAGTCAATGACCGCTACCGCCATGAATCGCCGAGTACTTTTCAACTGTCAAAAGCATATATATTATGACTTGATTCTATACAGTAGTGAGGAATTATTTTATTTTCCAACTATCCAGGGATTACTCTTAAATTTTCTCCTTGCAACAGCTGCATCCTTATATTTAAAATAATATTAGCAAAATCGATTCAGCCGTTCTCGAGATATGCGCTTACACAATACACACAAATATTTTAGCGATTCGTTATTATATTATAGAAGAGGTAAATTGTACGTTTTTAAATATAAAATAAATAACTCCAAACTAGCTTAAACATTCTCTTGGTTTTCCAGACAAGTTGACAGAATGAACACAGCACCTGAAAATACGGAAAATGCTTAACACATTTCCTCATATTTTCCCGGGAAAATGGTAAACCGTAAACTGTGAATTCTAAAGTAGGATTTTTTCACAGTATATGTGTCATATAGTAGAGTACCTAAGGCGTATCCTTCAATAGGGAATATTACGCGAAGGTCGGAGCAGAGGGCGCTACTAGCACATACAGTAAATAATCCGACCAAAATCTGACAGTATGGGCCTGTTTCACCACTTTCTGATAAAGTACCGAATAGGCTATTATCAACTTTTTTGACAGATTATCCATACTGTTTCTGTCAAGTTGTGGTGTATAGCCTATTCGGCACTTATCAGGAAGTGGTGACACAGGCCATAATATATATCTATGGATGCTTCACACCACGTCAGTCTGGCCCCGTGCTAAGTACCTGAAGGACTTGTGTTACGGGTACCAAACAACGGAAATATATTTAATACTTTTATACTATACATACATTTAAGATTTTTATTATATCATACACATATTTAATACACATCCATGACCCAGGAACATTGAAAAACTTTTTGTTCCGTCGGCGGGATTCGAACCCGCGACCCCCGGCTTGAGTTGCCACACACTAACCATTGAGCCACGGAGGTCGCCATAAAGAGTACTATTTTGCATATAGCATACTCAGACTACCTCTAGTGTTATAATTATGAAAACAGCTGCTGTTTTGTCCTTCCCCCATGAAAATCCTTACAGGTCTAATAAGATTTAGTATTAGAGATATCAGTAAATGCATTATCATGTTCTTATTTCCGGGTAGAGATACAGAGTAAACATTGCTATAGTGATAAAAGTGATTATAAAATTAAGGCGTCAATCCACCGCGGCGCACGCTTTGCACGGCCACGCGGCGCACGAATTTATTTCTTTGACTACGTGGGTCAACGTTTCCACTGCTGGAGCACACGCTATACAAAGTTTGTATAGCAAACACATTACTTACGACTATGTACACGCTTCCGTGTATCCCGTGCACACCATGCGTAGCGTGGCCAGCGTTGAGCTACGTGTGCACCATATTCGAGCAAGCTACGTAAGTCAATTCGTGCGTAGCGTGTCCGTGGGTTGCAGTCGCATATACACATTACACATATTATACACAGTCACATATATTTTCTTACGAAGCGAAGCTTGACGCACGTGCGTAGTCTCTCCGTGCGCTGCGGTGGATTGGCGGCTTTAAGCATGCATTTTTATCAAAGAGATTCATAGGCATGGCATATCTATGTAATTTGGTCGAGTTCATTTTATAAACAAGCGATAAAGAGAAGACTTTGACTCAAAGGCCAGTTTAGTAGAAAAGCATCAAACATACATAATAAACTAATATACAAATTACAGTCACGACTCAGAGACGGTTACTATAGAGGTGGAGGTATTATTACTGTGATTGTAGGTAACATATTTTTAAAATGTCATTCAAAATTTATATAATGCAACGTAGAATGCAACTCAAATATATTTTAAATCGATTTACTAAATTATAACTTTCATTCATTAATTTCGGAATCGTTCATCCATTCATATTGTCATTCTTCGTCTACCTAAAACATACTTTTCGTGTCGATAATATATAGTCAGCTGGGAGGTTCCGTTTTAGGGTTCTGTAATCAACAAAACTTGGTTGACACGGTACCCTAAAACGGAACCCTAATCATCCAATTTTTTGTGTATTGGTAGGTTAATAACTTTATATAATTTAAGAGTAACATTGTCCTACAAAATATAATGTAACAATCCATATTTTAGGACCTTCAAATCAAAGTATGAAATCCTTTCTTTCTCTAGCTACCACTTTCAAGATTTTTCGCAGATAAAAATGTTGTTAATTGTCTTATGAAAATGAAGCTATTCACAAAAAATTTGCTTGATAGTAAAAAGAAATTGTTCTAGGGTATCCTGAATATTATTTTAGGGTGTGAATCGACGAAAGAGCTGTTAATCAAAATGACGCCAGCAATACTTTTAGTTTCCGCATGCAAATGATACAGGGCCGTATCTACCATATATGGCTATTTGGGCTTAAGCCCAGGGCCCCATGGGTTCAAGGGCCTCAGCCGCCCTTGAACCCATGGGGCCCTGGGCCAGTCAAGTCAAAAATTGACGATGCGAATGAATTCATAATTTTATTAATATTTTGTTGGTATCCCTGAGATTTCAACGATCAAGGTTTATTATACAATTTAAATGTTGGTACTACGAACTGACAGTCAAAATGTTGTAACCCTAAAAAGTTGAAACTTTTTAGGGTTACAACATTTTGACTGTCCGGACTGTCTGGACCGGACTGTGAGCTTACGGGGCCCTGGGGCTTCAGCCCAGGGCCCCGCAAGCTCACGGTCCGGCCCTGCTTGGATGACATCAACGAGGCGTGAATTGATATCTCCCGAGGGGTATCATTTTAAAATACTCCTATATCCGTATTAGGGTCAATTATTAGAGTGTTAGATATTCTATTTGCCATCAGGATTCAGGTGCCACTCTGTAGCCTTAGGTATATCGTGTCATAAAGGCATATTATCGTGACATAATATTATAACAGTTTGACACGATAGACACTAAAGCTACATAGCGGCACCTGGTGGCAATATCAAACACCCTCATTCATATGGCAATAGTACGATGTGCATTGTTATTTTCAAACAAACCATTTAAAAATAGAAATACTGAAAGGGGCGTCTTAACAGACAGTCTCTACGAATATTCTTATCCTCTTGTAGTAAATAAAGTTCAGTTTAAAATATCTCAATTAAATTCAGATTAAGATCGCATCGCCTCGTCACGTTGCAATGTGAAATATATAGATTTATTATATATAAACCGCAATTGACAATGAAGTGTCAGATGTTGTCAATCGCGGTTTTGTATAGAAAAATGACAAGTTTTTGACAGGGAGCCAATGACCGCTACCGCCATGTTTCGCCGAGTAGAATATAGACAGAAAATGTTATGTCCAGATGTGGTAGAATTGCCAATGGAGTTAATATAATTAATTATTATAAGGAAACCACCGTTTTATTGTTGAATACGTAACATTTTGTATTATAATTACCAACTCAATTTGAATTTGAATGTACTGTACTTAACATTTTTTTTATTATCTTACGTAAAAGTATTACATAATAATTTATTAAGTAAATCTCCTAAACACTAGAATTGGTATTTTGATGCTCGCATGTTTGTTACACTAAAATTCTAGTATGGCACGGGAACTGTGCATTTTTCGCTATAAAATCTGTACCTACTTTGTCTCCGAAAAGTACGATATGCTAGGTACCTAAAATAAGTAATGCGTAAACTTAAAAACAAGCAACGCAGTCTGAAATAAGTTGGCATTAATACCTATATATAATATATATCACTCATTCAAGGGAAAATAAAGAGGAAAATATGATCAAAGTATGACCACGTCTTACGTTAGTTTCGTAAAATCATATTTGTGTTGAGTTCATAGTGTGGAGAGTTTACAAGGGATAGGTACACTACACATAATATATTTTTTTAGATTCTTGGACACTAACACTTTTTGGAGTATAACTTTAAGGAAATGTATGTCTCTCAAAGCGTGGAATAATATTATTTTCCATTTCATTTCATTTTTCAATAAATATTTTAACAGGACAATATTGAAAAAAGAACCAATACATACCTTCCAGAGCCATGAATATAGTCGCTCCAGCTACACTATACAACACTAAACATAATGTCAAAAACAAATGAGTAAACCACTTCTTGGATAAAAGTCTTAACTTATTATAGAACCAGAAGGCAGATTTTTCACCAGCACTTAGTCCACTTCTAGCCGTGTGTATGGTAAAGTCTTTGAAACCCTCAAACTGCTTGAAGACGAAATCGGAGGCCTTATTGTGGTACATATAGAGGAAGGGGTTGAATTGGGGGTCGGAAATATGGGAGGCAGCCGTTTGGGGTCCCTTGGGGTAGTATTTCGGAGGAGCCCATTGGATGGTGGAAGCCGTAGTAGGCCCTTTAGGAGGCGAAGGACTAGGAATTTGTAGGGTAATCTTAGGTTTGTTCTTCGGAGGTGGAGGAGGGGGGTAGCTTGGCGCTTCTTCCATTTTTAAATTCAAATTTTATGTTCGATTTATACTTTCTTGTTTTTTTTTCACGCGAAAATACATGCACACGCGTGCGAAACTCAAATATGACTGGCCAGCTTTTAAAAATAAACCCCCGTTACTGACATTAGTTATCTGAATTCTGAAGGAAAGTGGCGCCAGAGTACTCAGAATTATGAATTGGAGAATCGCCAGGTTAGACCATACGTTACGTGATTCTAATCTGTTAATTAAGCTGTTAAGGGACTGCTACATGTGTCCAATTTGTAGGAAAAATTAGGAAAAATGTGTATCACGCTAGCATGCTTGAGATTAAAATAGCCAAAGACAAACTTAAAATTAGCATTAAAATAATGTAGTTTAATTTCCCTTATTATGTAAGTTGTCAATCGTTATAATATAAATAAAATTATTATAATTTGTTAAAATTCAATTTCTCATGATAAAATCCTAGATAAAGATGAAATTCGACTAATGAGTGTTTCAATTTAGAACAGGTACGGTACAAAATAATTAAAATTTTCTGAAAGTTGAACGAGGGTGATGGAGCCTTAAGGCTTAGTCTATCGAAAGCTTTGTCTTAATTGATTTTATGACTCTTGAGAATTCCATTCAGTGCTAATTTCCATTGGAACAACTCCATTAAGATAGTTTAAGAGTTTTCTTTGTTAGCGGGAATAATTTATTTGCGACTTTGGAAATCAGATAAATCTTTACCTATCTGTAATTCATCATCATCATCATATCAGCCAACATTCGTCCACTGCTGGATATAGACCTCTCTCGGTGAACGCCAAGATGACCGATCTGTACTAATAATATATTAATTGCTGTCAATAATTTAAATGCCCATCCATCATACATCCATCCATCCAGCCATCGAGATGAAATACAATGGCATACATCTCAATGATGGCACATTATAAGAATATACAACGTTAAGAGGCGACAAACAGTTTACAATTATATTTTATTATATATTGGGTTTGAAATAAAATAATAAAAATAAATGGCCATGTCTCTATCAATATATAATTGGAATTTCGGAATCAGCTCCAACTATTTTCATGTTTAGTATATAGGGGGCTTCGGGGGCGATAAATCGATCTAGCTAGGAATCATTTTTAGAAAATGTCATTTTATTTGTATTTTATCAAATCGAGCAAAGCTCGGTCAAATAGCTAGTGATTATAAAGACAAAAGGTTTGTTTGTTGGCATCGAATAATCTTCAAATGACTTTTTGACAGATAAGTGACACTGTGCAGGCTGATGATGATGATGCACTTTGTATTGTAACAACACGTACCTTCTATTACTGGAAGATACTATTGTTAGTATACAGGGTGTAACAAAACTAAGTGATAACACTTTAGGGTGTGTACGTGTTCCTTATATAGAGTTCACTGTGAAAGTATGACCACATACACACCCTAAAGTATTATAACTTACTTTTGTTACACCATGTATAGTATCTAAGTATAGTACTTCTTGGACATACCAAATACCTGGCCAAAACCACCTTTCTTTCGCCGTAATTTAGAAACTTCCTCCTAAAACACGTGGATGTTTCCAAGAGCTTATAATCGTCATATAGCTTCCCTGAAGTGTCAACATAATATATAGTGGTGAATCATATAAAAATATATGTCTACGGTCGACTCAGCTATGTGACATATAGACTGTATTTTTAGATGTCTCCTACTGAAATCAGTGGTGTATTTTTCGTTGAAAACACTGACAAAACAAGACTCATGAAAATGGTTATTGATATATATACAAATAATCTGATTTGTAGTTGTTTATTATTTATTTATATTACTAGCATTCACACGCAACTCCTTTGCGCCAAAATTCGTTTATCGCACGGGAACCATTCATTTTTCCGGGATTAAAATTATCCTATGTCATTTCCCGGGACTCAAAGTATTCCCATGCCAAATGTCAGCGAAATCGGTACAGCGGTTTGGGCGTGAAGAGATAACAGACAGACAGACACATTTTCACATTTATAATATTAGTATGGATTAGAGTGCACGATATCTAGTCAGAACTAGCGTTAGACCAATAGAGAATATTACGCAAAGAGAGCAGAGGGCGCTACTAGCACATACAGTAAATAATCCGACCACAATCCGACATGTCGCACACGTCATAGCAGAATATACAGAAACGATGTCAAACGTCGAACAAAACTTTTGGTCAAACAAATTTACTTTTACGACTTGGGCCATAAACACTTTGTGATGTAACAAACATTAACAATGTGGTTTACCTGCAGAAAGGAAAAGGAATCGGCCCTCTCTACATTCGTATCTTGTTCTTATTAAAAGTAAGCGAGCCTCTAGAGTCTAGACTCTAGAGTCTAGAGTCTAGACCTGCTTTCCCCAACTCGCGGCACGCGGGACGCATGCGACCCGCCGGGACTTTATTTGTTAACTTTGAAATTCACGCCCACCGGCAAAATAACGTAAAGTCTACGTGATAGTCGTTAAAATTTTTTCCACTTTTAAATCGTTAATTTTGAAGAATGTTATTTTTTAACCCTAAAAAATTTTTGTTGCGGCCCGCGACATGACACCAAGACCAAAACATGTTTGTGGCCCACATGAAAAAAAGGTTGGGGACCACTAGTTTTTTTTTTTTTATTTATTATTACCACCACATTATTAGGGCTTGTTGTCTGCTATATAATAAATAACACTTACTTATATAACAATATTTTCTACAGCCAATTTTAAAAATTTAATACAATAAAATAAAATTCAATAATAAAATACAATACAATAGAATAAAATACACTAATAAAAACCAATATCAATAATGAAGATAAAACTGCGGCACAAACATTCAACTAACCCTAATATCACAGCATGTTACCTAAGACTATTATCAATTTATCACACTAAAATATCACAGTTTCTTTTGTTTACTGCTTTAACTATTTTTGTACAGAAAGAGAGGAACATATCCCTCTTCTTACCCCCCAGGATCGAAGGCAGGCAGGCAGGACCAAAACATGTTTGTGGCCCACATGAAAAAAAGGTTGGGGACCACTAGTCTAGACGATCAGTTTTAGTGTGTAATATCACGTATTGTGCAATATTATTGACTGTCTAGGGTTGAAATTGAACGCGCCCGCCTTTCAATCGTATTGTCAAATAAATTGTTCAATGATATTGTACAATAAAATTGATCGTCTGTAGGGGCCCACCAGGAACGCAAGATTAATGTTATATGGCCAAGTCTTATTGTAGAATATGCGTGAAGGCCGCAAGGGAAGATCTTCCGACCGAGCGAGATCTGCGGGGCTAAAATCAATGATAGCTAAAATGGTCATATTTAGCATTTCCTCTCAATCAATAATTGAGGAAATGAATTTCAAAACTGTCAAACTGACGATTCATGTCAAATTAGTACGAGTTACTAGACATGAATTGCAAGCAGAGTGACCACTTTGCGATTAAAAAAATTAATCGTATTATGATTCATAATATGATTTTCCAAAGGGACCATTTTAGCCCCGGTGCTCGGTACGCTTAGCCTATATTAGGTTATATGCAGGTCAAAACTCGAAGCCCACGTGATTTCAAACTATGTCATTCATAATCACTCTAATATTATGGCAAAAGTTTGTATGTTTGTTAATTCTTTACGTCTAAACGACTAAAGCGATTTGAATAAAATTTGGTATGGAGTTATTTGACACCCTGGATTAACAGTATACTTTTTACTGCGGAAAATATCACAATTTATTTCCCCTATTGAACAGCGGGTAACACCGTGGGGCACAGCTAGTTATAACATAAATTAGAATACTGCAGCGCATCTGTGAAGCAAGCTGCAGCTCAGATTAATTCGATAATTTCGTCTGAAGCATAAATATTAAGCTAATGCTAATGTTCCCTCATCACAAGCTCACGACAGCTTAGCTTAGGAAGTCAGGACGTTGTACATTGCGTGCTAGAACAAAAAAATGAGTTGTGCTTAGTAAAAAATGAATATAAAACAGCAGGAGCAGGCTTACTCTTTTCTCTTCTACTCCACGCGATAATTCGTAAGACTGAGGCAAAGAAGAGCTCCTCTTCTCTGCCTCAGTCTTACGAATTTTCGATCAAGCATCACCTGATCATATTGTCCTAACACAAGTTGAACATTTTTTCCCCACCCCAATCTGTTTTGTTGGATGTGGAGATACTTTGAATCCCAGGAAAGGACATAGAATACGTTTTATCTCGGAAAAATGTACAGTTCTTGCGCGATAAACGAATTTTGGCGCAACGGAGTTCATCTAAATTCATGGATGGTCATCTAAACTGTACTTGGCGAAACATGGCGGTAGCGATCATAATTGACTGCCTGTCAAAAACTTGTCGTTTTCCATATAAGCCGTGATTGACAATGAAGCTGACACTTCATTGTCAATCGCGGCTTTGTATAGAAAATGACAAGTTTTTGACGGGCAGTCAATGACCGCTACCGCCATGATTCGCTGAGCACAGTATAGTTATGTATCAGGAAATTTTTACGCAATGCATTACGCTTAAAACCGTACCAGTTTCATGGTACAAGGCTTCTAAAATGAAGTGGAAATTTCCGGAATTTGAAACTACGGAATTTGCTTTTTGGAATTCAAGTCTGGCCATGAAAAGATCAAAGCGCCTTATATGAGTTGAAAGTATTAAATACCTATTACTGAAAAATATGATTTTGTGCGACAGAATTTTATGACATGATTGTAGAAATATATTTTTCAAGATTTTATAGCCTGTAACTTCAATTAGTTGATTAAATGATTATTTGATTGAAGGATTTTGGTACATTGCTCAACAGATATAAAATATATACCAGTAGATAGCTCTTAGTGAGTAGGTAAAAAAGTTATACAGCGCCCAGCCCCTAGCCACTGTACTTTTTGAAATAATGTACAGTCAACGTACAAGGCCGGCGTTACTGACGTCGTCTATGTGGTAAGACTTATTTGCGCTTAGAAAGATTACGAATGTCTTGTCTTAGACAGTACACCTTAGATTTACGCTCACTTTAGTAGTTTAACCCCTCCCTCATATTACACACCCTTGGACGGCGGAGCAGGTAACGATGACAGAACAGAAAATATACATAGAAGATAAGTGTAGACATATAAAACTGTTTAAGTGTATAAATAAATCCCTCAACTTAAAATCAGGGACAGGAGCATTATTAAAAAAAAAGCGGATAGATGGACAGATGGACAGACGGACAGACCGAAACTATAATATCCTTGTTGACTACGGAACCCTAAAAATAATCATGCTATAATGTAACGTGATGTTATCAGCATGAAATGTATGAGCGCTGATGTCACTTTTAACATGGCTTTACTCAAAAAGTACAACGAATTTTGACAAGCGCCCTATTGGTCATTAATGTACATGGGTATACCATCCTTAAAATATACAATCTATTCCTGTTGAGCACTATACCAGAGCCCTGGATACATTTTTGCCCCTCATCATTTCCTCGAACTTTGCCTGCCTGCCTGCCTTTGGGACCTATATTGACGTAGTGTGATTTGTGAAGCGTCCATGTTTCTTTTATTACTTGATGACCCGTTGAACTTCGTCTCTCTGGAGTTCCACGAATATTAATTCAAGACTAAAATCAGCCAAATCGGTTCAGCGGTTTTCAAGTTTTAGTAAGAGAAATAAAATTGAAATTAATTTATTTATTTTTAACCGACTTCCAATTCCACCGTATATTAAATACTATTATAGGGAGCGTCCACAAATTACGTGAGGTGTTTAGAGGGGGGGGGTCTAGGCAAATCCTTTATGTAAGTATAATATTTTCCTTTAAAAAAATACATTAGTATTAATAGCAATAAGATTAAGTAAATTAGTAGTAATATACAAGGATTATAAAAAATTAAATCACTCATAGAATTTCCAAGAACAATCTAAAATTTTCTAGATATTTCCAAAGACCTAAGTATAAAGTCGTGTCCGGAGGGAGTACTAAGTTTGCTAAATTGAATTATGGCTGGTAAGGCCGGCGCACACTGTATAATAAATGTGTGAATAGTGTATGCCTTCCATTAGGATATAAATTGAAACTATTGGCTGAGGTCTCAAAAGCTGCAGGTCATAATATAACGCAAAGTTCAGAGCAGAGAGCGCTACTAGCACATACAGTAAATAATCCGACCACAATCGAATGCGGGCTCTACACTCGCGGCGCTAAAGACCACGAGGGCTGCGAACCGCGAGTGAGGAGCGTTTCGCGGCTTCACGTTCGCGCTTCGCGGCTTCGTATTTGTACGCATCGTGTTCACGGCGCATAGCATCCGTGAATCGCGGCCGCGATTCACGCCGCGAGTGTAGAGCCCGCATAACATCTTGCACACGTGATACCGAATATTGACAGACATGTTGTCAATTTATGTCGAACAAAACTTTTTGTTCACTAGGTTGGTGCTGCCTCTAGGATGAAAACATTGCAATAATCTATTAGTCATTAAAAAAAAACATTATAAATAACAGATAAAACAGTGGCATTATTTGAAATAAAATTATTATATAAATTATCGACTAACTTGGCATTTTTTATGATACTTCACTGTTCTTCACTGTTAAAATGCGGCCATTTTGGATTTTTAAGAACCTCTTTTTGAATTTCGAACACAAAGATGGCTTTCGGGCGCTGAATAAGACAAGTGGTATCGGTTCAATGGTTTTCACTTTTCTCATCATCAATCACTCGAGTGATAACTCCTATCTCGGAATGATTAATGAGAGTGATGAGCGGACAGACTACGCGACAAGAGAGTTTTATGCAGCTGTGGAAGTTTCTACGATATATAATATGCATTATCGAAAACATGCGAGTCGGTTGGGTTTGATGTAACGCGACCAAACTATACGTAGGTGCCCCATCTGCCTCGGAATCAACTTCTCTGATCGCGTAACTATTCAAGACTCACTGTTTTTGTCTGACATGTGACTTTTACAATGTGCCAGACAAAGTCAAGAAGAAAATAGACCTTATCTTATATATAAAATTCTCGTGTCACAATGTTAGTCCACGAACTCCTCCGAAACGGCTTTACTGATTTTTACCAAATTTTATATGCATATTCAGTAGGTCTGAGAATCGGCTACTCGGTACTTATTATACTGATAAGTGCATTTGTTGAATAAATAATAGTAAATTATTACAACTCGAGAAAAACGACGACCATGATAGCGATGGACGTTGCCATAGTGACATATTTATTTAGTCACTTCAATAAAATAATACGGGCGATATACTTTATAATATGGCAAAGAAACGTTTGCCGGGAGTCGGGACAGCTAGTCTTATATATAAAAATGGATTTTCAAATGTGTTAGTCGCTCTAAACTCGAAAACGGCTGAACGGATTGGGCTGATTTTAGTCTTAAAATATTCGTAGAAGTCCAGGGAAGGTTTTAAAGGGACCTGTGACACGAATTTCACCGGGACAGCTGGTGTATTATAGTTACTCGCTGTATGAATATTTTTGGGGCATAAAAGCGTCAAATGTGAACGCACCTTACATTATCACGGTTCTTTAAAAATAAATGTAAGCTAAAATGTTACGGATATTAATATGAAGTATGTAAAAGTTTTTATAATATTATGGCGTCAAGTTTAAAATACATGTGCATTAGGGCTTGTAAATTCGTTTACTTCGACAGCAAGGAAATTAATATAACATGGGATTTGTCATAACTCATGAGTCATAAGACTCATAAGGCATTGCGAACGCCATGACATCTAACTTTGTCATCAAAATTTTGCTGACGGCAGCATCAACACAGACAGTAAACAAAAACGTTTGTTCGACGTTTGACAAGGATTCTGTCAATATTCTGATATGGCGTGTGCAGCGTAACGGATTTTGATCGGCTATTTACTGTATGTGCTTATAGCGCCCTCTGCTCAGACGTTTGCGTGAAAGGCGACGTGATCTGATGTCTAAAACGTAACGTCTCTATGAAGATCATAAAATAATCGCTATTTTAGTACCATGGACAAAAACAGGTTATGTTATGACAACATTGTATCAATTTTATATGCTACTGCTCAAACAATAAAAGCACTTTTACATTGTCTGAAAATATCAGGAAAATGTTAAGACTACAAAGTAGTATATTGGACGTAAAACATTATTACTGGGGACTGGGGAGTAATACGGCGAAGTTAAAAATGTCGTTCCAATGCGATGTTGAAAGTTTGTGATAGAGTCGGATTATGTAACTTGGTTCCGTAGACAATCCATACATCCACACTAATATATCTTATATATAACTAGCTGTTGCTCGCAACTTCGTCCGCGTTAACATAGTATATGAAAATAACAAAGATGGATAGTTTTCCCCTTTTTGTGGTTCCTTATACAAAACGGGGTTAAAACGGGACCCTATTTAAGCAAACGTGAAACCGCAAACGTCCATAAACTTTCATGTTTCTAACTCAAGGAATGACGGACTTTCATTGAAACTTTCAGCCCCAATTTCACCCCCTTGGGGGTAGAATTTCCAAAAACGCTCAAACACCGATTGATTCATTTTTAATCAGCAGTCCAAAAATAAACTTTTATGTTTCTAACTTAAGAAATGACGGACTCTCATTTAATATAAATTGTGTATATATATATACACCAAATTTCAGGAAAATCAGTTCAGCGGTTTGAGCGCTAAGAGGTAACTGACATACAGACATACTTTAGCATTTATAACTTTATTAGGATGGTTTTTTTTTTAAATCCACCACGGAACCCCAAAGTATATCTTAGCTTAGCATCTTATCGCAGGAAGTTGGGAAGTCTTTAACGATCTCAAAAGGCGGCGGTAAACATAATTTATTATTTTGCATAATTTCGCGGCTATGGCATTTTCCATTTTTATTACTTACTGACTTATGGCCTACGACAGTGTTTTTCAACCTTTTTTATCATGCGACCCGGGGCACACGAGGGCTTTTTTTATACAGGGAAGACGCTTGCGTGCCCTGGCCTGATATGCCTCAGTTATACTGAAACGGAAAATATAATATGCGGGACTGGCATGATGCGACCTCTCTAGTATATTAAAAAATTATTATTTCGCGACCCCCCCCCCCCCCCGAACCCCTTGCTTTTTAATCATATATGTATGTTTCTGGTTTTTTATCTTTCTCTTAAAGTTCATCAACTATACTATCAATATTTGTAATTTTGATGTTTTTTAATAAAAAAAGACCTCTGGTGAGTTGGCGACTTACCCCTACAGAAGCTTCACGAACCCGAGGAAGTCGCGAGTCGCGACCCTCAGGTTAAAAAGCACTGGCCCACAGAGTTTGGATTAAATTATCGCACTGAATTACAGTGATAAAATTGAGATATTGATATCGTCCAAATTATGAGGGTTTTACCATATTTGGGAGAAAAGTTGCTGTAACTTTTGGAATTTTTGGTAAATGACTTATAACAAGTGAGCAAAAGAAGTTATGTGTTATTAAAATTGAGTTAAGTACCAGTTTGAATTAGCTACTTTTTAAAAGTAATATATAGTTAGCTAGAAGCTGCATAATGTTATGCCATCAACGAACTCAATTTTTATAATCATAAATATACGGTTCCCAAGCGTTAAATTTAAAGGTTTTTTTTTCATTCGAAGTTGTCTTCAAATGGCAAAAAAACATTGTTAAGTAGCTTAAAATAAATGGAAAATAAAATTAAATAAAGATATTGTCTTTAAAAATTACAATAAAGCAGCATCTAATATAACAATATAGGCCCTTGTAGGGATAAAGTTATTATATCAAAGTTTAACCATATTGTTCAAAGGTAATAAAAACTAAGCCGCAATACTAAAGGGCCGGCCCTTTGGCTGGGATGAAATCGGATAAAAAATTTAATACCTCGGAAACCCTTATTGGTTTTTACATAGGCCCTACGCAAATAGCCCTTCATATTACCTTGTCCTTTTGCGAAGGGTAGTAATGCAGACAATTCGTTGAAAATGTTACACGTGAGATGAAATTTAAATACTTACTTATATATTTTATATTATACAAGCGACCCGCCACGGCATCGCACGGGTATAAAATAGGTATATAGCCACTGAAAAAAATATTAAAATCGATAGCCTATAATGATCCTTCACTGAGTCTTATCTGTGCCAAATAACATAAAAACTGCTCCAGTAGTTCGCGAGATAAGACCTTACAAATAATTTTCCCCGTTTTTTCCACATTTTCCTCCATTTCTTCGCTTTTATTAGTCTGATACAATATAACCTATAGCCTTCCTCGATAAAAGGGCTATGTTACACTGAAAGAATCATCAAAATCCGTTAACTAGTTTTAAAGATTAAAGGGAACAAAGGGACATGAGGGAAAAAGCGACTTTGTTTAATAATATGTATAGATATATAGATTAAGTATACACTTGAATTAAAATACTTAGCTCAAATCCAAAATGTATAATTAAATCTTACCCTTGATGAATCTACAATACTTACTAATTTTACGTCGTTTCGCCAAAATTGGTTTGGCGCGCTGGAACTGTATATTTTTCCGAGGTAAAAACTATCCTATATCCTTTCATGGGACTTAAAGTATCTCCGTGCCAAATTTTAGCAAAATTGGTTCTGTAGTTTGGGCGTGAAGAGGTAATAGAGTATAGACTGACACAATTCGACAATATCCCGGAAAATGTACGGTTCCCGCGCGATAAAGGAAATTTGGCGCAACAGTGTCAACTAGTTAGTGTCTAAACACACTAGGCCGAAGTTACGCGGCGTAAATTCCGCATGATTCTGCCTGCAGTGTAATTTACTCGTAAATTACCGATGACACACTATTCCGTCGCATTCCGTCCGTATTTTCAAGTGTGCGTTTGACATTGCGGACGTAATTTACGCCGCGTAACTTCGGCCTAGTGTGTTAAGTTTAGACACTAAGGCTGGTATAAATAGTCAGTACTCAAGATGCATCTCGGTCTCAAGACACGGTTCAGGCTATGTGATTGGTTGGCTGTCATAATTTGGACCAATCACAGAGCCGAACCGCGTCTTGAGACCGGGTCGCATCTTAAGTACTGACTATATTTATACCAGCCTAACTGTTACATAAAACGGTTTCCACGTAAGCTACGACTGCCAATGTACTATCAGCGAACTTGATTCCTAGGCAGTTGACGGACCTACGTCGTTTGGTCGGCTTATGTCAATTCAATGTTAACATTGAATTGACATAAGCCGACTAAACGACGCAACTAGCTATGAACGGTCGTGGGTTTGACGTAACGCGACCAAACTATGTAGGTCCCCCGTCTGCCTAGGAATCAAAGTCTCCGATAGTACATTAAGATCGTGGGTTCATTAGCCCTTTATTAAGTCAAATCTCACGAACTAACACTACAGTCTGAGTTTCTGTTAGTCTGTAGTAATATTTGATTTTGTAATTCAATTTGATTGCTTTGATGGCGCATAGACGTACAATGATGTGAAGACGTCGCATGGACGTTGTGAAATACGAACATGGCGGCAGTAACATGATCTGATAATGGTTCACAGAAAATTTTACTGGCTCGATGACGTCCGCAACTCCGATGCGCCAAAATTTGTTTATCGCGCGGGAACAGCACATTTTTTGAGATAAAAAGTATCTTATGTCCTTTCCCGGGACTCAAAGTACATACCAAATTTTAGCAAAATCAGTTCAGTAGTTTTGGCGTAAAGATGTAACGGGCAGACAAACTTTAACACACTTTTACATTTATAATATTAGTTATTGTTCAGCATTGAACATGTGAACTAGTTCGCGTTGTCGCACACTCATCACATTCTTAAACTACTGAACTCAACCTACTCTAAATAAAGTGATGAATAGCATTATCCCACCAAAAACATACCTGTTAAAATAGGGCCTAGTTCCTATAGGCTAACTGTTGGTCTAAAAAAAGAGTTGAAATCCAATCCAATGCCAAGTTCAGATGCACTTCATCGATCATAATCATCTTCATCAACAGCCTGATCCATAATACTTCTAATTTGTACTTGGCAGGTTATTTAAATTCTATTAATATTATCTAATTATATAATTAATCAAGTGTAACGCATAGCACAAAAACCTGCCAAGTTCAAATTTAGAAGTATTATGGATCAGGCTGTTGATGAAGATGATTATGATCGATGAAGTGCATCTGAACTTGGCATTGGATTGGATTTCAACTCTTTTTTTAGACCAACAGTTAGCCTATAGGAACTAGGCCCTATTTTAACAGGTATGTTTTTGGTGGGATTTCAATACTTTTTTTCAAGAAATCCTACCTATGTTTTCTTTTTGTGCTACGCCCGATATAAACAATACTTTCAATAGATGCCTCATTATATCACTGGTACATAAGAATTTTTATCTAAAGTTCATAGATGAACTGACTCACGCTTGACGATTTCTTAAATTTCTTAATTTATCGTTAATCTACATAATAATATAACACACGACCTGTGTGCTAAATTTCATAACGCTAGGACATTTGGAAGTAGCCTCTAAAGTTCGTAGATCGGCCGACTCACGCTTGACCGATTTCTAAAATCTCTTAATTTTTTGTTAATCTACATTTAACACATGACCTGTGTGCCAAATTTCATAACGCTATGACATTAAAGTTTGTATGGGCTGTAGATAGGCCGACTCACGCTTGACCGATTTCTAAAATTTCTTATTTTTTTTAATCTACATATAACACACGACCTGTGTGCCAAATTTCATAACGCTAGGACAATTGGAAGTGGCCTCTGAAGTTCGTAGATGAACCGACTCACGCTTGACCATTTTCTACAATGTCTTAATTTTTCGTTAATCTACATATAACACACGACCTGTGTGCCAAATTTCATAACGCTAGGACAATTGGAAGTGGCCTAGAGGTTTTGATTACCGGTCAGTGAGTGAGTGAGTGAGTGAATGAGTGAGTCAGTGCCAAAATAAGCTATTTTTACAAGGACATATCTCAGGATCTACTGAAGCTATATCTATGAAATTGGGTATACTGCTTAAGTACTCGTAAATAATTACGTAGGTATAATTTTATCTTTGCACTCGCAATAGACACTGAGCTACAGGGGGGTCAAAAGTACGTCGAAACGGTTCGTGTAAATAGTGCACGGCATGCGCGCGGCCTGCTGGAACTAGGCTTGCGCACTTCCGTGCGCTTTGATTTGTACATATTGTATTGTGTTAGGAGACTTGTAAATATTTGTGTGCGTAAAGGTGAAGAAGCATATATTATAAAAATTAGTCACAATAAATCAGATATCAACTTCTTGTTGTGTCTCATTCATCTCCCATTTCCTACCCTTATACACTCGTCCAGGGCTACTCTCTGGAAGTGTTCCGACCGACTCACAAATCCACACCGACAACCTCTCACTGTGGCCAAGACACCTTTAGCCTAACCACAGTCACCTGAGCCTGGGTGATTGAAAGTGAGAAAATCATTTCCATCATTTTATTCCCTTCAACTATCCGCCTGCTACCTTAGGTCTCATGGTAGCAGGTTTCCTGGACTTATTAAATATATTTATATATTACAAAAACCTATGGTTAGGGCTAGGACCTTAGGGCATTAGGATGGTAGGTGTTAGGGATCCTGGTGCTAGGGTACAGCTCCCCCATAGTAACGTGAAACCTTATCCTGGGTTTTATAGATATGGATTAAAAAATGTAGACTAACTTTACAAAACTCTATAGCGTGTACTGTTAATTAAAAATCTCGTTTTTCAAAAGTATGTAAGGCCAACCAAGAAAGTATTGTTCCAAATTACGCCACTACGTAAATAACGTTTGATTTCCAGTCCTATTTCATGTAGGCGAAATGAAGGGATGAAGCTGGTTAGTAATATTAATACACCTATTCAAATATTAATAACTAGCTAACCCGTTGAACGTGGTATCTCTTCCCTCCTAATTTAAACTTTTCCTGGACTTATATTTCAAGACCAAAATTAGCCAAATCGTTTCAGTCATTCTCGAATTTTAGCGAGACTAAATTTTAAACTTATTTTTTATTAAATATAGATTTCATATTTTACGAGTATTACATTAACTTCCTTTCGATGTCCCTACAACGTATGTCAACGACAAGACCGACTTGAGAGTTGTCACATAGTTGTAAGTTGCTGTGTGTGAATTGTTTTATCCATCTTGTTAGATCTTGCGACTTCCTTGCGGTTTTGTTCAATGTTGTTTGTGGTAGTGGATGTATTTTTAACATAATGTGTCCGAAATTATAAATTGAACTAATAGTGTATGCTACTGCAATCTTTTTACGCTACAGGCAGCACCAGTACAGTAAACGAAAAGTTTTGTTTGGCCACTTTTCTGTGAATATTCTGGTATGATGTGTACAAAAAAAGTTAATCTTTTAGCGCTGCTACTTTCACTGTGAACTCTATACAGGGGACTCATACACACCATAAAGTATTATCACTTAGCTTGGTTACAACCTGTATAACGCCTTTATACACATTGGATAATATGTTTTATTAAAGAATTGAATAATCTTTTGTTAGTAAGCGGTTCAATTTTTATTCGCTTAAGGCGAAGCGTCCCGCACTAGTTAAATTTATATTTAATATCGAGGTGTGATGGAACCCTTGATATGCAGATTAAATCTGAGGCGACTTAGTTCAATTCCAGTTTAATCTCGACCAGAGTAGATTTAAGGAGAAGCAGAGAATAATTTTACGTGGCTGTTATTTTTAGTGTAAGTTATGTTACTTTGTAACGTCTACACCAGTGTTTTTCAACCTTTTTGATGATACGAGCCCTGTCATGAAAAAATATTTCACTACCCATAAATTAAATGCGAGCCAAAAAAATGTCTTCCGCGGAATTTTTGAGAATTCTCCGGTTTTTGACTAGTATTTAATTTGTGTGTTATACTGTTCAGACATAATCTTATAGTACATTGTGCTATGCACAGTTTCGTTACAAAAAGTCATTTCTATTCTATTCCGCGGCGGTATAAATTGGGCCTTAAATATGTCTGTCAATTACACCCGTTCGTCAAATCTATCACAGAGTTTTTTTTTTTGGTTTACGTGTCAAATTTGTGAGGCCAGTATGCTTTGCCTTAACTGCGGTGGCGCGGCCATTACTGGGTACAAGTTCACATAATTACTCCCTAACTCCATCGCCATGCGCATAATATGTTAAAGGTCAGTTCACAGTACTAAGACGTTTATATCCATACTATTATAAATGCGAAAGTGTGCCTGTCTGTTATTAAAATATCTCTTCACGCTCAAACCGCTGAACAGATTTTTCTGAAATTTTGTATGGAGATACAAGAGTATTCTTTGACCTTTTCCGGGACTTAGAAGTCCCGGAAAAGGTCAAAGAATACTTTTTATTCCGAAAAATGTACGGTTCCCTAGCGATAAACGAATTTTGGCGCAACGGAGTTGCAGGCGTCTCATTAAGCCTCCCTATAATATATTTTATAATCACAAATCATTCTGCACATTTCCCCATAGTTAAAAAAATAGGATACTCATTTTTTACGTAGTACCAAGATTTTCCACAAACAAAAGAAACTCATTATAATTGGACCATTAAAAGATAAGCATCTTTGAAAGATTATCTTTAGCAGTTTAATTGGAAAGTGTCAAACATCTATTGAACCCTAATCTCTGACAGTCAAGGATTAAGACTATATTAATAGTAGGGGAGGGGAGAGTTCTATTTGTGTGGTCATTCGACGCGTCATGGAAACCTAGGTTTTTTACATTAGGTGAAATTTATAAAAAAAATAATTAGAGCGTAAAACGCTCTAATTATTTTAGCGGTGGGTTCAAAAACTGCAGCCAGTTTAAAGTTTTTAAAAAGAAAATATATTGAGGAAATTGCTTATTTAGGTAAATTGTAGATATATTTTAGACAACAAGGACTAAATAATTTAGTTTAGTGCAAAATAAAATATCTGCGAAGCTTAGTTAGGAAAATATGAAGCTTAATTTTTTTATATTTTAAAATATCCCTATAGGCTTACCTAACATTTGAATCGTCAGTGCTTTATATGGAAGCTTTATATGGAAGCTTCTTTTAGGAAATCCCCTCTTCCCCGCCCCAACTATAACGTCCATCGTTGGTTTGACTTTTATTTTTATAAGAATACCATTTTCAGAGGCGGCGCAAGGCGTGGGCGATGTGGGCCTCGCGGCCCAAGGGGCCTCGCGCCTCTTGGACCCCGAGTATATTTTTTCGGGAATTTACGCGTTTTGAGACTCACATTTTATTTATAAAAAAATGATTGTCTATTAAAAATAGTCCATTTGGGCCTAGGGGGCCTCGCAAAATGTATCTCGCCCACATAAAAAGTTAGTCTTGCCCCGCCACTGACTATTTTGTACTAATAATTATTATTATAATCATAAATTCTTTATTTGCACACACAAAAAAGAAGAGACACAAAAACACCTAAAAGAACAAACAAAAGAAAAAACAACAACAAAAAAATTACAAAATAATTATGCACGGTCTTATACCGCTTTAAGCGGTTTCTTCCAGACAACCGATAGTATATTGAGACTGCATTAAAACCATGTCGATAACGATGATTGTGTTTTCAACAGAATTTAATATACTGTACTCAGCGTAACATGGCGGTAGCGGTCATTGACTCCCTGTCAAAAACTTGTCATTTTCTATACAAAGCCGCGATTGACAACATCTGACACTTCATTGTGAATCGCGGCTGCTCGGCTTATAATATATAAATTGACAAATGTTTGACAGTAGGTCAATGACCGCTACCGTCATGTTTCGCCGAGTACTGCAGTATATTAAGTACTATAACTTTACATTGCTACGAAACTCTACGAAAATTCGTAGAGGCTCTACGCTCGTAGCGGCTCTACGAACTTGTAATATTTTATGCGCCAATGCTTGAAAGTAATAACTAATAACATAATATTTTTCCTTGAGATACTATTATAATATATCAATATCTAGTATTGATATATAGGATGTAATATACTAAAATATGATAATACTTTACAGTGTGTATGTGTTCCTTATACAGGGTGTAACAAGACACAGGTAATATATTTTTAGGGTGTGTAATGTGTATGTGTATAGAGTACACTGTGAAAGTAGCTACCCTAAAAGAGTTCCTTTTTTTTCTAATAATTATTGTCAGGACTTTACGACGTTAGAGAATTTCTCATAGAAGTCAAAAATAACTCATTCAGTACTGCTACGCGTTCACAGCAAACTATAATAATATAATCCTATCATTATGGTTTTTAACTCCTTTTTTAAAAAATCAATTATAGTTATCTTATACTTCAGACGTCATTTCAGAAAAACGTCTGTCGGGTCCGTTTGTGCTATAAATATCAATAATGATACTTTCTTATTGAAAGTATTTTTAATAAAGTCCATTATCACGTATGTGCCCCAAGGGTGGACCCTTATAACAAAATAGATTATAGTGTACAAATATCGTTTGATATTCCACATACGTTCACTGTGTTGAGCTTTAGTGAATCTTGGATGACGGGCATCAGTGAATAGGGTAATAAAGGCAGGCTTACATGTTGCAAAAAGGCCCCTCTTCACGTAGTATGAATACCATGATTTCGATCTATCATGCACAATGCAAAGAGGCAATCAAAGACGAATTGTAGCAAAGAACATAATATTAAGTTATTTTTAGTACGAAGAAAATATGTTTAAAGTTTTTGATATTAAACGAAGTTGAGGATATGCAAGTTGGAATACGGCTACATGAAGCGACAGCAGACCATGTGTCGTCGCGACACTACTGGTTTGTATTTCTATGAAAAGTGTCGCTAGCTTCGTGTCGCTACCTACGGAGGGTATTTCATAGAAATACATACAAACCAGTAGTGTCGCGACGACACGTCGTCTGCAGTTGTCGCGTGTCGCTCGGTTCCAACTGGTACCACGACACAGACCACGATTAGTATCTACTTGAAATATTTTAAAAATAAATAACACTTCTTCACTACCACTGATTAGTAAATATAAATTAAACATCTGTATCCTATTATTGGAAGACAATATCTAGTGGCAACTTAGATTTTAGCCGACTTCCAAAAAGGATTAGGCTGTTTTTGAAAATACTAGGAATGCTAATATTATGAGTAATATCAGGATTTTCTCTAATATGAACGCCGAAACTGTCAACGATTGAGTATTTTGCCATCTTCTTATATATAAAATTCTCGTGTCACAATGTTAGTCAACGAACTCCTCCGAAACGGCTTTACTGATTTTTACCAAATTTTATATGCATATTCAGTCTGAGAATCGGCTACTGGGTACTTTATATATTGATAAGTGCATTTGTTGAATAAATAATAGTAAATTATTACAACCTGAGACTGACCGACCAATGTTTGTGCGACGAGATAGCGATCGACGTTGCCATGGCGACATACTTATTTAGTCATTTCAATAAAATAATATGGGCGAAATACATTGAGATGTGCGAAATACTTTAAATTATGGCAAAGCAACGTTTGCCGGGACAGCTAGTAATCATTTAAAAAACTTGATGAAAACTTAACATCATTGCTTTAAAGTTTAACCCATCAAGCCCCTGAGCACCGGTGATCGCGACAACAATAGAATAACAATAGATTTCCAAGAATCCGCGATCGATTGACATACATATAATATAGATCAATGACATTCTTTTTTTTCTCTTTATTTCATAAATTATCTTTGGAAATTAATACTAAAATTAATTTAAAATATCTCTCTAAATTTTTATACGATCAAGTTACAATCATTGAGATGTAATGGTTACAATACTAATATTATTATTTTAGCATAATGGGCAACCACCTTTAGCCGGTCACCGACTGACAAAACAATCCGAATTGATCCCAAATGAAAGGTTATTGGAAAAATAGCGGCGTCTGTGGGAACACGTGGGATCGCCATAATTACTTATTATTGATTATGTTGAAGTGCCGCTGCCTTAAGTCATGAATAAATAATAATATTATGTCTGTTTCACATGATAGTCGATTGACCCTAAGGTCGCATAGCGGCACCTGGTGATAAACGGGATATCAAAAACCCTCATCCCCACTCTCATTTTCACTGTATAATATTAACCGCCAACCCCCATAAGGACACCGGCGACCGCGACAACAATAGAATAACAATAGATTTCCAAGAATCCGCGATCGAAGGATCAATAATTTAAGTAAATAATAAACAATATGGATAAATAAATGTTATGCGTGTATAATTATTATTTTTAATACTTACAAATGGAATATCAAAAACCTTCATTAAAACAGATTGAACTGAAAATTATTAACTTCTTTGAAATAATATTTTACGCCTGACAAAAGTAATTAGCAAAAATGTAATTGAGCGCATATCAACGTTCCAAACAAGGGCCTTATTAAATAGACGTAAAATGAAAAGTAGCGAAACGGAGAATTTTGTGCCATGTCGCCTTTTCCTTTTGTTGTTAAGTATTTATTATTTTATAAAGTGTAATATAAAAATTGCTATCAGAAGTAATCATTTTTTATTATTGACGCGCCAAAACATCAATGTAACCTTATCATGTTTTTCTAATATTAGGTATCAATACGAAAGTGTATATATCAGCTATCTAATACCTCTTCACAGAACGCTGAAAGGATTTAGATAGAATTTTGTATTTTAACTATTTTGAAACTAAATTATTTATAATAACTATATTCTTTACTCCGTAAAAATATACGGTTTCCGTGCATAAAACTTTAATTTCTTCGCAATATCCGGAACAATGATAAAAGCATTATAATACTATAATATTTTAATACTTACTGACAATGTAAATTACTTTTAAACTAAAGTTTTGAGCCGTTGAATTATAACCCGCTCAGTCGCCATGCCAGTGAAATATGCCAGCAATTAAGGTTAACTTATGCACTGCTAGTAAACTGGCAAGATGTCGCTTGTAAGCTATAAATTTCAGCAAGTTTTTATTTAATTCTGTGTTTCTGTTGTAAATGTAAGAGCTGGGAAAATAAGTAATTACACAATCGTTACTAGATGACGCTCGCAACTTTGTTGCGCCAAAATTTTTTACATTTTCATTTTAACAAAAACTATCCTGTAACCTATTTCGTGTATCAAAGTATCTTATAACCAATTTTCACCGAAATCCGTTCAGCCGTTTAAGCTTAAAGCGTTAATAAATATAATATATAATTTAATTAGTTAATAAAGATATTGTATAAGTTATACTTTTAATAATTTAACGTTCAATACGTTGGCACTTGGCGGTTGTACAAGAGACAAAAATCAAGGAAAAGCAACGGCTTTCGTTTTTATTACGTTAATCCTTCAAGCCCCATAAGAGCACGGGTGATCGCGACAACAATAGAATAACAAAAATTTCCAAGAATCCGCGATTGAAGGATTAAGGTTTCGATGTAAAAAAGCGTGCCTGAGGTTAATATTATTGAAGCATACATAGTTTTCTTTTAGTCCAGTAAAAGTGAAACAAAAAGAACAAAGCGGCTAACTCTTGCCTTTGACACTTTGCGGGCTGGCGGTCAAACACAAAACAACGAAAAACTTTCCTTCACAAGAGTTAAAGTACAAAAGTCAATGCATTGTTTATTTTTCCACTTTATACATAACTTTAACAAATAGTTAAAAAGATTAAAAACTTTTAACAGTCAACAAAATAAATTATGATTATGTAGCTACTCCAGTTGACACGGCAAGCGTTGTTTTGCCATATAAGCTATTTTCAGACCTACATAATTTTAACAAAATAGGTCCAACGATTTCGACGGCGATTGGCAACATACACCGCGACACGAGAATTTTATATTATATTAAATAAGTTGAGATATTAATATCAACAAAGATAAACCTATATATATTATTACAATACTGAATACAAGTACGGCACTGGAACAGACATACACACACACAATAACATAACATTATCGTTTATTTCCAAGAGCCTTAAACTTCAGCGTAGGCAAAAAAAAAACATACATCAGTAAAAACAATAAAGGAAATTTATTATAATTTGTTTCAAAGAAAAATTACAAAGAGAATATAATAAATTGCAAGCCAAAAGTCATATTTGCCCAAGTTATAAGTGAAATCTTCTAATAAGGTAAGTGCTTTTGGAGGATATATTTTCATTTCTCCGAGTATACCAGAGGTTCCCAAATGGGGTCGCAACGCAAGGGGCTCCCTTTAGGAGTCAAAGGGTCGTAAAACATTGCGTCATCAAGATATTGTCATCTTTGGTTGAACTGTGTTGCTATTTTCTGAGCCCAGAATCAAGTCCATTCTAAGGCGGATAACAAATAGAATATAATAATATTATCTGATTTATTTCCTCAATAGTTTCATTTTAAATAAACAAATACATAAATATTATTTTTTATAGTTTACAGTTAAAAAATAAAAACATAAGATACATATCATTTTGTAGAAGTAACTTTTAAGATGTCAATTAATGTAAAGAACTTGTTAAAGCACTACAAAAATACATTAATATTATTACAAAAATCGAATATAATAACATAAGTAAAAATTATTACATTTAATTTAAAACTTTTTGTACACTGGTGGATATACAAGATGTTAGTGTAAACACCGTTATCCTTGAAACCATCAAATGAACCCGTCAAAATGAACAACTTTTTCTATGTGAACAATGCTGGGAACTCAAAATAATGCCGTCTTCATACCCATATTATGGATGCCCGGTTAGGCAATTTGAATGGATATTAAGACGGATTTTTTTGAGTTGTTTACACTAATTGTACTATGTAACGGTGTTTACACTAACACACTGTATAGTAATAAAATAGTAATATGCGACCCAAACCCCTCAATGCGTAGGTTGAGAAGCTCTGAAAACACGAATGTTTTTCAGTTCCGATACATTGTCTGAATTATTTATGTTAATATTTGATCACATCATGAGTTACGAAAGAATTTATTGATTTGTACATTGAGATATTGAGATGTGGATGGAGTAATAAAGTTCTAGACGTATGTGGAGATGGATTTATTTATACCACAAGAGTGTATAGTCGAGGAAATATCAAGTTTATCATAATTCAACCTTATTGCTCGGTTGTTTCCGAGCAATAAGGTTGAATTTCTAAACCCTACTGGATTTAAAAATTGTACAATCTGTTTTCAACTGTACGTTATCTTTTTATGTACCATCGAGGAAATTGATTCCTATGCAATTGATAGACCAACGTTATTTGGTCGAATATGTCAATTCAATGTTAATTGTGATCTGTCGGCTGGGTTTGACGTAACGCAACCAAACTACGTAGGTCCCTGATCTGATTGATTCATAGGAATCAACTTCTCTGATAGTACATATGCTATAAAAATTCACTACTAGTGTGTGCTACGTTTTATTTCGTCTTTGCCTGCTGTGTTACATTATTGTATGCAGTAAAAAATATGTCCTTAATATAATTTAGCAATTGTTGTTTCTTACAAGCTACAGAAAAACAAAGAGTGGCGATAACTATCAACAAATTAATTTAGTGTACATTATTTGATTAGATTACTATTACTGCTTCTAGTGCAAAAGATAGATGGAAAATGAAACCAAATATCAATAATTTAAAATGATTTATTCAACAATAAACATCAGTATCAAAATATGAATCATTCCTTAACAAATAACAAAATACTAGCACATCCTTACATTATCTATTCTTGGCATCCTCTTTGGCTTCTTCGCCTTTAATTTTAATCTCCTCTATGTTACTTGGTTTGTGAACTGGTGCTATTTCTACTGGTGGTGGAGTTATGGGTACTAAGCTACCATCTTCTTTAGCCACTTTAAGACCTATAGTTGCACCGAGTTTAGCACTAGCCTGTCTAAAAGTATCTGATAATTTAACTTGTACTACATTAATGCACATAGATGTCAAAGCCAGACCAAACACTAGATATAGGATGGAAGCCATCATAAACATAGGATGGTCAGGAACCAAATCACCTAAACCTATGGTCGACATAGATATAAAAACGAAGTAGAACGATTCAAAGAAGCTCCATGTCTCCCATAAGTTGTAACCGATAGCACCGATTATGATATAGACTACCAAAATGAAGATAGCTACTGATATGGGTAAGTTGAATTCGTCGTCTATCTCAAAGACTGATGGTGCAGGGGTCCCAGGGTCTGTTTCGACTTCTACCTCTCTTACCACTCCAGGTTTCGGGGGTAGGGGTGGTGGAGCATCGCTGGTCTTCCTCTCCACTGGTGGGCCAGCTATCTCGATGTCTTCTTCGGAGAACACCTGTGATGGTCGCCGCACTACTTCGTATACGATGTTCAGACCTTTCATCACCTCCTGGAAATTTTAAGCAGGGAGTTATATTCAAAGAATCAATCTAATATCATATTTCATAACTATTTCTTCTTTTAAACAATCCGAAGTTGCAATAAAATTATTGTAGTTTTTCTTTGTACTTATATTTTTAAGTCTGTTTATATTTTGTAGATTGTGCATTGTATCTTTCTGTACTTTTTTGTTTAAGTATTATTATGTAGTAAAATATATAATTTTGTAATATTTTTTCTTTTACACTTAAATTATTGTATATTGTAAAGTTGAATGGTTTTCACAATTTTTAAGAGTATTTCAAACTGTTTTTAACAGTTATATTATCATTTTCTTTAATAAACCTGTATTTAATTTAAATTAATTTTCTATTCCCAGACTCCAGAGCTAAGTACAAAATGAATTTACGAAAGAAATTGCCAATTTTAATACGTAAAAGCTACATGAAAACGCCAATAACAGAAAAATCCAACGATTCCATATTTTGGAGACACGCCCAAAAATGATTTCTCATTTCCGAATGTTCATAATTTCCGACACAATGTTTATCCGATGTGTGTTCGCCAAACTGATTCCAACAGATAATTTGAGCGACGTTTGAGGTTGTTTTGATTCGCATTTTATTGAATTATACGCCTACTTTGCGGGGCTTTGAGGGAGAATATTTTGACGTATACTCGAAAATTATCGGTTTATAGTTAGCTTTATGCAATAAGTGTTAAGGCGACGCCTTAATAATTTGGCTGTAGCGATATCGATTTTTCTAAGCAATGACTAAAGCTAAGAAATTAAAGTTCATTGTCAGTATTCATCATGTCTTTGTCTTTGAATTACCCATAGCATAACACGATTAGTCAACTTTTATAACACAGGATAATCAATCAAAAAGACCTCTGTAAAAAAAGGGATTCCTATTTTGCCTACAGAGGAGAGTGATTTAAGCTTTCTTCTTTGTACATAGATTTGTTCAAGCATACACTTTAATTTGCCCATAGCTTAAATGAAATGTATTTATGGTTTTTAATTATTTTTTTTAATTTTTATTGAATAAGGGGGCAAACGAGCAAACGGGTCACCTGATGGTAAACAACTACCGTCGCCCAAGGACACTCGCAACATCAGAAGAGCTGCAGACATTACAATTACATTACACTACATTACGCGACAAAAACCATTTTGTCGCTATGCCCTTTCCATTTTTTGCTGTTCCATTGCTTGTTTTCTATGAGCAGCCGGGCCGGCCTCTCATAGAAAACAAGCAGACTAAAACATGTCCAACACGGTTTTTAACATAGCTATTAGCTATGTCCACACTATGCGATTTCTTTTTCAATTTTCGTCATCTTCTTTGTATTCAACTTTCGTTTGGCGCTTTCGCAATAATTAATTGAATGCGAACGCAACGCCAAAATTGTAATTTTTGTTCAGTTGCAGTGTCTGTCAGCTTTGTAACATGTGCGACGAGAACGTTTCACTGGGTGGAATATGTGCGGCTTATTTGGTCATAAGAAATTCCAGAAAAATAGAACCAAGCGAAAGTTTTGGATACGGTCAGAGCGCATGCGTCGTGGGCATGCCTCACGTACGCTGTTGACTGCGCTACATATGCCCTTGATGAACAAAAAAAGGCACAGTGTGGACAAAGCTTTTTAGCATTGCAGATGTTGTCATGGCTACGTTACAAGTTACTACGTTATAGAATGAAAACCAGCTGATGTTGGCTAATTTTCAAATTTACAGGCTAAAAAAACTGAGAATGTTTTGTGTTTCTTCCAATGATACTCTGAGATTAATATTAATTGGATATTTGAATTTTGATATCCAATTATAGGCGTTGGTAGTATTTCTGTGCATCAACTAGATGGCGTTTTTTGAGAATAAACAGCGACGCGTTGTTAGTTCCTGGGCGTCAATAGATGGCGTTTTTTAATAATTTTTTGAGTGTATTTGACGTATACTTGAAGGTTTTTGGAAAATAAGAAATAACTTCGTTCCATTCGGGTTTTTTTCAAATCACGTTCCCGGTCCTTAAAAGCATCGATTTATGATAAAAACGTCAGTTTTCAAATTGTTAGTTACCCACTTTATCCACTCATCGTCTTCAAATGTATATTTTGAAGAGTATAAGTGAAATAAGTGCCAACTGATTACTGTCCATTAGTTAAATGTTTCTATTTATACAAAACACTGTTTCGAGCAGTACAGATTTATTTATAAAACGGTAATTTGTCTAGACCTACTGTTTTATTTCTTAGCTCTACAATTACGAGAGGATTAATGATTACAGATTTATCTTTTAAAATAGATTTGATTTGAAGTCTATTTTAGAAGGCTCTAAAAATATAACTTTAGATAATTTTGGACAATAAATAAATCCTGCTATAATCTTTTATCTTCAAGAATTGGCTATTTTAATGTTGAGAATAATGTAGTACACTGTAAATACTGTGGTTTGTTAAGGCGAGGATCAACCCCAATTTGTTATTCCGTGACTCCCAGTTTAACTAGTTTCAATATAATAATGAAATGTTAAAAAAATATGAGATATAAAGCACAATATTTAAAAGACTTTAAACCATAAACATTTTTATAAAACGTAATACTTTGGCTGTAATTAATTTACAAACTCACCTCTGACAAAAATCTAATTCATCGAAATATAAGTATTAACAAGGATAATTATACTTTTTGTTTGAATAAATTGTTAGTAAATCTATTTTAAAATATTCTGAACCGAACAATTTTGTTTCTTAATATTTATTTTCAAAGATATTAAAAAAAAACATGAAAAATAGAGAAGATCAGCCCCAAGTAACTACAGTTTTATGCTAAGCTAAAATGAATCTTATTGCGATGCGTATACGCTTGGTCTTTGGTTGTGTGCAAGGTTATCGTTTTGGATTGAGATTAATCCCTGCCTTAGGGGGCGTCCACAAATTACGTGAGGTGTTTAGGGGGGGGAGGGGGTCGAGTCAAATCTCATCTAATCTCACGTTAGGGAGAGGGGGGGTCTCAGCAAATCTCACGTAATTTTATTTCTCAGCAAAATAATACTATTTTGGTCCATTTCGTTCAGATTATACGTATGCTTAAGATTTAATCGTAAGCGTAATCGTTATACGATTAAGATCATTCACAAATTCGTTCGAAAGAAAATCTACTGACTGTCAAACTAAACGTTTACGTAAGAAACCCACATTTTGAAAAATCTCACGTGAAATTTGTGGGGAGGGAGGGGATAAAAATCTCACGAAATCTCACCAAGGGGGGAGGGGGGTCAAAAAATTCAAGAAAACACCTCACGTAATTTGTGGACGCCCCCTTAAGTATAATTCGTTTTTTAAACATGCTGTATTAGCTGTTTCTAATATAGTATGTTTAAAAATAACAACTTAACTTAAAAATAAAACACAATTTGGGGTACAGCCGTGAGCCAACGCCATAGGTCTCAAGTCTCAACTTAACAATGATAAATCCTTATTTCCTTCAAAATTCGTACCCATAGTTAGACCCATAAATTGACGCTTTTAAGTGCATCTGTAACTAACCCACAATAAATGTTTGCTGAGTTATGAATAGACTGCATTCATAACGCAATACGAAGTATTGACTTTTGAATGCAGTATTTTTTTAAATTATCTAAAGAACATGACTCAATTCATAGCTCTGACTCAATACATATTTTTTTATGGAATGATACACAAGTACTTAACGGAGACCAAATATTATTATTTCAATTATCCTTGGTGCGAAAAATCTATAGAATAAAAAAAAGGATATAAGCGAACAGCCCATAGACAGCCCCAATTTTCTATAATAATAAAACGGAGACCAAATAGAGATAAGCTTACCTGAACCGGTCCCGTTCTTCTCACTCTTCTGCAACTTCTGGTATAGTAGAACCTTCTGATGTAGGCCCAGAAGAATTTGATGATTCTCGTGAAGAGTTTGCCGAAGTCAGCCAGGACGATCAGGAAGAGGGGTATACCGATGATGGCATAGATGATAGTAGCCACACGACCGTAAGTCGTCTTCGGGGCGATGTGACCATAGCCTGAAATATACGTTATAGGAGATTATTTGAAAGTTAAAGGAGAGTTAGAGGAATAATTATGGTAGAAGGATTGGATTGTCTTTGTTGAATAAAAGACTTTGCGAGATGTATTCTACGAGATTCAAATAACTAAGAAAAGAGCTAATCTACAACTATATTTGTTCCATTGTTTCTACATCTACAATATTCTTTGGAAATCTATATTCTTATTTAGGGATGAAAACCATAAAGCTTTTAAATTCTCTAAATGATTATAATAATATTATCTAGTAGTTATTGTTTATGCGAAAAACTAACCATAACAATGTTTTTTTCTGAGGAATGTAAGTATTTCTATGTTTAACAGCATTACCATAGTAGCAGGGGGTCTAAATCAAACACAAATCATTAAAAATTATCAATTTCTAGAACATGCTTTGCTTACCAATAGTCGTCACTAACGTTAAGCAATATACGAATGAATTCATAAAATTCCATGATCTCTGACCGCTATATGAGGTAACTCCTGCTTCGTGGGCTGTGTGCAATTGATCCTCAAATTCATACAGTTTCTTTCTCGCCATGGACTTCCAATCTTCTTCTCTAAGGTAATGGCTTCCACGCCATAGATTCTCAATGAAATCTCTCTTAACATTCCTCGTGCTACACTTGTATGCGTTCTCGAAAGAACCCTCTAAAGTTTTGAACATCATTCCTCCCAAACCACACATAAATATAAGTAGTAACAAATCACATACACATCTATTTCTTAACGATGTCAATTTATTATAAGCAATTCGATTGTCGTCTTTAAACTGTTGCCAATTAGCGATCAAAGTCCAACGCGATCGTTTCTTTACTATTTCTTTTTTCGCTGGTTTTTCGATGCTAGTTTTTCGTTTTACTTCTGTTACGATTTCTTTTGGGACAACTGGGGCGTATTTGGCAGCAATTGAACGTTTTCTAAGTACAGATTTCGGATCACCTTCTTTCTTTTCACTGTCTGATGATAACATTATATTGCATTTGGCTTCATGTTCGTCAACTTCTCTACTCAAAAGATGTAGTTTTCTGGTTAACTCAGCAGTTTTAACAGAAAGGTCGAATTCGTATTCATTCTCACTACCTGACGATGTGTAGCAGCTAGTCGAGGTATATTCGGACTGGCTTGCTTCAACATAGCCTGAACTCTGTCTACTATGTTTCTTATAATCACGATGTCTTCGATGAGTTCGCTTGCTATTCAAACCAGATAAAATTTCCTTGTCGCTTATGATTTGAATTGTTTTAGGACATGATATACCTCTTGTATTTCTCAGAGATGACGGAGTTTTGTTTGGCGTCTCCAAAACCTTTGTGTAACCGCTGTAAGCTGATGGTAATCGGGGATCATCTTTTGGGATCGACAAACTTTTTGCTCTAGCTTTTTGCATCATTTCTATTATCTCTAAGCTAGTCTGGCTCATTCCAGTGCCTGTTTTGTCTACTACTTTAACATCTTCTACTCTATTGACTGAGTTTGATCGATTTGCTCTGGGAGACTTTTTCAAAAATCTTCTTGGGGTTGGGACTACTTTACGTTTAGCACCATTTAAACGATTATATAGTTGGTCCTCACTCATTTCACTCTCACTAGTTTTATTCTGCAAATGTTATTATGAAATATTTATTAGTACTTTTCATACAAAAATGCATAAAATATTTTCATTATTACTGCAGTTTTAGACTCAAATAATAATATAACGCTATCATTATAGCAACAATAAGTATTATAAATAATTTTATATCTAAACTGACCCCAAATCGTGATGCAGATTTACTTCTTGCTGGTTTTACTGGTGGTTGAACTGGTTCTTCGCTAGGTTGCTGGTTTGGTTTATTTTGTATCTGTTTCGTTACTGCAGGTTTTGCATCGGCAGTCAATTTTCTGCTCGGCGTCCTGACGATCCTTTCCCTGACTTCTACTGCCGGTTTTTGATCTGGAGCTAATTTTTTGCTCGGTGTTCGTTCAACTTGAATAACTTTTGTCACTAATTCACCCGGAGCTGGAGGAGTTTCGGATATTTTTCTCGGAGGTTTGGGTATGGGTTCCTTTTTGACTTCCTTTGGTGCACTATCTTCAACTGATTTCTTTTTGGTTAACTCATCTGGATAGACCATTTCCTCGAGTTTTTTCGGCGTGCTCGGTAATTGAAATGGTGCATCTTTATCCTTAGGTGATACATTAGCAGACGAAGGTCTAATTATTGAATCAAGTTTTGGTGCCATATCCAATGTCAAAGAATTTCTCCTTTTAGAATCTTCATCTTTCAGAGTTACACAATAGTTTGTAGATAAAAGTTTATTGGTAGGATCGACAAAACTTAATTTTCGTTCAAGCTGTGATATTTCGTCCTTATCTGGAATAGCGAAAGGGGAAATACTTCGCCTTCGCCTTTCGTTTGCTTCCATGGCTCTGGCCTCCAGTATTTCGTCAGTATTTAAATCATACACTGGATCTTTTGCTTTCGCTTGCTCGAGTACTAGTCGTTTCATTTCCTCATAAGTGTTATCAGCTTCTATTTCCCTAGAAGTCCGTTGAGGGTTATTATCTTCTTCGTCAGTCGTAGTCGTGTCTTCATGGGGAATAGGGGTTCTGCCAGGCTCTGGTGTCTTTTCTCTCGTGTTGAGTCCTCTATTTTTCGACAAATTTCTCCTTTTTCTTATGGACATAGTCTGATTTTCTCCGTAGTCATCCATATCTTCGTCTTTTTTTCTGACTTGTGACTCCGTTATTTCGCGACCCACTGTTTGTACTTCAGATTCCGTTTTTATGATAGGAACATCGAACTTTATATCTTCTTTCTTTTCGTCACTCATCGCCACAGCGCGAGTCCTACAAGCAAAAATAAAACAATCACCAACTGCACCAGATCACAACTAAACGACAATCTTTGAACAAGCTCTCGATAAATTGGCAGAGATAATTAAAACTAATGCCAATGTAGGTGCTGAAATTAGGCTGTAATCGAAGAGTTAAGATTCACTTACCATTTTTACTCGCGCGAGCAACATCGTTAGGTCTGGTATTCCTCTATTAAAAGATTCTATATTTAGACTTGCTCCCGAAACGTTCACTTCGCAGTTGAAGCACCAATCGTTGTAAATCACTTGAAATACGAGCAATTCTTTTGTTCCAGTGTTTGGATTTGATTATGAGTGAAAAAAAAACTAGTTTTCTGAAGACTTTCGCTGTCGGGCGACGGACATCGTGTGCGCGGAACTTCTGGGCAACGTTCCAAAATTAAATCACCAGCGAATTCTGTGTGTTCAAAATTATGTGTGTAGTGTCTTTTATGGCGAAGAAAATTCGCTAAACGAATATTCGTGTATGGTTTATGATTTATTTACTTGCGCCAAAATGCATCTTAAAATAGCTTTTCATGTTGTTTATACTTACTTTACTAGGTGCTGCCTACAACTCCGTTGCGCCAAAATTCGTTGATCACGCAGGAACCGTACTTTACCGTATTTCGGTGATAAAAAGTATTCTATGTCCTTTTATTGGACTAAAAGTCAACCCATACCAAGTTTAATAAAAATCGTTTCGTTCGTCAAGCCCCGTACGGCCCAAGTGGGCCGCGATAACAATACATTTGCAATAGATTTCCAGGAATCTGCGATTGACGAATTAAGCGTGAAAAGGTTACAGACAGAATATAAATTATTGTTATGGATAATATACGGGAAAGTACCTAATGGTAGACACTGAACTAATAGATGACACTTATGACTAAAATACCATAAAAATAAGAATTACTCTAATTATTTCTCACCACTGTAAATTTTATAAGCTTCTCAAGCTATCTGTTGAATTGAAAAAATATATTAGAGACGCCTTCGGGAACAAAATTTTAAAATGGGATCAGTTTTCGTAAATAATATGACCGCGTCAACACGCGCTCGCCAATTTCTTAGCAAATAGGTTAAGGAAGGCGAAATTTTGCATGTAAGTTTTGAATACATTTATTTGATTTTTTGTAATTTCTATTGATTTCATTGGATTAATGGTCATGTTGTATACACTAATTAATGTTTATTTAAGATTTTTTATCAATTTTCCCTAACAATATAAAGGGTGTCTACTATTAGTTCTTGAAAATGTAAAAAACCTAATAGATGACATGGATCTCATCTTTGAGTTTTGCAATACATACTAAAGTTATTTTGTACTTTATTCTACTGCAAAAATCATCACTATTCTCTGAAAATATAATTCTATTAACAATCTAAGAACTTAGAACTACTGCACCTAAAAATGGACATGGTGTCTAATATTAGACCTTGTACTGATCTAAAAATCGATTGCTTTAGTTTTTTAGCAGTAAAAAAAAAGAAAAAGGAGAGCTGAGAAAAGAAAGAAGAAAAAAGAAGAGGCAAAAGAAGCATGGAGACTAAAGACTGATAATAAATTTTCTAGGAAAAAAAAGACGGGTTGCACTCCGGGAGTGCCGGCAGAAGTGAAAAATTGATTATTAACGTTGTGCAATTTTTTTAACCCATTTTTTATGAAAATCGATTATAAAAAATCGATTTTTTTAATTAATCGAAACCCTTACGATCGATTAAATGTTTAACCCATTTTTTATGAAAATCGATTTCAAAAAATCGATTTTTTTAATTAATCGAAACCCTTACAATCGATTAAATTTTTAACCAATTTTTTATCAAAATCGATTTTTAAAAATCGATTTTGTAAATTAATCGTAACCCCTACGATCGATTAAATTTTTAACCCATTTTTATGAAAATCGATTATTAAAATCGATTTTTTAAATTAATCGAAACCCTTACAATCGATTAAATTTTTAACCCATTTTTATGAAAATCGATTATTAAAAAAACGATTTTTTTTATTAATCGAAACCCTTACAATCGATTAAATTTTTAACCCATTTTTATGAAAATCGATTATTAAAAAAATCGATTTTTTTAAGTAATCGAAACCCTTAAAATCGATTAAATTATTAACTATTTTTTTATGAAAATCGATTTTTGAAAAATCAATTTTTTTAATTCATGGAACCCTCAAAATCAATTCGAGTTCAAGTTCGAATTCGAGCTCGAGTTTGAGTTCGACACAAAACACTACTCTCCATCTCCAACCGTCTTACGGTTTTTCCAAGGTTTTTCGATCAGCACGAGAATCTGACGCGAGTTTCACAGTTTTTACCCATCCCACAAATTAAGTGCTCAACGCCGCTAAAAAAGTTTTCACTTTAAAATATGAAAAATAAAAGGAAAGATAGTTTCAGCATGGAAGAAGAATGAATAGAATCTGGAGACAACGTGGATAATATTTCTGATGCATGTAGTTACTATGATGAAGTAAATGGAATCTTTTGAAAAATGGCAAATAAAGACCTAATAATAGGAAAAATGTAAAATGTAATGTAAAGTTCTATGTCAACTATTAGTTCATATTGGTGTCTACTATTACTCGTAGTGATGTTCGTTTTTTGTGATGTCACCTATTAGTACTTATGACTAAGTTTACAAAAAAACCAATAATATATATTTTTTAATTGATTTGTCAGAGAATAATTATAATAGTTTTATTTTGTAAGAGTTACTGAAGACATGGAAGAAGTTATCAGTCCTTTATATTCATAAATATATATTTTATAACATTCAAATGTTTCATGTTTCCTTATAGTGTCTGCCATTAGGCCTCTTCCCATAATTAATTAAAAATTGTGTATAAGTGATTTTTGGTTTATTTTAAAAAGCTTTGAACTAGTTTTTAGGCCCTATCAATTCAACTGAACATTTTTTGGTATAATGTACCATATACGGTCCCTCCAGAACAAATAAACATTTTCTTTATTATTTCCTTTGTTTTACGCCAATCATCTAAGTAAATATTGGCTTACATTCAATTCCAAGTATGGTTTTGAGATTTGAGAGCCCATTGTTCAGAACAAACTCGCGTCAATTAAAGAAATTTCTTTTAAAAAGTATTTCGATTCACTAAAATCTTAGAAAACCAATACTTTTAATTGTTTTAGTCACATTAATAAAAAATATCAAAAAGGATTCCACCAATACTTTTTATAAAATTTGTTAAAAGAGAATAATAAAATTAATCCTTTGTTATATTTTATCGTAGCTATTCATAAATTTTATAAAAGGCATAAAATATGTTTTTATACTTACCATGAATAGTAAGTAATATACTATTAATACATAATACTATAATTACTGCGAAATGTCTGTCTGTCTGTAACCTCATAACGCTCGAACCACTGAACCAATTATGTTCAAAGGTATAGAGATATTTTGAGTCCCGGGAAAGGACTTAATATTATACTTTTTATCCCGGATAAATGTTCGGTTCCCGTGCCATAAAGGTATTTTGCCGCAACGGAATGCAGGCGTCTTTTAGTACTTTTTTTTATAAAACTTTATTTAAAAAAAATCTTGTTTTAATTAAGTACAAATTTTATAAACGGCCGTAAATGTATTGGTTTCATAAATACTATCCTTATACACTTATAATAATTAATCAGCAAATAAGCCGATTATCCCAAACCCCAGTTGACCGAATTGGAAACACAAAGCTTTTGTCCGACAAAGTATCTTTATAAAATAACTAGACAGATGAACAAAGACTCGGATAAAACAGTATTTTCTAATTTCGTCTTGTTTTCCTTACATTAAAGCATGCAATTCTACCTCGATTTATTTTGTTACTTTGTTTTGCGTTTGGCGAAAGTTTGCTGGATTTTTATCTCATCGCATTCTTTTTGTTTATCGTAGCGCCTGGAGTAAACTAATAGCAAACATTTAAAAGAAGATTGCGTTCGTTTTGTTGCAGGTAAAGTAAATTTAGTTTAAGACTGCAACTGTGATGGGTAAATTTACGTATTTACTATTTAACCAGTGACGTATACTGTTTAAGTACTCACAGAGACGTTCCTGTAGAATGTAGATAAATATTGGAACTTCATTGCTTTTGGTAGGTATGAGGAAATCGAAGCTACTCTTATGCATACATGATATTGAGTGACCGCAAAGGAAATTCTTCCGACCGAGCGGGGTGGTAGGTATGCTCAGCCAGGCTGAAACCCATAATTTTTGTTTTAAGCTGTCGTATGTATACCGCTGTACTGAAAAAACTTCGAAAGCGCGATGCAGGATTGAGAAGTTAGTTGGTCCGCCGTAAATCATAATCTACGATCCCAGCCATAAAACTCTAAGCCCGTTTACTCCGGAAATCTTACAAGGTACTTTTACAAGAAGAAGTTGTAACAAACTGACTATATTTACCTATGGTAGTGTAAATAGTTCCAGCATAGAACATAGCGTTCCAGAAGGTCCAGGTCTTCTTCCTGCTGTCTGTGCTGGAGACGTGCTTGCTGTACTCCTGGAAGCTGGCCTCGTATTCTTCAAGATCCTTCTCGATGAAGGCCAGAAACTCGGGGCTGTTCTGTACAGAGATGTTGTTGTTAGAGACGAAGTGGGAATGTTCATAAAACACAACGATTGCAAATATAAAAGAAGATGTGAAGTTTTTCAATAATCCTTCTGGGCATCAGCCCAGAAGGATTATTGAAAAAATATATGCATTAACACATTAGAGTTAATAAAAATCGAATAACCCAAATTAATAGGAGTACAGGGCATCCTAATGGGCTGCTGCGGTCGTGTATCACTCGTTTCCCGTAGTGAGCAGTCCCACCTTCAGGAGCAGGAACACCGCTGGGGTTTTAGTGGGTAGTCCCGGGTGCGGATCTTACGTCCTCCCCGGGGAGTCCCACATACCTCGGTGGTCCTCCCCAGACCCCGGGGGTGCGTAAATGATTTCCCCATCGCAATAAGGACATCCTAATGGCATATTAATCCTTCGATCGTGGATTCTTGGAAATCTGTTGTTATTCTGTTGTTGTCGCGGTCACCGGTGTCCTTATAGGGCTTGATGGGTTAATAATACTATTTTAGCAAAAAAATAAAATTTGTCTGTAACCCCCCACACTTAAAACACTGAATAGATTACACTGAAATTTTGCATGAACCGCATACTTTGAGTTGGTAAAGAATAGTTTCGGATAAAGACTAATGTCGTAACGAAGTTAAAATCTATTATAATTACCCATCCTACATCCCCCATTAAATGCTGGGTGAGAATCTATTTCATGTATATTTGGACGCATTTATATTTTACCGTGGCACAGCACGGCAAGGTTAACGTTGTTTACGACTTGATGTTGCTGTGGCTACCAAAGGGGTTTGAAAATTTTTGGTGGACCTACCTGTCCATTCTGATTTTTTTTTTCAATTTTGCGTCGCACACATACAGACGAGCAAAATATGTTATTTAAGTTATGTCTCTAAACCCATAATATATTATATAAACCCATTAGAACATAACATGTTTTGTTCGCCTGTGCCTTCGCCATCGTTTATAGTGCGACGCAAAATCAAAGAAAAATCAATGGTAGGTGTGCCAGGCTTCCCCCTGAGAAGAGAAGGCCCTGTTCAAGGCTCGGCAAAAGCCGAAGCCTAAGGGGGCTCCGCCCGTCTTTGCCACTATGGAGACGGAGGCTTAGGCCCGCGGGCGGCTATCGGGGGATCCCCGCCCGCATAAAGAGTCCCGAGGTTACAGCCCCCCTATAGCCCGGAGGGCTCTCGGTGAGGTCAGCGGTCAAAGCCAAGAGGTTGCGGCTGTGCGCGGGAAGGGCCGGAGTTGATGTCGCCCTGCGGTACCCGTCCCTCCCGCACTAGGCGCATGACGGAAGGCTGGGGGGGTTTAGGTGTGCCAGGCTCGATACAAAACTTTTCAAACCCCTTTAAGGCGTTTGCATAGAATTTCATACATTATGCCTTCCATACCGTGCGGTGCCGTGTCATGCCAAAGCAGAATGAATTCAAATCATACACCACCTTAAAAACTGTTACGTTCTTGACGACGACGTCTCGTATCCGTGTGGCGACCTCTCGCCGGATGTCCGTCAGGTTTTTGTCGTAGTTCTCCTCCGTCGGGCCTGCGGGGAAATCAAATTAGTTTGTGTTACGTGTACCAATTATTCTGCAGTTGTTTACAGTGGGGAATTGATAGGGTAGCCTTATTGGTACATGACATGCTTACTAACTGCCGCATTTAAGGCCTGTTTCACCACTTACTGGTAAGTTCCGGATAATTTAAAAAATACATCATTTTTTTATAGTTTTAAAGCAAAAAAATTATTAAATGGGTTAAATTTAAAAGGACTTTGGGTTTCATTAAAAAATACAAAAATATTCATAACTTTTAAGGCAATTGAATTATGATTATACTGTAGAATATTTTTTGTTGGAAATGACCTCCTCTATCTGCCTGTTTCGTTTGATCCACGACTTTTTGGTCACGCTGTATAAAATTCTCGTGTCACAATGTTAGTCCGCGAACTCCTCCGAAACGGCTTTACTGATTTTTACCAAATTTTTAACCGACTTCCAAAAAACGAGGAGGTTATATGTTCGGCTGTGGATATTTTTTTTTTTTTTTTTTTTTTTTTTTTTTTTTTTTTTATTTTTGTATGTTCAACGATTACTCCGCCGTTTGTGAACCGATTTTCGAAATTTTTGCTTTGTTGTATTTGGTTTTACTCCAATTTGGTACCATGTTCACAAAGTGGTGACCTGATGATGGGATCCAGGAGTAATCGAGGGAACTCCTCGAAATTTATATGGAAACATATGGTGATTTTAGTTTTATGTGAAGTGTACTAAGAATATGCTACCAAAAAGTCAAATATTGGGTCAAGGTATACCATGGTTTCGAAGATGCTGAGAGAACTCCTGACTCCTTATAGATACACGTTTGGGAGTTTCGGCGTTGTTTTAAGAACAGAAAGCATTTATGCTAGTATGCAACTCATATTCATCATCATAATCATCATCATCATCATCGTCTTCATCATTACCACGTCGTGTTAAGGTCACCAATGTCTCATGGCACAGAATAGATAATAGTACAAGGCATAGGTGTGGATATACTAATAATAATTTTATACTGTATAACAACACTTTGTTTAAATATACACGGCGGTCAGCGCCGCGGAGGCGACAGATCGAATATACTTTACTACTTTATATACAGATCGAATACTATACTAACTACTTTATAAAATTTTAATAGACAAAATATAGAATTAAAATAAAGTTATTTTAAAAGGAGCATTTAAACAAAACAAAGTCAATAAGTGTCTTTTTAATTAGTTATACTTATTAATCGATAGATGGCGCACTAAGTATCGATTTGAATGGATTTGAAATTGAATTCTTGATTACAAGAACAGCTGTCAATAATTATGATAATATTATATTATATTACTAGCTGTCCCGGCAAACGTTGTTTTGCCATATAAATAATTTTTGGTATGAAAAATAGATGTTGGCCGATTCTCAGACCAATATCCTCACAATATGCTCACATAATTTCATGAGAATCGGTCAAGCCGTTTCCGAGGAGTATGGCAACGAAAACTGTGACACGAGAATTTTATATATTAGATGAGTAGCTACGCTACATCCTATGCAAGTTTATACAATTTTTTATCTGATAGATCCTTGGATCGTGGAAAAACGAGACACAATAGCCTTTCTATTGTTATCGCAATCGCCGGTGACCGCTTGGGGTTTGAAGTATTAAAATTGTTAAATTACTTAGCACAATATGTTCACTTCACTGATAATATATTATTTTGTGAGTGTGAACTGTGTAATAAGATACGTAAAATATACGCGAAGGTTTACCTACTAGTGTAACTAAAAAGAGTGAAATTATTATTATTTTTAACAAAAAATTAAAACCGACTTCCAAGGTAAAAACAATATTAACATTAATATGAACTAAAAAGTATTAAATAATTTTTGCTATCTAATAGTGCCTTTTTCCGAATTCGGCTAAACCTTGACTATTTCTGTACTCAATCTTCATAATTTTGAAGTCGGTGCCAGTTCCAAAAGTTTCAAATATTCTGTCAGAGGACTGAAGATTCAGCTATCTGGTACCGACTTCAAAATAATGAAGATTGAGTACAGAAATAGTCAAGGTTTAGCCGAATTCGGAAAAAGGCACTATTAGATAGCAAAAATTATTTAATACTTTTTAGTTCATATTAATGTTAATATTGTTTTTACCTTGGAAGTCGGTTTTAATATATGCATATTCAGTAGGTCTGAGAATCAGCTACTGGGTACTTTATATATTGATAAGTGCATTTGTTGAATAAATAATAGTAAATTGTTTGTGCGACGAGATAGCGATCGACGTTGCCATGGCGACATACTTTTTTATTTAGTCACTTCAATAAAATAATATGGGCGAAATACTTTATTATTATGGCAAAGCAACGTTTGCCGGGACAGCTTGTATTACTTATATAAAATTCTCGTGTCACAATGTTAGGCCGCGTACTCTATACTATTTTAACCAAATTTTATATGCATATTCAGTGGGTCTGAGAATCGGCTACTGGGTACTTTTTAGATTGATAAGTGCATTTGTTGATTAAATAATAGTAAATTATTACAACTCGAGACTGACGGCGACCATTGTTTATGCGATGGGACGGGACGGGACGTTACCATGGTAACATACTTATTTAGTCACTTCAATAAAATAATAATAAGCTCGAAATATTTTATATTATTACGGCAAAGCAACGTTTGCCGGGAGAGCTAGTTTATTATAATATTTGAACTACTATAAATTAATACCATTATAACTATTATTAGTTTTTATTATTCGTAGAGTGTCATCATTGTAAATAATATTATTAAATTATAGGGATGGAGATATTATGCAAAGGTTGGAGCAGAAGGTGCTACCAGCACATACAATACAATATATCCGACCAAAATTCGACATGTACCTATGTACCTATATCAGAATATCAATTCTTGGAAATAAAGTATATGAATATAATAAAAAATATATATTATATTATATATCTACAGAAACGTTATCAAAGTTTGATCGACGACGATCGATGTTTAACGTCGAACAAAACTTTTCGTGTACATTCGTGTTTGTGTCGGTAGTCGGTACTGCTGTCTAGTGTGAAAACATTGCAATAAAACATCCTATTAGATACTTATATAATATGAAACAAACTGAATATTACTGTCTGCATTCATAAAATATAACTTATTTCGTATATTGTTTAAATTATTTTGTTTGTTAAGGTCGTCCCCCGAGCAAACGACCACGTTTGCCACGTTGCCGAGATCGCGCCAAAACCCTATTATTTTTACTTATCTTAGTTCAAAATTGTCCTAACAAAATTTTAAAACGGCGAATATGTAGTTTATGATATTGTCGATCTATTGGCGTGAGTCTATATATATAAAAGAAAGTGGTGTTAGTTACACTACTTATAACTCAAGAACGGATAAACCGATTTGGCTGAAAATTGGTGGACAGGTAGCTTAGAACCAGGAAAAGGACATAGGATACATTTTGTCCCGGAAAAATGTACGGTTACTGCACAATATACTTTTATGATTTGCGCGTAAACTATTCAATCGATTTTGATGAATTTTGGTATGGAGATACTTTGAGTCTCGGGAAAGGACAAGGGATACTTTTGGTCCCGGAAAATGTACGGTTCCCGCACAATAAACTTTTTTGATTTTCGCCTAAACTATTCAGTCTATTTTATGAAATTCGGTATGGAGATACTTTAAGTCTCGGGAAAGGACAAGGAATACTTTTTGTCCCGGAAAATGTACGGTTCCTGCACAATAAACTTTTATGATTTTCGCTTAAACTATTCATTAATCTATTTTGATGAAATTTGGCATGAAGATACTAATTTTAATCTATTGTTTTCTTAATTATACCAATTCGAATTAAATAATCATCGTTAAGACAGGACAACGTCTGTCGGGTCAGCTAGTTTCAAATAAAAGTAATTTGTAAATCCTAAGGAGATGCTGAATGTATGCTTGAATTTTAACAAATTGGTATTACTTTTGAAGCTGATATCATGAGTATAAGAAACAAAAATAGAAAATTTAAAACGACAAAAGGAATGTTGATATTCTGAAGATTATTGCTGTATTTTTATTATAACTTTGTAGCTTTCAGATTATGAGTTTATAAGGTTTTAAATACGGTCAATTACGGAATCTCCGGACTTTTTACGGACCGGTTTAAACGCAATCTATACAGGGTGTCAAAAGACCGCTTCCGATAACTTCGTGGGGTTATTATAGGGCATGAGATATATCCATTGGTGCAAGTAATTTTCTTTAAATCGACAGTTTTTAAAATAGTCAAAATTTTCAACACACAATGTATAATGCTGATGTAAATGGGCGATAGTATCGCGCGTCAGTGGAGCCCCGCCAGCCCGGGGGCTGCGCCAGCCCCCCCCGCGCCGCCCGCGCCAAGTCCCGCGCGCGCGGCCCTGCGCTATACAAAACAGCTGATCGTGGTGTGCCCTAGGCCCTAGCCCGTAGGTAGTGAATAAACCATCAATATTGTAATAATTATTAAATAACATAATGTTAGAATTTATTAATTACCGTTTCTTAGGTTATTAGTTTATTACTCAAAAATACTCAGTTTTTACTTCCGGCCAAAAAGGAAAAGAAATCATAATTCACATCCGAATCAGGTTGTAAAAATACAATACACAGTTACTTACACCTATCTATGGAAAAAATACTTGATAACATGTTCACTGACCTGTGATCAGCTGTCTGCTTTTATGAAATGCAGTTCGAGCTGTGCTCCATCTAACTCAATGTAGATTGCAGAGTTTTTCAACACGAAACAAAATTAAACAGGAGACATTCCAATTCTTTAAACACTTTTTACTCACACTTTTTAAACTGCACTATAGTCAGTCGTCTATCGACGACGACGCGATGTTCACCCCCGTTCCATAAAGGTTTACGAGTATTAAAAGTTCATTCACATTTCATCGCACATTTATCGGACACGTATCATGTCACGACACGTTATTAATTACAAACATAGAAAAAATAGTTAACAATACACAAAAAACTTAAACAAAAACGTCACAGTACACAGCGCGGCGCGTGTTTACAGCCGACTGAACAAAATTGAATAAAAAACTTTGTAAAATAAATAGGGATGCATCCCTGTGCAAATTTTGAGTTATCGCTAATTTTTATCGATAAATCGTATTGTTTTACATACGAGTACGTTTTGATTTGTAGTCAAACTAAAAATAAGCAAATACCTACTCAATGTTAAGAATAGCGACAATAATTAAAAGTTATTTAATTAATTAGGTATTATTAAACTATTTTCATTGCGTACGTAGACGCGCATAACGCGTGCCATGACTTATCAATCACTTTATCACGGTAATGTCGGTATCGAAATTATCTTGCAACTTGACTATGTATCCCGATAAAAACTTTCTGAATTTATAACCTCTTAATAGAGTTAATTTTAAAAATGAGAATAGTAGATCTACTAAATAATAGTTATAATTTTTATTATTTAATTGTAATTTAAATATCGACTACATCGTTTTGAATTTATAAGGTACAACACTTAGACAGAGCGGCCGGCGCGGCGGCGGCGTCTTTGACAAGCGGTCTGGTCGTCCCGTCGCGCCGGTATCTTTGAATTTACCGAAAGTCGATACATGTTTTTAAAGACGATTTTCGCATAATTAGACTTTAGTTCACATTTGCATCTTGAGGTTGAAGGTTGTCCGTTGAGTTATGTTTAATTAATAAGCGTATTACGATCTTTTTAAAACGTATTATTGTGATAACTAAATGTGTAAAATGTAAATTCATTAACTATTATTTCTTATTTGTTTGCGTTAAAAAACTGAGACGTGTCGTGTAAGATATCGTGTAAAAAGAGATGTGTTGTTATTGGTGGTGTTATTGATATAATGAGATGATAATATGGACTATTTTCAAAATGCATAGAGAGCACATTCAAAAATCAGAATTCAACATTTTTCACGTAAGTAATTAATTGCTAGTTTTTTCATACTGTATCGTCTGTAGTAGATAAAAAGCGATAATTGCAGATCTAGGTACTGTCCATCCACAATCATCGTTCTGCATAACACGGAAAATGTGTTATTATTTTTTTGCATGCATGAATTTGCATTTTGGTGCATCCGCATATCACACAATATCGGTTTTGTTCCTTACGAATAACTTTTTAACTAATCGATAAATAAGTTGTTACTCATGCTCAGAAAGTTACTTACAGTTTTGTACATGAGTTAGGATTAAAGTTTTAACCCATTAAGGCCCATACGAGACAACTCTAGAATACAATAGCATTTCCAAGAATCCGCGATCGAAGGATTAAATTAGCCTAGGTAAGAGATCATAGGTCAAAGTCCTGAGTTACTTGAGAGAGTTGAATGTCATGGCTCTTGATAGGTTGGAAAGAGCATAAGGTTGAAAACTGCCGCGACCGTACAGTATGGTCGTTTACGACCTTATGTTATTAAGCGCGCTACAGTTGATATCAATGACTCGCGTCTTCTAGATTACGTATCGGGATAAAAAAAATAAAAGTAAAAAAAATATTTTAAATATTTTTTGTAAATGGTTTATCGTTTTGTCTAAAGGTTATTTATTATAAAAAATATAATAAAAAAAAAATTTTTTTGAAAAAAAAAATTTAAAAAAAAAATACATTTTTGTAATCAGAAAATGTAGTATAATAATACCCCAAAGTTATCGGAAGCGGTCTTTTGACACCCTGTGTATATAAATTATAAATGGATTTTCAAATGTGTTAGTCGCGCTAAAACTCGAAGTTGAAGTGACACGAATTATTATATATACAATTTTTTAATAAAAGATTCGATCATAAATAATAAAAATGTATACTTTTCTCCTATTTCGCCATATCATGGACATCGTAACCACCACTGTACAAGGCGCGCTGATATGAATGTTATGTCGATATTCGCACCAGACACAGAGACAAATAAATTTAAAAGGATTATTTTTTTCTGTTCATATACTTACCCCTGGATTTGGTGGGGGGGGGGGGGGGGGGGGGGGGGGGGGGGGGGGGGGGGGTTGGTAATGTAAGCTGTTGCTATGATTATTTTTAGGGCGCTTTTGATTTTTATTGTACCATCGGGGAAATTGATTCTTAGGCAGTTGACAGACCAACGTTATTTTGTCGGGTAAAATCAATTCAATGTTAATTATTGTGATATTCTGTCGCCGCTGGGTTTGACGTAACGCGACCAAACTACGTAGGTCCCCCTTCTGCCTAGGAATCAATTTTTTTTTTAATTTTTTTTTTTTTGTAACGATAAAATGTGTAATAATATCTTGATACAACTTGTATCATCAATGCTACTTGACAGTGAAGTCAACTTGCTATGGAATGCTCTAAGTCGAATCTATAATGTTACAATTAGATATGAGCGCCGTCACTCAATTCCACGGCGGCGGCGCCGGTCCAAAATTACTACGGCGGCGGCGGCGTCGGCGGCGTGACCTGCGGGGCGATTCACTAAGCGTTTCCGCGCGGAATCTTCCCGATTGCAGAAACTATTTCACTTTCAAGCAAATGACAAGTGAATACTTTCCGATTTTGATGTCATTTTGACAGTACTGACATTTCTTTTGTATGAATGAAATAGTTTCCACCACGGATTCGAGAACATCTCACCGGCCACCGCTGACCGCGGATGGGAGTTTGACATCCGACGACGGAAAATTATCCGAGGATTAGATCCGTTTTCGCGGAATGTTACCGCCACCTCCGAGACTCGTGACATCTTTTCACTTCGAGAACCGTGTCATGGCGGATATTGTTAGATGAAACTATTATGTGTATTAATGATAAGAAGTAAGAATAAAACAAAGCAGTTATTAATACTTAGTTAGTCGTGTCTTGTTTAAAATATTAAGTATAGGTCTCACTGCAATAATTATGTGTTCAATCTTTAGGAAACTGTGTTCATTGAGCAATAAATATTTTTTATTTATAAATGCAGTATTTGTATTAATATTTGGTAATTACTTAAAGATTAAGAAATAAATAAGTATAATATTTTTTAATTTTATATTAATCCTTCGACCGGGGATTCTTGGAAATGCTATTGTATTCTATTGTTGTCGCGGCGCACAGTGTTTTTTTTTCGACCAAAATTTCGGACATCGTCTTTTTATTAGTTAAATCGAAAGGGTACTTAATTACGAATCCCCGAGTAAAACACCCAGGTGTCTCACTTAAATAGTTTTTGAATTATCTCAAAAAGAAAATCCCAATCCCGCGTTCATGAAAAAGTGAAAAGTTTTTATATTTCAAAATTGGTACAGATTAGACAAAAACACGTTATATAATGTTTGTAGGACATACAAAAAGCTACATTATGAACCCTTTTTCGGTCCGCTATCACTTATGGGGGGCATAAAAACAAAGAAAATCGATTTTCAGTTTTTTTTTTCTGACTAAACTAAGTCGATGCCGAAAGCGCATGTTGCTTTATAGGAAAGCTAATCATTACCACTACCACGGGTAAAAATGCCAAATCCATAACCCGTGGAACTTTTTAGTTCTATGAAGTAAAAAATCCGGGATTGGCAGAATTCGTGGACATTGTTTTTTTATTGCACTATTTGATCGTGTTGCTAACAAGGAACAAATTCTGCGAAGTAACTATATTAGTTATAAAACTTTAAAAAGTACCAATTTTCTAAAAATGTTATTTATTCATACATTTTGGCGAAATATCTAAAGAAAATGCACGACAAGAGCCGCGGCGGCGCGTCGTTCTTTTTCCTCGGCGGCGGCGCGTCGTGAGAATTCGCGGCGACGACGGCGCGCCGGCGCGGCGCTCATATCTAGTTACAATACACGCGAATGCTCGTCAGTTAGGGAGGTAGTATTGTAATGAAATGCTCAAAGCAAATTTATAATGTTACATTACACGCGAATGCTCCCGGACCCCAGAACTGTAAGATGTCATCTTTCTTTATCTCTTCACGCTTAAGCCCTTGGTCAATTTTGATGAAATTTGAAATGGAAATACTCGATTTCCTTTTCAAGGAATAGGATACTTTTTATAACTGAAAAATGCATCTAACCTTCGCATACGATAAACGAATATCCGTGCAAACGATGATCCAAGTAACATTTTAACAAAATTAAACTGATTTTCTTATAACCTTTTTTTCCTTTATGCTTAGCACAAACCTACGCGTCAGTGACGGAGCGTCGAGTTGCGTCAAATTGTCAAATGTGTTTTTACTTTTTTGTATACAAAAAACACATTTGACAACTTGACGCAACTCGACGCTCCGTCACTGGCGCGTAGGTTTGTATACAAAAAACACATTTGACAACTTGACGCGTCGAGTTACGTCAAGTTGTCAAATGTGTTTTTACTTTTTTGTATACAAAAAACACATTTGACAACTTGACGCAACTCGACGCTCCGTCACTGGCGCGTAGGTTTGTGCTAAGCATTATTTTTAAAGGATTTTCTCTAAAAGAAAATGAGACCCTTTGTAGTATAAAAATAAATCTTATTTTCTTCATGGTTATAAACTACTGAAGGCAATAAATTATCAATTTCTTCACAATCCAGCTGGATTTCTATTGTAAGGTCTGGGGAATCTACAAGCCGAGTAACCGAGACGCAATATTTCTTACCGCTAAGCCTTAAAGCCGGACCACTGATGCCTCCAGGCGAATAATGCCAACAACAGCCAACTCATTTAAATGTATCAGAAAAGTTGTCATAGACAGACGGCTAGCCTAACCTACGTCATTTGGTCGGATTTTGTCAATTAAGTCATAGTATAATAAGTAAGCTTATTAGTCATGAGCCATGACTCATGAGCAGCCGGATGTTCTTAACATAACGCGACCAAATAACGTAGGGGCTAGGGCCGACATCTGTCCATGAACCAACTTCTTCGATGACATTACAATAGGGAATCTAGATAATATATTAGATTAATATGCCAATTTTAGCCGCCATTGCCAATTTTATTACCATCAAAAGTAGTTCAGCAGTTTAAGCGTAAAGAGGTAACAGACAGACGCACTTTAGAATCTATATTATATTAGTATCGATATGGATTTTGTCCATGTCCGATACGTTATAAAAATGTCATGACTATTTCTAAAATATACTTACTGTAAGTATGTAAAGTTATAACGTAGTTGTAGCTGTAGGTATACATATTATAACACAGAGACATAGTATAAGGAGGGGAAGTAAGTTATCTTCATACAAAGCCACCGCGCGCGGCTTAAGTATGTGTGCGTCATTGTATCAATGCGTCGCCGCACGCACACTTAATTAAAATCTCGGACCGTTTTCGGACTAGCGGTGGGTCGTCGACGCTTTTTTAACCGACTTCCAAAAAACGAGGAGGTTATATCTTCGGCTGTGGATTTTTTTTTTTTTTTTTTTGTATGTTCAACGATTACTCCGCCGTTTGTGAACCGATTTTCGAAATTTTTGTTTTGTTGTATTAGGTTTCACTCCAATTTGGTCCCATTTTCACAAAGGTGGTGACCTGATGATGGGATCCATGAGTAATCGAGGGAACTCCTCGAAATTTATATGGAAACATATGGTGATTTTGGTTTTTTATTTATTTATTTAAAACACTTTATGCAAATATTTACATAGGCGGGCTTAATGCCTAGTGGCATTCTCTACCAGCCAACCTTAGGGTGATGATGAAAGTGTAAAATAGGCGCATTCTAAAACATAATTGGTGATACGAAATAAATAGTTATATTAATAATTGATACTTACACTATTATTTTTATACATATTTTGTCATAATAGACCTACATAAACCGTAATTACCTATTACATATACTAATACATACTAGCTTACTATAATACCATACATAAGTTATAGATAATTAAACCATATACCTACATAATTAAAATAAACCTACATAGAATAAGTAATTAAAATACTTACTAAAATACTAAATGAAAATATAATATATACTATATTACATTAATTCCAGTGGAACCTTAAACTAATGACTAATTATTATTATCGTTCAACTGATTTAAATATAATTGACGAACTCTGCGTTTAAAAATATTTTTGTTAGGGGACTTCCTGATTTCTTGGGGGAGGGCGTTCCAAAGGAGGATGGACTGTACAAGGAAGGAGGAGTGGACAATACTCGTATTATGAGAAGGACAATGGATTCGCAAGATTTTGGATGATCGCAGTTCCTGGCTATGGGTATTACTAACAAATTCAAGGTGGGAAGATAAATACAGAGGAGCGCTGGGAGAGAAAAGGAGAGAGTATAGCATACACAGTGCACGCAGTGAACGACGTTGACGAATTGGCAGCCATTGCAACTTAGATCGGTATTGGGAAACATGATCGAACTTACGAAGATTAAAAATGAACCTGATGCAGTTATTTAGCATACGGTCGAGTTTGTTAAGCAGTTCTTCACGGAGTTCGAAACAACAAACGTCACCGTAATCCACCAGCGGAACTATAAGGGCTTGAACCAGCAGAGACTTTATATTAAAAGGTAAAAAGTTTTTTAATCGATAGAGAGATCGCAAAGAGCCTGTAACTTTACCGCAAACGTCAGTAATGTGAGTACGCCAATCGAGACTGCTGTCTATATACAGCCCGAGATCTTTAACACTAGAGCTAAAAGGGATGACACTATTACCAAAGACGACGGGTGGAATGACTCCAATGTCAACTCGGCTCAACAAGCGCGGACTGCCAATCAAGATGGCTTGACATTTACTGGCGTTTACATGCAGGCCGAACTTTGCAGACCACGCGTTTATAGCCTCTAAGTCCCGGTTCATGTTCATAATTGCGGCTGGTAACTCTTCAACCTTCTCTTGAATGTAAACCTGCAAATCATCAGCATAAAGGTGATACGCACAATGAAGTATAACCAAGGATATAAAATTAATAAATAATGAAAACAAAAGAGGTAAGAGACACCCCGCCTTGAGGTACACCAGCTTCAAGATCCACCCAGCTAGAAGAGGAATCATCTAATCTTACTTTCTGCTGGCGTCCTCGAAGATAGGAACAAAACCAATTTAAAACTTCGGGTGAGAGTATACGGGAAAGAATTGACAGAAGAATGTCATGGTCGACGTTATTAAATGCGCTGGAAAAATCAATTAACACTAAGACAGTAATTTTTGAGTTCTCCATGCCAGCCCTTACATCATTAGTAACTTTTAACAAAGCAGAGGTGGTACTGTGCCCCGGTCTGAATCCAGATTGAAGTGGAGAGAGGATTTTGTTTTGGAGTACAAACGCGGAGAGCTGCTTTTGAACACATGCTTCTAGAACCTTGGATAAATAGGGAAGAATGGAAATAGGGCGAAAATGGGACGGCTGTAAAGGATAAGGGATTTTAGGTAAAGGACGAATATAGGCTTTACCCCATAGTTTAGGAAATGTAGAGGACTCAATTGAAAAGTTAATAATGTGTGTAATGGCTGGCAAGAGTTCGTCAATAATAGGAAGTAACATCTGCCGACAAATGTTATCACAGCCTACGGCTTTAGAGCCAATGCGTTTGATGGTAGTTTTGATCTCACCCGGAGTAATTGGAGAAAAATGGAAAATTTCATCGATAGCAAAAGGTAAACTTCCTAAATAGGCAATGGTTTGACGTTTGGTTTGAGTATCCAATGCAATGCAAGAAGAGAAGTGGATGTTAATATCATTTAAATTTATAGAGCTTTGCAAATCACATTTACTCGATTTGCCAATACCAATCGTGCCAAGGAATTTCCAAATGCTACCAGATGAAGAAGAGTATGATATTATGTTATTTAGAATATGTCGGCGTTTTGCATTGCGTATCACCTGGTTACACCGATTTCTCGCAGCCTTAAAGTCGATCCAATTGTCTTCAGACCGATGAGACCTAAATTTCCGGAATGCCCGATCCCTGCGTCTCATAAGCAGTTTAATATCCTCCGACATCCACGGTGCTGGTTTATGTTTTAATTTGATTCTCTTAAAAGGTGCGTGGGTGTCGAATAGATCGGTTATTCTACTATTAAAGATCTGGACCTTATTGTCGATAGAGGTCTCTGATATAAGAGGCTCCCAATCGATCTCCGCTGCATCTAACTTTAATCTATCGGTGTCTATACGAGATAAACAACGTCTGTATATAATTTTAGGACGAAATTTTGCAGGTTTTAGTTTATACCGAACAAAGAGAAGGTCATGGAGAGAAAAGGAAGGAGCAGGATATTGACCGTGCGAAAAAACTGATAAAGGACAAGAAGTCAGAATTAAGTCCAGCCATGTGTCCTCACCGTTGATGTTGTGATGTGTGGCTTGAAGAGGCAAGTTATGTAAACTGCAAGATTCAAGCATATGTTTAAGCTTTTGAGAACGCGACGATAAAATGTCCAATAAATTAGTATTAAAATCTCCCATGATTATGTGATGAGTATAGTCTGTGCCAAGGGATTCTAGAACTAACTCTAAGTGGGAAAAATAGTCGACAGTAGGGGGACAATATACAACTCCTAGGGCCAGCTTAGCTCCCCTAAAGCAGACTTCTAAAAAAATGTATTCAGCATTAGCTGTGTATTGAGGAGACGAGGATGCTATTATCTTGTAAGAAAGGTCACTGCGTAGGTAGATAGCAACACCGCCGCCACGTCTGTCAACACGATCATTGCGTATTAAGATGAAACCGGGTAAGCTGTATGATGTGGAGGGGAGGTGAGGTTTCAACCAGGATTCCGAGATAAGTACTGCATGGACGTTACAACCAGTAAAAGTTTCCAACATATCGTCAAAGTGACTGGGAACACTTTGGGCATTTATATGACAATTGATCGTGTTGTTAGTGTTGCCAGTGTTGAAATTTTGTTGTAAGAGATCGCCCAGAGCATTATCTACTGAATGGAAGCTATCGTCGTTACTTGAATTATTTAAACTTTCCACGGAAACAAAGGATTCATTATGTAACATTGATATAAAACAAAATATAAACTAATATATATATATATATATATATATATATATATATATATATGTAGGATCGTGGGAATCCTGGATTAGGTAGGAGTACACGGTGTTGTTGTTTTTAAGATTTTGATTTTAAGAATTACTATCTTGCCATTGTCTATTGTTGCCGAGTTCTTAGAAGTAGCCGTAAGATGTAAACAGGGTCATAAATTATTATAAAGTTATTGTTAGAAATTAGTTAAAATGCTAAACCCTTTTATTGATGTTTTAGAATAGAGCCGACGATTTATGACGTTGTTTACTATTTTGAGTTAAGACAATAGTTATTGAATATTATTTAGAATATTATAAAGGCGAGCCGACTTTTTATTATACTATTGTGATTTGTGCATTTCTAAGAATTGTTTGTTATTTTGATTTTGTTTACCACCTGTTGTTGTTTTGATAGCGTGGGAAATAAGAATTGAAGGGTGCAAGCCGGGGTATAAATAAGATGTTTTAGAGGTACAGAGTTAGTCCCATGTCAACCTTAGAGAGGTGACATAGTCCCAGAGTAGAGTTTATATAGTAAAGTAGTCGTAATTGAGATTTGTTTAAGTACGTAGTTAAAGTGTGGAGGCAAGTGTACCCATTGTAACTTGTACAGTTTGTTGTAAGTTGATGTGAGTTTAATACACTGATGATTGATCCGACTGCGTTTCCTTACCCAACATCACATTAAGTATCAACCTACCACCTACACCGATACTACATTTGGGGGCTCGTCCGGGATCGAAAGCATCGTGCGTCGATAACGCTGGATGGTCGACGTGCGTCTTTCGATTGGGATCGCGGTACGAGAAGTCATCATGTGTGAAGAGGAGCTAGGTGCGAGTTTGCGAGTTTAGAATAGTTCGCGAGGAGCAGAGTCACAGGCGGCGATATGGATCGGGTCGTGAGAGGCATCAAGGTGGAAAAGTTGGCAGATGGCCAGCGAATGACGGTCGTGGAGCTCAAAGAAGAGCTGAGACGACGGTGCCTGCGAACGACAGGTCGTAAGCCGGAGTTGGTGGCCAGGCTGGAAGCGGCGCTATTGCTGGAGCGAGACCTAGCTGTTAGTGATGAAGAGGAACTGAGCTGTGAGGACTACGAGTATGACGACGAAAAGGTTTACGATGCTGCCAGTGCCTTGGGACTCAGCACTGGTAGTCGGGTGAACGAAGGTGATAGGCGAAGTTACTACGCACGAGTAATTCGCAGACGAAGTGGAAATCCGGTGCTACTGACCTTCAAAGACGTAGAGGACACGATGACGAAATTCAGCGGAGACAATAATTCAAACGTCCATCAGTGGTTCCAGGAGTTTGAAAAAATGGCTGACTTATGTCAATGGAACGAGATTCAGAAAATCATTTACGCCAAACAGCTGTTAGAAGGTTCGGCTAAAATATTTGTCAACTACGAAGGCTGCGCGAAAACTTGGAAGATGTTGAAGCAGGCATTAATAGAGGAGTTTGGTGAAGATGTTGATATCCCGCAGATTCACTGGGTTCTTTATAAAAGACTTAAAAGAAAAGAGGAATCGCTGCAAGAATACGCTTATAAAATGTTAGAGATCGCAGCGCCAGCAAAACTTAGCGTGCGGGATGTCATTCAATACATAATTCTTGGCATTCCCGATACGCCTTTAAACAAAGCCGTGCTCTATGGAGCCAAAAATATGAGTCAGCTCAAGGAGAAATTTTTAGAATATGAGAAAATCAAATACGAAAAGGCGAAATCCCGAGCTCGACCTTTCGAGAGAAAAGCGGATAAGACGGCGAAGCGCGCGGAGGATCAACCCGAAAATGAAGGACCAGGAAGGTTTGTCCCAAAAATGGAAGAGAAAACATGTTTCAACCACAGCGGAGTGAGTGTTGTGTCGTACCCGAAAGACAAAGTTAAAAATTGTTCAAAGTGCAGTGAGAATGGACACGTAGCGTCAGAGTGTGTGGAAAAGTCGAAAGATGTGTTTGTGGCGTCCCAACCGGCAGCATGCCGGAAGATCGAAATTAGAGACAGTAAGAATTTAGTATTAGTAGACGCTCGTTGCGGTTTTATTAGTGATAGCGGTGATTTAAGTTTAGGGGAGAATTCACCGCAAAAACAAAAGCAGGTATGTGTTGAAAAGTCAGGGTTGGAGTTAGATAAAACAATGGACACGATTCCTATTAGAATGACTTTAGATAAAAATAAGGAATGCGATAGTTTCCAAAATGTTACTAAAAATAAGGGGAATATGAGTGCAAGCTTATCATTAGAATCAAGAAAGAAATTTTACTCAAGGCCACGAAGTTTAGATCCTTCAGAGCGAAAAGGGGTAAAAGATTTAGGCATGCTATTGTCGCAATGTAAAAGTGAGGATTGCAAAATAAGACAATTTGTATTTGTTTCTTACATTAGCGGTAAGATGGCCGAAGCTAAGAGTAGATGTAGTGTAAATAGTAACTGTAATTTGGACTCATTAGACGCATTGACAGCGACGAGAATAGGTAGAGTAAATCAGTTAGACTATAGTGGGTTTGTATTTTGTTATTGTAAAATATTTTCTTGTAATGACAGCGATAAATATTTGTTTAGAATGAGGCTATTGTATAAAAGAGTAGACGATAGGCCGTTAATTATCATAATTCTTATTGGAATAGAGTTGCAGGCTCTGAAAAAACCGCCTGACAGGGGAAAAACCTACAGTAGACGACTAAGACAATTGGGGGCAATTGTAATTTGCAGGATGGCCGAATGTAGGATCGTGGGAATCCTGGATTAGGTAGGAGTACACGGTGTTGTTGTTTTTAAGATTTTGATTTTAAGAATTACTATCTTGCCATTGTCTATTGTTGCCGAGTTCTTAGAAGTAGCCGTAAGATGTAAACAGGGTCATAAATTATTATAAAGTTATTGTTAGAAATTAGTTAAAATGCTAAACCCTTTTATTGATGTTTTAGAATAGAGCCGACGATTTATGACGTTGTTTACTATTTTGAGTTAAGACAATAGTTATTGAATATTATTTAGAATATTATAAAGGCGAGCCGACTTTTTATTATACTATTGTGATTTGTGCATTTCTAAGAATTGTTTGTTATTTTGATTTTGTTTACCACCTGTTGTTGTTTTGATAGCGTGGGAAATAAGAATTGAAGGGTGCAAGCCGGGGTATAAATAAGATGTTTTAGAGGTACAGAGTTAGTCCCATGTCAACCTTAGAGAGGTGACATAGTCCCAGAGTAGAGTTTATATAGTAAAGTAGTCGTAATTGAGATTTGTTTAAGTACGTAGTTAAAGTGTGGAGGCAAGTGTACCCATTGTAACTTGTACAGTTTGTTGTAAGTTGATGTGAGTTTAATACACTGATGATTGATCCGACTGCGTTTCCTTACCCAACATCACATTAAGTATCAACCTACCACCTACACCGATACTACATATATATATAAAATAATGATATAAAATAATATATAACAATATAAACTATTAATTCTAATTTATAATAAAAAGTTAGTAATTACTATTCAACAACACCCGCCAGCTGACTACGGGTACAATAATAATATATTATAACTAAAGAGAACAAAAAAAGAAAACAAACCAAACTTAAGCTTTGTGAAGAACTTACACATTAACACAATGCAACAATAATAATTATAAAAGAAAGAACACAAAAGGTAAGTACAAATCATATAGTTAATCTAGATTCTTATGGTCAATGAAGTTAATATACCTATTCCGATAGGTATATTACCTTTATGGTACAAATAATACACTTCTTGGGCTTCTTAGCCAAAAAGAGAAAAAAAAATATTTAAAAAAAGATGTCAAACGTGTCAGTTGTCAGCATGACAATTGACAGTTGACACTTGACACTTGATAGTAAAAATAAGATCTAATACCACCAACACAGAACGTTAGTATTTATAAATAATTTTAAAAACTATAGTGTACCCCAACATTAATGAAACCAAGTAAATACTCGTACTTATTATCTAAAAATAAAATGAAAAGTACACACAGGATATAATATACAAACAATGAGAAAACATACCAAACTGAGTTAAGACCACAACTTGTTGAAGAAAATTTATATAACCTATGTTACATATTTAAGATTTATTAACACTTGAGGTGGTAGGAGTTGATGCTGCTTTTGGGTATTTTAGCAAAAGGGGCTGGAGCTCATCCAAGGAATGTAATTTATGTCGTTTGCCATCAGAGCTTTTAATAACAATGATGCCATCCTGAGTCCAACATGACCTTAAACCAAAGTGCAGTCTAGCCTTTAAGAAAACGCCCTGCCTTGATTTGGTTAAGAACTCTTTCAGTGCGTATGGAGTCCCCTTAAGCTTGGCTTTTGCTCTCCAAACAGCAGCTTTAATATCAGTTGAGATGAACTTGACCAATATGGGCCGTACTCGATGGGTGTCTGAATTTGATGTGATACCTAATCGGTGACATACCTTGATAGAACTGGCTGAGACGTCCTTCAAATGCAGCTTCTGTTGAAATATGTTAAGAAGTAATGCTGTACAGTTCTCATCACTTTGCTCTTGAACACCAGAGATGATCAATGATTTTCTGCGGGACCTTGTTTCCATTATATCAAGTGCTTTGGAACATTCAGAGATCTGTGTCCGTAGAAGGCTGAGCATGGAAAAAGTGAGCTCTCTAAAGGTGCGAAACTCCTCAGCAACCTTGGCCACTGTATCCTTAGCAGTGGCTCCGCACTGCAACTGTGCCTGGAGCTCGTCCATCTTCTTTACAACAAGATCCTCCAAATTCTGCTGTGCCTTCATTATATCTGACATTTGTGACATTGTGGCTGTACCCACAATTCGCCTAACATTCCTGCATCGCGCTATCGAAGTTTTCTAAGCGCGGCGGTATATATACGACAGCTGAAATGTATCAAGTGGGCTTCGGCCTGACCGGGCATACCACCTCGCTCGGTCGGAAGATCTTCCTTTGCGGCCACTACGCATTATTCCCACATTGGTGACCCTCGACAGAACACGCCTCCTTCATCATCATCACTCCGCGCCGCCTCCGCACCGCGCCAGCCAGCAATCGCCTCATCGGGTACATCGTCCACTAGCCGCAATGTACCGCGGCCTGGGCGACTCCGCATCGGCATCATAGGGCTTTCTCACTACACCGACCGGTCAGCAAGCAGAGCACATCTCTCCTGGTCAGCACGTGGCATCGGCCCCGCACGGCAGCTTATCCGACTCACTGGATCTTGTGCAGCAGCTCACAGTTCCGACTCACTGGGACTCACTGCAACAGTTCCGACTCACTGGAACTCACTGGCATTGGCGACTCAAGCGACAAGACTTCAAGATTCGACCTCCGGTCTTCGGGGGGGAGTGATGTGGCTGTACCCACAATTCGCCTAACATTCCTGCATCGCGCTATCGAAGTTTTCTAAGCGCGGCGGTATATATACGACAGCTGAAATGTATCAAGTGGGCTTCGGCCTGACCGGGCATACCACCTCGCTCGGTCGGAAGATCTTCCTTTGCGGCCACTACGCATTATTCCCACAACATCTTGGAGATTATACGTATGATTATTTTATTGTGTAAGTGCAGATGTAGATACAGGTGAATCAGCTGGCAGGTACAATATTTTATATTTGCTTATAGATCCATAAAAAGTTTCGCTTATTTATGATTACCAAAAAACTAAGTATTTTAATATAAAATCAATACTTTAGTGATTAAAATTTAGCATAAAACCAATAATTTTGTGAATTTAAGTAGCAGAGACTTGTGATTTCTTTATTTGCCTATTCTGGTTTTATGTGAAGTGTACTAAGAATACGCTACCAAAAAGTCAAATATTGGGTCAAGGTATACCATGGTTTCGATGATGCTGAGAGAACTCCTGATTCCTTATAGATACACGTTTGGGAGTTTCGGCGTTGTTTTAAGAACAGAAAGCATAAACTACTATGCAATTCATATTCATCATCATAATCACCATCATCATCATCGTCATCATCATCATTACCACGTCGTGTTAAGGCCACCAATGTCTCATGGCACAGAATAGATAATAGTACAAGGCATAGGTATGGATAATAGATATACTAATAATAATAATTATGTACTGTATAACAATTAACAACACCTGTTTGTTTTTAATACACGGCGGTCGGCGTCGCCGAACTGGCGGCAGAAGACAGAATATCGAATACTTTACTAACTACTTTATATACAGATCGAATACTTTACTACTTTATAAAATTTTAATAGACAAATAGAATTAAAATAAAGTTATTTTAAAAAGAGCATTTAAACAAAACAAAGTCATTAAGTGTCTTTTTAATTAGTTATACTTATTAATCGATAGATGGTGCACTAAGTACCTATCGATTTGAATTCTTGATTACAAGAACAGCTGTCAATAATTATGATAATATTAAATATTATGCTACGCTACATCCTATGCAAGTTTGTACAATTTTTTATCTGATAGATACTTCGATCGTGGAAAAACGAGACACAATAGCCTTTCTATTGTTATCGCAATCACCGGTGACCGCTTCGGGCTTGAAGTATTAAAATTGTTAAATTACTTAGCACAATATGTTCACTTCACTGATAATATTATATTATTTTGTGAGGGTGAGTTGTGACTCTTAACAAATTGTAATAAGATACGTAAAATATACGCGAAGATTTACCTACTAGTGTAACCAAAAAGAGTGAAATTATTATTATTTTTAACAAAAAATTAAAACCGACTTCCAAGGTATAAACAATATTAACATTAATATGAACTAAAAAGTATTAAATAATTTTTAATATCTAATAGTGCCTTTTTCCGAATTCGGCTAAACCTCAACTATTTCTGTACTCAATCTTCATAATTTTGAAGTCGGTGCCAGTTCCAAAAGTTTCAAATATTCTGTCAGAGGATTGAAGATTCAGCTATCTGGTACCGACTTCGAAATAATGAAGATTGGGAGCAGAAATAGTTGAGGTTTAGCCGAAATCGGAAAAAGGCACTATTAGATATTAAAAATTATTTAATACTTTTTAGTTCATATTAATGTTATTATTGTTTATACCTTGGAAGTCGGTTTTAATTTTTTGTTAAAAATAATAATAATCGATCAACGAAACGTGACTGTTTATCGTTCATCGTAAACTAGTTGAAAAAACAGTTTTTTTTCGACTAGTTTACGTCTTCGACGAATAGTGTGGTGGGTCGTCGACCTTTTTAACCGACTTCCAAAAAACGAGGAGGTTATATGTTCGGCTGTGGATATTTTTTTTTTTTTTGTATGTTCAACGATTACTCCGCCGTTTGTGAACCGATTTTCGAAATTTTTGCTTTGTTGTATTTGGTTTTACTCCAATTTGGTACCATGTTCACAAAAGTGGTGACCTGATGATGGGATCCAGGAGTAATAGAGGGAATTTCTCGAAATTTATATGGAAACATACATACATTTTGGTTTTATGTGAAGTGTACTAAGAATATGCTACCAAAAAGTCAAATATTGGGTCAAGGTATACCATGGTTTCGAAGATGCTGAGAGAACTCCGGACTCCTTATAGATACACGTTTGGGAGTTTCGGCGTTGTTTTAAGAACAGAAAGCATATGCTACTATGCAACTCATATTCATCATCATAATCATCATCATCATCATCGTCTTCATCCTTACCACGTCGTGTTAAGGTCACCAATGTCTCATGGCACAGAATAGATAATAGTACAAGGCATAGGTGTGGATATACTAATAATAATAATAATTTTATACTGTATAACAACACTTTGTTTAAATATACACGGCGGTCAGCGCCGCGGAGGCGACGGTATCGCGGCACAGCCGCGCGGCGCGTGGCGGAAGACAACAGATCGAATATACTTTACTACTTTATATACAGATCGAATACTTTACTAACTACTTTATAAAATTTTAATAGACAAAATATAGAATTAAAATAAAGTTATTTTAATAAAAAGAGCATTTAAACAAAACAAAGTCAATAAGTGTCTTTTTAATTAGTTATACTTATTAATCGATAGATAGCGCACTAAGTATCGATTTGAATGGATTTGAAATTGAATTCTTGATTACAAGAACAGCTGTCAATAATTATGATAATATTATATTATATTACTAGCTGTCCCGGCAAACGTTGTTTTGCCATATAAATAATTTTTGGTATGAAAAATAGATGTTGGCCGATTCTCAGACCAATATCCTCACAATATGCTCACATAATTTCATGAGAATCGGTCAAGCCGTTTCCGAGGAGTATGGCAACGAAAACTGTGACACGAGAATTTTATATAATAGATGAGTAGCTACGCTACATCCTATGCAAGTTTATACAATTTTTTATCTGATAGATCCTTCGATCGTGGAAAAACGAGACACAATAGCCTTTCTATTGTTATCGCAATCGCCGGTGACCGCTTGGGGTTTGAAGTATTAAAATTGTTAAATTACTTAGCACAATATGTTCACTTCACTGATAATATATTATTTTGTGAGTGTGAACTGTGACTCTTAACAAATTGTAATAAGATACGTAAAATATACGCGAAGGTTTACCTACTAGTGTAACTAAAAGAGTGAAATTATTATTATTTTTAACAAAAAATTAAAACCGACTTCCAAGGTAAAAACAATATTAACATTAATATGAACTAAAAAGTATTAAATAATTTTTGCTATCTAATAGTGCCTTTTTCCGAATTCGGCTAAACCTCAACTATTTCTGTACTCAATCTTCATAATTTTGAAGTCGGTGCCAGTTCCAAAAGTTTCAAATATTCTGTCAGAGGACTGAAGATTCAGCTATCTGGTACCGACTTCAAAATAATGAAGATTGAGTACAGAAATAGTTGAGGTTTAGCCGAATTCGGAAAAAGGCACTATTAGATAGCAAAAATTATTTAATACTTTTTAGTTCATATTAATGTTAATATTGTTTTTACCTTGGAAGTCGGTTTTAATTTTTTGTTAAAAATAATAATAATTCGATCAACGAAACGAGACCGTTTATCGTTAATCGTAAACTAGTCAATGACAAAACAGATTTTTTTTCAACTAGTCTTCGTCTTTGACGAAGACTGAACTAAACAATAAACTATGACAAACAAAGTAGTTTTTTTGACTAAACTACTTTCAGCATTAACTGTTTTGACAAACTTGTTGTCGTTTTGCACTTCGACACGATGACGACGAACGACGAAACGGTTTAATCTGTTAGCGGTGGAAATGCACTTCCCTACATAGTACATACTTTTTTCCAGGCTTAGGACTGGCTCCCCAAGAGAGTCGCGATGCGCGTTGTGTTCCTGCGCATCGCGACATAAAGAAGACGACCGGCCTATGCAAGCCCCCCATGTGGGGCCTCTGTTCGGCCTAGGGGGACATGAAACCCCAACAGCGTGAGCCTGCTTTGGGTGAGCAGGCAAGCGCGGACGGAAGACATGTAATCGACCCTCGTGTCTCCGTCCTGCGCGGTAGTAGGAACACGGTCGGGTTTTAGTGGGTACAGCTGCGGCCACTTACCATCTCTTCGGCCATAACAAGTCCCACATAACCCGGTGGTCTTTCCCTAATGCTGCCGGGGAAGACTTTTTTTTTTGGTCGGGAAATGCTATTGCATTTCCCGACCAAAAAAAAAGTCTTAGGACTGGCAGGCAGGCAGATTAATTACTGAAATTTTACATTTACTTAATTAATTTAAAATAACACCACCCATCCGTCGATCGCGTCGTCGCGTCGCGTCGAACGGTTTCTGTCACACACACCGTTCCGGCATGCCAACCGTTCACGCATAAACCAGTTTATCAGTAGACGCTAAACTACCCGTTCATGACTAATAAACAGTTTAATAAAACGGTTCGTTCATTCAACGCCCATCCCTATTTCGGACCACACCAGCCGGGGCTAACAAACTGAATCAAAAATGCACGATCATAATCGCAAGAGTCTAACTACATACAGTCAATTACTTATTTTAAATCGTAATTAAAAATAAGTAATTGACTAATTGTAAATCAGATATTAATTATACACAAAGCAAAGTTCGTCTTCAAAATCATAACAACAGATTTGGTTATAGTAGGTAGTAGGTACTTAGTACTTACCTATAAGAGACAGGCGTTAGTTTTTAACGTTGTTTTAAAGGGTATATATTATTAATTATAATTTTATTTAGACATCGGATTATATTATGCACGATCCAAGTGCCGAAATATACATGCAAATATGCACGAAAATTGGCCGAAATATGGACAATCAAGAGTCACTTAATATTATTAAAAGTCGTTGCGAACGAAGCGCGGACAGCCGCTTGCCGCTCCCACATCACAACGCCCGCCGCCGCCGCGCCGCGGTCGCGCCGCCGCCTAAAATTGACAAACCTAAGACAGTAGGTAATTAAATCGCGGTTTGGGCCGGAGTTACCCTACTTCCCCTCCTTTTAGTATGACAGAGATATTACATAGAATAGTAGAATATACTTACTTAGGTAGTTTTAAGCTCTCTTCATTCAACATAAAGTTTACTACAGTAAGTATCGAAAGCGCAAACTCTGAGCGTTCTTAAATATGTAAATTATTTTATGAAACAAGATTCACCGACACAAAGTGGTCTTATTCTGAATTCCAACTTTTTAGTGGGTTTTAGTGGGTACAGCTGCGGCCACTTACCATCTCTTCGGCCATAACAAGTCCCACATAACCCGGTGGTCTTTCCCTAATGCTGCCGGGGAAGACTTTTTTTTTTGGTCGGGAAATGCTATTGCATTTCCCGACCAAAAAAAAAGTCTTAGGACTGGCAGGCAGGCAGATTAATTACTGAAATTTTACATTTACTTAATTAATTTAAAATAACACCACCCATCCGTCGATCGCGTCGTCGCGTCGCGTCGAACGGTTTCTGTCACACACACCGTTCCGGCATGCCAACCGTTCACGCATAAACCAGTTTATCAGTAGACGCTAAACTACCCGTTCATGACTAATAAACAGTTTAATAAAACGGTTCGTTCATTCAACGCCCATCCCTATTTCGGACCACACCAGCCGGGGCTAACAAACTGAATCAAAAATGCACGATCATAATCGCAAGAGTCTAACTACATACAGTCAATTACTTATTTTAAATCGTAATTAAAAATAAGTAATTGACTAATTGTAAATCAGATATTAATTATACACAAAGCAAAGTTCGTCTTCAAAATCATAACAACAGATTTGGTTATAGTAGGTAGTAGGTACTTAGTACTTACCTGTAAGAGACAGGCGTTAGTTTTTAACGTTGTTTTAAAGGGTATATATTATTAATTATAATTTTATTTAGACATCGGATTATATTATGCACGATCCAAGTGCCGAAATATACATGCAAATATGCACGAAAATTGGCCGAAATATGGACAATCAAGAGTCACTTAATATTATTAAAAGTCGTTGCGAACGAAGCGCGGACAGCCGCTTGCCGCTCCCACATCACAACGCCCGCCGCCGCCGCGCCGCGGTCGCGCCGCCGCCTAAAATTGACAAACCTAAGACAGTAGGTAATTAAATCGCGGTTTGGGCCGGAGTTACCCTACTTCCCCTCCTTTTAGTATGACAGAGATATTACATAGAATAGTAGAATATACTTACTTAGGTAGTTTTAAGCTCTCTTCATTCAACATAAAGTTTACTACAGTAAGTATCGAAAGCGCAAACTCTGAGCGTTCTTAAATATGTAAATTATTTTATGAAACAAGATTCACCGACACAAAGTGGTCTTATTCTGAATTCCAACGAAGCGAAGTTAACATAACTCGATCTATTAAAGATTGCATGGACTTAGCTCCTGTCACTGTATGGAAGGAAACTTGATCTTTTTTCTGCAGAGCTTGTTTATTAGTGCGTTCACTCCTACACAATATACTTTGTGTGAGTAGTTACATTGTATTTACATTAAAAACTATTCAGTAAAGTTTTCTATTTGAAGCGAACAACAACAACATTAAAGATATAATATTTTCTCTACAAAACATTTGTAATAAGTACTATCAGAGAAGTTTATTTATAGGCAGATAGCGCACCTAAACAGGGTGTAACAAAAATAAGTGATAATACGTCTTAAGGGTGTACATGTGTTCCTTGTAGAGAATTCACTGTGAAAGAAACAGCGCTGAAAGTCCAAAAATTTTTTTCACTTTTGTATGGGGAAACTCGTGACGCTCGGACCCTTGCCCATACAAAAGTGAAAAAAAATCGTCTTTCAGAGCTGCTACTTTCACAGTGATCTCTACAAGAAACACATACACACCCTAAAGTATTATCACTTATTTTTGTTACACACTGTATAATTTGGTCGCGTTATATCAAACCCAATTTTACATTGAATTGACATAATCCGACCGAATGACGTAAGTCCGTCAACTGCGTATGAATAAATTTCTTCGATGGTACTTCTTTACTTCTATACCAATGTCATGAAGAGGAAATATTTATTTATTTGCTAAGGAACTATACGTCTTAGATAACAGTGACGTAAACATTTTTTTAAACAAAATTGTTTCCAGATATTGGGTGTTTTCTCACTGCGACGGTAACGACACGACTCGATACCACAGAATAGGTAAGGCAAGTTGGCCGACTATTGTACAAACTAAATTGCGTAGTGTCACAATTTAATTGGACAACTTCATCGTGTACGCTGCCTGCCGCAGACTTTTAGATTTAGTTGGTAATGGTGTTGCTAGCCTAGCGACGTGCGTGTTAAAATGCGTAAAAAGCACGCTTTTATTGTGGCACTAATAAAACGAAGGCGAAAAGAAAGGAGAATATTTTGGGTGCATTCAATACTAAGTGACAGAATATTAGAATTAGTACGATAGTCAGTTTGTACGATAGTCGGTCAACTTGAAATTGTATAATATATGCGGTGGCCCTCTATATTCTGTGGTATCGTGTCGTGTCGTTATCGTGCAGTGTGCAAACGCCCATTCATAGAAATGATTAACAAAGGCCAATGAAGTCACAATATTATGCACCTCTGCAAGTTCGCAATCTCATTTGTCAATCATAAGCTTTGTTCACACTGGGCCTTTTTGTTCATCAAGGGCATGCGTTATAGCGACAATATAGCGCAGTCAACAGCGAACGTGAGGCATGCCCGTGACGCGCGGTTAAATCGTAGCGATCGCTATGACACTTTTCTTTCTACGCGGGTGGATTTTGACGCATTCAATTATTGAATATGCCAAACGAAAGCTGAATAAAAATAAGATGGCAAAAATTGAAGATGAAATTGCATAATGTGGACATATCTTATAGCTTGCAAGCAAGCATTTTAATTGAATGCGTTAAAATCCACCCGCGTTGAAAGAAGTGTCATAGCGAGCGCTACGATTTCAACGCGCGTCACGGGCATGCCTCACGTTCGCTGTTGACTATAACGCTATAACGCATGCCCTTGATGAACAAAAAAAGGCCCAGTGTGGACAAAGCTATAGACTGTTTTACGTCTCTAATTTCAATGAATTTCAGTACCCAACTGCACAATCATTCTCAATGCAGTAGCGTTATCGTAGAGCTATTCCAGAATACCACCGCGCCCACAGTTACGAGTTTAATACCGTGTCTAGTATTTTCAGTTAATTTTAACCGCCACGGCTTAAACATTTCGTTGTTAAATTCAAAACGGTCTGTTAAATAGTGTCGCTAAAATTATATTCATTTTCACTAGAGTACTTTGAGCTGGTTTATTTTAAGTGTAGTATTATGCTTAGCATAGGTAAGCATAATACTGCATAATATATATATATATATGACGACCTCCGTGGCTCAATGGTTAGAGTGTGTGGCAACTCAAGCCGGGGGTCGCGGGTTCGAATCCCGCCGACGGAACAAAAAGTTTTTCAATGTTCCTGGGTCATGGATGTGTATTAAATATGTGTATTATATAATAAAAATCTTAAATATATGTATAGTATAAAAGTATTAAATATATTTCCGTTGTCTGGTATCTGTAACACAAGTCCTTAAGGTCCTTAGCACGGGGCCAGACTGACGTGGTGTGAAGCGTCCATAGATATTATTATTATTATAGGTAGGTTTGCACTTTGCTACGCGACCACGCGACTGCGACAAGTTGTCAAATGTGTGTTTTGTATTGACGCTCCGTCTTCGCAGTCGCGTGGTCGCGTAGGTTTGTGCTAAGCATTATTTCTCAGTAAGAGTTTCGTATTTTGTATTAGATTTGATGAGGACATAACTTTTTTCACATTTACCACTTGAGGTCTTTTAAAAGAGTTTATTTACAAATATTCTGGGGGTGTCGTTCAAAAAGAGCTTATTTACAAATGTGTGATCGTAATCCATTCAGTAGCTTATGCGTGATTGTGTGTAATATGAAGTAATGGGGATTGTCCATTTTTTTTAAATTTTGCTCATTACAAAAACATTTCGAGGAATAAGGTCAGTGATCGTTTTTCTGTATATAAACGAAAAAAATACCCATTAGTTACTTATATTTTTGAACAAATATGTTTAACCTTAGTTTGACCTTCAATGGCGTTAATTTAGCAATAAATTCGACCAACATTACGTTTCGAACTTTTGATAAGCTTCTCGTATCAGCTTTCACATAATGATAACTTGCATTAGACGAACCAGCCATTATAAACAAGATTGAAAGGAAAAAAAACATACTACAGAGGTCAATTGGCCGCCGATGATGACGTCAGAGCGAAACTTTAAAAATTTGTTGAGAAAAAACTAGCCAATAAATTTCAAAATTATTTAATTTATATTCTTAAAATACCCTATTTTAACGAAAAAAAATATAAAAAGAACATGTGATTTTTTTTGGACAATGCCCATTCAAACCACTTGACCAATATTATTTGAAGCCAAACACATTATCAGACTGAAATTTAAGCACAAAACGAGCAGTTTGATTAAATGTGTAATGTTAATGAAGTACATTTGGAATTGTTTCATTCAATGTATTTATAATAGTCAATTATTGAAACCAACCGAATATTCTATCTCGAGTAAGGGTCAGTTCACATTGCAACGAGACGAGGCGATAATGTGACTTCATCACTTCACCCAACTTAAAAAAGCTGTATTAACCCAAGAGCCAGTGATAGGTGGACTTTTGACATTATATAAAAGCAGCATAAATGTGAACGCAGATTTGGCCGTACCGCACGCACCGCAGTCGCCGCATTTCGAATTCTTTATATGAAGTTATAGGCAAGCTCGCATACCTACCCGCGCCGCAGTCTTCGCAACTTCTACATTCTTTATATGAAGAATTCGAAATGCGGCGACTGCGGTGCGTGCGGTGCGGCCAAATCTGCGTTCACCTTAAGACGTATCCACAATAGACATTCTGTCTACTCTGACGTATCCTACAGTTATCCCGAAGAAAATAAGATTAAAACTTGAGAGGTGTCAAGGGACATCCGGGTGGAACATATTTATAAAAAACACAAAAAAAGAGAGAGAGACAGAGAGAGAAACACGCGCCACCGCACGACTTACAACTAATAATCATAATAATATCTATGGACGCTTCACACCACGTCAGTCTGGCCCCGTGCTAAGTACCTGAAGGACTTGTGTTACAGGTACCAGACAACGGAAATATATTTAATACTTTTATACTATACATATATTTAAGATTTTTATTATATCATACACATATTTAATACACATCCAGACCCGGGAACATTGAAAACTGTTTGTTCGCGACCCCCGGCTTGAGCGTCCGACGCGACGCTCTTACCACTGAGCCACAGAGGTCGTCGAGCATTTTTGCTCTAGTTGTAATATACCGACACTTTTGTGTCGTTACAACTCTTTCCGACTAGCCCCCTTTCGCAACGGCGCGCGGCGCAGCGATAAGGAACTTCGTTCCAAAAATTTAGATTTATACTTTATAAAAAGTTAGGTAGACCTTTGGAGCTGAATGCCTACCTCTGAATAAAGTAACCGCGAACGAAGCTCCATAGTTGCTGATCGTTCATGAGAACGACCAGCAACTATGAAGCTTCGTACCTCTAAAGAGGTCATAAACAGGAAAACTTTTATAAAATTACGAATGTCCGGCTGTCGCTGGCTCTTGGGTTATACAGAATGTTATTTAAAAAAGTGTTCTTTTGATAATAAATTATTCAAATTTTGAACAAGAAGCCCAATTATAAGAGTGACAAGTGAATTTCTTACTTTTTAAAAATATCTAACCCTTTGCCAGAAATCCTGGGAAATCCTTCACATCTTCATAATATGTCAGATTGTCACCATGTGGCGTGAAAAAAACGTTATTGCTGGATTATGGGGCTGACATATTAGACAATCGATTTGATATAAATGCGGGGAAAACAAATCTCTATTACAATGATTTGAAAGTATGTTGTAAGTAAAGATAAGATGTAACGTACATTTTGTAGAAACAACATTCATGCGAGAAAAAAATATCGACAGCGGAACTTAATCTGGACTTCTTTTTAAAAGTCGGTTAATAACGTTACGCCCTAAACGTTACGCCTTAAAAGTATTTCACTCTATCAATATTTACAGAGCTGAATACTTTTCTGATTTGATCTATTTTATTCTAAATGTAAGAAAGATTTATAAAAGGGCTATTATTCTTACGATTCGAATGTTAAGTAAGTAATCATAAAATAAAGAAATACAATGGCACACCAACGAAATGGAATAAACAGAAAATAAGTTGATTTTCAATAGGGCTTACGCTGTATTTGTTTGTAAATTGTATCTTATCAGCAAAGAATGTCAAACCTGGTATATTAAGTTATATGAAATTAAAAAAGTGGGGCAGTTTAGGTGGGGTCACTTTTTGTCTCGACATGTATCTCTTTTAGTACAGTCGATTTAGATTACTTTACCTAGCAGTTTCTATGACGTGGTCCTTATGTCGTAAGCATAAAGGTCCTCTCATAGGCAAAATAAGTCTAAACGCACCATAAACATACACAGTGTAAACAATATACAGTAATTAATCTTCATACAATGATAGTACACCTCACCAAACGGCACACGCATGACGCACACATCAGCACAGCATGATTTCAGATAACGTTACCGAGCAAAATCGTTGTATCTCGTTGATTTGTCTGTATGTTTGAGCAATTTAGCACTAAATCCGTATCAAAGCCCGTGAAAATTCGATCCGGATGACACGACGTGAAACTATTTCTATGAAACTGCACGTAATGAATCCGGCTTCTTTAGTCCGTGAATCTCCAATTCAAAAAAATTGCTGAAACTCCATGCAAATTGAATCCCAGCAGGTAACCTCTGTGCTGCTCCAGCTTTGATCAGAGTTTGGTCCAAATTCTGGTGCATAATAATTAGTCTCCGTATTCGGTGACGTAGTTCAAAACAGCACTAAAAACACTTATTCTACGTTACTAAATTTAGACGACTAAATTGGTTCAGTAACTAAATTTAGTCAAGTGAAAAACTCGTAATTATATAGGATCCTAATTAGCATACTAAATCGGTCTGTTTGGTGGAATGAGCTTCTAATAAGTATTTTTTTAGGATCCAAATTAGCACATCTAAATTAAAGCTGCGTTCTCTGGTGGAAATACAGCCTTAGTAAGGTGTCATTAGCTCTTTACATGAATCACTCAAGGATACTGCTGAGTTGTTTTACTGTATGTCTGTATTGTGACATAAGTGTGTGTTCAGGGCATATCGGGCGGGCCAGGTGGAACGTATGACACGGGTTGGCGGGAAGATTAATATCAAATTACCCACAATATATCTGTGCCATCATCAGCATCTCTTATAGTGGCACAGTATGGGGTCCTCACAATGAAGTTTCCTACTTGCTTAGATCAATGCTGACAATTTTAATTGTAGTCTTCTAAACGTGATTCAATAACAAATTAAAACGATGCTTACATAAGTACAAATTAAGAATTTGAAAAGCCCTGAAATTCTCCAGCAATGAGCGAGCTGCTGATAATGGACACTCGCTATCATGACAGCACTAAGCAAGAAAAACATTGGGCAAAATTGGTCCGTTTGGATGTTACTATTCCAAGGATAAATACACAAACACAGACAAACAGACAGGCACGTCAATCTTTTAGCACGAGTGGTGTTTTCATCAGAGGTTAAACGGTTAGATCAGACGGGGACATCAGAAACTTCGATAGCGCGATTCATTATTGTAGGTAGCGGTGTTTGATCTGCCAAGACAGATCGCTATTCAAAACCTACACAGTAAAAAACATGTACCTTCAAAAATATATTTCAGTTTTAAACAAGACACTCTATTTCATAGTTGGTTTTTTCGGGATCTATCCACAGACTAAAAAACACCAACCGGTCTGGCAGGCGATACAGAAAAGTCCCATAGCCAGGTAGCATAATAGAGGTATGATACGTAGGACGGCGAAACAAGTATACATAACTACTGTGGATATGACCTCCCATGGCGAGAAGTACTTTTTAGCTCGCTTGCCTGAGCAGAAGTCGGATTCTTTGTATTCTGAAAAATTTAAGTTAACTAGATATAACGCCCGAAACTACGTTGCGTGATGCGTATTTGTCGTGTGAGAACCGTACATTTTTCCGGAATAAAAAGTAATCTTTGATGTAAAGGTTTTTTATCCCGGGAATCAAAGTATCTCCATACCAAATTTTAGCAAAATCGGTTCAGTACGGTAAGGTTTAGGCGTGAAAAGTACCATACAGACAGATATGACACCCTTTCGATTTTTTTATGTTAGTATTGACGATTAATAAGAAAACAAAAAAGTTGAAACTCTTTCATGTTATTAAACAAAATAATTTTTATAATGTTTTACTTACTGGGCATTTTCAATTTTAGTTGATTTTCTTTATTTTAGTTATTTGATTACTTTTCTTTTTCAATTACATATTTTTTGTAGAACAAATTGAGACAAAATGACAATGACGGGTGAAATTAAAAATAAATTAATGTAATTGTCAAAATAATAGGTAAACTGAGGTAAAAGATAAGAAAAGAGGTACAGACTACAGCATAGAGTTTTTATATTATACTATTTAGATGACCCGGTGAACTTCGTATCACTTTCCTCCTAATATGCCTATCTATAGCCTTCCTTAGACTTCCACGAATATTACAAGACGAAAATTAGCCAAACCGGTTCAGCCGTTCTGGAGTTTTAGCAAGACTAACAAAATATAAAATTCCCTTTTAATTTTTACTATCAAAGCGCTTGTATAGCACCATCTTATACATACCGGAACCAAAAGTATGAAAAGAGGAAAGCATAGAAGGAGCGATAAAAAGCTGTGGAGTCCACCAATATTTTATGGACTCTATTTTTGGACTCCAAAATTGGAATTTGGAACCACCTTAAAAAAGTCAAAAGCAAAGCCAAAAATACACTAAAATATAATATATATATCTAACAAGATAACGCCTGCAGCGCGCAACTCTGTTAAAAATCGTTTAACGTAGGGGAAACGTAAATTTTTCAGGATAAAAGCATTATAATATGTCCTTTCCCGGGACTCAAAGTATCTCCACATCCATGCCCAGCTAAATCCGCTCAGTGGCTTATGCGTGGAGAGGCAACAGACAGACAAACTCTCGCATACAGTATAATATTCTGATTTATCCATCTTCAGTGTCATATCCTGTCGAGTTACGAAATCTTTGCATGTTTTCTGCCGATTTTCCAATTCCGCTTATTAGTTTAACATGATATAGTATCCGCTGTGGGACATTATAGGTTTACGACCGTGGAGTTTACAACCTCAGCACTGGAACTGTTAGGTGTTGGTACGGACAGCACATTCAATCCTTATACTAATCATATACAGGGTGCAATTAAACCTTCCTGCCAAATTTTGAGATATAAAATTGATCTTTATTAAAAATAAATACACATATTTTTTCTTTTATAATCACTCAGTACTAAAATGTTGAGAAATAGCTTCCGAAAGTTATCCTAAAAACACTACAATTAATGGTCACGACGCGTCGCCAGCGCGTGATGGGACCCCGTGCGCGCGCCTCGCCCCGCGTTAGCCCCGCTCATTCCCCGTACAGACCGTACAGCAACGATTTTAAATGGGATAAAATAATATTATGTCAACAAAAAAAATATAACACCCAATTTTTTTTGACGTGATCACGTCTTATAATTCGGTATGGAGTGCGCGCCCGAAAAACATGACAGTTCAGCGGCGTTACCTCAGCTGAGGCGTTCCATATAAGGCTTGAAGTGCAAGCGAGAGCGCGGAACGAGCGACAAGGAAGCACAATCGGCCTTTGCGCTCGGCAGCGTTCGACATCCGTCTCTCTCCTAAGTCCTACTTGAGTGAGCGATGCTTATATTTTGACAGTTGATAATGTTACTCTTTCTAACTAACGATGCAGTAAGTTGAGTGAAAGAGAAAGCTCATATCGGTGTATAAACGTCAAAAGTTTGTAATATTATGTCAAACCTAAATCCTAATAGGACATAATAACAAAGGAGTCGGTCTGCAATATTTCATGTTTAAAAAGTGCTAATAAAAGTGTTTAGTGAACGTTAAATGCAATATCTTGTTGGGTTTTGTGGTTCCGCTATATAATCTTATATATAAAATTCTAAAAAATGTTAGTCCACGAACTCCTCTGAAACGGCTTAACTGATTTTTATCAATTTTTATATGAACATTCAGTGGGACTGAGAATCGGCTACTGGTTGCTTTATATATTGATAAGTGCATTTGTTGAATAAATAATAGTAAATTATTACAACCTGAGACTGACGGCGACCATTGTTTGTGCGACGGGATAGCGATCGACGTTGCCATGGCGACATACTTATTTAGACTTTAGTCATTTCAATAAAATAATATGGGCAAAATACTTTATATTATGGCAAAGCAACGTTTGCCGGGACAGCTAGTAAACCATAAAAACGGCCAAGGAAACGGCCTCAAACACGTGGATTTAACATAACATACGTAAGTTTTCACCAACGTTTTTTGGGCTTATCAATCGGTATTTTTATAAGCTAAAAAGAAAATTTATAAGTTTAATAATCCCATAATCATGCTATTTATGGCATTAGTGATAAAAATGTCACATCAAGTAATAATTTGACTTCAAATATTGCATAGCTTTTTACGTGTACTTTAGGGATGCACTCTACTTAAAGTATATGTTTATCGATAAAAATATTGTCATGGACTAAATGATTTTGTTTTCAGGATTTGAAAATGCTTCAAAATAGACGAAGTACAGAAATATTTAAACGCAAGTTTCATGCAAGTTTTTAATTCTTACTCCCTCATGAAGGCATCACAATATTGGGATTATCATTTCAAACGTAAGTTTGAAACAATGATTTTATTGAAATAAAAAAGTTCTAACGGAGAGCAAAATAATTGCATGATCTACGGCTCTCACACCTCTCCCCTGTATGTACTCAGTTCGTTACTTAGATCTATTTTTTGAAATTTTTTCTTTTTGACGTGACAACGTCTTATAATTCGATGGAGCCGGCTGCACGCACAAAAAAACATGACTCATGCGGCGTTACCTCGCTCTGAGGCGTTCCATTTAAGGCTTGAAGTGCAAGCAAGAGTGCGGAACGAGCGACAAAGAGGCACGTTGTCACGTTCAACTATCGTCAGTAAACCGACTTTACAGACAACCGTTTTTGGTTAAATGGGCTCTTTTAATGATACCGGCTTAGGTATCATTAGGAGAGCCCATCTGGAATCTGGGAAAATCTGGAAAAACTTTGGCAGAAAGGTTTAATTATTGCACCCTGTATAAATATACTATTTACTATACTAATCACACTAATATTATGGTACGTGAGGTAGCAATAGCAACGTTTGAAAAAAATCGGCCAAGTGCGAGTCAAAGCAAAATTAGGCCAAAAATTGAGTTTTTGTATGGGAGCCCCCCTAAATTTTTTATTTTATTTTAATATTATTATTAAATATTAAAGTACACATATAACTTAGGATTTTGTGAAAAATTCAAGTGCCTACATGTTGCCATTATTGATATAGAGCAAAAAAGGCAAAAAAAAACACGTTTGTTGTATGGGAGCCCCCCTAAAATATTATTTTTATTTTGTTTTTAGTGTTTGTTGTTATAGCGGCAACAGATATACATAATCTGTGAAAATTTCAACTTTCTAGCTATAACCGTTCTTGAGTTACAGCCTGATGACAGACAGACGGACAGACAACGAAGTCTTAGTAATAGGGTCCCGTTTTTACCCTTTGGGTACGGAAACCTAAAATTGTATTTCAGGTCGGCTGATTTTGTGATATGTCGTCATTCTGGTAACTGGTTACAGTCTGGGCGGTCTGGCTGCCGCTAGTGGTTGCGTTCATTAGTTTTTGTCCAGGTTACGACCCTGCCTGTCCCGTTGGTACCTTCTGTACGATTATAAAAGCGAAAGTGTATGTCTGTTACCTCATGACGCCTAAACCGCTGAACTAAACCGCTGAAAAAAATTCGGGCGAAAAAATTTTGTGTTTTTGTGTGGTTGTAAGTTTTTGACGCCAAACTACTGAACACATTGATGATTTTCTATATTGCCTAACCACAGAATTTACCTAGCATGCTTGATGTATTGCAAGAACCTATGTTAAGCACTCATCGTAGATCCTCAACTTTGATTCGATTTTTGTTTGCAATAATCAATTGCCGCAGCTGAGTTTAAATAATTCTTCACATTTTACTATAACTTTTTAGCTAAGGAACCTTGAAACGTTTTATTTTAGCCAAAACATTGTTCTGCCGACCGTAACTCACAACAATATTATCATTGTCGTTGTAATGTTGTTTTCATGTATACGGCGCGTTAAATTTTACTCCTCCCCAAATAATAATCATTATTATGATCTTCGGTGTGAGCTGCAAACCTGTCTGTCTGTTACCTCTTCACGCCTAAGACGCTGAACCGATTGTGTGGAAATTTGGTATGGAGATAATTATTGAGTCCCAGGAAAGAACATATTAGGACACTGTTTATCCCGGAAAAATGTATGGTTCCTGCATGGTAAACGAATTTTGGCTCAATAGAGATACGGGCGTCCTATAGTCTAGTCTATATAAATAAATAAAATTAATTTTAAATTTTGTTATTCTAAACTTCGAGAACGGCTTAACCGATTTGGCTAATTTTAGTCTTGAATTATTTGTGGAAGTCCCAGGGAAGGTTTATATTAAGAAGAAAGTGACACGAAGTTAACCGGGCCATCCAGTAAATTATAATAGCGATAGTGTGTCTATTTATCTGTCTGTCTGCCTGTACAGCACCTAAACTGCTTAACCAACTTTGGTGAAATTTAGTATGAAGATTATTCTGAGAAATGTACGGTTCCAGAGCCAATTTCGGCATAACGTTGTTGTGAGAAACATAAAGTAAAGAAAAATTGAGGCCTATAATTACATAAACTGCTGAAAAAACATCTGTTAGCACAATATGTTTTCAGTTGTAATCAGTTAACAAAAACATAAATAGCCTACTTTTGAATATTTATGTGCAGCAGGTCATCAAGAATTGGTGTTAATGAAGCAAATTATTTACATGTTTCTGGTAGAAAAGATTTAGAGTTCTTTAACCGATTTGAGGTAGGTGGGGTAATGATTTTGCAAGTCTATAGTAAAAAGTCTTATAGGTAAGTTCCTTCGCGTAGCACAGTATCGCATGGAAAACGTCCATTATTTTTCCGCAATAAAGACTTAGATGTTATGAAAGCCAGGACCCATAGTATCTTTAGACCACAGACATAGATCAAGATAGATACCGCATGTGTATGCACTTCGCGTGCCATATCGCATTCCCAAACGACGAGCAATGCTCGTCTTTAGAAAGTCTGTTCTTTAGTCTGCTATCGGAATCGGACGTCAATCAGAATTTTATAAATACCTAAATGCCTAAAGTGCCATATTGAGCTGTAGAAATTCAAATAGAAACGTTGGCCTAGAATGGGGATTGTCCATTTTTTTTAATTTTGCTCATTACAAAAACATTTCGAGGAATAAGGTCAGTGATCGCTTTTCTGTATATAAACGAAAAAAATACCCAGTAGTTACTTATATTTTTGAACAAATATGTTTAACCTTAGTTTGACCTTCAATTGCGTTAAATTAGCAATAAATTCGACCAACATTACGTTTCGAACTTTTGGTAAGCTTCTCGTATCAGCTTTCACATAATGATAACTTATATTTGACGAATCAGCCATTATAAATAAGATTGAAAGGAAAAAAAAAACATACTGCAGAGGTCAATCGGCCGCCGATGATGACGTCAGAGCGAAACTTTAAAAATTTATTGAGAAAAAACTAGCCAATGAATTTCAAAATTATTTAATTTATATTCTTAAAATACCCTATTCTAACGAAAAAAAATATAAAAAGTACATGTGATTTTTTTTGGACAATGCCCATTATAGTAATAGACACGTTTCTTATCATCGGTACGTTACAGTAGGTAGTTTTTTAACTATCTTGATCTATGTATGTGCTTTAGAGCAGCTTCAGCGTGAAGACGTAACAGACAGACAGACAGGATGACAGCTGAGTAATCGTAAAGTTATCCAAAGTCAAATGTACGAAAGCTGGGCTCAGTCATAATTCATTATTTAATTTAAATAGCGATATCAAAATGGCATTGTTTACGCAAAGGTCGGAGCACAGGGCGATACTAGCACATACAATAAATAATAATCCGACCAAATTCCGACGTCATGTTGCACACGTCACATCAGAATATAATATGGCAGAAACGTTGTCAAACGTCGAACAAAACTTTTGGTCTGTCTATGCTGGTGCTGCCTCTAGTGTTAAAACGTTGCAGTAATATCCATATCCTATAAACCAGCTATTCCCAATCCGCGGCCCGCCGCGCTGGGACTTTATTTGTGGCCCACGTGATGTTAAACCATTTTGAAATTCACGCCCACCGGCAAAATAACGTAAAGTCGTCGTGAAAGACGTGATTTTTTTTCCACTTTTAAAAAGTTAATTTTGAAGAACGTTATTTTTTAACAATAAAAATGTTTGTTGCGACCCGTGACACCAAGACCAAGACATGCACTATCAGAGAAGTTGATTCCTATGCAGATGGGGGACCTAAGTAGTTTGGTCGCATTACGTCAAATCCAGCCGACAGATTACAATTAACATTGAATTGACATGATCGACCAAATGACGTTGGTCTCTCAAATGCATAGGAATCAATTTCCTCGATTGTACAAACATGTCTTAGCCCGTATGAAAAAAGGTTGGGGACCACGGCTATAAACTATAAAGTGTCATGGCGCTTGTGACAAAATTTAAAATACGCAGCATGTCTGCTTGTGCTTATAGTCATTAGCATACTCTGGAATATTTCATAATCATGATCAATATTTATTATTGCGACATCATCCAAACGTCACGCACCAAAATATCACCAAGGTTTGACTACCAGACGTGGGAATTTCGGGACTATGTGACAAAACAAGTGACACACCGTGACACGTAGTGACGTTAGCGTGATCTCATAGTCTGAGTCGTTGGTATGAGCATGAGCTTTGGATTTAGTTATGTAGTGTTACGACTTATGACTTTAAGAGAAATGACATAGGTAAGTTTTAAGCCTGTAAAATGTAAGGTTTCCGAGTGATAAACTAATAGTATAATATTATGTTTCTGCAATGCTTTCACGCAAGAGGCAGCATCATCATAGACAGTACAGAGCTACCAAGTTATCTGTGAAACGGCCATTATTGGAACTACGACCATCGCCAACTAATACGGAAATGTCAAATTCCAAAATTGTAGCGATTGGTAGAAATAAAATTTTGTATTACTACTAGCGCCGCCGTTCAGTTCACAGATAAGTTGGTCTGTCTGTACACAAACTGTTTTGTTCGACGTTTGACAACGTCTCTGGTACGCTCATGTACCCAGGCAGCAGCTGAATGTCTGTGATCAAAATGAATAGAGTATATTATGAAGATACTAAAAAGAAGATATAATGTCTCTTTTGATGGGCTTTTAAGGCCAGGTAGTCCCTAAAATTAGCCGAATGTTTTCTAAAAGGACGGCGGATGGCGGTTACGAGTTACGACGCTCATTATACATTTTATTTTATTTTTGAATAGACCGAATCATTTATTTAAAAAATATTCGGTTATTTTTTAGAACTATAAAAAAGCTATACTTTTTGTAAAAAAAAATCATATCATTGTAAATTACGAGATGTTCGAATTTGAAGAGTATTTTTATGGTGATAATATTGATTTTTTTTACAGAATTACCATGCTTACCATGTCATTTTTCAATATTCTGTTCGGTTATTTTGTTACTTTAAAGTAGTATCCGACCGAATGTTCGGTTTCGGTTTCGTTTACGGTTAAGTTTCGTTTTCGGCGACAAACTTGCCGAAACTACGACCGAAACCGAATGTGCATTCGGGAGTTTCCGCGCTGTTATCGGTCATGTTCGGCGCGTTGAAAGAGTGAATGAATCCGATCAGTCATCAGAGACAATGTCGTGGATTCACTCGCTTGTTTGTTTGCTGTTCGTTTTATTTTGTTGTGGTGGCGAGTTTCTAGTGATTTATTTCGAATTTGGTGAGTTTTATCTCGTTTGATGTCGTTATAACATAAGAGCAGGTAGTAAACATCAAAAAATAATATTCAATAGGACTGGTAAAACTTAAAAGTATAATCAAGTTTAATCTAACCTATATTTTTTGGTTCGCAAATGCTATACGTAAACAAACATTAGTTAGGTAGTTAGTATTACTATAGTGCATTTCATGGTGATAAATGATAATATTATGGATTCAGAGTTTCAAAGTTCATTTTAGTATTTATCACCAAGGTATCCAAGTGGCAAGTACAGTAGATACTAACTTATGTACTGTACTACCAATTTTGTTTTGAGAAATTATTAAGGTAAAAGACCCGACTATGGGACAGGTTATGTAGATGTCTTCGTCTCTTGTTCTGCATTCTTCTGATTACGATCATAGTTTATACATACTTAATTTATAGTATTATATAATATAGTCGTTTAGCTTTTGTGTTTTTTTTTTTACTTTTTTGACTGAAGGGTCATAAAAAGTGTCAAACTGAGTTTATAAGAAAGAAGTTTAAGTTTATTTGTTCTAAAGATAAAAGTGATTTTATTTTTGTTTATTTTATTACTTAAATATTAAGTAACTACTTATACCTATTGTGATTGTGATATTAGTAACTACGTGATTTTAAAGAGAAATCTATGTGATTTAAAGAGAAAACAATAAAGACTAACTGATTATAATAACGTTTTCTTTATTTTTCCCTCAAAATATGAGCCATGTAAGGAAGTTTCGGTTTCGGTTTCGGCCGAAATAGACAATATTGCCGAAATTCGTTTTCGGTTTCGGTTTCGGTCGTAAAACTAGTTTCGGTTGGACACTACTTTAAAGAAAAAGTTTACTTTAAAGTTACATAAAAGAATGCCACATAATTTCTTCAGACTGAAAGCTTACAAATCGACTTTTCCTAGAATCCGCGAACTGGCCTCGCCTTAATATTATTCGATGAATGTTCTAGATGTCATAAATTCCTGAAATAACTTCCTGGGTACATAAAATTGCAGATAATTTTTATACGCCTCTTTCTCAAGCTTTAAGGTAAAAAGTAAGTAAAGAGATAAAAATTAAGTAGCTACTTAAATTGCTGTTAATTTTTAAATACAATGTTACTTTAAAAGACTGTACATCAAATGTCTTTTCTTTCAATGTACCATCGAGGAAATTGATTCCTAGGCAGTTAACAGACCTACGTTATTTGGTCGGCTTATGTCAATTCAATGGATATGATCGGTCGCATGGGTTTGACTTAACGCCCCCAAATTACTTAGGTCCTCCATCTGCCTAGGACTTCTCTGATAGCACAAGGTGAAAGTTACAGCAAAATCTAATAAACAACGTTTATCTATGGTTTATCTCAGACTAGCGACCCGCCCCGGCGTTGCACGAGTATAAAATATATAGCCACTGGAAAAATTATGCCTATAGCCTTTCTCAATAAATGGGCTATCTAAAACTGAAAGAATTTTTCAGTAGTTCCTGAGATTAGCGCATTCAAGTTAGCCCTTTCAAATAATTTCCCCGTTTTTTCCACATTTTCCTCTATTTCTTCGCTCCTTTTAGTCTTAGCGTGATAAAATATAGCCTATAACCTTCCTCGATAAATGGGCTATCTAACACTGAAAGAATCATCAAAATCCGTTGCGTAGTAGATTAAAGGGAACAAAGGGACATGAGGGAAAAAAGCGACTTTGTTTTATAATAAGTATAGATAATATATAAATAAAAACGAATCCATATATTTCTCTTGGTCACGACATCACGCGTAATCGGCTGGACCGATTTTGCTGAAATTAAAAAAAGAACATAGGATACATTTTGTCTCGGAAAATGTACGGTTCCCGCACAATAAACTTTCATGATTTTCACCTAATTGAAATGGGAAAAACAACATTTGCCGGGACAGCTAGTTATCAAATAAACCAAACAATATCTATTGCGTAGACTTTCTAAAACCGCGTCTGAAATGTCATAGAGATAGGTGAGTCTAATAATAGTCTACCGCATAACTGATTTAAATATAACAAAATGGTATTTGTGTCGGATTCCTGACTATCTTAACGGCTTTAAACTCTGCTACTCAACGCCACTTAAAGTTAAAGCTTCTTTAAGATAATAACACCTATGTGAATAGAAAATATAACTGAAATGTTTTCACGCTTGAGGCAGCACCAGTATAGACAGTCAACAAAGAGTTTCGTTCGACGTTTGACAACGTTTCTGTCAATATTCTGTTATGACGTGTGCGACATGTCGGATTTTGGTCGGCTAATTTTCTGGTAGCGCCCTCTGTACGCCCTTTGCGTAATATTCCCTATTATTCGCGTAGGTACTGCTGCGGCAGGCTGCTGTAGCAACGTCATAAAGAATTTTGGATCAGGTCACATGCCCTGAATCCTAATGCAAAACCTCAATACTCATCCTCTACCTCTATCTTATAATACGCTGGACTGGCTATGCCGTACAAAATGACAGCTATTTTTTGTGCCGATTTGAAGCGCCACCGATGAGCGTAGTTCACGCGTACTGTGAACTAATTACATAGCAAATTGCAATGGCCATTTGCAAAATAGTAGTTTCAAGTACACTCACTACTGCTATCACTAACTATCAGCGCCAATAAAGCTACTTTTTATTGATAGGGTTCGCTGGTCCTGTGTATTATAATAGAGGTCAGTGGTACTATATAGGGATTCTTATGGATTTCATTAGGACAGTCTCCGACTATATATATCTTATCTCATAGACTTCATAGAGTATAGACGGACTGCAATGACTGTACCCAAGTTCTTACACCTAACAAATAGGGTCGTTACGATTTTATTATCCATATAATTTATCGATGGCTGTTATCGCTTTATACTCTTGATAATTTATACTCTCCTTGTTTGTAGACTGTTCAATAACTACTGCCATGATTTTATGCTTGTTAGATGGATACCTAAGTTGTATTTGGAAGTGTCAAAATTTAGTATTTTAAGAGCGCACCTGACCCTAACTTGACTACATACTTTAACCAAGATCTCAAAATCTGTAAGGTTTAGAAAACTGATTTTTTGACACAAGTAACTTCAGTTCATGAAGATTAAATGCTCAAGACGAAAACACGATTACTGAAAAAATGCTCGATAGTTTCTTTTTTACAAAAAACCTTGTTTTAGACACATTTTAGCTTGGATCTTCGAAGTTTGCTGTCTTTTCCTTAATATTTTTTAATATCTAAAAAGGCATTGATAAAACCAAAATTTGCTCAAAACACTTTTTTCATAATCATTATAGTTCGTCTTTTATTCAAGTAAAACTAACTTGGCGATGATTCCGCGCCGTCCTGTTTCACCTGGCATATGAAAGACGGGCGTGAGTGTGAAGAGAGAAGAACGATGTTTGATTTTTTGAGTCAGGTGAGCTCTTAAGCTAACGTTTACTAAGTCTAACAAACATTAAACATTAAAAATGCGAAAGCGTGGCTACTGTCTGTTACTTTTTCACGTCTAAGTCGCTAAACGGATTTTGATGTTTTGTATGGGGATACTTTGAGTCATGGGAAAAGATATAGGATTCTTTTAATCCCGGAAAAATTTACGATTCCAGCGCGATAAACCACTATTGGTGCAACGAAGTTGCGGGCGTCATCTAGTTCTCTATAATATTTTTGCCTTGGCCGTGGCTACCTTGTTGAGGCAAAACCTACATACTTAAGGCCGTCCCCCGAGCAAACGACCTTGGCCATACATTTGCCGCGTTGCCGAGATCACGCCAAAACCCTATTATTTTTACTTATCTTAGTTCAAAATTGTCCTAAAAAAAATTTAAAACGGCAAATATGTAGTTTATGTTATTGTCGATCTATTGGCGTGAGTTTCAAATAAAAGTAATTTGTAAATCCTAAGGAGATGCTGAATGTATGCTTGAATTTTAACAAATTGGTATTACTTTGGAAGCTGATATCATGAGTATAAGAAACAAAAATAGAAAATTTAAAACGACAAAAGGAATGTTGATATACTGAAGATTATTTCTGTATTTTTATTATAATTTTGTAGCTTTCAGATTATGAGTTTATAAGGTTTTAAATATGGTGAATTACGGAATCTCCGGACGGAACGCCCTTAAGTGTAAACTGTTTAGGCCTTATTCAGTGCTGTATCTTTCACAGTTAACTTTATACAAGGGACTCATACACACCTGAAAATTATATCACCTTGTTTTTTACATCCTGTGATTTTCCCAAAATAGTTTCTAAATTCTTCAGTCCAATATATCACCTAATTCTTACGAAATATTGAAACATTAAATTTGATTTAAGACAAAATCATAAATATACTCTTGGCGCACGATCTGCTGAAAATACATGTAAATACTGGAAATAAGGTTATAAGTGTTAGATAGAGATGAAGATATAATCCTCCTATATGTGAAAGGGACAGAACTATTTTGATAAGAGCGTCTAATTCGGGTCGGTCGTATATCTTACGAACTATAAATGTCTGAAAACCTACTGAAAACTGTATAACGCCGGGTCTATAATAATATTTACAACATTTATTACATTTTGTTTATAGTTACGAATTTCATTTACAACCAACAAAATTAATAGTACTTGAAAATTTTAATTGCTCAATTTTGCAGTTGTGTCAAAAAGTTTGTTGCGCTAGAATGTACATTAAAAAAACATAAATATTAACTTTCCCGGGACTCGAAGTCTGTGCATACATAATAGGATATATTACTGCAATGTTTTCACGCTAGAGGCAGCACAAGCACAGACAGTAAACAAAAAGTTCGACGTTTGCGCGTTTCTGTAAATATTCTGATATGACGTTTGCAACAGTTGGGAAACATGGGGAAACTATAATATGGTTCTCCAACTATATAATGGGCGCTTGCCCATACAAAAATGAAAAAAAAATGGTCTTTCAGCGCTGGCTGCTAATTTCACAGTGAACTCTCTACAAGGAACACATACACACCCTAAAGTATTATCACGTCTTAGTTGTTATATAGGAATTATACAGGTGTAACACGTTGTTACACCCTGTATAATAACACCTACGCGACATAGCTATTAAACTAATATAATATGAAAATATTTTGTTAAATATAGCTAATACAAAAATACTATTTGAGTCACTGGCAATTATATTTACTTTTGATGTTATTAATATCATACGCTATTCAAAACAGACACCGAAATTCTCAGAAAGAGACATGCTGTATAATATTATTACGAAATAAATGACGCCCGTAATTCCGTTACTTCGAAATATGTTTATTTCGCGGTAACCGACCTCTGTGGCTCAATGGTTGAGTGTGTGCCAGCTCAAGCCGAGGGTCGCGGGTTCGAATCCCGCCGACCGACGGAACAAAAAGTTTTCAATGTCCCTGGGTCTGGATATGTATTAAATATGTGTATGATATAATAAAAATCTTAAATATTTATGTATAGTATAAAATTGTTAAAAATATTTCCGTTTTCTGGGAACCTGTAACACAAGTCCTTCAGGTTAGCACGGGGCCAGACTGACGTGTTGTGAAGCGCCCTTAAATATTATTATAAAAAAAAATATAAGTACATTTTTTCTGGGATAAATAACCTTTGAGTAATCTGGGGGCACGGTAGTGCCCCAGCCAAGCAAGTATTAAAACTAGCTTAACCTCCAAATTACATTGTATTATGATTAATAGTTTACTAGTTACGGATGGTCAAAGTTACTACGTTTTGTCACTGACTGACAGATCATTTAAATTCTAAGGTACTTCTAGCAGACTTAGGACCTTGAAATTTGGTACCCGGATAGGTCTTTATTTACAATGAAAGGAAAAATTATGAAACTGGCCAAGTGCGAGTCGGACTGGCGTACAATATAGGGTTCCGTACCGTAAATTTGTATGGGTGGCCCCCTTAAATAATAAGTTTATTAAATTTTTATTATTAATTATTAAAGTTAAAATACAATTCAGTATTTTCTGAAATTTTCAAAAACCTTACTGTTACCATTATGGATATAGAGCAAAAAAGGGGAAAAATCGTGTATGTTGAATGAGGCCCTCCATTAATAATGAATATTATTTTAACTTGGACTTTGAGCTTTTATAACGACACCAGAAATACATAATTTGTGAAAATTGCAACTATCTAGCTATTGCGGATCTAGATCTAGATCTCGAGATCTAGGTTGGTGACTTTAATAATTATAAAATAAGAAATCTATTGATACTTTTACTGAATGTTGATTTAAATTACAAAATAAGTTGAAGGCTTGGCTTGAATGTGATCTGAAAACTTTTTACGACAGAAGTATTGAATATCCTGCAATATTTTGCTTGACTCGACCTTTTACGTTTCATGTTTTTGGTGGGATTTAAGTATATCCTTACCCGGGACGCAAACTATTTTCGTACCAAATTTGATCAAAATTGTTTCAGTAGTTTGAGCGTGAAAAGGTAATGGACAGACACACTTTCATATATGTAATATTAGTATGGATACTGATACCTCCTATTTTAAGGTTTTCGTGACGAAACAATAGCAGAACTGTAAGCTTTTAACTGTGGAAATGAAATATGTTTTATCTCAACAGAGATTTGATATAGTCACGCGATGAGTGGGCAATTAGTGGGTGATATAGTGAGACCTCAGGGACTGAAGATAAACAGGGTTATCATATACACATCCATTCTAATATTATAAATGCGAAAGTGTGTCTGTCTGTCGCCACCATTTTATGCCAAAACCGCAAAAGCCAATTTACTTGAATTTGGTGCGATGATAGTTTGAGTCCCGGGAAAGGATGTAGGATATTTTTTGTCCCGGAAAAATGTACGGTTAACGCGCGACAAACGAATTTTGGCGTAACGGAGTTGCGGGTAGTACTATCAGAGATGTTGATTCCTTGGCAGATGGGGGACCTACGTAGTTTGGTCGCTTTACGTCAAACCCAGCCGACAGATCGCCATAAGCATTAAATTGACATGATCCGACCAAATGACGCTGGTCTGTCCACTGTCTAGGAATCAATGTCTTCGATGGTACCTAGTCTTCTTATATTATATAAGATTATCTATAAGAAGACTAGAAGAAAACTAGACTAGATATTGGATTTTCAAATATGTTAGTCGCGCTAAAACTCGAAAACGGCTGAACGGATTGGGCTGATTTTAGTCTTAAAATATTCGTAGAAGTCCAGGGAAGGTTTTAAAGTGACCTGTGACACGAAGTTCACCGGGACAGCTAGATTATTATAAGTGTCTAGGCCGAAGTTATATGGCGTAAATTCCGCATGATTACGCCCGCAATGTAATTTAAATTACCGATGACACACTATTCCGTCGCGTTCCGTCCGTATTTTGTATGCGTTTGACATTGCGGACGTAATCATGCGGAATTTACGCCGCGTAACTTCGGCCTAATGTGTTAAGACACTTAGGGAAGTGTCCCAAACACACTAGGCCAAAGTTACGTACACAAACGAGAATTATCACTTTGTTACCTTGTAATTCGCCGTCGTTATATAAGTAATGTAGTTTTATTGTGATTTTCCCTACTATTCCCTGGTCTTACAAATTCATTAGCTTCTCTCTACAGGTCAGTAATCAGAAGCTGCTGAATATTTATACCCTGACCTTTGGCAATAAACCACGTACTTCGAGTTTATGAGATTTTTCTGTGCCACTGATCGACCAACTGGTTGACTGATCAGTCAACTGACCAGTCGTTTCGTCAAAAAGACGTTAACTTTATCCTTACTATTATAAAATATGTGAAAGTATGTCTGTCTGCCTGTTACCTCTTCACGCCCAAACCGCTGAACCGATTTTGCTGATATTTGGCATGGAGATACTTTGAATCCCGACTCCCGGGAAACTGGAAAGGTCATAGGCTACTTTTCATCCTGGACAAATGTACGGTTCCCGTGCGATTTTTTACGCAACGTTGCGGGCATCATCTAGTAGTTAATATCTTTGTGTCAGATAGAAATATTCTTAGCATGGAGTGTGTTTAATATGTCTTGTTTTTTGCTTTCAACTGTGATTTTGATACATCAGTTTGAGCTTCGGGATACATAAAGCTCCGTTTAGACCAAACGAGCGAATGCTCATTCTAGTATAGATCTTTTGATGTAAACTAACAACGAGCATTCTTTCGTTGTTCTAGTGTGTTCGCCACGTGTTCGGCGGTAAATAGGTAGAATGCTCTAAGAATCTCGCTCTTTTGGTGTAAACGACGCAAGAGCGCTCGAGCAATTGTCGCCCTAGAGCGTTATTTCGTGTTCGGACGTGCTCGCTCTTCGAGGCGGTCTCTTCAAAGGGATTCTAGTTTTCTTGATATTTTTACTTTTTGGCGGCTGGTTTTAGGTAGTCTATCAAAGGTTATTTCGTAAATATGGATTGGAGTAATGAAAAATGTTTACAAATGATAGAAAACCATAACAAAAGATGTTTATGGGATCCAACCTTTGATCACTATTTTGATGACTATAAAAATAAATTAACTACTTATCGTTGACGAACGAGCAATGAGCATTCGCTCGTTTGGTCTAAACGGAGCTATATGATTCTCATCTATAGAGGAAAAATTCTTATTCTTGATGTTCTTGTTGATTCGATTGGTGTAAACGATCTAAAGTATGTTGTAACGAATTACAGTTTACACTAAACGAATACGAAAGAATGTTCTTGTGCTGTTCTTGCTCTATGTGCTTTTGGTGTAACCAAATTTGGGTTAGTCACCTTAAGAAGGAGACTAACCCAAAATTGTCGATTTTATAAATCATTTTTGCACTTGATAATAAGCCTCTAATCGTTTAATTTTCTAAACATAGATACTACATTATATTACCAAGAATTCAATCTAAGCAAAAACACGATATCGTAAAATTTTCTCTATAGAAAAAAATCACAAAGATGCATCTAACTTTGACGATTTTTTTCCTATATTGCCAAAACCATGCATTAAACTAAGTTGATATTTTTACACATCATATAAAATTCTATCACCGAGGATTCGTTCTAGTGGATTTTTAATATTCTCTATATTTTTTAAGATATTTAAGAAAAACCACATTGGCGCTTCACCGCCAGATTTGTCTCACCTCTCAGTCGCCAACAGTCGCGTTCGCGCGCGCCTGAGGAGAGATTGTACTTATTTTGCCTTTACTCCGGATTGAGAAAATATTTAATCGAAACCATGGGAAACAAACAAAAATTAAATAAACACACTTTTTAAACACAGGCTTTTTAATTTAATATAAAATATGTATATTTGTTTACAAATATGATAATATTATCATGACAAATAATTTGTCAAACTCATATGTTGCGGCCGCACATGCGTAGTGCTTCGTGCTTGAGACGATACCATTGGACGATATGCGTGTATCGTCCAATGGTATCGTCTCATAACACGGCTGATTCGTCTATCGTCACAGGATTCGTGACGATAGACGAATCAGCGGCCGCGGCAATAGAGATTGAAAAAATAAATCGGCTTTAAATCGATATATAGTTTTGACAAAAACTAGTCTATGACTGCGATTTGAAAATCGATTTAGTTTCAATGAACGTCGTACTCGATATTATGGAAATATCGAATAATTTCTTCGGAACAACGCTACGGTCTCGAAATGGTAAGATTAAATTGTCAAACAGTGATAACATTATTATATTATATGCAAAAATTCACTACTTCGACCATTCGCTTGAACTTGAACACTACAAGAGCATGAACAAAGGTGACGGCACATTTATGAAAGGATTTAAGAGTACATATTATATGTACTACACAATATATTATAAGGTCTTTTATACTTATGATATTGCCTTTCTGTTTGAAAAATGTTCTTTGATGACCCTATTATATACTTCAATGTCTGTCTGTCTCCAGGCTGTATATTAAGAACGGCTACAGCCAGACTTCTGAATTTTTCACAGAATATGTATATATTTTTCCGCTATAATAACAAATACTAAACACAAAATAAAATGCTTAGCTCTTTATAACAGTGAGTCGTAAAGAACTTTATCAAAGCTACTAAAATTTACTACGATTTTGTCTTTCAAACTTTGTATCTAACTCCAATCATTGCCTTGCTAAGAGCTTGAGGCCGATTTTTTCAAATACAGAAATAGTTGAGATTTAGACGAATTCTGAAAAAGACACTATTAAGGTCGTCCCCCGAGCAAACGACCTTGGCCATACATTTGCCGCGTTGCCGAGATCGCGCCAAAACCCTATTATTTTTACTTATCTTAGTTCAAAATTGTCCTAAAAAAAATTTAAAACGGCGAATATGTAGTTTATAATATTGTCGATCTATTGGCGTGAGTTTCAAATAAAAGTAATTTGTAAATCCTAAGGAGATGCTGAATGTATGCTTGAATTTTAACAAATTGGTATTACTTTGGAAGCTGATATCATGAGTATAAGAAACAAAAATAGAAAATTTAAAACGACAAAAGGAATGTTGATATACTGAAGATTATTACTGTATTTTTATTATAACTTTATAGCTTTCAGATTATGAGTTTATAAGGTTTTAAATACGGTCAATTACGGAATCTCCGGACGGAACGCCCTTAAAGAGTAAGAGTTATTTAATACTTTTTAGTACACATTACTATTGATTTTACCTTGGAAGTCGGTTTTAATTTTTGTGTTATAAATAATTATTAAAGTTATTACAAAAAAATACTTCCGGATATTTTTATTTCTATGAAAAAATTATTAAGTATAGTCATGAGCCCTAGAACAATTTTTTTTGTAATTACTAACAAGCAAATTTTTTGTGAGTAGCTTCATTTTGAAAAGACGGGCAACATTTTTGTTTTCGAAAAATCTCGAAAGTGGTAGCTAACAGAGATAGAAAGGATTTCATACTTTGACTTGTTGGTCCTAAAATATTATGAATTGTTTTATTTTTACGACAAGGTTACTTTTAAATTTAAGTATTAACCTACGAATATACAAAAAATCTGCTGGTAAGGGTTCCGTTTTAGGGTACAGTAGTCAACCAAGTATTGTTGATTACAGAACCCTAAAACGGAACTCTAACTAGCTGATTTTTTTGTATATTGGTAGGTTTATAGTTATATTATAATTTAAGAGTAACCTTGTCCTAGAAATTGAAAAAAATCCATAAAATCGGTTGAAATGTTTTGGATCAGTTCGCACACAAACAATGCGACCCGAGAATTTTATATACATATTTGACTAGATGACCCGGCAAACGTCAGTTTGCGATATAAATTATTTCTAGTATCAATATTGAATATATTATATCAAAAAGCTATTAATTATTTCTAGTGTCAATATATTAGATAAAAAAATATTCTCAAGCATAACGAATGTACGCACAAACATTGTGACATACGAATTTTGTTAATTTTAGTCTGACAAATGTTAATATGTTTTACGCAAATACATACAAAACTAACCAAATTCGGATGTGGACGAAGACGTGGCTAGTATATTATATTAAATAAATTTATAATATTATTTTTGTAACAACTACAGCTTAGGAATTCTAACCAGAATCGATCCAGTAGTGCCTATTCGATTTCGATAAATAAACATATCATAAAATATTACTAGTGTATAAGCCAAAAAGTATTAATTAGATTCTCAAAGTACAGATGGTAAATAAGACTCGAGCTTCTCAAAATTTTATCTGATATATTTGGTTATACTACGTTCGTACAAAAAGTGGTTACGAGAGTATCTACACAAAATAGCCGCGGTGACATTTTGAATGCGATGGGCGAGTGCGGGGGGTATGAAGTGCGCGGGTGAAAACCGATTTTTTTCTGTCATAGGTCTCCCTCTTAAGACAGTTTTCATCCCGGTACGAAAAGAAATTTCGTTGCAAAGAAACGCTTTTTTTGTCGCATTATGATGCGACAAAAGAACTTGTTAATGTAGCAACCCATATTAACCTCTTTTTAAATTTTAAAACGGAAACATAAAATTAGCAGAAAATCTTTTGTACGTTGACAATTGACAGACGTGAGCCTTGGGAGAGAAAAATAACTAATACACGGTGACATATTATAGTATTTTAACGACGATGATTCACACAATCAGTGTAGTCTGTTAGAGCAGACGCCGAACTGAATTTTGTAACAATCGAATAACAATACTGTACTCGGCGAAACATGGCGGGAGCGGTCATTGACTCCCTGTCAAAAACTTGTCATTTTCTATGCAAATCCGCAATTGACAACATCTGACACTTCATTGCCAATCATGGTTTATATAGAAAATGACAAGTTTTGGACTTGGAGTCAATGACCGCTACCGCCATGAATCGCCGAGTACTTTTCAACTGTCAAAAGCGTATAATATATTATGACTTAATTCTATACGGTAGTGAGGAATTATTTTATTTTCCAACTATCCAGGGATTTTTTCTTAAATTTTCTCCTTGCAACAGCTGCATCCTTATATTTAAAATAATATTCAGCGTTTCAGCCGTTCTCGAGATATGCGCTTACACAATACACACAAATATTTTAGCGATTCGTTTTTATATTATAGAAGAGGTAAATTGTACGTTTTTAAATTTAAAATAAATAACACCAAACTAGCTTAAACATTCTCTTGGTTTTCCAGACAAGTTGACAGAATGAACACAACACCTGAAAATACGGAAAATGCTTAACACATTTCCTCATATTTTCCCGGGAAAATGGTAAACCGTAAACTGTGAATTCTAAAGTAGGATTTTTTCACAGTATATGTGTCATATAGTAGAGTACCTAAGGCGTATCCTTCAATAGGGAATATTACGCGAAGGTCGGAGCAGAGGGCGCTACTAGCACATACAGTAAATAATCCAACCAAAATCCGACAGTAAGGGCCTGTTTCACCACTTTCTGATAAAGTACCGAATAGGCTATTATCAACTTTTTTGACAGATTATCCATACTGTTTCTGTCAAGTTGTGGTGTATAGCCTATTCGGCACTTATCAGGAAGTGGTGACACAGGCCATAATATGTATGGATGCTTCACACCACGTCAGTCTGGCCCCGTGCTAAGTACCTGAAGGACTTGTGTTACGGATACCAAACAACGGAAATATATTTAATACTTTTATACTATACATACTTTAAGATTTTTATTATATCATACACATATTTAATACACATCCATGACCCAGGAACATTGAAAAACTTTTTGTTCCGTCGGCGGGATTCGAACCCGCGACCCCCGGCTTGAGTTGCCACACACTCTAACCATTGAGCCACGGAGGTCGCCATAAAGAGTACTATTTTGCATATAGCTTAAATACTCAGACTATCTCTAGTGTCATAATTATGAAAACAGCTGCTGTTTTGTCCTTCCTCCATGAAAATCCTTACAGGTCTAATAAGCTTTTAGTATTAGAGATATCAGTAAATGCATTATCATGTTCTTATTTCCGGGTAGAGATACAGAGTAAACATTGCTATAGTGATAAAAGTGATTATAAAATTAAGGCGTCAATCCACCGCGGCGCACGCTTTGCACGGCCACGCGGCGCACGAATAGGCTACTTGACCTATATTCAATTTCATTGAACAAATGCATATTTCTAGTAGAACTTGGCCTAGGAAACCGTATTTCACGCTTATTATCAAATAAAAGCTTATGATTGATAAATAAACTCGATTTGAAAATATGATTTTATGAAAATAGGAATTGTACTGACGAAAACGCTTTTGCAGTACTTCCGATTTGGATGTGACGTCATCCTCCTACTAATTTAATATCTTTTATTTATCGCGCTCGCTATATGTAAGTTTATTTGTACATAAATAATAAGAATAAGCCTATTATATATTTTCTTCAATAATTCAAATAAAACATCAGTTTTATATATATTATCTCCATTTATTGTAGACGGGAAATGAAATGGCCAAAACTTTTCTCCAAAAGTTTTCAACATTACAAATGATTTCTAATTTCTTATATAATTATTTTATAATTTTTGGGCACTTTTAGACTCGTACATTTAGCACATTAAAAAAAATTCAATAAAGAGAGTTTAAAATGCAAAGCGTATGACGTCACACTATGGCGGACAGTGTTTTCGGCGCCATTTAAGAGGCATATTGTTCACCAAACATTTTTATGGGTTTCTACTTTGTAAAATATTAAAATATTAGTTTTTTTTGTAAAAATGAATGATTATGAAGCGATTAGCATGAAGAAAAAAATTAGGTCAAGTAGCCTATTTATTTCTTTGACTACGTGGGTCAACGTTTCCACTGCTGGAGCACACGCTATACAAAGTTTGTATAGCAAACACATTACTTACGACTATGTACACGCTTCCGTGTATCCCGTGCACACCATGCGTAGCTTGGCCAGCGTTGAGCTACGTGTGCACTATAATATTCGAGCAAGCTACGTGATTCAATTCGTGCATAGCGTGTCCGTGGGTTGCAGTCGCATATACACATTACACATATTATACACAGTCACATATATATTTTCTTACGAAGCGAAGCTTGACGCACGTGCGTAGTCTCTCCGTGCGCTGCGGTGGATTGGCGGCTTTAAGCATGCATTTTTATCAAAGAGATTCATAGGCATGGCATATCTATGTAATTTGGTCGAGTTAATTTTATAAACAAGCGATAAAGAGAAGACTTTGACTCAAAGGCCAGTTTAGTAGAAAAGCCTCAAACATACATAATAAACTATTATACAAATTACAGTTACGACTTAGAGACGGTTACTATAGAGGTGGAGGTATTATTACTGTGTTTGTAGGTAACATATTTTTAAAATGTCATTCAAAATTTATATAATGCAACGTAGAATGCAACTCAAATATATTTTAAATCGATTTACTAAATTATAACTTTCATTCATTAATTTCGGAATCGTTCATCCATTCATATTGTCATTCTTGGTCTACCTAAAACATACTTTTCGTGTCGATAATATATAGTCAGCTGGGAGGTTCCGTTTTACGGTTCTGTAATCAACAAAACTTGGTTGACTACGGTACCCTAAAACGGAACCCTAATCAGCCAATTTTTTGGTTAATAACTTTATATAATTTAAGAGTAACATTGTCCTACAAAATATAATGTAACAATCCATATTTTAGGACCTTCAAATCAAAGTATGAAATCCTTTCTTTCTCTAGCTACCACTTTCAAGATTTTTCGCAGATAAAAATGTTGTTAATTGTCTTATGAAAATGAAGCTATTCACAAAAAATTTGCTTGATAGTAAAAAAAAATTGTTCTAGGGTATCCTGAATATTATTTTAGGGTGTGAATCGACGAAAGAGCTGTTAATCAAAATGACGCCAGCAATACTTTTAGTTTCCGCATGCAAATGATACAGGGCCGTATCTACCATATGGCTATTTGGGCTTAAGCCCAGGGCCCCATGGGTTCAAGGGCCTCAGCCGCCCTTGAACCCATGGGGCCCTGGGCCAGTCAAGTCAAAAATTGACGATGCGAATGAATTCATAATTTTATTAATATTTTGTTGGTATCCCTGAGATTTCAACGATCAAGGTTTATTATACAATTTAAATGTTGGTACTACGAACTGACAGTCAAAATGTTGTAACCCTAAAAAGTTGAAACTTTTTAGGGTTACAACATTTTGACTGACCGGACTGTCCGGACTGGACCGTGAGCTTACGGGGCCCTGGACTGAAGCCCAGGGCCCCGTAAGCTCACGGTCCGACCCTGCTTGGATGACATCAACGAGGCGTGAATTGATATCTCCCGAGGGGTATCATTTTAAAATACTCCTATGTCCGTATTAGGGTCAATTATTAGAGTGTTAGATATTCTATTTGCCATCAGGATTCAGGTGCCACTCTGTAGCCTTAGGTATATCGTGTCATAAAGGCATATTATCGTGACATAATATTATAACAGTTTGGCACGATAGACACTAAAGCTACATAGCGGCACCTGGTGGCAATATCAAACACCCTCATTCATATGGCAATAGTACGACGTGCATAGATGTTATTTTCAAACAAACCATTTAAAAATAGAAATACTGAAAGGGGCATCTTAACAGACAGTCTCTACGAATATTCTTATCCTCTTGTAGTAAATAAAGTACAGTTAAAAATATCTCAATTAAATTCATAAGATCGCATCGCCTCGTCACGTTGCGATGTGAAATATATAGATTTAGTATATATAAACCGCAATTGACAATGAAGGGTCAGATGTTGTCAATCGCGGTTTTGTATAGAAAAATGACAAGTTTTTGACAGGGAGCCAATGACCGCTACCGCCATGTTTCGCCGAGTAGAATATAGACAGAAAATGTTATGTCCAGATGTGGTAGAATTGCCAATGGAGTTAATATAATTAATTATTATAAGGAAACCACCGTTTTATTGTTGAATACGTAACATTTTGTATTATAATTACCAACTCAATTTGAAGTTGAATGTACTGTACTTATAACATTTTTTTATTATCTTACGTAAAAGTATTACATAATAATTTATTAAGTAAATCTCCTAAACACTAGAATTGGTATTTTGATGCTCGCATGTTTGTTACACTAAAATTCTAGTATGGCACGGGAACTGTACATTTTTCGCTATAAAATCTGTACCTACTTTGTCTCCGAAAAGTACGATATGCTAGGTACCTAAAATAAGTAATGCGTAAACTTAAAAACAAGCAACGCAGTCTGAAATAAGTTGGCATAAATACCATTTGAAATAATCAGTAATCACAACATAATATATATCATCACTCATTCAAGGAAAAATAAAGAGGAAAATATGATCAAAGTATGACCACGTCTTACGTTAGTTTCGTAAAATCATATTTGTGTTGAGTTCATAGTGTGGAGAGTTTACAAGGGATAGGTACACTACACATAATATATTTTTTTAGATTCTTGGACACTTAAACTTTTTAGAGTATAACTTTAAGGAAATGTATGTCTCTCAAAGCGTGGAATAATATTATTTTCCATTTCATTTTATTTTTCAATAAATATTTTAACAGGACAATATTGAAAAAAGAACCAATACATACCTTCCAGAGCCATGAATATAGTCGCACCAGCTACACTATACAACACTAAACATAATGTCAAAAACAAATGAGTAAACCACTTCTTGGATAAAAGTCTTAACTTATTATAGAACCAGAAGGCAGATTTTTCACCAGCACTTAGTCCACTTCTAGCCGTGTGTATGGTAAAGTCTTTGAAACCCTCAAACTGCTTGAAGACGAAATCGGAGGCCTTATTGTGGTACATATAGAGGAAGGGGTTGAATTGGGGGTCGGAAATATGGGAGGCAGCCGTTTGGGGTCCCTTGGGGTAGTATTTCGGAGGAGCCCATTGGATGGTGGAAGCCGTAGTAGGCCCTTTAGGAGGCGAAGGACTAGGAATTTGTAGGGTAATCTTAGGTTTGTTCTTCGGAGGTGGAGGAGGGGGGTAGCTTGGCGCTTCTTCCATTTTTAAATTCAAATTTTATGTTCGATTTATACTTCCTTGATTTTTTTTTACGCGAAAATACATGCACACGCGTGCGAAACTCAAATATGACTGGCCAGCTTTTAAAAATAAACCCCCGTTACTGACATTAGTTATCTGAATTCTGAAGGAAAGTGGCGCCAGAGTACTCAGAATTATGAATTGGAGAATCGCCAGGTTAGACCATACGTTACGTGATTCTAATCTGTTAATTAAGCTGTTAAGGGACTGCTACATGTGTCCAATTTGTAGGAAAAATAAGGAAAAATGTGTATCACGCTAGCATGCTTGAGATTAAAATAGCCAGAGACAAACTTAAAATTAGCATTAAAATAATGTAGTTTAATTTCCCTTATTATGTAAGTTGTCAATCGTTATAATATAAATAAAATTATTACAATTTGTTAAAATTCAATTTCTCATGATAAAATCCTAAATAAAGATGAAATTCGACTAATGGTTGTGTCAATTTAGAACAGGTACGGTACAAAATAATTAAAATTTTCTGAAAGTTGAACGAGGGTGATGGAGCCTTAAGGCTTAGTCTATCGAAAGCTTTGTCTTAATTGATTTTATGACTCTTGAGAATTCCATTCAGTGCTAATTTCCATTGGAACAACTCCATTAAGATAGTTTAAGAGTTTTCTTTGTTAGCGGGAATAATTTATTTGCGACTTTGGAAATCAGATAAATCTTTACCTATCTGTAATTCATCATCATCATCATATCAGCCAACATTCGTCCACTGCTGGATATAGACCTCTCTCGGTGAACGCCAAAATGACCAATCTGTACTAATAATATATTAATTGCTGTCAATAATTTAAATGGCCATCCATTAGCAACGAGATGAAATATAATGGCACATTATAAGAATATACAACGTTAAGAGGCGACAAACAGTTTACAATTATATTTTATTATATATTGGGTTTCAAATAAAATAATAAAAATAAATGGCCATGTCTCTATCAATATATAATTGGAATCTCGGAATCAGCTCCAACGATTTTCATGTTTAGTATATAGGGGGCTTCGGGGGCGATAAATCGATCTAGCTAGGAATCATTTTTAGAAAATGTCATTTTATTTGTATTTTATCAAATCGAGCAAAGCTCGGTCAAATAGCTAGTGATTATAAAGACAAAAGGTTTGTTTGTTGGCATCGAATAATCTTCAAATGACTTTTTGACAGATAAGTGACACTGTGCAGGCTGATGATGATGATGCACTTTGTATTGTAACAACACGTACCTTCTATTACTGGAAGATACTATTGTTAGTATACAGGGTGTAACAAAACTAAGTGATAACACTTTAGGGTGTGTACGTGTTCCTTATATAGAGTTCACTGTGAAAGTATGACCACATACACACCCTAAAGTATTATAACTTACTTTTGTTACACCATGTATAGTATCTAAGTATAGTACTTCTTGGACATACCAAATACCTGGCCAAAACCACCTTTCTTTCGCCGTAATTTAGAAACTTCCTCCTAAAACACGTGGATGTTTCCAAGAGCTTATAATCGTCATATAGCTTCCCTGAAGTGTCAACATAATATATAGTGGTGAATCATATAAAAATATATGTCTACGGTCGACTCAGCTATGTGACATATAGACTGTAGAAACTGTGTAGAAATCAGTGGTGTGTTTTTCGTTGAAAACACTGACAAAACAAGACTCATGAAAATTGGTATTGATATGTATACAAATAATCTGATTTGTAGTTGTTTATTATTTATTTATATTACTAGCATTCACACGCAACTCCTTTGCGCCAAAATTCGTTTATCGCACGGGAACCATTCATTTTTCCGGGATTAAAAGTATCCTATGTCATTTCCCGGGACTCAAAGTATCTCCATGCCAAATGTCAGCGAAATCGGTACAGCGGTTTGGGCGTGAAGAGGTAACAGACAGACAGACACATTTTCACATTTATAATATTAGTATGGATTAGAGTGCACGATATCTAGTCAGAACTAGCGTTAGACCAATAGAGAATATTACGCAAAGAGAGCAGAGGGCGCTACTAGCACATACAGTAAATAATCCGACCACAATCCGACATGTCGCACACGTCATAGCAGAATATACAGAAACGATGTCAAACGTCGAACAAAACTTTTGGTCTGTCTCATAAAGTTAATATACCTATCGGAATAGAGCAACAATCTCGAGCTGTCAAACGTAACCAAAATTGGTTTTCATCTGTGTGAAAAATATGTGTACGTATACACTTACACAAGCATGATTGAACATAAATTCTATGAGATTATATTGACAACGTGCGGCACGTGCCGACTGGACGTCAAAAAAAGAGTGCTGCTGTCATGTATCACACGTCTCTTTTTACCACGCGGTGTTACTGATAGTGGCATCTCGCTTGCTCAGGCCTTTGTTTCTCTATTCCGCTAGGTATATTAACTTTATGGTCTGTCTATGCTGGTGCTGCCTCTAGCGTGAAAACATTGTATAATATGTCCTATTACTATGTTGGTAGGTTAAAATTAAGACATTAAAAACACGATACTTTTCATGTGTCCCATGAATTAGAATGCAAAATATTGAACCGATCAATGTGGAAGTTCCTTACAACCTTTCATGCAATAGAGAAACACCCTTTATCAGCACTGTGCAGGCATTATTTTAAAAACTCTCCTATAAAAAAAAACTCAATCAAAATCGGTCTACCCGCTTGGATAGTACTGTCACCGACAGACATATATTAAAACAAATCCCCTTTTTTCGTTGGGGGCAAAAAAATATTTTAAAAAATTAGAGTTACTTCTCTTTACGTAGGCATAATTATAGTAGAACTTTTAAATAGAATTTGCAACTTCAAAGCAGAGTTATCTCAAAGGCTTAAAAGTAGATCAGATACGTGGAATAGTATGAGACAAAATAAATGTTAGATTGGGCAATGGAGTGTAGTTTTTTATGTCTAGTTCAGAGGTTCCCAAACCCTGTTTCGTAGACCCCTTTAAAATTTGGTAGATTCGATGGACCCACAGCATTTTATTAATAAGGAGGTGAATAAATCAGAGTGCAATTAACCCTTCCTGCCAAAAAATTTCCAGGGCTTAGGTATCATTAGGAGAGTCCATTTCACCAATTGGGTGTTTTTTATGACATATTTTATCCTATTTAAGATCGTAGCAGAAAACGCGGGCGTCCATTAATTGTAGTGTTTTTAAGGATAACTTTCGGAAGCTATTTCTCAACATTTTAGTACTGAGTGATTATAAAAGAAAAAATACGTGTATTTTTATTATTAACAAGGATCATATCAAAGGGAGGAAGGTTTAATTGCACCACATTGTTTGTATAATTAGACGGTTAAACATTTGTGTACTAACCCACAAACATTGTGTATTGAGTTATGAATGCAGCTGTTATGCTCTTTAGATCATATTATTATTTTAGAACAAGACTCCATTCAAAATTTAACAACAAAAAGAAAAGCGACCATAAATTATAATAGCAGTGATAAAAAATACTTAAAACTTAGGTACATGGTATAATTACATCGTAGGGCCTCTACGACGTAGCACAACGTAGTAAGTAGCTAACGCGAACGTAGCAGTGAGACCCAGCGACCACAGCGACGTAGGGGTTCGTAGCACGAAAAGTCCCAGCCACGTAGATCCTCGTAGCATCAAGCGTAGAACTTGATTGTGACGTAGCGAGTCGTAGCTCGGCGTAGTATAGAGACTCTGTAATTATAAGCGTAAGGTTTTGCATCGTAGTGAGCTGTTTCATTGGCTGTATCTACTCGACTGCGTTAAAAGGAGGGTTGTATTTTTGAGAGTAAGACCCAATTTCACCAACGTCACTAGTGTTAACAACTTGTTAAAATGTCATGTCTTCTCTTTCATTCGTATGAAAAACGAAAGAGGTAACGTGATATACTAATTTTAGCTTTAACTTTAATAGTCATTGTTAAAATTGGGCCTAAATATGCAAATAGCAAAGCAAATAATTAATTATATGAGTATATATAAGCGTACCATAGCAATTAAATAATTGCTATGGTACGCTTTATAGCTTGAACGGCTTAATGGATTGCTTGAGAGGTACCTATCTTTAGATTCGTTTTTACTTTGAGAGTAATTCGAGCAAGCTATTTATAGCTTATTTATTAATCCTTCACCGGTGATCGCGACAACAATAGAATCAAATAGCATTTCCAAGAATCCCCGATCGAAGGATTAATAACTAGATTATGCCCGCAACTCCGTTGCACCAAAATTAGTTTATCACGCGGGAACCGTGCATTTTTCCGGGATAAAAATCCTATGTCCTTTCTCGAGACTCAAAGTATCTCTATACCAAATTTCAGCAAAATCGGTACAGCGGTTTGGGCGTGAAGAAATAACAGACAGACAGACAGAAAGACATATTTCGCATTTATAATATTAGTATGGATGATAATATTGTGTAATAGTCATACATACGTACTACCAAAATTATTATCCTTTATTTCAGCCGCAGTTGGTTGAAAGTTTCCAAAGCAATTTGATGTCAAATAAATCTACCAGCATTTATAGTTTCAACTCGGTTTTAACTGAAATAATATATTTCAAGTAAAATCGTTCTAGCATTTATACGGTTTACTGAAGTTTATAATATAGAGAGCATGTCACAACAGTGTTATAAAGCTTGCACACTGAAGCGCGAATCTGTGCCGTAAAATTATTATTTTTAACAAAAAATTAAAACCGACTTCCAAGGTAAAAACAATAATAACATTCTTATAATATGAACTAAAAACTAAAAAGTATTAAATAATTTTCCTCTCTAAATGTGCCTTTTTCCGAATTCAGCTAAACCTCAACTATTTCTGTACTCAACCTTCATCATTTTGAAGTCGGTTTTTTTTTTATTTTTGTATGTTCAACGATTACTCCGCCGTTTGTGAACCGATTTTCAAAATTTTTGTTTTGTTGTATTAGGTTTCACTCCAATTTGGTACCATGTTCACAAAAGTGGTGACCTGATGATGGGATCCAGGAGTAATCGAGGGAACTCCTCGAAATTTATATGGAAACATATGGTAATTTTAGTTTTATGTGAAGTGTACTAAGAATATGCTACCAAAAAGTCAAATATTGGGTCAAGGTATACCATGGTTTCGAAGATGCTGAGAGAACTCCTGACTCCTTATAGATACACGTTAGGGAGTTTCGGCGTTGTTTTAAGAACAGAAAGCATATTATACTACCACGCAATTAAAATTCATCATCATCATCATCATCATCATCATCGTCATCATCATCATTACCACGTCGTGTTAAGGTCACCAATGTCTCAGGGCACAAAATAGGTAATAGTACAACTTACAAGGCATAGGTATGGATACAATAATAATAATTGTGTACATAACAACACCAATTATTAATATAGGCTGTTTATACACGGCGGTCGGTGCGGCGTCGCCGCACGCCGCCGCGCGCCGCGCGGCGTTTGCGTAATCATCGCGGCATTGCGTCGTACCTATTCAAGTTCTAATGTCAGGTAATGCCGCGCTGCGAGCATTTTGAGTGTCATAATAATATGATTTTAAACTTTATCTTCATTAATGTAGTACAATATAGTATTGCTTGAGAAAGGCGCAGGCGGCCGCGAGGCCGGCTTTCCAAGTTTCTCATGCGATAGTACTATGTATTACAAAATGAAGGTAAAGATTAATATCATAATATTATTATGACACTGAAAATATACTCGCCGCGCCGCTGGGTGTGATTCGGCTCATCCTTCGATCGCGGATTCTTGGAAATCCATTGTTCTGGCGGCCGCTTTGGAGTTGAAACGTTAAATTGTTAAATTACCTAGCACGCATAGGGTTGTGTTCACTTAGATTTTTTTAAATGTATTATTTAAATTTATCTACCTGATATTTGGGCCTTGGGGTATTACAAATTGTAATAAAATACGTAGAATTATCGCAGTAATTCGACGCGAAGGGTGGTATGGTCACTAAGTCACTACTCACTAGTTCACTACCACCGACGACCACTTATAAACTCGCGGACTATGACGGAGGTCATCTTGGAGGGTTAATTAATATTTCTAATAACAATACGAGATCAATAATTACCACTCAAAATGTTGACAATTCAAATTTCAATGCTCACTGCTCACGCCAATGGTGACACATTTCTGATTTCACACAGCCAATACAACTATATAAAACTCCTACGTACAAGCGATACTGCGATTCAGGAGCACCTCAGCGAAACCTAATGAATACATCGTGTAACTAAAACTATATGGACAACAATCGGAGTTCGTACAAGCGATAGCGCCGACAGAGCGAATCAATGACATATAGTGAAGACAATATAAAACAATTTTTTATACAATGTAAATTGGCACTAATTATAGTTTATCTACTAGGTAACTAAAAAGAGTGAAATTATTATTTTTAACAAAAAATTAAAACCGACTTCCAAGGTAAAAACAATAATAACATTCTTATAATATGAACTAAAAACTAAAAAGTATTAAATAATTTTCCTCTCTAAATGTGCCTTTTTCCGAATTCAGCTAAACCTCAACTATTTCTGTACTCAACCTTCATCATTTTGAAGTCTTATTTTTTGTTAAAAATAATAATTTCACTCTTTTTAGTTACCTAGTAGATAAACTATAATTAGTGCCAATTTACATTGTATAAAAAATTGTCGTCGGTGGTAGTGAACTAGTGAGTAGTGACTTAGTGACCATACCACCCTTCGCGTCGAATTACTGCGATAATTCTACGTATTTTATTACAATTTGTAATACCCCAAGGCCCAAATATCAGGTAGATAAATTTAAATAATACATTTAAAAAAATCTAAGTGAACACAACCCTATGCGTGCTAGGTAATTTAACAATTTAACGTTTCAACTCCAAAGCGGCCGCCAGAACAATGGATTTCCAAGAATCCGCGATCGAAGGATGAGCCGAATCACACCCAGCGGCGCGGCGAGTATATTTTCAGTGTCATAATAATATTATGATATTAATCTTTACCTTCATTTTGTAATACATAGTACTATCGCATGAGAAACTTGGAAAGCCGGCCTCGCGGCCGCCTGCGCCTTTCTCAAGCAATACTATATTGTACTACATTAATGAAGATAAAGTTTAAAATCATATTATTATGACACTCAAAATGCTCGCAGCGCGGCATTACCTGACATTAGAACTTGAATAGGTACGACGCAATGCCGCGATGATTACGCAAACGCCGCGCGGCGCGCGGCGGCGTGCGGCGACGCCGCACCGACCGCCGTGTATAAACAGCCTATATTAATAATTGGTGTTGTTATGTACACAATTATTATTATTGTATCCATACCTATGCCTTGTAAGTTGTACTATTACCTATTTTGTGCCCTGAGACATTGGTGACCTTAACACGACGTGGTAATGATGATGATGACGATGATGATGATGATGATGATGATGATGAATTTTAATTGCGTGGTAGTATAATATGCTTTCTGTTCTTAAAACAACGCCGAAACTCCCTAACGTGTATCTATAAGGAGTCAGGAGTTCTCTCAGCATCTTCGAAACCATGGTATACCTTGACCCAATATTTGACTTTTTGGTAGCATATTCTTAGTACACTTCACATAAAACTAAAATTACCATATGTTTCCATATAAATTTCGAGGAGTTCCCTCGATTACTCCTGGATCCCACGCTCTAGATCTATTTTAATTTGGTATAAGCATGTAATATGAGGACACTTTCAGCCCCGAGAAAGGAAACTTTTCATAACTCTGAAGGTGGAAATATTTATAACTAGGTATGTAAAGTAAATATAATATTATGTATATTTACTTTTCAAGGTCTGTCCTTGTCTATCGTGTAAAATTTCCAATATTTATATTACAAAAAATATTTTTAGTACTACGAATTGGGTTCTTCTTTTCTACAATCTTCTTCAAAAGTTCTAAAAGTTCAATTTGTGCAGAAAATTAACATTTCACACTCGCGATACGAATTTCGATACAACGTGCGACAACGCAGCTTAGTGTGCAAGCCCGTAAAGCTAGGAAGTGAACTAGTGCATAAACAAACAACATCGATCACATAAAATCACAGATGGCCGTCGTAAATATCTCCTGTGATGTACGCCATAAACACGATTCACACGAATACCGGGAAATATTCGAGCGGCAATCAGCACGAATGTGTCGGCTTGAAATTACTCAAAGCTAAAAATGATAATTCACGAAAACCAATTGTTTTCGTAAAGCACTTACTTTTTTATACGAACAATAATTTAATATAGTAATAATTATATTTTATTTCTAGTTGACCCGGCAAACCTTGTTTTGCCTGTTGCCATAATATAAATTCTTATTTCTAGTATGAATATAAAAAGTAGATAAAAACCTATTCTCAGGCCTAACGAATGTATATGTCGCAGCTATATAGTCAAAGACGTTATATTATAATTTCACTAGTGAAATTTTTATTACACTGATTATTGTCAATAACGACAGATTCGTATAATTTCACGGGTTTATTTCAGTGATATTGTAATTTTACTGGATCGCAAAAGTGATATTATAATAAATCTAGGTTTATTATGAGTTTTGTTTGTGGTGGGAGCCCCGCGTGATCTGATTGGTCTATAAAGTTAATCAGTCACCATTTGCAAAATAATTTGCTTGCATGTTGTGCTTTTTTTGATGTCAGTTTATTAAATATTTTTGGTGTTTTTGAGGTATTTACTTTATAATTCTAGTCAATATCTACAAAATGAGTGATCATGTGCATTTGGAAGTGTTACAATCGTCAGATTTATCACATTCAAGTGGAAGTAAGTGTGAAGTTGTGGTGCGAAAAGATCTATGTCAAAATCTTTTCACACCATTATTTTGCAAATGGTGACTGATTAACTCTATAGACCAATTAGATCACGCGGGGCTCCCACCACCAACAAAACTCACAATAAACCTAGATTTATTATAATATCACTTTTGCGATCTAGTGAAATTACAATATCCCTGAAATAAGCCCGTGAAATTATACGAATCTGTCGTTATTGACAATAATCAGTGTAATTAATTTCACTAGTGAAATTATAATTTAACGTCTTTGACTAAATACCTGCGACATATCTACTTAAATATAAAAGAAAGTTGTGTTAGTTACGCCACTTATAACTCAAGAACGGATGAACCGATTTGGCTGAAAATTGGTGGAGAGGTAGCTTAAAACCAGGAATAGCACATAGGATACATTTTGTCCCGGAAAAATGTACGGTTACTGCACAATATACTTTTATGATTTGCACGTAAACTATTCAATCGATTTTGATGAATTTTGGTATGGGGATACTTTGAGTCTCGGGAAAGGACAAGAGATACTTTTTGTCCCGGAAAATGTACGGTTCCCGCACATTAAACTTTTATCTCAAGAACGGATGAACCGATTTGGCTGAAAATTGGTGAAGAGGTAGCTTAGAACCAGGAATAGGATATAAGATACATTTTGTCCCGGAAAAATGTACGGTTACAGCACAATATACTTTTGTGATTTGCGCGTAAACTATACAATCGATTTTGATGAAATTTGGTATGGAGATACTTTGAGTCTCGGGAAAGGACAAGGGATACTTTTTGTCCCAGAAAATGTACGGTTCCCGCACAATAAATAAACTTTTTTGATTTTTCGCCTAAACTAAACTATTCAGTCTATTTTTATGAAATTTGGCATGGAGATACTTTGAATCTCGGGACCTTTCCCGAGACTCAAAGTATCTCTAGGGATATAGGGATATTTTTTGTCCCGGAAAATGACGTACTTATATTGTATGGTTCCTGCACAATAAACTTTTATGATTTTCGCTTAAACTATTTAATCTATTTTGATGAAATTTGGCATGGAGATACTAATTTCAATCTATTGTTTTCTTAATTATACCAATTCGAATAATTAAGTAATCATCATTAAGACAGGACAACGTCTGTCGGGTCAGCTAGTATATAATTTATGTATACAAAATTTCATAAAAATCGGTTGAGCCGTTTTAACTTCTATTATAGACCTTGCTGCCTTGGATTAAACCATGATTAAACCTATTCTGCTTTGGTCATTTTTGGACAGAAAGAGAACACACACACAATAAGAATTAATGCTTTTGTTTCATGCTGTACTGTGTTTACTGTGTACTATCTGTGTACATAAAAAAAATATATGACAGTTTACTGATGTCAAATGTCAGCTGATGTCATATTGTCATGTCATCTTTATGTCACTGTCAAAATAAACTTGCAATAATTTATATTTTGAATTTCTAAAATTATTTTCATTTTGGATAAGATATTTATAGCATGAAACGAGCGTTTGTATTCAAAGATGCTTCTGAAAGACATGGCAAAGTTATGGTTGTGGAAGATACGATTAAAGACTTCAAAAAACAGATAGCAATACAGTATGACTTGTCCGAAGAAGACTGTAAGATTTATTTAGATAATGGCTGTGAAATAGACGACGTGAGACTAATTAGAGAAAACGACAAGATTTATCTGTCCTTAGAAGGCCTAAAAAATAGTGATACGCGTTCCAAAAGTTGTGAAACACTAGAAAATGGCATGAAAGTTTTTAGTGTGTCTAATGAGAAAGAGCGCACTATTTCGGACTGGATTATGCTTAATGTTGGCGGTAAATACTTCGTCACATCCCGGTCTACATTAGTGGCTAAAGAACCTCTATCTATGTTGGCGCGAATGTTCGACAATGATGTTTATCTAAACCCAAGTCCAACTGATTCCAAAGGAGCCTACCTTATCGACAGAAGCCCGGAGTACTTCGAACCAATACTAAATTATTTGAGGCATGGTGAAGTTATATTGGATAAGAACATAAATCCAAAAGGTGTCCTGGAGGAAGCCATCTTTTATGGTGAGTTCCGAATTTAAATTTCCCTTTTTTATTTTCAATCTTTTTTTCTTAAAAACTTTTTAGGCATTCAATATTCAGTGCATACAGTCACCATCATCTCATAAATAATAATCCTTCGATCGGAGGTTCTAGGAATTCCCATTGTATTCTTTTGTTCTCGTGATCACCGGTGCTCGCACAGGGCCTGAAGGAATAATATTTATTATCATATAAACTGTGAAATTTTTGCTTTACAGGAGTGGACTCTATGATACCACAACTAAAACAAATAATAGAGGAGTCAACAAAACACACAGACAACAATCAACCTCTGACAAGAAATGATGTGATTCGCTCAATAATTATGACATCCACAAAAGAGGAATTAAGATTCCAAGGTGTAAACTTAGCCGGCGCTGACTTAAATAGGTTAGATTTACGATACATAAATTTTAAGGTAAACACAGTTTTAATGGTTAAGCTTTACATTGCTTTCAGTTAAACTAATTCTTAGTTATTTCATCAACATTATTTTTAAATAAAATTAAGACATGACACACATTTATTGTATTTTGTCCCTTAACCACAGCTAGTAAGATTAAACTAAAGTACATATGTATTTAGCTTATATTCACTTGAAAGTTGTGCTGTGTTCTTTGAATTAACAAGATAATTTAAAATCATTTCAGTATGCTTGTTTGGCTGGGTGCAACTTGAGTCATGCAAACTTGTCCTACTGCTGTTTGGAAAGAGCGGACCTATCAGCTGCTAATCTAGAGGGAGCACAGTTACTTGGCATAAAAGCACTATGTGCCAATATGGAGGGTAAGTTATATTTTCTAGATAAACATTTTTGTAATGCAATAACTTTACTAAATTATATTTAACATGTGTTATCTTTAAAAGTTTCTTTACCATCTTCTCATTGTTTTTAAAGACATCATCAAATCAGGTAAAGATATTTTAACCCATCAAGCCCCGTACGAGCACCGGTGCTCGCAATAACAATAGAAAGGCTGTGAATTGTGTCTCGTTTTTCCAGGATCGAAGGATACCAAGCCTGTAGTCATCACCTCGACTTTATTTACCTACTTTCTCACTCTGATATATTATTTTTCAGGTGCAATTTTGAAAGGATGCAATATGGAAGATCCTGCTCGGTCAAAAACAGTTTTAGAAGGAGTTAATCTAAAAGGTAATTCTGCAATATTATGTTTTAAGGTGACGCCGCGTTAAAGTAAGAAACTGTGTTGGATATGTTTTAGATTGCTTGTTTTCAAACAAGCAATGGAACAGTGAAAAGGGCCTAAACGACAAAATAGTTTTTGTCGCGTAATTTAAAAACCATAAATACATTTCATATAAGCTATGGGCCAATAAAAGTGTATGCTTGAACCAATTTATGTACCATCAAGGAAATTGATTCCTATGCAGTTGATAGACCAACGTTATTTGGTCGAATATGTCAATTCAATATTAATAATTGTGATCTGTCGGCTGGGTTTGACGTAACGCAACCAAACTACGTATAACGTAGGTCCCCGATCTGCATAGGAATAAACTTCTCGGATAGTACAAATTTTGGAAGCTTAAATCACTCTCCTCTGTTGGCAAAATAGGAATCCCTTTTTTAACCGACTTCCAAAAAACGAGGAGGTTATATGTTCGGCTGTGGATATTTTTTTTTTTTTTTTTTTTTTTTTTTTATTTTTGTATGTTCAACGATTACTCCGCCGTTTGTGAACCGATTTTCGAAATTTTTGCTTTGTTGTATTTGGTTTTACTCCAATTTGGTACCATGTTCACAAAGTGGTGACCTGATGATGGGATCCAGGAGTAATCGAGGGAACTCCTCGAAATTTATATGGAAACATATGGTGATTTTGGTTTTATGTGAAGTATACTAAGAATATGCTACCAAAAAGTCAAATATTGGGTCAAGGTATACCATGGTTTCGAAGATGCTGAGAGAACTCCTGACTCCTTATAGATACACGTTTGGGAGTTTCGGCGTTGTTTTAAGAACAGAAAGCATATGCTACTATGCAACTCATATTCATCATCATAATCATCATCATCATCATCATCATCATCATCGTCTTCATCATTACCACGTCGTGTTAAGGTCACCAATGTCTCATGGCACAGAATAGATAATAGTACAAGGCATAGGTATGGATATACTAATAATAATAATAATTTTATACTGTATAACAACACTTTGTTTAAATATACACGGCGGTCAGCGCCGAATACGCCGAATCGAATATACTTTACTACTTTATATATAGATCGAATACTATACTAACTACTTTATGAAATTTTAATAGACAAAATATAGAATTAAAATAAAGTTATTTTAAAAAGAGCATTTAAACTAAACAAAGTCAATAAGTGTCTTTTTAATTAGTTATACTTATTAATCGATAGATGGCGCACTAAGTATCGATTTGAATGGATTTGAAATTGAATTCTTGATAACAAGAACAGCTGTCAATAATTATGATAATATTATATTATATTACTAGCTGTCCCGGCAAATGTTGTTTTGCCATATAAATAATTTTTGGTATGAAAAATAGATGTTGGCCGATTCTCAGACCAATATCCTCACAATATGCTCACATAATTTCATGAGAATCGGTCAAGCCGTTTCCGAGGAGTATGGCAACGAAAACTGTGACACGAGAATTTTATATATTAGACGAGTAGCTACGCTACATCCTATGCAAGTTTATACAATTTTTTATCTGATAGATCCTTGGATCGTGGAAAAACGAGACACAATAGCCTTTCTATTGTTATCGCAATCGCCGGTGACCGCTTGAGGTTTGAAGTATTAAAATTGTTAAATTACTTAGCACAATATTATGTTCACTTCACTGATAATATATTATTTTGTGAGTGTGAACTGTGTAATAAGATACGTAAAATATACGCGAAGGTTTACCTACTAGTGTAACTAAAAAGAGTGAAATTATTATTATTTTTAACAAAAAATTAAAACCGACTTCCAAGGTAAAAACAATATTAACATTAATATGAACTAAAAAGTATTAAATAATTTTTGCTATCTAATAGTGCCTTTTTCCGAATTCGGCTAAACCTTGACTATTTCTGTACTCAATCTTCATAATTTTGAAGTCGGTGCCAGTTCCAAAAGTTTCAAATATTCTGTCAGAGGACTGAAGATTCAGCTATCTGGTACCGACTTCAAAATAATGAAGATTGAGTACAGAAATAGTCAAGGTTTAGCCGAATTCGGAAAAAGGCACTATTAGATAGCAAAAATTATTTAATACTTTTTAGTTCATATTAATGTTAATATTGTTTTTACCTTGGAAGTCGGTTTTAATTTTTTGTTAAAAATAATTACAGAGGTATTTTTGATTGATTATTCTGTGTCATAAAAGTTGACCAATCATGTTATGCTATGGGCAATTCAAAGACATAGACATGATGAATTCTGACAATGAGCTTTACTTTCGTAGCTTTAGTCATTGCTAAGAAAAATCGATATCACTACAGCCAAATTATCAAAGCGTCGCCTTAATCTTGTTTTTTATATCCCAACTGGACAGATGAGTTTAAATTAAACTGTTTAATGTTACTATAACACATTCCATGGAATGTGTCACAACATGATGTCATGACATCATGGCACTAATTATATTCTTCAGAAAAATGTTTGGTTACTATGAAATATACCGGCCACGAAAATCAATTTATTATTTACTAGACGTTCCACGCGGCTTCGCTCGCGTAAATTAGATATTTCACAGACAAATTAGCCCAAAAAATAGCCTATGATCCTTCACGTGGTCTACTTCTCATCTGACCCAAATAACAGAAAAATTGCTCCGTAGTTCGTGAGATAAGCCCTTTCAAATAATTTCCCCCGTTTTTTCCACATTTTCCTCTATTTCTTCGCTTCTATTAGTCTAAGCGGGATAAAATATAGCCTATAACCTTCCTCGATAAATGGACTATCTAACACCTTCAAATCGGACCAGTGGTTCCTGAGATTAGCGCGTTCAAACAAACTAACAAACTCTTCCGCTTTATAATCTATACTAATATTATAAAGCGGAAGAGTTTGTTAGTTTGTTTGTTTGAACGCGCTAATCTCAGGAACTACTGGTCCGATTTGAAAAATTCTTTCAATGTTATATAGCCCATTTATCGAGGAAGGCTATAGGCTATATTTTATCACGCTTAGACTAATAGGAGCGAAGAAATAGAGGAAAATGTGAAAAAAACGTGGGAAATTATATGAAAGGGCTTATTTGAACGCGCTAATCTCAGGAATCTCATGAAATAATTTCAGTCTTAGATAGCCCATTTATCAAGGAAGGCTATAGGCTATATTTTATTACGCTAAGAATAAGAGGAGTGAAGAAATAGAGGAAAACGGGGAAAATTATATGAAATTGCTTATTATCTTACCTACTAGAGCTATTTTTATGTTATTTGGCAAACTTGAAGAATAGACTACGTGAAATTCCTAAATTACGCGGGCGAAGCCGCGCGGAACAGCTAGTTTTAGTATAGATTTTTATTGTGTTTTTTCAGGCGCGAATTTGGAATGCAGTAATATGTCAAGTGTGAATTTGAGGCTGGCATCCCTGAAGAATGCAAACTTACAGAACTGTGTGTTGCGGTGTGCAGAATTGGCGGGTGCTGATTTAGAGGTAATATATTTTAAAAAATAGAAAAAAAAAATGAATTTAATATGGAATAAATAATTATTATCATTCAAGATGACAATGTTCTACACAAAAAAATATGTAATTTATTATACAGAGCTACTGAAGCTAATCCTTTTTTGCACATTGATATTCACACACTCTGAATATTCATAATATTATTATGAATATCGAGAGTGTGTGAATGAATATATTGTTATTGTTATTATGTCTACATTTCATACATTAAAACAGGATTTGTTTTTCTTCCTTTACAGTGCTGTGATTTATCAGGCAGTGATCTTCACGAAGCGAACTTGAGGGGTGCGAATTTGAAAGACGCTGCCTTCGAATTAATGCTGACACCACTTCACATGTCTCAGACAATACGATAGCAATAATTTAATAGTAGTAATTATTATAATAATAATTATTATATAGTTACAGACAAGTGTATTGTAAAGTATTAGGAGAAATATTGATTGAGGCTTGAGCAGACGAGGGACCTACGTAATTTGAGCTATCACTCCGCAAGATCACAAGCAAACGTATATGTATATATGACAACATGACCGCTCCCCCATTTAAATAAATCGTTACATAATATTGTGCTTGTGGTCTCGCTATGTAGCCGCCAAAACGTGCGTTCGGGCGCATATAAACCATAGACACAGCTTAGACGGTCAAATTTTCATCAATCTGATCCGTCAATCCGGTAAAGATTGACGAAAATTTGATCGTTTAACCAACGGATTGATGGATTGATCGTATTTTTAAATGAACTTTTTATAACCATCAATATTCCGTCAATCAGATTGATGAAAATTTGACCGTCTAACCGGCGACTTAGACTGATAATCGAAATCATTATAACCAGACCAAATTACGTAAAACCACTATTTGACTTTCAATCAATTCTCCGCTGGTACTTACTTAATTAGTACTGCTTCTCATTGGCTTAGCAGTGAGGTTAAATAGTTGTACAATTATTTTTTCTCACCTCCGGGCGGAAAGCGTCAACTTTCTTTCCGCTGCGTTTACCGATGTTGCCGTTTTCCGCCTTGATTTCGATTTTCGATATGAAAAATAGTATACGCACCATGGACAGTAAATAAGAAAGCCTCAGATCACATGTTTGTTGACCTCGGCTTCGCCTCGGCCAACGGATCACATTACATGTGATCTGAGACATTTCTTATTTTCCTGCCCTAGGTAGTAATGTACTATTGTGACTGTACACAATACAATAATTAGTATTATTTTATTAGTAGGTATTGAAATAAATTTAAATTTTGTTGTTTAGTTTCAAACGAAGTTGTATTATTTACATCTTTTAATACCTCGATCGTGGGAAATCCAGACACACAGGTAGCTATTCAAATGGGCCGCTTGGCAGTTGAAGTGCCTATCCACATTGGGACATGATGTATAACCATGTTTGCGACAGCTGTCTGCAGTATGACACACTGAGAATGCGAACGCGAAACGCGTCGTGACCGCTCTCAGGCTGATAAGTGATAGGTCGCTTAGATATACGTCGACATGAGGAATTAAAGACGAATTTGCGTATGCTCCATAGACGTACGTGATGGCTCGTGAGCAGCGGCGTAGCTACTAAGGGGCCCTCAAGCTCAGGGGGCCCTCTCGATCGAACTGAACTCATGGAAATGTCTCCCATTTTCTAAATAAATAGGCAAGAGAAATTAGTCGTGTTCGTTTCGTTTTTCAATACGCATTGGCTATTACTCATTCACTAATGTGTGCGTTACTCTCTGAAGTTAAGGTTATTCGAATTATTCTAGAATCAAGTGCAAAGCCAGGCAAACTGCAAGAAAATCATAGCAGTGGGGTCCCATTTCTTAATTTGCCCCAGGGCCCTTGGTTACCTAGCTACGCCACTGCTCGTGAGTTGTGTTTGTCCATCAAAGGCCGATGTGGAGAGGTTTCATAATAACTTACGTCTTACTACGAACCAAGGGCGGAGCCAGCTTTGGCGCCAGGAGGGGTCACATAGTCGTGGTCAAGACACAAGAACTTATAATTATAATTTTCGATGTATAAAATCATGACGGATGACGGACGGACGGACGGACGGACGGACGCGACGGATGAGAGCCGCGGCCCTACCCACTAAAACACTGCGATGTTCCCTCAACACGCTGGACCGAGTGCGACCGGTAACTGCAACATGGCTTCCGGGACTCGGTCGGCGACACCTGTACGGCGCAGGCCCTTACATTGAGGGGGTTTTATGGCCCCCCAGGCCCAACAGAGGACCGTTCCTCTTCGTATGTCGCGATGCGCGGGAACATGTTGCGCATCGCGACCCTCTCGGGGACTCGGTGCAATGGGCAGCGGCATCCCCACACCACTGCCCCGAGTTCCCAGGCTAAGGCGGGATGTCGTGGCCATTACGAACCACTCGCCTTCGCCTCGGCCTTCTTCTTTGAGGTTCGAGCGCCGCCTCCCTTGCGCGCTCCGCTAACTTATAGATATTTATTTAACTATTGCAACTCTATTAAGAGGGCGACTAACGCAAAAAATCAAACATCGTCCTTCTCTCTTTACACTCACGCCCGTCTATCATATGTCAGGTGAAAAAGGACGACGTGAAATCATCGCCAAGTTAGTTTTTTCTTAAGGCCGCATACAACGAGGATTAGTGAAATTTCGTGTTTTTATTTTCACTAGAACTTTGACCACAAGTAATTATAAGCATTCAAACATTTTTTGTAAGTTAGTTACGTTCCTTACCAAGGTTAGGGTTAGCTTAAAATTTTGATTTAAATCCATTTACCACTAAAAAAATGTGCGTTAAAAATAATCCTTTCAAAATTTTATTTCTTCTAGAATTCAGCGAAAACAAATACAGGAATAAATATTTTTACGCCAAAATGTTTCAATCATGATTCCAGAGGCACCCATCAGCTTCGTTTTTGATAAAATATACCAATTATAAAGATAAATAGCTTTGTTTACAAATTTAAACAATCTGTTGGTATGTGAGAGCAACGCCTGATCATGAATATTTGGTACAAAAAATCCACAGGCACTTGATGGAAAATAAATAAATGACATCAGTCAAATCTGTGTGTCAGAGGCTGATTGTCTATCATAGAAAACCTAGAGTATGTTCACAAATATATCCCAGTATACTGGCAGCTCTTTACGTCTAGAATCGCCGTGGTCCCATACCGTTGATTCGTTTCGAAATATTTGCCAGTGAATTGTCGAATACGTTTCTTGTAATGTAATTATAATACGTCATACTTATCTAATACTAGTCGAATACCAGTACAAAATAGCGCCGTAATTTGACGTCTTCGGCAGTGGTCAGTAGACTGGGTTTTATTCCGGAACCTAGTCAACATTTTTGGTTTACAAATACTACAATATTGCTTTGTAACCTAAATTATTTGGCAAGAGACTACCTAATAAGATGCTATTCGATAATTTATATTCACCAAACGATCATTTTTACGGTTTTGGTAGGTTTGAAAGTCAAAAAATGTAAACATTACAGCTAGTCAGAAAACAATGTACAGATTACCGCAACACAGAGACAGATTTTTACGTATACATGCAATTATATAATAAATAATAACTCAAAGCAGATATGTTACTACCGCGCGCGTTGTGAAGCTTCAAATAGGGGTCAATTGGCCCCTCCTTTATTTAGTCTGCATCGAACCATCGAACGCACTTCACGAACGTACCGCGTCTTGTCAAGTACCAAAATAAATTGAAAATGCCGTCGTGTGTATTTAGAAATTGTACGAACTATGGCTCCAAAGTAAACAAAACACATGGAATCTCTTACCACTTATAAGAATGCAATAAATACCTCGATTGATTACATTTTCAATTATTTTTTCGAACAATCTGAAAAAATCGAATTTCCGCCATGGCTCAGGCGAAGAAAGTGACAGCGATATGGTTTTGACGCAAGAACGATAAGGATGGTTGCGCTGCTGCAGCCATAGAGTAGTTAGTGCAGACTCGCCACATGACTGTTAGATGGTGACTTAAATGCCTACAATTGCAGTTTATTTGTATTCTATTTTTATACGCTATGCGATGTCTTATGCAACTGTACTGTACTGTAAAATGAATGAGGAGTACATTTTGCTACCAATGATGAAGCAAAACAATTGAAGTATCGCATTTTAAAATCATTTTTGAATTCCAATGTTTTTGACTCGCTCTTAGGGGGGTATTACATTATCATTTATATTGGATCATTTACAGGATCATATTATATAGGATCCAATAAAAATTATCATTTGATCATATCTGCATATTACACTATCATATAACATTAATCCTATTTTACGTCATATGTTGTTTCAATAGCTAATGGGGAGCGCTAACGCTGACAGGTATTGACATCAGTGTTACTAGATCTCAGAGAATTCGATTTGTCAAAAGACATCGTCATTTTTAATATGGCTTGTTTTTTGTTATTTCAGCAAAATTATTCAAGTATATAATTAGAAAAAGAATTACATTACATTATTTGAAACATACTAACGAACAAGAAATTAAAAACTCTTTTTTTATATTAAATAACTGGTAACACCAATTTCTATGACCGTATTGGATCCAATCTCTCAGCAAATGTTAAAAATCTATGATCAAGGAAGAAATGAATCATTTATCTATATTACATTATCCAATATAAATGACACAATGATCTAGGATCCAATATAAATGATAATCTAATACCCCCCTTAGAACATTCAAAATAACAGACCCTATTTTTAATCATAGAGCTCATCTCATACTAATATTATAAATGCAAAAGTGTGTCTGTCTGTCTGTCTGTCTGATACCTCTTCACGCCCAAACCGCTAAACCGATTTTGCTGAAATTTGGCATGGAGATACCTTGAGTCCCGGGAAAGGACACATGATAGTTTTTATCCTGGAAAAATGTACGGTTCCCGCGCGATAAACAAATTTTGGTGCAATGGAGTTGCGGGCTTCATCTAGTAATTGATAAATACACAAATATTCGTCTCCATTTAGCACATAAAAATAATCCGGAAATACAAAAAATTTCAAAGAGACAGAAAAGAAATAAATTAAATCTTTTTGAAGGTACACAAAATATGTATTTTATGTAGTAAAAAATGATTAAAATCGATAGACTCGATCCTTCACGTGGTCTACTTCTTACCTGAACCTGTGCCAAATAACATAAAAATTGCTCCAGCAGTTCGCGAGATAAGCCCTTTCAAATAATTTCCCTCATTTTTTCACATTCTCCTATTAGTCTTAGCATGATAAAATATTGCCTATAGCCTTCCTCAATAAAGGGGCTATAATATCTAACACTGAGAGAATTTTTCAAATCGGACCAGTAGTTAGCGCGTTCAAGTTAGCCCTTTCAAATAATTTTCGAGGTTTTTTCCTCATTTTCCTCTATTTCTTCGCTCCTATTAGTCCTAGCGTAATAAAATATAGCCTATAGCCTTCCTCGATAAATAGGCTTTCTAAAACTGAAAGAATCATTAAAATCCGTTGCGTAGTTTTAAAGACTAAAGGGAGCAAAGGGATATGAGGGAAAAAAGCGACCTTATTTTATAATAATATGTATAGATATAGATATTTATTATTACTTAAATATTTTGGTGTTAAAATTTTCAATTAATGTAAAAGTAACTCTTACATATGTTCTTTCATTTCTTACCTTATTATAAAGCTGGCAACGCACCTGCAGCTCTTCTGATGTTGCGAGTGTCCATGGGCGATGGTAGTTGCTTACCATCAGGTGACCCGTTTGCTCGTTTGCCCTCTTATTTAATTAAAAAAAAACCTACTAATTAATAATATACATATTTAGCCCGGGCATACGACTGATCCTAAAGTAATTACTCTAAAAAAATATTATGTAAATACAAAGAAACAAAAATTTACACGTTATATACCCCAAGTACTAATATTTTAAAAAATATTCAATGTGTACTTTTGTTTTCCTACGACTTTATTATAATATGTATAGAATATAGCACATAGTTTAATAAAAAATAATCTAACAAACAATTAGTTTTATTCAATGTCTCTTCTGTTCAACAATAACAATATTCTCTTATTCTTTGTCGCGCATGCGCGCCGATGCGCCTGTCAAGTGCAATTCAAAACCATCTCAAAACATATAGTTATCCTATTCTATACCATTCATTACGTATTATCTGTCGCATTCATTGTTGTAACTATGGTAACCTTTAGATATGACAGAGGTAAGTACGTATTTGAATTTGAAAATTGTTTGGAAGCAATTTAAGCTGGAAGATAGTATGAACATAACAGATCTGTATTTAGTAGAATATCATTGACCTCATGTATTATTACAATAAAACAATATACACATTTCGCACATCCGGTGCAAGAATGACGTTATTGTAGTAAACATGGTTTTTCAGGAGAGGCAAATAAAGATTTGAACAGTAATATTTTTATTTTGCTTGAATATCTTTATTATTTTTGTTGATTAAATGATGATTTGGATCATACGCTTGTTAATGAATTGGATAAAGTGTCAAATATTAGTGTTAATAATACCAAAAAATACGATTAAAAAAATTGCCGCGGTAATTTGCGTCGTTATTGTGCTAAGATTTTGATTGTTAGTCAGTTATGACACATGTCTAGACACTAGTCTAGATGTGTCTAGTCACACTATCACACTAATATTATAAATGCGAAAGTTATTAGAATGGATAGATGGATGAATGGATGGATAGATGGATAGATGTTTGTCCCTTTTTAACGCCAATACTACTTAACCGATTGAACTGAAATATTGCATAGATGTAGCTAGCTATGTACTAGACCTAGAATCAAACATAGGCTATCCTTTTTATCCTGGATAAGGGAGTGCGAAGCCGCGGGCAGCAGCTAGTTATGGATAGAAACATTAAAACCAATATTTTTATGGCTCATTTATTTTAATAGTAACTTTGGTCTTTAAATCACATTTTTAAAAATAGTACTAATTAATTACGAGATCTTGCTTTTAAATCACTATACCTTTAACTAAAATAGAACTAAGGTCAACCTCACTTAAATATACTTAATTAAAGTAGGCTCTTAAAAAATCCTTCGTAGAACTTGGGAACTATGTTAGTTTCCACCAAATGCAGCAAATCTTTCTTCTTTCGCTCAGCTACACTGATCTTCGAAGTGTATGCTGGTTTCAAAGTGATTTGATTCATCAAAATTGAACTCCTCTTATTAGAAAATCGCCCTTTTACGATTTTGCAATCGACTTGAGTCCAATCTTCGTCGTAACGCATCTTATACGTATAAAAGTCAGCTTTGGTAAACTGAATAAGTTTGACCTCTGATAATTTTATCGTTGCTGTGTTTAACCCTATTTCTTCGGACAGTGCTTTCAGATCAAAGAAATCGCTATAATTAAGTTCGTGCACAATAAAAGGTTTTCCGGTCTTTTTTGCGTTTCTTATTAACTGTACGTAGTGATCTGGCGTATATATCGGACCAGATTTCTTAGCCCTTTTGATTGACTTTTCAATTATAGAATGGGCACTGTCGCCCTCATTTTAGGTGTGGCCACGTATTAAAAATTTGTGCGTTATCGACTTTATTGGCAATGTGTTGACTACAAAGTAATACATGGCCATCAAGAACCTAAAAATTTTACACAATCAATAATGAAACAAAAATTATTGCTTCTTTTAGTCATGATAGTATGGTGTATGTAAGTAGACACAGATGAGAAAAAGCAGTGAAGGAGATTGCCTAAGCCCGAGCCTGTATAGTTCTACAAAAAGGCTTTACTGCAGAGTATTTATAAAGTACTTTCTAATCTCTAAATGCTTACCGGTTCTTTTGTTGCCCACAACAGTTGTCCGAATAAAATATAACATCACAATTTGGGTTATTTTGGGCTAAGTTTTGGAGGAATTTATATACGCAAGTCCCAATTTCGATGGCGCCTCTATTACCTAGTCCTTCATGCCAAAAATAACACGATGTGGTCTTACTTTTCATGTCTGTTATCTGAAAATTAAAAAGAAATGAACGTAAGTAAACTAAACTATGAACATAAAACCTAAACTACCTTTAAAGTTAAAGCAAGGCTGAACATCTTCGACTCGCCAAGGACGAATGCAGGAAGTGTATACTTAGCACGGGATTAGATCGACGTGGTATATATTATTTAATTATGTATCAATAATGTCTGTAGGTATATATTTTATGTGTGTGTAAATAAAGAATTTGAATTAGGTACCGTGAAATTATAGCAATTGAGCTTAGATCTGTAAAAGAATGCTGAAGATTCTCCTATCGGCACTGGCATAACTGCTTGCAAGTCATAAATTGCGACTACTACATTACTTCCTGTTTCCGTACACAATCTTATATCATCTGACTTCTCTTTCCGGCTTAGACTTTTTTGTTTTAAATGTTCTTGGAAGTTCTGCTCTACTTTTTTTTTACCTTCCTCATCGGCATTTTTATACGACTCACAAAGATCGCATTGGTCTTTCTTTGGACAGAAAAAAGAAATATTGAACTCAGTATTAAATATACGAGCGTATGTATCGTAAGTGGCTGCTTCTTTATTTGCAGATGCCCGCTGCTCCTTGTACAGACGATGAAGTTGAGCAATAGTTAAACCACCATCGATGAATTCTCGAGAAGTGTTTGCTCTTAGGTAGTGGCTTTCCACTCTTGAAATAGAATTAATGTGCAAACGAACCGATTCTTTAATCTCATCATCCATCTTAGTTTGTTTGCCGTGTTTGCCTCTTTTATCCTGTGGAATAATTCCTACATCGCTTACTTTGGCGTCAATAACTGTACGTACAGTTCTTTCTGCAATTCCTAAAGTGTTCAAAAGGAACATCTTGCACACACGTATACTCTTACCATCTTTAATAAAATAGAACCCACAATTGGCTTTTCTTGGTCTCACTGCATCGGTCCTTATACGTCGGCAAGCAGGTATCAAAGGTGTGATGCAAGAGCTTAAAAAATCTCTCTGTCTTTGTAAACATCCTAAGTCCCAATAAGACTTAAATATTTGAAGTCTTGATTCTTCAGAGATTTTTTTAGAACAAGAAAGTCTGCATTTATCTGTGCACGGTGGTTTCATACTTTTAGCATTAACAGTCTTGCCAGAACTGGATTCATACTCCTTGCCTGTATTTTTCAGCACCTTCTTTTGATTTCTCTTCCAAAGATGTGGATTTCTTGCCTTCTTTTTTCCTGTTTTTACTGGTGATGTCAATTCTATATTAGTATCAGTGTTACTATTATTTGTCACAATTTGTTGACTATTTTCAGAAGTGATTCTGTCATTTCTGTTTGGTCCATTGCATTGAGTAGTTGATTTATTGGTGCTAGAGGATGAGCTTGAGCTTGATGATGAGTTTGAGCTTGATGATGAGTTTGAGCTTGATGATGAGTTTGAGCTTGATGATATTAGGCGTCTGCGTTTTCTTTCTACAGGTTTATATTCATCACCACTTTCATTTGGCGAAAAATCATCCTGAACAGAACCATCTTTATCAAGTAAAATATTACTAGTGGCGGTATCCATATCAAATGGAAATTCATTAGTATCTTGTAGCATTGATGGAGATATATTTCCTAAACTTAAACCTAAAACATAAATAAAGAATGCTTAGAAGTTGTAAATATCACTGTCCTAAAACTTATTGCGATGGCTAACCTAATCAAAGGATTAGGTACCCACTAAAGTAATAATAATAAAAATAAATAAAGTTTAAGTGATGGATGAATGGCTGTGGGATGAGCGAGTGTTTATGAAAAATAAAAGAAATGCTATATTGTTCAGTGTTAGGTATATACCATCATAATTTCCAGAACAGTCTTGTAAAGGATTTTTCTGCCTTGCAAGTGGTGCTATTGGCTCCATATTAACAAGCTCAAGAAACGATTCGCTATTTTGTAAAACTACTGCCGGGTTTAGTCCGTTTTCAACACTAAAGTGTACAGATGTATTTGACACAGTTGGTTCCAAAGAGCCGTCTGTGGATGGGAAGTTCTGTGGTTTCGGCTTCGCTGTCTGTAAGTCTAAAATAATATAAAAGTAGGTTAGGCCGAAATCATATAATCAAGTGGGTAGTACTATTATTATATATTTTGTGTAAGTACATGGTGGTATTGCAATTACTTCGTTATTTTAGTAAAATAACATGCCAAAGTTGTTTGCGAAATTTGGGAGGATTTAGATTTGCTAACTTCTAGATAACCCGACCCGCACTAAGACTTTACTAAGTTATGAATACTATGTTTATTTGTATGCGTAATAACGTTAACGTTAGTATGAAAACTTAACTCGACTTACCATTTTTATGAGTTTCATCATCTATCGGCGGGATGTTTTCGGCATCACATTGTGAAAATAGTGGAGCTACATAACCTTGCTTGCCTAATAGAGCTAATCGCTGTGCACGGCTCGTCATTCTAAGCTGAAAGGCAATAACATTTCATTTCAAGAAATAAGCAACGTCATTTTATGTAAAATAAGATGTAGGTAAGTACGTAAACATTGGCAATAAGTATAAGAAAACAACGACACGAAGGTCATTTGCGTCGTAGGGTGCATAGGCATAGGTACAAAATAAACGCAATGGTCACTTATGTCATTGTTGCACTGTATTAAATAACAGTAACATGATGCAAAAACGACAGAAATAACAGTTGCGTCGTTGTTGCGCCATAAAAATACAAATATTTTGTCATAATTACCTTTACGTCGATAAGGCTCCAGACACAAGCGTTCTCGGCGGCTCCCCGCGCGCGACTGACCAATAGGGCGTTATTGTCACCACCACTCGCGAAATTGGCGGGATTCCCGAATGGCACAATTACCCTCTGCTGGTAAGCAGTTGAACTAGAGTTCTGTCGTTTTTGCACCGGATATAAAATACATTTTCAAGACTTTTGGCATACTTAATTCAAATTTTCAAAAAACTGCAATTGTGTCATTCTTGCACCGGATGTGCGATTTGATCATTTTCCAAATTAACTGCATACTGATATACATTATAATATTTTCTATGAAATAATCTATCTTTTTTAACCGACTTCCAAAAAACGAGGAGGTTATATGTTCGGCTGTGGATATTTTTTTTTTTTTTTTTTTTTTTTTGTATGTTCAACGATTACTCCGCCGTTTGTGAACCGATTTTCGAAATTTTTGTTTTCTTGTATTAGGTTTCACTCCAATTTGGTCCCATTTTCACAAAGGTGGTGACCTGATGATGGGATCCATGAATAATCGAGGGAACTCCTCGAAAGTTATATGGAAACATATGGTGATTTTGGTTTTATATGAAGTGTACTAAGAATACGCTACCAAAAAGTCAAATATTGGGTCAAGGTATACCATGGTTTCGATGATGCTGAGAGAACTCCTGATTCCTTATAGATACACGTTTGGGAGTTTCGGCGTTGTTTTAAGAACAGAAAGCATAAACTACTATGCAATTCATATTCATCATCATAATCATCATCATCATCATCGTCATCATCATCATTACCACGTCGTGTTAAGGCCACCAATGTCTCATGGCACAGAATAGATAATAGTACAAGGCATAGGTATGGATATACTAATAATAATAATGATGTACTGTATAACAATTAACAACACCTGTTTGTTTTTAATACACGGCGGTCGGCGTCGGTCGCCGCCCAGCGCCGCCGCGCGAAGACAGAATATCGAATACTTTACTAACTCCTTTATAATATACAGATCGAATACTTTACTACTTTATAAAATTTTAATAGACAAATAGAATTAAAATAAAGTTATTTTAAAAATAGCATTTAAACAAAACAAAGCCATTAAGTGTCTTTTTAATTAGTTATACTTATTAATCGATAGATGGTGCACTAAGTACCTATCGATTTGAATTCTTGATTACAAGAACAGCTGTCAATAATTATGATAATATTAAATATTATGCTCCGCTACATCCTATGCAAGTTTGTACAATTTTTTATCTGATAGATCCTTCGATCGTGGAAAAACGAGACACAATAGCCTTTCTATTGTTATCGCAATCGCCGGTGACCGCTTCGGGCTTGAAGTATTAAAATTGTTAAATTACTTAGCACAATATGTTCACTTCACTGATAATATTATATTATTTTGTGAGTGTAAATTGTGACTCTTAACAAATTGTAATAAGATACGTAAAATATACGCGAAGATTTATCTACTAGTGTAACTAAAAAGAGTGAAATTATTATTATTTTTAACAAAAAATTAAAACCGACTTCCAAGGTAAAAACAATAATAACATTAATATGAACTAAAAAGTATTAAATAATTTTTACTATCTAATAGTGCCTTTTTCCGAATTCGGCTAAACCTCAACTATTTCTGTACTCAATCTTCATAATTTTGAAGTCGGTGCCAGTTCCAAAAATTTTAAATATTCTGTCACAGGACTGAAGATTCAGCTATCTGGTACCGACTTCAAAATAATGAAGATTGAGTACAGAAATAGTTGAGGTTTAGCCGAATTCGGAAAAAGGCACTATTAGATAGTAAAAATTATTTAATACTTTTTAGTTCATATTAATGTTATTATTGTTTTTACCTTGGAAGTCGGTTTTAATTTTTTGTTAAAAATAATAATCATATTGTATAGTTTAAGTTGTAAATTAATGTACAAATATGCAAATAATACTACGACTACATCTCAATGACTACGACATACTTTGTATTAAAACATGGTATGACATAGTAATGTTTTGCTTCAATTTATCAAGTTACGGTTACATTTACATTTTACAATGGCTTACCTTTCGTTTTTCAATAATATCCACTTAATTTACAATTTTTGTATGAGTTGCTACAAATAATTTTCACAAAATGAAAATCGAACTTTCAGTTTTAAACTCCTTCTTCGTCTTTTTTCTCATGTAGTTTATATTCTTTATGGTCTTTTTTATCAGCCAATCACAGCCGACCTTGCACATATCAAGCACAGATTATGTGATTGGGTCCAGTTGCTAAGTTTAAATTTGGAACCCAATTTTTTTTTGTTCGGAACTTGCAATGGGGATTGTCCATTTTTTTTAAATTTTGCTCATTACAAAAACATTTCGAGGAATAAGGTCAGTGATCGTTTTTCTGTATATAAACGAAAAAAATACCCATTAGTTACTTATATTTTTGAACAAATATGTTTAACATTAGTTTGACCTTCAATGGCGTTAAATTAGCAATAAATTCGACCAACATTACGTTTCGAACTTTTGGTAAGCTTCTCGTATCAGCTTTCACATAATGATAACTTACATTTTACGAACCAGCCATTATAAATAAGATTGAAAGGAAAAAAAACATACTGCAGAGGTCAATTGGCCGCCGATGATGACGTCAGAGCGAAACTTTAAAAATTTATTGAGAAAAAACTAGCCAATGAATTTCAAAATTATTTAATTTATATTCTTAAAATACCCTATTTTAACGAAAAAAAATATAAAAAGTACATGTGATTTTTTTTGGACAATGCCCATTGAAATATTATACAAGAATTAAGTAGGTACATAACCTTAAATTTAGCAATTTTTTTTTTCGTCCCGGTCGGGACAGGCAAAGGGAGCGTTGCCCATACAGCCATTCCTCATAACCACTCTGCAGATCTATACCGTAAATATTGATTTAACTTTTATTTGTAGATAGGCATATAGAGCAGCAAGCTGGGATGTTAGACGGCTGCTTAAGAAATCCTTGTATCGAGCTGGCTGAAAAGTGAAAACTGTTATCGAAAACAGAAACGCCTGTGCTCCGCTCCGGCGCTGCGAACACAAATGACAAAGAGAATAATATTATAATCAGTGTTGCCAACTCTTCAAAGCATTTTCCCCCTAAATCAACTTCAAAACCCACTAAATTTCAACCAAAACTCCCCAAGAAATCAAAAAATTTAAAATTACTTGGGGTATGTTCTACTGAGCGCTCAAAACGCTAAAATACACCTTCAGCTGGTTTAAATGGCGATCGCGATCGTTTCGACCACGGTAAAAACGGAAAAAGGAAGTCAATTATTTATTTAAAATTCAACCGACAAAAGATACAAATTACAATATATTTTTATATTGGCGGAATAAAAAAACAATTCAACATTCCAGAAAATAAAGAATCAGTAAGCATTTGTTATTAAAATGTTAATTTTAATAACAAATGCTTTTTTCAATAAAATCAATACACATATTTTTTATTTTTAAAATATTATTAAATTCAACGGTTAAACTATAGAGACATGTGCTTTTTTGCAGTAATTTTCTTTAAAAATTTTATTTGAATCGATACCAAACGTTAAGGTTGTTATTAAAAAAATATATCCATTCTTCAAAAATTTTACCCCCAAAAATTACCCCCAAGATATTTTACTCCCTAAAAATACCACTAAATTTTTTTTTTCCCACTAAATTTAGTGGGAAATCCCCATAGTTGGCAACACTGATTATAATCACTACCAAAGAGAATATAATCACTACGTGTGCGAACTCTGATGTCTGAATAGACAAACTGTGTCCGGCCAGCAAGTGTTATTGAACATTTCGTGAAAATTTTATTTTTAAATGTTTTGTAGGTAATTATTTAATTTAATAACTAATTAAAAGTATTGTAAAGTGTAAACACAGAGGTCAGAGATAGGTCAGAGGTCAGAGTCTAGATTCTAGAAAATGTTTGACAGATATCCACAGAATGCGCGTCTGTCGTAGGCCCCGCGCGACCGTGTCAGTAACGGTGCGTCCACATTTGTATCATTTGCGCGATCAGATCTCCGAATTCTCCGATCAGATCTCCGTCGCGTATCATTGAAGCGTGTCAAAATGATACGCGTATCATGATACGCCCCGATCGCTATTAACCGCGTATCTAGTACATGATGTTTGTCCGCAGAATATGTTTATGAGCAGTGGAAGTGGATTGCTATAGGAAACACTGTTTATTTTACACAAAGAACGTTTATTATTATTTTAGAAAATATTATGACCGCTGTACACTCTCGCCGAGAGCTCTCGGGCGAGAGTCTCGTGCGAGAGCCCCTTGCCCGAGTGCGATCATGTACATTCTCGCTTAGTTCAATCGCAGTTAAGAACTCAGACAAGATGGACGAAAACGACCATTCACCATTCACCATGCATCGAAAGATATCATTGTAATCCAAAGATTTATTATCATAATTAATTTTATTTCTCACAGATAATGACTGATAATGTCGTTTATTATTGTTATTTTTCTGTTCTACACTGTCCAACGGCGGAACTAGTACTGAAAGACGCGAGAGTGTACAGTAGTGCGCTCGTTTTCCTCGCGAGACCCTTTGTCTCGGGCGCAAAATACCGACAACGGACCGAGAGGGTCCGAGACAGGCGAGACGAGGCGAGCGCACCCATGTACACTCTCGCGCTCGGGCCGCCTCGCTGTGTCTCGGCGAGAGTGTACAGCCGGCTTTACACTTTTTACATAAGCACAATATACAAGGAGCCCTTTTTGACAAGGAAAAATGACACACGTCACAAGCCCATAGAGAATAGACACAGCCCACAAAGCAGAGAGGGCACCATAGATTAAAAATCTATTCAATATAAATTTAATGTTGCCTTATTTTAACACACCCCCTCAACAATAAATTTTATTACAATATTATAACCCTTAACTATTTTTTTATTTCCATCACACCCCCTCAATAAGTATAGTTAGGAACCCTAAAAAATATTTGACCGACTGGCTTCTTACAAATGAATAACTTTAACTTAAAATTTTATTTAACTAAGTATACAATTCCTTAACCTTTCAAAACATTGTTTGCCCAATGGCTTTGTAAACATGTCTGCAATATTCTCATTTGTATTAACATAAGTAACATTAACTTCACCATTACATACCTTTTCCATTATATAATGATATTTTATATCTACATGTTTTAATCTTTTATTACTGTCACTAGATGATGAAATTTTTATTACACTTAAGTTATCTTCTAAAATATTTATGTTAACATTATATCCAAAATCAATTAATAATTGCTTCCAGCCAACAGCCTTCAGTTATAGCTAAACACAATGCAATATATTCAGCTTCACAAGATGACAATGATACAGATTGTTGTTTTTTTGTACCCCATGAAATAGGACAATTAAATATATAGTATATAAATCCAGAAGTTGACCTTCTGTCGGCTATATCCCCAGCCCAGTCTGCATCAGTATAACCTTGTAATGTTACATTGCTATTATTATACTTATACACTAATGACAAAGAAATAGTACCTCTTATATATCTCATAACTCTCTTTAAACACTTATACAATGCCATACTTGCATAGTTTAAATATCTACTAAGGAATCCTATTGCTAACGATAAATCAGGTCTCGTACAACATGCATATAACAAACTACCTAATATGCTTCTACAAGTACTCTCAATTTCTTTGCTTTCTGGTTTATTTCTCTTTAACAATTCAAAATTAAAGTTTTGCTCTAGTGGTGTAGATACTGTTTTGCATTTATACATATTATGTTTAATTAATAATGATTTAAGATATTTTTCTTGGTTTATTACTGTTACAAAATTTTTTATGTCTTGTTTTACACTTATACCCAAATATGCGTTTGCTATACCTAAATCTTTCATACTAAATTTATTACATAATGAATTTTTGAATGTTTTTATCTCTATATCATCATTTCCATAATAAATTAAATCGTCTACATATAACAATAAGTATATAAACTTGTCATTTTGCTTTCTAAAATATAAACATGGGTCATTTTTGGATCTAACAAAATTTTCTTGTAACATGAAATTATTAAATTTTTCATTCCAATAACGGGGTGATTTCTTTAAACCATACAAAGATTTTTTAAGTTTTACAATTTTATCATTATGAAGTTTCATAAATACCTTTTCTTTAATTTCACCATGCAGAAATGCTCCTACGACATCCATCTGGAATACGGGTAACCTCTTTTGGACTGCAACTGCCATCATAGTTCTGAAAGTTGTTAAGCTCGCTACGGGTGTGTACGTATTGTTGTCACAGTTCTTTTGTTCAAAACCTCTTGCCACTAGCCTGGCCTTGTATAGTTTGTTGCCATCTGCTTCTTTTATTTTAAAAACCCATTTGCTACTTATAACATTTTCCTCTTGAGGTACATTTTTCACCTCTTCCCAGGTTTCATTTTTTTCCAGTTGAGTCATTTCATTTTCTATGGCCTCAGCCCACTTAGTTTTTTCAGGACTAGCCATTGCATCTTCATAAGATATTGGCTCTTCGCCTAGGCAAAAAAAATTTGTGTCATAATCGTTCATCCAATTTGGTGGCTTTCTTTTCCTCTTTTCTGTTTGATCGTCAGTGTTATCTTCTAACTCAGGTAAGATATTATTTTCTGTTTCAAGCAAAATTTCATCTGTTTCTGGTGTTTCATATAACTCTACATTTTCTCCCTCTGTTTCAGATTGGATTGAACTTTCTTCGTAGAATGAGTTGATATTAGAATCATCCTGTTCCTCTTCTTCAGGGTTATCTATCAGTAAGTCTTCTTTTTGTACATATATATCTTTATTTTTATTATTATGTGTCTGATAATTCATGTTAATTACTACAATTTCTCTTTTTAATTCTACATCATTTTTCTTTGGTAAGTATACTCTATATCCTTTGCTTGTCTCTCCATAACCAACAAATTTTCCAAATTCTGATTTGTAATCCCATTTTAGTCTCTTTTGATCAGGTATATGAACTGCCACGTCTACTCCAAAACTGTACATGTTAGTTATATTATATTTCGGTCTTTTATACCATAATTCATAAGGAGTTTTGTCTGTTATTCTACTTTTTCCTGTTCGATTCAAAACATATGTTGCAGTATTTACTGCTTCTGCCCAAAATTGTTTTCCAAGTCGACTTTCCGCTAACATAGATCTAGCAGATTCCACAATTGTGCGTATCTCGCGTTCTGCGCAACCATTTTGTTCTTGGAGATATGGAATACTTTTCTCATGTCTTATACCTTTAGAATGTAATAATTTTTCCACAATTTTATTCACAAATTCTGTTCCATTGTCGCTTCGCATAATTTTAATAGTGTGGCCTGTTATATTTTCACTCTCACTTATATAATTCTTAATATGTTCTGCTGTTTCATTTTTATTTCGTAGAAAATATACTCTTCTATATTTTGAGTAATCATCAACTAGTAAAAGGAAATATTTTGCACCTCCCAGTGACACACTCTCCATCGGTCCACATATGTCCATGTGTATTAAATCTCCTGGTTTTTCACCTCTTGTGTCACTTTTATTAAATGGTAACTTATGTTGTTTACCTTGTAAACATGATGTGCATATCTCTGAATCACCTTCTTTATACTCAATATTGTTTTGTTTCAGAATAGTCTTCACATGCTCAATATTCTGATGACCTAACTTCGAATGCCACTCAGCGAGTCCACTATTTGATTGACCAACCATAGCAATATCGGATTCATTTTTAAAATTCATTAAAAACATTTTTCCTTTTCTGTAAGCGGTTGCTTTAATTAAATTATCTTTTATAAAAGTGCATGTCTTTTGATCACACCTCATTGTATAACCTTTATCCATTGCTACCGATGATGAGAACAGATTTACTTTTATTTCTGGTATAAATAGAACATTGTATAAAATAGTAGGTATCCATTGTTTTCCATTGTAAGCGCTCAAGTGTATTTCACCTTGACCAAGAGCTTTTATGATTGAACCATCACCAATTATGATATCTTTCGGCGTTGATAAAGTTTTATAATTTTTGAACAAATTTATATTTTTGCACATATGTTCCGAGGCACCACTGTCCATCACCCAGCATGTTTCTAGAAAATTGTTTGCATAGGAAAAGTGTATTGCTGATGTAATGAATGCATTTGTATTACCTTTTACGTTGTCAGGTTTTTGGTTTGAAGTATTTTTATTTCTAAACCAGCAGTCTTTTTCTTTATGATTAAACTTTTTACATATTTTACACTGCTTATAGTTTTTACCAGTGTTAAAATTGTTCATGTTTTTCTTACAGTCCTTTTTATAATGTCCAACTTGTTGACATTTAAAACATTTTCTCTCGCTGTTTTTAGATTGGGTAGACAAAGCCATTTTCTCCTCATAGATATTGTTACGTTGCTCTTCTAGCACCAATCTGGATATTAATTCTGATAATTTTCTGTCTGCCATAGGAACTGAATCCCAAGCTGAAATAAAATGTCTAAAATTTTCTGGCAAAGAACTAATAATTTTAGTGACTACCATGGATTCGGGTATATTTCCACCTGCCTGTTTTATTCTATTTGCCAATCCTTCTAGCTTTGCTATATATAATGATATTTCCTCATTTTTAGTATATTGGGCTTCAAAAAACTTTTGTTGCAATATGTGTAAAGAAGTGTCAGATTTCGATTCATATATTGAACACAACTTTTCCCATATTTCTTTAGCAGTCTCACAGTTAGACACTTGTAAAATGTTTTTGTTGTTCAGCCTTGTTACAATAATTGATTGTGCCTTTGCGTCTCGTGTCGGCCATTTTACATCTTGACCATCATTTATCTCCGATCCGTCTACAACACCAAATATTCCTTGTGCTTTTAATATTACACGAATTTGAAACTTCCAAGACATCCAATTCGATAATCCTTCCAATATTAGTAAGTTTTGGTTTTCTGAAGTAGCTTCCATATCTATACCGTTTTACCCGGCCCGTTCTTTGTTCCGACCTCGCTTTACCACGATAATAATCTATAGCAATCCGGAGTTCTGGGCGCATAACCTGTCCGCAGAATATGTTTATGAGCAGTGGAAGTGGATTGCTATAGGAAACACTGTTTATTTTACACAAAGAACGTTTATTATTATTTTAGAAAATATTACACTTTTTACATAAGCACAATATACAAGGAGCCCTTTTTGACAAGGAAAAATGACACACGTCACAAGCCCATAGAGAATAGACACAGCCCACAAAGCAGAGAGGGCACCATAGATTAAAAATCTATTCAATATAAATTTAATGTTGCCTTATTTTAACAATGTTGATGTATCAAATACTCGCATGATCGGCAGAAAGATCTAATAGGCGTCCACACTATGACACGCATACTTGATACGGCGCGATGATCGCGACGGAGATCTGATCGCGCAAAATGATACAAATGTGGACGCACCGTTACTGACACGGTCGCGCGGGGCCTACGACAGACGCGCATTCTGTGGATATCTGTCAAACATTTTCTAGAATCTAGACTCTGACCTCTGACCTATCTCTGACCTCTGTGTTTACACTTTACAATACTTTTAATTAGTTATTAAATTAAATAATTACCTACAAAACATTTAAAAATAAAATTTTCACGAAATGTTCAATAACACTTGCTGGCCGGACACAGTTTGTCTATTCAGACATCAGTGTTCGCACACGTAGTGATTATATTCTCTTTGGTAGTGATTATAATCAGTGTTGCCAACTATGGGGATTTCCCACTAAATTTAGTGGGAAAAAAAAAATTTAGTGGTATTTTTAGGGAGTAAAATATCTTGGGGGTAATTTTTGGGGGTAAAATTTTTGAAGAATGGATATATTTTTTTAATAACAACCTTAACGTTTGGTATCGATTCAAATAAAATTTTTAAAGAAAATTACTGCAAAAAAGCACATGTCTCTATAGTTTAACCGTTGAATTTAATAATATTTTAAAAATAAAAAATATGTGTATTGATTTTATTGAAAAAAGCATTTGTTATTAAAATTAACATTTTAATAACAAATGCTTACTGATTCTTTATTTTCTGGAATGTTGAATTGTTTTTTTATTCCGCCAATATAAAAATATATTGTAATTTGTATCTTTTGTCGGTTGAATTTTAAATAAATAATTGACTTCCTTTTTCCGTTTTTACCGTGGTCGAAACGATCGCGATCGCCATTTAAACCAGCTGAAGGTGTATTTTAGCGTTTTGAGCGCTCAGTAGAACATACCCCAAGTAATTTTTTGATTTCTTGGGGAGTTTTGGTTGAAATTTAGTGGGTTTTGAAGTTGATTTAGGGGGAAAATGCTTTGAAGAGTTGGCAACACTGATTATAATATTATTCTCTTGAAGTTGGCGGGCTTTTTAAAAAGAGAAGTCGTATTTTTTCAATTTTTGCGAAATTAATTATTTAAAATAGTTTATATAAAGCATTTTAATAATAAAACAACGCAAAACGGTGGAATAATAGACGTTGAAATGGAGGATCCTGGGGGGACAGCCCCTGGGAAACCCGGCAGAAAAAGGCCGCGAGGGCCTGATACTGACGAAGACAGGGATGTTTTAGATGAGTCATTTTACATCCCGTATAGTAAACCCGGCTACAGACGCTTATTCCCTGAGAAGTCCCAATCTCAGGAGTATATCGTATACACCGAATCCACCCAAACCGATAGCAATATCGGCAACAAAAATCCGTTAACACTAACATCCATATTCAAAGAAGAAATCAAAGGAATAACCGGCATAAAAAGAGTAGCAGCCAATAAAATAGCAATAGCATTCTCCCAGGCAAGTTATGCCAATAATTACTTGCTGAATGAAAACTTCCATAGAAAAAATAATTTCAAAGCATTCATCCCAGCTAGGAGCATCGAAAAGATAGGAGTACTACGGTATGTACCGACTAGGATAAGTAATGAAGACCTATTCAAAAAGTTAACTTCTGCCTATGAAATTATTGGAGTGAGAAGGTTCACCAAAAAAGTTAATGGCAAAGTGAAACCGTTTCAAACGGTTTCTGTGACATTTCTCTCCAATATACTACCACAATCTGTCTCATTAGATATTTTTAATTATAAAGTATATGAATATAACCCTCCTTTGCTGCAATGTTACAAGTGCTTTAAATTTAATCACCATGCTAAGATATGTAAATGTGTCCAAAAATGTTCGATTTGTTCAAAGGAACATCATTATTCTAAGTGCCCTGATGATCAGGCACTGCATTGTGCCAACTGTGGTGGACCACATCTTGCTATATCTAGAAACTGTCCGGTTAAGCAAAAGAAAATATTGGAAAAACAAAATAAACAAAATAAAATGGCATACGCAAATGTGACTAAAAACACTGACCACACTTACAGTTTGGCACATTACAGTACTGATTTCCCGGCTTTACCACACAAAAAACATGAGATAACTAATGAGGAATTAATACAAGGTATAATAAAAAGCGACAACATTTTAAAGTCTTTAGTAGCTACATTAGTAAATTTAAGTAACAGTAATAAAAAAATGACAACATCAGTAATAAAGGAAGTATTATTAAATAACCTTAAACATGGATAGTAATTTTTTGAAAATATGCCAATTTAATGTTGAAAATCTTAATAGCAAAAAACCTCTTCTTATTACTTTTTTGGACCAAAATGACATTGATATATGTTTGTTAAATGAAACACATTTAAAAGAAAATCATAATTTTAAAATAACAGGTTATAATTTTATTTACCAACATGGCCTTAACGGCCGTGGTGGAGTCGGCATACTCATTAGGAATAATTTCAAATATATTACTGTCAATCTGCCTTTTTATGAAGATTTACAATCTGCAGCTATAGTTCTTAAAACTGATATTGGTAATTTGTCTATCTTATGTAGTTATAGTCCACCAAGACGAGGAAGGTTCAAATCTAGACAACTTAAACAAATTATTAATAGTTTACCAAAACCGATAATACTATCCGGAGATTTAAATGCTCATCATGTTGCTTTTGGATGTCTTCAAACCAAGCCTCGAGGTACAGATGTTTACGATTTATTAGATGAGTGTGACCTATGTATCCTGAACTCGGGAGTTCCAACAACAGTAGGTAGTTTGCGTAATAGCCAATCTTCAATTGACATTACTTGTCTTAGCCCACAAATCGCTCCTCTATGCCATTGGAGCGTTAGTGATGATCCAATGGGCAGCTATCATTATCCCACTTTCACATTTATTGAACTCCATCCACAAGATTTTGAAGTTGGTCAACCAACGGAAAGATTTCTGTATGACAAGGCAGATTGGAAGCTCTTCGCATCTGAAACTGAAAAGGCATTCAGGTCATTTACTATTGATTACAACGAACCTTTATCTACTTATAATAAATTTTGTGTTACATTAAATACAGTTAAAGAATCATGTATTCCAAAACTAAATATAACTTCCCCAACCATGAGGAAAAAACCAGTTCCCTGGTGGGATAATGAATGCTTAGAAGCAGTTAAAAAAAGTAAAGCTGCTCTAAATTTTTATAGAACACATTCATCTATAGAAAATTTCATTGAATATAAAAAAATAGATGCAATTAAAAAAAAGTTATTAAGGGAAAAGAAAAAGAATAGTTGGAGAAACCTTTGTGAATCATTCAACAGACAAACACCTGTTACTGTCATCTGGAATTATATCCGTAGATTTAAAAGAGCTTCTTCTGTTAGTAAACCAAAAAACAGTGAATGGATTCCATCTTTTCTTGATAAGTATGCACCCAATGATCCACCTGAAAAATATATAGATAGTAATTTATTAAATTCATATTTTATTCAGGAAGGCAATTCAAGTAGCATATTTTTGAGTAATACTTTTACATGGCAAGAATTCCAATTTGCTTTGAAATCTAGAAAAGACACTACTCCAGGCTTAGATGATATCCCTTACAAAATATTAGGCTACATGCATGAAGATGCCCAAAAAATATTATTAGATATTTATAATCTATTATGGACAAACAATCTTATACCAGACTCATGGAAAACACAATGTATTGTACCAATCCTTAAACCAGAAAAACCGGAAAATGACTGTAACTCATATAGACCTATATCTTTGTCATCTTGTGTTGGTAAAATATTTGAATACATGCTTAAGGTGAGACTAGACTGGTATGTTGAATCAAATAATATCTTACCAAGGGAGCAGTATGGCTTTCGTAAAGGTAAAAGTTGTGTAGAAAGCTATGTTGCATTATTAAGGGATATTAAAGATTCATTCCACTTATTTTCCTCCACTGTTTGTGCCTTTCTCGATGTTCAGGGGGCATTTGATAATGTTGATCCAACTATCCTTGTTGAAGTCTTGATAGATATAGGTGTCCCCGGAAAAGTCTGTGAATGGATTTTTAAATTTTTATTTAAGAGAACAATGTATGTCATATTTAATAACATTTTACATGGACCTAGACATATATATAAAGGAACAATGCAAGGTGCCACTATTTCGCCACTATTATATAGCATATACACAAGTCAACTGTGTAAATATCTTTTAAGTTGTAATGTAAAATTTCTACAGTATGCGGATGATATTGTTGTGTATAGTAGTCATAAGGATGTAAATATTGCTGTAAATATATTAAATAAGGCATTAGAACAAGTATATAATTACTATACAAGAAAATTAAAGCTATGGATAAGTTTGGAAAAAAGTACAGCCATGATTTTCTCTAAATCAGATCCAAGAAGTTTATTTAATGTTAAACTTCACAACAACAGTCTCAAATGGGTCTGCGAAAAAAAGTTTTTGGGGATATATCTTGACAATAAGTTAAAATTTGAAAATCATATCCAACAAATTATCAAAAAAGCTTGTGGTGGTCTTAACATAATTAGATCTTTGGCAGGAGTACACTGGGGATCCGACCCTAAAACTTTATCCATGTTATATAAGAGTTTAGTACGTAGTCACTTTGATTACAGCACCTTAGCATATTACAACTGTAATTATAACTTATTAAGAAAATTAGATGTTATTCAAAATAAAGCTCTTAGAGTCATAACAGGTGCAATGTGCTCTACTCCTATACATATCATGGAGGCCGAGACATGTATACCTCCACTAACTATTATAAGGCTAAAAATTGCTGAACGATTTTGCTTAAAGGTATTTGCCTCTAAAAATAATCATCTTTTAAATAGAATTCTTCCTATAGTTCCAACAAATAGTATGAAAGTGGGTCCATATACTGATGTTTCTAACATTATTTCTAGAAAATTGCCCGAACTATTAAGGATTATGATAAACATCTACTTAAATATTGGAAATTATATATTTAGAGAAAATCATTGGCCTATGTATAATATTGAATATAATGCATACATGCATGATGTTACAATATGTGAGCAACAAATAAGTAATCAAAATGATCTTCTCAATACTATAGATAATGAGTACAGAATTTATACTGATGGGTCGAAAACCTTAAATATTGTTACATCAGCCTATTATGACCCTCAGAAAAAAATTAAAAAATGTATAAAATTTGCGTATGAATGTAGTATATTTACTGCTGAATGTTATGCTATATATAAAGCATTATTGTATATATCTTCAATTAATGAAAGCAATTGTTTGATTTTAACTGATTCACTTAGTGTTATAACTGCACTTAAAAATAGGGTCTTAAAATTTAATACAAATTATTTAATATTAAAAATTAAGCAAACTTTGTACCATATGTATAATAATAGTAAAAATGTTAAATTCATTTGGGTACCTTCTCACTCTGGAATTACTGGCAACGAAGAAGCTGATGCCGCAACAAGAGGAGATCCAGACGAAGACCACAGTCAACTCCAGCACATACCGTATACAGATATACATGCTCCTATGAAAGACTGCCTGGGAGAGTTGTTCAAGGCATACTTTACCCAAACGTCGTCTGAAAAAGGAAAATGGTATTACGATATACAAAAGGTCCCGCCCGCCAAACCGTGGTACCATAAATTGAAAGAAATGTCTAGATCATTTATAGTTACTATGAACAGGATGAGATTTGGGCATTGCCAAGTTAAATCTCATCTCTACAGATTGAAGATGGTGAATACCTCATTTTGTGACTGCGGCGTTGAAGAGGAGACTCTTGATCATCTGGTTCTTCGATGTGGAAAACATAATATGGCACGCCTAATGATGCGTAGTGAAATCAGTGAATTGGACAAAGATGACAGTGACAGTGATATAAACATAGACAACTTGTCTTTGAAAGATTTACTTCAAAAAAATACTTTTTATTGTCCGCTTTATAGCTTTTTAAAAAATGTTGAGAAAAAACTTTAATTTCGTAATGCCCTGTGTAATGTTAAGTTAAGTTACTTGTTGTTAAAAACAATGAAATGTATTTTAAGGACTGGGCTAAAAGGACTAGAATCCAGGCCCGTAAAATTTTATTAAAAAAAAATATATATTATTCTCTTTGTCATTTGTGTTCGCAGCGCCGGAGCGGAGCACAGGCGTTTCTGTTTTCGATAACAGTTTTCACTTTTCAGCCAGCTCGATACAAGGATTTCTTAAGCAGCCGTCTAACATCCCAGCTTGCTGCTCTATATGCCTATCTACAAATAAAAGTTAAATCAATATTTACGGTATAGATCTGCAGAGTGGTTATGAGGAATGGCTGTATGGGCAACGCTCCCTTTGCCTGTCCCGACCGGGACGAAAAAAAAAAATTGCTAAATTTAATGACCGCTGTACACTCTCGCCGAGAGCTCTCGGGCGAGAGTCTCGTGCGAGAGCCCCTTGCCCGAGTGCGATCATGTACATTCTCGCTTAGTTCAATCGCAGTTAAGAACTCAGACAAGATGGACGAAAACGACCATTCACCATTCACCATGCATCGAAAGATATCATTGTAATCCAAAGATTTATAATCATAATTAATTTTATTTCTCACAGATAATGACTGATAATGTCGTTTATTATTGTTATTTTTCTGTTCTACACTGTCCAATGGCGGGACTAGTACTGAAAGACGCGAGAGTGTACAGTAGTGCGCTCGTTTTCCTCGCGAGACCCTTTGTCTCGGGCGCAAAATACCGACAACGGACCGAGAGGGTCCGAGACAGGCGAGACGAGGCGAGCGCACCCATTTACACTCTCGCACTCGAGCCGCCTCGCTGTGTCTCGGCGAGAGTGTACAGCCGGCTTAAGGTTATGTACCTACTTAATTCTTGTATAATATTTCAAACAGCGCGGTTGCCATTTGGCAACTTTGGTTGCCATTTTGGCAACATTTGACCCTTCGGGGCAACCAAATGGCAACCGAGCTCAAATGGCAACTTTTTGGCAACTTTTCGACATGACGCGCGATCATCGTTAAAAAAATATCGAATACAATGATATTCAACTAAATACAGATCTGTTACGTTCATACAATTTTCCGGCTTAAATTGCTTCCGAACAATTTTCAAATTCAATTGTCAAATTTGACAGTTAAATGAAACAAAAGATACGAAATGACATTTACATAAAAGAGACAGACTATACAAAAGACGGGTCAATTGGCCCGTATTTAATGGCTTCACATTTCACAACGCGCGCGGTAGTAACATATCTGCTTTGAGCTTTTTTATATAATATCATTGATCGAATATATTTCGCAGATGAACTGAACTCATCGAATTGAACAAAATCAAAATCTTGAACGCATTTTTATTCCCAAATGAAAACAATACTTAAGCATACTTAAGTATATATAATAGACAAACAAATTGTACCCATATTTCTACCAGCAAAAGGTCTATTTTGGTGAAGCTAGATATAAAAGTAATTTTATGTAAGTGTAGTGCGATGCAAAGGAAATTTTTTCGTGGTTTTCTAATACTTTTGTTTTTAAATCTATTGGTAAGTCCTCTTTATTGTTTTAATCGAAGAAGCTACCTATCTAAGGCATAGATTACACGGTCAATATTATCACGATTCTAGTATCACGGGATTCACAAATAGTACTGCGATACTGTGATTCGGCCTATTACACCATCAATATTATCACGGAATCTTGATAATATTGATGCGTGTAACCCACGCCATAGACCTATTTGAAAAACCAATTTTAATGATTGAAGACTCAACAAGTGCGATCTGTGTTCGGTGTACACGTCTACATTACAGTAGGTTCGAGAACAGATGCACTTCAGCTTTTATATTATACTAGCTGTACCGGCAAACGTTTCTTTGCCATATTATATAAAGTATATCGCCCGTATTATTTTATTCAATATAAGTGACGGGATAGCGATGGCAACGGCCATCGCTATCCCGTGACCCGCGTCGCATAAACAATGGTCGCTCTTTATAGACAAATAATTTGCAATAAAATAAAATTGCGACTATAATTAAAGATCTAAGCTATCCTATCTCTCAAGTTGGAAAAAAGCACACATTTAAAAAACAAAAACATCAACATCGGTTAAATTACCTATCGTACCCTAAGTTACTAGAAAAGTACAAATTACTAACCTTAAGGCCGCATACAACGAGGATTAGTGAAATTTCGTGTTTTTATTTTCACTAGAACTTTGACCACAAGTAATTATAAGCATTCAAACATTTTTTGTAAGTTAGTTACGTTCCTTACCAAGGTTAGGGTCAGCTTAAAATTTTGATTTAAATCCATTTACCACTAAAAAAATGTGCGTTAAAAATAATCCCTTCAAAATTTTATTTCTTCTAGAATTCAGCGAAAACAAATACAGGAATAAATATTTTTACGCCAAAATGTTTCAATCATGATTCCGGAGGCACCCATCAGCTTCGTTTTTGATAAAATATACCAATTATAAAGATAAATCGCTTTGTTTACAAATTTGAACAATCTGTTGGTATGTGAGAGCAACGCCTGATCATGAATATTTGGTACAAAAAATCCACAGGCACTTGATGGAAAATAAATAAATGACTTCGGTCAAATCTGTGTGTCAGAGGCTGATTGTCTATCATAGAAAACCTAAAGTATGTTCACAAATATATCCCAGTATACTGGCAGCTCTTTAGTCTTTACGTCTAGAATCGCCGTGGTCCCATACCGTTGATTCGTTTCGAAATATTTGCCAGTAAATTGTCGAATACGTATTTCTTGTACTTAATGTAATTATAATACGTCATACTTATCTAATACTAGTGGAATACCAGTACAAAATAGCGCCGTAATTTGACGTCTTGGGCAATGGTCAGTAGACTGAGTTTTATTCCGGAACCTAGTCAACATTTTTGGTTTACAAATACTACAATATTGCTTTGTAACCTAAATTATTTGGCGAGAGACTACCTAATAAGATGCTATTCGATAATTTATATTCACCAAACGATCATTTTTACGGTTTTGGTACGTTTGAAAGTCAAAAAATGTAAACATTACAACTAGTCAGAAAACAATGTACAGATTACCGCAACACAGAGACAGATTTTTACGTATACATGTCAAAACATTGTAAAATGATATATGATATGTCCATTGTCCAATCCATAGCAATAGAAATAATTACTACATCTTAGCACTGGAGTAATAAAATCTGCACAAGAAATCGTAAAAATAATATTATCATGCGGATAGATCTAGATATTTTGTAGATACCTTCACCATGATATTGGTGCACCTCGGGAGGAAATAACTAAGGATTCTACATTATTTAAGAAAAAATAATGTGATCGAAATGAAATGCCCTAAAACCTTATTTGATTTTATCAAAAAAATATATTTTATGAACAAAAATCGCGACGGCATTTAAAAGTACTACATCATGATTTTGGTGCACCTCGGGAGGAAATAACTAAGGATTCTAAATTCTTTAAGAAAAAATAATGTGTTCGAAATGAAATGCCCTAAACCTTATTTGATTTTATCAAAAAATATATTTTATGAATAAAAATCGCGACGGCATTTAAAAGTAAAAACTAAAGAGATTGCATTTATGCGATTATTAATTCTTTACTCACGACAATTTGATGCAATGTACAGGAACCGTAATTTTTTTCCGGACCAAAAAGTATCCTTCGTCCGTTCTTCACCAAATTTCATAAAAATGGTTCGGCATGAAAAGGTAACAGACATACTATTCTAATATTAGTATAGATTATTATTAAAGTTTAAATTTAATAAGATACACATTTCGTAAATATTTCAAACACCTACCCGTGTTTGTAGGCACCGGTTGTCATTATTAATGTCGAGCAGAAAAGGCCTAAAAATTGTAGTTTTGTTTTGAATATTCCAGACCTCATAATTATTCATTTAAATATTTTGTTTCTATATTTTGTTGCTATGGTGATTGGTGACAGCAAAAATAATAAAATATTCTTGAAAATTTTTAAGTTCTCTAGCTACCGAGTTTACTTGATATACACCCTGGAAACAGACAGACGAATATCTCTTATGGGAACAGATTCCTAAAAATTTAAAATGACAAAGAAAATATGAATATGATCTGCATAAGTATTATGAATATATTATTATTATAATGAAAACAAAAACGTTACCTTTACTGCAAGTAGAGTTATCGTTTTTGAACTTGTGGAGGGTGTTAGGTATATTGATTCCAGGTGATATAAGTGATCATCATGGGGCTACACTCTACATCTTATTTATTAAAGCTATTGCAATAAACCCAAGCACAAGATTCTCATTGAGGTCATAAAATAAGCTCCCTATTTCCCAGCAGTAAGCGAGCTGTTTTATTTTAGTTAAAAACTTTTGAATCTACTTTACCGAATTTTAAATCTACTTCGGTATTAATACTTTGGGATGTGTGTGTGTCCTTATATAAAGTTCACTGTGAAAGTAGCAGCGTTAAGAGTTGCTTTTGAATTCCAATGTTTCTATGGAAAATACGCCAATATCATGAACATTTGCGATGAACTATACAGTATGGGTAATACTTTATTTTGTTATACATTGTAATTTGTATATGTATTATTATGAGGAAATAATTTTTTTATGTTCGTGAGTAGGTACAGAACAAACATCATATTTAAATATCTATAAATACATCATTTTATTATAATACAAAATTCATTAAAGATTTCGTTTATCAAGTTATGCATAAGTTATGAACATGGCCTCTCTGTTAATCATTACTCTGTATGTCGAGTTTACCACGTGATCACATTATTTCTGAAAATACTAAAATCGACTACGGCACAGTATAGCAATATATCCCAATAACAGTAGTGAAACGAATGTACTTGCGCAGAGCAACGGAGGGGTACTCGCGGGGAAGCGGGCGGCGCGGGCCCGCGTATACAAACTCGCGGAGTTTGTGTACCTGCCCGCGCAGGGGTGACGTTGGCGCGTTGTCTACGAATTTTGTGTTGTAACAATTATTGTGAAACGATAACTTATCTTATAAACATGGGATATTATAAGGGTTCAGACTTCAGTGTGCGGATGTAAATCTGATTAAAAAAACAAAAAGGATTTAAATTTTTATAAATATCGGCTCACAGCAGCTGTTCACACTAATATTCTGTTGGTCTTGGCTAGGGCTTGAATATCGGATGGTTTTTCAATTCCGGAATTGGGTTTCGATATTCAGTATTTCAATTCCGGAATTCCGGAATTCCGGAACTCAAAAGTGTCTTTTTTGTGAAAAAAAGTTTAAATTGAAAATATTGAAACCAAAAGATCAACGCGAGTGGGATTTGAACCCACGAGCCTGGCGATCCGTGCCAGCCACTGCTCAAACCAACTAGCACTGTGAGTGCAGAACACAAATAAAGAAGTTTCTCTATCTATCTAAGTGTAAAAAGATTGCAAAAATGTCATACCTAATATTATTATTTTATTATTTAAATGTATGTTTTCTATCAAATACCATTAATTTTATGGATTTACTTTCTTAGTGTGTATTAGAAATATGATCAAATAAAACAATTGAAATGAAAAGTACTTGAGTTTTATATACTTATAAGAAAAATCAGAAATTATTCATTTGTAGTAATTAAAGTCAATGAAATCGCATAAGAAGCTCACTACACTAACGGAAACGTGCGACAGCTGTTGATGATTTATAATCTAAGTACATTTTTGTTTATAATGAAATTTTAAGAAGGTAAGCGCGTTCAAACTGTCGTCATTGAGTGAGCTTCGTACGCGATTACATAATATATTGGTGACCACCGAAAAAGCTCTTTCCGCTTCTACGCTCGTTGGCGGTATTGTTTTCAAATATTGGAAACATTTTTGTAGGTACTGTCCTCTAACGCCACCGTTTTCATAAACTGCCATCACTACTCTTATTAAACTTTCTAAATCTAAAACGTTCGTCTTCCTTCTGCTTTTTACTGTTAATTTGTTTTGTATGGTTTGTTGTAATTCTTTTTTAATGTCTTTTTTTTCTGTATTTGTTACTATTTCAATACAATCACTATTTTCTTCCTCTTCTCCTGGGATTCTTTCACACACATCACAAGAAAAACATGCCCAAGATACAAACACTTGGCAACAAGATCGAGTACCCCAAAACAAGAGAAAAAGAGTTGACACAAAATCTCCACCAACAGAAAATGCGAACAATTATTATTTTTAACAAAAAATTAAAACCGATTTCCAAGGTAAAAACAATATTAACATTAATATGAACTAAAAAGTATTAAATAATTTTTGCTATCTAATAGTGCCTTTTTCCGAATTCGGCTAAACCTCAACTATTTCTGTACTCAATCTTCATTATTTTGAAGTCGGTACCAGATAGCTGAATCTTCAGTCCTCTGACAGAATATTTAAAACTTTTGGAACTGGCACCGACTTCAAAATTATGATGTTAATATTGTTTTTACCTTGGAAGTCGGTTTTAATTTTTTGTTAAAAATAATAATAATTTCACTCTTTTTAGTTACACTAGTAGGTAAACCTTCGCGTATATTTTACGTATCTTATTACAATTTGTTAAGAGTCACAGTTCACACTCACAAAATAATATATTATCAGTGAAGTCAACATATTGTGCTAAGTAATTTAACAATTTTAATATTTCAAACCCCAAGCGGTCACCGGCGATTGCGATAACAATAGAAAGGCTATTGTGTCTCGTTTTTCCACGATCGAAGGATATATCAGATAAAAAATTGTATAAACTTGCATAGGATGTAGCGTAGCTACTCATCTAATATATAAAATTCTCGTGTCACAGTTTTCGCTGCCATAGTCCTCGGAAACGGCTTGACCGATTCTCATGAAATTATGTGAGCATATTGTGAGGATATTGGTCTGAGAATCGGCCAACATCTATTTTTCATACCAAAAATTATTTATATGGCAAAACAACGTTTGCCGGGACTGCTAGTAATATAATATAATATTATCATAATTATTGACAGCTGTTCTTGTAATCAAGAATTCAATTTCAAATCCATTCAAATCGATACTTAGGGCTCCATCTATCGATTAATAAGTATAACTAATTAAAAAGACACTTATTGACTTTGTTTTGTTTAAATGCTCTTTTTATTAAAATAACTTTATTTTAATTCTATATTTTGTCTATTAAAATTTTATAAAGTAGTTAGCAAAGTATTCGATCTGTATATAAAGTAGTAAAGTATATTCGATCTGTTGTCTTCCGCCACGCGCCGCGCGGCAGCGCCGCGATACCGTCGCCTCCGTGGCGCTGACCGCCGTGTATATTTAAACAAAGTGTTGTTAAACAGTATAAAATTATTATTATTATTAGTATATCCACACCTATGCCTTGTACTATTATCTATTCTGTGCCATGAGACATTGGTGACCTTAACACGACGTGGTAATGATGAAGACGACGATGATGATGATGATTATGATGATGAATATGAGTTGCATAGTAGCATATGCTTTCTGTTCTTAAAACAACGCCGAAACTCCCAAACGTGTATCTATAAGGAGTCAGGAGTTCTTTCAGCATCTTCGAAACCATGGTATACCTTGACCCAATATTTGACTTTTTGGTAGCATATTCTTAGTACACTTCACATAAAACCAAAATCACCATATGTTTCCATATAAATTTCGAGGAGTTCCCTCGATTACTCCTGGATCCCATCATCAGGTCACCACTTTGTGAACATGGTACCAAATTGGAGTAAAACCAAATACAACAAAGCAAAAATTTCGAAAATCGGTTCACAAACGGCGGAGTAATCGTTGAACATACAATAATAAAAAAAAAAAAAAAAAAAATATCCACAGCCGAACATATAACCTCCTCGTTTTTTGGAAGTCGGTTAAAAATATATGGATTCGCCGCGCCTCAAGCCGAATAATATTTTATTTTTTTCAATATCGAAATTTCGATATTGATCTCGCCAATTCCGGAATTGGAAACGATATTGGATTTCTTCGGAATTCCGGAATTATGCCAATTCCGGAATTCCGGAGCTCAAGCCCTAGTCTTGGCGGCATTTATTTGCATCTCTGTTTTATTGTAACGCGTTGTAAAAAGTGTAACTTGGAGAGAAACAATAAAGAATACATTAAAAATTTGTCAAATACCCTGTTACAACTTACATACTAATTAGTACCTACCTAGCGAGGTACACAGGGCCACACATCAAGTGTAACATGTTGACTTTTGGACCGCCCTTACCGCGCTCGTAATAAGAGGGAGTTTTGAAGCGCTTCTGAGTTCTGTTACACCTGATGTGTGGCGGCCTGGCGGGTGGCCTACCGTACCTACCAATTATGTGATTTATAATAATTATTGGATATTTTATAGAATGCGTCTTCATTATTTTAATCCTTCGATCGTGGAGTCTTGGAAATCTATTGTTATTATATTGTGTCTCGCTCACTGGTGAGCTTATGGGGCTTGATGGGTGAATTAAATTTTTAAATAGAGATCTAAATCATCTAAAAATAAAGTTTCACCTAAATATGTATCTGGCAGTACGACATAATATTATGTAAATATAACACGCTGATTATAATAATATCCATGGACGCTTCACACCACGTCAGTCTGGCCCCGTGCTAAGTACCTGAAGGACTTGTGTTACAGGTACCAGACAACGGAAATAAATTTAATACATTTATACTAATATACATATATTTAAGATTTTTTATTATATCATACACATATTTAATGCACATCCATGACCCAGGAACATTGAAAAACTTTATTGTTCCGTCGGCAGGATTCGAACTCGAGACCCCCGTCTTGAGTTGCCACACACTCTAACTACGAAGGTCGTCAAATTTATACAGATGATAACATTACAAGCACAATATTTTATTTTTATTTTATCTCCCGTTTCGTGGCAACCCTGGCATATCTGCTCGGTACCTACACCGGTGGCGGCATCGTGCGACATCAAAGGCGTTTCGTTACTGTAGGGATTTAATATTGCTATACTGTGACTACGGCTTGATATGTAAATATGTACCTTTCGAGCGCCATCTATTGAGCTAGTTTGTCTTAAATTCTAAAATGTCAGTCGCCTATAATCCCGCCTTAAATTGTAGAAGAATGCAACTTCAGATGATGTTATTGTACGACATCTGCCACAATAAATATGACTGCATCGATATTGTAAATGACCTTAGCTACAGAGTGCCTCTCAGAACACACAAAAGAGCCTGTCGTGCTGCTCCTGTAGTATTTGCTACAAGATTATCGCGTACTAATGCAGGTCTTCGCGCACCAATTAATCATATACTTACCTTATATAACAGACACTTTAACCATATAGATATTAATGCCAATAAAGCCACTGCTTTTAAAAAACTGATCACAGAGGAACTCTCTAAAATAAATATCACTAGTATTACTTAGTGATAAAACTGTATTGTTAGGACATTTCACGTAAGGTAAGGTATTTCACCGATCCCAAGACCTCAATATTATGTCGTAGGGCTAGGGTGCCACGCACTTAAAATGCTCACGATTATAAACACACATAGCACACATACAAACTCAAACTAACACTCACATGTCGTACAGCAGGTAATGTGCTCTCACACATGTAATTAATAATTAATATAAACAACACATGTCATCCTAGTAGTCTTAGTTACTGATCCCAAGACCTCGTGTCGCAGGGCTAGGGTGCCACATACTCTCAAATGGCGCACCTAGGTACACCGCACACACACACAGGCTGACACATGGCTTAGATAGTTTAACTTCTAGTTATTAGTTATTACTGTATACCTAAATACTGTATTATTATTATTACTTTATTGGTTATTTAATATAGAAATTGTGTAGTTACTTGGCTTCTATTTTGTAAGAAGCATGTAAAATAAAAAGCAGCCGTAGTATACGTTGATTATAAAGTAATTTTAGTTAACTACTCGATACTAAGTAGGTACTACTTTGTAAACCAGATTGATCTCGCATACGACACCCTGGTAGTCGTTGTTACTGATCCCAAGACCTCGTATCGTAGGGCTAGGGTGCCGCCCGCTAATCAATCAAGGTTGGTAAATGGTAGTTACTAAATAAGCAGGTAGGTAACACTTATAATCTTATTATCTTGTTATTTGCTTAAACATGTCAAAAATTAAATATGTAAAATAACAATACATTAAATTAAAATCTCAACCTGTTAATAAACAAATACTTATAATTAAACTTAAGAACATTTTACATATTTAGTATGTGGTATGTGGATATCACAATTACTGTATATTTATAGAGGAAGACTGTTTGTAATAGTACTTTATTGTGATATTGTTTTTTTGCCCTAATAAAGAATAAAAAAAAAAAAAGTAGTTTAGGAATCCATCGCGGACAAACATCGTGACAGGAGATTTAGATTTTGATAAACAAAAAATGCTCTAAAAAAACCTAAATCCATTGGAATTTGGATCTAACAAATCATTCTTTGCCTTTTTTTGGTCTGTCAATACTTTAATTTTCAGGAAAACATGATTATAATTTATGAGAAAAAAATTGTGGAATCAATTATTATTTTATCAACACAACAACATAAAAAGGATTAATATTTTTTGAAAACATGATTTTTTTCGATTTAAATTTTTATCAAACAAAATGCAGAGCAATAAAACAGTACTCAATAGGCAGGTATAAATATTTTATATTACTAGAACAGGTACAGGAACTAGTATAGTTTACATCCTCTTTGACTCTGGTAACACTGCAGCGGACGGCGTCTCGCGGCTCTTTTTGTAAATGTAAAAGTTGTGTAAAAGTTTAAGTACCTACCTATTAGAATTTCGGTTTATGAATTACAATGGAAGCGTAAGTTTATTTTGTCTCTTATATGCAGATAAATTTATATTGCTCGTTACGTTTTAATTTTCACAGCCATTTGGCTTGTATGTAAACACGTTTTCCCGATTACCCTCAATGTTTTAACACATGTTGTGGTTATAATAATTTAAACTATTTAAAGGTTAAGATTGTAATCTCGCGGTGTAGCGGCCGAACCGCGCGTTTGAGCGGACACATATACATCCAGGCTAATGCACAAAATAGCCGTAGCCGTTACTGACCCTTATAATAAGTTATCAAACTGTCAGTCCTATCAATACAGCGTACAATACTTGGCTGAAAATAATGCAGATTGACTTTTGGTACATATTTAGTATTTAGGCTGTATAGAGGGTTTACCCATACATTTTATATAGTGAACGTTTACCGTCATTTCCTGGCAGTGTTTGACAAAGTTACTACAGAAATAAGAATAAGGACGCATTTTCACTGGTCGATATGGCCCGTATGCGGGGTGCGGGAGATTTCTGAAACGCATGCCTCGACCAATCACAATGCGCCATTAGTTGTCATAGACTCCCCGCAATCCGCATGCTGTATACCGTACGAGTCGAAAATGCGCCCTAAAGCTCCAGCCAAAAATCTGTTTTAAAAGTCTCTATGCATCATTATCAGCCAGAACTGTAGTATTAGTTGACTTACAATTAAATTACAATTAGTAGCTTTGGATTAATATAAAAATCGTTATACCTAAGGACGTAAATAAGGTTGCGTTCACACTCACATCACAGAACAAAATTATTGAAAGCTATCTTAGGAGCCATTCACTTGTTACGTTACACAATTTTTTAAACACTCCTGTGGGCTGTGTCACGCTTTTTTGGATATCTTTAACATGTATTGACATGTAGATGTACTCTTATAGTTTTATGCACTGGCCATTAATATTATTTTATTAAAAAAGCATTCTTTGTTCTCTTTCATAGTTAGAACAGAAAATGTCCAAATTATTTTGAAATGTTATATTTTATGCTTTTTGAATTTAAGTATTATTAACAGAGTTGACAAAATTTCATTAAGTGTTGCCATATCGCCAAATTCTCCCCAAAAATAGGGAAAAACCTGATGTATTTGTTCCATGATGTAGATGTGTTTTTATTGTATCAATTCGTAAATGCACAAATAATTCAAATGTAGCGATAACACAGTAACTACATAACATTTTGTACTAAACAATCTACGTTCAACAATATGTATACGACTGGAAATGCAAAACAATGTTTATAAATCTCATATTAAATTTGATATTATAAAATCACCAATTGTTAACACGAATATAATATTCAATGATTATAGAAATGTCTATGACTGCTTTCTTGTGGGAAGCCCAATATTTTGCCTTTTGCAGATACGTCCAAATAAAAAAAAGATAATATAAAAAAATAACATGCCAAAATTGCATTTAAAATGAATTAAGGTGGGACCGCACTGTGCGACATTACGGCGCAACGCAACACTTCACGATCCATCAAAACTGACATTTTGTGTCGCTTAGCTGCCGCATAGTGCGGCTTGCCTCATACAATTTCAAACAAAGAATATTTAGCCCTGCCGCATAGCTTTAGAGCCAGTCCAAACGGCGCGTTGCGTCGACGCAGCACTGCCGTTGCGTTGTTTTACATACAAATAACCAATTTTGTCGGCACGCTGCGTCGTAGCAATGCAGACATGACGGACAGCCCCCGAGACGAAGCGGGACGGGTGTTGTGAATACTGCTTTGTAATAACGCTGCGATGACGCAACGCCCGTGTGGCCGGCTATGCGTCAAACGGCAGCGCTGCGTCGACGTAACGGGCCATGTGGACTGGCTCTTAGTGCAGCCTCTTTAAAATCGTTTCAGCCATAGAAATTACTAGCAATACACATGTCATACTGTCACTTCTGTCACTTCACTTACAATCCGACGTGTTCTAGAAAGTTCCATATCGTCGCGGCGTACGTCATTAGTCGCTACATGCCTCTCCACAGGTCCATGGAGACAATCTCGGCGCCGAACCGCGAGAAGGTGATGCCGGTTACTATGCCGGTGACTAGCGTGGCCCCGCCTATCATGCCGGCCGTTGCCGCGTGTTCGGGCGCTACTGTCCTGAAAATGTAAAATAGAAATGTCATAATATTATAAAATAATCGGCCAAGTGCGAGTTGGAAAGGCGCATGAAGGGTTCCGTGCCGTTAAAGAGCCAAACTAGGCATTTTTTTGTGGTATGGTTGTTTCGGTAAATATTTAAATTACTTATTTTGTTTTTATTATTCGTTGTTAAAGCGGCAACAGAAATACACAATCTGTGAAAATTTCAGAAGTCTAACTATAGTGGTTCTTGAGTTACAGCCTGGAGACAGACAGACAGACAAACAGACAGACGAACGGACAGACATCGAAGTCTCAGTAATAAGGACCCGTTTTTACCCTTTGGGTACGGAACTATTTAGAAAAAGTGTAGCTGAACGCAGTACCAAAGTAAACAGAACTAATAAGTAGGCCGACTCAGAGAGATCTCGAAAAAAACGTTTGACGTAGTATGTGAAATCGGCCGGCGCGCGCAGTACTAATTTGTTTTTATTATTCGTTGTTAAAGCGGCAACAGAAATACACAATCTGTGAAAATTTCAGAAGTCTAACTATAGTGGTTCTTGAGTTACAGCCTGGAGACAGACAGACAGACAAACAGACAGACGAACGGACAGACATCGAAGTCTCAGTAATAAGGACCCGTTTTTAACCGACTTCCAAAAAACGAGGAGGTTATATGTTCGGCTGTGGATATTTTTTTTTATTTTTTATTTTTATTTTTTATTTTTGTATGTTCAACGATTACTCCGCCGTTTGTGAACCGATTTTCGAAATTTTTGTTTTGTTGTATTAGGTTTCACTCCAATTTGGTCCCATTTTCACAAAGGTGGTGACCTGATGATGGGATCCATGAGTAATCGAGGGAACTCCTCGAAATTTATATGGAAACATATGGTGATTTTGGTTTTATGTGAAGTGTACTAAGAATACGCTACCAAAAAATCAAATATTGGGTCAAGGTATACCATGGTTTCGATGATGCTGAGAGAACTCCTGATTCCTTATAGATACACGTTTGGGAGTTTCGGCGTTGTTTTAAGAACAGAAAGCATAAACTACTATGCAATTCATATTCATCATCATAATCATCATCATCATCATCGTCATCATCATCATTACCATGTGGTGTTAAGGCCACGAATGTCTCATGGCACAGAATAGATAATAGTACAAGGCATAGGTATGGATATACTAATCATAATAATGATGTACTGTATAACAATTAACAACACCTGTTTGTTTTTAATACACGGCGGTCGGCGTCGGTCGCCGCCCAGCGGCGCCGTGCGAAGACAGAATATCGAATACTTTACTAACTACTTTATAATATACAGATCGAATACTTTACTACTTTATAAAATTTTAATAGACAAATAGAATTAAAATAAAGTTATTTTAAAAAGAGCATTTAAACAAAACAAAGTCATTAAGTGTCTTTTTAATTAGTTATACTTATTAATCGATAGATGGTGCACTAAGTACCTATCGATTTGAATTCTTGATAACAAGAACAGCTGTTAATAATTATGATAATATTAAATATTATGCTACGCTACATCCTATGCAAGTTTGTACAATTTTTTATCTGATAGATCCTTCGATCGTGGAAAAACGAGACACAATATAAGCCTTTCTATTGTTATCGCAATCGCCGGTGACCGCTTCGCGCTTGAAATATTAAAATTGTTAAATTACTTAGCACAATATGTTCACTTCACTGATAATATTATATTATTTTGTGAGTGTGAGTTGTGACTCTTAACAAATTGTAATAAGATACGTAAAATATACGCGAAGATTTATCTACTAGTGTAACTAAAAAGAGTGAAATTATTATTATTTTTAACAAAAAATTAAAACCGACTTCCAAGGTAAAAACAATAATAACATTAATGTGAACTAAAAAGTATTAAATAATTTTTACTATCTAATAGTGCCTTTTTCCGAATTAATAATGCATTACTAGGGTCTATACAGACGGACCGCATTTCAACTGCAATCCAATCGCAAATTGCAGTTCAAGTGCAGTTTGAATGCAGTTGATAATGGTTTGCAGTTCTATTGCAGTCGTGTCAACTGCATTCAAACTGCACTTGAACTGCAATTTGCGTTTGGATTGCAGTTCGTCCGTATAGACTATAGACCCTAAGCATTGTGAAACATGTTGAAAATGACATTCGCGCCCAACTCGCGTTTATTCGCCCGTTTGTTTAAAGTCAAGGTACTCCTTAGTTCAGTCTACTCTGGCAGTACTAGGTGACACTAACTACACTGCAGCGAAGCTACGCGACACTTCATGATTTTCAAAAGAATAATGTAGCGATACTTAGGTGCTCCCGCGTCTACAGAGACGCACGAGTGTTTTAGTACAGCGTCAGTCTGCCCACTGTGTGTCATGTGTGCTAGCAGATTACTGTTAGCCACTGCGTTGGATAGTGGGCATAATTCTCCGAGCGAATTTCTTCTCACCGGGACATTTAAAGAACTTAAATAGGTAGTATTTATGTTCATAAACTTCATGCATATCATAAATTTATATTTCCAGACCAATACGACCTGCAAACCTTCAAGAAGAGAGCGTATTTCCTCTTAAAAAACGGAATCCAAGGCCAAGTGCGAGTCGGACTCGCGCACGAAGGGTTCCGTATCTTTATAGAGCAAAAATGGGCAAAAAATTATGTTTTTTGTATGGGAGCCCCCCTGAAATTTATATTTTATTTAAATATTATTATTAATTATTAAAGTAGACATATAACTAAGGTTTTTGTAAAAATTTCAAGTGCCTACTTGTTGTCATCATTGATACCGAACAAAAAATGTTTGAAAAATCACGTTTGTTGTATGGGCTAAATATTTAAGGGGGGCTCCCTTAAATATTTAATTTATTTCGTTTTTTGTTATTTGTTGTTATAGCGGCAACAGAAATACATAATCTGTAAAAAATTCAACTCTCTACCTATTACCATTCTTGAGTTACAGCCTGGAGACAGACGGACAGATGGACAGACATCGAAGTCTCAGTAATAGGGTCCCGTTTTTATTTACCCTTTGGGTACGGAACCCTAAAAAAAGACCTACAACTCTTCTAATGTTGAGATTGTCCATGGGCGACGGTCGAAAGAAAGAAAAAAAACGTTTATTTGTGCAAGAAAACATACATAGATACAATAAATAAAACATCATAAAATGTTTTCGAGCACAAACCGACGGAGCTCAGCATATTATGCTGACTGCAAGCAATCAGCGCTGATCTTCTGCTGGGCCGACAGGTTTCTTTCCATCAGCTGCGCTAGCACGGGGATTGAAATTTATTTCCGATCTTCGTAGACAAAATATAACTATAGTTTTTTGATAAAAGATTCTACATCTAAAATAAATAAGGTCGTAGATTCATTGTCAATGTTATTTTATTTTTAAGTGCATTTTGTGAACTGTTTTTATTACCCATTGTTTAGCGTGGGAAAATTGATAATTCCACCCTCAATGAATCTACATCGTCAAAGTGCTAGACAAATTTTGTAACATTTTATAAAATCCGAGCTCGCAAAACAATAGGTCGTAACAGTTGCTCGTAAAACTTACATTAAAAATGCATAAAAAAATATTTCTGTTGTCGATGAATCTGCGACCTTATTTTCTTTAAAACAGGAACTATTATCTAAGAAACTATAGATATTTCTTGTCTTTATCTATGTCTTCGAGATCGACAATCCCCGTGCTAGGGCAGCTGGTGACCCATTTGCTTGTTTGTGCCCAAATTAAAAAAAAAGACTGCCAACTCACCCGCTAACATACATCATGCCCAACGAGCTCCCATGCCCGGAACTCCAGCCCATGATGACAGCGAGGGCCCAGTAAGCCCAGTCGTCGGTAACTAGAACCGGTAGTGTTTGTTCCCGGCCAGGTGGCAGATAGTTGCTGAGCAGGAACAGCGGGATGAAGAGGATCCGGATGGTGGTGAATAGCCATAGCCATTTGGGACTCGGCTGGAAAATCATTTTCAGAGAAGGATTAGGTTTGGCTATGTGTGTCAAAGTAAATGTGTTAAATTAAACATTCAGCTTTGCATTTTACCGCTAATTTTTACCGAATTTCCAAACCCGCTGAACCGATTTTGTTGAAATTTGGTATGGAGGTGTTCTCCATAACGAAAACCTAATCTAACCTAACCGACGGACCGACACACTTTCCCATATTATAATATATTTATTCAATATACTCACGAACTGCACCGCACTGGCTGTGATATTGCCGATCATGGCCGTCAGGTTGAAAGTGATGAAGCAGGTGAGCCGCACGAAGTTGGCGTGAAGGAAGCTGTCAAACGCGCCGCCGTCCGCCTTGAACGTCAGCGGGTGGATATCTGGAAATTATTATCAGATTTTTATCCATTAATTCATATTTTTGGAACGAAGTTCCTTATCGCACGTTTCGAAAGGAGGCTAGAGTCTAGACCCGCTATCCCCAACCCGCGGCCCGCCGGGATTTTATTTGTGGCCCGCGTGATGTTAAACAATTTTGAAATTCACGCCCACCGGTAAAATAATGTAAAGTCGTGACTTTCTTTCCACTTTTAAACCGTTAATTTTGAAGAACGTTATTTTTTAACCCAATTTTTTTTTTGTTGCGGCCCGCGACACCAAGATTTTGATCTTGATGGCATGTTTGTGGCCCGTGTGGAAAAAAGGTTGGGGACCACTGGTCTAGACAGACTACACTTGACCTCGACACTTTTTATTAGTACCTGCATAGTAGGGACAGAGGGCGTTGATAGTATTCTGGACATCTACTGGACGTTTAAATATACCACAAATCCAACAAAGTTGTTAGTATTCCCCTAGGTGTCAACTAGATGGCGTTTTTTAACTTCGTTCCATCTGGGCGTCCCTTAACACCTCTAAATTATTTAATTGTTATTATTTAGTATTTAACGTATGAGTGTTTGATATTCTATTTGCCACCAGGTGCCGCGATGTAGCCTAAGGGTCAATTCAGACCACGACGCGTAGATGCATTTCTAAATTTGTATGGATTTGCAAGACGTCTCAACTCTCACGCAATTAAAATCTGTTTATTAAGTACAAATTAAAAAATACATCTACGCGTCGCGTTGCGGTCTGATTTGACGCTTAGGGTCTATCGTGTCAAACTGCTGTCATGTCACGATATTGAGTTGATTATAAATAATTATCGTCTTTTAACCATGAACGTAGAAAAAAAGGCGGACGGAGTCTTACTATATACATACAAAACTGTGTCTTCAGAGTCGGCCAGGCTGACTGCATGTACACGGTCCGCACGCACACATTATTACGCTAGTCCATACCAATTTGACAGGCGTAAGAATGTGTCGTGGCCGACTCTGAAGACACAGTTTTGTATAGTAAGACTCCGTCCACCTTTTTTTCTACGTTCATGATTTTAACAGTGTTTTCGGTAAAATAACGTTTAAGAACTACTTACCGCTATGCACAGTGGGGAATATAGTCAGTGTGACGAAGAACACTATGAATATGTTGTACAGCTGCACCGCCGCCTGCTTCAGTATGAGTGCGTATGGCGTCCGTTTGGGCGCGGCAGGCTGATTCGCTGCTAACGCGGGGTTCACACGTAGAGTTCGCTCTTGTAGCGTTTCGTGATAGCGGTAGAACCTCTGAAATGATATATGTATGCATGAATATAGTGAAGATGTGGGTATTGGGTGGACTTGTAGTGTATGTACCATCGAGGAAATTGATTCCTATGCATTTGATAGACCAACGTTATTTGGTCGAATATGTCAATTCAATGTTAATTGTGATCTGTCGGCTGGGTTTGACGTAACGCGACCAAACTACGTAGGTCCCCGACCTGCATAGGGATCAACTTCTCTGATAGTACATAACTAGACTGCAGGGACCTTGCCCGCTTCAGACTCGTATAAGTTGAGAGCAGATATATTTAAACTAATATAAAATGGGAGAGAGTGTGTGTCTGTTTGCTTGTTATCGCTTCAAGCTTATGCTTGAAGCGATAACAAGCAAACAGACATGGCTTATGCCAACCATCGGAAAAGACATAGATATGAAAGACATGGACTTTTATAGGAACTAAAAAGTAATCGTAGGCGTCACCCCTATCGATTGGTGTATCATGGGCGTATATAAGGGGGGGGTCCTGGGGGTCCGGACCCCCCCCATTACTATCCATCTTACTTGTCCAATCCACAATATGTTATGTACCTACCGCACCGATTTTAATCGGCGACGTACATAATATGTGTTTTTTTATTCACAGTATAATAATTTATTATTATACTGTGGAGCGTGTCCATAGGCAGAGAGGTACCGCGATGCCATAAGGGCGATGCGTTCGTAGTTCGACGCAGGGGCGCCGGGAAATGGCTGGCTGGTGTCACCACTGCACAATTCCCCGTGCCCGTGGCGGTGCATTCAAACTATGCAAGTTTAGATGCACCGCCGCCAACCGCACAGACTCACTGGACTGGCGGCGCAGCTTGATTCCGATTTCCGAAAGAAATTATCCGAAGTTGATTTAACAATAAAACGTAAACATTCATTCCGATATTCAAATTTTAAATATTCGGCCAAGTGCGAGTCGGAATTGCGCAAGAAGGGTTCCGTATCGTTATAGAGCAAAATAGGCCAAAAATTGTGTTTTCTGTATGCCCTTAAATATGTACTAATATTTTATTTTAATTATATTATGTACTAGCTGTCCCGGCAAACGTTGCTTTGCCATAATCTAATATATAAAATTCTCGTGTCACAATGTTAGTCCACGAACTCCTCCGAAACGGCTTTACTGATTTTTACCAAATTTTATATGCATATTCAGTAGGTCTGAGAATCGGCTACTGGGTACTTCATTTATTGATAAGTGCATTTGTTGAATAAATAATAGTAAATTATTACAACCTGAGACTGACGGCGACCATTGTATGTGCGACGAGATAGCGATCGTCGTTGCCATGGCGACATACTTATTTAGTCACTTCAATAAAATAATATGGGCGAAATACTTTATATTATGGCAAAGCAACGTTTGCCGGGACAGCTAGTATTATATATAAATGTATTTGCCATATTATTTTATTGAATTAATGACTAAATAAGTATGTCACCATGGCAACGTCCATCGCTATCCCGTGACCCGCGTCGCATAAACAATGGTCGCTCTTTATAGACAAATAATATTTTGCAATAAAATAAAATTGCGGCTATAATTAAAGATCTAAGCTATCCTATCTCTCAAGTTGGAAAAAAGCACACATTTAAAAAAAAGAAACATTAAAATCGGTTAAGTAGTTTAGGAATCCATCGCGGACAAACATCGTGACAGGAGATTTATATATATTAGATTAATAAAATACATATAAAACTAGCTATTTCCCGCGACTTCGTCCGCGTGGACTTGAGTTTATAGCGCGCCATGTCAACAAAATTGGTGTCTAAAGCTTTTGTAAAAAAACCCTGGTACCCCTTAAATCAAAACACCCAAAAACAGCTGTGCAGTGTGCACATAACTTATTTAATTTTTTAAAACTTTATTTATAAATGTATATTATTTTAGCCCCCCAATAACACAACTTTACCCATAAACTATTTATCATTGATAGGTTTAAGGTTACGTCACTGCATAGATAAAGTACTGAGTTATTTAATAACGTAAAAAAGAAATAACAATCGAAAAAATTCAAAACTCAATGTATTAGATGATACCACTTCTTATAGAAAGACGTTTGAGTAAGCGTCACCGCGATGTAGGAGACGGCATGGCGCCATCTATTATGAATTTTTGGAACTAACTTAATTTGAACAAATTTACGCATTTTCACTTCCTTACAACCCTTTTTTCCAGTTAAAAAGTAGCCTATGTCCTTTCTCAGGCTTTAGACTATCTGTGTACAATATTTCATTACAATCGAATCGGTAGTTTTGGCGTGAAAGCGAGACAGACAGACAGACAGACAGACAGAGATACTTACGCATTTATAATATTAAGTATAGATAGATTTAGAGTATAGATTGAGGATTTTCTGAAAATTTCAAGTGCCTTTGAAGCCTCCCTTAAATATTAATTTTATTATTATAGCGGTAACAGAAATACACAATCTGTGAAAATTTTAGATGTCTAGCTATATCCCATATAGCGGTTCTTGAGATACAGCCTGGAGACAGACAGACGGACAGACAACGAAGTCTAGTTAATAGGGTTCCGTTTTTACCCTTTGGGTACGGAACCCTAAAAATACTTTTGATTTCCTAAACACGTTACCTATTTGCTGCTGCGGAACCCTTCATGGGCGAGTCCAACTCGCACTTGGCCGTTTTTTTACGTTAGGGACCCCCCCCTTATCAAAGCTATATATACGCCCGTGTGGTGTATTATAAAGGAGTGGCCAATAAGGGGTAAAAAAAATTGTCAAAAATTTTCCTTTAGTGCCCCGTGTCTGCCAGTCCAACCCCTTTGTCTTACCGAAAGTACGAATATAACCACGGACTCACCATTCAAAAAAAACACCAATACCATGGTCAGCCAGAAGAATATCTCTGGCCATTGTGAGCTGTCGACCATCGCCAGGACGACCGTTACCACGAAGATCAGGACTTCCATACATAACGACCACACGATTCGAGTTGTCAGATTACCACTGGAAAATTATGTTTGCTTGTTAATGTTTTTAGAATAAAGTTCCTTATCGCGCGGTGCGAAAGGGGAATAGACGGAAAAATTTGTAACGACAATTTTTTATTAGTACCTGCATAGGCAGAGGGCGTTGATAGTAAACCTGGGCGTCAACTAGATGGCGTTTTTGAGAATAAGCAGCGACATCTACTGGACGTTTAATTTTTTTTTTATTACAATTCCACAAGTGTCGTTAGTATTCCTGGGCATCAACTAGATGGCTTTTTTTACAACGGTGTTCCATCCGGTGTCCCTTGACACCTGTCAAGTTTTTTTTTTTATATAAAATAAGGGGCAAACGAGCAAACGGGTCACCTGGTGGAAAGCAACTACCGTCGTCGCCCAGTAGGCAACTAATAAATTATATTCTGTGAGTAGGTAGTAAAAGTGAATAGTCTGACTGTGAGAATGGGACAGCAAGTTTTTGTTTTTAGTATACCTTGGTCAAATCTAATGATTACGTAAACGAATGGAAATATTTATTATTCACGTTCCAGTCATATTATTAAAATACACTGGGCCTCTCACTAGTAAAAATATCAATACCGTATACCGGGGCCTATGTCCAGCAGTGGACGAATACAGGCTGATATGATGATGATGATACAGGGGCCTAACCATGCAATCGTTTTGAGAATTGAGACTCAACCGAAAACCAAAACCGAAAGTGCAATACATAGTAACCAATAAAATATCTCCGTATGGTCGCCGTGATCACGATCTACGGTCTACCAATAGCGTGCTTACTCCTCATCCTACCAAAGAGACCTAAATCTCTGCGATTTCCTTTTCCAATGTCGTTCAGCGATTTAAAAGTTGTGCGCGACCTATATCAAGATGCAAGGGTGCTTTTGCACCGGACTTAAGCTAGCTGAAATGTGTTTGTGAGAATCAATAGATTCGCTTCATTTACCTCTTCGCTTGAGCAATTCTATGTTATGGAGTTTAGAAACATATTTTTCTTAAAGCATCTTGTATCAACCTACCATTTTTTCAGTGGCTATATATTTTATACCCGTGCGACGCCAGGGCGTGTCGCTAGTATATTATATAACAAAAAATTAAAACCGACTTCCAAGGTAAAAACAATAATAACATTCTTATAATATGAACTAAAAACTAAAAAGTATTAAATAATTTTCCTCTCTAAATGTGCCTTTTTCCGAATTCAGCTAAACCTCAACTATTTCTGTACTCAACCTTCATCATTTTGAAGTCGGTACCAGATATAGCTGAATCTTTATATTTTCTTTGACAGAAAATTTGAAACTTATGGAACTGGCACCGGCTTCAAAATTATGAAGGTTGAGTACAGAAATAGTTGAGGTTTAGCTGAATTCGGAAAAAGGCACATTTAGAGAGGAAAATTATTTAATACTTTTTAGTTTTTAGTTCATATTATAAGAATGTTATTATTGTTTTTACCTTGGAAGTCGGTTTTAATTTTTTGTAAGAATATTATAAGAATGTTATTATTGTTTTTACCTTGGAAGTCAGTTTTAATTTTTTGTTAAAAATAATAATTTCACTCTTTTTAGTTACCTAGTAGATAAACTATAATTTAAATTGTATAAAAAATAATTTTATATTGTCTTCACTATATGTCATTGAGGCGCTCTGTCGGCGCTATCGCTTGTCCGAACTCCGATTGTTGTTCATATAGTTTAAGTTACACAATGTATTCAATAGATTTCGCTGAGGTGCTCCTGAATCGCAGTATCGCTTGTACGTAGGAGTTTTATATAGTTGTATTGGCTGTGTGAAATCAGAAATGTGTCACCATTGGTGTGAGCAGTGAGCATTGAAATTTGAATTGTCAACATTTTGAGTGGTAATTATTGATCTCGTATTGTTATTAGAAATATTAATTAACCCTCCAAGATGACCTCCGTCATAGTCCGCGAGTTTATAAGTGGTCGTCGGTGGTAGTGAACTAGTGAGTAGTGACTTAGTGACCATACCACCCTGCGCGTCGAATTACTGCGTTTATTCTACGTATCTTATTACAATTTGTTAAGACTGTTAAGAGTCATACCCCAAGGCCCAAATATCAGGTAGATAAATTTAAACAATACATTAATAAAATCTAAGTGAACACAACCCTAGGCGTGCTAGGTAATTTCACAATTTAACGCTTCAACTCTCAAGCGGCCGCCAGAACAATGGATTTCCAAGAATCTGCGATCGAAGGATGAGCCGAATCACACCCAGCGGCGCGGCGCGGCGAGTATATTTTCAGTGTCATAATAATATTATGATATTAATCTTTACCTTCATTATTGTAATACATAGTACTATCGCATGAGAAACTTGGAATGCCGGCCTCGCGGCCGCCTGCGCCTTTCTCAAGCGATTACTATATTGTACTACATTAATGAAGATAAAGTTTAAAATCATATTATGACACTCAAAATGCTCGCAGCGCGGCATGCCCTGACATTAGAACTTGAATAGGTACGACGTAATGCCGCGATGTTTACGCACACGCCGCGCGGCGCGCGGCGGCGCGGCGTGCGGCGACGCCGCACCGACCGCCGTGTATAAACAGCTTATATTAATAATTGGTGTTGTTATGTACATAATTATTATAATTGTATCCATACCTATGCCTTGTAAGTTGTACTATTATCTATTTTGTGCCATGAGACATTGGTGACCTTAACACGACGTGGTAATGATGATGATGATGATGAATTTTAATTGCGTGGTAGCATAATATGCTTTCTGTTCTTAAAACAACGCCGAAACTCCCTCTTCGAAACCATGGTATACCTTGACCCAATATTTGACTTTTTGGTAGCATATTCTTAGTACACTTCACATAAAACCAAAATTACCATATGTTTCCATATAAATTTCGAGGAGTTCCCTCGATTACTCCTGGACCCCATAATCAGGTCACCACTTTTGTGAACATGGTACCAAATTGGAGTGAAACCTAATACAACAAAACAAAAATTTCGAAAATCGGTTCACAAACGGCGGAGTAATCGTTGAACATACAAAAAAAAAAATATCCACAGCCGAACATATAACCTCCTCGTTTTTCGGAAGTTGGTTAAAAACAGTCACTTTATTCCCTTCATGTCCCTTTGTTCCCTTTAATCTTTAAAACTACGCAACGGATTTTGATGATTCTTTCAGTGTTAGATAGCCCATTTATCGAGGAAGGCTATATTTTATCATGCTAAGACTAATAGAAGCGAAGAAATAGAGGAAAATGTGGAAAAACGGGGAAAATTATTTGAAAGGGCTAACTTGAACACGCTAATTTCAGGAACTACTGGTCCGATTTGAAAAATTCTTTCACTGTTAAATAGCTCATTTATTGAGGAAGGCCATAGAGTATCTATACTAATATTATAAATGCGAAAGTATCTCTGTCTGTCTGTCTCGCTTTCGCGCCAAAACCACTGAACCGATTGTAATGAAATTTTGTACACAGATAGTTTAAAGCCTGAGAAAGGACATAGGCTACTTTTGAACTGGAAACAGGGGCTGTAAGGGGGTGAAAATGCGTAAATTTGTTCAAATTAAGTTAGTTCCAAAAATCCATAACAGATGGCGCTAAGAGTTGCCTACATCTCGCTATCGCTTGCTCATAAGTCTTTCTAAAAGAGGTGGCAACATATTGAATTAGATTGTTCGGTTCTTTCGATTTTTATACACGTAATTAAATAACTCACTACTCAGTACTTTATCTATGCAGTATCGTATCACGTAACCTTAAACCTACCGATGATAAATAGTTTATGGGTAAAGCTAAAGTTGTGTAATGAGGGGCTAAATAAGCTTTAAATTTTGTATAAATAAAGTTTACTTAATTTAAAAAATTAAATATTATGTGCCCACTGCACAGCTTTTTTTTTGTGGGTACCTATTTTGATTTAAGGGGTACCAGGGTTTTAAAAAGCTTTTAAATTTGACACCAATTTTGTTGACACCGCGCGCTATAAACTGAAGTCCTCGCGGACGAAGTCGCGGGCAACAGCTAGTAGGCTATATTTTATCACGCTAATGCTAAGTACTCACATACGGTTTTGCTCGATAGTTTTACTCCGAATCGAAGGAAATGACATATTATTTGCATAATATTTAAAGCCTTCGAGCTGTCAGATTTGCGGTCCACACGGTGGTTATTGCTCGATTTAGAGTAAAACTATCGAGCAAAACCGTATGTCATTACTTAACATAAGACTAATAGGAGAATAATTTTTATGTTATTTAGCACAGATAAGAAGTAGACCACGTGAAGGATCATAGGCTATCGATTTTAATAATTTTTTCAGTGGCTATATATTTTATACCCGTGCGACGCCGGGGCGGGTCGTTAGTATCAATATAAAAAGTACCCAGTACCCGATATTCAGACCTACTGAATATGCAATATCAAATTTGGTAAAAATCAGTAAAGCCGTTTCGGAGGAGTACGGTAACTAACATTGTGACACGAGAATTTTATATGTAATGGAGGCACTTCACATGGCTATTTGTATTTGGGTATTTAATGTATTCGCCAAACAATCACCACGTGTAGACGGTATGTTTGACAAAGTATTGGTATTATATGTCCTGACTGATTGACTGACTGATTCATCATCGCTGAGCAAAAACTGTTAAAGTTACAGCAACGAAATTTGGTGAGTAGGGTTGTTTTATTAAGTAGACGCCCAATAAGGAAGGAATTGTGAAAATTTTACCCCGTAGGGGGTGAAATAGGGGTTGAAAGTTTGAATGAAAGTCTGTCATTTCTTAAGTTAGAAACATGAAAGTTTATTTTTTTGTTACTGATTAAAAATTAATGGATACGTATTTAAGCGTTTTTGGAAATTCTACCCCCAAAGGGGTGAAATTGGGGTTGAAAGCTTGAATGAAAGTCCGTCATTTCTTGAGTTAGAAACATGAAACTTTATTTTTGTGCTACTGCTTAAAAATGAATGGATACGTATTTATGCGTTTCTGGTAATACGAGTACTACCCCCAAGGGGGTGAAATTCCGTCATTTCTTAAATTAGAAACATGAAAGTTTATTGACGTTTGCGTTTGACGTTTGCTTAAATAGGGTCCCGTTTTTACCCTTTGTATAAGGAACCACAAAAAGGGGAAAACTATCCATCTTTGTTATTAAGTATGACTATGTTAACGCGGACGAAGTCGCGGGCAACAGCTAGTACCAAATACACGTATCCGTTTTGTTGGTTTTTGACGCACATCAAAAGAGTAAAATAGGCAAGTAAACAAAATCAAGTGAAAGTTTGGTATTTGACGTTCATGTTGTGGATTATACACAATGTATACACAAGCAAGCAAATAAAGGCAAATTCACCCTGTATTTGCCTTTATTTGCTTGCTTGTGTATACGTCAATAATTTTGCCAAATGCAACAAATAGCCAATAGCAAATACAAATAGCCATGTGAAGTGCCTCCATGCAGGGCCCCCGTAAGGCCTCTGGCCCGTGTGCAAAAAAGGATTTTGGCGCCCCTTTAGCTAAATTTTTTGGGCCCTTGGTTTTGGCGCCCATAAAGATGGCAATTTGGCGCCCCTAGAGGATGGCGCCCGTGTGCATTGTACTGCCTCCATGAGATATAGAAATTGTACACAAATATGTAGGGTACGTTCCGGTATGCACTGCGACCACTGTACAGTGTGACGTCAATTTAGTATACTGTGAAACCGTTCCTTTATAGTTAGTTATACTGGTTACTATTTAAAACGGAACGCAATCCTGTATACTGTCAGCCGCATTTTTTGACGCAGTATTCAAATGAGTGTATTAAAGTTTTCAGTTTTCTAGTTCATTAAAAAAACTATTGTTGGATTACTGTCAAATTAGAAATATTTTAGTTAATATTAATTGTGAATTGAATTTATAATATGTATAATAAAAGTAAGTAGGTAGTTGTCTATAAATCGTTAGATACTCGAGTGGTTTTGACTGATCACGTGATCAAAGTACAGCAAGTGCCTTACCTCGATAACGCCAGTGCTCACAGTAGAATATGGCGACGATTTATGACGTCACATATTTCCCTAGGGTACTGAGCTGCGGCAGTATACAACATATATACATATAGCAGTCCATAACGGAAAGAATTTTTCTACAGTGATAGCACTGTGCAGTACTCGTAGTGCATGCATATCGGAACATACCCGTAATCACAACTAAAGAATTTTTAAAATAGGCTCATGACGTGATAATTGATTAATCTAGTTTATAATAAAGACTAAAAAATATGAGATATTTTTACCTTTTTAAAGTTATTAAAATTCATAGTTCTGCCCGTAACTATGCACTCCTCTGCCTCAGCCAGCGGGTCCGAGTTGTGGCTGCTATAGGCGACCTGCTCGTCCGAATCCGAACCCGCCTCTGGTTGCGAATCCGAATCGGAATCGGACCTCGAATCGCCGAGCAGGCGTTTCTGTTGATGCAGAGGATTGATGGCTCTCGCCAGCATCTTTTTATTCTTCTTCTGCCACATCTGTTCTACTTCGGCGATTTTCACCTGTCTCTTTCCTATGAAAAATAACATAATGTTCTGTTATACTAGTGGTCCGCCACGGCTCCGCCCGTGGTACATACATAGCTTATAGGACTCAGGGACATCTGATTTTTTAAGTCGGTCCAGTAGTTCCTGAGATTATCGCTTTGAAACAAACAAACGAACTCTTCAGCTTTATAATATTAGTATGGAAGTATAGAATCAGAATCAGAATCAGAAACATTTATTTCAGGAAATTGGTACATAGATAATATAGTGCATAATTCTTCAGAGAAAGTATATAATAGTTTGTTTACATTAAATACACTTTATGGAACCGTTATAATATTATGTTCTCTACCTGTTGCATCGATTTTGATGCAATTTGAATTTTGATACAGAGATACATATTATAATACTATGCTACGTTTCGTTACGTCAAAAGTTACGAGAAATTTTAAATTAAGTATAGTAAAAAAAACATACTGTTGGTGAGCGTATCATAGGGCAGGAGGTATTTTACGTATATCTCTTCAAGCTTCTTGCTAGGGTTCGTCAGTTGGTAGAAATGCATTTCTTCGGCAACGCGATTCCATTTCTTCTTGTCTAACACATTCTTGAATCCGCCAAGTCTTTGTACCGTATGATACATTTTCGGTAAATTTACTTCAAGACCCTCCAACTAAAATATTGAAATTATGAAAATACTAAATAAAGGACAATATCCAACGTCCATACAATTTTGGGCTAGTTTTAAAAGTGCCGGCCAACGCAAATAAACCCATTATTTAAATAGAACATAATCTAAGGAATAATTTTTATTAATACACCAAAGATCTAATAATATAGATATGTTACGCTCAGAGACCGAAATCGCTCAGTGAGCGAAAAAATAGCTCACAACGCGTTGTGGTCACAGTGAAACAGCCACGACGCGAAATTCGCGTCGTGGCTCTAATGGAAACGGCCACGACGCGTTCTGGCAATCACAAAAAGACCATAACGCGAAATTCGTGTCCTGGCTGATAGGCTATTCATTTTTTTTGATTTGTTCTTAATTAATTAATCGTCTATAAGTATGGAAGATTATACCTATTTGAATTACCACGCGTACTACATTTTTTTTTCTTTTACTAAATCACTGCATTACGTGTTTATCATTATTATTTATAAAATATCCATAGTTCCATACTATTCCTACTTCAAATAGGTATAATCTTCCATCGACGATTAATCAATCAAGAACAAATCAAGAAAAACGAATAGCCTATCAACCACGACACGAATTTCGCGTTATGGTCTTTTTGAGATAGCCAGAACGCGTCGTGGCTGTTTCACTGTGACCACAACGCGTTGTGAGCTATTTTTTCGCTCACTGAGCGATTTCGGTCTTTGAGCGTAACAGATAATATAATAATAAGGATCTAAGGAATAATTTTTATTATTACATCAAAGTCAAGTCTCCGAGTTGTTATTCAAAGTCAAACTTTTTTTATAATGTAAGTTGCTGAATGTATGTAATAAGTAATAACTAATAAAACTTATTTTATTAATTAAAAGCCATAAGTAATCGATCACAACGTCCCTATCTGAGTCATAGAACAGATTGGAGGCCAAATACCTATAAAAAATGGCTTGAAAAAACTCAAAGGTAGGGGGTTAGTCTACGTGCTTGGGATACGCACGGCATTCGCCTAGTATTCCAAGTAAGCAATGAGTTGTGCCCTGCAAGCCCCAAGCACATAGAGGTTCCCTCTTCCTTTGAATTTTTCCAAATCATTTGTAGGTTTTGGCCTCTAAAGTCTAATATGTTCTATGACTCGGATAGCGACGTTGGAATCGATTACTTATTGCTTTTAATTAATAAAATAAGTTTTATTACATACATTATAAAAAAAAAGTTTGACCTTGAATAACAACTCAGAGACTTGACTTAGAACTTTGGTGTAAGTAATAATAAAAATTATTCCTTAGCTTAGATAAAGTTCTATTTAAATAATGGGTTTATTTGCGTTGACCGGCACTTTCAAAATTAGCCCAATTTGGACCTTATCCTTTAGAAATAATACAAATTCATAAAACAAAACAACCATTGCAAGTCAATGTAGATTTTTGGCTTAGCTTAATACATATTATGTAATTGTATTTGTCAGTAGCGTATAACACACTTTCTGCGTTGCTGATAGCGTTGATGTTTCTTGTGACGTCATAATTTTACTCCGTTAGCAAGTTGCATCCAAGCATTTAACTCCAAATTAGCGTTTTAATGATCATAAAAACGACTTACCAACGGTGCTCTAGTAAAATTGACATTCTGGGACGCCAAATAAGAGCGTATAGCGCACATCTCGCGGAAGGCGGGGCCCCAGCGTGTATACAATCGGGATATGTACTGGTTTCTGACTGTGAACCGATTGGTATCGCTAAGTACACACGGCGGCTTGAAGTCCGCTGGTGGCACCACCTTGCAGATCCCGAATTGGGACGCGAGCGGCATTAACTTCTCAAAGTAGCTTATTGGATCCTGAAACGTAGATAATGTTGTATTTATGGTATATAATTATATCGTTAAACTGGTTGGTTTTTTAAGGATTTGTGTTTTTAAATTGTTTTTTTTTTTTTTTTTGTAATAATTTCTTATTTTGTGTTTCTATAATATATTAGTATATTCCGCGCGGAACTAGTTGGTCGCGCCTTGGGTAGGGACGGGGGTGAGGGGGCAGGTTGCTTGCTGCTCGCAACGCACATTAGACAGTGACGAAAAATTACATCCTTATAATATGAACTAAAAAGTATTAAATAATTTTTCCTATCTAATAGTGCCTTTTTCCGAATTCGGCTAAAACTCAACTTTTTCTGTACTCAATCTTCTTCATTTTGAAGTCGGTACCAGATGAATCTTCAGTTCTCTGACAGAATATTTGAAACTTTTGGAACTGGCACCGACTTCAAAATTATGAAGAAGACAAAAAGTTGAGTTTAATAATTTCACTCTTTTTAGTTTTTAGTTACCTAGTACTAAAATAATAATAATCGCATAATCGCAGGGCAGCTTGTGGCGAGCTGTTGGGGAGTAGCGACCCCACGCACCCGAGTGCTCCCAGGGAAGCCCCTGTTCTCCATTTCCGGCTTGCCTTCACCGGCCGGCCAGAGTGAACACTGACGGAGAATCAGGCCCTACCTCTGCCTTGCCTTAACCGGCCGGACAGAGTGGAGTCGCGAGAGCTTCGGCTCGGAGGGAGGATGTGAAACGTAAGTGGCGAGTGGGCGACGTGATGGGACCCTCTGAGGGTGCAAATGATCGGCGTTTAAAGTCCAGCGACACCTCTCCTGCCTCAAGCCGCTCTGTCAATGTTGCCGCCTCGGTGCACCGTACGTGCGACCATTTTGAGGGGCCCATTCAAAGAGATGGCGAGTCACCGTCTGCCAATTTTATACATGTTACAACATTGTATCGGCAGACGCCATAGTCCTTCCATAGTCCCAGTTACCCAGTACACTAGCACCTCACCCCCATAGCCCGATATCAATTTAATTCCATTCCCTGCAATAGTCCTACACTGGCCGCTGGCTCTCCTTAGTCGTACTTCTATAGTTCGGACAGGGAGAGTCGCCGACCGGTGTCACATTACATCTAGATTAAAACTGTGTAACGGGCCTCTACGTGTTGGCTTCGGCCCCACGCATGCCTTCCAAAGGTCCAGGATTTAATTGCCCGTGAGCAAGGAATGCTTTACACAAACATAATAATAATAATTTATTTCAAGTATCCAGACTCATATCCGTACAAGATCAAAAAATTACAAACAAAAGTCACATTTGTTGAAAAAACATACTTACATAATTACATAAATTATATTAAAATAATAATTATTTTGGCCTGTATTTTGCATGCAAGCGACAGCAGTGACCGATATACGGGTTATCAGGGCGTTCACAGAGCGCGGCCAGCATGCCGTTGGAGCTCCCCCGCATGCGCCACACCAGCGACGATGTTCGCCTGCGCATTGTGGCAAAGAAACAGTCCACTCGTGCGCACGCGAACATCGCCGAAACTAAATATGGTACCGGGCCTCTGAGACTCAAACAGAAGAACATGATCCAAAAGGACCTTCGAGAAGGTAACATAGTCCTTTATCTTTATAAATCTTCGAGGACTTATGCAGGGCCTCTCGAGAACTTAACATGGTCCTGCAGGGCCTTTGAGAAATTAATATGGTCCCGGACCTCTGAGTAAAGAAATTAACATGGTACCGGACCTCTGAGAAGTCAACATGGTCCCGGACCTCTGAGTAGAGTAATTAAACATGGTCCCGGACCTCTGAGAATAGAATAATGGAACATGGTCTTCTTCTTCAAGTCGAAAAGGGCCTTCGAGTATTATTAATATGGTCCTTGCGAGAGAAGGTATAAAATACACTATCACTAAATAAAGATAAAATGGAAAGAGTTGCAGCAAAACATAAGCAGTTGAAATTTCGAAATTATTGATAACAGAATGAGACAGTAAGCAGAACATTAATAAAAACTATAAACAAGCGAGATGTGGAAGGGCGATACATGACGAAAAGTGTGCTGCCTTCCAAAGGGATAAACGTTATTTTTAGACAATTTTGCTTGTTTATATTCAGTTTACTTTTACTACTTTTGTATTTTGTTATCATATTGGTTTACTTGTTAGAAATTTATGATTGTTACTTCACTTTATTGCTCTCCCGTTAAGGACATTACAAGATGTCCTTGGTGGGCGGCATGTTCGGTCGAATATGTATCCTCTTTGTATTTTAAGAAAGATAGTTAATGACAGGTGAATGTCAGTATTGTTAGTTGCAGAAAATGGTTGTAATAGCAATATGTAGGAGTCAATAAATATAATTTATAAAGCATTGCAGCCTTTCAGTAGTTTATTCAGTATTAATTGTGCAACTTGCATGACATGCCGATCATAATATTGTAAGCATGACAGCACGTAACGCACGTCATGCTGCATGATTTGACGTAGGAGAGTCATGCTTCAGCACGAATGGGCCGGCTCAACCGGCGTGAACAGCGCTTGCGCTGTTTCGCCGAGTGAGTGAGTTTACTGGAGGCCCAATCCCCTACCATTTTCCCTTCCCTGCCCTCCCCTATTCCCTCTTAAAAGACAGGCAACGCACCTGCAGCTCTTCTGGCTCGCTGCGAGTTTCCGTGGGCGACGGAAGTTGCTTTCCATCAGGTGACCTGTTTGCTCGTTTGCCCCCTTATTTCATTTTAAAAAATGATCATCTTGGGTTCGCTTAATATTGGCTAAATGATCCCTGCACTTCACAACAGGACCTTCAGCATAGCTGAAACTTTATTTTCTTTTTCTTCAATAATCTTCTTTGAAAACAGAATACCACCATAAAACGCGAGAGGAACGAAATACGCAGCCGCATGGTGGCGGGAACGTATTTTTTTTTTGTATTTTAGTGAAAATATTATGAACGATTGTGACATTTTCTTGCAAAATATGGACTTATCTTTGTAAAACCCTAAAATATGGAAAATAAAACTTGGTTTTTCACAGTCTAAACATAATAATTCGTGTAAAAAACACATTTTAGCCGAAAATCGCGTAAAATACAAATATGTATTTACCTACAAATATTAAAAACTAAGGAAACGTAACTCCCATACTATTAAAATTTGTTTCCTTTCAAACTGGCATGTAACATCAGCCTTTATGCCGCTCGAGGCCAGCTAAATATTGCAAATGTATTGAAATGTGTACCCAAGGTACACTTTTTTGACAAGTATTTTGGAGTATGTTTTTTGACGGAGTTACTCTTCCTTGGTTTTTATTATTCGTAGATATTTACATATAAATCCGGGCCCTAGTGATAACAATTAAAATCGATTGTCTCGTTTTTTCCACAATCGAGGGATTGAAGGAAAATCTTTATGAGGAAAACAAAACAAACCTGTGAGTGGTTGCTCATCATCGGTGAGGGGGGACACAACATCTAGTTCATTCATTTTATTCACACGTGGCTTAGTTGTAACAATCTTTGCCTTAGCATCAATTTTCTTCTTAAATATTACAGTCTTTTTGAGCACAGGAGATGGCTTTTTCATCAATTTAATTCCAGACTTCGTCTTGGACGGTGGTAAAACAGAAGAAGAGAACTCAGGTGGTTTCTCTGTTTCACATTTAGCATGAGATCTAGCCCCATTTTCTATGGGTTTGCTCGCTCTATGAAGAGGTGGTTCTCTTTCAGCATTAATTATAGTATCCTCCAGTCTTTTAACTAATACTATGGGTTGTGTATGACGATGTATATCTGAAAATTAACATTTTGACATTTATAGGGTTCCGTACCCAAAGGGTAAAAACGGGACCCTATTACTAATTCGATGTCTGTCCGTCTGTCTGTCACCAGGCTGTAACTCAAGAACCGTTATAGCTAGACTTCTGAAATTTTCACAGACTGTGTATACCTATTAGCGCTATAACAACAAATACTAAAAACAAAATAAATTATATACCTATTTAAATAAATTATATATTTACAACAAACATGGTTTTTTTTGCTAGTTTTTGCTCCTAATCAATAACGGCAACTCATAGGCAATTGAAATGCTCACAAAGTACTTAGTTGTATTTGTATACTTTAATAATTTATAATAAAATTTTAATAAATTAAATAATTAAAGGGGGCTCCCATACTAAAAATACATTTTTTTGCCTATTTTTGCTCTGTAGTGGTACGGAACCCTACGTGCGCGAGTACAACTCGTACTTGGCCGATTTTTTTAAATCACACAAACTCTAAATCACCATTCAAAATGGGTATTTTCGGTTGGACTGAAGGAAACTGGGCACTATGGAAAAAAGACAGAATTTTTTTTCGTCAAAACTTTAACCACCCTTTTTGAATATACCAATCGATAGGGAGTGGCAAGGGAAGCAAAAAAGCTAAGATAACCTTTTCTCAAAAATCAACCCCTGTCGAATGTCAGGCCGAAATTTGACCCTCGTTAGTATGGCGAAAATACTTAGAAAAATTTGGCTAAGGTTTAGAAATCTATGTCAATTAAACATCAGTCTCACTTAACTACTCAGCCACGGATACCGAAGGGGGGGGGGGGGGGGGGGGGGGCGAGGTTAGGTTGGAACTTAGACCACAACACCCAGAAAAAGGAGCCCCGCTACTTCTTTTGTAGTAGTTTGTCAATCCCTAGAGTGCAATTCCTAAGCCGGGGTTGATTTTTGAGAAAAGTTTATCTGAGCTTTTTTGCTTTCCTTGGCGCCTCCTATCGATTGGTATAATAAATAAAAAGGGGTGGTCATAGGGGGTTGTAAATTTTTAAGTATTTTTGCCATACTAACGAGGTTCGTATATCGGCCTCTATCTGGCCGGGGGTTGATTTTTGAGAAAAGTTTATATGAACTTTTTTGCTTCCCTTGGCGATTGGTATAATAAAAAGGGGTGGTCATTGGGGGTTATATTTTTTCGTCAAAATTCTTCGAAGTCTTTTTCCCATAGTAACCCGTTTCCTTCAGGCCAACCATATTTTCATGCAATTTACAACAAGTACAAAATGAATTACACACAAATACTTACTGCTGAATGACGCTATATCTAAAAGATTTTCGGCGTCATTGTTATAATATAATACTTTGTAAGCTCCAGTCTCGACTCTTCTCTCCAATGGTGTGCTGGGGTTGGATGGCGGAATGTGAGTAGTGCTGTTTACTGCTTGAGCATATTTCTTTTGAGCATGGACTTGCTTCCTAGAAGAGAGACGTAGATACTTGTAACGGTGGTCAGCTTAACCTTTAAATAGTTTAAATTATTATAACCACAACATGTGTTAAAACATTGAGGGTAATCGGGAAAACGTGTTTACATACAAGCCAAATGGCTGTGAAAATTAAAACCTAACGAGCAATATAAATTTATCTGCATATAAGAGACAAAATAAACTTACGCTTCCATTGTAATTCATAAATGGAAATTCTAATTTACACAACTTTTACATTCACAAAAAGAGCCGCGAGACGCCGTCCGCTGCAGTGTTACCAGAGTCAAAGAGGATGTAAACTATACTACGTAACAAGAGGTCGGACTTAGAAGAAAAAAAATTAACATCCGCTATTTTTTTAATTTGAAACTGAAGTTAAAATTTTTAAGTGCAAAACCTTTCACTCTAAACATACCAAAAATTAAAAAAAAAATTATTTAAAAAAGAAATGAACTCAAATAAATGTTTTATTGGATTAAAAATTATTGTACATAGCTAAATAAATAGGCTAATAAGGTAAATTAAACAATAAAACAGATTTAATCCTCAAGCTTTTGTTGATTTCTATTATTCAGTATTATAATATTACAGTACAGTTTTATGAGTTTTATTTATAAATATAATAGAATAGCTGTCTATGCTACTCTACTACCTACTTGATTGGCTTATACAGTAAACTCTATATAGGGAGGGGATTAAAGCTGCGCGTCCACCAGGTCGGAATCGAGACGTACGCGACGGTGCGGACGGCGCGTCGTGTCGTCATAATATATTTGTCAGGCGCAGAATGACGTTCCAGTACTTCTAGTGCAGTTCACAGTAGTCAGTACCATACATACAAAGCAACAAATCCGTCCGCTGCGTACCTACGCTGCGATTCCGATCCAATGGACGCGCACCTTTATACATACACACTTAAGTATCATTACGTTGTTCTATTACACCCTGTATACGACAGCTGAAATCTATCACGCGGGCTCAGGCCAGCTGCATGCCACCTCACTTGATCAGAGGATTTTTCCTTGGTGGCCGTACCACTCATAATCCCATACCTTCCTTCTCCTCCTAAAATCTCCTTAACAGCTATTGCTTGCAGAATAAAATGTTGCAAACTAGTATAGAGACCTAAAAATCTGGAATTAATTAAACATTTTTCATTTACTACATTTCCATACAGTTCACATAAATTATTAAAGTATAGTTAATATAACCTCATGTATTATTACAATAAAACAATATACACATTTGATCATTTTCCAAATTAACTGCATACTGATATACATTATAATATTTTCTATGAAATAATCTATCTTTTTCATATTGTATAGTTTAAGTTGTAAATTAATGTACAAATATGCAAATAATACTACGACTACATCTCAATGACTACGACATACTTTGTATTAAAACATGGTATGACATAGTTATGTTTTGCTTCAATTTATCAAGTTACGGTTACATTCACATTTTACAATGGCTTACCTTTCGTTTTTCAATAATTAATCCACTTAATTTACAATTTTTGTATGAGTTGCTACAAATAATTTTCACAAAATGAAAATCGAACTTTCAGTTTTAAACTCCTTCTTCGTCTTTTTTCTCATGTAGTTTATATTCTTTATGGTCTTTTTTATCAGCCAATCACAGCCGACCTTGCACATATCAAGCACAGATTATGTGATTGGGTCCAGTTGCTACGTTTAAATTTGGAACCCAATTTTTTTTTGTTCTGAACTTGCGTCCACCTGGCCAGAGTATACTCAGCCCAGGTTGCCATTTGTAGGTTCAAATGTTGCCATCTGAAACCAAATGTTGCCATTAGAAAAAAACCTGTTCTAGTAATATAAAATATTTATACCTGCCTATTGAGTACTGTTTTATTGCTCTGCATTTTGTTTGATAAAAATTTAAATCGAAAAAAATCATGTTTTCAAAAAATATTAATCCTTTTTATGTTGTTGTGTTGATAAAATAATAATTGATTCCACAATTTTTTTCTCATAAATTATAATCATGTTTTCCTGAAAATTAAAGTATTGACAGACCAAAAAAAGGCAAAGAATGATTTGTTAGATCCAAATTCCAATGCATTTAAGTTTTTTTAGAGCATTTTTTGTTTATCAAAATCTAAATCTCCTGTCACGATGTTTGTCCGCGATGGATTCCTAAACTACTTATCCGATTTTGATGTTTTTGTTTTTTAAATGTGTGCTTTTTTCCAACTTGAGAGATAGGATAGCTTAGATCTTTAATTATAGTCGCAATTTTATTTTATTGCAAATTATTTGTCTATAAAGAGCGACCATTGTTTATGCGACGCGGGTCACGGGATAGCGATGGCCGTTGCCATCGCTATCCCGTCACTTATATTGAATAAAATAATACGGGCGATATACTTTATATAATATGGCAAAGAAACGTTTGCCGGTACAGCTAGTATAATATAAAAGCTGAAGTGCATCTGTTCTCGAACCTACTGTAATGTAGACGTGTACACCGAACACAGATCGCACTTGTTGAGTCTTCAATCATTAAAATTGGTTTTTCAAATAGGTCTATGGCGTGGGTTACACGCATCAATATTATCAAGATTCCGTGATAATATTGATGGTGTAATAGGCCGAATCACAGTATCGCAGTACTATTTGTGAATCCCGTGATACTAGAATCGTGATAATATTGACCGTGTAATCTATGCCTTAGATAGGTAGCTTCTTCGATTAAAACAATAAAGAGGACTTACCAATAGATTTAAAAACAAAAGTATTAGAAAACCACGAAAAAATTTCCTTTGCATCGCACTACACTTACATAAAATTACTTTTATATCTAGCTTCACCAAAATAGACCTTTTGTTGGTAGAAATATGGGTACAATTTGTTTGTCTATTATATATACTTAAGTATGCTTAAGTATTGTTTTCATTTGGGAATAAAAATGCGTTCAAGATTTTGATTTTGTTCAATTCGATGAGTTCAGTTCATCTGCGAAATATATTCGATCAATGATATTATATAAAAAAGCTCAAAGCAGATATGTTACTACCGCGCGCGTTGTGAAATGTGAAGCCATTAAATACGGGCCAATTGACCCGTCTTTTGTATAGTCTGTCTCTTTTATGTAAATGTCATTTCGTATCTTTTGTTTCACTTAACTGTCAAATTTGACAATTGAATTTGAAAATTGTTCGGAAGCAATTTAAGCCGGAAAATTGTATGAACGTAACAGATCTGTATTTAGTTGAATATCATTGTATTCGATATTTTTTTACCGATGATCGCGCGTCATGTCGAAAAGTTGCCAAAAAGTTGCCATTTGAGCTCGGTTGCCATTTGGTTGCCCCGAAGGGTCAAATGTTGCCAAAATGGCAACCAAAGTTGCCAAATGGCAACCGCGCTGTTTGAAATATTATACAAGAATTAAGTAGGTACATAACCTTAAATTTAGCAATTTTTTTTTTTCGTCCCGGTCGGGACAGGCAAAGGGAGCGTTGCCCATACAGCCATTCCTCATAACCACTCTGCAGATCTATACCGTAAATATTGATTTAACTTTTATTTGTAGATAGGCATATAGAGCAGCAAGCTGCGATGTTAGATGGCTGCTTAAGAAATCCTTGTATCGAGCTGGCTGAAAAGTGAAAACTGTTATCGAAAACAGAAACGCCTGTGCTCCGCTCCGGCGCTGCGAACACAAATGACAAAGAGAATAATATTATAATCAGTGTTGCCAACTCTTCAAAGCATTTTCCCCCTAAATCAACTTCAAAACCCACTAAATGTCAACCAAAACTCCCCAAGAAATCAAAAAATTTAAAATTACTTGGGGTATGTTCTACTGAGCGCTCAAAACGCTAAAATACACCTTCAGCTGGTTTAAATGGCGATCGCGATCGTTTCGACCACGGTAAAAACGAAAAAAGGAAGTCAATTATTTATTTAAAATTCAACCGACAAAAGATACAAATTACAATATATTTTTATATTGGCGGAATAAAAAAACAATTCAACATTCCAGAAAATAAAGAATCAGTAAGCATTTGTTATTAAAATGTTAATTTTAATAACAAATGCTTTTTTCAATAAAATCAATACACATATTTTTTATTTTTAAAATATTATTAAATTCAACGGTTAGACTATAGAGTCATGTGCTTTTTTGCAGTAATTTTCTTTAAAAATTTTATTTGAATCGATACCAAACGTTAAGGTTGTTATTAAAAAAATATATCCATTCTTCAAAAATTTTACCCCCAAAAATATCCCCAAGATATTTTACTCCCTAAAATCCCACTAAATGGGATGTTTTCTTTTTATCATCTCCACCAGACGGCGCGACGGTAGACACTCACAAATTTTCTATTGGTTCCCCACCGATTTGAAATTATCTGCAGGTTGGCATTACTGACTACATGTTGGTCGTGTTTCTAAAAAATATCAGTGTACTGTCAAGTGTAACATCAATCAAAATATCATACTCCTGAGCGATCATTGGCCTAAGCAATTAGACCAGTATACTGGTAACAGCTTAGGAACACGTTTGCACTTGTCAAACTGCAAACATGATAACTGAAAGAGTTTTCTACTTCTACTTTTTATTGTCGTTGTGGTTTTTATTATTTTTCCCCAAATCGTGTTATTTGGGTTTTTGATGTTCATTATTGGTAAAATATTAGCCACTAAATATTTGTTATCTTGCACAAGTGCAGGTAAGATGTTGTCAAAACCAAAATGTATAATTCCTGTGACAATTGGTGTGAACAACGGTAAAAAGGGCTATTTCTTCCGTGAGTTTTAACTAAAACATCGTTATTATAACTTTATTATCCTATTCATTGGAATATTATTGTCTTTTTCAAATTGAAATGTATCAAGTTTTACATGCTTTTGCCCAGTTATGTAGCAATTATTGATGGTATTCCCTGGTATTACCGATAGTTGTCTACCCATACGCCATCTAGTTACTAAAATGGAAGCTGTTTGACAATCAAATTAAAAAGCTAAGAAAATTCCTCATTTATTTTTTCCCACTAAATTTAGTGGGAAATCCCCATAGTTGGCAACACTGATTATAATCACTACCAAAGAGAATATAATCACTACGTGTGCGAACACTGATGTCTGAATAGACAAACTGTGTCCGGCCAGCAAGTGTTATTGAACATTTCGTGAAAATTTTATTTTTAAATGTTTTGTAGGTAATTATTTAATTTAATAACTAATTAAAAGTATTGTAAAGTGTAAACACAGAGGTCAGAGTCTAGATTCTAGAAAATGTTTGACAGATATCCACAGAATGCGCGTCTGTCGTAGGCCCCGCGCGACCGTGTCAGTAACGGTGCGTCCACATTTGTATCATTTGCGCGATCAGATCTCCGAATTCTCCGATCAGATCTCCGTCGCGTATCATTGAAGCGTGTCAAAATGAAACGCGTATCATGAAACGCGCCGATCGCTATTAACCGCGTATCTAATACATGCCGTATCAAATACTCGCATGATCGGCACTCGGCAGAATGATCTAATAGGCGTCCACACTGTGACACGCATACATGATACGGCGCGATGATCGCGACGGAGATCTGATCGCGCAAATGATAGAAATGTGGACGCACCGTAAAGATGGCTATAGTCTATATATTAAGGCTATAGGCTATATTTTATCACGCTAAGGCGAAGGAGGAGGAAGAAATATTAGAAAATGTGGAAAGACGGGGGAAATTATTTGAAAGAGCTTATCTCACGACCACGTGAAGGATCATCTAAGGCTATTTTTTGTGGACTAATTTGTCTGTGAATATATGTCTAATTAAAGCGGACGAAGCCGCGTATAACGTATAGTATAGTCTGTCAAGAAAGTGAAGAAATTAAAAAGTGGCAACATCGTGTTGTCACCCCTTTCAAATCAATCGAAAAAAGGGATTTTTTTTTTTTTTTTCAATTTATTCATGACTATGGATACAGGTCCTTCAGTCGAATACATTATAACAGTATAATGAACTTACATTAGAATACAATTACATTAAATAACAAAAAGAAAACCTACAAACTTTAAAAAAGACACAAGTTACAACCAATCAACATTTTACATTTCATAAAGACATATCACTTATGTACCTATTTAAAACTTAAAAGCTTAAAAAAAAAACAAAACCATTGATATTGTCACATGTCATCTCTAAAAAAAAAAAAAGAAATACAAAACACAAACATAACCTAAAAAACCTAAATATTTTGTACAGTATTTACAATATATTTGAAAATAGAGTCAAAGTAAACAGAATTTGCTAATAGGTCTTGACTGTGGCGGGGGACACTTAAAGAGTTCTCTTGAGCAATTTCCTTAATATTATTATCAAATATGGATCTTTGTATGGCAAAGACTGGACACTTAAAAAGCACATGATCTATGTCTGCATTTTCTTCTGAACAATGAGAACAGGTACTATTGTCTATTACATTTATTCTCCTAAGATGTGATGGGACCAGGCAATGACCAAAGCGCAAACGATTAATTGTTGTGATTAATTTCCTGTTTACATAAACTATCTTGTTGTACCATGGTATCGTCGGTAAGTCTTTTTGAATTTCCGCGTACCATTTTCCTTTAGTTTCTATTATCTTCGCCCAATAGTCTTTCCATAAACTTTTAATTGAACTTTTAATTTGTGGGTATATATCAGTAAATGGTACCTTAACACTTTCTGAAAGGTCTACATTGTGTTCCCTACGGGGTCACCTGGTCTACAATTTCATTGCCTAATATGCCACTGTGGGAGGGAACCCAAACTAGTTCTATTTTCTTTTCCACCAATTTTGTTAACATATATCTAATTCTAAATATAATATAATTTTGTTTAAAAGACATACTTTGGTTACTTAAACTATATAACACACTTTTAGAATCAGTAATTATTAAAATATTTACATTATTTACATCAGTAAAGACATATGTTAGCGGATATCAATGGACAAGCTACATAGTATTATAATTATTTTATTTAAATCTGTATATTATGTTAGTCACTATATATAAGTTTAATTAGTGATTATTATATTTTGAATAGTAGTAAGTAAGGTAATTGATTTTGACAAATAGTTAGTTATAAATGGACAGGAGGATTATTTACTTCCGTTATAACTTCCTCTTCTCATATTTAAGTAAATAATTATATTAAATATGAGAAGTACATTAATTAATATTTAGAATTATATACCCACTTATTCTTAGCCATTCTTATTTTTTTATGTATTCTTTAATGATTTTACTATATTTGAATTGTTAACGGAAGTTAGTTTCTTTTGTGTAAAATGGTATAAAAGCCAGCCATATTGCATTGATGGAGGCATTCTGTAAATAACTTCGAAACGTGTAAGGTGAAACTCTGCTCGAATAAATACCGCTCTATGTATAATTTTTCAAGACTTTTACTACTCCCTAATATTTCAGAAGTGGGATGTTTCAAAAATGTCCGGTCCTTATGCTGCGGGACTTGGCAAAAGGAGAAGAACGCCCAGACTTGTCCTGACTCTCGACGATCGACGGCGAAGAAAGTGATTTTTTTTTTCTTCTTTTCGAACATAAACAACAGTGATTGTGATAGTGAACCAGTGACAAAACGATGCAGAATTACTCAAGTTGATGCAGAAGTGATACCAAAGTTTGAACCAGAAGACGACGCTTGTAATGAAGCTACATGGGTGCATAAAATCGACCAGCTAGGAGGTTTACGGATGGAACAGTATAACCGATTGACAATTCATCGTGCAGCTGCGGTTACGTGGGTCCGCTACGCAAAAACTGCCTTGAAGCTTTTCAACGCCTCGGTCATACGACGGTTAACTGCTGGTTCGCGAATACAGCAGGAACAACTCGGAAACCGCAGAATTCAACAAGTAAGTAACACTTTTTATACTTCAAGTAATATCTTAGTAAATAACATTTACAAAAAAATTGTGTGGGTAGGAGCCAATGAACAAGAATAATGAAAATTAAATCTAAAGTTTTTACCTTATTAATACTATATTCTTCTTATTAATACTAAATACTATATTAATTAGTATATTAAAGTTTTTACCTTCTAATAATATATTGAAGGGTTTTGGAGATAAAATAGATCAAGCCATATTATAGAGACTGTAAAACAACTACCAAGCGACATATCCTTAATAATTATTGGGCAATAAATGACCAACCAGCCTGGTATTAGTTACTACAGCTAATTCTGCCACTTTTACTGAGACTTTAATTTGTTTGACAGTTACAAACAGCTGATAAATATAAGTGATAGGTATAATGTTTTGCTGAAGCGTGAATATACAATTTGATCTAAAAATAGTTACTGTAATATTGATGTATTTGTAGATATCGATCCCAATGGGAAAAATTCAATGGAACTAATCCAGTTTGTGTGCTATATAATTCCTGGAGGAGCTGTCAGTGTTGAGGGTCATTTAAAGGCTAAACATTGGTGAAATTGAAACAACTTGGCCTGCACATACGTTAATTGCCCGGGCTGAAATTGTTAATATTTATATCGACTCTAATACCTCTACTGAAAATGACTTTATCGATTGAATCACAAATGGCATTAGAATAGAATAGAATAGAATGATTTATTGCATAAAATGTAGTACAAAAGGTCTTACAATTTTACTGAAATGGTTCAAACATTCTGCCTAATAAGTGACGTGCAAAATAATTTTTAATAATTGTAGGTATAGCATTAACATCATAATAATTATTATAAAAGTTCTAAGATGAATAATAACTCATTTAATTAAACATAACATTAATTAAATCCATTAATCTATTGAGAACTAATTAAATATAAAAGTCATAGGCGTTAAACACGAAATAAATTTAAAAAATAAACAAACAATGTCAAATTGAGAATTAAAATAGCCTATTCCCTAAGCCCCATCCCCACTCGCGTGCGAACCGCGCGCGACGCCGCGAAATTTCCGCGAAACGTGAGTGTGGATCCGGTTCGCATATTTTTCGCACTTCGCGGCTGGTTCCCCGGCCGCATCCACACTCGCACGCGGACCGTGCGCGACGCCGCGGCGCCGCGAAATTTCTGCGAAGCATGAGTGTGGATCCGATTCGCATATGTCTCGCACTTCGCGGCCCGTTCCCCGAATGTTGTCGGTTTTCTGTCCCGCGACAAAGGGTTTTTTTTTAAATCTTTATTTTAATAAGGGCTTTTGCCATACAAGACATGCCAGCATTGTTTAGTGAACAGATAATACAGTCTGTCAAGAAAGAGTAGACGCGCGGAATTTTGCTGGGAATACGAAAGAGTGCCGTTGTGTTTTTGTATTATTTTCCTAAAATTGTGTTATTTCGGTTTTTAATGTGTAATGTTGGTAGAATATTAACCATTACGTATTACGATTTACGTACGTCCTCACAGAAAACCGGCGTTGACGTGGGAGAGCCATGCTTCGGCATGAATGGGCCGGCTCGACCGGAAAAATACCACGTCCTCACAGAAAACCGGCGTGAAACAGTGCTTGCGCTGTGTTTCGCCGAGTGAGTGAGTTTACCGGAGGCCCAATTCCCTACCCTTTTCCCTTCCGTACCCTCCCCTATTCCCTTCCCTACCTTCCCCTATTACCCCTTAATCAGAAGAGCTGCAGGTGCGTTGCCAGCCTTGGCAACGCACCTGCAGCTCTTCTGATGCTGCGAGTGTCCATGGGCGACGGAAGTTGCTTTCCATCAGGTGACCCGTTTGCTCGTTTGCCTCCTTATTTCATAAAAAAAAAACATTAAAAATTTGATGTCGTGCACAAGTGTGGGCAAGTGATACAACTTCAAGAAACGTGCCATTTTGTGTTCCCTCCAAAACTCCGTCGAAAGTTTTAGTAAAGGGTCTACCACTTTACTAAAACAACTGACTTGACTCGTTGACTTTACTGACTACTTTTTAACCGACTTCAAAAAAAGGAGGTTATCAATAATTCGACGCGTATGTATGTAATATTTCCAGAACTGTCCAGTTTTTTTATATGTTAATCTATAGCAGCTTCTGAACAAATGTGCCAAATTTCGAATGTGTATGTATGTATGTATTTGGCATCACACAGCATTATAATATTATGATATTAATGTAACTAGATCACAATAACTGTACCACTCTATACTGTTTATTATTATGATGTTTCGTGTAATGCTGGAAATAAAAGTATTCTTATTCTTATGTACGTATGTATGTTTTTATGTTTGTGCGCGCATATCTCTGGAACTACAAGTCCGATTTAAGTGATCAGGGATTCAACTTAGGGAATGCTGCAAGTTTCATCAAAATCGGTTCAGTAGTTTTTGAGATAGGGAATTTTAATGCTACGTAATTATTTACGTTGAAGTCGGTTTTATCTTTTTAAAATACTATTTTTAGACTTTTACTAGACTTTTGACTTGACGATCATCTGGAAAAACAACTTTTTGTAAACTTTTCACGATTTTTTTCCCGCCATATTTTACTTGACACTGGCCATTCTTAAAAAGCCGAGTGCCATATTATGAAAAAAGTAGACGCGCGGGAAATTTTTCAAATAAAGAACGCTTAGAGCGCGGACATGTCGCGAACTTTGAGAGGATTTGGTAGTAATGTGCGATCCGCGCCGCGATTTGCGCCGCGATCCGCGCCGCGGTCCGCGGCGTGCCTTCGCGCGCGAGTGTGGATCGGCAGCTACCTTTGCATCTTTGTAAACATAGGTAAACTAAGCACTTGTTAACGTCAAACACAATAATTTACAATTTATTATAAAGCATAATATTATGATTAAAATAATATTAATAATAGAAAATATGAAATTATGTTGAAGAACAATAATTCGTTTTGTGACAATTCATTTGCTCCAGATTTGCTCGACAACAAGGTACGTTTTTGTTTCCATTACTACCTACTTATAAAATATTCTTGTTAACAATAATGTTCTGTGTTGTCCTAAGCTTTGTTTATTATTTCAGCATCCAGATTACAAACTTTACATGGGGATATTACACATATACATTCATTCCTTTTAAAGATTGTTGTGAGTTGTGACATTACACTTGGTGCATAAAATACATTGAATCGGGAATTAGAGGGCTTAGGTAAGGTAGATATTGCTGAAAGTTAAGTATAAAAAAAATGATATTAATTTATGCACTAGGAATACAAAAGATTTAGGGTACACAGATTTATTACAAATGAAAATATAATGCAATACCTAGTTGATGAAAAGGTTAACGATCTTTCGGAAGATGGTATCATTTGTCACTCTGTCTGAATATGCTAGTCCGGTGATTTTAGATAAAAAGAAGGGTGGAGATTACAAGCTGTGCATTGATTGCCGAAATTTAAATTCACAGACACTCAAGGATTCGTACCCTTTGCCTTATATTGAGGACCAAGTATCAAAATTGTCTGGCTGTGATCTCCAGGTTAATACGGATGCTAGTAAACTAGGTTTAAGGGGTATAATAATCCTTCGATCACAGGACCTAGGAATTCCCATTGTATTCTGTTGTTCTCGCGATCACCGGTGCTCGCGCGGGGCCTGAAGGATTAATACAAAACAGCAGGCAGGACAATAATTATGTAGTTAAGGCCGTCCCCCGAGCAAACGACCTTGGCCATACATTTGCCGCGTTGCCGAGATCGCGCCAAAACCCTATTATTTTTACTTATCTGAGTTCAAAATTGTCCTAAAAAAAATTAAAACGACAAATATGTAGTTTATGATATCGTCGATCTATTGGCGTGAGTTTCAAATAAAAGTAATTTGTTAATCCTAAGGAGATGCTGAATGTATGCTTGAATCTTAACAAATTGGTATTACTTTGGAAGCTGATATCATGAGTATAAGAAACAAAATTAGAAAATTTAAAACGAGGAATGTTGATATACTGAAGATTATTCTTGTATTTTTATTATAATTTTGTAGCTTTCAGATTATGAGTTTATAAGGTTTTAAATACGGTCAATTACAGAATCTCCGGACGGAACGCCCTTAAAGAGGATAAACTGTTCCAAAAAAAACTCTAAATGGAGAACGATTTGCCGTTCCCAAATTGGTAAAATATAACTTAATGCAGCTAAATGTTATCATGACCCCCAGCTGACATGAATTACACCCTGGCTTTGACCCTTTGGTTTCCAAAATGACCCGATATAATAAGGAAATTCATCAATTCTTGCCTTCAATAATATGTTCTCGGTAAGGGTAATTATCGAAAATCTGAAGGAGAAAAATTTACATCTTATAGAAAAGTACCCGTATCTATGCACACCCTTCATGCCGATAACTTAGGATCATTTATTAAGACTAGGGAATGGCACAATTTGTTTTGCTAAGCCCGACAAAAAAAACACTAGTTCCATAAAAACCATAAAGTACTTAAAAGGACTGGAAAGTAATATCTTTACAGTTTACAAACCCAGTCTGCATGATAGCATAGAGGCAAAGCATTTCCTAGCCGATACCTTAACTAATTTATAGAACACATGCAATTAAAACATGTCCTTAATGCTATAGCTAGTCCCAGATCAAATGGCCCACTGAAAAAATAAATGGTACCAATATTGATGGACTGAACACTGCCTGAAAATGAAACTGTTTTGGATGATAGATTAATGGATATAGTATGGGGTATAAATAATACACCTAATTCTACTACTTCCTTCCTTCCATTTAAACTTATGTTTTGCCATGATAACTCTAAATTACCAGCTATTCCATTCAGTGATCCTAGTGACCGTACTTCACAACGACAGGCATTAACTGAAAGAAGAGCAACAGCAAAACTTCTAATACAAATGTAGGAAAAATTCAGTCAGTGATCTAGTGTTGTGGAAATGGCTAACCCCAATGCCAAAGAGACCCAAAAATTAAAAAATTAAGAAGTTTTCAGCTATAATAGGGGTGAGGTATTAATGCCTTATAAATCAGCAAATTCTGATACTAACAGTTCATCTAGCGATGCTGAGGTAGACACGGTGATCTAATTGATTGATTAGAAAGTTATTTTAAATATAATTTTTGTACAGTATAACTAAAGATTAGGGATAATAATTTATACAGTATCATGTGTACAGAAACAAATTTTATTGATCGAATAGGTATATACTTTAATAACTATTTTATTACTATCACACTTTAGCTTTTCTACTTCTATTGTTCTTCACAATTGATAATATAAGAAACTGGTCCCGAAGCTGCACCTAAAAGAAAAAAAATATTGACATAATTCAAGTCTGTGTGACCTACTCACTAACAATATAACCACTCAATGTAATAATTCAAGACTTTTACCAGGCTTGTCTCACTTCCATACAAACGGCGCGAAATCACCGAGATATTTACCTACTATTCTGGAAAACAACCTAATTTCAATCTTTTGCATAGCGTTTAGCGTTCATAGTACAATAACGGTCTGCCGTCTCACTTCAATCTGCCAGGGCTGTCAAGCAATCGGCGGCGGCGGCGCGGCGGCGGCGCGGCGGGCGGCGCGGCGGCGGCCGGGTACTATTACTTTTGTTTCGCGGATGTGTGCGCTGCGTATGCGACAAGTCGAGCGAGTTATCATACCTAAACTCGGGAGAGAGACTTCTGTACCGTAAGGTACTATTATGTATTCTGTGCTTTTACTACTCTCTAATAAATATTATCTATAGGATGGCTGTGTGATCAAACCCTAAAATCAACAATAATATTATCTATAGGATGGCTGTGTGATCAAATCCTAAAATCAACGCAATAATATTATCTATAGGGTGGCTGTGTGATCAAACCCTAAAATCAACAATAATATTATCTAAAGGGTGGCTGTGTGATCAAATCCTAAAATCAACGCAATAATATTATCTAAAGGATGGCTGTGTGATCAAATCCTAAAATCAACGCAATAATATTATCTATAGGGTGGCTGTGTGATCAAACCCTAAAATCAACAATAATATTATCTAAAGGGTGGCTGTGTGATCAAACCCTAAAATCAACGCAATAATATTATCTATAGGGTGGCTGTGTGATCAAACCCTAAAATCAACAATAATATTATTATCTATAGGGTGGCTGTGTGATCAAACCCTAAAATCAACAATAATATTATCTATAGGGTGGCTGTGTGATCAAACCCTAAAATCGACAATAATATTATTATCTAAAGGGTGGCTGTGTGATCAAACCCTAAAATCAACATAGTAATAATATTATCTATATGGGATGGCTGTGTGATCAAATCCTAAAATCAATGACTGGCGACCATATGACTGGCGTCTATGTGACTGGCGTCTATGTGACTGGCGTCTATGTGACTGGTGTCTATGTGACTGGCGTCCATGTGACTGGTGTCTATGTGACCGATGTCTATGTGACCGATGTCTTTGTGACCGATATCTTTGTGACCTTACAAATATTCTAAAATTGAGCTAAATTTAATTACTACAATACAACTATATAAGTCTGCGTTACAAAATATTATATTACTGATAACAAACAATACAACAAAAATCAAAATGCATAAATTCGCGTCTTGAGGGTCGAGCGCTTGGAGTCCCGCCACAAAGTGAATTTTAGCTCCTTTGTGGTGAGAATCCCGACGCACCATCTACCGACGTTCGAGAAGGAGGAGTTCTGGCCGTCTACAGGAGATTCCGGGGACGACTTCCGAACACGTCGCGCCCCACGTCGTCGCAGACAATACGTGTTTAGTGTTTTAGTGTTAGTGTTAGTTTTTAGTATAATTGTATGTCTATGTTAGTCTATAAGGTATTTATAATATGGGCCAAGATGCCTGAGTTAAATAAATAAATAAATACAAATAAAATAAATTACATAAATGCATAATATAATGGCTTTAGAAATGCCATGTGTTGGCTATTGGAGATGAGATGTGAATTGTGATACTAGATTTCTCTGACATCAATGCATACCTATATTATTATTTTTTTGTTTACAAAATACTGTTCCGATGTCTTCATCTGTTTCAGACCACTGGCAGTTCTAGCACTGGTACAGCACAGGGTAGCAAACCATGGGAACGTCGTGGGACACTCCTAATGCAGGATGGCCGAGTGTTAGCGGATATCAATGGACAAGCTACATAGTATTATAATTATTTTATTTAAATCTGTATATTATGTTAGTCACTATATATAAGTTTAATTAGTGATTATTATATTTTGAATAGTAGTAAGTAAGGTAATTGATTTTGACAAATAGTTAGTTATAAATGGACAGGAGGATTATTTACTTCCGTTATAACTTCCTCTTCTCATATTTAAGTAAATAATTATATTAAATATGAGAAGTACATTAATTAATATTTAGAATTATATACCCACTTATTCTTAGCCATTCTTATTTTTTTATGTATTCTTTAATGATTTTACTATATTTGAATTGTTAACGGAAGTTAGTTTCTTTTGTGTAAAATGGTATAAAAGCCAGCCATATTGCATTGATGGAGGCATTCTGTAAATAACTTCGAAACGTGTAAGGTGAAACTCTGCTCGAATAAATACCGCTCTATGTATAATTTTTCAAGACTTTTACTACTCCCTAATACATATTTTAAAGCTGCTAATATAGCCCAGGCCTCTGCTGTAAAAATACTGCAACTTTGTGGCATTTTAAAACATTTACTTAACTTACATTGTGGGTCATAGTATGCAGCTTTAACTTCCTCACTTTTAGAACCATCTGTATATATTGTGTAAAAATCCCTTTTATCCTGTAGAAATTGTGAAAAGTCAAATTTATTTGTAACAGAATCTAAATGACACTTAATATTAAAAATTGTAGTCTCATATGGATATTGATAAATTGGCCATTTGTTACTAGTGTACATATTTTTAGAATAGTTTTTTGTTAATAACATAATTCTTGGTATTTCAGGTAAAGAAGCAGAAATGAGATCATTAGATGTGATAGTTGGTAAAGCTGACTGTACAATTTCTATAGGATGCAACAATTTATTCACTAGAAAATTGTTATTACAGGATAACTCTTTAAGACAAAATCTCTCAGCCAATTGTAAACGGCGCAGAGACAATGGAGGTATACAATTTTCAATTTCCATAGACACGATAGGGGTGCTACGCATGGCACCACTTATTATTCTTAAACCTATATTCTGTACAACATCTAATTTCCTTAGTAATGTTATATTTGCATTCATGTAAGCTAATGAACTATAATCAAAATGACTTCTGACTATGCTTTTGTACAACATATTAAGAGTTTTTGGGTCTGAACCCCAAAATGTTCCTGCCAAACTTCTCATTACATTTATGCTTCTCATAGCATTCTGACATACATAGTTAATGTGTTTATCAAATTTAAGTTTATTATCTACAATAACTCCTAAGAATTTGTGGTGATTCACAATGGGAATTCTGTTGTTATTATAAATTATATTTACAGAATGTGCAGGTACATCTTTACTAAATATTAGCACTGAACTTTTCTCTGAACTTATTTCTAATTTTAAAATATTCTTATAATAATTTTGTAATTGAGCTAAAGCTCTATTTATAAGATCGATAGCCATATTTAAGTTTTTATTTACACTGTACAAAAGCAAGTCATCAGCAAATTGCAATACTTTTACTCCAAGAATATTTACAAATTTAAGGATTTGAGATGTATAAAAATTATAAAATGATGGCGATGTCGTAGCCCCTTGCATTGTGCCTTTATTGGCCGTCTTAGGCCCATGCAATTTATTATTGAATTTTACATAAACTTTTCTGTTACTTAAAAATTTATGAATCCATTTTAAAGTTTTCACCGGAAATCCCAGTTCCTGTAAAACTTTAATTAACACTTCAATGTTAACACTATCAAAGGCAGCTTTTACATCTAAAAATACACAAACAACACTGCAGTGACTAAGTTTTGCCTTTTTTAAATCTTGTATAAATGATACAAAGCTTCCAGAACAACTTTTTCCTTTCCTAAATCCAAACTGAATATCCGGTAAAATGTTTTGTGATTCAGCAAAATAATCTAATCTCATTTTTAACATGTTTTCAAAAAGCTTACCTAAACATGATGATAGGGAAATTGGCCTGTAGGAAGATGGGTTACTAGCTGGTTTATTTGGTTTTAAAATAGGAATGACACATTGAGTTTTCCATGACTCCGGTATGACTAAACCATCCCATAACCTATTATAAATCTTCAAAAGAATTTCTATTGCATTAGGGTGTAGTTTTTTAATTAAAATATATGGTATACTATCCAAGCCTGGCGTTGTGTCTTTTCTACTTTTTAAAGATATGTACAACTCGCTCAGTGTAAATGACTTATTGAGAAACGAATTACTTTCATCTTCAACGGCTTGATCATAAATAGTCTTTAAATTGCTTTCATTTACTTGAGACTGATCTGAAATTTTATTTAAAAAGGATGGTACCCAATCATCATTTAAAAACCTATCATGGGAAGTACCTATTCTCTTGAATCTTTTAATATATCCCCATATTCTAGAGACTGGTGTCATTCTATTAAAACTACTACACAGATCTTGCCATGATTTAACCCTTTCATCCTTTAATAACCTTTTCTTTTGAGCATCAAATTTTTTATAAGTAATAAAGTTATCAATGCTGGGCAAAGCTCTATAATTTTTTAAAGCTTCCTTGGACTTTCGAACTGCATCTTCACATTTTTGGTTCCACCAAGGAGCTGGTTTTCTCAATGTCTTCGAAACTGGCTTTGGATTTTGTTTTGGTACTGTTATTGATCTTAAATTACATAAAATACTGACAAAACTATTGTATAACTGAAGTGGTTCTAAATTATTATTATCTACATTTAATTCTGAAAAAGATGTCTCTGATAACTTAAAATATTTATTCCAATCTGTTTTACTATAAATATATTTTTCTTCCACAGGACGAACTTCATATATTGAGGGCTGTACATTAATAGTTACCTGAGTTGGATAGTGGTAGCTGCCCATTGGATCACTGTGGACAAGCCATTCGCAAAGAGGAGCTAAAGAAGGACTAACAAGAGCTAAATCAATTGCAGATGGATTTCTATTTGGTGCCTGAACTGTTGTGACACTGCCATCGTTCAATATGCACATGTCAAATTCATCTATGATGTTAAACACACTGTTACCTCTGTTATTGTTCGAGTGGCATCCGAATAAAATGTGGTGTGCGTTAAAGTCTCCCATGATGAGACATGGTTTAGGAGTTTCAAGTAATACTTTTTTTAATTTATTTGTATCAAACCTGTTATTAGGTGGGCAGTACACACATAAAATGTGTATTGTTCCTATTGTAGTTTCTAATGATATACAAATATTTTGAATACTTTCATAAAAAGTTGTATTTACAATTTTATATTTGAGGTTTTGTTTAATGAGTATACCTACTCCATTATGTGAATTTAATGAATCCTTACGTATGAAATTATAAGGTGTAAAATCTGGAATTGTACTTGAACTCTTAAGCCATGTTTCATTTAACAGACATATGTCTATATTATGATCAAAAAGAAATGTTTTTAATAAGACTCTTTTATTCTGCAAGCTTTGTATATTAAATTGTGCTATATTTAAATATGTATCCATTATGTGATTAAATTAGATAGTAATATATCTTTAATTCTTTTATTTGTGACTGGAGTATTGTTATTACCGAGGATTACAAGAGACTTAACTAAGGCATTCATTATAATGTCATTGTTCAAAATTTGTTCTACATCGAAATTTGTTTTGGTGTTACCAACAGTATTTACATTGATAGGTTTAGAAATAGCTGGAAAAGATTTAGGGTCAGTGAGCAACGGAACACTACTCACCACAGTGGCATAGCTATGGTTAAAATTCTGATATTTGGACTTCTTTTCCTGCATTTTCTTCTGTTTCACTGGACAGTCTCGTGAGATGGCCAAGTGATTTCCGCTACAGTTGAGGCATACAATTTCTTCTACATCACATTCTTTGTATGAGTGCCGTCCAGCGCATGAGGAGCACATTTGCTCTCCTCGGCAAACTTTGGCAGAGTGGTTGAACTTGAGGCATTTGAAGCATTGCAATAATGGTGGTATGTATAAATGTACTGGATACCTGAACATTTGTATGTAGGCGTATTGAGGTAAAATTGTACCAGCGAAGGTAACTGCTATTGTACCCAATGGAGTAAGTTTCCCTTCAACTTTCTTAAAAAATCTTTTGATTGAAATTACTTCTGTGTCGCATGCAATGTTTTTGTATATAGCTTCATTGGACAGATCCTTAGGCACATATTTTATAACACCAGTGATATCCGACTGGTGGGCCGGTACAAAGGCTTTCAGTTTATTTCTTATTAGAAAATGGTCCATTTTCAGGAAGTTATTCGCTGGTGCGGGCTTTTTAAAAGTGACACCAACTTTATAAGCGTTCACTCTATGTACACCTACAATTCCCTTAACATTTTCCGTGAATAATTTTGTTAAAGCAATAGGGTTTTTGTTTCCCAATTTTTCATTGTTTATCGATTGAACATAAACGACGCAATCGCTACTATAATTCTCTGGGAATTGTCTCTTATAATTTGTTTTTGTGAACATTCTATAGTCCACAGCACTATCGTCCAATTTTCTTTTCTTAGAAGTATCTGCGGGGGCCGGACCCCCGTCGCTATCTACACTCATCTTATTTATATATTATTTATCACTATTGAAAAAGTAGTATTTACAACTAAATTACAGTAATATTACTGGAAAATAAATTTTTATAAAGCAGAGAAAATTTTGAACACCCGCTCTTTTCGACTTCCCGCCAAAAGTCCGAAAAAAGGGATGACACTACGATGTTGCCACTTTTTAATTTCTTCTCTTTCTTGACGGACTGTACTACCGCTACCCACGGCACGCGGCGGTTACCGCTCCGGTTTGAATAGGCCCTTTAAATAGCCCTATTCCGAAATCAGTTTGGCTTCTTAAAAAAAAGACGGGTTGCACTCCGGGAGTGCCGGCAGAAGTGAAAACTTGATTATTAACATTGTGCATTTTTTTAAACCATTTTAATAGGTTGTTTTCTTTTTATCATCTCCACCAGACGGCGCGACAGTAGACACGTCTAGATTTTCTATTGGTTCCCCACCGATCTGAAATTATCTGCAGGTTGGCATCACTGACTACATATTGGTTGTGTTTCTAAAAAATATCAGTGTACTGTCAAGTATGACATATATCAAAATATCTTAAACCTAAGCGATCATTGGCCTAAGCGATTAGGCCACTATACTGGTAATAGTTTAGGAACACGCTGTTAAAATAAAAACTTGTCAAAGTGACAACTGACAACTAAACGGCCTTGTGGCGGCCATGTTACTTTGGAACTTCTTCTACTTTTTATTGTTGGTGTGGTTTTTATTATTTTTCCCAAATTGTGTTATTTGGGTTTTTGATGTTTATTATTGGTAAAATAATTGCCATTATATATCCGTTATCGTGCACAAGTGCAGGTAAGATGTTGTCAGAACCAAAATTTATAATTCCTGTGACATTTGGTGTGAATAACGATAAATAGGGCTATTTCTTACGTGAATTTTAACTAAAACATCGTTATAATAACTTTATTATCCTATTCATTGGAATATCATTGTGTATTTTTCAATTGAAATGTATCAAGTTTTTAGAGATGTGAATTATTTGAAAATTGAAATACATGTATTTGAAATGCAAATACAAAATGCAAAATACCTATTTTTATTTTATATTTGAAATACCTTTTTTCTAAATGTATTTTGTATTTTATTTGAAATATTTTTTATAAATGTATTTTGTATTTACAAAATACAAAATAGTTTTGTCACATTTTTAATTCATTTTTCCAAATTACTGAACGCACTGATTGATCGTAGTCATTCGAAGTGTTGTCATTGCGGCCCGTGCGAGCCAGAAAAAAAAACATTGCGCGTCAGTCAACTGTCAAACTAACGTCAAGTGTCAACAAACTTGCTTCAAATGAGGTCCATGCAAAGTCGTGTTCGTGTGTTGATTATTACTTTTCTGTGTGATTTTGCTCAGTTTTCTTCGCTTGCTAGATATTATAGTAATAAATAAAATGTAAGTGATACATTACTATAAATATTTTGTAACTAAGCATCAAGTATTAAACGCAGCTATGGACCTAGTTGCCGTGCCGTGTTTCTATGATGCCGTGTTCAAGGGATTCATTTTTATATGTATATTGTAATTTGTAGGTATAGACAGTACATAAGTAAGTGATAAGTGATAATATTATACTTAAAACCTCTTACTTTTTTCAGGGACAAGAACATTCCATTCATATTAAAAACACTTCTTCAAAGACATTATAAATAAACCTGGAAGTGATGTAAATGTATCTGGAACTTGCAAAAAGTGTTCGAAAACACTGAAAGGAAGTTTGAATTCTACATCCAACTTTTTGAACCATTTAAAAGTAAGTAAAACTTAAAGTTTTAATTGAATTTTATTTTGTTAAACAAATAATTCGATTTCAAAACTGATTATCTTATGAAATAATTTAATCGCAGATATTCTATTTTTTAACCTATTTATTATACTTTTGCAGAGAAAAGGACATGCTGATGTATTAGCAGAGTATGAAAAACTCAAAGTCCAAAATAACAGGAAGAGAAAAGATGTTGGTGATGCTGGTGAGGGATGCAGTTCATCTAAAATATTGAAACAATCCACTCTTCCAGCCATGTTACCAAAGTCAGTTCATTTCGACAAGTTACTTGTGAATTTTTTAGTGGATACCATGTCACCTATATCAATTGTAGAAAATGAATCCTTCAAGGCTCTAATTGAAGGTGCACAGCAATTAAGTGCACAGCTCCTAAAGCCTGTGAAATATATCTAGAATCGACTGAAAAATCCCCTACTTCTCCATGTCCAACCAGATGGAACTCATACTATAATTGCATTCAAGATCTATTGGCAGTTAAGGGTACCCTAAATGAAACTTTAAAGAAACTGGGATTGACCACTTTTAAAGAAATTGAAATTCAATTTCTGATTGAGTATGTAAGCTGTTCAAAGCCTATTGCTGATGGCATCAGAAGTTTAGAAGGGGACAAAGATACTTACTATGGATGTCTTATACCAGAACTGATGAGAATGCAAATAATTCTAAGCACTTTGAAAATGGATAACCTTACATATTGTGATGTATTGATAGATGTTATTAAAGAAAGTCTCAATAGGCGTTTTGAGATGTTTTATAAATTAGAAGCGCCAAAAGCAAAAGATGGCATAATAGCAGCAGTATCTTATCCTTTTTTCAAAATGAAATGGGTGCCAAAAGCCAACAGAAAATACATCAAGGAAGTATTTGTTTCAGAAGTTAGAAAGATAAAACAAGAAAACGAAAAGAGTTCCCAAGTCCAACATACTGACTCTGATAAAGAGAAGGAAAGGGCAGAATCTTATTATATGTTTCTTGATCTTGAAGACTCATCTAACTCTTCAACAGCCAGTAATAATGTTAATACTACAATAGATCTGGATCTGGAAACACTACAATATTTAAAAGATGAAGACAATACCTTAGAATCCTTGAACAGGTATCCAAATGTAAAAAAACTCTTCCTTAAATATAATACCTGCTTACCGAGTTCTGCCCCTGTTGAACGACTATTTTCTTTTGGTGGAATGATAATGAGGCCCCATAGGCGGAACATGAAAGATGAACTCTTTGAACAAATTGTAGTTTTAAAATCTGGGAAATAAAATATATAAGTGCTTATGCTTAACAAGGTATTTTATTTTCAAAACCTATTTCGAAAATACGTATTTTGCATTTTGTATTTAAATACTTTTATTTAAAACTATTTTGTATTTATATTTGAAATAGTCCTAACAACTATGCATTTGCATTTTGTATTTAAATAAGTACTTTTCCTAAACTATTTTTCACATCTCTGCAAGTTTTACATTATTTTGCCCAGTTTTGTAGTAATTGTTGATGGCATTCCCTAGTATTACCGATAGTTGTCTACCCATACGCCATCTAGTTACTAAAATGGAAGCTGTTTGAAAATCAAATTAAAAAAATAAGAAAATGCCCCATTCATCAACACACTTACAATCAATTTAAAAAAATATATCGACAATCGAAAAAACCAAACGAGTGTTCGATTAATCAATTTCGATTAAAATTAATTTTACCACTACTTAATTTTAATGATTACTGAATTTTAACCATTACTTAATTTTAATAATTACTTACTTAATTTTAATCATTACTTAATTTTAATAATTACTTAATTTTAATTATTACTTAAATTTAATAATTACTTAATTTTAACCAATACTTAATTTTAATCATCACTTAATTTTAATTATTACTTAATTTTAATCATTACTTAATTATTTTAATTATTACTTAATTTTAATCATTACTTAATTTTAACCACTACTTAATTTTAATAATTACTTACTTAATTTTAATCATTACTTAGTTTTAATAATTACTTAATTTTAATCATTACTTAATTTTAATTATTAATTAATTTTAATAATTACTTAATTTTAATAATTACTTAATTTTAATCATTATTTAATTTTAATTATTACTTAATTTTAATAATTACTTTATTTTAATCATTACTTAATTTTAACTATTACTTAAGTTTAATCATTACTTAATTTTATTTATTACTTAATTTTAATCTTTACTTAATTATTTTAATTATTACTCAATTTTAATCATTACTTAATTTTAATCATTACTTAATTTTAATAATTACTATATTTTAATTATCATTTAATTTTAATTTCGATGTTACAACACTAGTAACTCTCCAACCGTCTTAAGCGTTTTGTATGGTTTTTCGAACAACACGAAAATCTGGCGCGAGTTTCACAGTTTTTACCCATCCCACAAAAGTACTCAACGCCGCTAAAGAAGTTTTCACTTCAAAAATGTTAACTTACTTATATATTATAGGAAAATAAATTCAACATTGTTTATGTATAATTTGTTTATTTCGTATTATCAGAAGAAGAGAAAAATTATTTTCGTATTACAAAACGGCTTTATAAATTGGAAAAGTGAAAAAATACGAATCGGTTGAACGGAGCTATCATTATTGTCACTTTCGTTACACAATCCCTATAATTTTCATTCTTACTTGAAATATTTTATCTGTTTCTTTAATTCAATTTTTAAGTGGCCGAAAATATAGCATGCAGTCATCATTATCACTTAAATAGTTTTTGCAGGGCTCGGAACCGGTATTCGTTTTAACCTGGTTAAAAACCAGGTTAAAACGCTCTTTAACCAGGTTTGTGAAGCGAACAAGCGGTATTGCTTCTGAAATTATCCTGGTGAAATTCCTCATGGAAAGTAATTAGCGCGGTCATATCTGATATCTTCTGGCTCTTTTTTGTGCATCTCCCCATTTACTTGTCATAATATATTGTTTGTTTTAATTTTGTGGTTAAGTGGGTAGTAAATATGTGAGGTGAGAGTGTTGCTGTGTGTGTGGGCCAGGCGAGCAATAATCGCGACCGGCTTTAACCGGTATTTTGATCAGGATCAGTTTCATTTTGCTCTTTGAACAAAACCAGGAATAATTTCGGTCCGTTCAGAGCGGAATCGAAATGAAAACGCTCTTTTGGAAATGTATGGCGTTTCTAACGAACTGGTTCGCGAATATTAACCAGGTTTCCGAGCCCCGAGTTTACGTTAACATAATATTCGGTCTTAATGTAATACCCCCCTTACAAAAGATTAAACATTTGTTATACAGTTGTTTTGACACCATTTTGTACAGAATTTTTCTCTAATCAACTGTTCATCAGGTGTTTAAATATTTTGTAGTAAGACCCCACCAAAGTCACTACAAATTTACCACGCCTCTAGTGCAACCCACCCTGTCAAAAATTAATGTAAAGCTGTAGAGTTGTAGAGAATTTAATTAGCTTTTATTATGTAGTACAAGAGAATTTCGTACGAAGCACCGTTTTTGATGAGTAAGCAAAAAACCAAAAAAACGGGACCTTCTTTGCCGCCCCCCATTGAAATGTAAACCGCGTTGAGCTATTATGTAGGACATTTTAAATTATATTGATTTTATGAATCGCACATTTACGTTCCGTTTTGTTTCAAAGTGAATTAGGGTCAATTTATACTTACTAGCGCAGAGTCGAAGCGCATCGAAGCGAATATTATTAAAACTGAATTACTTCTGAGAATTTAAAAAGGCGCGCGCATCCGCGCGAATTACCGTGAATGCGCCAGACCAACGCTGATTGGCCTCACAGAAGCACCTAATGTATGCGTTAAGCCCTGAAGTTAAGGTTGTATTTTCTGTGTTCAGTTTTTGGAAATTCGCTTCGCTTCGACTCTATTATAAATTGACCCTTACCCTTATGTCGGCACTACATATAAGCGAACGCGTTGGCCAACGTGTCGGCCCAATGTGTAGAACGGGCGACTCGCGCGTTGGCGGTAGGTATTTAGACGTTGGCCGACGCGTTTTGTCGGCACTACATATAGGCGAACGCGTTGGCCGACGCGTTGGCCAATGCGTTGGCTAACGCGTTCGTCTATGCTGCCTCCCCATATAGACGAACGCACTGCCAACGCGTTGGCCAACGCGTTCGCGGTGCGCTTGCAACGGCGTTTGTTTATAATCCACACATTGGAAGGTCGTTCAGTATGCTTTGGATCGCGCCAATGTGCGGACGGATTCAAAATGGATGTTGAGTCGCTAACAGCTGCAGCTGTATATTATTATTCACAGCTTATAATCGATACTAATATTATAAATGCGAAAGTGTGTCTGTCTATCTGTCTGTCTGTTATCTCTTCACGCCCAAACCACTGAACCGATTTTGCTGAAATTTGGCATGGAGATACTTTGAGTCCCGGAAAAGGACATAGGATCCTTTTTATCCTGGAAACATGTACGGTTCCCACGCGATAAACGAGTTTTGGCGCAACGGAGTTGCGGGCGTTATCTAGTTACTTTATAAATGTGGACAACAAAAAGGTTTTAAAGGGTATTCTCGAAATAAATAAGTAAAAAGCGAGAAAACGTAACAAACAAATAAATCAACTCACTTTTACATATTTTATAATATTAAAATAACATAAGTAATTATTTTATTACTTTATTATTATAATAATTATTACCTTATATTATAATTATTGTCATGTATATTTCTTATCAATATATATTTATTAAATATTAAATTTATTCTGCCTTTAGTATATTTATTGTTAACTAGTTGATGCCCGCAACTCCGTTGCGCCAAAACTCGTTTAGCGCGCGGGAACCGTACATTTTTCCGGGATAAAAAGTAGCCTATGTCCTTTCCCGGGACTCAAAGTATCTCCATACCAAATTTCAGCAAAATAGGTTCAGCGGTTTGGGCGTGAAGAGGTAACAGACAGACAGACAGACAGACAGACCGACAGACACACTTTCGCATTTATAATATTAGTATGGATAGCGACAACAGATATAAGTACACAATCTGTGAAAATTTCAGAAATCTAGCAGATAGACAAACAGACAGACAGACGGACGGACAAAAAGGCAGACAGAAAGGCAGACAGACATTAAAGTCTTAGTGATAGGGTCCCGTTTTTACCCTTTGGGTACGGAACCCTTAAAAACATCGTGAAGAAAATAGCATGTCCAAGAACCTTATTTTTTTAGCAATTTTAATATGATTTTTTTGTTCCATAGGCAGATTTACTCTGATAATTAACTCAATAAATTTAAATGTTTACTCTATACTTATATTGTTCACTATTTCGTCAAGTTAGACGTTAATTCGCTACAAGAAGGAAACGTGCACTCTTCAGCGCTGCTCCGGGCGAACTGATCGCGCGGCCTATGTGTGGATGGAACGCAAGCCTTGCGACAAATTTCCTTTGATCATTCCGACACCGCGCGGCAAGCTCGCAAACGCGTTGGCCAACGTCTAAATACCTACCGCGAACGCGCGAACGCCTGTTCTACACATAGGGCGGACGCGTTGGCCAACGCGTTCGCCTATATGTAGTGCCGACATTATACCAAACAACACACGGTCATAAAAACTTTTGGGTAAAATAACTTTACACAATAATATATCATAGTATACATACATACCTACATAATATAATATCAATTTTCGTTAAGTACTACTTTAGTTATACGTACTTATATACAAGTTAGAATAACTATAAGGCAAATATACAAGCCTAGCGTTTTCACATATTAACACGACATCGGTATCTGATAAAAACGTTCTTATGTCGTATAATAAAAATAGGAGTCTTTTTCCAATATCAAGGGTACTAAGACAACGCGCATTCGATAGTAATTATCTTATCGCGTAAGATCGAGAATGTGAAAACGCTCTAACTCTAAAAGGCCCAATTTTTACATTTGTACTCGAAGGTGTGAAAAGGATGTTTTGAAATAAGTAGGCGTGGAAATAACAAGGTTTCCAGATTTTCAGCTCGGAATATTATTGAAAAAATTGAAATTGAATTGAAAGGTCTAAATACATATTATGTACCTATCTATTAAACTACATAATATAAAAGTCCGACCAGGAATTTCAAAAATAAAACAATGTTATAATACACTACTGTAAAAATATATGAACTTGAATTTAATTAAAGAACTTCCCGTTAAAGCAAATATGGATTCCAATCGTAGTTCGTACAATGATGAAGGAACTATCGGCGCTATTAGTATTAGCTTTAGCGCTTTTACATTGCTGAGTTGCCCATTGTCATTAAGTATATTTTTTTACTTGGCCCAAATTAAAACTAACGTTACAGTGTCACTTTGGCAACTGTTTCACGTACACGCGCCAAAACATATTTGTCTTATACCACCTTTTGATGTTGCCACATGGAATAAGTCGCATTTTTTTCTTGGTCAGACTTTACTTTGCTAAGGACTGAAAATGACTGAAATATGAACTTTATTTATGGGATTTTAAATAAAAGTTTTTGCATTTATAATAAATTTGTGATGAGGTAATGTAAAGTGGTTCTCTAGTGAGGAGAGGTTAAAGCTAAGTTCACAGCCTTCGGCACTAAAGGAGTGCTTAATAGTGGTGCTATTTACTCGACTTGAGTAAAGATGCTCCCAGACAGAAGTTATATAATGTTAGATAACATTTTTGTATAACATTTTTAACAAATTATAACAAAAGACAAGTTTATTTTTTGACATATTGTAGCGTATGTTACACGATGTTATAAAATGTTATCGTGTTACACAATGTTTTATAACGTTATATAACTTCTGTCTGGGAGCACGTTAAGATTACTCGATTCCAAACCACGAGACAAACCACAAATAGTCATAATAATGTCAAAACTTGCGTAAAATGGTGTGACGCATAGATCGTGATATTTTTAAAGAGACGCTACTTTTCTCTTTTACTCGGTATAAAGATGGAAATAGCAACACGATCTGTGTTAAGTATACAAGGTTTCAGCGCCACTACAACACGGTCGCATGTTATTGCATTCGCTGGAATGCAATAACATGCGAGCTCCGTAATGACGTCATCCAAACGTGCGTCTGGTTAATGTGACCGTGTTGTAGTGGCGCTGAAACCTTGTATACTTAACACAGATCGTGTTGCTATTTCCATCTTTATACCGAGTAAAAGAGAAAAGTAGCGTCTCTTTAAAAATATCACGATCTATGCGTCACACCATTTTACGCAAGTTTTGACATTGTTATGACTATTTGTGGTTTGTCTCGTGGTTTGGAATCGAGTAATCTTAAGGTGCTCCCAGACAGAAGTTATATAACGTTATAAAACATTGTGTAACACGATAACATTTTATAACATCGTGTAACATACGCTACAATATGTCAAAAAATAAACTTGTCTTTTGTTATAATTTGTCAAATTTTACGTGTTTGTCAAACAGTTTGATAGTGTACAGCTTTGTTTGAAGCGTTTGAAACAAACTATGTGTTTGACCTGTTTGAAGAAAATTTGGATTTGCGTAGCGTTTGACAAACGTGTTTGAACGTGTTCCGCTGTATTTGTCAAACAAGATGGCATGATCTCATACCGATTCTAGCTAATTGTTTGACAAACTTGTTTGATGCAAGTTTGTTCGTCTGCGCTGATGTTTGATGAAAACGTAAATTACATCAAACATGTTTGTCAAACAAAGATCGTTTGCGGGGTACTTAACAAACACATACTTTACAGCAGGGATAGCGAACCAATGGCACGCGTGTTATAAAATTATCACTTAATTTTATTACATTTTGTTAAACTTATTGACATCAGTGTTCTTGTTTGCAAGTGAAAGAGACAAATAGCTTAGACATGTTCAACATTTCTCTGTATGCGGCGACCCGACCCGACCCTATTACAGTACGTTTTTACATTTTTGTCATCATTAATTTCTAAGTCGTCCTTTTCATATCTTTCTATACTCAAGTCGAATAAGTTAAAATAACCGCCTTCTTTTTTAAGTCGGTTAAGTTACACCAATATGCAATAGTGATTAAATATCAAAATGTTCAATAGTTGAAGAATTTCTATATGTGTAGGTAGATATTATAGTATACAGAATATTCACTAAGTTTTTTTTTTTTAATATAGCTATTAATTATTATAGTGTAGGTATGTACTAGTGTTCTTAGGTACTTAAGTATTTAGTGAAATACTAGTCAGTGAAAACCACAGGAAATAAAAGGAAAATAAAAAAAAATATTCAAAAAAATGTTTTACTATAAATTAAATGATAGGATAAACACACAAATAAAGAAAAAAAATTGGTTTGTTAATGAAGTCCTAATACCATTTTGCGCCAAATCGGATCAGAATTCGTTTTGTGAGCCAAGCTTTAAAATAAATTTAAATCTACATCTTAATTTATTACAAAACAGATGCAACGGTGTTTTGGGAGACAATATTATTGTAAAGTTGCATTAAAATATGTCGAGCCCGTAAACTTAAGACTAAGGGCCGCGACACACCGGAATGGCAGCGGCGAAGCGAGCACTTTCAGTGTCATATGATTTTAAACTTTATCTTCATTATTGTAATACTTAAATTACATAGTATCGCTTGAGAAGTCTACGGCCGCCCGTGGCCGCTCGTGGCCGCTGGCGGCCGCCGGTATTAAAATAATGAAGATAAAGTTTAAAATATAACAATGAAAGTGCTCGCCTCGCCGCTGCCATTTCGGTGTGTAACGGCCCTTAGATACAAAGAGAAATATTTTGTGCATGCATTAGTAAAATCGTCAAAATTCATACCCGAGTCACTTGAAAATCTTAATAATAACTAATAATAAGTAATAACTGAGCGATTAGTCGATTCAGTCTGTCAAAATAAATAAAACTGTCAACTCCGAAACTCAATACTAAAATATATTACTATCTTAACTATAATATGCCTCATAATTCTTATATCAATATGCAAAATTTAGAATGTGTAGTATATTTTGGCTTTAATATTATTGCGATGAAAAACCGTAAAGGTCAATTCGCATCGAGACGCGACGAAGCTACGAAATACTGTAATGCTGGATTTGTGTCCGCCGAACGCGCGGTGTGGCGGCTACATCGCGAGGTCACTAGCAAATGTACGTTCGACAAGGCTTTATATGAATACTAGCTGTCCCGGCAAACGTTGCTTTGCCATAATATAAAGTATTTCGCCCATATTATTTTATTGAAGTGACTAAATAAGTATGTCGCCATGGCAACGTCGATCGCTATCCCGTCGCACGAACTTAATGGTCGCCGTCAGTTTCAGCCTGTAATAATTTACTATTATTCATTCAACAAATGCACTTATCAATATATAAAGTATCCCGTAGCTGATTCTCAGACCTACTGAATATGCATATAAAATTTGGTAAAAATCAGTAAAGCCGTTTCGGGGGAGTTCGTGGACTAACATTGTGACACGAGAATTTTATATATAAGAAGAAGATGTCAATGATGTCAATGGGCGCTGCTGGTAAAGGAGAACTGTCAAAAATGACGTTTTTGTATAATAGAAGAGTTAGTTCCTTTTCTCGCCACGTTCATAGACAGCCTTGTCGAACTGTATGTTTAAAATGACAGCGCTGCGCCGCTATCTATATATATTAATACACGCGAGCGAAAAACTTTAGATCCCTTTTGACTAAAAATGCGGTGGTTGAAATTTTACACTGTTATGTATGTTGTTTTGAAATATGTTTGGGGGCTCAATAGAAGCTTAACCTCAAGTTTGTGAGGTCGCCGCTCTTGTCCCCCGGTCGCCATCTTGAAAAAAGGGGCAAATTTTTGATAAGGTTATTTTCACTTTTTAACTTTTTTTAACACATTTTATAAAAAAAAAATACCTTATACCAACCTTGTAGATTACCTTTTGAGAAAAAGATCCCCCGATCCCCTGAAATTAATTTTCTGCAGATACAAATGAAACTGGGGAACCATGTGTGGCTGCAGAAAAGCAGGCCTGAAACGCTTTATAGTATAGTAGGCATGTGCAGACTAGTATAGTAGGCATACTGTAATATAGTTTGCATATATTTATGTAGTGTAGAAGGCATACTGTAGAACAGCTACAGAAAAGCAGGCCTGAAAAGCTTAACAGAATAGTAGGCATACTGCAGAGCATTTTAGGTCTACTTTTCGGCAGCCACACATGCTTTCACAGTTTTCTTTGCATCTGCAGAAAATTAATTTCATCAGATTGGGGGGGATTGGGGGATCTTTTTCTCAAAAGATCATTAACAAGGTTGTTCTGAGGCAATTTTTATATAAAATGTATTAAACAAAGTTAAAGAGCGATAATAAACCATTTAAAAATATATCACTTTTTTGCTTATAACTTTTTAAATTTTTAATTTAGGGTAAAAAGTTATCTATACTAATATTATAAATGCGAAAGTATCTCTGTCTGTCTGTCTGTCTCGCTTTCACGCCAAAACTACCGAACCGATTGTAATGAAATTTTTTACACAGATAGTCTAAAGCCTGAGAATGGACATAGGCTACTTTTTAACTGGAAAAAGTAGTTGTAAGGGGGTGAAAATGCGTAAATTTGTTCAAATTAAGTTAGTTCCAAAAATTAATAATATAGTGCGTCTCCTACATCGCGATGACGCTTGCTCAAATGTCTTTCTATAAGAGGTGATTTTTTCGGTTGTTATATTTTCTTTGTTACGTTATTAAATAACTCAGTACTTTATCTATGTAGTGACGTAACCTTAAATCTATCAATGATAAATAGTTTATATAAAAGAATAAATAAATCATTACTATTGCTTGTTAAGATTGTAATCTCGCGGTGTAGCGGCCGAACCGCGCGTTTGAGCGGACGCATATACATCCAGGCTAATGCACAAAATCTCTGCGTAGCCTCGCATCTCGGTGTTACTGACCCTATAATAAGTTATCAAACTGTCAGTCCTATCAATACAGCGTACAATACTTGGCTGAAAATAATGCAGATTGACTTTTGGTACATATTTAGTATTTAGGCTGTATAGAGGGTGTACCCATACCTTTTATATAGTGAACGTTTACCGTCATTTCCTGGCAGTGTTTGACAAAGTTACTACAGAAATAAGAATAAGGACGCATTTTCACTGGTCGATATGGCCCGTATGCGGGGTGCGGGAGATTTCTGAAACGCATGCCTCGACCAATCACAATGCGCCATTAGTTGTCATAGATTCCCCGCAATCCGCATGCTGTATACCGCACGAGTTAACGACTAATGAAAATGCGCCCTAAAGCTCTAGCCAACAATCTGTTTTAAAAGTCTCTATGCATCATTTTCAGCCAGAACTGTAATATTAGTTGACTTACAATTAAATTACAATTAGTAGCTTTGGATTAATATAAAAGTCGTTATACCTAAGGACGTAAATAAGGTTGCGTTCACACTCACATCACAGAACAAAATTATTGAAAGCTATCTTAGGAGCCATTCACTTGTTACGTTACACAATTTTTTAAACACTCCTGTGGGCTGTGTCACGCTTTTTTGGATATCTTTAACATGTATTGACATGTAGATGTACTCTTATAGTTTTATGCACTGGCCATTAATATTATTTTATTAAAAAAGCATTCTTTGTTCTCTTTCATAGTTAGAACAGAAAATGTCCAAATTATTTTGAAATGTTATATTTTATGCTTTTTGAATATAAGTATTATTAACAGAGTTGACAAAATTTCATTAAGTGTTGCCATATCGCCAAATTCTCCCCAAAAATAGGGAAAAACCTGATGTATTTGTTCCATGATGTAGATGTGTTATTATTGTATCAATTCGTAAATGCACAAATAATTCAAATGTAACGATAACACAGTAACTACATAACATTTTGTACTAAACAATCTACGTTCAACAATATGTATACGACTGGAAATGCAAAACAATGTTTATAAATCTCATATTAAATTTGATATTATAAAATCACCAATTGTTAACACGAATATAATATTCAATGATTATAGAAATGTCTATGACTGCTTTCTTGTGGGAAGCCCAATATTTTGCCTTTTGCAGATACGTCCAAATAAAAAAAAGATAATATAAAAAAATAACATGCCAAAATTGCATTTAAAATGAATTAAGGTGGGACCGCACTGTGCGACATTACGGCGCAACGCAACACTTCACGATCCATCAAAACTGACATTTTGTGTCGCTTAGCTGCCGCATAGTGCGGCTTGCCTCATACAATTTCAAACAAAGAATATTTAGCCCTGCCGCATAGCTTTAGAGCCAGTCCAAACGGCGCGTTGCGTCGACGCAGCACTGCCGTTGCGTTGTTTTACATACAAATAACCAATTTTGTCGGCACGCTGCGTCGTAGCAATGCAGACATGACGGACAGCCCCCGAGACGAAGCGGGACGGGTGTTGTGAATACTGCTTTGTAATAACGCTGCGATGACGCAACGCCCGTGTGGCCGGCTATGCGTCAAACGGCAGCGCTGCGTCGACGCAACGGGCCATGTGGACTGGCTCTTAGTGCAGCCTCTTTAAAATCGTTTCAGCCATAGAAATTCCTAGCAATACACATGTCATACTGTCACTTCTGTCACTTGTCACTTCACTTACAATCCGACGTGTTCTAGAAAGTTCCATATCGTCGCGGCGTACGTCATTAGTCGCTACATGCCTCTCCACAGGTCCATGGAGACAATCTCGGCGCCGAACCGCGAGAAGGTGATGCCGGTTACTATGCCGGTGACTAGCGTGGCCCCGCCTATCATGCCGGCCGTTGCCGCGTGTTCGGGCGCTACTGTCCTGAAAATGTAAAATAGAAATGTCATAATATTATAAAATAATCGGCCAAGTGCGAGTTGGAAAGGCGCATGAAGGGTTCCGTGCCGTTAAAGAGCCAAACTAGGCATTTTTTTGTGGTATGGTTGTTTCGGTAAATATTTAAATTACGTCGTTGTTAAAGCGGCAACAGAAATACACAATCTGTGAAAATTTCAGAAGTCTAAATATAGTGGTTCTTGAGTTACAGCCTGGAGACAGACAGACAGACAAACAGACAGACGAACGGACAGACATCGAAGTCTCAGTAATAAGGACCCGTTTTTACCCTTTGGGTACGGAACTATTTAGAAAAAGTGTAGCTGAACGCAGTACCAAAGTAAACAGAACTAATAAGTAGGCCGACTCAGAGAGATCTCGAAAAAAACGTTTGACGTAGTATGTGAAATCGGCCGGCGCGCGCAGTACTAATTTGTTTTTATTATTCGTTGTTAAAGCGGCAACAGAAATACACAATCTGTGAAAATTTCAGAAGTCTAACTATAGTGGTTCTTGAGTTACAGCCTGGAGACAGACAGACAGACAAACAGACAGACGAACGGACAGACATCGAAGTCTCAGTAATAAGAACCGTTTTTACCCTTTGGGTACGGAACTATTTAGAAAAAGTGTAGCTGAACGCAGTACCAAAGTAAACAGAACTAATAAGTAGGCCGACTCAGAGAGATCTCGAAAAAAACGTTTGACGTAGTATGTGAAATCGGCCGGCGCGCGCAGTACTAATTTGTTTTTATTATTCGTTGTTAAAGCGGCAACAGAAATACACAATCTGTGAAAATTTCAGAAGTCTAACTATAGTGGTTCTTGAGTTACAGCCTGGAGACAGACAGACAGACAAACAGACAGACGAACGGACAGACATCGAAGTCTCAGTAATAAGGACCCGTTTTTACCCTTTGGGTACGGAACTATTTAGAAAAAGTGTAGCTGAACGCAGTACCAAAGTAAACAGAACTAATAAGTAGGCCGACTCAGAGAGATCTCGAAAAAAACGTTTGACGTAGTATGTGATATCGGCCGGCGCGCGCAGTACTAATGCATTACTAGGGTCTATAAAGACGGACCGCATTTCAACTGCAATCCAATCGCAAATTGCAGTTCAAGTGCAGTTTGAATGGAGTTGATAATGGTTTGCAGTTCTATTGCAGTCGTGTCAACTGCATTCAAACTGCACTTGAACTGCAATTTGCGTTTGGATTGCAGTTCGTCCGTATAGACTATAGACCCTACGCATTGTGAAACATGTTGAAAATGACATTCGCGCCCAACTCGCGTTTATTCGCCCGTTTGTTTAAAGTCAAGGTACTCCTTAGTTCAGTCTACTCTGGCAGTACTAGGTGACACTAACTACACTGCAGCGAAGCTACGCGACACTTCATGATTTTCAAAAGAATAATGTAGCGATACTTAGGTGCTCCCGCGTCTACAGAGACGCACGAGTGTTTTAGTACAGCGTCAGTCTGCCCACTGTGTGTCATGTGTGCTAGCAGATTACTGTTAGCCACTGCGTTGGATAGTGGGCATAATTCCGAGCGAATTTCTTCTCACCGGGACATTTAAAGAACTTAAATAGGTAGTATTTATGTTCATAAACTTCATGCATATCATAAATTTATATTTCCAGACCAATACGACCTGCAAACCTTCAAGAAGAGAGCGTATTTCCTCTTAAAAAACGGAATCCAAGGCCAAGTGCGAGTCGGACTCGCGCACGAAGGGTTCCGTATCTTTATAGAGCAAAAATGGGCAAAAAATTATGTTTTTTGTATGGGAGCCCCCCTGAAATTTATATTTTATTTAAATATTATTATTAATTATTAAAGTAGACATATAACTAAGGTTTTTGTAAAAATTTCAAGTGCCTACTTGTTGTCATCATTGATACCGAACAAAAAATGTTTGAAAAATCACGTTTGTTGTATGGGCTAAATATTTAAGGGGGGCTCCCTTAAATATTTAATTTATTTCGTTTTTTGTTATTTGTTGTTATAGCGGCAACAGAAATACATAATCTGTAAAAAATTCAACTCTCTACCTATTACCATTCTTGAGTTACAGCCTGGAGACAGACGGACAGATGGACAGACATCGAAGTCTCAGTAATAGGGTCCCGTTTTTATTTACCCTTTGGGTACGGAACCCTAAAAAAAGACCTACAACTCTTCTAATGTTGAGATTGTCCATGGGCGACGGTCGAAAGAAAGAAAAAAAACGTTTATTTGTGCAAGAAAACATACATAGATACAATAAATAAAACATCATAAAATGTTTTCGAGCACAAACCGACGGAGCTCAGCATATTATGCTGACTGCAAGCAATCAGCGCTGATCTTCTGCTGGGCCGACAGGTTTCTTTCCATCAGCTGCGCTAGCACGGGGATTGAAATTTATTTCCGATCTTCGTAGACAAAATATAACTATAGTTTTTTGATAAAAGATTCTACATCTAAAATAAATAAGGTCGTAGATTCATTGTCAATGTTATTTTATTTTTAAGTGCATTTTGTGAACTGTTTTTATTACCCATTGTTTAGCGTGGGAAAATTGATAATTCCACCCTCAATGAATCTACATCGTCAAAGTGCTAGACAAATTTTGTAACATTTTATAAAATCCGAGCTCGCAAAACAATAGGTCGTAACAGTTGCTCGTAAAACTTACATTAAAAATGCATAAAAAAATATTTCTGTTGTCGATGAATCTGCGACCTTATTTTCTTTAAAACAGGAACTATTATCTAAGAAACTATAGATATTTCTTGTCTTTATCTATGTCTTCGAGATCGACAATCCCCGTGCTAGGGCAGCTGGTGACCCATTTGCTTGTTTGTGCCCAAATTAAAAAAAAAGACTGCCAACTCACCCGCTAACATACATCATGCCCAACGAGCTCCCATGCCCGGAACTCCAGCCCATGATGACAGCGAGGGCCCAGTAAGCCCAGTCGTCGGTAACTAGAACCGGTAGTGTTCGTTCCCGGCCAGGTGGCAGATAGTTGCTGAGCAGGAACAGCGGGATGAAGAGGATCCGGATGGTGGTGAATAGCCATAGCCATTTGGGACTCGGCTGGAAAATCATTTTCAGAGAAGGATTAGGTTTGGCTATGTGTGTCAAAGTAAATGTGTTAAATTAAACATTCAGCTTTGCATTTTACCGCTAATTTTTACCGAATTTCCAAACCCGCTGAACCGATTTTGTTGAAATTTGGTATGGAGGTGTTCTCCATAACGAAAACCTAATCTAACCTAACCGACGGACCGACACACTTTCCCATATTATAATATATTTATTCAATATACTCACGAACTGCACCGCACTGGCTGTGATATTGCCGATCATGGCCGTCAGGTTGAAAGTGATGAAGCAGGTGAGCCGCACGAAGTTGGCGTGAAGGAAGCTGTCAAACGCGCCGCCGTCCGCCTTGAACGTCAGCGGGTGGATATCTGGAAATTATTATCAGATTTTTATCCATTAATTCATATTTTTGGAACGAAGTTCCTTATCGCACGTTTCGAAAGGAGGCTAGAGTCTAGACCCGCTATCCCCAACCCGCGGCCCGCCGGGATTTTATTTGTGGCCCGCGTGATGTTAAACAATTTTGAAATTCACGCCCACCGGTAAAATAATGTAAAGTCGTGACTTTCTTTCCACTTTTAAACCGTTAATTTTGAAGAACGTTATTTTTCTGAGGTCGAGGTCAAGTGTGGTCTAGACAGACTACACTTGACCTCGACACTTTTTATTAGTACCTGCATAGTAGGGACAGAGGGCGTTGATAGTATTCTGGACATCTACTGGACGTTTAAATATACCACAAATCCAACAAAGTTGTTAGTATTCCTAGGTGTCAACTAGATGGCGTTTTTTAACTTCGTTCCATCTGGGCGTCCCTTAACACCTCTAAATTATTTAATTGTTATTATTTAGTATTTAACGTATGAGTGTTTGATATTCTATTTGCCACCAGGTGCCGCGATGTAGCCTAAGGGTCAATTCAGACCACGACGCGTAGATGCATTTCTAAATTTGTATGGATTTGCAAGACGTCTCAACTCTCACGCAATGGGGATTGTCCATTTTTTTTTAATTTTGCTCATTACAAAAACATTTCGAGGAATAAGGTCAGTGATCGTTTTTCTGTATATAAACGAAAAAAATACCCATTAGTTACTTATATTTTTGAACAAATATGTTTAACCTTAGTTTGACCTTCAATGGCGTTAAATTAGCAATAAATTCGACCAACATTATGTTTCGAACTTTTAGTAAGCTTCTCGTATCAGTTTTCACATACCGAAAACTTGCATTTGACGAACCAGCCATTATAAATAAGATTGAAAGGAATTAAAACATAATGCAGAGGTCAATTGGCCGCCGATGATGACGTCAGAGCGAAACTTAAAAAATTTATTGAGAAAAAACTAGCTAATGAATTTCAAAATTATTTAATTTATATTCTTAAAATACCCTATTTTAACGAAAAAAAAAATAAAAAGTACATGTGATTTTTTTTGGACAATGCCCATTAAAATCTGTTTATTAAGTACAAATTAAAAAATACATCTACGCGTCGCGTTGCGGTCTGATTTGACGCTTAGGGTCTATCGTGTCAAACTGCTGTCATGTCACGATATTGAGTTGATTATAAATAATTATCGTCTTTTAACCATGAACGTAGAAAAAAAGGCGGACGGAGTCTTACTATATACATACAAAACTGTGTCTTCAGAGTCGGCCAGGCTGACTGCATGTACACGGTCCGCACGCACACATTATTACGCTAGTCCATACCAATTTGACAGGCGTAAGAATGTGTCGTGGCCGACTCTGAAGACACAGTTTTGTATAGTAAGACTCTGTCCACCTTTTTTTCTACGTTCATGATTTTAACAGTGTTTTCGGTAAAATAACGTTTAAGAACTACTTACCGCTATGCACAGTGGGGAATATAGTCAGTGTGACGAAGAACACTATGAATATGTTGTACAGCTGCACCGCCGCCTGCTTCAGTATGAGTGCGTATGGCGTCCGTTTGGGCGCGGCAGGCTGATTCGCTGCTAACGCGGGGTTCACACGTAGAGTTCGCTCTTGTAGCGTTTCGTGATAGCGGTAGAACCTCTGAAATGATATATGTATGCATGAATATAGTGAAGATGTGGGTATTGGGTGGACTTGTAGTGTATGTACCATCGAGGAAATTGATTCCTATGCATTTGATAGACCAACGTTATTTGGTCGAATATGTCAATTCAATGTTAATTGTGATCTGTCGGCTGGGTTTGACGTAACGCGACCAAACTACGTAGGTCCCCGACCTGCATAGGGATCAACTTCTCTGATAGTACATAACTAGACTGCAGGGACCTTGCCCGCTTCAGACTCGTATAAGTTGAGAGCAGATATATTTAAACTAATATAAAATGGGAGAGAGTGTGTGTCTGTTTGCTTGTTATCGCTTCAAGCTTATGCTTGAAGCGATAACAAGCAAACAGACATGGCTTATGCCAACCATCGGAAAAGACATAGATATGAAAGACATGGACTTTTATAGGAACTAAAAAGTAATCGTAGGCGTCACCCCTATCGATTGGTGTATTATAAAGGAGTGGCCAATAAGGGGTAAAAAAAATTGTCAAAAATTTTCCTTTAGTGCCCCGTGTCTGCCAGTCCAACCCCTTTGTCTTACCGAAAGTACGAATATAACCACGGACTCACCATTCAAAAAAAACACCAATACCATGGTCAGCCAGAAGAATATCTCTGGCCATTGTGAGCTGTCGACCATCGCCAGGACGACCGTTACCACGAAGATCAGGACTTCCATACATAACGACCACACGATTCGAGTTGTCAGATTACCACTGGAAAATTATGTTTGCTTGTTAATGTTTTTAGAATAAAGTTCCTTATCGCGCGGTGCGAAAGGGGAATAGACGGAAAAATTTGTAACGACAATTTTTTATTAGTACCTGCATAGGCAGAGGGCGTTGATAGTAAACCTGGGCGTCAACTAGATGGCGTTTTTGAGAATAAGCAGCGACATCTACTGGACGTTTAATTTTTTTTTATTACAATTCCACAAGTGTCGTTAGTATTCCTGGGCATCAACTAGATGGCTTTTTTTACAACGGTGTTCCATCCGGTGTCCCTTGACACCTGTCAAGTTTTTTTTTTTATATAAAATAAGGGGCAAACGAGCAAACGGGTCACCTGGTGGAAAGCAACTACCGTCGTCGCCCAGTAGGCAACTAATAAATTATATTCTGTGAGTAGGTAGTAAAAGTGAATAGTCTGACTGTGAGAATGGGACAGCAAGTTTTTGTTTTTAGTATACCTTGGTCAAATCTAATGATTACGTAAACGAATGGAAATATTTATTATTCACGTTCCAGTCATATTATTAAAATACACTGGGCCTCTCACTAGTAAAAATATCAATACCGTATACCGGGGCCTATGTCCAGCAGTGGACGAATACAGGCTGATATGATGATGATGATACAGGGGCCTAACCATGCAATCGTTTTGAGAATTGAGACTCAACCGAAAATCAAAACCGAAAGTGCAATACATAGTAACCAATAAAATATCTCCGTATGGTCGCCGTGATCACGATCTACGGTCTACCAATAGCGTGCTTACTCCTCATCCTACCAAAGAGACCTAAATCTCTGCGATTTCCTTTTCCAATGTCGTTCAGCGATTTAAAAGTTGTGCGCGACCTATATCAAGATGCAAGGGTGCTTTTGCACCGGACTTAAGCTAGCTGAAATGTGTTTGTGAGAATCAATAGATTCGCTTCATTTACCTCTTCGCTTGAGCAATTCTATGTTATGGAGTTTAGAAACATATTTTTCTTAAAGCATCTTGTATCAACCTACCATTTTTTCAGTGGCTATATATTTTATACCCGTGCGACGCCAGGGCGTGTCGCTAGTATATTATATAACAAAAAATTAAAACCGACTTCCAAGGTAAAAACAATAATAACATTCTTATAATATGAACTAAAAACTAAAAAGTATTAAATAATTTTCCTCTCTAAATGTGCCTTTTTCCGAATTCAGCTAAACCTCAACTATTTCTGTACTCAACCTTCATCATTTTGAAGTCGGTACCAGATATAGCTGAATCTTTATATTTTCTTTGACAGAAAATTTGAAACTTATGGAACTGGCACCGGCTTCAAAATTATGAAGGTTGAGTACAGAAATAGTTGAGGTTTAGCTGAATTCGGAAAAAGGCACATTTAGAGAGGAAAATTATTTAATACTTTTTAGTTTTTAGTTCATATTATAAGAATGTTATTATTGTTTTTACCTTGGAAGTCGGTTTTAATTTTTTGTAAGAATATTATAAGAATGTTATTATTGTTTTTACCTTGGAAGTCAGTTTTAATTTTTTGTTAAAAATAATAATTTCACTCTTTTTAGTTACCTAGTAGATAAACTATAATTTAAATTGTATAAAAAATAATTTTATATTGTCTTCACTATAAGTCATTGAGGCGCTCTGTCGGCGCTATCGCTTGTCCGAACTCCGATTGTTGTTCATATAGTTTAAGTTACACAATGTATTCAATAGATTTCGCTGAGGTGCTCCTGAATCGCAGTATCGCTTGTACGTAGGAGTTTTATATAGTTGTATTGGCTGTGTGAAATCAGAAATGTGTCACCATTGGTGTGAGCAGTGAGCATTGAAATTTGAATTGTCAACATTTTGAGTGGTAATTATTGATCTCGTATTGTTATTAGAAATATTAATTAACCCTCCAAGATGACCTCCGTCATAGTCCGCGAGTTTATAAGTGGTCGTCGGTGGTAGTGAACTAGTGAGTAGTGACTTAGTGACCATACCACCCTGCGCGTCGAATTACTGCGTTTATTCTACGTATCTTATTACAATTTGTTAAGACTGTTAAGAGTCATACCCCAAGGCCCAAATATCAGGTAGATAAATTTAAACAATACATTAATAAAATCTAAGTGAACACAACCCTAGGCGTGCTAGGTAATTTCACAATTTAACGCTTCAACTCTCAAGCGGCCGCCAGAACAATGGATTTCCAAGAATCTGCGATCGAAGGATGAGCCGAATCACACCCAGCGGCGCGGCGCGGCGAGTATATTTTCAGTGTCATAATAATATTATGATATTAATCTTTACCTTCATTATTGTAATACATAGTACTATCGCATGAGAAACTTGGAATGCCGGCCTCGCGGCCGCCTGCGCCTTTCTCAAGCGATTACTATATTGTACTACATTAATGAAGATAAAGTTTAAAATCATATTATGACACTCAAAATGCTCGCAGCGCGGCATGCCCTGACATTAGAACTTGAATAGGTACGACGTAATGCCGCGATGTTTACGCACACGCCGCGCGGCGCGCGGCGGCGCGGCGTGCGGCGACGCCGCACCGACCGCCGTGTATAAACAGCTTATATTAATAATTGGTGTTGTTATGTACATAATTATTATAATTGTATCCATACCTATGCCTTGTAAGTTGTACTATTATCTATTTTGTGCCATGAGACATTGGTGACCTTAACACGACGTGGTAATGATGATGATGATGATGAATTTTAATTGCGTGGTAGCATAATATGCTTTCTGTTCTTAAAACAACGCCGAAACTCCCTCTTCGAAACCATGGTATACCTTGACCCAATATTTGACTTTTTGGTAGCATATTCTTAGTACACTTCACATAAAACCAAAATTACCATATGTTTCCATATAAATTTCGAGGAGTTCCCTCGATTACTCCTGGACCCCATAATCAGGTCACCACTTTTGTGAACATGGTACCAAATTGGAGTGAAACCTAATACAACAAAACAAAAATTTCGAAAATCGGTTCACAAACGGCGGAGTAATCGTTGAACATACAAAAAAAAAAATATCCACAGCCGAACATATAACCTCCTCGTTTTTCGGAAGTTGGTTAAAAACAGTCACTTTATTCCCTTCATGTCCCTTTGTTCCCTTTAATCTTTAAAACTACGCAACGGATTTTGATGATTCTTTCAGTGTTAGATAGCCCATTTATCGAGGAAGGCTATATTTTATCATGCTAAGACTAATAGAAGCGAAGAAATAGAGGAAAATGTGGAAAAACGGGGAAAATTATTTGAAAGGGCTAACTTGAACACGCTAATTTCAGGAACTACTGGTCCGATTTGAAAAATTCTTTCACTGTTAAATAGCTCATTTATTGAGGAAGGCCATAGAGTATCTATACTAATATTATAAATGCGAAAGTATCTCTGTCTGTCTGTCTCGCTTTCGCGCCAAAACCACTGAACCGATTGTAATGAAATTTTGTACACAGATAGTTTAAAGCCTGAGAAAGGACATAGGCTACTTTTGAACTGGAAACAGGGGCTGTAAGGGGGTGAAAATGCGTAAATTTGTTCAAATTAAGTTAGTTCCAAAAATCCATAACAGATGGCGCTAAGAGTTGCCTACATCTCGCTATCGCTTGCTCATAAGTCTTTCTAAAAGAGGTGGCAACATATTGAATTAGATTGTTCGGTTCTTTCGATTTTTATACACGTAATTAAATAACTCACTACTCAGTACTTTATCTATGCAGTATCGTATCACGTAACCTTAAACCTACCGATGATAAATAGTTTATGGGTAAAGCTAAAGTTGTGTAATGAGGGGCTAAATAAGCTTTAAATTTTGTATAAATAAAGTTTACTTAATTTAAAAAATTAAATATTATGTGCCCACTGCACAGCTTTTTTTTTGTGGGTACCTATTTTGATTTAAGGGGTACCAGGGTTTTAAAAAGCTTTTAAATTTGACACCAATTTTGTTGACACCGCGCGCTATAAACTGAAGTCCTCGCGGACGAAGTCGCGGGCAACAGCTAGTAGGCTATATTTTATCACGCTAATGCTAAGTACTCACATACGGTTTTGCTCGATAGTTTTACTCCGAATCGAAGGAAATGACATATTATTTGCATAATATTTAAAGCCTTCGAGCTGTCAGATTTGCGGTCCACACGGTGGTTATTGCTCGATTTAGAGTAAAACTATCGAGCAAAACCGTATGTCATTACTTAACATAAGACTAATAGGAGAATAATTTTTATGTTATTTAGCACAGATAAGAAGTAGACCACGTGAAGGATCATAGGCTATCGATTTTAATAATTTTTTCAGTGGCTATATATTTTATACCCGTGCGACGCCGGGGCGGGTCGTTAGTATCAATATAAAAAGTACCCAGTACCCGATATTCAGACCTACTGAATATGCAATATCAAATTTGGTAAAAATCAGTAAAGCCGTTTCGGAGGAGTACGGTAACTAACATTGTGACACGAGAATTTTATATGTAATGGAGGCACTTCACATGGCTATTTGTATTTGGGTATTTAATGTATTCGCCAAACAATCACCACGTGTAGACGGTATGTTTGACAAAGTATTGGTATTATATGTCCTGACTGATTGACTGACTGATTCATCATCGCTGAGCAAAAACTGTTAAAGTTACAGCAACGAAATTTGGTGAGTAGGGTTGTTTTATTAAGTAGACGCCCAATAAGGAAGGAATTGTGAAAATTTTACCCCGTAGGGGGTGAAATAGGGGTTGAAAGTTTGAATGAAAGTCTGTCATTTCTTAAGTTAGAAACATGAAAGTTTATTTTTTTGTTACTGATTAAAAATTAATGGATACGTATTTAAGCGTTTTTGGAAATTCTACCCCCAAAGGGGTGAAATTGGGGTTGAAAGCTTGAATGAAAGTCCGTCATTTCTTGAGTTAGAAACATGAAACTTTATTTTTGTGCTACTGCTTAAAAATGAATGGATACGTATTTATGCGTTTCTGGTAATACGAGTACTACCCCCAAGGGGGTGAAATTCCGTCATTTCTTAAATTAGAAACATGAAAGTTTATTGACGTTTGCGTTTGACGTTTGCTTAAATAGGGTCCCGTTTTTACCCTTTGTATAAGGAACCACAAAAAGGGGAAAACTATCCATCTTTGTTATTAAGTATGACTATGTTAACGCGGACGAAGTCGCGGGCAACAGCTAGTACCAAATACACGTATCCGTTTTGTTGGTTTTTGACGCACATCAAAAGAGTAAAATAGGCAAGTAAACAAAATCAAGTGAAAGTTTGGTATTTGACGTTCATGTTGTGGATTATACACAATGTATACACAAGCAAGCAAATAAAGGCAAATTCACCCTGTATTTGCCTTTATTTGCTTGCTTGTGTATACGTCAATAATTTTGCCAAATGCAACAAATAGCCAATAGCAAATACAAATAGCCATGTGAAGTGCCTCCATGCAGGGCCCCCGTAAGGCCTCTGGCCCGTGTGCAAAAAAGGATTTTGGCGCCCCTTTAGCTAAATTTTTTGGGCCCTTGGTTTTGGCGCCCATAAAGATGGCAATTTGGCGCCCCTAGAGGATGGCGCCCGTGTGCATTGCAGGGGCGTGCACAAGATTTTGACACTGGTAATGCAGCGATATCGGTTCAGTAGTTTTGGTGTGAAAGCAAAACAGACAGACAAACGGACAAAAAGAGATATTTTCGCATAAATTAATATATACTTACTTAATTAATTATTATTAATTAATATATACTACTATATTAATATAATAATAATAGTGTGGATATACATTGAAAACTATTTTCTAAACTAATTAGTATAATTACGTACTGTTATGAAGAAATAAAAAACACCATCTGTTGTCACGCGTTGGAACTACAATGAGAGTTTATTTCATCGATGTATACCAATTACCATACAACATAATATTGTGCGCTAAGCTAAAATAAATAAAAAAACGCCATCTATTGTTACGTATTAGAAATACAATGTGAATTTATTTTCATCGATATTTCCATGGAAATTAGATAATATTATATCTTTGCCTCATCAAAATGTAGCCTATGGCTCTATCAGGCTCTAGACTAACTGTGTTCAAAATTTTATTACAATCGGTTCATTAGTTTTGGCGTGAAACAAAACAAAACAAAAACTTTTTCTTTTACAACTTTTTCATTTTTGTATCTAGTATATTTTAAGTACTCACCTAATCAGCTTAACTTTTGTCTTTTCACATAATCAAGATTCCGGTTACTTGAGATCCGATCCATAATACGATGTAAATAAATGCAAAATTTCGGCCACCACAAATTATCTTATCCAAGTGAGTGATACTTTATGAATGTACGCAATTATTAATGTTAAACTGTTAAACATTATACAAACTTTCGTATAAATATTCTTAGAAAACTATAAAACCAAAAATAATAATATAATATAGTAACAGTTCTCGATCACATGAAAAAAGCAAATGGCCTCCCAAAACACTAAAAATTTCAGCTATGTAAAATGTAAACAAATATTATAAACCTCACAAAACAAAAATGCATAATGTACATATTGTACGTAATTAGTTAGATTAATTGCGTCTATTCATTTTACTCGGATTATATCCGATTGCTCACGACTATAATTCACGAGTAGTTCCGATCGCCGTCAGCAAGGCGCGCGCCCGCGGCGGCCGCGGCGCCAGTGATGCCAACTGTTCAAAAATTTCCCCCTTAAATTAACTTGAAAACACATTGAATTTCAACCAGAACTCCCCAACTATTATTTAAATATATTATTTATTACTTGGGGTACTTTCCACTGAGAGATCAAAACGCTGAAAATACTACTTCAGCCGACCAATTATTGTGTTTGCGGCAAAAACGTCACTCATGATGTCATTATTTATATAAAAACAGTAATGAAAACCAAATAAATATACATTTTTGCTTAAAAAATTTCACGCCCATGAATATAATATAATATTTTTACTCCCTAAAATACGCACTATATATTTAATTTTTCCGTATTAAAAGTGGGATATCCCCATAGTTGGCAACACTGCTGGTGTCTGCCGCAGAGCTTGCAGTACACAATCGCATTCGATATTCATGGTTGTGTGCGTTTTCGGCTGTGCACGGACACACTCACACATACGCGTAAGGCAGGCACCTCAACACTGAGCCTATCTTGACCTCTCGTGAACCCGTTCGCGCGTGTACCTGATTACATGTTGCTATTTTATAAATTGAGGCGTTTTAAATGTGTATATTTATTTTTTTACTATTATGTATTATTAAAAAATGAACGTCATGAGTCATTTAAAAAGTACGAAAGTTAAATTAAAATATCTGTTATCTGTGAATGGCAAGCACTGCCTTTTTGCCTATAAAGACCGCACGCGCGTGGTGCATTGTACTGCCTCCATGAGATATAGAAATTGTACACAAATATGTAGGGTACGTTCCGGTATGCACTGCGACCACTGTACAGTGTGACGTCAATTTAGTATACTGTGAAACCGTTCCTTTATAGTTAGTTATACTGGTTACTATTTAAAACGGAACGCAATCCTGTATACTGTCAGCCGCATTTTTTGACGCAGTATTCAAATGAGTGTATTAAAGTTTTCAGTTTTCTAGTTCATTAAAAAAACTATTGTTGGATTACTGTCAAATTAAAAATATTTTAGTTAATATTAATTGTGAATTGAATTTATAATATGTATAATAAAAGTAAGTAGGTAGTTGTCTATAAATCGTTAGATACTTGAGTGGTTTTGACTGATCACGTGATCAAAGTACAGCAAGTGCCTTACCTCGATAACGCCAGTGCTCACAGTAGAATATGGAGACGATTTATGACGTCACATATTTCCCTAGGGTACTGAGCTGCGGCAGTATACAACATATATACATATAGCAGTCCATAACGGAAAGAATTTTTCTACAGTGATAGCACTGTGCAGTACTCGTAGTGCATATCGGAACATACCCGTAATCACAACTAAAGAATTTTTAAAATAGGCTCATGACGTGATAATTGATTAATCTAGTTTATAATAAAGACTAAAAAATATGAGATATTTTTACCTTTTTAAAGTTATTAAAATTCATAGTTCTGCCCGTAACTATGCACTCCTCTGCCTCAGCCAGCGGGTCCGAGTTGTGGCTGCTAGAGGCGACCTGCTCGTCCGAATCCGAACCCGCCTCTGGTTGCGAATCCGAATCGGAATCGGACCTCGAATCGCCGAGCAGGCGTTTCTGTTGATGCAGAGGATTGATGGCTCTCGCCAGCATCTTTTTATTCTTCTTCTGCCACATCTGTTCTACTTCGGCGATTTTCACCTGTCTCTTTCCTATGAAAAATAACATAATGTTCTGTTATACTAGTGGTCCGCCACGGCTCCGCCCGTGGTACATACATAGCTTATAGGACTCAGGGACATCTGATTTTTTAAGTCGGTCCAGTAGTTCCTGAGATTATCGCTTTGAAACAAACAAACGAACTCTTCAGCTTTATAATATTAGTATGGAAGTATAGAATCAGAATCATTTATTTCAGGAAATTGGTACATAGATAATATAGTGCATAATTCTTCAGAGAAAGTATATAATAGTTTGTTTACATTAAATACACTTTATGGAACCGTTATAATATTATGTTCTCTACCTGTTGCATCGATTTTGATGCAATTTGAATTTTGATACAGAGATGAGTGAAATACATATTATAATACTATGCTACGTTTCGTTACGTCAAAAGTTACGAGAAATTTTAAATTAAGTATAGTAAAAAAAACATACTGTTGGTGAGCGTATCATAGGGCAGGAGGTATTTTACGTATATCTCTTCAAGCTTCTTGCTAGGGTTCGTCAGTTGGTAGAAATGCATTTCTTCGGCAACGCGATTCCATTTCTTCTTGTCTAACACATTCTTGAATCCGCCAAGTCTTTGTACCGTATGATACATTTTCGGTAAATTTACTTCAAGACCCTCCAACTAAGATGTTGAAATTATGAAAATACTAAATAAAGGACAATATCCAACGTCCATACAATTTTGGGCTAGTTTTAAAAGTGCCGGCCAACGCAAATAAACCCATTATTTAAATAGAACATAATCTAAGGAATAATTTTTATTAATACACCAAAGATCTAATAATATAGATATGTTACGCTCAGAGACCGAAATCGCTCAGTGAGCGAAAAAATAGCTCACAACGCGTTGTGGTCACAGTGAAACAGCCACGACGCGAAATTCGCGTCGTGGCTCTAATGAAAACGGCCACGACGCGTTCTGGCAATCACAAAAAGACCATAACGCGAAATTCGTGTCCTGGCTGATAGGCTATTCATTTTTTTTGATTTGTTCTTAATTAATTAATCGTCTATAAGTATGGAAGATTATACCTATTTGAATTACCACGCGTACTACATTTTTTTTTCTTTTACTAAATCACTGCATTACGTGTTTATCATTATTATTTATAAAATATCCATAGTTCCATACTATTCCTACTTCAAATAGGTATAATCTTCCATACCTATAGACGATTAATCAATCAAGAACAAATCAAGAAAAACGAATAGCCTATCAACCACGACACGAATTTCGCGTTATGGTCTTTTTGAGATAGCCAGAACGCGTCGTGGCTGTTTCACTGTGACCACAACGCGTTGTGAGCTATTTTTTCGCTCACTGAGCGATTTCGGTCTTTGAGCGTAACAGATAATATAATAATAAGGATCTAAGGAATAATTTTTATTATTACATCAAAGTCAAGTCTCCGAGTTGTTATTCAAAGTCAAACTTTTTTTATAATGTAAGTTGCTGAATGTATGTAATAAGTAATAACTAATAAAACTTATTTTATTAATTAAAAGCCATAAGTAATCGATCACAACGTCCCTATCTGAGTCATAGAACAGATTGGAGGCCAAATACCTATAAAAAATGGCTTGAAAAAACTCAAAGGTAGGGGGTTAGTCTACGTGCTTGGGATACGCACGGCATTCGCCTAGTATTCCAAGTAAGCAATGAGTTGTGCCCTGCAAGCCCCAAGCACATAGAGGTTCCCACTTCCTTTGAATTTTTCCAAATCATTTGTAGGTTTTGGCCTCTAAAGTCTAATATGTTCTATGACTCGGATAGCGACGTTGGAATCGATTACTTATTGCTTTTAATTAATAAAATAAGTTTTATTACATACATTATAAAAAAAAAGTTTGACCTTGAATAACAACTCAGAGACTTGACTTAGAACTTTGGTGTAAGTAATAATAAAAATTATTCCTTAGCTTAGATAAAGTTCTATTTAAATAATGGGTTTATTTGCGTTGACCGGCACTTTCAAAATTAGCCCAATTTGGACCTTATCCTTTAGAAATAATACAAATTCATAAAACAAAACAACCATTGCAAGTCAATGTAGATTTTTGGCTTAGCTTAATACATATTATGTAATTGTATTTGTCAGTAGCGTATAACACACTTTCTGCGTTGCTGATAGCGTTGATGTTTCTTGTGACGTCATAATTTTACTCCGTTAGCAAGTTGCATCCAAGCATTTAACTCCAAATTAGCGTTTTAATGATCATAAAAACGACTTACCAACGGTGCTCTAGTAAAATTGACATTCTGGGACGCCAAATAAGAGCGTATAGCGCACATCTCGCGGAAGGCGGGGCCCCAGCGTGTATACAATCGGGATATGTACTGGTTTCTGACTGTGAACCGATTGGTATCGCTAAGTACACACGGCGGCTTGAAGTCCGCTGGTGGCACCACCTTGCAGATCCCGAATTGGGACGCGAGCGGCATTAACTTCTCAAAGTAGCTTATTGGATCCTGAAACGTAGATAATGTTGTATTTATGGTATATAATTATATCGTTAAACTGGTTGGTTTTTTAAGGATTTGTGTTTTTAAATTGTTTTTTTTTTTTTTTTTTGTAATAATTTCTTATTTTGTGTTTCTATAATATATTAGTATATTCCGCGCGGAACTAGTTGGTCGCGCCTTGGGTAGGGACGGGGGTGAGGGGGCGGGTTGCTTGCTGCTCGCAACGCACATTAGACAGTGACGAAAAATTACATCCTTATAATATGAACTAAAAAGTATTAAATAATTTTTCCTATCTAATAGTGCCTTTTTCCGAATTCGGCTAAAACTCAACTTTTTCTGTACTCAATCTTCTTCATTTTGAAGTCGGTACCAGATGAATCTTCAGTTCTCTGACAGAATATTTGAAACTTTTGGAACTGGCACCGACTTCAAAATTATGAAGAAGACAAAAAGTTGAGTTTAATAATTTCACTCTTTTTAGTTTTTAGTTACCTAGTACTAAAATAATAATAATCGCATAATCGCAGGGCAGCTTGTGGCGAGCTGTTGGGGAGTAGCGACCCCACGCACCCGAGTGCTCCCAGGGAAGCCCCTGTTCTCCATTTCCGGCTTGCCTTCACCGGCCGGCCAGAGTGAACACTGACGGAGAATCAGGCCCTACCTCTGCCTTGCCTTAACCGGCCGGACAGAGTGGAGTCGCGAGAGCTTCGGCTCGGAGGGAGGATGTGAAACGTAAGTGGCGAGTGGGCGACGTGATGGGACCCTCTGAGGGTGCAAATGATCGGCGTTTAAAGTCCAGCGACACCTCTCCTGCCTCAAGCCGCTCTGTCAATGTTGCCGCCTCGGTGCACCGTACGTGCGACCATTTTGAGGGGCCCATTCAAAGAGATGGCGAGTCACCGTCTGCCAATTTTATACAAATGTTACAACATTGTATCGGCAGACGCCATAGTCCTTCCATAGTCCCAGTTACCCAGTACACTAGCACCTCACCCCCATAGCCCGATATCAATTTAATTCCATTCCCTGCAATAGTCCTACACTGGCCGCTGGCTCTCCTTAGTCGTACTTCTATAGTTCGGACAGGGAGAGTCGCCGACCGGTGTCACATTACATCTAGATTAAAACTGTGGAACGGGCCTCTACGTGTTGGCTTCGGCCCCACGCATGCCTTCCAAAGGTCCAGGATTTAATTGCCCGTGAGCAAGGAATGCTTTACACAAACATAATAATAATAATTTATTTCAAGTATCCAGACTCATATCCGTACAAGATCAAAAAATTACAAACAAAAGTCACATTTGTTGAAAAAACATACTTACATAATTACATAAATTATATTAAAATAATAATTATTTTGGCCTGTATTTTGCATGCAAGCGACAGCAGTGACCGATATACGGGTTATCAGGGCGTTCACAGAGCGCGGCCAGCATGCCGTTGGAGCTCCCCCGCATGCGCCACACCAGCGACGATGTTCGCCTGCGCATTGTGGCAAAGAAACAGTCCACTCGTGCGCACGCGAACATCGCCGAAGCGCTGCACCAGCGGGGGAGCCCCACCAGCATCCTGAACGTGTTATTATATTGGACGCGAAGGGCGCTGTAGGCCCTTTGCGTATATGCTGCCCAGAGGCTGCAAGTGTAGAAGGATGTACAAAAAGCTCTAAACAATGTCATTTTTACTTCTAACGAGCATCTTGCAAACCTCCTGACAACCATGTTTGCCCTAACCGCCAGCGCCCTTCGCCCCCTTTCGATATCAGTGTCGTCTTTCAAAGTGGACGTCACAATGTGTCCTAGATATTTAAACTCCTCTACTCTAACCAAAGGAACACCATTTAGTAAAATAGTAGGTACTGTATCCACCTTTCTGGTTCCACTGTGAAAGACCATGTACTGACTCTTTTTAACCGACTTCCAAAAAACGAGGAGGTTATATGTTCGGCTGTGGATATTATTTTTTATTATTTTTTTATTTTTGTATGTTCAACGATTACTCCGCCGTTTGTGAACCGATTTTCGAAATTTTTGTTTTGTTGTATTAGGTTTCACTCCAATTTTGTACCCACAAAAGTGGTGACCTGATGATGGGATCCATGAGTAATCGAGGGAACTCCTCGAAATTTATATGGAAACATAATATGGTGATTTTAGTTTTATGTGAAGTGTACTAAGAATACGCTACCAAAAAGTCAAATATTAGGTCAAGGCATACCATGGTTTCGAAGATGCTGAGAGAACTCCTGACTCCTTATACGTTTGGGAGTTTCGGCGTTGTTTTAAGAACAGAAAGCATAAACTACTATGCAATTCATATTCATCACCATAATCATCATCATCATCATCATCGTCATCATCATCATTACCACGTCGTGTTAAGGCCACCAATGTCTCATGGCACAGAATAGATAATAGTACAAGGCATAGGAATGGATATACTAATAATAATAATTATGTACTGTATAAAAACACCTGTTTGTTTTTAATACACAGCGGTCGGCGTCGCCGCGCCGCGCCGCCGCGCGGCGTATGGCGGCAGAAGACAGAATATCGAATACTTTACTAACTACTTTATATACAGATCGAATACTTTACTACTTTATAAAATTTTAATAGACAAATAGAATTAAAATAAAGTTATTTTAAAAAGAGCATTTAAACAAAACAGTCATTAAGTGTCTTTTTAATTAGTTATACTTATTAATCGATAGATGGTGCACTAAGTACCTATCGATTTGAATTCTTGATTACAAGAACAGCTGTCAATAATTATGATAATATTAAATATTATGCTACGCTACATCCTATGCAAGTTTGTACAATTTTTTATCTGATAGATCCTTGGCCTTTCTATTGCATGTTATCGCAATCGCCGGTGACCGCTTCGGGCTTGAAGTATTAAAATTGTTAAATTACTTAGCATAATATGTTCACTTCACTGATAATATTATATTATTTTGTGAGTGTGAGTTGTGACTCTTAACAAATTGTAATAAGATACGTAAAATATACACGAAGATTTACCTACTAGTGTAACTAAAAAGAGTGAAATTATTATTATTTTTAACAAAAAATTAAAACCGACTTCCAAGGTAAAAACAATAATAACATTAATATGAACTAAAAAGTATTAAATAATTTTTACTATATAATAGTGCCTTTTTCCGAATTCGGCTAAACCTCAACTATTTCTGTACTCAGTCTTCATTATTTTGAAGTCGGTGCCAGATAGCTGAATCTTCAGTCCTCTGACAGAATATTTAAAATTTTTGGAACTGGCACCGACTTCAAAAAAATGAAGATTGAGTATAGAAATTATAAATAGTTGAGGTTTAGCCGAATTCGGAAAAAGGCACTATTATATAGTAAAAATTATTTAATACTTTTTAGTTCATATTAATGTTATTATTGTTTTTACCTTGGAAGTCGGTTTTAATTTTTTGTTAAAAGTAATAATTACTATTGTATATCAACTCATGCTCCGCTGCGTAACGCTCACAAATATCAAGTAGCTTTTTGAGACCACAGACTGAGGCACATAATTTGTTATTGAAACATACTCCATCTACATAGCAACCAATATGCTGCTTGCTGAGCTCCTCAATCAGTATCAGTAGTAAACTATCGCGTACCTACTATGTACGTAGAATAATACACCTGTATAATATTATTCTACGTATCTTGTTACAAGCTCACCGGTGAGCGAGACACAATAGAATAACAATAGATTTCCAAGAATCCACGATCGAAGGATACAAACTAGGTATTAGCAACAAATTATAAGTATCGTGCAGGAAACCGGTCTCGAACGCTTCAACTCCCAAGCGGCCACATTGTGGTGTTATATTATATAAATTCGGACATCTATTAATAACTATTAGATAGGAATAATTATTTAATACTTTTTAGTTCATATTATAAGGTTGCTATTATTGTTTTTACCTTGGAAGTCGGCTTTAATTTATGTTAAAAATAATAATTTCACTCTTTTTAGTTACCTAGTAAGCCATCGCGTACTATACGTAGAATAATACACCTGTACTTAAAATATTATTCTAAGTAGGTATCTTATTACAGTCACACTTACAAAATATAATATCAGCTGCAGCCTGCAGATAATTTTATAAACAATACATTAAAAAAAATCGAAGTGAACACGTGTGACGTGCTAAGTAGCCGGTCACCGGACTAGTTTCAATAGGGTTCTCGCTCGACTTGTCGCACACGCCTCGCACTGTATAGTACGGTACCCGGCAGACGACCGTTATAGTACCATGAACGCTAAACGCAATGCAAAAGGTTGAAATTAGGTTGTTTTACAGAATATCTCGGCGAAGTATGACAGAATGTTACATGATCGAAGCAACTGTAATTTCTCAGAAGTAATATCAAATGTGTGCCTTATGCTCTGGAGATAAGGTTGAATTTGGTGACATTGGTGAACCTGACTTGGTAATGATGATGATGATGATGAATGCAATTTGCATAGTAGCATAATATGCTTTCAGTTCTTAAAACAGCGCCTAAACTCCCAAACATGTATCTATAAGGAATCCGGAGTTCTCTTAGTATCTTCGGAACCATAGTATACCTCGGTGCAAAATGTTGCGTTTTGGTCGCATATGCTTAGGATGCTTCTCATAAAACCAAAATCACCATATGTTTCCATATAAATTTCGAGGAGTTCCTTCGATAACTCATGGATCCCCTCATCAGGTCACCACTTTTGTGAACATGGTACCAAATTGGAGTAAAACCTAATATAACAAAACAAAAATTTCGAAAATCGGTACAAAAAAAAATCCACAGCCGAACATATAACCTCCTCGTTTTTTGGAAGTTAAAAATGTGAAAGTGTTTATGCTGTGAACAACATTCGTGACAGTATTAATTGTGCAACTTGCATGACATGCCGATCATAATATTGTAAGCATGACAGCACGTAACGCACGTCATGCTGCATGATTTGACGTAGGAGAGTCATGCTTCAGCACGAATGGGCCGGCTCAACCGGCGTGAACAGCGCTTGCGCTGTTTCGCCGAGTGAGTGAGTTTACTGGAGGCCCAATCCCCTACCATTTTCCCTTCCCTGCCCTCCCCTATTCCCTCTTAAAAGACAGGCAACGCACCTGCAGCTCTTCTGGCTCGCTGCGAGTTTCCGTGGGCGACGGAAGTTGCTTTCCATCAGGTGACCTGTTTGCTCGTTTGCCCCCTTATTTCATTTTAAAAAATGATCATCTTGGGTTCGCTTAATATTGGCTAAATGATCCCTGCACTTCACAACAGGACCTTCAGCATAGCTGAAACTTTATTTTCTATTTCTTCAATAATCTTCTTTGAAAACAGAATACCACAATAAAACGCGAGAGGAACGAAATACGCAGCCGCATGGTGGCGGGAACGTATTTTTTTTTTTATTTTAGTGAAAATATTATGAACGATTGTGACATTTTCTTGCAAAATATGGACTTATCTTTGTAAAACCCTAAAATATGGAAAATAAAACTTGGTTTTTCACAGTCTAAACATAATAATTCGTGTAAAAAACACATTTTAGCCGAAAATCGCGTAAAATACAAATATGTATTTACCTACAAATAATAAAAACTAAGGAAACGTAACTCCCATACTATTAAAATTTGTTTCCTTTCAAACTGGCATGTAACATCAGCCTTTATGCCGCTCGAGGCCAGCTAAATATTGCAAATGTATTGAAATGTGTATCCAAGGTACACTTTTTTGACAAGTATTTTGGAGTATGTTTTTTGACGGAGTTACTCTTCCTTGGTTTTTATTATTCGTAGATATTTACATATAAATCCGGGCCCTAGTGATAACAATTAAAATCGATTGTCTCGTTTTTTCCACAATCGAGGGATTGAAGGAAAATCTTTATGAGGAAAACAAAACAAACCTGTGAGTGGTTGCTCATCATCGGTGAGGGGGGACACAACATCTAGTTCATTCATTTTATTCACACGTGGCTTAGTTGTAACAATCTTTGCCTTAGCATCAATTTTCTTCTTAAATATTACAGTCTTTTTGAGCACAGGAGATGGCTTTTTCATCAATTTAATTCCAGACTTCGTCTTGGACGGTGGTAAAACAGAAGAAGAGAACTCAGGTGGTTTCTCTGTTTCACATTTAGCATGAGATCTAGCCCCATTTTCTATGGGTTTGCTCGCTCTATGAAGAGGTGGTTCTCTTTCAGCATTAATTATAGTATCCTCCAGTCTTTTAACTAATACTATGGGTTGTGTATGACGATGTATATCTGAAAATTAACGTTTTGACATTTATAGGGTTCCGTACCCAAAGGGTAAAAACGGGACCCTATTACTAATTCGATGTCTGTCCGTCTGTCTGTCACCAGGCTGTAACTCAAGAACCGTTATAGCTAGACTTCTGAAATTTTCACAGACTGTGTATACCTATTAGCGCTATAACAACAAATACTAAAAACAAAATAAATTATATACCTATTTAAATAAATTATATATTTACAACAAACATGGTTTTTTTTGCTAGTTTTTGCTCCTAATCAATAACGGCAACTCATAGGCAATTGAAATGCTCACAAAGTACTTAGTTGTATTTGTATACTTTAATAATTTATAATAAAATTTTAATAAATTAAATAATTAAAGGGGGCTCCCATACTAAAAATACATTTTTTTGCCTATTTTTGCTCTGTAGTGGTACGGAACCCTTCGTGCGCGAGTACAACTCGTACTTGGCCGATTTTTTTAAATCACACAAACTCTAAATCACCATTCAAAATGGGTATTTTCGGTTGGACTGAAGGAAACTGGGCACTATGGAAAAAAAACAGAATTTTTTTTCGTCAAAACTTTAACCACCCTTTTTGAATATACCAATCGATAGGGAGTGGCAAGGGAAGCAAAAAAGCTATGATAACCTTTTCTCAAAAATCAACCCCTGTCGAATGTCAGGCCGAAATGTGACCCTCGTTAGTATGGCGAAAATACTTAGAAAAATTTGGCTAAGGTTTAGAAATCTATGTCAATTAAACATCAGTCTCACTTAACTACTCAGCCACGGATACCGAAGGGGGGGGGGGGGGGCGAGGTTAGGTTGGAACTTAGACCACAACACCCAGAAAAAGGAGCCCCGCTACTTCTTTTGTAGTAGTTTGTCAATCCCTAGAGTGCAATTCCTAAGCCGGGGTTGATTTTTGAGAAAAGTTTATCTGAGCTTTTTTGCTTTCCTTGGCGCCTCCTATCGATTGGTATAATAAGTAAAAAGGGGTGGTCATAGGGGGTTGTAAATTTTTAAGTATTTTTGCCATACTAAACGAGGTTCGTATATCGGCCTCTATCTGGCCGGGGGTTGATTTTTGAGAAAAGTTTATATGAACTTTTTTGCTTCCCTTGGCGATTGGTATAATAAAAAGGGGTGGTCATTGGGGGTTATATTTTTTCGTCAAAATTCTTCGAAGTCTTTTTCCCATAGTAACTCGTTTCCTTCAGGCCAACCATATTTTCATGCAATTTACAACAAGTACAAAATGAATTACACACAAATACTTACTGCTGAATGACGCTATATCTAAAAGATTTTCGGCGTCATTGTTATAATATAATACTTTGTAAGCTCCAGTCTCGACTCTTCTCTCCAATGGTGTGCTGGGGTTGGATGGCGGAATGTGAGTAGTGCTGTTTACTGCTTGAGCATATTTCTTTTGAGCATGGACTTGCTTCCTAGAAGAGAGACGTAGATACTTGTAACGGTGGTCAGCTTAACCTTTAAATAGTTTAAATTATTATAACCACAACATGTGTTAAAACATTGAGGGTAATCGGGAAAACGTGTTTACATACAAGCCAAATGGCTGTGAAAATTAAAACCTAACGAGCAATATAAATTTATCTGCATATAAGAGACAAAATAAACTTACGCTTCCATTGTAATTCATAAATGGAAATTCTAATTTACACAACTTTTACATTTACAAAAAGAGCCGCGAGACGCCGTCCGCTGCAGTGTTACCAGAGTCAAAGAGGATGTAAACTATACTACGTAACAAGAGGTCGGACTTAGAAGAAAAAAAATTAACATCCGCTATTTTTTTAATTTGAAACTGAAGTTAAAATTTTTAAGTGCAAAACCTTTCACTCTAAACATACCAAAAATTTAAAAAAAAATTATTTAAAAAAGAAATGAACTCAAATAAATGTTTTATTGGATTAAAAATTATTGTACATAGCTAAATAAATAGGCTAATAAGGTAAATTAAACAATAAAACAGATTTAATCCTCAAGCTTTTGTTGATTTCTATTATTCAGTATTATAATATTACAGTACAGTTTTATGAGTTTTATTTATAAATATAATAGAATAGCTGTCTATGCTACTCTACTACCTACTTGATTGGCTTATACAGTAAACTCTATCTAGGGAGGGGATTAAAGCTGCGCGTCCACCAGGTCGGAATCGGGACGTACGCGACGGTGCGGACGGCGCGTCGTGTCGTCATAATATATTTGTCAGGCGCAGAATGACGTTCCAGTACTTCTAGTGCAGTTCACAGTAGTCAGTACCATACATACAAAGCAACAAATCCGTCCGCTGCGTACCTACGCTGCGATTCCGATCCAATGGACGCGCACCTTTATACATACACACTTAAGTATCATTACGTTGTTCTATTACACCCTGTATACGACAGCTGAAATCTATCACGCGGGCTCAGGCCAGCTGCATGCCACCTCACTTGATCAGAGGATTTTTCCTTGGTGGCCGTACCACTCATAATCCCATACCTTCCTTCTCCTCCTAAAATCTCCTTAACAGCTATTGCTTGCAGAATAAAATGTTGCAAACTAGTATAGAGACCTAAAAATCTGGAATTAATTAAACATTTTTCATTTACTACATTTCCATACAGTTCACATAAATTATTAAAGTATAGTTAATATAACCTCATGTATTATTACAATAAAACAATATACTTACACATTTGATCATTTTCCAAATTAACTGCATACTGATATACATTATAATATTTTCTATGAAATAATCTATCTTTTTCATATTGTATAGTTTAAGTTGTAAATTAATGTACAAATATGCAAATAATACTACGACTACATCTCAATGACTACGACATACTTTGTATTAAAACATGGTATGACATAGTTATGTTTTGCTTCAATTTATCAAGTTACGGTTACATTTACATTTTACAATGGCTTACCTTTCGTTTTTCAATAATTAATCCACTTAATTTACAATTTTTGTATGAGTTGCTACAAATAATTTTCACAAAATGAAAATCGAACTTTCAGTTTTAAACTCCTTCTTCGTCTTTTTTCTCATGTAGTTTATATTCTTTATGGTCTTTTTTATCAGCCAATCACAGCCGACCTTGCACATATCAAGCACAGATTATGTGATTGGGTCCAGTTGCTACGTTTAAATTTGGAACCCAATTTTTTTTTGTTCTGAACTTGCGTCCACCTGGCCAGAGTATACTCAGCCCAGGTTGCCATTTGTAGGGTTGATAAAATAATAATTGATTCCACAATTTTTTTTCTCATAAATTATAATCATGTTTTCCTGAAAATTAAAGTATTGACAGACCAAAAAAAGGCAAAGAATGATTTGTTAGATCCAAATTCCAATGCATTTAAGTTTTTTTAGAGCATTTTTTGTTTATCAAAATCTAAATCTCCTGTCACGATGTTTGTCCGCGATGGATTCCTAAACTACTTATCCGATTTTGATGTTTTTGTTTTTTAAATGTGTGCTTTTTTCCAACTTGAGAGATAGGATAGCTTAGATCTTTAATTATAGTCGCAATTTTATTTTATTGCAAATTATTTGTCTATAAAGAGCGACCATTGTTTATGCGACGTGGGTCACGGGATAGCGATGGCCGTTGCCATCGCTATCCCGTCACTTATATTGAATAAAATAATACGGGCGATATACTTTATATAATATGGCAAAGAAACGTTTGCCGGTACAGCTAGTATAATATAAAAGCTGAAGTGCATCTGTTCTCGAACCTACTGTAATGTAGACGTGTACACCGAACACAGATCGCACTTGTTGAGTCTTCAATCATTAAAATTGGTTTTTCAAATAGGTCTATGGCGTGGGTTACACGCATCAATATTATCAAGATTCCGTGATAATATTGATGGTGTAATAGGCCGAATCACAGTATCGCAGTACTATTTGTGAATCCCGTGATACTAGAATCGTGATAATATTGACCGTGTAATCTATGCCTTAGATAGGTAGTTTCTTCGATTAAAACAATAAAGAGGACTTACCAATAGATTTAAAAACAAAAGTATTAGAAAACCACGAAAAAATTTCCTTTGCATCGCACTACACTTACATAAAATTACTTTTATATCTAGCTTCACCAAAATAGACCTTTTGCTGGTAGAAATATGGGTACAATTTGTTTGTCTATTATATATACTTAAGTATGCTTAAGTATTGTTTTCATTTGGGAATAAAAATGCGTTCAAGATTTTGATTTTGTTCAATTCGATGAGTTCAGTTCATCTGCGAAATATATTCGATCAATGATATTATATAAAAAAGCTCAAAGCAGATATGTTACTACCGCGCGCGTTGTGAAATGTGAAGCCATTAAATACGGGCCAATTGACCCGTCTTTTGTATAGTCTGTCTCTTTTATGTAAATGTCATTTCGTATCTTTTGTTTCACTTAACTGTCAAATTTGACAATTGAATTTGAAAATTGTTCGGAAGCAATTTAAGCCGGAAAATTGTATGAACGTAACAGATCTGTATTTAGTTGAATATCATTGTATTCGATATTTTTTTACCGATGATCGCGCGTCATGTCGAAAAGTTGCCAAAAAGTTGCCATTTGAGCTCGGTTGCCATTTGGTTGCCCCGAAGGGTCAAATGTTGCCAAAATGGCAACCAAAGTTGCCAAATGGCAACCGCGCTGTTTGAAATATTATACAAGAATTAAGTAGGTACATAACCTTAAATTTAGCAATTTTTTTTTTTCGTCCCGGTCGGGACAGGCAAAGGGAGCGTTGCCCATACAGCCATTCCTCATAACCACTCTGCAGATCTATACCGTAAATATTGATTTAACTTTTATTTGTAGATAGGCATATAGAGCAGCAAGCTGGGATGTTAGACGGCTGCTTAAGAAATCCTTGTATCGAGCTGGCTGAAAAGTGAAAACTGTTATCGAAAACAGAAACGCCTGTGCTCCGCTCCGGCGCTGCGAACACAAATGACAAAGAGAATAATATTTTTTTTTTTTTAATAAAATTTTACGGGCCTGGATTCTAGTCCTTTTAGCCCAGTCCTTAAAATACATTTCATTGTTTTTAACAACAAGTAACTTAACTTAACATTACACAGGGCATTACGGAATTAAAGTTTTTTCCCAACATTTTTTAAGAAGCTATAAAGCGGACCATAAAAAGTATTTTTTTTAAGTAAATCTTTCAAAGACAAGTTGTCTATGTTTATATCACTGTCACTGTCATCTTTGTCCAATTCACTGATTTCACTACGCATCATTAGGCGTGCCATATTATGTTTTCCACATCGAAGAACCAGATGATCAAGAGTCTCCTCTTCAACGCCGCAGTCACAAAATGAGGTATTCACCATCTTCAATCTGTAGAGATGAGATTTAACTTGGCAATGCCCAAATCTCATCCTGTTCATAGTAACTATAAATGATCTAGACATTTCTTTCAATTTATGGTACCACGGTTTGGCGGGCGGGACCTTTTGTATATCGTAATACCATTTTCCTTTTTCAGACGACGTTTGGGTAAAGTATGCCTTGAACAACTCTCCCAGGCAGTCTTTCATAGGAGCATGTATATCTGTATACGGTATGTGCTGGAGTTGACTGTGGTCTTCGTCTGGATCTCCTCTTGTTGCGGCATCAGCTTCTTCGTTGCCAGTAATTCCAGAGTGAGAAGGTACCCAAATGAATTTAACATTTTTACTATTATTATACATATGGTACAAAGTTTGCTTAATTTTTAATATTAAATAATTTGTATTAAATTTTAAGACCCTATTTTTAAGTGCAGTTATAACACTAAGTGAATCAGTTAAAATCAAACAATTGCTTTCATTAATTGAAGATATATACAATAATGCTTTATATATAGCATAACATTCAGCAGTAAATATACTACATTCATACGCTAATTTTATACATTTTTTAATTTTTTTCTGAGGGTCATAATAGGCTGATGTAACAATATTTAAGGTTTTCGACCCATCAGTATAAATTCTGTACTCATTATCTATAGTATTGAGAAGATCATTTTGATTACTTATTTGTTGCTCACATATTGTAACATCATGCATGTATGCATTATATTCAATATTATACATAGGCCAATGATTTTCTCTAAATATATAATTTCCAATATTTAAGTAGATGTTTATCATAATCCTTAATAGTTCGGGCAATTTTCTAGAAATAATGTTAGAAACATCAGTATATGGACCCACTTTCATACTATTTGTTGGAACTATAGGAAGAATTCTATTTAAAAGATGATTATTTTTAGAGGCAAATACCTTTAAGCAAAATCGTTCAGCAATTTTTAGCCTTATAATAGTTAGTGGAGGTATACATGTCTCGGCCTCCATGATATGTATAGGAGTAGAGCACATTGCACCTGTTATGACTCTAAGAGCTTTATTTTGAATAACATCTAATTTTCTTAATAAGTTATAATTACAGTTGTAATATGCTAAGGTGCTGTAATCAAAGTGACTACGTACTAAACTCTTATATAACATGGATAAAGTTTTAGGGTCGGATCCCCAGTGTACTCCTGCCAAAGATCTAATTATGTTAAGACCTCCACAAGCTTTTTTGATAATTTGTTGGATATGATTTTCAAATTTTAACTTATTGTCAAGATATATCCCCAAAAACTTTTTTTCGCAGACCCATTTGAGACTGTTGTTGTGAAGTTTAACATTAAATAAACTTCTTGGATCTGATTTAGTGAAAATCATGGCTGTACTTTTTTCCAAACTTATCCATAGCTTTAATTTTCTTGTATAGTAATTATATACTTGTTCTAATGCCTTATTTAATATATTTACAGCAATATTTACATCCTTATGACTACTATATACAACAATATTATCCTCATACTGTAGAAATTTTACATTACAACTTAAAAGATATTTACACAGTTGACTTGTGTATATGCTATATAATAGTGGCGAAATAGTGGCACCTTGCATTGTTCCTTTATATATATATGTCTAGGTCCATGTAAAATGTTATTAAATTTGACATACATTGTTCTCTTAAATAAAAATTTAAAAATCCATTCACAGACTTTTCCGGGGACACCTATATCTATCAAGACTTCAACAAGGATAGTTGGATCAACATTATCAAATGCCCCCTGAACATCGAGAAAGGCACAAACAGTGGAGGAAAATGAGTGGAATGAATCTTTAATATCCCTTAATAATGCAACATAGCTTTCTACACAACTTTTACCTTTACGAAAGCCATACTGCTCCCTTGGTAAGATATTATTTGATTCAGCATACCAGTCTAGTCTCACCTTAAGCATGTATTCAAATATTTTACCAACACAAGATGACAAAGATATAGGTCTATATGAGTTACAGTCATTTTCCGGTTTTTCTGGTTTAAGGATTGGTACAATACATTGTGTTTTCCATGAGTCTGGTATAAGATTGTTTGTCCATAATAGATTATAAATATCTAATAATATTTTTTGGGCATCTTCATGCATGTAGCCTAATATTTTGTAAGGGATATCGTCTAAGCCTGGAGTAGTGTCTTTTCTAGATTTCAAAGCAAATTGGAATTCTTGCCATGTAAAAGTATTACTCAAAAATATGCTACTTGAATTGCCTTCCTGAATAAAATATGAATTTAATAAATTACTATCTATATATTTTTCAGGTGGATCATTGGGTGCATACTTATCAAGAAAAGATGGAATCCATTCACTGTTTTTTGGTTTACTAACAGAAGAAGCTCTTTTAAATCTACGGATATAATTCCAGATGACAGTAACAGGTGTTTGTCTGTTGAATGATTCACAAAGGTTTCTCCAACTATTCTTTTTCTTTTCCCTTAATAACTTTTTTTTAATTGCATCTATTTTTTTATATTCAATGAAATTTTCTATAGATGAATGTGTTCTATAAAAATTTAGAGCAGCTTTACTTAAGTAGATAAAGGTTCGTTGTAATCAATAGTAAATGACCTGAATGCCTTTTCAGTTTCAGATGCGAAGAGCTTCCAATCTGCCTTGTCATACAGAAATCTTTCCGTTGGTTGACCAACTTCAAAATCTTGTGGATGGAGTTCAATAAATGTGAAAGTGGGATAATGATAGCTGCCCATTGGATCATCACTAACGCTCCAATGGCATAGAGGAGCGATTTGTGGGCTAACACAAGTAATGTCAATTGAAGATTGGCTATTACGCAAACTACCTTCTGTTGTTGGAACTCCCGAGTTCAGGATACATAGGTCACACTCATCTAATAAATCGTAAACATCTGTACCTCGAGGCTTGGTTTGAAGACATCCAAAAGCAACATGATGAGCATTTAAATCTCCGGATAGTATTATCGGTTTTGGTAAACTATTAATAATTTGTTTAAGTTGTCTAGATTTGAACCTTCCTCGTCTTGGTGGACTATAACTACATAAGATAGACAAATTACCAATATCAGTTTTAAGAACTATAGCTGCAGATTGTAAATCTTCATAAAAAGGCAGATTGACAGTAATATATTTGAAATTATTCCTAATGAGTATGCCGACTCCACCACGGCCGTTAAGGCCATGTTGGTAAATAAAATTATAACCTGTTATTTTAAAATTATGATTTTCTTTTAAATGTGTTTCATTTAACAAACATATATCAATGTCATTTTGGTCCAAAAAAGTAATAAGAAGAGGTTTTTTGCTATTAAGATTTTCAACATTAAATTGGCATATTTTCAAAAAATTACTATCCATGTTTAAGGTTATTTAATAATACTTCCTTTATTACTGATGTTGTCATTTTTTTATTACTGTTACTTAAATTTACTAATGTAGCTACTAAAGACTTTAAAATGTTGTCGCTTTTTATTATACCTTGTATTAATTCCTCATTAGTTATCTCATGTTTTTTGTGTGGTAAAGCCGGGAAATCAGTACTGTAATGTGCCAAACTGTGAGTGTGGTCAGTGTTTTTAGTCACATTTGCGTATGCCATTTTATTTTGTTTATTTTGTTTTTCCAATATTTTCTTTTGCTTAACCGGACAGTTTCTAGATATAGCAAGATGTGGTCCACCACAGTTGGCACAATGCAGTGCCTGATCATCAGGGCACTTAGAATAATGATGTTCCTTTGAACAAATCGAACATTTTTAACCGACTTCCAAAAAACGAGGAGGTTATATGTTCGGCTGTGGATATTTTTTTTTTTTTTTTTTTTTATTTTTTTTTTTTTTATTTTTGTATGTTCAACGATTACTCCGCCGTTTGTGAACCGATTTTCGAAATTTTTGCTTTGTTGTATTTGCTTTTACTCCAATTTGGTACCATGTTCACAAAGTGGTGACCTGATGATGGGATCCAGGAGTAATCGAGGGAACTCCTCGAAATTTATATGGAAACATATGGTGATTTTGGTTTTATGTGAAGTGTACTAAGAATATGCTACCAAAAAGTCAAATATTGGGTCAAGGTATACCATGGTTTCGAAGATGCTGAGAGAACTCCTGACTCCTTATAGATACACGTTTGGGAGTTTCGGCGTTGTTTTAAGAACAGAAAGCATATGCTACTATGCAACTCATATTCATCATCATAATCATCATCATCATCGTCTTCATCATTACCACGTCGTGTTAAGGTCACCAATGTCTCATGGCACAGAATAGATAATAGTACAAGGCATAGGTGTGGATATACTAATAATAATAATAATTTTATACTGTATAACAACACTTTGTTTAAATATACATGACGGTCAGCGGCGCGGAGGCGACGGTATCGCGGCGCCGCCGCGCGTCGCGTGGCGGAAGACGCTAGATCGAATATACTTTACTACTTTATATACAGATCGAACACTATACTAACTACTTTATAAAATTTTAATAGACAAAATATAGAATTAAAATAAAGTTATTTTAAAAAGAGCATTTAAACAAAACAAAGTCAATAAGTGTCTTTTTAATTAGTTATACTTATTAATCGATAGATGGTGCACTAAGTATCGATTTGAATGGATTTGAAATTGAATTCTTGATTCCAAGAACAGCTGTCAATAATTATGATAATATTATATTATATTACTAGCTGTCCCGGCAAATGTTGTTTTGCCATATAAATAATTTTTGGTATGAAAAATAGATGTTGGCCGATTCTCAGACCAATATCCTCACAATATGCTCACATAATTTCATGAGAATCGGTCAAGCCGTTTCCGAGGAGTATGGCAAAACTGTGACACGAGAATTTTATATATTAGATGAGTAGCTACGCTACATCCTATGCAAGTTTATACAATTTTTTATCTGATAGATCCTTGGATCGTGGAAAAACGAGACACAATAGCCTTTCTATTGTTATCGCAATCGCCGGTGACCGCTTGGGGTTTGAAGTATTAAAATTGTTAAATTACTTAGCACAATATGTTCACTTCACTGATAATATATTACCTATTTTGTGAGTGTGAACTGTGACTCTTAACAGATTGTAATAAGATACGTAAAATATACGCGAAGGTTTACCTACTAGTGTAACTAAAAAGAGTGAAATTATTATTATTTTTAACAAAAAATTAAAACCGACTTCCAAGGTAAAAACAATATTAACATTAATATGAACTAAAAAGTATTAAATAATTTTTGCTATCTAATAGTGCCTTTTTCCGAATTCGGCTAAACCTTGACTATTTCTGTACCTACTCAATCTTCATAATTTTGAAGTCGGTGCCAGTTCCAAAAGTTTCAAATATTCTGTCAGAGGACTGAAGATTCAGCTATCTGGTACCGACTTCAAAATAATGAAGATTGAGTACAGAAATAGTCAAGGTTTAGCCGAATTCGGAAAAAGGCACTATTAGATAGCAAAAATTATTTAATACTTTTTAGTTCATATTAATGTTAATATTGTTTTTACCTTGGAAGTCGGTTTTAATTTTTTGTTAAAAATAATTGGACACATTTACATATCTTAGCATGGTGATTAAATTTAAAGCACTTGTAACATTGCAGCAAAGGAGGGTTATATTCATATACTTATATAATTAAAAATATCTAATGAGACAGATTGTGGTAGTATATTGGAGAGAAATGTCACAGAAACCGTTTGAAACGGTTTCACTTTGCCATTAACTTTTTTGGTGAACCTTCTCACTCCAATAATTTCATAGGCAGAAGTTAACTTTTTGAATAGGTCTTCATTACTTATCCTAGTCGGTACATACCGTAGTACTCCTATCTTTTCGATGCTCCTAGCTGGGATGAATGCTTTGAAATTATTTTTTCTATGGAAGTTTTCATTCAGCAAGTAATTATTGGCATAACTTGCCTGGGAGAATGCTATTGCTATTTTATTGGCTGCTACTCTTTTTATGCCGGTTATTCCTTTGATTTCTTCTTTGAATATGGATGTTAGTGTTAACGGATTTTTGTTGCCGATATTGCTATCGGTTTGGGTGGATTCGGTGTATACGATATACTCCTGAGATTGGGACTTCTCAGGGAATAAGCGTCTGTAGCCGGGTTTACTATACGGGATGTAAAATGACTCATCTAAAACATCCCTGTCTTCGTCAGTATCAGGCCCTCGCGGCCTTTTTCTGCCGGGTTTCCCAGGGGCTGTCCCCCCAGGATCCTCCATTTCAACGTCTATTATTCCACCGTTTTGCGTTGTTTTATTATTAAAATTCTTTATATAAACTATTTTAAATAATTAATTTCGCAAAAATTGAAAAAATACGACTTCTCTTTTTAAAAAGCCCGCCAACTTCAAGAGAATAATATTATAATCAGTGTTGCCAACTCTTCAAAGCATTTTCCCCCTAAATCAACTTCAAAACCCACTAAATTTCAACCAAAACTCCCCAAGAAATCAAAAAATTTAAAATTACTTGGGGTATGTTCTACTGAGCGCTCAAAACGCTAAAATACACCTTCAGCTGGTTTAAATGGCGATCGCGATCGTTTCGACCACGGTAAAAACGGAAAAAGGAAGTCAATTATTTATTTAAAATTCAACCGACAAAAGATACAAATTACAATATATTTTTATATTGCCGGAATAAAAAAACAATTCAACATTCCAGAAAATAAAGAATCAGTAAGCATTTGTTATTAAAATGTTAATTTTAATAACAAATGCTTTTTTCAATAAAATCAATACACATATTTTTTATTTTTAAAATATTATTAAATTCAACGGTTAAACTATAGAGACATGTGCTTTTTTGCAGTAATTTTCTTTAAAAATTTTATTTGAATCGATACCAAACGTTAAGGTTGTTATTAAAAAAATATATCCATTCTTCAAAAATTTTACCCCCAAAAATTACCCCCAAGATATTTTACTCCCTAAAAATACCACTAAATTTATTTTTTCCCACTAAATTTAGTGGGAAATCCCCATAGTTGGCAACACTGATTATAATCACTACCAAAGAGAATATAATCACTACGTGTGCGAACTCTGATGTCTGAATAGACAAACTGTGTCCGGCCAGCAAGTGTTATTGAACATTTCGTGAAAATTTTATTTTTAAACGTTTTGTAGGTAATTATTTAATTTAATAACTAATTAAAAGTATTGTAAAGTGTAAACACAGAGGTCAGAGATAGGTCAGAGGTCAGAGTCTAGATTCTAGAAAATGTTTGACAGATATCCACAGAATGCGCGTCTGTCGTAGGCCCCGCGCGACCGTGTCAGTAACGGTGCGTCCACATTTCTATCATTTGCGCGATCAGATCTCCGTCGCGATCATCGCGCCGTATCAAGTATGCGTGTCATAGTGTGGACGCCTATTAGATCTTTCTGCCGATCATGCGAGTATTTGATACATCAACATCATGTACTAGATACGCGGTTAATAGCGATCGGGGCGTATCATGATACGCGTATCATTTTGACACGCTTCAATGATACGCGACGGAGATCTGATCGGAGAATTCGGAGATTAGAGTATTACCGATAGTTGTCTACCCATACGCCATCTAGTTACTAAAATGGAAGCTGTTTGACAATCAAATTAAAAAAATAAGAAAATGCCCCATTCATCGACACACTTACAATCAATTTAAAAAAATATATCGACAATCGAAAAAAACCAATCGAGTGTTCGATTAATCAATTTCGATTAAAATTAATTTTACCACTACTTAATTTTAATGATTACTGAATTTTAACCATTACTTAATTTTAATAATTACTTACTTAATTTTAATCATTACTTAGTTTTAGTAATTACTTAATTTTAATTATTACTTAAATTTAATAATTACTTAATTTTAACCAATACTTAATTTTAATCATCACTTAATTTTAATTATTACTTAATTTTAATCATTACTTAATTATTTTAATTATTACTTAATTTTAATCATTACTTAATTTTAACCACTACTTAATTTTAATAATTACTTACTTAATTTTAATCATTACTTAGTTTTAATAATTACTTAATTTTAATCATTACTTAATTTTAATTATTACTTAATTTTAATAATTACTTAATTTTAATAATTACTTAATTTTAATCATTATTTAATTTTATTTATTACTTAATTTTAATAATTACTTTATTTTAATCATTACTTAATTTTAACTATTACTTAAGTTTAATCATTACTTAATTTTATTTATTACTTAATTTTAATCTTTACTTAATTATTTTAATTATTACTCAATTTTAATCATTACTTAATTTTAATAATTACTATATTTTAATTATCATTTAATTTTAATTATTATTTAATTTTAATTATTACTTAATTTTAATTATCATTTAATTTTAATTTCGATGTTACAACACTAGTAACTCTCCAACCATCTTTAAGCCGGCTGTACACTCTCGCCGAGACACAGCGAGGCGGCCCGAGTGCGAGAGTGTAAATGGGTGCGCTCGCCTCGTCTCGCGTGTCTCGGACCCTCTCGGTCCGTTGTCGGTATTTTGCGCCCGAGACAAAGGGTCTCGCGAGGAAAACGAGCGCACTACTGTACACTCTCGCGTCTTTCAGTACTAGTCCCGCCGTTAGACAGTGTAGAACAGAAAAATAACAATAATAAACGACATTATCAGTCATTATCTGTGAGAAATAAAATTAATTATGATTATAAATCTTTGGATTACAATGATATCTTTCGATGCATGGTGAATGGTGAATGGTCGTTTTCGTCCATCTTGTCTGAGTTCTTAACTGCGATTGAACCGAGCGAGAATGTACATGATCGCACTCGGGCAAGGGGCTCTCGCACGAGACTCTCGCCCGAGAGCTCTCGGCGAGAGTGTACAGCGGTCATAAGCGTTTTGTATGGTTTTTCGAACAACACGAAAATCTGGCGCGAGTTTCACAGTTTTTACCCATCCCACAAAAGTACTCAACCATTTTGTACAGAATTTTTCTCTAATAACTGTTCATCAGGTGTTTAAATATTTTGTAGTAAGACCCCACCAAAGTCACTACAAATTTACCACGCCTCTAGTGCAACCCACCCTGTCAAAAATTAATGTAAAGCTGTAGAGTTGTAGAGAATTTAATTAGCTTTTATTATGTAGTACAAGAGAATTTCGTACGAAGCACCGTTTTTGATGAGTAAGCAAAAAACCAAAAAAACGGGACCTTCTTTGCCGCCCCCCATTGAAATGTAAACCGCGTTGAGCTATTATGTAGGACATTTTAAAATAAATTGATTTTATGAATCGCACATTTACGTTCCGTTTTGTTTCAAAGTGAATTAGGGTCAATTTATACTTACTAGCGCAGAGTCGAAGCGCATCGAAGCGAATATTATTAAAACTGAATTACTTCTGAGAATTTAAAAAGGCGCGCGCATCCGCGCGAATTACCGTGAATGCGCCAGACCAACGCTGATTGGCCTCACAGAAGCACCTAATGTATGCGTTAAGCCCTGAAGTTAAGGTTGTATTTTCTGTGTTCAGTTTTTGGAAATTCGCTTCGCTTCGACTCTATTATAAATTGACCCTTACCCTTATGTCGGCACTACATATAAGCGAACGCGTTGGCCAACGTGTCGGCCCAATGTGTAGAACAATGCTTACTGATTCTTTATTTTCTGGAATGTTGAATTGTTTTTTTATTCCGCCAATATAAAAATATATTATTGTAATTTGTATCTTTTGTCGGTTGAATTTTAAATAAATAATTGACTTCCTTTTTCCGTTTTTACCGTGGTCGAAACGATCGCGATCGCCATTTAAACCAGCTGAAGGTGTATTTTAGCGTTTTGAGCGCTCAGTAGAACATACCCCAAGTAATTTTAAATTTTTTGATTTCTTGGGGAGTTTTGGTTGAAATTTAGTGGGTTTTGAAGTTGATTTAGGGGGAAAATGCTTTGAAGAGTTGGCAACACTGATTATAATATTATTCTCTTGGACTTGCTCTTTTTGGCGGGAAGAGGAAGGCGCCTTTTTTGAACAATAATTTGTTAAAAATTGTATCTAATAGTTTTTATACGTTAAATAGAAGTTAAAAGTATATAATATGCAGGACGAAAGCGACGGAGATGATCCCAAGTATAAATCTTCATCATCGAAGAAAAGAAAAATTGTAGACAACCCAGGCGATAAGTATAAACCATTTACAAAGCCTTCTTACACAAGAAAATATCCCGATACTACCTCCAATGGAGAATTCATAGTCTTCGTAGAGCATTGCAATAAAGACACTAAAATAGGGAATATGAACCCCCTAAATTTATCGAAAATTTTCAAAAATGCTAAAGGAGTTCATGAAAGATCTAGAATAAGCGCCCGCAAAATAAAAATAACATTCAAACAAGCGGCACTAGCAAATGATTTCCTCAATGCACAATTTATACAAGAGAACAACTTAAGAGCATATATCCCAGCTGCCTCTGTGGAAAGGGTTGGGGTAGTTAGGTACATTCCTAAAGAAATTAGCAATAAGGATTTATTTGAAAAAATAAGTAGTGATCTTGATATTATTGGTGTACGTAGGTTTATGAAAAAAGAAAATAATACATTCGTCCCTTTAAATACTATAACTGTTACTTTTTCTGGCACCGTACTACCACCATGCATTTTTCTGGATGGTTGGAGATTCAAAGTCCATAATTATGTACCTCCAGTCTTACAATGTTTCAAATGTTTACTTTTTAATCACTCTGCAAAATATTGTTTTAATGAACAAGCATGTTCTAAGTGCGCAGAGAATCATTGTTATAGGGAATGCACATCTGAGATTTTAAAATGTAAAAACTGTGGAGGTAATCATCTGGCTATTTCAAAAGAGTGTCCAATTAAGGCTTCTAAAATTAACAAAAACAGATCTTTGAGAAATAATACTACTTATGCAGATATAACCAATAATAATTTAACAGCTTTTCCAGCTCTTACAAAATCCAAGCCTCAAAATGTTAAAATTATTCCAGAAAAAATATCAGCCCAGGACATTATTAGCAATCAAAAAATTTTAGAAGCCATAATAAGCACTATTGTAAGTATAGGAAATTCTAATGATATTAAGACTACATCACATATTAAAGAAACATTCATTAAAAACTTTAATAAGTAATGGACAGTATTAATATTGTACAACATAACATCCAGAGTATAAATAATAAAAAACCTTTACTTCAATCACTTTTATTAGATAAGGAAATAGATATAGCTTTATTGAATGAAACATGGCTTAAAACTTCAAGTCCTCGGGTTCATTTCCCTGGATATAATTTCATTTTTAAAAATGCTTCAAATGAACACGGAGGAGTGGCAATAATTATTAGGAATTCTATAAAGTATGTGCAACATCAGACTCCAAATTATCAAGATATACAGACTATTGCCATAACCATAGAAACAGGTATAGGTTCCATTACAATCCTTTGCATTTACAGTCCACCTAGAAACAAAATTAATAAAACAAAATTAAAAAGAATAATTAACAATCTTCCTAAACCTATTATCATATCGGGTGATTGTAACGCCCATCACATAGCTTTTGGTTGTACAATAAATAATACAAGAGGACGAGACTTGTATGAAGTTATAGATGAATATAATTTATGTATTTTAAATACAGGTTGTGCTACTACAGTAGGCAGACCAAACAATAACATTTCTGCAATTGATGTTACACTAGTGAGCCCAGAGTTGGCTCCCCATTGTGAATGGCATGTCGGTGACGATCCGTTGGGAAGTTATCACTTTCCAACTTTTACAAAACTTAATACTTCTCCTATGCAATATGACATGAATAAAAATGTAAATAAGTATTTATTCAAGAAAGCTAACTGGGATAAGTACTTTAATATGTCAAAAGAATTATTTCTAGATTTTGAATATAATTTACAAAATCCTTTAGAAAGTTATAATCATTTCTGTGATCTTCTAAACACTTTAAGAGATGAATGTGTTCCAAAAATTATAAAGTCTACTAACTCATCTAAAAAATTTAAAAAAAGGGTACCTGCTCCGTGGTGGAATGATATTTGTGATAGGGCTGTAAAGGATTGTAGAGAAGCTTTGGAAAAATATAGAAGTAATTTAAGTATGGAAAATTATATAAATTATAAGAGATTAGATGCACTCAAAAAAAGGATTATAAAAGAGGAAAAGAGTAAAAGTTGGCAAAATTTATGCTCTACATTTAATAGATACACCCCAGTCACAAACATTTGGAATTTTATCAAAAAATATAAGCGTGTAGATTTTAGCATAAATAGTAAATGTGACAGTTTTGTACCAGATTTTTTAGACAAATTTACAAATGACGAAGAATGTGACAGCTCATTACAAGATATATTTAAAAGTAATAATGATAGTGAATATTTCAACTTTTTCATGAAAGATTTTAGCTGGGATGAATTTTATAATTCCTTAATGTCAAGAAGAGATTCTACTCCTGGACTGGATAATTTTCCATATTTAATGATTAAAAATTTACACAAAAACGCACAATCAGTTCTTCTTAACATCTACAATCACTTATGGTCCAAACAAGTTGTTCCCGACGAATGGAAAACTCAATGTGTTTTGCCCATTCTGAAAAAAGATAAGCCAATTCATGATCATAATTCTTACCGTCCAATATCACTCACTTCATGCATAGGAAAAGTTTTTGAAAATATGATAAAAGTTAGGTTAGACTACTTTACAGAAAATAATTCAATATTACCAGATTTTCAGTTAGGTTTCCGTAAAGGAAAAAGTACTGTTGACGGCTTTGTTTCATTTATTAATGATATTAAGAATTCTTTAATGGCTCATTCAAATGCAATTTGTGTATTTTTAGATGTGCAAGGAGCATATGATAATGTTAATTTGTCTGTACTTATTAAGGTTTTAAGTGAACTGGGCATCCCTGGTAGGTTTTTAAATTGGATATATAGATTTTTGAATCACCGTCTTGTCTATGTGAAATTTAATGATATACTACATGGTCCAAAATTTGCACATAAAGGTTTAATGCAAGGAGCGATATTGTCTCCAATCCTGTATAATTTATATACATCACAAATTTGTAAATATGTAAAAGTATTAGGTGTTAATGTACTGCAATATGCTGATGATATAGTTATCTATTGTATTAATCGTCTACTACGCTCTGCCAATTGTAATATTAATTTAGCTCTTAAGCAACTGTTAAATTACTACAATAACAAACTAAAACTAAATATTAATTCTTCAAAAAGTTCAGTTATGACTTTTGGTAAAAGTCAATGCAATGTTCAAGTCAAATGTAATAATGAAATCATTTCAATAGTAAATGAACATAAATTCCTAGGTATAGTTTTAGATAACAAACTCAAATTTAATAAACATATAGATTATATATGTAATAAAGCTTACCAGAGACTTAACATTTTGAGATGTTTAGCAGGAGTTTTTTGGGGTGCTGATCCAAAAATTCTCTCAATGTTGTATAAAAGCTTAGTTAGGAGCCACTTTGATTATAGTTGCTTAGCTTATATTAATGCTAGCGCTAGTCTTCTAAAAAAGTTAGATATCATTCAAAATCAAGCGCTGCGCATTATAACTGGTGCGATGAAATCCACCCCTATAAACTCAATGGAAGTTGAAACTTATATTCCTCCTTTATTCTTGAGACGACTCATGTTAGCTAAGAAATACTTTGTTAAGATGATTGCAATTAAGTCCTCACTTCCTGTAAGAAAACTTAAAGTATCTGAGGAAATAACTAGCTTATTAGATTCTTCTTTAATAACATCACAAATTATTTCTACAAGGATTTTGCCTCAGATGCCGACTAGACTTTGTTACAGTTGGTTTTAAATATGACAAATGACATTTATTCAAGTGATCTATGGCCAATTTATGACAACTTTGAAGGCTCTATAGAGAAAAAATATTTGGTAACAACTGGAGACATCTATGGTAAGACCGACTTTCTCAGTTTTATAGAAAAGAAAACAGACTTTTACAAAATCTATACAGATGGGTCGAAAACTATAGATGAGGTTAAATCGGCTTATTATGATGAAGTTCTGGATGTTACTAAATGTTTTATAATCAGTAATAGGTGCTCTATCTACACAGCCGAATGTTATGCTATATATATGGCATTACAATATATAAAAACTTTGTCTTATGTAAATAATTTTCTTGTAATATCAGATAGTAAAAGTGTTTTAGTAGCTCTAGATAATAGTAATTTAAGTTTCAAAAGTAATTATTTAATTTTTAAGATCAAAAACATTCTACACGAATTAGTTTGTAATAACATCAATATTGAATTTCTATGGGTTCCCTCCCACAGAGGAATTGCTGGGAATGAGAGGGTGGATACAGCTGCTAGAGGATCACCAGATGAGGACCATAAGGACATCTTAAAAGTGCCATTTACAGGCCTCTTTTTGACGGTCAAATATGAAATGTTTGAGCTATGGAAAAGAATCTGGAATATAGTAAAGATTAATAAGGGTAAATGGTACAGTGACATAAAGAAAGATTTTTCAATTCCATGGTATAACACTGTACAGTCTGAATCAAGAAAATTCACAACAGTAATAACAAGAATGAGATTTGGACACTGCTTGGTCCCCTCCCACCTTTATAAATTAAGAATATTGGAAGATGCGAAATGCCCGAAATGTTTAGAAAACGACGCTGACCTCAAACATATAATCTTTGATTGCAAAGCGCTAGGTCTAGACAGAATTTTACTCTGCTCGGAAATAGATAATATTTGTGAAGACAAAGACATAAGTGTACCCCGCCGCCCAGAAGATCTACTATCTAACTACGATTTCTTCAAATGTTTGTACCGATACATATGTTCAACGATGGAAAAACTGTAAAAATTGTAAATAGTGTGTAACGTGTTTTTTTTTTGTTTTTTATTTTGTAAATAGTGCTTAGTAAGAAGAAAGAAGAAGGACATTTTTTTTTTTAATTTTATTTTGATGTATAATATATTATTGTACCTTTTTTGGAGCAAAGGACTCGTTTCCAGCTCCCAATAAATTAAAAAAAAAAAAAAATATTATTCTCTTGAAGTTGGCGGGCTTTTTAAAAAGAGAAGTCGTATTTTTTCAATTTTTGCGAAATTAATTATTTAAAATAGTTTATATAAAGCATTTTAATAATAAAACAACGCAAAACGGTGGAATAATAGACGTTGAAATGGAGGATCCTGGGGGGACAGCCCCTGGGAAACCCGGCAGAAAAAGGCCGCGAGGGCCTGATACTGACGAAGACAGGGATGTTTTAGATGAGTCATTTTACATCCCGTATAGTAAACCCGGCTACAGACGCTTATTCCCTGAGAAGTCCCAATCTCAGGAGTATATCGTATACACCGAATCCACCCAAACCGATAGCAATATCGGCAACAAAAATCCGTTAACACTAACATCCATATTCAAAGAAGAAATCAAAGGAATAACCGGCATAAAAAGAGTAGCAGCCAATAAAATAGCAATAGCATTCTCCCAGGCAAGTTATGCCAATAATTACTTGCTGAATGAAAACTTCCATAGAAAAAATAATTTCAAAGCATTCATCCCAGCTAGGAGCATCGAAAAGATAGGAGTACTACGGTATGTACCGACTAGGATAAGTAATGAAGACCTATTCAAAAAGTTAACTTCTGCCTATGAAATTATTGGAGTGAGAAGGTTCACCAAAAAAGTTAATGGCAAAGTGAAACCGTTTCAAACGGTTTCTGTGACATTTCTCTCCAATATACTACCACAATCTGTCTCATTAGATATTTTTAATTATAAAGTATATGAATATAACCCTCCTTTGCTGCAATGTTACAAGTGCTTTAACCCATTCGCTGCGGCGGACGCCCATCGGCGTCTTTGGACGTCACATTCAGATGCGGCATACGCCCATCGGCGTCTTTTTTTAGTAGCTTATATTTTGGCTAAAACAAATTATAAAAGTTTATACGTGCAATATATGCTCAAATTTTGAAAATACAATAACGTAATGCACGCCGTTTCAATAAATTCAACTTTCTGCAAAATGGCCAATTCCTTTTTAGATGCGGAAGACGCCTAAAGGCGTTTTCCAGCTATTGACAACCTTTGGTTTTAATAAATTTTTCTTCAACTTTTCAGCCAACTGTAATACCATAAACATCTATAATAATATTATTATCTACATTCTAATTCAGATTGCTTCAAACAACGCGCGTGAAGCAGGTTTTATGTATGTGGTGCCTGGGCTTGTGTTGCCATGTTATTCAAATTACCCCAAAATCAATTAAATAAATATAATTATTTAATTGATTTTGGGGTAAGTACAGAGGCGGCGCAAGGCGTAGGCGACGTGGGCGACCGCCCACGGCCTCGCGCTCTAAGGGGCCTCGCGCCCCTAGGACCGAGAGGTTTTTTTAAGAATTTATGAGTTTGGATACCCAAATATTCATAAGTAAAAGTATCAAAAATTATTTCTCTCAACAAATCAGTCCTCTTGCGTCATCCATCAGGGGCCTCGCAAAATATATTTTAGGGGGCCTCGCAAGATATAATCTTGCCCACATCAAATTTAGGTCTTGCCCCGCCACTGGGTAAGTATATAAAAATTTTCTACCGTGGGAGAGCCATGCTTCGGCACGAATGGGCCGGCTCGACCGGAGAAATACCACGGGCTCACAGAAAACCGGCGTGAAACAGCGCTTGCGCTGTGTTTCGCCGAGTGAGTGAGTTTACCGGAGGCCCAATCCCCTACCCTTTTCCCTTCCCTACCCTCCCTTATTTCCTTCCCTACCCTCTCCTATTTCCTTCCCTACCCTCCCCTATTCTCTTCTCTACCCTCCCCTACCCTATTACCCCATTCCCTCGTAAAAGGCCGGCAACGCACCTGCATCTCTTCTGATGCTGCGAGTGTCCATGGGCAACGGAAGTTGCTTTCCATCAGGTGACCCGTTTGCTCGTTTGCCCACTTTTTTCATTAAAAAAAAGTTATTATTAGACATCGGATTATATGCATTTGCATAATATGCAGATGCATATAATGACACTTTTTAGGCGTTAGTGCATATTTTGGCAATTTTTCGTTGATAGTGCATATTACAGTCATATTATGCCCTCGTAGTCTTCAAACTAGCTATCATAATACACACAGAGGTCAAGAAATAGAGGCACGATGGACCAAAATATTTCAAATATGTGGCCCCATTCCTATTTAAAGAGTTCCGCGATACACCCGATACCTGTACGCTGCCTTAGTGCTTGAATGGCCCACCGACCAAACCCCCCATTCAAGCACTAAGGCAGCGTGTAGGTACAATATAATATTTCTAGAAACCAAATACCGTTTTAGTACCGTTTCAGTACCGAAATACATACGGTTTGCTACAGCTCTACTAAGTATAATTTAGTACACACAGGTACAATCCCATTTGTATATCCCATGTATATCCCATTAACCAAATCAAAATAAAACAATTTTGATTTTGATTTTTTTTGATTTTAACAAAGTTGTAACAAAAAAAATTATATATGTAGGTAAGTAAATAATAAAATTATCTCTAAATTAATTAATATGATGATGTTATACGATATGTTTATAAAAGATAGAAACAAAAAAATATGCATATATATTCCCTACTATCTCAAATCTCCAAAAAAAATATCATAATGTTATCATAGTTTATTTTCAGGTTACTTATTAAAAATATTCTTGAAAATATGCATAATACGCTTACGGAAATTACGAAAAGGTTTGCCACCCCTGTTATTAATTTGTTATTAATTTATACTGATAATTTTGCTATTATTATCACTAAAAACTAAAATATATGAGATGTTAGTCGAAAGGGGGCATAATTTATTTAATTAATACAATTTACTTACCATTTCTCGCCATATTCAACCAATTTTCACCATATAACAATTGAAGGCCAATAACTGCACACAAATAATAATTTATGCCGTAAGATTAATTTTTACGCCAAATACGCTCTTGAACACACCACACGTTTGACGTAACTGAAGATTTTCCAATGAATTTAACGTAATACCTAATGATTAATTTCTTATTAGTGTGCTGAAAACGCCGATCGGCGTCTTATTGTTACCCTTTGAGGTGCGGAAGACGAACATCGGCGTCACGACGAAAATCGTCCCCGCACCTGGGTAATAAGTGTAGTTTTTATTGCCGCATGGAATGGGTTAAATTTAATCACCATGCTAAGATATGTAAATGTGTCCAAAAATGTTCGATTTGTTCAAAGGAACATCATTATTCTAAGTGCCCTGATGATCAGGCACTGCATTGTGCCAACTGTGGTGGACCACATCTTGCTATATCTAGAAACTGTCCGGTTAAGCAAAAGAAAATATTGGAAAAACAAAATAAACAAAATAAAGTGGCATACGCAAATGTGACTAAAAACACTGACCACACTTACAGTTTGGCACATTACAGTACTGATTTCCCGGCTTTACCACACAAAAAACATGAGATAACTAATGAGGAATTAATACAAGGTATAATAAAAAGCGACAACATTTTAAAGTCTTTAGTAGCTACATTAGTAAATTTAAGTAACAGTAATAAAAAAATGACAACATCAGTAATAAAGGAAGTATTATTAAATAACCTTAAACATGGATAGTAATTTTTTGAAAATATGCCAATTTAATGTTGAAAATCTTAATAGCAAAAAACCTCTTCTTATTACTTTTTTGGACCAAAATGACATTGATATATGTTTGTTAAATGAAACACATTTAAAAGAAAATCATAATTTTAAAATAACAGGTTATAATTTTATTTACCAACATGGCCTTAACGGCCGTGGTGGAGTCGGCATACTCATTAGGAATAATTTCAAATATATTACTGTCAATCTGCCTTTTTATGAAGATTTACAATCTGCAGCTATAGTTCTTAAAACTGATATTGGTAATTTGTCTATCTTATGTAGTTATAGTCCACCAAGACGAGGAAGGTTCAAATCTAGACAACTTAAACAAATTATTAATAGTTTACCAAAACCGATAATACTATCCGGAGATTTAAATGCTCATCATGTTGCTTTTGGATGTCTTCAAACCAAGCCTCGAGGTACAGATGTTTACGATTTATTAGATGAGTGTGACCTATGTATCCTGAACTCGGGAGTTCCAACAACAGAAGGTAGTTTGCGTAATAGCCAATCTTCAATTGACATTACTTGTGTTAGCCCACAAATCGCTCCTCTATGCCATTGGAGCGTTAGTGATGATCCAATGGGCAGCTATCATTATCCCACTTTCACATTTATTGAACTCCATCCACAAGATTTTGAAGTTGGTCAACCAACGGAAAGATTTCTGTATGACAAGGCAGATTGGAAGCTCTTCGCATCTGAAACTGAAAAGGCATTCAGGTCATTTACTATTGATTACAACGAACCTTTATCTACTTATAATAAATTTTGTGTTACATTAAATACAGTTAAAGAATCATGTATTCCAAAACTAAATATAACTTCCCCAACCATGAGGAAAAAACCAGTTCCCTGGTGGGATAATGAATGCTTAGAAGCAGTTAAAAAAAGTAAAGCTGCTCTAAATTTTTATAGAACACATTCATCTATAGAAAATTTCATTGAATATAAAAAAATAGATGCAATTAAAAAAAAGTTATTAAGGGAAAAGAAAAAGAATAGTTGGAGAAACCTTTGTGAATCATTCAACAGACAAACACCTGTTACTGTCATCTGGAATTATATCCGTAGATTTAAAAGAGCTTCTTCTGTTAGTAAACCAAAAAACAGTGAATGGATTCCATCTTTTCTTGATAAGTATGCACCCAATGATCCACCTGAAAAATATATAGATAGTAATTTATTAAATTCATATTTTATTCAGGAAGGCAATTCAAGTAGCATATTTTTGAGTAATACTTTTACATGGCAAGAATTCCAATTTGCTTTGAAATCTAGAAAAGACACTACTCCAGGCTTAGACGATATCCCTTACAAAATATTAGGCTACATGCATGAAGATGCCCAAAAAATATTATTAGATATTTATAATCTATTATGGACAAACAATCTTATACCAGACTCATGGAAAACACAATGTATTGTACCAATCCTTAAACCAGAAAAACCGGAAAATGACTGTAACTCATATAGACCTATATCTTTGTCATCTTGTGTTGGTAAAATATTTGAATACATGCTTAAGGTGAGACTAGACTGGTATGCTGAATCAAATAATATCTTACCAAGGGAGCAGTATGGCTTTCGTAAAGGTAAAAGTTGTGTAGAAAGCTATGTTGCATTATTAAGGGATATTAAAGATTCATTCCACTCATTTTCCTCCACTGTTTGTGCCTTTCTCGATGTTCAGGGGGCATTTGATAATGTTGATCCAACTATCCTTGTTGAAGTCTTGATAGATATAGGTGTCCCCGGAAAAGTCTGTGAATGGATTTTTAAATTTTTATTTAAGAGAACAATGTATGTCAAATTTAATAACATTTTACATGGACCTAGACATATATATATAAAGGAACAATGCAAGGTGCCACTATTTCGCCACTATTATATAGCATATACACAAGTCAACTGTGTAAATATCTTTTAAGTTGTAATGTAAAATTTCTACAGTATGAGGATAATATTGTTGTATATAGTAGTCATAAGGATGTAAATATTGCTGTAAATATATTAAATAAGGCATTAGAACAAGTATATAATTACTATACAAGAAAATTAAAGCTATGGATAAGTTTGGAAAAAAGTACAGCCATGATTTTCACTAAATCAGATCCAAGAAGTTTATTTAATGTTAAACTTCACAACAACAGTCTCAAATGGGTCTGCGAAAAAAAGTTTTTGGGGATATATCTTGACAATAAGTTAAAATTTGAAAATCATATCCAACAAATTATCAAAAAAGCTTGTGGAGGTCTTAACATAATTAGATCTTTGGCAGGAGTACACTGGGGATCCGACCCTAAAACTTTATCCATGTTATATAAGAGTTTAGTACGTAGTCACTTTGATTACAGCACCTTAGCATATTACAACTGTAATTATAACTTATTAAGAAAATTAGATGTTATTCAAAATAAAGCTCTTAGAGTCATAACAGGTGCAATGTGCTCTACTCCTATACATATCATGGAGGCCGAGACATGTATACCTCCACTAACTATTATAAGGCTAAAAATTGCTGAACGATTTTGCTTAAAGGTATTTGCCTCTAAAAATAATCATCTTTTAAATAGAATTCTTCCTATAGTTCCAACAAATAGTATGAAAGTGGGTCCATATACTGATGTTTCTAACATTATTTCTAGAAAATTGCCCGAACTATTAAGGATTATGATAAACATCTACTTAAATATTGGAAATTATATATTTAGAGAAAATCATTGGCCTATGTATAATATTGAATATAATGCATACATGCATGATGTTACAATATGTGAGCAACAAATAAGTAATCAAAATGATCTTCTCAATACTATAGATAATGAGTACAGAATTTATACTGATGGGTCGAAAACCTTAAATATTGTTACATCAGCCTATTATGACCCTCAGAAGAAAATTAAAAAATGTATAAAATTAGCGTATGAATGTAGTATATTTACTGCTGAATGTTATGCTATATATAAAGCATTATTGTATATATCTTCAATTAATGAAAGCAATTGTTTGATTTTAACTGATTCACTTAGTGTTATAACTGCACTTAAAAATAGGGTCTTAAAATTTAATACAAATTATTTAATATTAAAAATTAAGCAAACTTTGTACCATATGTATAATAATAGTAAAAATGTTAAATTCATTTGGGTACCTTCTCACTCTGGAATTACTGGCAACGAAGAAGCTGATGCCGCAACAAGAGGAGATCCAGACGAAGACCACAGTCAACTCCAGCACATACCGTATACAGATATACATGCTCCTATGAAAGACTGCCTGGGAGAGTTGTTCAAGGCATACTTTACCCAAACGTCGTCTGAAAAAGGAAAATGGTATTACGATATACAAAAGGTCCCGCCCGCCAAACCGTGGTACCATAAATTGAAAGAAATGTCTAGATCATTTATAGTTACTATGAACAGGATGAGATTTGGGCATTGCCAAGTTAAATCTCATCTCTACAGATTGAAGATGGTGAATACCTCATTTTGTGACTGCGGCGTTGAAGAGGAGACTCTTGATCATCTGGTTCTTCGATGTGGAAAACATAATATGGCACGCCTAATGATGCGTAGTGAAATCAGTGAATTGGACAAAGATGACAGTGACAGTGATATAAACATAGACAACTTGTCTTTGAAAGATTTACTTAAAAAAAATACTTTTTATGGTCCGCTTTATAGCTTCTTAAAAAATGTTGGGAAAAAACTTTAATTCCGTAATGCCCTGTGTAATGTTAAGTTAAGTTACTTGTTGTTAAAAACAATGAAATGTATTTTAAGGACTGGGCTAAAAGGACTAGAATCCAGGCCCGTAAAATTTTATTAAAAAAAAAAAATATTATTCTCTTTGTCATTTGTGTTCGCAGCGCCGGAGCGGAGCACAGGCGTTTCTGTTTTCGATAACAGTTTTCACTTTTCAGCCAGCTCGATACAAGGATTTCTTAAGCAGCCGTCTAACATCCCAGCTTGCTGCTCTATATGCCTATCTACAAATAAAAGTTAAATCAATATTTACGGTATAGATCTGCAGAGTGGTTATGAGGAATGGCTGTATGAGCAACGCTCCCTTTGCCTGTCCCGACCGGGACGAAAAAAAAAATTGCTAAATTTAAGGTTATGTACCTACTTAATTCTTGTATAATATTTCAAACAGCGCGGTTGCCATTTGGCAACTTTGGTTGCCATTTTGGCAACATTTGACCCTTCGGGGCAACCAAATGGCAACCGAGCTCAAATGGCAACTTTTTGGCAACTTTTCGACATGACGCGCGATCATCGGTAAAAAAATATCGAATACAATGATATTCAACTAAATACAGATCTGTTACGTTCATACAATTTTCCGGCTTAAATTGCTTCCGAACAATTTTCAAATTCAATTGTCAAATTTGACAGTTAAGTGAAACAAAAGATACGAAATGACATTTACATAAAAGAGACAGACTATACAAAAGACGGGTCAATTGGCCCGTATTTAATGGCTTCACATTTCACAACGCGCGCGGTAGTAACATATCTGCTTTGAGCTTTTTTATATAATATCATTGATCGAATATATTTCGCAGATGAACTGAACTCATCGAATTGAACAAAATCAAAATCTTGAACGCATTTTTATTCCCAAATGAAAACAATACTTAAGCATACTTAAGTATATATAATAGACAAACAAATTGTACCCATATTTCTACCAGCAAAAGGTCTATTTTGGTGAAGCTAGATATAAAAGTAATTTTATGTAAGTGTAGTGCGACTGTGCGATGCACAGGAAATTTTTTCGTGGTTTTCTAATACTTTTGTTTTTAAATCTATTGGTAAGTCCTCTTTATTGTTTTAATCGAAGAAACTACCTATCTAAGGCATAGATTACACGGTCAATATTATCACGATTCTAGTATCACGGGATTCACAAATAGTACTGCGATACTGTGATTCGGCCTATTACACCATCAATATTATCACGGAATCTTGATAATATTGATGCGTGTAACCCACGCCATAGACCTATTTGAAAAACCAATTTTAATGATTGAAGACTCAACAAGTGCGATCTGTGTTCGGTGTACACGTCTACATTACAGTAGGTTCGAGAACAGATGCACTTCAGCTTTTATATTATACTAGCTGTACCGGCAAACGTTTCTTTGCCATATTATATAAAGTATATCGCCCGTATTATTTTATTCAATATAAGTGACGGGATAGCGATGGCAACGGCCATCGCTATCCCGTGACCCACGTCGCATAAACAATGGTCGCTCTTTATAGACAAATAATTTGCAATAAAATAAAATTGCGACTATAATTAAAGATCTAAGCTATCCTATCTCTCAAGTTGGAAAAAAGCACACATTTAAAAAACAAAAACATCAAAATCGGATAAGTAGTTTAGGAATCCATCGCGGACAAACATCGTGACAGGAGATTTAGATTTTGATAAACAAAAAATGCTCTAAAAAAACTTAAATGCATTGGAATTTGGATCTAACAAATCATTCTTTGCCTTTTTTTGGTCTGTCAATACTTTAATTTTCAGGAAAACATGATTATAATTTATGAGAAAAAAATTGTGGAATCAATTATTATTTTATCAACACAACAACATAAAAAGGATTAATATTTTTTGAAAACATGATTTTTTTCGATTTAAATTTTTATCAAACAAAATGCAGAGCAATAAAACAGTACTCAATAGGCAGGTATAAATATTTTATATTATTAGAACAGGTTTTTTTCTAATGGCAACATTTGGTTTCAGATGGCAACATTTGAACCTACAAATGGCAACCTGGGCTGAGTATACTCTGGCCAGGTGGACGCAAGTTCAGAACAAAAAAAAATTGGGTTCCAAATTTAAACGTAGCAACTGGACCCAATCACATAATCTGTGCTTGATATGTGCAAGGTCGGCTGTGATTGGCTGATAAAAAAGACCATAAAGAATATAAACTACATGAGAAAAAAGACGAAGAAGGAGTTTAAAACTGAAAGTTCGATTTTCATTTTGTGAAAATTATTTGTAGCAACTCATACAAAAATTGTAAATTAAGTGGATTAATTATTGAAAAACGAAAGGTAAGCCATTGTAAAATGTAAATGTAACCGTAACTTGATAAATTGAAGCAAAACATAACTATGTCATACCATGTTTTAATACAAAGTATGTCGTAGTCATTGAGATGTAGTCGTAGTATTATTTGCATATTTGTACATTAATTTACAACTTAAACTATACAATATGAAAAAGATAGATTATTTCATAGAAAATATTATAATGTATATCAGTATGCAGTTAATTTGGAAAATGATCAAATGTGTAAGTATATTGTTTTATTGTAATAATACATGAGGTTATATTAACTATACTTTAATAATTTATGTGAACTGTATGGAAATGTAGTAAATGAAAAATGTTTAATTAATTCCAGATTTTTAGGTCTCTATACTAGTTTGCAACATTTTATTCTGCAAGCAATAGCTGTTAAGGAGATTTTAGGAGGAGAAGGAAGGTATGGGATTATGAGTGGTACGGCCACCAAGGAAAAATCCTCTGATCAAGTGAGGTGGCATGCAGCTGGCCTGAGCCCGCGTGATAGATTTCAGCTGTCGTATACAGGGTGTAATAGAACAACGTAATGATACTTAAGTGTGTATGTATAAAGGTGCGCGTCCATTGGATCGGAATCGCAGCGTAGGTACGCAGCGGACGGATTTGTTGCTTTGTATGTATGGTACTGACTACTGTGAACTGCACTAGAAGTACTGGAACGTCATTCTGCGCCTGACAAATATATTATGACGACACGACGCGCCGTCCGCACCGTCGCGTACGTCCCGATTCCGACCTGGTGGACGCGCAGCTTTAATCCCCTCCCTAGATAGAGTTTACTGTATAAGCCAATCAAGTAGGTAGTAGAGTAGCATAGACAGCTATTCTATTATATTTATAAATAAAACTCATAAAACTGTACTGTAATATTATAATACTGAATAATAGAAATCAACAAAAGCTTGAGGATTAAATCTGTTTTATTGTTTAATTTACCTTATTAGCCTATTTATTTAGCTATGTACAATAATTTTTAATCCAATAAAACATTTATTTGAGTTCATTTCTTTTTTAAATAATTTTTTTTTAAATTTTTGGTATGTTTAGAGTGAAAGGTTTTGCACTTAAAAATTTTAACTTCAGTTTCAAATTAAAAAAATAGCGGATGTTAATTTTTTTTCTTCTAAGTCCGACCTCTTGTTACGTAGTATAGTTTACATCCTCTTTGACTCTGGTAACACTGCAGCGGACGGCGTCTCGCGGCTCTTTTTGTAAATGTAAAAGTTGTGTAAATTAGAATTTCCATTTATGAATTACAATGGAAGCGTAAGTTTATTTTGTCTCTTATATGCAGATAAATTTATATTGCTCGTTAGGTTTTAATTTTCACAGCCATTTGGCTTGTATGTAAACACGTTTTCCCGATTACCCTCAATGTTTTAACACATGTTGTGGTTATAATAATTTAAACTATTTAAAGGTTAAGCTGACCACCGTTACAAGTATCTACGTCTCTCTTCTAGGAAGCAAGTCCATGCTCAAAAGAAATATGCTCAAGCAGTAAACAGCACTACTCACATTCCGCCATCCAACCCCAGCACACCATTGGAGAGAAGAGTCGAGACTGGAGCTTACAAAGTATTATATTATAACAATGACGCCGAAAATCTTTTAGATATAGCGTCATTCAGCAGTAAGTATTTGTGTGTAATTCATTTTGTACTTGTTGTAAATTGCATGAAAATATGGTTGGCCTGAAGGAAACGAGTTACTATGGGAAAAAGACTTCGAAGAATTTTGACGAAAAAATATAACCCCCAATGACCACCCCTTTTTATTATACCAATCGCCAAGGGAAGCAAAAAAGTTCATATAAACTTTTCTCAAAAATCAACCCCCGGCCAGATAGAGGCCGATATACGAACCTCGTTTAGTATGGCAAAAATACTTAAAAATTTACAACCCCCTATGACCACCCCTTTTTACTTATTATACCAATCGATAGGAGGCGCCAAGGAAAGCAAAAAAGCTCAGATAAACTTTTCTCAAAAATCAACCCCGGCTTAGGAATTGCACTCTAGGGATTGACAAACTACTACAAAAGAAGTAGCGGGGCTCCTTTTTCTGGGTGTTGTGGTCTAAGTTCCAACCTAACCTCGCCCCCCCCCCCCCCCCCCTTCGGTATCCGTGGCTGAGTAGTTAAGTGAGACTGATGTTTAATTGACATAGATTTCTAAACCTTAGCCAAATTTTTCTAAGTATTTTCGCCATACTAACGAGGGTCACATTTCGGCCTGACATTCGACAGGGGTTGATTTTTGAGAAAAGGTTATCATAGCTTTTTTGCTTCCCTTGCCACTCCCTATCGATTGGTATATTCAAAAAGGGTGGTTAAAGTTTTGACGAAAAAAAATTCTGTTTTTTTTCCATAGTGCCCAGTTTCCTTCAGTCCAACCGAAAATACCCATTTTGAATGGTGATTTAGAGTTTGTGTGATTTAAAAAAATCGGCCAAGTACGAGTTGTACTCGCGCACGAAGGGTTCCGTACCACTACAGAGCAAAAATAGGCAAAAAAATGTATTTTTAGTATGGGAGCCCCCTTTAATTATTTAATTTATTAAAATTTTATTATAAATTATTAAAGTATACAAATACAACTAAGTACTTTGTGAGCATTTCAATTGCCTATGAGTTGCCGTTATTGATTAGGAGCAAAAACTAGCAAAAAAAACCATGTTTGTTGTAAATATATAATTTATTTAAATAGGTATATAATTTATTTTGTTTTTAGTATTTGTTGTTATAGCGCTAATAGGTATACACAGTCTGTGAAAATTTCAGAAGTCTAGCTATAACGGTTCTTGAGTTACAGCCTGGTGACAGACAGACGGACAGACATCGAATTAGTAATAGGGTCCCGTTTTTACCCTTTGGGTACGGAACCCTATAAATGTCAAAACGTTAATTTTCAGATATACATCGTCATACACAACCCATAGTATTAGTTAAAAGACTGGAGGATACTATAATTAATGCTGAAAGAGAACCACCTCTTCATAGAGCGAGCAAACCCATAGAAAATGGGGCTAGATCTCATGCTAAATGTGAAACAGAGAAACCACCTGAGTTCTCTTCTTCTGTTTTACCACCGTCCAAGACGAAGTCTGGAATTAAATTGATGAAAAAGCCATCTCCTGTGCTCAAAAAGACTGTAATATTTAAGAAGAAAATTGATGCTAAGGCAAAGATTGTTACAACTAAGCCACGTGTGAATAAAATGAATGAACTAGATGTTGTGTCCCCCCTCACCGATGATGAGCAACCACTCACAGGTTTGTTTTGTTTTCCTCATAAAGATTTTCCTTCAATCCCTCGATTGTGGAAAAAACGAGACAATCGATTTTAATTGTTATCACTAGGGCCCGGATTTATATGTAAATATCTACGAATAATAAAAACCAAGGAAGAGTAACTCCGTCAAAAAACATACTCCAAAATACTTGTCAAAAAAGTGTACCTTGGATACACATTTCAATACATTTGCAATATTTAGCTGGCCTCGAGCGGCATAAAGGCTGATGTTACATGCCAGTTTGAAAGGAAACAAATTTTAATAGTATGGGAGTTACGTTTCCTTAGTTTTTATTATTTGTAGGTAAATACATATTTGTATTTTACGCGATTTTCGGCTAAAATGTGTTTTTTACACGAATTATTATGTTTAGACTGTGAAAAACCAAGTTTTATTTTCCATATTTTAGGGTTTTACAAAGATAAGTCCATATTTTGCAAGAAAATGTCACAATCGTTCATAATATTTTCACTAAAATAAAAAAAAAAATACGTTCCCGCCACCATGCGGCTGCGTATTTCGTTCCTCTCGCGTTTTATTGTGGTATTCTGTTTTCAAAGAAGATTATTGAAGAAATAGAAAATAAAGTTTCAGCTATGCTGAAGGTCCTGTTGTGAAGTGCAGGGATCATTTAGCCAATATTAAGCGAACCCAAGATGATCATTTTTTAAAATGAAATAAGGGGGCAAACGAGCAAACAGGTCACCTGATGGAAAGCAACTTCCGTCGCCCACGGAAACTCGCAGCGAGCCAGAAGAGCTGCAGGTGCGTTGCCTGTCTTTTAAGAGGGAATAGGGGAGGGCAGGGAAGGGAAAATGGTAGGGGATTGGGCCTCCAGTAAACTCACTCACTCGGCGAAACAGCGCAAGCGCTGTTCACGCCGGTTGAGCCGGCCCATTCGTGCTGAAGCATGACTCTCCTACGTCAAATCATGCAGCATGACGTGCGTTACGTGCTGTCATGCTTACAATATTATGATCGGCATGTCATGCAAGTTGCACAATTAATACTGTCACGAATGTTGTTCACAGCATAAACACTTTCACATTTTTAACTTCCAAAAAACGAGGTTATATGGTTCGGCTGTGGATTTTTTTTTTTTACCGATTTTCGAAATTTTTGTTTTGTTATATTAGGTTTTACTCCAATTTGGTACCATGTTCACAAAAGTGGTGACCTGATGAGGGGATCCATGAGTTATCGAAGGAACTCCTCGAAATTTATATGGAAACATATGGTGATTTTGGTTTTATGAGAAGCATCCTAAGCATATGCGACCAAAACGCAACATTTTGCACCGAGGTATACTATGGTTCCGAAGATACTAAGAGAACTCCGGATTCCTTATAGATACATGTTTGGGAGTTTAGGCGCTGTTTTAAGAACTGAAAGCATATTATGCTACTATGCAAATTGCATTCATCATCATCATCATCATTACCAAGTCAGGTTCACCAATGTCACCAAATTCAACCTTATCTCCAGAGCATAAGGCACACATTTGATATTACTTCTGAGAAATTACAGTTGCTTCGATCATGTAACATTCTGTCACACTTCGCCGAGATATTCTGTAAAACAACCTAATTTCAACCTTTTGCATTGCGTTTAGCGTTCATGGTACTATAACTGTCGTCTGCCGGGTACCGTACTATACAGTGCGAGGCGTGTGCGACAAGTCGAGCGAGAACCCTATTGAAACTAGTCCGGTGACCGGCTACTTAGCACGTCACACGTGTTCACTTCGATTTTTTTTAATGTATTGTTTATAAAATTATCTGCAGGCTGCAGCTGATATTATATTTTGTAAGTGTGACTGTAATAAGATACCTACTTAGAATAATATTTTAAGTACAGGTGTATTATTCTACGTATAGTACGCGATGGCTTACTAGGTAACTAAAAAGAGTGAAATTATTATTTTTAACATAAATTAAAGCCGACTTCCAAGGTAAAAACAATAATAGCAACCTTATAATATGAACTAAAAAGTATTAAATAATTATTCCTATCTAATAGTTATTAATAGATGTCCGAATTTATATAATATAACACCACAATGTGGCCGCTTGGGAGTTGAAGCGTTCGAGACCGGTTTCCTGCACGATACTTATAATTTGTTGCTAATACCTAGTTTGTATCCTTCGATCGTGGATTCTTGGAAATCTATTGTTATTCTATTGTGTCTCGCTCACCGGTGAGCTTGTAACAAGATACGTAGAATAATATTATACAGGTGTATTATTCTACGTACATAGTAGGTACGCGATAGTTTACTACTGATACTGATTGAGGAGCTCAGCAAGCAGCATATTGGTTGCTATGTAGATGGAGTATGTTTCAATAACAAATTATGTGCCTCAGTCTGTGGTCTCAAAAAGCTACTTGATATTTGTGAGCGTTACGCAGCGGAGCATGGGTTGATATACAATAGTAATTATTACTTTTAACAAAAAATTAAAACCGACTTCCAAGGTAAAAACAATAATAACATTAATATGAACTAAAAAGTATTAAATAATTTTTACTATATAATAGTGCCTTTTTCCGAATTCGGCTAAACCTCAACTATTTATAATTTCTATACTCAATCTTCATTTTTTTGAAGTCGGTGCCAGTTCCAAAAATTTTAAATATTCTGTCAGAGGACTGAAGATTCAGCTATCTGGCACCGACTTCAAAATAATGAAGACTGAGTACAGAAATAGTTGAGGTTTAGCCGAATTCGGAAAAAGGCACTATTATATAGTAAAAATTATTTAATACTTTTTAGTTCATATTAATGTTATTATTGTTTTTACCTTGGAAGTCGGTTTTAATTTTTTGTTAAAAATAATAATAATTTCACTCTTTTTAGTTACACTAGTAGGTAAATCTTCGTGTATATTTTACGTATCTTATTACAATTTGTTAAGAGTCACAACTCACACTCACAAAATAATATAATATTATCAGTGAAGTGAACATATTATGCTAAGTAATTTAACAATTTTAATACTTCAAGCCCGAAGCGGTCACCGGCGATTGCGATAACATGCAATAGAAAGGCTATTGTGTCTCGTTTTTCCACGATCCAAGGATCTATCAGATAAAAAATTGTACAAACTTGCATAGGATGTAGCGTAGCATAATATTTAATATTATCATAATTATTGACAGCTGTTCTTGTAATCAAGAATTCAAATCGATAGGTACTTAGTGCACCATCTATCGATTAATAAGTATAACTAATTAAAAAGACACTTAATGACTGTTTTGTTTAAATGCTCTTTTTAAAATAACTTTATTTTAATTCTATTTGTCTATTAAAATTTTATAAAGTAGTAAAGTATTCGATCTGTATATAAAGTAGTTAGTAAAGTATTCGATATTCTGTCTTCTGCCGCCATACGCCGCGCGGCGGCGCGGCGCGGCGACGCCGACCGCTGTGTATTAAAAACAAACAGGTGTTTTTATACAGTACATAATTATTATTATTAGTATATCCATTCCTATGCCTTGTACTATTATCTATTCTGTGCCATGAGACATTGGTGGCCTTAACACGACGTGGTAATGATGATGATGACGATGATGATGATGATGATGATTATGGTGATGAATATGAATTGCATAGTAGTTTATGCTTTCTGTTCTTAAAACAACGCCGAAACTCCCAAACGTATAAGGAGTCAGGAGTTCTCTCAGCATCTTCGAAACCATGGTATGCCTTGACCTAATATTTGACTTTTTGGTAGCGTATTCTTAGTACACTTCACATAAAACTAAAATCACCATATTATGTTTCCATATAAATTTCGAGGAGTTCCCTCGATTACTCATGGATCCCATCATCAGGTCACCACTTTTGTGGGTACAAAATTGGAGTGAAACCTAATACAACAAAACAAAAATTTCGAAAATCGGTTCACAAACGGCGGAGTAATCGTTGAACATACAAAAATAAAAAAATAATAAAAAATAATATCCACAGCCGAACATATAACCTCCTCGTTTTTTGGAAGTCGGTTAAAAAGAGTCAGTACATGGTCTTTCACAGTGGAACCAGAAAGGTGGATACAGTACCTACTATTTTACTAAATGGTGTTCCTTTGGTTAGAGTAGAGGAGTTTAAATATCTAGGACACATTGTGACGTCCACTTTGAAAGACGACACTGATATCGAAAGGGGGCGAAGGGCGCTGGCGGTTAGGGCAAACATGGTTGTCAGGAGGTTTGCAAGATGCTCGTTAGAAGTAAAAATGACATTGTTTAGAGCTTTTTGTACATCCTTCTACACTTGCAGCCTCTGGGCAGCATATACGCAAAGGGCCTACAGCGCCCTTCGCGTCCAATATAATAACGCGTTCAGGATGCTGGTGGGGCTCCCCCGCTGGTGCAGCGCTTCGGCGATGTTCGCGTGCGCACGAGTGGACTGTTTCTTTGCCACAATGCGCAGGCGAACATCGTCGCTGGTGTGGCGCATGCGGGGGAGCTCCAACGGCATGCTGGCCGCGCTCTGTGAACGCCCTGATAACCCGTATATCGGTCACTGCTGTCGCTTGCATGCAAAATACAGGCCAAAATAATTATTATTTTAATATAATTTATGTAATTATGTAAGTATGTTTTTTCAACAAATGTGACTTTTGTTTGTAATTTTTTGATCTTGTACGGATATGAGTCTGGATACTTGAAATAAATTATTATTATTATGTTTGTGTAAAGCATTCCTTGCTCACGGGCAATTAAATCCTGGACCTTTGGAAGGCATGCGTGGGGCCGAAGCCAACACGTAGAGGCCCGTTCCACAGTTTTAATCTAGATGTAATGTGACACCGGTCGGCGACTCTCCCTGTCCGAACTATAGAAGTACGACTAAGGAGAGCCAGCGGCCAGTGTAGGACTATTGCAGGGAATGGAATTAAATTGATATCGGGCTATGGGGGTGAGGTGCTAGTGTACTGGGTAACTGGGACTATGGAAGGACTATGGCGTCTGCCGATACAATGTTGTAACATGTATAAAATTGGCAGACGGTGACTCGCCATCTCTTTGAATGGGCCCCTCAAAATGGTCGCACGTACGGTGCACCGAGGCGGCAACATTGACAGAGCGGCTTGAGGCAGGAGAGGTGTCGCTGGACTTTAAACGCCGATCATTTGCACCCTCAGAGGGTCCCATCACGTCGCCCACTCGCCACTTACGTTTCACATCCTCCCTCCGAGCCGAAGCTCTCGCGACTCCACTCTGTCCGGCCGGTTAAGGCAAGGCAGAGGTAGGGCCTGATTCTCCGTCAGTGTTCACTCTGGCCGGCCGGTGAAGGCAAGCCGGAAATGGAGAACAGGGGCTTCCCTGGGAGCACTCGGGTGCGTGGGGTCGCTACTCCCCAACAGCTCGCCACAAGCTGCCCTGCGATTATGCGATTATTATTATTTTAGTACTAGGTAACTAAAAACTAAAAAGAGTGAAATTATTAAACTCAACTTTTTGTCTTCTTCATAATTTTGAAGTCGGTGCCAGTTCCAAAAGTTTCAAATATTCTGTCAGAGAACTGAAGATTCATCTGGTACCGACTTCAAAATGAAGAAGATTGAGTACAGAAAAAGTTGAGTTTTAGCCGAATTCGGAAAAAGGCACTATTAGATAGGAAAAATTATTTAATACTTTTTAGTTCATATTATAAGGATGTAATTTTTCGTCACTGTCTAATGTGCGTTGCGAGCAGCAAGCAACCCGCCCCCTCACCCCCGTCCCTACCCAAGGCGCGACCAACTAGTTCCGCGCGGAATATACTAATATATTATAGAAACACAAAATAAGAAATTATTACAAAAAAAAAAAAAAAAAAACAATTTAAAAACACAAATCCTTAAAAAACCAACCAGTTTAACGATATAATTATATACCATAAATACAACATTATCTACGTTTCAGGATCCAATAAGCTACTTTGAGAAGTTAATGCCGCTCGCGTCCCAATTCGGGATCTGCAAGGTGGTGCCACCAGCGGACTTCAAGCCGCCGTGTGTACTTAGCGATACCAATCGGTTCACAGTCAGAAACCAGTACATATCCCGATTGTATTCACGCCTTCCGCGAGATGTGCGCTATACGCTCTTATTTGGCGTCCCAGAATGTCAATTTTACTAGAGCACCGTTGGTAAGTCGTTTTTATGATCATTAAAACGCTAATTTGGAGTTAAATGCTTGGATGCAACTTGCTAACGGAGTAAAATTATGACGTCACAAGAAACATCAACGCTATCAGCAACGCAGAAAGTGTGTTATACGCTACTGACAAATACAATTACATAATATGTATTAAGCTAAGCCAAAAATCTACATTGACTTGCAATGGTTGTTTTGTTTTATGAATTTGTATTATTTCTAAAGGATAAGGTCCAAATTGGGCTAATTTTGAAAGTGCCGGTCAACGCAAATAAACCCATTATTTAAATAGAACTTTATCTAAGCTAAGGAATAATTTTTATTATTACTTACACCAAAGTTCTAAGTCAAGTCTCTGAGTTGTTATTCAAGGTCAAACTTTTTTTTTATAATGTATGTAATAAAACTTATTTTATTAATTAAAAGCAATAAGTAATCGATTCCAACGTCGCTATCCGAGTCATAGAACATATTAGACTTTAGAGGCCAAAACCTACAAATGATTTGGAAAAATTCAAAGGAAGAGGGAACCTCTATGTGCTTGGGGCTTGCAGGGCACAACTCATTGCTTACTTGGAATACTAGGCGAATGCCGTGCGTATCCCAAGCACGTAGACTAACCCCCTACCTTTGAGTTTTTTCAAGCCATTTTTTATAGGTATTTGGCCTCCAATCTGTTCTATGACTCAGATAGGGACGTTGTGATCGATTACTTATGGCTTTTAATTAATAAAATAAGTTTTATTAGTTATTACTTATTACATACATTCAGCAACTTACATTATAAAAAAAGTTTGACTTTGAATAACAACTCGGAGACTTGACTTTGATGTAATAATAAAAATTATTCCTTAGATCCTTATTATTATATTATCTGTTACGCTCAAAGACCGAAATCGCTCAGTGAGCGAAAAAATAGCTCACAACGCGTTGTGGTCACAGTGAAACAGCCACGACGCGTTCTGGCTATCTCAAAAAGACCATAACGCGAAATTCGTGTCGTGGTTGATAGGCTATTCGTTTTTCTTGATTTGTTCTTGATTGATTAATCGTCTATAGGTATGGAAGATTATACCTATTTGAAGTAGGAATAGTATGGAACTATGGATATTTTATAAATAATAATGATAAACACGTAATGCAGTGATTTAGTAAAAGAAAAAAAAATGTAGTACGCGTGGTAATTCAAATAGGTATAATCTTCCATACTTATAGACGATTAATTAATTAAGAACAAATCAAAAAAAATGAATAGCCTATCAGCCAGGACACGAATTTCGCGTTATGGTCTTTTTGTGATTGCCAGAACGCGTCGTGGCCGTTTTCATTAGAGCCAAGACGCGAATTTCGCGTCGTGGCTGTTTCACTGTGACCACAACGCGTTGTGAGCTATTTTTTCGCTCACTGAGCGATTTCGGTCTCTGAGCGTAACATATCTATATTATTAGATCTTTGGTGTATTAATAAAAATTATTCCTTAGATTATGTTCTATTTAAATAATGGGTTTATTTGCGTTGGCCGGCACTTTTAAAACTAGCCCAAAATTGTATGGACGTTGGATATTGTCCTTTATTTAGTATTTTCATAATTTCAACATCTTAGTTGGAGGGTCTTGAAGTAAATTTACCGAAAATGTATCATACGGTACAAAGACTTGGCGGATTCAAGAATGTGTTAGACAAGAAGAAATGGAATCGCGTTGCCGAAGAAATGCATTTCTACCAACTGACGAACCCTAGCAAGAAGCTTGAAGAGATATACGTAAAATACCTCCTGCCCTATGATACGCTCACCAACAGTATGTTTTTTTTACTATACTTAATTTAAAATTTCTCGTAACTTTTGACGTAACGAAACGTAGCATAGTATTATAATATGTATTTCACTCATCTCTGTATCAAAATTCAAATTGCATCAAAATCGATGCAACAGGTAGAGAACATAATATTATAACGGTTCCATAAAGTGTATTTAATGTAAACAAACTATTATATACTTTCTCTGAAGAATTATGCACTATATTATCTATGTACCAATTTCCTGAAATAAATGATTCTGATTCTATACTTCCATACTAATATTATAAAGCTGAAGAGTTCGTTTGTTTGTTTCAAAGCGATAATCTCAGGAACTACTGGACCGACTTAAAAAATCAGATGTCCCTGAGTCCTATAAGCTATGTATGTACCACGGGCGGAGCCGTGGCGGACCACTAGTATAACAGAACATTATGTTATTTTTCATAGGAAAGAGACAGGTGAAAATCGCCGAAGTAGAACAGATGTGGCAGAAGAAGAATAAAAAGATGCTGGCGAGAGCCATCAATCCTCTGCATCAACAGAAACGCCTGCTCGGCGATTCGAGGTCCGATTCCGATTCGGATTCGCAACCAGAGGCGGGTTCGGATTCGGACGAGCAGGTCGCCTCTAGCAGCCACAACTCGGACCCGCTGGCTGAGGCAGAGGAGTGCATAGTTACGGGCAGAACTATGAATTTTAATAACTTTAAAAAGGTAAAAATATCTCATATTTTTTAGTCTTTATTATAAACTAGATTAATCAATTATCACGTCATGAGCCTATTTTAAAAATTCTTTAGTTGTGATTACGGGTATGTTCCGATATGCACTGCGAGTACTGCACAGTGCTATCACTGTAGAAAAATTCTTTCCGTTATGGACTGCTATATGTATATATGTTGTATACTGCCGCAGCTCAGTACCCTAGGGAAATATGTGACGTCATAAATCGTCGCCATATTCTACTGTGAGCACTGGCGTTATCGAGGTAAGGCACTTGCTGTACTTTGATCACGTGATCAGTCAAAACCACTCGAGTATCTAACGATCCCACCAAAAACATACCTGTTAAAATAGAGCCTAGTTCCTATAGGCTAACTGTTGGTCTAAAAAAAGAGTTGAAATCCAATCCAATGCCAAGTTCAGATGCACTTCATCGATCATAATCATCTTTATCAACAGCCTGATCCATAATACTTCTAATTTGAACTTGGCAGGTTATTTAAATTCTATTAATATTATCTAATTATATAATTAATCAAGTGTAGCGCATAGCACAAAAACCTGCCAAGTTCAAATTTAGAAGTATTATGGATCAGGCTGTTGATAAAGATGATTATGATCGATGAAGTGCATCTGAACTTGGCATTGGATTGGATTTCAACTCTTTTTTTAGACCAACAGTTAGCCTATAGGAACTAGGCTCTATTTTAACAGGTATGTTTTTGGTGGGATTTCAATACTTTTTTTCAAGAAATCCTACCTATGTTTTCTTTTTGTGCTACGCCCGATATAAACAATACTTTCAATAGATGCCTCATTATATCACTGGTACATAAGAATTTTTATCTAAAGTTCATAGATGAACTGACTCACGCTTGACGATTTCTTAAATTTCTTAATTTATCGTTAATCTACATAATAATATAACACACGACCTGTGTGCTAAATTTCATAACGCTAGGACATTTGGAAGTAGCCTCTAAAGTTCGTAGATCGGCCGACTCACGCTTGACCGATTTCTAAAATTTCTTATTTTTTTTAATCTACATATAACACACGACCTGTGTGCCAAATTTCATAACGCTAAGACAATTGGAAGTGGCCTCTGAAGTTCGTAGATGAACCGACTCACGCTTGACCATTTTCTACAATTTCTTAATTTTTCGTTAATCTACATATAACACACGACCTGTGTGCCAAATTTCATAATGCTAGGACAATTGGAAGTGGCCTAGAGGTTTTGATTACCGGTCAGTGAGTGAGTGAGTGAATGAGTGAGTCAGTGCCAAAATAAGCTATTTTTACAAGGACATATCTCAGGATCTACTGAAGCTATATCTATGAAATTGGGTATACTGCTTAAGTACTCGTAAATAATTACGTAGGTATAATTTTATCTTTGCACTCACAATAGACACTGAGCTACAGGGGGGTCAAAAGTACGTCGAAACGGTTCGTGTAAATAGTGCACGGCATGTGCGCGGCCTGCTGGAACTAGGCTTGCGCACTTCCGTGCGCTTTGATTTATAGACAACTACCTACTTACTTTTATTATACATATTATAAATTCAATTCACAATTAATATTAACTAAAATATTTTTAATTTGACAGTAATCCAACAATAGTTTTTTTAATGAACTAGAAAACTGAAAACTTTAATACACTCATTTGAATACTGCGTCAAAAAATGCGGCTGACAGTATACAGGATTGCGTTCCGTTTTAAATAGTAACCAGTATAACTAACTATAAAGGAACGGTTTCACAGTATACTAAATTGACGTCACACTGTACAGTGGTCGCAGTGCATACCGGAACGTACCCTACATATTTGTGTACAATTTCTATATCTCATGGAGGCAGTACAATGCACACGGGCGCCATCCTCTAGGGGCGCCAAATTGCCATCTTTATGGGCGCCAAAACCAAGGGCCCAAAAAATTTAGCTAAAGGGGCGCCAAAATCCTTTTTTGCACACGGGCCAGAGGCCTTACGGGGGCCCTGCATGGAGGCACTTCACATGGCTATTTGTATTTGCTATTGGCTATTTGTTGCATTTGGCAAAATTATTGACGTATACACAAGCAAGCAAATAAAGGCAAATACAGGGTGAATTTGCCTTTATTTGCTTGCTTGTGTATACATTGTGTATAATCCACAACATGAACGTCAAATACCAAACTTTCACTTGATTTTGTTTACTTGCCTATTTTACTCTTTTGATGTGCGTCAAAAACCAACAAAACGGATACGTGTATTTGGTACTAGCTGTTGCCCGCGACTTCGTCCGCGTTAACATAGTCATACTTAATAACAAAGATGGATAGTTTTCCCCTTTTTGTGGTTCCTTATACAAAGGGTAAAAACGGGACCCTATTTAAGCAAACGTCAAACGCAAACGTCAATAAACTTTCATGTTTCTAATTTAAGAAATGACGGAATTTCACCCCCTTGGGGGTAGTACTCGTATTACCAGAAACGCATAAATACGTATCCATTCATTTTTAAGCAGTAGCACAAAAATAAAGTTTCATGTTTCTAACTCAAGAAATGACGGACTTTCATTCAAGCTTTCAACCCCAATTTCACCCCTTTGGGGGTAGAATTTCCAAAAACGCTTAAATACGTATCCATTAATTTTTAATCAGTAACAAAAAAATAAACTTTCATGTTTCTAACTTAAGAAATGACAGACTTTCATTCAAACTTTCAACCCCTATTTCACCCCCTACGGGGTAAAATTTTCACAATTCCTTCCTTATTGGGCGTCTACTTAATAAAACAACCCTACTCACCAAATTTCGTTGCTGTAACTTTAACAGTTTTTGCTCAGCGATGATGAATCAGTCAGTCAATCAGTCAGGACATATAATACCAATACTTTGTCAAACATACCGTCTACACGTGGTGATTGTTTGGCGAATACATTAAATACCCAAATACAAATAGCCATGTGAAGTGCCTCCATTACATATAAAATTCTCGTGTCACAATGTTAGTTACCGTACTCCTCCGAAACGGCTTTACTGATTTTTACCAAATTTGATATTGCATATTCAGTAGGTCTGAATATCGGGTACTGGGTACTTTTTATATTGATACTAACGACCCGCCCCGGCGTCGCACGGGTATAAAATATATAGCCACTGAAAAAATTATTAAAATCGATAGCCTATGATCCTTCACGTGGTCTACTTCTTATCTGTGCTAAATAACATAAAAATTATTCTCCTATTAGTCTTATGTTAAGTAATGACATACGGTTTTGCTCGATAGTTTTACTCTAAATCGAGCAATAACCACCGTGTGGACCGCAAATCTGACAGCTCGAAGGCTTTAAATATTATGCAAATAATATGTCATTTCCTTCGATTCGGAGTAAAACTATCGAGCAAAACCGTATGTGAGTACTTAGCATTAGCGTGATAAAATATAGCCTACTAGCTGTTGCCCGCGACTTCGTCCGCGAGGACTTCAGTTTATAGCGCGCGGTGTCAACAAAATTGGTGTCAAATTTAAAAGCTTTTTAAAACCCTGGTACCCCTTAAATCAAAATAGGTACCCACAAAAAAAAAGCTGTGCAGTGGGCACATAATATTTAATTTTTTAAATTAAGTAAACTTTATTTATACAAAATTTAAAGCTTATTTAGCCCCTCATTACACAACTTTAGCTTTACCCATAAACTATTTATCATCGGTAGGTTTAAGGTTACGTGATACGATACTGCATAGATAAAGTACTGAGTAGTGAGTTATTTAATTACGTGTATAAAAATCGAAAGAACCGAACAATCTAATTCAATATGTTGCCACCTCTTTTAGAAAGACTTATGAGCAAGCGATAGCGAGATGTAGGCAACTCTTAGCGCCATCTGTTATGGATTTTTGGAACTAACTTAATTTGAACAAATTTACGCATTTTCACCCCCTTACAGCCCCTGTTTCCAGTTCAAAAGTAGCCTATGTCCTTTCTCAGGCTTTAAACTATCTGTGTACAAAATTTCATTACAATCGGTTCAGTGGTTTTGGCGCGAAAGCGAGACAGACAGACAGAGATACTTTCGCATTTATAATATTAGTATAGATACTCTATGGCCTTCCTCAATAAATGAGCTATTTAACAGTGAAAGAATTTTTCAAATCGGACCAGTAGTTCCTGAAATTAGCGTGTTCAAGTTAGCCCTTTCAAATAATTTTCCCCGTTTTTCCACATTTTCCTCTATTTCTTCGCTTCTATTAGTCTTAGCATGATAAAATATAGCCTTCCTCGATAAATGGGCTATCTAACACTGAAAGAATCATCAAAATCCGTTGCGTAGTTTTAAAGATTAAAGGGAACAAAGGGACATGAAGGGAATAAAGTGACTGTTTTTAACCAACTTCCGAAAAACGAGGAGGTTATATGTTCGGCTGTGGATATTTTTTTTTTTGTATGTTCAACGATTACTCCGCCGTTTGTGAACCGATTTTCGAAATTTTTGTTTTGTTGTATTAGGTTTCACTCCAATTTGGTACCATGTTCACAAAAGTGGTGACCTGATTATGGGGTCCAGGAGTAATCGAGGGAACTCCTCGAAATTTATATGGAAACATATGGTAATTTTGGTTTTATGTGAAGTGTACTAAGAATATGCTACCAAAAAGTCAAATATTGGGTCAAGGTATACCATGGTTTCGAAGAGGGAGTTTCGGCGTTGTTTTAAGAACAGAAAGCATATTATGCTACCACGCAATTAAAATTCATCATCATCATCATCATTACCACGTCGTGTTAAGGTCACCAATGTCTCATGGCACAAAATAGATAATAGTACAACTTACAAGGCATAGGTATGGATACAATTATAATAATTATGTACATAACAACACCAATTATTAATATAAGCTGTTTATACACGGCGGTCGGTGCGGCGTCGCCGCACGCCGCGCCGCCGCGCGCCGCGCGGCGTGTGCGTAAACATCGCGGCATTACGTCGTACCTATTCAAGTTCTAATGTCAGGGCATGCCGCGCTGCGAGCATTTTGAGTGTCATAATATGATTTTAAACTTTATCTTCATTAATGTAGTACAATATAGTAATCGCTTGAGAAAGGCGCAGGCGGCCGCGAGGCCGGCATTCCAAGTTTCTCATGCGATAGTACTATGTATTACAATAATGAAGGTAAAGATTAATATCATAATATTATTATGACACTGAAAATATACTCGCCGCGCCGCGCCGCTGGGTGTGATTCGGCTCATCCTTCGATCGCAGATTCTTGGAAATCCATTGTTCTGGCGGCCGCTTGAGAGTTGAAGCGTTAAATTGTGAAATTACCTAGCACGCCTAGGGTTGTGTTCACTTAGATTTTATTAATGTATTGTTTAAATTTATCTACCTGATATTTGGGCCTTGGGGTATGACTCTTAACAGTCTTAACAAATTGTAATAAGATACGTAGAATAAACGCAGTAATTCGACGCGCAGGGTGGTATGGTCACTAAGTCACTACTCACTAGTTCACTACCACCGACGACCACTTATAAACTCGCGGACTATGACGGAGGTCATCTTGGAGGGTTAATTAATATTTCTAATAACAATACGAGATCAATAATTACCACTCAAAATGTTGACAATTCAAATTTCAATGCTCACTGCTCACACCAATGGTGACACATTTCTGATTTCACACAGCCAATACAACTATATAAAACTCCTACGTACAAGCGATACTGCGATTCAGGAGCACCTCAGCGAAATCTATTGAATACATTGTGTAACTTAAACTATATGAACAACAATCGGAGTTCGGACAAGCGATAGCGCCGACAGAGCGCCTCAATGACTTATAGTGAAGACAATATAAAATTATTTTTTATACAATTTAAATTATAGTTTATCTACTAGGTAACTAAAAAGAGTGAAATTATTATTTTTAACAAAAAATTAAAACTGACTTCCAAGGTAAAAACAATAATAACATTCTTATAATATTCTTACAAAAAATTAAAACCGACTTCCAAGGTAAAAACAATAATAACATTCTTATAATATGAACTAAAAACTAAAAAGTATTAAATAATTTTCCTCTCTAAATGTGCCTTTTTCCGAATTCAGCTAAACCTCAACTATTTCTGTACTCAACCTTCATAATTTTGAAGCCGGTGCCAGTTCCATAAGTTTCAAATTTTCTGTCAAAGAAAATATAAAGATTCAGCTATATCTGGTACCGACTTCAAAATGATGAAGGTTGAGTACAGAAATAGTTGAGGTTTAGCTGAATTCGGAAAAAGGCACATTTAGAGAGGAAAATTATTTAATACTTTTTAGTTTTTAGTTCATATTATAAGAATGTTATTATTGTTTTTACCTTGGAAGTCGGTTTTAATTTTTTGTTATATAATATACTAGCGACACGCCCTGGCGTCGCACGGGTATAAAATATATAGCCACTGAAAAAATGGTAGGTTGATACAAGATGCTTTAAGAAAAATATGTTTCTAAACTCCATAACATAGAATTGCTCAAGCGAAGAGGTAAATGAAGCGAATCTATTGATTCTCACAAACACATTTCAGCTAGCTTAAGTCCGGTGCAAAAGCACCCTTGCATCTTGATATAGGTCGCGCACAACTTTTAAATCGCTGAACGACATTGGAAAAGGAAATCGCAGAGATTTAGGTCTCTTTGGTAGGATGAGGAGTAAGCACGCTATTGGTAGACCGTAGATCGTGATCACGGCGACCATACGGAGATATTTTATTGGTTACTATGTATTGCACTTTCGGTTTTGATTTTCGGTTGAGTCTCAATTCTCAAAACGATTGCATGGTTAGGCCCCTGTATCATCATCATCATATCAGCCTGTATTCGTCCACTGCTGGACATAGGCCCCGGTATACGGTATTGATATTTTTACTAGTGAGAGGCCCAGTGTATTTTAATAATATGACTGGAACGTGAATAATAAATATTTCCATTCGTTTACGTAATCATTAGATTTGACCAAGGTATACTAAAAACAAAAACTTGCTGTCCCATTCTCACAGTCAGACTATTCACTTTTACTACCTACTCACAGAATATAATTTATTAGTTGCCTACTGGGCGACGACGGTAGTTGCTTTCCACCAGGTGACCCGTTTGCTCGTTTGCCCCTTATTTTATATAAAAAAAAAACTTGACAGGTGTCAAGGGACACCGGATGGAACACCGTTGTAAAAAAAGCCATCTAGTTGATGCCCAGGAATACTAACGACACTTGTGGAATTGTAATAAAAAAAAAATTAAACGTCCAGTAGATGTCGCTGCTTATTCTCAAAAACGCCATCTAGTTGACGCCCAGGTTTACTATCAACGCCCTCTGCCTATGCAGGTACTAATAAAAAATTGTCGTTACAAATTTTTCCGTCTATTCCCCTTTCGCACCGCGCGATAAGGAACTTTATTCTAAAAACATTAACAAGCAAACATAATTTTCCAGTGGTAATCTGACAACTCGAATCGTGTGGTCGTTATGTATGGAAGTCCTGATCTTCGTGGTAACGGTCGTCCTGGCGATGGTCGACAGCTCACAATGGCCAGAGATATTCTTCTGGCTGACCATGGTATTGGTGTTTTTTTTTAATGGTGAGTCCGTGGTTATATTCGTACTTTCGGTAAGACAAAGGGGTTGGACTGGCAGACACGGGGCACTAAAGGAAAATTTTTGACAATTTTTTTTACCCCTTATTGGCCACTCCTTTATAATACACCAATCGATAGGGGTGACGCCTACGATTACTTTTTAGTTCCTATAAAAGTCCATGTCTTTCATATCTATGTCTTTTCCGATGGTTGGCATAAGCCATGTCTGTTTGCTTGTTATCGCTTCAAGCATAAGCTTGAAGCGATAACAAGCAAACAGACACACACTCTCTCCCATTTTATATTAGTTTAAATATATCTGCTCTCAACTTATACGAGTCTGAAGCGGGCAAGGTCCCTGCAGTCTAGTTATGTACTATCAGAGAAGTTGATCCCTATGCAGGTCGGGGACCTACGTAGTTTGGTCGCGTTACGTCAAACCCAGCCGACAGATCACAATTAACATTGAATTGACATATTCGACCAAATAACGTTGGTCTATCAAATGCATAGGAATCAATTTCCTCGATGGTACATACACTACAAGTCCACCCAATACCCACATCTTCACTATATTCATGCATACATATATCATTTCAGAGGTTCTACCGCTATCACGAAACGCTACAAGAGCGAACTCTACGTGTGAACCCCGCGTTAGCAGCGAATCAGCCTGCCGCGCCCAAACGGACGCCATACGCACTCATACTGAAGCAGGCGGCGGTGCAGCTGTACAACATATTCATAGTGTTCTTCGTCACACTGACTATATTCCCCACTGTGCATAGCGGTAAGTAGTTCTTAAACGTTATTTTACCGAAAACACTGTTAAAATCATGAACGTAGAAAAAAAGGTGGACGGAGTCTTACTATACAAAACTGTGTCTTCAGAGTCGGCCACGACACATTCTTACGCCTGTCAAATTGGTATGGACTAGCGTAATAATGTGTGCGTGCGGACCGTGTACATGCAGTCAGCCTGGCCGACTCTGAAGACACAGTTTTGTATGTATATAGTAAGACTCCGTCCGCCTTTTTTTCTACGTTCATGGTTAAAAGACGATAATTATTTATAATCAACTCAATATCGTGACATGACAGCAGTTTGACACGATAGACCCTAAGCGTCAAATCAGACCGCAACGCGACGCGTAGATGTATTTTTTAATTTGTACTTATTAACAGATTTTAATTGCGTGAGAGTTGAGACGTCTTGCAAATCCATACAAATTTAGAAATGCATCTACGCGTCGTGGTCTGAATTGACCCTTAGGCTACATCGCGGCACCTGGTGGCAAATAGAATATCAAACACTCATACGTTAAATACTAAATAATAACAATTAAATAATTTAGAGGTGTTAAGGGACGCCCAGATGGAACGAAGTTAAAAAACGCCATCTAGTTGACACCTAGGAATACTAACAACTTTGTTGGATTTGTGGTATATTTAAACGTCCAGTAGATGTCCAGAATACTATCAACGCCCTCTGTCCCTACTATGCAGGTACTAATAAAAAGTGTCGAGGTCAAGTGTAGTCTGTCTAGACCAGTGGTCCCCAACCTTTTTTCCACACGGGCCACAAACATGCCATCAAGATCAAAATCTTGGTGTCGCGGGCCGCAACAAAAAAAAAATTGGGTTAAAAAATAACGTTCTTCAAAATTAACGGTTTAAAAGTGGAAAGAAAGTCACGACTTTACATTATTTTACCGGTGGGCGTGAATTTCAAAATTGTTTAACATCACGCGGGCCACAAATAAAATCCCGGCGGGCCGCGGGTTGGGGATAGCGGGTCTAGACTCTAGCCTCCTTTCGAAACGTGCGATAAGGAACTTCGTTCCAAAAATATGAATTAATGGATAAAAATCTGATAATAATTTCCAGATATCCACCCGCTGACGTTCAAGGCGGACGGCGGCGCGTTTGACAGCTTCCTTCACGCCAACTTCGTGCGGCTCACCTGCTTCATCACTTTCAACCTGACGGCCATGATCGGCAATATCACAGCCAGTGCGGTGCAGTTCGTGAGTATATTGAATAAATATATTATAATATGGGAAAGTGTGTCGGTCCGTCGGTTAGGTTAGATTAGGTTTTCGTTATGGAGAACACCTCCATACCAAATTTCAACAAAATCGGTTCAGCGGGTTTGGAAATTCGGTAAAAATTAGCGGTAAAATGCAAAGCTGAATGTTTAATTTAACACATTTACTTTGACACACATAGCCAAACCTAATCCTTCTCTGAAAATGATTTTCCAGCCGAGTCCCAAATGGCTATGGCTATTCACCACCATCCGGATCCTCTTCATCCCGCTGTTCCTGCTCAGCAACTATCTGCCACCTGGCCGGGAACGAACACTACCGGTTCTAGTTACCGACGACTGGGCTTACTGGGCCCTCGCTGTCATCATGGGCTGGAGTTCCGGGCATGGGAGCTCGTTGGGCATGATGTATGTTAGCGGGTGAGTTGGCAGTCTTTTTTTTTAATTTGGGCACAAACAAGCAAATGGGTCACCAGCTGCCCTAGCACGGGGATTGTCGATCTCGAAGACATAGATAAAGACAAGAAATATCTATAGTTTCTTAGATAATAGTTCCTGTTTTAAAGAAAATAAGGTCGCAGATTCATCGACAACAGAAATATTTTTTTATGCATTTTTAATGTAAGTTTTACGAGCAACTGTTACGACCTATTGTTTTGCGAGCTCGGATTTTATAAAATGTTACAAAATTTGTCTAGCACTTTGACGATGTAGATTCATTGAGGGTGGAATTATCAATTTTCCCACGCTAAACAATGGGTAATAAAAACAGTTCACAAAATGCACTTAAAAATAAAATAACATTGACAATGAATCTACGACCTTATTTATTTTAGATGTAGAATCTTTTATCAAAAAACTATAGTTATATTTTGTCTACGAAGATCGGAAATAAATTTCAATCCCCGTGCTAGCGCAGCTGATGGAAAGAAACCTGTCGGCCCAGCAGAAGATCAGCGCTGATTGCTTGCAGTCAGCATAATATGCTGAGCTCCGTCGGTTTGTGCTCGAAAACATTTTATGATGTTTTATTTATTGTATCTATGTATGTTTTCTTGCACAAATAAACGTTTTTTTTCTTTCTTTCGACCGTCGCCCATGGACAATCTCAACATTAGAAGAGTTGTAGGTCTTTTTTTAGGGTTCCGTACCCAAAGGGTAAATAAAAACGGGACCCTATTACTGAGACTTCGATGTCTGTCCATCTGTCCGTCTGTCTCCAGGCTGTAACTCAAGAATGGTAATAGGTAGAGAGTTGAATTTTTTACAGATTATGTATTTCTGTTGCCGCTATAACAACAAATAACAAAAAACGAAATAAATTAAATATTTAAGGGAGCCCCCCTTAAATATTTAGCCCATACAACAAACGTGATTTTTCAAACATTTTTTGTTCGGTATCAATGATGACAACAAGTAGGCACTTGAAATTTTTACAAAAACCTTAGTTATATGTCTACTTTAATAATTAATAATAATATTTAAATAAAATATAAATTTCAGGGGGGCTCCCATACAAAAAACATAATTTTTTGCCCATTTTTGCTCTATAAAGATACGGAACCCTTCGTGCGCGAGTCCGACTCGCACTTGGCCTTGGATTCCGTTTTTTAAGAGGAAATACGCTCTCTTCTTGAAGGTTTGCAGGTCGTATTGGTCTGGAAATATAAATTTATGATATGCATGAAGTTTATGAACATAAATACTACCTATTTAAGTTCTTTAAATGTCCCGGTGAGAAGAAATTCGCTCGGAATTATGCCCACTATCCAACGCAGTGGCTAACAGTAATCTGCTAGCACACATGACACACAGTGGGCAGACTGACGCTGTACTAAAACACTCGTGCGTCTCTGTAGACGCGGGAGCACCTAAGTATCGCTACATTATTCTTTTGAAAATCATGAAGTGTCGCGTAGCTTCGCTGCAGTGTAGTTAGTGTCACCTAGTACTGCCAGAGTAGACTGAACTAAGGAGTACCTTGACTTTAAACAAACGGGCGAATAAACGCGAGTTGGGCGCGAATGTCATTTTCAACATGTTTCACAATGCTTAGGGTCTATAGTCTATACGGACGAACTGCAATCCAAACGCAAATTGCAGTTCAAGTGCAGTTTGAATGCAGTTGACACGACTGCAATAGAACTGCAAACCATTATCAACTGCATTCAAACTGCACTTGAACTGCAATTTGCGATTGGATTGCAGTTGAAATGCGGTCCGTCTGTATAGACCCTAGTAATGCATTATTAATTCGGAAAAAGGCACTATTAGATAGTAAAAATTATTTAATACTTTTTAGTTCACATTAATGTTATTATTGTTTTTACCTTGGAAGTCGGTTTTAATTTTTTGTTAAAAATAATAATAATTTCACTCTTTTTAGTTACACTAGTAGATAAATCTTCGCGTATATTTTACGTATCTTATTACAATTTGTTAAGAGTCACAACTCACACTCACAAAATAATATAATATTATCAGTGAAGTGAACATATTGTGCTAAGTAATTTAACAATTTTAATATTTCAAGCGCGAAGCGGTCACCGGCGATTGCGATAACAATAGAAAGGCTATTGTGTCTCGTTTTTCCACGATCGAAGGATCTATCAGATAAAAAATTGTACAAACTTGCATAGGATGTAGCGTAGCATAATATTTAATATTATCATAATTATTAACAGCTGTTCTTGTTATCAAGAATTCAAATCGATAGGTACTTAGTGCACCATCTATCGATTAATAAGTATAACTAATTAAAAAGACACTTAATGACTTTGTTTTGTTTAAATGCTCTTTTTAAAATAACTTTATTTTAATTCTATTTGTCTATTAAAATTTTATAAAGTAGTAAAGTATTCGATCTGTATATTATAAAGTAGTTAGTAAAGTATTCGATATTCTGTCTTCGCACGGCGGCGCTGGGCGGCGACCGACGCCGACCGCCGTGTATTAAAAACAAACAGGTGTTGTTAATTGTTATACAGTACATCATTATTATGATTAGTATATCCATACCTATGCCTTGTACTATTATCTATTCTGTGCCATGAGACATTCGTGGCCTTAACACCACATGGTAATGATGATGATGACGATGATGATGATGATGATTATGATGATGAATATGAATTGCATAGTAGTTTATGCTTTCTGTTCTTAAAACAACGCCGAAACTCCCAAACGTGTATCTATAAGGAATCAGGAGTTCTCTCAGCATCATCGAAACCATGGTATACCTTGACCCAATATTTGATTTTTTGGTAGCGTATTCTTAGTACACTTCACATAAAACCAAAATCACCATATGTTTCCATATAAATTTCGAGGAGTTCCCTCGATTACTCATGGATCCCATCATCAGGTCACCACCTTTGTGAAAATGGGACCAAATTGGAGTGAAACCTAATACAACAAAACAAAAATTTCGAAAATCGGTTCACAAACGGCGGAGTAATCGTTGAACATACAAAAATAAAAAATAAAAAAAAAAATAAAAAAAAATATCCACAGCCGAACATATAACCTCCTCGTTTTTTGGAAGTCGGTTAAAAACGGGTCCTTATTACTGAGACTTCGATGTCTGTCCGTTCGTCTGTCTGTTTGTCTGTCTGTCTGTCTCCAGGCTGTAACTCAAGAACCACTATAGTTAGACTTCTGAAATTTTCACAGATTGTGTATTTCTGTTGCCGCTTTAACAACGAATAATAAAAACAAATTAGTACTGCGCGCGCCGGCCGATTTCACATACTACGTCAAACGTTTTTTTCGAGATCTCTCTGAGTCGGCCTACTTATTAGTTCTGTTTACTTTGGTACTGCGTTCAGCTACACTTTTTCTAAATAGTTCCGTACCCAAAGGGTAAAAACGGGTCCTTATTACTGAGACTTCGATGTCTGTCCGTTCGTCTGTCTGTTTGTCTGTCTGTCTGTCTCCAGGCTGTAACTCAAGAACCACTATAGTTAGACTTCTGAAATTTTCACAGATTGTGTATTTCTGTTGCCGCTTTAACAACGAATAATAAAAACAAAATAAGTAATTTAAATATTTACCGAAACAACCATACCACAAAAAAATGCCTAGTTTGGCTCTTTAACGGCACGGAACCCTTCATGCGCCTTTCCAACTCGCACTTGGCCGATTATTTTATAATATTATGACATTTCTATTTTACATTTTCAGGACAGTAGCGCCCGAACACGCGGCAACGGCCGGCATGATAGGCGGGGCCACGCTAGTCACCGGCATAGTAACCGGCATCACCTTCTCGCGGTTCGGCGCCGAGATTGTCTCCATGGACCTGTGGAGAGGCATGTAGCGACTAATGACGTACGCCGCGACGATATGGAACTTTCTAGAACACGTCGGATTGTAAGTGAAGTGACAGAAGTGACAGTATGACATGTGTATTGCTAGTAATTTCTATGGCTGAAACGATTTTAAAGAGGCTGCACTAAGAGCCAGTCCACATGGCCCGTTACGTCGACGCAGCGCTGCCGTTTGACGCATAGCCGGCCACACGGGCGTTGCGTCATCGCAGCGATATTACAAAGCAGTATTCACAACACCCGTCCCGCTTCGTCTCGGGGGCTGTCCGTCATGTCTGCATTGCTACGACGCAGCGTGCCGACAAAATTGGTTATTTGTATGTAAAACAACGCAACGGCAGTGCTGCGTCGACGCAACGCGCCGTTTGGACTGGCTCTAAAGCTATGCGGCAGGGCTAAATATTCTTTGTTTGAAATTGTATGAGGCAAGCCGCACTATGCGGCAGCTAAGCGACACAAAATGTCAGTTTTGATGGATCGTGAAGTGTTGCGTTGCGCCGTAATGTCGCACAGTGCGGTCCCACCTTAATTCATTTTAAATGCAATTTTGGCATGTTATTTTTTTATATTATCTTTTTTTTATTTGGACGTATCTGCAAAAGGCAAAATATTGGGCTTCCCACAAGAAAGCAGTCATAGACATTTCTATAATCATTGAATATTATATTCGTGTTAACAATTGGTGATTTTATAATATCAAATTTAATATGAGATTTATAAACATTGTTTTGCATTTCCAGTCGTATACATATTGTTGAACGTAGATTGTTTAGTACAAAATGTTATGTAGTTACTGTGTTATCGCTACATTTGAATTATTTGTGCATTTACGAATTGATACAATAAAAACACATCTACATCATGGAACAAATACATCAGGTTTTTCCCTATTTTTGGGGAGAATTTGGCGATATGGCAACACTTAATGAAATTTTGTCAACTCTGTTAATAATACTTAAATTCAAAAAGCATAAAATATAACATTTCAAAATAATTTGGACATTTTCTGTTCTAACTATGAAAGAGAACAAAGAATGCTTTTTTAATAAAATAATATTAATGGCCAGTGCATAAAACTATAAGAGTACATCTACATGTCAATACATGTTAAAGATATCCAAAAAAGCGTGACACAGCCCACAGGAGTGTTTAAAAAATTGTGTAACGTAACAAGTGAATGGCTCCTAAGATAGCTTTCAATAATTTTGTTCTGTGATGTGAGTGTGAACGCAACCTTATTTACGTCCTTAGGTATAACGATTTTTATATTAATCCAAAGCTACTAATTGTAATTTAATTGTAAGTCAACTAATACTACAGTTCTGGCTGATAATGATGCATAGAGACTTTTAAAACAGATTTTTGGCTGGAGCTTTAGGGCGCATTTTCGACTCGTACGGTATACAGCATGCGGATTGCGGGGAGTCTATGACAACTAATGGCGCATTGTGATTGGTCGAGGCATGCGTTTCAGAAATCTCCCGCACCCCGCATACGGGCCATATCGACCAGTGAAAATGCGTCCTTATTCTTATTTCTGTAGTAACTTTGTCAAACACTGCCAGGAAATGACGGTAAACGTTCACTATATAAAATGTATGGGTAAACCCTCTATACAGCCTAAATACTAAATATGTACCAAAAGTCAATCTGCATTATTTTCAGCCAAGTATTGTACGCTGTATTGATAGGACTGACAGTTTGATAACTTATTATAAGGGTCAGTAACGGCTACGGCTATTTTGTGCATTAGCCTGGATGTATATGTGTCCGCTCAAACGCGCGGTTCGGCCGCTACACCGCGAGATTACAATCTTAACCTTTAAATAGTTTAAATTATTATAACCACAACATGTGTTAAAACATTGAGGGTAATCGGGAAAACGTGTTTACATACAAGCCAAATGGCTGTGAAAATTAAAACCTAACGAGCAATATAAATTTATCTGCATATAAGAGACAAAATAAACTTACGCTTCCATTGTAATTCATAAACCGAAATTCTAATAGGTAGGTACTTAAACTTTTACACAACTTTTACATTTACAAAAAGAGCCGCGAGACGCCGTCCGCTGCAGTGTTACCAGAGTCAAAGAGGATGTAAACTATACTAGTTCCTGTACCTGTTCTAGTAATATAAAATATTTATACCTGCCTATTGAGTACTGTTTTATTGCTCTGCATTTTGTTTGATAAAAATTTAAATCGAAAAAAATCATGTTTTCAAAAAATATTAATCCTTTTTATGTTGTTGTGTTGATAAAATAATAATTGATTCCACAATTTTTTTCTCATAAATTATAATCATGTTTTCCTGAAAATTAAAGTATTGACAGACCAAAAAAAGGCAAAGAATGATTTGTTAGATCCAAATTCCAATGGATTTAGGTTTTTTTAGAGCATTTTTTGTTTATCAAAATCTAAATCTCCTGTCACGATGTTTGTCCGCGATGGATTCCTAAACTACTTTTTTTTTTTTTATTCTTTATTAGGGCAAAAAAACAATATCACAATAAAGTACTATTACAAAGTATACAAACAGTCTTCCTCTATAAATATACAGTAATTGTGATATCCACATACCACATACTAAATATGTAAAATGTTCTTAAGTTTAATTATAAGTATTTGTTTATTAACAGGTTGAGATTTTAATTTAATGTATTGTTATTTTACATATTTAATTTTTGACATGTTTAAGCAAATAACAAGATAATAAGATTATAAGTGTTACCTACCTGCTTATTTAGTAACTACCATTTACCAACCTTGATTGATTAGCGGGCGGCACCCTAGCCCTACGATACGAGGTCTTGGGATCAGTAACAACGACTACCAGGGTGTCGTATGCGAGATCAATCTGGTTTACAAAGTAGTACCTACTTAGTATCGAGTAGTTAACTAAAATTACTTTATAATCAACGTATACTACGGCTGCTTTTTATTTTACATGCTTCTTACAAAATAGAAGCCAAGTAACTACACAATTTCTATATTAAATAACCAATAAAGTAATAATAATAATACAGTATTTAGGTATACAGTAATAACTAATAACTAGAAGTTAAACTATCTAAGCCATGTGTCAGCCTGTGTGTGTGTGCGGTGTACCTAGGTGCGCCATTTGAGAGTATGTGGCACCCTAGCCCTGCGACACGAGGTCTTGGGATCAGTAACTAAGACTACTAGGATGACATGTGTTGTTTATATTAATTATTAATTACATGTGTGAGAGCACATTACCTGCTGTACGACATGTGAGTGTTAGTTTGAGTTTGTATGTGTGCTATGTGTGTTTATAATCGTGAGCATTTTAAGTGCGTGGCACCCTAGCCCTACGACATAATATTGAGGTCTTGGGATCGGTGAAATACCTTACCTTACGTGAAATGTCCTAACAATACAGTTTTATCACTAAGTAATACTAGTGATATTTATTTTAGAGAGTTCCTCTGTGATCAGTTTTTTAAAAGCAGTGGCTTTATTGGCATTAATATCTATATGGTTAAAGTGTCTGTTATATAAGGTAAGTATATGATTAATTGGTGCGCGAAGACCTGCATTAGTACGCGATAATCTTGTAGCAAATACTACAGGAGCAGCACGACAGGCTCTTTTGTGTGTTCTGAGAGGCACTCTGTAGCTAAGGTCATTTACAATATCGATGCAGTCATATTTATTGTGGCAGATGTACAATAACATCATCTGAAGTTGCATTCTTCTACAATTTAAGGTTAGTAATTTGTACTTTTCTAGTAACTTAGGGTACGATAGGTAATTTAACCGATTTTGATGTTTTTGTTTTTTAAATGTGTGCTTTTTTCCAACTTGAGAGATAGGATAGCTTAGATCTTTAATTATAGTCGCAATTTTATTTTATTGCAAATTATTTGTCTATAAAGAGCGACCATTGTTTATGCGACGCGGGTCACGGGATAGCGATGGCCGTTGCCATCGCTATCCCGTCACTTATATTGAATAAAATAATACGGGCGATATACTTTATATAATATGGCAAAGAAACGTTTGCCGGTACAGCTAGTATAATATAAAAGCTGAAGTGCATCTGTTCTCGAACCTACTGTAATGTAGACGTGTACACCGAACACAGATCGCACTTGTTGAGTCTTCAATCATTAAAATTGGTTTTTCAAATAGGTCTATGGCGTGGGTTACACGCATCAATATTATCAAGATTCCGTGATAATATTGATGGTGTAATAGGCCGAATCACAGTATCGCAGTACTATTTGTGAATCCCGTGATACTAGAATCGTGATAATATTGACCGTGTAATCTATGCCTTAGATAGGTAGCTTCTTCGATTAAAACAATAAAGAGGACTTACCAATAGATTTAAAAACAAAAGTATTAGAAAACCACGAAAAAATTTCCTTTGCATCGCACTACACTTACATAAAATTACTTTTATATCTAGCTTCACCAAAATAGACCTTTTGCTGGTAGAAATATGGGTACAATTTGTTTGTCTATTATATATACTTAAGTATGCTTAAGTATTGTTTTCATTTGGGAATAAAAATGCGTTCAAGATTTTGATTTTGTTCAATTCGATGAGTTCAGTTCATCTGCGAAATATATTCGATCAATGATATTCAGTGAACTTTAAACTACAGGAAGAGTAACTCCGTCAAAAAAAGTGCACCAAAATGCTACAAAATGTGACCCGAATACATGCATATTTATGCATGTGTTCGGTACACATTTTTCGTGTATATATACACGAGTGACATTCAACCAGGTTGACATGATAATTATTGTCAAACTCATTTTACAATTTGTTTACTTACTTTTTACGTAGCTTTTTACAAAATTTTCGTTGTTAAAATGCCTAAATGCCCTGTGAAATGGTGTAGAAGTCATACAGATACGACTTTTAATACAGGAATAACCTTTCAAGTTTCATCAGTAAGTGAATTTTTATAAATTATGCTTATGTAAAGTTCTTGTATTTCTTCCGACCCAAAAACATGCCCAAAAAGATGGTTTATTTGAGTTGGATGCCAGGGTATTTGCGTAAAATTAAGCTGGTCTCTTTGTGTATGTCTTATTAAGTTTACATGTTATTGTAAAAATGCAATAATCAAAAAAATATATAATTACAAAATTTTTACAAAGTCGCCATGGACAGTGTTATGCAAGATGTAACAATTTAATCATAATTCATAAACGAGGGTCTGACTGACATCAGTATGGAGTATCTTATTTTTATAATGCCGTTCGTACTTCGTTTAGTAAAAAAGGAACCGAATTGGATGCCGAGCCAGATTACTCGTTAACGTAGCATACACTTTAATAGTCATGATATATTTTGTATGAGTAATGACTAATGAGTAATCAGACCGAAAATTAAAGGGATTACGAAAATCTGCATTTGCACCGTAAGTTTCCGTTCATGGAATTGATAAAAGCTATAAAACATGTTTATAAAGTCGAATAAACAATTTTTGTACAAATTTGTTTTTTTTTTCTAAGGAAATCAAGTATTTCTGGCGCGTGAAAATGGTGACGGGGGGAAATCTGTATACGTCACTACATAGATAAAGTACTGAGTTATTTAATAACGTAACAAAGAAATAACAATCGAAAAAATCGAAAATCTGATGTAAGATGCTACCACCACTTATAGAAAGACATTTGAGCAAGCGTCATCGCGATGTAGGAGACGCACGGCGCCATCTATTATAAATTTTTGGTTTGAACAAATTCACGCATTTTCGCCCCCTTACAACTATTTTTTCCAGTTAAAAAGTAGCCTATGTCCTTTCTCAGGCTTTAGACTATCTGTGTACAAAATACAAAATGTTTCATTACAATCGGTTCGGTAGTTTTGGCGTTAAAGCGAGACAGACAGACAGACAGAGATACTTTCGCATTTATAATATTAGTATAGATTATTATCGATGACTTAAAGATCAGAGGAAAATGTTTGATTTTAAAATAATAATTATGTACTCCTTTCTTCGTGATAGTAGATATGTTTGGTGTATACTGCATAATGCCATCCGCTATTGTCCACGGCTTTGTTTCATAACTGTGACAGTGACAATAACCGCGCAGGCTGTCGTCCAGCGCGCAATATTATGATACGTTACCTGGGAAACGACCTTGGCGAGAATCTGAATTGTCATATTTTAGTGTTCGAAAAGGAGCCAAATTTAAAACGGTTGAAGTATGGGAGTTACGTTTCCTGTAGTTTTGTTATTCGTTGATGATATTATATAAAAAAGCTCAAAGCAGATATGTTACTACCGCGCGCGTTGTGAAATGTGAAGCCATTAAATACGGGCCAATTGACCCGTCTTTTGTATAGTCTGTCTCTTTTATGTAAATGTCATTTCGTATCTTTTGTTTCACTTAACTGTCAAATTTGACAATTGAATTTGAAAATTGTTCGGAAGCAATTTAAGCCGGAAAATTGTATGAACGTAACAGATCTGTATTTAGTTGAATATCATTGTATTCGATATTTTTTTACCGATGATCGCGCGTCATGTCGAAAAGTTGCCAAAAAGTTGCCATTTGAGCTCGGTTGCCATTTGGTTGCCCCGAAGGGTCAAATGTTGCCAAAATGGCAACCAAAGTTGCCAAATGGCAACCGCGCTGTTTGAAATATTATACAAGAATTAAGTAGGTACATAACCTTAAATTTAGCAATTTTTTTTTTTCGTCCCGGTCGGGACAGGCAAAGGGAGCGTTGCCCATACAGCCATTCCTCATAACCACTCTGCAGATCTATACCGTAAATATTGATTTAACTTTTATTTGTAGATAGGCATATAGAGCAGCAAGCTGGGATGTTAGATGGCTGCTTAAGAAATCCTTGTATCGAGCTGGCTGAAAAGTGAAAACTGTTATCGAAAACAGAAACGCCTGTGCTCCGTTCCGGCGCTGCGAACACAAATGACAAAGAGAATAATATTATAATCAGTGTTGCCAACTCTTCAAAGCATTTTCCCCCTAAATCAACTTCAAAACCCACTAAATGTCAACCAAAACTCCCCAAGAAATCAAAAAATTTAAAATTACTTGGGGTATGTTCTACTGAGCGCTCAAAACGCTAAAATACACCTTCAGCTGGTTTAAATGGCGATCGCGATCGTTTCGACCACGGTAAAAACGAAAAAAGGAAGTCAATTATTTATTTAAAATTCAACCGACAAAAGATACAAATTACAATATATTTTTATATTGGCGGAATAAAAAAACAATTCAACATTCCAGAAAATAAAGAATCAGTAAGCAACAAATTATTAAAATGTTAATTTTAATAACAAATGCTTTTTTCAATAAAATCAATACACATATTTTTTATTTTTAAAATATTATTAAATTCAACGGTTAAACTATAGAGACATGTGCTTTTTTGCAGTAATTTTCTTTAAAAATTTTATTTGAATCGATACCAAACGTTAAGGTTGTTATTAAAAAAATATATCCATTCTTCAAAAATTTTACCCCCAAAAATATCCCCAAGATATTTTACTCCCTAAAATCCCACTAAATGGGATGTTTTCTTTTTATCATCTCCACCAGACGGCGCGACGGTAGACACTCACAAATTTTCTATTGGTTCCCCACCGATTTGAAATTATCTGCAGGTTGGCATTACTGACTACAATATGTTGGTCGTGTTTCTAAAAAATATCAGTGTACTGTCAAGTGTAACATCAATCAAAATATCATACTCCTGAGCGATCATTGGCCTAAGCAATTAGACCAGTATACTGGTAACAGCTTAGGAACACGTTTGCACTTGTCAAACTGCAAACATGATAACTGAAAGAGTTTTCTACTTCTACTTTTTATTGTCGTTGTGGTTTTTATTATTTTTCCCCAAATTGTGTTATTTGGGTTTTTGATGTTCATTATTGGTAAAATATTAGCCACTAAATATTTGTTATCTTGCACAAGTGCAGGTAAGATGTTGTCAAAACCAAAATGTATAATTCCTGTGACAATTGGTGTGAACAACGGTAAAAAGGGCTATTTCTTCCGTGAGTTTTAACTAAAACATCGTTATTATAACTTTATTATCCTATTCATTGGAATATTATTGTGTCTTTTTCAAATTGAAATGTATCAAGTTTTACATGCTTTTGCCCAGTTATGTAGTAATTATTGATGGTATTCCCTGGTATTACCGATAGTTGTCTACCCATACGCCATCTAGTTACTAAAATGGAAGCTGTTTGACAATCAAATTAAAAAGCTAAGAAAATTCCTCATTAATTTTTTCCCACTAAATTTAGTGGGAAATCCCCATAGTTGGCAACACTGATTATAATCACTACCAAAGAGAATATAATCACTACGTGTGCGAACACTGATGTCTGAATAGACAAACTGTGTCCGGCCAGCAAGTGTTATTGAACATTTCGTGAAAATTTTATTTTTAAATGTTTTGTAGGTAATTATTTAATTTAATAACTAATTAAAAGTATTGTAAAGTGTAAACACAGAGGTCAGAGTCTAGATTCTAGAAAATGTTTGACAGATATCCACAGAATGCGCGTCTGTCGTAGGCCCCGCGCGACCGTGTCAGTAACGGTGCGTCCACATTTGTATCATTTGCGCGATCAGATCTCCGAATTCTCCGATCAGATCTCCGTCGCGTATCATTGAAGCGTGTCAAAATGAAACGCGTATCATGAAACGCGCCGATCGCTATTAACCGCGTATCTAATACATGCCGTATCAAATACTCGCATGATCGGCACTCGGCAGAATTATCTAATAGGCGTCCACACTGTGACACGCATACATGATACGGCGCGATGATCGCGACGGAGATCTGATCGCGCAAATGATAGAAATGTGGACGCACCGTAAAGATGGCTATAGTCTATATATTAAGGCTATAGGCTATATTTTATCACGCTAAGGCGAAGGAGGAGGAAGAAATATTAGAAAATGTGGAAAGACGGGGGAAATTATTTGAAAGAGCTTATCTCACGACCACGTGAAGGATCATCTAAGGCTATTTTTTGTGGACTAATTTGTCTGTGAATATATGTCTAATTCAAGCGGACGAAGCCGCGTATAACGTATAGTATAGTCTGTCAAGAAAGTGAAGAAATTAAAAAGTGGCAACATCGTGTTGTCACCCCTTTCAAATCAATCGAAAAAAGGGATGACACTACGATGTTGCCACTTTTTAATTTCTCCTCTTTCTTGACAGACTGTACTACCGCTACCCACGGCACGCGGCGGTTACCGCTCCGGTTTGAATAGGCCCTTTAAATAGCCCTATTCCGAAATCAGTTTGGCTTCTTAAAAAAAAGACGGGTTGCACTCCGGGAGTGCCGGCAGAAGTGAAAACTTGATTATTAACATTGTGCATTTTTTTAAACCATTTTAATAGGTTGTTTTCTTTTTATCATCTCCACCAGACGGCGCGACAGTAGACACGTCTAGATTTTCTATTGGTTCCCCACCGATCTGAAATTATCTGCAGGTTGGCATCACTGACTACATATTGGTTGTGTTTCTAAAAAATATCAGTGTACTGTCAAGTATGACATATATCAAAATATCTTAAACCTAAGCGATCATTGGCCTAAGCGATTAGGCCACTATACTGGTAATAGTTTAGGAACACGCTGTTAAAATAAAAACTTGTCAAAGTGACAACTGACAACTAAACGGCCTTGTGGCGGCCATGTTACTTTGGAACTTCTTCTACTTTTTATTGTTGGTGTGGTTTTTATTATTTTTCCCAAATTGTGTTATTTGGGTTTTTGATGTTTATTATTGGTAAAATAATTGCCATTATATTATATCCGTTATCGTGCACAAGTGCAGGTAAGATGTTGTCAGAACCAAAATTTATAATTCCTGTGACATGAAAACATCGTTATAATAATTTAAAACTTGTTATTCGGGACTTAACGCGACTTATTTCAATAGTAGTGCTACTATGAGTACATACTTTTTCTCGACGTTTCGGCCGTGTTGCAACGGCCGTGGTCACGAGGGGACTGCAAAGAACTTCAATCGTGAGGACGGATTTAAATTGTCTCCAGCCTGGAATCCAGTGATTAATAAGTGCAAACCGCGTGTGTCACCTTTATCAATAAATGTAAACCCGGATACAGTTAGTGTTGTGTGTCGCACTGAACCTGCTGAGTGTAAATATACTGGAACACAAATGTTAGACAACTCGAGGGTAGTCGAAGATCAGACGGCCCGGTGCAAACGAAGACGTCGCGCTCCTGCAGTCCCCTCGTGACCACGGCCGTTGCAACACGGCCGAAACGTCGAGAAAAAGTATGTACTCATAGTAGCACTACTATTGAAATAAGTCGCGTTAAGTCCCGAATAACAAGTTTTAAATTATAATGGAACGCGAAAGTTTAAAATGTTATCGTTATAATAACTTTATTATCCTATTCATTGGAATATCATTGTGTATTTTTCAATTGAAATGTATCAAGTTTTTAGAGATGTGAATTATTTGAAATACATGTATTTGAAATGCAAATACAAAATGCAAAATACCTATTTTTATTTTATATTTGAAATACCTTTTTTCTAAATGTATTTTGTATTTTATTTGAAATATTTTTTATAAATGTATTTTGTATTTACAAAATACAAAATAGTTTTGTCACATTTTTAATTCATTTTTCCAAATTACTGAACGCACTGATTGATCGTAGTCATTCGAAGTGTTGTCATTGCGGCCCGTGCGAGCCAGAAAAAAAAACATTGCGCGTCAGTCAACTGTCAAACTAACGTCAAGTGTCAACAAACTAGCTTCAAATGAGGTCCATGCAAAGTCGTGTTCGTGTGTTGATTATTACTTTTCTGTGTGATTTTGCTCAGTTTTCTTCGCTTGCTAGATATTATAGTAATAAATAAAATGTAAGTGATACATTACTATAAATATTTTGTAACTAAGCATCAAGTATTAAACGCAGCTATGGACCTAGTTGCCGTGCCGTGTTTCTATGATGCCGTGTTCAAGGGATTCATTTTTATATGTATATTGTAATTTGTAGGTATAGACAGTACATAAGTAAGTGATAAGTGATAATATTATACTTAAAACCTCTTACTTTTTTCAGGGACAAGAACATTCCATTCATATTAAAAACACTTCTTCAAAGACATTATAAATGAACCTGGAAGTGATGTAAATGTATCTGGAACTTGCAAAAAGTGTTCGAAAACACTGAAAGGAAGTTTGAATTCTACATCCAACTTTTTGAACCATTTAAAAGTAAGTAAAACTTAAAGTTTTAATTGAATTTTATTTTGTTAAACAAATAATTCGATTTCAAAACTGATTATCTTATGAAATAATTTAATCGCAGATATTCTATTTTTTAACCTATTTATTATACTTTTGCAGAGAAAAGGACATGCTGATGTATTACCAGAGTATGAAAAACTCAAAGTCCAAAATAACAGGAAGAGAAAAGATGTTGGTGATGCTGGTGAGGGATGCAGTTCATCTAAAATATTGAAACAATCCACTCTTCCAGCCATGTTACCAAAGTCAGTTCATTTCGACAAGTTACTTGTGAATTTTTTAGTGGATACCATGTCACCTATATCAATTGTAGAAAATGAATCCTTCAAGGCTCTAATTGAAGGTGCACAGCAATTAAGTATAATGCACAGCTCCTAAAGCCTGTGAAATATATCTAGAATCGACTGAAAAATCCCCTACTTCTCCATGTCCAACCAGATGGAACTCATACTATAATTGCATTCAAGATCTATTGGCAGTTAAGGGTACCCTAAATGAAACTTTAAAGAAACTGGGATTGACCACTTTTAAAGAAATTGAAATTCAATTTCTGATTGAGTATGTAAGCTGTTCAAAGCCTATTGCTGATGGCATCAGAAGTTTAGAAGGGGACAAAGATACTTACTATGGATGTCTTATACCAGAACTGATGAGAATGCAAATAATTCTAAGCACTTTGAAAATGGATAACCTTACATATTGTGATGTATTGATAGATGTTATTAAAGAAAGTCTCAATAGGCGTTTTGAGATGTTTTATAAATTAGAAGCGCCAAAAGCAAAAGATGGCATAATAGCAGCAGTATCTTATCCTTTTTTCAAAATGAAATGGGTGCCAAAAGCCAACAGAAAATACATCAAGGAAGTATTTGTTTCAGAAGTTAGAAAGATAAAACAAGAAAACGAAAAGAGTTCCCAAGTCCAACATACTGACTCTGATAAAGAGAAGGAAAGGGCAGAATCTTATTATATGTTTCTTGATCTTGAAGACTCATCTAACTCTTCAACAGCCAGTAATAATGTTAATACTACAATAGATCTGGATCTGGAAACACTACAATATTTAAAAGATGAAGACAATACCTTAGAATCCTTGAACAGGTATCCAAATGTAAAAAAACTCTTCCTTAAATATAATACCTGCTTACCGAGTTCTGCCCCTGTTGAACGACTATTTTCTTTTGGTGGAATGATAATGAGGCCCCATAGGCGGAACATGAAAGATGAACTCTTTGAACAAATTGTAGTTTTAAAATCTGGGAAATAAAATATATAAGTGCTTATGCTTAACAAGGTATTTTATTTTCAAAACCTATTTCGAAAATACGTATTTTGCATTTTGTATTTAAATACTTTTATTTAAAACTATTTTGTATTTATATTTGAAATAGTCCTAACAACTATGCATTTGCATTTTGTATTTAAATAAGTACTTTTCCTAAACTATTTTTCACATCTCTGCAAGTTTTACATTATTTTGCCCAGTTTTGTAGTAATTGTTGATGGCATTCCCTAGTATTACCGATAGTTGTCTACCCATACGCCATCTAGTTACTAAAATGGAAGCTGTTTGACAATCAAAGTAAAAAAATAAGAAAATGCCCCATTCATCGACACACTTACAATCAATTTAAAAAAATATATCGACAATCGAAAAAAACCAATCGAGTGTTCGATTAATCAATTTCGATTAAAATTAATTTTACCACTACTTAATTTTAATGATTACTGAATTTTAACCATTACTTAATTTTAATAATTACTTACTTAATTTTAATCATTACTTAGTTTTAATAATTACTTAATTTTAATTATTACTTAAATTTAATAATTACTTAATTTTAACCAATACTTAATTTTAATCATCACTTAATTTTAATTATTACTTAATTTTAATCATTACTTAATTATTTTAATTATTACTTAATTTTAATCATTACTTAATTTTAACCACTACTTAATTTTAATAATTACTTACTTAATTTTAATCATTACTTAGTTTTAATAATTACTTAATTTTAATCATTACTTAATTTTAATTATTAATTAATTTTAATAATTACTTAATTTTAATAATTACTTAATTTTAATCATTATTTAATTTTAATTATTACTTAATTTTAATAATTACTTTATTTTAATCATTACTTAATTTTAACTATTACTTAAGTTTAATCATTACTTAATTTTATTTATTACTTAATTTTAATCTTTACTTAATTATTTTAATTATTACTCAATTTTAATCATTACTTAATTTTAATCATTACTTAATTTTAATCATTACTTAATTTTAATAATTACTATATTTTAATTATCATTTAATTTTAATTATTATTTAATTTTAATTATTACTTAATTTTAATTATCATTTAATTTTAATTTCGATGTTACAACACTAGTAACTCTCCAACCGTCTTAAGCGTTTTGTATGGTTTTTCGAACAACACGAAAATCTGGCGCGAGTTTCACAGTTTTTACCCATCCCACAAAAGTACTCAACGCCGCTAAAGAAGTTTTCACTTCAAAAATGTTAACTTACTTATATATTATAGGAAAATAAATTCAACATTGTTTATGTATAATTTGTTTATTTCGTATTATCAGAAGAAGAGAAAAATTATTTTCGTATTACAAAACGGCTTTATAAATTGGAAAAGTGAAAAAATACGAATCGGTTGAACGGAGCTATCATTATTGTCACTTTCGTTACACAATCCCTATAATTTTCATTCTTACTTGAAATATTTTATCTGTTTCTTTAATTCAATTTTTAAGTGGCCGAAAATATAGCATGCAGTCATCATTATCACTTAAATAGTTTTTGCAGGGCTCGGAACCGGTATTCGTTTTAACCTGGTTAAAAACCAGGTTAAAACGCTCTTTAACCAGGTTTGTGAAGCGAACAAGCGGTATTGCTTCTGAAATTATCCTGGTGAAATTCCTCATGGAAAGTAATTAGCGCGGTCATATCTGATATCTTCTGGCTCTTTTTTGTGCATCTCCCCATTAGTCTAAGATCCGGCCATAGAATGACCTTCACCCATCGTATTACGGGATGAAAATGATTTTTTTATAAAATTAAATATGTTAAAAAAATTATTTACAGGAGGTTGTCTGAAAAATTTGGTGCAAAGTGTAATTAATTAATAATTAAAAAATGTTTTTTTTAAACATTACATTCATTCAACCTTATGTCATTATATTCATAATAAAATTATCTTTATTTTGATATAAGGTTTATCGCGTAAGTGGATCGTTGAAAATTACTAGTATCGATTTACCTGTATATAGCTGCCTACCTGATAATTGCACCGGAAAAAAAAAGTCAACCCAGCGTTTGCATATTCTATGAGCTACATACTTTCGATTAGTATACAGTTTTTTGCGTAAGGGAATGAATGTAATGTTTAAAAAAAAAAAACATTTTTTAATTATTAATTAATTACACTTTGCACCAAATTTTTCAGACAACCTCCTGTAAATATTTTTTTTAACATGTTTAATTTTATAAAAAAATCATTTTCATCCCGTAATACGATGGGTGAAGGTCATTCTATGGCCGGATCTCCTACTACATTTACTTGTCATAATATATTGTTTGTTTTAATTTTGTGGTTAAGTGGGTAGTAAATATGTGAGGTGAGAGTGTTGCTGTGTGTGTGGGCCAGGCGAGCAATAATCGCGACCGGCTTTAACCGGTATTTTGATCAGGATCAGTTTCATTTTGCTCTTTGAACAAAACCAGGAATAATTTCGGTCCGTTCAGAGCGGAATCGAAATGAAAACGCTCTTTTGGAAATGTATGGCGTTTCTAACGAACTGGTTCGCGAATATTAACCAGGTTTCCGAGCCCCGAGTTTACGTTAACATAATATTCGGTCTTAATGTAATACCCCCCTTACAAAAGATTAAACATTTGTTATACAGTTGTTTTGACACCATTTTGTACAGAATTTTTCTCTAATCAACTGTTCATCAGGTGTTTAAATATTTTGTAGTAAGACCCCACCAAAGTCACTACAAATTTACCACGCCTCTAGTGCAACCCACCCTGTCAAAAATTAATGTAAAGCTGTAGAGTTGTAGAGAATTTAATTAGCTTTTATTATGTAGTACAAGAGAATTTCGTACGAAGCACCGTTTTTGATGAGTAAGCAAAAAACCAAAAAAACGGGACCTTCTTTGCCGCCCCCCATTGAAATGTAAACCGCGTTGAGCTATTATGTAGGACATTTTAAATTATATTGATTTTATGAATCGCACATTTACGTTCCGTTTTGTTTCAAAGTGAATTAGGGTCAATTTATACTTACTAGCGCAGAGTCGAAGCGCATCGAAGCGAATATTATTAAAACTGAATTACTTCTGAGAATTTAAAAAGGCGCGCGCATCCGCGCGAATTACCGTGAATGCGCCAGACCAACGCTGATTGGCCTCACAGAAGCACCTAATGTATGCGTTAAGCCCTGAAGTTAAGGTTGTATTTTCTGTGTTCAGTTTTTGGAAATTCGCTTCGCTTCGACTCTATTATAAATTGACCCTTACCCTTATGTCGGCACTACATATAAGCGAACGCGTTGGCCAACGTGTCGGCCCAATGTGTAGAACGGGCGACTCGCGCGTTGGCGGTAGGTATTTAGACGTTGGCCGACGCGTTTTGTCGGCACTACATATAGGCGAACGCGTTGGCCGACGCGTTGGCCAATGCGTTGGCTAACGCGTTCGTCTATGCTGCCTCCCCATATAGACGAACGCACTGCCAACGCGTTGGCCAACGCGTTCGCGGTGCGCTTGCAACGGCGTTTGTTTATAATCCACACATTGGAAGGTCGTTCAGTATGCTTTGGATCGCGCCAATGTGCGGACGGATTCAAAATGGATGTTGAGTCGCTAACAGCTGCAGCTGTATATTATTATTCACAGCTTATAATCGATACTAATATTATAAATGCGAAAGTGTGTCTGTCTATCTGTCTGTCTGTTACCTCTTCACGCCCAAACCACTGAACCGATTTTGCTGAAATTTCGCATGGAGATACTTTGAGTCCCGGAAAAGGACATAGGATCCTTTTTATCCTGGAAACATGTACGGTTCCCACGCGATAAACGAGTTTTGGCGCAACGGAGTTGCGGGCGTTATCTAGTTACTTTATAAATGTGGACAACAAAAAGGTTTTAAAGGGTATTCTCGAAATAAATAAGTAAAAAGCGAGAAAACGTAACAAACAAATAAATCAACTCACTTTTACATATTTTATAATATTAAAATAACATAAGTAATTATTTTATTACTTTATTATTATAATAATTATTACCTTATATTATAATTATTGTCATGTATATTTCTTATCAATATATATTTATTAAATATTAAATTTATTCTGCCTTTAGTATATTTATTGTTAACTAGTTGATGCCCGCAACTCCGTTGCGCCAAAACTCGTTTAGCGCGCGGGAACCGTACATTTTTCCGGGATAAAAAGTAGCCTATGTCCTTTCCCGGGACTCAAAGTATCTCCATACCAAATTTCAGCAAAATAGGTTCAGCGGTTTGGGCGTGAAGAGGTAACAGACAGACAGACAGACAGACAGACCGACAGACACACTTTCGCATTTATAATATTAGTATGGATAGCGACAACAGATATAAGTACACAATCTGTGAAAATTTCAGAAATCTAGCAGATAGACAAACAGACAGACAGACGGACGGACAAAAAGGCAGACAGAAAGGCAGACAGACATTAAAGTCTTAGTGATAGGGTCCCGTTTTTACCCTTTGGGTACGGAACCCTTAAAAACATCGTGAAGAAAATAGCATGTCCAAGAACCTTATTTTTTTAGCAATTTTAATATGATTTTTTTGTTCCATAGGCAGATTTACTCTGATAATTAACTCAATAAATTTAAATGTTTACTCTATACTTATATTGTTCACTATTTCGTCAAGTTAGACGTTAATTCGCTACAAGAAGGAAACGTGCACTCTTCAGCGCTGCTCCGGGCGAACTGATCGCGCGGCCTATGTGTGGATGGAACGCAAGCCTTGCGACAAATTTCCTTTGATCATTCCGACACCGCGCGGCAAGCTCGCAAACGCGTTGGCCAACGTCTAAATACCTACCGCGAACGCGCGAACGACTGTTCTACACATAGGGCCGACGCGTTGGCCAACGCGTTGGCCGACGCGTTGGCCAACGCGTTCGCCTATATGTAGTGCCGACATTATACCAAACAACACACGGTCATAAAAACTTTTGGGTAAAATAACTTTACACAATAATATATCATAGTATACATACATACCTACATAATATAATATCAATTTTCGTTAAGTACTACTTTAGTTATACGTACTTATATACAAGTTAGAATAACTATAAGGCAAATATACAAGCCTAGCGTTTTCACATATTAACACGACATCGGTATCTGATAAAAACGTTCTTATGTCGTATAATAAAAATAGGAGTCTTTTTCCAATATCAAGGGTACTAAGACAACGCGCATTCGATAGTAATTATCTTATCGCGTAAGATCGAGAATGTGAAAACGCTCTAACTCTAAAAGGCCCAATTTTTACATTTGTACTCGAAGGTGTGAAAAGGATGTTTTGAAATAAGTAGGCGTGGAAATAACAAGGTTTCCAGATTTTCAGCTCGGAATATTATTGAAAAAATTGAAATTGAATTGAAAGGTCTAAATACATATTATGTACCTATCTATTAAACTACATAATATAAAAGTCCGACCAGGAATTTCAAAAATAAAACAATGTTATAATACACTACTGTAAAAATATATGAACTTGAATTTAATTAAAGAACTTCCCGTTAAAGCAAATATGGATTCCAATCGTAGTTCGTACAATGATGAAGGAACTATCGGCGCTATTAGTATTAGCTTTAGCGCTTTTACATTGCTGAGTTGCCCATTGTCATTAAGTATATTTTTTTACTTGGCCCAAATTAAAACTAACGTTACAGTGTCACTTTGGCAACTGTTTCACGTACACGCGCCAAAACATATTTGTCTTATACCACCTTTTGATGTTGCCACATGGAATAAGTCGCATTTTTTTCTTGGTCAGACTTTACTTTGCTAAGGACTGAAAATGACTGAAATATGAACTTTATTTATGGGATTTTAAATAAAAGTTTTTGCATTTATAATAAATTTGTGATGAGGTAATGTAAAGTGGTTCTCTAGTGAGGAGAGGTTAAAGCTAAGTTCACAGCCTTCGGCACTAAAGGAGTGCTTAATAGTGGTGCTATTTACTCGACTTGAGTAAAGATGCTCCCAGACAGAAGTTATATAATGTTAGATAACATTTTTGTATAACATTTTTAACAAATTATAACAAAAGACAAGTTTATTTTTTGACATATTGTAGCGTATGTTACACGATGTTATAAAATGTTATCGTGTTACACAATGTTTTATAACGTTATATAACTTCTGTCTGGGAGCACGTTAAGATTACTCGATTCCAAACCACGAGACAAACCACAAATAGTCATAATAATGTCAAAACTTGCGTAAAATGGTGTGACGCATAGATCGTGATATTTTTAAAGAGACGCTACTTTTCTCTTTTACTCGGTATAAAGATGGAAATAGCAACACGATCTGTGTTAAGTATACAAGGTTTCAGCGCCACTACAACACGGTCGCATGTTATTGCATTCGCTGGAATGCAATAACATGCGAGCTCCGTAATGACGTCATCCAAACGTGCGTCTGGTTAATGTGACCGTGTTGTAGTGGCGCTGAAACCTTGTATACTTAACACAGATCGTGTTGCTATTTCCATCTTTATACCGAGTAAAAGAGAAAAGTAGCGTCTCTTTAAAAATATCACGATCTATGCGTCACACCATTTTACGCAAGTTTTGACATTGTTATGACTATTTGTGGTTTGTCTCGTGGTTTGGAATCGAGTAATCTTAAGGTGCTCCCAGACAGAAGTTATATAACGTTATAAAACATTGTGTAACACGATAACATTTTATAGCATCGTGTAACATACGCTACAATATGTCAAAAAATAAACTTGTCTTTTGTTATAATTTGTCAAATTTTACGTGTTTGTCAAACAGTTTGATAGTGTACAGCTTTGTTTGAAGCGTTTGAAACAAACTATGTGTTTGACCTGTTTGAAGAAAATTTGGATTTGCGTAGCGTTTGACAAACGTGTTTGAACGTGTTCCGCTGTATTTGTCAAACAAGATGGCATGATCTCATACCGATTCTAGCTAATTGTTTGACAAACTTGTTTGATGCAAGTTTGTTCGTCTGCGCTGATGTTTGATGAAAACGTAAATTACATCAAACATGTTTGTCAAACAAAGATCGTTTGCGGGGTACTTAACAAACACATACTTTACAGCAGGGATAGCGAACCAATGGCACGCGTGTTATAAAATTATCACTTAATTTTATTACATTTTGTTAAACTTATTGACATCAGTGTTCTTGTTTGCAAGTGAAAGAGACAAATAGCTTAGACATGTTCAACATTTCTCTGTATGCGGCGACCCGACCCGACCCTATTACAGTACGTTTTTACATTTTTGTCATCATTAATTTCTAAGTCGTCCTTTTCATATCTTTCTATACTCAAGTCGAATAAGTTAAAATAACCGCCTTCTTTTTTAAGTCGGTTAAGTTACACCAATATGCAATAGTGATTAAATATCAAAATGTTCAATAGTTGAAGAATTTCTATATGTGTAGGTAGATATTATAGTATACAGAATATTCACTAAGTTTTTTTTTTTTAATATAGCTATTAATTATTATAGTGTAGGTATGTACTAGTGTTCTTAGGTACTTAAGTATTTAGTGAAATACTAGTCAGTGAAAACCACAGGAAATAAAAGGAAAATAAAAAAAAATATTCAAAAAAATGTTTTACTATAAATTAAATGATAGGATAAACACACAAATAAAGAAAAAAAATTGGTTTGTTAATGAAGTCCTAATACCATTTTGCGCCAAATCGGATCAGAATTCGTTTTGTGAGCCAAGCTTTAAAATAAATTTAAATCTACATCTTAATTTATTACAAAACAGATGCAACGGTGTTTTGGGAGACAATATTATTGTAAAGTTGCATTAAAATATGTCGAGCCCGTAAACTTAAGACTAAGGGCCGCGACACACCGGAATGGCAGCGGCGAAGCGAGCACTTTCAGTGTCATATGATTTTAAACTTTATCTTCATTATTGTAATACTTAAATTACATAGTATCGCTTGAGAAGTCTACGGCCGCCCGTGGCCGCTCGTGGCCGCTGGCGGCCGCCGGTATTAAAATAATGAAGATAAAGTTTAAAATATAACAATGAAAGTGCTCGCCTCGCCGCTGCCATTTCGGTGTGTAACGGCCCTTAGATACAAAGAGAAATATTTTGTGCATGCATTAGTAAAATCGTCAAAATTCATACCCGAGTCACTTGAAAATCTTAATAATAACTAATAATAAGTAATAACTGAGCGATTAGTCGATTCAGTCTGTCAAAATAAATAAAACTGTCAACTCCGAAACTCAATACTAAAATATATTACTATCTTAACTATAATATGCCTCATAATTCTTATATCAATATGCAAAATTTAGAATGTGTAGTATATTTTGGCTTTAATATTATTGCGATGAAAAACCGTAAAGGTCAATTCGCATCGAGACGCGACGAAGCTACGAAATACTGTAATGCTGGATTTGTGTCCGCCGAACGCGCGGTGTGGCGGCTACATCGCGAGGTCACTAGCAAATGTACGTTCGACAAGGCTTTATATGAATACTAGCTGTCCCGGCAAACGTTGCTTTGCCATAATATAAAGTATTTCGCCCATATTATTTTATTGAAGTGACTAAATAAGTATGTCGCCATGGCAACGTCGATCGCTATCCCGTCGCACGAACTTAATGGTCGCCGTCAGTTTCAGCCTGTAATAATTTACTATTATTCATTCAACAAATGCACTTATCAATATATAAAGTATCCCGTAGCTGATTCTCAGACCTACTGAATATGCATATAAAATTTGGTAAAAATCAGTAAAGCCGTTTCGGGGGAGTTCGTGGACTAACATTGTGACACGAGAATTTTATATATAAGAAGAAGATGTCAATGATGTCAATGGGCGCTGCTGGTAAAGGAGAACTGTCAAAAATGACGTTTTTGTATAATAGAAGAGTTAGTTCCTTTTCTCGCCACGTTCATAGACAGCCTTGTCGAACTGTATGTTTAAAATGACAGCGCTGCGCCGCTATCTATATATATTAATACACGCGAGCGAAAAACTTTAGATCCCTTTTGACTAAAAATGCGGTGGTTGAAATTTTACACTGTTATGTATGTTGTTTTGAAATATGTTTGGGGGCTCAATAGAAGCTTAACCTCAAGTTTGTGAGGTCGCCGCTCTTGTCCCCCGGTCGCCATCTTGAAAAAAGGGGCAAATTTTTGATAAGGTTATTTTCACTTTTTAACTTTTTTTAACACATTTTATAAAAAAAAAATACCTTATACCAACCTTGTAGATTACCTTTTGAGAAAAAGATCCCCCGATCCCCTGAAATTAATTTTCTGCAGATACAAATGAAACTGGGGAACCATGTGTGGCTGCAGAAAAGCAGGCCTGAAACGCTTTATAGTATAGTAGGCATGTGCAGACTAGTATAGTAGGCATACTGTAATATAGTTTGCATATATTTATGTAGTGTAGAAGGCATACTGTAGAACAGCTACAGAAAAGCAGGCCTGAAAAGCTTAACAGAATAGTAGGCATACTGCAGAGCATTTTAGGTCTACTTTTCGGCAGCCACACATGCTTTCACAGTTTTCTTTGCATCTGCAGAAAATTAATTTCATCAGATTGGGGGGGATTGGGGGATCTTTTTCTCAAAAGATCATTAACAAGGTTGTTCTGAGGCAATTTTTATATAAAATGTATTAAACAAAGTTAAAGAGCGATAATAAACCATTTAAAAATATATCACTTTTTTGCTTATAACTTTTTAAATTTTTAATTTAGGGTAAAAAGTTATCTATACTAATATTATAAATGCGAAAGTATCTCTGTCTGTCTGTCTGTCTCGCTTTCACGCCAAAACTACCGAACCGATTGTAATGAAATTTTTTACACAGATAGTCTAAAGCCTGAGAATGGACATAGGCTACTTTTTAACTGGAAAAAGTAGTTGTAAGGGGGTGAAAATGCGTAAATTTGTTCAAATTAAGTTAGTTCCAAAAATTAATAATATAGTGCGTCTCCTACATCGCGATGACGCTTGCTCAAATGTCTTTCTATAAGAGGTGATTTTTTCGGTTGTTATATTTTCTTTGTTACGTTATTAAATAACTCAGTACTTTATCTATGTAGTGACGTAACCTTAAATCTATCAATGATAAATAGTTTATATAAAAGAATAAATAAATCATTACTATTGCTTGTTAAGATTGTAATCTCGCGGTGTAGCGGCCGAACCGCGCGTTTGAGCGGACGCATATACATCCAGGCTAATGCACAAAATCTCTGCGTAGCCTCGCATCTCGGTGTTACTGACCCTATAATAAGTTATCAAACTGTCAGTCCTATCAATACAGCGTACAATACTTGGCTGAAAATAATGCAGATTGACTTTTGGTACATATTTAGTATTTAGGCTGTATAGAGGGTGTACCCATACCTTTTATATAGTGAACGTTTACCGTCATTTCCTGGCAGTGTTTGACAAAGTTACTACAGAAATAAGAATAAGGACGCATTTTCACTGGTCGATATGGCCCGTATGCGGGGTGCGGGAGATTTCTGAAACGCATGCCTCGACCAATCACAATGCGCCATTAGTTGTCATAGATTCCCCGCAATCCGCATGCTGTATACCGCACGAGTTAACGACTAATGAAAATGCGCCCTAAAGCTCTAGCCAAAAATCTGTTTTAAAAGTCTCTATGCATCATTTTCAGCCAGAACTGTAATATTAGTTGACTTACAATTAAATTACAATTAGTAGCTTTGGATTAATATAAAAGTCGTTATACCTAAGGACGTAAATAAGGTTGCGTTCACACTCACATCACAGAACAAAATTATTGAAAGCTATCTTAGGAGCCATTCACTTGTTACGTTACACAATTTTTTAAACACTCCTGTGGGCTGTGTCACGCTTTTTTGGATATCTTTAACATGTATTGACATGTAGATGTACTCTTATAGTTTTATGCACTGGCCATTAATATTATTTTATTAAAAAAGCATTCTTTGTTCTCTTTCATAGTTAGAACAGAAAATGTCCAAATTATTTTGAAATGTTATATTTTATGCTTTTTGAATATAAGTATTATTAACAGAGTTGACAAAATTTCATTAAGTGTTGCCATATCGCCAAATTCTCCCCAAAAATAGGGAAAAACCTGATGTATTTGTTCCATGATGTAGATGTGTTATTATTGTATCAATTCGTAAATGCACAAATAATTCAAATGTAACGATAACACAGTAACTACATAACATTTTGTACTAAACAATCTACGTTCAACAATATGTATACGACTGGAAATGCAAAACAATGTTTATAAATCTCATATTAAATTTGATATTATAAAATCACCAATTGTTAACACGAATATAATATTCAATGATTATAGAAATGTCTATGACTGCTTTCTTGTGGGAAGCCCAATATTTTGCCTTTTGCAGATACGTCCAAATAAAAAAAAGATAATATAAAAAAATAACATGCCAAAATTGCATTTAAAATGAATTAAGGTGGGACCGCACTGTGCGACATTACGGCGCAACGCAACACTTCACGATCCATCAAAACTGACATTTTGTGTCGCTTAGCTGCCGCATAGTGCGGCTTGCCTCATACAATTTCAAACAAAGAATATTTAGCCCTGCCGCATAGCTTTAGAGCCAGTCCAAACGGCGCGTTGCGTCGACGCAGCACTGCCGTTGCGTTGTTTTACATACAAATAACCAATTTTGTCGGCACGCTGCGTCGTAGCAATGCAGACATGACGGACAGCCCCCGAGACGAAGCGGGACGGGTGTTGTGAATACTGCTTTGTAATAACGCTGCGATGACGCAACGCCCGTGTGGCCGGCTATGCGTCAAACGGCAGCGCTGCGTCGACGCAACGGGCCATGTGGACTGGCTCTTAGTGCAGCCTCTTTAAAATCGTTTCAGCCATAGAAATTCCTAGCAATACACATGTCATACTGTCACTTCTGTCACTTGTCACTTCACTTACAATCCGACGTGTTCTAGAAAGTTCCATATCGTCGCGGCGTACGTCATTAGTCGCTACATGCCTCTCCACAGGTCCATGGAGACAATCTCGGCGCCGAACCGCGAGAAGGTGATGCCGGTTACTATGCCGGTGACTAGCGTGGCCCCGCCTATCATGCCGGCCGTTGCCGCGTGTTCGGGCGCTACTGTCCTGAAAATGTAAAATAGAAATGTCATAATATTATAAAATAATCGGCCAAGTGCGAGTTGGAAAGGCGCATGAAGGGTTCCGTGCCGTTAAAGAGCCAAACTAGGCATTTTTTTGTGGTATGGTTGTTTCGGTAAATATTTAAATTACGTCGTTGTTAAAGCGGCAACAGAAATACACAATCTGTGAAAATTTCAGAAGTCTAAATATAGTGGTTCTTGAGTTACAGCCTGGAGACAGACAGACAGACAAACAGACAGACGAACGGACAGACATCGAAGTCTCAGTAATAAGGACCCGTTTTTACCCTTTGGGTACGGAACTATTTAGAAAAAGTGTAGCTGAACGCAGTACCAAAGTAAACAGAACTAATAAGTAGGCCGACTCAGAGAGATCTCGAAAAAAACGTTTGACGTAGTATGTGATATCGGCCGGCGCGCGCAGTACTAATGCATTACTAGGGTCTATAAAGACGGACCGCATTTCAACTGCAATCCAATCGCAAATTGCAGTTCAAGTGCAGTTTGAATGCAGTTGATAATGGTTTGCAGTTCTATTGCAGTCGTGTCAACTGCATTCAAACTGCACTTGAACTGCAATTTGCGTTTGGATTGCAGTTCGTCCGTATAGACTATAGACCCTAAGCATTGTGAAACATGTTGAAAATGACATTCGCGCCCAACTCGCGTTTATTCGCCCGTTTGTTTAAAGTCAAGGTACTCCTTAGTTCAGTCTACTCTGGCAGTACTAGGTGACACTAACTACACTGCAGCGAAGCTACGCGACACTTCATGATTTTCAAAAGAATAATGTAGCGATACTTAGGTGCTCCCGCGTCTACAGAGACGCACGAGTGTTTTAGTACAGCGTCAGTCTGCCCACTGTGTGTCATGTGTGCTAGCAGATTACTGTTAGCCACTGCGTTGGATAGTGGGCATAATTCTCCGAGCGAATTTCTTCTCACCGGGACATTTAAAGAACTTAAATAGGTAGTATTTATGTTCATAAACTTCATGCATATCATAAATTTATATTTCCAGACCAATACGACCTGCAAACCTTCAAGAAGAGAGCGTATTTCCTCTTAAAAAAACGGAATCGCACCTGCAACTCTTTGATGTTAATGTCCATGGGCAATGGAAGTTGCTTTTCATAAAGTGGCCCGTTTGTTCGTTTGCCCCCTAATTTTATAAATAATCGGCCAAGTGCGAGTCGGATTCGAGCACGAAGGGTTCCGTATCTTTATAGACAAAAATGGGCAAAAAATTGTGTTTTTTGTATGGGAGCCCCCCTGAAATTTATATTTTATTTAAATATTATTATTAATTATTAAAGTAGACATATAACTAAGGTTTTTGTGAAAATTTCAAGTGCCTACTTGTTGTCATCATTGATACCGAACAAAAAAATGTTTGAAAAATCACGTGTGTGTCGTGACACACACGTGATTTTTCAAACATTTTTTTTTAAGGGGGGGGGGAGCCCCCCTTAAATATTTAATTTATTTCGTTTTTTGTTATTTGTTGTTATAGCGGCAACAGAAATACATAATCTGTAAAAATTTCAACTCTCTACCTATTACCATTCTTGAGTTACAGCCTGGAGACAGACGGACAGACAGACGGACAGACAGACAGACGGTCAGACAGACAGACAGACGGACAGATGGACAGACATCGAAGTCTCAGTAATAGGGTCCCGTTTTTATTTACCCTTTGGGTACGGAACCCTAAAAAAGACCTACAACTCTTCTAATGTTGAGATTGTCCATGGGCGACGGTTGAAAGAAAGAAAAAAAACGTTTATTTGTGCAAGAAAACATACATAGATACAATAAATAAAACATCATAAAATGTTTTCGAGCACAAACCGACGGAGCTCAGCATATTATGCTGACTGCAAGCAATCAGCGCTGATCTTCTGCTGGGCCGACAGGTTTCTTTCCATCAGCTGCGCTAGCACGGGGATTGAAATTTATTTCCGATCTTCGTAGACAAAATATAACTATAGTTTTTTGATAAAAGATTCTACATCTAAAATAAATAAGGTCGTAGATTCATTGTCAATGTTATTTTATTTTTAAGTGCATTTTGTGAACTGTTTTTATTACCCATTGTTTAGCGTGGGAAAATTGATAATTCCACCCTCAATGAATCTACATCGTCAAAGTGCTAGACAAATTTTGTAACATTTTATAAAATCCGAGCTCGCAAAACAATAGGTCGTAACAGTTGCTCGTAAAACTTACATTAAAAATGCATAAAAAATATTTCTGTTGTCGATGAATCTGCGACCTTATTTTCTTTAAAACAGGAACTATTATCTAAGAAACTATAGATATTTCTTGTCTTTATCTATGTCTTCGAGATCGACAATCCCCGTGCTAGGGCAGCTGGTGACCCATTTGCTTGTTTGTGCCCAAATTAAAAAAAAAGACTGCCAACTCACCCGCTAACATACATCATGCCCAACGAGCTCCCATGCCCGGAACTCCAGCCCATGATGACAGCGAGGGCCCAGTAAGCCCAGTCGTCGGTAACTAGAACCGGTAGTGTTCGTTCCCGGCCAGCTGGCAGATAGTTGCTGAGCAGGAACAGCGGGATGAAGAGGATCCGGATGGTGGTGAATAGCCATAGCCATTTGGGACTCGGCTGGAAAATCATTTTCAGAGAAGGATTAGGTTTGGCTATGTGTGTCAAAGTAAATGTGTTAAATTAAACATTCAGCTTTGCATTTTACCGCTAATTTTTACCGAATTTCCAAACCCGCTGAACCGATTTTGTTGAAATTTGGTATGGAGGTGTTCTCCATAACGAAAACCTAATCTAACCTAACCGACGGACCGACACACTTTCCCATATTATAATATATTTATTCAATATACTCACGAACTGCACCGCACTGGCTGTGATATTGCCGATCATGGCCGTCAGGTTGAAAGTGATGAAGCAGGTGAGCCGCACGAAGTTGGCGTGAAGGAAGCTGTCAAACGCGCCGCCGTCCGCCTTGAACGTCAGCGGGTGGATATCTGGAAATTATTATCAGATTTTTATCCATTAATTCATATTTTTGGAACGAAGTTCCTTATCGCACGTTTCGAAAGGAGGCTAGAGTCTAGACCCGCTATCCCCAACCCGCGGCCCGCCGGGATTTTATTTGTGGCCCGCGTGATGTTAAACAATTTTGAAATTCACGCCCACCGGTAAAATAATGTAAAGTCGTGACTTTCTTTCCACTTTTAAACCGTTAATTTTGAAGAACGTTATTTTTTAACCCAATTTTTTTTTGTTGCGGCCCGCGACACCAAGATTTTGATCTTGATGGCATGTTTGTGGCCCGTGTGGAAAAAAGGTTGGGGACCACTGGTCTAGACAGACTACACTTGACCTCGACACTTTTTATTAGTACCTGCATAGTAGGGACAGAGGGCGTTGATAGTATTCTGGACATCTACTGGACGTTTAAATATACCACAAATCCAACAAAGTTGTTAGTATTCCTAGGTGTCAACTAGATGGCGTTTTTTAACTTCGTTCCATCTGGGCGTCCCTTAACACCTCTAAATTATTTAATTGTTATTATTTAGTATTTAACGTATGAGTGTTTGATATTCTATTTGCCACCAGGTGCCGCGATGTAGCCTAAGGGTCAATTCAGACCACGACGCGTAGATGCATTTCTAAATTTGTATGGATTTGCAAGACGTCTCAACTCTCACGCAATTAAAATCTGTTTATTAAGTACAAATTAAAAAATACATCTACGCGTCGCGTTGCGGTCTGATTTGACGCTTAGGGTCTATCGTGTCAAACTGCTGTCATGTCACGATATTGAGTTGATTATAAATAATTATCGTCTTTTAACCATGAACGTAGAAAAAAAGGCGGACGGAGTCTTACTATATACATACAAAACTGTGTCTTCAGAGTCGGCCAGGCTGACTGCATGTACACGGTCCGCACGCACACATTATTACGCTAGTCCATACCAATTTGACAGGCGTAAGAATGTGTCGTGGCCGACTCTGAAGACACAGTTTTGTATAGTAAGACTCCGTCCACCTTTTTTTCTACGTTCATGATTTTAACAGTGTTTTCGGTAAAATAACGTTTAAGAACTACTTACCGCTATGCACAGTGGGGAATATAGTCAGTGTGACGAAGAACACTATGAATATGTTGTACAGCTGCACCGCCGCCTGCTTCAGTATGAGTGCGTATGGCGTCCGTTTGGGCGCGGCAGGCTGATTCGCTGCTAACGCGGGGTTCACACGTAGAGTTCGCTCTTGTAGCGTTTCGTGATAGCGGTAGAACCTCTGAAATGATATATGTATGCATAAATAGAGTGAAGATGTGGGTATTGGGTGGACTTGTAGTGTATGTACCATCGAGGAAATTGATTCCTATGCATTTGATAGACCAACGTTATTTGGTCGAATATGTCAATTCAATGTTAATTGTGATCTGTCGGCTGGGTTTGACGTAACGCGACCAAACTACGTAGGTCCCCGACCTACATAGGGATCAACTTCTCTGATAGTACATAACTAGACTGCAGGGACCTTGCCCGCTTCAGACTCGTATAAGTTGAGAGCAGATATATTTAAACTAATATAAAATGGGAGAGAGTGTGTGTCTGTTTGCTTGTTATCGCTTCAAGCATAAGCCAACCATCGGAAAAGACATAGATATGAAAGACATGGACTTTTATAGGAACAATTTGTATGGTCTTTGGCCTATTTCGTACGCTACATGTCTCTTTCACTTGTGCACGGAGCACGAATATACAAAGTATAACAAAACAAAATGATAATACTTCAATATGAGTAAGTGTCCCTCATTATTCTCTGTAAAAGTAGCAACACTAAAAGAGTTGGCTTCCGTTTCTATGAGCATATTTTTAGTCAGCGCTTCTAATTTTACAGTGAACTCTATGTAAGAGCGCTTACAGACGAACGGCACTTGTCGACGGCACGCGTCGACAAGTGCCGTTCATCTGTAAGAAGCCTAAAAGACACATACACACCCTGGTGTCTTTGTTTTTGTTAGACCCTGTATTTCAAGACAAGCAGACAGACAAAAGTATTACAAGCTATCGTAATACTCACATTCAACGGCAAAGCGAAGTACGTGTCAAAACATATCAGCAGGACAAACATGCCGACTATGAAGTAGTATATAGCCGACGTGCGCTGACTGCCCGTGAAGGAGGCAGAGCCCCATTCGAGGAATGCCACCAGGGTGCCACATATGTTGGACCCAAGTACAACAGCCCCGGTGTACTGCGGAGGCAACCGAGCTGCCACCCCGTAGACAGTATTCTGGAAGATCGCGTTGAAACCTGGAAATGATGGGATTAGTTTTAATTGGTTTTCTAGCTGTAAAGCAACTGTTGTAAATATCGCTAGATGACAATAGTTTTCTTGTTGATACCATAAAATCTGATAAAATATTGACAGAGTTGGTCTTAATTACTTTTTAGTTTCTACCTTCTATTTCATAGAAATTGTAGTAGATAAAGTATTGAAGTGTTTTTTCCATACTAACGAGGGTCACATTTCGGCTTGTATTCCGAGAGGAGTTGATTTTTGAGAAAAGCTTATCTAAGCTTTTTTGCTCCCCTTGGTGTCACCCCTATCGATTGGTGTATTATAAAGGAGTGGCCAATAAGGGGTAAAAAAAATTGTCAAAAATTTTCCTTTAGTGCCCCGTGTCTGCCAGTCCAACCCCTTTGTCTTACCGAAAGTACGAATATAACCAAGGACTCACCATTCAAGAAAAACACCAATACCATGGTCAGCCAGAAGAATATCTCTGGCCATTGTGAGCTGTCGACCATCGCCAGAACGACCGTTACCACGAAGATCAGGACTTCCATACATAACGACCACACGATTCGAGTTGTCAGATTACCACTGGAAAATTATGTTTGCTTGTTAATGTTTTTAGAATAAAGTTCCTTATCGCGCGGTGCGAAAGGGGAATAGACGGAAAAATTTGTAACGACACTTTTTTATTAGTACCTGCATAGGCAGAGGGCGTTGATAGTAAACCTGGGCGTCAACTAGATGGCGTTTTTGAGAATAAGCAACGACATCTACTGGACGTTTAATTTTTTTTTATTACAATTCCACAAGTGTCGTTAGTATTCCTGGGCATTAACTAGATGGCTTTTTTTTACAACGGTGTTCCATCCGGTGTCCCTTGACACCTGTCAAGTTTTTTTTTTTTTATATAAAATAAGGGGCAAACGAGCAAACGGGTCACCTGGTGGAAAGCAACTACCGTCGTCGCCCAGTAGGCAACTAATAAATTATATTCTGTGAGTAGGTAGTAAAAGTGAATAGTCTGACTGTGAGAATGGGACAGCAAGTTTTTGTTTTTAGTATACCTTGGTCAAATCTAATGATTACGTAAACGAATGGAAATATTTATTATTCACGTTCCAGTCATATTATTAAAATACACTGGGCCTCTCACTAGTAAAAATATCAATACCGTATACCGGGGCCTATGTCCAGCAGTGGACGAATACAGGCTGATATGATGATGATGATACAGGGGCCTAACCATGCAATCGTTTTGAGAATTGAGACTCAACCGAAAACCAAAACCGAAAGTGCAATACATAGTAACCAATAAAATATCTCCGTATGGTCGCCGTGATCACGATCTACGGTCTACCAATAGCGTGCTTACTCCTCATCCTACCAAAGAGACCTAAATCTCTGCGATTTCCTTTTCCAATGTCGTTCAGCGATTTAAAAGTTGTGCGCGACCTATATCAAGATTCAAGGGTGCTTTTGCACCGGACTTAAGCTAGCTGAAATGTGTTTGTAAGAATCAATAGATTCGCTTCATTTACCTGACTTCGCTTGAGCAATTCTATGTTATGGAGTTTAGAAACATATTTTTCTTAAAGCAGCTTGTCATCTGATAATAACTAATAGTCCAAGTAGCTCTATGCCACTGCCTAGTCTAGCGTATTACTCACCCAATCTTAACGAATATATTGAACCAGCTGAACGCCAGATTCGGGACCTGCGCCGCCCAGCCCAGGTACGGCATGAAGTTGTTCGCGTACTGCGGCGCGTCCTTCAGCTTGTACGACACGAAGTATTCGCGGGCAGTTATGAACATGTTCCATGCTGTGAGCGTACCGAGGCCGTGGACTAGGAGGGTGATGTATATGAGCCGCCATTTGTCTTTCGGTGGCGCTAGGTCCATGGCGATACCTGGAAATAGATTTTTCATATTAGAATAAATCATCAAATATAATGTGGACTGTGGTTGAAGTAGTATCAGAGAAGTTGATTCCTAGGCAGATGGCGGACCTATAAGTAATTTGGTTGCGTTAAGTCAAACCCATCCGAGTTCCGACCGCTCACAGGCCAGTGGCCACAGCTAACCGACATAAGCCGAGTGCCGACCAAACGACGTAGGTTGTCAACTGCCTAGGTATCTATTTCCTCGATGCTACAATGTTATGCTAAACGGCTTGTTTTACCACTTCCTGATAAGGCTATCCACCATATGACTTGACAGATAGAATATGGAGAATCTGTCAAATAAGCCTATCCGGCACCTTATCAGGAAGTGGTGAAACAGGTCCTTACAGTCTTGCAAAAGTCTTAGGCCGTGTACAGACCAAACTGACTATACGCCGCTGAATGTGAGCAGGCTCACTGTGAGCCCCAGTGTGAACGTAAGTGAACGTGAAAATATACGGTATCGAATGTCCGCGCCTACGCCTAGCATACTGCGTAATGGCGTATAATAAGTTAGGTGTGAACGAAAAAGTGAATTTGTATGGAAATACAATAAACTGCGAAACGCTCCCTCACATTCAGCGCCGTATAGTCATTTTGGTGTGAACACGGCCATGGGCAGCGGTCAGACGTTCGCGTATCTGCCCAAGCGGATTCAGCTTCCGTATTTTCCTAAACGCTACAGCAGAAAAAGCGCATGTCTGAAGGCACCGTTACTATATTATCCAAGTTCCTATTATTAATCTATTACCGTGTCTTCCTTTTGTTCCCTAGAGAGAAACTCATCCTATGGCGGCATGTAAGGCCTCAAATCATCACTGTTGGGAATTGGGTCTCAATTTGGTATTTCTAACGTTCAAAGGTGAAATGTATGAAACAGCTATATTTCTGTTTCCCCTTTATCAGCAAAATATTAAACCGATTGTAAGTGACCTCACCAATTAAGCCGTTTACTCTGAACAAAGTTATCAGATTAATCAATGCGAGAAAATTGCAATTTGAGTAAGAGAAAATATACCGATATGTTTGTTTACACTAGATTTTGAAGGCATTTTGCACAGAATATCTATATATATAAAAGAAAGTTGTGTTAGTTACGCCACTTATAACTCAAGAACGGATGAACTGATTCGGCTGAAAATTGGTGGAGAGGTAGCTTAGAACCAGGAATAGGACATAGGATACATTTTGTCCCGGAAAAAATGTACGGTTCCCGCACAGTAGACTTTTATGATTTTCGCTTAAACTATTCAATCGATTTTGATGAATTTTTGTATGGAGATACTTTGAGTCTCGGGAAAGGAGAAGGGATACTTTTGGTCCCGGAAAATGTACGGTTCCCGCACAATAAACTTTTATCTCAAGAACGGATAAACCGATTTGGCTGAAAATTAGTGGAGAGGTAGCTTAGAACTAGGAAAAGGACATAGGATACATTTTATCCCGGAAAAATGTATGGTTACTGCATAAATACTTTAATGATTTGCGCGTAAACTATTCAATCGATTTTGATGAATTTTGGTATGGAGATACTTTGAGTCCCGGGAAAGGACAAGGAATACTTTTTGTCCCGGAAAATGTACGGTTTCCGCACAATAAACTTTTATGATTTTCGCCTAAACTGTTCAGTCTATTTTTATGAAATTCGGTATAGAGATACCTTGAGTCTCGGGAAAGGACAAGGGATACTTTTTGTCCCGGATAATGTACGGTTCCAGCACAATAAACTTTTATGATTTTAGCTTAAACTATTTTATCTACTTTGATGAAATTTGTCATGAAGATACTAATTTTAATCTATTGTTTTCTTAATTATACCAATTCGAAATAAATAATCATTGTTAAGACAGGACAACGTCTGTCGGGTCAGCTAGTAATAGGATAAAAACTATTCTATGACGATAGAATCGAGTCCCGGAAAATCACCATACCTTTTTTTTTTAATCCGTTCCGCCGCTTAGGCGTGATCTCATAGCAGAGAGATAATATGGAAGGTGAATCTTAGTGCTTACAGAGAACAGACATACATTCAAGTATAATAGCCCATATTTTTCGGACGTAGACCCTTCTTTTATAGCTTATTTACTTTAAAGTTTTTTGCTAAAACAAGAGGAAATACCTGTGTTTGAAGACACTTCTTTCATCCAAATTCCAACCTTTACCATTTGCACCAATTTATATAATTACAAATTTAAATGTATCAATATTTAATAACAAGCATATTCACACTACAATAAGCGTGTATTTTGATTGAGAACATAATGTATCCACTTCTAATGCTATTGTAATGTTTGAATACAATCGCTACGATCAAAGTGGAAAATCAAACTGAAATTTGTGGTTTGGACGTCATGGAAATGCGTGAAAATGTCTTTTCTTGTGAGACTTCTCTGTCAAAAGACAAGTTTTTTATGGCATAGACTCTATGTCATAATGCCCAAAAGTTTCTCGTTTCACACTCCCTCTCATTATAGTAGGAGAGGTAGTGCTAGCGTATGCAAAGCCATTCCATACCGACCAAATTTTTGTCCAGTGGTAGCTTGATATTTATCAATCAATATAATCATCGTCAGTCGCCGCACCCGTGGTGGAATGTTAACTGAGAGTATTTCAAAGTTGTAAAAAAAATAGTTGCGAAAAGTGATTTTATTCCGCGTCATGTCAAACCCAGCCGAAAGAATACGAATTACGTCTGTCAACTATGCCTATGAATCAATTTCTTCGAAGGTACACAACTCACAAGAAATTATATATACAACCTTTTTGTCTGCAAAGTTTGTATCTACCTCAATCATTCTACTAAATTGTACAACTTTTTTGCAGCTTCCTTGCTCGGATTTATGTCTGGTTTACTTCTCGACTGGAGCTATTCAACTGAGTTGTTTATTAGTCAATATTTTGACGTTGGCCAATCAGAGGCGCTAGTGTATAAATAAACATCAGTGAAAAGACATCAGGAACTTTGAATTAGCCCTGTCAAACTGAAACAAAGTGCCAAAACATCCCTTCATCAGAAACTGGGCATTAGTTCTATAAAACTATTTCAATCACATTGCCAAAACATCCCTACAGTAGGCTGGTCTAAGCTCTACATAACGTGACATTTGGACAGCCATATTTCGTCGTCAGGAGCTCCCCAGAGACCAATAACATTATTTTTAGGGCTTTCAACTATTTCAGCCGAAAACATAAAAGCTGACAGGATAATTTTTTCTTTACAATCTTTTTTTCCTTTAAAACTTAAGTCTCCCGCAAACGATCAAACATCAAACCGTCAAACACGTCAAATCACGTAGTAAATCCAAATTTTCTTCAAACGCGTCAAACATGTCAAACACGTAGTTTATAATATGGTGTTTGACGTGTTTGATGTTTGATCGTTTGCGGGGCACTTTAAATATATTGCGAATGTTACGAATGCCAAAGTGCGTCTTTCAATCAGTCCGTCTGTTAGGTACCTCTTTACATCTAAGCTGTTCTGATTTTGACGAAGTTTTGGTAAGTAAACATACGGTCTCGGGCGATAAATTAGTTTAGGCGAAACCAAGACGAAGGCAAAATCTAAGCAACGTAAAGAAAGTCTAATACTTTAATTTAACTATTAATTTAAAAGATATTCAATAAGCGCTTTTCAATTAACTCGTCCTAATTCCTAAAATACGTTAAAATGTTAATAGAAGTTAAAGATTAGTAAGCAAGTGGTCTAAATAGACCTCAGAGTATATTCCAAAGTCCTAATCAATTAAAAGAAACAATAAAAAATGGCGGATTTCCCGCCGAAAAGATCGATTGTGTTTCAACTTTCAAAGGAGTTTAATTGACCGTTCACTCAAATGATGCGACCCCATTCCCGCTCCCCACCGAGCAGAGCACTGTCCTATTTTTTATGGTCCATCTCGAATCTCGATCAGATTCTTGATAATATTTATGTCTAATTCGCAGTATGGTCACAGATTATAATATATTAGTAGTTGGTATGGTCAAAATATTATGGTTCCAGTCAACGCTGTCGTACTTAATCATGCATTAAGTCGAATTTGCTGTGTGTGCACGAATAAGATATTTTAAACTTGATTTTAGCTTTATTATCCATACTAATATTATAAAATATAAATGCGAAAGTGTGACTGTCTATCTGTCTGTCCGTCTGTCTATCTGTTACCTCTTTACACCCAAACTGCTGAACCGATTTTGCTAGGTATAGAGATATTTTGAGTCCCGGGAAAGGATAAAGGATTCTTATTTCTTTTAATAGAATAGAATAGAATAATTGTTTATTTGCAGCTAAAATACTATAAGATACAACAAAGATAAAAAAGAATATATACTAAACTTAAATTATGAGTAAAACAAAATAATAACATTAATATTCCCAAATAATCAGCCGCAAATTGGACCAATCTCGGCAATGTTGGCACACCTAACAGGTATCCAACGCCGATCTTCCGCTTGACCTATTCTGTGACCTCACAGCCGTCCCAAGTCTCCATTATTTCAACAAAAATAAGGATCATTATAAAAGAATCAGGTAAACATGCAATAATTATCAAAATTTAACTACATATACTTAAAATTACAACAATAATAATTTAATATAATAATTTGAAATGAACTAATTGAAATTTTAATAACAATATAATAAATAAAATTCATTAAACATTAGTATTACTGTCAATGAATTATTATTTTAAGCATTATTATTTTACTCTATCAATCATAAAATATCATAATTCATAACATTCCAAATAGAAAACCATTTGCATTTGTAAAGTAAACAAAAAAAAAATATGGACATAAGCAAGACAAAAATCATAAATAAAAAAGAAGGAGAGTTTTGCCGGGGATACGAAAGAGTGACGTTTTGTTTTTGTATTATTTTCTTAAAATTGTGTTATTTCGGTTTTTAATGTGTAATGTTGGTAGAATATAAACCATTAAATATTCGTTGTCGTGCACAAGTGTGGGCAAGTGATACAACTTCAAGAAACGTGCCATTTTGTGTTCCCTCCAAAACTCCATCGAAAGTTTTAGTAAAGGTTCTACCACTTTACTAAAACAACTGACTTGACTCGTTGACTTTACCGACTACTTTTTAGACTTTGACTAGACTTTCGACTTGACGATAATCTGGAAAAACAACCTGAAAATTTTGTAAATTTTTTACGAAAATTTTTCTTTTCCCGCCAAAACTTTACTTGACACTGGCCATGGTTTAAAGCCGAGAGCCATAACAAGAAAAAAAAAAAAAAAAAAAAGAAGGAGAGGAAGATATCATAACAATCACCTAAAGTTTACAGTTGTAATACAGAATAATAACATTAATATTTTAAGTAATAAGTGTATTACTTTTGAATTAGTGGTATAAATTACTATCCTATTTATAACGTTTTTCATCCCCAAAAAATTTGGTTCCCGCGCGATAAATGAATTTTGGCGCAACGGAGTTGCGGGCGTCATCTGGTGTCCTGTATTTTTTTCACAAGGGACATGTGACATGTCACATAACTATGTGTCAATCACCATTATTCTTGATTCCCCATCCCAATTCAGGCTGTAACCACCAGTAACCACGGCTGTTTGGCACTAGTGTCTAGTACCCATGAACAAAACTGAAAAATGTCGTGAATTTTCTCTCTTCATGTGGCCAGGGTAAAAGGTAGCGCTTACCAACTTAACTTTTATAAGCTATTGCATAGCTTTTATCGCGGGCTTTGAGCGCGGCGACCGAATCAAGATATTCCGTAACGAAAATAAACCTAACACTCGTCTCACGTCATTTCAGTTCAGCAGACTTCGGCACGGTGTTTGTGTGCGTGGGACTAGACGTATGCCTATAGACTACTCTGTTAACCTGCAATAGCTTTAATCGCGGCAGTCCTCGAGTGCCTATTTTTTTATAACAATGTCAGCAATTATTCTAATTTCTATGCTAAGCAAATCTACGTAATGTGATTTACCATACATGACATCACTAGACGTGACAAACGTTCTAATGAAAAATTATCATCTTTAGAAGATAACCAGTAGAGTAAACCAATAATCCATCGTCAATTCTAGAGCTAGTTTTTGCCTGTTTAAAATGTAATGGCCGCACTCACTCATATATATGAGTGCGGGCGGCATATATTAAAATATATATTTTAATGATTACTTAACTTTAATTAAATGAAGATGACTAAAAATATGGAGCTTACGTCAAAATCTTTATTAAATTTCGATCGTCTCTGAGTGAGGCCGTTAATTTTTTAAGACCCAAGTACCAACGCATTTGGTACCTCTAGTCATTGCATTAAATTTTGTCTTTAGAACCAAAGGGGTTAAGGCTAAAAGGAGCTGTGTACGCTTACTGCTTAAGAGGCCGGGTAGCCTTTTTTTTTTTTTTTTTTTGTTGAGGAGGGGAAATACTTTACGTATCCTCCACCCCTTCGGGGGAAGGGGCGGGGGTATGTGGGACTCCCTACAAGAGGTTTACCCACTAAAACCCCCCCAGCCCTTTGTCATGCGCCTAGTGCGGGAGGGAACGGGTACCGCAGAGCAATTCACTCCGCACCTTCCCGCGCGCAGCCGCAACCGGCCTCTTCTTTCAGCGACTTCGGCCGCTGACCTCACCGAGAGCCCCCGGGCTAGGGGGGCTGTCTACTCGGGACCCTTTATGCGGGCGGGGATCCCCCGATCGCCGCCCGCGGGTCTAGGCCTCCGTCTCCATCGCGACAGAGACGGGCGGAGCCCGCGCGCCCTTAGGCTTCGGCTTTTGCCGAGTCTTTTTGGACGCGGCCTTCTCTTCTCTGGGGGCCGGCTTTTTCGCGGTAGACGGACAACCGCTGCCGCCCAGCACGTGCCCCCTTTCGACCCTGCCAGCGGCCTCGCACAGGGCGCAGTTTAGCGCTGCAGCCTCGCACTCCGCCGCCTTGTGCCCCGATTTCCCGCACCGGAAACAAGTCCGACTACGGTCCACCGGGCACTGGCACTTGGCAGCCACGTGGCCGGTGTCCTGGCAGCGAAAGCAGCGCGTCGGCCTCGCGGCCAACAACGTCACCTTCGCCAACACCCAGCCAACTCGCAACCGCCCAGAGCTCGAAAGCTTCTTGGCGGCCGCGACTGGGAGGCGGATCCAACACGACCCGTCTCCCCGTGGCCCCTCTCTCATAGGCCCCACCCGGACATCGCCGGCCAGGCACTCTCCTACAAGTGCGACCGCTTCCTTTACTTCGGCGGCCGTCACTGAGTAGTCAAGGCCGGCGATGCGCATCTCAGCGCAAGCAGCCGGTCGTCCGATCCTCACCTCTTCAGGCAGGACGGTCTTCAGCCTCGCGGCAAAGGCGTCCGCCTTCTTCTTTGCATCCTCACCGGCGATAGTGAGAAGGCGCCCTCCAGTTCGGGCCTGGCGGAAGCGGACCTCAGGGATATCGAACTCCGCAATGCTCATCGCCCGCCGGGCCGTTTCAATTGCCTTGGCGTACGTCATACCCGCCTTCACGGCCGACTCTTCTATGGTGAGAGTGACGGCCGCAGTGGCGGGGACGCGAAGCCTCGGCTTCTTCTTCTTCTTCGGGGCGGCTGTAGATGGTGCAGCCGCCCCCTTCTTCTTCCCAGCCTTCGGACCCACCGTGGTCCAAGGGGTCTCTGGTACACCAGGGGAGCCGACGGTCGCTCTCCCTTGTGCCGCCTCCTGAGCTGCCATTGTAGGCCGCTTCTTCTTTCTCTTCCTCTTGGCCGCCGTGAGTTCAGCAGGGGCCTCTGTAGGGGCCACTGCAGCGACGGGCGGTTGCGTCTTCTTCGGTTTGGCCGGTTTCCCTTTCGCCTTTTTCGGCCGAGGGGGTCCCGGCACCTCTTCTTCTATGGGCGCAACGACGCTCGCGGGGGCGGTTGGGATGTCCTCATCCCGAATTCCGTCCGACGCCAGCGGTGGCCTACGTCTTGGCTCCGGCAGGAGGCGGTCCTCCAGCCCGGCGAGCCTAGCGTTCAGCATATTGCCGAAGGTCTCCACGTTTGCACGGGAGACCTCGGCCAACAGCTCACGCATGCCGTCTCCGGTAGGTTGCGAGACCTTTTTGCGCACCTCGTCCAGCTCGTGGCTTAGCGCCACCACTTGCTCTTCGAGGTGCGTGTTTCGGGCCACCAGCATCTTCATTTGCTCAGATGTGCTGAGGTCCGCCAATTTGTTGAAGACCATCTCTATGGTCGCCACCGATTCCTTAAGGTACTTCTGGTATGTTCCCTTAAGGTTCGTGGACTTGTTGGCGATCATTGAGATGGTCTTCAATGACGCCGCCACCGTCCTGGTAATGTCAGCGCCCGTCCATTCCTCTTTGGCCTCTTTTCCTGAAGGAGAAGAGGCGGAGAGGTTGGACTCCTTGAAGGCGGCGCTGAGCCACGTACGCGCAAGCTTCGCATTGCTCGCTTGTTCTGCGATTTCCTCTTCGGCCTGAAGCCGGAGGGCCTCCTCCTTTTCACGGTTGTAGTCGGCCTGCGCCTTAGCCAGGCCGACGCACTGGCCGGTCTTAGGAGGACGGCCACGCCCTCTTTTGGGTGCCGGCGCCGTCGACTTTCTAGTCGACGGCGCCTCGCCAGTCTCGTCCAGGTGTCTCCTTTTTAGGGGAGTCGTTCGTCCGGATGGTGCGGGCAACCCCACGGAGTCCAGCGACATATTGCTGCCGGACGCCGAGAAGCAGACCTCGCTGTCTCTATCTTCATCGGTAGGCGGCTCCCCCTCCGGTACGGTTAGGTGCACCGGCTTGGGATCCGCGCGCTTCTTGGCGCTTCGTGTTTTCCTCCTCTCCTCCTTCTCCTCTTCCTTCCTCGCAGCAGTTGGCCCCTCCGTATACACGGGCCTGACACTGTCCGTAGACAGTGTGTGGGATTCTCCGGCTCCTGAAGAGCCGGGACCCACCCGGAGAATACTTTCCCTGTTGCGATCTGCCATATCTTCAAACTCCGACACCCCGGGTCGCGGGCCTGTTCGTCACACTGCAGGCTCAGCCAAACACACACACAAACACTCGCACATACCGGCGTTCAGCCACCCCTCCCGTGCCACCGCGAGAAGGCTCACGATGGCACGGGGGAGGTGCCCAGGGACACGGCGTGGACGGACCGGTATCGCCCCCAGGCCGGGTAGCCTTGGAATTTCTCATACAAACGTAATTCCAAAATCATTTTCTCATACGAGAATATTTAACATGTTTGAGTTATTTTTCAGTATAAGATAGTAATTACCTAGGTTCCTACACAAAAATTTACTTCAAAATATTTAAACACTAAAAATAGAGTGAAACACTAAAAAATATAAAAATAAATAAGTAGTAAATTTACTACAAAATATTTAAACTCCAAAAAACATTTTTTAGTATTTAAATATTACCAAAAAAAAGTTAAAAACAAAAAAAAATATTTGTTTAAATATTTTGAAGTAAATTTTTGTGTAGGAACCTAGGTAATTACCATCTTAAACTGAAAAATAACTCAAACATGTTAAATATTTTCGTATGAGAAAATGATTTTGGAATTACATTTGTATGAGAAATTCCAAGGGTACCCGGCCCCTTAATATTGTTCTAGTTTTGAAAAGAGTTACTTTTTGTCAGGATTTTGATCAGGATTCCATTCATGTCTTCAGATGGTTAGTTAACGGCCCAAAATGCACTATCTACTGTGGATTTTCAAATCCATAACCCTGCTCATTTCCAATCTAAAACGCAATTTTTCCACTGCGTACGATGAAAATCGTTGGGAGGCCCGGTAATATAAATAGATGGCGGCTTGATTAGATCAGAGTGACTGATTGTGAGTGTCCATTCAATTTCCTATGGGTTCAATCGACTAATGTCACGACACGCCATCCATATGCTCGCTATTGCGATATTGTGACGCCTTATGGTAATATCACCAAGGCTTTTAGGGGTTTCAATACAGAATCTTAGGGTGTGCACTGTATGTCCATCCATTTTTGACATTTTAACAGTCATCTTCCTGGCAATTATGCTGACGTACTAATAATAGTTACAGGTATGTGTACTAACACAGGTAACAAGGTACTAACCTTTGCAAGGGTTTGCCTTCCTTTGCTTGAGCAAGACAGGAAGTAATTTAATCGAAAAATCTCACATCAGAATATCTTGACTCATGTATTTCTAAGCTATCCTGTAAGCTCTATCATTGAAACAACCATTCAGATATTAACTGTCGTATTTGTGAAATCGTTCGGTTTAACTTTTAACAACCGCTCAGGCAACAATTGCAAGAATGCCCCTAAACGGCCGTTAAGTTTTTTCCCACATTCCTCGTCCCTTTGAGGGTTGTCATTAGGAAGGCCCTTCCCGCAAGGTCAGTTGTAGCGATAAACGGCTGAACATTTTAACCTTTATATTATATTTTATAACTTCGAAATGAGCTTATTACTTAAGTAATTAAGGGAGTTCGAACATCAAGGGGTAGATCATGGCTATTTGGTAGATGCACGGTGATTTTGAAACCGAGCTGAACCAAATTGGGAATGAATTCGCTAACTGCTCTTTTATTGAAACACAATAGGTATGCCTCTCACTGTCTTAATGTCCTAAGGAAGCTTAGTGTCAGTACGGTACACGGAATCAGAAAGAATTGCATAATATAGTTGCATTACATAGCGCGTTACATTGTTAACCCTTACAATCCAGTTAAAATTACCAGAAGAAGTATAAAATCCCAATGCGGTCCAATGTACGAGAGTTATCGTTTTATAGTATGGTATTTTATTTCTGCCAACGGCGTCAGGAATGTCTTCGGCAAGTTCGGCGCTGCAGGAGTACCGTATGTTTTAGTGGGTAGGCGTGCGTCCATTTACCATCTCTTCGCAGCGAGTTCTGCATATCCGCGGTGGCGTTCAATCCCCCGCGGAATGAGGCACGACATTTCTCGGTGAAACGGGGTAATGTCCTCCTTACCTTTAAGGTTGAGGGTGTCATCGGGCAGGTTGGCGCCCTCCCACGCCGGGGTGAGCTTCACCGGCTCATTGCGAAGGAACGGCGCCCGCTCGCCATCCTTGCTGTCCCATCCTGGAAGAGGAGAATTATTGTTAGCACATACATCAATCAAAGAGAAGAAGTGAAAAAGTTCTTCATACCAGCAGGCTTAGCATGACCACCAAGGTTTATTCTTACGGTAAAGAAGAAAAAGTGATGGATTAACTAAGGAAATCTATCAGCTTGTCCGCAAAAACTGTCAGCGTTTCTATTCTTTCGTATTTCTACTGAGACCATGCTAAGTCTGCAGATGGGTATAGTACAGTAATAATAGATAATGTTATGCAAACAGATGAGTTATGTAGACATTAATACTAAATGGGTAATAGTAGGTACAGAAGAACTTGTATAGGAACTGAATAAATACGATAGGACGACTAGTTCTGCTTCTGAATCTAAACTCTAAAATTCCAGAAAGCATCGATTTATACTTGTGTACGTTTACAAGTTAACAAGGCGAAAAAAGATGACATACGATAGAGCTCAGTTATTCTGTAAAAACCCCCAATTAAAAACTTGTTCTTAAGGACCAATGTGCACCAACCAAGGTAGTGAAACGTAGACCCTGACGAGTTCTGTAAACGTCACCTTTTTGTCGAAATATTTTACATTTTAAGAATACTTCAAGCACATAAGCCTCAGAAAATGTTACAGGATTATTAAATATCTCATATTCTTTCACTGTCCACTTTTTAAATTCAGAAAGACTTTGGAACCAAAATGGCGCCTATCCAGAACACGAACGCGGTAGTTTATGGTAACAATCACCATGACCGTATGGAATCGTAACTTATCGCATATTAATTACATTTTAATTGGTACGCTCGAGTGGTCAAGCCATTGCCCGTAGCCATAGATAAAAAACTTTTTTATCTTTAACATTGTGGAACAGAGTACTAAACGCTTTTTAATAAGTTGTGACCGTTGTGACGTTGACTCTAGACTCTACATTTTTTAACGGGCGTTGGCCCACCACATATTCCCACCACTATATCTCCTGTGTCACCAGGATCATCAGCGGTATCCAACCACGAAAACCCTTTGATCTCAGGGACCCCGAGGGACATGCCAAAACTGTAGGCCTACTAAACTCAACTAACTCAAAACAGTTTCATGGTACAAGCCCTGTTTTGGGACCCGAACGAAATTAATCAGAAGAAAATAGGAGGAGTAAAAGTCTAGGACTCTATAGTCTATACTCTATACTATACAGCCCAGTTGCGCAAAACTGGGTATAATGTCGTGTTATTTCTGTGATTCTTCGTAGAATGAAATAGATAGCTTGATGTCCTAGGTCCCACGTTTCAAACCACGAGACAATATTGTTACGTGCTAGGGTTCTTTGGATTCGGAGAAAAAGACCTGGTGACTCTCTTGAAGACTTTATTCACAAACACTAGCTCACACTAATCACTGAGTCCAAACACGAAGCACTAGATCCAAATCACTGAGCACTATCACTGTCCTAGGTCGTAGCCGAGTCACTATCACAATCACAATCACTCACTATTGATCACTTGTTCTCGCTCCGAAGTCGCCTCGAAGATAGCTCAGATCAAACTGAATTGCCGGCTCGACTGTCTGCGACTATTTATACGGGCCGGATCGAACGCTAGACTGTACGAGAACATTCGCATAAACACGTAAACAACACTTGTTTACGTAAACATGTGCGGAATGTTCGAGCATGCAATCGTACACTTTACGCCATCTTGTGTCGATTAGGGGATTCGTTTGCGTTTTATGTTGCGCTAGCTTGACGCTAGATGGCACTACGTGTCCTTTTTCGTAACACTACTCCCCTCTTAGAGATGCTCGTCCCGAGCATCGTTGTTACTGCCATGGTAACGCGCCAGACGGTCTATGTGTACCACTTTGAATGTCCCTCTTGGTTGCTTTTGGATCCTGTAAGTCACATCATTCAATCGGGTAACCACTTTGTATGGGCCGTCCCACTTGGTCTGTAACTTTGGAGATTTCCCTTTTCGGCGAGTTGGGTTATGCAGCCACACCAGTGACCCTTCTTCGAAGCCGCTCGTGTTCGCTTTCCGGTCGTATCTGGTCTTCATCTTCTCACTTGACTGTAACCCGTTTTCCCGAACCGTGGCGTGTATATAGCGCATCTTTTCCCTTAAATCGCAGACATAGTCTGGTACGGTCTTTGGTTCCTCCGGTGACCCTCCTGTCAAGAGGTCTACTGGTACTCGTAGTTCTCTACCGTAATTGACATACGCCGGGGTAGCTTTTATGCCCTCATGCTCGGCGGTACGGTACGACAGAAGGAAGAGCGGTATATACTTGTCCCAATCCTTTTGTTTGTCATCTACCAATTTAGCCAAATGCCTCTCAAGGGTCTGGTTAAATCTCTCAACCATTCCATCAGACTGTGGATGGTACGCGGTGGTCCTCGTCTTATGCATTCCCAAAATTCTGCATACTTCCTGGAAGACCTGCGATTCGAAATTCCTGCCCTGATCGGAATGGATTTCTAGAGGCACACCAAAGCGAGATATCACTTCTTCGACTAGCTTAGAAGCAACTGTTGTAGCTTCCTGATTTGGTATGGCGAACACTTCGGGCCATTTTGTGAAGTAATCTATGACCACCATAAAATACTTGTTTCCCGATTCCGTTACAGGAAATGGCCCAGCTACGTCAACTGCAATTCGTTCCCACGGTGCGCCAACGTTATACAAGCGCAGGTTCCCACGGCTCCTTGTCTGTGGTCCCTTCACTGCAGCGCAAGTAGTACATTTGCGGCACCAATCCTGCACATCATCTCGACAATGCAACCAGTAGAATCGTTCTCGCACTTTTGTTAACGTCCTCTTGACACCTAGATGACCTCCTGATACACCATCGTGTATTTCACGGAGAACATCTGGTACTCTCGTCCTTGGGACAACTATCTGAAGATGGAACTCTCTGCCGTTAGTCTTCTCCCATTTCCGGTAAAGTATTCCATTTTGAAGTATCAGACTGTCCCATTGCGCCCAGTACGCCTTAGTGACAGCGCCAGTGGGTGCAACCTCACTCCAGATTGGCTTTGCGTCACCCCGTTTCTTCCATGTGATGATGTGCCGAAGGTCGTCATCTCTTTCTTGAGCCTCCTTCATAGCATCATTCTCCCATGGACCCAAAGGACTTGTTCTCGTTAACTTTAATGTAATTTCATTAGATTCCTGCTTAACACAATGTTTGCAGTCTTCTGAACACGGCCTTCGTGAAAGTGCGTCGGCATTCCCATGCGCCTTTCCGCTGCGGTGTTCCGTCTTGAAGTCATACTCCTGGAGTTGTTCAATCCATCGAGCTACTTGGCCTTCTGGGTTCTTGAATTGTAGTAACCACTTCAAGGCTGCGTGATCAGTTCGCAATAAAAACTGTCTCCCGATGAGATATTTGCTGAAATGTTGTAGCGTCTTTACGACAGCCAAGAGTTCTCTTCTTGTCACACAGTAGTTTCTCTCTGGCTTAGATAAAGATTTGCTGAAATATGCAATTACAACTTCTCTTTCACCCTGTTTTTGAGATAACACCCCTCCAATGGCCGTGTTGCTTGCGTCCGTGTCGACTATAAACTGACCTTCAGGTTGTGGATACCCCAGGATTGGTGTTTCACACAGATGTTGCTTCAGTTTCTGAAAAGAATCTTCCGAAGTCTCGTCCCAAATAAACTGTCGTTTATCTTCTGTCAGCCGATGTAATGGCTTGGCTATCTCTGAGAATCCCTTAACAAAACGCCTGTAGTAGGAGCATAGGCCGAGAAATGCCCGCACTTCGGTTTTGTTTTTAGGGGTTGGCCAATTTTGAACTGCTTCCAGTTTCTCCGGGTCCGTCTGGATTCCATCACTGGAGATAATATGGCCGAGATAATTGACCTTACTCCTGAACAAACGACACTTTTTCGGATTCAACTTTAACTTGGCCCCCTCTATTTTGGCGAAAACTCGTTCTAAGTTTCGCAAATGGTCCTCGAAGTCGCGGCCAACAATGATGACGTCATCCAAGTAGACTAAGCAAGCCTCTCCAACTAAGCCTGCCAGTACACACTCCATGAGTCGCTCAAATGTGGCAGGTGCGTTACACAATCCAAAGGGCATGACGTTAAACTGCCATAAACCTTTACCGGTGGAGAAAGCTGTCTTCTCCTTGTCTTTTGGATGAATTTCCACCTGCCAGTATCCAGATTTCAGGTCCAGGGTCGAGAACCATTTCATGCCACTCAAGGTATCCAGAGTGTCGTCGATTCGAGGTAATGGATAGCTGTCCTTCTTAGTGACATCATTGAGACGCCTGTAGTCCACACAAAATCTTGTGCTGCCATCTTTCTTCTTCACTAACACAACAGGTGAGCACCACGGACTTGCAGACGGTTCAATTATCTTATGCCTTCTCATGTCCTCCAAAAGGCCTTCAACTTCTTTTTCCTTTGCAATGGGTATCCGTCTTGCTCGTTGACGAATTGGGTTCTCGCTTCCGGTATCTATCCTGTGCTGAACCATCGACGTTCTTCCAAGGTCGCCTTCCTGACTGGAGAAGATATTCGCGTGGCGTTGTAAAAACTTCTTAGCTTTCATGCTCTGCGAATAAGTCAGATTACTCTTGCAGTCATCGAGTAGCTCAGTCACTATTCCATAGTTGCTGCTGTTTGCTGAGTCTGAGCCTGTGATCGAACTACACTTTCTCATCCAGACAACTTCCTCGCACTTTCCAATGACGTCACCTTTGTTCAAGCAGATCTCGCGATCGCCAAGATTCAAAACCCTGACCACAGCGTTACTGTTTCCACTAACAAGGGTTCTCGCCGTCATCAGTTTTTGCGCAGATGTCTTGGTAGCCGTGTCTTCGATCAACACGCATCTGTTTGACTTTTTCTTTCCAGCTGGCGGCAGTTTAACCAGCACCCGAGCTTCCGTACGTCCAGGTATAATGACTTTCTTTACACATTCAACTTTCCCGCAGGCGCCTCCAAGGATGAAAATTTCCTCTTCACCACACTTGAAAACTCCGTCAGCGACATTAATTCTGCAGTTATGCTTCTTCATGAAATCCAAACCCAAGATGCAATTATCCATGATCTCAGCTACGATAACGTCGTGAGGGTATGAAGACCCCCCTACATTAATCGTAACTGACATTTCTCCCAGGACGGGTATTGGCTGACCGGAGGCAGTAAGAAGCCGACAGTTAATTCTCCTCTTCTGTCTCCTTGCGGCTTTTACCAGATTTGGGTTCACTATCGTTCTAGAGGCTCCTGTGTCTAGAGTAATTTTGCAATCCGTCCTGTTGATAGTCCCCTGAATCACAAGACTATTCCCGCTGCATGCTTGGGAGATAACAGTTATCGGGGCTTCCTCCGCGTCAGCCAGTACTCGCCCCTTAGTCCTGGCTTTTATTCGTTTCCCTGATCGTGGGCAGGGGACGAAGCCCCTTGCTTCTTCAGCTCCTCTATTTGTTCAATGCGTTCCTCGAGTCTTTTCATTCTTGCCATCTGAGTCTCCTTCTGGGGGCAGTTGAGCTGAAGATGGCCCCTCTCGCCGCACTTGTAGCACATGGCTCCAAAACTTCTCTTCGTAGGAGCCTTGACCTCCTTGACTTCCTCCGAGACCTCGCGGATCTTATAGGTCTGCCGTATGTCACGCCGGACAGCCTCGACCTCTAGAGCATGCGCCAACGCTTCCTTGAGCGAGGTGTGGTGACGTAGCCTTACTGCAGCTCTGACCTCCAGATCCCTGATTCCGTCGACAAAGGCTTGAATAGTGTTCGAGTCAACCATCTTGGAGTCTGCTCCTGGATGTGCCTTCTTAACCAGTTTTTCAATTTCCAACGCCCATTGTTGTAGTCCCTCTCCAGAGCGTTGGACTCTGTCACGAAGTTGGGCACGGAACACGTGCTCCAGGTGTCGCTCCCCGTATCTGGATTCAAGCGCCTCCATCAGATCTTGGAACCCATTTCCTGTGTGTGCTTCCAGGACCGACAAAGCTTGCCCTCTAAGCGCAACAGTGAGAGCGGTCAGGCATTGTTCGTCAGTCCATCCGTTGGCAGAAGCAACCGTCTGGAATTGCTGACGATAAGCGTTCCAAGAAGTAGTACCGTCGTATGGTGGCACTTTAACTCTTGGTCCTTGTGCCACTTGCACCACTCCGGTAGATCCACTAGACACCGCCACTCCTGTGGTTTCCAGGCGCACTACTTTCTTCTGAAGTTCAGTGAGGCCGGTTTTCACATTTTCCACATCCAATCCTAACCCCGTAACTCGTTCGTCCATTATGTCGACATCTTTTCGGAGCTTAACCACCGTGTCACTTACATCCTTTATAGCTCCAAGTGCTTTCTCTTGGAGGTCTTTTTGTTGTTCTTGTGATTCCCGAATCGCTCTGATTTCCGCCTTCTGAAATTCCTGCAAAGCGCCGAGCTTGCAGTCTTGTGATTCTTGCAAAGCGCCGAGCTTGCGGTCTTGTGATTCTTGCAAAGCGCCGAGCTTGCGGTCTTGTGCCTCTTGCAAAGCCTGAATATCAGCTCTTTGCAGCTCCATTAATTTAATTAAACTTTCCAATTGAAGAGCCATTTGAGGGGCCGTAGAAACTACGGACGTGGCAGGATGGATGGAGCTAGTCGACGGAGCCTGAGCAGGCAGGGCCCAGTGGGCGGGGCCAGTGGGCGTGGCCTGAGTGGGCGTGGCCTGGTGGGCGGAGCCGGTGGGCGTGGCCATGTCCAGAGTGGGCGGGGCCTGGGGGGCGTGGTCAGCGGGCGGGTCCCGGTGGGCGGAGCCAGTGGGCGTGGCTTCACCCGAAGTGGGTGGAGCCTGGGGGGCGTGGTCAGTGGGCGGAGCCTGGTGGGCGGGGCCAGCGGGTAGGGCCTGCCCCGCAGTGGGCGGAGCTTGGTCCCCAGTGGGTATGGCCTCCGCAGCTCCACCGCCAACTCCTCTCTCGAAGTCAATGGCAGCAGCTCGCTGCGCCCTTGTCCTGACACTCCCCTTGAAGTCCTCTCTCGGAGTCAATGGCATCTCCAAATCTCACTTCCGACACCAGTTGTTACGTGCTAGGGTTCTTTGGATTCGGAGAAAAAGACCTGGTGACTCTCTTGAAGACTTTATTCACAAACACTAGCTCACACTAATCACTGAGTCCAAACACGAAGCACTAGATCCAAATCACTGAGCACTATCACTGTCCTAGGTCGTAGCCGAGTCACTATCACAATCACAATCACTCACTATTGATCACTTGTTCTCGCTCCGAAGTCGCCTCGAAGATAGCTCAGATCAAACTGAATTGCCGGCTCGACTGTCTGCGACTATTTATACGGGCCGGATCGAACGCTAGACTGTACGAGAACATTCGCATAAACACGTAAACAACACTTGTTTACGTAAACATGTGCGGAATGTTCGAGCATGCAATCGTACACTTTACGCCATCTTGTGTCGATTAGGGGATTCGTTTGCGTTTTATGTTGCGCTAGCTTGACGCTAGATGGCACTACGTGTCCTTTTTCGTAACAATATTTTAACATAGAAGATAGCAGGGTTTATTTGTTTCTAAGAACTTTATGGAAGGTAAGGACCTAATAATATACAATTACATCATCAGATTCGTCACATAAAGCCACAGTCTTTGTTTTCAAACAACAGCAACGTTTGAACTATAACCTGTGAGTCACAAAGAATCATCTCTTACATAAGACTTATCAAGTCGATGATAAGATAGCTGTATTTAGGGCGATCAAACACTATGATGTAACTTAAAAATTTAAATCCCACCAAAACACTATAAAACAACTTTTTTTATCAGGCTTTGGCCCACCACACATTCCCACCACTGTATCTCCTGTGTCGCCAGCATCGACAGCGGTATCCAACCACGAAAACCCTTTGATATGATCTCAGGGAGCCCGAGGGAATGAAGAGACCATTCATACTAATATTATAAATGCGAAACCTGTAATCTGTATGTCTGTAACCTCTGCACGCCTAAAGCGCTGAATCGATTTTGCTGAAATTTTGTAAGAAGATACTTCGAGTTCCGGGAAAGGATACAGGATATTTTCTCCCGGAAACTTGAAACTTGAAATAGACATAAGTTGGATTTTTATATTCACATAGTCTCCGTGGTCCAATGGTTTAGAATGCGGCTCTTGAGTCTTGACTCGGAGGTCGTGGATTCGATTCCCGCGTTGGAAACATATTATTTCCAAGTTTGTTTAGGACAATGTAGGCTGATAAACAATGGCTTATAATTAACTGATCACCAGAAATAGTAACATTTCACAGACAAAAATAGTAAACGATCACCAAAATACAGACCACCATATTAATGTAAAATGATAACCAAAGATTTAACATCTTAAAACCAAAAATAGTAAATGATCACCAAAATAAGTAAATGATCACCAAAATTAGTAAATGATCACCAACATTATACTAGCATTTTAATGTAAAATGATCACCAAAGATTTATTATCTCGCTATCCTATTTATGCAAAATGACACTAAAAAATCATTGTTAAACCAAAAGTAGTAAACGCGCGATCACCTAAATTAGTAAATGATCACCAACATTATACGTTACCATTTTAATGTAAAATTATATTATATAACCAAAATATATATTTCTATTTAGCAATAGCAAGTCTTAGTAAAAGAGTCCCTTTGGGTACGGAGCCCTAAAAACGGGACTCTATTACTAATTACTGAGACTTCGATGTCTGTCCGTCTGTCTTTCTCTAGGCTGTATATCAAGAACCGCTCCAGCTAGACATCTGAAAATTTATCAGATTGTGTATATATTCTGTTGCCGCTATAACAATAAGTACTAAAAACAAAATAAAATTATTTTATTTTAAGAAGAGGCTCCTATACAACAAACGTGTTTTTTTTTACCTTTTTTGCTCGATATCTATAATGGCAACCAGTAGGCACGTTGATATTTTCTCAAAGGCCTTGATTATATGTTTACTTCAATAATTATAGGTCTACCAGAATCTGGTGGCAATTTTTGACAGCAAATTTTCAAAAAAATCCTTGATCATTAGATAATTTTTTATATTTGCATGTTTTACAAACAAAATAAGCCGCTAAAGGAATAAAAAAGGATGAAAATGTTTTATTCCTATTACCCAGGTACTGCTAGAGTCAATTTATTTTCCCACTTTTTGCCATCAGATTCTGGTACACCTATAATAATAATATTAAAAAAAATTAAAGGGGGCTCCCAAGTCCCAGCCCATACAAAAACACAATTTTAGGTCTAATTTTGCTCTATAAACGGTACGGAACCCTCCATACGACTCATACTTGGCCGATTATTTTGTTAATACATAATATGCTTACATTTTTTAACCCCCGACTAAAAAGAAGGGTATTATAAGTTTGACGTGTCTGTCTGTCTGTCTGTGGCATCGTAGCATCCAAACGGGTGGACCGATTTTGATCTAGTTTTTTTTGTTTGAAAGCTGACATAATCGAAAGTGTTCTTAGCTATAGTTCATCATCATCGGCCCGCTCAGTGCTGGAATATCACGGTTCATCTGGTCCGTGAAGGGCCGATTAGCGACTTGCAGTCGTTTGGTAGGCTTTATATTTTGCATTCTAGTTCGTGACATTTATGAATATTACTTATATTATTATTACACATTAATGGAAAGTTGCCTGGTGTTGTAGCATCACCTGGTAATCAATAGGATATCCAACTCCTCGCCAACCTTAGAGCAATGGTTTCGTGTTTGGGCTCATTTTAATTGCGGCACCTAGTAAAACGTAAATAAACAGTAAATTTTTGCATGCTGCTGCTGCAGCATCACCTGGATTCTATTGGAGCCGAGCTCCATATGAACCCAAAGTGTAGGTTTCATGTTTGGACTCATATTGACGGCCTCATCCAAGAAGACATTCATAGATGGTATTCATTGGGATATGATCCTATTGATAGGAATTATTCTGCAGTATTATAACCAACACAAGTTTAAAAGCATGAAATAAAATTTAATTAAGAAATTATTATTTTTAACAAAAAATTAAAACCGACTTCCAAGGTAAAAACAATAATAACATTAATATGAACTAAAAAGTATTAAATAATTTTTACTATCTAATTGTGCCTTTTTCCGAATTCGGCTAAACCTCAACTATTTCTGTGCTCAATCTTCATTATTTTGAAGTCGGTACCAGATAGCTGAATCTTCAGTCCTCTGACAGAATATTTAAAATTTTTTGAACTGGTACCGACTTCAAAATTATGAAGATTGAGTACAGAAATAGTTGAGGTTTAGCCGAATTCGGAAAAAGGCACTATTAGATAGTAAAAATTATTTAATACTTTTTAGTTCATATTAATGTTATTATTGTTTTTACCTTGGAAGTCGGTTTTAATTTTTTGTTAAAAATAATAATAATTTCACTCTTTTTAGTTACACTAGTACGTAAACCATCGCGTATATTTTACGTATTTTATTACAATTTGTTAAGTGTTGAGATTTGTAAACTTTATATTTTCTAAGAAAATTTAGTTCCGCAATTCAACAACAGATGTCGTTGTTAAGCATCTGCATCGCGGTATCGCTTACTCGACGGCATTTGATATAACTAATTCACTACAATAATTATTTTCTTCTCGCTCACACTCACTGGTTGTCTTAATTGATATTACGCCAGAGGGATTAACGTCCCAGGGTAACCCTACAGAACCATAAGACCAGTTTTAGGCGTAAGACGTAGACGTCTTTTCTTTACATTAAGAGTCACAACTCACACTCACAAAATAATATGTTATCAGTGAAGTGAACAGTAGTTAGTAAAGTATTCGATCTGTATAATATAAAGTAGTAAAATATTCGATCTGTCGTTTGCCGCCACGCGCCGCCCGCGCGATACCGTCGCCTCTGTAGCGCCGACCGCCGTGTATTAAACAAACAGGTGTTGTTATGTAACAATACATAATTATAATTACGAGTTAGTATATCCATACCTTTGCCTTGCAGTACTACTATCTATTCTGTGCCATGAGACATTGGTGACCTTAACACGACGTGGTAATGATGATGATGACGATGATGATGATTATGATTATGATGATGAATATTAATTGCATAGTAGCATATGCTTTCTGTTCTTAAAACAACGCCGAAACTCCCAAACGTGTATCTATAAGGAGTCAGGAGTTCTCTCAGCATCTTCGAAACCATGGTATACCTTGACCCAATATTTGACTTTTTGGTAGCATATTCTTAGTACACTTCACATAAAACCAAAATCACCATATGTTTCCATATAAATTTCGAGGAGTTCCCTCGATTACTCATGGATCCCATCATCAGGTCACCACTTTTGTGAACATGGTACCAAATTGGAGTGTAACCTAATACAACAAAACAAAAATTTCGAAAATCGGTTCACAAACGGCGGAGTAATCGTTGAACATACAAAAATAAAAAAATAAAAAAAAAATCCACAGCCGAACATATAACCTCCTCGTTTTTTGGAAGTCGGTTAATTAAAAAAAAAACCGCCGCCAAACAACTTTAAAAATTAATGTAGATGTTTGATTTCACATAACATTATAGTTTAGGGGTCAGTTCACAGCGTAGCGAATCGAGACAATCAGTCACTTGGCGATACAAAATGCAAAAGTCGCTGTTGGCGGCCCCCCGACACACCGTGACAATAATCATGGATTAAAATATCACTTTACACTTAGGAATTATTTAAACTTAAAGTCAGTAAATATTATTTCATTCACGGGCGTATATATAGCTCTGATAAGGGGGGGGTCCCTAATGTAAAAAAGCGGCCAAGTGCGAGTTGGCTCCGCCCATGAAGGGTTCCGCAGCAGCAAATAGGTAATGTGTTTAGGAAAACAAAAGTATTTTTAGGGTTTCGTACCCAAAGGGTAAAAACGGAACCCTATTACCACCTAGATGTCTGTCCGCCTGTCTCCAAGCTGTATCTCAAGAACAGCGGTTCTTGAGATACAGCTAGTTAGCTAGACATCTAAAATTTTCACAGATTGTGTATTTCTGTTGCCGCTATAACGACAAATACTAAAAACATAATAAAATGAATATTTAAGGGAGGCTTCAATAATGGCAACAGGTAGGCACTTCAAAATTTCACAAAATCCTCAATTTTATATGTACTTTAATCTATACTAATATTATAATTGGGACGAGTTTATTTGTTTGTTTGAACGCGCTAATCTCAGAAACTACTGGTGCGATTTGAAAAATTCTTTCAGTGTTAGATAGCCCATTTATCGAGGAAGGCTATAGGGCATAGGCTATACAACATCACGCTGTGACTTTTAGAAGCGAAAATACAGAGGAAATTGTGGAAAAACGGGGGAAATTATTTGAAAAGGCTTATTTGAACGCGCTAATCTCAGGAACTACTGGTCCGATTTGAAAAATTCTTACATTGTTAGATAGCCCATTTATCGAGGAAGACTAAAGGCCATATTTTATCACGGTAAGACTAGTAGGAGCGAAGAAATAGAGGAAAATGTGGAAAAAATGGGGGAAAATTATTTGAAAGGCTTATTTGAACGCGTTAATTTCAGAAATTACTGGTCCGATTTGAAAAATTCTTTCAGTGTTAGATAGCCCATTTATCGAGAAAGGTTATAGGCTATATTTTATCACGCTTAGACTAATAGGAGCGAAGAAATAGAAGAAAATGTGTAAAAATGGGGGAAATTATTTGAAAGGACTTATCTCGCAACTACTGGCGCAATTTTTATGTTATTTGCCACAGATAAGAAGTAGACTACGTGCAGGATCACAGGCTATTTTTTGTGGACTAATTTGTCTATGAAATATCTAATTTACGCGGGCGAAGCCGCGCGGAACGTCTAGTAATATTATATTGTCGATTGGACAAGTAAGATGGATAGTAATGGGGGGGGTCCGGACCCCCAGGACCCCCCCCTTATATACGCCCATGATTTCATTACTTTTTAAAGTTGTTTGGCAGGGTTTTTTTTTAAATTTCTTAATTTAATTTTATTGTCAATCGTAGGTAGTGATTTATTTAGACAAAAATATTGCATTGATTTTCTCACAAGGATTTGGCGGTTTACTATATTTGGTGATCATTTACTATATTTGGCGGTCATTTACTATATTTGGTGATCATTTACTTTATTTGGTGATCATTTACTATATTTGGTGGTCATTTACTATATTTGGTGATCATTTACTATATTTGGTGTCCGATTACAATTTGAAGTATTGTCATGACTAAAATAGCTGGTAGTGTTGCAATTTTAGACTTTATTTTTTTGGTGTTCAATATCTTTTTTTGGTAAACAAGTTTAGGGTATTAGTGCATTTTTGGTGGTCATTATATTTGTTCTCATAAACAATCAGGTGGATTGTCTGACAAGATGATCCATACGTCGGATGGGCATGTAAAAAGTCGGTCCTGCGCCTAATCTCTAGCCAGTCGTGTCGGTCGGCCGTCCCACTGGGTTATGAGAGATAAAAAGGAAAAGAGAGTGCTCTTGTATACTGAGCACACACTTGGGCACTATAAAATTACTCCTGCGTACCTAACTAGCCTGGTTTCAATGAAACCGGCTACCGTCACCGAAACCAATGTGGGAGTTATTATTATAGGTCATACTTTAATACAAGACCTAAGCCTAAATTCGTGGACCTTACGTTTGTTGGATTTTTATATTTCACATAGGTCATACTATAATACAAAACCTAAGCCTAAATTCGTGGATCTAACTCAATCTAAATTGTAACACAGTAAGGTCAAAAGGTGAACAACTCCTACATTTTGGTAGGCCAACAAACTTTGGTAGCGATCTGTATGCGGGTAATATGCTCGATTTAAACGCGTGCTTCACTGAATAAATTCTAGACTTATACTTAAAGGAGTGAATTTTGTTTTATGGATTTGCTTAGGCGATTTTTAGGGAAAAAACCTATGACGACGTTGGCCAATGATAGGCAAATACACGTTTAGGGTCTTAGGGACAATGGACATAGTTGTTACATTGCGGAATTGTTAGTATACTCTACATCAGCAAGTATCTAATACCATACTGAGATCAGTTATATGTTACAGGATGTTGGGATTACGACAAGTATGCGTGCTTTGATGCCCCTGTACAAATATTTGGGACGCCTTTGTGATAACTGATAAGCCACGTGGATCGTGGTGTACAACATGTTCGTAATATACAAAACCTCGGAGTCAGGACTATGAAGTTTGTGTCTACAGTAGTAATTCATACTAATATTATAGGCAAATGCGAAAGTTTCTATCTGTATGTTAATTTTTCACGCCTAACCGCTGAACCAATTTTGTTAAAATGGTACGGAGATACTTTGAGTCCCGAGAAAGGACATAGGAGAATTTTTATCCCGGAAAAATGTACGGTTCTTATGCGACAAACAAATGGCGCAGTGGTTGCTGGCGTCATCTAGTAATATCAACTTGGCTGTCTGTTGTCTTCATTATAGCCCAAAGAGACACTTCTTTACTCCTGGACATAGGAATCTCTGTAGATAAATTCTTGAAATGATTAAAGGAAAACTTGTATATCCCAGTGAAACCGGAATAAAATTGCCTGTATGAAACTGAAATATCGGTGTCGCAGTTGACGAATTTGTATTTGGTATCGATGCATCGGTTTTATTGTGGCAATCAATTCGCCCATATAATTTGACATTTAATGGTCGTTGGCCGTTGCCTGTTTTCTGCCCACATGGTGACTGTCAACGGTTTATTTTTAACTAGATAACGCCTACAACTCCGTTGAACCGAAATAAGTTAATCTCGCGGGAACTTTACATTTTTCCGGAATAAAAATGACCTTTCTCGGGACTCAAAGTATCTCCTGGATACCAAAATCGGTTCAATGTTTAAAGTGTGAAGATGTAACAGACAGATAGACAAAGACGCATTTATAATATTAGTGTTGATCTTGCTCAAAATGCTCATCTAAAAGACGAGAATCTTGACTCATAATAGATGAGCAAGAATCAAGATTCTTTACCTGATGCGTGTGTTTATATTGGGCTATCATAATTCGATTACAGGTCATCATAGACGAATTTACACTCTACAATCTAACATTTGTGACTTCTGAGTTGTGCTGTATCTCTTAAACCCCTAATACCAGTTAATAATATGCAACCAAACACGTGACCTATCTGGTGCTGGTATAAAAACATGGCGCATTTTTAAACATCATCACAAAGTAAACTATATTATAATGTAGAGAAAAAAATAGAGCTGGCATGTTCCTCGTAAAAAGTATTAAAATTAGTGAGATGTGGGATAAGAAAAGGACAATTCTACTGCCTAATGTGCTAATGTGATGTTAATAAACGAAGAAAAATGGTAGGTTCTGCAATATTTCCCAGTATCATAGCCATGACGTCAAGAATCGACGCCGTACTGTTGATATTATGTTCCAAAATATTTCATCCAGTGCATTGATGTATATGACTTTATAACGATAAAAAATATTTTAAACATGTTTAAATACGCTTCTAGAACGTGAGAATTGTCTTACCATACAATATGGCTTCGTATACACGGTGTCATGACTTCATGAGCACTAGCCAGTATACTGGGTTATATTTCGGAACTTACGCTACGACAGTACTAGCTAATCGATATTGCTATCATTGTCTGCTTTATAACTTTTCCGACGTATACGACAAAGACAGGAATTAGTTCTGTCTTAATTTTCGTATCTAAACAAGGCCGCTATAGTTTTAAGAGTACGGTAGGTTAGATACATCTCTATTCTCTACAATATGAGAAAACTTGAAGCCTGCAGAGCTGCCAACATTCAATTATCGAGTTTAAGGACTGTTCTAGATCTACCCTCATTATCGAGTTAAATGGAAGAGGTCACTACGAAATTTCTGATAAACGCTATCGCTTTTTCTCAGAAAAGATAGATAAGGACATTCTGCTGTACTGTGTCTAAATTCCAAGTTTAGTTAGCAGTGACTTAAAAAAAGGCATAAGAACCCGCCGCCGTATCACGTATCTTGCGAGAGCAATGCGATAGCAATTATTGCGCGATAATTGCTCCAAAATCGCAATTTCGTATCACGTAACAGCCAAAACAATACGATTGCAATCGATCGCTTACATGACACCATTGTTTTTGACAACCAGCAATCGATCGGATTGTTGATATATTATTACATGATAGCCCTGCCGGTCAAATGAGCTGGCCATTACGCTGATTAATAGTAATACAAATAAAATATACGCCACACGTATTCACGTGTCATATTTCAACGTTTTTAATACAAACCACGACCACAATGAAGTGACAATTTTTGACGTGATAACGTCTTATAATTCGATATGGGCTGCGCGCCCAAAAAACATGACAGTTCATGCGGCGTTACCTCGCTGACAGCTCTGAGGCGTTCCATTTAAGGCTTGAAGTGCAAGCGAGAGCGCAGAACGAGCGACAAGGAAGCACAAACAATCGGCCTTTGCGTTCGGCAGCGTTCGACATCCGTCTCTCCCCTAAGTCCTACTTGGGTGACGTCATACGGTCCGATCCGTTCTGTAGGGTTACCCTGGGACGCAAATCCCTCTGGCGTAATAATAAATAAAACAATCAGTGAGTGTCAGCGAAAAGACGATAATTTATTCCATTGAATTACATATTATTATACAAAATGTTGTCGAGTAAGCGATAGCGCGATCTGGAGGCCTAACAGCGACATCTGTTATTAAATCGCGGATCTAAATTTACTTATAAAATATTATGAAGTTCAACTCAACAAAGGTAGTTGTCACGTTTAGCTATCGTCAGTAAACCGACTTTACAGACAACCGATTTTTTTCTAGTCTTTCATATTTTGAATTTTCGATGAGAACTAAGTGTGAAGTATAACTTCGAAATTATAAAAAGTTAACCCAAAACTTACCAAATACCAGAATTGGACCCCAGGTAAAGTTATAAAGAGCAGCCCTTTAATACCCTTTGCAAATATTCAACTAAACCCTTAAAAAGCCAGGCCACCGTTTTTCACCTGTAAAACGTATACACTTCATTTAAACTAGACATCCTAATTACCTATAGGGCTTCAATATCACGTGTCTCCAAGACGGATAGGTTTACTAAAGGATATTTGTTATTTACAACTTAGAAATGTGTTTCTTTGAGGAATAACAGAGTAACGCTTTTTCAAATGAAAACTTTTCTGAGGATGGTTAAAAATGTTAAGGTGGCAGAAACTCTGGACATGTGACCTGATCGAAATTTGATAAGAAGTTGCTGCATAGGAGAGGAAGGAATCTCTTCATTTACCGCACAGCGGAATTGTATATTTTTTCTAAGATACTTTCACTTTGAAAAATTGCATTTTTAGATTTTCAGAAGATCAAAGTTGCACTGCTTCCAAACTCCAAAGTACTATCATTGAAGTTGATTCATATTTTTAATTTTACCTACATAATTTGGTAGCGTTATGTCAAACCCAACCGACAGACATTACCAATATCGACACGATCCGACCACATGACGTAGGCTCGTCAACTGCCTATAAATCAATTTCTTCCATAGTACATGGAGGTTGTATAGGTTTATTTTTAACCGACTTCCAAAAAACGAGGAGGTTATATGTTCGGCTGTGGATATTTTTATTTTTTTTTTTTTTTTTTTTTTTTTTTTTTTTTTTTGTATGTTCAACGATTACTCCGCCGTTTGTGAACCGATTTTCGAAATTTTTGCTTTGTTGTATTTGGTTTTACTCCAATTTGGTACCATGTTCACAAAGTGGTGACCTGATGATGGGATCCAGGAGTAATCGAGGGAACTCCTCGAAATTTATATGGAAACATATGGTGATTTTGGTTTTATGTGAAGTGTACTAAGAATATGCTACCAAAAAGTCAAATATTGGGTCAAGGTATACCATGGTTTCGAAGATGCTGAGAGAACTCCTGACTCCTTATAGATACACGTTTGGGAGTTTCGGCGTTGTTTTAAGAACAGAAAGCATATGCTACTATGCAACTCATATTCATCATCATAATCATCATCATCATCATCATCATCATCATCATCGTCTTCATCATTACCACGTCGTGTAAAGGTCACCAATGTCTCATGGCACAGAATAGATAATAGTACAAGGCATAGGTGTGGATATACTAATAATAATAATAATTTTATACTGTATAACAACACTTTGTTTAAATATATACGGCGGTCAGCGCCGCGGAGGCGACGGTATCGCGGCGCCGCCGCGCGGCGAGTGGCGGAAGATCGAATATACTTTACTACTTTATATACAGATCGAATACTTTACTAACTACTTTATAAAATTTTAATAGACAAAATATAGAATTAAAATAAAGTTATTTTAAAAAGAGCATTTAATTAAACAAAACAAAGTCAATAAGTGTCTTTTTAATTAGTTATACTTATTAATCGATAGATGGCGCACTAAGTATCGATTTGAATGGATTTGAAATTGAATTCTTGATTACAAGAACAGCTGTCAATAATTATGATAATATTAAATTATATTACTAGCTGTCCCGGCAAACGTTGTTTTGCCAAATAAATAATTTTTGGTATGAAAAATAGATGTTGGCCGATTCTCAGACCAATATCCTCACAATATGCTCACATAATTTCATGAGAATCGGTCAAGCCGTTTCTGAGGAGTATGGCAACGAAAACTGTTACACGAGAATTTTATATATTAGATGATTAGATGAGTAGCTACGCTACATCCTATGCAAGTTTATACAGTTTTTTATCTGATAGATCCTTCGATCGTGGTAAAACGAGACACAATAGCCTTTCTATTGTTATCGCAATCGCCGGTGACCGCTTGGGGTTTGAAGTATTAAAATTGTTAAATTACTTAGCACAATATGTTCACTTCACTGATAATATATTATTTTGTGAGTGTGAACTGTGACTCTTAACAAATTGTAATAAGATACGTAAAATATACGCGAAGGTTTACCTAGCAGTGTAACTAAAAAGAGTGAAATTATTATTATTTTTAACAAAAAATTAAAACCGACTTCCAAGGTAAAAACAATATTAACATTAATATGAACTAAAAAGTATTAAATAATTTTTGCTACCTAATAGTGCCTTTTTCCGAATTCGGCTAAACCTCAACTATTTCTGTACTCAATCTTCATAATTTTGAAGTCGGTGCCAGTTCCAAAAGTTTCAAATATTCTGTCAGAGGACTGAAGATTCAGCTATCTGGTACCGACTTCAAAATAATGAAGATTGAGTACAGAAATAGTTGAGGTTTAGCCGAATTCGGAAAAAGGCACTATTAGGTAGCAAAAATTATTTAATACTTTTTAGTTCATATTAATGTTAATATTGTTTTTACCTTGGAAGTCGGTTTTAATTTTTTGTTAATTAAATTTTATGTTGGTGTGTATTCCCAACATTATAAATTGCTGGCAATTTAAAAGCACTCGATTTTATAAATTATTCATCAGCACCGCATGTTCGAGCATCGATTAGTATTTTGTTACGTCACATCGTAAACAAACGTTACCCTGGGTTACCTAAATACATAAATTGACGAAGTTCGGAACAAGCACCCTTTGACCGTAACTTTCTGAGGAACAATGTAAGCCTTACACCTTGGAATTACTGAAATGGAGTTAGAAAGGAAAGTTTAAATAAGAAAGAGAAAAGAAACAATATAAGCCTTACGTTAGGTCTTGGAATTACTGAATTATTGGAAGTGAGAAAGGGTAAGTAAGGAAGAGATAAAAACCGGCCAAGTGCGAGTCGGACTCGCGCACCGAGGGTTCCGTACAAACCTGCAAGGTTTACAAAGTTCGTTCATTACGACAATCGAGTATGAGGAAATGGGTAGTAAGTTTAAAATTATTAAAAAAAAATATATTATGTGATGTAACTAAAAATTTATGGTTTTCGTAATTTTTCCTTTATCTATGCTATAAGACGTTGCTTCGTACCAAATTTCAAGATTCTGAGTTCACGGGAAGCACCCTGTAGGTTTTGATTCCCTTGCAAGTGTCGAAAATTTGCGGCATAAACGGCTGTATCTTTTGATTGCGTTGGCTTAGAAGTTTGATTTTTTCACAGCTTCAAGGGACAGTAGACCTGAGTAATTGATATAAATTTCAGCTTCATACCTCCACGCGTTCCTGAGAAAAAGGGTCTTGACAGACGGACAGACGGACAACAAAGTGATCCTATAAGGGTTCCGTTTTTTTCCTTTTGAGGTACGGAACCCTAAAAATAAATACGATGAAAGGAGAGGAAATAAAATGAAACCCTAATTAAATATTATTATTTAAGATGTTGGTCAACACCTTTTAACTCAGGATCTTAAAAACTTCCTCAGAGCATCAACACTTTTGATGCTCTTTACGGTGCGTCCACATTTGTATCATTTGCGCGATCAGATCTCCGTCGCGATCATCACGCCGTATCAAAATGATACGCGTATCATAATACGCGTATCATTTTGCGTCCACACTAGAGATCATGATACGGCGCGATGATCGCGACGGAGATCTGATCGGAGATCTGATCGCGCAAATGATACAAATATGGACGCACCGTAAGAAGTTTTCCTTTGAATATCCAGTCACAAAGCACAAATTATTATAAGCTAGACATTTTGTCAAAGTGAGAAGCTGTCAACGCGGCAACGTGCAAAGAAAGAATGGCACTTGAGAATTAAGAATGAGTCTCTACGAGAGTTGAGTAGCATGAGTCTCTTCCTTTTATTCTTAATTATCCATTAATCGGTGGGTATTTATAAAAACCTGTACAGCATTTCAAGCTCTAAGAGAAGATAATAGACAGACAAACTTAATAATATTAGTATGGACTATGTAGATAATACAGTTATTGGAAGTTGAAACCTGGTGCTAATTCTGTTTGCGAGTTGATGCAATTGCGAGTAGTTCGATCAACGTCTATTGATTTAGTAGTGTTTTGAGTGAGAGCTGCGAACCGAGTTATTATGAACTTTTGCCCCGTTAATAATAGTTAATTCACGGAAATATAACATTGTTTCGTCATGGAAAATAGCTATCATCATTCGAAATTTCATAAAAATTCGTGGAATAGTTTTTGTGTGAAAAAGCAGCGAAAAACACACGCACGAACGAACCTGTCGACATAATATCGTACAACTGTAGGAAGCAGTACCTCTACATAGAGATTGCGAGTCGCAAGAAAAGAACAAGGATTCCTCTTAGGGTTGATACTTATAAAGACTGAGGGCCTGTTTCACCACTTTCTGATAAAGTGGCGAATAGGCTGTTCGCAACTTTTTTGACAGATTCTCCATACTTCATCTGTCAAGTTAAGTGGTGGATAGCCTTTACGGCACCAACTTACTTTTCTATAACAACGCCTGTGGTGCAACGTCAAACGTGCAACCTACTCTCACAAGTATATGTTGACGAGTCAGTCAAGTCGATAAGGACGCCGCGCGGAAGTAGCTACGAAGCAGCTTTGAGTCAAAATGATGGTACTTGGTTGATATTGTCAAGGCTAAAGACTTTAGTGTTACTCAACACTCCTACTGGGTTATGAAAGTAAATGATAACTTGAGCACTATAAATCACTTCTGCGTCTATTATCTACGATACCGGTTATAGAGCTTTATTACGCCTATAACCGAGTACAGTGGCGAGACAGTGCTCTCGGCCAATCAAATTATCTGTTTGCACTGTTCAGACCCTTAGGAACGCCTATGTTACTGGAAAGTAGAGTTTTTATTTTTTCAAAAAAACTCAGTCGGTTCATACCAGAACTTGACAAGTGGCAACCCTAGCGAAGATGCATCTTTCCATTAAAGTCAATTAGATGCGATTTGATCCACTTGTATTTTAATCCAGTCCTCTTGAATCAAGATTCGACAAAGATGGATTTGCATTTTCAATGGACGGGGATGGATAAATGGTTTCTGTATTTCAATTCTGGTATTTTTAATGCAATGATGCAGCTTCATTCCTGGATAGATTAAAGGTATAAGTTGGAAGCCGGCTACATGAAGTGGCAACTGGCAGCAGACGACGTGTCGTCGCGACACTACTGGTTTCTATGTATTTCTATGAATAAGTGTCGCTAGCTTCGTGTCGCTAGCTGCGGACTGCGGAGGGTATTTCATAGAAATACATTGAAACCAGTAGTGTCGCGACGACAGGTCGTCTGCAGTCGCGTGTTCCTCGGTTCCAACTGGTACCTTTTGTCCGTTTCCTATCAAACAACAATTAATTGGTGTTCACAGGAAAGGTCAAATGTGTTGTGAGTCGTTTGACGGTTGCTTGATGCTTCAACAGATTAGGTACTTTTTCGGTGTTCGTTATTAAACGAACTGGATCAAACTAGGAGCGAACTTCAATTATTTTTGATCGGTTTTGACTTTGGAGACACCAAATTTTTACAAAGTAACGCGTCATTGCAACATTAGCGTGTGCGGCGCGGGCGGTGCCGCTGCCGCTGCGGCGTGTGTGTAAACAGCCTTAGTATCAAGTATTTGTGTACGTAGAGCCATCAAAACATGCATACAAAGTGACAACAATGGACTTATTAACCTCTGTATTATGACATATGACTCGTGAGTCATCACTCATCAACGAATATGGCGAGGCATTCAAATATGATGGTGAATGTCGAATGAGTGATAAGAGTACCACAAAACAAAAGCCTTAGTAAGTAAATTTTGAAAATAAAATGAAGACTTTAAGGTTTCCATAAAAATATTTATTCAATTGAACTATGCAACGTCGATTACGTTATCAAACAGCAATGTAATATTATAAATGCCAAAGTGTGTCTGTCTGAACCGTATTTGCTGGGTATGGAGATACTTTGAGTCCCGGGAAAGGACATTGGATACTTTTTATCCCCGAAAAATGTTCAGTTCCCGCACGATGAACGGATTTAGGCGTAGTAATCTAGTTACTTTATAATTGACTGGGATGGGGTCACGTCCTAACTCAGGACAAAGCTTTTCTTCGCAACTTATTCTTATACAAAGAAATCCTATACGCACTTCCGTACCCGACTTTACCATTATCAGATTCAGCGCGACCAATAAATATACATATTGTGTACCGTAAATAGAACAAAGCGATTGACCTGTATACAATCACTTACAAAAGTGCCAATTACGAGTAGCCAAAAATAAAGAATACCTTGCAATGTGCAGGCTTGGGAGACTAAAATGAAAGATGAGTTGTCCGCGAAAGATGTTTAATTACTGCCTTAATAATTTCTTAACCTAACTTATATAGGAGGGAGGTGAGACACACATGCGGTGTCATCAGCATGACATTCATGAAATCATGACGCTATTGGAAATATATTTAGAATTGCGTTTTTATAAGGTGCGGTAAAATCAGTTGCTCATATTATTAATTTGATCAGATGATAATAATACTTGTCTTTTTCTGACACATTGGAAGTCTTTACTGGATCTTCTTATTTTTGAGTTTCCGTTGAGCGGAAAGTCATCCATATACTCGTAATATACAGTGTAAAAAGCATCCCAGCGCGCAGCGTCACAACTCACAAGTTTTCCCATACAAAAGTGAAAAAAAAATTAGCCTTTCAGCGCTACTAATTTCACAGTGAACTATCTACAAGGAACACATACACACCCTATAAAGTATTATCACTTTGTTTTGTTACACCCTGTATATATTGTCTTTTTGCACAAGCGTTTATTCAAAAGCAGTACATCAAATTATAACCAAAATATCCGTTGTTTAATTTACCACACCTATAGCAAAAGCCCTGAAGTCCTTGGAACAGTTTTCAAAGAAACCGCATAAGTGTTACATATGCCACTTGTGAAATATCTCTTACAACTGCGGAACTTTGTTAACTCGACAATTTTATGAAGTAAAATATATTAAATTATTTTGTATCCCATTCGGCAAACTTGAAGAAATTCAACCATTGACCTTGCTCACACACGAAATCATAGATCAATGACCGATTTCCACGCATTCGGAGATTGGGCTATAGATCGCTCTCTGTCATAAGATAGAGCGACCTAGTTCAAATGTTTATTATCTGCTAGACTAGATGAATCGTGAACTCCTAACATATTTCTCACCGTACAAACCTTTGCTTAGACTTCCACGAATATTTTAGGACTAGAATCAGCCAAATCGGTTCATGCGTGCTCGAGTTTTAGCGACACTAGCAAAAATAGAAAATAGAGAACTTTGGTCTTACGACTATTTCAATTTCCACAATCTACCATTTCATAAAGCAACGGATAAGTTTTTGGCTAACCAATTTTAGTGTATTCTATCTGAAGCATGCAACACGCGATTCAACCCTAGGTCACCCACAGTTTCAGCGAAATAAAATTGCAGTTTGGAGTTTGGACTATTAAAACTTAAAATGGCGCTAATATTATGGCTAAGAGTCAGCCGTCAGGCCACGTTCTTCGTTGTGTTGCGACTTGCGGTGCGTCTTCGCAACGATATTTAAAGGACCTCTGTATAATGAACCTTGATAAGTAACTATGACCGCCACCATGATTGCAAAGCTGCTTATAGCAAACACAACGACGTCGCTAATGATAAAACATAGACGAATATGCTTCTACACGTTTTGCCTGCTTTAGTCCATCATAGGCCAATGTCATTTGATCAGACCACATTACACATTCGGTTGCTTCATTCATTCTTCATTGTTGTGACGGAACGATGAATAGAATTCAGAGTGAGAGAGTGAATTGTTGCTGTATTATCGCGCGTCGCCTCAACGCAAAACTTGTTATTCCTCCGCACCGCAGGAGAGCGTGGCTTCTAAATAAGGTCATAAACAATATTTCCGGGGAAACTGCACTATTAAAACTTAAAATGGCGGCATTATTTTGGCGGGAATATACGGCTAAATATAAAGCCGTCACGCCGACAGCTGCAATGCGGCTCACTCCGCGAAATTTTAATCCGCCTCACAAAGGGCTCATTTAAAGGCTGTCGCTATGGCCAGGTAATTGTAATATTATAGTTTAATTGAAAAAACAAAGCATACGCCATTTTGTTGAACGAGCAGTGCCATGGGGTCACAAGAAGTCCAAGATCGTCCATTCGTATCGGCTTTCATATTCCTACCAAATCTTCAGGCTTCCCAATTCGACTTTTAGGATACGTGATACCTCTCAAGCTCAAATCAGACCAGCAGTTTAGACTTAGAATCTTAAACTACAGTGTCAAAGAAATATAGTAAGTATCCAAAAACATAACCCAATTTCTGGATGAAATTAATTAAGATGTAGAGACCACGATGCCGAAGGACATAGGCTATGTCATAATACGTCATGTCCTTTTCCGTAAACAGGTATGTTATATCAAGTCGGGAAAATGTATAAGTTCCCGCGGAAATATTTGCACTTATGAAGTCGAAAACATCCAGACTGTATCGCCATTAATTTACAGCTTCATCCAATTCACATTGGGTAAACAAACGTCCACAGACTTCGGATGACCAATCAGAACGCTTTCGACGTTAGATATTGACGTTTATGCATGACTGCATCGAAACCTCATCGAAGCTATATCGACGTTGGAATATTCAGAAACGGGTATGTGAATGCTATACGTATAGTTAATTAGCAAGCCAGTAGTAATCGAGTGCGCCTTTGTTCGGTATTCAATGTAAAGGGCACTCCATACGTGAATGGACGTGGAGAGTCTCGATGTGACGTACTGTATGTATACATAGTGTTTTTTTTTTTAAGTGAAGGTTTGCAAGGATATTTACAGTACAGTTCGACAAGGCTTTAAATGGACGTGGCGAGAAAAGGAACTAACGCTTCTTTAATACAAAAACGTCATTTTTAACATATGTGTGACAGTTCTCCTTTACCAGCGCAGCAGCGCCCCGTCCACATTTATTTAGAGCTTGGAGCACTATTCCTATGTGTATATTATATTTTAAATTATTATTTTTAACAAAAAATGAAAACCGACTTCCAGAGTAAAAAAACAATAATAATTCTTATATAATGAACAAAAAAGTATGAAATAATTCTTACTCTTAATAGTGCCTTATGCAGAATACTCCTAAACTTCTACTATTTCTGTACACAATCTTCATTATTTTGAAGTCGATACCAGTAAGTACTAAGAATGGTGAGTCCTTTGACAAAATATTTTTAATTTTAAAGACTGGTACCGACTTCAAAATTATGAAGATTGTGTACCTACAGAAATAGTAGAAGTTTAGGAGTATTCTGCATAAGGCCCTATTAAGAGTAAGAATTATTTCATACTTTTTTGTTCATTATATAAGAATTATTATTGTTTTTTTACTCTGGAAGTCGGTTTTCATTTTTTGTTAAAAATAATAATTTCACTCTCTTTAGTAATTTAAGTAATTTATAAGGTTTTCTGTAAATACTAATGTGTTCTACTAAGTGAATTTGGAGCCAGGATACACATTTATGATATGAGAACCATAAAGTTAATATACCTAGCGCCCTCTCGGAATAGAGAATTGCATAAGCAACTCCAAGAATATACTCGTATCACTGTATAATTAATAATATAAGCTTGGCGTTAATCAAGCAATGATAAAATTAGTGTTCATGCGCTTATCTCTATAGATAGGCGCATGAACATTACATGAGGCGATAGAGGAGAGGAGATATAGAGATCTATCTCTCCCTCTATAGTCTATAGAGGAGATATATCATAATATCCTTGAAAGTCATTAATTAGCTCACTATAATGTTCATATAATATTATGCTTAAACTACTTAGAACTACGTTACTATAACTATTTATATTGTCTCCATAATAAGAGTTTCTTACATACGGACATACCTCATAATTCATAGATATCATGATCAAATTGCTAACTTGGTAACTTGATATCACCAAGTTTGAATCATTTACTTTGATATAACAATATAATTTTTGAAATCGTTCGACAAATTAAGAGTTATGATTTAATGATTCTGATGATGAATGTAATTTGCATAGTAGCATATGCTTTGAGTTCTTAAACCAAAGCCGAAACCCTCAAACATGCATCTATAAGGAATCCGGAGTTCTCTTAGCACCTTCGGAACCAAGGTATATTATCTTAGTGCAAAATTTTGCTTTTTGGTAGCATAATATGCTTAGGATACTTCTCATAAAATCGAAATCACCATATGTTTCCATACAAATCTTGAGGAGTTCTCTCGATCACTCATGGATCTTATCATCAGGTCGAAATAATAACATAATTTTCAATAACTTTCAAAATAGCTTAGTTTTTTACAGAACAATGTTTAAAGACAACCGTGATCCGTTTTGATCTAAAAATACTATGAAAAATACCTACCAAAATAAGGCCATAACGTGAAGGTGTATGGTGGAATGGTGGTGATAGTGATTATGATGATGATGATTAACCCATTCGCTGCGGCGGACGCCCATCGGCGTCTTTGGACGTCACATTCAGATGCGGCATACGCCCATCGGCGTCTTTTTTTAGTAGCTTATATTTTGGCTAAAACAAATTATAAAAGTTTATACGTGCAATATATGCTCAAATTTTGAAAATACAATAACGTAATGCACGCCGTTTCAATAAATTCAACTTTCTGCAAAATGGCCAATTCCTTTTTAGATGCGGAAGACGCCTAAAGGTGTTTTCCAGCTATTGACAACCTTTGGTTTTAATAAATTTTTCTTCAACTTTTCAGCCAACTGTAATACCATAAACATCTATAATAATATTATTATCTACATTCTAATTCAGATTGCTTCAAACAACGCGCGTGAAGCAGGTTTTATGTATGTGGTGCCCGGGCTTGTGTTGCCATGTTATTCAAATTACCCCAAAATCAATTAAATAAATATAATTATTTAATTGATTTTGGGGTAAGTAAAGTCGCGCAAGGCGTAGGCGACGTGGGCGACCGCCCACGGCCTCGCGCTCTAAGGGGCCTCGCGCCCCTAGGACCGAGAGGTTTTTTTAAGAATTTATGAGTTTGGATACCCAAATATTCATAAATAAAAGTATCAAAAATTATTTCTCTCAACAAATCAGTCCTCTTGCGTCATCCATCAGGGGCCTCGCAAAATATATTTTAGGGGGCCTCGCAAGATATAATCTTGCCCACATCAAATTTAGGTCTTGCCCCGCCACTGGGTAAGTATATAAAAATTTTCTACCGTGGGAGAGCCATGCTTCGGCACGAATGGGCCGGCTCGACCGGAGAAATACCACGGGCTCACAGAAAACCGGCGTGAAACAGCGCTTGCGCTGTGTTTCGCCGAGTGAGTGAGTTTACCGGAGGCCCGATCCCCTACCCTTTTCCCTTCCCTACCCTCCCTTATTTCCTTCCCTACCCTCCCCTATTTCCTTCCCTACCCTCCCCTATTCTCTTCTCTACCCTCCCCTACCCTATTACCCCATTCCCTCGTAAAAGGCCGGCAACGCACCTGCATCTCTTCTGATGCTGCGAGTGTCCATGGGCAACGGAAGTTGCTTTCCATCAGGTGACCCGTTTGCTCGTTTGCCCACTTTTTTCATTAAAAAAAAGTTATTATTAGACATCGGATTATATGCATTTGCATAATATGCAGATGCATATAATGACACTTTTTAGGCGTTAGTGCATATTTTGGCAATTTTTCGTTGATAGTGCATATTACAGTCATATTATGCCCTCGTAGTCTTCAAACTAGCTATCATAATACACACAAAGGTCAAGAAATAGAGGCACGATGGACCAAAATATTTCAAATATGTGGCCCCATTCCTATTTAAAGAGTTCCGCGATACACCCGATACCTGTACGCTGCCTTAGTGCTTGAATGGCCCACCGACCAAACCCCCCATTCAAGCACTAAGGCAGCGTGTAGGTACAATATAATATTTCTAGAAACCAATTTTTTTTACACATTGGAAAAAAAATTGAACATTACAACATTAAAAAAATAATAATAAAGTAGGTAATGAACTTTCATGGGATATGGGCAATAATATTGCAATCGGAAAATGTTGGTAGAAAATTATTGGTATTGTGCAAGAAATGACCAATCCTAGATTTAATGGAATGATGAATATTGGCGCATTTATTAGCGACACCACCGGAAAACTCATCGAAAAAATAACAAATTTTAATACTAAGTAACGTTTGATTGTGCATATTTTGTGCATATTTCGTCACTTTGATCGTGCATATAATCCGATGTCTACTTATTATTAATAAATTCAACATGATACCTGGGCTTCATAACATTATCAATTACCAGAAAAATAACGTTACGTACCCTTATTTTCATAAAAGGGGTGTAGACTATTTTTAGGAAATATATTTATTTTACAGATGTACTTGTGTTCTAGGGAACCCGGAGAAATTAAATTAAACCTAGAATACTGCAAGCGTTAATGCTTATCATCAGCTGGTATGCGATATGCTCGTCGCGACATTTTAATAAAAAAAAATTAAATAAAAAATATATGGCAACTACGAAAAATTCGAGTAACGAAACGCATTCGTGAGTAACGTGTCGTTACTCGGTACTAGATGTCGTACCCGTTACTCAGTACCGAAATACATACGGTTTGCTACAGCTCTACTAAGTATAATTTAGTACACACAGGTACAATCCCATTTGTATATCCCATGTATATCCCATTAACCAAATCAAAATAAAACAATTTTGATTTTGATTTTTTTTGATTTTAACAAAGTTGTAACAAAAAAATTATATATGTAGGTAAGTAAATAATAAAATTATCTCTAAATTAATTAATATGATGATGTTATACGATATGTTTATAAAAGATAGAAACAAAAAAATATGCATATATATTCCCTACTATCTCAAATCTCCAAAAAAAATATCATAATGTTATCATAGTTTATTTTCAGGTTACTTATTAAAAATATTCTTGAAAATATGCATAATACGCTTACGGAAATTACGAAAAGGTTTGCCACCCCTGTTATTAATTTATACTGATAATTTTGCTATTATTATCACTAAAAACTAAAATATATGAGATGTTAGTCGAAAGGGGGCATAATTTATTTAATTAATACAATTTACTTACCATTTCTCGCCATATTCAACCAATTTTCACCATATAACAATTGAAGGCCAATAACTGCACACAAATAATAATTTATGCCGTAAGATTAATTTTTACGCCAAATACGCTCTTGAACACACCACACGTTTGACGTAACTGAAGATTTTCCAATGAATTTAACGTAATAATGATTAATTTCTTATTAGTGTGCTGAAAACGCCGATCGGCGTCTTATTGTTACCCTTTGAGGTGCGGAAGACGCCCATCGGCGTCACGACGAAAATCGTCCCCGCACCTGGGTAATAAGTGTAGTTTTTATTGCCGCATGGAATGGGTTAATGTAATAAGCTTGATATTATTTGCTTTCAGTTCTTAAAACAACGCCGAAACCCCCAAACATGTATCTATAAGGAGTAAGGAGTTCTGTTCACAACCTTGGAACTATGGTATATCCTGGTGCAAAATCTTACTTTTTGGTAACATATGCCTGGAATACTTCATATGAAACCAAAAAAACCATATGTTTCCATTTGAATTTTGAGGAGTTCCCTCGATTACTCATGGATCCCATCATCAGGTCACCACCTTTCTGAACATGGGACCAAATTGGAGTGAAACCTAATACAACAAAACAAAAATTTTGAAAATAGGATCACAAACGGCGGAGCAATCGTTGAACATACATAAAAAAAATATATCCACAGCCGAACGTATAACCTCCTCGTTTTTTTGGAAGTCGGTTAAAAAAGAAGAGTACTTACTACTTTTACAAGGATTTTAAAGCGTGTGGCTCGTGCCGTGCAATCGGTGCAATCGAATAAATGGCCCAACTGTGTAATTTGGGACTATTTTACAAGTTTCGTTAATTAATATTTAATCATTCGATCGCGGATTCTTGGAAATGCTATTGTATTATATTGTCGCGATCACCGGTGCTTTTATGGGGCTTGAAAGAATAAAGTGGCATTAAAAAGAACATTTTTTATGCTAAAATTATAGTTCTTTTGAAACAGACGGTATTCGACTATACAGAGTGTAAAAAATTACAAAACTACGTTATAATACTTTAGGGTGTAGACGAGTTTCTTGTAGAGAGTTTACTGTGAAAATAGCAGCGCTGAAAGACCAAACTTTTTTCGCTTTTGTATGGGCAAGGGCCCGAGCGTCACGAGTTTCTCCATACAAAAGTGATTTTTTTGTCTTTCAGCGCTGCCACTTTCACAGTGAACTCCACAAGGAATACGTACACACCCTGAAGTATTATCACTTAGTTTTGTTACGCCTGTATAGTCAAAGTACTGAAATTCCTTCACATGCCATGCAACTTCATATTAATCACTTTCAATAGACTTGTTTCACGGCTCTGAATGTAGCGTCGCACTCAAGCCGCAGCTCATCCCTCAAAGGCGAACTTAATCCTTTGAGCGAAACTCCTCGTCGTCGCCTAAATAGCCTATGTGCCTCACCTAAATAGCCTAAGTTACTAACACTAAATGTAGGGAATCAATACCACGGCCTCAGTAAGAACCGGCGTGAAACAACGCATATTTTGTGTTTCGTCGAGTTATAATTTTACTAGATGACGCCTGCAACACCGTTGCGCCAAAATTTCCCGGGAATCAAAGTACCAGAATTTAGCAAAATCGTTTCAGCAGTTTAGGCGTGAAGAGGTAACAGACAGACACACTTTCGCGTTTACAATATTAACATAAATTTTTATATAAAAAGCCTGTAAGTACGTTTACCTAATACTAAAAGCGACCTAGATATAATGTCCACGGATGACTAATCTCTTTTGTTGACAACCAAATAACTGAACGTTTGAGAAAACTGTTGTCGCAAAAAGATTTAAAGTTATCTCTACTTTCTATTTTTTGGCACACACTGTTAGTGTTCCGTAACTCAAAGAAAAAAAAATGCTGAATAGTGTAGCTGATGTCAAACTTTTGGCGATTTGACCAATCATAACGCGTTTGGCGTTGGTTCCATATTTTATAAGAATACCACGGCATAAGAAGCAATATTCAAAACGGAAAACCATTACTTTATAGTGTTTATACAACGTTATAATGGGATAAAAGCTTTTATTAACATAATTAAATGCATTTCAGCCAAGTATGAACGTCGGAAAGTAGGACAAGGGGGAAATTGACAATTATATTCTGAAAGCCCACTCTTCCAACTTAGAATTAACTTAACAAAAGGTAGAATGGACTCCCGTAAGTACCGTAAAGAGATAGTTTATTCAGCAAGGAGGATTTATAAGAAAACTTTTTGGTGGGCGTAGCTGGTGTTATTAGCTGGCAAGAAAAAATATGTTGTGTCATAGATTTATGGAAGCATGTATTTTGGATAAGAGTTTAGGTAGAAAGTAAATACATTGTTATATTATGCGGTATGCCCTTCCCCGGTGCATGGCATATCTGCTTTTTTATTAAAATCGCATTTTTATTAAAGTCCAACATTTTTTAAGAATTTAAAAAAGAATGTAATAATAATTATTATTGTAGCAAAAAAACGAACCTTTTCTTTTTACAATATTCTACTGTAGGTTTACAAAAAATAGGGAATATTACGGTAGGTCGGAGGAGAGGGCGCTACTAGCACATAAGGTAAATAATTCGTCCAAAATCTGACACGTCTTATCAGAATATTGACAGAAACGTTGTCAAACGTTTAGCAAAACTTTTTGTTTTATCCTGCCTCAAGCGTGTAAACATTGTAGTAATTATATCACATTAATATGGGTTCCTTCATCCTTGTTGACTACGGAACTCTAAAAATATAGCGATACTTAGGTGCTCCCACGTCTACAGAGACGCACGAGTGTTTTAGTACAGCGTCAGTCTGCCCACTGTGTGTCATGTGCGCTAGCAGATTACTGTTAGCCACTGCGTTGGAAGTGGGGACGGGCAGGATTCGAACCTACGACGTCGAACTTGACGCGAGTGCTCTACCGTTGAGCCACTGAGTCGTCAAACGAGTATTACGAAAAACTCTATGCCTACTTAGTATTTCAGCATTTTGCTAATATACAACTCTATAATTACGGCAAGCTAATATTATGTATAAAGGACATGAGGCTGCTTTGGTGCGTGTTAGAAATAAAAATGTCACATGATACCTGTCAATGTTATTTTACGTGAGGCTAAAGACCGACAAGGCTTTAAATGAACGTGGCGAAAAAATGAACTTATGCCGCCATCATACAAAAACCCTATTTTTGACAGTTCTCCTTTACCAGCAGCGCCCCCGCCCGCTCATTTAAAGCCTTGTCGGTCCATAAAATGAAAACAACGCTGCACTGGCGTCATTATTGACAGCTGATTGTCATAATTCATAAACGTCTTCATATTAATTGGTCAACTCGCAAACAATCATCATTTTAGGTCTGCAGCCGCGGATGATTTTCATCATCATCAATGTTACTTTTGGAATTTCCAAAAATAAGCTTTTTTTTTCTTTTTCGAGATTGAAGCCAAGAATTGATATTTGATAGCTCTTTCATGCAAATGCGTACAACGAGATAAAATAAGCGTACAAGATATAGTCTAAGATCCCACTGCAAAACTGTGCAGGTATCGAGTACACGCTTAAAACCACATTTTTACAAATATTTATGATAAGGAGAACCTATTTCTACTGGGGTGCCAGTCCAAATGTGGCCGCAACTATTTTTAAATATTTTTTTAAAAATTGAGTTTGCGGGATAAAATGTTTTCATCGGGTATTGAAAGCAAACATGGTTCATTTCACGGCAATGAGTATAGAGATTTAGAAAAATCCGGTGTGCCGTTAGGCACCCGGTCGCAACTCTGTCGTAACCAGGTGTGAACAGGTACCATTCCGAAACATTTTTGCATCCATAACGTATATTGATATTTTATATATGAAATGGAAGCTTATTTTCCTCCTATTATTATAATAAAGGTGTGCCTAATTAAATCTGGCCGCAAATAAGGGGTGCCGGCTGTCAAAGATGGCAAAGTATCAAAGGTTGAGGGAAAGGGAGCTAGCGCGAAACATTACGGGATAGTGATAGTACATCATATTAGTGTACTTAAGCCATATAGACCCGCCGTGCCCAAACGAGGACACCTTTAAAAGTACTTAATTTTTTTGTCATTTAAGTTTATACTTATTTTTATTGTAAGTTTCAATTTGCTAAAATTGTATTTTGCTTATTCTTAGAAGGCACAAATAATATAAATATAGTTCACAGTGTTTTATAGTGATTTTTCTGAAGCTGTTTCTAACATCTGAAATGACGCTAAGTTAGTGTTTTTTATTTTTACGTTTTTCTTTTAGGCATATATTTTTTCACTTGAAAGAGTTCATTATACTATAATCTATAAACAATATACATATTTGTGTGAAAAGCTTTAGTCTTTATAAGATTAGGAGTAATTTTATACAAGTGTCCCTATTTGGGGCCAATGGGCACATTGGATGTAAATTATTCCAATGTTTGTCCACCGATCAATTTCGTATAATCAATGAACTGAAGGGTATTCAACAGCTATGATAAATACTATGGACTTCAGCAAGTTGCCATGATTGAAGATGACAGTGGAAATATATATTTAGTCGTATTTCCTTCGAAACCATACTGTGTCTCTTTACCAGTTTTTTATTACTCCAAGGGGAAGCTGGCTATTGTGCAACTGATGCTGTTGGCCAAAGCAGTACAGGGAAGTGTCTTCTCGTACCCGTCAATGATATGAAAAAAAGAAAACGACGGATTTGACTACCGTTTCGACCAACTAAATCGGAATTAGTTTTACATCGGCTGGATTATAATGTCTATGCGACCGGGGCAAACCATAACAGCGTTTATCTTCTGGAAAAAGTAAACAGATGTATCACTGTTGAAAGAATGTGGACGTTAGCTTTCTGCATTTTCATCAAAGCTATAACAATGATATGCATGGGGTCAAGTCAACTGGTCAAGCGATTTTCTCGCACTTTTATACGAAAAAAAAATTGGTGGTAACTGGTAGGTACTGTTTACGTACATGCTGGATTGCTTTGCAAATGCTACTGTGGCAAACGCATGGTGGCTGCATCATCGAAGTAATAAAAACAAGAATTGAATCAGCTCCAATTTCGGCGGCATTTGGTCGTCATTACTTGAGACATACATACAAGCAGTAGAATCCTGCAACCAGCAATACACACACTTTCCGGAACAAGAAAACCAAAAAAAAAATTAAGTTCTTTTATGTTTTCCTAATAGTTTTATTGGTTTCTATAAATTAATAAAGACATTTCATATTTTCCACGGCTCAGTTTCATTTGGGTCTAAATGGTTTAAACATCGGTTCAAACAATAGTAATAATCGGCCAAGTGCGAGTCGGACTCGTGCACGAAGGGTTCCGTACTATTTTTGTGTAGTGTAGTGAGCAAAATTAGGCCAACATTTGTGTTTTTTGTATGGGAGCCGCCCTAATGTTAAAGTGTTAATTTGTCTTTAATTTTTTTATTGGTAGGTAGCTAAATTGCACATATTTTACTTGAAGATTTCGTGAAATTTTAAGGTGCCCATCTGTTGCCATTATCGACATAGAGCTAAAAGGCCAAAAAATCACGTTTATTGTATTCAAATGTCTTTATTGCCAGAATGTTATAGTCTATACTTATTATAAAACAAAGTCGCTTTTTTTTCCCTCATGTCCCTTTGTTCCCTTTAATCTTTAAAACTACGCAACGGATTTTGATGATTCTTTCAGTGTTAGACAGCCCATTTATCGAGGAAGGTTATAGGCTATATTTTATCACGCTAAGACTAATAGGAGCGAAGAAATACATCAAAATGTGGAAACGGGGAAAATTATTTAAAAGGGCTATCTTGAATGCGCTAATCTCAGGAACTACTGGTCCGATTTGAAAAATTCTTTCAGTGTTAGATAGCCTATTTATTGAGGAAGGCTATAGGCATAATTTTTTCAGTGGCTATATATTTTATACCCGTGCGACGCCGGGGCGGGTCGCTAGTTATGGAATATAGTAATTAATGTAAATTTGAACATACTTAAATTTTATTTTGTTTTTAGTATTTGTTGTTATAGCGGCAACATATTATTATATATTACATAATCTGTGAAAATGTCAACTCTCTAGCTATTACCATTCTTTAGTTTTTTTTTATTAAATAAGGGGGCAAACGAGCATAACGATGCGGTCGAGCCGGTCACGATGGTAAGCAACTACCGCCGCCCATGGACACTTGCAACGTCAGAAGAGCTGCAGGTGCGTTGCCGGCCTTTTAAGAGGGAATACGCTCTTTTCTTGAAGGTTTGCAGGTCGTATAGGTCCGGAAATACTGCTGGTGACAGTTCGTTCCAGAGTTTTACAGTGCGCGGTAGAAAGTTACGCGAAAAACGCACTGTGGAAGACTGCCACTCATCAAGGTGATGAGGATGGTATGTTTTTCGCGTGGGACGATGGCGAAAAGTTGCAGGTGGTATGATTCCGAACAATGGGCATTGTCCAAAAAAAATCACATGTACTTTTTATATTTTTTTTCGTTAAAATAGGGTATTTTAAGAATATAAATTAAATAATTTTGAAATTCATTGGCTAGTTTTTTCTCAATAAATTTTTGAAGTTTCGCTCTGACGTCATCATCGGCGGCCAATTGACCTCTGCAGTATATTTTTTTTTCCTTTCAATCTTATTTATAATGGCTGGTTTGTTAAATGCAAGTTATTATTATGTGAAAGCTGATACGAGAAGCTTACCAAAAGTTCGAAACGTAATGTTGGTCGAATTTATTGCTAATTTAACGCCATTGAAGGTCAAACTAAGGTTAAACATATTTGTTCAAAAATATAAGTAACTAATGGGTATTTTTTTCGTTTATATACAGAAAAGCGATCACTGACCTTATTCCTCGAAATGTTTTTGTAATGAGCAAAATTTAAAAAAAATGGACAATCCCCATTCCTCAGAGCACTCCCCGTGATACAACCGATAGAGGATGCAGAGTGAAGCTACATCTCGGCGTAATTCCAAGGGGTCCAAGCTGTTTAGCTGTTACAGCATTGAGCCTGGAGGCATACAGACAGACGGACAGACAATGAAGTCTTATAAGTAATAGGGTCCCGTTTATGCCCTTTGGGTACGGAATCCTTAAAACGGCCAAATAAATTAATACTCTACAAGAATTTAAAAGTTTATTCAAGTGTTAAATTGTTTGTTACATAAAAGATTAAATATTCATAATATTATGTACAATACTAGCGACCCGTCCCGGCTTCGCACGGGTATAAAATATATTATAGTCTATGTCACTCACTGAAGAAATGATTAAAATCGATTCCGTAGTTTTTAGTTACATAATATTATTATATTCATTACTACCCTCCCGCATTGTTCGGTACCGCCACAAAAGCTACGTCCCGCAATTTTGAATCTGTAATATCTTCAAAAATATATAAATCGTATGCCGTAAAGGGCCATATAGATCTATATTAAATCAATAATGTATTTAATTTAATAAGGATTATTGCCGTAATGGTTAAAATTGCTTCGAAAATTAACCATTTAGCCAAGTTCAAAGTAAATGACAAAAAATGATATTGTGGGATATCCGAGATAGACATATTATACCATCGCGGAGTTTTCTGTAGACCTTTTCATAGTGTACTTAAGCCCAATTTCACCAAAGACTGTTAAAGTTAATGCTCGAATTAATATCCTCTGTCGTTTTTAATATGAATGAAAAAGAAGACATGATATTTTAAGAATGCAAACGCAGGCTTCCTACGAGATTTACGAAAGTATTTAGTAATATTTACAAAAATTAAATGAAATGAAAAATGAAATTAATTACTAATAATAAGTAATCAAATTAAAGTAAAATTAAAATATAAGGGCAGCTCCCATACAAAAAATACAAATTTTGGCCTAATTTTGCTCTTTAATAATACGGAACCCTTCGTGCGCGAGTCCGACTCGCACTTGGCCGATTATTACTATTGTTTGATGAACGAATGAACCGATGTTTAAGTACACTAACATGATGTACTATCACTATCCCGTAATGTTTCGCGCTAGCTCCCTTTCCCTCAACCTTCGATACTTTGCCATCTTTGACAGCCGGCACCCCTTGCCTAACGGCACACCGGATTTTTCTAAATCTCTATACTCATTGCCGTGAAATGAACACATTTGATGAAAACATTTTATCCCGCAAACTCAATTTTTTAAAAAATATTTTAAAATAGTTGCGGCCACAACCTGCGGACTGGCACCCCAGTAGAAATAGGTTCTCCTTATCATAAATATTTGTAACAATGTGGTTTTAAGCGTGTGTAGGTATCGAACCTGTACAGTTCTGCAGTCGTATCTCGTACTAATAGAGCTTCCTATCAGATAGGCAGAACGCCAAAAGTCTGAATTGATCTTTTCATTAAAAAATATAGCTCGATTTAAACTATGATTTAGTTCAAAAACATATTTACTAGATGACTCCGTTACGACGAGATGTGTATCGCGCGGAAACCGTACATTTTGGCAACGACAACTAGTAGTCCATTACCGTCTTTCTTACCAAACATCTAAATCAGTGCTTTTCAACCTGAATGGTCCCGAAATTTGAAGGATCGCTAAAGGTCAAGAAAACTATTTCATTAATTATTATTATTTTTAACAAAAAATTAAAACCGACTTCCAAGGTAAAAACAATATTAACATTAATATGAACTAAAAAGTATTAAATAATTTTTGCTATCTAATAGTGCCTTTTTCCGAATTCTGCTAAACCTCAACTATTTCTGTACTCAATCTTCATTATTTTGAAGTCGGTACCAGATAGCTGAATATTCAGTCCTCTGACAGAATATTTGAAACTTTTGGAACTGGCACCGACTTCAAAATAATGAAGATTGAGTACAGAAATAGTTGAGGTTTAGCAGAATTCGGAAAAAGGCACTATTAGATAGCAAAAATTATTTAATACTTTTTAGTTCATATTAATGTTAATATTGTTTTTACCTTGGAAGTCGGTTTTAATTTTTTGTTAAAAATAATAATAATTTCACTCTTTTTAGTTACACTAGTAGGTAAACCTTCGCGTATATTTTACGTATCTTATTACAATTTGTTAAGAGTCACAGTTCACACTCACAAAATAATATATTAAAGTGAACATATTGTGCTAAGTAATTTAACAATTTTAATACTTCAAACCCCAAGCGGTCACCGGCGATTGCGATAACAATAGAAAGGCTATTGTGTCTCGTTTTTCCACGATCGAAGGATCTATCAGATAAAAAACTGTATAAACTTGCATAGGATGTAGCGTAGCTACTCATCTAATATATAAAATTCTCGTGTAACAGTTTTCGTTGCCATACTCCTCGGAAACGGCTTGACCGATTCTCATGAAATTATGTGAGCATATTGTGAGGATATTGGTCTGAGAATCGACCAACATCTATTTTTCATACCAAAAATTATTTATATTGCAAAACAACGTTTGCCGGGACAGCTAGTAATATACAGTACCCGGCAATAAATATTGCACATCGACCTTTGGAAAGTGACAGTCGGCTAATTTCGGTTTTGTAGAGCGTTATCTCTTACGCACGAAATACAGAAAGTCCGGTATATATTAGGAGCTGTTAAAACAATTATGGTTTGCTTCTTTTGACAATTTTATTATTCTTTGTATAAAATAGGTACACCAAATTTTCTATAAGTTATGGCTTCGGGTAAAATAAAATAAAAAAGGGTGTTCAAATTATGTTTACGTATTTAAAATTCTTTTGGAAAATTACAGCTATAGCAAATTTAGGGGTGTTAACAACTCTAGATATATATTTTGAAGTGGACGCGACTGCACTCTATTGAATTTGAACAACGACTGACAGAATGTCAAATAGGTGTGTGCTACAAAGATAACGCTCTATGAAACCGAAATTAGCCGAATGTCTCTTTCCAAAGGTCGATGTGCAATATTTATTGCCGGGTATTGTAATATAATATTATCATAATTATTGACAGCTGTTCTTGTAATCAAGAATTCAATTTCAAATCCATTCAAATCGATACTTAGTGCGCCATCTATCGATTAATAAGTATAACTAATTAAAAAGACACTTATTGACTTTGTTTTGTTTAAATGCTCTTTTTAAAATAACTTTATTTTAATTCTATATTTTGTCTATTAAAATTTTATAAAGTAGTTAGTAAAGTATTCGATCTGTATATAAAGTAGTAAAGTATATTCGATCTTCCGCCACGCGCCGCGATACCGTCGCCTCCGTGGCGCTGACCGCCGTGTATATTTAAACAAAGTGTTGTTATACAGTATAAAATTATTATTATTATTAGTATATCCACACCTATGCCTTGTACTATTCTGTGCCATGCGACATTGGTGACCTTAACACGACGTGGTAATGATGAAGACGATGATGATGATGATGATGATGATGATGATTATGATGATGAATATGAGTTGCATAGTAGCATATGCTTTCTGTTCTTAAAACAACGCCGAAACTCCCAAACGTGTATCTATAAGGAGTCAGGAGTTCTCTCAGCATCTTCGAAACCATGGTATACCTTGACCCAATATTTGACTTTTTGGTAGCATATTCTTAGTACACTTCACATAAAATCAAAATCACCATATGTTTCCATATAAATTTCGAGGAGTTCCCTCGATTACTCCTGGATCCCATCATCAGGTCACCACTTTGTGAACATGGTACCAAATTGGAGTAAAACCAAATACAACAAAGCAAAAATTTCGAAAATCGGTTCACAAACGGCGGAGTAATCGTTGAACATACAAAAAAAAAAAAAAAAAAAAAAAAAAAAAAAAAAAAAAAAAAAAAAAATATCCACAGCCGAACATATAACCTCCTCGTTTTTTGGAAGTCGGTTAACAAAAAGCAATAAAATATTAATGATAATATCCGACATGACCGACATTTAAATACAAATCTCATTTTAAACATGTTTATGCAAACATTTTGTTGGATATGTTGCATGTATAACATTGTAATGTAAAATGGATTTCTAGGAATATATTTTTAAATTCAAGTAAGTATATCCTGAAGAAAATTTTAAAGTTCGCTCTCACTTATTTTACCAAGGAGTTTATACTTTACTAGCTGTCCCTGTGAACTTCGTATCACTTTCCTCCTAATATAAACCTTCCCTGGACTTCCAAGTATATTTTAAGACTAAAACTTACCAAATCTGTTCAGCCGTTCTCGAGTTCTAGCGAGACTAGGTGATAGGATACTTTTTATCCCGAAATAATGTTCGGTTACGGTTCCTGCGCGATAAGAGAGTTTTGTCGCAACGGAGTTGCGGGCTTCATCTAGTAAAAAATATAATTAGCATACAATGGAACTCGTTCAGAGTGAAAGTACAGGAAAATGATACTTAGCACAATTTTGAGTCCAAGTAGTGTCTAATTACCGAGCCTAGACTTAATTTTTAATTCTTTTAAATAAACATTTTTCCTACCAAAGACAACATAAAGATCTTTGAACGCTATAAGGTACATAATACTAATTATTATTATTACATAATTAGTATTAAGTAAGTAGGTACCTAAGTTTCATTTTTACTATTTTTCTTTCTTAGATATATACCTATAACTTTTTGAGCTTGATGTCTAGCAATGGGATAGCTTTTTAAAAATTGCTTGTTTTACCTTTAACTATAGGTACAAAAAAAACAATGTCCTTATACAGTTTGACAGAGCGGGACTTTAAAATGGACCCCGAGGCCGAGGGAAACTAATTAGTAATTTTTGAGCTGTGCTCTACATATTATGCTCGTGCGAATGCAGCTTCAGGCGCTATGCACACAGCAGACTGCAAAACTCGCGACCACAGTACTGGCAGTAGCAATGGCTACCGTTATAATTGTGGGTCACAACTTCACAAGTCACAACTCACAGTGCATTGTAGGTTGCGTACAATGTACAATTAAAAATATTATTAGTATAATGACATCGCATTTTTATACGACTGTATCAGGAGGGTTAGGTTTTGAGCGTATGTATGTATGGCACGCTCTAGGGTCGCATGAAAATAAGGTTGGGGACCACTGCTCTAGGGCCTAGACACTTTGAGCTAGGTATTAGTTGGATTAATTACACAGGAATTCCAATGCGGTTTACCTGCAAAACCTAGAGCATCCAGATGCCAGACTAGTAATGAGGTCTCAACGCGGTCTAATTAGTGTCCTAAGCTGGACTGGATTTACTAGAGCTAGACTAAACACGTAGTTTAGAGTTTAGACTTTAGGTCGTAGGGGTGTATTATGAAAGTGATTTTGGGTCGAGTTCGGATCGAGATGATAGGTTATAGAATGAGTTCAATATTACGTTATTAACTAATTATAATAATTAATAACATAATTACAAAAACACAATCTGGTATTTACGAGAATAAAATTAAACTCACAAAATTTTGAAGTGAAAACCTCTTTAGCCGCATTGTACTGTATTTTGGGGTGGGTAAAACTTAAAAGATGTAAAACTCTATTGAGCAGCAAAGACACGTGACCTAACCGAAAAGAGAGAGAAAGCTGGCGGCTCTTTCGCGAAGATGCCTGCTGTTTCGTTTTAGTATTGCTGCCGGCCGCGGCACTCATGGAGTGTAACCCGTTTTTTCTTAACAGTTTTAAATCAGTTTAGTTATCAGTAATCACTATTCTCTGTTTCTTTTGACGTCATAAAAACGTAGCTCAAAACGTGAATGTGACACATTGACACGACAATAAAGTCACCAGCCCGTAAAAGCTAAAAATAACATAAAATTCACTTTATAAACAGCGCCCGTCCCTGCCGTGATGAGTAAAGAAAATTACAACGTTTCTGTCAATATTCTGATATGACGTGTGTAAAATGTCCGATTTTGGTCGGATTATTTACTGTATGTGCTAGTGGCGCCCCCTTCTGCGACCATTCCCTACTATAGATGACGCCCGCAACTCCGTTGCGTCAAAATTCGTTTATCACGCGGGATCCGTACATTTTGGCCGCGCGATCAGTTCGCCCGGAGCAGCGCTGAAGAGTGCACGTTTCCTTCTTGTGGCGAATTAACATCTAACTTGACGAAATAGCGAACAATATAAGTATCGAGTAAACATTTAAATTTATTGAGCTAACTATCAGAGTAAATCTGCCTGTGGAACAAAAAAATCATATCAAAAGACGTGCTAAGAAAATAAGGTTCTTGGACATGCTATTTTCCTCACGATGTTTTTTAGGGTTCGGTACCCAAAGGGTAAAAACGGGACCCTATTACTAAGACTTCAATGTCTGTCTGCCTTTCTGTCTGCCTTTTTGTCCTTCCGTCTGTCTGTCTGTTTGTCTCCAGGCTATATCTCAAGAATCGTTATAGCTAGATTTCTGAAATTTTCACAGATTGTGTACTTATATCTGTTGTCGCTATTAACAATAAATAACTAAAGACAAAATAAATTTAATATTTAATAAATATAATATATTAATCATAATAATTATAATTATAAGGTAATAATTATTATAATAATAAAGTAATAAAACAATTATATTATTTTATTAATATTATAAAATATGTGAGTTTATTTCTTTGTTTGTTACGTTTTCTCGCTTTTTACTTATTTATTTCGAGAATACCCTTTAAAAAGTTTTTGTTGTCCACATTTATAAAGTAACTAGATAACGCCCGCAACTCCGTTGCGCCAAAACTCGTTTATCGCGCGGGAACCGTACATGTTTCCAGGATAAAAAGTATCCTATGTCCTTTCCCGGGACTCAAAGTATCTCCATGCGAAATTTCAGCAAAATCGGTTCAGTGGTTTGGGCGTGAAGAGGTAACAGACAGACAGATAGACAGACACACTTTCGCATTTATAATATTAGTATGGATTATAAGCTGTGAATAAATATACAGCTGCAGCTGTTAGCCAACGCGTTGGCAGTGCGTTCGACTATATGCGGAGGCAGCAATAGACAGAAAGTGAGACACTTCGCAATCGCGCATAAAGACGTATGGATTCACTTTATATACAGTGCGCGTTCCTGCTGTGGGTAAATAAAATGATAACGGGTATCACTATTAGCATAATGAGCATATTGTGATGCAGTGTGTGATAGGTGGCCATATTAGTTCAACGATGAATAGAACTCTAGGGATAGCGGAATTAATAATAGCACGCGTGAATCGAACAGCTTGAAATTTCAATTGAAATTCGGGATACCAGAGTTGGACCCCAGGAAGAAGCGACTCATTGGTTTTAGATGAAATACATAATATTATTTACTAACAACTTTCAGACACAAGTTTCTAACAAAGCCTACAGTTGGAAACATGTTATTTCCATGTTTGGTTAGGACAATGCAGGCTGATCACTTGATTGTCTGACAAGTAAGATCCATGCGTCGGATGAGCATGTGGTCCTGGGCCTGATCTCTCACCAGTCGTGTCGGTCTTTCGTCCTGGCAGTGGCGAGTTTGCAGTCCTGGCCGCTGTAGGCCCCAGGCCATGTGCCGCCCCTTTCTTAACACCCATCATTACTAGATGTAACATAATTCATGAATTACTCTATTCCCATTTTTAATTGATTCTGAAAATTGTATAACTAAAAGTATCAGCTTATAAAGCAAGTTTAGAATATTTTTGGAAAAAATCTATACTAATATTATAAATACGAAAGTATCTCTGTCTGTCTGTCTGTCTCGCTTTCACGCCAAAACTGAACCGATTGTAACGAAATTTTGTACACAGATAGTCTAAAGCCTGAGAAAGGGCATAGGCTACTTTTTAACTGGAAAAAGGGGTGAAAATGCGTAAATTTGTTCAAATTAAGTTAGTTCCAAAAATTCATAACAGATGGCGCTAAGAGTCGCCTACATCGCGCTATTGCTTGCTCATACGTCTTTCTATAAGAGGTGGTACCATGTTAACTTATATTTTTCGATTCTTTCGATTGTTATAGCGTTATTAAATAATTCACTACTCAGTACTTTTGTCTATGCATAATGTAGTGACGTAACCTTAAACCTACTAATAATAAAGCTAAAGTTGTGTAATGGGGGGCGAAATAAAGTTTAATTTAAATTATTATTTTTAACAAAAAATCAAAACCTTACTTCCAAGGTAAAACCAATAATAACATTAATATGAACTAAAAAGTATTAAATAATTTTTACTATCTAATAGTGCCTTTTTACGAATTCGGCTAAACCTCAACTATTTCTGTACTCAATCTTCATTATTTTGAAGTCAGTACCAGATAGCTGAATCTTCAGTCCTCTGACAAAATATTTGAAACTTTTGGAACAATGAGTTTCTAAAAAGTAACATACAATATCATTGTTTTGGAACTGGCACCGACTTCAAAATTATGAAGATTGAGTACAGAAATAGTTGAGGTTTAGCCGAATTCGTAAAAAGGCACTATTAGATAGTAAAAATTATTTAATACTTTTTAGTTCATATTAATGTTATTATTGTTTTTACCTTGGAAGTCGGTTTTAATTTTTTGTTAAAAATAATAATAATTTCACTCTTTTTAGTTACACTAGTACGTAAACCTTCGCGTATATTTTATGTTGAGATTTGTAAACTTTGACACAGGGTGACACAGGTCAACTGTTTTGTGGGACTTAAAAACCTGTCAAACTGAAAACTGACAACAATGATATAATAAATAATAGGTAACTCAAAGACTGACAATCATTGCTGACAACTGAACGGCCTTGTGGCGGTCATGTTACTTTCAAACTTCTTCTACTTTTTATTGTTGGTGTGTTTTTTATTATTTTTTCTCAAATTGTGTTATTTGGGTTTTTGATGTTTATTATTGGTAAAATATTGGCCATTAAATATCCGTTATCGAGCACAAGTGCAGGTAAGATGTTTTCAAAACCAAAATTTATAATTCCTGTGACATTTGGTGTGAATAACGATAAATAGGGCTATTTCTTCCGTGAGTTTTAACTAAAACATCGTTATAATAACTTTATTATCCTATTCATTGGAATGTCATTGTATCTTTTTCAAATTGAAATGTATCAAGTTTTACATTCTTTTGTCCGGTTTTGTAGCAATCATTGATGGTATTCCCTGGTATTACCGATAGTTGTATACCCATACGCCATCTAGTTACTAGAATGGAAGCAGTTTGACAATCAAATTAAAAAAATAAGAAAATGCCCCATTCAGTGTGAACTATGTTTAAAAACCATGGTGCATTTTTAATCGTTAAACGTCATAAGCTTTAAAAATGGGCGTTAGATATAAAACTATCTCTCTCGTACACATAGTACTTCTCGAGTCGTCGGCACCTTGCGAAAAGACACGATTTTAGAGCGTGCACAGACTGAAATCAATCAACCAGGCATATAATGCCTTGCTTCACAGCGAACGTGTTAATTACCCACCTATAACCATTCTTCCTAGATTAATTGTATTGCGCGAATAGCATTAGTTATAATTTATGAGCCACTGAAGAGAGGTGTACCTAACTACCTACCTCGATGGTGTCCTGGGCCAAACGTACGAACTATTTTGAACGATACAATGTACGAAACTATTTATAATTTTGAAACGCAAAAATAGGAAGATTATAATCATACGCTACGCGAGCCTTTAAATATTTTACCAAAAGAGACCTTATTCACTATCAAAATATAGCGTCTGTCCAGACTCCAGATTCGCGCCCATTGCCACTAGCTTCACACTGCACCGCACCCATTACAATTTTTTTTTTGCACGATTTGCCGCCCTTTATATCTGGCCGCCCTAGGCCCGGGCCTACTGGGCCTTAGGGCAAATCCTGGGTTATGACTTATGAGAGTAAAGGAATAGAGAGCTCTTGTGTACTGCGCACGCACTTGGGCACTATAAAATGACTCCTGCATAACTGGTTTCAATGAAACCAGCCACCGTTACCGAAACCGGGGTGGGAGTTATTACTCTGGTGTTACTAGAACCGGACTCACCACACGAGTGATAAGTGCTAACACTTACGTCTCTGCGGCATCACGATCCCCCTCTGCTCGCCCCGGAGCAGGCTCTCCGCTTCAGCACCCTGAGGCTCCATATCATAAAACCATGTGGTGTCTGCGAACAAAAGAGAAATATTTACTTATATAACAAACTTTCTCGACGATGTAATACGCGGGAACAGTGCTTTTTCGCGTGTTAGAAAATAGCCCATGACCTGTCCCGACGTCTACACTCTACTCTATAATTAATAAATACTCTATATGCCGAAACTTTTATTAAAATCAGTCCATTCGTTTGCACGTAATGCTGAAACCAAGCTAAATATAAATCCTTACTAGTATTATAAAAACCAAAAATGTCTGGTATGTACCACAGTAAGTACTTATTAGTACCTGATATTCTAATTTGCATGTGTGAATTTCGAAGACGGTCTTCTGTTACATAATTAATTATCTTATCAAGTACCTACGCACAGAGAAAGTTTGATTTGATACTATTTTAAGCTCTACATTATTATTTATTACAGGATCTTTGTTTCTCTGTCAACAGTTGATTTAAGTTTGAAAACCATCCACCACAACTGTAGCAATAATTCACAACATCAATAGTGATTATGTAAATAACAAATAATTGTATAACAAGAACTCTAAAGAAATTGTAATTAAGTATTCTTATTATTGTGAAAAAAGAATCATAAATTATACCTAGCTCGATTTATTGAATTTATAAACAAGGACATTCCTTTGTTTAATCATTTTCTCACTTTCCAGTTTCTGAATTCAAGACGTGAGTGGAAGAATAAGTAACATGAAAAAACTTCCCGTTTTTTAGCTACATGGAGGCTTTAGGGCCAGAAAAATTATTTGAAATGCCAGATATATTAGCTAGGTTATTACATATTTATGAAGTAGGTCAGTTACAAGTTTTATGAAAACAATAAGGGAAAAAATTAGTTATTGTCCGTATGTTACGAAATGTTATTTGTTCGATTCTTCCACTCACATCTTCAATTTATTTGGTTGATTTCAAACAACCAAATAATAAGTAGTATGGTTTAAATTACTATAATACAAATGCTTTATTTTTAATGACTATTTAATGGGCTAATAAGATTTCTAATAATAAGAAATAATTTGGCTTTATAAATCTTTCGATAGTGTAAAAACGAGACTTTTTTTTTAGTTTACAATTAAAAATATTTCTACAAAAACACCTTTTACAAGCAAGAAAGAAATTCTTTCTTTACCTCCTTTATTAGCTGTTTGAGTACAGTATTTTGTATGTATAATTTTAACTACACTCTTTAAATATAATAAACCTTATCACCAAACACACAAAACGAGATCACAACTGCTACTACAATGACACAGATAAGATTTATCAGTTTTTGTTCAGCATAAATTATGACATCTTAATTGCCCAGTAGTAATCTTGGTCTAATATTTTAATGAGTAAACAACAATTTGTTTATCACAATGCTATGAAGCTGTTTAATATTATTAAGATCTATGGTAAAATTTGATGGTAAAATTTTATTAAGAGGCGTTGACATAAGTATTTTCAATAGTGTTAATGGATTCGGTGTATGATATTAGCCAGTTATAAAATCAGAAACCAAACATAAGACTTACTTAAGTTTTCAGACCAAATAAATCTATTTGGAACTAAAGTTATCTGGGCTAATCATACCCTTGCCTGTAAACGCAGCACATTAGTTTGTCTTTTAGTGTATGTGAATGAATCCTATCTAGATTCTAGGTACATTAACCCATCAAGCCCCATAAGCTCACCGGTGAGCGAGACACAATAGAATAACAATAGATTTCCAAGAATCCATGATCAAAGGATTAATATTGTTTTAACAAAAACCTACAAAAGTTACCCATACTTTCTTGTTGGTGTGATGACCAAGGCGTGTTAACCTTGGCAATTTTTTGTTGTCACTTAGTTTCGTTGACAACAATGTTTTACAAATGATAAGATAATATTTTATTTAATATTTTTTATTGATAGCATTGAATTATATAAGATAGCAATATATTTTATGGATAACAATTTGATGCGCCTTATTTTAGTTTTTTTACACTTATTTACATTATTTTAGTCATAAATCTTTTTTATGATAGTATGTGATAGTGTGATCAGTGTTGATCTGTTAGTAATATTTTCAGAGTAAAACTGTAGCAACTATTTATTATAAAATTTCATATACAAAAACTTTTTGTACCTCAAAAGGGCGTAATATAATATGATAGTTTTAATTGCAAAAATTAAGTGGTTCCAACACAATAAAGAAACTATGTACTAAAAATTATAGGAAATATCTTGGAGTAATAAATGAATTGATTATTTATGTTGTTTTTATAAATAGCATAAATCAAAGTGATAAATGAACTATCGCTGATAGGTTGCAGCAGTTAATAAAGATATTGTGTCATCAATTCAATTTGAGTTAATGTAATGAAAACAGGCTGTATTAGATTACAGTGGTCAATGTGTTCTGTTTGTTAGTACGCTCTGCTCTTGATTGCATGCAAAATAATCATCAGTTGGTTATTCATTTTTAAACTCTTTTTATTATTTACCTTTGCAGCTTATTCTGGTGTATTGTTTTAATTAATTAAGCCACATAAGTAAGTGTTACCCAAACTTGAAACAGAAAAATATTTGTTCATGCTAAAAGAAGTTTGAAAACTTATCTTTGAAAGAAATCACTGATACTCAACAAAATGATTATGCCACATTCTTTTCTGCATGGTTTATGTAAAATTATAAGAAGTACTAACATTTAAAGCTTAAACCAACTAAGCTTTGGGGAGTTTTGCTGGGAATGTTAAAGTGTGCTGTTGTGTTTTTATATTATTTTCCTAAAATTGTGTTAGCTGGGTTTTTAATGTGTAATATTGGTAGAATATTAACTATTAGATATTCGTGTTCATGCACAAGTGTAGGAAAGTGATGTAACATCCAGAAACATGATATTTTGTGTTCCCTCCAAAACTCCATCGAAAGTTTCAGTAAAGTGTCTACCACTTTACTGAATCGACCGACTTGACTCCTTGACTGTATTGACTTTTACTTAGACTTTGACTAGACTTTAGACCTGACGATACATGAAAACGATGATAAAAAATATAATAGGAGGAATATGGTTTTCCCGCCATATTCCTTACCTTTTTACCTTGTCTGTGGCACAACCAGCGACCACATAACCCAATAGACGCCTAATGCAAGGCGAATACTGTCTGGCAACATGTAAGACTAATAGGTCTTACTTGAGACAATGACAGCGAAATCTGTCTCATTATCGACCACTTCCGTGACCTATGTACATCTCATGCGTCTACTACTAAATAAAATACGATAAAGGTGAAATATGGCTCCCTGTACAGTAAAATGGTGTGGAAAATGTAGCCAATCGTCTAATTTTAGCAAAGACGGCATAACTTTTCATAGGTAAGCCAATTTTAAGATTTATATTGTCAGGAATCAATTTCTTCAGAGCTCAACTTACGCTGGTCCGAATACGTCAAGGAAAACGTTTGTTTATAAGTATTTCCCTTTCTATCATACACAAACTAGTAATCCTTATCCTTTCTTTCATTACTGTCAAGCCGAGTCAAGCGTCACTAGTGATGCGATGATTGACTTTTTATCAGTTAAACAAATTGTTTTTTTTTTTTCATATTGTTGAAAAAGAGTAATATTTTATTAATTGTTTTTGTAAACGTGTGTAAGTATGTGTTTTTAAATTTTTAACCGACTTCCAAAAAACGATGAGGTTATATGTTCGGCTGTGGATATTTTTTTTTGTGTGTTCAACGATTACTCCGCCGTTTGTGAACCGATTTTCGAAATTTTTGTTTTGTTGTATTAGGTTTCACTCCAATTTGGTACCATGTTCACAAAAGTGGTGACCTGATGGGATCCAGGAGTAATCGAGGGAACCCCTCGAAATTTATATGGAAACATATGGTGATTTTGGTTTTATGTGAAGTGTACTAAGAATATGCTACCAAAAATTCAAATATTGGGTCAATGTATACCATGGTTTCGAAGATGCTGAGAGAACTCCTGACTCCTTATAGATACACGTTTGGGAGTTTCGGCGTTGTTTTAAGTACAGAAAGCATATGCTACCACGCAATTCAAATTCATCATCATGATGATCATCATCATCATCATTACCACATCGTGTTAAAAAAATATTGATACACACAGAACTGCGGGCCGATTCTGTATCGTACATTTGTGAGTTAATCACTGAGTTAGTAACGAAACGGAGGAGTGAGCAACCGAAAGTCTCACTTTTGTATGCAAGTGAATACAAAAAGTGGCACTTTCCGTTACTCACTCCCCGGTTTCGTTACTAACTCAGTTATTAACTCACAAATGTACGATACAGAATCGGCCCGCTGGTTGAAGTATCTACGGGTAACTGCATACCTTTAGAGAATATATCAATTCTAAACTGCTCATCTGCACTGCAACGAATAAATTTGACTACAACGGCAGAAGATAAGAGCGAAATTCAGTTCGGCACCGAAAGTCATCAAGATTTAGACAGTGCCATAGAATCAATTTGCTTATCTCAGTTTGCTGAAAATACTATTGAGTACATAGCAGGTTTTGTTGCTAGCTCTTTAATAAAGCATTTGAGATGTAAAACCTGCATAGGGGCATTGATTACTTTTACGTTTTATAGCTTACAGAGATACAAAGTGTTGTTAAAATTTGCCGTCGCTGTGAAGTTATCATGAAATTGTATCTTGGAGGCGTAAAGAAAAGTGAACGAAAAGTTTTTAGTAAATAAAACTTCATGCAGCTTTATTGGTGAACAACTTTTTTCAGAAATAAGTTTCCATCAATTTCATTGTGAAGAAACCAATCATGTGGTGGATTTAGCAAATAGTGTGATGTATAAATACATAACTACAAGATTGGTATTTCTTACAAAATCTTCGGTTCAGAAACCTGCAATTCGGAGAATTTATACGAAGTTAATTCATTTTAAAAATGATTAAATATTAATTTATAAAAGTATTTTCTTCATTCTACACTTAAAAATAAAATAAATATTATGTACTGTTTTTTTTTCTTTTGGCCAGCGCTTTTCGTACTTCCCATCACTAGTTATGATTCATGACATGCCGTGAATTTGAATTGGCCAATCGTAATGCATTTCTTCCCTCACCCCCCGCGTCGCTTACCTCAGCGCATTGACACAATTATTTGTTAAGAGAAATCAAAACATTAGGCGTCTATTGGGTTATGTGGTCGCTGGGCACAACATACACATCCTTTGTGTCAAGTTGCCAAAAAAGAAGAAAAAGAAAAGAAGAACTAAGCTTTGATGACATTTTAACAAAATTAAACTGAATAACAGTACCTAAGTATAGCAATGTAACAAATTATTATAAAGTCAGAGCAAAGCAATATAAACAGCTGTTCTTGGGTTATTTGGTTCAAAGATCAAATATTATTATTTTTGCTGAGTACAGAGTGTGTGTGGATCGTACTGATATTGTATGGTATTCCCGTCTTTCTGAATTAATAATATGAATTTCCGATTATGAAATTCCGGCTGTGTGAGGCCAGCCTTAAACCTAAGCCTATTAGATCCAAACTGAAATGTACTTGTAAGAATATTATATTAAATTGAGACAATAACTCTTGAAATTTTATTATCATAAAAATTTCATTCCTTCACACTTAATTAGTTCTATTTAGCAGAATGACAATGAAAATAATATGTTGATGTGTTTGAATCGTAACTATAATTTTCATGAATAGGTATATACCTATTCATGAAAATTATAGTTACCATATAAATGTCTTTGTTATTAAATTTTGGGTAGTATTTAATCAAGTGACTGCAAATAGCCATTTTAAGAGTCAAAATTAATTAATTTGGGTTATAGAATTACTATTTGAGCGACTGACTGTGAGTGACAAGAAATTAACAAAACAGCTACTTATAAATTATATATTTGAGTACTTAAAATTCAAAATGAGCAGCTTCATAATATTTGAGCGACCTAATATCTGTTCGAGTGTCAACGTTACGTCCTGCATTTTTTTCAATATTTGGCAAGTGTATTTTTATACTGAGCAGCTTTTTATATTGAATGAAGTGCTTGAAATACTAAAACCTCTGAAAAATACACTAATGCGCAGAGTATAATGAGCTCATATTAAAACAAAAAGAAATTAATATGAAATAACTAAATAGTTATTTCATATTAATTTTTTTTTGTTTTAATATGAGTTTATGATTAATAGTGTTTCATCAAATGATGAAACACTTTTAATCAGGGATCCCTAAAACAATTTTTTTTATTACTATGAAGCAAATTTTTTGTGAGTAGCTTAATTTGGATAAGAGGAATAACGGTAAAGGTTTGGAAACCTACTCCAGAATTATGCCCCCCTTTTATTTTATGACGGTCGCCGGCTGCTGCCGAAGCACGCTCGCTGTGCTCGCTCGGCTCCCTCTGTGTTGTGGTCTAAGTTCTAACCTAACCTAACCTACTTTTGGACTTTCTGGGTTGTGTTTTTTTGTTTAGGCGGGGGTAACCATTTAAAATTTTTTTTTATAAAAAAATTTAAAACTACCTTCACTACACCTGATGATGATTTTATCGAAACCGGTCGTTCGAAGCTTAATTTTAATAAAATAAATTAATAAATGTGGAAATTGTGCATGAAAAGTGTATATTATTACTGTGAAACATGAATTTCCACCAAGAAGTTACGGTACAGTCAATATCATATACTTATTAATAAAGCAGCTCACAAAAGTTTGCTCAAAGTGAACTTTTTAGTAGTTCGTAATGTATTACCTCACTCAGAAAAATTGAATCTATCTTTAATATTGAAGTTGCCCGCTATGTATTTCCAGTCGCTCACTTAATAATACAGTCGCTCGGATAGAATTTTAATATCTGAAATAGATTAATCATAATCCACTTTTTGTAAGCTCGTTCTGGATTTTATTATAAATCAATATTAGTCGTTAGTTTAGTTTATTTTTCGCTTACTCAAATTCATACCGCTCAAGTTATTAAAACAGTATGTTCATCATCAGTTGCTAAGTAATTTTTTATTCGCTCGTTTTATTATTTCCCTTAAATTTTAAGCACTAAGTATTAAATTACGATCTTTTGAGATTGAAAGTTTTATATACATAGAAACTTTAGTAGTAAGCGAAGTTAGTTTATATAAAAATAGTAAATAAATTCATATCTATGGGCTTTCAAATTAATATTTCGAAACTTAAACTCAATAAGGTATGCGTACAGTTTTTAACACCCACGGTAACGGACTAACGGTAAACACAACATGGTTAAACTGGAAGTACAAATAGCAGTCATTTTTTTATCGAATACATATAATTTCAATACAAAATGTGATAGAAGACGTGCTCAATTTGTTTGTTATTTTAGTTTAGATAGGGTTCTTAGCGTGATGAGCGCGTGGTCGCCAAATATTTGATTATCACTAATTTATTAATAAACTCACCTGTACACAATAAAGTTTATCACACAAAATACACTCAACAAATAAATTTAACTAAAAGTCTTTGATTCCATATTCAATTTAACAAAAATGTCTATCTTTTTAGAAACCGAGCGCGAGGTCACTGAATCCGCGTTCCTCAGATTTCGAAACGGAATTTCTTTCAATTTTTATCAAGTTTGATGTTTCCACTTCCCCGCCCGAGCTTGTGTCAACTGTCAGATCACTCTAAAGTCAAATGTCTAATTTTTCATTTGGTAAAACAGGTACTTTAGCCAGCCCTAGTGCGGAGTTGCGGACTGCGGAGTGCGGAATGCAGAGAGCCGTCAGCCGAGGTAAAAAAATTCACGAATTTGAACGGAAATTAAAAAAATAAGAAAATGCCCCATCCATGGGGCCTTTTCTTATTTTTTTAATTTGATTGTCAAACAGCTTCCATTTTAGTAACTAGATGGCGTATGGGTAGACCAGATAGAACAGATATTTAGTTGCTAATATTTTACCAATAATGAACATCAAAAATCCAAATAACACAATTTGGGGAAAAATATTAAAAACCACACCGACAATAAAAATTAGAAGTAGAAAACTCTTTCAGTTATCATGTTTTCAGTTTGACAAGTGCAAGCGTGTTCCTAAGCTGTTACCAGTATACTGGCCTAATTGCTTAAGCCAATGATCGCTTAGGAGTATGATATTTTAATTGATATTACACTTGACAGTACACTGATATTTTTTAGAAACACGACCAACATGTAGTCAGTAATGCCAACCTGCAGATAATTTCAAATCGGTGGGGAACCAATAGAAAATTAGTGAGTGTCTACCGTCGCGCCGTCTGGTGGAGATGATAAAAAGAAAACATCCCATTACCAGAAACCAGACATACATGGTATTACTTATGTATGAGAATTTCGATGGCACCCGGCTCCTTATTCCAAATGATTAATAATAAATAATATGTAGATCCGTTTCACTATATAAATAGATGAATACCGATATTTTTGGTCAATCACATAACAATACATTGTTATGTGAACTAAACTTAACAAACTCAGTTTTTACAAATTCAAGTTTATTGAAACATAAAAATCTGACAAGGATATCCTATCCCGATAATATCCTAATACACACATACAAACATAAACGCACACATACACACCCATGGAGTTTAATCGAAACAATTTCAGATGGCGCTAGCTGTCGCATCAAATGTCAATTCGTGAGCCGTCAAACTCTTCTAAGACGCTTATCTGTCTATGGCTCTCAAAATTATCCAGGGGAACTGTCGTAGTTTGAAAAGCAAAAACCAAGAGATTACGACTCTACTTCAAAATTTTGATCCCATAGTCATGGCCGTTCAGGAAACATGGTTGAGACCTGGTGTTCGTTTTAGAATTCCAGGTTTTTCATGTTTCCGGGACGATCGGAGTGATGCAAAGGCTGGATCGGCTGTTTTAGTTCGTAATACTTGTAAATATTCACTCATTGCATTACCTCCCCATAGTGATGGGATAAATATTGTTACTGTTCGAGTTATGGATGTCACATATGTTTCTGTATATATTCCGAATCCTAACGCTTCTTTACTAACTGAGTTTTTTTCAATTATATCCCCTTTACCACCTCCTGTTGTGTTTTTGGGAAATTTCAATATTCACAGCATGGTGTGGGGTTCCCATTTCAATGATAATTTGTCTAGTTCTTTGTTAGATTTTATTGATGACCGTAATTATGTCATTCTTAATGACGGCTCCCCAACTCGAAGGGTTGCACCATCACAGAATCCTAATAGCGCTGTCGATTTAACATTTGTTTCTTCTGCTCTTTCTTTGCAGTGCTCTTGGTCTATTCTTCCTAATTCGTATGGAAGTGATCCGGTTCCGCAGTTGTCAAGTGAATACGTTCTTTTGTTAGCTCCGCGAATTTCGTCAAAAGTTTGTGCAAATAACGAGTGAAGAAAGTGTTGAAACCAATAAAACTAAACATCGAAGGGAGACGAACCACCGCTGCAATAAACACAAGCAAAAACACAAGGATTGTGGAGAAAATTGCTAAAAACTCGCGGGAATATCACCTAATATACATAAATATAGACAGATAAGTTGAACTTTAAATAAGTTGTCAACGGCGAAAGTCAAACGACACACTTCCGTCATTACTTATTCAGATGACAAGTGACTGACAGTGATTGACAGCTATCGACAGCTAAGACAACCATAGACAAAGTTACAACAGCACGAGAAAAAGTGATACCAGCCTTAAGAATTAAAAGTACCCAAAACACATTATATTTATACCATAGAAACAATTCCCAATTTTTCTGCTTGGCACAAAAACTACTATGGAGGAACATCTGGAACTAATACTGAAGAAAATGGACGAAATGAAAGCCGATTTTACTAGGCAAAATACGGAACTCTTCGAGAAATTTTCTGTAAACATGGTGAAAACAATAGACGAAAAACTCCAACCAGTGTTACAGGAAAATACGAAACTGAAAGAGGAAATCTCATATCTTAAAGCTAAAGTTAACAACCTAGAACGTGAAACTAGAAAGAATAATATTGTACTTCATGGCATGAAAGAGACAGAGACAAACGACGAGGAATTTAGGCAAAATGTTATAGAATTACTAAACAAATTAAGTGAGAAAACTGGAACACGAGAATGGGACCAATGGGAAATTAGTGATATGAGACGTTTGGGTAAGAAAGCCGAAGGCAAAGCAAGACCGATCCTAGTAAATCTTACTTTGGCATGGCGAAAAAGAGAAATACTTGCTAACAACAAAAGCTTTCCGTCTGGTACCTACGCAACACCAGATTATCCTAAGGAGGTGCAAATTAAAAGGAAAGAGCTGAAGAAAGAACAGGAAATAGAAGTGAAAAAAGGGAACACAGCATATATTAAATATGACCGGCTAATAGTGATAGAATCTAGAGACACCGAACATAAAAGAAAGCGGTCCCCGTCCAAATCACCCCCAACAGGAGTCAAAGGAAATAAACCTACACCAAATAAAATAAATAAAAGATCTGACTTTTTTCGCCCAAGACCCACATATACCCCTAAGCCTTGCTCATCAAATGGAGACCCAAAATCTCAACAATACTAAGGAAACCGGAAGCAATGCCAAAAATAATGTTAAAATAAACAGTAGTAATAACAACCGTTGTCCTCCAAGCCGGCCGGTCACCGTGGAGGAGTCAGACCACCGCCTCCTAAATCACAATCATAACAAGGAATTAGACAAAAAACAAAAAACATCAAGTCTCATTGTGACGAGCCTTAATGTAAGAACATTACTCTCCGACTGTAGAATTGAGGAACTAAGATATGCTATTAAGAAAATTAAATGGGACGTTATGGGGTTGTGTGAAATCAGAAGAGGTGAAGAAAAGATAGAAGAATATACTGACTTTATCTTTTTCCATACATCTGGTACAAAAGGAAAAAATGGAGTGGGATTTCTAATTAAAAAGCATCTTAAGAATAACATAATAAGTACAAAAAGCTTTTCCGACCGTGTAGCCCTACTAGAAATGCAGGCCCCTGACAACTCTGCATGGTCCTTTGTGCAACTATATGCCCCTACAGAAATATGCACTAAAGAGGAAATAGAAAAATTTTATTACACAGTACAAGCTGCTCTGGACTCCATCCACACTAAAAATATCATCTTACTAGGAGATTTTAACGCCAAAATAGGCAGAGCTCAAAAGAATGAGGAAAATTATGTGGGACCACACGCACATGGGAAAAGAAGTCCACACGGCCAAAAACTAGTAGAGTTTGCTTTAGAAAATAATTTTTCCTTCATCAACAGCATATTTCCTTGTAAACCCCACAAAAAATGGACATGGCGCTCTCCAAATGGCTTACACCATAACGAGATCGACTACATGCTTACAAATCAACCACGAAGCATAAAAAGTTTTGACATAATAAAAAATCTGAATTTCAACACTGACCATCGAATGATTAGATGTGAAATAATGTTAAATACAAAACCTCGTAGGAAATTTATAAAACCCCTCAACTACCCGAGAAATATACACACAAATATGTCAGAACAAGACTATACACACTGGGAAGAAAAATTTATAAATGCTATAAACTTACACAAAGAAGTACAAAACCAGTATGACAAACTAGAACAAGAAATAAAAGAGTTTTTGAAACAGTTGCCTAAGGAAAAGAAGAGCTTAAAGGGATATATCAATGAAGAAACTAAGGAACTATTAAAGCAAAGGAAAGAACTCTATGCGAAGGATAGAACGAAACAAATAAGGCACGAAATCACTAGAATAAGCAAATTAATAAATCGAAACATAAGACAAAATAAAAAAGAAATGAGGCAAAACACCTTAGAAAAATTCATAAATACGGGGGGTGCTCTTCGTAGAGCCTATAAAGAGTTGAACGAGAAATCTGAATGGACAGGACATTTAAAAGACCAAAAAGGTATTGTAAAATCAAGACGCCCAGATATCATCAAAGAAGCGACAGAATTCTACAAAAGACTCTACACAGATACAAATAGCCCTTGTTTACTTAATAACAAAAGACTTAGAACAATAAACGCTAAAGATGAAAACACAGATGTGCCAAAAATTCTTATGACAGAAATCGAAAACGCTATCAAAACACAGAAAAATGATAAGGCACCCGGAAACGACAATATTGTAAATGAAGTTTTAAAAACCCTATCTCCTGCACTGCTAAGACCCCTCCAAATGCTTTTTAACCACATCTTAATCACTGAAGAAACGCCCCACCAATGGTCGGAATCGACAATTGTATTACTTTTTAAAAAAGGAGATAGAAGTGACCTCAGCAATTACAGACCAATAAGTCTAATGACAAACTTATATAAAATCTTCGCTAAGATCTTGCTGGGAAGATTAACGAAAACACTCGAGGAAAACCAACCCCCTGAACAAGCAGGCTTTCGGAAAAACTACTCCACTATAGATCACATACAAGTAATAACACAACTAATAGAAAAAACAAAAGAATATAAGAAAACTTTATACATGTGTTTTATAGATTATACAAAAGCTTTTGACTCTTTACATTTCGAAGCTATATGGACAGCACTTATTCAACAAGGAGTCGAAGAAAAATATGTCAACATTATTAAAAATATCTACAAAAAGTGTAAGTCCAAAATAAAACTAGAAAGTGAAGGTGAAGAATTCCCAATTCAAAAGGGGGTGAGACAAGGGGACCCCCTGTCCCCAAAAATTTTTTCTGCTGTCCTCGAATCCATCTTTAGAGAACTGGACTGGGATAAGAGAGGAGTAAGGATTGATGGAGAAATGTTAAGCCACTTACGCTTTGCAGATGATATTGTCATTTTTGCAGAAAACCCAATTGAATTAGAAAGAATGATAACAGAACTGGCATTAGAAAGTAGAAAGAAAGGATTGTCAATGAATAAATCAAAAACCAAAATTCTAACCAACGGGAAACCTTTTGAAATAATAGTAGAGAATGAAAAAATAGAACATGTATCAGAATATATTTACTTAGGGCAGCTAGTATCTTTTGAAAGCAACACAGAAAAGGAAATAAAAAGGAGAATTACTCTAAGCTGGAAGAAATACTGGTCACTAAAGGAAATCATGAAAAATAAAAATATGAACATAACAATAAAGAAGAAAGTTTATGAAGTTGCAATACTGCCATGCCTAACATATGGTTGTCAGACGTGGTCCCTAAGAAAGGAAGACGAGGAAAGCATAGCCATCTGTCAGAGGAAAATGGAAAGAAGTATGCTTGGCCTCAAATTGTCAGACAAGGTCAATAATGCAAGCATAAGGAAGGCAACAAAGGTAATAGACGTGAGGAAAAGAACAAGACTACTTAAGTGGCACTGGGCAGGACACGTATGCAGACAGGCAGGAAACAAATGGACCAAACGCTTAACAGAGTGGGTACCAAGAGACAGGAAAAGGAAAAAAGGAAGACCAAATAAAAGATGGAGAGATATATTTAACGAGAGATGCGGACCCCTATGGATGAGAATGACACGGGATAGAAACTGCTGGAAGAATTTAGGAGAGGCCTACGCCATAGAGGCGACTACTACTTAAAATTAAATATAATTGTTAACTATGAACCATAATTGTAAAACTATAGTAGAAATAAAGGCTATTTTTATTTTATTTTTATTTTATTTTATTAGTCGTTAGTTTAGTTTATTTTTCGCTTACTCAAATTCATACCGCTCAAGTTATTAAAACAGTATGTTCATCATCAGTTGCTAAGTAATTTTTTATTCGCTCGTTTTATTATTTCCCTTAAATTTTAAGCACTAAGTATTAAATTACGATCTTTTGAGATTGAAAGTTTTATATACATAGAAACTTTAGTAGTAAGCGAAGTTAGTTTATATAAAAATAGTAAATAAATTCATATCTATGGGCTTTCAAATTAATATTTCGAAACTTAAACTCAATAAGGTATGCGTACAGTTTTTAACACCCACGGTAACGGACTAACGGTAAACACAACATGGTTAAACTGGAAGTACAAATAGCAGTCATTTTTTTATCGAATACATATAATTTCAATACAAAATGTGATAGAAGACGTGCTCAATTTGTTTGTTATTTTAGTTTAGATAGGGTTCTTAGCGTGATGAGCGCGTGGTCGCCAAATATTTGATTATCACTAATTTATTAATAAACTCACCTGTACACAATAAAGTTTATCACACAAAATACACTCAACAAATAAATTTAACTAAAAGTCTTTGATTCCATATTCAATTTAACAAAAATGTCTATCTTTTTAGAAACCGAGCGCGAGGTCACTGAATCCGCGTTCCTCAGATTTCGAAACGGAATTTCTTTCAATTTTTATCAAGTTTGATGTTTCCACTTCCCCGCCCGAGCTTGTGTCAACTGTCAGATCACTCTAAAGTCAAATGTCTAATTTTTCATTTGGTAAAACAGGTACTTTAGCCAGCCCTAGTGCGGAGTTGCGGACTGCGGAGTGCGGAATGCAGAGAGCCGTCAGCCGAGGTAAAAAAATTCACGAATTTGAACGGAAATTAAAAAAATAAGAAAATGCCCCATCCATGGGGCCTTTTCTTATTTTTTTAATTTGATTGTCAAACAGCTTCCATTTTAGTAACTAGATGGCGTATGGGTAGACCAGATAGAACAGATATTTAGTTGCTAATATTTTACCAATAATGAACATCAAAAATCCAAATAACACAATTTGGGGAAAAATATTAAAAACCACACCGACAATAAAAATTAGAAGTAGAAAACTCTTTCAGTTATCATGTTTTCAGTTTGACAAGTGCAAGCGTGTTCCTAAGCTGTTACCAGTATACTGGCCTAATTGCTTAAGCCAATGATCGCTTAGGAGTATGATATTTTAATTGATATTACACTTGACAGTACACTGATATTTTTTAGAAACACGACCAACATGTAGTCAGTAATGCCAACCTGCAGATAATTTCAAATCGGTGGGGAACCAATAGAAAATTAGTGAGTGTCTACCGTCGCGCCGTCTGGTGGAGATGATAAAAAGAAAACATCCCATTACCAGAAACCAGACATACATGGTATTACTTATGTATGAGAATTTCGATGGCACCCGGCTCCTTATTCCAAATGATTAATAATAAATAATATGTAGATCCGTTTCACTATATAAATAGATGAATACCGATATTTTTGGTCAATCACATAACAATACATTGTTATGTGAACTAAACTTAACAAACTCAGTTTTTACAAATTCAAGTTTATTGAAACATAAAAATCTGACAAGGATATCCTATCCCGATAATATCCTAATACACACATACAAACATAAACGCACACATACACACCCATGGAGTTTAATCGAAACAATTTCAGATGGCGCTAGCTGTCGCATCAAATGTCAATTCGTGAGCCGTCAAACTCTTCTAAGACGCTTATCTGTCTATGGCTCTCAAAATTATCCAGGGGAACTGTCGTAGTTTGAAAAGCAAAAACCAAGAGATTACGACTCTACTTCAAAATTTTGATCCCATAGTCATGGCCGTTCAGGAAACATGGTTGAGACCTGGTGTTCGTTTTAGAATTCCAGGTTTTTCATGTTTCCGGGACGATCGGAGTGATGCAAAGGCTGGATCGGCTGTTTTAGTTCGTAATACTTGTAAATATTCACTCATTGCATTACCTCCCCATAGTGATGGGATAAATATTGTTACTGTTCGAGTTATGGATGTCACATATGTTTCTGTATATATTCCGAATCCTAACGCTTCTTTACTAACTGAGTTTTTTTCAATTATATCCCCTTTACCACCTCCTGTTGTGTTTTTGGGAAATTTCAATATTCACAGCATGGTGTGGGGTTCCCATTTCAATGATAATTTGTCTAGTTCTTTGTTAGATTTTATTGATGACCGTAATTATGTCATTCTTAATGACGGCTCCCCAACTCGAAGGGTTGCACCATCACAGAATCCTAATAGCGCTGTCGATTTAACATTTGTTTCTTCTGCTCTTTCTTTGCAGTGCTCTTGGTCTATTCTTCCTAATTCGTATGGAAGTGATCCGGTTCCGCAGTTGTCAAGTGAATACGTTCTTTTGTTAGCTCCGCGAATTTCGTCAAAAGTTTGTGCAAATAACGAGTGAAGAAAGTGTTGAAACCAATAAAACTAAACATCGAAGGGAGACGAACCACCGCTGCAATAAACACAAGCAAAAACACAAGGATTGTGGAGAAAATTGCTAAAAACTCGCGGGAATATCACCTAATATACATAAATATAGACAGATAAGTTGAACTTTAAATAAGTTGTCAACGGCGAAAGTCAAACGACACACTTCCGTCATTACTTATTCAGATGACAAGTGACTGACAGTGATTGACAGCTATCGACAGCTAAGACAACCATAGACAAAGTTACAACAGCACGAGAAAAAGTGATACCAGCCTTAAGAATTAAAAGTACCCAAAACACATTATATTTATACCATAGAAACAATTCCCAATTTTTCTGCTTGGCACAAAAACTACTATGGAGGAACATCTGGAACTAATACTGAAGAAAATGGACGAAATGAAAGCCGATTTTACTAGGCAAAATACGGAACTCTTCGAGAAATTTTCTGTAAACATGGTGAAAACAATAGACGAAAAACTCCAACCAGTGTTACAGGAAAATACGAAACTGAAAGAGGAAATCTCATATCTTAAAGCTAAAGTTAACAACCTAGAACGTGAAACTAGAAAGAATAATATTGTACTTCATGGCATGAAAGAGACAGAGACAAACGACGAGGAATTTAGGCAAAATGTTATAGAATTACTAAACAAATTAAGTGAGAAAACTGGAACACGAGAATGGGACCAATGGGAAATTAGTGATATGAGACGTTTGGGTAAGAAAGCCGAAGGCAAAGCAAGACCGATCCTAGTAAATCTTACTTTGGCATGGCGAAAAAGAGAAATACTTGCTAACAACAAAAGCTTTCCGTCTGGTACCTACGCAACACCAGATTATCCTAAGGAGGTGCAAATTAAAAGGAAAGAGCTGAAGAAAGAACAGGAAATAGAAGTGAAAAAAGGGAACACAGCATATATTAAATATGACCGGCTAATAGTGATAGAATCTAGAGACACCGAACATAAAAGAAAGCGGTCCCCGTCCAAATCACCCCCAACAGGAGTCAAAGGAAATAAACCTACACCAAATAAAATAAATAAAAGATCTGACTTTTTTCGCCCAAGACCCACATATACCCCTAAGCCTTGCTCATCAAATGGAGACCCAAAATCTCAACAATACTAAGGAAACCGGAAGCAATGCCAAAAATAATGTTAAAATAAACAGTAGTAATAACAACCGTTGTCCTCCAAGCCGGCCGGTCACCGTGGAGGAGTCAGACCACCGCCTCCTAAATCACAATCATAACAAGGAATTAGACAAAAAACAAAAAACATCAAGTCTCATTGTGACGAGCCTTAATGTAAGAACATTACTCTCCGACTGTAGAATTGAGGAACTAAGATATGCTATTAAGAAAATTAAATGGGACGTTATGGGGTTGTGTGAAATCAGAAGAGGTGAAGAAAAGATAGAAGAATATACTGACTTTATCTTTTTCCATACATCTGGTACAAAAGGAAAAAATGGAGTGGGATTTCTAATTAAAAAGCATCTTAAGAATAACATAATAAGTACAAAAAGCTTTTCCGACCGTGTAGCCCTACTAGAAATGCAGGCCCCTGACAACTCTGCATGGTCCTTTGTGCAACTATATGCCCCTACAGAAATATGCACTAAAGAGGAAATAGAAAAATTTTATTACACAGTACAAGCTGCTCTGGACTCCATCCACACTAAAAATATCATCTTACTAGGAGATTTTAACGCCAAAATAGGCAGAGCTCAAAAGAATGAGGAAAATTATGTGGGACCACACGCACATGGGAAAAGAAGTCCACACGGCCAAAAACTAGTAGAGTTTGCTTTAGAAAATAATTTTTCCTTCATCAACAGCATATTTCCTTGTAAACCCCACAAAAAATGGACATGGCGCTCTCCAAATGGCTTACACCATAACGAGATCGACTACATGCTTACAAATCAACCACGAAGCATAAAAAGTTTTGACATAATAAAAAATCTGAATTTCAACACTGACCATCGAATGATTAGATGTGAAATAATGTTAAATACAAAACCTCGTAGGAAATTTATAAAACCCCTCAACTACCCGAGAAATATACACACAAATATGTCAGAACAAGACTATACACACTGGGAAGAAAAATTTATAAATGCTATAAACTTACACAAAGAAGTACAAAACCAGTATGACAAACTAGAACAAGAAATAAAAGAGTTTTTGAAACAGTTGCCTAAGGAAAAGAAGAGCTTAAAGGGATATATCAATGAAGAAACTAAGGAACTATTAAAGCAAAGGAAAGAACTCTATGCGAAGGATAGAACGAAACAAATAAGGCACGAAATCACTAGAATAAGCAAATTAATAAATCGAAACATAAGACAAAATAAAAAAGAAATGAGGCAAAACACCTTAGAAAAATTCATAAATACGGGGGGTGCTCTTCGTAGAGCCTATAAAGAGTTGAACGAGAAATCTGAATGGACAGGACATTTAAAAGACCAAAAAGGTATTGTAAAATCAAGACGCCCAGATATCATCAAAGAAGCGACAGAATTCTACAAAAGACTCTACACAGATACAAATAGCCCTTGTTTACTTAATAACAAAAGACTTAGAACAATAAACGCTAAAGATGAAAACACAGATGTGCCAAAAATTCTTATGACAGAAATCGAAAACGCTATCAAAACACAGAAAAATGATAAGGCACCCGGAAACGACAATATTGTAAATGAAGTTTTAAAAACCCTATCTCCTGCACTGCTAAGACCCCTCCAAATGCTTTTTAACCACATCTTAATCACTGAAGAAACGCCCCACCAATGGTCGGAATCGACAATTGTATTACTTTTTAAAAAAGGAGATAGAAGTGACCTCAGCAATTACAGACCAATAAGTCTAATGACAAACTTATATAAAATCTTCGCTAAGATCTTGCTGGGAAGATTAACGAAAACACTCGAGGAAAACCAACCCCCTGAACAAGCAGGCTTTCGGAAAAACTACTCCACTATAGATCACATACAAGTAATAACACAACTAATAGAAAAAACAAAAGAATATAAGAAAACTTTATACATGTGTTTTATAGATTATACAAAAGCTTTTGACTCTTTACATTTCGAAGCTATATGGACAGCACTTATTCAACAAGGAGTCGAAGAAAAATATGTCAACATTATTAAAAATATCTACAAAAAGTGTAAGTCCAAAATAAAACTAGAAAGTGAAGGTGAAGAATTCCCAATTCAAAAGGGGGTGAGACAAGGGGACCCCCTGTCCCCAAAAATTTTTTCTGCTGTCCTCGAATCCATCTTTAGAGAACTGGACTGGGATAAGAGAGGAGTAAGGATTGATGGAGAAATGTTAAGCCACTTACGCTTTGCAGATGATATTGTCATTTTTGCAGAAAACCCAATTGAATTAGAAAGAATGATAACAGAACTGGCATTAGAAAGTAGAAAGAAAGGATTGTCAATGAATAAATCAAAAACCAAAATTCTAACCAACGGGAAACCTTTTGAAATAATAGTAGAGAATGAAAAAATAGAACATGTATCAGAATATATTTACTTAGGGCAGCTAGTATCTTTTGAAAGCAACACAGAAAAGGAAATAAAAAGGAGAATTACTCTAAGCTGGAAGAAATACTGGTCACTAAAGGAAATCATGAAAAATAAAAATATGAACATAACAATAAAGAAGAAAGTTTATGAAGTTGCAATACTGCCATGCCTAACATATGGTTGTCAGACGTGGTCCCTAAGAAAGGAAGACGAGGAAAGCATAGCCATCTGTCAGAGGAAAATGGAAAGAAGTATGCTTGGCCTCAAATTGTCAGACAAGGTCAATAATGCAAGCATAAGGAAGGCAACAAAGGTAATAGACGTGAGGAAAAGAACAAGACTACTTAAGTGGCACTGGGCAGGACACGTATGCAGACAGGCAGGAAACAAATGGACCAAACGCTTAACAGAGTGGGTACCAAGAGACAGGAAAAGGAAAAAAGGAAGACCAAATAAAAGATGGAGAGATATATTTAACGAGAGATGCGGACCCCTATGGATGAGAATGACACGGGATAGAAACTGCTGGAAGAATTTAGGAGAGGCCTACGCCATAGAGGCGACTACTACTTAAAATTAAATATAATTGTTAACTATGAACCATAATTGTAAAACTATAGTAGAAATAAAGGCTATTTTTATTTTATTTTTATTTTATTTTATTAGTCGTTAGTTTAGTTTATTTTTCGCTTACTCAAATTCATACCGCTCAAGTTATTAAAACAGTATGTTCATCATCAGTTGCTAAGTAATTTTTTATTCGCTCGTTTTATTATTTCCCTTAAATTTTAAGCACTAAGTATTAAATTACGATCTTTTGAGATTGAAAGTTTTATATACATAGAAACTTTAGTAGTAAGCGAAGTTAGTTTATATAAAAATAGTAAATAAATTCATATCTATGGGCTTTCAAATTAATATTTCGAAACTTAAACTCAATAAGGTATGCGTACAGTTTTTAACACCCACGGTAACGGACTAACGGTAAACACAACATGGTTAAACTGGAAGTACAAATAGCAGTCATTTTTTTATCGAATACATATAATTTCAATACAAAATGTGATAGAAGACGTGCTCAATTTGTTTGTTATTTTAGTTTAGATAGGGTTCTTAGCGTGATGAGCGCGTGGTCGCCAAATATTTGATTATCACTAATTTATTAATAAACTCACCTGTACACAATAAAGTTTATCACACAAAATACACTCAACAAATAAATTTAACTAAAAGTCTTTGATTCCATATTCAATTTAACAAAAATGTCTATCTTTTTAGAAACCGAGCGCGAGGTCACTGAATCCGCGTTCCTCAGATTTCGAAACGGAATTTCTTTCAATTTTTATCAAGTTTGATGTTTCCACTTCCCCGCCCGAGCTTGTGTCAACTGTCAGATCACTCTAAAGTCAAATGTCTAATTTTTCATTTGGTAAAACAGGTACTTTAGCCAGCCCTAGTGCGGAGTTGCGGACTGCGGAGTGCGGAATGCAGAGAGCCGTCAGCCGAGGTAAAAAAATTCACGAATTTGAACGGAAATTAAAAAAATAAGAAAATGCCCCATCCATGGGGCCTTTTCTTATTTTTTTAATTTGATTGTCAAACAGCTTCCATTTTAGTAACTAGATGGCGTATGGGTAGACCAGATAGAACAGATATTTAGTTGCTAATATTTTACCAATAATGAACATCAAAAATCCAAATAACACAATTTGGGGAAAAATATTAAAAACCACACCGACAATAAAAATTAGAAGTAGAAAACTCTTTCAGTTATCATGTTTTCAGTTTGACAAGTGCAAGCGTGTTCCTAAGCTGTTACCAGTATACTGGCCTAATTGCTTAAGCCAATGATCGCTTAGGAGTATGATATTTTAATTGATATTACACTTGACAGTACACTGATATTTTTTAGAAACACGACCAACATGTAGTCAGTAATGCCAACCTGCAGATAATTTCAAATCGGTGGGGAACCAATAGAAAATTAGTGAGTGTCTACCGTCGCGCCGTCTGGTGGAGATGATAAAAAGAAAACATCCCATTACCAGAAACCAGACATACATGGTATTACTTATGTATGAGAATTTCGATGGCACCCGGCTCCTTATTCCAAATGATTAATAATAAATAATATGTAGATCCGTTTCACTATATAAATAGATGAATACCGATATTTTTGGTCAATCACATAACAATACATTGTTATGTGAACTAAACTTAACAAACTCAGTTTTTACAAATTCAAGTTTATTGAAACATAAAAATCTGACAAGGATATCCTATCCCGATAATATCCTAATACACACATACAAACATAAACGCACACATACACACCCATGGAGTTTAATCGAAACAATTTCAGATGGCGCTAGCTGTCGCATCAAATGTCAATTCGTGAGCCGTCAAACTCTTCTAAGACGCTTATCTGTCTATGGCTCTCAAAATTATCCAGGGGAACTGTCGTAGTTTGAAAAGCAAAAACCAAGAGATTACGACTCTACTTCAAAATTTTGATCCCATAGTCATGGCCGTTCAGGAAACATGGTTGAGACCTGGTGTTCGTTTTAGAATTCCAGGTTTTTCATGTTTCCGGGACGATCGGAGTGATGCAAAGGCTGGATCGGCTGTTTTAGTTCGTAATACTTGTAAATATTCACTCATTGCATTACCTCCCCATAGTGATGGGATAAATATTGTTACTGTTCGAGTTATGGATGTCACATATGTTTCTGTATATATTCCGAATCCTAACGCTTCTTTACTAACTGAGTTTTTTTCAATTATATCCCCTTTACCACCTCCTGTTGTGTTTTTGGGAAATTTCAATATTCACAGCATGGTGTGGGGTTCCCATTTCAATGATAATTTGTCTAGTTCTTTGTTAGATTTTATTGATGACCGTAATTATGTCATTCTTAATGACGGCTCCCCAACTCGAAGGGTTGCACCATCACAGAATCCTAATAGCGCTGTCGATTTAACATTTGTTTCTTCTGCTCTTTCTTTGCAGTGCTCTTGGTCTATTCTTCCTAATTCGTATGGAAGTGATCATTTTCCAATTGTTATATATTGTTACGAAAAAGGACACGTAGTGCCATCTAGCGTCAAGCTAGCGCAACATAAAACGCAAACGAATCCCCTAATCGACACAAGATGGCGCAAGGTATACGATTGCATGCTCAAACATTCCGCACATGTTTACGTAAACAAGTGTTGTTTACGTGTTTATGCGAATGTTCACGTACAGTCTAGGGTTCGATCCGGCCCGTATAAATAGTCGCAGACAGTCGAGCCGGCAATTCAGTTTTATCTGAGCGTTCTTCGAGGCGACTTCGGAGCGAAAACAAGTGATCAATAGTGAGTGATTGTGATTGTGATAGTGACTCGGCTACGACCTAGGACAGTGATAGTGCTCAGTGATTTGGATCTATTGCTTAGTGTTTGGACTCAGTGATTAGTGTGAGCTAGTGTTTGTGAATAAAGTCTTCCAGAGAGTCACCAGGTTTTCTTTCTCTCCGAATCTTCGAACCCTAGCACGTAACAACTGGTGTCGGAAGTGAGATTTGGAGATGCCATTGACTCCGAGAGAGGACTTCAAGGGGAGTGTCAGGACAAGGGCGCAGCGAGCTGCTGCCATTGACTCCGAGAGAGGAGTTGGCGGTGGAGCTGCGGGGGCCATACCCACTGGGGACCAAGCTCCGCCCACTGCGGGGCAGGCCCTACCCGCTGGCCCCGCCCACCAGGCTCCGCCCACTGACCACGCCCCCCAGGCTCCACCCACTTCGGGTGAAGCCACGCCCACTGGCTCCGCCCACCGGGACCCGCCCACTGACCACGCCCCCCAGGTCCTGCCCACTCTGGACATGGCCACGCCCACCGGCTCCGCCCACCAGTCCACGCCCACTCAGGCCACGCCCACTGGCCCCGCCCACTGGGCCCCGCCTGCTCAGGCTCCGTCGACTAGCTCCATCCATCCTGCCACGTCCGTAGTTTCTACGGCCCCTCAAATGGCTCTTCAATTGGAAAGTTTAATTAAATTAATGGAGCTGCAAAGAGCTGATAGTCAGGCTTTGCAAGATTCTCAAAGGGCAATGATGGAGGCACAAGACCGCAAGCTCGGCGCTTTGCAAGATTCTCAAAGGGCAATGATGGAGGCACAAGACCGCAAGCTCGGCGCTTTGCAAGAGTCACAAGAGCAACAAAAGGACCTCCAAGAGAAAGCGCTTCTGGCCATAAAGGATGTTAGTGACACTGTGACTAAGCTTCAAAAAGATGTCGACATTATGGAAGAACGAGTTACCGGGCTAGGAGTGGATATGGAAAATGTGAAAACCGGCCTCACAGAATTACAGAAGTGGAAAGTGCGCCTGGAAACCACAGGAGTCGTGACGTCTAGTGGAACTAATGGAGTAGTGGCACAAGGACCAAGAGTTAAAGTGCCACCATACGACGGTACTACTTCTTGGAACGCTTATCGTCAGCAATTCCAGACGGTTGCTTCTGCCAACGGATGGACTGATGAACAATGCCTGACCGCTCTCACTGTTGCGCTTAGAGGGCAAGCTTTGTCGGTCCTGGAAGCACACACAGGAAATGGGTTCCAAGATCTGATGGAGGCGCTTGAATCCAGATACGGGGAGCGACACCTGGAGCACGTGTTCCGTGCCCAACTTCGTGACAGAGTCCAACTCTCTGGAGAGGGACTACAACAATGGGCGTTGGAAATTGAAAAACTGGTTAAGAAGGCACATCCAGGAGCAGACTCCAAGATGGTTGACTCGAACACTATTCAAGCCTTTGTCGACGGAATCAGGGATCTGGAGGTCAGAGCTGCAGTAAGGCTACGTCACCACACCTCGCTAAAGGAAGCGTTGGCGCATGCTCTAGAGGTCGAGGCTGTTCGCCGTGACATACGACAGACCCATAAGATCCATGAGGTCTCTGAGGATGTTAAGGAGGTCAAGGCTCCCAGGAAGAGAAGTTTTGGAGCCATGTGCTACAAGTGCGGTGAGAGGGGCCATCTTCAGCTAAACTGCCCGCAGAAGGAGACCCAGATGGCAAGGATGAAAAGGCTCGAGGAACAAATAGAGGAGCTGAAGAAGCAAGGAGCTTCTTCCCCTGCCCGGGATCAGGGAAACGAATAAAAGCCAGGACTAAGGGGCGAGTACTGGCTGACGCGGAGGAAGCCCCGATAACTGTTATCTCCCAAGCATGCAGCGGGAATAGTCTTGTGATTCAGGGGACTATTAACAGGACGGATTGCAAAATTACTCTAGACACAGGAGCCTCTAGAACGATAGTGAACCCAAATCTGGTAAAAGCCGCAAGGAGACAGAAGAGGAGAATTAACTGTCGGCTTCTTACTGCCTCCGGTCAGCCAATACCCGTCCTGGGAGAAATGTCAGTTACGATTAATGTAGGGGGGTCCTCATACCCTCACGACGTTATCGTGGCTGAGATTATGGATGATTGCATCTTGGGTTTGGATTTCATGAAGAAGCATAACTGCAGAATTAATGTCGCTGACGGAGTTTTCCAGTGTGGTGAAGAGGAAATTTTCATCCTTGGAGGCGCCTGCGGGAAAGTTGAATGTGTAAAGAAAGTCATTATACCTGGACGTGCGGAAGCTCGGGTGCTGGTGAAACTACCGCCAGCTGGAAAGAAAAAGTCAAACAGATGCGTGTTGATCGAAGACACGCCTACCAAGACATCAGCGCAAAAACTGATGACGGCGAGAACCCTTGTTAGTGGAAGCAGTAAAGCTGTGGTCAGGGTTTTGAATCTTGGTGATCGCGAGATCTGCTTGAACAAAGGTGACGTTATTGGAAAGTGCGAGGAAGTTGTCTGGATGAGAAAGTGTAGTTCGATCACAGGCTCAGACTCAGCAAACAGCAGCAACTATGGAATGGTGACTGAGCTACTCGATGACAGCAAGAGTAATCTGACTTATTCGCAGAGCATGAAAGCTAAGAAGTTTTTACAACGCCACGCGAATATCTTCTCCAGTCAGGAAGGCGACCTTGGAAGAACGTCGATGGTTCAGCACAGGATAGATACCGGAAGCGAGAACCCAATTCGTCAACGAGCAAGACGGATACCCATTGCAAAGGAAAAAGAAGTTGAAGGCCTTTTGGAGGACATGAGAAGGCATAAGATAATTGAACCGACAATCAACAATTGCCTCAGAAAGAATTGAACATGATATCAGCGAAATCACGAAAATACTTAGCATAATTGATTCTAATTACTGCAAACCTGTAAAATGCTTTCGGCTTGGCAAATACCAAAGTGACAAGTCTAGACCAATAAAGGCTTGTTTCACCTCCACTGATACTGTTAAAACAATCTTACGCAGTAAAACTATTATTTACGAAAGATACCCTTTGATCAAATGCTACTCTGACCAAACTGATTTACAAAAGAAAGAAATGGCAAAGCTACGAGATGAGATGAAAAAAAGGCTAGATGAAGGCGAAACCAACTTAAGTATAAAATATATAAAAAATGTACCAAAAATTGTTAAAACTGATTCAAAAAACTAACTTTATCACAAAATAATCATAACATAATATATATCAATTCCAATGCCATAAGCTACCACATTTCAGACAGTTACAATAACGTTACAAATACCAAAAAAACACTAAAATGTCTATACGCCAATGTACGAAGCATAGTCAATCCAGGAAAACTAGATGAATTGCGATGTTGTCTGCGATCTTTTCAGGGAATTATACACTTGGTAATTCTCACAGAAACATGGATAAAAACTGACCTTGAAGCTCAATCACTTAGTATAAAAAACTATTTTCATTACTACAATTATCGTAAGAATAAGCGAGGAGGCGGTGTATCCATCTATGTACACAACAGCATAAAGCACACGTTTGTTGAAGATCTAAATGAGACAATCATTTTTTGTGGATCCACTTGGAGAAGCTGTCTTTAGACCTGGGCGTTATCTATAAACCTGAAAGGACTAACAATAATGACTTTCTGGAAACATACTCCACCCAGCTGCAAAAAAGAAAGCGATGTATAACATTTGGAGATTTTAATTATAATTTATTAAAAATATTATAATTTATTAAAAAAAAGGTATAAATTTCACCGAAAATGAAGAAAGTATTAGAAATATGGACATACAAAATAATATTTCTAATAAGGAGGTAGATACGAATGTACAATTAAACCGGTCCCCGTTAACGGCGGCCGCCGCATCGATCAGCTGTGAAGTTGCACGGCCGGCCCATCGCTCGAGTGACGTAGGCGATCAGCGAGTGCGACAGTGATAAGCGAGTTGCAGCGTACGCCTAACTTACGCGATAACGCGGTTGCTTCTCAAGATACCGAGCAGGAGTGGACTACGGTAACGAGGAAAAAGAAAAATAGACATACGTTATTAGACAACAAAATTGGATTGGCGTGCCATGTACCCAATTTCAAATCGGCGGACTCGAAAATACCGATATTTATAACGAATGTGCATAAAGATACACAACCAGAAGCGATAAGTGAATACGTATATAGGCAAACGAATGAAAGAATATCATTGATTAAAATATTGCAACGTAGGGAGAGAGGTTACAACGCGTACAAGCTGTTTGTTCCTAGACATAAAGTGCGTATATTCCTTGATGCAAAATTGTGGCCTGAGGGAATAATGTTCAGACGTTTTATCAACTTTGGCGCTCAAGGTCAAGGTAAAACTACGGAAACCCGAGGCTATTACCGAGAACATTCATAATGGAAAATAATAACGTTGAGCCAAGCAGTTTTGTAACTTTTAACTGCAAATCTGTTAAGAGATCAGTGGAGGGAGTGCGGCAGCTATGCAAGATTGCAGATATTATAGCTTTGCAGGAGACCTGGCTTCTGCCACACGACTTAACTTTTCTTGCAAATATCGACACCGAGTTTGGGAGCACTGGAAAGTCGGCGGTGGACACCACGGCTGGAGTAATGATTGGACGACCCCATGGCGGAGTAGCGTTGCTTTGGAGAAAAAGTGTGTTTCCCTGCGTATCTGTGATTCCGTGCTCTAGTTCTCGTATCTGTGCGATTAAAGTATCCCACAACAGCCAGAAAATAATAATATGCAGTGTATATATGCCTACCGACTGCACAGAAAATTTGACGGAATTTACTGACTGTTTGAGTTATTTAAATGCGATAATAGAAGAAAGTGATTGTGAGTCAGTGTTCTTGCTAGGTGACTACAATGCGCATCCCGGACAACCGTTTTATGGTGAGCTGCTAAACTTTTGTGTGGACCAAAAATGGATTCTAGCTGACGTGAGTAATTTGAATTCTGATTCTTTTACCTTTGTGAGTGACGCGCACGGGACATCGAGATGGTTAGATCATTGTGTAACCACTGAGTCAGCGTTCAAGACAATAAATAGTGTAAAAATTTTGTACGACGTATACTGGTCTGACCATTTCCCCATGCTGATTAAATGTAATTTAAATTGTGTTGCTCGTAAGTTTGTGCCTGAACATTTTACGAATAATAAAATTATATGGGGTGCTAGAACTAATGAACAAATAGAATATTATACTAAACTTTGTGATGGACAATTAAAATTAATTGATTTTCCTCCAGAATTTATCCAGTGCTCATATAGATATTGCAGTAAAGAGTGTCATAAAAATATTGTTAATAGTTTATATAATAGTATAGTTTCTGTATTACGTTCGGCGGCACTTAAAAGCTATAATTGTAATAAGAATTATAAACATGGGAAGAAGACTCTAACGGGGTGGAATAAGCATGTCGGTGCGGCGCACAGGGAGGCTAGGTCCAAATTTCAAATGTGGGTTAACAGTGGCCGCCCAAGACAAGGTTTTGTGTATGATGAGATGACGAGTAGTCGACGAATTTTTAAAAGCAGATTAAAATGGTGCCAAAACCACCAATCTCAAATAAAAATGGACATCTTGGCTACTCACCACTCAAAACAAAACTTTAAAAAATTCTGGAGGTCAACAAAGCAGTTGAATTTAAAACCTAGCTACCCCGAAGCTGTTGATGGGATCAATGGTGCGGACAAAATTGCAAATCTTTTTAGAGATCAGTTTAAAGTGTCATCACCATTGGGCCCATCATCAGACTTTGTGCACAATGCTGAGATTAGTCGTGACCTTAAATTTACTATAAGTAGTAAAACTGTAGCGGAGACGATTAAAAACATGGCTACCGGGAAATCGCCAGGTCACGATGGTCTCAGTATTGAGCACCTAAGATTCGCGGGCAAACATATGTCAAGAGTTCTGGCATTACTGTTTAATATCTGCATTGTCCATAGCTACTTACCTGCTGATTTAATAAGGACTACGGTTGTGCCAGTACCTAAAAATCGCAGTGGTGACGTATCTGACAGATTGAATTATAGGCCAATATCTTTAGCAACAACTATAGCAAAAATATTTGACAGTGTGCTTAGCTCCATATTAGAACAACATTGTAGTCTCCATGATGGTCAGCATGGGTTCAGACGTGGACTGTCAACGGAGACCGCAATAATGAGTCTAAAGCACACTGTCAAATATTACACGAGCAGGCGTACACCTGTGTACGCCTGTTTCCTCGACCTCAGCAAGGCTTTCGATCTCGTCTCTTACGACATCTTGTGGCGAAAATTGGAAACTCTTAGTTTACCCGACGGCTTCACCGACCTGCTTAAATTTTGGTATTGTAATCAGGTGAACTATGTGAGATGGGCTGACAAATATTCCGAACCGTACAGGATGGAATGCGGGGTGAGGCAGGGGGGGCAGACCTCGACCCGGCTCTTCAACCTGTACGTGGATTCACTGATACGGGAGCTCAGCGGTACTCGTGTCGGTTGCCATATCGGAAATGTGTGCGTCAACAATATTAGCTACGCGGACGACATGGTACTGCTGGCGCCCTCTGTCAGTGCATTAAGAACTCTACTCGGTATTTGTGAAAAATACGCTGTCTCACATGGTTTGCTTTACAACGCCAAAAAATCACAGTACATGGTCTTTAAGGCCGGCAACAAATGTCCCAATATTGTTCCCCCTATACACCTTAATAATGAACCTCTCGAGAGAGTGTACACTTTTAAATATCTTGGACATTTTGTGACTGACGGCCTTCGAGACGATGTAGACCTCGAAAGAGAGCGTAGGGCATTGTCTGTCATGGCAAATATGTTGGTGCATAGATTTGGTCGTTGCACGGACGCCGTAAAAATTACTCTTTTTAAGGCTTACTGCACCTCTTTTTACACCTGCAGCTTATGGACCAACTACACTAAGAAAACATACAATGCCCTACGCATTCAATATAATAATGCTTTTAGAGCACTGCTGCGGCTGCCGCGTTTCTGTAGTGCCTCGGCGATGTTTGCTTTTGCGGATGTAGATAGTTTTGAAGATATACTCCGCAAAAGGACTGCATCGCTACTGGCCAGGGTCCGCGGCAGCAGCCACAGTGTCCTGAGAGAGATAGTCGACAGCGGGGATTGTCCTCTGATCGACTTTATGATAAATAGGACTAAATCTCTTTTTAGAATAGAATACTAACATAGCGATAAGTTTCTCTACTAACAATTTTATGGATCTGAGTTATCTGAAATAAACATATTTTATTTTTATTTTTTTATTTTTTTTAAAAAGGGACCAGCGCACTAAAAATTACAAGACAATGCTTAGAGAAAACGGGTACGCAATCTTAAATAAAATCGATTCTGCACATTCTACGAGGGAAATGAATGACAGTAAGTCTATAACTCTATACTTGATCACATTGCAACCAACTTAAATAATGAAAAATTTAATCTAACAATATATATTCATGCTTATCAGATCACAAACATTTGTTTCTAGAAATACATAAACACATTAAGGAAAAGAATATTAAAATCAAATACACTGCAATTCAGTATGATAAATTATACAAAACATTACAAGATAATTCACTTTACACCACAAATACTGCATTTGAAAATCTAGAAACAAAGTTAATTGAATGTATAAAGCTATGCACTCTGAACAAATACAAGATACAAAATGCGCCCAAGGCTGACTGGATTAATAAAAATATAATTAATTTAATTACTAAAAAGAATAAATTATATAAGGATTATAATTCTTCTAAAAATGGTACTAAGCGTGATGAACTAAGGATGATATATGCAGATGCTAAAAAAGAGGTTAAACAAATAATCAAAGAAGCAAAACGGAATTACTACTGTAAAGCTTTTAAAAAATGTAATAAAAAACCTATAAAAATGTGGCAACTAATAAATTCTCTAAGTCTGAACAAAACTAAAAACAGGACTGCGCCAGCAAAACTCGAAACTCCAACGGACTCCTTCACTGAAACTTCAGAAATATGTAATTGTTTTAATAATTTTTTTAGTAATATTGGATCAACTTTGGCTGAAAAAATCCCGCCAAAGTACCACGACGTAAATATGTACAACCGGCTGTATGAAAAAACTGATTATGCAGAGAATCAAGAATTGACTATTTTAGAGGCTACGTCAACTCAAGAAATTAGTAAAATAATAGACAGCTTACAAACAAATACTACCACTGGACTTGATGGGATCTCATGTAAGGCTCTCAAGTGTGTGAAAGAGGTGATCATAACTGAATTCACAAATTGCATAAATGACTGTCTCGAAAGGGGCCAATTTCCAGATTCACTAAAGGTGGCAAAAGTATCCCCAATCTTCAAGGCAGGCGAAAAGTCGGAACCTGGAAACTATCGTCCCATCTCAGTCCTTCCAGTATTGTCAAAGGTATTAGAGGAAGTAATATACGTTAGGCTAATGAGATACTTAAATTGTCACAATATTCTTTACTCAAAACAATATGGTTTCAGGAATAAATCTAATACTTTGTCAGCCTGTATCGACCTTATAACAAAACTTAAATGTTCTATTGATAAAAAACAACTGGCTCTTGGAATATTCATAGATCTACAAAAGGCCTTCGACACCATCAGCCATAAACTTCTTCTGCATAAGTTAAAAAAGATCGGTATAAAAGGTACAGCTTACAAGATAATAGAATCATATTTAAAAAATAGAAAGCAGGCAGTTAAAATCGACGAAACACTGAGTAGTACAAATTCAATATCTTGCGGAGTCCCACAAGGATCAATTCTCGGACCCCTACTTTTCTTAATATATATCAATAACATAAAAGACTTAAATCTAATAGGTGATACAACCCTGTACGCAGATGACACCTGTCTTTTTTACTTTGGACGAAAACTAGACTCTCTAGTTTCACAAGCCCAGAAAGATTTAAATAAGCTTAATGAATAGTTTAAGTATAATTTGCTAACTATTAATGTCAAAAAAACTAATTATATTATTTTTTCGTCAAAGAATAAAAAACTAGGTAGTTTTACCCCGTTAACAATTGACAATGAAATGATAACAAGAGTAGAAACAGAGAAATATCTTGGCTTGACTCTCGATAATCATCTCACTTGGAAACCGTACATAAATAAAATATGTAACAAACTGTCGTCACTGATGGGTGTTCTTAAGAGTAATACACACTGTTTCCCTATTAACATAAAATATCTAATATACAATTCACTTATCAAATCACACCTTACCTACTTAATCGAAGTATGGGGATCCACCACAACAGAAAATATTAAAAAACTACATACAAAGCAAAATGAAATCATAAAAACTCTTTTTAACTACGACTACATGACACCTACCAAAACTATTTACAAAAGACTTAAGCTAATGACTGTAAAACAAATATATAAATTCCACACCTGCCTATTAATAAGAAAAATATTAACCAAAGACATCCACTCATAAATCATCTTTACTAAAAAGTCGCAAATCCACACTCGCCACCTAAGAAATGCAAATAATATAAATCTGTATACACCACGCTCCAACTATGGGATTAAAAATATTATGTTTGAAGGTGCCAAAATGTATAATAGCTTGCCTAAAGATATAAAAGAAATAAAATCACTACCATTATTCAAAAAGAAACTTAAATTTTATGTACTAACTGCTGTAAATTAAATTAATGTAAAATAGTCATACTCGTAACCTAGAGAATGTATGATAATCTATATATATAAAAGAAAGTCGTGTTAGTTACTTCACTTATAACTCAAGAACGGCTGAACCGATTTAGCTGAAAATTGGCAGGGAGGTAGTTTAGAGCCAGGAGAAGGACATAGGATACATTTTGTTTCGGAAAAATGTACGGTTACTGCACAATATACTTTTATGATTTGCGCGTAAACTATTCAATCGATTTTGATGAATTTTGGTATGGAGATATTTTGAGTCTCGGGAAAGGACAAGGGATACTTTTTGTCCGGGAAAATGTACGGTTCCCGCCCAATAAACTTTTATCTCAAGAACGGATGAACCGATTTGGCTGAAAATTGGTGGAGAGGTAGCATGGAACCAGGAATAGGACATAGGATACATTTTGTCCCGGAAAAATGTACGGTTACTGCACAATATACTTTTATTATTTGCGCGTAAACTATTTAATCGATTTTGATGAATTTTGGTATGGATATACTTTGAGTCTCGGGAAAGGACAAGGGATACTTTTTGTCCCGGAAAATGTACGGTTCCCGCCCAATAAACTTTTATCTCAAGAACGGATGAACCGATTTGGCTGAAAATTGGTGGAGAGGTAGCTTAGAACCAGGAAAAGGACATAGGATACATTTTGTCCCGGAAAAATGTACGGTTACTGCACAATATACTTTTATGATTTGCGCGTAAACTATTCAATCGATTTTGATGAATTTTGGTATGGAGATACTTTGGGTCTCGGGAAAGAACAAGGAATACTTTTTGTCCCGGAAAATGTACGGTTCCCGCCCAATAAACTTTTATATCAAGAACGGATAAACCGATTTGGCTAAAAATTGGTGCAGAGGTAGCTTAGAACCAGGAAAAGGACATAAGATACATTTTTTCCAGGAAAAATGTACGGTTACTGCACAATACACTTTTATGATTTGCGCGTAAACTATTCAATCGATTTTGATGAATTTTGGTATGGAGATACTTTGAGTCTCGGGAAAGGACAAGGGATACTTTTGGTCCCGGAAAATGTACGGTTCCCGCACAATAAACTTTTTTGATTTTCGCTTAAACTATTTATTAATCTATTTTGATGAAATTTGGCATGAAGATACTAATTTTAATCTATTGTTTTCTTAATTATACCAATTCGAATTAAATAATCATCGTTAAGACAGGACAACGTCTGTCGGGTCAGCTAGTATATTATAATTTTGAAATAGTGATGAATGATAAATGTGATGTTTGTTTGCCAAAAAATGTGTGATGTAAAATTTTGAAATAGTGATGAATGATAAATATTGTAATGTTTGCTTTCCGGAAAATGAATGATGTATAATTTAAAATTTTGAAATAGTGATGAATGACAAAATATGTAATGTTTGCTTTTCCAGAGATTGTATGATGTATAACTTAGAAATAATGATGATAAATGTAATGTTTTATGAGAATATGAAAAATGACAAAAAATGTTAATGCCTATACTTAGAAAGTGTTTGCCAAATGTATCATTCAATTTATTTTTGTAATCACGTGTTTCTCGCCATGTATAATAATTTATTATAATTATTTTGTGAGAAATAAAGTCTTAAACCGTAAACCGTAACCGTCTGCAAGTCCGTGGTGCTCACCTGTTGTGTTAGTGAAGAAGAAAGATGGCAGCACAAGATTTTGTGTGGACTACAGGCGTCTCAATGATGTCACTAAGAAGGACAGCTATCCATTACCTCGAATCGACGACACTCTGGATACCTTGAGTGGCATGAAATGGTTCTCGACCCTGGACCTGAAATCTGGATACTGGCAGGTGGAAATTCATCCAAAAGACAAGGAGAAGACAGCTTTCTCCACCGGTAAAGGTTTATGGCAGTTTAACGTCATGCCCTTTGGATTGTGTAACGCACCTGCCACATTTGAGCGACTCATGGAGTGTGTACTGGCAGGCTTAGTTGGAGAGGCTTGCTTAGTCTACTTGGATGACGTCATCATTGTTGGCCGCGACTTCGAGGACCATTTGCGAAACTTAGAACGAGTTTTCGCCAAAATAGAGGGGGCCAAGTTAAAGTTGAATCCGAAAAAGTGTCGTTTGTTCAGGAGTAAGGTCAATTATCTCGGCCATATTATCTCCAGTGATGGAATCCAGACGGACCCGGAGAAACTGGAAGCAGTTCAAAATTGGCCAACCCCTAAAAACAAAACCGAAGTGCGGGCATTTCTCGGCCTATGCTCCTACTACAGGCGTTTTGTTAAGGGATTCTCAGAGATAGCCAAGCCATTACATCGGCTGACAGAAGATAAACGACAGTTTATTTGGGACAGGACTTCGGAAGATTCTTTTCAGAAACTGAAGCAACATCTGTGTGAAACACCAATCCTGGGGTATCCACAACCTGAAGGTCAGTTTATAGTCGACACGGACGCAAGCAACACGGCCATTGGAGGGGTGTTATCTCAAAAACAGGGTGAAAGAGAAGTTGTAATTGCATATTTCAGCAAATCTTTATCTAAGCCAGAGAGAAACTACTGTGTGACAAGAAGAGAACTCTTGGCTGTCGTAAAGACGCTACAACATTTCAGCAAATATCTCATCGGGAGACAGTTTTTATTGCGAACTGATCACGCAGCCTTGAAGTGGTTACTACAATTCAAGAACCCAGAAGGCCAAGTAGCTCGATGGATTGAACAACTCCAGGAGTATGACTTCAAGACGGAACACCGCAGCGGAAAGGCGCATGGGAATGCCGACGCACTTTCACGAAGGCCGTGTTCAGAAGACTGCAAACATTGTGTTAAGCAGGAATCTAATGAAATTACATTAAAGTTAACGAAAACAAGTCCTTTGGGTCCATGGGAGAATGATGCTATGAGGGAGGCTCAAGAAAGAGATGACGACCTTCGGCACATCATCACATGGAAGAAACGGGGTGACGTAAAACCAATCTGGAGTGAGGTTGCACCCACTGGCGCTGCCACTAAGGCGTACTGGGCGCAATGGGACAGTCTGATACTTCAAAATGGAATACTTTACCGGAAATGGGAGAAGACTAACGGCAGAGAGTTCCATCTTCAGATAGTTGTCCCAAGGACGAGAGTACCAGATGTTCTCCGTGAAATACACGATGGCGTATCAGGAGGTCATCTAGGTGTCAAGAGGACGTTAACAAAAGTGCGAGAACGATTCTACTGGTTGCATTGTCGAGATGATGTGCAGGATTGGTGCCGCAAATGTACTACTTGCGCTGCAGTAAAGGGACCACAGACAAGGAGCCGTGGGAACCTGCGCTTGTATAACGTTGGTGCACCGTGGGAACGAATTGCAGTTGACGTAGCTGGGCCATTTCCTGTAACGGAATCGGGAAACAAGTATTTCATGGTCGTCATGGACTACTTTACCAAATGGCCCGAAGTTTTCGCTATACCAAACCAGGAAGCTACAACAGTTGCTTCTAAGCTAGTCGAAGAAGTGATATCTCGCTTTGGTGTGCCTCTAGAAATCCATTCCGATCAGGGCCGGAATTTCGAATCGCAGGTCTTCCAGGAAGTGTGCAGGATTTTGGGAATGCATAAGACGAGGACCACCGCGTATCATCCACAATCTGATGGAATGGTTGAGAGATTTAACCAGACCCTTGAGAGGCATTTGGCGAAATTGGTAGATGACAAACAAAAGGATTGGGACAAGTATATACCGCTCTTCCTTCTGTCGTACCGTACCGCCGAGCATGAGGGCATAAAAGCTACCCCGGCGTATGTCAATTACGGTAGAGAACTACGAGTACCAGTAGACCTCTTGACAGGAGGGTCACCGGAGGAACCAAAGACCTTACCAGACTATGTCTGCGATTTAAGGGAAAAGATGCGCTATATACACGCCACGGTTCGGGAAAATGGGTTACAGTCAAGTGAGAAGATGAAGACCAGATACGACCGGAAAGCGAACACGAGCGGCTTCGAAGAAGGGTCACTGGTAGGGATTGCAATCCGGATACTTCGAAATCCGAAAAATCCGGATAATCCGGATTTTTGGGGCCTACGAAAAATCCGGATTTTTATTTTTGAAAATCCGGATTTTCGGTTTTTTCGAATAGTTGGTAAAATTGTGAAAAATAAGCTTTTACGTAGTCTAAAATTAATTTAGATGTATTGTGTAGCATCTGACATACAAATTCACGTTTGTTTAAAGGCGCTTATCACAAATTTGCACGCTCTTTAGGTACCTATCTCAGTACTTCATATGTCCCATTACATTGTTTAGTTATTTGGCGGTTGTAAATTATTGTGTATTTACATTTTTAAATCTTATTTTAATAAATAACGTCATTTTTTAATATCTGTTACCTGTGACCTACAGTTTATTTTACTATAAGTACATTTTACTATTTCATAATATGACTACAATCATGAGAAATATACAATTATTATTTTAGAATATTGTGAGTATTGAGTAAAATGATTTTCTATAAAACTTCTGATTTGTAAGTTTGTCTAATTAAATAAAGGAAAATAATGACTAATAAGGGTTTATAAAATATTAAAATGTTGATTTAAAGTTTAAAGAATTATTTTAAGTTTTTTGATCTATACAATATGCCTATTGGGGCAAATATTTTATGCTGAGCAAAAGGTTCCCCTAGGATATTCCATTTATCTCGCTCCAGTGTCACTGCTCATATGCCTCCAAGGAGGAGTTTGCAACCATGTGCTGGGCTGAGGTCTTTACAATAATCGTTTGCTCACTAGAGAGCCAAGAGATGATAGTTAACGAAAATATTTTCATCTTCTCTGACAGTCAAGCTGCACTTAAAGTACTGACTGTAGCAGAAATTTCGTCCAAATTGGTTCTAGATTGTGGTAATACGTAAAACGTGCTGGAAGGGAACAGCAACTTCGACTAGTATGGGTCCCGAGTCACAGTAAGGTCTTTGGCAATGAAACCGCTGACGAGCTGTTTAGGCTTGGGGCTGAGAATCTCATATACGGTCCAGAAGCGGTCTGTGGAACATCTCCCGTTACTACAAAGCAAGTGCTCGAGGAATGGGTCGCAAACTAAGAAAACAGCAATGTAATTAGACCCCTGGCCTTGAACAATCTGAGGCACTAATTCCTTGCTTTTACAAAACTAACTATGTATTAACACTTATTCTGTAAAGGTAAGAATTAAAATCCTTACCTTTACATTAAAACTAGTATTAGTAGCATTACGACTTGCAGATTCTAGAAAAAGGGCCGAGACACATTTTTAACTTGTTTTTTGTTTTTACCTTACTAGGCAGCCGAAACTCACCTTCTCTACTATAGAGGAAATTCGTGGCACCAATTCCATTCACATCGTCCAATTTATGGGGATTAGTAGTCACAATATATCCTCAAGGGTCGTCGTGACATCAGGGTTCCAGTGACCTGCCTTTAGAGGGAAAAAATGCCTCCAGAGCATCGAGCTATCTTTTCCTAGGCCTAGGCTAGGCCTAGGCTGGGTATCTAAATCTATACCCACTCTGTCGATATCTAGCCTAGATGCATGTGGATAACACGACTAGTACAATGCTACTTTAGCTTGGCCGTCTTGACTCCCACGTCTTGACTCCCTCGATGGATTTTTTTGTTTTGTCGAGAAGACTTACTTCCAACTTACTGCACTCCATTGCTTTTTGGCAGGCCCCGAGTTGGATATTTTGTAAATTAGTCAATGGCCGAGTTTGTGCACTGTTGGTTAAGACGAGTGAAATACACATATCGACAAATCTGCGCTTCACTGAGATCGGTATGTCTTCCTTCATCAGCTTCATCATGGACTAGTTTCTCTGTATTTCCTTGTCTGTTATCAAAAGAAACTAACTGGCCCAAGTGCGTCCACCTCGACCCTACAACTCGTGCTGTTGGTCATTGATTGTGCCTAAGGTAATTTTCATTATCTGTTTATTGAAAGTCCTACCTTGCAGTGCTAACATAACTTGATTATGTACGGCTGTAGGAGCAAAAAGTGCTTAGTCATTCATAAAGCGGAGATTGTTATTTCGAACTTAAATTTCACTTATTCAAATATCTTAAAAAAATAAAGATTTTTTAAGTTATTGATAATGTATTAGTTAACATATACTGTTATTTTAATTTCTTACTTCATTACTCCCAGATGAAAATCACTAAAATTTTTCTTAAAAATGTTAATTGCTTTAAGACATCTGATATTGCGCTTTTAAAATGAATGTTTAATAAAGAAATAACAAGAAAATAACTCGCATTTAAAGCTATTTATCAAAAATATTAGAAAAATTTCAAAAAATCCGGATTATCCGGATAATCCGGATTTGAGCCTGTCAAAATCCGAAAATCCGGATTTGTTTTTAAATCCGTTTTTTGCAATCCCTAGTCACTGGTGTGGCTGCATAACCCAACTCGCCGAAAAGGGAAATCTCCAAAGTTACAGACCAAGTGGGACGGCCCATACAAAGTGGTTACCCGATTGAATGATGTGACTTACAGGATCCAAAAGCAACCAAGAGGGACATTCAAAGTGGTACACATAGACCGTCTGGCGCGTTACCATGGCAGTAACAACGATGCTCGGGACGAGCATCTCTAAGAGGGGAGTAGTGTTACGAAAAAGGACACGTAGTGCCATCTAGCGTCAAGCTAGCGCAACATAAAACGCAAACGAATCCCCTAATCGACACAAGATGGCGCAAGGTATACGATTGCATGCTCGAACATTCCGCACATGTTTACGTAAACAAGTGTTGTTTACGTGTTTATGCGAATGTTCTCGTACAGTCTAGGGTTCGATCCGGCCCGTATAAATAGTCGCAGACAGTCGAGCCGGCAATTCAGTTTTATCTGAGCGTTCTTCGAGGCGACTTCGGAGCGAAAACAAGTGATCAATAGTGAGTGATTGTGATTGTGATAGTGACTCGGCTACGACCTAGGACAGTGATAGTGCTCAGTGATTTGGATCTATTGCTTAGTGTTTGGACTCAGTGATTAGTGTGAGCTAGTGTTTGTGAATAAAGTCTTCAAGAGAGTCACCAGGTTTTCTTTCTCTCCGAATCTTCGAACCCTAGCACGTAACAATATTTTCAAACTTCCAGTAGACCTTGTTCCGTTGACATCCCTCCGAGGCAGAAATTTAACCTGGCAAATGCTGATTGGGATCTGTATTCTATTACAACGGATGAGGAGTTTCAATCTATTCCTCAGGTTTCAACGGATAACATCTATGATATTTACCCGTCCATTAAGTTGGCTTTATTACGAAGCGCTGAAAAATCTTTCCCCGTCAAAAAGCATGGTCCATTTAGAATGCCGTCTCCACCTTGGTGGGATGCGGAGTGTACAGAGATCTGTAAAAATAGAAAGGAGGCAGAACGAGCCTACTCATTATCAATGACTTTGTCAAACTTTCTTACGTATAAAAGAATTGCTGCTCAGGCTAAGAGGCTTTTCTCTAAGAAAAAAAGACTTGGGTGGCAACTTTTTTGTGAAAGTTTATCCCCCCAATCTCACTCTTCCCTGGTATGGCAAAAAATAAAAAGATATCGCGGGTCATTTTCTTGTGAGATCCGGGATTCTAGTAGTGATCCTTCGTGTTGGATTGATTCCTTTGCAGAAAGGTTGGCTCCTCCTTCAGCTCCTTTACAGGAGGAATTAATGGTATATGAAAATTCTGGTACTGTGAATAGTGACCTAGATGCTCCATTTTCATGGGAGGAATTTCAGTTGGTTTTGGAAGCCTTGAGGGACTCTGCCCCCGGTGTTGATGGGATACCGTACTCATTTATTGTTAAAAGCGGAACTTCAACGCAAAAAATTCTTCTAGAGGCTCTCAATGTAATATTTCAGACAGGTCTTCCTCCACAAGAGTGGAAGACTCAAGTTATTATCCCAATTCTGAAACCCGGTAAACCTGACGGTATCCCATCATCATACCGTCCTATTGCCTTGTCTTGCACCCTTTCGAAAATTTTGGAGCATCTCATTAAAAATAGATTAGAATGGTTTGTGGAAGGTAAAAATATTCTTCCATATAATCAGTTTGGCTTTCGGAAAAACTTAAGTACTGCAGACTGTCTGGCAACCTTTGTGACCGATGTTCGTTTGGCATTTTCTAAAAATGAGTCAGTGGTGGGTGTTTTCCTAGATATACAGTCAGCTTATGATAATGTTCTCCTCCCCGTTCTTAGACATAAATTACTCAGATTAGGTGTGTCAAGAAGAATTGTTAATTATATTTGTAATTATCTATCGTCTAGGATTGTTAATGTACAATATAAGAATATATCCGTCTCTCCGAGGTATGTTTGGAAAGGTCTCCCTCAAGGTTCTGTCCTTAGCCCACTTCTATACAATATTTATACCAGTGACCTTGAAAGCTCTGTAAGCTGCTTCTGTAATATACTCCAGTATGCTGATGATTTGGCTCTGTATATTATCTGTAAGGATATTATTCAAGGTTGTGATCGATTAAATTCTGCAGTGTCCTACTTAAGCGACTGGCTGGAGAATCATGGTCTCTCAATATCCATAGAAAAAAGTTCTGTAGTGGTTTTCTCAAGAGCTAAGTATATCCCGGATATTTCTTTAGTTTACAGCAACCAAGTTTTTCCCGTTAGGGATTCTGTTAAATATTTAGGCCTTCATTTGGATTCGAAATTGTCTGGTACAAGCCACATTAATAATTGTTTAAAAAAGGCGGAAAGAAATTTAAATATCCTTCGATCATTATCAGGAGTTTGGTGGGGTTCTCACCCATACGTCCAAAGGTTAATGTACAATGCTTTTATTCGTAGCCATTTGGATTATGCGTCCTTTTTATTGGAGCCTTGTAGCAAATTTGCTTTAAAAATGTATGATAAGCTGCAGGCAAAATGTTTACGGGTAGTCTTAGGTGCAATGAAGTCATCCCCCATTAATGCGCTCCAAGTGGAGTGTGTGGAACCTCCTTTATCTCTACGTCGACAGTATTTGTCTGACAGGTTCATATTTAAGGTCTACCAGTGGTCTTGCCACCCTCTTATTAATAAGCTGTCTTCTCTCTCACATCTTTCAACTAGTAGTTATTGGACGCATAAAAGTTTACCCTGTGTTATGAAAAGTTATCAAAAGATAGTATCTCTTTCATGTCCTGTGGCCCAATTTTCAGTTAATCCGCTGTTTGAAGCTTCATTTTCCTCTCTTGTATTTTCTCCAGATGTAATTTTAAATTTACCCATAGTGAAGGGTTCCCCCGTTGCTAACAACCAATTTAATACCATTATAAGTGATAAATTTAAGGATTGGACTTTGATTTACACGGACGCTTCAAAACTATCAGATACTTCTTGTGTCGGTAGTGCCGTGTGGATTCCAAAATTTAATGTCATCCTTAATAATAAATTGCCTTCGCTTTCCTCGGTTTTTAATGCTGAATCTCTAGCGATTTTTGATGCCGTCTCATTTGTAGAATCGCACAAGCTTAACAAGGCAATTATTATGTCTGATTGTAAAAGTTCCCTGGAAGCAATTTTGTCAAACCCCTTTAGAAGTAAATTTAAGTTTCCTTTAATTTTTAAAATTAGGGAGCTACTATTTAAATGCTATTGTAGCAACATTCAGGTTGTACTTGCTTGGATCCCTGGTCATAGAGGGATTATAGGAAATGAATGTGTGGATATATATGCCAAAGAAGCTGCAAAGTCTGGTGGTTTAAGCAATTTCAAAATTTTTTGTCAGGATCTTTTGCCTCTGGCCAAGTCGCGTTTGACTTTGGAGTGGAATACTATTTGGATTGAGTCGAGTAGAAATAAAGGACGTTTTTACGCTGAGGTTCAAGATTCAGTACCTAGTCTACCGTGGTTTTATAAATATTTGAAAGCTAATAAGCCTGTTTGCTCTACTATCTGTCGGCTACTTCTGGGGCACTCCTGTAATCCGGTATTTCTAGCTAAAATAAGGGTGAGGGATAGCTCATTGTGTGAAGGTGGCTTGGATGAAGGCTCTCCAGACCATATATTTTTTGCTTGCGAAAACAACCTTTCATTGTACGATTACCTTCCTCCTAATATTCCTCATCCCACTAATCTTAAATCTATTTTATCGTTAGTATATTCTCCATTTATAGACACCTTAAGCTCGTTCATTGCTCATAATCACATTAGGCTCTAGTTGTAGTTAGAATTCTCTTCCTTTTATATATTAAATTATTTATTGTATATATGTTTATGTATTTCGTGTATATTTAAAGGCTAAGAAACAATATTTTGCTTCATATTTGCTTGTTCTGGTTTTTTTTCTGGTTTATTATTATATCTTGTATTTGCATGGTCGCATGAAGTCATCACTCATCCGTGCCCAGTGCATGGCAATCAGTTTGCGTTATAACTGAGCATAATAATATACATATTTTTCGCCTCAACTCTGACGCTGGCAACTCCTAAGTGGGCTTACGCCAAAAGAAGAAGAAGATCTGTCTACCTACAAATATATACTTGTAATCTGTGGTTTTTCACTCTTTTCCCTTTCTCACAGCGTTGCCATTTGGCAACTTTGGTTGCCATTTTGGCAACATTTGACCCTTCGGGGCAACCAAATGGCAACCGAGCTCAAATGGCAACTTTTTGGCAACTTTTCGACATGACGCGCGATCATCGGTAAAAAAATATCGAATACAAAGATAATATTCAACTAAATACAGATCTGTTACGTTCATACAATTTTCCGGCTTAAATTGCTTCCGAACAATTTTCAAATTCAATTGTCAAATTTGACAGTTAAGTGAAACAAAAGATACGAAATGACATTTACATAAAAGAGACAGACTATACAAAAGACGGGTCAATTGGCCCGTATTTAATGGCTTCACAACGCGCGCGGTAGTTACATATCTGCTTTGAGCTTTTTTATATAATATCATTGATCGAATATATTTCGCAGATGAACTGAACTCATCGAATTGAACAAAATCAAAATCTTGAACGCATTTTTATTCCCAAATGAAAACAATACTTAAGTATATATAATAGACAAACAAATTGTACCCGTATTTCTACCAGCAAAAGGTCTATTTTGGTGAAGCTAGATATAAAAGTAATTTTATGTAAGTGTAGTGCGATGCAAAGGAAATTTTTTCGTAGTTTTCTAATACTTTTGTTTTTAAATCTATTGGTAAGTCCTCTTTATTGTTTTAATCGAAGAAGCTACCTATATAAGGCATAGATTACACGGTCAATATTATCACGATTCTAGTATCACGGGATTCACAAATAGTACTGCGATACTGTGATTCGGCCTATTACACCATCAATATTATCACGGAATCTTGATAATATTGATGCGTGTAACCCACGCCATAGACCTATTTGAAAAACCAATTTTAATGATTGAAGACTCAACAAGTGCGATCTGTGTTCGGTGTACACGTCTACATTAAGCCGGCTGTACACTCTCGCCGAGACACAGCGAGGCGGCCCGAGTGCGAGAGTGTAAATGGCTCGCCTTGTCTCGCCTGTCTCGGACCCTCTCGGTCCGTTGTCGGTATATTGCGCCCGAGACAAAGGATCTCGCGAGGAAAACGAGCGCACTACTGTACACTCTCGCGTCTTTCAGTACTAGTTTCGCCGTTGGACAGTGTAGAACAGAAAAATAACAATAATAAACGACATTATCAGTCATTACCTGTGAGAAATACAATTAAATATGATTATAAATCTTTGGATAACAATGATATCTTTCGATGCATGGTGAATGGTGAATGGTCGTTTTCGTCCATCTTGTCTGAGTTCTTAACTGCGATTGAACTAAGCGAGAATGTACATGATCGCACTCGGGCAAGGGGCTCTCGCACGAGACTCTCGCCCGAGAGCTCTCGGCGTGAGTGTACAACGGGCATTACAGTAGGTTCGAGAACAGATGCACTTCAGCTTTTATATTATACTAGCTGTACCGGCAAACGTTTCTTTGCCATATTATATAAAGTATATCGCCCGTATTATTTTATTCAATATTAGTGACGGGATAGCGATGGCAACGGCCATCGCTATCCCGTGACCCGCGTCGCATAAGCAATGGTCGCTCTTTATAGACAAATAATTTGCAATAAAATAAAATTGCGACTATAATTAAAGATCTAAGCTATCCTATCTCTCAAGTTGGATAAAAGCACACATTTAAAAAACTAAAACATCAAAATCGGATAAGTAGTTTAGGAATCCATCGCGGACAAACATCGTGACAGGAGATTTAGATTTTGATAAACAAAAAATGCTCTAAAAAAACTTAAATGCATTGGAATGGGATGTTTTCTTTTTATCATCTCCACCAGACGGCGCGACAGTAGACACTCACTAATTTTCTATTGGTTCCCCACCGATTTGAAATTATCTGCAGGTTGGCATTACTGACTACATGTTGGTCGTGTTTCTAAAAAATATCAGTGTACTGTCAAGTGTAATATCAATCAAAATATCATACTCCTATGCGGTCATTGGCTTAAGCAATTAGGCCAGTATACTGGTAACAGCTTAGGAACACGCTTGCACTTGTCAAACTGAAAACATGATAACTGAAAGGGTGGAGTTTTGGCGGGCATCTGAAAGAGTGCTGTTGTGTTTTGTATAATTTTCCTAAAATTGTGTTAGCTGGGTTTTTAATGTGTAATATTGGTAGAATATTAACCATTAGATATTCGTGCTCATGCACAAGTGTAGGAAAGTGATGTAATATCCAGAAACGTGCTATTTTGTGTTCCCTCCAAAACTCCATCGAAAGTTTCAGTAAAGCGTCTACCACTTTACTGAATCGACCGACTTGACTCCTTGACTGTATTGACTTTTACTTAGACTTTGACTAGACTTTAGACCTGACGATACATGAAAACGATGATGAAAATTATAATGGCATATGGTTTTCCCGCCATATTCCTTAACTTTTTACCTTGTCTGTGGCACAACATACACATCCTTTGTGTCAAGTTGCCAAAAAAGAAGAAAAAAAAAAAAAAACTGAAAGAGTTTTCTACTTCTACTTTTTATTGTCGGTGTGGTTTTTATTATTTTTCCCCATAAAGTTAATATACCTAGCGGAATAGAGAAACAAAGGCCTGAGCAAGCGAGATGCCACTATCAGTATCACCGCGTGGTAAAAAGAGACGTGTGATACATGACAGCAGCACTCTTTTTTTGACGTCCAGTCGGCACGTGCCGCACGTTGTCAATATAATCTCATAGAATTCATGTTCAATCATGCTTGTGTAAGTGTATATGTACACATATTTTTCACACAGATGACAACAGCTCGAGATTGTTGCTCTATTCCGATAAGTATATTAACTTTATGTTTTTCCCCAAATTGTGTTATTTGGATTTTTGATGTTCATTATTGGTAAAATATTAGCCACTAAATATCTGTTATCTTGCACAAGTGCAGGTATGATGTTGTCAAAACCAAAATGTATTATTCCTGTGACATTTGGTGTGAACAACGGTAAATAGGGCTATTTCTTCCGCGAGTTTTAACTAAAACATCGTTATTATAACTTTATTATCCTATTCATTGGAATATTATTGTGTCTTTTTCGAATTGAAATGTATCAAGTTTTACATGCTTTTGCCCAGTTATGTAGCAATTATTGATGATATTCCCTGGTATTACCGAAAACATGATTATAATTTATGAGAAAAAAATTGTGGAATCAATTATTATTTTATCAACACAACAACATAAAAAGGATTAATATTTTTTGAAAACATGATTTTTTTCGATTTAAATTTTTATCAAACAAAATGCAGAGCAATAAAACAGTACTCAATAGGCAGGTATAAATATTTTATATTACTAGAACAGGTTTTTTTTCTAATGGCAACATTTGGTTTAAGATGGCAACATTTGAACCTACAAATGGCAACCTGGGGCCTGGGCTGAGTATACTCTGGTCTCTGGCCAGGTGGACGCAAGTTCCGAACAAAAAAAAAATGGGTTCCAAATTTAAACGTAGCAACTTGACACAATCACATAATCTGTGCTTGATATGTGCAAGGTCGACTGTGATTGGCTGATAAAAAAAACCATAAAGAATATAAACTACATGAGAAAAAAGACGAAGAAGGAGTTTAAAACTGAAAGTTCGATTTTCATTTTGTGAAAATTATTTGTAGCAACTCATACAAAAATTGTAAATTAAGTGGATTAATTATTGAAAAACGAAAGGTAAGCCATTGTAAAATGTAAATGTAACCGTAACTTGATAAATTACTTAATATAAGATAAATTTTAATACAAAGTATGTCGTAGTCATTGAGATGTAGTCGTAGTATTATTTGCTTATTTGTACATTAATTTACAACTTAAACTATACAATATGAAAAAGATAGATTATTTCATAGAAAATATATGTGTATACTGTTTTATTGTAATAATACATGAGGTTATATTAACTATACTTTAATAATTTATGTGAACTGTATGGAAATGTAGTAAAAGAAAAATTAATTCCAGATTTTTAGGTCTCTATACTAGTTTGCAACATTTTATTCTGCATGCAATAGCTGTTAAGGAGATTTTAGGAGGAGAAGGAAGGTATGGGATTATGAGTGGTACGGCCACCAAGGAAAAATCCTCTGAAGTGAGGTGGCATGCAGCTGGCCTGAGCCCGCGTGATAGATTTCAGCTGTCGTATACAGGGTGTAACAGAACAAAGTAATGATACTTAAGTGTGTATGTATAAAGGTGCGCGTCCATTGGATCGGAATCGCAGCGTAGGTACGCAGCGGACGGATTTGTTGCTTTGTATGTATGGTACTGACTACTGTGAACTGCACTAGAAGTACTGGAACGTCATTCTGCGCCTGACAAATATATTATGACGACACGACGCGCCGTCCGCACCGTCGCGTACGTCCCGATTCCGACCTGGTGGACGCGCAGCTTTAATCCCCTCCCTATATAGAGTTTACTGTATAAGCCAATCAAGTAGGTAGTAGAGCAGCATAGACAGCTATTCTATTATATTTATAAATAAAACTCATAAAACTGTACTGTAATATTATAATACTGAATAATAGAAATCAACAAAAGCTTGAGGATTAAATCTGTTTTATTGTTTAATTTACCTTATAAGCCTATTTATTTAGCTATGTACAATAATTTTTAATGAAATAAAACATTTATTTGAGCTCATTTCTTTTTTAATTAATTTTTTTTTTAATTTTTGGTATGTTTAGAGTGAAAGGTTTTGCACTTAAAAATTTTAACTTCAGTTTCAAATTAAAAAAATAGCGGATGTTAATTTTTTTTTTCTTCTAAGTCCGACCTCTTGTTACGTAGTATAGTTTACATCCTCTTTGACTCTGGCAACTCTGCAGCGGACGGCGTCTCGCGGCTCTTTTTGTAAATGTAAAAGTTGTGTAAAAGTTACTTATTTCAGTTTATGAATTACAATGGAAGCGTAAGTTTATTTTGTCTCTTATATGCAGATAAATTTATATTGCTCGTTAGGTTTTAATTTTCACAGCCATTTGGCTTGTATGTAAACACGTTTTCCCGATTACCCTCAATGTTTTAACACATGTTGTAGTTATAATAATTTAAACTATTTAAAGGTTAAGCTGACCACCGTTACAAGTATCTACGTCTCTCTTCTAGGATGCAAGTCCATGCTCAAAAGGAATATGCTCAAGCAGTAAACAGCACTACTCACATTCCGCCATCCAACCCCAGCACACCATTGGAGAGAAGAGTCGAGACTGGAGCTTACAAAGTATTATATTATAACAATGACGCCGAAAATCTTTTAGATATAGCGTCATTCAGCAGTAAGTATTTGTGTGTAATTCATTTTGTAATTGTTGTAAATTGCATGAAAATATGGTTGGCCTGAAGGAAACGGGTTACTATGGGAAAAAGACTTCGAAGAATTTTGACGAAAAAATACAACCCCCAATGACCACCCCTTTTTATTATACTAATCGCCAAGGGAAGCAAAAAAGTTCATATAAACTTTTCTCAAAAATCAACCCCCGGCCAGATAGAGGCCGATATACGAACCTCGTTAGTATGGCAAAAATACTTAAAAATTTACAACCCCCTATGACCACCCCTTTTTATTTATTATACCAATCGATAGGAGGCGCCAAGGAAAGCAAAAAAGCTCAGATAAACTTTTCTCAAAAATCAACCCCGGCTTAGGAATTGCACTCTAGGGATTGACAAACTACTACAAAAGAAGTAGCGGGGCTCCTTTTTCTGGGTGTTGTGGTCTAAGTTCCAACCTAACCTAACCTCGCAAAATTTCAGAAGTCTAGCTATAACGGTTCTTGAGTTACAGCCTGGTGACAGACAGACGGACAGACATCGAATTAGTAATAGAGTCCCGTTTTTACCCTTTGGGTACGGAACCCTAAAAATGTCAAAACGTTAATTTTCAGATATACATCGTCATACACAACCCATAGTATTAGTTAAAAGACTGGAGGATACTATAATTAATGCTGAAAGAGAACCACCTCTTCATAGAGCGAGCAAACCCATAGAAAATGGGGCTAGATCTCATGCTAAATGTGAAACAGAGAAACCACCTGAGTTCTCTTCTTCTGTTTTACCACCGTCCAAGACGAAGTCTGGAATTAAATTGATGAAAAAGCCATCTCCTGTGCTCAAAAAGACTGTAATATTTAAGAAGAAAATTGATGCTAAGACAACTAAGCCACGTGTGAATAAAATGAATGAACTAGATGTTGTGTCCCCCCTCACCGATGATGAGCAACCACTCACAGGTTTGTTTTGTTTTCCTCATAAAGATTTTCCTTCAATCCCTCGATTGTGGAAAAAACGAGACAGTAGATTTTAATTGTTATCACTAGGGCCCGGATTTATATGTAAATATCTACGAATAATAAAAACCAAGGAAGAGTAAAATAATACATACTCCAAAATACTTGTCAAAAAAGTGTACCTTGGGTACACATTTCAATACATTTGCAATATTTAGGTGGCCTCGAGCGGCATAAAGGCTGATGTTACATGCCAGTTTGAAAGGAAACAAATTTTAATAGTATGGGAGTTATGTTTCCGTAGTTTTTATTATTTGTAGGTAAATACATATTTTTATTTTACGCGATTTTCGGCTAAAATGTGTTTTTTACACGAATTATTATGTTTAGACTGTGAAAAACCAAGTTTTATTTTCCATATTTTAGGGTTTTACAAAGATAAGTCCATATTTTGCAAGAAAATGTCACAATCGTTCATAATATTTTCACTAAAATACAAAAAAAATATAATTACTCCTGAGTCCTGCGTAACACGGCCTGGTTTCAGAACGCGTCGTGGCCGTTTTCATTAGGGCCACAACACGAATTCGCGTCGTGGCTGTTTTTAAATGCTCAGAACGCGTCATGGCTTTACTCGATTACCACAACGCGTTGTGGTCGAATAGCACGTCAGCCACGACACGAATTTCGCTTTGTGGTATTTCTGTGATTACCAGAACGCGTCGTGCCCGTTTCCCAATATAGGCGATTTGTACATATTCGTCTCTAATGATTGCCCATCGACGTCGATTGTGCATGCATAGACAGCTTCACAATCATATCATAATCACAATCATGGCTATCCATCATGATTCATGACTCAACGTATAGAGTGCTAGGGTGGCGAAATCTCACCTTAAAGCAAGATAATTATCCAATATATATAAAATTCTCGTGTCACAGTGTTTGTGCGCCAACTCCTCCAAAACGGCTCAACCGATTTTAATGAAATTTTGTATATGTACCTACATTGGATAAGTAATCAGTCAGTCCACAAATTACGTGAGGTGTTTAGGGGGGGAGGGGGTCGAGTCAAATCTCATCTAATCTCACGTTGGGGAGAGGGGGGGAGGGGGGGGGGAGGTCTCGGCAAATCTCACGTAATTTTTTTCTCAACAAAATAATACTATTATGGTCCATTTCGATTGTACGTATGCTTAAGATTTAATAGTAAGCGTAATCGTTATACGATTAAGATCATTCAAAAATTCGTTCAAAAGAAAATCTACTGACTGCCAAACCAAACGTTTACGTAAGAAACCCACATTTTGAAAAATCTCACGTGAGATTTGTGGGGGACGGGCGGGAGGGTTGAATTAAAATTCACGAAATCTCACCAAGGGGGGAGGGGGGGTCAAAAAATTAAAAAAAAAACGCCTCACGTAATTTGTGGACGCCCCCTAAGCCTGAGAATATGTTTTTATATGAGTACTTTTTGTATTGATAATAGAAATAATTTAAATGGCAAAACTACGTTAGCCGGGTCAGCTATAGTTATTTAATAAGGAAATTCAATAATCCTAATTCCGCCTACTGTGTTTTTCAACTTGTGGATCCTCATAATTCATAACAATATCAAGGACATTCTGCTTGGTCTTAAAACCTCTTTCGAGAATTTACTAAATTCTATCTATAACGAGTATTTAAAGCCTTTGTAGAAATAAAAAAAAATATAAAATAAGAGTTTTAAAGTGTATTCCAAATTTTTAGAATTCTGAAAAGAGAGATTGTAGGGCAGCGTAGAGACACTTGCATTTGATAAGAATCTTATCGTCGCTACTAGGTATATTCTGTATACCTACTATTATAATATCATATCTGTTTATGCATCCTCCTTATTTGGCACATACTGTGGTCTGGCTTTTAGCCTGAGCTGAAAAGCGGCGAAATTTTACAGTTTACTTTAAACTAAAATGTAAAACACGTTGCATAACGTATGAACTAACAACTGTCACCAAATTGAGTGTGTTACGTCGTCTGACCTAAAAGTTTCAAATATGCACATAAAATTCACTAAAATGAATATTTGGAGTTTGGACACACACTCGCGATCACAGAAACTAGGCTCGACAGGTCAAGTTGGTGTTGAGGTCATAAGGCGCTTGGCCGTTTATATAATAATTCAGTGCCTCACAACTTTTTTTTTGTAAAGTTAATCAAAAATTTTGTAGAGCTCTCGTTAAAAAACAGGACGGTATTTAAACAGACAATCACAATAAAAACATTTTGTGTGGGCATCTTTATTTTTACAGCAATAATCTGTTTTACTGTCGTGTCACAAGTGAGCGTAAGCCCTTATCCGTATGACTATCATAAAAACCCGGTAATAAAGAGGCCAAACCTTGACAGAACATAATAATATAATATAGCCCTAGGGATCTATTTAGAATGAACTCCGACAGCCTCAGATTGGAAAGTCTAGCTACGCCACTGCTTTCTATGCGATAAGTAATAATAATAATATCTATGGACGCCTCACACCACGTCAGTCTGGCCCCGTGTTAAGTACCTGAAGGACTTGTGTTACAGGTACCAGACAACGGAAATATATTTAATACTTTTATACCATACACTAGCTGTTGCCCGCGACTTCGTCCGCGTTAACATAGTATAATAACAAAGATGGATAGTTTTCCCCTTTTCGTGGTTCCTTATACAAAGGGTCAAAACGGGACCCTATTTAAGCAAACGTCAAACGCAAACGTCATATAATCTTTCATGTTTCTAACTCAAGAACTGACGGACTTTCATCGAAATTTTCTACACCAATTTCACCAATTTCACAGAATTACCAGAAACGCTTAAATACGTATCCATTAATTTTTAATCAGCAGTCCAAAAATAAACTTTCATGTTTCTAACTTAAGAAATGACGGACTTTCATTTAAACTTTCAACCCCTATTTCACCCCCTTGGGGGTAGAATTTCCAAAAATACTTAAACACGTATCCAATCATTTTTAATCAGTAGCCCAAACATAAAATTTTAAGTTTCTAACTTATGAAATAACGGACTTTCATTCAAACTTTCAACCCGAATTTCACCCCCTTGGGAGGAGAATTTCCAAAAACGCTTAAATATACGTATCCATTAATTTTTAATCAGCAGTCCAAAAATAAATTTTCATGTTTCTAACTTAAGAACTGACGGACTTTCATTCAAACTTTCAACCCCTATTTAGCCCCCTTGGGGATAGAATTTCCAAAAATACTTAAACACGTATCCAATCATTTTTAATCAGTCACCCAAAAACAAAGTTTCATGTTTCTAACTCAAGAAATGACGGACTTTCATTCAAACTTTCAACCCCTATTTCACCCCTTTTGGGGTAAAATTTTCAAAATTCCTTCCTTAGTGGGTGTCTACTCAATAAAACAACCCTACTCACCAAATTTCGTGGTTGTAACTTTAACAGTTTTTGCTCAGCAATGATGAATCAGTCAGTCAGTCAGGACATGTAATTTTATAACTACGGTATAGATAAACATATTCGGTCTTACCACAAAAGATTTAAACATCTGTTGAACAGTTGTTTTGAGATAATTTTGTATGGAATTTTTCTCTAATCAACTGTTCAACGGGTGTTTAAATCTTTTGTAGTAAGACCAATTATGTTTAAGATTTTTATTATATCATACACATATTTAATACCTACACATCCAGACCCGGGAACATTGAAAAACTTTTTGTTCCGTCGTCGGCGGGATTCGAACCCGCGACTTGAGCTGCCACACACTCAACCAATTGAGCCACAGAGGTAGTATTAGCCCCTCAAATGATTATGGATCAAAAAGGCGACAAGTCACAAGACTTTGTAAACCACTGTCTGGTTATTATCTAAGCGGCTGTATTTTCAGTTCAAGTTGAAGAAGTGTTAATTATTTGCGACCTTCCACCCTTAAACTTATCAGTGCCGACTGTCACACTTCTCCGTAAGAATGATACATATTATGTAAGTAAGTATTAGAAAATTCCAATTGTCCAATTTTTGTGACTAATCTAAAATCTTATATTTTGTCTCCAGCAATCATTGCCGATGCGACACAAAAGTTTCCAACTGGTGAACGTTCCAGCCGCCCTCAAATACATCGTAGACATCGGCGTGACCATTTCATCCAAAATGGGCCAGCTATTACAAGTGAGTTATTTTTTGCGAACTTCAGACATAGCTGTACCTAGTAGGTACATAGTACGTCTACTAAGTAGAGTCTACTTATTTTAGTTTAGGTTTAAGCTTTAGGTTTAGGTTTAAGCGTTTTGCGTAATGAGCAGCAAAAAGTTTGACGTGATTGCCTACCTTTTTTGTATTTCTGAGCGTGGCATCGTAGCTCAACCGAACGGATATATCGAATTTGATTTTTTTTTGTTTTAAAGCTGAGGTCATCAAGAGTGTCCTAAGCTATAGTTCATCATCAGCTCAATCGCTGCTAGCAATTAATCTGTGTAATATTTTACATTATAACTCCTTACACTTATTACAATTTTTTGCGGGGTTTGTTTTGAAATTTCATAAAGCTGTGGTATAACTATTACATTTACACATGTAAACAGAAACTCGTTATAAATATCAACTCATCTCAATTTCTAGGTACACACCAACACAAAGAACCTTTGCAATCACGTCGAAGAGCGAGTTCTCCCAACCAACTTCGGTGGCAAGATTCCTCTAGAAGAGATGATCACGTACACCCAAGATCTCCTCCTCCAGAAGAGGAAGGTACTCCTATCCCTGGATTCCATGGAGATCCTGAGCACCAACGGCATCATATCGTCACAAGGAAATCAAATTCCGACGTAGCTTTGGTCACAGGTAGTTTCAGAAAACTAGAAATAGACTAAAGCATTTATTATTTAGTTAATATAAACTTGTATAATGTATATATATATATATATATATAGTGGTATTTAGCTCGACTTCATTATCGTAGATTTAATTTTGTATGCTCTGATATAATATGCATACATAATATATTAGAAGACTGCAGAGATGTGAAAAATAGTTTAGGAAAAGTACTTATTTAAATACAAAATGCAAATGCATAGTTGTTAGGACTATTTCAAATATAAATACAAAATAGTTTTAAATAAAAGTATTTAAATACAAAATGCAAAATACGTATTTTCGAAATAGGTTTTGAAAATAAAATACCTTGTTAAGCATAAGCACTTATATATTTTATTTCCCAGATTTTAAAACTACAATTTGTTCAAAGAGTTCATCTTTCATGTTCCGCCTATGGGGCCTCATTATCATTCCACCAAAAGAAAATAGTCGTTCAACAGGGGCAGAACTCGGTAAGCAGGTATTATATTTAAGGAAGAGTTTTTTTACATTTGGATACCTGTTCAAGGATTCTAAGGTATTGTCTTCATCTTTTAAATATTGTAGTGTTTCCAGATCCAGATCTATTGTAGTATTAACATTATTACTGGCTGTTGAAGAGTTAGATGAGTCTTCAAGATCAAGAAACATATAATAAGATTCTGCCCTTTCCTTCTCTTTATCAGAGTCAGTATGTTGGACTTGGGAACACTTTTCGTTTTCTTGTTTTATCTTTCTAACTTCTGAAACAAATACTTCCTTGATGTATTTTCTGTTGGCTTTTGGCACCCATTTCATTTTGAAAAAAGGATAAGATACTGCTGCTATTATGCCATCTTTTGCTTTTGGCGCTTCTAATTTATAAAACATCTCAAAACGCCTATTGAGACTTTCTTTAATAACATCTATCAATACATCACAATATGTAAGGTTATCCATTTTCAAAGTGCTTAGAATTATTTGCATTCTCATCAGTTCTGGTATAAGACATCCATAGTAAGTATCTTTGTCCCCTTCTAAACTTCTGATGCCATCAGCAATAGGCTTTGAACAGCTTACATACTCAATCAGAAATTGAATTTCAATTTCTTTAAAAGTGGTCAATCCCAGTTTCTTTAAAGTTTCATTTAGGGTACCCTTAACTGCCAATAGATCTTGAATGCAATTATAGTATGAGTTCCATCTGGTTGGACATGGAGAAGTAGGGGATTTTTCAGTCGATTCTAGATATATTTCACAGGCTTTAGGAGCTGTGCATTATACTTAATTGCTGTGCACCTTCAATTAGAGCCTTGAAGGATTCATTTTCTACAATTGATATAGGTGACATGGTATCCACTAAAAAATTCACAAGTAACTTGTCGAAATGAACTGACTTTGGTAACATGGCTGGAAGAGTGGATTGTTTCAATATTTTAGATGAACTGCATCCCTCACCAGCATCACCAACATCTTTTCTCTTCCTGTTATTTTGGACTTTGAGTTTTTCATACTCTGCTAATACATCAGCATGTCCTTTTCTCTGCAAAAGTATAATTAAATAGGTTAAAAAATAGAATATCTGCGATTAAATTATTTCATAAGATAATCAGTTTTGAAATCGAATTATTTGTTTAACAAAATAAAATTCAATTAAAACTTTAAGTTTTACTTACTTTTAAATGGTTCAAAAAGTTGGATGTAGAATTCAAACTTCCTTTCAGTGTTTTCGAACACTTTTTGCAAGTTCCAGATACATTTACATCACTTCCAGGTTCATTTATAATGTCTTTGAAGAAGTGTTTTAATATGAATGGAATGTTCTTGTCCCTGAAAAAAGTAAGAGGTTTTAAGTATAATATTATCACTTATCACTTACTTATGTACTGTCTATACCTACAAATTACAATATACATATAAAAATGAATCCCTTGGACACGGCATCATAGAAACACGGCACGGCAACTAGGTCCATAGCTGCGTTTAATACTTGATGCTTAGTTACAAAATATTTATAGTAATGTATCACTTACATTTTATTTATTACTATAATATCTAGCAAGCGAAGAAAACTGAGCAAAATCACACAGAAAAGTAATAATCAACACACGAACACGACTTTGCATGGACCTCATTTGAAGCTAGTTTGTTGACACTTGACGTTAGTTTGACAGTTGACTGACGCGCAATGTTTTTTTTTCTGGCTCGCACGGGCCGCAATGACAACACTTCGAATGACTACGATCAATCAGTGCGTTCAGTAATTTGGAAAAATGAATTAAAAATGTGACAAAACTATTTTGTATTTTGTAAATACAAAATACATTTATAAAAAATATTTCAAATAAAATACAAAATACATTTAGAAAAAAGGTATTTCAAATATAAAATAAAAATAGGTATTTTGCATTTTGTATTTGCATTTCAAATACATGTATTTCAAATAATTCACATCTCTATAGAAGAGTTAGTAGAGAAAAAGTTGTTTCGGAAATATAGATTTACCAGATGGTAGATCTAGAATATTTTTATAAGAACACAGTTTTGTTGATGCCTATTTTCATTGAAAAAGGCCAGCTGCGCATAATATTGAAAGCCGGAATAACCAACAAGACTATAATATTAATTATTAGGTACAGAACATAGATGTAGGTAGGTAGGTATAGTATAGGTAAGTATACTATTGTGATCATGTTTGGCAATATTGATTTTACATAACGTTGATCTATTAAATTTGATGTATTTTGTCTCATCACAATATATTCAAGCCTACGCCTATTACCGCAGAACAATAAAGACTGTTTTTATTGTTCTGTGCCTATTACTATGCTGGTTTGGAAACTTTTAGAAATTCGACTACATAGTTTTAATATGATTATATTATTTAGGCTGGATTTAGGTATATATGTCGCAGCCAACTGGTTTAAATAGCCGATCAATCAAACAGCTAGGCCTTTGACTGAGCAGCGCCATTCAATCACACGGCTATACGTCGTTTAGCCTACTTGTTGACTGCAACGTTCAACACTTTTTTGCAATAAATACCTTCGTGATGCATTTCATAATCCCGTAATTTCTCCTCGAAATTCGAATATTTGTTTAAATTTTGATTCACTCGTATGTGCCCCCATAATTTCTGTCACTTTAATAAAACTTGTAACGCATATTTACGAAAAATATCTTAATACAATCACAAAACACCGGCTAGTTGACGCCATATTGTAAACAAAACGCACCTAGCGCCGCGGTGGTGAGCGCTGAACTAATTCAATCAAACGGCGGCGGCTTGAATCAGCTGTAGTGTTGAACGTTTCGAGCGACTGAAATATTTTATTTTATTTTATTTGGAAAACATACAGTTTATATTTAATGTATAGAAGACTGCATAAAATCTTGACACCATTTACATGTTTTCACATTTAGAAACAAACAAATTACGACAGCTTACAAAAAACTTACTTAAAGAAAACTGATAGCTTATAAAAAGAGTACATTACACAATACACATTTACAATTATTATGACTTTAGACAGCTAAAAGGAGATCGATAATTAATATTTAACGACAGTCAGAGAACACCGTCGAACCAATGCTTAGATGTAAGTCTTTTTGTGCTGTTAACCGTTGAGTTAAATACGTCTAAGTCAAAACGTTTGTGCAAATCGTTAAAGCTATTACAAGATCTTATAAAGAAGGAATTTTTTCTATAATTTGTGTAGGAGAAAGGGATGTAAAGGGGATTATAGGAGGACATTCTGGAAGATCGACCGGGAACTTTGATGTTAATCTTTGAGAGTAGGAGAGGGGAGTCTATTTTTTGTTGTGCGATTTTGAGTAGAATGGAGATGTCCGTTATTTGACGTCTTAGGTGTAAAGGCAAGAGGTGGTAGCGCCTGCACCTGCGGGCCGATTCGTACATTTGTGAGTTAATAACGAAACGGAGTAGTGAGCAACCGAAAAGTCTCACTTTTGTATGCAAGTGAATACAAAAAGTGGCACTTTCCGTTATACACTCCTCCGTTTCGTTACTAACTCAGTTATTAACTCACAAATGTACGATACAGAATCGGCCCGCTGGACTCGTTTTCGACATTAGGGTCGAATGTGTTGCATTTGAATTGCAGAAATCTCGTGAACCGTCTTTGGATTGACTCCAACCGGTTAATATGGATGCTATATTGGGGATTCCAAATTTCAGAGACATACTCGAGAACACTGCGAACGAACGAACAGTAGAGAATTTTTATTGTTTTTATACTTTCGAATTGGGAGCTCATTCTCGTAATAAAGCCAAGGGATCTATTAGCTCTCGTGATTATGTGGAAAAAGTGTTTGTTATATGTTAGCATTGAGTCATGAATTATGCCCAAATCACGGACCTCATTAACCTTTTTTAAGTTTTGGTTTTTTAATAAGTACCTAAGAATTATCAATGGCTTTAGGAGATCGGCTAAAAGTCATTGAACAACATTTTGCTACGTTTAGATCGAGTTTGTTGATATTGCAGTATGCCTCAAGTCTTTCAAGGTCCTCCTGCAGCAGGTGACAATCATGCAGGCTACAAATTTTTCTGAACACTTTCATATTCAATTAAAAAGCTAGCCGTGAGATTGAATGGCGTTGTTCAGTCAAAGGGCTAGCTGTTTGATTGAACGGCTATTTTAACCAGTCGGCTGCAACATATATACTGGAATCTCGCGGTGTAGCTGCCCAACCGCGCGTTTGGGCGCGGCGCGGCGTATGATCCAGCCTGGCCGAATCATCATAAACGATTTATGTATTACTTTTTAAATTTATGGTAGGTACGGGTTCTTACTTCTTATGTTTCTGTTATGCTAAGTACTGACATACGGTTTTGCTCGATGGTTTTACTCGAAATCAAGTAATAAATAATTGCTGTGTGGACCGCAAAACTGACAGCTCGAAGGCTCGCATCGAGCCGCTCGAAGGATTGATGGAACCGGATCGAGCCGGATTGATGGAATGAAATATATTGATAGAATAAAACTATCGAGCAATGCTGAATGTGTGGACGAAAGCCCGAGTCGCGGGTTTTGCTCGACGTGATTGCTCGATCGAGCAAAACTGTATGTGAGTACTTAGCATAAACATCTAAAGGAATAGACAATAAATAGATTGTACCTAAGTGTATAATGTACAAAACGCATTATAGTGTGAGTTAGTAAAACTGTGCTAGTGTGCGTTATTGTTTATTTTAATAAATAAATACTTACAATTTTATTGTGTATCTGTGTCAAACATTTTCAAGAGTTATTGGCATTATATCCTGCCAGTAATAACTGCCCAATATTGTGCTTAGCTTATTATTAAAAGCGCCATCTGTTGTTATATACTAAAACTAAAACAACACCTACCCAACCTAAACGTGTATAATCTAGATATGAACCTTTATTGGGTGCGAATTGGGATCTTTTTAATGTCAATTCAATACGATTCCCAACAACAACTTTGAGATGCTCTCAATTTTTATTCCACCCATTATGAAGTAGCTGACGATCAAAGCTGTTATGTATTAGTGGAATACTATTATTGTAACGATTTTCGCTCGGTATGAAATTACTTTTTAAACTGAGCGCGACCGCCCCTACTATTAGGTGCAGTGTGTGCGTCGCACACGGGCGCCGCGGTCCTAGGGGCGCCGAGTGCCGCTCGCAAATCGGCGGCAAAACTCCAGTTTGCATACATTTTGTGAAGCATCTGGAGCTCTTCTTATATATTTTGTCGAATTACAGCAAATCAAGGCGCACCACGAGCGGCTCGGCTTTTGCAATATAAATATTATAAACTTTGTTTTATAACGTGATATAAGATTATATTTGTCGTCAAGATGGGCGCCAAAATTAGAGCCGCACGATTCACGTTAGGCTTGATTTATACGCGTAAGCGCGGTTTCGCCGCTAAACCACAAGATCACAAGCAAATGTACTCTTGATGGCGCCCTTGCGGTCACACCGGGCGCCGTGCAGACTACGCCCTCCGTGCCTAGGGATTGCAAAAAACGGATTTTTAAAAAAATCCGGATTTTCGGATTTTGTCAGGCTCAAATCCGGATTATCCGGATAATCCGGATTTTTTGAATTTTTTCTAATATTTTAGATAAATAGCTTTAAATGCGAGTTATTTTCTTATTATTTCTTCATTAAACATTCATTTTAAAAGCGCAATATCAGACGTCTTAAAACAAGAAAAATGTTAGTGATTTTCACATGGGCGTAATGAAGTGAGAAATTAATGTAACAGTATCTGTTAATTAAGACATTATTAATAATTTAAAAACTATCTTTATTTTTTTAATATGTGTTTGAAGTGGAATTTAAATCTATATATATAAAAGAAAGTCGTGTTAGTTACTTCACTTATAACTCAAGAACGGCTGAACCGATTTAGCTGAAAATTGGCAGGGAGGTAGTTTAGAGCCAGGAGAAGGACATAGGATACATTTTGTTTCGGAAAAATGTACGGTTACTGCACAATATACTTTTATGATTTGCGCGTAAACTATTCAATCGATTTTGATGAATTTTGGTATGGAGATATTTTGAGTCTCGGGAAAGGACAAGGGATACTTTTTGTCCGGGAAAATGTACGGTTCCCGCCCAATAAACTTTTATCTCAAGAACGGATGAACCGATTTGGCTGAAAATTGGTGGAGAGGTAGCATGGAACCAGGAATAGGACATAGGATACATTTTGTCCCGGAAAAATGTACGGTTACTGCACAATATACTTTTATTATTTGCGCGTAAACTATTTAATCGATTTTGATGAATTTTGGTATGGATATACTTTGAGTCTCGGGAAAGGACAAGGGATACTTTTTGTCCCGGAAAATGTACGGTTCCCGCCCAATAAACTTTTATCTCAAGAACGGATGAACCGATTTGGCTGAAAATTGGTGGAGAGGTAGCTTAGAACCAGGAAAAGGACATAGGATACATTTTGTCCAGGAAAAATGTACGGTTACTGCACAATATACTTTTATGATTTGCGCGTAAACTATTCAATCAATTTTGATGAATTTTGGTATGGAGATACTTTGAGTCTCGGGAAAGGACAAGGGATACTTTTAATCCCGGAAAAAGTATGGTTCCCGCACAATAAGCTTTTATGATTTTCGCCTAAACTATTCAGTCTATTTTTATGAAATTCGGTATGGAGATACTTTGTGTCTCGGGAAAGGACAAGGTATAATAAGGACAATACTTTTTGTCCCGGAAAATGTACGCTTCCTGCACAATAAACTTTTATAATTTTCGCTTAAACTATTTATTAATCTATTTTGATGAAATTTGGCATGAAGGTACTAATTTTAATCTATTGTTTTCTTAATTATACCAATTCGGATTAAATAATCATCGTTAAGACAGGACAACGTCTGTCGGGTCAGCTAGTTAAAAATAAAATCTTAAACAATATCCGCTTTATGAACGACTAAGCACTTTACAGCCGTGCATAATCAAGTTATGTTCCAAGATCTTAGCACTGCAAGCCTAGAGGTAGGACTTCCAACACTAGGTAGGACTTAAAACAGATAACGAAAATTACTTTAGGCACAAACGATGACCAATAGCACGAGTTGTAGGGCCAAGGTGAACGTACTTGGGCCAGTTAGTTTCTTTTGATAACAGACAAGGAAATACAAAGAAACTAGTCCATGATGAAGCTGATGAAGGAAGACATACCGATCTCAGTGAAGCGCAGATTCGTCGACATATTGTGTATTTCACTCGTTCTAACCAACTGTGTGCAAACTCGGTCACTGACAAATTAATTTACAAAAAATTCAACTCGGGACCTGCCCAAGAGCAATGGAGCGCAGTAAGTTGGAAGTAAGTATTCTCGACAAAACAAATAAATCCATCCAAACAAGAATCTCAGACGTGGGAGTCAAGACGGCCAAGCTAAAGTAGCATTGGGCTGGTCGTGTTATCCACATGCATCTAGGCTGAATATCGACAGAGTGGGTATCTAGGCTAGGCCTAGGAAAAGAAAGGTCGATGTTCTGGAGGCTTTTTTTCCTTCTAAAGGCAGGTCACTGTAACCCTGACTGACTACTTAATCACCATAAATTGAACTATGTGAATGGAATTGGTGCCACCGATTTGCTCTAAAGTAGAGAATGTGAGTTTTGGCTGCATAGTAAAGTAGTAGAGTCAACGAGGTAAGAACAAAACAAGTTAATTATTATTTTTAACAAAAAATTAAAACCGACTTCCAAGGTAAAAACAATATTAACATTAATATGAACTAAAAAGTATTAAATAATTTTTGCTATCTAATAGTGCCTTTTTCCGAATTCGGCTAAACCTCAACTATTTCTGTACTCAATCTTCATTATTTTGAAGTCGGTACCAGATAGCTGAATCTTCAGTCCTCTGGCAGAATATTTAAAATTTTTGGAACTGGCACCGACTTCAAAATTATGAAGATTTAGTACAGAAATAGTCAATGTTTAGCCGAATTCGGAAAAAGGCACTATTAGATAGCAAAAATTATTTAATACTTTTTAGTTCATATTAATGTTAATATTGTTTTTACCTTGGAAGTCGGTTTTAATTTTTTGTTAAAAATAATAATAATTTCACTCTTTTTAGTTACACTAGTAGATAAATCTTCGCGTATATTTTACGTATCTTATTACAATTTACACTCACAAAATAATATAATATTATCAGTGAAGTGAACATACCTATTGTGCTAAGTAATTTAACAATTTTAATACTTCAAGCCCGAAGCGGTCACCGGCGATTGCGATAACAATAGAAAGGCTATTGTGTCTCGTTTTTCCACGATCGAAGGATCTATCAGATAAAAAATTGTACAAACTTGCATAGGATGTAGCGTAGCATAATATTTAATATTATCATAATTATTGACAGCTGTTCTTGTTATCAAGAATTCAAATCGATAGGTACTTAGTGCACCATCTATCGATTAATAAGTATAACTAATTAAAAAGACACTAATGACTTTGTTTTGTTTAAATGCTCTTTTTAAAATAACTTTATTTTATATATGACTTTGTTTTGTTTAAATGCTCTTTTTAAAATAACTTTATTTTAATTCTATTTGTCTATTAAAATTTTATAAAGTAGTAAAGTATTCGATCTGTATATAAAGTAGTTAGTAAAGTATTCGATATTCTGCGCGCGGCGCGGCGCTGGGCGGCGACGCCGACCGCCGTGTATTAAAAACAAACAGGTGTTGTTAATTGTTATACAGTACATAATTATTATTATTAGTATATCCATACCTATGCCCTGTACTATTATCTATTCTGTGCCATGAGACATTGGTGGCCTTAACACGACGTGGTAATGATGATGATGACGATGATGATGATGATGATTATGATGATGAATATGAATTGCATAGTAGTTTATGCTTTCTGTTCTTAAAACAACGCCGAAACTCCCAAACTTGTATCTATAAGGAATCAGGAGTTCTCTCAGCATCATCGAAACCATGGTATACCTTGACCCAATATTTGACTTTTTGGTAGCGTATTCTTAGTACACTTCACATAAAACCAAAATCACCATATGTTTCCATATAAATTTCGAGGAGTTCCCTCGATTACTCATGGATCCCATCATCAGGTCACCACCTTTGTGAAAATGGGACCAAATTGGAGTGAAACCTAATACAACAAAACAAAAATTTCGAAAATCGGTTCACAAACGGTGGAGTAATCGTTGAACATACAAAAATAAAAAAAATAAAAAAAATATCCACAGCCGAACATATAACCTCCTCGTTTTTTGGAAGTCGGTTAAAAATGTGTCTCGTCCCTTCAGTCTGTAAGTTGTAATGCTAGTAATACTAGTTATTATGTAAAGTTAATGATTTTAATTCTTACTTTTACAGAATAAGTGTTAATACATAGTTAGTTTTTTAAAAGCCAAGAATTAGTGCCTCAGTATGTTCAAGGCTAGTGGTCTAATTCCATTGCCGTTTTCTTAGTTTGTGACCCATTCCTCGAGCACTTGCTTTGTAGTAATGGAAGATACTCCACAGACCGCTTCTGGACCGTATATGAGATTCTCAGCCCCAAGCCTAACCAGCTCGTCAGCGGTTTCGTTGCCAAAGACCTTACTGTGACCCGGGACCCATCTAGTCGATGTTATTGTTCCCTTCCAGCATGTTTTGCGTATTACCACAATCTAGAACCAATTTGGACGAAATTTCTGCTGCAGTCAGTACTTTAAGTGTAGCTTGACTGTCAGAGAAGATGAAAATATTTTTAATAACTATCATGTTTTGGCTCTCTAGTGAGCAAACGATTATTGCAAAGACCTCAGCCCACGGTTGCAAACTCCTCCTTGGAGGCATATCAGCAGTGACGCTGGAGCGAGATAAGTGGAATATCTTAGGGGAACCTTTGCCCAGCATAAAATATTTGCCCGATAGGCATATTGTACAGAATAAAAAGCTTAATATAATTCTTTAAACTTTAAATCAACATTTTAGTATTTTAAAAACCCTTATTATTTTGGGCTATTTAATTAGACAAACTTACAAATCAGAAGTTTTATAGAAAACCATTTTGTTAAATGCTGACAATATTCTAAAATAATAATTGTATATTTCTCATGATTGCAGTCATATTATTAAATAGTAAAATGTATAGTAAAATAAACTGTTAGTAGGTCATAAGATATAAAAAAATGACGCTTTAAAAATCTAAATACACAATTTACAGCCGCCAAATAACTAAACAATGCAATGTTGGACATACGAAGTACTGAGATAGTTACCTTAATAGAGCGCGCACTTTGTGATAGCGCCTTTAAACAAACGTGAATTTGTATGTCAGATGATACACAATACATCTCAATTAATTTTATATTACGTAAAAGTTTATTTTTCACAATTTTACCAACTATTCGAAAAAACCGAAAATCCGGATTTTCAAAAATAAAAATCCGGATTTTTCGTAGGCCCCAAAAATCCGGATTATCCGGATTTTTCGGATTTCGAAGTATCCGGATTGCAATCCCTATCCGTGCCTCCTTCTCATGGGATCTGCGTATTAATTTACTTCCCGCTCTCTTTATGAAGCTTTTGTTTGCAACATAACAGTTTCTCAGAGGATATAAGCTACCTACTGCCTCTCAATAAGTAGTAAGGTCCAATCCAAGGACAGTGCAAAACTCAGCCCGTTGCTCAGCCCAAGCAGAGCGTTCAATCGTCTTTCTCAGGTGTGGTGTGTTCCGCCCAAACAGGACTGCAGGCCCCCTGTATAAAGCCGTCTGCAGGTGGGCCACAGATTTTTGCAGAAGGAAATTCAGTCTTCTTTAGTTTTAGTGCCAATCGACGAAAATGAGGGGTACCTATTAAAGATTAATTCAGAATATAGGACCAAACCCAAGCACTGCATTTCAGCGCCTCTTCACACTCTTCTCCACATCTGTGCGATGTACAGTGATGATTCCGTGGGGCGGTGCTTCCGGGGCCCATAGAAAAACATGGCTTACGTCATTAATAATTATTCGACTGCGATTCGCAGCCCCAACGCTTTTATAAGCGCCACAACCTGAGACTCACCCACTCTCGCCAGGCGTATTGTCTCCTCAAACATGCCTCCGTGGGCCAGCATGTATGTGTCGTCTGGATAGCAGACCAAACGTAGCCTACGGAGATGGGCCATTTGCAGGATGCGATGGTAGCCGATGTTCCACAGAAGAAGGCCAAGAACAGACCCTACTAGATCAGACCACCTCAAACTCATTATAATTAGAGGTGGTCTGGTCTTAAAAAAAATATTAACTTGAGGTAGTTTAAGTTCTGGTCATAGACTGCAGGTCATAGATGGCATTCATTATATTCATTATTCTCTATGCTAGAGAGTTGAAATTCTCAGATAACAAATTATTACTTATGTGGTTATGTTGCCTCTTTCATACGAAATACTAAACACAAAAAATTAAATATTTAAGGATACAATCCCATACAAGAAATGTGATTTTTTTTGGTCATTAAGTATATCAATAACGGCTACACGTAGGCACTTAAAATATTCACAAAATAATAACTTCACAGTAACAATATTAATTATTGATATTTATAACAAAAATAGCAATATAAATACATCGACACTGATAGAAACAAACAAGCCCAATAACATATAGTATATAGGTATAGTCGCCTATACAGCATACCATATGTACGTCTTAAACATAAAGTTAATACACCTATCGGAATACAGTGAACCCCCGATAATCCGGCCCCTGTCTAATCCGGCGCCCTCTGTAATCCGACATGACAGAATTATGTTTGACAATCTTTGCTAATATAGATCACGCAAGTTTGAACAGGTCACAACTCGTACGCGCCACCGCTATTGTGCTCGACGCGTATGCATTGTTTTACTTAGTTTGAATTTGACTACTAGTGATAGCGGTACGGCCTAGCGTACGTTCATTGTTTACTATTTATTCATTGTGTATTAGGTATATGTAGTACCTAGTAATGTCGTCACAAACCCAGAAGCGAAAGCACAAAACGTTGACAATTAAAGAAAAATGTGATATTTTAGATCGTATTCACTACATGATTTTGATTAATAATTATTGATTATTTTGGTAGATATGTATGTGCATTTATGCTTAATTTTATAATAAAACGTAAGCTCTCAATTGTTATTTAATTTACTAAATTCGACTTACATAAATTAAGTCTGATTTGTACTTCAAAGTACATCCATATGTACGTATAATATATAGACTCTCGTCATTAGATTTGTAATTTGTCGGATTACAAGGTACTCTTTCGTAAAAAATTCCGGACTATAGGGGTCTTAGGCAGTGCTCTATAATCCGACAAATTCGATAGTCCGACACTGCCCTGCATAATGTTTGCCGGATTACCGGGGGTCCACTGTATAATATTATATAATAATATAATATAATAATTTGATAGGTATATTACCTTTATGGTCTTAATACACTCACAGCCAAATTAGAAAGTTGCGCACCAAAAACGTGACACATATTCGTTACTTGTAAGTAGGTTTTACCCCTCTGATTTTTCTCATACCGGGCGCCTTATACATGAAAATCGATTCTTAAGGAGTAAACTCCAAAACCATAATTTTTGCCTATTTTTGCTTTATACGAAACCCTTCGTACGCGAGTCCGACTCGCACTTGGCCGATTTTTTTTTACCGCACGCTTGCTAAGGGGCGCTAGGGTAATTAATATTTGAACACGAGCGCCACACGGGCTAGAGACGGCCCTAGCACGCTGCGCTCCAAAACTGCAGGTGTTAAAGATGTCGGTATGAAAGCTGGAAAATTAAAGTGGGACTGGGCGGGTCATACCAGCCGCATACATCCTGACCGTTGGGCAAAGGTAACCACAGAGTGGGTACCAGTGGACGGACGACGCCGCCGTAGACGGCTTCCAAAAAGATGGCGAGATAAACTGAATGCCTACAAGCCAGGCAGGCCTGCGGTGGCGTTGGAGTGAGACAGATGGAAGACCATGGGGGAGGCCTTTGCCCAACAGTGGGATAGTATAGGCTCATAAAAAGATAAGAGCGGGCTGCCCTTGTGATAAAGGAAATTTCTACAAATACATTGGAAACTTAGTTTTAGCATTTTTAGTTTGTCCAGGCGTCCGCGTCTAGGCGGAGCAAAGTTTTAGTTTGTTCAGGCGACCGCGTTTAGGCGGAGCAAAGTTTTAGTTTGTTCAGGCGACCGCGTTTAGGCGGAGCAAAGTTTTAGTTTGTCGGCGTTTTAAGATTAGTCGGCGGAAACAGGTCTCTTTGGTAGGGAAGTCATTGGACATTGGTATATCTGTGATCAGAATGGAGATATGGGTAGATTAGATTGGTAGCTATTGTAAGTAGGTACTATTTAGGAAATTGATTCCTAGGCAGTTGACGGATTTACGTCAATTGATTGGGTTATTCAATTCAATAGTAGTCGTGATTTAACGGCTACGTTTGACGTAACCGACCAAAATTTTTAGGTCCGCCATCTGCCTGGGAACCGACTTCCCTGAATATTACCTACGTCCTACGTTAACGGTTAATGGAGGATACATACGCTGATTAATACGTTCGCTGCGTTATAAGGCTTAAACGCCCGATGCATGTCCGCGAGCTCTGTGCGGAGGCGAGAAACGGCGAACTTCCCCTGGTGCGGGAGCTGTATAATGAGTATTTTTGTATGTTAAAAGGAGACAAGTATAGGTTTGAGTTTAGAACTTTAAGGGCTACTTGATGAAGCATTAAAATCATGCTAAGGTTTCGACCTGATAACGCACTGATCGATGTTTTTTTCCATTCCTTGCGGGTATCGGGCCGAAAGACCCGTTGGCCGCTTCGATCACTAATATACAAGATACACAGTCTCATACAAAACCTCTCGAAAATCTGTCCCCGAGTAATAGAGTTTAATGAAGTATACATTTATCTAAAATCAACCTTAATTATAGTAATTATTAAAGATCTTTTTATAAAACAATGAACATTTGTGTTTACAAAGCAATAAATTTTTTACGTCCGATGCACGCTTCATACTAAATTCAACCATCCGCGTATATGATTTAAGTTCAAATTTGTATAGTGCCAAAAAAAAATCCAATTTTACGACCGAAATTCGCCGCTGGAACAGGGCGAAGTGAAGTATGAGTGGAGTCGAACTGTTCAAATCTTTTTGGTTGATTGTAATTTGTAATAATTTTAATAGTCCATTTTTTTATTTTTCCGAAGTTTAATGTATAAAGTGAGGAGTAATTATTTTTTACTTGTAATATTATGTTGTTCTAATGTTATGTCTAATTTTATCATTAACCAAAATATACATAAGTGTACATACATTTTCCGATAGGCCACAAAGGACAACTCACATCACCCAACGCCCATACTTTTTAACCTACTTAAAAAATCCTTAATGGGAACTATATTTGATCGAAGATGGGAACATAATATTATTACCACATCTAACTGGATCTCGAGGAAACCTGAAAAAAATCCTCAATAAAAAAATAATAGTAATAGCGACTCCATCAAATGGAACAGAAACATAGCTTATAACCCGAACATTTCAAGTGGGCATGATAAACTACGATAAGTATCTTTATTATGAGTATTCGCAATTAAGATGGTTTATACCTGGTGTTGATTTATTTACAACTTAATTTTAAAACTGTCTTTTGGTGATTTCTTAAAGAAATACCAATATTTACAATACAATTGTAAGAAATATATTAGGATAAAATTAATACTTACCGGAAATATGAAATTCCATCCTTTTTTTTGGTTTTAGACGTATGATTTCTACAATGGGAAGTTTTCTTTTTATCATCTCCACCAGACGGCGCGACGGTAGACACTTCTAGATTTTCTATTGGTTCCCCACCCATCTGAAATTATTTGCAGGTTGGCACCACTGACAACATATTGGTAGTGTTTCAAAAAAATATCAGTGTACTGTCAAGTGTGGCGTAAATCAAAATATCTTAAATCTAAGCCATCATTGGCCTAAGCGATTAGGCCAGTATACTGTTAACAGTTTAGGAACACGCAAATTGTCAAACTGAAAACTGACAACTGACAGAGAGTTTTGGCGGGCATGTCACTTTCAAAACTTCTTCTACTTTTTATTGTTGGTGTGGTTTTTATTATTTTTTCCCAAATTGTGTTATTTGTGTTTTTGATGTTCATTATTGGTAAAATATTAGCCATTTAATATCCGTTATCTTGCACAAGTGCAGGTAAGATGTTGTCAAAACCAAAATGTATATTTCCTGTGACATTTGGTGTGAATATCGGTAAACAGGGCTATTTCTTCCGTGAGTTTTAACTAAAACATCGTTATAATAACTCTATTATCCTATTCATTGGAATATTATTGCGTCTTGTTTAAATTTAAATGTATCAAGTTTTACATTCTTTTGCCCAGTTTTGTAGCAAGTATTGATGGTATTCCCTGGTATTACCGATAGTTGTCTACCCATACGCCATCTAGTTACTAAAATGGAAGCTGTTTGACAATCAAATTAAAAAGCTAAGAAAATTCCTCATTACTAAACGCGCACCGAGGCATGTTTCCCGGCGGAGCGTTCGAGCACTACTAAATCAAAAGTGCACCAGAATGTTGAGTTTGGTGCTCTTTTGGTGAGGTCGTTTTTTGCCGCGGATTGTGTATCTTGTATATTAGTGATCGAAGGTTGGCCGTTATAGATCACAATTCACAGGGTCAATCCACCCCTTCCCGCACTGGTATAGGTAATTGTTTGCTTCATATTAGTGTTGTGACGTAATTATCGGGAGTGGTACGATAGTGCATTTACAGTCATAAGTTTACGTTTTGAGATATTTTATTGGTCTTAAATCATTGATAATACCTCGGCCAAATAAACAATGTACGCCTAAGCGTTCCCTTACTTTGGTGGAAGTTAAAATTTAGTGCTACTAAATTTTAACTTACTACTTGCTACTAAATTGTGTGTTTACACGCAACTACGTAACTTAAAATTAAGTTAACTACTTATCTACTTAATACGTGTAAACCAGCCATAAGGCTAATTGACCTGGTAACGCACCAATTAAAAACCGTCTCTTTTAGTCCCGCAGCGAAGGTGTTAAGCCTTCAAGTTCCGCCGAACAATCTCAAAGTGTTGCGCGACATACCTATTATATTAGGTGAAGGTACCTTACCTACACTTGTTGCATACGTACTTAGGTACATAAAATGTAATTTATGTACCTATTCAAGTAGGGCTCAGGGATCAAAAGTTTGGTTATCACGCTATCTCTATTGACCCTCATAATAAGAAAGAGAAAGCATGATAAGCTCAAATGTTAACTTTAATCCTGGTATAAGCTGAGTGCTTAGTCAAGTTGCATTCGCTATAATTCTCTAGCGAAGTTAGATTACATTCTGACATAACGCATTACGTGTCATGGCGCCGCGCTTGCAATAATTTGACTATATTTGGACATTATAAGTAAGTACGACTAGATTTAAGCTTAGGTTTATGGACATTGGATCTTAGTTCATTGTACTGAGTTAAGCAATAGTTTTATAAGGAAAATTATTAAAAAAAAGTTTATTAGTAACTTGCCTCAATGTGTTTTTTGTTTGTAATTTTTTTTGTACCTAATCTTTACTACAACCGGATTTTATTATAAAAAGTGTTCCTTTTTGTAATGGTTGCCTAAAATTAACGTCATAACTCATAATATTTTGAGACCTACATTTTCTGTATAATTTTGAATGAAATAAATGATTGCTTTTCGTATCTAACATTGTTATTCTTATTATTACGAGTATAAAATAATTATATACTTAAGTACAACTTTACATTATTTATAGGGCATACTTATATCTACATTCAGTTCAGTTCTACCTATTGCCTACACCTGCTTGAAAAACATAGGATTTTCAATAAAAACTGCCAATCTTCTTTTACCTCTTTTGATATCGAGTTTCATAAAATCCTTAGATATCCTCTACAGGCCTACACCTACTAAAGTGGATTTCGCGGGAGCGTACTTAGGTACACAGCTTTTCCAAAAAAAGCTCATTTCATTAAAATCGGTTCAGCAGGTTAACACACAAACTTTCGCATTTGTATTCTTAGTATAAAATTATTTTCGCCGAAGAAAAGCGCTCTTACTCGTAATAGCGAGCTATCAAATTTTGCTGTGTTTTCTAATACTTAACCGATTCAGTGCGGATGACACGGAGGAGCGCGGAGCCGTGTCACACATATTTTTAACGTGTGGCGTATGACACGTGAGCCGTGTCATTTGAAAAACGATTGTATCTCCCTCAAATTACACTTTAGAAGGTTTTACTCTGAACAAAATCTTAATTTTCCACGTAGAACAAGCCTATAGGCTTCGCATCTGAATATTCTGTGAATTGCAAAAAAGTAGGGGCCGCCAACTTTTTTTTAAAGTTGCATTCATTTCGGCAGCCGCGTCTTATGGGTTTTTAACGTGTGGCGTATGACACGTGAGCCGTGTCATTTAGAAAGCGATTGTATCTACCTCAAATTGCACTTTGAAAGGTTCTACTCTGAACAAAACCGTCTTAATTTTCCATGTTAAACAAGCCTATAGGCTTAGTTTCTGAATATTTTTGAATTGAAAAAAGTAGGGGCTGTCTCCATTTTTAGCCTCATGGTTCCCATCATCAGACCACCACTTTTGTGAACATGGTACCAACTCGGAACCAGATCAATCGGAACAAATAACCTACACAGCAAAAAAAATTTGAAAATCGGTTCACAAACGGCGGAATAATCATTGAACACACATAAAAACGGTGTCCACAGCCGAACGTATGTCCTTTTTGGAAGTCGGTTAAAAAAACATAACAACGAACTTCTTTAAATTTATCTACGAACGTATTATTCCATAACCCAGATCTATTTATAATATAAGTACTCATTTTTCTTACCTTAAAACCTACAAAAGGTTTGCAACATCTGAATAAAAAAATAGTTTACCTGCCATTTTCAGGTTAACACTTAGTAAAACTACTCAAAATCAACTGAAAACCATAAAGTTAATATACCTAGCGGAATAGAGAAACAAAGGCCTGAGCAAGCTGCCACTATCAGTAACACCGCGTGGTAAAAAGAGACGTGTGATACATGACAGCAGCACTCTTTTTTTGACGTCCAGTCGGCACGTGCCACACGTTGTCAATATAATCTCATAGAATTCATGTTCAATCATGCTTGTGTAAGTGTATACGTACACATATTTTTCACACAGATGAAAATCAATTTTGGTTACGTTTGACAGCTCGAGATTGTTGCTCTATTCCGATAGGTATATTAACTTTATGCTCAAAACAGTGTAGCCTCAATAAACATCAATCATTTGGGCTCAACCAAATAAATCAAGTTAATAAAAGCGAAAAAAAAAACATAAATCTTTTTGAACGTGACGGGTGACACGGTAGCCGTGTCATGTACTTCTATGTCACGAGAAAATTGTATGCCGCCACGAATGAAAGTCTTCAAAAATGTGCGCCGCATCGAATCGGTTAAGTAGGTACGATCCCGGAAGACGATTGACTTAAGTAAATGAAATTGAGATTTATTTAATCATTGTATATAATATTTCCAGGGCCCCGGCCCCGCTACCATATGTGCAATGTGTGCAATGCACACGGGCGACCCAAAAATTTGCCTGTTTTTTGCACACAGGCGCATGTAGCCCTTACGGAGGCCCTGTGTATATTTATCTGATATTAGCCTAACGGAAAACACTATTCACTTATTTTGACGAGTCGATAGTTATATTTTTCGAAATTATGAATATTTCTATGGGCTTTTCAACAAATATAAGTTAAACTTCCTTACCTTACCTAAGAATTAGGTTACCTTAGAACTATCATTAAATAACTTGCACTACTACAATCTTTGTAAAATAATAGCTAAAGGAAATATTACTCGTAGTACTTAGTAGGTATTGTATTTAGTTTTAAATAAGTAATCATCAAAAATCTGTTTTGGGACATTGTACGATATTTACTTTCATACGGGACCCTTGTTACGCGATATTGTTCACTATAATTAAGCGCATCACAGACGGTGAAGATAATATAAAATATATATTATCTTAGAGCATATTTTAGAATATCGCTCACTATACAAATCCTATGAACCATCACACACGACGAAGTTAATTTATATTTTATATTTTGTATCTTAAGATATGGAAATATATATTTCGTACCTTAATATTTTATCTTAAGATACGAAATATATATTTCGTATATTATTATGTTATCTTAAGATGCGAAATATATCTTTATGAATAGGTACAGGGTGTTTTTGTGTCTAGCAGCGGGCTCATCGGTGATCGGACGCACTAGTAGATGCAGTGTTGCCAGTGCTGTATGTTAGAAAGATACATACCTACTCTCATTCGAAAAGTAACATTTTGATGGAAAAGTAACATTTCGGATAATTCTAAATAAATATGACTTATAATTTATTGCTTTATTATTATTATTGCTTAAAAAGCTCATGAATCGAAATGAATGTTTCTCTTGAATTTCTAAAATACTCCTGGGAAACTTCTTCGTTGACAGATATTGATAAGGGTCTACACAGACGGACTGCATTTCAACTGCAATCTAACTATAAATTGCAGTTCAAGTGCAGTTTGAATGGAGTTGACACGGCTGCAATGCGACTACAATAGAACTGCAAACCAAACAGTTCACACGACTGCACGCCGACAGCAACTGAACTGCAATCCGACTGCGTGTTTGGTTTGCAGTTCTATTGCAGTCGCATTGCAGTCGTGTCAACTGCATTCAAACTGCAATTTGCAGTTGGATTGCAGTTGAAATGCAGTCTGTCTGTGTAGACCCTAAAGGTTAAATTCGCCGCAGGTTTTTCTCTTTTTTTTATGTGAGGCTCTATCCAAATGTTTCTCCTTTTGGAATGTGCTACTGCAATCTGCATTTCACATTCTATATCAGAATCATCGTTTGAGAAGCTGTCTAACAAATCAAGAAGTAAGGCAGTATCAGTTATTTGTTATCACTCATAGTCAATCACCCTGTATATAGAACTCTAACAAGGAATACGTGTGGCACCAACGCAAACTCGTAAGAAAATGAACATATTTTTAACCGACTTCCAAAAAACGAGGAGGTTATATGTTCGGCTGTGGATATTTTTTTTTATTTTTTTTTATTTTTGTATGTTCAACGATTAATCCGCCGTTTGTGAACCGATTTTCGAAATTTTTGCTTTGTTGTATTTGGTTTTACTCCAATTTGGTACCATGTTCACAAAGTGGTGACCTGATGATGGGATCCAGGAGTAATCGAGGGAACTCCTCGAAATTTATATGGAAACATATGGTGATTTTGGTTTTATGTGAAGTGTACTAAGAATATGCTACCAAAAAGTCAAATATTGGGTCAAGGTATACCATGGTTTCGAAGATGCTGAGAGAACTCCTGACTCCTTATAGATACACGTTTGGGAGTTTCGGCGTTGTTTTAAGAACAGAAAGCATATGCTACTGTGCAACTCATATTCATCATCATAATCATCATCATCATCATCATCATCGTCTTCATCATTACCACGTCGTGTTAAGGTCACCAATGTCTCAAGGCACAGAATAGATAATAGTACAAGGCATAGGTGTGGTATTACTAATAATAATTTTATACTGTATAACAACACTTTGTTTAAATATACACGGCGGTCAGCGCCGCGGAGGCGACGGTATCGCGGCGCTGCCGCGCGGCGCGTGGCGGAAGATCGAATATACTTTACTACTTTATATACAGATCGAATACTTTACTAACTACTTTATAAAATTGTAATAGACAAAATATAGAATTAAAATAAAGTTATTTTAAAAAGAGCATTTAAACAAAACAAAGTCAATAAGTGTCTTTTTAATTAGTTATACTATTAACCGATTCGTGGCCAATGCCGCGCCCAGCGCGTCATTCAAAAAGTTTTAGTGAGGCCGATGACGCGCCAGACATATAAGAATTGTTAAAAAACACGTTAAAACTAATTTATTATGCTGTAATTACAATTCCCTTGTCTAAATATACATGTTGAACTCAATTTTATGCGTGGCCGTTTATTTTAGAATTAAAGGCTACTAGTCAGAGATCGTCAATCATTGGTTCACTCGAAGAATCCTTACTTTTCTGCGATTAGCGTATTTATGAAACTTTTTTTTCTTATTAACACTCATCTTCATCAGCGTCAGTAATTTAGCTTCGATGCTACTGTCTGTTGAGTTATTTTTTGCGTCATGACAAATACGAGAACTTTCAATTACTTAATGTCCTTTTCAATGTAAAGTTTTGCAATATTGAGTGACTATATTCTGGAAAACTTTCATTCTCCTTATTGTCGTTTTCCAGGCAATTTTCATTTGAGTATGTTTGTAAATCGTGGCTAGCTATATTCAGGAAAGTCATAATATTCCTGCTGATTATCCAAAACAAACGTATTTCATTTGTTTAAATAAACGATTTTCTGAGAGCTCTTAAATTTTAATGCAAATTTATATTGTCATAGCTACACAACTACTCTAAGTTATTTATTATTCAACTAAAATAGATGAAGTTGCTAGTCATAATAAATCCCACAACCTTTACGGAAAAACTATCATGCCTATTGATTTGTGCTTTAACATGTAATTAGCTTTCTAACTTCCGTACCCAAAAGATAAAAACGGGACCCTATTACTAAGGCTGGCCTCACACAGCCGGAACGTCTCTCTGAATAATTCATAATCGGAAATTCATAATCTAAATTTCGGCACCTTGCCTCACACACATCTTTGAAAATAAGATTGATCAGTAGTCTCATGATTCCTGGCACATATTTAAACGTCTTTATGGAAGAAGAATTAATACTAATAAATATTATTTTTCTTTTACTTTCGTTTTCACTTAATGTTTCCCAATTTGGAATTAAACTTTTAAGAATTTCCAACCACGCTATGTTTTTTCCCTGTCATGGTAATCCTCAATGGATGTGTCCTATATTTCAATGCTTAAGATTAAATTTTCCGTGTCAGACATCACGCCAGCAGGTCACAACACGTCCAGGGGTTAGCTTCTTGCAGTGTCAACTGAAATAATTCATAATAATCTGATTCCAGTATGTGTGTGCCGCTCTACTAAAATGTATGGGAATACGCGCGTTATGAAATCATAATCTTAAATTTATCGATCCGGAATTCAGAACGCTCGTCTGTATCATTATATCAAAACAAAAACGTGGTGGTGTTTGTATCTTACTAAAAAGTGACATAGAGGGTACTAAATTTGACGCTGTTGGTGAACTAAGCACAGAATACGTATTTGAATGTTGTGGTATAAAAATTCCATTACATAAATTAATTGTGATATGCCTCTATAGAACCCCGAATTCGTGCATTAATGATTTTCTTCATAAATTTGACATACTATTACATAAATTAAGTAGATGGGACAAAAGTGACATTGTTATTGTAGGTGACTTAAATATAGATATTCTGAAAAACACGAAACCCAAAAAGAGTTTAATTGACATACTACAAAATTATAATTTTTCCAATCACATAACTAAAGCTACAAGACAAAAGTCATGCATAGACTTGTGTTTAAGTAACGTGGTAGATGCCGTGGGTGAGGTAGAGCCCTTAGGCTTATCAGATCATGATACAGCACAATTTCTTAAAATACCAATAAAAAATAAGCTATTGCCCTCGTCAACTACCTTTATATTTAAAAAAGACTTTAATAATGAAAATATGAATAAATTTAAAAACTATGTAAAAAATCTATCTTGGTCTTCAGTGTATGCGACTTCAGATCTAGATGATGCTTTTAATACATTTCATGAAATAATAGTATTAATCTACAACCTATGTTTTCCCACAGTTAGACTTAAAATAAAAAAATCTGAATCTAAAATAAAATGGTTAACAAAAGGGTTAAAAGTTTCATGTGTAACGAAGCGAAGATTACAATTTCAATATTATAAAAATAAAAATACCGAGAATAGAAATAAATTCAAAAATTATGCAAAGACTTTAAGGAAATGTATTGATACGGCCCGAAAAACAAGTAACAAAAGATTTCTTATTAATTCAAACAACAAATGTAAAGCATCATGGGATATCATTAAGGGTAATAAACAATCAGGTGAACGTAAAATCATTAAAGAAATTAATTTTAATAATACGACTATAACAAATCCTATTCAGATTTCTAACATATTTAAAACAAATTTTATAAATGCTTCGTCAATAAATCAATTACAAAGTACTACAAATAAATTAAAAACTCCAAGCAATTCAAAACAAAATGAAAACAGTATTTTTTTGGCACCTACTGATGAGAAAGAAGTAACATCTATTATAAAATCTTTAAAAATAAAAGACCTTGGTATTCTATTTGATGACAAGCTTTCTTTTAAAGCCCACTACGAGCACATCACCTCAAAGGCATTTCGACTTCTTGGATTTGTTTGTAGATCTACCCTAGAATTTAAAAATCCACAAAGTCTCCTTTACCTTTTCTTTGCACTTGTCCGCAGTGTCTTGGAATATGGTAGTGTAATATGGACACCTCACTATAAAACACATATAGATTCTGTGGAGCGAATTCAAAAAAAGTGTCTTAAGATTCTCTTCTATCGGCATAAACCCGGACGCTCAGACTTGAAATATGCAGACAGGCTCCGTCTTTTTAACATTCAAACCTTAGAAACACGTCGTAAATACTTTGATTGCATTTACCTCTACAAAATTGTACATTCTGTAATAGATTGTCCTGAACTTCTTTCTTGTCTCAACTTTAATATTAAGTACAGTGCACGCAGAGCGAATAAAACTAATCTGTTTCTATTACAAGTTTATAAAAACAATATTTCATATTTTAACCCCATTACTAGAATGTCTCGTCATTATAACGAGCTCTTAAAAGCTGACAGTATAGATATAGACATATTTATTCATAACATAAATAAATTTAAAAACACTTTGATGAATGCCCTTCAAGCCACTTAGCACTTAGCACTCTCTGTTGTCTCTCTTGTAACTCAAGTATTAGTCATATTGCTATCTTTGTTAATAACTTTATCTTTGTTATCTTTGTCTAATATCATTTATTTAGTATAATAATTTGTCACTCAATTTGTAATGATGTGTGCGCCTATAATTGGTACATACATCAGATCCTTACTTTGCTTCATTATTTTGTATGTGTATCAATGTATGTACTGTTGGTGAACCTTAATAAAGTAAATAAATAAATAAAAAACTCTAACTCTACAGGTTATGATGAACTGTCTACAAAGGTTTTAAAAAACTGTGCGGCTGAATTAGCTCCCATTCTAACGCACCTTATAAATATATCTTTTGAGCAGGGAAAATTCCCAAAAAGCTTGAAAACCTCTGTAGTTATTCCTATATTTAAAAGTGGGGATAAAAAAGATATTAATAACTACAGACCAATAACTCTTGTTCCCATAATCTCCAAAATATTTGAAAAAGTCATGTACAAACGCCTTATCTCATTTCTTAATAAACATAATATTATTACGGAAGAACAGTATGGCTTTCAGAAAGGCAAATCTACTAGTCAAGCCTGTTTTTCACTAGTAAAGGAAATCATTGATTGTGTAGATAAAAAGAAACCCGTAACGGCATTATTTTTTGACATGAGCAAAGCTTTTGATCACGTGAACCATGAAAAGCTACTTCGTAAATGTGACTTTTATGGCATTCGAGGCCTAGCAAAGGATTGGCTAGTAAGCTACCTTTCAAATCGTACACAGTATGTTAAAATAAACGCAATAAACAACAAACACGAAACCGTTGATGTTAACTCTGGAAGTAGGTGCATTACTAAAGGTGTTCCTCAGGGAAGCATCCTAGGACCACTTCTGTTCATTATTTATATAAATGACCTGCCCAGAATTACCTCTTATATATGTAGACTATTTGCTGATGACATTTCTATTGTAATTAATTGTTTGGACATATTGACATATAATGAAGAAATAAATAAAGTATTAAATGACGTAATCGAATGGTTAAATTCTAATGATCTAAATGTTAATCTAAAAAAAACAACATATTTACAGTTTTATAACAAAAAGGGCAAAGGTAAAGAGCTATGTGTAAAGTATGAAAACTATTTATTAAAAGAAGCCAAGACCGTCAACTTTCTAGGTGTAACAATAGACAATAATTTATCATGGCAACCACACATTGAGAAAACTTGTAGGAAACTGAATCAATATGTATATGTTCTCCGACAACTACATAAAACAGCCACTCCAGAAACAGCGTTAATGGCTTACCATGCATATGTAATGTCTATACTTCGATATGGACTTATAATTTGGGGAAACTCTGTGGACATAGCATATTTATTTATTGGACAAAAAAAATGTGTCCGGGCTATTTGTGGAGCTCATCCTATGGACTCATGTCGCCCCCTCTTTAAAAAATACAGAATTCTCACATTACCAGGCCTATACATTTATGAGATGAGCATATTTGTGAAAAGATTCATATCAAAACTATATATCAAAAAAAGTCAAGAACTGCAAAGAAATACAAGATATCCTAATCAATTAGTGTTACCAATGACAAAATCTAGTTTTGCCAGCAGGGGGTGCTACAATATGTCGGTACAAATTTATAACAAACTGCCCAAAGACATCAAGGAACAGCCAACCCTCACAACTTTTAAGAAAAAACTTTATAACTGGCTGATTAACAAATGTTTCTATACTTTAAATGAATTCTTGTAATAAATATTAATTTGACTTTGAATAAGGATAGTATTACTTTGACATGATAATTTTAATTCGGACATCGGATATTATTTATTTCTAAGAACTATAATTATTTATTTGATATATTTAAGAATTATTATTATTTATTAGGTTGACATAGTATGCACTCTTGACTTGATTTGACTCTTATTAATTAACTGGTATTTAGTATTATAAGTAACATTGACATTATATTTAGAACAACATTATTAATGAAACTACTGATTACCTACTCATGTATTATCATAAGATCATAACCCGTTGATTTTTGTTAGAATATGATAATTTATTGATTGAGAATACTCCCAATGTTATAGGCATCTTGTGAGCTTGTGACACTTGGTGTGCTGAAAATTAAAAATACTAAAGTTTTATCTTATACCTATTAATTTAATCAAACTACAATAATTATTATAATAGGTACAGGGAATGTAAATTAATATAATAGGTACAGGGTTACCTGTAATGTCTGCACCACATGTAGGTCACTCAATATAACCTATTTTGATGAAGGTGACACAGGTGACATGTTTCATCTATGGTTTGGGTGCTAAAATATAGTAAAACCCTACTTAGAATAAGAAATATATAGGACATTAAATTATATTAATTACTTTAAAAGGATGTAATAAAAAATGTACCTTGATCGTGCGCACTTCTTATCGAATGTTTTAAGTGAATTGAATCCTTGTACCATGTCCCAAAATCTGTCTATATATTGTATTAAGTATGTAATAGGCACTATGAATTACGAATCAGGTGTTTTAGGTTATTTCTGGTTAGATATATAAAAGTACCATGCATGCCACGTATCAAGTCATAATATTTTTAATTTTTTATCCTCTCTAAAGCAGACAATGACATTTTTTTTTTTTTCTTCTTCTTCGTCTTATTAATTGTTTTTTATTTAATATTAATACCTTTGTAATATGGTAATAATAGTCCTTTGATATTATACTATATATTAATTATTCTATTATTATATGTATAGATTATTGTAAACGAATCACGATAAATCTTAATGTAATTTCGACATAATATAAGGGGGAAATTATTGTAATATACTTTCATTAGGTCTGAAATCTGAATGATTATTACGTTAATGACTTAAACTTTGACAAAATATTATTACATGAAATAATTATGTAAACTTAAATTAGATAATATGAATATATGATAAAAAATAGGTATGTAAAAACTAACTGTAAATTGTAATAACTTGACTAACACTTATCTAACATTTTGCACGTCGGAAAATCGACAAAATATGTGAAACACTGCTTAAATTGTATCACCTTCTGTACCATATTTTTGCAAATAAAAATTATTATTAAATTATTATTATTATTCTTACAGATCGATCTGAGAAACATAATCTGAAAAAAATCAGAATGTGTACGTGGAGCATACTTACTGATATTGTATGGAATTCCAGTCTTTCTGAATTAATAATATGAATTCAGAAAGACATTCCGGCTGTGTGAGGCCAGCCTAAGACTTCGTTGTCTGTCCGTCTGTCTGTCTGTCTGTCTGTCTGTCTCCAGGCCGCAACTCAAGAACGGTAATAGAATTGAAATTTTCACGGATTATGAATATCTGTTGCCGCTATAATAACAAATACTAAAAACAAAATAAAATTAAATAAATGAAATAAAAAATGAAGGGGGGCTCCCATACAAAAACATAATTTTCGGCATAATTTTGCTCTATAATGGTACGGAACCCTTCGTGCGCGAGTCCGTGTTATATGTGTTATCATCAGTCAGTTAAGGTGTGACGACGTGAGCCCTCACAAAGCTCGGCTTTTAGTAACCAGCACTAATTAAAATCATTAATACCTACATACTTGTATGAGCAAAATTTGTGCCAATGGTTAACGACTACTTACACATTTTGTTAACAGTATGAATTACTACTTTTATACGCCATATCAGCTTTGAATTACAACTAATAAGAACACTGCACACAAAATTTATCTTTTCCCTCTCTGATTTACGCCTATTTACAATAAAATATGCATAAAACACAACCAGTGGCCAATGCCGCACGTGGCGCGTCATCGTTTAGCAGGGCCGATGACGCTTATGGTGCGTCATCGAACAAAGTACTTGGCTTGTCGTAAGAATTTGTTGAAATGAAGGTGGCAACGAATCGGTCGATAGATGGCGCACTAAGTATCGATTTGAATGGATTTGAAATTGAATTCTTGATTACAAGAACAGCTGTCAATAATTATGATAATATTATATTATATTACTAGCTGTCCCGGCAAACGTTGTTTTGCCATATAAATAATTTTTGGTATGAAAAATAGATGTTGGCCGATTCTCAGACCAATATCCTCACAATATGCTCACATAATTTCATGAGAATCGGTCAAGCCAACTAACAAATAAGCAACTAAAGAGCTCTCAACGTATAGACAAGGCATGGGTTAACAATACGGTTGTAAAATTATGTAGGAAACGAGACAAACTATACTACGAATAAAATATTAAGACTTAAATACAATAAGGTGAGAAATATAACAAATAAACAAATTAACAAAATTAGAAATACATATTATAAGCAAGAGATAATAAATAATACAGGGGACACTAAAAAACTATGGAGCATAATTAATACAATAGCAGGTAGGATAAATAAATCTATAGATACAGTAATTCAGCAGGCTTTTAAACACGAAAATGATAAGGACATAGCGAACAATATGGCTACAGGGTTTCAAAACAATATAAAACGCATAATTCCCACATGCACCATAGAAATACTTAACAAATCTGACTACATTAAACCAGTTAACATGTCTTTACGTTTTAAACAAGCTACGAGTAGTAGGATCAAAAAAAATATTCAAAATCTAAATGCCAATAAAGCACCAGGTACTGACGGTATAAGAGCAATAGACGTTAAAAGATTGAGTGATAGATTAGCTTCTGTTATTGCGAGATTAATAAATACATGTGTTAATACAGGAACCTATCCTAAAACGTTAAAATCGGGGATAGTAAGGCCAATACACAAAAGTGGTCCCACGGATGTTTATAATAATAACAGGCCAATAACTATATTGCCGGTAGTGGACAAAATTATTGAAAAATATATATGCGAGTTATTACAGAACTTCTACAAGTCGCACGATATATTATCCACGACACAGTATGGCTTTCAGCCAAAGAAGAGTACAACCTTACTATTGTCGCGCTTCACGGACGAGATAAACAAGAACTTAAATGAGAAAAAACACGTTCTAATCATTGAGATCTTTATAGACTATAGTAAGGCGTTCGATACTCTCAGACACGATACACTAATAGACAAACTAAAAGATAGTGGTATTAGGGGCAAATTACTGGACTGGTGTCGCGACTACCTTAATGAGCGTAGCTACCGCGTTAAAGTAGGATCTGAACTAAGTGATCCGGTTGAAGTCGACGAAGGCACTGCTCAAGGCTCTGTAATAGGACCCGTACACTATCTGGACTACGTAAACGACCTCATAAACGTAATTAAGTACTGTTTAATGTATCAGTTCGCCGATGACACCTGTCTCATTTCCGCTGACCGAGACATATCAAAAGCCCTAAAAAAATTACAGGCCGATTTTACTGCAATATGTAAATGGTCTCACGACGCAGGTTTAGTCTTAAACGCGGATAAAACAAAGTTATTGCACATTCACTCAAGTCATACTTATTGTACGGAAGATATAGTCGTAACGGCTCACAGTCACCTTTGTCTTCATACTAACTTCTGTACAAAAGACTGTCAAAAATTACAATTGGTCAAAGAACAAATGTACCTAGGGCTCGTCATAGACAATAGGTTAAACTGGTCCAAACATATCGACAGGGTCTGTGGAAAATTACGTGCCTTTTTAGCAAATCTCGTCATAATAAAAAATCGAGTTCCTTTTAGTGTGCTACTTACGTTGTATAAGACTTTAGCAGAAAGTATAGTCTGTTATGGTTTGAGTAGCTACGGTCGCACTTTTCAGACGTACTTAGATCCAATCTTTAAATTACAGTGTAGACTACTTAAAACTATAGTGCCGTTAAAAATAAAAGAAAAATTTAAAAATAACTACTTGGGATTGTTCAATTATTGCAAGGTATTACCGGTTTACGAAAAACGCGACTATATCATGCTCTCTGATCAATTTCATAATTATAATACAAACTACGAGAAGGTACCAACTATAGTCACAAGAAGTATATCAAATAAAAAAAATTTAATACCTAAACACACTAACTTCTACGGTACTCGTACTTCAGACTATATAATACCCACTCTAATTAACACCTTCCCCCTGAAGTGCGAAGTAAAATAACACCTCTCAATATAAAAACAGTCCTAATGAACTACTTTACGAATAAATTAGTAACAACGTAGCATCCTGTATAGCTGTACAAGTACGGGCGAGCGGTGCATGCGACGGCCGGGCCGGCCGCGAGCCGCATAATGTTCACAGTAATGAGACGGTCGAGACGTATGGCATGCGCGTCCGCTGTCGTACGCACCGAGCGCTCGGCTGGTAGGTATTGTGTGAAATTGTGAATTATCAATTAAAATATTATATAAATAGCTGTACTTACACAATTTTGGAACATAAAAATATGAAAACCTTACTAAATCGAGATAAAAATATGAAAGGTAGAATCGTTTTTTGAGCGTGATTAGTGATTACGTTTAGAAAGTTGTGTAGGTACTGTGTCTACTCTTTCTTGACAAACTGTAAAATGTAGGTTTGTATGTTTATGTGTTTAGAAATAGTAGTAGTATTTTTTACCCGACTGCCAGGAGGGTTATGTAGCTTTTAATTTGTTTTATATAAGGAGCGTGAACCAGCAACAAGACAAACCTGTCAGGGTTTTTTGTTGCTGTATATTAAAATGTATATTTTATATTATTTTGGTTAATAAATAAATAAAAAAATAAAATAAAAATAAAAAAATTTAATTTCCTAAAATTGTGTTATTTCGGTTTTTAATGTTGGTAGAATATTAACCATTAAATATTCGTTGTCGTGCACAAGTGTGGGCAAGTGATACAACTTCAAGAAACGTGCCATTTTGTGTTCCCTCCAAAACTCCATCGAAAGTTTTAGTAAAGGGTCTACCACTTTACTAAAACAACTGACTTGACTCGTTGACTTTACCGACTACTTTTTAGACTTTGACTAGACTTTCGATTTGACGATATTCTGAAAAAATTACTTGAAAATTTTGTAAATTTTTTACGAAAAAATATTTTTTCCCGCCAATACTTCACTTGACACTGGCCATGGTAAAGCCGAGCGCCATAACAAGAACAAAAAAAAAAGAAAATTCCTCATTATGTCTTCTCCCTTAATCTGTTGAAAAAAATTCTAAGGTTGGCAACTCTGGTTCAAGGAGCTCAGCGGACCAGCGTTGCCATTTGACAACTTTGGTTGCCATTTTGGCAACATTTGACTTTTCGGGGCAACCAAATGGCAACCGAGCTCAAATGGCAACTTTTTGGCAACTTTTCGACATGACGCGCGATCATCGGTAAAAAAATATCGAATACAATGATATTCAACTAAATACAGATCTGTTACGTTCATACAATTTTCCGGCTTAAATTGCTTCCGAACAATTTTCAAATTCAATTGTCAAATTTGACAGTTAAGTGAAACAAAAGATACGAAATGACATTTACATAAAAGAGACAGACTATACAAAAGACGGGTCAATTGGCCCGTATTTAATGGCTTCACATTTCACAACGCGCGCGGTAGTAACATATCTGCTTTGAGCTTTTTTATATAATATCATTGATCGAATATATTTCGCAGATGAACTGAACTCATCGAATTGAACAAAATCAAAATCTTGAACGCATTTTTATTCCCAAATGAAAACAATACTTAAGCATACTTAAGTATATATAATAGACAAACAAATTGTACCCATATTTCTACCAGCAAAAGGTCTATTTTGGTGAAGCTAGAGATAAAAGTAATTTTATGTAAGTGTAGTGCGATGCAAATGAAATTTTTTCGTGGTTTTCTAATACTTTTGTTTTTAAATCTATTGGTAAGTCCTCTTTATTGTTTTAATCGAAGAAGCTACCTATCTAAGGCATAGATTACACGGTCAATATTATCACGATTCTAGTATCACGGGATTCACAAATAGTACTGCGATACTGTGATTCGGCCTATTACACCATCAATATTATCACGGAATCTTGATAATATTGATGCGTGTAACCCACGCCATAGACCTATTTGAAAAACCAATTTTAATGATTGAAGACTCAACAAGTGCGATCTGTGTTCGGTGTATACGTCTACATTACAATTTACAGTAGGTTCGAGAACAGATGCACTTCAGCTTTTATATTATACTAGCTGTACCGGCAAACGTTTCTTTGCCATATTATATAAAGTATATCGCCCGTATTATTTTATTCAATATTAGTGACGGGATAGCGATGGCAACGGCCATCGCTATCCCGTGACCCGCGTCGCATAAACAATGGTCGCTCTTTATAGACAAATAATTTGCAATAAAATAAAATTGCGACTATAATTAAAGATCTAAGCTATCCTATCTCTCAAGTTGGAAAAAAGCACACATTTTAAAAACAAAAACATCAAAATCGGATAAGTAGTTTAGGAATCCATCGCGGACAAACATCGTGACAGGAGATTTAGATTTTGATAAACAAAAAATGCTCTAAAAAAACTTAAATGCATTGGAATTTGGATCTAACAAATCCTTCTTTGCCTTTTTTTGGTCTGTCAATACTTTAATTTTCAGGAAAACATGATTATAATTTATGAGAAAAAAATTGTGGAATCAATTATTATTTTATCAACACAACAACATAAAAAGGATTAATATTTTTTGAAAACATGATTTTTATCGATTTAAATTTTTATCAAACAAAATGCAGAGCAATAAAACAATACTCAATAGGCAGGTATAAATATTTTACATAACTAGAACAGGTTATTTTCTAATGGCAACATTTGGTTTCAGATGGCAACATTTGAACCTACAAATGGCAACCTGGGCTGAGTATACTCTGGCAACACTGATTTCAAAACTGTTGTAAATACACTAGAATCTAGATAGTAGTTAATCCAACTCCCTTTAGGTTTTCCTCATAATAATAGGTACTTATCGGTACCTTTGTACAAAATTTCAGCAAAAATTGGTTCAGCGCTTTGGGGGTGAAGAGGAACAGACAGTCACTTTCGCATTTATTACATTAGTATGGCTACATGTTGTACTAGCAGATACTGTTTGAGTACGACTGTTTAAAATGCATAATATGAAAGTGATGAATAAAAATTAAGTTCATTGTCATGTAAGACTCATTCAGGTTGTATAGACACAGGCTAGAGCAGAGTTATGTTTTCTATGCTACATTTGCTGTGCAAGACTACGACAAGTTGCCAACCTTGAACGCAGCAACGCACTGTGACCAGGTATCTGAATGTTTTAACACCCTTGATGCTGTTGTTTATGGTAATTTTTAAAAATGTATTGTTCTAATATTGCTTTTGAATATTACAGTCACCAAAAGCTGTAGTCCATCTAATGACGCAGAATATTGAAAATGCAACTATACCATACAATGTTGTGTAAGCAAAAAAGGAGCCTCCGGAATTTGATGATGTCCAGGAGAAATACTTTGAACATGATAATGTATCTATGGAACCTGAAAGAGAGATTACTGATTGTAAGTATTTTTTACCAACTGTGCCAGGTCAGTAGAGTAGGAGGAAATTAAAAATCATTATATTTTGTGCTATCACTTTGTTTTGTAATTTGTTTCCATAATATTTTTTACTAAAGTTTATGAAAAAACTAACATCAATCACTCATCAAAACCTGTAATTTCGCACTAAAGTTAAAATCCGTCAATCTATATTTATATGTACTTTGTTACTACATAGTAGGATGTTGTGTCTGTTGATTCCCTTACGTTTTTGAAAATTTTAGATATAGATAAGATTGGAATCATAGAAAACAGTATCAAGTACGAAGTTGAGGAGAAAACCACCTTTCAATCCAAGAATGCTATTGCTGGAGCCACGCAAGACCCACAGGTATCTACATCCCGTGAGTCTTGCGTGGTTTCAGCAATAGCATTCATTACCAGCAGAAACAAGAGGTTCTTAAAGTATTAATAGTGCAACAAAGTCAATGTGCTATTAACGAATATGTCAACCAAAATACAACATCACGCCAGGTCGTAGAATATTCTGAGAACTTGAGGTGTCGGACGGGTGGTAAAGGTAAGTGTGCCGCTGTATTTTTTAACTGTTGTTGCTCCATAATTTTTACATAGGTATATGAAGATTTAAGTGGATGAATAACATTTCATATGGACAAATAATGATTTTTTCCTTTATAATTTGAATAAAAATTGCTTCATCATCTGGCTATACATTATATTTTTTTATTTACATTTTTTTATTTCAATTCATTTTCCTGGTCTTAAAGCCTCCATTTAAGTATGTTAAAAAACAAAAACATTTTCAAATTATTATTAGTTAGCCATTTTGTCTACTTACATTTTCATATTATTATTATTGTTTTTTAAATAATGTATCTCCTTTTTCTGATTATAAAGTCTCTTAAAATATTAAGTTTAAACAAGGTTTTTTTTTATTAATATTTTTAATTAAGTATAATATATCTAAGGTAATGTATTTTATAAATCATCTAAATAATATATGATATCGAACGTACCGTAACTTCTTGGTGGAAATTCATGTTTCACAGTAATAACTTACACTTTTTATTTTATTGTAATTTTGTTTTACACGACCGGTTTCGATAAAATCATCATCAGGTGTAGTGCAGGTAATTTTAAATTTTTAAAAAATTTGTAAACAAAAAACCCTCAAAAAGAGGGTTGTCAGCATCATGAAAAATTTCTACCATTTAGTACAATTTTCGACCAAAAACAATTTCTTCTACCACACTTCTACACTTTTTCCGCTTTTATTAATTTATTTTATTGCAATTTTGTTTTACACGACCGGTTTCGATAAAATCATCATCAGGTGTAGTGCAGGTAATTTTAAATTTTTAAAAAATTGGTAAACAAAAATAGGGTTGTCAGCATCATGAAAAATTTCTACCATTTAGTACAATTTTCGACCAAAAACAATTTCTTCTACAAAAAATTACAAACTAAATTTTAAATGTATAGCCTTTGATATAAAGTATAAACCTTTGATATTAATAAATTAATGACTAAAATAGGAGTTGTACTCAAATAGCAACATAATTAATATAAACTGAGTCAAAAGATTCAATTAAAAAACAATAATTACATTAAATAGATCAACAATTCGATTTAAATGTCCTATAACTAAAATTACTCAATGCATCCATCTTCCTACTTTTTGGTAAAACGTGTAGATATTTAATGCTTTTATCGGGATCAAAGAAATGGTCATTAGAAGCGCTTGAAATAAATAGATACAAGAAATATGGGAATCTTCTTAACAATCAGATATGCCTCTCAAATTTTATATTATTACAGGATACTTAACTTTTTATTAGATATAATTTTATTTTAAGTTTGACATTTAATTTAGTATTAGAAATTTTACATAATATTGACATTGGCATTACTTTGACATGATTTATATACATTTATTATTTTATGACATTATTTATTTAACGATTGACATTTTATGAATTACTAGCTGTTTCCCGCGACTTCGTCCGCATTAACATAGTATACCTATATAGGCTTTCATTTAAAATTTCAACCCCTATTTCACCCCCTTGGGGGTAGAATTTTCAAAAACGCTTAAACACGTATCCATTCATTTTTAATCAGTAGTCCAAACATAAAATTTCATGCTTCTAACTCAAGAAATAACGGACTTCCATTGAAACTTTCAACCCCAATTTCACCCCCTTGGGGGAAGAATTTCCAAAATCGCTTAAATACGTATCCATTTATTTTTAATCAGTAACCCAAAGATAAAGTTTCAAGTTCCTAACTTAAGAAATGACGGACTTTCATTCAGATTTTTAACCCCTATTTCATCCCCTTCGGGGTAGTAGTAGTAGTGGGTGTCTACTTAATAAAACAATCCTACTCACCTAATTTCGTGGCTGTAACTTTAACAGTTTTTGCTCAGCGATGATGAATCAGTCAGTCAGTCCGGACATGTAATTTTATTAGTATAGATTATTATAATATTATTATTTAGTAATTTTAATTATAGGACATTTAAATCGAATTGTTGATCTATTTAATGTAATTATTGTTTTTAATTGAATCTTTTGACTCAGTTTATATTAATTATGTTGCTATTAGAGTACAACTCCTATTTTAGTCATTAATTTATTAATATCAAAGGTTTATACTTTATATCAAAGGCTATACATTTAAAATTTAGTTTGTAATTTTTTGTAGAAGAAATTGTTTTTGGTCGAAAATTGTACTAAATGGTAGAAATTTTTCATGATGCTGACAACCCTATTTAAGTTTACCAATTTTTTAAAAATTTAAAATTACCTGTACTACACCTGATGATGATTTTATCGAAACCGGTCGTGTAAAACAAAATTGCAATAAAATAAACTAATTAAAGTGAAAAAAGTGTATAAAAAGTGTAAGTTATTACTGTCATCTAAATAAGTTTAGAATAATATTCAATTTATTTTGTTGTATAAGTAAACAGTTATTTTTTGCTTGAAATATGAACTTATTTTAATATAATTATTATGTTCTTTAACTGTAAACATGGACATGCAAAGAAACATTATAAATTCCAATTTTAGCATTACAACATTATAATATTAATTTGTTAAATAGATTTTGACACAAAAATTTGCTGTACAATTACTATTCTAATGTGAGTGAGGTAATGTTACAAGTTGTATATCAAGATATTGCACATACAACATTACAAGCTGCACATTGCTCCTTTACTCAGAGTAAATTACTCCAATATACTGGTGTAAGGTGTAATGCTCAAAAATGTATTGTTCCGTTACACAGATACACACAAGAATTCATTCAGGCGTTTAGCCATTTAGTTGTGACATTAGTTTAACGAAAAATTTTTAAGGAAATGCGCTCTGAATTTACACATAAAAAGTCATATAGGTGAAAAACCATTTAACGATGTGACCACGAGCGTATATATAGCTTGTGTGTTCCTAACGTAAAAAAGCGGCCAAGTGCGAGTTGGATTACTAAAAACGGGACCCTATTACTGAGACTTCGATGTCTGTTTGTCCGTCTGTCTGTCTCCAGACTGTATCTCAAGAACAGTGATAGCTAGAGCGTTGAAATTTTCACATATTATGTATATCTATTGCCGCTATAACAACAAATACTAAAAATAAATAAATAAAATATTTAAGGGGCGCTCTCATACAACAAACGTCATTTGTTTCCTTTTGACGTGATAACGTCTTATAATTCGATATGGGGTGCGCGCCCGAAAAACATGACAGTTCATGCGGCGTTACCTCGCTCTGAGGCGTTCCATTTAAAGCTTGAAGTGCAAGCGAGAGCGCGGAACGAGCGACAAGGAAGCACAATCGGCCTTTGCGTTCGGCAGCATTCGACATCCGTCTCTCTCCTAGAGTCCTACTTGAGTGACGTCATACGGTCCGATCCGTTCTGTAGGGTTACCCTGGGACGCAAATACCTCTGACGTAATAATATATACACACCGGCAAAATTAGCGGAACATAATAAAATTTTATTTTTTTTGAAAATTAATCGCTGTTTTTTATATATTTATTTATTCATTTAATAATTGATGATTAAAAAATAAAACTTATATAAATTTAGGGCATAAAAACGTGTAAAATTAAAAAAATCTGCAAAAATCTAAAATTATGAAAAATCTTTAAAATTTCAGTAGTAAGTTTTTAAGTTAAATTCTTCATTTTTACTTAAGAAATGCCATGTTAACAGTGTGTAATGCCTTCTATGGATCTGAAGAGAGTCTGGATACGCCATTACATGCTTGCATTTTGATTGTCAATCGTTTCCTGTGGGATATTCTTCTACTCCTCCAGTAGCGCCAACTCGAGCTCTAATTTTAATTCGTACCGTTCACCCATTGATGTGCCACACGTTCTCAATCGGATCTACATCCGTAGACCGTGCTGACCTCTCCACCTGGGCTACGCTAGCATCATTTAGGTCATAATGCCCGATTTTTTACTCTATGGACGCGCAAAAAATTGAAGTTACTACCTAAAACTGTGTAAAAGGCACAACATGCAGTTCTAGGATGTCTGTGCTATTGCCCTGTACTGTCAAAGTACCATCATTAACAATCATCAGCTCTGTGCGGGCTCCAAATCATATGCAACCCCAAACCATTACGAAGCCTGCATGATATACCACTGTTTCCGTTAAGTTTGATGGTCTATAGCGTTCCTTACGATTTATCCACATTCTTTATCGCCTGTCAATAAAATTTACACAGAATTTGGTCCCATCACTGTACAGCACACGATTTCACTCACTTGTCAAATTTTGATGTTCACGCGCAAATCTTAGCCTGGCTCTTTGGTGCCCTGTCTCAAGTTTTGGTGCCCTTGCTGGCACCTTTGTGTTTAATTTAACTTCTTTGAGTCTTCTTCTTACTGTACAATCAATATCAATAATCAATCAATAATTTACAGGTACATCTCGGACCTGTTCCTATAGGTTTCATCTCTGCAAAGCAGTTTAAGGTCGATTTCTTAAGGCTTGTACCCTTACAAAACGGTTATCCTGAACCTTTGCCACCCGATATATGCCTTGTTCTCGTCTCCGAACGTAAGATCCAGTCTCTCTGTAGCGTTGAAATTTACGATGGACCACGAAAGCCGACACACCTAAGGCCTGACTGACCGAACGGTAGGTGTGACCTTTCTCTATCGTGGTTACAACTCTAGCTGTCGTAGATGCTGGAAAATCCACTAATTTTGTATCTAAGCAATGTGTTCTTCCAAAAACCAAACAATCAAATGAGCTGGCATGCATTGCACCCCGCTAAAAACGCCATTCTTATCAGAAACACTTACAACGTCAATCATCGAAAAACACTTAGTAGGGCATAATTGCAATAAAAATCTGTCAAATTGCCAGTTTTGTTCAATATTTTATTTCTTAAATGAGCTTAGAAACTATAAAAAAGGATTTCACACAGCCCGACCCATTTGAATTCAAGTTGTGGCCCTTTTTACTTATGTTCCGCTAATTTTGCCGGTGTGTGTATAAAATAACCAGTGAGTGTCAGCGAAGAAACGAGAATTTATTCTATTGAATTACATATACCAAATTTTGTCGAGTAAGCGATAGCGCGATCTAGAGGCCTAACAGCGACATATGTTATCAAATCGCGGAACTAAATTTACTTATAAAATATTATGAAGTTCAACTCAACAAAGGTAGTTGTCACGTTCAACTATTGACAGTAAACCGACTTTACAGACAACCGATATTTTTTTTATTCTTATATCAATAATGGGTACATGTAGGCACTTGAAATATTCACAAAATACTTTATATTACTTGTACTTTAATAATCAATAATAAAAATAAAATAAATATTTGAGGGGGGCTCCCATACAAAAATCACAATTTTTGGGCTATTTTTGCTCTATAACGGTACGTGCGCGAGTCCGACTCACACTTGGCCGATTTTTTAAAATTATTTTGATTATGCTGTGTCACACGGTCTAAAGTATAATACAAACTAAAGTGAGTTTATGTTATTTAAAGTTCAAGTTCATAAAGGGCCTTCCACAATACCCATAAACTCAGCAACTGTGGACCGTGTCACGCAGTTTAAATACTTGGGACATGTAGTCGCTGAAGACTTATGTGATGAATTGGATGTGGAGAGGGAACTTAGGGTATTGGCAGTCCGTGGCAATATGTTGGCGCACAGATTTGCTCGATGCACTGCAGAAGTTAAGATCACTCTTTTTAAAGCATATTGCCAGACATTTTATACGAGCAGTCTGTGGGCCAAATATACACAGAAGTTTAGGCATTGTGCCCTACGGATTCAGTATAATAACATCTTCAGGGCTTTGTTCCAGCTACCTCGCTACTGTAGTGCATCGGGCGATGTTCGCAGATGCCAGTGTAGACTTTTATGCACTGATGAGGAAAAAAGTCGCCTCACTAGTAAACAGAGTGCAGAAGAGCTCGAACATAGTCCTGATGATGGTTAGTGAAAGAGTAGATTCAGTCTTGGTGGGCAGGTTCATTGAACTTCATGTTATGAAGTCTAAATGAACCTGTCAATCATAGACATAATTTATTATTAATTTTTTAATTGTAAATTAAATGTACTAACACTATGGATCACTGGTCTGAAAATAAATGATTTTTATTTTATTTTTTATTTTTATTTTAAATTATGTTCAAAGAATTTTACTACAAAGGCCCTATTGAATGTACACGTCACGGTGCGTCCACATTTGTATCATTAGCGCGATCAGATCTCCGTCGCAATCATCGCGCCGTATCAAGTAGATATGAGTATCATAGTGCGGACGCCTATTAGATCATTCTGCCGATCATGCGTGTATTTGATATGACAAGTATCAGATACGCGGTTAATAGCGATCGGGGCGTATCATGATACGCGTATCATTTTGACACGCTTCGATGATACGCGACGGAGATCTGATCGCGCAAATGATACAAATGTGGAGAGTGGACGCACCCTAAGAAATCATACAGGCATTAAGCTATTTAGTTGTGACATATTTTGTTCAAAGAAATTTTCACAGAAAAGCTCTTTAAACGTACACGCAAAACTTCATATAAGCGAGAAATCATTTGGCTGTGAGTTGTGACATTTGTTCAAAATTTTTTCAATAATATGCCATTTGACTAAACACAAGAATTCATACAGGTATGATACAGGTACTTATTTAGCCATTTAGTTGTGACATTTGTTTAACGAAAAATTTTCAAGGAAATGGGCTTTGAATTTACACAATATAAAAAGTCATACAAGCGAAAAACCATTTAACTGTGACATAAATGTAATATTATGTTTAAAGAATTTTACTATAGTAGGGGAGGGAGGGTGTTATTTGTGTAGTCACTCGAGCGTCATGGAGACCTAGTAGGTTAGGACTACATTAGGTAAAACTGATAAAAAAATAATAAGAGCGTTTATATAATATTAGCGGTGGGTTCAGAAACTGCAGCCATTTAAAGTTTTGAAAAAGAACATACAATTAAAAAAGTTGCTTATTTAAGTCAGTTATAAAAATATTTAAGACAACAAGGACTAAATCACTTAGTTAAGTGCAAAATAAAATATCTGCGAAGATTAGTTATGAAAATATGAAGCTTTATTTTTTATATTTTAGCAGAGACCAGATATGTGTATTTACTCAATGATTTTAGATTTATACTTTATAGTCCGCGCGCAACTAGTTGGCCGCTCTGCCCGTATACTCACATATGACATACCGGCAGAGCGGCCAACTAGTTCCGCGCGGACTATACCTAAAGCCGGCTGTACACTCTCGCCGAGACACAGCGAGGCGGCCCGAGTGCGAGAGTGTAAATGGGCGCGCTCGCCTCGTCTCGCCTGTCTCGGAACCTCTCGGTCCGTTGTCGGAATTTTGCGCACTACTGTTCACTCTCGCGTCTTTCAGTACTAGTCCCGCCGTTGGACAATGTAGAACAGAAAAATAACAATAATAAACGTCATTATCAGTCATTATCTGTGAGAAATAAAATTAAATATGATTTTAAATCTTTGGATTACAATGATATCTTTCGATGCATGGTGAATGGTAGTTTTCGTCCATCTTCCCTGAGTTCATAACTGCGATTGAACTAAGCGAGAATGTACATGATCGCACTCGGGCAAGGGGCTCTCGCACGAGACTCTCGCCCGAGAGCTCTCGGCGAGAGTGTACAGCGGGCATAACAAAATGCACCTACGCGTCGCGTTGCGGTCTGAATTGATCCTACCCGTCGCGTCGGGCTGTTTTAATTATTGCATAATGGAGATAGGAAAATTAAAACAAAACAACATAATTATTTATCTCTTTGTATGAATAATAAGTATACTTAGTATAAAATGTATAAGTAAGTATTATGCACACATGCTATTATATTTAAATACTTACTAAAAATCAAAATAATATCATTACGATTTACGATAGCCATACACATTTATTTCAATGTGTACTTTTAAAGAAAAAATTAAGCATAAAATATGCGTATTTCCAAGTTTTTGTGTTTAGGGCTTCGGTCCCGGGGAGTCCAGGGGCTGGTCGAGGGCGAAGGCCGAGATGAGGGCGAGGGCCTCCGCGGGCTTGTCCTCCGGCACCATGTGGCCGGCGCCCCGCACCATCACCTCCAGGAATCTACCGGCAGACTTGTAGTACCTGGAAAAAAAAAATTGAATCAACGTGCCGCGGAGCGCTGGCGTAATACACCGCCCCCTCTGTCGCAATAAGTTGTATAATATGTGTCTGTGGTCTAAACTAAACTGGCGTCCCGGAGGGGGCGGTGGCGTATTCCGCCAGGATAGGTAATATTACGCTTAACATTTTACATATTCCACGTGCCGCGAGGCGGTGGCATACTACACGTCCGGCCCATCTGTCTCAATAAGTTATATAATATGTGTCTGGAGTCTAAACTAACTGGCGTTCCGGAGGGGGCGGTGGCGCATTCCGCCAGGATATTAGGCTTTTAAACGGTGGCATATTACACGTCCGCCCCCTCTGTCGCAATAAGTTGTATAATATTATATTGTGTCTGGAGTCTAACTCTAAACTAAACTGGCGTCCTGGAGGGGGCGGTGGCTTATTCTACCGTGAAGTAAGCGAATTAAAAATGTGTCAGGATTACCCCAGCCAAGAATTCTACATCAGGGTGCCTTCTTACCGCGGGGTGGTAGCGTACTCCACTGCCCCCTCGAATACCAACGGGTGTCATGTCAGGACTTACCCAGCCACTTCCATGTCAGGGTACCGCCACACGTGCCGCGGGGCGGTGGCGTACTCCGCCGCCCCCTCGAACACCAGTGTATTATAGCTGTTGACAGACCCGTGGTACGGCACCATTACGTCCAGGTGACCACTAAAATCATAAGCAATATGGAAAGACTAAGTTTACACTTATAAACATTGTTCACAAGAAATAAGTACTTATTCAAAAGATGCACAGCACACAGGGTGGCAACTGGCAAGACTTTATGATAAGACCGAGAAGGAAGATCTTCCGACCGAGCGAGATAGCATGCTCGGTCAGGCTGAAGCCCACTAACGTCATTTCAGACGTTGTTTATAATCTTGCCGTTCAGTTCTCCGAAATTTCGATAGCGCGATTGTGAGGCTATTTGTGTGTACCACCACCATAATTATGCTGAGCCCGATGCATCTGGGGACTTAAACTTGTAATTTTCTTTCCTCATCCCTTAAAATTTGGGTTGGAAGTTAACCCTATAACCCTATAAGTTAACTCATAGAGTTGGTCTCCAATGTACCAGATAGTTTATATTCTCAAGATAGATGTTAATAATAGTTAAACATACAAAGTCTCAATTGAATAGGTCTAATACTTAAGATTTTATTGATATCTAAATTACGCCCAAATTTGGTTATACGCCGTAAAATAAGTTAAGTAGGGGTTAATGGAAGTTTAAATATGTAATATGAGACTTTCACCAATTTTATGAATCAGGACATGCAAGCTCTTAGTAAAAAATAATAAAAAAAACAAAAATACTGCCTAGCAAGTAGAAACTTACAAAAAGGACGGAAATCCTACCAAAAACATTTCATGTAAAATGTTACCTCGACGACCGCAAAAGGTTTGCCCTGTGAAAAAGACATCAGATTTAATGTAGAGCCAAGCTTCTAAATCTACGCGGCCTAACTCTATCGATCCTAACTCCAATAAATTCTACATATCAGTAAGTATTTATGGCTTGCCTGTTTCGCTATTTACTACAGAAATATTCGCCTCACCTCCACGACGCGACGGTAGCGAAACAGCGACGCCATACATACTTTCTGATTTATTATGTAGAATTTGTTGGAGTTAGGATCGATAGAGTTAGGCCGCGTAGATTCAGAAGCTTGGCTCTACATTAGATCTGATGTCTTTTTCACAGGGCAAACCTTTTGCGGTCGTCGAGGTAACATTTTACATGAAATGTTTTTGGTGCGATTTATATTGCTATACATACATCATCTCACCTGTAAGTCATGATCCTGTAATGATTGAGCAGCTCCTCTAGCCAGGGCTTGGCGCTGTTCAGAATGTCTAGCCCGAGTTTCATGTATACCACCTTGTTTAAATTGTCAAAGGTCGTGTTCCCCACGTGTATGGCCTTTCGGATGTGATGCTGCTGCAGAAACTCTACGTAGCGTAGGTCAGCAAGCCCTTCAGTGTTGCTCAAGAAGTTGTACTGGTTTGTTATTCCAGAAACCTCCCGCGCCATGCCCATTCCAGACAGGAACGTCTGAAAAATTTAAGTCTCTAGGTATATAGGCATTTTGTAGACAGTTGAAAAAAAAATTTGGTCATTAGTGGGTATTCCAAATTCAAGGCTTCAATTATGCGAATGGCTTACTATTAATTTTGACAGAACTTACATGTACGATATACTAGAATTTTTGAAAAGACATCTCGTGTACTTGCTGTCCGCTGACTTTCACTTACAAATAGTCCCATTTCTGTGTCTCCCTCCTGCAAATACTTTCCAGCCATCTCCTCTATCTGCCTCAAGATGTCGGCTGTAGCGTCGTCTACTAGTCCGACCTCTCGCAGCAGAAAACTGTGCCTCATCAGCCTAGGCGGATCGATGAAGCCGTTTCCAATAGACATGCCCTAAAAGGAGCTTATAATGGATTCTGATAGTGATAAACTTTATCATTCAGTTTATTTCAGTTTAATTTTATATTCGGGAAGGAAAAATCTTTCGTTTGGACAGGACGAAGTTCGGACCCAATAACAACATTACCATCGTCAATTGTTGGATTTATTTCTAACCTGCAGATTTATAGGCCTCTCAGCCTGGTCAGTCTTCCGGTGCCAGTGTATCTGGATACCCAGGGAGGGGATATGTTTGCCCGCGTACGACTCGCCCGCTATGAACAGGGGAGCCGGCCTTAGCTCGGAGAAAATTGTTAGAAACTGTTGTAGGGCGAAGTACAGGCTCGAACCGATCTATAAAACGTATAATATATTATAAACAGTAAACTAAATAGATCCTTTGAATAGTTTTCAAGACTCTTCGAGTTTATGCCGTCGTTTGGATTTCGTCTTAAGATGGAATGATATAATATCCCATCCAAAAAGTTGGGCCTAAAACGCAACATTGATTGGTTATGTTCATTGCAGGGGTTCTAACCAATAATCTTCTGAATACCTGTGTCTGGTTGGTGACATAACCGTCGTCGTTGTTGTTGGCAAAGCTGAATCCGGTACCAACAGGGTTGTCAATGAACAACAGCGAGTGGTTTGTCCCCCACGAGTGCACCCTCTCTGTAACACTCGTCAGTACAATAGTTTAACAAAATACAGGCAATATTGGTCTTTCATTTAAGAAAACTAAAATTTTGGAACGAAGTTCCTTATCGCGCGTTGCGAAAGGGGGCTTGTCGGAAAAAATTGAGATCAAAAGTTGTAACGACACATTTTGCTATAGTTGTGAGCCATGCGGCATGCGTGTGTTTCTCTGCCTGTCTGTCTCTCTCTCTCTCTCATAGAAAGCAACTCCTTTCCATCCGGGTGTCCTTTGACACTTCTTGAGTTTGTTTCTTTATGCGAAGAAACTGGAGACCATGAACGAAATATGACATGGCCAGTAAGTTCAAGAAACATACCATCCAAATGCCCGCTCCCGTTAACGTGGAAGGGGCCGATTTCGATGAACAGGCCATACAGGGACGAAGCCCCCGGCCCTCCCTGCAGCCACAGGATCAGGGGCGTCTCCCCCGCAGCCCTGCCCGGCGCGGGGAAGTACCAGAAGAACAGGTTGCTGTTGTATTGCTTGTTGACCTAAGCAAAGGAGCATCTTAAGATAATCAGATGTTCCTGAATTTAGGCCCATGCTTTTAGGGCTTAAATTTTGCAGGGGGGGGGGGGGTTACGGCAGCGTCCTAGGATGGCGGCAGACTTCGTACATGGGGGCGGCAAAATGAAAGTGGCCTAATATTTCATAAAAAATAGAAATCGGGCCCTTGCTTTTAGATGCGCTGAAGCCTGATAAAAACTATAATTGTAACGTGGTTGCTCAGTAATAGCTTACCGTCAGATAGCCCGAGTAGCTCGCCCGACCCACAAACAGTGCTGGATCAACCTTAGCAGCGTTTCTGGCTTCTACCAGCTTGTGGCTTCTATCAGTGGTGTCAAAATCCAAAAGCAAAGCCCAAAAGCAACTTTGGCTTAAAACTACAACAATAATTGTGACATGCCTTTTCAGAATAATGTAATAGTTTACCGTCGGATAGCCCGAGTAGCTCTCCCGACCCATGAAGAGTGCTGAATCGACCTTAGCAGCGTTTCTGGCTTCCACCAGCTTGTTGGCTTCTATCAGTGGTGACAGCAGCAGTGGATCACCGCAACCAGCGCAGTCGCCGGCGGTCGCGACTGATTCGTAGCGCTTCACCAACGAGTAAAGGTACGGGTCCGACCTCAGTATGGTACCGCAGAGGGCTTTGTCTATTAAACATCTAAAAAAATTTGAGTACCTGATACAGTAATTTCTTGTAAAAATTTCTTGCAAAATAATAAATCATGTTTGAACTTTGATGAATTCTCAAAAAATAGGCGATAGTTAACAAGTACGACTCTTTGTCGCAAACAATTATTATGATAAAACCTGACTACCTCTGTGGCTCAGTTGGTGGGCTGTTGGTAGCTCAAGCCCCGGCTACCAACAGCCAACCAACAGACCCCCGGGTCGCAAGTTCGAATCCCGCCGGCGCAACAAAACGTTTTCAAAGTTCCTGGGTCATGGATGTGCATTAATTAATATGTGTATCATATACTAAAAAATAGTATATGTACAGTAAAACCCGTTTAATACGATTTCACAGGGACACAACCAAAAACGCGTCTTAGCGGGAAAGCGTATTATGCGGGATATAGGAAAAAACGAACCTGCACGAAAAGACACTACTAATTATGTTAATATTTAATAAGTTTTTCGGATGTAGGTATTCCTATCAATGAAGATAATTAGGTATGCGTCTACATTTAATCTGAAGGTGATCATCAAGAGCTTTTAACCAATAAGTAGATGAAACGAATGCCGGTCATCCAAGCTCGAGATCGTGCATCATAATTCATAATAATATGTCACAGGAAGCGATTTTACGTTTTTGGAACAACGTGATTTTTTCGCCTTTAACCAATCACCAGCAAACGTAACTTTTCCGACCCATCAGAATTGACACAGGCCAGGACAGTCAGTCTCTCTTTATTTGCTTTGCCACTGTGAGAAGTCTCTCCCTTGAAAACATAGGATTTTTCTGGCATCAATTTAAAAAATAAACCGAATTCGTCTGCATTAAAAATGTCTCGCGGTTCGTAATTTTGTAACAATTCGGGAAGTGTTGCCACTTGCCCTCCACGTATCAACTATCAACATCTCAATTCCCACTGATTTGACGGAACACAATGCCCGTACCGTGCCGCGGTCGTGGCGATGGGTAAGAGGTAGTATTATGTGTTGGCCGTTAGGGCGTATTAAACGGGATGACGATCGTATCGTATTAGCGTTAAAGAATGTATGAAAACATGTCTCTAGTTGCAGGGACTTATGCAAAATGGCGTATTATGCGAGAAATCGTATTAAGCGTCATCGTCTTAAACGGGTTCTACTGTATATTGTATAGTATAAAAATATTAAGTAAATATATTTCCGTTGTCTGGTACCCGTAACACATTAAGTCCTTCAGGTACCTACTTATCACGGGGCCAGACTGACGTGGTGTGAAACTTCAATAGATATTAATAATATTAATTTAATGCTGCGTTTAAAATATGTTAATGCGTATTTCTACTAAGGGAAAGGCGCTAATGCTAGACACTGAACTAATAGATGACACTTACGACAAAAATGCTATAAAAATAAGAATTATTCTAATTATTTCTCAACACTGTAAATTTTATAAGCTTCTTGTGCTATCTGTTGATGTGAAAAAATATATTAGGGATGCCTTCGGGAACAAAATTTTAAAATGGGATCAGTTTTCGTAAATGATGTGACCGCGTCAACACGCACCCGGCAATTTCTTATCAAATAGGTTAAGGAAGGCGAAATTTTGCACGTAAGTTTTTAATATATTTATTAGATTTTTTGTAATTTCTATTGACTTCATTGAATTAATAGTCATGTTGTTTACACTAATTAATGTTTATTTATGATCTTTTATCCATTTTCCCTAACAATATAAAGGGCTATTAGTTCTATTAGTACTATTAGTTCTTGAAAATGTAAAAAACCTAATAGATGACATGGATCTCATCTTTTAGTTTTTCAATACATACTAAAGTTATTTGGTACTTTATTCTACTGCAAATATCATCACTATTCTCTAAAAATATAATTCTATTAACAAACAAAGAACTTAGAACTACTGTACCTAAAAATGGACATGGTGTCTAATATTAGACCTTGCACTGATCTAAAAATCGACGCTTTAGTTTTGTAGCAGTAAAAAGAAGAAAAAGGAGAGCTGAGAACAAAAAGAAGAAAAAAGAAGAGGCAAAAGAAGCATGGAGACTAAAGACTGAAAATAAATTTGCTAGGAAAAAATATGAAAAATAAAAATAAAAGGAAAGATAGTTTCAGCATGGAAGAAGAATGAATAGAATCTGGAGACAACGTGGATAATATTTCTGATGCATGTAGTTACTATGATGAAGTAAATGAAATCTTTTGAAAAACGGCAAATAAAGACCTAATAATATGAAAAATGTAAAATGTAATTTAATGTTCTATATCAACTATTAGTTCATATTGGTGTCTACTATTAGTGTTGTTCGCTTATTGTGATGTTATCTATTAGTACTTATGACTAAGTTTACAAAAAGACCAATAATATATATTTTTATTGATTTGTCAGAGAATAATTATAATAGTTTTATTTTGTAAGAGTTACTGAAGACATGGAAGAATTTATCAATCCTTTATTTTCATAAATTATATATTTTATAACATTCGAATGTTTCATGTTTCCTTAAAGTGTCTGCCATTAGGTCTTCTCCCTTAATTATGGTTTATGCCAGTTTCCAAATTTAAAAAATGCAATGCGAAAATGGGAAAACTTACTGTAAACTCAAGACGAATAATATTTTCAGCAGCATGTTGACTTCTTTCTAAATAGGTTTGCAACTAAATACCTATGTACTTATCTTTGATTTACATTTTATACCCCACTCAATTAGTTATTATTCTAATATACTAATGAGTTATTATAATAATATTAAAAGTATCGATAGTACTAATGAGTTATTACTTATTAGTGTTATTAGGTACATGTTATAAATAATGTTAGTACTTATGTTAAATCTTATCAAAACTATCAGAACATTATGAAACTAATATATATTTTAATGATCAATATTTTTAATTAAATAAGTAGGTACTTACATATTTTGTTTTGCAAATATCAAATCTAGGGTTATCAAATTACGTAGTAATTATTTAGTAATTGTCTAGTGATAGTTTTTATCAAGTCGAGGTAACAGGAAAATTCATAATGTAGGTACCTAATGTTTCCTTTTTAGGGTTCCGTACCCAAAGGGTGAAAACGGGACCCTATTACTGAGACTTCGATGTCTGTCCGTCTGTCCGTCTGTCCGTCCGTCTGTCTCCAGGCTGTAACCGCTTGTGTATTTCTGTTGCCGTTATAAAAACAAATACTAAAAACAAAATAAAATAAATAGGTATTTGAGAGGGGCTCCCATACAACAAACGTGATTTTTTTGGCCTTTTTGGCTCTATATCAATAATGGCAACAGGTAGGTACTTGAATTTTACTCAAGGTCCTTAGTTTTATGTGCACTTTAATATTTAATAATAATATTTAAAAAAATAAAAAATTAAGATGGGCTCCCATACAAAAAACAAAATTTTTGGGCAAATTTTGCTCTATAATGGTACGGAACCCTTAGTACGCGAGTCCGACTCGCACTTGGCCGATTATTTTAAAAAGTCGGTTGAAATATTTCTAAACATGTGGTTAGTAGTTTGATGTAAATTGAAAACGATAACGTCATACCTATTCCTAATCTAAATAATATTTTGTAAGTCAATTTTCATAATTTTAATTGTTCTTGGTTTTGGTTTTAGTAAAACAAAAGGTTGTAGTAAAATAAATAATTACTAATAATATATTTTATGAGTAGCTGTTCCGCGCGGCTTCGCCCGCGTAATTTAGGAATTTCACACAACCGTAAATTTTCCCGAAAAAAATAGCCTATGTCCCTTTCCGTGGTCTATTCTTCATGTTTGCCAAATAACATAAAAAATTCTCCAGTAGTTCTTAAGATAATAAGCAATTTCATATAATTTCCCGCGTTTTTTTTCCACATTTTCCTCTATTTATTCGCTCTTATAAATCGTAGCGTAATAAAATATAACCTATAGCCTCTCTCGATAAATGGGCTATCTAAAACTGAAAGAATTTTTCAAATCGAACCAGTAGTTCCTGAGATTAGCGCGTTCAAAAAAGCCCTTTCATATAATTTCCCCTGTTTTTTCTACATTTTCCTCTATTCCTTCACTCCTAATAGTAGTAGCGTAATAAAATATAGCCTATAGCCTTCCTCGATAAATGGGCTATTTATCACTGAAAAATTTTTTTAAATCGGACCGGTAGTTCCTGAGATTAGCGCGTTCAAATATGCCCTTTCAAATAATTTTCACCCGTTTTTTACACATTTTCCTCAATTTCTTTACTCCTATTAGTCTTAGCGTGATAAAATATAGCCTATAGCCTTCCTCGATAAATGGGCTATCTAATACTGAAAGATTTTTTCAAATCGGACAAGTAGTTCCTGAGAATAGCGCGTTCAAACAAACAAACAAACAAACAAACTCTTCCGCTTTATAATATTATATACTAGTCGTTCCACGCAGCTTCGCCCGCGTAAATAAGTTTCACAGACAAATTAGTCTACAAAAAATAGCCTATGATCCTTAACTTGGTCTACTTCTTATCTGTGCCAAATACAGAAAATTGCTCCAGGAGTTCGTGAGATAAGCCCTTTCAAATAATTTCCGCCGTTTTTTCCACATTTTCCTCTATTTCTTCGCTCCTATTAGTCGTAGCGTGATAAAATATAGCCTATAGCCTTTTTAGATAAATGGACTATCTAACACTAAAATATTTTTTTAAATCCAGTTCCTGAGATTAGCGCGTTCAAATAAACCCTTTCGAATATATTTCCTCCCGTTTTTTCCATATTTTTCTCTATTTCTTCGCTCCTATTAGTCTTAGCGTGATAAAATATAGCCTGAGCCTTCTTCGATAAATGGGCTATTTAAAACTGAAATAATTTTTTTAAATCGGACCAGTACTTCCTGAGATTAGCGCGTTCAAACAAACAAACAATCAAACAAACAAACGAACAAACACTTCCGCTATATACTTATAATATTAGTATATATATATGTTCTGAAGATATGCGCCTACCTACTATCTAGTACTACCCACAATATTCTAACCTTCCAAATTCAAATATTTGGGCGTGCAAAAAAAAAAAAACTGTTTTGTATCCCGAAAAAATGTACGGTGTCGCCGCGATAAACTGGCGAAACGGAGTAGGAGCAAACTTGAAATTACCCCATCTTTGATCTTGATGGTCATCCTTTAATAATTAATATTGCCACTTTAAATAATTGTTTGAAAATAGGAAAATACTATGAATACCAAAATATAACTCTTTGTAGTATGAACTCGCAAGGTGCCAAAGATTGGGTGTTTTACTTTTTATAATATATTACATATATAAAAAGTCATTAAAGTATATTAGTGTGAAATAGTGGATTATAAGATAAAATAAAATTTGGTCATTTTATTATTTTTATTATTTATCAGTTATCAACTTATCACACAATAACTAGTAATTACGGACACTGTAACTTTATCTCTGAAAAATTTTCTGCGTCAAGAATAGCGATTTTGTCATTGTCAAAAAAGTTTAGGGCTTCGGTCCCGGGGAGTCCAGGGGTTGGTCGAGGGCGAAGGCCGAGATGAGGGCGAGGGCCTCCGCGGGCTTGTCCTCCGGCACCATGTGGCCGGCGCCCCGCACCATCACCTCCAGGAATCTACCGGCAGACTTGTAGTACCTGGATTAAAAAAAAAATCTATTAAATCTCCACAACTTAGAACTTGGAAATATAGTAAGTAGATATCATATTGGTGGAGACTACTACCAGCCACAATCTACATCTTGGAGTCGCGAACCGCAGCCAAATTTTTAGCGTTAAAAAAAATTAAGACCTTACAAGATATTAGAAGTGGATCATTGAGATGTAGTGGATATATTTTCACAACTGTGCTTTTTGGCGGTGGATGTGAGAAAATAAAGAAAAAAGCCCCGGCTGCGGGTTGAGTATACTGTATAACTAATAATAATAAGTAACTAGCTATATGAGCGAAATTCAAAAAAACACGTACATAAAATTACATTTTATGGAAATTATTCCTAGCTAGATCGATTTATCGCCCCCGAAACCCCCTATATAGTAAATTTCACGAAAATCGTTTGAGATATATATTATATACAAGAATTGTTCGTTTAAAGATATATAAGATAACTGACCTAAACCGCACGAGCCGGGGGCGATGGCGTATCCCACAATTCCCACACAGCAACTTGTAATTTCCCTGTACTTACCCAGCCACGACTTCTGCTTTAGGGTACCGCCACACGTGCCGCGGGGTGGTGGCGTATTCTGCCGCCCCCTCGAATACCAACGAGTTGTAGGTGTGGACCGATGCGTGATACGGCACCATGGCGTCCAAGTGACCACTGAAAGTAATTTTTGAAGTGAAAACTTCTTTAGCGGCGTTGAGCACTTTTATGGGATGGGTAAAAACTGTGAAACTCGCGTCAGATTTTCGTGTTGATCGAAAAACCATAGAAAAACCGTAAGACGGTTTTAGAGTAGTGTTTTGTGTTGAACTCGAACTCGAAAACTCGATACTCGAAAACTCGAAAACTCGAATTTGAAAACTCGAACTCATACTCGAATTGTAAAGGTTTCGATTAATTAAAAAAAATCGATTTTTAAAAAATAGATTTTCATGAAAAATGGGTTAAAAATTTAATCGATTGTAAGGGTTTCGATTAATTAAAAAAATAGATTTTTTAATAATCGATTTTCATAAAAAATGGATTAAAAAAATGTACAACGTTAATAATCAAGTTTACACTTCTGCCGGCACTCCCGGAGTGCAACCCGTCTTTTTTTTCTCATATTATGTTGCTAAGAACCTTTAACCGGCTTCCCTATTTTATTTTTGTGTTTGCTGATATCGGAGGAAGGTTCTTATGAAAGAAAAGATGTCGTATCTTTGTGTATAGTGTATGTGTACTAACTCACTTATAAGTCATGATCCTGTAATGGTTAAGCAGCTCTTCCATCCAGGGTTTTGCGCTGTTCATCATATCGTCAGCTACTTTGCTGTATACCTTCATGCTTATGTTATCAAAGGTCGTGTTTCCAACGTGAAGGGCCTTTCTGATGTGATGCTGCTGCAGGAATTCCACGTAGCGTAGATCCATCCCCTCCTTGTTGCTCAAAACATTGTACTCGTTTGATATTCCAGACGAGCCGAAAGCAACACCCAATGCTGACATGAATGTCTGAAAAATAGTTGGAATTTCATCCCTGTGGTAAAAGAAAGGTGTTGTAAGTTCGAAGTGACTGTTTGTGTCTGTCACTTGTCTGTTAATTTTTGTGCACAATAAAATATATTTGTTTGTTTATGTGTCTGTCCATCGTAACATCCAAACGGGTAAACCGATTATGGTCTAGTTTTTGTTTCAATGAATGATCATTGATCGAGATTGTTAATCATGCAATAGTTCATACTTCATCCTAATCAGCCTGATCAGTGCTGGGTAAGACAAAACGTGACCAAAATACGTAGGTCCTCCATCTGAGTGATGAATCACATGCATGCACGCTGATGGAACAAAATGGTGTATAGTTCTTGCAATCTACGAGTGCGCGGCGCCCTTAGTTGTGTGAGTGACCATATCTATACACGCGTACATGGCTCGCTCGCTACTGACTGCTCCGTCGGGTACGCACACTAGATCGTAGATTGCAAGAACTATATAGTTATATACCGCTTACATAAAACGCCATAGTTGTCTCTCCCTCCTTCAAATACTTTTCAGCCGCCTCCTCCATCCCCCTCACCATGTCCGCTCTGCGATCGTCTATGAGTCCCATCTCCCGCATCAGAAAACTGACCCTCATGAGAGTTGCCGGGTCAATAAAGCCGTTGCCAATTGCCATGCCCTGAAATGCGAAACATGTTACGTGAGGAATTCCAAATATCATGTGTTTGGGCTCTTAGGCGTGTACAAACGAGACTTTTTGTATCTCGGTTCTCGAGTACGGTACATAATAAATTCAAGACGTGAGTGGAAGAATAAGGTTAGTAACATGAAAAAACTTGCCGTTTTTTTTTGCTTAAATGGAGGCTTTAGAGCCGGAAAAATTATTTGAAATAGAAAAACTATGGATTATATGTGTAGCCAGATACATTAGCTAGCTTATGAAGTAGATAAGTTACAAGTTTTATTAAAATAATTAGGGAAAAAAACAGTTATTGTCCGGATGTTACGAAATGATACTTGTTCGATTCTTCCATTCGAACACTTCACAAGTACGAGCATAAAAATTGATAACGGATCCGAAGACATTTTGACCAGTTTATTCCTCTTAAGTCTAGGCTCAATACCGACCATAAAATACCGTATGTTTTGTGGCAACTCTACACACAAATATCCACTTAGTAACTTATAAGTTCTCGAAGTAGTTACGTCGCTTGCCTTCGATGCCTTAATCCTCACCTGCAGGTTTATAGGCCTCTCAGCCTGGTCGGTCTTCCGGTGCCAGTGTATCTGGATACCCAGGGAGGGGATGTGTTTGCCCGCGTACGACTCGCCCGCTATGAACAGGGGAGCCGGCCTTAGCTCGGGGAAAACTGTTAGAAACTGTTGCAGTGCGACGTATAGGCTCGAACCGATCTAGAAATTGATGTTGAAAGAATAAAACGGGTTCAAAGGTTTTAAAGATTAATCGATTTTTATCTACGTCCTTTAAATAGCTGTCGGAACAGTGGTCAAAAAAAAGGAATATCGAAGTAAGCCCTTTAACTAGCTAAGTAAATCCTGTATCACTGTAGACTGTAGAGATATGAAGAAATTAGATAAAAACAAGTTGTTTGTATGCCTAGTAGGTATTATTTTCCTTAGAGCAGAGGATTGACAGTGTTCTGGCCTCAAGCCATCAGATGCTGTGAATGTGTACCTGTGTCTGGTTGGTGGCGTAGCCGTCGTCATGGTCGGTGAAGCTGAAGCCGGCACCAACAGGGTTGTCGATGAACAACAGCGAGTGGTTCGCCCCCCAGGAGTGCGGCATCTCTGTAATGGAGATCGCACACGTCACACTTTTTGTGTGATCGGAAAATCGGTTCAGCGGTTTGGGCGTGAAGAGGTAACAGACAGACAGATACACTTTCGCAATTTATAATATTACTAGCGACCCGCCCCGGCGTCGCACGGGAATAAAATATATAGCCACTGAAAAAATGATTAAAATCGATAGCCTATCACGATCCTTCATGTGGTCTACTTTTTAGCTCTGCCAAATAACATAAAAATTGCTCCAGTAGTTCGCGAGATTAAACCCTTTCAAATAATTTTTCACATTTTCCTATTAACACCTTCACTGCGGGGCGGGCCGAAATCGGCCCGCCGCGCCGCGGAATTTCAGCTGGTGCAGACGAAGAAAACTATGTTCTCTCACTCGGTGCGGAACGATTATCTCAGGTGTTTGTAAAGGTACGACAGAGGCAAATATATATTTGAGATTGTGTTTAAAATTTTAGGTCTTTACTATAAAAAAATTATGGCGGGTCGTTATCGACCCACCACGCACTGGAGTTGTCAAAAATCAACTCAGTGCGGCAGTGGGCCGGGCAGTAAGTCGTAGCTGACGTACGTCGCGTTTTTTAACCGACTTCAAAAAAAGGTTATCAATTCAACCTGTATATTGCATGTATTATTTTTAGAGCTGCCCAGTTTTGATTATATTATCAGCATCTGAACAAATGTGACAAATTTCTAAAGTGACATACATATTCATGTATGTTTTTATGTTTGTGTTCGCACATCGTGGGAGAGCCATGCTTCGGCACGAATGGGCCGGCTCGACCGGAGAACCACGTTCTCACAGAAAACCGGCGTGAAATAGCGCTTGCGCTGTGTTTCGCCGAGTGAGTGAGTTTACCGGAGGCCCAATCCCCTACCCTTTTCCCTTCCCTACTCTTCCCTATTTCCTTTCCCACCCTCCCCTATTACCCCTTAAAAGGCCGGCAACGCACCTGCAGCTCTTCTGATGTTGCGAGTGTCCATGGGCGACGGAGGAATGGATACCTACAATAATTATTTTATCAAAACTAAACTTTCGCCCTTGGCCACATTTATTTAAATCTAAGCCAGGGCGGCCTTATTGCTATAAGAATTAATCTCTTCAAGGCAACCCTGTAGGGAAGGTATAATTATAGCTAAAGCACTAACGCTGTTCAGGAAACTTGGTTTTCCATGAACTTGCGGTAGCAAAGTATTGGCTACGATAGCGACCAGTATGATTTTAGATATACCTTCTAACTGTCCACCCCCATTGACTCTAAAGGGGCCGATTTCATTGAAAAGGCCGTACAGGGACGAAGCCCCCGGCCCTCCCTGCAGCCACAGGATCAGGGGCGTCTCCCCCGCAGCTCTGCCCGGCGCGGGGAAGTACCAGAAGAACAGGTTGCTGTTGTATTGCTTGTTGACCTAGCAAGAATATCGTGAATATGGGAGACGAGTCCTGTGTCATTTTATATTAGGTTGTCTCTTTGCAGAGATTCGACTATTAAAACAAAAAAAAATAGTATTTTTATAACAGGTTTGCCATTATTATTTATCAGGCTTCGTAAAACTTTTGGATCCCTTGCCAAATATGGAAGCGGAAGGCGCAGTTTTCTAGGCGTCATTGATTGGGCGAGTGTGCGCACGGGGACGTGCTTGCTAGATCAATGATAAAACGAGTAATTAATAATTATTGATAGATCATGAATTCATGAGGTATATAGCCATAATTCGTTTTGAGAAGATTGCATATGCGTCTATTACCTTCTTTATCACCATGTAATCTCACAAATAAATACAAGACACTCACTGAACGGGCGTTGGCCAACCACACATTCCCACCACTGTACGACACAGGAGGTGTCGCCAGGATCGACAGTGGTATCTAGCCACGAAAACCCTTTGATATGATCTCAGGGACCCGCAACGAAATTAATCGGAAGAAAGTAGGAGTAGGAAGAATAATTTTAACCCCCCTAAATAAATACAAGATGTAATCTTACCGTCAGATATCCAGAATAGCTCTCCCTGCCCATGAAGAGTGCTGGGTCGACCTTAGAAGCGTTTCTGGCTTCACCCAGCTTATTGGCTTTTATGAGTGGTGTTAGCAGCAGCGGTTCACCGCAACCAGAGCAGTCGCCAGCATCAGTGGTTGTTCCGTAACGCTTTACCAACGAGCGAAGGTATGGGTCTGACTTTGGTATTGTTCCGCATAGAGCTGCGTTTAGAAGACATCTGCAAAGTACCGAGTTTTCAGGCAGTGATTATACTTAGAAAATACAGTCTTGAAGAAACAAATTGTGGATAACGAGACACAATAGATTTTCAATTGTTATGCGGCAGGTGGCCGCTTGGGGATTGATCGGTTAAAAGAAATGGGCCGAGTGCAGGATTTTCGTACAAAGGGTTCCGTACGGCAAAAAGTTTTTATATAGGTAACTAGATTTTATATCCAAGGCGAATGGAATGAAAGGTATTGCGGTTTACGATTTATCACGTATTAAAAAAGTTTTCATGGTAATGTACATCATATTCTCTTACTTTAGATGTGGATTTTAACATGTGTGTTAATTTATAAAAAAAAGTGAAAAACGAAACTACTTACTGCAGACTCAACACAAATATTATTGTCAGCCTCATGTTGACTGCTTTTCGATCCAGGTTTGGTGGCAAAATATTTTATAATAATATTTAAAGCTTTCGTATTTATACCACAGTCAATTATTATTATTATCGTCCACATCGATTATAATTAATAATTAATAGCTTAAGGTCCCGTTTCATCAAGCAATGTTAAATAAATAATGACTTGTTAAATCAGTTAACGGCCTGTTAAATCTGTCCACACTCCACATCCGCACGTCACGACGTCGTCTACGTGGAACGGTGCGGTAACGTGGTACGGTACGTTGACGTGACGTGAAAATTTATGCAAAAATGCACTTCACGGTGTAGCAAACATTTTACGTCTTTTTTTCTTAAATCTCTTTCTCCGTCTTCTTAATAATAGCAGAAGCAGAATACGTATTGTGCGGTCTATATCTAGATAAGTAGTGAAGAATGTAGCAGTTTTACAAGGCGTGGTGACGTACAATGTTGCAACCTCGTGACGTGAATTTTTACATTACGTTGACGTAAATGTTCATGTCACGTCAACGTAACGTGCCACGTTATCGCTCCGTTCTACGTTGACGACGTCGTAACGTGGACATGTGGACATGCTAGAGCTATAATAATTGAGCGTTCCACCATGCGCTAATGTCATGTCAAATCACATAGGTACGCGAATTTATATGGGATCAAAGCAGCGCCATCTACTGGCTAACGTGGATATTGCTTTGTTCCCATATAAATTCGCGTTTACGCGCTCGATGCGTATGATCGAATAAAACTCGCACTAACCTCTCTGGTGTTAACTTTAATTCCTGATCTAGAGGTCCGTTAAATATTTAACAGCGCGTTGTTACAGTCAAAACAACAATTGTCAAAGACAATATCAATAAAAGAATCTGTTTTGAGTGTTTTCGCCACATTCTTATACAGGGTGCAATTGAACCTACCTGCCAAATTTTTTTTGGGGCTTAGGTATCATTAGGTGAGTCCATTATACCAGAAAAATGAGGTGTTAATTTTTTTACAATAACATATTTTATCCCAAAAAAATTTGGTGCACAATGGTCACTTCATAAGTTCATAATAATTACGATATTGCGAGAGCTAGCTAGTCCATCGCCCCGCACAGTTCCAGTCGGGAGACCGGTTACGCGGGGGACCGGCCGCGGGGGGCCGTTTAGTACCACGCGCATAGTTGTACATAGCTAACACGTAATTATTTTGTTTGTCACGGCCCCCCGGCCCCCGCGCTTGTAATAATTTGTGTCTGTGAAAATGTACTCTAACCACGATCGAGTGTTATGAACTGTGGAGGTGCTACATTTTGAGTGACGAAAGTTTACGCGGAACCCAGAGACTGTACAAGCTCTTGCTCGTCTTCGTAACAGCTGATTAATGATTCTCGAATGCAGCAGCTGTACCCTGAATCTGAATCGCGAAACAATCAAAGAGGTTCGCAACACCTGCACACGCCTCGCCAGCCTCAAAGACATGCCTCTGACGAGGTTAAAAGTGACAAAGTTGTGCTTAACAAACTTTTAAAGTGTAAGACAATGTGCAAAACGTGGTAGACTCTGCTTAGAGTAAAACGGATTTCAGTTTGAAGTTTGAACTACGAGTATGAGTGTAGACAAGATGGAAGTAAACAAGATTTAGAGGTGGGTGGTTTTATTTTAATTAGTTGTACTGAGTACATAAGTTGATTGAATTTTTAAATACGCCTAAATGCAAAGGATGTGGTTTAGATAGTTCGTAATTAAAAAGTTGTAATTTTCCATTCTTTTGTGTATCAATTAATTTTATTCTAAACATACCTCTCTACGTCCTTTACATTTTGACGGTCCTAAGCCCGTCAAAGTATGAAGGGAAAATTCGCAACTTATGATAATAACAAGAATGTCAATCGAAGGGCGGGGCGGGGTCGGGCGGCGCATGTGTCCATATTTTTTGGTGTTTGGTAGGATAACTTTCGGAGGCTATTTCTCAAAATTTTAGAATTGAGTGATTATAAAAGAAGAAATACGTGTATTTTTATTTTTAACAAGGATCAATATATCCAAATTTGGCAGGAAGGTTAAATTGCACCCTGTATATAGGTATACTAGCTGTGCCCCGTGGTGTTACCCGCGATTTATTAGGTGTAATAAGGTAAACTAAATTGTGTTGTAATAGGTAAATAGTATTAGAGACAAAAAAATGAGTTTGATCATCGGAAACTTAAATTTTGATGACTGAGAGAAAAAAGAATAATAAGAATAAAAGATAAATTTCGTTAAAAGCAACACTTTCAGGAAAAGTGGTGGGGGGGTTTGGGGGAGAAGTAGAAGAAGGCAAAATTTTGAAAATCGGTTCACAAACAGCGGAGTCCTCGTTGACAATAAGTAATTTTAAAAATGAACATAACACCTCCTCCATTTTGAAAGTCGGTTAAAAAGGTAGCATAGTGTTAATCCAGTCATCCAGATGTCAGCTACCTCCTCGTAAAATTTAGTCGAAATCGCTCCAGCCGTTTAAGCGTGAAGAAGTAACAAACATACAAACTAACAAACCCACAAACTCACGTACTTTCGCCTTTATAATATATTATTATTAGTGGGATGTTCCTAAAAAGGAGAATTAAAACTCACCACTAACTACGCGACACTGTTTTGTTAAAGCAACACTTGTTAAAGCAACACACAAGGGGGGGGGGGGGCAGCCCTCCCAAGTAGAAGAAGGAAAAAATTTGAAAATCGGCTCAAAAACAGCGGAGTCATCGTTGAATATAGGTTATTACAAAAATGAACATAACACCTCCTCCATTTTGAAAGTCGGTTAAAAATGTAGCCTATGTGTTAATCCAGGATGTCAGCAACCTCCTTGTAAACTTTTTTCGAAATCGCTCCAGCCGTTTAAGCGTGAAGAAGTAACAAACATACAAACTCACAAACTTACAAACTCACAAACTCACATTCTTTCGCCTTTATAATATTAGTAGGATTATGTAGATATTTATTATTTTTCACGAGATGCTTTTTTTTCATTTTGACAAAAATCCAGCCCTTGGATTTTCCTCGACATTGCAAATACACTGACTTACAGTATCAAAATTACCAAACCGAAATCTTATCTTCTTATATATATTTATATCTTCTTATATATAAAAACTAGCTGTCCCGGCAAACGTTGCTTTGCCATAATAATATAAAGTATTTCGCCCAATGAGTTTCTAAAATACTAGAGTGGCAATGTCTTACAGACTGATGCAAAAAATGCGTAACCACTTGATAGCCCAAAAGACAATGTCACTCCATAATGTTATTATGTCATTATGTATGGCAGATATGCCTGCAGGCATCTTCAAAGTGGTGACGCGTTGCTGTCGTAGACTGCTTATCTAGTTACGTTAGTAACATACAATATCATTGATTTCGCCCATATTATTTTATTGCAGTGACAAAATAAGTATGTCGCCATGGCAACGTCGATCGCTATCCCGTCGCACAAACAACAACGGTCGCCGTCAGTCTCAGGTTGTAATAATTTACTCAACAATTAAAAATTGTAATAATTTATTCAACAAATGCACTTATCAATATATAAAGTACCCAGTAGCCGATTCTCAGACCTACTGAATATGCATAATAAATAAAATTTGGTAAAAATCAGTAAAGCCGTTTCGGAGGAGTTCGTGGACTAACATTGTGACACGAGAATTTTATATATAAGATGGATTTTTAAATGTGGTAGTCGTGCTAAAACTTGAAAATGGCTAAACGGATTGGGCTGATTGTAATTTGTAGTCTTAAAATATTCGTAGAAGTCCTGCCCCGTAGACAACTGGCAAAACGCTACCGCTAACGCTACAAAATGTATGCGATTTGACATAAGTTATCGCTTCGCTAGCGAATACTAATGTCTAGGACCTGGAAAAATATGTATTAAAAATCCAAAATATGTACTTAAAATATGGACTAAAAAAATCGAAAATATGGAAAAATATGGACTATAAAATTACAATAGTTAAACATTGTTTTAGTGTAGGTAACCCTTAAATATTTCTTTTATTTTAAATCAATTAATTAAGTACAAATATAATTAAGGATTTTGTAAAAATTTCAAGTGTCTAGCTGTAGCTATTATTGATATCGAGCGAAAAATAGCAAAAAATTACGTTTCTTGTATGGGAGCCACCCTTAATTATTATTTTATTTTGTTTTTTGTATTTGTTGTTATAGCGGCAATAGATATTATACATATTCTGTGAAAGTTTCAGAAGTCTACCTATAGCCGTTCTTGAGATACAGCCTGGTGACAGACAGACGGACAGACTTAGTAATAGGGTCGCGTTTTTACTTTTTACCCTTTGGGTACGGAACCCTAATAATCGGCACAGAAATTTGTTTTTCTTTGTGTGTTACGAGTACGTACCCTTTTGCATCTGAAACTTATTTTCTCTTTCTTTATTAATCCTTCGATCGCGGATTCTTGGAAATGCTATTGTATTCTATTGTTGTCGCGATCACCGGTGCTCTTATGGGACTTGAATCCTGAAGGAATAATCTTCTTTGGAAACAATAAAAACGACGATAAGGCGCGAGAGGACGAAATACGCAGCCGCATGGTGGCGGGAACCTATTTTTTTTTTGCATTTTTGTGAAAATATGGACGATTGTGACATTTTCTTGCAAAATATGGACTTATCTTTGAAAAACCCTAAAATATGGAAAAATATGGAAAATAAAACTTGGTTTTTCACAGTCTAAACATGATAATTCATGTAAAAAACACGCAAAACAAACTTAAGTATTTACATATAAATCCGGGCCGTACTAATGTCAAATCCATACATTTTGTAGCGCTAGCGTTAGCGTTAGCGTTTCGCCAGTTGTCTACGGGGGCAGGGAAGGTTTTTAAGTGACACAAAGTTCACCGGGACAGGTAGTCTTATATATAATTATTATTTTTAACAAAAATTAAAACCGACTTCCAAGGTAAAAACAATAATAACATTCTTATAATAATTATGAACTAAAAACTAAAAAGTATTAAATAATTTTCCTCTCTAAATGTGCCTTTTTCCGAATTCAGCTAAACCTCAACTATTTCTGTACTCAACCTTCATCATTTTGAAGTCGGTACCAGATATAGCTGAATCTTTATATTTTCTTTGACAGAAAATTTGAAACTTATGGAACTGGCACCGACTTCAAAATTATGAAGGTTGAGTACAGAAATAGTTGAGGTTTAGCTGAATTCGGAAAAAGGCACATTTAGAGAGGAAAATTATTTAATACTTTTTAGTTTTTAGTTCATAATTATTATAAGAATGTTATTATTGTTTTTACCTTGGAAGTCGGTTTTAATTTTTGTTAAAAATAATAATTTCACTCTTTTTAGTTACCTAGTAGATAAACTATAATTAGTGCCAATTTAAATTGTATAAAAAATAGTTTTATATTGTCTTCACTATATGTCATTGAGGCGGTCTGTCGGCGCTATCGCTTGTCCGAACTCCGATTGTTGTTCATATAGTTTTAGTTACACAATGTATTCATTAGATTTCGCTGAGGTGCTCCTGAATCGCAGTATCGCTTGTTTGTAGGAGTTTTATATAGTTATATTGGCTGTGTGAAATCAGAAATGTGACACCATTGGTGTGAGCAGTGAGCATTGAAATTTGAATTGTCAACATTTTGAGTGGTAATTATTGATCTCGTATTGTTATTAGAAATATTAATTAACCCTCCAAGATGACCTACGTCATAGTCCGCGAGTTTATAAGTGGTCGTCGGTGGTAGTGAACTAGTGAGTAGTGACTTAGTGACCATACCACCCTACGCGTCGAATTACTGCGTTTATTCTACGTATCTTATTACAATTTGTTAAGACTGTTATGAGTCATACCCCAAGGCCCAAATATCAGGTAGATAAATTTAAAATATAATACATCAAAAAAAATCTAAGTGAACACAATCCTATGCGTGCTAGGTAATTTAACAATTTAACGCTTCAACTCCCAAGCGGCCGCCAGAACAATGGATTTCCAAGAATCCGCGATCGAAGGATGAGCCGAATCACACCCAGCGGCGCGGCGAGTATATTTTCAGTGTCATAATAATATTATGATATTAATCTTTACCTTCATTATTGTAATACATAGTACTATCGCATGAGAAACTTGGAAAGCCGGCCTCGCGGCCGCCTGCGCCTTTCTCAAGCGATACTATATTGTACTACATTAATGAAGATAAAGTTTAAAATCATATTATGACACTCAAATTCTTGCAGCGCGGCATTACCTGACATTAGAACTTGAATAGGTACGACGCAATGCCGCGATGTTTACGCACATGCCGCGCGGCGGCGTGCGGCGACGCCGCACCGACCGCTGTGTATAAACAGCCTATATTAATAATTGGTGTTGTTATGTACATAATTATTATTATTGTATCCATACCTATGCCTTGTAAGTTGTACTATTACCTATTTTGTGCCATGAGACATTGGTGACCTTAACACGACGTGGTAATGATGATGATAACGATGATGATGATGATGATGATGATGATGATGATGATGATGATGATGATGATGATGATGATGATAATGATGAATTTTAATTGCGTGGTAGTATAATATGCTTTCTGTTCTTAAAACAACGCCGAAACTCCCAAACGTGTATCTATAAGGAGTCAGGAGTTCTCTCAGCATCTTCGAAACCATGGTATACCTTGACCCAATATTTGACTTTTTGGTAGCATATTCTTAGTACACTTCACATAAAACTAAAATTACCATATATTTCCATATAAATTTCGAGGAGTTCCCTCGATTACTCCTGGATCCCATCATCAGGTCACCACTTTTGTGAAAATGGGACCAAATTGGAGTGAAACCTAATACAACAAAACAAAAATTTCGAAAATCGGTTCACAAACGGCGGAGTAATCGTTGAACATACAAAAATAAAAAAAATAAAAAAAATATCCACAGCCGAACATATAACCTCCTCGTTTTTTGGAAGTCGGTTAAAAATGGATTTTCAAATGTGTTAGTCGCGCCAAAACTCGAAAACGGCTGAACGGATTGGGCTGATTGTAGTCTTAAAATATTCGTAGAAGTCCATTGAAGGTTTTAAAGTGACACGAAGTTCACCGGGACAGTTAGTAAGTAAATAAAATTTTGTATCATGACTAATGTTTAAAGCTTTGACAGCTATAGGTAATAATCATTAGTAATTATATATGCAATCAGTGATGGTTTAATTTGGGACATAAGTAATCTGTCCGTCTGTTTAATTTTAAGGTCTGTTAAGTAATGCTTCGTTAGGATTTAACAAACAGAGGTTGGTGAAATTGGGTCTTAATCTTATCAAAACTATATCTAAGTAATTAAAATATACTAATGACCTTATTAATTTAATCAAAAATGTGTTGAAAACGGGCATAAAATGTAATTAGTAAACTCTACCTATGCATTTCTACGTTTTCTATTTAAAAGTTTTTTTTTCATATTATATAACTTGTTGATGAAATGTTTGTGAGTTTTAAGAAAAGTTCTAATAATTAATGTTGCTCACAAACTCGGGCCCAGAAATCTTTCCTTTTCCATGACCTTATGGGTGTAGCAGATGATGCCTGCAACTCCGTTGCGTCAAAACTCGTTTTTCGCGTGAGAACCGTACATTTTTCTGGGATAATATTAGCCTATGTCCTTTCCCATTGGCAATTACCCAAAGTATCCCCATTCCAAGTTTCAGCTAAATCGGTTCAGTGGTTTGGGCGTGAAGTGGTAACAGACAGACAGACTTTCACATTTATAATATGAATTAGTATTAAGTATAGTATGGATGTTGATTAAAAAACATACTTAACACCCGTGCGAAACCAGGTCGAGTAGCTATAGTTATAAAACTAACAGTAATAAAGGATCTAACAATGTATTTGGTACAAAAGTGAAAAGAGACCGACTTCGCCATATAAATATAGGACGAATACTTGTAGAATATTGATATAATAATATTATGTTAAAGGGCGCATAATACATGTCCTTTTTAATGCCCTATGGGGCATGTCCTTTACCCATAGGGCCTATGTCAATTTATAAGGATCTGTATGGAATAAGTTTAAAGTTCACATAATAATTATTCTAGTTCTTTAATATGCAGTTTGTACAGGGTGTAACAAAACTAAGTGATAATACTTTAGGGTGTGTACGTGTTCCTCGTAGAGTTCACTGTGAAAGTAGCAGCGCTGAAAGATAATTTTTTTTCACTTTTGTATGGGGAAACTCGTGACGCCCGGGTTTGCCCATACAAAAGTGAAAAAAAATCGTAAGTATAATCACTTAGCTTTGTTACACCCTGTATACGTGACATTTAAATTATTGGTAATACTATAGCCAAATATAGCTGGGTTTACAAATCATACTGATACTTATTATAAATGCGAAAGTGTGTCTGTCCGTGTGTTACCTCGTCACGCCCAAACCCCTGAACCGATTTGGCTGAAATTTGTTATGGAGATACTTTGAGTCCCGGGAAAGGACATAGGATATTGGTTATCCCCGATAAATGTACGGTTCCCGCGCAATAAATGAATATTGATGCAAGGTAGTTGTGGACGTCTAGTTCATACAAAAAGTTGTGTTATATCGACAAACATGATTATTGATTAGAAATAATTGGCTATTATAATGAAACTAGTTGGCGCCCGCAACTCTGTTGCACAGAAAATCGTTCATCGTGCGGGAACCGTATATTTTTAGGTACTTATAAAAAATTAGCTATGTTTTCCCGGCCCCCAAAATGTCTCCATACCAAACAGCAAAATCGGTTCAGCGGTTTAGGCTAAAAAACGCAGACAGACTCACTTTTTAACTGACTTCCAAAAATGAGGAGGTTATAATATAACCTCCTCATTTTTGGAAGTCAGTTAAAACTGTGTGTTCGACTGTGGATTTTTTTTGCATTTATAATATTAGTATGGACGTCAATCTGTAACTATTTCTATTCTTCCATAAAAAGAAATCATTTCTATGTTGTTATGCGACTGGCTAAAGAATTAATATAATAATTAATAATATTAATATATAATATAATATGTATGGACGCTTCACACCACGTCAGTCTGGCCCCGTGCTATAGGCCAGTCATTAAAGCCAAAACCCAAAGAAATTAGTAACTTGATAAAATTTTAGGGGGTTTGCAGCGTTCTGGGGTGTACGGAAAGGGTTGAAAAGGGGTGAAAAAGGTTTTTTGTTAATAAAATTGCGTAAAAATTAGTAACACGCTGCAAATTTGGAATTAGGTTGTTCTTACCGTTTTGTAACGTGTATTAAATTTGCAGCGTTTTGCAACATACGGAACATTGTTTATTATTAAAAAACAATGAAATTTGTTAATAACAGGGGTAAAAAAATTAGTAACACGCTGCAAATTTATAATTAAGTTGTTTTTACCGTTTTCTAACGTATATCAAATTTACAGCAATTTAGTAATAAACAATGTTCCATACATCGCAAAACGCTGCAAAATTAATACACTTTACAAAACGGTAAGAACAACTTAATTCTAAATTTACACCGAGTTACTATTTTTTACCCCTGTTATTAACAAATTTTATTGTTTTTTTAATAATAAACAATGTTCCGTATGTTGCAAAACGCTGCAAATTTAATACACGTTAGAAAACGGTAAGAAAAACCTAATTCCAAATTTGCAGCGTGTTACTAATTTTTTTACCCCTGTTATTAACAAATTTTATTGTTTTTTAATAATAAACAATGTTCCGTATGTTGCAAAACGCTGCAAATTTAATACACGTTACAAAATGGTAAGAACAACCTAATTCCAAATTCGCAGCGTGTTACTAATTTTTTACGCAATGTTATTAACAAAAAACCTTTTTCACCCCTTTTCAACCCTTTCCGTACACCCCAGAACGCTGCAAATCATACGGTAAGTTATTTTACCTTCTTTAACAACTCCCTAAAATTTTATCAAGTTACTAATTTGTTTCGGGTTTTGGCTTTAATGACTGGCCTACTAAGTACCCGAAGGACTTGTGTTACAGGTACCAGACAGCGGAAATATATTTAATACTTTTATACTATACATATATTTAAGATTTTATATTATACACGTATATAATACACATCCATGACCCAGGAACATTGAAAAACTTTTTGTTCCGTCGGCGGGATTCGAACCCGCGACCTCCGGCTTGAGTTGCCACATACTCTAACCATTGAGCCACGGAGGTCGTCGGAATTGAAATGATAGTTATCTACATATATAAAAATGGATTTTCAAATGTGTTAGTCGCGCTAAGACTCGAAAACGGCTGAACCGATTGGGGTTCAGGGAAGGTTTTAAAGTGACACGAAGTTCACCGGGACAGCTAGTAACTTATAATTATGTTGGCTAGCACTACATGTATTATACTAAATTGGTGTGGCAATAGGGATTTTACTTATAAGGAGAGAAATTTTATAGCAGGAACACCCAAAGGGGTGAAAGACGTGCGTCTCATTTTGATTGTAGTTATGGCATAGTTACTGTGGTAACTAAATGCCACTTAAGTTAAGGGTCCCTTAAATTACAGTGAATAATAATAACGTAACTTAAAAGCGTCTTAATTTTAATAGCACTTAGAAAGGTCACAATGATTCTACATTTTGAATTCGAGGAGACCAAAATGCTTCATGGATATTGTTCATCAAACTATTAATAGTGATATTATAATTATTTCTGTCTTCGTATAGACACATTATTATTAGTCGAGTTTCATTTTCTTTGATAAAAATGTAAAGAAATGCAGCCCGTTCCGCTGCGACCCGACATTAAATGCATACCAGCACAAGGAAAATAAACAAAGCATAACTTCAGTCGATTTATTGCGTATAATAAATAAGTATAAATATTAATTACTATTTACAGGAGGTACAGCGGTTCAGTGAGTCGGTGTTGATGATGATGAGGCGACGTTGGAGTAGCTTGCTGACTGGTTGGAGTCAGGGTAGTAGGAGCTATAAGCAAGCTGGGAAGGGTCCCATACTCGAGCGTAGGGGCCAGAGCTGGCGTCCCATTGCGGGGCTCCATAGCTGTCCTGAGGGGCCGCGGTGGACGGAGGCCCGTATTGAGAGGCCGGGGGCCCATACTGTGGAGCCGGGGCCTCGGTAGGCGTCATCATCATTGGCATGGCTGGAAAAGAGTGATTTGAATTGAGAGATGGATGTAGATTCTGGTATCATTATGTGGTAATATTATGTTTTAATTTTTACGTGTTTTACATAATAATGTCTGAGTTCCTTAATTGTTTTATGAAGCTTATTCTACCTCTAATGCAGCACCTGTGGCGAAGTCTGATTTTAAATTAATCCTTGGTAAAATAGCATCTCTCTCGCTCTTCGCATATTGATAAAAAGAAAAAAGAATCCCCAAATTAGCAATAACTAAAGCACAACTCGTTTTTATAACATACCTCCTTTCTTCATGATCAGGTTGTACACGAGGAAACCGACAACCAGTGTGATAGCGAGCTTGCTGAGAATCAGAGCCTTCATGGCCTTGATGCCGATGATGGAGACCATGATCGGGAGAAGTGCCTTCATCTTCAGCTTGAGGAGTAGGAGCACTGGCAGTAGCAGCTTCTTCTTCAGTAGACCACGAGCTGGAAAAATGGAATTTATTAACTGGCAACATTTGTGAGTGTTTTTTCTAGATAAAAATAATAGAATTTTTGCATCTGACAACATTCGTTTTTTGATAGCTGAAAAGAATGGAATTTTAGCATCTGGCAATATTTTCGGGATTTTTAGGCTCTGGCAACACTGCTTTTTTGGACGGGGAGTTTTACTTTTCTAACGTTACCTTCTCCATCCTCATTATTTTCTGGTACGGTGATGTCCAAGCCCCTATCGGCACGATAGGTGACTTCCGCGCTTTGGAAAATGAACTCTGGGAGCTGGAATTTGAACTCATTTTCGTTTAAGATCCTCCCGACGCGATCGTATATCACTTTGTCGATGTTCTTCTCGTCCAAAGCCCTCGCAGACTCCGAAGACACTCCGAGCTTGGTGTCCAGGAAAGACAGGACCTTCACTTTAAGACAGGACATGGGAGAGTCGTCTTCGAAACAATCACTGATCACACTGTTGAGCAAGTCATCACTGGTCTTCAGTCTGGAGGTTTCGATCTCATTGTTGATGATATATCCATGCACCAAGGCCGCAGAAGCCAACAGAAGAAGACACTTCATTTTGGATCCTCACTGTATCATTAATTTTTTTAATTAAACGTTCGACGCGGTCGGTTAATGGATCAACAATGATTTAATTTTTCGATGGGCTTGGTATTTATATGTGATCCTTTGGACGGCGAGGCACGCGGCGCGCGCGCATGGATCGCATACAAAATGGCGTCAAAAGAAAGTCCTGCCGGTGAGAGTGGAGTATTAATATCATATTTCTATATCCCATAATTAAAAGTCAATCAAATTTTTACGTTAAATTCAATTTAACATTTAGATTTTTCTTTTAATTAAATACTCACTTAAAAGCTACTTATGAAACTAGACACAGTTTTGACTAATTAAAAAAGTGTGATACGTAATTCCGAATTCAAATTAATCTGTCAAATCCATCTGTCAATATGTTCGAAGGAATTTGAATGAAAAACCGATTGTATAATTTATACCGCTTTAGTCGGTCATAGTATGACGCTATATGTTGTTATGCGTCGCGTTGACGCTCTCTCTCACACACCACACATACAAATCAATCAGAATTCAGTTAAAAACCACCGGACATCCACATTGCATGGGTTTTATATAACGTATTGTGTAATTTTTGTTTTGTTGCGAAATTTTGATTTATTCTAAACGTTACTGATAGTGTTATTTACGACGATTGTAGAATCCATAACTTTAATTTAACTGTTTTGACCTAAGCAGAAAACTTAAGGGAAATAATGGTTGTATGAGTGAAGTCAACGTATAGCCTTTTGCAATGGATAAGGACATTACAAGTTATTACTTATCAGATTTTTATATTAATTATTTCTTAGCGGTATAAACGTGTTTTTTATAATACATTTTTTAAAATCTTTATTTAAATAAAGGGCTTTTGCCATATGTGGCATACCAGCCCCATCGTATCTTATAACTATGAATAACAATTAATGAAATATCCTATACAAACACACTGCCGCATCATTTGCAGGTGAGGATATTATGCTTACATACCAACATAAATCAGTATTTTAATATATATATAATTTCACTTTCAGATAACAGCATTAAAGAAAGATGTTACATAATAACAAAGTTACAAACTACCGTAATAAAAGATTATTTCCGTATGAAATTATATCAACGCTATATCCAAAGAGCAAAATATAATTTAAACATACATACTCATTAAACAATAAATCTTACCCTGTCAAAGTAGGTTAAATATTCCTTCCGTTAATAGTCGTAGCTGTAGTGCTACGAGAATGCTACGCCGTAGCACTCATTATTTTATACTTTTTATTTTTTAACCGCTTTCAAAAAAAGGTTTTCAATTCGACCCGTATGTATGTAATATTTCTAGAACTGCCCAGGTTTTGTATAATATGTCAGTATATAATATCAGCGTCTGAACAAGTGTGCCAAATTCTAAAAGTATGTATATATGTTGTTATGTTTGTATTCGCATATCTACATTACTACAAGTCCGATTTAAGTGATTATTTTTTGTTGTACTAGCTATTGTTCAACTTAGAAAATCCTGAAAATTTAATCAAAATCTGTTCACTAGTTTTTGAGATATGTAATTTTAATTCTTAACTAGCTACGTACAATTTTGAAGTTGGTTTTATCTTTTCAAATAAATAGAATACTATTGTTATAGTATTATACTTGGTTTATAATAAAAGGTGCTTATTTTAATAATTTTTAAAAACAATTTTAGTAGGTTATACCTACGAGTATAATTTTGTTTTAACTCCCTTTGTAGACAACTTAATACATTTTTATTAGTGAAATCTTTATTCATGCACACACACACGCCATGAGCATAATAATATTATGTATAATGAATTAGATGACGGCCGCAACTCAGTTGCGCCAAAATTAGTTTATAGCGCGGGAACCGTACATTTTTCCGGGATAAAAAGTATCCTATATCCTTTCCCGGGATTCAAAGTATTTCCATATCAAATTCCAGCAAAATCAGTTCATTTGGGCGTGAAGAGGTAACAGACAGACAGACAAACATACTCTCGCATTTATAAGTATGGATGCGTTGCCGGAACAGCGATGAGTTTTTCTCGCATCGCAAAGCACATGCGCAATGTAGCACAACCCTAGTTTCGCATTGTATTTAGCCTATAATACTGTAATTTAGTCATCGAATTTACTATACACATAATGTTTTGCATGATGTAACTTTACCAGGAAAGTGAAAACCGTTTGGCAAAAGCTCGCGTTATGCAATAAGGGTCAGCCATCTTGTCCGCCATTTTGTATTCGCGTCACGCGCCATCTGCACCGCGTCCGGCTCGTTTCACTTCCGGTCGCCATGTTGGATGTAACTGTTATGCATTTTCTGGAGCTAATAAAAATCAATTACAAAAATAAATCTTCTATTTTATAATTAAAATCATATTTTATTTAGGTGGTCCTAAAAGTTGCGGGCGTCATCTAGTTCAAATTAATTTTGGTTTTAAAAATATGACCTTCTATTTTCAAAGTCACTTTTGTTTATTGATTATCGTTTTCTTTCTATATTCTATTATATATAAATCTCCTGTCACGATGTTTGTCCGCGATGGATTCCTAAACTACTTAACCGATTTTAATGTTTCTTTTTTTTAAATGTGTGCTTTTTTCCAACTTGAGAGATAGGATAGCTTAGATCTTTAATTATAGTCGCAATTTTATTTTATTGCAAATTATTTGTCTATAAAGAGCGACCATGTTGTTTATGCGACGCGGGTCACGGGATAGGGATGGACGTTGCCATGGTGACATACTTTTTTTTATATCTTTGGACGCTTTACACCACGTCAGTCTGGCCCCGTGGTAAGTAGCGTAGCTGTTTTTTTTTAATACTTATTTAGTCACTAATTCAATAAAATAATACGGGCGATATTCTTTATATAATATGGCAAAGAAACGTTTGCCGGGACAGCTAGTATATATTATATTTTATATGAAAGTAAATAATATCAAAAGACGCGCAAGGACAAAACTTTGAATAATTAAAACGTCCGCAATTCTGCATGCACATTCTCTTTTTATTAGCGGGCTTTTTATTAGCGTATTTTTTGAAAACCATTTTATCTACTATTCGAACTAAGAAATTTAAAAATAGCCCCCGATTCAATTCTGTTAAAGTGTTGGCAGCTAAGCTTTCAAACAAAATAAACTATATCAAAATCGATCCACTCGTTCGGATCTTAAAAATAATTTAAAAATAGCCCTGTCAAGGACAATAGACACTACTAACTTATAACACCCCCCTTTTTGGTCGGTGGTTAAAAATAGCTCTGTCAAATATATTAATCCTTCGATCGGAGGTTCTAGGAATTCCCATTGTATTCTTTTGTTCTCGCAATCACCGGTGCTCGCGCGGGGCCTGAAGGAAACATTAATTAGAAAGAAAGATAACATTAAGGTCATACCTCATGCTCGTAGCATGGAATGTGATGGGTGCCGACAGTGGGTTAGCAGGCTAAGCGTCAACGTTCGATGCATTACAATAGGACTCCACTTTACTTGACGCCAAATCATAACATGATACTTTAACTTATATTATATTAGAAAGCTAAAGAGTTTATAGTTTAACTACTACACAGATTTTTATGTTATTGGGCATAGATATAAAATAAACCTCGGGGAGGCCGGAGGACCATAGGCTACTTCTGGAAAATGTACAGTTTTCACGAATTTCCTTATTTACCTGGGTGGGAGCCCAACGGATTGTCTATTATGACATAGTTATGGTGGTTAGGTCTAGCATACAACTTGTATACTTAAACTAGATAACGCCAGCAGTTTGCTGTCACTTATCGCGGGGGAACCGTACATTTTTTCGGGATTAAAAGTATCCTATGTCATTTCCCGGGACTCAAAGTATCTCCATACCAATTTTCAGCAAAATCTGTGTAGCGGTTTGGCCGTAAAGATGTTACAGATGGACAGACAGACAGTCGCATTTATGATATTAGTATGGATTTCTAAAAACCACCAAAGTGCATATCAGTTTGTTGGCGATATTTATTAAGGTTAGGTAACTGTCAATAGTTCTAACTTAAAAAAAAAATATTTAACTTGTAAGATTTATGATGTTTTTAAAAGTTGATAATAATTTAATAAGTTACGCGTAGAGCGCACCGCGTAGCCGACTGCTACGAAGCGTAGCAGCTTGTATTGTACAATAATTAATTTTATTGATAACTAGCTGTCCCGGCAAACGTTGTTTTGCCATATAAAGTAATTCTACTTCATCAGTTGATACAAAATCTTACCCCTCTTTTGCCCCTAAGAGGGGTGGGGGGAAAATGTTATACACCAAATGTTAAGTTGAAAAACACAGTAAATAATATAAAGTAAGTCCATTAAAGAAAAAAGTTTGATACAAAATCTGACCCCCTCTTTGGTCGTCTTAGAGGGGTGGGGAGGATTTTTTTTACATCAGATGTTGAGTTCGAAGAAGACAAATATATCTGCGAAAACCGTTTGCAAATTGGATCAGTAGTTTTCATGTTAAAGAAAAAAGTTTGATACAACATCTGACCCCCTCTTTTGTACCCTTAGGGGGGTGGGGGGAAAAATTTTTATACACCAGATGTTAAGTTGGAAGAAGACAAATATATCTGCGAAAACCGCATTCAAATCGGATCAGTAGTTTTCGTGTGATAGTGGAACAAACATACAGACAGACAGACAGACAGACAGACAGACAAAAAAACTAACTACATTTTTGGCTTCTATATCGATGTAGTGACACCACCCGCTTATTATTTTTTGAATATCTTTAATATACAGAATTTTCATTTCTACAGTTTTATTAAATGTATAGATATCCATTATAATGTTAGAAATATGAAAGTATGTCTGACTATAACCTATATATTCTCAAGCCAATATAATGGCGTTACTATTCGTGTTAATAAGCACTTGCTTCTACAATCTAGAAATGAGTAAGCTAGCTTAATTATTAATCTAGGCGTAAAAAACAATTTCTCCTTCTATATTAGCACGACACTAGATTTAAATAGACTAGCGACAGGTCAGCGGCAATTCTGTCTACACAAAGTTTCAATTATTGTTGATCTAATTAAAATATAGATGCGAGTGGACGTTATGCTACCAATAATAATTAAGATTCCCACGCTTTTCAGGAATGACACAATATTTTGGTCCATTTTTTTTACAATAAAAATAAATATAAATAGACACACAGTATCATATTACAGACAATACAGACAGCCCTACTGCATCCATACTAATATTACATTTATTTTTTGAGTTCTGAGCATTGTTCTCATACAAAAAGTTGTTCATTTTCACGGGCTCATTTGATGGTTTTAAGGATAACGGTGTTCACCCGGCAACAACCTGTATTATATATATATACATATTGTTTGTTTTTTTTATTATTATTATTCTTATTACTTGACTGGCACCTATTTAATTTTGTTACTGTATCGCCCAGGTTAACTGGTAAATATTGCCATAAGGCATAAGGTATTAAGTCTACCTTTGTACTTGTATGTGCAGTTTTAAATAAATGAAATAAAAAATTATAAATACATATTTAGACAGCCCCACTGCATCCTTACTAATATTATAAATGCAAAATTGCCACATGTCTCCTCGGCCAAACACACTTTTTTCTGAAAAAATAAAAGAATTTTGGTGCAACGGAGTCACGGGCTTCATACAGTTTGTTATAGAAGTAAACGCATGTTGCTTAGAGGCAGGCAGTGCAGGCACATAGGTATTAAAGCTATATGTAGCACACGGATTTGCTACTGATTTCAATAGCAGGATAATATTATTATTTCAATAACGTCCGACCTATTTATCGTGACATTATTTGTATATCCTAAAATATCTCACTCAAATACACACACGTATTTATTTTCACCACAACGATTCAACACACTTTCATTGCCAAGTAAAAGTGCGTTTTAGTATTCATTACTACGTTGTCAGAATAAATCAGTATAGATCCTAGATCCTGAATCTCCAGGGCATATATTTCCACTTGTAACAGGAGGAAAATGACGGAAAATATTGCTGAAGTATTAACATTATTATAAGCAAAAGTAGTATTTCAATAATAACTTAAAAATGAATAAGAATTAAAAAGTGGCTGTGACATACGAACGGACAGACAGACAGACATGACGAATCTTTATAGGGTTCCGTTTTTTGCCAATTGGCAACGGAACCCTAAAAATGAAGAAAAGAGCAATCTCAAATGTAATATTGAGTAGATAACAAATAGAAAAACATTTTTGACATCCATTCTAACATAATATTTTAGATATATTGCAATACTTAATATGAATATTAAGTATAATTAACTATAGTAGGATAATGAAAGGTTTTTTATCATTATAAATCTTTTAATATGCTTTTGTCGACATACATAATAAGGTATTTTAATTCAAACAACACACTTTGATCAATGATTTATTAAATAAATAACAAACATCCTCACATTCACACACAATAAATAATGTCACACTATTTACACACCCGGTTAAGGAGCTTTTTGGTACCCGCAAAGGACAGTTTTAAGGAATCAAGTAGATATCTCTATAAGGAATATTCAATCTCTCTTCGGATTGGGCACTGAAGAGAGACGTGACTAAAGTAAAGCTTAGAGTTTCGAAGACAAAATCCTAGTCAATATAATATTCTAGACAAATATTATACTAACAGAACATAAAGAAGAATTTCCAGACAATCCCAAATTTTAAAGCATCTACTTAGTGGTTCTAAAGGGTCCCACACATTAACAGTCTGGTCGGCAGGCTGCCTGACAGTCATTGACTGCCGATACAAAATCTACAAAATCGTCCGGGGGACTGTGAGTCTGTGGTCTTTTCCGATTAACAGCCGGGCGACGGCCTGCCGGCGATCTGTTAATGTGTGGAGCCCTTAAAGGTTCTAGTGGTTCCTGGTTCTAGTGGTAGGCGTTGTAAGCGAGTTCCTGGGCTTGGTCCATGGGTTCCGCGTCTCTCCTGCGGCGAGTGGCAGCGTAAGCGGCATCCCAGGGTCCGTGAGCAGCAATTTGTGGGTGGCTGTTGTCTGCCGCGATCTGGGTAAACTACAACGTTAATACAAGCTTAGGTAGTGTTAGTACGAAAGGATCTCCTTTCGGAAAGTTATGGTGCTGGAAAGAGTGCGATTTTTCTGATTGTGCTGAAGGTTTTAGAAAGTTGTGCTGTGCTCGGCTTAATTTAAAGTGCATAAAATGTGGTAATAAATATGTGAGGCATATCGGCCAAAAATGACGTCAGTTGTGCATGCTACAAACTTCTCAATCACAGTTTTAATCATTTTAGTAAATGGCGTAGTGCTTAAAATAAAGGTCATTACAAAGGGAAGATTACCTTCTTGCAAAGCTGGAAGATGGCCAGAGCGACCGACACGACGAAAGAGAAGAAGGACAACTGCAGGGCGTTCCACGCCTTCAGTCCAAGGACACCGATGGCCAGGGGGATGAGGGTCATGGCTTTGAGGAGCACGAATACCAGGATGGGTACAATGATCTTCTTGAGCTTGGCCTTGCGAGCCTCTCCGACGGAGCGAGCACCCTCCTTGTTAAACTTGATGTTCAGGCTCAACTCATCATTCTCCAGATTTCTGGGGCTGACGGTCACTTTGGTGTCGGCGATGGGCAGCTGGAACGTCACGTCGTGGGATTGGATGTAATTCTCGATGGAATCCATGAAATCACCAGAGGAACGACCGGTTTCGCTGCTGGCGCCGTTCTTGGTAACTTCTACGGTTTCTGAGATCTGAAAGAAATGTTGACAAATAAGTAAATGATTAATGTTTCTTGATAAAAACAGACCCCCAAATTTCGAGTCAAAAGCCACGCTCTAGCTACTGAACCAAAAAATCTCATTTGATAATTGATATTATTAAAGATTTTGGGCTGAAAATTACCTGGAAAGTGTCCTTCTTGAAGATGCTATCCAATAACGACATGACCTTGTATTTGATGCAGGCCGTCGGGTCTGATCCTTCCGCGCATCCCGACCTCATCTCCTCCACCATCCCATCCATGGGGGTGCCCTTCCAGAAGCCATCTTTCGTGGGCTGAGCCAGCGCCGCTCCAAATAGCGCAAGGGCCAACACCAATCTTAAAGCGGCCATGTTTTCTGATGCTCACTGGACGACGGTTGGCGAAATTGTGATAGATTCGACAAGGTCCCTGTGCTTATATACAGCTATTTCAAATTCAGCGCGTACTCTTCGGTTCCGGTACGCATTGTCATGGAATGTAAGAGTCGATTGGGTAGTTACGACCTTACTGCCGCGGAGGAGTTAAGCGTAAGGGAAAGCTGATGATACGTATCCTCCTAGAAGCATCGGTGCCGAAAGGTCCCAAGTCTGAACGATATTGGCAGAGTTTGGATCGTTTCGGTCGTGGGCATACTAAGCGCTTTTTCTGTTGTTTGTGACACCATACCCTGATTCGTTGGAGACGTGATCCAGATCGTCCTTCCTTGTTCTTTTTATAGTCGTTTCCTGGTGTGTGACAAAGACAGGTGTATTATGGAGTACTAATCTACTTGGTATGGGTAGCAGGCGCCTCGCACGCGTCGCTTGCATACTTAATGCAGTTCTTGAACTTGTCAATTGGGAGATAATGTTGCCGTTGACTTTGCACCTTTTGATTGTTTTGATGCACTATTATCCTAGGGGCTAGGATGTAGATAATGTAATTTATTTCAAGGTCAAAGTTTTTTAATGGGTTTTGATGAGAAATAGGGTAATATGCTTCGTTCTTTTTCCCATAAAACTAACAGTCATCTCCTGAGATCAACCAGAGACGCTCTAAATATTTTCGTATCCTACAGGAACCGTACTTTAAGGTGCAAATAAGTTGAAGCCACTTAGACATTCACAATCAAACTCGCGATGAAGTTAGAACATAAATCACTTTCTCCATTAAAACGAATATTAGGTCGAAGGACGTTTAGTATTCTACATCGCCGTTGATTCTAGTTCCTTTATTACCCGACTGTGTCAAAAGGTGGGTTATGTTTTAGAGAATATGTATGTATATTAATATGTACATCCCTCTGTCTGCCATGTAACGTTTTCAATATGCCAGATATAAAGACACGCAGATCTAGCATAGTTTGCTGTCTAGGACCTATAGTCCGCGCGGAACTAGTTGGCCGCTCTGCCCGTATACTCACATACCGTCAGAGCGGCCAACTAGTTCCGCGCGGACTATAGGTAAATATTTCTTTTAGACAAGGATATCCATTTTTAAATATTACTAGCTGTCCCGGTGAACTTCGTGTCACTTTAAAACAATGAGTTTCTAAAATACTAGAGTGGCAATGTCTTACAAACTGATGCAAAAAATGCGTAACCACTTGATAGCCCAAAAGACAATGTCACTTCATAATGTTATTATGTCATTATGTATGGCAGATATGCCTGCAGGCATCTTCAAAGTGGTGACGCGTTTCTGTCGTAGACTGCCAATCTAGTTACGTTAATAACATAATGGTAACATACAATATCATTGCTTTAAAACCTTCCCTGGACTTCTACGAATATTTTAAGACTAAAATTAGCCCAATCCGTTTAGCCGTTTTCGAGTTTTAGCGCGACTAACACATTTGAAAATCCATTTTTATATATAACTAGCTGTCCCGGCAAACGTTTCTTTGCCATATTATAAAGTATAAATGATCGCCCGTATTACCTATACGTACGCACGTATGTACCTATGGGGCTTTTATTATAGCGGATTTAAGCCGTCATTCCACGACCATGCGCGGCGTCGTCTCTGATAGTGCGGCAGTTAAAGTTGGATGACGTGTGTACTCGAGTGAATGACAATTGACAAGGTTTAATAGTGCATGCAACTCCATTAAGTACTCTGTTGCGCCAAAATTAGTTTATAGCGCGAGAACCGTACATTTTTCCGGGATAAAAAGTATCCTATGTTCTTTTACGCGACTAGAAAGTACCCCATACCAAATTTCAGCAAAATCAGTTCAGTGGTATGGACATGAAGAGGTGACAGACAGACACGCTTTAGCATTTATAATATTAAGGCGCTTTGTAGACGACGGGGCGAGGCGGGCCGGTAAATTTCGCAGCGTACGCCCGTCGATGACTGCGGCCGCGTACAAACAGCACACGCCGTCTACGTTTTTGCACGTAAACTGGTTTGTGTGCTCCACGGCGGGCAGCTGCGAACTTGCGCTGCCAGTGCCCGCCGAGCACCTGAGGCGCGGTCTTTTTGCCCGCCGTGTGCGTTGGTAATATAGGGTTCCCTTTGTGCTATCGCTCGCGGCGAAATTGACCGGCCCGCGCCGCATCGTCGTCTGCTAAGCGCCTATATTATAATATGGAAATATGAATAAGTATAATATTAGACCTTGATAAACTGCGTGCATGATCAACCAAGGGCCGCTGGACTAAACATTGTCTGAGTGTACCTAAATAAAAATGAATTTAAATTTTGTTATTCGCGCTAAAACTCGGTAACGACAGAAATGATTTGGTTAATTTTAGAAGTTCAGGGAAGGTTTAGGAAGATAGTTTTCCTTGTTTGAAAGACGCGATATGACAGTGTTTAGCTAGATTTTTACCTTACTTAATTTATAATTGCTTCATTAAATTAGAAGTTAGTTTTGAGAATTGCATTAGGTATAATTTATAAATCATTGAACAAAAAAAAGTTAAATATAAATAATACTTACTCAAAATTATGTTTTCATGGTTTTCGCTGGTAGGTATCCCCATACTGCAAATCGTAAATCGTATATAGAATAAAATGCATTATGCAACGAAATATAAAATTTAATGATAAGTAATTAAAAAATATTCAACATTTCTTTCAATTAGTTACAACGTAGAAATCAGTTATCGTGGTGCTATTTAAATTAGCTGATTGTCCGTATTACATCATTCATCAAAAATCTACCGCGCTACTCACTTATACTCAGTTAACCTTGTCAAAAATGATCTTTAAATCAATTTCATAAGACTCAAACAGAGGTAAAATACTTCCAAATGAGCTTAGTACAAATATTTTCAATGCAAACTGCATGGCCCACGCATTACTATTCAAAGGCACGCAGAACGCCAAAAGTATGGAGCGATAACTGCGTTCATTAAGTTAGTATCGTTACTGGCATTGTCAGGTGAGGAGTTAGGACTATGTGCGCTTTCTACAACCCATAAAATGAAACCAGCACTCACAAACTTCGCCAACCGTACGGGAAGTCCCTTCAACAAAGACGCAAAGGAACCCAGCATTGTGCACGAAGAAGTATTAAAGACTGACGTGAAAGAAGACAAAAGAGAGAAAAACAGCGAACTCCAACAGAAGGTGAATAAGAAGACAGCAGAATACCAAGCTCACAAGCCAAGTTCGGGCGTTTTTACGGAAGTGGTATCACATGGTGCGTTTACTTGTAAAAAAGTTGAGAAAGAGAAGTCGCCGAAACCTGAAAGTGCTAGAAATAACGGGAACGGAAAGTCCCTTTTGGGATTTCCGTCGTCAGCCAACGATTTGGCTCTAGACGCGAAATCTGACTTGGAATCTGATCCCAACATCTCTAAGGAGGTAAAGGAAAAAGTAATTGAAAAACTCTTCAAGCTAGTATCAATGGTGCAACACACTTATGAATCAAAAGTGAGGATAATGACGGAATTCGAAAAATTCAAGGACACGCATCTGAAGAATGAACTAAGAAGAGAAAGAGAGCATTCTGAACAATTATATAAACTGAATATGAATTACCAAAACGAGGTGGTTCAGTCAGTGCAACAGTTAAAAAGTGAGTTAGATATGTTCAGAAACTTCAATACTGATTCTGGTGCAGTTAGTTTGAAAGATTCGATGGCTTACGACTCTTTACCTGTAGTTGATAAAGATAAAGAAGAAAATTGAATAATAAGAAATACTAAATATTGTTAACCAAAGATCTTATCGTTGTGTAAATAATACATTTTATAATTATTAAAACCGTGTTTCACTACTTTTATTTCTGTGTTAAACAAATAATTTGAATAATTAGCGTCTTATCTTTTCCTTGCATTTAGGTTTTAGCGCTGATAAGAGGTTTTAACAAGTGCAAAATAATGTAAATAGTTCTTATAAACGTTTTTGCAGTATTTACATGATTCCAACAAGTATTTTAAATTAACTTTTCATAGCATTAGGCTAAACTCCGAAAAGGTTTAGGCCAGTCATTAAAGCCAAAACCCGAAAGAAATTAGTAACTTGATAAAATTTTAGGGGGTTGTTAAAGAAGGTAAAATAACTTACCGTGTGATTTTGCAGCGTTCTGGGGTGTACAGAAAGGGTTGAAAAGGGTTGAAAAAGGTTTTTTGTTAATAACATTGCGTAAAAAATTAATAACACGCTGCAAATTTGGAATTAGGTTGTTCTTACCGTTTTGTAACGTGTATTAAATTGGCAGCGTTTTGCAACATAAGGAACATTGTTATGTGTTAAAAAACAATGAAATTTGTTATTAACAAGGGTAAGTTATTTTACCTTCTTTAACAACCCACTAAAATTTTATCAAGTTACTAATTTCTTTCGGGTTTTGGCTTTTAATGACTGGCCTAGTTTTCCGACTCATAAAATTACGTCATTTTTGAACCATCAGAAAAAGTGCCATCTATCGATATATTGATGTACTTCTGCAAAGAATCCATAGTATCGTGCGTCATGTTTCAACCTGTGCTTCATAGATGGCGGTAAATTTTCACTTATATCAGGGGACCGTCCTAATTTCAAAATAAAGTGTTACACCGTAACGTACACGAAATGAGTAACCTCAAAATCTATTATTGCTATCAAAAAAATATCTTAATGTAAACTGATTTATTATTATTTTTTAATATTTTCTTTTAAAATAATTTTTAAACTGTACCGTGTGCACTGTATCGCAAATAGCGCCATCTATTGATTTATTATATGGATTACTAATTCAATCGACAACCACTGGTACAATATTATCGGTAAGTAAATAATTGACATCATAGTTCAAGCTTCCATTAATAGATGGCGTTATAGCTATGCGCACGCGCAGCATTTTTAAAATAAAATATTAAAATATTTTCAATTTTAAACACGGTATGTTAGTTAAGTTTTTAGTTATTTTGAAAGTGTATGTTAATTTTTTTTTGGTGCTTTTAAATTACATTTAAAAAGAGTAAGCGTAGCGACTAAATAAACTATTATTCTCCTCTTTTATTAAGAGTTAAGACCAGAAGAAACTAAAAATTATAAACAATCTGCCAAGTGCGAGCTAACCTCGCGCACTAAGGCCTATGGGTTCCGTCATGTTCCGTACCGTGATAGAGCTAAAATACTTAGGCAAAAAATTAATTTGTTTTTTGCATCCAGGGGGCCCTTAAATATTTATTTAATTTTATTTATATTAATAATTATTAAAGCGCAAATATTATAATTAAGGATTTCAAGTAAGTACCCAGCTGTTGTTATCATTGATTACGAGCAAAAACCCTAAAAAGATCATCCTGCAATTGAGTCAGTATTCTGGTACGCTTTTGGGAGGTTCCTATCTGGATGAAATAAGTAATACTATTTGATTAAAATAAGTACTACAATAGTCAATATGTACCTACTCAATAACCTTCGCGTTTTTCATAATATTTAATATTATTGACAATAACTTTAGAATTTAGATTGACACGGACTACGTTACTAAACATTGTTTTCTCAATTAAGAAAATCATGACAGCCATTACAATTTATTGCTAATTAGACATATTTTTTAACAGTTTTTATAGACAAAAGATTTAAACAAAGCAACGAGACCTCACAGGTTCAACAAAAAACTGACGCGTGTTCTCCACAGCTAGCATCTGCGAATAATTTTTTACACCAATTTCTTTTGGTTTCGTAAAAAGTGGAAGATCGAATGGTTTTTTAGACGGACGTAACATTGCACCGGCATGAAAAAAAAATGTACATGGTGCTCCAAAAAAAGATTTTTGAATCTTGCATTTTTTTGGTTTGCGTGTAAGTACGCTCAATTATGCTTCACACATGGTCCAGATTATTTGGATACTGAAAAAACTTCTTCCTGTAGACCATATTGTGTGTTCAAAATCTAGATTTTGTATAAAATAATGTACTTAACCCTACATTCATAACCATTCGTCCCACAGACCGGGCGAAACGTAAATTTGTTTTTAGTGCCTCGAGTGAAAGAGATAGAATAGTCTCAAGTACCTTCCTAGATAGCATGACCGTTAGTAACGCGGGTGCGCTTGCCTCGCAGTGACATCTTGTGCACAAGTTATATACCCTTGAACGTCTGAGAAACGAATGTTTATGAATAGTGTTACATTTGACGAGACTGCAAGTTATTTTGAAAACATTGTTTTTATGAGTTCTGCGATTTTATAGAGTAAAGTAAGTATATTATATTATTCTGTATAAGTTATTATTTATACATTTTATTATATCGTCCATAGTGTGTCATTGCATTGTGTGTATTTTACATAAAATCTTTTTATTTTATTTTAGGATGAATGATCAGCAAATTGAGGACTATTTGAATCGTTTATCTGATTCTGGTGATGATGATTCTACCAGTCAGAAAAATTATGAAGAGAGTGATGTCGAAGATCATGTGAAATTTGATGAAATGGTCCCGACAGATTCCGACAGTGAAAACGACGTCCAACCAATCAGATCACGACAGCAGGAACGCCGAAGCGGCGTCATTTTGTCTTCTGATTCTGAAACTGAAGAAATACCAGGTACTTCTGGCGTTTCTACACATTCGCGACGTATAATTATTCCATAAGCTCGTAACCTAAGAGGAAAAAATGGTCATAAATGGTCTTCAATGCCCTTTGAATCTTTAAATACAAGAACCCCAGCTAGGAATATCGTGCATGTAATTCAGGGTCCAGCTAATAACGCGAAGGCTATTACGGAACCAGTCGATTGCTTTACTAATTTTATAAATGCTGATATGATTCGTAAGATACTCATATATACAAATGATGAAATTGAGATAAGAAGTGCGAAATACAAAGATAAAACTGCCACTATTGCTCCTACATGCGACAAAGAATTGACAGCTTTGCTTGGGTTGCGTTTATTATCAGCTGCAAAAAAAGACAATCATCTCACGAGCTTAGAGCTGTTTGACCCTACTTTCAGTGGAACTCGCTACATATCAGTTATGTCAAGGGAAAGATTTGACGATAAATCAACCAGAGATGAACGTAAAGCTCAAGATAAACTCGCGCCTATCAGAGAATGCTGGGAAGTGTTCATTCAGATATGCAGGGACAGTTACAAAGCGGGAAGTTATCTTACTATAGATGAACAATTCTTGGGCTTCAGAGGCCGATGTCCATTTAGGATGTATATTCCGTCAAAACCTAATAAGTATGGTCTAAAAATTTTAATGCTGTGTGACTCTAAAACAAATTACATGCTAAACGCTATGCCATATGTTGGAAGAACTGAAACCAATGGTGACTCACTCGGATGTTACTATGTCAAGACTTTGACTGAAAATTTGTGGAGCAACCACAACATCACCATGGATAACTGGTTTACTTCAGTCCCTTTGGCCCTACAGTTACTACAGGCACCATATAAATGTACAATAGTTGGAACCCTTTGGGCAAATAAACGCGAAATACCGCCTGAGTTGCTTTAGATAAAAGAAAGACCAATAGGTTCATCCGTATTTTGTTATGACAGGCAGTGTACGTTAGTATCTTACAAACCTAAAAACAACAAGAACGTACTCTTGCTTTCTACCACACATAGTAACGGTACTATTGGAGCTTCTGGAACCGGAAATTATCGAGTTCTATAATTCCACGAAGGGTGCTGTGGATACGTTCGACCAAATGTGTGGAAGTATGTCTTGTAGTAGAAAAACGCAAAGATGGCCTTTATGCTACTTCTATGGCATACTCAACATGTCAATAATAAACTTATACGTAATATACGTGCATAATAATGTGGAACTGGGGCGAAAACCAATAAGCAGACGATGTTTTGTGAAGAATGTTTCAGAGAAGTTGACAGAACCATGGTTACGTAAAAGACACGAAATGCCAACTTTGAAGAGATGCCTAAAAAGAAAAATCGCCGAAATTTTAAGTGAAACGCCTACCATTGACACACCTGATCCAAGTGGTACTCAAAAAAAGCTTTGTGGCTATTGTGATTATAAAAAACGGCGTATGACAAGGTTTCAATGCAAGCAATGCAAAAAGTATATGTGTATGGATCATCGTGGCCTCATGTGTGTGGAATGTGCCGATGAAATTTAATTTTGACTCAATTTTTTTTGTTACCTTCCTAGTTAAACATATTAAAGACAGTCATGCTTAATTTATTTATTTTATTTACAAGTACCTCAAAACCAGCCACTTAAATTTAGTCGTCCGTGGGATGAATGTCTATGAATAATGCTACTCTTACATAAGGTTATGAATCTAGGGTTAATTTACATTAACATAGTTACATAGTTTAATGTGTGTACCACAAACGCAGCAGTTTGTCTGGACACTAGATCTCGCACAAAAGCATACTTTACATAGATTTGCTGCTTTACTGACGAAGATACAATCTATTCTTAAAATCTTTAAAGTAAGTATACCAAAAATGTAATGCATTAAATGCTAGATGACGTCCGCAACTCTATTGCGCCAAAATTCGTTTATCGCGCGGGAACCGTACTGTGCTTTTCCGGAATAAAAAGTATTCTATGTTCTTTCCCAGGATTCAAAGTAACTCTATACTAAATTTCATGTAAGTCGGTTCAGCGGCTTAGTCGTGAAGAGGTAACAGACAGACAGACAGACACACTTTTGCATATTAGTATGGATGTATGGATGTGCATAAAAACACCCGTTAAATTAGTTTAGTAGTAAATCTGAAGTTTAAATAAACAGACACACAGACAGACGAGCCTTCGCATTAAATTATTAGTATGATTAAAAAAGGAACACTCCCTATCTTTTTCAAATTTTGATATCACACAGGTAAAGCGAAACTTTTTTTTCTAATAAAATGATTCCTCAAAATCCTTAATTATCTGAGCACGAGATCGGAGTTTTTTATTCATTCCGCGCCATTTGGCAGAACGCTATCCCGCATAATACCCTCGCGATAAATAAAAAAAAACATAATAGTTTATAGTGAAATTAAACACCATGTATATTGTAAACGTCACTTAAGTCAATTTTGTTATTATTTATCAACATAATATTGTGGCGCGAATACGTTAATTTTATTAAAAAAATTGAACCATTTGTACCAGGCAAATTTTGCATAGCTAATCATCGTCAAGTAGCCATTCACGAAAATCACCTTGCCATACTTTCCCGACAGCGCCCAATGGCCGCCATACCACTGCAAAGGTGTAAGATTTTTTTTTTCGCCAAACGATTTGTGCCAGTATGGTATTTAAATTTTTGGAAAGTATTTGACAAAATATGACCGTTATTATTTTTCCCATATTTCTAGTAGGGGGTAAAAGTGCTGCCATACTTGAAATACTTATTTATTTGACACGTTTTAAAAAAAAGTGATAAAAATTGGACGATTTGTACCAGTATGGCATTTGGATTTTTGGAAATTATACGATACAATGTGACCATTATTATATTTGTCATATTTGTAGTAGACGGAAAAAGTGGCGCCATACTTGAAAAACCGTTTGAATTACGTATGAAATCTTAGGATTTCGAAAAAAATATTACTCACATTCGCTGCCTCCCACAGGTATGGCATTATCAGACTCCTATTTATGATCATACAGGGTACTGTTAAAAAAAGTTTCAGGGTGGTACAAATCGTTTGGCGAAAAAAAACTTACACCTTTGCAGTGGTATGGCAGCCATTGGGCGCTGTCGGAAAAGTATGGCAAGGTGATTTTCGTGAATGGCTACTCGAGGATGATTAGCTATGCAAAAATTAGCCTGGTACAAATGATTCAATTTTTTTATTAAAATTAACGTATTCGCTTTGGTATGGCAGGCTGTAAGCCGCACCCGACAAGTATGGCATTACGCTTTCGCCTACTTATTTTTTTCGACTATCTGAAAATACAAGCATTTTGGTGGAACAAATCGTTCGACACTCGTTATTTATCCGACACGTTCGATTAACGCCCACGCGTTTGGGCTGCCAGTGCGAGCGCTATGACCATCATTTTCCTTTTTGCCTTTACGTAATTATACCCCTGTAAAACCGCCATACTGGCACAAATCACCAAGAATTTTGTGTCACTATCTCCAGGCCTATAGTACTCTCTTGGTACAACATACTGAAAAGTTTCTATTCAGTTGACTATACAGGATGTAACAAAACTAAGACGTGATAAAATATGATAATACTTGCAACGCTGAAAGAGATTTTTTTAAAATTTGTATGGGCAAGCGCCCGAGCGTCATGAATTTTTCCATACAAAAGTGAAAAAAAAGTTACTCTTTCAGTGCTGCGACTTTCACAATAAACTCTGTACAGGGAACCCATACACACCTTAACTAATTATTTATCAATTAGTTTTGTGTCACAACTTTTTGTTTACATTATTCCATTATCCAACTGTGCACTGGCGGCCTTATTACTAAGCAGCAATTATTGAAATACTTCCAAGTTCCAACTCCTGTCTTTCTATTCGCCAATTTTCAAGGGTATCAAAACAAATTAATTGACAACATTTCAAAATTTTTAAGACTTAAAATAAAAAATACCGTTTCTTTAGTTTCTTCTCCTGATATCAAAAAAATATTCCAAAACATTTTATATAGCTTATTTACTGAGAAAATAAAGAAAAACTGAAAAATACGTTGTGACGTCATACTTACGGCATATCAGACATTTTTTCTTTGCCTGGTGTAAAATCGTTTTAAAAAGACATCATGAAGCATAAAAAAACAGTCACTGTCAAAAATGACATTTCTAACAAACGTAACGTAAACGTAACGTAAACGTAAACGTCCTAATAAACGTAACAAACTTACATTGACATATTTTTTCTTTTTAACCGACTTCCAAAAAACGAGGAGGTTATATGTTCGGCTGTGGATATTTTTTTTTTTTTTTTTTTTTTTTATTTTTTTTTTTTTTTTGTATGTTCAACGATTACTCCGCCGTTTGTAAACCGATTTTCAAAATTTTTGTTTTGTTGTATTAGGTTTCACTCCAATTTGGTACCATGTTCACAAAAGTGGTGACCTGATGATGGGATCCATGAGTAATCGAGGGAACTCCTCGAAATTTATATGGAAACATATGGTGATTCTGGTTTTATGAGAAGCATCCTAAGCATATGCTACCAAAACGCAAGATTTTTCACCGAGGTATACTATGGTTCCGAAGATACTAAGAGAACTCCGGATTCCTTAAAGCTACAAGTTTGGGAGTTTAGGCGCTGTTTTAAGAACTGAAAGCATATTATGCTACTATGCAAATTACATTCATCATCATCATCATCATTAATTCATTACCACGTCAGGGTCACCAATGTCACCAAATTCAACCTTATCTCCAGAGCATAAGGCACACATTTGACATTACTTCTGAGAAGTTAAAGTTGCTTCGATTAAACGTAACATTCTGTCTCACTTACAAATTACAAATTATTTATTTCCAGAAAAATACAATATTAATACAACTTAAGATTAAGACAAATCCCCACACTAGGCATAGCCTGTCCTGTGGGGCCAGAAACTTCGATGAGATACTCTGGAAAACAACCTAATTTCAACCTTTTGCATTGCGTTTAGCGTTCATGGTACAATATTATAATTGCCTGGGCTGTCAAGCGAGCGGCGCGGCGCGGGCGGCGCGGGCCGGGTACTGTGTGCGATCAGCGATGCGTCACGTGCGCGGTGCGACAAGTCGAGCGAGTGCCAGCCTATAGAAACTAGTCCGGTGACCGGTTACTTAGCACGTCACACGTGTTCACTTCGATTTTTTTAAATGTATTGTTTAAAAATTATCTGCAGGCTGCAGCTGATATTATATTTTGTAAGTGTGACTGTAATAAGATACGTAGAATAATAATATACACGTGTATTATTCTACGTACCTATAGTACGCGTTGGCTTACTAGGTAACTAAAAAGAGCCGCTTGGGAGTTGAAGCGTTCGAGACCGGTTTCAGCACGATACTTATAATTTGTTGCTAATACCTAGTTTGTATCCTTCGATCGTGGATTCTTGGAAATCTATTGTTATTCTATTGTGTCTTGCTCACCGGTAAGCTTGTAACAAGATACGTAGAATAATATTATACAGGTGTATTATTTACGTACATAGTACGCGATAGTTTAGTACTAGGTAACTAAAAACTAAAAAGAGTGAAATTATTATTTTTAACAAAAAATTAAAACCGACTTCCGAGGTAAAAACAATAATAACATCCTTATAATATGAACTAAAAAGTATTAAATAATTATTCCTATCTAATAGTGCCTTTTTCCGAATTCGGCTAAAACTCAACTATTTCTGTACTCAATTTTCATAATTTTGAAGTCGGTGCCAGTTCCAAAAGTTTCAATTAATATTCTGTCAGAGAACTGAAGATTCATCTGGTACCGACTTCAAAATGATGAAAATTGAGTACAGAAATAGTTGAGTTTTAGCCGAATTCGGAAAAAGGCACTATTAGATAGGAATAATTATTTAATACTTTTTAGTTCATATTATAAGGATGTTATTATTGTTTTTACCTCGGAAGTCGGTTTTAATTTTTTGTTAAAAATAATGTAAACTGTAATGGAATTAACCATTCGGGCGTAAGTATGACGTCACTTGGCGCTTACGTCTCTTTAGAATACGAAGGATTAAAATCTATTTTTTAGATATCTTATATGCATAATTTTGAAAAAGCAAGAAACACGTGTCGTCTTATTTGAAGTCTACTTTCTTATAAAATAATAAAAATTCCATGTTAAAATTTTGAAATGTTGTCAATTAAATGACAACTAAAAGGACCATAAGAGCTTAAAATAAACCAACTCCGTTGCGCCAAACCGTATATTTTTTCGGGAAAAAAAGTATCTTATTGTCCTTTCCCGGGACTCAAAGTATCTCCGTACTAAATTTCAGCAAAATCGGTTCAGTGGTTTGGGTGCAAAGAGGTAACAGACAGACACTGATACTGATACTGTCTCATACACACGCATTTATATTATTAGTATGGAAGTATGGATGCTCGATTCTTTGGAACATTTTATTGGGCATTCTGCCCATCTCTCTTGCAAAATGCAAACCAGATGCACCAAACGTTATCAAAGACTATCGTTTTTTGCACAATTAATTGCTAAAAAGCAAAAGTCCGCAGCTGATCTGACACGAGCCAAATAATCATTTGCAAAAAACGCAGCAGGAAGCGGCTTGTGGGACTTCCGCGGTTTGCGACGAGCGCAGTGTGGACATACCTTTTGAGATAGATGCGATTTTGCTGTCAATCAAATTATGCGCGAACGAAGTAATTTTAGATTTTTATTTTAACTATTGGTTCTGTGTAAGAGAGAAAGGATCTTATGTGGAATCTCTTTCGAAAATGTGAAAATTCATGCTTTTATTTAAAGAGGAACCAACGTCCACCTTTAAAAATATTAACATTATACTTTATTATTTAATTTAATAAAAACCCACATTTATAATATCTAGGGTATCCGAGAATTTAGATATTTCCCTTAACTTCGACAACCGTAAATTTTTCCGAGATAAAAATTCTATCGTATCTCCTTTTCCGAGACTCAAAGTATGTACAACCGTACATACCAAATTAAATTATCAAAATCAGACATTATTATCACTAGTAATTATCGCAAGAGACAAACATAATGTCGGATTTATTATATAACTAGATGATGATATATACGTTTATCGCGTGGGAACCGTACTTTTTCCGGGATAAAAAGTACCTATCCTATATCCTTTCCCGAGACTCGAAGTATACACTACCAATGATTCAATTTGGTAGCCAAAGATTTTCTGATGGCATATTCTTCAATGATATCATACCTTTCAGCAAAATCGGTTCAGCGGTTTGGGCGTGAAGAGGTAACAGACATACAGATTGACAGATTTTTTTTACAGAAGGCAGGTCGCTATAGCCCTGTCGTCACTGCGACCCATGAGGATCTATTGTGACTTGACAGACAGATAACAGACTCTCGTATTTATAATATAAATGTTAAATATGCATAATAAGTGTTGGTTTCAAGCCCAGGAGCCGCGGTATGTCACGAACTCATGTTTAGTCCATATATGTATGAATGAAGCAACGAGAATTAAAAGTAATTATCATCTCGATAAACTGTATCAAATGTCACACCTTGGACTACATTGGTTGTATTAATTGCAGATCACCAATATGTCGTTCGCCTTGATTGTAATTGTCGGAATTTTTGTTAATTCTGTTGCTACCGCATGAGTTTATTCTGGTATAATTTGAGATATGCACAGATCTATTTCGGTGGAGATATTATGTGTATTATGTTTTCACGCTAGAGGCAGCACCATCATCTTATTTATCTTAAAGACAGGAAACAAAAAGTTTAGTTCGACGTTTGACTACTTTTCTGTCAACATAATATTGTGACGTTGGTGTGCAACATGTCGGACTATTTACTGTATGTGCTAGTAGCGCCCTCTGCTCCGATCATTGCGAAATATTAACTTTAAAAATTAAAAAAATATGGTTCCTACGGATAGGGCCCCGCGGAACATCTAGTAATACATTATTATCTAAGTCTTATCCACAATTTCTAGCCGTGCTTAGGGGATTTTTTCTTAATTTGATCAACAATTGTTCGGTTCATAATCGTCGAGATGAAGGAAAGTGCAGAAAAAATCCGCTCGTGCCTTCAAACTCTCATTTTTTACTTTTTTATTTTGGCATGTGGCTAATGACAAAAAAGTTTGGCAGATGGAGTTTTTTTCTCGCCGTATGTTTGAGAAATTACTGTCTGATGCTGATTATCTCATTATGATCTAACCATTAATAATATTATTAATGACTTATGTAATATAGATTACAATTACATAGGCTTATGTTAGGAAAAAGTCTGTATAAAAATTTCATTGGTAGGTATATGGGTAAGAGGAGGTTGCTTCAGCAGTTTATGCTGAAAGACGCCCGCAACTCCGTTGCGCCAGAATTTATTTATCGCGCGGGAACCGTATATTTTTCCGGGATAAAAAGTGTCCTATAACCATATATCCTTTCCTTGGTATTTCCATATCAAATAGGAAAGTCAGTGCAGCGGTTTGGGCGTGGACAGGTAACAGACAGACAGACACACTTTCGCATTTATAATATTAATCCTTCGATCACGTATTCTTGGAAATCTATTGTTATTCTAATGTTGTCGCGATTACCGGTGATCTAATTAGGCTTGATAGGTTAAAGTAGATATGGATAATGTGACTAATAAAATCTTATATATAAAATTCTCGTGTCACAATGTTAGTCCACGAACTCCTCCGAAACGGCTTTACTGTTTTTACCAAATTTTATATTCAGTAGGTTTGAGAATCGGCTACTGGGTACCTTATATATTGATAAGTGCATATTTTGTTGAATAAATAATAGTAAATTATTACAACCTGAGACTGACGGCGACCATTGTTTGTGCGACGAGATAGTGATCGACGTTGCCATGGCGACATACTTAGTCACTTCAATAAAATAATATGGGCGAAATACTTTATATTATAGCAGAGAAACCTTTGCTGGGACAGCAGCTAGTAAATATATTATATAAGTCATAATCAGCAAGAGTGAATGAAGAAACTCCAATCGGGGTAGTTTTTGGGGTGATTTTGACAATGATCGAACTATCAAATTGACGTCTAGATTAACTTGCCAACGGTAAAGTGCGGCTACAGTTGATCTGCCGTTGGCAAGTGCCGTTCGTCTTTAAGAATCTGTACCTACTTAAAAGCGAAGCTTTCAGAACTTAGGGCCCTAGAATTAATCCTTAGATTGGGGATTCTTGGAAATGCTATTGTATTCGATTGTTATCGCGATCACCGGTGCTCTTATGGGGCTTGAAGGTTTAATGTACAAACAAATGCCAAAATGACCCCAAATAACACTGAAATGGTCCCAGGCGTGGTTAGCTCTCTTTGCCACCATATGCCATGTCTATTATATTTTATTAACATAGTATTATAATATTATGTTCGTATGTTTATCCATGACATTATGTTATAGTACTTTGTCAATAAAAGCAAAGCAGCAACTTTGGCATAATCTACATAGCATTTTATAGTTTTATTGCAATCATTCTTTTTATTTACCGCAACATAAGGCTATCAAAAAGTAATCTCGAAAAAAAATTTAAAGCGTTTTACTAAAAATATGACCAAAGCGCCGGCACATGCTACGACTAAACAAAAAAATATTTAAGCAATAGGCTTTCTAGCAAATAGTTTTTATAAGGCAGCTGTCGTATGCAGATGACATTTTTTCCGGAGTGCGATTTTTAGTGGCTTATATCTATGTTTATTCTGCTTTTTGAGAGCAGATGTTTTGCATGTCGGCAAATTTAGAATTTTTTATAGTTTTGCTATTAATTTTATGTCTTTATGTCGCACGGAGACTCTATTATTAACAAGTAAAACTGATAATATTTGCCATTTCATTATGGACAATTGTATTTTTATAATTTCATAAAAAGAACACCAAATGAGTTTTTTAACACTTCAGTCCACGCTCCAAAGGGTTTAAATATAGAATTCTGCAATAACAATATAGTTTTTTTTCTGATAATAAAAAAGTTGCAATACGCTTACTCTTACGAGTTCGTTCTAAAAATTATGCAAACTCCTTCGTTTAACGAGCATTAAAACATTTTCGAAATTCGATCGATCAATTAAGAAAATATCGGATATTATAATCACGTCATTATTGAGGTATTTTGGACTATTTTTATGGAAAGGGTCCGTAGGTGACCAGACGTATTTCGCAGAAACATTAGGTATTTTGTAGGGATCATGCAATATAAAATAAAGTATAATTGCTATTCAAAAACAAATAACGCAGCCCGAGGCCAAGGGCACGATCGAAAGCTATTCGATTTAAATAAATCAATCCTTTATAGAAATGCATCGATATACAGGCGATGATATTTTTGACAGATATTTTTGGAATTCGATTTTTAAAAAATATTTATGTTCAAGGATAGTAAAAAGTGAAAACATTATGTTTGTAGTTTGTAATTTAATAAAGTTGATAAGTTTTATCATACGTTGTAAGTTTGTAACCCAAACCTAATTTTTGTTGTAAATATATTACAATAGTTGTAGTAGTATAAACAGCAATGGGTTGTTTTCTTTTTATCATCTCCACCAGACGGCGCGACGGTAGACACTTCTAGATTTTCTATTGGTTCCTCACCGGATCTGAAATTATCTGCAGGTTGGCATCACTGACTACATATTGGTTGTGTTTCTAAAAAATATCAGTGTACTGTCAAGTATGACATAAATCAAAATATCTTAAACCTAAGCGATCATTGGCCTAAGCGATTAGGCCCAATCCCCTACCCTTTTCTCTTCCCTACCCTTCCCCATACCCTCCCCTATTACCCCTTAAAAGGCCGGCAACGCACCTGCGGCTCTTCTGATGCTGCGAGTGTCCATGGGCGACGGAAGTTGCTTTACATCAGGTGACCCGTTTGCTCGTTTGCCCCCTTATTGCATAAAAAAAATACTGGTAATAGTTTTAGGAACACGCTGTTAAAATAAAAACTTGTCAAAGTGACAACTGACAACTGAACGGCCTTGTGGCGGCCATGTTACTTTGGAACTTCTTCTACTTTTTATTGTTGGTGTGGTTTTTATTATTTTTTCCCAAATTGTGTTATTTGGGTTTTTGATGTTTATTATTGGTAAAATAATTGCCATTATATATCCGTTATCGTGCACAAGTGCAGGTAAGATGTTGTCAGAACCAAAATTTATAATTCCTGTGACATTTGGTGTGAATAACGTTAAATAGGGCTATTTCTTCCGTGAGTTTAAACTAAAATATCGTTATAATAACTTTATTATCCTATTCATTGGAATATCATTGTGTCTTAATCAAATTGAAATGTATCAAGTTTTACATTCTTTTGCCCAGTTTTGTAGTAATTGTTGATGGCATTCCCTGGTATTACCGATAGTTGTCTACCCATACGCCATCTAGTTACTAAAATGGAAGCTGTTTGACAATCAAATTTAAAAAATAAGAAAATGCCCCATTAATTTAAAAATTGCAAATGCTAAAAAACGCTAAATTCACTGTGATATTAATCGCATTTTCTTTTTTTTCAGGTATGTCAACTTAAAATTCCAACTAGCCGTAAGTAACTTATTGGATGCAATATTAGCTACAGCTGTTGTCTCACTCTCCGTGGGTCCAGCAGCACAAGATGGAGGAACAAAAATGTGTAAGCGGGCCCGCTTCCCACTTATGCCGCTTCCCGATGCCGTAAGATGAGCAATCGTTTCCCTAAAAAACACTGGTCACCTAAAAGCACGGGACAAAAACCTTTAAAAAACAGCACATCGTGGTCATCTAAGCTGGATCATATTTCACCAGGTGATAACGGTTTTTATTGAAACATCGGATTCGACAGTTTTCCCCCACCTGGGTAACTGTTTTATTAGATTTTTTTCTGGAATTTTACGGTAAACTTTTTCGGAGCATCCTGTATCGGTGCACTTTTTCGAAACATTTGGAGGTCGAGTTTTTGAGGGGTTTTTTCTCAAGATGGCGGCCAATTATGCACATTTTTGCCGACGCGGTGCGTTTGAGTGTTTCTCGCGAGAGGACTCTCATACTTATGAGCTTGGATTCCATCAAATAAAAATCGGCGGACGGTTTTTGTCAGGCTTTTTGTCGGTATCGATGAGTTCAGATTTTGAAGGAATCCAGCGACATCCATTGTGTCCATAGGTCGTGATATATACCCGCGTCTATTTTTTTTCGCGAGCCCTGGATACGAGCGCTTGCGCCGTTAATGTTAATGAGACCGCGGACAAAAAACCTTTCAAAATTGGAATGCAATTTTAAAATTAGAATGTTTGAGAGATGAGTGTACACGAATGCTAAAAACTAATAAGTTATGTTTTTATTTCAAACGTTAGTTTTATTTCAAAATTCCCTAAAGCTTATTTGCAACTTGCAACCAGTAAACTTGTCTAATAAAATATTATAATTTATTGACTGCTCCTTACAGAAGCTAAGAAAATTCAGCACATAATTTACACATTTTAAATTTACTAAATCAATAATATGCTGATAATTTCATAATAAAGATGTAGGTACCAAATGTTTTTTGAAGTTTAAGATATCAATTACTTCTCTACATTAAACTTGTATATTTAAATTATGATTATTCATTCCATAATAAATAATAATTCAACAGTATGCAAAATGATCACAATTAATTTATTCATCTACTAATTCCATACTAACACATATTAATCTAAGCAATTACATATTTAATTGAATTATTCTATGCTCGCTTGCTTCTCTAATAGCTACAATGCTCTATGATAAACTATCTTAATTTGCATAAAAAAAAAAAGAATTGTAATTATAGGCTAAGAGCACACGACACACGGCCAAGTGCAAAGCTTTAAATAGATCCGAAAAACAAAGAGTGTAATTTGCACTGGGCAGTATCGCCCATGATCCACCTTATAGTTAGATCTCCACCTTATGGCGTGTACTTAAGTCTTATGTTAAAGGTAAAATAAGGGCGAAGGCGCTGTAATCCTTTGACAAAGCCACCTGTCAAAACAAGATAGTACAGGTGGGTAGGCACCTGACGGCCAGCCTGTACATCAATGCACGGACGGCACGTACTTTACATAAAAACTACAAAAGAGTGGCCAGCGGTCACTGAATTGCCGCCAAGTTGCAGCAGGCGTGCTATTTTTTTTCTGACTGAAGGCTAGTAGGAAAACCTATGATTTGCAATCAAAAGGGTGGTACTCACTGTTTAGGGTGCATTTCCACTGACGCGGAGCGGGGCGGAGAGCTTGGCGGTGGCCGGCGCCGAATTGACCAATCACTATGCTCGAAATCTTCGCTCCGATTCAATGGAACAGCACGATTGGTCAATTTGGGCACCGCTAAGCTCCTCTCCGCCCCGCTTCGCGTCAGTGGAAACACACCCTTACTTATGCAACGAATGCTAGGCATCGCAAACGCATCACTCATGTCCAAGGAGTTATTGACGGGAGTTTATCTATTCCCTAGCGTTTTTGATTGGATAACGTCAAAACATTGACAAATAAACAATGGTGTAAAACGTAATTACCGCATTAAAATCCTCTGGACTGCGACTCTTTTCAGACCCCGTAGCTACGTACGTTAGTTAGCTTTACGTTTTTCAGCGGAGCGTTATGTAGTTAGATATTATGAGGTACATAGCTGGTAAGGTAGGCCGTATAGTCAGTTTACTTTATATATTCGGACTACCTAACTAACTGGATAACCAAAAAGTCGATCTATATTATGATATTTTGATATTCCTTACATAAAAAATTTAAATGATCTGTAAAACTTTCGTTTCTATCAATTGTACTAATAAAGCACACGTCTAAATTCACACTCGGTTTCTTCTAATAAAAAATACAAAGGTGCGCCAAGATGCGATCAAACACTCATCCATACAAAAGGCGCGTGCTATTTTTTTTCACGGAAGACGAAATAGGCGAAAGCAAATACACACAGCCACAAAGGCAGAACTATCGAATTTCTGCTTAAAAAAAAGACAGCACATGCCGAATCTGATCTACCATATTTGACAAAAGGGTTAGACTTATCAAACATTGCATTACAAAAACCGTACCTTTTTGCACCCGCGGTTTTTTGTACGAAAAAATGCGAAATCGATTTTGGGCAGATGTCCACAAATAGAAGGGGTATTTCGTAAAAAACTCAAACAAAGCGACTCTCTACCGTTAAGGGCCCGTCAAAATTTGCTATTATAAGTTAAAGAGTTTTGATTGATACCTTGCTAAATGAACAGGAAACTTGTAAATTAGAAATTTCTGATGTATCACGTCTTGTAAACGATGTTTTGAAGTCTATATCCTGTTATTAATTAATTATTTTGTCGATACAATGTGATAAACTGATAAATTAAAAGCTGTGCATAATTTTTAGTACACTAGATAACGCCCGAAACTCCTATGTCCTTGTCCGGGACTCAAAGTGTCTTCATACCATATTTCATAAAAATCGGTTCGGAGTTTCAGGCGTGAAGAGTAAGTACTGAAGTGGTACCAGACGGACTGACAGATAGACACAGTTTCGCATTACAATATTAGCAAGGATTACTAAGATTAGATAACATAAAAACCTTTTATTTTGGTACCCAAATTAGTAAATTTTAACAATTTATGAAAATTATCTTAAAAAATTATTATTAACTATTTAGTGGTAATAAAGTTGAATGTTCCTTTCAGCGGTGTGTAATGGTTGTAAATGATTTTATGGGCTGTAAACATGCTGTAAATTGTGCACTTATTGACTTTTACAAGTGTAATGACGTGAAGATTTACGTATTTGCTACTTTATGATCGAAGAGTCTCGTTTTAAAAAAAATGATCGCAATGTCGGTCTCTTTGGTGAAAGATAATCATAAAACAAAAATAATAAAGTATCGCCGGAATATGATACAAAAAATAAGACGCGAAATAATAGCATCAATGACATAATATTAGTATAACATAATATTAGTATCATGTATCATAATTTACTTAATCTAAATAAATATCATTTAACTCGTCTTGGCGTAAATACTTCAGTGCCATCAGATTTTTCAGATTGTACAGAAAATTTCACGGTAATTTGGAAGGGGAAAATACATTAAATTTGTTTGTATAAAATTTGTTGTAAATTTCAGGAAAATTTTAATGAAAAATCGCATAATTTTTCAGTCCCGACCAATTTTTCGTCAATACTGGCAGCTTACAATGTAATTCGCCCATTAATTACCTTAAAAAATAAAACAATGTTAACGGCCAGTATCATTTACTTCTGCAGATGTCTTTAATCCATTTTGGCGGTAACTTTCACCTGACAACTGTCAAACTGACATCTGTCAAATGCATATTTGGCGCCAATAAATTTTGCGTTATCTATGGTCTCGGGACTTATTAGTATTTAACGCGAGTTATGTGGACATTATTGACACATTAAGATTAAATATTGGCTAACTATGCCATTTAGGGATAGAATATGCACCTTTTTATTTTAATTAAATGTATTTATTGCTATGTATGATTTTCTTATTCGTTCTGGCCCAATTATTTACAAAATTCTTGTCATAAAAAGGTATTTGGTAATTCATAAATACGTTCATTTTGCGGGACAAAAACTAGCCTATACCTTCGACCTGGACTTAAAGTGATTTTCATACTTAATGTCATCAAAATTTCTTAAGCAGCTTTAGCGTGACAAGATAAGAAACAGGCAGACACACTTTTTGATAGGATAGGGACTGAATTAAGTAGTATCGAAACTACATTAAACTATTAGAATTGATGATAATGAAATCTGACAAACATTTAGTCGGGAGTCCTCCTGAGGCGTTAACCCTTCGTCCTGGCCGTCCTGGCCATAGAGTTAGGAATACATAGAATTCCTTCATAAAATTGCTAATGAGAAACATACTTAATACATAAATTATACATGATGATGAAAAAGAGGAATCAAGCTATGGATATATCATATATTTAATATTAGCCACCCGTGCGGCGTCGCACAGGTATAAAATATAAAGCCACTGAAAAAATGATTAAAATCGATAGCCTATGATCCTTCACGTGGTCTACTTCTTATCTGTGCCAAATAACATGAAATTTGCTCCAGTAGTTCGCGAGATAAGCCCTTTCAAATATTTTCCCCCGTTTTTTCCACATTCTCCTATTAGTGTTAGAGTGATAAATTATAACCTATATGTATATAACCTAATATAGGTATGGCATTATAATATAATGCCATTATCAGATTCCTATTTATGATCATACAGGGAACTGTTAAAAAAAGTTTCAGGGTGGTACAAATTGGTACAAATCGTTTGGCGAAAAAAAAATTACCCCTTTGCAGTGATATGGCGGCAATTGGGATCGAAAAAGTATTGCAAGGTGATTTTCGTGAATGGCTACTCAACGATGATTAGCTATGCAAAAATTTGCCTGGTACAAATGGTTTTTATTAAAATTAATGTATTGGCGTCGGTATGGCGGGCTGTAAGCCACACCCGAGGAGTATGGCATTACGCTACCGCCTACTTATAATTTTTTTCGACTATCTGAAAATACAAGCATTTTTGTGGAACAAATCGTTCGACACTCGTTATTTATCCGACACATTCGATTAACGCCCACGCGTTTGGGCTGCCAGTGCGAGCGCTATGACCTGCACCTGGTACAAATGAGCAAGAAGCCTATAATATGTCATGTCTACCACTTTTCAACCCCTCTGCTCCTGTCTAAGCCAGATCCATATATGGCAGTGACGTGGATTCCTCGTGATGCAGTTTTGGCGGACAGATCCGATCGATCTGATTTTAAATACAATAGCTACTGAGTGTAACTTTAATAGTGTTCGAAATTTAAACGAAATTCAGTTTAAATTTCGAAAAGAACGACGACGCAGAGGTCCTTTTTTAGGGTTCCGTACCCAAAGGGTAAAAACGGTACCCTATTACTAAGACTTCGATGTCAGTCCGTCTGTCAGTCTGTCCGTCTGTCTATCATCAGGCTGTAACTCAAGAACCGCTTCTAAAATTTTTACAGATTGTGTATATCTGTTGCCGCTATAACAACAAATACTAAAAACAAAATAAATTAAATATTTAAGGGGGGCTCTCATACAACAAACGCAATTTTTTTGCTATTTTTTGCTCTTAATCAATAACGGCAACACATAGGCAATTGAAATGTTCACAAAATAGTTAATTGTATTTGTAATTTAATATTTATTAATAAAATTTAAATAAATCAAATAATTAACCCATACAACACAAACCCATACAAAAAATACAATTTTAGCCTATTTTTGCTCTGTAGTGGTACGGAACCCTTCGTGCGCGAGTACAACTCGTACTTGGCCATTTTTTCTAAATTGAACTTTATTGAACTAATTTTGGTGGTCACGTCCCTCAGCCATGAGGATACGACGAGGAAGGAGGAACTAGAATCTAGATGATGCCCGCAATTCCGTTGCGTGAAAATTCGTTTATCGCAAGGGAACCGTACATTTTTCCGGGATAAGTACCCTAAGCCCGTTCCGGGGACTCGAAGTTTCTCCATATCAATTTTAACTAAAAAAGTAACTTAGCGAAGCTCGGAATTATCTGGCAATAAGACCAACCTAAATGTTGTAAAAAACATTTAGGTTGGTCAGGTTTACCGTCTCCTCTTTTCTTATTTCGTTACACAAAAAACATACCAATACAATGATATTCTACATCGTTAAATATAAATGCCAAAGTTTGTCAGTCTCTCTGTATGTCACCTCTACAAAACAGCCAAAATTAAACTCTTATTGTCAATACGGTTTCTGCGATATCAACGAAATTGCAGACAACTGCAGGGCTAAAATGATCGCTTTGGAGAATCATAATATTCAGATTCATTATTTTAATATCGCAAAATGGTCACTGCTTGCAATTCTATAATAATAATTCTATAATTCTATAATAAATATCTACATAGTAGAGATCAACTACGATAACATGGCGCGCCCCTCCAAAATTCAAAACGTTTGATGTGCGTTGTCAAAACGTTTGAAGTGCGTTGTCTTCCGCGGTCGGCTAGTTATGATTAGTTGACCAACAAATCTTGGTAATATCACTAATAACTCAAATAAGTGACATACTAAAATATTACGTGTACTGTGATTGGTTGAATACTTACTACATACAAACTCTTTCATATGAATGTGACTACACACATTGAAACAGTAATTTGGAGGGGCGCGCCATGTTATCGTAGTTGATCTCTAATGGGCATTGTCCAAAAAAAATCACATGTACTTTTTATATTTTTTTTCGTTAAAATAGGGTATTTTAAGAATATAAATTAAATAATTTTGAAATTCATTGGCTAGTTTTTTCTCAATAAATTTTTAAAGTTTCGCTCTGACGTCATCATCGGCGGCCAATTGGCCTCTGCAATATGTTTTTTTTCCTTTCAATCTTATTTATAATGGCTGGTTCGTCAAATGCAAGTTCTCATTATGTGAAAACTGATACGAGAAGCTTACTAAAAGTTCGAAACGTAATGTTAGTGGAATTTATTGCTAATTTAACGCCATTGAAGGTCAAACTAAGGTTAAACATATTTGTTAAAAAATATAAGTAACTAATGGGTATTTTTTTCGTTTATATACAGAAAAACGATCACTGACCTTATTCCTCGAAATGTTTTTGTAATGAGCAAAATTAAAAAAAAATGGACAATCCCCATTAGTAATTACTAATTCATATCTACATAGATGATAGCGGAGCGAATTGACTCTGCACTCCTTCGCAGACTCACTGAGCTACATGTCAGGATAGCAAGATGAGCTGCATTTTGATTATTTGTTAGTATAATATAATTTGTCACAAAATCATTTAAAATATGGACTTCTTTGTCTGAAAATAAATTATTTTTATTTTGTCAGTTTTGACAATTCATTTGCTGAATTGATTAAGAGGGATTGCTAAAATATATTGTGACCATTTTAGCCCTACTATGTGTTAGCAGATTGCAATATAATTTGGCACACATCCAACGGATCTAAGAAAATGTAAAATCATGTAAAGCTTATGCTACAATGCATAACCATAACATGCATACAATGTTTTTACTCAGAACTGGACAGCGTTAATATTGTGATACTGTGGGAAAAAACAATGCTATATTAAAACTATGATTTACCTTCTTAACGCTTTTCATTTTGCGGGTACTGTAAATTTTTTACTTAAACAGTAAACACTATCAGTCCTATATTATATACTTTCAGAACTTAATGTACAAATCGAAGAATATTTTGATTCCTAGGCAGATGGGGAACCTACGTAGTTTGGTCGCGTTATGTCAAACCCAGCCAAGATCAAAGCTAGCATTCAATTAATATAATTGATATGATCTGACCAAATAACGTTGGTCTGTCAACTGCCTAGGAATCAATTTCCTCGATGGTACATTTATGATTTATATATATATTTTTACATTTTAAGCGTGAAAATGCAACAGAGCGGCAGACAAACTTTTGTATTTTTGAAATGAAACTTCTTATCGACGTATGAGCAGCGAACTTTAAACCGTATGAGAGACATTTTATAGGATGGTAAGAAAATCGTCAGGTTTTTTTATTGACACATCAATCAATAGGCTTTACAGTTTACAGTTTAGGCAAATAGACGCTCAATCACTGGACTACAAGTGTATATGCTAGTAACATGGTAATTTTCTACTCCAGTGCAAAAGTAGATCGTATGTCGATCTTTTTTTTTTTTTTTTTTTCTTATTTATTAGGCTTGTGTCGAAACCGACAATGCCAGCCTCATAAATTACATCCAAATTATACACTTCATTGTTAACAATTTGCAAACAGATACTAATTAGCTCTACACTTAAAAAAATTCAAATACAAATTCACTAGCCCCCAGCAAACAGGATCTTTCGGCTGAGCGAGAATGGCGCTCACACAACCGAGCTGTGTCAGCGCCACCCCCGCATCAGCCTCAAACCTGCGCCTCTCTGACTCCACCCGGGCACACTCGACCAAAGCATGGTAAAGATCTTCCCGCTTCTTACACAAACTACAATCTGGCGACATGCAAACTTTCATCATATATCCAAATGCATTGAGTGGAACGTGCCCGGAGCGATATGTCGATCTTATGATCGTATATCTTTGATATACGATCACTAATCAGTGATCACTGAACATACATACAACATACTTCCATAGTAATATTATAAATCTGAAAGTGTGCCTGCCTGTCTATCTGTCCGTCTGTATGTCTGTTTGTTACCTACTAGCGTCCAAACCGCAGAACCGATTTTGCTGGGTATGGAGATACTTTGAGTCCCGGGAAAGGACATTCGTAAGTTTGACAGTTTTGACAATTCATGGGGTGGATACTTTTTATCCCGCAAAAATGTACGGTTCCCGCGCGATACATGAATTTGACGCAACAGAGTTGCGGGCATCATTCATATAGTCCTTCATAAAAAACTTGCACTCTAGCGATCACTTATCATCAGGTAAACCGTCCGCTCGTTGTTATGTAATACATAATGTATGTATCTAGTACATAGGTCTACTGGACGGCACTTTTAGACATAACTTGCATATTTTGACCCATTTACCCACCAATGTTTAATTCCTCTGATATGACAACAACTTGCCACTATAGATTTTAAAATGTTAGACATGCCACAAAAATATTGATATTTTGCAAATGTGGACAGTATTATTTTGAAATACACTAATTAGTAATTAGTGTTAAATTATTATTAAATTAATAATTTCGCCCTGCAAGTAATGTATTTTAACAATATTTTTTTTGAGTTCGTTGATGTCTTTTACTAGAGATATTATTATTATTTTTAACAAAAAATTAAAACCGACTTCCAAGGTAAAAACAATATTAACATTAATATGAACTAAAAAGTATTAAATAATTTTTGCTATCTAATAGTGCCTTTTTCCGAATTCGGCTAAACCTTGACTATTTCTGTACTCAATCTTCATTATTTTGAAGTCGGTACCAGATAGCTGAATCTTCAGTCCTCTGACAGAATATTTGAAACTTTTGGAACTGGCACCGACTTCAAAATTATGAAGATTGAGTACAGAAATAGTCAAGGTTTAGCCGAATTCGGAAAAAGGCACTATTAGATAGCAAAAATTATTTAATACTTTTTAGTTCATATTAATGTTAATATTGTTTTTACCTTGGAAGTCGGTTTTAATTTTTTGTTAAAAATAATAATAATTTCACTCTTTTTAGTTACACTAGTAGGTAAACCTTCGCGTATATTTTACGTATCTTATTACACAGTTCACACTCACAAAATAATATATTATCAGTGAAGTGAACATAATATTGTGCTAAGTAATTTAACAATTTTAATACTTCAAACCTCAAGCGGTCACCGGCGATTGCGATAACAATAGAAAGGCTATTGTGTCTCGTTTTTCCACGATCCAAGGATCTATCAGATAAAAAATTGTATAAACTTGCATAGGATGTAGCGTAGCTACTCGTCTAATATATAAAATTCTCGTGTCACAGTTTTCGTTGCCATACTCCTCGGAAACGGCTTGACCGATTCTCATGAAATTATGTGAGCATATTGTGAGGATATTGGTCTGAGAATCGGCCAACATCTATTTTTCATACCAAAAATTATTTATATGGCAAAACAACGTTTGCCGGGACAGCTAGTAATATAATATAATATTATCATAATTATTGACAGCTGTTCTTGTTATCAAGAATTCAATTTCAAATCCATTCAAATCGATACTTAGTGCGCCATCTATCGATTAATAAGTATAACTAATTAAAAAGACACTTATTGACTTCGTTTAGTTTAAATGCTCTTTTTAAAATAACTTTATTTTAATTCTATATTTTGTCTATTAAAATTTTATAAACTAGTTAGTATAGTATTCGATCTGTATATAAAGTAGTAAAGTATATTCGATTCGGCGTATTCGGCGTATTCGGCGCTGACCGCCGTGTATATTTAAACAAAGTATTGTTATACAGTATAAAATTATTATTATTATTAGTATATCCACACCTATGCCTTGTACTATTATCTATTCTGTGCCATGAGACATTGGTGACCTTAACACGACGTGGTAATGATGAAGACGATGATGATGATGATGATGATGATTATGATGATGAATATGAGTTGCATAGTAGCATATGCTTTCTGTTCTTAAAACAACGCCGAAACTCCCAAACGTGTATCTATAAGGAGTCAGGAGTTCTCTCAGCATCTTCGAAACCATGGTATACCTTGACCCAATATTTGACTTTTTGGTAGCATATTCTTAGTACACTTCACATAAAACCAAAATCACCATATGTTTCCATATAAATTTCGAGGAGTTCCCTCGATTACTCCTGGATCCCATCATCAGGTCACCACTTTGTGAACATGGTACCAAATTGGAGTAAAACCAAATACAACAAAGCAAAAATTTCGAAAATCGGTTCACAAACGGCGGAGTAATCGTTGAACATACAAAAAAAAAAAAAAAAATAAAAAAAAAAAAAAAAAAAAAAAAAATATCCACAGCCGAACATATAACCTCCTCGTTTTTTGGAAGTCGGTTAAAAATACTTTTTTTAATGTTTTTAAGTTTAGGATAAAAATTATATTCGTCCTTACGAACGTTTTTGATTTACAATATCAGTAACATAATATTAATGTTTTGTTTATTATTTTAAGAACATATTATTATGCTTTTTTTAAAACAATTTATGTTTTGTCTAATTTTATAACATCGTAGCGTTTTGTAGCACCAAAAATTGCCCTTAAATCGTACAAAACTTAGGACAGGCTAAGACGTAGGTATATTATATTATAAATAATGAAATGGTTACCTTTTTAAATTTATGAATAGTCCATTTTAAAACTTAGGGGCACTCTATAAATAAAAATCAAAAGTCAACTCTTTCCTAAAGTATCGCTTTGTTTTGTTAGATGTGGATGCTAAAATGTATTTTAAATAAGCCATGTCTGTAGCTTCTAAATTCGATACATTTTTAAAACGCATTATCAATACACATATTGTTCTTAATTGCTACAGGTGATAGGCCATATTAAATTTAATATCTCTTACATTACCGACCTTACTGCTCTTATAATAAGATTCCAATTATCACTCGTATTATGTCAATATATATTTTTCCTAATATAGTCCTTATAGCCTTGATCATAGGGTTCAAGTTGTGAGTTAACCAAGAGTCCTGACACATAGCTACATTGCAATTATTTAGCACATGTTCGTGGCATGTGGCTAGCACGCGCTACGAAAAGATGTGGAGCCGGTATTGACTTTTATCTTCTTTTTTTTGTAAAACCATTGTATAGAGTGGTTACTCGTTATTTTTATTAGAAATTCAATTTAATGGATATGTTATCAAATTAACTCAGAACCAATAAAAATACCTAACTTGTACTGAGTCTCTCAAACCAAGTAATTCCTTTTTGTTTGAAATACACTCTTAAAAATATAAATTTTTTCGTAGAGACATACAGATTACAGGTTATTTGGTGTACTTAGTGTTAGAAACCGCGAGGTTAGTTATAAAACATCATATAATGTTTTATGAAGTTTGTATTGCGTCTAGCCTCGTCACGTCGCTTTGAATTGGACTATAAAATAAAAATATCTATACTTACATAATATAATAAAACTGTAGAAATGAAAATTCTTTATATTAAAGATATTCAAAAATTAATAAGCGGGGGGTGTTCCTACATCGCTTTAGAAGCCAAAAATGTGGTTAGTTTTTAGGGTTCCGTGCCCAAAGGGTAAAACGGGACCCTATTACTAAGACTTCGTTGTCTGTCCGTCTGTCCGTCTGTCTGTCACCAGGCTGTAACTCAAGAACGGTAATAGCTAGAGAGTTGAAATTTTCACAGATTATGTATATCTGTTGCCGCTATAACAACAAATACTAAAAACAAAATAAAATTAATATTTAAGGGGGGCTCCCATACAACAAACGTGATTTTTTTTGGCCTTTTTTGCTCTATTTCAATAATGGCAACAGGTAGGTACCTAACTTTTTCACAAAATCATTAATTAAATGTTTACTTTAATATTTAATAATAAAATTAATATGAAATAATACAAGTTCGGGACTTTCGGCGACGTTTTAAGAACTGAAAGCATATGCTACTATGCAAATTACATTCATCATCATCATCATCATCATCATCATCATCATAATTATCAGTCACACGATGCATCGTTATGAGTTACGACCCTATTATTGGTACTTTTCATAGTCTTTTCGAGACTCGAGTTTGTCGAGTGATTTTGAAAATTATATTTAATGTTGTTACAAAGTAAATGATTTAAACTTGGTGTTGTGGTTTTGGTAGCCAATAATTGGTAATTAATAATTTAATCTAGGAAACTCCTTGATTGTGACAAAATATATAGTTATATTATTGTAGCTTAAAGTAGTTAAAGTGTAATATTTTATTATGTTGAGCTGATGAGTTTACATGCGGAAGTTTTATAATACAACGAAAGTCACTGAACCAGAACTCTAGAGCCTTCAGAGATAGGCGTTTGAACATTTCAGCATTGCTTGAGGAACTCTAAGAATAATAATATACAGGGGTATATTCTTGAAATTCTTTAAGAAATTCTAAAGTGGTAACGAACCCAGTTAATAAGTTTTCATATGAAAGTTTGGGGGTTTCATCGTTGTTTTAAGAACTGAAAGTATGCTACTATGCAAATTCTATTCATGAAAATTCAGTAATAATATTATAGTAAATCCATACTTAATATTATAAATGCAAAAGTGTGTCTGTCTGTCTGTCTGTTAAATCTTCACGCCCGAATCACTGAACTGATTTGGCTGAAATTTGGTATAGATATACTTTGAGTCCTGGTAAAGGACATAGGATACTTTTTATCCCGGAAAAATGTACGATTCCCGCGCGATTTTGGCGCAACGGAGTTGCGGGCATCATCTAGTAAGTAATAAATAACGATGTGTATAGTAGCCATTTCATGACAGTTGACTGCGTATTAGATTAACAGGTCTCTAATTTATAGTAGAGTATGGCTTATGGCTTGTGAGACATAGCATAAAACTTTTTTTAAAACTGCCTGAGTATAGTAGTTGTGATAATGTCATACCTAAATCCTATATAATATCTACAACTGACAGCTTATATGTTTACCGGTAAATAACTAAAAAGAGTGAAATTATTATTTTTAACAAAAAATTAAAACCGACTTCCAAGGTAAAAACAATAAGTACGAACTAAAAAGTATTAAATAATTCTAACTCTTTAATAGTGCCTCTTTCAGAATTCGTCTAAATCTCAACTACTTCTGTACATTACTAGCTTCATTACTTTGAAGTCGGTACCAGTCCCAAAAGTTTCATATATTCTGACATTGACTGATTAACTCACGATTAAATTAGCTGGTACCGACTTCAAAATAATGAAGCTAGTAATGTAGAGAAGTAGTTGAGATTTAGACGAATTCTGAAAGAGGCACTATTAAAGAGTTAGAATTATTTAATACTTTTTAATTCGTACTTATTGTTTTTACCTTGGAAGTCGGTTTTAATTTTTTGTTAAAAACAATATTTTTATTTTTCATATTTTTGAAGTGAAAACTTCTTTAGCGGCGTTGAGCACTTTTGTGGGATGGGTAAAAACTGTGAAACTCGCGTCAGATTCTCGTGCTAATAGAAAAACTTTGGAAAAACCGTAAGACGGTTGGAGAGAAGTGTTTTGTGTCGAACTCGAACTCGAATTCGATCTTTATTAATTAATTTATTATTAGATAATCGATTCTTTATAAAAAATCGTTTTTCATAAATAATGGGTTAAAATTTAATCGATTGTAAGGGTTTAGATTAATTAAAAAAAACGATTTTTTAAACATCGATCTTTGAAAATCGATTTTTTAAAAATCGATCTTTTGAAAATCGATTTAAAAAAAATCGATTTTCATAAAAAATGGGTTTAAAATTTAATCGATTGTAAGGGTTTCGATTAATTTAAAAAATCGGTTTTTTAATAATCGATTTTCATAAAAACTGGGTTAAAAAATGCACAACGTTAATAATCAAGTTTTCAGTTTTCACTTCTGCCGGCACTCCCGGAGTGCAACCCGTCTTTCTTTTCCCAGAAAATTTATTTTCAGTCTTTAGTCTCCATGCTTCTTTTGCCTCTTCTTTTTCTTCTTTCTTTTCTCAGCTCTCCTTTTTCTTTTTTTTTACTGCTAAAAAACTAAAGCAATCGATTTTTAGATCAGTACAAGGTCTAATATTATACACGTCTATTTTTAGGTGCAGTAGTTCTAAGTTCTTATATTGTTAATAGAATTATATTTTCAGATAATTGTGATGATTTTTGCAGTAGGATAAAGTACAAAATAACTTTAGTATGTATTGCAAAACTCAAAGATGAGATCCATGTCATCTATTAGGTTTTTTTATATTTTCAAGAACTAATTAGACACCCTTTATATTGTTAGGGAAAATGGACAAAAAATCTTAAATAAACATTAATTAGTATATACAACACGACCATTAATCCAATGAAATCAATAGAAATTACAAAAAATTAAATAAATGTATTCAAAACTTAGGTGCAAAATTTCGCCTTCCTTAACCTATTTGCTAAGAAATTGCCGAGCGCGTGTTTACGCGGTCATATTATTTACGAAAACTGATCCCATTTTAAAATTTTGTTCCCGAAGGCGTCTCTAATATATTTTTTCAATTCAACAGATAGCTTGAGAAGCTTATAAAATTTACAGTGGTGAGAAATAATTAGAGTAATTCTTATTTTTATGGTATTTTTGTCATAAGTGTCATCTATTAGTTCAGTGTTTAGCATTAGGTATCTTCCCTTAATATAGTTTGGATATCTTATTTTTTTGTGCAGCGTAAATGATTAAAAATACAAATATTTATTGACCAAAAAATTTTAACATTGAACTTTTATAGATTTATTTGGACAATGATTTTTATTGAATAAAAGAATATAGCAAAGTAAACCATCTCCACACACGTCTCTGTCCCCTTAGTCACTTGTCCCGTCAAAATCAGTCTACTAGTTGATTTCATACACCTGTTACTGTTGGTACTCGCAGTACAGTGTACACCGAGAGCACATCTTTACTTCATTTTAATATAATATCTTTGGTGCAATTATAAAGTATGTTGCAGTTTTGATCGTGGTTAATAATTTAATGGTTCAAATCCATACTTCCATACTATACTAATACAATTATAAATGCGAAAGTGTGTCTGTCTGTCTGTCTGTCTGTCTGCTACCTCTTCAAAAACTGCTGAAACGATTTGGCTGAAAGATATGTAGATACTTTGAGTCCCGAGAAAGGACATAAAATACTTTTATACCGAAAAATGTACAGCTCTCACGCGAGGCGTTATCTAGTGTACAATATGCCATATTTGTAAGTATTTTGTTTAAGCGTAAAATTAACTATAACAAGTTAGCAACTTACTAGTTAGTTACTTTGGTGATGCCAAATGGACCTTGAAAACTATACTTACAAAAACGTCAATAAAAAATCCACCACCTGCCCTCAGTAGCCATCGTTAATCATGGCTCTAGTGATGTCATGATCAATATCATGCGAATTAATGATTTATAGATCATTGGGTGACACCCGCAACACCGTTGCGCCAAAATTCGTTTATCGCGTGAGAACCGTACATTTTTCCGGGATAGAAAGTATCTTATATCTTTTCCCGGGACTCAAAGTATCTTCATACCTTTCAGCTAAATCTGTTCAGCGGTTTGGGCGTGAAGAGATAACAGACAGACGGATAGATAGACACACTTTCGCATTCATATTATTAGGATGTAGACCCAACACCCGTACTGTGCCAATGTGATGCTACATGGTTACATCCTAAATGATGATGATGAATTTAACTTGAGCGCTACATAAGACTCTCGGTAATTTTCGATTGTTTATAAATTATAATTTTCATGTTATTATGTAGAGTCTCATTAAGATTAATAATTTTGAAGTTTAGACAGAAAATGCGTTTGGTTATTTATAGGTATAAAGCCTCCGTGGTCTAGTGGCTTAGCGCGTGGCTCTTGATTCGGAGGTAACGAGTTTGACAACGATGAGCATGCAAGAGCATTCTTCTCTAGCGTTGTATCGGTCATCCGTCCTGCTGGATTACGAGAAGAAGGAAAGAGACACATGAGTCATGCTCATGCCGTATATACGACTTAGATTAAAATGAATTTGACCCAGAGTCCCCAGACAATCTTCAAGTGAAAAAACTTCAAATGTGCATCGGTTTAAAATAAATAAACTATCGCAACTGTTAAAGCTAACCTTCCTGTCCCAAATAGCAAATGCCTAATTAACGAAAACAAAAAAATGTGAAAATATATCGCATATTTTACGGCATGGGAACTGCGGAGACGTGACAGGACATTTAAATTTCGAACGCGGGCATAGACAAACTCGATGTTTTTAAAGCGGGAACAGATTGGCACAAAAACGAATTTCCGGGTGTCAGTTTTACATGTGCCGTTTTTGAAGAAAAAATAAACTATAAACATTTCCGTAGCGGTATTTTCGGTTTTTGCCGCAATGTCTGGGGATTCGTGTGAAATCTCCCATCTTGTATAATAAGGTGACGATGTCATAGAAACCAACATTCGTTATCTTTTAGATCTCTACTTGTACATTCTGCACGCATACCTGTGACATAATATACTTAGTAACTTTGTTGTTTTATATTTATAGATACTTCTATAATTAAATATCAAACGTAAAACATGTTTTACATAAAACATGTAAAAATATGTTGTCAATTGCTACAATTACTATTTTACACTTTTATTGAAGTACTACTACTACACTTTAGGAAATATCAAAAACGTAAGTACTTAGGGTATGTTTAAGTACTTAATAATAATTTACAGTTTTAAAACTGATTAGTACTGAAGTTATATTCTAGGATGATAATAATCTTAAAATTAATAATAAGAATATAGGACTGTCAATGTGCCTTGTCACACATCCAATGACAAGAGATAAGAAGTCGGTTAATAATTAGTGCTGTTTGTAGGATAAATAACGTCAGAACATTAGGATATAAGTATCAAGAGAAAGGAATGTAACACCAAAATTAAGTTGAGATTTGGTGCGGTCATAAGCCCTTCAAGGATAAGGTACGTCCTGTACTGAGAGTTCGGCAATTGAGCTACAGGTTTAGGGGAGCAACGACCTATATCCTAGCGAGCCACGAATTGTAACGCGTACATATTAAACTTTATTTTTTGTGTCTTAGAATCTACTTCTAATCATAGCCGCGGCTCGAAACACAAACGTCACACGTCACTTTTACGCGGCGAGTCCAATTTGATTCTTATAAGAATGGAACGCGTTCGATATTTGAATTTCTTTCGGTTGTCTATGACACGTTTTTGAAATGCGAACGTGTATGTGGGAAGTTTATGTTTTTAAGAATTTATGTTCCGCCGAGTGCGTTGGCTTGGCTATTTTTACATTTTTTCGGTTTATTGCCTACGAGTTTATGCAATTAATAGGATATTTTATTGTGCTCGTAAAGGACTAGATGTGTTTGATTGAGTGAATCCAATCCTAGCTATTAAATGATTAGGGGAAAAAGCGGTGGGATAGTAGAACTTTGAATAATATAAGTAATATAATATATTTTTTAAATCATAAGCTGTGTGTCCGTCTGCATTCTTTTTATCATTCATAAAGTGTTGAACCGATTTTGATGAAATTCTGTGTGGCCCCGGAAGAAGACATAGAATAGCTTAATCCTGAAAAAATAATTGATTTTCGGAAACTAAATACCTAGCTGGCAACATCGAGTAATCTGTCTCAGATATTGATTATTATTTACTGCCAGTTACTAAAAAAATATGAAAATAGTGGCACGTAATAAATAAAATAGTTACTTAGGCACGTATCTTATGACATTAAATGCAAATGGCTGTGCAATCGTTTATATGTGCTGAATAATAATTTTCTTTATCATCTATGCCTATTAGCTACCAAGTATAGTTTGGATTAACTAAATTGCTAGCAATTTCACTGGTTCTTGGCGCCAACAACTTAATTGTCATTAATGACCATAGAGTATAGACTATATTACAAATAAAAAAAAAAAACAGCGCTTCAAGGATCTTTTGAAATTGGATATCATTCGATCCAATTTTGAATTGTGAAGGAATATTTATTGACTCTTTACTCAATGGATGAATCATTGTAATAACTAGTCAAAATATTAACCAATCAACAACGTCCTTAATCCCACTCCACAAATCTGGGTTAAAATTAATCCCGGGATAGGTTAAGGTTTCATTAACTGAGTTCTGTAGAAGCAGACCTTGTGGTTTAAGACCACTCGAATTTCGAATCTATTGCCCAAACCATTGACAATTTGAGTGTAGCTCAAAGTAAATCCTTCTCTTGTCTAGAGCTTCTTTAAACATGATAGGTATTTAGTATTTACTATGTAGGTACATAGTAAATACTAAATACCTATCATGTTTAAGCCTAGGTAGGCTTAAATTCGACCCAGCGTCGTACGTTTTTAAAATCATAGACAATTTAGCGCCAAAAAGTTTGAAATAAGAACAAGCTAAGTCACGTGCCGTATAAACAAAGTGTTGCGAAAACGTCACGTTAATACAGGTGCTCCAACTTCTCCACGTGATTCATACAGCGTGTTCCAGAAATTGCGAAATTCGAATTTTTAAAATTTGCGAGGTGGTACAGACCCAGTTTTTGACACAAACCATTTGGATTGGATTTTGTACCATCAAAAAATTTGATTCATAGGCAGACGACTGACCTACGTCATTTGGTAGAGTTATCTCAATTTAATGTTATTCGTCTTTTGAAATAACGCGACCAAATTACGTAGATCTATACTATCTTGTATACAATCAGTTAGTAAGTTACTTAACTTGTTGAGGTAATATATTGGTAGACACGTGCTTTCGTAGTTATAAAATTACTGTCTTATAAATGGTGTAACAAAACTAAGTGATAAAACTATAGGGTGTGTACCACAGACATATATCAAGATCTATTTATTTCTTGATCTATTTATGTGGTGTGTACTTATTCCTCGTAGAGAGTTCACTGTGAGAGTAGCAGCCCTAAAAGACAAAAATTTGTTTTACTTTTGTCTGGGAAAACTCGTGACGCCGCGCTGGGGCGCTTGCTCAGACAAAAGTGCACAGCAAAACAACCTTTGCCGGGTCACTTCCTAATTTCCATTGATACCGAGTACCAAAGGATAAAAAAGGACCACCATGCCCAAATGACCCCACCAGGGTTCATTCCACCCCAGGTCAGTACCCTGGAGTTAACAGGACCTTTTTTTAGAGGATCCATTTTTTATCGGCCATCCTAGCGCCTGATTTTACTTATATGAGTACCGTTAACACACAGGGGACTGAGAGTAAGGATAGATCCGACGATATAAGCGCAAGATCAGTGAGTGTTTGAATAAGGGCAAAAAGTTCTGACTTTTTAAATACTTAATGCTTATCCTTGTACAAGATATAACGCTCGTATAATTGCTAGAAAATTTGCTTTAATATACCTCGAGAACGGTACATTTTTCCGGGATAGAAAGACATAAGATACATGTCTTTCCCAGGACTCAAAGTATCTTTATATAAAATTTCAGCAAAATCTGTTCAGCGGTTTGGGCGTGGAGAGGTAACAGACAGACAGACAGATATACTTTCGCGTATATTGTATTAGTATGAATGGACATTTTTAATTTCTTGATATTTTCTACCCTTTTCAATATTGGTTGTTAATTCTAATTGAATCTACATCGGCTATGCGTCAACAAATTAATAATTTCATTAGTTATTTTCATTATTATCTTAACTCAAATAATTAAAAGGTTTATGTATTTAATAATTTATGTACACAAATTGTTTACAGTGAAAGACAAACTAGATATTATAATATTTTAGTACGAGCAACGAGCATAATTACTCCTTATTCCAATTGGATTCTCTTCATAACGATATGAAAAAAGTTAAACATAAAAAGTAGCGAAAAAAGTGGTTAATATTTAACCCCCTTTTCGCTACTTAAAAAAAAACAATATCTCGGGATCTACTGTCGGGGGCTGGAGGCTACGTTTCCGCATTCCGCGCGGCCGGCGACCCACTGCGCCACTGCCCGCGATCCCTGATCCTGCCGCGGGATGGACTATCGATATGTCGACTATCGATAGTATCGACGATCGATATAAAGTATCGACTGTCGATATATCGATAGTTTGTGGACCGGTCGGTGTAGTGAGAAAGCCCGATGTTGCCGATGCGGAGTCGCCCAGGCCGTACATAGCGGCTAGTGGACGAGGTACAGGAGTGATGATGATGAAGGAGGCGTGTTCTGTCGACATGTGGGAATATCGACCCCATAACAAAATTATAAAAAAAATTACAAACTTAGTGCGACAAAATTTGTTTATCGCGCGGGAGCAGTTTTTTTTTTGTGAAGGCAGGTCGCTATAGCCCTGACGTCACTGCGACCCATGGGGATCTATTGTGACTATAGCGCGGGAAAAGTACGTGTTTTCGTGATCAAAAGTATCCTATATCCTTTCCCGGGACTCAAAATATCTCTATGCCAAATTTCACCAAAATCGTTTCAGTGGTTGGACGTGAACAGGTAACAGACAATACAATTCGCATTTATATGTAGTACTGTAATATAATTATGGATGTCACTTTTCCAACGTAATACGTATTAGATAAAAACAGAGGGACCGTATTGTGTAAATAATATTTTTTATAACAAAATAAGTAAATAAAAAAAAAACTTTCATAAGCTCGGTCATGATTATAATCTATCGACGTTCTATTTTTGAATTATCACCATGTCAAGAAAAAAATGTTAATTTTATGCATAGGTTTATGCAAAGTATATAAAATAGATTGATGTTTTTGCTCTTTGTAATACTAAATAAACTAACAAAATAAATTGTTGTAAAAAATTGGTATAAAATAAAGTGCCTAAGGCAATGGTGTAATATTATGTAGGTAAGTACTTATATTCACATATATTGTAGTCGCTATAGTGAGTTAAAACTAATAAATATACCACACATGTACTGCCGCACTCAGAGACGAATATTGATTACTTAACTGTAATTAAATGAAGATTTTGCCATAAGACCCATACATAATATCTGTTAAACTCTTCATTAAATTAATAATAAAAAATTGACAGAAGATGTCATCATAATATTTTTACGTTTACCAATAAAAAGCGCTAGGGAAAAGACAAACTTCAGTCAATAAATCTCAGAAAGAGATATATAAATTACTAGATGACTACTCAAAGTATCTCCTTACCTCCATCGCCTCCTTCGTCCAGTGGTTTAGAGCGTGTCTCTTGACTCGGAGGTCGTGGAATTCAATTCCCGCGTTGGAAACATGTTATTTGAAAATAGTTTGGTTAGGATAATGCAGGCTGATCACCCGATTGTCTGACAAGTAAGATGATCCATGCGTCGGATGGACATGTAAAAAGTCGGTCCTGCGCCTGATCTCTCGCCAGTCGTGTCGGTCGCCCGTCCCCCATGGATTATGAGACTAAAAGGAATAGAGAGTGCTCTTGTGTTCTGCGCACACAATTGGGCACTATAAAAGTTACTCCTGCGTAACTGGCCTGGTTGTAATGAAGCCGGCTACCGTCACCGAAACCAGTGTGGGAGTAATTATTATACCTTCAGCAAAATCGGTTCAGTGTGAAGAGGTAACAGACAGGCAGACTTTCGCATTTATAATATTAGTACGTAGTTTCTTAGAATATCACAAGGTCACGACGATATAGGTCAACGAAATTGAACTTTCATCAAGGCTGAAACCCAGACAGCTGAAATAATGACTTCCTTTTTATCGCGCGGACATTATCACGTAATGTTTCATTCCGATAACAATGAATGATTGAGCTTTAACTTATGGAAGTTGCTGAATTTATTTTTCCATACATGGGTATGGAAAAATAAATTCAGCATAGTAATTTGTTATTTCGATAAGAAATAAAGGAATACATAAAACAAGGAATTTGGCACGCCATGACATTGTCATGAACTATACTGTACTCGGCGAAACGTGGCGGTAGCGAAAAAATGTCATTTTCTATACAAACCGCGATTGACAATGAAGTGTCAGATGTTGTCAATCGCGGCTTTGTATAGAAAATGACAAGTTTTTGACAGGGAGTCAATGACCGCTACCGCCATATTTCGCCGAGTACAGTATAAGTATGAATATGAAGTGAAACAGCTGTCCAAAAGACGCCATTTTAGTTACATTCAAATCTTTTAAATACTAGCTGTCCCGGCAAACGTTTCTTTGCCATATTATATAAAGTATATCGCCCGTATTATTTTATTGAATTAGTTACTTAAAAAAAAGTGTGTCAGCTCCGACGCACGACTGGAGTTTACTCTACTATATATATAAAATAATATAATATAATAATATAAAAAATAATATAATAATTAAGTATATAATTATTATATTATTTTATATAATATTATATTCCGATAGGTATATTACCTTTATGGTCTTAATACACTCACAGCCAAATAAGAAAGTTGCGCACTAAAGGTGCGCACCAAAAACGTGACACATTTTCGTTACTTGTTAGTAGGTTTTACCCCTCGGATTTTTCTCATACCGGACGCCTTATATATGAAAATCGATTCTTAAGAGGCCGGGTACACTTGGAATTTCTCATACATACGTAATTCCAAAATCATTTTCTCATACGAAAATATTTAACATGTTTGAGTTGTTTTTCAGTTTAAAATAAATATAAAATTCCTGCTAAAACTCCAAAAAAAACCACAGCCGAAATATAACCTCCTCGTTTTTTGGAAGTCGGTTAATAAGTACGTCACCATGGCTACGTCCATCGCTATCCCGATTCCCGTGACCAGCGTCGCATAAACAATGGTCGCTCTTTATAGACAAATAATTTGCAATAAAATAAAATTGCGACTATAATTAAAGATCTAAGCTATCCTATCTCTCAAGTTGGAAAAAGCACACATTTAAAAAAGAAACATTAAAATCGGTTAAGTAGTTTAGGAATCCATCGCGGACAAACATCGTGACAGGAGATTTTTAGATGTACATAAATAAAAAATAATTTTAAATTATCTTAGTCTCGCTTAAACTCGAAAACGGCTAAACCGATTTGACTGATTTTTGTCTTCAAATGTTCGTGGAGTGTGGACGTCCAGGAAAGGTATTAGGAGGAAAATCAGGAAAGCGATACAAAGTTCATCGGATCAAACATCGTTAGTTTAATTAAAAAAGCTGTCATTTACTTTTTCGAATATGGTGTTGTTTTGATTTTGAGGCGCCCAACTAAGCTTGTATTTCCCAGGTTTTTTGGAGGGTTTTTTGACAGGTCATAATATTTTTTTTTAATACCGCGGTTGATTGGTTTTTTTTTTTTTTTTTTTTTTTTTTTTTTTTTTTTTTTTTTTTTTTTTTTTTGGCACTGACACCGGCGGTGTACTTTGCCATATGCAAAGGTAGGGAATAGGCGGTGGAAAAGTAAAGTAAGTACGGAATTTTGGATTTCGGATCTAGTTAGGAAATTTTATAAGGTTTAAGTACATATATTAAAGGTTAATTGAATTGCTACGTAAATATTGAGATAAACATAAGTAAACTGATTTGTTACATGAATTTAATAAAGTTGGTACAGATGTAGGAAAGGGTATAGACATAGAGGAGAGACTATCATAAAGGCAGGAGTGATCATACAGAGGACAGGAAAGAATAATATGATTCAAATCACCCACTTCCAAACCGCAATCGCAAGCATCATTGTTGCGAATTCGTATTCTTTTTAGGTGGGCCGGAGTGAGGGCATGTCCTAACCTCATTCTTATTAAAGAAGAAGTTGTGCTTTTTGATAATTTTATTTTGAAAAACCAAGGTCTGAACTGAATCTCAGGTTGTATTAGCCTATATTGTACACCTTTTTTATGACTCGTTCGTGCCCAGTCCTTACTCCAATCCTGTTGGAAAAAGTTCTTAGCAAGGGAAGGCAAGTCATGACAGTAATTCATATACGGAAAAACATCTCCACTAAAAGCAGCATCTTTGGCCAAAGCGTCCGCTTTTTCATTTCCAAGAATGCCGCAATGACTCGGTATCCAGACAAACGTAACAGATAAGTTAGCAACAATACATTTCTGCAAAAGATTTCTAATTTGAATGATTATAGGAAAACATTTTGACTTAAACGTAAATCCATTTAATGCTTGAAGGGCACTTAAAGAATCGGTAAAAATGACAGTTTTATTAAGTTTTGCTAGTAAAATGTAGTCGACCGCTTTAAATAGGCCATAACATTCTCCAGTGAATACGGAAGTTTGCGGCGGAAATTTGACTTTTTGGACTATGTTGTATTGGAGATGGTATATACCAACTCCAACACAATTATTATTGACGATTGATATTTTAGAGGCGTCTGTGTAAATGTGATGCCAGCCTTCCCAATTATTGGTTGTTAAATAATTGAAAAATGGTTTTGCATAATACTTATCTGATTTTTTTAAGCCTATGTCGTAACGGATATCCGGATCCAAAATGAGGGATTCAAAGGAAGAATGAAACAGAGGATATACAGGTAATCTAAGTGTAGGGGCGTCAAGGAATGAGTATCGCACATAACTATTTACTAAGCAAGGGCGAGATTTGTGTATCCAAAAATTATCCTTGTTTACTAAATCTAACAGTTTTTTCAGTTTCGGAATAAGAGGATGGTTTGAAAATTGCAAACAGCGAATGAAAAACTTGTCAGCCAGATATTGTCGCCTGAGGTAGAGCGGTGGTTCCCCACATTCTACCTGTAATGCATTTATTGGCGAGGAAGCCATGGCTCCACAAATGATTCTCATAGCTTTTGCTTGCATCTTATCTAATTGTTTGAAACCAGCTACGTTACAGGGTTCAAGAAGGAATGTTCCATAATCTAACACACTTCTTATCAATGCGTTATACAGTAATTTTAAGTTAAACGGGTGAGATCCCCACCACACACCTGAAAGGCACCTTATTATGTTTAAAGTGCGTTCACACTTTGACACAACATACTCGTTATGAGCATTACCATTGAGTTTTGAATCTAAAATTACCCCTAAAAACTTTGCCTCCTTGTCGACTGGAATTAGCAATCCATTATATTTTACCACCACAGGCGGAGGTAAGCGCATACGGGTAAATAGAACAGCAGTACTTTTATTAACCGAAAGATCTAATCCATTTGCATCTAACCATATTTTTAGTCTTGCTAGACAGCGCGATAATCGAATAGAGGCCCTTGCAATGGATTGGTCTATGACATAAATTGTTAAGTCATCGGCATATTGCAAAAAATATAGTTCATCATCTACATACTCTATATCTGTTAATGTAAATGATGTCAAGTCTGAAGTCCCGCCAATAACTGCTTCTTCTAAATCTGATGTATAAATATTGTACAAAGGTGGACTTATTGGTGAGCCTTGTGGAAGTCCTTTATCTACAACCCGCAATTCCGTTGACGTTTCATTTTGCAAAGGCAGAGCGAGAAATCTTTCAAGTAATATGTTTATAATAAAATTAATTAATATTATGGGAACACCTAGTAAATGTAGCTTTCGTTGGAGTATATCTATTCTTACGTTATCATATGCTGCATTTATATCTAAAAAAGCCGCTAAAACAGATTTGTTTTCTGTAAAAGCGATACGAACATCTGTGGTAAAAAGTGCAATATTGTCTATTGTACCTTTTCCTTTTCGGAATCCATATTGACTTTTGGCTAGGAGGTTATGTTTTTCAATATACCATTCCAAACGATTCTTTACGAGATGCTCTGCAATCTTTAATAGCACTGATGATAAGACTATTGGGCGATAGGAGGAAGCTGAAGAGTGAGGTTTTCCAGGTTTTAGAATGGGAACAACCTTCTGTGTTTTCCATGAATTTGGAATATTACCTGTTAATAACATTGAATTAACCAAATCCAAATAATAAGTTAAAATTTCATCTGAAGAGTGTTTAAAAAACGAGTATGGGATTCCATCAATGCCCGGAGCCGAGTCGTTTAAATTTGCGACAACTCCTTTTAACTCTTGTAGAGTAAAAAGCGAGTTAAGGTCTTTAAGGTTAACTTCACCTAAAGGTGATGGACGGAGAAGTGAGACAGAGGGAGGTGCTAATCTCTTTAAAAAATCATTGGCTAGAGAATCGGGCATAGGATGGAAAGGCGGCTTATATGCAGATCTATACCTTCTAATATTGTTCCAAACTGTGGAGGCATGTGTGTCCGGACTAATAGATTCGCAAAACCTTTTCCAGCTTGCAGACTTCTTTTTCCTAAATAATTTTTTCGCGTCGTTAACAGATTTACAATATATAGTGTAGTTTTCAAATGTAGAATTATTGTTATATTCTCTTTCAGCCTGTTTTCTTTTATTTATAGCGGCTGAACAGTCAATGTCCCACCAAGGAGGTGATGGTATGTATTGCTTAGTTTTCTTAATAGGAAGAGTTTCATCTGCTGATTCGATTAAAGCAGACGCTAAAGCATCAGCACAAACAGATTCATTTCCTGGTGATATACCAGGAAGAAGAGACATTTTATTTTCCAGTGCATGATGAAACTTTTCCCATTCTGCATTTTTTAAATTATATTTTAATGATGAAGAATTAGAAGGATGATTCTGCTTTTTATTTTTACAGGGGAGAGACAGAAGAATAGGGAAGTGATCACTACCATGACTAGATGATAAAACTGACCAGTGTAAAAGAGAAGAAAGATTTGAAGTACAAATAGACAAATCAGGAGCACTATAACCCTCATCGGGTGCAGTTTGCCTCGTTGGAAACCCTGTATTGAGAATGCATAACTTGTGGAAATCTAATAAATCTAATATTTCAACACCCCATTGATTGTTGTTACTGCTACCCCAAGACAAGTGTTGAGCATTAAAATCGCCAAGAATCACAAAAGGTTTTGGTAAATGGCTAATTACATTTTTAATTTCTAAAAATATTGAATAGGATGGATGAGGAATATACAATGACACAAAACAGATGTTATTTACAGATGCAGCTATTATAGAGACATTGGGATTATGTAATGGAAGTGGAATATGTACATATGAATGATGATGGTTGATGAGTAAGGCGGTACCGCCATACCCATCGGATCTGTCCTCTCTTATACAGGCATAGCCAGGAATCTTAAAAAGAGAATCTGGCTTGAGCCATGTTTCTTGAAGAGCAAAGACAATTGGCTTGTATTTGTTTATTAAATGAATAATTTCACTTTTTTTGCTGACTGCACTGCGACAGTTCCATTGGATCAGATAATCCATAATGGGAGATGGTTTTAGGCTTGTTACTATTAATGGAGGCTACGTTGGACGGTGTGACTGATGTGGATATAATATTTGATTGAGTTAAGTAACTTATTATAGCTGATATTAATTCCGGTACAGAAATATTATTATTATCGCTGTTTGCTATTAAAGCTGAACCATTTGAACCCATTGGTGGATTATAATCTTTAGTTAAATTAAAATGAGCTGTTTTGTCATATCCACTTCCAGTCTTAGGTGGTGACCTAGGTTGTCTGAACACCGTTTTCTTGTATGATTCTGTGGTTGCTTTATTTACAGAGTTATTACTGGATAAATTTTGTTTTTGTTGGTTTATGAAAGCAGGTGAAGAACTAGGAGAAGATAAAACAGTTGAGTACAGTTTTGAGATAGGAGGGTGGAGTTTTGAAGCTTCAGCATATGATAAATTTTTGTGAGCCATGGATTCTTTAATTGATTTTTGTCTATGAAACTCTGGACAATTCTTACTAGTAGCTATATGGGAAGCTTGGCATAAACAACAGAACACAGAATCCTCATCTACTGAACATTTGTCACCCGAGTGACTCTGACCACAACGGAAGCATCTGGGAGTTGATCTGCACTGTGACTTAACATGCCCATACCTACAGCAATTGTAACACTGTATGGTAGGGTAAATGTATAAGTCAACAGGCAAAGAGTTGTAGCATATAAAAATTCTTTTGGGTAATGTTTGGCCGTCAAATGTAAAAACTACAGACTCCGTATTAACAAACTGTGCAGTATTATTTACAACGCTTTTTTTCTTTAAACGCCTTAATTTTAAAATTTCCCCACAACCAAAAGGCAGAGTAACGTTAGCCAAAATGTCATCCTCAGTCCAATCTGCTGGTATACCTCGAACCAAGCCTACTCGGCAAACTTGGAAAGAAGGAAGAAAAACCTTGTAATTATTCTGTTTTAAGTTTTCATTATTAATAAAATTATTGGCATCAGAAAACACTGAGAAGGATAACGATAATCTATTTCTGCCAATCCTTTTAAGGCTGCCGTTCTCCACATTTTTTATATTATTATTTTTAAGAAAACGACCAAATTCTACAGGATGTAAAGAGCAGTTTCCGTTAGAAGTTGAAATCTCTTTTTGAATATGTACTAAGTAGGGTGTAGAGTCGGTGTCTGTGTACAATAAACGACTAACACGGGGATTATTCAAGCCCTGATGTTTCTCTATAATACCAACTCCTTGTGTTTCTTGGATATTATTTAAGCTTTCTTTGTTTTCTGTATCACTTAAACACAGGCAGTTGATATCTGGTTTAGTTTTATTAGGATTTTTCTTAATTTTCTTATTACATTTTCTACAAATTCGTCTGGATGTTGCAGGGCGTTTGCGGTTTGAAGATGAATTATTATTAATCGAAGAGTCAGTGTCCATAGAAGAATCATTGATTTCTGTTGTCTGAACAGTTATAAATTGGCCAGCAGGGGGGCACTCCGGCCCCCCCGGGTCCACATCCATATTTACAAAATACTATATACAAGAGACTTACCAAAATGCGCAGAAAACAATAAAAACTAAAAGAAACTAAATAAATATAAAAAGAAAACTAACTAACTAAGATATTTACAATAAATAATTCGAAAAATTATTTTTTCCAGAAAAAACACGACCGCCCTTTTTGGAGATTCCCGCGCTTTTCGGGTTGATTGGTTTATTTGACATTAGTCAATATTTTTTTTAAATAAAATGTGCAGCCAAACCTCTGGCCAAATTCAAAATTCGAATGACATTTCAAGATGTCGGCTGCACTCCATGTGTTTATCTTTAATGTCAGTACCTTATCTATAACTATTCACAGCTTTTAGGTAAATTGACACCGTACTTATAACACTTTTTTGCATAATTTAGTTACAGATGTCCAGGCACCTTGCGTGTCAAAATGTTCAAAAACGTTTTGTTCCAGTACATAGCCAATAAGATGGTAACTATTTATTAAAAGACAGGTGGTAACGACAACCTTTTAGTAATCTTTTAAGATGAAATTGTTGAAAAACATTGATACTGTATTTTATTGGTTATTAACTTTATTACAATTTAAGCGACTGTTATAACATTTTGATGACTTAATCAAGCTAGAACGCCTTTACTCATTACTTATATTTATAAATGCGATAGTGTGTCTGACGTCTGTGTATACCTTTTCACGATCAAACGGCTGGACCGATTTAGATGAAATTTGGCAGGGGATACTTTGAGAGACGAGAAAGGATAAAATACGTGAGTATTATGATATTTTTTGGAACTATTTGCCGATAAACAAATTTTTACTGATAAGATATTTGTAGCCTATAACAATTCAAGGCTCGCGGGACACCGCGACCACGACATCTGACACATTGGAAAAGTCACATGGCAGACAGACATGTCTTTTGTCATGTGACTTTTCCAATGTGTCAGACAAAGACTGGCAAACCAAATATCCATACTAATATTATAAATGCGAAAGTGTCTGTCTGTCTGTCTGTCTATTACCTCTTCACGCCCAAACTGCTGAACCGATTTGGCTGAAATTTGGTATGGAGATACTTTGAGTCCCGGGAAAGGACATAGGATGCTTTTTATCCCGGAAAAATGTACGGTACCCGCGCGATAAACGAATTTTGGCGCAACGGAGTTGCGGGCGTCATCTAAATGTTAATAATTCAAAATTTAAAAAAAGTATTTTATTAGTGTAGGAATTATGTGGTAGGTCCTAATTTATACTTATTATAAAACAAAGTCGCTTTTTTCCCTCATGTCCCTTTGTTCCCTTTAATCTTTAAAACCACGCAACGGATTTTGATGATTCTTTCAGTGTTCGATAGCCCATTTATCGACGACGGTTATAGGCTGTATTTTATCACGCTAAGACTAATAGGAGCGAAGAAATAGAGGAAAACGTGGAAAAAACGGGGGAAATTATTTGAAAGAGCTAACTTGAATGCGCTAATCTCAGGAACTACTGGTCCGATTTGAAAAATTCATTCAGTGTTAGATAGCCCATTTATCGAGAAAGGCTATAGGCATAATTTTTTTTAGTGGCTATATATTTTATACCCGTGCGACGCCGGGGCGGGTCGCTAGTACATTATAATTATTAACAACTTCATATACTTACTTAACTTTTTTCCAGAAATATAGCTTTTTTCTAATATAACATCTAGACTGTGTATGTAGACGCTATGGTTTTGTCAGTGTCTGTTAAGCCGATTTTCTGACTCAAACAAGGACTAAAACTCATAAATTTAAACTCTGTACCTATACATTGCGAAGCTTTTCATCAGTGACGAAAAACATAATAATATACTTAACTGTACATACTTGGTCCATTACTATCAAAGATTTAGGGATGTAGTTTGACCTAATTTGATTCTGGTGCAATTCACAGGACAATGCGATTTCAGGAGATTTGATTAGTTGCCAAAATGTCAGAAGACACTGGCCAACACTGTTTACAGTTAAAGAACACACCCAATCTATCGATAACTCTACATCGTCTATGCCCGTCACTAAACTTAACGGAACTCTACAATAATCTACATGATTCCCGCTACATACTTTGGTAATATCCTATTTAGATTGTTTATGGAATGTAGCCTTATAATAAGGTGTAAGTAATAATTTATATTAAATGGATGGTTTCACAAAAATATGGAAACTTCGTTTCCGCAGCACATTTCAGTTAAAATCAATACTAATTATTTACTACCACAATTGCTAAATGATAGTTTAGAATGTGTTTAATTAATCCCCCAAATTATGTTAAAATTAACATAATTCCTAATGATAACATATGTCCTAAATGTCAGGCCCTAGGTGTGTCCGTCCTCCGAAATTTTGTGTTCAGGAATCCATATTTTAAAAAGTACTATGTTTATACTTATTTTTATTGATATTCTTTAAAATGTTTAAGTACTCGCAGCTAATTATGTGAGTATTTTGTAGTTAAAATAAACAATAATTATTTTTTCTCGAGTGAGTTTAGTGTCCTTAACTTTTTTCGCCAGGCCCTAGCCACTTACGAATTTTAAAATTTCGCGACATCATTAGAATGTGCGTTGAATATTGCTGGAGAATTTCAGAGTATTACATGAAGTTATTCTCTGACAACACACGCTCTGCGGCGGTCATTTTATAAATCAGTTCAAAATGAAAGTTTGTGGGCCACCACGTGGTAATTCCAGTCACTTGTTCAATCCCTAGATAAGTAATTTTGTTGTTTATTGATATTAAATTCTTATGAATTAATCAATATTTATAAGTAATACGTCGGCATTGTTCGCAATATCATATTAGACTTTACGAGTATAATGTTATTTGCAACAGAATTTTAAGTTCAATTTTATTTAAAAATATCAGTCCCTAGACCATCAGGCCCTAGCTTCTAAAGGCGCTCGGACTGACGTTTAGTATGAAAACATCAGTACTTTAACGAAATCCATATATTGTTTAAGCCTTCTCAACTGAAAAAATATAATAGACTTAAGAAAAACAATTATTGACAATATTATATCAAAAGTTGAAACTCATCAAGAGCAGTCAAACAAACAGCTTTTTTCTGGCCCAAATGTTGAAAAATATATAATTTGGTGATACAGTTCTACTCTTTATATATCCTATAAGAAGTTTCGACCAAGTAGTCCTAAAATAATATGAAATCGGCTAAGTGCGAGTCAGACTCGCGCATGAAGGCTTTAAAGTTGTCAGTCCCTAGATGCGTAAATCAGCAAAATTCTAAAAATTTCCTAAAATAATGCATAAAGTGACTGGCCCTTTTAGATAAGACACAATTAATTGATCACCTTTTATGTACACTAACAGGGGATTTAATAACAAATTAAAAATGATGAGGACAAAATACCTTCAAAAGTTGCCCTATTTTTGTGAAAGCACCCAAATAGACTAAATCTTATGCTTAGCACAAACCTACGCGACTACGCGACTGCGAAGCGGCAGTGTCAATACAAAACACACATTTGACAACTTGTCAAATGTGTGTCAAATGTATTGACGCTGCCGCTTCGCAGTCGCGTGGTCACGTAGGTTTGTGCTAAGCATTAAGGCTCAGACAAAATGTGTAATACGAAAACTAATTTTTATATTCAAAGTTAAAAATTCATCTCTTGGGTGGCTCTCCTCTCATCGCATGCACACGAATTTTTTCTAGAACCTGCCTGCAAGCAATCAGGTCATATACATAATATACACGACACTGTCAGTGTTTCATTTCAATCACTTTTCCAAAAATTAGTACATTACGCACCTAGGGCAAGAAAAAAAAAATGTCTCAGGTCACATGTAATTGTTAACCGAGGCGAAGCCGAGGTAAACATATGAGTGCCCATGGTGCGTATACTATTTTTCTCATCGACGGAGGCGGAAAACGTCAACATCGGTAAGCGCAGCGGGAAGAAAGTTGACGTTTTCCACCAGGAGGTGAGAAAAATCCATTTCGCAGTTATCATTGGCTATACTTATTACAGGACTTCTACTTATTTATTTTCGCCCGACGACGACGCCCGCAACTCCGATATTCGTTTATCGCGTGGGAACCGTACATTTTTCCGGGATAAAAAGTATCCGATATCCTTTCCCGGGGCTCAAAGAATCCCCATGCCCAACAGAAAAATCGATCCAGCAGTTTGGGTGTGAAGAGGTAACAGACAGACATATAAAAAGACTCGCATTTATAAAATTAGTATGTGGATGGATAATAATCTTGGTACAAACATAGGCTTGGCAAGGGGGTTTTTAGGTTTTAAGCCTTCTTAAAATAAACTAAGCGTGTCATATTAGTCTATTCCCTCTATAGGTAATTCTACCTTCGCACGCACTCAGAGACATTTAATGACAATTAAACTTCAATTTAAGAGTTTGACAGATAATGTATGAGACTTAGCAAAATCTGTTTGTGCGTTATATGATGATATGGGTGACAGTTCTCATATTCCTTGCTACGGATTCTTTTACAAGAAAACAAAAAAAATCGGCCAAGTGCGAGTCGGACTCGCGCACGAAGGGTTCCGTACCATTATAGAGCAAAATTAGGCCAAAATTTGTGTTTTTTGTATGGGAGCCCCCCTTAATTTTTTATTTTATTTGAATATTATAATAAAATATTAAAGTAAACATATAACTAAGTATTTTGTGAAAAAGTTAAGTACCTACCTGTTGCCATTATTGATATAGAGCAAAAATGACCACAAAAATCACGTTTGTTGTATGAGAGCCCTTCTTAAATATTAATTTTATTTTGTTTTTAGTATTTGTTGTTATAGCGGCAACAGATATACACATTCTGTGAAAATTTCAACTCTCTAGCTATTACCGTTCTCGAGTTACAGCCTGGTGACAGACAGACGGACAGGCAACGAAGTCTTAGTAATAGGGTCCCGTTTTTACCCTTTGGGTACGGAACCCTAAAAACAAAAATGTGTAATAAGTTATATTCCATCTACAAAAACAAATGTTTCCTTTAACTGTAAATGAATAAAAATAAAAAGTTGCTAAATGCTAACTTATTAAATATAAAATTATACTCGTAAATATTAACACTGAAATAGGAGTATGAAATTATTGATACGAAAATATTTGAAAAATGTCAGATGCATGAAACGGAACTTATGCCGATAGAGATTGACACTGTTGAATCGAAATCAAATCGATAAAAAGGGCGGCCATCTTAAATCGTTAGCGCCACTCTGAAACGTCAGTACGAAATCGATAATTTCGATTGCAATTCCTTTACGAAGTGATTCGATATTTTTAAATTGCCGATTAAAATTTTAAGGTAACTTCCCTACTATTGTCAATTATAATGTGTCACCCATATCATCATAAAACGCACAAACTATAATTACAATGATTTATGATTTAAATTATAATCGTCTGCGGAAGTGCGGCAGTTAGTGTTATATATTATGTACGAGTATTATCCCTATCAGTCCCTATCATATTATCACACCCAGTTATGAATACTGAATTACTGACTTTCAAAACTTTTATAATTTATTCAAAATCTGTAAAGCAACTTTAAAGGTATCGGATGAGCACCAAACAGTGTAAGTAAAACGTCTTACTTAATATATCATATACTCGTATGTATATCTTTTAATTAGCAAGAGGTAATCTTACCCGTTTGTACAAGTAGAATACTAATAGATTTATCTATTGGTGCTAGGATTCGAACCTATAACCTTGAAGCTCAGAAGATCAATTTGAAATAACATTAATCGGTAATAGTTATTCGCAAAATATAAAGGGTTTCAAATGTAAATAACTGAATAATATGATGTACATGAGAAACAGTGACTTCCAAATGTCATTAGCAAGGGTTGCTAGTATGTAACTATAATATATTATGTTATACATATTAATTATAATATGTATATGTTACGCTCAAAGACCGAAATCGCTCAGTGAGCGAAAAAATAGATCACAACGCGTTGTGGTCACAGTGAAACAGCCACGACGCGAAATTCGTGTTGTGGCTCTAATGAAAACGGCCACGACGCGTTCTGGCAATCACAAAAAGACCATAACGCGAAATTCGTGCCGTGGCTGATATGCATTCGTTTTTCTTGATTTGTTCTTGATTAATTAATCGTCCATAGGTATGGAAGATTATAATATATTTACCTATTTTGAATTACCACGCGTACTACAAAATATTTTTTCTTTTACTGAATCACTGCATAACGTGTAAATTATCATTATTATTTATAAAATATCCACAGTGCCATATAACTATCCGTACTAATATTATTATTGTCTGTCTATCTGTCTGGCGCAACGTATTTGCGGCCATCAACTAGTAGTAGTTATTATATTTAAATTATATAAATTGAAACAAAACTATATTTTTATTATTTACTAGCAACCCGCCCCGGCGTCGCACGGGTATAAAATCCCGTGGCTATCTAACACGGAAAGAATTTTTCAAATCGAACCAGTAGAGTTTTCCTGAGATTCGCGCGTTCAAGTTAGCCCTTTCAAATAATTTTCCACGTTTTTTACACATTTTCCTCTATTTCTTCGTTCCTATTAGTCTTAGCGTGATAAAATATAGCCTATAACCTTCCTCGATAAATGGGCTATCTAACACTGAAAGAATCATCAAAATCCGTTGCGTAGTTTTAAAGATTAAAGGGAACATAGGGACATGAGGGAAAAAAGCGACTTTGTTTTATAATATGGTATAGATTGAGGTCAGATTACTTTATACTAAAAAAAACAACAAAACGTTGCGCCAGATAGACAGACAGACAGACAGACAATAATAATATTACTACGGATAGTAAGGAACTATGGATATTTTAGAAATAATAATGATAAACACGTTATGCTGTGATTTAGTAAGAGAAAAATATTTTGTAGTACGCGTGGTAATTCAAATTTGATCTTCCATAACAATGGACGATTAATCAATCAAGAACAAATAAAGAAGAACGAATAGAATATCAGCCACGACACGAATTTCGCGTTATGGTCTTTTTGTGATTGCCAGAATGCGTCGTGGCCGTTTCACTGTGACCACAACGCATTGTGAGCTATTTTTTCGCTCACTGAGCGATTTCGGTCTTTGAGCGTAACATATATAATAACAGCAAGTACTTATTAAAGTACTTGCTGTTATTTCTATGAAAATCTGTACTTTCCTTGTATTAAGGATCTCCGAAACTACGACACCGATTTTGATGAAATTTGGACGGACGGAAACAGCTGATATAGTGAGAACATAGCTCTTTATTGCGGAATATTGTGCTATTGAATTTAATTTTGTACATATTCAGGAATCGCCGGAAGCATCTACTAACTAGTGATAAGTATAATATAAAATAAAACAACAAAAATAGATACAGTAATAACATCTTTATTATCCCTTAAAACTAATTGATTTTCGTACAAATTATATTTCTATAAAGCTAGGGTGGGTACCACGGGGCGACAACGAATATAGACATTCAAATAAATTAAAACTAAAATATTTGTCATTCAGTCTTAAATGGCAACACTGAATAGGTCGGCTAGCAGTCTCAATATATTCGTTATAATAGCAGCCCTGGATTTATAAATAGGCCGTATAGGCCGCGGCCTAGGGTCGGCAGCTTTTGGCCTACACACATAAAAAATTTAAATCCGGCACTGTACAATAGTAGATAGAAAAAAGCGATATCTTATTTACATTTTTCCAAGCATTTCAAAATGGTAACTCGAATTATGCAGAAGTTATGAATTTGAAACTTAAAACTAACGTATAATTTCAGAATATATGGTCTCTTTTGAAGGTTTCTTTAAATGTACAGTCGAAATAAGAAAACCTGTCAAAATGCCCTATGCCTCATTTTGCTTGTCCTTTACTAATTAATCTACGTAAATATTCGATGATATTTTTCTGATGCATTGTCTGTATCAGAAAAATTGCATCAACACTTATAATATTAATAAATTATAATATAAAATAACAAATGCATGAAGATATGTGCAGATTATAAAGAATTCAGTCGAAAACTATAACTAGTGAGTATTGCGCGGATCAGACGGAGCCGGGTGAAGTTGCATCTTAATTTTTTCGGTACCTGTGAAAAAAAGAAAAATAGGTTAATATTGCAATAAAAACTTTAATGAATTGTAATCTTGGAACGTTCCAACAGTAGGTAGATTGCACTGGGCAGGGCAAACGAGCGTAATTTGTGAGTTGTGAGTCGCAGAATTTCGGGTGGCAGAAATTCTGCTACATTCAGATTCATACAAAAGTTTGATTCACACGAGCGTAATTTTGTGAGTCATGATTTGTATGAAAAGTAATTGACACGAGTGAAATTCTGCGACTCACCATAAAAGTTTGGCTTCACCCTAAAAGAACACACCAATTGTAGAGTCAAAAAAGTGCTAAGTTATTTCCGCAATGCAAGTCAGCAAAACTATATTTTTGCAATTATATATTTTTTTATAAATTAAAGCAATTATTGATGTTTGTACATTGCCAGTTTTTTTAACATGCGTCAGCAAATTATGTCCATAAAAATAATAAATAATGAGATGCATATGCGGCATATGCATGCAATTATCAAGTTATTATGCTATGAGCCCTTGTGTACTTTAAGGGCTGGTTTTACGAGCAATGATGTAAGATACCTTTATATCAGGTGATACCTTTGTGTCAGGTGGCTATTTTTTCTGCTCCATATTATGGATAAGAATTTTATCGACAAGTGCATCGTACAATACTTAATACACTGAGCCTTAATATGAACTTTATTGTAGGTTTTATTGTATAGGTTTTAAGAGTTTGAGTAGCTATTTTTGTTAGTAGCTAAGGAAGAATTTGGTGGGTTTTTAAGCCTCTTGAAATTGATATACAAATGAAACACAATACTACTTGCACTTTTTCCACTATATTAGATAGAATATAGTGCAAAAGTGCAAGTAATATTGTGTTTCATTTGTGTATAAAATGAATTTCCACCAAGACCCGACACTACAATCAATTACATAATATCTTGAAATTAAGGCTTGGATACGTTCATGAAAGATTACGTCATAGAATTCTTATTCTAACAAAAGTCTCAAATACATCTCAAATAAAAATTAATTAGAAGTGAATTGGAAATAATTATTACGAACACTCGAAATACATTATTTTGGTTTGGATTATCATAATTGTTACTTTTATTTTTGCTAACAATACTGGCAGGTAGGTCCTTTGAAAATTTCCGTAAAAATAGCACAATAAAACCTTTAACTTTTTGCAAAAGCGTGGCTCGATTGCGCAATTTTAAAAGGCGCCGACTGGCAGTTTTTTGAGCAAAATTATTGCAATTTTACAACACGAATTGTTTCGAACAATGCTAAAAAATTTGTAAAAACAACACAAAAGCTCGCCAAAAGTTGAAAACAAAGCAAAATTTTTATCTCCATTGTCCCATTGCAAAAGATTTTTAGCTTAGCCAATTGAGGTAAAAAATGGCTAATAAAGGTTAGGATATAGTTGCTGCAATTACCTAGTATCACAAGGCAGTTGCCCTACTGCACACCGGTTTTCCACTGGACATCCTTGGCTGGGCCCTACACCTGTCAATGCTCAATTAAACGCGACACATTGCCCTTAAATATTTAATAACCGATTGATAACGAAACGTCAAAAGTTGCTCGCCACCCGACGATAGATGGCGCTAGTCAAATAAAGATTATTTTTTTTGTAGAGTTCCGGCGTAGAGTTTTTTTATTTATTTATTCTAATGTCACTTCTAAATTATTCTAATACATACGACCCGATATTCGCATGGCATTTGGTGTTCTAATGGTATCTTAGAACGTCAACTAGAACACCCGACACCAGGGCAGCATGAGATCGAGAGGTTAAAGTTTTAGAAGTAAAATAAAAAATGAGCTTCAGCCGTCCGCGTCACGGCCACATGTTTCGATGAAACGTTCGACATTATTTCTTTCGTAATACGATACCTACTCACTTTTTATAATAATTACGTCCATGGCTGTCGACTTATTTAAACAATTTCGGGTGAAATAAATTAATAAATCCTTTCGAAAATATTATAATCCATCAAAAAATTTCGAGCTCCAAAAAGCCTCAAAACGTGTCTAAAGGACTTACAAGTATCGAGCGTTATCGGATTAAATTAAAACGATCCTGATTATGAAGGATCAAGAAAAGAGAGACTCATCTTCAGTTATTACGAGCAGCCGTGATACCAGGCTGCCAGACGCGGTGAGGAGGCTGCGTGACGCGGCTCGTGTCCGCACAGCACGTGACACGTGTGTGCGTGCGGGCGCCAGTGTGCGTGTGCGCGTGTAGTCACAATCACAGCGAGACCACATTTTAACGCTTATCGCTTACCGCATTTAGGTTTTTATTGTTGAAATCGTTTACTCCGATATCGCTTAATTAATGTACACCATATAAACATACATAATTAAGGAACGAAACATGTAAATCGTTTATTAGTTTTGGGTGATTTTACTGCACGTAATTTAAGCGAGGAAGCGTGGAGCGGCGTTTTTTCTAATTCGTAAGGTTGACGATCCCCGGTTCACACGGGCGTTGCTAAGAAGTGCCTATGCGGAAACGACTTCGCTATGAACACACGGCTATGAGATACTACTTACATGTACTTACGCGTAGGTACGGGAAAAACATTTTCTCTACAAACACACGCGCGCAGAAAATGCGAATGGGCGCGCTCGCTTCGCTGTGTATGCCTATAGCGTCGTCTACACAATTTTTCCACATACGACTGTATGCGCGAAATGTTGGTGTGTTTACATTCGCAGCACTAGGAGCGCAGGGATTAGAGGTGGTGTCGATAGCGTAATATAGGTTAGTGCTACTTTAGCCAATTAATGTACGTCAAATGTTATGTAATTGTAGTCATGGAAAATCTGATGTTATCAATATTATCATGTTCTACATCAGGATTGACTTTTGAGTATAAATGAGCTACTGAAGTATCTGAAAAGATTCGAGTACCTATTTAGTTTTTATACTGACTTGAATCTTACGTCATTCCTAATGTTGGTCAACAACCGTGTCGTACAAAAAAAAACCAACATTCCTAAATTGTGTAAATGACGATACGTCGAACCGGAAGTTATGAATGGCAAAATGTTTAAGTATTCAGTAGTTGCCGAAAAAAAAAGACTGCCAATATTAATTAGGAAGGCGGGAAAACATGGCGGCACACTCTGATTAGGTAGATGCAGGCGGGTGAGTGAACGCGGCTCATCATCTCCCGGTATTAGCTATGCATCGATGTCAATGACTTGATAGATGACGAATAAATACTTTAATAGAAAAACCCCCGCGTAAAAAATCGCCGTTGATAATTTGGCCTCCGTCTTTAATTTTCGTGCAGATATTAAAAGCGTCACATTGGGGATCGGGTAATTCAAAAATCGAACGTATAGTTTTTTTATTTTATTTTAATGTCGCCGGCCCTGCGAGTGATATCGAGAAATGCCATTGGCAAAAGATTAATCTTAGGGATTAGATTGGCGATCAGCCTTGCCCTACCACGAAAACGTTTTGAAATGGAGATCAACATCCTGTAATGAATATTAAAGGTGTTGGGCATAAATTAATTGACAATGCGGATCTCCATCGGTCAGTGAAGGCATCAGCGGCAACTGAATGTATAATTACATTTGACACAGATTATCGTGCCCTTTCCACTGAGTCCGTGTCCGCGTGTCGGTTACGCGCCAATTTCTGAAATATCTTTAATCTGTAGGTCACACAATTCCGAATTTAAAAATGGTGCCTACTTTTTGAATTTGCCAACGTCAGAGTGAAATTAAGAATGTGTAAGGCTAAACATAATATTTCAAGAAGATCCCAAGGATACATAACTTAAGAAAACGAAGCTAAATAATAAATGAGAATGCAAAAAAATGATGCGCAAAAAACAATATAGATACTTGACACATATTTCGAAATAGGAAAATCTTCATTAATTGAAATAAGCATTTAGAACAGGCAAAAGAGCACAAAGGCACAACTGCAATGTTGAAACCTTATGCAACGGCTGCTTATGTAAGGTACTCAAGGTTCTTTAGTCTAGACTTATAGACTGCATCCAATATTTGACCTAGTATGTTCAAGGCGGCCTTTTGATAGACTAAATAAATCCACTCGCACGTTTACTTAATTGAATAAGGTAAACGACATTTTTAAATAACAGGAGTTTGTGAAACACTGTGGAATTTCGGCCGCATTCTACAAGTTTTAAAAAATATAAAAGTATTGCCATATTCGAAAATTCCATTTATTCCGCGTTCAATCCTATTATATTTTTATAATAACTCCAGAACTCAGAAAACCCAGTGAATTTTTAAAAAATGGGGTTGAAGAATAGAGTCGAAGATACCGAAAATTCTCATAAATCAAAATACTCGTTTGTTTTCGATAATACAGAATAGTCATAGTCAAATATAATTTGAGTTCAAACTAATAAAAGAACCTGTTCCTTGGCTAAGGTTTGTTGACTCCTTAAAATATTTCCGTCGAAAGATTCTATCTCTAGACACATTTATTTTGGAAATATATATGGTGAAACTTTTACCCTTTCTCATAGCAATGTTTTAATTCATATTGTTATTGTTTTATAATTAAGTAATTTTATCGGAATTCGGAACATATCTAATGTTATAAATACTTAACCTGTGCTGCAGTCTTATTGGAAAATTGGAATTGGAATTGTTATTGGAAAATTAAAAAAAATAAAAATAGAGTTCTATATTTAAATTGTCAAGGTCTTAAGTCTTAACTCGTGGTAGTTTGTGTAAGTTATGTATTTATGCGCGCAATTTGGCACCTTAGTAAATAATGATTTTATTCTCGCATAAATAATATGGCACCTGCTAGAAGGCACGAGTGCACTTAATTATTTAAAGATAAACCTTTAATTAGAGTCACCATCTGCCGACCTTGTATTGCACCTTTGTACAGAGACATGGTGTGTTTTGCATCGCAAAAAAATGCACATTTTTAACTTTAATTCAATACTTTTTGCGTGCACGTAGAAAAAATATAACCACTTTATTGTCATGAAATACTTGTTGTATTCTATTTAGCATACACCTTTTGACTCGTTTGAAAAATGACGTTAATTTTTATGTAACATTGTCGTAAGTCGTAAGCGTAACTTAATTTGTTCGATGTAATTTCTAGAGTCTAGAAAACACTTCATATTCAACTCTAGAAAATTATCTTGATTACTTTAGTACATTTACCAAAATGTGCTTTATTGCGATTCATTTATTACTTACTTTCATCATTGTTAGATTATGTAATAATAATCATAAACAATGAACTAAACATTGAAAAATTTTCTTTAACATTACCAAAATGGCCAAAGATCTTTATCCTTCTGACCGACTTTACCAATATCCACTCAAACTGTTTTAGCTACATTGACAAGTTTTTTTTATTACATGTCGTAAGTGGAAGGGTTTTGCCAGCTCACCGATGTCCAAGAACTGCATTACGAATCCGTCTTTCGAGGTCGTTCAGCATTCACTCTTTACAAGCAATAGGTTTTGGGTTGGGTAAGATTAATCTTTGGGTTTTTTCAAACGACTTGTAGATTGTACATTGACGACATAACTACGAGTATGCAAAATGCTACTTCGCCTATAATTGCTAATCTAGATGACAAATATATTATAAGCTTATTTAATATTTTTAGCTAAGTAATTTAAAAAAATAATATAGGTCTACCAGAATATTAATGGCAAAAAGTGAGAAAAGAAATTGACTCTAGCAATACCAGGTTAATTGAAATAAAACATTTTGATCCTTTTTTTCCTTATAGCGGCTGATTCTGTGTGTGAAACATGCAAATTAATAATACAAAAATTTATCCAATGATCAAGGATATTTTTTGACAATCTGCCATCAAAATTTGCTATCAGATCCTGGTAGACCTATATAAATCGTTTATTATATTTTATAAACATCTAAACTAATTTAACTAAAATTAGGTTTAGAGATACCGATACCGCAACAAGACTGTAAGATAAGCCTTTATTCCGGAAAATGTACGGAAATGGTTACCGCCAATACCGCCTATATTCTGCCTATATTAAATTATGTATACGACTAACATAGTGTAGGAAGTTGCGGGCAACTTTTGTGTTATTTCAAGTGCAACAAAACATTACTTAAGATACAATCAAATTGACTCGATATAGGTACGTGTGTTATTCTTTTAGTTGATTATGTGACATGATGTACAATGTGCATAATACTCTTATGTACTATCAGAGAAGTTGGTTCCTAGGCAGATGGGGGACCTACGTAGTTTGGTCGCGTTACGTCAAACCCAGCCGACAGATCACATTTAACATTGAATTAACATGATCCGACCAAATGATGTTGGCCTGTCAACTGCCTAGGAAATAGGAATCAATTGCCTCGATGGTACATTATTAATAATGAATTTTGATGAAGAAAATGATTATGAAACGATAAAGTTTGATTTAATTAAATATTTTAAATTTGAATTTAAATCTCAGTTAGACGTAATCTAGATTAAAGTAAACGAAGTTTAATGTAAAGTTAACAGCACAATTAAGGTTCATTAAGTTAGATCACATCGCGTCTTGTCCATATCGAGCCGCCGAAAAAGCTGATGTGTGTTTAAATGTACAAACAAAGGAAGGCAAGTACATGTGGAGAATTATAAGCAAAAAAGCAGACTAGGAAGGTAGTGACCTACGATGACGCAATCCCAAAAACAGGCCAAGAGATGGAACCAGGTTCAAGGTAGGTCAAAACGAAATTTGCTTGGCACAATCACAGTACCCCATCTGATGAATCTATGTTTGTGTTTTACTAATGCTGATAATGATATAGATTTAGTAAGTAAAAATGTGTAGATGGTGTTTTGTTATAAATATGGAGGTTGACTTTTTTGTCCTGTTTATTGTATTGTTTTTCTCCTGTTTATTGTATCTCTTTATTGCGGCTTTGAGCGCGGCGACCGAATCGAGAAATTCCGTAACGAAAATAAACATAACACCCCCCACTCCGACCTGCACAGCAGTGCGGCGTTGAAAACCCTGCATCGTCTAACGTCGTTTCAGTACGACAGACATCGGCACGGTGTTTGTTTGCGTGCGACTTGACGTAAATAAATAATTATAATTGAATAAGTTGATAAAAAATGCTATGCAATAGCTTTACCGCGGCATTCCCCGAGTGCCTCACGTCAGGCAAAGAACTTTGTATCCAGCTCCCAAAAAAAATTAACGTCATATTATTCCTTCCTTAGCCTCAAGAACAATGTAAAAAACATTACAGCGAGTTATCGGCTTACGTAAATTCCTAATCTATTCCATGTTTGAACGCATTCTGCTAGCGTGGAACGCGGTTTTGCAATAATTGTTGATGCAATTATATGGCAACATTTTTAAACGCTCGAAGTTTGAATGCGTAAAATTGTTGGTGGTTTTAGGCAATTTTTTAATTAATGAGACTTGATGCTAAAGTTTCTATGTCAATATTAAAAAATGAATTGATAATATACGTGGGAGAGCCTTGCTTCGGCACGAATGGGCCGGCTCGACCGGAGAAATACCACGTTCTCACAGAAAACCGGCGTGAAACAGCGCTTGTGCTGTGTTTCGCCGAGTGAGTGAGTGAGTTTACTGGAGGCCCAAATCCCAATCCCCTACCCTATTCCCTTCCCTACCCTTCCCTGTTACCCTATTTCCTCTTAAAAGGCCGGCAACGCACTTGCAGTTCTTCTGATGCTTCGAGTGTCCATGGGCGACGGAAGTTGCTTTCCATCAAGTGACCCGTCTGCTCCCTTATTAGTTATTTCATAAAAAAAAATATCATGTCACGTGTTACATTATAGACTATAGAGGGTTTACCCAGCTCCACTTGATTTACATAAATTGTAAAATTAATTAATATGTAATTGATAATAATTACTGCTTGTTACTCAAATAAACTTAATAATCGTTATCGTTAATAAATGATTGTTATTTACCTAGCCTTTTATGGACCATTCCATATTATTCGACGGCCAAAATTTTAAATGTCCCAGAAGAACGTGGTCCGTTCGCGTCTATTTTGAACCGCGGCCGGGCGCCGTCGGGTTGTTGAACTGAAATATTTCGGCAAACACGAGCGCATTACGCCTCACCTTAATCTTTCCGTCGTATTTTGTTTACCTCGACCTCCTCGCCTACTACATTTAAATAAAAACAGGAAATGTCAAACGCGATTTCAAAAAAGAACTTTCAAAACACAGATCGTGTGCCGATATTAATTGGTGGTGAATTGATAACATTCATAACACAAATGAGCGCAGTCTAGTGTTTTTGCGAAACTGGACTCGACACGCGGAGATATCCCCCCTGTGTGTGTGCTCCCCTCTGCGTGTGTGTGCGCGCGTTTGTGTGTGTACGTGGAAGCGCGCGATGAAATAAAATATGTCCGGTCAACGAACTCGCGGTCGGTGCCATAAAAATTGCGATACCGGCCAAAATTCGGCCAGAAAAATAAACGACGCGATCTTATTAGATACCGAGCTTCTGGGGAAAAATTATGCAATCAACAATCAAAAATCTTAAAAACTAAACACCGATGAAAACGTAGCACGCTACTGAAATAAACATCGTTTCGACAAGTTTTAAATAAATTACATATTTATCTATTCTTCATACGTCACTTATCGACGGGTTATGCGAAATCAACATGTCATTTGAATTTTAAAAGACACGAAAAGCAGGAAATCTTCACTTAGTTTTTTAAACAAGGATGAAAAGAAATAGGTCTTTGCAAAAAGTATACTCACATAAAAAAGTCGATGTTCGAAATTGGAAGTCGCGTTCCCGGCATCGCACGCGGGGCGCAAATCAGCTGTTTTTCATGTGACCTTGCGGGCGCGTCCATTACTATTTACAGTCGCGCTCCGGCCTCCGAGTTCCTCCTTTTCCTGCAGGACGACGTCTCCTCCGGACGGCTACCAGTCCTGATCCTGCGTCTGCCGCAGCACATCTCGAAGTCAGTATATCTCCGTGGGATCGAGGCCGACCATCATCAGAGCTAGTATTGTCCGGTCGGGTCGAGGGTGGCCTCCATTTTAGTAAAGTCCAGTGGGGTCTAGGGTGACAATATCCATTATATAACACATACACAGTAACACGGGCGGTCGCGACTGCGGCGGGCCGGGCTATGCGCGGGTCGCCGCGACGCGGGCCGCTTATATTATAACATGGCCGCCGCGCGACATCTAGTGCCGAGCGGAGGGAAACGCAGAAAAGTGTTTTCCGACCTGAAACACTTCCTAATACCTTATAAAGTATGCATGTTTGTGTGTGTTGGGTTACAGAACTGCGCTAATATTGAATGTGAGAATTATTGCAATACGAGTATTTGTGACGTACGAAAAAAGTACAGACATTAAATATTCCCATATTAAATGAACTTATTTGAGTCATCCATTCTTATATATTATACAGTAGGTGTATCTATCTATATATTAGCGTTTACACTACCAAACCGATTTTCGTGAAAATAAGTGTAAAATTAATGATTTCAGTCCGGAAAATCACATAATATCCATTTAGATCCCGGGAAAATACATTTTTTGGGTGACAAACGAATTTCGGTTCAGAAAAGTCAAAACGTTAATAATAAGATATCTTTTTCTCTTGAACACTAAGATGTAACTATGTCGATCAATGTAGTATTCTATCTCATATCCAGATCAGTAAACTTGTCTAAATATCACCTGCTTTTTAAACACATCGACTGTTTAAGGTCTATTTAAAATTATAATATCCCTACATATTTTTTTATCATAATTATAGTAATTATGGTATAAATTATGTAATATTATACTAGATTATACCTAATATTATTTGCATATGCATGACATGTTAAACATAATATTGATCGAGGAAAAATTTATGTAGAGTCCGTAATCTATTAATAGTTATTTTGATAACAACAATATTTTTATACCTTAGCATTTTTTATTTTTCTTAAATAAATCATATTGCTGTTCTGTAAATAATTTTCATAGTTTACGGAAGAATGACGATGAGTTTGGTGTACAGTATGAAACACATATTTTATTGCGTTTCTGGGTTTCAGCCTTAAATTGAGTCTGCTTTTTTAATTAAATAGAAACACTTTTGCATATAATAAATTATCATACAACATCATATTAATATCTAATATCTCATGTCACAGTGTTTGTGCGCGAACTCCTTCAAAACGGCTCAACCGATTTTAATGAAATTGTGTACGTACATTCGTTAGGCCTGAAAATAAGGTTTTTATCTCCTTTTTATATTGATACTAGTAATAATTTATACGGCAAAATAATGTTTTCCGGGTCAGGTAGGTAGTATTTCTATGAAATTGAAAATAATAATCAATTGAATTTGGCCAAAGAAACAATTAAATCATCTTGCTAAGAGCCTAAGCCATTTTGATGTACTATCAGAGAAGTTGATTCCTAGGCAGATGGGGGACGTACGTAGTTTGGTCGCGTTACGTCAAACCCAGTTACAGATCACAATTAACATCAAATTGACATGATCCGACCAAATGACGTTGGTCTGTCAACCGCCTAGGAATCAATTTCCTCCGGTATACATTCAGTGACATTCTTACTTATCTAACGATAACTTACACACACGCACACTTGAAAAACTTTACCCTCCTTCTCGCACAATCGGATAAAAAGATGCGTACAATGTTTACATGGTTTATTTACTTATCAACATGAATACATTTCACGGGTGTATACTGTGTTAGTAGAGCAAAAGATCGGTTGTGCTCTATGTGATATGTAGATACATCCGTGCTAGTGGCCCGTACGCTAATGGGTAATTTGCTTATTTATTACTTACAACAGTTAACTGTTTTGCTAGTGATGCTTAACTAAGCAAGTGCGAGTTGGACGCACGAAAGGTTCCGTATCAATATCACTGTGGAGCAAAAAATTTACAAAATTGGTTTTTAGTATGCGCCCCCCTTAAAATCAAATTCTTTAAAGTTTGAATTTTATTTTTTCATCTATAAAGATTATATGGTTTTTACCCTTTGAGTATAGAACTCTAAAACTTAAAAACCCTTAGACTTAACTTAAAAACTTCAGCTAGAAAATTGCCGGAAAAATATATTATGTAATATGAAATATTTTTGGAAATATTTTTATTTACGATTTCGTGTGATTTGTTCTATTATTATTAGTTACTAGCTGTTCCGCGCGGCTTCGCCCGCGTAATTTAAGAATTTTACGAAACCGTACATTTTTCCGCAAAAAATAGCCTATGTCCCTTCACGTGGTCTACTCTTCATGTTTGCCAAATAACATAAAAATGCTCCAGTAGTTCTTAAGATTTCATATAATTTCCCCTGTTTTTTCCCACATTTTCCTCTATTTCTTCGCTCCTATTAGTCTTAGTGTGATAAAATATAGCCTATAACCTTTTTCGATAAATGGAATATCTAAAACTGAAATTATTTTTCAAATCAGACCAGTAGTTTCTGAGGTGTGTGCGTTCAAATAAGCCCTTTCATATAATTTCCCCCGTTTTTTTCACACTTTCCTCTATTTCTTCGCCTCTATTAGTTGTAGCGTGATAAAATATAACTAATGGCCTTTCTCGGTAAATGAGATATCTATCACTGAAATAATTATTCAAATCGGACCAGTAGTTCCTGAGATAAGCGCGTTCAAATAAGCCCTTTCAAACAATTTTTCCCCGTTTTTTCGACATTTTCCTGTATTTCTTCGCTCCTATTAGTTTTAGCGTGATAAAATATAGCCTATAGCCTTCCTCGATAAATAGACTATCTAACACTGAAAGAATTTTTTAAATCGGACCAGTAGTTCCTGAGATTAGCGCGTTCAAACAAACAAACTCTTCCGCTTTATAATATTATTAAGTAAAATAAAATATTAGTATAGATAAGTGCTACTACGAGTTCAATATTTTTATATTGACAGTAGAAGTACAAAAAATTACTAAACATAAATACTAAAAAAATATTTTTTGAGTCGAAAAACTGCTGTATAAATATGACCAAGTAAAAGACTTAAACGCGCGGTTTTTGTATGAGTGTATTTTTTTTCTAATATTTCTGTTATTAATTTGTATATTCGGGTTATGGTAAGGATTAATTCACAAGATGATTCTAAGACACTAGCATATCGTGTTTTATTCTGAGTTATAGAATTTAAAAAAAATGTGAGTTAAAACCTACAATCTATCAGTGGTTCTTAACTGGTGGTCCGCGGACCACTAGTGGTCCCTGGAGGCATTCCTAGTGGTTCGCGAAGCCATCCTTATAATACGTGAGAATTCGGAAGTTAGTAAAGAGTATGCACTATGCAGTCACAAAAATCAGCTGCTGCATTCTGCTGGTGCTCGTACGGGGCTTGATGGGTTAAATTAAAATCTGTAACTTTTAGATTTTTGCCAAATAAAAAAACAGTGCTAATTATAAAATAATTGTGCTTGTTTTCTTTATCAAACAACCTTTAGTTTAGACTTTAGGTAAACCAACTGGGTGGTCCCTGGCTAGACAAACATTTGGTAAAATGGTCCCTCATGACTAAAAGGTTAAGAACCACTGATCTATACTATATATATAAATATGCGAAATTTTGTATGTCTATCTGTTACCTCTTCACGCCCAAGCCGCGGAACCGTATTGCTGAAATTTGGTATAGAGATACTTGGGAGTCCCGGGAAAGGACAAATTATACTTTTTTTTTCTAGAAAAATAAGGTTTTGGGCGTCATCTATTACTAGGAAAAAAAGTAATTTTTATTCGTCATGTTCAAACAGCGACATACTTTGTTGCGTGGCAACTTGAAATTAATGTAATATATTGATGATTGTTGTTGATGATGATGATTTGTCCGAAGAAAAGGTAACTTTTTGGTATTTTTAGACTTAATTACAAACTTTTATTCCTAATTCACGTAGCATAAATCCCATGTTTCTCAGTAGCTTTTCACTGCGCTCTGTAGTCTGCGCACGCGCACCGTACACGGACGCGTTGCGCAATCGAATTGGTGACGTTTTATTTTGGTTGTTTACTTGATGAAGGTATTTTCTACCGAACATAAAGAAGGTGACTGTTTTTCCATTGTAGCTCCTAAGCATCTGAATTCGAATAATGGGGTATCGATATAAATAACTCAAAAGCTTTGTCCACACTGGGCCTTTTTTTGTTCATCAAGGGCATGCGTTATAGCGCAGTCAACAGCGAACGTGAGGCATGCCCGTGACGCGCGTTGAAATCGTAGCGCTCGCTATGACACTTTTCTTTCAACGCGGGTGGATTTTGACGCATTCAACTATTGAATATGCCAAACGAAAGTAGAATAAAAAGAAAGTGACGAAAATTGAAGATGAAATTGCATAATGTGGACATAGCTAATGATATTTTCATAAAATGTCAAATATGCCGTTGGCTAGTAACCCGTCAAGCCCCAAGCGCGACCGCTTGGGGCTTGACGGGTTTTGACCGCGATAACTGTAGAATAACAATAGATTTCCAAGAATCCGCGATCGAGGGATTTAAGGGACCTTTCCCTACAGTGTTTCAGTATTATTTTGAACTAGGTGACGCCGGCAATTCCGTTGCGCCGAAATTTATTCGAAAACGCGATTTTTCGCTATCTTTTGTCCTTTTCCGTCTCTCAAACTATCTTAATCCGGACTACCGTATCCTGAACTGGTAACAGACAAATAGACATACTTTTCTATACTTATTATAAAACAAAGTCCCTTTTTTTCACCTCATGTCCCTTTGTTCCCTTTAATCTTTAAAACTACGCAACGGATTTTGATGATTCTTTCAGTGTCAGATAGTCCATCGAGGAAGGCTATATTTTATCATCCTAAGACTAATACGAGCGAAGGAATAGAGGAAAATGTGGAAAAAACGGGGAAAATAATTTTAAAGGGCTAAATTGAACGCGCTAATCTCAGGAACTACTGGTCCGATTTGAAAAATTATTTTAGTGTTAGATAGCCCATTCATTGCGGAAGGCTATAAGCTTTATTTTATCACGCTAAAATTAATAGGATGATGTGGAAAAAACGGGGGATATTATTTGAAAGCACTTATCTCGCGAACTACTGGAGCAATTTTTATGTTATTTGGCACAGATAAGAAGTAGACCACATGAAGGATCATAGGCTATCAATTTTAATAATTTTTTCTGTGGCAATATATTTTATACCCGTGCGACGCCGGGGCGGGTCGCTATTACATTTATAATAATAAATTATACTAGATGATGACCGCAACTCCGATGCTCCAAAATTCGTTAATCGCACTGTACCGAGCCGTACATTTTCCGGGACTCAAAGACAGACAGACAGATAGACGACAGATTTTTGCATTAATAATATTAGTAATGGGAAGCATTATTAATCATTGAGTATATAAATAGTTAAGTAGTGGGCATTCGCCGGGTTTTCGCTCGCGTGAGTGAAAGGAACCACCAGTTTCCGGGTGAAAACTCGCCGCACTGGAACCTTCGCCCGCTTCTATTTACTATGTTATATGTTTGTACATAAAAGGGTTGTAAACCCTTAGGTGTATTAGTGATCGAATGGTGTAGATTGGATATATTATATCTTTGGTAACAAGTGCTTGCATAAAATAAACTGCGAATGAAAGCACAAAACTTCATGAATGAAAATTCATTTATCGCGTGCGAACCGTAAATTTTTTCAGGATTAAAAGTAACTTTTGTCCTTTCCCGGGTCTCAAAGTATCTCCATACCAAATTTCAGATAAATCGGTTCAGCGGTTTGGACGTGAAGAGGTAACAGACAGAATGATACTCGTAGATACACTTTTGCATTTATAATATTAGTATGGAATAATATCTCGTTATTTGATTAGACTTTAGTAACTTCTAACATTTATCTTAATTGATATTTCAGTTTAAAAGTTTTTGAACTGAAAATCAAGCAATTAATATCAAGCTCTTGTCATGTTATTGGCCGAACATATTTGTAAAGATTTAGATTCTTACATCATCAACTAGAACTATTATATCAATTCAAAAACACAACCCCTCAGTAACATTTCCAAATCTGCTCAAACTGAGCAGGTAACAATATGTCTCCTTCATTATATAAGTTTTGCAATGGCATTACGAAAGAAAAACGCAACGGAATTGCAAAGAAGATTACTGAGAATTAGCTTCTGCCGAGTGATAATAAATCCACACTAATATTATTAATGCGAAAGTGTGTCTGTCTGTCTGTGGGTAACCGACGTCACGGTCAAAAGCAATTTTGCTAGGAAAACAAAAAAGAAACTCTAAGTCCCGGGAAAGGACATAGCTGGATACTTTATATCCCGGAATGAACGGTTCCTGCACGATAAACGAATTTTGACGAAACAGAGTTGCGGGCGTTATCTAGTATTTAATAAAAGGCTAAGGGCCTGTTTCACCGGTTCCTGATAAGGCTATCCACCACTTAATTTGACAGATGGAGTATGGAAAATCTGTCAAATAACCCTATCGGGCACCTTATCAGAAAGCAGTGAAACAGGCCATTAAAGTTTAATAAACGGTAACTAGCTGGCTTCCGAAAAGACAAAACTTTTGTGTTTCTTGAAATTGTCACAAACATAGATAAAGATGACATTGTTCGTGTGTTCCAAAATAAAAGCCAGTATTGGCTAGTGTTCGTGACGTCCAGAAAGATAAAAAAATCTTTAATGAGTCAAGTAGCTTCGTACTTCTTCATTGGAAATAAATCTTTTTACAATATTGCAAAGACAGCTGAGATTTTTAATCAGAATAGATCTTTATTAATACTAGAGGTCGCCCAATGGTCAAATTCGACCTCAAATAAAAAATTTAAGTTTCCAACGCTTTTCTTTCGTTATTCTATTATCAAAATGTTGACTTTATTATTTTTTTTTCACATAATTCCTGCGACAGACTCAGATTCATAAAGAAAAAAATGTGTGTTAAAAGCATAACTTCAAAATAATATTAATGGCTCGATGCACTTCTTAACCATTATTATAAACTATTACTGTGCAAAATTTCAATCACCTACGTTTCCGCATTTTTCGTCAAAAGGGATCCTAATTGTTTCGCTCGTGTATTAATAAATATAGATATAGGTAGTAAGATCTAAGACTAAACACTTGATAAATTATAATACAACCTAAAAAGTATGAAAAACCTACGAATGCAAAAGACCGGGTGTAAGAATGCAAAAGACAATATGACAATACCAGTTTAGTTCAATTATTGGACAGACAGATGCGTCCAGTAATTGAGGATAACTTTATTGCAGATGTACAGACAGACAGACACTGTAGTTATACTTAACAGTTGCGATCCCATTCCTAGTGGCTTCTCTTAAAACTTTTTGGAGACCACTTATATCCCAGACTACGGTTTTCCTTTTAAGATTGTTGTAATCATTTTGTATACTTACTGATATAATATAAATATTATTGGTCGGAAAAAGGTATGAAGGACGTATATTGAATAATTATTGCATACTTCAGTTTATTTTAAATTAACTATTGCATACCTGCTCAACCTCGGAGTGCGTCTGGCATTTTTGTATGAGACAGTTATTTAATGGGAAAAATTCAAACGGTAGGTATTTGGTCCAATTTTGAGGTTTCTTGATAGTATGTAATTGAATTAAATATAAATACGTACATTGAGTGTTAATTTAAAAGCACTTGAAGTCAAAATATGCTGCAGATATTTTCAGAAACTAAGTTTCGTTTCTAGCAATTTTGATATTCGGCATTTTAAAATGTTGAAGGAGTGAAACGTCCTTATTTTTAGTTTTAAATACTTACCAAGTATTCCGTAACATTTATTTAAATAATATCGTGTAGTAAAAATAAAAATAGAGTATTTTATTTGTGATAATATAACGTTAAACTTGATTTAATTCATCAATATAAGGTATGGTAAAATCATTAATTAGCATCGAATATTTTGATTTTTCAGCATAATATGATCTTTTTAATTTAGGTACAGATTTTTATCAAACCTTATTTTTGATAATAGTGGGACTAAGTAAAGACAAAATTTTACTCAATTTTGACATTTAATAAGCATCTTTATGTATCTTTTCGTGGCTTAGCCTACCTGTTTCTAGCTTCTGATGGTGTGATCTGTACTTACTTTTCGAGTTTCCCACTCTCATGTCGTATGATGCATACTTACCTTCCATTCGTCAGTGCCCCACTCAAATCTTACCTTCAATTGGCTGATGCAATGTTTTCATTTAGTTTCAATCAAAAACAAACATTTAATAATTGAGATTGTAATGTGATATGTAAACTACTTATCACTTATAAATCCCAAATATTGACTGTTTTTTTAAACTTTAATTGTTTCTTTCAAAGTTGCTCTCTCTAATAAAATAAAAGTAAGAGCAATTAAAAAAACTTAAAACTAGAGTTTGCTCTACAATTTTTAAATTTAAGTAAAATAGAAGTTATATTGCAAAATATACTTACTACTTACTATATTAGGAATCTTTTAAAACGATTAGTTAAATTCTGAATCAATTTCAAGAATTAAAATATTAGTAGTATATACCTAATTTATCTAAGATTTCTTAAATTTAAAATATTTTGAATTCACCAATAAAAATTTGAGAAATGTAGATATTAAACTAAGGATATTAGCAGCTCTATATTTTAAAATTTTTAAGTAAAAATGGGGATAAAAAAATAAAAAATAGAGTACATTTTATATAATATTTATTCTAAACATGCCATAGCAACAATTATCTAGAGTATTACCTAACAGTCTCATTCATTTACAAGAGTATAACATTATTCAGAGAAAAACGCAGTTTAAAAATAAATGCAAAAATTCAACTATAACCTCAGTCAATAAATATAGTTTAATGAAATATTCTACTTAAACTACGGTTAGTCAATAAATAGTAAAGGGTAACTTTTATAAATTATCATTTCAGCCATATCGGCTAAGGCAGTATCGTCTTTGGTCTTAAAATTAAATTCTTAACTACGTACACTTACAGAATTTCTTTTTCTTTCTATTCGACGATATCTCTAGTCTATACTCTAAAAATCTGTGGCGCTTTGATAAACACAAGTACGGCATTGCAGATTTTAAATTTAGAATTGGAGACATAACATGGAGTCTTAAATTTAAATTAGCCTAGTACACGTTGGTAGGGTCCAGAGCCATTTTCACTCACAGTTTTTAAGTCTTTTAATACACTCCCGTGGGATCGAGACCCATTTCGGAAAAATCACTTCACTAGTACACGTTCGTGGGATCCAGAGTTTGCGGCATCTTGAATATTTTCAGTCGAATTTCTTCAAGAGTAGCAGAATTTTTGCGTATTTTTCAAAATTTTCCCCAATTTTTAAAAATCTCCTCCGATTTTTTCCAAAATTTTTCTGAATTCGATTTTCAACTTCAGTAGATGCCAGTCGGGTCCAAGCCGGTCATTTTGGTCTCAATAAACTCCAGTGGGATCCAGGCCGATCATCTTGAATGATTTCAAAAATCCACGAAAATATCAGATTTTTGGGTAAATCAGTAAATCCCGGTCGGGTCCAGAACCTTTACGTTCATAATGATTTAGATAATCGAGATCGATCTCGTTAGCGATGGCACGTGAGCGAGCGATACGAACACTGTCACGACTCGGTGACGACTGGCCGCTGCGTTGCACGTGCCTCTATATATAGCAGATCTCGCGCGTTTGCTCATTTTTTGCAATTTGAATTTGGAAGCTTTCAGCCGATGCGCCCCCGCCCTTGCACCTTTTTTATCTATTGAAAAAACAAAAATGACAGATTGCACAGGAAAGGTGCTTGATCGCCTCTCGTATGTTAGCACGCCTAATGTTATGACAGCGATTAAAAAAGTTTGTTTTATGATTATAACTGTATCTTATTTTAAATCTGTGAGGAATATAAATGGCTTTATTATTAAAAACTTTGCCACCTTTAAAAATTAAGTTCCCTTTACTGACTCTACATTTGCGGCTGAATTCCTGAAAACAGCATACGAGACTGAAAAATAAAATATTTATAATATTTTTGTATACAGTAATACTTAGGAATTTAATGGTGAATAAAATAATATTGCGCATTAAATTAGCAGTAGCAAAAATAATAGCTCCAATTTAAATTTAATTATATTAAAAGAAAGTAAGAAAAAATCTAGTACAGTTAAATTTGGTCAATTCATTTTAAAAGAATCATGTAAAATGTATATTTTAGGGGAGCTCCCATACACATAACAAACGTGATTTTTTGGCCTTTCTCGATCTTCATAAAATCCTCAATTTTGTGTTTACGTCTTTAATAATCCATTAATAATAAAATTATTATAAAATAAATATTTAAGGGGGGATCCTATACACAAAACACAACTTTTGGCCTATATAAGTACAATATATTATTTGCTCTATAACAGTACTTACAGAACTCTTTGTGCGCGAGTCCGACTCGCACTTGGCGCATTCGCATTAAAAAAAGCAGGGATGGTTTATAAATTATATTATGTTAATATACGCATATACGTCAACGTATGTGGCGAAACAAATTCTGCTGAATCAGCTAGTTGTTACTATAAATTAATATTGCTGACGCATTCCAAATCCGTTTCTGTAAGTATCACGTTTGGATTCCCAGCTACGTGTGGTAATACTGCTGAGCATCCGGAATACTGTTCTAATGTTATAGTACTGACATGTACAGAGTGTAACAAAACTGAGTGATAATACTTTAGGGTGTGCATTAGTTCCCTTTATAGAGTTCGCTGTGAAATAAGCAGCGGTGAAAGAGTAACTTTTTCTCATCTTTGTATGGAAAAATTCACGACGCGCGCGCTTGCTCATACAAATCACAAAAAATTGTTCTTTCAGCGATGCTACTTTCAGAGTAAACTATATAAGGAAAACATACACACCCTAAAGTATTATCACTTAGTTTTGGTACATCCTGTGTAATAAAATGTTATAATTTTTGTTAAATGAATATAAACTAACTGCCGCACTCAGAAACGAATATTAATTAGTGAATTGTAATTAAATTTAGAATCATGGTATAATTTTTAAAATACTTGAATAAATAATTACCTACTTGAATAAATAAAGATTTTGAAATGAGCCCCCATACATTATCTGTCATACTCTTCATTAAATTGAAGTTAAATCTTAATGCCTCTGAGTTTGGCTGTTATAGAACCAGAAGGAATAATTAACCGAGTATATCAAGATCTAGTAAAAACGATGTAAGTCAACTAACTATAAGAGAAAGACAGAAATCTAATGCAGCCATCGAAATATGGTCCGCTGAGCCCTGGGGCTCTGCGAGCGACAGGTATATTATGAATTATTTGCATGGAGATAATTCATTAAAAGGCAAAACTTCCTTTTATTTAGGGGAGTCGGCCAAAAATTTAACTTCTTAAAAGGGATCTGCAGCCAAAAAAGTTTGAGAACCGCTGAGCTAATGTCATATATTTTAGACTGTATTAAGAACAACGATAGATATTATATGAAAAACTCAAACTCAAATTATTTACATTAAAAGAGAGTTTAAAATGCTAGCAGGGGACTGCAAAAGCTACTTGGACAAGGGCCCTGACGTATCCAGCGATGACCAAATTCATTTATGAAGATTTTTTTCTGATTAATTTACGTCTTACCATTTTCCAAGTTTTAGTATCGTAGGATAAATATACATCGTGCCATTCCCAGAGTTTTAACATTTTTGGCTAATGCGCCGGGTGGTCTGCCATTTTCAGACTACCAAAAGTCTGAAAATGGGACGCTACCCTCAAACTTTTAGTAAAGTCTTGGGATAAATCTGCGTCGTGCCATTTCCAGACTTTTAAAACTTTGATCAAACATAAGCCGTGCCTTTTCCTGAGTTTCGAATTCTTAGAGTGCACGCCCTAAAATATTAAAATGCACGAAAAACCACATGATTTCACATGCCATTAAGTGGTATGTGCTTTCTCCATGGAATGCATAAATTTTACAGAGCATAATATATTTCGAGGTCATTATTAAGAAAGCTGTATTGATTAAAATATTTTTATTAAACATATTTTAAAACTATGCCAGTCCCACGAGAACGCTGCATAGCCTAGTAGGGTTAGTTCAGCCTTGTATGGGAATCTGAAATTAATTTTAGTCAGAATTTTTTTTGCATCTGTGTATAGGGGGGGTCATGAATAGCTTAAATTCAAAAACTCGACTAGCCACGACGTGTGCGTTAGCCGCCATATTGGTTTGAAGGTCCAATCTTTTTTTAAACATATCTCCTTTATTTTATATTTTTACGAAAATGATAAGAACTAAATTTGTTGTAAATTTAATTTTCTACAATTTGAGTTTTTATAATTTTTATTGTAAAATCAATATTTACGGAGATAAATGCAAAAAACAAGTCAAAGTATAATTTCGCTTGTATGTCAATTATTATCGAATTTAGCGAAAATAATTGTAGAAACAAAGTTGTTGGTGATAGATCATTAAATTTCCTACAAATTTGATTCTTATGAATTTTTTTAGAAATCAATATTTAAACTCCTACAACTATGGTAAATGTACCGGGACCCAAGCGACTGGATAAAACTGAATATTTCTGATCATGAATTAGACCTTTTAACAATTACGGCACAACATACACCGGAATAATTATTAAAAAATGGCCAAGTGCGAGTCGGACTCGCTCATGAGGGTTCCGTACCATTAGAAGGCAAAGATAGACAAAAATTTGTGATTTTTGTATGGGAGCCCCCCCTAAATATTTATTTTATTTTAATTTTATTATTAATTATTAAAGTACAAATAAAATTAAATATTTAATGCATATTTTAACCGTCTAAGTACTGCTATTTTTGATAAAGGTCAAAAAAGGCAACTAAAATCCTGTTTGTTATATCCTATATCCCCTATCAAATATTAAAATAATATGTTTTTTAGTATTTGTTGTTATAGAGGGTAACAAAATACATAATATCTGAAAATTCAAGTCTCTACCTATCACCGTTCTTGAAGCCTGGAGACAGACGGACGGACAGACAGCGAAGTCTTAATTTTAATTGTGGTTAATGTAAAGAGCTATAAGTTTATTTCTGTTTTTTTTTCTGTATTTGACAATAATCGCGATACAGGTCAAACAGGTCGAAATTATACTTTGACTTGTTTTTTTGCAGTTATTTCCTTAAATATTGATTTTACAATAAAAAGTATAAGTACAAAAGTTGTAGAAAATCAAATTTTCGACAAATTTGATCCTTTTCATTAGCTTAAGAAAAAAGGAGTTATAGCTAAAAAAAGATTGGACCTTCAAACCAATATGGCGGCTAACGCACATCTCGTGGCTGGTCGAGTTTTTGAATTTAAGCTATTTGTGACCTCCTCTAAACACTGGTGCAAAAAAAATGTCTGACTTTAATTAATTTAAAGAAAAATCTAACCCTACAGGGCTAGCACTTTTTCAGGTGAAATACAGGTAATATTAGGAGTTAGCTTAGTTTTTGTTTTTAGTTATTAGGAAGTTATTCAAAGTCTAAACTACTACCATGCCGATTAAAATACGTTCAGTAAACTTACGTAAGCGTCTTGTAAAAACATATTCGGAAACTATTGCCTTAATAATATTAAATTTCATGCGATGTAAAGACTTCACGACGATGACGACAAGTATAATTGATTTATTTACTTGAGTCTCACGTAAAAAGAAAAAATAGTCAAAAATCATAATTAAGTACCTGCTTATTATTATTACGATTATTTTAGTCACACAAAAGTAGGTCAGGTCAAAAATTTAAAACGATTTATTTGTTACTAGGTAAGTCTTGTTGACGTATAACAAATAAATATTTTTAATTTGTTTTTAGAATAAATTAAAATAAATAATTTTTAAATTAATATTAATAAATCGTTTGTACTCTAATTTGACAGAATATATTTTTTAAATACATACTTTAAAAGTGATGTTTGTATCTACTCGTAACACACTGCTACCAACACTAGCAGTCCAAGGAATTAAACAAAATAATAAATATTATACAAAATTACCTATAATGTATATTCTAGGTAATTTTGTATGTATATAACTCATGAAACATTATTAATATTTTGTATGTATAACAACATACAAAATAATAATAATGTTTCATGAGCAAATTGTTTCTACTTACCGTATTAGCAGAAAACCAAAAATAAACTAGCGGGTCATAAAAGTGACTCTACAGTTCGCTGAATATTATAATATGACCACGGGTGGCGGATTTGGCACAAACAAAAATGTACACCACGTAACTTTATACACAATCCTTTCAAAAACAATGTATTAATCCTTTCATTACACACTGCAAATATAGTTTGTGGGGTAGTGCTTCCCTGAAGAAGATATTGAATGTTTCTAGAAATTAAGACAAAATATTTTAAGCTGATTATGGCCACGCAAATTACGAATTGATGAATTTGGAGCAAAATAAATATTTTAATCCTTACCTTTGATGTGCGCGATTTTTTTGGCACGGAAATGTAAAATGACATATATTCGAATCACAGTATTATTATAGAAATCTGTTTTTGTATCACGAAAAACAATGTTACATTTTAACTGACATTAAGCATTAAACTTTTATCACAAAATTAGTAACTTTCTTTTGTTCTTAATACATATATACCTACTTGAAAAAAACTTAGAAAATGGCACGATGTGTATATATAACATCGTGCCATTTTCTTGACGACCTCTGTGGCTCAGTGGTAAGCGCGTTGGTGCTCAAGCCGGGGGTCGCGGGTTCGAATCCCGCCGAGGGAACAAAAAGTTTTCTAAGTTCCTGGGTCTGGATGTGTATTAAATATGTGTATGATATAATAAAAATCTTAAATATATGTATAGTATAAAAGTATTAAATATATTTCCGTTGTCTGGTACCTGTAACACAAGTCCTTTAGGTACTTAGCACGGGGCCAGACTGACGTGGTGTGAAGCGTCCATAGATATTATTATTATTATAACAGAAAAGTCCTCATCAAATATGACCTTACAATACTTCAAAATATTATTATAATATTATACACCATTTACATAATAATATTATAATATTATACGTCAATGACTTAATGTATAGCTTTTGCCACTATTAAAAAACAGCTTTTAAGAAAAATATAACGTGAAGCGAATATTTTCATAGTAATTATCGTTGTTTTCTTAACGAATCGTTTCGTTTTCTTCAACTTATCTTCTATTTTTGCCGTCGCTAAAATCACTTTGTGGTCTTACCATCAGGTGGTCACATGCCACCTGATGAGAAGTAGCCCAAAAGAAAGTGTTTGTCTCGTTCTAATGCTTTTGTTCTACGTTATAATCCCAAACCGACAGCCATATTAACTGTGGTTAATACTGTAGCTACCTCATGTCTATAATGCGCTTAAATATTAATCTTCTATGATTTATGGTCGGACTTCTATGAATTTTGTCGCAAATTGTCAAGTTGGTGCATGTAGAGACGTGGTAGAGACCCCATTATTGGGAGTTGAAAGTATTCGAAATTCAAAACACGGGTAAATGTAAATTTTTCTTTTAGCGGGCATGTGAAATGTTTTTCAGTAATATTTCATACGTGATGCTTACTTTCATTCGCTTTCTGGTTAACCGATAGGGCAGGCATTCCCATAAATAAAAAAAACTAGCCTCATCACTGTTAATAGAGAGAGAGTTCATCACTGTTCATAGAGAGTCTATAATTTTAATTCGGCATAAGCTTTATTATAATTAATTATATTATGTAGATTTTGATTCATAATATTATAATGCCTACATAGTCATCATCAATTTTTTAAACTATATTTAACTTTACTTCTTTTTAAAATAAAAATAAAACTATAGTTGAGGTTGATAACGAAATCAGAGTGAGCTGAGGTTAAAAGTCTAAACTCTTTTGCATGAGAAGGGTTAGAAGTTAGAATTCTACCATGATAGCCTACTATGTACTTCTAAAACAATATATGGAACCTATATTTAGACTTTAATATAAACAAGTTAATTATTAAATAGTAATTATTATTATCAACCGCAAATTGTCACGGTAATAGCGTAGGTTTAGTTATTGGTTTTTTAATGTTGGAATTAATTATTATTTAACAATAAATGTAATAACATTACAATTAAATAAACGAGTTAGAGTTTTTTATCTTAGATATTGTTGAAGGAAAAGATTGAGCAATATATCTATTAGTGAACGCTGTTGACAAAATTTGCTACTTTAGGCACAGAACACATATTAGTTTAACAAATTTAGGTAAATAATTGACGCGTAGGTAAGTATCCACACTACTACATAATATTGTGATTACTTGATTAATGTGTACTTGTAGTGTGTAGATGACGCCCGCAGGCCGCAACTCCGTTGCGTCAAAATTCGTTTATCGCGCGGGAACCTTATATTTTCTGGGGTAAAAAGTATAATAATAATAATAATACTAGCAGTTTAGTCATAAAGAGCTAGACAAGAGACAGACAGACATACTCTCGCTTTTATAATATAAGTATGTGGATGCCGAAATGTGTCTGTGTGACTTTAACGAAGTTATTTGTTTGTCTCCTTAAGCAAAAAAATATCTTCAAAGATGTGATTCAAATGCAGATATCTGTTGTATGACTTGTATGAGCATAATATTATATGAGTACGAATAATAATTCAAGACGTGAGTGGAAGAATCGAACAAGTAACATTTCGTAACATACGGACAATACCAAATTTTTTCCCTTATTATTTTAATAAAACTTGTAACTTATCTACTTCACATCCTAGCTAATATACACGTATACTTGATAGTTTTTCTATTTCAAATAATTTTTCCGGCCCTAATAAAAAAAGGGAAGTTTTTTCATGTTACTTACCTTATTCTTCCACGCACGTCTTGAATTATTGTCTTTGTGCGAACCGCCCCACTAAAACCACCTGCGGTTCGCCTTCAGCCTATAAAGGAGGAATGTTCCGGATCTAACAAACGCAGGACTCCCTCCACGACCGGCCGGTCTACGTCAGAAGGGACGGGACTTCCACCAAAGTTAGGGGTGCGAACGGCCCCAAACTATAATTGTTTGGGGCCGTTTTACGTATTCTAGCCCCGGATCTCTCCTGATTGCACGTGGGTGCATTAATCAAATTCTCATCAAGTCCACGCCCAGACTATAAATAGAATCATAATCATAACTCACCATAAAAATCTCTCCATTTTCATGTGAAAAATAATCCGACACTATTCGAGTTCAATGACATCACATTTCTAATTTGGAACCGCGCTACGCGACGAATTTTAATACGCCACATTCGAATACAAAGTAGAACGTTTTAGCGACTTCGTAATTTGGTCAGGTTGTTCGCGAAAAGTTGGTCCGCACCAGTCGAGACCACTTTCTTTTACACAGGCTTGTCCATAGTGAAACTAATTATTGATCTAGCAAATATAATAATTAGAAACGCTTTGAAAAGCGGCCAAGTGTGATAGGTCTATGTCCTTTGGGTTCCAGAATATTTTAGATATTTTCAACGATCGAAATTTCTAGATGCTAGAATATTATTTGTAACTTGATGTTGCCCGCAACTCCTTTGAATGTTTTTCTTTATAGCGAAGTTTTCCACATTCTGTCTCATAAAAACTATCCTATGTCCTTTCCCAGGCTTTAAAGTAAACCTATCTATTCCATTCCATTTTAAATCGGTTGAGTTGTTTACATATTTTGGTTCAGACTGACAGACACATTTTCGTATCGATAAGACGTAATATTAGTAAGGATTTTGGTTCAGACCGACAGACACATTTTCGTATCGATAATATTAGTAAGGATTGAGATATTTCCGTTGATATGCTATTAAACATGATAACTTAAATAGATTTCACATGTTATGTTCGGTTTTTATGTTATGGACCACCCTTAAAATTCACTCATAAAAATAGATTGTGCAACTGCAAAATTTTTAGCGCCAAAATCTCGCATTGTTCAAAAAGGTTTTTACTTATCCACATTGTTCAAAGTGCCAAAAGCGGCATAAGCCAGCTATTAGCTACATAAAAAATATTGCCATTGTTTTAATCCTACAGATTTGCTTTTTATTGGCGCTAGTCGGCTTCAGCAAAAAGGTTTTATTGCTAGATCTTTTTAGCAAAATGTGCCGGTACCCCTCAATGTTTTTTCGCCACAAATGTTTTACTTTAAGAAAAAAATACGGCAATATGTACAAAGAGAAACGCGCTTGTGAAGTATATTTTCTGGTAGGTAATTTTTTAATATTTTAAACTTGTAGAGTTTGAAGTTGTGTCCAATATAAGATGTGATATTAATCCTTCGATCGCGGATTCTAGGAAATGCTATTGTATTCTATTGTTGGGCTTGAAGGATTAATTAAAAGTAAGACATAAAAATAATAAATATTAAATGTCTATAGGTACCTTGTCTTAAGTTAAAATTTTCACAACACAATGATAGTACTAATTATTAATCAAAATGTTTAATTAAAAATAGTCTACTGCAATAATTTTTTACAGCTTTAACAATAATTGTAAATGTAAAAATATCCAAATATAATAATAATTTTATCGAAAGAAAGATACCTTTATTAGGTTAAAAATATACAATTTTTCGTTTTTCTGTGGACAATTTTCAAAACTTTTGTAAAGATAAAATACTTAACTGTATTTGAAACATTATTTTAAAAAGATAAAATCGACTTCCACATTGTACGCAATTGAGAATTAAAACTCCCTATCTCCAAAACTACTGAACCGATTTTGATTAAATTTGCACTGTTCCCTAATAAAAATATTAAGAAATAAGAATAAGAATGGATTTATTTTTAGCATCACACAATACATTATAATATAAGTCAGTGGTACAGTTCGACTATAATATTAAAATTAATTTACTATACTATGATGTGTGACGCCAAAAATATTACATACATACGCGTCGAATTGAATAACCTCCTTTTTTGAAATCTGTTAAAAATTTTCGTTCGAGGGCCAGTCACACGTTTTACTTTGGAGTCTAAAACAAACATGGCGTCCAGGTAGTAAACTCAATGGATTATTTTAAACACATAATCATGTATACAATTGCAATAATAATTGTAAAAAGCAACAGGTCAAAAACTTGTCCCTTAGTTTTTTGACGGTATTGTTTGGACACATTTTAAAAAATGTGTGTTTTGTTGTTTTTAATTGCAAAAAAATACTTTTGTTTGAGCAGCCGTAAAGCTTGCACAAATTTTATGATTTTGAGTTTGGAATTCACAAATATTTTTAAAGGTTTGTGAAAGTGCGTGCGAAATTTATTTTTTCAGTGAAGTGTTTTTTAAGCTTAGGGTGGAATAAATGTGAAAGTTGTACTCTTTGCAAATAAAACTTTTTATGGCTAGAAACGGTCAATAGTGTAGTTTTGGGAATTTTTGCTTACAAAAATATACACAAAAGATTGCAGAACATGTTGAGGGGCAAATAAAACAAATGAATAAAAGGCTTCACAATAATAATCATAAGTATGTTTCTTTTTTTATTTTTTAACAGTGAGACAAAGAATGAAAATATCTAAGAAATCAAAATCTATCGTAAGCAGTAATGTTTAACCATTTTATTTTATTTACTTAACCTCTATTTTATCTTGTCTGATCGCAATTACAATATATTGGCAAAATAGTGTTGTTACAATTAAAATATATAAATTAGGAGTAAAAAATCATTGGCCTTATTAGTAACCTACAAACACAATAAAATAATTTACCAAGGACAGGTATGTGTCGGCACATTGACAATTTTTATGTTCAAAATTGTGTAAATATCCTTACGCGTTCCTTATATTTTTTATTAAAAAAAACATTGTTACAATTTTAAATGGTATGCAAACATTCTTTGGCGGCAAGTTGGTCGGTTTCTGAACTTCGAACATTTTTTGTGAACGAAGGTTTAATTTTTTAGTTTTTATTTTTCAAAAATTGGTTTCCGCATTTTAATAAATTTCCTCAGTGACTTATTTAAAGTAAATAATTGTTTGTTTCTCAGTGTTCAACATTGAATCCGTAAAGTAATTTAAATGATAATTTAATTAATGGCGTGTCGAAATATAGACTTTATATTATCTTAAAACATTAAAATTAAGTCGCAATATTCTATTATATTCTATAATATTATTATGTTCGTGCTAACATTACATTAGGAGAGAGAGTATTATTTATTTAATAAGTAGTCTAGTGATCTTTCTGCGTCATATCAAAGGAAGGCCATTACTCATTACTATCTTTTATTAATATCCTTTTGAAGAAACAATTATTTTCCAAAAAGAACATTTAACGAGATTTATTATTATTCGGGAAAAAATAATTAAGAACGGGAAAGTACCTAATGGTAGACACTGAACTAATAGATGACACTTATGACAAAAATACCATAAAAATAAGAATTACTCTAATTATTTCTCACCACTGTAAATTTTATAAGCTTCTTAAGCTATCTGTTGAATTGAAAAAATATATTAGAGACGCCTTCGGGAACAAAATTTTAAAATGGGATCAGTTTTCGTAAATAATATGATCGCATCAACACGCGCTCGGCAATTTCTTAGCAAATAGGTTAAGGAAGGCGAAATTTTGCAAGTAAGTTTTGAATACATTTATTAGATTTTTTGTAATTTCTATTGATTTCATTGGATTAATGGTCATGTTGTATACACTAATTAATGTTTATTTAAGATTTTTTATCAATTTTCCCTATCAATATAAAGGGTGTCTACTATTAGTTCTTGAAAATGTAAAAAACCTAATAGATGACATGGATCTCATCTTTGAGTTTTGCAATACATACTAAAGTTATTTTGTGCTTTATTCTACTGCAAAAATCATCACTATTCTCTGAAAATATAATTCTATTAACAATCTAAGAACTTAGAACTACTGTACCTAAAAATGGACATGGTATCTAATATTAGACCTTGTACTGATCTAAAAATCGATTGCTTTAGTTTTTTAACAGTAAAAAAAAGAAAAAGGAGAGCAGAGAAAAGAAAGAAGAAAAAAGAAGAGGCAAAAGAAGCATGGAGACTAAAGACTGAAAATAAATCTAAAGTTTGTGCATTTTTAACCCATTTTTTATGAAAATCGATTATTAAAAAATGGATTTTTTTAATAAATTCGATTAAAATTTTAACCCATTTTTTATGAAATCGATTTTCAAAAGATCGATTTTCATAAAATCGATTTTCAAAAGATCGATTTTTAAAAAATCATTTTTTTAATTAATCGAAACCCTTACAATCGATTAAATTTTTAACCCAATTTTAATGAAAATCGATTTTTAAAAATCGATATTTTTAATTAATCGAAACCCTTACAATCGATTAAATTTTTAACTCATTTTTTGTCAAAATCGATTATTAAAAAATCGATTTTTTTAATTAATCGAAACCCTTACAATCGATTAAATTCTTAACCCATTTATTATGAAAATCGATTTTTAAAAAAATCCTTTTTTTTTTAATTACTTAATCGAATTCGAGTTCGAATTCGGGTTCGAGTTCGACACAAAACACTACTCTCCAACCGTCTTACGGTTTTTCCAAGGTTTTTCGATCAGCACGAGAATCTGACGCGAATTTCACAGTTTTTACCCATCCCACAAAAGTGCTCAACGCCGCTAAAGAAGTTTTCACTTCAAAAATATGAAAAATAAAAATAAAAGGAAAGATAGTTTCAGCACGGAAGAAGAATGAATAGAATCTGGAGACAACGTGGATAATATTTCAGATGCATGTAGTGACTATGATGAAGTAAATGAAATCTTTTGAAAAATGGCAAATAAAGACCTAATTTAATAGAAAAAATATGTAAAATGTAATGTAATGTTCTATGTCAACTATTAGTTCATATTGGTGTCTACTATTAGTGATGTTCGTTTTTTGTGATGTCATGTATTAGTGCTTATGACTAAGTTTACAAAAAGACCAATAATATATTTTTGAATTGATTTGTCAGAGAATAATTATAAAAGTTTTATTTTGTAAGAGTTACTGAAGACATGAAAGAAGTTATCAATCCTTTATTTTCATAAATATATATTTTATAACATTCAAATGTTGCATGTTTCCTTAAAGTGTCTGCCATTAGGTCTTCTCCCTAATAAGTAAACACTTTCTGAGATTACTTTCAGGCACATCCGAAAAAAAACAAAAGAATGGCATAATAAAATTATGTTCAAATATTATTCACTATTTGAAATTCAAGCGATATTCGAATTTTAAATTTTTAACGCATTCAACGACGGCCGGGCAATTTTCTCATTAAAAATTATAATTCTTTCAAAAAAGCCAAGTCTATGATAGGCTATTACGTAGTTGGTACGGAAGTTTATTAAATACAGACAGAAAAATCTTTTCACGACAACAATTTTATATTTTTAATAATAATAATAATATACATTTATTTAAGAACTTTGGGCATTACACTAGCATTACACCATGCTTTTATATTCTTGCTTCAAATTTTTATTACATTTAAGTTTTGCCAGAAGAATGAGTTGTGCTTAGTTTTGGAGGTTTTTTGACTAGAGTTTATTTTTTGACTAGCTTTTTTGATCGACTTCAAGTTAAAACAATTAGTAACAATAACATTAACGTTGTCAATTTAGGAGCACAGCTGCTGCTGTTTTCTGATAGCTTTAATTTTGACATTTGCTTACTAAATTTTTTTATGAAGAGTTTTTATCAAATTTACGTTGCAGCCCACCCTTACTTTGAAATCATATCTATAACAGAGCTCCAAACCAAAAAAAAATCTTTATCGCTTCTTATATAATCACCGATCAAAATGTATGAAATTGTGAAATGACATTCATAATATCGAACGCTTATGGTACTTAATTTCCATACATTTTTTAATCTGTAAAGGAATAAAGAAAACGTGTTGACTAGGGGATCATGCATATTTGTAATGTAAACCAAACATGATATTTGTCAACAAGTCAAGGACTGGCTATCCTTGAACATAATGTATTTCAGAAATTCGCTTTCATTTTCAAACTATCTGACCCGACAGACGTTGTCCTGTCTTAACGATGATTATTTAATTCGAATTGGTATAATTAAGAAAACAATAGATTAAAATTAGTATCTTCATGCCAAATTTCATCAAAATAGATTAATAAGTAGTTTAAGCGAAAATCATAAAAGTTTATAGTGCGGGAACCGTACATTTTCCGGGACCAAAAGTATCCCTTGTCCTTTCCCGAGACTCAAAGTATCTCCAAACCAAAATTCATCAAAATCGATTGAATAGTTTACGCGCAAATCATAAAAGTATATTGTGCAGTAACCGTACATTTTTCCTGGACAAAATGTATCCTATGTCCTTTTCCTGGTTCTTAGCTACCTCTCCCCCAATTTTCAGCCAAATCGGTTTATCAGTTCTTGAGATAAAAGTTTATTGGGCGGGAACCGTACATTTTCCGGGACAAAAAGTATCCCTTGTCCTTTTCCGAGACTCAAAGTATCATTACGGACGTAGGATTCGTATGACGTTATATCATTATCAGTCAAATATAGCTGTGCCATATTTTTCTAACTTCTATCTACGTAAAAACTAAAAAATTAAAAAATAAAATAAATACATACATGGATTGCCAAAAACATTACCCTACCTTTTAGCTTCGGCGTAGTCGGTTAAAATACAATAATTAATTCGCACTTGCGTTTACAATCCTTTCTTTAACAAACCCTTTAATTTACAACCTCTAAGAAAAGTAAAAGAAAAAGTTGACTTTCTTTTATTGTCTTTGATAAGCTACCATCGGCTACTAACTTTACGACTTCAAAGAAAGCCCTTTGTTTAAAATACTTTAAATTTTGTCAGCAGTATTCAAATTCATCAATCTTTGTCGAGATTTTGATGGTGCAAGAAGATCGTACTTTGCCAATTTTTGGTACAAAATAAATACTTGACATGGCATGCGTTGTCAAATGGCCAATGCAAGACGTGTAGTAGGGGAGGTCGCGCTCAGTTTAAAAAGTAATTTCTTACCGAGCGAAAATCATTACAATAATAGTATTAAATTAATACATAACAGCTTTGATCGTCAGCCACTTCATAATAGGTGGAATAAAAATTGAGAGCATCTCAAAGTTGTTGTTGGGAATCGTATTGAATTGACATTAAAAAAATCCCAAATCGCACCCAATAAAGGTTCATATCTAGATTATACACGCTTAGGTTGGGTAGGTGTTGTTTTAGTTTTAGTATATAACAACAGATGACGTTTTTAAAGTAGAATGTATAATTCTTCTTCACAAATATTGACTATCGAATTAATTACTTAAAATTGCTAAGTGAGATAATTTTATGGTTAATTCAAACGAAAGTCGCCGTCAGCTAAATGTTTACAGGTGGAAATGTCGTCTAGGCGACGCCCTAGGATACATTGAGCGCAAAGTAGGGCTATATTGGTCATAACTTATTTTGCTGGCTGATGGTTTTTCCACCATCGTATTGACGGTTTTCTTTATTATTTACAAAGTAGAAACATTCACCTGTATAAATTTGGTACGGTATAAAATGACTTTATATTCAAAAAAATTTTACATGTTCAGTAATGCGACTGACGTTGAATCCCTCGTCTGCAATACGGCTGACGGTGATTTTTTGGTTAAACATGACCTCAATAATCATCCATCAAAGTTTCATTCGGTATAAAATCACTTTTCGCAACTATTTTTTCTACAACTTTGAAATACTCTCAGTTAACATTCCACCACGGGTGCGGCGACTGACGTTGATTATATTGATTGATAAATATTAAGCTACCGCTGGACAAAAATTTGGTCGGTATGAAATCACTTAGTAAACGATAGCACTACCTCCCCTATTAGTGGTTGTTTAAGGCCATTTTGACATAAGATATTAATTAAAATATTGACGTTTTCTAACTTTTTCTTGTTTCTAACTTTTTGAGTGAAGTCAACTTTGTGGTCTGTCCTGCGTTTTAATCTTGGTCTTATACCTAATTATTTTAATAACGATTTCTCCTTAAAATATTTTATACAACTAAGGCTCAACACTAACGAACTTGGTGTTAAAAATATTAGATAAAAACTATGATATAGTTAATTAGATTCCCTGATCAATTTTAAGAGACATTGATACTTAATTTAGCAAATCTACGCAATTTTGTAGAGGTATGTCCAGCCCAGCTAACAGATCACATCTGACATTGACTTTAAAACATGACGTCACACATTTTACCCCTAAATGTGAAGGGTTAACAAACAGTATATTATGAACAAAACAATTACTTAGAAGTAACAGAATGAAGAAACCTTTAATTAACTCGATCCATATAAAAACAACTCTATCATAATGCGACGAGGTACAATATAGCTTACAGAACTTAGGGGTTGTTTCTATTAAACAAAAATTTGCTAAGCAACAGTTTTTACTCCCGTTGCCTCTTATTTATGACTCTACGGGACACTGTGCGGTACTACCAGACCGCTATTCAAAGACTACAAAGGCTGAAAAAAGTACTTTAAAATTCAGTAAAACAATAAAATTGTGAATCGTAACAGTGGCTGTTTAGAAAGTGTCCATGGCCTTAAGGTAGCGCTCATAAATCATAATTTAAAAAAACAAATGTCACACTTTTTATTCGGAATTCGAGAATTGGACTTTTGCCGCCGTTAGAAAATATTTTACATAAAAATATGAATGTAAGGTACAAACCAAGTAGCAAAATAAGAAGCGTGTCTAATTCGACTGCTGCATTTATTAGCATTACAATGTGGCTCTACGTTTAATAAAAAACAATCGACTATTTTACTGGCGGTCACCACAGCATAAGTTGCAACTGAAATTATTAATTTCGAATGTTAATGTATTATCTAATATATAAAATTCTCGTGTCACAATGTTAGTCCACGAACTCCTCCGAAACGGCTTGACTGATTTTTACCAAAGTCTGAGAATCGGCTACTCGGTACTTTATATATTGATAAGTGCATTTGTTGAATAAATAATAGTAAATTATAACAACCTGAGACTGACGGCGACCATTGTTTGTGCGACGGGATAGCGATCGACGTTGCCATGGTGACATACTTATTTAGTCACTTCAGTAAAATAATATGGCAAAGCAACGTTTGCCGGGACAGCTAGTTAATTTTTTAAATATTATCAATAATTATGTTAGTGGCAGCAGTGAATATGACATTCATTTTTTTTTTATATTGTATAACTTGGATTTTAGCCACTGAGTTTTATAATTTTAGCACAACGACTAACTGCCGCACTCGGAGACGAATATTTATTACTTTACTGTAATCAAAATATGAAGATTTTGACACTAATTGTCAAAATCTTCGTTCTTACCTCATATCTGTCAAACCCTGCATTAAATTGAGGTACACTGCATTAACTGTTAAACTGTACATTAAATTAAACCTTAATTAAATTAAGGCATTAAACCTTAATTAAATTAAGGTATTAAACCTTAATTTAATGCAGAGTTTGACAGTTAATGCAGTGTGTCAATGTAAATTTAATGTCTCTGAGTGCGGCCGCGGGACAGATAAAGTATTATTGCTGTGTATCATTAATACATTTTAAAAAACCTGAGGCGTGATAGACTAAAATTATATTTACTTAATGTAAAATTAGAAAAAAACATTCCTGGGTGCGAACTATAACAAAAGAAAGAATATAGGCGCCTAGCCCATAGACAATCTTAAACTGTTAATAAAAAAAATGTCATTATAATACTTTTAAATTAAATACAAAAACCTTATTATCTTCTGCTCAAGCTGTATAATGTATTGAATTTTAACGGTTTATACATGAAGTCGCGTATAAGGTCCCAGATCACTATTTCTGCGTGTCGGGTTCAAGGAACGGTCAATTTGATTGTAAAAAAAGTAAATTAATGTGTCGCTGACTACACAACTACAGCGTTACGTGATCCTCTGATTCAAATAAAGAACATTAGCATCATTCCAGAACTTTTCTGCATCATGATGATGGCTTTCTATTGGATTAAGTCGAGGGGAGTCAAATTAAAAATGGCGGCCATGACTTTAAATTTCGAAAAGAGGATAGAACTGAGAACATTTTCCTTTTTTTGCTGGCTGCTACAAGTTTATCCTAGTTTTGTCGCAAGGGTTGATTTTTAATAGTTTTGAAAATACATACTTATTTGAAATATGTAATTACCAGTAAAATGAAATGTGTTTAATGTATGTTGTTCATGTTATAAAAAATATGAAATATTATAATGAAATTGCTTTCTGAGACTAATAATAGAAACTAGAGATGTGCCGACTAGTCGGTAAAGCCGACTATCCGGCCACTTTTGTAGTCGGCGAATAGTCGGCAAAAAGCGCCGACTAATCGGCTTTATACTTTTTTGTTATTATTAAAATTACATTAAAGAAATACCTTGATTATTATTTATAATGTGTTCATATCACAGTCAATCACTGTCATTTTAAAATTTAATGAAGTGTTTCTGAAAAATACTTGTTAGTAAAGAAATTATTTTTATGAATATAATTTTAACAACATATTAAGTTTGTATTGTATTATTAAATCGATATTTCGTCTAGACATGAAATATTTGATGAAAACCATCAACTGTATCATAGAAACAAAATAAAGTAACGTACGCGAAGTAAACATAACACACGATTTGACACAATTGCAGGCGGCGCGGCGTGTGCGACTTACTCGCAAAACAGCAGTAAAAAAGCGTTACGGAAACTTCCGAAACCATGATCGGCTTGGACGACTAGTCGGCCGATTATTCGGCTTCTTTGCAGCCGACTAATTTACAATATGACATACATTGCGTTAATTGCTGAATTCTTTCCGGAGCTTTCATAATATCTTCAGTAGATATAAAAGCTCCAGGATAGCGGTACGCCATTTATTTTGACATTTTAAGACTAGTCAATTTCGTCTCATCTTTTATGGTGCAAACATTTTATTGTGAACATGAATTGTGACATGATATGATTTTGACACGCTCCATAAAATATTTGCGCGATTAAAATGAGACGAACACGATAATTACAGTCTGTCAAGAAAAAGTAGACGCAGTACAAAATTTTCTAAACGTAATCACGCTCAAAAGGTGGTCTTTTCTCTTTGTATTTCCACACAGAACGTTTAAATACACTAAGTAAATATTATCACCTTGCACATTTTTATCTTAATTTAATAAGGTTTTCAATTTTCATATTTTTTATGTGATTTCAAAGTTGTGTACTTACTCTTTTTTGACAAGCTATAAGTGCACCCATTTATGTCTATGGCTGCGTTTATAGGATTTTTAAGCGATGCAGTTCATCTATTTTACGCCCTGATTAGTTTGCCATTTACAAAAGCTATTGACTAGATAAACAAAAAAAAAACTGGCATTACATTTTTCAATGCTGAAAAACACAATCTAAAGTACATACACCTCACCGTGAACTCTATCATAGTTGTGATTATAAATTTAAAATGGCTGTGCGTTGAACCGCATACAAGATGTATGAAATGCAAATGTGTATGAAGTTTCCGCTGCTACGGATTCTGATTTGTGTTGGAGACGATTTTTGATGACCAGACTTTAATATAGTATTGGCATAATACTAAAGTGACACAGTATACAGGGTCTAACAAAACTGAGTGATAATACTTTAAGGTGTGTATTTGTCTCTTGTATAGAGTTCATTGTGAAAGTTGGAGCACTGAAAGTGCATAATAATTGTGATTTGTATGGTCCAGCGCCCCCGCGTCATGTATTTTCTCATACAAAAGTTTAAAAAAAGTTACTCTTTCAACGCTACTTCATTTATTTATTTATTTGTCCAAAGCATTCCAACATTTTACAAGAAAACAATACATATATACTTTCCCATACAAAAACCTAAAAGATTTATCCGTATTGGAGAGACGTTCTGTTTACATAATACTCTCAAACTACTTAGTATATTATTTTATAACTACTCTTACATAACATTTTAAGTTGACAATTTATTACTTAGTATATACTTAGTATTCTTATTAATATTTTTTCAGAATAACAGTATTAATTATAAGTATTTCCAATTATTCACATGCACATGCACATTGCACATACGTGACAAGCATGGATGTACAATGCACATAATATGCACATGTAGTATGTACTATCAGAGAAGTTGATTCCCATGCAAATGGCGGACCTACGTAGTTTGGTTGCGTTAGGTCAAACCCAGCCGACAGATCACAATTAGCATCAAATTGACATGATCGACCAAATGACGTTAGTCTTTCAAATGCATAGGAATCAATTTCCTCGATGGTACATACAATACACTCTTACATTGTATAGCACAGATTACTAACTACATAATTACTATTTATCAAAAAGAAGAAGAAGAACTAATTACAACTTTCTTAAAATAAACATTTACATTGACGTTTACATGAACTTTTGTTTGTTGTAAGACCTGCAAGGATCTTTTGACATTGTCAATGGGCTTCATGGTAACCATCCAAACTGCATTTTATTATATAAATACGCTAGTCATAAAATATTCCTTATTCTCTTTATTATATTATATAGAAATAAATCATTATTTACAACTAAGCGAGACGAGACGAGACAACTGGTAACGAGACGAGACCGAGACTTAAAGGAGACTCAATTTTTTGAGGATTGACGAGACCGAGACGAGATTTTTGTTACTCTCGTTTACTCTCGTCTCGTGTGAAGCATAAAACTTAAAAGTGTCATTATTCATAGTATTCATTATTCATTTTTGGCCACATGGATGCAACTTTGACAGGATGAAACAGCTTCATTCACTAGATGGATGACATTTACCTACAGGGTGAACAGCTAAAGGATAATTTACAAAATGGCGGCATCTAACTGGGCCACGTGCCAAAAGAGTCTTGTAGTGTATATTGTATCAAAATTCATACGACTTCCGTTGCTTTTACAATGTCAATGTCAGAATATTATGTCATCGAATACTTAATAATGATATTAGAATGGTAAAAGTATGACGTTAAAATGCAAAGGCTACAGTTAGCGGACTTCAATGGAAAAAAAAATTATAGAAAATCGTTAGATAGAGGCGTTTGCATGCTGAAAAGTCTTGAAAATGTTCCATATTCTAAGCCTTAGCCATATTGGATTTTATGTAACTTTAAAACAAAAACACTGGCATTGCAAAATACACCCCACTGTTATGTATTAGGGTTGATATTAGCCTGTTGAGATGCTGAATATATTGCATATAGTCATCATATCGTAAAACATCGAACTCTATGGTAATGTGTACAGTATATTACAGTAGGACCTTGGTAGAACAGTTACGTTACAGTACTGGAGTAACGCTAGAAAATAGAAAATAAATACATAATATACACTATAGAATTGTTTGTAAATCAACATAGAGGCACAGAATATATATGATAGAGGCAAGACTCGGCCGAAATTCGGCTAGATTACGCCTGCAATGTATTTTAAATTGCTGATTACCATGCCGAAATTACGTCGCGTTAAAATTTATTGTATTGTATGCGTAGCGCCTTGCAAGCGCGGCGTAATCATGCCGAACTTCAGCCGCGTATTTTCGGCCTAGCGTGAGACACTAAGACTGGAAGCAAACGCATGTTTTGCGTATTCGATTTCCGAATTCGTTTTCAGTATTCGGAATTCTATGAGACTAGCGCTAAAAAGTTCGTTTTTATGAATGCGCCGGCTTGCACTTGAAACTTACGTGCAAAATTCGTTCGGAAATCGCATACGGAAAACGTGCGTATGCCGCCAGCCTTATGCGTGTGCGAAATGATATTGCAATTTTTTGGTACTGTATGAAATGAAATTAAATATATTTATTTCTAAGTAGGTTAACAAAGTTAACATTTTTAGAACGTCGCGTCTATGCGGCGCGCATGAGGCCTACCATGAAAACACGATATTTCGTGCGTCCGTAAGTTCGGGCAGTCTAGTGTGAAGACGGTCTACTATAATTACACCGTGGTCTCAGAGAAAACTGGCGGTAAATCACACATTGATTTAGTGCGGAATCGTAGCTTTTTTCATAGGTTCACGAAACGTCTCTTCAGCGCGGATCTGCGGGGCTAAAATGGTCACATTTAGCAATTCCTCTCAATCAATTCACAAAATTAATTGTCAAAACTGTCAAACTCACGAATGTCAAATAAGTACGAATTTAGACATCTGAATTGCAAACAGCGATGCGATGTTTAAAAAATGAATCATATTATTATGATTCGTAATATGATTCCGCAAAGCGACCGTTTCAGCCCGCTGTATTCTGCACGTTCTAATCGCGAAACCGATTTGGATGAGGTAGGAATTTACTTTGAGTCCCAAGAAAGAATAGAACATCGACTATACCTACTGTACAAACATTGAAATCTTTTTAAACCAATCTTTTCGGGTTGGCGAAAAAATCTCACAGGTTTTTCGTAAGTCCATGTTATTAAGCCGGCGCATTCGTGCGGAAGCTTCAAAAATCCCAGTGCTAAGTAAATCACCATGTCATTCACAAGATATAAAGCGAACGAACTGAATTATCGAAACCATTTTTTTTCTGCGTCTATCTCGCTCTGACTTATACGAAATAAACGAGAGGAAAGGAGAGGGAACATAAAAAATTCCAACACGTATATGAGAGCTAGCCAAAACTTGCATGCACTACGAGGTCAGTGACTTCAGTGCAAGTCCCAATTCGGAGGTTCAGTAACTCGGCACGAACGTGTCAGCTTAATCAGCTGAAATCACATTGTCGTATCCTTGTAGACGAATAGAAATCTTCTAAATCTTAATATATATATTTCTTGTGTGCGTGTGTATGTGACTGAACTCCTCCTAAACGACTGGACCAACTTTGATGAAATTTTTTGTGTGTGTTCCAGGGGATCTGGGAATGGCTTAGATTCACAATTTTGTCCGCTGGACAATGTTTTTTTAATTAATTTTTAATTTATTAGTAGTTGTTGATTTTGGAATGTTTTACATTGGATCCGACAGACGGCTTCCATCGCAGTGTCAAATTTTAAATAATATTCGAATTCGAATTTAAATTTTAGTCTGTCCCGACAGTTAGCGCTGCGATCAAATTAAAAAAAAATACTTTATATACTTAATATGGCAAAGAAACGTTTGCCGGGACAGCTAGTAATATATAAAACTAAAAGGTGACTGACTGACATGGTGATCTAGCAACGCACAGCCCAAACCACAGAACCGATCGGACTGAAATTTGGTATGCAGGTAGATGATAATATATGACGTAGGCATCCGCTAAGAAAGGATTTTGATAAATTCCAACCCCAAGGGGTTCAAATAGGGGATGAAAGTTTGTATATAATAATTCGCTCGCGGGCAAAAGCTCGTAAGTTATAAATAGAAAGAAATAAGTTTCTCATGAAACTCTTTTGGTGTAGGCGATGTCTTGTCTATGAGAGAAAATCTTATCTATCTCTATTGCAATTTGAATTTAAATTACAAAGAAACGTGGCGTATGTTTGCATCCTAGTAAGTATACCAATTTGGACTTTAACATTAATAATTATAGAGTATTATAGACCTAGACCTAAGGTGAAAAAAATAAGCTACTTTTCATCGCCGAAAAATGTACGATTCCCGCGTTTTCTATTTGCAAAAAATTTTGTTAGTTAACTTAAAAGAATTACAAATAAATAGGCATTTTAACGAAGTCACTTAAAATTTCCATGCAATACATATTTTAGATTCCAAATCTAGTTTTGTCGTGTATATGCAAATATTTTGATTAAAAAAACAAACAGATCAAAAACCGATCAATCGGCAAAAGTTCAATATCCTCATCAAATCTACTGAGTTAGGGAAATAGATAATAAAATTATCATGTGGCAAACTTTAATTTGTGATGTAAAAAAGTAGCAAGATAAAATTATTTTTTAATTTCCTGTAATTTTAAAATTGAACACTGGCTCGTTTCCAATCTTTTTAATAATAAAAATAAATACCTTAGCTACAAAACACATTATTTAAGAAAAAGACGTTTTTCCAGAGCATAGTATTTTTTATTTCGTTATTATTATTTTTTCTTTTGAGCGTATTTTTTTAAACAATTATAAAAATATTAATATCGAGATTAATATTTTTTTAAGTCTACAAGCTTTTATGTCTACGACTGATACAAAGTGCGACATAAGAATTTTTTATGAATTCTATTTTGTTGAATCAAAAAAAAATACATTAATTATTATTTATTATAGAATATTAAAACCATTAATATTTCTTCTATATTAAGGCCGTCCCCCGAGCAAACGACCTTGGCCATACATTTGCCGCGTTGCCGAGATCGCGCCAAAACCCTATTATTTTTACTTATCTTAGTTCAAAATTGTCCTAAAAAAAATTTTAAACGGCGAATATGTAGTTTATGATATTGTCGATCTATTGGCGTGAGTTTCAAATAAAAGTAATTTGTAAATCCTAAGGAGATGCTGAATGTATGATTGAATTTTAACAAATTGGTATTACTTTGGAAGCTGATATCATGAGTATAAGAAACAAAAATAGAAAATTTAAAACGACAAAAGGAATGTTGATATACTGAAGATTATTGCTGTATTTTTATTATAACTTTGTAGCTTTCAGATTATGAGTTTATAAGGTTTTAAATACGGTCAATTACGGAATCTCCGGACGGAACGCCCTTAAGAAATAAAATTAGCATATTATACTGAAATAGCTATAAAATAAAAAAATATATATATGCTTCCGTCAAAAATGGGTGAACCATGGTGGGTGTCTGGTACCTGTAACACAGGTCGTGAAGAGTCAACGAACGACGGTTCATGCAAAACATGGTTTTATACGACACTGTAGAGTTTAGTCCATCGGTGATAAGTTTACATAGAAATAGGAAATATTACTGCCAAGTTTTAACGCTAGAGTCAGCACAAAAAAAGTTTTGTTCGACGTTTGACAACGTTTCTGTTGATTGATTAATGATTGACATGATTTTGGTCGGATTATTAGTAAATAATAAGCACATGCAGTAGCATGTGCTTATTATTGTGCAAATGATGAATTAAAAACATGAAGTTTAAATTCTTACTTTAGGAAACGTTTAACGATCATTTGTTATTGGTAGTCAAAAAAACCCTAACAGACAAAATATATTTCCTTCCTTAAAGGATTCATATTATAATTTTACTAAAATTATGAGTATATTCAGGGAAAACCAAAGTAATAATGAAATTGGTAACCTTAGAACTTATGCGTCTATGCCAGCTGTCTGACTAGTCTGATTTTTCCAACAAAAATATTAAGCAAAAAGTTAAATATGAGTCATTACCATCAAGTATGTATTGTGAAAAAAATATGGCGTAAGCAAAATGCAAATTAAACACGTCATATTTCAAAACTCGAGTACGATGTATCAATGACTGAAAAACCTGACACAAGAAAAACTGACGCTATCTACGTCAGTGTCAAAAGGCCCCAAACAACTCCGAAGTGGGACCTTTCCTCGTTTTGACATGCCATGTTAAAAGATACATAGAAGGATTTAATTATCCTTCTTAGGGTCAATTCAGACGCGTAGATATATTTTTAATTTTTTGTGGATTTGACAGATTTGCAAGACGTCTCACGCAATTGACATCTGTCAATTCAATACAAATTAAGAAATGCATCTACGCATCGCGTTGCGGTCTGTATTGACCTTAAGCTCTATGTATCAAAATTCTCATTACAGATCAATAAGATAAATATAAATAATTACTACGAACTGTACAGGAATACATGATGATCGAAGTTAAATTTGTTTAAATTATGTACGGACTATGAGCAATATAGTCGAAAGTAAAAATCTTTTAATATTCCTTCTGCTGTGTAGGCAAATACCTCGAGATAATAAATTTTAAGCACCTCTTAACTTTAAACACAATTTGAGAGGGAGCTTATATTATTGAGGAATCGTCAGAGCGCCATCTATCGGAAACTCGCGGAACTATGCATTTTCACTGCGCGTGCGCCGCTGTTAGCGTAGACTTGGAAAATCCTGAAACGCTACTTGTGTTGGGTTGAATATTTTGATGTAATTTTTTTTTCTAGAATAGATTTTTTTTCTTTTGTTATATTTATCTACGTTTATAGTAATTGTATTTACGCTGTAAAACAAAAAATACAGTTCAGTGTATATAGGTCTAGTATAATATAAAAAGTTTCCATCCCAAACTTGATCGCCTTTAAAACTATTTTGATGAAATTTTGTATGCTAATAATTTAGGTCTGAAATTCAGAAAAATAAAATTTAACTCTATTACACAGGCACTATACAAAGTTATATTATAAAACATAGCAAAATGACGTACGCCGGCTCAGCTAGTTGTATGTATGATAATACAACCAAGAACCTTTGAATAAATCACACAAAGCTTTCTTCGTAAACTGTTCTCTGCTTTGACTACAACTTTCCAAATTTCTATTTTCTTCGTAAATATTTGTCCACGAAACTATTTTATGGCTTGGTGAAAATGTACGAAGTGTTAAGTTATTTAATTAAAATAACTTGACTGAAATGCAGGCATAAGTGTCAACTTATTTCAAATTATAAACAAACGAAATTCGATTTTCAAAAAACGAAAAAGCGGCTGGTTAGGTAGCGTTTTATTTTCAAAATCCACGAAATTCGCTTCTTTTTTCAAATTCAAAAAGGTTTTATGTAGCATTTGAAATAAAAAAAAAACTGAAGAATTTCAGGCAAAGCACAATTTAATTTTACACTTGACGAGTATTTTGACAAGTCACAAGACGCTTACGCCGACGAAATAAAGTTCTTTTTGGATGTAAAAAAATTCTGAACTATGCGAGCGATTTCCAAACTTCGAACGCCAGTCGAATGGCAATGGCTTAGAAATTCGGCCAGTAATGATATGGCGGTGTCGTTGACCCCGTGGAAAGAGCAGAGCATTCACCTTTCACCCAATTCGTACAGTCGTTAATATTATTAATTCGCTTTCCGATATTAAATTTATTGCGTTCGGTTTATTTTTATTTTTTTGCATAAATGTTTTTTAAGTGGATGATTTGATTAGTTTAAATGTCAGTTTAATGGGTGTACTTTTGATTTATTAATTATTTAAGCTACGAACATTATGAAAATGCGTAATAAAATTAAGCTACAGCAACGCGCCCGGTATTGTGTACAGTTTGGGCGGGATGGATATTAAAAACATACTTAAAGTTGAGTAGAAACCGAGACCATATTATAATATTACAATAAGCATAGGTCTTTGCATTAGACACACAATATTATTATTGAAAGAAATTATAGAGGAAAATACGCCAGACGTGACGTAAATGAACAGGGACACATCTCAGGATGAAGGCAGACTTTTCTAACTACATTTAAAAAACAATTCGTTTCTATAAAAAAAATGGTTGCCTGTAAAGTCGGTTTTACGGGCGAAGATTTTACGTGACAACGTGTGGGAGAGAGACGCAAGGCATTCGGCGGGCCTCTCTCTCGTTCGGTGACTCATCGTAACGTTACCGAGCGTTACACTTTTTCATAAGTGACTCCCAGCCGCAACCTAATTTAAGACGTTGTCACGTCAAAATGTCAAGAACTTGGACTCCTCCATGGATATAAATTTTAAAAAAACCTGCCGCTACGCTTCTTTGCACCATGAAGTTTTCACTTTGCAGTGCAGTTTTAAGCTATTCATAGCTCTTGGCGACCGAATCAAGAAATTCCGTAACGGAGAACTACCTAACACACCCCACACCGACTAGCACACCGTCGCGGCAGCCAGTTGGTGCGCGGTGTGTCAGGTTTTGTTTTTATGCGAATTATAATTGCATAATATATAATATAATAGCTTTACAACGGCAGCTAGGATCGCGAGTGCCACACGTATTTTTTCTGCCTATGAGTACATTTTTATTGCACAAGACATCTCGTACGGAATTCGAATGTGCTGTAACGTAACTGTCTGTATACTGTCACAGGTAGGTCGACCAACGGTACCCGAAGTGGCACGATGAACCTTTTCGGCATCTGATGATGAATAGAAAGGTTAGAAAGCCTGCGAAATTATACAGTACAAACGGCGAAACGAGACACTAAGCTCCAAACAACACGTCATAATGCCTCGTAATTTTGATTAAAGTACTATCAGAGAAGTTGATTCATAGGCAGATGGGATGGGGGACCTACGTAGTTTAGTTGCGTTACGCAAACTCAGCCGACAGATCACAAACGTTGGATTGACATGATCCGACCAAACGACGTTGGTCTGTCAACTGCCTAGGAATCAATATCCTCGATGGTACAAACCAGCAGCTCTCAAACTGTATAAGAAGTGACATTTTTGGCGGACCCGTAAAAATAATGCTTTATCTTTGAAATAAAATTTCCACATTAGTGCAGTCGCCAGAGGTTTTAACCTCCGAAAACTGTAATAGTGAATGGATTTTTGTTTTTGAGGTGTCATTTTCTTTTTTACACTATAACTTGCAAAGTTTACCAAAAATTTTTTGTGCTTTTAGTTTTTTAGTTACTTAATTAAAAATTAATATTTCACCATATAAAACCGGTCCAGAATTTTTTTTCTTGTTCCTGTTATTTAATGATACTTATCTGATTGTTTACGTTAAAAATTAACCAAATACATAATTTTTTAAAAAGAAAGTTTGCTTTGCTAAGCTAAATACAACTATTTTGCAAAGTTTTTAGAGATTAACGCTCGTCGTAACCAAGATAAAAGGGTTTGGGTGGATTTAAGGATTGTAACGAAAATTGTGTTAAACTTACTTGTGCGTATTTAATTTTTAGAGAAATGATAACTTTTAAGTACTTAAAAACGTTTAAATATCTCCAAAAATGTGTAAAATAGACCGAAAATATTTTTCTATATTTGTTGAGAATTTATTTAAGTGAGAGCTAAAACATTAAATGCATCGACAAATGAAAGACTTTTTCTAGTCTTTGAAATATATTTAAACTTCCTACTTAAAGCTAGAAAAAGAATTGGGTGCCACAAATCTCACGTACATACCAAAGACGCATGCTGCGTCCTATGTTTGGAAAATGCTTACCTGAATACAAAAAATATCAGTTCTTAACCTAATTTGTATTTTTTCCATTAAGTATATAATAAGTAAGTAGTCTTTTGCCAGAACTAAAAATCTAGGCCTTTACATCCGTTTTGGATGGTTTATACAGTATTAATTTCAGAGCGAAGACACACTCCTCGAATACTGTATACTTTGCCTGGGACAAGACTTTTAAATGTCCGCGCGTATGGTTGCCCAAGCGCATACGGCATTCTCGCAACATAGTCGGCCTAGTCCAGAGGAAAGAACTACTCAATACGTCTGGGACCAACCATGTGTTCCTCACGATGTTTTCCTTCACTGTACGAGCGTCCGTATTGTGTACTTGAGATTTGAAAATGTCTCATTGGTGGTACACGCCTCTACCGGGATCGAACCTGCACCCTCTGCGAGTGCGAACCAAAGGTCTACCCATTAGGCCACGGACGCTCTTTTGCCAGAACTAAAGCAATGAAAAATTCATATTTTGTTAAAAATGTGTAATTATTCGGAATCTTAAATAGGTTGATACTTATTAAAAAAATACTCTCCTTCCATCTTACTAATTTTTGATCAAGTTTCATGTCCAAATGCAATATTATTCTTTACTTATCCCCTTCGATTAACTTATCCCGAAGAAAGTGTACTACCGCTGGTGAAGTATACTCTCTATGTAAGCCCTGTAGTGGAGTTCCCAGAGCGTAAAAATCGTGCTAGCCTCCGATTTTTGCAATAGTGGATGAAAATTAAAAAGAAAAAAAGAAATGTGTAGCTGATAACATAAATAATAAAGTTTACCTATTGTGAAGTTGTGCTTTTGATTTTTAAATTATTCTCTTCCACTTCAAGTAAACTCATAAACTGTAAAATTTTGAAGAAAATTAGCATATTTCTTTCTTTTAAATATATAGCAAAATAATAAAATATATTATTATTTTTTTGATTTGTATCGTTGCTTATATTCCAAAGAAAGAAAATAAGTTGAAAAAATATATAATTTAGATTTAAAATTGATACTTTTGTATGTAGATGAGCATACCTCCAAATGTGCTTGTTGTGTGCCTCGCCAGGTAAATGGCGTTCCTATTTTTCTTTGGTTTTAAATAGGAAGTTTAAAATTATTTTTTAGGCTTAACAAAGCCTTCTATTTCTCAATGTGTATAACTTTTTAGCTTCTACTTTATTAATTTTTTTGAAAATGTAGCACAAACTTTTCACGGATATTTCGAAGAAAATCTGTATTTTATTTCTTTTGGTTAGGTTTTTACAGGATAATTTTTTTTTTTTTTTCAAAAATTATATTTGCTAAAACATACTTAATGGAAAAAAATACAAATTCGGTTAAGAACTGATATTTTTTGTATTCAGGTAAGCATTTTCCAAACATAGGTCGCAGCATGCGTCTTTAGTATGTACGTGAGATTTGTAGCACCCAATTTTTTTTCTAGCTTTAAGTAGGAAGTTTAAATATATTTCAAAGACTAGAAAAAGTATTTCATTTGTCGATGCATTTAATGTTTTAGCTCTCACTAAAATAAATTCTCAACAAATATAGTAAAATATTTTCGGTCTATTTTACACATTTTTGGAGATATTTAAACGTTTTTAAGTACTTAAAAGTTATCATTTCTCTAAAATTTAAAGTATCATACATGACTGACCTTCATTATGTTATAATGGTCACTGTATGTCCGTCTTTATAGGATCTATATCCGGAACTGGGTTTTCCGTACTATATCCTAAACTTGCTGGAAAACACACTATAGGAAAAGCTTTTTTATAAGAATGAATGATTGTTATTTATATGGAACTAGATTGTTCTCTGAAAAATGTTATTCGTGCCGATAGTAATTTTTGTCCCGGAAATCGGCACGAATAACATTTTTCAGAGAACAATCTAGTTCCATATAAATAACAATCATTCATTCTTATAAAAAAGCTTTTCCCATAGTGTTTTCCAGCAAGTTTAGGATATAGTACGGAAAACCCAGTTCCGGATATAGATCCTACAAAGACGGACATACAGTGACCATTATAACATAATGAAGGTCAGTCATGTATGATACTTTAAGGGCCTGTTTCACCGCTTCCTGATAAGGCTATCCACCACTTAATTTGACAGATGGAGTATGGATAATCTGTCAAATAACCCTATCGGGCACCTTATCAGGAAGTGGTGAAACAGGCCATAAATATGATAATTTTAAGGATATGACTAATCTATATAAATTAATTCAATTAATTTTGTTAGTCTCGCTAAAAATCGACAACGGCTGAAACGATTTGGCTAATTTTAGTCTTGAATGTTAGTGAAAGTCCAGGGAAAGTTTATATTAGGAGAAAATAGTACAAAGTTCATAGTTCACCGGGATACCTAGTAAAAATAATAATTTATGAGTCTACCTAGTAATTATACATACTTATAGTATGAAGAAGTTTGTTTGCTTCATCGAATAGAATATAAAATAAGCTGATTTTGATGAAATTTGTTACAGTTATAGAAAACACGGAAAAGGACAGGACAAGGTTACTATTATGGAAACGTTCGGTTTTCAAGGAATGCTTTACTAAGGGTGGGTTGCACCAGAGGCGTGGTTAAAGTTGAAGTTATGGTCGATGTTATGGTTATAGTTTTAAGGCTAACTTAACTTTAACCTTAACTTTGACCACAGAATTTGACAGATGTCTGTTGCGGTTTTTTCTTTTTTTTTTTGTTAAAGCAACATTTACAGTATAAAATATGAATAATGCGTAAAAATTGACAGGAAAAATATTTGTTATAACAACACTGTGATCCATTGCCAATTTTCACGAAAAAATTACGATTTATGTAAGTTTGAGCGGTTATTGTTATCGTTAAGTATAATGGCAGTTAATAGTTAAAGTTATACTTAAAGTAAGTTGGTGCAACCCACCCTTAGGTGCAACATAATAATAAGTAAGTAAATTGTATTTGTAACTTTTGTTTTTTATTTTATTGAGTGAAATTATAATAAATAAGCATTTTCTATGCTGGACATAACTTCAGATTCTAGACATTTCTAGTCGTCTAGACAAGCTAATGATTTTTATTACACTTTCTTATGCGTAGGCGTATGGTGAAGGTGAAAAGGAAATTTGAGATTTCGTCGTTTCATATCTAAAACAAATCTTTACGGACATAAATACTATAATAATAATAATTGAAGACATGAGTGGAAGAAGCAAGAGTAATTTTTGCATAAAATATGGAGGCTTTAGGGACGGGACAATAATTTGAAATAAAAAAAATGTGGATTGTTTAAATTATAAGGAAAAAATCGGCCAAGTGCGAGTTGGACAGTGGACTCGCGCACGAAGGGTTCCGTATCATTGTGAGCAAAAATAATAAAAAAAATGTGTTGTTTGTATGGGAGGCCCCCTCCATTATTCATCTTAAATGTTATTATTAATTACTAAAGTATAAATATAGCTGAGTATTTTGTCTACATTTCAAGTGCGGCCTACCTGTTGTCATGAGCAAAAAATCACGTTTGTTGTATGGGAGCCCCTCTTAAATATTTAATTTATTTTGTTTTTAGTGTTTGCTGTTATAGCGGCAACAGAAATACATAATCTGTGAAAATTTCAGAAGTCTATAGCGGTTCTTGAGATACAGCCTGGAGAGTGGAGACAGACGTCTGTCTGTGTGTAACGGACAGAACGAATTAGTCTTAGTAATAGCTGGTCCCGTTTTTACCCTTTGTGTACGGAACCCTAAAAAGAGTAATCGTCCTTATGTTTTAAATGTTAGTTATCTGGTTCTTCCTTTCATATTTTTCGATTATTGTCACAGACAAAAAATGCAATAGAAGTCTAGACTCTAGTTACCAAGTACGACACCACTTCTTTTTCTTTGTTAGGTAGAGTAGATTTTAGAGATATTTTGATTGGAAGATTTTACAGGGAATTTGACAGAGTTTTAAATTCGTAAATTATTCATTGATTTGTACAGAGTTTTGAGTAAAGAGATTTCCATGAGGTTTGTTCTAAGTTTCTGATGAGAAGATTATTTGTTTGGATTTTTTCTCATACGCATATTATAGCCTGCTGCTCGGTAGATTTACCAGAGATTTTACTTTATTGTTTTTGGTTTGTTTTTTGATAAACCCTTGTCTAATAATTAATAATTAATAACATAATTGAACACTTCTGTTAATAATCACAATTTACACTTATTATTTAATCACACATAAATTAAAAACCTAGAAGACACCGTCAACTAAATTTAATTTCCGTGCATAAAATATTATTTTGTAGGTCAGAAAAAACAAAAATCGTCCTTAAATGATCATGAAATCAAAATCAACTACCAGGATCATATAAGTGAATAAGAATAAATTAATTTTAACGTTAATTACGATGCCCAGCGAACCGTTACGAAGGTTACTATGCTGTTACATTAGCACATATATTATTCATTTAACAGATCGTAATCGAGATTTCGGTTAATTACATATTATGTAATGGATAAATAACATTATATTATTTGAAAATAAATTATTTATTTGGTTGCAATTTTAATTTGAAACTTGGAATAGAGTGGAGTCTTTTATTGGTACCGTAGAAATTCGTAAAGCGCACCAATCACTTTTTGACGTGATAACGTCTTATAATTCGATATGGGGTGCGCGCCCGAAAAACATGACGGTTCATGTAGCGTTACCTCGCTGACAGCTCTGAGGCGTTCCATTTACACTAATTTCAAGTCTCTCAACAACCGTAAGGCCCACCTGGGCCGCGCTCTTTGTTTCGATTATATTACGTATTTCGATGACTTAGACAATACTTTTGTATGAAGAAGTTTGGTTAGTTATTACGTTGACCACACTCTGAATGAAAAATAAATAAACAATATGTGAGCTATTAGTATTATTTCGGCTATTCAAAATTGTGCTCTATTTCCTACGTGTCACGGTATGACTCGTGCTTTGTTCGAAGATTTTACTGGATTTCACGAGTTTATTTTACTCATTATAAATATTTTATTTATAATGAGTAATTTATTCGTTTATTTCTTCTGAACAAGTCACTAATTATAGTTTCGAAAGTTTATAATTGAGAAACTAATATCACATCGGACTAAATACTATATTATGATGGCTTGATAGATAAAAGATTTAACATATATTATAATGTAGGTCACACAAACATAAAATATGGATTGTATGTAAGGATATTACATTAATTTTACAAAGAGGGTAGGCCGGGCGCCATTTTTTTTTTGCACATTGACCTGCCAACTTTTTGCATAGATTTTTCCCGGACTGAGTGGTTAAGTCTATGACGTTGTCACGTTCAACTATCGTCAGTAAACCGACTTTACAGACAACCGATTTTTTCTATTATAAAAACTATGTCCATTCCCGAATCCCGGCACTTCTATTATACCAAAATCGTTTCAGGGTTTTAAAGCAGAGGGCCGTAAGAGGCATGCAAAATTTTGCCTTTTTGATAAAGAGTTGATAAACATTTTGACATGTACCTAGGAATTTTTTATTTATTTTAAAATGTACTGTGTATTTTATGGTCATATTATTCTACTTGTTATCAGACCTATAAATAATTATTATTTATTACTTTCACAATTACACACGTCATATTTTCCTTAAAAGTCACAACAATAATGATTTTGGGTAAAATACAGGAATCAAGCATTTGAAAACGCAGCAGCGCCGAAACTTTTCGCATAGAAGTTTGTAGGACTCATCGCAAACAAGGCACTCACAAAGTGCTACATATATTTTGTATGTATCAAAAAAAAAATATTCCTTGTATATAAAAAATAATTGTGTAGATTAAAGCAAATAAAATACTTTTTATCCGCAAACGAGCGATTCCCAGCACTCAGTGGGTCAAGTGGGAATAACCTTATCGAAAGGCCGTATGAAATGATACAGTAATGGATAGCTAACGGTGCTTCGGCGAAGCCTTGTGACCCACTTGTGGGCACCGTTACGATCACCGAACCCGCCTCCCGTACCCCCCGACGACACACATACAGACATCCTGACTTCCTACGCGGTTTCCACGATTTATACAAAATCTTTGCGAAGTTTTTGTGGAATCAGTAATTTTGTAATCTATCTTACTAATCGTAAAACGGCGAAAAATTGCTACAAGTTCTTCTGACATGGTAACAATATTGATCATGCATTACTGAATAAGTTAAGAAAAATTTGATGTAAGTATGTATTTAAGAGGTATAATAAAATTTTATCCGAATACGTCTAAGCCAATAATGAAGCTAATTTATGATCTATGTACGTGTGTGTTCGACTCTACCTTTAGATCATAATATATTTTGTACCTGTGCATTTTATAATTTGTCTCTGGAATATATTATTCAGGTTTCGACATTATTGTACCCTTTTTACGTAGTTGCACTTTGGTGTTTTTTAAACATTTTTATTAGCTTTATATAATCAATCAAATTTGATCGAAACGGAACAAAAAAAAATTGCTAGAAAGACCTCGTAAAACCTGAAAAACTCCCTCTTAAGAGGGACAACCCCCTGACGCTTTTAAAGGACATTTCTGACCTCCACTCTTTATAGACATAATATTATACTGTTATCTGACCCATAAGGAGTTATCACACAACAGCTGTTCTTCTAACTCCTCAATCAGCGCGAATTAGAAGAACTTAGTGCGCTAACGGGGTGTACTCGTAAGGTAATGAAATAATTACGACAACCTTTTTACTGAGATGACGCGGCCATTTTGTATTTATAAATGAAACAACTAATATGAATAAATAGAGAATTTTTACAGTGAAAACTTCCAAAGCGGTGTTAAGCTATTTAAGATGGGTTAAAATGACGGAGTAGCATAGGTACAAAATCCAAGTTATAATCTTATATATAAAATTCTCGTGTCACAATGTTAGTTACCGTACTTCTCCGAAACGGCTTTACTGATTTTTACAAAATTTTATATGCACATTCAGTAGGTCTGAGAATCGGCTACTGGGTACTTTTTATATTGATAAGTGCATTTGTTGAATAAATAATAGTAAATTATTACAACTTGAGACTGACGGCGGCCATTGTTTGTGCGATGGGGTAGCGATGGACGTTGCCATGGTAACATAGGTACTTATTTAGTCACTTCAATAAATAATATGGGTGAAATACTTTATCTTATGGCAAAGCAACGTTTGCCGGGACAGCTAGTATGATATAATATTATGTACTCGTATCACCCTTTACCTCAGTCTAGTTTTATTTTCACTTCAGTCGGCAGTCCTGGATTGCAATTTGGTGTTTTTTGAATGTTATTACTAGTAGTAATCGCTTTAAGAACGAGCCTCTACGATGGTTGAAAAGACTTATCCTTAACAGCCAAATTCAGAGACATTTAATGACCAAATAACTTAACTTAACGTAGAGTTAACATAATATTATGTGTTTTCGTTAAATTAAAGTTAATTAATCAAAAATTTCTCTGACCGCCGCAGGCTGTACTCAGAGACATTAATTTAATTATGATTAACCTTTAATTTAATGAAGAGTTTGACAGATAATGTATGGGGAGTTATGTCAAATTACATTGAAGCTATTTTTAGTAATTGTGCGGCAGTTTATTGTTAGTTTTAATAATAGAATAAAAATTGAAGATGAATTATTCTACCTTTAACTAGACGTAGATTTGTGCGTTAGCGCTACGTGCTACGTATCACGTACATCGTCACGTAGACGTATATAGACGCATCACAATAATACATGCCTAGTAGAATATCCACAAAATACTTACCTAAGTATTATTACTTAGTTAAGTATTTTGTGGATATTGTAACCTTGACTCTGCTATATTATAACGTGATCTTCATATCATATTTTATCATATTTTGGCACAGCGGTTTCGCTGTATATTATCTTTCTGTCTGTATGTATATCTGTTTAAATCTACTTAATACAGTTATACATGAACCGATTTTGAAATTTTCGCACGAAGTTGCTATTAATACAAAGATATTTTGTAGGGAAAAAGACTCAGGAAAGTTTTTATTTTTGTGTTTCTATGTCTGTCTTTATAGTAGCGAGCAACTAGTAGATATATTTAAGAGGCTGTCAGCATAAGTAGAGGGTCCGTTATGTTCTGAGAGGCTCCATATCAGGATGCGGGATGTGGGTCATCCGTTACCGATGTCTGATCTGTTACTGGCTGGATAAATATAGTAATAAGCAACGTTGTAGGTAATAGCGTAGGTAATAGCCAATAGGAAATACTTAGTAAGACATGAGGGTTAAAAGAAATTTAAATGTTGAAGGCCTTTGGCCTAGACCTCCTCCACGGCTTTCCATCTTTCCCCGTTCCTCCCCAGTCTAGTCTAGCTGTCCAGGTGCTACCTGCTACACGTTTTAGAGATAAAGAAATGGAAAAAGAGAAGGGAAGAAATTATAACACTTAAATACCGTCTTATAACTAATTATAACCTAATACACTTTATTTGTATGCAGCTATGAGGATAGACTAGTAAAGCTAGTAAAGCACCTAAATCCTAATCCTAAATAATGCTCCTTGCCAGTTGCCCCTGACATGACCGCTATGAGAAGGGCTTTCTACGGTAGAAATGACAAAGTGACAGATTGGCAAAAGAAGCTGAAAAATTTATATTATCCCAAAAATCTATCAGTAGGTAATTTATTTTTAATTCTTTCCCACTCGTCATAGAGTCGAACTCTAGCTATGTTGATTAATTTTGTAAACAACACTGATGTTTATTATTTAAAATGATCTTCTATATCATGTGATGGTGTGTAACAGTAATATGTTAGACTCGACATACCGAGACATCTGGGTCGACCGTTAGCGACAACCTTTATACCTTGTTTGGTTATTTAACGGTATATATTTATTACATATCCTACTAGCAACTAACATGAGGCTACTGTAAAAAAGGATTATTAGGATACACAATATATGACACCCGCAACTACGTTGCGCCAAAATTCGTTTATTGCGCGAGAACCGTACATTTTCCGAGATTAAAAGTATCCTATATAGTTATGTTCTTTCCTACTCAAAGTATCTCTATACCCAGCAATATAAATAGTTTCAAGCGTAAACAGTCAAAGTTAGAGAAATACTTGTGTAGGGTGTATCTCGCGTTTGAGTCATGGCTATATCCCAAAATATCATTTCGGATAATCAATTTGTAGGAAAAAATAAAGTTAAAACGTATCACGGAAAACCCCAGCACAAGCCACGCACAAGCCATTTGTTTTAAGCTTTTAAAAAATTAATAGTTTTTTTTTTGTTTTCGACGCGTCATACTGCTTAGCATACGTTTGGTATTAACAATAAACTTGCGACCGGTATGTGGGTCAACGGTTGGCCTCGGCTTGCAAATACCAACGGTATCTCTATTGTCATTAATGCTACATTAGCATGTAAGCACAGCCGGTGCAAGACAATGTTTAGCGAATCCAGGCCAGAGACATTATATTTTGTCTCCGCGTTCGCGGCCATTTTGAATTTCGAATTCAAAATTATTGAATTTTTAATATCGATTCTGAATTCAAAATTATTTACACTATCATGGATTTATCGATTAAAATATTTAAACACATAATGCCGTAACCAGGCGGTAGCGGTCATTGACTTCCTGTCAGAAAACTTGTCGTATCTCATTGTTTTCTTAGATACAAAATGCAATTGAAAATGAAGTAACAGATGTTTCTAGTGAGATATCGTATTTTGTGTAATCGTGGTTAGAACTGAATATGCAGTAAATCGCTTCAAACCCATGAAAAGTTGAATATCATCATATTCAAATACATACCAAGAAATTTTCCAATGAATCTATAATAGTTTGTGTAATGTGTACTTATACCTAATAGTTTTATAACAGAACAATTTGTGTTCAATACAGTGCAAGTATTTTTCTCGTCGCTCCTAGACTAGAACCGTCAATGACCTCTGGTGCCATCTTATTTCATTTTGACTATAGGAAGACGAAAGTAACTAAAACGTCTGCCAATGGATTAGAACTCTGTATTGAAGTAACTATTAGGCGTTATAAGAGCTTTTAGGCTACCACATAGAACGTCTACCTTTAAAATGACATCATCTATTACTAAGCAGAGGACCATTTCCTCAAAAACTAAAGCTTATAAAAACCAGTGATGCCCAATTATCATTTGGTAGGTAAATTCTTATACATTATAAATCTAATATTATAAATAACAATACTGGAGACAGACAGACAAACAGACAGAACACGAAGTCTCAGTAATGCAGGGATTCCGTTTTGGGTACGGAGCCCTAATAAAAGACAGTAAAAAAATCTAATGCTTTTTGCAAAAATATTAATTTTACATTTGATTAAGAAGTAAAAAAAGAAATATAAGATTTTTTTCATTTTCTTGCCTATAAAGAAGCCTTTAATTACAAACTTTGTATGAAGCCTCACCTAGACTCGAACCCGCGACCTCAACGCGAAAGCACTGAGGCAGACAGACGAACGATCTGGCGGTCGTTCGTTGACCCCGCTACGTCACGTGACGTCACGCTACGTCACTGCTACGTCGCTATCAAGGCCGGGGGCGTTGACTGCATGCGCCAATTTACAGCACTTTAAAATATGGCAAATACTATGGTATTTTTCCTATAGCACAGTAAACAAATAAATTATGTAATTAAATATTGAAGTGTTATTCCCATAATATGTTCAACCTCTGTCAAGGTCTGTGAACATAAAGATGGAACAAGTCGCACATAAAGATAAAATAACATAATCCTTTCCTGAACTTTCACAAATATTTCAAGACTGAAATCAGCCAAATCCGTTCAGCCGTTCTCGAGCTTTATCGAGACTAACAGGTTGACATAATGTCAAGTGCCCTGTGCATCATAAGCCTCTTTCGAGGCTTATGATGCACAGGGCACTTGACAATTTAGAATAAAAAAATAATGAAAAACCTATATCAATAAGAATTTTTCGAACGTGGCATTTTCCTTCTTTATTCATCATCATCATATCAGCATTCAGTCTATATTCGTCCACTGCTAGATTTATTAGGTCTCTCTCAATGAACGCCAAGATCTCCTGCTACTCGCATCCAACATGGATCCGTAACTAAACGGAGATCGTCGTCCCACCTAGTTGGAGGTCGACCTACACCCCGATTTCCCAGCCGTCTCCATTCCAGAGTAAGTTTATTAATTTTTATCAAACAGTTTAAAACAAAATTAATGTATTATGAAGCTGAATATAATTTAATTGGGTTTTTTGAGAAGACGATAAAATGCGACAAACTTCCTAAGCTTAGTGCCTTCATGACGAATATGATGTACAGCATTGAATCGATTTGAATGAAATTTGATACCCTCGGAAGTTTAAAGCCTCGAAAAGGATATAAGTAAATAAAATAAACTCTTTAACTTAGGGCTGTTTCACCACTTTCTGATAAAGTGGCGAACAGGCTATTCACAACTTTTTTGATAAATTCTCCATATTTCATCCACCAAGTGGTGGATAGCCAATTTGGCACTTATCAGGAAGTGGTAAAACAGGCCCTTAATCAAATAAAATCGTTTATCGCGAGGCAACAGTACATGTTTACTGTTATTAAAAGTATTCCATCCTTCCTGCCGAATTTCAGCAAAATCGGCTCAATGGTTTGGTCGTGAACAGGTAACAGACAAACATACAGACACACTGTCGCATTTATAATATTAATATGAATACATATAAATTCGTGAATAGTATTCCTATAACTTCTGAGACTCGTTTTGTCGATAGTCGCAAATTTTTGATCGGTCACTCACCTATTAGTCCAACAAACTTAGTTATTACCCTGTCAACAAATAATTGTACATCACAAGTACACGGTTTTGGCTGGAATCGTGATGATTTTAATTATGCCTACCATAATTATGCTTTTTGTGAGTACAGTCGAAAACATTATGGGCCGTACAGCTTACTTTTGCCGTACTATTATCGCCTTTTGTACTTGTTGTCGAAAATCTTCTTGGTTGTGCTTTTTCATCTATCAGTCAAGTTTTTCACTCATTGAGCTATTTAAAATCTACATAATTCACGTTATGTAAGTGTCTAAACACACTAGGCTGAAAATACGCGGCCGAAGTTCGGCATGATTACGCCTACAACGTATTTTACATTGTTTTTACATTGTAATAAAGTAAAGACCTTTTACAGACCATGCCGTAATTAGGTCGCGGTATATTGTATGCGTAGCGCATTGCTAGCGTACCTAATCATGCCGAACTTCGGCCGCTTATTTTCGACACTCACAAATTTCAAATCCCCTCACGTTTATTTCTTAATTCGCTGCCTAATTTATCCAACTGACTAAAGACAATTAACTAAGCCTATATTCGTCCACTGCTGGACATAGGCCTCTCTCAATGAACGCCAAGATGACCGAACGAACGACGAACGAACGGACGAATATAGGCTAATATGATGATGATTAATTAACTAAGGCCCCAAATTTGTTATCTAATTCAATTCTTTGAGTCCCAGGAAAAGATATTATAGGAAACTTTTTATCCCAGAAAAATGTACGTTTCCCGAGCGATAAACGAATTATTGCGCAACGGAGTTGCGGTCGTCAACTAGTTTCATAAATTCACTTCAGGGGGATTCTATGAGAAAGTAAACCTTGAAATTTTGGAACGAATTTTTTTCAAGTTTTTTTTAGGCTATAAATTATTATATTTCGATACAAAATACTTCGAATATCACGGTAACATAATACTTATTATCATATCTTGATTTTTTATATACTCGCAAACATAGACTTAGATCGAACTTTACGTAAATATGCAAAAAATTGTTTCAATTTTATTATTAATTATCAAAGTATAAATACGACTAAGTATTTTGTCAACATTTCAAGTGCCTACCTATTGCCATTATTGATATTGAGCAAAAAATTGCAAAAAAATTGTTTGTTGTATGGAAGGCCCCCATATTTAATTTATTTTGTTTTTAGTATTTGTTGTTATATACTTTTATTTAAATAATAAAAGTATATAAAATAATACACAATCTGTGAAAATTCCAGAAGTCTAGCTATAGCCGTTCTTGGGACAGCTTGGTGACAGACAGACGGGCAGACAGACAAACGGACAGACAGAGGGACAGACAGACATCGAAGTCTTAGTAATAGGGTCCCGTTTTTACCCTTTGGGCACGGAACCCTAAAAAAGCTTATAAGGCGCGTATTTTGCCTAATAAGTCGTACGTGTCCCACCGGTGGCATTGTTAGTCCCACCCGTGACACTCTTTATTTACTTTTTGTAAAATATGTTTTAATAATAGGGCATTGTTTTTTATTGAAATGTTACGTTCAGTTTATTGTTTCAAACAAATATTGTAGTTTGCATTAAAAGTTTAATAAGAAAGCAGAGTTTTGTTGAATATGATTCATGTGTAACAAGTATGTCCATTTTTTGTCCCACCCGTGGCAAACATTTACTGTCATTTTGATTTCATTTTACGCGGTGTTATCCCCGCCTCCAATATAATAATAAAAGTATATAAAGTATTCTGTTATTCTTTATATAAACCAATTTGATATCATTGATAAAATTTGCATAAATTAGTCACACATACTGAAATTAACGTACAAGTGTCCCACCCGTGGCGATAGAATCCCCCTTCACAATATTAAGTATGTTACTATGATAAACTTAAATAAAAGAAGAATAACTTAAAGAACGCGTTTTCTTTGTCAACACGTCGAGTTATCTTTAAAACATTTTAACTTTCTGTCGTAACAAAATTTTGTTAATGTTGTCTCGGGTTTATTTAAAAGTCAAAACTCGTTCTTATCTCAAATCTAATTCGAGCACGCCGTGTATTAATTATAACGAATACTTAAAAGTTAAGGCTTGATTAATTATATTATCATCACATCTGATTGGGTGATATCACGCAGATGGATAATCTTTTAAAAGTGCACCGATTTTGATATATTTTTGAAGTGAAAACTTCTTTAGCGGCGTTGAGCACTTTTGTGGAATGGCCTGGGTAAAAACTGTGAAACTCGCGTCAGATTCTCGTGCTGATCGAAAAACCGTAAGATGGTTGGAGAGTAGTGTTGTAACATCGAAATCGATTAATCGAACAATCGATTGTTTTTTTTTTTTGATGGTCAATATTTTTTAATCGATTGTAAGGGTTTAGATTTTAATTTTAAAAATCGATTTTCAAAAAAAGTGGGTTAAAAAAATAATGCACAACGTTAATAATCAAGTTTTCACTTTTGCCGGCACTCTCGGAGTGCAACAGTAAAAAATACGTTTTTAAATACAGCTTTACCTCACATTAAAATAGTATTCTCATAAACTTTAAACAATTCTTGCAGTTTCGACCAATGAAACCATTTTGTAATAGCAAAGACAGTTTAAATGTTAAAAGCCCCACAAATTAAAAAATGTCGGTGTTTTTTGAGATCGCATTCCCCACGTGAGATACATTCTCTTCCTAAACACCTTATGTAATATTTTGTGAACGCTCCCCAACGATATATTATCAGATTCATAGGCAGATGGCGGACCAACGTCAATTTGCCGCGTTATGTCAAACCCAGCCGACGGATCACAAATAACATCCTTCGATCGCAAATTCTTGTAAATCTATTGTTCTCGCGGCCACATGTGGCCGCTTGGGAGTTGAAGTGTTAAAGCTGGAACTTGGCTCGCGCACTTTCGTGCGCATTGATTGAAACCCGACCAAATGACGTAGGTCCTACAACAGCCTGTGAATCAGTTTCTTTGATAGTAAAATTTTTCAGACGAATTCTGTCGTCATCACTCCGTCAGTTCGTCTGGCAGTTTCCTCATCAGTTTAACGACCTTCGCTGGTGGTTTACTGCCCGGAGTTCATCCACTTACTGGATTCCAAGAGTTCATCACTCCAAATACTGGACTCGTAGAACCTGCCATATTATATAGACTGGTTGAAGAGATAGGATTGGAATCCACATTGATAGAAATCAATGAATACGTACTCTTATATTATAAGGGCGAAAATGTGTTTGTCTGTCTGTCTCTAACTCATAATTTTATCGATGGTGTGGAAAAACTTTGAGTCCCGGGAAAATGCATTGGATATTTATCATCCCAAAAAAATGTATGGTTCCCGCTCGATAAACAAATTATGGCGTAACGGAATTGCGGCCGTCATCCATGGTTTATAATATATTTTAAGCAACTATGAATTTTATTGACTTCATAAACTATAACAATATGACATATTACTGCAATGTTCTCACGCTAGACGGCAGCACCAGCATTTTTTTTTTTGCTGAAGGCAGGTCAAGTAGCCCTGCTGTCACTGCGACCCTTGAGGATCTATCATAAACCTATATAATGTATATTATAGGTAAGTCTATGGGATCTATTGTGACTGCACACACACATCACCAGCATAGATAGTATACAAAAGTATTGTTCGACGTTTGACAACGTTTCTTTTTTTCTTTTTCTTCTTTTTTGGCAACTTGACACAAAGGATGTGTATGTTGTGCCACAGACAAGGTAAAAAGGTAAGGAATATGGCGGGAAAACCATATTCCTCCTATTATATTTTTCATCATCGTTTTCATGTATCGTCAGGTCTAAAGTCTAGTCAAAGTCTAAGTAAAAGTCAATACAGTCAAGGAGTGAAGTCGGTCGATTCAGTAAAGTGGTAGACGCTTTACTGAAACTTTCGATGGAGTTTTGGAGGGAACACAAAATAGCACGTTTCTGGATATTACATCACTTTCCTACACTTGTGCATGAACACGAATATCTAATGGTCAATATTCTACCAATATTACACATTAAAAACCCAGCCAACACAATTTTAGGAAAATAATATAAAAACACAACAGCACACTTTAACATTCCCGGCAAAACTCCACAACGTTTCTGTCAGTATTCTGATATGAAGTGTGCGACATGTCAGATTTTGGTCGGGTTATTTACTGTATGTGCTAGTAGCGCCCTCTGACCTTTGCGTATTTCCTATTGTCATGCAACTTCAATAATGGGCGATCATGGACGCTTGACACGTTCGTAATAGTTCGTACTAGTCGTGGTCAATGTGAATAAGGTTCATAAAGTTTGGTTTGATTTAAACACACTATGCCGAATTTCCGCGGCGGAAGTTCGGCTTGATTCCGCCTGCAATGTATTTTAAATTACCGATGACATACCATGCCGAAATTCCGTCGCGTTATATTGTGTGCGTTTGACATTGCTGACGTAATCATGCGGAATTTCCGCCACGGAACTTCGGCATGGTGTATTTAGACACTATAACCCCGCATGAGTTCGTCAGCCCTACAGAGTAATTACCCTCTAGCTTCTACATAATATATTCTGTGGCGTTGTCCACCAATGACCATGACGCACCATCTATTAGGAAAACTTTCGGAGCATGCCATGTCAATTTGTTCGCACTGGATAACATTTAAATTGTCAAAATAATAGCTGTTAAGTGCCCCGTAAACGATCAAACATCAAACACGTCAAACACCATATAAACTACGTGTTTGACATGTTTGACGCGTTTGAAGAAAATTTGGATTTACTACGTGTTTTGACATGTTTCACGGTTTGATGTTTGATCATTTGCGGGAGACTTTATAAATTACAATGACATGGAAACAATTTTTTAAACGCATTGCGTCGGTCCGTCGGTCGACCTTCAACTAGGTGGGACGACGATCTCGGTTTAGTTGCTGTTGGATCATGTTGGATGCGAGTAGCAGGAGATCGGTCATCTTGGCGTTCATTGAGAGAGACCTATGTCCAGCAGTGGACGAATATAGGCTGATATGATGATGATGATGATTGCTAAGTGTCATGGCGCTTGCGAAGCGTTATGTCAAATTACATTTCTAACATCCACCGCTATCGAAAACAGCGAATGTATTTTGACTAAGCACTCTGATTATAAATAGATTCCCTGATATCCATAATATACTGTACTCGGCGAAACATGGCGGTAGCGGTCATTGACTCCCTGTCAAAAACTTGTAATTTTCTATACAAAACCGCGATTAACAACATCTGACACTTCATTGTCAATCACGGTTTAAATAGAAAATTACAAGTTTTTGACAGGGAGTTAATGACCGCTACTGCCATGTTTCGCCGAGTACAGTGTGTCTATCTGTAACCTCTTGACGCTTAAACCACTGAACAGATTTTTGTGAGAGATGGAGACTTTGAGTCCCGAGAAAGGACATAGGATAGGTACTTTTTATCCCGGAAAAATATATGGTTACCGCACGATAAATTTTGACGCAACGGAGTAGCGGCCGGGCGGCTGAAATTTGGTACTTTGAGTACCGGGAAAAGACAGAATATTCCCGGAAAAATGTACGGTTCCCGCGCGCTAAGACTTTGAGTCCCGGGAAAGGACATAGGATATATTCCCGGAAAAAGGTACAGTACCGCACGATAAATTATGGCACAACGGAGTAGCGGGCGGGCGGGTGAAATTTGCATTGACATAATATTTGGAAATTTCGTAATTTGAGTCCCGGGAAATAATATGTCTTTTCCCGGGACTCAAAGACCCATAAAAGAAGGATATTCCCGGAAAAATGTACGATTCCCGGGCGATAAACGAATTGCGGGCGTTATCTAGTTGTTTGTAATGTCATATCTACAATATCCGCCTTGTTCTTACCTAATCCATTCTCCTATGACAATATGCCTTGGGAAAGTATTTTTTTAATTAAGTATAAATCATTTGTTTACTGTTGATAACCGTTGTGGGGTTATGTAGAGCAGAAAAGGTGATAGAAATACTTAATATTTTATTTTTAATTCCTTTTTCGTGTAAAAAAACCAAACTTTCTATTTAACTGACGAATCAGTCGGTTAAAAACGGTCCTCTCTCTTTAAAAAATTTATAATGCGATAAATTTTAAATTCTCAATTTAAAATTCACCGCATTATAAAGAACAACAAAAGCGCGCCATTTTTTTATTTTTTATTTTATTACGAACCTGTAGCGTTTTCCTCACATTCATTTGTCGTTCAAACTCCATGATTGACGTTTTGCACACTGTAGATATCTTCGCAATCTTGGTGGCAATCATCCAAGTTTGCTACCATGATTGCAGTTGCCATGTCTACATTTTTTTATATCTGTGTGTAACAATAGGTGAACAATGTTGTGTGATACTGAATAAATGAATTTCTTATGTAACAGCGTTTTAAATATGTAAAGTGGCTTGTAGGTGTGACTTCTTTTGAGAGAAAAGTCCCAAGCAGTAGTAGAGCTATAACTTTCAATGAGATGTGCATCGTCTATACTATAGACTACAAGGTGTAACAAAAAAAATATTAATTAAGTATAAAGACGATAACCGCCTCCTTTTTGGAAGTCGATTAAAAATGAAGTGAAGATACTTTAGGAATATGTATGTGTTTCTTATGTAGAGTTCACCGTGAAAGTAGCAGCGCTGGAAGAGCAAATTTTTGTGATTTGTATGGGCAAGCGCCCCTACGCGACGTCATGAATTTTCCCTTACAAAAGTTTTAAAAAAGTTGTTTACTGTGTATGTTGGTGCTGCCATCTAGCGAGATAATAATATATCGTACTAGATGACGCCCGCAACTCCGTTCCGCAAAAATGCGGTTATCGCGCGGGAATCGTACATTTTTCCGGGATAAAAAGTATCCTATGTTCTTTTCCGGTGATCGGGATTCGGGACTCAAAGTATCCATACCAAATTTCAGCAAAATCGGTTCCGTTGTTTGGGCATCAAGAGGTAATAAACAGACAGACAGGCGTCTGCCTGTCTGTCTGTTTATTACCTCTTGTGTTGTTGTGAAAGTGTGTCTACACGTTCACATTTTTAATATTAGTATGGATTCTTGCTATTACCTTGTTAATCAAAGCGCACGGAAGTGCGCAGGCCTGGTTCCAGCAGGCCGCGCGCATGCCGTGCACTATTTACACGAACCGTTTCGACGCACTTTTGACCGGGGTGTAGCCCAGTGTCTATTGCGAGAGCAAAGATAAAATTAAACCTACGTAATTATATACTAGTAATTAAGCAGTATACCCAATTTCATAGACATAGCTTCGGTAGATCTAATTTTGGCACTCACTCACTTATACACTCACTCACTGACCGGTAATCAAAACCTCTAGGCCACTTCCAATTGTCCTAGCGTTATAAAATTTGGCAAACAGGTCGTGTGTTATATGTAGATTAACAAAAAATTAAGAAATTTAAGAAATCGGTCAAGCGTGAGTCGGCACATCTACGAACTATAAATGTCCTAGCGTTATGAAATTTGGCACATAGGTCGTGTGTTACAAATATTATGTAGATTAACAAAAAATGGGGGGGGGGGGGCGCTAATGATAATTAAATTATACTAAAAAAGTATATATTTAGTTTAGGGTACAATAATTACACTTTCAATTTATAACTATGTAATTTGTTCCTAAAACAGGAGAACGAAAAGTCAACACTATCGACGCGACTACAATTACAAATATCAAGTAATTGCAAGCAAAGCCTTACTGACACCATAATATTATTATATAGTAATGTAGTGCCCAACAGCACCTTTAACTGATTTTAGAGTTACTTTGAATTAGTGTTGCTGTAGATAATATTAATTGTTGTTTCATATTGTATTGAAGTGAGATTTCAAATATAATGCATGAAAGCAAGCAAACCCGAAGGAAATACCTAATAAAATTTTAAATATATTTGAAATGTGGTAACAAAATTCTTTCATTTGATACCCCACACAACATAGTCAGGATTTTTTTTGTTCTATACTTTAAGTACCCTAGATGGCGCTATAGTCAATTTTACGTAAAGTCATGTAGCCTATAATCAGCGGACAATCGAGACGCTTCCAATAACACCTAATCTGTCTAAATAGGACAAATAGTTTTAAAGTTACGAGGGAACAGACAAACATCCATACCCACATACATACATACATACGTATGTATGTATGTGGGTATACATACATACATATATACATATATACATACATACATATATACATGCATACATACAGGTCAAAATCATAACCCTCCTTTTTGCTTCGCCGTAGTATATTTCATAACCTTCGGTAACAAGTCGGCGGTTGTCACCCGGACAATAACTCGTGGGGCATTCATCTTTGGATCTGCAGGGGCCGTCAGCCTTAATTTGGCCAATATCGCTAAGTGGTCATATAGATTGGCCGATATTCTTAGGATGGTGAACTCTTTGATCAATCAAACTTAAAAAAAAAGTACAAACTAAGTATGTAAAATTATTATTCGAAGATATTATATTTGGCTAATCATATTTTGGTACGTACCTAATACGTACCTAAGAGTGCTACAAATATTCAAATAATTTCGATATCATATGCTTATATGTAATTTATTTAAAAAACGTTTTGAGCACAATTAAATATGAAACAATAAGATATCAGCTAAGCGATTTCGTTTAATTCTGCCGCCATTAAAAAAATACATTAATTTTTTCTTAACGCAACAGATACAGGGTCACATATTTTGGCGCGTAAAAAAATAATTTGACTTTATTTTTTTTTAATTACGCAACAAATGTAATGGGTCGTCGGCAGCGGGTTCGACGGCCGAGCCGCGCACGTGGCCCGTGCAACACCCTCTGGGCCGCAAAAAACTGGGAATCTGATTCACCGCCTAATGAATGCTGTTTACCTGGTATTGTTTACATTATAAATACGAGAGAAAAATTATTTTTAGACTTCAAGTGTTTTGCTTGGGAGTTGCCTGACTAAAAAGCAAAGTTTCCACGACTAAACGGCCTCCCCATATTGAGCCATGACGGACAACCAAATTGACTTCCAATATGCTATTAGCAGCATTCATGGTCAGGTAGGTAAGCCCGTTAAAGGAGGTACTCTAAAGTTTTGCCAGGAACAAAACAAAGTAACAATTCTTTAGGATCTGTAATGTGTACAATGTAGGTATCCCTCACAGAACAATAAAAATTGTTCTGTGGTGTCCCTTATTATAATATAGTATGTTACTATGAAAGCAGCGGCGCTGAAAGGTTTTATAAGTGAAAACTTCTTTAGCGGCGTTGAGCACTTTTGTGGGATGTGTAAAAACTGTGAAACTCGCGCCAGATTCTCGTGCTGATCGAAAAACCGTAAGACGGTTGGAGAGTAGTGTTGTAACATCAAAATCAATTAATCGAACAATCGATTGTTTTTTTTCGATTGTCGATATTTTCTAATCGATTGTAAGGGTTTCGATTAATGAAAAAAATCGATTTTTTAAAAATCGGTTTTCATAACAAATGGGTTAAAATTTAATCGATTGTATAAATAATAATAAATAAATAATAATAATATTTATTTATAAAAAGTGGGTTAAAAAAATAATGCACAACGTTAATAATCAAGTTTTCACTTCTGCCGGCACTCCCGGAGTGCAACCCGTCTTTTTTAGGGTTCCGCACCCAAATGGTAAAAACGGGACCCTATTACTGAGACTTTGTTATATTGTCTGTCCGTCTGTCTGTCTGTCTCCAAGCTGTAACTCAAGAACGGTAATAGCTAGAGAGTTGAAATTTTCACAGATTGTGTATATTTATTGCCGCTATAACAACAAATACTAAAAATAAAATAAAATAAATATTTAAGGGGGGCTCCCATACAACAAACGTGATTTTTTTGGCCTTTTTGACTCTATATCAATAATAGCAACAGGTAGGTACTTGAATTTTTCTCAAGGTCCTTAGTTTTGTGTGCACTTTAATATTAAATAATAATATTAAAATAAAACAGAAAATTAAGGGGGGCTCCCATACATACACAATTTTTGGCCTATTTTTGCTCTATAATGGTACGGAACCCTTAGTGCGCGAGCCCAACTCGCACTTGGCCGATTATTTTTAACCGACTTCCAAAAAGGAGGAGGTTATACGTTCGTCTGTTTATATTTTTTTTTTGTATGTTCAACCATAACTTCGCCGTTTATGGACCGATTTTCATGATTCTTTTGTTTTTGTACAGGATTGAATCCGAAGTTGGTACCATGTTCGCAAAAGTGGTGATCTGATGATGATGATCCATGAGGAATCGAGGGGACTCCTTGACATTTATATGGGAACATATAGTGATTTTGATTTTTTCTGAAGTATTTCAGGCATATACTACCAAAAAGTAAGATTTTGCCCTAGGATATACCCTGGTTCTGAAGGTACCCAACAGAACTTTTGAATCCTTATAGATACAAGTTTGAGGATTTTGGCTTTATTTAAACTACTCCAAGCGAATTCTACATTATTTGTGCTGAACATAGGCTAAATTTTATTTTGGAAAAAATAGGGTTTCGTAAGATATTTGGGTTTTTCGGACGCCAGGTGAAAAAATCAACCAGAAGAGTTACTTATTTTGCGTACGCTGCCGAAACTATAAAAGATAGAACCATAAAATGTTCTAAGTATTGTAGATCTTATAAATATCTACAAAAAAGTCCGCGACACACTATACTTATCTATGTCGAGTGAGGCACAATAACCATATTTTTATTTAAAAATCTTGAATTTTTTTGGACAACATTTAAACGCGTTTATTTTACTCATACCATTAATCCTTATCAAAATAAATTATTTCATCACTAAGTAAAGTTTATGTAGATAAAATTTAGTCTTTGAATGATTAAAATTGGACGTTTGGTTTTGAAATTATGGCGAAATTAAAATATTACGATAGTAGGCGTCACCAAGCGGGATGCGCTTGCGGTAGGAAAACAATCTGTGCAGTGTGCACTGTACACTGATATTGACAGCGTCCGCGGCGTCGATGTCAGTGTGATCGGAGTCTGTGAATTGACCTGGGAATCATTTTGCTGACCGAGTCTTTCCTGGGTAGGCTTTTTGCAGCCGTAACCGACATCCACGCGGGCAGAGCCGCAGGCGACCGCTAGTAATATATACAACTCTAAGACAGCAAGCTATAATACGAGTATTATAGCCTTGTCGTCTCATATTATGTAACTAAAAAGGGTAAAATTATTATTTTTTAACAAAAAATTAAAACCGACTTCCAAGGTAAAAACAAAAGTAATACTTATTCTTAATCTAAAAAGAATCAAATAATTCTTATTCCTTATTATAGTGGCGTCTTCAGACTTCGCCTAAACCTCAACAATTTCTGTACTCAATCTTCATGCTTTTGAAGTCGGTACCAGCTTACCTTAGCGCAATTGCTATGTCAAGGATCTCAGAACTTTTCCGGGCTGGTACCGACTTCAAAAGTACGAAGATTAAGTACAGAAATAGTTGAGGTTTAGGCGAAGTCTGAAGACGCCACTATAATAAGGAATAAGAATTATTTGATTCTTTTTAGATTAAGAATAAGTATTACTTTTGTTTTTACCTTGGAAGTCAGTTTTAATTTTTGTTAAAAAATAATAATTAACTATTGCATCTATAGACAAATTCGTGACGCTGCAGCCTCTCTCATAAAGACATACAAAAGTAACTCTTTCAGCTCTGCCACTTTCACATTAAGGTGACGCCGCGTTAAAGTATTATTATTTTTAACAAAAAATTAAAACCGACTTCCAAGGTAAAAACAATAATAACATCCTTATAATCTATATATATAAAAGAAAGTTGCGTTAGTTACACTACTTATAACTCAAGAAAGGATGAAACGATTTGGCTGAAAATTGGTGGAGAGGTAGCTTAGAACCAGGAATAGGACATAGGATACATTTTGTCCCGGAAAAATGTACGGTTACTGCACAATATACTTTTTTGATTTGCGCGTAAACTATTCAATTGATTTTGATGAATTTTGGTATGGAGATACTTTAAGTCTCGGGAAAGGACAAGAGATACTTTTGGTCCCGGAAAAATGTACGGTTACTGCACAATATACTTTTATGATTTGCGCGTAAACTATTCAATCGATTTTGATGAAATTTGGTATGGAGATACTTTGAGTCTCGGGAAAGGACAAGGGATACTTTTTGTCCCGAAAAATGTACGATTCCCGCACAATAAACTTTTATGATTTTTCGCCTAAAGGCTAAACTATTCAGATTATTTTTATGAAATTTGGCATGGAGATACTTTGAGTCTCGGGAAAGGAATAGGGATACTTTTTGTCCCGGAAAATGTACGGCTGTGTTCCTGCACAATAAACTTTTATGGTTTTCGCTTAAACTATTTAATCTACTTTTATGAAATTTGGCATGGATATACAAATTTTAATATATTGTTTTCTTAATTATACCAATTCGAATAAAATAGTCATCGTTAAGACAGGACAACGTCTGTCGGGTCAGCTAGTATGAACTAAAAAGTATTAAATATTTTTTCCTATCTAATAGTGCCTTTTTCCGGATTCGGCTAAAACTCGAACTATTTTTGTACTCAATCTTCATAATTTTAAAGTCGTAGCGCCGCGCGCGAAGACCAATGATTAATCTAAGTATGCTTTAGTAATCGCTGAGAAAAATCGATATCGCACCGCCAAATTATCAAGGCTCCGCCTTAAACGCTTTATTTCATTACACCCTATATAGATATCCCCTTAAAAATTCATGATTTACGATATAGACAAGCTGGCATGAACATACCTATGACACCAGAGGAGTCGAAAGTCCTTAGCTTTTACAACAATCTATCTGTTATAAGTTATAACATCAAGGTTAAATTATGAAGACACCTTGTTTATAGCTAAGTGAATTGACAATATAAACTGTGAAAGCCGCAAACTCAGGTATGCGCTAGCGCACACTATTTTTGCTAAATAATTCCGAACATAAGTAACGACGAACATACATTGATGTTAAAAAAACAACGGGCGTGCGGGCTGAAATGAAAACGAAACAGCAGTTCAGACGTAAATTTCGGCCGCGTAGTGGATAGAGAAGGTTATGTTAGTGCCTCTAGTTTTGTATGGGAAAACTAATGACGCTCGGGGGTCGGGCGCTTGCCCGTACATATCACAAAAAGAAGCATTTTTTTGTGATGAACTTTTACAGTAAGTTCTATAATATAAGGGACACATGCGAACCCCATAGTATTATTAGTTTTGTTACACCTTGTATATTGAGGAGTATCTATTATAATTTATAACAGTAAGCTAAAAATATATATTTGCCTATCTTAAGCAAACTATAATATTCAGTAGGCACTCTTTATCAATGAAAAAAGTTACAATTAAAATTATTAAGCTCGCGTTTAAAAGTATTATTATATACAAATTTTCATCCCCTATTTTAACTCCTTGGGGTTGGAATTTATCAAAATTCTTTCTTAGAGGATGCCTACGTCATAACATCTACCGGCATGCCAAATTTCAGCCTGATCCGTCCAGTGGTTTGGGCTGTGCGTTGATAGATCACCATGTCAGTCAGTCCTAAACCTTCGAGTTTTATATATATAGATATCTATTGCATAATATTATGTGTATCCTTTATATTCCCTATAAAATTAGGCACAGCTTTCCAACATATTATTAAGCTTAATATTGAATAAGCTCTGAGCCAGCCCTTACAAGTCAAAGGTTTATAATTCTCATGTAAATTGGTATTAGTTTCTTACCCAACCACACCGCAAGTGACGTTGCTACCTCGCAAACAGTGGTAGAGGCCATGCAATACCTTGCAAAAAATAAAGGAGTCGCCATTTGAAAGTATCTTTGGTGGGCGAGGAGTAGCGCTTTTAGTAGTTATTATCAATTTAAAGCAATACAGTTTCCGCTAAACCCAAAATTTTAAAACTAGATGATGCCCGCAACTCCGTTGCGCCATAATTCGATTAACGCGCGGGAACCGTACATTTTCCCGGGATAAAAATTATATGTCCTTTCCCGAGACTGAAAGTATCTCCATACCAAATTTCAGCAGAATCGGTTCAGCGGTTTGGACGCGAAGAGGTAACACGCAGACAGACAGACACACTTTCACAATTAATATAATAGTAGTATGGATTGATTAAATTGAGATTTGTTTATACAAAGACATACATATAGATTGAACTTGAAAACCAAGAAAAAAAATTTCCAGCCAAGTTCGAATAGATAAGTATGTGCTCGGGCCTACTTTTTAGGGTTCCCAAGGGGTAAAAACGGGTCTCTATTAGTGTCTAAATACACTAGGCCGAAGTTACGCGGCGTAAATTCCGCATGATTACGTCCGCAAGGTCAACGCATACAAAATACGGACGGAACGCGACGGAATAGTGTGTCATCGGTAATTTAAAATACATTGCGGGCGTAATCATGCGGAATTTACGCCGCGTAATTTCGGCAAACTAATAATATTATATTAATAATATTATAATTTCGAAAACACTAATTCTTACGTGTTTCTGTTGACGGTACAATAACAAAATACAAACTAAAATAAAATATAATATGCGAGTATTTCAAAGGGTATTGAGGGGTCTCAGTTTTTTTTTTTTTTGAGAAACTGTGTACCGTCGAAATCTCCTAACAAAAAGCTATAATTGTCTATGGCTCTACCTAATGTTTATAAATCAATTGCCTTACTGCCGATCCACACTCGCGCGCGAAGGCACGCCGCGGACCGCGGCGCGGATCGCGGCGCAAATCGCGGCGCGGATCGCACATTACTACCAAATCCTTTCAAAGTTCGCGACATGTCCGCAGTGTAGGCGTTCTTTATTTGAAAAATTTCCCGCGCGTCTACTTTTTTCATAATATGGCACTCGGCTGTTTAAGAATGGCCAGTGTCAAGTAAAATATGGCGGGAAAAAAAATCGTGAAAAGTTTACAAAAAGTTGTTTTTCCAGATGATCGTCAAGTCAAAAGTCCAGTAAAAGTCTAAAAATAGTATTTTAAAAAGATAAAACCGACTCCAACGTAAATAATTACGTAGCATTAAAATTCCCTATCTCAAAAACTACTGAACCGATTTTGATGAAACTTGCAGCATTCCCTAAATTGAACAATACCTAGTACAACAAAAAAAGAATCACTTAAATCGGACTTGTAGTTCCAGAGATATGCGCGCACAAACATAAAAACATACATACGTACATAAGAATAATAATAAGAATACTTTTATTTCCAGCATCACACGAAACATCATAATAATAAACAGTATTGAGTGGTACAGTTATTGTGATCTAGTTACATTAATATCATAATATTATAATGCTGTGTGATGCCAAATACATACATACATACACTTTCGAAATTTGGCACATTTGTTCAGAAGCTGCTATAGATTAACATATAAAAAAACTGGACAGTTCTGGAAATATTACATACATACGCGTCGAATTATTGATAACCTCCTTTTTTTAAAGTCGGTTAAAAAGTAGTCAGTAAAGTCAACGAGTCAAGTCAGTTGTTTTAGTAAAGTGGTAGACCCTTTACTAAAACTTTCGATGGAGTTTTGGAGGGAACACAAAATGGCACGTTTCTTGAAGTTGTATCACTTGCCCACACTTGTGCACGACATCAAATTTTTAATGTTTTTTTATGAAATAAGGGGGCAAACGAGCAAACGGGTCACCTGATGGAAAGCAACTTCCGTCGCCCATGGACACTCGCAGCATCAGAAGAGCTGCAGGTGCGTTGCCAAGGCTGGCAACGCACCTGTAGCTCTTCTGATTAAGGGGTAATAGGGGAAGGTAGGGAAGGGAATAGGGGAGGGTACGGAAGGGAAAAGGGTAGGGGATTGGGTCTCCGGTAAACTCACTCACTCGGCGAAACACAGCGCAAGCGCTGTTTCACGCCGGTTTTCTGTGAGGACGTGGTATTTTTCCGGTCGAGCCGGCCCATTCATGCCAAAGCATGGCTCTCCCACGTCAACGCCGGTTTTCTGTGAGGATGTACGTAAATCGTAATACGTAATGGTTAATATTCTACCAACATTACACATTCAAAACCGGAATAACACAATTTTAGGAAAATAATACAAAAACACAACGGCACTCTTTCGTATTCCCAGCAAAATTCCGCGCGTCTACTCTTTCTTGACAGACTGTATTATCTGTTCACTAAACAATGCTGGCATGTCTTGTATGGCAAAAGCCCTTATTAAAATAAAGATTAAAAAAAAACCCTTTGTCGCGGGACAAAAAACCGACAACATTCGGGGAACGGGCCGCGAAGTGCGAGACATATGCGAATCGGATCCACACTCATGCTTCGCAGAAATTTCGCGGCGCCGCGGCGTCGCGCACGGTCCGCGTGCGAGTGTGGATGCGGCCGGGGAACCAGCCGCGAAGTGCGAAAAATATGCGAACCGGATCCACACTCACGTTTCGCGGAAATTTCGCGGCGTCGCGCGCGGTTCGCACGCGAGTGGGGATGGGGCTTTAGAATTCCCATGCCGTAGGTGATGTAAGCTGATATCACCTGAATGACAATGCGACCTCGAACGAAAGTACTTTTACTATGGGCACGTGACCAGGGTAGCAGAGGTGGTGTAGAGTAGGTGAACGTAGAGGTGGTCAAGCTAGACCTAGACCCAGGCATTAGCATAGCCTAAATAGTTTAAACGGCGATTCAAGAATCAAGGCACAAAAACTTTCCAGACAAAAATTGTCCAAAAATCTTCTTCTTTTTATTAATGGCTCCTTTGTGAATCGCTATGTATGTTGTACGAAAATCTATGCCTCGTAATTTTGAGTATGCCTGAGTGACTTACTGCCGTAATCAGAGACATTTAATTTAAATAAATAAATATACGTTTATTAAACAAAAATTTGAACATTACACAAAGTACCCACATTTAAAATAAAAAGAAGAAAAATACGACATAATACAAACAATCAAGGTTTTTAAAACAATAATACAGGATACAGATAAATACTATGATGGTAACTAGATGAAACAAAAGCACAAAAAACAACAAATTCAAAACAGCAAAAGAAGTCAGTTGTGCTAAATAAACAAGGCGCATTTAGAGATAATTTGTTAGGATTTAAATGATTAACCTTCAATTTAATGAAGAGTTTGAAAGATAATATATCGGGCTTACGTCAAAATCTTCATTTAAAGTATTTAATATTCATCTCTGAGTGCGGCAGTAAAGTATGTTTTTACACATATCTTAATATATATATTTCTTGTGTGCGAGTGTATGTGACTGAACTCCTCCTAAACGACTGGACCAATTTTGATGAAATTTTTTGTGTGTGTTCAAGGGGATCTGGGAATGGTTTAGATTCACAATTTTGTCCGCTGGACAATGTTTTTTTAATTAATTTTTAATTTATTAGTAGTTGTTGATTTTGGAATGTTTTACATTGGATCCGACAGTCGGCTGCCATCGCAGTGTCAAATTTTAAATAATATTCGAATTCGGATTTTAATTTTAGTCTGTCCGACAGTTAGCACTTCGACCAAATTTAAAAAAAATAGTTTATATACTTAATATGGCAAAGAAACGTTTGCCGGGACAGCTAGTAGAAATATAAATTTCTATAATTTGTATCCTTGCTGAAATTTTTGGCAAGCTGTAAGTTTTCTGAATAAAATAAAAAAAAATACTAATAACTTCTTATCTCCTATTCCTCCTACCTTTCTTCTTCTTAGGTTCGTTGCGGGTCCCAAGACAGATTTTGCTTTTTTTCTTTTTGATTTCTCTCGGGCTCCTTGCGATCATATCAAAGGTTTTTCGTGGTTAGTTATCACTGTTGACCCTGGCGAAACACAGGAGTTGCAGTGGTGGGAATGTGTAATGAGCCTTTTGCCCGTTTAAAAAAATCATAGCAATCACTACATCAGTAAGTAGGTCAAGTTTATGAAATCTTAATAAGTTAACAAATGCAAATATTATCAGCGACGAGGTAATTATAGATAAGAAGTTACAATCAATATTTACGACTGGCATAATTGGTGTATTTTGAAGAAGACAAGAAAATTATATAATAAGACCGCCCTAACCTTGGCATATACTTGAAGCCGATTGAGCGTGAAGGAAAAATATTTATTTGCAGATCAAATAAATCAATTAATTATTTTAATACTATCATGTAATATTGTTTCTCTCCCCCTCTCTCTCAAAGAATTTTAATGAAAAAGGAAGAAAGAATTTTGAAGATAACAACGCCAACAGCATATTATATTATATTGATTACATTACCTATTTATTCTGTGTAGTGTTTATTATGTCTATAGTTATTTGGTCAAGTCAAAAACAACTAATTGCTTATGAGTTATGAGTTATGAACTTATGACTTATGACCATTATATTATGCTCGCATTTTATGAATAATCGGCCAAGTGCGAGTCGGACTCGCGCACGAAGGTTTCCGTACCGTTATAGAGCAAAAATAGGCCAAAAATTGTGTTTTTTGTATGGGAGCCCCCCTTAATTTTTTATTTTATTTAAATATTATAATTAATTATTAAATAACAATTATATTTAAGGCCTTCGTGAAAGTTTTAAGTGCCCACCTCTTATCATTATTGATTACGAGCAAAAAAGGACAAAAAAAACACGTTTGTTGTATGGGAGCCCCCCTTAAATATTTATTTATTTATTTATTTACTTTTAGTATATAGAATTACAGACAGGTTACAGTCATTACATGCATAGTCAATACATTATAAACATAATCTTAAGTTCTAGGCTAGACAGCAACCCAAAAATAGTATATAACATAACATAATTATTATCATATTAAGGTTGCTACTAAAGTTAAACTAATAACGAAAAAACTGATACCTAAAACCCACTACAAAACATTGAGTATACAGTAAATCAGTATACACTGAGTTACTTATATTTAGCAAAACTTATTATATTCTACTTAGGTTACAATAAATATTTATTTAGATTAAGATAAAAGAACATTGTATGTCAGGGGTGGAAACAAGAGATGGCAAATACTTGGCTTTCATAATATTCTTGATCGTTTTCTTATAACGTGAAAATTGTCGGAAAATGTCTACGCTCCAACTGTCCACTACTAAGTCATTAATAAGTACGACACATTCTAACGAGCGGATTGTAGTAGGACGTATTGTTTTTGAATGCCTGTATAGAGAACATTTTCGGTTTACGCGTTCTATAGCGAGTATTAATAGATATTTGTGATAGAAGATTAGGAGCATCAATAGAAGAATGGAGTATTTTATGTAGGTAAAGAAGATCGTATCTCTCACGACGAGCACTTAATGGTAACACGCTGAATTTGCACAGTTGAGTGGCATAGTCTTTTACCATACGACCGAGATTAAGTTTTCGTGTAAGGTATCTCAAACACATTTTCTGAACCCTCTCAATGCTCTCGATGTGTGTTTTGTAAAAGGGAGACCAAACTGGACAGCAATACTCCAATACGCTTCTAACTAAGCTGAAAAATAATGCTAGCACACTATTTGGTTTTCTGAAGTCTTTTGTGGAGCGTATGACAAACCCTAACATTTTATGACTTTTATTTAATATATGCTCATAGTGCGGGCGAAAAGATAACTGGTCGTCAAAAATAACACCAAGATCCTTTACTGTCTGCTGTGTTGACAAGACTTTCCCTTGTACATTATAAGAATGATTGTGCGTAAATTTCTTACGAGTGAAAGATATCACACAACACTTTTCAACATTGAGCTTCATGTTGTTAGATACGCACCAGTCCGAGATGGTATTGAGATCATTTTGTAGCGCAGCAAACTGATCTTTGTTGTTTACTTCAGAAAAGATTTTTAAACCATCTGCGTACAAAAGTGAAGGACAAGTTAGTCGGCAAAATAAGTCATTAATAAATATGACAAAAAGCAAAGGACCAAGGTGAGACCCCTGGGGGACCCCAGAGGGAACCGAAACTGGGAAAGAAGAGAAACCCTTCACAGTAACAAGCTGACTGCGATTGCGGAGATATGAGGCTATCCATCTCAATAAGCTACCGTGAATGCCATAATGTGAAAGCTTGGTAATGGAAGGATAAGTAGTGAGTGATCAACTTTGTCGAAAGCTTTACTGAAGTCCAGGTAGATGGCATCAGCCTGTCCACTGGAGGCAAACACCTGACAGAAATAATTCTTGTACTCGATTAAGTTAGTGAGAGTGGATCTATTTTTTTACAAAACCGTGTTGCTTAGTTGAGATGTAATTGCGAAAGTGATTATACATATGAACATAGACCACCGATTCGAAAAGTTTTGCAATACCGGACAATATACTTATAGGGCGATAGTTCGAACATTGTGACCTGATTTAAATATAGCGATTATGTGAGCTACCTTCCAAGAAGAAGGAAACACGCCACTAGAAATAGATTTATTGAATAAAATTGTGAGAGGTTGCGACAGCTCTTCAGCACATTATTTGAGGAATTTTGATGGTATATCATCAGGACCAGGTCCTTTACGTGTGTCCAGCAGCTTCAGCTTACGTAATACGTCTTCGCGAGTAATTCTAATATTGTTTAAAGTGCATGGCAGGAGCTCTAACATATTATTACTTAGATCTGCGTGCGACATCGAGCGAGTGTCGTAGACGGAGCTAAAATACTCTGAAAATAGTTAGCAAATTCCTTGACCGTCAGAAGAAGTTCTATCTCCGAATGTCATTGTGTGCGGAATCGATACACTACCCTTACGACCGTTGACATAGCGCCAAAACATTTTCGGGTCGTTCTCTAACGAGTCTTCTACCGTAGTCTAGTAATTTTTGTAGCATTCAGTGATGAGAAACTTACACCTAGTACGTAATAGCGAGAAGGAATCGTAATCTCGGGGATTTCCAAACTTCTTGAAACGCTTGTGGTATTTGTTTTTCTCTTTGATACGTTTAATGAGCCCCTGACTATACCATGTAGGAAAATTAGAGGTATTTCTGACATAAGGCGTACTGTCCGAGATTATTTGATACAACAGTTTATAAAACGCATCGATATAATTATCGATGTCCTCTGAGGACAGCAACTTGTCCCAATCAACTTTGTTTAATTCTGATCGAGTCTTAGCGTAATCACACTTATTAAAGCGTTTTTTGCTGCAAGGTTTTATAGAGTCATTACCCAACAAATGAGAGTCATTTACGCAGTAAGCAATATGATGTGAATCGACTTTGCAAAGTGGAGTTGTTTCAGTTACGTTAATAGAGGATTGAGGTAGATTTGATAATACCAGTTCCAGAAATCTATTGTTTTTATTGGTAATTAGAATAAATTGCGCTAGACTGCAAATGTTCATAGTTTCAATCAGTAGTTCTGATTTGTGGTCCTGAGGATTAGAAGGCAAGAGAACGTTTTGGGCATCATGCGTCTCAGGTAAGATTTGCAGAATTAAAATCACCAAGCAATAAAAATGACTCCTCAAAAGGTGCGTTAAGTATACATTTTTGACAGTTATCATGAAATGCCGCAATTTGATCAATTTGTAGATCCGGAGGCAAGTAACATAAACACATATGCAAAAGGGGTGCGCCCGATCGGATGGGTAAAAATGAAAGCCAAATATCCTCCAACCCACTCTCCCAGGATGATCGCCTGATAACATTAATACATTTTTTCACCGCGACAAGGATACCACCACCACTTACTTTATTGGAGCACGATTCTTCACGACCCCTTCTAAAAATGTTATATCTATCATCTATTGACTCATTATCATACACACTACTATCAAAGTTTGTCTCTGTAAGGCAAATAATGTCGTAATCATTAATAAGAAAGTTTAAATAAATATCCTTAATTTTAGATCTAGCTCTACCTAAATTTTGATAAAATATGTTATACATTGTTATAGATAAGAAAGAAAAACCAAATAAAAAAATCCATAAAGACTAAAATTACGAAAAGAAAATGAAGTTAGTGAGTAGCTAACGCAACTTATTAAGACAGTCTTGGTTTTTTATTAGTATTGCACTAGCAGCGTCGTCCTTGCGAACATAGATCTGGCCATATTCGATCCACACATATTTGTAGGAGCGTTCTTTTGCGGCTGACCTTGTCGCTGCATGAAGAGCTTTCATCTCTGGAGACAAGTGCTCTGTAACAAAAATCCTGGAACCTTCACCTTCACCCGAAATATTGAGATCAGAAGATGTTATGCCACGTCCTGAATTAGCTTTTCTGTATCTATGACAAGCCGACAAAACCGAATCTCTCACACGGGTATTGCTGAAAGTCACAGTGATATTTCGTGGCCTCTTGGAAGTAGAATTTTGCTTAGCAGGCGTTAATATGTCCGTCTTCAACCGGTAACTTAATAACATCAAATAATTTCTTAAAAAGCTGAATTACATTTTCATTTTTACGTCCTGGTACTGCTTGTATCTCGATATTGCAACTGCGGGAGATCTTTTCGAAGCTTGCAAGGCGAGAATTCAATTTAACAATATCACTACTCATTTTCGCGTGTTCAGTTTCTAAACCTTTAATATATTTTTCGGTTTAGTCTATGTCGGCCCGGATTGAAGACTGTTCTGCGCAAATGAAGTCAGTGGTAGCTGTGGTAGCAAATATTAATTTTATTTTTATTTTAGTATTTGTTGTTATAGCGACACCAGAAATACATATTCTGTGAAAATTTCAGAACTCTAGCTATAGCGGTTCTTGAGATACAGCCTGGAGACAGACAGACGGACAGACAGACATCGAAGTCTCATGAATAGGGTCCCCTTTGGGTACGAAACCCTAAAAATGATTTGGGCTAAAGCCAAAATTTTAATTTTTAAGTTACAATAAAATTCGCTACAAGTTAAAACATTAATTATTTAAATGGTAGGTATGTATGGTTGTTTTCAATAAAATATTATTATTATTATTATGTACTTAATTTGTAATATTAATTGTCTTACTACAAAAGATTTAAACACCTGTTGAAGTCGATAAGAGAAAAATTCAGTACATAATGGTGTTAAAACAACTGCAGTTAGACAGGTGTTTAAAAATCTTTTGTAGCAAGACCGTCAGTATTTAAAATATTGACTGTATTATAATAATTAAAATGTGCAATTTAGACGTTTGTGAAGAAGACAATTTTTCGACTATGGTAGCGACTTCAGACAGTTCTGGCCAATGATATTGTATGTTACGGCTGAAACCAAGGCCCAAAAAGTTACGTCACAAGAAAACTATTCATCCTCTAATTTTCAAACTATAAATTATTATGGAAATAATAATAATTAAAATGAACTCAATACATTTTTTTTGCGTAAAGAGGAGGTGTTAAAAATTGGACCAAGAAATTTACCGGCAAGATTCACATTATTATTTGACATTTTCTCCCTACTTTCTCATCTTAAATTCGTCACTCATATTTTGCATGCTCACTTCCCACTGACGCCTGCTCTATTTGCAGTCCCGAGCTGAAATCACTGATCACTCCAAAACCCTTCGACAATCCTCCACAAAAGCCTAGGTCTAGTAGAAAAGTCTAGGTCTCTACGATACCTTTGTCTATGATATTCATTAGCAGTTGGCGCGGTGCCCGGGGGCGGACGCGGCTTAGTCCACTGCACCATTGACCTGAGCTACGTAGGGTAACTATGTTTGTGGTAGAACTGTTCTAGATAGTTCTAGGAGCTTCTAGAATTTAGAAAAATAGGTTTTATAATGTTGGCAGAACCGTTGTTTTGACTAGATGACGCCAGAAGAAACGTTTCGCTGTGATTTTTCTATTTCGCGGGATCTCTACATTTTTTCGCAACTATACTGTACTATTTCCTTTTCTATCTCTCCATGTATCTACACACCAAATTCAGTTGTTGAAGCGTGAAGAGTTATCAGACAGACAAACACATATTCGCATTATATATGAAGTGTTCTCCAACAAGTTAATAAGTCGCAGGTAATATTGACTATTCGTACAAAACATGGCTTGAAGTAGGTTTTGAAGAAAACTTGAAATTCTTGAGAACCATACATCTTATCGGAAAATTGTTTTCTGACTTGCCAGAACTATTTTAGGAATAACATATAATAGGAAAACATCTCTTTCATGAAAATAGTGTCAGCAATTGAAACTTGAAGACTCTTTCGCTTAAGTATATTAAAGTAAAGTGCCAGATACACGGTTTAAAATGGTGGTTTAAAACTTAAGTTTCAAACCGTGAAGATAGTTGTTTTATGCCAAATTTGGTGTTTTTTGGCATTTAAAAACAACTATCTAGGCGGTTTCAAACTTCAGTTTTAAACCGCCGTTTTAAACCGTGTATCGGGCACTTTAGTTATATAGTTTCTTATCCTGTTTTAGTCTAAACCAATATTTCTCTATACAAAGGGGAAAATTTCTATACCTACAACAATGTGTCCAATCATAGTCCACCTACAATCTGCCGCACAACGAAAGTGCACAGCATAGAGAATGGTTTTCGCGCGTGCCTAGCTTTCTAACTCCTACCGACCAACTACTCCCCTGACATAACCTATATTATGTTAATGTCTGCTAATAATACCTGCTTTTAACCGACATTCCAAAATGTTAAATTAAAAATACACCTACAATCTACATACTAAGTTTCAACAGTATAATGGCCTGTTTCACCGCTTCCTGATAAGGTGCCCGATAGGGTTATTTGACAGATTTTCCATACTATCTGTCAAATTAAGTGGTAGATAGCCTTATCAGGAAGCGGTGAAACAGGCCCTAAGTCTTATAATTTCAGAGAAGATTCATTATGACAGACTGCAGACAGACAGACAGACGTGACGAACCTATAAGTTAAAGGTTCTTTGACATTTTGTTTATGGAATCCTAAAAACTAACCCGAACTCAAGTCAGGAATATTGAACCGATAAAATCACGTACAACATTTTATGCTAAGCCAAAATGTTTCACCACTGAGCGGACTGATGATGGTGAAATACTGCTACGAACACTCTCGATCATGTCAGCTTTTAAACACAAAAAACTAGATAGAAGTATATGGGTATAGGTTTTTAATATCTTTGCTATGATTTTAAATAAAGTATCTAGCACAAAAGTCTGGCCTACTTGTACTTATACTTTTGGCCTACTCAAGTACTAGGAATAGCCCAACGGCGGATGCGCTGCGCGTGAGTTTCATATAGATTATGTATGGCATTGCTGATAGTATAAGATATAACTACATACTTGTATATTATTAAAGTATTTATGGGACACATAATCAAATCCATTTAATAAAATGCAAAAGTTTGTTCTGTCTGTTTATCTGTCTGTCTGTCTGTAACCCTTTCACGTCCTAACCGTTGAACAGATTTCGCTGAAATTTGGTATGGAGATACTTTGAGTCTCGGGAAAGGACATAGAATACTTGTAATCCCATAGAATGTACAGCTCCTGTGAATTTTGGCACAACGGAGTTGCCCGCGTCAACTATTGGGAATATTGCGCAAAGGTAAGAGCAGAGGGCGCTAAACGACAGACAATCCGACAGTCTGTCTATATGTCTGTCAGTCTTATATGGCATTTGTGTGTCTGTTTCTTATTCACGCTAAAGCTGCTGGACAGATTTTGATGAAATTTGGCAGTCGCAAGTGCTCGGACTTTTAGGTAAAAGAATGATTTTCGGTAATTATACTTATAATAACGATGGCAATTTCTATCAGTTTAACGGTTTGCTCGTTTGCTGACATTTAAACAATATGTTTTGTAATTAATTTGTATGAAGATTCTAATGGGAAAGTAGATGTAAGTGTGGCTGAATATTTCTCGACAACTATTTCCTGTACCATTAGCGAGGTATAACTAAGCAATTTGTTTTATAATTAAGTACAAAGTATAGCCAGCCTAGTGCAAGTTTAGGGTTGTCACTCGAGAAAAATACATTTTTAAGTTTTTTTTTTTAAATTCATAACTTATACTAAACTGTTGTATTATAGTATTTTTAAATTACTTACTTACTAAATACTTTAAATTATAAGTAAAGGCATCATTCCAAGGTAGGGCCATGGAGTAAATTCATCTATGGTAGGGCCAAGATAATATAGAAAGAAACAAAGAAAGAAGAAAGAAGACTTTTATTTCCAGCATCACACGAAACATCATAATAATTAAACAGTATTCAGTGGTGTCATATACAAGTTGTAACAAAACTACTCGTGAGTGATAATACTTTAACAATTTTTTCTTTAGGTTCATAAAAAGTGATCTTTGAAAAGGGATAATTAACACCGTATCTTGGTTTTTGACTTATCGATATATCTTAACACTCAAGAAACTTACTAAAACATACTTAAAATCTTCAAAATCATAATCTTCATAATAATAAACTTTATAACATAAGCAAGAATTTTAAGACAGTAATTAATCCTTTCAGTAAACCTTACACAGCCTACCAAAACTATAGTGCCTAGACATCTAGTCATTAACTCGCTAGCCCTAGACCTAGGCCGGGTGCATCCTGTCCCACATTCTATTTATAGTCCGGGCGCTACTCAAGACCTGAGTGTTTTGTTGTGTTCAGACTTTCTACTAGTACTAGCTAGACGTTCAACTTTACGTACTTTCTTCCCATAGTACTACTATCGAAGAAATTGATTCCTAGGCAGTTGACGGACCTACATCAATTGGTCGGATTATGTCAATTTTTGACGACCTCTGTGGCTCAATGGATAAGAATGTGTTGCAGCTCAAGCCGGGGGTCGCGGGTTCGAATCCCTCCGACGGAACAAAAAGATTTTCAATGTTCCTGGGTCATGGATGCGTACTAAATATGTCACGTATGATGAACTGAGCCACAGAGGTCTAATAATTTATTATACAGTAAACTAGCTAATTGTCCTTGAAAATAATATACATAGGTAGGTCCTTGAAAATAGAAATCATTAACTTGTGTATTGTTTAATGTTTAGCAAATTCAAGTTTTCAAAAAACACTTTTTCCCATTCTCATAGTGTGCTTCACGAAGCCCTGGGGCTCCGCAAATGCCTTGTGGGGGCTCCGTGAGCGATACATACATTAAAAATAAATAAAATAAACAATGGTTCATTTCTGAATAAATTTGAATTAAATGTTTTCAGATCGTCCTACTTTTTGCCACGTGTATCGGTTCGGGAACTAACCCGGTGAGAAGAACCGGCGGCGTAAGAAACTTCCAGTATGTTCGTCTTAGGAAACGTCATCTACATACACCAGCGCGGCGGGGCTAAAATGGTCACATTTAGCAATTCCTCTCAATCAATTCACAAAATGAATTGTCAAAACTGTCATACTCACGAATGTCAAATTAGTACGAATTTAGACATTTGAATTGCAAACAGAGTGTCAATTTTGCGATGAATTCATATTATGATTCTCCAAAGCGACCATTTTAGCCCCGCAGCATGGAGACAATTCATTCAAAAACTAAACAATATTTTTGACGGTTTCAAAAATGTTACTTATTAAAAAAAGTTTGTCACCAAATACTTTTGAGAACCGCTAGTCTACTGTAAAAAATTATATTTGTATTATGGTAGATATAACAAACTTTTTTCCGGAAATAAAATAATCGGATACAGTATTTTTTCGCGGCAAAAATTAGTCTAAATTCTAGATCTAAATATAGCCATTACCAAAACCAAATAGTAAATACTTCACCAAAAGAATAAAGTGGTGACAAAACTCCCCACAAACATTTAAGCAAGTATAGATAGAGAGTTCAGGGACGCAAATAAATGCTGTTGCGGAAATCATATAACTTTGAACTTAATTTTAATTAAGGTGAAGGATATACATAACTTTAATTATGGTAATAAGAATTTTGTAAACAATGTGAGTCATAGCATGAATCATTCTGCTACTGACCAAATCTTAGAATAACTTTCTCTGTGATTTTCACCTGTCTATCAATGACTCATAAAATCTAGGTTAAAAATATTTCGAATAGATGGGAGTAGAAGGTACTACCATAGCACATACAGTAAATAATCTGACATGTTACACACGTCATATCAGAATATTGACAGAAACTTTGTCAAACGTCGAACTAAAGAGTCTGCTGTAAGAGATTTCTTTTAGAAATAAGCAGTCCCTTTGTGTCGTCTTTCCGTGTTAATTGTATCTTTATATTGTGTTTCTTGTGTACAATAAAGAGTTAAATAAATAAATAAATAAACTTTTTGATTACTGTCTGTGCTTGTGCTGCCTTGAGCGTGAAAACATTGCAGTATAAGTAATAATAATCCTATCGACAAAGTACTATATAATATTATATTATCTACTTTATTGCCAGCAAATTAAAACGGATACCTACTTTCTAGAGACAACTCCATGTAACCAAACACACAATAGTGATGTCGCTTGCAACTTCATTGCGTTTAAATTTAAGGAACCGTTTAATTTCCAGGATCTGTATCCTATGCCCTTTCCCGGAACTCAATGTATCTCCATACCAAATTTAAGCTAAATTAGCTCAGCGGTTTGGGCGTGAATTGGTAAGAGACAGACAGACACACTATCGCATGTTGTATAATATTAGTATGGATATTTTACTCAGTTTTCTATGTTATCGACCTTTGGTACCAGTCCCACTCTTTATCGAGTCACAAATGTACCAGGAAGACATAGTAGAAAGGCGTTTTCTATATAATCTTACACAGTAATAAGATCTAGAAAAACCACTTCCAGTAGGAAAGAGTTTTCTACGGCGGAAGAGAAAGCGAACGGAAGTACCAGGCGGCTTAGAAACGAAATTATGTTCCATGCTAATGATGTTTGCACGGGAACTGTGCATTTTTAATGCGTAGTTAGATTTCAATGTTAGTCAATGATATTCAACTAAATACAGATCTGTTACGTTCATACTATTTTCCGGTTTAAATTGCTTCCGAACAATTTTCAAATTCAATTGTCAAATTTTACAGATAAGTGAAACAAAAGATACGAAATGACATTTACATAAAAGAGACAGACTATACAAAAGACGGGTCAATTGGCCCGTATTTAATGGCTTCACAACGCGCGCGGTAGTAACATATCTGCTTTGAGTTTTTTTATATAATATCATTGATATTAGTACTTAACAAGTATGTAAGGCCGTGTTTCAACCTTCAAGCAACTCGCGGAAATCTTGCGTGAGTATCTTGCAATATTGTTTACATTTCGTACTAATTCCTGCAATTTATTGCTGCAATAAATGTCTTGTGAGAAGCTCGCGGATAATACTATCGCAACTTATCGCGGAGGTATTTACACACGAGAGCTTACGAATGTCGTGATAGGATTTAGGAACTATAATGACATTATTTGAAACAAAAACACGAGCCGTACGTGCGATACTTGCTGCGAGATATAGCAGCGAGATCTGTCGCGAGTCCTCGCAGACGTGTTTAGACATGCTTTCGCAGGAAGCGCTTGACAAAAAGTCGCGACATCACTTGCTACGGGGTTTACACTTGCAAGCTGCTGTCAGACAGACTGTCAGACACTTCTCGCGACAGTTGTCTTGCAGGTGGAAACACGGCCGATTTCAATGTTACTAACTAATCTGTTAGCACGGTAATTCGTTTAGCGTGCGGGTACAGTGATAAAAAACCTTGTTAGCCTGCTTCATCAAAGAGCGTAAAAGTGTTAGTATAGACCAGTGGTTCTTAACCGGTGGTCCGCGCACCACTGGAGGTTCCAAGCATTCCAAGTGGTTCGCGAAGCCATCCTTTTAATAGGTGAGAATTCAGAAGTTAGTAAAGAGTATGCAGTCTATGCAGTCACAAAAATCACATGAAATTAAAATCTAAAAAAAATGAAAAAATGAGTGCTAATTATAAAGTTGTGCTTGTTTTCTTTATCAAACAACCCTTAGTTTAGGTAAATCAACTGGGTGGTCCCCGGCTAGACAAACATTTGGTAAGATGGTCCCTCATGGCTAAAAGGTTAAGAATCCGTGGTATAGACTTTAGACAGATAAAATAAAATAAATAAATAAAGCTTTATTGATTTCCATTAAAAAATACATTATATAAATTTGTTTAAAAACATTTGATTTTTATAGGAATATTTCATTTACAATTTACTACATATTAATTTTTATTATTAAAGGACATAATCAGATCATTATAAATTTAGTACATAATAAATTAATTTTTACATGCATTTGTTATTCTTAATTCGTAATAATTATATTTAAGTATAAGGGAAGGGAACTAATGGCAGACACTATAAGGAAACATGAAACATTTGAATGTTATAAAATATATATTTATGAATATAAAGGATTGATAACTTCTTCCATGTCTTCAGTAACTCTTACAAAATAAAACTATTATAATTATTCTCTGACAAATCAATTAAAAATATATTATTTGTCTTTTTGTAAACTTAGTCATAAGTACTAATAGATGACATCACAAAAACCGAACATCACTAATAGTAGACACCAATATGAACTAATAGTAGACATAGAACTTTACATTACATTTTACATTTTTCCTATTATTTGGTCATTATTTGCCATTTTTCAAAAGATTTCATTTACTTCATCATAGTAACTACATGCATCAGAAATATTATCCACGTTGTCTCCAGATTATATTCATTATTCTTCCATACTGAAACTATCTTTTCTTTTCTTTTCTTCTTTAGCGGCGTTGAGCACTTAATTTGTGGGATGGGTAAAAACTGTGAAACTCGCGTCAGATTCTCGTGCTGATCGAAAATCCTCGGAAAAACCGTAAGACGGTTGGAGATGGAGAGTAGTGTTTTGTGTCGAACTCGAACTCGAGCTCGAATTCAAACTCGAATTCGAACTTGAACTCGAACTCGAATTGATTGTAAGGGTTTCGATAAATTAAAAAAATCGTTTTTTTAAATTAATCGAAACCCTTACGATCGATTAAATTTTTATAATTGATTTTCATAAAAAATGGGTTAAAAAAATTGCACAACGTTAATAATCAAGGTTTCACTTCTGCCGGCACTCCCGGAGTGCAACCCGACTTTTTTTCCTACCAAATTTATTTTCAGTCTTTAGTCTCCATGCTTCTTTTGCCTCTTCTTTTTTCTTCTTTCTTTTCTCTGCTCTCCTTTTTCTTTTTTTACTGCTAAAAAACTAAAGCAATCGATTTTTAGATCAGTACAAGGTCTAATATTAGATACCATGTCCATTTTTAGGTACAGTAGTTCTAAGTTTTTAGATTGTTAATAGAATTATATTTTCAGAGAATAGTGATGATTTTTGCAGTAGAATAAAGCACAAAATAACTTCAGTATGTATTGCAAAACTCAAAGATGAGATCCATGTCATCTATTAGGTTTTTTACATTTTCAAGAACTAATAGTAGACACCCTTTATATTGTTAGGGAAAATGGATAAAAGATCATAAATAAACATTAATTAGTGTAAACAACATGACCATTAATCCAATGAAGTCAATAGAAATTACAAAAAATCTAATAAATGTATTCAAAACTTACGTGCAAAATTTCGCCTTCCTTAACCTATTTGCTAAGAAATTGCCGGGTGCGTGTTGACGCGGTCACATCATTTACGAAAACTGATCCCATTTTAAAATTTTGTTCCCGAAGGCATCCCTAATATATTTTTTCACATCAACAGATAGCATAAGAAGCTTATAAAATTTACAGTGTTGAGAAATAATTAGAATAATTCTTATTTTTATGGCATTTTTGTCGTAAGTGTCTTCTATTAGTTCAGTGTCTACCATTAGCGCCTTTCCCTTATATATTCTATTCTATTATTATTTATTATTTTTCTATGGACCCCCTAAGGGTAAAAGGCTCCTCCAAGGTAACCCATTCGTCTCTTGCCTTAGCGATGTTCGGCCAATCTCTACCCGCTGTTGCTACTATTTCATCCGACCATCTAGCAATCGGGCGGCCTCTAGACCTTTTCCCTTTAGACAGATAGACGGACTCAATTTTTGCATCGATGTTTTGCAGAATTTCGACTTTAAAATTTTGCTCTCGATAAAAGTTGAATGTTTGGTCGATCAACTCTTTTTAGGTCGACGATTTGAAATTCGAAACTTTCGAGACAATATTTCGATAACATTTCACGTCTTCCTGACGTTTAAGCTCTATTTTTTTTTCTTAAAAGTGGGTTTATTAGCGCCTCTTTGGTCCAGTGGATTAGAGTTTGACATGGAATTAGTGGGTTTGATTTTCAGGTTCAGACGATAAAAGTGTTGTTTCCAAGTTAGGTTAAGATATTGCAGATCGATTATCAGATTTGATCAGGTGATTGACAAGTAAGATAGATGATCCATGCGTCGGATGGACATGTTATAAAAAAAATCCACAGCCGAACATAATATAACCTCCTCCTTTTTGGAAGTCGGTTTTTGCGCCTGATCTCTTGCCAGTCGTGTCGGTCGTCCGTCCCACTGGATTACGAGAGTAAAGGAAGAAAGATTGCTCTTGTGTACTGCGCACTATGTACTTGGACTCCATAAAACTATTCCTACGTAGCTGGTTATAATGGAACTGGCCACCGTCACAGAAGCCGGTAATTAAAATCATAGCACACTTTCCTAGGCCATTTTTCTTGCAAAGCATTTACAGAATTCTCAGAATTCACAATGCCTTGTTAGCTTTAAAAGAACAGTATCCTGACCTCAATCTTGACAATAACGCTAACATTTGGCATACTCATTTGTATGAAAAAGAATCTGAAATTAGCGATGAAGCGAAAATTGTATACAATTTCTTCTGAGTCACGAAAAAACACGAAATAAGTGTGCCAACGCCCGCTGAACTTGTGACTTGTATCCTTCCTTATACATTTTGGTACACTGATCGGTTCCAAGAATAGAAAGTTTGAAAAATGTATATTTTGGGCATTTTTATTTGACCTACTTCATAATTTTGGAATTTCTAATGCCCGGTATTTGAGGTTTTTAATAGAGTATATTGTATTATACTGATTACGCCCGCAACTCTGTTGCGCCAAAACTCGTTTATCGCGGGGGAACCGTAAATTTTTCCGGGATAAGTCCTTTCCCGGGACTCAAAATATCTCCATGCCAAATTTCAGCAAGATCGGTTCAGTGGTTTGGGCGTGACAGACAGCAGTCATGGATGTCCAGCATAAAGATTTATATTATAGAAGCCTATGCATAATATGTTATGTTTCTTTTATCTTTTTCTACTTTGTAGTGGTTGACTAATGACTATGTCAATACTTTTAAAATAAGTATCAGCTTAAAATGACATATTTTGCCTTTCGGTGATTACTTCAAAGTACTTTTTTGGTGCAACCACTGCGACAAAGTTGACAGAGAACATAATATTCTATTAGCAAATTTTGACACACAATATTAACTCCCTCGGGAATCGTGGTAAGAAGTCAAAACCAAATACCAAACCTCTAGGGCATTTCGAAAATAGAACATTGTTTAAACTTTGAATACTGGCTGATTCGAAAATTTTAAATTTAGAAAAAACGGCGCGAAAAAAATGGAATACACTTTTGACAGATGATAAGCATAGGTAGATACTTAAGCATAGGTAGACACTACAAATATAGTTCTTAAGTCGTAACCATAAAGGTGTTATTAGAGGTAATTTAACGTACATGCGTGTCCACTTTCTTGTATTATGAATAGAGATTGACCAATGGAGCATAGACAATTGGAGTGAATAGTTTCCTGTACATTTCGCGCGCACAATGCTTCCCATTCATGAATGGACAAAAAATATGTCCATTTGGCAAGGGTTGCAGGGATTATCTGACCAGTGTCCTTTAGCGCCGCTTTTTTTGCAAAAATGTGTTTGTTTGATATGTAAATTATGAATTTATTTTATATTTATAGCTTGTCAGTTGATATAATATTGTATATTCGATACATAAAATATAAAGTTACTAATTTTTTAAATAAACTGGAAATGAACTCTAGAGATGATGGACTTTTAACACCATTTTTTATAATAATAATTATGATTGCAATTCATTATATTACAAAATCGACACGTTTTAAAATACATAATTATTATATGTCTATGTAAAAGCCTAAGATATTTTCTGGGAGCCATTATACTAGCTGACACATACATATTTTGTTTTGTTTTTTTTTGTCCCAATGATTATGACTTCCTGATCAAGGACTCCGAGTTAAATATAATATGTAGGACTTCTATTCGAAAGTTGGTAGCGGACTCAGCCCTACCAGCCGAAACTCGGTGGTACTCTATCAACACCTTGCCCACAGAAACATCAAGACCTCCGCTAAAGTAATATTACCTACTTGGGATATTACGAGAAAGTGTCAACAATTGTCCACTTAATTCTACGTCTAGACATTATAAAATTTGTCCCTTTGTTACGTCTCCCGTGTGGCCCAGACCCTCAAATGACCAAATCTCCAATTGTGTATCCAAGAGATTAAATTTGTACAAAAAATAACGTAACGTACTTGTCCTACTGTTCGTTAATCTGTAATCTTTTAAATAAATACGCTTAGCTACTCTTCTCTATTCAAATTTCGCTAAAATGTACTTATTTTGCGCCACCGGCGTACGTTCTTTATCCTTTTCAAATGTTGCGTGCGATTTTTGGGTGGCATTTTTAGGCGGCAAGTTTGACAATTAAGGGAGAAGACCTCATGGCAGACACTTTAAGGAAACATGCAACATTTGAATGTTATAAAATATATATTTATGAAAATAAAGGATTGATAACTTCTTCCATGTCTTCAGTAACTCTTACAAAATAAAACTATTATAATTATTCTCTGACAAATCAATTAAAAAATTTATTATTGGTCTTTTTGTAAACTTAGTCATAAGTACTAATAGATGACATCACAAAAAACGAACATCACTAATAGTAGACACCAATATGAACTAATAGTTGACATAGAACATTACATTACATTTTACATATTTTTTCCTATTAAATTAGGTCTTTATTTGCCATTTTTCAAAAGATTTCATTTACTTCATCATAGTCACTACATGCATCAGAAATATTATCCACGTTGTCTCCAGATTCCATTCATTCTCCTTTCATGCTGAAACTATCTTTCATTTTATTTTTATTTTTCATTTTTGAAGGAAGTGAAAACTTCTTTAGCGGCGTTGAGCACTTTTGTGGGATGAGTAAAAACTGCAAAACTCGCGTCAGATTCTCGTGCTGATCGAAAAACCTTGGAAAAACCGTAAGACGGTTGGAGAGTAGTGTTTTGTGTCGAACTCGAATTGATTGTAAGGGTTTCGATTAATTAAAAAACGATTTTTTAAAAATCGATTTTCATAAAAAATGGGTTAATAATTTAATCGATTGTAAGGGTTCGATTAATTGAAAAAATCGATTTTTTAAAAAACGATCTTTTGAAAATCGATTTTATGAAACTCGATTTTGATTAAAAATGGGTTAAAATTTAATTGATTGTAAGGGTTTCAATTAATTAAAAAAATATTTTCATAAAAAATGGGTTAAAAAAATGCACAACGTTAATAATCAAGTTTTCACTTCTGCCGGCACTCCCGGAGTGCAACCCGTCTTTTTTTAACCGACTTCCAAAAAACGAGGAGCTTATATGTTCGGCTGTGGATTTTTTTTTTTAATATGTTCAACGATTACAACGATTTTAGAAATTTTTGTTTTGTTGTATTAGGTTTCACTCCAATTTGGTACTATGTTCACAAAAGTGGTGACCTGATGATGGAATCCATGAGTAATCGAGGGAACTCCTCGAAATTTATATGGAAACATATGGTGATTTTGGTTTTATGTGAAGTGTACTAAGAATATGCTACCAAAAAGTTAAATATTGGGTCAAGGGTTATGCTGAGAGAACTCCTGACTCCTTATAGATACACGTTTGGAAGTTTCGGCGTTGTTTTAAGAACAGAAAGCATATGCTACTATGCAATTAATATTCATCATCATAATCATAATCATCATCATCATCATCATCATCATCATTACCACGTCGTGTTTAGGTCACCAATGTCTCATGGCACAGAATAGATAGTACTCGTAGTACAAGGCATAGGTATGGATATACTAATAATAATAATTCTGTATTGTTACATAACAACACCTGTTTGTTTAATACACGGCGGTTGGCGCTGCAGAGGCGACGGTGTCGCGCGGGCGGCGCGTGGCGGCAGACGACAGATCGAATATTTTACTACTTTATATTATACAGATCGAATACTTCACTAACTACTGTTCACTTCACCGATAATATATTATTTTGTGAGTGTGAGTTGTGACTCTTAATGTAAAGAAAAGACGTCATACGCCTAAAACTGGACTTATGGTTCTGTAGGGTTACCCTGGGACGTTAATCCCTCTGGCGTAATAACAATTAAGACAACCAGTGAGTGTGAGCGAGAAGAAAAAATTTATTGTAGCGAATTAGTTATATCAAATGCTGTCGAGTAAGCGATACCGCGATGCAGATGCTTAACAACGACATCTGTTGTTGAATTGCGGAACTAAATTTTCTTAGAAAATATAAAGTTTACAAATCTCAACACTTAACAAATTGTAATAAAATACGTAAAATATACGCGAAGGTTTACATACTAGTGTAACTAAAAAGAGTGAAATTATTATTATTTTTAACAAAAAAATTAAAACCGACTTCCAAGGTAAAAACAATAATAACATTAATATGAACTAAAAAGTATTAAATAATTTTTACTATCTAATAGTGCCTTTTTCCGAATTCGGCTAAGCCTCAACTATTTCTGTACTCAATCTTCATAATTTTGAAGTCGGTGCCAGTTCCAAAAGTTTCAAATATTCTGTCAGAGGACTGAAGATTCAGCTATCTGGTACCGACTTCAAAATAATGAAGATTGAGTACAGAAATAGTTGAGGTTTAGCCGAATTTGGAAATAGACACTATTAGATAGTAAAAATTATTTAATACTTTTTAGTTCATATTAATGTTGTTTTTACCTTCGAAGTCGGTTTTAATTTTTTGTTAATTTCCTAGCAAATTTATTTTCAGTCTTAGTCTCCATGCTTCTTTTGCCTCTTCTTTTTTCTTCTTTCTTTTCTCAGCTCTCCTTTTTCTTTTTTTTACTGCTAAAAAACTAAAGCAATCGATTTTTAGATCAGTACAATGTCTAATATTAGACACGTCCATTTTTAGGTGCAGTAGTTCTAAGTTCTTAGATTGTTAATAGAATTATATTTTCAGAGAATAGTGATGATTTTTGCAGTAGAATAAAGTACAAAATAACTTGAGTATGTATTGCAAAACTCAAAGATGAGATCCATGTCATCTATTAGGTTTTTTACATTTTCAAGAACTAATAGTAGACACCCTTTATATTGTTAGGGAAATTGGACAAAAAATCTTAAATAAACGTAAATTAGTGTATACAACATGACCATTAATCCAATGAAATCAATAGAAATTACAAAAAATCAAATAAATGTATTCAAAACTTACGCGCAAAATTTCGCCTTCCTTAACCTATTTGCTAAGAAATTGCCGAGCGCGTGTTGACGCGGTCATATTATTTACGAAAACTGATCCCATTTTAAAATTTTGTTCCCGAAGGCGTCTCTAATATAATTTTTCAATTCAACAGATAGCTTGAGAAGCTTATAAAATTTACAGTGGTGAGAAATAATTAGAGTAATTCTTATTTTTATGGTATTTTTGTCATAAGTGTCATCTATTATAAAAATCGATGGAAATCTCGATGTGTATGTACTAGCATTAACATAACATAGCTGAAGTCGGGCTATGTACTCATTATATTGTTTTAATATACTTATTCATTTTAAATCAGAATTAAGATCTACAGCAGTTTTGGTCTTTAAACTCTTTGAGCATCACATGTAAAATAAAATTTAAAAAGGGAATCATTTTGGAAGTGGAACCTGTGGTGGAACTTCTTTAGGCCCGTTGAGAGTGTAAGGTCACGTTATAAAAAAGGGGGTTAAAATAATAATATTGCGTCACGACTCACGACGCCGCGCCGTCATGATTTTGGACAGAAGTTTCACTTCTGACACGTGTACTCTGTCCACACGCTGTTTTTTTTTTGTAAAGTTGTGAAGACCGGCTGAAGTATGAACATCAGAGGCTGCACGATGCATCATGAGTGACAGGTCAGCACAAGCCTCCTCAGAAAAAACATGCAACTGCCCACTAATCCTTTCCTACTAAACTTGACCAAACGACCATGTACGGCTGCTAGAAAGTTGTGCTGTGCATTTTAGAACCGTAGAATTCATTCACCGAATTTGAAATTGAAGTAAAGATTAAAAATAAAATAGAATGTGTATGTAGATACTAACTTTAAAAATTTAAATTAAAGATGCAATGCTGATGATAATTTTGAATTAATTTTTATATCAAATAAAGATAAAATTACTGTCGTCCTCTAAAAGATCAAATGAAAGCTGAATTTTACTTGAATATTATTTTTAAATCAACTCTAACTAAAATTACAGTTAAGTATTTTTTTATTATTATTACCACCCCCCTAACATTATTAGGGCTTGTTGTCTGCTATATTATAAATAACACTTACTTAATAATTACTAAAAAGTTAAGTATTCCTCAAATATCTCGAAGTGTAAGATCGAATGAGTCATAACTCATTTATAGCTATAAATTCTAATATGCAAAAAGTGCACGTGCTAAGAAGATAAAGTAGATTAAGATAACAATACATGAATGGGGCTTACACTTCTTATCTCTAAAACGGAAGTGTGAACTTAAGCTTCCTACTAAACGTCTCCACTATTTATCTTATTACTCGTACCAGAAAAAATGGTTATCTGCAGCATTTAATTCAACAAGTTAATTCAAATTCTAAAGAAAAATTATACTTTTGATTACATTTTAAATTAAAACCTATATTGGCAAATTATAGAGACGATTAAAGACTGATTATAAAAATTAGCAATTCCAAAATAAAAATACATGCACAGAAAGTTCGAATAACGAAAGATTTGGCGATTTATTGTGCCAAAACTTTCAATCATCCAGCCAAACGTTTGTCGCGTTGATTTGCGAATTACATCGGTCTTGTATTGTTGTTATCAGCTTTGCGACCGGCCTCTTGTCGCCGCGACCGCCACACACCACTATCTACAGGATGTTCCAAAACTGAAATCAAAAAATATATATAAATGTAAGTTTAAAACTTCTTATTTAGAGTAGGCTGGTATGTTTGCAACAGAAAAGTAAAATATTTTAATTTTGAAGGACGGCAATGTCAAGTTTGTTAGAACTGAAAAAAATGTTTCAAGGGAAAATATTTGTGTCCGATTTGGAGGATTTATAATTATAAACGTAATTGTCGTTTCTTTATTTTTACAGAGAAACAAAATTGTTTATATTTTCCTCCTATACGTCGTAATAATCCTATAAAACGACAATTCGCTTATCATAATAGTATGGAGAAGCTACAATTTAAATTTACTTTGTTACCTAAATACGACGGAAAGTCCAATGTACTTTCTATAACGTCGATAACTACTCAGAGTAATAAAGAGTATTATATACCTGAAGAATTGCAAGATATTAGCAATCACACAGAAATAATGCAAACCGCTACATATAATAAAGTGCGAAATAGCCTAAAGAAAAGATATCAGACTAGAAGGATCTGGATAAACATGACAGAGGAGTTGATGAAAATTTATGTAGATGAAAATGATAATCTGCAATTTGGAGACCAATATCTTGAGGAACTTTTGCTTGAAGAACAGGTGATCCAAAAAGGTAACATGCATGAAATTAAATATCAAAGCCTTAAGGATATCGCAGAAAAATTTATTATCGATAAATTTTCAACAAAGAATATGAACGCAAACTTATGGATACTACTTACTAAAATACATTCTACCAAATATATCCGCCTTGTTTTTGGAAGTCGTTTAAAATACTAGTGTAGTCCGCATAGTTGTGAAGAAACTGTAATTTTTTCGACCGCCTCAATGTCTTTTCAAAACGCATAGGTTCTAACTTATACATACTTTATTTTACAAAATTAGGTCACTGATTAAAATAGAAATAATAGATAGAGACACAAGTGGCAACACTTTTGCATTTACTACTTATATACTTATTAGTTACTAGTATTTTATTCTTTGCAAGATTTTGCTATAGTGCACATCAGTTTTGCAACATTTTTCAGTCTTTTAGGAAAGTACATTTAATTTATCTTCTTTCACAAGAAAAAAACCAATTAGTAATTGCAAATAATGATTATAAGGTTCTTGGCTCAAACTGATTATTTTATACTACTATAGTTAAAAGATCATTAAAAAATATATATATTAAGAACAGTGAACACCCTGTACAACTCATTGGTCATTCACGTCCAAATTTTTTGCACCTTGTCAGGCACTTCAGACATTATTAATCACAATGGAATTATGTTCAGATGGTGACCATACAGGCCATACAGTCCATACAAACCCCATACAAGCCTTACTACCACACAACGTGGCACAAATGATGTTCTAAACATCTTGAACATCATAACAGACAAACAGTTTTATTTGTCATTAATTTTGTTCAACGAGATTTGATAGCGTTTTGCGATGACAAATGGATAATGATGATTTTTTCGATGCGATGTTATGAAAATTTGTTTTATCTGTTATGAAATAATGCAAGCGAGTAGATATGTATTACATTTCAATTAATTTTATACCTGTTTTACCTCTACAAGCTAAAGTTGTTGAAATGTTTTCATGAGTTTCGCGGATATAATATATAATATTTAATGCTGTAAATACACGATTTTTACGTACAAAATAGCTGCGCAACGTAGTTGCGAAGAACATCTATGCTAGTAGCAATTTTAATTGCACTGAAAATTTAATTGAAATTCACAAATAATTCTAAGAAACTTTACTAAAGATTGGTAAATACGTTGCTGGCAAATAAAAGCAGCAATACCAAAAAGTATATGCTGCCTCTAAACTTTTTTACTGACATTTTATCTTGAAAACAGAAGGTTTCAGTCATCGTAATCGAAATTACAAAACACGTATATTATAAAACCCAGGTTGAAGATGTAACAGACAGACAGACACACTTTCGCGTCTATAATATTAGTAAGTATAGAAGTATGGATTGATATTTCAAATATTACGCAATGTCTTATACTTTATAATGTGTTTAGCATATGGTGACATTCAATTTTAGAATGAAACGAGGGTTTTATGAAAAGAAAAAATAGTATTTCCTAGAACACTTTACATAGGATTACATAAATAAATCTTGTTGTATAATATACAATTTACAGAATATTAGTGAGCACATCTTATGAAAACTCGTGGAAAACGTTTCTTTGGCCACTGCTGTTTATTCTCAATGCATAATAATGGGCATTGTCCAAAAAAAATCACATGTACTTTTTATATTTTTTTTCGTTAAAATAGGGTATTTTAAGAATATAAGTTAAATAATTTTGAAATTCATTGGCTAGTTTTTTCTCAATAAATTTTTAAAGTTTCGCTGTGACGTCATCATCGGCGGCCAATTGACCTCTGTAGTATGTTTTTTTTTCCTTTCAATCTTATTTATAATGGCTGGTTCGTCTAATGCAAGTTATCATTATGTGAAAGCTGATACGAGAAGCTTACCAAAAGTTCGAAACGTAATGTTGGTCGAATTTATTGCTAATTTAACGCCATTGAAGGTCAAACTAAGGTTAAACATATTTGTTCAAAAATATAAGTAATTAATGGGTATTTTTTTCGTTTATATACAGAAAAACGATCACTGACCTTATTCCTCGAAATGTTTTTGTAATGAGCAAAATTAAAAAAAAATGGACAATCCCCATTGTAAGCGCCTACCATCCCAACTTTGCCACTTTTTTTTTTTTAATTAAATAAGGGGGCAAACGAGCATACCGTCGCCCATGGACACTTGCAACATCAGAAGAGCTGCAGGTGCGTTGCCGGACTTTTAAGAGAGAATACGCTCTTTTCTTGAAGGTTTGCAGGTCGTATAGGTCCGGAAATACTGCTGGTGACAGTTCGTTCCAGAGTTTCGCAGTGCGCGGTAGAAAGTTACGCGAAAAACGCACTGTGGAAGACTGCCACTCATCAAGGTGATGAGGATGGTATACTTTTCGCGTGGGACCATGGCGAAAAGTTGCAGGTGGCATGATTTCGAACAATTCCTCAGAGCACTCCCCGTGATACAACCGACAGAGGATGCAGAGCGAAGCTACATCTCGGCGTAATTCCAAGGGGTCCAAGCTGTTTGAAACACTATGGCAATCAACAATTCGAGCGGCCCTTCGTTGGATACGATCCAGAGGGAGCAGTTGGTATTTTGGCGCCCCTGCCCAGAGATGAGAACAATATTCCATATGAGGCCGAACCTGCGCTTTGTAGAGTTGTAGGCGTTGGTCCGGACTGAAGTACTGTCTCGCTCTGTTAAGAACACCAAGCTTCTTCGAGGCTAATTTGGCCTTACCCTCTAGATGATATCGGAACTGGACTTCGCTCGATATGTTGACGCCAAGTATCTCAATGCTAGGGGAGATGGTTAAAGATGTGCCATCGAAACGAGGATATACGACCATTGGTGACTTTTTAGTGGTGAACGCGCAGACTTGTGTCTTGGCGGGGTTGAATGGGGATTGTCCATTTTTTTTAAATTTTGCTCATTACAAAAACATTTCGAGGAATAAGGTCAGTGATCGTTTTTCTGTATATAAACGAAAAAAATACCCATTAGTTACTTATATTTTAGAACAAATATGTTTAACCTTAGTTTGACCTTCAATGGCGTTAAATTTGCAATAAATTCGACCAACATTACGTTTCGAACTTTTGGTAAGCTTCTCGTAACAGCTTTCACATAATAATAACTTGCATTAGACGAACCAGCCATTATAAATAAGATTGAAAGGAAAAAAAACATACTGCAGAGGTCAATTGGCCGCCGATGATGACGTCAGAGCGAAACTTTAAAAATTTATTAAGAAAAAACTAGCCAATGAATTTCAAAATTATTCAATTTATATTCTTAAAATACCCTATTTTAACGAAAAAAAATATAAAAAGTACATGTGATTTTTTTTGGACAATGCCCATTGGACCAAGTTACGTCTACCCCATTCAGAGACCTTCTCCAATGAATTCTCCACCTTAGACACAAGTTCATTTCGACTCTCAGTGACATTTTGCCGAGAAATATTGGGGGAGCCGGTATATACAGCATCACCTGTACTGTCATCCGCATAGCAATGAATGCCGCTGGTCTGCAACACGTCATTGATATGCAGTAAGAATAGAGTAGGCGAAAGCAAACAGCCCTGAGGCGCACCAGCATCAACAGACTGAGTTTCCGAGCATTCGCCGTCAACTACGACCTTTATGCTTCTGTCTGCTAAGAAACCAGTGACCCACTTACACAATTTCTCGGGCAGCCCGTATGATGGAAGCTTTGATAGCAGCGCTTTATGCCAAACCCGATCAAAGGCCTTCGCAATGTCCAAACTAACAGCCAATGCCTCTCCCTTCGACTCAATTGCCTGAGCCCAACGATGAGTCAGGTACGCCAAGAGATCACCAGCCGAGATACCCTTACGAAACCCGTATTATTTGTCGCTTAGTAGTCCCTGGCCGTCCAAGTATCGAAGAAGCTGGCTATTGATAATGGATTCCATTATCTTCGAAAAGAGAGAGGTTATAGCGATTGGTCTGTAGTTGGAAGGATTTGAGCGATCACCTTTTTTGGGGATCGGGTGCACCAAGGCTGTCGAAGCCGGGACGATGCCAGTGGAATAGGAGAGCCGAAAAAGACGCGTCAAGACTGGAGCCAACTCTGGAGCACACTTTTTCAACACAATAGGCGGGATTCCGTCAGGCCCACTCGACTTTTGGATATCAAGGGAACGGAGAGCTTTTCGCACTGAGCGCTGATGAAACCGAATATCCGACATGATCCGGTATGGTCGGCGGTTTCTGCCCCCCGTCATCCAGGGTCGAGTTTGACGCAAAGAGCTTGCCCAGAAGATCGGCTTTGTCTTTTGCGTCCTGAGCCAACGATCCATTTCCTACGTGTAGGGATGGTAGGGTTGGCTTGCAGAAATTTCCTTCAATAGCTTTGGCCAGAGACCAGAATGCACGGGTTCCCGAGGGGAGGTGCTCAAGTCTCTTGCCAATTCTATTGACGTGCTGTTGCTTTGCCCGAGTAATCTCTTTCTTGAGGGACCTAGAGGCAAGGTTGTACTCTTTTTTATATATGCTGGTATTTAAATCCCGAGCAGACACTGCGTTGGCCCAGGATTGGTAAGCCTCCTGCTTCCGGCGAGAACCTTTTTTGGGGGATGAACCAAACCAGGGACGAAATCTGCCGCCAGTTGGCACTACAGAGGACGGAATGAAAAGTTCCATCCCCTGCACTACCACATCGGCAACAGAGTTGGAGGTGTTGTCGGGATCATCCGGCGAGAAGCACACGTGTCCTCAAGGATAGGATGCAAAAAACGACCGCATCCCATCCCAGTCTGCTGACTTGTAGTGCCACACACGACAGTATTTAACAGCACGCTGTCTTAACACCATCGTAAGTGGCACAGAACTCCTGACAAGGCAATGATCCGATGTACCAATTGGTGCGGTTACGGATATTTGGTAGCCGTCAGGATTTGAAGTCAGCAGGAGGTCCAACAAGGAAGGATTCTGACCATCCACATCTGGGATTCGCGTAGGCGTAGTAACCAGTTTTGTCAAGTTGTTCGCAAGGGCAAAGTTGCAGACAGATCTCCCCGCATGATAAGTTTTACTGGAATTCAGCTAGAAATAAGACTTATATCCAAATAAATTGATTAAGGTGGTAATAACCAATATTTCGCGGGAATGGTATTGCAAAATAAATAGATGTGCATTTATAGTAATATGTAATATGAAATTAGCTAATTAAGGTCGATTGTTTTTTTGTATGGGAAACGAACCACCTTAATCTATTTGCCTAATAAGGAAGATGTTTGATGTATGGAAATCATGTCCATATCGTGACCAGACGTTTTGAACGGGACTGTCCCATTTTATAGTTACGTGTCCCGGTGTCTCCGAAATGATCTCTGGGACGCTAAATTGTCCCGTTTTCTGAAACCACGCGAAAATTTCGATTTCGATTGATTACTCTGCCATATCTTTCTCGATATCAATCATGGTATGTATACAGAATGTAACAAACGTAAGTGATAATGAGGTGATAATACTAATTTATTATGGGTGTGTAATGTCTATGAGTGAGTCCGCATAATGTGTGCCTATAGAAGTCACTGTAAAAGTAAAGGCGTTGAAAGAGCAATTATTTTTCACATTTGTATGTGAAAATTCGTTACGCTGAAGCACTACCCCTTACAAATCACAAATTTTGGCCTTTCAGCGCTTTGATTTTCACAGTGCGTACATAAACTAAAGTATTAATTAAAGTTTCATTTCGTAGATGTTCCGTTTTGACAAAAAAAATGGTCACGTTATGTATGGTGTATGGGGATGTAAAATTCTGCGCCAGATCTCTCTCCAGTCGTGTTTTGGTCCTACTGAAATATGGAACAAGAGTTCTCTTTTATATTGTTTTTCACGATTGGGATATGTAAATCTGTACTTAGAAACTATCTTTATTACCACATAGCACATATTATAATATTGTAGCAACAGTTCCCAAACTTTTCTGGTGGTGAACCCCTTTAAGATTGGTGGTGATGAAACCCTTTTGCGAAGCCCCAGAGCATATTTGGAGAATGGCTGTACAGAATTTAGGATTTTGGCGATCAGTGGGCTATTTTCTCATAACACCATGATGATGAAATATGAAATTCATATCATATAATTCGGTTAGTGCTTCGAGAACTAAATAAATAACATTAGAGTAAGGTCCCTTGGACAATATGTGGTGATTTATTGTGATTTAACCTGGCCGTCGTCGGCAACACGCCGAGCGCCCGCGCGGCATGTGACGTACGATTATATTTGATTCTATCATTCTTTTACTTTTTTATATATAACTAGTTGTCCCGGCACGTTTACCATATAAAGTTCGCCCATATTATTTTATTGAAGTTACTAAATAAGTATAGCATCATGGCAAAGTCCATCGCTACCCGTAGCACAAACAATGGTCGCCGTCACTCTCGAGTGGTAATAATTCACTATTATTTATTCAAAAAATGCTCTTATTAATATAAAAAGTAGCCAGTAGCCGATTCTCAGACCTTCTGAATGTACCATCGAGGAAATTGATTCCTAGGCAGTTGACAGACCAACGTCAATCGACAATAATTGTGATGTGTGTGTGTCAATCAAAAGATGTGAAATAATTGCTCGGCGCCGAGCGCGAGACCAATCATTTATCTAAGCAACTACCGTTGCCCATGGAGAGCTGCAGGTGCGTTGCCGGCCTTTTAAGAGGGAATAGGGTAATAGGGGAGGAGGGTAGGGTAGAGAGGAGGATAGAGTAGGGCTCAGTAGGGGATTAGGAGGCCTCCGGTAAACCCACTCACTCGGCGAAACACAGCGCAAGCGCTGTTTCACGCCGGTTTTCTGTGAGCCCGTGGTATTTCTCCGGTCGAGCCAGCCAATTCGATTTATAGAAATCACTTACTTTTAAATATTATAGAAAGAAGGAGAAGAATACATTTCTATGTTTTTTAGCAGCAGCAGTCAAATAACAAACTAAATTATATTAAACTAGCTGCTGCCCGTGACGTCGTCTGCGTGAAGGCTCTACAGCACCAAAAGCAGGTGATAGCGTGATAATATTATGTAGCCTATATACCTACCACCTACCTACCATTCCCATGTAATAAAACTGTACTTAATACATGTACTTACTGTTTTTTTTTCAAGTTCTATTTATTGTTGTTTCTCACTGTATGTGTCCGGTTATATTCGTGTTGTATTGTTGTTTTAAGTTTGTATAAATTCTAATTGTTGATGTTGTAGTGTAATGTCCTATTTAGTCAAATAAACTTTTATTTATTTATTTTATTTATTTATTTATGTTGACCCGAACTCTTAATAATATTCATGCAAAATTAAAAGTAAATCCATGCTCTACTTTTTGTGATTAGCCCGGACAAACAGACAAAAATTTTAAAAACTATTTTTTCTAATTTTTTGGCTTTGATATGAATAATAATTGTAGATCACGACTCAAGTATTAAAAAAAAATATTCAATGTATAGTTTTGACTTTCCTACGATTTTATTTTGAGTACCGTCTATAGTCTTCCCCTGAAATTACAAATTTTATCAAAACCGGTTTAAAGATTTTTTTAATTATTTATTTATGGTCGCTTTAACATCAGGGTCATTAGCGACCACAACGGTTTAAAGGTTTGTTTTGTTTTGTAATTATAATACAAAGAATATTGTCTTAACTCATCGGAATATAACTTATGTACCTCCAGTAATAATTTTTACTTGTAAGTACTGAAAATGTTTCCACATTATTTTTCAATGAGTTTTCTTCACGTTACTTGGTTTTCCCCGTGTATGTAGACTGTAGAGTAGTGCAGTGACTCTATATTATGCGATAGTTTTAGTTCTGTTGTGTCGTGGGGTCCGCATAATAGCACCATTCACGTGAATGAAACTTAATGACATATGATAGTACACACTTGAACACTGCCGAGCTATTTCAAAGTGTGCATCGTGGAGCCTTGGGACTCTGCAAAAGCCTTGTACGCGAGCGCAAGTTCCATTTTATTTAAAAATGCCATCAGACACTACCATAGAGATAACTTTTTTCCGGGTCCGTCAGAAATTACACTTTTAGAAGGTTTCGGCACAGAAAAAAGTCTGAGAACCACTGCTCTAGGGTTGGTTGAAGTGGGAACGAAAACTATTTAGAATTGAGAAGAAAATATTTGACATACTTAATAATATCAGAAAACATATTTTCTCCCTGTGACAAACGAAATAAAACTACGTTCTTCGTATCCTTAAACTCTGATAGAAAAAACCCAGATATAATATATATCATTTTTGTGTCTTGTGTTGTAATTATATATTAATTAGTTTTGAAAATATATTTTTAAAATTTTTGCTAAAAAGCCCTTCTTGCCGGGCTAGTTTCCGTACCTGTTTTTATTATTCTATACTTACCTACATTAGTAATTTTTAATAAATAAAAAACACACTATTTCTTTATCTCTTTTCTTATAAAACTAAATTATGATAGTGTCCAAAAATACTTGTACGTAACGTATTTCCCCCCTCAACAAAAAAAAAGGACAAAGCTTAAATCTTTGTTCCATACAAAAGACTTCAACGACATTAATTGAGTTTTAGCTAATTTCGGACCTGTTTTTAGCCCCCCACGCAAAAAGGGGTGTTATAAGTTTGACGTATCTATCTGTCTGTCTGCTTGTCTGTCGGTCTGTGGCATCTGCATAGTTCCCGAACGAATGAGCCGATTTCAATTTAATTTTTTTTTTCTATTAAAATGACTTACGTGCGAGTGTCTTTCAAACCTAACAATATAAAATTTACTATCTGAACCTGGCGGTCTCCAACGCGACGTATTTTTTTAAGTATTAATTACTTTTAGGTACTTTAAGATTAATATTAATTTTATTATTTTTTAAGTACTTTTAAAAAGGCAGTTAAGTAAGTTTTTTGTGTCGGAGGTTTTTTAAATTTTTGATGTTGTATTTTTTTAGAACTTTCCATAATAGAATCATGTGACCTACGTATGTACCTGTCTATTTGTATAGCCTCTTCACAATCAAATGTTATTAAAATTCAAATTTCGGCGCAACAAACTTACAACTTCTTGGTGTTGTTTCAAACTGTCAAAAATTTTAATGACTAGATGCAATGATATTGTATGTTACTAGAAACTCACTGACTAGATGAATCACTTGAAACAGTAATATTTTATCAACACTATTTTTGTAACAATTTTTTCAGACAGAAATAAAAAGCTGTAATAGTGTTGACAAAGTATTACTTACCGCTGATTTTGTTAAACTTATAAAGTAGCTATGAGTAAACTTGTGAAGTGTGATCAAGTGTATACTGTCCCCTGTTTTACATAGGACAGTGAAAGTCGGGCAGGACGTCACTATGATATTATAATAAAGTAGTATAATAAGAATCTATCATGTATTACCATTTACCATCCTTCTAGAATAGTCTTCACCTTCTAAAACTATACTATGTTTCAATTCATTTTGATTACAATGTAAACAATCCTAACGGCTAAGTATAGGATTTTATAATAATTAGGCTATAATGCTTTTAATTTGAATGTCCCGATTTAGACAAGACAGAAACATAATAATTTAGTTAATTTTTTTGAGTTGTTATTGTTCACATTCAGATAATTAATTTAAGTTATTGGAAATTTTGTGACAACCCAAACTTAAAACTTCACAATCTAATATAATATATTTTAAACAATCAAAATGTCGCTACTTCAATCGAGCAAGAGCAGCAAGAGCAAGCAACAAGCAAGACACGTTAAACTTATGACACCCTCTTTTAGTCAGGAGTTGAACACGAAGTTCAAATATTTTGTAAATATCTAAAAACATTTCTGAATTAGAATTTCTCTAATCTTCACGCTAGAGGCAGCACCAACAAAAAGCTTTGTTCAACGTTTGATATGGTATCTTTCAATATTCTGATACTGAAAGACGCACGTTATCAAATCCGACCAAAATTCGATATGTGTGCAACATGTCGAATTTTGGTCGGATTGTTTACTGTGTGTGCTATAATATGAGCGCCCGCTACTAACCTTTGCGCATTCCCTATTCATAAACCGTCTTCAATTTAGCATACTTTCTTACGCATTTCTTTCTTTTTTATCCGTCGTTTGAACCCGATTATCCTCATGGACCAAGAGCCTGCGACGGCCAGACCTTCATCAGTTTAGAAAAGCTGAAAGTTTACCTGTTTGTGGCCTTTACAGAGGTAAAAACGAACAGCAACTACGGTGTTTCGGCCGCGGTTACTTTAGGTGGTATCTACTACTGAAGTTCTACCTGACCTTCAAATCAAATGTCCTTATTGCCAGAATGTTGTTGATATAAAGGTCTTTTTAAGTACTTATTCGAGAAAGAGTAAAGCTCAATTTCATTTAGTAACCGAAAACCTTTGAGATTTACAAAATTGAGGAATGTCTGGCCCTCGCAGGCTCTTACTCTATCATAGTGTCACGTGACACGTGGCCACGTGACACATAAAGTTCACACCCTTTAGGAAGGTCAGAACTCGCCACAAGGTTACCGTATAATTTCTGCTAAATACACATTTATAAGGGAATATACCTTTTGTTAAGACTATGAAATGAATATAAAAAGACATTATGAGGTTAAACGAAGAAGGATAATAATTCATAGGTACTACAGAAAGAACAATGGCCAAAATGGACTAAAAAGACAAGGTTCTTGTTACCTAGGTGGAACTATTACTCAAATGTAGTCTAGGTAAAATGCTATAATTAAATAAAACAGTTGATTTTTAGAAGCTGGGAAAACAAAGATAATCGTCTCTAAAAATATGAATATTGAATTTGTGTTTTTAACGTAGGATAATGTTTTTTTTTATATAGAACGCATATTCTGTCATTCATAGGGACCCATACGACCTGCTTAAATACGCTGAGATTCTTGAGGATTTCGAGAAGAGAGCGTATACCGATTTTGCGAGTGTCTATGAGCGACGGTAGTTGCTTCCTATCAGGTGACCTGTTTGCTCGTTTGCCTCCTATTTTTATTTAAAAAATATCTGACGTGTGTTTCATATAATTAAAACTAAAACCATAACTCAAAATGATAGTACAGCTTATTATTAACTATATTTATAACCTCAAAATTCAAAAACTTAATACACAATTACTTGAAACTCCCAGCTTTTAAAAATATATTGAATGCCGTGCTATGTTACATTTAAATAGGCAATTGAAATTACAGATGTTTCATCAAGTTACGTTTTATAAGATTTTTATAGTCCAAGCATGTTAGGCGGATGGCCTTTGTTCTTTCTGTTATTTATTGGCATCCATACTAATATCGATTCTAATATTATAAATGCGAACGTGTGTCTGTCCGTCTGTCCGTTACCTATTCACGCCCAAAGGAAAAGGTACATAGGATACTCTTAGTCTCGTAAAAATGTACGGTTCCTGCGCGATAAATGAATTTTGACATAACGGAGTGACGGGCGTCGTTTACAATAATATTTTCAAACACAAAGGGAAGATGCCAATGACGCGGTAGTTTCCTCTATTTTGCAAAGTCTATATGACGCCCGCAACTGCGTTGCATTATAAAGTTCGTTTATTGCGCGAGAACCGTACATTTTTTCGGGATAAAAACAGCTATCCTATATACTTTCTTGAGACTCAAAGTATCTCCTTGCCTTTCAGCAAAATCGGCTCATCGGTTTTAGCGTGAAGAGATACACTTTCGCATATTTTATAATATTAGTATGGAAGTATGCATAGCGTATTTTTTTCAAAAAGCCCAATTTAAATAACAAAGATAATATATCCTACAATCTAGAACATTGTCTCCAAAAAGTATACAGTAAAGGGCAAGATAATATTACACTCTCGTTAACTTTTTGCTGTACTTAATTAAATGTTAATCTCAGTGTTTTAGCAGGTTTGTATGTTACAAATTAATGTCATGATCATAAAAAAATCCTTAGAAAAAATGTCATACTGAGCTACTTTACATTTATTAGTGTCTAAACACGGCTGAAGTTACGCGGCGTAAATTACGTCCGCAATGTCAAACGCATACAAAATACGGACGGAACGCGACGGAATAGTGTGTCGTCGGCAATTGAAAATACATTGCGGGCGTAATCATGCGGAATTTACGCCGAAACTTCTGCCTAATGTGTTTAGACTTTAGACACTAAGCATTCGTTACCTACTTAAAGACGTTATAATAATTATTTATCGAGTATAAACTTTTCTTGAAATAGGTATATAGAACGCATTTTTATATAAGCGGCCTAATAGATGAAAAAAAAAAATAGTTCGCACGAGACTTGTACATTTTTTCAAGATAAAAAGTATCTTATGTCCTTTCCCGTGACTCAAAGTATCTCCATACCAAATTTCAGCTAAATCGGTGCAGCGGTTTAAGCTTGAAGAGATAACAGACAGAAAAACACAATTATGCATTTATAATTGTATGGCAAAAGCCTCTTAAAAAAATAAAAAGTGAAAAGTGTTAATGAAAAGTGCGCATTTGATATTTTTTTTTATTATTTATTTATTTACATACCAAATAAAACTTATACAATTCTCAACTTAATTTAAACAGCATTTACAACAGAGATAAGTATAATTATAGTCTTATTCGCAGATGTGGTTTACGTATCAAAGGTTTTTCTTAATAAATACCCCTGTTATTCAGTATTGTAAAAATAAGACGACCTCTTCAGACCTCTATCTGTATTCCATACATTAATGAACAAAACATGTTTACGACGAGGTGTTTCAGACGACACAAACAGGATGTAGGGAGTGCATATAGATGTAGGGAACGTGGAAATTCGCCTCAAAATAGTTTTATCGAAAAACGGTCGTGTAAAATATTAATATTGAAAGAAATATATACTTAACAAAACTGTGTTATATGTACTTAATTGAGGCACCATCAAAATATTATGTACTTAGATTTTTTATTTTGATTTTTGAACAAACGCAAACGATTTTGAAGCGACTTTTATTAATAGATATAGTGTATCTAATTCAAAAGAACCTGTAGATACACAACAGTGTATATAGCAAAATAACGTTTACCGGGACACCTAGTTATGTGTAACTGGTTGCACAATTCACTTTAAAAATATCAAACAAAACCAATGGAATACTTTATTTAAATCCCGACTGTATTTTCAGCTACGTGGTGCGCAACGTGACAAGTCGTTCACCTCTTGAAAACGATACGATTATCCGACTAAATAAAACGCCCTTTGTTTGTTCCCTACGCGGTGGACGCAGAGGATATTTGAATCAGTAGGCTAACACAGATTCAAGGAACGGTTGAATAACTGAATATCTGAATTATCGTCATATCAGAACGCTGCGCTAAATTGCGAAAGACAAGCCATTTTATTCATCCCCGTTCTAGTTTCAGGACATGAACTGTATGTAGCCTATGTATTCCGATGGAAAGTTATGGCAGCTTAAATTTCATGACAACAGTCGAAGAGTTTGAAAAACAGTTTAAATTTCATGGAAACTCACAAATAATTTTGGAAAAACCTCTAGTTAATCGGGTGCACTCAGTGACGTCAGCTCGCACTCAGAGACGAATATTAATCACTTAATTGTAATTAAATGTAGATTTTGACATAAGCCCCATAAATAATTATCTCCCAAAATGTTCATTTAATTAGAGTTAAGTATAATAATTTAATTTCTGAGTCAAGATGCCTGATTTAGATAAATAAAAATAATTACTTAATCTGAGTGCGGCAGTAAGAGTTTGAAAAATCATTTAAGTATTAAATCTTTCAGCCGCACTCAAAGACATTACCTTGAATTAATTAAGGGCTTAACAAATAGAATACAGAGTTTATGTAAAAATCTTATTTAAATTCAAGTTAGTCATCAAATATCTCTGAGTTAGCTGCAGTTAGTATTTGATTGGCTGGTGATTTTAAGTACAGGCTCTGATGCCTTAATCCATTGATGCACTGTTTGTTTATAGTTCTGAAACTGTATATTTTGCCAGGACAAAAACTGTTCTATGTCTATTACTGGGACACAAAGTATATAATATGCTTATTATGCCAATCGGCTCAGACAGAAAAATAGACAAACTTATACGCATTTATAATGTTGATATGGAATAAAAGATAATATTTGGATCCTTGGTTGTTTTACCTTAGGTATACTAATTCAAAATACAGGGCTCGTTTTCTCTATATTCTTCTAAAGCAAAGATATTCCAACAGTATAATTTTACTCGGTTTACATTATTCCAATCCAGTGATCGAATCCAGCGCTGGATTCTTACTGGATTCTGGAATGATGTAAATTGGCTACTGGAATCCACTGGAATGCTCTGGGTTGCACTAAGCTGTATTAAAGTCCCAGTTTACAATATTCCAGTAATAATCCAACGCTGGAGTGGGTTACTGGATATATTACTGGAATAGTGTAAACCTGCTAGTAAATAAGTTTTCACTTTTTTTTTTTAATAAATACGGGCAAACGAGCAAACGGGCCACCTAATGGAAAGCAACTACCGTCGCCCATTGACACTCGCAACATTAAAAGAGCTGCAGTTCAGAAATTAGTCATGTATTAGCTATATCATGGATATTAAACATTAAACGATGTAACTGTATGGTAATGCTTACTGTGCGTGGATCATAATTTCAAATGCTGGTTGTATTTTCATGAAACTTTCTGTACATAATATCACTGTCGCTGCAAATTATCACATGGATCGAAGTGTGTTGGCAATATGGCTGATTATTTTTCCGACCCAAATATCGACCAATAGAATTGCACCATTCGACGTCACGTGGTACAACCTACATGGTATTATACTGATTATTTTTCCGACCCAAATATCGACCAATAGAATTGCACCATTCGACGTCACGTGGTACAACCTACATGGTATTATACTGATAATTTTTTGAAAATTTTCTCCGAAATACCCGATAATTTTGAAGCTCTTGTGGTATTATAAGTGATAATTTTTTGAAAATTTTCTCTGGTTACCACGTGACGTCGAATGATGCAATTCTATTGGCCGACATTTGGGACGGAAAAATAATCCCCCGAATACCACACGAGCTTCAAAATTATCTGGCATTTCCCTCAAGGTTCCCTGCAAACAAATAAAGTCGTCAAGTTTTTCAGGAAAAATCTAAATTTAATTTAAATTTTTTAACCTGAAAAACTTGAATCCTTCATTTGTTTGCAACGAACCTATCGGGAAATACCCGATAATTTTGAAGCTCTTATTATAATATAATAAGTGATTATTATTTGGAAAAGTAAAAATCAGCATCAGATATGTATTATGATTTTTATAAAAACCGATCGTTTAGTTTGATTTTAATCGACTTCAAAAAAGGAGGAGATTATATTATCAAAAAAAAAATATCCACAGCCGAACTGTGGATATATTTTTTTTTGATATAAATACACACGAGTTTTTGCTTCAAGGGCTGGAGTTTGTTCATTTGAACGCGCACTCACGAATTACTGGGCAGATTTTTAAGTAATTTATCACAGATATAGAGTAGACCACGGAGAAAGACATTTGGCTGTTTTCCCCGGATTCCCTATTTGCATGATTAGAGGGGCTTGACGTGCATTATAGTAAATATAGTGGAAATGGTGCAAGATTGTTTTTATTATTGTTTAACATGAATTTCCACCAATACCATAAAAATAATAATATTTGATTTTAAACTCGTAGTCAAATAATATTAGAAGAAGCACGGGCTACCCTAGAGCCGTCATGCGCCATCTTTTGTCAAGTAGGTGCATTACTTAAACTGAACTAATATTTAACACAAAAATATACTTACATAATATTTTAATAGCTTTAATTATGAATTTTGTAATAATCAATATCGTAGTGTATAGAAGACCATTAATAGATTAAGTTCCTATTAAGATTTTCACGAATTAAACAAAATTTACAGTTTTGAAATAAAATAAGTAAGTACCTACTTTCAGGATTTTTCGGTATTCCTTTTAATAATGATGTCTCATCTCATCCATACTTCCATATCTACTAATATTACAAATGCGAAAGTGTATCTGTCAGTCTGTCTGTCTGCCTGTCTGTTACGTCTTCACGACTCACGTCCAAACCGCTAATCCATTTTTTCTGAAATTTGGCATGGAAATACTTTGAGTTCCGGGAAAGGATAAACGAATTTTGGCGCAATGGAGTTGCGGGCGTCATCTATTTTTTTATTTCAATTACTTTTTTCAAAAATATCAAAATTGTATCAATGACATTGATATTGAATTCTGATGCTTTGGTCATTTGCCTAGACGTGCCGCCTCTCCACCTTAGCCAATGATTGATCAATACAAGCGATTACGAACGTATAGAGGGGCATATCCTTCCATGATTACCACGATCATCGTCGCTTTTGCCATGCGATTTATGTATTTTAAAAATATGACCGAGTTTTGGAAAACTAAGAATGGTTTTAACTTTTAATGTATGTAACGGATGTAGTTATTGCAAACCAAAATAGTATTTTGAGTTTTTCATACCCTGTTCTAGGGTTCAGCACTCAAAGAGTAACAAAATCCGCCAAGTGCGAGTCGGACTCGCGTACGAAAGGTTCCGTAGCGGTAATGAGTGAAAGTAGACAAAAAATTGTGTTGTTTGTATGGGAACCCCCCTTAAATATTTACTTTATTTTAAATTTAGTATTGATTATTAAGGTTTTCAATATAATTAAGCATTTCGTGAAAATTTCAAGTGGCTAACTATTACCATTATTGAATACGAGCAAAAAAGGCCAAAAAAATTACGTTTCTCGTATGGGAGCCCCTCTCAAATATTAACTTTATTTTATTTTTAGTATTTGTTGTTATAGCGGCAATAGATATACATAATCTGTGAACATTTCAGAAGTCTTGCTATAGCGGTTTTTGAGTTACAACCTGGAGACAGACAGACGGACAGACAGACATTGAAGTGTCATGAATAGGGTCCCGTTTTCACCCTTTGGGTACGGAACCCTAAAAACGGAACTAAAGTCTTTGTGGTCTGTCCGTTTGCCAGTCTGTATCTCAAGAACCGCTAGCTAGATTATAGACAGCTAGAATTTTCACAAATTATATATTTCTCGTGCCGCAACAACACATACATACTAAAAACAATATTCAAAGAGGCTCGCATCACGCATGTACAATCGAGGAAATTGATTCCTAGGCAGTTGACTGTCCAACGTGATTTGGTCGGATCATGTCGATATGTTAATTGTGATCTGTCGGCTGAGTTTGACGTAACGCGACCAAACTACGTAGGTCCCCCATCTGCCTAGGAATCAACATCCTGATAGTACAAGAAACGCGTTATTATTAGGATATTTTCTTGATACCTACGCAAAATGGTAGTTTTCCAAGGAGGTTCCCACCAAATCCTGTATCGGCCATTAAGATAAGCCCTGTCGTGAGTGGTCTGCCCTATTTTCTAACAAATTAGCGGCCAGATCCGCTTAATCGTTATGAATACGACCAGGAAGTGTATCTATCATCGAGGTACTTATAGGTGCTGAGGAAAATCCTGCTTTATCTTTATGTATTAGGTCTTCAAATTGCATCACTGAGATGGTGGTATTTACGCCATTTAGGACGGAAAACTTAAATTGCTCCAAGCTCGTTGATCCCACTTCCGCATGTCTAAATAAAGGATCTTATCACTGGTGCACAGAGTTGAAATTCCCGTGCGCGCGAAAAGATGATATATGACACTTTATTTCCGTGGGGGGTATCAAAGTTCGACGGCCGTCCTAGCCCCCTCCTAAGGGCACCTGACTTGCTGCTTTTGGTAATTAGTGATAAAAAGTATAATTATGAAGTTCAAGTCTTTAAGGAAACAATTTAACTAGTTAGCCGCCATTTTGATTATTACACTTTTTAATTGTCTCGTTATTTCATACTGTGCGTGCTTTCTTTCTTTTGTACACTTCAATAGGGGTTTCGTGGCTTAGTTTTATTTTACTATAATAAATACAAGCATTTATATGTAACTTTCAAGATTTTTAGATCGATTGATTATTTTGACTTTTGAGGAATAATTTTAGGCAAACATCTTGTTTTGAACAATTTAGACGGTCAAACTTTTCAATTATTTCCACGATTTTGTATTCTACAAGTTCAATCTTTATTGGTTCTTTGCATTTAGCAATTAAAAAACAAAAGATTCCATTTTTAAATATAATTAAATTTAGATATGGCGCCACGAATAGGCACGGGCGAAACCAGATGACGCGTCTTGCTTCTTAATTTTGAATTTGGAATTATCAATTCGAAAGACGTACGCACCAAAACTAAAAGGTTGAAGACCCCACCAATTCGCTTATTTGTGTTTTAAATGTTGAGTGTGATAGGAAAATAAGATTAGTAACCTATGAAGCCATTGAGATGTGAGACTACTTTTATGTAGAGTAAAGAGTTTCGCCAAAAACTTACAGAAGCAGGTACCTAGTTAATGAATTTCGAAAATAGAATCATTTGTTTTTTTTTCTAAATGTACGAAAGTGGCTTTTAGCTTTTGATTTTTAAAATAGAATCATATTTAATATTTTGTTTATTAATTTCTAAATCCTAATGCATTTTAAAACGGCCCATTCACTATCCTGCATTGCAGTCCTGCTGCGGTCCACCGTGCAGGCCTGCAACACCATTCACTCACTTCATGCAGTCCGCCGGCTTATGCAGGACTAGTTGATGCCCGCAACTCCGTTGCGCCAAAACTTGTTTATCGCGCAAGAACCGTACATTTTTCCGGGATAAAAAGTAGCCTAAGTCCTTTCCCGGGACTCAAAGTATCTCCATATCAAATTTCAGCAAAATCGGTTCAGCGGTTACGGCGTGAAGAGGTAACAGACAGACAGACACAGACGGACAGACAGACAGACACACTTTCGCATATTTTATATTAGTATGGATAGTGAATGGTGTTGCAGGCCTGCACGGCGGACTGCAGCAGGACTGCAATGCAGGATGGTTAATGGACCCTTTAAAATTTAAATGTACAGAAACAGAAGTAGAGATATTTGGGAAAATTTTAGTTGATAGAGTCATGTGGGTCAAGTGTGCGCATTTAAACTTTGATGCTTTAAAAAACTCAAATATTATTAACTTACTATAAAACAAAACTGTGTTCATTTGTAAGACTGTTTATTTGTCACCAACTCAAACACAACAATAGTATTTTTCAATAGCTTATATTTTAAAAAACTTTAGAAAACAATAACCCTTCCATTTGCGCACTTTTACCCCAGTATCGGGATATGTGTACGCAGCACTTTGGGTAAGTGTACGCAACAACAAAATATATATATTTTAGAACATAAAGAATATTCATTTATAATTTTAATTTGTTACTACTTACTGTTACCTAAAGTAATCAACAAAATCGTTTTAAATCAAAATATGAGAACAATAATTTTCACTTAGAAATATTTAGTTACTTCGTCATACATGTATATTGTAATTAGGGAATGCAAATCTCGCGAGATTGTGGCTAAAGCGAGATCCCGCGAGTTTATGAATACAATACCGCGAGATCTCGCAAATTTCGAGATCTCGCGAGATTATCAGTTTGGTGGGTTTTTTTGCAAATTATCACAATATTTGAATAAATTACAAAACAAAGTAATAAATATCATAAGTATTATAAGATTAACGTTCATTTTCACGATTTTTTTCAATAGAATTTTATGAATCAAACATTGTTTGACGCATCTGGTCTATAATTTTTAAGTAGTAAACTTTGACATACGTATGTACTATCTGTCAAATAACAAATGAAAGAAACAACCAGTTCTCTTCTAATGTGCGCTTTTATAATTATTTTGGACGTGGCGGGAATATCGTGGACGTCCGCGGTAAAACGATAACTCGGTGCGTAAAATCAAAAGGGCATTTAACGTTCCCAACGTTTTATCGTGGAAGCCTTTGTCCAAGATAACGTGACGTTCAGAATTATAAAAGCGCACATCAAACACAAATCTTTTAGTAATAAAACATTCTATTATAACTAACAAAACAACGAGAAGTCAAAATTCAGGACCTAGTTGAAAATCACAGTGCACAGTTGCTTAGGCCAGCTCATCTTTGTTTTTACTCCGTGATCGCAACTCCGTCCGTGTCAGTCCGCGCTTTGAATAAGACGTTTTATGCTCAAGTGCAATCTCGTCAAACTCGCGAGATCTCGCCTTTTTTCGTCCGAGATCAATCTCGCTAAAAAGGCCGAGATCTCGCGAGAACGAGATTGCATTCCCTAATTGTAATACAAAAAAAAGTGCCGTGTGGGGAGCTGGTGCACAGTGCACTGTTTTTGCCACCAGGCTTCACAGAGGCTTCATTCAATCCAATCTTTAGTCGGTGGTTCAGAATACTGTTCACCACATAAGGGAAAAGACTTCTGAACACACTTAACCCAAAGCATAGGAACAGGGTTATACGAATATCCTTAATTCCTGCATCATCAGAATATCCTAAACACTGGCAAATAACAAACTTGATATTATGTTGCACTCGATAGCTAAAAGCTTCTTTAGAAAAAAAATACATGACTTCAAAAGATTACGCATCAAAATTTACAAAATATCGTATATATTTGAGCACAAATCTTCATTTATCTGTCATTCCAAAATGGCGCGCGCGCAGCGGCTGGGACACGAGCGCTTCGCAGGGCGTCCTGTGGGTTATTGAAGAGGGGGATTGCCGTTCCTTAGTGTTATATATTTTTCGAAATATTTACAATGCGCACACTTAGTGCGTACACTTGACCCACATGACCATACTTATGCGTCAAACCTAACTCTTACCAATCTAACTAATAATAATTTGACATACTGGTTAGATTTCTAAACGATTTACAAAAACATAAAATTTTGCAACAGGAAACAATCTTTTCGCATTTCAATAACATTTTCACAAAAACAAGTTTTCTTTATGCCTTTAGTAATGATTATTCATACAATAAACGTTAATGCGATGGCAATATATTATGCTGTTAACGCTGCACTTACTCGTATAAGAGTTAGCTTAAATTACAATTTATGGGTAACAAATGAAGATGTTTTTATGATAAGCCTCTTGCCTCAGTTAAACGCGTATTTGTGATTGCTTAAAACGATTCAAAGTTAGTGCTTTAAATGAACTTAATATGTATTCATAATGATTAATCAATACATTTTACTTTATAGTAGGTACCTTTTATTCCTTGATATTATGTCATGCCGTGCCTTTATTGTCCATGCTTATTAAAGTGAGCCTATCTGTCTGTTACCTCTTATCGCTTAAAACACTCAACTGATTTTAATAAAATTGAATATGCGGATACTTTGAGTATCGGGAAAGATAGTAGGATAGAAAATTTTACGCTTCCCGCTTGTGCTATAGACAGATTCGTAATCATGGTGGCAAACATTCTGATTCATGATTCATGGCTGAATGTGAAGTGTCTTTAGACATTCCTCTCTTTGCACGAAGAACGAAAACGACCAACAAACGTTCAAGAAGAAATCGTATTCCCTCTTAAAAGGCCGGCCACGTACCTCCAGCTCTTCAAATGTTGCGAGTGTCCATGGGGGATGGTAGTTGCTTTCCATCAGATGACCTGTTTGCTCGTTTGACCCCTTAGGTTAAAAAAAAATATATATAAAAAAATAAAAGACAAAAGACATTGTTCTGAAAAAGTCTAATCATCACGAACAAAGATCTTTGTTCGAAACATCATGTCATCGGAATTTTAAATCTGATGACAGTATGAAATTACATTCGCCCTTTAAATTTTAAGGCTGGCTAGTGGCTGCATACACACTTTTTCCGTATTCGATTTCCTAATGTAGAATTTCGATTCGGAATTCCATGAGACTAGCGCAAATTTTTTTCAACACGCGCGAGCGCGCCGGCATTACACTCGAAACGTACGTGCAGAATTTGTTCCGTTCTGAGAAAAACGAACGTGTGCATCAGTTAATTCTACTGATTCTAGGTATTCAAAATTCGAATGTCCAAAGCGAATCCGGAAATCGAATGCGGCCAGCCTTAAGGCCGTCCCTCGAGCAAACGACCTTGGCTGCGTTGCCGAGATCGCACCGAAACCCTATTTTTTTTACTTATCTTAGTTCAAAATTGTACTAAAAAAAATTTAAACGGGGAATATGTAGTTTATGTTATTGTCGATCTATTTGCGTGTGTTTCAAATAAAAGTAATTTGTAATTACTAAGGAGATGCTGAATGTATGCTTGATTTTTAATAAATTGGTTTTACTTTGGAAGCTGATATCATGAGTATAATAAACAAAAATAGAAAATTTAAAACCGCGAAAGGAATGTTGATAGACTGAAGATTATTGCTGTATTTTTATTATTATTTTGTAGCTTTCAAATTATGAGTTTATAAGGCTTGAAAGACGGTAAATTACGTTATCTCCGAAAGGAATGCCCTTAAACCCTAATACATGTAAAGTAGCTCAGTATGACATTTTTTCTAAGGGTATTTTTATGATCATGACATTAATTTGTAACATACAAACCTGCTAAAATACTGAGATTAACATTTAATTACAGCAAAAAGTTAACGAGAATGTAACATTATCTTGCCCTTTACATACTTTTTGGAGACAATGTTCTAGATTGTAAAATATTTGTTTTGTATATAAGTATTTTTTTAATTCCCTTTTAGAAATTGCACTATAAGTATCCATACTAATATTATAAATTAGGAACGTGAGTCTGTCTGTCCGTCTGACTGTCTGTTTGTTACCTTTTCACGCACTAACCGCTGAATCGATTTTGATAAAATTAGATGTGGAGATACTTTGAGGACCGTAAAAGGACATAGGCGTCATCTAGTTAAGTATAAATCCTGCTGAAATTTGGTATGAAATATGAATACACTGATATTATCCTGGGAAAGGGCAGAACAAAGCCTTTATCCCGGAAAAATGTACGGTTTCACATAAATAAAGGTCTGCGCATTGCGCAACGGTTAAGTGCACGTCTGTCTGTCTGTTACACGCCCAAACCGCTGAACCGATTTTGCCGTTTGGCATGGAGATATTTTGAGTCCCGGGACATAGGATACTTTTTGTTCCGAAAAATGTACGGTCCCCGCGCGACAAACGATTTTAGCGCAACGGAGTTGCGGGCATCATCTAGTAATATAATAACAACAAAGTAACACGTCTTACTACCATAAACTATTACTGTAAATACTAGTGATTGTATATTATCAGTAGTTGGAAGTCATTAGTGACTCGCGTCATTACTGGGTGTCATGACAGTGAGGGAACATCACTAGCTAGTACAGTCACCTAGAGTTTACTGGGCCATAAGTTGAAAGACCTCTCTCTCAGCTCTCACACACACACACCCACTCACACACAGGCGCGGACCAAGCGTGAGAAATGTTGATAACTCACTTTAATATCTTCCGATGTTATTGGCAAAAAGTCAAAACAATAGCTGTGACAAAGACTTTATGCTTCGTTACTTGTTCATACTAGTCCGCTTTATAACCAGGCGACTTCCATAACGTTGGGCCAAAAATCTTATCGCGCGAATCACATTTATCCGGGATAAAAAGTATCCTATGTCCTTTCCCGGGACTCAAAGTATCTCCATACCAAATTTCATCAAAATAAGTTCAGTGGTTTGGGCGTGAAGAGGTAACGACAGACACACTTTCGGATTTAGAATATTAATATGGATTCGAAAATCGAAATAGTATTTTCAGATACGACAAACGTACAACGATTTTTACAGTTTTGACCAATGGAACCAAAATCAAACCTAAAAACTATAAAATCGTCAATGGATTGACATTTTGAGAAAATACCATCAGTTTTTTGGTATCAACTAGAAAGAAGCTGAATTCTGCATTGAAAAGTAGAATCATAGTAGAACACTAATTAATGCAGCCACCATGGAAAGGGTTCCTTTCTACGGTATACTAAACAAAGTGACAAAGGAAATCTGTCAGTTTATCCCTTAAGCCTGTAAGTGTTTCTATCCTTTATTTCTACTACAACTAATGTGATGTGAACTGAATAACTATATAGCCTGTATTCACTTTGATTAGTGATAAGTGCAGGTGATTATTGCAGGTGAATTATAATTCTAATTAGGAGAAAGTAAGTGTGAACAGTGACTGATTAGTGCAAGTCCTTTATTTTCTCCTAATCACCTGCACTCGCACTAATCAAAGTGAATATAGGCCCAGGCTTCAGGCGCAGCTAGCAGTGTCGCGATTTAAACTTTTTTATACACTAGCTATATGACATTCAAAAAATTAAAAAAACACACATAAAATGACATTTTATAAAAATGATTCCTAGCTAGATCGATTTATCACCCCCGAAACCCCCTATATACTAAATTTCATGAAAATCGTTGGAGCCGATTCCGAGATTTCAAATATATATATATACAAGAATTGCTCGTTTAAAGATATACTAGCTATATGACCGAGCTTCGCTCGGGATTCAAAAAATTCAAAAAACACACATAAAATGACATTTTATGAAAATGATTCCTAGCTAGATCGATTTATCGCCCCCGAAACACCCTATATACTAAATTTCATGAAAATCGTTGGAGCCGATTCCGATATTCCAATTATATACAAGAATTGCTCGTTTAAAGATATAACATACATATAACAAGTGCCAAAAGTACTTCAAAACAAAGGCTGAATAACTAAATGCCTTTGCCATTACACTTTTTCGTTCAAAAAGCGCGTAGGAGTACATTCTTCGAGTCATGCTCGCCTGGTAGTTCAAATCTCGTTTGCGCATGTCTTGCTGAGTTTTTTAGTTTGTTTAAATAATAAATAACCAGTTTGACGGGGCCACATACATACTTAAACTTTGCATTTCCGCGTCGAGAAATAAAAAAGGTCATTCGCGCCTTGGTTTTCATTTGACTAAGTACATTTTAATGTCTTCATGAATATCTTTCATGAAAAATAACATCATTGGACGGTAAAATTCCGTGTAGTACACAAACGCCCATTCTATTTATAAAATCATCCGGGTGCCTCTGTCATCTGTGCGGCGGTTGTCGCTTTCCATCAGGAAATAATAATATGTTCCCTTGTTTTCTCGCTGGTGGGCCAGGGTGAGTTGTAGCTAAAATGCTTTAAATGCATTTAGTAGCTTTTAAACTTGGCAATGCAGAGATGGTGCCATCATAAAGTTACTTCAATAAGTATTTAACTAGTAACTTACGTGTGTCAATTTTTCAAAATCCGTGAGTTTTCGCGTAACTTTCTGTTGCGCACTAAACTCTGGAACGAACTTTCACCAGCAGAATTTCCGGCCCAATACGACCTGTAAACTTTCAAGAACAGCGCGAATTCCCTCTCAAAAGGCCGGCAATGCACCTACAGCTATTCTAATGGCGACGCGACGGTAGTTGCTTACCATCAGGTGACCCGTTTGCTCGTTTTAAAAAGCCCAAGTGTATAAAAAAATCTACCCTCAAAGGGATTTAATAGGGGATCAAATAGTAGGTATATTTCATAATGCAATGATGAATAATCTTAAATCATATTAAAACCATAGACTATCACGCAATATCAGGTCTATACGAGTTTCCATGGTGAACCTACGCGGAAGGAGTCTCGGGGAGTATTATTTATATTATTGAAGTTCGATTTCCTACACCGCCAGCACGGGTGAATGACTGCCGATGCAAATGGGGGTCCAATTAATGCGGGGAAAATGCAGAAAATTCATAGACCAGCTTGAGATATATGTAGAGAGGCGCAAACGAAGAAACTCGGTTTGCGTCGTTCATGGTTTGGGTAGTAAATTCATCTTTCCTTCTTCCTTCTTTCTAAATGTATGGCAGCCTGCTAACCTTTTTAAATTCAATGAGTATCGATAGAAAGCCGCAATTAAATAATTTTAGATGAAAAATTATATTTTTTACTAACGAAGAAAATTATAAGAAAAAATTTGCTACTTTAATAACTAAACATGGCTGTTACTGGCTCTTACCAGTTACCATCACATAATTAAAGTGTCTTTACATGCAAAATAATGTACACAACGCAAAAAATCTAGTTTACATTTGAAAAACTTTCACATTACATTAGGATAATATCACCTATAATTTCGTAGCAAGTGCTACGAACATTTCTGTCAATGGCCACTATAATTGTACCTACAGACTACTGCAGTGTACACACATTTTTTTTTTCTTATTTTTTTTTATATCCTTCTAACTTTAGAGTTAAAACTCTTTAAAATAGATAATAATAATTAACTAAACAGCAATCGCAATCGGCAAAAAAATTCGTAGCAGCCCCTTTACGAATTAACTAGTGTTTGCTAAGAACCTGAAGTTTAATATTATCTAGCTAATAACGAATGACTTTTAAAGTAAAAATAGATAGCTAGTTATTTCTGTAACCGCTAAAACAACAATAATAAAATTAAATATTAATTATAAAAATAATTATTTTAAATATTAATTTAAAATAATTATTTAGGGGCTCCCATTACAATAAAAGAAATTTTGCTCATGTCGAAATCTGTAACTTGAAGTTTTGACAAAGTTTTCATATTTAGTTCAACCTTCGTACACAAGTCCGACTCACACTTGGCCGCTTATAATGCCATTGACATAATAATATGAACATCACACATATGGCTAGGAATGTGTTGATTATCTAGGTATCAGTTGTACTAGGCCCGCAGAACACGCTAGCTACTTTCACATAATATTAATAAAGAGTTTAGACCCGAAAAACTTGAGAATCGAGAACTCTAAAATACATACGACGGCACTCAGAAACAAGATTAATGTTTACTTAATTTTAACTCGACAGAAAACGCTTGAATGACAAAATCTTAATTAAATAAATAATGACCCAAAGGTCGGAGTCGGAGCAGAGGGCGCTACTAGCACATACAGTAAATAATCCGACCAAAATCCAACATGTTGCACAGGTAGTATCAGAATATTGACAGTAACGTTGTCAAACGTCGAGCAAAAAAATTTTTTACTATCTATGCTGGTGCTGCCTCTATCTTGCACCATTGCAGTGATATTGTAATTATTAATATTATACCACATTCATTATACTATCTATTTATTATGTAGGTTAAGTATAATCATTAATTTTCCCGAAGTGTGGTAAATATACTTATTTTTATGTAGAAACATAATTGCAGGCAGTTAAAAACGCCTAGGTATAGACCTAAAAACCTATAAAATACAAAAATTATCATGAAACAAAGTATGGCACGAGTTCCATCAAAGGAATTGATTCATAATCAAATGGCGTGTATCAGTAATTTGGTTGGGTTATATCAAGTCTATGATTACTCTTGATCTGTCAGTTGAATTTCATATAACCAGACCGAATAACGAAGGTCTCCTATTAGCCTAAAAATCTATTTATCTGATACCACATTAAGGTCTAGGCTCAAATAGCCTTAGAATCGTTTTTTCAAGGCTCATAATGATTGATAATATTAGAATTTTAAATTATTTATTATCGTTCAACATTGTTTTAATATTATTGCTAATTACATTACAAAGTCTTTAGTCAAATGATTGCTATAGATCTACCAGAATCTGATAGCAAAAAGTGACAAAATAGTTTGACTCTAGCAATACCGGGGTGATTGGAATTTTGATCCTTTTTTTCTTATAGCGGCTGATTATGTGTGTGAAACATGCAAATATAAAAATTTATCCAATGATCAAGGATATGTTTTTGAAAATCTGCTGTCATAAATTGCCAGATTCTGGTAGACCTATAGTTAGGTACTGTCATGCTGGGCAGGTGGATGGCTCGAGGTATAATTAATTTCTTAAATGTTTTTTACATTACATTCAGACAATATTCTTATTCATGTTGAGGTAAAACCTCTTTAGTGTAAGATGGTGTTGGCCGTTCAGATTTTAGAAGATGTTTATTTTTGATGTTTTAATATCTGACACCTCGAAAAATAGAATTTTGATTGTCTTATGTTGTGAAAACCGATTATACGATATTTTATCCTGTACATTGCTTTTTATTAATTTCATAAAGTACTTCATTCCACCGGAGCCGTAAAAGGTTAGTAAACGGCCCCCTGTAAAAATTCATAATATAAATGACGAGGTCTAATAATAGGGCGACCAAAAGATGAGTATTTTATATTAGTGTTATTATTTGTTTGTGTACTTGTATTTTGATAATTTATGTTGTTTGTTTTCGTTTCAGGTTGAAGAATACAATCAGATTGAGAAGACATTGGAGACAACTGTAATGGAGATTGAACTTGGCTGGGAGATTGAGTTGGAGTATCATGTTGCGGACTGGAAGATTGTGACAAAGAATATTTTGGTTTCAAAATGTGATGACGATTACGACGAAAAGTACCTTCAGGAGATTTATAGTGTAGCTACGTGGTTGTGGACCAGATTGTATTATAATACCAGGTGACCATGTGCTATTAGGACGTTTCTTATAGTAAATTTTATCTCCTATGTTAAGTGGTGTAAGTTGTTTAGGGTGTTGATTATAATAAATACTATGTTTTACTTTTTCCTTTTTTATTTTTTTCTCCATAAATGTAGTATCAACAGTTTCCGGCTGTAATTGACTATCAGTACTAGGAAGTTGAGTACGGAGTGTGAGTTCATTAAAAGTTGTGAAGGTGAAAATCCTATATCTTTAGGAGTGTTACGGTAAGAGAGAAGTGCAAGATATGGGTCTGAATTATCAGCCTTACATTTTCTAAGCATGTTCTTAACAATGGCAACTGATCTTTCAGCTATGCCGTTCGATCTACTAAGGTAGGGACTTGATGTGATATGTTGTATATGCCAAAGAGTAGTAAAATCTTTGAATTCTTGGCTGTTAAATGGTGGACCATTAGCTGAGACTAGTATTGAAGGAATACCATGTCTGGCAAAAATAGATTTCATGTGTGTAATTATGTGTTTTGCCGAAGTGCCTGAGTGTAACAATGCAATTTCAATATATTTTGAAAAATAATCTACGACAATTAAATACTTGGTACCATCTATTTCAAACCACTCTCTGGTATTATAATGCAATTAGACTTGAAGACTATGTTATCAATAACATGAATTTGATCTTTGAAAGGGAAAAATACTCTGACTGACTGACTAAGAGATTTTTTATGTTCCGGCCAACCATTATAATAATAGCGCATAACTCGACTTAAGGTTTGATCTTTAAGAGTTGCATTTTCTAATTCTTTGAACATATCAGGACTAACAGACAAAGTTGACTTGACAAGGTTAATATGTAAATCTATATCTTTTTCTAGGCATGTGAGTGCATTATCCGGTAAAGCAGCTCGTGATAAAGTATCAGCAACAAATAAGTATTTACCAGGTTTATAAACCACTTGTAATTCATAAGGTTGTAATCTAAGCATGATTCTTTGAAGTCTTGGTGGAATATCGTAGAGAGCTTTTTTGTATAACGTTATTAAAGGTTTGTGGTCGGTTTCTACTGTTACCTGTTTGCCATAAATATAATGATGAAATTTAGTGCAACCAAACAATACAGCTAACAGTTCCTTTTCAATCTGGCTGTAGTTTTGCTGGCTTTTGGTCAATGTGGCTGAAGCATAGGCAATTGGTTGACTACCATGTGACAGGACTGCTCCTAAGGCGTCTTTTGAAGAATCTACAGACAGAAGTAACTGTTTGTTAGGGTCATAATAAGTAAGTACAGGTGCTGTGCTAATTAGTTTTTTAAGGTTATGAAATTCCTTTTCATGAACATTTGTCCATATCCAAACTGTGTCTTTTTGAAGTAATTTTCTTAAGTGAGTGGTTTCTTTTGTTAACTTTTTTATAAATGGACCTAGATAGTTCACCATCCCTAAAAATCTTTGAAGCTCTGTGACTGAAATTGGACTTTGCATTTTGCATATGGCTTCGACTTTACTATCATCAACACTTATTCCCTGACTGCTAAATATATGTCCTAAGTACTTTACTTTTGTTTGGCAAATGACTGACTTTTCTCTATTAAATCTAAGATTTATTTCTCGGGCTCTTTGTAGGACTTTTTGTAAATTTTTATTATGTTCATTTATATCTTTGCCATAGACTAAAAAATCATCCATCATTATTTTAACACCGGGAAGATCACCAAATCTTTTCACCATTTCACTATAAAATATCTCGGGCGCTGCATTTATACCAAATGGTAAGCGTGTGAACCTATATCGACCATATGGTGTAATAAAAGTACAAAGCTTAGACGACTTTTTGTTTAATTTTAGCATCCAGAATCCCTTGTTCGCGTCGAGTGTACTAAAATATTTTGCATTAGACAAGTCAGACTTAATCTCGTCTAAAGTAGGAAACTGATAATGAGGTCTCATGATGGCTTGATTTAATTTTCGAGGATCTATACATAGGCGTAACCTTTTATTCTTTTTTGTGGTTAAAACAATTGAACTTACCCATTCAGTTGGCTCTTCGACACGTTGTATGACTCCACTCTTCTCCAGTGATGCTAGTTCGTCCTTGAGAGGCTTTTGGAGTTGCAGCGGTACGCGTCTGCATGCATCGATGGAAGGCTTTGCATCTGGCTTTAAGGTAAGGTTTACCTCAAAATCTTTAATGCAACCTAGTCCTTAGAACAAGTCACTGTTGCTATTAATAATAAACTCAGATCCACAGTTTTGATCAGAAAAACTAACAGTATTTACTTTCTTTAGAAGGTTGAGCATCTTACATGTTTTCCTGCCTAAAGTATTTTGACAATTGATATCAAGTATGTAGAAGTTAATTAAATGGTTTGTATTTTTATATATGACATTGATATTGCATTGTCCTACAGTTGGTAATAGTTCTCCACTAAATGTAGAAAGTTTGTATAGACTTGGTTGAATGTTGTTAGTGTTTAAGTTGAGGTATGTAAAAGTGTTGTAAGATATTATGTTAGCATCGGCCCCAGAATCCATTAAAAATTCTACATTTTTATTATTTATTATAAACTCTACTGTCCATTTACTATCATCATCTAAATTATTACTATTGACTATGCCTATAAATAAATTATTACCATCTAATGTTGATGAAGACTGGTTGCTTTGAAGGACTTTTTGTGTGACCACTTTGACGGACTTGTTAAATCTGCACATGACAGCAAAATGGTTAAACTTGTTACAGATCTTGCATTTGATTCCAGCGGCTGGACATCTGAATCTATGCACTTGTCCACAGCGTGTTCATGTTTCTTTGTTTGTTTGATGATACTGTTGTGGCTGCCTGCTTGCTGATCTATATCTTGGTTGACTGTTGTACCTTGGTTGAGATGATTGTCTAGGCCTGGATGGATGTCTTGTTAATTGTCTTCTATTTACTTCATCTATGACATATGATGAAGAGTTTTCTAACATTTTGGCTTCTTGTCTGGACATCTCTTGGTGTTTGGCAAGTTCTATTGTTTTTTCCAGTGTAGACGGTTTTTCTTGTATAATTTTTTCTTTAATGAATTGCTTTCTAGAATTCAAGTTCCAGCTGAAGATGTCTCGTAGGAGGTTGTCTTGAAGTTCCCCGAAGTCGCATTGGTTGGCTATATTTTTTAAATCTGTGATGTACTGTTCGATAGACTCGTCCTCACCTTGTCGTCTGTTAAACAGCTTGTGTCTCTCGATAGTAACATTTATTTGTGGTTAAAAATGTTTCTCAAATTTGTCAATTAGCTCTTGAAATTTTACTGTGTCGATGTCTAGGGAAAATGAGTAAAAAATAGTTAAGGCGTCTCTGCCGACATGACGTAGCAAGATGGCTACCTTACGTGCATCTTTGACTTCCTCGAGCATGTTTGCTCGTAGGTATATTTTAAGCTGTGTTAGCCAGTTTTTCCACTCCTGTGGCATGTTGTTGGAGTTAACATTTAAAGGTTTTAGGCCTGGCCCAGCTAATTGTTTAGAATTTTCGTCCGACATATTGGAATGTAATTGCGCGGTAACTCACCGGCTTGGCTATTTGGTCTTCGATTTTGGATATCGTTGTCTTGAATTCTTGATTCTTGACTCCTTGACTCTTGACTTCTGACATCATGTCATGCTGGGCAGGTGGATGGCTCGAGGTATAATTAAATAACTTCCATTACAATTGTTAACTTTATTATTAGTTGACATTTTCACAGCGAGTTGCACATCGGGAACAGGAAGAGGACATTGCCGGACATCGACAAGAGAGCGCGGTGTTGCTACATTATAATATCCTGAGGTACTATTAAAACAATGTTAGGAAAGTTAAGAATGAAAGTATGGAACTTGATACATTATACCTACAACTTACATCGAGATATTTTGTTAAGAACTTTGGTTGTTCAAATGTGTTCTAAATAGTAATTATTATTATGATGACACATGTCATCATAATAATTATGTTATGGAACTTGAATAATAAATACTTGTGAAATACAGTGCAAAGAAGTTGTGAGCGAAAAGAAATTCTAAATTCAATGGAAGTGGATAGGAATTGAACTAGTAACGAGACTATTCTGAAAGAATTCATATGCATACTAATATTACAAATAATATTATGTGAAAGGGATGCGGTCTGTGTCTGTGTGTTAGTTCTTCACGCCCAAACTGCTAAACCCGTTTTTCCTTAATTTGGTATGGATATAGCCCCGGGATAGGATACTTTCTATTGCGAAAAATGTACGGTTCCCGCGTGTTAATCGAATTATGGCGCCAACGGTCCATTCACTATTCTGCATTGCAGTCCTGTGCAGGCCGCCGTGCAGTCCGCCGGCTTATGCAGGATAGTGAATAGTTGCTGGCCTGCACGGCGGACTGCAAGTGCAATGCAGGATAGTGAATGGACCCTTTAAGGGATCCAAGTAGTTAATAGTATAAGCATAGATAAGCAGTATGAATTGTTCGTTAATTATACTGACATGACTTTGATTCTAAATAAGTTAAGGTGACGCCGCGTATGAGAGGCCGCCTCGCAGGGCGATCACGTAAAAATAGCGATCAACAATCCTAGCAATAATCGAGCGAGCGATTGCTGAATGCTGGGTATAAAAAAAATGAAAACCGACTTCCAATGTAAAAACAATCGTAATATGAACTAAAAAGTATTAAATAACTCTTACTCTTTAATAGTGCCTTTTTCAAAATTTGTCTAAATCTCAACTATTTCTGTACATAATACATATTACAGTCTTCATTATTTTGAAGTCGGTACCAGCTAATTTAATCGTGAGTTCAGTAATGTCAGAATATCTGAAACTTTTAGGACTGGTACCGACTTCAAAGTAATGAAGACTGTAATATGTACAGAAATAGTTGAGATTTAGACAAATTTTGAAAAAGGCACTATTAAAGAGTAAGAGTTATTTAATACTTTTTAGTTCATATTACGATTGTTTGTACATTGGAAGTCGGTTTTCATTTTTTTGTTAAAAATAGTAATTTCACTCTTTTTAGTGTTGTCTACAAAATAAGGCTTTATGCGTAAATAACCAATACGAATGTTAACTATTCAGTACATTATGTTACAGTAAGCAAAATTGTGGCAAATGCTTGCAGTTATCTAAGCGATGCTGCAATTTCCAAACTTTTATCTTTAAAGGTTCAGGAGTTCTGTTCAGTGCCTTTGGACAAAAGACACCTTTGTATGAAATTTCTCTTATTCGTAATATGTGTTTAACTTACTAGAAACAACATTTTAACCACTATGCGCGTTTTGATAAATTTCAAGGATTTCCCTTGATTGATCATAGACCCCATCATCAGCTCACCACTTTCCTAATTGTTGCACAAAATTAAGATTATATCCTATACAACAACATAAAAATTTTGAAAATCGGTCCACAAACAGTGAAATCATCGTCAAAAACATCTGCTTCGATGCAAAATATCACGAAAAGTACCAATAATTGGGTCATAGTGTGATGACCATGGTATAATTATAGTTGTGATGATGATGATTAATCAAATTGATGTGTTGGCTCATGCTTTCAGTTGTTTAAACAACTCCGAAATCCCCGAACCTGTACCTATAAGCATTTAAAAGTTCTGTTCGGTACCTTCGTATCCAGGGTATAACCTGGTGCGAAGTCTTACTTTTTGGTAGCATTTACCTCAAATGCTTCAGAAAAAATCGAAATCACTATATGTTTCCATACAAATTTCAAGGAGTCCGCTCGATTCCTTAAGGATTCCATCATCAGATCACCACTTTTGTGAACATGGTACAAAATTCTAGCTAAACCCTATACAACACAAAAATAATTTTGAAAATCGGACCACAAATGGCTGAGTAATCGAGGAACATACAAAAAAAAAGATACATACAGCCGAACGTATTACCACCTCCTTTTTGGAAGTCGGTCAAAAACAATGGTGTCATGTATAGCGATCGATTGCAATCGTATTGTTTTAGCTGATACGTGATACGAACTTGCGATTTTGGAGCAATTATCGCGCAATTAATTGCTATCGCATTGCTCTCGCAAGATACGTGATATGGGGGCCGGCCTCTCATAGAAAACAAGCAATGGAACAGCAAAAAATGGAAAGGACGTAGCGATAAAATGGTTTTTGTCGCGTATTAAAAACCATAAATAAATTTCATATAAGCTTAGTGGGCAAATTAAAGTGTATGCATGAACCAATCTATGTACAAATTTTGGAAGCTTAAATCACTCTCATCTGTTGGAAAAATAAGAATCCCTTTTTTACAGAGGTCTTTCTGATTGAATTGTTATAAAAGTTGACCGATCGTTTTATGCCATAGCATAACGCGATCGGTCAACTTTATGTCTTTGTCTTTGAATTACCCATAGGTAATTCAAAGACAAAGACATGATGAATACTGACAATGAACTTTAATTTTTTAGCTTAAGTCATTGCTAAGAAAAATCGATATCGCTACAGCCAAATTATCAAGGCGTCGCCTTAAGGCTTTATTTATAGTAAAGCAAAATAGTATGCTAAGCATTCGTGTGTGTGCATATAGAGGTAACTAAACTAAGTTTCTCTCGGAATATATTGACAACTTTCTTTTAGCCACTTCTAAACTGGTAAACGCCTATTGTTGTGCTTCCTACGTTGCAAACCACGAAAGGGGCAACAAAACTTCATGTTAAATGTCAAGTTTTGGTGACTCGTCTCGTATTTTGGGCTATGTAAATGCGACAGTTTTTACGCTAGTCAGTGGATTACAGATGGAACATTTTAAGAAAATTATTTTGGAATTGCTCGTTTAGTAAATCAAAATAACGAAAAGCAAGCAACACAAAAGAAAAGCCCTACTCTACATTCATCTTTACAAGGCAATAAAAATAATAATTTGCTATCAAATCAATCGAAGCATCATAAATTGTCGTTAAAATCGATAACGAGTGTCGAATAGACAAGAGACATCACTCAAATATATCGATATAGACAACGCGGACCGTCAAATGTACTAGGAGCGCATAGCCAGCACGCACATTTCGGCTACGATCGCTACGGATCTCAATAAAAACTAAACATTATGCACGAGAGGGACATAACTATCTCTATTACGAGCCTCTCTCTCTTTTTACGTCAGTTGACAAGCACTGGGTGAACGAACTTCGAGAGTTTACTGGGCTAAAAGTTGAATGCACCTCCGTTCGCGGACGTAACGAACAAGATAGTAACTCCGCCATACACTGTAGACGGCGTTAACGCGTTATGAGTAGGCGGTTACGAACGCGATTATGACCCATCGATGTACAACGTAGCGTCCAAAATCGCGCGTTCGAATTATGAAATATCCGCCATTTTGGAATTCATAGTCGAGTTTCTCACGACTACCACTACATAGGCGCGCGCGTTGCGAGACGTGTATAATGATAAGGATGTGTATGTGTGGGTCGCTGGAGGTTGGTGTAGTCTTGAAAATAATTTCGCGGTCACACTGCGCTGCTGGGTTCATGTAACCTGTACCACCTGTCTCTTTTGCTCGCCTGGTTATTTATATCTCCGACATAGTATATGTTACGAACTATGTGATAATAGATAACATAGTTAATCGATATTAAGAAGCCATTAAGTTTTTATGGCATCGATTATGGGTCAGACTCGAAACTACCGCAGCGTATCGATTTTTTTATTCGATTTTTTGCTGGTTTATCGATGAAGTTTTTATGTTTTATTGCTTGACTTGAAACGTAATTTGTTAATTCTTATTTCTTTGTACAACATAACACTAGCTTTATATCGGTTATGGTCTATGGTAGAATTGATATACTCTACCTTAAGAAAGATACCTCTTTTAAGCAAGATAAAACTCAGAATGTAAGGTAGGGTAGGAGCCAAACTTGGTTAAGGTAGACGTGAGGTAGACTTTACGTTTGGGTAACGTAAGATTACCCAAAGGTAGAGAGTCTTTTATTTTTGATTATCCATGAAGGTACCTTTGGGTTCCCAAATGTGCCTTCTTTGTTTATGGAAAGATAAGACTCTACCCTTAGTCAAGGGTTTACAATAAGGGTTTAACACCAGCTGTAAGACAAAAACAAGTAACTATGTATTTGAAAATTCAGCAAAATCGATTCATCGTTTTAGGCGTAAAGAGATGACAGAATGAGAGATAGATACATTCTCACATTAATATAAGTATGGATTTAATGATATTATAAACCAGGAAGCTCTAAGCCAATTCTCAACCAGTGGGGCGCGCCTTCCGTAGAGAGGCGTAGAGATAGTGTCCATACTAATATTATAAATGTGTGTCTGTCTGTCCGTCTGTCAGGTATAGAGATACGTCTTTGTGTCTCGGGAAAGGACATAGGATACTTTTCACCCCGAAAACAATGTGTGCGATTCCCGCGCGATTAACGAATTTTGATACTCGTATAACCTATGATATAATATTATAAAAAAATAACGCATAGCAATCCTCGTCAACTATGACATCACGACTACATCAAGCAATTTGCGGCAACAAGCAGCAACAAGCAGCAATATTGCGCAATGCAATTGCCTGGAATTTCCAAGCTCATCAGATATACGTCAATAATTGGTATTTTGTCAATAACTAAAAAACTATGCATTATAGCAAAAATATTCTATGATGACATTAAAGCTTGTTAAATTCTCTATAAATTAGATTCTATACAGTTTTTCCAAATTCTCATCCGTTTTCGACCTACACCTGTAATTTTTAAGCTTCCAGTCTGAAGAAATTATGTGGAATTATTTTACACCAAAATTAATGTAGAATTAAAAAAGGAACCAGTCGATTGACATCTTTCAAAACGTAAACAAGATATTTTGTAAAAAGATATTTTGCAAATATTCAGAAAATAGTTACTGTGAGCTTTACTTGGGTTTGAGTGCAAATTTACGAGCTATATTATTGCCGAATGGATCCTATATCAGAGGAAGATGATGGTGAGGATGGATGCTGCGAAATGTTGTGTGAGGAGACAGAATGTATTGTCAGCGAAGAAAGAAGACCAAGTAAAAGAGGACGAAGCGAGAGTAAGGTTGAGGAACACAAGGAGTTAGAGTGGCAGGAGGTGCCGAAGAAAGCCAAGAATAGAAAAGAGAGGGATACAAGGTATGACATTATAATTCGAAGTACTCAAGAAAAATTACCTAAACAGTTCGCCATGGCGAAACTTCTTTTAAGTTTGGGTTTGAATGATATAGATAAAGTTAAATACATTGGTCTCTACAAAATTGTGCTGAAAATAGCTGATTCGAATGTAGCGGAAAAGATTTTGAGTTGCCAAGAATTGCAAACCAAAGGTTGGGCTGTGTACCGTGCTGGTAGCATAAACATTATATATGGTATTTTAAGGAATGTGGATCTAGATATAGAAGACGAGGAGGCTTTGAAATTGATACGGTGCCCAAATAATATAAGGGTACACTCCTTTAAACGCTTATTGAGACGCGATGAAGAAGGCAAGTGGGTACCGAGTGAGTCAGCTCGAATTGGGTTTGCTAGTTCTAACCTTCCACCTTATGTATTTATTAATATGCTGCAATCTAAAATTGAGCCCTTTATCTTCCCCGTCACACAGTGCTCGAGATGTTGGAGATATGGACACAACAAATTATTTTGTAGTGCTAGAAAAATCACCTGCCCGAAGTGCGCTGATTGTCATGAAAATTGCGAAACTACAAATTTTAAATGCGTCAACTGTCTAGGTAGTCACATGGCGCTGAGTAAGTTGTGCCCTATTTTCTTGAGAGAAAGAAGAATTAGAGAGCTGATGGCTGAGCACAATTGTTCTTTCCGTGCTGCAAGCAACATGTACGTTCGGCCGGAGACTGAAGGTGTGGCTGCAAGATCGATTATCAACACGCCAGCTCAAAGAGATTCGGATTTAGTTTCACGTAACAGCTTCGATTTTTTAGAAGTGGATAACACGGAAAGGTCAGAACATCGTTTAAATACGCCAATAATATCAGATTTCCCACCGTTACGTAGTAAAACAATGCAAGAAAGACCTACGCCGAATAAAGCAGATAAGAATAAAGAAAAGGCTTTCACGCGTGAGCATCCTTCGACGAGTACTGGCAGCCGCAGCGGGGCGAGTCCGGGTTATTCCTACGCGGAGGTGGTGCGTACACACACACAGAACGTCCAGGAGCAGAGCGAGGAAAGCAACGGTTGTAATGATCAAGCTGATAAGAAAAATGAGGTGCATACAAATGAACTATTATCGCGTTTGAAGGAACTATTATTTTTGCAGCAGTTAAGTTTCGGTGATAAGATTCGTAGCGGTTTTAGATATGTTTTAGAATGGTTTGTAATAACGAAAGCGGAGTACTTATCTAAAATGCCAGTATTACTATGTATTGTAGAGGTCATTAAATCGTACCTTGCATAATGGATCAAGTTGTTAGTATTAAAATATTACAGTGGAACTCACATAGCTTAAAGAACAAAGTCACGTGTTTAGAGAATCTGTTATTACAAGAGAAAGTACACATAGGTATCCTATCAGAAACTTGGCTTAGGCCTGGAAGTAGGTTAAAAATCGGGTCTTATAATATATACAGGCAAGACAGGGACGACTCATATGGTGGAGTTGCAATTTTAACCCACAAATCTATAAAATCTCAAATGTTTACTGTGTCGTTACCCAATCGTAGAATTCAGTTACTAGGGGTTAAAATCTTTAACTGTAATTTCATACAAAACATTGTAGCGGTTTATTGTCCTCCTAATATAAGCACAAATACAGACGACTGGAGAACCCTTTTTTCTAAATTTGCGGCTAAAACTATTATCGCAGGCGATTTTAATGGCCATCATCCAAATTGGTCGTGTAAGTTAGATAGTAGAGGTTCACAAATATTTGATGCTACTAATGATTTTAGCTTTGTATCACTTAATACGGGACAAAATACGAGAGTTAAAATGGTAAATAATTGTATACAAAGTGGTTCTCCTGATATCACTTTTGCCACATCCGATATTGCTTTACGTTTTAGGTGGACAGTCTCTAATGAAAGTTTGAATAGCGATCACCTTATTATATTTTTTTCGGTACAGGTACAATGTTTCGATGGTTCTGAAATTAAAAAACGTAATTTTAAAAACGCCGATTGGCCCGAATATAAAGAGTTTATACAACAAAATTATTATACTATAAATGCGGATCTTACTATTCAGGAATATTATGATAAGTTGTTAAAACTCATTAACGATGCTGCGGACAAGGCCATACCTACCACTAAGATTTGTAACTTACCAGCTACTGTTTTTACTCCGAAACAATATTGGACTCCATTACTTTCTCGTTTAGTGGCCGAGCGGAGACGCGCCCTAGCGAATTTTAGGAGAAACCCGACTCCCCATAATTTTACGGTCTATAAACAAAAAGTAGCTGAAGCTCAACGGCAAATTAGAAAAGCTCGAATAAATTCATTTAGGGATTTCTGTAGCAGCTTAGATTCGACCACATCTACTAGTGACTTGTGGGCTAAAATGCAGTGGGTAAAAGGTTTTGGGAATTATCGCAATAATTCTAGTATCTTAGACTACGATAAAGCATATTTATTTATTAAACAGTTTACTCCGGATTATGTCACACCAGGCTCACCAAAATTTTTATCGACAAATAGACAATTAGAGAGCCCTATTTCTATGCCGGAATTGATGAACGTATTAAAGAGTAAGGACACCTCACCGGGTACAGATGGCGTTACGTACTCCATGATACGCAATTTTCCTCGTAAGGAGATTTTATTGTGTTTTTTTAATAAATGCCTTTCTTCAGGTGTTGTGCCAGATCAGTGGAGAGATGTACGAGTGATTCCTATACCGAAACCGGGAAGAGATCCAAGCGAAGTCTCTTCTTTTAGACCTATATCTTTAATATCGTGCATATGCAAGATATTACACAACATTATAACCAGGCGCCTCGAATGGTATTGTGAACATAATAATTTGTTTTTAGGAGGTACTGTAGGTTTTCGTCGCACTTACTCGTGTTTAGATAACTTAGTTCGTTTCGTGTCGCAGGTTCAAGCCGGATTCACCACAAAAGAAAAAACTTTGTCGTGCTTTGTCGACATAAACAGTGCATATAATAATGTTAGTATTGTGAAGTTAGTACAGATTTTAGATGAAGATATAGGTGTAGGCGCCTCCTTATGTAATTATCTATGGGAATACCTACGTGAAAGGCATTTGGAGATAAGAGTTACAGGTGGTAGCTGTTCGGTTGTGAGGTGGACTTGCGATGGTTTAGCACAAGGTGACCCAATGTCACCCATTTTATTTAATATTACGACGCGTGAAATTTGTAAATGTATAATGAATGTTTATTTCTCACAGTATGCCGATGACTTTGTTCTTTATGTGACTGGTATTAACCTGCGATTTATGACTTTAGCTATTCAAAGTGCTTTAGATAAGATGGTTAAAATGTTGGAAGAGGTTGGTTTAGATTTATCGCCATTAAAGAGTAAGGTTTGTTTATTTTCTCGGGGTAGACATAGGCAGCCCATCAATATAGTAGTGAACGGGGTTAATTTAGAAAATGTTGATATAATAAGATACTTAGGACTTTATTTAGACAGTATGTTAAGTTGGAAGTTTCATGTAAAACATTTGTGGGAAACGTCTCTAAAAAAAATCAATGTGTTTAAAGTTCTAGCTGGTTCGTCGTGGGGGGTTCATCAGTTACATTTAAGGAATTTATATATAATGCTAATTCGCAGCCGGCTCGATTACGGAAGTTTTTTGTACGACACGAGTACATGGCAAAAACATTAAAACATAAAATTATGACGTTCATTCTACTACGATTTTGTATGGTGTAACAAAACTAAGTGATAATTCATAGTATATAGTATCATAATTACAATTCAGTATATAATATCATAATTACAATTCAGTATATAATATCATAATTACAATTCAGTATATAATATCATAATTCATAAGTGATAATACTTATACTGTACTCGGCGAAACATGGCGGTAGCGGTCATTGACTCCCCGTCAAAAACTTGTCATTTTCTATACAAAGCCGCGATTAACAACATCTGACACTTCATTGTCAATCGCAGTTTATAATATAGAAAATGACATGTTTTTGACAGGGATTTTTTGTCAATGACCGCTACCGCCATGTTTCGCTGAGAACAGTATAGTTTTGTTACATCATTGTGTAGAGTTCACTGTAAAAGTAGCTGCTCAGAAAGAATTACTTTCGTTTCATAGATTTATATATTTTTCTAGAGGTAGATGGCGAAAACGCTATTAATTCACCCTACCAAAACAACTTTTGCCGTGTCAGATAGTTACTTAATTAATATTTACTTAATTCTAAGCAAAAGCAAACAGAACCAAAGTTGGTACGCTCAACTTGCGCATGGCTCTATCGTTCGTCTAGTATTTTATTATTTCTGTAAGTTAGTTTTTTGACCTCGAATCGTATAAACGAGTTCGATTCCGGTCGTTGAACTTTCCCCAAATTTATATAAACACAGCTTTTCTATTATTGCATATTTGTTTTTAAAATTTTGGAGATTGTAAGTTAAGGTACAATTCCGTGCATCGCGATCGATCGCGGTCGCGCACGACCTACGACAGTCGTCGGACGCTCGCGACCATAGTCAGCGTATGAAAACGTATGGCACCGCTTCCGAGGCCCGCGACTGACACGCGCGGCCTACGACTGTCGTAAGCCGCGCGCGATCGTGTCTTGAAGTTATGCTTATGACAGTCGCGCATGACCGACAACAGTGCCATACATTTTCATACGTTGACTATGGTCGCGAGCGTCCGACGACAGTCGTAGGTCGTGCGCGACCGCGATCGATCGCGATGCACGGAATTGTACCTTTACGATGTTTTGGTAACATAAACTGTGGCCACAATTTTTTAAGCTATTTTTTTATAAATATTTAAGGGGACAAACGAGTAAACGAGTCACCTGATGGAATGCAACTACCGTCGCCCATGGACACTCGCAACATTAGAAGAGCTGCAGATCTGCAAAAATGTAAAATATAAATAAAAATATAAATGTAAAATATAAATATGTTTAATGTAAATAAAAATAACTTTATTTTTATTGCGTGGAAACTGTACATTTTTCTTTTTAGTTGCTCTTTCAGCGCTGCTACTTTCACAGTGAACTCTATATTATATGGAACACATACACACCCTAAAGTATTATCACCAAGTTTTGTTAAGCCCTGTATAGACTATAGAGTTATGAATTATGATGTTTTTAACCGACTTCCAAAAAGGAGGAGGTTATATTTCTTATGAAAACGATCTTAAATATGTTGTAGTACATAATATAATATATTATGTACTACAACATATTTAAGATCGTTTGACAATGAAGTGTCAGATGTTGTTAATCGCGGCTTTGTATAGAAAATGACAAGTTTTTGACGGGGAGTCAATGACCGCTACCGCCATGTTTCGCCGAGTACAGTATAAGTATTATCACTTATGAATTATGATATTATATACTGAATTGTAATTATGATATTATATACTGAATTGTAATTATGATATTATATACTGAATTGTAATTATGATACTATATACTATGAATTATCACTTAGTTTTGTTACACCATACAAAATCGTAGTAGAATGAACGTCATAATTTTATGTTTTAATGTTTTTGCCATGTACATAATATTATTTACGTAATATTTATATACTGTAAATATTATCTGAATAAAGTATTTTAATTTGACCCTTTAAAAACTTTTTGGCTTTCATGAATGTACCACAGAACTCTAAATTGCATTACCTTACAAACAACATATTTAAATGTTTAATTATAATGCTAATAAGATAACGCAATCATTAGAGTCATTTTATGGTGCTTTTTAAAAGAAATGAAACAGGAAAAGAGCAGACTGGATCACCTGATGATGAGTTATCAATGATCAAATCATGTGTGACTGTGACACCTCTATAATCTAATATTGATTGATTTTCTAGTCCTTAGAACCTTCAGAGCCTGAAACCCACTTGGAAAAATACAATATAAGAGTTTTTACTGAATGATTCTTTCAAGCTTCTTCAATTACAAGAAACCAATTGCATATAATACTCCCCACACCGGTTTCGGTGACGATGGCCGGTTTCATTGTAACCAATACGCAGGAGTATTTTTATAGTGCCCAAGACCCAAGTGTGTGCGCAGTACACAAGTGACAAGAGCACTCTCTATTCCTTTACTCTCATATCCCAGTGTCGGAAGACCGACACGACTGGCGAGAGATCAGGCGCAGGACCGACTTTTTACATGCCCATCCGACGCATGGATCATCTTACTTGTCAGACAATCAGGTGATCAGCCTGCATTGTCGTAGCCATGTTTCCAATGCGGGAATCGAACCCACGACCTCCGAGTCAAGAGCGACGCTCTGGACCACTGGACCGCGGAGGCGGTTTATTGATTACAATTTATAACAAATATAATAATTTAAAACTCTACAATAATGAAATAATAACTCATCAATCATCATAAGCACGTTCAACGTATTTATATTACATCATGAAATCTCTATAAAAAGGAAAACCAACATTTTCTGATCTAACCTCCTGCATTTTCTTGCGTCCCGCTCCGCGTGCGATAGCGCGGTTATCTCCTGAACAGTCCTGACTCCTGAGCGGATGCTGTGACTTGTGAGATCTCTCATCTTACACCTTCTGAGTACTTCTGTGCGCCTGGTACAACCCGCATCTCAGATAGCTACGGCTACGCGATTATGCCAGCTATTCCGCAAAACAGACAGGTTTTTTTCGTATGGCAGCGTTTGATAATTCCGTCGGTTATGTTTAAATGACTTATGAGACTTATGAGTTATGAGTATGAATAACGACATATAAAAACTTTTTTGTTTTCAGGTTTTGCGCATTTTTGACCGACTTCCAAAAAGGAGGAGGTAATACGTTCGTACGTTCGGCTGTATGTATCTTTTTTTTTGTATGTTCCACGATTACTCAGCCGTTCGTGGTCCTATTTTCAAAATTCTTTTTGTGTTGTATAGGGTTTAACTCGAATTTGGTACCATGTTCACAAAAGTGGTGATCTGATGATGGGACCCTTGAGGAATCGAAGGGACTCCCTAAAATTTATATAGAAACATATAGTGATTTCAATTTTTTCTGAAGCCTTCAAGGTAAATGCTACCAAAAAGTAAGACTTCGCACCAGGTTATACCCTGGATCCGAAGGTACCGAACAGAACTTTTGAATGCTCATAGGTTCGGGGATTTCGGCGTTGTTTAAACAACTGAAAGCATAATAATAATAATAAAATATTTAATTGTAATTTTCAATTTATAATAATATGGACTATACGTAATTTGTCCGAAATAAACGATTTGAATTTGAATAAGCCAACACATCAATTTGATTGATCATCATCATCACAACCATAATTTTACCATGAGTCATCACACTATGACCCAATTATAATAACATTCGTATTGGTTATTTACCGACTTGAAAATAATGAAGACTGTAGTATGTAAGTACAGAAATAGTTGAGATTTAGATGAATTCTGAAAAAGGCAAGTTATTATAAAGAGTAAGAGTTATTTTATACTTTTTAGTTCATATTACTATTGTTTTTACCTTGGAAGTCGGTTTTAATTTTTTTGTTAAAAATAATGTCACTATTATAGTTTATACTAACCCAAGAGCCAGGATTTTTCTGTACATGTTCTTTATAGATTAATAGAGGTAAGAATGATCAGCAACTATTCCTTTATGAGCATGGGCGCCGGCAGAAATAATTTCCAAGGGGTGCAGATTTTAGTTTTATTTCTTTTCTTTTTACTTTTTACGAACAACATACATTATGTCGAAACATTACGAACTGTCTTTGTACGGCATTGTAAAATGATTTCCGATAAACGGCTTTTTATTTCAATAATTCCTGTTGATCCCGAGAATCCGAAGGGGTGCAAGTGCACCACCTTTTTTTTTTTTTTGCGGAGGGGAAATACTTTACGTATCCCCCGCCCGGGAAAGGGGCAGGGGTATGTGGGACTCCCTACACGAGGTTTACCCACTAAAACCCCCCCAGCCCTCCGTCGTGCGCCTAGTGCGGGAGGGACGGGTACCGCAGAGCAGCAAGTGCACCACCTGGCACCCCCCTGCCTGTGCCCATGTTTAGGAGGCATCAAGTAGTGAAGATCTACGTAACATAATAAAACCAATGAACTAAAAATATAATATTTTCTTTGGGATAGAAATCTCAAAAAGCTCTATTTTTTTTTTAAATAAGGGGGCAAACGAGCTAACAGGTCACCTGATGGAAATCAACTACCGTCGCCTATGGACACTCGCAACATCAGAAGAGCTGCAGGTGCGTTGCCGGCCCTTTAAGACGGAATACGATCTCTTCTTGACAGTTTGCAGGTCAAATTAGTCCGGAAATACTAGGTGACAACTGACAGTTCATTTTAGAATTTTACAGTGCGCGGCAGAAAGTTACGCGAAAAACGCACGGTGGAATACTGCCACTCATCAAGGGGATGAGGGTGGTATATTTTTCGATTGGAACGATGGACAAAAGTTACAGGTTATGATATCTCATACTAATTTGGAGGTAAAATATCTGTGAATGAGCAGTGTAGGCAGCGCGGGAACTGCAGAGCGTTTTCACCACTTTCTACTCACTTTCACTCCGAGCACTCACTAGGGTTGAACATTCGAGCTTTTATTTTTTTCAAACATGCTACGAGTAAAAATCTCTTTTTTTGCATTTTTTGTAATAAGTAACTTTGTTTATCGATACTATATTTTTCCGTGACGTATATATAATCCTATTACATTACAGTCTTAGATATTTTGGTTTCCAGTAACAAAAATATCATAAATATGAATTTATTTTGTTACAAGTCTCGCTAAGGATCGAGTACTATACTGCTGAACCGATTTAGCAAATTTTAGTAAGTATTGAAATATTAGTGGAGGTCCAGTAAAAAGTTACAAGCAAATACACTTTGCACCTTTATCACCCAAGATGAGTATTGTATGAATATACAATGTAAAATATTATCCATGATAAATAAATTTACTTTTAATAAACCTAATAACTACTACCTTCAATTGGTAACTGATGACTGATGAGGCATTTTTACAAAACAGTAAAAATTGTTTAGTAAAACGCAAAACAGAAAAAATATATTTTTTAAAGGCCAACTTTTGTTGCAGTTGACAACCCTAGTTTTGTTTACTAAATCATTAAAAAAATTCAGAACAATCTAGATGGAATTCGTCATGCGCTACTTTTGCGTATTTATGTTTTTTGTGTATTTTAGTTATTAGTATAGCGTGAGAGAGGTGTGCTCTGCACGAATAGGCTGCGCAGAGGTCTAGGAGAAAAGCGATGGAAAATAATCTTGGTAATTTACCAATTATATTAAAGAAACTTGATTTTATGGGATTTAAAATAAGGTTTTATAACTAGATGACACCCGCAAGTCCGTTACACCAAAATTCGTTATCGTCACCGTACGTTTATCTGGGATATAAAGTATCCTATGTCCTTTACCGGGACTCAAAGTAATCACCATAACAAAGAACAATGGCCAAAATGGACTAAAAAAACAAGGTTCTTGTTACCTAAGTGGAACTATAACTAAAATGTAGTTTAGGTAAAATGCTATAATTAAATAAAAACAGTTGACTTTTAGAAGCTGGGAAAACAAAGATAATCGGCTTTAAAAATATGAATATTGAATTTGTGTTTTTAACGCAGGATAATGTTTTTTTTTATATTGAACGCATATTCTGTCATTCCAAGGGACCCATACAACCTGCTTTAATACGCTCTCTTCTTGAGGATTTCGAGAACAGAGCGTATTCCGATTTTGCGAGTGTCCATGAGTGACGGTAGTTGCTTTCTATCAGGTGACCTGCTTGCTCGTTTGCCTCCTACTTTTATTTTTAAAAACTCTGACGTGTGTTTCATATAATTTAAACTAAAACCATAACTCAAAATGATAGTACAGCTTATTATTAACTATATTTATAACCTCAAAATTCAAAAACTTAATACACAATTACTTGAAACTCCCAGCTTTTAAAAATATATTGAATGAATTGCAATTGAAATTACAGATGTTTCATCAAGTTACGTTTTATAAGATTTTTATAGTCCAAGCATGTTAGACGAATGGCCTTTGTTCTTTCATCAAAATCGGTTCGGCGGTTTGGGCGTGAAGAGGTCACAAACAGACACACGTTCGCATTCACAATACAATTAGTATATTATTAGTATGAATTAATGCAGTGACTTGTGACTTGTGAGTATGTTTGCTGACCTTTTTGTCGCACTTGACAAACTCCCCATATTTAGTCTAGTCTACAGCAGTCAACATCTTACGTCTAGATGTGACTGCGCCTGAATATGAGATAATTTTTGTGAAGATTCTCCTATTAACTCTAGAATCATTTGATCTAAAATCTACTCCAGTTATTTCCAAGTACAGTTTTCTAATGGCGATTTCTATGGTTGTTCGAAACGTCAAAACACTTTCGTTTTCCTCATTTCACTTCAACTAGGCCCGAGATTAACGACCAAGAACAATGAACTTGTGCTCCACTTTTTCCGTAACTTGACACCGTACATTTCGCACTTGACAGTTGACAGTCAAGTTGCCTGTGAGAAACTGACTAAAAACTTCGAGACAAATGTAATTAGAGGAACTTGCAAGCTTTTTCGGTAATTTGTACAAATAATTAATATTGATATAATAACGATAAAGATCGATTTAACGAATGTTTGTCAACTACTACTGCTTTTAAGCTAAGTGCTCTTAAAACCCTGTTGGGACATAGTGAATTTCTTTTGCCACACGAATTTTCGAATGGCCACACTTTTCTAATCGCTGTATTTGTACATCTTAAAAAAACAGAAAGGCTGTCGAATATATTTTGTATACTACACCCACATTTTAAAAAGTTAAAGTTTTCTCTATGGCGAAATCGAAAAAAGAATTCGTTCCATTTTCAAATTTTTTTTCAGGTGTTAAACCATCTCGCGCGCACTGGCCGGCAATAAAAGAGAAATAAAACCGTCAAGATCATGGCCACTTTCACTGTTTTCTCCGACCTGGTTGCGGTGACCTTCAGGATTACTTTCGTCTAGAGAAAGTATAGGATTGGGGTCAAGGGGACCCTGGCAGACTTTTATGGGATCTGACGCGAGCTAACGCGTTTGACGTCACTCTTTGGGATTTTCGCGCGGAAATAAGAAGAAGCATACTTTTTTTTTGCAAGCCGCTTGCAAGGGTGCTCTTTAATTTTTGTTAGAGTGGGTTGCACCAGAGGCGTGGTTACAGTTAATTAGTTACAGACTACAGTCATGGTCAAAGCTATAGTTATAGTTAAGGCTAACTTAACTTTGACCACAGAATTTGCAGAAGGCTGTTGCGTTTATTTTTTTATTAAAACTTACAGTTAATGGGATTGAGAGTATAAAAAATTGAATTATCTGTAAAAATCGACAGGATAATATTAAGTATATACCTATTTTGTTATAATACGAACGTCGAAGAAGCGGTTATGGTTATGGTTGAACCAAAGATTTGACATTTTGCTCTGTAGTTGTAGTTAAAGTTATAGTTATGGTTAAAGTAAGTTAGTGCAACCCACTCTTAGTAATATTTTTAAAATCATAATATCTAACATAAACATCTGAAAAAGGAATAGGAAATAATTATTGTCCGTTCTATGAAAAGTTTTACGCAATCGCATCTGCACAATTATTTGTATATACTTAATTAATAATAGTAATTGAGTATCTAGTGTAAATTCTTGGTGAAAATTCATATTTCATGTTCAATAAACTAATGAATTAAGAAACACAATCTACAGTTTGCACTATTAATTCCAATATATTTAAAGTTTCAATAGTGTTTCTTTATTTCTATGTTTGTATGTATTTTTTGAGACACCTATCGCATTTTTAAATTAATTATTGTACGTATTTAAATTGTACGTAGTATAATATAATACATAATAATATTATTAGGTATGTTGCTAGCGGGATTATTTTGTGTTACTGAAACTTAAAGACTACGAAAGCAAAGGCGTTTTTAATGAAACAGCAAGAAATCGTCAGGCGCAAATAAATATTCCAACTGATTTTGTCGCACTCTTTACAATTTTAGACTGTTATTAATTATTATTTTATATTTTCTTAACAAAAAAATATATAAATAAACAGTTTGTAACAAAACTATGTGACAATACTTTAGAGTCTGTATATTGTGTGATGTGTCCCTTGGGCCTAGTGTTGTAAACTTTACCGTGAACGTAGCAAGTAGCAACCCTTATATTTTCTCTTTGTTTTATTACAGGCTATTATATATTATATTAAACTGCATACTTGTTGCATACAGCGTGCTGCAATGTGAACTAACCCTAAGGGCGAGGCCATAAAGCTTTGTTCTCTTCATCTTTGAAAAGCAATATTATAATACTAGCTGTCCCGGCAAACGTTGTTTTGCCATTTAAAGTATGCCTATTTCATCAGTTGATACAAAATCTTACCCCCTCTTTTGTCCCCTAAGAGGGGTGGTTGGAAAAATTTTATACGCCAGATGTTATTAAGTTAGAAAAACAGTTAATAATATGAAGTAAGTCCATTAAAGAAAAAAGTTTGATACAAAATCTGACCCCCTCTTTGCTCCACTTAGAGTGGTGCGGGGGATGATTTTTATACACCAGATTTTGAGTTGGAAGAAGACAATTATATTTGCAAAAACCGTATGCAAATCGTATCAGTAGTTTTCGTGTTAAAGCAAAAGTCTTATACAAAATCTGACCCACTCTTTCGTCCCTTTAGAGGGGTGGGGGAAAAAAAAAATTTATACACCAGATGTTAAGTTGGAAGAAGACAAATATATCTCTGAAAACCGCATTCAAATCGAATCAGTAGTTTTCGTGTGGTAGTGGAACAAACATACAGACAGACAGACAAAAAAACTAACCACATTTCTGGCTTCTATAGCGATGTAGTAACACTCCCCGCTTATTATTTTTTGAATATCTTTAATGTACAGAATTTTCATTTCTACAGTTTTATTATATGTATAAATTTTGCGATGCGACGCCCGCGCCGCAGCGCAATGTTGTGGCATGGCCCTAAGCTAATAAGTTAAAGTGCCAATATTACCACATGATTACAGTTGTAAATTATAATTTAATATAATATCTGTAATACGCCGTCGCCATATAATCAACAGGTAGACATTAAACTGTCGGACAGAATTTGTGAGTTTTTGTGGGAAAGTGCGAGAAAACGATCAAAGGGCGGTCCGCGGTATCGGTGAAAGTTGCATACGAAGTGACGTTTTATGATTTATATACAGATTTCTAATGTAAGGGCGTTTGTACTAAGTTCTTTTTTGGTCCTATGCTTCAGAGCTTTACTAAGTACCTACTACGTTTCAATTCGTTTTGACATAACGTAAACTTGAATGGCTACCTTAAGACGCTGACAACTGCCATTGACGTTGATCTCGCATCACTCTCGCACCACTGTCGATTTTCATGCCACAGAGACGTGAAGTGTTCACTCGGTAGCGTGGATTTTTCGTTTTTTAGAGGAAAAAATAAATATTATGGAAAATCTAGATGTCAGAACCGAAAATCAAATCGGGCAATCTTTGGATTTTTGTAACAGGTATCAAATAAACAAAATTTTAAAGTATAGATTGTATTATTACTTTAGTTAGAACTGTTTAAAGTTCCTGAAATATGTGACTTTGGTATTTTTTTCATCCAGTAGGAGTACATTATTTTATTATTTAAATTAGACAAGCTTTTCCAAATATAATCAAAAATCACATATATTTTTTGTGCCAATCAATGAAATACATACGTCTAGAAAACTGCACAAAGATGTCGAATTGGCAGCTGTCTTCGCCTTAAGCTCGGTATGTACTTAATATGATGCATAATATTATCGTAATATTAAAAATAATAATATGTCCTCGGCCGTGGGCATCTGTTCTGCCACTCTACTAGGTAAGTGTGATCATGTTCATGGCTGATGGCATAATGGTTGGGGCTTGGGCAGGAGTAGGACATGTCCAACAAACTAACTACGTTATGTTTCGAATTGGCGCCACTAGTTTGCAGTACCTACCATCGTTGGGAACGTTCCCTAATGATCCAAGGCAAAAATAACATAGAGCTCGACAAGGCTTTAAACGTGGCAAAAAAAGGAACTTAACGCTGCCATCAAACAAAAACGACATTTTTGAAAGTTCTTCTTTACCCGCCCACGTTCATATTATACAAGGTGTAACCAAAACAAAGTGATAAATGATAATACTTACAGGGTGTGTAATGTGTAGGTATGTGTTCCTTGTAGAGATTTCCGTGGGGCGCGTCACGAGTTTCCCCATACAAAAATGAAAAAAAAATTGGTCTTTCAGCGCTGCTACTTTCACAGTGAACTTTCTATGAGGAACACGTAAATACCCTTGTCGCACTTTAGACTAATTCGCCATCGTCACACGTATCATCAACTCGTCCCGTTGAGGCCAGACATGGTCCAGCTTAGCGGCCCACATTTGACGTAAAGGTCAATTATCAATCAGCTTTCTACCACTTTCGCTGACGAAGGTCACCCGTCACCTCGCGGTCGTTGAACTTGTTTTTTTTATTATTATTAAATAAGGGGGCAAACGAGCAAACGGGTCACCTGATGGTAAGCAACTACCGTCGCCCATGGACACTCGCAACATCAGAAGAGCTACAGGTGCTTTGCCGGCCTTGACGATGGCGAAAAATTTTTTTTTAAATAAATTTCCCCCGTACATTATACAGGACAATTTCTACAGGTTTAACATATTTTATATTTATCTCTTTTTCATTTATACTAACATTACTTTCTTATAATATCGACACTGGAAATATCACTTAACGTAAGGGACATTTTGGCGAAAATAAGTTGTATTATAGTATATATATCATTGGATTCAGAATTTCGAGCTCTATCATTTGGCATACTTGAAATCCTTCTATCGTTAAAAAAATGTCCCTTACAGTATACATTTTTTAAAGTCAAGACAGGATTTTTCCTAAAAAAATTGATTTAACGGACGTAAATATTTTTACGTGTTAAAAATAACAAAAAATTAAAACCGACTTCCAAGGTAAAAACAATAATACTTAACATTAATATGAACTAAAAAGTATTAAATAATTTTTACTATCTAATAGTGCCTTTTTCCGAATTCGGCTAAACCTCAACTATTTCTGTACTCAATCTTCATTATTTTGAAGTCGGTACCAGATAGCTGAATCTTCAGTCCTCTGACAGAATATTTAAAATTTTTGGAACTGGCACCGACTTCAAAATTATGAAGATTGAGTACAGAAATAGTTGAGGTTTAGCCGAATTCGGAAAAAGGCACTATTAGATAGTAAAAATTATTTAATACTTTTTAGTTCATATTAATGTTATTATTGTTTTTACCTTGGAAGTCGGTTTTAATTTTTTGTTAAAAATAATAATAATTCCACTCTTTTTAGTTACACTAGTAGATAAATCTTCGCGTATATTTTACGTGTCTTATTACAATTTGTTAAGAGTCACAACTCACACTCACAAAATAATATAATATTATCAGTGAAGTGAACATATTGTGCTAAGTAATTTAACAATTTTAATACTTCAAGCCCGAAGCGGTCACCGGCGATTGCGATAACAATAGAAAGGCTATTGTGTCTCGTTTTTCCACGATCGAAGGATCTATCAGATAAAAAATTGTACAAACTTGCATAGGATGTAGCGTAGCATAATATTTAATATTATCATAATTATTGACAGCTGTTCTTGTTATCAAGAATTCAAATCGATAGGTACTTAGTGCACAATCTATCGATTAATAAGTATAACTAGTTAAAAAGACACTTAATGACTTTGTTTTGTTTAAATGCTCTTTTTTTTTAAAATAACTTTATTTTAATTCTATTTGTCTATTAAAATTTTATAAAGTAGTAAAGTATTCGATCTGTATATAAAGTAGTTAGTAAAGTATTCGATATTCTGTCTTCTGGCTGGGCGGCGACGCCGACCGCCGTGTATTAAAAACAAACAGGTGTTGTTAATTGTTATACAGTACATAATTATTATTATTAGTATATCCATACCTATGCCTTGTACTATCTATTCTGTGCCATGAGACATTGGTGGCCTTAACACGACGTGGTAATAATGATGATGACGATGATGATGATGATGATTATGATGATGAATATGAATTGCATAGTAGTTTATGCTTTCTGTTCTTAAAACAACGCCGAAACTCCCAAACGTGTAACTATAAGGAATCAGGAGTTCTCTCAGCATCATCGAAACCATGGTATACCTTGACCCAATATTTGACTTTTTGGTAGCGTATTCTTAGTACACTTCACATAAAACCAAAATCACCATATGTTTCCATATAAATTTTGAGGAGTTCTCTCGATTACTCATGGATCCCATCATCAGGTCACCACCTTTGTGAAAATGGGACCAAATTGGAGTGAAACCTAATACAACAAAACAAAAATTTCGAAAATCGGTTCACAAACGGCGGAGTAATCGTTGAACATACAAAAATAAAAATAAAATATCCACAGCCGAACATATAACCTCCTCGTTTTTTGGAAGTCGGTTAAAAATAACGTAAATGCTTTTAAAATAAAATTCAGTCCCTTACGTTAACCTTTAGCTTAGTACGATTCTCTTAGCATGTCCTGTACGTTAAGAATTGATACATAATACCTGTCATAGCTTCACTAAAATTTGTCCCTTACCTTAATCTTAAATACTTATCATTTTTCAAGTAAGAAGGTAAATTTTTTGGCACCTACTCAAAAAGTATTATCCGTAAAAGTTTAAAGTTTTCTATAAAGTTTTAGTGTTTTAGCTAAACCTTTAGCCTTTAGGTATACTCTCCTGGCTGCAAATGAAATCGTGACGCAAGAACTGATTTAGAGAATGAAGCAAATGATCAATAACTTGGGCTGCTCAATTAATAAAGGGAAAACTAAAAACATGGTCATAGACAGAAGCAACACTCTGCCTTTGGCGCGCTAAAATTGGAAATGGTTAGCAAATTTGTCTTTGATCTTTACGAACAACGGCTCCTATTAACCAAATAATAAAAATACATAGAAGAATTGGGATGACTAAGAGCGCCATGTCTCAAATGCATAAAACCTGGCTTGACAGGAAGATTTTGTTAAAAACCAGTAGGAAATTTGTGCACATGCTCATATTCTTCATCTGTCTATAAGGATACGAGACATGGACTCTGAAGTCTGCAGACCGCAGACGTATCAACGCCCTCAAGGGTGCTGGAGGAAAATGCTCTGAATTCCATAAACTGCTTACAGAACCAACTCATCCAGGCTGGCTAAACTAAACATAAAAACAAGGCTCTCTACCATCTGTCTAATAACGCATTTTAGAATATTTCAGACACATTACCATGACAAAAAGGAGAAAACCTTGAAACCATGGTATGGAAAACTCATGCTAATTGGCAAGATTGAGCAGAAAAAGACCGCGGAGCCGCTGTCTCATTCGTTGGTCTGATCAAATCCGTACCAAACTTGAGTTGACTGACTGTCTACGACGCTCTTCGAATGGCCGATAATAGAAATAGCTGGCGTAACACCATAAAAAACAACTTCATAGAAGGGGAAGGTCATGACTGGGCACTGGCGAAGCAGCTCTGACAGTTGCGATAAAAGAGAGCAGTAGCTTTTGATAAGGTGAAATGACAAGCTTAATGCCAGGTCAAGAACCAACATTTAGACTTATGTTGTGCGATCACTAGTTCAGGTTCACAGAAAGAGGCCGCAGCGCGGAACAGGGATGAAGATCCATCTTCCATTCGGCTCAGGATACAGATTTCGGTAAGACAACAGAGCAGAGACGTGGTTTTGCAAAGTTCCACCTTGTCTAAAGGGGCTCTGGGTGTAGATGGGAACAGTCCCGGTGCCAAGGGAAATGTTTCAGTCTGCCGAAGTTCCCTTATTTTGCTGGAAATCCTATCCCTTATGTGGTAGACCAGCCAGTCGTGGTGGGCCTATTGTGTTAGATTTTAATATATTACATCAAACTTCCTCCAAAGCATAGTTTTTTATGTCCTTTACAGTAGATTTGTGTTGCAGTTTCATATTAAACTTGGTGCTTACTTTAATATGGCATAGTTGACATTGAAAAATTCAGTGCTGTAAGGGACAAATAAGCAAAAATTTTTAATGTAAGGGACATGCTATTTTCTAAACGCGTAAATTTACGAAAATAATTTTTTTATAGTTATATAGCCGACAAAATTCTAAGAAACTTTGCCGTAAACACCTTTAAGATCGGACTAAATGATAAAAAGTTACAGACGAATTTGTAAAAAAAAAATTGTTTTTTCGCTCTCCTGAAAAGTCGTGTTTTGTCCTTCGATCACTAATATGTTTTGTCCCTTACATTAAGTGATATTTCCGGTGTCGATTATAATATGTTTTTTACATTATCTATAATACTTCTAAGTACTTTATATAACGGTTTCATATTGAACGCAGTGACGTATCACGTCACACGTGTATCCAATTCGACGCAATTTTTATCTATAATATAAAAATGAATCGCAAAATGTGTTGGTAAGCGCATAACTCAACAACGCCTGGACCAATTTGGCCAAATCTTTTTTTAAAATGTTCGTTGAAGTTCAAGGATGGTTTTTACGGCGAGAAAAATTAGAATTATTGCTGGAAAAACCCTAAAAATAGCCCTTTTCTTTTTCCCATACAAATGATTTGTAACTAAAACGTAGTCAATTTGAGCTTTATTGCTATGGTATAAAGTTCATATTAAATTACAAGTACTCACTGTCGTCTAAGCAATGTAGGTGTGTTCCTAACGTCAAAGATCATATCTATCAAAACAATGTGCGTGTGTGCGTTGGAGCACAGAATACATAGTTGGAGGAGTTTCATGTCGCGTTCCGAAACTCGCGTTTATTTTGTTTTGTATTAGTTTCGGCACGCGAGATATAACTCTGCAATGGCAAAGGTTTTGCAGCAATGTAAATTGATTGTTTGGGATGAATGCACGATGGCACATAAAAAATCTTTGGAGGCTTTAGACAGAACCTTAAAAGATCTACGGAGCAATAATAACCGATTTGGTGGTGCAATGATTTTATTAGCAGGAGATTTTCGTCAAACATTGCCAGTGATTCCACGATCAACGCCAGCTGATGAACTCAATGCATGTCTAAAGTCCTCCAATTTGTGGAAACATGTCAAAGTACTTCATTTAAGCAAGAATATGCGTGTCGAGTTGCAAAATGACCAATCTGGAAACATATTCTCTAAACAACTCATTCATTGGTAATGGCAAATTTCCTATAGACATGTTGACTGGCTGCATTAACTTTCCTCAAAGTTTTTGTCAGTTAACTCGATCAAAAGATGAACTTATTAAGAAGGTGTTTCCAGATGTTTCTCAAAATTACAGAAACCATGATTGGTTGAGCGAACGAGCTATACTGGCTGCAAAAAACATAGATGTAAACAATGATATTCTAGTTATTATTTATTATATCATTGGATGTAAATGAATTAAATTTCAAAATTCAAGAACAAATTACAGGCCAATTGAGGATATATAAATCGGTTGATTCGGCTACTAATCAAGATGATGTAGTCAACTATTCACCGGAATTTTTAAACTCGCTGGATTTGCCAGGATTGCCACCTCACAATCTTCAATTAAAGGTTGGATCGGTGGTTATAATGTTGCGAAATATCAACCAACCGCGTCTTTGCAACGGTACACGGTTAGCGATAAAAAATTACTAAACAATGTGATAGAAGCAACTATACTCAAAGGAAAGTATAAAGGAGAAGATGTTCTCATACCGCGCATCCCAATGATTCCGACTGATGTGCCATTTGAGTTTAAACGACTACAGTTTCCAGTGCGGCTTGCTTTTGCTATGAGTTATGACTATAGACAAGTCCCAGGGGCAATCATTAAGTGTTTGTGGTATTAATCTAGAAAACCCATGTTTCTCACATGGTCAATTGTATGTTGCCTGTTCCCGTGTTGGAAAACCATCAGATTTGTTTATCTATGCGCCAGGTAATCAAACAAAAAACATCGTATACCACAAAGCACTACAATGATAATAATAATAATTATGATTCACATGATTAACAATAAAGCGATTACTAACTTTTAAATCCTTATATATGTTTTATTTAATTATTTTTTTTTCACAACGCCCTATCACCAGGGTGACGGTTCTGATCAGGAGAATTTTTTAAAATACGTAGGCACAAAAACTGCCACATTACAAATCTTTTTGACAGGACGAAATCTGTCGGGTCAGCTAGTATTATAATAAAAGACAATGTTTGGTTTACTACCTTTAGTTATCAGACGGAAACATAGATGTCGCTAAGCGTCGTCTAGATCGCGCTATCGCTTGCACGCTCCTTACAAATAAGACGAAAGTTATTGTTGTAAATATGGTACCTCTAAAATGTTTTCTTCAAAACAAATTTTTGCGGATGCTCTTGCTCGTTCTGAGCAACCGTCGAAATATTGATATTCAACTGGGAAAATATTAAATAAGATTATCTATAAATTACTTGATTGATAGTAGAGCTTGTCTAACTTGAAATGACGCGCCCCTCCCTCGTATTCACAGTACAAAAATGTTTCATTTATATCAACTTTGAAGTGGTGGGGCGCGTCATTTCAAATTAAACAAGCTCTAACTAATAATCTCTATATTATTTTAATTCAGATTATTCTTATATATAAAATTCTCGTGTCACAATATTAGTCCGCGAACTCCTCCGAAACTGCTTTACTGATTTTTACCAATTTGGTAAAAATCAGTAAAGCCGTTTCGGAGGAGTTCTGGGACTAACATTGTGACACGAGAATTTCTTATATATAAAATTCTCGTGTCACAATGTTAGTCCACGAACTCCTCCGAAATGGCTTTAGCTTTACCGATTTTTACCAAATTTTATATGCATATTCACTAGGTCTGAGAATCAGCTACTAGGTACTTTATATATTGATAAGTGCATTTGTTGAATAAATATTAATTATAAATCATGACAACTCGAGACTGAGGGCGACCATAGTTTGTGCGACGGGATAGCGATGGACGTTGCTATGGTAACATACTTATTTAGTCACATAAAAAAAATAATATGGACGAAATAGGTACTTTATATTATGTAATGGCAAAGCAACGTTTGCCGGGACAGCTAGTATTACCTATATTTACTATTATAGCAACCTACTGCAGACTACATTAATACAATTAGGTGTTAATTTAAATAAACAGTAATACAGTGTAAATTAAAATATGTCGGTTATGTTATATATAAAATTCTCGTGTCACAATGTTAGTCCACGAACTCCTCCGAAACGGCTTTACTGATTTTTAACAAATTTTATATGTATATTCAGTATGTCTGAGAATCGGCTACTGGGAACTTTATATATTGAAAAGTGCTTTTGTTGAATAAATAAGACCATTGTTTAGCGATCGACGTTGCCATGGCGACACACTTATTTAGTCACTTCAATAAAATAATACGGGCGAAATACTTTATGTATTGTGGCAAAGCAACGTTTGCCGGGACAGCTAGTTACATTATATTTTTTTATAAATTACGTTTTTATGCAATAAGTGGTTTCCATTTTCCATAATGCCAATTTACTTTCATCCTGCCTTTTATGCCGATATAAGTACCTACAATTAATAATATATTTATATTACATATAACAATGACACAATATTAAACAATACAATACATTTACAATTTATAATAGAAATAACAAAATTTGAATTCAGTAATAAACATAATAAGAACATAATAAGAATATAATGAAATTTATTTCATTTACATTTGTCGTATATGCTAACATATACATACAAAGTTTTCTGCGCATCTTACAAACAATACAATAAAAGAATGAAGACTTCGATCAAATATATATTAGTGATCGAAGAATGAAGATGAGGATAGACATTAGACATATACAATTTAAACAACACAATTACAAGACATTACAAATACAAGAACATTTTTTGCATTTTAAATATCTGTATTTGGCTATCAAATACATACTTTTTTAATACATATAATATAATAATAACCCTTCCTTAATAATATTACATACATACTTTAATACTATATTTCATAATTATATTAAAATCTAATTCCAATTTCTAAATTCAATATACTACAATTATTAGACCGTATTATTTTACACATACATTTGTAATATATTTTCGGCTAATTATTATTGCTGCTTTAAATTCTTAATATCTATCGCTAACAATTTTTAAGGCAGTACTTGGCACTACTGCGTAGCGGCGATGTTATTCTGTGACGTCAAAAGTCTTTTGAGTGCTGTGTAGCCACCTAGGTTCCACATACTCTTCGTCCTCAGGTTCGTATGCCACCGCCGCTCGCGCTATGGCTTCCCATTTGCGTCGAATCGGACACTCCGTGCTAAACGCACTGTGTTCCGTATTTAATCCTTCCTTTTAGCAATTTATACAGCAGGGTTTTATACCTGCCTTTAAATCCTCGCATTGTGACTTGTGGTGTGGTCCCGAGCAATGGCCGCACTTTGCCTCAGTCGCGCTTTCGGTGCAGAATCGCCTTCCATGCCCATACCCTAGACAGTGCGAGCACTGTATTAGGGGGGACTGGTCGGCGACTCTCACCCTCTGCATGTCTATATATGCGCGACCTGCTTTGGTGAAGCACTGCCATATATCCGGGGACACCTCAAGTATCACATGCTCAGTGTGGGGGTCTCTTCTTTTCCTTCTATATTTTACGCGTACCCTGTCCTCATCTCCGTCCAGAACGTACTGCATTAGGTGCTTATTCTGATTACGGAATGCGTCACAAATGTCGTCATCCGTATTCGACTTCAACACTCCATACAGTATGATCTGGGGGTCCTTATTTCTTACTGTCTCTACCTCAAACTTCTCTCCTCCATACTTTACTAACTTCCTCTTTGCCCTGTCTCTTTCGTTTTTGTCTCTAAATCCTATTAATACTTTCCTCCCCTTCCCTTTTCTGATCCTCTCTACCTGAAATCCTTCCTTTTTCGCTTCTATTATTTTCCCTACACTATTCACTATCTCCTGTCCTGTCATATCATTTTCCCTATCCGTGATCGCTAGGGAGTGGACAGTTACGGGTCCCGATTCTGAAGGTGGGATTTTCACCACTTCCTTCGCTGCCTTGGCCGCATAACTCTCCACTACCTCGGCGGTATCCTTCCTAGTTTCATTTGTTATCCTCTCATTTAGTTTTTCCACATATTCATCAATCCTACCTACCAACATATCCCTTAACTCCTCCATATTTATATGAATTTTTTCCTTTAATCTTTCATATATTGCGGCCAGCAGCCCGTGGCAGTTGCATTCGTCACAATTTAATTTATGTTCACATTGTACTTCCATATCTTTCTTCTCTATACTATTTTCGTTACCATTTCCTACCGAGCCTCCCCTGATATTCCATTTCACTAAATTTAGATATCTAAATGATTTAGTGACTAAATTTAGTCAAGTGGAATAACATTTAGTAACTTTCTAAATGTTATTCCACTTGACTAAATTCTTATTATTGAAAAAAACTAAATCATTTAGTGAAATGGAATAAGCGCTTTAATCTCTTCCATTTTCTTATCCAACTTTTCTAAATTTTCTGCTAAACCAGACCTCAAATCACCTCTCATGCCAGACCAGAAGGTCTGGCTCAGCAGCCAAATACTATTCTTTATTGTGTCACTTGTCTCCACCAGGAGAGCCTCGGCAGGATCGGTTTGGCTTTGTACAATAGGAGGATTTTTGGGACATGTATCTGAATCTTGAGGGAGGATCGTTTGTTCTTTCCTTTAGGGGGTTTCGCATCTTTCGGAGTACGAACCATTGCTATTTTTTATCAATACGGGGGAAACACGTCGATTTTTAAAATGTAAATATAAAAATAAAAAGTGTAGTGAGTCTAGAATCTAGATAAATACAGTGAAGGTGTAAAATGTCAATAAAATAAAATGTCAAATTTACCTACTCTAACAGGGAGATAACTGACCTATTCTAGCTAAATAAAATATTATGTTGTGTTAAGGGTTTCCCTAAGCGCACTTTACAACAATACTTAACCTAGCAACTACCCAAAAATGGTGTAGTTGGTCCTTATAAATTAAAATACAACTAGTCGGTAGCTCCAATAGAGGCTACTGGTCACTTTTACTTATAACAATGTTTAATACCTTAGTCTAAGTTCTTTTCAGGTGATGCAGCTCTTCAGTTCCCGATGCGGCGACCTCTTCCTCGATAAGAAAAACTAGAACTTAGGTACCTACCTAAGTTTTAGTTTTTCTTATTTTCCAGATGCTGTGGGCATTCCAGGAGTTCCGGATTTGCAAGTGTGGCGTCTTCTACCTTATCCAATGCTAGATCCGCTGCTTTCTACGTCGTCCCGAAGCTTCCAGGTGAGTTTTTGATTTTTATAGGTGTTCGGAGTCAGCGTGCCCGGAAAGAACTGTGGGCGCCTGTGTCGGTGTTGAAAACCCCATCTCGCTGTTGTAACTTAATTTTCCAGTTGCGATTTGCTCCCCGTTGGTGGTGTATAACTTTTGTGAGTCACGCATAAAAGAGCTTGCTTTATAATTTTAGCAGGCGTTTTCTCACTAATAAAGGCACTCTTTGCTTTTTATCGGCAGTTTTGAATTTGGGTTTTGCTATATCTTTTTGCAAGGCACTCGAATATTGGTAAAAAATATTATGTAGGGTAGAAGCGTGTACCAGTCCCAAACCAGTTAAGAACAATTTTGTCTTTGAAATGCTCTGACCTTGCATTTAGTAGTTAAAACCTGGAAAATAATATATAAAATTGTTTATAATTTACTAACGTTGTAATATTTACAAATGATTTGGAGCCAAATAATTTATTTTTTTGTATAATTTATAAACAATCCCACAAATATGAATTAGCCTAAATTTCACCAGTACGCTCCAATAAATGACCACTTTTGCCCTGATAGTTGACCACTTTAAAAAAATAAAGAAAAGGAATCAGAAACAAAAACAAATCACATTTTTTATTAATAATTGACTTTCATATAATATTTATTTACTTAAAAGTTTATCTTAAAGTATTTTCAATAGTTCAGTCATGGTTACTTCCTAACTGATAAAGATACTATATTAAAATTAGAACTTTATTTCAAAGAGAAACATAACTTTGCATTAAATTATTATCATTAATTAACGAGTAAGTATATCACAATTGAGTAGGAACTTAAATCAAATTAATCAGTCTCAACGCTCTCTCTGATAAAACTTTATTAGCCTAATTAAAAAAATTGGGCTAATAAAGTTTTATTAAATAATCTAGCTCCGCGCTGTGTTTATAGATTCAGCATGTCGCTGACTTATATCGGGATGCCTTTTCAGAAAACTTTGGAACCATTTTCTTCCAGGTGTCCCATTTTTAAAAGGATTTTTTCGACCGTCTTCTTTTATTATTTGGCTAACAGTTTCCAATAAACGATCCTTTGTGAAAGGAATTCCTTTTTTAGCGTTAGCATTGATCCATCTGGTCAATAGTAATTCTTCTTGTGGAGTCAAAATTGTTGGTGGTCCCATTTTACGCTGCACAGGATGTCTCATTTTCAGTTTGTTTATAACTGTCGAGTGAGGGATTTGATATTTTCGACATGTTGGCCTTATTTTATCGCCTTTACTAATGTCTTCGAGACACTTATGTAAATCTTCCTCACTATATTTGAAAAAGTGTTTTAGGCGGCATCTTTCATCTAAAACAATAAAAACTAAAGTTAAACTAAAATCTGGTCATCCTTAGGAGCCACTACATTGTACCAATAGCAAACCAGTGGTCAATTACTGGCACACTACAAATGATTTCAATGATAGGCGAGTACAAATCTTTATGTCCGCTGTACACTCTCGCCGAGAGCTCTCGGGCGAGAGTCTCGTGCGAGAGCCCCTTGCCCGAGTGGGATCATGTACATTCTCGCTTAGTTCAATCGCAGTAAAGAACTCAGACAAGATGGAGGAAAACGACCATTCACCATTCACCATGCATCGAAAAATATCATTGTAATCCAAAGATTTATAATCATATTTAATTTTATTTCTCACAGATAATGACTCATAATGTCGTTTAATATTGTTATTTTTCTGTTCTACACTGTCCAACGGCGGGACTAGTACTGAAAGACGCGAGAGTGTACAGTAGTGCGCTCGTTTTCCTCGCGAGACCCTTTGTCTCGGGCGCAAAATACCGACAACGGACCGAGAGGGTCCGAGACAGGCGAGACGAGGCGAGCGCACCCATTTACACTCTCGCACTCGGGCCGCCTCGCTGTGTCTCGGCGAGAGTGTACAGCCGGCTTTAAATCGTTAAACCAAAGCATCGTTACGAAAAAAATATGAAAAAAAAAATAATAACCATAGACCACCAGTCGCAAACCAGCTGGTCAACAATAGGAACCCAAAACAAGTAGAGTTCCAGTAGTTATCCATTTAAAAAAATACTAAATAATGGCATTTTAATTCAAAATAAATAATTCGTATTAGTTAAATAGTTACTGAATTTTATTAATAATACATTTTCGTAAAAATAATACTATAATAATGAGTGATTAATTAAGATATAACTTACCACGTCCATGTGCGTTTCTAACTATGATGGCCGCCGGAAGGCAAGTGAACCGTGAACGAGACACTGGTGGAGAGTTGGCGGGCTTTTTAAAAAGAGAAGTCGTATTTTTTCAATTTTTGCGAAATTAATTATTTAAAATAGTTTATATAAAGCATTTTAATAATAAAACAACGCAAAACGGTGGAATAATAGACGTTGAAATGGAGGATCCTGGGGGGACAGCCCCTGGGAAACCCGGCAGAAAAAGGCCGCGAGGGCCTGATACTGACGAAGACAGGGATGTTTTAGATGAGTCATTTTACATCCCGTATAGTAAACCCGGCTACAGACGCTTATTCCCTGAGAAGTCCCAATCTCAGGAGTATATCGTATACACCGAATCCACCCAAACCGATAGCAATATCGGCAACAAAAATCCGTTAACACTAACATCCATATTCAAAGAAGAAATCAAAGGAATAACCGGCATAAAAAGAGTAGCAGCCAATAAAATAGCAATAGCATTCTCCCAGGCAAGTTATGCCAATAATTACTTGCTGAATGAAAACTTCCATAGAAAAAATAATTTCAAAGCATTCATCCCAGCTAGGAGCATCGAAAAGATAGGAGTACTACGGTATGTACCGACTAGGATAAGTAATGAAGACCTATTCAAAAAGTTAACTTCTGCCTATGAAATTATTGGAGTGAGAAGGTTCACCAAAAAAGTTAATGGCAAAGTGAAACCGTTTCAAACGGTTTCTGTGACATTTCTCTCCAATATACTACCACAATCTGTCTCATTAGATATTTTTAATTATAAAGTATATGAATATAACCCTCCTTTGCTGCAATGTTACAAGCGCTTTAAATTTAATCACCATGCTAAGATATGTAAATGTGTCCAAAAATGTTCGATTTGTTCAAAGGAACATCATTATTCTAAGTGCCCTGATGACCAGGCACTGCATTGTGCCAACTGTGGTGGACCACATCTTGCTATATCTAGAAACTGTCCGGTTAAGCAAAAGAAAATATTGGAAAAACAAAATAAACAAAATAAAATGGCATACGCAAATGTGACTAAAAACACTCACCACACTTACAGTTTGGCACATTACAGTACTGATTTCCCGGCTTTACCACACAAAAAACATGAGATAACTAATGAGGAATTAATACAAGGTATAATAAAAAGCGACAACATTTTAAAGTCTTTAGTAGCTACATTAGTAAATTTAAGTAACAGTAATAAAAAAATGACAACATCAGTAATAAAGGAAGTATTATTAAATAACCTTAAACATGGATAGTAATTTTTTGAAAATATGCCAATTTAATGTTGAAAATCTTAATAGCAAAAAACCTCTTCTTATTACTTTTTTGGACCAAAATGACATTGATATATGTTTGTTAAATGAAACACATTTAAAAGAAAATCATAATTTTAAAATAACAGGTTATAATTTTATTTACCAACATGGCCTTAACGGCCGTGGTGGAGTCGGCATACTCATTAGGAATAATTTCAAATATATTACTGTCAATCTGCCTTTTTATGAAGATTTACAATCTGCAGCTATAGTTCTTAAAACTGATATTGGTAATTTGTCTATCTTATGTAGTTATAGTCCACCAAGACGAGGAAGGTTCAAATCTAGACAACTTAAACAAATTATTAATAGTTTACCAAAACCGATAATACTATCCGGAGATTTAAATGCTCATCATGTTGCTTTTGGATGTCTTCAAACCAAGCCTCGAGGTACAGATGTTTACGATTTATTAGATGAGTGTGACCTATGTATCCTGAACTCGGGAGCTCCAACAACAGTAGGTAGTTTGCGTAATAGCCAATCTTCAATTGACATTACTTGTGTTAGCCCACAAATCGCTCCTCTATGCCATTGGAGCGTTAGTGATGATCCAATGGGCAGCTATCATTATCCCACTTTCACATTTATTGAACTCCATCCACAAGATTTTGAAGTTGGTCAACCAACGGAAAGATTTCTGTATGACAAGGCAGATTGGAAGCTCTTCGCATCTGAAACTGAAAAGGCATTCAGGTCATTTACTATTGATTACAACGAACCTTTATCTACTTATAATAAATTTTGTGTTACATTAAATACAGTTAAAGAATCATGTATTCCAAAACTAAATATAACTTCCCCAACCATGAGGAAAAAACCAGTTCCCTGGTGGGATAATGAATGCTTAGAAGCAGTTAAAAAAAGTAAAGCTGCTCTAAATTTTTATAGAACACATTCATCTATAGAAAATTTCATTGAATATAAAAAAATAGATGCAATTAAAAAAAAGTTATTAAGGGAAAAGAAAAAGAATAGTTGGAGAAACCTTTGTGAATCATTCAACAGACAAACACCTGTTACTGTCATCTGGAATTATATCCGTAGATTTAAAAGAGCTTCTTCTGTTAGTAAACCAAAAAACAGTGAATGGATTCCATCTTTTCTTGATAAGTATGCACCCAATGATCCACCTGAAAAATATATAGATAGTAATTTATTAAATTCATATTTTATTCAGGAAGGCAATTCAAGTAGCATATTTTTGAGTAATACTTTTACATGGCAAGAATTCCAATTTGCTTTGAAATCTAGAAAAGACACTACTCCAGGCTTAGACGATATCCCTTACAAAATATTAGGCTACATGCATGAAGATGCCCAAAAAATATTATTAGATATTTATAATCTATTATGGACAAACAATCTTATACCAGACTCATGGAAAACACAATGTATTGTACCAATCCTTAAACCAGAAAAACCGGAAAATGACTGTAACTCATATAGACCTATATCTTTGTCATCTTGTGTTGGTAAAATATTTGAATACATGCTTAAGGTGAGACTAGACTGGTATGTTAAATCAAATAATATCTTACCAAGGGAGCAGTATGGCTTTCGTAAAGGTAAAAGTTGTGTAGAAAGCTATGTTGCATTATTAAGGGATATTAAAGATTCATTCCACTCATTTTCCTCCACTGTTTGTGCCTTTCTCGATGTTCAGGGGGCATTTGATAATGTTGATCCAACTATCCTTGTTGAAGTCTTGATAGATATAGGTGTCCCCGGAAAAGTCTGTGAATGGATTTTTAAATTTTTATTTAAGAGAACAATGTATGTCAAATTTAATAACATTTTACATGGACCTAGACATATATATAAAGGAACAATGCAAGGTGCCACTATTTCGCCACTATTATATAGCATATACACAAGTCAACTGTGTAAATATCTTTTAAGTTGTAATGTAAAATTTCTACAGTATGCGGATGATATTGTTGTGTATAGTAGTCATAAGGATGTAAATATTGCTGTAAATATATTAAATAAGGCATTAGAACAAGTATATAATTACTATACAAGAAAATTAAAGCTATGGATAAGTTTGGAAAAAAGTACAGCCATGATTTTCTCTAAATCAGATCCAAGAAGTTTATTTAATGTTAAACTTCACAACAACAGTCTCAAATGGGTCTGCGAAAAAAAGTTTTTGGGGATATATCTTGACAATAAGTTAAAATTTGAAAATCATATCCAACAAATTATCAAAAAAGCTTGTGGAGGTCTTAACATAATTAGATCTTTGGCAGGAGTACACTGGGGATCCGACCCTAAAACTTTATCCATGTTATATAAGAGTTTAGTACGTAGTCACTTTGATTACAGCACCTTAGCATATTACAACTGTAATTATAACTTATTAAGAAAATTAGATGTTATTCAAAATAAAGCTCTTAGAGTCATAACAGGTGCAATGTGCTCTACTCCTATACATATCATGGAGGCCGAGACATGTATACCTCCACTAACTATTATAAGGCTAAAAATTGCTGAACGATTTTGCTTAAAGGTATTTGCCTCTAAAAATAATCATCTTTTAAATAGAATTCTTCCTATAGTTCCAACAAATAGTATGAAAGTGGGTCCATATACTGATGTTTCTAACATTATTTCTAGAAAATTGCCCGAACTATTAAGGATTATGATAAACATCTACTTAAATATTGGAAATTATATATTTAGAGAAAATCATTGGCCTATGTATAATATTGAATATAATGCATACATGCATGATGTTACAATATGTGAGCAACAAATAAGTAATCAAAATGATCTTCTCAATACTATAGATAATGAGTACAGAATTTATACTGATGGGTCGAAAACCTTAAATATTGTTACATCAGCCTATTATGACCCTCAGAAAAAAATTAAAAAATGTATAAAATTAGCGTATGAATGTAGTATATTTACTGCTGAATGTTATGCTATATATAAAGCATTATTGTACATATCTTCAATTAATGAAAGCAATTGTTTGATTTTAACTGATTCACTTAGTGTTATAACTGCACTTAAAAATAGGGTCTTAAAATTTAATACAAATTATTTAATATTAAAAATTAAGCAAACTTTGTACCATATGTATAATAATAGTAAAAATGTTAAATTCATTTGGGTACCTTCTCACTCTGGAATTACTGGCAACGAAGAAGCTGATGCCGCAACAAGAGGAGATCCAGACGAAGACCACAGTCAACTCCAGCACATACCGTATACAGATATACATGCTCCTATGAAAGACTGCCTGGGAGAGTTGTTCAAGGCATACTTTACCCAAACGTCGTCTGAAAAAGGAAAATGGTATTACGATATACAAAAGGTCCCGCCCGCCAAACCGTGGTACCATAAATTGAAAGAAATGTCTAGATCATTTATAGTTACTATGAACAGGATGAGATTTGGGCATTGCCAAGTTAAATCTCATCTCTACAGATTGAAGATGGTGAATACCTCATTTTGTGACTGCGGCGTTGAAGAGGAGACTCTTGATCATCTGGTTCTTCGATGTGGAAAACATAATATGGCACGCCTAATGATGTGTAGTGAAATCAGTGAATTGGACAAAGACACAGATATGTAGTATAATATTGTAGAGACAAAGATGACAGTGACAGTGATATAAACATGTCTTTGAAAGATTTACTTCAAAAAAATACTTTTTATGGTCCGCTCTATAGCTTCTTAAAAAATGTTGGGAAAAAATTTTAATTCCGTAATGCCCTGTGTAATGTTAAGTTAAGTTACTTGTTGTTAAAAACAATGAAATGTATTTTAAGGACTGGGCTAAAAGGACTAGAATCCAGGCCCGTAAAATTTTATTAATTAAAAAAAAAAAAAAAGAGACACTGGTCTGAGAAACAGAGCAGGGTGGGGATATTTTTTGTTCACTCTCGCAAAAATGACGTTTGACAGGTCGGCAACAGTCTAGGCAACTTAACAAAATAATAAGATTTAAAACATATGTCCGGTATTTCTTATTTCTTTCAGTAGATCATGCAGTATACAGTTTACATCCTCTTTGGATCATACGTGTGGTCAACCTCTGGTACCTGGTTTGGGACTGGTACACCAATCTAGTTAATTAAATTATTTTGTTAAATAAGTCCTTTTGGCGATATAAATATTGTCTTAAACTCACAAATAATTTGCAATTCGGTTAGCACGCACTGTTGTCTTCTCCTGGTTAAAATTTTTTCACAAACTAGTCACTTTTTATACTTCAATTTTATTTTTAATTGCGGAGCAATACGGGTCGTCAACTCACAAGTTACCCAGTACCCTCCCTGTATTATTTTTTGATGGCGAAAAGTTGCAGGTGGTATGATTCCAAACAATTCCTCAGAGCACTCCTCGTGATACAACCGATAGAGGATGCAGAGCGAAGCTACATCTCGGCGTAATTCCAAGGGGTCCAAGCTGTTTGAAACACTTGAACTGTCAACTGCCAATTTGCCATCTAGCCGAAAAACTTCGGGGCTTTCAAGTTCGCAAAAGCTGCGGGTGTCTCTCCCGATGTCTCTCTCAGCCAGCGACCACTCATGGTCGCTGCTCTCAGCCATTCGATTCTTAAATAACTAAAAGCTAAATAGGCCACAAAAAATTACTTTGTTGACTGCACAATGCATACTTCCATACTAATAAAATTTATATTTACTTAATATAAATGCGAATCGTCTTGCGTCTTTCTATCTGTCTGTCTGTCTGTTACCTCTTCACGTCCAAGCCGCTGAACCTATTTTACTGAGCCGTATGGAGATAGTTTGTGTCCCGAGAAAGGACAATAGGATACTTTTTATTCCGAAAAAATGTACGGTTCCTGCGCGATGAATGAATTTTGGAGCAACAGTTGCGGGCGTCATCTAGTAATAAACAAAGAGGATAATATTATAAACTGCGTATGATAAAAAAATTACTGGCCATTTGCGCCATTGAATAGATTTAAAACCTACTTTATTAACCGAAAAAAGTGTTAATGTCGTATAAGAGACATCTGTTGGCATTTCAGGAAACTAAAATAACACTGTTTTTTTTTACCTGGACGAAACTGTTTTACCATCAAGAAAATGTTTTTCTCGTATTGACATTTACATAATAATGTTGCCACTCCGTTTTATCTGCCGCTAACTAGGGGAAAAATTACAGGTTAAAATTATATTGATAGAAAATTATAATTGATATTATATAGCTGCGTTAATGCGCTGGTAAAACATTTAAGTCTATTAGTAGTAAGAGATTTCTTTCAGAAATAAGCAGTTCCTTTGTGTTGTCTTTCCGTGTTAATTGTATTCTTATGTATTTATCATGACGTGTACAATAAAGAGTTAAATAAAATAAATTTTCTTCACTTATTCTTACAACCAATTCATAATCCATTATGAGAGGGAAATCTAAGCGTATTCAAATATATTTTAAGTGTGATGATTGATGAGTAATTCTTACTTGATTATATTATTGATAATTATTAATTGATTTCATAAAAGTAAGAACACGTTTTAAATTTTAATGAAAAAAATGTTTTTTATATTTTAAAATATATTTTATAAATTTGCAACACTCAATGTCGCCACTTGCCAATGACCCCACTCCCCAGCCAATGACAAGCGGCAAGCCCATTGAGGCCACGCTTCAAAATTGACGTATGTAAATGTCAATAAAGCAGTGTTGCCAGATGGGATTTCCCCCTAGATTTAGGGGGTTTCCAACCAAGTTAGGGGCAAAACAGGGGGAAAAAATATTTGAGGGATTTTTAGGGGAAATTCAAAATACACGTCAAATACAGTTTTTTGCCAAATATCCTAATATTTTTTTACCACCTCTAAATTACTTGAGCGCCACAACAACTAATCGAGGTCGAGACTCGAGATTCGAGATGTTGAAAAGATTAATACAGTTCGACAAGGCTTTAAATGAATATGTCAATGATGTTAATGGGCGCTGGTGGTAAAGGAGAACTGTCAAAAATGACGTTTTTGCCTAAAATAACTTTTCTCGCCACGTTCATATAAACTTACTAGCTGTCCCGGCAAACGTTGCTTTGCCATAATATAAAGTATTTCGCCCATATTATTTTATTGAAGTGACTAAATAAGTAGGTCGCCATGGCAACGTCGATCGCTATTTCGTCGCACAAACAATGGTCACCGTCAGTCAGTCTCAGGTTGTAATAATTTACTATTATTTATTCAACAAATGCACTTATCAATATACAATAAAGTATCCAGTAGCCGATTCTCAGACCTACTGAATATGCATATTTGGTAAAAATTAGTAAATCCGTTTCGGAGGAGTTCGTGGACTAACATTGTGAAACGAGAATTTTATGCATAAACTTATAAAGCCTTGTCGAGCTGTAATAAAGTTTAGTAATATATTTTTATTGAATATTAAAAGAAAAAGTAATGTAGGGGATTTCTAGGGGGAAATCAAATTAGTTCAGGGGTACGGCGTCGAGACCATCTGGCAACACTGCAATAAAGTGTCAAATTGTCATAGCAAATGTAGCGAAATCGGAAATATCTGTATTCTGTCATCGTATTTAATTTTACGTTTAGGATAGTGTACAGCGACATAATGAACAAAAAGTGCTGTAATTTCTTAATATTCTCGCTGCTAGTTTGTCCCATACTGGCAGAATGGAACACACGGGACTACGTGAGAAGAGAACACTCGCTAACAAAACCGTACCAGGGTGAGTGACCTGTACCAATGACTTTGTACTTACAGAATTCCTCAAATCATAAATTACATGGTCAATTTACAGGCAGCGGAATGTCTGTGCCGTACTGGGACTTCCTAGGTAGTACAATCGTCACGTCCAACTATGTCCGCCTCACCCCAGACTTGCAGTCGAAAGCCGGCGCGATTTGGAACACAGTGGTAAGCAAAACACTCCTTTATGCACTTGCAATTAAAAACCAAAACGAGAAATACGCATTTAGCTTAATTTAATTATATTTACGCTACTTTGTGGTGTCTCATATGCACTGGACATTCAGTGGGTGGCAGTTGTAATTATATTGGTAACCAAGGTTCTTTGGTAAGGTGAAAAGTTCTAGAACTCTTTTACATCAGTTGCATAAAACATAAACTAGTATGGTTATGTAAACTACCAAAAATGAGATATTATTATATGAAAACATGTACAGTACAGTGCACAGTGCAACATATTATATCTGCATTCCATGTTACAATGTAAGTATTTAGTTTTAGAATTTTAAACTGGCCAATCTGACTTCCTACACATGTAACATATTAAACATTATCATATTGTTGTTGCGCTTGCCAAATCCTCTGTGTTAGTTAGTAGTCAGTAAAATTTTCAGGAGTAGAAAATAAACTATTTTATTGAATGATCGATGGAATTATGAATACATTAAAAAGTCTTAGTTCATACATACTAAGATTTGCCACCATACTGCATTTTTAATTAATTGATAAGTCCAACCATCATTAAATAAAATGGTTTATTATTTACCCCTGAGACTAAAAACACATACTTAGAGGATTTGGCAAGTGCAACAACTATATTGAAAAGCCATCAATAGCTATTACATACAGCTTAAGCAAGTACATTTTGTAAGATGAGCATTAAATTTGCAAGTTTATCTGATGCTTAGAATGTTAAATTTAATGAAACAGTAATATAATCCAACCATTAAATTACCTGTAGAAAGTTTGGTAGGTATCAAAATGTATGCCATGGGCATACAGTCACAGATAAGAACCAAAAATAAAACTTGGTATAACTTCTCAGCTCTTTATTTATTCTGTGGCAGATTTAATTTTTAATTTTGACTCTCAAAACAGAGTTCCTTAGAACAAAGCTTAAAGCATAGCAGAAATGGGTGGTAGTATAGTCCATGTGAGCCAATGGTGTATTTATAACCAATTTTCTGACAATGTGGTAACTGGTAAACAATGATACAAACTAAAGATATGCTGGTCTGATGTAAATAAAATGGACACACAGTAATTGATAAAATTAATCTAAGATGTGAATAAACTATATTCAGTTAATAACCCATCAAGCTCCATAAGTGCACCGGTGACCGCAACAACAATAGAATAACAATAGATTTCTAAGAATCCGCGATCAAAGGATATAATGTCAATACAATTTTAAATGTAGTTAATGTTCTCTTATCTTCAAGTTAACAACACATATTTGCTACTGCAATTCTTTATTTCATGCACAATAAAACTAAGCAATAGTATTGTTTGCATATCTTCTCTTGTTGTACTTTGCACTACTTAATATTATCAACAACTTCATTGCAACAATACTATAATATATTGCGCGCATACAATGATAAAACCGATCCGATGTCCTTTCCCCGTTTAAAAAAAACTTCATGCCATAGGCAATATCAAAATCGATCCAGCTGTTTGGGGGGAACAGGTAACAGACAGACACACTTTCGCGTTATAATATTAGTATGGATTTATTTCATGGAGCCTCATTAATTGTAACTAAATGTTAGTTACAATTAACGAGGCTCCATGAAATTTTTACATTGAGTCTTATCAGTTACTTTTGTATAGCGACCTAGTTTACCTCATTTGCATTATGCCGGTATAACCTATGTATGTTAGCCACATGTTAACTTTAAATGTCAGCTACTAGGTATATGTGTATCACTTGGGATCGGTACATTTTTGGCGGATAAAAAAACAATCATAATATGTGTACAATTTTATATATTTTACTGGAACTCGGAATTAGCTTTATAAGTTCATACCAAGTTTTATTAGGATCGGATTAGCTGTTTACGCGCGAAGAGGAAACAGACAGGTACAGTTTACACAGACACTTTATAAGTTTCGAAAAAAGTGATAGGCCGTAAAAAATTACGAAAAAATTTTGATGCAACAAATTAAGTCTTGCCATCTCGTTCGGTTTCTCATAAGCATATTAAATCAAGCTACTTTATGTTAATGAAGCTAAATTATGAATCATAGTTTAAAATATGACTCTGCATATCTTGGCCTTATGAACTTGAGACAAAGGACCTTGCACTCAGAACAATCACATATTTCCACACAAAGGTTCAAAGTCATATTATTATAGATTGTAATTTACATATTGAATGCATTTATTTTTTTAATTTGTTCTGTACAGGTTTTGATGTTGATTAGAAATATCTAGATGTTAATTCTTAGAGAGATTGTCAAATCATTTTTTTATTACATATTAATAAACTTTGTCTAACGTTATAATATTTATGTAGCATAGGTATAGCATTAATCATTATAATTCACATTATTAATTTGTTATTAATATAATTCTGTTAGAAATAATAATAATAATAATTCTGTGACCTGCCCCCGTAGACAAGTGGCAAAACGCTAACACTAGCGCGTAGCGCTACAAAATGTATGGATTTAGTATTCACTAGCGAAGCGATGACTTATGTCAAATCGCATACATTTTGTAGCGCTAGCGTTAGCGTTAGCGCTTTGCCACTTGTCTACAGGCCCTGTAACGCAAAGTGAGGATTTTTTTATCTATGGATAATCAAGGTTACATTTGCTGTAAAGTTTTAGTTATCGTACTTCAAATGTCTCTCATTAGTGCTTGATCCCTTTTAAAGTGTAATGGGCCTATAACATGACCGTGGAATCACGATAATTAAAAATAATATAGTATGATTTATTTTTCTTATTCTTTCCACCACATCAATCTGGCCAGTGGCCTTGTGCTAATTATCTTTAGTTGGGTTATACTTTACTTTTTTGTTCTCTTTCAGCCATGCACTACACGCAACTGGGAGATCCAAGTGCAATTCAAAGTCCATGGGCGGGGCAAGGACCTTTTTGGGGACGGTTTCGCGATCTGGTACGTGCGGGACCGCATGCAACCGGGACCGGTGTTCGGCAGCCGAGACTTCTTCCAGGGGCTGGCTATCATCCTGGATACGTATAGCAACCATAATGGCGCGCATAATGTGAGTTGAGACGTTTGTTAGATGACTTAGGGTCAATTCAGACTGTAACGCGATGCGTAGATGCATTTTTTAATTTGACAGTCTTCAATTGCGTGAGACTGATGTTTCACGCAATTGAAGACTGTCAAATCCAATGAATGTCAAATGATTGCAAGTCTATGAATTTAATACAAATTCAGAAATGCATCTATTCGTCGCGTTGCGGTCTGAATTGACCCTAAAAGGTATTTAATATTATCTTGTTAACAATAAATTGTTAAAGTAATAATAAATATATTATGTATATTCCAGCATCAACATCCTTACATCTCGGCGATGATCAACAACGGCTCGCTCCACTACGACCACGACAGAGACGGCACACACACACAGCTGGCGGGTTGCGAGGCCAAGTTCCGCAACTACAACCACGACACACACCTGTCCGTCGTGTACAGAGACGACACGCTCGTCGGTGAGTGTCAATACAGACAGGGACGGCACACACACACAGCTGGCGGACTGCAAGGCCAAGTTCCGCAACTACAACCACGACACACACCTGTCCGTCGTGTACAGAGACGACTCGCTCGTCGGTGAGTGTCAATACAGACAGGGACGGCACACACACACAGCTGGCGGGTTGCGAGGCCAAGTTCCGCAACTACAACCACGACACACACCTGTCCGTCGTGTACAGAGACGACACGCTCGTCGGTGAGTGTCAATACAGACAGGGACGGTACACACACACAGCTGGCGGCTGCGAGGCCAAGTTCCGCAACTACAACCACGACACACACCAGTCCGTCGTGTACAGAGACGACACGCTCGTCGGTGAGTGTCAATACAGACAGGGACGGCACACACACACAGCTGGCGGGCTGCAAGGCCAAGTTCCGCAACTACAACCACGACACACCTGTCCATCGTGTACAGAGACGACACGCTCGTCGGTGAGTGTCAATACAGACAGGGACGGCACACACACACAGCTGGCGGGCTGCGAGGCCAAGATCCGCAACTACAACTACGACACACACCTGTCCGTCGTGTACAGGGACGACACGCTCGTCGGTGAGTGTCAATACAGACAGGGACGGCACACACACACAGCTGGCGGGCTGCGAGGCCAAGTTCCGCAACTACAACCACGACACACAACTATCCGTCGTGTACAGAGACGACACGCTCGTCGGTGAGTGTCAATACAGACAGGGACGGCACACACACACAGTTGGCGGGCTGCAAGGCCAAGTTCCGCAACTACAACCACGACACACACCTGTCCGTCGTGTACAGAGACGACACGCTCGTCGGTGAGTGTCAATACAGACAGGGACGGCACACACACACAGCTAGCGGGCTGCGAGGCCAAGTTCCGCAACTACAACCACGACACACACCTGTCCGTCGTGTACAGAGACGACACACTCGTCGGTGAGTGTCAATACAGACAGGGACGGCACACACACACAGCTAGCGGGCTGCGAGGCCAGGTTCCGCAACTGCAACCATGATATAGATTATAGACCATACACATGTGTGATGTGCCGTTGCCTATTGAGCTTTAGAACATCTATCGAAGCTTTGCAAGTCAGGTATTGTCATGATAGTATTAAAAATGATACTGTACAGTCGAGGATCGGGGTACAGGATTTTTAACTTTTTTGACAGTAAAAACATTTTATAATTTCAGTTTCACAGTAGTATTACCCATATTTCACGTACAAAATCCACATTCTGTGTTTATTAACATGAATCTCCACAGCAACCTTACATTTTTAATATTCTATTTCCAGTGTCAACGGACCTCGAAGGCAAGAACGCTTGGAAGGAGTGCTTCAAGGTTGAGAATGTGCTCCTACCGACCGGCTACTACTTCGGTGCGTCTGCCAATACTGGAGACTTGAGTGACAACCACGACATCATTGCCATCAAGATGTATGAGTTGGATTTGTTGGACTCGGTATGTATCATTGACTTATGCCCGAACATAGGACACTTTTTATCCCGGAAAAATCTACGGTGCCCACGCGATAAACCATTTTGGCGTAACTGAGTTAGTTACCGTACATTTTCCGCAAGTACTATCAGGCATTTTTGTACAACCGCTCCAGTGTATACAAGTCGCGACGTGCGCGCTGACTGAATGAACGTTCAACGAATCTTGCACGACAGAGCAAGATTGAAAGACGTGTACTCCACCCGCTTAGCTGTTCTATCTTGATTTATTTCTGTGGATACAATACTATTTATATGGGCAGAGACTAGAGCTACTGTCAAGTGTTACTGATGTTGTTCTGATCCGGTTTATGGCGCATTTGTTATAAAACTGTGTTTAAAATAATAATTAAATAAATCAATTAAAAAAAAAAACTAAAAATTTATACAACACATTCTCAATTTGAATTTACCCTTTACAGCAAAACAAGGACGAGGACAGATCACACATAATACCGTCTGCGGCCTCATTCGAGGCGCCTCGGGACCGCATCGAGGACGACAAACCGGCCATGTCCGGAGTCAAGACCTTCCTTACCATGATGTGTGTGGCGATTGTGATCATCATCCTAGTGGTACTGGGTATCATGTGGTACCAGAAACGACAGGAACAGTCGAGGAAGAGGTTGTATTAGACTGGTAAAGATATTTAAAGATACAAGTGGAAGAATCAGATAAGTAACATTTTATAACATACGGAAAATTAGGGTCACCGCAGATATACAATTTCAAGTTGTCAACTTCAACTTTTTAATTGTGGTTAATCGGAAAGGAATCGCGGTTCTGATACGATTGGTGTCCAATTATTTAGTTGGAAAAATGTGGGAGCTCTCATAAGTTGCTATAGTATACTATGCTATTTAGTTAGCCTACTTGAAACAATTGTAAATCGGTGGTCGCTCTCGCTCATTTTTTCCCGTATAATTTCAACAAACCTTGTAACTTATTTACTTCATCAACTGGCTAATATGTATATCTGGCTACACAGAAAATCCAGAGTTTTTTTCAAATCATTTTTCCGGCCCTAAACCCTTCAACAATGCAAAAAATTGCATATTTTTATTGTTACATACCCGTTCTTCCACGCACGTCTTCATAACGATACTTAGGTTTCTTACTTTTTGTTTTGAAACCCTAAGGTGAAGGCAAATGTCGCCAACCGCATGTTTATTTTCTATTATGGTATTGTACTATCAGAGAATTCTAAGGCAGATGGCGGACCTAAGTAATTTGGTCGCGTTAACTGTTAAGTCAAACCCATCCGACCGATCACAGCTAACATTAAGACGGGGGCTCTTAGGCCCGTATTTTTAGTCAGTACTTAAGATGCGACCCGGTCTCAAGGCGCAGTTCGGCTCTGTGATTGGTCCAAATTTTGACAGCTAACCAATCACAGAGCCTGAACCGTGTCTAGAGACCGAGATGCATCTTGAGTACTGACCAAAAATACGGGCCTAAATGTTAGCAGACAGTCGGCCGATAGTTTGACCAAATTGGGTTTCAGTATATTATTATCGGCTGATACAAATCGTCTATATGTGTGCACCTTCATACATCTTCGTACTGATTAAGCTTTCGATCAAACTATCGGCCGACTGAAAGTGCAGTCTGCGGGGGCTCTAAATTGACATAAGCCGACTACATGACGTAGGTCCGTCAACTGCCAAGGAATCAATTTCCTCAATGGTACTTTGTCTGAACCCATCCTAACTTAGCCAAGTCGAGAACTTATCTGCACGTTGACAATAATTTAATCTCATAGAAAGATGCTTGTGTAAGTGTATACGTACACATATTTTTTTCACACAGATGTAAAACAATTTCGGTTTCGTATGAAACCTCGCACATTCGTCCGCACCGTACGCGCCGCATCTCGTGTACTATGCGGTGCGATCGACGCGTACGGCGCGTACGGTGCTGACAAATGTGCGCTCAGCTTTAGTCGTCCGTGTGCACGAATTTAGGGCCGATTCACACCGGAATGGCAGAGGCGAGGCGAGCAGTTTCAGTGTCATATGATTTTAAACTTTATCTTCATAATTGTAATACATAGTATCGCTTGAGAAATCGACACCGCCGGCGGCCGCAAGAGGCCACGAGCGTCCACGGGCGGCCGTAGATTTCTCAAGCGATACTATGTATTACAATAATGAAGATAAAGTTTAAAATCATATGACACTGAAACTGCTCGCCTCGCCTCTGCCATTCCGGTGTGAATCGGCCCTTATTGATATCATCCTTAATGAACTAACAACAATTGTATTATTGCTAGCATGGAATAAATGTAATTTATTTTTATTGACGAGTTGAATATTCTAAAATACCATTAAAATATTCCTTTATCAATTTAGCAATAATGATATTGTCATTTTGTATGAAAGAAGTCATTACTTTAAGATATTATGTTGATGAATTCGACTGATATTAGTCATTTAAATGATAAAATATAATATTCTTCTTGATTCCTGACCAACTTCACTATGTAACGGAATTTTCATAATTTTATTTCTATTTATAAATGGGAAGGGAAGGAAAGGTCGGACTTCGACACCCCAAAATCTTCAATTTATATGTTTCTTTTTGTTATAGTTATGTCAAAAAAACTTTGCTATCAAATTCTTAATGTTTCACCTACTGTATTTTTTTTTCTTTCTCATTGTTTATTATTTGATATTTCTTTACATTATAGTATCTAGTTCCTTCAAAATCAATGCAATCTTTATACAACATTAATTTTTAGGTGTTTATGTAAAGTATCTTATGTTCTTTAATCCATTCCCAAGATATTAATACGGCTTAAAAACACCTTTATAAAAATTTTGTAAACACGCTATGTTTGTAATATCCATGACACATCACAAAAACCTTTTTTATACATTTCTGTTGTATACCCAAGTTATATGCATGATTTACATCCAATTATGTATATTGCTATACTTAGTGGCCCGTAATATCTTTTCATAATAATATTATTGTCGTCATAATAATAATTTCCTTTTTTTGGACTCACAAGTGCTTAAAGACCACTGACCTCCAATAATTAATAGAGATCAGTGTTAAAGACTGTTAATGTTATACAAGGTGTAACAAAACTAAGTGATAAAATATGATAATACCTACTAATTTAAGGTGTATGTGTTCTTTATTAGAGTTGATTACGAAAGTGGCAGCGCTGAAAAAACATTTTTTTATGATTTGTATTTTGTATGGGCAAGCGCCCGCGCGTCATGAACTTTTTCGTACAAAGATGAAAAAAGTTACGCTTTCAGCACTGCCACTTTCACAGACTGTGAAAGTGGCAGTGCTGAAAGCGTAACTCTCTCGTAACTCGTAACTCTCTCTACAAGGAAGTAGGAACACGTACACACCCTAAAGTATTATCACTTAGTTGTGTTACACCTTGTGTATTGAACCTTATTTTTTGTACTGGGTACTGGTAAATCTGCTGTTAAAATAACCAACTAAAATGTAAGTAGATTTTATAAAAGAAAGTCAGTGTACATTTGGAATTGTTGTATGGTGTGTGTTCTTAAAATAAAAGTGATTTAAATAGTTTTGTTTCTATTCAGTAACTTTTATTCCTCTTTTGCCTTGTATGTTTCAATCACGTTGTGATAATAATATTATAAGTAACCAACTAGATGACGCCCGCAACTCCGTTACCTCAAATTTTTTATCACGCGTGAACCGTACGTTTTTCCGGGATGAAAAGTATCCTATATCCTTTCCCGAGACTCAAAGAAAGTATCTCCGTACCAAACAGCAAAATCGGTTCAGCGTTTTGTGGTAGAGAGGTAACAGACAGACACACTTTCACATTTTTATTATTATTTTGGTTATAAATTATTATTTAAATCGGTTCCGGTCTACAAATATATACTTGTAATCTGTGGGTTCCGGGTACTAATGGGGCTGCCCTTCTATAATCTGTGGGGCTGCCGCTATTCTGTAACTCACCCTGACATGCGCAAGTTAAGTCGGCACTACATATAGGCGAACGCGTTGGCCAACGTGTCGGCCCAATGTGTAGAACGGGCGACTCGCGCGTTGGCGGTAGGTATTTAGACGTTGGCCGACGCGTTTTGTCGGCACTACATATAGGCGAACGCGTTGGCCGACGCGTTGGCCAATGCGTTGGCTAACGCGTTCGCCTATTTGTAGTGCCGACATTATAAATTGATGTCAGTGTGAGTGTCATGTTCTAAAGTACCTATTTTTCTAAAATCTGACAGATCTTTTTTTCTTTTTTTTTCTTCTTTTTTGGCAACTTGACACAAAGGATGTGTATGTTGTGCCACAGACAAGGTGAAAAGGTAAGGATTATGGCGGGAAAACCATATTCCTTCTATTATATTTACATCGTCGTTTTCATGTATCGTCAGGTCTAAAGTCTAGTCAAAGTCTAAGTAAAAGTCAGGTAAATGACTAGTCATTGGACAGTACTAGCGTGGTACTAGTAATTGGACAGAGTACAAAAACACAATATTTGGGTTGCTTTAAAAACTACCTGTTTTTCTTTAAAATCAGGCGTTCTACTACTTTAGAAATAGGCAGTTTATCAGTGGCTCACGCGCGCCCGTCGGTGCAGCACGCTTGCGTTCGATATACGAGTTGTTTACGTGTTGTTATCGCGCGGCGAGTTATCGTTTCTAAGAATTGCAATGAAGCGCATGCCTACGGGCTATGGATAGCGGTTCACTCGATTCACCTTCCGACGATGAGCAGGATGGTGTTGTATCTAACCCATTAGAAGATTTGTCGGAGAGTAATATGGAGGTTTCGATGTTGTGCGGGAGCGGTGCAGTACTTATGAATGAAGAAGTAGATAGTCAGAGAGCAGAAAAGAGGTTTCGATGTGAAGATGAGGAGGACGTATGGTTGGAGGTAGGGAGAAGAGGTAAAATTTTAGCGCGCAGTTCATCGAAGGATGATAGCACTAGAATTGCGCAGGATCAGATTGAAGTGAGCATTACGTCGAAAAAGGAGCCGTTGCCTAAACAAATAGGGTTGGCGCGTATTTTGAAAAATGAGAACATAGGAAATATTGTTAATATTAGATATGTGAATGCTTACAGAATTTTATTAAAATTTAGTACGGAAGAGAGCGCAGAAAAATTATTAAGCTGTAAATTCTTTACGGAGCACGAATATAAGTGTCAGAAAACTTTCGAAGTTGGCATGTCTTACGGAACTTTAAGGGACATCGAAAAGGATCTGACTGAGGAGGAAATTTTAAAGGATTTAGAAAGTAGCATTCCCATTTTAAGTGTCAAACGATTAAAGAGACGTAACTTTGATAATGGTAAATTGGAGGACAGCGAATGCATTCGATTGTGTTTTAAGGGGCCTACACTACCTTCATATGTTTATACCTACGGGATGAAAGTCAAAGTGGAACCTTATATATTTCCGGTGACGCAGTGTTCCAAATGCTGGCGGTTTGGTCATTCTTATAAAACATGTGCACAAATTCCTATAACTTGCCCTAAATGTGGAAAATCGCATCCGAACTGTGAGACTTCAACGTTTCGATGTGTGAATTGCTCTGGTTCGCATATGGCTCTGTCAAAATCGTGTCCAGTTTATACCAAAGAGAGGAAAATACGAGAGCTGATGGCAGAGTTTAACTGTTCTTTTAAACGTGCGCTTACTATGTATGTTCCACCTTCTCCTCAAGAAGACAGGACTCAATTTAGGCAATCTGACAATACTGAGAGTCATATTTTGGTACAGAGCTGTTCATCGCAACCTGAAGTCAATTCTACGTATGCTGAGGTTCTTAAATCGACACCCGATACTCGACCGTCTACATCTAAATCAGTTAATAATATTCAAAAAGAGATAAGTAAGAAAACAAGAAGGCAATTTAATAATGAGAAAGATAATGATTTTTGGAATGAGCAGCATGATAATACCTCGGAAAATACAAAAAATGAAGAAGAACAAGAATCTAGAAACATAGACCTGATACAGAGGATTAAAGAAGTTATTTTTATGAAAAGAATGAGTTTTAAGGAGAAACTGAAAGCATGTGGGTGGTTAATTTATGACTGGGTTATTAATATAATTGCGAATTACTTCTCGGAGTGGCCGGTTATTCAATCATTTATTCAAAATGGATTTGGCAACTCAACGAACGATTAATTTAATCCAATGGAATTGCCAGAGTATACGATCGAAGCTTGTGGATTTTGAATTATTACTTTCCCAAGAAAAAGTCCATATTGCTATTTTAAGCGAAACGTGGCTAAAGCCAGACAATATACTCAGAATATCAGGATACAGTGTTATACGTCAAGACCGGGATGATGGTTACGGCGGGGTGGCTTTGATTATACATTCCAGTATAAAATTTCAAGCATCTCAGGTTTATAATCTTAATTCTGGAATTCAGGTCCTTCATGTTAAAATCTTGAATTGCTTTAATATAGAAAATATAATTTCGATATATTGTCCTCCAAATGTTCGCACAACAGCTGGCGACTGGGATACAATTTTTAGCCTGTGTCAGAATAAAACTGTAATTGCCGGAGACTTCAATGGTCACCATTCCTGCTGGTCATGTAAAACGGATTCCAGGGGTAGTCAACTTTTTGACGCTATGTTAGATAAAAATTTCGTATGTTTGAATAATGGGTCATTGACTAGAGTCAAATTAGTTAATAACAGGTTACAGATATCGTCCCCTGATGTCACGTTTGCCTCAAATGATATTGCTTTGCAGTTTAGCTGGAATGTTTCTAATGAGTGTCTAGGAAGTGACCATCTGGTTATAAAGTATGCCACACACACTGTTGCTAATTCAGTTAGCTCTGAGAAAAGAAATTTTAAGAAAGCCGACTGGGAAGGGTACTCCGAGGCACTTGATCGTGCATTAATAGGTTTTTCTTTAGCTGACGAGCCACAGGAGGCATATAATCAATTTATTTCTGCGATTGAAAACGCTGCAGACTTACATATACCGTATATAAAGATTTGCCAGGATCCTCTTCGTTTAAATAAATTTACTCCGAAACCATATTGGAATGTTGATATTTCTCGGGCAGTGGCTGAAAGACGCTTAGCCTTAGCAAATTTTAGAAGAAACCCCACGCCTGATAATTTGACTTTTCTGCAAATAAAGACGGCATCAACACGTAAGTTGATTCGAAAAGCCAAACGACGTTCCTGGCAAGAATTTTGCAGCAGTATAGATCACACAACATCATCGAATGATATGTGGCGTCGGATGAAGTGGCTTAAGGGGTATAGGCTTCCAGGTCATTCAGGCGTTGACAAGGAAACTGCAAGTAATTTACTACACAGTTTGTCTCCAGATTATGTGTCACCCATGAAACCTAAGTTTTATTCCATTAACCGTTCTCTTGAAGGTGAAATTTCGATGCAGGAGCTTAATCGTGCCATTAAATCCAAAGATACTGCACCAGGTCTAGACAATATTTCTTTTTCAATGATAAAGCATCTTCCTTTGATTGGTAAGCAAATTTTAGTTAAATTATACAACACATTTCTAGAAAAAGGTTTTGCTCCAACACAGTGGAAAAACGTCAAAATTGTGCCAATTCCTAAGCCCGGAAATGCCAATGTCCAAAGTCAAGAGGTTCGTCCAATTGCTCTTATATCCTGTTTATGCAAAATTTTTCATACAATTTTGAAACATAGATTAGAATGGTACTTAGAGTCTAAAAATTGTTTTTCAGAGAATACAGTAGGTTTTAGAAAATCACGTTCATGCTTAGATAGTCTTTCCCGTTTAGTTTCTCAGATTCAACTGGGTTTTAGCTATAATTTAGTTACGTTGGGATGTTTTATAGATATAAAAAATGCCTACAACAATGTTGATATTTCGGTTTTATTAAGCATTTTGGATAAGATTGGGGTGGGTTCTAAAATTTGCTATTACTTATGGGATTATTTGAGTGCTAGGCAATTAAGTTTAAAATATTCAAAGTTAGGCGTTTTAACGCGATTTACAGGGCGTGGTATTCCTCAAGGGGATCCTTTATCGCCTACATTGTTTAATGTCGATACTATGCACATTTGTAAAATGATTTAAAATGTTCTTACCTCACAATATGCTGATGACTTTGTTTTATTCGGTTCATATAAATTAATTGCGGAAGGTTGTCGTAATATGGAGTCAGCTCTTAAAGTTTTTTCCAAATTGATAGAAGATCTTGGTTTGGAGATATCTGAGAGGAAAACTAAGCTCTGCTTATTTAGTAAAGGTTTTAATAGACAAGACGTAGATGTACGTATTAATGAAAATAGACTGCAGGTTGTAGAATCTATAAAATATCTAGGCATGTGGATAGATCGATCTCTTAAATGGGGTAAACATATAAACGAAGTAACGCATAAAACTATTAAGTTTGTAAATGTACTCAAGGTATTGTCTGGACCTGGCTGGGGCGTTCATCCTATTCATTTAAGGAAGTTGTATATAGCCATAATTCGTAGTAGGTTGGATTATGGCAGTTTTCTTTATGACACAAGTGTTAAATCACATCTGGCGAAGATTGATAAAGTTCAAAATCAATGTATGCGTGTTATAGGAAGTTTCATAAAGAGCACCCCAATCCATGTTATGCAAAATGAGCTTTGTTTGCAACCTATGTATCTGCGAAGGTACTATCTAGGGGGGAAATTTTGGTTTCGAAGTTGTAGTGTTCGTGGTAATTTAAACAGTGAACTTATTGTTCAGCTTTTTGACCGTTGTAGTAGATCAGGTTATTGGAGTCGTAAGAGAAAACCACTTCTTACTGAGATTTATAATTCTTTCAGATCTACTTCTATGTATGTTTCTCCTAAACTAGAAATGTATAGTCTTGATACCTGGGTGCAAAATATTGATTTAGACAATAAGATGTCTTGCTATATTGATGGACTTACAGGGTCTAAAAGAAATGTGGATATTTCGTATTTAAAGATAAGATGTAATCAACTAATTAATACAAAATATTATGGTTTTTATTGTATTTATACAGATGGGTCTAAAGGAAGAGATGGTGTAGGTGCGGCGGTTTTTAATCCTCAGACTAATGTTAGATTAAAATTCAAAATAAACTGGAATGTTTCAATAATGTTCACAGAATTAGTTGCTCTGTTAGAGGCTCTTGCTTACGTGTCTCGTTTAAGTTACAGTAAATTTGTTATCTTCACAGATGCTAGAAGTGCTCTGCAACATTTAGCTCGGTGCACCTCGAGTTTTCGAGGAGTACCGATAGCTTATAAAATTTTAAATACTTTGCAAAGATTGGTGGGGTCTGGGGTAACTGTTCACCTTCAGTGGATTCCGTCTCATGTCGGGCTAGAGGGAAATGAGGTAGCAGACAGGTTGGCAAACGAAGCGGTTGTCGACGGCATGCCTTATGATATACTTCCTTATTATTCTGATGTTTTACCTGAGTTGAAAGTTAAAGTTCACAAGCTTTGGTTAGAGTACTTTGATGGTATATCGTCGAATAAGGGCGTCTGGTATAGAACGTTACGGTCTAAGCCGTTTTTATACCCTTGGTTTAGCTATAGTAAGTTTAGCAGAAATATTTTGGTTCTTGCATTTAGGATACGATCTGGACACATTCCACTGAATAAGTTTGCGTTTTTAATGGGGAAGAATGAGTCTTCAAACTGTGATGTATGTGGGACTATTGAAGACGTCTATCATATTTTAGCGGAATGTGTTCGGAACGCATCATTTAGAGATAGTTTATCTAATAAGTTTATGTTTAATAGCGTAGGCGGCGTTAACATTGCACTCTCGGAACCTTTATCTAGTGATGCTATATGTTTGTACAAGTTAGTTAAGTTTGGCTTAGATGTAAGAAATTGTTAAATTGTAATTGTGTAGCCTTACGAGGACGACATGGTCGCCTTTGTGATCCAAGTCCTAAATAAAGATTAAAAAAAAAAAAAAAGAAATAGGCAGTTTTTGAAGCAACCTCAAGGCCCTATACAGGGTGTAAAAAGACCACTTCCGATAACTTTGGGGTGTTATTATACTACATTTTCTGATTACAAAAATGTACTTTTATTTAAATTTATTTTTTCAAAAAAAATTTGTTTATTAATATATTTTTTATAATAAATAACCTTTAGACAAAACGATAAACCACTTACAAATTTTTTTTTTTTTTTACTTTTATTTTTTTTATCCCGATACGTAATGTAGAAGACGCGAGTCATTGATATCAACTGTAGCGCGCTTAATAACATAAGGTCGTAAACGACCATACTGTACGGTCGCGGCAGTTTTCAGCCTTTTGCTCTTTCCAACCTATCAAGAACCATGACATTCAACTTTCTCATGTAACTCAGACCTTTGACCTATGATCTCTTACCTAGGCTAATTTAATCCTTCGATCGCAAAAGACAAAGCCGATCTTCTGGGTAAGCTAACGACCCTAGATGGACTTGGTTTGGACATGGTGGAGTTCGGGTTTGGCATAAAGCGCTGCTATCATACGGGCTCCCCGAGATATTATGCAAGTATAAAGGTCGTAGTTGCCGATGAATGCTTGGAAACTCAGTCTGCTGATGCTGATATCTCATATTTCTCTGTCATTGAGAGTCGAAACGAACTTGTGTCTAAAATAGAGAATTCATTGGACAAACAAAAAAGGTAGATGTAACAGTCCAATTCAACCCCGCCAAGACACAAGTCTGCGCGTTTACCACAAAAAAAAGTCATCAATGGTCGTATATCCTCGTTAGGTGTTTCTTTAATCATTGCTCGTTAACAATCTCCCCTAGCATTGAAATACTTGGCATAAAGTGAACATATTGAGTGAAGTCCAGTCCAGTTCCGATATCATCTAGAGGGCAAGGGCAAGTTAGCCTCGAAGAAGCTTGGTGTTCTTAACAGAGCGAGACAGAATTTCGGTCCAGACCAACGCCTACAACTCTAGCAGGTTCGGCCTCATATGGAATATATCTTTGAGTTTTAGTTTTCAATGTTTGCAATTTTGAATTTGAAAATAGTTCGGAAGAGATTTAAGCCGGAAAATAGTATGGACGTAACAGATCTGTATAAGTAGAATATCATTGGTAGAATATGATAGTTTTTTCGATATGCGTTTTGAAAAATTGGATCTTTTAAGATAAGCGTTTCAAAATTTTCGCCCTCCTTATATGTGCAAGCATTTGAATTTTATGAGTTCAATAGTTGTTAATAAATCCGAAGTTATGAACCTCTTGAGCCTTTCGAGATAGGGACGAGAAAATTTCGGCATATTTTGGGGACGTAAAATATGGTGTTTGAAGTAATATAAAGCTGTGGCTGATAAAAGATCCACTTAATGTGAATATTTTTGAAACGTACTTAAGTATTAAGTGGGTCATCATGATCAGCCTATTGCCGTCCACTGCTGAACGTAGGCCTACCCCAATGAGCGTCAACCATCCCGATCTTGGGCAGCCCTCATCCAGCCACTTTCTTTAAATCGTCGGTCCAATATAATAAAAGATCCACTTAATGTGAATATTTTTGAAACGTACTTAAGTATTAAGTGGGTACCAATTTAATAATAATTATGCTTACCTATCACTTAAAAGGGCGTAACTTTTTATATTTGTATTTGTTTTTCATTTATTTTACTAAAACCGAAAATACCGAATATCCCGGTTTTCGTAAAATGAACACCGGTATTGAGAAGACCTAAATTTGGCCTGGTATCCCGGTATTTTCGAAATTCGGGATCCCGGTTTGCGACCCCTAATCTAGTCATTTACCCTAGCTTGCTACATATTTTAATAATCTGTACTTTTAAGCCGCGTTGACACTATCAAAGTATGCTTTGAGTTTTGACAAAGTAGATTTGACAAAGTAGCTTTGTTCAAAGTTCACTTTGATACCTATTGACACTAACATAGTTCACTTTGATCATTTTCTTCATTCTTCAAGATCGAAAGATGTCGGACCAGACAGATTTATTGCTAAATGGCGTCGAAATTGTAGCAGACTTGTTATTAGAAGAGCTAAGACGGGAAAAAAAAAAAAATTGTTGTTCTTGTAATTTTTGAGCCGCACATCCCAAAGAACAGCTTCTGCCTCGTATAATTAGACGAAATTGAAAGTATCGCGTTCACTCCATTTTCTTTTATTGCGAAATGCCACCGTTTTGTGCAGTTGACGCCATTTTGATTTATCAACTGACATCCAAGTAGGCTTGGAAAAGTTGAACGCGGTCCAAGTCCACTCTGATTAGACGCCGTCATCCATGTGCGCATTGATAAGTGTTGCCATGATCAAAGTAGCGTCCAAAAAGCCGTCAAATCTACTTTGTCCAAGCGGCAAGCATACTTTGATAGTGTCAACGCGGCTTTATTCTGTGGCTTCACTTCACTAAGCGTCCAAAAAGCCGTCAAATCTACTTTGTCCAAGCGGCAAGCATACTTTGATAGTATCAACGCGGCTTTAATCTGTGGCTTCACTTTACCAAATATATACTTGTAATCTGTGCACTTCACGTTCACGAGTTCACGGCTTAAATGTGTTCTGTGCAAATATATACTAGTAGGCTGCGTTCCAGATGACGTTAATTTTGACCAAAACGCTCAAAACGTCCCATTCTGCCGTTCCCTTTGGCGACCGGGGTCGTTTTGATAGCGGCTATGACGTCACTCATGACGTCATCAATTTCGCTCAAGCAACGCTCAAAACGACCCACGACGAAAATGGGTCGTTCTAGTTTTTTTTATTATTTTAACGTAACAATATCGCAAAGACCATATTCGGAAAGTTTTCAGGAGCGAGTAGCGACAAAAAACTTCATATAATTTCATTGCAAAACATAATATTTTTAATTGAAATATATTAAATATAATAAAATAAAATATTTTGATTAAAAAGAAATTGTTTTAAATGAAAGATCAAATATTTTCCTATAAAATACTAAGTTATCGTCTCTCCTGGTCTTTTAAATTCTTCATTAGACTAAAGATTGATTACATTTTCGTAGTCATTGATTCGTGGTCTAAACTTTCGCTTTTCGCGATCATAATTGTGGAAAAGTGCATTCCACTCTTCATCTGAACTAGATTCACTAGAAATGTCTGAATCATTATTCCGATGCACCTGTAAAATATGTCTAACTGCCGTAAAAATATCCATTTCGATAATCGATAGGTACCTAAATATTATTCAAATAAAAGCGGTAGACTCGAATTCTAACTTAGGGCCCCCGCGCACGAGCAACTTAGTTGCATGGCGATTTATTTGTCTCTTGATCAAGTCTAGGAGCTAGTATGGAAGTGCGCGCACGTAGCGACGCGACGCGACGCAACTCTGTGCAACTTTTTTAGTTGCAACGCAACTGTCTCCTTCCCTATTGGTTTCTATGCAAGTGCGCGCACAGGCAACAATAAAGTCGCCGACCGGCCCAGTGTTGCCAGATCAGGGGATTTCCCCTAAAAAGGAAAGGGAAGCTCCCTAAATCTAGATTTAGGGAGCTTTCGTCCAAGATAGGGGCAAAATAGAGGCAAAATATCGGGTTTTCCCCTAGATTTTCATGAACGAGGCCAGGTCGTAAGATTCTGCACAGTTCATCAAAACTTTCGACACTCATTCTAAAGAAAACGTAAAATTTTTCTGGGTATGCTCTCAATTTCATAAACACAGTATGAAATTTCCCAAGAGTCAGGCGATCGCTCCATAATGGATGCACCCAATATTCTATTTTGCGACGCTTTCTTCGGTTTTTTATTGCGAGTGCAACAACCACAGCCGTCTCGACCAAATCCATGTTGATGACTGTCTAGAAAAATCGGAAAAAAGTTGCGTTGCTGTCGCACTCGTGCGCGCACCCCTGCGACATGGCCGCAATTTTTTCGAAAGAGACAAATAAATCGCCGTGCAACTAAGTTGCTCGTGCGCGGGGGCCCTTAACCTCTTTCAGCTGTCACCTGTCACTGTCACCTCGCCAGAGCGCTCAAAACGCTCCATAATGGGCATTGTCCAAAAAAAATTACATGTACTTTTTATAATTTTTTTCGTTAAAATAGGGTATTTTAAGAATATAAATTCAATAATTTTGAAATTCATTGGCTAGTTTTTTCTCAATAAATTTTTAAAGTTTCGCTCTGACGTCATCATCGGCGGCCAATTGACCTCTGCAAAATGTTTTTTTTTCCTTTGAATCTTATTTATAATGGATGGTTCGTCAAATACAAGTTCTCATTATGTGAAAGCTGATACGAAAAGCTTACCAAAAGTTCGAAACGTAATGTTGGTCGAATTTATTGCTAATTTAACGCCATTAAAGGTCAAACTAAGGTTAAACATATTTGTTCAAAAATATAAGTAACTAATGGGTATTTTTTTCGTTTATATACAGAAAAACGATCACTGACCTTATTCCTCGAAATGTTTTTGTAATGAGCAAAATTGAAAAAAAATGGACAATCCCCATTCCGTTCCACTTGGGTTTGTGACATTGACGCTCACATTTGCTCACATGCTAATGGAACGGGAGAAACGAAGGTCTTGAGCGTGAGCGTTATTAACAATATATAATAGTAATCTGTGGTTATTAACGTCATCTGGAACGCAGCCGTAATCTGTCGTTCTGTGGTTCACGCCAGCCGTCATTGCGGGCCGTGGTTAAATTTGCAAATATTTACTGAATTTATTAGCATTTAGTAGAATAAAATAATTTAGTTCTGTGAATCAACTTGTAGTAAATACCACTATATAATATACCTCTGTAACAACTAAGGTTGTTAAAAAGATGGACGTAAAGTCCTACTTATTTTCTTGGGCCGCCAAGAAAGGACTGACTCCACAGCTTGATATTCGAGCTACGGGTAAGTATAATTAGTAGAATTACCATATGTAACCCTACATATAAACCTTCACGAGCTGCTTTAGAAATTTTATTGGTTATGTTGCTTTCGCATCCACTACCGCCGACTAAAACGTCAAATTGTGCTTCTAAGGTCCGAAGCACCGGCAACGTTTCCTATGTGAGGCGAGGATCGATGGCTACGCTTACGTCGGCGCTGGGAACTCGGCTACCAAAAAGGAAGCCGAGAAGAATGCGTCGCGGGATTTTATCAACTTTCTCGTCAGATCTGGCGAGGTCCCCGCGTCGGAGGTACCTGGTGACGTCCAGGTTAAGGCAGAGTATAATGAAGGGGCACCGCCGCCTGCCAGCAACATACAGGGCCAAGGAAATAATTATCAACAGCAGCAACAGAGACCAGTATTTCAGGTAAGTTTTTGTGATTTAGGGTGAAGCCAAATGAGCGTAATTTGTGAGTCGCAGGATTTCTGCTGCGTTAATATCTTTTCATACAAATCATGACACAAAATTACGCTTGTATGAATCAAACAGGACTTTTGTATGAAACTTAATGCAGCAGAATTCTGCCGAACTGAAATTCTTCAATTTACAAATTATGTTCATTTGTCGTAGGGCGAAGGCCCTAAAGCACAAAATTTTGCAGTCTAACCTATAATGAGAAGCATACTTGTAGTAACCCATGTCTTTTTATGGGCTACCAATAGTATTTTGTGTCATTGTGTCATGTTTTATGCCTACAGAAGCCAATAAAATAACTTTTATCTAAACAGTTACAGTATTACTATCTTTATAATAGTCTGTAATTGAGCATTTGTGAGCATTCAGGCTAGACTTTTTCCAAATAAATTATTCAAATACACCAACATCATAATACAAACCTATTTTAATATGTCCATCTCAGGAAGGTATGAACCCCGACACAATGGGTCCAGCGTACCAGGGGTTTAGCGGAGGTCAAAGATTCACATACATGGACCGTCTTCAGCAGCAGAAAAATGTTGAGGAAGCGGAGGACCTCGACGTGAACGCCAGTCTCCATGGTAACTGGACCATGGAGAATGCTAAGTCAAAACTACACCAGTTCATGCAAGTGAACAAGATTCATGCCGATTATGTGTACAAAGCCGTCGGCCCCGATCACACCAGGTAAAATATAATAGCTTAAGTCACAGTTGAATAATTGAAGATGTGAGTGGAAGAACCAGGTAACTGACAGTAAAAAATTGCCTTTTTTGCATAAATGGAGGCTTTAGGGCAAGTAAAATTATTTAAAATAAACTGGATTTTATATGTAGCCAGATGATAAAGTAGAAAACAAAACTTGCAACTTACAAGTTTTGTTCCAATTATAAGAGAAAAAATGAAAATTCCACTCACATCTTTTAAAAAGCTATTGCTAGCCTTATATTTTGTCATTGTATACTTTATTTAAAGCTATCGATTATTCACAATGATTGAAAAATCAATGGCTGATTTATTTATTTTTTTATCTTGGAGAATGGCCAAGTTTGAAAAGTGGTGTGGAATATTCTGATGGCTGTGGCATGAAAATGTTTCTCATTTAATACAAATCATTACTTATTGAAAAATACAAAACATATAACAATAAACAAAAGTTTTTCTTAATCATTTTAAATTAAGTGAATATTTAAAATTATTATTATATTATTAACAAAGTTATTGCTTATTTAAATATATTGCAGTAAGGGCGTAATATAAATATCTTTTGGCAGTTGTTGTTATTCCAAATTTTTGTATGAATGAAAATTGCTTAAAACCATGAGAAACATTTTTGTATTTTTTTTTTTTATTGTGGTGCAGATGACTTTTGCCACTAAATATTCCATACCAAAAATTTGGCAAGTTGGAAGCAAACTTTGCAAGTATATGGCAAGGTTTCCTTCATAGAATCAATGTAAAAAGCTTCTCTGTGACAAAACAGTAATAAGACAAGTTTAAATATAATCAGCCAACAGTGTAAAAGATGAGTGTATCTTAACAATATAAGCCTCGATTTATATTTGTCTGCGCAAACAAGGTTACAATTTCTTGTGATCTTGCGGTGTAGCCAACCGCTTGTTTGGGCAGATGCACACAAATCGAGCATTAGATACTATCAGGGAAGTTATTAAGCAGGGCAAGTCTTAAGTTTTAAGTTTTAATGTTGTTTCCTAGTAATAAAAGCAACATTAATGTTAATACAAGACACAAGTATTTTCAAAAGTCAAAAGTGCACTACTATAAGACTCCACTGCTTACTAATGAGATTCCCTGATAGTACAGAATATAGATATAAAAAATATTATATTGATGTAAAATAACCAGTAATTTTGCACTGTTGGCTGTTATAATTGTCTTAGACTGTTTTGCACAGGGTTAGCTTTATAAAATGATGATCTTCGGCCATTCTTCAAGAAAATACCTGTCATCTAGTAATGGAGGTAAGTTTCAGTTTTTTTTTGTAGTTTTCTATTTCGTGTACTAGTTAGGGTTCCCTAGAACAATTTCTTTTGTGAGTAGCTTCGTTTTGATAAGACAAACATTTTTACAGGCATACATAATCTGCGAAAATTTCATCTCTCTAGCTATTACCGTTCTTGAGTTAGAGCCTGGAGACAGACAGACGGACAGACAGACATCAAAATCTTAATAATAGGTCTGGTTCTGTTTTAGGGTTGATACGGTCCTAAAAATAGTACAATCCTATTTTAGTACCGTCAAAGCAAAGTATGAAATCCTCTCTATCTCTATTAGCTACCACTTTCAAGATTTTTCGCAGATAAAAATGTTATTTGTCTTATCAAACTTCAAAGTGAAGCACACAAGCTCACAAAAAAATTACAAGTTTTTCAAAATAAATTATTGTGCATGAATAACACAGTAATACAATAAATGCTTGAAAGAGCATAAAGTGAAGACTTTAGTTGCATAATAATCATTTTACTATAAAATATAATTTATTATCTCTGAATCAGCTTATAATATTTTTACTTTTGTTGATGTTGCCAGTTACCACTTTAAGCTTTCGACAGAGTCGAAACGAGACAGGATAAAACGCCGAATTTTTAACATCGATGTTTCTTGTTTAAACTAAAACAATAGAGAATGCAGCTTTTTGTAATTCGAAATAAAAATTATTTTATATTGTGGCATTAGGATTTACGTCATTGCCGTTCCACCCGTGACCCTATATGTATATACAGTATAAGTACTATTATTTGCTATAAAATTTCAATCTCTATTGATCTCTGTCTCGCTTCGTTTCGGCCTTACTTCTCACCAATAATGTTTATATTACGAACAATTCTTTAGGAGTTTCTGCTGCGAGCTGACTATATTTGTGCGTCAGCTTGGACGCAACGTGACGGGACGAGAGACAGCGTCGAATAAACAGACAGCTAGCAAGTCGTGCGCGTTATCTGTTATACGTCAGCTGTACCATCTCGGAGTTATAGAGGCGTATAGTGGGACGCTGAAGAAAGATAGGTGAGTTTTTTATTTAACTAACGGTAAAGCTAACCACCCGTCGAAACGCGCGACGGGCAAAGTCTGCATAGTGCATATACCGAAAACTATGGCACTTACCTGAACGACGAGTGCACCACTGTAACGACCTCACCGGCAAATGAGTTAAATAGGCGAAACAAAATATTCGGCCGTGACATTAAGGCCGTCCCCCGAGCAAACGACCTTGGCCATACATTTGCCGCGTTGCCGAGACCGCGCCAAAACCCTATTATTTTTACTTATCTTAGTTCAAAATTGTCCTAAAAAAATTTAAAACGACGAATATGTAGTTTATGATATTGTCGATCTATTGGCGTGAGTTTCAAATAAAAATAATTTGTAAATCCTAAGGAGATGCTGAATGTATGCTTGAATTTTAACAAATTGGTATTACTTTGGAAGCTGATATCACGAGTATAAGAAACAAAAGTAGAAAATTTAAAACGACAAAAGGAATGTTGATATACTGAACATTATTGCAGTATTTTTATTATAGCTTTGTAGCTTTCAGATTATGAGTTTATAAGGTTTTAAATACGGTCAATTACGGAATCTCCGGACGGAACGTCCTTAAAAAGATATGCCGATATTAGTTTGCGCTGCCCGCTAGGGCATCTAGGCATCTAGGGCTAAAAGATCATCGTCAAAGAAATTTATTCATAGGCAGGTGACGGGCCTATGTCATTTGGTTGGATGTCAGTTCAGTGTAAGTCGTGATCTGTCGGCTGGAATTGACATAACTCGACCAAATCTGTCAATCAACTCCTCTGATAGTATGTTGCATTGGTGATGTGTTACCAAAAATATCGCTTCAACTACCAGTAAGGCCCAAGTGGGTCGCAATAACAAATAACAATTGAAAGGCATTGTCTCGTTTTTCCGCGATTGAGGGAATATGGTGAATTTTAGATGCTTCTAGTTATTAGAAGACTAGAAGTTAATCTTTTTGATAGTGATGATTATAATGCTGGAGTTAGGTAAACGACTACAAACGATAAGATTTTTTCTCACCTCCGGGCGGAAAGCGTCAACTTTCTTCCCGCTGCGCTTACCGATGTTGCCGTTTTCCGCCTCCGTCGATGAGAAAAATAGTATACACACCATGGGCAGTAAATAAGAAAGCCTCAGATCACATGTTTGTTGACCTCGGCCGAATGTGATCTGAGACATTTCTTACTTTCCTGCCCTAGGTGCGTAATGTACTATTTGTTGTCATCAGTTTATTAAATTGATATTTGATACTTAATTTTGTAAGTTTTATTTAGTGTTTGGAAATCACCGGTACTAGCTATACTATATCTAATCAATGCAATTTAATTGCAGATCTGGTGAAGGTAAAATGAAGCCATACCCTGTGGCAATTAGTCCGGATCTTGAGCAACAGCTGGTTGACACTCTGCAAGGTAAGATGCTTTTATAACACATACAAAAATATTTATTTGTAACTCTTCAAGGTCAATTCATTTTCTTGCACTTTTGTCACATAATAACAAGTTTTTCCCGTGGTTCCAGTATTTACTGTACCTATAGGTAAAGTAGCCTATGTGTTAAATGTGTTGCTTTTCATCAGGTGACCTGTTTGCTCGTTTGCCCCCTTATCTTATATATAAAATTATCATGTCACAATGTTAGTCTAATGGCCTGTTTCACCGCTTCCTGATAAGGTGCCCGATAGGGTTATTTGACAGATTTTCCATACTCCATCTGTCAAATTAAGTGGTGGATAGCCTTATCTGGAAGCGGTGAAACAGGCCCTAAGAATCGGCTACTGGCTACTTTTTATATTGATAAGTGCATTAGTTGAATAAATAATAGTGAATTATTACAACTCGAGACATTGGCGACGGGATAGCGATGGGCGTTGCCATGGTGACATTAGACATACTTATTTAGTCACTTCAAAAAAATAATATGGATGAAATACTTTATATATGGTAAAACAACGTTTGCCGGGACAGCTAGTTTTATATATAAAATAGCTGTCCCGGCAAACGTTGTTTTGCCATATAAATAACTAGCTGTTGCCCGCGACTTCGTCCGCGTGGACTTCAGTTTATAGCGCGCGGTGTCAACAAAATTGGTGAAATTTAAAAGCTTTTTAAAACCCTGGTATCCCTCAAATCAAAATACCCAAAACAGCTGTGCAGTGTGCACATAATATATTTTTTTTAATTAAACTTTTTTATACCAAATTTTAAAGCTTATTTAGCCCCCCATTACACAACTTTAGCTTTACCAGAGACTAGTACTCTATGGCTTTACCCATAAACTATTTAATATTTATCATTAGTAGGCTGTTGTTTCTGATATTATCTATGTTGGTAGGTGAGTTAATTAATAACGTGTATAACAATCGAAACTCGAAAGAATCGCAAACCTAATTTAACATTACCACCGGTACCACCTCTTATAGAAATACGTATGAGCAAGCGATAGCGCGATCTAGGCGGCTATTGGCGCCATCTAACTTAATTTGAACAAATTTACGCATAAACATCTCCTTACAATACTTTTTTCCAGTAAGTAGCCTTTGTCCTTTCTCAGGCTTTAGACTATCTTTGTACAAAATTTCATTACAATCGGTTCAGTAGTTTTGGCGCTGTTGTTTCTGATATCTATGTTGGTAGGTAAGTTTTTAAACTACGTGTATAACAATCGAAAGAATCGAAATACGTAATTTGACATGGTACCACCTCTTATAGAAATACGCACGAGCAAGCGATAGCGCGATCTAGGCGACTCTTGGCGCCATCTGTTATGAGTTTTTGGAAATAACTTAATTTGAACAAATTTACGCATTTTCACCCCCTTACAACTCTTTTTTTCCAGTGAAAAAATAGCCTATGTCCTTTCTCAGGCTTTAGACTATCTGTGTACAAAATTTCATTACAATCGGTTCAGTAGTTTTGGCGTGAAAGCGAGATAGACAGACAGGCAGAGATACTTTCGCATTTATAATATTAATATAGATTACAACATAATTTTTCAAATCGGACCAGTAGTTCCTGAAATTAGCGCGTTCAAACTATTACTAAATAAGCATTTCATATAATTTTCCCCGTTTTTTCCACATTTTTCTCTATTTCTTCGCTGCTATTAGTCTTAGCGTAATAAAATATAGCCTATAGCCTTCCTCGATAAATGGGCTATCTAACACTGAAAGAACTTTTCAAATCGGGCCAGTAGTTCCTGAGATTAGCGCGTTCAATTATGTCCTTTCACATAATTTTCCCCGTTTTTCCACATTTTCCTCTATTTCTTCGCTCTCATAAGTCTTAGCGTGATAAAATATAACCTATAGCCTTCCTCGATAAATGGGCTATCTAACACTGAAAGATTTTTTCAAATCGGACCAGTAGTTCCTGAGATTAGCGCCTTCAAACTATTACTAAATAAGCATTTCATATAATTTTCCCCGTTTTTTCCACATTTTTCTCTATTTCTTCGCTCCTTTTAGTCTTAGCGTGATAAAATATAGCCTATAGCCTTCATCGATAAATGGGCTATCTAACACTGAAAGAATTTTTTAAATCGGACCAGTAGTTCCTCAACAAACTAACAAACTCTTCCGCTTTATAATATTAGTATAGATTTTTGGCATGAAAAATAGATGTTGGCCGATTCTCAGACCTACTCAATATGTTCACAAAATTTCATGAGAATCGGTCAAGCCGTTTCAGAGGAGTACGGGAACGAACATTGTGTCACGAGAATTTTATATATGTCGTAGGATGATTTGATAAATAGAATTATCGTGAAAATTCTAGGGACTTCGCGAAAACACGGATAATTAGACAATGGTGATTACATTTTTCAAACTTACTAACAAAAGGTAGTGCTTTCGCGAAAACACGAGTTGCCTTAGTAACATCGCACATTCTTAACGCTGATTGGCTTGATTTTTACTAACTGGCCAACTCTTATTCTGATTGGTTTACTATCTTTCCCTATGTATCTTTGAGGTATTACTGAGGCTGCTATTTGTGTATCCGGAACTGGCCACTTACAAGAACAATATTTAAAAAGTAATTACAACATTTGAAAATAGAACTCTTTGGTTGAAGAATACATTTTGTTTCATGTGACTGTCAATTATTTTTCCATTGTGGCGTCATTTTGAAAATTGCGTGTCATCATTTGCCATGGATTTAACGCGTGAACATTTTCGTGCAATGATTTACTACGATTTTCGGCGTGGGCTAAATCAACAACAGTGCTTTATTCAACTCACCGCAACTTTTGGAGATGAAGCACCATCAAAAACCACTGTTTATCACTGGTACAGTGAGTTTAATCGTGGGCGGTCTATGCTCACGGATGAAAATAAAGAAGGTCGCCCAAAAACACCTGTTGTCCCACAAAATATAGATGCTGTGCGGGAACTAATAACGCGTGATCGTCATGTTACATATCGCGAGATAGAGGCGTCCTTAGGCATAAGTATGACGAGCATACATAAGATATTACACGAACATTTGGCTGTAAAAAAAATATGTTCGCGTTGGATTCCGCATAACTTGACAATCGATCAAAAACGGGCTCGTGTCGATTGGTGCAAAAAAATGATAAAAAAATACAACCGTGGTACGTCAAAAGCCGTTTATAATATCTACACAGGTGATGAATCTTGGATCTATGCATATGACCCCGAAACTAAACAACAGTCAACGGTGTGGGTGTTCCAAGATGAGCCGAAACCAACAAAAGTTACTCGTGCAAAAAGTACTTTGAAGCAAATGGTCTCCTGTTTTTTTGGAATTAATGGACATGTGGCTACAGTGCCATTAGAGAATCGTGAAACGGTTAATTCTGAATGGTATACAACCATTTGTTTACCAGAAGTCTTTGAAGAAATAAGAAAGGACAACCGACAACGCAGAATCATATTACATCACGACAATGCTAGCTGTCACACCTCAGCTGAAACAACTCAGTTTTTGGAGGGTCAAAAGATCGAATTGACTGGTCATCCGCCGTACAGCCCTGATTTGGTACCTAACGATTTCTTTTTATTTCCATACGCGAAGAACAAATTACGTGGTCAACGTTTTTCGAGCCGCGAAGAGGCTGTTGATGCGTTCAAAATGCACGTTTTGGAGATACCTCAATCAGAATGGAAAAAGTGCTATGAAAATTGGTTCCAGCGTATGCAAAAGTGTGTCGATCATCGCGGCGAATATTTTCATATATGTTTGTTTCTTTTTTTAATTCCGGATACATAAATAGCAGCCCTCGTAAAGGGTAAGAAATGACAATGCCTGTTCATAGGAACTTTACTTTTTATTTAACCTTTTTCTTGGGTAAATATCTATCACAGAAAAGTTACTAGTCACAATATAAACGCAACTACGATTACGTTACCTCTCCTATATAAATCACATAATTGATTTTAGGTTGATCAAATCCACTTGCCCACGTCTGTTAAAGTCTTGAGAAATTATGGGGCGGACAACAATTCCTGTTTTGGGACAACTTTTTTTATTTAAACAGATCTTGCATAAATTGAGAAATATTGAAACAACTGGGACTGGTATTAAATATTTCTGTTTTAGGAAATATATAATTTTATCTCGACCGCCATGTCCCGTAGATAAGTGTGCTTGGTTAATAATGTTATAGTACTCACTAGATGGAGGTACTTGAATGACAGGAGAGTTAATATGTCGTCTTTTAATAATAATATTTTTTTATCTCCTACGCTGATTACATCGTATTTTTTGCATTTCTATACTGTTGTTGTGTTTTTGGTTGTTTAAGTACATAAGCAGAGTTGAATCCTTCAATTGAAGCTATTACAATATTTATTCGTTCTTTAGTCCATTCAGGTTTCGTTCATCCGTCCTGTCTATTAGCGTAAAACTTTCTTAGCTCTATGTCGAATCTTTCTTTATCGGACATAACCTCAGAATTAGTTTCTGGTTCTGTTGAACGTTCAGCACTAATTTCACTTGTATCAGTCATTTTGTATTTACAGACGTCAGACACACTTTTAGATAACTTTTTGCACTATTTTTCAAATCCAACTGCAATTTTAAACACATTCAATATTAAAAACTGCTAGTTCGCTTACAAAAACAACCACAAACAAAACAACGCGTGACAATCAATTGAAATTTAAAATGTCAACTCTTCAACCAATCAGAGATGTTGTTGTGTGGCGCTTAAACCGACCAATCAGGGATTTTTTTAGATAATAACTAACGATTCGTTTCGCAATCTTACTAAGGCGACTCGTGTTTTCGCGAAAACACCACCTTTTGTCAGTAAGTTTGAAAAATATAATCACCATTGTCTAATTATCCGTGTTTTCGCGATGTCCCTAGGATTTTCGCGATAATTCGATTTATCAAATAATCCTACGACAAATATAAGACTAGCTGTCCCGGCAAACGTTGCTTTATATAATATATAAAGCAACGTTTGTATATAATATATTTTCCATATTATTTTATTGAAGTGACTAAATAACTATGTCACCATGGCAACGTCGATCGCTATCCCGTCGCACAAACAATAGTCGCCGTCAGTCTCAGGTTGTAATAATTTACTATTATTTATTCAACAAATGCACTTATCAATATATTATAAAGAACCGAGTAGCCGATTCTCAGACCTACTGAATATGCATATACAATTTGGTAAAAATCAGTAAAGCCGTTTCGGCGGAGTTCGTGGACTAACATTGTGACACGAGAATTTTATATATATATAAGAATAAACCAGAAACTTAACTCATTAAGATTAGTTCTGTAGTTTTTAGTTAAATAGTTAACAAATACATACATCTCTTTCACATTTCTTTAATAATAAAAGTAACGTTTGTAATTACAGAGTTGAACATAGAACCTATCGACGTGAACACCAATCAATCGCAGGAAGGTTCTGAGGGTGTTACTCTCCTGCAGCTGGACCGAGTCAAGGTCATGCGGGAGACGCGGCCCGAGGCCACCGGGGTGGTCTCCTGGTCGCCCCCGCAGCCCAACTGGAACGCCTGGACTGGCTGTAATATTGGTGAGTGTTTAGACTCTAGTGTGAGGGTGTGACTCTCGTAGAGCTGGACCAGGTTTAGGCCATGCGGGAGACGCGGCCTGAGGCCACCGGGGTGGTCTCCTGGTCGCCCCCGCAGCCCAACTGGAACGCCTAGACTGGCTGTAATATTGGTGAGTGTTTAGACTCTAGTGTGAGGGTGTGACTCTCGTAGAGCTGGACCAGGTTTAGGCCATGCGGGAGACGCGGCCTGAGGCCACCGGGGTGGTCTCCTGGTCGCCCCCGCAGCCCAACTGGAACGCCTGGACTGGCTGTAATATTGGTGAGTGTTTAGACTCTAGTGTGAGGGTGTGACTCTCGTAGAGCTGGACCAGGTTTAGGCCATGCGGGAGACGCGGCCTGAGGCCACCGGAGTGGTCTCCTGGTCGCCCCCGCAGTCCAACTAGAACGCCTGGACTGGCTGTAATATTGGTGAGTGTCTAGTGTGAGGGTGTGACTCTCCTGCAGCTAGACCGGGTCAAGGCCATGCGGGAGACGCGGCCCGAGGCCACCGGGGTGGTCTTGGGAGTGGTAGAACACTTGGACTGACTGTAATATTGGTGAGTTATGGTGGCACCATGCTGTGGCCTACGAATAATATATATTACGAAGGGCTACTAAGTCATGGTTCCACGAAATCTGTAGAGCAAACAAAAGTTGTAGTCAGGTAGTGATTGTACGCCTAGGTGTGAAACTAGGCGTATAAACACTGCCTGACCTACAACTTTTGTTGCCATAGCCACGTTTTGAGATGTTATACGAGTGGGGGCATTATAGGCTGCGGGGCTAAAATGGTCGCTTTGGAGAATCATATTATGAATCATATTAAGATTCTTTTTTTTTATCGCAAAATGGGCACTGCCTGCCATGTCAGTAATTCGTACTAATTTGAAATTCGTCACTTTCACAGTTTGACAATTCATTTGCTGAATTGATTGAGAGGAATTGCTGAATGTGACCATTTTAGCCTCGGAGATCTCACACAGTGACATTGTATTTTTAGTCAGACTCCAGAAGTACCGAAATCACATTTTTAAATGAGCCAATCGGAATATGCAACCCGAACCGCGGGCGACAAGTCTGTTAATTCAATGTGTATTTTCTCTTGCAGTTTAGTTTTGAATACATGATTAAAAAGAACATTGCATTGTATCGGCGGGTTTTCTTGTAATGTTAATGACCCTTAGAGTCATCGCAAACAGGGCGACTTGTTGCGTCTAGCCGCCGAGCTGTCGCTTGCGTCGACGACTAGTCGTTGCGACAGACGCCGTGCAAGATGCCATCATTAGTAGTAGTAGAGTATTCGAGAGAGACGGCTGTGTTGTTCATCTTATGAGTGAATATGGACGAGGTTCTAGTTGCACTTGCCTTGGTGCTTAGTCATAATTCCTCCCAAGCCTGATTTTTCTTTCCTCGGTCACTATACTCATTCGAACGTAAGTCCCAAACAGCAGGACGCGCTTCGGCGTCCGAAATGAACACATCAACATCGAACGTATCCATTTTGACATTCTCAACAGACGTGCACCTTGGATAGCGCTCACAGCGAGACTGACGCGTGAATGTCGTCGTGTGCGCGCGTGCGCGTGCGCGGCTCCCCTAGCTTGTCGTTGCGACTCGGCGACTCTGACGCTAAGTGTGGGGAGCTTCGAACAAAATATATGAAAATTGTCGGCCGTAGCCTGTCGTTCTAGTCGTCGAGCTGTCGCTGACGCCTGTCGCCTCGTGTGCGCACTGCGCATACACTTACGTAGTTAGAAGACAGTGTAGGCACCTTGTTTACAATACAATAGTAAATGTTTCATAGTAATAAATAATACACATACTTTTCATGCACTTATTCCACTTTTATTAATTTATTTGTTACAATTATTATGTTTCGCATGACCGGTTTCGATAAAAATATCATCATCAGGTGTAGTGAAGTCATTTTTAAATGTTTAAAAAATTCTTAAACAAAAATTGGGTTGTTAGCAATTTATTAAAAATTATAAATTAGCTGCACTACACCTGATGATGATTTTTATACGACGGGTCGTCAGTCGTGTCCATTAACTGTAATATTTTAAGAATAACTTTCGGAAGCTATTTCTCAACATTTTAGTACTGAGTAACAATAAAATAAAAAATACGTGTATTTTAATTCTTTTTAACAAGAATCAATATATCAAAATTTGTCAGGAAGGTTTAATTGCACCCTGTATAATAGTAAATGTGTTTGTTTTCAGACGAGGGTCCGCTAGCATCGGCCACACTAGAGAGCATTAGCTCGGACCTCGAGAGCGGACAACGCGACTTGTGTCAGAACAGCACGCTGTATAAGGTGAATATGAAATACATACTCCATACTAATATTATAAATCCGAAAGTGTGTCTGTCAGTCTGTTATCACTTCACGCCCAAACCGCTGAACCAATTTTGCTGAAAGGTATGGATACTTATACTTTGAGCCCTGGGAGAGGACGTAGGATACTTTTTATCCCGGGAAAATGTACGGTCCTCGCGCGATAAACGAGTTTTGGCGCAACGGAGTTGCGGGAGTCATCATACTAATTTTGTAAAGGCAAAGGTTGATTATCTTTCTGTTTTCAGGGTTCCGTACCCAAAGTGTAAAAACGATACCTTACCGCTAAGACTTCATTGTTTGTCGTCCTTCTGTCTATCTCTAGGCTGTATCTCAAGAACCGCACTAGCAAAACAACTGAAATTTTGCTTTTGATTGCTATCAAAATCAAAACATTAACATTTACTTTACCAAAACATAAAACTAGAGTAATTTTGATTAAAATATGCGTGTGGCACTCGGACTGGGGTGTGCTGGGTTTTTTTTCGTCACGGAATTTCTTGATTCGGTCGACCCGCGATGGAAGCGAAAAAAAAATAGAATTAGAGATAAAATTAAGTTCTCCTTAGTTAAGACATTACTAACTCAAACTTTTGTCACAGGATAGTCTCCGTGAGCGCGAGCAGCTACCAGTATACGCGATGCGCAACACGATCATGCAGGCGATAAACGACAACTCTGTCGTCATTATACGCGGTAACACGGGCTGCGGGAAAACCACACAGGTAACCTAAGTCCTAAACCAACAATTAAAACTTATTAATCGGGACTTAACGCGACTTATTCTAATAGTAATGCTACTACGAGTGCATACTTGTTCTCGACGTTTTAGCATTACTATTAGAATAAGTCGCGTTAAGTCCCGATAAATAAGTTTTAATTATAATGCAACTCAAAAGTTTAAAATGTTATCTAAACCAACGATATCAATATCATATGGCATACGTCATTAAAATTGTAGCAATGTTTTTGCATGCAAAACGTGTTTCGAGAAAATATTGTCGTCCTTTTTTGTCTTACAATAATAGCATATACTACTTTCCCTTTCATTTCAAGTTTATAATTCTATGACCTAAACTATATATTGGTTTATACTTAGTTGTAATCCAAGAGCCAGCGATAGCCAGACGATTCGTCATTTTATAAAAGCTGAATGTTTACCTGTATATAACCCAGTGAACCTTAAACTACTGATATTCGTAGATATAACCCCTATAGAGGTAAGAACGACCGACGAGTTTCGGTCGCGGTTACTTATAACTTATAAGGTATCCAGGAGCAGTATTTTAGTATATTGTGGACCTCCAGTATTGAAGGTCTACTTGACCTTCGATAAAGAGTTAAGCTCAATTTTCTATCTTATTTCCTTACTGCAGAGTTGCGGTAGGTTATATCGTACCCGCAACTCTGCTTTAAGCGATGAGCACCATGGGGTTTTAGTGGGTAGACTACGCAGGAGTCCCACATACTCCGGCCGATATCCCCAATTTGACGAGGATGCGTAAAGCATTTCCCCATGATAAAAAAGGGATAACTGTAGAAATCTCGTCTTCCACTGTCAGACATTTTTGTCAGTTTCTTCCCACTGTCAGACTATCTCAAATTCTTATACTCTAAGGAAGTTTCAGGGTGTCTATTTCTTCGTAGAAAGGACTAGTTAAGAGGGCTGTAGACGTGCCAGTTCATCATAACCTCTCTTTCTCTCAATTTCACCTCCTCTCCAGGTGTGCCAATTCATAGTGGACGACTACATAGCCAGCGGGAATGGGGCGTGGTGTAACGTGTGTGTGACGCAGCCGCGCCGCATATCCGCCGTCAGCGTCGCCGAGCGCGTCGCAGCGGAGCGGTGCCAGGAGCTCGGCGACAGCGTCGGGTGAGTGTGGAATGACCTTTATAATTACTATTTACGAAGTCCTTGTATGTATGTAAGCCAAAAGAGCAATCTTGTAACATAATATTTTCTAACGTGATATTATGAAAATGTTCATTACCATACTAATTTAAAACATTTTCAAAGCAAAATACCCCATAGGGTAAAAGTGAGCCTAGTGTAGTAGCTAAAGTACATACATATTATATGCAAATCTGCACAATATTATGTTAAATTCGCACATCAATTCGTGCGTGCGTGCGTTTTGCGTGCGTGTTTGTGCATGTGCACTTATGTCAAAGTGAAACTCAAAGGAGTATAATTAATACTATGAAGTTTCACGTAAATATTCGTCTTTAATGCCAAATTTGCAGGCAAAGGTTTGTATGCTACTGCATGCTCGCCTTTTAGTAGTGTCATAACATCAGTTTAAGATTCTGATAATCGACTTATTAATCCTTTAAGCCCCATAAAAGCACCGGTGATAGCGACAATAGAATACAATAGCATTTCCAAGAATCCGCGGATTAATACGGAAATCGACAGTACAGTAATTTGTATGTTTGCAGATACTCAGTCCGTTTCGAGTCCATCCTGCCGCGGCCGTACGGTTCCATAATGTTTTGCACGGTGGGCGTGCTGCTCAGAAAACTAGAGAATGGACTGCGAGGTGTCAGCCATGTGCTTGTAGATGAGGTGAATATTACGTTGCTAAGAAAAGTGTTAATAAACCGATCTCATGCTACTAATAATATTGCCTGATGCGCTCAATTTGATATCAGGAGCGTGTAGCACTTAAGTCAGGCTAAACCTTTACTCTCAAGGTGCAGTTTGACAGCACAGTTGAGTGCCAAATATTTATACGCTTACTCGTGCGATACGCCACACTTAAGTGCCGTACGGATCGTACTAAATAAAATATATTTCTCTCTTCGATGACACAGGTGGGCCAACTAAAAACCAAGTGTCATTTTAAGTAACACACAAGTATATTTTTTAGGTTCACGAGCGCGACGCAGACACGGACTTCGCACTGATCCTGCTACGGGACATGGCACACACTTACCCCGACCTCCGCATCATACTCATGTCTGCCACCGTCGACACCACGCTCTTTTCCACCTACTTCGGCGACTGCCCCGTCATCGAGGTGAGTGTCATATGTCACACAAGAGTTATGCTAAGTACTGACATACGGTTTTGCTCGATAGTTTTACTCCAAATCGAGTAATAATTACTGTGTGGACCGCAAAACTGACAGCTCGAAGGCTCGCATCGAACCAGTTTGACGGAATTAAATGTATTGATTCAGAGTAAAACTATCGAGCAATGCTGAATGTGTGGACGAAAGTCCGAGCCGCAGGTTTAACCGTATGTGAGTACTTAGCATTACACGAGCGCGATGCGGACACGGACTTCGCCCTGATCCTGCTACGTGACATGGCGCACACTTACCCCGACCTCCGCATCATACTCATGTTCGCCACCGCCGACATCACGCTCTTTTCCACCTACTTCGGCGACTGCCCCGTCATCGAGGTGAGTGTCACATTATGTCATACGAGAGTCACACGAGCGCGCCGCGGACACGGGCTTCGCGCTAATCCTGCTGCGCGACATGGCGCACACTTACCCCTACTGCGCAAAGAAAGCTTCCAAGTCTGCCATTAACTTTCTGACCATCTTTACGCAAGGTCCAATTAATCTGTGTATTTACAGAGTCCCAAAAGCGCCATCCAATTCTCCGTAGATGTAATAATATAACGCTTCAGTTTCACGGCACGAGCAACTGTCAGTTTATTCTAAAAGAATAATACAAGAATATATAACACTGACCTCCATTATACAAGTACGCTGGACTTATGATACCCAGCTGTTTTTTTTTAAACTGAACCAGCGCCCCCAATGCGGGGGAAGAGAACTAAATCTGACGTAACTTGCAAATAACCGCTTAGTCGCTATTGGTTGTAGAAACTAGTATTAGTTCCAACTTCCAAATACTCCCACTGCTATCAGCGCCAATATGGCGACTTTCAAACGTCATTTTTACGTCAGATTTAGTTCTCTTCGCCCGCATTGGGAGCGCTGATTCCGCTTTAAATAGGCACAAAAAATAGCTGTCATTTCAAAGGGCATAAGTCCAGCGTACTTGTATAACAGAGGTCAATGGTATATAGACACAATACGTCCTGTCAAGTAAATAATACCAATCGACATCAAGCTTCGGATTAGCAACACTTTGCAGCATCTTTCTCGGAAATAGCAGATTATCAAGTAGGCAGTAATTATTGCTGCCATAAAAATATTTATTCAGTAATGTAAGTATTAAAAAGGTCTCGATACGTAGTAAAACATTATAATACTTTCACAGGTACCGGGGCGCACGTTCCCAGTTCGACAATATTTCCTCGAGGACTGTATAGAGCTGACCAAGTTTGTTCCGCCAACCGACACGCGGAAAAGAAAGTCTTCAGGCAAGAAGGCGAAGGATGACGATGATGATGATGATGAGGGTATGTAAAAAACCCGTATAAACTTAAGTCGGTGGTTGGCCATTTCTTTAGTTATATCTTTTTAAAAATAAATTTAAAAAGTTCAAATGTCACCATTTGGACATATCGACTAAAAAAAATTAGACAGAAATGAAGATGTAAAATTCCCCGTGCAATATTTTGCACCTTTTCATGCGATAAAATCAACTCGACATGTCCTTCCTCATGGTTTATTCCAGTGTTTCCCAAACTTTTTCAGCCACGGACCCCTAAAAATCATTCACAATTTGACGGATCCCCCTTAACTAAATAAACAGCAAAAAAATACGGCTGGAGAGTAGTGTTTTGTGTCGAACTCGAACTCGACTCGAACTTGGTTGTCTGTAAAGTCGGTTTACTGACGATAGTTGAACGTGACAACGTCATAGGCTCGTAGCCTTAAATGGAACGCCTCAGAGCGAGGTAACGCCGCATATTGCGTCATGTTTTTTCGTGCGCGCAGCCCATATCGAATTATAAGACGTTGTCACGTCAAGAAATCGGATTCGCCATGCTAAATAAGCGTAGCGATTACGAGATATTTGCATTCATGTATGGCCCAGAGATGACACCGCGGACCCCCATACATTACTGGCTGACCCCCAGGGGTTCGCGGACCACAGGTTGGGAAACACTGGTCTATTCTATGCTTTGCTAAACATCAAAGGTGGTCCAGCCATTCCTTTGTGGTGCTGTCACATTTTTATTACCACACTAGATGATGCAACTCTGTTACGCCAAAATTCGTTTATAGCACGGGAACCGTTCATTTTTCGAGACGAAAAGTACCTATCATATTAATATCAAAGTATCGCCATGCCAAATTTCAGCAAAACCAATTCAGCGGTTTGAGCGTGAAGAGGTAACAAACAGACAGACGGGGACAGACAGACAGACAATTTTTTTAACATTATAAAATGTAATCGACTTTGTAGGTGGCGCTGGGGAGGGCGAGGAGGACGAGGACTTGAACAAGAACTGCAAGTTGTCCGGCAACTACGCGCCGCAGACCGCCACCGCCATGGCTAAACTGTCCGAGAAAGATGTAAGTTTTCGCCATCGTCCCACGCGAAAAGCATACCATCCTCATCACCTTGATGAGTGGCAGTCTTCCACAGTGCGTTTTTCGCGTAACTTTCTGCCGCGCACTGTGAAACTCTGGAACGAACTGTCACCAGTAGTATTTCCGGACCTATACGACCTGCAAACCTTCAAGAAAAGAGCGTATTCCCTCTTAAAAGGCCGGCAACGCACCTGCAGCTCTTCTGATGTTGCAAGTGAAGTCCATGGGCGACGGTAGTTGCTTACCATCAGGTGACCCGTATGCTCGTTTGCCCCCTTATTTAATAAAAAAAAAGTGTCAACTTATGATGGGTAATTTTAATAAAGTGGTAATACGGAGGCGTTATGATACATAATAATTAATAAGTGATATATCACTTAGTTCATAAAATACGTCACAGTAAAATTAACTTTTTTGACCCCCTCCCCCCCGGTTGTCATGCTGTGTCACACTTTTTGTGACCCCCCTGTAAATATTTCGTCACAAAAAGTAAGGCCCCTCCCCCCCTAAACATGATAAATTTTAATTGATGATACACAAATTTTGATAATAGAAAATTCACTCTAATGAAAATCATTAAATTGAGAAGAGAGTCAAAAGCGTCTGCGTCGAGAGAATGAATACTCAGTAAAAATTTTTAATGAACGGCGAACGTCAGACGAACGCTGCCGTAGACCCCCTGTTCCCCCTTGTCACATCTTGTCACACTCGACAAAACCCCTCCCTCCTCCTTGTATGCGAACGTATTTTATGAACGGCCCCTTATTATGTATCATATGGCCTCCGTGGTCCAGTGGTTCAGAGCTCGGCTCTTAAATCGGAGGTCGTGGGTTCGATTCCCGCGTTGGAAACATTTTACTTCCAGGTTTGGTTAGGACAATGCAGGCTGATCACCTGATCATCTTAGATTGTCTGACAAGTAAGATGATCCATGCGTCGGATGGGCATGTAAAAAGTCGGTCCTGCGCCTGATCTCTCGCCAGTCGTGTCGGTCGTCCGTTCCACGTTGGGTTATGAGAGTAAAAGGAATAGAGTGCTCTTGTGTACTGCGCACACACTATAAAATTACTCCTGCGTAACTGGCCTTGGTTTCAATGAAATCGGCCACTGTCAGCGAAACCGGTGTGGGAGTTAATATGTATCATATCATTTTGTTTTAGTACTACCCTTAATTTGATTAGGGTGTTTATTGGCTTTTGTATAGAGTTCACTGTAAAAGCAGCAATCATGACGTCAAAAAAAATTACAATAATTTTAAAAAAGTAACTGGGGCTGTCATTTTCACAGTGAATTATTTACAAGCGGCGTATAAAATACATCGTAAAGTATTATCACTTTGTTATTTAAAACTATAATATTATATTATTGTATTGTATTAAAAAGTAAAACCTCATGGAATTTAGAAAGCCACCCTGTATAGACTAAAGCTTTGAACAAACCTACGCTTCAGTGACGCGATACGTCTTCTGACGCGATATCTTCTTAGTCTGTGGTGACGCGGGACGCAATACGGGAGAGTCTGCAACGCAACTGGGCGTGCACACCTGCGCGACTACAGCTACGGTGCGAAACGTCAAACTTCATTTGTTAATGAACAGTTGCTGAAGACGTGCGACTTTATCTGGTGCAAATTATGCTAAATTCTTGTGGTAATATCATCCTCATACCATCAGAGTCGGTTGGGAGGTACTAAGCTTGCTTTTGATTTGGAAGGTGCAGAGGAATAAAACACGTCCACAATCGTTAAGTCGAATTAATTCATAATATCATCTATCAAAACGTAAACAAATCAAAAAATCGTAAGCTAAAGAGTTGTACAAAATAATATAAAAAAGGTTTTAAAAAGAAGTCTAGTTATGTACACTTCAAAACACACGTCTGACAACTTGACGCGCACGTCCCGCAGGTGTGCACAGCGCCATAAGATTACATGGGCAGCGTCCGCCGCGCGGTAGACGCTCCCGCTTCGCAGTCGCGTTGGTCGCGTAGGTTCGGCCTAAGCCTTATTCTTATTAACACTGTATAATATTTGAATTTCAGCTAAGTTTCGAGCTGATCGAGGCTCTCCTCATGTACATCAACAACCTGGGCAACGAGGGTGCAGTACTGGTGTTCCTGCCCGGCTGGAACCTCATATTCGCGCTGATGAAGCACCTGATGAGGAACCCGGTGTTCGGTGACACGTCCAGATACGTGATCCTGCCGCTACACAGCCAGATACCGAGGGATGATCAGAAGAAAGTGTTCGTTACACCCCCACCGGGGATAACCAAGGTATGAATAAAACCAAAAAAAAAAAGTATAATTCGGTACAGAACAGGACCGATTTATATTTTTTATGAGTTAAGGCCACTTTAGTTTTGCCGCTCCTATGTACGATCGATCCTAGGATGGCGCCAGGCGCCATCCTAGGACGCCGGCTATAGGCCATGGTCTATATTGCCTATACATAAATACAGAGCTACCGTGGAACATGCTGAAAATCGTACCATAACACAGAAATAAATCAAGATAGAACGGCGTGCGTGCGTTGCTAAGGAATCGCTCGTGTCAATTTTTGCTTTGCTTTTAGTTAAAACAAATATCTTACCCGTGACAAACAAATAAATACCTCCTTTTGACCGATTCACTTTCGTACTTCTCTTTTACAATTACACACTGCACAATTAGGCATTTTTGCACAACCGCTCCGGTGTAATCAAGTCGAGACGTGCGAGCTGACTGAATGAGCGTCTAACGAATCTTGCACGACAGAGCAAGATTGAAACACGTGTACATCACCAGCTTAGCCGTTCTATCTTGATTTATTTCTGTGTACCATAACCTATCGCTACTTATCTCTTTCAGTCGCTAACGAATATTACATTTGTGTAATGTATAAGTAATGGAGGCACTTCACAAGGCTATTTGTATTTGCTATTGGCTATTTGTTGCATTTGGCAAAATTATTGACGTATACACAAGCAAGCAAATAAAGACAAATACGGCCTTCCACACATGGACGTCAAATACCAAACTTTTACTTGAATTTGTTTACTTGCCTATTTCACTCATTAGATGTGTGTCATAAACCGACAATGGTATTTGGTATTGGTCATATATTTTGTCAAATAAGCAAATAAGGCCAATATTTGTCAAACATGCCGTCTACACAATATGGTGATTGTTTGGCGAATACATCAACTACGCAAATACAAATAGCCATGTGAATTAGTGCCTCCTAAATAAAATTGGAATCAAAATTTTATTTCATCTTAAAATCAACTAAGTAATTATTTTACAGGTGATATTGTCAACGAACATAGCGGAAACTTCCATCACAATCAACGACGTAGTGTACGTGATAGATTCGTGCAAGGCCAAGATGAAACTGTTCACGTCGCACAACAACATGACGTCGTACGCCACCGTGTGGGCCAGCAGGACTAACCTGGAACAGGTGAGAGAGAGAGAGAGATAGTGTATGTGTGTGTGTGTGTGAGAGAGAGAAGAGATAGTTAGATAGTCCTCACTACTCACTCCCGTCACTACAGATAGATACCTAAAAATCGATCACTGCCTCCTATTCTATTTTACACAAACGATATTATAAAGTTTTGCTCGGCCTTTACTTGCTTTGTATCGAACAACTATTAATATATCTCTACTTTTACAAGTACGCCATAATCGTTATAAAATCGTTATTTTGTAGTTAAAAAATTACTACAAATGACAGCAGTAATATAACTTTTATATAATAATAATATGTTATATGTATACTATCTCTCTCCAGCGCAAAGGTCGCGCGGGTCGTGTCCGTGCGGGCGTGTGCTTTACGCTGTGCGCGCGCGCACGCTACGAGCGTCTCGAGGAACATCAAACGGCCGAAATGTTCAGGACGCCGCTACATGAACTCGCTCTTAGGTGAGATTACTTTTTTATGGTGTTCTATAAATATTTGAGCTGATTACAAGGTGTGTCTTGCAAACTCAGTCTATATTTACATGTATGCCTAATCTATTTTTTGACCGACTTCCAAAAAGGAGGAGGTAATACGTTCGGCTGTATGTATCTTTTTTTTTGTATGTTCCACGATTACTCAGCCGTTCGTGGTCCGATTTTCAAAATTCTTTTTGTGTTGTATAGGGTTTAACTCGAATTTGGTACCATGTTCACAAAAGTGGTGATCTGATGATGGGATCCTTGAGGAATCGAGGGGACTCCCTAAAATTGATATAGAAACATATAGTGATTTCTATTTTTTCTGAAGCATTCGAGGTAAATGCTACCAAAAAGTAAGACTTCGCACCAGTAGGCCTACTACAAAACCGTTTTGAGAATGTCGCGTCCTGCTCTAACAACGTCATTTCACGTTTGTAAGAGTAGGACGCGGCATTCTCATTCGATTGTTTGAGACTCAAAACGGTTTCGTGGTACGGTCCCAGGTTATACCCTGGATCCGAAGGTACCAAACAGAACTTTTGAATGCTTATAGGTACAGGTTCGAGGATTTCGGCGTTGTTTAAACAACTAAAAGCATAAGCCAACACATCAGTTTGATTGATCATCATCATCACAACCATAATTTTACCATGAGTCATCACACTATGACCCAATTATTGGTACTTTTCGTGATATTTTGCACCGAAGCAGATGTTTTTGATGATTATTTCGCTGTTTGTGGACCGATTTCAAAAATTATTGTGTTGTTGTATAGGATATAAACTTAATTTTGTATAACAATTACGAAAGTGGTGAGTTGATGATGGTATCTATGAGCAATCGAGGGAAATCCTTGAAATTTAACAAAGCACTCATAGTGGTTAAAATGTTGTTTCTAGGAAGTTAAACATATTATGTTACGAATAAGAGAAATTTTATACGAATGTGTCTCTTGGTCCAAAGGCACTGAACAGAATTCCTGAACCTTTAAAGATAAAAGTTTAGATATTACAGCATCGCTTAGATAACTGCAAGCATTTACCACAATTTCGCTTACAGTAACATAGTGTGAATAGTTAACATTTAACATTCATATTGGTTATTTACGCCTAAAGCCTTATTTTGTAGATAACTAAAAAGAGTGAAATTATTATTTTTAACAAAAAAATTAAAACCGACTTCCAAGGTAAAAACAATAGTAATATGAACTAAAAAGTATTAAATATAACTCTTACTCTTTAATAACTTGCGTTTTTCAGAATTCATCTAAATCTCAACTATTTCTGTACTTACTAGGGTCGATCAAAAAGTAATGATAAACGGGTATTTCTAAAGAAGATAAAAATGAAAAGAAATATTTTTTCACTTCTTCAGTCCCTCACGACTTGCCAGCTAAAAAATTGTATAAACAAGACATCATTTGAGGGAGCTACATTCATTTGAATACCAGCAGTCGGAGCGACAAGACGAAAACTCGAAGTGAGATGCGTCGTCAAGTACCACTTTTTGAAAAAAAATTCTACCAAAGAGATACACGCTGATTTGGTGGAGATACTAGAGGACTCTGCTCTTCCATATTCTGCGGTGGCGTGGTGCGGTGGGTTTCCAAAGAGTTTAAGCTGGGTAGAATACCCACAGAAGATGAACATCGCAAGGGTCGCCCAACCTCGTCTTTCACTGAGAAAAACGTGAAAAAAGTCGAAGAAATCGTATTAGCAGACCGAAGAGTAACCGTCACACATTTAGCTGAGCTCACAGGGATCTCATATGGCAGCATTCAAAGCATTTTGACCAGCAAAATGATTATGAAAAAGGTCTCCGCGCGTTGGGTACCGCGAATGTTAACGGACGAACAAAAGCAAAAAGAACAAAGCCGAAGTTGCGATGGCTGTCATTCGAGAAGCAGGCCTCGAACTTGTCAAACACCCATCCTTTTACCACAATTTCGCTTACAGTAACATAGTGTGAATAGTTAACTATTCTCTAGATTTAGCCCCCAGCAACTATCATTTGTTCCCTCGGCTCAAGGAACACCTCAGGGGTAAGAAATTTGAGGCTGATAGCGAGGTGACGGCTGCTGTAGAGGCATTTTGGGAGAGCTCTGATAAAGATTTTTTTTAAAGGATATTTAAGGTTTAGAGAAACGTTGGACTAAATGTATCGACCTGTTAGGAGACTACGTAGAAAAAAAATGAATTTAAACTAGAATCGTTGTTTTAATACTCGTATACTCATTATCATTACTTTTTGATCACCCCTCGTACTATAGTCTTCATTACTTTGAAGTCGGTACCAGTCCCATAAGTTTCGGATATTCTGACATTGCTGAACTTACGATTAAATTAGCTGGTACCGACTTCAAAATAATGAAGACTGTACTAGTATGTACAGAAATAGAACTTGAGATTTAGATGAATTCTGAAAAAGGCAAGTTATTAAAGAGTAAGAGTTATTTAATACTTTTTAGTTCATATTACTATTGTTTTTACCTTGGAAGTCGGTTTTAATTTTTTTGTTAAAAATAATTCGATTCACTAACGCAAAAAGTATTTTTTAATTCTAAATAAAGGGTAGGTAATTTATTGATAGTAGTTTAAATATCATAACCCTCATTTACCCTTAAAGTTTCTTGCTTTTGATTGAGGTGAAAACAATACAATGACCTTCCTTTTTTTTAGATTTTAGTCGCAAAATAATGAGATATATTATATTATGCAATTTAGGTAAATGACAAATAGGAAGAATTTACTCATATAACCCTCATTTACCCTTATTTATTTATTTATTTATTTAGGACCAAAAACAGTTTTGCATTAGTAATAAGTAATAACAATTGGTTTGAACATTTAAAATACTTACCCTTAAAGTTTCTTGTTTTTTATTGAGGTGAAAACATTACAATGCCCTTCCTTTTTTTTAGATTGTAGTCGCAAAATAATGAGATATATTATATTATGCAATTTACCTATTCCAGTATAAAACTCCTGCGCCTGGGCAACATCGGTCACTTCCTGTCCAAGGCTCCGGAGCCCCCACCGTTGGACGCCGTGATCGAGGCCGAAGCCATGCTGCGAGAGCTCGGCTGCCTGGACAGCACTGACGCGCTGACACCGCTGGGAACTATACTCGCTAAATTGCCGATAGGTATGTACAGTCTACAGGCCTGTCACCCTATTATGTTCTTTTAATGAACATCAAATTCTTTGCTTGTGGTCGCAATTCGTAATGTGGTCGCAAAAAAGTCGAACTGTCAATATTTTGACGTTTATACTTTTTAATTTGACTTTTTAGAAGTTCAGACGTCAAAATACCGTAATTAGCTACGTCTAATAAAAACTAAGGAAACGTAACTTCCATACTTCAATCGTTTTGAATTTGGTCTGAGGGTTCTTTTCGCACACTAAAATAATATGACAATAGCTACGAAACACTCACTGACCTCCATTATACTAGTACGCTGGACTAATGATACCCTTTGAAATGATAGCTATTTTTTGTGCCTATTTGAAGCGGAATCAGCTCCTCCGATATTAGAGATAGGAACTAAATTTGACGTAAAAATTATGTTTGAATGTCGCCATATTGGCGCTGATAGCCGTAGTGGGAGTACTTGGAACTAATACTAGTTTCTACCATGGAGGTATACTATTATCTGTGGTTTCTACAACCAATAACGATTGAGCGGCCATTTGCAAGTTACGTCAGATTTAGTTTCTTCCCGAATAATAGGGGAGCTGATTCCGCTTCAAATAGGCACAAAATACATCTGGGTACCTATCATTAGTCCAGCGTACTTGTATAATGGAGGTCAGTGAAAACACTACATTCAAATTGACATTATTATTTTTAACAAAAAATTAAAACCTTTCTTTTCTTCCACTTCTTCCAGAGTAAAAACAATAATTATTATTATAATGAACAAAAAAGTATGAAATAATTCTTACTATTAATAGTGCCTTATGCAGAATACTCCTAAACCTCTACTATTTCTGTACACAATCTTCATTATTTTGAAGTCGATACCAGCTAAGAATGGTGAGTTCTTAGACAAAATATTTTTAATTTTAAAGACTGGTACCGACTTCAAAATTATGAAGATTGTGTACAGAAATAGTAGAGGTTTAGAAGTATTCTGTATAAGGCACTATTAATAGTAAGAATTATTTCATACTTTTTTGTTCATTATAATAATAATTATTGTTTTTACTCTGGAAGTCGGTTTTAATTTTTTGTTAAAAATAATAATTTCACTCTTTTTAGTAATTTAAGTAATTTATAAGGTTTTCTGTAAATACTAATCCCACCAAAAACATACCTGTTAAAATAGGGCCTAGTTCCTATAGGCTAACTGTTGGTCTAAAAAAAGAGTTGAAATCCAATCCAATGCCAAGTTCAGATGCACTTCATCGATCATAATCATCTTTATCAACAGCCTGATCCATAATACTTCTAAATTTGAACTTGGCAGGTTATTTAAATTCTATTAATATTATCTAATTATATAATTAATCAAGTGTAACGCATAGCACAAAAACAGTTAGCCTATAGGAACTAGGCCCTATTTTAACAGGTATGTTTTTGGTGGGATTTCAATACTTTTTTTCAAGAAATCCTACCTATGTTTTCTTTTTGTGCTACGCCCGATATAAACAATACTTTCAATAGATGCCTCATTATATCACTGGTACATAAGAATTTTTATCTAAAGTTCATAGATGAACTGACTCACGCTTGACGATTTCTTAAATTTCTTAATTTATCGTTAATCTACATAATAATATAACACACGACCTGTGTGCTAAATTTCATAACGCTAGGACATTTGGAAGTAGCCTCTAAAGTTCGTAGATCGGCCGACTCACGCTTGACCGATTTCTAAAATTTCTTAATTTTTTGTTAATCTACATTTAACACATGACCTGTGTGCCAAATTTCATAACGCTATGACATTAAAATTTGTATGGGCTGTAGATAGGCCGATTCACGCTTGACCGATTTCTAAAATTTATTATTTTTTTTAATCTACATATAACACACGACCTGTGTGCCAAATTTCATAACGCTAGGACAATTGGAAGTGGCCTCTGAAGTTCGTAGATGAACCGACTCACGCTTGACCATTTTCTACAATTTCTTAATTTTTCGTTAATCTACATATAACACACGACCTGTGTGCCAAATTTCATAACGCTAGGACAATTGGAAGTGGCCTAGAGGTTTTGATTACCGGTCAGTGAGTGAGTGAATGAGTCAGTGCCAAAATAAGCTATCCCACCAAAAACATACCTGTTAAAATGGGGCCAAGTTCCTATCAGCAAATTTTTGGTCTAAAAAAAGAGTTGAAATCCAATCCAATGCCAAGTTTAGATGCACTTCATCGATTGTTATCATTTTCATCAACAGCCTGATCCATAATACTTCTAAATTTGAACGTGGCAGGTTAATTTAATTATATTATCTTATTTTACAATTAATCCAGAGTTACGTAAAGCACGAAAACCTGCCAAGTTCAAATTTAGAAGTATTATGGATCAGGCTGTTGATGAAAATGATAACAATCGATGAAGTGCATCGAAACTTGGCATTGGATTGGATTTCAACTCTTTTTTTAGACCAAAAATTTGCTGATAGGAACTTGGCCCCATTTTAACAGGTATGTTTTTGGTGGGATTTCAGTCCTTTTTTTCAAGAAATTATACCTATTTTTTTTTGTGCCACACCCGACTAAAACAATACCTTCGATATATGGCGCTAGTTGTAAACTATCAATAGAAGCGAAATTTTCAAGTAAACAGTATTTTTTTAACTTAAGTATATCAACTCCCAAGCGGTCGAATTCGACCGCGTAAACAATAGATTTCCGAGAATCCGCAATCGAAGTATTAATAAGCTATACGGTATGCATTATACATGATGACAATATTTTAAACCAATTCTCGTTGTATCACTGGCGTATAAGAATTTTTACCTATAGTTCGTACAGGAGCCGATTCACGCTTGACCGATTTCTTCTTAATTTTTTTATTAATCTACATACGACCACGACACACACGACCTGAGTGTCAAATTTCATTACGTTAGGAAAATTGGAAGTGGTATCTAAAATTCGTAGATGAACCGATTCACGCTTGACCGATTTCTCAAATTTCTCAAATTTTTTTAATCTACTTATTACACACGACCTGCGTGCCAAAGTTCATAATGCTAGGACAACCAGAAGTGGCCTCTAAGGTTTGTAGGTGAACCGACTCACGCTTGACCGATTTCTTAAATTTCTCAATTTTTTGTTAATCTACTTATAACACACGACCTGTGTGCCAAATTTCATAACGCTAGGACAATCGGAAGTGGCCTCTCAGGTTTGTAGGTGAACCGACTCACGCTTGACCGATTTCTTAAATTTCTCAATTTTTTGTTAATCTACATATAACACACGACCTGTGTGCCAAATTTCATAGCGCTAGGACAATTGGAAGTGGCCTAGAGGTTTTGATTACCGGTCAGTGAGTGAGTGAGTGAGTGAGTCAGTGCCAAAATTAGCTATTTTCACAGGGAGATATTTCAGGATCTACCGAAGCTATATCTACGAAATTTGGTATACTGCGTAAGTACTAGCATATAATTACGTAGGTATAATTTTATCTTTGTACTCGCAATAGGCACTGAGCTACAGGGGGGTCAAAAGTGCGTCGAAACGGTTCGTGTAAATAGTGCACGGCATGTGCGCGGCCTGCTGGAACTTGGCCGCGCACTCCGTGCGCTTTGATTTTTACAAGGACATATCTCAGGATCTACTGAAGCTATATCTATGAAATTGGGTATACTGCTTACGTACTCGTAAATAATTACGTAGGTATAATTTTATCTTTGCACTCGCAATAGACACTGAGCTACAGGGGGGTCAAAAGTACGTCGAAACGGTTCGTGTAAATAGTGCACGGCATGTGCGCGGCCTGCTGGAACTAGGCCGCGCACTTCCGTGCGCTTTGATGTGTTCAACTAAGTGACTTTGCAGCCATTTATGATATGAGAACTATAAAGTTAATATACCTAGCGCCCTCTCGGAATAGAGAATTGCATAAGCAACTCCAAGAATATACTCGTATAACTGTATAATTAATAATATAAGCTTGGCGTTAATCAAGCAATGATAAATTAATGTTCTTGCGCCTATCTCTAAAGGCTCCTGTTCAGTGACTTTCTTTCTATCACAACACTCCTGGAAAGTCATTAGCTCACTATAATTATTGTTCATATAATATTATGCTTAAAGTACTTACAACTACGTTAATATAACTATTTATTTTGTCCCAATAACAAGCAGTTTCCTATATACGGACATACCTCATAATTCATAGATCTCATAATCAAATTGCTAACTTGGTAACCTGATCACCAAGTTTGAATCATTTTCTTTGATATAACAATATAACACCATTGATATAATTTTTGACATAGTTCGGCAAATTAAGAGTTATGATTTAATGATTAAGGCTGCTTTTCCACTGAAGCGAAGCGGAGCTTAGCTGTGCCAAATTGGCCTATCACCATGCTCGAAATATTCGCTCCGCTTCGCTGTCATTCAATTGATTGGTCAATTCGGCCTCCGCTAAGCTCCGCTCCGCTTCAGTGGAAACGCATCATCATGGTGTGGTGGTAGTGGTGATGATGATGAATGTAACTTGCATAGTAGCATATGCTTTGAGTTCTTAAACCAAAGCCGAAACCCCCAAACTTGTATATACTTCTCATAAAATCGAAATCACCATATGTTTCCATATAAATTTTGAGGAGTTCCCTCGATCACTCATGGACATGAACCTTATCATCAGGTCGAAATAATATAATAAAATAATTTTCAAAATAGTTTAACTTTCTACAGAACAATGTTTAAAGAGATCCGTGATCCGTTTTGATCTAAAAATACTATGAAAAATACCTACCAATTATAATATTATATACCATAATGTGAAGGTGTATGGTGGAATGGTGGTGATGATGATGATGATGATTAATGTAATAAGTTTAGTAGTATATGCTTTCAGTTCTTAAAACAACGCCGAAACCCCCAAACATGTATCTATAAGGAGTAAGGAGTTCTGTTCACCACCTTCGAACCATGGTATATCCTGGTGCAAAATTTTGCTTTTTGGTAACATATGCCTGGAATACTTCATATGAAACCAAAAAAACAATATGTTTCCATTTGAATTTTGAGGAGTTCCCTCGATTACTCATGGATCCCATCATCAGGTCACCACTTTTGTGAAAATGGATAAATGTATGTTCAACGATCAAATCGGTTCATAAACGGCGGAGTAATCGTTGAACATACATTAAAATATATATATATATATATATATATATATATATATATATATATATATATATATATATATATATATATATATATATATATATTATATATATCCACAGCCGAACATATAACCTCCTCGTTTTTTTGGAAGTCGGTTAAAAATAAAGCCGTTGACAATGATTGTCACTTTACACAAAATTCTTGCATGTATTCGGGTCGCTTTTTGCATAAATTATGCATGTATTCGGGTCACATTTTGTAGAATCGGAACAAATTTTTTACACAGTTACAGTTCCTTAGTTTTTAATATTCGTAGTTAAAAAATGAATTTCTTAATTGAGAGCTGTTTAACATCTAGATGCCAATAACAATATTGTATTCGATTGCATTATAGAACATACACTTCTCATCTCTTGTTTTTACTCTCCAGAGCCTCGACTCGGTATTTTACAATAGCGCTAACGGCAGTTCTGATTTTTGCGACGCGCTACAATTATTTTAATGCTGTTGTAAGCTATTTTAAATCAGCTTGCCAATGACAAGGTTATTAAAGTGTCAAAAAGTGTTTCTCTCTTATATATTAATCTGATCGCATTTTTTTAAACTTCCAAACTCTCATGTCTCTTATCTCTTCAACTTCAGAGCCTAGACTCGGTAAGATGATGGTGCTGGGTTTCGTTCTGTGCGTCGGCGACGCACTGACAACGATGGCGGCCAACTCCACCACATTCCCCGAGATATTCCTTCTAGAAGGACACAGAAGATTGTCCGGACACCAGCGGGCACTCGGCGGGAGTAGGGCGAGCGACCACGTGGCTATGCTTAACGCTTTTCAGGTAAAAATTCACAGAATTTAGACATTGGTGTGTAATTTGTCACGACTTGTAGGACGTAGGATTATTATTAACAACTTGGCTATTGACTCTGAGGTCGTGGGTTCTATTCCCGCGTTGAAAACGTGTTATTTCCAAGTTTGGTTAGAACAGTGGTCCCCAACCTTTTTTCACGCGGGCACAAACATGTTCTGGTCTTGGTGTCGCGGGCCACAACAAAAAAAAATTTAAACCCATTTTTTATGAAAATCGATTATTAAAAAATCGCTTGTTTTAATTAATCGAAACCCTTACAATTGATTAAATTTTTAACCCATTATTTATGAAAATCGATTTTTGAAAAATCGATTTTTTAATTAATCGAAACCCTTACAATCGATTAAATTTTTAACCCATTTTTTATGAAAATCGATTATTAAAAAATCAATTTTTTTAATTAATCGAAACCCTTACAATCAATTCGAGTTCGAGTTCGACACAAGGGGCATTTCACGTGAAGCGGACAGGGAAAAAAGTGAGGTTCTGAAAATCGACCACATTCGGCCCATTTGTACTTCTAGTAGGTATGAATGTGTACGCAAAATATTTTTTTTGTATAGTGTATATTTACCAAGTTATAGGTTTCTCTTTCTTGTTAGGTTTGGCCGTTTGACTCTATCTGAGACAAAAAAGTACTACACGTTACTAACAGATAGCGCTTTTAGTTTCGCAAATAATAAAACTTTTCTACTGCTTCAAAAACGTTTTTTCTTTATAATTTATTATTAACTTATATTTGTATTATCTAGTTATATTTATATTATATTAATAAAACTTATTTCATATCATTAAATGAGGTTAAATATACGCTAAAACGATATAAAATATTAATAAAGTTGCAATATCGCGCAAACTGCTCAACCTTGCAAGCGCTACATATGACGCCCCTTGCGACGCGGGTGTATATTATTCAACGTATCTCCTAAACTAATAGAGATCCCATTTTAAATTTTCTAGTGTACTTTCAATATGATTTAAGCTATATTTTGAAAGAAAAAAAATAAAAAAAAAATTGGTCGAAGTGACTGTAATTCTGGTTTGAAAAGTTTACTTCCGGTTTTGGCCATTAATTTTCTTTTTTATTTTTTAATTTTTTTTTTACTGTCAAAAAAACATTATATTTTTAATATGTATCGCTATGTTAAATATTTTATATAGATTTGTTATATTCGAAAAATTACTTTCGAAAAATTGTAGTACCAATCAACGACAATTCTTTTGAAACCTATAACTTGGTAAATATACACTATACAAAAAAAATATTTTGCGTACACATTCATACCTACTAGAAGTACAAATGGGCCGAATGTGGTTGATTATAAAAGCTTTATTTTGTAAGAGTTACTGAAGACATGGAAGAAGTTATCAATCCTTTATTTTTCATAAATATAAATTTTATAACATTCAAATGTTGCATGTTTCCTTAAAGTGTCTGCCATTAGGTATCTTCCCTTAATTGAGATAGATCCTAAATCAATGCAAACAACAACTTATTAGCCTGGTTGACGCACGAATGAATCGCGCGCCGCGCTCTGTCGCTCCCTACCCACAGCGCCCGATTGCTTTATTCAAATCTGTCTATGTAAAATGTTTTTAGTTTTTAATACACTTGATGATTTTTTTTTGGATATTTTATAGTTGAAAAGAAAGTTAACAGTGTACTTAAATCAATAAATAAAACAGATAGAGAATTTTTCCACTGCTACGAGGGCTGCTATTTATGTATCCGGAATTAAAAAAAGAAACAAACATATATCAAAATATTCGCCGCGATGATCGACACACTTTTGCATACGCTGGAACCAATTTTCATAGCACTTTTTCCATTCTGATTGAGGTATCTCCAAAACGTGCATTTTGAACGCATCAACAGCCTCTTCGCGGCTCGAACCGTTTTAACGTCGTAACCGTTTTACGATTCTCTAATGGCACTGTAGCCACATGTCCATTAATTCCAAAAAAACAGGAGACCATTTGCTTCAAAGTACTTTTTGCACGAGTAACTTTTGTTGGTTTCGGCTCATCTTGGAACACCCACACCGTTGACTGTTGTTTAGTTTCGGGGTCATATGCATAGATCCAAGATTCATCACCTGTGTAGATATTATAAACGGCTTTTGACGTACCACGGTTGTATTTTTTTATCATTTTTTTGCACCAATCGACACGAGCCCGTTTTTGATCGATTGTCAAGTTATGCGGAATCCAACGCGAACATATTTTTTTTACAGCCAAATGTTCGTGTAATATCTTATGTATGCTCGTCATACTTATGCCTAAGGACGCCTCTATCTCGCGATATGTAACATGACGATCACGCATTATTAGTTCCCGCACAGCATCTATATTTTGTGGGACAACAGCTGTTTTTGGGCGACCTTCTTTATTTTCATCCGTGAGCATAGACCGCCCACGATTAAACTCACTGCACCAGTGATAAACAGTGGTTTTTGATGGTGCTTCATCTCCAAAAGTTGCGGTGAGTTGAATAAAGCACTGTTGTTGATTTAGTCCACGCCGAATTTTTAGTATTTAGTAAAATATCATTGCACGAAAATGTTCACGCGTTAAATCCATGGCAAATGAAGACACGCAATTTTCAAAATGACGCCACAATGGAAAAATAATTGACAGTCACATGAAACATAATGTATTCTTCAACCAAAGAGTTCTATTTTCAAATGTTGTAATTACTTTTTAAATATTGTTCTTGTAAGTGGCCAGTTCCGGATACATAAATAGCAGCCCTCGTAGTAAAAGGGCAAATTTTAAATATAGTATAGTTACACGGTTTATGTTTTGGATTTTCATATTGTGGCTATAAAACTTCAATAAAATGTCATTCCCGTAAAAAATTTCGACAGAGCAATTTTCCGGTCCATGTCAAGCCAAAAAAACATGTTTTATTAAAAATTTGGTGTTTCTGCTGGGATATTTTTTTGGATATTTCATATATTGTTTCTATACGTTTTATGAAGATGTCCAGTGAAAAATGATTAAACGGATGATTTTTCGTAGAAAAGATATTAATTAATTACGAATTTAGGTAAAAATACCTAACTTCTATTATTATTATTCTTTGGATATTTATACAAAACGTTTAATTCATTGATACTTTTACCATGCTGTAAAGTTTTTTCCGACTGAAGAATTACTGTGGATAGTTCCTTGGTTCCTTTCCTACACTACTAATAATTTTATTAAAACTTGTAATTTATCTACTTCATGACCTAGCAGCTAGCTAATATATCTGGCTATACATTTAATCCATAGTTTTTCTATTTCAAATAATTTTTCCGGCCCTAAAGCCTCCATTAAAGCGAAAAAATTGGAAGTTTTTTCATGTTAATTAGTAATTACCTAATTCATCCACTCACGTCTTGAACTATCACAACGACTTTACATTATTTTGCTGGTGGACGTAATATTTCAAAATGGTTTAAGATAACGCGGGCCACAAATAAAGTCCCGGTGGGCCGCATGCGGCCCGCGGGCCGCGGGATGGGGATAGCGGGGTTAGAACAATGCAGGCTGATCAACTGATTGTCTGACAAGTAAGATGATCCATGCGTCGGATGGGCATGTAAAAGGTCGGTCCTGCGCCTGATCTCTCACCAGTCGTGTCGATCGTCCTTACCACTGGGTTACGAGAGTAAAGGGATATAGAGTGTTCTTATGTACTGCGCATACACTTGGACACTATAAAATTACTCCTGCGTAATTGGCCTGGTTTCAATGAAACCGGCCACCATCACCGAAATCGGTGAGGGAGGTATTATATTAAATAACAATTTTAACCGCGCGACCTGGGTCGTTAAGTTAGCACGTCAAACTTAATATTATATGTACCGTGTGTTTGTGTAAACACCGTTATCCTTGAAACCATTAAACGAGCCCGACAAAATGAACAACTTTTTCTATGAGAACAATGCTAGGAACTCAAAAAAAAGCCGTCTTCATACCCATACGGATGCCCGGATCGGCAATTTGTATGGGTATGAAGACGGATTTTTTTTTATTCCCAGCATTGTTCTCATAGAAAAAGTTGTTCATTTTACGGTTTCAAGGAAGGGATAAGAGAAGAAATGCTGAAGGTGATTATATTTTACAAACATGTAAGCGGGTGAAGGCAATTTTTACATATGTGTGAGCGAGAAAGCTATATCTATTTACAGATGTGGGAGCGAGAAAGAGCAAAGGGTGAGGAGGCAGAGCAGCAGTGGTGCGAATGGAAGGGCGTGCAGCACACCACGCTCAGAGTTACCGGCGAGGCCAAGTACCAGCTTATCAGTGAGTATAATTTTACTAATATTATAAAATATACGAAAACGTAACTACAGAGTAGACAGAACTAAGGAGTACCTCGACTTCAAACAAACGGGCGAATATACACGTGTGCCTGAGTGTCAATTTCAACATGTTTCACAATGCTAAGTACTACTCGACCAAGCCAACTAACTAGACGACTGTCAAATCATGCTCTCTCGCACTTATGCATTGCTAGCGACGTGCGTAAGTGCGAGAGAGCAAGCTTTGACATTCGTCTAGATGGCTTCGTCGAGTAGTAACGCAGTACGGCGCGCGCCGGCCGATATGACATACTACGTCAAAATCAAAACGTCAAAGTTTCGAGATCTCTTCTGAGTCGACCTACTTGTTAGTTCTGTTTACTGACTCTGACTATCTGTAACTGAAAAGCGTAACTATTCACGTATAAACCGATTTTGATGGCTATGCATACTTTGAGACCCGGGAAAGGATAAAGATGCCGGTTGGCAGCGGGCGACATGAAGCGGCAGCAGACGTGTCGCCGCGACACTACTATTTCTATAAAAGTGTCGCTAGCTTCGTGTCGCTAGCTGCGTAGTGGGTAGGGTATTTCATAGAAATACATAGAAACCAGTAGTGTCGCGACGACACGTCGTCTGCTGCCGCTTCGTGTAGCCAGCTTCCAACTTGTACCGTAGAGGATATTTGTTACCCGGAAAGATTCTAACTTTGTAATTAAATTAAAAAAAAAATAATTTTCTAATTTCAGACATCCTAACCTCCTCAATCGGTTTCCCGGAGGAGTGTTGTGTGCCCCAACGTTGGAATCCCAACGTGGAAGACCCAGTCCTCGATCTGGTGATAGCGCTGCTGTGCATGGGGCTGTACCCTAATGTGTGCCTGCATCAGGGAAAGAGGAAGGTATAGTACTTCTAAACGGGCTTTGGCCCACCACTGTATCTCCTGTGTCGCCAGGATCGACAGTGTTATCCAACCACGAAAACCCTTTGATATGATTCCTAGGCAGATGGCCTAAGTAATTTGGTCGTGTTAAGTCGAACCCATCCGTCCGGTAATACTGCTGGTGGCAGTTTATTCCAGAGTTTTTTTACAGCGCGTATATTTATACAGGTACACAAATGACAAAACTAACTGATAATACTTTAGGGTGTGAATGGGTCCCCCATATTCGATAATAAGGCCGCAGTCTCGAAATCAGCGGCAGAGCGGCAGCGGTGGCGCGGGAAGCCGTCTAGTATACATATTTAATTTATATATAACTAGCTGTCTCGGCAAACGTTGCTTTGCCATAATAATATAAAGTATTTCGCCCATATTATTCTATTGAAGTAACTAAATAAATATGTCGCCATGGCAACGTCGATCGCTATCCCGTCGCACAAACTTAATGGTTGCCGTTAGTCTCAGCTTGTAATAATTTACTATTATTTATTCAACAAATGCAGTTTATCAATATATATAAAGTACCGAGTAGCCGATTCTCAGACCTACTGAATATGCATATAAAATTTGGTAAAAATCAGTAAAGCCGTTTCGGAGGAGTTCGTGGACTAACATTGTGACACGAGAATTTTATATATAAGATAATTCATTTGATAAAAAGTTTTTCTTTCGGGCATAACATTTATTTCATAACATGTATCGCGTGAAGGTCGAGGAAGCTTAAGGCGATGTAATAAACTTAATTCGTCAACAGGTCCTGACAACAGAGGGTAAGCCGGCCCTCATCCACAAGACGTCGGTGAACTGCAGCAACATGGAGCAGCGTTTCGCGTCGCCGCTGTTCGTGTTCGGGGAGAAGGTGCGGACCCGCGCCATCAGCTGCAAGCAGACGACTATGGTGGCGCCGCTGCATCTGTTGCTGTTCGCCAGCAGGAAGGTGGAATGGGTGAGTTGAGTCAATACTCAATATGCAGCAATATGCTGCAATTTTAGACAACAAAACTGGGAAATTAGACGAGGCGTTGTTGATAGATGGCGATTACGGTGACCCCACATCAAAATTGCCAATCGCCTGAAATTATTATAACACTAAAATGCAGTAAGTGCAATACCATTGTGTTGCACTTATTGCGTTTTACTATCAGTACGGCAGAATATATTTAAACTAACTTAGAACCAAAATGTAGTTCGTATTAAAGATTTGTGACGATTTTGAAGATTGTATGGTGATGCTCTTAACTCTAAATATTATCTCTCAAAGGAAGCAAATTTTAATTAAAAAGAAATAAACCTGAATTTTTATTATTGCTTTTACGTTTTCCTAATGTTGTATTTTGACTACGAACTTCATCGTAGTTTGCGCTAAAGTGTGAGGCTAATATAATCCTATTCCTGTACAGGTGGAGAACATAGTCCGCGTTGACAACTGGCTCAACTTCGACATGTCGCCGCGGACCGCTGCCCTCGTGGTGGCGCTTCGCCCCGCCGTCGAGAAGCTAGTAGAGCGGGCGGCAGCGGAGCCCGACGCGGCCCTACAACTGACGCCAACTGAGCAAAAGGTACCATCAATTGATCCCTAGTCCCTACGCAGTTGACAGACCAACGCCGTTTGGTCGGATCATGTCAATTCTGTGATCTGTCGGCTGGTTTTGACGTAACGCGACCGAACTACGTAGGTCCCAACTCCCATCTGCCTAGGATTCAACTTCTCTGATAGTAAACATTTTTTAAATAAAATTAGGAGGCAAACGAGTAAAGCCATCGGACGGGAAACAACTACCGTCTACTCGCAACATCAGAAGATTTGCGTTGCATTGCCGGCCTTTTAACCGATTCAGTGCGGATGACACGGGAGCCGTGTCATACATGTTTTTAACATGTGGCGTATCATTTGAAAAACGATTGTATCTCCCAGATTTTAGAAGGTTCTACTCTGAACAAAATCATCTTAATTTTCCACGTGGAACAAGCCTATAGGCTTCGCCTCTTAATATTCTGTGAATTGCAAAAAAGTAGGGGCCGCCAACCTTTTTTAAAGGTGCATTAATTTCGTATTACACGGCAGCCGCGTCTTATGGGTTTTTAGCGTGTGGCGTATGACACGTGAGCCGTGTCATTCAGAAAGCGATTGTATCTCCCTCAAATTGCACGTTAGAAGGTTCTACTTTGAACAAAACCGTCTTAATTCTCCACGTAAAACAAGCCTATAGGCTTCATTTCTTACTATTTTGTGAATTGAAAAAAGTAGGTGCTGTCTCCTTTTTTAGCCTCATGGTTCCCATCATCAGACAACCACTTTTGTGAACATGGTACCAACTTGGAACCGGATCAATCGGAACAAATACCCTATACAACAAAAGAAAAATTTTGAAAATCGGTTCACAAACGGCGGAGTAATCGTTGACACACATAAAAAAATATATCCACAGCCGAACGTATAACCTCCCCCTTTTAGGAAGTCGGTTAAAAAAAACTTAACAACGAACTTCTTTAAATTTATCTACGCACATATAATTTACATCGGAAACCCAGATCTATTTACCTAATATACTCATTTTTCTAACCTTGAAACCTATAAAAGGTTTGCAACATCTGAATAAAAAAATAGTTTACCTGCCATTTTCAGGTTAACACTTAGTAAAACTACTCGAAATCAACTCAAAACAATGTAGCCTTCCGTTAACATCAATAATTGTTTGGGCTCAACCTACGGCTCAACCAAATAAATAAAGTTAATACAAGCGAAAAAAACAAAAAAAAAAAACAAACCTTTTTGAACGTTGCGGGTGACACGGTAGCCGTGTCATCTACTGGCCCGGGAGCCAGGTAAATTTTTGGTCAATGATTTCCTCTCGGGCGAAACTTTGCATATGAGACTTATACTATGAATACTAGCGACCGTCAGCTGCGACTCCGTGGGTGGGGGGGGCAGTGGGCAGTGGCAGCCTCCCACCCATGAAGAAAAAAATTTTTCAGTCATTTCCTCTCATTTGAAAATTTATCAGAGTATAGTTTATGTAGTATTTTGAAAGAAAAACATAGTCAGCTGACCATAACACGGTGGATTATACGTCAGCTGGCTCCTTGAACATGAAGAAAAATTTTATATTTTCAATGATTTCCTCTCAGCTAAAAATTTACCTGGTGATCGTTTATATGCTAATATGAATGAAAATTAATGTCAGCTTGCTGTATCTCAGTGGAAAGTTTGTCAGCTGGTACCTTGAAAGGAGTAAGGCAGTAGCATATATACCTACTAAAACTTATCAGCTGACAACTTTTCCACTGACTTACAGCTGGCTGATTTTTTATATTGTTTACTAGAGTATTTTAACAATACTCTGATAAATTTTCAAATGAGAGGAAATGACTGAAAAAAAAATTTTTTCTTCATCTTTGGGAGGCTGCCACTGCCCACCCCACCAACGGAGTCGCAGCTGACGGTCACTAGTATTCATATTTTAAAACTGCGTCTTTAAGAGAAGATAGAAGTCAATAAAGATTTTTGATTTTTCAACAAATACTTCTGTTCCAGGTTGTTGACTGTATCAAAGCTCTATGCGTGATGGATGCGGGCGACTACAACATACAACGCGATGCCCCCACCTTCTCCTTCCGCCCAGACGGCGCGAAACGAGGGAACATGCGAGGCTGGGGCACCAATGGACCCAAAAACCAGGGCTTCGGTGGAAGTGGCGGATTCGGAGGCAATTCCGGCGGTTTCGGAAACGACAACGGGTTTGGCGGCAGAGGCGGATTCGGGAATCGCGGTTTTGGCGGCAGAGGATTTGGGCCTAGAGGCGGTTTTGGGAATGGGGGTGGATTCGGACGAGGACGCGGTTTCACTAGACGAGGAAGATGGTGAATCTTCCGATTGATATGGCGAAATAAAACAATTGAAACAGACTGCAGTTTTCTTTATTCACTCGGAGTCTGAACGACAATCAAAATGAAATCTTTGTCTGGTGCCACCATTATTTCGTGCTTTCTGCTCCGGATTCTCAGGAATGTTAGATCGTTTGTGGGATCGAGGTCTCTCACTACATTCCTCCCCTTCTCCACGAGAGCACTCATCAGGCCAGCATACTGAACAGATGTTCGGTTGTCGAGGGTGGTCTTGATGGGTATCCCTTCTCCGTTTACCACAATAATCCCTACGACTCCTTTGTGCATCGACAATTTACGCACAGTTTCCTCGGCCTCATTTGCCATTTTTTTGCAACTTGGAAATTGTAGTTTGAATTTGTAACAAAGTCAAAACTGACTGTTAGTCTAAATCTGTCACATTTTACATAATTTTGTGCCAGTACTACATTAACCACAAATAGGTGTTTGAACATTTTTGTATGGAGCCTGCCTGGCACACTGACCTCCATTATCCCTTTCGGTTTGGCCTACGGCTATAGTTCTTGGACTGAAACTTAAAATATGAATCTTATATAATTATACTTATATTGAAATAAGATTACTATAAAAACTATCTAGACTTTTCTAATGGCTGAAATCTAGACTTTTAACCATGGGACAATATGTCCCATCAGTCTTGAAACCCTTTGTATTTGAGTAGGTTTTCCATATATTTTTTGGAAATATTATAAATTTAATTTTATAAATGAAACAATAATGTTATATTTAGCATTTATTTAATGTAATTTAAAAATATTATATTATTTGCTTAGTATTTTAGGATAATAAAAATTTATATGAATTAAAAAAAACGGGAGCAGGGGCCAAAATATTGAGAGAAGACATGGGCATCAGCCGAAAGATGAAATCATGCAAAACATGTTTTTACATAAAAAAACGATCTTCTCTCAGCGATATTTTTATAATTTTGCGCTTTGAAGACATCCTGAAACAAGTACACAATCATGCAGAAGCAGCAAAAGCAGTATTTCCATAGAAATTGTAAATCCGCATTTAGCAATGAAATCTCCTTCAATCTAAGGATAAGTAAGTTTAAAAAAGACTGATGGGATCCAGTGTCCCTAGAAATTGTAAATCCGCATATAGCAATGAAATCTCCTTCAATCTAAGGATAAGTAAGTTTAAAAAAGACTGATGGGATCCAGTGTCCCTAGAAATTGTAAATCCGCATATAGCAATGAAATCTCCTTCAATCTAAGGATAAGTAAGTTTAAAAAAGACTGATGGGATCCAGTGTCCCTAGAAATTGTAAATCCGCATATAGCAATGAAATCTCCTTCAATCTAAGGATAAGTAAGTTTAAAAAATACTGATGGGATCCAGTGTCCCAAAATCAAAATTGTATATCAAAATCCCAATGTTTTGCAAAGAAAATATCGTTAACATAAATTAATTGGCTTACAAAACGTAATAGGTATAAAAACTTACCTGAAAACAGCCATACAACAATTTAAATCTTTTATCAAAAGTGTAACGTCTTTTCCGTGTTCTTTATAAATTATCACAGACTAAATAATAATATTGCTAGACAAAAACTACCATTGTCAATGTATAAAGTGAAGATCCATTTACGATATGGGATGTATAATCCCATTTATAAAGTAAATTTAAAGCCTCAGTCCTCAGTTACATATCCATGGGATTTTATGTCCCAACAGTCATCTGAAGTATGGGACATATACATACCAACAGGTCCGAAAGGGTTATACTTGTATAAAGCGCTTATTCCATTTCCCTAAATTAAGATATCTTAATGATTTAGTGACTAAATTTAGTCAAGTGGAATAACATTTAGTAACTTTCTAAATGTTATTCCACTTGACTAAATTTAGTCACTAAATCATTTAGATATCTAAATTTAGTGAAATGGAATAAGCGCTTTATAGAGATCAGGTATGCGTTACGATTGCTCGGCCAAGTTATCTAAACAGAAAAAAACTTCGCCAAAAAATTGACGAAATTTGTCGAAATCGAAGGTGATCGAAGGCAACAAACCAAAAATTTGTCAATGTTTAAACAAAAAAGTTACAAGGATTTTAAGGGCGTTCCGTCCGGAGATTCCGTAATTGACCGTATTTAAAACTTTATAAACTCATAATCTGAAAGCTACAAAGTTAAAATAAAAATACAGCAATAATCTTCAGTATATCTACATTCCTTTTGTCGTTTTAAATTTTCTATTTTTGTTTCTTATACTCATGATATCAGCTTCCAAAGTAATACCAATTTGTTAAAATTCAAGCATACATTCAGCATCTCCTTAGGATTTACAAATTACTTTTATTTGAAACTCACGCCAATAGATCGACAATATCATAAACTACATATTGGCCGTTTTAAATTTTTTTAGGACAATTTTGAACTAAGATAAGTAAAAATAATAGGGTTTTGGCGCCATCTCGGCAACGCAGCAAATGTATGGCCAAGGTCGTTTGCTCGGGGGACGGCCTTAAGTTGGCCGCGCGAACGTAACGTGATCTAATTCTTTTTGTCATATGAAGACTGAATTTGTCAAAATTTTTGGAAAAACGAATTATAAACTGTAGTTAAATATTTTAAGAAATATTTACCTTAGAAGTTATGGCCGCGCAATCCTTCACTTGTAATTTTTTAATGTTGATTATTTATTTATAACTTAAGACTTAGTGCAAAAAACTGTTACAGGAAGAAAGGTCTTAATTTGTCGAAACTAGTGAAAGCAATAAATACTACATAAAGCTTGTTTAAACAGACACATCAGTCCGAAACAAAAAATACATGGCCGCGCAGTCGTAACGTTACTTTATACGCTGATATCTCATTATCTGTAATTACTACGAATTCGGTGTGAATATCCATTTATTCGACATATTAACCTGATTATAATGATATATCGTTTTACCCTCAGAACAATTTTCATGTAATCTCGAAAAATATGTTCTCTCATATAATGTTTAAGCAGGGTAACCATAATTTCGATTTGATTTGGGAATACCTCTAACTGGAGACTTGCAATTATATTGAACAACATCTAACTCAATTTGCTCAAGTATTAGTATTAAATAAAATAAAACGTGTATATTTCAATAATTAGATATATTTATTCATCTGCACAGCTTGAAAAATAAACAAAAATAAATAAGTACATGTTACAAAAAATCAACAAACAAAATAAAATTATTTAAAAACCACTACAGGACAATTTTAAACTTTGGTTACACATAGCTACAAAACCAATAACCATATTAATTATATTATAAAATGGATGTAAACAGGGTCTTTTGTACTGTCATTTAATTTACTTATTAAGGCCTTCCCTACGGAGATTCCGTAATTTACCGTATTTAAAGCCTTATAAACTCATAATTTGAAAGCTACAAAGTTATAATAAAAATGTAGCAATAATCTTCAGTATGTCATCATTCCTTTCCCCGTTTTAAATTTTCTATTTTTGTTTATTATACTCATGATATTAGCTTCCAAAGTAATATCAATTTATTAAAATTAAAGCATACTTTCAGCATCTCCCTATTTACAAATTACGTTTATTTGAAACACACGACAATAGATAGACAATTTCATTAACTACATATTCCCCGTTTAAATTTTTTTTTGATCAATTTTGATCTAGGATAAGTAAAAAAATAAGATTTTTGTGCGATCTCGGCAACGCGTCAAATGTATGGTCAAGGTAGTTTGCTCGAGGGATGGCCTTAAATTAAATGACTGTACAAAAGACCCTGTTAACATCCATTTTCTAACACATGGTTTTGTAGATGTGTAACCAAAATTGTTATTTATGATATTTGATTTTTTGATTTTGTTGAATAATTACAGATTTTTTATTTTCTTTAAAATTGTTCTGTAGTGGTTTTTAAATATTTTTATTTTGTTTCTTGATTTTTTGTAATATGTTTTTTGTTAATTTTTCAATCTGTGATGAATAAATATATCTAATTATTGAAATATACAGGTTTTATTTTATTTAATACGACCTCTGTGGTTCAGTGGGTGCAGGGTGAGTGCGTTGGTCAGTGGCCTGGCATATCTTGCTTTGTTTTTTGAAGTTTGTTGAAATTGAAGTGAAAACTTCTTTAGCGGCGTTGAGCACTTTTGTGGGATGGGTAAAAACTGTGAAACTCGCGTCAGATTACAGATTCTCGTGCTGATCGAAAAATCGTAAGACGGTTGGAGAGTAGTGTTGTAACATCGATATCGAAAAATCGATTGTTTTTTTTTTCGAATGTTATATAATACGATTTTTTTAATCGATTTTAAGGGTTTCGATTAATTAAAAAAATCGATTTTTTAAAAATCGATTTTCATAAAAATGGGTTAAAAAATAATGTACTACAACGTTAATAATCAAGTTTTCACTTCTGCCGGCACTCCCGGAGTGCAACCCGTCTTTTTTTTTAAACGCATTTGGCGATCTTTTTAAATGCAGTCATAACAAAACTTTGTTTTTGTCTATGCTGGTGCTGCACTCTAGCGTCAAAAATTGCATCTACAGCTGACAACATAGATATAGCTCAAAATTTATAATGTTGCAAAAAATTTATATTCATATTTTACTTTGTTACATAATCAATACACCTATCACACTCCTAAGCATATTCTTGTTCCTTTGATTGAACCTGCAAGTACACTGGAGTCCTTCCACTTTTCATCTTCTGCCGTTTGTGCACTTTACGTTGGTGTTTCATCATTTGGCTCCTGTAACCAAATGCTTTACCGCACATATTGCACACATGGTCTTTGATACCATTATGCTCTACTTTGAAATGTACCTCCACTTCTCGCTTAGTGTGGAAGCCTCTTCCACATGTTTCACATTTATGTTCAGGCTCGGCTTGATGTGTATGCATGTGCCTATTTAGATTACTCTTACTGACAAATCTTGCTGGACATTGTGGACACGGGTATGGCTTTTCACCAGTATGTGAACGCATATGCATTTTTAGAGCCTCCTTGAACCTCCCCTTGTACGGGCAATGGGGGCATTGAAAGGGTAGATCGTGGAAATGTATTGCTCGGTGTTGAGCAAAGTTTGCTCTCCTTACAAACTCCTTTCCGCAGACATCACAGATGAAATTGTACTCCATTCTGTGTTCAGCTAAATGCGTTTTTAAATATCTTGTTGAGTACATCTTCTTGCAATATGGACATTCCTTATTTTCATGTTCGTCACTAATGCTATGTTCATTATACTCATCAAAAGTGTTAAAACCTACGTCACAAGTTTTGCAGTAGTAAGGCCAGGTATCATCAACATCTTTCTCATCAGGGACAGAATTATTGTCGCTTTGCTCTGCAAAAGTTCTGTTTTCTTCCGCACTTTCTGATGAATTTTCAGTTTCAGACTGCCTTAAAAGTTTATCACTTTGTTGTGCTGTTTTCCGGAGCAATATTGCTCCTTGTAGCAATTCGTGGCAAGATGTACAAAGGAACTTAGGGTACTTATCATCAGATTCAACTACTATACCGCCAAATGTAGACAAGGCTCCAGTTAACTCCTCGTTCTTTCCACTATAAATAGGTATTTCACCAGGTTGAAGGCAAACTCGACATGTTTGAACATTTTCCGACTCAAATATTTCCACTTTTACAGGAAAATTACTTACAAAAACAGACGGTTTTGTGTCTTGTTTACTTTGAAGCCTTTTTCTGTTGTACATCCTCGCACGCAACATATGCATCAGCAACCAGTGGCCGACCATGTTTAATTTAAATATGTATATCGTCGTAGACGGTAGACGTAATTAAATACACAAAAAATAAACAATTCAAACAGGAGTAAAAAAATATAAAAAATAAATCCAACAGACCAAAATGGACCAAAACAGAAAAATGTCACCACAAATGTCACGGTTGACAATTGAGTTTGACATCAAATCGTACAAAATGTTGGCCAAGTGCGAGTTGCAACATTAAACACTATTTTTTAATTTTTTATTTACTTACCAAGTTCCACGGGTTCCATGATTTCATAAATATAGCCCGACGAAATCTAGGATGCTCTCATAAACAATTTTTATTATTTGATAAGCTAGGCGGTAAAATATCAACAAAAGAGAAGGCCAGGTAGGTACTACCATAAAGGTAATATAAGGTATATTAACTTTATGGGTACTACACGAACCTTTTATAAAATTCTAATTCTAAGCTTCCTAATAAATTTTGGAAATTTTGAGCTACGAGTATTATCGTAACGAGGTAGTGAAATGTTTCATTTGTATGGACAAAAAAATTAAAAATAATATAAATTACTTACTTACTGTGTAAAAAAGCTATGCATGTTGGTGTAAAAAGGAGGATATCTAATTTTTAATATAAGTACATGATCCAGTGTAATTAAAAAAATAAAAATAAACATGTTTAATGCAATAAACATCTTTTTTTATCTCCACCAGACGGCGCGACGATAGACACTTCTAGACGATAGATTTTCTATTGGAAGCGCAGCGCTTCTTCTATTTCACTAAATTTAGATATCTTAATGATTTAGTGACTAAATTTAGTCAAGTGGAATAACATTTAGTAACTTTCTAAATGTTATTCCACTTGACTAAATTTAGTCACTAAATCATTTAGATATCTAAATTTAGTGAAATGGAATAAGCGCTTAGAAAGCTAGGTTCCTAGCTAGGATCCTACCTAGGAACCTAGCTAGGATGTGGAAGTGAAAGTGTATATGGCGGGAAATTTTAAATATTCGATGATGGTATTGTGATGGTACGAGTCGCACAGTACACACGCGCGTTTGATATTTAGGGTTCCGTACCCACAGGGTAAAAACGGGACCCTATTACTAAGACTTCGATGTCTGTCCGTCTGTCTGTGTGTCTCCAGGCTGTAACTCAAGAACCGCTACAGCTAGACTTCTGTTATTTTCACAGATTGTGTATAAAGATCTGTTGGTGTTACCCCTATAACAACAAGTACTAATAAAAACAAAATAAATTAAATATTTATAGGGGGCACCGATACAACAAACATGATTTTTTTGGCATTTTTTGCTCTATATCTATAATGGCAACACATACCTAGGCACTTAAAATATTCACGAAATACTTACTCACGTTGTATTTGTACTTTAATAATAAGTAATTTTTAAATAAACAATTAAGGTGGGCTCCCATGCAAAAGACATAATTTTCAACAAATTTTTCTTCTATTGTGGTACGGACTACGGAACCCTTTGTGCGCAAGTCCAATTCGCACTTGGCCAATTTTATTTGTTTTATTCGAAGGCTAATAATATTGCTTAGCTCAATTGAATGCACCATGGGCGTACCGGGGGGGGGGGGGGGGGGGGGGGGTCAGCTGCCCCCCCCCTGGAAGCTAAAATAAACGTCAATTTTCCTGGAAAGTGGGAATTCAAAACGCGTTATCTACTCTGCGTAAAATAAAGTGTTGGAAACAAAATATCTTTTAAGGCCAGGCCAGTTCGAAAAGACTGATTTTTAAGCTTCCACTCTGAAGAAATTATGTGGAATTCTCTTACACCAAAATTAATGTAGAATTAAAAAAGCAACAAAGTAAAAAAAAGACGGGTTGCACTCCGGGAGTGCCGGCAGAAGTGAAAACTTGATTATTAACGTTGTGCATTTTTTTCAACCCATTTTTTATGAAAATCGATTTTTTTAATTAACCGAAATCCTTACAATCGATTAAATTTTTAACCCATTTAGTATGAAAATCGATTTAAAAAAAAAAAATATTTCGAGTTCGAGTTTTTCGAGTTTTCGAGTTCGACACAAAACACTACTCTCCAACCGTCTTACGGTTTTTCTATGGTTTTTCGATCAACACGAAAATCTGACGCGAGTTTCACAGTTTTTAACCGACTTCCAAAAAACGAGGAGGTTATATGTTCGGCTGTGGATATTTTTATTTTTTTTTTTTTTTTTTTTTTTGTATGTTCAACGATTACTCCGCCCGCGCCGTTTGTGAACCGATTTTCGAAATTTTTGTTTTGTTGTATTAGGTTTCACTCCAATTTGGTCCCATTTTCACAAAGGTGGTGACCTGATGATGGGATCCATGAGTAATCGAGGGAACTCCTCGAAATTTATATGGAAACATATGGTGATTTTGGTTTTATGTGAAGTGTACTAAGAATACGCTACCAAAAAGTCAAATATTGGGTCAAGGTATACCATGGTTTCGATGATGCTGAGAGAACTCCTGATTCCTTATAGATACACGTTTGGGAGTTTCGGCGTTGTTTTAAGAACAGAAAGCATAAACTACTATGCAATTCATATTCATCATCATAATCATCATCATCGTCATCATCATCATTACCACGTCGTGTTAAGGCCACGAATGTCTCATGGCACAGAATAGATAATAGTACAAGGCATAGGTATGGATATACTAATAATAATAATTATGTACTGTATAACAATTAACAACACCTGTTTGTTTTTAATACACGGCGGTCGGCGTCGGTCGCTGCCCAGCGCCGCCGCGCGAAGACAGAATATCGAATACCTACTTTACTAACTACTTTATAATATACAGATCGAATACTTTACTACTTTATAAAATTTTAATAGACAAATAGAATTAAAATAAAGTTATTTTAAAAAGAGCATTTAAACAAAACAAAGTCAATAAGTGTCTTTTTAATTAGTTATACTTATTAATCGATAGATGGTGCACTAAGTACCTATCGATTTGAATTCTTGATAACAAGAACAGCTGTCAATAATTATGATAATATTAAATATTATGCTACGCTACATCCTATGCAAGTTTGTACAATTTTTTATCTGATACACAATAGCCTTTCTATTGTTATCGCAATCGCCGGTGACCGCTTCGGGCTTGAAATATTAAAATTGTTAAATCAGGTGGACGAAACTTTCCGAACAAAAAAAAATTGGGTTCCAAATTTAAACGTAGCTACTAAAGTAAATCGCATAATCTGTACAATTTTTAAGCATGGTCGACTGTGATTGGTTGATACAAAAGACCATAGAGAATATAAACTACATGAGAAAAAAGAGGAAGATGAAGCTTAAAACTCAAGGTTCGAATTCCATTTTGTGAAAATTATTTATTACAAAAATACAAAAATTGTAAATTAAGTGGATTAATTATTGAAAAACGAAAGGTAAGCCATTGTAAAATGTAAATGTAACCGTAAATTGATAAATTGAAGCAAAACATAACGATATCATACCATGTTCTAATACAAAGTATGTCGTAGTATTATTTGCATAATTGTACAATAATTTAGAACTTAAACTATATTAATATGAAAAAGATAGATTATTATTTCATAGAAATTATTATAATGTATATCAGTATGCAGTTAATTTGGAAAATGATGAAATGTGTATCATGTGTATATTGTTTTATTGTAACAATACATAAGGTTATTAATTACTATACTTACTATAATTTATGTAAACTGTATGGAATATAAATGAAAAATGTTTCATTAATTTCAGATTTTTAGGTCCCTATACAGCTAGTTTGCAACATTTTAGTCATAGCTGGGCACCGTTAATCAAATAGTTAACTTCGTTAATCGTTAATCCGCTACAAAAAAAGTTAGCTTCGTTAAACGTTAAAGCGTTACATTTCGGAAGAATTAACGCAAGTTAACGTTAATCGTTAATCCGTTAATTATTGTAAAATTGCATTTTTATATCGTTGCTTTAGTGTAGGTACTTAAAAAACCTGTTGGTTTAGGTTCTGGAAGTTAACACAACTTTAAAATGTAACACTTTACATAATTTTGAAATCACATAAAAATATGAAAACCTTATTAAATCGAGATAAAAATGGGCAAGGTGATAATATTTAAAGTGTATAAGCGTTCTCTGTGAAAAAACAAAGAGAAAACCACCTTTTGAGCGTGATTAAGTTTAGAAAATTTTATACTGCGTCTACGTTTTCTTGACAGATTGTACTTCTGAACCTGTTTATCGCGCCACGCCGCGGCGCTGTGCGCTAAATAGTAGGCATTGGATTAACGATTAACGGACTTCTACATATTAACGGAAGTTAACGTGTCCGTTAACATTTTCTAAATTTAACTTAAAAGTTAATTCGTTAATCAAAATGTTAACTTCGTTAATTAACGATTAACGGATTAACGAGTTAATGCCCAGCTATGATTTTAGTCTGCAAGCAATAGCTGTTAACTCGATCGCGGATTCTAGGAAATCTTTTGTTCTCGCGGTCGCATGCGACCGCTTGGGAACGAAAGCAGCAAAGAGATTCAATGCAAGGAGATTTTAGGAGAAGGAAGGTATGGGATTATTAGTGGTACGGCCACCAAGGAAAAATCCTCTGATCAAGTGAGGTGGTATGCAGCTGGCCTGAACCCGCGCCATAGATTTCAGCTGTCGTATACAGGGTGTAACAAAACAAAGTGTGTATGTATAAAGGTGCGATCCACTGGATCGGAATCGGAGCGCAGGTACGCAGTGGACGGATTTGTTGCTTTGTATGTATGGTACTGACTACTATGAACTGCACTAGAAGTACTGGAACATCATTCTGCGCCTGACAAGTATATGACGACACGTGGTGCCACCGTCCGCACCGTATGTCCCGATTCCAACCTGGTGGACGCGCAGCTTTAATCCCCTCCCTATATAGAGTTTACTGTATAAAGCGCTTATTCCACTTATCCTAGCTAGGTTCCTAGATCCTAAATCGTTTCCGATTTAGTCAAGACGTGGAACAACATTTAGAAGCTAGGATCCTAGCTAGGATCCTACCTAGGAACCTAGCTAGCCGCTAGGATAAGTGGAATAATGGCTTAAGCCAATCAAGTAGTTAGTAGAGTAGCATAGACAGCTATTCTATCATATTTATAAATAAAATACATAAAACTGTACTGTAATAATATTATAATATTTAATAATAGAAATCAACAAAAACTTGTGGATTAAATCTGTTTTATTGTTTAATTTACCTTATTAGCCTATTTATTTAGCCATGTACAATAATTTTTATTGAAATAAAACATTTATTTCAGCTCATTTCTTTTTATTTTTATTTTTTTTAATTTTTGGTATGTTTAGAGTGAAAGGTTTTGCACTTAAAATTTTGTCGTTTAGTTTTAAATTAAAAAAATAACGAATGTTTATTTTTTTTCTTCTAAGTCCGACCTCTTGTTACGTAGTATACAGTTTACATCCTCTTTGTGTTAAATTACTTAGCACAATATCGACGGGTGAAAGCAGAAGTGGCGTAACTTGAAAAACCCAACTTTACAGGAGAGCCAAAAAACTTTTTTAAAAATTCATAACTTCTATATTTATTAAGGTAGAAACTTAAAAATTGGAACGTATTTAAATTAATCTAAGACCCATACAAAGAGTTTGTTAAATTTTTTCTAAAGTTGATATTTCATTGATTTTTAACAAGTTACGACAAAAAATATTTATATTTTACGCAGCAGAAATGTTGTATCTTTGAGAGGAAATGTATAGATAACATAAAAAAGCATAATTTTTTAAGCGACAGATCTGTCGTATTTCAAATATAACACGCCCCTACACATTTCATACTATATATACTTGTTTACTTTATTAAATTGCCTTACAACTTTTGGTTCAAGTGCAAAATCGGCGACAGACGTTGTGAAAATGAAATGCTGTATCTTAAACTAAATGAATTGTTTGTTTTAAATGAATGTCATTGTAACAAATTAAAAGAAATAATATGACTATGTTATACTATTATTTGTTTATAACATAAGAAACTAAAGGAATGGAAATTTGTTTTATTAATCATTAATCAACATTGAAATATAAAACTTATTATAATAAAATGAAAATTAATGTAATAAAACATTTATTTCTCTTGTTTTTTCTACTTTGTAAAGGTTTAAGCCTTAATATTTTATTCATGCTCATGAATTTAAAGTTATTCTTTTTATTTTATAAGATATGGGGGCAAACGAGCACAAGGGTCACCTGATTGAAAGTAACTACCGTTGCCCATGGACACTAGCAACATGATAAGGGCTGCTGGTGCGTTGCTGGCCTTACCCGGTACTAATACGCTATCTTTTTAAAGGTTTGCAGGTCGTATAGGTCTGAAAATATTGCTGGTGACAGTTCATTCCACAATTTTACAGTGCGCGGCAGAAAGTTACGTGAAAAACGCACGGTGGAAGACTGCCACTCATCAATGTGATGAGGATTTTCGCGTGGAACGATGGCGAAAAATTGCAGGAGGTATGATTCTGAACAATCCCTCAGGGCACTCCCCGTGATACACCATGAAGCCGATAGAGGATGCAGAGTGAAGCTACATCTCGGCGTATTTCCACGGAGTCCAGCCTGTTTGAAACACTATGGCAGTCAACAATCCAAGCGGCCCTTCATTGTAACTATACGATCCAAAGGGAGTAGTTGGTATTTGGCGCCCCTGCCCAGAGATGAGAAGAGTATACCATATGAGGCCCAACTTGCGCCTTGCAGAGTTATAGTCGTTGGTCCGGACTGAAATACTGTCTCGCTCTGTTAAGGACACCAAGCTTTTTCGAGGCTAACTTGGCCTCACCCTCTAGAGTCTAGATGACATCGGAACTGAACTTCGCTCGATATGCTTACGCCAAGTATTTCAATGCTGGGGGAGAATGTTAAAGGGGTGCCCTGAAAACGAGGAGAATAAGAACGAATATGACCATTGGTAACTTTTTAGTGGTGAACGCGCAGACTTGAGTATTGGCGGGGTTGAATTGGAATAAGTAACGTCTACCCCATTCAGAGACTTTCTCCTGTGAATTCTCTATTTAGACACAACTTCATTTATAGGGAGTATATAGGGCAGCGCCTATACTATAATCCGCATAGCAATAAATGCCGTTAGTCTGTAACATGATCTGCTAAGAAACTTGTGACCCATTTGCATAAATTCTCGGGGAGCCCATATGATGGAAGCTTTGGTAGCAGCGCTTTTTGCCAAACCCGATCAAAGGCCTTTGCAATGTCCAAACTAACAACCAGAGCCTTTGACTCAATCGCCTGAACCCAACAACGAGTTAGGTACGCCAAGAGATCACCAGCCAAGCGACTCTTTCGGAACCCGTACTGTTTGTCCCTGGCCGCCCAAGTATCGAAAGAGCTGGGTATTGATAATGGATTCCATAATCATCGAGAAGACGGAGGTTATAGCGATTGGTCTGTAGCTGGAAGGATTTCAGTGGTCACCTATTTACACCAAGGCTGTTTTCCAAGAAGCCGGGACAATGCCAGAAGAGTAGGAGAACCGAAAAAGACGCGTTGAACCGGAGCCAACTCTGGAGCACACTTTTTTAACACAATAGGAGGGATTCCGTCAGGATAACTCTGATTTTGGATATCAAGGGAACGCAGGACTGAGCGTTGATGAAACTCCGACATGATGCTCGTGCATCGTGGAATGGTCGGCGTTTTCTATCCCCCGTCATCTAGGGTCGAGCTTGACGCAAAGAGCTTGCCCAGAAGATCGGTTTTGTATTTTGCGTCGTAGGCTAGCGATCCATTTTCTACTTGTAGGGATGGTAGGGATGGCTTGCAGAAATTGCCTTCAATAGCTTTGGCCAGAGACCATGTACGGGTTCCCGGAGGGAGTCTCGAGTCTCTCACAGACAGAGACATCTCTCTCTCTCTCTTGAAGGACCTAGAGGCAAGGTTGTACTCCATTTTATATTATGTGTGTGTCCACGCATAGACCCGAAGGAGCTCAATATTTATTAACAACAACAATTATAGCTCAACAATATTTTTTATTGAACCATCAACAAAAAAAATATTAGCAAATTTACATAAAAATAAATGAGTTGATATTGTTAAACGAAAATATACGGGCTTTTATCTTTACAAACATGTAAAATCAACAAAATATGTATACAAGAATAAGTGTGTAGATGTCCAGAGCAATGCTCAGGGGAAAAAATTATACGTGGACACATACATGCAACATTTCACTATACGTCTTTAAGCTTCATTTAAGAATAAACGTGATCAGTTCCATTTAGAATAAACGTGCATTGATAAACACAAACACATTTTCTCAAATCGACGCTAACAATCTACTAAAAGGCGTTAAGAACGGCGTATGTGGTGCGCCGGCGAAGGTATCATACAGGGGCGGGAGGGAGATGAAATGGCGTTACTTATCTCTGTACTCATTACTTAAGTATATTCATTGGTTGTAAGTATAGGTTTAAGAATAAAATTATGTGTTAGAAATGTAATAACTTTCTCATACCTATAAAATTAGTATGAAATAAATTGTCGTATCTTTGTAAATGTTGTATTTTAGGCGACAAAAATGTCGTAACACATTTAAACCAAACTAGAAAGTTAAAAAACCTGTGTCGTATCTTTTTTTAATTTCTCACGCATTGTCGTATCTATCTTTTATCCAAAAATTGCAGTTTTTCGTCTAGTTACGACAATTTTTTTGAGGTCTGTGCTAGAAGGTGTTAAAAATCCATGGTCGTATCTTTACTAGAATTTATCGTAGAAAGACGAGATATAGACCATTCGACGCAGAATTTTTTTTTATATAACAATCAATTAAAAAGTGATTTTGGCCAAAATTCAAGTTACGCCACTTCCGCTTTCACCCGTCGATATGTTCACTTCACTGATAATATTATATTATTTTGTGAGTGTGAGTTGTGACTCTTAACAAATTGTAATAAGATACGTAAAATATACGCGAAGATTTATCTACTAGTGTAACTAAAAAGAGTGAAATTATTATTACTTATTTTTAACAAAAAATTAAAACCGACTTCCAAGGTAAAAACAATAATAACATTAATATGAACTAAAAAGTATTAAATAATTTTTACTATCTAATAGTGCCTTTTTCCGAATTCGGCTAAACCTCAACTATTTCTGTACTCAATCTTCATAATTTTGAAGTCGGTGCCAGTTCCAAAAATTTTAAATATACTGTCAGAGGACTGAAGATTCAGCTATCTGGTACCGACTTCAAAATAATGAAGATTGAGTACAGAAATAGTTGAGGTTTAGCCGAATTCGGAAAAAGGCACTATTAGATAGTAAAAATTATTTAATACTTTTTAGTTCACATTAATGTTATACTATACGCCCATGGAATGCACCACTGCAACAATGAAATATTTGTGAGACGCATCTTAATAACAAAATTTTAAGATAAATATATCATGTTTCCGCTAACTTACAGACCCTGGCAAATAAACTGTACTATCTATTTTCAAAAAACGAAACAATTAGCAGCTTATTAATTATTATCAATTATAAAAATTAATAATAATATCATCTATTTTGCTTTAGTCACTCCCTTAAAATGTATCTTAAATGTTATTTGTACTAGGCAATAAAATTATAAACAGTTAATTGCGGAACGAGTAATTTATTATTATAAGTATCATGATTGTTAGTACAATAAGTTGTCTCAGGCATCAGTATCATTCTGGTAACAGGGCTCCTGATCTTGAGACTGCTTTAAATACCCTGCTATCCCTCCACTTTTCAACTTCTGTCGTTTGTGTACCTTAAGCTTATGTTTCATCAATTGTTTTCTATATCCAAATGCCTTGCCGCAATCGTCGCACACATGGTCCTTTATACCATTGTGATCTACTTTGAAGTGTTTCTCTAATTCTGTCTTTGTATGGAAGCCTCTATTGCATGCACTGCATTTATGATCTCGCTCGGCTTTATGAGTACGCATATGCTTGTTTAGATTACTCTTGCTGGCATATCTCGACGGACACTGGGTACAGTGGTGCGGTTTTTCGCCGGTATGAGTAAGCATGTGATTTCTTAGAGAATCTTTAACTCTCGCCTTGTACGGACAATGTGCACAATGGAAAGGAAAATTATGGAAATGTGTAACTCTATGATTAGTAAAATTTGCCAGCTGCATAAACTTCTTTCCACATATATCACAGATAAACTGGTAATCCTTTTTGTGATAGTCTGTATGCCTTTTCAAATAACTCGCCGCAAACATCTTCTTGCATATTGGACATGTACGTTTTTTATTTTCATGTTCACTGCTTAATCTATGTTCGCTGTACTCGGCAAATGTGTCGAAACACAATTCACAAGTTTTGCAACAGTAAAGCTGAGATGTTTTTTGTCCTGGGTTTTCCTCAGGGTTAGAATTATTTACGCTATGCCTTGCTTCATAATTCTCCAATAAATTTTCAGGTTTAGATGGCCTTAAACATTTATCAGAAAATGATGAATTATGTCTCTTTTTTTCTTCTCCCAATCTATGATCAGTTTTGTAATAGGAAGGCCAAGTATATTCTACAGGTTTTTCATCTGGGACAGAATTATTGTCACTGAGCTCTGCTTTATCAAAACATATTGACATATTTTCAGTTTTAGATTCCCTTAAAACTTTATAATCCCTGAGCTCTGCTTCATCAAATATTGACGAATTTTCAGTTTTAGATTCCCTTAAAAGTTTATCAGTTTGTTGTGCTGTTTTCCGGAGCAATATTGCTCCTTGTAGTAACTCGTGACATGATGTACAAAGGAACTTTGGGTATTTATCATCAAATTCTATTGCTATACCACCAAAGGTAGCCAAGGCCCCAGATAAATCTTCGTTATTTCTATCATAAATAGATATTTCACCAGATTGAAGGCAAACTCTGCATGTTTGAACATTCTCAGATTCGATTATTTCCTCCTTCACAGTAAAATTTTCACTTGCATAAACAGATAATGTAGTGTTTTTACTTATTGGATTTTGGTTTCTAAGAACCTTTTTTCTGTTTTTCATTCTGGAATGTAACAAATGCAACAGCAACCAGCGTCCGACCATAATGTAGGTAAATAGCACAGACTACTTAGGGATACTAGTTACTACGTATGTAAATAGTTATCAAAGACTACTAAGGAGTAAGGGATACTACGTGTATATAGCTAGGACAACTGACAAGTTGTAGAAGCGCGAACCCGGTCTGCAGACTGCAGACCGCGTCCGTGAGGTACGCCGTCCGTCCGTGAGAGACAAATTTGACAGTTTTGACGGTTCGTCGTCCCGCTACCGGCTACACACTACACGAGTCACGAACCTCGTATCGTCAAACCGGAATGACATTTGTAAAATTGTTTTCGGATTTTAAACTCTATTTATTTGTAATAGAGTTCCAAATGCCCTAAAAGCTTCATTTTCGTAAAGTGTTACCAATTCTGAAAGAAATATTTTCCCCACACTGTATTTGTCAAGTTTAATTTGTTATAATTAAAATTTAAAAAAAGTATACTTGCAGTGATAGTTTCATAGAATATTTCATTTAAATCCAAAGTATCAGGTGGAAGAAACAGGGACTCACAAATGACTATAAACCAGATACTACATCTGGTTTAAATTATCGTTTAGAAGCTGGAGATAAAGTTTTGAGCAAAACAAAACTAATACTCTCAACTCTCTCAAGAAGAAACCGAAGGGACTTATGATATTGCTCGAGTAAGAATCCATATTGAAAGTGTAATGCAAAGACTCAGATGATGAAGAACACATGAAGAATGTTTACAGCGTTTTAGTAAATTTATAGACACCAATCTTCTTCAAGAGTATTAATGTTGTAAAAAATACTTAAATAAAAACAAGATTTTTAAAAACATTACTTTTTATTTATTTCAAGTAAAAAAGTATCTCACATATCTTTGTTATTGTTGTTCATGGAACAGTCACCGATGCTTGACGAATGCTAGTGGCTCGTATTAACTGCCATTAGTTCTCAGTTCTTCTACATTCCTTACAATATGTTCTGCTTACACAAATTTACTTCCTTTTAGCATAGTTTGGGGCTGGAAACTTGTTTAGTATTTCACACTTATCAAAACCAATTTTTTTAATGAAATTAATTTTCCATAAATAGATTTTAACAAATTCATCTAAAAAGATCATAATTTTTAAATTTATTGTCTTCCGAAAATATTTGATTACAATAAATAATTCACAGACTACTAAGGGATAGGTACTAAAATAATTCATAAGTTCGAAAGTACAAAAAAAGTGACAGACTCACAGAATGGGAGGTTTTCTTATTTTTAATCTCCACCAGACGGCGCGACGATAGACACTTCTAGATTTTCTATGGGTTGTTTTCTTTTTTAAATCTCCACCAGACGGCGCGACGGTAGACACTTCTAGATTTTCTATTGGTTCCCCACCGGATCTGAAATTATCTGCAGGTTTTTTTTTTTATTACAAAATCCTCCCCCTAACATTATCAGGGCTTGTTAATTCACAATTTTATTTTTTGACTTTTCACATGATTAATTTTAATACCTATTTAAATAAATAATTACAAATAAAATTTCTAAAATTAAAAACAATATCAATAGTATAAAAAACTCAATAAAACAGCGGCACAATACAAAAACTATCCTAATATCACAGCTATCAATAGAACCTACTTAGTATCACAGATTATAATATTGCTATTTCTCTTATAAACTACATCCACGATCTTCCTGAAAAAAGCTAGGAAGATGTCCCGCTTTTCCCCCCCGGGATGGATGGCAGATTCTCACCCGTTATCGATGTGCTCAACTTTTGCTCAATATCGTATCTATTGCTAGCAAAAATTGGACACTCGAATAGCAGGTGAGGAACCGTCTCCTCGACTCCGGGCTGACACAGACACGACGGATCCTCCTTCAGCTTGAATCTGTGCAAGTAGAAGGCGAATCCGCCGTGGCCGGTCAGTATCTGTGTGGTGTAAGGTGTAATGTCTATCTTTTTGACTATTTTATATGCAGCAGCAGCGCTTGGGAAAAAGAGCTTCGTGACTCCGGCCGTCCCTCCTACCTCATATCTCCTGTCCCATTCCTCAATCGTATCCTCTCTTAAAATACGCTTGACGAATGAAACAGGACACAGATCGTAGTCAGGTTTCCTTCTCAATCCCAGGGCGGCTTCCTTGGCTAACTCGTCAACTCTCTCATTCCCCCTCAACCCAGCGTGCGCCTTTATCCAAAACAAGGAAATCTCTCGCCTCTACAATGCAGCTTTTCGGAGAGCCGCCCTTGTTTGCACAGCTAGGGGATGAGGAGAACTAAGGGTGACCGCCTGAAGAGCCGATCTGGAGTCGCTCAGGATACCGACCTTCACCTCTCCACTCTCGCAGGCTATAGTTACAGCTCTTTGGAGCGCTAGAAGTTCGGCCTGGTAGACGGTGCAATACGGCGACAAAGCAAGCTTGACGGTCTTCGTCTCGGCCTCACCCTTCCATACAGAGAGTGCGGCCCCAACTCGGCCCTCAATCCTGCTGCCGTCCGTATAGATCCTATGGACGTGGCGTTTTACCACGTCAGCATACGAGTCCTCGTCTACCATCCCGAACCCCAGGTCTACCTGCTCTGCCGGATGTGGGTCCTCAATCGCAAGAGCCATTCGTTCCACCTGACTGTCCCTCAATGCCGGGTACGACACTCCCTTCTTAATCTCATAAAGTCTCGATGCTTCGAGTATTCTGAGATCAAGAGGGAGTATCCCAGCCAACAGCAGTGCAGAGTTCAGGGAGACGGTCCGATATGCTTTGCAGATCTTCAGGGCAAAACCCCGTTGAACAGTGTTATGCCTTTTTTGGACCCCCATCTTTTCCACGGTGGGTGCCCACGCTGCTGATGCATACAAAATAGTCGGTTCTATGACTCCTGTATAAATAATTTTAACTACTTGGGGGTTAAGCCCCCATCCTACTCTAGCAGCTTTGGCCAGCTGCTTATACCGTGCGATTGCCTTTTTGCAGACATTGGTCACATGGGCGTTGAATGTAAGGCCGCTATCTATTGTCAAGCCCAGTACTTTAATGTTATCGCAGTATTTCAGGTCGACACCTCCCATTGTTAGCCGAGGCACGTCATATTTTAATTTCCGGGTAGATAGAAGGGCACAAGTTTTGTGGGGTGCAAATCTTAATTTGTTTTGTTCTCCCCATATTTTAATTTTTTCCAATACGGCATTGGCTTTTCTTTCTATTTCTAGAGCCGTGGTCCCCTCAAACACCAACACGATGTCGTCTGCGAACGCCTGGTTGCATACACCCATCTCCTCTAACAAAGTTAGCAGGGGGTCCAACAAGAGATCCCACAGGATCGGTCCACTAATAGACCCCTGTACGCACCCCTTGTCGGTCCCCCTGCTCACTTCCACTCCGGCATATCTCACATTCACTCTTCTGCCGCTCAAGTAGCTACTGAACACCCGCCTCAGGTTCCCCGGACACCCAACTTCCGCCAACCGAACCTTTATGGCCGGCCAAGCACTATCGAAGGCCCCCTCTATGTCCAGTGATACCACAACAGAAATTTTCTTCTCCTCCCTCAGCTTTCTGATGTGGTTCACTAACCTATAAAGGGCGTCTTCGGTGCTCCTTTGGGGCATGAAGCCATACTGGTTGGAGCTTATTTTGGGTAACAGGTAGAACCTAAGTCGGGCGACCAGCATCTTCTCGAAGATTTTGCCGAGAACAGGAAGGAGGCCGATCGGTCGATAGGCTTTTGGCACCCGGTATGATTCCTTGCCCGGCTTTCTCAGCACCACCATTGTCGCCTGCTTCCACTTTTCGGGAAAGTAGCCGACAGTGAGGCACTTATTCAACATGGCAAGGAACCATCCCGGGTTACAATCCACCGCGTGCTGGCAGATGTCGGACGTGAGACCGTCCGCCCCAGGGGCCTTTTTGGGGTTGAAGGACCTTACGGCTCTCTTCAACTCCTCCATGATGAAAGGAGGGTCGTCCGGACCCGTCAGCGGTTCGGAGTCCAAGGACTCCGCACGCCGGCGCGTCCGTCGATGTTCCTCACTTTCACCACTTTCCAGGTCCGCGGGGTAGAAGGTCTCCGCCAACAGTTCTGCGGAGCTTCGGGCATCGAGGGTCTCACTGCCTCTTGTTAGGGGCAGATCCTCCTCCCTCCCTCTAACTCTGTTCAGCACTCTGTAGATGCCCTCCCAGACTCCCTATCCTGTTTTCGGCAAAACTCCTTCCAGCTCGCTACTTGAGCCTCTTTCACTGCCTTCTCATACTTCTCTTTCGCTTCCAGGTACAACCTAACCACGCGGTTTCTGCGATCAGGCGCTGCGTTCCGGATCCTGCGTTTTCTCGTGGCGATCTCCTTCTTCATCTGCGCGAGCTCTTCATTCCACCACGACAAGGTGATTATCTGCAGGTTGACATCACTGACTACATATTGTTTGTGTTTTTAAAAAATATCAGTGTACTGTCAAGTATGACATAAATAAAAAAATCTTAAACCTAAGCGATCATTGGCCTAAGCGATTAGGCTACTATACTGGTAATAGTTTAGGAACATGCTGTTAAAATAAAAACTTGTCAAACTGAAAACTGACAATCATTGCTGACAACTGAACGGCCTTGTGGCGGCCATGTTACTTTCAAACTTCTACTTTTTATTGTTGGTGTGGTTTTTATTATTTTTTCCCAAATTGTGTTATTGGTAAAATATTGGCCATTAAATATCCGTTATCGTGCACAAGTGCAGGTAAGATGTTGTCAAAACCAAAATTTATAAAATGTTAGTACAATGTTATTAGTTATTACTTATTACAGTCGTTTCTTTTCTTACTAATGCCACATATACGTGTACCATTGTGAAAACTTAAGTCATAATTTAAGTTATAACATACAGGGTGTCAAAAGACCGCTTCCGATAACTTCGTGGGGTTATTATAGGGCATGAGATATATCCATTGGTGCAAGTAATTTTCTTTAAATCGCCAGTTTTTAAAATGAATAAACCACCAGTATTGTAATGATTATTAAATTACAATTGTTTTCACGATTTAACATAATGTTAGAATTTATTAATTACCGTTTCTTAGGTTATTAGTTTAAGTATTACTTATTACTCAAAAATACGGAGTATTTTTACTTCCGGCCAAAAAGGAAAAGAAATCATAATAATTCACATTCGAATCAGTTGATCTCTTGAATCAGAAATTGTAAAAATACAACACTTACACAGTTACACCTATCTATGGAAAAAATACTTGATAACAAATGTTCGTGTGTATGTAATTTTCGTTACTAGAAGTGCGTTTCATCAAATAGTTCCTTTGCCACCATGTTGGCATTCTCTGTTAATAACGTAAACACGGTACACACGCTCTGCAAGTATTCATAAGTTTTACTGTATTTATGGGTGATTAAACTGACGCTGGTAACCCTATTTCACTAAGCCGTAATGGCGGCAACTCGAGTTTAATGGAACTATTGGGGCCTAGTTACGTTTTTCACGTTCTCAACACTCTTTCACTCTTAGCACCATCATTCTTTCACCACTCTTTAATGTTTTCGGCATAATTTTCTCACGAAATCACAGTAAAACTTATGAAAACTCGCAGAGCTGGTACGCCAGTAGTCACAGACCACAGTACAATATGGCGACGATTGATGACGTCATATATTTCACTAGGGTACTGCGGCAGTCAAAGATTTCTCATGTCGCTGTTAGGCCTCTAGATCGCGCTATCGTTTACTCGACAAAATTTGGTATATGTAATTCAATGGAATGGTATATGTAATTCTTGTCTTTTCGCTGACACTCACTGGTAGTTTAATTTATTATTACGCCAGAGGGATTTGCGTCCCAGGGTAACCCTACAGAACGGATCGGACCGTATGACGTCACTCAAGTAGGACTTAGGAGAGAGACGGCTGCCGAACGCAAAGGCCGATTGTGCTTCCTTGTCGCTCGTTTCGCGCTCTCGCTTGCACTTCAAGCCTTAAATGGAACGCCTCAGAGCGAGGTAACGCCGCATGAACTGTCATGTTTTTCGGGCGCGCACCCCATATCGAATTATAAGACGTTATCACGTCAAAAATACCCTATTTTTATTGTAGCGTGAATGCCCCTCAATATTTATTCCATTATTATTTACATCGTATAAAAACCAAAAACTTTCATTTTTACGATCAAAGTGTAAAGTGTCCATCTACTGAAAAATTCAAATGACTCATAGCCACTCGCGCGTCGCACTCGCGCCATTCCTCAGTGCCGACTATCGGCAGGTGACGCTTGACTGGGTAATTTTGACTTTTTCATTGATTTTACCCTACGCAACTTAAAAATTAGTGTCAGTGTCAGTGTCATGTGCCAAAATCTGCCAGAAATTGATTCAAATTTCTAAGGCTGTGTTCCGAAATGGTACTGCGACCACTGCACAGTGCTATCACTGTAGAAAAATCGTTCCGTAATGGAGTTGCAGCACACTGCCGCAGTACCCTAATGAAATATATGACGTCATCAATCGTCGCCATATTGTACTGTGGGCACTGGCGTTTTTGAGTTAAGGCACTCGCAGTACTTTGATCACGTGATCAGTCAATTGTCAAGTGTCAAAACCTGTCTAACGTTTTAAAACAATACCTACAGTTTAATCCCAAAGTTATAAAGAACAAAGGCCATTCGTCTAACATGCTTGGACTATAAAAATCTTATAAAACGTAACTTGATGAAACATCTGTAATTTCAATTGCCTATATAAATGTAACATAGCACGGCATTCAATATATTTTTAAAAGCTGGGAGTTTCAAGTAATTGTGTATTAAGTTTTTGAATTTTGAGGTTATAAAGATAGTTAATAATAAGCTGTACTATCATTTTGAGTTATGGTTTTAGTTTAAATTATATGAAACACACGTCAGAGTTTTTAAAAATAAAAGTAGGAGGCAAACGAGCAAACAGGTCACCTGATAGAAAGCAACTACCGTCACTCATGGACACTCGCAAAATCGGAATACGCTCTGTTCTCGAAATCCTCAAGAAGAAAGCGTATTTAAGCAGGTTGTATGGGTCCCTTTGAATGACAGAATATGCGTTCAATATAAAAAAAACATTATCCTGCGTTAAAAACACAAATTAAATATTCATATTTTTGGAACCGATTATCTTTGTTTTCCCAGCTTCTAAAAATCAACTGTTTTTAGGGTTCCGTACCTCAAAAGGAAAAAAACGGAACCCTTATAGGATCACTTTGTTGTCCGTCTGTCCGTCTGTCAAGACCCTTTTTCTCAGGAACGCGTGGAGGTATGAAGCTGAAATTTATATCAATTACTCAGGTCTACTGTCCCTTGAAGCTATGAAAAAATCAAACTTCTAAGCCAACGCAATCAAAATATACAGCCGTTTATTCCGCAAATTTTCGACACTTGCAAGGGAATCAAAACCTACAGGGTGCTTCCCGTGAACTCAGAATCTTGAAATTTGGTGCGAAGCAACGTCTTATAGCATAGATAAAGGAAAAATTACGAAAACCATAAATTTTTAGTTACATCACATAATATATTTTTTTTTAATAATTTTAAACTTACTACCCATTTCCTCATACTCGATTGTCGTAATGAACGAACTTTGTAAACCTTGCAGGTTTGTACGGAACCCTCGGTGCGCGAGTCCGACTCGCACTTGGCCGGTTTTATTTAATTATAGCATTTTACCTAAACTACATTTTAGTTATAGTTCCACCTAGGTAACAATGGACGGTAGGAGACAATTGCATTTTGCCACCCTCCTATTTGGAGTAGTCAAATTTAAAACACCGGCCTATCTCTATGATAAATTACAGTGGGCATGCGATAAACACCTGACGTTGACCACCAGGGGATCTAACTATCGGATGATCACTCCGCTTCACCGCACTTCTAAGTTCCAAGGCAGCTTCAAATACCTCGCAAGCAAAGTCTGGAACAATCTTCTGCCGCCGCAAATTCGAACTCTGCAAACAGTAAAGAATTTTAAATTAAGACTCAAATCCTATCTACTAACTGAACAACTTGCAGTAATTTAACTATAAATTATAAATATAATTATTGACTAATGATATGCTCAAATGTATTAACATTATTATTATTTATTTACAATTGGTTTTATACAATTATTATTATTATTATTAATATTTTATGAACTTATAATGTTACGATGAAATTACCTATTATTATTGTCTGGACGTTATCTCAGCTGTACTTACCGATAAAGTTGTAAGCCGGCGCAAGGCCGTTTACGGATGTTCCAGAGTCGCTTGCAAAGTCAAACACTATCCTTCAAGCCCGATCCCCCATGCCTCGGGTTGTTAGGTAAAAAATAGAAAGGCACTGTTTTTACAAGCGTTGTAGACGTATCATAATTCATATACATACTCCCTGCAAATTATAATATTATATTATCTATTAATTAGTCTACACATTGAAAGGATTAATTTTGAAAAATCTAGTTATTATTTATCCAATTTTCAGTGTAATTTATGTATGAATTATAACAAATATATCAAGTACACATAATATTTTAAATACCTTAAAAAATTATAACAAACTCACAACTTACCTGAATCCTGCACTGCGATGATAATATATTATTATACAAGTAGTAGGTATATCTCATTGTACCATAAGTCATTACCATACATAATATTATTATTATTATTACTGTTTATGTATTACGTAAGTATATCGCTCATTGCTACGGTCAGGTGTATAGCGGTGGCCGTAGTCCTGCGCGCGCGGCGCTCCTACTCCATGGGACAACCGTTTGCGTTATGGTGAGAGCACGGGTTTTACGAGGGGCGCGGGCGGCAGGTGGAAGGTTCCGCCGCATAACCATTCCATAGCATTGAGATTTGAGTCACACACACAACTCATAATATTATAGTACCTACTTATTTTATATTATATTTTCATATTAATTAACGTATCTTGTAACTTGTAGAATTCCATATATTTTATATAAAAAATAATATTTTGTATGTTATAATGTATTGCTGAGTGCTTATCTGTTCCTGTTTCCAGATGACGGTTTACTAGGAACCACATAATACCAGGCACTGTGGTGTACGTCACGGTGATACGCCTGAGTGGTGTCCTTTTTGGCAGTAGACATGACAATGCACTACTTGTACCGTCCCTCATGCTATTATAATGCTATTATTTTTGTAATTACATATTTTTCTTTTACTTTTTCTTTACGAATTGTAATGTGTATTGTAATGTGTATGTGTATTGTAGTGTAATGTGATGTCTTATTGTTAAATAAACGTTATTATTATTATTATTATTATAACAAGAACCTTGTTTTTTTAGTCCATTTTAGCCATTGTTCTTTCAGTAATTAATTTGGATTGATAATAATAAAACACTGGAAGAATTGCAAAAATTAACCTTTTATTAGACTGTGTTGAAAATGTTCAATACGAGCTGTCAAAAATGCGGCTGATATTATACTGGATTGCGTTCCGTTTTAAATAGTATAACCAGTATACCAACAGTATACTAACAATAAAGAAACGGCTTCGCAGTATACTAAAATGACGTCACACTCTACAGTGTTCACAGTAGATTAGGAACATAGCCAGCCCCATCCCCACTCGCGTGCGAACCGCGCGCGACGCCGCGAAATTTCCGCGAAACGTGAGTGTGGATCCGGTTCGCATATTTTTCGCACTTCGCGGCTGGTTCCCCGGCCGCATCCACACTCGCACGCGGACCGTGCGCGACGCCGCGGCGCCGCGAAATTTCTGCGAAGCATGAGTGTGGATCCGATTCGCATATGTCTCGCACTTCGCGGCCCGTTCCCCGAATGTTGTCGGTTTTTTGTCCCGCGACAAAGGGTTTTTTTTTAATCTTTATTTTAATAAGGGCTTTTGCCATACAAGACATGCCAGCATTGTTTAGTGAACAGATAATACAGTCTGTCAAGAAAGAGTAGACGCGCGGAATTTTGCTGGGAATACGAAAGAGTGCCGTTGTGTTTTTGTATTATTTTCCTAAAATTGTGTTATTTCGGTTTTTAATGTGTAATGTTGGTAGAATATTAACCATTACGTATTACGATTTACGTACGTCCTCACAGAAAACCGGCGTTGACGTGGGAGAGCCATGCTTCGGCATGAATGGGCCGGCTCGACCGGAAAAATACCACGTCCTCACAGAAAACCGGCGTGAAACAGCGCTTGCGCTGTGTTTCGCCGAGTGAGTGAGTTTACCGGAGACCCAATCCCCTACCCTTTTCCCTTCCGTACCCTCCCCTATTCCCTTCCCTACCTTCCCCTATTACCCCTTAATCAGAAGAGCTGCAGGTGCGTTGTCAGCCTTGGCAACGCACCTGCAGCTCTTCTGATGCTGCGAGTGTCCATGGGCGACGGAAGTTGCTTTCCATCAGGTGACCCGTTTGCTCGTTTTTTTTATTTCATAAAAAAACATTAAAAATTTGATGTCGTGCACAAGTGTGGGCAAGTGATACAACTTCAAGAAACGTGCCATTTTGTGTTCCCTCCAAAACTCCGTCGAAAGTTTTAGTAAAGGGTCTATCACTTTACTAAAACAACTGACTTGACTCGTTGACTTTACTGACTACTTTTTAACCGACTTCAAAAAAAGGAGGTTATCAATAATTCGACGCGTATGTATGTAATATTTCCAGAACTGTCCATTTTTTTTATATGTTAATCTATAGCAGCTTCTCAACAAATGTGCCAAATTTCGAAAGTGTATGTATGTATGTATTTGGCATCACACAGCATTATAATATTATGATATTAATGTAACTAGATCACAATAACTGTACCACTCAATACTGTTTATTATTATGATGTTTCGTGTAATGCTGGAAATAAAAGTATTCTTATTATTATTCTTATGTACGTATGTATGTTTTTATGTTTATGCGCGCATATCTCTGGAACTACAAGTCCGATTTAAGTGATTCTTTTTTTGTTGTACTAGGTATTGTTCAATTTAGGGAATGCTGCAAGTTTCATCAAAATCGGTTCAGTAGTTTTTGAGATAGGGAATTTTAATGCTACGTAATTATTTACGTTGAAGTCGGTTTTATCTTTTTAAAATACTATTTTTAGACTTTTACTAGACTTTTGACTTGACGATCATCTGGAAAAACAACTTTTTGTAAACTTTTCACGATTTTTTTTCCCGCCATATTTTACTTGACACTGGCCATTCTTAAACAGCCGAGTGCCATATTATGAAAAAAGTAGACGCGCGGGAAATTTTTCAAATAAAGAACGCCTACACTGCGGACATGTCGCGAACTTTGAGAGGATTTGGTAGTAATGTGCGATCCGCGCCGCGATTTGCGCCGCGATCCGCGCCGCGGTCCGCGCCGCGGTCCGCGGCGTGCCTTCGCGCGCGAGTGTGAATCGGCAGTAATAATGCACATGCGCGAAAGCTGCACATGCGCATTGAAATGAAACGAATATATTATTATCTAATCCATACTGCCGATCCACACTCGCACGCGAAGGCACGCCGCGGACCGCGGCGCGGATCGCGGCGCGGATCGCACATTACTACCAAATCCTCTCAAAGTTCGCGACATGTCCGCAGTGTAGGCGTTCTTTATTTGAAAAATTTCCCGCGCGTCTACTTTTTTCATAATATGGCACTCGGCTGTTTAAGAATGGCCAGTGTCAAGTAAAATATGGCGGGAAAAAAAATCGTGAAAAGTTTACAAAAAGTTGTTTTTCCAGATGATCGTCAAGTCAAAAGTCTAGTAAAAGTCTAAAAATAGTATTTTAAAAAGATAAAACCGACTTCAACGTAAATAATTACGTAGCATTAAAATTCCCTATCTCAAAAACTACTGAACCGATTTTGATGAAACTTGCAGCATTCCTTAAATTGACCAATACCTAGTACAACAAAAAAAGAATCACTTAAATCGGACTTGTAGTTCCAGAGATATGCGCGCACAAACATAAAAACATACATACGTACATAAGAATAATAATAAGAATACTTTTATTTCCAGCATTACACGAAACATCATAATAATAAACAGTATTGAGTGGTACAGTTATTGTGATCTAGTTACATTAATATCATAATATTATAATGCTGTGTGATGCCAAATACATACATACATACACTTTCGAAATTTGGCACATTTGTTCAGAAGCTGCTATAGATTAACATATAAAAAAACTGGACAGTTCTGGAAATATTACATACATACGCGTCGAATTATTGATAACCTCCTTTTTTTGAAGTCGGTTAAAAAGTAGTCAGTAAAGTCAACGAGTCAAGTCAGTTGTTTTAGTAAAGTGGTAGACCCTTTACTAAAACTTTCGACGGAGTTTTGGAGGGAACACAAAATGGCACGTTTCTTGAAGTTGTATCACTTGCCCACACTTGTGCACGACATCAAATTTTTTATGTTTTTTTATGAAATAAGGGGGCAAACGAGCAAACGGGTCACCTGATGGAAAGCAACTTCCGTCGCCCATGGACACTCGCAGCATCAGAAGAGCTGCAGGTGCGTTGCCAAGGCTGGCAACGCACCTGCAGCTCTTCTGATTAAGGGGTAATAGGGGAAGGTAGGGAAGGGAATAGGGGAGGGTACGGAAGGGAAAAGGGTAGGGGATTGGGTCTCCGGTAAACTCACTCACTCGGCGAAACACAGCGCAAGCGCTGTTTCACGCCGGTTTTCTGTGAGGACGTGGTATTTTTCCGGTCGAGCCGGCCCATTCATGCCGAAGCATGGCTCTCCCACGTCAACGCCGGTTTTCTGTGAGGACGTACGTAAATCGTAATACGTAATGGTTAATATTCTACCAACATTACACATTAAAAACCGAAATAACACAATTTTAGGAAAATAATACAAAAACACAACGGCACTCTTTCGTATTCCCAGCAAAATTCCGCGCGTCTACTCTTTCTTGACAGACTGTATTATCTGTTCACTAAACAATGCTGGCATGTCTTGTATGGCAAAAGCCCTTATTAAAATAAAGATTAAAAAAAAAAACCCTTTGTCGCGGGACAAAAAACCGACAACATTCGGGGAACGGGCCGCGAAGTGCGAGACATATGCGAATCGGATCCACACTCATGCTTCGCAGAAATTTCGCGGCGCCGCGGCGTCGCGCACGGTCCGCGTGCGAGTGTGGATGCGGCCGGGGAACCAGCCGCGAAGTGCGAAAAATATGCGAACCGGATCCACACTCACGTTTCGCGGAAATTTCGCGGCGTCGCGCGCGGTTCGCACGCGAGTGGGGATGGGGCTATAAAGGTAATATTTAGGTATATTAACTTTATGATTTAATCTTAGTTCTTACAGCCATCTTACAGCTGTACTTATCGCCATTACTTTTCAAAGGAAAGTTTTCATCAATTTCAATTTGAAATATTTCCGCAGAATCACCGGTGAACCAATTATTTTTTGGGTTTAAAAAATCGGAAATCTTACAAATAAATTGATTAGCAGTTTTTTAGCCATTTATCTTTGACACAAAGTTCCCAATTCTGGCGAATTCTCAAAAACCGGCCAAGTGCGTGTCGGGCCACGCGCAATACCTAAAGCCGGCTGTACACTCTCGCCGAGACACAGCGAGGCGGCCCAAGTGCGAGAGTGTAAATGGGTGCGCTCGCCTCGTCTCGCCTGTCTCGGACCCTCTCGGTCCGTTGTCGGTATTTTGCGCCCGAGACAAAGGGTCTCGCGAGGAAAACGAGCACACTACTGTGCACTCTCGCGTCTTTCAGTACTAGTCCCGCCGTTGGATAGTGTAGAACAGAAAAATAACAATATTAAACGAAATTATGACTCATTATCTGTGAGAAATAAAATTAAATATGATTATAAATCTTTGGATTACAATGATATCTTTCGATGCATGGTGAATGGTGAATGGTCGTTTTCGTCCATCTTGTCTGAGTTCTTAACTGCGATTGAACTAAGCGAGAATGTACATGATCCCACTCGGGCAAGGGGCTCTCGCACGAGACTCTCGCCCGAGAGCTCTCGGCGAGAGTGTACAGCGGGCATAATAGGGTTCCGTTATTCCGTAATACCGCTAGTTTTTTTTTAATTTTTGTGTGGTCAATGAATGTACATTTATAACGTGTTTTACATTACTAACAACATCATCTCAGTTACTTTCAAAGGAATTTGAACGAAAAGTTCCTTTATACTTCGCCGAATACACTTTTTTTAGTTGATCGACTATTACTCAATAACTTATGAAGTCTTATTAGCCGTGATAGTTTTCCTTTTAAATTCAGCATATTTCCTACTCCCGTGAATTTTTTCACATTTCCAGAAGTTGCTGGAAATGTGTCGTTTAGCTGGTAGAGGGGGGGGGGGGGGGGGGGGGACGACACTGGACTCTACCGATTTTTCCACTTTAAAACTTAATATTTCACAAATGGATCTCTAAATGGGAAAATGATCTATGAATACTCATAATAGTTACCTATCCAACGACACCCCACAAGATGGGGTGGACGCAATGATATTATATAAAAAAAACTCAAAGGGTGGACGTGAAAAAAAAATTTCATCCCCGCTTGATGTGTATGGAAGGTACCATAAAAAAAATATTTTTTAAAGATTTTATGTACCATTTTGTTGCTACTATTAATATATGCATTCATGCCAAATTACAGCTTTGTAGGTCCTATAGTCGCTGAGCAAAACCGCGGACAGACAGACAGACGGACAGATAGACCGAAACTATAAGGGTACCTTGTTGACTACGGAACCCTAAAAATTGTACCACTTCCGGAAAAAATTACGTATGATTTATGGAAATTTTAAAATTAATTATTTCACATACTTAACTTGTCGGTAAGCACTGACCTCAACTTGTATATTGGAGGTCTGTGTCGGTAAGGTATTGATTTTTGGTATCAATCGATGCTGGATGTTCTATTCTACTATATATTATTTCGAATTTAGGTCAGAATATTTGAATTTATAAATGTTATATGTAATATTTAATGGGACTGCCTACGCTGCCGGCGCCGTTTTCCGAACTCCGAAGTTTGTCGAAGTCACGCGATGTGCCGAATAGGCGCCGGCAGCCTATTCGGCTGAATAGGCTGCCGGCGCCTATTCGGCAAACATCGTTTCTCAAATGATAGAATAATGATCAAAAAGACGGTTGGAGAGTAGTGTTTTGTGTCTAACTCGAACTCGACTCGAACTCGGTTGTCTGTAAAGTCGGTTTACTGACGATAGTTGAACGTGACAACGTCATAGCCTTAAATGGAACGCCTCAGAGCGAGGTAACGCCGCATATTGCGTCATGTTTTTTCGCGCGCGCAGCCCATATAGAATTATAAGACGTTGTCACGTCAAAACATCAGTCTTGAGCTAAAGGACTATGAAAAGTACAAATAATAAGGTCATAAATAGTCATATTGTAAGGATGCATTATATTTGAATCCTTCGATCGGGGATTCTTGGAAATGCTATTGTATTTTATTGTTGTCGCGATCACCGGTGCTCGCATGGGGCATGAATCTTGATGGGTTAATGGTGGTGATGATGATGCTGATAAATGTGATCTGCATAGTAGCATCATACAATATCATTGCTTCTTTAAGCAACGCTGAAACTTTCTAACATGTATAAGGAATCTGAATTTCTGTTCAGTACCTTCGGAAGTACGTGGGAAGTACCTATACCACGGGGTTTATAACTGTAGCTGTGGACCTATGGTGCAAAATCTTACTTTTTGGTAGCTGAGGTAAAGCTAAGCTATGAAAATGCATCACAAAAAACTAAAATATCCACAGTTGAACAAATAGGTACTTACCTAACCTTCACCTTTGGATGTCGGTAAAGTCGAATATATTAGAGATTATAATTATTTCTTTTTAAAATGTGTGTATCGGCACTGAAACCTAGCGCTTTACGCATTATCACCGGCTCCCATTTTGAGTGCCAGCGCCGGCAGCCGTTGTTTCATATCTCGGCTGCCGGCAGTATACTTACCGCCGGTTCCCATTACTCACATTTTTGTGAGCCGGCGCCGGCAGCGGAGGCACTCCTAATATTTAATTGTATTATCTACTAGATGATGCCCGCAACTTCGTTGCGCCCAAATTGGTTAATCGCACGGAAACCGTACATTTTTCCGCGATAAAAAGTATCTTATGTCCTTTCCCGGGACTCAAAGTATCTCCATACCAAATTTCAGCAAAATCGGTTCAGCGGTTCGGGCGTGAAGAGGTAACAGACAGACAGACAGACACACTTTCGCATTTAAAATATTAGTATGGATGTTATATGAGCTAAGCCGAAGCATCGCGACGACGAATCATGGTTTTTTGCCTCTAACAGTAAAATACCTATTTGAACTTACGTCAGAAGTGGTCACAAGAGATTATATTATGTACCATAAACGTATGATACGACAGTATATATTATAAGTCTATGTTGTGTAGTATGTACCATCGAGGAAATTGATTCCTAGGCATTTGACAGACCAACGTCATTTGATCGGATCATGTCAACTCAATGTTAATTGTGATCTGTCGGCTGGATTTCACGTAACGCGACAAAACTACGTAGCTATGCTACGTACAGGTCCCCCAGCGGCCTAGGAATCAACTTCTCTGATAGTACCTACCTATAATTATAAATGACTATGTTTAAAAAATAAAAACAACATTTGAAAATTAATAATAGTGTATTTTATTTTCACCATCTCGAAATTTTTTCCATAATTTAAATGTTTAATGAAATAAAATATAAGTAGCTACAATATTCATTTTATTATATTCTTAAAAATAACTTACTTACATAATCAGAAAACAAAACATTACTTATTTTCACATCTTCGATTGATTTTATTTAGTTAAAATAAAGGCTTCAAAATGTTATAGTTTAAAATGTTATAGTTCATTTAATATTGTAATTGAGTTAGAGTTGTCATATCATTTTTATTATGGAAATGTACAAGCGTGTATATTTTGAAGTGCAAAATATCCGTGCTCCCAAAGTGATAATGCGCATAGAAATTTTCGTCATTTTACAACGATCGTTTTTCCCGAGCGTCGGAAGAAAACCTTTTATGGCGCATGCGCCAAAAATTGAGACAATTAATATGATATTTACTTCAATTTCTTTCGCACAAGGTTCAAAATGCAAAAGAATAATTATTTGGGGCTCTTACGTTTCATAGATTCGGGTGTTTCCGTGATTACGACAATCGACTATGTGCCAATGATTGTAACATGATAGGAAATATGAGGCATTAGGCGCTTTGCAGACGACGCGACGGGGCGGGCCGGTCAATTTCGCCGCGAAAGATAGCACAAAGGGAATCCTACATTACCAACGCACACGGCGGGCAAAAAGACCGCGCCGCAACGTGTTTCCGTGATTACGACAATTTGCGAAGATTTGCATGCGCATTATTAATTTGGGAGTACCGTATATTACTACTTGTGGTACTTCTGAAGTCTTGTAACCATCACCCGATGCCATAATATACACTGTTTTACTATTTTGTTCACTGTTCACTGTTTTGTATCTGTCGCAGCCAACTGGTTAAAATAGCCGTCCAATCAAACAGCTAGCCAATATTATTTGAGTCGCTCAAAACGTTTAACACTACGGCTCATTTAAAAGCCGCCATCTAATTTTTTTTACAATATGGCGTCAACTAGCTGTTTGATTGAACGGCTATTTTAAAGCACGCGGCTGTGACATATCCAACGTAAATACGAAGTGCCCACTGCCCAGGTTGGTCTTCGACTCGATAAGTTGTAAATAAAAATTTCGTCGTGGCTATGATCCCAGGGTGACTGTAAGGATATTAATATTAATCTGCAAAAGGCTATGTTTGGTTGAAATGTATAGTTTAATTTTCTAAAATACAGTACAGAAAGCTATTCACATCATACTTGCCTCTCGGTGATCCTATTTTTTCTACACTATAAAGGAAACAAATTATACAATTTATTTGCACTGCCAGTGCCCGCCGGGCACATGTGGCGCAAGTTCGCGGCTGCCCGCCGTGGAGCACACAAACCAGTTTACGTGCAATAACGTAGACGGCGTGTGCTGTTTGTACGCGGCCGCAGTCATCGACGGGCGTACGCTGCGAAATTTACCGGCCCGCCTCGCCCCGTCGTCTGCAAAGCGTATTATAGTAGCAAATCTTACAAAAAAATCTATTTAATTTTATAGATTAAATATATAAAAATTACATATTTATAAATAAAGAAAAAAATAATATAAGTGTCTTAATTATAGTAAAAGCAGACAAAACAGTGAAAGGAGTTTTAAATATATAAGTTTACGAATAGAGGTTGAAATATATTTTTCATGAGTAGGTTAAATATATAATAATTACATATTTATAAATAAAGAAAAAAAATAATATAAGTGTCTTAATTATAGTAAAAGCAGACAAAACAGTGAAAGGAGTTTTAAATATATAAGTTTACGAATAGAGGTTGAAATATATTTTTTATGAGTAGGTAGGTACCCAAAGTAATTTCTTACAGTTGAACAACTTTCTAAAAAAGGGAAACTATCGTTAGCGTAAAGCGTTAGCAGCGTGATCGTTTTCATTAACGACTATAAAAAATAGTGCAATAGAAATTTTAAAATAATTTAACTGTTTAAAAATGTTTAAATAAAAATAGTTTAGATGGCTGAAAATAATATAGTCAAAGAAGTAAATTATATAATTTGTTTCCTTTATAGTGTAGAAAAAATAGGATTACCGAGACTCAAGAATGATGTGAATAGCTTTCTGTACTGTATTTTAGAAAATTAAACTATACATTTCAACCAAACATAGCCTTTTGCAGATTAATATTAATATCCTTACAGTCACCCTGGGATCATAGCCACGACGAAATTTTTATTTACAACTTATCGAGTCGAAGACCAACCTGGGCAGTGGGCACTTCGTATTTACGTTGGATAAATAAAATAATTCTTTTGCATTTTGCACCTTGTGCGAAAGAAATAGAAGTAAATATCATATTAATTGTCTCTATTTTTGGCGCATGCGCCATAAAAGGTTTTCTTCCGACGCTCGGGAAAAACGATCGTTGTAAAATGACGAAAATTTCTATGCGCATTATCACTTTGGGAGCACGGATATTTTGCACTTCAAAATATACACGCTTGTACATTTCCATAATAAAAATGAAATGACAACTCTAACTCAATTACAATATTAAATGAGAGTTGAGCCTTAGACTAAAAACACTAGATCACCACAGCGTGACACGAATATTCAATGTCAGTTGTCCCCGTTCCTCTCCGCTAGTATTTTCTTGGATGTGCTCGGAGCTGGTAGCTTGGATGGCTTCTTGAATGACATAGATCTGTTCACTTGACTGTTCTCCTTGCCTTGCTCGTCTTGTTTCTGGAAAGACCACATTGTTATGTTTAAGGCTTAACTCACAGGGGCAGAGTCGAAGCGACGCGTCCCGTTTTTCGCAAAAGCAAATTCATCTCTATTGTTCTAATAACTAATATTAATAAAACGTAACTTTCTGCTTCGGACTGTAAAAATCTAAGGCCTCTTTTTCAAGGTTTTTGCTTGTGACTCGAAAAGTATTTATAATATCTCTTTAGTGAGTTGTACATTAATCATTTTTACTGTACGATCAATACTTTACGAGTAGAAAGTACAGAGTATTAAAAGGGTACGCTCGCAATGTTTTTCCATACAAACATATTCCCCAATTTAATCCCTGGACAAATGATTTTTATACTATATTATAAAATGTTAAAGCCACGTTCGATTTTTTCTAAATTTACTAATAAATAAAAAACTCGACCCTTAGAAATTGCAAAAAAATTAATGCCCCGTACCCCGCCAATCGACCGACCATAAAATAAATTTAAAAGATTTTTATGACAAAATAAAAATGTAGTGGTATAGAGTAGTATAGACTCATTCTCATTCCTGTAGATATTTAAAAAGAATAAAGGACAAGGTCCAAATTTTACATAAAGTATGCATGTATTCTGGTCACATTTTGTAGAATCAGAAATTTTGTTTTGACATAGTTACTTACTCTTCCTTAGTTTTTATTATTCGTAGAGCCCGTAGTATCGAGTTATTAGATGTTGTCACGTCAAGATGGTCCCGACACTCACCATACGCAGGTATATATCAGTCTCCGAGTTGCTCTTGACCGTAGCGGCGGGCTCGTTCGCGCGCGACCAGGATGCGGAGTCCTCGGACGCGCACGACGAACTGTCGCTGACATGCCCGTTCGCCGCGTCGTCGTCGAGCACGATTACATCCTGTAGGTATAAAAAAAAAAATAACTCCCACATCGGTTTCGGTGACGGTACCCAATTTCATTGAAACCACTACCTACCTACTACGAACCCGTTTTGAGACTCAAACAATCGAACGAGAGTGCCGTGTCCTACTCTAACAACGTCATTTCTATTTGTTAGAGTACGACGCGGCATTCTCGTTCGATTGTTAGTCTTAAAACGGTTTCGTGGGACGGCTCCAGGCCTGTTACACAGGAGTACTTTTATAGTGCCCAAGCGTGTGTGCAGTACACAAGAGCACTCTCTGTTCCTTTACTCTCATAACCCAGTGGGACGGAAAACCGACACGACTGGCGAGAGATCAGGGGCAGGACCGATATATTACATATCTATCCGACGCATGGATCATTTTACTTGTCAGATAATCAGGTGATCAGACTGCATTGTCCTAACTAAACTTCTTCGACCTTTGAGTTTCTGTCAATATTCTGATGAACGTGTGCAACATGTCGGATTATGGTCGGATTATTTACTGTATGTGCTAATAGCGCCCAGTGCTTTTACCTTTGCGTAATATTCCCTATTGCTGTGATGTCAGACTTTGGTCTCAGCAGAATATCAGTGCAGTAGATTCGCTGCTAATGCTGAGCTGAGGTAATTTTTGGCGTCATACAATAAAACTTTATGTGTTAGTATTTCTTACTGTACGTACTCGTATGTACCTATGTTTACATATTTTTTTAATATTTATTTATCGTGGTCCCTAGGCGATCAATTGTATTGTGTAATATCACACTTTAATTTTATTGAACAACTTTTTTGGCAATAACGATTGAAAGCCGGGCGCGTTCAATATCAACCCTAGACGGTAAATAATATTGCACAATACGTGATATTGAACAATAAAATTGATCCTCTAGGAGTCTAGGGCCTAGGCCCTAGGGGCCCGCTTAAATACATCATCATGATCACTCACATCCTCGTCAAGTGTGGACGGCAACTTCTTAAGCGGCGACGAGGCAAAGCGGCGCGGGTACGCGTAGCGGCCGCGTGCCGGCGTACAACCTGAAATACATTATGTTTGTTAATTTCAACAAAATTGGTTCAATTGGTTTGGGAATGAGGAGGTAACAGACAGACACACTTTGGCGATTAGATGACGCCCGCAACTTCGTTGCGCTAAAATTCGTAAATCGCGCGGGAACCGCACATTTTCCCGGGACTCAAAGTATCTCCATACCTTTCAGCAAAATGTGTTCAGCGCTTTGGGCGTGAAGAGGTGAAAGTTAGACTGAAAGACAGTCTCTTCGGCATTTGTTATAATTATAGATGTAACTAACCTGAGGGCATATAGACGGTGTATTCGTCGTGCAGGCAGCGCTCCTCCAGCTGCTGCAGCGCTGTCAGCTCATTCTGCAGCGCCTCATGGAGCTGTTCTACGTCGGCCCTCGTGCTGTCCAGGGCGGAGGTCTGTAGGGATAAAAACTCGTCAAATACCCCGGTAAACATCGATAAAAAACGGTCAAATTAAGGATGAAATTTACCGTTTTGCGATCAAAATACGTAATTTATGCTAAACGCTACATGCGGCGCGTTTTAGAATTCGTTATATGAAATATGAAACCTCGCACATTCGTTCGCACCGTAAGCGCCGCATTTCGTCAGGTCCCACTCGCGCGTATAGGTATCGAACTGTAAGTACCACCCGCGGGTGGCAAAGGGACTCACAAGCGAGCAGTGACGCACGCGCAAGATTTTTCGTCGCGTATCTACTGTATACTGACCATAGAGGAATTTAATACAAAATGATACCTACTGATTTAAGAGTCCGTATACGAAATTTTGCCGATGAATATGAAATTGCAAAGATTCGCTACAGAAATATTATTTGGTTTTTTCCCCTTAATATATTAAACAATAAATATATATCAATTATTAGATTTAAAAATATATTTAAATGCCGACTGCCAACTCGAGCCTTGCGGCGAGTAATATAATGTGATATTTAGGTTGTTTTGAATCGTGTTTATTGGCACAATTTGTTTTTTTTTTTTCCTCGAATTGGATAGAATTTTATCTATAGATTATTTCTGTCGTTTTCTTTTTATGAATTACAGCTCCAAGTTGCCGAAATTAACAGCAATTCTTTGCCCATTTTCTCTAAGCCTTTTATTACCAAAAACTTACAAAGTATTTACAAAACAATTCATTAAAACATTTAGAAATGGGAAGCTGCACGTCAGCCTCCTTATTGGCGTGTCCTTCTGACACAAAGGCCTCCTCCAGCCTTTTCCATTCACATCTGTCACGAACTCACGAGCCAGCCGAAGCCACAAAGGGCAAGCAGATGCCCTGATTTCGTCTGACCATCTTTTAAGTGGTCGTCCTCTTTTCCTTTTTGTATTATATCTTGGGAGTCATTCTGTTGTCATTTTTGACCATTTATCTTGTCCTCTTATGACGTGTCCTATCCATTGCCATTTTAGCTTTTTTATTTTTAAACATACATCCTCTAACTTTTTAAGTTAGAGGTGTATGTTTAAAAATATTTTATTTTTATTTTTATTTATTTATAAACGGGGATGTCTTACAAAGAAAATATCAGGAAAAATACCTCGGATTAATACTCGATAATAATCTAAGTTGGAAAGCGCATATAACTCACATTAAAAAGAAACTTTTATCTTTAATAGGCCGGCTCCATCAAATAATCCGATGCATCCCAAAAAATGCTAGAATCTTAATTTACAATGCCCTAGTGAAACCACATTTACTTTATCTAGTCGAAATATGGGGCACCGCTGCTAAGACAAATATAAAAACCATTCAAGTTCTTCAAAACAAAATTATAAAAATCCTATACAACTACAATTACCTAACTCCATCAGACACTATTTATAAAGAAACTAAACTTTTAACTATATCTCAACTATTCACATACCAAACATGTATTCTTGTTTACAAAATAAAACACCAACTAATACACACACAACTTACATTTACAACAAAAAAACAAACAAACACGACATACATTACGCGACGAGCAAGTAACATTATATTACCTTGTATACGAACCAATTTCGGTAAAAATAACATTACTTATAAGGGAGCACAGCTGTTTAACAATCTACCTAAATCTGTAAAAGAAGCGAAATCTTTGAATACATTTATTAAACGATTATTACGCAATTACATTAACGATAACTAAATCCTCAACCTTATTATAATAATTATTCAAATTTAACCAATGATAGCGTTTTGTACTTGGACCACCCCCAAGATGTATAGCAAAGACGTTTGCTTCTTAATAATTATTATGTTTTTTTTTAATCTACCCGCACTGTCGAAGTTTAAAATGTTGTAATATTTTATTGTTCTCATGTAAGTGACGAAATGTCTTAATGGGAAATAAAGATCTTTAAACCGAAGTTTCCTTAGGTCAGCTGCTCTTTTCTTGTCTCTTTTTGTAAAGCCTAATATACTTCTTTCCATGCTTCTTTGACATGTTTTGAGCTTTTGGATGTTTTTCGAAGTTGTTGCCCAGGTTTGACTTCCATAAGTTAGAATCGGCAGAATGCAACTGTTGAATATTTTTCTTTTGATTGCCACAGAGAAGTCTTTATTTTTCATTATGTCCTTAAGAGACCAGTAACGTTTCCACGAGTTTGCTTCTTCTATCAATTTCAAGTTCCATTTGGTCTTGGAACGCTATAAGCTGTCCCAGTTATATATAAGACTTGACATAGTTTATCGTGTTATGTAGATAGGTTTTTCAATGTAGTTCATCATCACTTTAGTCTTGGTTTAATTCATTGTCAATCCCACTGCTCTGCTTTTGCCGGCAAGGTCTTCAATCATAATTTGCAGATCGTTTGCGTTGTCGGATATGAGGACTATGTCATCTGCAAAGCGAAGGTGGTTCAATTTTATGCCATCTATGTTGAGGCCAAACTTCTCCCAATCCATTTCTCTGAAAACCTCCTCCAGTACCGATATGAAGAGTTTTGGTGACAACGGGTCACCGGGAAACGGATCTCCGGTGGTTTCCAGTTTCACTTATGCAGTGCTGTTTTGGTAGACATTTTGTATGAGTCTTATATACTTTTCTGGCACTCCCTGGTTCCTGAGTGCTCTCCATAGATGTTGGTGTTCGAGGCAGTCAAAAGCCTTATTATAATCGATAAAGGCGAGGTATAGTGGATACCCAAATTCTTGGCACTTTTCGATAGTTTGTTTAAGTGACTGCATGTGGTCAACAGTAGAAAATCCTGATCTAAATCCTGCCTGTTCGATAGGCTGCTGATCGTCAAGCTCCTTAGTAATATGGTTGAGTATAATTTTCGCATAGATTTTGTACACGTTCGACATGAGGCTTATTGGTCGATAATTATTCATGTCGTCTTTATCTCCTTTTTTATGTATTAATATTATGTTGCTTATTGTCCATTGTGTAGGTATGTATTCTGTTCTTAGGATTATGTTAAATAGATTTGTTAATTGTGAAATGTTGTTAGGCATGTTCGTTTTTATTATTCTGTTGCTTATGTTGTCTGGTCCAGGGGCTTTGTCGTTCTTTTGTGTTCTGATAGCATGTTCGACTTCTATTTCAGTGATTAAAGGCGTTTCTTCTTTATCTTGTGTGTTTGCGGATGTTATCAGCTTTGGGGTGTTTTTACTTGAGTATAAATCTCTATAGAAGCTTGTCGCTGTGTCTAGGATTGATTTTCTTTTTGTTTCAGGAGTTTTCTTGCTGTTTTTAACTGTAGGTATCCAGCATTTTGATTCATTAAGTTCATTGAGCGCTTTCTTTACTCCTCCTGTTCTAGCCATGTGAAAGTTAATGGTATCGTAATATCTCTTTTCTTTGTCTTTTCTTATATTCCTACTTATGTCTTTGCTTAACTGTGTTATTTCTTTTAAAACCGTTTTGTCTTTTTTGTTATTGAAAAGCTCTTTTCTCTTTTGAATGAGTGTCTTAGTTTCCTGACTTAGCAAGTCTTTTCTGGTTTTATTTACTTTAACACGGTCATACATGGTTTGTATTTCTTTGTCATAAGTCTCTTGTGTTTGGTTGGGGGTTTTTTGGGTATGCTCCTGGGGTCTGTTGTTGTGAGTAAGGTGATAGTAGTGGCATCTTGATTTTTTTGGTTCATTTGCAAAGAGAGTCGCCCTTACTATTCTGTGGTTGGTATAAAAATTAAGCTGGTTAATAACCGTGATGTCCTTGAATACTTTTGGTTGGTTGCTCGTTATCAGATCAATCTCGTTGCAGTGCTGGCCGTCAGGCGATCTCCACGTCCACTTTCTTGACAGTTTTTTCTTAAAGAGACTAAGTATTGTGAGATTATTTTCTTGTGCCATATTTAAGACTCTTCTGCCATTTTTGCTTCTTGTCCCTATTCCGCACATTCATATGTTGCGTTCTTCACCCTCTTGTTGTTTTCCGATTTTGCCATTAAAATCACCCATTACAATTAGGTTTTTCCCGGCATTCCGTAAGACCTCTGATAGTTCGCGATAGAATGAATCTTTGACTGATTCGTCCGATGCTTCCGTTGGCGCATATATTTGCACGATGGTCCAGTGATCTTTGAACCCTTCTAAATGGATCTTTAGGATCGCGATTCTTTCCGAGATACCAGTAAATTCTAATAGGTTCTTTTTGAGTTCTTTTTTTATTACGAAACCTACTCCATATAGGCCCTTTGTTTCGCCTACATAACAAAATATAAAGTCATTGTATTCTATTATTTCTGTTCCCGTTCTTCTCACCTCGCTAAGTCCGAGGATATCCCACTTTATTGTTTGTAGTGCAGATTCTAGTTCAAGTAGTTTGGCATCGGTTCTTAGTGTTAGTGCATTTAGGGTGGCGATACGAATATTTTTTATTTTCTTGCGTTGTTTTAACTTGGATTGTAAAGTTGTTTGAGGTAGCTGTTCTTTTGCTTTGATTGGGTTTCGATTAGTAGATGCTGGAGGGAGACGGTCATATTCCCCCACGGTGACCGCAATCCGGGTTGGGGGAGTTTCTTTGTTTCTGTGAGTTTTAAGTTTTCTTATATCCTGGAGACTGGCGTGCGATAGTTGTTATTGTTTGTTTAGGGAGTTCGATCTTTGGCGCTGGAGGAAGTCGAAAGCGTTGGTTTTATTAATTTTACTCGCCTTCTGAGCTAGTCTGGTTTCCTCTATCTGTCTCGCCACTTCCTGGGCTTGGCTTTCAGGTTGCGTTGGGGAAGATGTTGGAGACCTTTTTCTTTTGTCGTTTTAGTCTTTTGAGATTTTTCTGTTTGTGACCAGTTTGTCATATTTAATTACAGCGTAATTCCCTTTCGCAATCTCCGCCTAATTTTGAGCCTTTAGCTGTTTCCTAATCCATCTTACCAATTACATCTTTCGGGAAGTCTTCAGTGGCGTAAATTCTTTTAGGGAAATTTTTATTGTTTTTTATGGTTTCATGTTTTCTCCACGATAGAGTAAATTTTATAAGTATTGGCCTACTTTTACCTGAAGATTTTTTTCCCAGCCTATATGCATCACTAATCTCCCATACATCACAATTTTCTAGTTGTCCTTTTTTTCCTGCATCATTCAGTAAGCCTAGGACAATTTGCATTAAGTTCTCGCTCTCAGTCTCCTGGACACCATGTATTATTATATTATTTTTTCTAACTTCTTTTTCTAGGTGGTAGGTCTTTTCTTTCAGTTTCTTCACTTCACCCTTGAGCTGTGTGTTTTCTTCCATTAATGGCTGTAGTTTTTGTTCAATGGTGGATGCAACATTCTTGTTGAAACTTTCTGCCAGCGAGGTAACCTGTTTTTGAAACTCATTAGCTAGTTCATCCATTTTCTTGTTCATCTGATCGCTAAGTTTGGATATTAACATTTCTGTTTGCTTGTCCATTTTTTGGCAAATTTTCCCCGATTGTGGGATTGTAATTTATTGTTGGCAACCCCGTTTTTATGTTGGTCACACTGTGTACTTGTCATTCATCAATCTGTCAAGTGTCAAAATGATCTGCCGCTTACTTCACGATGATCTATGATCTTGCTGCGGCCGCCATGACAAAAAAAGGAGACGTAGTAGTACTTAGTGATATTGTCTATATCTATGTATACAGTATATGTGAATTTCGCTGCACTTTTACTGCCGATCCACACTCGCGCGCGAAGGCACGCCGCGGACCGCGGCGCGGATCGCGGCGCGGATCGCGGCGCAAATCGCGGCGCGGATCGCACATTACTACCAAATCCTCTCAAAGTTCGCGACATGTCCGCGCTTTAAGCGTTCTTTATTTGAAAAATTTCCCGCGCGTCTACTTTTTTCAAAAAGTAGACGCGTCTACTTTTTTCAAAAAGTAGTCGGCTTTTTAAGCCGAGTGCCATATAATATGGCACTCGGCTTAAAAAGCCGAGTGCCATATTATATGGCACTCGGCTTTTTAAGAATGGCCAGTGTCAAGTAAAATATGGCGGGAAAAAAAATCGTGAAAAGTTTACAAAAAGTTGTTTTTCCAGATGATCGTCAAGTCAAAAGTCTAGTAAAAGTCTAAAAATAGTATTTTAAAAAGATAAAACCGACTTCAACGTAAATAATTACGTAGCATTAAAATTCCCTATCTCAAAAACTACTGAACCGATTTTGATGAAACTTGCAGCATTCCCTAAGTTGAATCCCTGATCACTTAAATCGGACTTGTAGTTCCAGAGATATGCGCGCACAAACATAAAAACATACATACGTACATAAGAATAAGAATAAGAATACTTTTATTTCCAACATCACACGAAACATCATAATAATAAACAGTATAGAGTGGTACAGTTATTGTGATCTAGTTACATTAATATCATAATATTATAATGCTGTGTGATGCCAAATACATACATACATACACATTCGAAATTTGGCACATTTGTTCAGAAGCTGCTATAGATTAACATATAAAAAAACTGGACAGTTCTGGAAATATTACATACATACGCGTCGAATTATTGATAACCTCCTTTTTTTGAAGTCGGTTAAAAAGTAGTCAGTAAAGTCAACGAGTCAAGTCAGTTGTTTTAGTAAAGTGGTAGACCCTTTACTAAAACTTTCGACGGAGTTTTGGAGGGAACACAAAATGGCACGTTTCTTGAAGTTGTATCACTTGCCCACACTTGTGCACGACATCAAATTTTTAATGTTTTTTTTTATGAAATAAGGGGGCAAACGAGCAAACGGGTCACCTGATGGAAAGCAACTTCCGTCGCCCATGGACACTCGCAGCATCAGAAGAGCTGCAGGTGCGTTGCCAAGGCTGGCAACGCACCTGCAGCTCTTCTGATTAAGGGGTAATAGGGGAAGGTAGGGAAGGGAATAGGGGAGGGTACGGAAGGGAAAAGGGTAGGGAATTGGGCCTCCGGTAAACTCACTCACTCGGCGAAACACAGCGCAAGCGCTGTTTCATGCCGGTTTTCTGTGAGGACGTGGTATTTTTCCGGTCGAGCCGGCCCATTCATGCCGAAGCATGGCTCTCCCACGTCAACGCCGGTTTTCTGTGAGGACGTACGTAAATCGTAATACGTAATGGTTAATATTCTACTAACATTACACATTAAAAACCGAAATAACACAATTTTAGGAAAATAATACAAAAACACAACGGCACTCTTTCGTATTCCCAGCAAAATTTCGCGCGTCTACTCTTTCTTGACAGACTGTATTATCTGTTCACTAAACAATGCTGGCATGTCTTGTATGGCAAAAGCCCTTATTAAAATAAAGATTAAAAAAAAACCCTTTGTCGCGGGACAGAAAACCGACAACATTCGGGGAACGGGCCGCGAAGTGCGAGACATATGCGAATCGGATCCACACTCATGCTTCGCAGAAATTTCGCGGCGCCGCGGCGTCGCGCACGGTCCGCGTGCGAGTGTGGATGCGGCCGGCGAACAAGCCGCGAAGTGCGAAAAATATGCGAACCGGATCCACACTCACGTTTCGTGGAAATTTCGCGGCGTCGCGCGCGGTTCGCACGCGAGTGGGGATGGGGCTTTACACTTCTAGTTTCTTTTTCACTGCTGGATTTCTTCGGACTTAATGTTCACTCGGTGCCCGGTACATTAATCCGTGTTAGTAGTATGGTTGTTGCACGAAATAACTCGAATTTTCAGCATAAACTGATTAATTTTTGCAGACACCAAAAACACACACCGTTCGTTTCAACTGGTTTTATTAAAAGTAAAAAGTAATTCCAACATTATATAGACGACTTTCTCAACAGTACATTGTATTTTTTTCATACCGTTAAGACGTCAATACAATCCATAAACAGGTGATATTCTAAACCTTTTACAGCAAAAATCACAAAACTGTCGCGGGTTTGAGTTGGATTATTTAAAACTACTTAAAAAAAATCTAGCTCCAATATTAGATTATAATTACATTTTGTGCATTAAAACTTATAGAAATACTTTTTACCTGTTAAATCACGTCTGTTAAATCAGCGAAATCGGCAAATTTCGTATACGGACTCTTTAAACCGCTGTGACAAAATCGTTATAAATCTTATAAGAATGAAAAATTAAAAAAACCAATGAAATATGTACCTATTATAGTAGAATAAGGTATTTAAATACAAATAGTAGATAAAAACTATACAAACATAACAAATAAACCAATTTCATACAAAGAAACACACAAACTACACAGAAAGAAACACAAGTAAATGTTTAAATTATAAAAGTTTCCTGCAATATTATAATCCAATATATACACACCGGCAAAATTAGCGGAACATAACAAAATTTTATTTTTTTTGAAAATTAATCGCTGTTTTTTATGTATTTATTTATTTATTTATTTAATAATTGATGATTAAAAAATAAAACTTATATAAATTTAGGGCATAAAAACGTGTAAAATTAAAAAAATCTGCAAAAATCTAAAATTAAGAAAAATCTTTGAAATTTCAGTAGTAAGTTTTTAAGTTAAATTCTTCATTTTTACTTAAAAAATGCCATGTTAACAGCGTGTAATGCCTTCTATGGATCTGAAGAGAGTATGGCGTATCCCATTACATGCTTGCATTTTGATTGTCAATCATTTCCTGTGGGATATTCTTCTACTCCTCCAGTAGCGCCAACTCGAGCTCCTGAACACATTTTGGAGCTGGAGTTTTAATTCGTACCGTTCACCCATTGATGTGCCACACGTTCTCAATTGGATCCACATCCGTAGACCGTGCTGACCTCTCCACCTGGGCTACGCTAGCATCATTTAGGTCATAATGCCCGATTTTTTTACTCTATGGACGCGCAAAAAATTGAAGTAACTACCTAAAACTGTGTAAAAGGCACAACATGCAGTTCTAGGATGTCTGTGCTATTGCCCTGTACTGTCAAAGTACCATCATTAACAATCATCAGCTCTGTGCGGGCTCCAAATCATATGCAACCCCAAACCATTACGAAGCCTGCATGATATACCACTGTTTCCGTTAAGTTTGATGGTCTATAGCGTTCCTTACGATTTATCCACATTCTTTATTGCGTGTCAATAAAATTTACACAGAATTTTCTCCCATCACTGTACAGCACACGATTTCACTCACTTGTCAAATTTTGATGTTCACGCGCAAATCTTAGCCTGGCTCTTTGGTGCCCTGTCTCAAGTTTTGGTGCCCTTGCTGGCACCTTTGAGTTTAATTTAACTTCTTTGAGTCTTCTTCTTACTGTACAATCACTTACAGGTACATCTCGGACCTGTTCCTATAGGTTTCATCTCTGCAAAGCAGTTTAAGGTCGATTTTTTAAGGCTTGTACCCTTACAAAACGGTTATCCTGAACCTTTGCCACCCGATATCTGCCTTGTTCTCGTCTCCGAACGTAAGATCCAGTCTCTCTGTAGCGTTGAAATTCACGATGGACCACGAAAGCCGACACATCTAAGGCCTGACTGACCGAACGGTAGGTGTGACCTTTCTCTATCGTGGTTACAGCTCTAGCTGTCGTAGATGCTGGAAAATCCACTAATTTTGTATCTAAGCAAAGTGTTCTTCCAAAAACCAAACAATCAAATGAGCTGACATACCTTGCACCCCGCTAAAAACGCTATTCTTATCAGAAACACTTACAACGTCAATCATCGAAAAACACTTAGTAGGGCATAATTGCAATAAAAATCTGTCAACTTGCCAGTTTTGTTCAATATTTTATTTCTTAAATGAGCTTAGAAACTATAAAAAAGGATTTCACACAGCCCGACCCACTTGAATTCAAGTTGTGGCCCTTTTTACTTATGTTCCGCTAATTTTGCCGGTGTGTGTAGAACTACTATAAAATAAAGGTTGTTTTACTGAAATTTAATATTACTATACAAAGGTTTGCTATTCATACCAATAGTAATTTAAAAAAAATATTTTGTTTTCTAAAAGGCGATAACCTTGATTTCTTAAGAAAAGGTATGCGTTAAGCGATAGAAAGAGAGCGCACATGTAGGTAAATTTATCACTTAGGCAATTTAGCATTGTGCGTCGGAATTTCAACTTTATAGTATCGTAGCTTGCCTCGTTATTTCTTTAAACGGGTTTCGGGAGTGAGGAATCTGTTGTTAAACTAATATGTATTCTGTGATTTCGTGTACTTTGCGGTGCGTTCGACGCGTACGGTACTGACAAATGTGCGATCAGCTTAGACAGTGCCGGTTTTACCTAGTGGTAAAACCGGCACTGCACTGCACAGCACTCTGGACGAAATGTCTTTGGCTCACAGGCTCCTGGCAATGCTGAAAAAATGACCCCCCTTTTGTTGCCTTCAGCGCCCCTTTTTATTCCCCCCGGGGTATCGCAGCTACTGAGCTTAAAAAAACCCTACCTGTGCATCGCGGAGGGCGCCTAGCAGCTCTGCACAGCGGGAAGTCGTTGATGATAATGCTGATAGCTCCTGCGTTGTAGATGATGACTGCCGCTGGAAGTTGACAAGTTTTTTTTAACAGCGTCAATTTTTAATTCTAAATAATATTACTTTTAAAATGTAAAAAAATAAATAAAGACAAGGCCCAAGACGCAAGTTTGCACAAACGTTTTGTCTTAGCCGGCCTCTAGATGATCAATTCAATATCACGCTTTAATTTTAAATAGCTTTGTCCACACTGGGCCTTTTTTTTGTTCATCAAGGGCATGCGTTATAGCGCAGTCAACAGCGAACGTGAGGCATGCCCGTGACGCGCGTGGAAATCGTAGCGCTCGCTATGACACTTTTCTTTCAACGCGGGTGGATTTTGACGCATTCAACTATTGAATATGCCAAACGAAAGTTGAATAAAAAGAAGATGACGAAAATAGAAGATGAAATTGCATAATGTGGACATAGCTATTGAACAGTTTATTTGACAGTCAGATTGCAGCCGCGCGATGTTAAACAATCCTAGACGGTCAATCACATTACGCTATACATCACATATAGCGTAACGTGATTGACCGTCTATTGCACAAATCGCAATAAAATTGCTCGTCTAGGGGCTCGCTTAGAATTAAACATAATAATAGAATATAATACGCAATTGTTTGCTGTCCCAAATTAAAATGATAATATCACTTACGTCAAGTTCGCTCAGTAGGCCGTCAATCGCGTGCCTACAGCCGGTGGACACGGCCTGCAGAGCGGCGGCGACGCCGGCTGCCTGCGCTTGCACCGCCACCGATGACGATGACAGAAGCCGCGATGATTCCAACTGCAAACATTAACAGCCGTTAGCATACTGACTACATTCCTTATCGCTTCTTTATAGAATCGCCGATTAAAATGTATACAAATAAATAGTCTTACAAACGAACATAGTTTTGTTTCATTGTACTAATAATATTTGAGTTTTTTAAAGCCTCAAAGTTTTAATGCGCACACTTGAGCCCCATGACTCTATATATTGTTATTCACTCACAAGTCACAACTCAAGTAAACCGAACGATATGCCGAAAAAATTAAAAACACCTAAGCCTTGCCTTACCTCCCTGAAACGCAGACTCGTCGACATGTGTATTTTGCCCATCCTAACTTACGACGCTCAGACCTGGTCATTGACCGAGTCGCAACGGTCCCAGCTCAGGGTTTGCCAAAGAGCGATGGAGCGCAGCATTTTAGGGGTCAGACTAGCGGACCGAATAAGAAATGGCACACTGCGCTCCAAAACTGGTATGCAGACGTCGGCATAAAAGCCGCCATGCTAAAATAGGACTGGGCGGGCCATACAAGCCGCATGCATCCTGACCGCTGGGCAAAGATCACCACAGAATGGGTACCAGACGGTGGACAACGCCGCCGCGTCCGGCCTCGAAAAAGATGGCGCGATGACCTAGACAAATACGAGCCAGGTTGACGACTTTGGGGGAGGCCTGTACCCAGCAGTGGGACAGCATAGGCTCTTTAAAAAGAAGCCTTACCTTGATATTGTGCTCTGATTGCTGCAGCTCGTCCAACAGGCGCGCCTTGAGTTGCTCGGCCACAGTCAACACGCGCCCGCTTAGCTCGTTCACACTACACTCCACTTCACCGCTCTCTGAAATTAAATGAACAAAGTTTTATTTCCGAATAGGTAACAAAGTAACTCTTGGAATTTCCAATACGGTGCCTTCGGTGAATAAATCGGCGAGAAGAAGAGTAAGAAACGCGAACGAGGCCACATTTTAGAAAAAAATCTCAAAATGTTACTTATAAGTTATAACTCAACAACATAGGGTGGGTTGCACCAACTTACTTTTACTATAACTGTAACTTTAACTATTACTTTAACTATAACTACAGTGCAAAATGTTAAATCTTTGGTTACCGTTAAAACCGCTCATACTTATATCACAATTAATTATGTTTCACAGTGTTATATTTTTCCTGACGATTTTATCGAATAATTCAATTTTTATACTCTCAATCCCATTACCTGTAGCTTTAATAAAAAAATAAACGCAACAGACATCTGCCAATTTCCGTGGTCAAAGTTAAGGCTAAGTCAGCTTTAACCATGAACCTATAATAGCCTAGGATCCCTTCATAGAAGGACCTTCACCGAGCTGTTTACCGGATGAAAAGTATTTTATATATTCAACTAGCTGTCCCGGCAAACGTTGCTTTGCCATAATATATTATGTATTTGCCATATTATTTTATTGAAGTGACTAAATATTATGTATGTTACCATGGCAACGTCGATCGCTATCCCGTCGCACAAAAAATAGTCGCCGTCAGTTTCAGGTTGTAAAATAATTTGCAATAAAATAAAATTGCGACTATAATTAAAGATCTAAGCTATCCTATCTCTCAAGTTGGAAAAAAGCACACATTTAAAAAAAATAAACATTATAATCGGTTAAGTTGTTTAGGAATCCATCGCGGACAAACATCGTGACAGGAGATTTATACGGACTCAAAGAACTGGATAACCTAGATAAGTTAAGAGCAGCAATGGTCCAGAACATCAAAGTACTTGATAATTTACCGCTGACACGACAACCCTTTCGACAGCATGCGCTAAGATCGAACTAGCTAGTAGCAAAGCCCAAGCTGAAACCATAGGTTGTGGCTGAAAGAACGGGCATACCGCCTATCAATCCCTTATTGTCAGATACTTCATCCATAAATTCAATCTCATTGAAAGATATGATATTGAATGTACTGTCACTTCTTGGTAGAAATTCATGTTCAATTAAATAATAATACACTTTCCTTGCACTTATTCCACTTTATTTAATAGAAAATAAAGTGTAATAAGTTCAAGGAAAGTGCATAATAATTAAGGTGAACGCAGATTTGGCCGCGCGGCACGCACCGCAGTCGTGGCATTTCGAATTCTTTATATGAAGTTATAGGCAAGCTCGCATACCTACCCGCGCCGCAGTCTACGCAACTTCTACGTGGTGCGTGCGGTGCGGCCAAATCTACGTTCACCTTTATATAATTCATTGAAAGATCTCAAACTTATAATATCATGTCATTGTAAAGCTGGTTCCCGTTCATCCCGTTGTGGATGTGTCATTTCTCTGTTCATAAACCAGTAATAAAACGTAATTTTAAAAAAGCTAACTGGATTGAATATCGAAATGATATAGACTCTGAACGTATTGATTTTTTAATCAATGAAAATAGTGTTCAAGATAATTATGATAGGTTTCTGATATTATTAATAACTCCGCCGATAAATTTATTCCCAACACTAAAACTAGCAACAGACCATCTTCCAGATTTCAGCCAAAACCTTGGTGGAATCAAGAATTATCGAAGGCAGTAGCAGAGAGAAGACTCGCACTTAAAAAACTGAGACAAAACCGTACTGTAGAAAATTACTTTACGTTATTATTATTTTTAACAAAAAATTAAAACCGACTTCCAAGGTAAAAACAATATTAACATTAATATGAACTAAAAAGTATTAAATATTTTTTGTTATCTAATAGTGCCTTTTTCCAAATTCGGCTAAACCTCAACTATTTCTGTACTCAATCTTCATTATTTTGAAGTCGGTACCAGATAGCTGAATCTTCAGTCCTCTGACAGAATATTTGAAACTTTTGGAACTGGCACCGACTTCAAAATTATGAAGATTGAGTACAGAAATAGTTGAGGTTTAGCCGAATTCGGAAAAAGGCACTATACGATAACAAAAATTATTTAATACTTTTTAGTTCATATTAATGTTAATATTGTTTTTACCTTGGAAGTCGGTTTTAATTTTTTGTTAAAAATAATAATAATTTCACTCTTTTTAGTTACACTAGTAGGTAAACCTTCGCGTATATTTTACGTATCTTATTACAATTTGTTAAGAGTCACAGTTCACACTTACAAAATAATATATTATCAGTGAAGTGAACATATTGTGCTAAGTAATTTAACAATTTTAATACTTCAAACCCTAAGCGGTCACCGGCGATTGCGATAACAATAGAAAGGCTATTGTGTCTCGTTTTTCCACGATCGAAGGATCTATCAGATAAAAAATTGTATAAACTTGCATAGGATGTAGCGTAGCTACTCATCTAATATATAAAATTCTCGTGTCACAGTTTTCGTTGCCATACTCCTCGGAAACGGCTTGACCGATTCTCATGAAATTATGTGAGCATATTGAGTAGGTCTGAGAATCGGCCAACATCTATTTTTCATACCAAAAATTATTTATATGGCAAAACAACGTTTGCCGGGACAGCTAGTAATATAATATAATATTATCATAATTATTGACAGCTGTTCTTGTAATCAAGAATTCAATTTCAAATCCATTCAAATCGATACTTAGTGCGCCATCTATTGATTAATAAGTATAACTAATTAAAAAGACACTTATTGACTTTGTTTTGTTTAAATGCTCTTTTTAAAATAACTTTATTTTAATTCTACATTTTGTCTATTAAAATTTTATAAAGTAGTTAGTAAAGTATTCGATCTGTACCTATATAAAGTAGTAAAGTATATTCGATCTGTCGTCTAACGGATACCGTCGCCTCCGCGGCGCTGACCGCCGTGTATATTTAAACAAAGTGTTGTTATACAGTATAAAATTATTATTATTATTAGTATATCCACACCTATGCCTTGTACTATTATCTATTCTGTGCCATGAGACAATGGTGACCTTAACACGACGTGGTAATGATGAAGGCGATGATGATGATGATGATGATGAATATGAATTGCATAGTAGCATATGCTTTCTGTTCTTAAAACAACGCCGAAACTCCCAAACGTGTATCTATAAGGAGTCAGGAGTTCTCTCAGCATCTTCGAAACCATGGTATACCTTGACCCAATATTTGACTTTTTGGTAGCATATTCTTAGTACACTTCACATAAAACCAAAATCACCATATGTTTCCATATAAATTTCGAGGAGTTCCCTCGATTACTCCTGGATCCCATCATCAGGTCACCACTTTTGTGAACATGGTACCAAATTGGAGTGAAACCAAATACAACAAAACAAAAATTTCGAAAATCGGTTCACAAACGGCGGAGTAATCGTTGAACATACAAAAAAAAAAAAAAAAAATATATATATATCCACAGCCGAACATATAACCTCCTCGTTTTTTGGAAGTCGGTTAAAAAGAAAAAGTAGTATCTGTTCTTTCGAACAGTTAATTAGGCAGGCTAAATACAAGTCATGGCAACGGTTTTGCGATAATATAAACCCCAAAACTTCTAGTGGCGATATGTGTAAACTTCGCTGGGTCAAAGGTCATCCTATTGGACCACGTGCATCATTATCAGAGGCAGAAGCCGATCAACTGCTTGTAAGTATGAGCCCTAATGGTGTCGTTATCCCCCTTTTAAGAATGTCCCGATGTTTGGTGACGAGAGTGATAACATTTTGCCTTTAACTTTAGCTGAATAAACTTCTGCTATTAAACGTAAAGACACATCGCCTGGGTTTAATGGTATAGACTATAGTCTACCTCTACTCCATGATTTATCATTTGCCTCTCAGTGCTAAATTAATTTTATTAAATATCTATATAACTTAATATATTCTACCTCTGTTATACCTCACCAATGGCGAAAAATCAAAGTAATAGGAATTCCCAAGCGAAGTGGTTCTACATTGAAATATCGTCCTATTTCTTTAATAAGCTGTTTTTGTAAAATTTACAATAAAATGATAACGAGAAGGTTAGAATATTTCTTTGAAAATAATACGCTTTTTCCCGACTACATGATAGGTTTCCGGCGTGGTAGATCGTGTGAAGATGGTCTGTGTCGTCTATCTATGGATATACAAGTAAGCCTCACTCAAAAAGAATACCTACTATGTGCCTTCACGGATATCATGGACGCATATAATTGTGTTTCCGTGGAAGTACTCACAGAATATCTTATTGAACTCGGTGTATCGACACCGATACACCGAGTCGTATATCGATACGTATTTGTAAATATATTAGGGAATTTCTGCATTTCAGAACTATTATTTTCGTGTTGTCTTGTGGTAAAGAAATAAGCAGAATAATATGCCGAGAATCGAGATGGTTTGGCTCAGGGTGATCCGATGTCTTCTGTATTGTTTAACATCGCGACTTTAAAAATAAGTAGATTATGTACACTTCAAGTCTCAACTAAGATTCACCCAATATGCTGATGATTTTAAAATTTACTGTAGTAGCATTGACATCAACGAATGTATTTCTCTAATGCAGACGGCCCTATACAATTTGAAAAAATATTAAATGATATATCATTTAATATTTTTTCAAATTGTACACTTACAGTTATCTTTAAATAAAACAAAGTTATGTATTTTTACACGAAAGTATCGTACTCCTAATGTTGAAATTAAATTAAATGATACCTCTTTAGAATTAGTAAAATTTGTTAAATTTTTAGGCGTATGGTTTGATTACAGGTTAAACTGGAACAAACATGTGAACGAAACCTTTCAAAAATGTTCAAAATTCATAAATATATTAAGTTGTATCAGCGGTTATAAATGGGGTGTCCATCCCTTACAATTAAGAAGAGTGTATATTAGTTTAATAAGGAGTAGACTGGATTACGGATGTGCTGTTTTTGCTAATGCTAGTCCAAATGTCCTTAAAAAGTTGGATTATATCCAAAATCAATCGCTTAGAGTTTAGACTCTGTGGCAGTTTCATTAAAACTACTCCGATTCAAATAACGGAGAGTGAACTTTGCGTACCCCCTTTAAATATAAGGCGTAAATTTTTATCAGATAAGTTCTTTCTTAAAGTTTTCTCTCATAACAGTGATTGCTTACTAGAATAGAATAGAATAGAATAATATTTATTGCATGAAATGTGGTTATAAAGGTGTAACAATATTATGGTTTTGACGGATCCAACATTCTGCCTCGTCAGTGGCGTGCAAAATTACAATATTGCATAAATTACAAAAATCAAATTGAATATTATTATAATAAGTACCTACTAACATTAGATGTTTAAGTCCTTCGATCACTAATATACAAGATACACAGTCTCATACAAAACCTCTCGAAAATCTGTCCCCGAGTAATAGAGTTTAATGAAGTATACATTTATCTAAAATCAACCTTAATTATAGTAATTATTAAAGATCTTTTTATAAAACAATGAACATTTGTGTTTACAAAGCAATAAAATTTTTACGTCCGATGCACGCTTCATACTAAATTCAACCATCCGCGTATATGATTTAAGTTCAAATTTGTATAGTGCCAAAAAAAAAAATCCAATTTTACGACCGAAATTCGCCGCTGGAACAGGGAGTGGAGTCGAACTGTTCAAATTTTTTTTGTTGATTGTAATTTGTAATAATTTTAATAGTCCATTTTTTTATTTTTCCGAAGTTTAATGTATAAAGTGAGGAGTAATTATTTTTTACTTGTAATATTATGTTGTTCTAATGTTATGTCTAATTTTATCATTAACCAAAATATACATAAGTGTACATACATTTTCCGATAGGCCACAAAGGACAACTCACATCACCCAACGCCCATACTTTTTAACCTACTTAAAAAATCCTTAATGGGAACTATATTTGATCGAAGATGGGAACATAATATTATTACCACATCTAACTGGATCTCGAGGAAACCTGAAAAAAATCCTCAATAAAAAAATAATAGTAATAGCGACTCCATCAAATGGAACAGAAACATAGCTTATAACCCGAACATTTCAAGTGGGCATGATAAACTACGATAAGTACCTTTAGTATGAGTATTCGCAATTGAGATGGTTTATACCTGGTGTTGATTTATTTACAACTTAATTTTAAAACTGTCTTTTGGTGATTTCTTAAAGAAATACCAATATTTATAATACAATTGTAAGAAATATATTAGGATAAAATTAATACTTACCGGAAATATGAAATTCCATCCTTTTTTTTGGTTTTAGACGTATGATTTCTACAATTATTAAACGCGCACCGAGGCATGTTTCCCGGCGGAGCGTTCGAGCACTACTAAATCAAAAGTGCACCAGAATGTTGAGTTTGGTGCTCTTTTGGTGAGGTCGTTTTTTGCCGCGGATTGTGTATCTTGTATATTAGTGATCGAAGTTTAAGTCATATTATAAGTTAAATTATTCATTAAATTATACATCAACACATATAAATAAATAAATTAATTAAAGAAAAAAAAAAAAACAGACAAACATTTCACATAAGTATTTTAAGAAGAGAAAAAAATGTCAATGTGTCGAAGAGATTAGAGAGGTTAGGATATTTATAAACATGGTCTGTAATACAAACATATAAGCACATATAAGCACTGTAACATAATAATGTTACAGTCATAATTAATAAGTTTGCTTAATGAAAGTAATGTCATAGTGGTAAAAATGTAATTAATAATAAATGATAATAGAATAAAAGTAATAATTTCAATAAATTAGTCCAAGATTATAAATTAATATTAAATAGATTAAAGTAAAAATGTCAGTAAATTAGTCAAAAGTTTATAAGTTATTAAATGTAATAATGTCATTAATTTCATTAATCAATTGGAAGATAATCTACCGCCATATAAACTGTAAAAGTCTGATAACATAGAAAAAATATATTATTAATTAATTAAATAATTCAATTAGATCATCATTAAGGTATTCTTCAAGGTTATAATAGCACTTTTGCAAAAGTAGATCTTTGACTGTTTTTCTAAAAGCAAAAATGTTATCACCATTTTTCCTTATTGATGTAGGTAGTTTGTTAAATAATTTTGTTGACATACCCAGTATACTTTTGCACACTAGAGATGTTCGATAGCAGTTGGTAAATAACTTATTGTTATCACGTCTGTTTCTTTTAATGTAATCACTATTTTTGGGAAACAGATCTTGATTTTTATAAACAAACAGTAGTATTTCTAATATGTATAGTGATGGAAGTGACAAAATCTTATATTTAATAAAATATGGTTTGCAGCTATCAGTCGCTCTAAGGTTAAACATTGCCCGAATGCATCGCTTTTGCATTTTGAAAATTAAATCTTTGTCAGATGAGTTACCCCAGAAAATAATGCCATATCGTAGTAGCGACCCAACCATACCGTGATACGCAGATAGTATTCCATCTGTACTTATTATGAAACTTAATTGACGGAGGGCGAAGGAACAGCTGCTTATCTTTTTGCCTAATTGCTCTAAATGTGGTTTCCAATTTAGTTTGCTGTCTATAGTCAATCCTAAAAATGTTGTGTTATTTACACTATTGATTTTATTATTTTTATATTGAACATGTACTACTGGTGGTGCTTTTTTTTGAGTAAAGTGCATAATGTTGGTTTTATCTAGATTTATTTTAGGTTATTTTTATTAAGCCAAGAAATAATAGATGTCAATATATTATTAATGTCAATTTCATAGTTATTTAAATTGTCACAGGGTATAGTTACAGTGCTGTCATCAGCAAATAATGTCAATGGTTTCTTAATTGATTTAGGGAAGTCATTTATATAAATTAAGAATAATAAGGGACCCAAAACACTACCTTGTGGTACACCGTAAATAAGGTGTCTCATTTCAGATAGGTAGAGTTCCTCTAGCAATGTCTTTAGATTTAGCCGTTTAATTGCTGTATACTGTTTTCTGTTCGTCAAATATGATTCTATGAGTCTAAGTATATTTCCACGTATACCATATGCTTCCAGTAATTTTAAAAGTATTTTGTGATCGATATAGTCGAAGGCTTGCGTCATATCGCAGAAAATTGAACATATTGGATTTCCACTATCCATATTATTCATTACATTACTTAAAAAATCGAAAATAGCTCTATTTATACCAATATTCTGTCTGAAGCCTTTTTGTTCTTTACAAAAAATTTCATGTTTTTCAAAATAATCATAGAGATATTTATAAATGTACTTTTCAAAGATTTTCGATATGACTGATGTTAGGGCTATAGGTCTGTAATTTTTCAATATTTTCTTGTCACCTTTTTTTTTGAAGAGGGGTGTAATTATTAATACTTAATAATTACTTAATAATATTTTAAAATTTGAAAACATTATTCAACAAGGAAAACGTTATTGGGATAAGCACTCTTATTTTTATATGTTCAACAGCTACAAATACCTTAAAGATATCAATATTTCTCATAAATGAGAAATATTGATATCTTTAAGGTATATTAATATATATATTAAATGGAGGCCACAGATTAAAATCTGTGGCCTCCATTTAATATACCTTTACATTCATTTGAAAAACCGATTGAAGATATAATATGTCACACTGCTATTCCTGCAACAATGGAACGCCATTTATTTTAATCTTAGTAGTTATGATGATTAATGTGATCTGCATAGTAGACGTAGTATTACGCAAATAAGTTGGTACTTATGTTTCTTTAAACAAAGCTGAAACTCGAACATATTGTATGAGCCCGAAGTTCTGTTCAGCACCTTCGGAACCGTGGTATAAACTGTGTTGCAAAATCTTACTTTTTGGTAACATTTGATCAAAATGCATCACAAAAAACTAAAATATCCACAGGCGAACATATAACTTTCACCGTTGGAAATCGGTTAAAAAGTCGAATACTTGAGGTTATAGGTATTTCTTATTAAAATTTGATAACTGGCACTGAAATCTAGCGTTTTACGTATTTTCACCGGCTCCCGTTTTGAGTGCCTGCGCCGGCAGCCGTTGTTTTATATCTCGGATGCCGGCAGTATACTTACCGCCGGGTCCCATCACTCATATTTTTGGGAGCCGGCGCCGGCAGCGGAGGCACTCTCATTTTAATATTATAAATTATAATTTATAATGTATATAACTTACCTTGTTTATATTTCTCAGCCAGTCCATTCAGTTCACTGACACATTTTTCCATCTCCGTCTCATTCTTATGGTATTCCTCTTGCGACATCTGCATCTCTCTCTCACTTTCTGTCAGCAACTCCATCAACATTTGCACATTTCTCGATGTATTAGCTTCGAAGGTCTTCTTCTGTTCTGCTATACTCCTTCTGTGGCTCTCCATGACCGCTTCTAGATATTCCCTCTCCGTCGTAATTAGTTCTTCTATTTCTTGTTCGACCGCTGCCTTTCTCTTCTCCATTTCTTCTTGCAGAAGACTCCTCATCCTTTTAATCCACTCCTCTAGTAGAGCTTCTTTCTGCTCTCTTTCCTCTTTCAGAAGATTTCTCTTCCCCTCGATTCGCTGCTCTAGAATAGCTTCTCTCTGGTCTCTTTCTTTCTCTATTTGCGCCATGTTGTCTGCGAGCATTTTCTTATTTTGCTCCTCGTCTGCTTTGATAGCCTGAAAATACACAAAGAGTATTAGGACGCTTTTCCTATCATGCGTATCTAATCCCGCACGCGGATCTAGTCCGCATGCGGGTGACAACACGTTCCTAGCCGCGCGCGTGACGCATAAGTCAACTTTCATGCGGGCTGGATCCGCGCGAGGGTGATGACACTCATGAGTCATGTCTCATGACAGTAAAAGGGTAAGATTATGTCCCATTTGTATTGTAGCGTCCTATTAAAACTAATGTTTATTTATTTAATAACTCACCTGTAACACCCTCTGTACGTGTCTGGCGCGCGTGTCGGCAGTACGGGCGGCGGCGTCGCGAGCGGCGCGCGCGGCTGCGGCCTGGGACAGCGCCGTGCGAGTCGCGAGCGCGTGCGACGACCCGTGCGTGTTGCGCGTGGCTTGTAGCTGGACACGCGTGTTGTATGTCTGTGTGACTCACCTGTAACACCCTCTGTACGTGTCTTGCGCGCGTGTACGGGCGGCGGCGTCGCGAGTGGCGCGCGCGGCTGCGGCCTGGGACAGCGCCGTGCGAGTCGCGAGCGCGTGCGACGACCCGTGCGTGTTGCACGTGGCTTGTAGCTGGACACGCGTGTTGTATGTCTGTGTGACTCACCTGTAACACCCTCTGTACGTGTCTTGCGCGCGTGTCGGCAGTTCGGGCGGCGGCGTCGCGAGCGGCGCGCGCGGCTGCGGCCTGGGACAGCGCCGTGCGAGTCGCGAGCGCGTGTGACGACCCGTGCGTGTTGCGCGTGGCTTGTAGCTGGACATCCGTGTTTGATACCTGGGAAACGACAACATAAATGTTATAAGTCAGTGTTTCCCAACCTTTTGCAGTCACGGACCCCTAAAAAATCAAGCACAGTTTTCACGGACCCTCATAAGTAAACAGCAAAAAAATCGGATGAGGTCCTCAGACAGCGGGTTGGGAAATACTGGTACAAGTAGATAAACCTGGAAAGGAAAAAAAATCGCGTCCACGCTTAGCCACGCTTTGCCACTTGAAGAATTTTCCCGTCTTTGTAGAGTAGAAATAATTATAGTTTCTGGGATAAGAGATCCTGCTTCAAGTAAAATATAAATTCGTAATTTGTCGACAATGTAACTTAATTTAAACAGTCTTTTACTGAAGAGAAGAAAGATCTTAACACGTTAAATCTACATTCGGCCATTAATTAAAAATGGCAGTTACTCTTTTTTTGTGCTGCTACTTTCATAATACTCTTTATTAGGGACATCACACCCTAAACTCCCAAGTATTATCACTAGGGCCCAGATTTATATTATGTAAATACATATTTTTATTTTACGGGATTTTCGGCCTAGAAAGTGTTTTTTTACTTGAATTATCATATTTAGTATACGTATGTACGGCTGCGTATTTAGTTCCTCTCGCGTTTTATCGTCGTTCCAAAGAAAAATATTGAAGAAATAGAAAATAAAGTTTCAGATGCTGTTGCTGACATGGCTAAACAAAAACTGAAGTATGTTTCGGTCTTCGGGTAAAATAAAGAATTTAAGTAACAAAAAAAAATCTGTGCCGATTTTTGATGTTTAAAAGTACATGCACCCACCACGTCATGTGAATTGTGAGTTGTTGTGACGTGCACGGTGCAGGGATCATAACATTTTAGCCAATATTATGTGAACCGAAGACGATCATGCAGCATGACGTGCGTTTCTTGCTGTCATGCTTACAATATGATCGACATGTCAATTAATCCTTTAAGTCCCATAAGAGCACCGGTGATCGCGACAACAATAGAATTTCCGAGAGTCCCCGATCGAAGGATTATTTACGGCATAATTAATAGGTACTGTCAGGTAAATGCATGTGCATGCTTGGGTCCGATTAAGGCTATATTTAGAACAATATATTTTTAGTAATATATTATTGTTTGTCAGAGATTATAATAAATTATTATTTGTCAGAGTTTCAATTTTGATATTTTGAAAAAGCCCGTCATTGTGTATTGCAACCAATTTATTAACTAGTCAAGCGTCACCTGTCGATAGTCGGCACTGGGGAATGGTGCGAGTGCGACGCGCGAGTGGTTAAGGCTATTATAATGAAAATTGAACGTAGGTGCAGTAATTATGTCCTATATTAAATACTTAAACAATGTTTAATTATTGTAATTTTATACTCCATATTTTTTCCATATTTCTATTTTATACTCCATATTTTTCCATATTTTTGATTTTTTTAGTCCATATTTGATGTACCATCGAGGAAATTGATTGCTATTCAGTTGAAAGGTCAACGTTATTTGGTCGAATATGTAAATTTAATGTTAATTGTGATCGTTTACGTTTACTTTCGCAAAGGAAATTGTTGTTCGCCTTATTGAAATGAAGCTGCTTAAGAAAAATTAGCTTGATAGAAATGAAAAAAAAAAGCCTGTACTATAATAATACTTTGTTATTTAAGAAATAATAATTTTTAAATGAAAATTACATTAATTTCCCTGTCTTAACTTCACCCACTTTTTTGTTAGTAGGTACACGAAGTAAAAAATAGGAGCATTATAATACATAAATTACTAAATAGTAATAATGCCGCTTTTTATTAAGTATGAAGCATAAACAAACACGTAGTGATATATTTAAACAAAACAATTGATGCACCATAATAAACGCGTCGGATCTTGTCACCGTTTTTAGGGTTCCGTAATTAACAAGGAATCCTTATAGTTTCGGTCTATCCACCCGTCTGTCTGTCCGCGGTTTCGCTCATAGATTAGCTTATAAAGCCGTAATTCGGCATAATGCACATATAATAAACGATGTCGACAAAATGGTATATCATATAATATGTATAGGTAAAATCCGTCCTTTAATCCACTATGTGGGATGGACACGGTGAAAAAGGAAAAAATCGTTAAGAGTCCAGTGTCTCCCCCTTCTACCAGCTAAACGTTTGATTCTAAAAATGTGGAAAAATTCACGGGAGTAGGAAATATGCTAAAAAGAAAAACTGTCATGGCTAAGAAGACTTCATAAGTTATTGAGAAGTACAAAGGAACTTTTCATGAATTTCCTTCGAACGTCACCGAAATGATGTTGTAACTTGTAAGTAGCGTAAAACACGTTATAATTGTACATTCATTGACCATATAAAACTTATCAAAAACTGGTCGTACTACGGAACCCTCTATTGTGTGTGGCCAATATGCAATTTTTCGCTTCCATTGGTCATTGTTAGGCGCAAACGGCACGCGCCATTCACATGCCCCGTCGCTTTTTTTTCTTGTCGCAACTAGTATAACATCCGCATCCGCATAAAAATCCGCATTGATTTATTGCGGATGCGGATGTCCAAATCTATGCGGATGCGGATATTTGCAACATCCCTGTAATACATATTTTCCGGGCCCTAGTTATCACTTTATTTTACTAAACCATGTATAAAATACATACCCATTCCTCGATCAGCGCTGTCAGTTGTGTAGACACATCCGTCTGGCCAGCATTCTGGAGACACTGAGCCACAGCCTCGGTGAACTCTGAGAGTGCTGTCTTCGTGGTTTGATGGGAGTTCTGCACCAGGTTGGTTAGAGCCGAATGCTGCTCCGTCAGTGTCACATTCATAGATGAGTATAGATTCTCTTTCGCTTGGGACATCTGGAATTTGTTTATTATTTTTACTTATTTGCTGAAAGAAATAATACAATTAAACATAACATATTAACGAAGACATGTGGATGAACCAGGTAATTTTACAACATCAGAGAAATAACTTATTTTTTTCTTATAATTTGAATAAACCTTTGTAATATACCTACTTCAGCATTTGGCTAGTGGCTACATACATTTTGATTTCAAAACATTTTTCCGGTCCTTAAGCCTCCATCTATGCAAAAAACAATAATTTTCAAATTGTTACTTACCCAGTTCATCCACTCATGTCTTCAAATCTATACTAATATTATAAAGCGGAAGAGTTTGTTAGTTTGTTTAAACGCGCTAATCTCAGGAACTGCTGGTCCGATTAAAAAAATTTTTTCAGTGTTAGAAAGCCCATTTATCGTAGAAGGCTGAGGGGGGTATTACATACTGAGGCTATATTTTATCACGCTAAGACTAATAGGAGCGAAGAAATAGAGGAAAATGTGGAAAAAACGGGAGGAAATATATTAGAAAGGGCTTATTTGAACGCGCTTATCTCAGGAACTAGTGGTCTGATTTGAAAAATTCTTTCAGTGTTAGATAGCCCATTTATCGAGAAAGGCAGAATCATAACCGGCATAATCGGCAGAAATTATTTGAAAGGGCTATCTCACGAACTGCTGGAGCAATTTTTCTGTTATTTGGCACAGATAAGAAGTAGACCACGTTAAGGCTATTTTTTGTGGACTAATTTGTCTGCGAAACTAATTTACACGGGCGAAGCCGCGCGGAACGTCTAGTGTGATATAATTTACTACAGTTCTAATTTATAAAATATTGGATAAAACTATTAATAAAACTTAAAATTATAGTTAACCATAAGAAATAGAATATGCTAAAGCTTATACATACCATTTGAAAATTATCAACTATGAGTTTCACTAAAGCATCCATCTTTGTTTTGTTGTCAGAAAGAATTCCAGCACCCTCCGTAGTATGGCTCTCTGTAAACAAAAATATTTTTATTTTATTTTATAGACTCACCAACAGAACAGTATTTGTGACATTTCAAATTTGTACATAAAATTTGTTTACAGATAAAATGAGTTCTAATGACAGGTGAAGTACAGCATGCGTATGTGACAAAAATTATACGAGATGAAATGGAGTGAATATGGTGATAAATGATAATGATAACATATTTGTGTGTAACAAAAAAGATCTCATAAACAAATAATACTTTGAAATAAAACTAATACTAATATAACAAAAATTAAAATTAGAACTGTGATAGTATTACAGTAGATAGTTTCAACTTTACTTGACCGTGGGATATTTATTAAAATAGTGTTTAAGATTTCTCTTAAAATGACTAAGCTTATCAGAGAATATACAGATGTCGGGATAGTCGGATATATCATTGTAAGAAGATAATGTTGAATTAACTTTTTTTTTGTAGGTGTGCTAAGCTTTTCTTCTTTTGCAGCAAAAGAATGTGTTAACAGTTAATCTGAAACTTATCGCGCTACATTTGAACAAAACAAAATCTGTTTACATTTCACGCAATTGAGATGTCAAATCAATAAAAATTTAGAAATGCATCTACGCGTCGCGTTGCGGTTTGAATTGACCGTTACTCAGTATTGTGAAACATGCCGAAAGTGGTACTAGCGCCCAACTCGCGTATATTTGCCCATTTGAAGTCGAGGTACTCCTAAGTGTCTAAACACGCTAGGCCGAAAATACGCGGCCGAAGTTCGGCATGATTACGCTTGCAATACGCTATGCATTTGCATATGTAGCGTATTGCAAGCGTAATCATGCCGAACTTCTCTCTATATTGTTATAACGCGACGTAATTTCGGCATAGTGTGTCATCAGCAATTTAAAATACATTGCAGGGTGTAATCATGCCGAACTTCAGCCGCGTTTTTTCGGCCTAGTGTGTTTAGACACTTAGTTCTGTCTAATCTGGCTTTACCTAGGTGTTGTCCGGCCGTCGCGACATGTGTGGCGACATCTCGCAGCACACGGCCGGCAGCCGCGCGCATGTTGTGTCGCATCTGGGCGGACACGCCGCGGTAGCGCTGCGTCGTCTCGAGGTTGCGGCTCTCTACTGTGCTGTAAGTGTTAAAGTACGTTAGTGCTGTTAAGCTAATTAGTGACTGTATAATATCTATGGAGTATGGACGCTGCACACCACGTCTGGCCCCGTGCTAAGTACCTGAAGGACTTGTGTTATGGGTACCAGACAACGGAAATATATTTAAAACCTATACATACATTTAAGATTTTTATTATATTTCAAATATTTTTCCCCGTTTTTTCCACATTTTCCTCTATTTCTTCGCTTCTATTAGCCTTAAGAATCATTAAAATCGGTTGCGTAGTTTGAAAGATTAAAGAGAAGAAAGGGGCATGAAAAAAGCGACTTTGTTTTATAATATATTGTACAGATTTAATACACATCCAAGATCCAGGAACATTGAACATTTTTGTTCCCGTCGGCGGGATTCGAACCCGCGAACCCCAGCTTGAGCTACAACTCGCTCACCAACTGAGCCCCAGAGGTCGTCGGATCGCTATATGACAACCACAGACATATATCAAGGTAGATACAGCGTGTCGCTCCATTTGTATGAAAATAAGTGTGTCACTTTTTTCCTACCGTAGTGACGTACCGATGATAAGAAACGTGTTCGTTATGTATTACGTTTCTATTTGAATTTCTACAGCTCAATACGGCACCTCTAGGCATTTAGGCATTTTTAAAATTCCGATTGACGTCCGATTCCGATAGCAGACTAATGAACAGACTTTCAAAACACGATATGGCACGCGAAGTACATACACATGATCTGTCTGTGATGATAACGGTTATCCACGGTCGTCGGTCAATCTGGCATCAGTTCGGTCCATCAATCAGTGATTAACGCCAGACTGATGACCGAATATCAGTCCATCAATCAGTGGGTTAGACGTTCAGTTTCGCGTTAATCTTTACCAGACTGATGGACTGAACTGATTAGAAAATGAGCTTATAACCTCCACCTATAAGTACCATCGAGGAAATTGACTAGGCAGTTGACAGACCAACGTCATTTGGTTGGATCATGTACAATTCAATGTTATTAATTACTGGATGTTCCGCTCGGCTTCGCCCGCGTAATTTAGGAATTTCACGCAACTGTACATTTTTCCGCAAAAATGGCCTATGTGCCTCTTCACGTGGTATATTCTTCATGTTTGCCAAATAACATAAAATTTGCTCCAGTAGTTCTTAAGGTAATAAACAATTTCATATAATTTCCCCCGTTTTTTCCACGTTTTCCTCTATATTTTCGCTCCTATTAGTCTTAGCGTGATAAAATATATCCTATAGCCTTCCTCGATCAATGGGCTATCTAACACTGAAAGAATTTTTCAAATCGGACCAGTAGTTCCTGAGATTAGCGCGGTCAAACGAACAAACTAACAAACTCTTCCACTATATAATATTAGTATAGATTATTATTGTGATCTATCGCCTGAGTTTGACGTAACGTGACCAAACTACGTAGGTCCCCCATCTGCCTAGGAATCAACTTGGCGGGTCACGATCCGGTACTAAGTACCAAGCCAAATACCGGTACTGACAAAATACCGGTTCGCAACATTTGGACTATACTAATAAAAAATTATAATTATATATTATAATATTTTGAATGTTATGCATAGTATTAATAAAGCATTTTTGCTAATAATAAGCGTTACTTGTTGAACATTAATAAAACGAAGGGTCAGTTTGAAAATTACCGGGCGATGGCGGAACAACGTTTAGGAAAAACTGTGTATATTCAAACACGAAAGCGGGTGTGAACGTCTGTTCGTGTGTGCACCCGTTCGAATGTGTTTGTGTGTGTGTGTGTGTGTGTGTGTGTGTGTGTGCGCGTGCATGTGTGTACGTGTATGTGTGTGTGTGTGCCGCTACCTGCGTCTGTCGACGGCGTCGTGCAACCTGTCGACGTCGGCGACGGCTGCCTCGATGAGTCTGCGCTGCTCGGAGCACTGCTGCTCAGTGCGTACCAATTTCTAGAATATAATAATTATTATTATTACTAGCTGACTCGGCAAACACTGTTTTGCTATATAAATTATTTCTAGTATCAATATAAAAAGTACATAAAAATCTATTCTCAGGCCTAACGAATGCACCACCGAGGAAATTAATTCCAAAGCAGTTGACGGACCTACGTCATGTGGTCGGCTTATGTCAATTCAATGTAAGCTGTGATTGGTCGGATGGGTTTGAATTAACGCGACCAAATTGAAACTTAAACTTAGATCCGCCATCTGTCTACAAATCAACTTCTTAATAGTACTATACTATCAAACTTTACAAAGCTAAACTTACAGTAGTAGTATTTTTCAGTATAGTCTGCGTAGTATTCAGTTTGCTGATCGTCTCTGTCAGTTGACCTTCGGAGTTCTGCAGCTTGCTCTGGAGTTCTTCAAAGACATTCTCTATTCTGTCTCTCTCCTCCTCCATGGCTTTCTTCTTGAGGAGCAGTTCTTGTATCTCTTTCTTCTGTTCCTCTTCTTTAAATTTCATCTCAGCATATGTCTCGTTGGCCAAGTATATACCTGAAAAAATATATTAAAATTATAAACTCTATTTAAACTGTCACCTAACAATTAAGATGTTACGTAAAGGTACAAGTTGGAACCGAACGACACGCGACAACTACAGACGACGTGTCGTCGCGACACTACTGGTTTCTATATATTTCTTTGAAATACCCTAAGCAGCTAGCGACACGAATCTAGCGACACTTATTCATAGAAATACATAAAAACCAGTAGTGTCGCGACGACACGTCGTCTGATGCCGCTTCATGTAGCGGGCCAACTTGTGCCTTTGTTCGCACTACATATTAAGTGCTCACAAATCCTTTAAATAGAAGTATGAGAGATATAGATTTGGTCACCCATATGTTGTTACTTGTTTACTTTTAAGCAGATATCAAATATTTTGTCGTCAGTACTTGTTACGTCTTGAGAACTAATTCTATACAAAGGAGAATTATTATTCTATATGTTCTAATTTTCCTTATATTTTTATAATTTTTCCTCCGGTATTAACAAACCCATTAAAAATAATTCGCGAAATCGGTTTAGCCGTTCTTGAGATTCACGCTTAATGTATAATTCCGTGCATCGCGATCGATCGTGGTCGCGCACGACCTACGACTGTCGTCGGCCGCTCGCGACCATAGTCAGCGTATGAAAATGTATGGCACCTCTTCCGAGGCCCGCGACTGACGCACGCGGCCGACGACAGTCGTAGGTAGTCGCGATCGATCGCGATGCACGGAATTGTACCTTTACACACATAATATTCATTTTTATATGTGGGGGATTCTACCGCCACGGGTGGGACACTTGTACCTTAATTTCAGTTTGTGTGACTAATTTATGAATTGTATCAGTGATATCAAATTGGTTTATATAAAGAATAACAGAATATTTTATATACTTTTATAATTATATTGGAGGCGGGGATAACACCGTGTAAAATGAAATCAAAATGACAGTAAATGTTTGCCATGGGTGGGACAAAAAATGGACATACTTGTTACACATGAATCATATTCAACAAAACTCTGCTTTTTTATTAAACGTTTTAATGCAAATTACAATATTTGTTCGAAACAGTTAACTGAACGTAACATTTCAATAAAAAACAATGCCCTATTATTAAAACATATTTTACAAAAATTAAATAAAGGGTGTCACGGGTGGGACTAACAATGTCACGGGAGGGACACGTACGACTTATTAGGTAAAATACGCGCCTTATAAGCATTTTCAGGGTTCCGTGCCCAAAGGGTAAAAACGGGACCATATTACTAAGACTTTCATGTCTGTCTGTCCCTCCGTCTGTCCGTTTGTATGTCTGCCCGTCTGTCTGTCTCCAGGCTGTATCTCAATAACCGCTATGGCTAGATTTCTGAAATTTTCACAGATTGTGTATATCTGTTGCCTCTATAACAACAAATACAAAAAACAAAATAAATTAAATATTTAAGGGGGCTCCCATACAACAAACTTTTTTTTTTTGCTCGATATCAATAATGGCAATAGGTAGGCACTTGAAATATTGATAAAATACTTATAGTCCGGTCAAATTAGACAAAAAAAATAGGGGTGAGGTTACATAAATTCCGACAAGGCTGAATATTGGTAGGATTGTTCAATACACTATAATCAAGGAAATGTGAAAAGTCCTCATCAATCCGGCACGTGCACAAAAATTTACTCGGTCAAAGGTTACAACAACGGCTTTTTCGCGATTTTCAGCAAAACGGTAAGTTTTATCATAAAATCAGCTCAGACAAAATTTGTAGATCAGATAATTATCTATAAAAATGTCTTAACACTTTATTTCCTGAGAGCCACCATTTTTTAGATATAACGATTCGAAATGTTGAAAGACTTTGAGGTGTAAGTGTACTTAGCGTGTTTTTTTTCAAGTTACACATTTTAAGTGTAAATCAAGACAAAACTGACTAGCGGTGTACCTAGTCTGAGGTATGCGTTGCGTCGTCGTAGACAAAAGTACACTTATAACTCAAATTCTTTCAACTTTTTGAATCGTTATATCTCAAAAATGGTGGCTCTTAGGAAAAAAAGTATTAAGACATTTTTATAGATAATTATCTGATCTACAAATTTTGTCTTAACGGATTTTATGATAAAACAATAAAATCCGTTTTTGTAATCTTTGACCCCGAGTATTTTTTTTTTGTATGTGCCGGATTGATGAGGACTTTTCACATTTCCTTTATTATAGTGTTTGAATATTCCTACCAATATTCAGCCTTGCCAGAATTAATGTAACCTTGGATGTCTAAATTGATCGGAGTATTAGTCTTATTTATACTTTGATAATTAATAATAAAATTGAAACAAATTTTCGCATATTTACGTAAAGTTCGATTTAAGTCTATGTTAGCGAGTATAATATTAAAAATTTGAAAAATCAAAATATGCTAATAATTGTTATGTTACCGTGATATTCGAAGTATATAATAATTTAAAGCATAAAAACAACTTGGAAAAAATTCGGTACAAAACTTCAAGGTTTACTTTCTCATAGAATCCCCCATGTATAGAAATATAGAGGATTTTCTACCTATTTGAAAATATCTACTGACCACTCTTATCTCTAGCCGCTTGCAAGTCCTTCTTCAATTTGTCAATTTCCTCGGCATACTCTTTGAGTATAGCCTTCTTGGTCATCTTCTGGTTAATTTCTGGCTTGTTCTGGATGTTCTTGGCCCGGTTGGCGTACTCCAGGGTGCTTAATGTCTCCTCTAAGTCTTTGTGTCCTGGAGATATGGTCGCTATGATGGACGTCTTGGTGCGACCACCGAGTGATTCTTGTAGTATACGTGTGAGTTTTGATTCTCTGTAATTTTTATTTTATTGATATTGATATGAATAGTGTATTGTAAACAGAGTTACACTATAATAGTGTTTCCCAACTTTCAGCCATGGAATCCTAGGAAATGAAGTAGTTTTCATGGACCCACTTATTAAAATAAACAGCAAAAACGGATTACTTATGGTCCAGAGATGACACCGCGGACCCCCATACATATACTCGTGGACCCCCAGGACCCTCAGACCACAGATTGGGAAACACTGAACTATAACATCAGTCTTAGGGTCATTGTAACTTGTATAGCTAGTGCCTCACGCAAGTCATAACACCTGTGATTTTATAGCGTAATATTATTGACCGTCTAGGGTTGATATTGACGTCGCGCCGCGCGCGCCTTCTATCTAATTGTCAAATAAACTGTTCAATAAAATTAAAGCATGATATTGCACAATAAAATTGCTCATCTAGGGGCCGTCTTGTCTTAGTTGACAAGCTTAAGCCTTAATGCGACATCGAATCATACGCTCACCTGTACGGTATATGCGGGTGTCTCTCGACGAGTGCGGTGATGACTCTCCCCAACGTCAGTAGACTCTGGTTGATATTCACACACTCGCGCGCCCGCTCGCGCTTGGCCGGGTTGTCGGAGCCAGCCTTGCTGATATTCTCTGAGCCTGCCAGGTCTACTAGGTTCAGTTTCCCGATCTTGACTAGTTCCTCGCCATCGGGGCTGTTCTCTTTCATGTGGACCACGATGGTGAAGACGGTGTGGGAGCGGCTGTGGATTACAAAATATGACTTTCCGATCTTTGCCGAGACTAGCCGACAAAAATTCAAATAAAATGCGACTTTATAACGTAGGTTATAGGTTTCATTTTCTACTGACATTTGTGAAGCGACATTGAGATGTATGGAGTTGACACCGCAACACAATGCTTGGTCACATTCAAGAGACGCTATATAGCCGCAGCGCACTTAGTCGGCCGCGAGCTGTTCTGCGCGCTTGACGTATGACAATTATAAAAAAACAAAATAAAAGTCACAAAAATGCCTTGGTGTGTCTTATGATATTGTAAAAATAATTCCAAAAACACTTCCAAATGCGACGAAATAACATTTTATCGAATAGTTTTCTTATTTAATTATTTTCAATTAAAATACGAACATTTAATTACTAGGCGAAGACGCGCGCCATTTCGCATTGTCATAGAGTAGTAGATGCAGAGGGGAATGTAGGCATAATACAGATAATATCTATGATGAGACAACAATGAATGAAGTATTCAGGTAGACGAGTTTGTATAAGTATTATGTTCGAGTTTCAAGTTTGATAATGATGCCTTTAAAAAGTCAAAATAAAGAGTTAACAAACGAAACTAAGTTTCGTTTGTACAAAGTCTATCTGAATTAATGCCATTTCCGAACTACACGATTACGTATGACACACAAATCACAATATGTAATTATAAATTAATTTAATTCACGACACACTTCTTACACTAAAACAAATAAAATTTGACAAAACAAAACTGAAAACAAACAAGTTGTTTACGATTCGCAGTTATCCGCCATATGCACAGAATAACTGTATTGGCCATATGTCAAACTAAAAAACCAGCAAAATAAAAATGTATTACGCACAGTATCATATTCAATACCGCTAAAGGCATTCCTAATAAAGTCGTATTACGAAAAATCCTACCAAATAAAATGTATTATGCGCCAGCAAAAGTATTATGCCGCTACATTCATTCTTAATTCGTATCATAACAATTTTACGTCATGACTCATCTTTCTCGCTTGCACCTGTGCGTTGCTAATTAACCTTTCTCCGTAATAAGCCCATTTGGACCGGCTTATTTCCGAGTTAATCATCGATTTATATGTAAGGATATGCCTACTAGAACATTCTGCTAATAGGTTTTTCATACAAGGAAATAAAGAGTCATCTATGAAAAATCGATTGAACTACGTAGTGCGACACAATATGCAGGCGTACAATGTAACCTTGTATGAACGTACAATAAACACACTTTTTTAATATTAAATATTGACAATTAATGTAAGTATATTATTAATTTAGGCGTAGGGTTTTTGATTAACATACAAAAATAAGTAAATAAATAAATGCATTTATTCATTCTTACTCAACTGTAAAGGGAGGGTTATGTTTAGTTACAAATTGATATTCCAATAAATGAAATTTGTTTAATATAAATTTGTTTAATATTTCAATAAATGAAATTTGTAACTTAAAATTAAGTAAAAATGTATTTTAGCAACTTTATACGTGTAAACCAGCCATAAGCCACTTTGGCTACAAACTAAGGGGTTTTATGAAAAAAAAAATCTGGTGGCCTCATTTCATCCATACATCTATTATAAAGCACATACCATAGATTATTGCACATACCTAACGGCAAATCTTAAAATAAATCTATTTTCTAAGAAAAATAATATTCATGCAAAATGACGTCCATGCAAAGTCACACAGGCTATGAAGCGGCCGCGTGTGAATGCTGTTTTACCGACGTTGCGCCATTACTCGGTAAAACAGTAGCCATGGCGGACATCGGTGGTAAAATTATAAATTAATTATTTCTTTACTTACACAAACAGTTTGTGTTGTGTGATATTCCATGTGCTTTTTTAACTTTTTTGACGTAATTTTTGCAGCCTTTTACCACACAACTAGGCATTTTTATGGCAATGTATACACATACGACGACACACCCGATTTGTTCTGCGGACCACAGACGACTAAGTCACGTCGGTGTCAAACGAAGTGTTTTGACACCGACGAATCGGCATCATTGCAACGCGCGGTTGACCCGGTCCTTACGCTAGTAATATTTATGTCTATGGAGTTAATTCGCGCGTGCTAGAACGAGACAGAACATGACGATCAGTTCACAGGAATGAAAAGGACAGATGCTTACTATGAAAAATTGTTCTATGGAGAAGTAAGCCGCTAATTTATCGGCTTGATTCCCTCAGAGATGTTCTGCGCTTGCACAATTTTGTAGGCGCTTAGTTATTAATTCAAAAACTTGTGGAAAATTTATTGCATATAAAAGTTTTGTAGGCGTTTTAAGTGAATTCAGAGTTTTTTTAAGTATGTAAAATATTTATTAGATAAAAATGTCGTTGGCCCATAGATTCGATTTTTCTAAGGGAAGCCGACGGGAATCGGGTTATATGGACTCTTCGCCACTGAAATACGGTATTACGTGTACATTATTCATGCGTACATTATAATAGGCTTGATGACTAATTTTTTTTCTTATTGGTAATTGAAAGACCCTTAAAAAATAGAAAGATTGCTGAAAGATTGACTCTCACAGCTTAAAAATTCACCAAGATATGAACAATTCAAACATCTCATAAAATAGACCTGCCCGAAACGCCCCATACAAAGTGCTAAGAAAGACTGACGTCAGTATTTCTTAGTTTGTACCGGTCGGGAGAGAACTTTGTTCGATAGGTATATTAAATATTGCGTTTATGAAAGTGGTTTCATACCAAAAGTTGCTTTTAATTGCATAAGTTATCGAATGGTATACAAATATTAAGAAATTTAATTGAAAAAAAAAACGACTTGATTATCCAACTTTGAAGGCGCCTAACAAAAAAAATACAAATGCTATCGAGCTGAAATTTTGGTAACGCTTATTTTTTGCCGTGTTTTCTTTATTTTATTAACAAAAGTCACTAATCTTTGACCTTGTCATCATCCCTATTGTATTTATAAATATTTAAGTAATTTAAATAAGCTAAGTATGTGGCCGGCCAAGAAAGAGATGGCGCGACGAGCTGGAGGCGTACCAGCCGGGCTGGCCAACGGTGGCGCAGGAGCGAGAAAAATAGAAGACCCTGGGGGAGGCCTTTGCCCAGCAGTGGGATAGCATAGGCTAATTAAAAAAAAAGTATGTAGTGGACTTTGAATCTGGATACTTAATATAATATAACTAGTTATCCCGGCAAACGTTGCTTTGCCATAATATAAAGTATTTCGCCCATATTATTTTATTGAAATGACTAAATAAGTATGTCACCATGGCAACGTCGATCGCAATCCCGTCGCATAAACTTAATGGTCGCCGTCAGTCTCAGGTTATAATAATTTACTATTATTTATTCAACAAACGCACTTATTAATATACTAGCGACCCGCCCCGGCGTCGCACGGGTATAAAATATATAGCGGCTATACCTATATTTTATCATCATCATTTTTTCAGTGACTATATTATGCCACTAAAAAATGATTAAAATCGTTAGCCTATGATCCTTCACGGGGTCTACTTCCTATCTGTGCCAAATAACATAAAAATTACTCCAGTAGTTCGCGAGATAAGCCCTTTCAAATAATTTACCCCGTTTTTTCCACATTCGACTTGTTATATTATTATTTCGTTTATTTCTGCATGACTAAAAAGTTGGATTTCGGAGTTATTTTTAACTGAAATCCAATTCTTTGGTCATGCAGAAATAAAAGAAACTTTGTTTGTATTCCCCTATCTTAGATGAGCCGCCATATTGGATGTAGAATGATATTACATTTGTTTTCGAGTTATTCTCAAAAAGTTCTTTCATTTAATATCCATGCTGTTATTATACGACGGCATAGAAAATAACTATTCCGCTATCTTGGATGGTCGGCCATTTTATATTTAAAGTGATGTCAAATACTGTATCGTGCATTGTCATTCAAACCAAACGTGTATATGTCGTAGGATGATTTGATAAATCGAATTTTCGCGAAAATTCTAGGGTTTTTGCGAAAACACGGATAATGGGGATTGTCCATTTTTTTTTAATTTTGCTCATTACAAAAACATTTCGAGGAATAAGGTCAGTGATCGTTTTTCTGTATATAAACGAAAAAAATACCCATTAGTTACTAATATTTTTGAACAAATATGTTTAACCTTAGTTTGACCTTCAATGGCATTAAATTAGCAATAAATTCGATCAACATTACGTTTCGAACTTTTGGTAAGTTTCTCGTATCAGCTTTCACATAATGATAAGTTGCATTAGACGAACCAGCCATTAAAAATAAGATTGAAAGGAAAAAAAAACATACTACAGAGGTCAATTGGGCGCCGATGATGACGTCAGAGCGAAACTTTAAAAATTTATTGAGAAAAAACTAGCCAATGGATTTCAAAATTATTTAATTTATATTCTTAAAATACCCTATTTTAACGAAAAAAAATATAAAAAGTACATGTGATTTTTTTTGGACAATGCCCATTAGATAATTAGATAATGTTGATTACATTTTTCAATCTTACTGACAAAAGGTAGTGTTTTCGCGAAAATGCGAGTCGCCTTAATACGATTGCGAAACGAATCGTTAGTTATTATCGAAAAAATCACTGATTGGTCGGTTTAAGTGCCTCACAACAACATCTTCTCTGATTGGTTGAAGACTTGACGTTTTAAATGTCAATTCATTGTCACGCGTTGTTAGTAATTGTTTTGTTTGTGGTTGTTTTTGTAAGCGAGCTAGCAGTTTTTGATATTTAATGTGTTTAAAATTGCAGTTGGACTTGAAAATTAGTGCGAAAAGTTATCTAAAAGTGTGTTTGTAAATACAAAATGACTGATACATGTGAAATTAGTGCTGAACAGAACCAGAAACTAATTCTGAGGTTATGTGATATGTGTTTCATAATTCTATGGTGTATAACCTCAAAGATACTTAGGAAAAGATAGTAACCAATCAGAATAAGAGTTGGCCAGTAAGCAAAAATCAAGCCAATCAGCGTTAAGAATGTGCAATGCTACTAAGGCAACTTGCGTTATCCCAAAAAACCTAATTTTTTTTGGATAATTGAAAAATGTAATCACCATTATCTAATTATCCGTGTTTTCGAAAAATCCCTAGAGTTTTCGCGAAAATTTGATTTATCAAATAATCCTACGACATATACAACATTTCAGCTCAATCGGTTGAAATATTATATTATGTACATACATACTTCGAAATTGAGTTCAAAAATTCCATCCGAACTTACATTATAATATGTACATACATTATACAACTTACATTATATTTAATAATATGCAAATAATAATATACAGAGCAAGTTAAATAAAATCTTTTAATAATGTTTAGTAAAAATCTTTGTTTTATTTTATCCACTAACTCAAGTCTGCGTTCATTCAAGTGTAGGCACAAAACTTTGTCACTTCTGCGGTACTGATCTATAGCCATTACCGCCCCGCCTCTCACCCCGCTCATTCCTCATGTGTGAAATGTTTTTTGTTGGCAATAGCAACTCCATACATCTCAATGTGAAGCGACTGATTTTTGGTATGAAGTTACTTTGGCACCCAGGAAAGGACATATGATACTTTTTATCAATAACGCCCGAAAATGTGTTACAACTTACAACTAAACCAACCGTACTCAACGTGTGCTTTGAAGTCTATACTTCAAAGCACACATTGAGTACGGCTGGTTTATGAATGTTTTCACTAACAACACCTAAAATGTAGGTGTCCCTTAAGCCAATATTCCAAGTTTTGTTCTTGATGAATTGACGGCCCCGTAACTCTTAGGTGACGTTTATTTGAAATAAAACAACCTATATGCTATCCGTCAAACCATTAGATGACGTTTATAATTTACGGGATGAATTGACGACCCCGTACACTTAGGTGACGTATGATGGCGACGACGACGGTTGCCTTGACAATGAATCTGTTATAGAATGACCGTCTGATATTTTACTTGTAAAATAGCGAATTCCCATAATTATGGCCTGTTTCACCGCTTCCTGATAAGGTGCCCGATAGGGTTATTTGACAGATTTTCCATACTCCATCTGTCAAAATAAGTGGTGGATAGCCTTATCAGGAAGCGGTGAAACAGGCCCTTAATATACATATTTATCACAAACCTTACTCGTTAATCACTCTATCTATTAAAGAAAACCGCAATTAAAGGAAACAAAGGGACATGAGTACAGAAAAAGCGACTTTGTTTTATACTATGTAGTGATATACGTCACCTAAGACTTACGGGGTTGTCAATTCATCAAGAACAAAACTTGGAATATTGGCTTAAGGGACACCTAAATTTTAGGGGTTGTTGGTGAAATCGGGCATAGTTTACTAAATTTTTGGGACTGGTATAGACCAGTCCCAAAAATTTCAGATATTCTGACATTCACTGAACTCACGATTAAATTAGCTGATACCGACATCAAAATAGTAAAGACTATAATATGTACAGAAATAGTTAAAATTTAGACGAATTCTGAAAAAGGCACTATTTAAGAGTAAGAATTATTTAATAATTTTTAGTTACTTAATAATCTTATTGTTTTTACCTTGGAAGTCGATTTAAATTTTTAGTTAAAAAGTTATTATTATTATTATACCTGGACTGCGCGTTCATGAGTGTAGACGCGACTTTCCTCCTTTCCTGTCCTTGAGACATAATTTTGTACACTTGGTTTTTATTGGTCACCTGAAGAAAGAATAAGAATGTAAAATTAGTTTATAGTAAAAATAAAGCAGTACCATGTTTTGGTAAACACAAATTGTGTAAAATTATAAAGAACATTGATATTATATGTGTGATATTATATTGAATTATATGTGTGATAATATATTTAAATGAAAAACTGAAGAATTTGTTATTATGATTGTTTCTTTGAACATGCTACTTAATACCTCGATCGTGGGAATCACTGACACAAAAGATATTCAATTGTTATGCGGCACCCGGGTTCTGCTTGGGAGTTGATGAATTAAATAATATAACAATAGAGATGAACATGCTTTGGCGAAAAACTCGACGTGTTTCGACTCTGCCTCAATGTGAGTTAAGCTCTATCTTATGCCTTAGAACTTTTGGGCCTCAGCCCTCATGTATAGAAAACAGGAGGCCTACTACAAAAACGTTTTGAGACTCAAACAGTCGAGCGAGAATGCCGCGTCCTACTCTAACAACGTCATTTCTCATTTGTTAGAGTAGGACGCGGCATTCCGATTCGTACGTTTGAGTCTCAAAACGGTTACGTGGTACGGCCTCTGATTGCATGGTCTCTGTTAAGTGTCGTTTACGTTATAAGTGGCAGCGCGGATGACTATAAGGGTCACCACAGATATACAATTTAAATTTGGCCGACTATCATACAACTAAATTGCGTTTCACAATTTAATTGGACAACTTTTCAAATGTGGGTAATGGGAAGGGAATCGCGGTTTTGATACGATTGGTGTCCAATTATTTTGTTGTACAATTTAGTTGGATGCAATGTGCGAGCTCTCATAAGTCGCTATAGCTATTGGTATACTATGTGATTCAGTTGGCCAACTTGAAATAATTGTAAGTCTGCAGTCGCTCTTAACATTCTCGCGTCGCCCACTTCCCTCCTTACTTCCCTGTCCGACAGGGCTGAATATAAATGGCCCATTACTTACTGTCGTCTCTTCCAAGCCGTTGACAATATTCGCTCCTTTCCTCGTCACATCCTCATATATCCTCAGTTTGGAGTTGTCATCGGAGCTGGAGAGTAAGTCAAAAAGCTCCTCGTTGTATAGCTCGAGGTAGGATACTCTGACAGTGTACTCGGTGTTGGATAGTCGGAGCTCATCGAACAGCTGGCTCAGGGCTCGAGGTATGATGCCAGCTAGGGGGTCCTGGAAGAGAGAGCGGTTGATAACACATAATATAATAATAATAATAGCCTTTTATCACATATTTACAAGACATTTTTATGCTTATTTACTTAATCCTTATTTCTAATTTATTTTTATATTCTATAACATATTTAATATTTCTATTTGCTATCTGTTTGCTGCACCGCATAGGCCTCCTCCAACATATTCCAGGTGTATCGGTCTTTAGCTGTTCTTGACCATGTGGGACCTGCAATCTTTTTTATATCTTCTATCAATCGCCTGGGGGGATGTCCACGTTTCCATTTAAAATGGCCCAAGAACCAAGATAGTACGAGGGGAGGTCCAAAAGATCGCGGAATGGAGGGGATGGAGTGGGGATAGGGTAGCTTGCTTAGTGTCACACTAATTGAGCACTCAACATATATATATATAATCTCAACCCTATAGCGCCATTCGTTTACGAGTACTCGCCTGCTAAACAAGTCAATCCGGAAGCAAACTGCAACTATGGAGAAAATTGAACATCGCGCTGTGATAAAATTCCTTACCAAGCAAGAAAAAAACGTTCAAACCATTTTAAATGAAATGGAAGCCGTTTATGGAGATCAGTGCCCTGGTAAAACAATGGTTTATAAGTGGTGTAGGGGCTGCTTACTCGACTACACTTTTTTTGTGATATGATAGACTGATTATTAAATTAAAAGTCCTTGATAATATAAAAATGATAATATATTGACTGTATGTTACTGCTCAAAATGAGTGCGCGATTGATGACGGCTTGTTGCGATCTGCCCGAGAGTATGCACTTGCCGGGACTCCGGGAAAATAATTATGTAGGATCAGCAATGTACGTGCTAGCTCGTACATGCTCCCGGGCCGCAAGATGATGAAGGTGATACAAGGTGATAAACAACAGGTCCTAAACTAACTTAATGTTAATACATTATTTGTCGTCGATTGACACAAAAGAGTGAAGTACGGGCGAAGTGCCCCGACTTTGTTGCCTGCTAGGGCTACACACTTTGTTATCACTAACAGTTTGCACTTTCTCAAGACACTGATCACTTTTTGATTGCTGGGGCATCACTATAATATTTCCGCGAGAAGTCATCTCTATTCCTTCAGCCTCCCTTTGCATTGGGGGAGCTGCTCTTACAACGAACGCTCTACATTTCCATAGTAACAATGATCCAATGATCAAAATTAACGCTGCAATGACATAAATAGCGGTATAATGATGAATGTCATGATACGAAAAGCTTTCTAGTGTTGGATCATTCTGCTTTAAATCGTCTAGTTGCTTCTGTAAGGCATGTAGCTATTCTCTCTGTTCAGCTGATTCGCTATAGTTAACTTCTGGTGATGATTCAGAGAACGACATATTAAAAAGATGATTGATCGGAGCAATATCTCCAAAGGAAACCTGAGGGTTTACGTGTAACATACTACTGTCTTCTTTGTGCGAGTGAACAGGAAAGTCCTTTGACTTAATCAAGCATCCTTGTTTGACGCTAAACAATCCTGACTGTGATAATTGTGCAGAGCTTATTTCATCGTCACAAAGTATGTTCAACGAGCAGTGTTCACAACAAAAATAAAAATATGTATTGATCCTGTGAGTGTCGATCCACATGTTATCACACTCTGCTATACTGTATAGACAACTTCTAGCTGCTTTGTTTTGCCTACATAAACTCTCGTTACCTTTAAGTTGATATTCGGCTTTACTGAGGCGACATAACATATTTTCTGAATGTTGATTGAAACAAAGGAGCAACTCCGTTTCTGTCATGGTAATAAAAGTATCCTTCTTCAAATTAATTGCTAAGTATTTCCCAATGGGAGTGATGCTTTTCATCGCGTTATTTGCTTTACGGGGGATAGGATACAATTCATACAACTCGTACGAGTCACTGGCTATCAACGGGATAGTTATTTCAAATAGCAAATAATTAATGCTTATTCGCGTTCTAACTTTAAGCAAATGATACAATTGAGTTAAATCTGTATAAAAAGGTATAGCTAAATCTTTAGATAGTAAGGACGATATTTTCTGTAATTCTAATTTAAGCTGATCCGGTGTTAATATGTGAACATTAAATTTTCCATCGTACACATTAGTGATTGTATCCAGTAAATTGTTTTGTATGTAAGTTAATTGGTGTATCAAGTTACTAGTCGTTATAGATGATAGAATAAAATCAGTAATATAGGACACATTTTGTATATTATTTTTTAAAACGCTTACAAAGCTATCGATGGCACCTATTTTCTTAAAAATAGACTTGTGTTGATTTTCCATTACAGACTCACTTCTTTTGATATAATTAAATTCTGCCTCCACCAAAGAGGTCTGATTCTTCGATAAGGACGCTAAATGATTTTGATTCTGACGTATTATATTTATATCATGCTCGTATTTATCCGCAAAATTTTGATCTAAAATGCCAAATAAGCTGTTCGCGATGTATCCTACGCCGTTAATAAGTCCCCGTCGTTGTCTGGTGTGCGCTACAAAATGTTGATTAATTAATAAGCTATTATAGTACTGCAGCTCATTAAAGGAGTGATTTAATTGTAACAAGATACTGGCGCAATATGATACAGAGCTTATCTCTGCGCACGCTTTCTCGAGATAAACAATATGCTTTTTGCACGCCGCGATGCCTTCCCAGAACGGCTTCATATCGTAATAGACGACCAGGCGCCAACCATCTCTAATTACATGCATGTTATTAAGTTTATCGAAGTAGAGACCTTTAGTGTTCAATGGAGTATTATTGTAAAATGAACCTTGGGAAGAAGCAATAAGGGTCATAAAAAATAACAAAACAGCTGATATGATAGTAGGCAAATTATAGCGTTTTCTGGAGCTCCTTTTTGGTCTCTCCTCTATTTTACTAGCATGTTGCTCTGATTGATTGATAGAATCCGATTGATCTTTCTGAGATTCGTTAACAGGTAGAATTGATAATTTGATTACAGGACGTTTCATGTAACCGTTCTTTGTTTTTAAGGTAACTACTCGAACGTAGCCGTCGCTACCTGGGTGCAGTTCCACGACTCTACCTAACGCCCATTTGCCTGCTGGCAGATTATTATCGTGGATGATAACCACATCATCAATTTTAATATTTTGCGAGGACCGCTGCCATTTACTGCGCGCTGATAAATTAACTAAATATTCGTGCTGCCACCTTTTCCACACGTCGTGAAAAATCTTTTGTGTCAGGTACCACCTAGTTCTTAAATCATGTTCAGTTTCGTAAATAGTTAAAATCGGTCCGGACGAAAGAAAATGAGACGGAGTTAAATAATTTAGATCATCCGGGTCCTCGGTCATGGGACACAGAGGCCGGGAGTTGAGACACGCCTCCAGCTGGGTACAGAGTGTTGTACTCCTCGTACGTCAACTTTTGGTCACCTATCACTCGTTTTAGGTGGTGCTTAAAGCTCTTGACCGCCGCTTCGCAGAGACCGCTGGCCTGTGGCCATGATGGGGCATTGAAATGCCAGCTTATACCCATTTCGGCAATTTCACTATAAAAAGTATCATTGAATATATTTTGCAACTCTGCGTATTCCAGCTGAAGTACCTTGCTGGCACCTAAGAAATTTGTACCGTTGTCACTAAAGATTTTGCTAGGTGTCCCTCTACGAGCGGACATTCGGCGTAAAGCGGCTAAAAACGTCGAGGTGGTAAGGTCTGATGCGACCTCGAGATGTACGGCCTTGGTTGCCATACATACAAAAACTGCAACGTAACCTTTACTGCTTTTAATTCCACGGCCTTTGCTACTCTTTATCATGATGTTTCCGGTGTAGTCAACCCCTACCGATTGAAAAGGTCCACAAGGGTTAATTCTAGCTGCGGGCAAGACCCCCATTAATTGCTGATGCTTGCTAGGGCTGTGTCTCCTACACGTGATACAAAGCCTAAGGCGTTTTTTGGTAGCCCTGTTTCCGCCTATGACCCAATACTTCTTACGTATGAATGCGGACGTAAGACGAGGTCCACCGTGAAAGGTGAGCTCGTGGGCCTGGTCAATGATTAGATCTGATAAACGACTCTGATTGTGTATTATAATAGGATTTTTCATTTCTGGGTCTAAATTGGCATGTTTCAGCCGACCGCCTACTCTCAATAGATTATTTTCATCTAAAAAAGGATTAAGACTTATAATTTTGCTACTTGATGAAATTTTCTTGTTATGCTTTAAATTATCAATTTCTTCGTTAAAACTTAAATATTGTATATTTCTTATGATAATGTTTTTTGCTTTGCTTAATTCTGATAGTGATAGGTGCTTTGCTTTTGTTTGATCTTTTTTGCTTGATGTAAATTTTAACATATATGCTACTATTCTAACAACCTTAGCTAGAGAACTATGTTTCATAAGTAATTGTAATATGATGCAATTGTCACGATACTCCCGTGTGACTAAGTTAATTAATGCGGAAACTTTAAGCTCTTGATCAGTAAAATATGTTTGATCTGCGTGATCATGTTTAAAATTAGGGAGCCAGCTTGGCCCACACCACCACAGAGAGTGGTCAATTAACTGACTGACATTCATGCCACGACTTGCTGAGTCGGCAGCATTTTCTTCGGACTTAACATATCGCCAACATTCCGGTGGCATGATTGATATAATTTCGCGAACTCTGTTAGCCACGAAAACATTCCAACGAGTAGGGTTTCCATTTAACCAGCCTAAAACTATCATGGAGTCGACCCAACCGTATGTTTTTATGTTGTAACCGCTTAGGCAATTTTTAATTTTATTTATTAATTTTGAAAGTAAAAGTGCCCCGCACAACTCTAATCGGGGTAATGATACTGCTTTGCTACATGGCACGAGCCTCGTCTTGCCTACTAATAATGCTATACGGGACCCTTCGGCCCGGTTGATACGACAATAAACTACACCTGCATACGCCTTTGTTGACGCATCACAGAAACCGTGTAACTCGATACATTCGTTTTCTGTTGTACCTATCCACCGTGGTACAGTTATTTTATTTATGTTACATAAATCGACCTTGATTTTAACCCACTCCGCGTAAATATCGGCAGGTAGCTCGTCATCCCATTTGAGGCCTGCTAGCCATGTTTTTTGGAAAATGATTTTTAGTTTGGTTGATACGGGTGAGAGCCATCCTAGAGGATCAAATAATTTGGAAACTTCTGAAAGTAAGAAACGTTTTGTTGTTTTGCTAGAAATGTTAGAGTCGATCTTTGATTGAAAAGAAAAATTATCTTGATTGGGGTTCCAACCTAACCCTAAAATTTTGCTCTGCTCTTGCTTAAAAAAGAAACCAGGAGCTGTTTCGGTATCGACGTCTACTAACAATTCGGGTACATTCGACTTCCATTTTCGAAGGTGGAATCCTCCCGATTGTAACAATTTGATAAGGTCCAGCTGTAGCTGCCTCGCCACTGATAAATTATGATGACCGTGCAATAAATCGTCCATATAAAAGGAATCCATAAGAACAGACAGAGCCGCGCTGTTTAAATAGTTTGCTTTTTCGTCCGACGCTAGCCTTTTTAACGTCATCATCGCGAGGAACGGTGCGGCCTTGGTGCCGTACGTCACCGTTTGTAACTGATACTCTCTGATAGGTTCGTGTGGAGCGTCTCTCCACACAATTCTTTGATACTTTTGATCATCATCATGGACCCGTATCATCCTAAACATTTTCTCAATATCAGCAGTAAATCCGAATTGAAATTGTCTCCATTTAATGATAAGAGACTGGAGATCCTGCTGTAGATTGGGTCCGGACAACATTAAATCATTGATACTTAAACCCGAAGTAGTTTTACACGATGCATTGAAAACTACCCTAAAACGTGTGCTCGTAGAGTCATCACGCCGAATACCGTGATGAGTGTTAAAATATGATGAAATAGAACTATCTGTTGAAGGAATCATATGACCTAATTCACGATATTCCTCCATGAATTTTTTATATTCCTGATACATGTTAAAATTATTCTTAAATTTTTTCTCCAAAGATAAAAATTGAGCCACGGCCTTGGGTTTTGACAACCCTAGCTTGTTTTCAAAATCTTCCTCGAAGGGCAACCTAACGACATAACGACCGTCTTTTTGGCGCGTCGTAGTCTCGTTATAATAATCTAAACATTTTTGATCACTAACTGATAACTTAGAAGTTTCGGAAATATCCTCAATTTCCCTAAATTTTTCTATTTGACTTAAATCGGTTAAAACTACATTGCATTGAATAGTTTGAACGTTGCCTGTGAGAATCCAACCTAATGATGTGTTTTGGGCAATAGGCGTAAAATTATCTACCTTAATCATACCGTCTAATAAAATAAAAGCGTATATTTCGGCTCCTAGCAACAGATCTACTGGGCGGCTTACGTTAAATTTTGGATCGGCTAATGAAATATTCTGTAAAAATGGCCATGTTGGCTTATCGAATGAAAAACTAGGTAAATTTTTAACCAGACTCCGCATAATCAGCACGTCCGTTTCAAATTTAAAATCGCTATTTATTGCTGCACAATTGAGAGAAATAACACCCTTACAGCTGCTTTCCTTGGCTCCGACACCAGATACAATACCCTTGCTTCTCTTTCGAGGCAAGTTCAAAAGTTGAGCTGCATGCTCAGTAATTAGAGATATTTGGGAACCCTGATCTATTAGAGCACGCAATTGAACCATCTAATTTTTGCACGTTGATGATGGCTGTGGCCAAAAGGATTTCTGGAATCCCACGCTGTAAAGATACGTGAGAGTTGTGAGAGTTCACCTGCGCTGGCTCGTATTTCGAAACCATCGGTTGCGCTTGCGCATACGCTTCGTGCAAAAGAGTGTTATGTTTTTCATTGCATTGTCTGCAATGTTTAGTAGAAAAGCAAGCCTTATTGTTATGAGAATAAAGACAGTTTTGACATATATCATGCTGTTTGACGATTTTGCGCTTTAGGTAATGTGGCATATCTTTAAAGCGCTGGCAACTAAAAAGAGCGTGATCGCTCGTGTTACATACTGGACATTTATACAATTTCACCGTTGAAGCACTTTTATCCTGGGAAAAAGATTGTGATACCTTGTTTTGCGTTGGGAAAGATTGTTTCATGTTAAAGTTTTTATGCATGTTATATTTAGAATTATTATTATGTACGATTGTATTTTTGTTAGTAGGTGTCACAAAACGATTGAGTGATTTTGATGGACTGTTATCAAATTTACGTTTAGACGACTCTAGAGTAGTAAACTTACTCTCTAAAAATTTAAAAAAATCTTCAATTTTCGGCAATTCACGCGGATTTTTTACCGACGTCAAATATTCATTATGCAACTCTGAATCTAATTTTTGTGACAAAAGGTATACTAATAAAGGATCCCAGGATGTGATATCAATTTCTATGTTTTTGATAGCGTTTAGAGTTTCTAAGGCGGTATCGTGAATACGTTTAACATTATTTATTGATAGATGATGAGCAACTGGCATGTTAAGTAAAATATCAACGTGAGAGTTAAAAATCAATCTTTTGTTATTGTACCTATGATTTAAAATATTCCAACATGTAGTGTAATTATCTGAGGAAATATTGAGATGCTGGATGAGGCTCGCTGCCTCCCCCCTAACTTTAGTTTTTAAGAACTGCATTTTTTGCGCACTAGACAATGACGGGTTAGTATGAATTGTCTCTGTAAATAAATCTTTAAAAGAAGTCCACTGATTATAAGTGCCATTGAAAACTGGTATTTCGATTTGAGGGGTAACCTGCTCCCTATGAGAAGTTGACCATAACTTCCGGTTGATAGCCTTGACTACGGCATTGTACTCTGTTTCTGTCTGATAATGTTTGTTCATACTCTAAATTTCTACCCCCTAGCTCACCGTCTAACTCCCAGTGTAAGGAGTCTATTGCCGTCCAGCAAGACTGAATATTTCGGAGCAAATGTTCGAATTCCCATTTTTCTGTTATTGAATCAAAAGCGATATTTGCTATTGTATGTCGAAATGCCTTAAAATTACTGTTCTGACGTCTTAGTAATTCGTCAGTTTTGCTGCTGACACCTTGAGAAATTGTTCTCGACACCCGTTCTGCTGATTCTGCTGTTGACGGACCAGGGATAGGTAACGGGCTTGCCCCGCGACTTGGGACCTCGAGTACCTTACCCTCTGGTTGTGATACTGCTGATGAAGTCACTTGTGAGAGATATTGCTGTAAAGTTGACTTCGCGATCTCGTAGTTTCTGGTAGCCCGTTCATTGAGACTTTTTATGGGCTCAGAATTTTCGTCTACGTATCCTGCTAATTGCTGTCGATTCTGCTTAAATTCTTCCCAATATTCGTCAAGGGTTTGTAACTACCGCTTGACGTAATCTACTGTCCTACGCTCTCGCCCCGTCTTCTTGAAAGACGCAAGCAACTGCTCTATCGCGCCTACTAACTGCTCTTGATTTTTGTAAATATCCTCCATTTTAGTAACTTATTGCTCAAAGTGAAAAATGGAAAGATCTTACTTGATTGCTCGAGAACCTTTCTGCTACTGCTGCTGCTCACGCCCTGAAGAGCGTGATGATATTATGCTGAGGCGATGCTAATGCTGATGCTGCTGGCTACTGTTTGCAGACAGGAACCACACTGCTATGCTGATTGATGTTCACTGATGATAGGCTGCACTGTAAGTTCTGATATACACTGATAAAAGTCCTCACTCGCGAATGATCCTGCTTTGGCCAAATCGCGGAAGGTCTCAAAGCTCGAAGGACCAAAAAAAAGGATGTAGGGGCTGTTTACTCGACTACACCCTTTTTGTGATATGATAGACTGATTATTAAATTAAAAGTCCTTGATAATATAAAAATGATAATATATTGACTGTATGTTACTGCTAAAAATGAGTGCGCGATTGATGACGGCTTGTTGCGATCTGCCCGAGAGTATGCACTTGCCGGGACTCCGGGAAAATAATTATGTAGGATCAGCAATGTACGTGCTAGCTCGTACAAGTGGCATGGACTTTTCAAACATGGTCGAGATTCAATTGAAGACGACCCTCGCTCTGGGCGGCCAGTTGAGGCCACCACATCAGACATCGTCGAAAAAGTCGAAAAACTTGTACTGGAAGACACACGTTTAAAGAAAAAACAATTATCTGCATTTGTTGGAGTATCAGATACAACCATTTTGCGGATCCTGCACGACCACTTGGGCATGACAAAAGTCAGTGCAAGATGGGTGCCGAGAATGCTCACGCCGCTTCAAAAACAGCAGCGCATCGACGCGTCTAAGCACTTTCTGGAGGTGTGTGGAGACAACCCTGTGCAGATTTTGGAGCGGATTGTTACTGGAGATGAAACATGGGTTCATCACTTTGAACCTGAATCAAAACAGGAGTCCATGCAATGGCACAAAAAGGGTACACCACCTCCCAAGAAATTCAAAGTGTCAGAATCGGCTGGAAAGTTGATGGCCACTGTTTTTTGGGATTGTGAGGGAATATTACTGATCGATTATAAATAAAAAGGTACCACTATAACCGGAGAATACTACGCATCAATATTGGAAAAGTTAAAGGAGGCAATTAAAGAAAAACGTTGTGGAAAATTGGCCAAGGGTGTGTTGCTTTTGCAAGACAACGCGCCGGTTCACAAGAGCCGAGTTGCCATGGCTGCTCTTCATACGCATGGATTCGTACCACTTGTTCACCCACCCTACAGTCTAGACCTGGCCCCTAGCGATTTTTATTTGTTTCCAAATTTAAAAAAAGAGCTAAGGGGAAGGAAATTTTCCGACGATAACGAAGTGAAGGAGGCAATTTCGGCGCATTTTGAGGCCAAAGACAAAAAATATTTTTTCGATGGTTAGAAAAATTAATCCATAGATCAAATAAATGTATTACACTTAAGGGTGATTATATTGAAAGGGAAAAATAAATTTATTGTTATATTTTATTAATAACCCTTTCCTTCCGCGAACTTTTGGACCTCCCCTCGTATAGATTTAGGTACTCCATTTATCTTTGCCACGTACTATGTGCCCTGTCCATTTCCATTTTAGTCTTTTGATGGTAACTATTACATCTCTTGTTTTTGTTTTATTTCTTATAGTTTCTATCCTAATCTTATCTGAGTTTTTTTCTCATCATGCTTCTATTCATTGCGTTTTGACATGTCGTTAATTTCCTTATTTGTGCTTTGTTCAAAGCCCATGTCTGGCAACCATACGTAAGAATTGGTAAGATACATGTATCGAAAAGTTTTCTTTTAATCTCCATACTCATTTGCCTATCTTTCATTATTTCTTTTAAGCTCCAATATCGTTTCCAGGCATTGGCAATGCCTCTATCTATTTCTTTCGACATGAGGTCATTTGTCGATATTAAGTGACCCAGGTAAATATATTCGCTGACATATTCAATAGTTTTGCCTCCCACAGTTACAGGTTCTTCGGTGCTATTAGTTATTATTTTGGTTTTTGATGTATTCATCATCAATCCTGCTTTTGGGCTTTCTACTTCCAGGTCAGTTAACATTTCTTGCAGCCCTTCTTTTGTTGGGGAAAATGCAATCAGATCATCAGCAAATTTAAGGTGGGTTAACTTTTCGCCATTTATAGTCAATCCTTTTTCTTTCCACTCGATTTTTCGAAATATTTCTTCCAGAACAGCGCTGAACAACTTGGGAAAGACAGGGTCACCCTGTCGAACGCCCCTTTTAATCTTAATCTCTTTTAATGTATCGCAGAAGGTATATTTCCAAAAATTTGGAGCACCGGTTGCTTAAAATTAATACCTAAAGCGGGAAACAAACCTCCAGACGACCCAAAATCTTACCGTCCGATAACGTTACTGCCTTGCTTAGGTAAATTACTAGAACGTCTCATCGTACCTCGCCTGCTACCCGGTGGCCGTAAATTTCATAGTTCTCAGTTCGGTTTCACCGCCGGGAAATCGACTGTTGACGCGGCTATGGAAGTTAGTAAATCTTTCGGAATCGAAATACGTGGTCGCCATTTCATCAAAGCGCACGGAAGTGCGCAAGCCTAGTTCCAGCAGGCCGCGCGCATGCCGTGCACTATTTACACGAACCGTTTCGACGTACTTTTGACCCCCCTGTAGCTCAGTGTCTATTGCGAGTGCAAAGATAAAATTATACCTACGTAATTATTTACGAGTACTTAAGCAGTATACCCAATTTCATAGATATAGCTTCAGTAGATCCTGAGATATGTCCTTGTAAAAATAGCTTATTTTGGCACTGACTCACTCATTCACTCACTCATTCACTCACTCACTCACTGACCGGTAATCAAAACCTCTAGGCCACTTCCAATTGTCCTAGCGTTATGAAATTTGGCACACAGGTCGTGTGTTATATGTAGATTAACGAAAAATTAAGAAATTGTAGAAAATGGTCAAGCGTGAGTCGGTTCATCTACGAACTTCAGAGGCCACTTCCAATTGTCCTAGCGTTATGAAATTTGGCACACAGGTCGTGTGTTATGTGTAGATTTAAAAAAATAAGAAATTTTAGAAATCGGTCAAGCGTGAGTCGGCCTATCTACAGCCCATACAAACTTTAATGTCATAGCGTTATGAAATTTGGCACACAGGTCATGTGTTAAATGTAGATTAACAAAAAATTAAGAAATTTTAGAAGTCGGTCAATCGTGAGTCGGCCGATCTACGAACTTTAGAGGCTACTTCCAAATGTCCTAGCGTTATGAAATTTAGTACACAGGTCGTGTGTTATATTATTATGTATGTGTTACGATCAATTAAGAAATTTAAGAAATCGTCAAGCGTGAGTCAGTTCATCTATGAACTTTAGATAAAAATTCTTATGTACCAGTGATATAATGAGGCATCTATTGAAAGTATTGTTTATATCGGGCGTAGCACAAAAAGAAAACATAGGTAGGATTTTTTGAAAAAAAGTATTGAAATCCCACCAAAAACATACCTGTTAAAATAGGGCCTAGTTCCTATAGGCTAACTGTTGGTCTAAAAAAAGAGTTGAAATCCAATCCAATGCCAAGTTCAGATGCACTTCATCGATCATAATCATCTTCATCAACAGCCTGATCCATAATACTTCTAAATTTGAACTTGGCAGGTTTTTGTGCTATGCGTTACACTTGATTAATTATATAATTAGATAATATTAATATAATTTAAATAACCTGCCAAGTTCAAATTAGAAGTATTATGGATCAGGCTGTTGATGAAGATGATTATGATCGATGAAGTGCATCTGAACTTGGCATTGGATTGGATTTCAACTCTTTTTTTAGACCAACAGTTAGCCTATAGGAACTAGGCCCTATTTTAACAGGTATGTTTTTGGTGGGATTAGATATTTCCGGCGCGTTCGATCATGCTTGGTGGCCGATATTATTATTAAAACTAAAAAATCGAGGCTGCTACTCTAATATTTATGCCATAATACGTTCTTACTTTTTTAATGGTCAAACTAAGCTTCGACTTGGACATTGTACACACGCCAAAGATTTAACTTGCGGCTGCCCTCAGGGCTCTGTTATCTCGCCAAAACTATGAAATTTCGGATTTGATGATTTATTAAGTCTACCCCTACCACCGCTGTGCGTATTAGTTGGCTACGCCGATGACGGTTTTATCATCGTTCAAGCAGATTCACGTTCCGAAATTGAATCTAAAGCCAATGATAGTCTTAATTTAATATCGAGCTGGGGTAAACGTAATCGCCTGAATTTCGCCGCGCATAAAACTTACCAAATTATTTATCTTCCCCTGGCATTAAACTTCACAATATTAACGTTAAACGCAAACAGTCGCTCTGTTATCTTGGTTTTTACTTGGAAAATAAATTTACATTTTTAGAACATATAATTCAAACTGGTCAGAAAGCGAAGCGCAATTTTTACTCGTTTACCAAAATATCTACGTCGACATGGGGCCTCTCTTTCAAAACCCTAAAATTAATTTACAGATTCAGCGTCGTGCGACAATGTATTATCACAACAAAAACATTGACAACCCGTCCTTTTTAAGCGCTCGCGATAAAATTAAAATAGCAAGATTGTTTGAACCTTTAGAAAACTCTGTGCAAAGTCTAATCTCCGACTGGCAGTCGCGATGGGACTGTTCCACCAAAGGGCGTCATCTTTATAAATTTTTTCCCTAATATTCGTGAACGGTTATCCAAACATTGGATGGATATTGATCACTGCGTTTCTCAATTCCTGACCGGTCATGGAAATTTTAAAGCCAAACTTTACGGATTTAAACTAGTGCCTTCACCCATGTGCGAGTGCTCGACCGAAGGCAACATGTTTGAACAAACCGCTCATCATGTTCTCTGGGAGTGCAGTCTCTGGCAGGACGAAAGAACTAATATGCTAAACAACCTATTCTGTACATCTGGAGTCGCATACTACGGTGATCTCGTGGACAGCGCTAGGAACTTCCGTGCCTTCAAGCGTTTTTGTCACAATAGGGATGATGACAAGGTCAAAGATTAGCGAATTTTGTTAATAAAGTAAAGAAAGCACGGTAAAAAATAAGCGTAACCAAAATTTCAGCTCGATAGCATTTGTATTTTTTTTGTTAGGCGCCTTCAAAGTTGGATAATCAAGTCGAATTTTTTTTCAATTAAATTTCTTAATATTTGTATACCATTCGATAACTTATGCAATTAAAAACAACTTTTGGTATGAAACCACTTTCATTAACGCAATATTTAATATACCTATCGAACAAAGTTCTCTCCCGATCCGTACAAACTACGAAAGACTGACGTCAGTCTTTCGTAGCACTTTGTATGGAGCGTTTCGGGCAGGTCTATATTATGAGATGTTTGAATTGTTCATATCTTGGTGAATTTTTTAGCTATGAGAGTCATTCTTTCAGCGATGTTTCTATTTTTTAAGGTTCATTAAATTACCAATAAGAAAAAAAATTGGTCATCAAGCCTATTATTATTGGCAACAGTCAAACACAATAAACTCCAATTAGCTTAGCTTAGGAGTCATAACCTTATTTCCGTGGTGCTCCCCCTTAAGTGCTTTGACTTTCGGTCATTACAACTTTGTGCTGTCTCCCGTTTTAATGGGGAGGGAAATTGGAATCATCCTACTCCTCCTATTTTCTTCTGATTAATTTCGTTGCGGGTCCCAAGACAGTTTTAGCATGTCCCTCGGGCTCCCTGAGATCATATCAAAGGGTTTTCGTGGTTGGATACCGCTGTCGATCCTGGTGACACAGGAGATACAGTGGTGGGAATGTGTAGTGGGCCAAAGCTATGGAAGTTTCTGAGCATTTTTTTTAACACGTAAAAAAAATGCTCAGAAACTTCCATAGCGCGATGCAGGATTGTGGCGTTAATGGGTAAAGGCCACCGTGTATACTGGCCGTGGCCTATGGGCGGCACCGCCCTATGGCGTCCTGGACTAATTAAAGATTTAACTTTCGTAAAAATAAAAATCCGGCCCTAATACTCACGCTCTGCCAAGTGGTCTCGTTGGATGTGGCCTCCCCCACCATTGTGTGAGTCTTTCCCGTGCCGGTCTGTCCGTACGCGAACACCGTGCAGTTGTAACCAGCCAGCACCTCCTCGATCAACGGAGACACAACCTGCTGGTATACTTCCACCTGAAACATGTGAGTTAAGTTGAAAAGAGGGATGGTAGGGTATTTGCCCATGATACTAATGTTTGATACAACTTATTGTAAAAACAGTAATGATATTTGTAATAATAAATTACTGCATTATGCAATTTACTGTTTATAATCGCCTATTTTATAATCGCTGGGGCTTAAAATTAATAGGGATTATAAAAATACTGTTTATAATCGCTATTAATTTTAAGCCCCAAGCGGTCGCATGCGACCGCAAAAACAATATATTTCCAAGAATCTGCGATCGAGGACTAATGGGGCGACTAAAGCAAAATAGATGACCATAATATAATTCATTTCTGTATTTACGAGGGTGGGATGATAAGTAACTAGCCTAATAGTAGAAAACTTAACTTTTCGTGATAACATTAATTTCATTTTTCGATAGAGTCTCTGTGAACCTCTATGCACTTACTGCATCTTTGTTCTAAAGCAGTAATGCCTTCCATAAAATGATTTCTTTCAAGGTCTGCAAAATACTCATCTACAGCGGCTATGAGTGCTATGACTTCATCGTTTGTGGCAAATTTCTGTCCACCCAAAAAAGTTTTGAGCTTAGGGAATAAATGGAAGTCTGATGGCGCTAGATCAGGCGAATAAGGTGGGTGGGGCAACAAATGATACTTTAATTCATTGATTTTCTTTAATTAATCGTGCGTAAGCAATCGCGACAGCCAACGGGCCGATAACTTTTTCACATTTGGTTCCTCACTTAGGATATGATCTACCCGTTCTTTTGAGACACCTATATTGTCTGCTATCTATACTAATATTATAAATGCGAAAGTATCTCTGTCTGTCTGTCTGTCTGTCTCGCTTTCACGCCAAAACTACTGAACCGATCGTAATGAAATTTTGTACACAGATAGTCTAAAGCCTGAGAAAGGACATAGGCTACTTTTTAACTGGACATAGGAGTTGTAAGGGGGTGAAAATGCGTAAATTTGTGTCAAATTAAGTTAGTTCCAAAAATTCAAAATAGATGGCGCCGTACGTCTCCTACATCTCGCTATCGCTTGCTCATACGTCTTTCTATAAGAGGTGGTACCATTTTTAAGTTACGTTTTTCAATTCTTTCGATTGTTATACAGTATACACGTTATTAAATAACTCACTTCTCACTACTTTATCTATGCAGTGACGTATCACGTAACCTTAAACCTATCAATGATATATAGTTTATGGGTAAAGTTGTGTTACTGGGGGGCTAAATAAGCTATAGGCATAAATAAAGTTTAATTTAAAAAAATGAAATATTATGTGCACACTGCACAGCTGTTTTTGGGTGTTTTGATTTAAGGGGTATCAGGGTTTTTTTATAAAAGCTTTTGACACAAAATTTTGTTCACATCGCGCGCTATAAACTGAAGTCAACGCGGGCGAAGTCGCGGGCAACAGCTAGTTTCAGATAAATTCAATCGTCGATCTACTAAAACCACATCATTTATGGCTGGTTTACACGTATTAAGTAGACAAGTAGTTAACTAAATTTTAAGTTACTTAACTTGTACTTAAAAGTAAATTAAAATTAAGTTAAAATTTAGCTAACTACTTATCTACTTAATACGTGTAAACCAGCCCTAAACAAGGAAATTAGAATTTTGACTATTTTCTGTAAGGTTGGCGGGGCTTGTCACTTGACACATTTCCGGCAGGCATCTGCCATTTTGGTTAAAGAATAAAATTTCTACCAAGCTCAAGTGGGTTAACAAAATAAAGGATTATAAACACTGATTCTAAATATGTATATAGCTTGCAGTTTTAGTATTAAATAGAACAATAAATTACACTAATATTATAAAGAGGAAAGATTAGATTTTTTGTTTGTTTGGCTCCGAAACTACTGGACCGATTTGAAAAATTCTTTTACTATTGGAATTCTTTTTATTTTAACTTTTTAAATAGCAGAGGCTAGTTACTTCTCATCCCTCTCGTAATAAGCTACGAATTGGTTCCATTTTTTAAACATAAATACTACAATATATTTGCCAAGGTCTATTATAGTAGCGAAAACATATCTTAACATTTTCTCAATACAAAAAAAATCACAAAGATGCTTCTAAATTACAAGAAAATTTCATTTCAAAACAGTGCATTCAACTTATTAAATATTTTAATGACCCTAACTAACTTGGCGCTGATTCTGCATCTTTTTCTTCGGATTCGGCATATATTGTGTGAGTAGTGTGTGAGTTTGAAAAAAGAAGTACAATGTTTAATTTTTTTTGCTCTATTTGCCCTCTTCAAATTGTTTTGATCATAACAAGTGACTAATCTAAAATATTACATACCTGATGATGCAGAAATTTGTTTACCGCGCAAGAACCATACATTTTTACAGGACAAAGAGTGTTCCTATGTACATTCCCGTGACTTAAACGGGAACTGATTTGGTTAATTTTAGTCTCGAAATATTTGTGGAAGTCCAGGAAAGGTTTTAAATAAAGAGGTTCACGGGTCTTCTGGAATCAATAGAGGAAAAGACAGTTTACCTGTTTAGAATACGGTGAGAATGCTCGGTCGAAGGTGAACTTCTTAGTGTGCTGCATCTGGTTCAACGGACGTACCACCACCTCCCGTTCATTGACCACTTCAACCACTCCCAGAGATCTGATATCCTTCTCCCTCTGGTTTAGAGGTCTAAAATATCAGTAACAACTTTTATATAAAAAAATTTACTTCCAAAAATTCCCCACCCCAAAAACTACAAGTCTACAACCAATACAAACTTATGTCAATTCAATGCTATACTCCATTCAGGCTAGCTTGTCCCGCTAGCGACAAGCCAAAAAAATCTATTACTTGTTCTCAGAAAAGTTCTTATTTATCATTAAAGTTTAGGGTAGTCAAATGAATATCACATCGCACTAAATACTATATTATGATGGTTTGATAGATAGAAAATTTAACATATATTATAATATTCTTCACAGAAACATAAAATATAGTTAGGTTGTAAAGTTATTACTAGACATTGGTTTATATGCACAATCAAAGTGCGGCAATATGCATGCAAATATGCACAAAAAAATGGCCGAAATATGCACAAAAGCACTATCAAAAGGCACTTATTATAAAAATGTATTATTTTTGGAAGTTTTTTGGTGTTGCCCATAATAAATGCGCCAATTCTCATCATAATTCTATTAAATCCAAGATGTTTTTCTTCTTTCCGATTACAATATTAGTGCCCATGGAAGTTCATAACCCACTTTATTAAAATTTTTTTCGAATGTGGCCAACTACAAAGAAACATTTTGTTTCTAGGAAGATATTGTACTTATCGGGTGTATTGCGGAAGTCTTTAAACAAGAGTTGGCCACATATTTGATCTATCTATGTATTTTGATCTATCATACCTCTATTTCGTGGCCTCAAGTGTGTATTATGATAGCTAGTTTGGAGACTACGAGGGCATAATATGGCTGAAATATGCACTATCAACGAAAAAATGCCAAAATATGCGCTATCGCCTAAAAAGCCCCATTATATGCATTTGCATATGCAAGTATGCAAATGCATAAAATCTAATGTCTAGTTACATTATTTGTACAAAAAGGGTTAGCCGGGCGCCATTTTCTTTTTTTTTTGCACATTACCTACCTACTTTTTTGCAAATATTTTTACGCATACTGAAGGGTTAAAGACTGTTTAAACATGCTACTATTCTTCGATTTACCCTCTTCAAAAATTCATGATAGACTTGTAGATATTTCTTTAAAATACAAATTTCCCTTGACTTTGTTGTGTGTGCATTTATCTGAATATATCCATGAATTTAAGCAGTGTAATGTAAGACAATGCTTATAATTTTAGGTTTTAAAGTACCTCAGTGTTTTAAAGTAATTGTTTATGTAACTCATATTATAAAGCTTGAAATTTTGTTTGTTAGATTGCACTAATCTGAAGACCTACTGGTTCGATTTGAAAACGTATTTTTGTGGTGGATAGTCCATCCAGGCTTTAGGTTATTTTACATCACAGTACGACGGAGCGAAGAACCAGTGGAAGAAAGAAAGAAACCAATTAATAGAAACATCTAGTATTAGTATTACCTACGAATTACAAAATCTAATTACCTAAGCCTGACAAACACTTGAATGTTCTGGTTTTCTTTTCTCTCCTTTCGGTTTGCTTTTTCCGACGCCATCTTGATGGAATACACATAAAACACTTATGATAGGTAAAATTTAAAACAGTAACTAAGTTTCTCCGGTAAATAATTATAAAACAACTCCAATAATAGCACTCAGTTAAAAAAATGCAAGCAAGCGTTGGATTTTGTTCGTTACAAATTTGAGTCACTCGTGATTCAAAATTCAAATCAAATCTGACGTTTGAAATTGGACTTTCAGCTAGGCCGTAGGCGCGGTCGAGAATAATGTTGCCAGCCTCAATAAACTCTGTTGGGAAGGAAAGCACAACAACTGCACAACCCAACATGACTCAAGTTGGACTCAACTCAAGTAAAGCGCTTATTCCGCTTAAAGCGCTTATTCCATTTCACTAAATTTAGATATCTAAATGATTTAGTTACTAAATTTAGTCAAGTGGAATAACATTTAGAAAGTTACTAAATGTCCAAATTTAGTGAAATGGAATAAGCGCTTAAGCGCTTATTCCACTTATCCTAGTTAGGTTCCTAGGTAGAATCCTAGCTAGGAACCTAGCTTTCTAAATGTTATTCCACTTGACTAAATCGGAAACGATTTAGGATCCTAGTTAGGATAAGTGGAATAAGCGCTTATCGAATGCAGGCGCAAGACATGTGTTCAAATACGCAAATACCTACAAATTCGCCAAGTGTGGCACTGACATTTGCCTATTTGTGCAAAGTTTGAACAAACATTTGCAATTTGCCGACATGTGTCGGTTTTTCTGCAAACATCAAACTGCCGATCCACACTCGCGCGCGAAGGCACGCCGCGGACCGCGGCGCGGATCGCGGCGCGGATCGCGGCGCAAATCGCGGCGCGGATCGCACATTACTACCAAATCCTCTCAAAGTTCGCGACATGTCCGCGCTTTAAGCGTTCTTTATTTGAAAAATTTCCCGCGCGTCTACTTTTTTCATAATATGGCACTCGGCTTTTTAAGAATGGCCAGTGTCAAGTAAAATATGGCGGGAAAAAAAATCGTGAAAAGTTTACAAAAAGTTGTTTTTCCAGATGATCGTCAAGTCAAAAGTCTAGTAAAAGTCTAAAAATAATATTTTGAAAAGATAAAACCGACTTCAACGTAAATAATTACGTAGCATTATTGGGCCTCCGGTAAACTCACTCACTCGGCGAAACACAGCGCAAGCGCTGTTTCACGCCGGTTTTCTGTGAGGACGTGGTATTTTTCCGGTCGAGCCGGCCCATTCATGCCGAAGCATGGCTCTCCCACGTCAACGCCGGTTTTCTGTGAGGACGTACGTAAATCGTAATACGTAATGGTTAATATTTTTTTTATTTTATTTTATTTTATTTTATTAAGATAACTACAACCTTAAAACTAACTATTTAAATAAACAAACTATAGTTAACTAAAAGGTCAATTAAAGTTACCTACATAAACACAGCTTAAATACTAAACTAAAGCTTAAACCGACTTAATTAGAAAATCTAAATATTAGCACAATTAATTTTAAAACATCTACATAACTATTTCATAAATTTAACTAATACAATGTACTTAAACAAAAAAAAAAAATACAAGAGAGGGTAGAGAAAAAAAAATATAACTTAGGTTGCTTCATTGCCATTTCATGGAATGTTGCGTTGAGGTAAGATATTGTTTACACTTTAGTCACAATACAATGTACCTATAATGTTAAAGATAATTATATAGAAACTATTACTACCAACAATAACTTTGTCTCAATTTACACTAATTATTATTATAAGTATATTAAATAACTTTCAAGCAGTATACAATAGATATTACACATGCAAAGTCATAAAATGGTACACAAAAATAAATTGAGATGAATTATTGAGCGCTCTCACCAGATAAAATGCCTTTTATTTTGTTCATAAAAGATTTCTTATTTCCAATAAAGATGTCAACTTCTATTCTTCTATTCTACCAACATTACACATTAAAAACCGAAATAACACAATTTTAGGAAAATAATACAAAAACACAACGGCACTCTTTCGTATTCCCAGCAAAATTCCGCGCGTCTACTCTTTCTTGACAGACTGTATTATCTGTTCACTAAACAATGCTGGCATGTCTTGTATGGCAAAAGCCCTTATTAAAATAAAGATTAAAAAAAAACCCTTTGTCGCGGGACAGAAAACCGACAACATTCGGGGAACGGGCCGCGAAGTGCGAGACATATGCGAATCGGATCCACACTCATGCTTCGCAGAAATTTCGCGGCGCCGCGGCGTCGCGCACGGTCCGCGTGCGAGTGTGGATGCGGCCGGGGAACCAGCCGCGAAGTGCGAAAAATATGCGAACCGGATCCACACTCACGTTTCGCGGAAATTTCGCGGCGTCGCGCGCGGTTCGCACGCGAGTGGGGATGGGGCCAAAGTAAACAAACTTCAAAGTTTGTGCGGCCTGCCACACTTGTCGCAGTAATTAGTAACTAGAGCTGTAAAAGTAACGAAAAAAAGCAAACCCGTATGTATTCGTTACTTTGAAGCCAGCTGTACACTCTCGCCGAGACACAGCGAGGCGGCCCGAGTGCGAGAGTGTAAATGGGTGCGCTCGCCTCGTCTCGTCTGTCTCGGACCCTCTCGGTCCGTTGTCGGTATTTTGCGCCCGAGACAAAGGGTCTCGCGAGGAAAACGAGCGCACTACTGTACACTCTCGCGTCTTTTAGTACTAGTCCCGCCGTTGGACAGTGTAGAACAGAAAAATAACAACATTAAACGACATTATGAGTCATTATCTGTGAGAAATAAAATTAAATATGATTATAAATCTTTGGATTACAATGATATCTTTCGATGCATGGTGAATGGTGAATGGTCGTTTTCCTCCATCTTGTCTGAGTTCTTTACTGCGATTGAACTAAGCGAGAATGTACATGATCCCACTCGGGCAAGGGGCTCTCGCACGAGAGTCTCGCCCGAGAGCTCTCGGCGAGAGTGTACAGCGGGCATAACTGTTCGTACTCGTTACTATTGTATCGTACTAATTACTCGATAGTTTTGAATTTTGAGACCTCATACAAGAAATAACAACCAAGTTTTGTTGATTATTGTGTTCCGTACCCAAAGGTTAAAAACGGGACCCTATTACTGAGACGACGATGGCTGTCCGTCAACATCTGTCTGTCTCCAGGCTGTATCTCAAGAACCGTTATAGTTAAACTTCTGAAAATTTCACAGATTGTGTGTTTCTGGTGCCGCTATAACAACAAATACTAAAAACAAAATAAAGATAATATTTAGGTGGGGTTCTCAATTCCCATACAACAAACATGTTTTTTTTGGCCTTTTTGAGCGTAGTCCATAATGGCAACATATAATATAGGTAGACATTTGAAATTTTCACAAAATCCTGAGATATAATATAATATACGTATTTTTTTTAAGTCCGTGATATAAATTATACTTTAATAAATGTATTTATTATAAAATTAGAATAAAATAAATAATTAACACAATTTTTTCCCTACTTTCACTCTATCACAGTACGGAACCCTTCGTGCGCGAGTCCGACTCGCACTAGGCCGATTTTTTGTATATTTGATAGGTTAAATCAATGATAAAATAAATAATAACTCGGTTAAATAGTTATTTAATTTAAGAGTAACATTGTTCTACAAAAATAACAATCCATATTTTAGGACCATCAAAACGAAATTTTAAATCCTTTCTATATCTGTTAGCTACCACTTTCAAGACCACTTTCTTAGATTATCAAAATGAAGCTACTCAATAACAATTTGCTTGATAATAATTAAAAAAAAATTCTTCTAGCAGACTATAAATTCTTTTTTCTAAAAAAAATAAATTAACCTATCAACCCCCTTAACCCCCCGAGACGATCAAACGGTTTGACTCAAACACTTAAATTTTGGTTTGACTCAAACCATTTTGATCGTTTACAAAGCTACTTTGAACGGTTTGTCAAACATTTACGTGTTTGAAGCATGTTTGATGAAACTTCATATTTTTGTTGTGTTTGACGCGCCGTTTGATCGTGTTCCGAAGCGTTTGATCAAACTCGGCTTAGTTTAGTGCTGGATTTTAAAGAAGAAAAAAAGAAAGAAGCTGTAGTTTTTAGCACTTTCTGTAAATGTTTGTCAATAAAACGATATTTTAATTCATACTTTTCTTTGGACCAAAGTCTTTTTCTTTTTTTTCTCTTTTGACAGAGAACATTAAAGTTATAAACATGAGAAAATCGTGATCCTCGTTCTAGAATCTAGACTCTAGAGCGTCTTGTCTGCGTGTCAAGACGTGTACTCGACAGCGCGTATTGAACCAAACTGCGCAGTGTCGTTTGACAAACCGTTCAAACCGACATCAAACGGTTGCATCAAACACGTAAAGCCGGCTGTACACTCTCGCCGAGACACAGCGAGGCGGCCCGAGTGCGAGAATGTAACGGGTGCGCTCGCCTCGTCTCGCGTGTCTCGGACCCTCTCGGTCCGTTGTCGGTATTTTGCGCCCGAGACAAAGGGTCTCGCGAGGAAAACGAGCGCACTACTGTACACTCTCGCGTCTTTCAGTACTAGTCCCGCCGTTAGACAGTGTAGAACAGAAAAATAACAATAATAAACGACATTATCAGTCATTATCTGTGAGAAATAAAATTAATTATGATTATAAATCTTTGGATTACAATGATATCTTTCGATGCATGGTGAATGGTGAATGGTCGTTTTCGTCCATCTTGTCTGAGTTCTTAACTGCGATTGAACCAAGCGAGAATGTACATGATCGCACTCGGGCAAGGGGCTCTCGCACGAGACTCTCGCCCGAGAGCTCTCGGCGAGAGTGTACAGCGGTCATAAGGTTTGAATCAAACCGTTTGATCGTCTCGGGGGCCCTTTATAGACAGAGACACCAGCGACCGCGACAACAATAGAATAAAAAGAGATTTCCAAGAATCCGCGATCGAAGGATTAAACCTAGAATACCGGCGTTTTCACACGAGACACGACACGACACGATTCATAGACAAATATAGATTGCACGACAGACGTCACACAGGCTGTCGTTTGAACGTTTTCAGAGTGTTTTCACACGAGACCCGACACGACACGACAAAATGCGGTGACGATTCCGTGCGCCATACATTTCTATGTACCGTTTTCACACGGAACGACACCGCACAGCACGACACACGATTTTGAGACGACAATCCGCTATGTCGTCACGTTTTTTAGCACAGATAAAAAAATTACAAAGATATTATGAAAGTTGTCTGTGGTTCATTGATTCGGTTTGAATTTTGAACCAGGCCACTAAAATTACTGCCATAAACAAAGATCTTAAACAGTAAATAATACAATATGCCCCGCGTACCACTTGACGTTAGAAAGGATCATCGAACTATCTTTTAAAATTATATTGCACAAAACCCAACAATAGATGACATAATATTTTTAAGTACTAATGGCTGGTTTACACGTACTAAGTTGATAAGTAGTTAACTTAATTTTAAATTTGTAAAGCCGGCTGTACACTCTCGCCGAGACACAGCGAGGCGGCCCGAGTGCGAGAGTGTAAATGGGTGCGCTCGCCTCGTCTCGCCTGTCTCGGACCCTCTCGGTCCGCTGTCGGTATTTTGCGCCCGAGACAAAGGGTCTCGCGAGGAAAACGAGCGCACCACTGTACACTCTCGCGTCTTTCAGTACTAGTTCCGCCGTTGGACAGTGTAGAACAGAAAAATAATAATAATAAACGACATTATCAGTCATTATCTGTGAGAAATAAAATTAATTATGATTATAAATCTTTGGATTACAATGATATCTTTCGATGCATGGTGAATGGTGAATGGTCGTTTTCGTCCATCTTGTCTGAGTTCTTAACTGCGATTGAACTAAGCGAGAATGTACATGATCGCACTCGGGCAAGGGGCTCTCGCACGAGACTCTCGCCCGAGAGCTCTCGGCGAGAGTGTACAGCGGTCATAAATTGTAAACACAAAATTTAGTAGCCAATAGCAAGTTAAAATTTAGTTATCCGTTATTTTTTAATTTGAAACTGAAGTTAAAATTTTTAAGTGCAAAACCTTTCGCTCTAAACATACCAAAAATTAAATAAAAAAGAAATGAGCTCAAATAAATGTTTTATTTCATTAAAAATAATTGTACATAGCTAAATAAATAGGCTAATAAGGTAAATTAAACAATAAAACAGATTTAATCCACATGCTTTTGTTGATTTCTACTATTCAGTATTATAATATTACAGTACAGTTTCATAAGTTTTATTTATATAAATATAATAGAATAGCTGTCTATGCTACTCTACTAACTACTTGATTGGCTTATACAGTAAACTCTATATAGGGGTGTGCGTCCCCCCAGAAAGCCCAATCGAGCTAGGTGTATTTTCAATATATCAGAATTTAGAGCAAAAATGGAGCACCTCTACAGTCAAGTAAATAAATTGGAGCATTAATACGAACGACGCTGCGAGCTAAAAACCGTGGGCTTGCTGGCGTCCTGTCCCGTCAGCACGCCCAAGCTAGATCTCGGGAACCGTTGACAGTACTATCGTGTATTAAGGTTCAAATTTTAGAGCAAAATTGGAGCACTCTGCTCCCGTGAAATCAACTTCGAAACTAGAATGTGAAAGGAGTTAGACGTGATTAACCGGTGGGCTTGCTGGCGTCCTGTCCCGTCAGCAAGCCCACGCAGATCTCTGAAACGGTAATGATTTGGATTATGATTAAAAACTCTACAATAGAGCCCTATTTAGAGCACTCTGCTCCAAAAAAAATATTAATGTAGCTTCAATAGTTCTCGAGTTACAGGCCTTTGAAAACGGGCTTGCTGACGTCGCGTCCCGTCAGCAAGCCCATTTGGAGCGTGGAAACTACTGAACGGAGAGTCGTCAAAAATATCTCAAATCGTAGCTTAGAATGAGAGAACTATGCTCCAAATAGATCAAAATCCTAGGTTCTACGCTTTTCGCGCTATCAGCGAAAAACACTTCAGCCGCCAAAATTTGTCGATTTTCACAACCGCGCGACGTTGCCGTTCCGTGCAACAACATTTGCTTGTTGCACGGAACGGCAACGTCGCGCGGTCGTACAGTTATAGTCATACAGTTCGCATAAATTATTAAAGTATAGTTAATATAACCTCACGTATTATTACAATAAAACAATATACACATTTCAACATTTTCCAAATTAACTGCATACTGATATACATTATAATATTTTCTATGAAATAATAATATATATTTTTCATATTATATAGTTTAAGTTGTAAATTAATGTACAAATTGCATAATGCAAATAATACTACGACATGTAACTTTGTATTAAAACATGGTATGACATAGTTATGTTTTGCTTCAATTTATCAATTTAAGGTTACATTTACATTTTACAATGGCTTACCTTTCGTTTTTCAATAATTAATCCACATAATTTACAATTTTTGTATGAGTTGCTACCAATGATATTGTATGTTACTAACGTAACTAGATTGGCAGTCTACGACAGAAACGCGTCACCACTTTGAAGATGCCTGCAGGCATATCTGCCATACGTAATGACATAATAACATTATGGAGTGACATTGTCTTTTGGGCTATCAAGTGGTTACGCATTTTTTGCATCAGTTTGTAAGACATTGCCACTCTAGTATTTTAGAAACTCATTGGTTGCTACAAATAATTTTCACAAAATGAAAATCGAACTTTGAGTTTTAAACTCCTTCTTCGTCTTTTTAACCGACTTCCAAAAAACGAGGAGGTTATATGTTCGGCTGTGGATATTTTTTTTTTTTTTTTTTTTTTTTTTATTATTTTTGTATGTTCAACGATTACTCCGCCGTTTTTGAACCGATTTTCGAAATTTTTGTTTTGTTGTATTAGGTTTCACTCCAATTTGGTCCCATTTTCACAAAGGTGGTGACCTGATGATGGGATCCATGAGTAATCGAGGGAACTCCTCGAAATTTATATGGAAACATATGGTGATTTTGGTTTTATGTGAAGTGTACTAAGAATACGCTACCAAAAAGTCAAACATTGGGTCAAGGTATACCATGGTTTCGATGATGCTGAGAGAACTCCTGATTCCTTATAGATACACGTTTGGGAGTTTCGGCGTTGTTTTAAGAACAGAAAGCATAAACTACTATGCAATTCATATTCATCATCATAATCATCATCATCATCATCGTCATCATCATCATTACCACGTCGTGTTAAGGCCACGAATGTCTCATGGCACAGAATAGATAATAGTACAAGGCATAGTTATGGATATACTAATAATAATAATGATGTACTGTATAACAATTAACAACACCTGTTTGTTTTTAATACACGGCGGTCGGCGTCGGTCGCCGCCCAGCGCCGCCGCGCGAATACAGAATATCGAATACTTTACTAACTACTTTATAATATACAGATCGAATACTTTACTACTTTATAAAATTTTAATAGACAAATAGAATTAAAATAAAGTTATTTTAAAAAGAGCATTTAAACAAAACAAAGTCATTAAGTGTCTTTTTAATTAGTTATACTTATTAATCGATAGATGGTGCACTAAGTACCTATCGATTTGAATTCTTGATAACAAGAACAGCTGTCAATAATTATGATAATATTAAATATTATGCTACGCTACATCCTATGCAAGTTTGTACAATTTTTTATCTGATAGATCCGTCGATCGTGGAAAAACGAGACACAATAGCCTTTCTATTGTTATCGCAATCGCCGGTGACCGCTTCGGGCTTGAAATATTAAAATTGTTAAATTACTTAGCACAATATGTTCACTTCACTGATAATATTATATTATTTTGTGAGTGTGAGTTGTGACTCTTAACAAATTGTAATAAGATACGTAAAATATACGCGAAGATTTATCTACTAGTGTAACTAAAAAGAGTGAAATTATTATTATTTTTAACAAAAAATTAAAACCGACTTCCAAGGTAAAAACAATAATAACATTAATGTGAACTAAAAAGTATTAAATAATTTTTACTATCTAATAGTGCCTTTTTCCGAATTCGGCTAAACCTCAACTATTTCTGTACTCAATCTTCATAATTTTGAAGTCGGTGCCAGTTCCAAAAAGTTTAAATATACTGTCAGAGGACTGAAGATTCAGCTATCTGGTACCGACTTCAAAATAATGAAGATTGAGTACAGAAATAGTTGAGGTTTAGCCGAATTCGGAAAAAGGCACTATTAGATAGTAAAAATTATTTAATACTTTTTAGTTCACATTAATGTTATTATTGTTTTTACCTTGGAAGTCGGTTTTAATTTTTTGTTAAAAATAATAATTTCGTAGTTTAAATTCTTTATGGTCTTTTTTATCAGCCAATCACAGTCGACCTTGCACAGATTATGTTATTGGGTCCAGTTGCTACGTTTAAATTTGGAACCCAATTTTTTTTTGTTCGGAACTTGCATCCATCTGATCCCCTCAGTAGTCTGAGATATGTTTTCTTATTCATTCTACAAATATCACAGATTACAAATATATACTAGTAATCTGTGTTATTCATTGTGATTCATTGCAGGTGGACGAAACTTTCCGAACAAAAAAAAATTGGGTTCCAAATTTAAACGTAGCTACTAAAGTAAATCGCATAATCTGTACAATTTTTAAGCACGGTTGACTGTGATTGGTTGATAAAAAAGACCATAGAGAATATAAACTACATGAGAAAAAGAGGAAGATGAAATTTAAAACTCAAGGTTCGAATTCCATTTTGTGAAAATTATTTATTACAAAAATACAAAAATTGTAAATTAAGTGGATTAATTATTGAAAAACGAAAGGTAAGCCATTGTAAAATGTAAATGTAACCGTAAATTGATAAATTGAAGCAAAACATAACGATATCATACCATGTTCTAATACGAAGTATGTCGTAGTATTATTTGCATAATTGTACAATAATTTAGAACTTAAACTATATTAATATGAAAAAGATAGATTATTATTTCATAGAAATTATTATAATGTATATCAGTATGCAGTTAATTTGGAAAATGATGAAATGTGTATCATGTGTATATTGTTTTATTGTAACAATACATAAGGTTATTAATTACTATACTTACTATAATTTATGTAAACTGTATGGAATATAAATGAAAAATGTTTCATTAATTTCAGATTTTTAGGTCCCTATACAGCTAGTTTGCAACATTTTAGTCTGCAAGCAATAGCTGTTAACTCGATCGCGGATTCTAGGAAATCTTTTGTTCTCGCGGTCGCATGCGACCGCTTGGGAACGAAAGCAGCAAAGAGATTCAATGCAAGGAGATTTTAGGAGAAGAAAGGTATGGGATTATGAGTGGTACGGCCACCAAGGAAAAATCCTCTGATCAAGTGAGGTGGTATGCAGCTGGCCTGAACCCGCGCCATAGATTTCAGCTGTCGTATACAGGGTGTAACAAAACAAAGTGTGTATGTATAAAGGTGCGATCCACTGGATCGGAATCGGAGCGCAGGTACGCAGTGGACGGATTTGTTGCTTTGTATGTATGGTACTGACTACTATGAACTGCACTAGAAGTACTGGAACATCATTCTGCGCCTGACAAGTATATGACGACACGTGGTGCCACCGTCCGCACCGTATGTCCCGATTCCAACTTGGTGGACGCGCAGCTTTAATCCCCTCCCTATATAGAGTTTACTGTATAAAGCGCTTATTCCACTTATCCTAGCTAGGTTCCTAGATCCTAAATCGTTTCCGATTTAGTCAAGACGTGGAACAACATTTAGAAGCTAGGATCCTAGCTAGGATCCTACCTAGGAACCTAGCTAGCCGCTAGGATAAGTGGAATAATGGCTTAAGCCAATCAAGTAGTTAGTAGAGTAGCATAGACAGCTATTCTATCATATTTATAAATAAAATACATAAAACTGTACTGTAATAATATTATAATATTTAATAATAGAAATCAACAAAAACTTGTGGATTAAATCTGTTTTATTGTTTAATTTACCTTATTAGCCTATTTATTTAGCCATGTACAATATTTTTTATTGAAATAAAACATATTTTATTTGAGCTCATTTCTTTTTATTTTTTTTAATTTTTGGTATGTTTAGAGTGAAAGGTTTTGCACTTAAAATTTTGTCGTTTAGTTTTAAATTAAAAAAATAACGAATGTTTATTTTTTTTCTTCTAAGTCCGACCTCTTGTTACGTAGTATACAGTTTACATCCTCTTTGATTCATTGGTTGATTGTGTTGTGTGTGAGATTTATTTCATTTTATAACCAAGCACCTCAATAAAATTATATTCCGTACCAAATATAATTAGCGATAATCAAAACGTTGATAAAGTGCGACAATCTAGGGATACGAAGAAAAATCTAAATGAATTCATTGAAGGTTAGTTTTAAAATGAACTTATTTCTTTTACTCTTGTTGATTGTGAATAATTAACATTTATTTTCAGAGTCTTTGGCGTACCAGCCCTTTAATACGAAATGTATTCAACACCAGCAAATATTCAGCAGTCAGGTTTTTACCTACAACTACAACCCCCATTGTGCAAGCCGCGATACCAACGACGGTAGAATTGGACAAATTATTTAAAAGAGTGGAATTAGAAATGCGTGGAATAGACCCTGCTGTGCTCTTGAGCTATTCGTGGTTCTGTATTGCTGCTGCCTCTCATTTAGGCATTGAAGTTACAAGAAGGTAAAATCTTTACTTTCTCTTACATGTTACACCATTCTATAGTCATTTGCACGTTTCCTTTATTAAAAGGTAGAAGTATACGACTCATCGTAAAAGCAGGATTTATATTTTTATGTGTATAATAGGCCATTTTATTTCTGCTGCTCCCCCTAGGAAGCTGCCGCTCCTAAGCCGCGGCCTTTTTGTAAACTAATCTTACAACACAACACCACCACTACTATAGATGTAAACTGTATTGCATACAATCATCCCATAACATTATTTTTCAGTTGGGCCTTGCGGAAAGCTGAAAAGGAACGCCACACACTGTTAAGGTGCGTCCACATCTACAAGAAGCATAGAGTGCAGTATGAAATAAGGACATACTTCAGATTCATACATTTACAGAGGTTAACGGGATCAACATGTGACACATACTTGGAATATATCGAAAGAAATCTACCCGAAGGTTGTGCATTGAAAGTTACAAAAGTAGAATGCCAAAAATTAGCAGACCACATCACACCACTCACGGAACAATAAAATCAAACCTACAACTAAAACCAAGAATCCAAAGACTGGAGGATGTTGCTTTTGGGTTTGAAGTAAAAATTGTGTTATATTATGTAGATAAGAATTAATAAATAAAGTAGCTGTTAAAAAACTTTCATTCTGTAATCTTTTCCTTTAGACTAAAATATATTTCATTGCAATAATTTAAGTAAATAACAATATTGTAGTGTAAAAAAATATAATAAAATTAAGCACCTAACTTAGAATGTTGTAATTGACTCAAATTATTTCATTGTCATTCTTTTAATCCTTCGATCGGGGATTCTTTGAAATTCTATTGTATTCTACTGTTGCTCTTATGGGGCTTGAACACTGACCTCCATTATACAACTTGTTTAATGGAGGTCAGTGGGCTTGAAGGATTAACCCATCAAGCCCTGTACGAGCACGGGTGATCGCGGCAACAATAGAATACAAAAGCATTTCAAAGAATCCCCGATCAAAGGATTAATAGTAGGAAAATGAATAGTACAAGTCTTGTGTATAGATGTAACCAAGGAATAAAGATTATTAGCTAACTTACATTATATCCATTACATTATCATTACATTATCATATTATTTTTATATGCAATATGTTAGAGAAGTCTATATTATTCCCTCAACTCCAAGCGGTCGAATTCGACCGCGATAACAATAGATTTCCAAGAATCCGCGATCGATGGATTAACTAGTCATACTGCATAATATGCTCATGCAGTATAAGTCTGTATTTACCTAAGGAATGCTTTTAAAGATTAAAATTATTTGCAATAATACTAAAACAGTCTTATAAACTAGACCATATTATTATCATTATTTATAGTCCTTATACTTTATTAAGGGACCGGGTACCCTTGGAATTTCTCATACATACGTAATACCAAAATCATTTTCTCATACGAAAATATTTAACATGTTTGAGTTGTTTTTCAGTTTAAACTAGTAATTACCTAGATTCCTGCACAAAAATTTACTTCAAAATATATAAACACAAAAAAAAAAATTTTTGTTTAAAAATTTTTTTTTTAGTAAATTTACTACTAAATATTTAAACACTAAAAATAGAGTATAACAATAAAAAATATAAATAAATATTAAATTTACTACAAAATATTTAAATACTAAGAAATATTTTTTAGAGTTTAAATATTTTGTAGTAAATTTACTATCTATACTAATATTATAAATGCGAATGCGTCTGTCTGTCTGTCTGACTTTCATGCCAAAACTACTGAACCGATTGTAATGAAATTTTGTACACAGATAGTCTAAGGTCTGAGAAAGGACATAGGCTACTTTTTAACTAGACAAAGGGGTTGTACGGGGTTGAAAATGCGTAAATTTGTTCATATTAGTTAGTTCCAAAAATTCATTATAGATGGGGCTGTGCGTCCCCTACATCGCGCTATTGCATATGTTACGCTCAAAGACCGAAATCGCTCAGTGAGCGAAAAAATAGCTCACAACGCGTTGTGGTCACAGTGAAACAGCCACGACGCGAAATTCGCGTCGTGGCTCTAATGAAAACGGCCACGACGCGTTCTGGCAATCACAAAAAGACCATAACGCGAAATTCGTGTCGTGGCTGATATGCTATTCGTTTTTCTTGATTTGTTCTTGATTAATTAATCGTCCAGAGGTATGGAAGATTATAAATTTATAATATTGAATTACCGCGCATACTACAAAATATTTTTTCTTTTACTAAATCACTGCATAACGTGTAAATTATCCTTATTATTTATTAAATATCAAGTTCCATATAACTATCCGTACAGACAGACAGACAGACAGTAATAATATTAGTACAGATAGTACGGAACTATAGATATTTTATAAATAATAATGATAACACGTTATGCAGTGATTTAGTAAAAGAAAAAATATTTAGTAGCACGTGTGGTAATTCAAATATTATAAATTTATAATCTTCCATACCTATGGACGATTAATTAATCAAGAAAAACGTATAGCATATCAGCCACGACACGAATTTCGCGTTATGGTCTTTTTGTGATTGCCAGAACGCGTCGTGGCCGTTTTTATTAGAGCCACGACGCGAATTTCGCGTCGTGGTGTTTCACTGTGACCACAACGCGTTGTGAGCTATTTTTTCGCTCACTGAGCGATTTCGGACTTTGAGCGTAACACATACACAAACGTCTTTCTATAAGTCGAGGTGGTATCATGCGATATTGGGTTTTCGATTTTTGCGATTGTTATTATGTACTCTTTTACGTTATTAAATAACTCAGTTATGCAGTGACGTAACCTTAAACCTATCAATGATAAATAGTTTAAGGGTAAAGTTGTGTAATAGGGGGCTAAATATACTTTAAAATTTGGCATAAATAAAGTTTTATTTTAAAAAATGAAATAAGTTATGTGCACACTGCACAGCTGTTTTTGGATGTTTTGATTTAAGGGGTACCAGGATTTTTTATAAAAGCTTTTGACACCAATTTTGTTGACATCTCGCGCTATAAACTGAAGTCCACGCAGACGAAGTCGCGGGGAACAGCTAGTTTATTTATATATTTTTTAGTGTTTTACTCTATTTTTGAGTATTTAAATATTTTGAAGTAAATTTTTGTGCAGGAACCTAGATAATTACTATTTTAAGCTGAAAAATAACCCAAACATGTTAAATATTTTCGTATGAGAAAATGATTTTGGTATTACGTTTGTATGAGAATTTCGAGGGTACCCGGCCCCTTAATAGGAATGCATAGTCTTAACTATAAGGCTTGATTTATATTATGTGTCCTTGCGATCAAGCAATTTGGCTGCTACCCTGTAAGTTCACAAGCAATTGTAAGTAAATATTGTTTTTATACGCTTTTTAATAGCTTCACCTGTATGTTTGTTTATAACCGACTTCTTTGGGCGCGATTTGACCTACTTTAAAAGGCCAGATTTCGTTCAAACTTTGTAGATTTTGCTTGTGACCTGAGGAATAGAGGCCAAACAACTTATTTGCATGGGCACATATAAATCTAGCCTATTAATACTGAACACAGTGACTAGACAGTTTATTTCAGATTCAAACATTTTTTGTTTGATTTTTGGAGTTTACTCCTTAAGAATCGATTTTCATATATAAGGCGCCCGTTATGAGAAAAATCCGAGGGGTAAAAGGGTAAAACCTACTAACAAGTAACGAAAATGTGTCACGTTTTTGGTGCGCACCTTTAGTGCGCAACTTTCTAATTTGGCTGTGAGTGTATTAAGATCATAAAGGTAATATACCTATCGGAATATTATATTATCTTAATATATATATTTCTTGTGTGCGTGTGTATGTGACTTAACTCCTCCTAAACGACTGGACCAATTTTGATGAAACTTTTTGTGTGTGTTCCAGGGGATCTGGGAATGGTTTAGATTCACAATTTTGTCCGCTGGACAATGTTTTTTTAATTAATTTTTAATTTATTAGTAGTTGTTGATTTTGGAATGTTTTACATTGGATCCGACAGTCGGCTGCCATCGCAGTGTCAAATTTTAAATAATATTCGAATTCGGATTTTAATTTTAGTCTGTCCGACAGTTAGCGCTTCGACCAAATTTAAAAAAAATACTTTATATACTTAATATGGCAAAGAAACGTTTGCCGGGACAGCTAGTATTATTATATAATTATATTATTATATAATATTATATTCCGATAGGTATATTAACTTTATGATTAAGACGTACATAATATTATGGTATGCTGCATAGGCGACTATACCTATATACTATATCTTATATTATATAAAATTCTTGTGTCACAATGTTAGTCCACGAACTCCTCCGAAATGGCTCTACTGATTTTTACCAAATTTTATATGCATATTCAGTAGGTCTGAGAATCGGCTACTCGGTACTATATGTATTATATTGATAAGTGCATTTGTTGAATAAATAGTGATGGACGATGTCATGGTGACATACTTATTTAGTCACTTCAATAAAATAATACGGGCGATATACTTTATAATATGGCAAAGAAACGTTTGCCGGGACAGCTAGTGTTATTATATTATTATATAATATTATATTCCGATAGGTATATTAACTTTATGATTAAGACATACATATGGTATGCTGTATCTGGCGACTATACCTATATACTATATGTTATTGGGCTTGTTTGTTTCTATCAGTGTGGATGTATTTATATTGCTATTTTTGTTATAAATATCAATAATTAATATTGTTATTGTGAAGTTATAATTTTTATCATTATACTGGCTAAAGTGAACTAAAAGTATTTTGAAATAAAAGTACATATTTTGAAATAACTATGGCAGAAAGGGGTGTAGATAATATTGCCGGAACATCTGATTTCATATGATATTAATCTTTTTTCAGTTGAATAAACTTTTTGCATATGGTTAGATACTCGTACTTAAGGAGCAAACTCCAGTCGTGCGTCGGAGCTGACACACTTTTTTGTAATATCTTATAGTATATTCTCCATTATATTATTATGATAAACTTGAAATTTTTAAGTTTCAAACCAAATAATAGTTTAGTTTGAAGCATAATCATCACATTCTTAGTAGTATCATAGTAATTTTTTTACTACCTAATTAGAAACACATTGTTTCACAACATAGTACCACTAAACACATTTAAGGTAACAGTATAGTGGAAAGTCTTTCACACAAGTACACCCCTATAGAAACAGGTAAATTTGGCAGTTAATATTTCTTTGGTAAGGAGGTACTTTTAAACCGGTTCTATTCGTACTGTTGGTTTTTACATATTGTGAGAATGAACAGAATTGCAAATGTGAGCTCCAAAGCGTGAAACATCAACATGACAGCGCACCAAATGTATTCCAGACGTAAAATGTAAGTTTGGTAAATGAGGAAGTAGCATACTCCCACAGCACTCGGTATAGTAAGTAGCACTGAGAAGAACACTGGCACTTCTGAAAAAAATTGAATGTTGAAAAATCAGAATTAAAAGTAAAGAACATACAACTTATAAACATCAAACAGCTGTACAGTAGCTAAGCAATGTCATTAACACCTTGATCGTGGGAATCACAGACACAGATTTTCAATTGTTATGAGACAGCCAGCTGCCGCTTGGGGATTGATGGGTTAAAATCAAACTGAGTGAGTTTGATGGCTATTGGTTTTAAAAATACTTGCTTCTAGTTTTTATTTTGCTAAGTACTTTAAGTTATTTGAAGTCACGCTTTTACCATACATAAGCGTAACTTCAAATAACTAGAGGATAGTCTAAATAATAATTTATATGTAATAAAACTCTTTCCTACTTTTGCTGGCTAGGTTTCCTCTTCTTCCTAAAAAGATACGGACCACTTCGACCAAAAACATCGCACAGAAGATCCCGGCTTCCGTCATCAGCGAATTTTCAGGGTAAGAAACGTTTATTGCTTTCAAAATACCCATGGCAACTTCACAAACGAAAAACATGCCCAAATAAAACGAATTGAGATAAAGCAATATTTCGTAAGCTAGGCTTGAATTAACATTTGTCATTTTTGTCATAATGTTTATTATAATTTGGATTTTACTTATTTCTTTTGAATACACAGTTTTCGTTTTATTAAACTTTCTAAATTAAAATCATGTACTATTTTATTTATTTTCCTTATTAATCTGTTTTTTTTTTGGTTTGATTCGTCCCATTCGGGACAGGCAAAGGAACAAAGCCCATACAGCCATGTCTTTTGTAGTACTATTGTCTTAAATCCTTTTTATTTAACAGGCCGAAGCCTTTCTTTCTTTTTCTTTTTCTTCTTTTGACACAAAGGATGTATATGGCGGGAAAACCATATTCCTCCTATTATATTTTTCATCATCGTTTTCGTGTACCGTCAGGTCTAAAGTCTAGTCAAAGCAAAGATAATGTAACTCTAGATGGATAGCGATAACGTCACGAAATGTTAGAAAGTGATAGCTCAATACAAATCAGCTAATGTATGAAAGAGATGCATGTCTTTTCTTTTGTCCCTTTCGGCGTGGCCACTTTTTTTGTTTGGCAACTATGTCTATTTGACAATTAGTTGCCAAACAAACAGACGTGCTGTGATTTTCAATTGTTTTTTGTGTTAAAGTGAAAAAGGAGCAATAAAAGAGTTATTAAATTAAGTGGCCAGGAAAAGTCTTTCGATTGTGATGGCAGGGTGTTCCATTGTTGGCTGTAAAAGCCGTAGCGAACAACAAATACCTGGATTAACATTTCATGCGTAAGTACCGCTATAAATGTTACTTTTCTCTAAGTTTCACGTAGGAATTAGAATGAAAGTGAGTATTTATTTAGTTTCTGACAACTCCTTATAAAAATTCACACAAGGTTTGCTTTAATTTCGGAAATAGATAATTTATCATAACCTCAAACCACGATTACCGCGTATCGTGGTTTGAGGTTATGATAAATTATCGTATATTGCCATGTCGACAAAATTATCTCCCGGATCAATTAAAAATATTGTGTTGCATTGAGATGTAAGGAGTTGACAACGCAACGCAATGCTTGGTCACATTCAAGAGACGCTATATAGCCGCAGCGCACTTAGTCGGCCGCGAGCTCTTCTGCGCACTTGACGTATGACAATTATAAACAAACAAAATAAAAGTCACAAAAATGCCTTGGTGTGTCCTAAGATATTGCAAAAATAATTCCAAAAATACTTCCAAATGCGACGGCATAGCATTTCATCGGTTAGTTTTCTTATTTAATTATTTTCAATTAAAATACGAACATTCAATTACTAGGCGAAGACGCGCGCCATTTCGCATTGTCATAGAGTAGTAGATTCAGAGGGGAATGTAGGCAGAATACAGATATCTATGATGAGACGACGATGAATGAAGTAATCTCGGAGACTAGTTTGTATTTTGGTAATATAAATACGTTTTTACGCATTGAGATGTATGGAGTTGCTATTGCCAACAAAAAACATGTCACACTTGAAGAATGAGCGGGGTGAGAGGCGGGACGGTGATGGCTATAGATCAGTACCGCAGAAGTGACAAAGTTTTGTGCCTACACTCGAATGAACGCAGACTCTATTTGAAAGTGGATAAAATAAAACAAAGATTTTTACTAAACATTATTAAAAGCTTTTATTTAACTTGCTCTGTATAATATTATTATTTACATTATTATGTAAGTTCCGGTGGAATATTTGATACTCAATTTCGAAGTAAGTATGTATGTACATATAATATTTCAATCGATTGAGCTGAAATTTTGTATACACGTTTGGTTTGAATGACAATGCACGATACAGTATGTGACATCACTAATAAATATAAAATGGCCGACCATCCAAGATAGCGGAATAGATATATTTTCTTTGCCGTCCTATAATAACAGTATGGATATTAAATCAAAGAACTTTTTGAGAATAACTCGAAAACGAATGTAATGTCATTCTGCATCCAATACGGCAGCTCACCTAAGATAGGGGAATACAAACAAAGTTTCGTTTATTTCTGCATGACTAAAGAATTGGATTTTAGTTAAAAATAGTTAAGTGAAATCCAACTTTTTAGTCATGCAGAAATAAAAGAAATAATATAAGCGGCCCTTCGTTCAAATTCAATACTCGTACAATAATATACAATAGCACTTATTAGGCAGCGTACATCGTTGGATACGATACAGAGGGAGTAGTTGGTATTTTGGCGCACCGTATGAGGCCGAACCTGCGCCTTGTAGAGTTGTAGGCGTTGGTCCGGATTAAAATCCCTACTGTCGCGCTCTATTAAGAACACCAAAATACTTCGAGGCTAACTTGGCCTTACTTTTAAGCTAGTATATTAATAAGTGCATTTGTTGAATAAATAATAGCAAATTATTACAACCTGAGACTGACGGCGACCATTAATTTTGCGCGACGGGATAGCGGTCGACGTTGCCATGGTGACATACTTATTTATAGTCACTTGTATAAAATAATATGGGCGAAATACTTTATATTATGGCAAAGCAACATTTGCCGGGACAGCTAGTTATAATAAGTATGGATCCAAAGTCCACTACATACTTACCTTATTTAAATTACTTAAATATTTATAAATACAATTATAATTAACGCATGTATAATGTACACGTAAAAACGTATTTATATTACCAAAATACAAACTCGTCTCCGTGAATACTTCATTCATCGTCGTCTCATCATAGATATCTGTATTCTGCCTACATTCCCCTCTGAATTACTACTCTATGACAATGCGAAATGGCGCGCGTCTTCGCCTAGTAATTGAATGTTCGTATTTTAATTGAAAATAATTAAATAAGAAAACTAACCGATGAAATGCTATGCCGTCGCATTTGGAAGTATTTTTGGAATTATTTTTGCAATATCTTAGGACACACCAAGGCATTTTTGTGACTTTTATTTTGTTTGTTTATAATTGTCATACGTCAAGTGCGCAGAAGAGCTCGCGGCCGACTAAGTGCACTGCGGCTATATAGCGTCTCTTGAATGTGACCAAGCATTGCGTTGCGGTGTCAACTCCTTACATCTCAATGTTTTTACGTGTACATTATACATGCGTACATTATAATTGTATTTATAAATATTTAAGTAATTTAAATAAGGTAAGTATGTAGTGGACTTTGGATCCATACTTATTATAACTAGCTGTCCCGGCAAAGGTTGCTTTGCCATAATATTTTATTGAAGTGACTATAAATAAGTATGTCACCATGGCAACGTCGACCGCTATACCGTCGCACAAAATTAATGGTCGCCGTCAGTCTCAGGTTGTAATAATTTGCTATTATTTATTCAACAAATGCACTTATTAATATACTAGCTTAAAAGTAAGGCCAAGTTAGCCTCGAAGAATTTTGGTGTTCTTAATAGAGCGCGACAGTAGGGATTTCAGTCCGGACCAACGCCTACAACTCTACAAGGCGCAGGTTCGGCCTCATACGGTGCACCAAAATACCAACTACTCCCTCTGTATCGTATCCAACCATGTACCCTGCCTAATAAGTGCTATTGTGTATTATTGTACGAGTATTGAATTTGAACGAAGGGCCGCTCAAATTGTTGACTGCCTTAGTGTTTTAAACAGGCTGGACCTCTTGGAATTGTGCCGAGATGTAGCTTCGCTCTGCATCCTCCATGAATTGTATCACGGGGAGTGCTCTGAGGATCATCCTATCACCTTGATAAGTGTCATCACCAAAACTATGGAACGAACTATCACCAGAAGCATTTTAAGAACAAGGCATATTCCCACTCTTCCGCAGCTCTTCTGACGTTACGAGTGCCCATGGGCGACGGTTGTTGCTTTCCATCAGGTGACCCGTTTGCTCGTTTGCCCCGTTATTTTATATAAAACTAGCGACCCGCCCCGGCGTCGCACGGGTATAAAATATATAGCCACAAAAAATATGCCTATAGCCTTCCTCAATAAATGGGCTATCTAACACTGAAAGAATTTTTCAAATCGGACCAGTAGTTCCTGAGATTAGCGCATTCAAGTTAGCCCTTTCAAATAATTTCCCCCGTTTTTTCCACATTTTCCTCTATTTCTTCGCTCCTATTAGTCTTAGAGTGATAAAATATAGCCTATACTCCTTCCTCGATAAATGGGCTATCTAACACTGAAAGAATCATCAAAATCCGTTGCGTAGTTTTAAAGATTAAAGGGAACAAAGGGACATGAGGGAAAAAAGCGACTTTGTTTTATAATAAGTATAGATATAGATAGAAATCTAATTAACTTCTATGTCCTTGAGAAATCGTACTTGATGTTGATTAGTGAAAAAACGGTGTCTATATATTTTAGCGACTTGTTATATTATTATTTCGTTAATTTCTGCATGACTAAAAAGTTGGATTTCACTTAACTATTTTTAACTGAAATCCAATTCTTTAGTCATGCAGAAATAAACAAAACTTTGTTTGTATTCCCCTATCTTAGGTGAGCCGCCATATTGGAGAATGACATTACATTCGTTTTCGAGTTATTCTCAAAAAGTTCTTTCATTTAATATCCATACTGTTATTATAGGACGGCATAGAAAATATATCTATTCCGCTATCTTGGATGGTCGGCCATTTTATATTTATTAGTGATGTCACATACTGTATCGTGCATTGTCATTCAAACCAAACGTGTATACAAAATTTCAGCTCAATCGATTGAAATATTATATGTACATACATACTTACTTCGAAATTGAGTTCAAATATTCCACCCGAACTTACATAATAATGTAAATAATAATATAATACAGAGAAAGTTAAATAAAAGCTTTTAATAATGTTTAGTAAAAATCTTTGTTTTATTTTATCCACTTTCAAATAGAGTCTGCGTTCATTCGAGTGTAGGCACAAAACTTTGTCACTTCTGCGGTACTGATCTATAGCCATCACCGCCCCGCCTCTCACCCCGCTCATTCTTCAAGTGTGACATGTTTTTTGTTGGCAATAGCAACTCCATACATCTCAATGTTGTGTTGTGTCGTCTTTGTTATTATTATTGAGGTAGGTATTGTGTACCTATTACCTAACATCGTGATAGATCATGAACCAAAAAATCCGTATAGCGCCATGTAGAGAACATATTTATTTATTTAATTCATTTGTTTAATTTTGTTATATGGAAATAAATGGTGGACTGATACTCAATATATTTTTGAGTTGTGTGAAATTCCTTAATTAATTATTTTAAACAACTGGCCAAGATTTACGAAAAAAAATCTCTATACTAGACGCTTAGTTATTATTACTAAAAAAGTGTCTAGAAATTCTATTACTTATATCTATTATATTTTTAAAATATAGTAGACATAATTGAATAGAGATATATGAAATTAACATTAAAATAATAAGGGAGAGGAACTAATGGTAGACACTGAACTAATAGATGACACTTATGACAAAAATACCATAAAAATAATAATTATTCTAATTATTTCTCACCACTGTAAATTTTATAAGCTTCTCAAGCTATCTGCTGAATTGAAAAAATATATTAGAGACGCCTTCGGGAACAAAATTTTAAAATGGGATCAGTTTTCGTAAATAATATGACCGCGTCAACACACGCTCGGCAATTTCTTAGCAAATAGGTTAAGGAAGGCGAAATTTTGCACGTAAGCACGTTGAATACATTTATTTGATTTTTTGTAATTTCTATTGATTTCATTGGATTAATGGTTATGTTGTATACACTAATTAATGATTATTTAAGATTTTTTATCCATTTTCCCTAACAATATAAAGGGTGTCTACTATTAGTTCTTGAAAATGTAAAAAACCTAATAGATGACATGGATCTCATCTTTGAGTTTTGCAATACATACTCAAGTTATTTTGTACCTCTACTGCAAAAATCATCACTATTCTCTGAAAATATAATTCTATTAACAATCTAAGAACTTAGAACTACTGCACCTAAAAATGGACGTGTCTAATATTAGACCATGTAATGATCTAAAAATCGATTGATTTCGTTTTTTAGCAGTAAAAAAAAAGAAAAAGGAGAGCTGAGAAAAGAAAGAAGAAAAAAGAAGAGGCAAAAGAAGCATGGAGACTAAAGACTGAAAATAAATTTGCTAGGAAAAAAAGACGGGTTGCACTCCGGGAGTGCCGGCAGAAGTGAAAACTTAATTATTAACGTTGTGCATTTTTTTAACCCATTTTTTATGAAAATCGATTATTAAAAAATCGTTTTTTTAAATAAATCGAAACCCTTACAATCGATTAAAATTTTAACCCAATTTTAATGAAAATCGATATTTTTAATTAATCGAAACCCTTACAATCGATTAAATTTTTAACTCATTTTTTGTGAAAATCGATTATTAAAAAATCGGTTTTTTTTAATTAATCGATTAATCGAAACCCTTACAATCGATTAAATTTTTAACCCATTTATTATGAAAAACGATTTTTAAAAAATCAATCGTAATCGTAGACCGTAGTCAATAAGAAACCCTTATAGTTTCGGTCTGTCCGTCCGTCTGTCCGTCTATCCGTCTGTCTGTCTGTCTGTCTGTCTGTCTGTCCGCGGTTTTACTCAGAGACTATAAGACCTACAAAGCTGTCATTTGGTATGAATACACATATTAATGATGGCAACAAAATATTTTTTATGGTACCTCCCCTACACATTAAGCAGGGATGAAAATTTTTTTTCGCGCCCACTCCATTGTGTGGGGTGTCGTTGAATAGGTTTTTTTAAAAATATTGCGAGTATTCATAGATCATTTTCCGATTTAGGGATCCGTTTGTGAAATATTAAGTTTTAAAGTGGAAAAAATCGTTAGAGTCCAGTGTCCCCCCCTTCTACCAGCTAAACGGTGGGTTCTGAAAATGTGAAAAAATTCACGGGAGTAGGAAATATGCTGAATTTAAAAGGAAAACTATCACGGCTAAGAAGACTTCATAAGTAATTGAGTAATAGTCGATCAACTAAAAAAATGTATTCGGCGAAGTATAAATGGAATTTTTCGTTTTAATTCCTTTGAAAGTAACTGAGATGATGTTGTTAGTAGTATAAAACACGCTATATAATATACGTTCATTGACCATATAAAAATTGTCAAAAACTAGCGGTACTACGGAACCCTATACTGCGCGTGGCCCGACACGCACTTGGCCGGTTTTTTTTAAATTACTTAATCGAAACTCTTACAATCAATTCGAGTTCGAATTCGAGTTTGAGTTCGACACAAAACACTACTCTCCAACCGTCTTACGGTTTTTCCAAGGTTTTTCGATTAGCACGAGAATCTGACGCGAGTTTCACAGTTTTTACCCATCCCACAAAAGTGCTCAACGCCGCTAAAGAAGTTTTCACTTCAAAAATATGAAAAACTAGCTGACCCGACAGACGTTGTCCTGTCTTAACGATGATTAATTAATTCGAATAATAAATGTGTATAATTAAGAAAACAATAGATTAAAATTAGTATCTTCATGCCAAATTTCATCAAAATAGATATTAATAGTTTAAGCAAAAATCATAAAAGTTTATTGTGCAGGAACCGTACATTTTCCGGGACTAAAAGTATCCCTTGTCCTTTCCCGAGACTCAAAGTATCCCCATACCGAATTTCATAAAAATAGACTGAAATAGAAAAGTTTATTGTGCGGGAACCGTACATTTTCCGGGACCAAAAGTATCCCATGTCCTTTCCCGAGACTCAAAGTATCTCCATACCAAAATTCATAAAAATCGATTGAATATTTTACGCGCAAATTATAAATGTATATTGTGCAGTAACCGTACATTTTTCCGGGACAAAATGTATCCTATGTCCTTTTCCTGGTTCTAAGCTACCTGTCCACCAATTTTCAGCCAAATCGGTTTATCCGTTCTTGAGTTATAAGTAGTGTAACTAACACCACTTTCTTTTATATATATAGATATAAATAAAAGGAAAGATAGTGTCAGCATGGAAGAAGAATGAATAGAATTTGAAGACAACGTGGATAATATTTCTGATGCATGTAGTGACTATGATGAAGTAAATGAAATCTTTTGAAAAATGGCAAATAAAGACCTAATTTAATAGAAAAAAATATGTAAAATGTAATGTATTGTTCTATGTCAACTATTAGTTCATATTGGTGTCTACTATTAGTGATGTTCGTTTTTTGTGATGTCATCTATTAGTGCTTATGACTAAGTTTACAAAAAGACCAATAATATATTTTTTAATTGATTTGTCAGAGAATAATTATAATAGTTTTATTTTGTAAGAGTTACTGAAGACATGGAAGAAGTTATCAATCCTTTATTTTCATAAATATATATTTTATAACATTCAAATGTTGCATGTTTCCTTATAGTGTCTGCCATTAGGTCTTCTCCCTTAGTTAATATTTTTTTTTAGTTTTCCCACCGAACCCAATTCACGGACTGTATGGGTGGCAGCAACTGGGCGTTCAAACTGGCAGCCAAAAGGAAGTTCAAAAGTGTGTTCAATACATTTTGAAGATGGATGTTTTATTACCTCTAAAAGGAGAAAATATTTAAAACCTGGAACTATACCTAAAAACAAATTCATGTAAGCACTCAATTTGATTTCAAAGTGATGAGTGAAATACTTAGTGTGGTGGTGGCATATTTGTTTCAAAAATTATTAATTTTGTTTGTTTTTACTAACATTTAGCTTAATAAACTAATTAATAATATTATGACGTGTTACGTGCTGTCTCGAACCACATGATTGTTTATTGTACTATTTGATGCTGTCGGCAGGTATTACACGCATCAATATTATCACGATTCCGTGATAATATTGTTGATGTAACAGGTCGAATATTGTATCTTCGTATATCGTATATATATAGTATCGCAGTACTATTTGTGAATCCCGTGATACTAGAATCGTGATAATATTGACCGTGTAATTTAGGCCAATGACATGCCAACCACATGCTGTACATTGATTGACAATTTGTTTAATTTTTCTGCCACGTTAATGTTGCTGCAATTAGCCTTTATGGAGCGTATTAGAGATCAGATGTTTTTTTTTGTTTTGCTCTTTTTTGACTCCATGTTTTTTATGTTTTAGAAGCTGGTATCAACAAAACCACAAAGTTGTCTCGAGACGAAAAAGTGTGATGTTGAGCGCCAGTTGAGAGATGTTCAACTTAAGGTGATTGAATTAAAAACTTGATAATCAAGTCTTATAAATAAAAATGATAATGTACAAGGTGTAATAATTGTCATTTATTTTCAGCTAGAAAGGCAAACAAAGATTTCGGCGACACGGTTGAAGAAATTGCGTGCAAGTCGAGAGTCGCGGAGAAGACTGCTGAAGAAGGTTGCAGTTTTGAAAAATATTCAGGTTGAATTAAAAGCCAAAAGAATGCCGATAAAATGCGAACTACACCAACAACTGGAGTCGTTAAAACCTTTAAGAAAAATAATGAGAATTTTTGTCCGAAACAGCGACGGACATCTAGAACATGAGATGTGAAGATAATAACTAATAAATATTATAATAATAATAATAATAATTTATTTGCCAGAGTGAGATTTACCGTTTAATTTTTTAGAAATAATTCATAATAAATATATATTACTAGCTGTCCCGGCAAACGTTGTTTAGCCTGTTTTCCTGCTTATCTCTTAAAGTTTTTTTTGATATTTTTTTTCTATAAACTTTACGGAGTCCGAGACCTTTCCAACGGATGCAAAACTGTGGAAGTCAGTTCGCGCGTTCTGGAGTTATTAGGATATAGAGGAAGGAAAACCTGACTTATTTTTATATAATTAGATATACAATGCCCGGGTAGGCCATCATCTAAGTTTTTTTAAATGTTATTTATAGAAAACAAAGTATGTAAATTTGAATAATGATTTTTAATTTACATATTTATAATATTGTATTGTTTCATGTTAGGATCACTTATCCGCCTGGAGGTCCAGGCCTCCAGGGTATTTATTAATCGCGTAACGATAAATCTCCTCGTTACCCGATAAGTAAATACCACAGTATTTTTAAATACTTAAATTGTTTTGGATCAATAAATCTTCTGAACGTCTAGGGATCCTAGACGATCATGTAGTTAGAGCGTTACGCGCTGTCATAGTATACGCACGATCATATTTTATTGTATTTATTGATGCGAATGACATGCAAACTACGTGCTGTACTTTGTAACTTTTCGACCACAAAACACGCATTACTTGCGCGCATGATGTTAATGCGTGTCATGTTGCATTACCGTCTAGGGTCCGCTTAACTTTGCCTGATCTCTACACGATGAGGTTATGTTAATTATAAACATCATGTACTTATACACAGTAATAAATAATTAATATACACTTTTCATGCATTTATTTCACTTTTATTAATTTATGTTTCACACGACCGGTTTCTATAAAATCATCACCTGATGGAATAAATGCATGAAAAGTGTAAATTATTACTGTGAAACATAAATTTTCAACAAGAAGTTACAGTAAGTACATTTATTTCATTATCACACATGCACCTTTTTTTTTTTTTTGATGTCGCAGGGGAAACCCATCATGGGTGCCCCGGGTTGGGTACCCCGGGGGTATGTGAGACTCTTACTCACTAAAACCACCTGCGGTTCACCTTCAGCCGTATAACGGAGGGAAATCCCGGATCTGTCTAACACAGGACCCCCTCCACGACTGGCCGGTCTATCTCGGACCGGACTTCCACCAAAGTAAGGGAACGCTTAGGCGAATCACACATGCACCTACTTTTTTGTTAGTCAACTCTAACAGCTAAAAACGTTCCGAGTCTCGAGTCTCGACCATCACGATGCAATATCTTAAAATTTAAAATTTTAAAATAAATATTTTAAAATTTAAAATTTATGTTTCACAGTAATAAATAATAATATATTAAATCTTTTTCGAATATTTAATTGAATTACAATTTCATGATAAATTCATGAAATTTGAATTTTGAATTTTGAATAATGCGCAGAATTTACCCTAGACTTAGGGAAATATTTTTAAGGTAGCAACACAGTAGAGTTGAAGCGAGAAGCACTGAAGTGGTCACGCTATCACACGATCTAGAGGTACAATATCTTTGCTTGAGTCAAAAAGTCAATACAGTCAAGGAGTCAAGTCGGTCGATTCAGTAAAGTGGTAGACGCTTTACTGAAACTTTCGATGGAGTTTTGGAGGGAACACAAATTAGCACGTTTCTGGATATTACATCACTTTCCTACACTTGTGCATGAACACGAATATCTAACGGTTAATATTATACCAATATTACACATTAAAAACCCAGCTAACACAATTTTAGGAAAATAATACAAAAACGCAAAAGCACTCTTTCACATGCCCGCCAAAACTCCGGCCGAAGCTTGTCATCTTTTATTTTCCTCATAATTCTTTTTTATTTTATTTATAAGGCCAAAGCCATGTCTTTTGTTCAAGTATATTTCTTGTCAATTTAATCTTGTATTTTGTCTTTTCAATGTCGAATCCTTGATGTAAAGTCATTTTTGGTATCTTTCATTGTCAAAATCAATATTAAAATAACGATCATTGGTCAAATCCTGAAATTAGCTGAAACGTCAGTATATTCTATATCTATGGCTGAAACAGCTCAACCAAAAGAAACATATTAGTATTATTTACATATTTACAAACAGCAATAATTAGATTTCATTAACTGTAGAAACAATAAACCCATAGACTGGCGAAAAGCATTCTTTATTGCTAAGTATAGCTGCTGAAGGGAGCGCGGGATATCCTCAGCAGTCTTAAAAATACTAAAAAGTTGGTCTACAAGAACCATCCTTTGAAAACAAAACTGCAGGCAGTGTAAAAATATATGATCGAGGGTTTCATCAGCACTATTGCAATATCTACAAGTTGCAGAATCAAAAACATCAATCCTAAAAAGGTGAGCACCAAATCTACAGTGACCTAGACGCAAACGACAGATTGTAGTGTAATACTTTCTATTGAGATAGTCCCCACCCCGAGTAAACCAGGGGGAGAGATCTTTTTCTTTATTACAGCTAGCCATTTTCCTTTTGTCTGGACGACCTGCTGCTATAAGTTGTAAAATTCTTCCACTAATGTGAGTTTGAAAAGAGATAGAGCGTCTGATGAAGGAATTGAGACATTTAAAAAGCTATGACTCAATCGATTGTGGACTGAATTAGTAATAAATTTAGCTAAATAGTCTACTTGCTTATTACCATGCACAGTAATGTGAGCTGGTGTCCAGAAGAGGACTATTTGTTTTGTTTGTGACAGGAGGTAATACAACTCCCTTATTTTATATATTCTATAGCTGGTTTTCAAATTTAATTGTGGATTTTGTAGTGCCATCAATAAACTTAAACTGTCAGTTATTATAATCCACTTTTGATGAGACTGTGTTTGAATGTGCTCCATAGCTGCATACACAGTTATGGATTCAGCGGAGTATATGCTTGTGAGTGGATTCAGCCTATGACCAAATCCACTTTTGAGATGACTAACATAGACAGCCATAGAGACTGCTTCGTTGTTCTTAGACCCATCTGTATATATCTGTCTATATCCCTGCCACCTATCAAGTTCCCTATAAATATCTTCCTTATACTTTGAAAGTTTTTTAACTACCATTTTAATCTGAGTAAACTTAGACTCATATGACCCAGAGTAACAAGGCCATAATTTGCTAGAATAAATGTTGTGTTCATTAAAAATTGTTCTGTTTCAGAGAAACCTTGCAATAAAAATGAATGATTGTTAACAGTCCTGCCCCGCAATTTAACAAGAAGAGGATGATTACTTATGGAGAGCAACCTTACAAAAATTTTGATTGTAAGTGCCAATGGAGGTATATTACATTCCACCTGCATTGACACTATAGGAGTAGTTCGCATCGCACCCATTATGATACGCAAACATTTGTTTTGTATCTTTTCCAATTTATCCACAATAGTTCCTACTCCTGCAAAACAAAAGAATGCATATTCAAAATGACTCCTTACTAATGACTTATACAGTGTTAATAAAATCCTTGGATCAACACCCGAGTATGTACCGGCTAAAGATTTCAAAACATTGCATGCATTCAAAGCACGACTTTCAAGAATTTCAGCATACTTGTTCCATCTAGAATTGTTCGAAAAAATAACGCCTAAAAATTTTACAGAACTATCTACAGACAATACATTATTATTGAACAAAATATTTACATTCCTATTTCTAATAGCATTTTTTGCGAAGACAACAACTTTACTTTTGTCAATGCTCACCTCCAGCCCAAGACTTTCAAAATAGTCCTTTAATTTCTGGAGAGCAGCATTGAGGACTGACTGTACACGTAATAAACAAGTATCAGAAAAATAAACAACTAAATCATCTGCAAACTGCAGATTAGTAACTTCACAACCCAGAATCGAATTTAGCTCATGTATAAATAAAATAAAAAGCAGGGGGCTCAGTACACCACCCTGTGATACACCCCTACAAGAATATCTTGGACCAAATAGCTGATTGTTAACCTTAACAAACACCTTCCTATAGATAAAATAATTAAAAATCCAATTTACAACTTTTCCAGGTACCTTTAGTGATAAAAGAATTGAAGATAATTTTTCAGATCTACATTATTAAAAGCCCCTACAATATCAAGAAAAACTGCAACTAACATTTTATTTTCAACTAGCGACTCGCCCCGGCGTCGCACGAGTATAAAATATGCCACTGAAAAAAATATGCCTATAGCCTCCCTCAATAAATGGGCTATCTAACACTGAAATAATTTTAAATCAAATCGGACCAGTAGTTCCTGAGATTAGCGCATTCAAGTTAGCCCTTTCAAATAATTTTCCCCGTTTTTTCCACATTTTCCTCTATTTCTTCGCTCCTATTAGTCTTAGCGTGATAAAATATAGCCTATAACCTTCCTCGATAAATGGGCTATCTAACACTGAAAGAATCATCAAAATCCGTTGCGTAGTTTTAAAGATTAAAGGGAACAAAGGGACATGTGGGAAAAAAGCGACTTTGTTTTATAATAAGTATAGAAAAACGAGAATCATGAATATCCATACAAAAATGACGTAGACTCTCAGAAGCAGAACGTCCACATCGAAAGCCATTACTTTCTATGAAAGTTATTACTTTCTATGTTAAAAATTAATCTCTGTTTTATTAGTTGTTCAAAAATTTTACCAACACATGAACTAAGCGTAATCGGACAATAAGAATCAGTAGAATTCGAGTCTTTGCCAGGCTTTAATATTGGTACTATACAATCAGTTTTCCAATCCTCTGGGATAATGGAAGACGACCATAGGCTATTTAACAAACTTAAGAAAATAGAGTCTGAGAATTTAAAAGTTTAAACATTCTCTAGGAAAGCCAATCCAGGCCACATGCAGAATCTTTTCTAGAGGCCAAAGCAGAATTTAACTCTTGCAAAGTAAAACAACTAAGCATGTACAAGTTATCGCTATTTACACCAAGAGCATTATCTATACTTGTCTGTTGTGAAACAGTATCAGGTGTGTATTTGTATAAAAATGTCTGAACCCAACTAAGGTCAGAAAATGGATTAGCACTTGAAGAGTGATTTTTGAATTTTCTCATTTTAGCCCAAATGCGACTTATTGGTGTTAAGCGATTTATTGATGTGCAAAATTCAAACCAACTTTTACGACGTTCTTCTCTTAAAGTGCGTTTTTTGATGGCTTAAGCCCGTTTAAACTTGATATAATTTTGTGTACGTCCCCCCAGAAAGCCCAATCGAGCTAGGTGTATTTTCAATATATCAGAATTTAGAGCAAAAATGGAGCACCTCTACAGTCAAGTAAAAAAATTGGAGCATTAATACGAACGACGCTGCGAGCTAAAAACCGTGGGCTTGCTGGCGTCCTGTCCCGTCAGCACGCCCAAGCTAGATCTCGGGAACCGTTGACAGTACTATCGTGTATTATGGTTCAAATTTTAGAGCAAAATTGGAGCACTCTGCTCCCGTGAAATCAACTTCGAAACTAGAATGTGAAAGGAGTTAGACGTGGTTAACCGGTGGGCTTGCTGGCGTCCTGTCCCGTCAGCAAGCCCACGCAGATCTCTGAAACGGTAATGATTTGGATTATGATTAAAAACTCTACAATTGAGCCCTATTTAGAGCACTCTGCTCCAAAAAAAATATTAATGTAGCTTCAATAGTTTTCGAGTTACAGGCCTTTGAAAATGGGCTTGCTGACGTCGCGTCCCGTCAGCAAGCCCATTTGGAGCGTGGAAACTACTGAACGGAGAGTCGTCAAAAATATCTCAAATCGTAGCTTAGAATGAGAGAACTATGCTCCAAATAGATCAAAATCCTTGGTTCTACGGTTTTCGCGCTATCAGCGAAAAACACTTCAGCCGCCAAAATTTGTCGATTTTCACGACCGCGCGACGTTGCCGTTCCGTGCTATAACATTTGCTTGTTGTGGCCGTATGTGCCCAGGCCATAATGTATGTACGACTCAGCAAACGATTTGTATAACATTAACGTAACTTTAAACGGAATTCTATTTTTTAATATGGTAATGTTGGACAAAAAATGTCGTAATTTATAGCATATGACTCTGATGTGATGGTTCCAGTTAAATTTATCGTCTATTATCAACCCAAGGTATTTTTGGGAGCTTACTTCCTCGATAGTTGGACAATTAGATGAGTCAACTTTGGTAAGATGCAAGCAGCTGTGCTCGTGAGCAATTAATTTAGTGTTCACAGATTGTTTCCGAAGATATGGTGACTTAATACACAATAACTTAGTTTTAGAGGCGTTAATTACTAGGCCCAGGGCCGGATTTAGAGGTCGAGAGGCTTCGGGGCAACAGAGGAGTGGAGGCCCCCTGGCCCCAAATTATTTTCCAAATAAAGTGGACAATTTTTTTGTGTTGAGAAAAACAACTTTTCGTAATTGCACAATCAACTATCACATTCAGTTTGTATTATAGATTACAAGATAAAGATGAAAATACTCACGTCTGTCCGTACAAATTCGAAAGAATTTACATTTGTTGGACAATTTTCGCAAGTTCGTAGCTTCTTGGACGCACGACGCACGTGGCACGTGTGACGTGAATGTATAAAACTCCGGGATTCCCTGCTACAAGCACGCCGCTCAGCCGGCTCAGCGGACACTTGGCGACGCTAGCGCTACGACGGAGCGTACAGACAAAAAACGGGGGAAACGGGTACCGCTGTACGCTGTATCGACACGCAAATACGGGGAATAGGCTGCTAAAATCCGCAGAATATACTATCAATTCCTTATCGAATTGGCAACTTTTATTCTATTGTGGATAGCCAGGAACAGGCAAAGAGCTTTTGAAGATTACAAGAAAGAAAACTCACACTTGCCACTTGCAAGGTAAAACAGCGAAAGAAAAATGTCTAAAAGCGGAAACAGCGTAAAAAATAAATAAAATAGTCTGTGTTTACTAGTTGGAATTTGAATTTTTTTTTTTTTTTGAAGTCTCCATTGTGGGGGCCCCTCTTTCGTGGAGGCCCCGGGGCTGTAGCCCCGGTTGCCCCCCCCTAAATCCGGCCCTTAAGGCCAGCATCATGACACCAACGTTGGATTGCGTGAAAATCTTTTTGTAAACGCTCGAGTGCCTTGCGGAGATCCCCATCGGCCGACAACAGACAAGCGTCGTCCGCAAATTGATAACATGAACAAAATTTAAGACAATTACACATGTCGTTTACATAAGATAAAAAATGGGTAGGTCCTAGGTAGGTACCGACCCTTGAGCTGTGCCATCGTCGATTGTGATTTGACCACTGTTAGTATTATTAATTTTAACATTATAAGTCCGATTTTTTAGATAATTTTGGCACCATTTTAACATTGGACCCCTTATACCACAATCGCCTAATTTTTTTAGGAGTTTTTCGTGGTTTAGGGTGTCAAATGCTCGGGAAAAGTCAATAAAAAGAGCGAGAACAACTTTCTTTTTATCTAAATTTTTATTGACCTCATCTGCAAATCGAGACAGGAGATCGGCAGTACCTTTGCCTTTCTGAAAGCCAAACTGGTTCTGGTATAAAACATTATGTTTCTTGTAGAACGTATGAATTTGGTCATTAAAGAATTTCTCAATTATTTTATTTATAGCAGGAAGCAAGGTTATCGGTCGATAGTTTGCGTAATCGTTCCGTTTTCCTTTTTTGTAGATAGGTCTAACACATCCTATTTTTAATTCATTGGGATAGTCAGCTGACGCCACACTGCTATTGATTAGATTCGATATTGCTAGTGCTAGACCATCAGATGGTCTAGCACTAGCAATATCGAATCTAATGCCTGTTACGCGCAAGTATGCTATTTTAAAATAGACGAGTTACGCCTAACCACTGCAAAATAGTCTTAATCAGTACAGTCTATATGGCACTATAGACAATTTCAAAAAAATATTTATCAGTGAGTCAGAATCTCTTATGACAAATTCGTTTAACTTTATTTTTGTTTGTTTCAGTTAGGCATTACTCATTCAATTTAAGTTAATACAGATGGGCAGAATGTATCAATAAATTCTGTAACTCAAACTAAGTCTGTTATCTTAAAGTTGAAATAGTTACGCGTGGCCACTGGTTGAAACAGTGAGCACGGCCGGGCCGGCGGCCGCACCGACGTGTAGGCAAAGCCGGGGGTGAGCGGGGGCGCGGGCAGTGTCTCCCGCGGCTCGTTTGTTTGACATTATAGCCGCGTGTTATTACTTATTATTATTTATTTATTTATTTATAGCCATTGTTACAGAGCATAACACTACTTAACTACTACATTACTATATTATTACATTATTTTCTATATTATATCTAATCTTACTTCTAAATAATAATTATAGTTTATTAGGCATATTGCTCCGTATGCCATTCGGCAAAGGCCTCCTCCAACCTCCATTCAACTCTGTCCCTGGCTACTCTACTCCAAGTAACTCCCGCTATGAGTTTAAAGTCATCGGCCCATCTTTTGTTTTGTTTTCCTCTTTGTCTTTTGCCGTTTCTAGGGTACCATTCTGTGACTTTTTTACTGCATTTGTCTTTGCCCCTTATCAAATGTCCTGACCATTTCCATTTCAGCATTTTCAGCCGTTTAATTTTCACCGTAATGTCTTGTATTTTAGTTATATTTCTGATATCATCGTTTCTTAGTCGATCCATTTTCTTTATGCCAAGCATGCTACGCTCCATTGCTCGTTGACAGGAGGTTAATTTGGCTAAGTTTTGGTTGGTAAGGGACCAGGTGTGGCTTCCATAGATTAAAACAGGGAGTACGCAAGTATCAAATAATGTGCTTTTAAGTTTAATGTGTATATTTGGATTTATCATCACCTCTTTTAAAGTCCAGTAACTCTTCCAAGCATTTCCGACTCTTCTTTCCAGTTCCTTATTCATTGTATTATGGGCTGATATTACTTGACCCAGATATATGTACTCTTCCTCAATCCTCAATAATTGTAACATCGTGTTTAGGACCATTCGTCATTACTTTTGTTTTGTCTAAGTTTAATTCCAGACCGATCGTTTTGCTTTCAGTAGCCAATTGATTTATCATTATATTAATATCTTCTGAAGTTGTAGCAAACAGAGTAATGTCATCGGCAAATCTGAGATGTGTTAATCTGATGCCATAAATATTTAATCCGAAGCTATCCCATTTCATGCCTCTAAACACCTTTTCTAATACAGCTGCAAAAAGATTTGGTGATAGGGGGTCACCTTGACGTACTCCTTTGTGTATGTTAAAAGGTTCCCCTTTTCTTTTAAACTTTATTCTAGTTGCACTTTTTTATAGATAGTTTTTAAAATTGTAATGTGTTTGTCATCTATTCCTTGTTCTTCAAGTGCCTCCCATATTTTTATATGCAGTAGGGTATCAAAGGCTTTACTATAGTCAATAAACGCTACATAGTAAGTTAAGCTGTATTTTTTGTATTTCTCAATCACTTGTCTCAATGGTCATATGGTCTAATACTGAGTATCCGCAACGGAAACCAGCTTGTTCCTCCGGTTGATTTTCATCAAGCACTTTTTCTATCCTAGCTAATATGACTTTAGCAAAAACTTTATAGATGTTTGGAGATAGGCTTATTGGTCGATAGTTATTGATTTGGTCTTTATCTCCTTTCTTATGCAGTAGTTTAATTGTGGAAGAGGTCCATTGTGTCGGGATATATTCGTTTATAAGAATTTCATTAAATTGCCTTGTTAGTGGAGTTACAATATATTGTAATGTCCCTTTTAAAAGTTCGTTGGACATCTTATCATCTCCGGTTGCTTTTTTATTTTTCTGGCTTAGTATTGCCTTCTCTACTTCACAATTTAGGATCGAAGGGACTTTGTCATGGTTTTCTGATATTTTTTGACTTGTGTAATCTGAACAGAGTATTGTAATGATATAAAGACTTAAAAAAGTTTGTAGCTACATATATTCAGAATATTTATTCTAGCAGTTTCTGCTTTTTCGTTCTTTCCTTTAATTTTGGGAATCCATGTATAATCTCATAGATCTCTTAGAGCCCTTTTAATACCTCCTGAATTTTCTATGTAGTGTTTTACTTGTTCTTTCTTCATTTCTATGTTTTCTGATATTTTTATTAATTTCTTTGCTAATTTTAGTTATTTCAGTTTTGTCATCTCTCCTGTTTCTTAACAATTCTTTGCTTCACACAAGTCATTCTCTAGCTCTTTGTCCTATTTTTTCTTGACGTGTAGGTTGATTGATTATTTCGCGGTTAATATACTGCAGACTTTTTTTGTCATTTCTTTGTTGTCATAACTTGTATATCATAAAGTTCGTTGTTTTTATTGAGACCTGTCAAATGTTTAGATAATATGTTATCAGGTATAGATGGTGGTATTTATTTTCTGTGCGATTTAAAATGTTTCCTCGGTAATTTAGTGTTTAGAAGACTCAGTTTTGCTCGTACAAGGCGATGATTTGTGTTAAAATTTAGATTATTGATTGTTTTAACATTCTTACATCTTTGTAACTTATTGATGAGGATAAAATCTTTTTCATTTTTGTATTTTGTATCTGACAAGATCCACGTCCACTTTTTGTTTTTCCTTTTTTTGAAGTATGTATTTGCGATGTATAGATTATTCTGAAGAGCAAAACTATCTATAAGTCTTTGTCCATTATCGTTACGTTTTCCTGTGCCAAACTTCCCTATTACCGGCATCTTAACTCCATTGTATTCGCCAATTTGAGCATTAAAATCACCCATAACTATGACGTTCTTGTGTGTATTTTCGAGGGCTTTGCCTAATTGGTTATAAAAATCCTCTTTTTGGCTATTTTTGGAGGCCTCAGTTGGTGCATATATTTGTATTATTGCCCCGCAAACGATCAAATTGTTTGTCAAATTTTAAGTGTTTGTCAAACAATTTGATAGTGTACAGCTTTGTTTGAAGCGTTTGTCAAACAATTTACAATGAAAACGTAAATTACATCAAACGTGTTTGTCAAACAAATTTGATCGTTTGCGGGGTACTGTGCCGATGTTAGTGACGTCACTGACGCCGCGTTAGTGTATCTGTGCTCGAATTTTTTATAATAGAATATCATTGGCTCGAATGATGTTCTCTAGAATTTCATAATTATTCAGCATACCTAGATCATCTATCTATCGCTCTGTCGCGGCGACACTTAACGCGGTGTCACTGACGCTTTATAGTCTCAGATCGAGGCATTTCTAAATTTGTACTGATTTGACAGATCTCAATTACGTGAGACGTCTTTGAAGTTATCAAATCCATACAAATTTGACAAAGACGCTCACATCTGGCGACATAACGCCGCGTCGAAATGCAGAGGTTTTTACCACCTTTCGGCAGCACTCGTCAAACACATCTAATACAACTATTAGATAACATAGATAAGTTTTCCACCCATCGCGTGCTTCTGATTGCACGCAACTCTTTTAACTTAAATTATCACACGACGCGTAACCACGTTTGTATGAAGTGATGGTTATTCATAACTCGTTTAACTCTATTTAAATATTATGTATTACAAATATATAAAAAATATATATGACAATATGTTCTAGAAACATTCAACAAAGTCAATCAAACAGTTTTAAGTTTATAGCACATTTTTATTAATACAATACAAGCGAATGTTTATTTAAAACTTTAGAGCCGTTTTTCTCAAATTGGAGTTTTTTGAGATAGCATACTTGTGCGTAACAGGGCAGAATTCTCCAGCAATTTTAATATCCGACACTTTAATATTGTCTATTTAAAGTTATTACTTTTACTATAGATTATGTTAGTAGAGTCATAGCTTCCGAGTTTGATAAGATGGCTTGAATTACTTCTTGAGTATTCAATTTTTTATTTAATGAAGGAAAATTTAATGAATTTTTTAATGTACCAGCATATGATTTAGATTTACTATCTGCAATTTTCTTTTGCCTAATGGGGCACTGTCCAGAGATGGCAATGTGATTGCCATTGCAGTTAATACACTTAGCTTTCTCAATTTGAACTTTACACTCTTTAAAAGAATGCCCCTCTGTGCATATGGAGCATCGTGGTGAGTTTTTACAATACTTAGGCCAGATGATCATAACGTAAACATTTGAAACACTGTTTTATTGGAGGGACGTATGTTAAGACGGGCAGGCGCCACATCTTAATACTGTAGCAGTACCTACACGTTCATCGTAGTAGATTGAAACATAGAAGAAAATCGTTCTGCAAAGAACGTACGCCGAAAGAAACCGTCCGTATATTAAGTGCATTTGCACCGGACATGAAGCAGCCCTCAAAAGGACTTTTTCTAATAAGAATTATTCTTCGCAACACTTCACTACATCGTGCCTACATCGAGAGAGGAATCTTCGCAGCGGGGCTACAGTCTTCATGGCGTGTGCAGTCTTCGTGGCTTTACAAAATGGCGGCACAACTACTCGCGACGGCGCGGCAGCGAGCGACCGTGAGACAGCGTCGGTATGACGAGCGCGGGCTCACTGACCTCGCGCCCCGCGGGAGCCCATATTTATATTAGGGCGATACCAGCGCCACGAACCGTGGTGCGGCCGAATCTCCCGCGCGGATAATTTTTCCAACTTGTAAATATTTCTTATTCGATTTTTTTCTCTTTCTTGTTTTGTAAATATTTTTATCCCTTTCTACATTTCTCTCTCTAATGTTGTTAGCCAATAAGAATTAACCTTTTAACTTTTTGTACATTGTGTAGTAATAATAATTATGATGATTTTTTGTATACATATAAGCAGCACAAAGTTCTCAATAAATCACTTCAGTTCACCACAGTAAATCGAGTTTTACTCTTTACTCCTCCGACCTCTAGTGAACTCTGAGAGAGACCAACCGGTCCTCTAAAATATGAACATAGTCCGACAGTGACGTGGCTGACGCAAACGTTATAACTACGCTCTGAGTAGGCTGCAAGATAAAGGTGTTATTTTCTTGTTTGATTTTACGCATTATGCGTCGGACAGAAATTACTTTTTTTGTACTAGTAATGGCTTTGTATATTTTTTGATTAGACAGATGGGTGGGCACTGAAGAGATAACTCTCGCAAGTTCAGTGGCCCCTGCTGGTATTGTAGCTTTAATGCGTTGTTCCTTTAAAAATGTGTTATTATCTAGAAAGGCATTTGCAAAATTCGCACGCTGAAAAACAACGCCAACCTTATATTTATTAATCTTTTTTAAGTATTGTACGCCTTTCACAAACCTAGTAAAACAAGTACTGAGCGACATCATATCCCTATTACCTAGTGGAACTTCATTCGTACTTTCAACAAATACAATAAATTCATATTTGGCCTCCGCATCTTCAGGATATCGCCGAGAGTAATCAGCGACCCTAAAAGGAGCGAAGAGATCTGCATCCTGCAATACTTGCGAGTCCTCACAATCAGAATCGCTACTGGTACTGGAAGGCGGAGACTCACCCTCATCCTTTTTCTTACGTTTCTTCCCCGTCTTTCCACAAAAACACTTATATACAACCTAAATTTGTTATTTACAAAAAAATTAACCAATATTTACAAATAATACAATAAAATTATTTGAAATAATTAAAATTTTCAAAAGCCCGCCTTAACTTTTTAGTTCCCGCCTTATTTAATCTGTGTTGTGTGTTCAAAATTTAAATGTTAAATTTGAACATCGAAATGACAATTTTTTTTAGGTTAAGATTTTTTATGGCAATACGTTAGGTATACGGCTAGGCCAATGTCAAGTAAGTTAAAAGACGGGAAAATATAATTTGATAAAAATAAAATGTTTTGATTCACTTTTGAAATTAATAAAAAAGTCGAGTAAGTAACTCAAAAGTCAAAAATGTGTGGTTTCTCAGGAATATGGAGTGTAGATAGAGGAGGAATATCTCCGTATGTAAGCTTGGCCGCACATTATCCGAAATTTCTGATACGAAACATTTGAACGTCGGCCGGACCGCCACACCGCACACTATCCGAAATTTCCTTCCGGCGAGTTCGAGCTCACTCGGCTCAGTACAAAATGTAAGAGAGAGCGCGATCCGGTTTTCTGATCAGAAACATTTGAACTGCTAAGTACCATTCGACTTCATCTGACGTAAAATTTCGGACGCCGGAAAGCAATTAAAAATTTCTGCCATCCGATAGACGGCATCTGACAACTCATCCGGGCCGGACGTCAGATACAAAATATATGAGCAGAGCAGAGTAAACAGAATGATAGAGTATGCCGACTTAGAACTGATGTAAAAAAAAATTAAGTTTGACGTATTATGACAAAAGTCGTCGCTAGGGTCGTTACCTACAAATTTTGTTGTTGTTTATATTTTGGCACTTGCAAAGAAAACTGTCAGAATATGGTCAGAATCATAAAGGTAATATACCCTCCGCCAGGAGTAAATGTGTTCTGTGAATATACCTATCGGAATAGAGAAACAATCCCGAGCTGTCAAGCTTAACCAAAATTTGATTTACATCTGTGTATACAATTATGTTTACGTGTGCGTGTCAGTGATGTACAAACATCTAGTAATTCGATAAAATATCGATCATGGAATAATAATTGGTAAGATTGTAAACATAATGCCGGCTGTACATTCTCGCCGAGACACAGCGAGGCGGCCCGAGTGCGAGAGTGTAAATGGGTGCGCTCGCCTCGTCTCGCCTGTCTCGGACCCTCTCGGTCCGTTGTCGGTATTTTGCGCCCGAGACAAAGGTTCTCGCGAGGAAAACGAGCGCACTACTGTACACTCTCGCGTCTTTCAGTACTAGTCCCCACAAACTATATAGAATGCTAACGCATCTAGTCCCGCCGTTGGACAGTGTAGAACAGAAAAATAACAATAATAAACGTCATTATCAGTCATCATCTATGAGAAATAAAATTAAATATGATTATAAATCTTCGGATTACAATGATATCTTTCGATGCATGGTGAATGGTGAATGGTCGTTTTCGTCCATCTTCTCTGAGTTCTTATCTGCGATTGAACTAAGCGAGAATTACATGATCGCACTCGGGCAAGGGGCTCTCGCACGAGACTCTCGCCCGAGAGCTCTCGGCGAGAGTGTACGGCGGGCATTATAAAATGAGATAAAATAAAACTGCATAGAAATAATATAATAAAATTGTAATTTTAAAGTAAAATGTGAATTTTCTTCAAAATGCTTGCTGCATAATTAAGTATGCATGAATTTTTCTTCGGAGTCGAGTTTGGAAGGTTAATTATTTTAAGCCATGAATTTCTGGTATCCAGGTCAGCAGGAAATCTGAAAAATTGGCCAAGTGTAAGTCGGACTCGCGCATGAAGGGTGACCGGTTTCAACCGGGCATTTTCTAAAACCCGGTACGATACGACACGACATGTCATGACACGATTCGACACGACAGGTTACGTCACGTGACATCAGTACCTACACGACACGACAAGACTTCACTAGACCCTACTAATTTTCAATTCACTCTCAATGAGCCTACTGAGCCCTTTTATTTGATGCCCATCTTGCAGAAGTGCTTTTAACTATTTCCCTATCTTGGATGAGCAGCCGTATTGAATGACATTACATCTGTGGAAATTTCAGAAGTCTATTACTATAGTGGTTCTTGTTATACAGCCTGAAGACAGACAGACGGACGGATGGATGGACAGACGGACAGGCAACGAAGTCTTAGTAATAGAGCGGGCTGCGGGACCCCACTACTAGAACTTAATTTTTACCCTTTGGGTGCGGAACCTTAAAAACGATAAATTATGTATGATAGTATATTAATATACTTAAACTAATCATAAACTACGGATGAGTATGTTATCATTTCAACATTCCTAGATAATTAGTATAATTAACTAAAAAATATTTTCATATCGACACAACTTATCGATAACTTGATACATCCCTAGTGTAAAATAGATGAAAATTGTTTACACAAAATATCCTTAAATTGTGCACCATGGCTAGTCAAGTTATGTTTTCCATATAAATAAACATATACAGAAGTGAACACGGACGTAAAAATACCAATAACTCGTAGGGAATTGGCAAAAATAAACTTAAAACTAGGTCCTGTCGATGTAGAATAATTCACCTGTGAAATGAATATTTGTCCGGGTTTTTTCGATGTGTGGATCCAGAATCATTCCACAAACACTTAACCATGTTTCTAGAGCAGTATTTCTAAAAATTATACATTATTTAACTTAAAATCACAATTTTTCTGAGAGCCCAAATTGACAACGATCGGCCCAGGGGCAGACAGACTGTCAAACAGATGAAAAAAAAGCTATGCAGCCTCAAATCACGCTTCTCTTTCTACCACGCAGTGTTACTGATAGTGACATCTCGCTTGCTCAGGCCTTTGTTTCTCTATTCCGATAGGTATATTAACTTTATGGTCAGAATTCAATTTCAAAATCGCAATGATATTGTATGTTACTAACGTATTTTAGAAACTCATTGCAAAATCGTATTTTTGTGTTCTTGAAAATTTTGACTCTTTTTAAATTATCGAGTCTTCTTCTTTGTATTAAATTTATTCCCCACCAACCACTCTTTCTTTATTTTTCATTTCTCATTAATTGCGTTATAATTATAACAATCAAAATCACAATATCGCTATCACAGTCAAACATGCTGTAGTTGTTACGTAGTTTTGAGTGTAGTGTGAACTCTACTACTTATCGTTGACGAATGAGCAATGAGCATTCGCTCGTTTGGCCTAAATGATTCTCATCTCAACATTCTTATTCTTGATGTTCTTGTTGGTTTGATTGGTGATCTAAAGTATGTTGTAACGAATTATAGTTTACACTAAACGAATACGAAATAATGTTCTTTTGCAGTTCTTGCTCTATGTTCTTTTGGTTTAAACCCACCTTTGTAGTTCTAACATTCTGCCATAACAATGGCGCGCAATTGAATGAAACTTACTTAAGGGAGAAGACCTAATGGCAGACACTTTAAGGAAACATGAAACATTCGAATAATATAAAATATATAATTTATGAAAATAAAGGATTGATAACTTCTTCCATGTCTTCAGTAACTCTTACAAAATAAAACTATTATAATTATTCTCTGACAAATCAATAAAAAAATATATTATTGGTCTTTTTGTAAACTTAGTCATAAGTACTAATAGATGACATCACAATAAGCGAACAACACTAATAGTAGACACCAATATGAACTAATAGTTGACATGGAACATTAAATTACATTTTACATTTTTCATATTATTAGGTCTTTATTTGCCGTTTTTCAAAAGATTTCATTTACTTCATCATAGTAACTACATGCATCAGAAATATTATCCACGTTGTCTCCAGATTCTATTCATTTTTCTTCCATGCTGAAACTATCTTTCCTTTTATTTTTATTTTTCATATTTTTTTCCCAGCAAATTTATTTTTAGTCTTAAGTCTCTATGCTTCTTTTGCCTCTTCTTTTTTCTTCTTTTTGTTCTCAGTTCTCCTTTTTCTTCTTTTTACTGCTACAAAACTAAAGCATCGATTTTTAGATCAGTGCAAGGTCTAATATTAGACACTATGTCCATTTTTAGGTACAGTAGTTCTAAGTTCTTAGTTTGTTGATAGAATTATATTTTTAGAGAATAGTGATGATATTTGCAGTAGAATAAAGTATAAAATAACTTTAGTATGCATTAAAAAACTAAAAGATGAGATCCATGTCATCTATTAGGTTTTTTTACATTTTCAAGAACTAATAGTAGTATGACCATTAATCCAATGAAGTCAATAGAAATAGCAAAAAATCTGATAAATGTATTCAAAACTTACGTGCAAAATTTCGCCTTCCTTAACCTATTTGCTAAGAAATTGCCGGGTGCGTGTTGACGCGGTCACATCATTTACGAAAACTGATCCCATTTTAAAATTTTGTTCCCGAAGGCATCCCTAATATATTTTTTCACATCAACAGATAGCATAAGAAGCTTATAAAATTTACAGTGTTGAGAAATAATTAGAATAATTCTTATTTTTATGGCATTTTTGTCGTAAGTGTCATCTATTAGTTCAGTGTCTACCATTAGCGTCTTTCCCTTATATAAAATTAATTAATTATTTAGTCGTTATCTTACATAGAATTTTATATTATATAATGTGCCAATTAAAGAAATATATAAGCTTTATATAAAAATAATAATAAGAAATAAATTTTAAAGTAAAACAACTAAGTATACAATAATAATATATTTAGATTATTTAAAAAATAAATAAGTACTTTTGTTATTATATATGTCATAAGAGATTTTAATTTATTATACACGAGCTTTTGCCCGCCTTTCATCCCCTATTTTAACCCCTTGGAGGTAGAATTGATCAAAATCCTTTCTTAGCGGAGCTTTCATAACATCTACCTGTATGTCAAATTTCAGCCCGATCGGTCCAGTGGTTTGTGCTGTGCGTTGATAGATCACCATGTCAGTCAGTCACCTTTGAGTTTTATATAATATATATTGAGTTTTATATAATATATATATATATATATATATATATATATATATATATATATATATATATATATATATATATATATATATATATATATATTGCCTTCGGTTACCACGGGCTTAGCTGCGTTAAGGCAGCCGGTCGTTTTGCCAGACACCATGCACTCAATGACATCCTTCGTCGAGCTTTGGTGTCAGCAGACGTACCGTGTGTTCTCGAGCCCCCCGGTTTGAGTAGGAGCGACGGCAAACGCCCGGACGGTCTTACTTTGATACCATGGGAAAAAGGTCGTTGCCTCCTATGGGATGCCACATGCGTGAGCACATACGCCGCTTCGCATATTTCCGGCACCGCTCGAACCGCGGGGTCTGCCGCCGAGTACGCAGCCAGACAGAAACACACTAAGTATGCGGATCTGGAGCAGAAATACCTTTTCGTTCCTTTTGCCGTGGAAACAGGAGGTACCTGGTGTAACGAAGCGAAAGCTTTCGTTCGCCAGCTCGGACGTCGGTTGCGGGAATCGGGTAACGATCCCCGCTCCGGGGCGTACCTGGCCCAACACGTCTCCCTAGCCATTCAGCGCGGTAACGCGGCCAGTGTGATGGGGACGTTTGAGCATGGTACGCTGTGGGGTGGCCTTTTTGATTAAGATCTTTAGTTTTTCATATTCTTTTTATTTTAATTAATTATTATCATTGTTATATTATTTTTTTTTCATTTAAGCTTCTGTAGATTATTGTTATTGTTAATTTTATATTCTGAATATGTTACTATGTTACCTTTAATAATTATTATATATATATATATATATATATATATATATATATATATATATATATATATATATATATATATATATATATATATATATATATATATATATATATATATATATATATATATATATATATATATATATATATATATATATATATATATATAGAGTACTCTGGCAGTTCAAATGTTTCGTATCAGAAATTTCGGACAATGTGCGGCCGGGCTAAAAAGTGTCCCCGGAAATGTGTAAATTAGGGTGAAACTAAAGCTAAACTAAACTAAGGTGGCGCTACAGCCTACAGTGGCAACAAGGTAAATTTTAAATCATTTAGCAACTTTTATTTCAGCTATTTTAGGTTATATTTTTCAAAATATATTGGTATTAACTATAATTCTAGTAATAATTTATATTTTGTCACCAACGGCTACATTCATTCCTATATGCCTACACTCCATAATTCATTCCATACCCTTTGGCTGCAGCTAGCGCCACTCGTGGAGGTTGTTATTTACTGCGTGCAGCTGGCCACTTTTTCAAATATAAGATAGTCCTCCTTTCATCTACACTCCATAGTCCATACTCAGAAGTAAGACATACTTAAATCGTAATAATTTCTTGCCTGAAACGTCTTACTTTTATATTCGGTTTTCTGATGATATTAACTACCAGCAGGGCCCCCGCTACCATATTATGTGCAATGTGTGCAATGCACACCGGCACCATCCTCTACGGGCGCCAAATCATCATCGCTAAGTAGGTACTGACATACGGTTTTGCTCGATAGTTTTACTCCAAATCGAGCAATAACCACCGTGTGGACCGCCAAAACTGACAGCTCGAAGGCTCGCTTCGAGCCGGCTTGATGGAATTAAATATGTCAAATATGTCATTTCCTTCGATTCGGAGTAAAACTATCGAGCAAAACCGTATGTGAGTACTTAGCATTTAGGGGCGCCAAAACCAAGGACCCAAAAAATTTGCCTAAAGGGGCGCCAAAATCCTTTTTTTGTATACAGGCGCCAGTAGCTCCTACGGGGGCCCTGACTAGTGACTACCAGCACCCTGGGCGAGATTTCTTCGGCTCCCAGAGTGCTGGTAGTGATGAAAAATTTTGGCACCCCTTTTGCCTTCTTATCCGGCGCCCTGGGACGCCGCTACTGTTACTACTGTACTACATAATAAAAGCTAATTAAATTCTCTACAACTTCGTCCTTTACACTTTGTATCTATATCCAATCATTGCCTCGCTATGAGCTTCTAAAATTGGCCGATTTTCAAAAGTGTGTTTTTTGGGGTTTCTTACCCAAAGGGTAAAACCCTGGGACCCTGTTACTGAGACTTTGATGTCTGTCCGTCTTCCTGACCGTCTGTCTGTCCATCTGTCTGTTCGTCTGTTTGTCCGTCTGTCTGTCCGTCTGTCTGTCCGTCTGTCTGTCCTTCTGTCTGTCCGTCTGTCTGTCTCCAGGCTGTAACTCAAGAACGATAATAGCTAGAGAGTTGAAATTTTCAGAGATTATGTATTTCTGTTATTTTATTGTTAATACCAACAACGACATCTACTGGCGTGTATTGATATTACCTTCCTACCGAGGGTCACCAAATCAAGCTCAATCGAAAAAGTTACGAGCCCAAATCACAGAGGTCGCTTTTCACATCATCATTTCACAAGTGGACTTGAACCAAAAAGTAAGCGCCATCTAGCCTCAGATTCAAAAACTACGTACTATCTGGTGCTCACTCCTGCGCAAGAGATTAGTACAGGACGATACCCACTAGAAGGCGCTGGTAATATAAAAAATATTACGATGGAGGAGGAAGATGCTTTTGGTAATGCAAAACGAAATAAGAGAACAAAAATCGAGCATGATTGAAATGAAAGAAGACATAAAAACTACAATTATTAACAGTTTAAACGTAAAATTCGAAAACTTAGAGATTAAACAACAATATTTAGAGAAAAATATAGAAAAACAAGATGAAAAATTGAGAAACATAGATAGATATATAAGAAGAAAGAATTTGATAATATTCGGAATTAAAGAAGAGGAAAAAATTACCATGACCTAGAGCAAATTATTCTAAACAATATAAATACGCATTTTAATGTCGATTACCAAACAACTCGCATTGAAGCTGTACGAGTAAGAAGAGCGGGCAAAAAAGGTTCTACAATTAGACCTGTTATTATAACATTTAGCACGGTGGGCCTGAAAATAAACATATTGAAAAACAGAAAATGCCTAAAAAATACTCCATATCGTATACAAGAAGACTACCCTCAAGAAGTACTTACTTAATAAACGCAAAGAACTGTTTATTCAACAAAATATAGAAAGGGAGTCAGGCAAAACCGCTTTTATTAAATACGATAAACTTATCGTATTAGAGAACAGAAAAAATAACCCATCCCGCAATAAGAGAAATATGCCACAGTCTCCAGAACCAGCCTCTTCAGGTCATCTCAAAAAACAAAATTCTAAAAAAACACAACTACAAATTTAGACAGTTTTCTTACCCGACAACCGAAGTCAAATTCATCTGAAACAGCTCAAAAAGGACCAAATGGCATCCCACAGAATGAATTGTATATGCAGATAAATACCTCAACCAAAGTCAACTCGAAGAAAACATCTTAGCAACCAGAACGAGCCCCCTCTCTAGCATCTCCAATACAGCTGGTCACTGCGGAGATCTACGACCAAAACCCTCCAGAAAAAATATTGCATATTATCACATATAATGTGAGGAGCCTGTCCTCACATGCACGACTATTAGAACTAAGTAGTAGATTCGACGAAAAATATACATAATATGATTTTAAACTTTATCTTCATTAATGTAGTACAATATAGTATCGCTTGAGAAAGGCGCAGGCGGCCGCGAGGCCGGCTTTCCAAGTTTCTCATGCGATAGTACTATGTATCACAATAATGAAGGTAAAGAATAATATTATTATGACACTGAAAATATACTCGCCGCGCCGCTGGGTGTGATTCAGCTCATCCTTCGATCGCGGATTCTTGGAAATCCATTGTTCTGGCGGCCGCTTGGGAGTTGAAGCGTTAAATTGTTAAATTACCTAGCACGCATAGGGTTGTGTTCACTTAGATTTTTTTTATGTATTGTTTAAATTTATCTACCTGATATTTGGGCCTTGGGGTATGACTCTTAACAGTCTTAACAAATAGTAATAAGATACGTAGAATAAACGCAGTAATTCGACGCGCAGGGTGGTATAATGGTCACTAAGTCACTACTCACTAGTTCACTACCACCGACGACCACTTATAAACTCGCGGACTATGACGGAGGTCATCTTGGAGGGTTAATTAATATTTCTAATAACAATACGAGATCAATAATTACCACTCAAAATGTTGACAGTTCAAATTTCAATGCTCACTGCTCACACCAATGGTGACACATTACTGATTTCACACAGCCAATACAACTATATAAAACTCCTACGTACAAGCGATACTGCGATTCAGGAGCACCTCAGCGAAATCTATTGAATACATCGTGTAACTAAAACTATATGAACAACAATCGGAGTTCGGACAAGCGATAGCGCCGACAGAGCGCCTCAAATCTCAATGACATATAGTGAAGACAATATAAAACTATTTTTATACAATAATTTAAATTGGCACTAATTATAGTTTATCTACTAGATAACTAAAAGAGTGAAATTATTATTTTTAACAAAAAATTAAATCCGACTTCCAAGGTAAAAACAATAATAACATTCTTATAATATGAACTAAAAACTAAAAAGTATTAAATAATTTTCCTCTCTAAATGTGCTTTTTTCCGAATTCAGCTAAACCTCAACTATTTCTGTACTCAACCTTCATAATTTTGAAGTCGGTGCCAGTTCCATAAGTTTCAAATTTTCTGTCAAAGAAAATATAAAGATTCAGCTATATCTGGTGCCGACTTCAAAATGATGAAGGTTGAGTACAGAAATAGTTGAGGTTTAGCTGAATTCGGAAAAAAGCACATTTAGAGAGGAAAATTATTTAATACTTTTTAGTTCATATTATAAGAATGTTATTATTGTTTTTACCTTGGAAGTCGGTTTTAATTTTTTGTTAAAAATAATTTCGTTTAATATCACTTTGGAGAAATTGTTTATAATTAGCAAAACTAGCGCATGGTGCAATAATAAAGGATGTTTTTTTTATTTCTTATGAAAAATAAAACACCCTGTATTATTGCACCATTCGCTAGTATTGCTTATTACAAACAAATTCTCCAAGGTAACGATGTACGGTTAAATCCAGGAAAGGTTAGATTTTTAAGGTTTTATTGTTTTCCCATAAGTTTCTTAAAAATATGAAACAATATATGTACTAAAATACAACACTTTCCTCAAGTTTGCCATATACGATTACTTTCCAGAAGTCATTCCTTACCAGCAACACTATAAATTGATGCAATGATATAGGGTGTTTTTATGTGATTTTTTCTTACCTTCTACCCTCATTAACTTTTTTCTCCCATGGTTTAGAGATTTTTCGTCATACAATAAAATGTTCAAATTTTAAGCCCTTTCATTTGGCGTATGTCTCAAAGTGCTACATTAGATTGGACGATATGCCCCTCCTTCCTTAAAAATTAATTATCAATTATTTATTTTATTTCAAATTTATTTTTAATTATTAAAGTATAAATACAACTAAGTATTTGTGAACATTTCAGCCTACCTTATGCTATGATAGATATCGAGCAATCAAAAAAACAAAAAAATCTAGTTTGTTGTATGAGAGCCCCCCTAAAATATTTAATTTCTTTTGTTTTTAGTATTTATTGTTATAGCGGCAATAAAAATACATAATCTCTGAGAATTTCAACTCTCTAGCTATTATCGTTTTTGAGTTATAGCCGGAGACAGACAGCTGGACAGACAGAAGGACAGACAGAAGGACAGACAGACGGACAGACAGACGGACAGACAGACGGACAGACAGACGGACAGACAGACGGACAGACAGACGGACAAACATACGAACAGATAGATGGACAGACAGACGGTCAGGAAATCGGACAGTCATCAAAGTCTCAGTATAGGGTCCCGTTTTTACCCTTTGGGTACGAAACCCTAAAAAACACACTCGGCCAATTTTAGAAGCTCATAGCGAGGCAATGATTGGAGATAGATACAAAGTGTAAAGTATAAAGTTGTAGAGAATTTAATTAGCTTTTATTATGTAGTACAAGAGAATTGCGTACGAAGCACCGTTTCTGATGAGTAAGCAAAAAACCAAAAAACGGGACCTTCTTTGCCCCCCCTCCCTCGAGCGCACCTCGGAGGGCTCAGGACTTTTAGTATGTTTATCTCCTAACTAGTCTAAACGAAGTACCAAAGTCAACATTTCTGCTTTCGACTTTTCCAAGCAGAATCATTCGTTTACTAGGCATAGGTTTACTAGTTTATTGATTTTCTTATGTTACCTTATAATTACCCGCTTGTTGCTCGATAGTGGATTAATGGCATAGCAAGTGGAAAGATCTAAAGATTCATAAAATTACGTCATTTGCTATAAATAATATGTATGCAAATTCGCAAGAGAAATTGGTACACATTCACCAATAAATCACAAAACTAATTTATTTTTAATGTTTTAAAGAAAAAAACGTTAAACTGATCCAACTCTCATCTCATCCTCCAAACACCTTGTTGAATAAAAAGTTAATTAATCCTTAAAGCGCTTATTCCACTTATCCTAGCTAGGTTCCTAGATCCTAAATCGTTTGGACCGATTTAGTCAAGTGGAATAACATTTGGATCCTAAATCGTTTCCGATTTAGTCAAGTGGAATAACATTTAGAAAGCTAGGATCCTAGCTAGGATCCTACCTAGGAACCTGGCTAGGATAAGTGGAATAAGCGCTTAAGGCACCGCGCGAGCACCGGTGATCGCGAGAACATAAGAATACAATGGGAATTCCTAGAACCTCCGATCGAAGGATTAAGTAAGTTAGAAATTATTTTATCCCGGAAAAAGTACGGTTGTATGCATGTATGTCCTTTCCCGTAATTCAATTAGGCATCTCCACTTTAGCAAAGTCGGTTAACTGGTTTGGGCGTGAAGAGGTAACAGCGTGGAGATACTTTAAGTCTCGGGAAAGGATTAGGGATATTTTTTGTCCCGGAAAATGTATGGTTCCTGCACAATAAACTTTTATGGTTTTCACTTAAACTATTTAATCTATTTTCATGAAATTTGGCATGGAGATACTAATTTCAATCTATTGTTTTCTTAATTACTTATACCAATAGGCTACTTGACCTATATTCAAATTCATTGAACAAATGCATATTTCTAGTAGAACTTGGCCTAGGAAACCGTATTTCACCCTTATTATCAAATAAAAGCTTATGATTGATAAATAAAGTCGATTTGAAAATATGATTTTATGAAAATAGGAATTGTACTGACGAAAACGCTTTTGCGGTACTTCCGATTTGGATGTGACGTCATCCTCATACTAATTTAATATCTTTTATTTATCGCGCTCGCTATATGTAAATTTATTTGTACATAAATAATATGAATAAGCCTTTTATATTTATTTTCTTCACTTATTCAAATAAAACATCAGTTTTATATATATGATCTCCATTTATTGTAGACGGGAAATGAAATGGCCAAAACTTTTCTCCAAAAGTTTTCAACATTACAAATGATTTCTAATTTCTTATATAATTATTTTATAATTTTTGGGCACTTTTAGACTCGTACATTTAGCACATTTAAAAAATTTCAATAAAGAATTTAAAATACAAAGCGTATGACGTCACACTATGGCGGACAGTGTTTTCGGCGCCATTTAAGAGGCATATTTTTCAATAAACATTTTTATGGGTTTCTACTGTGTAAAATATTAAAATATTACTTTTTTTTGTAAAAATGAATGATTATGAAGCGATTTGCATGAAGAAAAAAATTAGGTCAAGTAACCTATTCGAATAATTAAGTAATCATCATTAAGACAGGACAACGTCTGTCGGGTCAGCTAGTTACAAATAAAACCCCAAAAGTCCCCGACGATCCTCTTTGTGCAAAAATTTTATTCAAGGTATGAAAATGAGGTTTTCCTGTTTTATTTCCAAACTGTAAATTTTATCACAAAAATAGGTAGGGCAAGAGTGCAGATAATAAAATTCTCTAGAACAAAATATATTCAGACACTTTTTTCATACGACCTTATACCATTCCTTGAAAATGGCGGGCTTAAAGTTTGGGAAAATCATATTTAAGATTGTATTATAGATTAGATTATATTAACTACTGCTTTGAATTGAAGAATTCGTTTTTTGTTGGATAGTCTTATTTATCGAGGAAGACGTGAGCTATATAACATCTCGTTGCCACCAATAGGAGCAAAGAAACAGAGGAAAATAGGGAAGAACGGTGAAAAGTATTTTGAAGGAGCTCATCTCTCAAACGGCTGAAGCAATTTTTATGTTATTTATATATAGCATAGGCCACGTGGAGGGATATAGGCTATTTTGTTATTCAGGAAAATTTACGGCTTGTGTGAAATTTCGGAGCCACGCTTAACATCTAGTACTACATACTAGGGTTGTTTGAAAAAATTGAAATGTTCTCGGCCTGACATACTTCTAAGTGACTTGTGCAAGCGTACTGTTGCTCTTCGCGACTCGAAAAGTTTAGATTTGGTAACGGTAATCAGTCACACAGAAGTATGTTTGGCTGTGAACAGCCCTCGTTTGCTGTAGTACAAGAAGTTCCGCTCCGCCTTGTAAATTATGTATTTCACGGAAACCGTACATTTTCCCGAGAAACAAAATAGCCTATGTCCTTGGTGGTCTACTTTATAACTGTGCCAAATAACATAAAAAATGCTTCAGCCGTTTATGAGATAAGCTCTTTCAAATATTTTCCCCGTTTCCCCCCTGTTTCTTTGCTCTTATTGGTGCCAACGCGATGTTGTATAGCTCAAGTCTTCCTCGATAAATAAGACTATCCAACAAAAAACGAATGTTTCTATTCAAAGCAGTAAGTAGCTCCACAAAAAAAGGAAAAACCTCATTTCATACCTTTGACCTTGAATAAAGTTTTTGCACAAGGAGGATCGCCGGGGACTTTTGAGGTTTTATTTGTAATGGTGTATTTAACGTCTCTACCAATTTTCAGCTCTATGCGAATTATTCCGAGGTTAGGTTTTTTTTGCGTCTAATTAGACCGGGCGCGGGCTAACAGTAGCATCAAGGGATAAAGAAGAGAGGTTAAGCAGGGGCGGATTAAGAACTTTGGTGCCTAAAGGGCCTTTTTTGTTTTATTTTACTACGCAGTACGCAGGGGTAACGCTTTAAGCGTGCCTTGGGTTGGACGTGTCGATGTGCCAAAGTTAAGCTGAAGCATCCGGCGCGACGGTAAACATACCCCATATGCTGGCCGGCATAGAAGCCATAGACCCAAACCACCTGCGATTTTCCATCGGCTGTCTATCGGTCGAGGGGCGTACTGGATTTGGTCGAACACAGGAAACCCTCCACGACCCGGTCTATCTCACAAGGGTGAGATAGACCACTTTGGTGGAAGGGACTTCCACCAAAGTTGCCCAAAGGGTCTACCTCAATAATTCAGCGATTGAAATAATTATACTGAACCGTTCACACACATATAATGATATAGATTTATGGCTCGGAAACGTGTTAACAAACGTGCTATGTTACATAATATGCTAATATACAACACATAATATAATCATAATCGGATTTTAAGGCGAATAACCAGCGGGGAGAAAGTAGAAAACAGTTCTGGTAGGGCGATGCAGGCTATCATTGAACGGTGCGATTCGCGAAGCTCAACACGCTCGACAAAAATAAAAAAAATATTGTTTTTTTTATTAAATAAAAATGAAGACCAAACCGAATATAACGTTTTCAAAAATTACCGATGAGGCTGGCGAACTTTTGGACAAGATGTTCGGGAAGAAGGATTGTATGGTTGAAATTAATCCAGGAAGAGTGATCTTGCCCGCTGATTTCATCTCCATCGGGAACGCTATTCTGGACGCCGAGGTATACGATGATGACGTCTGGATGTGCTCTTACCCGAGAACTGGTATGTGTAATTTTTTAACTGACTTATAAAAAAGTAATTTGGCTGTGGATTTTCTTACTTTATTGTGTGTAAGGAATTCAGAAAGTGACTCGAGATTTTTTCAATGCTGTAGATTTGGAAGTATTTAAAATTGCTATGTGATTTTAATGGTGCTTATTCCTCATGGAAAAAATATTTTTTTACGTAGACTTTTTGTGGTAGTGCTCAATTTTAATTATTTTTCATGGTCCAGGTTCAACTTGGTGCCAGGAAATGGTCTGGCTTATTGGCCACGATTTGGACTACGAAGGAGCTAAATCTTTGCAGCAGGTAAGTTTATACACATTACATATTAAGTATTTGAATATCAAATATTTATATTTCTTGTCCTGTAGTCGAAGTATATCATCAAATAAATTGATTTATTAGGTAAGCACGATGGCGTTTTCTATATTACCTATATAATATTTCGATGTCCATATTGTTTATAAATCAATTTCTCTGATACATCAAAATGAAACCCCCAAAGTAATGGTTACCAAAACAATATTTTACTAATTTCCTGTTAATATAATAATAAATAACGTTAATTATAATTAATTAAGGATTGCCAGCGTTTTTATCTTTTTACCGCTAATTACAATAATTTTACTACTTGTTAGTATTGGTTACGTGTTTGAAAAAGTAAAATATCCATTAGGAAATGTGTACACGGAAACATTCCGCCCGACGCTTCAGTACACACACGCGAGCTAAGGTCCATAGCTAAGTCCGTTTTAAACAGATGACTAGAGTCCAATCAGAGGCGTAACTACTGCCCTATTAGTTATTTGTTATACCCCCTGGGCCCCTTGTTAGTATTCGATATAATATTTTAAAATCAGTCTTGTATATACAGGTGTAACAAAACTAAGAGATAATACTTTAGGGTATGTAATGTGTATGTGTTCCTTGTAACATAGAGCTATCTGTGAAAGTAGCAGTGCTGAAAGACCATTTTTTCACTTTTGTATAGGAAAACTCGTGATGCTGGGGTACTTGCCCATACAAAAGTGAAAAAAAATATTTGGTCTTTCAGCGCTGCTTATACTTTCACTGTGAACTGTCACAAGGAACACGCACACATCCTACAGTATTATCATTTAGTTTTTTTACACCCCGTAATCCGTATATTAAAATCACTAATTACCTATACCAATTAGATTCGATTGAATTTTTTTTAGATTCGTTGTCCTCTCATCGAGCTCTCATGTATAATGGTGGATGGTCACGCGGAGTGGTACAGCGAGTCTGTGAAGGGTACCTCAGTGGACTTGGTCAGCGGGATCCCCCGGCCCCGGTACATCCGCTCCCATCTCTCCTGGGACCTCCTGCCGACTAACATCACCAATGAGGATGGAACCATTAAACCTAAGGTTGGTTGGATTAGGTGAAGATTATGATACCATCGTAAGGAACGATGATAAAGTGCAAAATAGTAGCGCTAAAGGAAGCGTAAGAGCAGCATCACCTCTCGCTTCTGTAATTTACGAAAGTAGGCTTCAAGTGGAAAGGTTTCTTAGATTTTTTGGACATGACTAAAACAGCTTGAAAGTTTATTGTATCTGCAGTTTAGTCATTATAATTATCAATAAGGACTAAGGCTAACTTACTTATGTATTAAAAGGTTACAAATCCGTCCTTTCGTTCATCTTCTTTTGCCTCATTTTCGAATACACCCAGGTGATCTACACTGCCCGCAATCCCAAGGACATGGTGGTGTCATACTACCACTACTGCACGCTGGTCCATGAGCTGAAGGGTTCCTTCGAAGACTTCTGCGACCTCTTCATGAGAGACAGAGCACCTTTCGGGCCCGTCTGGAATCATATTCTTGGTTCGTACTGACAATTATTTTGACGACCTCTATGGCTCAGTGGGATGGGGGGGGGGGGGGATGTGTATTAAATATGTGTATAATATAATAAAAATCCTCATTTTTCACCACATCACAATCATAACTCTGCTTATGAATCAGATTACTTTGCATCAGCCCGTACCTGAATCTTTTATCTGGCTAATAGCCGAGACCCAAACTGTTTAGGTACATAATAATATCTATGGACGCTTCACAAATCACACCACGTCAGTCTGGCCCCGTGCTAAGTACCTAAAGGACTTGTGTTACAGGTACCCAGACAACGGAAATATATTTAATACTTTTATACTATACATATATTTAAGATTTTTATTATATCATACACATATTTAATACACATCCAGACATTGAAAAATTTTTGTTCCGTCGGCGGGATTCGAACCCGCGACTCCCGGCTTGAGCGTACAACGCGCTTACCACTGAGCCACAGAGGTCGTCAGAGAAAAGTATCCTATGTCCTTTCCCGGGACTCAAAAGTATCTCCGTGCCAAATTTCAGCAAAATCGTTTCAGCGGTTTGGACGTGAAGAGGTAACAGACAGACAGACAGACACACTTTCGCATTTATAATATTAGTAGGGAAGTAGGGTACGCAGCACGCTAGATGTACCTACAATAAACCAAATATTTTTACAGGTTTCTGGAACCGACGAAACGATCCAAATGTACTTTTCATCAAGTTTGAAGAAATGAAGCGTGATTTGCCCGAAGTGGTTAGAAAGACAGCCAAGTTTCTCAACAAGGAGATGAGCGATGAACAAGTGGATAAGCTCTGCGACTATCTATCGTTCAAAAACATGAAGTCAAACCGTGCCGTCAATTTAGAGGCCATTCTAGAAAAGTCCTTCGGCAAAAGCTACTTAGAGCAAACCGACTTGAGGTTCATACGTAAGGGAGAAATCGGCGACTGGAAGAATTACATGTCGGATGATCTGTCCAGGAAATTCGACGACTGGGCCGAGAAACACCTCAAAGGAACTGAGCTGAGCTTTGAATAAATAGGACGTAGCAGATACAAATGTAAATAGTATTAACATCCTCTCTAACTTATGTTTTTGTGTTAAGTTCGCATAAATTGATTTCACAAAAAATTTCCGATATAAATTATTTATCATAAAAGTTGTTAGCGGTTGTGAAACCACAAATTTCTCAGTTCATACGGTAGGAAATAGGAAGCAAAGTTTACTTTTACTTTTGCAAAAGGAGGCTTATGTAATAGATTTCTAAATGATTATTTATATTGTTGTTAAGTTTTGTTTTTTTAGGATAATTAAACGGTTGACTTACTGCTGTTTTTTATAGCCGTATTTATTTTGTTGTTTAAATAATTACCCAACTCGCTCGTCTGGTTGTTTGGCGGGTTGCAACTGCATAACTGTTTATACGTAAGTCAAGTTTCACTTTTACGTAATCTAATTTCTCTCCCAATATATTTTCCTAAAGCCAAGTGGAATGTTTCTCAGCTTTACCTAAGTTTTGAAGATTGTTATGAATGTCCTTTTTAGACATAAGTACTTGATTAAATTTAAAAAAAATGAACTTTTTCACGCATTTGCGATTACTCTTGTTTTTTAATGTTTATATTTTTCGACATCTTGCCGGAAAAAATACAAATTAAACCGAATTAAGTAACTACTAAAGTTACTATTAATCTTACTATGTTATGTAAGGCCTTCAAAAAATTAATTAAACCATCCAATTTTTTTTTCAAATTGGCTTCTATTTCGTATCTAATTACTTTTAATATCATAATATATCTCTTATACACATTTAAAATTAAACTTGTAAAACGAAGTGTTAGAGTTTAAAGGATTAGTTAAATAAGAGAAAAAATATAATAATTTAACACTTTATTTTCACATAAAAACTGTGAAGAATTCTCGTCATAAACTACCTATGCCAGAAGGTCTAATGATATTTCCAATTACACAATATAATATCGTCGCTTAACATTATAAGAAAATATACTGATTCGGAATTATAATAAACACCTATCTACGAACAACATTGTACTTTAAAATCTTTAGAAAAAAAATACAAAATTAAGTAAGTACAATAATCTCAAAGACTAGAATATTTTCTAACGATAACAGTTATAATATTTATGTGAAATATTAATAAATCTTTAACATACAGTAATTTTTATGTACCTATTAATAGCATAAAGATAATTATTATGATATAAAAAAGGCGTAGTGGGCGCTATTGTCGTAGCTACGCCTCTGGTTTTTTTGTTGCGACGATGTAGATTTTATCTTTGATACTAAAATTTGTGAATTTGCTAAAAAAGCACCTATCACAGAACCACTAGATAAAAAGTTGCGAGGTAAAATAACGATGCACCAATTAAAAGTTAAAGCCATCATTTCATAACAAAAAATTGAATGCCACCATCTAATTTTTTTGTGATGTTATCACTCATGTAATAATTTCTACTATATTTTCTATAATATGCCTATTGCCTATATTTAAAGTTAGTAGTTTAATAACATGTATATTATGTTTCTATTGTCATGATATAAAGCTCGCTTTCAAAGACAGCGTTTGCCAGTAACAAGGTTTTTATTTTTACTAACAGTATATTTATTTATTTAGATTTTTATACAGAATTTCTTGCTAAAATTAACTATACTTACTTGAAGTGTATGACATAGTGCTAGGGTTCGCAATAATAATATATTTGCAAGTGATTAACTCCCAAATTTGTGCGTTGGTTTATATAAATACTTATAATAATTAATATTTAAATTCAAATAGACTATTCAAGGTTTTTATGACACGTAAGCAAAAAAAAAAAAATACTCAAATGCACCAACAGCTAAACTTTGAAGTTTGCGCTATTATACAGCACCTACTTATTATATCTATGATTATCTGAATGTATGAACTATTAAACATAACTTAACTCAGATTTAAACAATTATAATACTTTTTATAATCTTTTAAAGTATAACAACACTCAACATCAGAATTTAAATGGCCTTTGAGACCGAATATCTAGAATTATAATATAAGCGTCTTTCTATAATAAATAATTAACATTTATCTAAAACACTGAAGATTATTAAAATTTGTTTTAAACTAGAAATAGATTCTACTTTTACAATAGATTTTGTAATTGCCAGAGACCTATACTAATTAATGCCTACCTATGATAAATTTAGTTTTAGGAAAATGCTAAAAAAACAATAAAATAATTAAATACTAAAGGCTTGTTTCATCACTTCCTGATAAGTGTCGAATAGGCTATCTACCACATAGCTTGACAGATAAAGTATGAAGAATCTGTAAAAAAAGTTGTGAATAGCCTATTTGGCACTTTATCAGAATGTGGTGAAACGGGCCCTTAGTCTGCCAACTGCACGAATGGTGTAAGTTTTTAGTTTCTTCTAGAATCTAGAGGCCATCTACATAATATTATATTACGTCATACACAATTTTTAAATATTGATTTTTTTGAAAGCCTCACCTAAACCAGACCAGCATTTTCGAATACCTTTGTATTAAAAAAATACAGTTGTATTGTCATATCCATCTTAAGATGTGACATAATATGACGACTTTAGCTATGCCATCCATACTTAAAACAACACAAAATACTTAAAGCTTGCTTAATTAATTTAAAATAATATTTTAAATGAATTAAGCAAAACTAAGCTAAAAAATATGCGTAATAAAATGCATTTTTTACCCAGTTATATCCTTCGAAGCATTAATATTTCTTTGGTATTGTTGATGGCATCATAATATCCATTTTCATTTATGCAAGTTTTCCAATAAAATTAAAAAAAAAATTAGAACTCACTTCAAAATTACCTGTGGTGCCCCTTTTTATTCGGCGCCCTGGGCTCTCTGAAGCCGCTTCTGCCCCAAAATCAGGCTTACATAATATCCTACTTTATCTATCTCAAGTCTCAATCATGCTTTTGATCCGATGACCCATTTATTCTATCCGATCATATTTTTTTGATCGGGACCCATTTTCAAGAATTACTCATACCTAAATTAACCGACAGCTGGAATTTCCCACTTTATGTCTCACGTGTGGATTACCGAAGGCGCCGCAGCATTGGTGATGGTTGACATTCTTGGTGTGATGATGGCCGTGGGGAACAGGGTTCTTGTCTTTGAGGGAATCCTTCTTCAGGGCTGTGCAGGACTTGTGGTGTCCCGGTGCTATTCTCGCACGGAACCTCCCCACTCTGCCCTGCTTGGGGGGGTCCACGTTTTCGGAGATGGTGCACACGTGCTCCATACGTGCGTCTTGGTATTCTGTGTCCGTTTCTGTAAGAAGACGGAAGGGTAAGCTTTCTGGTTTTGGTGTCAAGATTTAACGTAATGGCCTGTATTCATCAGGTGATAAGTGCAGGTGATTAGTAATAAGGAGAAAGTAAGTATGCACTAATCAGTCACTGACTGATTTGGACTATAGTTACATGAGTTTTGGATTGGTTGTTTGGGACTTGGTCGACTTGGTATAGATTGGATCACTAAGGTTGTACTTAAAATAGTCCGACAGTGAAATCTCTCTCATAAGCAGCTCATAGTCAAGCTGCAGTCTTCTTGCAGTCTCATTTCGACAGGTACTCGTACACCATAAGAGTGCGACAGCAATTTATATGTGCGATTGCGAAAGTATACGAAACTAACAATTTAGCGATAAAGAAGCTCTATAACAACCAGTTAATAGTTCAATTAAACATCAATAACGATTATAAGTTTACTAAAAATTTGCGATATAGCGCGCTATAACTATCTTGTATAAGCTTGTATCATAATTATATTCATGTACCTAATACCTGATGATGCCCACAACTCCTTTGCTCCAAAATTCGCTTATTGCGCATAAACCGTACCTTTTTCTGGGATAAAACGTATCCAATGTCCTTCCGCGGGAGTGGGTTGGTGGGTTCAGTGGTTTAGGCATAACAGACAGATAGACACACTTTCGTATTTATAATATTATAAGTTATATGGGCTATGGCAGGGATTCCCAATCTTTTTCACCCTGCGGCGCACTTACACGTCGTATATTTAATCATCTGCTTTCTTTACAGAAAAATTATTATTATAATTTTATATTATAATATTTGTGGTTTTGGATATTGATGGAGGCTCGACTCACGGCGCCCCTCTTGCCTTTCCATGGCGCACCAGGGGGCCGCAGCGCACAGTTTGGGAACCCCTGGGTTATGGGATAGAATAACTTACCCATATCATCCACGCAGTTCCTCGGCTCTTCTAGTACCGGCAGTCCAGGGGGTTCAGGCGAGTAGGCGGGTAAGACGGGGGCGGTCGGTACAGGCGGCGGCGCGGGGGCGGTCACCGCCGCCGGCGCAGAGTGAGACGGAGACATGGCCTTTACACACTGAGGAATAGAACATGTTAGTTCGCCTAGAGTCTACACTCTAGGATCAGTGAGACCTCAAGATCAAGGACTCGACAGTCCTACAAGAATCTTTTGACATATGACATAAACTTGGTGTGGATGTGAAACTGCTGTCACAAAAACAGTGCTACAGTTCGACAAGGCTGTTTATGAACATGGCGAGAAAATGAACTAACGCTTCTATCTATTCTATATAGTTCTCCTTTACCAGCAGCAGCCAGCAGCGCCCATAATAGACATCATTGACATATTTATCTAAAGCCTTGTCGAACTGTAGTTCTCATTAATTCGTCCAGACTTCAGATGCCAAATGATACTTTGTTGACATTGGCATTGGGCGTGAGTGTGAAGCTGTCTTACTCTTTTTTACAAGATGGCGCTGGCGGCCTTAGTTTTGATTTATGCCACGCCATAAAAGATCCTTGTATCACTGTAATTTTTAGCAAATTTTACATTAAAAGTAGCTTATCAGGCATTTTTTATAATGTACAAAGGCACAAACGCATTTATACATATTATAATCAAGGCATAGTTTACCGTGGCTTCTGGAAAGTGGTCCTCGTTGTGGTCTTTGGGTTGCGGCGCCGTGCCGACTCTGCAAGGGGACGTTGAACTGTAACTTAAGGGAAATGGACCGCTTGAAAATAATGACAATCCTCACTGAGTTATAGATAGATAGTTGCGACTGGCATAAACAGCTAGTAAGTCACATTGTTCCGCTGCGACTGGCGTAGGTATTATACAGCTAGAAGAGTCACATTGCTCCATTGACCATTGCCACTGGCATAATATTATAATATAATAATAATGTGTGGTAACCGGTGTGGGAGTTCCACACCGGTTTCGGTGACGGTGGCCAATTTCATTGGAACCAAGGCCAGTTACGTGCGCTGTTAGTTAGTTGCGCAGTACACAAGAGCACTCTCTATTCCTTTTACTCTCATTGGCCTAAATTACACGGCCAATATTATCACGATTCTAGTATCACGGGATTCACAAATAGTACTGCGATACTGCGATTCGGCCTATTAGGTACACTATCACTGCCGTCCACTAACTAAAAGGCAGTTAAGCCACAGTTGGCCATTTTTCACTTTTTAGTGTGGTCTTGTACATCTTTAGATGCTCTATCTTTTGGTTTAAGAATCATTTTTCTACGATTAATAATTTTAGAGATACAGAAGATTGCTAAGGAGTTATAAAACATAAATTTTGTTACTTCCTTAATTAAAAAGCAGCTAAGCCACAATACTTATCTAGAAAGACGTTAAGATACTGTAAGACAAATTGTTATATATTAATTTTTCTTAATTTACTACGTTATCTAGTCAATCTTGGCTAAAAAGCAGCCAAGCGCCTTTAACTACCTTCATGTGCTGTGTCATACTACACTAGAAAGCAGTTATATGCCAATTACTGCTTTTAAGTTAGGAATTGAAATTAGTATTAGCTAAGTATCAATCAGTAGATAGCAGCTAAGCGACAATGCTAGACTAAATAGCAGTAAAACCACAGTAAAACGCTTGTGATTTTCGTTCGCGTTTGAACAGTTTATACTTCCTTTTCACTTCGTGTGGTCGTGGCGGACGGATAATCCATGGAAATCATACCACAAAAGGGGTCTTCACTTGCATCAGATCGGGTAGTTCTGATTTTTTATATGTTGTACGAGTATGTAATGAGGTGGTAATAACAAATGTAATTTTTCGACCTCGAAAGCCCTCCTGAACATTGTAAAATTCATGAGAAACCATTAGATTTTTGATCAGTTTTCAGTTTATGCCATTTTTTACCACCAATGACATGTTTAATGGTAGAAACCACCAGAAATTAATTTAAAGTAGACAACATTTTCATCTAAATGAGAATAGTTGGGCCTCGATAAACTGAATAGTTTCAAAGATGATCCTCTAAATCGACAGTACATCTTTTAGGAGCTTGCTTCGGTAGCATTTCGTCATCGACCAGCTCAAGAAGGTTGAAGTCGTCATCTGATGGAATCAAAATTGCATGCAAAAATTGGGGCCGTATATGGGCTATGGGTAAAGTTGAATATAAGTGGCGACTAACACGATGCGCTATAACCGTCTTATAACGCCAGTTTCCTACTATCAGAGAAGCAGATTCCTAGGCAGATGGCGAACCTACATAATTTGGTCGCGTTACGTCAAACACAGCCGACAGATCCCAATAATTAACATTAAATTGATATGATCCGACCAAATGACGTTGGTCTGTCAACTGCTTGTGAATCAATTTCTCTGATAGTACAAAACACAAATTGTGCAAAAATAATTCCATACCCAACATGAAAATGTAATCGGATTGGTTGCCATTGTCAAGTTGGTTGTTAATTGGTATGTTCAAGTTGTATATTGTGATGTGAATACGCATCAGTAGTTTACCAGAAGGAGGAGTCGAGGCTATCCAACGTCCGTTGAGGGTCGAGCGACTCCGCGTCCGTCCACGCGCCGCCAGCGCTTATAGACGTGGATCGGGATTCGGGGACCAATCGCCGATCTAAGGGACAACGAAAATATTTTATAACGTCATTATGATGCCATTTTGACTCCATTATTTTACTATTATGATGACACGATGTTATCTTTATGGCATTATGATGACATTAACGTGCCATAATAGTGCTATAAAAATGCCACTATTGTAGCATTTTGATGCCATTACGTTGCTTTTTCGAGGCCGTTATCCGTCCGTCCGTCCGAATGCCATCGCATTCGGACTCAATTATGACGCTATTTTAGTGTCATAATAACGATAGTATGGCGCCATTAAAAACAGTTCTAATGACATTATGTTGCCAATTGCCATGCTGATATCAATACGTCGCCATTTGATGCCATTATGAGGCCATTATGCCACAATAATTATAATAATATCACTATAACGTAAGCTGAATTCAGTATGTCATTATACGCCATTTAGTACGGACTACCTTACCTTTATCAGTCCTATTGGGCGAATTAGCGATGCTTCGCCTTGCAACATCTTGGAAGGTAACCGGAGAGTACATCCTCCTCTCTTCCGTCGGTGACGTCACCGTCGGCGGCGTCGGCACCGTTTTCGGCAGCAGCTGCAGGTTGCCAGTGCTGTTCCTGGCAACTGGCACGGAGTTTGGCAGGTGGAAGCTGCCAGAGTTCAACTCCTTGTAGTTAAACTGCTGCGCGGAGTGTTCCGCTATGCTTTCCCTCACGTCGGCAGCTCGCTCCCATTCCAGTTCAGTGCCGGGTTGGAATTGGGAGGATATCAGTTTTGTGAGCGATGGCCTCGATTCTCGGCCTTCTAGCCAGTATGTTTTCATTACACCTGGAAATTCATTAAAGACATATTTACCATCTGTCTCTACCTAAAGTATTGCTTCAAAAGTACAGCATATGAGACCGAGGCCCACTTGAACCAATCAGGCTTTAAGTTATCGACTTCTTCGTAACTATTAAAGAAAATATTTTAAGACAACAATTTTATTTTATTCAAATTGGATTAATTCGTTAGTTTCACCTCGCTTCATATATTCTGTTTTTATGCATAATTTTGTCTATTTTCATTACTTAATTCTACTCTGTGTAGCTTCTTTTATCTCTAGCTAGCGACCCGCCCCGGCGTCGCACGGGTATAAAATATATAGCCACTAAAAAAAATTATGCTTATAGCCTTCCTCAATAAATGGGCTATCTAACACTGAAAGAATTTTTCAAATCGGACCAGTAGTTCCTTAGATTAGCGCATTCAAGTTAGTCCTTTCAAATAATTTTTCCCGTTTTTTCCACATTTTCCTCTATTACTTCGCTCCTATTAGTCTTAGCGTGATAAAATATAGCATATAACTTTCCTCGATAAATGGGCTATCTAACACTGAAAGAATCCTTAATATCCATTGCGTAGTTTTAAAAATTAAAGGGAACAAAGGGACATGAGGGAAAAAAGCGACTTTGTTTTATAATAAGTATAGATATAGATATAGAAGATAATTGTATCCTTACCTCTATGTTGCTTGTCAGTTGCCACCTTGTGTATCAATGACATGTCTATCTATGCCTTTCTGCCACTTACCTTTCCCTTGGCCTGTATTTTCCCCCCTCTTTTTACTTACATTATCTATCTCTTTCTACCACTAACCTTTCCCTTTCACCTGTATCTCCCCTCTCTCTGTCATCCTCTAGCATGGAAACAGCAGCTCCTGTGTCGTCTGCGATATGTGGATCCCCATGGCCTCTGAGGTCTACTCCATGCCTGCATGTTTCTCTTTCCTGCATTTTCTATCTCTTTCTACCACTCACATTTCCCGATATTCTCTATCTCTTTCTGCCACTCGCCTTTCCTTTTCACTTGTATCTCTCCTCTCTCCGTCATCCTGTAGCACGGCGACAGCAGCTCCTGTGTCGTCTGCTATCTTACATTCATCATCTCTTTCTACTACTCACCTTTCCCGATATTCTCTATCTCTTTCTGCAACTCACCTTTCCCTTTCACCTGTATCTCCCCTCTCTCCGACATCCGGTAGCACGGCGACAGCAGCTCCTGTGTCGTCTGCGATATGTGGATCCTCATCGCCTCTGAGGTGGACTCCATGCGAGAGGCGGTGTTGACGGAGTCCCCGAAGAGGCAGTACCGCGGCATCTTCAGGCCAACTATACCAGCGACTACCGCACCAGAGTGGACTCCGACGCGGATCGATAGATGGGAGCCTGGAAAATATTATATCGAATTATTAGTGCGAGCGTGGTCTTCTGTCTATCCTTCGCGGTTTCTTTTCGTACACCTTTATATATCTATTATATATAAATCTCCAGTCACGATGTTTGTCCGCGATGGATTCCTAAACTACTTAACCGATTTTAATGTTTTTATTTTTAAATGTGTGCTTTTTTCCAACTTGAGAGATAGAATAGCTTAGATCTTTAATTATAGTCGCAATTTTATTTTATTGCAAATTATTTACAATCTGAGACTGACGGCGACCATTAATGTTTGTGCGACGGGATAGCGATCGACGTTGCCATGGTAACATACATATATTTTGTCACTTCAATAAAATAATATGGCAAATACATAATTTTATGGCAAAGCAACATTTGCCAGGATAGCTAGTAGAAGTATAATATTTAAGGACTCATTACTTGGCGATAGGGTTCACTTTTCAGAATTATTGGTCTGAATAATTTACTCTAATAATAATTACGTATTTTTAAGGCATTCATAATTTAAGATTTGCTAATAATTAGATAAGAGATTTGATTAAAAATCTCGAATTGATCCTTGTCTCCTTCTCTTTCGTTCATTTTCCTATTGATTTGACAACATTATTTCTCCTTCAGTTTCTCCAATGCCTTTGATCCAGTGCAAAAAATTCGTGAGGAACCAAAAGCTCGTGAACTTGTGATATCACCGATTGAATTCCTACACTCATATTACCTGTGCTAGGATCCTTAAGGTCCTTTATAGCGTCGACCATGTCCAGTGCCATGTCGCACACCTTCTCCGCATGATTGTCTTCCTTCTCCGGTGCTCCAGAGACCACCATGTACGCGTCACCAATAGTTTCCACCTGGAGGAAAACCGTGTTTTAGTACTAAAATAATATTTAGCCAAAAATCCTCATTCACAATCTCTACATTTTTAATCGAAATTTTGTTGCTGCTCGAGCTTTGGATAACTTTTTCATATCAGCTTTATTTAATTAGACTAATTATGTGAATGATGAAAAGCGATCTAACGTGTTAATTACTATAATCGCTACTCTCAGCACGAATGTTGCCATCTCGTTTAATTGCGCAAAAAGCCGAAATAACAGTTTCCAGTATAATGGCTTTACCTTGTAAACTCTGTTCCTCTCTGTGAGGGTGTCGAATATGGAATACATGGCGTTGAGCATGGACACCACCTCCATGGGTGTGATCCTAGAGCATATCTCCGTGAAGGTCACCACGTCGGAGAACAGAATAGACACACTGTCAAACATCTGAAATAAACGCCGTCTAAGAATGGATCCTTGTGGTACTACTAATATTATCTGTTTATGTATGAATTTTAATGCAAGATTTTTAATAAAATGATGAATATTCAGACATACTTTGTAAAAAGAATTTATAATACTATAAAGAAATAGTGTAATGCTTTGTGTGCACAATTCAAATATAGATAACCGACTATTGATTAGTCAAAAGCTAGTTGTGAATCCTGATAATGTTATGTAAGGATAGGCTTATAATACAACGCGATCTTCGTAGGTCCCTAAAACCTGTCTTTTAATTAATTTCTCTGATATGCTGTTTGCTAAGCATTGTTGTACTTCGTTACGTTTATCCTCACCTCACAAGTATCAATCGGGTTCTCTCCGTTCCTCAGTCTGTCGGCCACCTGTTTCGGTATCATCTGGTACAGCAGTTCATCAGTCCTCTTCATCTCCTCGTCCAACTTCCTCATCGACTCCTCCAGCTTCTTGCTCTTCTGTTGCTCCTGGTCCAGGGCCAGTTTTAGCTCCACTGACTGCTGGGTACCGGCCAGCATCAGGTCTCTGAAATATGCGATTCATACTTATATTATAAACGCGTCTATTACCTCTTCACGTTTAAGCTATTGAACCATTTTGATAATATTTTATATAGAGTTACCTTGGGTCCCGGAAAAGGACATTTTTATCCTGAGAGGCGAGATGTACGTAACGGTTCCCGCACGATAAACGAGTTTTTGCAAAACAGAGTTGCGGGCATCAACAAGTCTTTATTATTATTTTAATTAGATATATATGCACTTTTCGTTTATGCAATCTTTAACATTAATTAATTTATTATTAAATGCGCTTTCCGTTCTTACTTTTTGTTTTACTTTCAGTTTACGCTCTGTAAATTGTGATTTAAATGATACGATCTTAATATAACCCGTTGCCTGGCTGTGCGCAAATGATTAAGTAAGTATTATTAAATGGACGCTGTTAAGAGCATCCCAAAAAAATGCGTATCATCTCAAAAAAGCCTTATGCAATTATGTTCCTGAACCCTTCCTGCACGAGTCCGACTCGCACTTGGCCTATCAACTCACCTGCTGAAGTCATGCATGGACAGATCATTGATGTACAGCCCTGTGGAGACCAGCGCCGCGAGATCCGGCATCACCGGAGTACCCAGGTACATCATCATCCGCCAGTTGTCCATGTATATCATCTGACCTGGAATAATGTCCTGTAGGCTTAGAGCCAGTCCACACGGCGCGTTGCGTCAGCATTGCGTCGACGCAGCGCTGCCGTTGCGTTGTTTTACATACAAATAACCAAGGTATTCACACGGCGAGCTGCGTCGTCTCAACGCACACAATATGACGGACAGCAGCCCCCGAGACGAAGCGGGAGGGGATGGTGACGTTAAGACTGCTTCGTAATAACGCCGCGCTGTGATGACGCAGCGCCCGTGTGGCCGGCTATATGCGTCAAACGGCAGCGCTGCGTCGGCGTAACGCTGACGCAACGCGCCGTGTAAACTGGCTCTTACCATGGTCACTATAGAAGCGGTTTCTTTCTACGGAAGAATATACAAAGTTACAGATTGACAAAGGTGATCCGCCATTTTATCACTAAAATCTGTCAGTATGTCGATTCTTTCCCGTTTCTAATGTTATTATGCTTTAAGCCTGCTGGTAGGTAGGTACTAGGTTATGCGAGCCTAGTACATGCCTGGCGAATATCCTGAGGTAAGATGTCAAATATATTTTGTAGGATGAGCACGAGAGATGCCTAGAGGTTACGTACATACTTTATGATCGCTAGATATGCATATATGTGAAGTGGTAAACTGGTAAAACTGGGGCATTATAAAAGTGACTGATAGTTGGCACAGGCAATCCTTTGTCATGTGCTAGTGTGAAGACCAGTAGGTACTTTTTTGGTCAAAATAAGGAGTCACTCGATCTACGTGCAGGCTTGGCATGGCCACCATAGAAAGGTTTATTCTTACGGTAAAGTAGACAAAGTGATGGATTAACAAAGGAAATCTGTCAATTTGTCCGCAAAAATTGGCAGCGTTTCTAGTCTTTCGCCTTTCTACTGTGGCCATGCTAAGCCTGCTAGTAGGTGCAGCCGAAAGTTCTTTGGGTTCTATTCCAAAGTATTTAAAATTACAACTTAATATTATAAAATAATGTGCAAAAGTGATTGCTACTGTTTACTATAGAGTGTAAAATTGTTTTGTAATACATAATAAGACGTATATCAGGTGAACGTAGTCTCATTTCTAAAATATTTTACATAATAAATTACAGTTATTAGAATAGCATGAAAGCGTTTTGTACAGCATAATAATAATTATACGTGAGTAATATTATCTAAACTTTTTAGAATGATACACGCACTTTGTATTTAATATTGTCGTGTAGAAAGCTCGGTCTGTGGCGAAACCCCATATGGGCCCCACAGACATGACAAATCTGCCATTTTGCATGCCACTTGCACAATAATATTTTTGTAGGATAAAAAATAAAATATGCTCTAATAATTTTGTGTTTTGTACAGCATTGGTGAATGGTGATCCATGCTAGAATGTAATATTTCAGAATACCTTTTAAATGTAAATTAATGGTATCAGGCAAGGGCCTCCCATCATAGGCGAACCGTTTTTTCACCACCCTTGGACCTACGTTTAGCGGCGTGCAAGTAGACAAATATGTATATTTTGAACACTGTATAAATAATTCAATGTTTTGTTCCTGTTTGGTAAGCAAAAAATTCGCTCGACAGATTGTATAACTAGAATACAATACTAATGTCCTTTTTTATTCGTAAGTGAAGTTCATAATAAACCACGAAAATAATTTAGAAGTTATAATTTAGATTTAATTTATAATTTATAATTTAGAAGTTTAATTTAGAATTTCTGAAACTTTTCTGAAAGTGCCGGCCAACAAAAAAAAATGGTTCGTGTGTTTAGTACTAGTTATTTGGAGCAATAGTTAATATGGCAGCAAAGTTGTAGGATTACTCTAAGGGCCTGTTTCACCGCTTCCTGATAAGGCTATCCACCACTTAATTTGACAGATGGAGTATAGAAAATCTGTCAAATAACCCTATCGGGTACCTTATCAGGAAGCGGTGAAACAGGCCATAAGTCAAATAAAACAAGTTGGATCATTCGCCATTTTCATATATTATTTTATTGATTTTTACATTCCAGATCAGACTGAAAGTAACTGGTAAGTATATATTATAGAGTTTAATTACAAAAGTCTTCTAATTCTCATGCAATGAAACTATAACACCCTCCAAACCTAGTGCCGGTGGACGTATAAATTCAGCATACCGTGCGAAACTCATGTACCACACAATAGTCATGGTGTGTGAACAACACCCTATTGTCCGTTTCCCTATTGGGCAAGAGCAGTAATAATATGGAATGGCCTGTCTTCCATGAAGTGCTGGATCAGCTGTAATTACAACGACTTCGGATGATTAGTATTAGCAATATTTATTTATTATTTTATATTTTTCCTCACTTTCAGAAATCAGACAATGTATGAATATGACAAATCATAGATTTTGTATAACGTGACTTATAGTAACCATACAACTTTGCTGCCATATTAACTATTGCTCCAAATTACTAGTACTAAATACATGTACCATTATTTTTTGTTGGCCGGCACATTCAGAAAAGGCCCAAAAAAAATGATCTCCTTTATAAATTCCCTTTCGATGTCTGTATGAGGCTAGTTGTAGCGCCATCTAGCGAAGAAAATTTAAACGAGACGAAACTATAAATTAATAAGTCACACACAAAATATACATACCGTTATAAATAATATGTAATGAAGTTAAAATATCATTTAATTATTACAACTTAAATTTTAAAATTACAAGGTTAGTTTCCAAAGTTAGAATACGGTACAGAATATAGATCGTACTACTAGCGCCATCTATATTTAAATTTTCGTTCTATCGTAATGTTGCACGTATCATCAAAGAAATTTACTCAGGCAGAACTTGAAGGGTTCCCTTACTACTTTTTATTAAATATCCTCTGTTTGTTACAAATTACCTTTAAGCCGTAAATTCTTCTCAGTGGCACAGTCCGACTCGTCTGATAGTCTCAAAAGTTCATTCCTCTTGTCAGTTGCTCGCTCATGAATAACTGCCTCCACCGTGACTAGTTCGAAAATGTTGTTTGTGCGATTCAAAATCTGAAATTTAATAAATACAGTGCTAGTAGGTACTTACTCAGCTACATAATAATCTGTCATCTGTGGTACCAGCTGGCACTGTAGTGGAGTAACTTTGCACGGTTCGTGAGTCGTGACTCGTGAGTCGTGCCCAAAGGCCAAAATCAAACTCACTTCTAACCAAGTATTGGCCTCAAAAAGTCATCTGACATTACGCTACACGGTGCGTGTGACCTATTCAGGCCCTATTCTCTAGAATAAAAATAGTCTACACAGCTGTAGATATGGAGTGTAGATGAAGGAGAACTATCTTGTAAGGGGGATATTTGAGAAAGTGTCCAGCTGTACGCGGTAAATAACAGTTGAAAAATCCTCCGAGAGTGGCGCTAGCTGCAGCAAAGGGATAAGGCATTCCATAGAATGAATATACAAAATGCATATAAATTGAAGTATGCCGAATAGCCGAGTCACAGAATTACTGGGTTAATACCAATATATTTTGAAAAATAAAAAATAGCTGAAATAAAAGCTGCTAAATGATTTAAAATTTACCCTATTGCTAGTTGCTACTGTAGCGCCACCCTAATTTAACGTATTTCGGCGGCCACTTTTTACATACAGAGATATTTATCCTCCATCTACACTCCATAGCTGTTATAGACTATTGTATGTTCTTAAAGCCTGCTGGCTGCTGTAGACATTGGGCCAACGCATGGAGCCAGCGCATTGGGCCAAAGTGCCTATTTGGCCATAAGTTAGAAGCCATATTACGTACTTCACACGTTGGCCCAATGCCCTGGCTCAATGCGTTGGCCCAATATGTACAGCGGGCGTTTATAGTGCAGAAAGGCTGTCAAATATGATAAAGCCCATTTAAAAAGCTAAAATTAACTTACAGTTTGGAATTTAAATGCGATTAACGGTCGCACGAGGTCAAACCAGTTGGTTATCTTCTTCCCGACCAAATCCGGTAGAATTACCATCAGAGAATTACCAATGCTGCGTACTACCATGTCTGAACTGAAAAAGAGGGTATTATTAAAACTAAATGCACCATTGAAGAAAATTAGAAACGAATTCATAGGCACATGCTGTACCTACGTAATTTGGTCGGGTTACATTAATATGTACTGTATTAATGTTCTCGTCATATTTTGTCGGCTGGGTTTGACGTAACACGACCAAGTTACATAGGTCCGCCATCCGCTATTCAAATCAACTTCTGTGATAGTAGACGTACAATATTTTTAAAAAGTGGATTTTTAATATACCTACCTAAATTATTGTTTTGTTCAAGTTCTTACCTACAATACCCGGCAATAAATATTGCACATCGACCTTTGGAAAGAGACATTCGGCTCAGTTCATTCAGTTGCATAGTCGTTGTTCAAATTCAATAGAGTGTAGTCGCGTCCAGTTCAAAATATATATCTAAAGTTGTTAACACCCCTAAATTTGCTACAGCTGTAATTTTCCAAAAGAATTTTAAATACGTAAATTTTGAACGTCCTTTTTATTTTATTTTACCCGAACCTAAAGCCATAAGTTATAGAAAATTTGGTGTATTTTATACAAAGAATAATAAAATTTTCAAAAGAAGCAAACCATATTTTTTTTAACAGCTCCTAATATATACCGGACTTTTTGTATTTCGTGCGTTAGAGATAACGCTCTACAAAACCGAAATTAGCCGACTGTCACATTCCAAAGGTCGATGTGCAATATTTATCGCCGGGTACTGTACATGACTTACCCAAAAACAATACAGAAAGGAAATATTTCGAATAAAACCGAAGCGCTGATTGGCAGATGTTTTTCTTCTCTTGTCATCGCCAAAGACGCCAATGTGAATGCCCGATTGTCAAAAGTCAGTTGAAAAGTGACATGGACCGTGTCGAATAGCAGTTCCTCTCGTAGTAACTCAATTCGCATCTCCTTGTGATAAAAGTGTCGGGCTACCTAAAAATATCACGAGTTGTTTCACAACTTCCTGATAGGTGCCGGATAGGCTATTCACCACTTTAACTTGATTAGGGATTGCAATCCCGCACCTTTTTCAATCCCGCGGGATTGATTTGCGGGATCGGCCAATCCCGCGGGATCCCGCATGTTTGAATGTATGTCATAAAATTGAATAAATTGAAACTACAGATTTATGTTTTACTTAAAATCAACTTTATTAAAAGAAAAAGTCTCATATTATGCCACAAAAACATTTGTTTTACAACAAAATAACAATAAAATTATGTTATTACTCTAGTCTTACTAGATCCTAAAGTTTAATGCCTCTGAAATCTTGAAGTCAGGGACCTCTCAACATTATGGCTCCGCATTCATTGCGACGACAACCCTCGCGTTTATGCATGCCTATATAGGTCCTATAGTGGTGACCCCGAGACGGACTGACTCTTTGAACACCTGCAAGCTGCTTCAGATTTACTGCAGTAGCAGATCCCATTCGCAGAGATCACAAAACTTGGCGACTTTAACGCCCACCACGCCGAATGACTCAATTCTAGTAAAACTGATCTACGGGAAGATCTGTCTGGATTTTTCCCTAGAGAACGACTTAACACCAGTGGTTGCTACACCTTCGCGAATTCCAGATGGAGACGGTCAGAATTTTTCCCTGTTGGTCCTTCTGCTGACTTCAAATCCTGATGGCTACCAAGCATCCATGACCGCACCACTTGGTTCATCGGATCATTGCATTGCCTAGCACTGCCAACTCCGTTGCCAATGTGGTGATGCAAGGGATGAAGCTTTTCATTCCGTCCTCTGTAGCTCCAACTTGCGGCAGATTTCGTCCCTTGTTTGGTTCATCCTCCAAAAAAGCTTCTCGCCGGAAGCAGAAGGCTTACCAATCCTGGGCCAATGCAGTGTCTGCTCGGGATTTAAATACCAGCACATATAAAATGAAGTACTCAAGAAAGAGATCACTCGGGAAAAGAAACAGCACGTCAATAGAATTGGTGAGAGACTCGAGCGCCTCCTTTCGAGAACCCGTGCATTCTGGTCTCTGGCCAAAGTTATTGAAGGGAATTTCTGCAAGCCGACCCTACCATCCCTACATGTCGAAAATGGATCGTTGGCCCATGACGCAAAAGACAAAGCCGATCTTCTGGGTAAGTTCTTTGCGTCAAACTTAACCCGAGGATGACGGGCAGAAAACGCCGACCATACCGCGATGTACGAGCGTCATGTCGAATATTTGGTTTCATCAGCGCTCAGTGCAAATAGCCCTCCGTTCCCTTAATATCCAAAAGTCGAGTGGTCCTGACGGAATCCCTCCTATAACACTGGTCAACAGTAGTTTTGCGGCCTGAAAACTAAAAGCTGTTTCTGTAAGAACTTTGTGTCCTGATCATATGTTTCTAAGAAATTTTCTTTCTATTGACTCAGGTTTTTAAGATATTTCATTCCGAAGTTTCAAAAATCTCGAATTTTAGTCTATTTCGGAATCACTTTACAACTATTCAAATAATTTATTTTCATGAGTTTTGATATAATATGTTTAGTAAATATACACATCTATTATTTAGATCTCAATTTAAATTGTATATTATATTTTTTTATTAAAATATGAGAGTTGAAAACAAAATTTTCTTTTTTCATACAAAAATTGTTAGTCCACGTAGTATGAGCCAGGTAAAACATTTTAAAAACCATCATAAAATTGGGGAAATTAGTCATAACTCATTGAAACAAGTTACATTCTCAATAAGAAGTGTCTCCATCTGGCATACATTTACCAAAACTAATAAAAATGAATACTTTCAACTGCAATGTGATTCTGAAATAGACTAAAATGCGAGATTTTTGAAACTTTGGAATGAAATATTTTAAAAATCTGAGCCGATAGAAAGAAAACTTCTTGGAAACATATATTGTGCACACAAAACTCTTATAGAAACTGCTATTAGTTTGCAGGCCGCACATTTTTTTTTTGATTTTGTTCCCCTGTGTAATTAATGTGTGTAAAAAATTGTGCTCCAGAGTTGGCTCTGATCTTAATGCGTCTTTTTCGGCTCTCCTGTTTTTTTGGCATTGTACCGCCTTCCTGGAAGACAGCCTTGGTGTACTCGATCCCCAAAAAAGTTGACCGCTCAAATCCTTCCAATTACCGACCAATCGCTATAACTAATTTAAAATAAAATCGAATCAATTATTATCAATAGCCAGCTCCTTCGAAACTTGGAAGGCCAGTGATTACTAAGTGACAAACAGTACAGATCCCGTAAGGGTCGCTCGGCTGGTGATCTCTTGACGTACCTAACTCATCGTTGGGCTCAGGCGATTGTGTCGAAGGGAGAGGCATTGGCTGTTAGTTTGGACATTGCGAAGGCCTTTGATCGGGTTTGGCACAATGCGCTGCTATCAAAGCTTCCATCATATGGGCTCCCCGAGAAATTATGCAAATGGGTCATGCGGGATCCGCGGATCCGCGTTTTGCAGGTGCGGGATCCAGCAGGTTAATAATTGGCGCGGGATCCCGCGGGATTGCGGGATCCCGCTTTGCGGGTATGCAATCCCTAAACTTGATAGATAGTATAGAGAATCTGTCAAAAAAGTTGTGGATAGCTTATGGCACTCGGGAAGTGGTCAAACAGGTCCTAAATAAATTAAATTAATAATATTTTAAATGTATTTATCAAAACATACGTTAAAGCGCCAGTGTAGTGCCAGTCTAGTGTCTAGTGTCTACTCGTAACATAGTAAAACAGAATGGTTAATTAACATTGCTCACACGGAAAATATTGTAAATTATTATTTCTTGCCTATGAAACTGTGTGTTTGAGTTAAGGTGAACGCAGATTTGGCCGCACCGCAGTCGCCGCATTTAGAATTCTTTATTATATAACTTCATATAAAGTTTATATGAAGTTATAGGCAAGCTCGCATACCTACCGGCTACCCGCGCCGCAGTCTTCGCAACTTCTACATTCTTTATATGAAGAATTCGAAATGCGGCGACTGCGGTGCGTGCGGTGCGGCCTAATCTGCGTTTACCTTTATTGTGCAAGCAAGCAATGCGTATTGAACTACGAATAATAAAACCTAAGAAAACGTAACTCCCATACTAATATAGTTTTAAATTTGGTTCCATTCGAACTGTCATGTAACACCAGCCTTTATACCGCTCAAGGTCACCAAATGTATGAAAAGTGAACCTAAGGTACACTTTTTTGACAAGTATTTTGGAGCATGTTTTTTGGCGGAGTTACTCTTCCTTAGATTTTATTATTCGTAGGTATTGAACGAGTATTGAACTCGAATATTTTGTAAATTGAATTATATCATTAATATTTTCAGAATTCTTACCACCAGGGGGCGTAGCTCAGATGGTAGAGCGCTCGCTTAGCATGCGAGAGGTACCGGGATCGATACCCGGCGCCTCCAAAAACTTTTCTAATTTTTTATACTTTTTTGCGTCTTGTAAGCGCGAGTAATTTTTATTAATAAAAAAAATAACCTCTCTTATCTGTCCCATGGCGTAATAAACGAATCCTCTTCTTTTGGACCTATAATGCAATGTCAATCCGTGTCTAGTTTCGTTCTCGCATATAAAACTTGGCGCCCGCATTCGTGGGTAACTAAACTTCAGATATTCGTGCAGATTGTCCAATCCGTTGAGGAAATCCCTCATGTGTCGGCCGAGAACTGATAGAACCCTGTCGTATCCGTACTGAGAGACGAACCCGACGAAATATACACCCATTTGGTCCATAAACTGCCTTTCTGTTATTCCTAGTACCTGAAAAAATGAAGATATACCTAATATTAGAAGCAGCGTTGCCAGACGTCCCGATTTTGGCGGGACGTCCCGATTTTTTCATCAAAATTAAATGTCCCGCACGGGACAGGCTCAGTCCCGCTTTTCGGGGAAAGTCCGAACGTAGGTAGATAAGTACGTGCAGCGTAGAAAGAACGGTGCGTAATGAAGATAAGAGTGTGGGAGGTAGAGGGGTGTATTTTCTTTGGCTACTTTTGCTATCTATTGTCACGTAAACGTTATTTTAACGCAAAAAAAGATAAAAATTCAAAAGCTTTTGATTAAATTATACATTTTTTTTACTTTGTCCCGCTTTTGACTGAAGAATCCCGCTTTTTCACTCAAAAAGTTCCAAATTTCCGACTTGGCACGAAAAAAATCTGGCAACGTTGATTAGAAGTGTTATATTAGTATAAGAAGTGAAACTCAGTTTATAGTATAAAGGTATGCGGCATACGGCATACCGTATGCCGTATATATGAGGTTTTTCGGTTTAAAATATAAACTTTAGATAGATAAAATTAAAACAATCTGATAAATGAAAGAACACAACATTGCTTTTAATTTTTTTAGGAGTTCTACTTCGTACTTGGCAATTGGCATTTGGAAATAAAGTTAAAATAAAAGTTCTAAAGGTTGAACCTTCAAAGCCTTTATTAAATAAAAGAATAAATAAAAAGTTGAATTCCAAAAGTGTACATATTATATTGGTGCCACAGCTGACCACGCGCACGGTCCACGTATGCGCATTGCGATTAGGCTTGCCAGGCCATAAAATGCAAAGGCCGGACTGCGCACTATATAAGGCCGGACATTTTAGCCTAAAAGCCGGACATGTTTTTTTTATTGCCAAACATAATGTTTTTACAGCTGGGCTGTTGAAAAAAGTATTTATACGTGGTGAAAAGTGAGGATATTCGATATTTATTAAAAGATGGACATAATATTTATAATAAAAAAACTCGTTTACGAATTTGAAATGTTTATTAAGTTACACTATTACAGTTTTACTTACAAATGGATCATCAGTCTTTTGTAGATAATTAAATATTATTAAAACTAAAAAACAAATGAATATAGCTCTCTTTTGGCATTCTTAATACTATAAACTAAAAAATATAATAAAACAAATAAAAATAATCATTCTTCTGGAAAGTAACAAAAAGATAATATTAATTTTACGGCTAGGTAAGAATTTACTTTATAGTAGGTATTTATAGAACAATTTAAAATCTTTAAAAAATAACAAAATCTAGTTATATTTGGCACTTGCACCTACTTTGTCAAGAATTTCGTTTTCCTTAGAAATCATATCGTAAAATTCTTTACATGTTAATTTTAAATTGCATAACAAGAACATCATCTTAGCAATTGTATCTGTTTGTAGTCTACTGCGTTCCTTTGTCCACTGGGCGTTTATTAAAGAGAAAACTCTTTCAACGTTGGCATTGTGGCCTGGTATTGCAAAATAATATTCTGCCAACTTAAGCAGTTCCGAATAAAATTCTTCATTATTAAATGATTTAAAATACGAGGTCCACTTCTGATGTGCCAACAGCTTTTTAAAGTCAGAGTCATCTTCGTGTTGCTTTAAAAATTTTATGAAGTTTTGCCACTGATCAAAAAATTTATTGTCATTTAACTGTACATTTTTTCTAGACAAAGTGTCTATCGTTTTTGCCCCTTGTTCCCAGCTTGGAATATTAGCTAAAGTCATCCACTGAAAGTGTTTTAGGTCAGTACAAAATTCACTGGTCCAGGAATTCAGGTAATCTTTGGCAATATTGTACATTCTTCTCATGTTTTGTTTAAAATCTTCTACCTCATCCCGACGAGCCTCCGATAAACGCCGTAAAATTTCGGTCACTTTCATTGGGCAAACATTTTGTTCCAATCTTTCGTTTATATTTTCCACTACTTGCGAACACTGATCAATTACTTCATTGACAGAAATATCAGCAGTTTCAGTGTGTTTGATTCGGCTTTGGTATATAGACATGAAAGAATGTAAGAGCCATAAATAACACTCAGAGAAGTCATTTTCGAAAAACATTTGCAATGTTCTGGCCGGATAACTCAGTGAAAGAAAGTATGACTTTAATGGCTCGTACATTTGCAAGATTCTCTCTATGGCGGGATAAAGAGATAGCCAGCGGGTTTTTGAATGGCTAAGCATACGTTTAAAATCAATTTCCAATTCTGAACAAACTTTTTTTAAAGCTTCAGTACGAACTGTGAAGCTGGCAAAATGGTTGTGCATTTGCATCACTATGCTGTCTACACAGATTGGTAAAGATTCGATTGCGTGATGTACGGAATTGCTGAAGATATGTGCAATACATCCAACACCGACCATATCATCGTTTTGAGTAGCTGATTTGAGTCTACTGTAGACGCTGTTGGTCCCACTTCTCTCTCTACCGCCAAAGTTAGTATTGGTGTTGTCCGCTGAAAAAGCTATTAATTTATCCAATAAGTTTTTGTCCGTCAAAATGGTGTGTATGTAAGTGGATATTGTTTCAGCAGTCTCGTTCGGTAAGGTCTGTAGCTCCAGTAATTTAACTTGAATTCCTCCCTTTTCAGGGTTGAAATATTGTATAAGCACAGGAAATAGCTTAATAGCACCATGGTTGCTACTATCTGTGGAGACGCTCAAGTATCTGATTTTTGACACTTCTTTTAACATATTTTCTTGGGCAAATGGGCCTAAAACATTTTTTAGGATAGCTTCAGCTTTTGAGCGGGAACAGGTTACATCTTTTGCGATTTTCGAATCTGGATATATACTCTTGCAAAGTGGAGCTGTGCAATCTAGTGAGTTAAATGATTCGTGATGTTTAACGGTATGATAAACCAGAGTAGCTTCTGTGGCCCGAACGCTCCGTTGAAGATTTAAGTTCGCATTGGATTCCATGAAAATATCAATTCTTGATGTAGATGCCGTACTACGAATCTTCATTTTGTGTTTTTCGGTATTTAAATGCTTTTCTAAGTCAGCTTTGCCCTTATTAGCAATGGAAATTATTTGATCACAAATTACACATTTTGCGTCCCATGGCTCTTTGCCAGATTTGAACATCTTGTATTGACTTTTTAAACTGTCAGAAAATATACATTTTCTTTTCGACATGACTAATAGAGAGATCTGAAACAAAGATGTTGTACTTGTATTTGAGGTTTGTCAATAACACATTAATGCTACAAATAGGAAAATATAAAACTAACTCACCAAAAATACGGTCGCCGCTAACTGAAATACTTAATTGTACGTGAACACACGCCAAGCACGCGCAAACGCCACGCGTTCCTAGGGCAGACTAACGGGCGCGAACCTGTCTGCGGACGGTGCGAGCAGCGGGGCGGGGTAACCACGCTCACGCACGCCACGCGCGGCGCGGCGCGAATCGCGGGCCGGAAGATAGTTTGCTCTCCGCTCGCCCTTGTCCGTTCGGGTCGGGCGCTCGTCCGCCCATCGTCGTACGAATCGCCACTCTGACAAAAAGCCTGACAAAAGCCGGACAGGCCAAACACGTACATATTTGGCCGGACGCGACTGCAAAAAGCCTAACATGTCCGGCTAAAGCCGGACACCTGGCAAGCCTAATTGCGATGTATATGTTACGGCTAATAGCCGAAGTGCGGCTACACCTAGTTTTAGCCGGCTACAACTAGGTGCAGCCTGCCACATGCGGTTAAACCTAGGTATATCCTACTTATCTTCGGTTACAACTAGATTTAGCCTTTATTATAGCGGCTAAAACTAGGTGCAGCCACACACCGGTGGTTAAACTTAGGTGCATCCTATTTATTATCGGCTAGAACTAGGTTATCAGTTCAGTCGTGCACTGAGTCCCCGAGAGCGTCGCGATGTGCAGTGTCAAGTGTGCTCCTGCGCATCGCGACAAAACGCAGTGGAATGGCCTAGAAGCAAGCCCCCAGTGGGGCCTCTGCTCGGCTTGGGAAGCAAGTAAAACGCTCCCATCGAGAGGAGTCTGCAGCTCACTAAGCAGACGTCCGCTGATGAAGTTGTGGTGTCGTACAGTGCCCGCGACTTCGTCAGGAAGCGGTGGCTAGGAGCACCGTAGAGTTTTAGTGGGTAGGGCCGCGGCACACACCATCTTCGCCCGCGGCGAGCCCCACATATCCGCAGTGGGAGTCCCCATCCCCTGCGGAATGCGTCACAGCATTTTTCGACATAAAAAAAAGGTGTAGCCGCACTTCGGCTATTAGCCGTAACAAATATACTATATTGTTACATAGGAGGAGTTCTTTCATTGTTGGTCATATTGCTAGGTAGATAAGGTTTGAAATAGTTTAATGGACGATGATACATAATAATGGCTATGGCGACTGTACCTACACTTTTATGCACATAATCATATGAATCACTATTTCGCCATCGTAAACAACGGGGGTGTAACTCAGTGGTAGAGTGTCTGCTTCGCATGCTGAAAGTCCTGGGTTCAAATCCCAGCACCTCCATACATTCGTTTTGAATTTTTTTAAACCTCTTTTGATCTATTATAATATAATATGTAGTATGTACATAGTAATTATTATTATATTTATTTTTTAGAAACATATTTTTAATTATTTTAATCATAATATTATATTCATTCATTTGTGATTTTGTTTGAGTTTGCTCTACAGAAGCTCAAACTCAAACAGAATTAAGAATTGTATGGCTGAGAATTATAAATCTGTAAAATTAAAAATTGTAACTTGTCAGTTGTGATTAAAAAAACTACCAATAAAATAATAAATAAAACAACTATTGGTCCATGCGAGACCCAAAAAGCTTGTGTGGCCCATGAGGGGATCGAACCCGCGACCTTCGCGTTATTAGCACGACGCTCTAACCAACTGAGCTAATGGGCCCTTAGTGCTTGTGACAAAATAGGTGTTAATTTTATAGGAATTTAAATTTAGACTACAAAGTAACAACCATCTTAATATATCGCCGCCCCCACCGAATAAAATCGTAATCAAAAAATCTAAATTTTACAGGAAAAAATAAAAACTGTTTTTGGCTCATAACTTTTTAACAGGTTCACACAGGAAAATTATTTTTATACCAAAAGAAAGCTAATTTTTTTTTGCGATATCTTAATGTTTTTAAAAAAATATAATGATATTTCTTACTGAGATTATAAGTCAAAAAGTATAATACCGAAATTTAAATAGAATTTTTGTCCGTAACACATCAATACGATATTATTCGGGTAAGTTGTCGACAACGAACTACACAGTAATAGTTGGATGCGATCCTATTGGCTGTCTTACAGACATGTTTACTGGCTCTGTAATCGACTGTTACCAATATATTCGACGCTAAGAGTAAGTCACATGTTAATCGTAAAATATGTTAACTTTATTATTCCATGGCAAGCGAAACATACTTTTTATATGTAAAAATATAATACAGAATTTAAAAAACTTAAAATATATTGTAATAATTAACTGGATTCTTAAATAAAACCATTTTTTATTTTTATTTTATAGGTATTTTAATAATTTTATAACAAAAGGTAAGTATATAAAATTTTACAGTAATATAACAATCAGTTATCCTTTTTTTATACCTCCGAAGCAGAGTAGACAGAATGATAGAGTATGCCGACTTAGAACTGATGTAAAAAATTTTAAGTATGTAACTGTCAGAATTCAATTTCAAAATCTTATTTTTAAAAATAAATTATACCAGCCAGCGCGCCAGCCTCTAACTTATCACCCCCAAACCCGACGAATTTGACAGATATTGAAACCTGTTCATTTCTTTGCAGTCGAACTACTGGTAGTTATGTCTATTATGTCCGAAGCCTCATCTAGGTTTAATAACTAAAAAGGTCCAAACACCGAAAACAACATTTAAAAACTTTTTTAACTAATAGTCTGATTAACAAGTGCCGTTTTCCTCAAAACCTGATCTAATGCACCGAAAATTATGATTTTGGTCTCATTCGATTTGGAATACCATGTAGAACATTTTATGAAAATTCCAAGAGGGGCTGAAAAAAATGCAAAAGTTATAAACAATTAAGTAAACATAAAAAGAAGGGTTTAGTTTTCTTTTTATATTTCGAAAACTATTTGAGTTAATCAAAATTTAAAAATAGATCCTTAAAGAGCAGGTAATTTCCTAAAAAAAATCCTAGATCCTGGAACCTTATCAACAATCCTTATAACTTTAATTGAGCGGCGAAAGTAACGGTAAAAACGCGCAGTTCGGGTTTCGCATGAATTGCCGCAATCTGCCACGTGAACTAAAAAATATATTTGAACTGATTAAATATTAATATAAAGAAATAAAAAAATTGGGTACTAAGTAGACATATTAATAAACAATAATCCATCGACAAAAATAAATTATCATAATTTGTTTAATTGTTATGCTTTTGTTCATTTGTTATTAGTCACCATTTTAATTATTATTCTTTTGAGCTAATTTTAAAAGGGCTTAGAAGAGATATCCGGTGGAAAAATTCAACAATTTTGATTTTTCACTTTTTTATGAACAATCAAAGGCATTCATTAAATTTTCATGTAAATATAGCAATTAGGGGTTTTTCATCAATAAAAATGATTATTTAAATTTTATTAGTTATAAATAAAAAATATATAATATATTGTTATCTGGCTTCTAACGGTAACAAAACAAAATAGTAACAATAATTGGATATAAAAGTACCGTAATTGCTTTATTTACATGAATAATTTTGGAATGACTTTGAATGTTAATAAAAAAGTGAAAAATAAAAAAAAATGAATTTTTTCAACGGGAATCTCTTATATGGCCTATTAAGATTAGTTCTAAAGAATAATAAAAAAATCTAGATTTCTTGTTTTGAAATAATCAGCGTTTTTATGTTAACATTAAAATGGTGACTATTAACAAATGAACAAAAGCATAATAATTAAACAAATTGTGATAATTTATTTTTGTTAACGGATTATTGTTTATTCATAATATGTCTACTTAGTACCCAAATTTTTTAATCCTTAATATCAATATTTAATCACTTAAAATATTTTTTTAGTTCACGTAGCAGATTGCGGCAAATCACGCGAAACCCGAACCACGCGGTTTTACCGTTACTTTCGCCGCTCAATTAAAGCTATAAGGATTATTGGTAAGGTTCCAAAATCTAGGATTTTTTTTAGGAAATTTCCTGCTCTTTAAGGATCTATTTTTAAATTTTGATTATCTCAAATAGTTTTCGAAATATTAAAAAAAAATCCAAGCCCTTCTTTTTATGTTTACTTAATTGTTTATAACTTTTGCATTTTTTTTCGCACTTCGGTAAACAAAATCACAAATGAAGATAATGTAAACAATTATTATTGCTTGACCTTCGAAACACGTGACGAGGTTAAGGCTATCACTTTCTTTTATATGCCGACAAAGCGAGAGCAATGTATAGTACTTTTTGATGTAAGCATTAGCAAATTGTCGCAACCTGTAAAGTAAACCCTTGTCGCAATGTACGCAAAGTACTATCGTGAGATGCATTACTACATTTATTTAGGTCCGCTTTAGACAGTATTCTATAATAACCATTATTACTTTTAGAACATACAATCGCAATATATAATTACTAAAAATATGAAATGTACTTTTTACCCGAATAATATGGTAATGTCCTGACTGACATCTGTTTTTAGCCGCCTTTTGTTTTTTGGTACCGGAATAAGATCGCGATATCAGTTAGCCATATTAGTTTGGTCATTCAGAAAATAGTAATATTTTATTGTCATAGTGTTCGTCGTAAAGTTTGTTGCTTATGCGTAGGCGAATAATACATGTATGTTTATTACAAAATATCTATCTCAAAAACTATCAGTCCGACCGCTATGAAAAAAATTCACGAGGTGGAATTGGCCTTCAAAAGCAATAATCCGTTATAAAAGCACTTCTATAGTAATAGTCGATTACGATACTATTCGGTGGGGGCGGCGAATTATATATTTCTTGTGTGCGTGTGTATGTGACTGAACTCCTCCTAAACGACTGGACCAATTTTGATGAAATTTTTTGTGTGTGTTCAAGGGGATCTGGGAATGGTTTAGATTCACAATTTTGTCCGCTGGACAATGTTTTTTTAATTAATTTTTAATTTATTAGTAGTTGTTGATTTTGGAATGTTTTACATTGGATCCGACAGTCGGCTGCCATCGCAGTGTCAAATTTTAAATAATATTCGAATTCGGATTTTAATTTTAGTCTGTCCGACAGTTAGCGCTTCGACCAAATTAAAAAAAAATACTTTATATACTTAATATGGCAAAGAAACGTTTGCCGGGACAGCTAGTAGACTTATAATATTATATACTGTCGTGGTTACAACTTACAAACTACGTAAAGTTTTTTGACAATATGTTGAAGCGTGTACGCTTCAACATATTGTCAAAAAATAAACGTGTGTACCGTACACGCTGTCATAAAAATAATGTTGTCGTGTTACACAATGTTTTATAATGTTATATAACTGCTGTCTGGGAGCACCTTAATAATGATAATACTAATAAATAAAAAAGACGGGTTGCACTCCGGGAGTGCCGACAAAATTGAAAATTTGATTATTTACGTTGTGCATTGTTTTTTAACCCATTGTTTATGAAAATCGATTAAAAAAATAATACAATAAACGATCGTTTTAATTAATTAATCGAAACCCTTACAATCGATTAAAAATATCGACAATCGAAAAAAAAAGCTGCTGTCAGACACTTCTCGCGACAGTTGTCTTGCAGGTGGAAACACGGCCTTAATCAGCGCGTCTGCTAAATAACTTATTTCCCTGACTGTACATTTCTGCTAAACAACTCATTTCACCGACTGTACATTTCTGCTTAGCACAATTTTCCCCGACTGTACATTTCTGCTTAGCACAATTTTCTCCGACTGTACATTTCTGCTAAACAACTCATTTCCCCGACTGTACATTTCTGCTTAGCTCAATTTTCCCCGACTGTACATATTTTCTGCTAAACAACTCATTTCTCCGACTGTACATTTCTGCTAAACAACTCATTTCCCCGACTGTACATTTCGTTCGAGTTCGACACAAAACACTACTCTCCAACCGTCTTACGCTTTTTCTATGGGTTTTCGATCAACACGAAAATCTGACGCGAGTTTCACAGTTTTTACCCATCCCATAAAAGTGCTCAACGCCGCTAAAGAAGTTTTCACTTTAAAAATATTTAATAGTTCAACGTACGTACGACGAAGTATGTAGGTACGGTCGATATTACAAAATACTGTGACGTATTAATATCGTGTAAGTATTCATTATTTTTGTGTATAAAGTTCCAAGGGGATATCAGATTTCGTTTTCCTCTTTCATTCCAAGTGACACGTTTAACGAAATATTACTGGAAAATACCCCCCAAGACAAATTACATTCTATGGTAGAAATCTAGGACATATATTTTTTTAATGTAGGTACCAGAAGGTAGACCTATGTCCACTTCTGAATTCTGATGCAAAAAAAGGAATACAATATAGGAATAGGAAGGATTATAAGGAGTGTAATTTCTCTTGAGGTTAATTTACGTTGGCTCTATGCGTTGTATACCTATACCTAGAGTCTAGACTCTAGAGTCTAGAGCGCTGGTCTAGACTCTAGAGTCTAGTCAGACTAGTCAGACTAGTCAGTCTAAATTGTTCGTTTTCTGTTCAGCATTATTTTCTTTTTTAAGGCTTATCTAGATTCTAGCGATATAAGTCTTCTTCACTCTAACAACCGTTAACCGGCGTAAATTTTAATCTCCACTTTACGATCCATTGCATTTTACGGTGACACTCTGCGGGTTGTTTTCGGAAAAGCATAACTTCTCATTACGCGTAATAGGTTAAGTTGGGGAGAGCTTAAGGGATTTATTATGATGTTACAAAATACTGCCACGCTGTCCTTTCGACCGCGAAGAAAAAGTAGTACACTGCAGTGCCGTAAACAACTAAACAGCCTTTTTTGCGCCCTGTGCGAGCATCTACAACTGGGCCCTTGTTTTTTTTTCAGATATTATTATAGGTACCCAGAGCAATAATACAATAGGCCACATCTCAATGATATAGGCCTATTTTATTGTTGGAATCGAGCACTAGGGGTGCAGCGGTAACTTAGCGGGAACTTATCGGGAGAAAACCGAAAAAATAATAGTCCTGACTCCTGCGGTCTGGCCATTCTTGCGCCCCCAAATTCTACGCCCTGTGCCTGGGCACCGGTTGCCCTATTTACGGCGCTGGTACACTGTACAGGTACTTATACTCTATAGAGTATAAGTACCTTGTAGCTGTAAGCTTACATTCGATAATTTTAAATCAGGAAACTTGGAAATGAAGACTTTTTAAAGGCAAAAATAAAACTTTGTCCACAGGGACAGCTCTCAAATCTCAAACAATTCCGTTGCGCAGAAATTCATTTATCACGCGGGGCACCGTACATTTTCGGGGATAAATTAATGTCCTTTCCCAGAAAATCGTTTCAACGGCTTAAGCGGGAAAGGTAACAGACAGACATGCTTTCGCATGAATTATAGATAACATTAGTATGGATATGGCTAGAAAGGGGGATAGTGGATATTTCTTTGTGTTTATATACCTAATATAATGCGTTTTGTATATTTTGTCCCTAAGGTAATATTATTATGTTTTTACGCTACATTAACTTGTCATATTTTTTAAGATGGCCATCTAAAGTTGACGAGGGATAGAAAAACCATCATTTATGTCCCCCAAGTACTATTACTTTAAATATAAAATCCCTTTGTCCTCTTTTGTGTCCCTAGTACTTGTATAGAATATCATTATGATAAAACGGTATATTTTATGATGCTTTTTGATCCCAAGCGTCAACCTTAATATGTAGAGTACAGCTGCAGCTGTTGTATTAACATGATATTAACCAAGTTATTAGATAATATAAAAATAAAAATTTTTATTTTTCTTATAAATTTTGAATCAAATGCTTTTAGAATGCTCTAGCGCCAACGTTTTGCTAGCCATTCTATCATGTAGGTATCTTTGTAATTAGTCTATCATGTAAGTCGTCACTTCAAACATAGGTAAGCATGCACATGACGTCATCACATGAAAGTATGAAAAAGATTTTACCATTGACTTGCAAAGATTCGTTATAGTAGACTGCAGAAGTCAGAACATACATACGACTAAAATTGCCATATTTCTTTTACTCGCAAAAACATCTGATAATAGTCCATTGAAATGTTACAATTTTAGGACCGAATATTACATTTATTAGAGGACGCAATTTTATTTTTGGAATATGTTGGGGGGCTCAATAGAAGCTTAACCTCAAGTTTGTGGGGTCGCTACTCTTGTCCCCCGGCCGCCATCTTGAAAAAAGGGGTTACAACACTATTTTCGTGATATCTCGGAAACTATAAGTCTTAGAGAAAATTTATAAGAACATAATTTGTTGCAAATTATTTCGCCTACAAATATGTTTATATAACTTTTTACCCTAAATAAAAAAATTAAAAAGTTATAAGCAAAAAAGTGATATTTTTTTTAAAAAGGTTTATTATCACTCTTTAACTTTGTTTAATACATTTTACAAAAAAAAAAAACCGGCCAAGTGCGAGTCGGACTCGCGCACCGAGGGTTCCGTACAAACCTGCAAGGTTTACAAAGTTCGTTCATTACGACAATCGAGTATGAGGAAATGGGTAGTAAGTTTAAAATTATTAAAAAAAAATATATTATGTGATGTAACTAAAAATGTATGGTTTTCGTAATTTTTCCTTTATCTATGCTATAAGACGTTGCTTCGTACCAAATTTCAAGATTCTGAGTTCACGGGAAGCACCCTGTAGGTTTTGATTCCCTTGCAAGTGTCGAAAATTTGCGGCATAAACGGCTGTATCTTTTGATTGCGTTGGCTTAGAAGTTTGATTTTTTCACAGCTTCAAGGGACAGTAGACTTGAGTAATTGATATAAATTTCAGCTTCATACTGACGCGTTCCTGAGAAAAAGGGTCTTGACAGACGGACAGACGGACAACAAAGTGATCCTATAAGGGTTCCGTTTTTTTCCTTTTGAGGTACGGAACCCTAAAAATACCTCAGAACAACCTTGTTATTGATCTTTTGAGAAAAAGATCCCTTAATCCCCCCGATCTCATGAAATAAATTTTATGCAGATGCAAAGGAAACTGTGAAAGCATGTGTGGCTGTAGAAAAGCGGACCTAAAGTGCTCTACAGTATGCCTACTATTCTGTAAAACTTTTCTGGCCTGCTTTTCTTCAGCCACAGTCTACAGTATGCCTATTACACTACATAAATATATGCAAACTATATTATAGTATGCCTACTTACTATACTAATCTGCACATGCCCACTATACTACAAAGCATTTCAGTCCTGCTTTTCTGCAGCCACGCATGGTTCCACAGTTTCCTTTGTATCTGCAGGAAATTATTTTCATGGGATCGGGGAATCTTTTTCTCGAAAGATCATTTACAAGGTTGGTCTAAGGTATTTTTTTTTGTAAAATGTGTTAAACAAAGTTAAAAAGTGATAATAAACCTTTTCAAAAATTTTCTCACTTTTTTGCTTATAACTTTTAAATTTTAAATTTAGGGTAAAAAGTTATACAAGCATATTTACAGGCCAAATAATTTGCAACAAATTATGTTCTAATAAGTTTTTTGTAAAGTATAGTTATATATAGTTATATATAACTATACTTTACAAAAAACTTATTAGAACATAATTTAAAACCCGCGATAATGGAATCGCCCATTTATGACATCATTAAATTACAATTATATGAGTGAAATGGAAGAGACCCATTTCATGGTTATCCCCAAATTATGATGGATGGGGTCTCACCGCCATCCCTAAAGTTATAATTAATCCTTAATCCACAGTCCAAGTTTTAAGTTATACTGGTTTATAGAGTTGTAGGCTGTAGCCAAAGATTTAAATTGTTAGATTAGGCTAGATTTTTGTCGCTATTAAAATAAATACAATAGCAATAACATGCTATTGCTTATAATCTCGCGCCTCGCGGTATACGGTATACCGCGCGTTTGGGCGCATATAATATAAGTAAATCGAGCCTTTGTCCTGTAGGTCGATGCTGTTTACAGTTTGCAGGAACGTGTATTACTTTCTTGTACGAATGAGGTATAAAATATGTTGACTCTTGTTAGTTAGCAGTGTCGTAGGGTCAATTCAGACCGCATCCAAACAAAAACATTTTTATGTTAAGTGACGCCAAGACAGCACTGTCTGTGGCACTGTCAAGAACTTATAAAATCTTACGTCAAGCAAAGTTTCTGATTGAACTAGACCTTTACAGGGTCTAGCTATAAATAACACAAACTAATAAGTATTACGTAATAAATATTTCAACATGGCGTTATATTAATTTTTACCAGTTGTTTAAATAGCTTTTTATACTTAGTAGGTAACGAATTAAAAGTAAAAACTGGGCATATGTGCCTACTACTAATTTAAATATTTTAGAGCCCGGAGAAGGTTATAAACCACGTTAAACTAGCGCCACCCATAGGCCATAATTTAATTTTATTCCTCGAAAACCAGACAAATTTTAAAAATCGAGTAACGTAAGCACTATAAAATTATTATTTAAAAATTGCGTGCAAAATAAAAATGGTAACTAGTTTATTACACTGACGAAAATTCATACTTATAGCGCGTTTTTATCGCTTTCTAATGATAAAACATGTCGCTCTCTGATGGTGTACTTGCACTCGGCTCGACTTGTCTATGGTGCTACCGTGCCCCCAGATCATACATAATATATTAATTTATATAATAATAATAATAATGTCTATGGACGCTTCATACCACGTCAGTCTGGCCCCGTGCTAAGTACCTGAAGGACTTGTGTTACAGGTACCAGACAACGGAAATATATTTAATACTTTTATACTATACATATATTTAAGATTTTTATTATATTATACACGTTTAATACACATCCATGACCCAGGAACTTTATAAACTTTTTGTTCCGTCGGCGGGACTCGAACCCGCGACCTCCGGCTTGAGCTACCAACGCGCTCACCACTGCGCCACGGAGGGTCCATGGCCCTGTATGGAGCTCCTGTCTGGGCGGACAACCTTAAAACCCAGAGCAGAGCGATACTGAGAAGTCCTCAGCGACTGATGGCGCTACGGATCATACGCGGATATCGCACAATATCCTGCGAAGCAGCGGTAATCCTCGCCAGAACCCCGCCTCGGGACCTGGAAGTGCGGGTTCTGAGCGAAATCTATTATCGCACAAACCTAGGTTTATCCGTCTGAGAGAGACGTAAGACGCTAAGTAGTACCCACTAGACCTAAAATGGCACAGAAACAAAGTGATAATACTGAGTATAATATTATGTGTCCTTTATATTGAGTTCACTGTAAAAGTAGCTTCGCTGGAAGCAGTGGCGTAACTATAACATCCGGGGCCCGTGGCAAATTGATGGGGCCCTATGAGTAAAAATCATCACGTTAATAATAAAACAATGTATACAAAATTCTGACCTCACGGCCAAGAGGCCGTGAGGTCAGAATTTGAGGTCAAAAAGGGTCGGGGGCCCGAGGCATTTTGCCAGCCCTGCCACCCTATAATTACGCCACTGGCTGGAAGAGCAAATTTTATTCGTGATTTGTCCATACATAAATTTTCCCTTACAAAAGACAGCTTTTTTCAGGAAAATGTAGGATTCCCGCGGAATTCTTTATTTATGTGAGTGGATCTAATAAGTTGATTAAGTATTTAAATACTTTGCGAAATCATTAGAATCAGATATAATCGGCATACTTAAGACTCATAATAAGAATATGACCCCAATATTAGCTGAATTTAGAATCGCCATATAGAAGGACAGTCGCACAGTTTTATATTTATATTCGACAGAGAGATCCATCAAAATGATAAATAAATCAACGCGAATAGATCGTAAATACTTAAATAGATCTATGAAGTGATATAAATATATCGTGAATCGTGATTTCCTAGTTTCATAGTTTGTTGATCTGAAGCTCGTCCCTACTACTACCGGACCCTATTACTGTAAGACTTCGATCATCGATGTCTGTCCAGTGGCGGGGCAAGACCAAAATTTTATGTGGGCGAGATACATTTTGCGAGGCCCCCTAGGCCTGAATGGGTTATTTTTAGACAATATTTTTTTTATAAATAGTGTCTCAAAACGCGTAAATTCCCCAAAAAAATCTTTTTTGGGGATTTTTTTGGGGAAGCGAGGCGCGGCGAGGCGGCGCGAGGCCGTGGACGGTCGCCCACATCGCCCACGCCTTGCGCCGACTGTCTGTCTCTAGGCTGTATCTCAAGAACCGCGATAGCTGGATAGTTGAATTTAGTGTTGTTTTTGTTTGATATAATTTGTAAACATGTCCCAGTATCCGTACCCGCTGGTGGTGAAAATGTTTATTTTCTGAAAATTTCATTTCCGCACCCAACAAAGGGGAGGAAAGCAAAACACGAAAATAAATCACGAAAAAGCTGCGTTTGTAATATTTCGGTTTTGTGACATTCCGTCTGTAAAATGTAAAAATATAATTTGTTTTCCAATTATTGCGGTGACTTTTTTACATTTTCGCAATTTACAATTTCACGTTACAGTAAAATTGTTCATATTTGGTTTGTCCGCCTACTCCTTTAATTTTACATTTTGCAAACATACTTAATCTAATTTTAAGTAATTTAGCATGAAATATAATAAGAGTATGATTACTCTGAAGTCTGAAACTCGACCCAGCGCGGTTTTAAAATTGCCAACTAAAATTGAACTTTATTTTTGACACAATGTTTTAAATAATGAATAGGAAGGTACAGCTCGACAAGGCTTTAAATGAACGTGGCGAGAAAAGGAACTAATGCTGTTTTCATTCAAAAACGTAATTTTTGACAGTTCTCCTTTACCAGCAGCGCTCATTGACACATTAATTTAAAGCCTTGGAATACTGTAGTTCATTGTAAAAGTTCTTCTGTCAGTCTTCTTCTTTTCCAGTAAAAGTAGCATTTTATATTATACTGGACAAGAATAGCTTTAATTCCATACTGCTGATTGGAGATTTCCAATAGCTATAATGGCGTACTTGCCGGGGTGGCGCGCTTTGCCGCACTCACTGCAATATATAACAATAGAGATGAATTTGCTTCGGTGAAAAACAATATGACGTTTCGCTTCGACTCTGCCCAAGTGTGAGTTGACCCTTTATTTCCCATTAGGACGTTAATAATAAAATATTACAACATTTAAAATTTTCGACAGTGCGGGTAGATTTATTAAGGGCGGTGGTCCAAGTGCAAAACGCTATCGTTGGTTATTGAATTTTATTTATGTTACGGGCTTCAACTTACCTCCTGCGAAGTCTTAGCGAGCCTCGCTATGAGGTTCTCCGGGTAGACCTGGTGCACGGAGAAGGAGGGCTGCTCGACGCCCGCCTGCCGCCGGATGTCCTCCCACCGCTCCTCGCCGTACGTCTGCCGGATGTACTCCGCCATGTTCTCGAGTAACAGCCCGTACATCGTGCCTGGGGGACGAATGGTGTTCGTTAAAGTTATTAATGAAAATAATAAGTAATGTGGTGTCGGTCAGTAGGTGCTGGAAGACGAATGGTTGTTATTAAGGTTTTTAAAGAAAAATAAGGTCGAGGTGGTACCAGTGGTCATTGACCCTTCTAGTCTAGAAGCTATATGAAAAACGCTTGCGCTGTATTCTGTTAACAGCTTATGTTCTCCAGCAGCAGTCCGTACATGGTGCCTGGGGGACGAATGGTTGTTGTTAAAGTTATTAAAGTCAGTGGCAACGCTTACAATATGGTCAATCTGGCATCAGTTTAGTCCATCAATCTATTAAACTGTAAAGGTTGACGCGAAACTGAACGTCTAACCCACGGATTGATGGACTAGTGATCATGTCCTTTCCCGGGACTTAAAGTATCTCCATTTTTTAAATATTTTTATGAAATAAGAGGGCAAACGAGCAAATGGGTCACCTGATGGAAAGCAACTACCGTCGCCCATGGACACTTGCAACATCAGAAGAGCTGCAGGTGCGTTGCCGGCCGTTTAAGCGGGAATACGCTCTTTTCTTGAAGGCTTGCAGGTCGTATAGGTCCGGAAATACTGCTGGTGATAGTTTGTTCCAGAGTTTTACAGTGCGCGGCAGAAAGTACATTGCCAAACAGTAAAATCTAATTAACGGTTTGGGCCTGAAGAGGCAACAGAGTACAGGCACACATACAGAACAGACACACTTTCGTATTATAATATATTTTCTAGCATAGTGATCAATACAATGCAAACGAAACAAACATAAAAATCTTTTCTTTATTAGACATTTAACAAAAGAGCTATATCAATCTATAGACATCTAATAAAATGTCTGGAGACAGTCTCCGTTGATCAGCTTCGTTTTTGTCAGTTCAATTCACCAATATATTTGGAAATTTAAATAATTGAAGGCTGAAGACGAATTAAGTTGAAAGCCTAATTTGATAATTTCATCCTTTGTTAATCATTGAACAATGGAAATATGACAAAGAAAGAACTTTTGAAGACAGTCTATTAATAGAGCAGAAAGCTTAAAAAATGTAAGATAATTCATAGCTAAGATTTTCATATTTTTTTAATACGTACTGAAAATATTCGTCTATTTGATAATAATATAATATATGTGTACTATTTTATATGTTTTTATCGTTTTTTTTAAGTTAGAAAACTGTAACTGTAAAGTTTTTACTCATAACATTAAGATTGTGTCTTGAAGCGACGTAAGCTAAGCACTTAATGTTTTTACAGTAACTTTGATCTTAGATTAAAATAATTTAAGATTTTAAGTCAGTTAGTGGAGTTAAGATTTATGCTAAATTTTGATTGAGCGGCTAATAGAGTTAATTTACTGTTTGAACTTGGGATGAAATTGTTTGTATTGAATGGTTTTGAGTGATTTATTATTCATTGACGCCTTTTCCTTATTTCTTTTGATCGACGAAATCTGCAGAATGTTATAAGTTTTGTCGAGAGCGCCACCTTTTAGACGCCTCCGTGGTCTAGTGGTTTAGACTGCACGTGGCTGCTTACTCGGAGGTCACGGGTTCAATTTCCGCGTTGAAAACATGTTATTTCAAAGTTTGGTTAGGATATTAATGCTACTGTATTGCTTAAAAGCTTGGTCCAGAAATACAGGCAACGCCTAGATTAGGCACTAGTCTCCCACAAAACCTGTGTTCATTATAGTATTCTAATTTTGTGGTGAGAAAATAAAGGTTTGTTATTATTCATTCAGGCTGATCACCTGATGTGATCATGCGTTGGATGGGCATTTTTTAAAGTTGACATGACAGAGAGTGTTTTTAGCATTAGTTCGTAATCATCAGCTTATTTACTAAATTACTAAGTACAGAAAAGTATAGTTTTTTTATTTATTACTTTATTGTATTGTGATGCATCTTCAGATTATAGGACGTCGATGGTCGGTAAATATAATTTTCTACTAAAGCCCTTCAATTTGAGTGTTGATTAAATTTGTTGGCATGGCTTAGACTTGACTCGCGGGATTTAGGACTCCTTAATCTTTGCGTCTGTCTTTGAAGAATTGTCTACGGACTAGGCTTGTTTCTGCGACTTCGTTCGTGTAAAATATTGAGAATATCAATACTAATATAACTAGCTAAAAGCCGAGCTTTGTGAGGGCTCGCGTCGTTTTTCAGTGTGGTAATAATCTTTAAGGCAGTTTTTATATACATATTTTAATAGTAACCAAACCTTGACTGACCAATGATAACACAACTTCATATAAATAAAAGTACAATGTTAAAGCACACATCAAAAGGTGATAGTTTCTTCCATAAAGTGTACCCAGTACCACAAAATGTTTAGGTTGTGAAAACACTATATGGCTCACTTCGCTTGCCCTGGCATTTATCAAAATGCCAGAATGTGTCTGTCTGTCTGTATGTTACTCCTTTAGTGTTCACGCACAAACCGCTTAACTAATTTTGCTTGCTACGGAGATACTCCAAAGAACAAAGGATACTTTTTATCCCGAAAAATGTACGGTTCCCGCGCGATAAACGAATTTTGGCGCAACGCAGTTGCAGGTATCGACTAGTGAACAATAAAATGCTTTTATTACCTTTATGCGCTTATATTTTTATGACAACCTTTACCTCAGTCCATCTCTACATAATTTTTTCCAAATTACAAGGTTCGTCGATGTTAGCAAGCCAACAATCTTACTAATTAGACCTTAAATGTTGTTTAGTAATGAGTTATTAGATCGTACATTTTGTTGTTTGTATCTGTCTAGAGCTCGTAGGTTGTAGACACTAGACACAAACACCACGTATATAAACAGCCTCGTTATACGAATTAGGATTGCTCTCGAAACCTTGTTATTAGCTGAGGTCAGCACTCTGTTTCTGCTATTATATCTAATCCACCATTAAATAAACAGCTTCTTGCAAATCTGTCAAATACTAGAAATGCATCTACGCGTCGCGTTGGGGTCTGAATTGACCCCTTATGGCTGCCATACACGCTACGATCTACCGGAGAGGTCCACCTGCGCAGGCATACCTACAAAGGTGGAACTCTCCGATAGACCGAACGTGTATGGCATACTTTAGGTTATTTGGAAAAATAGCTGTTTCGTTCGGACACTAATTTTTATAACTAGTCTGTACATTGCACAAAATTAGCAAGACCTTTGACGTAGGTTTCCATATAAGTTGCTAGTGGAAGCCATACTAGTAACGATCTATAAATATATGACAATACAAAACGAATAACGATTGTGTCCGAAACAATAAGAACATTTAAAATTAGCCTTGCCATTGCGACTCTATATGGCATAGTAAACTACTGGCGTCATTGGTAAGATGACTATTGGAAGTCCAAGCAGGCTACTAGCTGACTCTTAAAAAACTCAATATACAATGTGAAACAAAACTAAGTTATAATACTTAAGGGGCCGGGTACCCTTGGAATTTCTCATACAAACGTAATACCAAAATCATTTTCACATACGAAAATATTTAACATGTTTGAGTTATTTTTCAGTTTAGAATAGTAATTACCTAGGTTCCTACACAAAAATTTACTTCAAAATATTTAAACACAAAAATTTTTTTTTGTTTTAAATTTTTTTTTAGTAAATTTACTACTAAATATTGTAACACTAAAAAATAGAGTAAAACACAAAAAAATATATAAATAAATAGTAAATTTACTACAAAATATTTAAACTTTAAAAAATATTTTTTAGTATTTAAATATTTTGTAGTAAATTTACTATTTATTTATATATTTTTTAGTGTTTTACTCTATTTCTTAGTGTTTAAATATTTAGTAGTAAATTTACTAGAAAAAAATTTTAAACAAAAAAAATTTTTTTTTTTGTTTAAATATTTTTAAGTAAATTTTTGTGCAGGAACCTAGGTAATTACAATAATAATGTTAAATATTTTCGTGTGACAAAATGATTTTGGTATTACGTATGTATGAGAAATTCCAAGGGTACCCGGCCTCTTAAGGCCTAAGAACATTGACAAAACATAAGAGTTTTCAAAAACGTGCTCGTGTTAAGAAATACATGACCCTAAATTAAAGACCGCTTGGTGCTACTTAGCGTTAAGGGTGGTTGGTGAAAACGGGCAAAAGTGTCTCTTATATCGATCTGTGAAAGTACAGTGCTGAACGAGCCAATTTTTTTTTGTGATTTGTATGGGCCAGCTAACGTCATGTTTTTTCCATACAAAGATAAAAAAGCGCTGCTATTTTCTCAACGAACTCTATATTTGGGACCCATACACACCCTAAAGTATTATCACATAGTTTTCTTACACCCTGTCGATATTATGTTTGTTTAGATTTTATGAATTAACTAGCTGTCTCACTTCGTAACACTTTAAAACCTTCCCTGGACTTCTACGAATATTTTAAGACTAAAATCAGCCCAATCCGTTCAGCCGTTTTCGAGTTTTAGCGCGACTAACATATTTGAAAATCCATTTTGATATATAAGAAGAAGAAGATACGTTTCCGCTCATCCAAATGTGCAATGCTTCGGCGCGAATTGGCAAACTAAGAGTGTCAAATTATAGGCAAAGTAAGGTTGTTCGCCAGATATTTCACGGGGACAAACTCGCTAAAAGATATGAATTATTATAAAATTCTTTGCCATTTACCTTATTTTCGGTAAAAATCATTATAATTCTGTCGGCATTCCCACAATGACACCTCCGAAAGTGTTTAGTGATTTTCTATCACTAAAATGATCACGCACCCGCAACAATGGCGAAAGTCGCAGAATTACAATCAGGTGGAGAAGGTCGGCTATTTATAGTATACTTGTCATACCAAAATGGCAAAACCCAAAATATTACATGAGTCAGGGCCGTATTCAGTAAGTGCGGGGCCCGTTGCAGTCCGCTACGAGTTTTGATTTACTTTTGATTGTCAAACAGTTAGTCTACGTATAGTTGATCAAATAGAAACCATTTTTGCCGTACCCTTGTTTTCTTTAATACTTACTTATAAGGCAAAATCTCCATCTTCATACTCTGCTATTGGAAATTCACTAAAGAGAGAAAAAGAGACCATATTTTTTTCAAATTTTACAACCGGGCCCTCTCGCCCCGGTTCTACAAATTAATGCAACATTACTATAGCTTCAAAGAGTTGCATCACAGAAAGCACTGTTACACAGATATTATACAAATAATACAACATTATATTGTATGATGCCAAAAATGGACCCCAGCGCAGCATTAGCAGCGAGTCTGCTGCACTGTAGCAAAGTCGTGCAAAGAACGGGGCCCAGCCCGTAGCAAATGCTACAAGTGCGTTTTGATCCGGCCCTGATATAAATAATATTATGTTGATAATAAGTTTGATAACGGACGAGGTGCAGTTACCGGAATGGACAGGAATATTCGGAATTCGGGAATATCAAAATATCAAATCAAAATGCAAATTACTACAGTTGTGGTTAGTTGGGAAATAATTGGATTATACGATTTGCTTGGTTAAACATTATATTATAAAAACGAATTTGAAATAAGATTTTTCTTATAGAACACGACACTACGCGGCAGCGACGCGTTGTGACAATCAAGGATGCATTTTTTTGTATTGAATTGACAGACTTAAATTGCGTGAGAGTTGAGACGTCAAGCAAGACTGTCAATTCAATACAAATTTAGAAATGCATGTCTGTAAGAAGTCCTAATGAACTGATATTTTATAAACGTAAATCTGACGTATTACAAACGTCAATTCTTTGGAACGTGAAGTGTCGTATCTGGGGGCACGGCAGTGCCCCAGCCAAGCTTTTTAGCAAAGGCACGGCCGTACCATACTTTTCTCGAAGTGGTTCGCGGCTATTTCACACCCTCCTTATCTTCGATGTTAACAAAGCTAGAGGTTTAGAATTTCGATGACTAGGAGCAAGTATTAAAACTAGCTTAACCTCCAATTACACTATATTCTGATTAATAGTTTACTAGTTACGGATGGTCAAAGTTACTACGTTTTGTCACTGACTGACAGATTATCAAAATTCTAAGGTACTTCTAGCAGACTTAGAACCTTGAAATTTGGTACCCGGATAGGTCTTTATTCACAATGAAAGAAAAAATTATGAAACCGGCCAAGTTCGAGTCGGACTGGCGTAGTTAGGGTTCTGTACCGTAAATTTGTATGGGAGCCCCCCTTAAATAAAAGGTTTATTTAATTTTTATTCTTTATTATTAAAATTGAAATACAGTTGAGTATTTTCTGAAATTTCCAAAAACCTTACTGTTACCATTATGAAGATAGAGCAAAAAAAGCAAAAAAATCGTGTTTGTTGTACGAGACCCGGCATTCCTAAATTATTTTATTTTAATAGGACTATTCTATTTTATAGCGACAACAAAATACATAATTTGTGAAAAATTCAACTATCTAGCTATTGCGGTTCTCGAGATCCAGCCTGGTGACAGATAGACAGCGAAGTCTTAAGACTTTGTTAATATGGTAGAATAGTTTTAATGTGACCTGAAAAGAAAAAAAACCTTAAAACAAGAAATGAAATCCCACCAAAACATTAATTAATGTAAAAGGAGCCAAGCAAAATATTGCATAGCTATGCAATACTTCTGTCGTAAAAAGTTTTCAGATCACATTCAAGCCAAGCCTTCAACTTATTTTGTAATTGAAATCAACATTCAGTGAATGTATCAATAGTTTTCTTTATTTTAAAATTATTATAGTGGCTTGGCAATGAGCACTTAGAAAAATAATCAGCGACTAATGGGGATTGTCCATTTTTTTTAAATTTTGCTCATTACAAAAACATTTCGAGGAATAAGGTCAGTGATCGTTTTTCTGTATATAAACCAAAAAAATACCCATTAGTTACTTATATTTTTGAACAAATATGTTTAACCTTAGTTTGACCTTCAATGGCGTTAAATTAGCAATAAATTCGACCAACATTACGTTTCGAACTTTTGGTAAGCTTCTCGTATCAGTTTTCACATAATGAGAACTTGCATTTGACGAACCAGCCATTATACTAAGAAAACATACTGCAGAGGTCAATTGGCCGCCGATGATGACGTCAGAGCGAAACTTTAAAAATTTATTGAGAAAAAACTAGCCAATGAATTTCAAAATTATTTAATTTATATTCTTAAAATACCCTATTTTAACGAAAAAAAATATAAAAAGTACATGTGATTTTTTTTGGTCTATGCCCATTGGATTTATATGGGTACCTGCATCGACCAGATGCGTCGTTACGATAAACTAAAAAAACACTTTACCGCTTGCCGTCTGTGTAAGTATGAACCCCTCCAAATATGCAGTTTTGTATTTGTTTCTTAATAATTATGTGCTCATTGCCGAGCCACTATAATAATTTTTAAATAAAGAATACTATTGATACATTCACTGAATGTTGATTTCAATTACAAAATAAGTTGAAGGTTTGGCTTGAATGTGATCTGAAAACTTTTTACGACAGAAGTATTGCATAGCTATGCAATATTTTGCTTGGCTCCTTTTACATTTATTGTTTTGGTGGGATCGCTTTAAGGCTATCACAGACAGAGCAGGTAATGTAAAGATGTATATTATAGCACGATACATCTCGATACATTTCGAAACAGACTTTTGACGTGGGAGAGCCATGTTTCGGCACAGATGGGCCGGCTCGACCGGAGAAATACCACGTCCTCACAGAAAACCGGCGTGAAACAGCGCTTGCGCTGTGTTTTGCCGAGTGGGTGAGTTTACCGGAGGCCCAATCCCCTACCTATGCCCTTCCCTACTCTTCCCTATTTCCTTCCTCACCCTCCCCTATTACCCCTTAAAAGGCCGGCAACGCACTTGCAGCTCTTCTGATGCTGCGAGTGTCCATGGGCGACGGAAGTTGCTTTCCATCAAGTGACCCGTTTGCTCGTTTGCCCCCTATTTGCATTTAAAAAAAAACAAAAAAATACAGAATTCTTTCTATAGAAATCGTCAGGAGACAACTGCACACAGCAGCTATAATGTATATTTTTAGATTATAGCTGTTGTGTACGATTTCTATAGAAAGATGTATCGTGCAGCGTGCTATAATATACATCTTTACATTACCTGCTCTGTCTGTGACAGCCCTTATGCGGTCTCGCCTTTAAGGTACTCGTCATTATATCAAATAACCGTTTGCATGCGACAGAAAAAGATTTTCTGGTACTCTATCTGCTAATTTACCGCTCAAAACTTTATAAAATCCAGTCGGATCTGCTTTAATGGACATTACACAGCGGATAAAACTGGATTTTATGTGACACTAGCAGTAAATCAGCTGTGGAACCATTTGTATTCATAGTGTGAGGGTGCGTGATGCGCGTACACCATGGGCCGGCAAATGATTCATTTGTGTTCATTTCGCTTGCATCATCATCATCATCGAGCCTTTTGTAACATCAGAGACATCCATACTAATATTATAAATGTGAAAGTCTGTCTGTCTGTTACCTCTGCATGACAAAACCATTGGTTTGGAGAATGGAGATACATATTTTGAGTCCCGCGAAAGGATATAGTTTATATCAATTTTATCATACTTTTTCTCCCGGAAAAAACAATTGTTACGTTACTTGTTACGGCATCACAGTATAATGTATATGTTACGCTCAAAGACCGAAATCGCTCAGTGAGCGAAAAAATAGCTCACAACGCGTTGTGGTTATAGTGAAACGGCCACGACGCGAATTTCGCGTCGTGGCTCTTATGAAAACGGCCACGACGCGTTCTGGCAATCACAAAAAGACCATAACGCGAAATTCGTATCGTGGTCGATATGCTATTCGTTTTTCTTGATTTGTTCTTGATTGATTAATCGTCTATAGCTATGGAAGATCAAATTTGAATTACCACACGTACTACAAAATATTTTTTCTTATACTAAATCACTGCATAACGTGAAATATTTTTTCTTATACTAAATCACTGCATAACGTGTTTATCATTATTATTTACTTATAAAAAAATGACCATAGTTCCATACTATCCGTAGGTACTAATATTACTACTGTCTGTCTGTCTGTCGCAACGTGTTGTTGTTTTTTTCATAAAGTAATCTGACCTCAATAAATAATAAAAATATAATTTTATTTTAATTTTAATATATAATTTAAATATAATACTACTAGTTGATACCCGCAACTTCATTACGCCAGCCAGATAGACAATAATAATATTATTAGTACGGATAGTTATATGAAACTATGGATATTTTATAAATAATAATGACCATTTAGGTACACGCTATGCAGTGATTTAGTAAAAGAAAAAATATTTTGTAGTACGCGTGGTAATTTTAATATTATGTTATCTTCCACACCTATTATAGACTATTAATCAATCAAGAACAAATCAAGACAAACGAATAGCATATCAGCCACGACCCACGACACGAATTTCGCGTTATGGTCTTTTTGTGATTGCCAGAACGCGTCGTGGCCGTTTTCATTAGAGCCACAACGCGAATTTCGCGTCGTGGCTGTTTCGCTGTGACCACAACGCGTTGTGAGCTATTTTTTCGCTCACTGAGCGATTTCGGTCTTTGAGCGTAACATATATATAAAATAATTACTAGATGGCGCCCGCAACACCGTTGCGACAAAACTCGTTTATCGCACAGAGACCATAATTTTTTCGGGGACAAAAAGTATTCTATGTCCTTTCCCGGGACTCAAAGTATCTCTATGCCAAATTTTAGCAAAATCAGTTCAGTGGTTTGGGCGTCAAAGGGTAACAGACGACAGACAGACATACGGACAGACAGACACACTTTCGCACAATTTATATTAGTACTAGATGATGCCCGCAACTCCGTTGCGCAAAATTCGTTTATCGCGTGGGAACCGTACATTTTTCCGGGATAAAAAGTATCCTATGTCCTTTCCCGGGACTCAAAGTATCTCCATACCAAATTTCAGCAAAATCGGTTCAGCGGTTCGGGCGTGAAGAGGTAACAGACAGACAGACAGACAGACAGACAGACACACTTTCGCATTTATAATATTAGTATGGATGGAACTATGGATATGGATATCTTTATTTTTTTAAGCGATTGTTTTTCCATAAATGCTCTGAATTCAAGAATAACAGTAGCAGTCTAACGCTTCCGTAGACGAAAGATAAAAGAAATTCTTGCAACCGTGCGAGGGAGACGGGTATACGTGCTAGAGGGAGACAAACAAGGATTACGGATACGGATCCTGAAGGCTGAAACTTTATTAAGTCTTTTCCGCACTAAATTAAGAAACGCTTACCTCCTTTGAGATTCTGTGAGCCTGATGAAAAATCGCAGCTTTATTCTCATTTAAGAGTTAATAATGTATGCTTCAGCACGATTGTTCTGGCATATCGCGGCCAGTGCCGGACCGAAGTCGGAGCCCAAGAATTATAAGTCGCAACACAGCGTAAAGCTGCTCTGCTCAATAGTTTCGGTCATGAGCGTTTTACTACAGTTACGATAATCGGTAGGATATTAATTGTTCTCTATTCCCTAATGTCAATTAAACTAGGCTGAGGCTGGCTGACGGCTATCTCGCTTACACCCACACGTGCTGGGCACGTGTCAATGAGACAAACTATCATTATAGGTATGAGAAAAGTATTTTCGTAGTTTTGTAAGTTCTACCCCATGTTCTTGTTAGTTGGTTGTTCTGTCAAATTACTCGCAAAATACGCTCGTGTAAATGTCGTTACCTCCCGGACTATAGCGCCCTGTACTATAAACATAGAGATTTTATTAAGAATCATATTATCATCGACGGTGCAGAGTTCTGAAATAATTTATATTGTTATACACAGCGAATAAGCATATAATGCAGAGGGTAAAGATATCCATACTGGGGAAAGCATAATAAAGTTCAAATGTCAAAGTTACATAATTATTTCAAGCTATTTTTAGCTTTAAGCATGTATTATGTTACATACAACGTGACTCATAAATCCATACTAATATTGTAAATGCGAAACTGTGTCTGTCTGTCTGTCCTCTCATCACGACGAAATCGCTGCGGCGATTTTGAAGAAAATTGTTATAGAGATACTTTGAGTCCCGGGAAAGAACATACGATACATTTTATCCCGGAAAAATGTGCGGTTCCCGCGTGATAAACGTATTTTGGCAAAACGGAGTTCCGAGCGTAATTTAGTTAGTGAATATTTAATAATTTAAAAATTCATAAACAACAATCTTGGAATATAATAATATTGAGTGAGATATTTGATGATGATGTTTTAATAACTAGTTAAAAGCCGAGCTTTGTGAGGGCTCGCGTCGTCACACCTTGAGTGACTGATGATAACACATCAACATATAAATGAAAATTATATAGCAGAAATCAATAGGCGTGATAGTTTTTCCATAAAGTGTACCACAATATGTAATGGTTGTGGGATAAAGTAGGGCTCGCTTCGCTCACCCTGATAATAATTTTATTTAACTAAGTAAACACAATTTACATACATACTACCAGCCTTTCAAATTACACCCTACGATATGTTCCACCTTTTTATAAACCCCGAATTTTACGAGTTCAAGGAAAATTCGTACGAAGTAACGTAGACGAAAATTCACTGGAGAAAATTTATCGTAATTGATTAAGACAGGCGGAGTTTTAATTTTAAATGATCATGAGTTTAAAGATTTAACTTTAGAATATTAAAGCAGCTTCTGTTTCCTTTTTTTAAGCCCCGACAAAAAAGAGAGGTGTTATAAGTTTGACGTGTCTGTCTGTCTGTTTGTCTGTGTGTGTATCTGTCCGTGGCATCGTAGCATCCAAACGGGCATCCATAATTGTTGTCACGGTGTGTCGTGGGACCGCCAAGTAAACTACAACATACAACCGCCAAGTCGCTGACTATCTCGATTGAGTTTGTTATGAATTGATTGTGAAATCAAACATCTACATTAGCGGTCCCCCGACACACCTTGACAACAATTATGGACTAAAATATTACTTTACACAAGTTAGGAATTATTTGAACTTAAAGGCAGTAAATATTATTTTATTACTTTTTAAAGTTGTTTGGCGGGGGTTTTTTTAAATTTCTTAATTTAATTTTATTTCAAACTTTTTAAACTTGTGTTGGTTAAAGTGCAGAATAATTCCTATCAACAGAATCATAAGTATTCTCACGATTACCATCTATCAATGTCCTTTTCGATGAGGCTGTTAATATGAGCCCAAACATGAAACCTCCCCTTTGGGTTCATACAAAGCTCGGTTCCTATAGAATCCAGGTGATGCTGCAACAGCAGCATGTAAAATATATTTACTGTTTATCTACTTCTTACTGGTTGTCGCAATTAAAATGAGCCTAAACACGAAACCTCTACTCTAAGTTGGCGAGGAGTTGGATATCCTATTGATTATCAGGTGATGGTGCATCACCAGGCCAACTTTCCAGTATTATGTGTATACGTTTATTGTATATTCACAAATGTCACGAACTAGAATGAAATATAAAACCCATCAAATGACTACAAGTTGCTAAAAGCCTTTCATGAACCAGATAAACCCTGACTGTCCAGCACTGAGCAGGCTGATGATGATAAACTATAGCTAAGAACAACCTCGAACATATCAGCTCTCAAACAAAAAAACTAGATCAAAATCGGTACACCCGTTTGGATGCTACGATGCCACAAACATGAACCAGATAAACCCTGATTGTCCAGCAATGAGCAGGTTGATGATGATGAACTATAGCTAAAAACACTCTCGATCATGTCAGCTTTCAAACAAAAATAACTAGATCAAAATCGGCCCACCCGTTTGGATGCTACGATGCCACGGACAGATACACACACAGACAAACAGACAGACAGACAGACAGACACGTCAAACTTATAACACCCCTCTTTTTTGTCGGGGATTAAAAATAATATTTACTGCCTTTAAGTCCAAATAATTCCTAACTTGTGTAAAGTAATATTTTAGTCCATAATTGTTGTCAAGGTGTGTCGGGGGACCGCTAATGTAGATGTTTGATTTCACAATCAATTCATAGCGAACTGAATCGAGATAGTCAGTGACTTGGCGGTTGTATGTTGTAGTTTACTTGACGGCGCGGTCCCACGACACACCTTGACAATAATTATGGACTTAAATATTACTTTACACAAGTTAGGAATTATTTGGACTTAAAGGCAGTAAATATTATTTTATTACTTTTTAAAGTTGTTTGGCGGGGGTTTTTTTAAATTTCTTAATTTAATTTTTTGGTATTGTGGTGTTACGACTTACGTTGTTTGCATAACGTTTGTTGCGAATTAATATTATGTAGCGTGTTGCTCTATTGTTTAATTTATTAATTGAAGAAAAAGTACAGGAAATAAAAAAAAACCGGCCAAGTGCGAGTCGGACTCGCGCACCGAGGGTTCCGTACAAACCTGCAAGGTTTACAAAGTTCGTTTGATATGAATTTCAACTTGATAGCTCTACGCGTTCATGAGGAAAAAAGTAATAAGTTTATATTTATTAAAAAATATATATTTTGTAATGTAACTAAAAATTTAAGGTTTTCGGAATTTTTCCTTTATGTGTGCTATAAAACGTTGCTTCATGCCAAATTTCAAGATTTTAGGTCGACTGGAAGTACCCTTTAGGTTTTGATTCCCTTGCGAGTACTTGCGAGTTTCAAAATATGCAGCTTAAATTGCTGTTTCTTTTGATTGCGTTGACATAGAAGTTTGATTTTGTTACAGCTTAAAGGTATTATAGACCTGAGTATTTGGTATGAATTTCAATTTAATACCTCTACGCGTTTATGAGGAAATGGGTAGTAAGTTTAAAATTATAAAAAAAAAAAATATTATGTGATGTAACTAAAAATTTATGGTTTTCGTAATTTTTCCTTTATTTATGCTATAAGACGTTGCTTCGTACCAAATTTCAAGATTCTGAGTTCACGGGAAGCACCCTGTAGGTTTTGATTCCCTTGCAAGTGTCGAAAATTTGCGGCATAAACGGCTGTATCTTTTGATTGCGTTGGCTTAGAAGTTTGATTTTTTCACAGCTTCAAGGGACAGTAGACCTGAGTAATTGATATAAATTTCAGCTTCATACCTCCACGCGTTCCTGAGAAAAAGGGTCTTGACAGACGGACGGACAGACGGACAACAAAGTGATCCTATAAGGGTTCCGTTTTTTTTCCATTTGAGGTACGGAACCCTAAAAAAATCACTTAAAGTACCACCATTGTCTGGGGTATTTTGTTTCACGGTGGTTTGTGAAACCCATAAGAGCGAAATAGTGTAGCGTTTTAAAAAAATTTGTCCAAGGCACTACAGTATTTGAAGAGTGATTACTTCGTTCTAAGAATACTTTAAAATTATCAACACCGGAGTACTAGCTGTGATGATGCCCGCAACTCAGTTGCGTAAAAATTTGTTTATCACAGAGGAAGCATACATTTTTCCAGGATAATAAGTATCATGTGCCTTTTCTCGGGACTCATAGTATATTCCTACTTACTGATATAATAATCCGATTTCAGCAAAATTGGTTCAGCGGTTTTGGCGTGAACAGACAGACAGACTATTTATAATATTAGTATAATAACATGTAACCGCAATGCCTACTCACACTTGGTATTGTCTACCAAAAAGTAATTTAAACAATTCGTCATATCGTCGTAGAACTATCTCACGCCACATTGGCTTCGGCCTTAGGGGTAAGTGACTAATGTACAGTATATTGGCTTTTTGACTCTTGAATATAGTTATGTATAATATGCGCTGATTTAGCAGATACATACTAATATTATAAATGCAAAAGTGTGTCTGTTTGTCTGTAACCTCGCCACGCCCAAACCTCTAACATAGGATACGTCTTTTAATTAGGGAAAAAATACGGTTAGGTCGGGGTAAACGAATTTTGGCCAAACGGGGTTGTGGGCGTTACCTAGAGGTAGTTTATCGTATAAGAATTAAGATCCACGTATGGAAAGTATTAAATAAGTCTAAGTTCAAAATGAAAACAAAACTCTGTATTGAAACGATGTAATGCTACCAATCGAAATAAAACATTACTCGCGCAACAGCTTATTTGTAACAACACCCACGTGACGACTTTAAGTACCAAAAATCCTCCGATATCAGACCGATTCTCGTTCCGTATCGCTTGCGATTCTCACGATATCGCTTCCGATTCATTATTCGAATACCGAGAATAAATCCCTCTCACGCTCCAGCGGAACTAATATGTGGACATCACGACAATCGAATGTTTACCCTGGCAACGCCGCCGGGATATTACTGGACTGAATACGTCATTACTATCGTCAGATTCATCGTCACCATTATCATCGTTTTTGTCACAACATGTAGTGTCATGGAAAAGAAATGCCTTTTTAGGGTTTCGTAGTCAACAAGGAACCCTTATATTATAGTTTCGGTCTGTCCGTCCATCTGTCCGTCTGTCTGTCTGTCCGTCCGTCTGTCCGCGGTTTTGCTCAGAGACTATAGGACCGACAAAGCTGTAATTTGGCATGAATACACATATTAATGATGCCGACAAAATGGTACATAAAATCATAAAAAAAAAATTTATGGTACCTGCCAGGCCCTATACATCAAGCGGGGATGAATTTTTTTTTGCACCCACCCCACCGTGCGGGGTATCGTTGGATATGTTTTTTAAAAATAATATGAGTACTTATTCATAGATCATATTCCGATATAGGGACCCGTTTGTGAAAAAATCGTTAGAGTCCAGTGTCCCCCCCTTCCACCAGCTAAACGGTTGCTTCTGGAAATTTAAAAAATTCACGGGAGTAGGAAATATGCTGAATTTAAAAGGAAAACTATCATAAGAAGACTTCTTAAGTTATTGAGTAAAAGTCGATCAACTAAAAAAAAATTATTCGGTGAAGTATAAAGGAACTTTTCATTCAAATTCCTTTGATAGTAACTGAGATGATGTTGTTAGTATTGTAAAACACGTTATAAATGTACATTCATTGACCATTCAACATTTTTCCAAAACTAACGGTAGGTACTACGGAGCCCTATATTGCACGTGGCCCGACACGCACTTGGCTGGTTTTTTATTTGTCATTATTATCATGTGGGCACGTAGTCAAATTACATTCCATTTTAACAGCACAGTTGGATATTATACAAATAAAAAGAATTAAGAAATCGGGCATTAAAACATATTGTGGCTTTAAAGTACAAAATTCTCAACCTATGAAAATGTGGAAAATAAAGGTAGCAAAAGAAAATTTTCTTAAAAGGAAAATTGTCAAGACAGAGAGCTTTTCAACTTGGTGACAAGCAATTATAGCTGCTACGAGCAGACAAAAGATTTAATGGCAATTTATATTGATTTATATCGAAAGTAATATTTCAAATTCTGAAGAGAATTTATAAGGCTGTCTGTTTAGCTAGAGCGCTATCAACTCTATGCGAAACAACCTTTTAAAGTACTGACAAAGAATATATGTGTAGGGTTTTTCCTACACATAAATAAATTTATGTGTAGTAGTTATCTTTGAGAATCATACATTTAAATTTGGTCGGGCTATAATAAGCCTATGGTCACAGGTTATGAGACTAACTTATTAATATGATTATTCGATTGAAACAGAAGGTCAATCAGAAACAGAAGGGAAATCTTATTACGATTTTAATATTTATTTGGTACGCTCGCATGAATGCTGATTGCTGAGTTTTGGAGCGAAAATTTTGTGCACGATTTGTGTTCGTGTTCTTTTAACTGCTCAAGAGTGCAGCCTTACTGCGTGTCTGCTATTTTGTATTAATTCAGTCGGATTACAACCCGTTGTTTTTTTCTCAACACCTATAAGAAGCAGTCGAGGGCACTACACTACTAGAAGTAATCGAGAACGCATTTATATTGGACTCTTTGAAAGTTCTCAAGGTGCTTCGTTTATATAGCTCGTACTAAGTTTGTGTTGTAGAACAAGGAAAGCGACAGAAGTGGCAAAGTCTTATTAATAACCTGAAAACTGCTATGGACAATAAAAAATTATAGAATAGAATAGGAGAAGCAGAAGAATAGAAAAAAGAAGAATAAGAATGATTAAAATAACCTAATATTAAAAGTGTGTCTGCCTGTTACCTCTTCACGCTCAAACCATTTAAAACAGATTTTGCTGAAAGGTACGGAGATACTTTGAGTCCCAGGAAAGGACATAGGATACTTTTTATTCCGGAAAAATGTACGGTTGAATGAAATGAATTTTGGCACAACGGAGTTGCAGCCGCGTCATCTGTACTGTACGCGGCGAAACATGGCGGTAGCGGTCATTGACTCCCTGTCAAAAACTTGTCATTTTATATACAAACCCGTGATTGACAACATCTGACACTTCGCTTTATAATATAAACCGCGAAGTGACAGATGCGATGCGCGATGTCACAGTATAGCAATATTATTATTGCTATACTGTGGCGATGTCGTCTATATTATAAAAAATGACAAGTTTTTAACAGGGAATCAATGACCGCTACCGCTATGTTTCGCCGAGTACAGTATAGTAATAATCATAATTCAATCGCAATTTATTAAATCAATATAGAAATCGCTCTACGTATCTACGTCTTCGAAACTCAACATTCCTTTGTGCAGAAAAATCTTTACCGAAGCCATTTTTAAAGATAAGTACGGACAAACTTTATACACTTTGTATAGAAAAGTTAGCAGAACATAGTTAAGCAGATAAATTCAGTTCAATCCAGGGCCGGATCGACCGTACGGCTGCCCAGGGACCCGTGGATTTATGGGGCCCCCAGATAAGTCACCTCCAAGTCAAAAAAACAAACGATAATGCAAAAGAATCAATATTCAATACTAATTAAACAGATCGTGTAGTTTGCAGCCCTGCGAATCCAACGAATATTTTTTTAAAGGGGGCAAATGAGCAAACGAGTCACCTGATGGAAAGCAACTACCGTCGCCCATGGACACCCGCAACATTAGAAGAGCTGCAATTAATTATTTAATTTATTAATAATCTAAATAAATTAAATTCAAGACTACATACGTTTAGATGTTAAACCTAAGTAGCCCAGGGCCCATAAAGTCACGGCCCGGCCCTGGTTCAGTCCTCTCAATGATGTATTTTAGGGCTAAGGACGTCTTAGGACGGGTCGAGATGAAAGTCGTTTTAGATAAAATTTATGAACAAAATGTCCGAATATAATATTTTATTATGGTCAAGTAGTAATTTCAAAGAATATAGAGTGTACATAAATAAGTAGTTTTTAGAGTCCTATATCTATCAGATAAATAATATGACGTATTTTTTGATGCAGTTTTGACATTATTTTGAAATTTTAGGGCATAATTTACGTAGATGGCAAATGTTTTACTCACGAAATATTTGGTATCAGATTTTAAAATAATTTTGTTAATATACGACGAAATTAAATTACTGGGGATTGGAAACAGGTAATCCACTTCAGAAAAATACAAAATAGCGAATCCATATTACATTCTGGATACTACTAATATTATAAATTCGAAAGTGTGTCTGTCTGTCCGTCTGTTACCCCTTCATGCCCAAACCGATGAACAAATTTAACTAAGAATTGGTATGGAGATACTTTGAGTCTCGGAAAAGGACATAGGATACTTTTAATCCCAAAGAAAGGTAAGATATTAAGAATAAACGATTTTTGCGCAACAGAGTTGCGGGTGTAATCTAGTTTTTTTCGTTCTCTTTTCTATATTGATAACTTTTGTATACATTTCTATACAAATTCAGCTTGTATACTATTCAATACACATTCAGCATGGATACAATTCGTGACTACCTTTATACACTCTTTATCTAAGGAATGTAGTAAATTAACCATTAACTCTATTCAATTTGGCGGCCGCCATTTGCGATGACATTTTATGTGACAGTTACACACAATATGGCCGACCCTAATTGGATTGGTGATTGAAAAATTTCTTTATTAATTCAAGGTTCATCATCATCACTGCAGGGACATATTATTATAAGGGTTAGTTTGTTTAAGTGTTTCTTGGCAAAATTGTTTAAGGGCTTTTGACAATGATTTTCACTTTTGTATTGGCGCTTGCCAATACAAAAGTGAAAATTTTTTTGGCATTTCAGCGCTGATACTTTCACAGTGAACTCTCTACAAGGAACACATACACACCATTAAATATTTTCATTTAGTTTTCTGTTTTGTTACACCCTGTATACGTATTCCACGACAGCTGAAATCAATCACGTAGGCTCCGGCCTGACCGAGCATACCACCTCGCTCGATCGGAAGATCTTCATTTGCGGCTCCCAATCATATCCCACATTCTCCATAATGTGAAAAGCCTTAATTTATAACACCAGAAGGTACCATGGCATCTTCTTTTGGAGGAACCACGAAAGCAGTCACTAAATTTACACTTTTTTTGGAATTTTTTCGTCTAACGTTGTTTAAGTTCTGCAGCCGGCGCGGTCTTTATGTGCGTGCGACTAGACGTATGCGAATTATAATTGCATAAGTTGATAAAAAATGTTATGCAATAGCTTTACCGTGACAGTCCCCGAGTGGCACACGTCGTATTTTTTCCTAATGAGATGTAGCCTACATACAGACTACAGACATGGACAATTGGACATATATTTTCTCACCTCAGCTCCGGGCGGAAAACGTCAACTTTCTTCCCGCTGCGTTTACTGATGTTGCCGTTTTCCGCCTCCGTCGATGAGAAAAATAGTATACGCACCATGGGCAGTAAATAAAAAAGCCTCAGATCACGTTTGTTGACCTCGGCTTCGCCTCGGCCAACATGTGATTTGAGACATTTCTCATTTTCCTGCCCTAGGTGCGTAATGTACTATTTAATAGACATGATCACAGTCCATCATACTCTTGTACAAAAAAAGCTACCCAAGCAAATCAAGCTAACATGATCAACAGTACGACAATATAAAACGAAAAAGGCCCCTAAAATTACAATTAAAAAATATCTCTGGAAAATGATTACGAAGCGTTTTCCGGTGAAAAAGCCCACTGAGCCTCCAAGCTCGCTTTAACCGTTTAACTGACTTCGTGAAAATTATCATCATATAAATTAACTTGGCATTATAATATAAAAAAGACGGGTTGCACTCCGGGAGTGCCGGCAGAAGTGAAAACTAGCCTATTAACGTTGTGCATTTTTTTAACCCATTTTTTGTGAAAATTTATTATAAAAAAACGATTTTTTTAATTAATCGAAACCCTTACAATCAATTCGAGTTCGAGTTCGAGTTCAACACAAAACACTACTCTCCAACCGTCTTACGGTTTTTCGATCAGCACGAGAATCTCACGCGAGTTTCACAGTTTTTACACATCCCACAAAAGTGCTCAATGCCGCTAAAGATGTTTTCACTTCAAAAAGGATTTCAAAATATTCTTTTTTTAATAAAATCTTCCAAAGAGGTGTTATACATTGTTTTGGGATTAAAAAAGATAAATTTCTACCTAACGGCGAAAATGTATACCTGCTTTTGCTGATTCTGTTTCCTCTGTCGACTACTGAATGGCGCGTTACTTAGGCTTTTGCTATACAGTTAAAAGTTTGAGAGAATGGATGTTTGTTACTCTTTAGCCGACTTCCAAAAAACGAGGAGGTTATATGTTCGGCTGTGGATTTTTTTTTATTATTTTTGTATGTTCAACGATTACTCCGCCGTTTGTGAACCGATTTTCGAAATTTTTATTTTGTTGTAATTAGGTTTCACTCCAATTTGGTACCATGTTCACAAAAGTGGTCACCTGATGATGGGATCCATGAGTAATCGAGGGAACTCCTCGAAATTTATATGGATACACGTCCAAATAATGAAGATTGAGTACAGAAATAGTTGAGGTTTAGCCGAATTCGGAAAAAGGCACTATTAGATAGTAAAAATTATTTAATACTTTTTAGTTCATATTAATGTTATTATTGTTTTTACCTTGGAAGTCGGTTTTAATTTTTTGTTAAAAATAATTCATAAAAAGACGGATTTGGGGATGTGCAAGCAGTAAGGCTGGATTTCTGTGTCCGCACGCGCGGTTTGGCGGCTACACCGCGAGATTTACTAGCAAATGCATGTAATGATGTTGGGTCAATTTAGACCGCAACGCGACGAGGCGAGGCGAGGCGCGGCGCGGCATAATTTTGTATGGATTTGACACATTTCAACAGCCGCGTACTGACTAAGCGAGCCGCCGCGCTGCTTCACCCGAGCGTGCCGCGGCCGAGCCAAAAGTTGTCGGTTTTTTGTCGATGCTCAAAGGCGCCTCGGACGTTTGCCGCGCACTAACACGTACTGACCGACCGAGTAAATGCGCGCGAGGCTGCCGCGGCGAGGCGGCTCGCTTGGTCAGTACGCGGCTAATTGCGTGAGACGTCTTGCGAATCTGTCAAATCCATATAAAATTAGAAATGCATGTACGCGTCGCGTTGCGGTCTGAATCAACCCTTAATTTGAGTGATTTGAGCGGCGCGGTCACGCTGTGATTTACATACAATGACAGGTACCACGGAGCTAATTAGCTCCGTGACAGGTACCTTCAGCCTATCATAGGCTTAAGATACAAGTTGGAACCGAGCGACATGAAGCAACCACATACGACGTGTTGCAGCGACACTACTAGTTTATATGTATGAATAAGTGGTTTTAGCTGCGGAAAGTATTTCGTAGAAATACATACAAACTATTAGCAGTGTCGCTGCGACACGTCGTCTGCGGTTGCTTCATGTCGCCCGCTGCCAACCGGCACCTTTATTGCTGTTTAGAATAGTTTTAAATATATTTTGTGTTGTAAATGACTGTATTTTAAATAGAAAATTAACTTCATTTTTAAATTGAATAGAAGTTCCCTTTAACTTCAAGACTAGAAACTTATTTTATTCTATTCGACATTTTCAAAGTTTCATGTTTAGAGCCAATTTCACTAACGTCTGTTGAAGTTATTCCATACCTACTAACATTATACAGATCGATAGAGGATAAAAAACGCCACCGGATGGTATATAAAGTGTACTTACGACAAAATGTCCCTTACGACATTTGAAATTTCCACCGTCGATATTATAAATGCGAAGTGTGTCTGTCTGTCCACATCCAAGCCGCTGACCGATTTGGCTGAAATGCGCCACAATTCGTTAACCGTACGGGTACCGTACATTTTCTAGGATAAAAAGTATCCTATATCTTTCCCGGCACTCAAGGTATCTTACCAAACATCAAAATCGGTTCAGGGATTTGGGCGTGAATACGTAACAGACAAAAAGTTTGACAGACAGACACACTTTCGCATACCTAATATTAGTAGGTATAGATTTCCTTTTAAACTGTCTCTCGCATCTGTCCTTGAAACTTTATAATTATTAAGTAATTAAATTCTAAATACACTCTACAGCGGTTCCCAAACTTTTTATAATTTTACCGTACCGTACGTTTATACACAGTATATATTTATATATTATGTTTCTATATGTTTCCTTTTTTAACCCCCGACAAAAAAGAGGGGTGTTATAAGTTTGACGTGTCTGTCTGTCTGAGTGTGTGTATGTCCGTGGCATCTACAGCTGTCTACACACCAAAGCGGCCGGCCTGGTGGCACGAACCCGGCGCGGGCAATGCCGGCGGGCAAACTCGGGCGGCGGCTTCTGAATGTTGACAATTTTGTTTGTATCAAGTTTGTTTAAGCCTTGCCCGGCAGGGCGTCCACGCTATGATACATATACTTGATACGGCGCGATGATCGCGACGGAGATCTGATCGGAGATCTGATCGCGCAAATGATACAAATGTGGACGCAACGTTATGCCGCCGGGTCGGCGCGGCGGCTTTGGTGTGTAGACAGCTGTAGCCTCCAAACGAGTGTACCGATTTTAATCTAGTTTTTTTTTGTTTGAAAGCTGACAATATCGAGCGTGTTCTTAGCTATAATTCATCATCATCAGCACGCTCATTGCTGAAAAATTCGAGTTTGATCTACATACATTTTTGAACCGGGGGTTGTTTCTAAATTTATTAATAAAACCCACAAAGCAAGATGTAATGCAGGACATACAGACAAACACATTCGTATTTAAAATATTAGTATGGATCACAAAGTATAATATTTGGTCTCGTCTCACAAGCTTTTTACCATAGCTTCTCTAAGTTGTTTTTTTTGTAGATCATTAAACAGACATTCGTGTAGGTGGCATATTAACAGAGTAGACAGAGATATTAACATCAGTAAATTAACTGTACTTATGCTAAGGATAAGTGCACACTGTGACGCAACGCAAAGCGGCAAATTAAAACTGAAGCTGAAGGAAACTAACAATAAAAAAACTTGGTCCACACAGAAATTAGTTTACCGTGAAAGAACCAAACAATTTTCCAGCATAAAAACTACGTAAGTACCGTTTATATTTCATCTTAATTGGCTAAGCGGTTTTAAGCGCGAAGAAATAATAGCATGACTTACTTTTGCAATATAATATTAAGAATAGTTTTTAGCAATGAGACGTTTTAATCCAGATTAAAAAAAAAAATCGGCCAAGTGCGAGTCAAACTCGCGCACTAAGGGTTCCATACCATTATAGAGCAAAATTAGGCCAAAAATGGTGTTTTTTGTATGGGAGCCCCCCTTAATTATTTATTTTATTTTAATATTATTATTAAATATTAAAGTACACAAAAAACTAAGGACCTTGAAAAAAAATCAAGTACCTACTTGTTGCCATTATTGATATAGAGCCAAAAAGGCCAAAAAAATCACGTTTGTTGTATGGGAGCCCCCTTAAATATTTATTTTATTTTATTTTTAGTATTTGTTGTTACAGCGGCAACAGATATACACAATCGGTGAAAATTTCAACTCTCTAGCTGTTACCGTTCTTGAGTTACAGCCTGGAGACAGACAGACGGACAGACATCGAAGTCTCAGTAATAGGGTCCCGTTTTTACCCTTTGGGTACGGAACCCTAATTATGAAATGTTCAAAAGATTTGAAACTATTTGGCTGAAGCGGCAAGCGTGAAGAAGTAACAGACAGAGATACTTCTAAAAATATATAGTTGTACTTGTAAGAATGGTTATACTTCAGTTACCTTTTTGCAATACGATACATTAACAAAATGCTTTCCAAAGATTTGAAACACTGATTTGTAAAACGCAGCGTCGCGTCTCGGTGTGTCCTGACCCTATCGCGTCTGTCGATTGACTCACTTATTATAATTGATTGCCCTGTAACTCAACACGCGACGATTTCGGCGCCCTATATTCGCAAACCAGTCAAATACGAATGATAACTGAAACAAATAAGTCAGCAGAATAAGGGGGCGTCCACAAATTACGTGAGGTGTTTAGGGGGAGAGGGGGTCGAGTCAAATCTCACGTAATTTTTTTTCTCAACAAAATAATACTATTTTGGTCCATTTCATCCAGATTGTACAATGTACATAATATACGCTTAAGATTTAACACAGAATACATCATTAGTATAATAGTACCTTACGGTACAGAAGTCTCGCTCCCGAGTTTAGGTATGATAAACGCAAGCGTCCGGTCACCGGACTAGTCTCAATATGCTGGCACTCGCTCGACTTGTCGCATACGCAGCGCACACATCCGCGAAACAAAAGTAATAATAGTACCCGGCCACGCGCCGCCGCCCGCCGCGCCGCTCGCTTGACAGCCCTGGCAGATTGAAGCGAGACGGCAGACAGTTATTGTACTATGAACGCTAAATGCTATGCAAAAGGTTGAAATTAGGTTGTTTTCCAGAATAGTAGGTAAATAAATGTCTCGGCGATTTCGCGCCGTTTGTATGGAAGTGAGACAGGCCTGGATTTAATCGTAAGCGTAATCTTTATACGATTAAGATCATTCACAAATTCGTTCAAAAGAAAATCTACTGACTGTCAAACCAAACGTTTACGTAAGGAACCCACATTTTGAAAAATCTCACGTGAGATTTGTGGGGGGGGAGGGGGGGGGTTGAATAAAATCTCACGAAATCTCTCCAAGGGGGATGGGGGGGTCAAAAAATTCAAAAAACACCTCACGTAATTTGTGGACGCCCCCTAATCCAACAAATTAAAATATTTACTTCTATGTCTATTAATAAGACACGACAGTATTTAGACAGCTATAGAGCAGTGCTGTAGGTCGCGACCCCCAAGTGGGTTACCAAGCTTCTGTATGGGGTTCACAGTGGTAAAAAAAATACTTCAGTAAAAAAACGTGTGGGAGAGAGACGCAAGGCATTCGGCGGGCCTCTCTCTCGTTCGGTGACTCATCGTAACGTTACCGAGCGTTACACTTTTTCATAAGTGACTCCCAGCCGCAACCTAATTTAAGACGTTGTCACGTCAATAATATTAAAAAGATCTTAATCTTCTTAAGGAAGTGGTGGATAGCCTATTCGGCACTTTATCAGAAAGTGGTGAAACAGGCCCTTATATTGTATTAAGTAGTAGTCTTAACAAAAGAATTTATTCATAAACATACATGCATGAAAAAAAGCAATGCGTGGGGTTTCGCGAAACATTTTTTCATACCTCACACACAGAAATAAAGCTGGAGAAAACTGGCATAGAGGTACAGATACCCAAAATAAATGTTTTATATTGCCAAAGTCTTTTTAAGATAGTTATGTCTTAAGTGCACACACACACACACACACACACACACACACACACACGTAAAATTTATTACACCCCTCTTGTTCTCCCTTACACCCCTCACCAAAAAGCTCATGCATTATGAGTTATGACACAAAATGCTTTTTCCCGTAAAATGCCGTTCATGTATTCATAAAAATTGATGGATGGATTCCGATCATATTGTATTTCAATTTGAAGGCTTTTTGAAATTTTATTTTCAAAGGAAATAGTTTTAGTTGGAGAATAAACGATAAAATATCTGTATGCAAAACTGACGTCCGCAACTCCGTTGCGCCAAAATTCGTTTATCACGCGGGGATCGTACATTTTTCTGGGATAAAAGTATCGTATGTTCTTTCTCGGGATTCAAAGTATTTAACGAAATTTCAGACAAAATCGGTTCAGCGGTTTGGGCGCTAAGAGGTAATAGATAGACAGACTTTCGTCTTTGCCTCTGTCGGACCATTAATGCTGCATAATAACGACGATTGTCATGATGATTGGCACCATGATTGCAAACATGTTCATTGTATAATCGTCGTCGATCATCGGCATAGTCGAATGTGCCTTTCTACATGTACCTACTATCAGAGAAGTTGATTCATAGGGAGTTGGCGGACCTACGTAATTTGGTCGCGCTACGTCTAAATCCAGCAATCAGTTCCCGACTTACATTGAATTGACATAACTTGACTAAGATACATTGGTCCACCATCTTCCTTTGAATCAACTTTACTGATGGTACATTGTACAATCGACGTCGATCATCGGTATCTAGGCGGATGTGTCTCTCTACATGAACATATTCGTTTGCATTTGTCCATCATGGTCCAACATCAGGTCGTTAAATGGTAACAAAATATATTTAAACGTGATTATAAAGAGGATATGAGTTTCATTGCTAGACAAATTTTATATTCCTTACAATATAATGTGTATCACATTATGTAGTAAGTAAATAAAGTTAAATTCTGAATCGCTATTTTAAATACATGTCAGTGTGAGCTGACCCTAAAACTTATGTAACCACTAGCCGGATATCCAGCTTGTTTGCGTGGTTTCAACACAAGGAAATAGTAATATATTCTATTTTCAAAATGCTCAGCCAAGCGAACACAGATTTAAATTCCGAAACTTTAGCACAGAGTAGTTTTAACTCCCTCAGGCGTTTCAACCACTTTCAACCCCTAATTTTCGTGACGAGCCTATTTACCGAGATACATCCATACTAATATTACAAACCGAAACTGTGTCTGTCTGTCCGTCCATCTCTCTATCTGTATGTCTGTCTGACTGTTTGTTATCTCTTTATGCTCAAACTGCTGAACCGATTTTGCTTAAATTTGGCATGGAGATACTTCTTCTTCCGGAAAAATGTACGGTTTGTTCCCGAAACAAATTTTCATCTCATATCTACATAAATTAACATAATGATCTACCCGAAGCTGGCTCAGAGAGGCTGGAAGATCGTTATTTGGCGATAAAGGACCCTAAACGCCTCTCTCCCTAATTAATCTGTGTCCTATTTCAAATCATAATGACGTGTATACTTTTTAAAACCTGTGAAAGCGGTAAGCTGTGACATTTGGTTTTATCAACCTAATTTAAAAGTAATTTTAATTATTTATAAGGTAAATAACTAGTAGATTGGACAGTACCAGTCATTGGAAAAAGCACAAAAACACAATATTTATTAATGTTCCTTTAGAAGTTTCTTGTTTTTAAAGTAAAAGAACGCCTATTTTAAAAAAAAACAGTCAGTTTTTAAAGCAACATTAATAAATATGGTGTTTTTTGCTTTTTCCAATGACTACTACTGTCCAATCTACTAGTCATTTACCCTGATGTAGGAAACATATTTTTAGTTTAATTCTGTAACTATCTATTATTTAAAAAAATTATATTATATTAAATATTGTATATATTGTGCAGTGTGCATGCATTTCTTTATTTTACTATTAATACAAAGTGTAATTATTAAACTTTGTAGCCTTATAGACATTATTTACATTCACCAAATTACAAAAGAGTAGATTATACTTAAACCTTCATCTCCAGACTTGCACTGCTGATGATTTCTTGAAAATACAAAGGTATCTTCAAGAACAAAAGCAATAAATCCAAACTCAAAATCAATTACTTACACTATAGTACAATAAACTACCTCCATAACATATTTTTATAGCTCAGGTCTGGATAACGATGAAATAGGAGTGAACTTAGATGTCCAATCAATATTATTTACGACTGAACCAAATGTATCGACTTGAGATTTGATACACAGTTAATGTTGAGGCTGAATGTCTTGAACGTGTGTGTCAACTAATTGAGGAAAAAAGTTAAATTTGAAAATGGAATGAAATTGAAGACTTCAGTGGAAGAACCAGATAACTAACAGTTCATAGGTAATATAAGGACTATTAGTTCCTTAAAATTTGAACTTACCTAGGCTTGTAGCTTACCTACTTCATTATCTGGCTAATATATCTAGCTATGCGTAGAATCCAAATTTTTGTTTGATTTGAAATCGTTTTCCCGATCCTAAAGCCTCCATTTATACAAAAAAAAAAAAAAACTACAGTACTCAAATTGTTAGTTAACAATTTCATCCACTCATGTCTTCATTTGATACTGTCAAAGTTGAGGCTGAATGTCTCCAATGTGTGTGTCAACTTGTTGAAGAAAAAAGTAACTTTCGAAAATGGAATAAAATTAACAGGGAACTCGGCAAATAATATAACCCAAGAGCTGCGACTTTCGTCATTTCATAAAAGTTTACCTTAATCCGACCCCTGTAGAGGTAAGAACGACCAGCAACGATAGAGTTTCGGTTGTGGTTACTTAAACGCTAACAAATTCAATTAAAACTCTTTCTTCTATTTAGCAAACTAATCAAGAACAATTTTCGAGTACTTAGCGTATTGTGATAAAAAATCATAAAATTGCTCGGTAGACTTACAGTTCTAATTAATTTATGAAACTTCGCAGACTTTTGCGTGGTGAAATTATAAATTCACTTTGTTCCGAACTTGGAAACGTCATCTTAAGTGAAAAAGTTGGTAACGTGAGAAAACTGATGATGCTTCGCCGAAAAATGTCTGATGGTGTTTGTTTTGTTACAGAGTAGATTATGGTGGTTAATGTTATGATTTTGATGGATTGTCCTTAAAAGATTAAGGGGCCCTTAGAGCCATCGCAAACAGGGCGACTTGTCGTCGCGTCTAGTCGTCGCGTCAGACGCGGCGTTGTCGTTTGCATCTGGCGTCTTGTCGTCGCATCTAGTCGCCGAGCTGTCGCTGACGCATGTCGCCTAGTGTGCGCCTACACTAACAAAGACGTGCCTTCCTAGTGCTCACAGCGAGACGAGATTTCTTTTGTGTGGATTTGACAGATTCGCAAGACGTCTCACGCAATTGAAATATTATGTCAAATTTGTACAAAATGCCGCGCCATGCCTCTCCTCGCCTCGTCGCGTTGCGGTTTGAATTGACGCTATCGCCCGCAGATTTTAAAACAATTATTATAAACCGTTTTTTTGTTTAAAGTAGTTTAAACGAACTTGTCTCACGAACTAATGGGCCGATTTTTATGTATTTTAGCACAGCTATAGAATATACCACATTTAGGCAAAATTATATGATTCTGTAGGTTTACCTTTCTATTTTCTAGGAAAAGTAAAACTATAAATAATCCTTGTCTTTAAATATAAAAAGCTAAATTTATACAGGGTGGTGTAGAAATGTACCGAAAATAAGTAAATTCCCCGCGAGCGAGACCACGACCGTGAAATTCTTGTTATTTCGACAAAACCTATTTATACTCCGTGTTTTATTATAATACTCATATTAAGGGAAGAGACCTAATGGCAGACACTATAAGGAAACATGCAACATTTGAATGTTATAAAATATATAATTTATGAAAATAAAGTATTGATAGCTTCTTCCATGTCTTCAGTAACTCTTACAAAATAAAACTATTATAATTATTCTCTGACAAATCAATTAAAAAATATACTATTGGTCTTTTTGTAAACTTAGTCATAAGTACTTATAGATGACATCACAAAAAACGAACATCACTAATAGTAGACACCAATATGAACTAATAGTTGACATAGAACATTACATTACATTTTTTCCTGTTATTAGGTCTTTATTTGCCATTTTTCAAAAGATTTCATTTACTTCATCATAGTAACTACATGCATCAGAAATATTATCCACGTTGTCTCCAGATTCTATTCATTCTTCTTCCATGCTGAAACTAACTTTCCTTTTATTTTTATTTTTCATATTTTTGAAGTGAAAACTTCTTTAGCGGCGTTGAGCACTTTTGTGGGATGGGTAAAAACTGTGAAATTCGCGTCAGATTCTCGTGCTGATCGAAAAACTTTGGAAAAACCGTAAGACGGTTGGTGTGTAGTGTTTTGTGTCGAACTCGAACTCGAACTCGAATTGATTGTAAGGGTATCGATTAATTAAAAAAATAGATTTTTAAAAAATCTATTTTCATAAAAAATGGGTTAAAAATGTAATCGATTGTAAGGGTTTCGATTAATTAAAAAAATCGATTTTTTTTAATGATCGATTTTCATAAAAATGTGTTAAAAATTTCATCGATTGTAAGGGTTTCGATTAATTAAAAAAATCGATTTTTCATAAAAAATGGGTTAAAAATTTAATCGAATGTAAGGGTTTCGATTAATTAAAAAAATCGATTTTCATAAAAAAGGGTTTAAAAATTTTATCGATTGTAAGGGTTTCAATTAATTAAAAAAACGATTTTTTAATAATCGATTTTCATAAAAAATGGGTTAAAAATGCACAACGTTAATAATCAAGTTTTCACTTCTGCCGGCACTCCCGGAGTGCAACCCGTCTTTTTTTTCCTAGCAAATTTATTTTCAGTCTTTAGTCTCCATGCTTCTTTTGCCTCTTCTTTTTTCTTATTTATTTTCTCAGCTCTCTTTTTTCTTTTTTTTACTGCTAAAAAACTAAAGCAATCGATTTTTAGATCAGTACACGGTCTAATATTAGACAACATGTCCATTTTTAGGTGCAGTAGTTCTAAGTTCTTAGATTGTTAATAGAATTATATTTTCAGAGAATAGTGATGATTTTTGCAGTAGAATAAAGTACAAAATAACTTTAGTATGTATTGAAAAACTCAAAGATGAGATCCATGTCAACCATTAGGTTTTTTTACATTTTCAAGAACTAATAGTAGACACCTATATTGTTAGGGAAAATTGATAAAAAATCTTAAATAAACATTAATTAGTGTATACAACATGACCATTAATCCAATGAAATCAATAGAAATTACAAAAAATCAAATAAATGTATTCAAAACTTACGTGCAAAATTTCGCCTTCCTTAACCTATTTGCTAAGAAATTGCCGAGCGTGTGTTGACGCGGTCATATTATTTACGAAAACTGATCCTATTTTAAAATTTTGTTCCCGAAGGCGTCTCTAATATATTTTTTCAATTCAACAGATAGCTTGAGAAGCTTATAAAATTTACAGTGGTGAGAAATAATTAGAGTAATTCTTATTTTTATGGTATTTTTGTCATAAGTGTCATTAATTAGTTCAGTGTCTAGCATTAGGTCCTCTCCCTTAGTTATATTACGTACAAAAAAAAGTTACACATATTTTTGTTGTCAAATGAGTGTTTTTGATATTCTATTTGCCACCAGGTGCCGCTATGTACCCTTAGGGTCTATCGTGTCAAACTGCTGTCATAACATGTGTCACGATATACTCGTAACTGTCATGTGTCACGATAATATGTCTATTTGACATAATATACCTACCCTGAGGCTACATAGCGGCATCTGGTGGCAAATAGAATATCAAAAACCCTCAACGTAACGGTCTAAGTCAATCCACTCTGTTTAACTAGATCACTATCACCGTGCCGAAAATGCACGGCAACGAGTAGGGTGTTAGGTTTTTTCGTTACGTAATTTCTTGATACGGTCGCCGCGCTCTAAGACCGTAATAAAAGTTATGCAATAGCTTAAAAGTATTTACTAAAACTCGAACAGAGAACATTATAAAAGTCTTTGAAAGTCGCGATATATTGTCACTTTGACAGCTGCTCCGTTGTGAGTTTCATACAATATTAACTCGAAACATATTTCATGTGCGATAAATATTTTAGAATGTCTAGCCTTAGTTTAGATCTTCTCTAGCATTAAATACTTTGAAGCTTTAACATTACTTTCATTAAAGGTATAAAACAGTTTTATAATTTTAAACTCTATAAAAGTAATAAAAAAATATTCAAAATCATGCAATACTTTGCATGCATAAAACTTTATAAAAGTAGTAAAAAAATTGCATCATGCACTTGCAATGCATACAAGCATTTTTTGTTAAATCTAGCAATAATAATAATTTTATAATAATAATTTATTTCAAGTATCCAAGACTCATATATATACATACGTACAGAATACAGATCAATATATTGTTTCACCACGCGTTAATTGAGGCAAACAGTATTTTAATAGCATTGTTTACGTTGAGATGAAACATTTTCGCCATAGGTAATACAATGGCGTAGGTTTATCATTAATTAATTAGTATATCTGTCGCAGGTATTTAGTCAAAAACGTTATATTATAATTTCACTAGTGAAATTTTAATAACGACAGATTCGTATAATTTCACGGTCTTATTTCAGTGATATTGTAATTTCACTGGATCGCAAAAGTGATATTATAATAAATCTAGGTTTATTATGAGTTTTATTTGTGGTGGGAGCCCCGCGTGGTCTGATTGGTCTATAGAGTTAATCAGTCGCCATTTGCAAAATAGTGTTGTAACAGTTAGAGTACAAAATAGACCATTTCGGTGAATTTAATTATTGTTTTAAGAGCCATTGTCATTAAAATCATACGGGATTTTTTTTAAGTATTGAAGTTTGGAAAAGTCCGCGTGTTATAACATGTTCAGTATATTTTGATTCTTATACTTTACAGTTTAAGTAGTAACTATAAAAAAGTACAAATAAAATTTAAAAAGCAATAATTTTCAAAACCATTTCTTTTATTTCCTAACTCTATGCTTAATATTTGTAGCTCAGTTGGTAACGAAAGCGGACCAATCAGCGATCGGTCTGATAATCTAACGGCTTTCTCAAACCAGTGCTATTGTCAATATATCACTGCCTTACAATTTCGCTGTATCGGTCTAGTGAAATTATACTATCTCTGAAACTAGGCCGTTAAATTGTAAGTAATGCAAACGATTGTCAATAAATCAGTGCAATTATAATGGCACTAGTGAAATTTCAATATCACGGCTTTTTTTAATATCCCTGCAACATATCCATTTCAATTTTCATCTTAATCGGTTCAACAGTATAAGCCTGAAAAGGTAACACAGAGATAGACACACATAATATTAGTAAGGACCGTGTTGTAGCAGTGCTACGCCGTAGCCCGTAGCGATGCTACGCACGTAGAGGCGCTACGGGAGCAAATCATTTGCTACGATTATGCCAAGACATGGCTTTCCCTTCAGCGGTAAACGAATATAGAATATTAAATGGACATTTTAAATACAATTTATATTATCTTTTTCTCTTGTGACCGTACCCTAAGAGATGAAATAAGTGCTTAACTTTAATTAAATGATGTGTTTATCAGAAAATGTGTGAAGTTTATTTAAAAACTAGCTGACTCAGCAAACGTTATTTTGCCATATTATTTCTAGTATCAATATAAAAAGGAGATAAAAACCTATTCTCAGGCCTAACGGATGCCCAAAAAAAATTTCAAAATTAATCATTAAATCGCTATGAGTGCAGCCGAGCACCGAATCATTACTAAACTTATCAATTTACATCCTTAGTAAAGCTTTCGACATTCACTCCTAACATTATCTGTCCCTTCATTAAATCAAAGTTAACTAATTATTAAAATATGTCTCTTGCCAGCATATCTTTCATAAAGCAGGGTAGTCTGTCTATGCAAATGAGTGGGCGTGTTAACTAAATCGAGATTTGAGCTCTTAAATCCACTTTATTCAAATATTCCATCCTACATGTCGACTTTATTACTTTAAATACAGTGTGTAACAAAACTAAGTGATAATATTTTAGAGTGTGTACGTGTTCCTTGTAGAGAGATCACTGTGAAAGTAACAGCGCTGAAAGACTAAAATATTTTTTCACATTTGTATGGGCAGGCGCCCCAGCGTCACGAGTTTCCCCATACAAAAGTGAAAAAAAATGATCTTTCAGCGCTGCTACTTTCACAGTGAATTTTTACAAGGAACATATACACACCCTAAAATATTATCACTTAGATTTGTTACACTCTATATATAAGACGTTTTCAGTTTATCGCGCTGGAACTTGTAACTGTATAAAAACTATATTCCTTGGGAACCAATCAATCTGTGTTGCTAATTGCATCTAAAAGATTTAAGCGTGAAGAAAACAAATAAACAGACGTACAGACATAAAGACAGACCGATGCACGATGTAGAGTTAAGACTTTTATACCTTAAGAACAAATAAAAAAGTTAAAAAGTTTTTAGTATTTAATTTTGGAGATAATTCACAACATTGTAAACGTTATGACCTCTGTGGCTGAATTGGTTGAGTGTGTGCAGCTCAAGCCGGGGGTCGCGGGTTCGAATCCCGCCGACGGAACAAAAAGTTATCAATGTGGTCTGGATGTGTATTAAATATGTGTATGATATAATAAAAATCTTCAATATGTATAGTATAAAAATATTGAATAATATATTTCCGTTCTCTGGTACCCGTAACACAAGTCCTTCAGGTACTTAGCACGGGGCCAGACTGACGTGTTGTGAAGCGTCCATAGATATTATTTACTAGCAAAAATCTGAAAACAACTTCTGCACGCCGCTGGTACACGAAGATTTATGCAATAGGGTAGAAATAAGCTTTTTGATTAAAACCCTAAAATGTTTAGATCTGCAAGGATGTTTTGGCTCGTGGATGACATTGATATGTTGGTGTGGATGCGAAACATCTGTCACTCTAATGGCACCAGCTATAACCAGTGTCTACCATTAATGTATACTAAAATACACTTTACGAAATAGCAGCAGCATATATTAGTTCTAATTGCTCTAAACCATCATTGGATTACACTTGTGTCACCAAAGAATTAAAAAAAATCAATTGTAATCTAATATTTTCTCGAATTTAGTTAAAGCACAACGCGTGTTTACGCCGGTATTTTAAAAGGCATTGGTGTTTCTCCGAAAGTCTAGTCACTAACTAATATTTTACACTAACTTTTAGAATACATAGGTACTAAAGAGTCCTAATACCTATGAAACCTTCTAAAAATAAAATAGTATAATATTTTATATATCTTTCTTGATAAGTACATAATATTTATGTAACTTTCGTGGAACATCTAGAAAGGTTTTTTCTCGAAAAAATCGCCTACATCAGAAAATCAAAGACGAAAAATAGCTCATTTCGTCGGCTCCAATTTTATGTTACACAGCTAATAATAATAACGGTCAGATTGCTATGCTTTGATGGCTGAAACAAGATCAGCCATGAAGAAACAAACACGATTCACGGAAGGATGAATGTTGTAATTTTGATTTTTTTAAGACTGGCATTGTCGGTCGACACAAGTAAAGAAACAGCGAAGTAATATTTAATACTCAATCCTTCGATCGGAGATTCTCGGAATAGCCATTGTATTCTATTGTTGTCGCGATCACGGATGCTCGTAAGGGGCTTGATGGGTTAAAACTTAAAAGCCTCTGTGGCTCAGCGGTTAGGATTGACGTTTGAGGGAAGTCGCGGGTTCGATTTCCGCCAAGGGGATAAAAAGTTGCCAAAAAAATGTACTCTGTAACTCGTTCACAAATAAATAAATAAGTATAACTGGGCATAACAGTATATTTAAAAAACTTTATAAAATGTTGGAAATCAAAGTGTATTTTTGGCTATGTCAACTTTTTAAATCGGGTATTATGATTCTCACCCCTCCTTTTCCACCGGGAATAAAAAGATTTCTTTGAAGATTCAATTACCCACCAACACAAACACAACTAATAATAATTAGCTTCATACATTCACACCTACACATGCAAACCCACACGTGTTAGTATCAGTAATACGATCACGTACAAAATGGCGAAACTGGCTAATTTCAGTACTTTTATGGCGAAAACAATGACTTCCTTTTTTCCTGTGTCATATGGCTAACCTCGAAAAATATGGCGTGATGATCTGGAAGTATACATGCTGGGCCGTAGCAACAAGAGAAATAGAAAACCCTGGAGCCTTGGCCAGTAGTGAGAAAGTGAATATGCTTTCTTTTTATAAAATAACGAGGCAAAAGAGCAAACCGGTCATCTAATGGAAGGCAAATACCATCGCCCACAGACACTCGCAACATCAGAGTAGCAGTCGTGTTTCCGGCCTTTTGAGAGGGAATTTGCTCTCTTCTTGAGGTTTGTAAGTCGTATAGGTCCGGAAATACTGCTGGCGATAGTTCATTCAGAGTTTTACAGTGCGCGACAGAAAGGTACGTGAAAAACGTGTGGAAGACTGCCCCTCATCAAGGTGATGTTTGTGGGAAAGTAAACAAATGAGCCACTATGGAAGATTCTCGCCGATCGTGGCGGTATGTTCGGTCGATTTATTTAAGGGTGTAACAAAACAAAGTGATAATTCATAATACTTTAGGGTGTGAATGTGTCCCTGGTATAGATTTCACTGTGAAAGTAGCAGCGCTCAAAGCGCACCCTTTGTATTGGGGCCATCTCCATACAGTTTTAAGTGTAAATATATAATTAGACAAACGAAAACTCAACCATTTATATTAGTAAAGATAGCTTAAAGAGTTCCTAAGAACTAAAACTTTTTCCTGTTCCAGAGATTGTACGAAATCCATTAGATTCAACTACCGAAAAATAGGACCAGGGTATCAGTCAAGCTGTATTCGATAGTTTCGAAAGCTAAGTAAAAAAAAAAAATTTTGGGTATTAAAATGCATCGCTTATAGCTTGTGATGTTTTATGTCAAATCCCATACTCTTTTTCTAACTTGGCTGTCGTTCTATCGAATGTATAACTTGACTAAATACCCGGGTTCACATAACCCCGCCTGTCTGTTTATTCTTATCTCCACAGACAAATACCATTATTGGTATCCACACCCGTGAAAATAAGGTTTCGAAGGATATTAAATATATCGTATGTAACACGTTCCTCTCGAAGATACAATTATTTTCGGCATCACTTTTAGTTTACTGATATTGTGGGCTGGAGTTATATGCGGCGACGTAAAAGCGTGGTTTGGCCGCTACACTGCCGCTATTTAATACCTCGATCAGGGGAATGGCAGACACAATAGACTTTCAATTGTTATGCGACAGCCGGGCCGCCCGGGTGCTGCTTGGTTGGTTAAATGGTGGGTTAAATGCATAGAATCCGTAGGTAGGCTCAGAAAATTGATATTGCAAGCAAGTGATAATTGATAATTTTCTCTCATAATCCAAGAACAATTAATAGTTAAGTTAATAGTTAGGGTTAATAGTTTTATTTTTAAGTTTCATATTTCTTACTAATTATATGTGTCACATAATAGGTACAAAAATGGTGTTTCACATTTGTTATGAGTTGTGACTTATGAGTAAATGTAAATTCCTACAAGCTGTTGATGTGCCAAAATAAATAAATCGTTACATGGTTACATTGCAAATGCTTGTAATCTCACGGTTAGGCGTGAAGCTGCGTTTGGGCGGGCTCATATTCAATTTGTCTATATTTAATAGGTTGTAAAACGTGTGAAGCCATTTTGATGAAACTTAGCACAGATACAGAGACTACGAAAAGGGCGCGCTACTATAATAGGCTAAGTAGCCTATTATAGTAGTAATGGTCAAGTGACCATATATATTCAATTTCATTGAACAAATTCATATTTCTAGTAGAACTTGGCATAGGAAACCGTATTTCACCCTTATCACCAAATAAAAGCTTATGATTGATAAATAAAGTCGATTTGAAAATATGATTTTATGAAAATAGGAATTGTACTGACGAAAACGCTTTTGCGGTACTTCCGATTGGGATGTGACGTCAACCTCATACTAATTTAATATCTTTTATTTATCGCGCTCGCTATATGTAAGTTAATTTGTACATAAATAATAAGAATAAGCCTAGAAAGATTTGTAAAATATATTTTCTTGAATAATTCAGATAAAACATTACTTTTATATATTATATTAGGTATCTCCATTTATTGTAGACGGGAAATGAAATGGCCAAAACTTTTCTCCAAAAGTTTTCAACATTACAAATTATTTCTAATTTCTTATTTAATTATTTTATGATGTTTGGGCACTTTTAGACATTTAGCACATAAAAAAATTTCAATAAAGAGAGTTTAAAATACAAAGCGTATGACGTCACACTATGGCGGACAGTGTTTTCGGCGCCATTTAGGAGGCATATTTTTCAATAAACAATTTTATGGGTTTCTACTGTGTAAAAATTTGGTAAAGAGATATTTTTTTTGAGGTATCCCTCAAGTCCCAGGAAAGAACTACTTTTTATCTCGGAAAAATCTACGTTCCTATGGAAAAATGTACGCGATAAACGAATTTTAGCAATAAATCTGCCATTTAAAATTGACGTGAAGTGTAATATTTGTGATAATTTTTAGACCTCTCTTCCATAGATATCGTGAGATTTGCCTAAGTTTCAATTATGTTTATCACCCCTTGACCCTTGTTTGTATATTCTATCGCCTGAAGGTCCGTAAAATTAACTGCAAATATTTGGAAATATTATAAACTTATACAAACGAACGGCACGTGTCGGCGGCACGCGTCGGTGGCAGTCGACGGCAGACGAAGGCACGTGTCGGTGGCAGTCGACGGCAGACGACGGCACGTATCGGCGGCACGCGTCGGTGGCAGTCGACGGCAGACGACGGCACGTATCGGCGGCAGTCGACGGCAGACGAAGGCACGTATCGGCGGCAGTCGACGGCAGTCGGCGGCACGTGCCGTTCGTCTGTAAGAAGCCTAGTCGCCCGCGACTCCGTTGCGTCAAAATTCGTTTATCGCGCGGCAACCGTACATTTTTCCGAGATAAAAAGTATCCTACGTCCTTTCCCGGGACTCAAAGTATCTCCAATTATTATTATATACCTATAATACCAAGCAAAGTCGGTTCAACGGTTTGGGCGTGAAGAGGCAACAGACAGATAGAATATATAAATAAATAAATAAAATAAAAATATCTTTATTAAACATACAAGTAAGTACACATACAAACATACAAACATACAAGTATATACACACTCTTACATTTATAATATTAGAATGGATAAGTATGGATACTGGTTATTATTGTAACTTTATTGGTTGCAAACAACTTTTTTTTCATCTACAAGAATTTCAGAGTTTTAAGGACATTTTTATCAATCAAGTAAAACGCCTACTACTGTAGATAGTTTTAAAACCTTGTGGTGTTTTATGCAATATACTTACAGTGTGTTTCTACACTAAGTTTATGATGTTAGGACATTAATTGTAAATGTAAATGTCATGTAAATACATTGATGTCAAAAGTAACTCTTTCAGCGCTGCTACTTTCACAGAAAACTATAATCATACCCTAAGAATATTATATGAGTATGAGTCCCTTTACGGGATAAAGTATTATTATTTTGTCATCTTGTATAGACGCTGAGGTAAAATATGGCACCCTATATAAGCACCTCGTTCTCAGGAAACTATGTAAGCTGTTGCCAAAGATATTACCTTGGTGACATAATATTCCGAGCCAGCATCAAGTTACCACTCGTTACTACCTCAACATAATAAAGTCGTAAACAACCACCGAATATGTTATCGATTTGTAATAAACTCCTCCTCTTTTCTGAGATCCTGGTGTTTGGTAATGGATAGCTTTTAAGGTAAAAGGAGCTACGTGGGGCCATGTTTTTACATAACTCACGAAGAGGTATGTAATCCATACTAATATTATAAATGGGAAAGTGTCTGTCCATTAGTCTGGTACGTCTTCACGATACGTATTCAAAATGGAATAAAGTAACATAAGCTACTTGTACTTTTATCTATTCTGTGCATATGCGCTAAATTGAAAAAGACGGGACTGTATCAGGAATGTCTGTTCGCTACTGTACCTAGATCATTCATATTTATTTTATCCCTCATATAATCCTTACGCCAACGACATAAGGTTCCATATCATATTAATTCAAAGGCAAAATAACGTACGCATCCAGAAATTGCTTTTGCTAGAATCGAATATTAAGCTTCTAGTATTTATGGATGCCTGGTAAGTCGCTAAGTAACTAATATATTGTACTTAAGAGGCCGGGTACACTTGGAATTTCTCATACATACGTAATTCCAAAATCATTTTCTCATACGAAAATATTTAATGTTTGAGTTGTTTTTCAGTTTAAAATAGTAATTACCTAGGTTCCTGCACAAAATTTTACTTCAAATATTTAAACACGATTTTTTTTGCTTTAAATTTTTTTTTAGTAAATTTACTACTAAATATTTAAACACTAAAAAATAGAGTAAAACACTAAAAATATATAAATAAATAGTTAATTTACTACAAAATATTTAAACTCTAAAAAATATTTTTTAGTATTTAAATATTTTGTAGTAAATTTACTATTTATTTATATATTTTTTAGGGTTTTACTCTATTTTTAGTGTTTAAATATTAAGTACTAAATTTACTAAAAAAATGAAACAAAAAATTTTTTTTAGTGAATTTAGTACTTAGTTTTAAATATTTTGAAGTAAATTGTTGTGCAGGAACCTAGATAATTACTATTTTAAACTGAAAAACAACTCAAACATGTTAAATATTTTCGTATGAGAAAATTATTTTGGAATTACGTATGTATGAGAATTTCGAGGGTACCCGGCCTCTTAATGTAATTGTAACTTTTATTATTTATAGTAGGATTCTGACCCGGCTACGGCTTAGCGAAATAACGTTAAAACTTTAAAGTTGTGTTTGTTTTTTAGTCAAGTGACAAAAATTTTAATTAAGTGCCACTTAATATGAGCTAGGTTCGGAACGGTACCTTAAGGGTCAATTCACATTGCAAAGTAGCCTGGCATGGCAATGCGTTTATAAATGAGCCATTCAAAATTAGAATAGGCAGCCGAATTGTCTGCAACAAGTCTGTTAATTCAATGTGTATCCTCGTGTTTTGTAAATAAAGTTCAGTTTTGAATGAATGAATGAATGCATCCTATTCATATCCTATTGCATTAAGTATGACGTTGCAATGTGAACTGACCCTCATTTATAACTATAGTTGTCAGGGCTATGTAAGTGCAAGGCAACCCTGCATTTTCTAAAAGAAATAATTTCTATTCTACTCTCTTCACCCATGTTACATTTTCGGCACAAAATCGGCCCAGCAGTTTCAGAGCCTATTCAATGCAAAACAAACCATGAAATCTGTATAATTTAATTCAATACTTATAAACATTATGTACACAATATATATTAGGTCTACCAGAATCTGATGGCAAAAACTGAGAAAATAAATTGACTCTAAGCAATTATTATACCGGGGTAGTAATTTCAATAAAACATTTTGACCCTTTTTTCCTTTCTGTGTGTGAAACATGCAAATATATTTTATCCAATGATCAAGGATATTTTTTGAAAATCTATCTAAATCTATAGTTACCCTGTATTATAAATTAAATATACTGCCATTATTAAATTCCTATTTAATAACGAAAGCAAAGATGGCTTCGCTAAAGTTGACAGGACAATTTCTTGGAGTCTAATATGAGTTTCATGCCCAAGGGAACGCGGAGAAAACGATACATAATTATATTGCTTTTGGCAATCCTATTTAAGAAATGTTGCGATATATTTTGTCAGTATATTTGCTAAGCTTGTTGTACCTAACAACCTAAGTATGAGACGTTCCGCGCGGCTCTGCCCGCCGTACATTTTTCCGCAAAAAGTACCCTATTGTCCGTTGGTCTCTTACAATGATGGACCAATTAAGGGATGACGTGAACTATTTCTTATTGACTGCCCATGATTAACGTCGATTGTGCTATAGACATGCTTGGCAATCTAGGTGGCAAGCATGGCCCGACGAGCTAGTGGACTCTTTTCTACGTCACGCGTACTTATATTCTATAATGAAAGTAAAAAAAAAAGTTTTTATTACAGTTGTTTAGAAGATATTTTTATAAAAGAAAAAGCCTAAGATATGTATTCGTTTGAATATGTCCATACTTCCATACTAATAATATTATAAATGCGAAAGTGTACATGTCTGTTTGTCTGGGACCTCTTCACGCCCAAACCGCTGAACCGATTTTGCTGAGTATACAGATACTTTGAGTCCCGAGAAAGGACAGAGGATACTTACACATTTTTATCCCATAAAAATATGCGGTTCCTGCGCAATAAACAAATTTTGGTGCAACGGAGTCGCAGGCGTCATTTAGTTCTAAACTTGGAACAATATTATAGGCCATAATATGGACAGTATGATATGGACTCCATATCATACTAAAAATTATAAATGCAAATGAGTGCAAATGTTAGTATCTACTATCTCTCATCTGTTACCACTCGTAAATGATTAAATTTCGTATGGGGCTCATCGTATCTTACATTCAACCACGGAAAAGGGATGTAAAGTTTTTTTGAAGTGAAAACTTCTTTAGCGGCGTTGAGCACTTTTGTGGGATGGATAAAAACTGAAACTCGCGTCAGATTCTCGTGCTGATCGAAAAACCGTAAGATGGTTGGAGAGTAGTGTTGTAACATCGAAATTGATTAATCGAACAATCGATTGGTTTTTTTCAATCGTTTCGTCGTTTCTTTTTAATCGGGTTTCGATTAATTAAAAAAATCGATTTTTTTAAAATTGATTTTCATAAAAAATGGGTTAAAAATTTAATCGATTGTAATGGGTTTCGATTAAGTAATTAAAAAATCGATTTTTTTAAAATTGATTTTCATAAATAATGGGTAAAAAAATTGTACGGGTTTCGATGAATTAAAAAAATGTTTTTTTTTTTAAATCGAGTTTCATTAAAAATGAGTTAAAACTTTAGCCGATTGTAAGGGTTTCGATTAATTAAAAAAATCGATTTTTTTTTAAATTATTTAAAATATGCACAACGTTAATAATCAAGTTTTTACTTCTGCCGGCACTCTTGGAGTGCAACCCGTCTTTTTTTCGAATAATGTACGGTTCCATTAAGATAAACGAAGTTCTTGAACATCTAGTCGAAAACAGATAAAAATACAGTTGATATTTGGTATTGTTTGGGCATATCGAGTGATTCTGTGAATGTAGGTCGGAGTTCAAACCTATCAGAGTAAGAGCCTGCGACGGCCAGACCTTCCTTCGTTTCGTAAAGCTGAAAGCTTACCAGCGGGCCGATTCTGTATCGTACATTTGTGAGTTAATAACTGAGTTAGTAACGAAAACGAGGAGTGAGTAACGGAAAGTGCCACTTTTTGTATTCACTTGCATACAAAAGTGAGACTTTCGGTTGCGAACTCCTCCGTTTCGTTACGAACTCGGTGATTAACTCACAAATGTACGATACAGAATCGGGCCGCTGTTTGTGACCTTTCTTCCGCGCACTGTAAAACTCTGGAACGAACTCTCATCAGCAGTATTTCCGGACCTATACGACCTGCAAACCTTCAAGAAGAGAGCGTATTCCCTCTTGAAAGCTGGCAACGCACCTGCAGCTCTTCTGATGTTGCGAGTGTCCATGGGCGACGGTAGTTCCTTACCATCAGGTGACCCGTTTGCTCGTTTGCCCCCTTATTTCATAAAAAAAAGGTAAGAACGACCAGCAACTCTGGAGTTTCGGTCGCGGTTACTTTAGGACTGTATCCAGTTCTGAAGGTCTACCTGATCTTTGCGAAAGAGTAAAGCTCAATTTCATAGCTTATATTTTTCGCGGTAAGTGGAGGAATCTCGTCTTCTTCCGTTCTTATCTTCGTAAAGGTCACAAACAAGTAAACTTTCAGCTTTCCAAAGCGAAGGAAGGCCTGGCCGTCCCAGGCTCTTGGTCCATATATCCCGCCAAACAGCTATCCCTGAGGCTGTTGTTCTGTAGACATAGACTATTTATTACTTTAATAAATGTCAAGATAATGTTAAAAACGTATAACGAAAATTCGTATTGAGATTTCAGATATTAGTACTAACATTATATCTATGCAGGATACAACAGAACTAAGTCATAATACTTTAGAGTTTAGGGTATGTATCATGGGTCCCCGATGAAGAGTTCACTGTGAAAGTAGCAGCGCTGAAAGAGTATTTTTTTTACTTTTGTATGGAAAAATTTATGAAATTATATTTTTACGGGAAAAGTGTCCTATGTCCTTTCCCGGGACTCGAATTATCTCCATGTCGATTTCAGCAAACTCGGTTCAGCGGTTTGGGCGTGAAGAGGGTTACCTCTTCATGCCCAAACCGCAGACGGCACACACTTTATTTAGTATGTCCCAACTTGTACCATCATGGAAATTGATTCCTATGCATTTGAGAGACCAACGTCATTTGGTCGATCATGTCAATTCAATGTTAATTGTGATCTGTCGGCTGGTTTTGACGTAATGCGACTAAACTACGTAGGTCCCCCATTTGCATAGGAATCAACTTCTCTGATTTTGTGGTACAGTTCACGGAAAAACTATCACGCCTACCCTATTGACTTGTGTTTTAACATACTAATATTTATTTATATTATGTAGATATTGTGTTATCATCAGTAATTTTATATGTAGATGTGTTATCATAAGTCAGTCAAGGTGTGACGATGCAAGCCCTCACAAAGTTCGACTTTTAGCTAGACGTGACATTAGTAAGGAAGGTTTCAATATAAAGTCAGTAACAAAAAGGCTTATGGCCTGTTTCACCGCTTCCTGATAAGGTGCCCAATAGGGTTATTTGACAGATTTTCCATACTCCATCTGTCAAATTAAGTGGTGGATAGCCTTATCAGGAAGCGGTGAAACAGGCCCTTAGGAGATTCGGTATCAATAGAAAAACCTTTATAATATTAGGGTCGGGAAGGGATTTCTTTTCACTAAGAAATAGCTTATATTTTCCTTACAAGTTTACGCAGGCATTGTAACATAAATACTATTTTCCGGACAGTTTAACCTTATCAGAATTTCTGAATTTCAGAAAATGCTAAATGTATTACTTATAGAAAGTTACAGAAACTATTTTGTGTAATAAAAAATATAAAAATTTAATATTGTTATCTACTAGCTCTCGCCCGCGACTTTGCTCGCGTCAACACATAATAACAAAGATGAATAATTTATAAATTATCTTATACATAAAATTCTCGTGTCACAATGTTAGTCCACGAACTCCTCCGAACTGGCTTTACTGATTTTTACCAAATTTTATGTGCATATTCAGTAGGTCTGAGAATCGGCTACTGGGTACTTTATATATTGATAAGTGCATTTTTTGAATAAATAGTATAAATTACTAGCTGTCCCGGTGAACTTCGTGTCACAGGTCACTTTAAAACCTTCCCTGGACTTCTACGAATATTTTAAGACTAAAATCAGCCCAATCCTTTCAGCCGTTTTCAAGTTTTAGCGCGACTAACACATTTGAAAATCTATTTTTATATATAAGATAAAGACTAGCTGTCCCGCAAACGTTTCTTTGCCATATTATAAAGTATATCGCCCGTATTATTTTATTGAAGTGGCTAAATAAAGTATGTCACCATGGCAACGTCCATCGCTATCATGGTCGTCGTTTTTCTCGAGTTGTAATAATTTACTATTATTTATTCCACAAATGCACTTATCAATATAATAAGTACCGAGTAGCCGATTCTCAGACCTACTGAATATGCATATAAAATTTGGTAAAAATCAGTAAAGCCGTTTCGGATGAGTTCGTGGACTAACATTGTGGCACGAGAATTTTATATATAAGATTACAACCTGAGACTGACGGCGACCATTGTTAAGTGCGACGATAGTGATCGACGTTGCCATGGCGACATTCTTATTTAGTCACTTCAATAAAATAATACGGGCGAAATACTTTATATTATTATGGCAAATCGACGTTTTCCGGGACAGCTAGTCTATAATATAAAAATGAATCGCAAAATGTGTTGGTAAGCGCATAACTCAACAACGCCTGGACCAATTTGGCCAAATCTTTTTTTTAAATGTTCGTTGAAGTTCAAGGATGGTTTTTACGGCGAGAAAAATTAGAAATATTGCTGGAAAATCCCTAAAAATAGCCCTTTTCTTTTTTCCATACAAATGATTTGTAACTAAAACGTAGTCAATTTGAGCTTTATTGCTATGGTATAAAGTTCATATTAAATTACAAGCACTCACTGTCGTCTAAGCAATGTAGGTGTGTTCCTAACGTCAAAGATCATATCTATCAAAACAATGTGCGTGTGTGCGTTGGAGCACAGAATACATAGTTGGAGGAGTTTCATGTCGCGTTCCGAAACTCGCGTTTATTTTGTTTTTTGTATTAGTTTCGGCACGCGAGATAAAATGCATCAGTTTCCACGTCATTACATCAGTCAAACAAAAATCGCGTTACCAACAGTGTTTTATTATTTTTTATATCCAAATTTTAAATCAATAAAACAATTCGTACGGCTTAAAAGGATTTGACTTCAAGTCATATCAAAAAAAATAAAAAAAAAAGTTGTCTGTTACCTAATCTACTGAGTTTGCTTTTGTCAACTGATACACGAAACAAATTCGTATATCGTGTTTTGTGCAGAGTGTTTAGTTAGTTAGTGTTTGTTTAGTTCGTGAAATAATTATGATTCACATGATTAACAATAAAGCGATTACTTACTTTTAAATCCTTATATATGTTTTATTTAATTATTTTTTATTCACAACGCCCTATCACCAGGGTGACGGTTCTGTTCAGGAGATTTTTTTAAAATACGTAGGCACAAAAACTGCCACATTACAAATCTTTTTGACAGGACGAAGTCTGTCGGGTCAGCTAGTATTATATAAAAATGAATCCCTATTCGCGTGGTCACGACATCACGCGTAAACGGCTGGACCGATTCTGCTGAAAGGCAAAGAGATACTTTAACCCATCAACTCTCAAGCGGCATCCGAATGCCACATAACAATTGAATACATATTATATTATTATATCTATTGTGTCTGTGATTCCCACGATCAAGGTATTGAGTCCCGACAACGAATATAGGATACATTTTGTTGTTGTTACTGCACAATATACTTTTGTGATTTGCGCGTAAACTATTTGAGTCTCGCGAAAGGACAAGGGATACTTTTTGTTCCGGAAAATGTACGGTTCCCGCACAATAAACTTTTATGATTTTCACCTATACTATTCAATTTATTTTGATGGAATTTGGTATGGAGATACTTTGAGTCTCGAGAAAGGACAAGGGATACTTTTTATCCCGAAAAATGGACGGTTCCCGCATAGTAAACTTTAATGATTAACTTTTATCATCGTTAAGACAGAATAATGTCTGTCGGGTCAGCTAGTTTTTAATGAAAGCTTTTTAAAAAAAGCTTAAAAAAAAGCTTAATTTTGAATTACTGTCTTAAAAATTGCCTCTTCGTGCTATTTTAGCTGATTTCAAAATACTATACAACCCAAGGCAGTTAGACTTTCGTCATTTTATAAAACCTGAAAGTTTTCCTGTAAATGATCCTATAGAGAGGTGAGAACGACCTGAAACTATAGTGTTTCGATAAGGGTTGCTTAACGAAGTATCCTGTTCTATTAAAGGTCTGCCTGACCTTCGATAAAGTATATCAAAGCTTAAGTAAGCTAATATTAGATTTTGAGGTGTCTGGTAGTGGAAAGCAACTCTCAGAAATATCCGGCAGTGCAAGACGAGATTCCACAGTTATCCCGAAGAAAAATTGAGCTTATGAATGAAATGAAAATTCAGGTTAAAGCTGCACGTCCAATGGTCAGAATCGGAGCGTACGGTGCGAACGGAGCGTCGTCATTTATAATTTATCAGGCGCAGAAATGACGTTCCAGTGCACGGAGTAACATACAAATCAATACAACGCAACAAATCCGTCCGCTCCGTACGCCCCGATTCCGATCCGGTGGACTCGCACCTTTATACTTTATCGAAGGTATAGAAATAATGTATTTCTGTAGCTGACTCTTGGATTTATCCTTCGATCGGAGATTCTCGAAAATTCCATTGTATTCTATAATTTTTGTCGCAATCACCGGTGCTCGTACGGGGCTTGATGGGTTAATATAACTTTTACGGGATTTGCAATCCGTAAATATATAGTATTAGATAATGTCTGCAACTTCACTTGCACGTTAATTGACCTTTAGCGCGTGAACCGTACATTTTTCCGTGATATAAACTATCCTATGTCCTTTCCCGGGATTCAGAGTATCTACATACCAAATTTCATCAAAATTGATTCAGCAGTTAAAACGAGAAGATGTAACAAACAGACACACCCGCTTCTATGTGTAGATTATGACATTGACGTTCATACTTTTTAATAAATAAAACTGACTTTTATCACACGGATGTTTAGCCTGTGAAGTTAGCCGCGTGTACTCTCATTAATTTTCTACCTTATTACCTTGTAATAAGCGTCAAAAGTTTAACAGTACATAATTAGACAAGTAATGCTTAGTACGTGTGTCACGCTCGCACTTGACCTTCGTCACGTGCGCGTGATGTGATTTGGAGGCGGCTGTCACGCATTTTAATTAGTGATGGAACTATCCTTTAATAGTCCTACTAGATATTATTTTACATCATATTTACATCTCGTTAAGTACAGAAACTATTTTCAGTGTCAAGTATCGGACAATAAAAAAGTTTTTTTTCTATTTGTCAAGACTCAACTCTTCTTAACGGAGGTTCCGTTAAGAAGAGTTGAGTCTTGACAAAGGGAAAAAAACTTTTTTTTTTAAAGGGAACACAAAAAAACCTTTTTTATATAATACATCTCAATGTTTTTATGTTGACGAGTTACTGCAAAGACAATGAAAACTTGTATGCAATGACTATATAATATAAGAAACTATATTATTGTATGTAATGCGCCATTTTACTGTATTTTTTTTTTGGAAAATCTCACGCGAGATTAGGTAGGGCAGGGGTGGTGGAAAATCTTACGATATATCTTACCATAGGTAATAACCATAGCTCACGCAATTTAAGTATGACCCCTAAATAAAATGGTCGAATATCCATACTTCCACTATTATTAGTACATATAATATTATATGTGCATACATATAAAAGCGAAAGTGTGTCTGTCCGTCCAACTGTCGGTCTATCTGTCCGTCTGTCTGTCTGTCTGTCTGTCTGTCTGTCTGTCTGTCTGTCTGTCTGTCTGTCTGTCTGTCCGTCCGTCCGTCCGTCCGTCCGTCCGTCCGTCCGTCCGTCCGTCCGTCCGTCCGTCCGTCCGTCCGTCCGTCCGTCCGTCCGTCCGTCCGTCTGTCTGTCTGTCTGTCTATCTGTCTGTCTGTCTGTCTGTCTGTCTGTCTATCTATCTGCCTGTCTGTCAATCTACTACTTCACGCCGAAACCACTGAAACATTTTATCTCGGAAAAAATGTACGTTTCCCGCGTGATAAACGAATTTTTTAACAACGAAATTGCGGGCGTCATCTATTACTTATAATATGGACTTTTCTAAACAGCTGTACCTATAAATCTTTTCAACTATGTGAAACACCGAAAATTCCATTTATGGTATTCCAATATGTCCATAAATAGAACGTAGAATTCTTTACCAACATTTCAACTGTAGCTATCGACAGGTTAGGATAGGTACACACGAACTGAAATGAGACGTGACAATGATTCGGAATATGTATTAAAACTGGTGCATTTATTAAATAATAATATCCTTTTGTTAAACAATGGAAAAAACGTAAATCTTAATTATTAATAATTATTTGTGCCTATTTTGGGATAATCGACATTTTTAGAACACTAGCTATCCCGGTGAACTTCGTGTCACTTTAAAACCTTCCCTGGACTTCTACGAATATTTTAAGACTAAAATCAGCCCAATCCGTTCAGCCGTTTTCGAGTTTTAGCACGACTAACACATTTGAAAATCCATTTTTATATACAAGAAGATATTCGACCATCATAAGTGCATAATATTATATGCATAAATTTGAAAACATAATTTGACGATAGGCGGAGCTATTATCATGCTTTACGACTGTCGTAGCACATCTACGCGTTTCGTAGAGGTGCTACGCGAAATTAAATATTTTATGTAGAACCACAGAATACATAATTAATTAAGGGAACTAATTTTTTGATCAGTTATTTAAATATTTGAGATGTTATTATGATCAGTTGAGACAAAAAATATTGAGCAGTTATTTAATTTGCTGGCGGTTGATTAATTATTGTGTCTGTAAAACATGGACAGTAATAAAAAAAACTATTGAGCGGTAAAAATGATAAAATGAGCGGTAAAAATGATGGAATGAGCAGTTCGATAAATGAATGAGTGGTAAAAATGATGGAACGAGCGGTTCTATAACAACCTAACAGAAGGCCTACTTAGGCCAAAACAAAAACAAACACAATCCAGAAAGTCCAAGAGCAGGTTAGGTTAGGTTAGAACTTAGACCACAACGGCAGAGGGAGCCGAGCGAGCGCAGCGAGCGTGCTACGGCAGCAGCCGGCGAGCGTACTTGTATAATGGAGGCGAGGCGTATAAAAGCCATTTGAGAACAGGCAGCCCGTCACAGCGGCAAGTTTTGTTAATGTTATCTTCTTGTCTTGTAAATAAAGTTCAGTTTTGCATAGCCAATTTAAAAATGCATCGCATCGCTGTGTCACATAGCAATGTGCACTGACCATTATGTATGAAATACTACAATTTTGCACATTTGCACGATCCACAAAATCATTTCAAGATTGATTTTAATATCACTGAAAACCAAATAATTCGTCCATTTTGTTTGATTCCCCATCATGATAATTTGAGGTTTCGTTTGAGCTTTATTAAAAACATGTAACACCTTTAAACGGCTTCACAAAGGTTACAATATCGTTTTATGATACAGGGTGTAACAAAACAAAGTGATAATCCTTTAAGGTGTGTATGGATATGGTGTGTATTAAAAGAGTTTAATGTGAAAGTAGCAGCGCTGAAATAGTGACTTTTTTAATTTTGTATGGGAAAATTCGAGACGCTGAAGCACTTGCCAATATAAATCACAACAAAAAAATTTGCTCTTTCAGTGCTGTTACTTTCATAGTAAACTCTGAATAAACTATAAAGGACACATACACACCCCAAAGTATTGTCACAATGTTTTGTAGCATTCTGTATTTACCGATATTATATAATATCTGAGGGTGTATGTTATTCCATAATATTTTAATAGCTACTTATATTATATTATTATTTTCACACCCGCGCTTCTTCTACGTGTATGTAGGAAGGAGAAACAGAGGTGATATTGAGGGTTCCGTACCCGAAGGGTAAAAACGGGAGCCTATTAGACTTTGATGTCCGTTAAACATATATTTAACCTATCAAGCCCCATAAGATCACCGGTGATCACGAAAACAATAAAATAACAATAGATTTCCAAGAATCCGCGATCGAAGGATCGATTAAACACAGTATAATATTCAATAACAGCTATTGAATGTGTTTTTGTCTGCCATGTGACGTCCCAATATGCCAGACAAGTACTCCTTGTTTCATTTGTTTTGTAAATATTTTCAATTTTCATATTTTCAACTTTTAGCTACACACACAAAAACTTTTACAGTTTTGTTATTATGAAGAAAATTGTTCTAACAATATTTACAAAATGTATTGTTCTCATGAGTCATGAATAATGAATTTCAAATAATGTAAATACAAATTGAGAAAGAGCAAAAGGTCATCTTATTGTTTTTTTGAGTCAAAATGTTGTGGAACCTCTGATTTTATTACTTATTATAATTAAGTGACCCGACAAACATTATTTTGCTACTTACGTTCTCGTTATTTCGTTTCGTTAGGGGTCGATCGTATAAGAGTGAAAAAAATAGTGCATTTTTTCTTAATGCTCGGTGCTAAATCATTCTAGAATCTAGGGTAAGAAAAATACATCTTGGACGATTCTAAGACTAATGCAATAAACACTCAAAAATGTCATCAAAATCGATCAAGCCGTTTCGAAGAAAATAGGCAACAAACAGTATGACACGACAATTTTATATATACACACGACAAATTTAAATTTACTCAAAAAAACCTGTAGTGTTGCGAATGTTTATGGGCGGAAACTATAGCCTGATATTATAATAGGTGAATTGTTTGTTTGTTTTTTGGATCATTACTTTAATAGTAATAGTGTTGTAATCGTATACACTTCGAAAATACGGAAACGATTTTGATAGAAACACAATTTATATTAATATGTATATGTAATACACAGGAAAAAACACACTTCTCATCGGGCGATAATGTACGGTTACCGCGGCAAGTCCTCATCAAAGTCATCTAAGTCACAAAATAATCAAAGTCATATTATTAACACATCTGTATTCCAATAAAATAATGTGCATCGAAATCTCCTGAACTGATTTCACCTACTTATAACCTATTTATGATTGACCGTAAACAAACCAAGTGCCAAGTAAAATATAACGTTTAGGGAACTCGTTAGAGTGCGGCGCGGAGAAGTTTCGCCTTTGTGCTCCGTTTAAACTTTTAAGCTGCTTGAAGTAAGATGAACCTTCATTAAATAAGACGAAGTTCAGATATACGTAAGATATTCTTCATTTTTGCATGAATTTGTGAATAAACATCGTCTAATATTCTTGCTTACGTCATTTAAATATCCGTCTACCCTCTTTTACAAATTAAATATAAAAAAAAATAGAAAACTCACCGTTTATCTATGGTCCCGTTCGAAAAAATCAAAATCGCACATCCATCACCGATTTCGAAATTGGAACACAAACTTTTTTTTTCACAAAACCAGCCAGCGGTTTGATGTTTCCGAACGTCACTGAATGCGCGGGAAAAATGGGCGGGAAGGGAAAAGCGACAGGCGCGGGTTAAGTCGGCCGCGCTACTGAGGGCACTGAGGGCTTAGGAGATCGAGGACGTTTTCGCAGGCGCGAAATATTTAATGGGAAGTTGAATGTCGACGTTAAAATTAATTACAGTCAACTCAATTACTTTTATAGGTGGTCAGTTACGTGTGGTTGTGGGAATAAAAATTAGTGTTTCTAACTTTTTTTTAACGTTGTAATGACTTATAGTGCGGGAGCCCTAGAATAATATTTTCTTTACTATCAAGCAATTTTTTGTGAGTAGCTTCATTTTGATAAGACGATGAACGTTTTTATTTCCAAAAAATCTGGAAAGTGGTAGCTAACAGAGATAGAAAGAATTTCATACTTTGAATTGATGATCTTAAAAATATATGGACTGTTTTATTTGTAGGACAATGTTACTCTTAAATTATAAGACTATTAATATATCAATATACAAATAATCAGCTCGTTAGGGTTCCGTTATAGGGTTCTGTAATCAACAAAACTTGGTTGACTACTCTCTATACAAGTATAAAATATATTTTATATACCTCAACCATTTTACAACACCTTAATCCTTTAAAAGAGGAGCTTTTACTGAGAGGAAGCAATATTTATCGCACAGTGAATTACTCGAAAGTCTACAAGTCGATTTAAAAAATGTAAAAGACTTTCCCGAGAAAATAGCGAAAAACATCACGTCGTAGGAAATTAGTTCCAGCTCCATCGATATAATCCTGAACTTGGGTGGAAACTAGATTTATTTTCTTTATTTAAAGTCAGGGTACTTTTTTAAATTCTTTTAAACGATGCAAAGTAAGTGTCTAAACACACTATGCCGAAAATACGCCACTAGTATATATCGGCCCGCTGGTTTATTATACGTAGGAGCGAAAGAAGTACCAGAAGTGGGAGCGGGAGCGACAACGGAAGCGAAGGTGGGAGCGGAAGCGAAAGCGAGTGCGGGTTTCGTGAAAATTATTTAAAAAATGTGGCTTTTCTATCGTGTTTCTTGAATGAAAACTGTCGAATGCACTTTGACTAAGTACCAAGGAAGTGTATATTCAATGAAATGATCCTTATGAAATGATTTACATTCGCCTGATCGTTACGTCCTTACAAGGTTCTACCCATCTACGACAATTTTATTTGGATCTATATTACACACAAAATTTTAAAACAGTCCCCTAAGGACAGGGGAAAGGACGACGGATATAGAGGATAGAATATAGATTACAGAAAACGGGATTTATTGTAGGCATCTATCCCTGCGGACGGAACCCACGGAAGACGTACAGCTCACTGCGGCCACTTACCATCTCTTTGGCCGTAGCAAGTCCCACATACCCCGGTGGTCCTTCACCAACGCTGCCGGGAATGCGTAAAAGGATTTCCCAACCCAAAAAAAAAAAATTATACGATCTCAGGGTACCCGAAGAACTATATTATGTTCAAATTGGTTTGGGACCCTCAACGAAATTAATCAGAAGAAAATAGAAGTATGAAGAATTCTTGTAATTCCTCTTTCTATTAAAGCTGAGACAGCAAAATGTTGCAGTGACCGAATGTCAAATAACTTAGAGAGCACCACTAAAATAAACTATAATAATAATAATTATGACTACTCAGCGATAGCTAAATTATTAACCCATCAAGTCCCATAAGAGCACCGGTGATCGCGGCAACAATAGAAAGGCTATTGTGTCTCGTTTTTCCACGAGTTCCTATAGCGCTGTCCACGATATAATATCACCGTAGTATGCGTCGTCAGATTTACTCGCACGGCTCCCTCTGTGTTGTGGTCTAAGTTCTAACCTAACCTAAACTACTTTTGGACTTTCTGGATTGTGTTTGTTTTTGTTTTGGCGGGGGGCTGCGCCCTCCGAGCCCCCCTTTTATTTTATGACCGTCGCCGGTAGCTGCCGCAGCACGCTCGCTGCGCTCTCTAGTATATTTAGATTGAACTTATGAATTTCAGTGTTTGTGACATGCCATGTTTTGAATTCTTTGGAGTGTTAATAGACCAGGACCAATACCTTCAAAAATAATGAAAAGTGAAAAGAAATCACAGTAGAATGAAACCCATTACAAAAGGAGGAGAATATTATAAAAATTAAGGGAAAAATAATTTACGGGCGAACTGAGTTAGGGAAAAGTGTGGGGGGAGGTTTTAAAGGGGGAAAACGGTTTATCGCGATTTCTGGCAAAACTAATATTCCTATGAAAAAAAGTCAAATGGCAAAGTTGTAGGTAAGAAAAAGATCTAAAACTTTTCTATTCACACTTTTTCTCCATAACCTCAAAATTTATGTACAAAATTCAAAAAACCATGTTTTTTGTTTTTTATTTATATTTTTTACAAAAATTAATGTTTTTTCACAAAATTTGGTGATTTTTTTGGTGAATTTTGGTGACTTACATTTTCAAGTCCCAAATACGCTGTCATTTATTTGATTAGGAATATTTATTTTTTCACCTTATTTTCAATTTCAATCATATTTTTCATACATTTTTCATAGGAATATTAGTTTTGCCTAACTTTTCCCTAACTCAGATCACTCGTAAATTTTTCCCATAATTTTTATAATATTCTCCTCCTTTTGTAATGGGTTTCATTCTACTGTGATTTCTTTTCACTTTTCATTATTTTTGAAGGTATTGGTCCTGGTCTATTAACACTCCAAAGAATTCAAAACATGGCATGTCACAAACACTGAAATTCATAAGTTCAATCTAAATATACTAGAGAGCGCAGCGAGCGTGCTGCGGCAGCTACCGGCGACGGTCATAAAATAAAAGGGGGGCTCGGAGGGCGCAGCCCCCCGCCAAAACATGTAATGGGTTTCATCCTACTGTGATTTTTTTTGTTTTCAAAATTATTGGTCTTGGTCTATAAGATGTTTGAGGGAATACAAGTACAACTATGGGTAGTTGGATAGTTGTATGCCGTACATCCATATTGGTTTCAGAATTGATTTATAGATTAACAGTTTATTTTCCATTGACAATTTGCTGTTACGGCCCAAGGCCCAGAGAAGGTTTTTGAATTTGATGTTCAGTTCGTCCGTCTTGCTTTTTATATGTTTTTGCCATGTTAGGCGTCTGTCTAGGTGTATACTGTATACCCAGGTATTTAACGCTGTTTTGGTGGGTGAGAGGTGTTCTCTAGGGAGACGGGGGGACAGTCCTCTCTGCGCAGTATGAAGGTGACTTGCACAGATTTTGTAGTGCTGGCTTTTATCCTCCACTTTTGGAGCCATTTGGTGACTGAATTAAGTCCATTTTGTAGTTTTTCAGATGCCGTGACAGAGTTTACGTTCGTCGCTAGAATTGCTGTGTCATCAGCGTAAGTAGTAGTCTCGGCTTCATGCAGGAATGTTGGGATTATAACAATATATTTTCGATAGTCAGAATATGATCAGTCTGCATTGTCTTTACCAAACTTGGAAACAAAGTTTCCACGCCGTAATTGAACCCATGTTTCCGAGTCGAGAGCCATAAAGTTATCAGCCTATCAACCCCCATAAGGAAACCGGCGACAGCGACAACAATAGAATTACAATAGATTTCCAAGAATCCGCGATCGAAGGATAAAATGAAACGAGACAGAGTATAATAAACCTCATAGACTTATAATACACTGTCGATAAACCTCAACATTCTCAACTCAAACACTACTATTGTTTTTACTTTTTATAAGTATTTGTATTGTAAGCGAGTTAATCGTTGATTGAGGAAGTAATTTGGCACAATTGACAGAATGGCCGAGTGGCACAATGCGTCGTTTACCCAAAACTATCAACCGTCGCTTCGTTTGCCAACGATAATTGATGGCTTTCGTGTTATTTAATTAGTTTATCGATTTAAGGTGCTAGTATATCGTTAAATCCGTATATTATTAATTCATCATCTATCGGAATTGTTCGGAATTATACCACCGGCAACTTTTCGCCATCGTCCCACGCGAAAAATAAACCATCGTCATCACCTTGATGGGTGGCAGTCTTCCACCGTGCGTTTTTCGCGTAACTTTCTGCCAGTGCCGCGCACTGTAAAACTCTGAAACGAACTGTCTCTACTCTCTAGCTGCAGTATTTCCGGACTTATACGACGAAAAGTGAAAACCTTCAAGAAGAGAGCGTATTCCCTCTTATAAGGCCGGCAGCGCACCTGCAGCTCTTCTGATGTTGCGAGTATCCATGTGCGACGGTAGTTGCTTTCCATCAGGTGATCCGTTTGCTTGTTTGCCCCCTTATTTTATTTTAAAAAATCAAAAATCTGTTTGTCTGTCTTCACTCTAAATCGAATAATATATAAAATTCTCGTGTCACAGTTTTCGTTGCCATACTCCTCCGAAACGGCTTGACCGATTCTCATGAAATTTTGTGAGCATATTGAGTAGGTCTGAGAATCGGCCAACATCTATTTTTCATACCAAAAATTATTTGTATCGCAAAACAACGTTGCCGGGACAGCTAGTTATTAATAGATTTCAAAGAGATTAATAATTTTCAGTTTTCGTTGCCATACTCCTCCGAAACGGCTTGACCGATTCTCATGAAATTTTGTGAGCATATTGAGTAAGTCTGAGAATCGGCCAACATCTATTTTTCATACCAAAAAACTTTTATGATTTTCGCTTAAACTATTTAATCTATTTTGATGAAATTTGGCATGGAGATACTAATTTTAATCTATTGTTTTCTTAAACCAATTCGAATTAAATACTCATCGTTAAGACAGGACAACGTCTGTCGGGTCAGCTAGTTATTAATAGATTTCAAAGAGATTAGTAATTTTCATTCATCATTTGACGTAAAGATACCAAGTGCAACAAAATAGAAAATTAAAATTTTGAATTTTGGAGATTCGAAATTTGGAGATTCGAAATTAGAATTTTCTATTTTTGCTTTTTTTTAACCAATAATAGGTACATAGGTATAAGCAGCTATAGAATCTCAACACGATTTTGTAGTTTAAAGGATAATGGATTTGTAATGCAACAAGAAAATTCCATCGCACTAAGTGCTTCTGGACGTGATCAACATTTTGTATTTAAATTTTTTATTAAGTACCTACTACCTAGGTAATAATTATTTCTGTGACAGATTTACTAAATAAGAATTGAAATTTATGGCAATTTTCCATATCTAGATATCGTTATAAAAATAACGTTATTTGCCATCTGGCTAGCATTTATGAAAATAACCGTACGTAACGATATTTTTTCTGTTATTCGATAACGTTATGAAGCCCTGATTGTAGGCATCTATCCCTGCGGACGGAAGCCACGGAAGACATGTAATAGACTCTCGCGTCTCCGTCCTGCGCGGAAGTAGGAACACGGTCGGGTTTTAGTGGGTACATCTCACTGCGGCCACTTACCATCTCTTCGGCCGTAGCAAGTCCCACATACCTGATACCCCGGTGGTCCTTCCCCAACACCGGGAATGCGTAAAAGCATTTCCCGACCAAAAAAAAAGATCTCAGGGTGCCCGAAGAACAATAATATGGTCAAACTGGTTTGGGACCCTTAACGAAATTAATCACAAGGAAATAGAAGTATGAAGAATTATTGTAAGTAATTCCTCTTTCTATTCAAAGCGGAGACAGCAAAAAGTTGCAGTGACCGAATGTCAAATTACTTAGGGAGCACCACAAAAATAAACTATAATAATAATAATTGTGACTACTAAGCGATAGCTAAATTATTAACACATCAAGTCCCATAAGAGCACCGGTGATCGCGACAACAATAGAAAGGCTATTGTGTCTCGTTTTTCCACGAGTTCCTATAGCGATGTCCACGATATAATATCACCGTAGTAGGTACGCGTCGTTGAAGATTTACTCGCTCGGCTCCAAAGATCTTTAAACAGTAGCTCGGCTCTCTCTGTGTTGTAGTCTAAGTTCTAACCTAACCTACTTTTGGACTTTCTAGTTTCTGGTGTTTGTTTTTGTTTTTGCGGGGGGTTGCGCCCCCCGAGCCTCCCTTTTATTTTATGACGGTCGCCGGTAGGTGCTGCAACACGCTCGCTGCGCTCGCTCGGCTTCCTCTGTGTTGTGGTCTAAATTCTTACCTAACCTAAGCTACTTTTGGACTTTCCGGATTATGTTTGTATTTTTTTTGGCGCAGATAAGAAGAATACCACGAGAAGGATCATAGGCTATTTTAGTGGGCTAATTTGTCTGAAATATCTAATTTACCCGGGCGAAGCCGCGCGGTACGTCTTATAAGGAATGAGGGTTCCGTTCAGCAACGGAATGGGATTATGGGACTTGGATATGCCTTGGTGCAAATCTTACTTTTTGGTGGCATGTTATGTTAATTTTACTTAAAAAAAGTGAAAATTACTGTAATGTTTTTGTTGTAAGGGAGTTCCGTCGATACCTGTCGATCCCGAGAAAATCAATATCAAGTCACAGTTTTTGTAAACATGGTATCAAATTCGGGTTAACAATATATACAACAAAAAAATAATTTTGAAAATCTGACCACAAACAGCAAAGTAAACATTAACTCCTCCTTTTTTGGAAGTCAGCTAAAAAAAGTATCTAAGATGTTGACCAGGGATGTAAGGTAACAAAAGAGTAGACAGAATTATAGAGTATGCCGACGTAGAACTGATGCTGAAATTTTTAAATTTGACGTATTATGACGAAAATCGTCGCTAGGGTTGTTAACTTGTTACCTACGAATTTAAAACTATGACATATTCGCTGAACGTGTTCCTCTTTGGTCGCATTGTTGTTTGTGTTTTGGCACATGCGATTAAAATTGTCAGAATCCAATTTTGAAATCTTTATTTTAAATTTGGATTTATTAAGCCAGCGCGAGCCAAATTCCGTTCATAATCCTAGTGAAACCCGACGAATTTGACAGATATTGAAACCTGTCCGTTTCTTTGCAGTCGAACTACTGGTAGTTATGTCTATTGTGGTATCAACATGCCAAATTTAATTGAAATCGGTCCAGCGGATTCAGAGGTTAGCCTGTACAAACAGACAAACACACAGAGAAACAAAAATTTCAAAAACAGTTAAAATGTGTTCTACTACTCTTCTAACATGCCCCTGACTCGTTTTTTCAAGTTTATTTTCAATGAACAAAAATTTTACCTCTACGATTTTATTATAAGTATAGATAGATTTAATAAAGGTTTTGACATAAGCTGAGACTATCTGTCAAACTCTTCATTAACGTCACCTCTTCATTACCGTTACCTTTTTACTAATAAAAACATCTAACTGCCGATCCACACTCGCGCGCGAAGGCACGCCGCGGACCGCGGCGCGGATCGCGGCGCAAATCGCGGCGCGGATCGCACATTACTGCCAAATCCTCTCAAAGTTCGCGACATGTCCGCGCTTTAAAGAGTTCTTTATTTGAAAAATTTCCCGCGCGTCTACTTTTTTCATAATATGGCGCTCGGCTTTTTAAGAATGGCCAGTGTCAAGTAAAATATGGCGGGAAAAAAATTTTCGTGAAAAGTTTACAAAAAGTTGTTTTTCCAAATGATTGTCAAGTCAAAAGTCTAGTAAAAGTCTAAAAATAGTATTTTAAAAAGATAAAACCGACTTCAAGTTTCACGTAAATAATTACGTAGCATTAAAATTCCCTATCTCAAAAACTACTGAACCGATTTTGATGAAACTTGCAGCATTCCCTAAGTTGAACAATGCCTAGTACAACAAAAAAGAATCACTTAAATCGGACTTGTAGTTCCAGAGATATGCGTGCACAAACATAAAAACATACATACATACACTTTCGAAATTTGGCACATTTGTTCAGAAGCTGCTATAGATTAACATATAAAAAAACTGGACAGTTCTGGAAATATTACATACATACGCGTCGAATTGATAACCTCCTTTTTTTGAAGTCGGTTAAAAAGTAGTCAGTAAAGTCAACGAGTCAAGTCAGTTGTTTTAGTAAAGTGGTAGACCCTTTACTAAAACTTTCGACGGAGTTTTGGAGGGAACACAAAATGGCACGTTTCTTGAAGTTGTATCACTTGGTGACTTGCCCACACTTGTGCACGACATCAAATTTTTATTGTATTTTTTTTATGAAATAAGGGGGCAAACGAGCAAACGGGTCACCTGATGGAAAGCAACTTCCGTCGCCCATGGACACTCGCAGCATCAGAAGAGCTGCATGTGCTTTGCCAGTCTTTTAAGGGGTAATAGGGGAAGGTAGGGAAGGGAAAAGGGTAGGGGATTGGGCCTCCGGTAAACTCACTCATATGGCGAAACACAGCGCAAGCGCTGTTTCACGCCGGTTTTCTGTGAGGACGTGGTATTTCTCCGTTCGAGCCGGCCCATTCATGCGGAAGCATGGCTCTCCCACGTCAACGCCGGTTTTCTGTGGGGACGTACGTAATACGTAATGGATAATATTCTACCAACATTACACATTAAAAACCGAAATAACACAATTTTAGGAAAATAATACAAAAACACAACGTCACTCTTTCGTATTCCCAGCAAAACTCCGCGCGTCTACTCTTTCTTGACAGACTGTATTAATATATTGTATTTTCTGTTCACTAAACAATGCTGGCATGTCTTGTATGGCAAAAGCCCTTATTAAAATAAAGATAAAAAAAAAACCCTTTGTCGCGGGACAGAAAACCGACAACATTCGGGGAACGGGCCGCGAAGTGCGAAACATATGCGAATCGGATCCACCTTCATGCTTCGCAGAAATTTCGCGACGCCGCGGCGTCGCGCACGGTCCGCGTGCGAGTGTGGATGCGGCCGGGGAACCAGCCGCGAAGTGCGAAAAATATGCGAATCGGATCCACACTCACGTTTCGCGGAAATTTCGCGGCGTCGCGCGCGGTTCGCACGCGAGTGGGGATCGGGCTTAACTGTTTTTATGTACTTGTCTGACAGAAAAGAATAAAGCATATTATTTGAATAAATAATTATAATGTGTGTAGTGTAGATGTTTTTATTAGTAAGAGTGAAATAATTTAGGTAAACCCTTTTCATTAAACGTAACGAACCCAAGGGACGCGGTATCACTATATATAAGGAATGAGGGTTCCGTTCAGCAACGGAATGGGATTATGGGACTTGGATATGCCTTGGTGCAAATCTTACTTTTTGGTGGCATGTTATGTTAATTTTACTTAAAAAAAATTGAAAATTACTGTAATGTTTTTGTTGTAAGGGAGTTCCGTCGATACCTGTCGATCCCGAGAAAATCAATATCAAGTCACAGTTTTTGTAAACATGGTATCAAATTCGGGTTAACAATATATACTACAAAAAAAGAATTTTGAAAATCTAACCACAAACAGCAAAGTAAACATGAACTCCTGCTTTTTTGGAAGTCGGTTAAAAAAAGCATCTAAGATGTTGACCAGGGATGTAAGGTATCAACAAGCTAAATTTCATTGAAATCGGTCCAGCGGATTCAGAGATTAGCCTGTAGGTACAAACAGACAAACAGACAGAGAAACAAACATTTCAAAAACAGTTAAAATGTGTTCTACTACTCTTCTAACATGCCCCTGACTCGTTTTTTCAAGTTTATTTTCAATGTACAAAATTTTACCTCTACGATTTTATTATTAGTAATAGTAGGGGAGGTTGCGCTCAGTTTAAGAAGTGATTTCATACCGAGCGAAAATCCTTACAATAATAGTATTCCACTGATACATAACAGCTTTGATAGTCAGCCACTTCATAATGGGTGGAATAAAAATTCAGAGCATCTCTAAGTTGTTGTTGGGAATCGTATTGAATTGACATTAAAAAGATCCCAATTCGCAACCAATAAAGGTTCATATCTAGATTATACACGTTTAGGTTGGGTAGGTGTTGTTTTAGTTTTAGCAAATAACAACAGATGGCGCTTTTAAAGTAAAATGTATATAATTATTCTTCTTCACAAATATTGACCATCGAATTAATTACTTAAATTTGCTATGTGAGATAATTTTATGGTTAATTCAAACGAAAATCGCCGTCAGCTGAATGTTTACAGGTGGAAATATCGTCTACGCGACGCCCTAGGATACATTGAGCGCAAAGTAGGGCTATATTGGTCATAACTTATTTTACTGGCTGACGGTTTTTCCACCATCGTATTAGCGACTGACGGTTTTCTTTATTATTTATAAAGTAGAAACATTCACCTGTATAAATTTTGTACGGTATAAAATATACCGTACAAAATTTATACAGACGACATTTCCACCTGTAAACATTGATAACAGGATCAGTGGTCCCCAACCTTTTTTACATGCGGGCCACAAACATGTTTTGGTCTTGGTGTCGCGGGCCGCAACAAAATTTTTTTAGGCTTAAAAAATAAAAAATTTCAAAATTAACGATTTTAAAGTGAAAAAAATTTAACGACTATCACGTAGACTTTACGTATTTTGCCGGTGGGCGTGAATTTCAAATTTTTTAACATCACGCGGGCCACAAATAAAGTCCCGGCGGGCCGCGGGTTAGGGATAGCGGGTATAGATAATATGCGGGTAACACCGTGGGGCGTGGGGGCTGGGGCACACGCACAGACAATTTGACATAAATTTTATTGTTTAGAAATTGGCTCATGGGAGTTTTGCCGGGAATACGAAAGAGTGATGTTTTGTTTTTGTATTATTTTCCTAAAATTGTGTTATTTCGTTTTTTAGTGTGTAATGTTGGTAGAATAGTAACCATTAAATATTCGTTGTCGTGCACAAGTGTGGGCAAGTGATACAACTTCAAGAAACGTGCCATTTTATGTTCCCTCCAAAACTCCATCGAAAGTTTTAGTAAAGGGTCTACCACTTTACTAAAACAACTGACTTGACTCGTTGACTTTACCGACTACTTTTTAGACTTTGACTAGACTTTCGACTTGACGATAATCTGGAAAAACAACTTGAAAATTTTGTAAATTTTTCACGAAAATTTTTTTTCCCGACAAAACTTTACTTGACACTGGCCATGGTTTAAAAGCCGAGAGCCATAACAAGAAAAAAAATTGGCTCATTTTTGAAAAAAAAAAGAATGTCAAAGTTTGACAGTCTTGCTTGACAATTGACAGATCCTTAAAAATATGACATCTACAAATAAATATAATTATACTAGTAATCTGTGATATGACATTTGACATTTCACAAAAAATAAACAACGAGCGCATTGATCGGTAGCGTTGCTTTGTGTTTTTTTTATAAAAAAGCCGATAACGCATACAAAAATGCCCAACAAGAGAAATAAACACGAAGAAGACAGTGAGGACGAAATAGAATCCGGCAGCGAAAGGGATTCGGATGTGGATTCCGATGGAAACTTTGTCGGCGAAGAGGTAATTATAACCTAAAGACACATGGCGTTTTTGTAACAATAGATTTACTTGTAGAACTACTTTATAAAAGTGATATCCATGGTTAAACTTAGTTTAATAAAAAATCCTAGGTTCTTATATTTCATTTAAGTTGTTCATATTTCACAATACAATGAAACTATACCTACCTACAATGTAGCAGCAAGCTATCTGGTTTCTTGTAAAAACGGATTTGATACGTCTCATTCCTATTGTTCTTTTTGTATAGTTTGATTACAATCTTTGTAATTCCAAGAAAAATTCTTATAGTTCCCACTGATTTTGTTCTAAATAGTAATGTTATTTCTTGTTATTTTAGCAAGTCCAAGCCGATTTTGAAGGACGCAATCCTGAAGAATGTGACTTCCACGGCATTAAGCAGTTGCTGAGACAGCTGTTCTTAAAATCCAATGTCGACTTGAGCGCTCTGGCTCAAATTATCATCTGTATGTATTTCATGTGAACGTAAAGCTTTTTCTGTAAAGATAGAGCTAGAAACTTTATATTTGTATCCACATCCATTAAGAAAATGTCTCATTGGTACACACCTCCACCTGGGATGGAACCTGCACCATCTCGAGTGGACATCCACTAAGAAAATGTCACATTGGGACACACTTCCACCCGGGATCAAACCTGCAGGGCTAAAATGGTCACATTTAGCAATTCCTCTCAATCAATCCAGCAAATGAAATGTCAAAACTGTCAAAACAGTACAAAAATACAGAAATGAATTGCAAGCAGAGCTGCATTTTGCTATTTTAAAGAATTGAAACATATTATGATTCATATCATGATTCAACAAAGCGACCATTTTAGCCCCGCTGCACCGTCTCAAGTGCGAACCAATGGTCTTCCCACTAGACCACGGACACTCTTCAGCAGTATCAGAAGATCTGCAGGTGCGTTGCCGGCCTTTTAAGGGGTAATAGGAGAGGGTAGGGCAACACAGCGCAAGCGCAAGCGCTCCCACGTCAAATTGTGTCTCGTTTCCCACGACGAAGAGATTAGGAAGTAGCTATACTCACCATAAATTTTTTTTAGCCCAGAACTATGTTGGCAGCGTGGTGAAGCAGTGTCTTGATGAGGTGGAGGAAGATGATGATGAAGAGGATGGCAGTGATGGAGTTTTTGGAATCACAACAGTCATTAACTTAACTAAGAGAAAAGTGAGTGCAGTCTTTTCATAAATTGTTCACAATAATTTTAATATATGAAGGAGGCACTTATTCTTTTATTGCAGCTTGCTTTTTGCTCTTTTTGTTTTATCTTAAAAAAAATTAAGAGTATTCATTTAAATATTTAAAAAAAATTGCAAAGTTTATTCTAATTCCGAAATGTTCCAGGATGAGAAATGTATTCAAGAAATTAGACAACTGCTAACCACACTTGCCAATGAAAATGCAGATGAAAAAACAAAATCCCTAGTGAATAAAATATTAGCGGAAAGTTCAAACGTCGGATTAGTTATTAATGAAAGGTAATGTAATTCAATAATATAAAAGTTAAGAATTATCTTAAATCTTAATTCATGATTAACATAATATTAGTTTAGGCTGCTGCATAGCTTCACAAAGGTTTCAATTGTATTTGGTGGAAGTGGTGGTTATTGTGCTAATGACTTAATTTAAACTTAACACCATGGCGGTACCCATAATTAGCGCCACATTTCTGCATCGCGCTATCGAAGTTTTCTAAGTGCGTCGGTTTTAAATATACAACAGCTGAATTAATCAATCATGTGGGCTTCGGCCTGACCAAGCTTATCACCTAGCTTGGTTGGAAGATCTTCCTTTGTGGCCTCCTTGCATGTTCCCACAATTACTATCAGCCTAGTGTTTCTTAAATGTCAATTGTATTCAATAAATTTTCTTTTTTCGTTTTCAGAATTCTAAACATTCCAGCTGCTATAAGTGTTCCATTATTTTCGTCTTTACAAAACGAGTTACAGAAAGCTATACAGAAGAATATGCCATACACTTTCCAATATCTCGTGTGGATATGCAAGACATACAAAATTGCAGGTACGGTATTTAAATAATTATAATTATGGTCAAAATCCTCTCATAATCTAAATGTTATACAAGGTGTATCAAAACTAAGTGATCTAATACTTCAGGGTGAGTCCCTTATATAGAGTTCACTGTGAAAATAGGAGCGCTGAAAGAGCAATTTTTTGTGACTTGTATGAGCAAAAGTAAAAAAGTTACTCTTTCAGAGCTACTACTTTCACAGTGAACTCTATACATAATATAGGGGACCCATACACACCCTAAGGCCTAAAGTATTATCACTTAGTTTTGTAATTTGTTACACCCTGCATAATTTTTATTTCTAAATTAATATAGGTTGTTTTGCTTCTTATGAATTCCTACATTTTACACACTATCCTGAATTATTTTAGGACTTTTTTATTCTTTGAGTGGCAAATAGGTAGTAATGCTTTTTCTGTTTCACAGACGATGACTCAGAAGTGTTGTTTGCTAACCAAGAAGAAAAGCCACTTACAGATGAAGCATTGGCCAGCTTTGACGTTGATGTGACGGAGCAGGCAGATCTGTCCCAGTGGGATTACGACGGAGGTGCCATGACGCCGTGCAGAAAAGTAAGTTATCTATTATGAATAAAAAATATCACTGATGGAAGCTACCATTTATTGAATTTTTGCATCGCTACAAATACCGCCCTAATGGCTCATTTTCACTGGTCGATAGGGCCCGCATGCGGGGTGCGGGAGATTTCTAAAATGCATGCCACGACCAATCAAAATGCGCCATTAGTTGTCATAGACTCCCCGTATGCTGTATACCGCACGAGTTAACGACTAATGAAAATGAGCCCTAAGCTTTTCAACGCTTATGGCCGCGCTACACCGGAATGACAGCAGCGAGGCGAGCATTTTCAGTGTCATAGGATTTTAAACTTTATCTTCAGTATTGTAATGCATATTATAGCTTGAGAAGTCTACGGCCGGCCGCCAGCGGCAGCGATTTTTCGAGCGATACTATGTATTACAATAATGAGGATAAAGTTTCATTCATATGACACTGTAAGTGCTCGCCTCGCCGCTGCCATTCCGGTGTGTCGCGGCCCTTAGGGCGACATTTGTAACGATGCAATTACGATACTATCGCGCGTTCGGATCGATACAATCACGATGAGGTCGCTTTGTGCCCTATCACTTATTTAGTCACGATGCAAACGCGATTTTGTAATGGCACAAAAATACCTGAGAACCCCATCCCTTCGTTTTCTCTCCTCTGTCGCCCAACACAGACGCGCGTTTGCATCGCTACAGTGGCGCGATGCAAGTGCGACTAAGGCTGTGTTTCCACCAGAGATGTGTTGCGAGGAATGTATTTTTGAGAACCAATAGAATCGCTTCATTGACGTGTGTTTACCATGACATCGCTCAGCGCGGCGATGCTATTGGATCTTAAAAACAAATTCCTCGCAACACATCTCTGGTGGAACGCAGCCTAACAAGCGTTAATAGCGATGCCATCGCGTCTTCTGCCAAACGCGTCATTTATGGATGACCCTTTATTGGAAATCTATAATGCAGTTCTATTATATTTTAGTCCTAAACTACATAACGTAATTAAATTATTCGTATTACTTATTTTACAGAAAGTTCCTTAGCAACTTACTGTAATCCAAAAATTCTGTGTATTAAGACTGTGATCTCTGTGTATGAAACTTTATTTTGTAGATACTAAAAGAGATGCTTCGTTATTTCAGGTGCTCATCTTTGATGGCAAGAAATTCGACACATTGGTGAGACTGCTGAAAGAAGAGGTAGAAAGCGTCTAATTTCTAAGTGCAAGCTATTTTATGTATTCGCCATACACTTGTATATTAATATATTCGTAATTAAAATATTGTAAGCCTTTAAAATTTTTTTTAAGTTGCTCGAAATAGATTCAAAACAATTTTAGCATGTTTTTTCCCTACCAAGTTCAAGTTCGTATTAAGTTGACAATTTGAAAGCAATGTCATTCATGTATCCTAAATCCAAATTCCTAACACAATGCAATAGCTTATCTGATTCTATGTGGCAGTCAAAGGGTTAAAAGAAAAAAGGGCCAAATATATCAAAAAAGTGTATTCTTACCTATAACCTTTTGTTTTTGCGATAAACATGTAAAAAAAACTAATTATAACTCTTGTAAATAGCGTATGCATCCCTCATCATATAGTCACGAAGGGCACAGAGGCCTTTCAGTATCTTTGTGTTTTGGTCCATTTTCTGGATGTCTGTCTCGGTTAGGCTCTTATCCTGATGGAGGTAGCCGGTGATGGCCTCCTCGGTCATCCAGTGAGCGGGCAGCTTGTGGAGATTGAAGCTGGTTGGGTCCGGGTTGATGGGCATCGGAGTGAGTGTCTTCTCCCACGGAGTAATGTATTTCTGCTCCGAGTGCAGGCCCTCAATGTACCTGTATGAAACATAATTATTAGAGAAATCCTTGTAAATATTATAAATGAGAATGTGTGTCTGAGTGTCTATTAACTCTTGGGGGTGTGGGATCAATTCCAAGTTTGGTTAGGACAATGCAGACTGATCACCTGATTGTCTGACAAGTAAGATGATCCATGCGTCGGATAAAAAAAGTCGGTCCTGCGCCTGATCTCTCACCAATCGTGTCGGTCGTCTGTCCCACTGGGTTATGAGAGTAAAGGGATATAGAGAGCTCTTATGTACTGCGCACACACTTGGACACTATAAAATTACTCCTGCGTAACTGGCTTGGCTTCAATGAAACTGGCCACCGAGACTGGTGTGGGAGTTTTGATCACCTGATATAAGCTTCTGAGTGCGTGAGTCGCTGCGCGCGCGGCGGTGCGGGCACGAACAGCGGGTCGGGGGCGGGGCGAGCGGGCGCGAGCGCGGCGTCACCGGGTGACGGCGAGTTGCGGACCGACCCGCCCAACGCCGCGGCTGCTGACGCTGGAATTGAGTATAGATTTAGTTTTTCTTTTATTGACATAAGTTTTGCTAAGTGGTAGTAAGCCTGTTCATAATCGGCATGTTCTAAAAGGGTTATTTTTTTTTAATTTAGTAATAAATATTCATTTAATTAATTTATTTTATTTCATTCAGAAAACTTGTGTAAAAATTACAGTAAGAACACAAATTGTAGATAACAAGGGTATCACAAAGTGATACGAGTCAATAAACATTGAATAACTTTCTTGATTAAAATAATTAAAAATGCTTTTCAAAATTATTATTTCATTAAATCTGCAATTTTTTTTTTCATTAAATAAAATACAATTTTAAAATGAGTCTTTAGTGTTCGATAGCTGTATAATCCATTGAAGTTTACTAACCTCCCGGGGACAATATTCCAGAACGGAATGCGGGCGTCAACAACTTGGTTGGCTTCTTCGAAGACGGCATGAAGTTACTGCAAACAAATATCCTTAATTGAGAATTTTCCGGTACCACATTTCTAAGTTTAAAATACATTGCACGTTGTCAATACTGACATGCACGCACATTGACGTACTATATGTACTCCTACAGTTAGCTCGCACGCATTGGCGCCTATGTCTATTTCTGTCTCACTCATTGCGAGTAAAATCGGCGATGTGTTTGTCAAGCTTTACACGCTCGTTACACCTGTTGATGTGTAATATTACGCGTTACGTCTTTCCCTGTCACACACGCACACCATACTATCTATGTCTCACTCACCGCGAGCGCTCGTGCAGCGCCATCATGCGGCCGTTGCCCTTGTTGACGTGCAGGTCTCTAACGTGGCGCAGCAGGCGCGGCAGGTTGGGGAAGGGCGCCTGGCCCTTGCGCACGCGGGCGCAACTGCGCCACAGACACGGGTACTCTTTCGTGTCCGCGGCAACAGTGCGGTAGTACTGCTGCACGTGACCCGTAGATGATGAGCCTGGGGGATATATCGATCTGTGAACCAATGAACCTGGTACCGCTCTGTAGCCTTAGGGTCTATTGTATCAAACTGCTGTCATGTGGCACGATATAGCTGTCACGTGTCACTGCCTATTTGATACGATAGACCCTAAGTTCAAAAACCCTAATATCAAAAACCCTGATTCAAATTTAAAAATAAAGAAAAAGCACACTGATGATTTTAATCCAAACCGGTCTTGTGTTATGTTAAAAAATGTTATGAATTAGTAAATATATTCCACCAAGAACATACTTTACAAACAATAACATATAAAGCAAAATAACAATATAACTCTCAGCACATACAATTTATTTAAATGTGAGCAAAGATAGATTATTACACAACATAATTCTATAGTCTGGTCATGGAGCATGTAAAAATTAGTGGTCTTACACCTACTTGTCACACACAAACATTACTATCGAGTTCGTGCAGTATTTTCGTGCGAAAAGACACAAACAATGATTAGTCAATAACGAATTTCTACATGCATCCGGACGGGATCAAAGCTGTCGCCTTACTCCCGAAAGAATCAAAATCGAATCGAGAATCTAATCAGCTCTATCTCAAAGCTTTTGCTACTTCCGACATATACTAGCGCAAAACCCTGCTGCGGCTCAATTTCGAACTAATTCGATCTCAACGGCTCTTCCCGCTTCTGACAGCTAAACTAGCGCACGATCGCGCTGCGGCTCAATTTAGAACTAATCAGGAGCCGTACCACGAAACTGTTTTGAGACTTAAACAATCGAACGAAAATGCCGCGTCCTACTATAGCAAACGTGAAATGACGTTGTTAGAGCAGGACGCGGCATTCTCGTTCAATTGTTTGAGTCTCAAAACATTTTCGTGGTACGGCCCCAGACTCGTAATATCACTTTCGGGAGTAAGACTGCTATATTAATATGGGATTATAATAGCAGGTTTGAGGTTAGTACATAGTTTACAATACTGACTGTTACCACCGTCCCCGATGCAGTGCTCCATGCAGTCACTGATGTCCTCAAACTGGAAGTCACAGTTCTCCCACGCGCACTCGAACGTGTTCTCCATCGCCGTCTAGGATATCAATGGCATGTTAGCTTTGTCATAAATATGTAATACTAGCTACACACGGAAACTGTATACAACACATGAGATTTAATTAGACACTTCATAAAAAAATATATGGAACAAGTATGACATAAAATTCTGATCAGATCCGAATAAGCGGCCGAATGGTCGCAGGCTATATGTGTGAGTGGGACGGCGCCCTGTGTGCGAGCGGGACGACATCTCGTCGGCGAGTCGCGCGGTGGTCTCCTCGTTGCAGCGCGCGGTGCGCTCCTCCCAGCTGTCGGTCGCGGGCTGTGTGTGCGAGCGGGACGGCACGCTGTGTGCGAGCGGGACGACATCAACTCACGTGCTGCGTCAGCTCCCTCATCTCGTCGGCGAGTCGCGCGGCGGTCTCCTCGTTGCAGCGCGCGGCGCGCTCCTCCCAGCTCTGTTTGGTGGCGGCCGGTAGAGATCGCCACTCGTTGCCGACGATGCGGGATATTTCACCTGTAAAAGTAAAAAGTTATTACTTATTAGGTATTAGGCGTAAGCGAGCGCACTGCATAAGCGTCGCGCGTTGCCACAGTATGACGTGTGTGCAGAGATCGCGCGGCGCTCGCCTTGACGTTTAACCCTCTTTAATCAAGTCAGTCAGCGGGCGTCGAGAATATCGGTGGAAGGGGTAAGAACCAAAGCAACTATATCCTTTGATTACTTACCGAAAGTAGCCTCAGGGTTGTTAGCCACGATCGCTTTACGTATCTCACTGGAGTACAGTATGTAGCCCGTCACTATCTTCTGTTTGGACTCCTTCTTCTTCTTAGTTGCGGGAGTGGACACTCGGTCCTGGCTTGTTGACGTGTTCATGGACGGGTTGTATGGGTTGCTGTTGCCGCCTGTAGGAAAAAAAATTAAAGAAATAAGTAGGCGCGGAATCAAATGCGTAAATATATTACTTTTGACGCATGGTCATTAAGACTAAAGGTGAAAACACATTAGAGACACTTCACTTTCTCAGAACTGACATTTTACCAAGGCCAATCTAACGTTTCAAGGCAAGACCTCTTACCTTCAAGGGAAGACTACATTAAGCGACACTACGCTGCAGCGGAGCGACGAGACAATTCACGTTTCATGGAATTCATAGTCACAATTAAAACTTATTATTTGGGACTTAACACGACTTATTTAAATAGTAGTGCTACTACCAGTACATACTTTTGTTTGTTTGTGAGGTCGCTGTGTTGCAATGGCGTCTGGCTTCGTTTGCACCGGGCCGCCTGATCAGAAGATCAGACGGCCCGGTGCAAACGAAGACGTCGCGCCCCTGCAGTCCCCTCGTGGCCACGGCCATTACAACACAGCGACGTCACAAACAAACAAAAGTATGTACTGGTAGTAGCACTACTATTTAAATAAGACGCGTTAAGTCCCGAATAATAAGTTTTAATTATAATGCAACGCGAAAGTTTAAAATGTTATTCATAGTCACAGTCAAATAACATTGTGTCGCGTAGCGTTCTCCTCTTTGTAGTTTAACACATTATAGTACAGCTGTTACAACTAGACAGGCCAGGATAAATGTCATAGTTTTAAATTAACTTATAGTCAAAAGTACTATATTCTACACAATATTTGCGCCGTTGAAAATATTTTTTATTTTATTAAAGACTCACCAACAACAGCATTAGCATTTCTAAATTCTACGTGAAATTTTACTAAAAGGTATGTTTTTGTGTGTGTATAAAATGAGTTCTAATGATATATAATAGGTGAAGTACAGCATGCGTATGCGACTAAAACTTAAGACGAAATTTACCTATAGATAGCGGCGTGGCGGGCGAGGCGAGGGAGGAATCGTCGAGCGAATTCTCTAAAATCATCTCGACATCCTGATTGCCGATAGTAGTGTTGATGAGATTCGTGAACTGAGGCTTGCTATCCTGTTAGTTAATGGAACATAACATTAAATTAAAGTCCAATTTCACCAACGTCTGTTAGTGTCTGAACACACTAGGCCGTAAATACGCGGCCGAAGTTCGGCATGATTACGTCAGCAATGCGCAACGCGACGTAATTTCGGCATGGTGTGTCATCGGTAATTTAAAATACAATAACGTCTGCTGTCTTTGTTCAGAACAAAAAAAAAATAACGATTATATTTTATTGAGCTTAGACAACGTCATTACAATTGCAAAGTTTCTTACCATAGAATCAGCGTTGACCGTGGGGTTGAACGCTTGCTTCTGGTTGAATACTGCCGCAGTGTGCACGTCCGCCGCCGACGCCAGCGCGGGCGGACCAAGCGGCTTCGGGAAGTAGTAGATCTGTAAAAAATTAATAAGTAATTATCATACTAATCATACTAATATAAAGGCGAAAGTTTGTGAGTGTGTATGTTTGTTACTTCTTCACGCACAAACGGCTGAAGCGGTTCCGATAAATTTTGGCATGAAGTTAGCTGACATCTTGGATTAACGCATAGCTATTTCGGATAAACGGTCTTGTTCGCAAAAAACCGCGGAGGACAGCTAGTCTTAATATTGATACGCTACATGACAGTTCGATGACGTTACGTGATTTCATAAAATAATAATTAGGCTTCGTAATTTGGAAGCATATTTTTGGTTACTCTCGGTAAACCGATTACTTGGAGCTGGCAAGCGAGCGAACTTATGATAGCACTTTTTACGTACATACATGATGCGTACCCTATACACTTTACGTACACGTGGCGTACACTATGTTCCTTGCGTACACGTTTGGGTTTTGTACGCACACACGCACGCACTAGCGTACTTCATCCACAGTGACGTCCTTAGTGTGCTCGAACTTGCGTAAGCCGGCCTTCAGTTTACGCGCCACGCGGTTAGACTCATCGTACGCGGCATCACAAACGTACACGTTATATTTACCGTTTGAGCACATGTTGCTCATACCTTACACTTTGCGTACACGTTTGCGTTTTGTACACACACACGCACGCAGTAGCGTACCTCATCTACAGTGACGTCTTTAGTATGCTCGAACTTGCGTAGGCCGGCCTTCAGTTTGCGCGCCACGCGGTTAGACTCGTCGTACACCGCTTCGCATACGTATACGTCACCCTCCGCTATCTCAGTAGGACGGCCTGAAAAAGATAGGAATTATAAAGAACGTGTTTATATCATTGTTAAAAGACAAAGTATATTATCCTATTTAGATTTATACGATTATATTAAAATAAAGAGTGTTTGTATTCATGGAATGAGTGCCGAACTTACTGAAAAAAAATAATTTTGGCGTCGCTAGAGAATAGTAGGTCATTGTGAACGATTGAGGCTACGTTTTATAGCGGGATAATGTACTCTTGAAGCGTGAACAGTATTAACGCGGGCAAAAACTTCGCGCAATATCTACTGCAGTTGTAAATTATCTATTATGGTGTTTACTTCATAGATGGCGCACGTAACCTTTTTAAACTATACAAGACAACAATCGTTACTTACATTTCAAATAATCATCGTAGTCGAGTACGGCGCATTTTCCCACGATGCCCACCAGTGGGCTCGTGTCGTGCATGGTCGTCAGCAACACCTCCTGCTTGTAGAACGGCTGTAACAAATAACGTTACTTTATTCGTTGTAAATAAGAATATAATTTATAATGATTAATGATACGTTAATAAAATTATGATGATTATAACGATACCTACACAAAAGACGATAAACTATACTTACAATGAGTTGTGTTTGCTTTTCTAGCATATTACACGAGGAAAAAAATTTAAATAAAACTTTCGCACATTAGACATTTTTGTGAAGATATTGTTTTAGATAAATAATAGTGTCTGGGCCGCACTTACCTTGCTAATAATGTTCGATACTTCGGACGGGAAGATCAAAAACGGCCCCTTGAAGTAGCACTTGTTACTGAAACAAATCAATAAAAGAGTTAAAAAAAGGTTAACAAATAAACACAGCAATATTGGTACTGTAAACTGTTGAAATCATTAATAAAATACCAAATAATGATGATGCCAGTATTGTACCAGTATGCCGTTGTATGTTGTAACAGTGCTACAAGCATGATGCAGATGTACAGATCCTCGTGCAGCTGTATACTCACTCGCCCGTCTCCCAGATGGTGTCGACCTGCGCGATGACCTGGTTGCCGCCGCGCGTCACCACGTACATGTAGTCCCCTGTCTTGATGACGCCCGAGCTGCCCGCGTTGTACTGTTGTAACAGTGCTACAAGCATGATGCAGATGTACAGATCCTCGTGCAGCTGTATACTCACTCGCCCGTCTCCCAGATGGTGTCGACCTGCGCGATGACCTGGTTGCCGCCGCGCGTCACCACGTACATGTAGTCCCCTGTCTTGATGACGCCCGAGCTGCCCGCGTTGTACTGTTGTAACAGTGCTACAAGCATGATGCAGATGTACAGATCCTCGTGCAGCTGTATACTCACTCGCCCGTCTCCCAGATGGTGTCGACCTGCGCGATGACCTGGTTGCCGCCGCGCGTCACCACGTACATGTAGTCCCCTGTCTTGATGACGCCCGAGCTGCCCGCGTTGTACTGTTGTAACAGTGCTACAAGCATGATGCAGATGTACAGATCTTCGTGCAGCTGTATACTCACTCGCCCGTCTCCCAGATGGTGTCAACCTGCGCGATGACCTGGTTGCCGCCGCGCGTCACCACGTACACGTAGTCCCCTGTCTTGATGACGCCCGAGCAGCCCGTGTTGTACTGCTCGTAGTACGTGTTCTCGTCGTCAGTGCCGAGAGGGTTATACATAACCACGTCCTGTACAATAAAAGAAAAATATGAATGTGGGTTGAGAGCTAAGTTCAAGAACAAAAAGCTGTGATATAGAAGTCGTCCAAATGCGTCAGAGCTTTAAAAAATTAATTTAGTTCTCACAAGACGTTATTAACTTATTAACTTATTTTTTTTGTAATAAATAATGCAAGTAACAGACATTTTTAGATATTTTATTTTAGAAGCTATTTTACGTGGTCTGCTTATTATATCGGAGGGCTTTAAATAGACATAAAAATAAGCCAAGCCGCAGCGGCCAGGCTGCGGCGGCCATCGAGATAGCTACCTTATTATGAAATCGCCACAGACCACGCGAACTTGGCCGCACGGCGCTCAGCGGCCACACCATACTTTCGATAGCCGCCGCAACCTGGCCGCTGCGGCTTGGCCGCTAGTGCGCTATTGGGCTTACCGGTCGCTCCTTCTCCTGTACATTTTCCAGCACCTCTAGTTCGGCCAACTCGTCCTTGTGTTTCTCGACTCGTTCGCGGAACACCGACACGGTGCGGTTGGGCTCTAGCGGCACCTGATAAATTAAAATACAAAATGAATCTTTTAAAAAGGGCACGGTAAGCAAATTCCTAAATAAGAAGAGAAGCGACCTCGATTTTGATAGCAATTCAACATGTTTCACAGCAAAAATAAACACCTTTCGATAGCATTGCTGGTAAGGAACGGCGTAGAAATTCGTACATAATCATTTGTCTTTTCATTCGCTAAACGTTACACAGTACACGATAGGAGCGCAATAGAAATGTTTGCGTGCGCGAGTGAATAACGCAGGCATTAATAATATAATTCAACTAGTGCGCCAAAATTCGTTTATCACTGAAGAATTTTTCCGGGATAATAAGTATCCTATGTCCTTTCTCGGGTCTCAAAGTATCCCCATACCAAATTTCATCAAAATTTGGGCATGAAGAGGTAACAGACAGACAGACAGATAGACAGACGGACAGACAGACACCCTTTCGCATTTATAATATTAAACCTTCGATCGCGGATTCTTGGAAATCTATTGTTATTCTATTGTTGTCGCGATCACCGGTGCTCTTATGGGGCTTAATAGGTTAAGTATAGTAAGTATGGAAGTATAGATGTACGAATTTGACATGTTTCTCAACCGGACTATACCTCTCTGGGCACAAGAGTGGCCTCCTTCTCGGCTCCCTCCCACACCTTGATCTTCTTGAACCAGCGGTGTTTGGTGTTGTAGCGGCTCTCGCACACGTATACGTCCTTGTCGGCATAACCTGACAATAGCAGAGACATAATATTGATTTATTTTTTTATTCATAAAAAATACTTGGATGGAAAACTTGGACTACTTATATTCCAATAGAGCTGCGTTTTCTCGACAACAGAGCTAAGCTGCATTGCGAGGAATGGGTTTTCATGATCCAACAGAATCGCTACGCTGTGCGACGTCAAGCGGCAACTAAACAAAAATTGCTCGTCGTTTGACAACGTATATTCAGGTTATTCTGATTTGACGCGTGCAACATGTCGGATTTTGGTCGGATTATTTGATGTGTTACGGTGCGTCTACATTTGTATCATTTGCGCGATCAGATCTCCGTCATGATCATCCGTATCAAGTATGCGTATCATAGCGTGGACGCCTATTAGATCATTCTGCCGATCATGCGTGTATTTGATTCGACACGTGTCAGATACGTGGTTAATAGCGATCGGGGCGTATCATGATACGCGTATCATTTTGACACGTTTCGATGATACGCGACGGAGATCTGATAGCACAAATGATACAAATGTGGACGCACCCTTAGTAGTGCCCTCTGCTCTGACCTTTGCGTAACATTCCTTATTAATCCTACGATCGCGGATTCTTGAAAATCTATTGTTATTCTATTGTTGTCGCGGTCACCGGTGTCCTTATGGGGGTTGATAGATTAAATATTTAAGAAAATTTCGACCTACCCTCAGGTCTAAACTTGAAGTACTCTTTCACGTTCATGACGTAGCATCGTCCGACGATGGCGTCGAGCGGCACGTTGCGGTGCGTCTCCGTCTTGAATATCTCCTGCTGGAGGAACTTGCGCGTGCGCACGTGGTACGTCTCTTGGGGCCTGTAAGAGATGGAGCGTGTGTGTGTGTGAGAGAGAGAGAGAGAAGTGTGTAAGAGAAAGTTTAGAAGTACTGTATATTAGCATTATTGCCAAAAAGAACTACAGCCACCTTTAATGATAAAACATTCTAACTATGCATGAAGAAGTTATAGGTACAAAATGTAATGCCCTCGTCTAATAAGTTACAAAAGTAGCTTGAATGCGTACGCAACTGCGTACAACTGTGCGTACAGCTGTGCGTGCATGTGTATGCACACACATCTGTACGACTCTATTACCTGTAGTAGACGTTGACGTAGACCATGTGAGCGCCGTCCGCGTTGGTCCACACCCGCTCAACTTGCACCACCTGTAAAATAGGACAGAACTAGATCATTTACTGTATTTAGTAATTCAAAATATAGACTATTGCATACTATGCTATTTCCTATCCCGAGAATACACTATTCCCGCAGTAACGGATGGAGCCGGCTAAAGGAATTCAAAAGTAAGTTCTAACCACCATAATATTAATAATCACGAAAAATAATATTTGTTGTAACGACTCGACGTTGAAATCAACTCCACAGTCACGAATAGAAATAAAAAGAGCGTGTGTGCAGAGTACACGAAAGTCGGATGTGAAACTTCTGTTCAAAATTGTGACGGCGCGGGCGTCGTGACGCAATAGGTACGTATCAGCACACACGGGCCGTACGCGCCGCATTTTAGAATTCGTTTTATGAAATTATGTGACCTCGCACATTCGATACGTACAGCATTACGTGTATTGTGCGGCGCGTACGGTGACACGACAAATGTGCGATCAGCTTTATTATTTCGACCCTCTTTTTCATGACGCGACCTTGAAATTTAACTCTCAATAATACGTCACGCAACTAACCTGCGGCTCCTTATGTCCGCGGTCTGGTGCGACGTACACAAAGTCACCTTTTCCGTATTGCGACTGCGCCGGCGCTCCACCCCCTTGCATCGACTCTTCAGTGCTCGACCTGCGAATTGTTGTGATGGTAGACTAACTGGCTCTTAGTAACATAGTTTACATTGTGTGGCCGTGTTACAAATAACAGTCTGTTCAATTTAAACTTTGGTGAAAAGCCAACGCCAAAAATTAATTACAGAAATCTGTGATTTGTCAGCCTAGGCCCTAAGCTATACCAAAATTATTCAGAAAACAATCTTGAAATAAAAATATAAAATATGTATTTTAATTGAGAAAAATATAATATTATTAATATCAGAGGATTTGATTCATAGAGTCAATGCGTATTTTATCGCGCTAATACGTAATTTGGTCGCGTTATGTGAACCCCAGGCGATCATGACTAACATTGTCTTGACATAATTGGACCGAATCCCGTAGGTCCACCATTAGCTCCCGAGAGTCGCGATGCGCGTTGTGTTCCTATGCAAGCCAACCATGTAGGGCCTCTGTTCGGCCTAGCTAGGGGGACAAAAAACCCCAACAGCGTGGGCCTGCTTTGGGTGAGCAGGCGAGCGCGGACGGAAGCCACGGAAGACATGTAATACCCTCCGCGTCTCCGTCCTGCGCGGAAGTAGGAACACTGTCGGGTTTTAGTGGGTACAGCTGCGGCCACTTACCATCTTTTCGGCCGTAGCAAGTCCCACATACCCCGGTGGTCCTTCCCCAACGCTGCCGGGAATGCGCAATAGCATTTCCCGACCCAAAAAAAAAGGTCCACCATTAGCTACCTCAACTTCTCATATACATACCTAGTCTCCTCTTCATCATCATTCTCCTGCAGCAGCTTGCACTGCTTCACCAGCTCCACACTGGTGGTGATGTGATCCGTGGTGAAGGACAGAGCTGGTGATGATAATGTGTTACGACATAGCAAGTCGCGTTGCTGAGTGTAGTACGTCTGTAGCTCGACGGAATCTTCGAAGATCTGACTGTCCGTGCGCGAGAGACGACGGGCCCTGAAAAAATTTGAAGTTAAAAAAGATTAGTAGTGTAAGGATGCTCTAAGAAATTTGTTTGTACACAGTTCCTTTGTTTCGTCTTTCCATGAATATTGTGATTAATGTCTTGTGTAAAAAACAGTCAGACCATTTTAGCCCCGCAGCACTTGAATCTCAGTAATATTGACTTCCGATTAAAACATTTGTGACATGTGATGCAAGGAAGCTTCAGTGAGATGCTATTCAACCCAATGTCGAAGTCATTCAAATGTAAAAGATCCTTGTCAGACTGTCTCTGTCTCCCAGCTACGTCTGTCTCACTTATATCACCCACACGCACTCGCGCGGCTACGTGCGTCTCACTCACCGCTCGAACACGGCGAACATGTCCTGCTGGAAGTGGTCGAGGCGGCGGTACAGGCCGCGGTCCAGGCGCCGCTTGATCAGGTCGAGGGATATCGCCGCCCGCGCCCCGCGCTCCATCTTTCTCTGTCGCGCGGCTACGTGCGTCTCACTCACCGCTCGAACACGGCGAACATGTCCTGCTGGAAGTGGTCGAGGCGGCGGTACAGGCCGCGGTCCAGGCGCCGCTTGATCAGGTCGAGGGATATCGCCGCCCGCGCCCCGCGCTCCATCTTTCTCTGTCGCGCGGCTACGTGCGTCTCACTCACCGCTCGAACACGGCGAACATGTCCTGCTGGAAGTGGTCGAGGCGGCGGTACAGGCCGCGGTCCAGGCGCCGCTTGATCAGGTCGAGGGATATCGCCCGCACGCGCGCGCCGCCCGCCCCCTCGTCGTGCTCCGCCAGTTCCGCCATACTGTCGCTGTAGCATCTGTGGATATCAATAAAAAATATAAAATACTAGCTGTCCCGGCAAACGTTTCTTTGCTATAAATATATAAAGTATATCGCCCGTACATATTATTTTATTGAATTAGTGACTAAAATCTAAATATAAGTATGTCACTATGGCAACGTCCATCGCTATCCCGTGACCCGCGTCGACTAGCTGTCCCGGCAAACATTTCTTTGCCATATTATATAAAGTATATCGCCCGTATTATTTTATTGAATTAGTGACTAAATAAGTATGTCACCATGGCAACGTCCATCGCTATTGCAATGTCACTAACTTTTTTTTCGAATTTAGTTACTTACCTTTCTTTTTTCAAGTTGTAAACAACGCGTTCATTGGCGTTGTCATGATATGACATGATTTTGACATGCGCAAATAGGTTATATGGCGCATGCTCCAAAAATTGCGCCGACAAACAATTTTGGCGCTTACATGACATCGTTACGTATTGATTTTGACCACGCCACACGCCAAAAAAAAACTCGTAACTGGGTATTGAAGTTCTGTGCCGCACGGTTTGAACTGTGGTTTGAAACTTTGAACAATACAGTTCTTTTTTTTATTGAAATAATCTATTATATATAAATCTCCTGTCACGATGTTTGTCCGCGATGGATTCCTAAGCTACTTGACCGATTTTAATGTTTCTTTTTTTTTAATGTGTGCTTTTTTCCAACTTGAGAGATAGGATATCTTAGATCTTTAACTATAGTCGCAATTTTATTTTATTGCAAATTATTTGTCTATAAAGAGCGACCATTGTTTATGCGACGCGCGTCGCGGGACAACATCACATGTTTCTGACATGCGCAATACAGCTTTTCGATGCATGCGCCAAAAATTACGCCGCCATTGCCTTACAACTGATTTCAAAAAGTGTTGCTTTAAAACTTAGTCCATTGCTCACTACTCACCTGCCCTCCTCATCCTGATGATTGTAAACGGTGGTGAACAGAGTCAACAGCAGATCTTGTACGGCCGCCGGCACATCTGGGACTTCGTCATCATTCTCTCTGTGAATAAAGACAGTATTAAAACTACAATGCGGTGTCGTCGTAGTGTGTTTTATTTTAGGGACTTTTACTGATTTGGCTGCGTAGTATGTTTTCCAATTGTATAATGCGACTCAGTGACGCATTATACAAAATTAGCGTGCCTAATCGGAACTTCAGTTAGTTTATTTGAGAGTGCTTTATTGTGCGTAGTTAAGAGTGGGTTGCACGAACTAACTTTAACTTTAACCTTAACTTTTACCCCAATGCAAAATGTCAAATCTTTGGTTAAAGTTAAAAATAGACGCCATATTTAACCATAACCATAGAGCTCGACAAGGTTTTAAATGCAGGTGGAGAAAAAAGGAACTAACGCTGTCATCATACAAAAACGCCATTTTTGACATTCTCCTTTACCAGCAGCGCCCCTGCCCACGTTCATTCATAACTTTGTTGGACCAGCTGTCATTTGTCTGGTTAAAGTTAAAGTTAAACGACGCCATATTTAACTATAACCATAACTTTAACCTTAACTTTAACGTTAACCACGCCTCTGGTGCAACCCACTATTAAACATTCAACGTTGAGCACCATGCCGCATAATGTATTCTAGTGCTGCAATTGGAAAGCAGGTATATATTGATATGTCTTCTATATCTTACTATCTCGTATCCACAGGAATACGATAAAAGCTTTTTTTTAATTTAAGAACTGATTATTATTAAAAAAATACATGAATGTTGCAAATCTAAAACAAATGGATATTTCCCATTGTTTATTGCATAGGACACATAATAATATGAAAATATTAAAAAATACTAACCTCAGTCCCTGTTTAGTCTGCAAGCACACTCTCTGCAGGATCAACGCATCTTTATATATCTGTGAGTCGGGCTCGTTATATTTACAAGCGTTGTCGAACATCAGTATGAAGTCTGAAGCGAGTTCGTTCACACTATTGTACGAGCCACTCTTCAACTTGTGGGCTATTTTCTCCATGTCAATGGGGTTTTTGATGAGCTCGTAGTAGTCAGGGTATTCAGTCTTGCTCGGTAGCTTCATGAAGATGAGTGCCAGCTGACGGTGTGCTGTAATTAGAAAATGTAATCAGAGGAGTCGATCCTCTTCTTGCGGTTGATTCAGACCGCTTTGCGACGCGTAGATGCATTTCTTTTGTATAGAATTGACAGACTTCAATTGCGGGAGTGTCTCTCTGAATCTCTCAAATCCATACAAATTTAGAAATGCATCTACGCGTCGCGTTGCGGTCTGAAGTTACCCTAAGAATTAAGCATTAGAACTGGCCTAGACTATCCTAAATTACCTTTGGCCTATGGTTCTAGTCAATGCTTTATAAAGTTGTATGAGATATAAAGTGGAAAAGTGTATAAACTGTATAAAAAGTGTATAAAACTAGTTCATAACAATCTGTCTTGAATTGGTTTGAATATACTTAGAAGTAACATACCTTTAGGATCCCTATAATCTCTGATAGCGTCATACAAAGTCCGTAATTTCTGCTCAAACGGTGACATCTGTCTGTTCTTGGCCGCTTTGAATGTCTTCAAAGGTGGTTTCTTCTCAACGCTATAACCCTGTACCTCTTTGAGTTTCTCATTCAAGACTCTCTCTAGCAGATTAGCGTCGTCGTATATCATAGAGCCCTCCTCATTGAATTGGCGACAGTTTGAGAACATCAGCTTGAAATCGGCTACCATTTCCTCCAAGCTGCTATAGCGGTCATTCTAAAGTAAATATTGATATTTATTGATTTGTTTAATACTTCAGTATATAATATAGTAATTATTTATTAATAAATGTCGACCAATAAAAATCCATATCTACACACTACAACAATGTGTGTACGCCATAAAGTTAATATACCTATCGGAATAGAGAAACAAAGGCCTGAGCAAGCGAGATGTCACCATCAGTAACACTGCGTGGTAGAAAGAGAAGCGTGATTTGAGGTTGCATAGCTTTTTTTTCATCTGTTTGACAGTCTGTCTGCCCCTGGGCCGATCGTTGTCAATTTGGGCTCTCAGAAAAATTGTGATCTTAAGTTAAATAATGAATAGTTTTTAGAAATACTGCTCCAGAAACATGGTTAATTGTTTGTGGAATGATTCTGGATCCACACATCGAAAAAACCCGGACAAATATTCATTTCACAGGTGAATTATTCTACATCGACAGGGCCTAGTTTTAAGTTTATTTTTGCCAATTCCCTACGAGTTTTTGGTATTGATTTTGAGAACTCACTTCTTTAAAGGGTTCATTATATGGAAAACATAACTTCACTAACCTTGGTGTACAATTCAAGGATATTTTGTGTAAACAATTTTCATATATTTTACACTAGGGCTGCATCAATTTATCGATAAGTTGTATCGATATGAAAATATTTTTTAGTTAAGTATACTAATTATCTAGGAATGATGAAATGATAACATACTCATCCGTAGTTTATAATTAGTTATACTATCATACATAATTCATCGTTTTTAAGATTCCGCACCCAAAGGGTAAAAAGTCCTAGTAGTGGAGTCCCGCAGCCCGCTCTACTACTAAGACTTCGTTGCCTGTCCATCTGTTCATCCGTCCGTCCGTCTCTCTGTGTCCAGGCTGTATAACAAAAACCACTATAGTAATAGACTTCTGAAATTTCCACAGATGTAATGTCATTCTACATCCAATATGGCTGCTCATCCAAGATAGGGGAATAGTTGAAAGCACTTCTGCAAGATGGGCATCAAATGAAAGGGCTCATTGAGAGTGAATTGAAAATTAATAGGGTCTAGTGAAGTCGTGTCGTGTCGTGTACTGATATTGTCACGTGACGTAACCTGTCGTGTCGAATCGTGTCACGACGTCATGTCGTGTCGTATCGTGTCGGGTTTTAGAAAATGCCCGGTTTAAACCGGTCACCCTTCATGTGCGAGTTCGACTTACATTTGGTCAATTTTCCAGATTTCCTGCTGACCTGGATACCAGACATTCATGGCTTAAAATAATTAACCATCCAAACTGGACTCCGAAGAAAACTTCATGCATACTTAATTATGCAGCAAGCATTTTGAAGAAAAGTCACATTTTACTTCAAAATTACAATTTTATTATATATCTATGCAGTTTTATTTTATCCCATTTTATTTTGTTTACAATCTTACAATTATTATTCCATGATCGATATTTTGTCGAATTACAAGATGTTTGTACATCACTGACACGCACACGTAAACATAATTGTATACACAGATGTAAATCAAATTTTGGTTAAGCTTGACAGCTCGGGATTGTTTCTCTATTCCGATAGGTATATTACCTTTATGGTGTACGCACGTATTTGCGTACAACATGTGTGCACGTCATGCTTTATCAATTTGTCGTTAACATTTTAACGAAATTAGAACTTAAGAAATTTGTTAAATGCAAAACCTAACGAACATATTAATCAAATAATCCCGGACTTATTGAAAAGTCAATTTAAAAGACGCAGAGTCGTCGTCAGTCGCATCAATGTCGAAATACATTATGTTACAGTACCCGGCAATAAATATTGCACATCGACCTTTGGAATGTGACAGTCGGCTAATTTCGGTTTTGTAGAGCGTTATCTCTAACGCACGAAATACAAAAAGTCCGGTATATTTTAGGAGCTGTTAAAACAATTATGGTTTGCTTCTTTTGACAATTTTATTATTCTTTGTATAAAATACACCAAATTTTCTATAAGTTATGGCTTTAGGTTCGGGTAAAATAAAATAAAAAAGGGTGTTCAAATTATGTTTACGTATTTAAAATTCTTTTGGAAAATTACAGCTGTAGCAAATTTAGGGGTGTTAACAACTCTAGATATATATTTTGAACTGGACGCGACATAATGTCAAATAGGTGTGTGCTACAAAGATAACGCTCTATGAAACCGAAATTAGCCGAATGTCTCAGGTCGATGTGCAATGTTTATTGCCGGGTATTGTATGTCTATTATACATAAGAAAGAGATAAAGTATACTTTCTACTAACAAGCAAAGAGTTTATGAAGTCAAACTTCTTGGGCGCGTTGAGGGCGCATTTTCATTAGTCGTTAATTCGTGCGGTATAGTATACAGCATACGGGGAGTCTATGACAACTAATGGCGCATTGTCATTGGTCGTGGCATGCATTTTAGAAATCTCCCGCACCCCGCATGCGGGCCCTATCGACCAGTGAAAATGCGCCATGAGATTAAAATTTAATGGTCGCGTCATGGCGATACCGTCACAGAGTAGGGCGACGATTTTGACTAAGTTTCACTTCTGACGCGTGTGCTCGGCACACACGCTCTTTTTTCTTGCTAGAGCTTACCTTAATATTATTCTCAATAGCGATCATATCAATCGGTCTGTCTATGACATTGTAGTAGCCCGGGTAGAGTTTCTTGCTGGGCTTCTCCATGAACAACAGCATGGGTTGTCTACCATCGGAGCAGGTGAACTCTAGAAGCTGTTTGGCCACATGATGCAGCTTCTTCTTGAGAGGCAGGTTCACTTTGATAGCCGGGGTGGGAGTCGCTGAGGCTGGTAGCGGGTTCACTCTTGGTCTACCTGATAAGTGATAGGATGTTTATTGTTTAGTTTCAATGTCCCAAACGCTTGTTAGCGTTGATTATTTTTGAAAAGAAGATGATTTTTTTTCACACAAAGAGAAAAAGAGATAACCAGTGAACTTTAAACTACAGGAAGAGTAACTCCGTCAAAAAAAGTGCACCAAATGGCTACAAAATGTGACCCGAATACATGCACATTTATGCATGTGTTCGGTACACATTTTTCGTGTATATATACTCGAGTGACGTTCAACCAGGTTGACATGATAATTATTGTCAAACTCATTTTACAATTTGTTTACTTTTGGTTTACTTACTTTTTACGTAGCTTTTTACAAAATTTTCGTTGTTAAAATGCCTAAATGCCCTGTGAAATGGTGTAGAAGTCATACAGATACGACTTTTAATACAGGAATAACCTTTCAAGTTTCATCAGTAAGTGATTTTTTTTAAATTATGCTTAGGTAAAGTTGTTGTATTTTTTCCGACCCAAAAACATGCCCAAAAAGATGGTTTATTTAAGTTGGATGCCAGGGTATTTGCGTAAAATTAAGCTGGTCTCTTTGTGTTTGTCTTATTAAGTTTACATGTTATTGTAAAAATGCAATAATCAAAAAATAATATAATTACAAAATTTTTACATAGTCGCCATGGACAGTGTTATGCAAGATGTAACAATTTAATCACAATTCATAACCTGGGGTCTGACTGACATCAGTATGGAGTATCTTATTTTTATAATGCCGTTCGTACTTCGTTTAGTAAGAAACGAACTGAATTGGATGCCGAGCCAGATTACTCGTTTATGTAGCATACACTTTAATAGTCATGATTAGGGAATGTGTTTTTACACGAATTATCATATTTAGACTGTGAAAGCCCAAGTTTTATTTTCCATATTTTTCCATATTTTAGGGTTTTACAAAGATAAGTCCATATTTTGCAAGAAAATGTCACAATCGTCCATATTTTCACTAAAATACAAAAAAAAATACGTTCCCGCCACCATGTGGCTGCGTATTTCGTTCCTCTCGCGTTTTATATTATTATTTATTATATTTTTTCGGTATTCTGTTTTCAAAGAAGATTATTGAAGAAATAGAAAATAAAGTTTCAGCTATGCTGAAGGTCATGTTACTGACATGGCTAAACAAAAACTGAAGTAAAAAAATATCGTGAATTGTGAGTTGTGACGTGCAGGGATCATTTAGCCAATATTAAGCGAACCCAAGACGATAATTTTTTTAAATGAAATAAGGGGGCAAACGAGCAAACGGGTCACCTGATGGAAAGCAACTTCCGTCGCCCACGGATACTCGCAGCATCAGAAGAGCTGCAGGTGCGTTGCCGGCCTTTTAAGGGCAGGGAAAGGAAAATGGTAGGGGATTGGGCCTTCAGTAAACTCAATCACTCGGCGAAGCACAGCGCAAGCGCTATTTCACGCCGGTTTCTGTGAGCCCGTGGTATTTCTCAGGTCGAGCCGGCCCATTCGTGCCGAAGCACGGCTCTCCCACGTCAAATCATGCAGCATGACGTGCGTTACGTGCTGTCATGGTTACACATGATCAGCATGTCATGCAAGTTGTACAGTTAATACTGTCACATATGTTTATTCCCAAACCATTTATGCATAGGCAAAGCCAGTATAGCATATTTCTGGCCTACCAAATATGCAAAGGCAAAGCCAGCATAGCATATTTCTGGCCTCTATCTCTTTGTTAACTATCACGAGTGACTCTTTTCTTACCTATAAAACTAAAACAACGTTTAATTTTTGGAATTTTATACTCCATATTTTTTCCATATTTCTATTTAATACTCCATATTTTTCCATATTTTCGATTTTTTAGTCCGTATTTTATGTACATATTTTGGATTTTTAGTACATATTTTTCTGGGCCCTAGTCATGATATATTTTGTATGAGTAATGACCGAAAATTAAAGAGATTACGAAAATCTGCATTTGTACCGTAAGTTTTTTATTTCAATTCTGTAATAATCTTTGCTAATATTTTAAATGCGAAAGTGTCTCTATCTGTCTGTCTGCCTGTCTCGCTTTCACGCCCAAACTACTGAACCGATTGTAATGAAATTTTGTACACAGATAGTCTAAAGCCTGAGAAAGGACATAGGCTACTTTTTAACCGGAAAAAGGGGTTGTAAGGGGGTGAAAATGCGTAAATTTGTTCAAATTAAGTTAGTTCCAAAAAAATCATAATAGATGGCGCCGTGCGTCTCCTACATCGCGATATCGCTTGCTCGTGCATCTTTCTATAAGAGGTGGTACCAAGTTAAGTACTGTTTTTCGATTCTTGCGATTGTTATGCACGTCTATAAATAATGAATAACTCACTATTTTACTTAGTAGTCAGTACCTTAAACCTACCAATGCTAAATAGTTTATAGGTAAAGCTAAAGCTGTGTAATGGGGGGCTAAATAAGCTTTAGGTATAATATAAAAAAATGAAATATTATATGCGCACTGCACAGCTTTTTTTAGATATTTTGATTTAAGGGGTACCAGGGTTTTAAAAAGCTTTTAAATTTGACACCAATTTTGTTGACACCGCGCGCTATAAACTGAAGTCCACGCGGACGAAGTCGCGGGCAACAGCTAGTTCTGTAATAATTTAGCACATATAGGTGCTCTGGATAGTTTTAAATTCGTCCGAGTCGTACACGGTTTGTTCAAAATTATTATATATTATTATTATCGACGATTTAAGGATCAGAGGAAAATGTTTGATTTTAAAATAATAATTATGTACTTCCTCTCCTTCCTTTCTTCGTGATAAAATTTAGTTTGTTATTATTTTTAGCAATATTCCGCGAAATAAACTTCACCACCATGCAGGTTGAAAACCTCGACGCGCGTTTCGCTCCAACACCGGAGCATCCTCAGGATGTGGACTCTACGAACAACGTCCGTCAAGTCTTGACGGACGTTGTTCGTAGGTCGTCATCGAGGTTTTCAACCTGCATGGTGGTGAAGTTTATTTCGCGGAATATTGCTAAAAATAATAACAAACTAAATTTTAAGCTATGGATTTCCGCAAAGTAACGCCTGATTCCATCAAATATTTCTTCGTGATAGTAGATATGTTTGGTGTATACTGCATAATGCCATCCGCTTTGTTTCATAACTGTGACATTGATAATAACCGCGCAGGCTGTCGTCCAGCGCGCAATATTATGATACGTTACCTGGGAAACGACCTTGGCGAGAATCTGAATTGTCATATTTTAGTGTTCGAAAAGGAGCCAAATTTAAAACGGTTGAAGTATGGGAGTTACGTTTCCTGTAGTTTTGTTATTCGTTGGAGATAACATGATATTTAATCAATTGTTTACTTTAACAATGTGTTGTTAAAATTTGATATTACGTCCTCTAAGGTGGTTTTGTTGAGTGTTTTAGTGAAAAACTATGTATGTTTTTTTCATTTTCTTCCAAGCTTCTATTTAAAAGCTGACGAGTAGATTCGTAGATACATATTTAAATATTACTTTTTTTCCAAATTAAAATACAGTCAAAATCTGTTATAACGACAGTGAAGGGACTACTCATATTTAGTCGTAAAAACCGATGGTTGTAATAACCAGTGACAGGTGGTCATATAGCATTCAGCCGGGACCTTTGATTTTGGTCAATTTAACCGATATGTTGTTCTAAACGATGTCGCCATAAACGGTTTTGACTGTATACACATGGCTTTCCAGTTTCCATTGCTAGATATTTGGATTGTTTCATAAAATAACAGTCATTTTTATCTCTTGTAGTAAAAAAATATCAATTCAATAGTCTTACCCCTAGGTCTAGGAGTGTTTTGTGCTGCACTCTTCACAGAGGACAGGCTCTCATCATCACTGGATGAACTCTGAACGATGTCAAGCAGCTCTTGAACTCTCTGCTGCATAAGTCTGCAAGAAACATGTAGTTTTTTAAGCACGGAATATATAGCTGTTACCATTGTGTTTTTACGAGAAAAGATACAATTAGTACAACCGATGCATTTTCTATTTGATTTGCTACCGAACTATTGCCTGGCATTGTTGGGTTTTAAACAAATGTGCTATTGAAACAATAAACTTTTGTGACATATATATTTTGATACAAAAGATGATACAAACCTGCAACTTAACAGCGTCCCTGTATACTGTATAGGCGTGCAGTTATAGCGCTTTGCGTTTACCAACGTTATGACTGTCAATGTCACTAACTAGTAACTACACTCAATATAATAATACTTATGTATATAATAACTACGTATGTCTGTCTTTTTCCTCTTCACGCTTAACAGCTGAACCAATTTAGATATAATTTGGTATGGAAAGACTTTGTGGGACGGGAAAAGACATAGGTTAGTTTTTGTTACGGAAAAATTGACGATACCCGCGCTTGATAGAGATAGATAGATATAGAGATTGTTACAATACGCACCTCTGCAACTTCACTGCGTCCTTGTACAGGCGTGAAGTTTGCACGTTATAGCGTTTGGCGTTTTCAAACATTATGTTCATGTCCCCCGCCACTTCAGATAGTGTTCCGTAGTTGCCCCGACGTATTTTGTTCTTGATCTGGTTCAGTGACATGGGGTTCTTGATTTCTTTGTAGTAGTCGGGATACTCGCGACGCGATGGAAGCTTCCAGAACGGCTTGGCCATGGGGTTTCCTGCAGAAGAGATTTAGCCATGTGAATGGCGGCCGAAAAGAGATCTTCCGACCGATCGAGATAGCAAGCTCCGAGCTTGCTATGCAGGATTGCACGATGCAGGATTGTGGGGCGAATTGTGGGTACCGCCACAGAGATATCGTTATTAATAAAACCTAGTCTTACTTTTTTAGTGACCCAAATCGGATCTTTGTTTTCAACACGTCTGACTAAGCAATAACGTAACCAAGCAATATTCATAAGACACAGTTAAAACGTATTATAATTTTTGACACTTAAATGATACACAAGTTTTTCTAGTGAGTTTTCAGGCTCGTATCAAATTATAAGAAATCTCTTTGATAAAAAAACAATACTAGAAGTGCAAATCTGTTTTTGGCATTGTCATTATTGAAGTCAGAAAATAGCTATCAATATATTATATGTACCTTAAATGAAGAAATTATAATACAAAACCACAAGAATATTCACTATTAAACTTAATCTCCTCATGGATCCAAAAATGGCGCATTCGAGCTAGTGTGTTTTTTTTTAATCTAGACAAGAAAAAACTTTATCGTAAAACGATAATGCTGTCCTTAGCTAGTGTGGTTAAAAGATTAAAAAGAAACCACTTATTTAACTGATTAGCTGGCTTCAGATCCTCTTAAACGCCATTCAGTCATTCAAAACATCTAATCTTAGTCTGGCGACTGATTGTAGATCGTATACAAGGAAAAAAAGGTAAATAAAATAAAAGCTTACCATTTGGTGCCAAATGATTTCTGACAGCCTCAAATAGCTTCCACTGCGGGGAATCTTCGTTTATTTTCTCTTCATCACTCTCGCTGTCTTCCGAGTGCTAAAATGACAAAACAGAGGAATCTAGATTAACGTTATTTCTTAACAATTAGTACACAAAAGTATCTTCCTTGTTCTATTAAGATAAATTAGCCATGCCATACCAATCAATATTTTTACTTTGACAGTTTTAACCAATCGCGATCCGCTACTACGCCGCGCTCGATGTATAGCGCACACACGGCGGCAGTACCTTGAGCTCGGGCTCGGTGTCAGAGGGTGGGGGCTCCATGATGGCGAGCACGCGGCTGGTCGGCGCCGGCACCGCCGCCCTAGGGCGCCTACTGCGGATCCGCTCTGACGCCTTCCCGCGCCCGTGCTGCTCTAGCTCCATGCGACGATTCATTATCACCTGGGGAGGAATATCATTGGATTAATACGTTTAACAACCAAAACATAAGATAGGATGATAGCTCTCATTCTTCGGAATTTGGATCACTCAAATATTATGGGACCAACCTACGAATAATAAAAATTTAAAACTAAAGAAACGTAACTCCCATACTTCGTCACAAACTTGCAATTATACTTTTATTTCAAGATGAAATTAAAACCACCTTAATTCATTTTGAAATAACCACCACCACCTCAATATTTAGGTGTGACATACTCTATGTATGACCCATATGTCGTAAACACGTATGACGTAGCTAAAACAACGAAAATAAATTATAACAAGACAAGAACATTACCTTCTTCAACACCTTTGCATCTTTATAAATCTGACTGCCAGGCACATTAAAATGACAAGCATTTCTGACCATAAGCAGCAAATCTTTCTCCAACTCATTAAGACTTGTATACTCTCCCCCTTGAATCTTCTGTGCTATGGTTTTCAAGTCTATCGGAGATTCTATTAGATCATAATACTCTGGGTAACGACGTCTTGAGGGTAGGAATTGGAATGCTGTATAAATAGATCTTCCATCTACATTTGCTGTCATAACCTAAAACAAACAATAAAAAAGAAATGAAACGGAGTGGCGCGCTTTGACAGAGTCGGGGCGTGTCGGAGTGGGAGAGATGGAGAGGGAAACGTCCCCTCCTGGGCAGTCGCCAGAAAGTGAGATCAGTCGCGCCATGCAGAATGTATGTGTGCCGCAGACTAGATCACACAAAAAGTGTGCCATCTCCGATCTTCCTTAAGCTTCCAACTAGTCAACACGTTCCGGAACTGTCCCTAGTTTCGTTTAAGTACTATTAGTGCTGAGGAAGTGATTAAAGTGTTGTGAAATATTTAGTGAAATTAAAAAGTGTTCCTGAGAAGTTTCATTGTGAAAGTGTTTGATGAATGATGGACTATAATACAGACATTAACATTATATCGCACTATTCTCTCCTCGCCCGTATAGGCTACTTGACCTATATTCAATTTCATTGAACAAATGCATATTTCTAGTAGAACTTGGCCTAGGAAACCGTATTTCACCCTTATCATCAAATAAAAGCTTATGATTGATAAATAAAGTCGATTTGAAAATATGATTTTATGAAAATAGGATTTGTACTGACGAAAACGCTATTGTGGTACTTCCGATTTGGATGTGACGTCATCCTCTCATGAGTTATCTCATTCACTTAAAACATCAGATTTATATATTATCTCCATTTATTGTAGACGGGAAATGAAATGGTCAAAACTTTGCTCCAAAAGGTTTCAACATTACAAATGATTTGTAATTTCTTATTTAATTATTTTATAATTTTTGGGCACTTTTAGACTCGTACATTTAGCACATAAAAAAATGTTCAATAGAGAGAGTTTAAAATACAAAGCGTATGACGTCACACTATGGCGGACAGTGTTTTCGGCGCCATTTATGAGGCATATTTTTTAATAAACATTTTTATGGGTTTCTACTGTGTAAAATATTAAAATATTAGATTTTCTTGTGAAAATGAATGATTAAGAAGCGATTGATTAGCATGAAGAAAAATAGGTCAAGTAGGCTATTCCCACACCACTATCTTATACCAGCATTTTACAAGGAAGACCTGATAATAGTGAAGTCCCTCTATACATAGTCCCTCTATACATATAGAAAGACCCTATATTATATAGAAAGACACCTTAAGACACAAAAAAAAATTCAGCAAACAACTTAACAATTAATTATCAGATAAATATTACATTTTTTTTATTACTTTCAAACTTTTATGTGAGTATAGTTTTTTTTTTTAATTTTAATTTAGTATTAGTATATAAAAAAAACTCACAGCGTTGAACAGTTCCTCATAAACACTCTCCTCCTCATTGTTGGTTGAGTCGGACATGTCCTCGGCAATATCAGACCTTCGACTGGACGAGCCCGTACGAGTTATCTTTGGAATCTTTACCTCTTCTCCTGAAAGAAGAATATTATGTTTGTTGCATACAAATGTATATTATAATATGTTGGTCAGTTTCTTTGCTGTGCTGCCAAAGGATGCTGTATTTCACAAGATGTTCTTTTGGTGAAACTGTGTAAATAAATACAGTCAAACAAAAAATTTACCATTCTCCAATGTCTGCCTATTTTTAGTGTACAATTTCCAAAGCTCAATAGCATCCTTATACTCTTCTGATTCTGGCTTATAGAATGCTTTAGCATTGTTCACTAACAGCTCAATATCGGCAGAAAGTTCTTCAATATCTTCATAAGTATCAGTTTTCAGTTTTTGTTGCACCTGTAAATAAAAATATATATTTAAAGCAACTTTAAATCTATAAGCTGTCATGTAGCAGCAAAAACAATCAAGGCTAGGCCATGTAACATTCAAATTGCTGGGCTTGATAAATCATGTATACTGGTTTTAAGTGTAAGTCCGTACTAATATTATTATACTAAACCGCTGAACCAATTTTGATGAAATTAAAGGACATACTTTAAGTCCCCAACAAGGACATAGGATACTTTTTATCTCAGAAAATCTACCAACTTTCCTCCCATTCCCACACAATAAATAAATTTTGGTGCAACGGAGTTGCAGGCGACATGTTGCGCATAATAATGATTGCTGATCTACAATGTAATTGATACATGTTACTTACTCTCAGCAAGTCTATAGGTTGAGAGACAACTTCGTAATACTGAGGTTCCTGTCTTCTCTTTGGAGCCCGGATGAATGAGTCACACAGAAGAGTTCCATCGTCCTTCTTGTATGACCGTATTATGTCATATAACTGCTGACATATTTCACTCTGAAAATTTGGAAAATCGTAATATATATTTTATTTAAGATCTTTATATATGTATATTAATGACTAGCTTTTGTGTCAGGAATAAAGTATTCCTAGAATACAACCTTCGATCAACTAATAACCCTTTTGTTTACCCAGTTTACCCTTTTTTTCGATTTTTTTGTGTCTAGCTTTCAGGGCTTGGTCTGTGCATTGAGCAATCAGTATAATATAACCACAATTTATATATAAATACAATATACCTAACCACAATATTTTTCAGAACATTGACCAAATTTATTTTGTTTTAAAACAGACAACAGAGAAAATCTTTGCTTTAATTAATGACTTGTTTGTCCAAGGTAGACTTTGCGATGTACAATATTAAATGGATGTTCGCGCTGAAGTGTCTAATGCGGGATGCCGCCTCCGGTTATCTACGTTAAGTTGTAAACCGCTAGGTAAACACAGTAGAATATAATTAAAAGTACGTTGTATAAAGATTTTACCGGCTCCAGCTTCTTTTTCTTCCTGGCTGGTGGAGGTCCAGGGTTCTGATCTATCCCATCATCACTATCATCGGCATCCGCGCCGCGGCTAGCCACCGACGATGCGCGACGGCGTTTACTACTCATATTTCACAATTCTCAACTATTTATCTTGAACAACTATGTTATTCAAACTATCGTGTTATAAAATTTATCATAACTAACCACTTTTTATAAGAAAAAGCTAAATAAACAGCAAACTAGAATTGAAAATATTTTGGATTTTGTTTTGATTTTGACAACGTCTTGTAAAAATGCATCCATGACAATTGACAGCAGCGTCAGTAGATAATAACTACTACTTCTTCTACATCGATAAAAAAATGTATTACAGGGCTACAGCCTACAGGCAAAGAGGCAAAGAATATGGACCGATCTATTTAATGATCTAGATTCTATAATCACAAATTCGTCGTGTCCTGTTTTTCATGTCTTAGGGTCTACACAGATAGACGGACCGCATTTCAACTGCAAATTGCAATCCAACCGCACACGACTGCAATAGAACTGCAAACCAAACGCGCAGTCGGATTGCAGTTCAGTTGCAGTTGGCGTGCAGTCGTGTGAACTGTTTGGTTTGCAGTTCTTACGCCAGTATTATAGTACTCTGTGGCAGTTCTATTGCAGTCGTGTCAACTGCATTCAAACTGCACATGTAGTTGAAATGCGGTCCGTCTGTGTAGACCAATACTTTTTCAATTTACTTAAGTACCTACCTTTTCTGGAAACATTTCGTCGTATTTTTGAACCCTCGTAAATCGTAATAAGGTGTTTTATAAGCGGCAGTGCGGAGGCTTTCCCACTGATTTTGGTCTGTAAAAATCTGCTAGGCTGGAATATTTTATAATACCTGAATCTACGAATTAAATGAAATAGTATTAACTGTCAATCTACAAAAGCTTTGTGATCTCCATGCTTATTGCTTATTCTGATCACCTCCATTCAAAGAGGATGTAAACTGTATACTACGTAACACTCCATTGGCATCACCCTCCATAAGTCTAGACTCTAGAACTTTAATAAAACTTTATAAAAAGATTTTGTCACAGATCCGATGAAAGACTTGATTTGAATAAAATAACTTTATTTTAAAAACCATTTATTTACTAAAATATAGATCAAACCAATCTGGAAAATGAGACAATAACATTATTACTTCTGTTTCAGACTCTGCATGAATATTTTTCAAACTCTGTACAGTAGAATTGATTAAAGATTCTTGTAACGGACTAGGTAATTGATTAATTTCTATATCTAACAAAGGTACATAAGTAGTAAGATGATTTGGATATAGAAGAGCTAAACTATCTGTACAGCTATATCTTACATTATCAACATACTCTTTAACAAGGTTTTCTATTTGCCTATTAAAATGTGTTCTTATAAAAATATAATTTAAAATACTACAAACTGCTTGAAAACAATTACTAGATTTAAAACTTATTTTGCAAATTACTTTATATTCATTATTAGAACTAAAGATGTCATTTAAATTACAATTGGAATTATTTAGTAGTTCCGTACAAATATTTAACATAACATTTTCAATGTGCGGTTTCATTTTCAAAGCCAAGTCATTTAAAATATTTAAATCTAGACCTTCATGGTTATTCCAAAGATTGTTCAGAATTATTGAACTCTCTTCTCTTGTGTCCCAATTTAATACATCTTTATAAATATTTGATAGATTATTTCTCTGATTGTTTAAGTTTATTAAACTTTGTACTATCACTGGATTCAAACTTATTTTTACTGAGGAGTTTAGGTCTAAATCTTTGTGTGTTACAAGTAGGAAGTTATTCAGCTTCTTCTCTAGGATATCAGTGGTCTTATTCGCCTCCTGTATGTTATCTTCGTAGAATTTACACAGGAGTTCCAAAAAAGTTTCATCCAGTTGTACATGATTTTGAGGTTGTATCACACACAGTTTTCTGATGTGCTCTAATATTGAGGTCCTAATATTATTATTTACGTTGGAGTTTTCTTTACAAGTTGTTAGAATTTTAACAAAACTTCGTGCTAACGCTTTGGTGACCTTTCTGTCCAAAAGTGGATTTGAAAACGTTACTTCTGGATATGTCTCGTTGTTTGTCTTTATCAACTTCTTCATGAGTAAACTGTTCATTGTGTTATTGACGTTATTGTTACACAAAATGTCCAATTTTTGTTTCTTGTATTGTAATATAAAGAATTCAAACTAAAATTTTGCATTATTTTACTACCTACAGTCTACAAATTAAGTTTTGTTTTGCAATATTTGACATTGACATTTGACAGTATCAGTAGAAATTGACAATTGACATACGTCACATTGCTGACATGACTTCTGCCATCTAGTGAGGGATAGCAGTACTATCTGAAATATTTTTAATGACATCTTGCGATGAATACCTCAAAACAAAATTAATAACATTTGATTTGGCATTTCGTCAATAGATGGCATTGCACGTTTTAAAATATAGTGGAACGTCTTAGCTTTTAAATAGCTTAGAACAGAATGACAGTAGTTAGCTACTATAATACTTTATCTATGTAGTTAGCACTATGACTTCAAAAAAAGGAGGTTATTTAAGTATCAATTCGACGCATATGTAGGTAATAGGTACCGTATGTAATATTTCCAGAACTGTCCTTGTGCACGCATATCTCCGGAACTACAAGTCCGATTTAAGTGATTCTTTTTTTGTTATACAGTATACTGTACCTACTTATAAAAAAAAATCAACTTATACTAGGTATTGTTCAACTTAGGGAATGCTGCAAGTTTCATCAAAATCGGTGCAGTAGTTTTTGAGATAGGGAATTTTAATGCTTAATGGGGATTGTCCATTTTTTTTTAATTTTGCTCATTACAAAAACATTTCGAGGAATAAGGTCAGTGATCGTTTTTCTGTATATAAACGAAAAAAATACCCATTAGTTACTTATATTTTTGAACAAATATGTTTAACCTTAGTTTGACCTTCAATGGTGTTAAATTAGCAATAAATTCGACCAACATTACGTTTCGAACTTTTGGTAAGCTTCTCGTATCAGTTTTCACATAATGAGAACTTGCATTTGACGAACCAGCCATTATAATAAGATTGAAAGGAAATTTAAACATACTGCAGAGGTCAATTGGCCGCCGATGATGACGTCAGAGCGAAACTTTAAAAATTTATTGAGAAAAAACTAGCCAATGAATTTCAAAATTATTTAATTTATATTCTTAAAATACCCTATTTTAACGAAAAAAAATATAAAAAGTACATGTGATTTTCTTTGGACAATGCCCATTACGTACAACTTGAAGTCGGTTTTATCTTTTTAAAATACTATTAGGTATGTATATGATATCGAACGTACCGTAACTTCTTGGTGGAAATTCATGTTTCACAGTAATAACTTACACTTTTTATACACTTTTTCCACTTTTATTAATCTATTTTATTACAATTTTGTTTTACACGACCGGTTTCGATAAAATCATCATCAGGTGTTCAGGTGTATTAGGTATGTCTTTTGCATTCAGCATCGCATGCTAATAACTGGCAGTTTTTAAAATATAAACCAAGACGTGTACTGTGTAACACGGAAGACCAATCTTAAAGTTTTGTCAGTTTGTCACACAACACACAAAAATCTGTTTATTCTTCGTCTAATATCGCATGACGCATCTAAGGTATTCCTCAGCTCAGTGGCGGGTGGCCATGCTACGTCAGCAGTCAGCCTGCTGCCTGCATGTGACATAATATTATTGTGTAATCCATACTTCCATACTAATATTATAAATGCCAAAGTGTGTCTGTCTGTCCGTCTGTTCACGACCAAACCGCCTAACCGATTTTGCTGAAATTTGGCATGGAGATACTTTAAGTCCCGGGAAAGGACATAGGATACTTTCTATCCCGGAAAATGTACGGTTCCCGGCATCATATAGTCTACATTCTACAAAAATAAGTAAAGGATTTACCAATCAATAATCTACTAAGTACATTATAAGAATTTTTTGCAGGTGCCAGATCAATCTTAGAGGGGTATATACTGCCAATATTATTATAATCTTCACAGCAGTTAACATCAAGCCCCAAGCGGCCACATCCGGCCGCGATAACAATAGATAATCTATAATTTTTGTGTCTCGTTTTTCCACGATCGAAAGTATGAAGCTATTAAAAGAAATATAGAAGTACCAATCAATAATAACTTAATACAACTAATAATCGACTTGGAAGAAATAATTTCAAATCGTGCCATAACATGTTCAAATTGTACATTAATGCTCGTCTTGATAGCATAATTAGTTTGCCGTAGACCGAAGTAAGTGGCGAAAAAAAATTACTTAATAATTCGAAGCCTTTCGTAATTCGAGACTCACTAACTCACAAATGTACGATACAGAATCGGCCCGATGAGTGGACGAAGTGGGTAACTGTCGTTTTTTGCTCAAAATGAAGGCTTCAGGACCGGTAAAATTGTTTGAAATTAAAAAAAAAGGTGTGACACTCGGGGACTGCCGCAGTAAAGCTTTTGCATTTCATTTTTATCAACTTATGCAATTATAATTTATTCTCACACGTCTAGTCGCACGCACACAAACACCGTGCTGAAGTCTGGTAACGCCGCACCGACCTGCGACCGGCGCAGAGTGACGGAGTAGTGTTAGGTTTTTTCGTTGCAGAATAATTTCTTGATTCGGTCGCCTCGCTTAAAGCCTGCGATGAAAGCTATGCTGTATGCAATAGCTTACCTAAAAGTGGATTCTGTGTATAGCTAGAAAGTAGAAATATAAGCTAGATGATGAAGCTGGTAGGTTACAACTTACAAGGTATGTTCAAATTATAAGGAAATAATCGGCCAAGTGCGAGTCGGACTCGCGCACGAAGGGTTCCTTACCGTTATAACTTATATTATGTAGTTAAATAAAAATTGTTTGTATGGGAGCCCACCTTGAATTTTTATTTTATTTTAATATTATGATTAAATATTAAAGTAAGTACAGAATATAATATAATAAAAGACTTTGACAAATTAAAGTGCCTAGCTGTTTCCATTATTGATATAGAACTAAGCCGAAAAATCACGTGGGTTGTAACTTGTAGGCATAGGTTGGTTCCACAAATATATATTCTGTGGTATAGGAGCCCCCCTAAAATATATTTTATTTTATTTTTAGTATTTTCTGTTATAGCAGCAACAGAAATACACAATCTGTGAAAATTTCAGAAGTCTAGCTATAGCGGTTCTAGAGATACCGCCTGGAGACAGACAGACGGACATTGAAGTCTCAGTAATAGTTTTAACCCGTTGGGTACGGAACCCTAAACAATGAGTAATTATTACTCTTATGTTATAAAATGTTAGTTACCCAGTTCGTCCACTTATGTGTTCAATTCTTCTGTGGGGTCCGTTAAATGAATTGCTTTGGACCTCACATAGAGACCACGTGGGCTAGCTCCGCCCGAGACAGAGATGGATATAGTCTATCTCTGTCATGAGGAAATCTAATAGGAATTTTAGGAAGTCATACTTTGAGAATTAGGTTGTTTCATGATATTCTATTTGCCCAGGTGCCGATATGTAGCCTTATAGGGTCTATCGTGAGTCGTGACACATCAGCTGTATTGTGATTTGGGAGTTGTGACATAATATGACAGTTTGACCCGGCTAGATAGTGGCACCTGGTTAACAACACAACTCTGTAGGTGTAATTAGGCCTTTAGAATTCAGAAATCGTTGTTTAAGAAAAACCTTGAGATTCTTGCTCTCTATGTTGTTAGCCTGGTGGCAAAAAGAATATCAAACATCCTCATTGAGATAATACCAGCTTTTAGGTCTTAATTTACACCTACCGAGATTGGCGAGAGAGTACACTCGGCCAAGCACTCGGTATATTTGTTAATTGTTATGGATGTGCTCGGCCGAGGGTACTGGGCACTGTCTCGCCACTCTACTCTGTAGGTGTAATTAGGCCTTTAGAATTCAGAAATCGTTGTTTAAGAAAAACCTTGAGATTCTTGCTCTCTATGTTGTTAGCCCGGTTTTTAATTACACATTAATTGTATTTTGCCTTTATGCTAACACAAGAGTCAAAAACAGACTAAAAATGCAATAAAAAATGGTTGCCTGTAAAGTCGGTTTTACGGGCGAAGATTTTACGTGACAACGTGTGGGAGAGAGACGCAAGGAATTCGGCGGGCCTCTCTCTCGTTCGGTGACTCATCGTAACGTTACCGAGCGTTACACTTTTTCATAAGCGACTCCCAGCCGCAACCTAATTTAAGACGTTGTCACGTCAAAATAAAATTATGCACTTGCGAAAAATTACGCCTTTGAAGTGCATTTGTTTGAATCGTCGCGACGACGCGTCGTCCATTCGCGTTTATCTTTTACTAGATGGCGCCCTCAACTCCGTTGCCGGTTGCGCCCAAATTCGCCATCACGGGAATCGTACCTTTCTATTTTTTAATCGGGATAAAAAGTATTATATATTGTATTTACCCGGTACCTACTCAGAGTATCATCGTATCAATTTTCAGCATTTAATCGGTTCAGTGGCTTGGGCGTCAATAGGCAACAGACAGCCGGACGGACAGATAGGCAGAATAAAGACAGTCACACATTTTCGCTTAAGTATAATAACTTTTCTTATACGCTTTATCACGCTTTACGCACTGAAAAACATTCTGTGAAAAACTAACGACTCTCTGGTCTGTGTTTAACATTATTTTGCCCCTTACTGGACCTACTTTAACCATGAGTTACTCTCGCAGTATTTTTTAAAAGGACTATTGTACGCGTACATTCTGACTATGCATACTCGTAGCGTGCCGCATTTTTCATACAATATTATGTTCTATAAGTTCTATAAAATATATCGATCAAATGCTGCCCCTGGCCTTGAACACTCCAAGGCACTAATTCCTGGCTTCAACAAGAAACTATCAGAATTAGTGCTCACCCTGGGTAGGAACCAATTAAGAATCCTTACCAGAAGCCTAACTGGGCACTGCAAGCTCAACAAACACCTAAACAGAATGGGTATTTGTAGCATAACGACTTGCAGATTCTGTGAGGAGGAGGATGAAACACCTATTCACCTTCTCCTCGACTGTAATGCTCTACTACAGAGCAGGAACAGGCACCTTGGTTGCCACGAATACTCATCCACAGAGGAAATTCGTGCAGGCACCAACCCCAACCATATCGTTCAATTTATGAGCAGTATTGGGTTGGGGATGATTCTCTAGTGCGAAGGAGTCACAATAGATCCTCATGGGTCGCAGTGACGCCAGGGCTATAATAGCGACCTGCCTTCTTTAAAAAAAAATTGTACGCGTACATTCTGACTATGCATAGCGTGCCGCATTTTTCATACAATATTATATTCTATAAGTTCTATAAAATATATCGATCAAATGCTGCACCCACTCCGTTGCACCTCGTTGTAATGTGCTCGTACCCTAATAGTGAGGACTATAACATGGCCGTGGAAAGTTCTCGATCGTCCGCCATGATTGATTGACCGTTTTCCCGCCAACTGCTCGCTCAGCTAAACGACATCACATCAACACTTGATGCACTAACACTAGATACAACAACAACGAATACTTGCATTTGTATTTGACTGGTTTAATCTGTGTTAAAGCAGTGCCATCTACAAATAGAAGGAGAAGAAGTTCCTTCATATGACAGTGACATTTGTGACAGTGACATTTGTAAACAGTGACATATCACATAAGTGCAAGTGACGTTTTAGTGACACATTCTAGTTCCGGCGGCCGGTGACCTGACCACGCTTCCTGTTTCGCCTCTGCAACTCGAAATAAGTCTCGTCTTCTACAACCCAGCCGCTACAATTTGGTAACGTAATTCACACCTTTTAACACCAAAAACAATCTGCGATTCGATTAAATGACACCATTTAATTGAATGACTAAAGTACAACTCGTCAAGACGTTGACTACATAATAATATCTTCAAAATATGTAGTACCTAAATCTTAAGCGCAGCTAGCGACACGAAGCTAGCGACACTTTTCAGAAATACATAGAAACCAGTAGTGTCGCGACGACACGTCGTCTGCTGCCGCTTCATGTAGCGGGCTAACTTGTACCTTTAGCCTTTAATGTTATTTTAGAGGTTACACTTGGTATAAAGTAGACTCACACAGTATCTAGTAGAGTTTGTGTAGAGTCGGTCAAACGGATGGCTCTACAATGTAGACTAGAGGTCATCTGCATCTAGCTAACACTGAACACATTACATCGCTGTCTGACCCGAATGATGGGAGTCGGGTTAAGCCGAGCTAAGCGTGCGAACGCGCCAACGTGGGACCTGTCACACTGTGACACTGTCACTCTGTCACACTGTCACAGCATCAGCCAACAGGTGCCTCGTCCATGCTTACCCACTACAAGCCGTGGCCATTGTGTAGGGTCGGGGGTAATGGTGTATGATGGCGGAAGATGGCCAGTGGATTGCCACTTGACAGGTACATAATAGCTCACGATGGCCCATCGTGAGCCATTATGTACTGGAGGCTTCACAGGAGTAGCAGGATATGTGGTGGACCAATGACCGTTAAAAAATTTATCGTCAAATTGTAAGTTCCAAAATATGGCCCAGTATATAGTGGCCCAAATCCCGATGCTCATGATGTCTAGAATCGACGTCATATTGTAGACATCCATACTAATAATATAAATGTGAAAGTGTGTCTGTCTGTTACCTCTTCATGCCAAAACCTTCCATACCAAAGAAATCGGTTCAGGACTTTGCTGAAATTTCGTATGGAGATACTTTGAGTAATGATTAATAAATCCCGGGAAAGACATGGGAAACTTTTTAGATCCTAAAAGTGTATGGTTCCCGCTCCATAAAATGACTTTGGCGCAATGGAGTTGCGTGCGTCATTTAGTGGTGTTATATGAACCCCACGCTACTGCTATTAGTTTCGAAGAAATGACTTAGAAGCACCTGCCGATGGGAGGGAAATCACATACCAACAGGCAATTAGTATGCTCATTCTTTACAAGTACACGCGGATTACCTAATTAGTACGTAATAAGTATATAATAAGAGAAGACCAATCACAGCTCAGAGATACTTCACCGTTCGATTTATGAAAATCGAAATTCGAATCATAAATTACTGTGGACCACCGTGCGTGTGCGAGCGAGCAAGCCTGCTCTCTGGGTGGGCTACAACAATGATCTATTATTTTATACACCTCCGAGATTGGATAGTCTTGGCTTTAATTGCGATTCGATGATTTGAATCAAGAATCAAGTAGCACGTCCTGTCAGTTTCCACGTAAAATGATGGCATAATAAGAGTGATTAAATGTATGGCTTGATGGCATAATAGTGATTTTATTACTTTTCTTTAAATTGTAGACAGTTCAATAACTTATGAGTAAAGATGTATGTGTCTCATCAGTCGTTCATGTATTTGGCTAAATGGGCTAAAGTGTTTTTTTTATTTCACCATAGACATTATTATAGTACTTTGCCATTAACCTCAAATGTAAAAAAACGAGACTGTATGTCAATAACGCCATGCTCGTTATTTTTTTAATCTGCCAATCGCGCGCGACGTTTAAATTTGGAATTAATGGCTCCGTGTGAGGTCATTAGCTGTTGATCGACACTCTGAGTGCCTTTAAAAGTAACTAACAACGTATAATTCACTAATCTTTACAATATATCGCTAATTTATGGTGCTTTATTTAATACGGCAAAACTTGTTTTCCGTTTTCGTAATGTTTTGAGTAGGGATTGCAAAAAACGGATTTTTAAAAAAATCCGGATTTTCGGATTTTTTCATCCTCAAATCCGGATTTTTTGTAATTTTTTAAATATTTTTGATAAACAGCTTAAAATGTGAGTTATTTTCTTATTGTTTCTTTAATTAACATTAATTTTAAAAGTGCAAAATAAAACGTCTTAAAAATTTAAAATTTTTCTTAAGTAAGTGATTTTCATATGGGTGCAAAAAAGGAAAAAAGAGATCACAATAACAGTATCTGGCACTTTAAATATTATTATTAAGAACTTAAAATTACCTTGATTTTAACTTTTTAAAAATGTGAAATTTTAGATAACAAGAAAATCCTAAGCAATCTCCGTTTTATCGACGACTTGATCATTTTTGCGCCTACAGCTGTCAGCCTGTCAAATTATGCTCCAAGATCTGCAAGCCTAGAGGTAGAACTTACAAAAAATAGGTCAAAGACACACAATGATCAACAGTACGAGACGTAGGGTCGAGGTTGACGAGCAAGAAATTCACAATGTCAACGAGTACCTGTACTTGGTCCAATTAGTTTCTTATGACAACAGAAAGGCAGAAAAACTGGGGGGCTAAAATGGTCGCTTTGGAGAATATATTAGGAATTATAATATGATTAATTAAAAAAAATCAGAAAATGTTCACTCTGCTTGCAATCATAATTCGTAATAATTTGATATTCGTGAGTTTGACTGTTTTTTACGATTCAGTTTCTGAATTGATTTTAGAGGAATTGCAAAATGTGACCATTTTAGCCCCCCTTGTCCATGAAGAATGGTGACTTACCAATCTCATTGAAGCGCAGACTCGTTGATATGTATATTTCGCTCGTCACAACCAACAATGCGCAAACTCAATCATTTACCGATTTACGATTTACAAAAGTTCCAACTTAGGGTCTGCCAAAGAGTAACAGAGCTCAAATCTCAACAAAACAAAAAAAAAACATAATGTGCTCCCAAACTAGAATCACAGACGTAGGAATCAATACGGCCAAGCTATAGTCGCATTGGGCTGGTCAGGTTATCTGCGTACATCTAGGCTGGATATCGACTAAGTGGGTATCAAGGCCTAAAAAATAGATGAGCTCTAGAAGCTATGCTCTAGAGGTATTTTTTTTCCTCCATATGTAGATCACTGTAATTCTGACGTTACGACGATCCTTGAGAATTTATTGTGACTCCTAGTACCGTCTACTACTCCTAGTACCAACCCAGTGCTGCTCATAACGACGTGAGGGATTGGCACTACAAATTTTCTCTTTTGTAAATTAGGAAAGTTTTTGCTTTGTAGTAAAGACGTAGAGTCAAGTAAAAGGTGAAATAGGTGTGTCACAGAATCTGCAGGTTATTAAAACAAGCTATTGTGTAAAGGTGCTTGTTGAGCTTACATTGTCCAGTTAGGCTTCTGGCAAGAATTCTATTTTTTTCTTACTAGCCAACTCGTCAGCGGTTACGTTACCAATGAGGAACTAACGATTGCAAAGATTTTAGAAAAGAACAAGGTTATAAACCCCCCACTGGAGGCATAACAGCGGGGCTGGCAAACGGTAACGCTGGAGCAAGATAAGTGAAAGCTTTTGCCCAGTAGTTGGATCGTATATATTTTATATTTAAACTATTGCAAAAAATAATGACTTCAAATAATTATTTAAACTTTAAATGAACATTCAGTTATATTATAAATTTACTATATCCCTTTATTTAATTTGACAGAATCACAAATCAGAATTTGTTACATAAACAATAATAATTTATAATTATAACCTCAATGTAAACAAAAACAACATATTTTATAGATAAAACATTGTGTTCAATACAAAAATGTTCTAAAATAAGTAATTGTAAATTTTTTATCATTGCATTTATATTATCATATAGAAAACATAATAATAGTATATAGTAAAATGAGAGCTAGGTTATAAGAAATTAAAATATGTGGTTTCATAAGTGAAATGAAAAAATATATATAAATGTAATTACAGCCACAAAACAACTACACAATGGAATTGAATAAAGGAAAACAAATTCTGACTTTGGTACGTGTAAGCCATGCAAAGTTGTGATATCGTCTTTAAACAAATGTGAATTTGTATGTCAGATATTACACGATACACTTTAATAGATTTTCTATTGCGTAAAAGCTTTCTTTTCATTATTTTATCTACTATTCGAAAAAACCGAAAATCCGGATTTTGAAAAATAAAAATCCGGATTTTTAAAAGGCCTGAAAAATCCGGATAATCCGGATTTTTCGGATTTCGAAGTATCCGGATTGCAATCCCTAGTTTTGAGTGATGTAGAGTTTTTGAAGATGTCAGAAGAAAGCGTAGCGCGTAGCTTAGGTAAGTTTTTTGTGAAAATTATCATGAATTTATGACATCCCTAGTGAGTAGTGCATTAGGTAGGAATACTTCAATGTATAAACTTACTAGCTGTCCCGGCAAACGTTTCTTTGCCATAATATAAAGTATTTTGCCCATATTATTTTATTGAAGTGACTAAATAAGTACCTACTTAGGCCCGTATTTTTGGTCAGTAGGTACTTAAGATGCGACCCGGTCTCAAGACGCGGTTCGGCTCTGAGATTGGTCCTGACAGCTAACCAATCACACAGCCTGAACCGTGTCTTGAGACCGAGATGCATCTTGAGTACTGACCAAAAATACGGGCCTTAGTGTCTAGCATAACCTATGAAATTACAGGTAACTTTTACACTTTAAAATATCTCTTTATTTTATTTTTTATGCAAACTTTTTATACCTACTCTGTATTTAAATTTTAAACTTACACCGAATGATATTATAATATGTATTATATAAAAAACTCCAAGCAGATATGTTACTACCGCGCGCGTTGTGAAGCTTCAAATACCTACGACCCAATTGGGTCGTCTTTTATTTAGTCTGTCTCTTTTATGTAAATGGCATTTCGTATCTTTTGTTTCACTTATCTGTCAAATTTGTCAATGTTTTTCGGAAGAGATTTAAACTGGAAAATAGTATGAAGTAGAATATCGTTGCATTCACCTTTATCCAACATTGAACTACATTACAATGATTAAACATAATGATTTTCTCCATTATTCAAACAATGCAGGGTACATGATATTCATCAATTCTCGTCCAGATTGTCTTCCAAGTCCAATCTAACCATTTGACCTCAAATCGATCTGACGATCCAACTCCCCGTGAGGTCCGTTTACAGATGCTATAAAACCTCTTTTTGACATATCCGTGGCAAAATCCCTAACCGATACCACCCTTTACTCCTTTAAGGTGTTAAGAAAAGCCGCAATATGCACTCGAAAATGAACCCTAAGTGGTAAAGTCGAGGTTGATTTTAGTATGGCGTGGGAACCTCATTTATTAAATCTCAAAGGTGCCGCGCGGCGCGGCGGTCTCTTTGAAGGCGCCGACGGTAATTACATAAGGCAGGGCTAGGGCTAGCTCACTCCAAATTGAAAATTACATCTCATTAGCCCAAGATATTGCAGGGCTGTTTGTCTGTCATTTTTTGGCTTTGGTGCAGTTGAAAATCTGTAATTAATAATTATTCATTGAGTAAAGCTGGTAGGTAGTATAAGAATACCTAATACGAAGAACTTGTAATTTGTATTAAATACTAGATGATGCCTGCAACTCCGTTGCGCCAAAATTAGTTTATATCGCGCGGGTACCATACATTTTTCCGGGATAAAAAGTATCCTATGACCTTTCCCGGGACTCAAGGTATTTCCATGTTAAATTTCAGCAAAATCGGTTCAGCGACTTGGGCGTGAAGTGGTAACAGACAGACAGACAGATAGACAGACAGACAGATACACTTTTGCATTTATAATAATATTAGTAATATTAGTAATTAGTAGGTATTGATACGAAATATTTATGCAGGTATAAAATTAAGGTTTTATTTTTCAAAGATATCTCGCGAGTGTTTTTGCAATTTGCACTCAAATCTCAATGTTTCAAAAATTAAATATGTATTATGCGAATTGTTATGTATAGATAGAGATATGGTTAAGTTTTTGCTGTTTTGAGGCCATTTTGCAATTCTATTGTCGTTGCTTTATAACTTTTTAACTTTTTTATTAAATTTTTTCCGTCAAATAGGTATCTTATGACTGGTTTACACGTATTAAGTAGATAAGTAGTAACTAAATCCTAATTGTCATTTAGTTTAGTACCTACTTACTAAATTTTAACTTGCTACTTGCTACTAAATTTTGTGTTTAGGTACATGCAATGAACAACTTAAAATTAAGTTAAAATTTAGTTAACTATTAGGTCTACCAGAATCTGATGGCAAAAAGTGGTACAATAAATTGCTAGCAATACCGCGACCGGTGTAATTGGAATAAAACATTTTGATCCTTTTTTTTCTTTTAGCGCCTGATTCTGTGTGTTAACATGCAAATATAAAAAATTATCCAATGATCAAGGATATTTTTTGTAAATCTGCTGTCAATAATTGCCATCTGGTAGACCTATTACTTATCTACTTAATACGTGTAAATCAGCCCTTAGTAATAGGTTCATAGGTACCTACTTGTATAACTCATAGCTTTGTGCTAAGTTTCCAAAATCCTTGCATAATTATTTTTAACAAAAAATTAAAACCGACTTCCAAGGTAAAAACAATATTAACATTAATATGAACTAAAAAGTATTAAATAATTTTTGCTATCTAATAGTGCCTTTTTCCGAATTCGGCTAAACCTCAACTATTTCTGTACTCAATCTTCATTATTTTGAAGTCGGTACCAGATAGCTGAATCTTCAGTCCTCTGACAGAATATTTGAAACTTTTGGAACTGGCACCGACTTCAAAATTATGAAGATTGAGTACAGAAATAGTTGAGGTTTAGCCGAATTCGGAAAAAGGCACTATTAGATAGCAAAAATTATTTAATACTTTTTAGTTCATATTAATGTTAATATTGTTTTTACCTTGGAAGTCGGTTTTAATTTTTTGTTAAAAATAATAATAATTTCACTCTTTTTAGTTACACTAGTAGGTAAACCTTCGCGTATATTTTACGTATCTTATTACAATTTGTTAAGAGTCACAGTTCACACTCACAAAATAATATATTATCAGTGAAGTCAACATATTGTGCTAAGTAATTTAACAATTTTAATATTTCAAACCCCAAGCGGTCACCGGCGATTGCGATAACAATAGAAAGGCTATTGTGTCTCGTTTTTCCACGATCGAAGGATCTATCAGATAAAAAATTGTATAAACTTGCATAGGATGTAGCGTAGCTACACATCTAATATATAAAATTCTCGTGTCACAGTTTTCGTTGCCATACTCCTCGGAAACGGCTTGACCGATTCTCATGAAATTATGTGAGCATATTGTGAGGATATTGGTCTGAGAATCGGCCAACATCTATTTTTCATACCAAAAATTATTTATATGGCAAAACAACGTTTGCCGGGACAGCTAGTAATATAATATAATATTATCATAATTATTGACAGCTGTTCTTGTTATCAAGAATTCAATTTCAAATCCATTCAAATCGATACTTAGGGCTCCATCTATCGATTAATAAGTATAACTAATTAAAAAGACACTTATTGACTTTGTTTTGTTTAAATGCTCTTTTTATTAAAATAACTTTATTTTAATTCTATATTTTGTCTATTAAAATTTTATAAAGTAGTTAGTAAAGTATTCGATCTGTATATAATGTAGTAAAGTATATTCGATCTGTTGTCTTCCGCCACGCGCCGCGCGCGCGCGGCGCCGCGATACCGTCGCCTCCGTGGCGCTGACCGCCATGTATATTTAAACAAAGTGTTGTTAAACAGTATAAAATTATTATTATTATTAGTATATCCACACCTATGCCTTGTACTATTATCTATTCTGTGCCATGAGACATTGGTGACCTTAACACGACGTGGTAATGATGAAGACGATGATGATGATGATGATGATGATGAATATGAGTTGCATAGTAGCATATGCTTTCTGTTCTTAAAACAACGCCGAAACTCCCAAACGTGTATCTATAAGGAGTCAGGAGTTCTCTCAGCATCTTCTAAACCATGGTATACCTTGACCCAATATTTGACTTTTTGGTAGCATATTCTTAGTACACTTCACATAAAACCAAAATCACCATATGTTTTCATATAAATTTCGAGGAGTTCCCTCGATTACTCCTGGATCCCATCATCAGGTCACCACTTTGTGAACATGGTACCAAATTGGAGTAAAACCAAATACAACAAAGCAAAAATTTCGAAAATCGGTTCACAAACGGCGGAGTAATCGTTGAACATACAAAAAAAAAAAAAAAAAAAAAAAAAAAAAAAAAAAAAAAAAAAAAATATCCACAGCCGAACATATAACCTCCTCGTTTTTTGGAAGTCGGTTAAAAAAACTAAACTTTTTTTTTATGTTGAGAGTTGAGACTGAAGCCAACACTCAACCCTAATAATATTTACATACTCTATTTCCTGAGGTTTCCATTACGAGAAATGAGCTGGTGGATTGTTCCCGAGATATGGCCATAATGTTCAAGCGCTCATCATCATCTTACGCTGATCATTAAATTGGCAGAATGGTAGAGTTCGAAATTCAAATTTCGAATTTTGCTTCCTTATCAAGCTCTGATTGATCATTATTTTTCTTCTTCTTACTTTTGTCATATATAATTAAATTGTTTTACCGCATAGCCGCGTAGATCGATTGACATTTACATTTTTTTATTAGTCTAAGGTTAAAGTTAAACGAAAAAAAACTCTACAATTTTGCATTGTTTGTCGACCGAATAAAAATTGTAGAGTTCGAAATTTAAATTTGAAATTTTGTTTCCTTATCGAGTTCTAACTTCTAACTTATCTATAGCTTATTTGGTAGAATTTAAACGGAATAATAAAAATGTACAGATAATAGCCAGAAAATGTAAGGTATTAGGTACCAGTATCATTTGAACATCGATTTCACATTTTTTCCGCATACCGTAAATATAACGGTAAAGCAATCAGTAGCCAAGTACGGCAATCAGTTATAATAACTACGTTCTATTTCTCAATATTTTTAACGGTTGGTTAAGTACAGAAGCGTAAAGATCGGTTACATAAAAAAACTAGTCAAATTACCAACAAAATTCTCACGCTTTAATACATTTCGATCATTGCTCGGTCATCGCTCACCGTTCAATTACATCGAAAATCGAACAAAAAAACTAAAGTTCTTATTAGATATAAAAAAAAACTTATTTCAAAACTCGAAAATGGAACAAAAAATTTTAAGAAAAAAATCTTATTAGAAAGCGTCGCTGAAATGTTTCTATATTTCCGATTGTAATTAAAAATCATTGTCATTATTGTGTGACGAAGTCAGTGACGAATTAAGAGGGGCGGGCGAAGCGGGGCGTGGTCTAGATCAAAGAAACCGCCGGCTGCAGGGGCAACTGGGGCGAGCGAGAGGGAAAAACGAGAATGTGTTTGCCGGTAGATTCAGTGTGCCGCATTTTCAATTGTATTGCTTTAATAATAAGGTTGATAATGGCGTACTCCGAGTGTGATCGTGCGAGCGAGAGGCACGAATGTTTGTGTAGTAGTGAGTAGACGGGTTGATTCAAGATTACTGGAATGGCGCTTAGTGTTGGCTTTTATCGATACTGCTAATTAGATATTTGTTTACCGTCTTGTGAGTTATTTGCGAAGGTCAAACAGGGCTAAGTCAATAATATTCTGTCATCTAGTTTTATTACTGCTTACTAAGTTACGCATTGTTATTATTAAAATTAAAAAATTTGAGTGAAGGAAAACCATTATATAATATTTTTATAATTTTTAAATAAAATTATAAAACTTAACATTATGTAGGTACTTACCTATCTGAAAACAAAATATGAACCTACACCACTACATGACTCTAACTTTTTTAACTATACTTTCTAGAATATGCAAAATATACCTACAGTGAGCGTTAAAATCTTTCTTCTCTTCTTTTAATTTTTTTTTGGGATAAACCAATATGATTACTTATATCAAATTATTCCCAAAAACACTAAAGTGACGCCTTTGCTTCAATGTTAGTGACGTTAATATGCATAAGAAATAAAATTAATTCATCGAAGTTAAATCGATAGTAAAATTAATCGATAAAGTCCCATCACTAGTCATAAACATGAGCCGCTAAAGAAGCTTACGTCATTGACGCATTGTTTATAAACCGAACAGCCTTTTGGGGCCCTAAGCCGATTTATAAGTATTAGGCCCTTTACTTATAGGGTTAAGTATTCGTTAACTGTCATCATCATCATTCATTAGATAATATTATTTTATATTACTTAGGTAAGATAATGTTTTAGGCGGATTCCTCACCGCTCGCAATAAGGCCCAGCTGCGAAGTGCGCAGCGGGTCATAGCGGTGAGGGTCATCAGGGGGTACCGTACGGTCTCCTGGGCGGCAGCTACTGCCCTGGCGGGAGACCCGCCGTGGGAGCTGGTTGCAAGGGTTTTCGCCGAGTTGCACCTCTTCGCTTCAGAGAGGAGGTCGCGGGGCGAAGGCCTGCAATGGGAGGAGCTCCGGCGGGTCCGAAGGCTAGGAGAGCAGTGGCTGTTGAGGAGGTGGGGTGAGGACCTGGCGCAGGCCCAGTACGGTCAACGTACTGCTCAGGCTCTGCGTCCAGTTTCCAGCTCGCTTTTGCGGCGTGGATGCGCCGCAAGAGAAAACCTCTCACCTTCCGCCTTACACAGGTAGGTACTCACCGGACACGGATGTTTCGGTGCGTACTTGTGTAAGGTTGCCAGGAGGGAGCCTACGCCAGCCTGCCATGAGTGCGGCGCTACGGAGGACACGGCCCAGCACACCCTCGAGGTGTGTGATCGTTGGGCCGTGCAGCGCCATGATCTCATGGCGGTGCTTGGGCGAGACCTCTCGCTCTCGAGAATGGTTCGCTGCATGCTCGAGAGCGATGAGGCATGGCAGGCGGCGGTCTCATTCTGCGAAACCGTCCTTTCGCAGAAAGAGGCCGCGGAGCGAAACAGAGAGAATGACCCATCCTCTGTTCCGCTCCGCCGGCGTAGGACGGGAGTGTGGAGGCGTCGTTACGCGAACCTCCAAACTTCCGTCTAATCCGGGCCTCCGGGCAAGGATGGGAACCTGCCCGGCAAGCTAGTCCCGGCGCCGAGGGGAACGCTTCAGTTTGCCGGAGCGTTCCCTTACTTTGGTGGAAGTCCGGTCTCTTCTGAGGTAGACCGGCCGGTCGTGGAGGGAGTCCTATGGTAGAGAGAACCAGGATATCCCTCCGTATACGGCTGAAGGCAACCGCAGGTGGTTTTAGTGAGTAGGAGTCTCACATACCCCCGGGGTACCCAACCCGGGGCACCCATGATGGGTTTCCCCTGCGTAAAAAAAAGGTAAGATAATGTTTAAAAAATATAGATGTATAATAAGAATAGTTGACGCCTGCAACTCCGTTGTACATTTTTCCGGGACAAAAAGTATCTTTATATTATCCTTTCCCGGGACCCAAAGTATCTCCATACAAATTAATTTCTGCAAAATAGATTCAGCGGTTTCGCCATGTAGAGATTGTTACTTGTTACCTCTACATGCCCTAGATGTAGTCAGATAGACACACATTGAATTTATAGTATTAGTATGGAATTATGATAATTCAATTATGGATAGACATTATGTATTTACGTATTTGTTGCCAAACAACTTTGATGTATTGTAAGGTATGGCATGATAATTGAACTTTGGATGGTTACTTAACAAAGTTACTAATTGCTATACCCGAATTTACCCTTTAATAACAATACAACATTTTCATTTTGTTTCATAATAAAATTTTATACCCTACGTGGGTAAACAAAGTAATAATTAGTCAATATTAAAAAAAATTGTCATCAATGTTGGTAAGTACTCAAAGAACAGAAATTCAAAGACACATTCCGAAATTTGAAAATTCTAATGACAACACAGGTGAAGAAATCTAATCAGAGCGGGAAATCTAAACTGCTTGGTCATTAGGAGAGACCTAAAATTACGGGTGCGTCGGACGTCGGTATGAAGGGGTTGCACAGACAATTTCCATATAATTTCTTATATCCTCACACAATTGGTGCAAGCATCGCTGGAGGTGCTATAATGGTGGCCAACGGGATTATTTTAAGGTTCATGAGCACAATTAATTAATAAACTTGAATATTTACCATTTGTTTTTTGATCCTTCGAGCCGGATAGCTTACCTTCTAGATAAAAGTCGTCTAGATACACCAAGTTTAAGCGAATGAAATTTAAAAATTAGAATAAGTACTAACTTGAAAAAATTGAGGCTTATTTGTAATTTTGGTTTGTCTCTATCAAAATGTAAATTTACACGCTTAATCTTGACCCTCATAGAAAAGGTTTTCTATGGCAGGATAGACAAAGTGTCAGATTAACATTAGGGAAATCTTTCTGTCCCTAAAACCTCTGTGTTGTTATTTAGCGATTCTACTGTGGGCACTGGGCATTGGGCATACCAACTATTGGAGTGATATAACAGTGTTCTGTGGTTCCAACAATGCACATACCTTAAAAAAAAGATACGCCAATGCCAATGCAAATATAATACATTATTCCAATTTGCTCATTAATTTTTTTAACAAAATTTTGATTACTATGACAACAAACGAAGGGTTGTGATTTTCGTGAAAAAAAACTTTATATTACATTCCAAAGTGTAATAGGTATCAAATACTCAAAAAATATCCGTAGGTAGCGAATTGTTACTAATTATGTCGAAATAGGCGTTAATAGAACACCTAATGCTCAATTTTATGACCCCTAAAGCGCCGACAGAGAGCCTTCCGTTGTTTTTATTGGGTTCTTTTTTTGAATCTAACTTTTTAAGTAAATATGGCCAGCGAGTTTTTTTTTATTTACCGGTGTTTTGATCCAAACGTCATATCCTGTTTTATTGTAGTCGTTAATTGACGTAAATTAACTTGTACTTACTGAGTTTTAGAGTCAACGAGCGGATGGACCGGTAATGGTATTAGCTGTAAACGGTTATTGGCTATACCTAAGCAAAAATTAAAAATCTCAGGACTTCTCTTAGGACACTTAATTCTTAAACACAGGACAGACACAACATATTATATTCATTTTTTATACACAAAAAATTATGCCATCTTCTTATGTCATACTTAATACCGCATACGAAAAACGTCGCCAAAATTCCGAAGTTAGTTAGCCTTGCATTTGATAAGTACGCATTTTGCACATGGATATTCGGAGCTGCATAAATTTCGTCCTTAAAAAAATGTTGAGAATTAAATGAGAGGTTTGTGAGAGAATATCACAATTATCGAATTGTGAACCCATAAAGCCATACAAGACAGGATACACCTCCTTTATTGACAGCCTAGTTCTCTCAATATCGCACTCAAAAGTCAAAACCCTTGCGCTAGCCATTATATAAACACTCTCATGCAATCAGGTTAGAGTACTAAGAAAATGAATCTGTCAGATCAATTTAACCAAGTCCAGAAGAATAGGTACCATTGCGCCATAATTTATAGCAAAGCGCGAGCTATAAGACTATAATAGCTTCCCAGGTTCCCCATAAGTGCGAGCGAGAGGGCACGAGGTGTGGGAGAGAGACGCGAGACCAGAAGCGCCGTTCCACGTCAAAATACTCGGTCCATTCGTTTTATTACCCTGCCTTTAGGGATGAGACGTTGGTGTCAAAGTCGATCAGTTTATCGACTAACAATATCATACAAGTACATAGTAAAAACGTTTTTTTTTCAATCGTCTGTTTTGGTACATTTGAAAATAGTCATCAATCAATCATCATCAATCAATCAATCAATCAAGTCAAAACGTTATAGTTAGATAAATTATTTTGTCCTTACCTACCTATACGATACAAAAGTGGCTACATTAACATCATACCATCTGAAGTTTATAAGTTCATTTTTGTCAATTTTATGCTGTTTAAAATTACGCAATGACAAGAAAATTTATTATATTTTTATAATATTATACTTACTTAACTCTTAAGTAATACCGTATTTTAAAAGATTTCAATAATATGCTTCACTCGATTATTTTAATTTCACAATCAATACTATGTCTATAGACAAATTCTCAGCTAAGCCCAGAAATCAAACCACACACAAACTCAAAACTCCAATTCCCCTATCGATACACGCAAGCACATCCCTATAAACCCATAGCGGCGACTTCAAAAGAGCCCACCTCTTTGATGTGGCCGGCGGCGCGCGCTCAAACGCCGTAAGCGACACGTCCATACGTCATCCCGCTGTCATTATGACGGCGAGGAATGTATGAGACTATAAATTGACAGCCTCAATACCGATTACTCGATGTCACATTCAATTAGCAAATTAATCGATACCCGTGATTGATGTGACGAGAATCGATATTATGTAACGCATATGAGTATGTTTACTTTTGCTGATTATTGTCATGTGATACTTAATAGCCTAGACTTTCTGAGTGTAGGTATCAGCGGGAAGTGGGAACTGTGCATTTTTCAGGACATATTAAACTATCCTGTTGATACGTGAATCGTGATAGGTGCCTTCCCGGGATTTAAAAATCACAGTCGTATACTAATAATGTATTAAACATACCAATTCTAGGGAAAAAATATAGATTTACAATATCAATCTGTTAGTTTATCTTTGCTTCGTAAGAAGTCATTTCTATGCATTGAACAGAACTATGTTTCTATGGTGATTAGTGACCTTTCTAGTTTTTACACTACACGTCATGTAATTAACAAAAAATTAAAACCGACTTCCAAGGTAAAAACAATAATAACATTCTTATAATATGAACTAAAAACTAAAAAGTATTAAATAATTTTCCTCTCTAAATGTGCCTTTTTCCGAATTCAGCTAAACCTCAACTATTTCTGTACTCAACCTTCATCATTTTGAAGTCGGTACCAGATATAGCTGAATCTTTATATTTTCTTTGACAGAAAATTTGAAACTTATGGAACTGGCACCGACTTCAAAATTATAAGGGTTGAGTACAGAAATAGTTGAGGTTTAGCTAAATTCGGAAAAAGGCACATTTAGAGAGGAAAATTATTTAATACTTTTTAGTTTTTAGATCATATTATAAGAATGTTATTATGGTTTTTACCTTGGAAGTCGGTTTTAATTTTTTGTTAAAAATAATAATTTCACTCTTTTTAGTTACCTAGTAGATAAACTATAATTAGTGCCAATTTAAATTGTATAAAAAATAGTTTTATATTGTCTTCACTATATGTCATTGAGGCGCTCTGTCGGCGCTATCGCTTGTCCGAACTCCGATTGTTGTTCATATAGTTTTAGTTACACGATGTATTCAATAGATTTCGCTGAGGTGCTCCTGAATCGCGGTATCGCTTGTACGTAGGAGTTTTATATAGTGGTATTGGCTGTGTGATATCAGAAATGTGTCACCATTGGTGTGAGCAGTGAGCATTGAAATTTGAATTGTCAACATTTTGAGTGGTAATTATTGATCTCGTATTGTTATTAGAAATATTAATTAACCCTCCAAGATGACCTCCGTCATAGTCCGCGAGTTTATAAGTGGTCGTCGGTGGTAGTGAACTAGTGAGTAGTGACTTAGTGACCATACCACCCTACGCGTCGAATTACTGCGTTTACTCTACGTATCTTATTACAATTTGTTAAGACTGTTAAGAGTCATACCCCAAGGCCCAAATATCAGGTAGATAAATTTAAACAATACACTAAAAAAAATCTAAGTGAACACAACCCTATGCGTGCTAGGTAATTTAACAATTTAACGCTTCAACTCCCAAGCGGCCCGCCAGAACAATGGATTTCCAAGAATCCGCGATCGAAGGATGAGCCGAATCACACCCAGCGGCGCGGCGAGTATAATATTTTCAGTGTCATAATAATACATACTATTATACATACTATAAAGATATTAATCTTTACCTTCATTATTCTAATACATAGTACTATCGCATGAGAAACTTGGAAAGCCGGCCTCGCGGCCGCCTGCGCCTTTCTCAAGCGATACTATATTGTACTACATTAATGAAAATAAAGTTTAAAATCATATTATGACACTCAAAATGCTCGCAGCGCGGCATGCCCTGACATTAGAACTTGAATAGGTACGAGTTACGACGCAATGCCGCGATGTTTACGCACACGACCGACCGCCGTGTATAAACAGCCTATATTAATAATTGGTGTTGTTATGTACATAATTATTATTGTTGTATCCATGCCTATGCCTTGTAAGTTGTACTATTATCTATTTTGTGCCATGAGACATTGGTGACCTTAACACGACGTGGTAATGATGATGATGACGATGATGATGATGATGAATTTTAATTGCGTGGTAGCATAATATGCTTCCTGTTCTTAAAACAACGCCGAAACTCCCAAACGTGTATCTATAAGGAGTCAGGAGTTCTCTCAGCATCTTCGAAACCATGGGTATACCTTGACCCAATATTTGACTTTTTGGTAGCATATTCTTAGTACACTTCACATAAAACCAAAATTACCATATGTTTCCATATAAATTTCGAGGAGTTCCCTCGATTACTCCTGGATCCCATCATCAGGTCACCACTTTTGTGAACATGGTACCAAATTGGAGTGAAACCTAATACAATAAAATAAAAATTTCGAAAATCAGTTCACAAACTCAGTTCGTTCGTTCAGTGTTCAGCTGTCTTCCGCTGAGATTGGTCGCTTGTCTAACGCTCTCTTGCGCGTACGTGCCGCGCGCCGCGCTGACGCAGCAGACAACGCGATGACCCAGATACCGATAGTGAATCACGCAAATTTGTGTTGTTCAAGCAATGTAAACAATTGTTAAGGAGTAGTTACATTAGTATATTATAATGGCTACCCACGAGCTAAAGATTGAAACAGCAAAAGAGAAATTCATATACAACCATTATCTAGAAGAGAAGGCGGCACGTGAAAAACTACAGTGCCTAGTAAACGATCTCCAGGATCAAATAGAAAAACTTCAGGACCAACTGAAAAAAGTACAAGAGGAAAAAGACAAATCTCCAAGCCAACGTCGTGTTATCAAGGCTCCTCCTGTCGATGTCGATTATGAGACGGATGAAGAGGAGCTAGCTAAAGAAACTGAGTGGGTCCGACAAAAAAGTAGGAAGAAGCGAAAGCTTAACGTTTCACTCTCCCCACTGCAACAGCTAGAATCTGAGTCTAGTAAAGAGACAAAAGAAGAGAAAGTTAAGAAGGTGCCCCAACCACCACCTATAATTATCGAAAATGTCAAGAGCTACCAAGAATTCTATGACTTACTCACGACGAGCATACCTACCGCTACTTTTACTGCAAAAATGCTGAATGGCGAAAGCCTGAAAGTAAATGCCAATGATGAAGACTCATATAGAGCTATTACTAAGTTGCTTCGGCAAAATGGGCTCTTATGGTACTCATACGAGAATAAGCAAGACAGACCAATAAGAGTCGTTGCAAAAAACTTACATTCTTCATGTTTGCCAGAGAGAATAGTGGAGGACCTAAAATCAAAAGGTTATAAGATCCAGGAAGCGGTTAATAAACTGAGCTGGAGAAATAAATTACCATTAAATATGTTCGTACTTTCATTTGAGAAGGACGAGGACATAAATAAAATATATCACATAAAATCAGTGCTAGGTTGCAAAGTGGATATCCAACCATTGAAGACCACAAAACTGATACCACAATGCAAGAGATGTCAGGCTTATGGCCACACACAAAAATACTGCTCAAAAGAACCCAGATGCGTAAAGTGCACGGGTAAACACTTAACTAAGGATTGCCAGAAACCAGCTGAGGCAAAACCAAAATGCGTTCACTGTGGCGAAGCTCATCCAGCTAACTACAGGGGCTGTGTTGTGGCTAAAGAGCTTCAAAACATGAAATTAAAAGCAATGAAGAAAAAAGGGCCGACAACCATTACAACTTCTACTCCGTCAGCAGGTAAAATTACTGATACTTCAAAATTTATTAAAAATAATAGTAACAAAGTCGTTAAAAATATTACTTTTGCGCAAATGGCTAAAGCAAATAAAAATCATCAACCACAGCCTGAGGTTATCTCAAATACGGATGAAAAAATAAACAAAATTCTCGATTTAATGACCTCATTTGATAACAGACTGAAAAAACTAGAAAGTAGCGCTAACATAGCTACTCACTCGCAGAAATCAAAATGATCAACTCATTAAAGATTATGACCTGGAATGCAAATGGACTACAGAAACATCAAACTGAGTTGCAAGTAGTCCTAAGCACAGAGAATATTGACGTGTGTCTTATATCTGAGACTCATTTCACAACAGAAACATACATTCAAATAAAGGGCTACAAAACATACCATGCCTTACACCCTGATAATACTGCCAGAGGTGGCAGTGCTGTCATCATAAAAGAAAATATTTGTCACTATGAAGTATACAAATATGAGCAACAAGAAATACAGGCAGTGGCTGTATGTGTCAAAACAAAATCATTTCCGGTAACTCTAGCCTCTATATACTCTCCACCGAGGTATTCTATAAAATCAGATATGTACATGAACTTTTTAGAAAATCTTGGCAATAGATTTATACTTGGTGGTGATTTTAACGCTAAAAACACCTACTGGGGATCCAGACTTACTACTACAAAAGGAAAAGAGCTATTGAACGCTATAAACGAGACAAATTGCAAAGTTATATCAACAGGAAAGCCTACATACTGGCCCACAGATTCCAATAAAATTCCTGACTTAATTGACTTCTTCATATACAAAAATATATCATCCAGTTTTCTACAAATCGAGGAAGGCTTTGATATGAGCTCGGATCACTCATCCATAATTCTGACATTTAGTGAGAAAATCATAATGAGAGAGCGCCCTCTCACGCTTGTAAATAAAAACACGGACTGGGAGAGCTTTAAGCTAGATTTAGAATCTATCATAAACCTGAAGGTTCCTCTCAAAACTCCAGAACAACTGGATCTAGATATAAGAGAATTTGTAAAAAACATCCAAAATTGTGCGTGGAACAATACACCAATCACTAGCAGAAAAGTAAAAGGTAATTGTTACCCAATAGAAATAAGGCAACTTATAGCAGAGAAAAGGAAAACGCGAAGGAAGTGGCAAGTGTCCAGATGCCCTAATATAAAAAAAGAGCTTAATAATCTCACGAAAAAACTCAGGCGGGAAATTGTAAAGTTCAACGAAAACAGTATGAGCACATATCTCTCTAATCTGACTAACGACCGTTCAACAGAATACTCATTATGGAAAGCAACAAAAGGACTTAAAAAGCCCATCGCCCAAATACCTCCCATCAAAACAGCAAATGGGAACTGGGCTATAAGCAGTGAACATAAAGCAGCTACGTTTGCAGATCATCTAGAAAAAATCTTCCAACCAAATATAGAAGTAGAGCAACAATCTAGCTTAGAAGAAAATTTTGAAGATTTATCGTCAGACGAGCCTAATATAAAACTTGCCACCCCAAGGGAAGTTAAAAGTGAGATAAAAAAGCTAAGCTTGAAAAAAACCCCTGGATTCGATCTTATTACAGGAGAAGTTTTGCGAAACTTGCCACCAAAGGCAATAGTAAAACTAACTACGCACATAAATGCCGCGTTAAGACTCAAATACGTACCTGATATGTGGAAAGTAGCAGAAGTCATAATGCTGCCAAAACCTGGGAAACCACCACACGAAACAAAATCTTACAGGCCAATCTCTCTATTGCCTATTATATCTAAATTGTTTGAGAAGCTCCTTCTTAAACGCTTAAAACCTGTACTAGACGAAAGAAAATTGATACCAGACTACCAATTTGGCTTTAGAGAAAAACATTCTACGACTGACCAAGTCCACAGAATAACTGCAGTAATAGAAAAAGCACTAGAGGAAAATAAAGTCTGCACAACAGTTTTTTTGGACGTCGCGCAGGCTTTTGATAAGGTTTGGCATGAGGGTCTAATTAAAAAAATTCGGAAACTCCTCCCAAAACAGTTTGCTGATATCCTAGAGTCTTACCTAGTGCGAAGAATGTTTAGGGTGAGACAAGATGAAGCATACTCAGAGCTGAAACATATAAATGCTGGAGTACCTCAAGGAAGTGTCCTAGGCCCGGTCCTGTACCTACTCTACACTTCAGATATTCCAAAAATAGAAAACAGCACCATTGCGACCTTTGCAGATGACACAGCAATAATGGCTACAGGTGACACTCAAGCAGAATCAGTGAAAAAAGTTCAGAAAGCTATTAACACTATATATGACTGGACGAAAAAGTGGCGAATAAAGCTAAACGAAGCAAAATCAGTTCATGTTGACTTTACGAATAAAAGACCAAAATATAACCCGGTATACATTAACAATACTGCTATACCGCACGAAAACACCGCCAAATACCTCGGCATGACACTGGACTCAAAGCTTCGCTGGAAAGCTCATGTCAAAAAGAAGCGCGAAGAGTTGGAGCTTCGCTACAGGAAAATGTACTGGCTGATTGGGAAAGAGTCATCCCTATCAATCAGTAACAAAATACTCTTGTACAAACAAGTCCTTATGCCCGTATGGACTTATGGTATTCAGCTATGGGGCTGTACCAAAAAGACTAATACCATGATAATACAAAGATTCCAAAACAAAGTACTCAGAGGAATTGTGAATGCACCCTGGTACATTAGAAATGAAGACCTACATCGGGACCTTAATGTGGACATGGTCTCTACAGTTATAAAAAGATACGCCGAAGCCCATGAAAAGAGGCTTCACCATCACGTGAATGTCGAGGCCATCCAGCTCCTCGACAACACGGACCTAGTTAGAAGACTGAAAAGGACAAAACCTTTCGAGTTAGTGTATTAAGTGTTAAAAAACGTAAAGTGACTGTGACGAACACAAACAATAGTGTGTATTCTCCTTTATAGAGACTTTAAGAAAGTGTTAATGGACACAATCTTAGTTAACTCTACCTAGCAGATTAAGTTAATGTAAAATTACTTATTAGTCTTAATTAGGCTAGATTGTAATAATTATAAAATACTTATAGAAGTATTTTATATATAAAAAAAAAAAAAAAAAAAAAAAAAAGTTCACAAACGGCGGAGTAATCGTTGAACATACAAAAAAAAATATATCCACAGCCGAACATATAACCTTCTCGTTTTTTGGAAGTCGGTTAAAAAGTTATGTATATGTCGCAGCCAACTGGTTTAAATAGCCGATCAATCAAACAGCTAGCCCTTTGACTGAACAGCGCCATTCAATCACACGGCCATACGTCGTTTAGCCGACTTGTTAACGGCAACGTTCAACACTACAGCTAGACGACGCTTAGCTAACTGGTTAAATGGCAAATTAACTAAGCTGACCATTACTTTAGTTTTATTATTACACAAACGCAATGATAATAAGCAGAATAAATTGTATTCTAACTCATTTTGAACACAATTGCAATTAATACCTTCGTGATGCATTTCATAATCGCGTAATTTCTTCTTGAAATTCGAATATATTTTGTTTAAATTTTGATTCACTCGTATGTGCCCCCATAATTTTTTGTCACTTTAATAACATTTGTAACGTATATTTACGAAAAATATCTTAATACAATCACAAAGCACCGGCTAGTTGACGCCATATTGTAAACACAACAATACTTTCGGAGACTTGGCTGAATAGTGGTATATGTGATTCAGAACTCTTTTACGATCACTACGTGGTTTACAGAAGAGACCGTGAGTCATCGCGCTTTCATGTGCGATCCGATGGCGGAGGGGTATTAATTGCTATTGCAAAAAGTTTAAATTCATTACGAATACTAGAGCTTGAGAGTTCGAATGAGGATTTGTGGCTGAGTATAGAAATAAAAAATAATTATTATACTAATAAAAGTGAAAGGATATATTTATGCTCGGTATATTTCCCTCCACCACCTAGACTGCCATTACTAAATGAATTTTTCACGCAAGCTCAAAAACTTATTGACACCAATCATAGGGTTATTATTATCGGTGACTTCAACTTAAGCGGGATAGATTGGTTGAAGTGCAAAGATGAAGACTTTACTGTTCCCTCGACAAATGAAAATAAGGCGATACATTCATCATTTTTAGATTTCATAAACTGTAACGCTCTTTATCAATACAATCATTTTAAAAACCACCGTAATAAGATTTTAGATTTAGTCTTGAGTAATACAAATTATATACAAAATATTTGTACCATGGATGATGATGACGCACTATCTAGAGTCGACGAAAACCACCCTCCCTTAAAATTCACACTAAATGCCGCACCCCATTCTGAGCTTGCTGTAAACTACATTAAACGTCCTAATTACTTTAGAGCAGATTACGATAAAGTGAATAATGAATTGCAAAGCATCTTATGGGATGAACTATTTATTAAATGCAAAACAGTTGATGACATGATTGAAGTTTTTTACTCAGAAATCCAGGCAGTAATATCTAGAATCATTCCCTTTAAAAAACCCCGTAGCAAAAAATATCCTGTTTGGTTTAACCGTGATTTAATTAGGATGATTAACGAAAAACATAAATACCATTGTAGGGTAAAGAAATATAAAAACGACATGGACATACTCACATTCGAATTGCTAAGAAAAAGATGCACCAAATTAATGCATGAGTGTTACAGCGAATACATAGCGAGAGTTGAAAATTCCATTACAAAAAATCCAAAATACTTCTGGTCTTTTATCAAAAGCAAAAGAAGGGACAACATTTCACTTCCTCATCAAATGGAATACAATGGTAACATTGCTAGTAGTGGTCCTAAGGTATGCGAACTATTTGCCGAATGTTTTTCTAAAGTATATAGCCCAAGTAATTATAATCGTCGACAAGATCAAGTACCATTGTTAACGTCATTACAAAGAAATGATAATATCTCAAGCTTAAACAAATTATCATTCTCAGAAAGAGAAATTCAGAATGCTTTAAAATCATTGGATTCTGGAAAGGGAGCTGGCAGTGACGGTATTCCCCCGGTATTTATTAAATCATGCGCGGAAACATTATCTTATCCATTAAAAATCATATACAACAAATCACTGACCGACGGAATATATCCTAAACGGTGGAAGGAGGCACTAATAGTTCCACTACATAAGTCTGGATCCCGTCACCTAATTTCTCATTATAGACCTATATCTATCCTCAATATTTTCGGAAAAGTTTTAGAAAAATTAGTAACAAAGCAACTAGTCTGGCATATAAGACAAGTAATAATCCCAAACCAACATGGTTTTGTCAGCAAGAGATCTACTGCAACCAACCTAGCGTCATTTACTTCTAAAATATATAAATACGTAGATAAAAGAGTTCCCGTTGATGCAATTTATACGGACTTTAGTAAAGCGTTTGATAAAGTAGACCATGAAATACTCCTGCAAAAACTTTCTAATGCTGGCATCGGTGGTAGTTTGCTTCACTGGTTCTGGTCTTATTTGTTAGAACGATTATACATTACCATGTATAATCGTAATGTATAATCATATGTAATATGATTACACATTACGATTATGATACTGGTTCTGGTCTTATTTGTTAGAACGATTATACATTACCATGTAATATACATTTGGCAAACGGTTTTAAATCTGACATCTTCTCTGCTACCAGTGGAGTTCCACAAGGATCACACTTGGGACCAATTCTCTTCAACATATTTATAAATGATATTTGTAATTGTTTTGTTAATTCTGATTTTTACTTATTTGCTGATGATTTAAAGGTTTTGAAACCTATAAAAACATATTTAGATTCAAAATTGCTTCAAGAAGACATAGACAGATTATACGATTGGTGTGTACGAAATAAAATGTTTTTAAATATAAGCAAATGCTATCACATATGTTTTTCGCGCAATCGAAAAAACCTTATCTCGTATAAATATAACATAAATAAGCAGGAACTAAAGTCAGTAGATGAAGTCCGCGATCTAGGAGTCATTATTGATAGTCAACTCAAATTCGATAAACATATTAATAACATCGTCAAGAGGGGTTTCCAAATGCTAGGTTTTGTAATTAGAAACTCAAAAGAACTAAAGCAATCCTCTTCTAAAATTAAATTGTTCAACGCACTTGTTAGAAGTATCTTAGAATTCAACAGCATTATTTGGAATCCTTACTACGAAATATACAGTAATCGCCTAGAAAGCGTCCAAAAACGTTTCCTCTACAATCTATCGACAAAAAAAAAAAAAAAAAAAAAAAAAAAAAAACTTCACGGGTATGATAACCGGTTGAATCACTTTAAGATGATTACTCTGAAATGTCGTAGGAAAAAGATGGATCTTATCTTTTTACATAAAATAATTAACTCTGAGATAGATTGCCCCGAATTATTACACATGCTGGAGATGAACGCCCCCTCGAGACTACCTAGAATCAATGCTTTTAATTTATTTAACATACCAGCCTCAAATTCAAACCTTGGACTCTCAGCTGTTCTGCCAAGGATCTGTAACACTTACAACACTCTCTCCAAAAGTGAAAACTTGGATATTGGTCTAAAATTAGTTCAGTATAAAAAACAGATAAATAGTGTATTGAAAATTTAAAATCTAAAATATATATCTGCTATGTTTATTTACAGTGAAATTTTAATTAGTCTATTTTGTTGTATTGTATTGTTTGATTCTTCTTTAAATGTAATATTAATTTTATAGTCGTATTATTTTATTATTTAATTTTGTTGTTAATTTTTATTGGTGCATGTAGTGTTTGTCTGTAAAAAGTTGTAACACTGAATGATAATTAATTAAGCGTTTCCTGTACTTTATTGTAAGTGTTAGCAATTGTTGACAAACCTTTTAAAATAAATAAATAAATAAATAAAAACGCAACTAGCGCCGCGGTGGTGAGCGCTGAACTAATTCAATCTAACGGCGGCGGCTTGAATTAGCTGTAGTGTTGAACGTTTCGAGCGACTCAAATATTCAATTAAAAAGCTAGCCGTGAGATTGAATGGCGTTGTCCAGTCAAAAGGCTAGCTGTTTGATTGAACGGCTATTTTAACCAGTCGGCTGCGACATATATCTTCTAGAGTTCTGTATCGAACCGTGTACATGCGATTACTCATGTAATTCTGGGTTCTGACTCCTCATGAATCATCGAAATGTTATTTTAAACGATATTCACGCAAAGACATTTAAATGTGAATTTCAACTTTAAGCTCAAACGCCGAAAGCTTTTACTCAATTTAATATATTATTCGTAAGTTGCAATAGCGAAGTTAGAATTAATAAAAATTGCGTGGGGTTTCAGTTTTTGACATAAGCAACCGCTAAGCTAAGTGACTATAGTGACAAGTGACAACTGACATGGAGCTTGCGATGCTCTATGTCAGTTATTCTCAAAGTGTGCTCCGAGGAGCGGTTGGGGCTTGGCAAATCGCAACCCTTATACGGGGCTTCGCGAGCAATACCTACATAAATTGTTTTAAGAAATGTCATTAGGCACTAGCATGGACACTTTAAAAAATTTTTGATCTTCTCATAAGATATCGTAAGATTCTCCCTCTCCCTCCTGAGTCCCTCTGTATTAGGCACTCCAAATCGTCTGCTTTCCAACAATAAAGTTACGAGTCGCGAGTCCTAATTCGATAATTGACAGGTAGAGGCCATTAAATCGAATTATCTATGACACGTTCAAAGAAAGCCAACTACTCATTAGAGAGAAGCGACCAGTTTGCGCTGACCCCCGCAGAATCACGCCCCGAACTCTCGGCCATACATACCGTCACGTGCAAAAGAGAGCGACGGCTCAGGTTATACCGGTCGGGCGGTAATAGAGATACCGGCAAGTCATTTTGACATCGACGTGTCCGAGTGTTCCCACGATCGCGAATCAGATAAAATGGGTTCTCACCAAAATATTGTCTATGCGAATTTTTTTGAGTGTTATTTTGGTCGAAGTAAGACCCAAACTTTTTTAACGGCCTTTAGCTTTGCAAAAATCTCTCTTAAGAGGCCGGGTACCCTTGGAATTTCTCATACAAACGTAATTCCAAAATCATTTTCTCATACGAAAATATTTAACATGTTTGAGTTATTTTTCAGTTTAAGATAGTAATTACCTAGGTTCCTACACAAAAATTTACTTGAAAATATTTAAACAAAAAAAATTTTTTAAGTAAAATTTTGTGTAGTGAACCTAGGTAATTACTATCTTAAACTGAAAAATAACTCAAACATGTTAAATATTTTCGTATGAGAAAATGATTTTGGAATTACGTTTGTATGAGAAATTCCAAGGGTACCCGGCCCCTTAATAAGGCAGAATAAAATAGTACCTACTAACTAATCCGTGTTGCTACGTTTGCCTTATTTTAGAAAAGACAACAGAAGCTACACGGATGTCGACTCGCTCCTGTAGATACTCGACTCACGACTGTCATTTTAAGTTTAGATAATTGTAAACTTTGATGCCGTATTGATTGTATAACATAAAAATAATGTAAAAACAAAATTATAACGACAATTCGTTCAATTTCGATATTTGTTTTCAAGGAAAATAATGAACTTTCGGCAAATTATCACGTTATTTACGCCCTTCTCTACTGTCCTTCTGTTTCGTCGTGTCGATCGCTCTGGCCATCTTCCAGCTTTGCAAGAAGGTAAGCTTTTCGTTTGAAACGTCATCTTAATTTGAGCATCACGCCATTTTGGGCCATTAGAGATAACAATGATTGCTAACATGTGCACGATTATTGATTTACAAACTATAGCGAACACATTACACAATCAAAGTCGTTTAATGGGCGAATTTGCCCTGATACAATAGTACCTAATCGCTTGTTTTGGTCCGTCCAGCAAGGCCTTGTGTTCGTCCATGTGGCCTTGTATTCGTCCATTCAGAGGCCGATTTCAGGCTCTTGGCCGAGTTTAATCAGGTTAGCCGTTAAGCCCAAGCCGAAACAGCAACACTAGAATATTCGGCCACCATTTTGTATGTCGTAATACTCGTAGCGTGTTGGGCTATCATCGTTGCCGCGCCCAAGTTAATATATTAAACAAACAATGAACAATTACTTAATTCACACGTTGATTATGTTGTTCCACCGTTCAGGGATTTGCATGAGAGACAAAAAATGCCGCAGAATATACATTAAGTTGTCATTTTCATAACGTTTATGGAATTAACATGCCTGGAAATTCCATTGCACAACGTAGACCGTAGTACGTACACTCGACTAGGTGACGCCTGCAACTCCGTTGCGCCAAAAATTGATTATCGCACAGTATTTTTTTACGGATCAAAAAGTATCCTATTTTCTTTCTCAGAACTTATTCAGGCTGAGAGTGCCAAATATATTTAAATTAAATAAACATATACACAAGTTTCGAAAAACATACCCTTCTGTCTGGCGCAATCGTGTAAAACACTTGCAGGCTTATAGCATGACAGCATTAGAAACAGGAAAGAATGGACATACTGACAAAATCTGTCCGAAAATGGCAGATTTCCATTTTCTTTCTATTCTTCACTGTCACTTTGTCTATTCTTCCGTAGAAAGAAACCGTTTCTATAGTGACCATGCTAAGCCTGCTGGACATCTTAATATTATAACTATGGAAAGTTCTAGCAACTACACTAGATTACGAATTCTACCATAATATAGTCATAGGCCATATGTCTAATATGACCATACGGTGGTCAAGCTACTACCAGTTGCAATACAGTTCGAAATTAGAACGCCCCACCCCACGGCAATTATATATCATTTATCTTAAACCTCTGTCAAAATGACAAGAGTGGATATGAGAACAGAGGGGTATTTCCCAATGAAGCCATTAGTAACGTCAAAATATTAAAATCGGACGAAATTTATCGCGGTCGAGCAGATAAGTAATTATTATTTAATGTTATTAAATGATTATTGCTTGTTGGTCAAATTAATTTTCGGGCTGCAAAAAACAGCGGCTATACTAAGCCGTTATAACTTTTAAATATTTTATAATATATTATAACGTTATTAGCCCAAAATTATTTTTTACAGCTGGTTAAATTATTGTAATAGATCTTTTGATTTAAAAGATGTTGGTGATAAGATAAATGATAATTAGGTAAATTATTTTTTAAAACCAAAAAGTCACAATAAACATTATGGAAAGCAAAAGAGTGCCTAAATCTGTTTGGTTTGGAACCATTGCTGTCAAGTTGACTATTGGCTTTTCCAATACTACTTAGATATTTATTTCCATAGCTATAAGATAGCAGCAGCTTGTTTTTTTTTGCAAGGCATGCAACCTTTTATACTATTTTACACCAAAACGTGTGTTACAGTTAATATTTCTCATTTGTTTATTTAGATTTTAGACAATCCCGTTCGAGTCTATACCTAAGAGCCTAAGGCAATACTTTGTTAGGCATAAATCGACTAAGTATCGCCTCTCTTCGTCTACTTAATCATCTGTACGTGGGGCACACAATTTAAAACACGTCATAATCACCCGCAATTAAGCAAATTTTGATTAATTTGACTCGAAATGTCAAATAGTGTGAATTAGATGATTCTAACGTTGATAAAGGACGAAACATTTTGATTCTCTAAATTGCATTTAATTATATTATGAGTCAGAGTTTTGATGTTGATTGATGTTAATTTATTAAACGGATTTCAAAACATCTGGTTTTATAGACTGTAATTAACGAGATTCCAAAATCAAGTTCGGAAATTAATCATTGAAGAATCAGAGTATAATATAATTACCTATACCTACCACAGACCATATATATTAGTAGCTATACCTATTAAATACTATGACTAACATGACAACAGGTTGGCACTTAAAATCTTCCACAAAATCTTCTATTATATATTTTGTAAAAAAAATAAGGGGGCTCTCATACAAAAAACACATTTTTTTGGGTCTTATTTTCCTTTACAGCGGCGCTACCGCACTCTTCGTGCGCTAGTCCGACTCGCACTTGGCTTATTTTTTTTTAATTCGGTAAGCTGTATGCTAAGAATAATAAAAACTAAGGAAGAGTAACTCCGTCAAAAAACATGCTCCAAAATACTTGTCAAAAAAGTGTACCTTAGGTTCACTTTTCATACATTTGCAATGTTTAGGTGATCTTGAGCGGTATAAAGGCTGACGTTACATGACAGTTCGAATGGAACCAAATTTAAAACTGTATTAGTATGGGAGTTACGTTTCCTTAGATTTTATTATTCGTAGGCATAGTAATATTTATGTCTATGTTCGTAGGCTGTATGTCTAATATACTAAACGAACGCTTATGGTAAAACTAGATAACGCCCGCAACTACGCCACAATTCTTTTATCGCGCCGGAACCGTACATTTTTCCGAGATAAAATGTATCCTATGTCCTTTCCCGGGACTCAAAATATCTCCAAGTGAAGAGATAATATAAAGTCAGACAGACACACTATCGCAATTTATAATATTAGTATGAATAAAATGATTACATTTAGCAATTCCTCTCAATCAATTCAGCAAATGAATTGTCAAAACTGTCACACTGACGAATGTCAAATTAGTACGAATTACTAGACATTAATTGTAAGCAGGGTGACCATTTTGGGATTTTTAAGAATGAATCATGTTATGATTCGTAATATGATTCACCAAAGCGACCATTTTAGTCCCGCTGTATACCCCTATGCTTGCAAGTTATAACTCCTAAACAAACTAGTCCACGTGTGGTATGAATCAGAAGTTTGTTTAATCAATTTCAAACGAAATATCATAATCTTAGCTCTTTGAAGTTGGAAGTCATTTAATTACTGTATCCGTAAATCATGGTTACATGGTTATTATCATGGAAGTATACGTTAGCGGAAAGATGTTATGGTTCTAGTTTGTATTTAAGGTGACGTCGCGTTAAAGTAAAAAATCGTTTTGGATATTATGTTTTAGATTGCTTGTTTAGGCCGGGCGACCTCTAATAGAAAACAAGAAATGGAAAGGGCAAAAAAGCAACAAAATGGTTTTTGTCGCGTAATTTAAAACCATAAACTCTCCTCTGTTGGCAAAATTAGAATCCCTGTTTTTATAGCCCGATCTTTTTGATTAATTATGCTGTGTTATGAAAGTTGACCAACCGTGTTGTGCTGTGGGTAATTCAAAGATAAAGACAATAATATAATACTGACACTGAACTTTAATTTCTTAGCTTTAGTCATTGCTGAGAAAAATCGATATCGCTGCAGCCAAATTATGAAGGCGTCACCTTAAGATGGTAATATTTTTTACGGTTCCGTACCCAAAGGGTAAAAACGGGACCCTATTACTGAGACTTCGATGTCTGTCCGTCTGTCTGTCCGTCTGTCTGTCCGTCTGTCTGTCCGTCTGTCTGTCTGTCTCCAGGCTGTAACTCAAGAACCGCTCTATAGAAATACATAATCTGTGAAAATTTCAGAAGTCTAGCTATCTAGACTTCTGAAATTTTCACAGATTCACATCACAGACAAACGGTGATTAACTACGAAGATTCTGACAAGTAATCTTGATTAGTGTCAAGTAGATAATACTAGTAAAATTATATTATAATTTATAATGCAAGTGAAATAATTAATGATGATTATGTGACTTTAAAATCATGAAATAAAAATAGTTTTTTTTCTTTAATTTTTATTTTATTATCACCCCTTACGTTATATCAATACAGGAATAAATACCATTTGGGAGATGCAGAGCATACGTCGTAGCACAAACTACAATCAAACAGACTAAGAAATCTACCCAGAAATAACTAAGTAATCGGCCAAGTGCCAGTTGGACGCACGCACATAGGGTTCCGTACCGTTACAGAGCAAAAATAGGCCAACATTTTAGAGTGTTTAATTAAAAACTTCATTTCAAAAAGTTTTTTGATTTTAATTTATTTTATTTTAATTAAACTATAAACTGGCAGTTATCACAATTCGCAACACACAGTTTTAGAATGACAGGGATTGGGTGACTTACATTTATCAAAGTAAGTGTTTAATTATTACGTAACTTTACTACACATGTTACAAACCAGTTACTACATAATATGTGGAAAACGTGTGTACACATTTTTTTCTGTAACAAGCGGACACGGTTACAACACGTAGAAGCAAACCCCCACACAGGCGCAAGGTGTCGTATTAGCTACGAAACTGTTACGACTTGTTACAGATTCACAAATCTGCGTCCGAAAATGGCTATATGCGGCTTTTTAGGGTTCCGTAGCCAAATGTCAAAAAACGGAACCCTTATAGATTCGACGTCATGTCTGTCTGTCTGTCCGTCCGTATGTCACAGCCACTTTTAGTAATTGTATAAGACGTGTTTCATTATTATAATAATTTAATAGATGCTCTAAAAATAAGTGCGTGTAGTTTCCGATTTCTATCCCTACTTTAGTCCTTTTGCTGCCGTACTCAAGTGATTAACTTTCAATTTCATAAAGAGTTTGACAGATAATGTATGGGCTGGATTTTAAATTAATTACATTTAAGTAAATAATGTTCCTTTCTGAGTGCGGCAGTTACATTTTAGCCCTAAAACATGACCCTTTTAATACTAATAGCGCAGTAATGTAGAGACTAGAATATACTCTATGACACACGGTTCAAACGTCCACGTTATTAGCTAGCTTACTGTCAAGTATTATACTAACAATATTAATACAAATTAATACGGGCATGTTGGTTAAAGAGTGGCAAATGAGACAAGCACACAATGGCGGCAGTTTGATTGGATTTGGTCTCGTTAGGCGACAGCCTTGTCTATGCCGCGCGGCTAAATCCTTAAAAAGTTAAATAGATACGACATATCATAGCACAGATTATAAAACTATTGTTTGGCTGACAGCTTCAAGTTAAAGTCTGTTAAAATAATCAGCCAAGTGCGAGTTGGACTCGCGCACGAAGGGTTCCGTACCGTTATAGAGCAAAAATAGGCCAGAAATTGGAGCCCCCCTTAAATTTTTATTTTATTTAAATATTATTATTAATTATTAAAGTAAGTACACATATAATTATTAAAGCCTTTGTGAAAATTTCATGAGCCTACATGTTGCCATTATTGATATCGAGCAAAAAATAGCAAAAAAATCACGTTTTTTGTATGGGTGCCTCCCTTAAATATTAATTTAATTTTGTTTTTAGTATTTGTTGTTATAGCGGCAACATATATACACAATCTGTGAAAATTTCAACTCTCTGGCTATTACCGTTCTTGAGTTACAGCCTGGTGACAGACAGACGGACAGACGGACAGACAACGAAGTCTTAGTAATAGGGTCCCGTTTTGACCCTTTGGGTACGGAACCCTAAAAAGGGATTTTAAATGTGGAATGCCCTTTGCCACCAAGATGTAAAAATCGTACGTAGGAAATAGCTTTGTATATTTATTAACCGACTTCCTTCCTACGTACGTTTCCCACGTTACGATTGTCAATCCATTTAACAGCAAAAGAATTAAAATTTCACCATAATTATCTTTAAGGGCCTGCTTTACCAAGTCTATCCACAATTTAACTTGACAGATAAAGTATGGAGAATCTGTCAAATAAGCTGTGGATAGCCTATCCGGCACTTTATCAAGAAGTGGTGAAACAGGCCCTTAATGTCCTAATATTTTATGAATTACAAAATATGACACATACTAAAGACGTGTTAAAATTTATCCTAGAAGAGTATTTGCGTAGGCAATTCTAAGAGCTACAAATGCTTGATCTTAGCAAAACTTTACAATAATAATAAAGAGATTTACAACCTTTCTGAATAGAGGATGTATCAAACAAGAACATCTATTAACTTTCCATTAATCATATTAGTTTTAATCTTAATTCATTTTTATCACTTTATGTTTCCGTGCAAAAAAAAAAAAACTATAACTTGATATGCCTGTGCTATGCCTGCTATAAAGTGTTGCAGATAGCAAATAGCGAAAAGTTTATTATAATTTACTTAAAATGGGCCTTTTCGCTTACGTAGGTAACTCAAAAGTTCTCGTATCATCTATGTACTTATATAAATAAATATACATTATAAATTTTATTAGTCTCGCTAAAACTCGAGAACGGCTGAGCTGATTTGCCTAATTTTAGTCTTGAAATGTTCGTGGACGTCCAGGGCAGGTTTATAATTTATATTAGGAAGAGATACACAGTTTATAGGGTCATAGTTACTATTATAATATTTACACCTCCTTTGTTAAGATCAGACCTGCCCTAGACAAAGTATCTTTCGTATTCTAACGATGATGAAATTCATTATCAAAATGTATGCTGTTTGACATAACTCATCGCTAAATGACTTTTCGCTTGCGAAGACTAATGTCAATTCCCGTACATTTTGATAAATAATTTCGTCATTTTTTTATCGAAAGGGACTCTGCAGTTTAGCGGCTAGTCGCTATGACATACATACATACAAACATAGACTGCAAAAATTACCCTCCCTTTTGGCTTCGTTGTAGTCGAGTAGAAAAGGAAACTTTATCGCAAAACAATCCTTCAATTGTAATGGAAGCCCGAGCAATTATTATGTTCGTTAACCGACAATGATAAAAGCAATTACATGTTACATTGTAACGTCATTACGTACTTTGTTGTGTGATTGTAATCAGATATAAGTAATTATACAAATCGGAGGAATTTTTATTGTTGTGTTCTACTGTTACTTGTTAAAACCCAAATTGTGAATCGAGGAACAATACTATCTAGATGATAGATGAAAATTCGTTTATAGCGCGGCCCGGGAACAGTACAATTTCCGGGATAAAAGTAATATACTAAGTCTTTTCCCGGGACTCGAAGTTTTTCCATACAAATCGGTTCAGCGGTTTGGGCGTGCAGACAGACAGACACACTTTCGCATTTATAATATTATTAGTAATTAGTATGGATGACAAAATATATATTATAAGTATTATTCTGTGACTAGTCTCGTCATTCTGATTATAGGGATTCATTGCTTGTAAGTTGTATATTTTAACCGAATTCAAAAAAGGAGGTTATCAATTCGGCGCGTATGTGCCAAATTTCAAAAGTGTATGTATGTATGTATGTATGTTTTTATGTTTGTGCACGCATATCTCCGGAACTACAAGTCAAATCTAAATGATTATTTTTTTATTGTACTAGGGATTGTTCAACTTAGGGAATGCTGCAAGTTTCATCAAAATCGGTTTAGTAGTTTATGAGATAGGGAATTTTAATTCTCAATTACGTACAATTTTGATGTCAGTTTTATCTTTTTAAAAAATACAGTTATGTACAGAGTGTATAGATAACACTTTTTAACCACTGACGTGTATTTACTTGCACTTACGCTGACGTACGTCTCACGGACGTACGCTTGCTTTAAGGGCGTTCCGTCCGGAGATTCCGTAATTGACCGTATTTAAAACCTTATAAACTCAAAATCTGAAAGCTACAAAGTTATAATAAAAATACAGCAATAATCTTCAGTATATCAATATTCCTTTTGTCGTTTTAAATTTTCTATTTTTGTTTCTTATACTCATGATATCAGCTTCCAAAGTAATACCAATTTGTTAAAATTCAAGCATACATTCAGCATCTCCTTAGGATTTACAAATTACTTTTATTTGAAACTCACGCCAATAGATCGACAATATCATAAACTACATATTCGCCGTTATAAATTTTTTTTAGGACAATTTTGAACTAAGTTAAGTAAAAATAATAGGGTTTTGGCGCGATTTCGGCAACACGGCAAATGTATGGCCAAGGTCGTTTGCTCGGGGGACGGTCTTAAACAACTAGAGTTGTTTAAAGCAAGCGTACGTCCGTGAGACGTAGAGACGTAGAGGTCAATAAAATATGGTTATTTTATTATATTTAATTAATATTTAAAAAAAATAATTAATATATTTTATTATATATCGTCACTTCAGAATATATTGTACTAGTAAATAAAATATGTCTGTTCTTATGTTTAATATTTTATTATATTTTTCAAAGCCAACAAAAAGCTAATAAGAATGATCCGAAACAAAAACGCCTCTATTCTATTAGCTCAAAAACTTAACTTATCAGTCTAAAACTATTACAGAACTAATTAAATGTTATTATTTATGAAATATTCTTTGATATAAAAAGTAATAAAATGCACTTTTTTATGGACTTGACACTTTTTCAAGATCTCATTTACATCGACAACAGAATCGTCAGACTCCGTAAAAATAAAGTATTCCTTAACAAAATTCAAAAAAAATGGTGCGGAAATTCTAAAAATACCGCACCAAGCGTCCGCCTCGCCAGTTAGTGATGTGCAATCTATCGTAAGTCGTAGCTGACGTACGTCGCGTTTTTAACCGACTTCAAAAAAAGGTTATCAATTCAACCTGTATATTGTATGTATTATTTTCAGAACTGCCTAGTTTTGATATGTTTTACTCTATATTACCAGCATCTGAATAAATGTGACAAATTTCTAAAGTGACATACATATTCATGTATGTTTTTATGTTTGTGTTCGCACATCTTCGGAACTACTAGTCCGATTAAAGTAATTCTTTTTTTTTGTACTGGGTACTATTTAACTTCGGGAATACTGTTCATCAAAATCGGTTCAGTAGTGTTTAAAATAGGTAATTTTGATTCCCAATTACGTACGATTTTGAAGTCAGTTTTGTCTTTTTAAAATACAATAATTATTCATTTTATAAAATTAACAACGCACGATAGCAGGAAACAAAAAATCATGTCCTTGAGATGAGCGTTAAACGGCGAATTGTGCAGGGTGATATGAAAAACTGGGAGAAACCATGAGGAGTGTCGAATCAAAAAAGAAATAAAAAAAAATAAAACATACGGCAGAATGTGCAAACAAAAACGGGCTTTGTGTTTTAAAGACAGGAATTTAAATATATTAATAAAAATATATATTTTCGATATACCCTTATTTTTGTCTTTCCCATCTCTACTAAAAATACTTTCTAGTGCGGTTCGGGTCGATATCGGCCCGCCACTTTCCCTGGTTTATTTCTCATTTCCTGTTTAGCAGATCCCGGGGCGAATCAAATCTAAAGTAGTTGGGTTCGAGGTTATTCCAAAAGTCCAAAAACTGTACACCTACATTATGTTTTCGCAAAGTTATAGTAATTTACTCTAACCTTGTGCTGGTGGGTCGAGAAAGGCCCACCCCGCACTGGCGGAAAAATCATTAGAGGCACACTTTGGCCCGCCGCCGCACCAGACGAAGGTGTAAGATTTTACTTGCCGCAGTGAAGGTGTTAAGTTTGTCTACACTTCTGGTCACCACCGCTTCGGCTACGTTACCGGTACCTAGGAAGGTACTGGAAAAGAAAAGTTCATCCGACAAAGATTTTAAAAGATATTATCGTTTTTGTCGCGAGCCTACGTCTCTCAGACGTACGTCAGTAGTTAAGGGTTAAGATACGTATGAATCCCCTTACCCCTGTATAGAGTTAACTGTGAAAGTAGCAGCGCTAAAAGTTTAACTTTTTCTTAAAATTGTTTTAATATGGGTAAACGCATGACGCCCACACAAATCTCAAAAAATACTCTTTATACGACAGATTACCCATACAAATCACAAAAAATACTCTTTCTACGATAGCTGTGAACTCTATAAAAGAGAGATAAAAGTGTTACCACTTAGTTTTACATAATCTCTGTTACAAAACTGAAAAATATTATTGAATAACTTAATAATTCGTATAATCCCCTGTCAACTTTCAAACTGTACATCACCTATAATGACAATGTAATAGGTTTATTACACCATTCATAAATAATTTACCTTGGAGTTTTTTCAAAGTAATTCATATTCCGTTGGCATAAAGGTCAGTCAGAGCCAAAATGTCGCAGTGAAAGGTATATGTCGCGATCACGTACCGCCATTACTAAATAATATAGGAGAGAGCATCATCTAGTCGAGGCACAGTGGATCAGTCACAATCCTGAATCGCGCTATCGAAGTTTCTATGCTATAAGTAGTTTAAGTTAGCTAGGTTAGTTTATTCTCACTAAAACACTTCATGCTGTTTTTCTCTCAGTTCTTTTCAACACCTTTAGGGTGAAGCATACCGAGCGTAATTTGTGATTTGTGAGTCGCAGAATTTCGGTCGCGTAAATATCTTTTCATACAAATCATGACTCACAAAATTACGCTCATGTGAATCTAACAGGACTTTTTGTCTGAAACCAAATTTCTGCCAGCAGAAATTCTGCGACTCACAACTCACAAAATAATGCTCGTTTGGCTTTACCCTTAGTGTCTAAACACTTCAGGCCGAAGATACGCGGCATACAATTCCCCATGATCCGCCTACAATGTATTTTTAATTTCCGATGACACACTATTCCGTCGCGTTCCGTCTGTATTTTGTATGCGTTTGACATTGCGGACGTAATCATGCGGAATTTACGCCGGCGCGTAGCTTCGGAGTTCGGCCATGTGTGTTTAGACAAGGGAATAAATTTATTCTCAATACGCATTGCGAATAGTTTCGGTACTGAGCTTCGGCGACCTTTAAATTAATAAGAACGACTCCGTTCTTAGAGGATTATGTGACTCCACATATTCCTCCTAAGAGCCCTATTACACATACCGAGTAGAATGGCTAGACAGTGGCGAGATAATCCCAGTAGCGGCGTTAAGGGGGGAGCGTCGCTCGGTAACCGTCCCTAGTAGACATGTGGCAAGCGATTGTCGTAAACACTAACAAAATGTGTGCGATTTGACATAAGACATCGCTTCGCTAGGCGCTAGCGAATACTGTCATTTGAATCAGTATTCGCTAGCGAAATCCCATACATTTTGTGGCGTTGTCGTTAGCGTTTACGATAATCGCTTGCCGCTTGTCTAGGCCCTCAGCCCCCGTAGACAACTGGCAAAACGCTAACGCTAACGCTACAAAATGTATGGATTTGACATTAGTATTTGCTAGCGAAGCGATGACTTAATATTTCAAATCACATACATTTTGTAGCGCTAGCGTTAGCGTTAGCGCTTTGTCACTTGTCTACAGGCCCAGGGCGCCAGATAAAAAGGGGCGCTGACGGCAAACAAAAGGGTGCCAAATTTTTTCCGTAAATTCTACCAGCAGGGCAAGGAATCTCGCCCAGGGCGCTGGTAGTGCTAAAACCGGCCCTGCTATCATATTATTCCTTTTTTTTAAGCTCAGTAGAATCAGTGATAGGTAATTTAATGGCCCACCGTGGTTGTCCCAATTCTACTTTAAACTTTAATACAACAGTCAACAGTGATGATTCTATACATTCATATTGCATCAAAATGTGATTGAAAGGTCTTCCATACAAATCATAAAATTTTTTGCAAAGCATTAAGCAGATGTAAGCCGTACACGGTTTCACCGCTAATCGTTCGATAAACGAGACATAATTGTCAGTTAATGGAGGCGATGACAAAACCACTTCATTACCATTGTGCTCGCGCCTTTGTGTCCGCGAATTTCGTCAATTTGTCACGGCCCTTATATAAGGGTGGCGGCACACTCGTGTAGCTTTAAACGTGTGTGTTAGTTGTAATATTATAGCTTTATAGGTGTAGGTAGGGAATGTTATTATTCGAAAAATTTACTATTCGAATAATTCGAATATTTAGCAAAAGTTTTCGAATAATTCGAATATTATTCGAATAATTCAAAAAAAAATTAAAGATGCTGAAAACTCAGAATAAAAGTAACAAAAAGCTTCGTAAAACCATGTAGATCTTGTCTAATTTGAAATGACGCGCCCCACCACTTCAAAGTTGATATAAATGAAACATTTTTGTACTGTGAATACGAGGGAGGGGCGCGTCATTTTAAGTTAGACAAGCTCTACAACCTATTTTGCTAATACTATGAAGTAAGCAATTCTTAGTTTTACTTTTATCAACATAAATGACATAGTTAATTTTTATTGTTAAACACTTTAAAAATATATATTTTAAGGTAACAGCTGGGCAATAAAAGAAAGGTTGTAAAGTGTAAACCGTTTTTGATCGTAGCCTTTTATTTTTCTCATGTGATTATGCTTTAGTCTTGCTAGGCAGCAGTTGAGATTAAATAATAATAATTATGATATTCGACAGTATGTTATCTGTTCATTAATACTAAGCCAGCTCACCCGTCTTTTTGATATTTTCGATCCACGTTCACCTAGTTCACCTAGTCACCAAATATTTTTTTTTCACTTTTGTATGGGGAATCTCGTGACGCTCGGGCCCTTGCCCATACAAAAGTAAAAAAAAATCGTCTTTCAGAGCTGCTACTCACAGTGAACTCTCTACAAGGAACACGTACACACCCTAAAGTATTATCACTTATTTTTGTTACACACTGTAATATATCATTAAAGATGTAGCCTATACAATATTCATAAATAATGTTATTTTTCTGAAATAAACTTAATTATGATCTTATTCCATGTTAATTTTATGTTTGATAGCATTTTAAACAAAAATAAAAATATTTTTACTATTCGAATTTTCGAAAATCGTCGAATATTCGAATAAAACGAGTATTCGAATATTCGAATAACATACCCTAGGTGTAGGACGTAGGTACTAGGTACTAGGTACCTGTTATCTATATTTAGCAAGCACACTGACAGATAATTAATGATTACTTAACATTAATTTAATGATGGTTTTGTCAAAACTCGACCAAACGAATCAATGTAAAAGTAAGTCTGCTACCTCATCGCGCTTAAACCGCTGAACTGATTTTGAGGAAATTTGGTTAGATACTTAACGTCCCGTTTTCATCCCGTGAAAATGTGAGGCATGCTGTCCATGCACATTGCATATTATATCTTTTAAAAATTGTAAAATTAGTCCTTTATCACAATTCCCAAAGTCTGCAGCCAGCCTTATACAACTATCAAATAATGGGCGTCCATACATCATGTTCGCTAGTTAAATCGACACACTGAGCCCTTGGGGACTTGAGATGTCATTTGCCAACTCAAATGTATAATATTGTATGAGTCTATTATAAGTTACATTTTAATATGTTGCGAGTATCCATGGGCGACAGTAGTTTGCTTCCCACCAGGTGACCCGTTTGCTCGTTTGCCCCCTTATTTTATAAACAAAAAAATGTCTCTTCTCACTGATGGATGGCTATGATTGCGCAGATGTCTCCAATATTCAAATGTTACAACTAGATGACGCCCGGGTAATTCCAGTCCGCCTAAATTAGTTTGTCACGTGAGAACCGTAATTTTTTCGGGATAAAAAGTATCCTATGTCCATTCCAGGGACTCAAAAGTATATCCATACCAAATTTCAACAATATCGGTTCTGCGGTTGGGTGTGAAAAGGCAACAGACAGACGCATTTTAAATAATATTAGTATGAAAGTGTGAATTGAAGAAAAATATTTTTACACGTTCGTAGTCGTTTGTCTGCCATTTTGTATACTACAATGCCATGGACATACACACACAGACAGACAAACAGACATACAAGTGAAGCTGTTTTTGAAAAAAAAAGTATGATTTCAATTGAAGCTACGACGAGCTACGAAAGTGCTACGAAGTGCTACGAGATATTAAGAGAAGTAAAAAATATTTATAAAATATGTTTTATTTTCTACAAGCTGTCCCGGCAAACGTTGTTTTTCCATATAAAGTATGTCTAATTTCGCCCATATTATTTTATTGAAGTGACTAAATAAGTATGGCACTGAAATAGTGAAATCGGTCCAGCCGTTCAGACATGATTTCGTGACCACGGGATATTGGATTCATTTTTATATAGATAAAACTTTTTTAAACCTTTAGTTTTAAAACTAGCCATCTAGCTTTAAAACAAACTATGTATTATGTTTTCCACAACTCCGTAAAACAAAATTCAACCGTAAACGTACATTTCTCCATAATAAATAGCAACCTTAAGCCGGGTCCAGACGAGTGTAACGTGTGATGTAATTCACCGTGTAATGTAACACGAATTGTACGTGTGGATGGCACTACGAGCATTACATGTAACGCTCGGGGTTTATCCATCGGTTGTCGGATTTCGCGCCAGCACAAAGTATCGTTTGGACAATTCGCTTTGAGTTCGTATGCCGTCCACTGCACTGTTGACGTTAAATTACACGTAATCTTACATTACACGTTACACTCGTCTGGACCCGGCTTTCCTTGTCGTTTGGTTTTACCTAATTTCATCAAAACCAATCCAGTCTTTGCAAACAAACATTGTTTCTTACAATACCGTATACATTAAAATTAAATTAAGGGTGTTGGCCGTTAATAATTACAAAACAACTGACGACGCCCGGGGCACTAGACACCCTTACTATAATTCCATTACAATGTTATATCATCTAATTAATGATCTTTTTTATTTGGGTTCCATGCCTAAATGGTAAAAACGGGACCCTATTACTAAGATGTCTGTCCGTCTGTGTGTCTGTCTCCAGTATGTATCTCAAGAACCGCTTAAAGTTTTATTTAAATATATTTAGAGCAATTTTTTATAACTGATGTTTAGATGACTATTTGTTTGCAGTAGTAAAAGTAACTAGTAGGATCCTAACATGCAAATAATATTATTGTGTGCAGCTTATGCTATATCTAAGTAAGGACCCAAAAAAACGGCGACTTTTTGTAATGTCGCCATGTGCTAGGGCCTTTATAAAAACAGTATTTTTTTTAATTATTAATAATATTATAATAAGTAGTACAACTAGGGGTGTTATTACCTAATTAAAATGTGTTGTTTCTTATACTTTATCAATACAAAATGTTGTATTCAAAGAATGAATGGGACAATTAAAGCCCAAAGACGTGGTTAAATAAACAACCCTCATGACTTTGATGTTGGCAACACTTGCAAATAATTGTCTACAGTTTGTTTTACTATGACTTGTAATTTCGCATTTTTAATTGATACCTGCGAATTCTATAGCACTGTTTCCACAATTAAATAAATTATAACCCTTACAATAAGAGAATAAAGGCGGTATTCCTATAGATAAGTATGTAGTAAACATTTCGTTTTATCACCGCTACAAGCGCCCGTGGGTGTATTAAAATTGATCACATTGTACAAAGAAATTTTACACCCTGGCAACACCACAGACCTCAAAGTTACGGTATTAAAATTCGAACAAAGCGTCGAAAGTTGAATGTGGAACTTGCGAAATCGATATTGCTAGTGTTGCCAGTTCTAATTACTTTATAGAAGGCAAATTAACAGCTCTCGGCTGTTATTATTGGTTTCGAATGCATGTTCTTTTTTCAAACGGCCGAGTAATTTCCGTGCGGTTTCTTTTTCTTGCAGTGGCCAGTAATTTCGTGTAATTAAATAGATTGTGTGTTTGTCTATGGTTTTGGCGTTATGTTTTTTTAATTATCCGATGAATTAAAATAATTACACATTTTCTTTTTACATCCTTAATACTTTCTAGAAATTGCAGTGATTAGTACGTAAATGGCGACGACATTTAAGAATTGGTAAAAATAGAAAATTACAGTAAACGTTCCTATTGTAGTACTAATAGCTTGCAACGAATAAGGTAAAAATTGTTTGACTCCGAGCTATTATGTTTTCACGGTATAATCGTGCAAAGATGCTTCATAGTTAACGCATTAACTTCCAATAAAATATTTAAATATAACCGATAGCTGGCGTGTTCAGTCGCCGCCAAACATGTCATACCACTTTTGTACCTTAAGTTCAAAGAAATAAGGTTGAATACTGGTTTACTTGCCTGCTCAAGTTTTCCATTATATCCACTGTATTTTGGTCTCTCGTTTCTCCTTATATGTATATCAAACAGAGGTCATCGCGCCTGGTTCCACCGATATATTATGGTGACCAATTAACGAATAACAAACTTTCGGCCGTAACAAATTCTCGTACAGTTTAAACAATTTATATTTCGAATATTCTTTTAATTTGATTTTGGAATAAACTGTTCTTTACTCGCCTTGTGAGTTGTGTTGTTATATTATTAAAGTTATGATTTGGTATGTTTTTTTAAGAACAGATTTGACAATATATTGTGTGGTTATTTGTTAATTTTGTAAAAGTAAAAATTGTACTAGCTTCTTAGGAATCGTAAATCGTAGTATTCGGTTTAAAATTGGAAGAGGTAGCTCAACACCGCGGACCAAGTCTGTAAATTCAATTCGTATAAAAAAAGTTATATTATTTTGAATGGCTCTTTTGAAAATACATAGGACTTCTTCGTCACTTGTCACGTTTCAATACTTGTGTAGCACGAGCGTGTGTGGTCACCATAACACTTGCGTCCATTATCTATGGTACGGTGTGACCCTCCTTTAACAGACGTCTCGCACGCGACATCGTTCTAAATTCAAACAAAACTAATTCCATTCGACGCGAGATTATTCAAATTATTCCGTTAAACACCCGTTACGTTTAAAAAATTTACGTTCCATTTATCTAATTTGAGATATTTTTCCTATAATATGTTGCGTAGTCCGGTGTCACCTTTATGGCCGGTTTAAATTATTTCAATCCAGTAATCCAATCCAGCGCTGATTGCTACTGGAATAATGTACCATCGGGAAATTGATTCCTAGGCCAGACCAACGTCATTTGGTCGGATTAGGCTACTTGACCTAATTTTTTTCTTCATACTGATTGCTTCAAAATCATTCATTTTTACAAAGAAAACTAATATTTTACACAGTAGAAACCCATAAAAATGTTTATTGAAAAATATGCCTCTTAAATGGCGCCGAAAACACTGTCCGCCATAGTGTGACGTCGTACGCTTTGTATTTTAAACTCTCTTTATTGAAATCTTTTTAATGCGCTAAATGTACGAGTCTAATGGCCTGTTTCACCGCTTCCTGATAAGGTGCCCGATAGGATTATTTGACAGATTTTCCATACTCCATCTGTCAAATTAAGTGGTGGATAGCCTTATCAGAAAGCGGTGAAACAGGCCCTAATAGTGCCCAAAAATTATAAAATAATTATATAAGAAATTAGAAATCATTTGTAATGTTGAAAACTTTTGGAGAAAAGTTTTGGCCATTTCATTTCCCGTCTACAATAAATGGAGATAATATATATAAAACTGATGTTTTACTAGAATTATTGAAGAAAATAAATAATAGGCTTATTCTTATTATTTATGTACAAATAAACTTACATATAGCGAGCGCGATAAATAAAAGATATTAAATTAGTATGAGGATGACGTCACATCCAAATCGTAAGTACCGCAAAAGCGTTTTCGTCAGTCCAATTCCTATTTTCATAAAATCATATTTTTAAATCGACTTTATTTATCAATCATAAGCTTTTATTTGATAATAACGGTGAAATACGGTTTTCTAGGCCAAGTTCTACTAGAAATATGCATTTGTTCAATGAAATTGAATATAGGTCAAGTAGCCTATTGTGATCTGTCGGCTGGGTTTGACGTAACGCGACCAAACAACGTAGGTCTCCCATTTGCCTAGGATTCAACTTCTCTGATGGTACATATGCACTGAAATGTACTAAATTGCTTTATTTCAGTAGAATTCCAGCGCCGAATTGGATCACTGGATAGTTGATTGGAATAATGTAAGCCCACAATTATTGAACGAAGATTTTTCTTTCAAATAGAAAATGAGTCTATGCCGACTTCTGAGTTTCGGAATATTTAATGCAGTTACAGTTTTTATCCACTGGGTAAATATTGACGTGACAACGTCTTGTAATTCGATATGGGCTGCGCGCACGAAAAAACATGACGTGCAATATGCGGCGTTACCTCGCTCTGTGGCGTTCCATTTAAGGCTACGACGTTGTCACGTTCAACTATCGTCAGTAAACCGACTTTACAGACAACCGAGTTCGAGTCGAGTTCGAGTCGAGTTCGAGTCGAGTTCGAGTCGAGTTCGAGTAGAGTTCGACACAAAACACTACTATCCAACCGTCTTTTTTTATTGTAATAGGGGAAAAATAAAGAAGTAACCTGTTGTAATATGTGGTTTGTCTCCACGGTAGCTTCATTTTGTTTTTGATCTTACGTGTTTTAATTAAAATACTATTGATGTTCATAAATTCGATATTTGAAGGCTTAGGGCCGATTCATGTGAATCGGCCCTAAGCCTTCAAATATCGGAATGGCAGAGGCGAGGCGAGCAGTTTCAGTGTCACATGATTTTAAACTTTATCTTCATTATTGTAATATATAGTAGGTATCGCTTGAGAAATCGAGGCCGCCGTTCGCCGGCGGCCGCTAGAGGCCACGAGCGGCCACGAGCGTCCACGGGCGGCCGTAGATTTCTCAAGCGATACTATGTATTACTATAATGAAGTTAAAGTTTAAAATCATATGACACTGAAACTGCTCGCCTCGCCTCTGCCATTCCGGTGTGAATCGGCCCTTAGGCGATTAAGGAGCAGTGTTCTGATTCTTAAAAGACATACCTACCTCAGGCTGTCTCACTATACATTATTCATAGCTGTCTCAACATTAAAATCTCAAACTCAAAAGTTATACTAGAGAACCTGGTGTTAAATTAAAAAAAATGTTATCAGAATCTAACTTAGGCTGTCAGTCTGTCCTGAACATTATAATTTGGTGCCTATTTTCTCAATCGTCAATAGCTATGTCCACATTACGCAATTTCATCTTCAATTTTCGTCATCTTCTTTTTGTTCAACTTTCGTTTGGCATATTCAATAATCGAATGCGTCAAAATCCACCCGCGTTGAAAGAAAAGTGTCATAGCGAGCGCTACGATTTTAACGCGCGTCAAGGGCATGCCTCACGTTCGCTGTTGACTGCGCTATAACGCATGCCCTTGATGAACAAAAAAAAAGGCGCAGTGTGGACAAAGCTATTGTCTTTTTCTGTGTAAAGAAAATACGTAGCTTTTTACTACTTATAGGGTCTAGTCAGTCATAGGTATAACGTTTCTATTGCATGTTTTGGTACTTAGAAGACTTTTTACTCAGATTAATAAAGTCGGTTACAACTTACAAATGAAACAAAAGCTTAAGGACACATAATTTTATTTACAAGTTAAATTATTCACATAATATGCCAACGCACATTAGTGCCACCATGTACTTCGTAACAATAATAATATTGTTATACAATCTGTTCAGAATTATTTTACCCGTGACACAACTTTTATGCCGACATTATAGGAGTCACTTTCGTATTGCAAGGTAAAATAACTCTAAACTGACATTTTTAGGAACAAGAGGTTATCTGTCAAATTACCATAAACAATAATTTATTTTTCATGAGGAATGACACAGGCATAGCGCATTCAGCCTTTCTTGATACTCGCAACGTAATATTTATGGTCAAGTGACAATAAAATGTTTACTGCGACTCTCTCAAGTCTTAGCGTTTCGTTTAGCAAATGCACTGTCATAAAAATGCATTAAGCATGTACTTTTTTACTTGATTGCCCCTTTATGCTAAGCTAGACCTATTTAAAGGGGTACAAATGCTTATTTTTATTTTTATAATTATTTTTAACATAGTCGTTCATAGTTACACAAAGACGATACTAATGCTGTTACAGCTGTAGTATAGGTTACATAATATTACAATATTTTTAATTACATAGTATAAAAAAATGCTTAGTTGATGCGACTGGTTGACATATTATAAAAATGTAATATTGCATAATACACGTGTACCACTTTAAAAACGATTTTACAAAAGGTGACAAAAAGATGAGACCTAAAACTTCTGAGTTAATTACACATATGTAAAAGTTTTAAAGGTCGCCTAGATTGTTTAAATTACTATAATTGTAAAGTTTCTGAGTGTTGTCGTTTTTCGAACATCGATAACATTCCTTAAATAAAATTAAGTAATAAATTGGTTTTAGTTTGTGTAATAACTCCAAAAACTCGAGTGAAAATGTATACCTAATATAAAAAGATTTAAGTAGGTAATTAATATCGTCCATGTGAACCTAAAACTACGCATTAGCCGCGTACTGACCAAGCGAGCCGCCTCGCCGCGGCAGCCTCGCGCGCAGTTGCACGTGTTAGTTCGCGGCAAACGTACCGAGGCGCCTTTGAGCATCGACAAAAACCGACAACTTTCGGCTGTTCGCTTGGTCAGTACGCGGCTATTGAATAATAATTCATTTGTAGATATTTTTAATAAATTATTCCACAACTCATATTAAAAATTGTTTGTTGAAATTTATTGCATTTTTACATAGCCTAATACGAAAATGGTTATCAGAAATTATACTTATATTATGTATTGCAAAGAGATAACATAGGAATCGTGTGTGTACAACAACAAAAATAATTATACAGTTAAAGGAACAATAAGGTAAAATTAACATAATTTCAAAATTTTAAGTGACCAAATGTACGGACAATAGCTTGTATTTTATAAATTATACTAGTTTAATATATACAATATCAAACTATTAGGAACGAGCATATTAATAATAATGTGATTTCCGAGGTAAATTGTTATTGTAATGATCATTATAGTCATCATCATTTTCGTTACAATCATTAATGATGAGCACAAATGATGTATCGTTAAAATTGATGATTTCTAGCAGTTCAGAGGTTATGTGCTACTTTAAATTATAATGTTCCGAAATATAACAGATATAACCGGAAAATTAATAAAGATTCAACCGGCCTAATCGATAGCGTATATTAAAATACAACTGTAAAATTAATTAATTCGATTAAATAAAACGACATTAAAGATAAAAACCATTTTTGAAGATAAACACAAATTATTTGTACGTAAGTTATGAATTGCAAAGTCATATAAGTAACAAATTAATAATAAACGAGGACAAGGACAGTATAATATAACCCATTTAACACTCACAAATCTATAAAACTAAATCAAATAAAATATATGCCTGGTTTTTTAGAAACAGAAATGAAGTAATCTATTTCTTTGGATTTAGAAAAGCCATTTGTAGGTTACCTCTATAATACCAGGATTACTTAGTCCTGTCTTAATCTTGGTTTATGATTGACATTGACAATAATGACGATTACACACTGTTTGTGTAAGTTTTCATTTTGTAATTAGCCACTATTCTGCAGTATACTGTCGGTCGTGACTTCTACAGTTATGACTTCGCGTGACTGTTTTAACGAGCTAATTATGTAAGTATTAATATTTCAGTTGACAATTACACTGATTGAGCCTTTGTTGAAGTAATATACTGATGTAATTAGCAAATTTCATTAAAATTACAGAAGTACTTAATTGAGTATGAAATACATTACCTGATTTCAATTTAGAATTACTAACGTAATTGGAAATTTCAATTAACATTACAAATGTAGACATAAACCAATTAGAAATGACGCGCCCCTCCCTCGTATTCACAGTACAAAAATGTTCCATTTATATGAACTCTGAAGTGGCGGGGCGCGTCATTTCAAATTAGACAAGCTCTAACAATGTATGAAGCTATAAAGTTAAATGCAGGCTTAATGATATTTTTTCTCAGATAAGCTATAAATTTTACTGCTGGTACAATGCAGGTTAATTCACTAATTTAAAATCTATATATATAAAACTCAAAGGTGACTGACCGACATGTTGATCTATCAACGCACAGCCCAAACCACTGGACGGATCGGGCTGAAATTTGGCATGCAGGTAGATGTTATGACGTAGGCATCCGCTAAGAAAGGATTTTGATTAGTTCTACCCCCAAGGGGTTAAAGTAGGGGATGAAAGTTTGTATATAATAATACTTCTTAACGCGAGCGAAGCCGCGTGCAAAAGCTCGTAATGTATAAAATTGATAACTGTGTAAAAATGCAATAACTAACAAAAGTTGAAACAAATATAACACATTAAGTACTTTTCTTTTGTACAGTCTATGGCTGCATGTTGTAATAAATAAATAAAAACGACATTCCTTACATAAATAAAAAAATTGTAATGTTACACTTGTAACATTGCAAATATAGGTCTACCAGAATCTGATGGCAATTTTTGACAGCAAATTTTCTAAAAATATCCTAAATCATTGGATAAATTTTTATATTTGCATGTTAAATGCACAAATTAGCTGAAAGGAACTTTAAAAGAAAAGGATCAAAATGTTTTATTTCAATTACCCCGGTATTGCTAGAGACTAGAGTCAATTTATTCTCTCACTTTTTGCCATCAGATTCTGGTACACCTATAATTACTATAATATTAAGAAAATATTGTACATTACGTTGGTAATATTTTACTAATTACATTTGCAGCTCTACTTTGTCTATGCCGTTCCTATTCACTTATTTTCTTTTAAAATTAGGTACTTTAATAATGTAATTTTCTAACAGTTACATCTAAAATACTGGTAGCTACGAGAACTTTACAAAACTACCGTCTAATATAACTTACTCTAATATAGTATTTACATATTCTCTACCACTGGCATAAACATTTGTTATTGCACTGTCTGTACATTCATAAATAAATCGGCAAATTAATAAATTAATGTCGTATTGCTGTCCCTACATGCCAGATGATATCAATAAATAATTTAGAAATATTTAAGTAAGTACTATAATAAAAATCAACTATCACATTGAATTCGAAATAGATTTTTGTACAACAAAACCGCGATATTTACACTTCTACGTCACTATAGTTTTTAAAAAGTAATCGTCCATGTTCGATTTTTGAATTTAAAAATCGAGCACGCGTCGTTCGTATTCTGGCGCGAGAGCCCGCGCCGCCTCGTTTCATTTGGACGCGTTGACCACCAGGTTCGTGGCCGCCTCCTCGCTGGCTCCTATACTCATGGCTTTCTTCTTCAGTATGCCAAGATCTGTCACGTTTTCTAGAAAACTCTTGTGCGCCGACAGGACCTTGGCGCTTTCGACGTCTTTCTTTAGCTCCTCCATGTCCCTTTTGAGCTTCGCCCGTCTGTTCTGGAACCACGTTATGACCTGAGCGTTCGAGAGGCCCAAGGAGCTGGCTATCTCGTCTCTATCGGCCGGCGAGAGATATTTTTGGTAGAGAAACCTCTTTTCCAGCTCGAATATCTGGTGATTGGTGAACGCCGTTCTCGATTTCCGTTTCTTCTTCGGCTGTGGCCTCGAGTTGAACAGGTTCAAATGATTTGATTGACCATCTGCAACAAAAGAAAAAATCTGTCAAAGATAAAGCCATTAAGAATGTCACTCGTCAAGTAGTTTATCGATAAACAATAAATTGTCGATATAAATCGTAACGTATGTCGAACCCCTGGTTAACCTCTTAACCCGTTTCGACAGCCAACAGCCATATAAATGAAAGCCTCACGTTATCAGGCACTAAAACATTATCCGAGTCTATGACTAATAAAAAGCCCGCAGCGCTAAAATGTACCATAAAACGTAATAAAAACACACCCCGACGTTTAACGAGCGCCATAATACGGGCTCTGCTTTTTTCGCATATCTTTTTAGGTAAAGGCATTAACGTATATAGCCCAATGCACTTGTCGTTGAAAAATATTTCATTTTTCTAGTACGTAGGAATATAAAAAAACAAAACTATGGAATAAATTATAGATTTTTTTCGTTAACTTCACACCTCGCGTTTACGAAAATCAACTATTGTTTCAAATAATTACCACACTTAGCACTATCTTTTTAGCTTTTCTTATCTTTTATGAGTTTTCTAATAAGTACGCCGGAAATGAACAATGGAGCATCCGTTGGTTTCGTTAAATATTATCACAGAAATAATTGTTTTTTGAAATTGACTTGTTAATATTTTTACGATTCACACTTACTGTGTAATATGTATTTACTAGCGCGAAGGTAATTGTTTTGTTGATAAGTGGAAAGCTAATCAACACTGAGAACGGATACGAAATATTTTTACCTATTTTAAATCATAATCAAAATTGTTTTTAGGTGAAGAAAAATTATTTTATTCTTGGTACATGTCTTGAATTAATTTTTTCCCAAAGCTAATAAGAGTATTACAATTAACAATTGAATTAAAAAAATTAGAGTAGATTTAATTTCGATTCTTCATTGTATATTGACAATTGGCAGTTTTAAAAAAAAATTCTATAACCGACCTCCATGGTACTTTAACTGAGGGTGTGGTTTGCCACAAGTACTAAACTCACACTAAAACCTAACGACCCTCTTTATGACCTAGTATTGTCATCTCGTTGGCATTTCATCTTAAATTGTAATAATCGGTAGTTATTTTGCCATTTGCGTAAAAAAATTAACGTTCTGAGTTCTGACATAAAATGGGGGTTAAGTTGAAAACACATTGCATGAGTTGCATTTTTTCATTTTTTTACATTTATAACATTTTTGTTTTCCATTTTCATTTGGCATAAAACTAGCAGAATAACCTGTATAGTAAAATTGTAGATTATTTGTTATTAAAAAAAACACTTCAATGAAAACATTGTTGAGTAGGACGTAAATAGCTAACTTTAAAGAACAATAAAAACATCACACAAAAAAAAAAGATTTTAAGTGATGTCAAAAAACTTGTAGATAAAAAGCGTGCATAACTGATTAGTGATTAGTCTATCCGAAATCCGATGATGTCACAATTCAAAGGAAAATATTATTTAAGAATTAGCAACAATAACGTCGGCGTAATCAAACCTTTATTAATCACGGGCTAATCGCATCCTTGGCGAATCGACCTCAATTAGGTCTAAATCCCCTTGTCCTAAAAAGACTAAAACTGAGACCAAAGACATCGTTAAGACCGCGTTAAAAATAACCAATCAGACACGGTCTTAAGGCGATTGTACACTCTTAAGTCTGAGACCTGATCACCTGACTTTTGTTGCATGTGGACCTGAGTGATTGTATTTTCAAAATCCTAGGTATACCTAGCTAAATAAGATATTACTTTCTGTTATTCCGTGTGTATGAAAGAATTTAAGCAAAATGTGATTTCACAGTACGAACATACACTTTTCATGCACTTTTTCCACTTTTATTAATTTATATTTTATTACAATTATGTTTCACACGACCGGTTTCGATAAAATCATCATCAGGTGTGATTTGTGATTTGTTTATTAAGTATATTATAAAATTTGTTTTAAATTTGGCTCTTCACTAATAATTTATTATTGTTAAAAAACTTGCCTGTATTAAATATAACGTAATTGTATTGTATATTCGTTTTGAAAATAAATTTATTATATTAATATTTCTGCTTATAATTAAATAAATAAATTTAGGAAGTTAAAAAAAATGGTAATTATAAAAAAATATATCAGTCAAATGAAATCTTAATAATCCTCTTGATTCAAACACAAATAAAGCTTCAATTAATGTGTATCCTGCTTAATAATCACACCAAACAAAATATGATTTGTACCTAAGTATTTGATTATGACAAAACCTAATTCTCGGTATACGACTAAGGTGCTCAGAATCACTAATTAGAACTCGTCAGGGCAATTCTGTGGCCAAAATTTTATAACTAGCTAGTTCGGCAAACGTTGGTTTGCAAAATTATGCCGGATTTTCAAGTCTACCGGATAAACATAAAATTTCATCAAATTCGATCCAACCGGTTGTATTAGGAAAACACAGCCACGAAATTTTATTCTGACATCTTATTTTACCAAGAAACTTTAGCTACAACAATTAAAAATATCGACATTTCGGTAACATCACTAGCTTGTCAGTTGTCACGTTAAATAATTAAATCCTCGATGCCTTCACGTCCATGGACGCTTTTGACCCTGAACGAAATCCCTTTCATTGTACACACTGACAGGCCCAGGGAGCTCGACCTAATCGATATCGGTAACTGCGCTGCGTTTTATCGATAAAATGTGTCGACATGTGCATAAAACTATCGTGCGAATGTTGCACTTCACTTTGTTTAAGAATAAACCCTTTTTTTAATTTCGTGTTTAGAAATCATCGAAATCATAAGATGAATCTTATGAAGCGTTTAAATAATGTTATAGTGCATTTTATAAAACAAGATGATTTCGTATATATAACATATTAAATAATAGTCAGTTTCTCATATAAAGTATTTTCAGGAAAAATAGCACTTCAATGTAGCTAAAACCTAAGGGAGCAGATCATGTACTCGTTGTGTAGAATAATATGTTTTTGTTATCTATCTCGCAACGAAAAAATCTGCCGACAAAATTATACCTACTTACCTACCCATTAACTAGTAGATGCATTAAAAAAACTGATAAGCAATAAACTTCAATTAAGAAAAAATCGATTAGTAACATGAACACATCACTTCCAACTTCGTTTCGAGAAAGAAAAATCTGTAAAAATTGTATCGATCACAAAGCATTTGATTACGATTGTGTCTTAACTACCGTTGATACATGAACAAAGGACACGACAGCACCTTAACAAGAATAAATTGAATATCCTTCCTCGGCCGGCCTTGTTACGACAAAGAATGCACCAGAAAAACCTTAAAAAAGAATTTTTTCGATCACAGATAAGCGCAAAAAGCGTGGCGAAACAGGATTTACGTGTGTTCCTTTGCCGTTTCGAAATTGATTGATTAAAAAAGTAAAGCGTACGATTTTTAAAACTTACCTGTCTAGCTGGAAGAGCTACAAAATATTTAAATTCTAACTTCTGATCGCAAAACTTTTATTATAGATGTTAATGATAAGTAGCTATTTATTATTGCCTAAGCTTAGTTATTAATATCCAATGAAATTACCCCAAATTCGTTTATCAGAATAAATTTAATTACAAGTCTTTGTCAAAACATACGTATTTTAAGTCGACATATTAACCTTGTCGTTAAGTCAAAGTACTTTTTTTCTTTTTTTTTCTCATCGGCATTATCAAAACAATCTCTAAAGCCGTTTCGACTGAATGCCTCGTTTCGTACCATGGCTTATTTACTCCGTATGAGTGTCGCTGACGGACAGACAGAAACAGACACACAAACCGACGTAATGGACCGTAACAATATTTGTGTTTTTGCTTCTTAATTAGGGATAAGTATCCGGTAAGCATTTTTATTTAGATTAATGTTAGAGGAGATTGAGTTAATCAAAAGGTTTGAGTTTCCTGGCCGACGAGATGTTCTATTTTCAAAAAGTCGCCATAGAGCACAGATTCTATGCTTTTGAAAAGTTATTTAAAGTTATTTAACGTTCATTTTCTGAGGGTTTTCAACGGGACTTGTATTCCCTAGCGCCTCTGCCCTTTGAAGCTAAGATAGTGCTACGAAAACATACAAAGGGATTACCAATAATTTTCTTTTTTTCGTAAATCTGATCTGTAGTTTCGGCAAAATACCAAAATCGTCTTTGCCGCCATCGGGTAAAAAAGATCTGACAACTCCAAGTAAAATGATCAATAACATTATAAATATGCCACAAACAGTCTCTAACCACATTCTCACAGTTCACACCGATCACGTAGTACCAGCGGTACCATCTGGTTCCAAGCCGTTGACCATCACCCAAGACTTGTGAATTACTTTTTTACGTAAATACTTGGGAACTCCATTTACTGGCCAGTTACATTCCGTAAAAAGTAAATGTTCACCGCACGAACGCGTTCGATATTCAAAACTTTTTAATTTTTTAAAGATCTGTTGACAGTATTGTACGTTACCGCGGACGGACAAGTAGTAATATTTCGTGCAACTTAAAAGTTTTTTTTTTAGATTTGAGCGTCACTCAAAGAAGTTTATGGTAAAATAATTCAGAATACTGCAGGGTTAATATTTATTGCTTTTTGAATCGATGCTGAAAGGCTACAGTTCTAAAAATTAAGAAACTTTTGCCGTGGAAGCATCTTTTTTATTTGTGAAGTTGCTTATTTTAGTGTATTTATTGTACAATCTAGAACCTGTGCTAGGTGACGTAAGAGCAAGAAAGCTAGTGCCTTGTTCTCGTTCTAAAAAAAGATTTTAAATAACACACAACATAACGATTATTGCGATTAATTATAGCTGAAAGTTATAATTTGCGTCAAGGTTTCTGGGCCCACGCCACGGCTCTCATTAGGAGCCATTAGCAAAACGAATTAGTCAACATGAGTAGTACCTACGCCATTATAATAAAGCAATCAATTTTCATATTAATTGATATTTATGCGTCGTAATCATCGTATCATTATAATTTTGCAAACAATATTAAATTTATGTAAGTCATGTATTTAAGACTGTATAAATAATGAGATGAATGTAGAGCTTGTCTCACTTAAAATGACGCGCCCCTCCCTCGTATTCACAGTACAAAATTTTTCATTTCTATCAACTTTTGAAGTGGTGGGGCGCGTCATTTCAAATTAGATAAGCTCTACTTACTTAAATAGTTTTCTGTTACCTCTTCACACCTAGGGTCAATTCAGACCGCAACGCGTCGCGTAGATGCATTATAAATTTTAATTTGTATTGAATTGACAGATTTGCAAAATGTACGCGCCTGTCAGTTCAATACAAATTTAGAAATGCATCAACGCGTCGCATAGTGGTCTCAATTGACTCTTGAGAAAGGACTTCATAAGAATTCTATTTCGGAAAATTTAAGGTGTCTGTGCGATAAACGAATTTATATTGAACAAAGTTGCAAGAAACATATTATATGTAGCTTCATGATTCACAAAGTGGGAAAAACGTACCGCGGAAACATAATACAATATATATAATATATATACATACTTTTAACACAATCAAGCGCCTGTGAACAAAGGTATTTTCAGAAAAATCTTGCTTATGTTTGTTAAACTAATATGTATTTTGTGCTTATGTTCAAAAAACTGTAGCGCACATTTGTTTCATCGCTGGCATCTGAAAATTGCGATCCGCGGCGTCGTCAAAAGTAATTGGCGCTTAAATTTTCGTGAAAAAGTCGAGCATAAATTAAAGGCGTTCCAAATTTGAAAAAAAAATGGCGGCTAAAGAAACGCGGCAAAAAGGTTGCACGCGTGAAGTGAGGCAGTTAGTGCAGTGCCCGTGACAGCAAGATGGTTATCGCCGTCGGCCTAACTGATATACTTCCTACGTACCGTACTCGTTTTAGATTCAAACTAGATGTTGCCTGCAGTTTTGTTAAGCGAGCGGCAACCACGCATTTTAGAGGACAAGAAGTATCCTGTGTCTCTTTCCCGGGAACCAGGATTTAAAATGTCTATTTACTGAATTTTATGAAAATCAATTGATAAACAAAGTCAGGGTTATTTTTTCTTAATTATTTTAACTGGGAGGTTCTATGAGAAAGAATGTGACGTGAGAATTAGAATTTATCTGTAAATACGAAATATATGAAGAGAAAAATTCGCTAATGTACTAGTACATTAGCGTATTTTTCTCTTCATATATTCATTATCATAGAAGTTGATTCCTAGGCAGATGGGAGACCTACGTAGTTTGGTCGCGTTACGTCAAACCCCGTCAAAGGGGACAGATCACAATTAACAATGAATTGACGTGATCCGACCAAATGACGTTGGTCTGTCAACTACCTAGGAATCAATTTCCTCGATGGTACCTTTACAGTACTGTATTCTAATAATAGAGTATAAGAACTCTACTATTTTCATACCTACTAGGGAAAGTCAAAACTAACACTAATATATTAAAAATGTAACTAATATAAAGATTTGTCTCCTAAAAACCAATTAAAAGAAGGTCATCTACTTCTACAACCAGTTAAAAGATACTTTCAGAAGCTTATTACGATCAAATCTCATACCGTAGTTAACTATATTCAATTTTTTCAGCCCTAAGTGTTTCGGCCCTTTTGAACTTTAAGATTTGAAGCCACAGACAGTTGATAAATATTTTTACTACCTCTTCAGACGTAAGTAGTCAAAACAAACCATTTGAGGCTCTCAGACAACCACTTGACTTTTTTATACGCTATTTATTGGTTTATGGTTTCTACTATCGACTTTGAATTTGGAACGTACGCTGCGATGCTGTTTTACCATCATTTTATCACAGATATAAAATGCTAATCAGGTGTACCCTGATGTTCTTTTTGCGTCAGATATTTTGATGATAACTTTACTGAAAAAGTTTATTGAGTGTTATTATTAAATTTCACTGTAATGAATGATAGATAAAAGCGGGATAGAGAGCTCTACGACATGTGTATCTTGTTCTTCTATATTTTCAAGTACAGAAATGCTTTAAGCTTACTACTATGTTTATTTACTTGTAAAAACTAAAGAATATTATTAATTTTAGGATTATGTTCCACGTGCATGCCAATAAAAATTAAAAAAGTAACAATATTCTTAATTTGAATTACATAATTCCATATTTAAATTCGCTCTACATTATGACAGTTCATCGCAACGATATTTTATAAATAGATTCAGTAATGATGACTAATAGATATTTCAATGTGGTTTCGTCACGCGTGTAAATCACTGGTGGCAATAATGTGGGCATCCAGCCCCGGGGGAGAACACTTCCTTTTGTCGCATAATTGTCTAAATTGTTATTAGACGGAATAAAGACATATGACTGTGGGGTAGCTTGGAGCTGGCGAATGGTGAGATATTTATAGCCGCGCATAGATGTTTGAAAAAAGTCGTACCTATAGATAAAATGTATGGCACGTAACTTTTAATAAAAATGTGGGTAGGTAGGCACATAAGTACTTAAAATTAAAATCTACTCTACTTTTACTATAAAAAATACAGTAAAGTTTGTAATTTGTTATGCGATATTCCTATGCTTTAATAAACTTATAAATAATGTTAAGTGTTACTGTGACTTTAAATTTGTGATCTCTTTGGCACATAATATTGCATGACTTTCACATTAGATGCACGATTTTTACTATATAGCACCGTGGTCTATTTATAAATTCAAACAGATGTGTCTAGTTATTCATAATCAAGTAGGTACAGGATGAGAGATGATCTTTTAATAGTGACGTTTCGGTTGTTGTTTTGTGATTTGTGGCGATTTAAATTTCGAACGTGAAAGATACATCGGTAACGTTTAAAATAAACTAATAGAATTCGAGTAAAATGTCTACTGACTGTTAGACTAATGACTGTGATAACAGGCGATAAAATTTTAATATGCACTTCAAAGAATTTGTTATTTATAAATATGAAGGTAATATTGGCTAGAAATTATCAAATTAGGGTGGGTTGCACCAACTTAGTTTAACTATAACTGTAACGTTAACTATAACTTTAACTATAACTATAGTGCAAAATGTCTTCAGTGCAAAATCTTTGCAGGTTAAAGTTAAATATTGCGTCCACGGACGCCATATTTAATCATAACCGCTCTTACGTATATCTAAATTTTTCGTGAAAATTTACTATGTTTTACAGTGTTATATTTTTCCTGACGATTTTTACGCATAATATTTTTTTTATACTGTCAATCCCGTTACCTGTAGCTTGAATAAGAAAATAAACGCAACAGACATCTGTGAATTTCTCCAGTCAAAGTTAGGGTTAAAGTTAAAGCTAAAGGACGCCATATTTAACTATAACCATAACTTTAACCTTAACTTTAACCACGCCTATGATGCAACCCGCCCTTATTGTTTACTATTGGCATTTAAACTTTTTCAAAAATGTATGCCAACAAACAAGTGACGAATACCTAGCTCTTGTGTATAATGTATTGTGTGTCAGCCGTATAATATAGGTGGCAACAAAACTTCCGGCTAAGATGTCCGTCATTTCTAGGTGATATGTAATTAATAGATACCCATGTATTTAGAAAAGGGAAAAAATGGACCAGAAAACTGTACAAACTTGGAAGACTTTTGACCTACATGTTGAAAAATGAAATCTAAATATAATATTAGTAAAAAATATAATATTAATAATAATAAAAAAATAATATCTTCAAATAAAACTATAATAAAAAACTTCATGATTTTGCACTACATAAAAACTGACATTCCACGCGATAAAAAGTCTTTGATGTTTTAAAAAATTACCGTCACTACAAATTATCTCTTCATTAATATTCATTATACGTTTATTAGCTAAAACGTTAAAAGTATAACAAATTCGTCGTCGCCTAATAACAATCCCGAGTTTGTGTGGTCTTTAACAAATTATTACCATGTGTTGCCGCTAAAACCTACAACAAAACGCCCCACTGACAGATATATTTGTGACAATACCGAAAAAAAAACAAAAATTAACGTACGAGATTCACTCTTACGACCGAGAACATAAAGACTTGAAGAAGGATTTGCGTTGAGAGTTTTCAAGTTACATATCATTTGAAAATGGAACAATAAATTTGTCTCTGGACGACTCTGGACGAAAAAAAGTTCTAAATATAAATATCTTTAAGATATCGTCATTTTAGCCATCAAATCATACCAGATTATAGTTTTGGAGTCATCAAAATGTAATTAATTAGTTCATGGACGTAAAATTTTGTTTTATGGTCTATGCTCTATGGTGGCTAAAATGAGAAGTACTTACTTACATAATATTTTATAGATCTTAAAATTTACTGTAAGTTAATAGAGTAAGTAACTTTTAAAGTTTCTTGTGGGAATAAATCATATTTATAGTCTAAGGGCCTGTTTCACCACTTCCTGATAAAGTGCAGGATAGGCTATCCACAACTTTTTTGACAGATTCTCCATACTCTATCTGTCAAATTAAGTGGTGGATCTAGCCTATCCGGCAGTAATATCAGAAAGTTGTGAAACAGGCCCTAAATCAGTTTTATATGGCAATGATCTATATTCTATGGCATGCCATGCCGCATGACCAATAACAGCACAAGAAATAAACCACCATCTTATAAAGTGTAACGTGATTTTTTAAGAAAATTGCAACTAATCATAATGTCATCTAAGTAACACAATATCGTTTTCGGCCTGCGTATAAAAATTGACAGTCTCTACAAGTAGATAATTTATTTAAAAAAGTTTTCTAGACATGGAAAGTACTAACAATTTGCTTCCCAATAAACCTAACTTGTGTGGTCAGAAACAAAGTCTTTTAGACACCGAGAGTACAATATGCTTGTGTGGTCATTAATAATATCCGACAGAGAAATTCAGATTTATATTATCATCATCGGTTTAAAGGCCCTTGGGGTATTTTAGGCGGTTAGTTCAGCCCTCCCAGCCCTCCCAGCGACTTCCAACCGTCTCTAATTGAGACTTATGTCGTCTCTACTGATATAGCTATCAATTTTCAACGTTCGATGAAAATTATTTTTATTTTTAAATTTTTTGCCTACCGTGTAGCACTTATAGCATTATACCTACCATTTATATATATTTTACAGGAAATAATATAATCTTATATATAAAATTCTCGTGTCACAATGTTAGTCCACGAACTCCTCCGAAACGGCTTTACTGATTTTCACCAAATTTTATATGCATATTCAGTAGGTCTGAGAATCGGCTACTCGGTACTTTATATATTGATAAGTGCATTTGTTGAATAAATAATAGTAAATGATTACAACCTGAGACTGACGGCGACCATTGCTTGTGCGACGGGATAGCGATCGACGTTGCCATGGTGACATACTTATTTAGTCACTTCAATAAAATAATATGGCAAATATATTATGACAAAGCAACGTTTGCCGAGACAGCTAGTTATTCTATATTATACTCGTTTCATCTGTTTTTTTATATATTTCTATCAAGCTTATAGCTTGTCGTGCTTCGTGGGAAAATCTAGAAAATGTCACAGCCTAAAGACACTGAATGAAAAAAAATTACATGTCAAGTGTCATCTGGCACCGCAATCGATCAAGGCGCTCGGAATGGCGCCAATTTTCCATCATCAACGCACCGCTTTGGGAAAACAGTGGGAAACAATATAGCACAATCTAAACGTCAACGCCGATTTAGATTTATTCCCATCCCGATTTATTGTCGTCCGACTGCGTGCCTAATGCGGGGTTACACTGAGTAATCGCGGATTATTGACTATTTGTATAGATTGTAACTTTCGCCCCTATTTTTATTGGGATTAGCAATAATTTTCCTATTGGAATTGAAAATAATGCGTTGTTTACACTTGTTGGAGTTTTTTTTAAAACGCAGCAAAAAAAATTGAGTCTTGCAACGAATGAAATAACTTTATATAATTTATAGAGTTAAGTGCTTTTTAATCAGGGCTCTATAATAATTATTATTGATTATTCACTATTCAGCCTTTTACTAAATGATAAAATATATCACGTTAATAGCTTCTTAAAATATATTTTCACTAAACTTAGGCCTCGTAACAACTAAATTTTAAGGTGTTATCAAAACGAATAAAAAAAAACAACGTGCAACTACAAATTAAAATTGGAATCACGTAGTGATGTCGCAAATCACGATCTCGATATCCCTTTAGCGATCCCCGGGATTAGGTTGACGATTTAGCGAGCGCCCCTCGAGTGCCGACTGCCGACCCTTGCGAATTCCATTCACAATTACACTGCTAACTGAAATGGATTTAAAGTCTGGTAGTAAAACTTAATAAATTTTACGCTGAGACGGTTACGGACAAAAAATGAAATGATTAAAAATTAAAATTTAAAGTAAAATATAGAGAACCGGCGTAGTGCATTTGGCTCTATGCTTATCTCATGTACGCTCTTGAGAAATCCATATCCATTATCCATACTAATAATATAAATGCGAAAGTGAATCTGTCTGTTACCTTTTTACGCCCAAACAGCTGAACCGATTTTGCTGAAATTTGGTATGAAGATAACTTGAGTCCCGGTAAAGGACGTAACTTTTTATCCCGGAAAATTTGATGTTTCCCGAGCGATAAACGAATTGCGGGCGTCATCTAGTTAAAAAATAAAACAAAGGTAAGTAGAAAACCGGCATAGAGCATTTTGGTTCTATACCTACTTAATTTACGTTAGCTCTTTAAAATAATTAACAAAAAATTAACTGAAATTGGCTAACAAATAAAGAAGCGTAAAGCGATTGAGGAAGTTCAAACTTTGACGTCAATGCTGAATATGGTCAAGGAATTATATCATAAGTAGGTAGAGCTTGTCTAACTTGAAATGACGCGCCCCTCCCTCGTATTCACAGTACAAAAATGTTTAATTTATATCAACTTTGAAGTGGTGGGGCGCGTCATTTCAAATTAGACAAGCTCTACCTATTTTGTAAGTAAATAACTTTAACGAGTTATAACGTTCATAAATCATAAGAATATTCGCTTTAACACAAAAGTTTTAGGATAAAAACTGGCCTATAGCCTTTCTCAGAGCTGTAAGAATTTTTACTCAATTATAATTAAAATTAGTTAACGTCTTAAAAGCTTACAAATAAAGTGATAGACAAGCAGATAGGCACACATTTATAAGATGTATCTATTAGTATTGAAGAAAATGAAAAATGATATGAACAAGAATACTGTCATAACTCATAAGCTATAACGCCCAAGAAGTTTCAGAAGCAATCGACACTACACTTAACATTCGCGCCGGGGAAGTTTTGTCACCGGGTGTAGGAGGGGAGGGGGGTAAGGGGGTTATTCTATTACACGCTCCGTTCGGCTCTGATGACGTCGCATTCCGGCTGGCAAATGGCTCGACAAATGAAGAGGGCGCTGCGCCACGCCCAAACGTCATAACTGTCACTAGGGATGTGACCGGGCAATTGCTTGGAAGTGTCACTACTCGAAGGGGGAACTAAGAAGTGTTAAAACCGATTTTATACTCTGCGCTTCTCTACGCTCTACGAGAAGCTTGCGGACGACGTAGTGTTCTGTTTTTTCAGGTCCTGCTTAAATCATAAAGGCTACAAAAAACTATATTCCTATTTTTGAACTCATAAGATGACATATTTCAGTTGTCATCCAACACATCCGCAGACCAACGTTAAAAACTCGCATTACTTACATAATATTATAACGAGCAATCTCGAATTCTGTATAACTAGTCCTTTTTTCGGAAGGACTGAGCAAAAACCCTAATGTCTGTTAAATTATTACGTCAGACTTGATGAGCCTCGGTGAAATTATTCCCAGTCTACTCTTTTAAACATTCGCCAACACGTTTTCTTTATATGTAGTATCTTTATAGAATCGCATATCAAAAAAGTTTGGAATTGACATATTAATCGTTCGACAATAATATGAAGTCGACATTCGACTCATGTCAATTTCATAGGTATATAATATATTTATAATCGGCGATAAAGATGCGATAAAGAAAACGTGTTGGCTCCTGGTCTCTGGACCTTTGACATTCGATATGTCAAGAGAGAAGTTATTTAAAATTAAAGATGTATGACATTTTACATAATATCTCATCGCTTATCAACAGGGAAGTTTTTCGCTGGCACCATTATCGAATGCAACTTGTCCAAGGGCCGTATCTTCCCCGATAGCTATTTAATGACTCAGTTTGATGTCAGTTATCAAATCCGCAATAGCGCGAAAGGACAATAAAAAATGGCGTATTGTCCTCGCAATCATTCGCGCGTGCTTCTGTTTATACTGTTCCGAGAAATCGCCGACTCGATGTGTATAATATCGATTTTTTATCGACTGCGGTTACGTTATTACGAAGGCATTAAGAAAATGTGAAATGCTTTTTGTCGTTAACTAGTTTTTTGTTTGCTTTCATCGTATGTTTAATAAACAAATATAATTAATTCCTTGTTAGAAGTTTTTGCGACTAGTGAAAAAGTTATTAGCTGAGTTAAAATGTTAAGATTAAATAGACAGTGAAGATTGCTAGCACAGTATTTTGTTCCCATTTTTAGGTATAAACTGTACTCGGCAAAACATGGCGGTAACGGTCATTGACTCCCAGTCAAAAACTTGTCATTTTCTATATAAACCACGATTGATAATGAAGTGTCAGATGTTGTCAATCGCGGCTTTGGATAGAAAATTACAAAATTTTGACAGGGAGTCAATGACCGCTACCGCTATGATTCGCCGAGTATATGCACATTAATTTTTTATTCAAGTTTAAAGAAGATATAATATAAGAAGTAATTAAAATGACGCGTTATAGTTTCTTCAAGTAGCAGAAATCATGCTGTTCATAGCTACTTTACCGTAAATAATAAAATAAAACAACGTCACACCTATTTAAAAATCGATATCATTTCGTTTTCTTTACAATCGATAACAATCCCAGCGGGGCACATCCCGTGACAAGTGGATGACAACGATTTGAAAATGGAATGCAACCTGAAAAGTTTTTTACAATAATTCGTGACGCGTTCCACCTTATAATCAGAATGATCACAGTCACAGTCCACAGATAAAGAAATGATCTGAGCTAAGAATGCGATGATTGTGAGTAATTTTGCGTATATAGCTTGTCAACATACGTTTGCTATCTACTTACCTACTGCTGGGTATTTAGTCATATTGCATTCAATAATTTTGAAAGCGAAATCAGATAATATTGAAAATGTAATAGTATAACGTCTTGTCACTGAGAGGTGCGTTATGTCAGTTCTATACAGTTTTATATCTACCTTCGCTACCGTAAGTCGTAACTTATAAGTTATAACTATTGAATACTGCCGATGTATATTTTAGTGGTCACATCACATAAAGGGTTTTTCTACTATGATTAGCCAAATCTTTTTATACATATTGTGATGATAGTTTTCATCAATTCAGTAATACAGCTTTCAATAAGTACGAGTTATATTATTTAACAGTTACATACCTAATGACAAATAACAAATTAAAGAAATGTGTTTAACGTCAAATGTTTACTTAATTATAATAATTAGCACTCCTATCGGTAAAGACTTTCTTCACCATACGCGTAGGTAAGTCATTATTTTAATTAAAAACAAAATGGTAGTTGGAAATCTAAGATGGGAATGTCTTTATAATAATTGATCATTGCGATTACGCTAATCTATATACAGACAAAATTGTTTGTTTGTTTGTTAAAATAGGTAAAATTACAGTAGTTTTCCTATTACTACTATTAAATACAGTTAAAATATTTATTACCTTTATTGTAACTGTTAAAATATCATAGAAACTTATAATTTTTCCACCAAAAATTTTTAAAACTCAGAGTAGGTTACGGCCTAAAAAATCTTCATACAGAAAAAGTTGCGTTATCTATGCCAATTTTGAAACTCAACCATTTTCAAAATGGCTCCCAAAGAACTCCAAAATTTTGGCCTGAAAGACCAAATTTTGTAGTTGTGGCATTATTTTTACTAGCTAAAAGCCGAGCGTTGTGAGGGCTGGCGTAGTCACACCTTGACTGACTGATGATAACACATCTACATATTATATTATGTACTCGTAGTTATTTATAATAATATATAAAATATAAAAATTTTGTATATTAAGCACAAATCCATATGGGGAGTTATTGTTTTTCCGTAAAGTGTACCAAAAACGTTCAGGTTGTGGGACATACTAGAACTCGCCTTGATTATTTCTGATAGAACAGGGAGAATAAAATAAAATATACTTAGATCTTTTCGCTGGCGCAAAGAATCAAAATGATTTACTAACATTAGTGCAGCCGTCGTTCTGAATGTCTCGCATGTATCTCTGGCATCTTACAAGTTACGAATAAAAAACAAAAGAGCAAAGTAATTACAACTGCTACTTTGTAGATATGGAGATTAATTCTACTAATAACCACGTGGACGTTTGCCAGACGATGGTATCGTGAAAATTATTATTATTTTTAACAAAAAATTAAAACCGACTTCCAAGGTAAAAATAATAACATTAATATGAACTAAAAAGTATTAAATAATTTTTACTATCTAATGGTGCCTTTTTCCGAATTCGGCTAAACCTCAACTATTTCTGTACTCAATCTTCATTATTTTGAAGTCGGTACCAGATAGCTGAATCTTCAGTCCTCTGACAGAATATTTAAAATTTTTGGAACTGGCACCGACTTCAAAATTATGAAGATTGAGTACAGAAATAGTTGAGGTTTAGCCGAATTCGGAAAAAGGCACCATTAGATAGTAAAAATTATTTAATACTTTTTAGTTCATATTAATGTTATTATTTTTACCTTGGAAGTCGGTTTTAATTTTTTGTTAAAAATAATAATAATTTCACTCTTTTTAGTTACACTAGTAGGTAAATCTTCGCGTATATTTTACGTATCTTATTACAATTTGTTAAGAGTCACAACTCACACTCACAAAATAATATAATATTATCAGTGAAGTGAACATATTGTGCTAAGTAATTTAACAATTTTAATACTTCAAGCCCGAAGCGGTCTATACAATAGAAAGGCTATTGTGTCTCGTTTTTCCACGATCGAAGGATCTATCAGATAAAAAATTGTACAAACTTGCATAGGATGTAGCGTAGCATAATATTTAATATTATCATAATTATTGACAGCTGTTCTTGTTATCAAGAATTCAAATCGATAGGTACTTAGTGCACTATCTATCGATTAATAAGTATAACTAATTAAAAATACACTTAATGACTTTGTTTTGTTTAAATGCTCTTTTTAAAATAACTTTATTTTAATTCTATTTGTCTATTAAAATTTTATAAAGTAGTAAAGTATTCGATCTGTATATAAAGTAGTTAGTAAAGTATTCGATATTCTGTCTTCTGCGGCCACGCGCCGCGCGTGTATAACAGTTAAAAACAAATAGGTGTTGTTAATTGTTATACAGTACATAATTATTATTATTAGTATGTCCATACCTATGCCTTGTACTATTATCTATTCTGTGCCATGAGACATTGGTGGCCTTAACACGACGTGGTAATGATGATGATGACGATGATGATGATGATGATTATGATGATGAATATGAATTGCATAGTAGTTTATGCTTTCTGTTCTTAAAACAACGCCGAAACTCCCAAACGTGTATCTATAAGGAATCAGGAGTTCTCTCAGCATCATCGAAACCATGGTATACCTTGACCCAATATTTGACTTTTTGGTAGCGTATTCTTAGTACACTTCACATAAAACCAAAATCACCATATGTTTCCATATAAATTTCGAGGAGTTCCCTCGATTACTCATGGATCCCATCATCAGGTCACCACCTTTGTGAAAATGGGACCAAATTGGAGTGAAACCTAATACAACAAAACAAAAATTTCGAAAATCGGTTGACAAACAGCGTAGTAATCGTTGAACATACAAAAATAAAAAAAAATAAAAAAATATCCACAGCCGAACATATAACCTCCTCGTTTTTTGGAAGTCGGTTAATTAACTACCCAGTCACTTAGGCTATTTCTGCGATTCCATTTAAGTCATATTCATAATAACATATTGTTTGGTATATAAAAAGTTTGCACGAATTTCAAAATTGGAATTAAAAAAAGTTTGTTCGAATTTCAAAAATTTAAGGCGAATGCTCACTGTAGAGACTAATAAGTGACCTCAAAATTTTACTGATAAATTTATTTCTCTATTTATTTGTGTTATTGGCCGCTAAACAAAAATAAAGGTTAAATAAAAATATTTTTATGAATAAAGTCATTTTTATTTTTCAATATTTTTTAATGATAAGTAGATATTCGTGTAGAATTGCAAAGTAACTTATCATAATACATATAAGTTATTTATCAAAGTTAACGACAGCTTCCATTACGAATTGTTTTTTTTTTCTTTTTTAATTACGTGTCTAGTAACTACTTACATCGTTGTTCGCACTTTAACATTCTCACATCTGTCGTGCTACACCTGCCTACCCGTTCACAGATATTCTACCTCCTACATCACCTTTATACTCATGACATAAAGATCATTATAATGAAAATTCTGTGGTAAATTAACTTAAAACGCAAGGAAACAGCCATATTGGTAATAAATGGCATAATATTGTGGCTATAATTGAAATAAATATTAATTTGATTGGGAATGCGAATCGATTTGTCGATTATAAATTGGCCTCGGCTTCGTTTACACTTGAGTACAGCCATAAAATATCAAAAACTGTTGATTTTTAAAAATATTATATATATTTACTAATTAGTAGTTAAGTGAAATATGTATTTAGTTATAAAAGTTATTTTTCAAATAGTGTACACTTTTTTTAAATATTAATTCTTTATCTAACTACATAGTTACTATTTGAAAAGGATAAATGTTCTTCTTCTTCTCCAAATTTTTACTTTTCGCAGATTGAACATCTAAAAGTCTAATCACTAGTGTAACCTCAGCCTATATTTATTGCAAAGCAATTATTAATTTTAATAGATATTTAAATATCGAATTATTGTTTCAGACCACCTGCCATACAAGGCGCAATTTGCCATTTAAACGATACCAATTTTAAAACGATATCTAGCAATGTTTTTTTTTGTTTGTGGCACTAAAAGGTGTTTTATTATTATTAAAACGGATAACTACATGTCTTAAGTATAATTTACACAGAGCCAGTACTGGCTGCCAATAAGACTGGCAGCCAGTGTTGGCTTGACATATGCCGCGTGTGAAAGTTTGGCCTGGCTTAAAAAACTGTTCACATGCGGCATATACCAAGCCAATACTGGCTGCCAGTCTTATTGGCAGCCAGTACTGGCTCTGTGTAAATTATACTTTAGTTATTTTTAATCCCTCTTAATTTTTAAATACAAGTTATTTAATTAATCAATTTTTAAGAACGCATATTTTCACGCACGTTGATTTTGTAATGTAGAGACTAGTCACTAGAGGTTAGAGAATAAAAAAAAAATGCGTAATGGTCACTCATATATTTTTTTAACTTATTCTCTTTAATCCTCACGCCTTGCTATTGTGTCGCACAATGTTGCCAATAAATATTTATTCTGTAATGCAATAATGGCTGTCACCCCAGTAGTTTAGCCGCGCCGCTGACTTCGGATAATAGCCGCTTTGTGGTGGCAACACTTATTCTGTCATTTTCCGACCCAATAAACCGCCATATTGCTCTTTTTATTATCACAAAGATGTTTTGTCACTTCTTTATTTTGAGCTTTTTAAGGTTTTTTCAATTTAGAATTATTGTGGTTTTAAATTTTACCCCTTACGTACCTACTAATAACAATATTTACACAATGTATACGCTATAGGTACTTACCTGCTCATTTTTGTCCGTGTCTTACCTAGGTAGGTAAGACACGGACAGGTAGTCGGCATACTCTATCATTCTGTCTACTCTGCTAATATTGAGTAGTATACCTTACCGGACTTAGAACTGATGTAAAAAAAATTAAGTTTGACGTATTATGACAAAAGCCGTCGCTAGGGTCGTTACCTACAAATTTAGTTGTTGTTTATATTTTGGCACATGCAAAGAAAACTGTCAGAATTCAATTTCAAAATCTTATTTTTAAAAATAAATTATACCAGCTAGCGCGCCAGCCTCTAACTTATCACCCCCAAACCCGACGAATTTGACAGATATTGAAACCTGTCCATTTCTTTGCAGTCGAACTACTGGTAGTTATGTCTATTGTGATATTAGGTTAGAGAAGCCGAATTAACATAATTAAGAACAAAACAACACACTACAGCACGATATCGTTTCGTATACCTACTTAACAAAAATGTAGAGTTTTTATAAAAATCAACTGTATTAGATTTTGTCATTAATTTTGTTAAACGTAGGTAGTTCATATTTTATCTATATAATATATAAAACTCAAAGGTGACTGACTGACATGTTGATCTATCAACGCACAGCCCAAACCACTGGACGGATCGGGCTGAAATTTTGCATGCAGGTAGATATTATGACGTAGGCATCCGCTAAGAAAGGATTTTGATAAATTCCAACTCCAAGGGGTTAAAATAGGGGATGAAAGTTTGTATATAATCATACTTCTTAATGCGAGCGAAGCCGCGGGCAAAAGCTCGTTTAATATAATTCTAATTTAGGTGTCTATCACAATGCTTAAAATTCAGAATAAATTCATTAAAAAAACTAATCGTACGTGCATCAAATAAAATTTCACAAATCCGTGCATGAGCGTACCCGATCGCCCTTATAACATTAGCGGCAGATTATTGCGCTTGCCGAATTCCAAACATTATGTTTGACACTTCACTGAGCATTGCTCCGCTTTTTAAGCGCAAGCAACAACATGACACACAAAACCAGCAGTGGATGTGCGACAAATTTTAATTGTAGAGGGGAAATAGATTATGTTACATGCGTGAAATTAAATAAAAACAAGTGTTAAATATACTGATCATTGGATCGTGAGCTTTAATGGTTTTAACTGGCAACCCCGAGTTTGTCGCCCGAAAATTAAAAGTAAACGGATAATCGAAAATTACAGACCCTTTTAAAGGAAAAAATATACAATAAAAAAACTTAAAAAGTCCTTAAAATGTAATAATAATAGGTAAGTATGTATGTAATAACTAATAACATAGTATAATTTATAATACTAAATGAGCAAGCCAAGTAAGTATAAAATATATAATATGTAACGTACAAGTGACACATTGGGCAATGATTGCAAACCACGATTGCTACCTTGGTGGCAAAGCAATCTGTACCTAGGTATAATGGGCAATCACAGATGAATATTATCCCACACGTTTGTAATCGCCTATTTCCATGGTGGGCGTGCATAGACCGCATCACAAGTAAAAATTCGTAGATGCAGTAAACCAACCTAAAATATTAAGGATTTAATGTCATAACTTGCCACAAAAGTGGCATGGCCGCCATATATTTTCCAATGACAAAGACACAGATTAAACGCCTAGGCGTCGGCTCGCGTGTTCAAAAAATATACAAAATATTACACAGACCTCATTAACTGAGGTTTGGAGGCAAATTGAAATGAAATGGCCATTTTGTGTCATTTTGATGGTATCACTTATATTTCACACGATTTGTACAATTTATGTTAAAATTTCCCTACCAATGGGGTGATTTAGGTGTAATTTTTTGGTAACATTGCGCTGAATGATTATAAAAATATAGATACCTAGCACTAACTACTAACGATCGCACTGAGAGACGTTAATGTTCAGTTTCCGAGGTTTTTTGACAAAAGTTTATTTCTTTTTGTCAGAAATTTTATCTTTTTGACAGAATTTAATCTTTTTAATAGCGTTGTTGATTGCAGAGCCCGATCTAGGGGTGGGGTGGGGTGGGGGGGGGGGGGGGGGGGGGGGGGGGCAAGCCGGGCAACTGCCCGGGGCGGCAAAAATGAGGGGCGGCAAATTGAGAGCGGCGCGGCGTCGGTAGCCTTCGTACGCGAGTCCAACTCGCACTTGGCCGGTTTTTGGGGCGGCAATTATTATTTTGCCGGAGCGGCGAAATAGCTGGATCGGGTGCTGGTTGATTGGTCAGTTGTTTGAATTTAGCCAATCTAACCTACTAGTAAATAGATTCACTCTAGTAAAAACCCTCAGAAACGGGACATAATATTAGAAAAAGAATTGTTATGGTGTTTTAACGACATAAATCCCGTACATTTTCTGTCAGACTTCATAAAATAAGTTGAGTAGGTAATTATTAAATGTCTTTGAATGCGCTGTGCGGCCGTTAGATACCGCGAAACATGCCAACTTTGCCAGCTTTTTCGAATAATTTTAATTCTTGTAAAATATGTATGGAAGTGTAAGTTTTTTTTGCCATCTGCAACTACAAGGCTTCATGTGCAGGTGTAGGAATGTCAAAAACATTACTTCTGTTCATTTATTCTATTTATGATTGATTTTCATGCCGGGTAAAGTTACCTGGACTTGTAGCCAATATTGCCTGCACCTTGATTTTTCACGTAAATATGAACTTTGCGCAGGTGGCATCAAAATTCAGTGAAAGAATTTTGGAAAAGATGGCGTTTACTATAGTCATTTAAACGATATCGCGAATAATATCCTACTAAATTGACTGGGCAATGTTACCCTTACATTATTTTCCTTTTCCATACAATTTGTATTTTGGTCTGTTAAGCGGGGAATTGACTACCGGGCCGCCTGCCACGGGCCGCCCGTCACGGGCAGGTCTGTCGCATGTCTGCTCGTCAATTCCTATGTACGGGCACAGACATGCCCGCCGGCCCGTGCCCGCAGCCTGCCCGCGAGATCGCATTTTTCCCGCGTGGGCTCGGGCAAGTCAAATGAATGGTCGCAACGGGCGGCCAGTCGTCATTTGCGCCTTGGAGAGCGACATGAGTGCACTTAAAATATTATTTTAAAACATATTATTGTAAACAATACAAACATTAAACTTAACAAAAACCAACAAAACAATTTTGACATTTGTTTAATTCCAATTACCGGTCGTATCCTTGTTTGTGGAAAGTTATGAAAGCAAGAATTACATGAACATCGATCTACGTAAAGACGCTTACAGCGAACTTATTGAGAAATCAATACCGATGCTGATCTATCATCTGTTAAAAAGAATATCAAGTCTATGAATCCACGACCGAGCTGCAGCTCTCTATCTATTCGACTGACTTGTCTGTTATGTATGTGTTCAATAGGGGCAAGCGGCAGACTTGTGCCAGACCGGGCGGCCCGCGGGCAGCCCGGTAGTGAATTCCCCGCTTAAGAGTACTATAGGGCTGCCACATATCTATAAAATTACTTAATCAACTTTTACATTACTATCAGGAATATATTATAAATATTAAATTGCTTTTGTTTATATATAAACCCATTATCATCGTTATATTATTTGGCTGGCTGAGCAAGGTATTTTTATTACTGTATAGTAATAAAAAATGACATCGATTTTTAGTAAAGTATTTAAAAATGTCCGATTTGACAACCCTAAGGATTTTTTGATACCGGGCAATGTTGTCAATCGATGATCGGAACACTGCTGGGTTAGTTTGCCCACCATCATAAGTTTTATTATATAATTCCCTGATTAATTACATTATCACTATAATACTCTACAGTCTACAGATATTATTTTATAATAGGAATTTCAAAAGCAAACTAACCTGTGGTTTCCCCATCACGCACAATTTACTCACAAATCTGCACCACAATAAAATTTGCCCGCAAAATTAATACGTACCGTTTTTCAGAAGTTCCAACAAGTTACTGAATAAAGTTAGCACTACGGGGTATTGTCAATGTTATCAGTCATATAACCTATTTTCCGCCAAATTAAACAAATATTGCCATAATATTAAAATACCTCCGTACATCGATTTGCTTAAGAATCTTAGGGCAAAGTTATCCTATGTGGCAAAGTTGGCATGTTTTACCGGTAGTGGATAGTGGATACTAAAGTAGCAATAACGTGTAGCTTTTATCCAATGAGGAATTTTCTTAGCTTTTTAATTTGATTGTCAAACAGCTTCCATTTTAGTAACTAGATGGCGTATGGGTAGACAACTATCGGTAATACCAGGGAATACCATCAATAATTGCTACATAACTGGGCAAAAGCATGTAAAACTTGATACATTTCAGTTTGAAAAAGACACAATAATATTCCAATGAATAGGATAATAAAGTTGTAATAACAATGTTTTAGTTAAAACTCGCGGGAGAAATAGCCCTATTTACCGTTGTTCACACCAAATGTCACAGGAATAATACATTTTGGTTTTGACAACATCTTACCTGCACTTGTGCAATATAATATATAACAGATATTTAGTGGTTAATATTTTACCAATAATGAACATCAAAAATCCAAATAACACAATTTGGGGAAAAATAATAAAAACCACACCGACAATAAAAAGTAGAAGTAGAAAACTCTTTCAGTTATCATGTTTTCTGTTTGACAAGCAAGCGTGTTCCTAAGCTGTTACCAGTATACTGGCCTAATTGCTTAAGCCAATGATCGCTTAGGAGTATGTAATTTTGATTGATATTACACTTGACAGTACACTGATATTTTTTAGAAACACGACCAACATGTAGTCAGTAATGCCAACCTGCAGATAATTTCAAATCGGTGGGGAACCAATAGAAAATTAGTGAGTGTCTACTGTCGCGCCGTCTGGTGGAGATGATAAAAAGAAAACATCCCATTTAATGCAACTAACTGACAGAACCACTATATGCAAACGTATAACTTCATACTTAATAGGTAACCAACTACCAACTCATAATAGCACGTGACAAGATAATTTACTAGAAATTGCACCAACAAGCGAATAGGTGAATACATAATTTAACAAGAAAACGAAGCTAATAAAATTATTCCAATTGAGTTAAAAATGGAGCTTGTTAACGTTGAAAGTCAAACTGTTGGAGGTACCTACAAACAGTATTAAACAAATATAGACTACCCGACCAAAAAAAAAGATAACAAGTCGCCTGCCACCGGTCAAAGTCGCCGCCCGTGCTGCAAAGAAGTAGGGGCGGGGCGCGTCACGCGTTAAACAAACTCGGGCGACAAGCGAGCGACAGAGACGCCAACAGCATACAGCCTTAAACAGAAGGGGACGGCGATAGCCCGCTGCTCGCCAACTCTACTAATTTAAAACTTGATAATAATTGATGTTGCGCTCAAAACAAACAGACATGGCTGACAAAAAAGGCCTGAATCTCCATGGGCGCCGGGAAACATTTTCAAATTAAAAACGCAATCGCAAGGTGAGTCGTCGATTCATTTGTTTTAGGCGCTTTCGAAATCGCGGTGATTATCAAAAAACTCATTTATACGATGAATTTTGTTAACCGAAATAAAAGGGAGTGACTGGGGCAAATTGAACGCTAATGAACGCCGAATCCGTTAAATTCAAATTAACCCTTTTCGAAATTCAAATTAGCGCAAGCGAGTAACCAAATCGTAGGACATAATCGGAACAAGTTACCGAAGACGAGACCGGTAAAAAATGCTCTCCAAATACTCGAAAAAATGGCGCCAACCAAATGTCGGTTTTGACAAAGTGAAGCTAAATATTATGACGCACTGCTAAATGGATGTTTTGATAACGGAACCTTTTCTGAGTGCGACTTTTTAGTGGAACTCCCTAAATGATACAATGTCACGAGCCTCTAGAGTTCGATTTTGAAAATGGAACTTAAAAACTTTTTTTAAATACATTTTGACTTGCACTTTGTTTTAGCCTTCTCAATCGTAGTTTCTTAGGTTTTATATTTAAAAAATTGCACCATTTAACAGAGTTGTTGCTTGGTTTACATTTTGAAGTAAGACAATCAAAAGCAAGGTTATAGTGAATAAACTACAGTTAAAACCTCAATCCGAAACTATACTTAACATTACAGGACAGTTTCTAATAAAAACAGCAATTTTATTGCATAAAAACGCTAACACATGACGCAAATTATTTTTTTCAAAGTCACAAAGCTTTGCTCATTAAAAACTCATAAAAAAACAATATTGTCAATGCTTTCTGGGCGGGCAAATTGCTGTCATGTGTGCTAATAGATGTTTTGTTTTCAAACAATTTTGTCACAGATTTTAAACCCGACCACACATGTTGCGATGTCACTTTTTTGTGCAACAGGCTAAAATTTAGATCTGTTGTTACTTGTTAGAAGTTACAATTCATGTTATTATTTATCTATGCATTACGGTAAAAAGTAGAGTTGTTTTGGTACCTAACTTTTTTTGGTTTAAACAGCTTAACTAGGTGTCTTTCTTCTTTTGCGCCTACAAATGGTACCTTATATTTTACTTTCCACAGTTCTCTACTTTAACGCATAAAGCAAAAAGTTTTCTTTTATTTCAAAAACTTATTTGAAGTAGGTACCCTGATTTTGCTAAAATAATTAATTGATAGTTTACTATTATAGTACACTCAAGATTATGAACGTTTGAAACTAAACAATAGGTACAATGCGAAGTTTAATGACTTGGCAAGGTCTACCGCAAATTGGTAACCCGAACCTAATGTGGGGCAAACATATTATCCGTTATTGTAATTATCTTAAGTAAAATGGTTAAAAGGATTGTGTTTATAACAATTATATTTAGTAAAATAAAGGATTGTTTAAATGGAAACTCATTAATGTAAGCGCAGTCTTAATATGAAAGCCATACCTAGCAGGAGTTCTGCTGAACAGATAATGTGAAAAAGTAAATCTGTCATTTTATTCATAAAATCTATAGAAATAAACCTGGAAGTTATACTAAAAGCCAAACCGTGAGCAGGTATTTTTTACACAGCTCACAAGATATCAAAAGCAAAAAAAGTGATTCTGTAGAGCAAAATCAATCATACAAAAATTTACCTCAGTAAATCAGGCATTCAAAAGTCGTGAAATTGGACTCCAAGTCCATAGAGGACACAACAGCCTCTTCGTTTTCTTTATGCCATAAGCCTCTGAGAGTAAAATACCGGGTGATTGTTATCTATCGTACCGTATGAGTGAGGAGGAACCAGGGTCACATGCTTGTAGCAATTAGTGCGGTAATGACGGCGTACTTGTAATGAGATGAACATGATCCAACGGGTGGTGCGAGTTATAAGTGAGAGCGGATTTATATTCGGCGGGAAGACCCCGCGTTTTAGCTGCACCGCGATATCACAAGCAAATGTATGTAACGATTTATTTGAATTGCGGTGCGGTAGCGCTGTCATTTGCTGTCGTGGTGTAGCCAACAAACCGCGCGTTCAGGCAGATGCGTATTAAAGCGAGCCTTCAATTAATCATTAATCATATTTGTTTGTTTGTTTTATCGCATAAAATAGTTTAATTTATATGACGTAATATAGTACCTTAGATACATATAAAAAAACGAAAAATAATGTGAATACATAATTATTGTTAACTTTCAAGCACTTTTAAGGAATTTATCAACTTGTACCTTTAAGGAAAATTAAATCTGCAATTCCGCTAGGCGCTTATCGCTTGCACGGTCGTACGTAAAATTTTCTTGAAGCGTGCGGTTTTCCATGAATCGGTAAGGGTCTAAGGGTTACAGAATATACTTACGATAATTACCTTTGTTACCTCTAACTCGGAGTACAACATTAAATCTCATATCGTTTACGTAAATTGTTGTTGTGCAAAACGTTGGCGAAGCTTTACGATACCTGATGGCTTGGTAAATTTGTTTTTATTAAACAAAAACAAAATTCAATATTCATAGTCTGTCTTTGGTTTTTGGTCTCAAATCGTGATACTTTTTTACTTATTTACCTCATACAAAGCATTGTCCTTATACCTACATTTCAGCGGGTCTTCAAAAATATAGAAAACGAGCTTTTGCCCGCGGCTTCGCTCGCGTTAAGAAGTATTATTATGTACAAACTTTCATCCCCTATTTTAACCCCTTGGGCTTGGAATTTATCAAAATCCTTTCTTAGCGGATTCCTACGTCATAACATCTACCTACCTGCATGCCAAATTTCAGCCCGATCCGTCCAGTGGTTTGGGCTGTGCGTTGATAGATCACTATGTCAATCAGTCAGTCAGTCACCTTTGAATTTTCTGCGAAGTTTAAATTTCAAATTAAGTAGAAATGCATATTTTTATTGAAAAGTTCTACTACGTTCTAACATGCCAGTATTAACACTTTTTTAAATTGTGTTCCAATTGACAGCTGATTTAAAATTGCACATGATGGCCGCTCTGACGTTGCCGCCTTGTATTTAAAATTGACATTCCGTAATTGGAGTTTACGTTTGCATTAAGTTTTATGTGTGTAATTTTATGTGGATGTGAATAAAGGTCGACTTTTATGAGATCGTTATGACTAAATACGTCGCAAAAAAAACTTGTCTTGTTATAGGGTGTTTTTGCAGTTTTTACACAATACGCCAGAGGAGTTATGTTTTTCGATGTGGGTAGGTACCTAATCATAATCTTAGTCCTGCTCCTGACTCCCAAGTCAAGAAGAATTTATTCTTTGGAGTATAAGAATGATAAATAATTGTGAATGTAAAAAGGACAATTATAGGATACTTTTTATCCCGGAAAAAGGTTTCGCGCAATAAACGAATTTTGGCGGAGTTGCAGGAGTCATCTAGTTTCTTATATCTAACTTCGCTATCATCCAAACTAATATTTTGAATGTGAAAGTGTATCTGTCTGTCTGTCTGTCTGTCTGTTACCACTTCACACCCAAACCGCTCAACCGATTTTGCTGAAATATAGTATCTATGGAGAAACTTTGAGTCCCGGGAAAGAACACACCTAGGATACTTTTTATCCCGAAAAAAATTACGGTTCCCACGAGATAAATGAATTTTGGCGCTACGAAGTTGGGGGCATTATCTAGTATCGAATATAGACACAGACCTACCGTTAAAAGCTCATACGAAGATGATCTTAGCGTAATTATCCGAACAGGTTACAATTATTTCGCCTTAATGTGCTATTTAGTTGGTATTTTTATGGTTAATCATTGACGGGGAGACAGTAAGTGTATGTTGCGGGCCTAGGCTCATTTATCAGCTGTCAGACCTAGTACCAGACCTAGTGCCTTTTAATAAAACACACGTAGGATGCAAAAAATGAGATTGAGGACCCTTTACACTGGAGGTCATAAGCAACCAGCAACAACTTCTGCAAACACCTCGCAAAAGAAAGTGATAATGATTTAGTATGGCGTGTACAGTGTATCTGTCCCTTATATAGAGTTTACTGTGAAAGTAGCAGCGATGAAAAAGCAATATAATAAGTATAAGGGACACATACATACCCTAAAGTAGACTTTGTTTTGCTACACCCTAAAGAGTTACTACTATGGAAGTATAAGCGCTAAAGTTTATTTTAGAGATGTTAATATAATTTCGATAGGTGCGACAGAACAGACAGTCTAGAGTCTAGACAGTCTAAAGACAGTAAATGCGAATGCACGCTCAGCTAGAACACTTTAAGGTCAGTCAGCAATCAAGTGATTACTGAGTGACGGGGCGGTGTGCGCACGCCTTTATCTAGCAACAGATCGCCTGAGGCAGCCTCATTACAGACACCTAACGATATAATTACGCCACCGCTAAACTATGGAATTGAATAATTAGCAACTTGTCCAGTTACTGATACAGCTATAGTCAATTACAACTAGATCCAATATTTTTGTTACAGAATTTGTCGCTGCCAAACTGTGAAACTCAATAATTAACATTTTATCTAATTGCTGATACCCATTTCCTAAATAAGTTCTTGTGATTTTTTTTTTATAGTCAAGCTGCTGCTAAAGTGTGGAATTAAATAATTAGCAAATTGTCCAGTTGCTAATTTACAACGGATACACTTTGCAATTATTATCGTGCCGAAAATTATAATTATGAATCCTACTTTACTAATAAAATTATTAACATAACACATAACAGCTTACAAGGTCTGCTTGTCTTTGGCACACTGGAAATGTGACATACACATTATTACGCTAAATATACTACTTATTACTAAATAGTAAGAGGAATGGCTTCAAAACTTTACAGTTCGGCAGTCGACTCATTAGACTTTAGAGGTAGGTTGCGCAATCCAATCCAATAATTTATGCGCAATAAATAATTTATATCTTGTAGTTATCTCGAGTATTGTTTATTAGCTTAAATAAAAGCCGACCCATCAATCATTCGATTTACATTATCATATTATATTGCAATATTAAATTAATTACATGTGACCTACAATCGTAATTTTATAAGCCCGATGCGCAGACAGATGCATAATTTAAAACGATTTACATGAACATATTATATGAGGTTATAAATACTACAATCTGCTGATGGATTGAACTAAAATCGCAAGGAAAACCTGGCGACGATAGATATTTAATTGAAAATAATTTTCTTTCGAATGAAGCATCGTTCAAGAACCATAAAATTTTTAAGCATTTTGCTTGTCTCCAGTTTCCGACGGCTTATAAATCTTTAGTTTAGTTCTTACTTTAAGACAAAATAAATCTTATGTTGTTTATAAGCCAGTTTCTGCTAGATATTTTATACGCTTATTTATATTTTATACGAAAATATATCATGGTAAATTAGAATTACGCAGTTTATTTTTTCGATAAATTCTATTTTCATATTAAATCCATCAAATCAATTTGTAAAGAATTTATAGATTGAAAAAACCCTGTTCCTTATTGGCGTACAATATCAATTAATTAAACTCTTTTGACATGCCACTTTAAAATAATATATTCTTTACGTAGAATAACCAATAAAATCAATGACATATTATTATGCTAGCTACGACCACGTACTGAAATCAAATTACCTACATAATATTTCAATTACCAAATTTAAATATTATGTAATTTGATTTCAGTACAATAAAAAATTCTAATGTTACTACAAAATTAATAATCATAGACAGAAATCACGACACACAAACAATCTTGATTTTTTTTTCTTAATTTCAGTGTTCTATTACCAAAAGCGGCCAATTCGGAAAGTGTCCGGTTAAGTTTGCAAGCAACAATAACAACGCTATTAGCTCGCAGCGAACTGTCATTGCAACAATGGCCGACTTACAAATCGACTAGTTCACATTTATCCACGTTTATCGCTAACCAGTATTTGTCATCGATACTTATTATGTTAATTATAATAAGGATACTAAATGCAGATATATCAATAAACTCTTGTGAAATTTGTAGGCAGACATAAAAATACTCACAAACTCTTTTGACAAACAAATTAATACTTAATTGAGAAATAGATATACATATTGTGTTCTCAAAATGTAATTGTAGAACAAATTTTGTTCACATAATGCACCCAAAATTTAATAATAACTAATGAGATAATGTTGTTAGCATTTTAGCAATAAAAAATTGTGATAATAAGGAAAATCTAAATTTTTACTAACCTTATCCAGTTGAATCTTCTTTTAACTGGTCTTGTGATTCGTAATTAAAAAATAGCATCTTTATAATATAATCTCTCTATCTCTCTTCTAGTACTATTTCTCCAAATTCATCTTTCCCTATCTCTAGAACCTACCAAAAAGGTTTTTATCTACCAACTTCTAATGACCATTGCCCATCACGTGATAAACAAAACTCACGCACAACGTAATTTAGTTTTTCTCGACGCTAATAAAAACATCAATCTCGGAGGCGATTAGAACGCATCTCGAAAACCAATACCTTATTATCCATTTTACAATCCGGTTTGAGCGACTCGGCCTCACAATAAATCGGTAAATTATTAACTTTTGTTATAATAACCTTTTTGTGTTAATTGTTATGTTTTGTCAGTATATATTATGTAAAATAGTGTCCCCGGTATGCCACCTTGGTGCACTCCTGAGGTGGATTTGCATTTTTATTTTGAAAAACTGTAACCTTACTAAAAATTGTTAAATTAAAACACCAGTATAATTCTTTGCGGACTTCATTATACAAATTTTATTTTACCACGGAATATCAGTGCAATTGATCATTATAATTTTGGCATAACGGTCCAGTTACACGAAAAGTAATTATTTAAATATAGTGCATTGATTTATTTTATCAATTTTCACATAATCGTCGTTCATAATAAACATTAATATGTACTTAATTAATATTATTGTTATTACAACAGTTCCTTCCAGTACAAAAGAACAACATAAATTTTGCCATAGGTATGGTTTTTGATAATTCGGATTTTTTCAAAAAATTAAATGTCACATAAAAAAGTAATTTTTGTTCTTGAAAGTTTTAAGCTCCTCCTAATTCCACAGTCAATCACATCAAAACAGTCCTAAAATTCGAATGTTAATAGTTTTTTTATGTGTTCGAACTTCGAAGTCAGGTTTTTATAAGCCTAATAAATCCTAATAGTTCCGCGGTTGTAAAATAACACTTATTATATTAGAGGTAATGAGCGGCGGCCATGTTTGATGTTCGCAACCCGACCGTCGAGCGGAGACCGCGTCTTGTTAATAGCATTATAAATGTTTAATCCCATTCGTAATGCGTCGAATTATACTTTATTGAGAGGATTCGAATTTAGATTGTATTGTATGACAACGAAGAAGAAAAAAATTCCAAGAAGGTGGAACTTTTGCAAAAGATTTTGAATTCTAACGTGTCTATATGAAAACTACATAAAATTGAAGACGAAATGTGAGTAGGCGGATGAAATAGAAAGCGTTTTATATTACGATCTAAGGTATGATGTATGTAAAGTTATTGGAAAGGCATAAAACGAAATTGAAAGTATTTTATAGCAGAATATATAGACTGAAGAATAATATCTTTTGTTTATAAAGAAGAGAATAATAACCGTAAAAATATAGATGAATCGTGATCCATGAAGCATGAACTTTTAAAATCTTAATTGATGCTATAGATATTTAGCTATACTATAAAATAGATAGACATTGTGGAGTTAATTTTACTAGTTTTCAAGTTTGGAACTTATAGGCAGTTGTCACTAATTTCAAAATTAAAAAAAACTAATTTCAAAACGGTGACTTATCAGATATCAGTGATATTACTTATCAGTTATCACTCACAAAGAAACTCCATTGCTTTTGCTTTGAGCGATACATTGAATAAGTTCATTCAAATATCCCCGTCATGGACTGCGATGAGGTGTTCCTTGTTCCTTGGGGATAAGGTTCAAGTGTCAATGGGAGCGGGAGCCGCCGAGTCTCGGGGTTTAATCGGACTTTAATAGCGGCGGCGTTTCTCAAAGACCAGTGTTTTAGGGTATTACAGACCATAGTCAAATTGACAGGGTATCCTTACCTTGTATCGTGTCAAAAGTGAGAGTGTGTGGCTTTACATTTATTATCTGGAGTCGTTCTAATATTTTTTTATTTTAACCTTGTTAGGCTTTTAGCACGTGATACTAGTTTTTCTTATATTGTATCTTTTATGTTTTTTAAGTAATAGAAACAATAAAGTTTTTATGCTAAGATTGAGCACTATGAAAGAACGAAACAAAAGTTTTACCAAACATTTTTTGTTCGCATGGCACCCTGTTAACCTACAATTTAGCATTACCCCTCCATAACATTCAAAAATCAAAATTCAATTTCGGAACATCGTTCCGAATAGTTTTTAATTTCCTCTCTGACACCCGCGGCTCATAACTAGGCAATACGTGACCGCGGCGCCTTTGATACGAGCTTTTTGCTTTTACCATTTACAGGTTTTTTATTTAATTCATTTTTGTTACTGGCAACAATATTACGAGGCGGCTACCGGGCTAAAGGGACCTTTGTAATTTGGTTTTATTTATGCAAAATAAGAATCCTCATGATTTATAAGACGACTTTAATAATAGCGGTTTTTAAATTAAATTCTCTGAATGCCTGTCTTATTAGCACTTTTGAAATTAATAATGATGTCCTGACAGAGACGTATGAACGTAATTATTCTTAGTGAAATAATAATTGTGTGGACAGTGGTGTTATTAAATTGACTTTTGGGTCTTATTCACAGAAAAAATCGATTTTGAATTTTGATGTTTTATTTAAAAATCAGTGCTTCAAGTCTAGTTTTCCTCATAACGAATAACGTGTTATTTTATCCCTGAGTTTCTATAACGTGTCTAACTATAACCATGTCACTTGTCAGACATACATAATATTAATAATATAACTTTGATTAAGGGACCATTGAAATATTTAGCACCTTTATAAGCTCATTTAACTCATCCGTTACTTACCTTCGCCGAAATGCAACATGACTAATTCCAGAAGTATGTCGAACCTAACTTTCAGTTTCTTCGACTCTAGTTGAAGACATGAGTGTACATAAAGTGGGTAGCTAACAGTTTGAAAACTGTCGTTTTTTTCATAAATGGAGGCTTTGCGGCCGGAAAAATTATTAAAAATCAAAAAATGTTGCTTCCATGTATAGATAGATAATATATTGGCTAGAATCTAGCTTATAATATATCAAGGTATACACGGAAGCCACATTTTTTGATTTTTTTAAAAATATTACGGCCCTAAAGCCTCTAGGCCTGGAGATAGTGACACAAAATTCTTGGTGATTTGATCCAGTATGGCGGTTTTACAGGGGTATAATTACGTAAAGGCAAAAAGGAAAATGATGGTCATAGCGCTCGCACTGGCAGCCCAAACGCATGGGCGTTAATCGAACGTGTCGGATAAATAACGAGTGTTGAACGATTTGTTCCACAAAAATGATTGTATTTTCTGATAGTCGAAAAAAAAGTCAGAAAAGTGTGTCAGCTCCGACGCACGCGGCACGACTGGAGTTTACTCCTTGAGTACGAGTATCTAACCATATGCAAAAAGAGTTTATTCAACTGAAAAAAATTAATATCATATGAAATCAGATGTTCCGGCAATATTATCTACACCTAGGTTTTACCCCTCGGATTTTTCTCATACCGGGCGCCTTATATATGAAAATCGATTCTTAAGGAGTAAACTCCAATAAGTAGGCGAAAGCGTAATGCCATACTTGTCGAGTGCGGCTTACAGCCCGCAATACCGACGCGAATACGTTAATTTTAATAAAAAAATTGAACCATTTGTACCAGGAAAATTTTTGCATAGCTAATCATCGTCGAGTAGCCATTCACGAAAATCACCTTGCCATACTTTCCCGACAGCGCCCAATGGCCGCCATACCACTGCAATGGTGCAAGATTTTTTTTTCGCCAAACGATTTGTGCCAGTATGGCATTTAAATTTTTGGAAAGTATTTGACAAAATATGACCGTTATTATTTTTCCCATACTTCTAGTAGGGGGAAAAAGTGCTGCCATACTTGAAATACTTATTAATTGACACGTTTTAATAATACGACTATAAGGGCCTGTTTCACCGCTTCCTGATAAGGCTATCCACCACTTATTTTGACAGATGGAGTATGGAAAATCTGTCAAATAACCCTATCGGGCACCATATCAGGAAGCGGTGAAACAGGCCATAAGATACGTAAAATAATTTTTTACATCATGTCATCATTGTAGTCTCGTTATATTTTGACAATTGTACCAAAAAAAAATTGTTACAGATTGTAACCATGGGGCGGGATGACTATCGGACTTGAGCAAAAAGTGATAAAAATTGGACGATTTGCACCAGTATGGCATTTGGATTTTTGGAAATTATACGATACAATGTGACCATTATTATATTTGCCATACTTGTAGTAGACGGAAAATGTGGCGCCATACTTGAAAAACCGTTTGAATTACGTATGAAATCTTAGGATTTTGAAAAAATATTATTCACATTCGCTGCCTCCCACAGGTATGGCATTATCAGACTCCTATTTATGATCATACAGGGAACTGTTTAAAAAAGATTCAGGGTGGTACAAATCATTTGGCGAAAAAAAAAACTTACACCTTTGCAGTGGTATGGCGGCCATTGGGCGCTGTCGGAAAAGTATGGCAAGGTGATTTTCGTGAATGGCTACTCGACGATGATTAGCTATGCAAAAATTAGCCTGGTACAAATGGTTCATTTTTTTATTAAAATTAACGTATTCGCGCAGGTATGGCGGGCTGTAAGCCGCACCTGACAAGTATGGCATTACGCTTTCGCCTACTTATTTTTTTTCGACTATCTGAAAATACAAGCATTTTTGTGGAACAAATCGTTCAACACTCGTTATCTATCCGACACGTTCGATTAACGCCCACGCGTTTAGGCTGCCAGTACGAGCGCTATGACCATCATTTTCCTTTTTGCCTTTACGTAATTTTAATTATACCCCTGTAAAACCGTCATACTGGCACAAATCACCAAGAATTTTGTGTCACTATCTCCAGGCCTACTCCATTTATGAAAAAAAAAGAATCTAGCTGCTAGATGATGCAGTAGATTGTTGAAATTGGGGAAAAATGAGTACCTCTCTCTCTCTCTTAAGTCTTATGTTGTGAAATAACAGTTACCCCACTTCATCCACTCACTTCTTCAGTTATGAATTATGATAGAGAATCGCACAGATGTATATCCTAAAGGCGATTGGTTCTCCGAACAAAAAATACCACATTGTCTGATAGTGATTCCAAATGGCGCGGGCGCGGCGGTCTGACCAAAGGTCTGCATAAAATTAGGCGGTCCTACGCGAATTAGTCGGTTATTATTTTTATTGGCAGGGTGTTGCCAGGTACCTATTGTGGGAACTAGAATTATGACCTATCTATTAATAAGATGAATTCATATCCTGTCTGTTTGTTAAAATATGTTCTTTAACATATAATACGAAGACATCAACATAGATAGAATGGTTTGTCCAGTCTGTATCTTAAGGTAAGGCAGCTAGGGTTCTCAAGACTTGATAGTTGATTCTTATCCTGATTTTAGCTTAGGCTGCCTTCACACTAGCGTTTGTCCAGCGTAGGCGTTCGATGAACGTATACGCGGCGCAGACGCCGCTACAACTACGTCGCGTTGTCGCCGCTTCTCTACTGGAACAATCAGTAGGTACGCTGCGCTAGCGCCGCGTGTGCGCGACGTATACGCCGCGTTACTGCGGTGTCATGCAATGTACCCCTGTGCACGCGTTGATTCTTTCATTCGTAGACAAGACAATACGACGTAAAATGAGTTCAACAACAGAAAGTACTTTTGACATCGAAATGATTGTACCATCGAGGAAATTGATTCCTATGCAGTTGATACTTGATAGACCAACGTTATTTGGCCGAATATGTCAATTCAATGTTAATTGTGATCTGTCTGCTGGATTTGACGTAACGCAACCAAACTACTTAGGTCCCCAATTTGCATAGGAATCAACTTCTCTGATAGTACATGACACCGCAGTAACGCGGCGTATACGTCGCGCACACGTGGCGCTAGCTCAGCGTACTGATTGTTCCAGTAGAGAAGCGGCGACAACGTGACGTGCGCGTCGCGTTGTACCGGTGCGGCGTCTGCACTGCGCATACGTTCATCGAACGCCTACGCTGGACAAACGCTAGTGTGAAGGCAGCCTTAGAGCCATAGTCCAACAATGAAATACGCATTTTTAAATCGGTTATTCCCTACAGGCTACATCATAACAATTTGGGAAGATATTATCTACTTGTTCTTAAATCTTAATGTTATAGACAAGAGTCACAAAATTTCATAGAAATTGATATTCAATTTAAAAATCTAGGCTCTAGCCTAATATAAGTCTGAACTCTGAGCTTACTAATGGCTTTACATTTGACCCCTCTTAAAATGGAAGTTAATATCAGGCAAGTGTATTTTTAGCGTCTGATTATACATATAACAAACTTTGCACTCTACAAAGAGTCATATTATTTGTTTCATCCTGTAAAGTTTTTTATAGATATTATTAGATAAATTATTTTATTTAATATCTAAATTCCTTTAGGTTTGCGTACAAAATCAAAGATATTATGGACCAGTCACAATATTTTGACTGTGAACTAGGATGTCTCAAAGATTGTTGAATAAAATTCATGTGACCAAAACTAACTAATTTATTTTTTGGAAGTTACATTACTAACATAGTTTTAGGTTTATTGTTTACTAAAAAAACATGGCCTGCAATAAACGTATTTATATTTTATTTTTAAACAACGACTCTATTTCTTGTTTTTAGTGGCGACTGCTGTTCGTAAATCGTACTTTTTCACACAATATTCTTTCCACACTTTAAACCCGCCATAGTATCCGCTACGAAATTCCAAAAATTAACATAAATTAGCCGTGTAAACATTTTAAGTCGGGCAAAAACGTAATTAATTCTAGAAATGTTGAATTCATTCACACCAATAAAAAAGGCAGTGAAAGACGAGATAGCATCGGTGTGGGAGCGAGAGGTGCGTGCGAGCGGGACGGGGAGAGGCGGCAGACGCCAAAGGCTGCGGCGTGTGCTAATTGGAGAGCGCTCGAAGATCAAAGGCGCCGACTCTACAACGTTTATATTAGGCAGGTACACTCCTGCGCATTGATTAATTTCGTTCGGTAATTAGTGACCTTTTGTTAGGGAGGTTGTCTACCGCGAGATACCCCACTAGTAGAATTGATCGAAACGTGATTTTGTACCTTTTTTCTACGCGATTTTACGTGAAAATTAGGATTACCTATTCTTGGACCCACAGGTAGAATATGGATTAAAATAGTCGTAGATTTTCTACACGATTAATACTTCGATCGTGGGAATCGCAGACACAATACATTTTCAATTGTTGGCAGCCGGGTGCTCTTAAACGTATTAAGGTAATTGTTGGGATTTTTTTTTTCAATGTAGAGCATGAGCTTTTTTAGCTCTTGTTGAATTTTGTCGGGATTTTGTTGATGGACCTGTGTGTGTTGTAACTTGCAACCATTAGTTCACAAATAAAATAGCTCTATGTAGAGCTAGTCACATTAGCAATACGCTACAATTATTTCCAACGACAGTGCCCGACGGATTGCAATAGTTATTATGGTTTGTACTTTTAAAAACTAAAATAAAACTTTGTTAAGCGATTTTTATAATGAACAGTAATAAACCAAACAGCCAACATCATAATATAAAACATTTAAATTAAAAAAAAATAGGTAACACATTTTAAATTTTTTAATGCAAAATCACTATCATTCAAGTCTAAACAAAATCACAATTTTTCAGAGTTACAAAAAAACATTAAAAATAAAATTATAATCTCTACATGTGACAAAGCGTCAAGCGTGAAGTGTAGAGTGAGGCCGTTTCCTACGGATTCGCTCCGGGCTCTTTCATCCCTGGATCCCTCGGAGATTTACCTAATTGGATTACAAACTGACGTTTATGGTAGAGTTTTAAACGTCATAGTGGTAATGTCAAGAATCAAAGCCGCCTCCATACTAATATTATAAATACGAAAGTATGTCTGTCTGTTACCTCTTTAGGTCAAACCACTGAACCGATTTTGCTGAAATTTGGTATGGAGATACTTTGAGTCCCAAGAAAGAATATAGGATACTTTTTATCCCGAAAAAATGTACGGTTACCGCTCAAGTGGGAACCGTAAATTTTTCGGGAGGAAGTCGGTTAAAATATAATACGACGAAATTTCAAAACAATGTTAAGATTTTGTTTTGTAAATACATAGTAAGAAAATGAGTAAGTACCTAAGGAATGATCCTTAGCTATAAATTATAATAATTTTGATAAGCTTGGACATAAGCCAAAAAGATAACTACATAATTAAAATTTTATTGTCAAGAGTACCTACTAAACCTTATAATATTCATCTCGATCAGGCTAAGCGGTTCAAATTCATAATAAGTGGTTGCGGTAGTTAGATGGGAACTGATAACGTCGGCCCGCGGCCTGGCAAATGGCTCAATCTATGCCATGGCTAATTGCTAAAAACAAAAGTAAGTTTTTTTTTACTCGCAGTTGACAAGACCTTTAAGCTAACGACAAAAGACAACTTATCCGTGATCTAATGGTTTGGCTGCCGACTCAGATGATCCCTGTGTTGAAAAACTAAAAAAATTGCTTAGGCCAATGCTGGTCAGCTGATTGTATGATTGATCATGAATTATCTGAGCTTTCAGTCTTCCCATTTGTATACGACAAAAAACTTAGTTCTAGTGTTTGCACACTTGGGCAATATAGAAATACTCCGGTCGCCACCATAACCAAATAATTGTGGAGGTATATTTTTGTATGTCACACTGGTTAAAGATAGGCCACAATATAATTGAAACTCTTCATAATTTCCACACAAAATCTCAAATTTTTTCTTGCTCTATCTCTCCACATTATAATATTATCACAGCTATGATATAAAGTTAATACAGAATTTATGCGAAAGCTCCAACCGGTTTAACATATGGACACCGCCGGTGGTCGGTGGAACTAATTTCAACCATTAATACTAACGTGTAATAACTATGGTCCGACCAATTACCTCGGACAGTGAACTTTAAGTTGTCGGCATAAGGTCCATTTAGTAACGGTTAGGATTGTTCAAATGTTTTTTTAATTGACACGAATTTAAGGCAAAGGAATTGAGATTCCAAATTAGGTATTTAATGTTACTTTTTTCTGTATTCTAGAAAGATTTCGGTTACACAAATCAAAGCAAGTTAAACGAACTCTACAACAACATAATAATAACATCTACTTACTCCTTTTTTGTTTTTGACCCATGGATCTAAAACATATCTTTTTTTCTCGTAAAGTCTAAAATTAAAAGTATTCCATATCCTAATGACAAATATCATAGTAAGTTAAGAAATTATATTATGATACAGCTCTTCATTTAAGGGCCCTCTCTCCCTAAATTAGCAGGTCGATTATCTGTCAGTGCGAATATCGACGTTAATGGCATTAAAATAACATTCATAACAGCGCGCCTTGTACGGTGGCGTTTACGACGCTCGCCGCGTCCATGATAGGGCGAAATAGGAGAAAAAACGTTTTTAAGGCTTAATATAATACATATTTCAAAAAAGTAAAAAAACAAAATTATTAACTTATGTATTGCAAAGCAGTAGATATTTTTTATATATTCTTTTGATAAATAATGAAGGAGTAAAGTGGTTTCATTCAACGATTTGGAGGATTGGAGGTGATTTGGTTTTTTATTTCTTTATTATGTGATACCGATAGAAAAAATATGGCAAAACCAAATTACGTATCATATCATGTAGATTACTAATTAATTTTTTTCAGATACTATAATTTCTCTGTTAATGCCGATGAAAAGTTGTTTCATCTGCACGCTTTTTTCGAAAGAGCAGCCTTAAGTAATTTGAAATGATTATTCAGAACTTCGCTAAAACTGGCTTGAACTGGTGACTTATTTTCGCATCTCAATCACGCTCGCTATTACTGGAAACACTCTCGGTGTTACCAGGCTACCGGGCCGGTTAATTAAGGCGTGTTTATTTATTGCTGGTAACCCCGATCGTTACGGGAGACCCGGCCCGCGGTCCTTCACAATAAAATGAAATATTATTCTAATTATTATATCGCTGGCTGGTTTCCAGAGTGGCTACTGTAGAAAAACTATTATAGTTGTCTATCTTATAGCGTTTTCAGCACATAAACTACGTATTGCATTGCTTAGTGCAATACGTAGTTTATGTTCTTAATTTAAACTTCGCTTATTTCGGCCCACCCTGCCCCTGCCCCCGGGGCAGTTCACATGCCGAAAACGATATTAGCGTGTTTCTAATAGGAGTGGCGCGTTTTTCTATTTGTCAATCTGTCATAAATCCTTTAGATTTTAGAAGATCTTCGTTGGGGATTGGAGTAGGTTCTGAAATATAACCCAGTATACTGACCAGTGTTCAAGACATCTAGAGTTGACGCCAAGCTGATGATTCCTTAGCGCTAGTACATTGACATTGTTCGTATTATATCTATACGAGTATAAATAATACGTCAAAACGTACGTTTATCTCGCTGACATACCAGTACAATATGGGATTCGTGACGTCACGAGCATAAGTCATTACACTGGTTAAAATTTTGGAACTCATGCCAAGGATGTACCTATTTATTAATTATTTAATTAAATTTAGAAATTTCTAGAAAGGCAAAGTGTTTAGGCAATTTTTTAATCACTAGATTTGTAGGATTACTTCCTAGTTGCAGATCTGCGGTTGACTAACGCAACGACAATTTCTACGCCGCAAGCTTCTATTGCGTTAGGCTACATTTCGAAATGCTTAATTCAGTAATTAGACTGCGGGGCTTTTACCCCATGAATTCCTAAGTTTTTGAAGTGAAAACTTCAAACACGAACTCGAACTCGAAATGATTAAGGATTTCGATTAAGTAATAAAAAAAAATCGATATTTTAAAAATTGATTTTCATAAAAAAATTGTTAAAAATTTAATCGATTGTAAGGGTTTCGATTAATTAACAAAACGATTTTTTAAGAATCGATTTTCATAAAAAATGGGTTAAAAAATACACAACGTTAATATTAAAGTTTTCACTTCTGCCGGCACTCCCGGAGTGCAACCCGTCTTTTTTTTCAACTGGCAATTGGTTCACAACATATTCCCACTGCAACTGTGTCGCCAGGATCAACAGTGGTAACCAACCAGGAAACCCTTTGATAATAATATGATCTCAGGGAACCCGAGAGACGTGCTAAATCTGTCTTGGGACCCACAACGAACTTAAGAAAAAGAAAGGTAGGTAGAAGTAGCGTAGTTTAATGAATGTATGTGCGTAATAACCTACAGCTGTTTGCTATCTTAGGCCCTGTTTCACCAATTCCTGATAACTTATAAGTGCTGGATAGGCTATCCACAGCTTTTTTGACGGACGGAGTATGGAGTATCTGTATTGTGGATAGCCTATCTGGCACTTTATCAGGAAGTGGTGAAACAGGCCCTTAATGTTTTATGTGTTTGGTTATAAAGTTAGAACTTGAACGAAAAATGGGTTTAAACTTTAACGATAACCTGCAGGACCACGGCTGGTAAGATAAAGTAAGTATTAAATGTAGGTATAGTTCTTGCAATCTACGAGTGCGCGTCGCCTTTATTTGTAGTTGGAAATGTGAATAGACATTTTCGTTAAGCGCATCACACACGGTGAAGATAATATAATATTTTATCTTAAGATGCCCAAATATAAAATATTATAGTATCTTAAGCTATCACACACGGCTAAGATACGATAATATTAAAAATATGTTCATTTCCTTACGAGTCTGCGTTGGTGCCACACGTATTCCTTGTTAGAGTTCTATATACAGGGTGATTGACTGAGTGATAACTAATAACTTACTTCTTGATTTGTTAGACAGCTTCTCAAACGATGATTCTGATATAGAATGTGAAATGCAGATTGCAGTAGCACATTCCAAAAGGAGAAACATTTGGATAGAGCCTCACATAAAAAAGAGAAAAACCTGCGGCGAATTTAACCTTTAGGGTCTACACAGACGGACTGCATTTCAACTGCAATCCAACTGAAAATTGCAGTTTGAATGCAGTTGACACGACTGCAATAGAACTGCAAACCAAACACGCAGTCGGATTGCAGTTCATTTGCAGTCGGCGTGCAGTCGTGTGAACTGTTTGATTTGCAGTTCTATTGCAGTCGCATTGCAGTCGTGTCAACTGCATTCAAACTGCACTTGAACTGCAATTTACAGTTGGATTGCAGTTGAAATACCGTCTGTGTAGACCCTTATCAATATCTGTCAACGAAGAAGTTTCAGGAGTATTTTAGAAATTCAAGAGAAACATTCATTTCGATTCATGAGCTTTTTAAGCAATAATAATAATAAAGCAATAAATTATAAGTCAATTTTATTTAAAATTATCCGAAATGTTACTTTTTCCCTCAAAATGTTACTTTTCGAATGAGAGTAGGTATGTAACTTTCTAACATACAGCACTGGCAACACTGCATCCACTAGTGCGTCCGATCACCGATGAGCCCGCTGCTCGACACAAAAACACCCTGTACCTATTCATAAAGATATATTTCGCATCTTATGACAACATATTAAGATACGAAATATATATTTCGTATCTTAAGATAAAATATTAAAATACGAAATATATATTTCCATATCGCTCGGTACCTATCTTAAGATACAAAATATATAATATAAATTAACTTCGTCGTGTGTGATGGTTCATAGGATTTGTATGGTGAGCGATATTCTAAAATATGCTCTAAGATAATATATATTTTATATTATCTTCACCGTCTGTGATGCGCTTTAGTGTGTGTACCCGACGGAGCAGTCAGTAGCGAGCGAGCCATGTACGCGTGTATAGACTAAAGATATGGTCACTCACACAACTAAGGGCGACGCGCACTCGTAGATTGCAAGAACTATATAGTTAGTTGAGATAAACTTGCATTTAGAAGTTAAAACTGATTTGCTAAAAATGCCATAAAACAAAAGCTGCACCAAGCTGAACAAGCTTAATTATTAGGTAGAAACAAATCGTTAACAGCTGATATCGGTATTAATCACCAATGAGTGATTAAAGTCTTATCGAAAACGTTACAGCCCATAAACACAATACAAATCGTTCGCGCCTGATAAGTAAATCCATTGGACACGACTGATAACAAATACTTGATTAAATTATGTTTACAGAATCCTGATTGGGTGAGCGTGATATGTATGTGACGGACGTCCTTAAAATACGAGTAATATGTATAAATTATTATTGATCAATTATTACAGTGATAAAATTATAGTGTCAATATGTTTGCTATTTAATCCTTCGATCGGGATTCTTGGAAATCTATTGTTATTCTATTGTTGTCGCGGTCACCTGTGTCCGGGCTTTATGGGTTACTATATAAGTCTGTCTGCTTCAAAGATGTTTGCTTGTTTTAACACAATAATAAATATTTATTTTATTAATGATGAAATGAACTTTAATTACTATTATTAATATGGCTGAATTATATTATCTTATATATGTCGCAGCCGACTGGTTAAAATAGCCGTTCAATCAAACAGCCAGTCCTTTGACTGCGGCTAGCTTTTTAATTGAATATTTCAGTCGCTCGAAACGTTCAACACTACAGCTGATTCAAGCCGCCGCCGTTTGATTGAATTAGTTCAGCGCTCACCACCGCGGCGCTAGGTGCGTTTTGTTTACAATATGGCGTCAACTAGCCGGTGTTTTATGATTGTATTAAGTTACTTTTCGTAAATATACGTTACAAGTGTTTTTAAAGTGACAGAAATTATGGGGGGCACATACGAGTGAATCAAAATTTAAACAAATATTCTAATTTCGAGGAGAAAGTACGGGATTATGAAATGCATCACGAAGGTATTAATTGCAATTGTGTTCAAAATGAGTTAGAATACAATTTATTCTGCATATTATCATTGCGCTTGTGTAATAATAAAATTAAACTAATGGTCAGCTTAGTTAATTTGCCACTTAACCAGTTAGCTAAGCGTCGTCTAGCTGTAGTGTTGAACGTTGCAGTCAACAAGTCGGCTGAACGACGTATAGCCGTGTGATTGAATGGCGCTGTTCAGTCAAAGGGCTAGCTATTTGCTTGATAGGCTATTTAAACCAGTTGGCTGCGACATATATAAAATTCTCTTGTCACAATGTTAGTCCACAAACTCCTCCGAAACGGCTTTACCGATTTTTACTAAATTTTATATGCATATTCAGCGGGTCTGAGAATCGGCTACTCTGTACTTACTATATTGATAAGTGCATTTGTTGAATAAATAATAGTAAATTATTACAACTCGAGAAAAACGACGACTATGATAGCGATGGACGTTGCCATGGTGACATACTTATTTAGTCACTACAATAAAATAATACGGGCGATATAATAGGTACTTTATAATATTATGGCAAAGAAACGTTTGCCGGGACAGCTAGTAATACATATAAACATAAATAGACTTGTGTAATGGCCACCCGTTTCACCACTTCCTGATAAATGTCGGATAGGCTTTTCGCAAATTATCTTACAGATCCTAGAGTAGGTATCCTTCAGATAAGTTGGAAGTGGTGAACCGTGAAATAGGCCTTAATAATATCTTAAACCTACATAATATTAATAACTAATTAGGTCGGTTTAACTTTGAACTTTCACAAACTCTAAACGCAGGAAAATAAAACGACCAACTGGTCTTCATTGTTTTGCAAAATTCGTCTTATTGAAACAAGTAGGTCACACACACAAAACATTTAAAAACGATTGTCTTATATAAAATTTATTCTTTCATTATAAAAGAAAGTCCACCATCTGGTGTACGCGTTAAAGTAAAACGAGACTTATTACAACTCATTAAAACATTAATTCGCACGCACATCGTCCTATATTGTTCTCGTTTCGTGATGAAGATGAAAAGGATATGGAAATTTTTATTCCCAAATCGATACAATAGAGCTAATTTCGAATAATTTCCGAAAATATTACTTTCCATTCAAACGCATTTCAAAATTCGCACGATACATTTAATAGCTCTTATAATTAAGTATTGAAATACGCTGTCTGGCGGCATTATTATAACTTATTAAAAGTTTTTAATTGTTGGCGCTTTACACATGTTACTTATATTGAACATTTTATTTTAAGTGATCTCTTAATTATGTTTGTGGTAGAGCGAAGATAATTTGACATTATAATATCAAATGAGTTTATAATTAACTTATCTTTCTTATAATTTTAAGGAGAGAACATTGTAGCAATACTTTATATGTAGGTTGTTTTGCATTGAGTTAGCTCAAAAACATTTCGACCGCTTTTAATGAAATTTAGCACAGACCAACAATATTATTATAGCATACCTACTACAGTCATTTTGGGTAACTTTGAATTGGGGTTTTAACTTATAATAAATAACAATACATTTTTATAAAATTATGTATGTGTTCAAAGTTAAACCGCAATTCAAAGTTGCCCAAAATGAGCTTATTGCCTCCTGAGAAGAAAATTCACGAAATATGACAATGACAGCTGATATAATAATATTATATCTGTCATTGTCATATTAAGTACTACTTTTATTAGCCGATTTTAGTTTCAAGTAACTTGATATACAAGTTTTTAAAATATAAATTAGGGATACATAGATATGCTCAACGCCCAACCCCTACTACAAAACTCACATGGAACTTACATAATTACTAGAATCGATATAATCGAACTCGATTATTGATCAATTAACTTATCTACATCTCGAAAACGGAAAGGTGTGAAACTTAATGGGTGGGTTTTTTACTATCGATTATATTCGAGTTGATTTAGGCCAATGGCTCGATTGGTTTTTTAAATTTTGGGTTTTAGGTTATGTATTTTATATTATGTGTCTACAGGTGTGTTTTACAGGTAGCATTATTTAATTTAGATTAGGTTTGTGGAGTTTTACCCGGCAGAAGGATAGCTGTGTATTTCTAAGTACCATTTTTTTGGCTTGCTCTATACTAGAGTCTAGAGTCTATAGCTAGAGCATTAGCTTATATGCATAATGCGGCTTATTTCTGTGCTTACGGTATTCTTATTTACTTATATCAAGTTTTAGACAACCGGCAAAAGTGGGGGTATATTTTATATTTTATAATTCTGTAGTGCCATTTTGCCAAGGAGGTCTTACCTCCTTCAACCTTTTTGACTTCAAGGAGTTGAAGACACCAACATATATTTGCTTTTAAGTAGGTACTACTCTACGAATAATAAAAACTAAGGAAACGTAACTCCCATACTAGTACCGTTTAAGATTTGGTTCCTTTCGAACTGTCATGACTGTAACGTCAGCCTTTATACCGCTCATGGCCACCTAAATATTGCAAATGTATTGAAATGTGTACCTAAGGTACACTATTTTGACAAGTATTTTGGAGCATGTTTTATGACGGAGTTACTCTTCCTTAGTTTTTATTATTCGTAGGTACTACCAAAGAAGTTGATTCCTAGGCAGATGGCAGACCTACGTCATAGTTTGGTCGCGTTATGTCGAACACAGCCGACAGACACCGACTAGGCCCACTCGACTTTTGGATATCAAGGGAACGGAGGGCTATTTGCACTGAACGGTGATGAAACCAAATATCCGACATGACGCTCGTGCATAGTAGTATGGTCGGCGGTTTCTGTCCCCCGTCATCTCGGATCAAGTTTGACGCAAAGAACTTACCCAGAAGATCGGATTTGTCTTTTTTTGCGTCATGGACAAACGATCCATTTTCGACATGTAGGGTTGGTAGGGTTGGCTTGCAGAAATTCCCTTCAATAGCTTTGGCCAGAGACCAGAATGCACGGGTTCTCGAAGGGAAGCGCTAGAGTCTCTCACCTATTCTATTGACGTGCTGTTTCTTTGCCCGAGTGATCTCTTTCTTGAGGACTTCATTTTATATGTGCTGGTATTTAAATCCCGAGCAGACACTGCATTGGCCCAGGATTGGTAAGCCTTCTGCTTCCGGCGAGAAGCTTTTTTGGATGATAAACCAAACCAGGGACGAAATCTACCGCAAGTTGGCACTACAGAGGACGGAATGAAAAGCTTCATCCCTTGCATCACCACATTAGCAACGGAGTTATCCTTAGCAGTGTTGTCGTAATCATCCGGCGAGAAGCACAAGTACAAGTCCAAGAATAGGATGCAAAAAACGACCTCATCCCATCCCAGCCCACTCACGACGGTATTTAACAGCACGCTGTCGCAATACCCTCGTAAGTGGCACAGAACTCCTATTAAGGCAATGATCCAATAAACCAAGTGGTGTGGTCATGGATGCTAGGTAGCCATCAGGATTTGAAGTCAGCAGAAGGTCTAACAGGGAAGGATTGCGACCGTCTACATCTGGGATTCGCGTAGACGTAGCAATCAGTTGTGTTAAGTCGTTCGCAAGGGCAAAGTCACAAACAGATCTTCCCGCATGATCAGTTTTACTGGAATTCAGCCAGTCGGCGTGGTACGCGTTAAAGTCGCCAAGTATTATGATCTCTGCGGATGGGATCTGCTACTGCACTAAATCTGAAGCAGTTTGCAGGTGTTCAAAGTGTCAGTACGTCTCGGGGTCACCACTATAGGACCTATGTAGGCACGCATAAACAATTATTGAGGGTGGTCGTCGCAATCAATGCGGAGCCATAAAAGGTCTAATAATACTAGAGCGATTACATAATTTCATTGTTATTTTGTTGCAAAACAAATATTTTTGTGGCATAATATGAGACATTTTTTGTTAATAAAGTTGATTTTTAATAAAACAGAAACCTGTAGCTTCAATTTATTCAATTTTATAACATAAATTCAAACATGCGGGATCCCGCGGGATCCCGCGGGATTGGCCCAATCCTGTAAATCAATCCTGCGGGATTGAATAAGGTGCGGGATTGCAATCCCTAACACCGACTTACATAGAATGATAGAAGATACGACCAAAATATGACATAGGTCCGTTAACTGCCTAATGCCAATTATGAATCAATATAAAAAAAATAGCAGCATACCATACATTCTAAAGGGCAAGCTCTATATAATTACGATTAGAGACAATAAATATTTATATAGAGCTGTGAATAATGCATGAGGTGTATTTCGTGAAATAACAGGTCTGTACGGCGGCGGCGCGCCCTGTTATTCCGGGGTGTCCAAATTCGGGGTCATTAATGGGCCGGCTTGATGATACGTGCGACCGGTGTGGGTGCACTCTTTTGTTCCACCGAAAACGTTCTAAGGGTAAGGGTCAATTCAGACCGCAAAGCGACGCGTAGATACATTTCTTTTATATTGAATTGACAGACTTCAATTGCGTGAGCGGTGAGCCGTGAGACGTCTTGCAAGTCTGTCAATTTATGTAATACATGTACCTACGCGTCGCGTTGCGGTCTGAATTGACCCTAAAGATTGTTTTGTCGTGGTGGAATTTTGGTCTGTAATTTTCTTTATGCAACTATTGGAAGACATGTTTTTAGTTGTTATTTAAATACTATTTAACATAACTGGTTCGTGGCTTTTAAGCTTATAGCTATGAAAATGATAGCACCCTCACCATTTTTTTGAGTGTCCGCCCTATTCCTGAATCTTTTCGCGACTTTTTATATTCTCTACTTAAATATGATATATTTTAATAGAAACAGTAAAAATATTAACATCATTGTTTAGAATACTATTAAGTGTTAATTTACAAAAAAATTATATACATAACGTGGGAAGCTTATTAGATACCTATTACACAGAAATATATATTAAAATATTCACTTGAAACTTAACGAAACTAAAGTTAAATAAACACTAAACAGTTAGAATATGTTACTCATTTAGTAAAGTACCTAAATGTAAATCTTTTTGGCATTATTTACCTACTTGGAACAGCTGAGCAAGGGCACTGTACTACATTTATAATTTATAATGAAAGTCTGAAAGATGTTTTAGAATTATTATATGTTACTCATAATAATATTTTTATAGATTAAGATGTTCTAAAATATTTTTTTAGATTAAAAAGTACAGTCTATTTTTGTATGGCTTTAAAAAGAGCGCACCGTTATTGCTCGAATGTGATGTAAGAAGCAGATGAACAAGAGATAGGACACAGTAAGGTGTAACTTCCAACATTATTAAATAAATATGTCACTGCCTGTCTCTTTTTAATAACACCGTGCGAGGGAGATAGACAAAATGCACTTTTAATAAAGGGTTATTGAGATTTTAAAAATGATGATTTAATAACACTGTGTCTGGTTACAAATGATCTTGGTGTAATAGAAAGTAATGTTGCGAGGGTTTTTAAAGTATCTAAGAAAAACTAATGTTTTCCTTAGACACTTTCCTTAGAGATTAGTTCTAATATGATTTTCATAAAATAGTTTTTGCTAGTTATATTGCCATGATAAAAACGATATGTTGCAATAACGATATGAATATTAATTATGATTAAAGAGTATTTTACAGCAATGCAGGTAGGTACCAAACTTTTCCGCATTTTGAGTGTTAATAGAGTCTCTAATGGACCATAGAGTATAGAGATAATTGAATTTGGAACATTTACAAAGCACCCTATCAATATATCTAATTTGATACCATTCACAATCAATTAGTCAGCGATTTTCAAAAGCTCACATTCTCATAATGGCGGGTGCGGCTTTTTGCCGCGTTTTTTTTATTTTTTATAATGGGGTAATATAAACGTGCCAAGGCTGACACCTTTCGGACCCCACAGCGGGGCAATTTGTGGGCAATATAATAACGCCGAACGGTGGGCACAAATATTATAAATTAGTGTTGCCAACGAAACAAATAAATCTAGCCTAATAATGCCAGATGGGATTGTAATTAAAATAGTGGTAGATTAGTAGGTGTTATGGGATTTTTTCGTTTGCCTATCACATTTATATCTAACTAGCTTTTGCGAACAGATTTGCCTACGTGAAAATCTCAAAAAAATCCCTAGAAAGTCTAAATCTTGAAAAATCATTTTGTACCTAATGGGATGTTTCTTAATGTGAAGGCGTCGATCAAATATTATGACGTGTGAAGGTTATGTTAACACTAGATATTATCTCTTTGGCCTGATGACTATTCAATGAATTAATTTTGGATATGAAGTTTCAGTAAATTCAAGAATACTTATTGTTTTAACTCTTTAATCTTTATACAAGTTTGGGTTCTTATGCGAAGACTTAATAAAACTATTTATTTAAATGTTTTAAGATAGACATGATACACAAGTTACGAATTAATATGATTATGGAAGTATAGATATTAGATACTCTACTGCATACCCATTACAGCTCGACAAGGCTTTAAACGAACGTGGCGAAAATTGGAACTAACGCTGCCATCATACAAAAACGTCATTTTGGACAGTTTTTGACAGTTCTCCTTTACGAACAGCGCCACCGCCCACGTTCATAATATTATTATAGCCTTGTCGCACTGTACACGGTATACCTACCTATGTATTTGTAATACGTAACACCCATATCACATTTTCCTCTTAGTACTAACTACTAAGTAGGTATGATAATTACCATCTGTCAAAAGGCCAAGGATTATTACTGATTGTCTTTGGCCTGTTAATTATATAATGTCAGAGACGATAACAATGATATAATTGTTATGTGATAACATTATTCTTATGTAGGTACTAAAGTACCTATTTTTGAGGTACTTTTGTTTTTTCAAGTGTTGAAATACAGTTTAATGTATGTTGTTTAATAATATTATTTTAATGTAATGTAAAATGATTTAACGTAATTTAGATTATTTTATTTGTCTCAAAAAGCCTGAAAATATCTTTTTGTTTTGTTTATTCCTATTTTCAATTGTAGCTAGGGCTAGTTCTTGTTTTTTGGTCTAAACAAATTACGACATTTATATTACAACATTAACAGGTTAAATAATAACAGACAAATTACTAAAGTACATTTTCTTAAAGTTATTAACTCTACAATGCCATAAAATCATTTTAGCCAGTTAACTTTGATTACCTACCAAGCAAAAATAATAATTTTAACATAATAATATTTAACTTCAACCAATTTCAACGTCTAGTTTACCGTTTTAATTGCATATTTAAGTTTTGTTAAAACTAACACAGTCTTTAGTTTTATTAATTACGTATATAAGTAGGTATACAGTATGTAATATGTATTTAGTTTAGTTATATTGTTTTATTATACTGGTTAATTAATATTATCTACTCCTTTCATAACAAAAAGATCTACAATTATTTCTGTGCAGATGTTATAGTTACACATCCATACTAATATTATAAATATGAAAGTGTGTCTTTCTGTCTGTTTGTTACCTCTTCACGTCCAAGCCGCTTGTCAGATTTTGCTGAAATATTGTTTGGAGATACTTTAAGTCCTGGAAAAGGATAACAAAAACTTTTTATTCCGGAAAAATGCATGGTTCCCGCGCGATTAGCCAATGTATGTGCAGCGAAGTTGCAGACCAGGGCAAAATATTCCATCCATCCATATAACCTGGATGGATGGATATGCTTAAACACTGTTTTGTCCCTGTCTAACACGTTGGAAAAGCCTTTTCTTTTTTACAGTGAAAAACAAAACATTGTGTAGCAAACCTTTTACCTTTTTTACAAGTTAAGTGACGTCACAAATTCCAAAATGGCGGACGGTTGAGAGCTTTCCGGAACACGGATGTGGAAATTCGAAAATCGAACCTCTTCCTAACATTCAAACAACATTAGAACGTAATGATTGAGATATCACTCTCTAGGGGGATGTAAAAAATATTATTTCCGTTTAGAATACAAGAAATGACTTCCTCAATCAAGCAAGTAATGACAAATGACCGAGCATATGCTATAGACAATCCCGCCTTTACGTTCGAATTTAGAGCACCATTGTCGATGGTTGATGTCTTCTTTTGTGTTGCCATGTCCACAATAGAGTTTTTGCGATCCGTGTAAATTACATATTTTATATAGTCAATTAATATTTTTAAGGGTCTGTGGTGTTTTAAGCTCATTAGCTTAGTTTATTGTTTTGAAAATTGGTTTTTGTGTACGTAAAATACATAATATTACATTATATATTAACTTTGAGAAATGAATTGTAGAGCTTCCCGCTTAGGTTCTTATAATTAATAAGTAGATAACGCCCACTTTTCATTTTGCCAAAATTTGCTTATCGCGCGGTAACCGTACACTTTTCCGTGATAAAAAGTATCCAATGTCCTTTCTCGGGACTCAAAGGACCTATCTCCATACAAAATTTCAAAATCGATTCAGCGGAGTGGGCGTGAAGAGGTAATGAAACTCAGGGGAGTCAAAAACTTGTCATTTTCTATATAAACCAAACCGCGATTGACAACGAAGTGTCAGAACTCAGACGTTGTCGATCGCGGCTTTGTATAGAAAATGACAAGTTTTTGACAGGAAGTCAATGACCGCTGCCGCCATGTTTCGCCGAGTAGGTAGGGTACAGTATAGTAGTCCTTATCTGGCATATTGGAAGTTGGAACGTCACATGGGTCTGTCAGACAAGGACAGCGAAGTTTGTAAATATTTTCATTAACAAGAGGAGATGGAGAGTCATTAATACCTCGATTGTAGGAATCGCAGACACAATAGATTTTCAATTGTTATGCGACACCGGGTGCCGCTTGGGGATTGTGCTAAAGACGTGATTAAGATAAAGATTGGGTTAAAGATAAATGAAGCAAATATCAACAACTATAAGTACATTAAGCTTTATACGTTTTAAAATTATAATAAAACAATGACAGGCATAAAGTATCACTTAGAGTTTTTCATGAGACAATATAATAACATGCAACATTCACAATCGTAATTACTCGAAATCGATGATATTAAAAAACATAATAAGCAGATGTATCGTTTCAATTACGCCGCTCTGTGATCATACAATCGTTACGATGAATCGATTCGAGAATCGAGATATTATCAATGCTAACACGCCTTTGTCTCAATCGATTTTATTGTTTTGAGTTACGACAATTATGGTTGTTTGGTGTTTTATGAAAGTGACACTTTTGCAATTATTTTCTTGTGCACTTTTTATTGTTTTTGTTAATTTGCTATTTCTTTTATTTTTATATGACTGATTGTCGCACTCTCGTCTTACTGTATACATTTTAACATTTCTTGATAACTTAACTATACCTACCTAATGGAATAAAGTTTTTGACATAAGCTTTACATTGCACTTAATTATCCATAAGCTTGGAAGCTTATGGATAATTAAGTGCCACCGTTAAGCTACGTCAAAGTCTCAGTTTATGTTAAGTTAGTTTAGTGTAAAATGTCCATGTATGTTCTACTATACCGCCTATCAATGAGTTTCTAAAATACTAGAGTGGCAATATCGTACAAACTGATGCAAAAAATGCGTAACCACTTGATAGCCCAAAAGACAACGTCACTTCATGATGTTATTATGTCATTATGTATGGCAGATATGCCTGCAGGCATCTTCAAAGTGGTGACGCGTTTCTGTCGTAGACTGCCAATCTAGTTACGTTAGTAACATACAATATCATTGCCGCCTATATACTGTACCTACTCGGCGAAACATGGCGGTAGCGGTCATTGACTCACTGTCAAAAACTTGTCATTTTCTATACAAAGCCACGATTGACAACATCTGACACTCATTGTCAATCGCGGCTTTGTATAGAAAATGACAAGTTTTTGACAGGGAATCAATGACCGCTACCGTCATGTTTCGTAGAGTAGGTACATAAAAATACAAATTACTAGCTGTTCCGGCAAACGTTGCTTTGCCATAATATAAAGTACCTATTTCGCCCATATTATTTTTTTGAAGTATGTTACCATAGCAACGTCTATCGCTATCTCGTCGCACAAAAAATGGTCGCCCTCAGTCTCGAGTTGTAATAATTTACTATTATTTATTCAACAAATGCACTTATCAATATATATAGTACCCAGTAGCCGATTCTCAGACCTACTGAATATGCATATAAAATTTGGTAAAAATCAGTAAAGGTGTTTCGGAGGAGTTCGTGGACTAACATTGTGAATTTTATATATAAGATAATGTAGGTACCGAACTACCGACGCAATTCAAAAGAACCAAATTTTAGCACGAGGTTTTAACTCAAAATGATCCAGGTTTTTACATTAATTTTACAATATTTTGTATTCACATAATAGTTTATACGATAATGTAATTAGTATTGCAAAACACTCATCATAATCGTATTAGGATTTAGTAATAACACTTGTCGTTATATTAGTGACGGTTAGAGTGGCCTTCAATCAGGTGATGATACAGCCCATTATGGGAATAATTATGCAACGTGTAGACGTTGGCCAATGTTGGACAAATACAGACGATTACTAAGGTGTAGGTTATCGGAGCAACGTTAGAAATGCGAAAGCATGTCACTCACCGACGCTCACACACTTTTGTTAATCTGTCACTTTGTTTAGTCCGTCCTCCGTATAGAAAGAAACCATTCCTGTGCAATCCCTATTCGTCTCCAATTGCTTGTGTTCGTCATTGATTGTGAAAGTTAAAGCAACTTCGTAATCATGGTAGCAAATCATTGCTACTCATCATAGGCCAACGTGAAGTAAGGGTTTCAAGATTATATCAAGTTAGTGTTATTATTTTTAAGTTTTTGTGTTAGATTTCTCTAGAAGAATCAAATCCCTCTATTTTTTCAACGTTGGAACTGCACCAAATTATAAATCAATATCAGGATGGTAAAAAAAAAAAAATTGGGACATTAATAAGATTATGCGTTTAATCTGTATGCGTAAAAGGTATGTAAATAAAATATGTATAACACCTGATCTTCCGACAGTCAGTACCGTCCATACTCCATACCTATGATAAAGTAAAGGTATTCTCTCACTTACAAAATATGTTATAACTTATAACACAAGCACTACAAAATAACTCTAATAGGTATCAAGCTTTCTATGGTTCTATTCAATGAGTGCAATGCATTGAAACTTGGAAAGCTTTATAATTGCAGTATGTAGATGCAAAACACTGTTTCCGGTACCTACTCATTGCCGCACACAGAGACATTTAATTATGATTAACCTTAAATTTAATCCTTCTATCGGAGGTTCTAGGAATTCCCATTGTATTCTTTTGTTTTCGCGATCACCGGTGCTCGCGCGGGGCCTGAAGGATCAATGAAGAGTTTGATAATTATATTTAGGTAGGTAATTAATGTCTAAAGCATTTAAAGTCGAGTTTTTGTAACTTCTGGTTCCCTATTGAAATTCTTTGGTACATAATATTGTCACTTTAAACTGAAAAATTCTAACACAAAGTCTTATTAGTAAAATATTGGTCATAATATTTAGCTATAATAATTTATATGGCTGTTGACATAGAGCTTCAGATAAAGTAAGAAAAATCTTATTACATAAAATTTTTTGAGCCATCTGCACATTTAGACCCACTGTCATCCTCAAACCTAATCAAAAGGTATAAGCTTCAAGCGCTATACCTATACTGTAGATATAAAGATAGGTATATTATAATTAGAGACCGGATTATATGCATTTGCATATCTGCATATGAAATATGAAACTAACACTATGGATGAAAATGTGAAATAAATAAATTGAATTGAATTGAATTGAATATGCATTTGCATATTTTAGCCTTTCTCAGCGGTTATAGCATATTTTACCTAAGATCTAGTTATGATGCATGTTTTCGGTACATTTACAACATTTTTCACTAACCCTGCGCTACGAAATGCGATCACAGTTAACAATAATAACAAAAACATAAAATGGGCTACTGAGTAATAGTTGCGACTTTTATTGCATTTCGAATGCCGTCAGTAGCCGTGCGCGTCTTTTGTTTTGACAGTTACGATAGTAAAATGAAAGAGCCAGAGCCAGAAGAACGTCGCGCTTGCCAACTGCAAATTAATGGGATGGCAGAACTTTTCCCAGAAACTGTACCTAAGTGTTAACAAGGCATGTTCAAATTCTGCCCAGTTTCCTCAGTGAATGTTTTCTATTTACAAAAATATTCTAAATGATCGTAGACAATCTTAGCACTGAAAATTTAGAAAAATATTTGATTGCTTACGTTTACATTTTTTTAAATAATTGTAATGTCATATTATGATGTAACTGTACCTATTATCGCCTATCAAAAAATAATAATTTACTAATTGTATGCAGATTTTGAATTTGCATATTGTCATTTAATTTTGCATATTCTGCCAATTTTCGTGCATATTTGCATGCATATAATAAGCTTTTTATGTTGCATATAATCCGGTCTCTAATTATAATAATAAAGGATATTAAAAAGCCTGGACTTACCTCCGCTATCTGCGCTATTGGCTTCGAAGGTTTTGCTGGTCATGTGGAATAGGGCGTCCAGGGGCGTGTGGGGGGCGTTCGAGCCCTGCTGCGGGGCCCTTCGCGGCTCCGAACAGCAGTCTGATGCGGAGGAGGATCTTTCTGACGCGGAGTCGCAGCACTCCGCCGGTACCATCTCCCGCGGCCTCAGCAGCCCCAGGGCTGCCAGCCGCCACCGCTCGCCGTCCAGCAGAGCTGCTCCGGCCAGTCGCTGCAGCCGCTGCAGCCTTTCGAAACCGGACGCATCCCACGGCCTGACAATTCTAGGCGGAGTGCGAGGGCTGTGCGACAAAATGTCCAAGATAGAGAAACTCTTCACCCCCTCCCCGCGTCTCTCCTCCACCGGCTCCGAAGCCATTTTCAGCCTCTTCAGCGGCCTAAAGTAGTCGTGAGGAGACGGCGACCGCGACGGCGCCGGCGACGGGCGGCCCACGCTGATATCGTCCTCGGAGCAGCTGTGTCCAGACATCGACTCCTCCTCCATGTTCAGTTCACATCCATCACACGAGAGTCACAATCGGATGGGTCACAGTTATCGGATTACGGTTAACGCGGGATACGGCTGACGGATCGACGCGCCTCGATCGACTGACGTGGTGTGTGACAGCCTGGGGCCGGGCGGCCGGGTGGGCGGGGCGAGGCGCTGCGCGGGCCAATCATGCGCGGCCGTTTTATTGCATCTCGTTGGCGATTGGTCGCGGCATCGCCGCTATGCGAGCAGGGCTGTCACCCGCGGCGCTCCAATAAAACTTTTTAATCCGGTGAAGGATTGGGGGGCGAGATTGTGTGATTAATTTAGTTCGCTCCGGCGCGGCGGGGTGCGGGGCGCGGGGAGTCCCGTTTAATTACCGGGATGAAGACGCGGGACTAAGTACGGGACGGTATAATTTATCGAGGATAGGTAGGACGTTTGTCACCGAGGAAATTGCCGCTCCACTACATTTACAGTCCATCAGTGGACAGTGAATATAATGAATTGTCTATTCTCCGAGGAACGTAGCAATTACTAGTTAACAATTATTTCATTAATTTTCATACAATCGCGCTCGTTTTAAGTCTACTATTATTTTGTCAGTACCTCCTCCGTATATCTAAGTAGTTTTGTTGTTTATTAATTAGAATATTGTATTTCCGAGGCTTAGGAAAATGAAATTCATAACCTGTTAAACTAAAACCGTTCTTTGAGTAGCTAGGTAAGTACCGTACCTACATTTTTATCAGACAGAATCAGTAAGTACCTAGATATGTATCTATCAATTTATTATGTTTCGTTGCCTACGTAAAAAACATTACCTAGAATAGAACTAAGCAAAGTAAATATCTCTCTTTATCTTTATCAGGAAAACAAAATTTTTGCTACTTCCACAGATGTTAGAGCTGTAGGTACCTACCAACGTAAATATTATTATAATCTACCTAATACCTATTAATAAGTAAAGCTAGGTACGTAGGTATTCTTATTTCTTACATAATGTCAACTTTATAATTGCATATTATATCCAAATTAAAAGTGCTTAATAACTCTTTTTAATATGTTTAATTAAAATAAATACCTAGAATAGACAAATTATAATGATTATAAAACATTATTTATTCAATTATTATAAATTATATTTTATTCACGGAATAGTTTAAAATATGTATGTAACTTTAAATAATAATTATCTATACTTTGTCTACGCAAAATCGTAGAAAATTTGCTACGCCGTAGATGTCTACGTTATAATAAGACGTAGACCGTAGAAGTAACTTCTACTTATGAATGGTGATCTTTTTAGATAACTAATTTACAATAATATTATTTAAGATTTTTATGAGATATTGTCTATAGGACTATGTGCTTACCATTAACTATATTCACACTATATAAGTGCATACCAACTTAATATTATGAGTTATGCATCCATTTGCCTTCTTTCTAAGCTTATTTTAATCAACAGTTACGACAAGCCCACAACGGTTTTTAAATCAACAGTTTTGACAAGCCCAAATAAAAACAAACTCTAAGCTGCATAAAACTTCAATAAACAACTTATTGAAGAGTTGGAGTCCCGTCAAACAACCTCAAAAACGGTACAAACACTAGTGTCAGCCATGTTTTTATTTACCGTGTTCACGCTTGGCCGCTCCGAGGGCGGCATTTTCGGGGTTCCCACTACTGATTATAAGGTGCATAATTTGTTTTGATATACGCAGGTGATGTGACTAGTTATTTCGTATTTAAATGGAAGATGTAGTAAAAAATTCATATAATTTGATCCATGAATACAAACCACTGTCTTAATATTATCAAAAGATGAGTAAAATAATAATTAATGCTTGCCCAAAAGTAACAAATTCATACTAATATTAAAATGGAATTTTTTAATGAAATGAAATTCGCTTAATCGATTTGGATATTTAGGGTGAAGCCAAACGAGCGTAATTTGTGAGTTGTGACTCGCAGAATTTCGGTCACGTAAATATTATGTCTTTTCAGTTTTCATCAATGATATAATAAATAATAACTCAATAGAATATCATTGGTTTTCATACAAATCATGACTTACAAAATTACGCTCGTCTGAATCAAACAGGCCTTTTGTATGAAACTGAATGCAGCAGAATTTCTGCCAGCCGAAATCCTGCGCTCATAACTCACAAATTACGCTCGTTTGGCTTCACCCTTATTATGGAGATTTTGGATCTCAGGAATAGCATAACTTTGTTTTCAAATTCGATTTCTTTATTACGGCAAAATGTACGTTTTCGGCGTTATAAACGTATAATTCCACTTAGTCAGACAATATTTTCCATAGACAATCCTCTAGTCTCTATATACCTTATTGTTATCACGATTTTTAAAGTGTCTAGGTACCTATACCTATTACCTATAGCCCGTAAAATATGAAACATATTTTACATAAGCGAAGATACAAGCAAAATTTCGCTTGTTTCTTTATCAACTTTCAGATTTAATAACCTAGGCCAACACGTACAAAAATAACATAGAAATCGTGCGAAAAAATCGTGCGATTTTTACTTCCCAGCAGAAAGAAATATATTTTATCTATTTATTTGTTATTTTTCTGATTTCTGTGTATATTATTGTTATGTTACGACAGTTACGACTTACGAGGGCTCGTGGCAGTTTTTGACGTAGCTAAGCCCTATTTGTGCAATAGATAGGTAAGGTTTGTATGAAGGTCTTAAAAATGTAAGAGATAAGACATTAAGCCCTTCGGAATATAGTTAGGTAGGTATAGGAACACTACGCCGTCCTTGATGGGCTTGGCTAAACCTTAGATTTGACAGAAAGAGTATGGAGTTTATGTCAAAACCCTAGTTAAATTAAAGTAGGTAATCTGCATTAAAACTTTCTGCGTGCGTCTGTAAGTTGTTAAATTATGATTAAATAAATAGGTAGAGCAAACCCAATAATAATTCGAGTTGAAACCATCTTTAAAATAGGTATTTCAAGGATTTCAATTTACTTACAAATAGAACACATTTTAAACAACAAATTACACGCACAAAATGCTATAAAATGGTTATGTGCATCTTATATAGTAGGTAGGTATAAATAACTATAATATTTAGATATAAGCGAATTAACAACCGTACAAGCTTCTACTAAGTAATAAGTTACATATATTAAATTAATTTTTTTCACCAAAAATCGATAGTTCGCCTATTATTCGATTCTCCGTGTGATTATTTACGACCGGAACCGACGCCATATTGCCCGCTTTCCCGCGCATTGGTCAATCATGTCGATATCCGGTCCAGTAATTTTAGACCAAAAATAATTGGATGTTGGTATTCGTAATTCGAATTTGTACGCATTAACTTTTTTATTTTTCCCCGCTCGTGAGCGAAGCCATTTATTTTATGGTCATAAATTGTATTGTTTGTTCTATGGCTATTGTGTAATAAAAATAACCACGTTTCATACCGAGGATGTTGAACAAAAAGTAGAGTTCATAATAAACCGATCGTTAGATTTTCCTAAACGGTTATAATCAAATTTAATTACCTTATTAGCATTAACCGCAGATTCCGTGAAAACGTCTATTTGTATAATAATATATTAAGTGGTTTACAAATATCCGTTGTTAAAATGAAAACCTGAGAATAGGAAGCCTAGTATAAATTCAAAATGAAAAATGCTCGTAGAAAAACTTGCGGTAGTAAAAATAGTAATCGTCATTCATAGTCTATAATAGTCTATACTCTATATTCTATAAGTCTATAGTCTATACTAATACTTAAATAAATAAAATAAAATATTAGACCAAAGAGGATGTAAACTGTATACTACGTAACAAGAGGTCGGACTTAGAAGAAAAAAAATAAACATTCGTTATTTTTTTAATTTGAAACTAAACGAAAAAATTTTAAGTGCAAAACCTTTCACTCTAAACATACCAAAAATTAAAAAAAAAAAAAAGAAATGAGCTCAAATAAATGTTTTATTTCAATAAAAAATATTGTACATGGCTAAATAAATAGGCTAATAAGGTAAATTAAACAATAAAACAGATTTAATCCACAAGTTTTTGTTGATTTCTATTATTAAATATTATAATATTATTACAGTACAGTTTTATGTATTTTATTTATAAATATGATAGAATAGCTGTCTATGCTACTCTACTAACTACTTGATTGGCTTAAGCCATTATTCCACTTATCCTAGCGGCTAGCTAGGTTCCTAGGTAGGATCCTGGCTTCTAAATGTTGTTCCACGTCTTGACTAAATCGGAAACGATTTAGGATCTAGAAACCTAGCTAGGATAAGTAGAATAAGCGCTTTATACAGTAAACTAAATAGGGAGGGGATTAAAGCTGCGCGTCCACCAGGTTGGAATCGGGACGTACGGTGCGGACGGTAGTACCACGTGTCGTCATATACTTGTCAGGCGCAGAATGACGTTCCAGTACTTCTAGTGCAGTTCATAGTAGTCAGTACCATACATACAAAGCAACAAATCCGTCCACTGCGTACCTGCGCTCCGATTCCGATCCAGTGGACCGCGCCTTTATACATACACACTTTGTTTTGTTACACCCTGTATACGACAGCTGAAATCTATCGCGCGGGTTCAGGCCAGCTGCATACCACCTCACTTGATCAGAGGATTTTTCCTTGGTAGCCGTACCACTCATAATCCCATACCTTCCTTCTCCTAAAATCTCCTTGCTTTGAATCTCTTTGCTGCTTTCGTTCCCAAGCGGTCGCATGCGACCGCGAGAACAAAAGATTTCCTAGAATCCGCGATCGAGTTAACAGCTATTGCTTGCAGACTAAAATGTTGCAAACTAGCTGTATAGGGACCTAAAAATCTGAAATTAATGAAACATTTTTCATTTACTACAATATTTCCATACAGTTTACATAAATAATAGTAAGTATAGTAATTAATAACCTTATGTATAGTTACAATAATACAATATACACATGATACACATTTCATCATTTTCCAAATTAACTGCATACTGATATACATTATAATAATTGCTATGAAATAATAATCTATCTTTTTTATATTAATATAGTTTAAGTTGTAAATTTTTGTACAATTATGCAAACAATACTACGACATACTTTGTATTAGAACATGGTATGATACCGTTATGTTTTGCTTCAATTTATCAATTTACGGTTACATTTACATTTTACAATGGCTTACCTTTCGTTTTTCAATAATTAATCCACATAATTTACAATTTTTGTATGAGTTGCTACAAATAATTTTCACAAAATGAAAATCGAACTTTGAGTTTTAAACTCCTTCTTCGTCTTTTTTCTCATGTAGTTTAAATTCTTTATGGTCTTTTTAGGGTTCCGTACCTCAAAAGGAAAAAAACGGAACCCTTATAGGATCACTTTGTTGTCCGTCTGTCCGTCTGTCAAGACCCTTTTTCTCAGGAACGCGTGGAGGTATGAAGCTGAAATTTATATCAATTACTCAGGTCTACTGTCCCTTGAAGCTGTGAAAAAATCAAACTTCTAAGCCAACGCAATCAAAAGATACAGCCGTTTATGCCGCAAATTTTCGACACTTGCAAGGGAATCAAAACCTACAGGGTGCTTCCCGTGAACTCAGAATCTTGAAATTTGGTACGAAGCAACGTTTTATAGCATAGATAAAGGAAAAATTACGAAAACCATAAATTTTTTGTTACATCACATAATATATTTTTTTTTTAATAATTTTAAACTTACTACCCATTTCCTCATACTCGATTGTCGTAATGAACGAACTTTGTAAACCTTGCAGGTTTGTACGGAACCCTCGGTGCGCGAGTCCGACTCGCACTTGGCCGGTTTTTATCAGCCAATCACAATCGATCTTGCAAAGATCAAGCACAGATTATGTTATTGGGTCCAGTTGCTACGTTTAAATTTGGAACCCATTTTTTTTTGTTCGGAATGTTTCGTCCACCTGTATTAGACGAACACGACTGTTAGTTGTTTGTATTTTGTTATGCTTTGAGTCCCAGGATCATTTAAGTATTTTGAGATATTATGAGTCTCAGAACCTTTTGAAAGTAGAGTTCATAAAATAGAGTTCCCTCACTGTAAACTAATTTATTCTCAACGAAGTTGCGGGCAACATTTAAGTCTAAAGCTTTAGCATTCTATAATGTAGGTACTCGGCGAAATATGGCGGTAGCCCGTAGCGGTCATTGACTCCCTGTCAAAAACTTGTCATTTTCTATACAAAACCGCGATTGACAATGAAGTGTCATATGTTGTCAATCGCGGCTTTGTATAGAAAATGACAAGTTTTTGACAGGGAGTCAATGACCGCTACCGCCATGTTTCGCCGAGTAGGTACATGTATAGTACACTTGATTTCCTTTGAAGCAGGAAAATATTGTGTCTAATACAAGAATAATTCACATCATTATGTGGAGGATATAGGCGGGATGGGAGGAAATATATTAGTAGTGGTTGATTGTAACGGAAATATAAAGAAACCTAAATGTAAAATGTATATCTAAATGATTATAAATGTATAGATACAAGTTACAACAACAAGTTACCTGACAGAAAAATATTTAATAAACACAAAACAAATTACTGATTATATTATTATTGATTAGTGATTACTGATTGATTAGTGATTACTTAACTTTATGATAATGAAAATTTTTGACATAAAGTCTATATCAATTACCTATCAAACTCTTTACTAAATTAATGTTTTAAGTAAAATTTAATGTCTCTGATTTTGAATACCGCGGTACAGTATAGCTGGTACCTACACAATAAACTCTTGATGACAATATAATTTAGATAAAACATATAGTCTATTATATACCAAAATTAATAAAAATCATTATTTTACTCATTTAATGCCTCTTCAACTCCACTTCAGTCACCAAACCTGTAAAATAAAATTACATTAAATTTATTCTCTCCGATAAATAATTCTCTACTCCAGTTTCATAAGAACGAATTATGCCACAATTTCGGCAATGAAATAGGCTAGGCAATTTCCCGTACAAATAACAATAGTAGCCCCACGGTAACCCTGTGTTTTGGACGGAACGGAAGCCATCATAAGTCATTTGGGGTGTCTAGTGCCGTAGAACACGAAGGGGTCTCCCGTTGTGGCGAGGGGATTCGACACTGATGGATAAACATATAACGTTGTGTTTAATTCAAATAATAAGTAAATAGATATTTATTTACCTGAGAAGGAAAAGCAGTTTTGGGATGAAGTATAAATAATTAATATTATGTAACAACTCAGGAATAAAGGTTTTTAGCGTGTCTTTGCCACGTTGTTGTTTTCGCACGTGTAACGTGATGTTAGAGTCTCACTGAACGTTAAAACTCCGGATTACGAGCATAATATAAAAATAATACATAAATAAAATTATTGTCTGACTATACAGAAGAAGGAAGGTATTTAGATTGTTTGAAATATGCAATTTAACCAACGTTTTACGTAAATCCGAATTTCTGTATAGCGCAAGCTTTATTGTACTTCAGCTAAAACATAATTAGAAATAATATTACGGTACATCCACATTGGGAATTGATGGGTCAATTGGACGGCGTTATGTAATAACAGATTAAGCGACACTTGAGATAATTCGAGAAAATAAGCTTCAATGATTTTAAACTTAAAATTGTCGCTGTGAGCTCATTATTTATGTTACGCGTATTATTTTTTTACTGTCAATTAAGATGTATATAAAGTTTAGATTAATATATAATATATTACTGTGTAGAATATACTTTAAAAGACATAGCAATTTTTCCGCCTAATTCGTTAATGATTTATAGCAATATATTAAATTTGTCAACGTACTATACGACATTACTGTCGTTTGATTCTTTAATACGATTTATTTTGGGTGAAATAAAGTGCAATAAAAGATTAAATCCAAATGTTATAATGCAAATTTCTCAAATTAAACAAAAATTATGCTGATTTTTAAAGATGATATTGTATGTCTTTAATGATTACGAAAATACACATAAATTGGAATTTATTTTTATAGTCAAATACCACAAAATAAAATAATTACTGGTTTGCCTCGCTATCCTTTATGAAACTAATATAAATTCGAAAGTGTATCAGTGTGTCTGTTTGTTACCTCTTCACGCCCAAACTACTGAACTGATTTAGCTGAAATTTCGTATGGAGATACTTTGAGTCCCAGGAAAGGACGCAGCATACTTTTGGTCCCAGAAAAATGTACAGTTCCCGCGCGATAAACGAATTTTGGCACAACGGCGTTGCGGGCGACGTCTAGTCTTTTAATAATTAAAATGGGACTTTTTCAACATTAAAAAAATAAACAAAAAACTTAACGCTCAGTGATAAAAAATTTATGAAATCATTTCTTTTATTTTTTTTAATCTTCATCTTCTATAATATCAAAATCTGCTGCCCGAATAAATCAAGATTAGGCGGTTAGATCGTTATTGCGTTTTAAATGAATAAATTGCATCGGATTATCTACAACTTTTGTGGATATAATTCGTTTATGCATTTTAAATTCCTGTTTGTGTATTTTGTAACAGCAACTTAGGCGCATAATTCTTTGATACGTAACTAGTATGTGCAAAACTTCTAACAAAGTTTGACATGTCGCTTGATTCACCCCTTATTATAAGGCACTAAGATTGACTTTTGAACACAAAATTAGCTGAATACATAGTTAATGATGCCTAGAATCGATCTGCATTCAAAACTCATTTTTATAAATTTTGTCGCTTGATTCGTTATTACACAACGCCGTCCAATTTATGTAGGTACTAAAGAGAGTCCAATCTGACCACCATAACGTGAGTCTCAAACCACAATTTGGGGAGCGGCCACATCTCAATACGGCCGCGGGTGGCCTCACGGCCGCACAACAAACTACTCATTTTGTAAAGCCGGCTGTACACTCTCGCCGAGACACAGCGAGGCGGCCCGAGTGCGAGAGTGTAAATGGGTGCGCTCGCCTCGTCTCGCCTGTCTCGGACCCTCTCGATCCGTTGTCGGTATTTTGCACCAGAGACAAAGGGTCTCGCGAGAAAAACGAGCGCACTACTGTACACTCTCGCGTCTTTCAGTACTAGTCCCGCCGTTGGACAGTGTAGAACAGAAAAATAACAATATTAAACGACATTATGAGTCATTATCTGTGAGAAACAAAATTAAATATGATTATACATCTTTGGATTACAATGATATCTTTCGATGCATGGTGAATGGTGAATGGTCGTTTTCGTCCATCTTGTCTGAGTTCTTAACTGCGATTGAACTAAGCGAGAATGTACATGATCGCACTCGGGCAAGGGGCTCTCGCACGAGACTCTCGCCCGAGAGCTCTCGGCGAGAGTGTACAGCAGGCATAACACCTTTGCCGGTCCCAATTTCGATATAAGGGCGCATTAGGCTAATAGTTTAGCACATGTCACAGTGACATTTTGGTGAAGTTATGAGGTTTCGTAGTTTAATGGCCTGTTTCACCGCTTCCTGATAAGGTGCCCGATAGGGTTATTTGACAGATTTTCCATACTCCATCTGTCAAATTAAGTGTTGGATAGCCTTATCAGGAAGCGGTGAAACAGGCCCTTAGAAGGTTAAGTGATCATTGTAAAAAAAAGCGAGGCACTCGGGGACAGCTGCGGTGGCGCATTTTCACCCGCATGCGGGGTGCGGGAGATCATGCCACGACCAATCAAAATGCGTCATTAGTTGTCATAGACTCCCCGTATGCTGCATACCGCACGAGTTACTACTACGTACGACTAATGAAAATGCTAACGCTATTGCATAGCGATAGCTAGACTATACGCATACGTCTAGTCGCACGCACACAAACACCGTGCCGAAGTCTGCCGAACTGGAATGAAAACTTCTGAAGAAAGAGCTTAGGTTTCAGCTCACGCACTCTTTCCCAGCTGCTTTATTAACTGTATTAATTATTAAACGATGCACGGCTTTCAACACCTCTGTGCCGGTTGGAGTTCGGGTGTTAGGTTATTTTCGTTACGGAATTTCTTGATTCGGTCGTCGCGCTCAAAGCCCGTGATAAAAGCTATGCAATAGCGTAAAAACTATTATAGATCAAGTCTTTATAATATGTATTTTCATCTAGATTCTAGATTTACAAACCTTTATTCTAGAAAGTTAAAGTCTATGTTTTATGTATCAATTTTTAATAAGGGCACAAACGAGCAAACCTGGTGGAAAACAAGCGTCATGGACACTAATTATTAAATATGTTTTCCGAAAAACTGAAAAATGTAAAGAATTTGAAGGCAAGCGCCAATTTATTGAACGTTATATCAAATCCCATTACCCATACAATATATTATTATTTACTTGTAAGTTAATTGTCAAAGCGAATACAAGTTGGCTAAGTACCCTCAAAAATCATTTGCGGCCTTTAGAAGGAAGTGAGACATCGTGTGGTCCATTATACCATTTGTTTGGGGCACTCTGTAGGTCCGTTGGGGTCTATTAGAGGCCAATTACCACACCTAGCGTCGTGTGAAGTCAGCGATTCGATTAATATTGCGGTTTCGGGGACTGTAATGGGATTTTGACACTTTTGAAGTGATCTTGGGAAGTTTTGAAAAGAATAACGGATATGAGATCGGAATTAAGGTAAATGAGATCAAAGTTCTGATCTATTTGTTTGAGTGTAGATCATTAATTGGAAGGCTGTTAAGAATTCGTGTACTAACCCACAAAAAATTACATATTGGGTTATAAATGCAGTTATGTTCTTTAGATGATTTAGAACAAGACTGCCTGCGTTCAAAATTTAACAACAAAAAAAAAATGTGGATTAGGTTAGATTTTATACTTAATGGTGATTTTAGAGTTTGAAAAGAGTAAAATTACAGTATATTTTATTTTCGGTTAGGGAAATTTATTTTCCTAAAAAATCGGTTGTCTGTAAAGTAGTTTTACTGACGATAGTTGAACATGACAACGTATGAGTTATGACGTTGTCACGTTCAACTATCCTTAACCCCTTAACCCTCGCTTCCGAATCTCTATAAATAGAAACAAACTTTTTCGACTGTAACCTAAAGTTATTTCGATGTATTTCTTTCAAATGATTGTCTAAAAATATTTATAATGAGTAAAATAAACTATTCGCAATACAAAACGCTACATACATTCGTGAAATCCAGTAAAATCTTCGAACAAAGCACAAGTCATACCTTGACACGTAGGAAATAGAGCACAATTTTAAATAGCCGAAATAATACATACAAAAGTATTCTCTAAGTCATCGAAATACGTAATATAATCGAAACAAAGAGCACGGCCCAGGTGGGCCTTATAGTGGAGGCAGTGAAGGTTTTTACCTCCGATTTCGTTGAACCTCCATCGATTTTCATGAAAATTGGTAAGTAGGTGGAGGATACCCTAAGAAACAAAACTGACAACTTGCGCTTTGGCCCTGGGGGTGGATGCCATCCCTTCTCGGGGGGTGAATTTTTTTAATAAAAATAATCCCAGAAATCAATAGACACACAAATTTTAAGCAAATTTTGTAATTTAAAGTTTTTTGAATGAATCAATACGTTCGGAGTTATTAATGATCAAAGATCATGTTTTTGCGTGAGAAAAATACTTATCTTAAAGCGGTTTTCCATAATTAACTAAGAAACTATTGGTTTTTACGAAAAATATGTATTTACCAAAATTAAAGCCAATAAAAAAACAAACAAATATCTATCCTAAAATGCCTTCCTATATTCATTCAAAGTGAGGTATAGGTGATTGTATATATATTTTCTTTCGGCGAGTACCTAAGTCTAAGCATTCAAACTTAAATAACGGTAAACCATTTTATGACATGTACTTTCTTAAAACTTTTTAAAGTGCTTAAAAATACCTTTCTAATAAGCACTGTGCAAAGTTAGAAGCATCAAAATTGAACAAGTTATGATAATAATAAGATGACACTTTCAAATTTTTTTGGAAAAATCGAAAAATTAAACGTTGACCATTTCTACAATAATTCAAATTTATGGTTATCCCTAAAGGATTTTCTTTATTTTAGCATAAGTAATGACCTCAAAAATTTTTCTTGGTTTAGAATGCTTAGTTTGGAAAAACAGAATGATTTAGTAAACTCGAAATTATTCAAATTTTCGTAAATAGCATTTTGTTTTGAACAAACTTCAAAAATATTGGACTTTCGTAAAAATTATAAAGAACGAAATTGGTTTCCACTTTTTAAGAAATCTTTTGATTTTCTTTTGATTTTTATAGGATGAAAAACAACGAAGATAGAGACTTTTAAAGCCTAACTTTTACTGCAAGAACCATGAAATCGGGACCTTTTAACCCTAATTTTTTTTTAAACCAAGGGCTTTAAAAAATATTGCTCAAGTTGATCTTAAATCTCTTTAGATTGCCTTTAAAATGGTCAATAAATGAACCCGATAAATTAAAAATTAATAGAGCTATTGTGATAAAACAAAAATATTTTTTTTTTTTAAACAATTTTGAAGAAGAGATTTGGGATGCAAATATTGTAGAAAAACCTGTCAAAAGGTACATCTATACTAATATTATAAATGCTAAAGTGTTTTTGTCTATCTGTTACCTCTTAACATCCAAACGGTTCAACCGATTTTTCTGAAATTTAGTATGAAAATACTTGAGTCTTGGGACTGGAAATGGACATAGAATACCTACTTTTTATCCCGAAAAATGCACGGTTCCAGCGCGATTGCAGGCATCATATAGTCCTTACTAAATATACGTTAATCTTTTCAAGTCTTTCAATATTCATAAAGTAAACAAAACAGCAAATGTCGACTCGATAAGAGAGGGGATTTTTATAATGATGTGCGTCTATTAAATATTTCAGTCTAGTAGATTCAGCCTTTGCGTAATTTTTTTGTACAGAGGGTAGTTTGAAATCGTTATTTGAATATTTTGGACAAAATAATATCAATGTTTGAAATATATTAATAAAATTTATCTTAACTATAAAAAAATATTCGAATTCATTAATGCTTATATAAAAAACTTAAAATAAAAACTTAGAGCTTATTTTTCAGACATTGGGTAGTTTACAGAGGTAAAAATATCGCAAAAAAACTTAATAAGAAATTAATACTAAGTAAATAAACTAAAAAAATTGGGTTCAAAAAGTTTTGTTATTCGTTGGTTCAAAAACATAAACCTATTGAGTTTTTGAACCCAATTTTTACCGTGATTCCGCAATAAAGATGTACTTTTGGGGGTTTATTATTTCAGTCTTATCCAAAAATTATATCATAAATATAAAACAAACTGTTTAAAATACAATGTGAATATGCGATTTTAAAGTTCAGAAATACAAAAAGTGTTTTTCACGATTAAAGGGATGGATGCCATAAGGGTTAAAAATTAATTAAATAATCATAAAATATCATGAAGGAAACATTAAAACATTTATTTTATCCTATTAAACCCAATTAGTTAAGCCAGAATGGTTAAATCTGCATTTTTTCTATTTTCAACAAAAGGGGTGGTTTTCTCCCCTAAAATAAAAAAAGCGCAATACGAGCGTATGTCACTTTTAAAGTAGAAGGCTTCATATATTTAATCCCAAATTTTCATCCAAATCGATGGAGGTTCAACGAAATCGGAGGTTGCACCTGATTTTTGCCTTCATTTACTGTACTATTACGGTTGTTGAAAGACTTGAAAGTGTAAATGGAACGCCTCAGAGCTGCTGTCAGCGAGGCAACGCCGCATGAACTGTCATGTTTTTCGGGCGCGCACCCCATATCTATATTCTATTATATACACACCGGCAAAATTAGAGGAACATAACAAAATTTTTTTTTTTTGAAAATTATTCGCTGTTTTTTATATATTTATTAATTTATTAAATAATTGACGATTAAAAAATAAAACTTATATAAATTTAGGGCATAAAAACGTGTAAAATAGAAAAAATCTGCAAAAATCAAAAATTAAGAAAAATCTTTGAAATTTCAGTAGTAAGTTTTTAAGTTAAATTCTTCATTTTTACTTAAGAAATGCCATGTTTAAAGCGTGTAATGCCTTCTATGGATCTCAAGAGGGTCTGGATACGCCATTCCATGCTTGCATTTTGATTGTCGATCATTTCCTGTGGGATATTCTTCTACTCCTCCAGTAGCGCCAACTCGAGCTTTTGAACACATTTTGGAGCTGGAGTTTTAACTCGTACCGTTCACCCATTGATGTGCCATACGTCCTCAATCGGATCCACATCCGTAGACCGTGCTGACCTCTCCACCTGGGCTACGCCAGCATCATTTAGGTAATAATACCCGATGTTTTTACTCTATGGACGCGCATAAAATTGAAGTTACTGCCTAAAACTGTGTAAAAGGCACAACATGCAGTTCTAGGATGTTTGTGCTATAGCCCTGTACTATCAAAGTACCATCATTAACAATCATCAGCTCCGTGCGGGCTCCAAATCATATGCCACCCCAAACCATTACGAAGCCTGCATGATAGGCCACTGTGTCCGTTAAGTTTGATGGGCTATAGCGTTCCTTACGATTTATCCACATTCTTTATCGCCTGTCAACAAAATTTACACAGAGTTTGCTCCCCACTGTACAGCACACGATTTCACTCACTTGTTAAATTTTGATGTTCACGCGCAAATCTTAGCTTGGCTCTTTGCGGTCCTGTCTCAAGTTTTGGTGCCCTTGCTGGCACTTTTGAGTTTAATTTAACTTCTTTGATTCTTCTTCTTACTGTACAATCACTTACACGTCCATATCGGACCTGTTCCGACAGGTTTCGTCTCTGCAAAGCAGTTTGAGGTCGATTTCTTAAGGCTTGTACCCTTACAAAACGGTCATCCTGAACCATTGCCACCCGAAGTCTGCCTTGTTCTCGTCTCCAAACGTAAGATCCAGTCTCTCTGTAGCGTTGAAAGTTACGATGGACCACGAAAGCCGACACACCTAAGGCCTGACTGACCGAACGGTAGGTGTGACCTTTCTCTATCGTGGTTACAGCTCTAGCAGTCGTAGATGCTGGAAAATCACTAATTTTGTATCTAAGCAATGTGTTCTTCCAAAAATCAAACAATCAAATGAGCTGGCATACCTTGCACCCCGCTAAAAACGCCATTCTTATCAGAAACACTTACAACGTCAATCATCGAAAAATACTTAGTAGGGCATAATTGCAATAAAAATCTGTTAGCTTCCCAGTTGTGTTCAATATTTTATTTCTTAAATAAGCTTAGAAACTATAAAAAAGGATTTCACACAGCCCGACCCACTTGAATTCAAGTTGTGGCCCTTTTTACCTATGTTCCGCTAATTTTGCCGGTGTGTGTATATATAAAAGAAAGTAGTGTTAGTTACACTACTTATAACTCAAGAACGGATGAAGCGATTTGGCTGAAAATTGGTGGAGAGGTAGCTTAGAACCAGGAAAAGGACATAGGATACAATTTGTCCCGGAAAAATGTACAGTTACTACACAATATGCTTTTATGATTTGCGCGTAAACTATTCAATCTATTTTGATGAATTTTGGTATGGAGATACTTTGAGTCTCGGGAAAGGACAAGGGATACTTTTGGTCTCGGAAAATGTACGGTTCCCGCACAATAAACTTTTATGATTTTCGCCTAAACTATTCAGTCTATTTTTATGAAATTAGGTATGGAGATACTTTGAGTCTCGGGAAAGAACAAGGGAAACTTTTTGTCCCGGAAAATGTACGGTTGCTGCACAATAAAATTTTTTAATTTTCGCTTAAACTATTTAATCTATTTTGATGAAATTTGGCATGAAGATACTAATTTTAATCAATTGTTTTCTTAATTATACCAATTAGAATTAAATAATCATCGTTAAGACAGGACAACGTCTGTCGGGTCAGCTAGTCGAATTATATAAGACGTTATCACGTCAAAACTATGAGTGTCTAAACACACCATGCCGAAATTCCGCGGCAGAAGTTCGACATGGTGTGTTTACTTGTAGACACTGACGCTTGCAACTCTACAATCTAAATTATACACTCCTGAATTGGGGACTGATTCTCATTGCTCGAATGTCGTTTCGATTTCAGGCTTGATATAGCCGGCCGAGCCGAGACTTAAGCAACAGTAATATATTATCATGTATTGTCAAGCCAATTGAGTTTGGATTTAAGATATCTAAATTCTTAAAAATGTCCATTACTTCATCATAACCTGGATGATTTCCATATTCTAAGCTTATCTGCGAGAAACCTGAAAATGTTTTTTGGGTACCTTTTGCCACGCACGGTAAAATTCTTGAACGAACTGCCGGACTTTTACGACCTGCCAACCTTCAAGAAGAGACCGTATTTCCTCTTAAAAGACCGTCAGGCGTCAACGCACATCTTGCGATTCTTCTGATGCCTGGAGAGTGGAGCCTTTTTTTTTTTGTTTTTGGTCGGGAAATGCAATTACGCATCCCCGGCAGCATTGGGGAAGGACCACCGGGGTATGTGGGACTTGCTACGGCCGAAGAGATGGTAAGTGGCCGCAGCTGTACCCACTAAAACCCGACCGTGTTCCTACTACCGCGCAGGACGGAGACACGAGGGTCTATTACATGTCTTCCGTGGCTTCCGTCCGCGCTTGCCTGCTCACCCAAAGCAGGCCCACGCTGTTGGGGTTTCGTGTCCCCCTAGGCCGAACAGAGGCCCCACATGGAGGGCTTGCATAGGCCGGTCGTCTTCTTTATGTCGCGATGCGCAGGAACACAACGCGCATCGCGACTCTCTCGGGGACTCGGTGCAATGAGTGGCGGCATCCCCATACCGTCACCCCGAGTTCCCTGGCTAAGGCGGAATGTCGCGCCCGTTGCGACGTCTTCGCCTTGGCCGTCTTCGCCGGTGGTCGTGCGCCTCTCGCTCCCTGATGCGCTCGGCCTCCTCTTTGGTCGAGATGACGCTATGTGCGAACGTCTCGACCGCAGACCACTTTTCTCCGCTCTCGACCAAGGCCCTGCAGAGGGCTGGGAGAGTCGCGTCCTCGCCGATAGCGGCAGTTAGCGCCGCGCGTTGAGTCGCCCAGGCGGGACAGGCCGTGATGGTGTGCTCGGCCGTGTCCCGTTCCTCTCCACAGTGGTAGCACTCTGTGGTGACCTCGCTACGCGCCACCTCACACAGATACCGACCGAAGCAGCCGTGCCCAGTCAGCATCTGCGTGAGGTGGAAGGATAGCGCACCATGTGTGCGTTTGATCCATTCCCTGAATATGGGGCGGATCGCCGTCACTAGGGCAATACTAACGGTCGGTTCTTCGAGCCGTTCTGCCCAGAGGTCTATCGCCCTCTCTTCTGCTGAGTTCCTCCACCGGCGTACGGCGTCCGGAAGAAGGTTGCCACCCTCCGCGCGGACAGCTGCGCAACGCCAGTATACGTCGGCGAGGGCTCGAGCGTCAAGGTCCCACGGGATGCTTCCCGCGAGCAGGCATGCCGCATCCTTGGATACTGTGCGGTATCCACGTACTGCTCGGGTAGCCATCAACCGCTGCAACCTACCAAGTATAGTCCGGTTTTGGGGCGAAAGATGGTTGGCCCAAATCGGCGAGCCATACATGGTCATGGAGAGTGGAGCCTGCACCAGGCGCTAAGTTTGTATTATGTAGACTAACGGCCGTTCCCAATATTCAATCTATCTCTGGTTTGACATACAACCGATCGCAGCTAACATTAAATTGACATAAAATGTATGTCTCTAATGTCTAATGTGAGCTATTCCTATCTCTAGTAGGGCAAAACCAGAGATAGATCAAATATTGGGAACGACCGTAAGTTTAGATGTCAATAAAGTCCGTGAATCATAGAATCTGACTATCAATAATCGTTTTGAATGCATTTTGTATTGTGTGTGGCCTGAACTTGTCAACGAGTGCGGTGACCACAATTCCTGCCCACCACACGGACAGATCATCAATTAAATCCGCGCTGACACCGCAGTGTCGACACCGTGGAGTGTCGCGACGACAATGCCGGCGACCGGCGACAATGCCCGCGACATAATAGAGCCATCCGACATGCCTAATCACTTGTATTGTGGCTGCAGATGTTACGTAGTAGGGTGGGTATGTTGTATGTGATATCGCGGATATTGTCCTGATATTTTAAAAGAGAAAAGTGATTTTTACAACCAAAAGTGAAAATAATTGGATTGGATGATGATTGGATCGTAGTACCTAATATTAATATCAGTGTATATATTTCCCACATAATAAAGTCTTTATATATAAAACTAGACGACACTCGCAACCCCGTTGCTCCAAAATCTGTTAATGGAGGGCGCGGGAACCGTACATTTTTGGATGAAAATATCAGGTTATGTTCTTTCCCGGGACTCTACGCAAATATCCACAGCACGATCGATTCATCGGTTTGGGCGTGAAGAGGTAATAGACAGACTGACTATGGATTTCTGGGTATTCCTTGAGAATTAATTTTGGCTACCTTTAAACGGTTGATTTTATTCAATAAAAATCTATACACACATTACTCAACTTTGCAGGATTTTGTTAAATTTCTAGAACTGCAACTCTTTCAGTGCTGCTATACTTTCCCAGTGAACTCTATCTATGTAGGGAACACATACGTCATACACCTAAAATATAATCACTTCTTCATGTCACATTCTGTATACTATCCCACATTTCCCGTCACCATGGTCGCCCTAGCCCACAATATAGTCCGTTTAATTATCCATGACCGATGTAGTGTTATTGTCACTCACGATCTGAGAATGGCTTATCAGCGTAATGATACTTTTGGTAAGGCGTGAGAGTTGTTGACACTTCGTTGTGTCAATCCTGTGACAGCTCAAACTCTGTCTGATTTAACCAAGTGCCACTCTCACGACCGAGCGGTCACTCAGTTGCGATCGATTGTTTCGATCCGTAAATTAGAAGACATGAACTAGTTTTTAGAAAGTAAATAATAAATATTATGTAAAAGATGTATTATGTATATGTTACGGCTAATAGCCGGCTACACCTAGTTTTAGCCGGCTACAACTAGGTGCAGCCTGCCACATGCGGTTAAACCTAGGTATATCCTACTTATGTTCGGTTACAACTAGATTTAGCCTTTATTATAGCGGCTAAAACTAGGTGCAGCCACACACCGTGGTTAAACTTAGGTGCATCCTATTTATTATCGGCTAGAACTAGGTTTTCAGGTCAGTTAAGGATTTTGGTTTTATTTTGAGATTCATATCTTGCGTTTCCTGATTGATTCGATTTTGTACCATCACCCCGGTAGATATAAGACATCTTATCCTAGACAAGCCATAAACCATGCCAGTCCGAAACAAGATTTATACTCGTAATTGCGTTGAATTATATTATGAACTGAAATGAAATTTAGTCTTTTAATGTGTAGAGTCCCTCTGTAGTAAAAACTGCAGTAAGTAAGTCTTGCAACATATTATCACATATTATATGAGAGTTTGTTGATTTTTATATGATTAAAAGTGAGTTAAAAAGTTATCCTATTTGTTTAAAAAATATAAGAGAAGAGAAAAGAGACTTAGTTTATTTTTTCATAAATAAGAAGTAAAGCTTTATTTTTGCGCCAAGATATCTAGTTCGGTATGTTTATAAAGAGAAGATTTATAATATTTTGTGTTTTAATTACTTGTAATAACGCCTTTTTTGTTAAAAGATATTTGCCTGTCAAATAATAAATAATAAATGTCACTGAAACATCCCTGTCTTTTGTATTTTATTCCATGTAATCGAATCGATCGGGATACGCAAAATTAGAATCTCAAACGACTGAACTGAAAACCTAGTTCTAGCCGATGATAAATAGGCTACACCTAAGTTTAACCACCGGTGTGTGGCTGCACCTAGTTTTAACCGTAAATCTAGTTGTAACCGAAGATAAGTAGGATATACCTAGGTTTAACCGCATGTGGCAGGCTGCACCTAGTTGTAGCCGGCTAAAACTAGGTGTAGCCGCACTTCGGCTATTAGCCGTAACATATAATATACTCTATATATATCTCGTAAAACATAATAATACTACTTACGTTTAACGAGTTATTAGGTATATACTAAGATGATGCCCGCAACTTCGTTGCGCCAAAATTCGTTTATCGCGCGGGAACCGTACCTTTTTCCAGGATAAAAACTATCCTATGTCCTTTCTCGGTATTTATACACACACCGGCAAAATTAGCGGAACATAGTTAAAAAGGGCCACAACTTGAATTCAAGTGAGTCGGGCTGTGTGAAATCCTTTTTTATAGTTTCTAAGCTCATTTAAGAAATAATATATTGAACAAAACTGGCAATTTGACAAATTTTTATTGCAATTATGCCCTACTAAGTGTTTTTCGATGATTGACGTTGTAGTTTTTCTGATAAGAATGGCGTTTTTAGCGGGGTGCAAGGTATGCCAGCCCATTTGATTGTTTGGTTTTTGAGAGAACACATTGCTTAGATACAAAATTAGTGATTCTCTAGCATCTACGACAGCTAGAGCTGTAACCACGATAGAGAAAGGTCACACCTACCGTTCGGTCAGTTAGGCCTTAGGTGTGACGGCTTTCGTGGTCCATCGTAAATTTCAACGCTACAAAAAGACTGGATCTTACGTTCGGAGACGAGAACAAGGCAGATATCGGGTGGCAAAGGTTCAGGATAACCGTTTTGTAAGGGTACAAGCCTTAAGAAATCGACCTCAAACTGCTTTGCAGAGAAGAAACTTATCGGAACAGGTCCGAGATGTACGGGTTAGTGATCGTACAGTAAGAAGAAGACTCAAAGAAGTTAAATTAAACACAAAGGTGCCAGCAAGGGCACCAAAACTTGAGACAGGGCACCAAAGAGCCAGGCTAAGATTTGCGCGTGAACATCAAAATTAGACAAGTGAGTGAAATCTTGTGCTGTACAGTGATGGGAGCAAATTATGTGTTAATTTTGTTGACAGACGATAAAGAATGTGGATCAATCATAAGGAACGCTATAGACCATCAAAATTAACGAAAACAGTGGCCTATCATGCAGGCTTCGTAATGGTTTGGGGTTGCATATGATTTGGAGCCCGCACAGAGCTGATGATTGTTAATGATGGTACTTTGACAGTACAGGGCTATAGCGCAGACATCCTAGAACTGCATGTTGTGCCTTTTTGCACAGTTTTATGCAGTAACTTCAATTTTATGCGCATTCATAGAGTAAAAAAATCGGGCATTATGACCTAAATGATGCTAGCGTAGCCCAGGTGGAGAGGTCAGCACGGTCTACGGATGTGGATCCGATTGAGAACGTGTGGCACATCAATGGGTGAACGGTACGAGTTAAAACTCCAGCTCCAAAATGTGTTCAGGAGCTCGAGTTGGCGCTACTGGAGGAGTAGAAGAATATCTCACAGGAAATGATGGACAATCAAAATGCAAGCATGTAATGGCGTATCCAGACTCTCTTCAGATCCATAGAAGGCATTACATGCTGTTAACATGGCAATTCTTAAGTAAAAATGAAGAATTTAACTTAAAAACTTACTACTGAAATTTCATAGATTTTTCTTAATTTTTGATTTATGCAGATTTTTTCTATTTTACACGTTTTTATGACCTAAATTTATAAAAGTTTTATTTTTTAATCATCGATTATTAAATTAATAAATAAATATATTAAAAAAAGCGAATAATATAAAAAAAAAATTATGTTCCGCTAATTTTGCCGGTGTGTATAGAATCTCCATGACAAATTTCAGCAAAATCGGTTCAGCGGTTCGAGCGTGAAGAGGTAACAGACAGACAGACAGACACTTTCGCATTTATAATATTAGTATGGATATATATTAATACTTAAGTTATAACTCGTTAAACATCTTTTGGAGCAGTTGGATAAAATCAAACAAAATCCTAGTAGGTAAAGTTTAGTTAGGTATATAAAATGTCATAATTATTACAGAAATTAGATAGACGTACTTTATAAAATATAAGTAAACTAGATGACCCCCGCACCTCCATGGCGCAAAAATTCGTTTACCCCGCGGGAACCTTACATTTTTCAAGGATAAAAGTATTCTGTATTCTATGTCTGGGACTCAAAGTATCTCCATACCAAATTTTAGCAAAATCTGTTTAGCGGTTTGGACGTGAAGATGTAACAGACAGACATACACATTCGCATTTATAATATTAGTATGAATTGAAACGAATGTTGCTGGCTCCTTCATACATCGTAGTATATGTATACCTAAATAGGTATTATATTTTAAAAGCGTAATTTTAATAAAGAGCAAGTAAAAATATCGTTATGAATTGATATGAATCATTTGAGTAATAAAAAATAAAAATGTACACTTAAGGGCCGCTAATTTTGACACAAGCGAATATAATACAAGTCTCAAATACATTATATTATTGAAGCTTTTAGCACCCACATTTTAACACTTATCAACTTAATTTACACTTTAATCTGTGTACATAGAGATCTATTTCGAATGCGGATTACGTTTCATAAAGCATGATAACCAAAAAATGGAATTTGAACTTTATAATCATGAAATAAAGATACATTTCCAATGGCAAGTTTAATAATGTGACATTGAAAAGCATCAGTCTCCGATGCCTGTCACTTACCTGTCTTTATGTCTATTAAGCCCACATTAAGGGCCTGTTTCACCGCTTCCTGATAAGGCTATCCACCACTTATTTTGACAGATGGAGTATGGAAAATCTGTCAAATAACCCTATCGGGCACCTTATCAGGAAGCGGTGAAACAGGCCATAAGGATATTACTTATTGATAAATCTATCTCCTATTCAAATGTCACAGATTTGGCAGATTTTTTTGCCCTTTTATACTTGAGGGTAATAGATAGATCATTTTGTAAGAGATTCGAAGAATTGTCATGCGCGATCCCTTTACAGGGGCATGACCCCCAGAAATCTAGATAATAGTACGTATATTAGTGCAATATTTTCACACTAGAGGCAGCACAAGTAAACAAGAAGTCTTGTTCCACTTTTGACAAAGTTTCTGTCAATATGTTGATTGTTGTCGGATTTTAGTCGGATTATGTGCACCCGTTGTGTGCCATATTGTGCCAATATTACCAGCTATTACTATAATATCATGATTTTCTTTTAATTTAGACAGATATTGCACCGGTGAATCCCGGAAAAGATACTTTTTTAAGATACTTTTTGTTCTGGAAAATGTACGATTCCCGCGTAAACAAATTTTGGCGCAACAGAGTTGCGTCATCCATACTGTACTCGGCGAAACATGACGGTAGCGGTCATTGACTCCCTGTCAAAAACTTGTCATTTTCTATACAAAGCCGCGATTGTCAACATCTGACACTTCACTGTCAATCGCTGTTTATATAGAAAATGACAAGTTTTTGACAGGGAGTCAATGACCGCTACCGCCGTGTTTCGCCAAGTTGGTACCTACAGTATAGTATATTATATTTTTAGTTATTTTTACTTAAAATAATTTTAAAATAACAATTTCAAAGACATTAATCAAAGTAATTTGACAGAGTGACTGATAAATCTAATTTAAGGTTCAAAAGTTAAAAGCAATCCGAGACTTATCTAAGAGCAGATGTATTTCCTATGGAGGTAAATTACAATTTGCTTTTATGTACTAAGGTATAGGCAGTAGCATACTATAAACGCGAAAGTGTGTCTGTCTGTCTGTTACGTCTTCACGCACAAACCACTGAAACGATTTTGCTGAAATTTTATGTAGGTAGATATCTTATTTTTATTTAGAAAAATTATGAAACCACCTCAGTGTGAGTCGGACTGGCATATAGAGAGTTCCGTACCGTAAGTTTGTATGGGAGCCCCCTTATATAATAAGTTTATTGGAATTTTATTATCGGACGTGGCGTAGGCGGGGGCGCTGAAGGTATGTCTATTGTGCTGAAGGTAAAGGAGAACGGTCAAAAATTTCGTATGATGGTATAATTTTGGATAATAGTTTGCAAAAGCAACTTTAAGCTCACCTTGGCTAAGGCTGCTTTGTCAACCAAATGCAAAGGCTGCATATTAAAGGATGTTTAGAAGAGCTAAGGCTGTGTAATGTTTTTGGTGTGATTACTCGTCCTATAAGTAATTATTGTCTCAACACTCTTAAAACCATAGATTTAAATCGTTTTAGATTTAAATTTAAAATTCTATGCTTAAAATCATTATTTAAATCCTGCATTAGCGAACTAATAATGTTCTTTAAATTAATTAACTCAACAATAAGTGCATTTTAGTGAATAGCGCGAAATCACGCGTTTAGCGGCAAGAGGTAGCTTTGTCGTTCACTTATTACGCGTATTACGTCTTGAAACGCACCGCGCGCTTTCATGTTACCGCTAGCGAAGAGGACACGGGCTTAAAGGCGTTCCGTCCGGAGATTCCGTAATTGACCGTATTTAAAACCTTATAAACTCATAATTTGAAAGCTACAAAGTTATAATTAAAATACAGCAATAATCTTCAGTATATCAACATTCCTTTTGTCGTTTTAAATTTTCTATTTTTGTTTCTTATACTCATGATATCAGCTTCCAAAGTAATACCAATTTGTTAAAATTCAAGCATACATTCAGCATCTCCTTAGGATTTACAAATTACTTTTATTTGAAACTCACGCCAATAGATCGACAATATCAGAAACTACATATTCGCCGTTTTAAATTTTTTTAGGACAATTTTGAACTATGATAACTAAAAATAATAGGGTTTTGGCGCGATCTCGGCAACGCGGCAAATGTATGGCCAAGGTCGTTTACTCGGGGGACGGCCTTAAGCGGAGCGGAGTGGTGTATGGTGCGACTGCGAGCGACATCTAATAACAAGCAGGAACTTAGGTGTTATAGCTGTGTGGGAATATACGCGGGGGCCGCAGAGGAAGTTCTTCCGACTGAGCGAGTCGAAGCCCTCGTGATTGCTTTCAAGTTGCTGTGTAGTGACTAGTGCCATACAAAAATGAAAAAAAAAACTATTTTTTTTACTTTACTTACACAGCTATCATCTTAATATTATTCTAGTTCCTATATTGCTTATTTCTAATAAGAAACATATTAATATTTTATTAATTTTATCAAACATCATAGTTTAGTTAGTCTGGTCTACTCAGTAACAAAAATTTACAATATTGTAAAATCGCAATACGCTGTTCTCTGATCACATCCTTATTTTTCCAATATTCACTTAGAACTGTTATTGTGAAATAAATCTTATAACGACAGCATAAAGTTTCTTGTTACTGTTCAATTAAAGTTAAGTTTTAAATACTTTTAGCAGAGATTACTAAATGTTAAAAACTTTTAAACTTAGTTAAAAATCCTGTTTTTGTGTACAATATATTATCTAGTATAAATAGTTACCGGCGTAAGAAACTCACACAGGGCCCACTTTCTACCACAAAAGTGGGAAAATTCGTCTTTTTTTAAAATATTTACAATGTTGTAACTGGCAGCAGCAAAGAAGCACGAAAGATTCGACGTAAACGTGGAGTAGAAGTAGTAATTGTCGTTGTAAATGTAGAGTCGGTCAAGTGGTTTAGAGCGTGGCTCTTGACGGTCGTGGGTTCTAGCTGATCATCTGATCATCTTAGATTGTCTGACAAGTAAGATGATCCATGCGTCGGATGGACATGTAAAGTCGGTCCTGCGCCTGATCTCTCGCCAGTCGTGTCGGTCGTCCGTCTCACTGGGTTATGAGAGTAAAAGGAATAGAGAGCGCTCTTGTGTAGCACACGCTTGGGCAATATAAAATTACTTCTGTATATTAATAATCTGTTTGTTATAGTTGTCATAGAAGTAGGCTTGGCGTACATCTAGAGTCGTCGTAAAGTTATTGTCGTCGAAAGTACAGTCGTCGTGAACGTATTGTCGTAGAGCCTACGTTGCGACAGCTTATTTTGTGGCTCTATCAGTTTCCTGTTCAAAATAGGCCGCCAGGGAGGCCATTATTTTCGTACTCACATAGCAATTTTCGATTATATCCATGCTCCAAATTATACAACATAGACATTACGAAACATTTAATAGATAGAGATTACTGACATATGACTAAATAACTCAATCTACCCATTTCCAAACTTTGTACCTATCATTAACCATTTATGAATCATACAATTACGATTTGGAATCTTATCACGAGGTGCTAGGGTTTAGTTTTGATTGCTTTCGGGTGTGACAGCGGGGAGGGTAGATCTAATTTTGCTGGTCAATTACTAGTCCACATTATTAGTAATTTACACATGCCAGTAGCTTGCTACTAGTACTAGCAACTTGCTAGCTTGTATGCTAATCTCTTCTCTAAGCAACTCTAAAAAAGCCTATAGACCTCTCACTCACTCACATATTTCGAATTTCAAATGGCTTTTAAGCCAGTTTACGGTGAAGAAAAACATAGTGATGAAACCCGCACATGGTTGGTTTCAAACGTGTTGACCAGTTAATTTCTCTGGACTAGGCCGACTATGTTGCGAGAATGCCGTATGTTCTTGGACAACCATACGTATATTTAAAATCTTGTCCCAGATACTACAACTTTTAGTTCTACAATATTTGAAATGTGGTTACTTCGCTCTGAAAATACTGTTTCAGATGTAAAGGCTTTGTTATGCCAGTAGCTTCGAACGAGTAAAGCGACACTTTACAATATTATGTTCAATAATATTAACTACAATTTAGTATAACGCGGTATCTATGTATCGGAGTTGTTTCATTACAATAATAATGTAGTTTTGTCATTAAAATAAATGACATAATGAGACCTTATCGTTGGTATAGTAAAATATAGTGCTAGAATATATTTTATGGTTATTTTTTATCATTTTAACAAACGTTTTAAATCTTAGGATACTTGAAACGAAATAATTTATACATTATTATTAAATAATATATTCTACAGACTTCTACTGCTATTATAAATGCGAAAGTGTATATGTCTGTCTTTCTGTCTGAAGCTGCCACTGAACCGATTTTGCTGAAATTTGAGTCCCGGGAAAGGACATAAAACATTACTTTTTATCCCAGAAAAATGTACGGTCCCTGCCCTCCTGCGTGATACAACGGATTTGTGGACGTCATAAGTCATTTACTGTATAATTATTATATTTCGATGGTATGCAAAACAAACTACCTGAATATAAAATGGCCGACTTAACGACTTATAATTCCACAAAGAGATGTAGATTAGAATAAAGAATTTTTGTAGATTAGAATGAAATTTGTAATTACATATATGTATAACAATATAGTTCAGTACTTAAATATTTTCGATGTTCAATTGCACGCCATTCGTATGGCAGAATGTACAAGAACAATATATTAATTAAGACCTATGTAACACTACATTCTGGCAATAAAATATTCTATTCTATTCTATTCTATTCTATTCTAAATGACCGTCTCGACTAATGCCATTTGCCAGACGTTTTGTGACTTGTACCTATACTAGGTACCTACGTGTGGTAAACAAGGTGGTTAGAGAAGTTGCAATCGATATTTTCGTTAATAACAAAAATAGAGCAAAATTCGACTAGACGTAGCACTTGCAAGTTGCGATGTCTTGGGTCAATCTTTGATTTCTAAATTGAGTCCTTTAACCTTTTAGTCCTTACTCCTTGTTGTCTAAAATCTTGTTTTAACTTATACCTACTTAAAGAATTAATTTTCTGAATAATATAATAAACCTTTTTCATAACTTTTCAAATGACTGCAGTTTTTGGATTTATCGCTAAAATAAAAAACGCAATCTTTACCTACTTAATCTAAAAAACCTACTAGGTCTCCATGACGCCCGAGTAACTACACGAATATAACTCTGGGCTCCCCTACTTGTAATCGACTCCTATGTATAATAATAATTATAAAGTTGTCTTATTAAAAGTGTAAGAAAATTTGGGATGCATTAAGCAATCATGGGTGGGTTGCCCCAGAGGCGTGGTTAAAGTTAATGTTAAGGTTAAAGTTATGGTTATACCTAGTTAAATGTGGTGTCCTTTAACTTTAACCATAACTTTGACCGGAGAAATTCACAGATGTCTGTTGCGTTTATTTTTTTATTGAAGTAACGGGATTGAGGGTATAAAAATTGAATTATCCGTAAAAATCGACAGGAAAAATATAATGCTGTAAAATTTTTGATATAAGGTAAATGACTAGTATAGATTGGACAGTTCCAGTCATTGAAAAGAGCACAAAAACACAATATTTATAATTAATGTTGCTCTAAAAGTTTCCTGTTTTTAAAGTAAAAGAACGTCTGTTTTTTAAGAAAAACAGTCAGTTTTTTAAGCAACATTAATAAATATGGTGTTTTTGTGCTTTTTCCAATGACTAGTACTGTCCAATCTACTAGTAATTTACCCTAAGTACTTACGTATGAGCGGTTTTGGATAATGTAATTAAATATGACGTCCTTGAACGGCATATTATTTAACTTTAACCAAAAATTTGACATTTTGCACTGTAGTTATAAGTCATTAAAGTTACAGTTATAGTTAAAGTAAGTTGGTGCAACCCAACCTTAGATACCTAAGTATATTATTTTTGTTATAAGTATATGTTTTAATTAATTAATTTATTATTCTTAAATACATAGTACCTACCTAAGTAGTTAAGTATAAATTATTATAATATCGCATGTAACTTAATGTGAGTCTCGTCAAGCAATAAGCAAGTCCAACCAAAATATTTCAACTGTTTACAGTTCTAAATTAATTAAACATTCATTTTGGCGACATCTTATTGCTAATTAGTGAGAACAACTCGTGCACGACAAATGGCGGAACCATTAATTAAACCTTTTCCAACCATCAAAAGAAAAAACTACCTTTGCACCCACAAAATAGAGTTCAAAATATATCATAATTAGGTTGTAATGTGTAATTAGTGATTAAAACTGTTTAGAGAAAATTGAATTTTATCGAATCATGACAAAGTTGATTTTTCTTTGGGATGCACGTTGATACTAATTGTTCAAAATTGCAATATAAATAGCCGTTTAATTTAAATTAGCAATTATTCATCATGTATGTAATTCTTAGCTGATAATCTGTTACATCCACAGACTGCAAGTATGTTGGTTTTGTTGGTGATTTATTCGTAGCTATAATCAATTATTATTATTAGGTACCTATGTAGAGTGAATATTATAGATGTTCTAAAATTCAAACTTCTCATAATATATCATCTCATACCTAGATTTAGGACGGTGCACCGTTTACTTAAGCGGTTATTCCACTTAACCTAGCTAGGATCCTAGCAAGGAACCTAGCTAGGTCCTAGCTAGGATAAGTGGAATAACCGCTTTACTTACTTACTGAGTCTTGGCCTCTGACACAAGCACACGCCATTTCATTTCTTCCGATCCTGTGCGACATCTTGCCATGATTCGGCTCGTAGTTCGTACCGCCTTCAGGTCCTTTTCTTATTTCTACCATTTCATTCATCTCTCCAGCGGTACCACCGCACCGTTTAGTAATCGGAAAATATTTTTTTTCCCTGTTTTCCTATAAGTTGCATGTAATCAGTTGCTGATGAGGACTAATGACCTACCTACTAATGAAATGACCCACTGCACAAACAATGGTCGCCGTCAGTCTCGAGTTGTAATAATTTATTTATTTTACAAAATATGCACTTATCAATAAAAGTACTCAGGCCAACGATAAGATTCTCAGACCAACATACCTACCGAATATGCATTTAAAATTTGGTGAAAATCAGTAAAGCCGAAAAGTTGTAACACGAGAATTTTATATATAAGATTAACCACATATAATATGTGATTAATCTTATACATATATAATAAAACATTAAAGAGTCAATAAAATATGAAATTTATAAAATCTTAACTAACTAATAATATTTCCTTGTTATTGACATCAGCATCAATAAAATCGGCCAAGTGCGAGTTGGACTCGCGTACGAAGGGTTCCGTACCGATACAGAGAGAGAGATTTAGGCAAAAATTTTGTTTTTTTTTTTGTATGGGAGCCCCCCTTAAATATTAATTTTATTTTGTTTTCAGTATTTGTTGTTATAGCGGCAACAGATATACACAATCTGTGAAAATTTCAGAAGTCTAGCTATAGCGGTTCTTGAGATACAGACAGATGGACAGACAGACGGACAGACAACGAAGTCTTAGTAATAGGGTCCCGTTTTTACCCTTTGGGTACGGAACCCTAAAAAGAGCTATTATAATTTTCTTGCCCACCACTGTATCTCTTGTCTCACCAGGATCGACAGCAGTATCCAACTACGAAAACCCTTTCTAGAAACTAGAAAGTGAGCCCGAGGGACATGGTAGAAAATAATCGGCCAAGTGCGAGTCGGACTCGCGCACGAAAGGTTCCGTACCGTTATAGAGCAAAAATAGGCCAAAAGTTGTGTTTTTTGTATGGGAGCACCCCTTAATTTTTTATTTTATTTAAATATTATTATTAATTATTAAAGTACAATTATATTTAAGGCCTTCGTGAAAGTTTCAAGTGCCTATCTCTTATCATTATTGATTACGAGCAAAAAAGGCCAAAAAAATCACGTTTGTTGTATGGGAGCCCCCCTCAAATATTAATTTTATTTTTATTTTAGTATTTGCTGTTATAGCGGCACCAGAAATACACAATCTGTGAAAATTTCAGAACTCTAGCTATAGCGGTTCTTGAGATACAGCCTGGAGACAGACAGACGGACAGACATCGAAGTCTCATGAATAGGGTCCCGTTTTTACCCTTTGGGTACGGAACCCTAAAAATATACCTACCTACCTTCTTAGGGCGAAGCCAAACGAGCGTAATTTGTATGTTTGTGAGTTGTGACTTGTCAACTTGTGAGTCGCAGAATTTCGGTTCGCCAGAATTCTGCTGCATTCAGTTTCATACAAAAGTCCTGTTTGATTCACACGAGCGTAATTTTGTGAGTCATGATTTGTATGAAAAGATAATAAATAATATTTACGCGGCAGAAATTCTGAGACATTCCGACGCATGCAGCATTATAAAATTGGAATGTATTATGTAAATACAGCTAGCGACATCTATGGTAAAATTTTGTAAGGTTCGAATTTGCCATCTAGCAGTGAGTGGCGGAACCTTTATGAGTTATGTCAAACAGTTTCAAAAATTGACGTATAATCCGACTAAGATGTGATTGGTGTGTTAATTTCTATTGTTATTCTAATATGAATAGTAACTTGTTGTCGATAAAGCACATTTTTCGTGAGTCATAATGAATTTAGAAATTAGTCGTATTTTGTTAGGTCGATTGACATTTTGACAGACGTGAGACGCGGCTGTTCAAAAATAGTCGCGTTGAAAACTTGTCTTTCGCTGGTATCTACTGTCATGGAATGAAGAAATCTGGTTTGTTGATTAAAAGTGATTGTATTCAAGTGATTCGCGGCGATATAAATTAGTTTCGAAAACCAGAATGCCGCCAAGTAGTTTGAGAGTGGTGTACGCGTTCGCAAGAGAAATGCATCCAAAAACGACTGACGTGTTTATTCAGTACGGCACTGCCGGATTCCGAACCAAGTGAGTACAAAAATAATAAAATAAGAATAAAATCTACAAATAAAAGGTGAAAGGAGTCGAGTAAAGGCTAAAACGTCTTGAAAATGGAATGTTTTAAGTGAACGTGTCACGTAAGCAAGTTTTGCATGCATTTTATCCTTGCAACTTTACCTTCTATGGGCCGAGCTTGTGAGTCATTTTACGAATAATTTATAACGGGATGTCCTAGCAATTGTCACTACGCAGCATTATCTCTATGCTACGCAGTCATTGACTCTGTAATACTACCGTGAGTAAAACTGCACTTAGTCATTGAGACCCATTCATGGAATTACATCACGTAATTCATGTAATGAATAACTGAAAACCCCTATGATATCCTGATGGATAAACTCTTCTATATGTTGTCATTTAACGATTCTTACTAGTTAAACATTTTGTTAAATACGGTACTTCTGATGCCACACCTTAAGACATGCTAAAGACCCACAAAAATATTTCTTTTTATGAAAGATATTTGCTTCAAATTAATCAAAAAGGCCTTGGAATCTACCTTCACAGAATGACATTGTAAAGAAATTAATATTCTGAATGGCCTACAGTGTTCATATCAGTTGTTCTTTTTAATGAAAATGGCACTGTAAAAACAATGAGGACTATTCTATTATGATAGCATACTATTAAAATTTAAAGATACTTTATTACTCCTCGAACATAATAATAAAAGTATGCTATTATAACTAGATGCTAATAGGTGGAAATTATTATTATCATCTTGTTAAAACATTTATAGTAAAAAAATATAAGAATCACTTGGCTCTCTAAGCTATTTAGAGCAAGTTCCAGATTACTTGAGAAATCTACAAACAGGAAAAAAAGACAGGAGTCCGTTACCCTTGACAAAATTACCCAACTATGAAAAACAGAAAAAAAAGACAGGAGTCCATTATCCTTGACGGGGTTACCCAACTATAAAAAAAGAAAAGGTTAAAAGTATTCCGTAAATTATGTGACCTGAAAACAATTTATCACATACTTCTATTAACACTTGTACAGTAAATAACTATTTCTTATATAAAGGAAAATATATACAAAATACTAAATAAAATCTCACCAGAATATAACGGAATTATAAAATACAATATAATATGATATAAAGACCGACCACTTTGGCTGAATGCCAAATACTTTGGGGTTTGAAATTGATGCTCCTTATCATAATACTTTTCTTTGGTGTGGGTTTATTTATAGTCAATCTCCAGACTATAATTTATCGACATGTTTTCACATTTTTACGTGATTCAGTTACTCGCACATAATAAACCCACCAAATACCCAAAATAGCCCAAAATAGTTGTGAGTTATGCCTCTTTTGCCATTTATTATTTTTACAAAAGAAATTAAAAAAAAAATTAAGACTGGCTCTGTTCAAATAATGTAACTTTTGTTGTTAAGTATAGATAAGCAAGAAACTATTAGGTTATCAGCTAGCTCTGACCGATAGAAACTTGGACTTCCACCTTAATTGAGATAATAGTGACACCTTTAATTTAAATATTATTGACTAGTTGACTAACTTTGTCATTTCTTCCTAATAATATAAACTTGCCCTGGACTTCCATGAATATTTCAAACCTAAAATTAGCCAAATCAGTTCAGCCATTCTTGAGTTTTAGCGAGACTAACAGCTTTATAATTAATTTTTAATATATATTTAAAATATGTAGATTATATACATTAATGGCCTGTTTCACCGCTTCCTGATAAGGTGCCCGATAGGGTTATTTGACAGATTTTCCATACTCCATCTGTCAAATTAAGTGGTGGATAGCCTTATCAGGAAGCGGTGAAACAGGCCCTAAGTATACATATTATATATATCTAAGATATAGATTGTTTCTATGTTATTAACCCATCAACTCCCAAGCGGCACCCAGCTGCCACATAACAATTGAATATCTATTGTGTCTGATTGTGTCTGCCATTCCCACGATTGAGGTATTAAAATTTTATTTTAAAAACAATAAATATACAGAAACACAAGGCTGGACACAGCGGTTTCTTTATAGATAACACATTGTCTATAATATGTACAACATACAATATCTTATCAAACCAAACTAAATCAATATAGATTGGATACTAAGTATTGTTTATTGTGTGATTACCAAATGCTTTTAACACTATTAGTATGACTGCATTATTATCATTTTTAATGTCTCATAATATGTTTGATTACTTCTTGGATTACAGCATTGCATTACACATTATGAGATCTTTGCAGATAGTTTTGGGTTATCAAATTAAAATGAAACAATTTAGAAAAATGATTTCACAATGATGTGTTGTAACTTGGTGCTTTATTGAATTAGCCATGGCCTCCTACAGTGCCAATTTTTTATTTTGGTTGTAGATCACTTTATTTTCGCAGCCCTATGTACCTATGTAATTTGTAGTGCCTATATGGATGCTGCCTTAGGATGCTCCCCCTAGATCGTGGCCTATAACGGCCTGTTATAAATCCAGATTTAGGCAGGCAGGCCTCCTGAGTCCTGCCTGATCCTATGCTTAAATTACAGATTGTGTTTGACTGTTTGTTATAGTGGAGACTTGTGTTAACGCAATAAGGATATATGTTATGTTTTTTATTAAATTTTTGCAATAATATGTCTATGGACATTGGACATAAGCATACTCAGTTGACTGTTGAGGCTTACAAAATTAATCCCATAACAACAAAAGCTGTAAGGCTTCTCTCGTAACAGATAATCATCTTAACCTTCACCTTAAATAATTTTATACCGTGTCAAAGTTCAATTTTAATATGCACCTGACCTACTTACATTGCTAATGAGATGGCTTCGGCTTGAATTGGCCGGCTCGAACGGATCAATACGACAGACTTAGAGAAAACCGGCGTAAAAAAACGCTTGTTTTGTTTCACCTATTTATTATGAATCCAAGAACGTAACCGCCAGACTGATGACTCCGTCCTTATGTAATGCGAAAGTGTGTCTGGCTGTTTGTCTGTGGCTTATCACGAAAATAATTTCAGCACAACAAAGTTGCAAACAACACCTTGAAGTCTTGTATACCAAAATTAAAAATAATATTTGTCTACTTACCTAAATATCTCTTTCAAGCTATTAATCTCATTCTCTCGTTCCAGAGCCAGTCTTCTGGAGCATGTGGTCTACCGCATGGGTCTCCTGGCCGTCATCAGATCCAGGGTGAAGAATGGTAAGTCTCAAAGCCTTCTTTGTGTCCTAAAATGAAAAGTCTGAACATAAATAATTCGTGCGTCAACGGCTTTTATATTTGGATTTTCAAATTTGGAACAATCGAACGATTGTGTTCCGAATTTGAATTTTTGAATGCATATTTGACCCTTTCACATGAAAGTACTCCACGTTAGGCAATGAATCATGATCACAATCATATATTAATATATTATGTAGCAGGCTAATCATGATTGCGAAGCTGTCTTCTACAAAGTGGATGATGGGCTGTGGGCATAGAGAAACAGCCGTACTCGCTTGTTAGTCCATGGCCAACGTGAAAAGTCGGCACTCGGCATATGCTGCAAAGATATCAAACGTATCAATTGCTGATTGCCTTGAACTCAGGCCGTGGCTCGCGAGTTTGTTTCACCAATCGTCATTTTGTAGCCTAGTAAATAGTAAATTAGTAATGGATCGCTTTGAATTAAAAAAAATACAATATTTACCCCAAGAATACCGGCTAGGGCCTATGGATTATGTTCTCCGGAATTGGGAAGGCCAAAGAAAATTTGGGGAATTATTAAATGTGAAGGACATTTTCATCAGATACAGTGTGGCCTTTTCTTCCATTCATGCCGAGCAATCCTAAAGTTGTGCGCGCACTCTACTGTATGATGCACCTTTTTACCTTAATATTACAGGAGTCTGGACGTCCGCGTCATGATAATGATGCTGAATTCCAAATCGTTTTGTTTCGTATTTAGATTCGTTTCCGAATAAAAAACACCTACACTCCATTCAAAGTTCCACCTCTACGTTATCCTTATGTGGACCATTATAAGGATCGTTTTAGCATAACTCGAAGCTAAACTCATAGAACGGTAGTCATGAATGGCCGTGTGACCTCATTTCGCCGGCGACTCTGCCAAAAAATAGTGACTCATAGATAACGATTAAATTCGGCGAACGATTACGTCTGGTCAGTCACCTTAATTAAGGCGGCGTTCACACTAGCGACATTAACGCGTCAGTGTAAGAAATTATTTTTTTGTTAAAATAAACACTGAAATAGACACACTATGAAAATTAGTACATTACGCAATTAGGGCAGGAAAATAAGAAATGTCTCAGATCACATGTAATTATTGTCAACAAACATGTGATCTGAGGCTTTCTTATTTACTGCACATGGTGTGTATACTATTTTTGACATCGACGGAGGCGGAAAACGGCAACATCGGTAAGCGCAGCGGGAAGAAAGTTGACGCTTTCCGCCCGGAGGTGAGAAAATTAATTTTTACAAGAGCGAAGAGATAACAGATAGAGCAGGTAGGTACACACTGGCACGCGTGCATTTGTACGCTTCGATAGAATCCAGCCATCTCATAGCAGTATTACTTTAATATTACTTTCAGATTCTGCACAAACAAAAAACATAGCTATGTTTATATAAATAGAGATCGTGTTTGTTTATACGAAATTCTAAAGTAATATTAAATTAATACTGCTATAAGAGCTCATGGTAGGGCCCCGGGATTCTCAAAACGCGCGTTAGCAAAGCGCGTGCCAAACGCGCGCTTCAAAACGCCCAATGTGTACCCGCTCATAGTCATACATATACATACATCATACATTTTGCCCTGATAAAAACTGCCTTTTCCAGGATTAGGGGTTACCATACGTCCGGATTAATCCGGACATGTCCGGACTTTTAGACTCTTGTCCGGACTTCGTCCGGCCTTCTCGTTTGTCCGGATTTTTAATTACTTGATGAAATATGAGAAATAAAACTAGTAAAGTTACATCGAGTGAGTCTTTAATCATCATTATATTATCATTTATCGAACATCAAAATGTTAAAATCTTTAATAAATTAATAAGTCCGGACTTTTATTGAAATGTCCGGCTTTTTGTCAGGACTTTTGTAATACCTAGATGGTAACCCTATCCAGGATTCACTCACTTCCCATACAAAATATTCTTTTAATAATCTGATATAGTATGAATTAAACTTTACGAACTATGCCATTGCCCTATAGTTATTTTTTTCATAAATCTGTTATAACTACAAGAGTAATGCGTTGTGCTAATTTGGACATTATTACTGTAAATTAGGGTTTATTTTAGCGTATAAAATAATGTTTTTGATCCACTGCTCTAAATTTTCGTCGTGGGGGTGAAAATTGTGTTAATCTGTTTTAATGGTGATTGTTTCACATACTGTTGAACTAGTTTTGCGGACGTTATTACGGTTTGTTGAACTTTTGATTGAAAACAATGTTTTTTTGCCCCGTGCGAGTTTCTTACGCCGGTTTTTCTCGCCTTCCCGTATCGGTGGTAGTCAAGTTTTGACGTTCTTTTTCCGACATTCAAGAAAACTTTTCATGTTATCTATTTTGAATAAAAATATATTTTATTTATTTATTTTTACAATATGATAATATGGGCTATGGCTAATACAATTTACAATGCGAAGAAATTGTAAGTTGTAACTTGTAAGCTGCTTACACCGAGATGCCTAGCTATTAAAACAGATTAGACTTAATATTAGTACCTAAGATTTGTCCAGCCTTATATTAGTTTATGCTCACTATAACACTTTTGTTATTTCCTACAGCCTACTCCTATACTAGACGCTAGTGTTTTACCTAGGTAAAAATGAAATAGGATTAACATAGAACACTCAATACAATCTTGAGTCTACCAGTCCCCCTTGGCACTGTATAAGGAGACGTCGAGTAGAAATAAACGACCTTGGACGAGTTTATGCAATCGTGTGCATTTTGCATCCGATTGTCTCGCGCGACGTGACAATTGCCCCGTCGCGTCGGTCAGCTGTCTCGGAGGATTTAGGTGCAGACAAGCGACAAGTCGAGACTGATGTCGCGCGACAAAATTACTAGCTAATAGAAGTAAACGGCCTTGGACGTGTTTATCAATCGTCCCGTCAGTTTGTAGCCCCGTAAGAGTTAGGTGTAGACTGTAGTGTATAGACTGTAGACGAGCGATAGCGAGTCGCGACAGGTGATTGTCGCACGACAACTTAATATAACAAGTACCTAACTACAGTTCTATGGATCAGCTGTGAGCTGAAAAGCCTGAAAGAGAGACTTAAGATAGAGCCTAGAGCTATGTCAAATAAATTAAAATTTGGGGCTGTTTTTATATGTGTAGTGTATAGCTGTGATAACACACAATAGTATGGTAACAGCTGGCCTTGCAAAGGCGTAGTCTAAGTTTTGTTACATGCGTGTGCGTGAAGTCGACACTTGTGGCGTAGTTTGGTCGACTCCAGTTTTAAGTTTGTACTTCGAAAAACTTTTTATTTGTTTCTAGTTTTGCAGTAATAACTAAGTTTAATAATATGACCTACATGCCTATATAATAAAGTCAATTAAGAAAAATCGATTTTGCATCGCGGCCTCGGTAGGTTAAGTGAGGTTTCCTAGTATAAGTATTCTTGCACAAAATTCTGTGTACAAATAACATAATCTTTTGAAATTAGATGTTGTAACAGTAGGATTTTGTTACAGCAATTTTGAGCTAAAACTTCCACCTGTGCCAACTGCCAAACCAGACGAATTTAATTTAAAATAGGTACTTACTGAAGTCCATATTCCCATACTAATAATATAAATGGGAAAGTGTGACTGTTTGTCTGTTACCTCTTCACGCTTAAATCGCTGAACCGGTTTTGATGAAACAAATTTCATGGTCTCAACCAAAGTATGGAAATACTTTGAGTTCCGGGAAAGGACATAGGGTATTTTTTATTTCGGAAAAAACATACGGTTACCGCGCGATAAACGAATTTTGGCGCAACGGAGTTGCTGGCGATATCTAGACTAAATTATCTAGTACACTGTACATATTATATCATTAGGAATAATAGGATACTCCTTATTCTTTCCTAAAATCCCCCCAACACTAGCCCACTACTGATGCAGTACGAGAAAATAGTTCAATAGAGTACCAGTTAAAACAAACTAACGGAAGCCAAACCAATAAAAGCCGATACTGAGAATCGTCTTTACGTTTCTTAAATTACAAGCGCGTTCTACGATTTGTTTCGCGGTTTTCAGGGTTCCGTATCCGAAGGCCGAAGGTAAAAACCATGTTTTTAATAATTAACCGTCTTTTTTGTAAGGCTGTATTGCAATTACCGCGATAGCTAGACAGTTGAAAAATGAGAAAAATACGGAATACGTGGCAAAGCCTTAGACTGGATAAGAAGTTATCTATCGGGACGAAAGCAATGTGTACAAATATCGAAAATTCAGAAAGGGAAAGAATATACTACCAGGTCGGACTTTTTACCTAATAATTTCGGGGTCCCACAAGGTAGCATACTGGGTCCATTGCTCTTTTTAATTTACATTAACGACCTTCCTAACGTAACAGACCAAAATACAATTTTGTTTGCAGACGACACCACGGCTATAATTAAATGTAATAATATAAATTATTTTCAAAATGACATTTATAATACAATTAAAAAAATCATGACATGGCTTAATAATAATAATTTAAAAATTAATATCAATAAAACTAAAATAATACAATTTAGAGATCATAGAACACGACCTATTGACTTGAATATTAACATTGACGGCATTGCTATAAAAGAAGTTAACTCCGCAAAATTTTTAGGAATCGTTGTAGATAGACACTGTAACTGGAAGGAACATATAAACCATGTATGCGATAAAATTGACAAGTTTATATACGCAATTAAAATATTACGTCTTAAAGTCTCGACCGAAGCAGCACGCTGTGCATACCACGGGTACGTTTCGTCGGTACTTTCATATGGGCTACTACTATGGGGAAGCTCTGTTGAAATTGATAAAGCGTTTAGAGTTCAGAAGAAGTGTATAAGGGCAATCTGTGGAGCTTCCCCATTAGATAGTTGCAAACCAATTTTTCAAAAATTACAGATTCTCCCTTTGGTATGCTTGTACATAAGAGACATTTGTGTTTTTGTCAAGCAACATTCGCACTATTTCCCAAAAAATGCTGATGTCAACAATAGAAGTGCTACACCAAGATACCAATATAAACTATACATGCCACAGTGCCACATGGATGTATATAGGAAAAATGTGTACATTAACGCCATCAATATTTTCAATAAATTACCAGATCATTTTAAATCATTAAATGCAAGTAACTTTAAAAGACAAATCACTAAATGGCTACTAAACAATTGTTTTTACACATTAAACGAATATATGATATTTAAAGAATAATAATGCAATGTATAATATAATATTGTAATAAAATTAATTTAATTTGACAATTATAATAGTAATAATTCAGTGAACCTACATGTAATAAAATTAATTAAAATCTCTTATGACATACCTAAATAATAACAAAAAAAAACTGACTAAAATTTTCTATGTAATCTAATTATTATTATTGTACACTTATTTAAATTAATATATATTTCTTCAATTGACAAATTATGTATTTAAAATTCCTTAAGATAATGATGTACTTATTAATTTTACATAAATTTAATTTAATTGCACGCCATTGTTATGGCAGAATGTTAGAACTATAAGTAGTTAATTATAAGACCTGTTTATGTACAACATTCTAGCAATAAAGACATTTGAATTTGAATTTGAATTTGAATTTTTTGCAGGAAGTTTCCTATACAAAATCGCCATTTTTTTTGCTCTGTATTGTATCTATTTGATAGTTTTGGTACAGAACCTTTCGTGAGCAACTCCTACTCGCACTTAACCGATTTCTATGTACTAATTGTTAAAAAATAATAGAAAAAATCGCCATAATATAAAATTATAGGATATCCGTGTTTAAATAATAGTTTCAGGACTTGGAATTTCTAAACTGTGTTCATTAGTAACATAAATAATGGGTTTGTGAATTCCGACTCGTGTTTACAAATATATAATGGGTTTCAGGAATTCTAATGGTTATGTTTTATACGGTTTTATAGTTTAAAGAAGTGTTTTTAAATCTCTTATTTGCAACTTTATAACTTACTAGATGATGCCCGCAACTCCGTTGCGCCAAAACTCGTTTATCGCGCGAGAACCGTACATTTTTCCGGGAAAAAGTATCCCTATGTCCTTTTCTGGGATTAAAAGTATCTTCATACCAAACAGGAAAATCGGCTCAGCGGTTTAGGCGTGAAGAGGTAAGAGACAGACAGACACACTTTCGCAAATCTATCATAAAAGTCGTGAATAGCCTATCCGGCACTTTATCAGAAAGTGGTGAACTTATTTGTATTATTAATATGAATTCAGTAAACCTTTTTATTAAGTTAACGTATTGAATAACCTCCTCCTTTTTTGGAAGTCGGTTAACATATAAATAGACGTAACAAGAACAACTAACCTACATGACAACTAGAGCGTGTGCCTCCTCATATATTTTAGTATTAGGACATAAAACCTGTCAGCACGTATAGTAGACGTATGTTAGTTAGTATAATAATATGATATTATACTATTATAACTTACTAAATAGGTAACTTATACAAGACTAGATGACGCCCTCGGCCCGCAACTCCGTTTTGTTCATCATGTCCTGCCCCGGGACTCAAAGTATGTTCAGTCTTTACTCTTCAACTAAGGTCAGGACTGGATACCTCCTAAAGTAACCGCGACCGAAACTCCATAGTTCATAGTTGCTAGTCGCTCTTACCTCTATTGTAAGGGTCATAATTATTATACAGGAGAACTTTCAGCTTTTATAAAATGACGAAAGTCTGGCTGTCGCTGGCACCTGGGTTATGAGGTTCACCTTAAAAAATGGTATATTCAGAGAAGTTGATTCCTAGACAGATGGCGAACCTACATAACTTGATCACTGTGATGTCTGGTTAAAATAATAAACCGGTAGCACGGGCCACGGCTCAACTGGCGGGGCGACGCGTCACTTCGCTGCAAGCTGCCGAGCGAGGCGGACGTTCCAAGTTGGCCTGTGTTACCTACTTACTGAAAAGTGTTGTTTTATTGTCCATTACCTAGTGACACGTAACAGTCACGTTACGCAGATCAAGACTAATATTGACATAACCCGACCAAATGACTTAGGTCCGTCAACTGCCTAGGAATCAATTTCCTCTATCGTACATAACTAGAGTTTAGACCATAAAGTTAATATACCTATCGGAGTAGAGCAATAATCTCGAGCTGTCAAACGAAACCGAAATTGGTTTTCATCTGTGTGAAAAATATGTGTACGTATACACTTACACATGCATGATTGAACATGAATTCTATGAGATTAAATTGTCAACGTGCGGCACGTGCCGTCAAAAAAGAGTGCTGCTGTCATGTATCACACGTCTCTTTTTACCACGCAGTGTTACTGATAGTGGCATCTCTCTTGCTCAGGCCTTTGTTTTTCTATTTCGCTAGGTATATTAACTTTATGGTTTAGACACAAGTATGTATCATTTAATATGCAATTTATAAGCAATTTGTTAATCGCACTCACATAATGACTCAGTTACTAATGAAATTCTTATCATGATTTGTGTACGAATTGTGGTGTGACTGAATAAATAGTATTTTGAACGTCGAAACATTTTCCTGGACTAGGTCGATGAACTGGCCCTTTTTGAAATGGATTATACTCGTAGCTAAAAGGATGTAATCCATTTTCACAGATTGTCCCATTGTTACCAAATAGAGTAGACTTGTCATAGAGCAAGCGCTGGCCGGAGTCGACAAAGTGTGAAGAAAATCGTGTGATGTACTTTATGGATGTTCTCTAATCGGATATACAAATTATTTTTAACAAAAAATTAAAACCGACTTCCAAGGTAAAAACAATAATAACATTAATATGAACTAAAAAGTATTAAATAATTTTTACTATCTAATAGTGCCTTTTTCCGAATTCGGCTAAACCTCAACTATTTCTGTACTCAATCTTCATTATTTTGAAGTCGGTACCAGATAGCTGAATCTTCAGTCCTCTTCAAAATAATGAAGATTGTGTACAGAAATAGTTGAGGTTTAGCCGAATTCGGAAAAAGGCACTATTAGATAGTAAAATTATTTAATACTTTTTAGTTCATATTAATGTTATTATTGTTTTTACCTTGGAAGTCGGTTTTAATTTTTTGTTAAAAATAATAATAATTTCACTCTTTTTAGTTACACTAGTAGATAAATCTTCGCGTATATTTTACGTATCTTATTACAATTTGTTAAGAGTCACAACTCACACTCACAAATGAAAAATGAAATGAAAAAATGTTTATTCTTCACACAACATAGGAACCTACAACATATTATTAGGTACATGAAATAATATATATATATATATATATACATATATATATATATACAAATAATATAATATTATCAGTGAAGTGAACATATTGTGCTAAGTAATTTAACAATTTTAATACTTCAAGCCCGAAGCGGTCACCGGCGATTGCGATAACAATAGAAAGGCTATTGTGTCTCGTTTTTCCACGATCGAAGGATCTATCAGATAAAAAATTGTACAAACTTGCATAGGATGTAGCGTAGCATAATATTTAATATTATCATAATTATTGACAGCTGTTCTTGTTATCAAGAATTCAAATCGATAGGTTAGTGCACCATCTATCGATTAATAAGTATAACTAATTAAAAAGACACTTAATGACTTTGTTTTGTTTAAATGCTCTTTTTAAAATAACTTTATTTTAATTCTATTTGTCTATTAAAATTTTATAAAGTAGTAAAGTATTCGATCTGTATATAAAGTAGTTAGTAAAGTATTCGATATTCTGTCTTCTGCCGCCACGCGCCGCGCGGCGGCACTGGGCAGCGACGCCGACCGCTGTGTATTAAAAACAAACAGGTGTTGTTAATTGTTATACAGTACATAATTAATATTATTAGTATATCCATATCTATGCCTTGTACTAATATCTATTCTGTGCCATGAGACATTGGTGGCCTTAACACGACGTGGTAATGATGATGATGACGATGATGATGATGATGATTATAATGATGAATATGAATTGCATAGCAGTTTATGCTTTCTGTTCTTAAAACAACGCCGAAACTCCCAAACGTGTATCTATAAGGAATCAGGAGTTCTCTCAGCATCATCGAAACCATGGTATACCTTGACCCAATATTTGACTTTTTGGTAGCGTATTCTTAGTACACTTCACATAAAACCAAAATCACCATATGTTTCCATATAAATTTCGAGGAGTTCCCTCGATTACTCATGGATCCCATCATCAGGTCACCACCTTTGTGAAAATGGGACCAAATTGAAGTTTTCACTCCAATTAGGTAAAACTCTAATACAACAAAACAAAAATTTCGAAAATCGGTTCACAAACGGCGGAGTAATCGTTGAACATACAAAAATAAAAAATAAAAAAAATATATCCACAGCCGAACATATAACCTCCTCGTTTTTTGGAAGTCGGTTAAAAAGTCTCGAATATACGTAATCTAAATCTTCATCATATTCCAGGTCGCACCATCGGCATGATGATCACGGCGTCCCACAACCTGGAGCCCGACAACGGCGTCAAGCTGATCGACCCCCACGGCGAGATGCTGGAGCAGAGCTGGGAGGAGCTGGCCACACGCCTCGCCAACGTCAGGTGATCGACAGCTGGAGCTGCGTGCGTGCGTGCGTGTGTGCTTGTGTGCGTGCTTGCGTGCGTGCGAGCGTGCGTGCGTACGTGCGTGCTTGCGTGCGTGCGTGCGAGCCTGCGTGCGTGCGAGCGCGTGCGTATGTGTGTGAAAGAGAAGAGCTGAAGATAAAGATACATTCCTCTTTCCCTCTTATGTGTTTTTGCCTGCGATGTTTTCTAACAACAAAAATCTATTCACGTTTTAAGTATTTTCATTCCGTGAATTTGCTAACTTGAAAATTTTAACCAATTACTTTCTGTATTGAATGATAGACAAACTGAAAAATTTAGAATCAGTGAGTTATACAAAACTCTATAAAGTATCATCATAACTCTCTAGTAATACGGTCTATTTCTACATGACCTACATAAAGAATACTTCAAAATCCATTAGTTTCGCGACGCCCTTTCAGAATGCACTAAAATAACAGGTAGTTACATCACATGCCCTTCGGTATGTTCACATAAAAGAGCAAAGAGTTTCTCAAGAGCATAGCTTTGAATGGAGTTCCGTGGTTGTTTGTGAAGAAATAATATTGATGACTGTTATGTAATATTGCGTTTTTTAGCTTATTTGAAAATTAAAGATGAATATTATAAATGCGATGATTGTAACACCTTCAATCTTCATACTTTAACCAATAACCGCTTTTTTCATGAAGTTTGGTATGTCCGGGCGACAACAGATTTTTTATTGTGTATTTTTTTTCTTGAAAGAATATGCGGTTCCCGCGCGATAAATTGCACCATTTTCGCAGTCTAGTGATGTATGTAAATCGTTTAGATAATGGATCTATGTAACTCTCGACAAAAAACAGGAGTGTTATAAGTTTTACGTGTATGTCTATGTGTCCATTGTTTGAAATATTTTCTTTTGTTTGATGGCTGAAGCATGACAGGATCAAGAGTGTTTATCATTATTTCGCTCACTGTTGGATTTGGAGTTTGTTTCGTATTTTCTTTCTTAACATCTATATTTTTATATTTCAGTGACAATGACCTGGAATCGACGACGGAGCAGATCATCAAGGAAGTGAACGCTGACATGGGGCTCAAAGCCAGCGTGTTTATCGGCATGGACACCAGGTACAAACTTGTGATGTCTATTGCTAATTTCTAGGTGTTACAAGTAGGGTTACCAACTATACTGTTTTAAACAGTATTATACTGTTTTTCACTCAATTATACTTTTAACTGTTGAACAAAAATAAAGTATACAATATACTGTTTTCAGCATCAACATGCAAACACATTAGTAATATAACGCCTTTACAAAACAGACGACTTGGCAGCATGGGCTTAGATCCCTTTGCCTTTCCCGTATAATGGACAATTATTATCGATTAATTTAATTAAGAATGAGCTACAAATTTACTTTAATTTAAGCTATAGTTGTGGTGAAGCGTATGATATTTTTAAAAATGATGATAAATTATTGAGCTGTGCGAGGAGTACTAAAAAATATATGTTTAAAATAAATAAAAAATAAAAATACTGTTCATATGTCTGAAATACTGTTTAATTTTCTTCGTAAACCTAAATATACTTTATTTCTTGAAAAAAAAGTTGGTAACCCTAGTTACAAGTGTTTACTTTAAGGTTTGTATGTGTCCCCTATTTGTATGAGTTATATAGTTACACTAGCTGTCCCGGCAAACGTTTCTTTGCCATATTATATAAAGTATATCGCCCGTATTATTTTATTGAATTAGTGACTTAATAAGTATGTTACCATGGCAACGTCCATCGCTATCCCGTGACCCGCATCGCATAAACAATGGTCGCTCTTTATAGACAAATAATTGGCAATAAAATAAAATTGCGACATTGGAAGTTCTAAGCTATCCTATCTCTCAAGTTGGAAAAAGCACATTAAAAAAAAGAACACATTAAAATCGGTTAAGTAGTTTAGGAATCCATCGCGGACAAACATCGTGACAGGAGATTTATATAATGTATTAGATATACGATGTTGTATTGCTGCTAGGCGAAAAGATGACTTGTCAGTTGTCATCATTCTTCCAGCAATAGAACTCTCTACTTTTCAATCAAATGGCGCATTACGCCTTGTTAATTACCCCAGGTACACGAGTCCCCGCCTCGCTGCGGCCGCGGTCCACGGTGTTATGGCACTGAAGGGCACGCCGAAAGAGTTCGGTATAGTCACCACACCGATACTGCACTACTGTGTACGGTGTAGAAACGATAACAGCTACGGGAAACCCACGGAAGAAGGTAAGGTTACAAGTTCAGTATACTTCTTAGTGTCTAAACACACTAAGCCGAAAATACGCCAGCGAAGTTCGGCATGATGACGCGTATTTTCGGCCTAGTGTTTAGACACTAAGGGCCAGTTTCACCATTTCCTGATAATGTGCCGGATAGGCTATCCACAACTTATTTGACAGATTCTCCATATCTATATGTCAAGTTAAGTGGTGGACAGCCTATCTGGCACTTATCAGGAAGTGGTGATTCAGCCAAATTTTGAAAGTGGTCTAGATTCTAGAGTAGAGAAAGATATAGATTATAATATAGATTCTAGACTCTAGAAAACAAAAGAGCTTGGGAACCTTTGCACTAGATAGTAAAATATCTCATATTGCTAATCGTGCAGATAGACTTAGTTCTACAGCATTAAATGCAGTTAGAAAAAATAGGGAAAATTTCCGACTAAGACACGGCAAGACTAGTTTCTTTTAGTTACTTTCACAGTAAAAAGTCTTTTGGTATTCTTTATGGGGAAACGCTTCCGACATTATAGGTACAATCCAGTGATTTTAAAGTCATGTTACTATGAGGGTTGATGTTCTGATATTTTGTAGGCTTTGTAGATTCCGTAGTCTAGGCAACCGCACGCAAACATTGGTATCTTATCTATAACATTATCTATCGACGGTGTATTGAACCGGAAATGCGAAAAGTATGGATAATCATAATAGTACCTATTACTTATAAGTTATAATGATTGTTTTTTCATTCGTCCCGGTCGGGACAGACTAAGTTATAATGATATTTCGTAGTAGATGACTAAGAAATGAGACGTCATGACATCAATCAAACAGTTACTACAGTCTATATATACTTCATTTATTAAAACTTTGATAAGTATCAACTTATCAAAGTTTTAATAAATGAAGTAGATTGTAGAGAAACATAATGTTCTAAAATTTTAAAATTGAAAGAGTGTATTCATCTATTTATCTGCTAGCTTTTTTATGTTTAACCCACAAACCGATTTTGAAAAAAAAATTAGTTGTGCGAAGGCCTTTCAAGAGAATTATCTATTAAATTAGTTTATTGCTTCGATCGAAAAACGAATTTCGAGGACAAAAGTTGCAGGCAACAACTGAGTCTATAAAATACAAGCTAAATATTTCTGCAACCTTCGTTCGTTTTTTGACACGGGGACTCTACACTATATCGCGGTAAAAACTATCCGGTGCTCAAGCTATCACCGTTTCTCAAGGTTCAGCGGTTTGACCTTGAAATAGTAAAGTATAATGTACACAGAGCCAGTACTGGCTGCCAATAAGACTGGCAGCCAGTACTGGCTTGACATATGCCGCGTGTGAGCAGTTTTTCAAGCCAGGCCAAACAGTTCACACGCTGCATATGCCAAGATAATACTGGCTGCCAGTCTTATTGGCAGCCAGTACTGGCTCTGTGTAAATTATACTTTACAGATAGAAAAGTAACACTTAAAGTATGGATTAAAATATCAGCATTCATCGACATTTAAAAAAATGTCTCCTATTCCAGGTTACTACGAGAAAATAGTAGGTGCGTTCAAGAACATACGACAGAAGTTATCTGTGACTGGCAACTACAACACTACTCTATACGTCGACGGCGCGAACGGCGTAGGCGGGAAAAAGCTGAACATCATCAAAAAGGGCTTAGACGGCGAATTAGATCTTGTACTACATAACCTGGGAGGGAATGGAGGAAAATTGAACTTGAATGTGAGTTGATTTGACCTGATTTGACTTAATATATTTTAAATGAAGTTTTTGAAACGAAGTTCCTTATCGCGCGTTGCGAAAGGCGGCTAGACGGAAAAAGTTGTAACGACATGACACAAAAGTGTCGGTATATTACAACTGGAGCAAAAATGCTAAAGCTGTAAGCCGTGCGGTAGCGCGTGTTTCTCTCTCTCACTTTTTTTTATAACTTCGTTTCATCCGGGTGTCCCTTGACACCTTTAATTTATTTATGTTTTAATCCAGAGTGGAAACTTCTACCATGGGAAACCATCAAAACCGGTTCGGCGGTTTCTGAGGTATCTCATTTCGACCGATACCAATAATATGTTTTTCTATGTTTGTTTGCGGATAACTTCGCCGTTTGTGAGCCGATTTTGATGATTCTTTTTTTATTGCAAAGAAGATTTTTCGTAGGTGGTCCCACTATAGGCAACTATTTGAAGTAGTCATTTAAATAATATGAATTCTAATACCAATTCCAGTGTGGTGCAGACTACGTGAAGATGACACAGAAGCCGGCGACGGGGTTCGAGGCGCCGCCGCTGCAGCGCGTCGCCTCGCTCGACGGCGACGGAGACAGGCTCGTGTACTACTACCTCGACCAGAAGTGAGTACAGCAACTGTACAGCTATTATACATCTGTCATACAGCTATTGTGCAGCTCTTATACAGCTTTACACTCAGCTTTATAGTCACTCGCGCTGCCACTCGTCATGCCGCTGCCGCTGCTCGACGCGGCAAGTATTGAGTGTATTGAATTGAATTACTTGTATATTCTCTGTCCTTGTCTGTCAATTAACTATTTCTACAAATCCAACAAAGATGGCATTAGTGCAATCCGCTGTGTCATAAATCATACCTCCTGCAACTTTTCGTCATCACTCGCACCTTAATGAGTACTGTACAACTCTGGAACGAACTATCACCAACAGTATTTCAGGACCAATACGACCTGCAAACCTTTAAGAAGAGAGCGTATTCCCTCTTAAAAAGCCGGCAACGCACCTGCAGCTCTTCTATAGTTGCGAGTGTCTATAGGCGACAATAGTTGCTTTCATCAGGTGGCCAGTTTGCTCGTTTATCCTCTTATAAAAAAATTAAAAGATTTAAATTTTCAGTGAGAACATGAAGCTACTTGACGGCGACCGCATAGCGACGCTGCTCGCCAGCTACATCACGGAGTTGCTGGCCGCCAGCGGAGCCCTGGGGCTGCGGCTCGGCCTCGTCCAGACCGCGTACGCTAACGGCGCCTCTACTAAATATATCACACAGAAATTGGTGAGTAATTGTGTTATTAATTGAAATAAATATCTGTCTTGTTTGGCAAGGCTATTGTCGGAAATAAATATACGCTGGGTATTTTTAAGAATAAAATCTTCTTTAAATTAGTCAATTAATAAGTTGAATTGTTGTTCTCGTGTCTAAGAAATTTGTTCCACACCCACAATTCTAAATTGCGTTATCGAAGATTTCGTAACCAAGACATCGGCGGACGCAGTATTTTAGAAGTGAACTGGGAATGTTATAACGTGCTGCGTGTCACCATCTTGTATTGTATTGGCTAGCGTTGCCACAAGCCACACCCTCAACAAGTGTAAACCCTCCAGAAAGTGTCTTCGAGAGCCTAAAGTGTATTTTTTTCTCCTCATTAATAAATCCTATAATTTATAATTTTCAGAAAATCCCCGTGACGTGCGTCAAAACCGGCGTGAAGCACCTCCACCACGCGGCGATGTCGTACGACGTGGGCGTGTACTTCGAGGCCAACGGGCACGGCACCGTCGTGTACAGCGACGCCGCCAAGCAAGCCGTCCGCGACGCCGCCGACACCGGGTGAGTGAGAGAGAGAGAGGTGGAGCACGTGGCACTGGCGTGAGAGAGAGGTGTAACACGCGGCGCTGGCGTGCAAGAAAAAGAGAGGTGTAACACGCGGCAATGGCATACGCAAGAGTGAGAGAGGTGTTAGTGTCTAAACACACTAGGCCGAAGAGACGCGGCGTAAATCACGTCCGCAATCTCAAACGGATACAAAATACGGTCGGAACGCGATGGAATACTGTGTAATACATTGCGGGCGTAACCATGCGGAATTTACGGCACGTAACTTCGGCCTAGTGTGTTCAGACACTTACACACAGCAATGGCGTGCGAACGAGTGAGAGAGGTGTAACACCTGGCGCTGGCGTGCGAGAGAGAGACTATTGTCGACCATTATTGTGAAAAAAATATTGTTGTCAATTCCTTAAGTCATCACATCATGTTTCGTCTTTATTCAAACTTCCACTTACATAACGTTTCTCAATTTCCAGCGACCCAGAGCAAGGGAAATCCGCGGAGCTCCTCCTCGACCTAATCGACATGACGAACGAGACGGTCGGCGATGCGATCTCGGACCTGTTCCTTGTGGAAACGGTGCTGTGTGCGCGCGGCCTCAACGCGCAGGACTGGCTGGCCCAGTACACGGACCTGCCATGTCGCCAGCTGAAGGTCACCGTGCAGGTGAGGTCATTGCAGTGAGGGGTCATTTCAGGGAGGTCATTGCAGGGGAGATCATTGCAGCGAGACGTCATTGCAGTGACAGGTGAATGACAAACGAGACGGTCGGCGACGCGATCTCGGATCTGTTCCTGGTGGAGACGGTGCTGTGTGCGCGCGGCCTCGACGCGCAGGACTGGCTGGCCCAGTACACGGACCTGCCGTGTCGCCAGCTGAAGGTCACCGTGCAGGTGAGGTCATTGCAGGGGAGATAATTGCAGAGAGGTCATTGCAGTGGCGGGTCATTGCAGGGACAGGTCAATGACAAACGAGACGGTCATTGCAGTAAGAGGTCATTGCAGTGAGAGGTCATTTTTAGCGCGTTGTCATATTATATTGAAGTCGAATGTTACCTAAAAATTCTATTACTTTTTTAACATTTAGTTGATCTTCACTGGCCCTTTGAGTCCCCAGCCCTATGACATTTTATTTTTTATACTTAAAAACAGAAAAACTCGCGATTATTATGTCATATTATGACTGTACCTAGGTATGCCATATTTTATCTATACTCACATGCAAGCTATCCTTTACATCACAGGACAGAAACGTGATATCGACAGCGGACGCGGAGAGGAAATGCACGGCGCCCGAGGGTCTGCAGAGCCGGATAGATGAGCTGGTGGACAAATACACGGACGGCCGCGCCTTCGTCCGTCCGTCCGGCACTGAAGACGTCGTCCGAGTGTACGCCGAGGCGGATACGCAACAGGTATGGGACAAGTAGCGACAGAACAGATTTTGTATACTTATTATATTACTAATTAAAAGCCGAGTTTTGTGAGGGCTCGCGTCATCACACCTTGACTGCTGATAACACATCTACATATAAAAAACGTTGGCTGATGATAACACATCTACATAATATAAATAAAAATTACTATGCTTAAGCAACAATCAATGGGGATTAGTTTTCCCGTAAAGTGTACCACAAAATGTGGGATATACTAGGGCTCGCTTCGCTCGCCCTGATTATAGTACAATAGACTAATTATACATTTACATATTATTATAGTACCAGAAGTTGCCAGTGACATATTTTTGTTTATCACGTGAAAATCGTACGTTTTTTTCAGCTTAAAATTATTGTCCTACGTCATTTATCGGGAATCGAAATATTTTCATACCCATGACATCCGGTTTAACAGCTTAAGCCGAAAAATTGAAAATGTAGACATGTAACACAGCATAGTTGATGCGATAGACCGCACTTATATCGTGTCCATAATAATATATCGCTGGGCTAAAAAAATAATTATTATAGAAGATATAGTGATGTTTTCTCTATCCGCCACTAGATGGCATTTACAACATAAACTTAGATTCAAACCCACTAACTTACCATAGCTTTTTTCTTTTCAGGCAGCAGAAAAACTAGCGGCAGAGGTAGCTCAAGCGGTGTTCGATTTAGCCGGCGGTGCTGGCGAAAGACCGGTCCTACCCGAGTAGACCGAAAGATCAATTTATGGTCTTTACCCTAGTAGACCTAAAGACCAACTAGCTTAATGAGTAAGACCAAGGGCTAACCTTGTAAAATATGTTCCACTGTCCAAATTGTATATTTTAAACTTCCGAAAGGCGGTTATTATAACTTTAAATTGTGGCAAATGTTCAATATTTGATTAGACAATCTTTTACCAATCATATTTAACACCAAATACGTATAACTACGTAGAGCTTGTCTAATTTGAAATGACGCGCCCCACCACTTCAAAGTTGATATTTAAAATGAAACATTTTTGTACTGTGAATACGAGGGAGGGGCGCGTCATTTCAAGTTAGACAAGCTCTACTAATATGTATAAACCAGAATCTCTATAATATTGACTATTTTTCATATTATTTTTTATCATCACAAAAATTTATAGACTAGGCGGACCTACGTTATTTAGTTGGATTATGTCAAGTCAATGTTAGTTGTGACCACTGCTAGTATTGACATAACTCGACTAAATCACGTAGGCCTTGTATCTACTAACTGTAACTATAGCAATCAACTTCTATAATAGTACATTTAAAGAAACCAATTACGTACTATAAAATTTGCTCATATTTTACCTAAGATGTTCAAAATATGTTATAAATTAGGCAAATTACCTAAAAATTGACTGCTTGTCTTGGACAAGTATTAAAAAATATTTTTATACTTCTCTTATTTTATTGTTTTTGTAATTGCTCACTTAGATTTTCTTCTAAGTTTCAGAACTGCTTAATGGTTGAAATTATTATGAATGTTATAAAGTAAAGACAATTGACATAATATTTTGGTACTTGCTGCCTGTATATACGTACATTGTGACCACAATGCTAATGGCTTTCTGCAAACATTGTTTTTTATACATCGTGTGCATGTGTGCCGAGGGCTTTGAGCAACATGGTTCTACGAGTATTGTGTGTTTGTGTGAATTTCTGTAGAAGAAATTGACTCTTAAAGAGCTATTTGTCAGGTAAAAGTAAGATTTTGTCTTAGAAATGATTATCAGATTTTTTTTAATTTTGTAGAATGTGAAAACGGTCTTATGTGCAAAATATTTACATACTTTTATTATTGTTTTATTTTTAATTTTATTAATACTTTGTTAATTTTTTATATTTATTTTTTCTATCGAATCATTGTAATAAAATGAGTATTTTTAATAATTGGTATGTTAAGTACTACCTAGTCGGATTATATCGAGATTAAAAACAGTACAATGAATACTAGTCTTTTTACCGCTTTTCGTAACGTTTTTAGGGTTCCTTACCCAAAGGATAAAAACGGGACCCTATTCATGAGACTTCGATGTCTGTCTGTCCGTCTGTCTGTCTCCAGGCTGTATCTCAAGAACCGCTATAGCTAGAGTTCTGAAATTTTCACAGATTGTGTATTTCCGGTGCCGTTATAACAACAAATACTAAAATAAAATTAATATTTAAGTGGGGCTCTCATACAACAAACGTTATTTTTTTGGCCTTTTTTGCTCGTAATCAATGATGATAAGAGGTAGGCACTTGAAACTTTCACAAAGGCCTTAAATATTATTGTGATGTAATAATTAATAATAATATTTAAATAAAATAAAAAATTAAGGGGGGCTCCCATACAAGAAACACAATTGTTGGCCTATTTTGCTCTATAACGGTACGGAACCCTTCGTGCGCGAGTCCGACTCGCACTTGGCCGATTTTTTTAATTTTCATTTCGTCACATCTAAAATACTTACTTACTTAGGGATCATTCAACAATTACGTGATCACCGGAAGGGGGGGGGGGGGGGGGGGGAAGAACCAATGATTATGTCATCATCATTTTATAACTATAATTAACTAAATATTTCAGTCCAATTTTGAAGTCTATTACTGGTAACACTATTTCCCCTGCTATAGACAGACTGTGAAACAGTGTGGCCAGATTCAGTATTTTTATACTTTTTAAGAAGATTACGTAATCAAGGCGAAGGGGGGTGGGGTAAAAACAAAAGATTACGCTGTGATCACATACGGGGGGTGGGATTAGAAAAACGCCCAAAAATGATCACGTAATTGTTGAACGATCCCTTACTACGATGGCTCAACGACCCAAAGTAGATCTTGGCCTCCGACACGAGTTTGCGCCACTTGTCGCGGTCTTGCGCAGTTTCTTGCCACTCTGTGACCTCAAGATCGCGCAGGTCCGACTCCACGATATCGAGCCACCGGTACCGTGGACGGCCGACAGGTCGTCGCCCGATCGGACGCCCAAGGGACGCCTTTTTAGTGGCACGATCTTCTCCCATTCTTGCCGAGCCGAGCCATCGGAGTCGCTGGGCTTTTGTTACGCCAATAATATTGGGCTCAGCTATGAGGTCTTCAACTTCGGCGTTGGTTCGGAGTCTAAAATACAGACTAACAAAATATATTTTGTGTTACTTGAATTTAATACTGTCATACTAATTACACCAGCGTTAGCCGATCCCTAGACGAGCAATTTTATTGTCAATATCACGTATTGCGTAATATTATTGACCGTCTAGGGTTGATATTGAACATCGCACGCCTTATATCTTATTGTTAAATAAACTTGTCAGTAAAATTTTGACAATAAACTTGATCGTCTAGCTAGAGGCCGGCTTAGTTTTCATGACTTCGTCACTTTACTAGATTCCTATTTTGAGCTTTCATCTTATCATGACAAAGTTTACAAATGAATGTAAAAATTATAATATCTTAATATTATACTTATCATACGTATATCAGTAATAAAGTAATAAATTTAAATATATACTTTATGATAGTTAAAAAACTACCATTAATAATAACTGCATGCCTAGATATCATTTAAGAAAAAACAATCTAGATCTATATAGATAATTTTGTTTTATAATTAAAATTGTCTTGAAGTTGCAGCAAATGATTTTTGTAATCTATACTTATAAAATTACATGTCCTGACTGACTGACTGATTCATCATCGCTGAGCAAAAACTGTTAAAGTTACAGCCACGAAATTTGGTGAGTAGAACTGTTTTATTAAGTAGACACCCACTAAGGAAAGAATTTTGAAAATTTCACCCCGAAGGGGGTGAAATAGGGGTTAAAAATCTGAATTAAAGTCCGTCATTTCTTAAGTTAGGAACTTGAAACTTTATCTTTGGGTTACTGATTAAAAATGAATGGATACGTATTGTTGAAAGTTTCAATGGAAGGCCGTTATTTCTTGAGTTAGAAATGAAATTTTATGTTTGGACTACTGATTAAAAATGAATGGTTACGTGTTTAAGCGTTTTTGAAAATTCTACCCCCAAGGGGGTCAAATAGGGGTTGAAATTTTAAATGAAAGCCTATATAGGTATACTATGTTAACGCGGACGAAGTCGCGGGAAACAACTAGTGTTTGAATAATATGGAATTGGATATAAGCGATACTCGAATATTGCTCCTAAATACACTTGAAATTTTCTTAATAAGTACCTACTTCACGTATTTTGCATATTAAGTAAAAGAATAAAATATACATGAACTAACATACCTAGTTAATGGGAAATATTAACACTCCTTAATTATTTTTCAATCTGCTGCAACTTCTGACCACAAATATAACGGCTAAGCACAAATGCGTGTTACTTAAAATTTATCAAACACTGCCTTTTTCATTCATTGCCTTACAAATTATAAAGTATATTTATCGGATAGATATAATGAGACTCAATTATTGTAAATATAAGCTTGAAAAGCAAAGAGCAGCTATATAGTAAACTGTGATGAGGCAAGGAATAGCAAATGTTCTATTATTATCTATATCCTAAATACGTTTTAATATATAAGTTATATTAAAATTTAAAATATATTAAATAATTCAGTAGTTTTTGTTACTAAATCACTTCATTTTTGTGAGCATTAGGCATTATAATGACAACAAGAAGTCCGTGTCAAACCAACTGTGAGCCGCCGAATGTGAGCTAGCTCTGTGAGCCCCAGGGTGAACGTGAAAATATACGGTACCTATTGAATGTCCGCGCCTGCGCCTAGGACCTTAGGTTAGGTGTGAACGAAAAAGTGAATAGGTAGGTATGTATGGAAATACAATACACTACGTAACGTTCGCTCACATTCGGCGGCTGACAGTCAGTTTGGTCTGAACGCGGCCGAAATCGTAAAAAGCGTTACACATCGTTAATCATATATTTTATTGATACTCGATATCGACCACGTACATTTTTGGTGTGGGAAATTTTACAGCGCCTCCAGCGGTCACTTGCGGAACTAAAATCGCCATACTAGTCGTAGGTAGTCGGTATCGAGTACAAAAACTATAGCTTTAAATCTGCTATTTAATGTAATGACTAGCGAATTCATTGAATGAAACCATGTCGTTCATAATAAATGTAACGTGTCTAAAATAAAGGCCTGCAACTCGTCACGTCTTTGACTGTAATTGTTGTAAATTAAATTTTTTCAATGAATTCACTAGTTATTTAACCAAATAGCAAATTCAACCAGATGACTGCGGTATAGTCACGTAAAAGAGCGTCACCTGACCTCTAGTACGATCACCTTGCCTCAAAACACGTGATGTCGCTAAAACTTATCAGAAAGATAAGTTCTTTATCATTATTTGCATTGTATTGTTGTGGATGATTTTTTTTATATCAAAAAGATGAGTCCTAGCATCAAGTTATGTTAAAAAATTGATATATGTCTCAATAAACATGTTAATATTTTGTATTCTGATTTTTATTTTTAAGTTGTCGGCCGTGTGACGTGTCGAATTTCCTCTGTAGTAAAATATCACCCGCTGTTTATAATGGGTTTCAGTTACTTAAATAAACAAAAAGAAATGGATCAAATATGACTTTATTTTCAACAAACCATATAAATTACAATAATACCTTAAAACTAAATCACAAATGTGTAAGCTTTATAAATCATAGCACTGAAAGTATGTTAAAACTGAAAAAACATGAAAGAAATCTTGACGAAAAGTAAGGAAAGAAAGAAAATTCGAATTTTAAAATTTTCTGAGCGTTTTACGAGTATAGCGTGTACCATTAAATATGCAAATGGAATGTCTAAAAATTAATATTATGACTATTTTATACACCGCCACATGCCTAATATTATCCTAAATAACGACTTAGAATTAATTTTGATGTCAATGTTTAAAACAATATTTAAATACCTAAATATTTGTGTATATTTACGTATATTTACGTAAACAAAATTTAAACAGCAGGCACCTTAATCTAAGGAAACTACAAAAACATGTGCTAAGTTTATTTCTACGTCTTCTAAATATTCTGAAATGTTAAGTTTTCGGAAGCATCTCACAGAACATTATGTTCACATGCTTTCGAAAAAAAATTTGATGAATTTTCGGGTAGTTGAAAAACTTCAACAAGTTGGACGTTTATCGCTTCAGTCCGTATTATTCTTACTCGTACCATACGGAGTATCTCTTCTTAGTCTGTGTTTGTACCATTAGGGACTATCAAGTAATGACAACCATGATACGTTTTATTTATAACGACCATGGCGCCACAAAACATAATATCATGTTAAGCACATTATAATTTCAATAATGGTTAGAAAAATTATTTCACATTTTAAAATTTGGGACTAACTCATTCTTAATTTTTTGCTAAAAGAATTTTTATAACTATACCATAACTAGCTGTTGCCTGTGATCAAGTATGTGTGAATATACGTTGTGGCCACAAAGGAAGATCTTCCGAACAAGCGAGGTGTGCTTGGTCAGGCCGGACCCCACTGACGTCATTTCAGACGTTGCCTTGTATATTACCTATAATATCTCGCCGTTCTCCGAAACTTCGATAGCGCGATGCAGGATTGTTAGGCGAATTGTGGGTACCGCCACGAGATTTCTGTTATTGCAATCGCGACTAAGAAACAACATATTAAGCTGTTAGAATATAATAAAGTCGCCTAGCTTTAAACTCTAAAGCCTTTCACAGAAATGGACTATCGAACACAAAAAAAAATTTCAGTTTGAACTAGCCCATAGATAAACCTATTCAAATAATCAAATAGACAAACTCTACTGTCTACAGCTTTATAACATTAGTATAGAAGTGGCCAATGTTCTATGTTTAACATTTGACTCAGCAGTGCCAAACCTAATACCAGGTTCCAAGTATGGTTATAGGGGGTTTTTGAGTTAGGTTGATAAAAATATCCAAACTATTTCAATTATTTACCAACAGACTTAAAAATGACACTCAACAATCCTTGGAAAAACTCCAAGTTGTCAATGTAATCTTATCTAAAAGCCTATCTAATATGTTCAAACTCAGTATACACCCAAATATCTAAACAATACCAACTATACAAGATAATATATTTACGTCAATGATGCTTAGTGTAAAAGTAGCATAGCTCATGTACCTACTATGTCACTCTCCAGTCTGGGCCAAAAATTACAGTATTTTAAATGTCAACTCATGACTCATGAGTCATGATGTATGCAATATCTCTTTGTGGTTCTACTAGACTAGTAAAAAGAATCCGTACAAATTGTGACATTTAATATAATATTTGTTGACCTCATGGTTTGGATAATACATAATATATTTTTTCACTATTATCTTATGAGAGAAGTCATTGCCACAAACAATAAGCAATAAACCAGACATAAGTGGTAGTAAGATCTTGCATTAAGTTATGGCGAGCTGTAGATTATTATTTATTATTAATTTATTAGGACTTTGGTTAGAAATAGACAAGAAAATAAATTGATATGTTTACAGCTTACAAGTTGAGTCAGGAATAGTAGTAACAATAAGCTAACAAAATTATTTCAAATAGTCATTGAAAATCTTAAACAATAAATAACATTAATGAAAAAGGCAATTCAAGATAAACAGTTACACATAGAAATAATGATATGCTAAGTACTCACATTTTTGCACATACACGGTTTGAGCAATAATGTCAAGCAAAAACCTGCGGCTCGGACTTTCGTCCACACATTAAGCATTGCTTGACAGTTTTACTCTAAATCTATGCATTTAATTCCATCAAGCTGGCTCGATGCGAGCCTTTGAGCTGTCAGTTTTGTGGTCCACACAGTAATTATTACGCAATTTGAAGTAAAACTATCGAGCAAAACTGTTGTAAGTACTTAGCAATAGAAGTATACAGCCAAAACAAAGATTAGTTTGTAATATTTTACAAAGTTAGATAAAAGATAAGAAAATAAGATTATATAAAACCTCAATCACGGATTCTTGGAAATCTTTTGTTCTCGCGGTTACGTGCTACCATTTGGGAACGAAAGTGTTAATATGTAAGCACTATCTAAGATAAAGGTTAAACTTCTTTTTCACTTAAACAAATAATACATACTATGGTAACTCATGAAAATACTTTATAACACCTTCCTATGGTTACTATATTTTAGGTATAAAAAGAAGGCACCAAATCATTTGAACTTTACATTGGGAGTTTTATAATGTGTATTTAGATTTATGCCAATAATTGTAATTCCCTACTAATAATAATCATCATTATTATTGAGCTTACAGTATATGGTAATAATTATTATTACTGTCATTCATAAATATTCTAATAATTTACTGTAATTTTTTGGCATTCATATTGTGATAGTGCCAAAAAAACATTATAATTATTACTGTAAAATTTTTGTAGTTCTGCTTTTGAAAGTCTAAGTACTGTACAGAAACTAAAACTATGGCTATACTAGAACAGGACCCAAGTAGGGTGTTTGATCGCAGACAAAACAGTCCGGTACACTCATCTCCTGTAGTTCAACTAAATTGGTACTGATTTCATTGGCTATGTAGTAGTAACGACACTTCCTCGGGCCTCGGGTGTCGTACGGTGGAGCTAGGATGTCGAAAAACGCGGCGGGCATATCAAGCGCCTCTATTTCATGAAAGTTTGATACAGTTGGTGTTAATAGACATGTGTCAGAGTTAGCTTTACATACGTTTTGTTGCGTGATTTCGGCAAATAGTCTTCGTCGTTTGTGTATCCCGTTAGTTATCCGCGCCGCCTCGAATTTGGCGCGTGTAGCGAAATCTATGGTGTTCTGAGCGATTGTTAGGGGATACTCCGTGAAGCTGCGTATTCGCACCGCACCAGCTATCACTTTTAACAGTCCGTGCATTTCTGGATGATCATGTAGAGGCATTTTGAAGCCCGGTTTGAGCACAAACATACTCATGTTTACAGTGTTGTTTTGGAACACTTCTACGTATGTGCAGGGCGGCTGCTTCGGCTTGTTCCACCTTTCCGGGTTGCACAATTCCTGGTCGAAGCCTAGATCCTCCGCTTTTAATGCATCCATCATAGTTTTTAACTTACTTATATTGATTTGAATATCGTTTTTGTGGTTGTCATCGAAAGTGTGCAGGGCATGTCGATATATTGACACCATTGGAGGTATTTTAACGATTTCCATGTGGGATTTTCTTTCATCTTCCTTATCCATGTGAAAGTTACGAAGAATTTTGCACGAATTTATTTTCTTACCGAAAGAAATTGAATAGAATCGACACGATAACAATGCAAAACTGTCTCTAAACGTCATTTTTGTTTCTATTGTCAAGTTTTTGACAGCGAATGACTGACATCGTGTGAAATAGCTTTGTTGCCATGAAAATTTCAAATGATATTTATTAATAAAATAATAATAAGCTTTGATTATTGTACATATTTTAATATATTAAGTATTTATATAGATTTCAAAAAATAACAAAATAAAAATCATTACAGCTAACAAAATAACAAAAGTATTAAAAAAATCCTAACTATTTGTGCGCCATCTAGTGATGAATAGCTGATTTAATACAAGAAACTGTTTCATAGTTTCAAAACCAGGTCAATAGACGTCGCTAAATAAATAAGATTACCGGGACATGTAGCGTCATCTAGTAGTAAAATTTATTGTGCTTTAGTACATACAGTTCAATTTCTATAGATGGCAATAGTCCAGTGATTTTGAATAATATAAAAATACTAGCTGTCCCGGCAAACGTTGCTTTGCCATAATATCGACGGTTAAAAGGAAGTAGGGTTGGAAAATGTTCAGGAGAGTCGTTTAAAGTTTTGAGTTTAAGAAAAACTGACGTATCTCTGTGATTTATTGACGTATCGTGATAATTTAAACAGTTATAAAATGATAAAAAATGGGCCTCTTACTGGTATTGTTAGTTTAATGATGCTATTTAAAGTGTTTTTGTCGCTTATAACAATTACTTAAAAATTTTGAATGAGGTAATATGGCATAAAAGACAAATGACAAAAAAAATATGAGAGGATAAGAAGCCTAAACAACATTCTCATTTCTTACATCGCAAAGTAAAAGGGTATAAGAGACTAGACGATTCAGTAAGTGTTATAGGAAAAGAAGGATAACGTACTTTTTAACCGACTTCCAAAAAACGAGGAGGTTATATGTTCGGCTGTGGATATTTTTTTTATTTTTTTATTTTTGTATGTTCAACGATTACTCCGCCGTTTGTGAACCGATTTTCGAAATTTTTGTTTTGTTGTATTAGGTTTCACTCCAATTTGGTCCCATTTTAACAAAAGTGGTGACCTGATGATGGGATCCAGTCCAGGAGTAATCGAGGGAACTCCTCGAAATTTATATGGAAACATATGGTAATTTTAGTTTTATGTGAAGTGTACTAAGAATATGCTACCAAAAAGTCAAATATTGGGTCAAGGTATACCATGGTTTCGAAGATGCTGAGAGAACTCCTGACTCCTTATAGATACACGTTTGGGAGTTTCGGCGTTGTTTTAAGAACAGAAAGCATATTATACTACCACGCAATTAAAATTCATCATCATCATCATCATCATCGTCATCATCATCATTACCACGTCGTGTTAAGGTCACCAATGTCTCATGGCACATAATAGGTAATAGTACAGTTTACAAGGCATAGGTATGGAGACAATAATAATAATTATGTACATAACAACACCAATTATTAATATAGGCTGTTTATACACGGCGGTCGGTGCGGCGTCGCCGCACGCCGCCGCGCGGCGTGTGCGTAAACATCGCGGCATTGCGTCGTACCTATTCAAGTTCTAATGTCAGGTAATGCCGCGCTGCAAGCATTTTGAGTGTCATAATATGATTTTAAACTTTATCTTCATTAATGTAGTACAATATAGTATCGCTTGAGAAAGGCGCAGGCGGCCGCGAGGCCGGCTTTCCAAGTTTCTCATGCTATAGTACTATGTATTACAATAATGAAGGTAAAGATTAATATCATCATATTATTATGACACTGAAAATATACTCGCCGCGCCGCTGGGTGTGATTCGGCTCATCCTTCGATCGCGGATTCTTGGAAATCCATTGTTCTGGCGGCCGCTTGGGAGTTGAAGCGTTAAATTGTTAAATTACCTAGCACGCATAGAGTTGTGTTCACTTAGATTTTTTTTAATGTATTATTTAAATTTATCTACCTGATATTTGGGCCTTGGGGTATGACTCATAACAGTCTTAACAAATTGTAATAAGATACGTAGAATAAACGCAGTAATTCGACGCGTAGGGTGGTATGGTCACTAAGTCACTACTCACTAGTTCACTACCACCGACGACCACTTATAAACTCGCGGACTATGACGTAGGTCATCTTGGAGGGTTAATTAATATTTCTAATAACAATACGAGATCAATAATTACCACTCAAAATGTTGACAATTCAAATTTCAATGCTCACTGCTCACACCAATGGTGACACATTTCTGATTTCACACAGCCAATACAACTATATAAAACTCCTACAAACAAGCGATACTGCGATTCAGGAGCACCTCAGCGAAATCTAATGAATACATCGTGTAACTAAAACTATATGAACAACAATCGGAGTTCGGACAAGCGATAGCGCCGACAGAGCGCCTCAATGACATATAGTGAAGACAATATAAAACTATTTTTTATACAATTTAAATTGGCACTAATTATAGTTTATCTACTAGGTAACTAAAAAGAGTGAAATTATTATTTTTAACAAAAAATTAAAACCGACTTCCAAGGTAAAAACAATAATAACATTCTTATAATAATTATGAACTAAAAACTAAAAAGTACTTATTAAATAATTTTCCTCTCTAAATGTGCCTTTTTCCGAATTCAGCTAAACCTCAACTATTTCTGTACTCAACCTTCATAATTTTGAAGTCGGTGCCAGTTCCATAAGTTTCAAATTTTCTGTCAAAGAAAATATAAAGATTCAGCTAAGGGAAGGGAACTAATGGCAGACACTATAAGGAAACATGAAACATTTGAATGTTATAAAATATATATTTATGAATATAAAGGATTGATAACTTCTTCCATGTCTTCAGTAACTCTTACAAAATAAAACTATTATAATTATTCTCTGACAAATCAATTAAAAATATATATTATTGGTCTTTTTGTAAACTTAGTCATAAGTACTAATAGATGACATCACAAAAACCGAACATCACTAATAGTAGACACCAATATGAACTAATAGTAGACATAGAACTTTACATTACATTTTTCCTATTATTTGGTCATTATTTGCCATTTTTCAAAAGATTTCATTTACTTCATCATAGTAACTACATGCATCAGAAATATTATCCACGTTGTCTCCAGATTATATTCATTATTCTTCCATACTGAAACTATCTTTTCTTTTATTTTTCATATTTTTAAAGTGAAAACTTCTTTAGCGGCGTTGAGCACTTAATTTGTGGGATGGGTAAAAACTGTGAAACTCGCGTCAGATTCTCGTGCTGATCGAAAATCCTTGGAAAAACCGTAAGACGGTTGGAGATGGAGAGTAGTGTTTTGTGTCGAACTCGAACTCGAGTTCGAATTCGAACTCGAATTCGAACTTGAACTCGAACTCGAATTGATTGTAAGGGTTTCGATAAATTAAAAAAATCGATTTTTTAAAAATCGATTTTTATAAAAAACGGGTTAAAAATTTAATCGATTATAAGGGTTTCGATTAATTAAAAAAAAATCGATTTTTTAATAATCTATTTTCATAAAAATGGGTTAAAAATTTAATCGATTGTAAGGGTTTCGATTAATTAAAAAAATCGATTTTTTAATAATCGATTTTTATAAAAATAGGTTAAAAATTTAATCGATTGTAAGGGTTTCGATTAATTAAAAAAATCGTTTTTTTAATAATCGACTTTCATAAAAATGGGTTAAAAATTTAATCGATTGTAAGGGTTTCGATTAATTTAAAAAATCGATTTTTTAATAGTCGTTTTTCATAAAAATGGGTTAAAAATTTAATCGATCGTAAGGGTTTCGATTAATTAAAAAAATCGTTTTTTTAAATTAATCGAAACCCTTACGATCGATTAAATTTTTATAATTGATTTTCATAAAAAATGGGTTAAAAAAATTGCACAACGTTAATAATCAAGGTTTCACTTCTGCCGGCACTCCCGGAGTGCAACCCGACTTTTTTTTCCTAGCAAATTTATTTTCAGTCTTTAGTCTCCATGGTTCTTTTGCCTCTTCTTTTTTCTTCTTTCTTTTCTCTGCTCTCCTTTTTCTTTTTTTTACTGCTAAAAAACTAAAGCAATCGATTTTTAGATCAGTACAAGGTCTAATATTAGATACCATGTCCATTTTTAGGTACAGTAGTTCTAAGTTCTTAGATTGTTAATAGAATTATATTTTCAGAGAATAGTGATGATTTTTGCAGTAGAATAAAGCACAAAATAACTTTAGTATGTATTGCAAAACTCAAAGATGAGATCCATGTCATCTATTAGGTTTTTTACATTTTCAAGAACTAATAGTAGACACCCTTTATATTGTTAGGGAAAATGGATAAAAGATCATAAATAAACATTAATTAGTGTAAACAACATGACCATTAATCCAATGAAGTCAATAGAAATTACAAAAAATCTAATAAATGTATTCAAAACTTACGTGCAAAATTTCGCCTTCCTTAACCTATTTGCTAAGAAATTGCCGGGTGCGTGTTGACGCGGTCACATCATTTACGAAAACTGATCCCATTTTAAAATTTTGTTCCCGAAGGCATCCCTTATATATTTTTTCACATCAACAGATAGCATAAGAAGCTTATAAAATTTACAGTGTTGAGAAATAATTAGAATAATTCTTATTTTTATGGCATTTTTGTCGTAAGTGTCTTCTATTAGTTCAGTGTCTACCATTAGCGCCTTTCCCTTATATCTGGTACCGACTTCAAAATGATGAAGGTTGAGTACAGAAATAGTTGAGGTTTAGCTGAATTCGGAAAAAGGCACATTTAGAGAGGAAAATTATTTAATACTTTTTAGTTTTTAGTTCATAATTATTATAAGAATGTTATTATTATTTTTACCTTGGAAGTCGGTTTTAATTTTTTGTTAAAAATAATAATTACAGGTCGTGTTATGACATGGCTTAATATACAACACAAAAAATGTGTTTTTATGTTTTTTAAATATAAAAATGGACCTGACTTTATTCCACCTGTAAATCTTAATTCTGTAGAAATAAACCGAGTCAACAAATTTAAATATCTTGGTCATATTGTAAAGGAGGATTTAAATGATGATGACGATATTGAAAGGGAACGTAGGGCACTGGCGATGCGCGGAAATATGTTGGCTTGGAGATTTGCTCGATGCTCTGACCAAGTAAAGGTTACCTTATTTAAGGCCTACTGTCAAACTCTTTACACGTGTGCTCTCTGGACCAATTATACTAAACGTGCGTACAGTGTCCTACGAGTGCGAGTGTTATAATGTATTTAGAACGATGCTTAATTACGCAGATACTGTAGTGCTACACAGATGTTTTGCTTGGCGCGTACGGACGGATTTGCTGCTGTGCTTCTAAAGAGAATAGCTTCTCTCAGAAAGAGAGTGTTTGATAGTACAAACCTTATTATAAGTTCTATACATAACAGTTTTAACTCGTCCGTTGCGTGTTTCTGGCTTTCGGTAATATGTTCTTAAGGTCTTCCCCCGAGCAAACGACCTTGGCCATACATTTGCCGCGTTGCCGAGATCGCGCCAAAACCCTATTATTTTTACTTATCTTGGTTCAAAATTGTCCTAAAAAAAATTAAAAACGGCGAATATGTAGTTTATAATATTGTCGGTCTATTGGCGTGAGTTTCAAATAAAAGTAATTTGTAAATCCTAAGGAGATGCTGAATGTATGCTTGAATTTTAACAAATTGGTATTACTTTGGAAGCTTATATCATGAGTATAAGAAACAAAAATAGAAAATTTAAAACGACAAAAGGAATGTTGATATACTGAAGATTATTGCTGTATTTTTATTATAACTTTGTAGCTTTCAGATTATGAGTTTATAAGGTTTTAAATACGGTCAATTACGGAATCTCCGGACGGAACGCCCTTAAGACGTTGAAGTAAGTTTATTTTTAAGTGCTTAAAGCTACTGCTATTTTTGTTTATTTGTAATTTGCTCTAATATGGATTAGTTTGTAATTTGTATCACTTTTACACTCAAGTCCGAAATAAAGATTTATTATTATTATTATTTACAGACAAACTGACCTGAATTTTTGTCGGTTACAAAAAATACCTACTAGGTACCAGGAAATTGCTTTTTTTAACCGACTTTCAAAAAACGAGGAGGTTATATGTTCGGCTGTGGATATTTTTTTTATTTTTTTTTATTTTTGTATGTTCAACGATTACTCCGCCGTTTGTGAACCGATTTTCGAAATTTTTGTTTTGTTGTATTAGGTTTCACTTCAATTTGGTACCATGTTCACAAAAGTGGTGACCTGATGATGGGATCCATGAGTAATCGAGGGAACTCCTCAAAATTTATATGGAAACATATGGTGATTTTGGTTTTATGTGAAGTGTACTAAGAATACGCTACCAAAAAGTCAAATATTGGGTCAAGGTATACCATGGTTTCGAAGATGCTGAGAGAACTCCTGACTCCTTATAGATACACGTTTGGGAGTTTCGGCGTTGTTTTAAGAACAGAAAGCATAAACTACTATGCAATTCATATTCATCATCATAATCATCATCATCATCATCGTCATCATCATCATTACCACGTCGTGTTAAGGCCACCAATGTCTCATGGCACAGAATAGATAATAGTACAAGGCATAGGTATGGATATACTAATAATAATAATTATGTACTGTATAACAACACCTGTTCGTTTTTAATACACGGTGGCGGCAGAAGACAGAATATCGAATACTTTACTAACTACTTTATATACAGATCGAATACTTTACTACTTTATAAAATTTTAATAGACAAATAGAATTAAAATAAAGTTATTTTAAAAAGAGCATTTAAACAAAACTAAGTCATTAAGTGTCTTTTTAATTAGTTATACTTGTTAATCGATAGATGGTGCACTAAGTACCTATCGATTTGAATTCTTGATTACAAGAACAGCTGTCAATAATTATGATAATATTAAATATTATGCTACGCTACATCCTATGCAAGTTTGTACAATTTTTTATTTGATAGATCCTTCGATCGTGGAAAAACGAGACACAATAGCCTTTCTATTGTTATCGCAATCGCCGGTGACCGCTTCGGGCTTGAAGTATTAAAATTGTTAAATTACTTAGCACAATATGTTTACTTCACTGATAATATTATATTATTTTGTGAGTGTGAGTTGTGACTCTTAACAAATTGTAATAAGATACGTAAAATATACGCGAAGATTTACCTACTAGTGTAACTAAAAAGAGTGAAATTATTATTATTTTTAACAAAAAATTAAAAGTGAGCGCATTCGAAAGAGTGGGAAATTTTAAGTAAGATGGCATTTAAAACTCATTTTTGACAAAAATGTCGCTTATGCTAGGGCAAGGAAGTAGGCTTCCTTTTAAACGTCGATATAAGGCTGCCTTCACATTACGTTGCGAGTGTTGCGGCATCCGCGCGACTCTCTTTTGTATGAAGTCGCGCGGCCGCAGCGCTGCTGCCGCACTGCTTGCGACATAATGTGAAGGCGCTCATAAGTATTTCGCCCATATTATTATTTTATTGAAGTGACTAAATAAGCATGTCGCCAGTTACTATTATTTATTCAACAAATGCACTTATCAATATATACCTACAGACCTACCTAGTACCTAGTACCTTTTTTTTTATGCATTATGCATATAAATAAAATAAACTTATTCTTTTTCTTAATTATATAGCATTGTAGATACTTATTAGATACACTATTATTATTTATAAATATCAGCTACAGCTTAGCTTAATTATTACAGCAGAATTACTTATTGAGTTTGAAATGCATAGCATTTTTTACTGCCCCGAATTATGCACTTTGGTGACTTTGGGACCTTTCTTTCTTTTTCTTCTTTTTTGGCAACTTGACACAAAGGATGTGTATGTTGTGCCACAGACAAGGTAAAAAGGTAAGGAATATGGCGGGAAAACCGTATTCCTCCTATTATATTTTTCCTCATCGTTTTCATGTATCGTCAGGTCTAAAGTCTAGTCAAAGTCCAAGTAAAAGTCAATTCAGTCAAGGAGTCAAAACGGTCGATTTAGTAAAGTGGTAGACGCTTTACTGAAACTTTCGATGGAGTTTTGGAGGGAACACAAAATAGCACGTTTCTGGATATTACATCACTTTCCTACACTTGTGCATGAACACGAATATCTAATGGTTAATATTCTACCAATATTACACATTAAAAACCCAGCTAACACAATTTTAGGAAAATAATATTAAAACACAACATCACACTTTAACATTCCCGGCAAAACTCCTTGGGACCTTAAAATGTTAAACTGTAAAGTGTAATTAATAATTTATGCAGGTACCGTGTGTTATATAATTATGTAACTATAAAAAGGTACGCAGAGTATCGGTTTAAAACGTTAATTCTTTGCCACACGTATCTTGTTGTTTTCAATTAAAAATAGACATGTTTAAAGTGAGAGCAGTTACTTTAACATTCGTAAAACAATACGATAATATATTCTTTAATTCCACACTGTTAAACGCCTACGGAATAAAATAAAACCGACAGTAAAATTAAGATTACGTCGATGTAAAATTACATTTAGATTGTAACGCCTAGTAAAATTAAAAATGGTCATTCTGAATTTGAATTTTAAAAATGTAGTAAGTAAATAAAAGTAATTGGTACCCTTATGCCCGTTTTCACCAAATACTTAGGGGCCACCTTTTTTTCACTATTGTCTGAGGGACCCCTAGCGAGCTAGGTGACCCTTTAAATTTAGGGGCTCAACTTTCCATCCCGTAAACGTTAGGTGGCCATTTTAGGTTAGTATTCTACTTATTACGAGCAAACTACAAAGACGTTAAAATGGATAGTGATAAGGATTTTGACGTGACAACGTCTTATAATAATTCGATATGGGCTGCGCGCACGAAAAAAACATGACGCAATATGCGGCGTTACCTCGCTCTGAGGCGTTCCATTTAAGGCTAGGACGTTGTCACGTTCAACTATCGTCAGTAGAAATTGGAATCAGAGGAAAATGTGAATCAATCGAAGAAAACTATCACTGACCGCGCCGCTCTCACTAAGATAATTTTGATTCCACCATTTCAATTCGATGACTTCAGTGATAACGTTTTGAACAACGTTTTGAAGCCATCTTTAAAAATTATTTAAGTTGCAAAGCTGTGAATTGTGATGCACTTGTATGCTTACTGGTGTACAACTCATTAATATTACTGTATGTAACACCGCTAGCGCGATGTAGCCAGTTTACAGCGACATCTAGCGGCGGCTAATAAAGGTTTCTTTTTTTGAAGCTTAGACGCGATCGAAGATGTAGAATTAAATAATCGAAGTTTATGTCATCGTACCTATATATCGGGAAAGATCGATAGATTTTACAAAATACGATAATATTGACTTTTTCAAAAGATACCGATTATCAAAAGAAAGTGTGTTATTTATTTTGCGGAAAAAAGAACATATTTTAGAATTCCACAATGACAGTTCAATGTTATAAGGCATGTAAGTACCTACTACCTACATAGGTACTTTGAATAAATTATCTTTTTATACTTAACATCAGACTCATAGAAAACAAGCTATGGAACAGCAAAAAATGGAAAGGGCGTAGCGACAAAATGGTTTTTGTCGCGTCATATAAAATATAAAATATAAATACCTACATTTCATACAAGCTATGGACAAATTACAAGTGTATGCTTGAAGCAATCTATGTACAAATTTTGGAAGCTTAAATCACTCTCCTCTGTTGGCAAAATTAGAATCCCTGTTTTTATTGAGATCTTTTTGTTTTTTATATGATTCTAATTTCTATGTTATAAAAGTTGACCAATCGTATCTAAATGCTATGGGTAATTCAAAGACAAAGACATGATGAATACTGACAATGAACTTTAATTTCTTAGCTTTAGTCAATGTTGAGAAAAATCGATATCGCTACAGCCAAATTATTAACGACGATGGATCGGAGAGTGGGAAAATGTTAGAATTTTCCGACGAGAAAAGTTCTCGAGTTATCTAGAACATGTAACATCGATGTAATAATATGTAGGTCGATAGTACTGTGTGGTCGGTGGTACCACTTAAACAAATAAGTCCGAGCTAATAGTTAAACTCGGTTTATGGTACCCGTTTCATTGTAAACACTGTAAATTCGTCAGTGGGCAGTGAATACAATGAAAAGTAAATCGTTTTCCTTATCATCATCACCTTATAATAGTTAACGCCCGCAATTCCGCTGCACCAAAATTAGTTTATCGCGTGGGATTCGGAACCCGTACATCTTTTCAAGATAAAAAGTATCCAATGTGGTTTCCCGGAACTCTAAGTATGAGATACTCAGCAAAATCGGTTCAGCGGTTTAGGAATGAAGATGTACAGACAGACGCACTTTCGCATTTACAATTTTAGTAATGGATAGGATATCTAAGTAGTATGGATAAGGATACCTACTCGTATTATGTTAAATGAATGAAAATTGAAAACATACCTAGGTAAGGTGCACTGATACTGAAGATATATAACTACATAATATATTATGATAATAATGATTGCCGGTGAATCCTTATTTTTTAAATTTCCAATTGACTACAACGAAGTTTTCAAAAGTTTTTCACAATATGCCTTTCAAAGTATTCACTAAGAGGGACCTAAGTAAGAAAAATGTACAAGGTATATATGTTTTTTTATATATATATATATAAGGGGGCAAACAAGCAAACGGGTCACCTGATGGAAAGCATGGACACTCGCAACATAAGAAGAGCTGCAGGTGCGTTGCCGGCCTTTTACACCTCATATGCCTAGTTTACACCGAAATGAAACTGGAATGAAACATTCCAGCCCTTAGTTCATTCAGTGCTATAATTAAGTACCTACCTACTTCTCATTTTTGAGAGTGAAAAACAAAATTAACGTTCATTGTACTTTCGGTAGCGTTTTCCACAATTAAAGTCTGAGCCGGTTTTAATGATGTTCCCCGTAGTGGGATAGAAGGGCTACCGTCTCTGGTATCCGTCCCTTTGTTTGTCAGGCCGCCCTGGGTGGGCGCAGGGCTTCCGCGAACCTACTGTTTAGTTTTATACTGGGAATATAATCAGCTTATAAATACAGATTGAAGGTGATCATTTTATGGTTAAACATATATGGTTGGCTCTGTACATAGTCCAAGATGGAATTTAAAAAACGAAGCGCATTTCAGGTATACTGGAAGTAAAAATAAAACTACAGGTTTGCGCATAGACTGTAATTTCTACCTCTTTAGTAGGTACGTGGTTTCGGTGGTTTTACCCATAGTAAAAAAAGGACAAAACCCCGTCAAAGAAATAATTAAAAATGTAGGTCAAAACATCCTTTTCAACGTTCACCTCACTGACATAGATGAAGACTTGCCATAGCCTATTTCACAATACCATAAAAAAGTTGCGCAGTCAAAATGACGTCCATTTGAAAATCGAATACGCCTCATTCTTTTTTCGTCTAATAATAAAGTTGATTGGCGGGCAGCGTCACGGTAAACTATAATTACAAATCGTTTTAACTCTTATTTTATTTTCGGTCAACATCTGCAATGCTCGCTTGCGCCAGATCGGTGGATGGGTTTATAAAAATCGTGACAGCTTGCGAACGAAAATGCGAGAGATACAAGCAATTACCTTTTTTTTTTTTTTTAAAGGGGATGAAAGAATAGAAAGAATGATATTGAAAACTTTGATATAATTTTACCACTTAAATATAGATAATAACTAGAAGCTTTCAGTGTGAATGTTTTGTGAAATAATTTTGCTATCTTGCATAAAGCCGTTACCAACTATTAAGAGCAATAGGTGTATGTTACAGACAACTAGCTTTTAGTAAAGTTTGCCTTACAATAACACGGCAAAGTTAAAAATTCTCAAAAAGTTCCAAAATCTAAATTTTGGACGCCCCGAACTGTTTTTCCGTATTTTTGATTCCATACACACACACACTAGAATATTCAGGAATCAGGAATCATCACCCTAACTTATGGAAGTGTAGGTATTAGGATTACGGAATTATTGCAGAAAGGGAAAAGTTATTAGTTAGGTAATATTACTACCAGAGTCTAGGCCCTGAAAAGTCCCTGAAAAAGTGTTAGGAAAGCCTTTATTGGCAACTTAATTTTTTTATATTAATTTTTTAATGTTTGTTGTAGTATAATTCGGAATAGTTTAGACATAGCGCGTAGTTTAGACAATATTAATTCCCGTGCTCACGCGGAAATGCTACGTACGAACGTGTTATACAGTAGGGCTGCCACCAGCCACATTGTAATAAATTACCTTTTTAACCTTTTTATTTTTAGAATGGTATGAAAAAATATTTCACGACAACAATTTTATAGTGCTCAAGTATGTGCGCAGTAGGTACATAAGAGCACTCTCTGTTTCTTTACTCTTATAAATCAGTGGGACTGATGATCGACACGACTGGCGTGAGATCAAGTGCAGGACCTTTTTTGTTTGAATTACGCCGAGATGTGGCTTCAATCTGCATCCTCTATTGATTGTATCACGGGGAGTGCTCTGAGGAATTTTCATACCTCCTACAACTTTTTAGTAATCAGACAATCAGCTTGCAATATCCCAAACTTAGAAATATGTAACATGTTTCCAACGCAGGAATCGAACCCACGATGGTCAAGGGCCACGCTCTAGGCCACTGGACCACGAGTTGAATCAAATATTTTGATCGAAGACGAGTTGTTTTACAATAGTTCCTCTACCAACCCTGGGTAGTATTTCTAGTTCGCAAATCACTCGGCATCAAACAGACTATTATTTGAACTACAAAGCTGAAATGTCTCGAAAATTGTATATCATTAAAACAAACAACGCCGTTTGTGCGTGGGCCGATCTAGCTGGTAGCTGTCTTGAGCTTTAGCTATGTCTAGTGCCGAAAGTCGAAACTCGAAACTAATACGAATTCGATTAACGAGTACTTATCCGATTTTGATTTTAAGACTGTTTTGATCGTAACCAGTAGGCCTACTACGAAACTGGCTTTGTACCACGAAACTGTTTTGAGACTCAAACAATCGGACGAGAATGCCGCGTCCTACTCTAACAAACGTAAAATGACGTTGTTAGAGCAGGACGCGGCATTCTCGTCCGATTATTTGAGTCTCAAAACATAGGCCTACTGTTTTGAGACTCAAACAATCGGACGAGAATACCGCGACCTGCTCTAATAACGTCATTTCACGTTTGTTAGAGTAGGACGCGGCATTCTTGTCCGATTGTTTGAGTCTCAAAACAGTTTCATGGTACAAGGCCTGAACAAAATCGAATAAAGAATGTGTTGAAGTCGTGTCCATTTGTTCCTTTGAAGACTTCTAGGCTTGGGCGAATGTAAGCACTCACTACTCAGCATGTTTGATGTTTTAAAGTGAGACTTTTAATGCATGCCATAAACTTTCGTGACGGTCACCGGCGGAGTAGGGTAGGTATGCGAAAAAAAGTTTTAAGTACATTTACCATAAATCGTCTTAAAAATCGTCTTAATAATCGTCATAAAACCACACTTTTTTTTTCATGAATTCTAATATTTGAAATACACAATCTATGCTTTTTATCATCCTTAGAAACTTTTGCAGGGTACCATGGGTATAAATTGAAAATTTCTAAATGTCCTGTCCTCATGGTGTAGGTACTCTAAATTTCATCCAAACCAATCCAGTTTTTTCAATTGGACCCCATTATTTACAGCCATGGTTGGTACTTCTAATATAATATATTCTGTGGCCATGGTTAGAACTTGAATAAACCATGTTTTCGAATTTTATAGAGTGGCAATTTTCGGAAAATTCCGGCCTTATTATTATCTAAATCCATACTAATATTATAAATTGCGAGTGTTTCGGTCTGTCTGACCGTCTGTCTGTCTTACTATAGGGTCCTCTTCACGCCCAAACCACTGAACCGTTTTTGCTGAATTTGGTATGGAAATACTTTGGGTTCCGGGAAAGGACATAGGATACTTTTTATCTCGGAAAAATGTACGGTTCCTGTGCGAAACGAATTGAATAAACGAATTTTACCGCGACGGAGTTGCGGGCGTCATCTAGTGTTTAATTAATTATGCTGATTGCTGGGGCCACACTATCGCGATAACGCAAAGATTTTCCATATTCAACGCGTTAATACATTGCATGGTTGAATTCCGAACCAGAGAAGATTTTCTTTTTAAAATTAGAATTCTTTTGTCTCACTCAAATCAATAGGCTACCTGACATATATTTAATTTCATTGAAAAATTGCATATTTCTAGTAGAACTTGGCCTAGGAAACCGTATTTCACCCTTATCATCAAATAAAAGCTTATGATTGATAAATAAAGTCGATTTGAAAATATGATTTTATGAAAATAGGAATTGTACTGACGAAAACGCTTTTGCGGTACTTCTGATTTGAATGTGACGTCATCCCATTTGTAATTTAATATATTTTATTTATCGCGCTCGTTATGTTATGTAAGTTTATTTGTACATAGATAATATGAATAAGTCTAGAAAGATTTATAAAATATATTTTCTTGAATAATTCAAATAAAACATCAGTTTTATATATTATCTCCATTTATTGTAGTTGGGAAATGAAATGGCCAAAACTTTTCTACAAAAGTGTTCAATGTTACAAATGATTTCTAAATTCTTTTCTAATTTTTTGGCACTGTTAGACTCGTACGCTTAGCACATAAAACTTTTTTCAATAAAGAAAGTATAAAATACAAGAAACATGACGTCACACTATGGCGGTACAATGGCGGACAGTGTTTTTGGCGCCATATAAAAAGCATATTTTTCAATCAACATTTTTATGGGTTTCTACTGTTTAAAATATTAAAATATTATTTTTTTGGTGAAAATGAATGATTAAGAAGCGATTAGGATGAAGAAAAAAAATAGGTCAAGTAGCCTATTCCCCTTAAATCCAAATTCAAAATTAGAACTTTGTCTTTACGAAATGAATTCATCATAATTCAAAATTAGAACTCTATTATCTATGATCATTCGCGTTTGTTTATGACACGGAAGTCGCACTGTCCGTTCGTTTAGTTTATCTCTTGAGTATCTGAAAGTAAACCTAATGGCGTTGTAATAGGGGTACTGTTAGAGGTAAATTAGTTCTGTTTGTAGTGTATCCGGTACGGTAGTTATGTTTATAACCCGGCTTCATACCGCTATTGTACTAAGAACACTAGCTTCTGAACGCACAGAGTAGGAAACGCATAGAGACGTTAATACAGTAGTGGTCAAATATAAAACTAGTCCTCTTACTAACGAAAAGCTAAACTGTGCATACAAATATGACAAGATTATGTGTTGTCCTTGTCTGATTCTTTGGAATAATTGCTTTACATAATAATATTATAATGATAAAAGTATACATTTTACACTCCATAGAAACACGGTCACAGTTTATCACTTCCGTAAAAACAAAAAGACACCTTTTTTTATTATTTTTTCTTTTATTATTAAAAAAGCCTTTTATACAATTTACTTACTGCTCTTGTACTTCGTCATACTGTCAGTCTGCCACACACTTTTTTTAGGAATAATATTATGTATCATTAAAAAATAATACATTTATTTATTTTTATCGATGTGGCGTGGCCCTAATAATAATAGAAGTAATAATAGTAGGTATTACTTATATGTACTTATACTTCTTCATGAACATTTATTTTTATTGACTGTCCGACTCTACGGATGCGCTACTCTGTGTTCACAATAATCAAAGCCCTGGCGAGGATCCAGGACCGGTGATGTCCAGTACACCTGACACCGTGTTAATGTTATTACAACAGTAGGTACAAACATTTTTATGATGTGTGTCGCTTCTGAGTGATTTGAGTTAGTCTTTGATATATTATTTGACGTGGTAAACGCGGAATATTTTATTAATTAAAATTACTAATTGTAAAGTTGAAATTATTTCTATGTTTCAGACCTAGGGACCCATTCTCATGACTTGAATGACATGAGCCGCTCTATACCAGTGGTCCTCAACCTTTTTTTTTCATATGGGCCACAAAATGTTTTGGTCTTGGTGTCGCGGGCCGCAACAAAAATTTTAAATAACGATTTAAAAGTGGACAAAATTTCACGACTGATAAAGTCCCGGCGGGCCGCGGGTTCGGGATAGCTGCAGACTGCAGTCTACACCCCCGTCGATCATGGGGAGTCAATCAATGAATAGGTAATAATTAATATTATTATACTCTACAGTCTACAAATTCGTATTTGTATTGGTCCAACATGGATCAACGTGAAAAGAACAGTCAATTCGGAGTTTCTTCACCTAATTTTTATGCCTGCGAGTTACGACATAAAGTTCATTTTCCCAAATATCCCGCGGTAATATAATTGTGAACACAGTATACAGGTCATAACGAGTTTATTACTAGCACAGATAATTAACAAGTTCGGGGAAGAACGACCAGAGACTATTAATATTTTTTTCACTGTTTTTTGTCATAACAATGTTGAAGCCATAGACAAGGAATGGACAGAGCTGCAAAATTGGGGAATTTTGAAGTGTGATTGCTAAAATGTAGAGTCGATATGAAATCCTCACTTAAAATTTATATTATAGATGCGAAAGTGCGTATTCTAAATCAGTTTTAATAAAATTTCACATGTAGGTACTTTGGTCCCCGGGAAGGACTTAATATAATTTTTATTATGAAAAAACATACATACGATCAGTGATACATCAAGGAGATTTTGTAAAATGAAGTTGCGGCAATATAAAATACAATAATCAATTATTGCGAAAAATGGTTTATTTATATTCGTTTGTTTATTCAAATCAAATCAAATTATTAAATTAAATTTATAGCTTAGTTTTTGAAATAGTGACAGTCACAGAAGCCCACAATCCGCAACAACAGTCCTTTCGGTCATAAAAGTTCAGAGAATATTGCTTGTAATTAGGATTATTTTAATTAAGATGAGTCCTTTAAATATAACAATATTATTTTACACAAGTTTCCCACAAAATCGGTACATCAGGTAAATGGCACTACCAGTCAGGTCATGCCATTTCTATATCTATGGGCACCGTTTTGCCTCTGAAAGAGTGGGGTTTCGTGTAATAGGTGTTTAAGTTTTTTCGGTGCCCGCGTTTTACTCGTAAAAGAGTTGGGCACTGTAATGCGATAGGGTTGGTTGTTATTTCAGGGGTGTATTTATATAAATAAGTCTAAATACGTAGACTTTCATATTAAAACGAAACGATATTGTACAAATACCTAATTATTATTACATTATTCTGACTTCTGTCGCATCTTAAAGGCCTGATAGACGTACGAACTTTAAAGCACGCGGGTTTTAAAAGAATTTAGTTTTAACTATTAAGTACCTACTTATACTATAGAGTTCATTTAGAATGCTATGGATTCTTAGCTTGTTTTTCAAAACCAAACAATTTCAGATCTCTTTAATTCATTTTAAAAAGTTTTCGAAACGTAGGTAAACATTTTCTTTACCATTACGCTACCGCTTAATAAAAGTGATGTGAGAACAAAGACTTAATCATCCATTACCGCCACCGACCACAAAGGGACGGAATTAGCGCGTAAACACACACGAACACACACACACACACACATGCGTGCTACACCTACAATCTGCATGAACTAGGTCTAGTGGTTAAGAGCGTGGCTCTCGACTCGGAGGTCGTGGGTTCGATTCCCGTGTTGGAAACATGTTATTTCCAAGTTTGGTTAGGACAATGCAGGCTGATCACCTGATTGTCTGATAAGTAGGATGATCCATGCGTCGGATGGGCAAACTCCATTGTTTTAGGTCGTTCTTACCTCTAGAGGGGCCGTAGTACACTTTCAGCTTTTATAAAATGACGAAAGTCTGGTTGCGCTGGCTCTTAGGTTATTATAAAGGGGTGACACTTGACAGACGTGCGAGTGCGAGTGACACTTGACCTACGCGGACTTATGGCTCAACTATCAAGCCTGGCCAGGCGATTAAGCCTGTACTGTCTGCAAAGAGCCGCGAGCCGCGAGCCTGGGGACGTGCGGTTAAATCCAGTGTGAGCGATTCTCGTGTGTCACCGACATCGAGCCGAGTAAGTCCGCGAAATTAAGATCTGTAAAATATAACAGTTTTCACAAGTTTTTTTCTGGCCGCTTTTGTGGAAGTTTTTCAGACTGAAAAACTTAATTTTTTTATTTGTCTTGGATTAGTTTTTAAAATAAGCTGCGATATTTTGACAGCAAAATATTTAAATAAGGTAAAATTTATTCGTGTTGTAAAAAGTCCTCGAAATGATTCCTATCAAAGGTGACACGTCTGTGCTCTGTGACTTGCATTTTGACTCAGCATGCCGTGTCTATTTATTTTATTATACTCTGTCTCTATTATATATTTTTTAATTACAAATAACCAGTACGTTATTTTGAAGAGTACCGATAGTAGAGTTAAAGTTTTCACCCACATATAAGATGTTTCTCTCGTAGTTTTTCTAACACAAATCTTCCGCATCACCGCTAGTAACTATAACACATGGGTTTTGTTTGTTTGTTCGGTCGTGTGCGTGTCACTAAACAGTTTTTATTGTTTTACGAGTAATAAAAGCGTTTAAATTTCGAATGCGGCGGCCATTTTAAAAATATTTGGATATCGCAATCTGTATTATGTTCTATCCGCCGTTAAACCATAGACAATCCAATATTTATTTTTAATTCGTTATTTTTGGGTTTCGTAATTTTGGAAACTTTTCTGATAATCAACGCTTTTTAGAGATTCGTAGAAAAATTCTTAGTCGCATGTGCCTACCTTTTTTTTTTGATTACCTACGCAGGGGAAACCATGGGTGCCCCGGGTTGGGTAGGTGCCTCAGTTAAGCTGAAGCACCCGGGGGGTATGTGAGACTCCCACTCACTAAAACCACCTGCGGTTGCCTTCATCCGAATACTTAGGGATATCCTGGTTCTCTGTACCACAGGACTCCCTCCACGACCGGCCGGTCTACCTCAGAAAAGACCGGACTTCCACCAAATTAGGGAACACTTAGGCAAGCTAAAGCGTTCCCCTCGACGTCGGGACTAGCTAAGCCGGGCAGGTACCCATCCTGACCCGGAGCCCCGTGGGACGGAAGTTATTGGAGGTTCGCATAGCGACGCCTCCGCACTCCCGTCCTACGCCGGCGTAGCGGAACGGAGGAAGGGTCATTCTCTCTGTTCCGCTCCGCTCCGCTCCGCTTTCTGTGAAAGGACGGTTTCGCAGAAAGAGACCGCCGCCTGCCAGGCCTCATCACTCTCGAGCATGCAGCGAACTATGCTCGAGAGCGAAAGGTCCCGCCCAAGCACCGAGATCATAGCGCTGCCGCATGTATCTACCTAAGCTATAAAGCGCCATCGTCATTTAAGGAAAATATTATTATAATATTATCTTTCTACTTATTTTACTGAAATATCTATGTTTGAATTAGTCTATACTTTTCATTCTTAACCAGTATATTAAGCAGACTTCAACACTACAGCTAGACGACGCTTAGCTAAGTGGTTAAATAGCAAATTAACTAAGGTAATCATTAGTTTAGTGCTATTATTGCACAAAAGTAATGATACCAAGTAGAATAAATTATTGTTTTCAGACTCATTTTGAACAAAATTGCAATAAATACGTTGGTAATGCATTTCATAATCACATAATTTAATTTCTCCTCGAATATTAATTTAAATTTTTATTGACTCATATGTGCTCCCATAATTTCTGCCACTTTATTAACACTTGTAACGTATATTAACGAAAAATATCTTAATACAATCACAAAATACCGGCTAGTTGACGCCATATTGTAAATAAAACGCACCTAGCGCCGCGGTGATAAGCGTTGAACTAATTCAATCAAACGGCTGCTTTTGAATCAGCTGTAGTGTCAAACGTTTTGAGCGACTGAAATATTCAATTAAAAAGCTAGACGTAAGATTGAATGACGTTGTTCAGTCAAAGGGCTAGCTGTTTGATTGAACAGCTATTTAAACCAGTTGGCTGTGACATATATAATGTGCTTAGTAGTAAGTATATTCATCATCTTCATCACTTTGATTAGCGGCATACAGTATTTTACCCGAAGGCCGAAGCTCAGGTCGCTTACATCAGACAATCTGTTTGCTCGTTTGCAAAATCTCATGGCCGGTTTCTTAAGTTTTTAACAGGTTTTCTGTTCACTATACTGTACTCGGCGAAACATGGCAGTAGAGATCATTGACTCCCTGTCAAAAACTTGTCATTTTCTATATAGACCGCGATTGACAATGAAGTGTCAGATGTTGTCAATCGTGGCTTTGAGCCTTTGTATAGAAAATGACAAGTATTTTACAGGGAGTCAATGACCTCTACCGCCATGTTTCGCCGAGTACCTACAGTATAATCTCACATAAAAAAGGAAACCGTGAAAAAACGCTGAAAAGATTTTAGGTACTTTTCTTCTGCTTGATTTAGACTTAAGACTGTGCATTTTACTACCTCTATAATAATATTATAGTCTCTAGGTCTCTAGTCGCTACCATCAAAATGTTTTACAGTGATGATGATGAATGTGATTTTAACCGCGTGTGTGTATGACGAGCACTATATACACGCTAAACTGTAAACAGTGGGTGATCTTTTATAACAATGATTCTCATGGGTTTTTATGACTTTTTATTGTGCTCCGAGTTCCGACTTAGCATCAAATGCGAATACGCTGACAGTTTTCAGGGATAAAATGACAGATTTATGTGAATATACCGCATTGTCTAATGTCTATGCTTTTGTTTAAAAAAAATCTGTCATGGTAGCTTAGCAAACAGTTTTTTACATTCAACGTTTCTCTCATGTACCCAATGTATTATTTACACCCCCTCCCCCTCCCCCCTAAATCGTTGGGCATTATTCTAAACTTTTACCGCTATTTTGAACTAGGAATCTTGTAAACAAAAGCAACCATTGTTATGACACTGAAATACAATTTTCTATTTATACCTATTCGATTTTTAAACGATTTGTGTTTGTATTATCGGTCAATGAGACCTACAGTGTATTTTTTTAAAACATTGCACTGACAGTGTATTTTTTAAACGTCACTCTGACAGTATATTTTTTTAAGCACTGAACGATAGGTTTTTGCCTTAAATAGTCAAAATATTTGTTAATATGAATGGATCATTTTACGCATCAGAGATGAGTTTGTTTGTGTGTCTGTTTGATTGATGGCCACAGAGTAAGGAGAGGAAGGAATAAATAAACCTTTATTGACTGTATGTTTATTAATCTACATATTTATGCGGTAATAAACGTTAAACAAGTGCGGTTCGGTCATGATAGATTGGTTCCGTATCGTGGAACGTTTTTGTTAATTAGCTTCATGTAGTTTTATTATACGCCAAATTACGTAGAACTTTAGTTTCTTAATTTAGTTCCGAAAATTCTTGTGTTAGAGATTTTGCAAATTCCACAAATTACGTTTTAGGGGGACTGTAGACAATTAATGTCACCGAATCTCATAATAGGTAAGTGCACGGTAAGAGGAGGTGTCAGTTTTTTTTTTACAGTCAATATTATCACCGATGTCTTACAAGTAACAGCGAACTCAACATGAACAGTAGTGTCTAATTAACCGATTTTGATTTGAAATAATTATTTGAGTATTTGGAATCTATAATTGCAGTTTTCTGTATTTTTTTGCTCTATCTCACAGCTTGTGATTACTAAGATCTTTTTACTAACGAATAAAAGAGATTTCTTAAGTTAATAATACGTATATCTACCTACATATTCAAATTAGTAGTAGGTAGGTACTCTATGTACTAGTGTGTCGTAAGTCTACATTTTATAAACTTATTTTTTGCTTTGCAGACTGCCAGTGCTTGCTTAAACTTATTTCGTTACGGAACCCTAAATATTATGAATATTATTTATCTTCCGAAGTATAATTAATACTGTTTCCTTAGCATGAATCGAGAGTTTGCGAACTAGTATGATTTATTGCTATGTTTTTGAATATGTTTTTGAACTTATCTGTGTAAATAAATAAATGCAAGCTACATCCCACTTTAGTTTTTGAACGAATAGCGCGTCGTTCTTACCCGACTATGCGTGAAAGAGGATTATGTTTTTCGAGACTATGTAATATTAAAATGCGAAAGTGTGTCTGTTTGTCTGTTACCTCTGCACACCCAAACCTCTAATTTGATTTAACTGAAATTTTGTACACATTTTTTTTAATCGGTTTACAAATGGCGGAGTAATGAACATACAGAAATCAAAAATAGCCGAACATACATAATATAACCTCCTCCTTTTTGGAAGTCGGTTAAAAATATACTTTGAGACCCGGGAAAGGACATAGGGTAGTTTTATATATTTTCGGCGCAATCTAGTGTATTTAATCATTAATAATGCTATGTATTTAGCATGCTCTGTAGCCGGACCGAGGCTTGATGGATTTTAGCTTGAGAGACGTGTCGGTAGATTCTGATATGACAATGACACTGGGTAGGTATATCAAATTGCCACTCTTGACTCTGCACTTCATAACCTCGTAGATGCTGGTAACTTCATTGCTTTGCCCAGGAGTAATGATGATGATAGTTACTATAAAATAGTAGCACGTAGTCTAATGCTCCAGCGGCGAGCACCGACAAATAAAAAGCTGAGCTGGACGAGAGCGGCCTCAGCGCTATACAGCGTGCTCCAGTATACTGGAGCACGTAAATATATCATGTTATAACTTACATCAACAGCATCATGTCGGATATTCGGTTTCATCAGCGCTCAGTGCGAAAAGCCCTCCTTTCCCTTGATATCCAAAAGTCGGGTGGGCCTGACGGAATCCCGCCTATTGTGTTGAAAAAGTGTGCTCCAGAGTTGGCTCCGGTCTTGACGCGTCTTTTTCGGCTCTCCTATTTCACTGGCATCGTCCCGGCTTCCTGGAAGACCGCCTTGGTGCACCCGATCCCCAAAAAAGGTGATCGCTCAAATCCTTCCAACTACAGACCAATCGCTATAACCTCTCTCTTTTCGAAGATAATGGAATCCATTATCAATGGCCAGCTTCTTCGATACTTGGACGGCCAGGGATTACTAAGCGACAAACAATACGGGTTCCGTAAGGGTCGCTCGGCTGGTGATCTCTTGGCGTACCTGACTCATCGTTGGGCTCAGGCAATTGAGTCGAAGGGAGAGGCATTGGCTGTTAGTTTGGACATTGCGAAGGCCTTTGATCGGGTTTGGCATAAAGCGCTGCTATTAAAGCTTCCATCATACGGGCTGCCCGAGAAATTATGTAAGTGGGTCAATGGTTTCTTAGCAGACAGAAGCATAAAGGTCGTAGTTGACGGCGAATGCTCGGAAACTCAGTCTGTTGATGCTGGTGTGCCTCAGGGCTGTGTGCTATCGCCTACTCTATTCTTACTGCATATCAATGACATGTTGCAGATCAGCGGCATTCATTGCTATGCGGATGACAGTACAGGTGATGCTGTATATACCGGCTCCCCCAATATTTCTCGGTAAAATGTCACTGAGAGTCGAAACGAACTTGTGTCTAAGGTGGAGAATTCATTGGAGAAGGTATCTGAATGGGGTAGACGTAACTTGGTCCAATTCAACCCCGCCAAGACACAAGTCTGCGCGTTCACCACTAAAAAGTCACCAATGGTCGTATATCCTCGTTTCGAGGGCACATCTTTAACCATCTCCCCTAGCATTGAGATACTTGGCGTCAACATATCGAGCGAAGTCCAGTTCCGATATCATTTAGAGGGTAAGGCCAAATTAGCCTCGAAGAAGCTTGGTGTTCTTAATAGAGCGAGACAGTACTTCAGTCCGGACCAACGCCTACAACTCTACAAGGCGCAGGTTCGGCCTCATATGGAATATTGTTCTCATCTCTGGGAAGGGGCGCCAAAATACCAACTGCTCTCTCTGGATCGTATCCAACGAAGAGCCGCTCGAATTGTTGATTGCCATAGTGTTTCAAACAGCTTCGACCCCTTGGAATTACACCGAGATGTAGCTTCGCTCTGCATCCTCTATCGATTGTATCACGGGGAGTGTTCTGAGGAATCGTTCGGAATCATACCACCTGCAAACTTTTCGCCATCGTCCCACGCGAAAAACATACCACCCTCATCACCTTGATGAGTGGCAGTCTTCCACAGTGCGTTTTTCGCGTAACTTTCTACCGCGCACTGTAAAACTCTGGAACGAACTGTCACCAGCAGTATTTCCGGACCTATACGACCTGCAAACCTTCAAGAGAAGAGCGTATTCCCTCTTAAAAGGCCGGCAACGCACCTGCAGCTCTTCTGATGTTTCAAGTGTCCATGGGCGACGGTAGTTGCATACCATCAGGTGACCCGTATGCTCGTTTGCCCCCTTATTTAATAAAAAAAAACAATTACAGGTAATTAATTTATCAAACATTAGATGACGCCCGCAACTCTTTTGCGCAAAAAGTTTATCCCGCGGGAACCGTACATTTTTCCAGTATGAAAAGTACCTATCCTATGTTCTTTCCCGGGACTCCAAAGTATCTCCATGCCCAACAAAATTGGTTCAGCGGTTTGGGCGTGAAGAGCTGTAACACTGAGAGACTGACAGTAATACAGTCTTAGGGCCTTATCACACTGGCGATTAGCGTGCGATTTGAAAGCGACGCGACTGCGCAGCGCGCACACCGCGACATTTTGTACACTCGTCTAGGGAGTACGCAAAATACGAGTGTACAAAATGGCGTCCACGCCATGCCGCGACGACGCTGCGCTGTCGCGGCGTGCACGTCGCGCAATGGCAGCGAACGCGCTGCGCAGTCGCGTCGCTTTTAAATCTCTCGCTAATCGCCAGTGTGATAAGGCCCTAAAACTCTCATAACTCATTTGACTAAAACTTATTCTATTGTAAACAGTTTTCGGAGAAAAACATTTTTACCTTATTTACCTTAGATATAGCCTACTGACAAGCCATCGAATACGGTGATGCCATTCGAAATCCAGTAGACAGAGCAAAATTAAAAGCAATCATTAACCACGTTCATTTGACTAAATTCTAATTTTTATTACAAAAAACTTCTTTTTTTCCTCAGTAACCCTTTCTAAAAATAGCAAATTCGAAAACTCAAACAGACAAACACCCTCTACACACTACCAATAGCCAATAATCGGTCGGTCAGGTGAGGCGAGTGCGGGGGTGGGGCGGGGTGAGTTGAGGGAGGGGAGAGTCGACAATCGCCCTCTAATGAGTCTCTAATAATAATTATCTACCTACACTTTCTGTTACATTGCGACAATTCTTTCGCTAGGGTTGTCACGCGCATGATTATTTTTATGCTTTATTTTTTTTATGCTTCGCTTAGCCATTATACGATATTATTTTCGCCTTTGTTAGCTTATAATTATCTTATTTTACTCTACTCTTCCCTATTAATTTTGGGATCAATAATATATATTTTCGTCCTTAGTATCCAGCTAGTGAGTGTATAATGTCTAGTGACAGAGTGGGTAGGTAGTCATTGCCGAGTTTCCATCGGATGTTTATTGTTTATTGACTTTTATGTGAATTTTATGTTATAGGTATTAGGTAGTAGTACCTAAAATGAAAATCGTCAATAACTACTAGCTTATGTTACCTAAAAACTCAATCAGTTGAATTTGATTGTTGAATTTAAATTGAATAACGCATCATTATGATAAATTAACCTAATGTGGCAACCCTACCTCTCAATATAGGAAATTTGTTTTCCGGTTCGGTAGCGGCCAAGCTCCGAGCTCCAATTACGGTATTAGCGAATTATTTCCACTTTTTTCCGAACCTCCCCCCTCTCCCCCTTTACCTGACCTCCTCTCCCCCTCCCCCGTGGTTTCCGCCTATTGAATCCCTTTGATTAGCCCGCCTTTCCCGTTTGACTCAAATTGGTCACGTAATATTTCTGGAACTCTTAAGGCAAGATTCATGACGATTTTCTTTAGACCATCCTCGCGAGTTCTTTGAAAGAGTTTGAGTTGAAAGTCTTTCAAAGCTTTATAGTCCAATTTGGTGTATTTCAGTTAACAGTTTTTTACTTTGTTGTATAATTTTATTTCGTTTAACATTATCGTGCTAACTTGGTAAGATGGTTTTTGAATAAAGTCAATCAGCATTCATGATATAAAATGAACAGTCTAATGTTCATTTTATGACATGAATGCTGATTAATTCAAAAAAAGTAGGGATGTGAGAACTGAAAAAGTAGCAAACATAGTTGTAACAAAAATAAGTGATAATAGTTTAGGTTCACTGTGAAAGTAGCAGCTCTGAAAGGCGAAAATTACAGGGTCCCGAACGTCACGAGTTACCCCATACAAAAGTGAAAAAAAATTGGGTCTTTCAGCGCTGATACTTTCACAGTGAACTCTCTACAAGGAACAAGTAGAAACCCTAAAGTATTATCACTTACAAGCTGTTGCCCGCGACTTCGTCCGCGTTAGCATAGTAGATCACATCCCAAGTATTATTTATTGTACAAAAATATTCAATGTACAGAATTAACTTTCCTACGATTTTATTATATAAAGATGTTCCGCGCGGCTTCGTTTGCGTAATTTAGGAATTTCATGCAACCGTACATTTTTCCGCAAAAAATAGCCTATGTCCCTTCACGTGGTCTATTCTTCATGTTTGCCAAATAACATAAAAATTGCTCCAGTAGTTCTTAGATCTTAGATATTAAGCAATTATATATAATTTCCCCCGTTTTTTCCACATTTTTCTCTATTTCTTCGCTCCAATTTTTAGCGTGATAAAATATAGCCTATAGGCTATATAACACTGAAAGAATTTTTCAAATCGGACCAGTAGTTCCTGAGATTAGCGCGTTCGGATAAGCCCTTTCATATAATTTAACCCTTTTTTCCACATTTTCCTCTATTTCTTCGCTCCTATTAGTTTTAGCGTAATAAAATATAGCAAATAGCCTTTAATAATAAATGGGCTATCTAACCCTGAAAGAATTTTTTTAAATCTGACCAGTAGTTCCTGAGATTAGCGCGTTCAAATAAGCCCTTTCATATAATTTCCCCCGTTTTTTCCACATTTTCCTCTATTTCTTCGCTCCTATTAGTCTTAGCGTGATATAATATAGCCTATAGCCTTCCTCGATAAATGGGCTATCCAACAGTAAAATAATTTTTCAAATCGGACCAGTAGTTTCTGAGATTAGCGCGTTCAAACAAACAAACAAACAAACTCTTCCCAATTATAATATTAGTATAGAAGTATAGATTTTTGTTACACCATGTATAAAATTCTCGGGTCACAAATCACAATGATAGTTACCGTACTCCTCCGAAACGGCTTTACTGTTTCTTACCAAATTTTATATGCATATTCAGTAGGTCTGAGAATCGGCTACAGCGGGGCTAAAATGGTCACATTTAGCAATTCCTCTCAATCAATTCAGCAAATGCATTGTCAAAACTGTCAAACTGACAAATGTCAAATCAGTACAAAAATACAGAAATGAATTGCAAGCAGAGTTGCATTTTGCGATTTTAGAAAAATGAATCATATTATGATTCATATCATGATTCTTCAAAGCGACCATTTTAGCCCCGCTGGCTACTTTTTATATTGGTAAGTGTATTCGTTGAATAAATAATAGAAAATAATTACATTACAACTCGACACTGACGGCGACCATTATTTGTGCGACGGGATAGCGATGGACTCTGCCATAGTGCCATACTTATTTAATCACTTCAATAAAATAATATAATATGCGAAATATTTTATATGGCAAAACAACGTTTGCCGGGACAGCTATAAGTGTCTCTATATTATATTTACAGTATCTATTATCATAATATTGACCAACAACACACACTACTTGCCGTGTAGGTGTGCCATTAGCCTCGTTCCTAATGAGCCTCGTTCCTCGACCGAGCCCAATTCACCGACACTTCTTGATATACACTCGCTAACACAAGTGTTAGGACTAATATTTTTTAGGCTTGCCTAAAGTTAAGACAACTAGCTTAAATCGAAGAGTATTGGTAGTGTTCTTACAACGAAATACCTTTATTTTTCTATCGCCGTTTTTACGGCTTAACTGTAGCAATCTCGTCTTCCACTGCCGGATATTTTTGACAGCTGCTTCCCACTGCTAGATACCACTGAAGTATTAGACTTCGAGGTGGCCTGGCAGTGGGAAGCAACTGTCGTATAATTATGTATCCGGTAGGGGGAGACGTGATTTCTACAGTTATGTACCGAGAAAATAAGGTAACAAAATTGAGCTTTAGGTATACCTACATAATCGAAGGTTCTGGCCTAGCCTTTGATAAAGTATAAAGCTCAATTTTGTTGTATTGTAAGGTATACCTTTAGAACTAGATCTCCTAAGGTAACCGCGACTGAAACTCCAAAGTTGCTGGTCGTTCTTACCTCTATAGGGGTCATATACAGGAAAACTTTCAGCTCTTATAAAGTGACGAAATCTAGCTGTCGCTGGCTAATATAATATATTACCTATTAAAACAATGTTAATACCACTTGTGTACACGATGTTACGTTGCTTATTCTTTTGGCAACGGCGCGGGCGCAGTTTTTCGGGCGCACTTGCGGCGTATTACGATAAATCACGATCAATATGGCCACTTGTGTTTAAGTGTGGCTTATGGGGCTATCATATCGGGGTATAGCGCAGCTTCGCCTTGGGATATTGAAGGAAAAATGCGTTATTACTTATTAAAGATAATTAGATGACCCGGTGAACTTATAGCCACTAATGTTACTTGCAGTTTTTTTCATAAATTTTGTCACAGCTCAAACCTTCCGTGGACTTCTAGGAATATTTCAAGCTATTTCGCTTCTTGAGCCTATAGACAGACGGAAAGACTGTGAACTGTGAAGTCTTCCCGTTTTTGCCCTTTGGGCTCGAAAACCCTAAAATGTGATGTTTTTCGACATGTCATATTAATAACGTATCGCCAGAGTCTCGATCGATAATCGATATTTACCGCTTCTACTGGATACCTAGATAACTTGCATTCGAAATTTTCAAATGCAAGTTGTCTAAGTACTGTTGTCATAAATAATGTAAAGCCCCATCCCCACTCGCGTGCGAACCGCGCGCGACGCCGCGAAATTTCCGCGAAACGTGAGTGTGGATCCGATTCGCATATTTTTCGCACTTCGCGGCTGGTTCCCCGGCCGCATCCACACTCGCACGCGGACCGTGCGCGACGCCGCGGCGCCGCGAAATTTCTGCGAAGCATGAGTGTGGATCCGATTCGCATATGTTTCGCACTTCGCGGCCCGTTCCCCGAATGTTGTCGGTTTTCTGTCCCGCGACAAAGGGGTTTTTTTTTAATTTTATTTAATAAGGGCTTTTGCCATACAAGACATGCCAGCATTGTTTAGTGAACAGATAATACAATATATTAATACAGTCTGTCAAGAAAGAGTAGACGCGCGGAGTTTTGCTGGGAATACGAAAGAGTGACGTTGTGTTTTTGTATTATTTTCCTAAAATTGTGTTATTTCGGTTTATAATGTGTAATGTTGGTAGAATATTAACCATTACGTATTACGTTTTACGTACGTCCTCACAGAAAACCGGCGTTGACGTGGGAGAGCCATGCTTCGGCATGAATGGGCCGGTTCGACCGGATAAATACCACGTCCTCACAGAAAACCGGCGTGAAACAGCGCTTGCGCTGTGTTTCGCCGAGTGAGTGAGTTTACCGGAGGCCCAATCCCCTACCCTTTTCCCTTCCGTACCCTCCCCTATTCCCTTCCCTACCTTCCCCTATTACCCCTTAAAAGGCTGGCAACGCACCTGCAGCTCTTCTGATGCTGCGAGTGTCCATGGGCGACGGAAGTTGCTTTCCATCAGGTGACCCGTTTGCTCGTTTGCCCCCTTATTTCATAAAAAAAACATTAAAAATTTGATGTCGTTTACAAGTGTGGGCAAGTGATACAACTTCAAAAAACGTGCCATTTTGTGTTCCCTCCAAAACTCCGTCGAAAGTTTTAGTAAAGCGTCTACCACTTTACTAAAACAACTGAACTAACTGACTTGACTCGTTGACTTTACTGACTGCTTTTATCCAACTTCAAAAAAAGGAGGTTATCAATTCGACGCGTATGTATGTAATATTTCCAGAACTGTCCAGTTTTTTTATATGTTAATCTATAGCAGCTTCTGAACAAATGTGCCAAATTTCGAAAGTGTATGTTTGTATGTATGTATGTATGTTTTTATATTTGTGCACGCATATCTCTGGAACTACAAGTCCGATTTAAGTGATTCTTTTTTGTTGTACTAGGCATTGTTCAACTTAGGGAATGCTGCAAGTTTCATCAAAATCGGTTCAGTAGTTTTTGAGATAGGAAATTTTAATGCTATGTAATTATTTACGTGAAACTCGAAGTCGGTTTTATCTTTTTAAAATACTATTTTTAGACTTTTACTAGACTTTTGACTTGACGATCATCTGGAAAAACAACATTTTGTAAACTTTTCACGAAATTTTTTTTTCCTGCCATATTTTACTTGATACTGGCCATTCTTAAAAAACCGAGCGCCATATTATGAAAAAAGTAGACGCGCGGGAAATTTTTCAAATAAAGAACGCTTAAAGCGCGAACTACACTGCGGACATGTCGCGAACTTTGAAAGGATTTGGTAGTAATGTGCGATCCGCGCCGCGAATTGCGCCGCGATCCGCGCCGCGGTCCGCGGCGTTCCTTCGCGCGCGAGTGTGGATCGGCAGTGACGAGTGTCTCAAGTGATGTGACAGAAGCTCTCGTTATCGAGGGTTGATGTTTCGCCAACTCCTGTACAACGTCACTTGAACGTTGTAGATAAGACAGGTGAAGTGGTGCAAGTACGTCCCTAATTTCTACGGGGTATAGGGATGGGAAAAAATTAATATGTGTTATCGATAATCTGTTAGAATTGTTATTTTAAAAAGTTGTTTTGATATAGATGGCTGAGCAGATTGAGTAATAGATTAAGGCATAAGGCCGTATTTTTAGTACATATCTGTCATATACATGAAATTTCACTCCCGTGTTCCTCGCGGTAAATTTCACCCCCAAGGATGTTCAACAGTTCAAGGACTATATTGCACGGAATCCTCGTGACTAAACAATAATTGCATCATTAAAACATAAGTGAAGACCACACGGGAATAACAAGGAATGTCACTTGGCTCTTTAATACCATCTGTTAGCTTTTCAGGGAAAGATTCTATTACAAAAATCAAAATTGCGTAAAATCATCGCAGTCAACTTTTATAGCTCAATTTGTATTTGTTCGTCCATGGCAAGAAAAGGTTATGTCCGCGCGTCAAACGTTAAAAACCGTTGTTGTCATTTGACACTTTTTTTGTTTTAAAGAAATTGAGGCCAAAATATTTAAAAAATGCTATTAATATATTATTATTATTATGTATTATAAAAGTAACATAGAAATGTTAAATGTTTCTAATGTTATTTTTATAATTGTGAATGTCAATGCAATGCAAAAACCAGGAATGTCAATTGACATCGATGGTTTTAGCTATAGAATGTAGTCACTAATTTCAGATTCTGAACCATAACTTAAAACTTATTTAAACAAATCAAGTTTTAGAAGTACATGCAAAGCATTTGTTAACCTAGTAACAAGTTGCTTCAATATTTCACTTAAAAGCGTCTAAAATGAAAGAAATGTAGACTTTCAAAACTTTAAAAACTGTTTTTCTCTTAATTCTACTTTTTTGACATTCCTTGTTTTTCCCGTGTGGTCTTCAAGTTGTCCATCTCATAAAATATGAAGTGTTGCTTGTTTTAACACATCATCGATTGCCCTATAAAGGGCTCCTCTTAAATGTCTTTAAACAGTAATGCGAATCAGGGGCGCTTTGCCCCTCTTCAAGGGTAAATGCGATTGAATTAACCGTGGATATATTAAATTACAGCCTCTGTTAGTCCCGCGGCTATAAAAGTTAAACGACTTGAGTATTGATTATTGATTTTTGTTGTTAAAAAAGTAGAAAAAAATCTTAATTGAGATAAATTTAAATGTAATGTTGCATCTTATGCATTGTTACTGTAAGTTAGATAAAATATGCATAAACATTTGTGTATTTCTGTAAAACATAATAAGAAATCCGAGAAAACTCATACATCGCATATTCGAATAGGTATAATAAATTGTTAAAAAAATCAAGGGCCTACGTGTCGCATTTCCTTTAATGATGACAATAAATTTTACACTTCATATTTTAATAATACTACTTACCTTTTGATATTCAAAATTAATAATTTATTATTACCTACATCTTATCGACAAGTAGATATACAAAATAGTTTCTTTGTCGATATCGAAATACACATCACTATTAACCCTTAAGTGGCGCACGTAACCCATTGTCGGTTATCTCTGCGTCTGTCTGTTTACATCGACCACTTTACCTACACCACCACTTGTGGGATAAACAGGAAAATATGAGAGAAGTCAAACTGTTTTACCGTGGTACATAATATTATATAACTACTAGCTGTCCCGGCAAACGTTTCTTTGCCATATTATAAAGTATATCGCCCGTATTATTTTATTGAAATGACTAAATAAGTATGTCACCATGGCAACGTCCATCGCTATCATGGTCGTCGTTTTTCTCGAGTTGTAATAATTTTCTATTTTATTTATTCAACAAATGCACTTATCAATATAATAACTACCGAGTAGCCGATTCTCAGACCTACTGAATATGCATATAAAATTTGGTAAAAATCAGTATAGCCGTTTCGGAGGAGTTCGTGGACTAACATTGTGACACGAGAATTTTATATATAAGATGTCTAATATGTAGGTATATGAAATTCTCATGTCACAGTGTTTGTGCGCGAACTCCTTGAAAACGGCTCTACCGGTTTTAATGAAATTTCGTTTGTACATTCGTTAGGCCCCAGAATAATATCTATGTAATTAATCTATAATCATTTTTATCTACTTTTTTTTACATTGATGCTAGAAATAATTTATGTGACAAAACAACGTTTACCGGGTCTGCTAGTATTGTTATATACTATAAAGATTACGGTGAACAGGAAAGTACTCGTATATGAGCATCTTAAAGTTAAAATAACTGAGAACTATAATATTATTATTTGTATATTTAGTCGTATATAATATGACGTATATTATAAAATGGTGTCTGTCTGTATTTATATCTCTTTGTTACCTACTTCTTAACGTGAGCCGCGGGTTGGGGATAGCGGTACTAGGCTGAATTATGCCGACGTAAATTCCGCCGCGTTTACGCCGCGTATCAAACGCATAGTAAAATACGGACGGAACGCGACAGACGTTACACAGACGGGCATTTTCCAAAAAAAGTGTACCTTGTTCAAAAACCGAGATTTTTTTAAAGTGTAGTTTTTAATTAATTGTATGGTTTCTATAAATTCTTTATAGTCTTAAGAATAAGAAAATATACAAAAAACAGTAAAAGATTATTGCTTTTTATCAAAAAATGTTAAAATAGTGACTGAGGTAGTGATTTAATGGTCAGTTTGGAGACTTTTTAAAAATGCTTTAATAGTTTCAAATTTTGTTTGTTTACCGGTTGTTATCTTCTAATCGTTGACAGACAAAACAAACCATTAGAAAATACTAAGAGTAATGCTTATAAATGGAACACATTATTACACGAGACATTTCAAGTTCGATTTGGTGACAAGTCGTGCCAAAACAAACTTTATTTTTCTATTATCTCTAAAAACAGCCCGTATATTTGAAGTTCATTTAATATATATGGTCAAAGTTTAACTAATTTCAATATTTTTGTGTATTTTTTATCAAAATACTTTAAGAAATATCTATAATTGTGTTTTCATGCTTTTCGCTAAGTGCGACAATCAAGGTTCACAAAGTAAAGCTGAGGTTACACATAGTAATAAAAGTCGAAATAATTTAACATATTTATTTATTTCTTGATGAACGTTTATAGACATTTAAAAAAAAACACGCAAAACTAAAAATACTTTAAGTACCTATATGAACTATTAGGCGTTTATAGTATATTTTCGGTTATCTTTTTGCTTAATTTTTATGCTTTTTATCTAATCAGTCTCAGATACCTGTATATTTATAATATCTTTTATAAAATAAATTTTACAATTTTAAGCTATTATGGCGACAAAAGACGATTTTTAATGTATGCGTGTAGCCCTAGCTTTATGCGTCAGTTTGGTGACTTTCATAGTCACGCCTATATGTGACGAGACAAAATGTCATCAAACTGACGTCACTTTTTCGGCCAATGTTTTGTTAGAACAGTATATTGGATACATTTAGTTACTAGTCAAAAGTAATTAAGTGTAAACACTGTGCTGAATAACATTTGATTAATTAGAAATCGGTTGCAAGACAAAAGATATTTTATTTATTACGTAAAAGCATCTCTTAACTGACAAAAAAAAACGAACCGTTCCTCGTCACCACAAAAACACCCTCTCCTCAGAGCGTATCTGGCCAACTGGCAAATTTTAAATAGCGGCTTGTATTTTTCGGTTTTATGTGTTGCTAATAAGCAAACTATCAAGTATTTTGGTATCATTTTAGATGACCGTCACCAAACTTACGTGTCAGGCGGGTCTCGAATTTTGAATATTTTTAAAGATAGTGTTTTTGGGCAGTAAATTAAGTTATTTTTAAGATATATTATATTTACTAAGAAGAAAATAAACTATTTTTTACGCACATTTAAACTTTAACGCGTGCTTCTACAGAATATTTTTAGTGATTTCCATTTTTATTGAAGCAACATGCTGTGGGTCAGGACAAAACAGCTCTCCCGTGAAATTAAAATATTAATAATTAATTATTGAGAGAACTTAGCACTAATATCGCGTATTTGAGTAAATGTTTATTATAATATTCTTATTCATTTTTTACTGCTTACGCGCGCGTTCTGCAACGGAAATTACGCCGCGAAATTTCGGCTCTTCGCGTAATTTATAGTGTGTCGTATCAGACGTAAGCGGCTGAACGTAATTTCGGCCACGTAAATTACGCCGGCGTAATTCAGCCTATTGTGTGTAGACGCAATTAATCTTAATCTTAATCGCTTGATAGCTGCGATGGACTGGGGTTTTATTTGATAACATTTTTTGTATTTCCTTTTCCTATTAGGTATAAATTAAAATTTAAATCAAATTTACTCACAGTTAAAATAATTTTTATTTATTTTATTTTCCAGAACTCAATGCATACATAATGATACTTCCATAGTTGTAGAAAATCTTAAGAGGTTAAATAAAAACGTTGGATGAGTTTGATGAAACTTAGAATGGTCTCAATTTCATTAAAATCATTCAACGCATTCTTTTAAAATGCTCCTGCCTTATTTACCCAAACAGGTGGTACCTACTGTAGTCCATTAATCGGTATTAATAATATTTAATAGCTCAAGTGTTCTCAATTCTAGGTCTCAAGCGATCTGCCAAGTATTATCTACGTCTAGACTCCATGCTCTACGCTAAATGGTAGCAGATATTAATGGATGCGAAGGAGCTAAATACGTTACCCATACTAATATTATAGACTAGACGTTCCGCGCGGCTTCTGTACATTTTCCTGAAAAGTTGTATCCCACCAAAAACATACCTGTTAAAATGGGGCCAAGTTCCTATCAGCAAATTTTTGGTCTAAAAAAAGAGTTGAAATCCAATCCAATGCCAAGTTTAGATGCACTTCATCGATTGTTATCATTTTCATCAACAGCCTGATCCATAATACTTCTAATTTGAACGTGGCAGGTTAATTTAATTATATTATCTTATTTTACAATTAATCCAGAGTTACGTAAAGCACGAAAACCTGCCAAGTTCAAATTTAGAAGTATTATGGATCAGGCTGTTGATGAAAATGATAACAATCGATGAAGTGCATCTAAACTTGGCATTGGATTGGATTTCAACTCTATTTTAGACCAAAAATTTGCTGATAGGAACTTGGCCCCATTTTAACAGGTATGTTTTTGGTGGGATTTCAGTCCTTTTTTTCAAGAAATTATACCTATTTTTTTCTTTTTGTGCCACACCCGACTTAAACAATACCTTCGATATATGGCGCTAGTTGTAAACTATCAATAGAAGCGAAATTTTAAAGTAAACAGTATTTATTTAACCTAAGTATATCAACTCCCAAGCGGTCGAATTCGACCGCGTAAACAATAGATTTCCAAGAATCCGCAATCGAAGTATTAATAAGCTATACGGTATGCATTATACATGATGACAATATTTTAAACCAATTCTCGTTGTATCATTGGCGTATAAGAATTTTTACCTATAGTTCGTAGAGGAGCCGATTCACGCTTGACCCATTTCTTCTTAACTTTTTTATTAATCTACATATTATAACACACGACCTGAATGTCAAATTTCATTACATTAGGAAAATTGGAAATGGTATCTAAAATTCGTAGATGAGCCGATTCACGCTTGACCTATTTCTCAAATTTCTCAATTTTTTTATAATCTACTTATAACACACGACCTGCGTGCCAAAGTTCATAATGCTAGGACAATCGGATGTGGCCTCTAAGGTTTGTAGGTGAAACGACTCACGCTTGACCGATTTCTTAAATTTCTAAATTTTTTGTAAATCTACTTATAACACACAACCTGTGTGCCAAATTTCATAACGCTAGGACAATCGGAAGTGGCCTCTCAGGTTTGTAGGTGAACCGACTCACGCTTGACCGATTTCTTAAATTTCTCAATTTTTTGTTAATTTACATATAACACACGACCTGTGTGCCAAATTTCATAGCGCTAGGACAATTGGAAGTGGCCTAGAGGTTTTGATTACCGGTCAGTGAGTGAGTGAGTGAATGAGTGAGTGAGTCAGTGCCAAAATTAGCTATTTTCACAGGGAGATATTTCAGGATCTACCGAAGCTATATCTATGAAATTTGGTATACTGCGTAAGTACTAGTATATAATTACGTAGGTATAATTTTATCTTTGTACTCGCAATAGGCACTGAGCTACAGGGGGGTCAAAAGTGCGTCGAAACGGTTCGTGTAAATAGTGCACGGCATGTGCGCGGCCTGCTGGAACTTGGCCGCGCACTCCGTGCGCTTTGATAGGGTCAATTCACGCAGACGCGTAGATGCATTTCTCAGGTGTACCAGAATCTGATGGCAAATGACGGCAGATTTTCAAAAAATATCCTTGATGATCAAGGATATTTTTTGGGGATATTTTGGATACATTTTTATATTATTTGCATGTTTCACACACAGAATCAGCCGCTATAAGAAAAAAAAAAGGATCAAAATGTTTTATTCCAATTACCCCGGTATTGGTAGAGTCAGTTTACTTTCCCTCACTTTTTGCCATCAGATTCTGGTAGACCCAATGATGGGTAGACCTATACCTAGTATTGAATTGACAGATTTGCAAGATATCTCAAGCAATTGAAATCTGTCAAATCTATACTTTAGAAATTGATCTACACGCTGTTGCGGTCTGAATTGAGCCTATGTCGTTCCTCGTGGTGTTATTTATATCTGTAGTTCTGTACCAAATTACATAAAAATCGGCCCAGTAGGTACTTAGTGAGATTAGCCCGTTCAAATAATAATTTTCCCTGTTTTTTCCTTATTTTCCTCTGATTCTCCGCTTATTATTGGTCACAGGGTGATGTTATACCTAAAAATTACAGCCCTTCTCGCTAAATGAACACAAAAATATTTTTTAAATTCTAACCAGATGTTCGTGAGATTAGCGCGTACAAACAAACTTTCTTGTTTTTAATAGAAATCAATTACTACGATAACATGGCGCGCCCCTCCAAAATTCAAAACGTTTGAAGTGCGTTGTCAAAACGTTTGAAGCGCGTTGTCTTGCGCGGTCGGCTAGTTATGATTGACCAACAAATCTTGGTAATAAGTGAAATATTACGTGTACTGTGATTGGTTGAATACATAACTACTATAAACTCTTTCATAAGGATGTGATTACACACATTGAAACAGTAATTTGGAGGGGCGCGCCATGTTATCGCAGTTGATCTCTACTTGCATATTACTCGTATAGGTAAAGACTAAAGATGCAAAAATGCGACTGTCTCTTCGTTAACTCTGTTTACAAGTCTTCTGACTATAGTCTGTTCGCAACTAGTTGGCCGCTCTGCCCATATACTCACATACCGGCAGAGCGGCCAACTAGTTGCGAACAGACTATACCTATATTTTTGTCATTCTGTCTGTTTCCCTTTCACGACAAAAACACTAAACTGATTTTGATGAAATTAGTTGTGGAGTTACTTTGAGTCCCAGGAAAGGACATAGGCTACTTTTCATTCCGAAATATGTACGGTTTCAGCGCCATAAACGAAGTGTTATAATCATAATATTGACGACCTCTGTGGCTCAGTTGGTGGCGCGTCGGTAGCGGTCGGTAGCGGTAGCAAAATTTTTCAATGTTGTATGACGTATTAAATATATGTATGATATAATAAAAATCTCAAATATAATATGTATAATAACTATAAAGTATTAAATATATTTCCGTTGTCTGGTACCCGTAATACAAGTCCTTCAGGGACTTAACACGGGGCCAGACTGACGTGGTGTGAAGCGTCCATAGATATTGTTATTATTCTCTATAACGACGTCGCGCCGGCAGATTTTTTACCATCGTCCATGTAATGTGATACTTAAATTGAGTAAAAATAAACAAAGCGCCAAAGACGCCGACACGTGGGCTAAATGCTAATACACTAGTGGACCAGTTAAAAATGTTCGGTCATTTATAAAAAACGCAAATAAACTCTAGGGGTAAAAAAAACTGCAAAAAAGGGTATTTTTTTTCAACGAAATGCTATGGTTCCGAGGCGTTTTAGTGTGAAACATCTGATTTGTTTTTAGTAGGAAAAGCTTCAGCAGTAACTTTGTGAACACACTTTTTATTTATGGGACCTGTAAAATTTTCAGTGTAAAACTGTACTATGTCCTTCTCTGGGACCTTATGTATCTCCATATCTATAAGAATCGTTTTGCGGTTTAAGTGTGAAGAGTTAGACAGGCAAACAGTTGATAGTGCACAGATAGACAGACTAACACTCTTTAGCCTTTACAATATTTGTAGAGAATATAGAGACTCATCTTTTTAGCTTCGTCGGTTAATTCCCCCTGATTCTCCATTCATGGAGTCAATTGATATCTTAAGTACCCCATAGCTCCATCGTTTGATGGATAATGTGGACTTTGCAAATTTCTCCATTCACTTACAGTGTTGTTACAGTGTACATTACATACTACGTTAATGCGAAAGTTTGTGAGGATGAACTAGGGTTGTCAGATGTTCTTTATTTTAAAAGAGTTTATCAGACTGCAGACACAAGAGTATATGAGGGTCTTTAGCTTTACTCTTTAATATTCTATTTGTCACCAGCAGGCGTAGCATGGTCACTATAGAAACGGTTTCTTTCTACGGAAGAATAGACAAAGTGACAGTAAGACAAGACAAAGTGACAGTTAGACAATGGAAATCCGCCATTTTGTCGATAACTCTGTCAGTATGTCTTTCCCATGTCTACTGTTGTTATGCTAGCCCTGCTGGTGCCGATTTAGGGCATATCGTGTTTATGAATGAAATGTCGTGAAAATGGCGAAAAAACAGTTTTTATGATCTCTTTGTTAGATCAATGTAATGTTATAAGTTTTCTTTGTGTTTTGAACTTTTGAACATCCCTAATTTTGAGCTGAGTGTGGATTATTGTGATGATCTAGATGACGCCCGCAAATCACTTGCGTCAAAATTCGTTTATCGTGCGGGAACCGTAATTTTTCCAGGATGAAAAGTATCCTCTGGCCTTTCCCGTAACTCAAATTATCTCCATAATATCTTTCAGTAAAATCGGTTTAGCGGTTTGGGCATCAAGAGGTAACATATAGGCAGACAGAAAGAAAGATAAAGACAGAAAGAAAGATAAAGAGGTTCGCATTTTTAATAATGTTTTTTTTATTTGATGGACTGTTGGCTATTTAGTTTTTGACGGTCAGTATAACCTTTTTATGCTGTAGAGATTATAGACCATTTAATCTGTGTTTGTCATTAGTTATTCTATGAGGTAGCTACTTACAAGGACTACCTTGTAAGACCACTTCATATCATATATCGTGGGACCCATCCTAATAATGCTTCTTTATATACGTGCCTGCAATCAAAAATCAACTTTAACCCACATTAAACAAGATACAAATTCCAATAAGCCCATTTACATACTTAAATGTCATCTTTTTGGAGATTTTATACGCTCTTATTTTCTCAATAATAAGGTAGAGTTTCGTTTGCATAAACTAAGTGTACTTAGCGCTGGGGTGGTGTCAATGCTTATTGAATAATGTTAATTTGTTCATTATGAGACTTAACGAGCGATTATACGGTGGGAAGATTTGTAAGGGCCTTATGGAGATAGCGCCTAATGATTGCTACTGTGCTTTCAATTGAAATTAGTCCAAATTCGATGCCCGCGTTAAAAAAAAAAAAAGATTTCAAGTCTTTCTATCTTTCTAATGCTAAGTATTCACATACGGTTTTGCGCGATCGAGCAATAACGTCGAGCTAAACCCGCGGCTCGGGCTTTCGGCCACACATTCAGCATCGCTCGATAGTTTTATTCTTAATCGATATATTTAATTCCGGCAGCGAGCCTTCGAGCTGTGAGTTTTGTTACGGTCCACACAGTAATTATTACTCGATTCGGAGTAAAACTATCAAGCAAAACCGCATGTGAGTACTTAGCATAAGAAAGCGTTGAAAAAAAGAACCCGAAAAAGTTTTTATGTCTAATTATTATCGTTCTACGTATTGCTGTGTGATAAATGAATTTAGGCATAACGGAGACCGTGAGGACATCTATTTTGCGACACTTTCACTAATGTTTTTCCAGTAGGTTCAGCAGGGCTAGCGTAACAACAGTAGACATGGGAAAGAATCGACATACTGGCAGATTTTATCGACAAAATGGTGGATTTCCATTATCTAACTGTCACTTTGTCTATTATTCCGTAGAAAGGAACTGTTTCTATGGTGATCATGCTACGCCTGCAGAAAGGTCAATGAGCTATTTTCCGCATCCGCGCAAACCTCATACCTCACCAGCTAAATTCACAAATATTTTACCTCTAAATAAACCTTATGCCAACGACATAGGGCTCACTTTACAAACCCCAAAGTAATGTAACAGTGTACACGTAATTATGGATATAAAACCTCTTTTCTCGTAAAACTCCAGATAAAAGGTCGCACTTCCTGCTAATGTACCGTAAAATGGTTCCCGACAACCATTAACACTATTTTTAATTTTTTACATATTATTTAGGGTTCCGCAGCAAATAGTTACTAATGCTATAAACTACTTTTAAGATTTTAAATAGGTGTGTACCTACCTAAAGTCTTGGGAAATTTCTCAGCAACGGAAGCTTGCTGCCCTAACGATGAAAAGCAAAACATAATATTTTAAATAACTTTTTTCAAAATTATAAGTCATAAGTCATAACTTATATTGTAATTAGATGATGCCCGCAACTCCGTTACGCCAAAACTCATTTATCGCGCGGGAACCGTACATTTTCCCGGGACAACTCCTATGTCTTTTCCCAGGGCTCAAAGTATCTCCGTGCCAAATTTCAGCAAAATCGGTTCAGCTGTTTGGGCGTGAAGAGGTAACAGACAGACAGACAGACACACTTTCGCATTTATAATATAGTATGGATAGTATGGAAGTATGGATCTATTCTTATATTACTTCACAATACTGATTATTACAAAGTTGTAAGTTGTAACTCATTTAACATTTATTAAGGCTGTTTTGCTTCTCTTTTTCTACACCGAATATATTTTTGTATACAGAACCCACCAACACAAAAGCGACTAGTTCTTGTCTATTTTTTTGTTCATTGAACGCCCGTCCTCAATGAGGCCCATTTATATTTTAAACATCGAAAATAACTCATTTTGTTTACATTAATTTTTAGTGTACCACGTAAAATGCCGAAATCTAATCAGGACGTCAACGCTAGGCTCAGAATCGCACAGCAGGCACATCAAATACGCTCATAATTAGTTAGAGAAAAGCATGGAGTGTGCAAAGGAAAATAGGTGTTATGCTGCATTTAATTAGCTCGCCGGAAGTGTATAATAATGGTTGTAATTTTCCATTAAAGTATCATGATCATGTTTTATGGGGATTATCAAAATGGCAGAAGGTTTTTTTCAAATGTTTGCTAAGGTCTGCATTTATGCAACAAAATTGAAAAAAGTTATGTAAATGGATCCATTTTGTCTTTATTTTGTCTAGGTCATTTCAGCTCAATTCAAACCGCAACGAGACGAGACGAGACAGATTTTAATTGCGTGAGATGTCATGCAAGTCTGTCAATTCAACAGAAATTTAGAAATGAATCTACGCATCACGTTGCGGTCTGAATTGACCCTTAATGGCCCAGACCGCTAAAAACTGTAGCTTCCGTTGTCTAAAATCTTAATCTGTCAAAAATTCAGACTTAATTCACATGATTCTTTGCATCAAAATCTCAATTAACATCAAAATGAGTACAATAATAGTAGAACAATTACCGCTCACTTCAAAAAGGAGAACTACAGGATGTTCCGGTAATGGGCGTTAGTAGAAGTCGGATTGGCGAGCGGCGCTAGCGCACTGCATTACCGACTCATTAGGATGGGCTAGGGATGCGCTGGTTTGAACATCGATAAATTGACATTATAATTTGTTATATCGATATTCGATGAGAAAATAATACGAAGAATGGGCATTGTCCAAAAAAATTACATGTACTTTTTATATTTTTTTTCGTTAAAATAGGGTATTTTAAGAATATAAATTAAATAATTTTGAAATTCATTGGCTAGTTTTTTCTCAATAAATTTTTAAAGTTTCGCTCTGACGTCATCATCGGCGGCCAATTGACTTCTGCAGTATGTTTTTTTTCCTTTCAATCTTGCTTATAATGGCTGGTTCGTCAAATGCAAGTTATCATTATGTGAAAGCTGATACGAGAAGCTTACCAAAAGTTCGAAACGTAATGTTGGTCGAATTTATTGCTAATTTAACGCCATTGAAGGTCAAACTAAGGTTAAACATATTTGTTCAAAAATATAAGTAACTAATGGGTATTTTTTTCGTTTATATACAGAAAAACGATCACTGACCTTATTCCTCGAAATGTTTTTGTAATGAGAAAAATTAAAAAAAAATGGACAATCCCCATTTAAAAGGAGAAATTGAAAAAAGTGCGTAGAGGTTACAGGCTACAGCGTAGCAGGGCTACGGCCTACGAAAATGCGTAGCACGTCTACGCTTTGGTAGATAAACTGTCTATTTTTATTTCTTTTTAGGGTTCCGTACCCAAAGGGTAAAAACGGGGCCCTATTACTGAGACTTCGATGTCTGTCCGTCTGTCTGTCCATCTGTCTGTCTGTCTCCAGGCTGTAACTCAAGAATTGTAATAGCTAGAGAGTTGAAATTTTCACAGATTGTGTATATCTGTTGCCGCTATAACAACAAATACTAAAAACAAAATAAAATTAATATTTAAGGGGGCTCCTATATAACAAACGTGATTTTTTTTACCATTATTCTTTTAGGGCGTTCGTGCACTACACGGAATTTTACCATCCGGCGTCCCGATTTCTTAGGGTGGTTTTATCTTTAAGCGTGCAGCGCTGCAGCAGCGCACTCGACTATAAAACGATACTACTACCCCCATACATATTCGAACGCGCGCACCCCAACGGCGCTGCCGAAACGCTTAACGATATAACCAGCCTTACGTTCGTTTTTATATTATGGCAAACGTGAAAGTTATGAACGCTGGACGGTAAAATTCCGTGTAGTGCACGTTAGTGGAAAAAAGAGTTGGAATTGCTTGGATTTGTTTTGCCTTAGTTTGAGATTAGTTATAGAATATAGGTATGTCTGATTTGAAGCTACGAGGTCACTGTATGTGACCTTTAAAATACCTTGAAAAATGAAAATGTGTATGTACTTTAGGAATTATTATTAACATAGTTTATTGCGACTTGCGTACAAACATAAGAATAGTTTCTATCGATTACCGGCATATTACGCGTTTATAAATCTTATTCAACGTTACGTTATTTACAGTAATTTTCATCGATATCGACAAATTTCATCGACATCGACATATTTTCATCGACATGCGTCCATCCCTATCGCCGCATTTAGTCCGGTCATGTTACAGCAGCACGTGCACCGGAAATGTCGTCCTCGTCAGGTAAACAAATATCACATCACTACCGCTGAAAGGGTTGGGAGTGTACGTCTTATTAGTATACTAAATTATTCTATTCTTGTGAAAGATGGTTTGATTGTTCCTATAGTGTACCTTTAATTGTTATTCGACAAAAATAGAGGTAGATAACAAACAATGTTAGCTCGGAACTACTTTACTGATAAAAAACATAAGTTCAGCAATCAGTGTCACTATGTCTTTGTCTGTGTCACTATGTCTTTGTCTAAAACATGGAAAAAGTCATATAATATATGGCTATCGGCCTCTGCATACTTACCAAATATCTTTATTAGTAGTAGGGGCTTACGTATTTTACAAAATTGTTGGATTGTACCTAATGTTGGTTAAGTACGTCAGGTTTAAGGCCCTATTTAAATAGGGCCTTAAACCTGCCGTACGTACCTCATTTTGCATAAGACAAAATGGGGTATGTAGATTCTACAAATAAAAATCACACCGTAATATATTATAGAGTATTAACCTAATGTTCTAACTTCTGTTATCCGTCATTTTATGATCACCAATTATAACAATTGACACCTCAGCCTAGTGATTCCACATGGCACATGGCACATGAATGACGCACATGGGCGCGTTCTCATCGTTCGCACAATTTTATAGCCCATTAAATAAGGGTCAGGAGTTCGAATCTTGATCTGCAAGGAGAAACGCGAAAGGATTTGAGGCCTTTATCCTTTTTTGAAACATAAACATTAAACATAGGTTATATTTTTTCCCCCAAAACCTGTACCTAAATACTCCATGAAATGTGATCAGCCGTTGCTGAAATACTCGCCACAATGTACAAACCAAAATCGTTTATTAAGTGGTTTAAAAGTTATTTATACAATTATTCCGACAGACAAAAGAATAGATAAAGAGACAGACAGACACACTTTCGTATTTATAAAATTACTTTGGATGATAACAGAAAAAAATTGTAAATTGATTTATTGCATCTAAGTCCTTATTAAAAAAAAACACCCAGTAAAAGGGGTAAGTAAAACATGGGGTAAACAAAAAAAGGGCAAAAAAGGTCGTAAGAAGCAAATTAGTAGATTCGCCACGCCACTTAACTAATAGGCAAAACATCTTAAAAGGAGTCGCGACGGTGAAAAAATCATGTCTTCAAGTAAACTTACCCCTACTACGAGTTCTCATTGTACCGAGAATATTCTCGATTGACTTTCGGTCGTTGGTGCAGCCGCAATATACACACAATTATTCCAATAAATATAGAATATAATGTAAATGTAGAAAATAGAAATATTATCTTTTTTATAATTTAATTTAACTAGGTACAAGTTCATAAAAGAAAAAAAAATTATGTGCTGCGATCTTATCAATACATGTTTAGACCTAGCCGTACCCCTAAATAAGGTAATCTTTGAGATAATATTTGTCTAAATTAAATATAACATTAAAACTGTAGCTCTAATTCACTTGTAGATAAAAACATCAAACAATACAGCAATCAAAAATTGGTACTATTTGAAAACTGCAGTATGAGTTGGATTCCTTAACATAAAATATTATGACAAGTTATCGCACTTGTAAGTAACTTCTTGTTAAACCCTAACTCGAAAGCACAATAGACATAACTATAACTTCTTGTTAAATTCTAACTCGAACGCTTCTCACCGTGTTCTCGCTAACGGCAATGGTAGGGGTGTGTCTAGACGGCGTTTACGTTGGCGACGCGACCACCCGCCGCAGGTCACTTCACGGCAAATGATGGTGGTCTCACATGATTTATACAAGTAATGGGCATGAGCATTGCGTTGAATTTTGCCAATCAAGGATATTCGTATACAGGGTGTAACAAAAATAAGTTATAATAATTTAGGGTGTGTATGTGTTCCTTGTAGAGACTTCACTGTGAAAGTACAAGCGCTGAAAGACCAAATTTTTTTTCACTTTTTTATGGGGAAAATCGCGCGCTTGCCTATACAAAAGTGAAAAAAATCGTCATTCTGAGCTGCTACTTTTACACTTTACATTAAATTCTCTACAAGGAACATATCCATAAATAAGTATTATAATATGATACACACATATAGTATTATAATATAATATAATACTTATCTATAATAGTAATATTATTATTCATAGACATAATATAGGAGGACGTGACGCCTGCAACTCCGTTGCGCCAAACTTTTTTATCGCGTGAACCGTACATTTTTCCGGGTTAAAAACTATCCTATGTAGGATACGTAAAGGGACGTAAAGTATCTCCGTGCCAAATTTCAGCAATTTGTTTGAGCGTGAAGAGGTGACAGACAGGCACACTTTAGCATTCAGAATATTAGTAGATATGGATGAAATATAATTCTATACTTATTATAAAACAAAGTCGCTTTTTTTCCCTCATGTCCCTTTGTTCCCTTTAATCTTTAAAACTGCGCAACGGATTTTGATGATTCTTTCAGTGTTAGATAGCCCATTTATCGAGGAAGGCTATAGGCTATATTTTATCATGCTAAGACTAATAGGAGCGAAGAAATAGAGGAAAATGTGGAAAAAATTGGGAAATTTATTTGAAAGGGCTAACTTGAACGCGCTAATCTCAGGAACTACTGGTCCGATTTGAAAAATTCTTTCAGTGTTAGTCAGCCCATTCATTGGGAAAGACTATAGGGCATAGACAATATTTTATCACGCTAAGACTAATAGGAGAATGCGGAAAAAACGAAGGAAATTATTTGATAGGGCTTATCTCGCGATCTACTGGAGCAATTTTTATGTTATTTGGCACAGACCACGTGAAGGATCATAAGCTATCGATTTTAATCATTTTTTGAGTGGCTATATATTTTATACCCGTGTGACGCCGGGGCGGGTCGATAGTTTACACATAATATGAAAAATTGCTTCATAGAATTTTCCTCTATTAATCAATTTGTGTTTTTAGCAACTTAATAATATAATACCTAGTGACGAAGCCTTCTAAGTTATTATTTGAAATTCATTATTTAGCTTTTGTACTAGTCTTTTTTACTAATAAATTGCCAATTTTGTTATGTTTGCTAATTTCTACGAAGTCGCTGTTAGTAGTTTAGTACCTACTCTATTCTCTACTTTTACTCAAAATATACTAGACGACGCCCGTAACTCCGTTGGGCCAAAATTCTTAAAAAGGTTTCTTATGCCCTTTCCTGCACCTGGTGGGCTATTATAATCTCTTATTTACCGTTACCGTTACCTTTACCTTACCGTTTTCGGACGTAAACTGGCTGGAAATAAGAGGTGATAATAACCCACCTGTAGAATGGCTACAGTAGAAATACGAAAGTATAGACAAACAGCGGAGATAAACTGAAGGTGCTGTTCTGATCTTTACCGCGGCTAACCGGGATCGACAATCAATCAATTAAAATGCCACTTTATGACATAGTCTATGTCATAAAGTAGGATTACTTTCCTATTTCTACTGTAGCCATGCTACATTACTTTCCTATTTCTGCTGGATCTGGTGCTGAGATTCAAAGACAGACAGACCGACAGACACCGTCGCATATTTATAATGTTAGTAAAGTTATTCAAATTATAACACTCTCTCAAATAGTTTATTCACAAGTCATAAGCGGAAAAGCTTTTGCAGCGAAAGACGTGGAATTACGTCGCTCGGTGATTCTTAGCGAATTCTTCGTCCGGAACACGAAGCGTGGAATTTTAACCCGCGCCATTCATATGGTAATGCCCAACGTAGGCGCTGGCGTGGAAAACTTGGAATTTCTTTACGACGTTCTTATGGCTTATAGTGTAGGTACGTTTAAATGTAGCTGTAGCAACATTTCTAAAGGACGCTATATGTATGTGATACTAGGCTGAAATAATTCATCATCATCATCATATCAGCCTATATTCGTCCACAGCTGGACATAGGCCTCTCTCAATGAACGCCAAGATGACCGATCTCCTGCTAAATCGGGGCTGAAATAATTATATGTACCAAATTATTTGATGCCCGCAACCAATACAAATAGGTAAATTTTCACGGGATACAGAGAAATATTAGGTACTTATGTCCCGGGAAAGGACATAAGTCCTTTCCCGGGACTCAAAGTAGGTAGGTACATAATCTCCATACCAAAATTTTGCAAAAATCGGTTCAGTGGTTGGGGCGAAAAGAGGTAACAGACAAACAGACACACTTTCACGTAAATTAATTATTATGGATCTACTCGTAGAAGCGTTATCTAAAATACCAAATGGAGGATAGATGGACATTAAACTGATTGATTTTATAATATTATAATGACCCAAAATTAGCTGATGTCGATGTAAGAAAGACGTATTTGAATGCGATGCGATGATAACATAATGCTATTTGTTTTCAATCTGGTAAGAGTATATTATATGATTGATTTATGTTCTTAAGTAAGAGTATATTATATGATTGATATGTGTTAAATAATCGTCAGTCTTTTATATAAATATTGGTAATGTTATTATATATAGATATTATTATTTATTAATTATTATATAGGGTTAATAAAAAGCGTTCTCCACATTTTCCGCCACCTCCCTACGAACCGTGATTTAGTTCATTCATGTGCTAGAGGGTCATTACTTCTGATTACTGAACAACTCTCAACTACCAAGTTCCAAGTCGCTCTCAACTTTAAAGAGTTCTCAATCAAGATAGAACTTTAAGTTTTTCAAAGGAACATTGAAAAGAAAATTGTTAGACTTGAGACTTACGATGCTTTGCACTTAGTGAAAAGTTTTTATTATTTTTACAATATTTTCTTATAGAACGGGAACTCTAGTAGGCTAGAACAATCAACAAAACTTGGTTGACTACTGAACCCGAAAACGGAACCCTAACGAGCAGATTTCTTGTACCTATATTGATAGATTAATAGTCATGTAATTTAGGAGTAACATTGTCCTACAAAGTATAAAATAGTCCATATTTTAGGACCATCAATTCAAAGTATGAAATCCTTTCTATCTCTGTTAGCGACCACTTTCGAGATTTTTCGCAAATAAAAAATATGTAGTTCGTCTTATCAAAATGACTACCCTCAAAATAATTGCTTTATAGTAATAAAAAAAATATTATTCTAGGGCTCCCGTACTAATATCGGCTATTTAATATTGATAGTTGTAGTTAGTTAAATAATTCAGCAGCTAACGAATGTACATACAAAATTACATTAAAATCGGTTAGGCCGTATTTTAGGAGTTCGCGCACAAATACTGTGATCTGTGACACGAGAATTTTATTACAGAAGGCAATTACCCATGTTTTTACTTATAATTTGAATAAACTAAACTATACCTAACCTAAAGCCAAATAATAATAAAATTATCGTGTAGGAAATTATGTGCCCAGTCTTTAAATTTTGATTTGGACTAAAATAATGTAGACTCGAATGGGCGGGCTTATTTCTAGTTATTATTTTGTTCTGGCTATATAGTTTATTTTCATGTACATACATGTATCTTATAAGAATTGTGAAGGAAATAATAAAAACGATACCTCTAACGTTAGAACCATTTATTTAACTTCAACTATTCACAAAAATTTGTACTATTTACAAAAGTGCAAATAACTACTCATAACATCACTTACATATAGTATATTTACAATAAAATATTGAGTAACAAACATCTAAGCGAACTTAGATTTAAACACTTAGGTTTCATTTTCCTATTCTTTGGTTTATAACTTCTTTGGTTTCGTTCGAACATTCGAATTCTTGGGTTTTAGAACACAACAAGAAAGCGAGCTTAAACGGCCCATTCACTATCCTGCATTGTAGTCCTGTTGCAGTCCGGCGGCTTATGCAGGATAGTGAATGGCGTTGGAGGCCTGCACGGCGGACAACAGGACTGTAATGCAGGATAGTGAATGGGCCCTTTTAGATTTACCTAAACTTTAGTTTAAATTTCCCATTCTTTTGTTCATATCATCTTTAATTTCCTTTCAGCATTCGAACTATTTGTTTTAAGAAAATAATAGAAAATAGATTCAAGACGTAATCTAAGGAGGTTGAGTTCAAACCATTAACGTCTTAATTTTATTACCACTTCGTTTAAAAGTGGTGTGCTATACACATACCCCTTACAAATAAAAGTATGCACTTCGTATACAGAAGTTACAGTCATACGGTCTACAATATTTTGTTCATTTATCATCACTTTTCTAACGTATTAGACAAGAACAAAACATTGTATTACTATAACGACTGCATTCTTTGTCTTACTTGAAGACAGAGAATACAGTCGTAAGACAAAGGGGGTTTCCTTTATTCTTTTCTTTTAATTCTCTACCTCAATATTACTCGCCATACTTTCGTTGCTGTTTTCGTTCACATCGATTGGTATCTTTCTTTTATCTTTCGATCCCTCCCCTTCTTTTACTTCCATGCTCGTTTCGCCAGCTCTGTCCAGGTCACTTGGCACCTGGAGTCCGAAACCTGGATGCCCTGGATAGTACATGTAGGAGAGAGGTAGGTTGCCATAGTTGAGGCCTAGGTGTGGTGCGTATAAAGACTGTAATACAGCCTGGTTGTAAGACTCTTGAAGCAGCGCCTTATACTCCGGGTTTTTCAAGTCCACCCCATATACCCCGGCAAAATGCTTCAAGATGGGGGATCCTTCTAGAATAGGCGGCGGGAATAGCGGGGGTTTCCCCATCATTGGGTTATAAGGTTTTAAATCTGGAATATTCGGTGCGGAATTGTTGTTGACTAACACCTTCACTGCCACTTTTCGTGCGTGATTCGCTGCTGCCGCGGCCGCCGCTAGCATCCCGCTTTCCTGCATCTGGAGTTGTTTCCTCTTGGTCTTGTACCTTCTGTTTTGGAACCAGATCTTCACCTGCGTCTCTGTGAGCTTCAGGCTTACGGCTAGATCGGCTCTCTCTGGTCCTGACAAGTATCTCTGTTGGCTGAACCGTCTTTCTAGCTCGTAGACTTGGGCGTGGGAGAAGGCTGCTCTCGATCTCTTCTTTCTTCCGTTGTTCTGCGCGTACTCTGGGTAGGAGGGTGAGATTCTCTCCGTGGGTTTGGCGTCGTAGATGAAGGGTTTGTAGGCGATGTCTGAGTGGGGGGAGTGCGGGGATGAAGTCCTGCGGGGGGATCCGGTGGTGGAGGACCGAGAGTCGTAGTCATCTGGAACAGGAGAGAGAGTATTAAGAGGATGTTGAATAGGCTCTGAAATAATTACTGGGTTGATTTTGAATCAACTAACTATCTGGTGCAGATAATATAAGGTAGACTACGGGAAAGCATGGAGGATACTTTTATAGTTGGAAAATTATAGGCAAGGCTAAATTTTGCGAATGGAATCGTCTTGATTGTAATTGTTACAAACCTACTAAGTATTTTAAAACATAATAAAAATGGGTAAAGTAGGTTTCACTAAAACTTTCATAGGCATTATATAAATAAATGTAAAAGACCGAAAATAACTGTATGTAATCATATTTTATTATCTAAGAGTGCGGTCCTTGAAAATGAAACTGCCTTATCATTGTTGTATTCTCATAGCTCACTAATAAAACAAAAAAAGTCAACAGTTTAAAAAAGGAACAAAAAAAGTATCAAAAGTCATTAGAGCGCGTTCATACCGCCCGCGGCTGCGGTGAATCAATTATGTGACACACGCCAACTACAATAGATCCATTACGCAAATTGTACTCGGTCATTAGAGAATGTCTAACAACGATTTTGCGTGTCCCAAACTTTTAGATTTAGGTAAAGTTTGAAATTCATTAGTGCATGTAAAGTTTTGGTGAATTCGGTTTTATTTTGGGTATAATCCTTACTAATATTATAAATGCGAAAGTGTGTCTGTCTGTCTGTTACATCTTCATGCCCAAACCGCTGAACCGATTTTGTTGAAATTTGGTACGAAAATACTTTGAGTCCCGGGAAAGGACATAGGATACTTTTTGTCCCGGAAAAATGTACGGTTCTCACGCGATAAACAAGATTTGGCGCATTGAAGTTGCGGGCATCATCTAGTTTGTAATATAATATTATGTACTATGTAGTGGTGGCAGGTAATTCAAGTCAACCAACCAACTAAAATATTTTGTACTCATGTAAAGTCCAACAATGTTTGAACCGCTACACCGTTTTTAACGAGTTTGGCATGGATATTTTTTAAATAGAAATGGGCACCGGATAGTTAAATTGTGTTACAGAAAAATGAACATTTTCCGTGCGAAAAAACGAAATGGCGGGCAACAATCTAAATAAATCAGTATTATTTTACATACTAATGTAACTTTTGGAAATATAAGCTTTGACAATACATGTAATTTTTAAAACACTAATGGCTTTAAAGCATACCTACTAATTATCTTATCCATAAAAGAAATAAAAATTAAAATAAAGAAAATATTCAGTCTCTAACATCGATTATTGTCATAGTGATGTAAATGAACCCATTCTAAGTCGGCGAAGGACACGCGCCAGCCTAGTAATTACTTGATTGAATGCTCCGCTAGTGCTTTTAAGTCATCACATATAGTAATGAGGGTTGTAAGTGGGGACGTCGCGGCCCGGTACAGTGTGAACGTGCCATTACGTATTGTCATCGGAGTAATTAGGGAGTGTGCATATTATATTTTTTAACCGACTGTGGTAGATACAATGTTTGTTACCACTTTTAAGCAAAGTGGCTTATAAGTTACTAAGAAACTTTCTTGTCCCGAAAATTAAACTTGTCAAAAATAATGTATTTTTTTTTTATCTCGTCGTGATTAATTTTTGAATTATATGAGATAAGACGGAAATTAGGTGGGGTTTACAGTTAATCGTGGTATCGTTAAAGTACGTTACCTTAAAACGACAGAAATCGGAGATTCGACATTTATGAAGTTAAGTTAGCGGCTAACCCAACCTACCATTGCCATGACCCGGGACCCCAGAGTTTAGGTAAGTACTATTTAATTGGACCCTACTGTTACTTATATGTATTCTGTGCCCCTACTTCAGTCGCTTTTAGTTAGGTACCTTTAGGCGACTGAGGTAGAGACTAGACGAGTTAGGTTAGCATTTTTTTCTCTTGAATATAGATTTGATTTGTCAGCTGTAGGTACGTTATAACTTATAAGTTAGTAAAATATTATAGATACAATAATCCCCTATACAAAATTTAAAATTTAAAGTTTTAGAAATTTCAGAAACTTTAAGACTTCCATTTCAAACGAAAATAGCTTTTAACTTTTATTTTTCAACAATTATTTGCTAACTACGCTACATATCTTATAAGTTATATGGTTTTGAAAATGCTAAAGTTTTAAATATTTATTTTTTTACAGCAACCATTTTAATTTAATAATAATTATTACGCCATGTCAATGTTATGCGTGCCCTTAGGGTTGATTCAAACATCAACGCGACGCGTAGATGCATTTCTGTATGGATTTGACAGATTCGCAAAACGCCTCACGCAATTGAAATCTGTCAAATCCATACAAATTGATGCCTCACCACGCCTCTCCTCGCCTCGTCGCTTTGCGGTCTGAATTGGCCCTTAAGCGCTGCTGTAGCGTTTGGGAAAACACGCGAACAACGCTGAATCCGCAAACAGAAAACGCACGCATGCACACACGCGCCGTAAAATGTAAAAATGACCTCAAAACAACATCAACGGAAGCCTTATTAAAGGTGAACGCGGTTGGCCGCACCGCACGCACCGCAGTCACCGCATTTCGAATTCTTTATATGAAGTTATAGGCAAGCTCGCATACCTACCCGCGCCGCAGTCTTCGCAACTTCTAGATTCTTTATATTATGAAGAATTCGAAATGCGGCGACTGCGGTGCGTGCGATGCGGCCAAATCTGCGTTCACCTTAATTGGCCAAGCATTTGATCTCGGTTTGACATGACATCTATTATTTTAAGTCTATGTACCGTATTAACTGCTCACAGCTCAACATTTTGACCTGTCATAAAACAGCTTAACAAATCAATGTTTAGAAAAGTGGGTAATTTAGGTACATAAAAGTCACTTTATAAGACGTATATTATACGAACCTAAGTTAATTCAGAGCGAAAATTAAGTACCTAATGAAGTTAACTCTCCAAAAAAAGCTGTATTTTGTAGAGCTTTTGAAAAATACTTCTTTATTTTCTCCAAAGTATTTTCTTAGTTGTATAGGTAATACTATACATGACAGAATAATTAATTATTTCAGCAAAAATTAACGATGACTAAATATTTGTTTTACGCGCAGGAACCGTGCATTTTTCGGTTATAAAAATTAAAAACTATTCTTGTGTTTTTTCCAGGGCTCAAAGCACGCTCAAAGTACCTTTCGGACACATCATCAAAATATACAGGCAGTATGAAAAACAAACAGATGTCCACGCTTTAACATAGCCCCGGTAAGTCTATTGTTATTTATTAATAATAAGTACATATTTTAAGATAATATTCAAGTAGGTACCTATCTTTAAGTCTTAAAGTAGGTCATACCTATTATAGAGTTTGTAGAGAATAAAAAACTTAGAAACTGAGTGATAATATTGATAAGCTTTTAAAGTTCATTCGGAGCGATTTAAAAATTTAATACTTAACTTTGGTTCAATTAATATAAATTAGGTACAAAGTAATTCCGTACATTTAATGTTAAACTCTTCATTAAATTAAAGTTAGGTCATCACAAATGAATCTGAATATCGCCGGTAGTCCCATTTCATCAAAAAGTTAGGTAGAGTATTTTGTAGAAATCTAAAAAATTTGAATTTAAAAAGTCCCGTTCATAAATTTTCTGATTACGCGGTACATTAATATTTATCCAATTAGAAAAATGGGCTTACCTGATAATTCTGTGACTGGGAACTGTGATTTTCTTGACATGTCCAACGCACCATCGTCGGTATAGTCTCTAAAATTGCAGTCATCGTAATATTTCATCTTGTCCAAATCTTGCTTGTATTCTTTGCCGTAGTTCGATTTATTTAAAAAAAGTTTTCCGAACGCGCCTGCCGAACAGAACATTCCATTTTCAAAACACTTGGAATCGTTTTCGCGCGTCAAAATGTCGTTTATCGAGAAAGGCGTGGACATCTTTTCACTGTCTTGCGAATTGAAGTCTTTTAATTTTGGCTCCATTTTTTACGTCATGTAAGAAACTAATACTCGAAGCCGCGTCTCACCGCAAAGAGTGCCTCAAACGAATAAACTTTCAGTGATTGCCCGCCTGTTTAGTTTAAGCCTTAGAGCGGGACGGGTGATGGTGTGATTGCGTTGCCGATGAGTTAGAAGGAGACAGCGAGCGTTTGTGGCGGTCGTTTTTGGAAAAAAGCACGAAGTAGCCTAAGTAGTGGGGATCGGTTGAGTTTTTCTTGAAGATGTTTACGTGTATTCGATTTGATCGCTTTTGTAAGCGGGCTGTGCTGATGTGTAGAATTGGTCAATGATTCGAATAATATTATTGCGTTTTTTTATCAATTAACGCTAGACAAGGAGAAATGTTGTATTTCTAGGTTCTTTCAAAGCTTGATCTTAAGTTTTAAGCGAATGTATTAAGGACTAACCAGAATTAACTTTGCAAGATAAATTGCTGGTTTCTATCTCACCTTTAATATGACTAAGTAGTAAGTATTGATACAATTTTTTTATTGATAATATCAGAAACAACAGCCTACTAATGATAAATATTAAATAGTTTATGGGTAAAGCCATAGAGTACTGGTCTCTGGTAAAGCTAAAGTTGTGTAATGGGGGGCTAAATAAGCTTTAAAATTTGGTATAAAAATGTTTAATTAAAAAAAAAATATTATGTGCACACTGCACAGCTGTTTTGGGTTTGAGGGATACCAGGGTTTTAAAAAGCTTTTAAATTTGACACCAATTTTGTTGACACCGCGCGCTATATACTGAAGTCCACGCGGACGAAGTCGCGGGCAACAGCTAGTATTATATAATTGACTGTCTCGATAGAAGGGGCATTAACGGTTACGACTTACGATAACTTATATTTTAAAAAACCAAGAATATTTCAACGGAGCCAATCCACACTACGCCCACTGAGCTTCCACGGGCGTCTACTGTTAACACGTCGCTTTATCGGTAAGTACCCGAGAAGTGTCTATCTGTCCTTCTCGCACCTACGAGCCGGGCCCTTCGCCACCACTTCCCGTCCCCCTCGCTCATTAGTTCCCCATTTAAATAGACCAATCACGTGCATTGCGGTCGGCCAATACAAAAAGTGTGAGTGGAAATGTCATCGTAAATTTTCTTGACGCGAGTTTCTTCGCGAGGGCGTTCTTAATTCAAATAGCTTTATGTAATTTAAATTATTTCGTTCTTTCTTTAGGGTTCCGTACCCAAAGGGTAAAAACGGGACCCTATTACTGAGACTTCGATGTCTGTCCGTCTGTCCGTCTGTCTGTCCGTCTGTCTCCAGGCTGTAACTCAAGAACGGTAATAGATAGAGAGTTGAAATTTTCACAGATTATGTATTTCTGTTGCTGTTATAACAACAAATACTAAAAACAAAATAAATTAAATATTTAAGGGGGGCTCCCATACAACAAACGTGATTTTTCAAACATTTTTTGCTCGGAATCAATGATGACAATAGCTAGGTACTTGAAATTTTCACAAAGGCCTTAATTATATGTGTTATTTAATAATTAGTAATAATATTTAAATAAAATAAAGATTTAAGGGGGGCCCCCATACAAAAAACACAATTTTTGGCCTATTTTTGCTCCATAACGGTACGGAACCCTTCGTGCGCGAGTCCGACTCGCACTTGTCCGATTGCTATTTAGTTTTATTGCGTTTACAAGGTTGCATGTAGCCTCTAGGTAGGGCAAATTTATTTTTGTTGTGAGCTTTTAAAACATTTTAAATTAAAGAAAACTGTTTTTCGATTTTCTAAATTATGATGATAAAGTTGGCCTAGATTGTTTTATCAGGTTATATCACAATAAAAAATAGTCAACTACTTTGTTTAAATTTTAAAAAGTTTAGAACTTAGGTAAGCCTCAAAAAAGTGGTTAGAACTCTACTTAATATTTTGTACGCTTCAGAATTTTTGTAGCGCCGATTTTCACAGACTACCTATTAAATACAAACAAATAAACGATTTCTTTTTATATCTGCTCTATTTTCATTTTTCCACACCAATAAGAAATAACCTAATTCAAATACCTAAGTACCAAGTAGGTAGGTACCTATAGGCTATAATATTGATGTTAAATAGGTATTATATTATTTAAGTCTCAAATACCCTGGTCCCTGATGCAGTGAGCTTTTCCTGTTACAAATAAGGTTACCTACATACCTTATTATACATATGTACATAGGTAGGTATGTTATTTATTAATTATTATAGTCTACGGTCATATTATCTAGGTAGGTAGGTACTACATTTTCCTACTACTAATTACTACATGTCAAGTAAATTCTTCAATAGGTACCTACCTAAAGGATTTTATATATAAAAATAAGGCGGTAAACGAGCAAACGGGTCACCTGAATTCTGATGGAAAGCAACCACCGTGGACACTCGCAACATCAGACGAGCTGCAGTTGCGTTGCCGGCCTTTAAGAGGTAATAGGGTAGGGGAGGGTAGGGAAGGGAATAGGGTAGCGGATTGGGCCTTCGATAAACTCACTGACTCGGTGAAATACAGCGCAGGCGCTGTTTCACGCCGGTTTTCTGTGAGGACGAGGAAGCATGGCTCTCCCACGTAACTCACGTAAAATATGTTTCTTTTTTATTAATTCTCAATTAAATATTAAGACTTTTATAGTTACTAGATGACGCCCGTTCGTCGCGCCCAAATTTGTTTATTGCGCGGTAACAGCATATTTTTTCGGGATAAAATTAAGTAAGTATCCTATGAGGCTATGATAGGTCATAGCCTCATAGGATACTTACTTCCCGGGAAAGGAGATAGGTCTCCTTTCCCGGGACCCAAAGTATCTCCAAACCAAATGACATGTAAATCTGTTTAGCGGTTTGGGCGTGAAGAGGTAACAGACAGACGGACACACTTTCGTATTTATAATATTAGTATGGATGATTGATTTTGATGATATAATAACCCTAAAGTGGTCTGGTGCGGTTTTTATATTTCATTATGAACTTATTTCGGCCGAGCGCCTATCGGGTTACATCAAGTGGTCAGATGTAGAGATACTAAGTTATAGACAGCGCTCGTAAATTGTGGTGATGAATGAAAATAGTAGAATTAGGGGTTCATCTATGGGCTAAGTATATTAAACAGAGAAAAGTTGTTTTCATGTTGGATTAAAATAGTTTAAGTCCAATTATTATTACTAGCTAAAAGTCGAGCTGTGTGTGTCGTCAAACCTTGACTGACTGATGATAACACATCTACATAATATTATAATATAAAAAACCTTGACTGACATTTTATAAATAAAAAAAACCGGCCAAGTGCGAGTCGGACTCGCGCACCGAGGGTTCCGTACAAACAAGATTCTAGGTCGACTGGAAGTACCCTTTAGGTTTTGATTCCCTTGCGAGTACTTGCGAGTTTCAAAATATGCAGCTTAAATTGCTGTTTCTTTTGATTGCGTTGACATAGAAGTTTGATTTTGTTACAGCTTAAAGGTATTATAGACCTGAGTATTTGGTATGAATTTCAATTTAATACCTCTACGCGTTTATGAGGAAATGGGTAGTAAGTTTAAAATTATTAAAAAAATATATATTATGTGATGTAACTAAAAATTTATGGTTTTCGTAATTTTTCCTTTATCTATGCTATAAGACGTTGCTTCGTACCAAATTTCAAGATTCTGAGTTCACGGGAAGCACCCTGTAGGTTTTGATTCCCTTGCCAGTGTCGAAAATTTGCGGCATAAACGGCTGTATCTTTTGATTGCGTTGGCTTAGAAGTTTGATTTTTTCACAGCTTCAAGGGACAGTAGACCTGAGTAATTGATATAAATTTCAGCTTCATACCTCCACGCGTTCCTGAGAAAAAGGGTCTTGACAGACGGACAGACGGACAACAAAGTGATCCTATAAGGGTTCCGTTTTTTTCCTTTTGAGGTACGGAACCCTAAAAATTACTAGCTATGTTAATACACAAATGAAACACAATATTACTTGCACTTTTTCCACTATATTCATAAATTACAATTTAAAGACTTTAAACACGACCGGTTTCGAACAAAATCATCATCAGGTGTTTTGTTCGAAACCGGTCGTGTTTAAAGTCTTTAAATTGTAATTTATGAATAAAGTGGAAAAAGTGCAAGTAATATTGTGTTTCATTTGTGTATAAAATGAATTTTCACCATGGACCGACAGTAGGTACAATCAATTACATATAGCTATGTTAAAGCAAAAATCAATAAGCGTGATAGTTTTTCCGTAAAGTGTACCACAAAATGTACAGGTTGTGGGATATTTCTAATTATACTTGGTTATACTGATTACACTTCCACTATAGTGGTGAGAGCGACCAACAATTTCCATGGAGGAGTTTCGGTCGCGGTTACTTTACGAGGTAAAGCTTTGTTAAAGTATGAAGCTCCGTTTTTTTTATATTATTTTCTTTGAGATAACTCTAGCAATTCCGAGTTCTACAGCCGGACAATTATTATAACATTTGTTTTCTATTTCCTTTATGGCTGCTGCTAGCTCTTATTCTATGTAAGTACTAGTATTTTTGGACAATCGGAATGACAATGACAGTTGAAATGACAAAAATTGATGTTTCGAACACATTGCGCATCCAAATCGTATGTTTGGTGCGATACCTAGTGCCCAGATAAACCGAGAGGGTTTATGGTGCACTGAAAACATGTTGTATAATTTTAAGTTAATAATATAATTGAAAATAAATGAAAAAAAAAAAGCCACGTTCAATTTACACCGCCGCGGAATGGAATGGAAGCGACTTTTTGCTAAGAAACTGTACTTACATAATATTATGTAGTAACGTAGAATTAACTTTATAGACAGTATAACATACAATAGGCGAAGTTGACGCTTCCATTCCGTTCCATTTCGCGAAGACATAAATTGAACCATAAACTTTTTCTTTTGCCATATCTCAACCAGGCTAACTCTGTTGCGTATTAAGTGGTTGGTAGAGTGGTTGTAAGTGGTTGTTTGCGGGCGCTCCCGGCGCTGCCCGGGTGCTGCCGATGTAAATACTCTTGACCGACATAGTACGATTGTGGATTGATGTGGGTTACGTAGTGGCTATCGCGTTTTGCGGGTTTTATTGCTATCTATATAAATATCAGTAGTTTGTAATAGCAGAGGAATAGATTCAAAGGCTAGATTTATACATAATATTATGCGTCCGCGAGAACGAGCGGCGGTCGCTACACCGCGATATTAGTATAGATTAGTAGTTTAATCCTTCGAAATGTTTTGTTATCGCGGCCCACTTGGACCTTACCGGGATTAGATAATGATATTAGTATGGATCTAAGGTACGTTGAATGTTGCTAAACAACTCAACAGAATAGGCGCTAGTTATATACTACCTACTTTACAGAGTTTGCGAGCAACAAACGAGACACCTCTCTACCTTTTTCTTCACTGTCCTTACAGCAAATCAGAAACTAGTATCTTAGTACTGCTATCTAAATCCGGTCAAATGATGTTGGTCAGTCTGCAGTCAATTACAATATGCCTAGCCCCTTTTTTTTACATGGGGAAATGCATTACGCATCCCCGGCGGATTGGGGACATCGGCCGGGGTATGTGGGACTCTCCGAGGAACTACCCACTAAAACCCCATGGTGCTCCACTCACCGCTTAGGCAAAGTTACGGGCACGAGCAACCCACCGCAACTTTACCAACGGTTGTCTGTGCCAGACTCATCAAAACATGCAGGCTTTTCTAGATCGCCTCGCGAGGCGGCCTAGAAAAGCCCACACGGAAGCCGCGACGTGCAGGAGCACCATGCGCATCACGGCTCTCTCTGGAACTCGGTGCAATGGGCGGCGGTGACCCCACACTGCCACCCCGAGTATCCTGGCTAAGGCAAGGCGCTGCGGCCACTCCGTGGTGCGCGTCTTCTCCTCGGCCGTCTCAAGGGGTCGAGCGCCTCCCGTTCTCTCCTGCGCTCGGCCTCCTCCTTTGCAGTGATGACATCCTGGCCAAAGTCATTCACCGCTTGATACGCAATCTCGCTGCTCAACATTGCCCGGATTATTGCTGGCAGGGAGAGGTCCACTCCGATGGCAGCCGTAAGGGCCGCGCTACTCGCACTTGGCCGAATATTATAGGTATTGATACTAGAAATAATTTATATGGCAAAACAACATTTGCCGAGTCAGCTAGTTTTTTTATATGTACAGGGTGTAACAAAACTAAGTGATAATACTTTATAGGGTGTGTACGTGTTCCTGAAGAGTTTACTGTGAAAGTAGCAGCGCTGAAAGACCTTTTTTTTCACTTTTATATGGGCAAGCGCCCCAGCGCGCAGCGTCACGACTCGCGAGTTTACCCACACAAAAGTGAAAAAAAAAAACTACTTTCACAGTGAACTCTCTAAAAGGTATAATAATATCGTTTTTATTTCGTAAATGAAACTGTAAAATAGTTTATTACTCCGAGTAATTTATTTAAATAATTATTAATAATACAGACTTTATAAAGTCAACTGGCATTTAGAAACCACCCAGGAGAAACTAATTTAATATGATGATGATCATTAGAAAAAGTTCATAGTAAATTCAATAGATGGCGCGTGTCTTAGTTTTCGCAGTGACATCTAGCGTAGAAAATACATAAACAAAACATTCTTAGATATGGCAGTAGATGGCGCTTTAGTAGTGACAGAGCTTCTACTCACCGTTTCTACTCACCGCTAGATGTCACTCTGTAAAGCATTGTCTAGCAAAGGGAAATTTAACGTTTTCAGCCGGATGACGGATCGGGCCGGACCCGGATCTGGTAAAATAAGTTTTAATGTTAATAAATAATATTCGTAAATAATAATTTATGAATGAAAATAATGTATTATTTTCTGGTTTTATATAAATGCGCGCAGCGCGTCTGCTACCTCTTATCAAGACTTTTAGCAAGATTGGGTCAGCCGTTCTTGAGTTTTAGCTAGGCAAACAAATTTTCAAAATAATTTTTATTTATATCTAGAAAACTGACTGAAAGATGAGATTAGTATGGATTCTTTACTCTTTAACCGACTATTCCACACAATGACGACGCGTTACTCCCCAGTCCCCACAATGTTGAACTCTGACACCTGAGCCCACAACCCCGTCTTTGTTTTTCGACACAAACCAGGCATGTAACGTAGCATGTAACCGATACCTCCAATGTTTCAGGATATTAATATATCCCGAAACGTCAATGATCCATACTAATGTTATAAAACTGTTTGTCTGTTTGTTACCTCGTGCCTTAGCCCCTGAACCGATATCCTTTTTTCTGATCACGGAGTTAATAAGCACTACGTACTTTCTGAATTCTGATGAAATAATTTTAGCTCTACTAAATTGCGATTTGCGGGCATAGGCCAACATCTTTAAAGTTGAAATTATCATGAATCATGATCATTATTTTTAGCCGACGGCGAAGAGATTTCGTTAGTTATGTGTACCTATTTGCAGAAAATGTGATACAACCAATAAAGAAATAAAAAAAAAAACCACAGCTGAACATAAAACCTCCTCCTTTTTGGAAGTCGGTTAAAAATATATTGCAAAGGAAACTCACCCTGCAGGCTTATCATAATATGGTCACCATAAAAGCGGTTTAATTCTACGAAAGAATAGACAAAGTGACAGTTAGACAAAGGGAATTCGCTATTTTGTCGCTAAAATCTGTCAGTATGTCATGTCCATTCTTTGCCATTTCTACTGCTGTTATGCTAAGCCGTAACTCACATGTAGTTAATTCTCCCTTCCAGCTCCCAGAATCCAGTTCGTCCATCATGAATAGAGCGTGGCCAAGGTTATCGTGAAGCCTGGAGACCATCCTGCTTCGAGAACAGTGCCTCCAACGAAGACCACGACACCAAAGTCTCCACATATTCTACAGGTATAGGTGATATGATTTTTTATATGAAGTTAGTTATAGACAGAGCCTGGAAATTGTTTTTTTTTTTGACAAATTTAGAAGGTAAACCAGTTATGCGTTTAAGATGACGCCGCGTTAAAGTAAAAAACCGTGTTGGATATGTTTTAGATTGCTTATTTTCTATGAGAGGCTGGCCCGGCCTCTCATAGAAAACAAGCAATGGAACAGCAAAAAATGGAAAGGGCGTAACGACAAAATAGTTTTTGTCGCGTAATTTAAAAACCATACATGTCATATAAGCTATGGGAAAATTAAAGTGTATGCTTGAACCAATCAGCTATGTACCATCGAGGAAATTGATTCCTATGCAGCCGACAAACGTTATTTGGTGGAATATGTCAAGTCAATGTTAGTTATTGTGATCTGTCGGCTGGGTTTGACGTAACGCAACCAAACTACTTAGGTCCCCGATCTGCATAGGAATCAACTTCTCTGATAGTACAAATTTTGGAAGCTTAACTCACTCTCAACTCTTTGTCAACAAAGACAAAATAGGAATCCCTTTTTTACAGAGGTCTTTTTGATTGATTATTCTGTGTTATAAAAGTTGACCAATCGTGTTATGGTATGGGTAATTTAAAGACAAAGACATGATGAATACTCACAATGAACTTTGATTTCTTAGTTTTAGTCATTGCTGAGAAAAATCGATATCGCTACAGCCAAATTATCAAGGCATCGCAGAACTATTCATATAATCGTTTCGCTAAACGTGGTCAGGAAAATGAAGCGTTTCTATTGGTTCTTAAAAACACATTCCGAGGTTGTAACGCAGCTTACTTCAGCTCCGGTTGCAACACAGCCGAAGAGTTGCAGGTGCGTTGCCGGCCTTAAAAGAGAAAATGATCTCTTCTTGAGGAGGGTCTGTTCGTTCCAGTAGGCCTATTACGAAACCGTTTTCAGACTCAAACAACTCAACAAATGAGAATGCCGCGTCCTGCCCTAACAACGTAATTTCTCGTTTGTTAGAGTTGGACGCGGCATTCTCGTACGATTGATAAGTCTCAAAACGGTTTCGTGGTACGGCCCCAGAGTTTTACTATGAGTGGCTAAAAGTTACGCAACAAACTCACCCGGAAAGTGCCCGGAAAACTGCCACTCATGATCACACAAATGCTTCGAGACCGTAGGTATATTTATAAGCTTATATACTTTCTCGTTGTTTATCTCGAGTCTTTCATTAAAATCAATATATCTGTACCTACCTACTTGAATCTGAGTATGTGTGGATGACGGGTGTGACGTCACATCTGTCAACAGCTGGCCGCGGTGCTGAAAGACCTCACTGGAGGTCACAGTACGTGTGACTCATAATATCTTTTTGTCACACATATTACATGTTACGGCCGTTCCCAATATTCAATCTATCTCTGGTTTGACATACAACCGATCGCAGCTAACATTTAATTGACATAAAATATTATAGTACTCTGGTTAACAAGTGCCATTTTCGTCAAAACCTGATCTCATGCACCGAAAATTATGGTTTTGGTCTCATTCGATTCTGAATACCATCTAGAACATTCTATCAAAATTCCAAGAGGGGCTGAAAAAAAATACAAAAGTTATAAACAAAACACAAACATTTTTTCAACATTTCCGTTGAAAAAATTCAATTTTTTTATTTTTCACTTTTTTATTAACATTCAAAAGCATTCCAAAATTATTCATGTAAATAAAGCAATTACGCTACTTTTATAGCCAGTTGTTGTTATTATTTTGTTCTGTTATTTTTAGAAGCCAAATAACAATATACTTTTATTTTTTATTTATAACTTATAAAATTTAAATAATCATTTTTATTGATGAAAAACCCTTATTGCTTTATGTACATGGAAATTTCATGAATGCCTTTGATTGTTCATAAAAAAGTGAAAAATCAAAATTGTTGAATTTTTCGAATGGATATCTCTTTTAAGCCCTTTTAAGATTAGCTCAAAAGAATAATAAAATTTTCTAGATTTCTTCTTTTGAAATAATCAGCGTTTTTATGTTAACATTAAAATGGTGGCTAATAATAAATTAAGAAAAGCATAATAATTAAACAAATTGTGATAATTTATTTTTGTTAGCGGATTATTGTTTATTGATATGTCTACTTAGTACCCAAATTTTTTATTCCTTAATAATAATATTTAATCACTTAAAAGTTAAAATATTTTTTTAGTTCACATACTCGTAGCAGATTGCGGCAAATAACGTGAAATCCGAACCACGCGGTTTTACCGTCACTTTCGCCGCTCAATTAAAGCTATAAGGATTATTGGTAAGGTTACAGGATTGAGGATTTTTTTAAGAAAATTTCCTGATCTTTAAGGATAAATTTTCAAATTTTGATTATCTCTAATACCTATAATAGTTTTTCCGTTTACTTTATCGTTTACACTGGGGCTCACAGTGAGCCTGCTTACATTCGGCGGCTCACAGTCAGTTTGGTTTGAACACGGCCTTATGTTCGGCGTTTACTCTTTTTTGACAAGCTCTAAACACAGTCATACTAATGTGTTAAATGTTAATACGGCGGCTCGCTTTTATGCTCTAGATTAACATAGAAATGCACTAATCTTATCAATGCACTGACAAATATGGGATCATACATGTGGTGTGTGGCAAAAACCCCGGCGCCAGTCCGCCAATAAATTACATTGGCATTTTGTCAATACGCCGCGCCCTCGCCCGCCCCGCGTGAAAAAAAAACATAAGTGGTTATGATTGTCATTTTCGAAAATGGAATATTTTTTAAAAGTTCGTATTTTGCAACCTGCGCGTTCCGAATTTAAATGAAATGTAAGACACCCTAGTTTTACTAATACATAAAATATGCGAAAGTGTTTCTGCTATTTAGGTGAAGTTTGGTATGGACTATGGATATACTTTGACTTTGGGAAAGGACGTAGGTTATTTTTTGTTGCGGAAAATGTACGACTTCCGCACGGCAAACTATTTTTCTTACCTCCGGGCGGAAAACGTCAACTTTCTTCCTTACCTTACCTCACCGTTGTTGCCGTTTTCCGCCTCCGTCGAGGAGTAAAATAGTATTATAGTATAGGTACGCACCATGGGCAGTAAATAAGAAAGCCTCTGATCACATGTTTGTTGATGCCAACAATTACATGTGATCTGAGACATACATATTTTCTTATTTTCCTGTCCTAGGTCACAGAATACCGTAAGTACTGTAAGTACGTCATATTAGTAAAAAGGTGCGTACTCGCAGGCCGCAACGGATTTTGATGAATAAAATCGCATTTTATTTGATCGAATGATTTTGTCTTGGTATGTATTAACTAATGACATTTAGGTTAGTAAGTATTTTATATCTAGGTATTAAAATGCATACAATAAGACCGCAATTAATCAGAATTCAGAGACTTTCGAAATATTTTTTGCAATCAAACAAATGTTTCCGGTGTCCATTTCGAGTCGTAAAAATCAAAACAACGAAATATCGAATTCGGGAATAAAACCAAATGTGTCAATGAGACGTATAATTTTGGCCACTCGGGAGCAAAAAAGGGGAAAAAAGGTCAAAAGTCAAGCAAAAAGTGGTCAGAGATTTGTCAGTGAGTTATTGCAACCATACGTCTGGCAGGCGGAGTGGCGCCGGCAATAAAAACGCATTTTGCAAGAAGGATTGCTATTTGCTACTAGAATACAGTAAGAATTTGTAATCCAAATTTTAGAAGTAAATCTTATATCTATCTTATATATATATATATATATATATATATATATATATATATATATATATATATATATATATATATATATATATATATATATATATATATATATATATATATATATATATATATATAATGAAATTCTCGTGTCACAATGTTAGTCCACGAACTCCTCCGAAACGGCTTTACTGATTTTTACCAAATCTTATATGCATAATCAGTAGGTCTGAGAATCGGCTACTGGGTACTTTATTTATTGATAAGTGCATTTGTTGAATAAATAATAGTAAATTATTAGAACCTGCGACTGACGGCGACCATTGTTTGTGCGACGAGATAGCGATCGACGTTGCCATGGCGACATACTTATTTAGTCACTTCAATAAAATAATATGGGCGAAATACTTTATATTATGGCAAAGCAACGTTTGCCGGGACAGCTAGTATTATATATAATTCTCGTCTCACGGTGTGCGTGGTTGAACTCCTCTGAAACGGCTCGATTGACCGATTTTCGTGAATCTTAGCGGGCATATCGGCTAGAAAAAGTATGTACTCGTAGTTATGTAGTAGCATTTCTACTTAAAATAAGTCCCGATGAATACGTTTTGAAATAATTTCACATCGGATATACTTTTTATCTTTATCTTCTTAGCCTGCCAAATTTTATTTTTTAAACTAATTATAATATGACCAATAATTTCTCCCTTTTCTCAGCGCTCTGAGCCTTTACCGGCTAACATTTAACCTGAGTGATGTAATACATTGATGTTTAGCCGGCTAACCGGGCCGGCAATTAGTCGGCAACAGAATGAGAACATTAAACTGCGCACATGTACTGAACCGCTGATAACACTCAGATCCACACGTACACTTGCGGGTATAGAAACTGGGAACATAATATAAGAAATAAAATTAAAGTGAAAACTGTTAGCTAAATGATGACAAAATATAACAGAATATGATACATACGCTCTATGTGGCTGTATACACTGTAGGTAAAGCATATTATGTTTAAATGATATTTATATTTGCCATCAATCTACCAAAGAAAAATTTGACGCGCCAAAAGTTAAAGATAGGGGGGATATAATTACTTTTCGTAGCTTTTCGTTAGCTGATATGCACCTCATTCAATGAGGGTTTTTAAATAGGTACGTGAAAATGACATAAATCATAATATAGATTTTTGTCAAGATCGATAGAGATCATAGAGATGTTGCCTGTCGGCAGGTGGAAGAAAAGATAGTGTCAAAAGTAAAAATCTTAATTAAATTAACTTCTTAATTTCTTAAACCAGGAAGCCATCAGCAGGTGTTTTGTATTCTCCGGGTCTACCTCCTTGGCCCTAGCGGTGACTAAACCCTAATTTAATTAATAGTCTCAGAAGTAATTTACAGTTGAACATAATATTATGATTTGGTGTTTTATCTGTCTGCTAGTGTAGATCGGGAACAGGAGTCCGGCCGCGGCGTCCAAATAAAAGCTAACGAGCGCGGTGCGAGCGGCCGGAGCGGGGGCTTAGTAATGGAGATGCAAGCCCACAGGGGAATGTGGATATGAGAATAGACATGTCCACACTGTGCACTTTCATCTTCAATTTTCGTCATCTTTTTTCATTCAACTTTCGTATTGGTGCATTCAATAATTGAATGCGTCAAAGAACGCAACGCCAACATTGTCATTAAAGAACAAAGCGAAAGTTTTGGATACGGCCAGAGAGCATGCGTTGCGGGCATGCCTCACGTGCGCTGTTGACTGCGCTATAGCTAATAGCAATTCAATAAGACGTGTCTAAAGTCTAAACACACTATGCCGAATTTCCGTGGCGGAAGTTCGGCTTGATTCCGCCTGCAATGTATTTTAAATTACCGATGACACACCATGCCGAAATTCCGTCGCGTTATATTGTAGCTTTAATAGTTATGCGTTTGACATTGCTGACGTAATTATGCGGAATTTCCGTCGCGGAATTTCGGCATGGTGTGTCTAGATACAATAGCAGGTCCCACCTATACTTGATACAGGAGACAATTAAGGTGGCTTTCCGACTTTACCGCAACCGACTGCAACGGTCAAAAATTCAAACAAACTGCCACTTAATATACCAACCTATTATTATATATAACCTAGGCTTAATGTTTCATTTTGCTCTTCGCCACAACGAAGCAGCGGCAGCATGGCTAGCGAGCCATACACATGTAGGTAGAAAAAGAAATCTATAGCTTATGTCATAGAGTGGCATTTTATTTGTCGGTCGTGGTGTTGCTACGACGACTGCTACGCAGTGCTACGGTTGCTACGCGAACTGCCTTTCATTAATTGCAAAGTGTTATTTTGCGTAGAAAATCGCAATAATTTTATTTCTGGGGCAGTTATAATATGGCGGTACCCATAATAAGCGGCACAATCCTGCATCGCACTATCGAGGTTTATTATACGACAGCTGAAATCAATAACATAGGCTTCGGCCTCACCGAGTATCACACCTCGCTCGCTCGGAAAATCTTCCTTTGTTGCCTTCACGCGTATTCCCGCAGTGCTTCAAATTATTTATTTAAAAATATCATATTTCGATTCCTTTTATGAAAATTCAGACTCATAATCTTTAGTCGCTTCTAGACAATGACTATACCGCGATTTTCATCAAAACTGTAAAGATGTTTAGTGCATTTTCTTAAGAAAGTATCTCGGCTTTTTGCTTTTTAAAAAGAAACATTTTTTTTTAATTTAGAACGATATTTAAATTTAGAACGATCCACGATCCCCTCTGTCTATGCGATGTATCAGACTATCGGGCCAGATCACCTTCCACACGGCGATAACCTAAAAGCCAATATTAATACATCAACCACGTGCACACACACACAAACATACACACAGGCACACACACACAAGTCACAGACACTTATTGTATGTGAACATACACGTATTGAAGACACACAGACATGTATTTACAGACAGACAGACAGGATAACCCTCTAATAATACATCGTTAATATCCAATTGCCCTGTAACCTTACACAGATGCGTTTTTATGATTGATTCAACAGATATAATATTTGGTATGTTTTAAATTTGTGATGTTGGTATTCATTAGATAAGAGGATCCATACTGTACCCAACCCGGGGCACCCATGATCTCTTGACGCCCAAACCGCTGAACCGATTTTGCTGTTTGGCATGAAGATACTTTGAGTCCCGGGAAAGGACAATAGGATACTTTTTACTCGATAAACGAATGTTAACGCAACTGATTTGCAGACGTCATCTAGTTAAGATAATAAATATTATAATAAGATCAACTGACGAATCTTCTTTCTACAGCTTATGTAAAGACGTACAGGTAGAGCAGCAGCTCGAAATGTAACATTCTTACCTGGGAGAGCTTAAGATGCGATATTTTTTTGGGGACAGTTATTATATATTTCTTCTGCCTTATTGTCTTGGGAAAACCAGACACATTAATGCTATTCAATTTTTATCGCGGTAGCCGGTGACCACTTGGGGCTTGAGGCGTTAGATAAACTGTATTTAATTTTTATTATTAATAAAAACTAAGGAAGGGTAACTGTGTCAAAAAAGTTGATCCGATTCTACAAAATGAGACCCGAATACATGCGTACTTTATGTATGTCAAAAGAGGCCCGAATACATGGAAAAATGTTGTGTAATTATAGAAGTGACAATTATTATTGTCAACAATTTTATTTTGTCAATTTGAATTTTGAATGTAGTGTTTCGTAGCTATGTTGCCTTATTTTAGTGTGCGAAAAGGAACCAAATTCAAAACGGTTGAAGTAAGTACGGGAGTAAGTAAGTATGAAGTAAGTATTACGTTTCCTTAGTTTTTATTATTCGTAGACAGCTTATTCTCTACATTACCTAATAAGGTAGATTTTACTCTACCTTATTAGTTATTAGGTAACTGTAGAGAATACACCAAAATCGAATGGGACTATTAGTAGCCTTTACTCATTTTCGTCAGAAATTACGTGAATTTGCTTTATGTAGGTACCAGATGACTGTTGCGCTAAAATTCTTTTTATCGCGGAGGAACCGTACATTTTTCTAGAATGAAAAGTATCCTTTGTCCTTTCTCGGGTCTCGAAGTATCCCCATACCAAATTTCATCAAAATTGGTAGCGGTTTGGGCGTCAAGAGGTAACAGACATACAGACAGACGGACGGACAGACAGACAGACAGACAGACAGACACATTTTCGCATTTATTATATATAATTAGTATACGTCTTATTAGTATGGAAGTATGGTCCGTCACGAAAATTTATGAAACAAGTAGATAATTAAAATGGAGAATCTTTATCAGTGATTAAAAGTAAAACTATTTAAGTGTGATTTTCATAACTTGACACGCCATATAAAGTTTTAGCGCCAATAAAATGTGGCGTAAAATTTAAGATGGCGTAACTCAATTTGGCGCACGCGTAGGGGCAGGTGGCGTTCCCAGGGGCAGGTTCACACGTGGTGGTTGGCGCCGGCGCCCCTCGAGTAGGGTGACCACAGTTGAGAGGAAACCAGGACTTAGAAAAACTCAAAGAAATCAAAACTAAATTGACTTTTTGGTTTTTTTGGTCACATAATATATAAAAATAAATAAATATTAATAAATAGTTTTAAATTAAGCACTAATTTGTATTGTAAAAAGCATTCAACTTTTTTTTCGCTATTGTGACTATGTGAGACAAAATAGACACATTTTTTTGCTGTCTTTTCTTAATATTTTTTAATAATTCTAAAAAGGCGTTGATAAAACCTGCTCAAAATACCTTTTTCATAATTTATAGTTCGTCTTTTATTCATAGTAAAACTAATTTCGCGATAAATCCGCGTCGTCTTTTTCACCTGGCATAAGAAAGTGAGTGTGAAGAGAGAAGGACGATGATTGATTAATTATTGTTGGTTTGGTAGGCCTCTTAATTAAACATTATTTGTCTGTTTTCTGCCACCCCATTCATTATTGAACTACTCGACGTTCTGTGCGCGGTAACAGTTTTGCAGCAATAAAAACTATAATGTAGATTGTAGATGCGTTTCTGGAAACCTATCCATTCTTCATACTTATTTGTTTAGAGGCTTGAACGTGAACCGAGGGACACTTTATTATATTTTACTAGACGCTCCGGTGAACTTCATAATTATCACTTTCTTCCTAATAAACCCTTCCCTGGTTCCCTTTAAAATTTGCCAAATCAGTTCAGCTGTTCTCGAGCTTAAGGGAGATAAGACTAACAAAATTTAAAATTAATTTTTGTTTATATGTATTGACAACGTTAAGTAAAATTAAATTGCTATTTTAAACATAATGTCCCAATTTCTCTGAGCGTGTGGTCACCCCACTATGTCTACGAAACGTATGACAACGTAAAAAAGTTACAGCCACTTTGTAACGTCGATATTTATTAAAATTCACACAAAAAAACCTCATAGAATGTAATAGAGATCATGTTTAAAGTTTTACTTTTTATTGGCTTTATTTTTTCTCTAGTTTTGGAAGAGAAATCTATACTATTTGATACTATTCATATTATTCCATAGTGCTTCTGTCTTATTATGTACTTCTGAAATACACATTTAACAGCTGAATCGATTGTAATTAAATTTGGTTTGGTAATTATGTATTTTAAGTGCCAGGAAAAGCTTAGGTCAAACATCAATGGTCAAATACAGCCAGCTGTCAACATCAACTATTTGCTACATGTTGCTTGCATCCTTGTTTGTCTTGCAGATCCTTAAATTTTTCAGAAATAGTAATTACTAATTACTTACCCTTTTTTCTTACAGGGTCTGACAGTACCTATATCTACTACTTATGTACCTAAATTGTTTCAGGTGCTACAACGTTAAAACATACAGACAGACAATAATATCCTATTTATGTATGAGGCATAATGTATCAGTGAGTTTTTCTGGGTAAATTCGTCATCCCTCGCGGCTGGTAGCAATAGAGATAACGCCGCCTTACAAATTGAATAAAAAACTAAAAAGCTTTGCGTCATGAAAAATGACGGATGCCTGTGGGCGGAGCTTTCTTGTTTTTGTTGGATGCTAGTTTAGAAAATTCAAATTCTAATTATTTATTAAGCATACAATAAATAATATGCCCATGCTAAGTAAATACCGTACGTATTTTTTTGTAATATTTTTCGCTGTTTTTACTATTTTATAGTATTTCTAACGAAACGGGTAAGCGAAACACTTTTTAACAAAATCGGTCCTGTGCTTATGTTGTACCATCAATCTTTGTTAATTTATTTTGTACTTTTATTAATAAACTAGCTGACCCGACGGACTTCGTCCTGTCAAAAAGATTTGTAATGTGGCAGTTTTTGTGCCTACGTATTTTAAAAAATTCTCCTGATCAGAACCGTCACCCTGGTGATAGGGCGTTGTGAAAAAAAAATAATTAAATAAAACATATATAAGGATTTAAAAGTTAGTAATCGCTTTATTGTTAATCATGTGAATCATAATTATTATCATTGTAGTGCTTTGTGGTATACGATGTTTTTTGTTTGATTACCTGGCGCATAGATAAACAAATCTGATGGATTTCCATGTGACCATGTGAGAAACATGGGTTTTCTAGATTAATACCACAAACACTTAATGATTGCCCCTGGGACTTGTCTATAGTCATAACTCATAGCAAAAGCAAGCCGCACTGGAAACTGTAGTCGTTTAAACTCAAATGGCACATCAGTCGGAATCATTGGGATGCGCGGTATGAGAACATCTTCTCCTTTATACTTTCCTTTGAGTATAGTTGCTTCTATCACATTGTTTAGTAATTTTTTTATCGCTAACCGTGTACCGTTGCAAAGACGCGGTTGGTTGATATTTCGCAACATTATAACCACCGATCCAACCTTTAATTGAAGATTGTGAGGTGGCAATCCTGGCAAATCCAGCGAGTTTAAAAATTCCGGTGAATAGTTGACTACATCATCTTGATTAGTAGCCGAATCAACTGATTTATATATCCTCAATTGGCCTGTAATTTGTTCTTGAATTTTGAAATTTAATTCATTTACATCTATGTTTTTTGCAGCCAGTATAGCTCGTTCGCTCAACCAATCATGGTTTCTGTAATTTTGAGAAACATCTGGAAACACCTTCTGAATAAGTTCATCTTTTGATCGAGTTAACTGACAAAAACTTTGAGGAAAGTTAATGCAGCCAGTCAACATGTCTATAGGAAATTTGCCATTACCAATGTCAATGAGTTGTTTAGAGAATATGTTTCCAGATTGGTCATTTTGCAACTCGACACGCATATTCTTGCTTAAATGAAGTACTTTGACATGTTTCCACAAATTGGAGGACTTTAGACATGCATTGAGTTCATCAGCTGGCGTTGATCGTGGAATCACTGGCAATGTTTGACGAAAATCTCCTGCTAATAAAATCATTGCACCACCAAATCGGTTATTATTGCTCCGTAGATCTTTTAAGGTTCTGTCTAAAGCCTCCAAAGATTTTTTATGTGCCATCGTGCATTCATCCCAAACAATCAATTTACATTGCTGCAAAACCTTTGCCATTGCAGAGTTATATCTCGCGTGCCGAAACTAATACAAAACAAAATAAACGCGAGTTTCGGAACGCGACATGAAACTCCTCCAACTATGTATTCTGTGCTCCAACGCACACACGCACATTGTTTTGATAGATATGATCTTTGACGTTAGGAACACACCTACATTGCTTAGACGACAGTGAGTACTTGTGATTTAATATGAACTTTATACCATAGCAATAAAGCTCAAATTGACTACGTTTTAGTTACAAATCATTTGTATGGGAAAAAGAAAAGGGCTATTTTTAGGGTTTTTCCAGCAATATTTCTAATTTTTCTCGCCGTAAAAACCATCCTTGAACTTCAACGAACATTTTAAAAAAAGATTTGGCCAAATTGGTCCAGGCGTTGTTGAGTTATGCGCTTACCAACACATTTTGCGATTCATTTTTATATTATAACTTATAAGATAAATAAAAAAATAGTTTTTTTTCGAAAGAAGTTGACAACTAACACGTGGAACCTTACATTTTGCCGCGATAAACACTTTCTTAAATGATCCTTTCCTGGGCCTTTTAATATGTCCTAACCAAATTTCATCAAAATCAGTTCAGCGGTTTAGACGTGAGGAAGCAATGAGTTTCTAAAATACGTTTCTGTCGTAGACTGCCAATCTAGTTACGTTAGTAACATACAATATCATTGTGAGGAACTAACAGATAGACAAATACGCTAATTATTATTAATAACTAGCTGACCCGACGGACTTCGTCCTGTCAAAAAGATTTGTAATGTGGCAGTTTTTGTGCCTACGTATTTTAAAAAATTCTCCTGATCAGAACCGTCACCCTGGTGATAGGGCGTTGTGAAAAAAAAATAATTAAATAAAACATATATAAGGATTTAAAAGTTAGTAATCGCTTTATTGTTAATCATGTGAATCATAATTATTATTATTATCATTGTAGTGCTTTGTGGTATACGATGTTTTTTGTTTGATTACCTGGCGCATAGATAAACAAATCTGATGGATTTCCATGTGACCATGTGAGAAACATGGGTTTTCTAGATTAATACCACAAACACTTAATGATTGCCCCTGGGACTTGTCTATAGTCATAACTCATAGCAAAAGCAAGCCGCACTGGAAACTGTAGTCGTTTAAACTCAAATGGCACATCAGTCGGAATCATTGGGATGCGCGGTATGAGAACATCTTCTCCTTTATACTTTCCTTTGAGTATAGTTGCTTCTATCACATTGTTTAGTAATTTTTTTATCGCTAACCGTGTACCGTTGCAAAGACGCGGTTGGTTGATATTTCGCAACATTATAACCACCGATCCAACCTTTAATTGAAGATTGTGAGGTGGCAATCCTGGCAAATCCAGCGAGTTTAAAAATTCCGGTGAATAGTTGACTACATCATCTTGATTAGTAGCCGAATCAACTGATTTATATATCCTCAATTGGCCTGTAATTTGTTCTTGAATTTTGAAATTTAATTCATTTACATCTATGTTTTTTGCAGCCAGTATAGCTCGTTCGCTCAACCAATCATGGTTTCTGTAATTTTGAGAAACATCTGGAAACACCTTCTGAATAAGTTCATCTTTTGATCGAGTTAACTGACAAAAACTTTGAGGAAAGTTAATGCAGCCAGTCAACATGTCTATAGGAAATTTGCCATTACCAATGTCAATGAGTTGTTTAGAGAATATGTTTCCAGATTGGTCATTTTGCAACTCGACACGCATATTCTTGCTTAAATGAAGTACTTTGACATGTTTCCACAAATTGGAGGACTTTAGACATGCATTGAGTTCATCAGCTGGCGTTGATCGTGGAATCACTGGCAATGTTTGACGAAAATCTCCTGCTAATAAAATCATTGCACCACCAAATCGGTTATTATTGCTCCGTAGATCTTTTAAGGTTCTGTCTAAAGCCTCCAAAGATTTTTTATGTGCCATCGTGCATTCATCCCAAACAATCAATTTACATTGCTGCAAAACCTTTGCCATTGCAGAGTTATATCTCGCGTGCCGAAACTAATACAAAACAAAATAAACGCGAGTTTCGGAACGCGACATGAAACTCCTCCAACTATGTATTCTGTGCTCCAACGCACACACGCACATTGTTTTGATAGATATGATCTTTGACGTTAGGAACACACCTACATTGCTTAGACGACAGTGAGTACTTGTGATTTAATATGAACTTTATACCATAGCAATAAAGCTCAAATTGACTACGTTTTAGTTACAAATCATTTGTATGGGAAAAAGAAAAGGGCTATTTTTAGGGTTTTTCCAGCAATATTTCTAATTTTTCTCGCCGTAAAAACCATCCTTGAACTTCAACGAACATTTTAAAAAAAGATTTGGCCAAATTGGTCCAGGCGTTGTTGAGTTATGCGCTTACCAACACATTTTGCGATTCATTTTTATATTATAAGATGAATTAAGGATGTTATAGTAAGTACGACCTCCAAAATAAGAGCAAAGCTCTGAACCAGGGGTCAGTAAACTTTTAACCCTAAATAATTACAATCATCGCCTAGCAGGCATCAACTATTTAAAAAAGAAATAGTATTATTAAGTTAAACCTGTCCAGTAGTTATAATATTATGATGTCTATAATAAGCGTAACAAATTAGAAAGTACGAATTTACAAAAAAATAAAAAAACATCAGAGTACAGCTTTAATATAAAATAATCTCTCTTTTTGGTAGATCAGATACCTACTATATACTTTAAATAAGAGAGACATGTTATAAAGCTCTCTCTTTTTAGTGGATAGGTACTATTTTTAAGAGAAAAATTTTACAAAGCTTAGGTACCCTGATAATTATAATTAATAAATAAACGAAAAAAATCTAAAATATTAAATTTTAAATTAGACATTCCAAAATACAACGTATATTTATACCTACTTACATATTTATTTTTATACAAAATGCTCAAAATTTAAGTTTTTATTGGTGTTTTAGGTTTTTAATAAAATAATTTGGTTCAAAACTCAGTCCCTAACTTTAGGTCAATGAAACAAAATAATTTATTATTATCAGTCTTGTAAGTTTATTAAAAGAAAACAGTAAATAATATATTTATGTACATACCTTGGCAATGGCATCAGTAACTTATTTCTAAACATAACAAAATAATACATGGTAGTCAGTCTATCTAATACAAAATAAAAAAAAAATCCGCAGACGAAAATATAATAACAATAAACTCTGTACAGTTAGGTACATTATATTTCAAATTAATAAAAAAATAAAACAAAAATTTAAGTACATTGCAAAAAATATGGCAGCAGTTTTCTTAAATGTTAACTTAGTTTAGGACCCCAATCTTTGGAATTTATTCTAGAAATTTAATTTTATATTTGGAAGAACAAAATTGTCTATGATTTCACTGTCAACAAACATAGTTAGGATAGTACTTTTTGACGTCCGTCTCATCATATACCTCGTCTTTCTTCGTTTGAGGATATATCTCTATATTCGTAGACGAGATGGACGCGTCCTGTCTGTAATAAGCTGGATATTTGGCCTCATAGAAGCTGTCCTCGAAATAACTCGTCGTCACTTGATCTCGTTCGTTTTTGAGGGGTTCGTACATCATTTGCTCCTCTCTTGTCTCTGGTTTGTACAATTTCCGGCCGGTTTTATTCGGTTTTGCGTCTGTGGAAGTGGAGACTTCCGGAGACTTTATCCTTTTACTCTTGTACCTTCGGTTCTGAAACCAGATTTTCACCTGGGTGGGGGAAAGGGAAAGGGTTTTCGCCAGCTGCTCCCTTTCGGGTGCCGTCAAGTACCTTTGAGCCCTAAACCTGACTTCTAGGGCGTGGACTTGCGTCTGGGAGAAGAGTATCCTCGGTTTCCGCTTTACGTTCTTGTCTTTCTTGTCTTTGGATGTGCAGGACGGAGTTTCTGGTGACAAAAAAAATATAGTATTAGACGATTGCTTGATTTCCCAAAGGATTCCACGTAACTTTGGTTCAAGGTATATTTTTAGATTATAGAAAAAATAAAAAAATAGACGGGAGAAACGGACCTTTTTTTTATTACGAATATAACAAAGTTTGATAAAAAATTTAATTAGGTAAGTATATAAATGAGTATTGTTTTGACCTGAACTTTCCTCCTTAAAAATATTACAGCAATAAAATTACACTTATTTTTTGGTACTACATTTTTTGAGGTCTATAAACATAATTTTTAAAATAATTAAGCAAACTTACTTGTATTTCGTCGTGCAATAGCTTGGTACGTCTGTAACATGTCTGGCTGGTATGTGGTACATTTCGGTTCCACTTCCACTAGTCTCTCTGGTATTTTGATTATGCCAGGGGGTGGAGGTATTTCTCTCTCAACATTATCCACCTTGGGTTCGCTGTTCTCCGTATATTCAGGATTCTGGTGGTACATATTATGGCAGTACTGATTGTAGTTGTAGTAGTCATCTATTTTGGTCTCGTGGTATATTTCTGGGTTCCAATAAGACTCTATGTTGTGGACGGGTATGTTTGGGTACGGCGTGAAATATTCTGGACAGTATTGATTTTGATATTCATACTCGTTTCTTCGCTCCCTGTCGGCCCGCCATATATCATTTCGGTCGTAGTACGGCGTCTGGTTTATATTCAATATGTCTTTGACGTAGAATGGCGTGTTAGGATTTATCGTTTCTTCTATTTTCAGTCCACTCTTCGGATCGAAGAAAGCAGGTTTTTCCTCTTTTTCCGCGAACTTGTAGTACTCGATTTTGCAGTCATATTCAATTTTCGGAAACGACGTGGACACCTCATTGTGCTGTTCGAAATTTAAATTCATTTTGACACTTTCACTTAAGTATTGTTTTTGGTCAGTGTTTCACTTTCTTTTTCTAAATTTTGGGCCAGTGTTGTGGCCTGGTCGTAGGTGATGGAAGACTGATGGTGTGCGGAGGCCAATCCACGTTGCCTGTGAGTCGATGGGCGGGGTCATGGGGTTCGCCCCGTCTCGTTTCATCTTTAGTATAGGTGGTATAGGATATCTCTGTCTCGCTCCCACTTTAGGGCAGTTCTCGGTAATGTAAATACACAGATGATTTCATTTGTTTGTCGATCGCTAATGATTTTGTGATTAAGGCATTTTTATGAGTCAATTTAAAAGATGCGTGTTTTATACTTATAGGTACACGATATATGTACATGAGTTATTATTATTACATATTAGTTAGTAAATGAATTTATCTAGGATTAATTGGATAATATTCAATCCAGATTTCTTTTTTGTTAAGGAAATAGCTTGTGCTGTAGGTACTAGGTTCTATAATTATAAGCTATAAGCCCGCCAAAAATCTAATGTTATGTTAAGGCGACGCCTTGATAATTTCGATGTAGCGATATCGATTTTTCTCACCAATGACTAAAGCTAAGAAATTAAAGTTTAGTGTCTAGTATTCATCATGTCTTTGTCTTTGAATTACCCATAGCATAACACGATTAGTCAACTTTTATATCACAGAATAATCAGCAAAAATACCGCTGTAAAAAAGGGATTCCTATTTTGCCAATAGAGAAGAGTGATTTAAGCTTCCAAAATTTGCACATAGATTGGTTCAAGCATACACTTTAATTTACCCATAGCTTATATGAAATGTATTAATGGTTTGTATCAAGTTACCTACCAACTAGTACATGATTTTTAAGATAATTATAAAAATTCAGCTTGTTATTATTTTTAGCAATATTCCGCGAAATAAACTTCCACCTTTAAGTAAATGAGTGAGTGCACGCATAGGCATGCGTACAGCACCTCCCTCCTCCCACACTGCCTATGCGTACACTCGCATACAAGAACTTGCAAACACCACCACCACACAAGCAATAATGTTGCTTATTGCATTATTGCTTGTGTGGTGGTGGTGTTTGCAAGTTCTTGCATGCGAGTGTACGCATAGGCAGTGTGGGAGGAGGGAGGTGCTGTACGCATGCCTATGCGTGCACTCACTCATTTACTTAAAGGTGGAAGTTTATTTCGCGGAATATTGCTAAAAATAATAACAAGCTGAATTTTAGGCTATGGATTTCCGCAAAGTAACGCCTGATTCCATTAACTAGATAATTATAATATTATATATAAACATTAGGTTAGGATCACATTTATAAAATTTCCGAAAGAAATATAATATTTTTTAACAAACTATAGCTTATCCGATTGTCAAACAAAAAACCCGCTAAGTGCGAATGGGGCTCGCGTATGGGTTCTGTACCAATAAAACAATAATAGTTAGTAATTCACAAAATATTATTTTGACTATAATAATTTTATATATATAGTTGAAGACATAAAGTGGGTTATTTACATTTTAGAACACATAAAGAGCTATTTTTTTCCTTATTTTAATTTGAACAAACCTTGTAACTTTCCTACTACGCCATTATCTATAGTAGGTACCTAGCTAATACTGAAATCCAAAATAAGTGATAGCAATTTATTAAAATTCAAGCATACGCTCTGTATCTCCCTAGTATTTACTATTTACAAATTACTTAAAACACACGCCAATAGATAGACAATTTCATTAACTACATATTCCCCGTTTGAATTTTGTTTTAGGTAAATTTTGAAGTAAGATAAGGAAAAAAATAGGATTTTGGCGTGTTCTCGGCAACGCGGCAAATGCTTTGAGTTGAGAAATATCAACGTATGGTCAAGGTCGTTTGCTCGGGGGATGACCTTAAGTTAGGGTCAGTAGTCAGTACTTAGTAGTTAGACCGTGTAGATTTTGAAGCTTGACTCTACATGAGATCTCATATTATCTTTTTCACAGGGTAAACCTTAAGTGGTCGTCGAGGCAACATTTTACAAGAAATGTTATTTGTTGGATTTACTATTTAGGATATCGACAAAAAAATCAGATTCATTGAAAATTAACGGGAATCCGGCTATAGCCTTTGAATTTATCCTCCGAAGTGAATCACACTTCGGAGAATTATTTGCGTTTCTTAGGGCCAAAAAGCAGCTCTGTCTTTTCTCAAGAAAGTTTGCATATTTGATGTCCTTTAAGCACCCTTGGGTTTTTCCTTTTGTCGTACTGAACCCTAAAATGGCTAAGAGTATACAATACGTAGAGAAAGACATCTGGGTCATGGGTTTGACTCCCGCGGTGAAAGAACAAAACCTGTTGTATTGAGATAATGTTGTATTCATGTCACTTGCTTCCTGATTGCTTAAAAAAATGTGTTTTTTTCAAGTTTCAATAAGTTAAGAATAATCCCCTCTTATGATTTTTGATTATAATTTAAAGATGATGCATTGGCGTTTGTGATTACTGATTATTATAATAGAATAGCCATGTGGAAAGCTTATAAAAGAAAACAAATATTTTACGTAACATAATAATACGGTGTATCGAAATTCGAAATACATGGCGTTTGGCGGGAAAACGAAAAATTTTCTTAAGATTTTCCTTATTTTTTTGAATAAATATTACTGTTTCGCATCCAAAAACTGCTCTTTTAATGGAACAACATTATTTTGTATAAAATATAAAGCCACTGAAAAAATGATTAAAATCTATAGCATATTATGATCCTTCACGTGGTCTACTTATTATCTGTGCCAAATAACATAAAAATCCAGTAGTTCGCGAGATAAGTACTTTCAAACAACCCGTTTTCCCCACATTTTCCTCTATTTATTCGCTCCTATTAGTCTTAGCGTGATAAAATATAGCCTATAGCCTTCCTCGATAAATGGGCTATCTAACACTGAAAGAATCATCAAAATCCGTTGCGTAGTTTGACGTCACGAGTCATTTTGACGCTTAGCATCTTCTAAGTGCTAGAAAATGCTAAGCGCTTGTGGTAATAGCGTATTGTCTAACCGACAATACGCTATTACCAAAAGAAATGCTATTACGTAGGCGTACGTTGCGTAGGCGCGGACAATCGATACCGTAATATATTTTCACGTTCACAGTGAGCCAGCTCCACAGATCTGCCAGCTCACATTCGGCGGCTCACAGTCGGTTTGGTGTGAACACGGCCTAAGCGTCGCGTTACGGTGTGAATTGACCCTAAAATCTAAAGCCGTCCTATATATCGAATCACACTTAGTCGAGTTATTTGTTTATGAAGCGAGTCTTTGACACCTTCCCTCATAACTTGTGTTCATTATAACGTGAAGAAATAAATTGTTTATCTGTTTGTCAACACTAGAACAACATTATTATAAGCACAAAAAGTACGAATAGATTTTAAGCTCAACTGCTTTGATATAAGGTTAAAATTACAAAAAATATTATTGGTAATATTTTGTTTGCCTAATCAATAATATTTAGATTAAGTAATCAATAATCATATTAAATGAATATACAGGGTTTGTTAAACTAATAATACATATTATGTATTCTGTGACAGGGTACCTATAATAAATTATAAAACTAATTAGTGATAATACTTTAGGGTGTGTTCTTCTAGAGAGTTCACTGTGAAAGTAGCAGCGCTGAAAGACCAAATTTTTTCACACGTTTGTAAGGGGAAACTCGACGTGACGCTAGGGCCGAGGGCGCTTTACCCATACAAAAGTGAAAAAAATATTTGGTCTTTCAGCGCTGCCACTTTCACAGTAAACTCTACGAGGAACACATACACACCCTAAAATATTATCACTTTGTTTTGTTACGCCCTGTATAATACATAATATTGATAATCATCCATATAAATGTGATAAATTCGAAATTGTGTCTGTCTGTCTGTTATACTTTGAGTCCTGGGACGGAACATAGGATGCTTTTTATCCCGGAAAATGCACATTGCACGGTGCCCTCGCGATAAACAGATTTTAGCGTGAAATGACGGAATTGCGGGTATCACAGGTCAGATGAAAAAAACGGCGATTTTTTAACTGTTACTTGCCTGATACCTTATGTGATCTGTCTTCACTCTTCAAGTAACAATGTTAATTCCTAGGTACATAATATTACCTTTAGCCCGGTCTAATCAGACGCAAAAAATCGTAATCTCGGAATAATTCGCATAGAGCTGAAAATTGGTAGAGATTTTCAGTCGTATGAAAAAAGTGTCTGAATATTTTTTGTAGAGAATTCTATGATCTACACTTTTTTGCACAGGGAGGATCGCCGGGGACTTTTGAGATTTTATTTGTAATGGTATATTTAACGTCTCTACCAATTTTCAGCTCAATGCGAATTATTCCGAGGTCGAATGTTTAATTTTCCTGGGTTACTTGTACTAATACGTATTCTGTGCTATAATTACTGTCTGTCTGTTACTTCTTCACTTCACGCCCAAACAACTGAACCAATATTGCTGGGTTAAAAAACACCGGATACTTTTATCCCGAATGTACGGTTCCCGCGCGATAAAGACACAACGGGATTGCGGGCGTAATCTAGTATTGAATAATTAATTTATTCAAGACGAAAGCGTTTAAATATCATAAATAAACTGTTGATACGTTAATCACGATATTCTAAAATGAAAATAAGTTTATACTTCACAATATAATCGAAATAAGAATATATTACTTATACGGTACCAAAGAATATTATTGACCTTACAGTCTACAGATACTTAATTAAAAATGTAACTTTATTCAACTTTCAACCCCCATAAGGACACTGGCGACCGCGACAACAATAGAATAACAATAGATTTCCAAGAATCCGCGATCGAAGGATTTCTATAAAACATTGTTACAAATAATTATGTGTCGGCAGTAAAAAAATGCGTTCTAGTATAATATTTTTAATGGGTCTTTAAAATCACACCCAATATAATTGTTGACGTGCTGAAAGTCAGTTAAGTTAATCGCCAATTTTACCCCGCAGTTAACGTCTCGTAAACTCTACGTTTAACTGCTCTTTGAAGTGTTCAGTTTTTTAACACGTTTGAGTTGGGTTAACTTCGTGGGAAAATACTTTATATTTGATCTGAGTCTACGGACTACGAATGTCAAATAATAAAAACTAATCTGAGTATATAAGCCAAGGTGTAGCTTACGGCGTAGTAACTACATGTTTAGTAATCTGTGATGCAGCACACATTTGAAATGTTGAGACTTGAGTCATAAAACTATGGTTTTAAATAATAATTATTATATAATCAGAGCTACATAATGCCCGCACTCCGTTGCGCCTTGTACTTACTAATAAATAATATCAAGTTATATTGTAATCTGTAATATAATGCAGGAGCCGTACATTTAGGGCGTTTGTGCACTACACGGAATTTTACCGTCCGGCGCGGCGCGGCATTCCGATTGCTTACAGTTTGATATTATGGCAAACGTGAAAGTTATGAAATCATGAAGGTCGGTAAAATTCTGTGTAGTGCATAAACGCACAGGAACGATTTACACCGGAATGGCAGTGCAGCGGCGAGCGTTTTCAGTGTCATAATAATATTATGAAATATGATTAATCCTTTGATCGGAGGTTCTAGGAATTCCCATTGTATTATTTTGTTCTCGCGATCACCGGTGCTCGCACGGGGCCATAATTTATATTTTTCATTACCTATTGTAATAACGACCCTGGGCCATGTAAGGCCATGTTCCTTTGAAGGCCAACTATCAAAAAGTCGCAGTTATCGTCATGTAAAGACATTTTCCTTCTACTACACACTCAGATCCATCAAACTTATGGCCACAAACGCGGCGGCGAGTCGATCGCGCCGCTATTGTGGCAGTGAGATCTCACTCTTTGTAGACTTTGGTTGTCGAGGCTACAATTGTAATTTCCGCACCGTGAAAAACTTTAGTTTTTAGTTACATAACCTATATCTATCTCAAATTTTATTACAGGGCATTATCGTATAGGGATATATGTATGGTACTAATAAAAGAAAATCTACTTATGCCTCGATTTACGTTAAAATATTGGTAATGTTCCTAGGAAGGCCGGTGGTTCCTTATAAGGCCCAACCAAAGATTTGATAGTTGGCCTTGCTAGGGAACATAAACTTTACAAGGAACATCTAATCTACGTCGACATGGGGCCTCTCTTTCAAAACCCTAAAATTAATTTACACCGCACCTAGGCAGCATTTGCTACGGGGCCCCCGTGTGGGCCGACAGAGCAACTATCGGCGCGGCTCGTCGCAAGTTGCTACAAAGCCAACGTCTTGCTCTTATATTCTTGTGCAAAGCTTACAGGACCACAAGCACTGAAGCCTTGCCTGTGTTAGCCGGAGTTTTACCCGTTGACCTTGAGATTCAGCGTCGTGCGACAATGTATTATCATAACAAAAACATTGACAATCCGTTTTTTTTAAGCGCTCGCGATAAAATTAAAATAGCAAGATTGTTTGGACCTTTAGAAAACTCTGTGCAAAGCCTAATCTCCGAATGGCAGTCGCGATGGGACTGTTCCACCAAAGGGCGTCATCTTTATAATTTTTTCCCCAATATTCGTGAACGGTTATCCAAACATTGGATGGATATTGATCACTGCGTTTCTCAATTCCTGACCGGTCATGGAAATTTTAAGGCCAAACTTTACGGATTTAAACTAGTGCCTTCACCCATGTGCGAGTGCTCGACCGAAGGCAACATGTTTGAACAAACCGCTCATCATGTTCTCTGGGAGTGCAGTCTCTGGCAGGACGAAAGAACTAATATGCTAAACAACCTATTCTGTACATCTGGAGTCGCATACTACGGTGATCTCGTGGACAGCGCTAGGAACTTCCGTGCCTTCAAGCGTTTTTGTCACAATTATTATTGGCAACAGTCAAACACAATAAGCTCCAATATTAACTTAGCTTAGCTTAGGAGTCACAATTATTATTAACCTTATTTCCGTGGTGCTCCCCCTTAAGTTCTTTGACTTTCGGTCATTGCAACTTTGTGCTGTCTCCCGCTTTTATGGGGAGGGAAATTGGAATCTTCCTACTCCTCCTATTTTCTTCTGATTAATTTCGTTGCGGGTCCCAAGACAGTTTTAGCATGTCCCTCGGGCTCCCTGAGATCATATCAAAGGGTTTTCGTGGTTGGATACCGCTGTCGATCCTGGCGAAACAGGAGATACAGTGGTGGGAATGTGTGGTGGGCCAAAGCCCGTTTAAAAAAAAAAAGGAACATCTAAACATTATTAACATAATTATAAACAGTTATTTTTAGTTATAGATGCGTACCGTAACAATAAAAATAATGTAGTTTTTATAACATCTTTACTTATTAGGATTATTAAACTTATACATGCATATTGCACGCTACGCTCGTACGGCTCCCTCTGTGTTATGGTCTAAGTTCTAACCTAACCTACTTTTGGACATTCTGGATTGTGACTGTTTGATTCGGCGGGGGGTACGCCCCCCGAGCCCCCCTTTTAATTTATGACGGTCGCCGGTAGCTGCCGCAGCACGCTCGCTGCGCTCGCTCGGCTCCCTCTGTGTTGTGGTCTAAATTCTAACCTAACCTACCCTTGGACTTTCTTGATTGTGTTTGTTTTTATTTTGGCGGAGGGCTGCGCCCCCCGAGCCCCCCTTTTATTTTATAGCGGTCGCCGCTAGCTGCCGCAGCAAGTTAGCTGCGCATGCTCGGCTCCCTCTGTGTTGTAGTCTAAGTTCTAACCTAACCTACTTTTGGACTTTCTGGATTGTGTTTGTTTTTGTTTTGGCGGGGAGCTGCGCCCCGCGAGCCCCCTTTTCTTTTGTGACGGTCGCTGGCTGCTACCGCAGCACGCTCGCTGTGCTCGCTCGGCTCCCTCTGTGTTGTGCTCTAAGTTCTAACATAACCTAACCTATTTTTGGACTTTCTGGATTGTGTTTGTTTTTAATTAATTTGGCAAAGATTAGAAGTAGACCACGAGAAGGATCATAGGCTATTTTAGAGGACTAATTTGTCTGAAATATCTAATTTACCCGGAAGACTTTATTTTTATTGATTTACGAAGCCGCGTGGAACGTCTTATTAGGAATCAGGGTTCCGTTCAGCAACGGAACCTTCGGAAACTCTATACCCTGGGATATGCCTTGCCTTGGTGCAAATGTAACTTTTTGATGGCATGCTATGTTAATTTTACTTAAAAAAGTGAAAAATACTGTAATGTTTTTGTTGTAAGGAAGTTCCGTCGATACCTCTCGATCCCGAGAAAATCAATATCAAGTCACTATTTTTCTAAATATGGTATCAAATGCAGGTTAACAATATATGCAACAAAAAGAGAATTTTGAAAATCTGACCACAAAGAGCAAAGTAAACATTAACTCCTTTTTTGGAAGTCGGTTAAAAAAAGTATCTAAGATGTTGACCAGGGATGTAAGGACATGCCAAATCTCATTGAAATTGGTCCAGCGGATTCAGAGATTGGCCTGTACAAACAGAAAAACAGACAGAGAAACAAAAATTTCTAAAACAGTTAATATGTGTACTACTCATCTAACATGCTAGTTTTTTCAAGTTTATTTTCAAAGTACAAAATTTTTACCTCTACGATTTTATTATAAGTATAGGACATAGATTGAGCATTTTAATATGTTGCTTAATTGAAAGAAATTATAATGTTGTTTTAGTAAAAGCAAGTAAATAAATAATTGTTACTCTATTTTCAAGTTAAACGACTGACGTATAATATTGGCCTTGTTTGGAGCTGTTTTCCTTGCAAGGCCATTTGGAAGCGCCTTAACAAAACTTAAGTTTATTGAATGGCTATTAAAGCTAGGTTACAAAGAGATTTATAATATGATATCGTATGAAACAGAGCATTACTTGATAATTAGTTTTCTTAATTTATTTAGTTAATAAACGAATAACAAGCATCTTCCCGTTAGATTGGCCTTACATGGCTCAGGGTCCTCATTACTTACATAGTATCGCTTGAGAAACTTGGAAAGTGTCGCGGCCGCGATGAAGTGTATTAATTACCTACAACATTGAAGATAAAGTTTAAAATCATACACTGAAATCATATAATTAGAATATTATAATATTATAGAATATTATGACACTGAAAATGCTCGCCGCTGCGCTGCCATTCCGGTGTAATTCGGCCCTTAGTCCGCATACCTAATTTCATCGAAATCGCTTTAGCGTGAAGAGGTAACAGAGAGAGGAGACACAGACACATTCTTACAATTATAATATTTGTGTGAAGGGTGAAACAAATTTGTACAAAAAATTAACAACTTAATTATTTTATTTCACTGTCGTCTGACTTGGATTGCGGATTTTTTTAAAACAGATTTGTCAGTTGTTGCGCCATCTGTTGTCGAGTAGAACAACTGTTTAGCATGCAAGCGTTTAAAGCAGTTCATAAAAGTGACGATAGATAGCAGGATACAACAATTCATCGTCGTTTAATCATCAGAACATAGATGGCGCTTTTCACTGTGACCTTTTAATTTGTAAAGATACATGTCTCGTTCGGCCTCTCATCCCGCTTAAACTTAGAACGGCTGGAACTAATTTGCAGTTTTTTGTTTTGTATCGCGATTTTACTGAAGTTTTCAACGGTTCATAATTTTAGAATCTACAATATGATGCCAAAGCGCAAAGTTAGAATATACAATATATTATTATACTTTCTCAAGTACCTCCTAAAGTGACCGCGTCCGAACTCCGAAGTTACATAGTTGCTGGTCGTTCTACATCTATAGAGGTCAAATACAGGAGAACTTTTATCTTCTTATATACCTATATAAAATTCTCGTGTCACAATGTTAGTCAGCGAACACCTCCGAAACGGCTTTACTGATTTTTACCAAATTTTATATGCATATTCAGTAGGTCTGAGAATCGGCTACAGCTGGGTACTTTATAATATATTGATAAGTGCATATTTTGTTGAATAAATAATTAATTATTACAATTTACAACCTGAGACTGACGGCGACCATTGTTTGTGCGACGGGATAGCGATCGACGTTGCCATGGCGACATACTTATATTTTAGTCACATCAATAAAATAAAATGGGCAAAATACTTTATATTATGGCAAAGCAACGTTTGCCGGGACAGCTAGTAATACTTATTATCTTATATATAAAATTCTCGTGTTACAATGTTAATCCAACAACTCCTCCGAAACGGCTTTACTGATTCTTACCAAATTTTATATGCATATTCAGTAGGTCTGAGAATCGGCTACTGGGTACTTTATATATTGATAAGTGCATTTGTTGAATAAATGATAGTAAATTATTACAACCTGAGAATGACGGCGACCATTGTTTGTTCGACGGTCGACGTTGCCATGGCGACATACTTATTTAGTCACTTCAATAAAATAATAATATGTGCGAAATACTTTTAACTTTATGTTATGGCAAAGCAACGTTTGCCGGGACAGCTAGTAATTTATAAGTATAAGTACTTATAAATATTAATGTAAGTACCATCGAAGAAATTGATTCCTAGGCAGTTGACGGATCTACGCTATTTGGTCGGATTATGTCAATTCAATGTTAGCTGTGATCTGTTGGCTGATAATATGGGCGAACATGTAGGCGAAATACTTTATATTATCTATTATGGCAAAGCAACGTTTGCCGAATGCCGGGACAGCTAGTACTTTTATAAAATGTCGAAAGCTTACTCTACCAGCCCCCTTAGGTACCTAGGTCTAACAGAATCTGATGGCAAAAAGTGAGAAAGTAAATTTACTCCCTCCTGGGTAAAAATACCTGGGTAATTGGAATAAAACATTTTGATCCTTTTTTTTCCTTACACGGCTGATTCTGTGTGTGAAACATGTAAATAGGTATAATATAAATTTATCTAATGGTAGACCTAGTATAAATAATAAAAATATATTTACATAGCAAATAGCTATACCCGCAGGCTACAACTTACACGCTTTGCAGCTTGTTCTTGTCTGGCACACAGCAAAAGTCCTATGTCAGACAAAGTGGCGAAATATTTTAAAAGATTAAAAAACACTGATGTAGAACGTCATAAGTCGTGAGTCGTGACATTCTATCGGTAGACAGGTAGACCACCCACACTAATTATAACAATCGAAAAACTCGATTATTTCAATCGAGTGATTCGACTCCGATTTTCGACTCGCGATAGTGAGTCAGCAAGTCGGGATGATTAGTCGGTATTAAAACGAATTGTTCCATATCGTTAGCTGATCTATGGCTCAAACTGAGGGACAAAAATTCACTTAAATTAGGTGATTTTACAGGGTGTAACAAAATAAAGTTTATAATACATTAATAAGAGTGTGTTTTGTGTTGTTTTATAACTTATAAGCTTCGATCACTAATATACAAGATACACAGTCCGCGGCAAAAAACGACCTCACTAAAAGAGCACCAAACGCAACATTCTCGAACGCTCCACCGGGAAACATGCCTTTGCTCGTTCAATTATTGTAAAAATCATACGTCTAAAACGCAAAAAAACTATGGAATTTCATATTTCCGGTAAGTATTAATTTTATCCTAATATATTTCTTACAATTGTATTGTTAATATTAGTATTAAGTTAAGAAATCACCAAAAAACTGTTTTAAAATTAAGTTGTAAATAAATCAACACGAGGCATAAACTATCTCAATTGCGAATACTCATACTAAAGGTACTTATCGTAGTTTATCATGCCCACTTGAAATGTTTGGGTTATAAGCTGTGTTTCTGTTCCCTTTGATGGAGTCGCTATTATTTATTTTTTTTTTATTGAGGAATTATTTGTTTTTAGGTTTCCTCGAGATCCAGTTAGATGTGGAAATTGGATATCAGTTATAGCACGGCAAAGATGTGAAGAATTTTTCAAGCCGACTTTAGCGAGCGTTGTATGTTCTAAGCATTTATATTCAATGTATACACTTATATTTTAGTTAATTATAAAATTAGACATATTAGAACAACATAATATTACATATAAAAAATAATTAGTCCACACTTTATACATTAAACTTCGGAAAAATTAAAAAATGGACTAATAAATTATTACATTCAACAAAAAAATGTTGAACAGTTCGACTCCTCTCATACTTCACTTCGCCCTGTTCCAGCGGCGAATTTCGGCCATAAAATTAGAGTGATTTTTTGGCTCTGTAATAATTTGAACTTTAAGACATATACGCGGATGGTTGAATTTTTTTTAATTTAGTAAAAATTTATTGCTTTGTAAACACAAATGTACATTGTCTTATATAAAGATCTTTAATAATTACTATGATTAAGGTTGATTTTAGATAAATGTATACTTTTTTAAACTCAATTACTCGGCGACAGATTTTCGAGAGGTTTTGTATGAGACTGTGTATCTTGTATATATTTGATCGAAGCTTATAAGCGTTAAAAGAGTATTTTGTTAAACTTTTGTATGGGGAAATCCATGAGGCTCGGGCGTAATTGGCGTTGGAGTTTGAGACTCTATTAGGAGACTAATGGCTCTATTAGGAGTAGGTATATTCTTTTTTTTCTACACAGAAAGCACCCGTGTTTTTAGTTTAGTCTCTGTTGCCACCCATTGGTTGACTGGTGGAAAATGCCCTATGCCTATGGCATTACATTATGCAAAAAGTGTGAAATAAATAATATCAATAAATTCAGGAGGCTGAGGCTCTATTAGGAGGCTAGAGTTGCGGATTTTCAAAAATAAGAATTAAAAATTTTTGTAGCCCTAAAATATGCGGATAGTTGAATCTTTGTAGGTCCTCACTCCTCAGGTTTTTTTTAATCTAAATTTTACTAGTTGTAAAGGTAATTCTAATGGTATATTTTATTATTATAAATAAAGATAAAATTACAAGGTTATAAAACAATAATGATTGTAGAAATCTAAGGAAACCTAACCTAATTAGTCAATAGTCAATAACTAAAAGCTCTTTATTATTATTTATTTCTATTATATTAAATAAGTAAAATAACTACTTATTTTCATAAATAAACGTTTTAAAACACTTATCTGCGATTAAAATGAGTATTAAATATGATAAATTCAATAATAATTCACTATTATCATAAATTATTGCACAATGAAAAGAATTATTAGTTATTAAAGTAGTAATTATGACAAAATGGAGAATAATTTTCGAATCATTCTAGATTATATCGTAGAGGATGTAAGCCGATGAAATATTAATCGTTTTTCAAACTTCGAGTGTGGCTAATGATTTCATTCATTAGGAGACATTCTTCATTTTTTAGGGTTCCATATCCCGTTTTTACCCTTTAAAAACGGGATAGCTGAGACGTCGCTGTCTGTTCGTCTGTCTGTCACCTAGCTGCGATAGCTAGACAATTGAAAATTTCCGACATTATGAATTTCAATTGCCGCCATAACAACTACAAATACTACAAACTAAAGAATAATAAGTATATTTTGTATTAAAAGGACTACCGCTCTCCTACTTGCCTTTTTTAACCGACCTCAAAAAAAGGAGGTTATTAATTCCATGCGTATGTATACAGTAATATTTCCAGAACTGCCCAGTTTTTGTATACTTATGTTAATCTATAACAGCTTCTGAACAAATGTTCCAAATTTCAAAAGGAATGTAATGTATGTATGTATGTTTTTATGTTTGTGCACGCATATCTCCGGAACAACAAGTCCGATCTAAATGATTCTTTTTTTATTGTACTAGATATTGTTAAACTTAGGGAATACTGCGAGTTTCATCAAAATCAGTTCAGTAGTTTTTGAGATAGGGAATTTTAATTCTTAGTTATGCACAATTTTGAAGTCGGTTTTATCTTTTTAATAAAATACAGTTTTTTAGCTCAATATCAATAACGGAACCTATCGTCCAGGAGCCCGACTCTCACTTGGCCAGTTTTTATACACAAAAGCTATTAGAATTAATAATAAGGATTAATTTTATTCGAGGGTATATTTTTATTGCGTCCATCTATCATGTTTTGTCAACGCTTCGGGTCCACGGGTTTTAAAAAATAAAAATTGGGTTTTTTCTCTGTGGTCAGGTAGTTTTGAGATATTATACAGTTGTTCAACAATGGAATATGCCGGTGGGAATGTTTTTTGTAGGATTCCTACGATTTCAGCTGTAGGATTTACTTGTTGAAACAGAAATACCTACTTACATGAAAATTATCAGAGTTTTGACATTTCAAAAATAGCTTTAGGTTTAATTATGGGTTTATTCTATTAGTTTATGGTGTTAATATAAGAAGTTTTGTAATGGTTAATAAATAATTATCTTTAGGATTATACCTACTTACTGTATAACTAAAACTTTGGTTCCTTTTTCTAGGAATATAATAATATTAAACCGATTTATAAAATTAAAACTCGACATTTTTTAGTTCTTTTCTTTTGAAAATAAAGCAAAACAAACTTATTATAAGGGAAAGGACCTAATGGCAGACACTTTAAGGAAACATGAAACATTTTAATGTTATAAAATATATATTTATGGACACAAAGGATTGATAACTTCTTCCATGTCTTCAGTAACTCTTACAAAATAAAACTATTATAATTGTTCTCTGACAAATCAATTAAAAAATATAATATTGGTCTTTTTGTAAACTTAGTCATAAGCACTAATAGATGACATCACAAAAAACGAACATCACTAATAGTAGACACCAATATGAACTAATAGTTGACATAGAACATTACATTACATTTTACATTTTTCCTATTATTAGGTCTTTATTTGCCATTTTTCAAAAGATTTCATTTACTTCATCATAGTAACTACATGCATCAGAAATATTATGCACGTTGTCTCCAGATTCTATTCATTCTTCTTCCATGCTGAAACTATCTTTCCTTTTATTTTTATTTTTTATATTTTTTCCTAGCAAAATTTATTTTCAGTCTTTAGTCTCCATGCTTCTTTTACCTCTTCTTTTTTCTTCTTTCTTTTCTCAGCTCTCCTTTTTCTTCTTTTTACTGCTAAAAAACTAAAGCAATCCATTTTTAGAATAGTACAAGGTCTAATATAATATTATTAGATACCATGACCATTTTTAGGTGCAGTAATTCTAAGTTCTTAGATTGTTAATAGAATTATATTTTCAGAGAATAGTGATGATTTTTGCAGTAGAATAAAGTACAAAATAACTTTAGTATGTATTGCAAAACTGAAAGATGAGAACCATGTCAACTATTAGGTTTTTTACATTTTCAAGAACTAATAGTAGACACCCTTTGTATTGTTAGGGAAAATGGATAAAAAATCTTAAATAAACATTAATTAGTGTATACAACATGACCATTAATCCAATGAAATCAATAGAAATTACAAAACATCAAATAAATGTATTCAAAACTTACGTGCAAAATTTCGCATTTCTTAACCTATTTGCTAAGAAATTGCCGAGCGCTTGTTCACGCGGTCATATTATTTACGAAAACTGATCCCATTTTAAAATTTGGTTCCCGAAGGCGTCTCTAATATATTTTTTCAATTCAACAGATAGCTTGAGAAGCTTATAAAATTTACAGTGGTGAGAAATAATTAGAGTAATTCTTATTTTTATGGTATTTTTGTCATAAGTGTCATCTATTAGTTCAGTGTCTAGCTTTAGGTCCTTTCCCTTAATAAGTGCGATACTTTCAGATTTGTGTAACTTTGAAACCTACTAATATTATACTTTTAAGTTTTAACTAATAAGACGCAATAACTAATAACACTATCTTTCAATTCAATTCAATTCAAGCAGTCAATTACTGTTTTCCAAACCTGTGATGATTAATTCCTCATAATATTTTGACATTCTGTTATCAAAAACGATCTTATATCCATAGCCATAAGGCTCAAGAGTTAACTTGTACAGTTCATATTAGGTCTAATTTGACGTGTCTGTATGTCTGTAGCTTTCTCGACAGACAGACAGACAGATGAGATTTATACCGCGCCTTTCTGGCGACTCAATTATTTTAAACTAGATGTTGCCCGCTGACATTCGTTAATACCACGTACGCGGTAACCTTATCTTTTGCCATAATAAAACTGTCTTATGTTTCAAGGCTTAAAGTATCTTCAATCTTCAAATATAAGTAACATTATGATTATGATTATCTTCATATCAAATTTCGCCCAAATCGCCCAGAATTTTGTTCTGTATTCTGAGCGTAATCAATATAGGGGTTTAAGCGTGAAGAATTGACAGACAGACAGACACACTTTCGCATTTTTAAACGGTATATATTTACTCAGATTCTTATATTGACTATTGAAGTAAAGTACATTAAAATGCGTCTAAATAGTTTAAGTTATTGTTAATTAATAATTAACTTAACAAAAGCATTACTTAATTTAACAAAGCTCACAACTCACAAGCTAAGTTGGTTCTTTATGACCTTCGTTACGAAAAAAAATGTAAATGTCATCCTTCCTCACGTGAATAAACAATATTTCACGCTGATCATAAGTTTAATCAATTACGGCTTAGGTTTTTGCTACAATAAATAACGCGCAGCAGGTGACGAGAGGTCGGCGGGATCTCGAACTATTATGTTTTAAGAAACTATGAAATGCCGTGAAATACGGATCTTAGGGAGTTGATACAACTGTTTTGTTAGGGTTCCCGCGGTTCCGTACCCAAAGGGTAAAAACGGGACCCTATTTGTTTTTTTCTTCTTTTTTCTCGAATTGGATAGAATTTTATCTATAGATTATTTCTGTCGTTTTCTTTTTATGAATTACAGCTCCAAGTTGCCGAAATTAACAGCAATTCTTTGCCCATTTTCTCTAAAATTTTGCCGAGTTACATATTTTTTTACTCAACTATTTCATATTAAAGTTGTAAAAAGTAATTCCAACATTTTATAGAAGACTTTCTCAACAGTACATTGTATTTTTTGATACCGTTAAGACGTCAATACAATCCATAAACAGGTGATGTTCTAAAACTTTTACAGCAAAAATCATAAAACTGTCGCGGGTTTGAGTTGGATTATTTAAAAATACTGAAAAAAATAAAAAAATCTAGCTCCAAGTTCCCACATTAGATTATAATTGAAATGATATTACATGTTGTGCATTAAAACTTATAAACATACTGTATTTTAACTGTTAAATTACGTCTGTAAAATCAGCGAAATCGGCAAATTTCGTATACGGACTCTTAATTATATTTGTGATGTAATTAATAACAATAATAATTTAAATAAAACAAATATTTACGGGTGCAACCATACAAAAAAACACAATTTTTTGCATACTTTCTGATTTCTCTCTATAACGGTACGGAACCCTTCGTGAGCGAACCCGACTCGTACTTGGCCGATTTATATTAAACATTAATTTGAGCCCACATAATAATTACATTCAATACTTAGAAAGCTTCCCAAATATTCCAAAAAAATTTTTGAAATTTAAATAGTCGGCTTGTTGAAAATACTCTTAAAATATTTTTAACAAGCCTATTTAAAATTGTAAAAACTTTTTGGAATGGTTGAAAATCATAATATTATATAGAATTTAATGTAGGCTCTAATTTGGAAAATAGCGCAGCTTACATTTTTACCTATTTACGTTATGAATTTAAAGGAGTACCTACTACTAATAACACCTACTTATGCACTATGGTAAAAAAAATAAGATTAGTAAATATTTTTTTTCAATTATACAGTTCTCAATTATTAAATGTGAAGTGATGATAAAAGTATTGCTTCTAAAGCAAAAATATTACTTTAAAGTTTTTTATTGATTTAAAGGGGAACGTTGCGAATCGATAACTATGAAATACCTGTGTAAAACACAAAAATAATTAAAATTTAAAATCAATTTCTTAGTATATTGTAATATAGAAAGTTTATTGAATTTTTATTAAATTTCTTTTAAGTAATAAGTATCATTCGTTTTATTTTTATCGATGGATAGAATAAAAATATAATTATACTAGCGACCCGCCCCGGCGTCGCACGGGTTCAAAATATATAGCCACTAAAAAAATATGCCTATAGCCTTCCTCAATAAATGGGCTATCTAACACTGAAAGAATTTTTCAAATCGGACCAGTAGTTCCTGAGATTAGCGCATTCAAGTTAGCCCTTTCAAATAATTTGCCCCGTTTTTTCCACATTTTCCTCTATTTCTTCGCTCCTATTAGTGTTGGCGTGATAAAATATAGCCTATAACCTTCCTCGATAAACAGGCTATCTAACACTGAAAGAATCATCAAAATCCGTTGCGTAGTTTTAAAGATTAAAGGGAACAAAGGGACATGAGGGAAAAAAGCGACTTTGTTTTATAATAAGTATAGATTTGAACTACAACTTAAAATCTTTAACTATTTTTCTTTATGAGAAAATATAACAAATAAACTAAAGGTTAATTAAAGCTTTCACCAGGATAAGAAAATACAATCTTATACTTACTATAATAGTTCAATATTATCATTATTATAGACTTAATACTTGGTATATTTTACAAGAATACGATAACATTATTAAATAAAATATAGTAACTGAACTCTGAGGTAATGGGATGTATTGTTTATCTTTTTTTTTTCAGAAAATTATTTTTTGTAACCAAACTTACATATGTACCTACTTGTTACAAAAAAAAATGTGCTGTTTATGGACAACTTTAGTTTATTTGCGAATTGCACATCATGCATGGTGCACTGTATTTTGATTTTGCACGTTTACTATTGCACTTTTTTAGAATTACTTATTTTGCGATGCTATTGCTCATTTTGCGCATTGCGCATTTTGCATATACATATAGCTAATTGTGCTCCAAAGTGAACAAACAGTCAAAAACAGCTTTATTTAACATTAAAAACGTTTTAACATCTCTATACAGATCGCTATTCAGGTAGAGATTTTTTAGCGATTTTTTTGGTAGCGTTCGTTGGTCCTTTGAATCCCTACGTCGGTAGCGCTTGTATCTAATTAATCGCTCTGCTGGCCCTTTGCTCTTAATTAATCCTTGTTTATAGTTCCTAGTGTTCGAAATTTAAAATTTTGGTCTAATTAAAAAAAAAACAAAGGCTACGGCTTACTACGACGTGGAAATGTAAAATAGTTTTTACGTAGGTAAATTTTTTAGATTTAAATATGTAAAATGGATGCTTCCCGACCACCCCGACATATTTTTTCCGAAATACAAATTATCCTACCCGCGACTCCAAGTATTTCCATACCAAATTTTATTAAAATCCGTTTAGCGATAATATAAGTAAGCGTGAAGAAGTTTCACTAAAATTTTTACAGCTTCTTTGACATTAAGTGTTTAGGCACCGAATACATAATCAAGTTTAGGCAAACGCCAAACAATACTAGTTTCATAAAATTAGCAATGATCGATAAATGTTTTTGCAATAATAATAAAAAGTTGGCCCAGAATTTAGCAACAAACAAACATATTATTATATTATGGAGGCACCTCACATGGCTATTTGTATATTTTGCTATTGGCTATTTGTTGCATTTGGCAAAGTTATTGACGTATACACAAACAAGCAAATAAAGGCAAATACGGCCGTCTATCACAAATGGACGTCAAATACCAAACATTTATTTGATTTTGTTCACTTGCCTATTTCACTCTTTTGATGTGCGTCAAAAACCGACAAAGGTACGGGATACGTGTATTTGGTTTTGGTCATATCTGTCAAATAGCCAAATAAGACCAATACTTTGCCAAACATACCGTCTACAGTACCCGGCGATAAATATTGCACATCGACCTTTGGAAAGTGACAGTCGGCTAATTTCGGTTTTGTAGAGCGTTATCTCTTACGCACGAAATACAAAAAGTCCGGTATATATTAGGAGCTGTTAAAAAAACTATAATTATTATGGTTTGCTTCTTTTGAAAATTTTATTATTCTTTGTATAAAATACACCAAGTTTTCTTTAAATTATGGATTTAGGTTCAGGTAAAATAAAATAAAAAGCGTGTTCAAATTATGTTTACGTATATTTTAATTCTTTTGAAAAATTACAGCTGTAGCAAATTTAGGGGTGTTAACAACTCTAGATATATATTTTGACCTGGACGCGACTGCACTCCATTGAATTTGGACAACGACTGACATAATGTCAAATGGGTGTGTGCTACAAAGATAACGCTCTATGAAACCGAAATTAGCCGATTGTCTCTTTCCAAAGGTCGATGTGCAATATTTATTGCCGGGTATTGTACACTTTGTGATTATTTGACGAATATATCAAATACGCAAATGCAAACAGCCATGTGAAGTGCCTCCATAACATCCTAAAATTTAACAAAATCCATAAACGTATTTCTCAATCATAAATAAAGCAATCTCCACAATCAGACTTCAAACAGGAGCGCCGAAACAAAAGACGCACGAAAAAAAAGAAATATATATTTTTTTTGTCGGTGTAACATTACTAATTTAATTAGGGGCATATTTTATTATGACAACTAAATCTCCACTAAAAAAGGGACCATAATTAGAATTTGGGTAGGCGTATTACTACCTGACAAACAATTTTTGGTACCAACTTAATTTGGTGAAACAAAGAAATAAGCAAAAATGATCCCTGTTTATATAACGTTAAAAACGAAAAAAATTTAGGAGACCGCCATAAATACTTGCCAACGAAATGATATTATCAAGTTTCAAAAGTCCTTTTGTTTAAATATGTTATTAAAATAAAAATTATTGTGATTGGTTTTAGCAAATTGCGAATTGCTTTTTAATTGGAAATGGAAGAAACATTATTTTTTATAATTCTTGGTATTTCGGTTGTTCTGGATGGGTGGTGTTTTTTAATCTGTCAAGTTTTATGAGTGGCCAGTACTTTAAAATCCTTATTAAGAATTTAATAACTTTATAATTTTCTGCTTATTTGCGGAGTACGTATTAAATTATAGTTGTTATATGTTTTGAAAGGATGGAGGATACAAAAAATTATATCATTATCGAATGTGAAACAAAACGGGGTTCGCTCTCAAAGACATCTAATGATGATTAAACTTCAATAATTATATTATGAAGGGTTTGATAGATAAAATATTGATTTTATGTATCGAGCTTACAAAATCTCAATTTAATTGCAGTTAGGTAATTATTAATTAATACATATTCGTCTCTGAGTGCGATTGTCTCTTATTTAAAGTCGTTTCCTGGATAATTTCATAGATTTTCTACTGTACTTTTGAACCATTTAAAGTTTTGCTACATTATCATCTATACTTATAATAAAATCGTAGAGGTAAAATTTTTGTACATTGAAAATAAACTTGAAAAAACGAGTCAGGGGCATGTTAGAAGAGTAGTAGAACATATTTTAACTGTTTTTGAAAATTTTGTTTCTCTGTCAGTTTATTTGTACAGGCTAATCTCTGAATCCGCTGGACCGATTTCAATGAAATTTGGCATGTTGATACCTTACATCCCTGGTCAACATCTTAGATACTTCTTTTAACCGACTTCCAAAAAAAGAAGGAGTGAATGTTTACTTTGCTGTTTGTGGTCAGATTTTCAAAATTCTTTTTTTGTTGTACTTATACATATTGTTAACCCGAATTTGGTACCATGTTTACAAAAACGGTAACTTGATATTGATTTTCTCGGGATCTAGAGGTAGGTATCGACGGAACTCCCTTACAACAAACACATTAGAGTAATTTTCACTTTTTTAAGTAAAATTAACATAACATGCCACCGAAAAGTAAGGTTTGCACCAAGGCATATCCCAGGGTAAAGGGATTCCGAAGGTTTCTTTGTTAAACGGAACCCTGATTCCTTTTAAGACGTTCCGCGCGGCTTCGCCCGGGTAAATTAGATATTTCAGACAAATTAGTCCACTAAAATAGCCTATGATCCTTCTCGTGGTCTACTTCTTATTTGTGTCAAATAAAAAAAACAAACACAATCCAGAAAGTCCAAAAGTAGGTTAGGTTAGGTTAGAACTTAGACCACAACACAGAGGGAGCCGTGCGAGTGCAGCGAGCCTGATGCGGCAGCAATCAGCGACCTCCATAAAAGAAATAGGGGGCTCAGGGGACATAGCCCCCGCCAAAACAACAACAGACAATCCAGAAAGTCCAAAAGTAGTTTAGGTTAGGTTAGAACTTAGACAGCAACACAGAGGGAGCCGAGCGAGCGCAGCGAACTTGCTGCCGGCTTGCCAGGAGCAGCCGGCGACCGTCACAAAACAAAAGGCAAACAACAAGGGGGGCCAAAACAAAAACAAACACAATCCAGAAAGTCCAAAAGTAGGTTAGGTTAGGTTAGAACTTAGACCACAGCACAGAGGGAGCCGAGCGAGCGCAGCGAACTTGCTGCCGGCTTGCCAGGAGCAGCCGGCGACCGTCACAAAACAAAAGGCAAACAACAAGGGGGGCCAAAACAAAAACAAACACAATCCAGAAAGTCCAAAAGTAGGTTAGGTTAGGTTAGAACTTAGACCACAGCACAGAGGGAGCCGAGCGAGCGCAGCGAACTTGCTGCCGGCTTGCCAGGAGCAGCCGGCGACCGTCACAAAACAAAAGGCAAACAACAAGGGGGGCCAAAATAAAAACAAACACAATCCAGAAAGTCCAAAAGTAGTTTAGGTTAGGTTAGAACTTAGACAGCAACACAGAGGGAGCCGAGCGAGCGCAGCGAACTTGCTGCCGGCTTGCCAGGAGCAGCCGGCGACCGTCACAAAACAAAAGGCAAACAACAAGGGGGGCCAAAACAAAAACAAACACAACCCAGAAAGTCCAAAAGTAGGTTAGGTTAGGTTAGAACTTAGACCACAGCACAGAGGGAGCCGAGCGAGCGTGCTGCGGCAGCTACCGGCGACCGCTATAAAACAAAACAAACACAATCCAGAAAGCCCAAAAGTAAGATATGGTTAGAACTTAGACCACAACACAGAGGGAGCCGTGCGAGCGCAGCGAGCGTGATGCGGCAGCGATCAGCGACCGCCATGAAAGGAAAAGCGGGCTCGGGGGGCGCAGTCCCCCGCCAAAACAAAAACAAACACAACCCAGAAAGTCCAAAAGTAGGTTAGGTTAGAACTTAGACCACAACACAATAGATAATAGATATCAATCGTTATCTAATCATTAGCGACGCGATTTACACGCATTAACACGGTCGTAAACGACGTGTCACTTGTCAACGTCACGTCACGTCACGTCAGCTGTCACGTCATAAACGGTTTAACGAGCCGACGATGATGGGTTTTTTGTTTTATAGTTTGTCTGTTTGATTTTATTGTGGATTATAGTGTTGCTACTTGGGAGGTTAATACATAACTACTTAATTAGAGGATAGTTATATAAAAAGTAATGAAGTAGCTGCTGTGTCATATTTTGTGGTGTTATTAGGTTGGTTTATGATCATGATTGACAAGCGGTCACGATTTTACGAACGTGTGAAGACCAAAGGAAATCAAGACCAAAAAAATGTGTGTGAAGGCCAAAGGGGCCATATGATTGTCCGTGTAATTTAGTAAAAGCAGGTAAAAGTGTAACAACAACGGCCGTTGAAATGTCAAAAATGATTGTGTTTTTTGGACATACCGTCAATGCACACCATTACAATATAGGTAAGATTTTAGTCACTATTTTTATTCGTCTGACGTCTCTGACCCATTGCAATTTTCATCGCATTTCACATCTCCGGGCTTCCGCACTACTCTTTTTTTTTTTTATTTTATTTGGCAACTTGACACAAAGGATGTGTATGTTGTGCCACAGACAAGGTAAAAAGGTAAGGAATATGGCGGGAAAACCATATTCCTCCTATTATAATTTTCATCATCGTTTTCATGTATCGTCAGGTCTAAAGTCTAGTCAAAGTCAATACAGTCAAGTCAAGTCGGTCGATTCAGTAAAGTGGTAGACACTTTACTGAAACTTTCGATGGAGTTTTGGAGGGAACACAAAATAGCACGTTTATGGATATTACATCACTTTCCTACACTTGTGCATGAACACGAATATCTTATGGTTAATATTCTACCAATATTACACATTAAAAACCCAGCTAACACAATTTTAGGAAAATAATACAGAAACACAACAGCACTCTTTCACATGCCCGCCAAAACTCCAATACTCATTTGTCATTTTCATTTGACAGCTGACATGTATTTTTTTTAATCCAAGTAAAGACTAAAGACTGAGCTCGTAAATATTGAAATAGCGCCGTTAAAGTTTAAGAGGAGTGTAAACGAGAGAGGAAACTATTTATTGTCTGTGGGGAGGCACAGAGGCGCCACTTTTTGTCAAAACGGAAGAGCTATTTTGAGATGTTTTAACGCTGTTAGCTCCTTGGTGACGGTGGGCTTATATGCTGCCAAAAAAGGATTTAAGGAGAATGATTTTTCCTAGTATATTTCTCCTGCAACACAAGAAAATAGCACCCAAATCAAGAGACGATGATTCTTCATTCTAAAATTCATGATTACTAAGCTGATTATAATGGTGACACTTCACATAGCTATTTGTATTTGCATATTTGATGTATTCGCCTAACAATCATATAGATGGTATGTTTGACAAAGTGTTAGCCTTATTTGCCTATTTGACAAATATGACCAATGACAAATACATACACGTATTACCGTACCTTTATCGGTTTTTGACGCACATCAAAAGAGTCAAAAAGGCAAGTAAACAAAATCAAGTAAAAGTTTGGTATTTGACGTCCATATTGTGGAAGGCCGTATTTGCCTTTAATTTGCTTGTTTGTGTATATTATGTCAATAATTTTGAAATGCAACAAATAGCCAATAGCAAATATCAATAGCCATGTGAGGTGCCACCATAACATAATATGTATTATAATTGATTGATAAGGCAAGTGTCCAGTTTCAAGTCTTTCTTCAATTATATTCAAATAAAAACGAAAATGAAACAGAATCATTAACTACATAATTACTTTCTTGATTTGATTTAGGTAAAAGGATATTGATAAATTAGATGACAAAATATTTGCATCCCAATTAAGCGTTATGTAACCACCGTGCACCGCCGTGGCCGATAAAAAGGAACGTAAAAAAGTATAAATGTCATAAAAAAGCGCGGCAACCGAAAAAGCGGCGCCTTTGACGGCCGCACTCAGAGTCGTTCATTAAATCATCATTTAAAAAATTAAAATTATCCGCTGCCCATACAAACCGCAACACTAAATGCTCATTAAACATGAAATTCCCTCTCAGAGTCAGTTAATGATAAATTAACACCTCAAAATGGCGATTAAATTTAAATACAGAAGAAGCACCATTTAACTCGATTGAGTCGCTAATCGTGGATTTTGCTGTCAAAGGGGTATGACATAGAGATTTTTTTTTAAATTTGTCCCGGTCGGGACAGGCAAAGGGAGCGTTGCCCATACAGCCATTTCTATGTTTTCTCTATATTTTAATGAATGATAGTGAAGGCCGAAGCCAATTCTATGACATAGAGAAATATAATACACGGGGGCATGATCTTCTTCTTCTTCTTTTTTATATGATTTTATTTATAGTTCGTCAAAAAAAAGTACACACTCTACGCAATTTTTAAATCATGTAACAAATACGAAAACCTTATTCAATCGAGTTAAAAATGTGCAACGCAAATAATATTTAAAGTGTATAAGCGTTCTCTATGGAAACACAAAGAGAAAAAAACACCTTTTTAGCGTGATTACGTTTAGAAAATTTTGTTCTGTGTCTACTCTTTTCTCACAGACTGTCGTGATCGTTTCGTTTTTCAATGCACATTACGCATGCGCAAAGTTAAAAATTAGTGTCAGTGTCATGTTCTAAAATCTGACAGAAATAAATTTAATATAATTTTTAAAATAAATTAATTAATATAATTTAATAAAATTTATATTTTAGAACATGACACTCAATTATTATGAAGTTGACAGTACTTGACAGTCAGCTGCCAAACTGCGAAAAAAGCCGCGCATGCGTAGTTGAAAAATGAAACGAACACGGCTTTCTAGTCTTGGAAAGTCAAGTCGTGTTCGTTTCCTTTTTTTTTATTGGTCGTGAGTCGTGACTGCGGCCGTCAGAGTCGGTCATTAAAAAAATAGCGCTGAAGATTATTTAACTAATTGAAATTTAATGCTTTCATTACAGATACCTCTCAGAGACAAAATTAATTGACTGATTAATTTCTGTCCCCTTTAAATCATTCGTACTATGGCGTAGTTTGTTCCGTGTTCGTACGCCGCTCCGTAGCGGCCTTAATCTGTGATAGCGGCAAGAAGAAGGAAAAAGTAGTAGTAGGTATCTAGTAATTTTTATTTTGTTTTTGGTTGGCGAATTTAACATAATATTATATTTTAACATAATACATTTCAACAGGATTTTATTGGTCAGTATATACTATATATAAATAGACTATAAAGTACTTACTTATAATGTTTTGTACCAGTTTCAATTCTATTATCACGTCATACTTTTATTTTAGATAACAATGCAAGAAGACAAGAAGAAGTAAAAATTTATAAAGTTTGCAGTGCTAGGCAGAATAATGAATATAGAAAAAAATAACAAGAAATCAAATTATGTAATGCAGCTCGCTTCAACTCCCGTACAGTTTGGCCCAAGTGGGCCGCGATAACAATTGAAAGGCTATTGTGTCTCGTTTTGCCGCGTTCGAAGGAATAATAAAATATATACTTACTACTAAAATAATTTCATTCTTTCCTACCTTTCACTAGCTACCTACTACAGTTATGTAACAAACATAAAAGGTGTTAGAAAAAAAACATGTTTTATATTGTTTTTATAATAGGTACTAGGTATTTAAGTATTTATTGCAACATTTGAAGTTTCTATGTTTTACAATTTGGATTGTGCGAATAACCTGCCTTATGTCTACTATTACCTACCATTTTAATATAAGAAAACCATTTGCTATTAGGAATTATACATAATAATATTGTAACTATATAGTAAACATACTTTAATTTCAATAAGTACCGTATTTACACAATTTGGTGACAATGTTCATACTTCTTTGTAGGTATATCTAGTTTGTATGGAAGTGACTATAGGTACTTTTCATGTGAAATACTTCTATTTATTAGCAAGGAATGGTAAAAACAGCTGTACTAAGTAACTAGGCATGTATTGCACAAAAATGCTTTAGTACCTACTATCACAGTTATGAAGTTCTATGTTTACTGTGGCATTATCTAATATTATTATTATTTATTATTAACACTTTAAATAAATTTTATTTTTATCTTAATTTTATCTTTTGAAAAATTAAAACTGAAAAAATTTCAAGAATAACCTCAAACTTGAACATGAAACTCTGCAATTAGCGATTTTTAATTGTCATCTCTGAGAGGTACATTTCATGTTAAATGAGCATTAAGTCTTAATTGACGTCTCTGAGTGCGGCAGTGAAACGTGTTAATTACTAATGGCGGAAACAGAGCGATTAGTGGCTTTTAGTCCCACCACTTATGCCCACTGAGTACTGTGATGACTGTATTAATATATAATTAAGTTTTTGTATAATTAAGATTAAAGTACTTAGAGGAAAATTGTTAATTTGTCATATTTTGACATGATTGCATTTGGTCGTAGATTTTGTAAGCTGTTATAAAATAATTGTACGGTTTACCTGTTAATTATTACCATTTGTGCAGAAAATATGCTATTTTGTGACTTTTCTCAGGACTCAATATACTTCCATACATTATTAAGGCCGTCCCCCGAGCAAACGACCTTGGCCATACATTTGCCGCGTTGTTGCCGAGATCGCGCCAAAACCCTATTGTTTTTACTTATCATAGTTCAAAATTGTACTAAAAAACATTAAAACGGGCAATAAGCATGTAGTTTATGATATTGTCGATCTATTGGCGTGTGTTTCAAAGAAAAGTAATTTGTAAATCCTAAGGAGACGCTGAATGTATGCTTGAATTTTAATAAATTGGTTTTACTTTGGAGGCTTTGTTTATTATGTTTATTATATGCATGTTGATATTATACTGAAGATTATTGCTGCATATTTTTATTATAACTTTGTAGCTTTCAGATTATGACTTTATAAGGCTTTAATTTATACGGTCAATTACGGAATCTCCGGAGGGAATACCCTTAAATAGAAATCGGTTCTGTGGCTCAAGCTTGAACAGCCAACAGACAGACAATAAGTCAATTTCAATAATAAAGTTGTAAATCGAAAATATAAACTATCGGATTTGACATGAGGTATCGCAATTATTGTCATGTGATTTGGCGATTCTCTATGTCAAATTCCATACATCTCTAACTTCGCTGTCGCAATTTTCGAATGCAAGTTGATTAAGTACCCTGTTTCAATGATGCTGCACTGTTCGCGCCCGTGTGACAGACACACAGACAGTACTATCGCTAATTACAGACAGTTTCTACGTGTAATTGAATAGTTAAAATGTAAAGGAGCTTGTACACTGGCGTTGGATTTGATTGTTGGAACTTGGAGCCAATGAGCTTTACGTTAGTATCTAACATTTATTATCATTGGTTGGATCCGATCAAGAAGAAGAACATAATAATTGATTTCATTTTAAATTTTGATCAAGTATTGTTAGATAAAAGTTTTTGTAAATTAAGTATCTGAATGTTCAATACTTTAAATCCCATTAAGGACAACCCGTGCTATATTTTATTCTTGTCAAGCGACTTTCTTAACGTACACGGACAAAACTATTTCATAGCTTAATCCATTTTATCAGTAAAGGTGTAAACTAAAAAGTCTTTAGAAATTATTTTATAGTTCATCAAGTTTTATTTTGTAGGCATACTGTTTGTTGCAACAAGCTTTAGAGTTCAAAATACTTTAGAAACCTAAAATAAGTACACTTAAATATAATTCATGCTTTATTGGTATGTACCCACTGCAAATAACATTTTTTTATCTATGACCTATGCTCTTCTTTCGCTATTTTGCCAATCATTACCACTCCATGAATTTCCCCCCCTTGCGAGTGTACAATCCTCTGAACGCTCACCTCAGCGACGCGACGGAGGGGGTAAGGGAGCGGCCAGGGGGGCGGGCGAGGGGGGCGAGGGGGGATCACGAGCTAATGCCGGCTGATGTCTCAATACCTCCCAGCGCGAGCCTATTATTTCAGCCCACACGGCGAAAGTGCGAGAGTATGGAGGCGGCTTCAGTTTTTTTAACCGAATTCCAAAAAGGAGGAGGTTCTATGTACGGTTGTGGTTTTTTTTCCAGTTGCCTTTACGAAAAACCTACTCATGAGCTACTCCATTGTGCTGAAATTCATTTATTGCGCGGGAACCGTACATTTCTGCAACAAAAACTATCTTGTGAATTTTCGAAAAGAATGTTTTTGCCAGCAATTATTATTTACTAGAGGACGCCCGCAACTCCGTTGCACCAAAATTTGTTTATCGCGCCCGAACCGTATATTTTTCCGCGATAAAAACTATATCCTATGGCCTTTCTCGGGACTCAAGGTATCTCTATGCCAAATTTCAGCAAAATCGGTTCAGCGGTTTAAGCGTGAAGGGATAACAGACTGACAGAGAGACACACTTTCGCATTTATAATATTAGTATGAATATTGGATGTGCATAAAATAATATTTTGTTTTGTGGCACCTTAACTACTGATCTGATTCTAACGATTGAAAACAGCAGCGTCATACAGCCGTGCCATATTATAATGGCCGATAATAATATGGGCTATAGAAGTCTCTACATCTACCGCCTCTTAGGCAATTTCCTGCTCTACAAGTTTATACTACAATCATCTACAGTGATGGAACTCTACCTTCCTATTCTACAATCTGCATATACTTACATATAATATAACATACTTAGCTCTACTAAATTTAATACCTTCTATCACATAGAATAGAGTCAATTTATTTTCTCACTTTATGCCATTAGTTTCTGGTAGACCTATAACTCTTCATATCGTCGGCACTGATCCTAATTCCTATTACTATCGGCACCTTAGAAGTTTGTTAGAAATACTAAGAATGCTTCAACTGAATAAAAGCTTAAAGTAACATTTTTTTTTATTTCAGATATAAATAATCGAAGGTGATGATGAAAGTGATTGGCAAAGAGGCGCGTGTCAGATGGTGTCAGCGTGATTCCAGGTAACTTTAGGGTCAATTCAGAACGCAACGCCACGAAGAGAACGAGGCGCGGCGCGGCGCTTTTGACAGATTTCAATTGCGCGAGGCGACATGCAAATCTGTCAATTCAGTACAAATTTAGAAATGCATCTACGCGTCACGTTGCGGTCTGAATCAACCCTTAGACAGCAAAACCATAAAAAATATTGTAATCTGTGTGAAAGCAAATGTTTATCGCGCGTAAAGTTTCCAATTTTCGGGTTTTAAACTACCGTAAGTTTGTCTCTTGGGCTTAACAAAATATCTCCATGTTTTCCGAATTTCATCGTAAAAATAATTATTATTGTAGCCTAAGCGTAAAGAGGTCACACACACACACACACCCACACACACACACACACCCACACACACCCACACCCACACACACACACACACACACACACACACACACACACACACACACACACACACACACACACACACACACACACACACACACACACACACACACACACACACACACACACACACCCACACACACCCACACACATACACACACACACACACACACACACACACACACACCCATCATTAATAAATATAAAATAATAATTAAGGAATAATTAAATAGAAAGCCCTTTCCACACTTTCCCTCTATTTGCTATTTAGGTACCATTAAAGCGTGCACTAACAGTGCAGCCTGTGTACGCTGTCATGCATACGTCTACTTATTCAAACGACGCACTCACTTCGCCACTTGAAACTAATCCTTATCGGTACGAGATAGAGCTTAAAATCAATATCATAACGACTTAATACTCTACCTTGGTTTCGACGTATGTTGAATACTTTAGTTGTAGGATATTAAACTTTATGTGCGTGCATTAAGGTGTTATTTGGTTCATAGAGATTAAGAAGTTAAAACTTTATACTATAAAAGCTAAGTTTTCAGATTATAATATGGTAGAGCTTTGAGCTAGACTAAATTGGCGTGGGATGCGACGTAAAATGTATCCTCTCCATATAGTTTTAAGGTGCATTTTGGCTTGATTGTGGTTCTCAGGCAGACTTAATTCGAACTAGGACCTGGTATTTGTTAGTAAGCACTAATATATCGCACTGTTCTACCATTGTATTGTTTTTATATATGTTTTTCTCGGGTTTTATATTATTTCTATCCATGGCCTACCTCTGTTTTAATACTTGTAGTCTGATTAACAAGTGCCATTTTCCTCGAAACCTGATCTCATGCACCGCAAAATTATGATTTTGGTTTCATTCGATTCGGAATACCATCTAGAACATTCTATCAAAATTCCAAGAGGGGCTGAAAAAAATTGCAAAAGTTATAAACAATAAAGTAAACAAAAGAAGAAGGGTTTGGTTTTTTTTTAATATTTCATAAACTATTTGAGATCAAAATTTGAAAATAGATCCTTAAAGAGCAGGAAATTTCCTAAAACAAATCCTAACTTTTGGAACTTTATCAACAATCCTTATAACTTTAATTGAGCCTGCCACTGCCACGTGAACTAAAAACATATTTTAACTCATTAAATATTAATATTATGGATTAAAAAAAAATTGGTACTAAGTAGACATATCAATAAACAAGAATCCGTCAACAAAAATAAATTATCACCATTTGTTTAATTGTTATGCTTTTCTTAATTTGTTAATAGTAATTATTTTCATGTTAACATAAAAACGCTGATTTTTTTCAAAACAAGAAATCTAGATTTTTGAAGTGAAAACTTCTTTAGCGGCGTTGAGCACTTGTGGGATGGGTACTCGTAAAAACTGTGAAACTCGCGATAGATTTTCTTGTTGATCGAAAAACCATACAAAACGCGTAAGACGGTTGGAGAGTAGTGTTTTGTGTCGAACACGAACTCGAACTCAATTTGAATCTTGATCTAAACTTGATCGAAACTTCATCGAAACTTGATCGAAAAAAAAAACCAAACCCAACTTTTGCAATTTTTTTTAGCCCCTCTTGGAATTTTGATAGAATCTTCTAGATGCTATTCCGAATCGAATGAGACCAAAATCATAAATTTCGGTGCATGAGATCAGGTTTCGAGGAAAATAGCACTTGTTAACCAGAGTATTGTAGCTGAGAAAACTGACTATTCTTGGTTTCTGTCACATATAAATATAGGGTGTCACAAAAGTAAGTGATAATACTTTAGGGTGTGTATGAGTCCCGTGAATAGTAGAGTTCGCTGAAACAGTAGCAAGGCTGAAAGACCATTTTTTTTACTTTTGTATCCAGGACAAGTGTCCCAGCGTCACGACTCACGAGTTTCCCCATACAAACGTGAAAAAAATTGTCTTTCAGCAGTGCTATTTCCACAGTGAACTCCATACAAGGGACACGTACACTCCCTAAAGTATTATCACTTAGTTTTGTTGCACCCTACAAGGTGTCATAAACTAAAATCATTGAAAGAGTTCAAAAGCACTTTTTATTTGAAGAAGAAAGAAGGTTTTATTCCAATTTAAAATTCGAATAACAAGAACTCAAAACTTCATGATATTTCAAGTAGAGTATCAAATAACATAAATCCAATTACGCTAGGACTTTATTAAGGCCGTCCCACACATTGTTCATAATTAATTGGGACAAAAAAAGGCGGATAAATAAAAATACCTTCCCATAATTTTGTCCCCAGCCTCCGATAAGATCTTATGTATCAATTAACCAGTAGCCGCTGCTGTATTTTACCCGGGACACTTTTGTACCTGCCGGCTAAAGGGACAGGGTTCCGTAGTTATTGGGAGAAACATTATGAAATTTATTCCATTGTCTTTATTATAAGCTAAGGTATCACTAAACTTTGTGTGCCGTGAGCCGTCGTTAAACATAGAAAGAAGAAAAGTGACAGATGAGAGGAGGGCGTAAGAAGATAAGGAAGATTGACGAATGGAAGTCTGAGGCCTACCTCCTAAGGTTGAGAAAAATTGTAGAGAAATGTAATTTTACCTCTCACCACAGAATACGTAATTAGTACTTTACGGTACTTTCCCTATTTTATAATATATTATAACTCACTCTCCTACGAAGCGCCGATGGTCAACTCTCGTGCTTCTAATATATTTTGAATTTTCTGTCTTACCCAAAAAAATGCCGTTTAAAAGTTTTTACTTTAAAAACTGCTGTCAAAAATATTATATTATTACCAATTAGAGGCTGTGCATTAATCAGTTCCTTTTCGTACTTAGAGTTCCTTTAATATAATATTCAGTAGCTAAGTATCAGTTACAGGCTAACAAAGGGCAGAAACAAGGGCCAATTCGCCACAGGTCCCTAATTATATCAAAGGGCGCCGCGCGGCCTGCGCGTGACATTCTTGAGTTTTCGTAATTGGAAAGACCCTTAGGTTTTTTTATTTATTTATAACAAAACGGCCAGTTCGTGGAATTACTTGTTATTATTGAATTTATTGATAATAGTTTTTTTTATAGTTTTAGTAAGTATAGCGAGAATAAATTCTCTTTGAATAGGTTGGTCGTGAAGTTATGTTAGGAACACTAAAAATTAGGAGGCTAATCGTGCTGTCTCTGTCTTTACCAGGTAAAATGATAAGGACATGAATTGTACTATCAGAGAAGTTTATTCATAGGCAGATGACGAACCTCCTCGAACTTCATAGTTCATTCAATCGGGAGTCAGTAGGCCTACTACGAAACTGTTTTGAGACTCAAACAATCGGACGAGAATGCCGCGTCCTGCTCTAACAAACGTCATTTCACGTTTGTTAGAGCAGGACGCGGCATTCTCGTCCGATTATTTGAGTCTCAAAACAGTTTCATGGTACAAGCCCAGGTTACGTCAATTTAATGTTAGTCGTGATCTAAATTCTAAAGTACTAAAACCAAACATTAGTAACGATATGCATCATAATTACCATGTAAATAGAGTGAGCCCAGGTGGCCCCAAACGGTGGGCCATAAGCGGTACAATTTCATAAATAGTCCACCGACACATTAAATTCAATTAATTCATGCGGAATGGCAGCGGTGGGAAGTAGGAATTTTTAGCTCAATTTAAGATTCCCAGTTGGAGTTTTAGTGGATTTTTAATAGAAATTAACTGCAATGCGTTCTTGCGTAAAGGGTTAAAAGCAAAAACTATTATTCGCTACATCCACACTTCTTTATTATAATATAACAAATGCGAAAGTGTGTCTGTCTGTCTGTTACCTCTTCACGCCCAAACTGCCGACCCGATTTTGCTGAAATTCAGTATGAAGATACTTTGAGTCCCGGGAAAGAAAATAGGAGCTTTTATCTTGGAAAATGTACGATATCCGCGCGATAAATGAATTTTGTTGCAACAGAGTTGCGGGTAGTAGTCTAGTAGTTAATATAGCATATTTTAAACATAATATATAAGAATAATTGGACAAACATAAGCGTGTGAACAATCGTAACTGTTAGAACATCATAAATCGCCCGCACGTCGAATTATTTTAGCCATTCAAACGCCATTTATAAAATATGCTCCTTAAGCCCGGTTTCGTGACGTACAAGAAAAAAAAAAACAAAACTGGAAGCGCCATATCTCGTTATTATTTGAGAAGACAATAGCGCGAGCGTTGTCACATCCAGCGCGGTCGATGCAAATAGTCATAAATAAAAAAAAAATATGAGCCCGACGTCTTATTTCGGTCGTGGGATCTGTGGTGCGCCGCTGGATCTGACTGTTGCTAGATTCAAAATTTTAAAAATCGAAATTGATTTTTTTTAGAATGAGTTTTATTCAAAATGTTTTTCAGGACCCTAAATGATGCCTACCACCAATTAGGGAGCTAGCCTAACCTTAATAAACTCTCCAAAAGATTTTCTATAGCCGGCAACGCACCTTCAGCCCTTATGATGTGCGAGTAGCGAGTGCGACGGTAGTTGCTTTCCATCAGGTGACCCGTTTGCTCGTTTGTCCTCTTATTTTAGGACTAATAGAGATAAGCAAGAGCTAAGGCGTTACCGTTAACGTTAACGTTAGAATTAGGATTGTATTGCTACCAAATTAGCAATAAGTAGTGCTTTTGGCCTCATAGCTGTGAAAATGTTAAGCCGTGAGGGCTTAGCTTTTAGAGTAATTTCCTAATACGAATAATCGCTAGTGTCTTTAGAGAAACTGTTTCGTATCCAAAGACAATGGATACGAAACAGTTTAATAATGTCCTTATGATGTTACAAGATCCTTGTAGCCCTGTTAAACGATATTAAGTATAAATTACAATGCTATGATTAGCTTACAAACTTTAATAGCGCTGCAGACATTAAAAAGCAAACTAGTGTTGTCAATAATATGATTGCTCACTATCGAGATTATTCATGAAGTATCGATAAAACTCGTATAATGGAATTGTCGATAAAAATTACCACACTAAACAGAAATGGTGCAATCTAGATTCTAGACTATTAGATAACCAAACTAGTGTTGTGCATTTTAATTATTGCGGAGTATCGATAAGATACTGCATAAAAGAAATGTCCATAGAAATTACGATTCATACATAAAAAGTCCCCATCCAGGCTCTATAGGTGGATGTCCGTAACGAGTTTTGTGTCCAAACAAGGGCCCTCTGTCCCCGAGGCACCATCTTGGATTTGTAACAAATGTCGCCATATTGAAAATAAAGACGTTTATTTGCGAGCGCGCTTTTTAATAACACAAATAAAGATAAAATTGATCGTAAAATATGGTAGGGGTTCGTGGAGAGTATCAATACTAGAGTATTTATGTTTTGTAATGAAACTATGTTTTGTAACATAAATTACTGTTTTTGTTTCAGGTAAGAGATCTATACTTTTGGCATGCAATTCGTGGCTACAACAAACCGAGGTATGTCTGAACCTTTTAGAGACTGGAGAAGATTCTCATTGGAAATGAACAGTCAAGAAACTTCAGAAACCAGATTTAAACAGTAGGGTAAAAATCAGTGATTATTCATTGATCAAAATATTGTTACATATTAAAATATACGACAAAACACTTTATTAAATTTTACAACAAATGTATCTAATATAGGTAGGGATTTAGGGAACCTATTTATTTTTATCCCAACGATTTAAATTCAAATTACAATTCTTATTGTGATGTGCGCAGGGTTCAAATACGCAAATAAACGGGGAGTGGGAATTTTCCGGGTGAAATTGGAAAAATATTCGCATTTTCACAATGGCGGCGGCGGGCTGCGCCAATTTGAATATAGATTAGAACATGCGACGCCGACGACTCTAATATGTTTTTGTAGTGTTGTAAGGGGAAGTTATCGATATCGATAATTGATGATATTATGTTGTTGACGAATAGTCGGTGATAATAGCTACGCAATATGTTTTTTTTTAATTTATTTTTGTGTGGTGAAAATCCCACTATACATTTCTGAAGATAATAAAAGCCGCGGCTCGTAGTAATCTTAAAAAGGCAAGATCAATAATTATTTATCTGGAAATCAGGGATAAAAATTTAAAAATAATAAAGTAAAACTTATGACGTAAATGGTAGTAATACAGCAGAGTAATTTAGTTCATTTGTAATTAGATTATAGGTACTTATTTAAAATCATGTAGTAAAATTAACTCTATCAGTCACATATTTATGTAGGATGATGATAAGGCTAGATGTAGGTCGTATAGCTTACCCACTTTTTGATCTGCCTAATTTCACTACCAATTTTAAAATAATAAAAATAAAACAAAAAAACTTTTTAATCGATGTCCCATCCCTAGCCCAGTAAAGTGTTGCCAGGTAACGCGTATATATGCATAGGCAGCTCGTAATGGATTTCCTGTACCGCCCACTCGCTCGGTATTTTTATTAGGGGAATAATATACATGTAACCAGGCATGGGGGATAAGGAATTCTATATAGATGTACGTTGTGCGTCTGTTTGTCACTAAGGGGATCGGAATTTATCATGTTTGTCACGTATTACGATATTTACAGTCTATGATGCCCTATGGAAAAAGTGTAAAAAAAAGTAAGAAAAATTGAACGCCGCCTCTTTTTCGCGCCAATGGAAAATTTTAAATTACTGATTCGAAATTCAAATTATCTTTATTAAGTTTTTACTTTTTATACGTTTTGATGGCATAGCGGCACAGACTTTTGGAGTACTCATTTCTGAAATTTTAGATTGACTTTATCTGTTTTGGAAGTTGCCAAAAATGTGGTTAGCACTTAACTCGCTAGATAACAGTAAGTGTTTTATTTTTTAGCATTTCTCTCGACATATCTACTAAAATTACTTAGTAGGTGATACTGGTTAGATATTTCGTATAGTTTTATGGCACGCTTTTTACATTTTCTAAATATTTTAGTAATTTTACACAATATTACTAAATTAACACAAAATATATTATGATTTGTTGATTAATAATAATTAATATTATATATTTTAAATAAAATTCTTAATTAGTTTGAAACGAATATAAATTAGGCTAATCGAATATAAAATAAATTAGAGTTAAAAACATAAGAAATTAATATAAAAATAACAATACATAATATGAAGAATACGGTGAAACAGGCCATTAGACTCCTAATTCCTAAACCTCAGATAACAACTACAACATTTTCGTAAACTGGACATCAAAATACAACAAACACAAGCAAATTAACTCTACCAACTCTAGCAACAAAAGAAACTTAAAAGGATTAGCACTAATGCTTATGGATTTTTGTTTGCACACCTTTGCCACCATTAACTTGAAAAAAAAACTGTCAATGCGGATTAGGGCAATTCACAACATGTGCTAAGTCTAAGCGCCATGCTTATCTTCTACGTGTGAATCCTGCCCGTGCTTAATCCTTAGTAAACAAGCTTCTATACCGCCTCGCTTTTGTGAGTGCCGACTTTTTACCGTTTTCTACTATAGCACGACTGATGTGAACTTTCTGTTGATAGTAGAAGAGGAAAGATTCTTCATTGAAACCATATTACATTTTTTAATACAATAATTTATTTGCTAGTATCTTACTCGCGATTCGCGAAGTTCGTTTTCTCAAAAGGAAAATGCGCGATAAAGTAGTCAAGTCTACGTCTACGTTCAGAAAAATTGGATCTAGCAGTAGGTACTATCGCAGACTTTTCGATACAAATAAACGTGCATTTTTAACTTTATCGTCTAGATTTTGTGTGACTCAGAAGTTCAATGCTTAAGTCGTTAGAAACTCAACTAATAAAAAGAAATACAAAGACTGCAAAAAACTACAAAGGCTTTGCTTTTGCTTTGAACAAAGCCAAAATTAAAGTAAACTTATTTTTAAATGCAATAAATACTTGAATTAAAATATTACTTTCTATTATTGATATCAAAACGCTTATTTCTGTTTTCTTAATCATAATTCATAACGGAATACGGATAAAAACTTTTTACACAAAAAATTACATATTTTAAATACATAATAATATTTTTATTTATTTTAAATAATAAACAATACAATAATAATTACCAAAAAAATTGAATAACTTCTAAAAATATCGTATTTGAATGTTAAGCTATAATAAAATCTAAGTTAAAATAAAATTAAGTGATAAATAAACAAAATTAACTATTTTTTATGTTTTTTTCTCTATTTTTTATCTATTTTCTAACATATGTATTTTTTTAAAGTTTCAAAACCATTAGTTCGCAGTAGATAGCAAAGTAAACATCTTTAGCGCCACTCGTGTGATCGCGCCGCCCGCGGGGAACGCAAATATTAACCCAAGTGATTTCGGATGTCAACAACTTTTATTCTGTGATTTGCAAACATTTGTTTACAGAAATGCCCTGCCTGTAGGCTGTATATCTATGAATAATATTGAATTCTGATATTTTTTGGTATAAAATACTTGTTATTATTCTTGTACTAGCATTTACTGGATGTTTCCGGCAGTCTCTCGCATCGTGAGACCGTTCATTTCGTGAGATTTTAACCCTCCGTGTACGAGGTGGGGTATGACATACCCCAGCGCTAAAAAAATTGATAGCATTTTTAAACGAAAAAAGTATGCGAGTCGGTTTCCTCAATAGCTGCAAATAAGACGTTGCTGCTTTAATTCCTATCAAATTTTCGGCCCTATGTCTATCACCAATTCTATTATATGCGCTTAAAGTGCGTCTGGGTATCACATACCCCACCTAGTACAGCACGTTACTAAAAAGGAAAGTGTAACTTCTTTTGTTTTTATTTATTTATATGTTTAATTTTGTGACTTACTTGATGAAATATTATTTTCTGGTATAAGTTTTGCTGAAAATGTCTCGGTTATCGAAAAAAATATCTTTTACGAGCACTGACTGAAGAAGATGATGATTGTGACACTGAGCTGATGAATTATTCTGAACAAGAATGTAAAGTAATGAAGATCAAATTAGTGATACCGGATATGACCTATACTAATATATAGGAATACTGGGCACATTTGTAAAAAATATAATATGTCCATATTATATATTTTACATACAAATTTTTGTGTCTAAATAACTGTCAATATTACGGAAACTTATGTGACCATGATCTATTTCATATTGTTTATTTTAAATTGATATTATAAATAGGTTAAAACTAGACAAACTATAGTCTTAGAAATTATGAAGAATTTGATTGTAATAGTTGCCATTTGTTTTTTGTACTGAAGAAAAGATTTCATAGTTTATAGGTTGAAGAAAAAGTCAAGATTTTGTACTTTTGCTTATAAAATGTATTACATTATGTAAAATTGAATTTATTTTACCTAAACCAATTTATTATATGTTATTTATTAATTTACAATCACTAGTAACAATTTTTCAGATTTAACTGCCTTTTATTGCTGGGGTATGTCATACCCCACCTAGTACAGCATGGTGAGATTAGTCACCTAGTACACGGAGGGTTGAATCCTATCCCGGGATTCAAAGTGTCTCGATGCGAAATGTCATAAAAGTCGGTTTATGAACTAACACAATAAGCACTCTTTTGTTACGGTATATTAATATGCATATTTTTATCTACAGTAAAAAACCAAAACGAAGAAAGTGTACGAAGTGTGCAGGCTGCAGCTGGTGTGTTCATTGCTCATGAAAAAGATGATTTCAAAAACATAATTCAGTAGAAATATCGATAATGCAATAATTTTGAAACGTGTCACATCACTATTTTTAGTAAAAAGTATTTTCTGTCCATCTATTCAAAATTTTATTCAAAATTCAAATAATTGTAGGCGTTATTTTTTTAAATTTTTTAATGACACGAAAATCTAACAGCGTCATTAGATAAAAAATGAAATTGTCCTACTAATGAAGTTAATTGATAATTATGTAAATATAATTGGAATAATGTGATGTGTTATCGCCTTAATTAGGTTTGTTGTTTAATTAAATTATATTTTTACTAGAGTGCGACTATCTTCTGACATTTATACTTGTCCATATTTTGTTGATTATCTGTTCAAAATTCGAACGTGTTAGAACGTAACTTTTTAAATTTTAACGGCTCAAGAATGAAGTTATTAAAAGTTATTGACTTATTTGATTGAAATTAAAAACCGATTATATCGTTGTCCTAAGACAGAGTATCTAAATACTCTTTCTTGGATTCTATAGATTTTAACAAAACAAAATGTAAAAATAAATTTTAGCATTAGCCAGTGTGTGTACCTATGTACCTACCTATGTTGTTTCACGTGAATAAAATAATGATCAAATTGTAATTAATAATTTCAGTTTTTTATAATATTAATCCGGTTAACATGAAAGGCTTTGCATACTTAGGTTAAACTTATTTTTAACTTTTGATCATTCTTACATAGACTTTCGACAAAAACAATTTCTGAAACCCAATTCGTACTCTTCGGACATTGCTACGATTGTAGTCATTCTTCCGCTTTAGACAATATGTGTGTGCGCAATACACGAAATCAAAGCTCGCTTCCAAGTATGAGAATCGAGTCCCCGAACAAAAGTTAGCAAACAAATCTGCAAAAGCGGCGATTGTCAAACACAGCTGCCAGAAATGTGATCTATTATAATTTCAATATTTGATCATCTTGTCCGTTTGTCGGTCTGCCAATTTCGAGTGAGTTGCCATTAAACCTACATGAAAATTAAGAATTAGGTACTTACCTAAGTAAAAAGTGTTATTCATCATACTAATATTTTAAATACAAATATTTTAAATGCGAAAGTGTGTCAGTCTGTCTGTTACCTCTTCGCGCCCAAACCCCTGAACCAATTTTGCTGAAATTTGGTATAAGGATACTTTGAGTCCCGGGAAAGGACATTAATCCTTCGATCGTGGATTCTTGGAAATCTATTGTTATTCTATTGAGTCTCGCCCACCGGTGAGCTTATGGGCTTGATTGGTTAAAGATAATTTTTATTCCGGAAAAATGTACGGTTCCCGCGCGTTAAACGAATTATTGGCACAAAGGTGTTGTGGGCGTCATCTCGGCTGATTGTTAATTTGTTGGCTGCTATACCATACATATTTTTATATTAAGGCCATAATAATAATATATTAAAAATTATTTAAATTGTAATTTGATACTAATTACATAATTAGGTAAACACCTAATTACTTTTGTGAAAAATAAAAAGTCGTTGTGAAAAAAAAAAGTTTTTCGGAAGTTAATGTGAAAATCGTTGTTCCATCCGTCAACGCGTCGTCTCCCACACTCGGCGCGCTGTCAAACAGCGTTGTTTTAAAATGTGCTACAGAATCACACTCAGCTGCTGCACAGAGTATGGTACACATAGATCATGTAAAAGGCCTGATAGACGCACGAACTTCGCGGGTTTTAAGTTCGCGAACTTACTCGGCTCGACGTCGCGTCGGTGACACACGAGAATCGCTCACACTTGATTACCATGTCTACAGGCTCGCGGCTCGCGGCTCTTTAGGCGATTAAGATCGTCGAGCCATAAATCCGCGTACTTACTCGCACGTCTGTCACCCCCTTAACAAAACAAAGTGATAATACTTTTGGGTGTGTATAATGTGTCCCTTATGCAGAGTTAACTGTGAAAGTGGCAGCGGTAAAAGAGTTTTGACTTCTTTGTTTCTTAAGAAACGCCCCACTGTCATAAATATCCCCATAAAATAATTATTATTAAATAAAAACCCTTTAATTTAATTAAATAACTATGATCAAAATTCGTGTTTACTGAATTAATGAAATTGTACTAGGTCACACTAGGTGTGACTCAATTCCTAAAGTTTTATAGATTTGACAAAGTTATTAAGTTAATAAAGCATAAAAATAATATCCTTATATTATTATGACCCTCAACTGAGAGAACTCAGCGTCGCCGCGACAAAACCAGATTTTTATAATAAACCAAATTACAATAATTGTTAAAAAAATAATGACAAATCATTATCCAATCCAAAGTAATCATAATTAAAAATTTAATATATTATACAAAAAAATAACAATTTTAGAAAATTTTCTCAAATAAAAGGAAAAAACTCTCTCTCACATCACTACCCTGTGGTGTTTAGTGTTCCCATCAGTCAGTGTGTAATCCTGGTCAAATATTTGACAACTGATCATCCCCGGCAGAGTCCCCGGTTAGCGCCGTTTGAGTCTCGCTTTCGATACATCATTTTAAAGTTTTCATTGATAGTTTAATAAGGTACAAACATATAAAAGTAGAAGATATCAACATACACATTAATAGACATACTTCTTTGAAAAATAGTTTTTTCTTTAAAAAATGTACGGTCCCTGCGTGATAATCGATTTTTAGGGCAACATTTGCGGGCGTCTTCTAGTACCTACAAGACTTCTCTTCTTCTATCTAATAAGTTTGTAATACATAATATTAATTATGATTTATGAAGACTTTGTTTGTACGGTTAGGCTTTATAACTGCTAGGTAGGGATTGCAATCCCGCAAAGCGGGATCCCGCGCCAATTATTGATCTGCTGGATCCCGCACCTAAAAAACGCGGATCCGCGGATCCCGCATGACCCATTTACTTAATTTCTCGGGGAGCCCATATGATGAAAGTTTTGATAGCAGTGCTTTGTGCTGGAAAACCCGATCAAAGGCCTTCGTAATGTCCAAACTAACAGCCAATGCCTCTCCCTTCGACACAATAGCCTGAGCCCAACGATGAGTAAGGTACGCCAAGAGATCACCAGCCGAGTGACCCTTACGGAACCCGTACTGTTTGTCACTTAGTAATCCCTGGCCGTCCAAGTATCGAAGGAGCTTGCTATTGATAATTGATTCCATTATATTATTATAAATTGGTTAGAGTGATTGGTTTGTAATTGGAAGAATTTGAGTGTTCACCTTTTTTTGGGATCGGGTACACCAAGGCTATCTTCCAGGAAGCCGGTACAATGCCAGAAGAACAGGAAAGCCGAAAAAGACGCGTTAAGAGCCAACTCTGGAGCATACTTTTTTAATACAATAAGAAGGATTCCGTCAGGCCCACTAGACTTTTGGATATCAAGGAAACGGAGGGCTATTTGCGCTGAACGCCGCTGATGAAACCAAATATCCGACATGACGCTCGTGCATCGCAGTATGGTCGGCGGTTTCTGTCCCCCGTCATCTCGGGTCAAGTTTGACGCAAAGAACTTACCCAGAACATCTAATTTGCATGGGCCAACGATCCATTTTCGACGTGTAGGGTTGTAGGTTGGTAGGGTTGGCTTGCAGAAATTCCCTTCAATAGCTGTGGCCAGAGACCAGAATGCTCGGGTTCTCGAAGGGAAGCGCTCGAGTCTCTTACCAATTCTATTGAAGTGCTGTTTCTTTGCCCGAGTGATCTCTTTCTTGAGTACTTCATTTTATAAGTACTGGTATTTAAATCCCGAGCAGATACTGCATTGGTCCAGGATTGGTAAGCCTTCTGCTCCGTCCGTCCGTCTACCGTCTACATCTGGGATTTGCAAAGACGTAGCAACCAGTTGTGTTAAGTCGTTCGCATGGGCAAAGTCACAAACAGATCTTTCCGCATGATCAGTTTTACTGGAATTGAGCCAGTCGGCGTGGTACGCGTTAAAGTCGCCAAGTATTATGATCTCTGCAGATGGGATCTGCTGCTGCACTAAATCTGAAGCAGCTTGCAGGTGTTCAAAGAGTCAGTCCGTCTTGGGGTCAATAATGTTGAGAGGTCCCTGACTTCAAGATTGCTGAGGCATTAAAAGCATTTTAATTTTAAGGTCTGATTAGACTAGAGCGATTAAATAATTTCTTTGTTATTTTGTTACAAAACAAATATTTTTGTGGCATAATATGAGCCATTTTTTGTTAATAAAGTTGATTTTTAACAAAACATAAACCTGTAGCTTAAGTTTATTAACATAAATTCAAACATGCGGAATATAAATCCCGCGGGATTGGCCAATCCCGCAAATCAATCCCGCGGGATTGAATAAGGTGCGGGATTGCAATCCCTACTGCTAGGCCGAATTGGATGAGACCAAGCAAAAGAGTTGACCACGGAGGAGAATAAAGGCTACCTTTGTGTTACAAAATGTACTACTCTATCTTTTTAATTCATTTTATTTGCATTTAAAATAATCATATAGATAAAACAGGTCTCTCTGGATAATTATTCTCCACTTTTATTTTAAATTAATTTAGATTTTTCATTGTGAATAATCTTAGGTGACCTAAATGTGCCTATCTTTCCACTAGGCTAGGTTTTGCAATCTAGCTTCATAAGCCTTCTAGTGTGAAAATTTTGGTGACACCTTTGTACAGAGTTATCTTTTTATCTTATTATCAAATAGGTAGATACTAGGTAATGTTACTTGCAAATAAGAACTGTGCATTTTTCGGTTTAAAAACTATCCTTTATACTTTGAGTAAGTGTCTCTATAGTCTATACCAATAAGCTTAGCAGTCTAATAAACTGGCAACAGTGATACAGGTATATTTTTGGGTGTATAATATTAAAGTAAAAACGGGAATTAATTATTTTACGTCGGAAAGCAGTTAAAGCAACAACGTGTCTTTACTCTTTATGAGGAGGTGAGGACAGTAAAAGCCTTATAAATATAGCGTTGTTAATTGGTTAACTTTTTGACGTTAAAGCCTACCAAAAACACTAGTGAGTATATAAACTTTAGACGAAAAAATCTCAATTCAATTCAATTCAATTTCTTTATTTGCCAAATGTGAGTTAGTAAAGATGTTAGTAGATTTTACAATGGTACCATCACATTTGCCCAATCGAGCATGCAAATGTTTATAGCTTATAAACTACAATATAATATTATGAGATACTTATTACTATTCTTACAAATTAACAAAGTATAAATTTTATTCCAAAAGTGTTATTATAAAATAAGCTAATAAATGTGCTGTATCATGGTTAACATATATATTACAAATTGTCAATAGTAATAACTAATAAGTAATTATATAGGTAAGTAATTATACATAACAAAATCTATTATTTTTCATTAAATAATTCATTACTTATTTAATTGTAGAATTATTATTATTATTTCAAAAGTCAAATTAAAGGAATGGATTTTATTATGTCAATTATAGTCAATTTACAATTACATTAATTATTAATTATCAAAAAAATAAGAATATCATCATGTCATACAATTCATTAAAAAATATTTTCATTTAAAAAGTCGTTTACAGTATAATAGCATTTGTCAATTAAGAATTTTTTTAGATTTCTTTTAAACATACTTAAGTTTTCAATTTTTTAGGGTTCCGTACCTCAAAAGGAAAAAACGGAACCCTTATAGGATCACTTTGTTGTCCGTCTGTCCGTCTGTCAAGACCCTTTTTCTCAGGAACGCGTGGAGGTATGAAGCTGAAATTTATATCAATTACTCAGGTCTACTGTCCCTTGAAGCTGTGAAAAAATCAAACTTCTAAGCCAACGCAATCAAAAGATACAGCCGTTTATGCCGCAAATTTTCGACACTTGCAAGGGAATCAAAACCTACAGGGTGCTTCCCGTGAACTCAGAATCTTGAAATTTGGTACGAAGCAACGTCTTATAGCATAGATAAAGGAAAAATTACGAAAACCATAAATTTTTAGTTACATCACATAATATATTTTTTTTTAATAATTTTAAACTTACTACCCATTTCCTCATAAATGCGTAGAGGTATTAAATTGAAATTCATACCAAATACTTAGGTCTATAATACCTTTAAGCTGTAACAAAATCAAACTTCTATGTCAACGCAATCAAAAGAAACAGCAATTTAAGCTGCATATTTTGGTTTGTACGGAACCCTCGGTGCGCGAGTCCGACTCGCACTTGGCCGGTTTTTTTATGTCCTTAGGCAATCTATTATAAATAGGGTACTACTGGTGGTGTCACTAAAATGTTCGCACAGGACATAGGGGCAGCTCACAAGGTCTTTAAGGAGATTAAACTTAATAAGGAAATAACACAGGCACTGACCGGGCACGGTGGGCTCTCTGGGTATCTGTACCGCTTCAAGTGCAAAGAGAGCCCATCGTGCAGGTGTGACCCCAGTAAAATAGAAGATGTACCACATCTTCTAACAGAATGCCCAATATATTCGAGGCCAAGATATGATCTGGAGATGAAAATAGGACAAGATATAAATGTTGATAATATAAAGGAAATCGTAAAAAACAAGAAAAATAGGGAAGAATTTTTGATATATTGTGTTAAAGTAATAAAAGAAGTAAACAGTATGAACAGAACAGAAAATAGAAACAGAAGATATTAAGTGTGTAGGCATAAGATAGTATAAATTATTGTATTCGGAACATAAATCCCTCGAATGAAAATCAGGGACACGAGTAAAAAAAAAAAAAAAAAAAAAAATCTATTATAAATTAATGTTACCATGCCTAGTACTCCCTTTTGCATAAATGTTGTGTTACGAGTTATAGTCCCAACTCTTAGTTTAAGTCTATTGCTTTTGTGTTTTGGGAATATATCTATATTGGTTTTAACTTAACTCAGTAACCGAGGAAAAGTAAAGTTATGTTTTAGTTCCCCAAAATTGTAACCTCGTGTTTCATTTTAATAAAAAAAGTTCTAATTAGGTCAACACTTCTATCTTTACGCATTTTAAATTCACACAAAAAAACAATTGTAAATTCAAATTCGAAATTGGAACAGATGCGATAAGTGTGAGGAAGAATGTTGTAAGACTGTGGGGGAGTGTTAGTTGATGTATGTGCCACTTCCCCCTCATGATAAACATGAATTATGACGTCACGATATGCGTATAAAGAAAATGAAGGTTTAGTTAACGTAATATGGTTGGACTAAGAATTTTGATGAATGAAGTTTGATCAATAATTGATTATTTTCATGGAATATTGACGGAAGGATCGCCATAGGCCACAGCGAAACTATATATTTTTTGTAGTTTTTAAGGTAATCCTATTATCAGTAATCACCATAAAAATAAAGACATCGTTTTAACAATGAATTAGGCTTTTGCATACGTGCATTTGCTGTAATAGTCCACCCAAAGAATAGCCCAAAAGCAGGTGTAGAGTGCGTGAGCTGCAACTTAAGCAATTTCTTCAGAAATGTGTTTAGGATGCCTAGAAGATAAACATACTAAAAGTCCCCGCCTCTAGGGGTCGAGCCGGAGTGGGGGGAGGGGGTTAAAGTTCCCGTTTTTGAGTTTTTGGCTCATATCTTTAAAACGGTACATCGTAAAGAAAAAGTGTCTTCCACATAATAAAAGCTACTAAAATTTACTACAACTATGTCATTTACACTATGTATATATCTCCAATCATTGCCATGCTATGAGCTTCTAAAGTGGTCGATTTTCAAAAACACACATCAAGTAAGTCTAGGGACATTTGTATTTTATGAAATCTATCAGGATTTTTGGAGACAGTAAATGACAGAATTATACCTTATTTTATAGCATTTCATAGAACATAAAAAACTTTCCCATTTTTTTTTGTTTTTAAGAAAAAAATCATTGGCTTTTTCTATGGTCACCGAAAAGTTATATGGCAAAAAATCTTTACTTCGCTTTACAAGACCGAAAATTTCATTCGAATGAGAGAAAATATTTTACATTTTTATTGCTAATAGTAAAATTAATAATAATGAATTTTATTCGTTACTTAGTATTGAGTATTTTTACCTAAAATACATTTTTTTGTCTTTCTTCGGTAAAGGCCCTATGTTCTTTGTGATTTCGTTTTTCTGGTATATATCTTATTAGAAAATCTCTGAAATATATTTAACACTACATGTTTTAGTCGCAGTAGATATATTTCATGTCAGAAAACCTTGGAGACCAGGCCAAAACCAGAATAATCTGGTCGAATCAACCCAATATTACGTCGATGCAACTAGTAAAAAGGCTCCAGGAGAGCAACCAATCTCTAGAAACCGACCAAACCGTGCAGAGGAGTTTCCATTAAGTTGGTCCTTAAGACGTCAAACTATTTTGTAATCTAGCATTGAAATGTGAAAAATGCGGAAGGTTTCTTTTTCATGAGTTTGTGAGATCGACCATGGTATCACTAAGAAATTGTCTCTGATGCCGGTGCTGATGAAAATTTCGGCTTGAATTTCATCTCGATTTACTACAATCACTTGTTCGGATAATTCCGCGGTGAGTTTACCATCTTCGACCAGCTCTGGAGAGCCATTATTCGTCCCATTAGGTTTTACCATTATTTATCTCACAAACTCATGAAAAGGCAACCTTCCGCATTTTCCACATTTCAATTCTGGATTACAAAATATTTTGACGTCTTTTGAATTGCTTAGGTTGCAGCTCACGCACTCTACACCTGCTTTTTTAAGTGGACTATAAGTAGGGTTACCAACTATACTGTTTTAAACAGTATTATACTGTTTTTCACTCAATTATACTTTTAACTGTTGAACAAAAATAAAGTATACAATATACTGTTTTCAGCATCAACATGCAAACACATTAGTAATATAACGCCTTTACAAAACAGACGACTTGGCAGCATGGGCTTAGATGATAGATCCCTTTGCCTTTCCCGTATAATGGACAATTATTATCGATTAATTTAATTAAGAATGAGCTACAAATTTACTTTAATTTAAGCTACAGTTGTGGTGAAACGTATGATATTTTTAAAAATGATGATAAATTATTGAGCTGTGCGAGGAGTACTAAAAATATGTTTAAAATAAATAAAAAATAAAAATACTGTTCATATGTCTGAAATACTGTTTAATTTTCTTCGTAAACCTAAATATACTTTATTTCTTGAAAAAAAAGTTGGTAACCCTAACTATAAGGCGTAGTTTTGTTACTATGTTTGTGTGGCAATTGGCACACGAGGCGTAGTTTATACAGCGTGGTTTGCGTTACAAGTCCTCGCTTGTTTAATTATTTATTTATATTAGGCTAAATACTAAGATAAAATTTATTTTTTATACATTTAGCTAAAAGCACTTACAAGTGATACAACCTTAGCACTTTTTAATGTGAAACAGTAGAATTTTCGTCATACAGTAATTGCATCCATAGTAAAAGCTGCTTATATTCAGGAATATATTCATTTAGTATTCTCAAAACGTAATAAATAAAAACGTAATAAAAAAAAGTATATCATGGCCACTGGCCGCATTAAGCAAGTTTGTTGCTGACAAAAAATTAACAAAATATGGCAATTCTCCTAATTAATTTAGCCAAGTAAAGCTAAAGTAATTACAAACTATTAACATTTTAAACTCATACATCTAGAGGAAAAGAAAATATTGTCCACCTTTATATTACCTTGGAGCCTCAATAAAATAAGCCTAAAGTCAATACTATAAGGGTTTTTTAAAGGTAAAATAAACATAAACAGAGTGTGCTTGAAGTATAAAATGATCGTATATATGCTAAAGATGTCGTCTGTACCTTATACAGGTAGTTGATGGCATATTGTAAGGGCTTATTAGCATGATTTGTACACTATTATGTAGTCGAAGTAGTAAAGTATAGTTTAGTTATATAGTAACTCTATTATACAGTAATAGGTGGTAAGTAGCGTAGTGTTGTTTTGTTTCAGTAACAGTGGCGGGACTTTTCATTGAAACTTGTGTAGTCCCTTTAGTCCCTCACTAATAAGTCCCCGGGTTGCACTAGTAAAACCAATAGGTGATATTGAACTTAGACTTTATTATGCCAAAACGAACACCCGTTCATTCAGACAAGGCCTCACGCAGTGACTGCGCGTCGTCTCTACTCTCTAGCTAGTTGCATACGTCGCCTCCCAGACAAAACTGCTGACACTCGCACATTCACACATACATGGTCCCTACACTTGCAAAACCGAATTAATCGCGTAATTCGATTTACGACTCGAATCAGACATCGATTTTGATTAAGATTAAGTAATTGTGAGCATAGGTATAGCTTGTCAAAAAATAGTAGACGACGAACACAATTTTTAAATCGTATAAAAAGTATTAAAAACTTTATTAAATCATATGAAAATCATGTTAGGTTCAGGGCCCCGTCGCGCGTTCTTATGAAATTATGAGGTTTTGTTTCGAATTTTCGATTCCAACATTAAATGTAGAATTAAATATTGGATAGTATGATCCCAAATGATCCCAAAGCTCTTTTATTACAATATTCCTTACTCTCAAGCTTTGAGGGTATTTTAATATTTAGATAATGGCCGCTCCCGCCAATAAAATTATGCAGAGGATCTCTAAGCGCTTATTTTCTCAAAATGGTTCCGTTTTTATGAAATCTTCTAGGAGATAAAAACAAAAACAGATTTTGGTTCGGTTGGAAATGTTCTGTTCGATTTACGAAAATTTGAATATTATGTTAAACATTTTTTGTCAAAAAGGACAATAACTTTATTTAGCCCAAACGACGAGGTACTCGTAGGTTATTAAATATATTATGAAGTTTTGTGGCTTATTTCGTGGTTTGGACCATATTATATAAGTTCATACGCGCTGAAAAGACTAGATCCATGCTAATATTATACATGGGAAAGTGTGTCTGTATATCTGTCTCTCTGTTACATCTTCACGCCCAAACTGCTGAAATTTATTGAAATTTTGTAATGCATGGGTGACTCTTCGTTCGCTCACAGGTGACATTACCTTTTGAATTTAATATGAGCCCATGTACCATCGAGGGAATTGATTCCTAGGCAGTTGACGGACCTACGTCACGTGGTCGGCTTATGTCAATTCAATGGTGTCTTTACTAAGTTCTAACACACTAGGCCGAAGTTACGCGGCGTAAATTCCGCATGATTACGCCCGCAATGTATTTTAAATTGTCGACGACACACTATTCCGTCGCGTTCCGTCCGTATTTTGTATGCGTTTGACATTGCGGATGTAATCATGCGTCGCGTAACTTCGGCCTACTGTGTTTAGACACGCTGTGATCGGTCGGATGGGTTTGACGTAACGCGACCAAATTATTTAGGTCCGTCAACTGCCTAGGAATCAATTTCCTCGATCGTACAATATAGCTACAGAATATATACAAAATCCTACCAATTCGTAAGCATAGATGCAGTTTCTTTAAACTTATACAAAACGGCACGAAATCTAATTTGGAGCGTATTTGGACACGGATGTATATCTACTTGAAGAGTCAGTCAGTAAAGAAAAAATATTGAAGAAAAAAAAATCAAAAGCGTTGTAATAATAAACAGAAAATATGTGTAATTGACTTTTGTACACCTAACATAAAATTATAATAATATGCATAATTAATTTATTTTGTCTCTTAATTGCAAAGTGGAAAACTTCTGTAACGAGCGTTTCAGGCGACAAAGCGCGCTTTCATCAGGATCCCTTTTGCTCGTTCTTTACAAAGCCTCTTCCAGCAACCTTCCTCCGTGGCGACGCGTTACATTTGCATTCCATCAGGTTTATTTCCCTGGTGAATTGGTATCGGAGATCTGAGAAATCAGAGAATTGAACACGTCGCCTATACCTTTGTTTGAGTTGGGCTTTCTTTTCTATATTATGATTAGATGTTCCGCGCGGCTTCGCCCGCGTAAATTTTTAGACGTGGGAGAGCCATGCTTCGGCACGAATGGGCCGGCTCGACCGGAGAAATACCACGTCCTCACAGAAAACCGGCGTGAAACAGCGCTTGCGCTGTGTTTCGCCGAGTGAGTGAGTTTACCGGAGGCCCAATCCCCTACCCTTTTCCCTTCCCTACCCTTCCCTATTCCCTTCCCTACCTCCCTATTACTCCTTAAAAGGCCGGCAACGCACCTGCAGCTCTTCTGATGCTGCGAGTGTCCATGGGCGACGGAAGTTGCTTTCCATCAGGTGACCCGTTTGCTCGTTTGCCCCCTTATTTCCATAAAAAAAAATTAGATGTTTCACAGAAAAATTAGTCCATAAAAAAATCCTATGATCCTTTACGTGGTTCTACTTCTTATCTGATCCAAATAACAGAAAAAATGCTCTAGTAGTTCGTTAGATAAGCCCTTGCAAATAATTTCCTCCATTTTTTCCGCATTTTCCTCTATTTCTTCGTTTTCATTAGTTTAAGCGTAATAAAATATAGCCTATAGCCTCCAACAATAACTGGACTATCAAACACTGAAAGAATTTTTCAAATCGGACCAGTAGTTCTTGAGATTAGCGCGTTCAAATAAGCCCTTTCAAATAATTTACCCCGTTTTTTCCACATTTTCCTCTATTCCTTCGCTCCTATTAGTCTTAGCGTGATAAAATATAGCCTATAGCCTTCCTCGATAAATGGACTATATAACACTGAAAGATTTTTTTAATTTGACCAGTAGTTCCTGAGATTAGCGCGTTCAAACAAACAAACTAACTAACAAACTCTTCCGCTTTATAATATTAGTTTAGATGTGAGAGTCGCGAGAAAGAAAAGAAAGAGAGAGCGAGGGACGAAGAGGAGAGTACTTAAGGTGACGCCGCGTTAAAGTAAAAAATCGTGTTGGATATGTTTTAGATTTCTTGTTTTCTATCAGAGGTCGGCCCGGCCTCTCATAGAAAACAAGCAATGGAACAGCAAAAAAAATGGAAAAGGCGTATGCGACAAAATGGTTTTTGTCGCGTAGTTTAAAAATCATAAAAACGTTTCATTTAAGCTATGGGCAAATTAAAGTGTATGCTTGAAACAATTTACATACAAATTTTGGAAGCTTAAATCACTCTCCTCTGTTAGCAAAATAGGAATCCCTTTTTTTACAGATGTCTTTTTGATTGATTATTGTGTGTTATAAAAGTTGACCAATCGTGTTATGCTATGGGTAATTCAAAGACACAGACATGATGAATACTGAGAATGAACTTCAATTTCTTAGTTTTAGTCATTGCATAGAAAAATCGATATCGCTACAGCCAAATTATCAAGGCTTCGCCTTAAGGTACGAAAATAAAAGTGCAATGCCTTCTTTTATGGCTGAAAATTATAATTAACTAGATGACGTCCGCAACTCCGTTGCGCCAAAATTGGTTTTTCGGGCGGGAACCGTAAATTTTTCCGGGATAGAAAGTATCCTTTGTCCTTTCTTGGGACTGAAGGTATCTCCATACCAAATTTCAGCAAAATCGGTTCGGCGGTTTGAGCGTCAAGAGGTAACAGACAGACACAATTTCGCATTTATGATATAAGTATGGATGAGCGGTAGATAAACACAAACTAAAAAATCTGTAGATTGCTTTTTACACCTTAAATTTTTATGAAGCTATATTGCCGAAAAATCTGTGGACGCGGCTTCTTTGATGTCTAACAGGTGCTTAAACTATATTTTATCATCTAATTATATCAATTGACACGATCTACCGATTTTAGTGAAACAAAAATTCAGTGCGAAGTAAACAAACTGATTAAATCAGGAGTATAAAATGCGAACTGGTTGCTGAGCTGGTTGTAGGGAACCTGATCTTTGTGTTTTAATTATTATTTGTCACCTGAGGCTAGTGCAAATCGGACTAGACAAAAAGATCAAAATAATAGTAATCTAGTGCTAGCTGTAACGGTTGAGACAGTCAGACAGACAGACTGCGATTAAGTCTAGTACCTAATAGTTTTTACCTTTTGAGTAGGGGGATGCTCTGAATAGGCAAGATTTATTTTTGTAATAGATGTAGAATAAAAACTTTCAGGCTAGGACATGATTCGATTTCTAGAATTTTTGGGAAAAGTCTGAGCCTGATTTTTGTCAGCGGAACGCGAAGCGAGTGAGGCCGTGGCTCTCTCCAGTTAAAAATATCAATGATATGAGACCCTACTAATATTATCTTTGATGAAAAGACAACTATACCTATATAATCCATCTTAATTCTTACCCCATAAACAAAACATGTCTTGACCGTAGTTAAATATATAAAAAGTGCCCGTCCGTTGCAATATATTGTACTAATTAAGTGAGGGTAGGTGTACAAACATGTGTTTTTACGTGAATTACGACTTATGCCGTTGTGCCTTGCCGCAATTAAATACGAATGGTATTTTTATGACTTACTACACTTCTTTTTTGTCGTAGGGCATTTCAGTATGATATTTATTAATTAATTACTCTAGATATTCGTATTGTAGTTAATCCACAGTCCATACTAATATTGTAATTATGCGAAAATGTATGTTTATTATGTTTAAGAGGGCGACTAACGCAAAAAATCAAACATCGTCCTTCTCTCTTCACACTCACGCCCGTCTTTCATATGCCAGATGAAAAAGAACGACGCGGAATCATCGCCAAGTTAGTTTTTTCTTAGCACCTCGATAAATAAACAACATTTTAAAAATCCGCTAGGTCAGTTTCTTAATGATAGAATTTTATACAATGTATTAAAATATGAACTTAGTTTAATGCACAGTTATGGCAATGTATGAAAAATTTGTGAAAATTAGGTGCATATTTGTGACTTTTTTCCATCGAGAAATTTTTATGATATCGTGTTTCCGCTCGGTTGGATCCTCGAAAATATAATGTAGCATCTATGTTTAGAAAATGAAAGAATTCGGGCCTTATTTTCAAGTATAAAAATGAATTATAAAATCGACCATTTATGGTTAGTCGCCCCCTTAAACCGCTTATCCAATTTTGTAGTTAATAATCCTATAAAAGGAAATGAAATATAGTTCTCATGATCTTTTGAGTCTATGAGCTATGTGAAAAATGCATGCACTGTATTCAATAAGCTTAAGGCCGTCCCCCGAGCAAACGACCTTGGCCATACATTTGCCGCGTTGCCGAGAGCGTATCAAACCCCTATTTTTTGTACTTATCTTATTTCAAAATTGACCTAAAAAAAATTTTAATCGGGGAATATGTAGTTTATGATAATCTCGATCTATTTGCGTGTGTTTCAAATAAAAGTAATTTGTAAATCCTAAGGAGATGCTGAATGTATGCTTGAATTTTAATAAATTGGTTTTACTTTGGAAGCTGATATAATTACTATAATAAACAAAAATAGAAAATTTAAAACGGGGAAAGGAATGTTGATATTATACTGAAGATTATTACTGTATTTTTATTATAACTTTGTAGCTTTCAAATTATGAGTTTATAGGGCTTGAAATACGGTAAATTACGGTATCTCCGTAAGGAACGCCCTTAAGAATAAAACTGAACTCTTGTAAAGATACGGACTATTAAAGATTTACCTGAAAACCCCTTGGTAGCTCTTTTAATGATAATATCCAAATTTTTATGGTCGCAAATATTGACAGATACCTATATCAGGGACAATATTAAATGATATTATTTTCTATTGAAATCTGTAATTTTGTCTATTCTTTCGCTGACAGTAACCTCTTTAGCTAAGCTAAGCTAAACATGCAGCCAATACCTAATGTCTACAGATTATAACGAAGTCAGTAACAACTTCAGTAACAGTTAACAATTTGTGTTACAGTGTTGTCCGTTTGATTTCGTTTTGCTCAATCTGCGTTTACCGCGAACAGCTGTAAAACGCGTCGGGTACAGTCGCGCTTAGCCCGTAATCTATACTAATATATTAGAATTATTTATTCATATTTTAATTTAAAATTAAATGCGACAGTGTGTCTGTCTGTTACCTTTTCACTCCCAAACCGCTGCAACGATTTTGCGGGGTATGAACTATGAAGATACCTTGAGTCCCGGGAAAGGACATAGAATCCTTTTTTATCTTGGAAAAATGTATGGTTCCCACGCGATAAACGAGTTTTGGTGCAGCGGAGTTGCGGTCATCTTGCAGAGAATATTTAGGGCTCTACTAGCACAGTATACAGGAAACAATCCGACCTAAAACTGACATGATGGACACGTCGTATCAGACTATTGACAGAAACCGTGCATACCTCGATTTGTTTACCAGAACCACTGTCGCCAAACTCACAAAAACAAACCGAGAATAGACTAGAAACGTTGTCAAACTACGTTATTAAATGTTGTTAAACGTCGAACAAAACTTTTGATTTACTCTAGCGTGAAAACATTGCAGTGACATAATATCCTATTACACTATGAAAAGTTTTGGGCTATTTTAATATAATTACTATAATGAGGCTTGGAAATTCGAATTAACGAAAAAGACGATTTTTTCTTCTATCAATTCTGTAAAATGTGCATATAAATAGCCTATCCTAAATTTTGAATACTCCAACAAACTAGTCGGGTTTTCAACTTTATTAAAGTTAAGCGTTGTGTGCGCGACGATACTCTTTGTACTGAAAGACAGTTAAGCACTGACGCCGGCGACTGATGTTAATGACTGTACATTTCCCTGTAACTCTAACCTTTGACTATTCCCACTAACTGCGCTGGGCGGGGCCTCGGGCGGATTTCAGGAATTCCAATTTGACACTTATTTTTTTTATTTGACGGCAAATGTTTCGTGCTGAAACTTTTGCCACAGAACTATCAATTAGTCGTTGTTTGCTTTAGTTAATTTCAAAGCTCTAATTATAACAATTTATTATTTTTTATCGGCGACACGTCACTTTTCAATTTTAATCATAGCACTCTTAATTAATTTATAATAAAAGCTTTACAGCCGCGTTAGTGTTATCTTTTTATTGAATTTTGAACTAGACGCAATACCATTTTCGCGGAATTTTTAATTTAAAAATGTCAGTGTTTAAATTTGGAATCACTGTACCATTTGTGTGAATCATTTTAAATGTTTTTTCTATTCAGCGGCAACAGTTTTATGCCGGTGTTATCTTTTTAATTTCGAATTAGAGGCAATCTCATTTTCGCGGCATTCTATCTTTGATTTTAATGTTTAGGTTTCTGCGTTGGATGAACAAATTTTCGCTATTTTTAACCGTTATAGATAAGTCGTCCATTAAGGTTTATGAGCTGGCATTCCACATATCGACGCTCGCACCGCCTACATCTTAAATTATCTTACCCTCCGAGTATTTTTGTCTGTGGTCGTGTTTATGGTTGAAAAAAAAATACGATGCTGAAAGTGTGCTGAAAGTCGTACTTCCATAATAAAATCCTATACCGTAGGTAACGATATTGTGCGATGTCTTTGGATTTTAGGCTTATTTTATTTACCGATGAGGTTTTTGTTATCTGACATTAGATTCTAAGTGTTACGTAGTATACAGTTTATATCCTCTTTGATAAAATAAACACACATTATAGAATAAATAAAGTTTGCGATAAATTTAAAGTTAATTTATTCTTATGTGTCAGGTTGCATAATATAATGTTCTTTACAAAATATTAAACGCTACAAAACTTTATCTTTTGTAAATGTGTCCGAAGCCATCCGATGAGTGTGGTTTTTCCATTTCCACATATCGGCGTTCCACTCGGTGGCCATTTTTTCATTCGAGAGCTGACGTTGGAGCTATTTCCGGTGTTTTTTGGCCCTTTTTTTGACAGTCACTCGTCTGAAATGCTTGTATATTTTACTGATATATTATACTAGATGATGCCCGCAATTTTGGCGAAAGTTTGCGGAAACTGTACAGTTTTCTGCGATAAAAACTATAATTTGAGCCCCGGGAAAAACATACCCACTTTTTTTTCGAAAAAAAAACTTATTTATTTATTTATTTATTTAGGTATCTCCTAAGTATATTTCTTCTGTATATTTCATATTTAGTAGAGTAGGTCTCAGAATGAGCAGTTTAAGCGGGTAGGGAAAACATGTAATTTGTTATCATAGATTCATTTTTTCCGGCATCGTAGATAATTAAAAATATACTAAGAGAATGGACCTAACGCTAGACACTGAACTAATAGATGACACTTATGACAAAAATACCATAAAAATAAGAATTACTTTAATTATTTCTCACTACTGTAAATTTTATAAGCTTCTCAAGCTATCTGTTGAATTGAAAAAATATATTAGAGACGCCTTCGGGAACAAAATTTTAAAATGGGATCAGTTTTCGTAAATAATATGACCGCGTCAACACACGCTCGGCAATTTCTTAGCAAATAGGTTAAGGAAGGCGAAATTTTGCACGTAAGTTTTGAATACATTTATTTGATTTTTTGTAATTTCTATTGATTTCATTGGATTAATGGTCATGTTGTATACACTAATTAATGTTTATTTAAGATATTTTATCCATTTTCCCTAACAATATAAAGGGTGTCTACTATTACTTCTTGAAAATGTAAAAAACCTAATAGTTGACATGGATCTCATCTTTGAGTTTTGCAATACATACTAAAGTTATTTGTACTTTATTCTACTGCAAAAATCATCACTATTCTCTGAAAATATAATTCTATTAACAATCTAAGAACTAAGAACTACTGCACCTAAAAATTGACATGGTGTCTAATATTAGACCTTGCACTGATCTAAAAATCGATTGCTTTAGTTTTTTAGCAGTAAAAAAAAAAGAAAAAGGAGAGCTGAGAAATGAAAGAAGAAAAAAGAAGAGGCAAAAGAAGCATGGAGACTAAAGACTGAAAATAAATTTGCTAGGAAAAAAAGGACGGGTTGCACTCCGGGAGTGCCGTGCCGGCAGTAGTGAAAACTTGATTATTAACGTTGTGCATTTTTTAACCCATTTTTTATGAAAATCGATTATTAAAAAATTGATTTTTTTAATTAATCGAAACCCTTACAATCGATTAAATTTTTAAGCCATTTTTTATGAAAATCGATTATTAAAAAATCGTTTTTTTTTATTAATCGAAACCCTTACAATCGATTAAATTTTTAACCCATTTTTTATGATAATCGATTATTAAAAAATCGATTTTTTTATTAATTGAAACCCTTACAATCAATTAAATTTTTAACCCATTTTTTATGAAAATCGAATTTTCAAATCGATTTTTTTAATTAATCGAAACCTTTATAATCAATTCGAGTTCGAGTTCGAGTTCGAATTCGAGTTCGAGTTCGAGTTCGAGTTCAAGTTCGAGTTCAAGTTCGAGTTCGAATTCGAGTTCAGAGTTCGAGTTTGAGTTCGACACAAAACACTACACACCAACCGTCTTACGGTTTTTCCAAACTTTTTCGATCAGCACAAGAATCTAACGCGAGTTTCACAGTTTTTACCCATCCCACAAAAGTGCTCAACGCCGCTAAAGAAGTTTTCACTTAAAAAATATGAAAAATAAAAATAAAAGGAAAGATAGTTTCAGTCTGAAAGAAGAATGAATAGAATCTGGAGACAACGTGGATAATATTTCTGAATCAGAAATATTATCCACGTTGTCTCCAGATTCTACATGCATCAGAAATTCTGATGCATGTAGTTACTATGATGAAGTAAATGAAATCTTTTGAAAAATGGCAAATAAAGATCTTATAATAGGAAAAAATGTAATGTAATATTGTTCTATGTCAACTATTAGTTCATATTGGTGTCTACTATTAGTGATGTTCGTTTTTTGTGATGTCATCTATTAGTACTTATGACAAAGTTTACAAAAATACCAATAATATATTTCTTAATTGATTTGTCAGAGAATTATATATAATATAAAATATATAATTCATAAATATATATATTTTATAGCATTCAAATGTTGCATGTTTCCTTAATTTTCTTCCCTTATAATACTTACTACGTCTTGATAATCCAGTGCGCTTAGCATACGCCAACGAGATATCTCACTCTCGAGATAATTAAGCACTACTCGTCTCATAATGTCAAAATCTCGACATTATCTCGATAAAACTCGATTAAAATGCTAACTCATAATAAGTAAACCCCTTTAAACCAAAGTAACCTCTGAACTAAATACAACATTAAACCAACAAATTCAACTTCCCTTTCGACTTCCTTTCGCAACCTTTCTAACCGAAAAGAAAACAAAAGCTAATGAAAACTCCGCGCGATTTGGCAAATCCCATAAAACCATTTGCCACCCCACGGCGGCCCGCGGTAAATAGTTGTAACTGAGAATATCGCGATAATGCGAGACACGCGCCATATGAAATTTGATGTCGTCTGATTAGATGTAGAGTAACGCGCAGAGAGACCGGTGGGAACGTATGTAGGCATGAATTCTGATTTCTTGTTAAATAACTTTAATTTCTTATAATTTTAATCAGACTTATTTTGCTAATTTGCTTACAATAATATTGTGTAAAAACGGTTTTACGGCAAAGGATGCCAGTTATAATAACATGAAAATTAACCTATTAACCCTCATAAGGACACCGGCGACCGCTATATAATAACAATAGATTTCCAAGAATCCGCGATTGAAGGATTAAAGCGGGTTTATGTAGTTTCTTGAACTCCGAGTCAAACTTGGTTAGCCTTCTGTAATATACAACTGAATTAATTATACTTACATTAATTAAGTCGATGTAATATTGGATCCTCAATTATATAATAATATCTAAAGGATTATAATTTATAAATATTCAAATTTAAAGAAATCCGTATAATTTAGATACACGAATTGTTAAATAATAACAATTCGTGTATCTAAATGATACTTGGCAAAATAAAGATTATTAGATCTTACCTTTCTTGATATGAATGAGATATAATTTAGTTTCCAATTGTAATTATTTATGTATTTAATTTGCAAAAGCAACATCAAACATGAATTCTGCACTGTACTCGTAACATGCAACTACATTGAATATAAACTCTGTCTTGTCTGCGAAATGGTAGAGCTGCTCTATGTCGACTCCCTCGTTAGGGAGTTACCCTTGTAAAAGTCAGCGTGAATAGAGCTAATCCTTATCACGAGCGGGGTTAGTGAATCAATTAAAGATAAGCAAATATGCCCCATTGTGGACGTGTGAGAGGAAATTAAACTTATAGAGCGATCCGTCATAACTGACACCCCCTTCGTTGTATCTTTGTTTGCATCTACATTTAAGATAATCTATGCTTTTTAATTTGTGAATTCTAAGGAGGCGCTATTTTGTTTTTTTTTTTTATGTGGCTAGTGTTTTTAATTTTTGAATATAGAACATTTTAAACAATTTTCGAATGTTACATCAGCGGTCTGCATAACTTTTTCAGAATGTAAGTAAAATAATCATATCATCGAAAATTATGGCTCGTTTCATGGAAACCCAAAAAAATATAGTGCCTAAGTATATGCGACACAGGAACTTTTATAAGATGCTTATTACTTAATAAAACTTTAAAAACGTCTTATCTATTCTTCCTATTTAATTTTCGTTAATATTTGATATTTAAACTGTAATAAAACTCCAAGAATATTTAACTGTACTATTTTAATAACTGTACCCAATAATAATGTTTACTGCTAAATAATCGGAGAGTTAATATGTTTTACCGAAGATAGTGTAATTAATGTATTTTACAGATAGGCTAAGTGGACATGGGCGACAGTAATAAAAGTTACAGGTTTATTAAAACGCGCTAAGTGTAAATGATATTGACTTGCTATAAAGTTAGTTAAAATTTTATGTGAAAAATAGATGACGCCCGCAATTCCGTTCGTTTATCTTGGGAACCGTACATTTTTCCGGAATGAAATGTGTCTTTATGTCTTTTCCTGGGACTCAAAATATCTCTATTCGAAGCGTCATCAAGTTTAAGCGTGAAGAGGTAACAGACAGACAGACCGACAAAGAGACAAACAGACAAAATTTCGCATTTATAATATTAGTACATACATATTTAGTGTGATACCTTTAAAAATATAAGTAGGCATGTAAATAGATTGGTTATGTTGTACTATCATAGACCTCTAAACTCTCTCTACCTATAAATGAATAATTATTCATAGGTAGAGGGCGGACCAACCTAATTTGTGTTTTGACCAAGTTTATCTGATAAGTCGCAAATAACCAAGTATACAAACTATACTCTTTTTGGCTGTAAGTAGACCGTATGGATTTGGTTTGGTCATTTCGTTGGATATTGATTTCGTTAGGTTTATGCAAATATACTAACTACTTTTAGCAGTAACGAAGTTCGAGTTCACCAGTTTGCTTTTCTTTATTTTTCTCGGAAAGCTGCAGAGACGCCAGGAAAAAAGCGTAAAAAAAAATTAAGTGCCTGTAAATATTATATTTCGTTACAGTTAAACTTTCGTTCCAAAAGCCTTTGAAGCGCGTAGGCGCTTCAATTGACTCGTCTTGATAAGAGCTACCTTACCACCAAATATAAGAATGTAATATATAAAAATATGCTCCACCCGGTGACTTGCGGATGCAATACAATAGCGGCCAGATTGACGTGAATATAATAACCAAATAACCAATAACGCCCTTCGCACCCCATCATGAATAATTCATACCGGAGTTGCCATTATAACCTTATTAATGTTGCCACTAATAAAAAATCGGCTTACGCGTGTAAACCCGGCTTAGGAATGTTTGGCGTTCTCACAATAATTAAAAAGTGTGGGAGTTAGTTTGTTTTTAATATTAATATGATCAATCGTGTTGGTTTTAGAGTTTTATCGATAATTCGGATTTTGGATATTATATTATTATCTAAGTGTTTCTGTCTCTCTGTTTGTCCGTCTGTTACCTCTTCACGCCCAAACCGCTGAACCAATTTTGTTGAAATTTGTATGGAGATACTTTGAAACCCTGGAAAGGACATAGAATATTTTTTATTCCAGAAAATTTTACAGTTCCTGCGCTAAAAAATAATTTTGGCGTGACGGAGCTGCGTGGACGACGTGGAAGACGTGAGGTCAATTGCCTAAGAATCAATTTCTTTGATGGTACATTAATGTAGTACCATTATATTATAATATATTATCTGCCGCGTGTGTGACATAGATCAAGATAGATACCGTATGTATATGTACTTCGCGTGCCATATCGCGTTCGCAAACGACGAGCGATGCTCGTCTATCGAAAGTCAGCAGTTCTTTAGTCTGCTATCGAAATCGGACGTCAATCGGAATTTTAAAAATGCTAAATGCCTTCAAATAGAAACGTTGTCCTTGATAATGAACACGTTTCTTATCATCGGTACGTCACAGTGGTAGGAAAAAAGTGACACGCTCGTTTTCATACATATGCAGCGACATGCGATACCTATCTATCTTGATCTATGTCTGTGGTGAAGCTCTTTATTCTTCATTTATAAGGCGCCTTTCCGGCATAACAGCCATTATCGAACGCGGAACATTAGAATCTTTTATTTTTCGCATGGCGGTGACATGTTGTGATATTTCACGTGTGACATGTCACACATGACGTCACAGGCGTGTGTGCCTAATGGCATGCGGAGATAAAACCTAATATATTACCTATTGATATGACTTAGTCATTAGTCTTGGTATGACCCGAAATTGGTTTTTGGGCGACATTTTCCGGGACTTCAGGTATTTTTATACTGTAAAGGTGCTCCCTTACTGTGGGCATTTGCATATCATGTTCATGTAACATTATTATAGATTTGAATTTGAGCATTCCGTAACAAGTTGACTTCACTGTCACGTAGCATTGATGTTACAAGTTGTATCACGATAATACCTACACTGTACACATTGTATCATTAATATAAGGTGCGTATTGTAATCGATTCTCCTTCCTCACAGAAGTAATAAAATTATTATTACTATAATTATTAGTCTATGAGTCGTCTATCAGACGTCAAGAAGAGCGGTATCAACAAGGCTTTTTAGTGTTTACATTCCGCAAAAAAGTTTAGTTTTGTAAAATGTCCTAAACTAAAGGTATAGTGCGATCGTGTATTGCGCACACAATACAAAAAAATACTTACTTACTGGTTATCACATCGACGTAGGGGCCGCATGTATTTTTGAATTTTGAGTAATAGGATAGGATATATTATTATATAGTTAGGTACGAGTATGTGTCCTTTAACTGCTATTTCCTGTCTCTATTCTCTTCAATTTTCCGTCATCGTCCAAGGTTTTTCTGTCCTTCTCTGCGGGTGGGCTCATAGTTTGTTCAAGTAATTAGTAAGTCAAATCATTGTTTAACCAACTGCGATTAGCGTGTGAACCTCAGTTAAACGCTGTTTAGGATTTCAATTATTTTTCCGGTTTTTAAAATTGCGTAAGGCACGGAGGTGCTGTGTTTGATTTGCACATTTTTAATGACTTATCGTCATTTTAGTTCTAACACCGCGTAAGTCACCTTTTGGCTATTTTGAAATTTTAGTGCTGTTCACTAGAAAATCAGAAGACGCATCGTATCAGCCCTTAACTAAAACTCCTTAAATAATTAAATAGTAAAACTGCTTTGGTATGGCATTCATACAAAATCTCTCCTGAAAAGTTGTTATTTTTGACTTCCCTACGCGGTGTTAGATGAGTTATTATATGATGTAAATGTTCAATTTATTACAACATGCAGCCCGCAATTCAGTTGCGTCAAAATTGTTTTTATACCGGGACAAAAAGTATCCATGTCCTTTCCTCGTTCTCAAAGTATCTCCATAGTCCATACCAATTGTTTACATCAAAATTGGAAACCAATCCCTTTTTCTTACTTTAAAATATTGTATAGCTAATTTCATGACATAGCGCATTGGAGCATTTTCCATAATATCAAATTTAGAAGCCGAAACTAGCTCATTCAGTGCTGCTACGTTCAACATCATTTCAGACCGCAACGCGACGCGTAGATGGTTAGATGCATTCCTAAATCCATAGTCCATACTAATATTATAAATGCGAAAGTGTGCCTGTCTATCCGCCTGTCTGTCTGGCTGTCTGTTACCTCTTCACGCCCAAACCGCTGAACCAATTTTGATGAAATTTGCTTTGAGTCCCAGGAAAGGACAAAGGATACTTTTCATCCCGGAAAACGTACGGTTCCCGCGTGATGAACGAATTAAGGCGCAAAAGAGTTGCGGGCGTCATGTAGTTCGTACTAAATTGACAGATTTCAATTGCGTGAGACGTCTGGCAAATCTGTCAAATCTATACAAATGAAATACATATCTACGGGTCGTGTTGCGGTCTGAATTAACCCTTAGGGCCATACTTCACCGGGATGCCATGGCAACGTGGCCAGCGGCGTCGCCACCTGGTTCTTTTGAGATGTACTATGATGGGTAACTCACCTGGCGACCGACTGGCGACGTTGCCAAGTAGCCAGCGTAGCCAGAGTCAACCGCGACTGTTGACGTTGCCAGTTGTTTGCACGTCTTTGTATGCTGCGTCACTCAATCAGTCGCTGATTTTAGTGATATCTTCAGATAATTTAACATTTTTTCAAGGTATTTTCTCAAACCTGTATAGAATTTAAGATAAACACCGCTTTGCGGCGACGTAGAGACGCCAGACGTTGCCATGGTAGCGTCACTGGCCACGTCGCCATGGCATCCCTGTGAGGTATGAGTTATGACTCTTACAGTGAACTCCATACAAAGGAGTAAGGACACATAATATACACCCTAAACTCTTCAAGTAGGTATTAAGTATCAGTCATTTATGTTACACTCTGTACAGTTCAAGTTTGTATGAAACTTTGTTGCTAGCCTCGTTGGTTTACTAACCATGCATACTACTATCTACTATCACTACTAAATAGAGTCTACTAACAATAATCACTTAATTGTCTCCAGTCACGCACTCAGCTAATGATTCATGCCTGCATCTTCTTGTAGAGCTTGGAACATACAGACAGAATTAACTCCTTTTAGTTACTAGCAAGCAAGAACCTTTATAAATTCTACCACGGCAAAAATATATAACTTTTACCATGCGTCTACTAGTAGGCAGTGCTGAGGAAAATAATATTATAACAAAAAGGATATATGTACATTACAGAAAATGCTTTTACCGCTTGCTACCTCCTAAAGACTGCAACCCCAACCTTTGGAGTTTGGGTTGCAGTCACTTTAGGAGGTACGACTCTAGAGTCACTGCTGGACTGCTGGAAAAACTTTCAGCTTTTATAACATGATAGAATCTGACTGCCCCTGGTTAGAGAGCTCTATTATGTAAACGCCAAACTGTCAAAAAAGTTATAAACCACAAATAATAGGAATAATCAGCCGAGTGGGACTCGCGCACTAAGGGTTCCGTACCATTATAGAACAAAATTAGGCAAAAATTGTGTTTTTTGTATGGGAGCCCCCCTTAATGTTTTATTTTATTTTAATATTATTATTAAATATTAAAATGCACAGGACCTTGAGAAAAAATCAAGCACTTACCTGTTGCCATTATTGATATAGAGCCACAAAGGCCAAAAAATCACGTTTGTTGTATGGGGGCCTCCCCTCAAATATTAGGTAATTTTATTTTATTTTTAGTATTTATCGTTACAGCGGCAACAGATATACAGAATCTGTGAAAATTTCAACTCTCTAGCTATTACCGTTCTTGAGTTACAGCCTGGAGACAGACAGACGGACAGACAGACGGACAGACAGACGGACAGACAGACGGACAGATAGACGGACAGACATCAAAGTCTCTGTAATAGGGTCCCGTTTTTACCCTTTGGGTACGGAACCCTAAAAATACCTTTTTCGATCTCTACATCTCCATAGTTCTATGAATGATTTGTTTGTAGAACACGTCCGCTTTCTCCGGGGTGCTATGGGCATTTTGTTTGTGTAAATTATAATTTATAAGTGTGTAAGCTCCTGTCTTCTTAGATAATAATAATTATAACCTGTTTAAAAAATTATTGTCTTGCTTTAGGCCTAATCAGGATAGGCTTTACCTTTCCACTATCTTAATAAATAATAAATATAGGCATCGTTATTCATTTTAAGCTATTGCATAGCTTTTATTGCGGGCTTTCGAGTCAAGAAATTCTGTAACGAAAAAACCTTGCGTGCGGCATTGCCAGACTTCGGCACGGTGTTTGTGTGCGTGCGACGTATACGAATTAGGTATTATTGCATAAGTTGATAAAAATGCTATGCAATTATAGCTTTACGCGGGAGTCCCGTATAGTGATACACGTATATTTTATTAAATACAATACACAAGAGAACTCTCTAATTCCTTTACCCTCATATCCCAGTTGAACGGATGATCGAGAGATCAGGCACAGGACTGACTGCAGTTGGTTCATATTTTTAATGGGGAAATACTTTGCACATTTTCGGCGGATCGGGCATATCGGGAGGGGTATATAGACTCTCTAGACGTGGAATCTACCAACTAAATGCTTGGTGCTCCACTTCTCGCATAAAGTTGGCATCTCGCATAAAGGCAAAGTTGCGGCAACGATTTAGTCCACCGAAGCTCAACAAACTACATGGATAGTCTAGCCACATAATGTTATATAAGAAATAATAATAATAATATACCGAGCATGCATGGTGCACTGTCATAAGTGGTAACTTTTGGGGACAAGATTTTAATAGTTCCAACTTCCAACGCGGGAATCGAACCAACGACCATGTCGAGAGCCATGCCACCGGACCGCAACCAATAAATCATAATAGCAATATCATAAAGTGATTACGATCCTTAAGACGATATAAATAAGGCATTAAATATGCCGCTAAGGCGTCCGACTACAAGTATATCGTCCAGTCATAAATATACAAATATCGAGCGTAAATATAACATACGAACATACGTACAGTACAAGACTACATCTCTTAATGATATGTAGATTCTCTGAATTACTTACATGACTTTAGTTCCCAGTGAAACATCTCAAATTGTGTTGGCCGTACTCGTGTCTTGCAAACGAAACTACACTCTATTCCACAAAACTTAAAGTTAATTTCGCATTGCCTCGAAGTGTACTTACGGTGTCCGCGCAGGTATCCATTTCGACTCATTAAACAAGACATAATTTAAGTCGCTATATACCCATTAAGTTATTTTTTACCTTATCACTTAAATGTAGAGTTTAATTCAGTTTAACCCGCGATTTTCCACTTGCATCCTATCGTTATGCGCGCTGATACGTCGTGAAACGCGCTAGTCATTTGAATATAAACCTTATGATATAAAGATAGGTTATATTTTACATTGTGGGTGATATTGAAATTGAGACATTAGAATCTCTAGCGTGTTCTTTTAACAAACTGAACCTCGGAGTAAGATGTAAGGCTGGCTGTAACAGGTATTATGCCCCAGGTGGGCAGGTATCGGTAATATATCATATAAAACAATTATTAAATTATCTTTTTCGACGACGTTAAGTAATTGTTTCGACCGTGAGCGATCGTCTTTCGAAATTAACGTTACACGCATTCGAAATTTGAATTCTTGGACGTTTTGTGTTTTTAATTTTTTATTTTACACAGTCTTACCGTCTTTCAGACGTTTACGTACCTAATGAAAACTTCATGAATAATAACTTGATAAATATGCTTCTTTTATATTCGGTAGAACATTCCCTTAGTATTGGATTGGATTAAAATATTGACTCAGTTAAATACACCGTTTTGGAAATAATAATTAAGGTAGGGTTAATGTCACAGAATACCTGTCATATTAGCTTGTAATGTGAGAATTAGATGCATCTTTTTATTTTTTTTCTATCGAGAAAATCAGCCTTTTGAACTTCAAAATATTCAAAAAAACCTTTTTCAACGTTTTACGTAAAGCCATGGAAAACTTTGCTTAAAGTTTTTAACTATTTCTCTCTAATATAATCTATCTAATATAAATTACTTAGAATTAATTAGCAACTTAGATTTACAAGTCAAATGGCCCATCTCAATTTTATTTTCAAATTCATTTTGTATAAGTAGTTTATGTAACAGTAGCAATGTTTTGGAAACATTTATGTATGTGTATAATAAGCTTTTAAATTAAGACATAATGAATAAGCAAAACGATGATTATTATAATTTTAATATCAATTAGATAGAACTCAGATAAGTCGCCATTTTGAAGCTATGTCATAGATATAAAATATAATAGACATGGCTTAACGATGCGAGCATCTTCTATATTTATTTTAATACTAGCTGTCCCGGCAAACGTTTCTTTGCCATATTAAGTATATAAAGTATTTTTTTTTAATTTGGTCGAAGCGCTAACTGTCGGACAGACTAAAATTAAAATCCGAATTCGAATATTATTTAAAATTTGACACTGCGATGGCAGCCGACTGTCGGATCCAATGTAAAACATTCCAAAATCAACAACTACTAATAAATTAAAAATTAATTAAAAAAACATTGTCCAGCAGACAAAATTGTGAATCTAAACCGTTCCCAGATCCCCTTGAACACACACAAAAAATTTCATCAAAATTGGTCCAGTCGTTTAGGAGGAGTTCAGTCACATACACACGCACACAAGAAATATATATATTAAGATTATGAAGCGAAAGAGTTTGTATTTGTTTGTTTAAACGCGCTAATCTCAGGACTGGTCCGATTTGAAAAATTCTTACAGTGTTAGATATCCCATTTATCGAGGAAGGCTATAGGCTATATTTTATCACGCTAAGACTAATAGGAGCGAAGAAATAGAGAAAAATGTGGAAGAAACGGGGGAAATCATTAAAGGGCTTATCTCACGAACTACTGGAGCAATGTTTCTGTTATTTGGCATAGATAAGAAGTAGACTACGTGAAGGATTATTATAGGCTATTTTTGTGGACTAATTTGTCTTTGAAATATCTAATTTACGCAGGCGAAGCCGCGCGGAACGTCTAGTATGGAATATTACGCAAAGGTCGGAGCAGAGGGCGCTACTATCACATACAGTAAACAATTCGACATGTTGCACACGTCGTATCAGAATATTGACAGAAACGTTGTCAAACGTCGAACAAAACTTTTTGTTTACCGTCTATACGGGCGCTGCCTCTAACGTGAAAACATTGCAATTTGCAGTAATAATATAGTGTCAGTTTCGGTGAATTTTGACATTAATTGAGCATTATCATTTTGTTGTATTTCTTTAATTGTGTTAAGTTTCTTGCTAAAACATTACACACTATTTACAAAAAAATTGACAATATCGTAACATACTGGAAGTAAGAACACACATTTCTTCATAATATGTCAGTATTTTTATCTAAAGCTATAAGGCTCCTTGAGTTCTAAAATATTTGAGCAACTCTCAAAGGTCATATACATTATGTCAAATCGAAGTACATAAGTGATTATGTATGTAACGAATAGCTACAGATGTAGAGATAAGTGACCTATTTAGTTAATTGGGTATTATTAAACATTTTTTATTTTATAGCTCTCGACGATTTGAGATAAGGACATGCGTTTTGATGTCCATTTAAGGCTGTCCCCCGAGCAAACGACCTTGGCCATACATTTGCCGCGTTGCCGAGATCGCACCAAAACCCTATTTTTTTACTTATCTTAGTTCAAAATTGACCTAAAAAAAATTAAAAACGGGGAATATGTAGTTTATGATATTGGCGTGTGTTTCAAATAAAAGTAATTTGTAAATACTAAGGAGATGCTGTATAAATGCTTCAATTTTAATAAATTGGCTTTACTTTGGAAGCTGATATCATGAGTATAAAGGAAAATAGAAAATTGTATAGAGGAAAAAGGATTGTTGAGATACTGAAATTAACTCTGTAGCTTTTAAATTATGAGTTTATAAGGCTCTAAATTCGGTAAATTACGGATTCTCCGCAGGGAATGCCCCTAAGCTTCAAGCAAGTTGTGGCGGCGCGCAATTTTCTTACAAGTTTTTAATACATTTTTCTTACACAGAGTCGTATAAATTTCGAAAATTGCGGCTCCGCTGCGTTCCGTCGTAATGTACGCGAATTTTTCGGTCTATTTTTTGCCTAAAACACATTTTTTTCCTACTTTCGCTCTATACTCGTAATGGTAGGGAGCCTCACCCTTCGTGGGGGAGTCTGACTTTCTCTTGGCCTATTTCTCAAATACTTACATACATACTATGAGCAGTCAGTTTGGAACACTAATTACTTCATTTAATGTTTTAACCGACTTCCAAAAAGGAGTGGGCTGCAGATATTTTTATAGAGTTTGAGCTTTTAGTGAAAATGTATTCGAAGCGATTATGTCCAAATCTTTATAGTTTACTAGCTGTCCCGGCAAACGTTGCTTTGCCATAATATAAAGTATTTCGCCCATATTATTTTATTGAAGTGACTAAACATAATACAAAGTATTTCGCCCATGAACGTAGAAAAAAAGGCGGACGGAGTCTTGTTATATACAAAACTGTGTCTTCACTTTTCTTCAGTCGGCCACGCACACATTCTGACGCCCGCGCCTGTCAAATGGTAATTGGTATGGACTAGCGCAAGAATGTGTGCGTGCGGACCGTGTACATACAGCCAGCTGGCCGACTCTGAACGACACAGTTTTGTGTATGGTGGGACTAGGGTTGCAAAATTACGTAATTTTACCGAAAACGCTGGTAAAATACGCGTATTTTACGGTAATTTATATAAATTACGGTAAAATTACCGGCTACGTATGTATGGTGATTGGTGAATGATAGTATGACGGCGGGCGAGGCTAGCGTGTTGTAAGTTGCAAGTTGCATCTTGCGTACTGCGTTCACGTCGCACGATGCGACGTTGCCGATAAGTGCTGTTTGCCATAATATTTTGCGCTGTTGCGACTTGTTGACAGCTGTTGTTGACGTCACTCGACAGAGCATACTAGCCCAGTAGGGTTAGTTCAGCCTTATATCATGTATGGGAAGCTGTAATTAATTATAGTCAGAAATTTTTTGCACAAATAGCTTAAATTCAAATACCTAGCTTAAATTCAAAAACTCGACCAAATCCGGCGAGTGCGTTAGCCGCCATATTGGTTTGAAGGTCCAATCTTTTTTAGCTATAACTCCTTTATTTTTTTTTACGAAAATGATAAGGACTATAGTCCGGTCACATTAACTTGACGCATCGCTGGGATGCAAAATGCATTCCAGCGATGAGTTAAGTTGATGTGACCGTGTTATAATATCTTATTACGATTTGTTAAGAGACACACTAACAAATATCAGGTAGATAATTTTGTTATTTAACATGCTGGCTCCATAATAACGTCATCAATGATTAATCCATGCGTCGAGTTAATTTGACCGTGTTATAAATTTGTTGTACATTTAATTTTCTACATTTTGAATTATTATAATTTTCATCGTAAAATCAATATTTACGGAGATAAATGCAAAAAACAAGTCAAAGTATAATTGCGCTTGTATGTCAAATATTATCGAATTTAGCGAAAGTAATTGTAGAATAGAAACAAAGTTGTAGGTGATTACAATACAAATATCCTACAAATAAGGCAAATATTGACAAAAATTTGTGCTTTTTGTATGGGAGCCCCCTAAATATTTATTTTATTTTAATTTTTAAAGTACAAATACAATTAAATATTTTATGCTTATTTTAATTGTCTTAGTGCTGCTATGTTTTTGGTATTTGTTGTTATAGAGGGAAACAAAATACATAATATCTAAAAATTTCAAGTCTCTACTATCACCGTTCTTGAAGTCTGGAGATTCAGAAGTCAGACGGACAGGCAGCGAAGTCTTCATTTTAATTGTGGTTAATTTAATGAGCTACAAGTTTATTTCCGTATTTTTTCTGTATTTGACAATAATCGCGATACAGGTCGAACAGGTCGAAATTATACTTGGACTTGTTTTTTGCAGTTATTTCCGTAAATATTGATTTTACAATAAAAATTATAAGGACTAAAATTGTAAAGAATCAAATTTGCGACAAATTTGATCTTTATCATTTTCTTAAAAAAATATAAATTAGATATAATTAGCCAAAAAAAGATTGGAACTTCAAACCAATATGGCGGCTAACGCACTCGTCGGATTTGGTCGAGTTTTTGAATTTAAGATATTTATGACCTCCTCTAAACATTGGTGCAAAAGTCAAAAATTCTGACTATAATTAATAAAAAAAATCTAACTCTACTGGGGTATACAGCAAGACGGTGGCCTGGAAGTTATTTTGTTTTGACTGACTGCACTAGACGTGCATTAAGTAACCTGCTTATATCCCCATTATTAATGAAAATTATGCCACGAACTCAAAAATCGTTTTTTACCAAATTTTACCGTAATTTACCGTAAAATATAATATTTTACGTAAAATATCGTATATTACCGAATTTTACGAAAGTAATTTTACCGCTTTTCATCCCTAGGTGGGACTCCGTCCGCCTTTTTTTTACGTCCATGATTTCGCCCATATTATTTTATTGGATTGACTAAATAAGTATGTCGCCATGGCAACGTCGATCGCTATTTCGTCGCACAAACAATGATCGCCGCAGTCTCAGGTTTTAATAATTTACTATTATTTATTCAACAAATGCACTTATATCAATATAATATAAAGTACCCAGTAGCCGATTCTCAGACCTACTGAATATGTATATAAAATTTGGTAAAAATCAGTAAAGCCAGTTCGGAGGAATTCGTGGACTAACATTGTGACACGAGAATTTTATATATAAGGTTGAAACAAGTAGGTACTCATTTTCTCTTTGAGTGTGGCTGATAGACCACTTAAACTTCGATCGCGGATTCTTGGAATTCTGTTGTTATTCTATTGTTTTCGTGATCACCGGTGATCTTATGGGTCTTGATAATTGATATATTAACAATGAAGACATTAGTCGAAGAAGCCTGAAGCAGCTATGTAACATTCAAAAATGACGATTTTTGTATAAATGGAGGCTTTAGGTCCAGGAAAATGATTTAAAATAAATAACTGTATAGCCAGATTTATATTAGCTTATAGCTAGACGATGAAGGTAAATTACAGGGTTTGTTCAAATTATAAGGAAAAAAATGAGTACTTAATATTTCCTTAGCCTCAATTCTGTCACAATAGGTTCTGTAACAATATTTATGGAATATTGTAATACGTCTACTGTGGTTCTGTCTACTCTGACTCTATTTTGTGGTTATAATATCAAACGCCATTTTCCTGTACAATTACATACACTAATTGACGTTTATAATAATTTACTCAACAGTGTGTTGAGTTATTGTATGTCAGAATATTCTATTAGGCTATATTGTACTGTAATGGTGGTACACGATTCGCATTTTATACTAATAGTCTAAACCAGACTGAACGTTAAAGCTGAGCCGATATTCTTCGGAATTTGCTAGTCAGAGAAAAATAGGGGCATTGTCTACGAATAACAAAACTACAGGAAACGTAACTCCCATACTTCAACCGTTTTAAATTTGGCTCCTTTTCGAACACTAAAATATGACAATTCAGATTCTCGCCAAGGTCGTTTCCTAGGTAACGTATCATAATATTGCGCGCTGGACGACAGCCTGCGCGGTTATTGTCACTGTCACAGTTACGAAACAAAGCCGTGGACAATAGCGGATGGCATTATGCAGTATACACCAAACATATCTACTATCACGAAGAAAGGAGTACATAATTATTATTTTAAAATCAAACATTTTCCTCTGATCCTTAAGTCATCGATACTAATAATAATGATATATTATAATAATTTTGAACAAACCTTGTACGACTCGGACGAATTTAAAACTATCCAGAGCACCTAGACAAGACGTTTTCAGATTACAAAAATCTATGTTCTAAATTATTACAGAATTATTACAGAATTGAAATAAAAACCTTACGGTGCAAATGCAGATTTTCGTAATCTCTTTAATAGTATGCTACATAAACGAGTAATCTGGCTCGACATCCAATTCGGTTCGTTTCTTACTAAACGAAGTACGAACCATAAAGGTAATATACGTGGGAGAGCCATGCTTCGGCACGAATGGACCGGCTCGACCAGAGAAATACCACGTCCTCACAGAAAACCGGCGTGAAACAGCGCTTGCGCTGTGTTTCACCGAGTGAGTGAGTTTACCGGAGGCCCAATCCCCTACCCTTTTTCCTTCCCTACCCTTTTCCCTTCCCTACTCTTCCCTATTTCCTTCCCTACCCTCACCTATTAACCCTTAAAAGGCCGGCAACGCACTTGCAGCTCTTCTGATGCTGCGAGTGTCCATGGGCGACGGAAGTTGCTTTCCATCAGGTGACCTGTTTGCTCGTTATTGCATAAAAAAAACCTATCGGAATAGAGAAACAATCCTGAGCTGTCAAGCATAACCAAAATTTGATTTACATCTGTGTATACAATTATGTTTACGTGTGCGTGTCAGTGATGTACATAACATACATCTTGTAATTCGACAAAATATCGATCAAGGAATAATAATTGTAAGATTGTAAAAATAACAAAATGGGATAAAATAAAACTGCATAGATACATAATATCTACGAATAATAAAAACTAAGGAAACGTAACTCCCATACTATTACCGTTTAAAATTTGGTTCCTTTCGAACTGTCATGTAACGTCAGCCTTTATACCGCTCAAGGCCACCTAAAGATCCACAAACATTTAACAATGTTTCTAGAGCAGTATTTCTAAAAAGTATTCATTATATAAGTAACTTAAAATCACGATTTTTCTGAGAGATCAAATTGACAACGATCGGCACTGTCACGGTCAGACAGACTGTCAAACAGATGAAAAAAAAGCTATGCCACCTCAAATCACGCTTCTCTTTCTACCACGCAGTGTTAATGATAGTGACATCTCGCTTGCTCAGGCCTTCTCTATTCCGATAGGTATTTTAACTTTATGGTACGAACGGCATTATAAAAATAAGATACTCCATCAGTCAGACCCTCGTTTATGAATTATGATTAAATTGTTAGATCTTGCATAACACTGTCCATGGCGACATTGTAAAAATTTTGTAATATTATTATTTTTTGATTATTGCATTTTTACAATAACATGTAAACTCAATAAGACAAACACAAAGAGACCAGCTTAATTTTACGCAAATACCCTGGCATCCAACTTAAATAAACCATCTTTTTGGGCATGTTTTTGGATCGGAAAAAATACAAGAACTTTACCTAAGCATAATTTAAAAAAAAAACACTTACTGATGAAACTTGAAAGGTTATTCCTGTATTAAAAGCCGTATCTGTATGACTTCTACACCATTTCACAGGGCATTTAGGCATTTTAACAACGAAAATTTTGTAAAAAGCTACGTAAAAAGTAAGTAAACAAATTGTAAAATGAGTTTGACAATAATTATCATGTCAACCTGGTTGAATGTCACTCGTGTATATATACACGAAAAATGTGTACGGAACACATGCATAAAGTATACATGTATTCGGGTCACATTTTGTAGCCTTCGTTTTTTGTTCGCGTTACGTCAAACTCAGTCGACAGATCACAAATCACAATTAAGACGTATTAACTATTAACATTAAATTGACATGATCCGACCAAATGACGTTGGTCTGTCAACTGTCTAGGAATCAATTTCCTCGATGGTACTATCTTATTGTAACCACTTTTTAAGTTCTATGCTAAGTACTCACATCTTTACCATGTGGACCGCCAAAACTGACAGCTCGAAGGCTCGCTTCGAGCCGGCTCGATGGAATTAAATATGTCAAATATGTCATTTCCTTCGATTTGGAGTAAAACTATCAAGCAAAACCGTATGTCAGTACTTAGCATTAGAGTCTAAATCTAGAGTCTAGAGTCTAGACTCTAGACTCTATCAGAGATCAGAGGTTCCTAAACTCCTTAGTTTCATAGACCACAAAATTTTGATTGATCCGGTGGACCCTCTGGAATTAGGGAAAGAAAGGAAAATATAAAGGCTAGTGAATTTCTGATTTAAACGCATCGCTTAGTCATGATGTGAACATACCCTAACTGTACCTAAAAAAATAAAAACAAATTAACAAATAACAATTTTATATAATCAACTTAAACAGTTATTTACAGATAACTTAATTTAACAAAGTTAGTGAGAAAATATGCCACAAACGAACTAACAAAATGTTTTATTTTAATATATTTCCCGGCACAGTTGGCAATCAGAGGGCCTATCTGAAATAGTATTTAAATTAGGTGCGTGTTCCTCTGAGTATAGCTTAGCTGAGCCCAAAGGAGCTACACAATATTTATAAAGAAAACTAGCTGTCCCGGCAAACGTTTCTTTGCCATATTAAGTATATAAAATAATTTTTTTTAAATTTGGTCGAAGCGCTAACTGTCGGACAGACTAAAATTAAAATCCGAATTCGAATATTATTTAAAATTTGACACTGCGATGGCAGCCGACTGTCGGATCCAATGTAAAACATTCCAAAATCAACAACTACTAATAAATTAAAAATTAATTAAAAAAACATTGTCCAGCGGACAAAATTGTGAATCTAAACCATTCCCAGATCCCCTTGAACACACACAAAAAATTTCATCAAAATTGGTCCAGTCGTTTAGGAGGAGTTCAGTCACATACACACGCACACAAGAAATATATATATTAAGATTATAAGGGCCTTGTTATGCTAAGTACTGACATATGGTTTTACTCGATAGTTTTACTCCAAATCGAGCAATAACCACCGTGTGGACCGCCAAAACTGACAGCTCGAAGGCTCGCTTCGAGCCGGCTCGATGGAATTAAATATGTCAAATATGTCATTTCCTTCGATTTGGAGTAAAACTATCGAGCAAAACCGTATGTGAGTACTTAGCATTACACCTACCGACTAGAGTGGCGTACTGGCGAGATAGTGCTCTCGGTCAGTCAAATTGTCTGTTCGCACCAATGAGTTTCTAAAATACTAGAGTGGCAATGTCTTACAAACTGATGCAAAAAATGCGTAACCACTTGATAGCCCAAAAGACAATGTCACTTCATAATGTTATTATGTCATTACGTATGGCAGATATGCCTGCAGGCATCTTCAAAGTGGTGACGCGTTTCTGTCGTAGACTGCCAATCTAGTTACGTTAGTAACATACAATATCATTGGTTCGCACTGTCTCGACACACTTCTCGGTAGGTGTTCTAGGCCTAAGTAAACGTTGGTCACTAGTGCCCCACGGCCTTGTTAGGACAAAACGCTATAACCTGACTTGCAAAAAATGAGTTAAAATTTTTTTAGCTTGAAGCACGTCTAGGGGACAGCGAAATGTAATATTATTGAATATTTTGGTTGAAAACTTGGCCTGAATTTTGTGGGTTCAATCAATACAAAGTGACTGTATTCGCCCATAGGTTTTCGCCGCTGGCTCGGATCGGACTCGAAGACCGAGGCTACACGGTAATTTTGCAGAGCGGGGGCGTAAATGAAACACGAGTAGTCGAGGAGAACATTTACCCCGAAACGCACCTCGCTTACCTGGCTCGAGCGAATGCCGTATAGTGAGCCGCTCCGATTCGCATTTTTTCCGTCTCACTTTTACTATCGGAAGCTGCTATTTTTCCCTATTTTCCCTATTTTCCGTGAGCCAGGTAATTGAAACGCATTTCGGGGAAATTCTTTATTCATCGTTCTACAATATTTAACTTACTATAAATATCGAAACTTATTTTTTACATAATTACGGCTAAGTAAATACAAAGGTTAGTATAATTTACATCTTTTTTCACACAATTTTCTTAATATTTTCCAAACTACATATATTACACAACTAATTTTTCCTGTATTTATTAGATAACTTATTAAATTAACTATATTTTACCTCTTAGGGAGCCACAGATTTATTATAATTCACTTTTTCAAGTCTATTTGTAAAAACACTAATTTGCACTGAGTCTATTTCTCACATATCACTTTAATTAGTTTATATCAACGAAAAACAAAACTACAGGAAACATAACTCCCATACTTCAACCGTTTTAAATTTGGCTCCTTTTCGAACACTAAAATATGACAATTCAGATTCTCGCCAAGGTCGTTTCCCAGGTAACGTATCATAATATTGCGCGCTGGACGACAGTCTGCGCGGTTATTATCAATGTCACAGTTATGAAACAAAGCGGATGGCATTATGCAGTATACACCAAACATATCTACTATCACGAAGAAAGGAGTACATAATTATTATTTAAAAATCAAACATTTTCCTGTGATCCTTAAATCGTCGATAATAATAATATATAATAATTTTGAACAAACCGTGTACGACTCGGACGAATTTAAAACTACCCAGAGCACCTAGACAAGACGTTTTCAGATTACAAAAATATATGTGCTAAATTATTACAGAACTTGCCCGCGGCTTCGTCCGCGTGGACTTCAGTTTATAGCGCGCGGTGTACAGTTTTTTACAAAACTGCGCAGTTTTTTGAAAAGATATGTACAGTTTTCGTAGAGAACTGCACAGTTTTTACAAGAGATCTGTACAGTTTACATACAGAACTGCACAGTTTTTTCACAGAACTGCGCAGTTTTTCGAAAAGATCTGTACAGTTTTCGTAGAGAACTGCACAGTTTTTTCACAGAACTGCACAGTTTTTTCACACAACTGCACAGTTTTTCGAAAGAATCTGTACAGTTTTCGTAGAGAACTGCACAGTTTTTTACAGAACTGCGGAGTTTTTCGAAAATATCTGTGCAGTTTTCACAGAACAGCGCAGTTTTTCAAAATGATCTGTATAGTTTTCATAGAAAACTGCATAGTTTTTTCACAGAACTATGCAGTTTTTGAAAAGATCTGTCCAGTTTTCGTAGAGAACTGCACAGTTTTTACAAGAGATCTGTACAGTTTACATAGAGAACTGCACAGTTTTTCACAGAACTGCACAGCTTTTTCCCAGAACTGCGCAGTTTTTTGAAAAGATCTGTACAGTTTTCGTAGAGAACTGCACAGTTTTTAAAAGAGATCTTTACAGTTTACATACAGAACTGCAGTTTTTTCACAGAACTGCGCAGTTTATTCACAGAACTGTGCAGCTTTTTTTCCAGAACTGCGCAGTTTTTTGAAAAAACCTGTACGGTTGTCGTAGAGGACTGCACAGTTTTTCACAGAACTGCGCAGTTTTCCTCTATCTCGCGATATGTAACATGACGATCACGCATTATTAGTTCCCGCACAGCATCTATATTTTGTGGGACAACAGCTGTTTTTGGGCGACCTTCTTTATTTTCATCCGTGAGCATAGACCGCCCACGATTAAACTCACTGTACCAGTGATAAACAGTGGTTTTTGATGGTGCTTCATCTCCAAAAGTTGCAGTGAGTTGAATAAAGCACTGTTGTTGATTTAGCCCACGCCGAAAATCGTAGTAAATCATTGCACGAAAATGTTCACGCGTTAAATCCATGGCAAATGAAGACACGCAATTTTCAAAATGACGCCACAATGGAAAAATAATTGACAGTCACATGAAACAAAATGTATTCTTCAACCAAAGAGTTCTATTTTCAAATGTTGTAATTACTTTTTTAATATTGTTCTTGTAAGTGGCCAGTTCCGGATACATAAATAGCAGCCTAGTACAGAATCGAAATAAAAAACTTACGGTACAGATGCAGATTTTCGTAATCTCTTTAATTTTCTGTCATTACTCATACAAAATATATCATGAATAGGGCCCGGAAAAATATGTACTAAAAAATCCAAAATATGTACATAAAATATGGACTAAAAAATCGAAAATATGTAAAAATATGGAGTATTAAATAGAAATATGGAAAAAATATGCAGTATAAAATTCCAAAAATTAAACGTTGTTTTAGTGTTATAGGTAAGAAAAGAGTCACTCGTGACAGTTAACAAAGAGATAGATGCCAGAAATATGTCAGTAACATGACCTTCAGCATAGCTGAAACTTTATTTTCTATTTCTTCGATAATCTTCTTTGAAAACAGAATACCGAAAAAATATAGTAAATAATAATATAAAACGCGAGAGGAACGAAATACGCAGCCGCATGGTGGCGGGAACGTATTTTTTTTTGTATTTTAGTGAAAACATGGACGATTGTGACATTTTCTTGTAAAATATGGACTTATCTTTGTAAAACCCTAAAATATGGAAAAATATGGAAAATAAAACTTGGGATTTCACAGTCTAAATATGATAATTCGTGTAAAAACACATTCCCTAATCATGACTATTAAAGTGTATGCTACATAAACGAGTAATCTGGTTCGGCATCCAATTCAGTTCGTTTCTTACTAAACGAAGTACGAACGGCATGATTATAAAAATAAGATACTCCATACTGATGTCAGTCAGACCCCCGGTTATGAATTATGATTAAATTGTTACATCTTGCATAACACTGTCCATGGCGACTTTGTAAAAAATTTGTAAATATATTATTTTTTGATTATTGCATTTTTACAATAACATGTAAACTTAGGGCCGATTTTTCAATCCTCAGATAAACAGACAGATAGTATTTATTCGACAGTTAGCAAGATATTGAATTTTTCAATCGTCAGATAGGACTTAACCGGCGAATAACCCTGTTAACTGAGGAATAAAACTACCCGTCGCGTGAACCACCAAATAACCGCTATTAGACAGATAGTTTACGTTGACACTCCGTTGACATTGGTAACTGCTATTTGGTTTGAGGTTGTAATTTACGTTTATTTAATAACTAAGGATATTTTCGATGAAATTGATGATCTGGCAATTGAAGAAGAGGCCATAATAAACGAATATATTAATCGACTGAATCCTTTGAAAAGGAAAGAAACAATCATCAGATCGAGGCCTGATCATTATAATAATATGTGGGATCCAAAAGACTTTCAGCGCCGATTCAGACTTTAAAAAGTTCTTAATTTAAAATTAAGCACGAAACACAGTCAATGAATAGATAGTATCCTATCAGGTACCTAATACAGTTGGTGCGGTTCAAAACGTCTTTGTTCGTCACAGCATGTGTCTTTTTATTTTCAATCACAATAGTTGAGCAATAAATGTGCATAGGCGTCCGGGTCCGAAACATACAAATAACCTAAAAACAATGAAACTGAGTCCGTCTTGCTCTAACAATAGAGTATTCAATATATTTGTTTCAACTGTGTAAAGTGCGAGTTGCCAGACTTCAAAAATTCGGTCAGATAGTTATCTATGGAGTAAATGACATTTGAAAAATTGACTATGACTTATTCGACGGTTAAACCACCTAATAACTTTATTCTTCAGTTAACTATCCGACCTTTTATCTCAGGATTGAAAAATCGGCCCTTAGTAAGATAAACACAAAGAGACCAGCTTAAGTTTACGCAAATACCCTGGCATCCAACTTAAATAAACCATCTTTTTGGGCATGTTTTTGGGTCGGAAAAAATACAAGAACTTTACCTAAGCATAATTTAAAAAAAATCACTTACTGATGAAACTTGAAAGGTTATTCCTGTATTAAAAGTCGTATCTGTATGACTTCTACACCATTTCACAGGGCATTTAGGCATTTTAACAACGAAAATTTTGTAAAAAGCTACGTAAAAAGTAAATAAACCAAAAGTAAACAAATTGTAAAATGAGTGTGACAATAATTATCATGTCAACCTGGTTGAACGTCACTCGAGTATATATACACGAAAAATGTGTACCGAACACATGCATAAATGTGCATGTATTCGGGTCACATTTTGTAGCCATTTGGTGCACTCTTTTTGACGGAGTTACTCTTCCTGTAGTTTAAAGTTCACTGGTTTATATGCACTCACTATACGTTTCTCGGGAGCGAGGCCGCTGTCCTCAACACAAAGCTTACATCAAGTAGATTAATTTTGACTTTATTATTGTTACAAAACAATGTAACCCGGGTTGCATTGTTTTGTCGTAACAGGGTCGCGGCCGTTTCTAGGTTTTTTTGATAGGAGGTTATCTGTTCAATAGTGGTCGGTTAACTTTCTGACTCTAGAGTTAATAGGTACACTTGTCAAAAACCTCAAAAACAGGTTGCATATAGATGAAGTATGCTTTGGCAAGATAACTAAAAATAGTTTTACATAATATTGTTTTTACTGTCTTTCGGTGTCTTATTTTAGCGCAATTCGTTCTGTCACTTACAATTTTTTTAAAAATAACTTTATCCCCAATTACCTGAGACATGACGCTATAATATATTATTGTAAAAGCTGTATCTTATAGCTTTCACTACTGCCAATACTCATGACTTGATTGCGCGCCGATTCTATCTGGACCCACATTATGCCTTAATTGACCCCCTCTCCCCTCCCCACGTGTACAGTAGCGAGCAACTGACGATTATCTCTATTGATCCGTATGACTATGTTAATAATGTTCATAATCGGTTAAACCTCAATTTCAACGACCGTACCGCGCAAAACCTGCTAATTTCAAGCCCCGGAGTTGATAAACGCTCGCCTGATTGTGTGAAAACCGATTATAGACAATTACTCCAGGTTGGAATTGATAAGCGTCGGTGAGTCAGTGCGCGGGTGGATGGGTGACCGTATTTCTGAGGAGTGGCTTTAGTATGAAACGTTTTACAAATCAACAAAATATGAATAAGAACGACTCGCGTCGCACAAACAATGGTCGCTCTTTATAGACAAGTAATTTGCAATAAAATATAATTGCGACTATAATTAAAGATCTAAGCTATCCTATCTCTCAAGTTGGAAAAAAGCACACATTTAAAAAAAAACATTACAATTGGTTAAATGTAGTTTAGGAATCCATCGCGGACAAACATCGTGACAGGAGATTAATATTTATATTGTATATATTAGATTTAGTAATCTTTGGTGGTATGCTCGGTAGTTATACCACGGGACTTACAAAACTTCGATAGCACGATGCAGGATTGTGGCACTATAGTACTGCTGCTAGAACTGCCACATAGCAATGATTAGGTAGCATAAAAGTCGTTAAAAAAGCTAACAAAATCGATGATACTGAAAAACAAAATGCCGAAAAAACATAAAACAATCGCACACGGCGTAGATCATAAATCTGAATATTTCTGTGAAGCGACTAGCGAGCCTCGCAGTCTCACACAGTATAATGGTCATACAGAAGAGCCACTTAGCTATGTCCGTTCGTTTGTTCAAACCTTCAACATAGAGACAATAACGCGCGCGGAATTTTAGGGTTGCCAAATGGCAAAAAGCCACTGCCACTTTTTCTGAACTAATAGCAAGAGGAATACATATATTTTTGACACCTAGGTAATCGAAACATCATCAAAGATTGAATGTGAATCTGTGGGAGCTGTCAAAATTTTCCTAAAAATAATTATTGGTGCGTAATTGCATTTGGGAGGACTGTGTGAATATAGTACTGAATTCTGTTTATATTGTATTATTTGTACCCGTACCCGCGATAGTACCCTAGAACAGAATACGCCTAGAGACTTCACTTGCTAATTTTTTTTACAACTAGCAAAATAATTAGAACCAATAGCACAACATTTGTTAAATTTACAAGGCGCGTAGCCATAATTAGAATTAACGACGCCACATTGTAAAATGTCATTTGAGAAACGATTTAATTAAAATTCCTACTAGACCCTAATAAAATACTTAAAGCCTAGAAAATACAATTTTCCTAGAACCTCGGTGCAAACCCAGAATCTTGCTAAGCACTCAATTTGGAAGGTACAGTTGCTGTCAGATTCGTTTCACTTTTTAATCTTATTGCCTTTGAAATAAAGTGGAAATATGACTGATACTATTGATGTTGACTGCACATAGCTATAAGCCGAATTCATATCATTCCTATAGCAAATGTCTGTACTCTGTAGCATCTCAAATCTCAAATATTTAGTCTAATGAGAATATTTAGTCTAATGAGAACTAGTCTTCAACATCCATTTTTGGGTGACACAGCAATGCATTATGTCTCGTTTCGATGTGACCTAATCCTTAGGCGTAAAATCGCAACAGACAGTTACACATTTTATTTTATTTTATTACTAGATGACGCCCGGAACTACGTAGCACCTTAATTCGTTCATCGTGTGGGATTAGGGAACCTTACATTTTTCCGGGATTATAAGTATCCTATATGTCCTTTCCCGTGATTCAAAATATCTCCATACCAAATTTCAGCGAAATCGGTTCAGCGGTTTGGCCGTGAAGAGGTAACATTAGCATTTAGCATGCATATAAAAAGGATTATGTTATCACCTTTATCAAAAAGGCTTTATCAGAATAAGCAGCTAATCTCTATCATCAAAAGGCTAGTAGCTAAATTACATATTATATCAGACTAATTAGCCTAAATAGCTAATTAAGTAGACATGCGTATTGCGTAGGGTAGCGTGCGGTAAGTTGTAACTTGCGCAATATCTCTCTCTGTCCGGATTGAGACATCCGATGCGAGCGCACAAGAATGTTAATACACAAATCCGATAAATACAGGCTGTTGTTGAAATAGTTATACGTTTTTCTTATTATAGAAAAAATATTATACGTTTGATGACTGGTTAAATTTAATTTAATTAAGATTTCGACTTCATATCTACACATTTTCTGTCTCTAGAAGTATAAATAAACAATTACTGCGTCGTTTGTTTTTTTTTAATTGTAACATTCTTGTTTTATTTTAATCTCAAATCATTTTAATTAAAAAAAAATATATTATACTGAGACTGAGCTTTCTGAGATTTTGTATCTAATAATAATAATTAAAGGATAGAATGATTGGGAAAAGTTAAATATCGTATTATAGTTTTTACTTTTTGTCACATAAAAATAAACGCAAAAATTTGGCATAAAGCAACGGCAGAAGCAGAAATAGTAAAATACACAAATAGATGAACTAATACAAGAGATTACAAACGTGTAACATATTTTGTCTATGATTGCCTATCATCATTGACACTTTCGCAATCACGGTAGCTTTCAATTGGATTATTCAAAATGGACTAATGTAGAGGGGTCTTAAATAATTATCGACTTTTTATAACTACAAAAATCGAAGACCACCCTGTACACTCCTTACGACAAAGCAGTTAAAATGCTTGTGCACCAATTTGGGTAGCGAGTACCACGATTTGTGATACCCGGCCCGTTCACTGTGACTTTCCACTACAAGGACCGATGCCTAATGAACTACCTTATTTATTTCAAGATATTATCATATTTTAATTAGTAGACAATAAATTTACACTTTTTGTCCGCCATATTGCCTTCAAGGTGGCGGGCGTGACGTAGCTGACATTTGTTTTTTTTTGTTTAATTAAAAGGTATGTGATGTTATTTATACTAGTCCTAAAAACGATAAAATAGTATTACAGCTTAAGGGCGTTCCGTCCGGATATTCCGTAATTGACCGTATTTAAAACCTTATAAACTCATAATCTGAAAGCTACAAAGTTATAATAAAAATACAGCAATAATCTTCAGTATATCAACGTTCCTTTCGCCGTTTTAAATGTGCTATTTTTGTTTATTATACTCATGATATCAGCTTCCAAAGTAATACCAATTTGTTAAAATTCCAGCATACATTTAGCATCTCCTTAGCATTTATAAATTACTTTTATTTGAAACTCACGCCAATAGATCGACAATATCATAAACTACATATTTGCCGTTTTAAATTTTTTTTAGGACAATTTTGAACTAAGATAAGTAAAAATAATAGGGTTTTGGCGCGATCTCGGCAACGCGGCAAATGTATGGCCAAGGCCGTTTGCTCGGGGGACGGCCTTAAGAACTAGTCGTTTTGTATACGGCCTGAGGCCTCAGACAAAACCGCTGCGAATTGTAAAGCTAGTTTAGCTTAAAGAAAAATTTGATGAAATTTTCTATTGCTCAGTCATCCACTGCAGTCTCTTAGAAAACCGGCGAGAATCTTGCATTGTGTTTTACAAAAAAGTTAGCATCTAGTCGAAACAAAACACTCTTTTTGCTTTACTATAGCTGTTGCCATCTAACATAACAGAAAATCAAAATAACAAAATATTTTCCAGGATAAAATATAACATCCATTAAATGGATTGTTTCTCATGACTCAAAGTATCTTCCTACCAAATTACCTCAATCGGTTCAACCAAAAGCGTGAAGCGATAACAGACAAACTTTTACATTTCATAAGTATGGATAAGTATGGATATGTCATATCCATACTAATATTATAAATGCGAAAGTGTGTCTGTCTGTCTGTTACCTCTTCACGCTCAAACCGCTGTACCGATTTTGCTGAAATTTGGTATGGAGAAACTTTGAGTCCCGGGAATGGTTAAAGGATACTTTTTATCCCGGAAAAATGTACGGTTCCCGCACGATAAACGAGTTCTGGCGCAACGGAGTTGCGGGCATCATGTAATGTTTAAATAACTCTGCTAGTTTTGTTTTTATAGAGTGCATTAACAACTACGTTATCAGGAATATTTGTACGATGTCGTGAAATTTTTTAACCCACTCATTAAAGACTACGGTCTCGTGGAAAACTGCCGCGTCGCACGGCACTTTTATGGCGTACATGAGGTTTTGCATTCTTCGTACTTACAAGTTGATTTGCAAATGCTTGTGGATTTAGTCGTGTTATTATTTGCATAATTAGTCACTCAAAGTTTTACCCGCTTACCAATAAAAATTTAAACTTTTGAAGACATGAGTGGAAGTAGCAGGTAAGTAACAGTTAAAAAAATTCCCTTTGCATAAATTGAGGCTTTAGAGGTGAGAAATATTATTTGAAATCAAAGAAATGTTTAGTGTGCAGCCAGATGATGAAACAGGTGAGTTACAAGGTTGTTTAAATAATTAGGGAAAAATTAGTAATCGTTTAATGTTATATAATATAGGGAAATAATAAAACGAGCAAATAAAAAAATTACTTGGCGACTGATGATGAACATACTGTTTTAATAACTTGAGCGGTGTGAATTAGAGTAAGCGAAAAATAAACTAAACTAACGACTAATATTGATTTATAATAAAATCCAGAACGAGCTTACAAAAAGTGGATTGTGATTAATCTATTTCAGATATAAAAAATTCTATCCGAGCGACTGTATTACTAAGTGAGCGACTGGAAATACATAGCGGGCAACTGCAATATTAAAGACAGATTCAATTTTTCTAAGTGAAGTTATACATAACGAACTAATAAAAAGTTCACTTTGAGCAAACTTTTTGAGCTGCTTTATTAATGATTATTGGTTACTGATATTCTATTTGAGGGTTTATATTTTATATTTTGATATGTGATTTAATGAAAACTACAGATTGTTTAATGCGCGCGAATTCGAATGGGGGCGGGCGACGAATCGTTGCAGTCTGGTGAGTTGGGCTGCGGACCAATAGCGTTGCGTGTTAACGATTGCAAGCAGGCAGCTTGCATCACTGTCTCGCACGCAGCATTGTGCGTTTGTTTGTGTATTGATGTGACTCAAACATGTTAAATATTTTCGTATGAGAAATTGATTTTGGTATTACGTATGTATGAGAATTTCGATGGCACCCGGCCTCTTAACAGGAGGCTTAACAAAAACAAACACAATCCAGAAAGTCCAAAAGTAGGTTAGGTTAGGTTAGAACTTAGACCACAACACAGAGGGAGCCGAGCGAGCGCACCGAGCGTGATGCGGCAGCAGCCGGCGACCGTCATAAAATAAAAGGGTGGCACGGGGGGCACAGCCCACCACCAAAACAAAAACAAATACAATCCGGAAAGTCCAAAAGTAGGTTAGAACTGTGACTGTGCCACAGCACACTGCAGCAGCCGGCGACCGTCACAAAACACGCTGTAGGTTAGGCTAAAGGTGTTAAAAAAGGCGACCAAAAGACTTAGATGTGGCCTCGGAATTCCGAAAATTTCAAAGATGAGTAGCTCCAAAACTGGGGGGTTTCTCAGTGTGGATTTGGTACGGAGGGGTGTTTATCCCTCCTCCCCTCTTCCCCCTCACCCCCACTTCCCATCAATTTTGGGGTAGGTTTCCGAACCTTTACCGTTGTTCCTCTTATCCAAATTAAGCTACTCACAAAAAGACGGGTTGCACTCCGGGAGTGCCGGCAGAAGTGAAAACTTAATCAAGTTATTATATTAATAATCATTAACGTTGTGCATTTTTTTAACCCATTTTTATGTATTTTAAATATTATTTAATTTTTATTTTTATTATTATATTTTAATTTTAATCCATATTTAATTTTAAATGCTACTTAATTTAAATTATTAAGTTAATTTTAATTATTATTTAATTATAATTATTATTTAATTTTAATTATCATTTAATTTTAATTTCGATGTTACAACACTACTCTCCAACCGTCTTACGGTTTTCCAAGGTTTTTCGATCAGCACGAGAATCTGACGCGAGTTTCACAGTTTTTACCCATCCCACAAAAGTGCTCAACGCCGCTAAAGAAGTTTTCACTTCAAAAATTTGTTTGATAATAATAAAAAGAAATGTTTTAGGGATCCCTGATTATTGATTATTGATTAATAATTAATGTTTCATCAAATAAATAGTTATTTCATATTGATTTTTTTTTTTGTTTTAATATGAGTTTATTATACTCTGCTCATTAGTGTATTTTTCAAAGTGGTTTTAGTATTCGAAACGCTTCATTTAAGATAAAATGCCGCTCAGTATAAAAAATACATTTGCCAAATATTAAAAAAAAAGGTAGGACGTAACGTTGACACTCAAACAGATATTAGGTCGCTCAAATATTAAGAAGCTGCTCATTTTGTATTTTAAGTTACTCAAATAAATAATTTGTAAGTTGCTGTTTTGTTAATTTCTCGTCGCTCACAGTCAGTCGCTCAAATAGTAATTCTATAACCCCAATTAATTAATTTTGACACTTAAAACGGTAATTTACAGTCACTCGATTAAATACTACCCTATAATATACTGATTTATGTTAAGGCGCTACGGAGTACGGACTGCGGTGGATTAAACTACCACCTAGACATTAACTACTACTAGACATACTAAATCAATGCACATCTATGGATAGCAGAATTCATTTCATTTCCTATATTGTAAACTAATTTAGCTGTGTAATAATATTATACTAGGTGAAGCCTGTAACTCCGTTGAGCAAAAATTCGTTAAACGCGGAAGAATCGCACATGTCTTGTCCTGGGAGGCTGGGACTCAATCTCCATACCAAACAGTTAAAATATCTGTTCAGCTGTTTAGACGTGAACAGGTCACAGACAGACAGAAAGACACACTTTCGCATTTATAATATTAGTATGAATAATCAATTTTCAAAACATATTGATCATTAAAAAACATGCGGATTTTGACCATAAGCACAAAAGATTAGTTTCAGAAGCTAAAATCACCCTTTAGCTGTTTATCTAAATCACAAAATCTAAATCCAATATGGCCGCCAAAAGATTTTCATGATTGTAATTGATCGTGCAGCAGGGGTGGACTATGATTATCTGATTTTGATTGGAATTAGTTTTCGCATGTTTTTAATCCATCATTATAGCTATAAAAAAGTTGTGGCTTATAAAATATGTCCTTTCCCGGGACTCCAAGTAAGTATCTGCACAAAAATCGGTTCAGCGGCTTATAAACATGAAAGAGCTAACAGACAGACAGATAATTTCGTATTCATAATATTAGTATTGATATTTTGTGATGGCGGTTAGTAAGTTTTGTTGTAACAAAATATTTTTGAGGACAGCCAAAAATGTCTAAGCGCCACACAAGTCTACGAATTGCGATACTATAAAATAAATATTTTTGTGTGTACCACTTTGCCCATTGTCATAAAATATTATAATTTATAATGTAGCCAGGTAAAATATAATAATAATACAACCGGTAGGCGGGTAGACGGCAGAATTAAACTGGTTATTAGTTGAAAATTACCGCGGGGTAGTGTCCCCGATCCTCCCCCGACACTGAAACACGCTCACTGGATGTGACAACATTTTGAGACTGAACCAAACTAAGCGACAACAAAAATAATTCAAAACACAACATATTTTTTTAAGTATTTTTTTATGAAATAAGGGGGCAAACGAGCAAACCGGTCACCTAATGCAAAGAAGCTTCCGTCGCCCATGGACACTTGCACTTTGCAGCAACAGAAGAGCTGCAGGTGCGTTGCCGGCCTTTTAAGAGGGAATAGGGTAATAGGGGAGGGTATCCCATAACGGATTTTGGCGCAACGGAGTTGTGGGCGTCGCGTCATCTGGCAAAGCATAAAAATTAAAATGACAACATAATATTGTCACTTTCAGCAGCTATCTCTCTGTTAAGGGGTGGGACAGGGGGAGGTGTAGGGAGGGGAGGCTGCGGCTTAATTACCGCCGCTTTTATAGTTTTAATGAGTTCATTTTGGAGCCGGGGCTAACAAGCGGCGTAATACCTATTTAAACCAATTTTGAAATTAATATTCGTAGTGATGGGATAAGGTTTTGTCGATATCGATGTTTTTAATAATTACAAAACTGAGCTTATACTATCGAAGAGTATAATGCAAGTAAATTAATAGGTTTGAGAAACTGGTTATATAATTATTTGGTAAAAAAGTAGAATTATTTTAACAACTAAATAACACTACATATTATTATAACGAATAAGTAGTGTGTACGCAATTTTTGCACAAAAATCATGTCGAAGTGTCTAAATTCCTAAAGTACATAAAACTTATAATTGTATTATTATTATATGACGACCGGACAGTTAGACCAGAGTAGACAGAATTATAGAGTATGCCGACTTAGAACTGATGTTGAAATTTTAAAATTTGATTATGACGAAAATCGTCGCTAGGGTTGTTGACTTGTTACCTACGAATTTAAAACTATGACATATTCGCTGGACGTGTTCCTCTTTGGTCGTATTGTTGTTTGTGTTTTGGTACATGCGATTAAAATTGTCAGAATCCAATTTTGAAATCTTTATTTTAAATATTTAAAAATAAATTATATCAGCCAGCGGAGGCACATTCCGTTCATAATACTAGTGAAACCTGACGAATTTGACAAATATTGAAACCTGTCCGTTTCTTTGCAGTCGAACTACTGGTAGTTATGTCTATTGTGGTTCGATCTGTGTAGGAGAAACATTATCATATTCTTTTGTCTAGAGTTTTTAAGATACGCAATCTAATAGGTAACGATGTTTTTTTTTTCATCGTTTTACATGTTTCCCGTAAACATCGATAGAATGTACATCACTAGCGATTTATCAAAGAAACGCTGGCGGTTGACTCGACTATTTTGTCGATATTAATTAAAAAGGGGTCAGCAAGTTAATATTAAAATTAAGCTATCTCCGTCTGATTCACGATATTACTTGAGACTTTTAATTAATATTCCGTTTTACTTCTTAATTTCAGGGTTTCAGGAGAAATGTTTTAGCACAACACTAATTAAATTACATAATGCGAAATTCTGCACCTGGTTTTACTTGCTTAAAATACAATATAATATACTTCTAAATTTTGACCCCTGTTTTGTTCCCTAGGATTGAATTTGAAAAAGTTAAAGTAATCGTCAGTTGAAAACTTTCTAACGCAAAACAAGTAGGTAGAGTTGTTTATATATTTTAGACGTCAGAATTTAAATAATTTTTTTAATTAAAAAACATTCTAATTAGCAATAACTGATTTCTAACAACAAACAATAGTGTTAATTACAATAATTACAGGCTACACTCATAGCATAATATGTGGTGATTAAAATTACTGCGCTATAATGTAATTTACATATTTTGTAATTACATTAATTAAGAGGGCACTCATTGCCCGCGGGGGAGTTTCCTCCTAGGGGGTCAAATAACCCCCTTCTTTTACAAAGGGGGTCAAATAAGGGGTGAGGGGGGGTTAATGGCCCTCAATTATCACCCTATTAAGTAGTTTAGAGCGTCGGGATGTGCCCGCTGTGCGTTATATACTTATTAAACAATTAATACTCGTGTATTGGAAAGTGGGCTTTATGTTCAAGCGTCAAAGAGGGGTTTCCTTTGTTGAGGTGTTTTATACAGGGTGTGTTTGGATAAAATATGGCGTATTCACACTTAATTGGATATACATAATATTTGGGTTCTAGAACAATGTGAAGTGTTAAATATTTAAAATATTTAGCTTTATTCGGCTTTAGACAGTAAATAGAAATATCAGAAAATTTTACAAGAAAAATGTGTTCGGTCGAATTAGCCGACCTCTTTGTATTAAAAAGTTATAACTTTAACCAATGACAAGTTAGATTGTCAATAGGTGCATTGCTAAAATATGGCTTGTAAATTGCACATTGGAGAAGTGAATAAATATACTTATTAACGCAATTACAGTCTTTGAGTTATAGAAAGACCTTTTAGGAGTTTCAACAAAGAGCATTTAAATTTTAATTGGAAGAAAAAAATCCCTAAAAGCCATTTAAAATCATGGAAACAACGTCCAAACACACATTTGAATACTAACGCTTACCACAGCTAGAGATGGCAGCGGAATATCGATACTCATATGAAAAATCAATAAATTCTTCCAATGTCATGGCGTGAGGAGAATTCACGAGAATTTAGAATCCAAAACCAACCTTAACGTATCCAGTTAAAGTTCAAATTTAAACGAACGAGAGAGCTTTATCCTGAAACACTATGTACTTGGAATATCAACTTTACCACGTTGTTTTAAGGTTAAAATTGATTTGTACTCGTGGTGTATTCCTCGCATTCTTATAGCCCATTGTTACAGCTTCATTTGCTTGCGGTTTTGTTTCGTATTGATTTAGGGTTGTTTGGCCGGCATTCGTGGTATTTTTACGATTTAAAAGGCTGCAATTGAATGGTGTACAATTTATTAATGGCTCGAGGCACTCGAGGTATGCCGTTTAGCTCACCGACCGGGTGGATAAGTGCTATTTCCCCGGACGTACAGGCTAAATCAGCTAAGAGCCTGTGACAGGGCGAGATGAGTCAAAGAGACGAAGCGTCAAAAAGCATCTTGCTTTTCGACGCCTCGTCTCCTCGACTCGAATTCAAAGAAGGACAGCTTTATGCTTAAGGGTTAAAAATCATTTAGGATTAATGCTATTTGATCTAATGTCGCGCAAAGGGAGAAAGATAAATGACTAAAAACATATGGGCGAATGCGATTGTCAGATACACTTTTTTTAGTTTGTAGTATGTATAAATTATAAAAACTAAAAAATACAGTTACTTTTTTTTATTCTAAGGTTATTTGTACAATTATCCACTTATGCGAGTTATTTTAAGTAACGCTATAATATCTCTATTAGTAATATGAGTTTCCACTTTGGTTTTGCATTAGCGTCGGCGACCCGCGGCGTAGAAATTGCTCCCAAATTGGCCTCCTGCGGCCGCAATATTTTCCCCATAAACATACCCACCATAAATAAACACATAAATTACGATAAGCGTAATTGATAGGAAAATATTTGTGTTTTTTTGGTAGCTTGAAGCTAGTAAAGTTACAATAATTTAGTAACAGTTCTGGTTTAGAAGTGAAAACGTTGTTAATCGCTCTAAAGATTTCTAAACTTAGGAGTTAAAATGGTATGCTTCAAATTAAAAATACCACTACAGCAGGGTTAATAAGTTGACTATGTTTTATTATTATAATATTATGTATCTATTCATTATTATAAATACAGAAAAAAATGTGATGTGCGGAATATCAAATATAATCATATTAAAAGCTTTTTTTCAATCAGAAAAATTAACTTTTCATCACTCAAGTATCAAAACAGTTCACACAAGAAACGATCAAATCACTTTCACTATATCAAAACACACCTAATTACTAAACCAAACTGTTGCATATCGAACAATATTTTATTTACAATAGCCTGATAATAGTTTAATAGACGATTTATCGACAAAGCACACAACACTATACACCTAAAATGATCGATAGTAGCCTTTAATACAATTGGAATAAGGTCTAGTTTATGTTTTGGGAGAGTTGATATAAGTTTGTCATAGTTATAAGAGGCATATCATCGTCATATCGAATCGCGTGCTATGATTCGGCATATTCTTTCGCGGGACCACCAAAGAGATTGAGTTATTTAGTGATGTGATAATAGATGTTGATAAAGTTGTCGATAATCTCGATAATGTCGACGAGTCGGCATTATTCTATTTATTCGAGCAAAAAAATATCGCGCTAAAGTGTATTAACTAAAGGCAAGTAGTTAATTTAACCAATTTTGAAACTAAATAATAATTAATTGAGTTTTGCTTTAAAATCTGCTGGTAAGCGTACTAATGTTTCACCATATATTTGACATCATTTGTTATTATTTATTATAATATTAAGTAAGTAACAAAATACACAAAAATATAAATAATAATTTTAGCTGTTCACCATCAAACCTTTCCTTGTTTAAGAATTAAAAAAAACCTTATTTAATTACTAATTTAAATCAAAGAACGTGATATTGATGAATAGTATCGATACACGATAAAATATCGACACACCCGGCACAACACTAGTAGTTACTAAAAAGCGTTTTCAAGAGGCACAATCAACACACATTGAATGTCTTTGTGATGCCGAGTGATTTATCGTATCCCTCTGTCAACACCGACCACAAGAATACTTCATTTGATCCGGATTTTTATCGATAATAACTCGATCATGAGTCACATCACTCGTTAGTCGCATTTAGTACAAATCGGCGGTGCGTTTGCTGAAATGTTTATAGTGTAGGTGGTCATGAGTTCATTTATTATAGTCGTAGATATAAAGATCATAATGGTATTATACTTTCATAAGGCGTAGGTACTGAGAAATGAATTATACTTTATTTTTAACCGACTTCAAAAAAGGGAGGCTATACAGTATTTGAAATGTTTAGTTAACTTATACTTGTGCTTTTTTAATGTGGTAATAAATAATAATATTTAATTCAATATTTTTTTACTTCTAACTCACTGTCGACATTATCGAGTATAATAAGTATTAGTTAAGTAGAGCTTGTCTAACTTGAAATGACGCGCCCCTCCCTTGTATTCACAGTACAAAAATGTTTCATTTATATCAACTTTGAAGTGGTAGGGCGCGTCATTTCAAACTAGACAAGCTCTACCGTGATTTGCGTAAACTGTAATTTGTAAAGAATCACCTCGCGCCATTTTTCCCATCTGAATTCTGATAAAGACAATGCGAAACCTAATAAACATTGGATTTATAACCTTCCCTTTTTTCTAAAAATTGATTACAAAAAACATTTTACAATCTAGATTTTTATTCATTGTCGGCCAACATTTTAACAAGAATTTTTGCGTAGATCGAAAGCGCAAAATATTTTTCTTTCTTATTAATTACTGAATAATTAGTCCCAACGGTTACGTTTGCGGACAATAACAATTTATTACTTTTTCTACTCACCTGTCAACCTTTGTTAAATCTATCATCATTATCATTAGTATTGCTATAATTCCTGAGTTATTTTGCGTTTACATACATAAAAGTATGAATCTTGAGTCGTCCGCATAAGGCCGGTGTGAAAAGCAAAACAACCTAACCGCCTATAGGTGTGAATTCCTAGGTTTTACTGTACATGTAATTGTTCAAGTGCTGGTAGGAATGCCATAAAAATACTTAAGCATCATTATGTCATTTTAGATTTAGGTAGTGGAATGGAATTTCAGAATATCATTGCGGTAGGTCGAATACGGTTGAGAGACATACTAAGTGCATGAGAAAACTTTGGAATAAAAAAGTTAAGGACTCCAACAGTTGATATCACACGATTTTATATTTACAAACAAATTAAAATATCTAAATCGGTTCACTCGTTTGGAAGCTACGACCGACGCCAAAGACACACGGGCCGGTGTATTTAATTTAATTTAATTTAATTTTATTTTAATATATTTTATAGACTCACCAACAGAACAGCATTTGTGACATTTCAAATTTGTACATAAAATTTGTTTACAGATAAAATGAGTTCTAATGACAGGTATTTGTCTCACTACTAGACTTGTACTTTGCTGTCTGGATGGACTGGTACGAATATCCACTGCTGAACATAGAACATCCTTTTTTCTACAATTTTACATCAACGCACCGACAGTAATTGCCTATAAGTAGGTGCAAAAGTTGTGCATATATACAACTTTTGTACCACCAAGTAGTCGTATAGCAAACTTGACATATAAGTCAGAAAATTACAAAAAAATATAAACTTTGGAATAAAACACTCCATCATAATATCATGTGTCACAAAAAAAACTTTAAACACTTGAAGAAAAAAAATACACTTGTAAAAAAAGAATTCGTGAGATAATCTTCACAATAATAATGTTTATATTATAATTTAGCACCTGTAGAGTTTTTGTCGGATTAGAATTTGTCTGCTATTGACTCCATTGTGGAATAATACGAGAATGATTGACTCTTTGTCGAAGGGTGTGCAATTTTGAATGGGATTTTGTGTAGGCGGTCTGCTGGTGGTAGTGGAAAAACCGATGTAACCCAGAATTTGTGAAAAATTTTAAGGCCGTTAAAACAATAGTAAAGCAAAGACTTCTATTTAAACTGAGGACTGAGGAGAACCTCAGTATATATAGAAGTCTTTGAGTAGGGTAGTTTAGTAAAAGATGTCTGGACTTAGGTCTCGGGTATGAATTTTAGCCATAAAATACACAGGTGTAGCACAACAAAGCGATATTACTTTAGGGTGTATGTAGCGCTAAAAGAGTTACTTTACATATTTTGCTCTCAAACGTTTCACTAAAATAAAGTTTGGTAGTCATTCAATCTGTTTGTAAGCAGCCGTAAAGTTTTTACGTACAGAATTGCAATTTCTCACTAATTTTAAGTTTGGTAGTCATTAAATCTCTCTATGTGTGGCTATAAAGTTAAATTGCAATTCCTTACTTACCACCTTTTGCTTCGAATCACGCTGTATCTGGCAGTATTGTTTACAAGTTAAACCCATGTTAGAGTGTGACAGAGCGTCACGGGTGGCCACAATGCCCGTCACACGTCACACAATGTGCCACACTGGAAAAGAAATTAAATTGTCAATGCCAATTGCCACGCACTCAAATTAATTGACAATTCTGTTTCAGAAACACCATTCTACAGAAATGTGCCATTTATTCCGCATTATACTCGCATTTGGCTATTTCAAAAGCGGATGCGCGTGGAATTTGCAGATTATTCGATTATGTGCTTGTACTTTGATAGAATATTGAATCGAACATTATTCATTTGTTAAAATATAAACAACAGGATAATTTCATCAAAGTGAATCCTACTATGCATTTACTAAGCGTATTATGTAGCGTAAACTATGTTTAAACTATTACGAGATGCTTGTACAATAACTGTCTGTATTGTCACGTTAATAATAATTAATAAGCATTAAAATAAAGGACTTTTTTATTTATAAAGCCATTGTTTTTATTCGAGGGATTTAAAATAAAAGATCCATTCTTTCAGAATTGAGCCTGATAAAAAAATAACGCTAATGGATACTTTTTTAATTATTATTTGACGAAAACTGAAAAACCAAACTTTTGCGTTAGGTCATTTTAATTTTGCAAAAGAGGTATATTTTTGATAAATAACATATTTTTGATAAGCATGTAGTTTCCTTAAAACAATTATATTTTATGTAATAAATTGTAAAAAAATCTTTTTACATTACCACAGAATAAATATTAGTACAGCTACAAGATATTACTACCGCCTACTACTTATATTACAAAAAATGTAATTAAAATTTATGATAATAATTGAAAGTTACAAAACAATTTGACAAAAAAACATCAAACAAAATATATTTTAGAATAGGCGTTAGAGCGGACAAAAGGCATAACTTAAGCCAAAATAAAGGGCAGGTAAGTGGTCGTGGATTAAGCCAATTACCAGCAAAGGGGTTCAACCCCGTTGTAATGCGATAACGAGTTTTTTTTTTGAAAAACAACGCTTACATCCCTTTGCCGTTAGACAAACAAATGACAATTGTGCACTTAGTTACTTTGAGTCAGAAAGTAATTGGACATTATAATATGTAAGTGAAAGAGTAACAAACAAACGTCCATATAATTATAGATGTACATCCAAACAAACTTTCGCCTTTATAATCTGGGGGCACGGTAGTGCCCCAGCCAAGCTTTTTAGCAAAGGCACGGCCGTACCATACTTTTCTCGAAGCGGTTCGCGGCTATTTCACACCCCCTATATCTTCGATGTTAACAAAGCTAGGGATTTAATATTTCGGTCACTAGGAGCAAGTGTTAAAACTAGCTTAACCTCCAAATTACATGAAATTTCGATAAATTGTTTAGTAGTTACGGATGGTCAAAGTTACTACATTTTGTCACTCACTGACTGACAGATCATCAAAATTCTAAGGTACTTCTAGCAGACTTAGAACCTTGACATTTGGTACCCGGATAGGTGATGAAAGGAAAAATTATGAAACCGGCCAAGTGCGAGTCGGACTGGCGTACATAGGGTTCCGTACCGCAAATTTGTATGGGAGCCCCCCTTAAATAATAATTTTATTTAATTTTTATTATTAATTATTGAAGTTAACATACAATTGAGCATTTTCTGAAATTTTCAAAAACCTTAGTATGGATATAGAGCAAAAAAAGGGAAAAAATCGTGTTTGTTGTATGATAATTTATTTTATTTTGATTGGACTATTAGCTTTTATAACGACACCAGAAATACATAATTTGTGAAAATTGCAACTATCTAGCTATTGCGGTTCTCGAGATCCAGCCTGGTTAGTAGTGACATACGGATGGACGACGGACAGACAGCGAAGACTTATTAATAAGAGGGCGCCGTTATCATCCTTTGGGCAGGGAAACCTAAAAACTGAAATTGAAAAATAATATAATAATAATAATAATATTACTTTATTAAATAAAATAAAAGATTTTTATGTTTGTAACTTTGCAAGAACAGTTATATGAGTTTAGACTGCATATTTGTTTGACGTACCTACAAAAGGCTTTAAGTTAATGAAATGGTATTAAATAAATAAAAAATAATATAAACAACGTTAATAATGAAACAATAATTAAATTCGATTTAAATATAAATTTAATCACTAATCAGTACTCAGATATACACTCCTTACTTGCTCGATATATTATGGGAGTTTTAAGTTATCACATGAAATAAGGTGTGCTCATTTCCTGCGGGGAACATCGAGACGCTAACAAAAGTGCAGTGCTGCTATATATTCAACGGTAATGCTAAAATGACCACCTTCAAGTATTAGCTATTATAATATGAATATAATAATCGACTCAGAACTCAGAAGTATTTACGTTACGTTGTCCACTTATAGAACTAACAAAACCTCAAAGAAAAAATATAAAGGAGATAGGGAATGGGTGCTAAGCTTAGTACAGAAAAGTTATAACGTGACCTGAAAAGAAAAGAAAAAAACCTTAAAAAAAGAAACGAAATCCCACCAAAACGTGAAATGAAAAAGGAGCCAAGCAAAATATTGCATAGAGCTTTTCAATACTTCTGTCGTAAAAAGTTTTCAGATCACATTCAAGCCAAGCTTTCAACTTATTTCGTAATTTAAATCAACATTCAGTAAATGAATTAATAGATTTCTTTATTTTATAATTATTATAGTGGCTTGGCAATGAGCACAATAGAAACAAATATAAAACTGCATATTGGGAGGAGTTCATACTTACACAGACGGCAAGCGTAAAGTGTTTTAAATTTTAATATGTAACGACGCATGTGGCCGATGCAATGGTACCGAATAAATCCAATTAGTCGCTGATTATTTCTCTAGTGCTCATTGCCAAGCCACTATAATAATTATAAAATAAAGAAATCTATTGATACATGTACTAAATGTTGATTTAAATTACAAAATAAGTTGAAGGCTTGGCTTGAATGTGATCTGAAAACTTTTTACGACAGAAGTATTGAAAAGCTCTATGCAATATTTTGCTTGGCTCCTTTTACATTTCACGTTTTGGTGGGATAATATTATAGTAGGATTAGTAAGACTTAATAACTAATAAGTATATGGAAGTATGGATGTTTTATTGCGAAGCTTTTTATGATTCTTATGTTTCACGTTGATCCAGCATGATTCATGGCTTATCGTGAACAGCATTGAGTGCTAAAATGGTGAATAGATATAGGAGAAGGTAATAAAATTAAATTAGGGTAATGTGGCCCCCCACTTTATTTATCTAGCTTTATTAAAAAAATACAGGATTCAGAAACCTAAAAAATACATTATGGGACTTTTTATTCATTTGTTTAAACATGTCTTATTAGGGAATAAATGAAACTTGTACAGGATAATCGAAAATATTATTTATTCTCAACTAATCACATTTGGTATCTTTGGATGAAGTGGTGATAACGTGACCCCCCGGGGGGTCACATTAAATGTATTGCAGAATATGAAACTTAACGGCAAAAATCATAAATGTAATAGCCACCTTTAGAGCCTATATAGGTTACATATGAGCCCATAGTCACAACTTTGATACTGTACCCATGGCTTTCCAGCTCTGTAGTGGAACAAATTGTGTCGCAGAACACACATGGCACGTCCGCGTTTTCAGGAATTTTGTATATGAGTCGTCATAATCGGTATTTACGGGGTCTTCGTCACTTTCAGAGCTACTGCTGGATATTGTAGTGTCTCTCTGTTGTCAAACGGCATTCCTACCAGAAGCCTTCTCCATAGTGGTTGTCTTCCACGTCATGAAACTCTCTTACACGTAATGTGACCCCCGGGGCCACATTACGACCAATGTGAGGGGGCCGAATTACAATTATTGCTAATATTTAAACAAACATCCCAAAAATATTTATTAAATGTCTAATTTTATATTTACCTTTTAAATTCCGTAGGAGAATGGTTTGATGTATTCGTTGTTCGAACCCAAAAGCCAAATCTTTATATTTTTTTAACAACTATCGAAATAAAATCATACACATTTAAAAGTTTCGCGGATCGCAAGTTTCAACACGATCAAATGACAATCGAACGAGACAGCCTCTGTTAGATTTGTACGGCACTAAATTAGCAGCATGCCGCGAGCATCCCGTTTCACCAAAATTATATTAGATAGCGTTGTTAGAACATTAAAATATTGAAGGGGGCCAATATATATGCAGAGGCCACATTACCTACCACCTTTTCCCTGTATTACAAAAAAAAGATTTCGATAAAACACGCAATTGTGCACTTAAATAGAGCGAAATCAAACTTTGCAATATTAGCCACGGAAACATTTTACATTAATTAAATCCACTGATATGTTATAAATATAATTTTTATCATCACTAACGTATAAATCAACAACATTATCAATATTAATAAGTATTGATTGATATTGATTGAGTAACATTAATGAAAGTGAACATACTTAATATAATAATAAAATACATAAATTAGTAGCGCGTCGAACTTGAGAGAAGGTGTAGGGTAAGTTCACACGAGCGTTATTTAAACGCAACGCAATTTGCATTCAGGAACCAAATGGAATGATTGAATAAATGAAATATACTTTAGTGTACACACTAATAAGTATAGTTACAACACTCACACACAATAAAACACATAAAATGACGAGAGGACACAAAGGCGGCCTTATTACTAAATAGTAAATTCTTCGGGACTACCTTTTAAAGAAAGGAACACATCGAAACGATTAAATGAGCAGTTATAGGTACCTCTATTGGTACGTAAAACTACTAATATCATACTTTTTGACCCATAAGGGGCACAATTTAAAGATCACTCGGCAAAAATGGAAGGGGAATTCCCAGTGTTAGGTTTTTGTCTATTTTGTTGAGCGAGCAGTGAGAGGGGCAAGTGTACGCATGGAGATACGCTATTGGTAGATTAGTGATCACTGATCACACAGTAGATTGGTTGATAATGTAGTTAATGCACACATCACACATGCGCCGATTGTCCTCAAGTTTCGCCAAACGATCTAGAAGCTATCTGCGGCTTTTCATTTAAATGTTTTGTCCACTTTATCAAAAATAAACCGTATATTTTCCACAATATTATAATCAGTCCGCCAATCACACGGTTACACGATCATTCTTTCGTCAGTCTGGATTAGACTAATGGACTGAGCTGATGCCAGGCTGACCATGTAACCCTACTCTATCAGCTTTCGGCGCAGCGGCGCGGGCGAGCGGTTTAAAAACGCACGTGTGAATAAAAGCTAACCTCATCGTCCAATATAATTAATAGTCCATTAAAAATTACACGTTTTCAACAGGCGAGCCAAGCGTGAACGGTAAATTATTAAAACATTAACTAATAAACAACATGACTACTTTATTATTCTGCATGTTGGTAAAATTTGCTGGTTAAGTTAAAAGTTAAGTGAGCTGCTTTTTTTAAATAGTGGAAGTAGTATCCAGAAAGTACTAGCCTAGGTCAGAGTCGACAGAAAGGAGTTCGGGAGTTAGTCCTGACAACAACGATGAAGGATCTTAGAGTAAGAGCCAGCGACAGCCAAACTTTCATCGTTTTATAAAAGCTGAAAGTTTACCTGTTAATGTACACTTAGAGGTAAGAACGACCAGCCACTATAGAGTTTCGGTCGCGGTTACTTTAGGAGGTATCCAGTTCTGAAGGCCTACCTGACCTTCGTATCGAAGGTCAGGTTCTTTCACTTCCGTTTAAGGGTGTATAACACTTTACCGAAAGCTTCGATAAAGTGTTATACACCGTTAAACTGCCTTAAATTATTAGACTTCTAGGTGGTCCGGCAGTGGGAAGCAACTGTCACAATAAGTATCTGACAGTAGAAGACGAGATTCCTACAGTTATCCCCAAGAAAATAAGACAAACAATTGAGCTTTATACTTTAACGCAAGTCAGGTAGACCTTCAGAACTGAATACCTCCTGAAGTAACCGCGACCGAAAGTATATAGTTACTGGTCGTTCTCGTTATCCCGAAGAAAGTAAGAAACGTCGAAATATTATGTACTTCGAGAAAAGGTAGGGAGGTCGCTTCACTTGGCTCGTCTCGGCGGATGCTCTACCGATGAAAAATTGATCTTTTGACGTATTAATAAATATTATTAGTATATCATTTCTTAGTTTAATATAAAATGGACTGAATCGAACAGGAAACAAAGAACTTTGATGTAGTAGAATCGGTTTGCTGTAGTGTTTTTTTCCCGTTCCCTATCTCAACCGCCGCATAACGGTAGCGTAATAATTGTTAAGTTGTTAACCAATACACAGATAAGGAAAAACTTGTCCATTACTATTAATTGGACTGTGGTGACGTTTAACCGTAATTGTTGTTTAAAAAATTCATATAAGTATTATAAATACGAAAGTGTGTCTGTATATTATTACCTCTTTATGCCCAAACCGCTAAACCGATTTTACTGAAATTTGGCATGGAGATACTTTAAGTCCCGGGAAAGGACAAAGGATTATTTTGGCGCAACGGAGTTGCGGGCGTCATCTAGTCCATACCTAATATTATAAATGCGAAAGTGTGTCTGTCTGTCTATTACCTCTTCACGCCCAAACCACTGAACCTATTTTACTGAAATTTGGCATGGATATTGGAGATACTTTGAGTCCTGGAAAAGGACATTTGAGGATACTTTTTATCCCGGAAAATGTACGGTTCCCTCTCATTTGTTTAATTTGAGGTTTAATTATGATAACTAGTTTAGAAGTTAAGAGGAAACAGATGGGTCTGGGCCCACAGTGCACACAGTACATGCAGGTCAAAATCATAACCATTCTTTTTGCTTCACCGTAGTTGTAAAAATGTGCGGTTCCTGCAAACTGCAACGAAGTACAACACGGTCATATTAACTTGACGCACCGCTGGAATGCAATAATATGCGAGCTCCATAATGACGTCATCAAACCGTGCGTCTAGTTAAGGCCGTCCCCCGAGCAAACGACCTTGGCCATACATTTGCCGCGTTGCCGAGATCGCACCAAAACCCTATTTTTAACCGACTTCCAAAAAACGAGGAGGTTATATGTTCGGCTGTGGATATTTTTTTTTTTTTTTTTTTTTTTTTTATTTTTGTATGTTCAACGATTACTCCGCCGTTTGTGAACCGATTTTCGAAATTTTTGTTTTGTTGTATTAGGTTTCACTCCAATTTGGTCCCATTTTCACAAAAGTGGTGGCCTGATGATGGGATCCAGGAGTAATCGAGGGAACTCCTCGAAATTTATATGGAAACATATGGTAATTTTAGTTTTATGTGAAGTGTACTAAGAATATGCTACCAAAAAGTCAAATATTGGGTCAAGGTATACCATGGTTTCGAAGATGCTGAGAGAACTCCTGACTCCTTATAGATACACGTTTGGGAGTTTCAGCGTTGTTTTAAGAACAGAAAGCATATTATACTACCACGCAATTAAAATTCATCATCATCATCATCATCATCATCATCATCATCATCATCATCATCGTCATCATCATCATTACCACGTCGTGTTAAGGTCACCAATGTCTCATGGCACAAAATAGGTAATAGTACAACTTACAAGGCATAGGTATGGATACAATAATAATAATTATGTACATAACAACACCAATTATTAATATAGGCTGTTTATACACGGCGGTCGGTGCGGCGTCGCCGCACGCCGCCGCGCGGCGTGTGCGTAAACATCGCGGCATTGCGTCGTACCTATTCAAGTTCTAATGTCAGGTAATGCCGCGCTGCAAGCATTTTGAGTGTCATAATATGATTTTAAACTTTATCTTCATTAATGTAGTACAATATAGTATCGCTTGAGAAAGGCGCAGGCGGCCGCGAGGCCGGCTTTCCAAGTTTCTCATGCGATAGTACTATGTATTACAATAATGAAGGTAAAGATTAATATCATAATATTATTATGACACTGAAAATATACTCGCCGTGCCGCTAGGTGTGATTCGGCTCATCCTTCGATCGCGGATTCTTGGAAATCCATTGTTCTGGCGGCCGCTTGGGAGTTGAAGCGTTAAATTGTTAAATTACCTAGCACGCATAGAGTTGTGTTCACTTAGATTTTTTTTAATGTATTATTTAAATTTATCTACCTGATGTTTGGGCCTTGGGGTATGACTCATAACAGTCTTAACAAATTGTAATAAGATACGTAGAATAAACGCAGTAATTCGACGCGTAGGGTGGTATGGTCACTAAGTCACTACTCACTAGTTCACTACCACCGACGACCACTTATAAACTCGCGGACTATGACGTAGGTCATCTTGGAGGGTTAATTAATATTTCTAATAACAATACGAGATCAATAATTACCACTCAAAATGTTGACAATTCAAATTTCAATGCTTACTGCTCACACCAATGGTGACACATTTCTGATTTCACACAGCCAATACAACTATATAAAACTCCTACAAACAAGCAATACTGCGATTCAGTAGCACCTCAGCGAAATCTAATCAATACATCGTGTAACTAAAACTATATGAACAACAATCGGAGTTCGGACAAGCAATAGCGCCGACAGAGCGCCTCAATGACATATAGTGAAGACAATATAAAACTATTTTTTATACAATTTAAATTGGCACTAATTATAGTTTATCTACTAGGTAACTAAAAAGAGTGAAATTATTATTTTTAACAAAAAATTAAAACCGACTTCCAAGGTAAAAACAATAATAACATTCTTATAATAATTATGAACTAAAAACTAAAAAGTATTAAATAATTTTCCTCCCTAAATGTGCCTTTTTCGGAATTCAGCTAAACCTCAACTATTTCTGTACTCAATCTTCATAATTTTGAAGTCGGTGCCAGCTCCATAAGTTTCAAATTTTCTGTCAAAGAAAATATAAAGATTCAGCTATATCTGGTACCGACTTCAAAATGATGAAGGTTGAGTACAGAAATAGTTGAGGTTTAGCTGAATTCCGAAAAAGGCACATTTAGGGAGGAAAATTATTTAATACTTTTTAGTTTTTAGTTCATAATTATTATAAGAATGTTATTATTGTTTTTACCTTGGAAGTCGGTTTTAATTTTTTGTTAATTTACTTATCTTAGTTAGCGGACGGTATGTTCTACATAATATGAATGTATGACATAAATTATCTTGTTAAAAGCGCTTTACACGCACCCAACAATTAGCATAATAAACAAGATCTTAATGAGCCCACTGCCCAGTCAGGCTACCGAATGATGGTGATGACAGGAGTACTGGATGTACGAAATGTGGAGGTGCTTACCTGAATACGACGAAAGAGTGGGTTATGAGTGGGTTATGATTTTGGTACCATCCAAGATCCAGATTCTGTGAGGAGGAGGATGAAACACCTATTCGCCTTCTCCTCGACTGTCCTGCTCTACTACAGAGCAGGAACAGGCACCTTGGTCGCCACGAATACTCATCCACAGAGGAAATTCGTGGCACCAACCCTCACCATATCGTACAATTTATGAGCAGTATTGGGTTGGGCATGATACTCTAGTGAAGTCTAGTGCGAAGGAGTCACAATAGATCCTCATGGGTCGCAACGTCAGGGCTACTGCAGCGACCTGCCTTCTTTTAAAAAAATAAAACCATCCAAGATTATTCTTATGGCCAATCTATGTTATTTTGTCGAGTTCTGTGAATATTAAAGTGGGCTTTTCTTGACAATGTCCCGACCAAATTAAGAGTCGTAAGTAGGTATGTTTCTTTGATATACTTAGCTATGTATATAGTACCTAACCTATCTTCTTTTTTATGGAGTAAGTTATTACTTATTAAGTTATTATACAACATTTTCTACTGTCAAAGCGTATTGGTAGTTTAAGGGTCTGTTTCATCACTTCCTCATAAAATGCCGGATAGGCTATCCACAACTTTTTTGACAGATTCCATACTTCATCTGTCAAGTTAAGTGTTGGATATCCTATCAGGAAGTGGTGAAACAGGCCCTAAATAACTTTGACTTTGCCTACAACTCGTACGAGCAGAAATTAATTTTTCGTACCGCAACGCGCATTTTCCGTAATAAAACTATATTGAATCCTTTTTCATGACTTCAACAATATTCATTTCAATCAAAATCATTACAGCAGCTAAGCCTGACTCAACAGACACACTTACTTTCGCATATTATCAGTATGGAATCGACACCACATCCAACAAAAAGAAACTCGTCTCGCCCAAAACCACTTCAAAACGAGACTCACTAATTTCTCCGCTACCGTTTAGTGTTAATTGCATGAGACAGACATACACAAACACACAAGTGGGAAAGGGACAGCGATATACAGAAGCCTTAACGGCGTACCTACGTCAGATACCTTTTTTACTTGTTCTCATTAAATTATTAAGAATTCCAGGGCCTTTAATTTATGTTCAATAGTTTTTATTATGAATACGTAGATGTTCCTTGAATTACGGTTACCATGGCAACGGATTCTATATAATAAGCCTATAAATGCATGATCTATATACATATTTATAATAAAACTATAGAAATGAAAATTCTATACATTAAAGATATTCAAAAAATAATAAGCGGGGGGTATTACTACATCGCTATAGAAGCCAAAAATGTGGTTAGTTTTTTTGTCTGTCTGTCTGTCTGTCTGTATGTTTGTTCCACCATCACACGAATACTACTGATCCGATTTGAATGCGGTTTTCGCAGATATATTTGTCTTCTTCCAACGACAGCTAGTGGATAATAATGATTGTGAAGCTATCTACTGCTATAATATATTTAAACATAGTTACTTATTATACAAAAATCCACAAACAACGTCAGTAAATGGGCAATCATAGATAAATATGGTTTGGTATAACACAGCCGATTGTTTTTTTTTTTTGAATCTTTAATCCAACAATTTATGTAGAAAAGTAGCTCCAGCAATAGAAAACACCCTAAAATACACTTACACTACACTTTAAAGGCAATAAAAAGTGGTCGAAATTACCTAAAAACTTATAACATTTAGTTCAAAGTTGACCACCGTAACAGATCCACCGTTTTGCGATTAAAATACAACTCGGTGTGGAGGTGATAAGTTAATTTTTATGTTCTTCGTTTATCGCACCGATAAAAACGAAAGTAAACACAAATTATCAGTTAAATAAAACGTTAATTGTCTGCTATAATGAGTATAAATTATCTGTAGGTCATACTGATTATAGTTATTTAAGGGTATGACTGCATTTTTATGCTTTGACCGCTGTTTTATGTTATCACCAGACGTTCCACGCGTTTGTTTGCGTATAATATTAGATATTTCACAGAAAAATTATTAGTCAACAAAAAAAGTCTATGATCCTTCACGTGGTCTACTTCTTATATAATCCAAATAACAGAAAAAATGCTCCAGTAGTTCGTGAGATAAGCCCTTTCAAATAATTTCCCCCCGTTTTTTCCATATTTTCCTCTACTTCTTCGCTCCCATTAGTCTTAGCGTGATAAAATATATCCTATAGCTTTTCTCGATAAATGAGCTAGCCAACACTGAAATATTTTTTTAAATCGGACCAATAGTTCCTGAGATTAGCACGTTCAAACAAACAAACAAATTCTTCCGCTTTATAATATTATATATCTAATATATATAAATCTGCGTCCATGGAAATACAAAAATGCTAGACTGGAGTAGCCCCCAGTGCATTTGTTGGTTTTGAAGCTATATAAATATTTTATAGCTATTACAACAGCTAACACAAAACAACACAATTCACAGCGGCCCCGTATCTGAAATAGCCCTATAAATGTGTTTTGGATCGTGTGATAAACTCTGACTTCGGATATTGGTTTAACAAGCAATTATTTTTATTTAAAAACTCACATAAAATTTCTTTCTTTATTTCTCTAGGCTATATCTCAAGTACCTACAGCTATAGCTATACTCCTGAAATTTTCATAGATTGTGTAGTTCTGTCACCGGCGACTAACGCAAAAAATCAAACATCGTCCTTCTCTCTTCACACTCACGCCCGTCTTTCATATGCCAGGTGAAAAAGGACGACGCGGATTCATCGCAAAATTATTTTTTAATTTTTTCTCAATAACTCGATAATTATATACAACATAATAGAATTTTATACAATGTGTTAAAATATTAACGTAGTATAATGCACGGTTACGGCAATATATGAAAAAGTCGTGAAAACAGCATCTTTGTGATTTTTTTTCTATTGAGAAAATTTTAAGATATCGTGTTTCCGATAGGTTGGGTTCTCGGAAATATAATGTTGTATAGTCTATGTTTAAAGAATGAACCAATTCGGGGCTTATTTTTAAGTATAAAAATGAATTATAAAATCGCCAATTTTGGGTTAGTTGCCCCCTTAACAAATAATGGTACGGACTACGTAACTCTTTGTGCGCGAGGTTGTTGAGGTTTGGTTTGTCTAAATTATAATAATAATAACCTTTTTCCTTTCCCCATCTGAATATCAATGTTTGAAGTTATTAAGCCAGTAATAATATTGTTGTTGTAATACTGAGGGTCGAGCGTCTGCAGTCTCGCCACAAAGTTAACTTTAGCTCCTTTGTGGTGAGAGTACCGACGAATCTTCTGTCGACTTTCGAGGCGCCGGAGTTCTGGCCGATGGATGTAGTCTACCGGAGGTTCCGGGGGAGACTCCGGAACGTAGCGTCGAGTCACGTCGCCGGCAAAAATTAGTGACAACTGACAGTGTTATTTTATAAGTGAAAAATATAAAATATGTATGTTAGTTTATAAGGTATTTATTATATTATTAATATGTATGTTAGATTAAAGGTATTTGTTATATGGGTCTCTGATGCCCGAAATAAAGATGATTTGATTTGATTGTCAAACGCTTGATAAAAAGTTTTTATGGTAAACTCTCTAATTCGCATGTCGACACATCATAATAAAAGTAAAATTTATTATAACGTTTATATTAATCCAAGCTTTATTGTTACGTAACTTTTCAGAAGCTAAAATAAATTAGGGCTACTTAAAAATTAAAGTGATTTAAATTACACTATAAGCACGCAATATTTAAAATAAAAGGTTAAAATTTTAAGTAAACTTCTTTAAATCCTAAATGTTGCACGCAACAGTCAAAAAATATTTTTATCATAGGTATATATTCGTGTTATAGTTTTAAAAATAAAATGTCCTTTTTGAGGACTCTAAGTATATCTCCATACAAAATTTTATCTAAAACGGTATAGCAGTCAAACCGTGAAGAGACAGACAGACAGACACACGTTCGCGTAGTACTTAGTATAAATTTGAAGTTCACTAGCACATGGACCATGGTAGCTTAATATTATATTTTGTTTAGATACTCGCAGCGCCAGAAGATATTCAAGAGCGTTCCAATTTTATTAAACAGCCCTCCAGCTCTATTACATGAAACTGTTCATATTTCAACGTCAGGTTTTTACGAGACCGTAGTCCTTAATCTTAAGGCCAATTTTCACCAACGTCTGTTAGTGTTAACTGCTTGTTAAAATGTCTTGTTTACTTTCATGAAAAATTAAAAAGGTAACGTGATGCTAATTCAAACATGAACTTTAAGGGCCGATTCACACCGGATCGGCAGCGGCCGGCAGCGGCGCGAAGAGCACTTTTAGTGTGAAATAATTTTAAACTTTATTTACATACTTATAACTACTAGTATCGCTTGAAAACTTCTAAAAGGGCTCGAGGCGCCGCTGGCGGCCGTCGGCGGCCCGACGGCTGCCGACGGCCGTCAAATAAAGTTTAAAATAAATAATTTTAAACTTTATTTACATTTAAGTCACTTTAAATGTAAATAAAGTTTAAAATTATTTCACACTAAAAGTGCTCTTCGCGCCGCTGCCGGCCGCTGCCGATCCGGTGTGAATCGGCCCTAACAGTCGTTGGTGAGATTGGGCCTATGGGCGAAGCGTAATTTGTGAGTTGTGAGTCGCAGAATTTCGGCTGGCAGAAATTCTGCTGCATTCAATTATTTTATATTATATTATCATACAAAAGGTCTGTTTTGATGATTGATCACATGAGCGTTTTTGTGAGTCATGATTTGTATGAAAAGATATTTACGCGACCAAAATTCTGCGACTCACGACTCACAAGTTACAATTCACAAATTACGCTCGTTTAGCTTCACCCTAACAGTCGTTGATGAAATTGGGCCTAAGGCAACTAATTCGTGCGGATGTTCTCTCGCGGTAGACTAATTTAAAAACGCCTAAACCACAAACCCACTTCCCAACCAGTTTCTTCGAAATTTCGACTAAATTAAGTCACTTTATTTTATTTGAGACTCGTCCAATATGGTAATTATTACGTCTATATCTAAAGCACCAGTGATACAAAATATACAGATAGGTTTTCTAGGAGTTTACTTTTTTAAGAGAAAAACGTATAAGTACCTACTAGGTTTAGCATGACTCGCAGTAGAAATGCGAACGAATAGAAATATTGACAGATTTTAGGGACAAAATTACAGGTTTCCTTTGCCAATTTGACTATAATTCTTCTCTGGAAAAAAAAGTGTGTCAGCTCCGACGCACGACTGGAGTTTACTCTACTATAATATATATAAAATAATATAATAATATAATAATATATTTATAATAATATAATTATATAATAATATAATTATATTATATAATTATAATATCATATTCCGATAGGTATATTACCCTTATGGTCTTTATACACTCACAGCCAAATTAGAAAGTTGCGCACTAAAGGTGCGCACCAAAAACGTGACACATTTTCGTTACTTGTTAGTAGGTTTTTACCCCTCGGATTTTTTTCATACCGGGCGTCTTATATATGAAAATCGATTCTTAAGGAGTAAACTCCAAAACTCTTTCCATGGTGGCCACTTTTAATGCTAAGAAATCTAGCAAGATTTTTCCCCAGGAAACCGGAAGTTTTATTTTTCTTACTCTGAACTCCTAAATTAACTTATTCCACCTGCAGCTAGTTTAAAATATAACACAGAATCCAAACACGAATCCAAATAATATTGTAAAACAAATACATATAAAGTTTTAAGTTATATATTAGTTATTTGACAGAACAAAATTTATAATATTCTTTACACTTTGAGTTTTGACACACCTTGGGCTGTAGAAAAACATAACGTATCTATACATTCATATCATTGGTTTTCAGAGTACTCAGCACTCAGTAATGAGTCAGTTTTGATAATTGTATAATATTATGTATAATGTGTACAATATGTCGCCACTGATACAGGCCTAATTACACCGCTACCGCACTTCACCAGATTCCATCGCTTTTGGTACACATACAGATATGATATAGTATGCTGTAATATCTTGAAGATAATTATAGCTTACTAGAACACGCCCGCAACTCCGTTGCGACAAATTTTATAGCGCGGGAACATTTTTCCGGAATGAAAGTATCCTAATTAGTCCTTTCCCGGGACTTAAAGTATTTCCATACCGAAAAAAATAGGTCCAGCGGTTTGGATGTGAAAAGGTAACAGACAGACAGACGGACGGATGGACAGACAGGATATATTCCGTTTTGAGAGTTTGCAGTATGAATAATAATGAATACACTCCTTAACATAAGCAACTTCTATTGCAAAATAACTTTCATTGAAAAAAAATTAGCTTCTTATTTAAAAGTGTGCGCATAAAAAGTTTATTAATTTTACAAAAGTTAAGTGTCTAAACACACTAGGCTGAAGTTACGCGGCATAAATTCAAACGCATACAAAAAAATACGGACGAAACGCGACGGAATAGTGTGTCATCGGTAATTCATAAATACATCGCGGGCGTAATCATGCGGAATTTACACCGCGTAACTTCGGCCTAGTGTGTTTAAGACACTTAGGGCCTGTTTCACCGCTTCCTGATAGGGTGCCCGATAGGCTTATTTGACAGATTCTCCATACTCTATGTGTCAAGTTATGTGGTGGATAGCCTTATCAGGAAGCGGTGAAACAGGCCCTTAGGGCCTGTTTCACCGCTTCCTGATAAGGCTATCCACCACTTAATTTGACAGATGGAGTATGGAAAATCTGTCAAATAACCCTATCGGGCACCTTATCAGGAAGCGGTGAAACAGGCCATTACACTTTTTGTGAGACGTTAAACGCTGACAAGCGTTAAAACTTGAATATTTTAAAATTATATCTTAGCTTCGTTATTACACATTCTTTACAATTATGTCGATAAACAGACTGACGAACGAGTTTTGTATGTTAATATTCCTTTTCGTTTCGACATCTTTCGACAAACATGGAGCATTTAATATTTTGTTCTCTTTATTATTATTGTCCGTTTTGGGACTATCTATATATATAAAAGAAAGTGGTGTTAGTTACACTACTTATAACTCAAGAACGGATAAACCGATTTGGCTGAAAATTGGTGGACAGGTAGCTTAGAACCAGGAAAAGGACATAGGATACATTTTGTCCCGGAAAAATGTACGGTTACTGCACAATATACTTTTATGATTTGCGCGTAAACTATTCAATCGATTTTGATGAATTTTGGTATGGAGATACTTTGGGTCTCGAGAAAGAACAAGGAATACTTTTTGTCCCGGAAAATGTACGGTTCCCGCCCAATAAACTTTTATATCAAGAACGGATAAACCGATTTGGCTGAAAATTGGTGCAGAGGTAGCTTAGAACCAGGAAAAGGACATAAGATACATTTTTTCCAGGAAAAATGTACGGTTACTGCACAATATACTTTTATGATTTGCGCGTAAACTATTCAATCGATTTTGATGAATTTTGGTATGGAGATACTTTGAGTCTCGGGAAAGGACAAGGGATACTTTTGGTCCCGGAAAATGTACGGTTCCCGCACAATAAACTTTTTTGATTTTCGCCTAAACTATTCAGTCTATTTTATGAAATTCGGTATGAAGATACTTTAAGTCTCGGGAAAGGACAAGGAATACTTTTTGTCCCGGAAAATGTACGGTTCCTGCACAATAAACTTTTATGATTTTCGCTTAAACTATTTATTAATCTATTTTGATGAAATTTGGCATGAAGATACTAATTTTAATCTATTGTTTTCTTAATTATACCAATTCGAATTAAATAATCATCGTTAAGACAGGACAACGTCTGTCGGGTCAGCTAGTTTACAGATAAAAGTCATTTTAGGAATTATGCTGATATGATAATATGTATATTGCATATTAATTATTTATTAATAACAATTTTTATTAGTTCCCCCGACCAAAATGAAGGGTGTTATAAGTTTGACGTGTCTGTCTGTCTGTCTGTCTGTCTGTGGCATCGTAGCATCCAAACGGGTGGACCGATTTTGATCTATTTTTTTTTTTGAAAGCTGACATGTTAGAAAGTGTTCTTAGCTATAGTTCATCATCATCAGCCTGCTCATTGCCGAAATATCGCGGTTTATCTGGTTCGTGATAGGCTGATTAGCAACTGGCAGTCGTTTGATGGGTTTTATATTCTGCATTTTGGTTCGTGACACTTATGAATATATACACATTATTGGAAAGTTGACTTGGTTCTCCAGCATCACCTGGTAATCAATAGGATACCCAACTCCTCACCAACTTAGAGCAGAGGTTTCGTGTTGGGGATCATTTTAAATGCGACAACCAGTAAGACGTAGATAAACAGTAAATATTTGCATGCTGCTGCTGCAGCATCACCTGGATTATATAGGAGCCGAACTCCGTATGAACCCAAAGTAGAGGTTTCATATGTTTGGGCGAAAAAAGCTTCCTAACTTTTCTTCTAGTTTAGCAGAATTGTGGCTATCTTAATGACACATGTACATGACATGATCATGATGACAGTAGAAAACATGTTATGACATTGAATACGTAATGAGTTAATTTATCACAAGTTAATTGGTACGTGTTAGTGTCCCTCCGAAACTAATTCCACAGACATAAATATCGATTTAATTAAATATTAAACTAATAGTACTAATTGGACGTTATTAAAAATATTATTATGTGTTATGTAAAACGGCTTCCGTGTGTTGAGCATTCATTAATTATATCGAAAAGGTCGTTGGAGGAAATTAATTCTGATAAAAAAATAATATTTAAGTCTGATTTCCCAGATAACAGATAAAGTATGAGCCAGCGGCCCAGCGACAGCGAGACTTTCGTCATTCAACGATATTTCTACAGTTATCCCGAAGAAAATAAGACAAAGAAATTGATAACGTATCTAAGTTTCTAGGACATAGATCATGGGTGACAGTTGTTACGCAGCCAGCCTGCTACTCACCAATGACAATGCCAACGAAATGCATATATATTACTTTTATGGTATTTTAATATGGGCCTATCTACGAATAATAAAAAACTAAGGAAGAGTAACTCCGTCAAAAAACATGCTCCAAAATACTTGTCAAAAAAGTGAACCTTAGGTTCACTTTTCATACATTTGGTGACCTTGAGCGGTATAAAGGCTGACGTTATATGACAGTTCGAATGGAACCAAATTTAAAACTGTATTAGTATGGGAGTTACGTTTCCTGGTTTTATTATTCGTAGGGGCCTATGATACCCCAAAAAAGATTTACTTTGGTACTTAGTTTGATTTGAACGTAATATTTCCTCGTATTTGATGTTAGCGTCTTCGAAATCTTATAATTTTCAATTACCTAAAATTACCACACATTAATGGGTTTCGTTCGTCCGCGGCGGAGTGTCAACAGTCAAACACGGCTACCGGTTTGTGTAAAAGTGCCGCCGTGTAGCCTCAATAATATCGTAGATATGGCAACAGTCTAATTATTACCATAATATAGATGACCTTAGACCTTAATAAAGATGCGCTTACACGGCCAATTATTATTACGGCAATCATTATTGGTCGGCGACACTAATGGAGCGACCTGGAGCAATTAGTGGAGCAATATGGAGCAATTTATTTCATATTGCTCAATGTCATATCGCTGAAATATTTGATAGCCACATCACTCAATATCTTATTGCGCAATATTGCTGCTTCTTGCCGCAAATTGCTTGATGTAAGGGCAACTAAAAGTGCTTGAGTTGAGCAATTTTAGTTGCCCTTATAAGCGCACCATTACAGGCAAGTAAATGTTGATGATATTATCGTGCTGTTTCATATGATATTAACAAAATCTTTAAAATTTATCAATGATAGTAATAGCTCCAAAACAAAAATAAATATCAAGACTTTTCTCTTGTGGTGTTTACAACACTTTTATTTCATCGACGCAACAGCCTGTTTCTTAAATCTCTATTAAGCTTATATCTTATCCTTCAGTTCTGTAACTTGAAATTAAAAGTAACTTCGCAAAATATACGACATAAAAAGAAGACAAGTCATTTGAAACAAGCCAAAAAAGACAAAGAAACTAATATTAATCCTTCAAGCCCCATAAGAGCACCGGTGATCGCGACCACAATAGATTAACAATAGATTTCCAATAATCCGCGAGCGAAGGATTAAAAGCTAATATGTATTAAAATAAAAGTTAAATTAAAAGCAACGGTGCCAAGCTTGCCATTACCCGCTTTAATAATATGAACTTTATAAAGGTATCTTTAGATATTTTATACATTTTCAATACACCTGTCTATACTTTCTTACATCTTTATCAAGTCGGACCTTACAAATTGAGTGAAACTCGTTTATGAAGTAATATAGACTGTCGGGTAATGGACCCCGATAGAGACATTATGTTGATTCCCGATAGTATTAAGGGGCATACAGCTGTCTTAGATCCAACATTAATGTGGCTTCGATCCAGTTCGGATATCAAACAGAATCATCAAACTTAATTTTGACCGATGCGAAGAAACTCATTGGATGCGAACGCTTTCAACGCATAGTAATAATACTCCCCACACCGGTTTCGGTGACGGTGGCCGGTTTCATTGAAACCAGGCCAGCTACGCAGGAGTAATTTTATAGTGCCCAATAGAGCACTCTCTATTCCTTCACTCTCATAACCCAGTGGGTTGGAAGACCGACACGACTGGCGAGAGATCAGGCGCAGGACCGACTTTTTTACATGCCCATTCGACGCATGGATCATCTTACTTGTCAGACAATCAGGTGATAAGCCTGCATTGTCCTATCCAAACTTAGAACTAACATGTTTCCAACGCGGGAATCGAACCCACAACCTCCGAGTCGATAGCCACGCTCTTAACCACTAGACCACGGAGATGACCACGTAGACCTGGCGGCGAAACGTTTAGTACAGGTTTAGTAAACCTCTTAACCGATTTTTCTGAAAGTCATGGAGATGCTTATTTGAGCCCCGGAAGAGGACATAGTTACGCTTTTCATCTCGGAAAAATGTACGGTTCCCGCGCGTTAAACGAATTTTGGCGCAACAGAGTTGCGGGCATCATCTAGCCTCATATAGAGTGAAACAAACTAGTCCGGGTTCCCTAGAACATTTTTTTTATTACTTGATAGTAATCAGCTGGTAAGGGTTCCGTAGTCAACCAAGTTTTGTTGTTGATTTCAGAACCCTAAAACGGAACCCTAACCACCTGATTTTTTGTGTATTGATAGGTTAATACTAACCAACGTCTTGCTCTCATATTCCTTTGTAAAGCTTACATAACTACATGTACCGAAGCTTTACCCGTACTAGCCGGAGTTTTACCCGTAGACCTTGAAATACAGCGTCGTGCGACTATGTACTACCACAATAAAAACATTACTAGCCCGGACTTTTTAAACGCTCGCGATAAACGAAAAATTGCAAGACTGTTTAAACCCTTAGATGATTCATTACGTTAGCTAATGTCCGAATGGCAAACGAGATGGGATAACTCCACAAAAGGTCGCCACCTTTATAACTTTTTTCCAGATATACGTCAACGGCTATCCAAACACTGGATGGATATTGATCATTGCGTATCTCAATTTCTGACCGGTCATGGTAATTTTAAAGCCAAACTTTATGGATTTAAATTAGTAGAATCACCCATGTGCGAGTGCTCGACCGAAGGCAACATGTTCGAACAAACCGCCCATCATGTTCGGCAAAACGAAAGATCTATAATGTTTAACAACATACTTTGCAAATCTGGAGTCCCATATAACGATGATCTCGTAGACAGCGCAAGGAACTTCCGTGCCTTTAAGCGTTTTTGTCATAATGGGCATTGTACAAAAAAAATCACATGTACTTTTTATATTTTTTTTCGTTAAAATAGGGTATTTTAAGAATATAAATTAAATAATTTTGAAATTCATTGGCTAGTTTTTTCTCAATAAATTTTTTAAGTTTCGCTCTGACGTCATCATCGGCGGCCAATTGACCTCTGCAGTATGTTTTTTTTTCATTTCAATCTTATTTATAATGGCTGGTTTGTCAAATATAAGTTATCATTATGTGAACGCTGATACGAGAAGCTTACCAAAAGTTCGAAACGTAATGTTGGTCGAACTTATTGCTACTTTAACGCCATTGAAGGTCAAACTAAGGTTAAACATATTTGTTCAAAAATATAAGTAACTAATGGGTATTTTTTTCGTTTATATACAGAAAAGCGATCACTGACCTTATTCCTCGAAATGTTTTTGTAATGAGCAAAATTAAAAAAAATGGACAATCCCCATTATTACTGGAAACAGTAAAACACAACAAATTCCGACATTAATTTAGATCTAGCTTGTAGTCATAATTAACATAATTAATTATTCCCGTGGTGCTTTCCCTTTAGTTCTTTGACTATCGGTCTTTGCAACTTTGTGCTGTCTCCCGCTTTTTATGGGGAGGAAAAAATTGTATATTTCCTACTCCTCCTATCTTCTTCTGATTAAATTCGTTGCGGGTCCCAAGACAGCTTTAGTATGTCCCTCGGGCTCCCTGAGATCATATCAAAGGGTTTTCGTGGTTGGACCCTGGCGACACAGGAGATACAGTGGTGGGAATATGTGGTGGGCCAAAGCCCGTTAAAAAAAAGGTTAATACTAAATACATAATTTAATAGAACCATTGTCCTACAAATAGAACAATCCATATTTTAGGACCATCAAATCGAAATATTAGATTATTTTTATCTTTGTTAGCTACCACTTTCGAGAATTTTCGCAGAGGAAATTGTTGTTCGTCTTATCAAAATGAAGCTACTCACGAAAAATTAGCTTGATAGTAATAAAAAAATGTTCTAGGGAACCCGGACTAGATTGTTTGACTCTATGAGGCTTGATATTAGTGTGGATTACCAATTACCATTTTGTACTTTTATTATACCGTGACTTCATTTAAACTGTATTATTGTTAGAATATTTAGCAAATTGATGGTTATGGTTATGGTTATCTTTGTGCAATTTCGGTGCAGCGTGATGTTGAATAGATGTTGTATAAAAATCCTTCCTCGCTTTGATTATCGAATACAGAAAGAATTTTCAATTCGAAAAGGTGACGCCGCGTTAAAGTAAAAACCCGTATTGGATATGTCATATACTATAAGCTATGGGCAATTAAAGTGTATGCTTGAAATCACTCTGTGTTGGCAAAATAGGAATCCCTTTTTTACAGAGGTCTTTTTGATTAATTATTCTGTGTTATAAAAGTTGACCAATCATGTTATGCTATGGGTAATTCAAAGATAAAGACAATAATATTATGATGAATACTGACAATGAACTTTAATGTCTTAGCTTTAGTCATTGCTGAGAAAAATCGATATGGCTACAGCCAAATTATCAAGGCGTCGCCTTAAGTAATAACGATAAGGTTTTCGGTAATATTCTCAACTAATGGGATAACGAGGTCTACCGGGAACTCGGTGGGCGATACTCAACCGAATAGTTAAATCGTTACCGAATAGTTCAGTGAATAGTTTGGGTATAGCGCTGACGAGATGCAGCTGCGACTGCAATGGGATATAATATCTGGGTCGCAGAAAATCCTATATTCAGAAACTTGTAAGAAATACTGCTTTACTTATATTTTTACTTTTAATATTGCGAATCAACACGTAAGCACTTATATTTTATCAAATGGCTAAATTAAAAAAAAATAGCAATGTATTTGACATAAAATTTATTAAGTTGCGTATATCACAGAATATATAATTAGTACCTTGCGGCTAGAATTAAAATGTATTTTGATATCGTTGCCTTACGGTACATAAACTCAGAAGAGTATTTTATTCGCTAAGCAAATTCTCAAATATAAATAATATTCACTAATAATCTTGCAACCACTTTGTACAATTTACTTGAAAAATCATTACTAGATGTTCCGACGATTTCGTACATAAATCCTGCGTTTTCCTTGGTCTCAAAGTAGAAAAATAGAAAGTAACATACATACAGACAGATTATAATGTTAGTTTATATGAAATGACATAAGAATCACTTTCATAGTAACTATCAGACGATACAGTCTAGTGTCTACAAAAAATATGTCACTAACTGCCACAGTCGCGGTTGCGAGTGTCTCGTTTGTGTAGCTCTAATAGATATTAGGTAGTTAAATACCAGCTAAGAAAGTTGATATCGAATTTCTTTATGTCTCTATTAAGTAGCCGACGCGCGTTTAGCTAGTGATCACTGATCATAGAAATTTTGAAATTCGAATGAAAAATTCGAATGATAAGTATATTATTTGGTCATAACAAGATATTTTTAACCGACTTCAAAAAAACGAGGAGGTTATATAATCGGCTGTGTATTGATGGTTTTTTTTTGTATGTTCAACGATTACGCCGCCGTTTGTGAACTGATTTTCGAAATTTTTGATTTGTTGTATTAGGTTTCATTCCAATTTGGTACCATGTTCACAAAAGTGGTGACCTGATGATGGGATCCAGGGGTAATCGAGGGAACTCCTCGAAATTTATATGGAAACATATGGTGATTTTGGTTTTATGTGAAGTGTACTAAGAATATGCTACCAAAAAGTCAAATATTGGGTCAAGGTATACCATGGTATCGAAGATGCTGAGAGAACTCCTGACTCCTTATAGATACACGTTTAGGAGTTTCGGCGTTGTTTTAAGAACAGAAAGCATATGCTACCATGCAATTCAAATTCATCATCATCATCATCGTCATCATCATCATTTCCACGTCGTGTTAAGGTCACCAATGTATCATGGCACAAAATAGATAATAGTACAAGGCATAGTAATGTATACAATAATAATAATTATGTACACAACAACATCAATTTTTATTATAGGCTGTTTATACACGGCGGTCGGCGCCGCGCGACGCCGACCTCGTATTCAACTTCTAACCGGAATGTCAGTCATGCCGCGCTGCGAACATTTTGAGTGTCATATGATTTTAAACTTTATCTTCATTAAAGTAGTACAATATAGTACTCGTATCACTTGAGAAAGGCGCAGGCGGCCGCGAGTCTTTCCAAGTTTCTCAAGCGATAGCAATATTATATATTCTGTGGCGATAGTACTATGTATTACAATAATGAAGATAAAGATTAATATCACAATATTGTTACGTGCTAGGGTTCTTTGGATTCAGAGAGAAAGACCTGGTAACTCTCTTGAAAACTTTATTCACAATCACTAGCTCACACTAATCACTAAGTCCAAACACTAAGCACTAAGTCCAAACACTAAGCTCTAACTCCAAACACTAAGCACTATCACTGTCACTCACTATTGATCACTTGTTCTTACTTCGAAGTCGCCTCGAAGATCGCTCGGATAAAACTGAATTGAACGCCGGTTTGTTTATAAAAATATGGCCCGCGACGCTTTTTGGAACGTTCTATTCTGGATTGTTTACTTAAACACGCAATTCACATAAACAACGGTTGGACTTTTCTAGAAAGTACGCGCAGAGGTAAACAACTGTCCGTGTCCGTAACAATATTATTATGACACTGAAAATATGCTCGCCGCGTCGCTGGGTGTGATTCGGCTCATCCTGCGATCGCGGATTCTTGGAAATCCATTATTCTGACGGCCACATGTGGCCTCTTGGGATTTGAAGCGTTAAATTGTTAAATAACCTAGCACGCATAGGGTAACTCACTTCAAAAATCTGTTACAACTGTATAAGACTCCTACGTCCAAGCGATAGTGCGATTCAGGAGCGCTTCAGTGACATCTAGTAGGTAACTAAAAAGAGTGAAATTATAATTTTTAACAAAAAATTAAAACTGACTTCCAAGGTAAAAACAATAATAACATCCTTATAATATGAACTAAAAAGTATGAAATAATTTTTCCTCTCTAAATGTGCCTTTTTCCGAATTCAGCTAAACCTCAACTATTTCTGTACTCAATCTTCATAATTTTGAAGTCAGTGCCAGTTCCAAAAGTTTCAAATTTTCTGTCAAAGAAATAAAGATTCAGCTATATCTGGTACCGACTTCAAAATGATGAAGATTCAGTACAGAAATAGTTGAGGTTTAGCCGAATTCGGAAAAAGGCACATTTAGAGAGGAAAAATTATTTAATACTTTTTAGTTCATATTATAAGGATGCAATGTTATTATTGTTTTTACCTTGGAAGTCGGTTTTAATTTTTTGTTAATATTTTTATTTAACCTATCAATCCCCGTAAGGCCCAAGTGGGCCACGAAAACAAAAGATTTCCAAGAATCGGCGATCGAAGGATTACTCAGAAAACATGTAACAGTGATTTGATTTACAACCTTAGAAACTACATTAAACACTTAACACTATTTACACGTTTTTACAGTTAGACACTCAATAAAAACAAAAGTATATTATATATATACACATACAATATACATATTACATACTAACATAATATAATATGAGTCTGTATGTTTATCACCTAATATTGCTCAAACAAAAGTGCTTGCTAAAGCTGTTGAAACTATTCAGTTGAATTTATATATAGAGTTGAGGCCTGGGAAGGTAGAGGGAAGATAGAATTAAAAGCTAAAAAAAAAAATTATTTCCGTTAAAACCTTTTTACTATCACCGACAAAAGGTGAAGTGGGTAACTCGTCGTCTTGGAAAGTAATAAATAAATATGACAGTTTAAAAACCAACAACTTTAACCTAAAAACCCTTAAATTTAATCTTAATCCATTATAAATCTCTTAAACTATCAATTGGATATAAATTATATAGACACAAACGTTCACAACAAATAAAATCTCTATTTTGATTTAGAAGCTAATAAAATAACAATAAAATTCTATTCACTACTGAATCGACGTAAAAATTCTACTGGGCATAGAGCGGAGTGAGCCATAGAGAATTATAGAGGACCATAGAGTATAGAGTTGGGTGATAAAGTTTTATTGGCCATTTTTATGTTTGTGGTGTGAGTGTGACCCTCCTTTGATATAATACCTTCGGCTGTAGATGTGATATTGCATTTAGAAGGTAAGATAATATATTATAACATTTTATTATGATGTAGAAAATATAACAGTTTAAGAAGCAAAGCAAAAAGGGCAAAAACGGTGCTACTTTGGTACTGTTTTGACACTAAATCTTGTGTGAATATATTTTTCAAAATACGTCTTAGTTAATAATCGGCCTCGCGGACTCGCGCACGAAGACTTTCGTACCGTTATAGAGCAAAAAATAGGACAAAAATTGTATTTTTGTATGGGAGCCCCCCTGAAATTTTAATTTTATTCAAATATTATTATTAATTATTAAAGTACACACATAATTTAGGCTTTTGTGAAATTTTCAAGTGCCTACCTGTTGTACCTATCATTGATATCGAGCAAAAAATGTTTGAAAAATCACGTTTGTTGTATGAGACCCCCTCTAAAATGTATAATTTATTTTGTTTTTAGTATTTTTTGTTATAGCGGCAACAAAAAAAACATAATTTGTGAAAATTTCAACTCTCTAGCTATTACCGTTCTTGAGTTACAGCCTGGAGACAGACGGACAGACGGACAGACATCGAAGTCTCAGTAATAGGATCCCGTTTTTACCCTTCGGGTACGGAACCCTAATAGGTTACTACTATTTACGTCATGAAATAATATAATATTGATTCTTGGTTTTTATTGTATAATTATCCTAGTTATTACCTATATTTCGATGAATTAGATACATCATCTTAATATATATATATATATTTCTTGTGTGCGTGTGTATGTGACTGAACTCCTCCTAAACGACTGGACCAATTTTGATGAAATTTTTTGTGTGTGTTCAAGGGGATCTGGGAATGGTTTAGATTCACAATTTTGTCCGCTGGACATTGTTTTTTTAATATTTTTTTAATTTATTAGTAGTTGTTGATTTTGGAATGTTTTACATTGGATCCGACAGTCGGCTGCCATCGCAGTGTCAAATTTTAAATAATATTCGAATTCGGATTTTAATTTTAGTCTGTCCGACAGTTAGCGCTTCGACCAAATTTAAAAAAAATACTTTATATACTTAATATGGCAAAGAAACGTTTGCCGGGACAGCTAGTACATTATAAATTACTAGCGACCCGCCCCGGCGTCGCACGGGTATAAAATGTATAGCCACTGAAAAAATTATGCCTATAGCCTTCCTCAATAAATGGGCTATCTAATACTGAAAGAATTTTTCAAATCGGACTAGTAGTTCCTAAGATTAGCGCATTCAAGTTAGCCCTTTCAAATAATTTTCCCCGTTTTTTCCACATTTTCCTCTATTTCTTCGCTCCTATTAGCCTTAGCGTAATAAAATATAGCCTTAACCTTCCTCGATAAATGAGCTATCTAACATTAAAAGAATCATCAAAATCCGTTGCGTAGTTTTGAAGATTAAAGGGAACAAAGGGACATGAGGGAAAAAATAGCGGCTGTGTTTTATAATAAGTATAGATACAGTATTATACAGTATATTTCTTTATGATCCAAAATATTCCATTTTTAAAACCAAGTTTTCAACACAAGCTTGGTCTATCCTTATCATAATTAAATTCTACAACTGTATTCGACAGTTGCAGATAAACTATGCCAATTAGAAATGAATAAAAGAAATAATCAAATGCTATAAGGGAGTTGTAGATAGTGTCATTTAAAAAGGTCACACTTGTTAAACCCTACCTAGAAGTTATAAAGGTGCCGCTTCTAATGATTGTTTTAAATTTAGAACGTTTTTATTTCTTCATTTGTTAAAAAAATTAGGTGCTTTCCATAGACAAAATGTTCATTTCAAAGACTTTGGGAATTTTCTTGGTCATTAAAAGATTTTGAAGATTGACAGTAACTTTTCTTCTTTGTTTTCTATTATATGTCTACTAGTACTTACGTCGTTTTCTAGTGTCGATAATTTTGCACTATTAAATTGATATTTTCAAAGTAGACATTAATTCCTTATTAGTATGGAACTAGTCATGTGAAAATAAAATATATGGCTTTATATTTTCTTTGTTTATTGTATGGTTTCAATAAAAAGCTTAGATATAAGTGAAATGTTATACTTGATAATATCTAATAATTATTGGTTTATTTCATAGAATTATCACAATTTACTTTTAATAAAAAGAGAAATAACAACAAAACATTGATATTTTCCAATAGAAACAAAGGAAGCGTATTTTTTTAATGAAATGCTATCAAATTCAGTATATTGTGTATTAAGGCAGGGATCAATCTCAATCCAAAACGATAACCTTGCACACAACCAAAGACCAAGCGTATATGCATCGCAATAAGATTCATTTTAGCTTAGCATAAAACTGTAGTTACTAGGGGCAGATCTTCGATATTTTTCATGTTTTTTTTAAATATCTTTGGAAATAAATATTAAGAAACAAAATTGTTCGGTTAAAGATATTTTAATACAGATTTACTAACAATTTATTCAAATAAAATGTATAATTATCCTAGTTAATACCTATATTTCGATGAATTAGATTTTTTTCGGAGGTGAGTTTGTAAATTAATTACAGCCAAAGTAAGAGAAAGGCGCTAATGCTAGACACTGAACTAATAGATGACAATTACGACAAAAATGCCATAAAAATAAGAATTATTCTAATTATTTCTCAACACTGTAAATTTTATAAGCTTCAGCTATCTGTTGATATAAAAAAATATATATTAGGGATGCCTTCGGGAACAAAATTTTAAAATGGGATCAGTTTTCGTAAATGATACGACCGCGTCAACACGCACCCGGCAATTTCTCAGCAAATAGGTTAAGGAAGGCGAAATTTTGCACGTAAGTTTTGAATACATTTATTAGATTTTTTGTAATTTCTATTGACTTCATTGGATTAATGGTCATGTTGTTTACACTAATTAATGTTTATTTATGAGCTTTTATCCATTTCCCTAACAATATAAAGGGTGTCTACTATTAGTTCTTGAAAATGTAAAAAACCTAATAGATGACATGGATTTCATCTTTTAGTTTTTCAATACATACTGAAGTTATTTTGTACTTTATTCTACTGCAAATATCATCACTATTCTCTAAATATTATCAAACTAAGAACTTAGAACTACTGTACCTAAAAATGGACATGTTGTCTAATATTAGACCTTGTACTGATATAAAATCGATTGCTTTAGTTTTGTAGCAGTAAAAAGAAGAAAAAGGAGAGCTGAGAACAGAAAGAAGAAAAAAAAAAGAGGCAAAAGAAGCATGGAGACTAAAGACTGAAAATAAATTTGCTAGGAAAAAAAAATATGAAAAATAAAAATAAAAGGAAAAATAGTTTCACCATGGAAGAAGAATGAATAGAATCTGGAGACAACGTGGATAATATTTCTGATGCATGTAGTTACTATGATGAAGTAAATGAAATTTTTTGAAAAACGGTAAATAAAGACCTAATAATATGATAAATGTAAAATGTAATGTAATGTTCTATGCCAACTATTAGTTCATATTGGTGTCTACTATTAGTGATGTTCGCTTATTGTGATGTCATCTATTAGTACTTATGACTAGGTTTACAAAAAGACCAATAATATATTTTTTATTGATTTGTCAGAGAATAATTATAATAGTTTTATTTTGTAAGAGTTACTGAAGACATGGAAGAAGTTATCAATCCTTTATTTTCATAAATTATATATTTTATAACATTCGAATGTTTCATGTTTCCTTAAAGTGTCTGCCATTAGGTCTTTTCCCCTATAACGTTTTATAAAAATGTTTATGGTTAAACGTCTTTTAAATATTGTGCTTTATATCTCATATTTTTTTACATTTCGTTATTATTTATTATATTGGAACTAGGTAAACTGGGAGTCACGGAATAACAAATTGGCGTTGATCCTCGCTTATAAAATAACCTCTAGATAATAGGCGTATAATAAATATAAATCTCTTGAAGAGAAATTATGATGCTTTTTAGGGCTTCACGCGAGAGCGAGTTTTTTCTCGTCTCGTCTCGTTCTCGTCTCGCTTTTACGAGACGAGAACGAGACGAGACCTTTTGGAAAATATAATTATTCTAGGCGATACCGAGACCACATACCAGGTAACCCGAGAGTCTCGTTAATATTTTTTTATTAAGTTTTTATTCGAAAAATCAGAAAAGGTCTGCTTAAAAAACAAAATATTTTACAAAATATAAAATCTGGTAACCATCCAAACTGCATTTTATCATATAAACACGTTAGTGATAAAATATTCCTTATTCTCTTTATTATATTATAGAAATAAATTATTTACAACTAAGCGAGACGAGACGAGACAACTGGTAACGAGACGAGACCGAGACTCGAACGAGACTCAATTTTTTGAGGATTGACGAGACCGAGACGAGACTTTTGTTACTCTCGCTTACTCTCGTCTCGTGTGAAGCCCTAATGCTTTTACATGACATTACGTTTTCTTATCTTTAAGGTTATATGTATACATTTGACGGTCGTTTTACTGTCTACCTATACTAATATTAATGCTAAATTGTGTCTGTCTGTTATCTCTTTACACCGAAAGTGCTGAACCGATTTTGCCAAAAATTCGTATGTAGAAGATACTTTGAATCCGGGGAAAATAAGGTAGGTAATTTGGACGCAATAGAGTTGCGGGCGTCATCTAGTTAAAAAATATAATCATACAGTGCGCGCAGTGTGCCAAATATATCAGTTATAGGTCTACCAGAATCTGATGACAATTTTTGACAGCAAATTTTAAAAAAATATCCTTGATCATTGGATAAATTTTTATATTTGCATGTTTCACACACCAATTAAGCCGCTAAAGGAATAAAAAAGGATGAAAATGTTTTATTCCTATTACCCCGGAATTGCTAGAGTCAATTTATTTTCTCACTTTTTGCCATCAGACTCTGGTACACCTATACTAAATAAATTATTCTATACACACTAAATGATTTCAATGACTGTTGATTAAGGCGCACATTACAGCAAAGTTAACTGCACTAATGTAAAAAAAACTCTCTTTGTCTATGGCCAACTGACAGCTTTTTCAAAATGGCCACCGGATTCGATAACGTCGAATCAATAAGCGCAATTTGAATGAGGAACACTAATTAAGATGAGTGACGTATCACACACTGGTGAGATTCATTCATTACTATCAGAGGAAGCTATAAATTCCCCTATCTATCCTATTTTATTGCGAGGAAGTCAGTGAGTAAAGAATGAAAGATATTCGAGACATCGACATACCAATGTAGAGACCTCGCATCAAAAACTGAGGTCTACTGCCTACATCTACATTTAACCGACTGCAAAAAAGGGGGATTATCAATTCGACCCGTATGTATGTAATATTTCCAGAACTGCCCAGTTTTCGTATGTTATAGTCTATATCAGCATTTGAACAAATGTGCCCAAAAGTTTATGACGTAAGTACTTATAATAATTATGTAATATGTAGTATAATATAATATGTAATATGTTACAATATGTTCTTACTTCTTATGTTTCTGTTATAGGTATTTATCCAGAACTACAAGTCACATTAAAGTATTTTTTGTGTTCTGGTATTTTTCAAACTTCAACTTAGGGAATACTGTAAGTTTCATCAATACGGCTTTATAGTACCTATTTGAGATAGGGATTTTTAATCTCAATTATGAAGTAGTTTTTTTATAATATTCTGAAATCTGCGACGCTTAGAAAACGTCAGAAATGACAAGTGCTTGCTTCTTTGAGGATTCCAAACATATTCCCACGCCGTAGTCCGTACATGGCGTAACAATGTTTGTCGGGCTCGGGACAGTTTAAAAGCGTTTACTTTGTAGAAGGAAGGAAACAACATTATGCTATATTATGCTAATTTTTTAATTACTTAATAGGTATTGTTGATAATGTTTTTATAGGTCATTATAAATGACGTTATTGGAGATATCAAAGCATCTGCGTAGGTGATATAAATAAATGTATACCAAGTATGAAGTAAATGTATACAACACGGTTAAATTAACTTGACGCATCGAAATGTCAAATTAACATGCGAGCTCCATAATGACGTCATCAAACCGTGCGTCTAGTTAATTTGACCGTGTTGTACAGTAAAATCATCCATACTAAATATTATAAAGTAATTAAATAACTAAATATATTATTATACCCGCAACTCCGTTGCGCCCAAACTAGTTTATCGTGCGGGAACGGTACATTTTTCCGAGATCAAAAGTATCAATATGTCCTTTCCCCGGGATTCAAAGTATCCCCATACCAAATTCAGCATAATCGGTTCAGCGGTTTGGGCGCAACGAGGTAACAGACAGACAGACACACTTTCGCATTTATAATATTAGTATGGATGCGAAAGAGTATCTGTCTGTTTGTCTGTTACCTCTTCACGTACAAGCCCCTGAACTGATTTTGCTGAAACCGCTTTTCGCGGACGCATATATAAATCCAGCCTAATTCAGAACGAATGATGATTATTTAACTTTAATTTAATCCTTCGACCGGGGATTCTTGAAAACGCTATTGTATTCTAATTTCTATTGTTATCGCGATCACCGGTGCTCGTACGGAGGTAAAGATTCTGAGTTCTGACATTTAAGCTTTAATATACATAATATGTTAAGTATATAAACTCTTCATTAAATTAAAATTAAGTAATCGTTAAACGTCTCCGAGTATGAGCGTGAGGTCACATGAGCGGGGTTAGAACAACAGCCATATATTACACGATAGCTTATCACAACGTCCCCCCGACATATAATTGTAACAATTATTGCCCACTAATAAATAATTGTTATTGCACATTAACTTGATTGAGAAATAAAGATCGAGACACACGATGCTATACTTATAAAAATCTATAACAGTATAGAAAACTTGGTTTAATGAATATTAGATAGGTACACTATTTTCAAAGCGAAGTAACCACTCTTCAAGTAATGTACTGCCTGGGACAAGATTTTAATGTCCGTATGGTAGCCCAAATCTCAAGCACATAATATTATGGCATAGTCAGCCTAGTCCAGAGGCATGAACAGGTCAATATACGTCTGGTTCCCTCACGATGTTTTCTTTTACCACATGCAATAAGGCAAATAATTGTAACAAGGGAAAATTATTAGGAAATAACATAATGTTAGACTCGTGACAGGAATAAGGACACGTGATCCAATAAAAAATTCTAAAGACAGACTGGAATGGACCGCCGGCGCAGCGTAGGAGAGGATGTAATACTCCACTTCCTGTCTACCACGAGGTGAAAATGTATATGTCGCAGTCATCTGGTTTAATCTGCGATTCGATCGTATGACTGCGCATTCATTGAATGACAGCATTCAATTGAATGACTAAAGGACAACTCGTCAAGACGTTGACTGTAACGTTTAACGTCTTGAGTCTTGACTTAACGTCATATTATAGCGAAGTCGTTAAATGGGATGCTATAATTTTTTTTCAAGTAGCCATTGACGGGGTAGTAAGTAGTTATAGGTAAATCCACGCTTTCGTATTATTTTATTAGTTATTACAAATAAAGCACTTTAATGTAAATATTATAATCGATAAAATATAAACACAGTGCTGTCAGCTGTGCGAGTTGTTTGACGCCATATTCGTTTTAATGACTAGTAGCGCCGCAGTAGGAAGAAAATGAAATACGTTCAATTACCTAACTGATTTCATGTCATCATCAAAACGCTATGCTACAAATCGCTAACTAGTTGAACGTTGAGGGACGATCGTTCAATCGACGTTCGGCCGAGTCATTCAATGGGGATTGTCCATTTTTTTTAATTTTGCTCATTACAAAAACATTTCGAGGAATAAGGTCAGTGATCGTTTTTCTGTATATAGACGAAAAAAATACCCATTAGTTACTTATATTTTTGAACAAATATGTTTAACCTTAGTTTGACCTTCAATGGCGTTAAATTAGCAATAAATTCGACCAGCATTACTTTTCGAACTTTTGGTAAGCTTCTCGTATCTGCTTTCACATAATGATAACTTGCATTTGACGAACCGGCCATTATAAATAAGATTGAAAGGAAAATAAAACATAATGCAGAGGTCATTTGGCCGCCGATGATGACGTCAGAGCGAAACTTTAAAAATTTATTGAGAAAAAACTAGCCAATGAATTTCAGAATTATTTAATTTATATTCTTAAAATACCCTATTTTAACGAAAAAAAAATATAAAACGTACATGTGATTTTTTTTGGACAATGCCCATTGAATGGTGTCATTCAATGAAAGCGCTAGTCATTCAATCGAATCGCAGATTGAACCAAATGACTGCGACATATACATAATGGGCGTTTGCACACTGCACGATAACGACACGACACGATACCATAGAATAGAGGGCCACCGCACATATTATACAATTTCAAGTTGGCCGACTATCGTACAAACTAAATTGCGTAGTGTCACAATTTAATTGGAGAACTTCATCGTGACGGCCCCGAATCACATAATAATAAAAAAAATATTAGTATGGAAATATGGATTATTATCACCTTTTTATCTGGATTTTTTCATTAAAATTTATCTGGATAATATCGAAGTTAAAAATACAAGGTATGATCAATGATGTTTTCCTAATTATTCTAATCTGTCACTTAGCATTGAAAGCACAACTTGAAATTGTATTATATGTGCGGTGGCCCTTATCTATTCTGTGGTATCGTGTCGTGTCGTTACCGTCGCAGTGTGAAAACACCCATTGGCTATTGCCTACTCCTCCTGGGCACAGAGGCGGCGCAAGGCGTGGGCGGTGTGGGCGACCGCCCACGGCTAAGGGGCCTTGCGCCTCTTGAACGAACTCAATTATTCATAAAAAAAGTTTTATAAATAAAAGTTTGAGTATCAAAAAATTCTTTCTCGCCAAAAATCTGTATTCTTGCGGCATCTATCAGGGGGCCTCGCAAAATATTATATTTCAGGGGGCCTCGCAAGAATATAATATCTTGCGTAAATAAAATTTAGGTCTTGCCCCGCCACTGGTAGGACATTTGCTTTCAGTTCTGCCGGCACTCCCGGAGTGTTTTACGTCACTTCCATCAAATCTTTATGCTGGCAGTTGACACCATAGCTCACGCAATTCGAGTGTCACATAAAATGATAATATGTCACGCGAGTGACAACACACTGGATATCAAACTAACAAAACACCAATTCCTGAAACTAACACATTTCAGATTAGCATTTTACGACTAAGCGGAATTTTGATTTATGTTTTATTTTATTATGGTGCCGTTATTTTTGTTGGGTAGGTTAGATATTTGATCAAATAAAAAAAAAGACGGGTTGCACTCTGGGAGCGCCACCAGAAGTGAAAACTTGATTAAATAACTTTTTTTAACCCATTTTTTATGAAAATCGAATATTAAATAATCGATTTTTTTAATTAATAAAAACCCTTACAATCGATTAAATTTTTAACCCATTTTTTATAAAAATCGATTTTTTTTAATTAATCGAAACTCTTACAATCAATTCGAGTTCGAGTTCGAGTTCGAATTCGACACAAAACACTACTCTCCAACCGTCTTACGGTTTTTCCAAGGATCAGCACGAGAATCTGACGCGAGTTTCAAAGTTTTTACCCATCCCACAAAAGTGCTCAACGCCGCTAAAGAAGTTTTCACTTCAAAAAATATGTGATTTATACCCAGTTTATATAATTATTCACTAGCACTTTGGATAAGCTGACATTAAAACATTAGGTAGGTAACTAATCAACGTTGTTGAATCTCCTGTCAAAGAACCCAAGAAACTGAATAGTAGAAAGACGTAGGCGGCGCTATTTTCTGTAAAAAAGCCATAAAAATATTATGAAGATCCAACCCTAATCAAAATTTAATTATACCACAATCATCGTCTTGCAACATAAAACAAATTATTGTTGAAATTAGCAATAAAACAAAGATGGCGTTGAGAACGCGCAACTGTTCGCGTCGTTTGAATTCGAATTCGGAACGACTCCGATTCGTTTGAATTTCGAATTCGGAATAGCAAGATGACAGATCGCGTCGCAGCCGCGCTCGAGTTGCGTCAAATGAGCGTGGCTAAGGGAGTTTTACACTACAGAGTACAGACGCAAGATAATTTAAATTTTAATATAATTAAGAGTTTGACAGAAAGATTAAATCTCTCTGAGTTCGGCCATCTTAGTAAGTACTTTTTTCTATTCCTCACTTGTTTTTGTATAGTATATTTGAAACCTTACATGACTAACAAAAACAGCATACTTTAAATAGTTATAGTACGTTTTTTTATTACTAGTATTATAGGGGATAACTTATAGAAAACCGGCCAAGTGCGTGTCGGGCCACGCGCAATATAGGGTTCCGTAGTACCGCTAGTTTTTAACAATTTTTTTTATGGTCAATGAACGTATATTTAGAGCGTATTTTACACTACTAACAACATCATATCAGTTACTTTCAAAGGAATTGGAACGAAAAGTTCCATTTATACTTCGCCGAATACATTTTTTTTAGTTGATCGACTATTACTCAATAACTTATGAAGTCTTCTTAGCCGTGATAGTTTTCCTTTTAAATTTAGCATATTTCCTACTCCCGTGAATTTTTTCACATTTCCAGAACCAACCGTTTAGCTGGTAGAAGGGACACTGGAATCTGACGATTTTTTCCACTTTAAAACATAATATTTCACAAACGGATACCTAAATCGGAAAATGCTCTATGTACTCGCAATATTTTAAAAAAAACCTATTCAACGACACCCCACACAATGGACTGGGCGCGAAAAAAAATTTTCATCCCCGCTTGATGTGTACCATAAAAAAATATTTTTTACGATTTCATGTACCATTTTGTTGCCATCATTAATATGTGTATTCATACTAAATTACAGCTTTGCGGTTTTACTCAGAGACTATAGGACCTCCTATAGTCTCTGAGTAAAACCGCGGACAGACAGACAGACAGACAGACAGACAGACAGACGGACAGACGGACGGACAGACCGAAACTGTAAGGGTTCCTTGTTGACTACGGAACCCTAAGAACGCTAAAAGACTATGCACTGAATTATATATAAGTTAGGTTTGTTCGGTAGAAATTGTAATATTATTAGACTGTAAAACTTTGTTCTTAAGCTTATAACGGATCCCCGTACAAGTTATCCCGCACATTTGTGTATTTTCTCACAAAAAAATACGTATTGTGTTATGTTTTGTAATGCTTTCATAACACAAATTTTTAGTGGGTTAATACAAAGCGATTATGAGGGTATCTGTAGTTTCGGTGGGTGCAATGATATTATATAAAAAAACTCAAAGCAGATATGTTACTACCGCGCGCGTTGTGAAGGCATTAAATACGGGCCAATTGACCCGTCTTTTGTATAGTCTGTCTCTTTTATGTAAATGTCATTTCGTATCTTTTGTTTCACTTATCTGTCAAATTTGACAATTGAATTTGAAAATTGTTCGGAAGCAATTTAAGCCGGAAAATAGTATGAACGTAACAGATCTGTATTTAGTTGAATATCATTGGGTGGGTGTATAAACTCCTTAAGCCCCGATCTACAAAGAAGTTCTGTGGTCGCCACGGCCCACTTACATGTATTCAGCACAATTAACGAGTAATCCTGAGTGTTGTTACAAACTCATTACGTGTAGATGAGCCATGAGGAGATTAGTTCACTTTTAGCTCCCTTGATGAATTGAACCAATGTTTCAGTTTTGTAATTTAATTCATTATACCGACTGCAAAAAGAAGAATGATTAAGCCGCTTCCTTTTTTTCTTTTTACACTAATAAGAACCAATTTTCATTACGTTTGGTAACTTTGAGTAACTTTGAGTTCCGGGAAAGGAGAGAATAATTTTTATCATGGAAAAGTGTACGGTTCCCGTGTGATAAATGGATTTGGTGCAACGGAGTTGCGAATGTCATCTTAACAGATTACCATACCTAATTATATAGATATGTATACCTATACTGTACTCCGCGAAACATGGCGGTCCGCGGTAGCGGTCATTGACTCCCGGTCAAAAACTTGCCATTTTCTATATAAACCGCGATTGACAATGAAGTGTCAGATGTTGTCAATCGTGGCTTTGTATAGAAAATGACAAGTTTTGGACAGGGAGTCAATGACCGCTACCGCCATGTTTCGCCGAGTACAGTATAACCGTAAATTGTAATAAGTACATGGATACTTTACCTATTTTTTATTTAAATTATAGTTAGCAGTAGATTACAAATTGTTATTATAGCATCGATTAGAATGGCGTCACAGATCTAGAAATGGCTAGACATTGACTTATATCTGGAGATTTATCACCTACGTCAGAGACGCTCAACCTTTTTCACTAATCTTAATAATAATATAATTTGCGTTTGATAACAATAAATATTGCTCATATAGAGTAAGAGCCAGCGGTAGCCAGACCTTTTTAATTTTAATTATCTTCAAGCTCTATTATAGTTGTTGGTCATTTTAACCCCTATATTCTATAATATTATGTACCGAAAAAAATTCTGCTTTTCAGTCTGGCTGCCGTTGGGCGTTGGCTCTTGGGCCAAAAAAGGGAGGCCATACCTAAAATGAACAAGAAAATGAAATGTTTCCACAAACTGGTTCTCGCTTAGAACATGCTGCATAAACGCATCGCTGATTTTCAGTAATTTATGATAGTTTTATGTAAATAATAGTTGCTGAGATCTATAGCTCTGTTAGCTTTGTAGTTTCAAGCTTGAGCTATAGCTCGAAGGAGGGTTCACAACTCATTTGATATGGGTTTGACCCTCTATCTCGAAGATATCAAAAGTTAAAACATTAATAAAAAAACCGGCCAAGTGCGTGTCGGGCCACGCGCAATATAGGGTTCCGTAGTACCGCTAGTTTTTGAATTTTTTTTATGGTCAATGAACGTACATTTATAGCGTGTTTTACACTAGTAACAACATCATCTCAGTTACTTTCAAAGGAATTTGAATGAAAATTTCCTTTATACTTCTCCGAATACATTTTTTTTAGTTGATCGACTATTACTCAATAACTTATGAAGTATTCTTAGCCGTGATAGTTTTCCTTTTAAATTCAGCATATTTCCTACCCTCGTGAATTTTTTCACATTTCCAAAACCAACCGTTTAGCTGGTAGAAGGGGGGGACACTGGACTCTAACGATTTTTTCCACTTTAAAACTTAATATTTCACAAACGGATCCCTAAATCGGAAAATGATCTATGAATACTCGCAATATTTTTAAAAAACCTATTCAACGACACCCCACACGATGGGGTGAGCGCGAAAAAAAATATTCATCCCCGCTTGATGTGTAATACATTGGTTGTAGGTACCATAAAAAAAAAATTACGATTTCACATACCATTTTGTTGCCATCATTAATATGTGTATTCATGCCAAATTACAGCTTTGTAGGTCCTATAGTCTCTGAGTAAAACCGCGGACAGACAGACAGACGGACGGACAGACCGAAACTATAAGGGTTCCTTGTTGACTACGGAACCCTAAAAATGCGAAAAGATTTTAAGAAATCACAATTTTGCGTAATTCTGTGAACGGCCCCTTAGAAGTTATACGCAGAAAAGGTTGCTCAGCCCTTTTTAATATAATTTAAACGATAATAAACAAGTGTTTATAATGTTCAATTAGTTTTATTGCTCTGATACACTGGCCCTACACCTACTACTTGAGCGGTAATACTATAGGACAAGACACGAGACGAGTCGGAAACCTACTACTTGAGCGGTAATACTATAGGACAAGACACGAGACGAGTCGGAAAAATACAAGATATTTTGACATGATATTTTAATGTTGAGTTTTGTGACTGGTCACATGGCTTGGACTACATATTAGTACAACCGTATTTTTTTTAACGGGCAAAAGGCCCACCACACATTCCCACCACTGCAACTCCTGTGTCGCCAGGATCAACAGTACCACCGTTATGACAAATATTTATAAAAATATGAAGGGGCAATGGAGGCGGCCTCAAAGGAGGATCTTCAGATCAAGTGACGTGACGTAGTCTGAAATCAGGCCGAAGCACACTGACACGTTCTATGTCACATCGATCTCAGAAGCATCGCTAGCGCGATTCAGGATCACTACCACGAAACCGTTTGGAGACTCAAACAATCGAACGAGGATGCCGCGTCTTACTCTAACAATTAACGTGAATTAACGTGAAGCAGGACGCGGCAGATGCCGTTCGATTGTTTGAGTCTCAAAACGGTTTCGTAGTAGGCCTCCAGGATTGTGATTTGTGAGACGTTTAATCAGCTACCAATATACTATGAGGAGTAGACAAGTGCAATAAAGCGCATGCAAATTCCAAAGAAGATGGCTTTGTGATCTGCTGAGGAAATCGTTATTAAAACTCAAGTTTAGGAGCAGCAGAATTTGCAGGGGCTCAATTCTCATAACTCGAACCACTTCGATCGCAAGATGTCGATTATAATCGTGCGAGCGAGACAGCCTGACATTTTTGATAATATCTATGGACGCTTCACACCACGTCAGTCTGGCCCCATGCTAAGTACCTACCTGAAGGACTTGTGTTACAGGTACCAGACAACGGAAATATATTTAATACTTTTATACTATACAATATACATAATTAAAATTTTTAATCATATTATCTTATATCTTCTTACATATTTAAAAATTCTCGTGTCACAATGTTAGTCCACGAACTCTTCCGAAACGGCTTTACTGATTTTTACCAAATTTTATATGCATATTCTGGTCAGGTCTGAGAATAGGCTACTCGGTACTTTACATAATATAAGTGCATTTGTTGAATAAATAATAGTAAATTATTACTACCTGCGACGGCGACGGCGGTGAAAAACGGCGACCATCGTTTGTGCGACGGGATAGCGATCGACGTTGCCACGGTGACATACTTATTTAGTCACTTCAATAAAATAATATGGCAAATATATTATGGCAAAGCAACGTTTGCCGGGACAGCTAGTCTTAATATATATAATTCTTCTGTGAGTGTGTATGTCACTGAACTTCTCTCAAACGACTGGACCGATTTTGATGAAATTTTTTGTGTGTGTTCAAGGGAATCTGAATGGTTTAGATTCACAATTTTGTCCGCTGGACAATGTTTTTTAAATTAATTTTTAATTTATTAGTAGTTGTTGATTTTGGAATGTTTTACATTGGATCCGACAGACGGCGCTACCATCGCAGTGTCAAATTTTAAATAATATTCGAATTCGAATTTTAATTTTAGTCTGTGACCGCAGCAAGATCACAGCGCTGTCGGGCAGTTATCGCTGCGATCAAATTAAAAAAAAATACTTTATATACTTAATATGACAAAGAAACGTTTGCCGGGACAGCTAGTATTATATATATAGTCATACACCTTACATATATATATATATAATACACATCCAAACCCCGGAAAATTGAAAACCTTTTTGGTTCGGCGGGATTCCGACCAACGCGGTCACCAGTCACCAACTCACCACTGACCACTGAGCTACAGGTCGTTGAGCAACATTCGAGCTGGCTAGCTATGTAATAATTTATTATTTTGAATAATATTATTTTGATGAGCACATTGTGATAAGAATTTAGTACAAACAAATCTTCGATGTAGGTAAATGGATATAAACAAGTTAAGATAAAAATATTTTCGGCACCAACTGAAAATTATAAATACAGCGTGTTTTATGAAATGTATTTTCTAATAATTACTATTATCTATATTAATCCATATCCAAACTCATAATCCATACAATTAATGTTATAAATGCGAAAGTGTGTCTGTCTGTCTGTTACATCTTCACGCTCAAACCGCTGAGCCGATTTTGCTGAAATTTATCATGGAGATAATTTGAGTCCCGGGAAAGGACACATTATGATAGTTTTTATCCCGGAAAAAGGAACGGTTCCCGCGCGATAAACGAATTTTAGTGCAACGGAGTAGCGATTTGCGGGCTTCATCTAGTTTATTATAAATGCGAAAGCTCGGTATCTAGGTATCGTTAATATTCAGAAATTGAAAATGCCTGTAGCTCCGTTACACGCATTTGCCGAAATTCATTTACCGCCTGGGGACCGTACATTTTTCCAGGGTAAAAGTATTCTATGTCCTTTCCCGAGACTTGTTACACTAATATTATGTATTCTGTGCCGAGACTAAAAGTAAATCCTTTCCAAATTTCAGCAAAATACTTTCACATTTATAATATTAATTAACATGGATTTTGTGGATTTAACCTTTTTTCTCCGGATATGCAATAATTGTATTATTTTAACGAAGTTCATTTCTATGAACCTTATCAAGTGTACGCGTAACAAAACAATAAAAAAGTTATTTATTACTTTAAAGTAATCACCCTGTGTAGTTATCACATGTGACCTGACCTCCGTATCAGATAATTAACTTTAATGTTCAAATTTAAATTAGCAGTAATAATATTAATAGAATGCTGGCTTTGGTAACTGCTATATCGTGTGGTACGAGATTCCATGTGTTTTGTTTTCTTTTGAGTCATATTTGGTACATTTTCGAAACACGCACGACGTCATTTTCAATTTATTTAGGTAGGACAATACGCGGCACGTTCGTGACTGCGCTCGATGCAGACTAAATAACAGACGACCCAATTGGGTCGTATTTGAATCTTCACAACGCGCGCGCTAGTAAGTAACATATAATTACATAATATATCTGCTTTGAGTTTTTCATAATTGAGTAACAAAGACGCAACGCGGCAAATGTATGGCCAAGGTCGTTTACTCACCAAATTTATTGGCTGTAACTTTAACAGTTTTTGCTCAGCGATGATGAATCAGTCAGTCAGTCAGGACATGTAAATTTATAAGTATAGATAAAGCCTTTTATACAATGCTAGCCAAGAATTTCATATTATGCGGGACTCGAAGTATGTATCTCCATACCAAATTTCAGCAAAATCTGTTCAGTGGTTTGGCTATGAAGAGGATGAAAAGGGTAAAAGAAAGACCGACAGCCAGACGGACATACTTTCACATTTATTAAATAATTTGTATGGATAATATTGATATGGATATAATATTATGTATAGTGTATAGGCGTATCAACTTTGAGATCGCTTGGCTTGAGACTAGAAGACCAGACAGATCTTCATTGGTAGATCTTAGACTGTTCTGAGATTAGATCTTAGATTGTCAGGTTTCTTTAAATTTTCATAATATTACTAAGGCACTCTGCCTTGTCAAAAACAAAGGAATCACTGTCAATAAATGTCTGTGCAGGTGTCAGCAACCTTTTTAGTTGGATAATTGCATAATGCTAAAGGTGGGTCATTCCTATCCGTTTTAATGCACCCAGTCAGTTCGATGTCGTTGGCTTGATATTTTATGTGAATACCATTATGTAGTTGGATGTATAGAGAACGAAGCATTAATGTGGTATTAAAATTAATAATAGGATACTGTTTCGAGTTTCAACAGCCTATATTGTCAAGAATTACCATAGGTAGCGCTTTGTAAAATTGAAACAACAAGAATCCATCGAACATTATATATTTAACTAGAAGTACAAATTAATATACAATAATTCTTTATATATACAATCTTATTTTCGAGAACAATCGGTATTTTTGTACTACGCGTACTGATTTCAAAATAACTTAATTTTAATGTTTTGGTAAAAATTTCTATGCGACAATATTTTATTTATTAACATTTATTCTTAATTCTATATTATATTTACAATATTTTTACATTTACACTCTTATAATTAAATATTTATTCAACGAAAACAAGATCTTTTTGTCTTTATCTGGCACGTAGGAAATTTACACCACAGACAAAGACAACGGACCTTAGATACGCTTTATAAATATTTTTTATTAGTAAGAGAGATAATATACAGAAGACACATATTTATATAATATCTTACAAAAATAATAATTATATTGTAGTTGTATGAAAATGTGCATTGTTAAAAAAGTTTAAGGTATTTTGAGAAAATAATTATTTTAATACAAAGTCTATACCTAAATGAAATAAATAAACCTACATTAAAGTGAATAGTGAATATGCTATTGTTATAATAACTTTAAAAACATAAATGAAAAACTGGGTGAATTATGTAACTTTTAAAATGAACTTTATGGAATATGGTCTACAATATTATTCTGAAAGATAATTTAAAAAGTAAAAACGTCAAAATATTTATGTTACAATTTTTGAAATTGTTTAAAGTCTAAATTGTGACCATAAGCAATAAAGTATGTATGTCTATCAAAGTACAATAACTAATTTGAATTTGAATTCTCATACTGACCATAACTTTTTAAACAATATTTTAAATTATAGATATACTTTTTAAGCCGATTCACTGGTTAAAAAGAGCGAGATGATCGTTTTCACCTTAAACACGGTAAAACGCTCGTAACTTTGTCCACTAGCATTTTATTTCCATCGACTAACGTTTCATTGCCTTCCACTAACATTTCATTGCCGCCCACCAACATTTCCTTGTCACCCACTAGCATTCCATTGTTCACTGCTGGCCACTCGTCTGCGTGCTGGGGGAAGGAGATCCTGGTACTGACGTCATCAGATGAGGCATCATGGGTGGCATGGGGCGCCCCATGAGGGGGTGGGGGAAGTACTGCTGGAGGGGGTGGTGGTACATGTGGTGGGGGTGGCGGGAGAATTGCGCCATCTTGAGTTTTTCGATTTCCGCTTCCTGTACTCTTTTCGCCTTCGCGCGACGGTTCTGGAACCAGATTTTGACCTGCGAAAAAAGGTAAAATTAGTAAAAAGAAGAAAACTTAACAATAGAATCATAATCATTATTTTTTAGGCTCTCTAAAGGAGAGCTAGGAAGACTTAATTCACGATTTACTTTTAAACTGAACGAAATGGGCTTAATATTATTGTGAGCCGCGAAAAACTTGTCTATTTGTTATGTTTTCACGTCTTAACCGATGAAATTATGAAATTTAACAATAGAGATACTTTAAGGGTCTACACTTTATACAGGCTTTTTATAACTTTGGCACTTTATAACTTTGTAAAGGCATACGAATTATGCTCATAACATTATATTATCTTCAATCTATAATGATTATGTTGGACGACGGAAAAATGGTGGCATGTCATTAGAGTTTCTGATTTTTCTTATCTCCCATCTCGGGCTACTGGTTAATAGACATGATCTTGTATGTCAAACCGGCCGCCATTATAATAATTACTTAATACTAGATGTTGTCCGTGAATATCGTAAAAACCGCACAATTTGGAGGGAGTATAAACAGACGAACATATAACCTCCTCCTTTTTGGAAGTCGGTTAGAAAACTAACCCTTGCCTTCTGTTGGGAGTTGGAACTATTAGTATTTCTATACTAAACATCAAAATTGAGTTAGTGGTTTAAATAAGTTGGTACCTGCTCGACTGAACAACTTAGTGATAGCGCTAACGTCTGAAACATGTCTATGAGTTCTATCATCTAACATCGTCTAACATCGTGACCGCAACCATTGTCGTTGCCTCACCAACAACCAACCGTGGAAACATTGTCGTTACAACTAGCAGGATAAAGTATTCATAAGAGTAAATTAGATGGCTCGTAACTCCGCTGCACCTAAATTCGTTTATCGAGCGGGAACCGTACATTTTTCCGGGACATAAAATATATATTATTTTTCCCGGGACTTCATACCAAATTTCAGCAAAATCGGTTCAGCAGTTTGGGCGTGAAGAGACCGACAGACAGACACACTTTCGCATTTATAATATTAGTATAGATATGGAAATATCGATCTACCACAGTCTCTAGTAGGAACTAGAGACTGTGGTAGATCCATACTTAGGGTAGGGTACATAGGGTAGGGTACCCTAGCAGGATAAAAATGCGATGTCCATATCATTGGTATATCTACCTGAGTCTCAGATAGTCCAAGAGACGAGGAGAACTCGGCGCGCTCCGCAATGCTCAGGTACTGTTTGTCGACGAACTTGCTCTCCAGCGCTCGCAGCTGTTGCGCGGTGAACGGCGTTCTCGGCTTGCGGTTTGGCTTGTGTTTGCGCAGGTTGCACTTCAGTTTGGGCGGCTCGCCGTTCGCGTCTGTGGGGGAAGGTGGAGTTAGTTATACTGGTATAAGACACGTTAAGACGTTCTTGATTTTGATACGATTTTGTTTGGGAGTTCGCATTACAATGACATAATCAAAATCAATAGCAAAATAAAATCGTATCAGTTTCGGGGGTAAGGCTGCCTTTCCACCAGAGCTGAGCGGAGCTGTGTTGCGAGGAATGTGTTTTTGATAACCAATAGCATCGCCGCGCTGAGCGATGTCATGGCAAAGTCATGTCAATGAAGCGATTCCATTGGATATTAAAAACACATTCCTCGCAACACAGCTCTGGTGGAAAGACAGCCTAAGGCTGGGTGTATATTATTAATGGTCGATGATTTGAAAAGTAGAGCCAGTTATACTGGTATAAGTAGGTAAATAATATCCCATATACAGTATATATTATAGTGTTATGGTTTACGATTGCAAAAATAGAGGCAGTTGTATTATCGATGATAATTGAGCCATTAGATTTGCGTGTAACGTCGTCACGTCTCGATTTTGTTAAAAGTAGCTTCGTAATCATGATGGTAATCGTGCTTAATAATATTATTTCCAAGTATATTTTTAATATTTTCGCTCTTTTAGAAAGTAGGTACAGAAATTGTGTAAAATCTGCAAAAAAATTATCTACATCTGTAGGGTGCGGCTTAGTCGATAAGCCACCTTTACTTTACCGAACACATTTCATCAAGTCCGAATATTAAGCAGGCATTTGTAAGGGCGTCTCAAGTTGCGCCCTTTGAGCGATAAAAGCAAAAAACTCAAAGAACGCCGCTCCTTAATAAGACGGTCATAAAACGACATTTACGGAAACCGCTCCCGAGATAACGATCTATACAATAATTTAAGTATTTTATCACAAATATATTCGTTAATTGATTCTATAATACGGCACGACACTCCGTCCTTAACATGATACTTAGTATTGCGATTTGCGACAAAAATCAAAGAGATTTTATGTGGGTAATAATAATTATTAAATGATTAAGTTGTAAGTCACTGACGTAGTACGTTTTACGTAACTCGTTAATTGTAATTAATGTTTAGTATAAAATATGTAAACATAATGCTATCGGTTACATAATTATTAATGTTTACTTATTAAAACGCAACAATATGATAAAATATAAACAAAATATCGACGCGAGCTCTTTGACTATATCGCGTTCTTAAATCATCTACAAAAATAGCGAGATGCAATGCAATAACGTTCGAAATTTAAAACTTTTTTTTTATTTCAAATGGATTTGAAAACTTTTCTATTCAGCCTGTATTTACAAGTTGGCGATCAAATATGTTTTGAATTTATTTGTTCGATTTTCTTTGTTTTTTATTTAATGGTTTTGAAACCTTTTTTATAAAAAGCTGCTGTATAGAGCCAAATACTGGCTAAAAAGTGAAAGTATCGTCTATCGTCTATTATAGTTAGCGGTTTAGTATTTACTATAATAAAATAATGTTTAACAGCTCAGCGTATTAATCCTTCTGTCAAACACTCCCATCCGCTTAATAGCCGAGAAAAAAGTGGAGAAAAAGTAAATAATGTGACAGCCAAAAGTCGGAGAGTATTAATGTCGTGTTTAGCGGACGTCAAAGCAACCGTAATATATTGGAGTGGATAATGGTGCTTACACACTTGATATTTTAGTTTGAAAAGGCCAGTTTCTTTTTAATGTATACAGTAATTGCTAAGGATAATAATTGGTTTGGTTTGGTACTAATTAAACTCTTATCGGTGGTTAAAACTTAAAGAAATTATTAATAAAATAGCTGCACCAGTTTAAGATAGCAAATTCTATCATTGTATTATAGATGTGGTCACTTTCTTTTAATCAAAAATTGCATTTCGCCTTTTTTTACAAATTCAAGAGTAAGCAAAAATTGCTTAGTTTTCAAGGACTCAACGCTAAGTCAAAAGTTAAATAAAAGTAACAGTAGTAATTTTATGCAGATCAAAGTATCTTCAATGCAAAGTCATCTTAAATGAGTCTACTAAATAATGTGTCCGTCTGGTTCTCTTGTTAATTATTATTGTCCAGGAGACACCGACTACAGATGTTTAGCTTCTGAACGCATAATGTGTTCTTTATTTAAAATGCATTTTTTAAATTCACTTGTAGCCAGCCAGTGTTTTTTTTTAATTTATAGAACGGTGCTAAGTGAAATTTTTGGCAATTTATAGCATAAAGTTTTAGTTAATGGAATCAGGCGTTACTTTGCGGAAATCCATAGCTTAAAATTTAGTTTGTTATTATTTTTAGCAATATTCCGCGAAATAAACTTCCACCTTTAAGTAAATGAGTGAGTGCACGCATAGGCATGCGTACAGCACCTCCCTCCTCCCACACTGCCTATGCGTACACTCGCATGCAAGAACTTGCAAACACCACCACCACACAAGCAATAATGTTGGCAAATCCGTGCAAGGTCCCTCACCACCATGCAGGTTGAAAACCTCGACGCGCGTTTCGCTCCAACACCGGAGCATCCTCAGGATGTGGACTCTACGAACAACGTCCGTCAAGTTGACGTCCGTCTTGACGGACGTTGTTCGTAGAGTCCACATCCTGAGGATGCTCCGGTGTTGGAGCGAAACGCGCGTCGAGGTTTTCAACCTGCATGGTGGTGAGGGACCTTGCACGGATTTGCCAACATTATTGCTTGTGTGGTGGTGGTGTTTGCAAGTTCTTGCATGCGAGTGTACGCATAGGCAGTGTGGGAGGAGGGAGGTGCTGTACGCATGCCTATGCGTGCACTCACTCATTTACTTAAAGGTGGAAGTTTATTTCGCGGAATATTGCTAAAAATAATAACAAACTAAATTTTAAGCATAAAGTTTTGTTAAAAAAAAAAACAAAATTATGTTCGAGTTTTTATGTTCCATTTTCGTAAAAACCTACGAATAATAAAACCTAAGGAAGAGTAACTCCGTCAAAAAACATGCTCCAAAATACTTGTCAAAAAAGTGTACCTTAGGTTCACTTTTCATACATTTGCAATATTTAGGTGACCTTGAGCGGTATAAAGGCTGACGTTACATGACAGTTCGAATGGAACCAAATTTAAAACTGTATTAGTATGGGAGTTACGTTTCCTTAGGCTTTATTATTCGTAGGTAAAAACACTTAGAAGTTACAAGCAGTAAACAAATATTTCAGGTATTTAAAGTGTAAGTTATCATCATTTTAATCTTACATATTACTTTTTCTGTTGCCATACAATTAATTTAAAAATGAATGTCAGATGGATTTCTCATTACTTTTTTTTGTATATATTGAAAAAAATAGGAAATAAAAATAATGAAGGCATTCTCGTCATTAAACTATTGCATACCAGCGCTGTGCAACCTTTTTTCGGGACACGTCAAATTAAAGTTTAAACCGATTTATATTATATGCTGACGGTACTGTTCTAAAAAGACAGTTGATATATTAATGAGAATATTTGCTTTTTGTGAACGCGCAACCATTAATCGCATGTGGCGTGGACCGTGGTATGTCATTCATTCCAATATTTTAAACGTTCACCGCACGCTGTTTTGTTGTACAAGACGCATTCTTTCTTCTATTCGTTCATTCTTTTTCTATTTACCATATATTCTTGGCTTCGACTAAGACACCAATTAAGATTTGTTTATTCACAAGTGCGATATTTTTATTGCATTTGCAATTTTATCAGCATGTTAATTGTGATATTTATTTGTCTTTGTAGTTTGTTCTGGAAGTCTTCTTGTTTTATTTTTATGCTCATTAAATTGTAGATAAAGAATGGCTAATAGCAGAAACGAAGTAAAATATTTCGATACATTGTCAAGACTGGGACAATGTTAGTTTATTATTTTACTTGTCTAATTTAGTCACTGATAAATGATAATTATTGATTTTATAAATCAGATCTACAAATGCTGTTTTAAAATGCACATCTCAAACGCTCAACATATTTCAAAACATATAAACATGCACATTTTATCATAATTCACCCACTAAAACATAATAAATCTATTCAGAATGGGTTATTAAGAGGCCGGATTTCAGTATGTTTGATCAAACGAGAAACGTTCTTCCCCATTCATCAAGTCAATAAAGGAACTTCAAAACGCGGAAACGAATTATTTTGATTCTTTATTAAAAGACTATGAAATAGATTGACACGATAAGCTTTGAGTCGAGTATAATAGTCCGTTATCTTAATAGAACCCCATTGTAAAGTATTGTTATGTAAGTGGGACGATAAACACTAACTGAAAATGAGAAAAAAACTCCTACTCTGTTCTATTATTATTATGAATGGCTTGAAATTTGAAAGAAGCCATCAAAACGCTGAAATATGATGATAATCTATTTAAATTGTAAATATTATTGAAGCTAAGTTTTATAAAAATGTACTGTAAAAAAACTGTTGGAAGCCGCCGCCAAATTGTGATTTAGAAAAACATATTAATTTTTGTTTTGATTTCGCTCAACCGTATTAGACTAATATTTTTATTGAATTTTAAGTAATTTGTTACTGGTATAAGTAATATAAATGTATTTTGGTGTAATGACACTGTAGCATTTTACAAATAGCCGTGCTCAATGGCGCATTAGTTTTGGCGGCGCGCCAACGGTTGACAACGCCTGATCGCTCGTGTTATTTTGGTTTTAAAGGATTCAAGTCAATTAAGAATTGAGATGTACTTGGTCAATTAACATGTACCTACTTAAATGTTTTTAAATCTTTAGTTAACAAGTTAACGAAATGTTTATTTTGTTTCTTGTTATGATGCGTAAAATTTGTATTATGGTGTTTGATCGTAACTTAAAGCTACGGAAATTGCCTACTACTAACTACTCCCTAGTGCTGACTAGACAAATCTGAAATCATATTGTTTTTTGATTACATTTGATTTTATTTTAAATATTATACGTAACTAACATTATATTATTTCATTTTTTCAGGTATGTTCAATTACTAAGTACAAACAGCATGAAAACGTTTTTTGGTAAGCTCAAAATGGTGGGCGATAACGCCTCCTTGTGAACGCTGAAGGTCTAAAGGGGGGCGGGTGGAACCCAGAAAAAAATGGGGGTGTTGACTGTTGTGTAGTCTAGGCTTGGAGGGTGATTTGTAATTTCATTTCCTCTGGATGCATTTTAAATACTTAATTGATACAATGGGGGGCGCTAAAACATAATTTTGTCTCAAAGTGGGCAGTAGACAAAATAAGTTTGGGAATTCCTGCCATAAAGCATAATAAAAGCTGCAACACACAATAAAAAAGTCTTACTAAAACTCTTACTGTTGATTTTTACTAAAGATTTTTAAGTTAGGGAATTTCAAGGTAGACGGAAGAGCTGTTATAGAGCAGTTTCGATTTATATTAAAATATTATTATTATAAGTAGATATCGGATTATATGCATTTGCATACTTGCATATGCAAATGTATATAATGGCACTTTTTAGGCGATAGTGCATATTTCGGCAATTTTTCGTTGATAGTTTTATGTTTATATTTCGGTAGTTTTATGCTCTCGTAGCAACTTGCTATCATGACACACACCGAGACCACAAAACAAAGGTAAGATAGATCAAAACACTTCAAAATATATGTGGCTCCATCCCCATTAAAAGAATGCAATAGGTACACCCAATAGGTACAATATCTTTCTAGAAACAAATTTTTCATTGTACCTAGTTGGCAACATTAGTAAAAAATGTGAAATGTGAATAAAGTTGTTAATGATTTAATAAATTTCCATGGGCTAATATTAAGTTTGCAATCGGAAAATGTTGGTAGAAAATTATTATTGGTAAGTACTGTACTAAGAAACGAAAAATCCTGGATTTGATAAAATTATAAAAAAATGTGCTTTTATTAACGGCACCACCAGAAAACACTTCAAAAAATTTGATAAACTATAATAACGATTCAACTCCGGAACAATAGATTTTCAAGAATCCGCGATCGAAGGATATTGAGTGACTTTTGATTGTGCATAATATATTGTGCATATTTCGACCATTTTTGGTGCATATTTGCATGCATATTTCGGCACTTTGATCGTGCATATAATCCGATGTCGAGTTATAAGTATTTATATTTACATTCAACAGCGTTGTTGATTGATTAATATTTTGAACCAATAGATTCTTAAAATCTCAGTGAAAAACTAGGTAGAAGTTTTTGGTCAAAAACTGGGCATTGGGCCTAATAGAAGTTTTTGCCGCTTAAAACTATTTTAATGAACCTGTCGCTTTGCTGTTCTGCTGTCGGTACAGTTCTGTCTCGTCGGTAATTGATTGGGAATGCTTCTATAATTAGGTGCGTGACTCTCGTTACCGACTGTACGGTGTATGTTCATGTACAATCGGGGAAAACAAGTGTTTAGCCGGATGACATACTTCTCTAATTTGTCATATTATCCGACGGCAAAGTATGGCAACTTATTGCTGATCGTTTTACGCTGGATAAAAATTAACTGTTATGTTGCAAAACTACTTTAAAAGAATAATAATACCTACAGCTACCTTGGTGTCAGTAACCGATTTAAACCAAGCCAGGCAGCAGTAATTTTAAGTGTGTGCGCACATTTTGTATCGAATAGATATTCAAGTACTTTCTTACTAATAGCAATAAGAATATTAAGTACCTATTAACCTATCAAGCCCAATAAGAGCACCGGTGATCGCGACAACAATAGAATAAAAATAGATTTCCAAGAATCCGCGATCGAAGGATTAATAAAAATATTTACACAGCGAATACGAAGTTGCTAATCTTTGTCTGGTATATCTTAATCCTCAAATGACAGGCAAAGACAGCAGATCTTAAATAACACACTGCGTATTTAACTTTTTTAATAATGTATATTTTTCTTTAATTCAATTATAAGTTCATATTCCACGGAAGCGACGGTCCACGTAACTTATGAATGAAGACATTAAGTACTATCACGATAAGATCACACACCTGTAATTTGCAGCAGATTAAAAAAATATCGATAACAATCGGGCCCATAACTATTTAATTCCTCATTGCCTAATAAATGGCTGAATTGAGAGGCCTCGCGCGCGCAGCGGGGCGCTATTGGTCGCCCACGCAGCGCAGTCACGATAGTAATAGAGATGTGACATGTCGATTTTTATTATCGATATTATTGTCATTAATATCGATACCTTTACATCTGTATCATGTTATATCTAGACTGATATTATAAAGTGGAAAGTCTGTTTGTCTGAACGCGCTAATCTCACGAACAACTGGACTTATTTTTAACTTGCCACAGATGTAGAATAAATAGGGGAAACTTTTACTACGCGGGCGAGCCGCGCGTTAAGCGTTACGAGTATTATAGAGTCTCAATTAAATTGCTAAAACCACTGAAAGCCAATTATCATCAGCAGGGTTAATGTAGGCTATTTAAAACTTTAAAACGGTAACGCGACGTTTAAAATTTTTGAGTGCCACAATAATAATTATTTCACCTACCTATTTAAATCAAATAAAATAATGACATAAACACGTTACATAATTATCATGAAACTACTGTTTCATTAAAAATATAAAATGCTGAGTTCTTTAATGGACTAAAATCTAAATTATTGAAATGATAATGACCCGGTCTGATTTGCATACAAAACAGCGGGGAAACTAATAACACTAAATATTGTATCGTAACAAATTATATTCGAATCGGCAAATTAATGGTCAAAGTTGATTTATTTATTTACAGAAGTTCTCAGAAGTCATTTGGCCAACAATATGGCGGGTGGCGATGACAAATCACCTCATTCGACACACTTTAATGATGTTTAATTCCATTAAGTTCGAAAAAGGAACGTAGTGCGGGTAATTTATCGATATCCGCCGCCCGTTTGAAAAGAATGCGAATTATCGATAATTTATTTTCGCCGCTCTTTGTTGTGAATCGCATAATTTTTATAACAGCGCTAATCAAGTATCACTATTGCGTCATCGTTCTATAATTTTATTTTTTAATTTATATTAAATTTATCGCGACACAGGAAATTGTTTTTTTTTAATCAGGCAATAATCCCAGAGAGCCATAAACGGCCAAGCTGAGAGATAAGAATCGAATTAAATCTAGAATTGTTTGGACGCATTAAACGAATTTTTGTCATAATTAGTATTAAATTAATTGCGTTTTGATGGAGATATTTAAATTGATATTATCTGAGTGTTTGGTTACGTTGATTCTCTACTTTATCTCTGTTTTATGCCGCAGCAATGCGCTAAAAGGTCGTGAAAATTAAAAAACCTGTTTGATTTCTTAAGTTTCTCTAGCGCTTCGTATCACATCTAATATGGTAGATACAATATAATATGTACATATTTATAAATATTGACGCATAATTATTATTATTAATTAAATAATAATTATTGTATTTTTATACGCGCAGTAAAAATTATAAACTGCACACTTATTATTGAATTTGACGTTAAGTTATAGCGCGCTTGAAACTCAATAGATACGGGCTTTATTTTTTTATAATAAATAATTATTTAAATATTGATATTCACCTAGTTCAAACTTCAAGTTAGTTCTATTAATACATATTCTACTGATGTTTCTATGAAGTTTACATGTGTGGTCGTTGTCGTAGAACAGTTAAACTTACAAAGCAATAAGTTACGGACACATTTAAACTAGTACTTAGCGTTTAAACTGCGCTCATTGTCTTTAACCGGCGCTTCTGCGAACACTAAAAATATACTCCAAGTTTTCAAAATCGCAGGGGAAATTGAACCTAAAGTTCTAGGTTTTAAGCGTTATTGAAAAATGTGGCTAATAAGATTTTCACGGGAATTTGAACTCTACGCGGTAGATAATACGTGTCAAGTGCGAGTCAATTAGCGAGTTTGCACTAATTTGCTCGTGCAGGAAGCACGGATGGCGTGATGGGGTACCGGTACCGTATAATCTTCTGTGATGTTATCTCAAGATTTATTATTCGCTGTCATCGGCCAAAAGATGGCGGCACGCATCACCGGGTCAAGTCTCAAGACTAATTATGTGCACTATGACCTCCCACATTGAATGGTAAAAAAATATAATATCCCAGGGTAGATCTAGAGACATTAGATAAAACATAGAGAACAAGCTAAAAGTTGTTTTCTTCTGACTTCTAAGATAATATGGACTTGGAGTCCAATTCAATGTTGGTGGAGTTATGACTTTTTTGCTTTCTTGATAATTTACTTTATAAATTGGTAGCTATAGTATTGTTATGCTCAAAAACTGGGAAAATGTTATCGTTCTGTTTTTCTCTTATAGGTTTTTGCTTATATAATTGTGAAACACTGTCTAAATATTAGTGTTACTTAATACTTTCATGATATCATTTTTGATTTTTCCATGGTGAACAATCAATAAAAGTCTTTGACCTCCCACATAGACAGGTAAGAAAGAGTTAAATAAGAACATTACACATTTCTGCGCGTCGACCAAGCGTTTACTAATCATTTTAAAAATAGGACAGGATATAAACAGTATTTTAGGAATACATTAACCACATTTGACATTTCAGAATGTATGCAAATTTTTCAATAGATTTTTTTTCTAGCCAGCTATGTTATCCCACTGCTGGATGGAAATACTGTCCAATTTTTTAATCTAGCTAATTGACTGCCGTAATCCTTGGAGCTATAAACTCGAAATAATTATTCCCCTTATGATGTAATAAGCATTGACTAAGAATCGATCAAAATTTTACCAATAATGGGCTAAATAGGGCATCATAGTTTTCCCGCGTCAATTTTCCTTCAAGGTTTTTGAGATGAATATGAAAAATATCTTCTTACGATACCTCACAAGTCACAAGTGACGAGTCACATTATAGCTTATGTAACGTATTGTATTTTGTACTTCATTAATTCTAGTTGGCCCCAATGTGATCATTAACGGCCCATCCTTACGCCGCCGGTAATGTTGGAATCGATTACCCGCTCAGTTACACCTTCAGCCGCCAGGCGGAGCCACGAGTCAATAAAATACTTGTAAAACTATCGCGAGGTGAATTAAAACAGATGGCAAGCCAATTAGGAGGCGCAATCGAGCGAGTGCTACGGAAAAAACGCGTAAAAGCCAGCCACGCGAAATTAAAACGTATCTCATTGTGTTAGAGTGCTTATTTGTGTGTGTGTGGTAACAGGGTTTAGGGTTACAAGCACTAACGAGTCCACGATAAGTCCTACAGTTATTCTGATAGACAAATATGGACGTATTTATCTCGGGGTTTGCACTGTAATGTAAGTCATTAAAGCTAATTCTTGTGGCCTGCCTAATTGGTAATTATTCATTTTGTAATTAATATTGTGATTTGGATTACAATATAAAATGATACTTACTAACTTTTGTCCTGAAAAAACGGAGTTAATATCTGCATAAAACAAAAAAAAACGCTCTACGTTATCTAAAGTAGCCAAAATATATCTCATTTTATTAGTTTTTGGCTTGTAACTTTTTTGTTGATGTCACATTTGGCTACAGCCTTCATGGTAACCAAACAACGGATTCCTTTCCAATAAAGATAAGTGAACATATTACATTCATCTCTTATCGTGGATTTTACAGCGGCATAAAACTTTATCGTACTAATTACAAACCTTTGTTTAAACCAGCCCGTATAATTTTCCTTCACCTGTCCCAAAACATCTTAGATTAGGCTTAATTAGACGCAAGATTATAGCGGAAACTCAAAAATGTATAGATAACATTCTTAATTCGTTCGGAAAGTTCTAGATATTTTTAACATCGAACGAGGGATTGGTTTGTTGTAGGAATTAGGTTTTTGGCTAACGTTTAGCACGGAAGATTTGCCCAAAAATGGTCTGCAAAAAATGTATTTGGTCTTTAAAATGCCAGTTATTTATATCTAGAGACTAGCTGTTTCCCGCGACTTCGTCCGCGTTATCATAGTATACCTATATAGACTTTCATTTAAACTTTCAACCCCTATTTCACCCCCTTGGGGGTAATATTTTCAAAAACGCTTAAACACGTATCCAATCATTTCTAACTCAAGAAATAACGGACTTCCATTGAAACTTTCAACCCCAATTTCACCCCCTTGGGGGAAGAATTTCCAAAAACGCTTAAATACGTATCCATTCATTTTTAATCAGTAACCCAAAGATAAAGTTTCATGTTCCTAACTTAAGAAATGACGGACTTTCATTCAGACTTTCAAGCCCTATTTCACCCCCTTCGGGGTAAAATTTTCGAAATTCCTTCCTTAGTGGGTCTACTTAATAAAACAACCCTACTCACCAAATTTCATGGCTGTAACTTTAACAGTTTTTGCTCAGCGATGATGAATCAGTCAGTCAGTCAGGACATGTAATTTTATAAGTATAGATGAATAATCTTCACTGCTGCTTCATCAGGTTCAAATGCCAGGTTTCATTTCAGAATTTACTGAAAATAAGTATTGTTGAAAAAAATTGTTTTGAATTCGTAATGACATTCGGAATAGTTGGAACAACCGTTCTTGAGCCTTTTACAACTTGTTGACATTTCCCATTGTTGAATAAATTACGAGCAGGTGCAAGATAATATTAATAAGGCTGTGGGTATTGGCAAATGACTACTTAATTAATGAAGAAATTAAAATCTTCAATAAAATGTCAGATTCATGTTAATCTCGATATTACATCTCGACACTCGTAAGAGAATTCGCAAATTGTGTTTGCAATCATTTGCAACCATTTCGTTAATCATATTATGGAACTGGTTATAGAATTATTATGTTCGTGTACTTAATGGGTGGTTAGATAAAGTGAGAAAACAAAATAATTATGTAGCTCTCTTATTCTGTGGCAAAGAGTAATGTAATATTTTCTTTAATCTATGTTCTGTGGGCAAAAAATGTGACAGAATAAAAATTCAAATGGATTTAATAGACGAACAAAAAACATCTATACAAAATTGCGCCGAAATAGTTACAGAATAGGAGATAGACGGATGTCGAACGCTGCCGAAGTCTGCAGAAATCAAAGGCCGATTGTGATTCCTTGTCGCTCGTTCCGCGCTCTCGCTTGTACTTCAAGCCTTAAATGGAACGCCTCAGAGCGAGGTAACGCCGCATTAACTGTCATGTTTTTCGGGCGCGCACCCCATATCGAATTATAAGACGTTATCACGTTAAAAGTGTGCATTATGTACACGTTGGGCCATGCTGGTTACGCTTAAAGATAGCAGCATAATAATTTTCCCCTCAGCATATCAGTAATTTTATGTATTGGTTCACCATGGGCATTTATAGAGATGTAGAGCCATTCTTTATCAGCTTAGGGGTTTTTTACTTTTGACGTCGAGCATTTCTTATTGATAACATAGAATGTATAGAAAATAATACACTTAGTAGATTTTAGAAGTTTTACAGTGGGGTAGGTAGGTACTATTGATGTTTCATATTATCAAGGCGAGCGAAGCGAGTCCTAGTACCTATATGCCACAACCTGTACATTTTATGGTACACTTTACGGAAAAGATATCTCACCTATTGATTTGTGCTTTAACCTAGTAATTCTAATTTATACGTAATGTGTTATCATCAGTCAGTCAAAGATTTTTTATATTATACTAGCTGACCCGACAGACGTTGTCCTGTCTTAATGATGATTACTTAATTATTAGAATTGGTATAATTAAGAAAACAATAGATTGAAATTAGTATCTCCATGCCAAATTTTATCAAAATAAATTAAATAGTTTAAGCGAAAATCACAAAAGTTTATTGTGCAGGAACCATACATTTTCCGAGACAAAAAATATCCCTAATCCTTTCCCGAGACTCAAGGTATCTCCATGCCAAATTTCATAAAAATAGACTGAATAGTTTAGTTTAGGCGAAAAATCATAAAAGTTTATTTATTTTGTGGGAACCGTACATTTTCCGAGACAAAAAGTATCCCTTGTCCTTTCCCGAGACCCAAAGTATTTCCATAGCAAATTTCATCAAAATAGATTGAATAGTTTAGGCAAAAATCATAAAAGTTTATTGTGCGGGAACCGTACATTTTCCGGGACAAAAAGTATCCCTTGTCCTTTCCCGAGACTCAAAGTATCTCCATACCAAATTTAATAAAAATAGACTGAATAGTTTAGGCGAAAAATCATAAAAGTTTAATGTGCGGGAACCGTACATTTTCCGGGACAAAAAGAATCTCTTGTCCTTTCCCGAGACTCAAAGTATCTCCATGCCAAATTTCATAAAAATAGACTGAATAGTTTAGTTTAGGCGAAAAATCATAAAAGTTTATTGTGTGGGAACCGTACATTTTCCGAGACAAAAAGTATCTCTTGTCCTTTCCCGAGACCCATAGTATTTCCATACCAAATTTCATCAAAATAGATTCAATAGTTTAGGCAAAAATCATAAAAGTTTATTGTGCGGGAACCGTACATTTTCCGGGACAAAAAGTATCCCTTGTCCTTTCCCGAGACTTAAAGTATCTCCATACCAAATTTCGTCAAAATCGATTGAATAGTTTACGCGCAAATCATAAAAGTATATTGTGCAGTAACCGTACATTTTTCCGGGACCAAAAGTATCCCTTGTCCTTTCCCGAGACTCTAAGTATCTCCATACCAAAATTCATCAAAATCGATTGAATAGTTTACGCGCAAATCATAAAAGTATATTGTGCAGTAACCGTACATTTTTCCGGGACCAAAAGTATCCCTTGTCCTTTCCCGAGACTCTAAGTATCTCCATACCAAAATTCATCAAAATCGATTGAATAGTTTACGCGCAAATCATAAAAGTATATTGTGCAGTAACCGTACATTTTTCCGGGACAAAATGTATCCTATGTCCTTCTCCTGGCTCTAAACTACCTCCCTGCCAATTTTCAGCTAAATCGGTTCAGCCGTTCTTGAGTTATAAGTGAAGTAACTAACACGACTTTCTTTTATATATATAGATAGATGTGCTATCAGCAGTCAAGGTGTGACAACGCGAGTCCTTACAAAGCTCGGCTTTTAGCTAGTATTATGTAAGCTGATTTTAAAAACCAGGGAAGCGAGTATTATACCAGCAGTTTATTGTAACAAACACCCAAGCAAACGTATAAAGGGCTATATAATATCAATTAGCTACTCAACCACGACCAGCCGCAATGAAACCAGTTATCGCACAATAGGCTCTTGAGGTAAATACGCGTTAATACGGCTGTTATACGACCCTAAGGGTCAATTCAGACCGCAAAGCGACGCGCAGATGCATTTCTAAATTTGTATTGAATTGACAGATTTGCAAGACGTATTTGTGTAAGTAAAAAACCGGCAAGTACTATCACATAAAACATTTGTTACGTAATTTGTCTCTAAAGGGAATAATAATGATGTCATGTTACTTAATCCGGAAGATATTGTATAAATTAAATGCCCGATTAAATTAATTAATATACTTATTCTTAACTCATATACCAGATAATAACATGTATTGGTATAGAATCTATGAAAATAAAGGCGAGAAATTCGCGGGTCTCCTATTCGATTCCGTAAATTTTCGAATTGCTCTTCAGTACGCTAGGCTGAGCTAGTGTGAGTTGGCCTTTTTTACCAACGATATACGCTGTAGACTCCACTAATTCAGAATCGCAATGCTTCGGTGGACTTGATTAAAGCATAATCATCCCATCCAATTTGTGTTATCAAAACGCCTTCATTATCGCCACAAATATTAAATTGATTTCGTCGCGTTCATTTTCTGCTTTGCTACCATGATTTATTAAAATGCTCTCGATTTTATCGCGATTATGAGTTTTTATCGACTTTTTCATTTTCCAGTGTTATACACCTTATATTCTTTACGAGAGATCTTGTATATTAGCAAATAAATGTAATAGAAAATACGGCTCATAGAATTTATAAAAAATGTAGTATTTATAGGAGGTATAATCACACATTAATTTTAAAGTTTATCAGGTGATGACAATACGATTTTCTCAATTTTATTAATATTTAGTAGGTAAATAAATAATAATTTGTACGTCTTTTTTTGTACGTTTCTAAAACGTCGTGTAAAACTCGGTCCCCGCGCACTACCGTACTTAGAAAACATTTATTATAATCGCGATTTCGCTCGATTTTTTTATCGCGTCCATTATGTAATTATATTTGTAATTATCGCTCGGTACGCGCAAAAGCAATTATTTAAGCGAAGATTAATCGCTTTATGGAAGTATTTGACATATTTACAGCCGCACGTAAAAAATTAGGCTTAATTAGTCATAAAATGAAAAATAAATAAAAAGCGGATTCGTGACGCGCTCGCGTTACAAGGGCGCTGATCGCATGACTAGACGTACTTTCTGTGAGTTCGCGGGCGAATACCGAGCGTTTAAGCGCGATCATAATAATTTCCCTTAAAGTATCAGGACTGCTTTTTCGTACTATTTGAAGTTTTTTTGAAATGTTTCGTAGTTTTGATTTACGAACGCCAGTTTTGTTTTTATTTCATTTTGAAATTTCATCATTTATATAATTATCGCTACGAGTATAATATTATGAGCTTTCTCTTCAGTCTTATCAAGAAGATTATTATGAAAGTTACGTAAAAATTTTAAATGTAAACAAACTTATATTTGAAAAAGAGGCCCGTTAAAAAGACATTTTAGTATTTAGCCTCTATTTTATAGATCAAGCTCATGTAGGCGTTGTCATTAGTAAAATTTTACGACAGTAGTAAAAGTTTTGGTTCAACACGTCCAATGCCGAATGTTGTTTGATCACGCGATATAAACAATTAAATCAACATTTTTAACTTTATAGTCATTTTGGACTTAGCTTTTTTTATTAGAGAGTTAAATGGTCGTAAACGATGCCACACCTTGGATGGGTGCAATACAGAAGTACTCAAACGAGCCACAAAGAAGGGCAACACAACAACCAGTTGATAGTTTTTAAGAGATTTACACAACTGTGGGGGCCACAGAGTTAGGTCTAATTAGACTCTAATTAGAAGATAGAAATAAAAAATTTATATAAAGCAAACAAATTTTTACTAATCATCGACAATCGTGGTATTTTTATAGTAGCACTGTTTCTGTATGAACTACGATAAGCTAAAGATTAAGAATGAAACCATAACGAACTACAGTCATATTCAGATAAACCTATAATAAAATTCTTTATTTGTGGATATAACACTATCTAAGCTCTGGCAAAAAATGTTATTTTTTTCGTTTCTTAAATGACAATACTCAATGACATAACGGCAAAATGTAAAGCAATGGCAACCAATATTAGCTGTTTTTTATGGTCTGCCTGCGCAAAAGTGTAATAAAAGGATCATTAATTAAATGTAATTAAGTAGATACTAAGTAATTTATTATTAGTAATTTTCCGGTAAGAATCTATTGTTTGTCGTTATTTATTATTAATTGTCTAAGATAGGCAAAAGAGTCACACCTAGATAATATTTATGGTAATCATATTATCTTCTTACTTTGTACTTGAAAGTAAAAAAACAAAAGTTCCTTTTCTGTCTTTGTAGTCAAAAGTAAAAAAAAAAAACTATATCTAGGTATTACAATATAAAGCTGGCAAATAAAAAAGAAAATAAAAAAAAAAGAAATTGAAAGTAACTAGAAATATATTTGTTCTAAAAAATAAAATATATTATATTTTTTGTGACAAAATATAATAAAAATGTTTATTTCAAGTTGACACGCTGTGTGTCAAGATTGACAGAAAGTCTGAGGCAGATTAAGTAGTCTTGATACTTGAAAATATCAATAACAATAATTGTTGTTTTAAAACGACTATACCGTTTTGATTGATTATTTGTTAAATCGTGAGACAAGTATTAAAATATTGTTTATTTCGAGTTGGCTACGTTAAGAGTGACAAGAAGTTTGATGCAAATTAAGTAGATTTGATACTTGAAAGTCTCCACTGTCTAGAAACGGCTTAAGCTTTTTATACTCGTAGATTAAATCGAGCTAAGTATTTTGTTTAAAAAGATATTTTTTTTTACTTAAGGCCGTCCCCCGAGCAAACGACCTTGGCCATAATTTGCCGCGTTGCCGAGATCGCGCCAAAACCCTATTATTATTACTTATCTTAGTTCAAAATTGTCCTAAAAAAAATTAAAACGGCGAATATGTAGTTTATGATATTGTCGATCTATTGGCGTGAGTTTCAAATAAAAGTAATTTGTAAGTCCTAAGGAGATGCTGAATGTATGCTTGAATTTTAACAAATTGGTATTACTTTGGAAGCTGATATCATGAGTATAAGAAACAAAAATAGAAAATTTAAAACGACAATAGGAATGTTGATATACTGAAGATTATTGCTGTATTTTTAATATAACTTTGTAGCTTTCAGATTATGAGTTTATAAGGTTTTAAATACGATCAATTACGGAATCTCCGGACGGAACGCCTTTAAGCACTTAACTGTTTTATAGATTTCTTCCGTTGGCTCAAGTTTTTAATTGTTATTGCCTTCGTATTATTTTACAATTAATAAAATTAACGCTCGTAATGATTATTATTATTGGTTATAATTTAATTAGTACAATTATAAAGTGGAATTAGGTAAATACGACTTAATTATAAAGTTATAAGGACAAATTTTACGATTCAAGTGCGATAATTGATCAAGCGTGTTCTTAGTTTTATCTCAACCTATATTTATGTCCTTTAGACACGCAACAGACTTACAGTATTTAAATTAAAACTTTTGGGGTAAAACTTAGGGCTATTTAAATACAGAAGTAAAAGTAGACATTTTATAAATTGTCGTATTGTAGTGAAAAAGTTTTTGGCTAAAAGCTGACCTTTTCGTGTCGTCGTTTTTCTGCGCGGTAATTATCTTAAGGCAGTTTTTTTATATTTCAATAGTAACCAATTACCAAACCTTGACTGGCCGATGATAAGACATCTACATATAATTAATAAAAATTACTATGTTAAAGCACAAATCAATAGGCGTGAATCGTGATAGTTTTCCGAAAAGTGCACCACAAAAGTGCTTGGGTTGTGGGGTAGGTATACTAGGGCTCGCTTCGCTCGTCCTGATAAATCTTGCCGAAAGTCTGACGGTTAAGGCCTCTATATCCGCCAATGACCTTGATCATTGTCTGTCAGTACGAATATCGACGTAAATGACATTAAAATAACATTCATAACAGCGCGCCTTGTACGGTGGGGGTTACGACGCTCGCCGCGTCCATGATAGGGCGAAATAGGAGAAAAAACCTTTTTAAGGCTTCATATAATACATATTTCAAAAAAGTAAAAAAACCAAATTATTAACTTATGTATTGCAAAGCAGTAGATATTTTTATACTATTCTTTTGATAAATAATGAAGGAGTAAAGTGGTTTCATTCAACGATTTGGAGGTGATTTGGTTTTTTATTTCTTTATTATGCGATACCGATAGAAAAAATATGGCAAAACCACGTTAGATATAATTTATCTGTTAATGCCGATGAAAAGTGGTTTCATCTGCACGCTTTTTTCGCGAGAGGAGCCTTAATAAGTGAAAAGAACAGATTATCTCTCTAAGTGATGTTATTGATCTTAGACATGTTTATATTGCCCTCAATTCCTATGTACGAAAAATCATTTACAGCATAGAAATCGCACATAAAGTACCTCTCCTATTCTTATCTTATAGGTATGTATGGAAACCATGTATTTAAAACCATACTATCCATACTAATATTATAAATGCGAATGTGTGTCTGTCTGTCTGTCTGTCCGTCTGTCTATCTGTCTGTCTGTCTGTCTGTCTGTCTGTTTGTCTATCTGTTACCTCTTCACGTTGGAATCGCTGAACCGATTTTGCTGAAATTTGGCATGGAGATTCTTTGAGTCCCGAGAAAGGACATAGGATAGTTTTTATCCCGGAAAAATGCACGGTTCCCGCGCGATAAACGAATTTTGGCGCAACGAAGTTGCGGGCATCATCTAGTAATATAATAAATGCGAAAGTGTGTCTGTCTGTTACCTCTTCACGCTCAAACCGCTGAACCGTTTTTGCTGAAATTTGGCATGGAGATAAGTACTTCGAGTTCCGGAAAAGGACATAGAATACTTTTTGTCCCGGGAAAATGTACGGTTCCCGCGCGATAAACGAGTTTTGGCGCAACGGAGTTGCGGGCGTCCGGCGTTATCTAGTTCTAAAGAAATCTTGGCTTATTATTGGAATAAATATTAATTTAACACTCGTAGTCGTAATAACTAGTTTGTTGTAGTATAATATAACATAATTGTAATAAAACAATGTGTAGACAATTTACATTAACAAGTACCTACATAAATAATAATAATCACACCATAATGATTATTTACTGCTAAATTTAATTACCAAAAATAACAATCAAGAATTAAGAAGTACAAAAGACATTAAAATCCTAATATTTTACGTTTAATTAATAATTAAAGGAAATTTAAATAAAATAATTAATTCAAAGTATGTAACGACAGCGTATTGTTCGTGAATTAACATTTTTAATTATGTTACATTAGAAATAGAAGTAATTGCATCTAATTTAAAGTATTTTCTTTATATTTATTAGGCCTAAAACGAATTTGCAGATAATAAACTCAGTGAAAATATTATGGGCCCCTAATTAGTTTCAATACGGATCAAAATAATATCGATTACTAAAATTTCAACTGTCGTATAGGACATTTTGGCGAAATAAATATGTCTTTTACGACAATTGCCGGTATCAATATTGTTTAACTATGTTAAAACATGGTAGCTTTATAATAATTAACAACTGTCAACAAATTGTCAAGTATCAAGACGCGCAATCCACGTGACAGTTGTCATGCAAAATGGCGGATTTAGCCGAGCCGCGGGATATTGTTTCCACGTTTCGACAGATCTGTTATTTATGTCGGTCTTATCGGCTTTCTGTTGCGACCGGTTCTGAAGGGTTAAGGGATTTCGAGGTCGCTACCGCCATTTTGAAAACAACGGCCGGGAATATGAAATGAGAATCGGCTCGAATAGGCCTGCCACCCATTTATTCATGTAAGCCAGCGGTTCACTTAACTTTTTTGGTGGCGAAACGCTTTTAAGAAGTGCCATTTTTGGAGGACTCTCGAAAAAAAAATGTTTTGTCTTTGAAATAATAATTGTCTCCATGCTAGTTTCTGATGACATTTTTAAAAACTATTTATATATCGCTTGCGGAGTCCCTACGTTTTCAAGACGTCTTACGCATTTGAAAACTGTCAACTTAGTTCTAATTTAGAAATGCATATCTATTCCTCGCATTGCGGTCTGAATTGACCCTGAAGGCACCTAAGCTTTTATACTTACCTGTGAAAGTTTTCTCCGCTCCATTTTATTTTAAAATACTATGAAAGTCGATCAAATATTGTTTATCTTAAATCTAATAGTCATGCGTGGCATTTAAATTAGTAGGATTATAGCCATCCATGATAGTGAGCTTTGTAAAACATTATAGATATTATAAGATTAATGCAATATTTTAACGCTAGGGGCAGCACCAGCATAAGACAGATAACTGTATTTTAAAAAGATAAAACCGACTTCAAAATTGTACGTACCTAATTGAGAATTAAAACTCCCTATCTCCAAAACTACTGAACCGATTTTGATGAAACTTGCACTGTTCCCTAAGTTGAACCATACCTAGTACAACAAAAAAAGAACTTCTGAAATCGGACTTGTAGTTCCGGAGATATGCGGACACAAACAAAAACATACATACATACACTTTTGAAATTTGGCACATTTGTTCAGACACTGATGTAGACTAACATATACAAAAACTGGGCAGCTCTGGAAATAATACATACATACACGTCGAATTGATAGCCTCCTTTTTTTGAAGTCGGTTAACAAAAAGTTTTGTTCGAAGTTTCACAACGTTTCTGTCAATATTCTGATAACTCGTGTAATAGTCAACGTTGGATTTATTTTTCGGATTATTTTCTGTATGTGCTAGTAGCGCCCTCTACTACGACTTTTGCGTGATATTCCTTATTTAAACATGTTACATGACATTATAAGAGTGCATGTTACAAACACAATATGTTACAGACATTTTACAGTCAGGGTAAGCGGCTAGCCGCTAGGCTAAACGAATAAAAAAAGTAATTAGCACTGAGGTAATAAGTACTTAGGTACTTATTAGTAACCAAGTACAAAGGTTAAAAACCATTAAAATCCTGTATATTACACAATAATCTTTATTAAATTAACAAAATAAACACATAAAGAAATTATAATTAGGTATATAACAAGGATTTTAATTATTATCATAAGTTATGTCTGCATAATAGGAATGAAAGTAATTGTTGTTTTAAAATTATTTCTGTAATTGCTATTAAGGATACCTTTATGACTTGTAACTAATCTACCTAATTATATTTTTATTTTAAAGTAGGTAACAAACACTTCTTTAAGTTGTCTTCTTCTATAAACTTTTTTTATTAAAATATTGAATTTTTAGAGGATCTGTTAAATAAGCGGTTTTAATAGAATTTTGCAAAAAAAAATGCATTTCAACAGGATATGTCAAAATTTGCCGTTTTTGCAAGATTTAGCTTTTTTTTCAAAAACTCTGTTTGAAAATAGTTTACAAAATAAATGCAGCAGCAGACATCATTGGAATAGAAGTAGTGAAATACAGCATTCCCCCAGAAAAGGACCTAAAATGTTTTTTTCGATTAAAAAAGGAGGTTTTATGTCGATTGTAGAAATTTTCTTTGATATAATCTAGATTTATCTCTTCTATTCCATTCTATTTAAAAAAATTAATTCCCACTCCTGAGTTATGGTCTGACTGAAAGCCAAAGTTTCGTGCTGTTCTATTGATTGAAATGCAATTTGATATAAGTAACATAAATACAAATTTTATTTATTACAATACTTAACATTACTGCCCTTTTCACCGCAGTCGGTTAAAAAAGTCAGATGTAAATAATCCGTATGTCTAAATACTTTATACCCTATTAAGTTGGTTCCGCTTTCACGCGTCAACCCTCAAACACTTAACCAATAGTTACGGTACGGGGGAATGACTTGGGGTATTTTATATCCCACAACTACTTTTAACGGAAAGAATGATCTTGTTATTTACTTAGTGGATTGGGACTTTTTCGTCATCATTATCAAAAGCTATCGCAACTGTCCAAGGTCCTAATAAAATGTATAGTTTACTCAGACCGCAACGCACCGCGTAGATATGCATATTTTCTAAATTTATATGGATTTGACAGATTTGCAAGACGTCTCACGCAATTGAAATCTGTCAATTTAGTACAAAAGAAATGCATCTACGCGTCGCGTTTGCTGTCGGTTTTGACCCTTAAACCTTCAGCCCCATAAGAGCACCGGTGATCGCGACAACAGTAGAACACAATAGCATTTCCAAGAATCCGCGATCGAAGGATTAAAATAAACATTATAAAAATGAAGAAAATAAAAATATGCGATTGTTTGCGTTTTGTATACAGGTAAAGATATTTGCTATTAAGGGAGATCCCCTTCAATCAAGTTTCAAGGGGATAAAGTGTAACTTTAAGACAATGCAATGTGAAAAATATAGAGGTAGGCGGTAGGCCATATTTTCAGGCTATAAAAAAATGCCAAGTGATTATCTTATATATAAAATTTCCCTGTCACAATGTTAGTTACCGTACTCCTCCGAAACGGCTTGACCGATATTTATGAAATTTTATATGCATATTCAGTAGGTCTGAGAATCGGCCAACATCTATTTTTCATACCAAAAATTATTTATATGGCAAAACAACGTTTGCCGGGATTTATTGAACTTTAATTCAATGACACGATACAACAATAATAATTAACATTATAAATAATTAATAATGTTAATTGTTGTAGTAAAATCGCCGGACTACCGTGTTGCATATAAAGGAAACATTATTTTGCATAAATTGCAAAAATTTCAAACGATTTAATTGTATAATTACTGTCTAAAATTGAATGTAATTATACGAAATGAATTTTAAAATAAATTGACCGCCTTCTGAAATGATATTTTTAAAATTTTTGTTGCTATAATTAACGTTAACTTTCCGAAAAAAATATTTTGAATGAAACAAAAGTAAAAATAACAGTAGTTATTAACAGTAAGCGGCTCATAAAATAAGTTAACAAAAGACATAAATGGAACACTGGATGATTTATTAGGGATGTTGGAAGTTTGAAATGCCGTAGAGAATTGATACAACTGGCTGTAACAAAAAGCGATTGAGAAAAACGGCCAAAAAAGGCTAAACGAAAAAAAAAGCAAATACAAGATTCGTTTTGAAATTCCAGAGTATATTCTACAATTTTTCTACTCTTTATCATCATTCATCACTATTATTTAGTAGTTAGGTAGGTATCTAGACTAATTCTACCAACTGATCGTGTTGAATAGGTAAAAAAATAGAAAATAGGAAAGATAGAATTAGGACAACAGTAACTCTAAAATTTTTTCTACTCTCCTTCTTCTATAGTCTATAGCTATACTATTATTTAGAAATTAGCTGCTATTCTGCAGGGTAATTCTACCGACTGATCGTGTTGAATGGGCAAAAAATAGAAAATAGGAAAGATAAAGATAGGACAACAGCTATTCCAATGGTGCATACTGATAGTAATAATTTTTCATAATATATAAATATGACAAATCAAATTTAAGAAGTAGTTTATATGGATGAAATTGAACGGAAAATAACATACCTGTTATGTGGCCAACAGGAAAGTGTGACTGGAACAGCGGGCCAAAGGACGGGACAACTGATGCTGGGCTGGGCCATCCCAACCCATGGTAGGCCGCCGCCGCCGCCGCTAGCGCACTGAACGGGGTCGGTCTTATAGGCCCGTGCCGCTCTTTATCGCTCGGTGTCGTTCTATCTTCTTCGTCGCTCTGCATACCATTCTGTAGGTCTTCTACGTCGACTATAGAGTCCTCCTGGTTGACTGAATCTTCGTACTCGTCGTCGGATGATGTGGGTGCGTGGAGGTTGAGGGGGGGAGTCTGTGACGCTCGCGGCGACTTCCCGCCGGGCAGCTCGGGCTGCGCGCCCGGCGATTGACGGAGAGGCGACTCCGGGATGGAGCGGTGGTGTCTGATCATCTCTGCCGTCTCGTCGCTTCCCTTGGTATCGGCCAGGATGGACGCGACGCTGAAGCTTATCCTCGTCGCCTTGGGCGGCTCCGTCGCCTCGGCCGGGCTGCTGGGGTACCTCGACACACTCTCGATCGCCATGTTCACTTCTTTGTCGTCGAAATTTTGTTTCTTTAACATTGAACGCCGGTCAGTTCCATTTAGCACAGTCACTGGCGCGATCGGGGATCGTGTACGCATGCGGACGCGGTCGAAGGTTGACTGGTCGGCGAGACGCGGGAGAGACCCTCGCCGGATCAGGGGGCGAGGCTACTGCAGGCCCCGCCCCCACATAGAGCCGTCCCGCTCGGCCAATCGACCGTTCGAGTACGAATTGATCCGAGCGGGGCGCGGGAGGCGGGGAGGGGGGCGATTTAGCACGCTCTTATCTCGTTAGTCTCCTTTGTGATTCTCCCGATGTTTTTTTTTGTACGAATCAAAACATAATTACCTTTTGTAGGGGTTCGCGTTTGATCGCACTTTACCGGGTATAAAGTATAAAAATATAATGACGCTGAATGGCTGCTTGTTAAATCCTTTTGAGGACGCTGGTGTGCCGTACTTGCGTGTGATGCGCCTGAGATCCGTTGCAAATTAGCTGCGTTATTTACTCGTTGTGATTTAGCGCCGTGATTTATTTTGTACATCAATTACGTTTACAATGCGGTGTATTTGGGAACTATTTTATTCTCTACGCGTTATTAGGGTTCCGTAGCCAAAATGGCAAAAAAACGGAACCCTTATAGATTCGTCATGTCTGTCTGTCTGTCTGTCCGTCAGTATGTCACAGCCACTTTTCTCCGAAACTATAAGAGCTATACTATTGAATCTTGGTAAGTAGATGTAGTCTGTGAACCGCATTAAGATTTTCATACAAAAATGGAAAAATTGTTTATAATTTTAGGGGTCCCCATAGGTACAACTGAAACAAAAAAAAAATTTCATCTGGCCTATGCGCGTGGGGTATTTATGGACTTTAACCGGAATAGTTTGCGAGAGAGACTCTTCCAAAAAGGCAAAATGTGTGCCCCCCCCCCCCCCCTCTCTAACTTCTAAAGTAGGGGCATGATAATTCTAAAAAAATATATGATGCAGGTACATTACTATAAAAACTACCAACGAAAATTGGTTTGAACGAGATCTACTCAGTAGTTTTTTTTTTATACGTCATAAATGATAAACCTTAATTTAACTTTCATTATATCAAAAATGAAATATTAAAATAAATCAAAAACCTTATGATTTCATAGAAATAATTCTTAATGCTGCTGCGGAACCCTTCATGGGCGAGTCCAACTCGCACTTGGCCGGTTTTTATTGATGTGGATTTCACATCGCTGCGGTTGTTCAGTTCCGCCGTTACCGATTTAGGGTTAAGTTTTATTTTTATTTCTTTTACCGTTATTATTTCTTCCGTTTAAATGTTATTTATTTTTACCAACCTTTTTTTTTATTTTGTTAACCTTCTTTTTAATTAAAAAATCAATAAGTCGTATAAAAATAGTAACTCATAATAAAAGAATAAATATGAAAGTTCTTCGGTTAAAATATTATTGTGTTGTCGATTTTCATTTCTCAGTTTTTTATCACTTTTCAAAATATTTATTATAATTATTATATTTTACTATAATAATATGTTATTATGAACTTGTTCTTGTCGAACTAATCCACAAAATATATAAGTAATATTAGTGGTACCAAACTAAAGGTAGGTACGTATAGCGCTTTCGGTAGAGTTTCGCTACTTTTCTGTATAAGCAGCTTTTCAGCTCTACTTACTTTTCGTTTCATTTCTTTTATTATATCTAGATACCTAGTTAAGAAACGTCCTTACTAATGTCATAAATGCGAAAATATGTCTGTCTCCATGTATGTCTGTCTGTTACCTCGCTGTAAGCTTAAACGACAGAACCAATTAGGATGGAATTTAGTATGGATATATTTTGAGGAACAGTAAAGGACATAGGATAGTTTTCATCGCGAGAAGATGTATAGTTCCCGCGTGATAAGCGATTTTCGATTCTCCTTGTAACTTTACTTCCCATTTTCACTAATGATACATGTGTTTCTCTAAAACATTTTACAATGGAAGTATTCTAATTTCTAAGGGTAGTTAGGTCTACCAGAATCTGATGGCAAATTTTGACGGCAGATTTTCAAAAAATACCCTTGATCATTGGATTTTATATATTTGCATGTTTCACACACAGAATAAGCCGATATAAGGACAAAAAAGGATCAAAATATTTTATTCCAATTACCCCAGTATTGCTAGAGTCAATTTATTTTCTCACCTTTTGCAATCAGATTCTGGTAGACCTATAATAGGTATATAATATAAGGTATGCATTGCTTGCGTTCCATAATATTATATGACATTACTATTTTGCTATTTAAATTAGTTGTTAAACTATTTTTTTTTTTTTTTAAATTCGTTAGAATACCTACACAATAATATTTATCAGTTACCAATGTGCTCTACAAAATTTCACTGGAGGATTTTCAAATTCTTTACAATAGTCAATACTCTACGTAGAGACAATGCATGTTATAGCTAGGTACCTACCTATAGTACCTACATTAGTTAAAATTTGATTTTGCATGATATTTTCTTTAAAACACCTTTTTAAGCATGCACTCTGCAAATTTTGCATTACATTCATTTTTAACATATTTTTTTGTAATTTTTTTACTGAAGTTTGCTTAAAAAAAGATTTGCCGAACCGATCTAGATAAAATTTGTTTTGAAGATAAACTGTGGGTACATGCGTACCTATAGCACAGAATATATATTTGCCTACAGGTAAATAAGGAGATCATAGAGGTAGACGACGACGCCCGCAACTCAGTTATACCTAAATTCGTTTATCACGCGGGACCTGTTTGCATTTTTCCTATATAAAAAGTATCCTAGGTCCTCTCCGGGACAAAGTATATTCTGCATACCAAATTTCAGCAAAATCGGCTTATCAGTTTTTGCGTGAAGAGGCAAAAACTGCTAAGCCAGAGACAGACACAATATTATTTTATGGGTACAGATGTGATGTCTATTAAATGCGTCATTATGAATACTTAGTTATATTTCAATTGTTCCAAAATTAAATCATTCCGAAACGGTGATAGATTTAAAAGAAGCGTTACTGTCATTTCTAATTTGACACTCATAAATAAAACCCGAAATAGTTTAAACAGCTCTTTAAAAGCTGAAATTAATATCATTTCAGATCACTTAACACTTAGCACCGAAAATAGCGCGGGAACGCTACTATTAGGGGAGACATCTAGTCGATATCCCCGTCTCTTTCGCACGTACGTATGAGATATACCCGTCCCGCTCTGCCGTTAATAGTTGGTACTAAATAGGTGTTTAGTATTCGGAAGGGAAGATGGTTAATTAAGTGGGGTGCCGAGAAAAATTGCTTTTATTCACTATATCAGATGATATTGATTTCTATTGACTGGGTTATATGGTTTATAATCGAATAAATAGTACGGAAAGATTTATTTTTATTAATGCGATACGTGATTTTTGAAATGGCTATGATTTTTATGTACGAGATAATTTTAACCACACAAGATATTAATTTCAATTTATTAGATTTGGGGTGCGTCATTATTTTAATAAACCGTTTTACTCATTAATTTGCTAGACTACTTTTGTTTGACTGTGGTTTTGTAATAAGGTTCAAGAAAAAATTATTAATATGTAAGAAAAAAATTAATGATTTTGTAGAGAAACGATGTCTATTTTTTAGCTTTGCTCCCGTGCCGTGCTAAGGGTAATTATGCATTTTGCGACAGCAATGCTACAGGCTATTGACAGCTGGTGGCTCTCAGGTACGTAGGGAATATAATACTTCTGCTTGATAGACACACAGAATAATAATATGTTGTATGACATTTTGCTAGTTGGATTGCTGTCGCAAGATATAAAATCACTAAATAGATTACTAGTCATAACATGCATTGTGGCCTGATTACACCAACCAAGTAGACTGGCATGATAGTGCCCTCGCCTTAACACTCAATGCTCTCGGCCAATTTGAAAAAAAAAACACTAGGTATCTAATTGCTACTGTCTCAACCACAGATTAAGTATTATAATATAGATGCCGTCTTAGGCCGCGATCGCGTGGCCATTTTGTGCTTGTTTTCATACAAGAAGTGTGCGTGTATTTTCTTGAATATTTCTATGTGTCGATAATTTCGAAGCATAATATTATAACCCTGAAAAGAAAGTTATTTATTTCATGATATCGATAAACTATAGTTCAAGTAATGTGCATTCCTAAACACACGTAAAAAGCTTTGCAATTTTTGTAGACAAATTAATTATTACTAGATGTGACATTTTTACCACTAACGCCATATAGAGCACGATTAACGTATTTAACGTTAAATTCACGTATTTGAGGCATTCTTTGGCCGTTCTTATGGTTTATTATTTAGCGAAACCACAAAACTCAACGATATCTAGCATAAAATGTTCACTAAAAACCTTTATTAACACTTTTATTACATGAAATATGTAGGCCCACTCCTTTGTTATGACCGAGTAGGTCGGACGCAACTTGACACGCTTTTCACGCTTATACACCGATATAAGGCTCTCTCCTATAGTCTATCCTCCTAGGTCTCACCACTAATAATTATACTCATTAGGGTCAAATCAGACGCAACGCGGCGCGTAGATTCTAAATTTGCATGGATTTGACAGATTTGAGACGTCTCATGCATTTAAAAGCTGTCAATTCAGTGCCTACTTTAGAAATGAATCTATAGTCTGTCAAGAAAGTCATGACAGGCGGGAAAATTTTCTAAACGTAATCACGCTTATAAAATGTATTTTTTTTCTTTGTATTTTCACAGAGAACGCTTATTACATTTTAAATATTGTCACCTTGCACATTTTTATCTCGAATTAATAAATTTCTCATATTACTTATTTTATTTAAAAAAATTCCGGCCTATAATCATGACTTTCTTGACATAGGTACCTACTATACGCGTCATGTTGCGGTTTGAATTGACCCTTAGGTGTATTATATAAGATAAGGTTAAATTATATTATAATCAACTTTTTAAAAGGAACGATGATTTTTGAAGATCATTATGGACACATGGATGTTTTTATACTAATGATGCGGTATGGTTCCAAAATCCAAATATAGCTGGGATCGATGGCGCGCAAGGAATGCCGCTGTATGATTTACGTTGCGCGGGAAAAAATGCTTCCATTTTCGACATTTTTGTTTTTTTTCGTGGCAAGTCAGTTTGTGCAAAATGTTTATGGCGAAAGTTGTGACTTATGATATTATGTGTGTAAACAAGTATTTGTGTTAAATACAGTTTAAGTTGAAAAGTGGACATTTAAGTAGACTTCTAAACTTCTAGAGTCTAGACTCAAGAGCTTGAGGTCTATATAGGTACAGCTAGGTTCGTCGTTTCTTGTCATTTCAATATTGGTTCCTCATTCATATTATAAATTAAATCAATAATTATTATAAATACTTATTTAGGAAACACCTATCATTAAAATAATATATTTTTTATTGCAAATAATAAAAATATTACCATAATGACGATCTTAAACAAGATCTTACATGCTGAGTTTTTTTTTTATTTAGTTATTTCATCTGTCCTGTGTCTTTCTTCAAAATGGCAACGTCAATATTTACAAAATAGTAAATTAACTTGTGGGTATGACAGACAAAAACAGTAATGATGTATTATCGGGAACACATTTCACGAATTCCTGTACACACCTGAGGGCTATTAACACGAATGTCAAAATATTCTCCGACCGAATATTTCGTACCGAATTACTTAAGGGTTGATAATTTTTTACTCAAAAATGAACTCTATGAAGTTGTAATAGAGTTTATGAATGGGGTGGTTCCCTAATTGGGTTTTAAAGAGAGTTTCGAGATTTCCTAATTGCTAAGGAAGTATGCGTCTGAATGCTTAAGTATCTTATATCAGAAGTAATAGTGATGTGGTCGTTTTATCGATAAAAGTATAAATAAAAATAAATGCTTCATACGATTCAATAATTTTAATAAATTTGTGGTAACTTACAGCTTTTGATTTAGGGAAGTTTTAGGGAATTTATTTATTTTGCTTTGCCTAGCTTATGTGGTAACTGGAAAATCATTTTTTGCATACTAACTATATACGGTTAAGAGCCGAATTGATTGTTTTTAGGGCTTTATAATATTAATTCTAAGTAGCTCAATGGGCATTGTCCAAAAAAAATCACATGTACTTTTTATATTTTTTTTCGTTAAAATAGGGTATTTTAAGAATATAAATTAAATAATTTTGAAATCCATTGGCTAGTTTTTTCTCAATAAATTTTTAAAGTTTCGCTCTGACGTCATCATCGGCGCCCAATTGACCTCTATAGTATGTTTTTTTCCTTTCAATCTTATTTTTAATGGCTGGTTCGTCTAATGCAAGTTATCATTATTTGAAAGCTGATACGAGAAACTTACCAAAAGTTCGAAACGTAATGTTGATCGAATTTATTGCTAATTTAACGCCATTGAAGGTCAAACTAAGGTTAAACATTTTTGTTCAAAAATATAAGTAACTAATGAGTATTTTTTTCGTTTATATACAGAAAAACGATCACTGACCTTATTCCTCGAAATGTTTTTGTAATGAGCAAAATTAAAAAAAAATGGACAATCCCCATTGGATTTATCCAAGTTAAGCCCCTACATTTGCAAAAGATAAAACTTAAAAATATCGATACAATTTTATCCATAAAAACATCGACATTCTCCCAACACTAGGTCAACTAGGTCATCATGACATCAACAGCGCCGCACAATTTGTAACATCACAACGACTCGTGTTACACATGTCATAAATCATAAAAATAAAAAAACGCAATAAAAACACACCCGGCAAAATGTCTGCTAATTATCCTCTTCCTAAAAGTTCAGTTTAATTATGTGTCACTGATTGATTTATTATAAAAAGTCTCGTCTTTCTGTCTTATGGTTTATTATGATTACTTTCTTATAACCTATCAATCCTCGTAAGGCCCAAGTGGACCGCGATAACAAAAGATTTCCAAGAATCGGCGATCGAAGGATTAAATGCGAAAATCTACGCGAAAATTTATTAATGTTGACATTTGAAATGTTAAAAAATTGCCTCCGCTGCCGGCGCCGGTTGCCGTAATGGCTGTCGGCGCCGTTTTCCGAACTCCGAAGTTTGCCGAAGTCACGCGATGTTTGCCGAATAGGCTGTCGGCGCCTGTTCGGCAAACTTCGCTTGTCAAATGACAGAATAATGATCAAAAACATTAGTCTTGAGCTAAAGGACTATGAAAAGTACAAATAAGGTCATAAATAGTCATATTGTAAGGATGCATATTTCAATTCTTCGATCGGAGATTCTTGGAAATGCTATTGTATTCTATTGTTGTCGCGATCACCGGTCCTCCTATGGGGCTTGATAGGTTAATGGTGGTGATGATGATGCTGATAAATGTGATCTGCATGGTAACATTTAAATACAATATCTTTGCTTCTTTAAACAACGCTGAAACTCTCTAACATGTGTAAGGAATCTGAAGTTCTGTTCAGTACCTTCGGAAGTATACTACAGTTTCAGTGTGTAATGTGTCGAGCTAGCTGACGGTCACGCTCCACGTTATGCACACGCAGCTAATATTAATTATTTATTAATATTTTCGCGAATCGCGCAGCTGATTGCCGCTGCACGTCACCATGGCGCTCGTGGCGAATGAGTTGCTGGCATTCATCCAGCACGCCATCGACACAATGGACGAGATCAGCAGACTGCAGATCTGCAAATCCTCGTTCACCAGCGAGGAGATTGCCCAGGGAAAGCAGTTGCTGTACGAGACGCTCGGCCAGAGCGCGAATATGCCATCGCGTCGGAGGGATGGAACCGAAAGAAGCGTGCAGAATATAATATCCTTGCTGAAGCAGACAGATCCGGATGAGGTGCCGGCTTTTGTGGCGAAAAAACTGCACAAGCTGCCGTCCGTGACACTGGACCACGTCGACGTCGTCACCCTCTTAAAGGACATCAGGTTCCTGAAAGAAGAGTTGGCCGAAGTTCGAGGTAGACTGCAGGCATAAGAGTCTACGATCAGCGATATACGTAATGAATTATCACAATTAAAGAGTGGTAATTCAATATGTAGGTCACCTGATGCCGCGTTCGTTAGTTGCCGACGCTGCGCGCAAGCGATCACGTTCAGCCCGTCAGCACTTTCAGACGGGTCAACGCACGAGCACGTCATCGCCGCCGCTCCCCGCCTGCAACGGAGCCGCGGCTGAACTACGCAAGCGTCGCCGCTTGCCCCCCCGCCTCTTCCCCCGCGTTCCAAAAACAAAGGGAAAAAGGAGGCTCCCGCAAAAGAGTGTCCTCTCTCCAAAAAGGACCGAAAGCGCGATGATGACGGGTTTATAAGAGTGGAGAGGAAGAAGAAGAAACCCGTCGTCCGCAACCATCGCGGCACCGCACCCGAAGGACCTGAGCAGCTGTTGCGGCGTGAGACTCCCGCGACGCCGCTGTACGTGTCCAAGCTGCACTGGTCCACGACGGCCGAGCAGGTCGTGGACTACATCAGGAGCAAGACCCACTTCGTCCTGAGGGTCGAGCGTTTGGAGTCCCGCCACAAAGTCAATTTCAGCTCCTTTGTGGTGAGGGTCCCGACGCATCATTTACCGACCTTCGAGAAGGAGGAGTTCTGGCCGATTGGAGTCGTCTTCAGGAGGTTCCCAGGACGACTTCCGAACACGTCGCGCCCCACGTCGCAGACAATACGTGTTTAGTGCTTAGTGTTAGTTTTAGTTTATATATTGTTATGTATGTTAGTCTATAAGGTATATATAATAATATGGGCCAAGATGCCTGATCTAAATAAATAAATAAATATAAGTGTGGTGCAAAATCTTACTTTTTGGTAGCTGAAAAAAAGTAGCTAAGGTAATGATAGAAAATGCATCACAAAAAACTAAAATATCCACAGCCGAACAAATAGGTACCTAACCTTCACCTTTGGAAGTCGAATATATTTGAGATTATAATTATTTCTTTTTAAAATTTGTGTATCGGCACTGGAACCTAGTGCTTTACGCATTATCACCGGCTCCCATTTTCAGTGCCAGCGCCGGCAGCCGTTGTTTTATATATCGGCTGCCGGCAGTATACTTACCGCCGGTTCCCATTACTGATATTTTTGGGAGCCGGCGCCGGCAGCGGAGGCACTCCCTAAAAATTATATGTGAATTGACGGTAAATACATCCAGGATCGTTGTACCGTCAATTCACAGGCCTTAGCATCCACATTTTCAGAAAAAAAAGCAATGTTAAAAAATAGAAGTTATAAAGGGTCATGCATGAGTCATGACAAAATTAATACTTAATAATAAGCAAATAAATAAAAATATTATGGTCTTTTTAATATGAAATGTAATGTCTAGGTATCTTTAGTAGTTGTAATAAGTATGAACTTCCTAACAACCTACACTGCCTAACAGGTTTGACATTGCCTATACTAGTATCCCTATTTCATAGTTTAGTAACCGATAATCGTACTCAAGAAAGTAACAGATGTGGCATTTATTAAAACAAATTGTTTGAACAAATTATACAAACTACTTAATATAACATTTAGTAAGTTTTTTTTTTATTAAAAAGCTTACGTGTCCCACAAATCTACGGGGTGTAGTGCTGAAAGCTACTTGCCTTTTTTTCGTAATATGGACAAATTCATGACGATTGACTTTGGAACATTTTTAATAGAAACAACTTGTAACTTTTTCAGCACTAATTTCTCCATACAAGGTACACATAGGTACACACCCTAAAATCTTAGTATTATCACTTTGCTTTGTTATAGGTACTTACCCTGTATATTAATGTAGATATCTATTTTTACGTCATAATAAAAATAGTTAAAATTAATATTGTGTACTTATTTCAAAGCATCTTCTTCATCCTTCTAGAACATTATAACTATTATAACTTCTAGATAATTATTATTATCTTTACCAAAGACTCTTTACACTCTATACCGACCGTCTTTCTATATGTTCTACACTCTACTTCACGTGTGGGTTATAAATATCGTCCGTGTTACATTTCGTTTGATTTAGCGCCGCGCCATGTCTAAATGTTTTTATGTTTTCACCGGCAAATGGACGATTTCAGAGGAAATAAATCTATCCATACTAAAACTATGGATGTAAAAGATTGTCCGTCTGTCTGTTATTTTTTCACACCCACTTAACCGATTTTGATGAATCCTATTGTGAATGTAAATGTTTGTTAATGATTGGCCTGTAACTGTTAAAGCCACAGACATAGATATTGATCTATGTCTGTGGTTAAAACCTATGGGTTACGCAATAACTGCGCTAATCTGTGCTACTACTCACTAGGTATCCTAGCTTCGAGACGTGGACACTGGACAGCTTCTAGAGTTGCGGTGGGTTGATCGTGGCCGTGACTGTGCCTAGGCGGGGAGTGTTTTAGTGGGTATACCGCAGGGGAGTCCCACATACCCCAGCCGATGTCCCCAATCCGCGGGAAATGCGTAAAGCATTTCCCCATGTAAAAAGAAGGGATCCTAACTCCTTGGAAATAATTTTGCTTAAGAAAATTAGATCTTCCAGCGAGATGATTCGGCGTAAAACAACTATCCAATATCATGAAAATATTGTAACTATCTAAGATAATATTAGTAGGGATATCAAAGATTGTATGTGGCTCGTTTCGTGGTTCTGACCATAACATTGTGGCCATAGCAGGCGGGCGTGGTCGACAAAAAGCGCTTATTTGTTCGATTTTAATGCGGAATTTTAATCGATGCAGATAACAGTTTTTGTCGACGAATATTCCGCGAAAACCCCGCCAATTAACATTGTTCACAAAATGGCTGACTCCGCCATCTTGTTTGTTTTCGATAATGATTTTACTGGCAAAAGTTGATTGATTATTTACATCACTTGCCTTTGTTGGGTTTAGATGACGATATTAATATGTATTGCCAAGACATTAAGAGCCAAGGTATCCACTGCTGATTTATTAGTTATTACTATAGTTATTTAATTAAAACCCTTATAAGGACTTTTTTAGAATTATTTTTCTTCTACTCTTCCAATACTTAGTAGGACTTGGTATTTTTGAGTTAGCTTTATGTGAGGCCACACAGACGTTAGTTGCTTTCGACACTAGGTACGTTTGCTCGTTTGCTTTTGCAATAACAAAAACTTCTGTAAATAATAATTCATGCCTAAGCTTTTACTAAACATTCATAATCCTTACCTCAAGATCTTAACGGAAAAAAACAAAACGTTCCAAATTCGAACACTCAAAATCCAAGCGCGGTAAACGTCGTCGGTCAGTCTGTTAGAAACACAAGTGGCGCGTTTTTTGTGGGTCATTTTGTGGGGCCATTAGAAACAAATTCGTCTATTGTGGCTTCAGCCCCGATTGTAAAACGCCGCCTGACCGAGTGTGGGTGTAATTGCCAGATAAAACACTTTTGGGTCGAAAGTGAGAGAAGTGATTTTGAAGTTGTGGGTTGAATTTATGTTGTTGAGTAAATCTTCTTAATCCATTTATTTATTTTATTCCGGATGCTCATAAAGTACCATTACTTTGTTTAAATATTCACACACACATACAGTGGGACTTTAAACTTTAAAACCCATTTTACGCTTTGCTTGAATACAACTTACATAATATATTTTATGAAAGCTTAATCTGTAATCACTAATCACATATTATTAAAAATATCATTATTTATTAATATTTAACTACCTATGTGTTGTAAATTTCTGTACACTCTTAACAATTTGTATTTTGTATACAACCGTACAAGACACGGTCTGCGTCCATCCTACGGCCTCAGGAGGCGTTTTATCTGAAATTTCGTTATACTACACAGTAAGTTGATCTAATGAGCACCACATGGCGCCTATTTCACGGCCCCCGTAATCTACGGCGTCACGCCCTCTGCCTATTGACGGCCTATTGATGGCCTGAATTGCCTATTGATAGCCCCGGCCATTCGAAGGCTATTTTGTCTTTTGATGACTATTGATATGCACCGGTAAAGTCACCGGTCGAAGACTATGAATAGGTTTATTTGTGTGAAATTCCCAACAATGGGCTGGTCTTAAAGTGACAATAAATTACTGAGCAAAGAAGCGTTTATTTTGAAAGTCCCTCATATTACTATTATCTAGTTTGGAAATAATTTAAAGTTCATAGTCCGGACTCCGGTGGGGGAAGACGGTCTGTAGATTTTACAAAACACTACCGTACCTATAACTTATCCTACAAAATAAGTATGAATGGCCTAAACCCTTGGTTTAAAAATACCATATGGTCCAAGAACGTGATGAATCGTCATAAAACTTTAATGAAATTTCGCAACTAGCTATTATTTTAATTAGATAGTTACTTATATTTTATTAATTTTGAGTATGGGCAAAATCATGAATTATGATGTAGAATGTAGATAATAATGAATTAACATTTATAACAGTAGGTAGATCGTGTCTAATCTTCACATCACACCATAAAGTTAATATTATAATGCATTACACATAGCTCATCTTGACAATACTATCCCTGCACTGGCTTGCGAAACGCCAGTATTCAAATTATGTTTGTGTAGTGACTATTTAAGTGTGCTGTGTGTCCCATCATTCCATGTTTGATCGTCGCCGGCGCCGCGTAATGGAATTATAATAATTTATCAGTTAGGTACTCTTAACGCTATTTTATGTATTTAACAGAATTTTGAATTTACTATAATTTATAAAAGAATTACGATTTTCTGGAGATAATGAACTGGTTTTTAAGTGGGTACAAGTTTGACGTTGCATTTTGAAAGTCATCCAAATAGGAGGTTTTATGTTAGCTACATACATGCTATCCAGGGTGAAAACATACATAATATAATATTATGCTAATCGACAAACTAGTTGTATTATATACTAACTATATATGTAGATGACTGATTTAATTACGTGCTTAGGATAGTTAATGATTGTTTAAATACTGTTTGATGAAGGAATTTAATATCTAAAATCATCTTAATGCTGAATTCTTTCTAAATTCTACCCAAACATCATACCAATAAAATACTTTGACCACCGCTTCATTGAAGTGGCCAATAAATCGAAAAAGCTATTAATTCTCAATAGCACACCACAAAACATCCACGAAGGTGGTCCCAAAAACTCAAGGAATAGCAATTAGATAGTCATTGTGTCCAGCTGCTGGTGTGGCCACTGGTATTGTCACTGGCACAAGTGCACAAAGACAAGATGGTAGAAAAAAGTTTGTGCAAAGTTTCATCTGCTCAGTAATAAACTGGAGTTTATAGCGGTTTTTTTGGAATAAAAACGACTGACAAATACAGCTGCTTGTATAGGTAAAGTATTATTAATTCTGCTTTACGCAATTACTTTTAAGTTTTACTTATACGAGCTGTATATTTTGTCAGAACTTTTCCTACAATACACCAAAAAACCGCGGTGTAGAGTATACGGTCGCATATAGAGACAATTTTTTTAATACCTCTATCGTGGGAATCGCTGACACAATACATTTTCAATTGTTATGCGACAGCCGGGTGCCGCCAGTGATATTATGTTATGTTTCCAATACCTCGACGACCTCTGTGGCTCAATTGGTTGAGTGTGTGGCAGCTCAAGCCGGGGGTCGCGGGTTCGAATCCCGCCGACGGAACAAAAAGTTTTTCAATGTTCCCGGGTCTGGATGTGTATTTAAATATATGTGTATGATATTATAAAAATCTTAAATATGTGTATAGTATAAAAGTATTAAATATATTTCCGTTGTCTGGTACCTGTAACACAAGTCCTTCAGGTACTTAGCACGGGGCCAGACTGACGTGGTGTGAAGCGTCCATAGATATTATTATTATTATACCTAAGGTGCCGCTTGGGGATTGATGGGTTAAATAATTAGTTACGACTTACGAGTTAAAAATAAAGATTTTAACATTAACTCCGTACATTTTCAATAAAAGAGTTCAACGCGTAAGAATTTTTCAAAATTAGTGAAACAAATTTTGTACTCGTATGCCAGCTTCTTTACTCGGGCGAATCTGCAACCAAGCTGATGTATTGTATGTTGGTAACTAGACGCCAACTAAGTTTAATATTTAGCAATGTGGCCTTCACGCTAAAAGCAGACATGAAGCAAATGCAATGTTCAATTTCCCAACACATCCTCAGCTTAGGATCCCGATTCTCATACTTCGAAAGTCGCTTCGATTGCAGGCTTAATTATTACACTTACGAGCATACGTACTCACTCGCGTGTGAACAGTCTGCTCTCGAAGTCATATTCGAAGGATTAGAATCGGCCCCCAGACTACAGACAGTGGCAAATCGTTATTGCATGGTTGGATGTGGCCTTTATCGCAATATGTTCATCCCCTTTATAATACAGAAGTTGTAGTTATGCAATGTTTTGTCTTTGTCCGTTAAGTGACTTTTCGAACGTCAAGGATTTTCATTATACATATTACATAGTGTAACAAAACAATGTGGTAATTAGAGTTTAGACTCTAAAGAGTTTACAGTGTGTACCTACTGTGTAACATGTGTTCCTTATAAAGAGTTCACTGTGAATATGGCAGTGCTGAAATCAAGCTGAAATGTAATTTTTGTGCCAGCGCGTCGTCAATTTACCCATACGAACATTAAAAAAAAAGTCACTCTTCCAGCGCTGCCACTTTCACAGTGAACTCTATGCAGGGCATTCATACACACCATAAAGTATTATTACTTTGTTTGATTACACCCTGTATACCTACTTTTCGGAAAATGTTGCGACTTAACTTTTACCTATATACCCTAAATTCGCTTTACCTTATAAGTTTTGGCTTCTTTCGGTGCCAGTGTTCAAATAATCAGAATACCTTTGAGCATATTAACCTTAAAATTTAGCTGAAGCACAGGGCCAATGCTAATTGCCATGACTGACAATATTTATCGAGCTGCACAAGCAGGTAGCGTCAGCAAACGTCAGAACCGCATGGATCTTGTCATATTCTCATGCCCCCGTGACATGGATGAGAAAAAGTTGACATTCCACATGAAAACAATAAATATTAATTCGGATACATGTAAAAAACTTTGATCAAAAAATCATGAAAAAAGGCGAACGGAGTCTTGTTTATAATATAAAAACTGTCTTCAGTCTTCACTTTTCTTCAGAGTCGGCCACGCACACATTCTGACGCCTGTCAAGTGCTCGCTTCGGTCTGCCAAGTCAGTTACGCACACTAACGAAAATGTCTATTACATTTCCAACTACAAATAAAGGCGACGCGCACTCGTAGATTGCAAGAACTATAAGTTTTTCTTAATTTTCACCACGCTTACCGGCCACCATAGAAAAGGTATCTTTCTACTGAAGAATACCTAGACATTATTATTATTTTAACAAAAAATTAAAACCGATTTCCAGGGTAAAAACAATATTAACATTAATATGAACTAAAAAGTATTAAATAATTTTTGCTATCTAATAGTGCCTTTTTCCGAATTCGGCTAAGCCTCAACTATTTCTGTACTCAATCTTCATTATTTTGAAGTCGGTACCAGATAGCTGAATCTTCAGTCCTCTGACAGAATATTTGAAACTTTTGGAACTGGCACCGACTTCAAAATTATGAAGATTGAGTACAGAAATAGTTGAGGTTTAGCCGAATTCGGAAAAAGGCACTATTAGATAGCAAAAATTATTTAATACTTTTTAGTTCATATTAATGTTAATATTGTTTCTACCTTGAAAGTCGGTTTTAATTTTTTGTTAAAATAATAATAATTTCCCTCTTTTTAGTTACACTAGTAGGTAAACCTTCGCGTATATTTTACGTATCTTATTACAATTTGTTAAGAGTCACAGTTCACACTTACAAAATAATATATTATCAGTGAAGTGAACATATTGTGCTAAGTAATTTAACAATTTTAATACTTCAAACCCCAAGCGGTCACCGGCGATTGCGATAACAATAGAAAGGCTATTGTGTCTCGTTTTTCCACGATCGAAGGATCTATCAGATAAAAAATTGTATAAACTTGCATAGGATGTAGCGTAGCTACTCATCTAATATATAAAATTCTCGTGTCACAGTTTTCGTTGCCATACTCCTCGGAAACGGCTTGACCGATTCTCATGAAATTATGTGAGCATATTGAGTAGGTCTGAGAATCGGCCAACATCTATTTTTCATACCAAAAATTATTTATATGGCAAGACAACGTTTGCCGGGACAGCTAGTAATATAATATAATATTATCACTTATAATACCACAAGAGCTTCAAAATTATCGGGTATTTCCCGATAGGTTCGTTGCAAACAAATGAAGGATTCAAGTTTTTCAGGTTAAAAAATCACGAGCGCGAAGCGCGAGTGATTTTTCCTGAAAAACTTGACGACTTTATTTGTTTGCAGGGAACCTCGAGGGAAATGCCAGATAATTTTGAAGCTCGTGTGGTATTCGGGGGATTATTTTTCCGTCCCAAATGTCGGCCAATAGAATTGCATTCGACGTCACGTGGTAACCAGAGAAAATTTTCAAAAAATTATCAGTATAATACCATGTAGGTTGTACCACGTGACGTCGAATGGTGCAATTCTATTGGTCGATATTTGGGTCGGAAAAATAATCATAATTATTGACAGCTGTTCTTGAATTCAAGAATTCAATTTCAAATCCATTCAAATCGATACTTAGTGCGCCATCTATTGATTAATAAGTATAACTAATTAAAAAGACACTTATTGACTTTGTTTTGTTTAAATGCTCTTTTTAAAATAACTTTATTTTAATTCTATATTTTGTCTATTAAAATTTTATAAAGTAGTTAGTAAAGTATTCGATCTGTACCTATATAAAGTAGTAAAGTATATTCGATCTGTCGTCTAACGGATACCGTCGCCTCCGCGGCGCTGACCGCCGTGTATATTTGAACAAAGTGTTGTTATACAGTATAAAATTATTATTATTATTAGTATATCCACACCTATGCCTTGTACTATTATCTATTTTGTGCCATGCGACAATGGTGACCTTAACACGACGTGGTAATGATGAAGACGATGATGATGATGATGATGATGATTATGATGATGAATATGAATTGCATAGTAGCATATGCTTTCTGTTCTTAAAACAACGCCGAAACTCCCAAACGTGTATCTATAAGGAGTCAGGAGTTCTCTCAGCATCTTCGAAACCATGGTATACCTTGACCCAATATTTGACTTTTTGGTAGCATATTCTTAGTACACTTCACATAAAACCAAAATCACCATATGTTTCCATATAAATTTCTAGGAATTCCCTCGATTACTCCTGGATCCCATCATCAGGTCACCACTTTTGTGAACATGGTACCAAATTGGAGTAAAACAACGAAACAAAAATTTCGAAAATCGGTTCACAAACGGCGGAGTAATCGTTGAACATACAAAAAAAAAATTAAAAAAATAAAAATAAAAATAAAAAAATATCCACAGCCGAACATATAACCTCCTCGTTTTTTGGAAGTCGGTTAAAAATGACCGAGAATTTCAATCAGTAAGCACTGCTATTTTTTCGCATTTCTGATGTCATGCAAATGATTGCGGGTAGCAAGTTACAATATTCGAAATGATAATATTTTTAACGACATTTCTTTTCTGACCGTCCTCACTGTTTGACCGCTGATTCAACAAATTATTTGAACCTTTTAGGCTAATTGGGTACACGTAATCTGGCCGACAGCCGACAGCCACAGCTGTCAACACACTACTGTATTATACTAATATGAATATTAAGTATGTACCGACTACCAACTTCGATAGGTACCCCGATTCCACTACTATGTGACACAGGCTCAATTAAATACACCGCCGCCGCGGAATGGAATGGAAGCGACCTTTTGCAACGAAACTGTACCACAGAATATATATTAGTTAAACTGTACATACACGGGCTGTCGGGCTGTGTACACAGTTTTTTCAAAGGAAGTTTTTTTGTGACACAAATGTAAGTATTGCTGTTTTACATAAAACTATCAATGCATTATTGAGTAGTCAAAAGGGACATGTTTGGGGCTATAATAAAAACCACTTTGTGTATTATTTACAGAGATAAGTTTGATTATCTCAACGCTATGATAGCGTAGCGTAATTTGCTACCATTTTTGAGCTCCAACGTCACAAGCAGTTCAGATATTCGCCAATTCCTCTACGCGAATATTCTATTCTTCTGCGTCTTAACAGCAAAAATTGGCGGCCTCGCCCACACGATATGTAGATTGTAGGTACACGATGAACTTTATGTCAACAGTATAACACACAAATTAAATACGAGCCAAAAAAATGGACGCGCGTTTCCGCAGAATTCTCGTGAATTCTCCGGTGCCAATCTCCGCGTCATGAGGCGAAATTGACGCTTCCATTCCGTTCCGTTCCGCGACGGTATAAAATTGAGGCTATGGGCGTTGCGGCGTCGCATCGCCAAAACAACCGAAAAGCAGTTTTTTGCGATGCGATGTCGCATCGCAAAAAACTGCTTTTCGGTTTCAATTCAGTTTTTGGGGTTCAAGGGGTGAGTACTGACTGACGCGGAGGAAACCCTGATAACTGTTATCTCATAAGCATGCAGCGGGAATAGTCTTGTGATTCAGGGGACTATTAACAGGACGGATTGCAAAATGACTCTAGACACGAGCCTCTAGAACGATAGTGAACCCAAATCTGGTAAAAGCAGCAAGAAGACACAAGAGGAGAATTAACTGTCGGCTCCTCACTGCCTCCGGTTAGCCAATACCCGTCTTGGGAGACGAATGATAATATGACGGTTACGATTAATGTAGGAGGGTCCTCATACCCTCATGACGTTATCGTGGCTGAGATTATGGATAGTTGCATCTTGGGTTTGGATTTCATGAAGAAGCACGACTGCAGAATTAATGTCGGTGACGGAGTTTTCAAGTGTGGTTGTTTGTTGTTTATGTGAATTGCGTGTTTACGTAAACAATCCAGAATGGAACGTTCCAGAAAGCGTCGCGGGCCATGTAAAAGGTAAACAAGCCGGCGTTCAATTCAGTTTTTATCTGAGCGATCTTCGAGGCGACTTCGAAGCGAGAACAAGTGATCAATAGTGAGTGACAGTGATAGTGCTTAGTATTTGGACTTAGTGATTAGTGTGAGCTAGTGTTTGTGAATAACGTCTTCAAGAGAGTCACCAGGTCTTTCTCTCCGAATCCAAAGAACCCTAGCACGTAACAATATTATAACGATTGTATTCCTAAACATTATTTAAAAAAATTACAGCTTGTTCCACCCATAAACTTTTGTCCGTTCCGAATTGCACATCCCTTTAATATTTCTCCTTAATCGCTTCATCTCAGGTACATAATTTCATTCTTCATCAGTACTTTTCATGTGGAATCTAAATTACTAAAAACAATCCTACTTTTAGTCGCGAAATCTTAACGATTCAACGCGTAATCTTTCCTCTACGAGGCAGGTTAGTTAGCTCAGTATACGTATACGTATACTGTATAATATTACAGTATATAGTATAGTGGGATAAGTAAAGTTGTCGTCGATAAGGGCCGGTGTCGTGTGTCGCCCCTAGTTAGACCTTTACAGCTCTCTCAGTGCACGCCTAGCGGGGACATTCTCCTGGAAATTACGTTGATATATTATGTATAACTCTGTTTTAATTTTATTTTTGTGCATAATGTTAAGTACGTAAAAATGCTATCGATTAAAATGTGTTTTTTTTTCGGCACAGCTGTTAAATGATTTAATTATTCTTAAAATTGTAGACACAAAGTGTATTTTGCGTACATTAAAAAACAGTATTTTAAAAAGATAAAACCGACTTCGTACGTACTTACATAATTGTATAATACATAATTATATATAATACGTATAATTATTATTATTGTTAATACATTCACGTATTAATAATAATAATTATAAGTGTAGAATAGAATATGTTGATACTAATATCAACAGTGATAAGTCCATCAACACAATTTAAGGCGACGCCTTGATAATTTGGCTGCAGCGATAGTACCTATCGATTTTTTCCAGCAATGGCTAAACCTAAGAAATTAAAGTTCATCAAAGTATTCATCATGTCTTTGTCTTTGAATTGGTCAACTTTTACAACACAGAATAATAAATCAAAAAGACCTCTGTAAAAAAGGGATTCCTATTTTGCCAACAAAGGAGAGTGATTTAAACTTCCAAAATTTGTACATAGATTGGTTCAAGCATACACTTTAATTTGCCCAAAGCTTATAATATGAAATGTATTTATGGTTTTTAAATTACGCGACAAAAGCCAATTGTCACTACGCCCTTTCCATTTTTTGCTGTTGCAATGCAATGCAAATGCAATCTAAATCGTGTCCAACACGGTTTTTTACTTTAACGCAGCGTCATGTCACCTTAATATTGTAAATTGTAATGTCTCGAATAGAATGGCCCGCCGGTATGCGTCTATCTCTGCGCTATCGGCGGCCGGCGTTTTCTAATTTGTAATTAACTAACGTGGGCCCCGGGTATACCCATTATCATTACTGAGACACAGACATACATACATATAGTATGTAAGATAGTTCGCAGTTCGCACTGCGAGAACTAAGATAATCTTAGACTCTCTTCTGGTAGATTTGTTAACTTACTAGCTAAATGTTAAAGCACAAATCAATAATTATAGGCGTGATAGTTTTTTTAAGTAAAGTGTACCACAAAATGTTTAGGTTGTGGTGTGTGTCAGGATACCGTAGTCAACCAAGTTTTGTTGATTACAGAACACTAAAACGAAACCCTAACCAGCTGATTTTTTGTATATTGGTAGGTTAATAATAGTTACAATTATAATTTATGAATAACATTTTCCTACAAAATATAGAACAATCCATATTTTTGGACCATCAAGTCAAAGTATCAAATCCTTTCTATCTCTGTTAGCTACCACTTTCAAGATTTTTCGCAGATAAAAATGTTGTTTGTCTTATCAAAATAAAACTCAAAAAATTAGCTTGTTAGTAATAAAAAAAAATTGTTCAAGGGCTCCCTGACTATAGTTTTTATTATTCGTAGAGTAATAAATAATAATACACCGTTTTAAAATATTTTTTAATCTTGATATTACCGTGGTCTACTAATTTAAAAGAAAACTCTTTTGTGACTCTTTATTTTGCGATTAAATTAGTAGCATTATAGCCCATATTGAGCTCTTTAATTGTATATGTGTTCTCTTGAGTACTCGGGCTATTGGACCCATAAAAATTGGACCCAGTGGGTCCAATGACTAGATATGAATTTTTAACATTTTTTCATGTAGCGATTGGACCCAAGTAACAGAGTAGACAGAATGATAGAGTATGCCGACTTAGAACTGATGTAAAAAAATTTAAGTTTGACGTATTATGATAAAAGTCGTCGCTAGGGTCGTAACCTACAAATTTAGTTGTCGTTTGTATTTTGGCACATGCAAAGAAAACTGTCAGAATTCAATTTCAAAATCTTATTTAAAAAAATATATATACCAGCCAGCGCGCCAGCCTCTAACTTATCACCCCCAAACCCGACGAATTTGACAGATATTGAAACCTGTCCATTTCTTTGCAGTCGAACTACTGGTAGTTATGTCTATTGTGCAAGTAATTATTTTTTATGACTGTCGGGTTTATGTCCGTAGGGTCAGCAAAAAAGTTGTAGATTAGAATAGAAAACAAAATAATGACTTTGTATGAAAATATTTATTGAGATGGGTCAAGGCTCAAGACAAATTAAAACTTCAAACAATTAGTAAAAATAATAGAAAATAAATCAATATTTAACCAATAATATTAATATAAAGTATTTTAAAACTAATAACATAAGATTCTTCGTACTTCTTTTATTTAAAAACATTGAAAGAAAACTAAAGTAAGTTTTTTTTCTATCAAATAAAATCACAGGTTTTATAAACTTCTTAGGTGTACCTTGTAATTTTGAATTAGTTTTTGTTAATAATAATATAATTTACTAGGTTTAAATGTTGTTGTGATTAATTTAATACCAAAATATTTCTGTAGACTAGTAGCGCCATAGCCCATAGTATTGAGTTTGCTAATGTCATATGTCAGTTGTCACATTCTTGATATGTCATGTATATGTCAAGTGTCAAACAATAAAGAGTCAGTCGTTATCCGTAAGTGCGTGTTTCAATATTAAAAACATTAGAATTGCCAGTAGGTCACTCAAATAATATTAAAATGTATGTAATAATATTATATAACAAAGTACCTATTCAGAGTAATACTTTCCATACATTATTTCTTCTAGTTTTTAATAATATTACATTTTTTTAACAAAAATAATCCTTAGATAACATCTAAAGATTAACGTAACAACTTTAAGTAAATTCTGTGGTTATAATATAAAAATATATAGTTTTAACGGTTTTTTTTTAATTTTTGTACTAATAATAATAATAAACCAAGTATTTTTAAAACATAATTCGACGCAGTAGATTTAGGTAAGTACATAATAGTAATAATTATAATATAAGTTAATGAGAGTGTTCCAATTTTTAAATATACAAAATAATATTATGGTTAATATATACTTAATAACTGATTATTTTTGTGCCAACCCTACTTCAAAATTTCTTGCCAGAAAAAAATGGATCATAAAAGTGGATCCAATCGCTAGATGAAAATATGTTAAAAATTCATATCCAGTCATTGGACCCGATGGGTCCAATTTTTTTGGGTCCAATAGCCCGAGTACCCGTTCTCTTCACAGCCTTAACTGCTTGACTGATTTTGCTGAAATTTGGTATGGAGATACTTTGAAGTTTGAGTCCTGGGAAAGGACAAATAATTATTCATCCCAGAAAAGTATAGGAAGGTATAACAGTGCGCGATAGACGAATTTTTGGCGGAAATCAGTTGCAGGCGTCATATCTACAAATATTATAATATAGCCACCTTTTAATTATTATTGATAATGGTAGAGATAAGAATTTACCCAACAAGCCAATATGGACATAGGCAGTATTTTTACACACTGCACCCAGCTAATAAATAATAATAATTGAGTTAAAATCATGTTCATATTGACGCAGATGCTATCTAGACCTAACCTTTAATAAGGCCATATCTGTACATCTACTACCTAGGTCCTAGGTAGTTTAGTACTCAGATAGTCCTAGCGCTTGTAATAGCAAAGGGCGCGATCCTAGAAACTATAGGGTGTAAGACTTAATAATGAATAGACAGGGATTTATTTTTGTCTTTAAAGATGACATCGGTTACTTCAGATTGCAAAACATTGTAGGTCCCTTTACATGTAAAGTCGTGTGTAAAGCGGTGTGTTGTGTTGTCTCTCTACATGTAAAGCCAATTAATTAAGCCATGATTGCCAACCAAGTTTATGAAACTGTGTATAGTAAGTAGCCTGTAAGTAGGTATACAGCGGAATTGAATATGGGCAATCATATTCGAAAATCCCCCTCTGCAGTTAGGTATCTGCACTGAAAGTTCTCCTTTTACTATGGTAATATTGTAAAATATTGTGATGTATAATAATAACAATTATATTCCTCAAGGCAAAAGTTGATTATGTACGTCTTGTGGTTCTAATTTTATAATAATATTATGCTAATTATATTATATTATAATATAATAATATTATATATTATAAAATTTTATAATATATCATATTATTATGATTTATCATAGTCATTATGTAATAGGAAAACCGTTGAAATTCTAACCATAGTACGGGAGCCCTAGAACTAATTTTTTTGTGACTACTAACAGGCTAATTTTTTGTGAGTAGCTACATTAAAATGGAACCCTAACCAGCTGATTTTTTGTATATTTGTAGGTTAATAGTTATATAATTTAAGAGTACCTTTGTCCTACAAATAAAACAATCCATATTTAAGAACCGTCGAGTCAAAGTATGAAATCCTTTCTATCTCTGTTAGCTACCACTTTCGAGATTTTTCGAAAATAAAAATGTTGTTCGTCTTAACGAAATGTAGCTACTCACAAAAAATTTGCTTGCTAGTAGTCACAAAAAATTAGTTCTAGGGCTCCCGTACTATTACATGATAATATTTTCAGTTGGTAGAAAATTATGTATCAGGTGTGTATTTGTATAAAAATGTCTGAAGCCAATTAAGGTCAGAAAATGGATTAGCACTTGAAGAGTGATTTTTGAATTTTCTCATTTTAGCCCAAATGCGACTTATTGGTGTTAAGCGATTTATTGATGTGCAAAATTCAAACCAACTTTTACGACGTTCTTCTCTTAAAGTGCGTTTTTTGATGGCTTGAGCCCGTTTAAACTTGATATAATTTTGACTGTTAGCATTAGCTTTGAAATGAATGTTGCCTACATTTTTGCCTTAATTGGCTTCTTGCAATCATCTACTACCAATGAGCATATATCATTCCACCAAGGTACTTGACGCCGCTTTCTAGGACGGTTATCAATATTATCTTTTAAACTAGGTCCAGAAATTTCAATTGCCATAAGAATGATAGCGCAAAACTTTCTGTATGAAACAAGCAGATCACATTTGTCAACTTTAAAATTTATTAACATTTCATTAACAACTTTTTCATACCGATCCCAATTTACTAATTTCAGGTTGCTATGAAAAGGTATGTTCGAGGAAATAGAAGGTTGATGCTCGTCTCTTACGAGAGTAAATTTTGTGATAGTTGGAAGATGATAACTGCCTAAAGAGTCCTGATGAACTTGCCATTCACAAGAAAGAAACAATGAAGAAGACACTATTGTTAAATCTAAACTGTTTGGTTTCCAAATATGAGAGCCTACTGTTGTTGGTTGGCCATTATTTAAAAGCATTAAGTCATTATCATCCAAAAAATCCATAATAGCTCTGCCCCGAGAATCTATATAACTACAACCCCAGAAGGTATGATGTGCGTTAAAATCGCCTGCAATTATTAACGGTTTCGGAATAGTTCGCAATAAACGATCTAACTTCGCATTTTCAAAAACAGAAACACTATTACCAGGACTGTAAAAACTAACCAAAGAAATGGATTTATGTTTCAGTTTAATAACAATCACTATATTTTGTAACGAATCATCATAAAAGTATCTAGTTTAGAGAAATGTATACCATTTTAATAAATATTGCTACGCCATTATGATCATTACCGCAGTCATTCTTAATAGTGGAATAACCACGAATATTAAATTGAATGCTTGGCTTAAGCCAAGTTTCTGAAATAAGTGCAACATGTATATTATTTTGGTATAAAAAATTTTGAAACTCAAGTCTGTTACTTAACAGACTTTGAGCATTCCACTGTACAATATTTAAGAATTGATGATTGAATGTGACGATTTACTATTTTTATCCTGAATAGTTTCTTTAATTGCTGAGCTAATAAATTGTGAACTAATACTGACATTTTGAGTTTTATTAAAGTTATTACTTTTACTATAGATTCTGTTAGTAGAGCCATAGCTTCCGAGTTTGATAAGATGGCTTGAATTACTTCTTGAGTATTCAATTTTTCATTTAATGAAGGAAAATTTAATGAATTTTTTAATGTACCAGCATATGATTTAGGTTTACTATCTGCAATTTTCTTTTGCCTAATGGGGCACTGTCCAGAGATGGCAATGTGATTGCCATTGCAGTTAATACACTTAGCTTTCTCAATTTGAACTTTACACTCTTTAAAAGAATGCCCCTCTGTGCATATGGAGCATCGTGGTGAGTTTTTACAATACTTAGCCAGATGATCATAAAGTAAACATTTGAAACACTGTTTTATTGGAGGGACGTATGTTGAGACGGGCAGGCGCCACATCTTAATATGAACATAGTCCGGCAGTGACGTGGTTGACGCAAACGTTATAACTAAGCTACGCTCTGAGTAGGCTGCAAGATAAAGGTGTTATTCTCTTGTTTGACTTTACGCATTATGCGTCGGACAGAAATTACTTTTTTTGTACTAATAATGGCTTTGTATATTTTTTGATTAGACAGATGGGTGGGCACCGAAGAGATAACTCCCGCAAGTTCAGTGGCCCCTGCTGGTATTGTAGCTTTAATGCGTTGTTCCTTTAAAAATGTGTTATTATCTAGAAAGGCATTTGCAAAATTCGCACGCTGAAAAACAACACCAACCTTATATTTATTAATCTTTTTTTAGTATTGTACGCCTTTCATAAACCTAGTAAAACAAGTACTGAGCGACATCATACCCCTATTACCTAGTGGAACTTCATTCGTACTTTTCAACAGATACAATAAATTCATATTTGGCCTCCGCATCTTCAGGATATCGCCGAGAGTAATCAGCGACCCTAAAAGGAGCGAAGGGATCTGTATCCTGCAATACTTGCGAGTCCTCACAATCAGAATCGCTACTGGTACTGGAAGGCGGAGACTCACCCTCATCCTTTTTCTTACGTTTCTTCCCCATCTTTCCACAAAAACACTTATGTACAACCTAAATTTAAGTTATTTACTGAAAAAATAACCAATATTTACAAATAATACAATAAAATTATTTGAAATAATTAAAATTTTCAAAAGCCCGCCTTAACTTTTCAGTTCTCGCGCTCTTTTTTTTTTAAATTGTTATCAAATATCAATATTTAATTTTAGATGGATTACCACACTTATTTTTTTTATCGTTTTCAAATAAATAATTTGTGCCATATCTTACGTCTTTCCTTTATCTGTGCCAGACATGGCTGTGTGCAACTCTATTGCACTAGTGTTAACATCTTAATTCTTTCCTTGATTTAAATAAACCTGCTCCCTTTGTCTTAATGGAGAATACGCAATACGCATAGTTTTTCATTAGATTCGCGCGAATTTCGCGTCGTGGCTGTTTCACTGTAACCATAACGCGTTGTGGGCTATTTTTTCGCTCACTGAGCGATTTCGGTCTTTGAGCGTAACATATACAGTGGACCCCCGATAATCCGGCCCCTGTCTAATCCGGCGCCCCCTGTAATCCGACATGACAGAATTATGTTTGACAATCTTTGCTAATATAGATCACGCAAGTTTGAACAGGTCACAACTCGTACGCGCCACCGCTATTGTGCTCGACGCGTATGCATTACTTATTTATACATTTTACTTAGTTTGAATTTGACTACTAGTGATAGCGGTACGGCCTAGCGTACGTTCATTGTTTACTATTTATTCATTGTGTATTAGGTATATGTAGTACCTAGTAATGTCGTCACAAACCCAGAAGCGAAAGCACAAAACGTTGACAATTAAATAAAAATGTGATATTTTAGATCGTATTCACTACATGATTTTGATTAATAATTCTTGATTATTTTGGTAGATATGTATGTGCATTTATGCTTAATTTTATAATAAAACGTAAGCTCTCAATTGTTATTTAATTTACTAAATTCGACTTACATAAATTAAGTCTGATTTGTACTTCAAAGTACATACATATGTACGTATAATATATAGACTCTCGTCATTAGATAATATGTAATTTGTCGGATTACAAGGTACTCTTTCGTAAAAAAATCCGGACTATAGGGGTCTTAGGCAGTGCTCTATAATCCGACAAATTCGATAGACCGACACTGCCCTGCATAATGTTTGCCGGATTACCGGGGGTCCACTGTATATAACTTCTGTACCTCATGGCTCATCTTTCGAAGTGGCCCCAAACCACAGATCAATTATTATTAACTAATTATTAATTAATGATGCCCGCAACTCTGTTGCGCCAAAATTAGTTTATCGCACGGGAACAGTACATTTTTCCGGGATAAAAGTATCATAATTATTATGTCTTAGCGGTTTGGGCGTGAAGAGGTATCGGCGGAGAAAAGAGGTAGAGGCGGGAAGAGGATCGAACTAACTATCTGCCTACGACAGATACCTAGTTCGATCTAGTACGTTTTCTATCCCTCATCAAAAGCTGTTTAACATTTATGACAATGTCATTTTGAAGTTTAAAAACAAAGACGTAATGTCTACTAGGACCTACTAATACCTGTACATGTAGGTGTACTACCAGTAGGGCTATTACCCTAGGGCCGGTCGGGGCCGCGTCGTGACCGGGCCCTTCGCGGCCCCTAATGAAGTCGTAACACTCGCCACCTAGCCCTTTGTAGGAGGAAAGGGATTTTTCTACGAATTTTTTTCTAGCAAAACATGATGAATGGATAAACCCGATATTTAACAATTTACAATTACAACATTGGACTAATTTTTCCCTGATAATAATTTGAATTTTGAACAAACCAGTAACTTGATGATTTCTTAAGTTTACGCGAGTATCACTCAGGCTAAATAATATTATATAACTCAGGATATTATCAGGTTTAAACACGGGCTTTGTCTCGAGACCGCGAAATCTTAAGTGACTTACCTACTTCATCATCTGGTAATATTTTAGTACATAAAATCCACATTTCATTTTTTTCAAATCGTTTTTCTCAATTAATAGAAAAAACGCCAGTTATCAAGTTGTTACTTGCCTATATTATCCACTCATGTCTTCATATTTTATCAATGGGGAAAATATGTAATTTTATTACAATCATAATAATTATTATTATGTATTTTCTGGTTTTTGGACTGTCCCACAAGAAAAACAGGAAGCAGGAATTAATATTATAATTAACTAATTACACAGTATTCACTATTATTTTACCTCTGATAAGTCCTTATGCCAACTGAACAAGGCTCATTCTCGTAGAGGTAAGTAAATCTTTCTCTATCTTTCTATGTTTAAGTATGAATTCTGTTTGCTGAGGTGATATCATAAATGCGTTGTTTCAATGACTATTGACTATGTTCTTGTAAGGAAATTGACGGTTATTGCTTATTAGTTATTAGTTATTATACTACAGGTTACTAAATATAGCTACAACGTGGTTTATAACTTTTACTACGTTTCCAATCTCCACGACTCCAAGTAAAATTTTGTGTGAAAATAAAGATTTGTTTGTTTGTTTAATTAAATCTAACTACGTTTGATCTATGTAAATATAAATCAATTTAAATTTTATTATCTTCGCTAGGTTAAAGTAATAAGTATGTATTTAAAACTCAAAAACGGCTCAACCGATTTGGCTAATTTTAGTCTAGAAATATTTGCGGAAGTCCAGGGAAGGTTTATATTAGGGGGATAGTTTACCGGGTTATCTAGTTAATACTAATAATAATATTTTAAAAGAGTCCATCTCCGTACAATATCGCGGTGTAGCATGCTGGGTGGCACTTATTACCAGCCATTAGGGGACACCGCAATTATGCCGCGACTCATCTCACGCCTGCCTCAGACACAGGTATAGTGACCATAGACAAAGACAAGTAACAAGTAATTAGTTTAAATAATGTTGAATTAATAAAAACAACCCCCGATTAAAAACTCTAATAAGTGTCAGGAATCTTGTATCGATGAAACCACTGCAAGCAGTGACGGATTAACCCTTAATCAAATTAAGCAATCGCCCAGGCCCTAGGGCATCACGTCTGACGGGGAACCAGATGAGTAAAGGCTCAAAGATCGATTCTAGTTAACATAAGGATAGGGGGACCCACACTCCACAGGCATGGATTGCTTAGGGCATCAAGTAGTATCCGTCACACACTGGAAGTCACAACTTTCACGACAGAGGCGAGCGGGGCAAGACTTAAATTTGATATTTTGCAAGACCCCCTGACGGACGCAAGAGGAAGGATTTTGTTGAGAGAAATAAGTTTTTGATACACAAACTGTTATTTATAAAAAGACTAGATGACACCCGGAACTCCGTTCCGTCAAAATTCGTTTATCGCGCTGAACCGTACATTTATGGCCTGTTTCACCGCTTCCTGATAAGGTGCCCGATAGAGTTATTTGACAGATTTTCCATACTCCATCTGTCAAATTAAGTGGTGGATAGCCTTATCAGGAAGCGGTGAAACAGGCCCTTAATAACATTAAATTGTAGAATTGTGTGTTTAAATACTAACAAACTAACTTTTTGTATGTTTTGTATTGTTTCAGATTTATAATAAGGAGATTGATTAGACGAGTTTAAACTTGAGCCCGCTCCATACCTACGTTTTTTTTTTAGTTTGGTTTCTTTTTTCACACTTATACTTTCACAAAGGCCAATAATTCTAGAGCAAAGTTATTACCACTGGCAACAAAGTCTTTTTATAACTCACCAAATTACTGACACTGGCTATTCCTTATGGGAGGCCATTTTTAAAGAAGAAGAAGAAGAACCGTACATTTTTCCGGGATAAAAAGTATCCTTTGTCTCTTCCCGGAAGTATCTCCATTCTCCGTATCTTTCAGTAAAATTGGCTCAGTACTTTCTAGGCTTACTTATTTAAAAAAAATTGAATAAGTTGATACTTGAGACCTCAGACTTTTTATTTTATGCCTAGAATCGTAGACAAGCAATGCGTAAAAAATAGATACCTAAAAATAGTTGTAGGATTGTGATGCCTTAAGGAAATAAAAATAAAATTTAAAAAATCTTCTAGCTGCAGACTCGACAATTAAATTGTAAGTGGAGTATGAACTGCATATTTTAGGATAATTACATAAACAATTTAGTAAATAAACTAAAATATTTATGCATAAACTAAAAATTAGGGATTTGATTTTTTTATTAGAAAAATGGAAAAATATTAAAAATGTCTAAAACATTCCTACAAAGTGACACCACAACTTTTGACGGGTCAGCTAGTATCAGTATTCAGTATGGATTTAACTAGTAATAATAATTGTCTATGAGTTAAGGTGTAGTGTTGTTATAGATTAACAAAAAATAAAAACCGACTTCCAAGGTAAAAACAATATTAACATTAATATGAACTAAAAAGTATTAAATAATTTTTGCTATCTAATAGTGCCTTTTTCCGAATTCGGCTAAACCTTGACTATTTCTGTACTCAATCTTCATTATTTTGAAGTCGGTACCAGATAGCTGAATCTTCAGTCCTCTGACAGAATATTTGAAACTTTTGGAACTGGCACCGACTTCAAAATTATGAAGATTGAGTACAGAAATAGTCAAGGTTTAGCCGAATTCGGAAAAAGGCACTATTAGATAGCAAAAATTATTTAATACTTTTTAGTTCATATTAATGTTAATATTGTTTTTACCTTGGAAGTCGGTTTTTATTTTTTGTTAAAAATAATAATAATTTCACTCTTTTTAGTTACACTAGTAGGTAAACCTTCGCGTATATTTTACGTATCTTATTACACAGTTCACACTCACAAAATAATATATTATCAGTGAAGTGAACATATTGTGCTAAGTAATTTAACAATTTTAATACTTCAAACCCCAAGCGGTCACCGGCGATTGCGATAACAATAGAAAGGCTATTGTGTCTCGTTTTTCCACGATCCAAGGATCTATCAGATAAAAAATTGTATAAACTTGCTTAGGATGTAGCGTAGCTACTCATCTAATATATAAAATTCTCGTGTCACAGTTTTCGTTGCCATACTCCTCGGAAACGGCTTGACCGATTCTCATGAAATTATGTGAGCATATTGTGAGGATATTGGTCTGAGAATCGGCCAACATCTATTTTTCATACCAAAAATTATTTATATGGCAAAACAACGTTTGCCGGGACAGCAATATAATATAATATTATCATAATTATTGACAGCTGTTCTTGTAATCAAGAATTCAATTTCAAATCCATTCAAATCGATACTTAGTGCGCCATCTATCGATTAATAAGTATAACTAATTAAAAATACACTTATTGACTTTGTTTTGTTTAAATGCTCTTTTTAAAATAACTTTATTTTAATTCTATATTTTGTCTATTAAAATTTTATAAAGTAGTTAGTATAGTATTCGATCTGTATATAAAGTAGTAAAGTATATTCGATCTGTCGTCTTCCGCCACGCGCCGCGAGGCGGCGCTGACCGCCGTGTATATTTAAACAAAGTGTTGTTATACAGTATAAAATTATTATTATTATTAGTATATCCACACCTATGCCTTGTACTATTATCTATTCTGTGCCATGAGACATTGGTGACCTTAACACGACGTGGTAATGATGAAGACGATGATGATGATGATGATGATGATTATGATGATGAATATGAGTTGCATAGTAGCATATGCTTTCTGTTCTTAAAACAACGCCGAAACTCCCAAACGTGTATCTATAAGGAGTCAGGAGTTCTCTCAGCATCTTCGAAACCATGGTATACCTTGACCCAATATTTAACTTTTTGGTAGCATATTCTTAGTACACTTCACATAAAACCAAAATCACCATATGTTTCCATATAAATTTCGAGGAGTTCCCTCGATTACTCCTGGATCCCATCATCAGGTCACCACTTTGTGAACATGGTACCAAATTGGAGTAAAACCAAATACAACAAAGCAAAAATTTCGAAAATCGGTTCATAAACGGCGGAGTAATCGTTGAACATACAAAAATAAAAAAAAAAATATCCACAGCCGAACATATAACCTCCTCGTTTTTTGGAAGTCGGTTAACAAACAGGTTGGTTCCCACAATTCGCTAATCACATCCTCTGTCGGTACTCACGGCTACCAATAGGAAGTTAGTATTGCTACATTATACAGCGTGTTCCTTTTACCACATAGACAATAATAGATATATTATACACTTTATTCGACTGAGGCCGACGGAGAAGCTAAAATGTAGCATGATTATTTTACATGTACCATCGAGGAAATTAATTCCTAGGCAGTTGACAGACCAACGTTATTTGGTCGGATCATGTCAATTCAATGTTAATTGTGATCTATCGCCTGTGTTTGACGTAACGCGACCAAGCTACGTAGGTCCCCCATCTGCCTAGAAATCAACTTCTCTATACCTAACTAATCAATATTTAGAAATAAGTTAGCTTTTCCCACAGCTTTGCCATTCTTTATAGCTAGCTCTAAGTTTCCTGGCCTGTGCGCTGATCTATAAAATTAATGATTAACTAATATTCTCTCAAATCCTCTTACCAACTAAAAAAATAAATTAAGTATAGATTAGGTATGCATACCTATTTTCTACATCGTTCTAGGACCTAGGGCCTAAACTACAGATTCAACGAAAAATTTGACAACGCAAATTATAGCCAACATTACAATTGTAATTTAAAACCTTATTCATTAAATCGGATTGTATTATAATTTTATTTATTTTACCATTTATTTCGGGCATTTAGGCCCATTTTACAAATACTTACCTTAAGAATTAACTTACATACCGTATTAATATTACGTAGGTAACTATAGAGTTAGTTTTTAAGTATACATAAAAACTACACAGTGATTTTATTTTTAGAGACTTTTTACCACTTTGGTCTTTATTTTGCACGTAAAACATCTCCAATATTCCGTATCATCCTGTATGTAATAAACTGCTGTTCCCATGGCCGGCGCTAACTACCATAAGTGAGTACAGTCTCTGCAGACATTAACGGAATTAGGAATATTATACACTGAGTGATATGGGAAATTGGGAGGTGGGAAGAGAGGGAGAGAGATTTCCCACAAATATCATTGGATGTAAATTAGTACTTTCGTAATATAAAGGAGATCTTCATAATGAATTGTCTGAATCGTACGCAAACATAAGAGTACTTAATAGATACTTTTTTTTTATTCTTGTTCTTCTAACGGTGTCAGGGCTTGTTGTTATCTGAGCAGCTTGTAGTTATCTGAGCGCTGTCAAGACAAAAAGCGTTGTCAACTACAGTCTACAAGTAACACAGTAGAGCTTGTCTAATTTGAAATGACGCGCCCCACCACTTCAAAGTTGATATAAATGAAACATTTTTCTACTGTGAATACGAGGGAGGGGCACGTCATTTCAAGTTAGACAAGCTCTACTCCAATGTGAAAAATTGTTTGTATTGGGATTTTTTTAAGATTTGAGAATCTGACGTAAAAAACTCAAAATGTACAATTTTTTTGTTTTTTTTTTTATGTTTGGACTGAGTCATTAAAATTTTGCACATCCGTAATCCTACGAGATAACAAACAAACAACAATGTAACAAAGTCAATATTTGATCGTCAATTAGATTTCTGCCTACGAGCTACGGCGTAGACCTAACTACATGAGTAAGATTTACGCACGATTTCTGTGAATCATTGTTTATGATTTCTAGACTAAGTAATAGTTATAAGTCCGTGCTAAATAAACTTCATATTTCTGAGAAAAAACCGATTACAAACCAGTGCTCTCTCACCAAAAAAAAATATTATGTCAAATTCGTCGGGTTTCACGGTGGATTATGAACGGAATGTGCCTCGTGCTGGCTGATATAATTTATTTTTAAATATTTAAAATAAAGATTTCACATTGGATTCTGACAATTTTAATCGCATGTGCCAAAACACAAACAACAATACGACCAAAGAGGAATATGTCCAGCGAATATGTCATAGTTTTAAATTCGTAGGTAACAAGTCAACAACCCTAGCGACGATTTTCGTCATAATACGTCAAATTTAAAAATTTCAACATCAGTTCTAAGTCGGCATACTCTATAATTCTGTCTACTCTGGCAGTTCTATGCATTCCATTATTTCGAAATTATCAGTATGCAAATATGTCAACAAGTCTTTATTGTTGGTCCCGCGCTTAGCGACAATTAGCGGAGTTAGTGTCGACTGTCGCGTCTTTGTCTCTTAATCTTTGACAACTCAGGGATGCTAAACGCAACCTCACGTTTTGTTCTCGCTTTTGTCTTTGGTCATAGAGTAAAAAGTTACGCGTACAGAGTCACAGGTACATAGTCAGTTTGGTTGTACTAATTTGTAAGAATCTCTTTTCGCGCACGTGGCAAGTCTATGTGCACAGCTCTACTGTAGTTTGTAGTATTATAGATGCTTACTTCATAGCTGTTCGTCGGTTCCTTCTTAAATCTTACTAATCTACGTTTTGTTTGTTAATCATTAAGTTTGAAAAGAGTAAAAGTAGGTAACTCAATGGAGGTAGAATGTTTTTTTTTATTTGTTCGATTAGGTTAGGTAAGTTAGGAAGACAAAAGTAACGCACCCAAAATGCCTCTAGCGCGACTCGCGAGTGATCCTACAATTGAAATGGCATTCGAAGTATAAGAATCACTCGACATTCGAAATATCGATAATAATATTAAATATTATTCATATTAATTTACATCAAACGACCTTTGTATCACAAACTCATAATCCCAGATCATCTCCCTATATTTATTAAATACACACACTAATTTACATAATCAAAACGATCAATCAACATTTGGAAGAGGTCAGGGAGTTTATTAATACTGGCAGAACAGCTCCGGCACACGTCCTCGCAGTAAAAAAAAAACCATTTATTTGTCAGGATTCAGGACAGTTCACAAAACCCGGCTCGAGATATTTCGAAGGACTATTCACAATAGTCGGCCTTTTTGATTCGTTTTGAGAACTCCAAAACTGAGACAACCTAAGAGAAAAGTGAAGAGCCTTATGAGAGATGAAAATCTTATGAATTTCAACACTGTCATTTTGTGAAAAAAAATTCACTGTTTAGCTTTTATTTATTTTCCGTGAGTGACGATTATCGATTATTTATAATCGTCACTCACTTATTATTATTTTCAAAGACTTATTACTTAAAAATGCACGATAATCTTCGACAATAATTGCAATAAACACATCGACAAACAGATAAATTACAGTCAAAGTGATTGATTTGACATTGAAAGCATGTGACTGGCCATTAAGCTTGAGGATTCCAATTTTAAAAACGACTAGAAAATTCGAAACGTAATTTATATTTCGAATTGTAGGGTTGGCAACTTTAGGTTTCTAAATCTTTATAAATTAAAATGATATTAAATTTTGTTAGTCTCGCTTAAAACTCGAGAACGGCTAAAGCGATTTATCTAATTTTAGTCTTCAAATATTCGTGTAGGTTCAGGGAAGGTTTTGGAGGGAAGTGATGATGAACAACGTCTGACGTCTGACATCTCCCTCTGACTTTGACTCTGACTCGTCTGACTGTCACGGTAGGAAGATCTTCCTTTGAGGCTTTCTACAAGGTGTAACAAAACTAAATGATAATACTTTAGGGTGTGTACGTGATCCTTGTGGAGAGTTCACTGTGAAAATAGCAGCGCTGAAAAACCACCTTTTTCACTTTTGTATGGGCAAGCGCCCTAGCGTCACGAGTTTCCCCGTACAAAAGTGAAAAAAAAAATTGGTCTTTCAGCGCTGCTACTTTCACTGTGAACTCTTTACAAGGAAGTAGGAACACGTACACACCCTTAAGTAATATCACTTAGTTATGTAACACCCTGTATATGGCAAAACAGAATAGCTGGATCAGCAAGTCGTTCCAAAAATTCTTCCGTCTCCTTCGACGTGAAAAATTTTTGAGACAAGAAGCTGCTTTAACATTGTGTAAAGGTTATATTATTATACAGCTTTATATAGAGTCTTAGAACCCCAAAACCGAAGCGATACTATTGACGCATTCGTGCCAAAGCACGTCCCTGGTTAGGACGGTCGTAACTCAGCCGTCCCCACAATTAGACGGACCACCGTCGTGTATTAGCATTCGGTGAGTTGAGATTCTTAATTACTATATTCGACCCAGTATCATTATGGAGTGCGTGAAAGTTTTGCGTGCACAGTGGTGCAGTGGTTTAGTGCGTGAGTCGTGGCTTCGATTACAACTTTGAAAAAAATTGGCTAACGTCTCCGTGGTGTAGTGTAGGCTTAGAGCGTGGGGTTTGATTGGCGCGTAGGAAAAATGATTTCAAGTTTGGTTAGGACAATGTTGGCGAATCCTGATTGTCTGATGAGATGATCCGTAAGCCCCATGCCCATGGCCATGTAAAAGTCGACATTTTGGGGCGAAATAAAAGACATAAGTGCTCAAAGTAGACTATATTATTTATGACGTCTGCAGTCTGCTGTGATTTGTGAACAGGCTTCGAGCTAGATCAGTTTTGATAGAACACACATAATATTGTACAAAGTCGCGAAAGACCCTTAGCTTTATCTTATCTTTTTTTCCGACGTGAAACCGAGCTATATTCCAACTTGTCCTAGAATTCTACATTATACATATTATACTTAAAAAATCTGAACTTCCGAAAATGTCTTGAATATTTACATTATACTCAAACCATCTGACAATCCCTCTTTACTTAAAAAAGTTTTTGACATACAATTGCAATTTCTCGGCGTAACTTTCGTTCACCGTGCCCGGAGGCTGGGTTAATTAAGATGTAGGCAGACCGGCGCATGTCCACTAACGAGCTGCTAACATCTGCTTGCGCCGCTTACACACTGCCCAGTGCTAGCAGTTACTTTGTGCGTGCTAGTTACTGGCTTTATTAATGCTAGTTAGTGGCTTTATAGAGCTAGTTGAGCATTTTTTTTTTGGAATTTGTACGAGCTAGCCTACGGCTACGAGCGTCATGAATTTGCACATACAAAAGTTTTAACAAAAGTTACTCTTTCAGCCCTGCTGCTTTCATAGTAACTCTCTACAGGAAACTCATACACACCCTTAAGTATAAACACTTTGTTTTATTAGACACAATAGAGCTACAATATAAAACAATACACTGTATTGCACACAAAAACTTTTTGCTAATGACTAATAAGTAATAAGCAACCTCTGCCAGCAGTGTCATACCTCCTCGACGCAAGCTACTAGCATGCCGGCAATCAGCACTATTGCTGGCGAGTGTATCAGTCCCTTAACAGTAATTACAGTAAGGCTAGGCTACGTGCGACCATTAAGCCTTATCTGCCTTTTTAATTAGTTATTTTAATTAATTTATATTAACTCACTGTTGCATTCTGAAAGTTAAGTAAATCTTTCACATTGTTTGTTTTTAATGTAGAAATCTAAATAAAGTGCTATAGATAGACATAGTTTTATTTATACTTTGTTTCTAACTTTATCTCTATCTAAATGAAAAAAAAAACAAGGAAACTCGACAAAATTATTTTGACATTTTAATTTTTATTTAAGCTGACGTTTTTGACCTTAAGAAATATCCTTAGTGTAAATAATTTTAAAATGTTAATAAAATAGGAATTATTATGGTTTCGCTTGATTTATCCTGATGTAAATTGTTTATTATTAACTCGGCGAAAAAATAAAATAAGGAAATATTTTTAAGCTCTACATTTTCTTTGTGATAACTTTATTTTATTACTGAAGCGTTAACTTTTGTATAAAAATAACTTTCTGTTTCCGATTTAAAATACATATAAGTAAAGATATATTTTATTTACGTTATTTTATTAAGGTATGAAATAAATGTACGTAAAATTTATTTTTCTTTTAATAAACTACAAAAACATGAAAGCTTAAGTTAATTAAACCGTTTTTAATTATAAATAAATCAATATTGTTGTTCAACTGTATTTTTCACTAATTTGTTCGCCATTTTCGAAAGCCTGTTAAACTTTTCCCGCGCGTTCTAGCGCGCTACGTGTCTGACTTTTTAGTTTTTTTACAATAATATCTGAGAGCTAAGTGTACAGAACGTAGATAGATAAAATACTACTGATTTTTTTTTTAATTTGGGATTTATGGATTATTAATTCAAAGATGTACAACCAATTACCCCTGTCACCATACCGACAAAAGTAAAAAAAAACTAACAAAACATTTACAAGCTCAACACGCAGGCACTAAATAATATTCGCTAATTTTAAAGCAATATCTTAGGATTAACGTCTCTTTAGCGGGCCGCGAAAGGATTCGAAATTATCAAACGCAACTGATCAACGACCAAAGCCTACCTTATTTGACGTTTCATCAATTTATTGCCAGTTTATTTTTTGAGCTGGCAATAATACTAATTGGTTGAGCTGAGCCCATAGTCAAGAATAAATTAAAAAAATAAAAGTTGAGCTGAGCATGTTTTTTAAATTGAATTTAGGTGTCGTTTATTTATAACATTCTGTTAGAACGATAAAGTAACGGATAAATAGGCGTTTTATTTACCAACAGTATTTTACTTATTGCCTTATCAGGGGAAAGTAAAAACTAAAAATTCACCAAATAATACAGGCCTGTCGGCTGCCCATACTAAATTGCTAACGTTTGAAAATTTGCCAGGGTTTTAAAAATCACGAACAAAATACTAATTGAAAGTAGCGCGTCTTAAGTACCAACAGTATTTATTTTTAAAACCAGCATTCGCCCGCGGTCACCGCAAGTCCTAACAATGATCATAAATATTGGCAACATTAAAGCCTTTTTGGTTTTTTTTCTGGCGGGCCTTTGCCACCCGAGCCGGCCCTCCGCTACCTGTGTAGGCTGCGTTCCAGATGACGTTAATTTTGACCAAAACGCTCAAAACGTCCCCTTCTGCCGTTCCCTTTGGCGACCGGGGTCGTTTTGATAGCGGCTATGACGTCACTCATGACGTCATCAATTTCGCTCAAGCAACGCTCAAAACGACCCACGACGAAAATGGGTCGAAGTGGGCGTTCTAGTTTTTTTTTTATTTTAACGTAACAATATCGCAAAGACCATATTCGGAAAGTTTTCAGGAGCGAGTAGCGACAAAAAAACTTGATATAATTTCATTGCAAAACATAATATTTTTAATTGAAATATATTCGGTTTCGGTTTAAAGATCTTTATTTCCCATTAAGACATTTCGTCACTTACATGAGAACAATAAAATATTACAACATACATTAAATATAATTAAATAAAATATTTTGATTAAAAAGAAATTGTTTTAAATGAAAGATCAAATATTTTCCTATAAAATACTAAGTTATCGTCTCTCCTGGTCTTTTAAATTCTTCATTAGAATAAAGACTGATTACATTTTCGTAGTCATTGATTCGTGGTCTAAACTTTCGCTTTTCGCGATCATTCCACTTTTCATCTGAACTAGATTCACTAGAAATGTCTGAATCATTATTCCGATGCACCTGCAAAATATGTCTAACTGCCGTAAAATATCCATTTCGATAATCAATAGGTACCTAAATATTATTCAAATAAAAGCGGTAGACTCGAATTCTAACTTAACCTCTTTCAGCTGTCACCTGTCACTGTCATCTCGCCAGAGCGCTCAAAACGCTCCATAATTCCGTTCCACTTGGGTTTGTGACATTGACGCTCACATTTGCTCACATGCTAATGGAACGGGAGAAACGAAGGTCTTGAGCGTGAGCGTTATTAACGTCATCTGGAACGCAGCCGTAGTAACGCTTCGTTACTAAACTTCCAAATTTGAATTATGCGTTCTTTTTTCAAATGCCGCCGCTTAATTGGCATAGATTAAAGCTGATGAGGGTTTATGGCTTTTAAATTGTGTTAGAATTGTCAATGGAATATTCAAATTGATTTTATAGTCGTTTAGGCTGTGATCTGATTTTGATTGTGAGTTGATAATAATTTATATCTATTTAAGTATACTTTTAACTTTCTTCAGTGGTGATATCCCTATACATATTTTTCTTTTGGAATGTGAGCTGACACATTCCAAAAGACACATAAATTTTGACGATTAATGAGAAAATATAATACCTATAATTATAATATAACAATCCAGATTTAAAGATCTGTAGTTAGGTTAATTTGTAAGATAATATCAAGCTAAAAGCTTTAGGCCTTTTTTGACTTTAATTGAAATATAGGTAATATTGGTATATCAATATCTAGATACTTTTTAAAACATATTTTTTACACGAATAATAATTTGTTATTTAGAGGTCGTGTCTCGTGAGTCGTGACCTACCCTGAGTATTTTAATCCTTATAAAGCTACTTCATGAGGCTTCGCAATCATGGTGGCCATCATGGGTATTCACTATAGCCCAACGTAAAGAGGTTCACCGTCTATAATCTTTCGGAACATTGAGACAATAGTTATGACTTATGAACCCAAATTTTTTTTGCATCAAGCAATTATTGGCAATTTTCGGCGGGTCGTAAACTTCAAAGAATTTTGCAGCTAATATTCTTCACGTGTTTTTATGATCCTGTAATATAATATTTGTCTTTCGTGAGTTATGATAATCCAGTTCCCGCCCTTTCCTGGTTTTTGCGTGTAGTTGGCGCGCGCGGCGTTCTGAATTCAAATGACCTGTGAAACTTGGCGCCATCTTTTTTTATCCGTCTAGAACTCTCTGCGTTCGAATTTTGAAATGTGGTCATAATAATTAATTATTGTTGAATATGTACGTATTGCCAAATAATTAAGTAAGTATACAACTTTTTTAATCAGGGCGAGTGAAGCGAGCCCTATAATAGTATATCCCACAACCGGAATATTTTGTGGTACCTACACTACGGAAAACACTATCACGCCTTTTGATTTATAGTAATTTTTATTTATATGCAGATGTGTTATCATTACTCATTAGTCAGTCAAGGTGTGACGACTGAGAGCCCTCGCAAAGCTCAGCTTTTAGCTAGTGTTATGTACCTAATGTTAACCTAACATTGATTTAATGAATATTTTGACATAAACTCTAAATAAGGTCTAGTAAACTCTTCAATACCTAAATTAAAGTTAAGTAATCAATTAATGTGTCTGAGACCTGAGTACAGTTCGACAAGGCTGTTTACGAACGTGGCGAGAAAAGGAACTAACGTCATTTTTGACAGTTCTCCTTTACCAGCAGCGCCCATTGACATCATTGACATATTCATTTAAATTTTAAAGCCTTGTCGAACTGTATTACCATCTGATATATATAAATCTCCTGTCACGATGTTTGTCCGCGATGTATTCCTAAACTACATAACCGATTTTAATGTTTTTTTTAATGTGTGCTTTTTTCCAACTTGAGAGATAGGATAGCTTAGATCTTTAATTATAGTCGCAATTTTATTTTATTGCAAATTATTTGTCTATAATTAATTGACGGTCACAACAATCTTTTGGAGTTGACAATCTGTCAACTCCGAAAGATTCCAACAGATACTTTTCGACTGGATTGAGTAAGTAACGGCTACTGGGTACTTTATATATTGATAGGTGCATTTGTTGAATAAATAATAGTAAATAATTATTACGACCTGAGACTGACAGCGACCATTGTTTGTGCGTACACATATTGCGTACAATACATATTATTTAGTCAGTTCAATAAAATAATATGGCAAAGTCATTAGTCATTACTCACAAGTACTTTTCTTGGTGGTCCATTTTCTCACTGAATTTAATGCAGTTATCTACGTCCAAAGTTTTTTAAAAAAGTACCAGTTTATTTGATATTTATAACTGTATCCACTAAAATATCAATAAATATACTTATTTAATAAGTAGCCATTAATGTCATAAATATCTATTTATATCCCATTAAAATGTAAATCGATATGATTCATTAAACAAATCCCCGACAAATGTCAAAAACTTATAAAAGCTCATAAAAGCTCATAAAAGTTTAATATAAAAAGCATAATAAGAGTTATTTGTAATAAATTATATAAATGCATACGAAATAAATCGTTAATAACACATTATTTACTACTTTTCGGGGTCTATTGTTATTTTTTATCTACGCGACATCTGTTTGTAGTATAATGAAAATTGGGAGATGCGAGTGATGCGACCGACCCATGCCCATTCATTTCGTATTTAATAGCACACAAATAGATGTTTCTTCGCATTTTTGTCTATTATTAATAGTCTTCAAGGTTTCGGATATGAATTTTGCAAATATTAATGTACTGTCATATTTTGTTAGAGTTTATAAATTTTTTATAATACTTATTGAGAATAAATTGTTTCAAAGTACTATTTTATGAAACAACAGATTCGTATTAATAGGGAAGTTGCTACCAAAGATGAAGTTTATTTTTATTCATTCTGCAAAATCTTGAAATGGAATAAATTATCTCTCTATATTATGTTTTTGACATAAAATGTTATGTAAAATATTACTCATGTAAGTTATTTGTAATAAGCAATAACTAATAAGCTCTTAGACGCATCGTCTCATTAGTCATGATAGTGCAAGAAACATTGTTTTTATTGCACCATAGTGTATTTTATAACAGTTCCATTTAAAGAAGGCTATTTAAAAATTTTTGTGTCCTTGTGTCATCGTGGTAAGCCACATTTTAATCGACTTCCAAAAAATCCGGAGGTACCTAATATTTATACTTATTTTGCTGTATCTGACGTTTTGAACGTACTATAATAATATAACGCGACAAAATATTTACTCCGCTACCATGCACTATAGTATAACGCTACCGTATACAATCACTCCAATGATATTAAGACGTGCTATTATAGTGTTTAATTTACGATGCTTTCTATGATGATTTAGGAGTTAAGATTACCGGAAGAAAAATCTGACTTTATTTGACTCATTTAAATATTATTCAAAGTCATCTCTGATCATAATAGTTATGGATAGATACGTTTTTCATTTCAAAGTTTGGTTCCTAAATATGTGTAAAATTGTAAACTTGTAATTATTTCATTATTGCTAGAAGGCTTGATAAAAAAAATACCAGCCCTCGCTAGAACTACTTTTGAAGAATTTATCATTGAAAAATGCTCTTCAAAATCACAATAATAACTATATTATCAATGATGTGCAGTTTCTTAGAATACAAGTACATTGAAAATCAATTTACAATGCGTTTATGAATAATTTTAAATTGCAAGAAAATTGTGTGAAATTATGAATGAAACACAATGAAATAGCGTTGAATGAAATTTAAAAGTCATTACTTTTTAAATACCGAAATGTATACAATATGATAGACTTGCCGACGCCAGGCTTGGTGTCAATGGAATTTGTGCTCTATGTATTAGTTGCTTTGACTCAAAATATAAATCGTTAACCCTTTCATTGATGAACTGAATAATTCGAAATTTGAAATGTAATTAATCTTTCAATTGTATCATTAGGGTTCAATCGTGTTTACTCGTGCGGTATCACATCACTTCATTTTATCTCCCTTTAAGTCTCATTTTAATGATAAATGATTGATAAAATTAATGATTGATGATTGAGTAAATTAATGATTTCGGGTGCGATGAAAGGATGCATGTGTCGAGAAATACTAACAGTTTGTTTGAATTCTTTCGAGAATATTTGGTAGTGACTGTGTTATTAATGATTGAAAAATAAGTCGGCAGATCATTTAAATTTTCTTAACACATTAGTAACGAACTCTTGTAAATCCACAAAAGATTTAATGATTAAGTTGAAATTTCGTTATAATTAGATGAAAACAAATGGTTCACTTAATTTTTTAACTATATTAATAAACAAAACAACCACAACACATCTTATTTATTTTTCAGATACCAATCATATTTGTCGTTTAAGAGTATTTACTTAGTTCACTAAATTTTTAGACGTATTACATAATACATATTACATAGATGTTTTATTTTACCTAAAGTAAGTATTGTACACAAACGTATATTACAGACAAGACAAAAATCGTGGTCAAATAAATAATCCCCACTTTGGAGTTGTTTAGAGCCATGATATTATTTTGTAACGTGAGTTATGAAATTTTTAGTGTTTCAATCAATACAGTAATGTAGATGATGTTTTTTACGCATGACAATACCCGCTCTAAAAGTCACCGGAATCCCGTGCACACGCTAGTAACCCCAACCACAATGTTATCCAATGTAAATACGAAACATATTTTAATATTAGTCCCCTGCCCCTGCGCGTTTAGTCGGTATTAAATCTGATATTTTTCCATATCATTTTGAGGGATGCTTAGGGAGAGGAAGACGGTGTTATGCGACTTGAATAATTTAATTGATAACGGATAATCTTCTCATCATCAATCATGTTTAATATGAGAATTAAGTGTATGTAATGTGGTGAAATCTGTCTATAAAACTTAATGTATTGTCTGTCTTTAAATAGGTACGACGGATTAAGAAAAAAGTTTATGACATGTCCATCATTAGGTACCTACATAATATGATATTATGTATTATATGTACATTAAAACATTTATTCTATTACTTGGATCATGATTTACGACTTCTACATAATATATTTTAGAGGACAGTAGGACAAGAAGGAAATACTAAAGCATACTAAGTATTAGTTCTTGTCATCCTGTCGACAAGATCTATTACAGCCATAGACTTTGAGAATCAGGTAATGCTCCAACCTTGCAAAAAACATAAATTTTGTGGTTTTTTTCTATTTACTGTAAAATTTTCACTATAAATACGTATGACAAACGTTTACGATTTGACTTACATTTTTAGACTCGTAAAAACAATTTAATTTATCATTATTCTGTAGTCTCACTGTTTCTCTCATAACACCGTCCCTCACAAACGGAGGCACTCCCTCAGTGAACTGATCCAATAAACGACAACTGAGCTTCGCCTCTGTATTCATTACAATAATTCCATGGAATAATGATAATATCATTACGCTGTATCATTATTTCTTTCAATGTTTAATATTAGGTTGTTATTATGATATTTTTCTGATTTCTTTTTCTAGGTCGTCTTTAACTTCCTTTCTTACTTAAATTGGTATTAAACATCCGAAATAAAATTGAAAAATGTTTCATCTTTGTCTGTGATGCCATGCAGACATGCTTGAACCGCTGAAACGATTTTGGTTTAATTTGATGTAATATGTAAACACTTTGTGTCCCAGAAAAGGAAAAAATCCGCACGCTAGCCGAAATTCGGCACAAAAGCCATCAAGTATAACCTACCAACCTACTAAATAATAGATAGTCTTAAGTCTATATCGGAGAGTCTATATTGTGTCCGTCCGTTTATGTGTATGGCTATAATTATTTTTTAAAAGTTATCAAGTCTAGTAGCTTATTTAGCACAAAATCTTCTGACAATATGGCCGCCGCATCAAATGCACAGTGGGACCCCCTGCGTCGACCCTCGACCCGGGTTAATTCAATTTCTAAACGGTAATCGTCAAATCATTCAGTGAGTGTGTCCCCGGCCTTATTTATGTGAGTTTATAAAACTAAATAAATGTGCGGGCTAGTCGGGTGTGTATTAGTTTGGATTTTGTGGGATTCATTGGCTTTTTTTATTAGAAAGTTACCTTTGTTCACTGCCTTTGGGCTATTTATTATTGAGATTTGTTGACCTATGTTTTTCTTTTATTGTCTAGGTGTACTGTGTAGTCATAAAAAATCTAAAATCAATAGGGTTTGCCAAAAATGATTAGATAAGTAAATCAAGACAAACTTAATGTAGGTAATCTATTCCATACAGAGAATTTAGGATTACAATTAGAATTAGTCACCGTCTTTATTGCTAAAGTCAAAAATGTGTTTACAATATTCTGTCTGTTATAAGTTATATTTTTAAATTACTAGCTATGTTTTAAGTAACAACACGTCTCAGCTCTCAACACTTTCATAAAATATTAATTGATAACGACGGTTGTGTCCCATCTTAATTGATAACGAAGGTTGTTGTCCCATCTCGTGATTCGGACCATTGTGAAACGTTAAATTTCACTCGAAAACAACAATAAAAGATACTAAACGAAATCCCACGATATCCTGCACTCATAGTCACCGTACTCCATAAAGTGGCCTATTATGGAGCGACACAATACATTAATTCGAGTGCGTATGAATTACGTATTGAGTACACACTACACACGTTACACACAACACAGACCCTTCAAGGGGCCAATTTTTTATAATATTCTGTCTGTAGGCCAAGTAAGGCACAGATTATTAAATAGTTACTAGTAAAAGTATCATTCCATAATAAAACATTCTAAACACCAATAATATAAATGCCAAAGTGTGACCGTCTGACGTCCCAAACGGCTTCACTCATTTCGCTCAAATATTTCCAAGCCCCAGAAAAGGACTTTGGATACTTTTTATCCCTGATAAATGTACGGTTCCTGCGCTATAAATAAATTTTGACGCAACGAAGTTGTGGGCGTCATCGATTGTTAACTCTAGGAAAAGAGAAATAGTTGTTGCCTCGGAAAAATCTTTGTTACAAATTCCAGCTTTATAAATTACCTAATTTTCGCACAATAAAGAAAATACCATTTTCATATGCCTTGTAGCTAGCGTCATGTCACTTCGATATACGTCAATTGTTATATTTATAATACATTATATTAAACCACCCACCTCAAATAATAATTAAATAAATATTCTTAAGCCACTAGTTAACACAAAGTACCAATTTTATCCGCTTAGTACACGATTCATTTATGGAAGTTTAATATTTTCAGTTATCGACCAGCACAATTACTAAATAAGGATATATTCCGGCTCTTATTCATATTATGGATATTGTTAGCATATATAATAATTATAATTATCACCATTACTACTTATTACATTGGAGGAAAATTATAATAATTATTAATTACCTTTTGTCCTGTTTACGTGGAGGTGGCAAAACAGGATAAACGCCAATTTCGTTAATTGCTAGTAATAATTATTATAAATATATTTATATTTGTTGAGCGTGGCCTAATGAGGTAATTTTATGTTATCAAATATTTCCTCACTGTTGGTATAATTAGTATACCTACACAATAATAACTAAGTGTAATATAATAGGAAACTTAATTATTTACTGGCTTTAGAACAGAAATGTGTGGGTACGCTTTTCTGTCGCATATAAAAGTAATATAATAGATGTAATATATTATTTTGGACAAGCATATAAATACTAGTTTAATACCGCAGCTTCGCTTATAGTAAAATTATTTTTTATAGTAAAAATATTGTTTTTATAACCTCTTTGAATTAGAGTGTAAAAAGTTTCATGATGATCGGTAGAGTTTTCACGTGAAAGCTTAACCACCAAACCAATTAATTATTATGACATTCTCATCAGTAGGTAGTAGGTACCTATTAGTATCTGACATGTATATTACTGTGCCACGGCACCGTTCCATCATAGATCCGTGCCATTATGTTCAATGGCACGTTAATGATGATCAGATTTTTTTATCTGTAATGTGCGATATACTATAGTTTATAATTAAAAGTCGCCGCGTCCGCGCCAAATGTAGTGGAAGTGAGCAAATTCGTTTTTAAACGGCCATCAGCCGGGCGCGGTGGCCATGATGCGATGAAGATTACGGACATTTTTTTATTCGGCTTTTGAACGAGATTTTGAGGTGTCAATGAAAATTTGGGAAAATAAGTGTTCATTCTGAAAAGCATAGGCCGAAAGTACAGGTTACTAAACGATTACTAGTAGTACGTAACCGAAACTGAGTTTAAAGATGTCTATCACCGCCCTGCCTCTTGGAAAACTTCAGCATATTGCTTCATCATCATCATCATATCAGCCTATATTCGTCCACTGCTGGACATAGGCCTGCAGCATATTGCTTAAATTATATTATTTATTACGATTTTGCCTCTCATAGACAATAAAATATCCCATAGAGTAAACTTATAAAAAAAATAAATTGGGTCTGAGATAAGAATAACACAGCAAACTAGAAATCTTGAATTTTCCACTTTACTTGTAATACAAGCAGCTAAAGAATAAATTACATATATCGCAATTTGTTGATTCTCAAGCTACTTATTTTACCTGCCGCACTAGAAACGAATATTAATAACTTAATTACTGTAATTAAATGAAGATTTCATACATTATCTGTCAAACTCTTCATTAAATAATTGTAGTTAGGTAAATCATCATTGAATACCTCTGAGTGCGGCATTACTTGTAATTGGTCACCCTACTAGCCCGTTTTAAGTAGATAGGGCGACACAAAACGATTGTGTTCGTCACAATACAGTCAAGCGATTGTGTTTGGACATCTGGGGTTTCGGATCGATTCTAAACACCCCATTAAAGTCTCGCGAAACGCTAAACGGGACTTGTCCGTGAGAATGCCGAAATTATTGTCATCCTATTATTGGATTTGAAAGTCAACGTTTTTAAACGATTACTAAAATTAACTTTGTTAAATCTTCAAGTACTTTATAGAAAACTTTATTTCCTATAAGTCACAATTATTATTTTTGTGATTATTTTTGTCGTAATTATACTTTTAAAGTCTTTAAAACAATTAAGTTAATAAATAATAACAAAATCAGAATTAAAGTTACAAGCTCTACAAATTAGTGTTCTCAAACTATTTAGTTCAGAAATTAGCAGAAACAGACTTCCTTTGCAGGAATATTATATCGTGTATTTGTTTGATATCCATAATAATATTATCCATATCCATTATCCATCCTTATTCCTTACATTACAAATGCGAAAGCGTGTCTTTCTGTATGTCTGTTACCGCTTCATGTCCAAACCGCTGAACAGACTTTGTTAAAATTTGGTATGGAGTTAATAAGATAATAAGGACAGATCATACCTACTTGGAAAAATTTACGGTTCCCACGAGATAAACGAATCGTCATCTAGTAGTATTTATTAATGGGTCTACCATAATCTGATAGCAAATTTGGATGGCATATTTTCCAAAAATATCCTTGATCATTGGATAAATTTTTATATTTGTATGTTTCACACACAAAATCAGCCGATATAAGGAGAACAAAAGGATCAAAATGTTTTATTCCAATTATTACCGGGGGGTATTGCTAGAGTCAATTTCTTTTCTCGCTTTTTGCCATCAGATCCTGGTAGACTAGTATCATAACATGAAGAAATCCACAGGATATGGCTAGATTAAATTCCAATTCAGTTGTCCCAACAACTTCGCAACCCAACATCAACAATTACAGGCACTTTAAACGAGAGAAATTTTGCCAAATTTCCCCATTGCCGCCATTAATATTTACAAAACAGACAAGGCGAGGCCGTTTCCACCTCATTAAATCTAAGTTAAGGACCTATTATGTACTTTATGTACCTAAATTATCTCTTATTAGGGTTGTCGAGGGTTACCGACCAGTTTAAAAGAACCGCCCGTGTGTAAAAACCCCCAGTTTTCGCTAAGGGGGAGGTGGGTTGAGGGGTCAGGTTAGACTGGTCGCGATAACAAGGTAGGGGGATTTTAAAGTGCTCGCGTGATTATAGCTGTTCAGTGTAAATATGTATCGATGTACCTTTAGTCAAGTTGCATTCATGCATGATAGCGAAGTTAGAAAAGAGACATGGCGCTGACGCGGATGACATAGGCTCTTACATGAACTTCGTTACCAAATTATTGAAAATAACTGAACTGGACCCAACTTTAGACTTCGATTAATAAATTCTCATCTTCTATCTTCTACACTTATAAAATTACATGTCCTGACTGACTGACTGATTCATCATCGCTGAGCAAAAACTGTTAAAGCTACAGCCACGAAATTTGGTGACTAGGGTTGTTTTATTGAGTAGACACCCACTAAAGAAGGAATTTTAAAATTCTAGCCCGAAGGGGGTGAAATATTGGTTGAAAGTTTGAATGAAAGTCCTTCATTTCCACGGTCATTTCTAGAGTTAGAAACATTAAACTTTATTTTTGGGTTACTGATTAAAAATGAATGGATGCGTGTTTAAGCGTTTTTGGAAATTCTACCCCCAAGGGGGTGAAATAGGGGTTGAAAGTTTGAATGAAAGTCCTTCATTTCCACGGTCATTTCTTGAGTTAGAAACATGAAACTTTATTTTTGGGTTACTGATCAAAAACGAATGGATGCGTGTTTAAGCGTTTTTGGAAATTCTACCCCAAGGGGGTGAAATAGGGGTTGAAAGTTTTATGAAAATCCGTCATTTCTTAAGTTAGAAACATAAAAGTTTATTTTTGGTATGCTGATTAAAAATGAATGGATAGGTATTAAGCGTTTCTGGTAATTCTACTCCTATGGGGGTGAAATTGGGGTTGAAAGTTTCAATGAAAGTCCGTCATTTTTTGAGTCAGAAACATAAAAGTTTATGGACTTTTGCGTTTGATATTTGCTTAAATAGGGTCCCGTTTTTACCCTTTGTATAAGGAACCACAAAAAGGGGAAAACTATTCATCTTTGTTATTATACTATGTTAACGCGGACGAAGTCGCGGGCAACAGCTAGTCTTTATCTAAATGTACAAAGCTTAGTATCTAGCTACAATTGGTACAAATTTACATTGTAGCTAGATACTAAGCTTGGTGTAATGGTACGAATTTAAATGTCACGTCATATTTATTTTCTAGACAACAAAGAATTGACATGTATGATTAGAGTTTTTGACGTGATAACGTCTTATAATTCGATATGGGGTGCGCGCCCGAAAAACATGACAGTTCATGCGGCGTTACCTCGCTGCCAGCTCTCAGTAAGGCTCACCTAGGCCGCGCTCTTTGTTTCGATTATATTACGTATTTCGATGACTTAGAGAATACTTTTGTATGAAGAAGTTTGGTTAGTTATGACCTTTGATACATTGACCACACTCTGAATGGAAAATAAATAAACAATCTATGAGCTATTAGTATTATTTCGGCTATTCAAAATTGTGCTCTATTTCCTACGTGTCAAGGTTTTACTTGTGCTTTGTTCGAAGATTTTACTGTATTTCACGAATTTATGTAGCGTTTTCTATTGCGAATAGTTTATTTTTACTCATTATAAATATTTATAAATTTTTCGGAACTGAGGGGTTAAGGCTATGACGTTGTCACGTTCAACTATCGTCAGTAAACCGACTTTACAGACAACCGATTTTTTTGTTTACTTTTAGAACAAAATTAATTTAAACGGAGAACAGGCTTTTTAACTCTTTAGGCAAGGACAATGTTTAAATTTTCAGTGAGATAGATATACAGTAGGTACACATAACATTATCTACTTAAGAAAAAAATTACAATCCTACGACTTGATTTTTTACGCTTAGTCAGTCGAGCAAAGTGTGACATCCATATTTGTTCAAGGGTTAGTCGTAAAAATAGAGACTACGATAACATGGCGCGCCCCTCCAAATGACTGTTTCAATGTGTGTAGTCTGTAGTCACATCCTTATGAAAGAGTTTGTATGTAGTAAGTATTCAGCCAATCACAGTACACGTAATATTTCGCTTAATGTCACTTATTACCAAAATTTGTTGGTCAACTAATCATAGCTAGCCTACCGCGCAAGACAACGCACTTCAAACGATTTGACAACGCACTTCAAACGTTTTGAATTTTGGAGGGGTGTGCCATGTTATCGTAGTTGATCTCTACCACCTCTATGACAGGTCACACAATAAGATCATAGCAACCGAAATCGTCACGGATAAAAGCTAAACTAACGTCAAAAACTTCGCATTCATTCGAAATTTAAAAACCGTTCCTTATTTTTTCACAACCCTTTGGACGCAGATGTCTTGAGATCACCGTTTAATACCATAAATAATTTGATTAGTCCCGTATTTAGGTATAAAACCATCGCATGGAAAAACGTCATCCATTCATGAACTCTCTATGGGAATCTACTTTAGAAGCCACTAATGTTATCTTAATATCTATAAAGGAATAGAGATGTCAACTAGGACAAATTCTACAAATAAAAACACGGAACTCTACGCCTTATGCCAACGTGATAAAGGTACTTTGAGTGCATAAAAGAACTGTGTTTTTGTTGTTTGTTAATATTTTTTCGGATCACCTTTTGATATCAAAAGATTTCGTTCCTTTTACAATTTTGCACGTGTTTATGAGCACGCGTTCTATATTTTTTTTTACTAAAATGCGATGGAATCATAGATAGTGTTTCCTTTATGATCTCGTGTAGAGACGTCTGTTATAAAATGGATTTATTAGCTATTATTATTTCTCAAGATTTTATTGCAAAGAAAGAAGAGATCTGATATAAAATTGAGTAGGTACTTATAAATTAACAGTTACAAAGTTCCATTGACAATAACCAAAAACATCTTCATTCAACAAGACAGACAAAAATTATACCAGTTGTGCCAGAAGACCACACACACGGTGTTTAACATCCTTAAAAGCACAACACTAAAAGGTGTTAATGCGAAAACACACGCGTTCCATTTTTAAAATACAAACATGGCGCTTAAAACTATAATCTGCTAGTTCAGTGGCGGTCAAATTTAAACTTTTTTCTTTGCTTGCTTTTAGCCAAAGGCAACTGCAGATACAGCCGAACTTTTAGGCAGAGGTAACTGTGCACACGGCCGAAATCGAACTCTTTATTTTTTATTCGAAAATTGTTACACGTTATTTACTCGAATAATATTTGCTGTTTAACACGATCAAATTAAGAAGGCCTGTATTGTCTGTAATAGCGTTATTAAATTGGAGAGGCGCTAGGGGTCCTGTTAAAGTGGTTTCGTTAAGTGATGCTTAAGTGGGAGCTCTGTTTGGTTGTTTTAGGACGCTGTTTATTTTTGTGCTTTACACGAATCGCCTTAACAAGGTGCGTTTTATTTTTGTCTGGTAGATTTCGGGACGTTTGCATATTTTATTTTCGATCCAATCAATTGTTTTCGAGAAAGAAGCTGCACGGCGGGGATTTTTTAAAAGAATGATTTAGAAAATGAAATGTAGAGTATAAAAGTATTTGTATCCATACTAATATTAAAAATACAAAAGCGTGTCTGTCTGTTTGTTTCCTCTCACGCCCAAACCACTGTACCGATTTTGCTGTAATTTATCAGAGAGATACTTTGAGTCTCGGGTAAGGACATAAGATACTGTTTATCCCGGAAAGATGTAGGGTTCCCGCGTGATAAACAAATTTTGCCTCAACGGAGTTGCGGGGGCTATCTAGTGTTTAATATTTTTATTGTTATTTATTTAAAGGTATTAAAAGAATAATTTATTTAATTGAGAAGTATAATTGACGTGGAGAATTTATAGCTGCATCAAGACCAATAAACTGGTTGATTGGAAACCTGCCCTGGATGAAGACATTAACCGGCAATGAAATGATGATGATGATAATAATCTATAGACGCTTCACACCACGTCAATCTGGCCCCGTGGTAAGTACCTGAAGGACTTTTGTTACAGGTACCAGACAACGGAAATAAAAATATTTTTATAGGTAGGTACTAAGTATGTATATTATATTAAGTAGGTATATTTATTATGTGTGTAGGTATCTAAGATTTTTATTAAAGATGATACACATATTTAATACACATCCATGACCCAGGAACGTAGAAAACGTTTTGTTCCGTCGGCGGGATTCGAACCCGCCACCCCCGCTGGAGATACCAACGTGCTCACCACTGAGCCACAGAGGTCGTCGATGATGATGATGAGATGACAAAAGTGGCAATTGTACGATATTAAACGGGAAATGTTTTTACGATGACAGCGCGGCGCGGCGCGGCGGCGGTGGCGGGAGCGACGCACGTTTTATTACGACGCTTTTCTTCCCTTCCGTATACAGGGTGGTTTTGATAAGGAAGTCTAAAAGGCCTACGTCATTTGTTAGGATTGCAATGCTAGTATATTAGAAATTGATTCATAGGTAGATGACGACGTCATTTGGTAGAGTCAATTCAATATTTTTGTGATCTGTTGGCTGGGTTTGACATAAGATAACGCGAGCAAATTACTTAGGTCTGCCTGCCTTTCAACCAACTTCTCTGATATGATATGTGTGACTTGTAAGTAGTATGAAGTATCATATAAGTGTCAGAGTTATGGATTGACACAACTCAAAATGAAAGTGTCTTAGAGATCTTTAAAACATTAATTTTCTAGATCATAGCATCGGTGCTATAAGAGTTTACCCTCAAGTAAAAATCACAACACAATCGTTAATTTCATGAGTTTATTATATTCATCCGAATAGTATAAAATATAAATCAACAAATGTACATCGATACTCCTCGTGATACAAAAAGACAAATTTCTAAGTACCTAAATGTTTAATCCAACAAATGCTATGTTACACATAATATTATATACATTATACAGTAGTGCTTGCAATCATTTATCAGTTATTATTATATTAATTTATCATCGTAAAACCTACGTACTTAAAAAGGTCCATTAAGTCGTAACAAAATCACTCTCACGAACATCCTGTAGCTGTGTCAAAAAAGGCGCCAACTAAAAACTCATTTCGCGCGCTGTAATGGCCGAACGAGTCCACCCCCAGCCCCGAGTTTTTTAATAAAAAAAAATACCTCATCTCCCGCTAAATTGTTCCCGCCACTCGGGAATATGAAAGTCGTTATTTAAAAAAAGATTGGCCCTCCGCTATTATTTCAGAATAAATTTTTCACTTAAGCCATTTTCTTAAAGCGTCTCGAGTGTTTTGAATTTTATTGCGCGGGAAATGCCCTTAATGTCAAATTTATACTTGACGTTTCGTTGTTCTTTAATTAAAATTTGAATTATTTTTTCTGTTCGCCTAATGGCGAGGACTTTTATAATTTGATGACATAATTATTTAATAAAAGATTGGGTTTTCTCTCGTTTCTTTTCAAATGCTCGAACAAAATTGCTTTAATTTCGTTTAAGGATCATTTACGTTATTTGATATTTTAGAGAAATTGCTACCCTTCAACAATTTTTTAAGACGTTTCTTATTTATTTCATTTTCTGCCAATTATTTTTAACTTTCTAGTAAAATTGTAGAATCTAATGAGGAGAAAGCTCTTCCATTTGTTATCCTTTATTAATTTACAAAAGGTCAATCTCTATTTTAACTATGTCTTAGTCAGTAATTGCTCTATAAAAAAATATACTGAAAACACTGACATATAGTACGTACTACGTACTAGACTCGACAACGCAACGCAGTGCTCGGTCACATTCAACGTAATCTATATAGCAGCAGTGCACTTAGTCGCCGGCGAGCTCTTCTGTGCGCCAGACGTACAACAATTAAAAACGAAACCAAAAAAAGTCGCAAAAATGCCTAGTTGTGGGTTAAGATACTGCAAAAATTATTCCAGTAACACTTCCAAATGCAACGAAATAACATTTCGTCGGTATTAGCATTCTTTTTTAATTATTTTCAATTAAAATACGAACATTCAATTAGGAAGACGCGCGCCATTTTGCATTATCATAGAGTAGTAGAGTCAGAGGGGAATGTAGGCAGAATACAGATCTATGATAAGACGACGATGAATGAATTACTTACTCACGTAGACGAGTTTGTATTTTGGTAATATTTAAAATATCACGTACATTATACATGCGTACATTATAATAATTTTATTATGGTACATATTTGAAAATATTTAAGTAATTTAAATAAGGTAATTAGCTATAGTGGACTATGGATCCATACTTAATTATAAATTTTATAAAAAAGTTAATTTTTATTTTTATTTTATCTACTTACTCAAATAGATTCTGCATTAAATCGAGTGTAGGCACAAAACTGTGTCACTTCTGCGGTACTGATCTATAGCAATCACCGCCCCGCCTCCCACCCCGCTCATGCCTCAAGTGCGACATGTTTTTTGTTTGTAATAGCTGCTCTAGTACGTAGTACTTACTACCTCAGTGACTGAAAATGGCGGTGATATTTCTAAAACCGCCAAAACACCAAAATTCAGTTTCACCATCGAAGTTTTTATAGGAAATCAAAATAATTACTATACAAATATACATTTCAATTCCCCTTTTCTATTAAACGATAATCTGCCTGTACAATTAAATCATGTTAATTGGCTGGGGTGCGAATCGACAATAAGTTATTTTAGAGCCCTACTTCATTGAGATAGGAGCGAGATTCGTTTAAAAATTACACGAAATAACCTTTTGTGGCAATCGATAAGGTAATTTGAACCTTGATGTGTGAGTATAGAGTTTGAAATGCTTTGGGAATGTGTACAAAGAGATTTCAGATAGCGATATAATGCGATTAACTTCTACTAAGTGACACAACGCTAACGATTCGATATAGAGTTGGGATTTCTTTTGTAGTCGACGTTATTTATGTCTGTTTAATGGTTTCAACGGTGATTATATTCCGAGTGATGTCGCTAATTATTGTACTTTAACTGCCAAATGTACTGAATCCATACTAATATCACCAATGCGAATATGTGTCCGTCTGTCTCTCAGGGTGAAATCTATAGAGCGATCTTAGACTTAACTCAGACTTTACTTCAAACTTTACTTTAAAAAATCTTAGCTAAGCTTAAGCCTAGCAAAATCTTAAGTGAATAGGAGGACCTAACAATGGATGTTGCGACTTGCGTCCTTCTATTCACTTAATATTTTGGTAAGCTTAAGCTTAGCTAAGATTTTTTAAAGTAAAGTTTGAAGTAAAGTCTGAGTTAAGTCTAAGATCGCTCTATAGATTTCACCCTATGTCTCTCAGACTCTGTTACCTCTTCCCGCCCAACCCGCTGTACCGATTTTGCTGGGTATGGAGCTATCTCCATACCCAGCAAAATCGAGGTACTTTGAGTCGGGAAAGCGCCTAGGATTATACTTTTATCCTGGAAAATGTACGGTTCCCGCGCGATAAACGACTTTTAGCGCAACGGAGTTACGGGCGTCATCTTTACCCATGTAGGTAGTATAATAATAATTAATAAATAATAATATTTTGAAGCATAAGAATGTATTCTATATCAAATTGGACCTTCTTTTACATGGGGAAATACTTTGCCCATCCCCGACGGATTGGGGAATGGGGATATCGGCCAGGGTATGTGAGACTCTCCGAGGAACTACCAACTACATCCCCATGGTGCTCCACTCCTCGCTTAAGGCAGAGTTGGCACGGTAGGTTCGTACCTCCCTTAAGGTACCTACCGCAACTCTATCAGCGATGAAGATGGGTCATGGGACCTATGTTATAAAGTTGGCAGGTCAATAAGGTCAATTACGCATATTGCGACAGCTACGCATCAAGTGTTTGACAGCAGTTGCCAGTTATTGCACGCGATATCTGCTGTCTGTGTGTAGAGTTCATTATACATTTTATAACAGACAAATATAATGTGCTGTCAAATGCCTGTTGCATAGTCGTCGCAAGACACGCTTTGACAATAGATAGGTGGTTATGTCATGACCAGTCTAGTCGACACACGACCACATAACATAGGTACATCATCTGCTTATCACTTATGATTTTCGCTGTTGGTACCTATAAAAGTACTACGGCTTATAGCTAGGTATCTACTATCAAATACTATTAAATTGAATGACAAATCCTTATTTCTTTAAACATAGAGATTCTGAGCTTTACAAATTTCTTAAATCCAAGTAAGCTTTTCCTTATTTGGATACGGTTAAAAAACTGCTAATTTTAAAAGTGAATCGGTGTCATGACTTCATAATAACAAATTGCAAAAATAAATAAAGCAGAGGAAAACTACGCAGGAAGTTTGGGTTTTGGCCACAGGATAACCATGTTAATGAGAAATAATTAAAAGGATACTAGAAACTTTAAATAAATATATTACACTACTATACAAGTTTATAATTATCTCTTACCTAATATTTCGGTGGCGCTCAGAGATATTTGACAATAATATTTAAGTTATTTTATGACCACATTGGTAGCCACATTGTTATAAAATGTAGGTACATATGGACTTTATTATCTTCATATCATCATATGAAGCAACAGACAAAGGTAGGTACCTATATGTATTATGTACATGTACATTTAAAGCTACTTTGTTTTTGTGGAGGATTGATGGCAGCTGGTAGTCCAGAACTTAAATTACTAAGAACTTCATTTAACTAGGTACCTTGATATAACGTTGGGAATAATCTTGGCGCTCCTTTTTTTGATGCGCAGGGGAATCGCATCATCGATGCCCCGGCTTGGGGATGTGCCTCAGTTAGCTGAAGCACCCCGGCGACTCCCAGCGAGAAGCAGCAGGCTTACCCACTAAAACCACCTGCGGTTTGCCTTCAGCCGTATACGGAGGGATGTCCTGGATCTGTCTAACGCAGGACTCCCTCCACGACCGGCAGGTCTACCTAAAGGGACGGGACTTACCACCAAGTTAGGGAACGCTTCGGCATCTTGGCGACCCTACCCAACCTAATAAAAAAAGTAATTATTGGTGAGTAAGTAATATCAGAGAAAGGACAAGAAAAAGTATGCACAGAAACCTGTCAGACTCTTCTTGGAATGGAACTATTAGACCAGGAAATGTTTCAGAACCTTCAGTGAATGGAGAGAAAACTGCAACGTCTAATAATCTAAATTGTCGTGATAATCAATAAATGATCTTTAAAGCATTAGATGTATGTAAATGGTAATGTCGAAATTAAAAACTTTTTAGTTATTACCTACTAAGGAACACGACAAGACGATGAGATCTGATAATGATGAAGGTTAAGAATAAGCGAATTCAACCCCAAATGCAAAATATGGTGATTTTATTTGTATGTAAATTAATAACGTCAAAGTTAAAATTAAAGATGTCATCAAACCAGCAAATTAACACATTCGATATTCAAACAGTACTCCGCCAATAGAGATAGCGGGAGGCGAAATTAATTTCCAAGTTGGCAACATTCCCCCGACTGTCGCACAGACACAAAACACCTCACCTAGCCGTGTCATAAACAAATCAACATGGCCGGTCTAGATATTAATGAGACAATAAGACATTAGCTCGCTACAAATGCCTCCGTATTCGCGAATAATTAAATCGTAAAGCCCCTCTCCGCCGCCTACGGCACCCGTCTATTTACTCCTTTTTCATTCAACACAATAGCCACTGCAATCCGACACGCTCACTTCCAACGCGATTCAACTGCAACGCTTCCCACAAGCGATTTCCCACCTTACCTGACGATAAATGAAGTCCATATCCGCCCGACGGCGAATCACGCGATAAGGCGTATTCCACAGAGACCATTAATTTGAGCGCGACGAACCCCGCCTACTTAATATCGCGTTTACACACATGTAGACGCTATCGCCGTCCCGCTCCCTCCGCGCCGCTTATTAAAATTCCTCGCTCGATATCTGCGTCTCGCTCGGCGGAGGCGGGCTGGTATCGCGGTTTTCGCCCCAATACTAGCGCGATTTCCACCGCGCCTAAACGCGCCCGCGTGTGCAGTGACTGTGCATGACGAGTACTCATTAGCGGACGATTTGTTTCGTGTCGATTATGCCAATAATTCGCCGAATCTAGGAATGGCATGTGATCCGGCCGACTGCGCTAGTTATGTGCTGAGATGAAGACGACGTTAGACGAGCGGTCCGAGCCCGCCGAGAGTGGGAAGGGCCGGATATCCTTCAGCGTGGACTCGCTGCTGGGCAGCAAGGATGCGCCCAGGGACACTCCTGATGCCGTCTCCAACGAGGGGGAGAGTGTGGTTGAGTCGGATGAGAGTGACGTGGACATTGAGGATGTAGAGTCCAACGGGGATGAGAGAGATGAGAGAGAGACGGAGGAGGTTGAAAGTAGAGGCGTGGTGGTCCCCCAGCCGCTCCTGCCGAGGCTCTACCAGGGCCACCCGCCGTCGTGGCCCTTCGGTGCCTTCCCCTGGATGGCGCCCAACCACATGTTCAGAGCTGGATCGCCTAATAGTGAGTATTTATTTCTGCCCTCTTTTAGGGTTCCGTACCCAAAGGGTAAAAACGTGACAATATCACTAATTTATTTTAAACAAGCCTTGCGGTAGAGTCATGGGGATGCGGATGGAAAGATGGAAAATGTCAACATACCACTAAAATAAAAATAAAAAATGTGTCAAAAACTGACTTTTCATATTTGCCGGGCGGTTCGCTGCGTTTTACACTTTTCTGAGTTTTTGTTAAATCCAAATATTTTTTGTTTATGGAATAAAAATAATAAGACTTATTTTAGGCATGCAATTGCTTTCCACAAACTTTTATTTCCTAATTTTACTAACGCCGCGGCCTCAATAATTTATTGAAATTAACTTTAATGCAGATGCAGAAAATGTAGAGCCAACAGCAAATTAGGCAAAGAAAGAAGAGAAGAATTTTATCAAAGTTGATCTGGTACTTATAAGCTTAAAATATAAGCTAAAAATTTTAATATTAACAATTTTTATCCGAATGAAACTTTGCAAGTAAAACCGTTCATTCAACTTTTATACAGCAAGAGAATTGTTTAAAAATTTGCATAATAACATTGAGAATTCCTGTAATAAAATTACTAAATCTTTATAACATATATTTTCGAAATGTAGAGTTCTGGACTTTCAGACATGCATAACATAGTCATTATTCAGTGACTTAGGCTGCCTTCACACTAGCGTTTGGCCATACTACAGCGTAGGCGTTCGAAGAACGTCATGCGCAGCGCAGACGCCGCCGCGCCGCGACAACGCGGCGAGTGCGTCGCGTTGTCGTAACGTTTCCTTTGCATAATAATTAATTAAACACTGAGCTAGCGCAGCGCAGACGTTACACAATTTCTTCAGAAACAATCAGGAGAGAGTTCCAGTACGTCCATAATTATGTCCATTGAACGCCTACACTGGACAAACGCTAGTGTGAAGGCAGCCTTAGAGCCTGAATTTGACCCGATATTAAAACAAATTCATACTAATATTATGATATAATATGTATAATAATATATTTGGTATGGAGATACTTTGATTACTTATATACCTACTTTGACATAGTATAGGTACTTATTTCATCTCGGAAAATGTTCGATTCCCGCGCTTAAACGAATTTATTTAGTCATCTAGTTACATAATATTATTTAAGCTTGCTTGGACAATGCCGGGCCGATCACCTGATTGTCAAATATAAAGGATGATCCATGCGTCGGATGGCCATGTAAAAAGTAGGTCCTGCCCTTGATCTTTCGCATATCGTCAGATTATTCGTCCTATTATGACTGGAGTTACAAGTCACTAGTTGTGTATCACTTGAGATTTTTATAGTGCCCTAACGTGTGCGCAACGATAGGGCAAAGTGTCTAAACACACTATGCCAAAGTTCCGCGGCGGAATTTCAAAACAATGCTTAAAGATGCACAAAAAAATAGTTATGAATATGCGATAATGATGATTGATGAATAATTTGAAATCAAATTGATTTTAATAATCTAAAATAATGAAATCATTAGTTGTGGTCACACGGAAGATGTTTCCTCTAATGATTTATAATTTAATAGATAACGATGTAAAGGAGCTTCATGCAAAATGCGGTTGCGGTTTCTTCTGCTTTTATGTAGCAAACTATTAAGATACCTCTGACTGTTTGAAACGTTTGAACGTAGTCAGTCTGCTTGCAGCATAATTTTTCTGACACAAATTTGAAATTACTTGACAGACAAAGACGAATTAACTTTAATAGTTATGGATGATATTTATATATATATATATATAAGTGGAAAAACAACTTTTGTATGAAATAAAAATACATGTTTCAAGTGGTATATTTCAATAAAATATTATATAATAATACAATTTAAATTGAAATCTAAACAAAGGAGGTGTCCTTTTAAACATATTTTATCAAACTCCTGAAAAGGTATTCCAGACGCTGCACAATGATTCTGAAAGAGACGAAAATGTGATTTTTGAAAATTTGGAATGCTATCTTAAAAGCCTGAGCTGATAGAAAGAAAAATTCTCAGAAACATAATAATTATGAAGGTACAGCTTTAAGTTTCAGTTACCAAAACAACTGTTGGTCTGTGTGTTATTATAAAAGGCAAAGTATATTATTGATTAATAATAAGTTATCGGTAACAGTTAGAAAAAATTGCACGCGTTTAAAATAATCGTGCGTTCTTCGCAGTCAGTGTGAAACGCCTTTAGTATTAACATATAATGTTCGTGGGCGTAATTTTTATTGTTTTGCGTAATGTTTACATGTATTAAATATACATACTATAACTCTTCTAGTCAATAATAAATTGTACCTATCTTAATTTACATAATAAGTATTACCTATTATGATTCCGTTTTGATTGATTTTGTTCTACCTTAAAGCAAAGCTAAATATAGGCTGTTATAACTTATAATGCTAACAATAATTTATATGTAACGTATTAACGGCGCAATAAAAAATGTGATAGCATATTTATTTGGTCAAGTTACAATTATATTTTTACAGCCGGATAGGCTATCCACAACTTATCTGACAGATACTCCACACTCTATCTGTCAAAAGAAGTCGTGGATAGCTATTCGGCACTTATCAGGAAGCATTGAAACAGGCCCTTAGTCTCCTGAAAAATCTTCAATAGTTTTTAACCAGCGTCCTAAGTTCTCTACAATTATGTAGAGAACTTAGGACTTATATTAATAAGTAAACGACTTTACTTTTGGAAAAATAACCTTTTTTTAATTTGATGCTAGCAACCCCAATGTCTAGAATTATGTAAAACTTGTATAGTAGGTAGTAGGTACCAATTTAACTTATAAAACCCGACATTACTATTCAAATATACCGCATAATTCCGCAATAAACATAAATAAAACAAATTATTATCTACAAAACGTTGGCACTATCTGTACGAAATAATTTATATTATATAGCAATAACAATTAAAATATTGCTTTAGGTATTCTAAATGTATAATTACACATATCTAGATTCTAGGTCATGTAATAAACTAGTGTTTAACTGTGACTCTACATACGCAAAATGTTAAGGTGATCCCTCACCGGGAGCATTCGCTTGTAATGTAACGTTACAGAGTCATCAGTGAGGGAGGAGAAACGAGCATTACAACGCGCAACTAGTAATGATACAATGTGTAATGTCTTGATACAACTTGTAACATTAATGCTACGTGACAGTGAAGTCAACTTTCTATGAAATGCTCAAACTCGAGTCTATAATGTTACATTACACGCGAGAGCTCGTCGATCATAGATGTAAAGTGCGTCAAGGCTTTATATAAACGTGGGCGGGAGCGCTGCTGGTAATGGAGAACTGTCAAAAATGACCTTTTTGTATGATGGCAGCGTTAGTTCCTTTTTTCGCCACGTTCATTTAAAGCCTTGTGGAGCTGTAGTATTGTAATGTAATGCTCAAAGTCTAAATATTACGTTACATGCGAATGCTCCCAGGGATCCCCACCTTTAGTAGTTTTGCTCTTATTTCACGAATAATAAATACTGTCGAAGAGTAATGACTAATGGCACACCGAATGGCATCCGAATGGCTTATGTCAAAATCTTTATTTTATTACAGTTCTAAAATTATATTTAATATAAAATATATCGCTCTATAGTGGAACGAGCGAGTTCGACTCGCACTTGGCTGATTTTTTGCCTAAGTTACAGAAGGTAATCATGAATCATAATACCCAAAATACTTTGTTCATCCGCTGCAACAAAAACTGCACAATTTATATTTGTTTTTTCGTTTATTTTTATTTAATGTAACATAATATTTTTGGAAGTTGTTTTTGTGTAATTAATAAATGCATGTAATTACTAAAAGTTATAATGCAGAAAAATAATTGGTCGAAATATTCTTTGCCAATCAAAAATATTTGTTTTTGTTGTGTGAATATAATGTTTCATTTAGGAGTTAATTTGAGTACCTAACTGTGGTAAGAGGAATATAACGTTTAATACTGCATTTACACATTCGCGTTCGCCATTCGCCTCGTCATCGACGAAGCATTCGTATACGAATGCTGTCGCGAACTACCGTTCACACATTCGTGGGGACATTCGCACACGAACATGGAGGACGTGTTCATAATAATATTATGATAGCGACGTTGAATGAAAAATATTAAGAAATTTATGATAGCGATATTTTGGTTTCCAAAATATGAGCTCTTCCTTTTTGTCAAATTCTAGGAATTCTAAAATTCGGCCTTCACTCCACTCCATTATTATTACTTATTACGTAATAATAATAATTATACTAAATACTATTAAGTATAATTAATCTGTATTGAAAACCAAAATATTATAGTTCCTTATTATAATATTAGCCCGCCAAGCTGCATAGTAGTTTGTCGGCGGGCTACGCGCTCATAAATACTAAGAAACTAATAAATATAATATAATTACTTACGGTCTTACCACAAAAGATTTAAACATCTGTTGAACAGTTGTTTTGAGACAATTTTGTATGGATTTTTTCTCTAATCAACTGTTCAATGGGTGTTTAAATCTTTTGTAGTAAGACCGTTATACTTTAACAACAAAATATTATAAAATTTTTGTATAATACGTTAATCTTAAATTATGGCTTAAGTTTTCACAATGGTACGAGTACACGCATATGTGGCATTAGTAAGAACAGAAACGACTGTAATAACTAATAACATTGTACTAACATTATTATAATAATAACATGATAACATTATAATATTATACAGTTGTACATTGTACTAAAAATAGGCTAATTTTCAGTACAGTGTACTTAAGTCAAATATGTATGTTCAGCTTTGTACACGTCCTGTAGGGTCGGACGCTAGCTGTCAACAGTCAACTGAATGTAGGCGAATGTGTAAACAGTAAGTTCGTATTCGCTATTCGTGCCCTTTGATTCGCGTCCGAAAAACCGCTCTCAACGCGAATGCCACGAATTGCGAGGCGAAGTGCGAGGCGAATAGCGAGAGCCTGTTTACACATTCGTGTTCGTTATTCGCCTCGTGATTCGCCTCGCTATTCGTGCGAATGTATAAATGCGGTATAAGGCGACGCGACGCCTTAATAATTTGGCTGTAGCGATATCGATTTTTCTCAGCAATGACTAAAGCTAAGAAATTAAAGTTCATTGTCAGTATTCATCATGTCTATGTCTTTGAATTACCCATTAAACATAACACGATTGGTCAACTTTAAAAAGTTAAAACATCCAATAATCAATCAAAATACCTCTGCAAAAAAGGGATTGAGTGATTTAAGCTTCCAAAATTTGTACATAGCTTGGTTCAAGCATACACTTTAATTTGCCAATATAGCATATAATATATGAATTAATGTATTCATGGTTTTTAAATCACGCGACAAAAACCACTTTTTCGCTACGCCCTTTCCATTTTTAACCGACTTCCAAAAAACGAGGAGGTTATATGTTCGGCTGTGGATATTTTTTTTTTTTTTTTTTTTTTTTTTTTTTTTTTTTTTTTTTTTGTATGTTCAACGATTACTCCGCCGTTTGTGAACCGATTTTCGAAATTTTTGTTTTGTTGTATTAGGTTTCACTCCAATTTGGTCCCATTTTCACAAAGGTGGTGACCTGATGATGGGATCCATGAGTAATCGAGGGAACTCCTCGAAATTTATATGGAAACATATGGTGATTTTGGTTTTATGTGAAGTGTACTAAGAATATGCTACCAAAAAGTCAAATATTGGGTCAAGGTATACCATGGTTTCGAAGATGCTGAGAGAACTCCTGACTCCTTATAGATACACGTTTGGGAGTTTCGGCGTTGTTTTAAGAACAGAAAGCATATGCTACTATGCAATTAATATTCATCATCATAATCATAATCATCGTCATCATCATCATTACCACGTCGTGTTAAGGTCACCAATGTCTCATGGCACAGAATAGATAGTAGTACAAGGCATAGGTATGGATATACTAACTCGTAATAATAATTTTCTATTGTTACCAACAACACCTGTTTGTTTAATACACGGCGGTCGGCGATACAGAGGCGACGGTGTCGCGCGGGCGGTGCTTGGCGGCAGATGACAGATTGAATATTTTACTACTTTATATTATACAGATCGAATACTTTACTAACTACTGTTCACTTCACTGATAATATATTATTTTGTGAGTGTGAGTTGTGACTCTTAATGTATAGAAAAGACGTCATACGCCTAAAACTGGTCTTATGGTTCTGTAGGGTTACCCTGGGACGTTAATCCCTCTGGCGTATTATCAATTAAGACAACCAGTGCGTGTGAGCGAGAAGAAAAAGCTTATTGTAGCGAATTAGTTATATCAAATGAGTCGAGTAAGCGATACCGCGATGCAGAAGCTTAACAACGACATCTGTTGTTGAATTGCAGAACTAAATTTTCTTAGAAAATATAAAGTTTACAAATCTCAACACTTAACAAATTGTAATAAAATACGTAAAATATACACGAAGGTTTACCTACTAGTGTAACTAAAAAGAGTGAAATTATTATTATTTTTAACAAAAAATTAAAACCGACTTCCAAGGTAAAAACAATAATAACATTAATATGAACTAAAAAGTATTAAATAATTTTTACTATCTAATAGTGCCCTTTTCCGAATTCGGCTAAACCTCAACTATTTCTGTACTCACTCTTCATAATTTTGAAGTCGGTGCCAGTTCCAAAACTTTCAAATATTCTGTCAGAGGACTGAAGATTCAGCTATCTGGTACCGACTTCAAAATAATGAAGAGTGAGTACAGAAATAGTTGAGGTTTAGCCGAATTCGGAAAAGGGCACTATTAGATAGTAAAAATTATTTAATACTTTTTAGTTCATATTAATGTTATTATTGTTTTTACCTTGGAAGTCGGTTTTAATTTTTTGTTAAAAATAATAATTTGTTGCTGTTCAATTGCAAAAACTACCGTAAATATAGAGACGATTTATTATATTTTGAGGTTATTTTGAGACGATCGTTATAATAATTAGGACTGAAATAACATTTAATAGCGTTTACAACTGCATAAGGTAATTATTATGTACCATTGTTTTCGTAACAAATATGTGAATTAATGGAACCCTCGCTACTTCACATACACATACATCTATGATCTATAACCACTACGCATACGGTATATTAGACATATTTTATTTACAAGATGACGCCCGCAACTCCGTTGCGTCAAAATTTGTTTATCGCACGTAAACCGTATTATTTGACTCCGAAATTAAAAGTATTTTATGTCCGTTCTCGGGACTCTAAGTATCTTTATATCCGTCAATTTCGGTTCAGCGGTTGAAGCGTGAAGAGGTAACAGACAGACAGATAGACACACTTTCACATTTATGATATTAGTGTGGATCAAACACAGTAATCTACTTTAGGAACATAAATATTATCACATTTTTATTGTGCTCAAGAAACATTTACATATTTTAATAAATATTGAATACGGTAGATACATTAAGACGAGACAAATGATCTCTTATTTCTAGGGGTGGGCAGAAATTCGTTTATAATTCGGTTTAACCGAACTTCGGCAGCTTGAACCGAACTTCGTCATTCGGCCGAATTTCGGTCAAAATGCCGAACATTCGGCACTAAATATACTTGCACTGTCATAATAGAAATTATTGAAAAAAAACATAAGTATCTGTAGCAACAGTGAAATAAAATAAGTGTGATATAAATAATCATACGTGATAAATAAAAAACTTAAATTGGCCTTTTAACTGTACCAGTTTAAAAAATCTTTGATTATTAACAAACAAAACACAAAATTAAACCGCTCTTCTAACTAACCAAACCTGCAGCCTTAGAAATCTTTCTTACTAAACAAAAAACTAATTTTTTCTGCACATCTCAACAAGTCTTAGAAATCTTTTTTACTTAATCAAAAACAAAAATTAAACTACTTTTCTTAACAATAATAACCAACCATTAGAAATCTCTCTTACCTAGTCAGACTCAGAAGTCAGAACTCAAAACACACAATGAAACTGGAAGATCTTAATAATGAGTTTTAGAAATCTTTGCATAGGTAGGTGCTTAATAAAAATACTAAATTATATTGGTCTCCTTAATAGTGGGCGCCGCGGAGTGCGGGCGGGGCACATAATTTATTCTAGCAATATTTGCAGCAAGTGCGTAAACAACAAACACGAAAAAGCGCGGCGCTGAACCGAAGTTCGGCCGAACTTCGGCCGAATTTTTCTTTTTTACCGAATGTTCGGCCGAAGTTCGTATTCGGTTCAAACCACATTCGGCCCATTACTACTTATTTCTAATAAGAAATCTCTTCCAGCAGCCCTACGGAGAGAGATAGGATTAGGACAGCAGATAGGACGTGCACAATTATTGCATGCACATGTCAACCTCTTAAGTCCAAGGTCATGTACTAATCAATTAAAAAATATATTATATTGTCTCGAAACTATTTTACATCTGCTTAAGTTTTGTAATCAATTAAATATACAAACACTATAATGGAGGTCGTAAATTATAATTATGTCGGCCAAATGAAGACATAAAATGGCGTACTTGTCAAAATGTAATAGAGCGCCATAAATTTGACATTTGACGACCTGTCAGCTTTGAATATAGTTAAAATAATTTACGTTGCGTTCCGCGACTTATAATGGATTCTGATTTTTATCGCGAAGGCTCTTCTGATTCATGAGGATAATCACTAATCAGAATAAATTGAGACAGCAAGTTTAATCATACGTGAATTATTTCATAATAGTTCACGTATGATTAAACTTGGTGAGCCATCATGAAGCAGAATCAAGGCAAAAAGTCACGGAGCCCAAAACATCCCCAATTCGTTGTGGGGTTTTAGGTGGTGTCTTCGAAAATTAAAGACATGTTCTTCTACAGTACGTTCGAGATCGCCAGTATTTGCCCAACGTGTATAAAAGCATAGGAAATTATTAGCCACGCTATGTACGACGAAGGGTCTATTCAGACTGCAAACACGACGCCTAGATGCATAATATTTTCTTTTGTATTCAATTAACAGACATGCATGACGTCTCACATAATAATAATTGAAGTCTGTCAAATCCAAACAAATTTAGAAATGCATCTACGCGTTACGTTGCGGTCTGAATTGACCCTTAACTAGTAAATATTTAGTTATCTGTGGCCGATATAGAGAGCCGACTTTGTTTACTGAATAGTGTGTTAGTTGTTACTGTCGCACACAGAGACTTAATTACTTAACAGTAATTAAATTGAGATTTGACATAATATTAAGCCGCTTACATTATCTGTCAAACTCCTCATTAAATTGAAGTTTAATCTTTATTAAATATAGCTGAGTGCGGCAGCATAAAGCCCCATCCCCACTCGCGTGCGAACCGCGCGCGACGCCGCGAAATTTCCGCGAAACGTGAGTGTGGATCCGGTTCGCATATTTTTCGCACTTCGCGGCTGGTTCCCCGGCCGCATCCACACTCGCACGCGGACCGTGCGCGACGCCGCGGCGCCGCGAAATTTCTGCGAAGCATGAGTGTGGATCCGATTCGCATATGTCTCGCACTTCGCGGCCCGTTCCCCGAATGTTGTCGGTTTTTTGTCCCGCGACAAAGGGTTTTTTTTTAATCTTTATTTTAATAAGGGCTTTTGCCATACAAGACATGCCAGCATTGTTTAGTGAACAGATAATACAGTCTGTCAAGATTCAAGAAAGAGTAGACGCGCGGAATTTTGCTGGGAATACGAAAGAGTGCCGTTGTGTTTTTGTATTATTTTCCTAAAATTGTGTTATTTCGGTTTTTAATGTGTAATGTTGGTAGAATATTAACCATTACGTATTACGATTTACGTACGTCCTCACAGAAAACGGCGTTGACGTGGGAGAGCCATGCTTCGGCATGAATGGGCCGGCTCGACCGGAAAAATACCACGTCCTCACAGAAAACCGGCGTGAAACAGCGCTTGCGCTGTGTTTCGCCGAGTGAGTGAGTTTACCGGAGACCCAATCCCCTACCCTTTTCCCTTCCGTACCCTCCCCTATTCCCTTCCCTACCTTCCCCTATTACCCCTTAATCAGAAGAGCTGCAGGTGCGTTGCCAGCCTTGGCAACGCACCTGCAGCTCTTCTGATGCTGCGAGTGTCCATGGGCGACGGAAGTTGCTTTCCATCAGGTGACCCGTTTGCTCGTTTGCCCCCTTATTTCATAAAAAACATTAAAAATTTGATGTCGTGCACAAGTGTGGGCAAGTGATACAACTTCAAGAAACGTGCCATTTTGTGTTCCCTCCAAAACTCCGTCGAAAGTTTTAGTAAAGGGTCTACCACTTTACTAAAACAACTGACTTGACTCGTTGACTTTACTGACTACTTTTTAACCGACTTCAAAAAAAGGAGGTTATCAATAATTCGACGCGTATGTATGTAATATTTCCAGAATTGTCCAGTTTTTTTATATTTTAATCTATAGCAGCTTCTGAACAAATGTGCCAAATTTCGAAAGTGTATGTATGTATGTATTTGGCATCACACAGCATTATAATATTATGATATTAAGGGCATTCCGTCCGGAGATTCCGTAATTGACCGTATTTAAAACCTTATAAACTCATAATCTGAAAGGTACAAAGTTATAATAAAAATACAGCAATAATCTTCAGTATATCAACATTCTTTTTGTCGTTTTAAATTTTCTATTTTTGTTTCTTATACTCATGATATCAGCTTCCAAAGTAATACCAATTTGTTAAAATTCAAGCATACATTCAGCATCTCCTTAGGATTTACAAATTACTTTTTTTTGAAACTCACGCGAATAGATCGACAATATCATAAACTACATATTCGCCGTTTTAAATTTTTTTTAGGACAATTTTGAACTAAGATAAGTAAAAATAATAGGGTTTTGGCGCGATCTCGGCAACGCGGCAAATGTATGGCCAAGGTCGTTTGCTCGGGGGATGGCCTTAATGTAACTAGATCACAATAACTGTACCACTCAATACTGTTTATTATTATGATGTTTCGTGTAATGCTGGAAATAAAAGTATTCTTATTATTATTCTTATGTACGTATGTATGTTTTTATGTTTGTGCGCGCATATCTCTGGAACTACAAGTCCGATTTAAGTGATTCTTTTTTTGTTGTACTAGGTATTGTTCAATTTAGGGAATGCTGCAAGTTTCATCAAAATCGGTTCAGTAGTTTTTGAGATAGGGAATTTTAATGCTACGTAATTATTTACGTTGAAGTCGGTTTTATCTTTTTAAAATACTATTTTTAGACTTTTACTAGACTTTTGACTTGACGATCATCTGGAAAAACAACTTTTTGTAAACTTTTCACGATTTTTTTCCCGCCATATTTTACTTGACACTGGCCATTCTTAAACAGCCGAGTGCCATATTATGAAAAAAGTAGACGCGCGGGAAATTTTTCAAATAAAGAACGCCTACACTGCGGACATGTCGCGAACTTTGAGAGGATTTGGTAGTAATGTGCGATCCGCGCCGCGATTTGCACCGCGATCCGCGCCGCGATCCGCGCCGCGGTCCGCGGCGTGCCTTCGCGCGCGAGTGTGGATCGGCAGGTAGTAATGTGCGATCCGCGCCGCGATTTGCGCCGCGATCCGCGCCGCGATCCGCGCCGCGGTCCGCGGCGTGCCTTCGCGCGCGAGTGTGGATCGGCAGTAAGTCGTTTTAGGCAATAGCAACATTATATAGCTTAGGTATTATTTACTTAAGGCCACAAAAAATATCACCTTCTACAACTTATGTGCATTTGTATGCAGTAATTATCCAAATATTATTGCCAATTTTTTGCAGTTTACCCATTTTAATAATTACACAGGCAAAAACTGACCTCATAGAGGTTACACAGTACACTTAATTTTTTTTTTAACAATAATTATTTACGTTTTTATTTGCCAAAATTGCAAACTCTGACAATTTATAGTATCTAAGGTACCTAATCATCTTTTGCTATACAAAAAGTTAAAGTTGAATCATCTACTATTTAAAAGAAGTTTGTTTACGTCAAATGGGCTTCGGAATTGTTGGACTGATTTTCATGAAGTTTGGCAAAGACGTAGAGTAAACCACGTGGTAGGGCAATAGGCTATTTTCGATTGCGGAAAAATTTACGGTCCCGCGGGATTTCAGTTACACGAATGAATGCGTAAGTTCTTGACACTCGCGAAAAACGTCTAGTAATAATTAATGTTTACCTATTGTATACTGTGTAGTATAGTAGCCTTTTCTAAGTTTTGAAATTATTGTTCATACATTATTTCCTTACAAATAAACACATTTATGAAAATCGAATCAACATTTCGTAACTCATCCATAATCACTGAGTGCTACCTAAAAATTTCAATTCATCGATTTCAGCTGTATTGTTAACAATTTGTGTAATAATAAATTATTATTAATTTATGTATCTATTTGTTTTGCATATTAAAAGAAAGCGATATACGATCGTTAAGTTCAATGTTACGATACGAAAACCTATAAAATGTTGCTACAGGTTCATTGGTAAGTTGCCTTTTCCCCTTTCTTTGAAACTATTCAACTATGTATATAATGTTATGTTAAAGTGGGGTACGATTTCCGAATAGGTGCTAGGTTTGTGTAAATATTATATACAATAGAAACCTACACTTTTAAATACGCTAATAAAGACTGGTCCAAAAACTGGTCCTAATGAACTCCTTACATTTTAGGATAAAAAAATAATGGAACGCATACTAAAGACTATTTGACAAGCATTATTTATGCCACTACATATTCTTAAAATATTATCCTGGATAATAACTGTACATATTTCATGCTTTATTTCCAAACGTAATTTTTTCTTGATGTTTCTACTCAAACGCTTTACGCTTCGATCAAATATATACAAGATACACAGTCTCATACAAAACCTCTCGAAAATCTGTCGCCGAGTAATTGAGTTCAAAAAAGTATACATTTATCTAATATCAACCTTAATCATAGTAATTATTAAAGATCTTTTTATAAAACAATGTACATTTGTGTTTACAAAGCAATAAATTTTTACGTCCGATGCACGCTTCATACTAAATTCAACCATCCGCGTATATGTCTTAAAGTTCAAATTATTACAGAGCCAAAAAATCACTCTAATTTTATGGCCGAAATTCGCCGCTGGAACAGGGCGAAGTGAAGTATGAGAGGAGTCGAACTGTTCAAAATTTTTTTGTTGAATGTAATAATTTAATAGTCCATTTTTTAATTTTTCCCAAGTTTAATGTATAAAGTGTGGACTAATTATTTTTTATATGTAATATTATGTTGTTCTAATATGTCTAATTTTATAATTAACTAAAATATAAGTGTATACATTGAATATAAATGCTTAGAACATACAACGCTCGCTTAAGTCGGCTTGAAAAATTCTTCGCATCTTTGCCGTGCTATAACTGATATCCAATTTCCACATCTAACTGGATCTCGAGGAAACCTAAAAAAAATAATTCCTCAATAAAAAAAATAATAAATAATAGCGACTCCATCAAAGGGAACAGAAACACAGCTTATAACCCGAACATTTCAAGTGGGCATGATAAACTACGATAAGTACCTTTAGTATGAGTATTCGCAATTGAGATGGTTTATACCTCGTCTTGATTTATTTAAAACTTAATTTTCAAATAGTTTTTTGGCGATTTCTTAACGTAATACTAATATTAACAATACAATTGTAAGAAATATATTAGGATAAAATTAATACTTACCGGAAATATGAAATTCCATAATTTTTTTGCGTTTTAGACGTACGATTTTTACAATAATTAAACGAGCACTAAGGCATGTTTCCCGGCGGAGCGTTCGAGCACTACTAAATCAAAAGTGCACCAGAATGTTGCGTTTGGTGCTCTTTTAGTGAGGTCGTTTTTTGCCGCGGACTGTGTATCTTGTATATTAGTGATCGAAGGCTTTACGTAAGTAATTTGAAAGAAACATTGCTGTAAATTATGCTACTGAAGTAAATTGTATGATGCTTTGCTATTGAAATTAACCCAAAGGTTTACAATTTGACCCTAATTGTTAAACCATTAAAAAATTAACTGAAATTATAATAATTATAGACGTAATACGTTCGTGGTATTGTAATAACAAATGGAGCGAAGACAATGAGTATGTCAATAAATTGTGACCCCTGGGTCGGGATGTATAATGCATGACGTTGACGAAGGAAAACTACTCATTGGAATTAAAATTCACTATCAATTAATGCTTTATTGGTCTCAACAAATAATGTTTTAGAATGTTACTAAGAAATCTTGCTCAAAAACATAATATTATCTTATGGCCTTTTCTCAGGTATTCGTAATAATAATTTGCGTGTTTTACAAATTCACAAGAATGATTTAAACAAAATAATTTTATGTGAACCATAGACATATGTGTAGACAGGGCATGTTGAGAAAAAAAACTTCATCGAGGGTGCTTGGGTTTTGGGTTAATTTCTCCGTAGAGTTACATACGAGAATTTTGAAGAGTCAGTAAAATGTAATGTAGACTAACTTAAAACAGAAATTAAATTGACCCCGAACGGGAATTGGGCACAAATCAGGCTAATTATAATACTCAGAAGTTCATTAAGATTCATAATTGCATCTTCAGAAGCTAAATTAGGTAATTAAAATTTTAACTACAAGATGCAGTTTGCAAGAGGTAGTCAGAATGACGTAAACAACCGAAATTAATATATCATAATTGTTATGAATTATATCCTCTACCCGCTATTTACATAAAGACAAAAACATATTTGGCAAGAATTTATAAACAAATTAAACATTTTAGGTATTTTTATTAGTCATAATTATACCTCATTCTTGTGACTCGCTAATTTTAGCCTTAGCTTAGTAACGGAAAAGAATAATGATAAGTCATGTTATTTTTTGCAACCTGACAAGCTTTGATGAAAATAGGAAGGCCGTCAGTGTCCTAGATAGCGTTAGGTCTTGTAAGTTGGCACTCCTGTCAAGATAAACGCGCACCTTTGATAGATAATTAACACATTCGTTATTTTAATATCGTTATTAATATGTTCGAAATAGTGTTGACAAGCCAAGGCAACTTATTAATAGAATTTGTTTATTTTCAAGGCAAGCCTATTTTATTCTAAATACTAATGATGCCAACTAGAAAGGTACAATCAAATTAATTAGTACAAATGTTGTATTCGGGAATAGATTTATTAAATAATCTCTTGTCGTTGGCAAAAAGTTTTCGTGACAAAATTATTCGTGACACGACTTTTTACAAAAAATCTTCATACAAGAACATGTACTTATCGCGAATATTCGCGAGGCAGATATAAATTTCAAAGTTTCTTTAAATTTAATGGCCACAACCAACCCCAAAATGGGGCAATTGACTTGACCACATAATTTCCCCCGATGAGCCACGTCTAATATACGTATTTACGCGTGTACGATATTTCCACTAATTCGATAATATTTTTAAAAGTAACAGTCACAATTATAGACATAACTCTGTCTACTCTGGTAGAGCTATCGATGTTCATCTATATACCTACTTAAATCGATCCTCCATATTTTTAACCGACTTCTAAAAAACGAGGAGGTTATATGTTCGGCTGTGGATATATATTTTTTTGTATGTTCAACGATTACTCCGCCGTTTGTGAACCGATTTTCGAAATTTTTGTTTTGTTGTATTAGGTTTCACTCCAATTTGGTATCATGTTCACAAAAGTGGTGACCTGATGATGGGATCCAGGAATAATCGAGGGAACTCCTCAAAATTTATATGGAAACATATGGTAATTTTGGTTTTATGTGAAGTGTACTAAGAATATACTACCAAAGAATCAAATATTGGGTCAAGGTATACCATGGTTTCGAAGATGCTGAGAGAACTCCTGACTCCTTATAGATACACGTTTGGGAGTTTCGGCGTTGTTTTAAGAACAGAAAGCATATTATGCTACCACGCAATTAAAATTCATCATCATCATCATCGTCATCATCATCATTACCACGTCGTGTTAAGGTCACCAGTGTCTCATGGCACAAAATAGATAATAGTACAACTTACAAGGCATAGGTGTGGATACAATAATAATAATTATGTACATAACAACACCAATTATTAATATAGGCTGTTTATACACGGCGGTCGGTGCGGCGTCGCCGCACGCCGCCGCGCGCTGCGCGGCGTGTGCGTAAACATCGCGGCATTGCGTCGTACCTATTCAAGTTCTAATGTCAGGGCATGCCGCGCTGCGAGCATTTTGAGTGTCATAATATGATTTTAAACTTTATCTTCATTAATGTAGTACAATATAGTATCGCTTGAGAAAGGCGCAGGCGGCCGCGAGGCCGGCTTTCCAAGTTTCTCATGCGATAGTACTATGTATTACAATAATGAAGGTAAAGATTAATAACATAATATTATTATGACACTGAAAATATACTCGCCACGCCGCTGGGTGTGATTCGGCTCATCCTTCGATCGCGGATTCTTGGAAATCTATTGTTCTGGCGGCCGCTTGGGAGTTGAAGCGTTAAATTGTTAAATTACCTAGCACGCATAGGGTTGTGTTCACTTAAATTTTTTTTAATGTATTGTTTAAATTTATCTACCCGATATTTGGGCCTTGGGGTATACAAACAAATAACAGTCTTAACAAATTGTAATAAGATACGTAGAATAGACGCAGTAATTCGACGCGTAGGGTGGTCACTAAGTCTCTACTCACTAGTTCACTATCACCAACGACCACTTATAAACTCGCGGACTATGACGGAGGTCATCTTGGAAGGTTAATTAATATTTCTAATAACAATACGAAATCAATAATTACCACTCAAAATGTTGACAATTCAAATTTCATTGCTCACTGCTCACACCAATGGTGACACATTTCTGATTTCACACAGCCAATACAACTATATAAAACTCCTACGTACTAGCGATACTGCGATTCAGGAGCACCTCAGCGAAATCTATTGAATATATCGTGTAACTAAAACGATATGAACAACAATCGGAGTTCGGACAAGCGATAGCGCCGACAGAGCGCCTCAATGACATATAGTGAAGACAATATAAAACTTTTTTTATACAATTTAAATTGGCACTAATTATAGTTTATCTACTAGGTAACTAAAAAGAGTGAAATTATTATTTTTAACAAAAAATGAAAACCGACTTCCAAGGTAAAAACAATAATAACATTCTTATAATATGAACTAAAAACTAAAAAGTATTAAATAATTTTCCTCTCTAAATGTGCCTTTTTCCTTTCATTTAAACCTCAAGCTAAACCTCAACTATTTCTGTACTCAACCTTCATAATTTTGAAGTCGGTGCCAGTTCCATAAGTTTCAAATTTTCTGTCAAAGAAAATATAAAGATTCAGCTATATCTGGTACCGACTTCAAAATGATGAAGGTTGAGTACAGAAATAGTTGAGGTTTAGCTGAATTCGGAAAAAGGCACATTTAGAGAGGAAAATTATTTAATACTTTTTAGTTTTTAGTTCATATTATAAGAATGTTATTATTGTTTTTACCTTGGAAGTCGGTTTTAATTTTTTGTTAAAAATAATATCGATATCGATTTATCTCGCTGCGATACAGAAGCTCTAATTGAGCGATATTCTCGAAAATTCCAGTGAGGCGCCATCTTGTTTTGACGGGATCATGTTAACGCTAATTGTCAACATCCGTTGAATTATTTAACGATGCCCATTGGCCTGTCAATCATCGTCAAACGAACTTTCATAACTTGACGCATCGACAGTAGTGCTGTACTTGTCGATGTTATGACTTATTCAGTTCGATATAATTAGTGCTAAGGGTCAGCTCATATAGCAACGTGAAGCGATTTTAGATGAGCCATTCAAAAATAAATTTTATGACCTAAAATCTTCGATCACTAATATACAAGATACACAGTCTCATACAAAACCTCTCGAAAATCTGTCCCCGAGTAATAGAGTTTAATGAAGTATACCTACATTTATCTAAAATCAACCTTAATTATAGTAATTATTAAAGATCTTTTTATAAAACAATGAACATTTGTGTTTACAAAGCAATAAAATTTTTACGTCCGATGCACGCTTCATACTAAATTCAACCATCCGCGTATATGATTTAAGTTCAAATTTGTATAGTGCCAAAAAAAAAATCCAATTTTACGACCGAAATTCGCCGCTGGAACAGGGCGAAGTGAAGTATGAGTGGAGTCGAACTGTTCAAATTTTTTTTGTTGATTGTAATTTGTAATAATTTTAATAGTCCATTTTTTTATTTTTCCGAAGTTTAATGTATAAAGTGAGGAGTAATTATTTTTTACTTGTAATATTATGTTGTTCTAATGTTATGTCTAATTTTATCATTAACCAAAATATACATAAGTGTACATACATTTTCCGATAGGCCACAAAGGACAACTCACATCACCCAACGCCCATACTTTTTAACCTACTTAAAAAATCCTTAATGGGAACTATATTTGATCGAAGATGGGAACATAATATTATTACCACATCTAACTGGATCTCGAGGAAACCTGAAAAAAATCCTCAATAAAAAAATAATAGTAATAGCGACTCCATCAAATGGAACAGAATCATAGCTTATAACCCGAACATTTCAAGTGGGCATGATAAACTACGATAAGTACCTTTAGTATGAGTATTCGCAATTGAGATGGTTTATACCTGGTGTTGATTTATTTACAATTTAATTTTAAAACTGTCTTTTGGTGATTTCTTAAAGAAATACCAATATTTACAATACAATTGTAAGAAATATATTAGGATAAAATTAATACTTACCGGAAATATGAAATTCCATCCTTTTTTTTGGTTTTAGACGTATGATTTCTACAATTATTAAACGCGCACCGAGGCATGTTTCCCGGCGGAGCGTTCGAGCACTACTAAATCAAAAGTGCACCAGAATGTTGAGTTTGGTGCTCTTTTGGTGAGGTCGTTTTTTGCCGCGGATTGTGTATCTTGTATATTAGTGATCGAAGAGTAAAAAATAATTATTTTTTACTTGTAATATTATGTTGTTCTAATGTTATGTCTAATTTTATCATTAACCAAAATATACATAAGTGTACATACATTTTCCGATAGGCCACAAAGGACAACTCACATCACCCAACGCCCATACTTTTTAACCTACTTAATAAATCCTTAATGGGAACTATATTTGATCGAAGATGGGAACATAATATTATTACCACATCTAACTGGATCTCGAGGAAACCTGAAATAAATCCTCAATAAAAAAATAATAGTAATAGCGACTCCATCAAATGGAACAGAAACATAGCTTATAACCCGAACATTTCAAGTGGGCATGATAAACTACGATAAGTACCTTTAGTATGAGTATTCGCAATTGAGATGGTTTATACCTGGTGTTGATTTATTTACAACTTAATTTTAAAACTGTCTTTTGGTGATTTCTTAAAGAAATACCAATATTTACAATACAATTGTAAGAAATATATTAGGATAAAATTAATACTTACCGGAAATATGAAATTCCATCCTTTTTTTTTGGTTTTAGACGTATGATTTCTACAATTATTAAACGCGCACCGAGGCATGTTTCCCGGCGGAGCGTTCGAGCACTACTAAATCAAAAGTGCACCAGAATGTTGAGTTTGGTGCTCTTTTGGTGAGGTCGTTTTTTGCCGCGGATTGTGTATCTTGTATATTAGTGATCGAAGCCTAAAATGAATTGACAGATTTGCCGCTAGCGGTGTTGCTAGAGGTGGCTTTCTATTCCAATTTTGAATTGCAAAAATGCATCGCGTCGCCTCGTCGTGTTGTCACTTGACTTTTGTACGCTAGTCGCTACCAAAAGGGATGGTATAGGCTACGCACAACTTTACATCGCTCGGCTAAACTTAAGAACAGATGCATGAGAATTCAGAACAAAATTTACCAAAAACAACTATAAACCATACAATTATTATAACCTTCTATAAACATCCACCAATAAGGACCGTCTGATCAAGGGCCTATGTTTGCAGAATTTGGTTATGACTTATTCAGTAAACAATTACTGCTCGTTACGCGCTATTATAGGGATGGTAATTGCATCGAAATTCCAGCGAATAGTAATTAAATTTTATCGATGAATACGGCAATAGCTGGTAGGAGACATAAAAATAGTTGCATAAAGAATACTAGAGGAATATTTTTAACAATTATTTATATTTAAATGCCAACTATTTACTCTACTAGGTACATAATAATATTATTATGGCGAAGTATTTGACAAAAGATAAGCCATTCATTTCAATGGCAATAACGCCTTTGCCACTCATCAAATACTGTAGGGCCTGGGACATTTTAAATATCAATAGTTGCCCAAACACATATTATGGCATTAAACAATATGCAACATAGCCTAGTCCTTAGGAATGAACAGGTCAATACTCAATACATCTGGGAATATGTTCGGGCTCCTCACAATCTTTTTCTCCACCGTACGTCCATATATTAATGTACTTGAGATCAGAAATATCATTGGTACACGCCTCCAGCCGGGATTGAACCTGCACCGTCTCGGGTGCAAACCAGGGTGATTTTTAAAGGATTTTCAAAGTTTTTACAGTGAAATTTCTTCATGTCTGCAAAGCTTTAAAGAACGATAAGTTATAGCTATGGCTATAGACATCTATAAGACCTTATCTCCAACACCTACATTCTAGAATACTCCTTCAGGATCCAATTAGTTTCGTATCAACATTTATAAAACTATGTAATGATTGGCCACTGGATATGGGTTTTTCTGTTGATGGCATCCGGTTGGCACTTGGCTTTTGTAAAAAAAACCTTGCTACACGCTTCTGCCTGCAGTATTTAAGAATTTCCCGCTTCTTCCTGTAGTATCTAGCTGTAGTAGTAGATTTCTTATAAGCTGCGTAAACGCTGATGCTGCCGCACTCAGAGCCATACATTTTCTGTCTAACTCTTCATTACCAAGTACGTACTGAACTATTGACAACGGTTAACAATTAACAAACTTTTTACGAGAATATGGGTCAGTTCATATTGCAAAGTGACGAGGCAATGCAATGAATGAGCCATTCTTAACCGAACTTTATTTTCTACATAAGAAGATACACATTAAATTGACATATCCCGCGCGCCCGCGATGTTGACCTGCCTATTCCAATTTTGGACAACGCATTTAAAAAATTATCTCATTTAGACCATTGAATGAATCGCTCAAAGGGGGGTCTAGAGTGCGTGAGCGGGATTGTGAGTTTTTTTTTCGGAAACGTGTACAGAGTAACTAGTTCATAAACATACTAAAAGTCCTGGACACTAGGGGTACTGGCGGAGTGGGGGGAGGGGGGGGGAAAGAGCCCATTTTTGTGTTTTTCGCTTATATCTCAAAATTGGTGCGTTCTAGAGAAAAACTTTCAAAGAGTAGATAAAAGACCATAAAATTATCTACAAATTGCACCTAAACATTTTTAAAATGTCCTACCGTTTTCCTGTTACATCTTTTCGAAAAGTAGGGGTAAAATGGGGAAAATGTCCATTTTCGTGTTTTTCAGTCATATCTCAAAATTGGTGCATTCTAGAGAAAACTTTCAAAAAATAGTTGAAAGACCATTAAATTATCTAAAATAGCACCTAAAACATTTTTAAAATGTCCTACCGTTTTCGAGTTACATCTTTTCGAAAATGAGTTTTTTTTTTAACTTATTAGCTGCTGGTCTATAACTTATTAGTTGGCCCGGCATTAAATACACCTACACTATCTCTATTCTATTCCTGCCCTATCCTTACCCTACCCTACACCTGGACTTTAACACTTTAATCTACATCTGACTTAACATCTGATCATCGTGCTCTTTATAAATTCGGTGTCTCACATGATTTTTTTCATTCTTTTAGCTTGAGAGGGTTCTGGTTCTTCCTCTGTCATTTGTTCATCCTCATTGGTAGGCGTTTCTTGAAGCTCTTCATCATCATTATCGTCTTCTTCATTAAAAGATATGCCGTTGAGGCATTTTCCTTCACAATGAAGGCATGCCGCTGAACAATTGAGCATTGCTTTTCTGCACCCACATTTGCCACTGCTACAGTCTTTTGTGCAGCAGCAAAATATTGTTTATAGTAGTGTCTTGGGGGCTAGTGCGTCTTCAGTTTTGATGGGTTCAAGTATGTTTTGTGTAGATTTCCATCCTCACATTTCTGGAGGCAGAGGATTAGCTCACTCCCACCAACTAAAAGTGCAGCTAAACAACATTCCCGGCGCACCTACTACCAAGTGCAGCAGTGGCTCGGAAACGAGCTGCCTTCAGAAATGTGGGGATGGAAATCTACACAAAACATACTTGAACCCATAAAAACTGAAGACGCACCAGCCCCCGAGACACTACTACAAACAATATTTTGCCGCTGCACAAAAGACTGTAGCAGTGGCAAATGTGGGTGCAGAAAAGCAATGCTCAATTGTTCAGCGGCATGACTTCATTGTGAAGGAAAATGCCTCAACGGCATATCTTTTAATGAAGAAGACGATAATGATGACGAAGAGCAGACGTTTCCGAAAAAAATCTCACGATCCCGCTCACGCACTCTAGAATTGCTTTATTCGATGGACTATTGTCTCGTCACGCTAAAATTTTAACTGACCCTTATTGTGTCAAGGCTCAAGGCGAGGGGGAATTTGATCGGGCAAATCAACCGTGCACGTTGCAATGTGAACTGCCCCTAACACCCTTGTATCTGAAGATCAGATTTGTGAGTGCTGCAGGAAGAATTGTGTGAACAAGCCTTAAGTCAAACTATTAGTTGGCGCTTACTAGTAATAGTGGTTTAATTGAATTTTTACTAAGTGCCTGTTACTTATCAAAGAATTGAACAAACGAGACACTAATAGGCTGAAGAGAATTAAAGATATACCAGTGGCTATACCAATTTCTCTCTGAGATAAAAAAGTGTGTGTAATTTTACCTTTTTTGTGCCATTGAAGCCAAAAAAGGAAAAAATCAAATTTTGGTGAAAAATGATGGTAGGTTAATCAAAAACATTGAGTTTTAAGGAGAAAAGATACATAATATTTGATAATTTGTATAATATTGTCAGAATATTGTATTAAAAGTTAGTAGTAGGTACTCGTCACCGTGACTTTTAATTTAAAAGTTACTGTAACGATTTTTTTATCGGATTATGTTAATTCATTATTAGTCATGAACTGTCGGGTGATTTTACATAACGCCAATCATAACTAGGTATGTTCTATGAATCAACTTCTGTGATATAGTAAATAATGAATTTATCAAAAAAAATTAAATGAAGGATTAATTTTATCGATAAAAAGGCCGTTTTAGTCACATGCCTACACTTGCGTCAACTGTTTTAAAATGTAATTTTATCAATAATAAACATACATCAACAAGGCAGTTGACATTTCCTGAGGTTTTTTGCTCGACTTTTTGTACAACACTTTTCCGGTACTTAGCGCTTTTTCTATTTAATTGTATATAATTAATATAACTGTTTACAGTTAACTGTCTTTTTTGTGAGATAAGCTCCAGGACAAAATACTTTGTGGAAAAAAAAAACAAAAACTAGTATAGGTTCGGTGAGTATGGTGGCAGTTGTGATAATATTTAAGAACTAACTGTCCCGGCAAACGTTTATTTTGCCCATATTATTTTATTGAAGTGACTAAAATATAAGTATTGCGCCATGGTCGTAACTCGTCAGACCTGGATCTCTTAGGCATTTTCAAATATTTAAGAAAATGTTAAGAGTGTAATATTCTAGCTCTGAAAAGAACTGTTGTTTAGCCCTGAGTAAAACTCTCGCAAGTCGCACGCGCAGTGCGCACCCCGCTTGATGACACCCACTTCGCAACGGGCCATGCAGTTGAAATCGTAATATATTTTTAATTTCGCCATAACTTCAAAACCAAACGTACAATTTCAGTCATTCAAAGACCAAATATTATCTACATAAACTGTACTTAGTTATGAAATAATTTATTTTGATAAGGATTAATAGCATGAGTAAAATAAACGCGTTTAAATGTAGTCCAAAAAATCAAGATTTTTAAATAAAAAAAATGGTTGTCGTGCCTCATTCGACATAGATAGGTACAGTGTGTCGTGGATTTTTATGTAGATATTTATAAGATCTACAATTAATTGGAACATTATATGGTTCTATATTTTATAGTTTAGGCAGCGTACGCAAAATAAGTAACTTTTCTGGTTGATTTTTTACACCTTGTGTCCGAAAAACCCATATATCTTACGGAAACCTATTTTTTCCAAAATAAAATGTAGCCTATGTTACTCGTGGTCGTGGATAATATAGCTTTCGAATGGTGAAAGAATTTTTAAAATCGGTCCAGTAGTTTTTGAGCCTATTCATTATAATTATACAAACAAAGTTTTCCTCTTTATAATATTAGTATAGATTTCTTTATATTATGTAGGTATGTGTTACGCTCAAAGACCGAAAACGCTCAGTGAGCGAAAAAATGGCTCACAACGCGTTGTGGTAATAGTGAAACGGCCACGACGCGATATTCGCGTCGTGGCCCTAGTGAAAACAGCCACGACGCGTTCTGGTAATCACAGAAATACCACAAAGCGAAATTCGTGTCGTGGCTGACGTGCTATTCGACCACAACGCGTTGTAGTAATCGAGTAAAGCCATGACGCATTCTGAGCATTTAAAAACAGCCACGACGCGAATCCGTGTTGAGGCCCTAATGAAAACGGCCACGACGCGTTCTGAAACAAGGTTAGTTACTCAGGAGTAATTTTATAGCGCCCAAGTGTGTGCGCAATACACAAGAGCACTCTGGTTTCAATGAAACTAGGCCCGTTACGCAGGGGTAATTTTATAGTGTCCAAGTGTGTGTGCGAAATTCGCGTCGTGGCCGTTTCACTATGACCACAACGCGTTGTGAGCCATTTTTTCGCTCACTGAGCGTTTTCGGTCTTTGAGCGTAACATAATATGTATAATTATATTTTGCTACTCGACATACCTAACTTTTGATTGCCGGTGGTAGGCACCATTGTAGACCCGACTTTGAGAATATTTGAAAAAATTTATTCTGAATAAAAAATGTTGAGTTTGAAAATGAAAAACTCAAACTGAGTTTAAAGGATGTTTCCATGCTAATATTATAAACGCGTGTCTGTCTGTTACCTCTTCACGCCCAAACCGCTGACGGCTGAACCGATTTTGTTGAAATTTGCTATGGAGTGGAGTGGAGAGACAAACTTTTGCATTTACAATATTAGTATGGAATATGGACGTGACTGTTCACTGTCAAGTAAATATTGAATAAAGTAGATGTTTTCTTTAATAATTATAGTTTCTGGACGTTTCCCTATGTGGATTAATTTTAGTATGTTGATAGTAGATACATATAGCCTCAGGTAAGCATATAGGATGGTGAAGAAAATGGTGTGATTTCCGCGCAATAAACTAATATCGCCGCAAGTCGCAACTAGCTAACATCTAGTTTCGTAAAACATTCTGTATAACTACACTAGGGTTGCCAACCGTCCCGTTTTACCCTTCATACTAATATTATAAATGTGAAAGTGTGTCTATCTGTACCTCTTCACGCTCAAACCGCTGAACCTATTTTGCTGCATGGAGATAGGATAGTTTTTATCCTGGAAAAATGTACAGTTCCAGCGCGATAAACGAATTTTGGTGCAACAGAGTTGCGGGCGTCATCTAGTAATGTCACAGTCAGGGATGTAACGAAGCTTCGACTTCGGCTCCGATAAGTCGGAACCTCCGGTTAATATTACACCTTCGGTTCCGACTTCGCCTCCGATACTTTCAAATCGGAGGTTAATCGGAGGTCGAAGCAGAACAAAGCGGCGCGCGGCGGCCCGCGTCAACGGTTATTAATTAAACAGGTTCTGAATACTATATTATATGTCACGCGTCTCGCGAGGAACCCTCCCGACCCCCGCTATGTGCGTACTTTCGTCTATTATTTTTTCACATGTTAATTAATTCATGACTTAATCATGTTTTATTGGTCCTTAAAAACAGACCTCTCTCCTGCCACTACTTCTGACTCTACCTCCGACTTCGGTTCCGATTCCGATAAGTCAAATTTGAAAACTCCGACTCCGACTTCGGTTCCGATATATTATAGTTACCTCCGTTACATCCCTGGTCACAGTATAACAATATCCCTAATATATTGTATTACTGTGGGTAAATGGTAATGTCATATTGTAATATCATTCCAGTTTTTAAGCAGCATGCATCGTGGGTATTTAATATTTTAGTAACTAGTTTCTAGCTCGTAGGTATAATGTAAATACTTATATTTCTATGACTATATACTAGATGACTCGGTGAACTTCGTATTACCCTCCTATTATAGGTAAAGCTTCCTCGGACTTCGACGAATATTTCGACATTAAAATTAGTGAAATCTATTCAGTCGTTATCGAGTTTAAGCGAGACTAAAATTCATTAATCATTTTTATTTCTTCCAATCTAAAGTTCATTTTTATTTCTATTACAATTTACATATTTTCAATACACTTTTACTAGGCTGTTAATTAACCAGCAACACTACAATAGCAACTCCACTACTGGGAACTTTTTAAACTTTTCCTGGTATTCCTCGCATCCTAATTTATAAATGAACGAGCTTTTGCCTGCGGCTTCACACCGTTACAACTGTACAAACTTTCATCCTCTATTTTAACCCCTAGGGGGTAGAATTGATTGAAATCCTTTCTTAGCGGATGCCTACGCCATAACATCTACCTGCATTTTCCCTTCCTATAATTGGCCCACCACACATTCCCACCACCATTGTATCTGCTGTGTCGCCAGGATCGACAGCGGTATCCAACCACGAAAACCCTTTGATATGATTTCAGGGAGCCCGAGGGACATGCTAAAGCTGTCTTGGGACCCGCAACGAATTTAATCAGAAGAAGATAGGAGGAGTAGGGAGTATACAGTTTTTAAATCTACCTGCATGCCAAATGTCAGCCCGATTCGTCCAGTGGCTTGGGCTGTGCGTTGATAGATCACTTTTTCTATGGTTGACAACCCTAGACTATAGACGGGTTCCGTATGCTCTCACTAGGGTTTCGCTGTCAAGATTTAAGAGCACAGCCGCAAAAAGTTGTCCCCAGCCGGTTCGTCATGAAACTTGAAAGTAGCGCGGCCGTATCGGGCAGTGGTATATGGTAAATACATGGTTAATTTTCACATGCTCCTTATGGCCTGGCTTATTCATTTCATGTAGCCGCTAAAATTCTTTAGTATACTTATGAGAAAAAAATATCCTCTGGCAAATATAGCTGCAATCCTGCATTTATCAGTATAAAATCGGCCAAGAGCGAATCGGACTCGCGCACGAAGGTAGGTTAGGTTCCGTACCCAAAGGGTAAAAAACGGGACCCTATTACTGAGACTTCGATGTCTGCTACGGCAGTTTTGTGAAGCCGCAGGATGACGTTTACTGTACGATGCTGTCAAATGTGTGTTTTTTATTACGCCCGCAACTCTGTTGCGCCAGAATCCAAAATTCGTTTTTCGCCGGAAAACCGTACATTTTTCCGGGATAAAAAGTATCCTATGTCCTTTCCCGGGACTCAAAATATCTCCAGACTCCATATCAATTTTTAGCTAAATCGGTTCAGTAGTTTGGGTGTGAAGAGGTAACAGACAGATAGACTTTCGCGCTCGTGCTCTACTCATTAGCAGACTTCGGTATTGTTCACAGACATAGATCAAGATAGATACCGCATGTAGGTACTTTGTGTGCCTTATCGCGTTCCCAAACGACGAGCAATGCTCGTCTTTCGAAAGTCTTTTCTTTAGTCTGCTATCGGAAGCGGACGCCAATCGGAATTTTGTACTGTTCGACACTGGGTCGCATGCTCTGCAATCGGAAAAACATACCCCAAGTAACAAAATTCTCCTATAGTGCACAGTTTAAAGGCTTGCAGCACAAGTAACTCTCGCTTAGTGGTCCCAGATGCTACTACCAAGCTTATAACAGGTTACACGGAGTTTGTTTGGGTTTGTAGTAAACATGTTCTTATAAGTTGACTTATAGTCGTGTATAGAACGAGATTATAGGCGCAGTAAAGGCTAAGATGGCCTATACGAGTGTTTCAAAGGTGTAAATATACTTGAGAAAACTTGCTCCAGAAAGTTACATTTGTAATAGACTACAAGAGGTAATTATAAATTCGCTATAAGGTCACACGCCAGTAATAGTAATTTATAGTGCCAATTTAATTTGTATAAGAAAAATAGTTTAATGTTGTTTTCACTAGATGTCGCTGAGGTGCTTCTACATCGAGCTATTGCTTGCACGAATGCCATTTATATAGTTGTAACAGATTTTTGTTGTCAGGACAGAAATTTAATGAGTGTTAATTAATTACGTATTATTAATTATGCCTCCAAGTTGACCTCCGCGAGTGAGTAGATTAACTTACCTTTTCTTAGTATTTCATTTTTTCATCCACCTCAAAACACAATTCATGTTTGAAGTAACTAGTAATAGAAGCGCGGAGTACGTAACAGGCCTGCCTTGGGGTTCTATAAGATGCTCATAGTTGGCTTCGTGCGAGCAGATAGTTCTGCGTAGTCCAACAATAAGTGTATTATATGGTTTAAGTAGTGCTAGGCAAGTCTACTATTAGTGTTTTAGTAGCAAAAGTACGCGTATAAAATGGGCCCTTTTCCATGGTTATAAACGTTTACTAGCCTGTTGTAGTCCTGGCCCCGGAACCACTACAAGACCAGATTTTGTTACTTGGGACATAATCACCCTGTTTGTATATGGTAAATGCATGTTTAATTCTCACATGCTCTTTATGGACTGTCATTCATTTCATGTAGCCGCTCAGGTTCCTTTTAGTTCGGTAATTATATGACAACTTTTTTCAGTAAATCATGTGACATGTCCTTTCTAGCGGCACTTAAACTAATAATATAAATATTAAATAGTCATGGCATGTTGAAAAAAGCGTGATCGACAAGTCTAGCTTGGGGCCATTTTAACGCCTATACCTGGAGACAGACAGACAGACAACAAAGTCGTAGTAACAGAGTCCTGGTGTGTTATTATGACCTCTTCTTTCCAGCTAGTTTACGCCTGAAAATGGTACATTTTGGGCGTAAACTGGCTGGAAATAAGAGGTCATAATAAGTCACCTGTTTTTACACTTTGGGTATAACGGAACCCTAAAAACTATTGTCTATTACTTTAGTCTGACCTCGCGTTATGACCACACACAATGATTATTCCACCAACAAATATATTTGCTATATTGTATTATGTAATGAAAGTATACATTATTAATGAATAAAAACAGTTAAATAAATACATTTTTATAGCTACATATTTATCAGCGTCAATTTACGTCCAAAATACTATATTGAAATGCAAACGGGAGTTCCATAATTTTCGACAAATAAATTAAAAAAAATTACAAATGTCCACTATGAATATATTAATAATTAAATAATTTATTGTAAATATGAATGTTAATTGAATATAATAATAATATATAACAATATATTTGTTAACAACTTCATAACAAGGCAGGTGAAAAAAGCCTCGATCGTAAAACTACAGGTGGTGGACAAATTATTATAAATCATTTATTTATCGATACATGCATTTATTTATAATTGCAATCGTTTTAAAACTAGATCAAACGTTAGGCCGGTGTTACACTTAGCTCGTTACCTAGGCGTACGGATATGGTACGCAAAAAATCCAAATATGTCGCGAACTGCGTCTAACACAGTCTTTAGTTATACAGGGTAACAAAACAAAGTAATAATACTTTAACTCTAAAGTATTACTTATCAGTTATCACGTTGTTTCGTTACACCGAAAATTACTCTTTCAGCGCCACTACTTTTACAGTCAACTAAATTTATGATGTTCGCTTCTGACCATCCACCTCTGCTGATTCTATTGTAGCTAATCTTATATCAATCGCTGATCGACATCAGCCACGCTTTTGCGATTTTATCAACTCATTCGGCCTAATTAAGTCTTAATTTGCGTTATGCAAGTCCTTCTGTGGTTCTCAGCTGCCTAATCTTAGCAGCTGACCAGTCAGAACAATTACGTTTGATTTACCTGACGCAAGATGTCACCTGTGGTCACTTGTTTCAACATGGCCGTTGCCGCCGTTGACAAGTATAATAAAGCGTTATATTTATTTTAATCACTCATAACTATGAATATTCATCAGTGTTAACTAACAGCTTTTGTCATCTAATTGACATGATTTATTTAGTGCGGACAATGTCTATTTTTCAAGCAAAAATTTTAAAAATTTAAGTACCTATTTTATAAAAAAATATCGATTTTACGTTGGATTTTACAATAAGAATATTTTTAAGCAATTTATTGCATTTCTTAGTAAGATTTTCCGCTCACTAACAAAAATAGTTATTTAACGTATTGAGCTGTACAAAGCTGCACAATGTCCTTGTCTAATAGAGCTTTTCCAACGTACAAAATATTGTACAACGTATAAAGACAAAATATTGTATCATGATTCATGATGTAAATGTATTTGTTAGTGATGGGGGTTATGTTTTGCCTAAAGATTTCAATGCTCAGGAATCAGGATAAGGCACCGCGTATATTTGACAGAAAAAACTTCATAATTATGAGAAAAAATGACACCAACATAATATAGGTATTAGTCATTCGTCATAATAATATGTAATATTATGTCACAACAAAACAATATAAAAAAAAGAGCTACTTTTGGCCACTCTTTATTATCTTGAATTCTTGACATGTCTAAGTATGATTGGAGTTTGCTCCTTAAGAATCGATTTTCATATATATAGCGCCCGGTATGAGAAAAATCCGAGGGGTAAAACCTACTAACAAGTAACGAAAATGTGTCACGTTTTTAGTGCACACCTTTATTGCGCAACTTTCTAATTTGGCTGTGAGTGTATTAAGACCATAAAGGTAATATACCTATCGGAATATAATATTATATAAAATAATATAATAATTATTATATTATATCTTTAAACGAGTAATTCTTGTATATATATAATTGGAATCTCAGAATCGGCTCCAACGATTTTCATGAAATTTAGTATATAGGGGTTTTCGGGGGCGATAAATCGATCTAGCTTGGAATCATTTTCATAAAATGTCAATTTATGTGTGTTTTTTTAATTTTTTGAATACCGAGCGAAGCTCGGTCATATAGCTAGTACTTAATTATATTATATTATTATATTATTTTATATGTACATTGTATATAGTAGAGTAAACTCCAGTCGTGCGTCGGAGCTGACACACTTTTATTATTATTATTTAAATGTTTATGGTTTTCTTCGTGTCGTATAAAAAATCGTGTCGTTGTCGATGACTTAACTTACTACTACAGGATGTTTGAAATACGCCACCGATATTATTTTTCTTGTCGTTTAATTTTATACCGATGACGCGGACGATGTGTTCATCCATAAAATGATTTATAGGTTTTACACAATAACATATTTTATATCTGTCGAAAGCAGCCCCGTAAAATTAATTAATTGCTAATTACGCGTGTTTAGCCTCCAGATACATTTCTTGTATCTCTCATTAGTCATTAGTTCTACTCGCTCTACTAATTAAATTTAATCGCTTACGCCAATAATTAATTGGCCGACGAGTATTTTAATTGAGAAACATTTTAATATGACATATCGCGTATAAAGAGTATAACGGCGCGACGCCATGAAAAAGCGCATCGTCGGTATGCGAATTGTGGCCAAATTCGGCGGCCGCGGACGGATATTAAATAAATAATTACACATTTGTCAGATAGTCCTAAAAAGCGAAATGTCCGAGCGGCCGGTCGCCATATTTGGCGTGCTATGCGGCGGGTTGTGCGCAGGTGAGCGCCAATTATCTGGGCGCGCAAAAAGCGCGCGCGGACAAATTGTGAAATTGTGCGCTCGGCTGCCGGGCGCTGTGCGTTAGGGCTCGGCCAATCGCGGCAACTGATGTTCCGTTCGATGATTGAATTTGAATAACCTACTAAAACGTGTAATTTTTGTTAATTATTAAACATGCCAGTACATAATCAATTCCTAAAAAAACAGACATCGAAGTCTTAGCAACAGGGTGCCGTTTTTACCCTAAGGGTACGGAACGCTAAAGCACTAAACACTAATTCCATACATAGATAGGTATCTACTCCATAATATTATGCAGAGTATTTTCAATAAATAATAATAATATCTATGAACCCTTCACATCACGTCAGGATAGGTCTGTACCTGTAACACAGGTCCTAAAGGACTTGTGTTACAGGTACCAGACAACGGAAATATATTTAATACTTTTATACTTAAGATTACACATACATTACATATATTTAAGATTTTTATTATATCATACACATATTTAATACACATCCAGACCCGGGAACATTGAAAACTTTTTGTTCCGTCGGCGGGATTCGAACCCGCTACCCCCGGTCGCGGGTTCGAATCCCGAATCCCTTGAGCTACCAACGTGCTCACCACTAAGCCAGAGAGGGAGAGATGTGTTGACAGTTACAACTTACAACCGCCAACCCGTAATCTTATATATAAAATTTTCGTGTCACAATGTTAGTCCACGAACTCCTCCGAAACGGCTTTACTGATATTTACCAAATTTTATATGCATATTCAGTAGGTCTGAGAATCGGCTACTCGGTACTTTATATATTGATAAGTGCATTTGTTGAATAAATAATAGTAAATTATTACAACTCGAGAAAAACGACGACCATGATAGCGATGGACGTTGCCATGGTGACATACTTATTTAGTCACTTCAATAAAATAATACGGGCGATATACTTTATAATATGGCAAAGAAACGTTTGCCGGGACAGCTAGTATTTATATAATATAGCGTGTTCTTTTTACAACCTCTAATTTCGTGCGATGTCTGTAGTGCGAATAGGATATACGAGTACCTAATGATAACTGCTGGGTATTCACGCTAGGCAGCACTAGCGCAGACAGTAAACAAAAAGTTATGTTCGACGTTTAATGACGTTTCTATCAATATTCTAATAAGATATGACATGTGCAAGAGGTGGGATTTAGCTCGGATCGTTTACTGTATGTGCTTGTATTATATTGCATATTGCAATGTTTGTTATAAGAAGTTTATTTACATATTACTAAATTTACAAAATTTTTAGAGCCAAAGTTTTAGAGGGCAGGATGGTAACATTTTGTACAACTACTAACAACATTATTATGAAATTAAGTTAATAATTTAATAGACAATAAACATCTTGTCACTCAGTAGTTTTCATAAACCACACAAATCTGTCGACACGAAAAATTAAATATTCCTTTAAAACCTAATTAGAGCGGAATCGGAAAGGCCAAAAACATTTTGAGAGGCTCATAAATTTTACTAGAAATCAGTATTTTGGAAAGTAGGAACATAATAATCTAATTGATCGAAATTTCTTATCTGTCATCGAGGATCGCTACTAATAAATATATGATGTGTTTTTTAATTGGCATTATATGTCGAACAAGCTCGCTAATGGGTGGTCTTCCATCTGAAAGCCAGTTTAGATGAATATATTAATAATCACACGACCCTAATTTATTTTTATGAGACTTTTATTAATTGTTATGATTTAAGTAGGTGCTACTGGCAAATATGTTTGACACGTGAAAAATAAAATCGATAAGTATTAAAAATTAAATATCAGCCCAGGTCCCAGGATTAACGTGGGTGCCTAAAATGGATGCCATGCCACCTGTCACAAATATATTATTCGTCCTATAGATGATTATAATAAAAATTATCATAAAATTGATTACGATTTTTAAATTTTATTCTTCAGTCATTAAGATGTGACCTATTATATTACCTACCTATTATATGACCTAATATATTCTTCAATTTGATCCACCCTCTATTATAAAATGTAAAAAGTCCACGTACTAAATTATTTTATTCACGATTTATTACACATCAAGCATAAAAATCGGAAAATATGCGTATGCAATATAATTTGAAGATATTTAAGGTGTTTGATAAGCTCAGGAAATCAAATAGCGTAACGAGATAAGTCGTTTAGCAACTGTATACGTCCGTCCCTCTCTCTCCAGTGACAATACAAATCATAGGAAAAAAATCATAGGAAAGAGCGATACGATAGTCAATAACGCAACTATACTGGGACCGCGAAATTATGCAATCAGCAAATATCGAGTTTTTATCGAGGCCTGCCATTATTATAGGGTAATAAAACAACGTACATACATTACTTAATCGTTACTATAATTGAATAACATTTTCTATCGTTCTTTGAAGTATAATATAAATATGTATGTATTGAAAAATGTTATAAATAGATGGTAGAGGTCGTTGGAGCGAGTGAATGTGGGCTATTTACTTTTTTGCAAAGAAAAAGTGAAAGACTTTACCTGGGATGCCAAAAAATTTTTCAACCTAAGGTCTTGATCTAATCATCATGAAACTTAGGTAAACTTTATACTTCAGTAATTTTCTATTTAGGTCAGGTTTGATATTTTTACTTTTTGTTTCTGGAAAATGAAGACTGTCTATATTATTAACAAAAAAACCTCTTTAAAGTTCCAACAGACACACAGAAACGTCTAAATTAAAATTGTGTGCCCATAAAATAAGACTGCTTATAATTTTTATACGTAATTAAAATAAAGCCGAGTGCCGACATCCAATATGCTCAAGAAAGCATTGAAAGGAAAGTATTTTAATGGAAACGAAGTGAATCAATTATAATGAATTGTAATTAATGATAATTAATTACAAATCAATCTAGAATGGACAAAGGAAGTCGCATCGGCGACATCAGCCAAGAAACGTATTACCAATAAATATGTCCGTTTATAATTACGATTAATTACGTTTTTCTTTAAAGCTAAACAGCCGGAGCGATTGAATGTGTCTTTTGCTGGAGTAGCGTAGTTGTAAGCTGATGTAAGATAACCTTTATTTTAAAAAGTACACTTTTCAGCACCTCCGTTGGGTTAGTCAAACTGACTATCATAAATGTTTCTATGTCTAACGTCTAAAAGCTTACCAATCAACAGCGTTATTGAAAATACAAACCCATGTCGAAAATTCTTAGAAACTAGGCATTAATAAAGTTATTATCTCTAGTAATCACGTGATAAAACTGCATAATAAAAAATCATTTAACCAAATATAGCAATACAACAGATTGCTAACACAATTAACCTTATAGATAAACCATTAAAAGAAACATTTTATGGATAGAAAATACAATAATCCAATTAAATGGGACGACATTGACAACTAAATCTCAGAACAGCCATAATAGGCCGCCATTACGCTAGCCTCTGTCATTAGAACAAAATGGCGGAGCGCGGAAAATAAACAGGCATAGAAATCGATATTATATCTTCATTAGCGTTAGGAAGCGCATTGATACGTCCAGATTGTAAATACCGGTGATATTTTTATTTTATAAACGATTATGTGCAAAGCCTTGCGCCGTAAAAGTCGAGGGAAGGTCGCGTTGACTTATAAGTTTTTATTTGTTACTAATTGCTCTGATTAAGTTTAAGTTAGTCAATTATGCTTTAGCGGAATAAATCACTTTATCTCACAAATAAATCTAAAGTGCATTGGCAAGTTTGCCGTCAGTGTTGTTATTTTAATTTTAAATTAGGCATTCGTATTTTTAAAAAGTCATTAAAGTAACATAAAAATAGATTATAATTTATTATTATTCCATATTCATATATTACTAAAAAATAACTAGTGAGAATTAATTAAAAAAACATATCAATAAAAAACATGTATATGAGACCATAGACGATAGTAGCTTAATGTCAAAATGTCAAAGTGCAGCTGGTAGTCTAGTTTCGTAATTCTTATCTTTTTTATCATTTGCTAGATTATGATTATATTTTGATCATTATATTGATATTTATATTGATACGATAATTAAGAATATAATTCAAAGAGATTTATTAAAAGAGAAGATCAGATCACAGTATTACAATATTCCATTGTAATACTGTGTCAGAGTGGAGAGGCCGTTAAAAATTACTTACCTACTGAATACTGATACAATATTTTTTATCAATTATTGCCAAATGCCAATTTAGATTTGTATTTGACTAAATGCCTAGAGATTAGGCATTAAAATGCTCCAAGGCTTTAATTTATGAATAGAGACCGGATTATATGCAACATAAAATACTTGTTATATGCATGCAAATATGCATGAAAAATCCTTGAATTATGCACGAAAATTGGCAGAATATGCAAAATTATATGAAAATATCCAAATTCAAAATCCGCATACAATTACTGTTTAAATTATTTTTGATAGGCGATAATAGGTACAGTAACATTACAAATATTATGACATTAAAATTATTTAAATAAAATTGTAAAAGTAATACAAATATTTTTCTAAATTTTCAGCGCTAAGATTGTGTCTACAATCATTTAAGAATATTTTTTGTAAATAGAAAAGGTTCGCTCCACATTCACTGAGGAAATTGGGCAGAATTTGAACTTGGGTGCTTTGTTCACACTTAGCCTGTAGTTTCTGGAAAAAGTTCTGCCATCCCATTATTTGAAATTGGCAAGCGCGACGTTCTTCTGGCTGTTTTATTTTACTATCGTAACTGTCAAAACAAAATACGCGCACGGCTACTGACTGCATTTTTACTCAATAGTCCTTATGTTTTTGTTATTATTGTTAACTATTTTCAAAACTTAATAACAATATATCAATATATATATATATATATATATATATTGTCATTAAATTTTGTCGCATTTCGTAACGCAGGGTTAGTGAAAAATATTGTAAATGTACCGAAAACATGCATTATAACTGGATCTTAGGAAAATATGCTATTATTGCTGAAAATGGCTAAAATATGCAAATGCATATGCAGATATGCAAATGCATATAATCCGGTCTCTATTTATGAATATGTCAATGGGTGCTGCTGGTAAAGAAGAACTGTCAAAAATTACGTTTTTTATGAAAACAGCGTTAGTTCCTTTTCTCGCCACGTTCATTTATTAAAGCCTTGTCGAGCTGTACCTATAGTTACTGAGATCTTTTGACAGAACTTTATCAGTTTATTGGAGATTTTGACTGACTCACGTCAAGACATTACAATCAATAACGCTGTTAAAATAATAAACTCTAGTCATAAAACACAGAAATCGGGCATATAAAATATTACAATTAGATTTTAATTTTATGAACGATTGATTATTATTATGTTAATTACTTACTTGAGTAATAGAATGACGTGCTAACTAGATACTAACCTTACAAACCAAAACGTTGGCGTCATTCATAAATTAAATGAAAAAAAAAACCAAATAGATACATAATCGAAATTTGAACGCAGTGACTTCTATTTTCAAATGGCGCGGCCATTACTCCTTCGCTCAAGATATACTCAAGATAAAAAGTTAAAATATATTTTATTTTGTTTACTTTTTTTAGATTTTTACGGCTGCTAGTTTTAATAAATTAATAGTAAATGATGTGCAGCCACTTTGTTACTTTGATGTTACTTAATGGTAAACTATTCTTATTACCTACGTGAATAATAATAAATTAATAATATTACTAATTATTAAAAGTTATAACTCCAAATAAAGAACCGCTAGTAGGACGTAGGAACTAGGAAAGCAGCCAAAACTCAAAAAAATATTTTTCCCGTCTGACAGCCAAAGTGCGCGGTATGCTGAAACTACGTAACCCATATTTCCACAATTTCTACATAATTCATTCGAAACATTTATTTACAATAATCAAGATTATTAGCTGTCATTTGTCACCAGCAGACGGCGTTGCACAACGTTATTAATAATGAATTATTTTAATATTCACTACCAGTAACAGAGTCAAGGCCAGCCTAGAAATAGATTGCTAATCCTTGTCTAAGTAGGTACCTAAGTCGGAATACTATTATGCCGGCTGTACATTCTCGCCGAGACACAGCGAGGCGGCCCGAGTGCGAGAGTGTAAATGGGTGCGCTCGCCTCGTCTCGCCTACCTCGGACCCTCTCGGTCCGTTGTCGGTATTTTGCGCCCGAGACAAAGGGTCACGCGAGGAAAATGAGCGCACTACTGTACACTCTCGCGTCTTTCAGTACTAGTCCCGCCGTTGGGCAGTGTAGAACAGAAAAATAACAATAATAAACGTCATTATCAGTCATCATCTATGAGAAATAAAATTAAATATGATTATAAATCTTCGGATTACAATGATATCTTTCGATGCATGGTGAATGGTGAATGGTCGTTTTCGTCCATCTTCTCTGAGTTCTTATCTGCGATTGAACTAAGCGAGAATGTACATGATCGCACTCGGGCAAGGGGCTCTCGCACGGGACTCTCGCCCGAGAGCTCTCGGCGAGAGTGTACAGCGGGCATTATATATTATTCTGTGCCTTAGTCGTAAAGCCGGCTGTACACTCTCGCCGAGACACAGCGAGGCGGCCCGAGTGCGAGAGTGTAAATGGGTGCGCTCGCCTTGTCTCGCCTGTCTCGGACCCTCTCGGTCCGTTGTCGGTATTTTGCGCCCGAGACAAAGGGTCTCGCGAGGAAAACGAGCGCACTACTGTACACTCTCGCGTCTTTCAGTACTAGTCCCGCCATTGGACAGTGTAGAACAGAAAAATAACAATATTAAACGACATTATGAGTCATTATCTGTGAGAAATAAAATTAAATATGATTATAAATCTTTGGATGATATCTTTCGATGCATGGTGAATGGTGAATGGTCGTTTTCGTCCATCTTGTCTGAGTTCTTAACTGCGATTGAACTAAGCGAGAATGTACATGATCGCACTCGGGCAAGGGGCTCTCGCACGAGACTCTCGCCCGAGAGCTCTCGGCGAGAGTGTACAGCGGGCATAACTCGTAACTGACCGCCGCGACTCAAGTCACAGATTAATATAATATGATCATGTAGCAAGCTAACTCAAGTGATCTGGTATTTTTTGACTGTCTACTTCCGCTGTATTGCTTTCGTTTTTGCCAGCTTCTCCGAAGTGTCATACGTGTTGTTTTATGTTTTTTTTATTTCATTTTGACAGCTCGTTTATAGGAACACGAAAAATTAAATCTTTGTAATCTAGTCCTATTTGCTCGTCGTACCTTCATAATTAACCTATTACTGAACGAACAAGGCAGTTAATTAAACTTATTAAGTTATTTCCATCCTAACACCATTAGGCGTTTTCACACTGCGACGGTAACGACACGACACGATGCCACAGAATAGATAAGGGCCACCGCACATATAATACAATTTCAAGTTGGCCGACTGTCATACAAACTAAATTGCGTAGTGTCACAATTTAATTGGTTAACTTCATTGTGTACGCTGCCAGCCGCAGACTTTTAGATTTAGTTGGTAACGGTGTTGCTAGCCTAACGAGGTGCGTGTTAAAATGCGTAAAAAGCACGCTTTTATTGTGGCATTAATAAAACGAAGGAGAATTTATTAAGTGACAGAATATTACAATTAGTACGATAGTCCGTTTGTATGGCAGTCGGCCAACTTGAAATTGTATAATATGTGCGGTGGCCCCCTATTCTGTGGTATCGTGTCGTGTCGTTATCGTGCAGTGTGAAAACGACCATTGTATTGTTTTGATGAAGGGACTTCAATTTACATAATTCGCTCAGCAATCAACATCAATAGCTTTTAGGATTAACACGCTCGCTTACTTTCATATTAATAACGTTTGTCTTCGACGAAACAAGAACAGGGGGTGTATACCTAATAAGTGTCTTATAGGGGGTGTACCTAATAAATGGTTTCATAATTCTTATGTTTGAATGTTTGACCCCCGAACCCTCCGAAAAACAGAGGAGTTAGGGCGAAGCCAAACGAGCGTAATTTGTGAGTTGTGAGTCGCAGAATTTCTGCCGGGCAGAATTCTGCTGCATTCAGTTTCATACAAAGTCATGTTTGATTCACACGGTGACTCAAAATGAGTTGTCATTTGTATGAAAAAAATTCTGCCCGGCAGAAATTCTACGGCTCACGACTCACAAAATTGCGCTAGTTTGTGAATGAACGTGAATGTCTGTGTCTGCGGGTAGAACGATTTTTGCCTATTGTTTATATTAATTTATTTGGAATTAAATGATTTGATTGTATTTTGAGACATATTTGATTTTAAATATTACTCAAATATAAACGATTTTTATTTAACATTAACTAAAATCTGCATAAGTGAAATTCCTACATAGCTTACCAAGATAACATTATTAATTTATCATTATTAAATGGATCTAACAAAATAAATATTAATTGTTACATTAGTAGAAAATAGTCGCACATGAAAAAAAATCTCTACCACAACGTATCAAATTCCATGATGCTGACAACCCTAATATTTGTTTTGAGAATATTTATTAATTTAAAACTACCTACACCTGATGATGAATTGTTTCGAAGCCGGTCGTGTATTTAGCTAAAAATAATAAGTAATAACGAATATAGTGGAAAGAGTGCACGTAAAATTGTGTTTTATTTGTGTTTAAAATTAGTTTCCACCAAGAACCGACAGTACAATCAGTTACATGCATTATTTAAAAACTGTCATGATCGAGACACGTTCTTAGCCATAATTCATTCTTAACAACTGGCTCTCGGCTGGAATTAATGTTCGTTTTTTTTTTAAATTCCTTAATTTGTTAATCTGGGTAAGTTCAGACACAGGGTAAGTCCGGATAATTCAACTATTCACAATATATTTTGTCAGTGATTTATACGCGAGTCATATTATACGCTGCGCTGCAACCGCAAACTGTAGTACCATACCGTAACTGTAGTTTAATTTAGTGTTAACTTGAATTATCCGGACTTACCCTGTATCCAAACTTACCCTGATTAAGTATATACTTGCTCATAGTATCTTTTTAAATTTTGTTTTTTTTCCTTCACAGCCAGCGTGCCGAGCGGTCCGCCGGTGGTGCGGTGCCAGCTCCGCAAGCACAAGCCGAACCGCAAGCCGCGGACGCCGTTCACCACTCAGCAGCTGTTAGCCCTGGAGAAGAAGTTCAGGGATAAGCAGTACCTGAGCATCGCGGAGAGGGCGGAGTTCTCGTCGTCGCTGCGACTCACTGAGACGCAGGTACGTTTGAACAAGCTTAGCTGGGTCTGGTGTTATTGAACCTCAAAGTATTAACGGTTTAAATACTATTTAGATTCTGAAGTGAAGACTTTGGAGTCCCAATAGAGTTGTTTTCACACTATGCTCCCCTCCCCATATAAATTGAGGTGATAAATAGTGAAAGATACCTTTATTGTAACATCTAATTTTAGCTTCCACCTCATTTGTTTAATACACAACCTTTTATCCTTGCTCAGGCTCCAGAGTAACTATTCTAAAGACCCTAGGATTTTTTTTAGATATACAATATTAAGTAGATAACATTTCGTTTTCAGGTAAAAATCTGGTTCCAAAACCGTCGCGCGAAAGCGAAACGCCTCCAAGAAGCCGAGATTGAGAAACTGCGGCTGTCAGCTCGACCGCTGCTGCCGCCTTCCTTCGCGCTTTTCGGTGGCGGAGGAGCACCACCTTTATTCGCAGCAATGGCGGCAGCAACGCGGCCGCAGCTGAGCTTCCTCGGCGGGCCCCCGACGCACCAGCACGCCATCAACATGAACATACTCAACTCCCTCCAGCCGCATTGACGGCCGGATCCGGCGCGCGAGACGCCATCTTAGAAAATGGCTGACATTTCAAGTTTTTGCGCTCCATTGTTATCGAACGGTTTTTCCCGTTGAACTGTGTTTTAGTGCCAGTGCTGTATATAGCTCAAGTGATATTGACGTTTTGTTTCCCAACAAATTATGAGTAAGTGCAATCCCTAATTATATTGATTGACGATAAATTGTGTATATAAATTGCTGGCCCTTCTGAAGTTTTCTGACCGAAGTTTATCTATTCACCAGAGTTGTGGATCGATTAATATTGACGTCAATTAGAAGTGTAAGCGAATGGATGAACTTCTTTCGAAAACTTTAGAAAGTGGACATTGGAGATATAACTTATAAAATATGACACGTGCTGTTTCGATTCGAATGACATAACACGTTTATTAATTTTAACATAAACAATACTAAGTACCTAAGTATTTATTGTAATTGACAAATTCTTGTATTATAATATCTTTCCTCAAAAATTTTATGTTACCTTGTAAAGCGTGAAAATAATAACGTTTGAATACATTTTAGTGAAATTTTACTATTGTAAAAATGTTTATAAATTGATAATTATTACCTATCAAAATTATTTAAACCGTTGTCATTCAAATTTCAATTCATTATAATTGTATATTATTTTATAGTAATTATGTTTTCACGTTTAACTGAAAAATGAAAAATATAAGTTACAGCACTTTACAGTACGTCTATGTTACATAGTTTTAATGTTATTTAAATCTTACTCAATAAAATTATATTTTACTAATATTCCGTTGACAAGGGAAAAGTAAATAATAATTACCTATGCTTTCATTTTGCTAAAAAATCACAATTTTAAAAAATATATATTTATTTATTCCTTTTAAAGCTAATAAAGATGCATTTCTGATTTATGGCACTTTTTCAAAACTTATGTTTGAAACCTAAAGTATTATGGAATATAAAAAATGCATTTATTTAAAAAAAAGATACAATATTATCGAAAAATGGATTGTAGATTATAATTTATTAGATACAATAATAATATTATATCGTTTTTTTTTATTTAACATGAATTCACAGTAACAAAATGATTTTATTAAAATTATAAGTACGTGTAAATATTAATTATTAATTTATTAAATTACCTATGTATAAGGTTTTAGATTTTCTAATGGACGACTGGTAAAATATTGTATCTCGCATTAATTAAAGTTATTAGTTGACGTAAGTGTAAATTGGAGAAATAAGTCATTGAAGATATAAAATGTAATAAGTTCTTTAATAAACAGAAATTATCTTGAATTTGCGAATTTTTGATTTAGTGCCCCTTTGCCTTGAAACGGTTTAAGTAATATACAGTATGTTTAGGTTTTTGAGTGATTATTAGGTAAGTGTTTTAAAGAAAAATTTAAAATTTGACTTACCGCACTTTTATACAGCTGTCACAAGTCACGTTACTATATAAGATATTATTGTGAGTTGTGACTTCTGAATGAAAGAAGATTATTATATCAATAAACTAATTTACTATTTTAGATAACGTTAAAAACAAAAGGCTAAATGTTTATTATTATTTTATTATTATTGTTATTCTTTCATCATCAAAATTAATTGTGTTTTGCTTTGATCTCCACAAAAGTTTAAAAGAAATATATAAATAAATTATTTAAAACAATAATTTATTTACTGTCTGATTCATGGTCACTCTTTTGAATATGTCACAATAAAACAAAAACATTTTATCTAAATTAACGTTTAATGCCAAAGGTTAGTGACACCTGGTTTAGCCGCCGATTGAGCCGATAAAAAACAATCAAGATTAAATATATTCAAGTCTCGAACGGTGAGTGATAAATAATAATATTTAATTGAGCAATTTCGTGTTAAATAATTCATTCTTAGAATGTAGGTTACGATCAATTATTTTCTATCTCTGTCTTAACTGAACATAAGAAAGAGATAGATGATCTGACGCCGGGGTTATAAACCTTTTTACATAAAAGTGACACCATAAAACGAAATTAGTGCATGAGCAACAAATTAGCAGTTGATTTATGAGATCTGAGATAAAATCTAACATTAAGATGTAGTAAACTAGTTTAAGTCGGTCCCGGGTCAGGCAGGGCTCAATAGCAATTAATCTCTTAACAGAGTTGTTGTTTACGAAACAACATAAAAAGCTACCACTTTAAATAAATTACTGTTTTACTTCAAACAGTCAAATTAAAAGAAAAATAGTGTCTAGATTCTAAATTGGCGGTTGACAAGCCAAAATAGTTGAACAAGGAATGTTAAAAAATAGTCTTCTGTCAGCTTTGGATTTATAATTTAGCGACAACAATAGGTACATTATTTAATGAAAGGTAATTCTAAGTAGATAACATCTTTTCTAAAGTAGATCAACAAAACAATAAGATTGTTGCATGTATGCTAATCACTTTCTATCATGTGCTTCGTGCTCGTTTGTTTAAGTCGCAAAAACTTAGACTGTCGTAATTGCTCATTCAGTAATTAAACTATTCAGTGATTTTATTGACCACAGTTGACGTATTATTCGTAGAAATACGGCATACGGCATACCGTGTTACAAACCTACAAGGATGGTTTGACACTGTGAAATTAGGATTAAAACCGCCATCTTGTAAATCAAGAGTTTAAGAATCTGATGGCAAAAAGTGAGAAAGTAAATTAACTCTAGCAATACCGGGGTAATTGGAATAAAACATTTTGATCCCTTTTTCATATAGCGGCTGATTCTGTGTGTGAAACATGCAAATACATAATATACATTTATCCAATAGCTTTGACCACATTGTGCCTTTTTTCTGTTCAACAAGGGCAAGCCTTATAGCGCTGTCAACAGTGAACGTGTGGCATGCCCGTGACGCGCGTCAAAATCTACCCGCGTTGAAAGAAAAGTGTCCACATTGTGTCCACTTTGCCCACATTGTGCCTTTTTTCTGTTCAACAAGGGCATAGTATAAGGATGGGACATGGGCATGCCTTTTAGCGCTGTCAACAGTGAACGTGTGGCATGCCCGTGACGCACGTCAAAATCCACCCGCGTTGAAAGAAAAGTGTCATAGCGCGCGCTACGATTTCAACGCGCGCGTTACGGGCATGTCTCACGTTTGACGTTGACAGCGCTATAAGGCATGCCCTTGATGAACAGAAAAAGGCACAATGTGGACAAAGCTAATGATCAAGGATATTTTTTGAAAATCTGCTGTCACAATTTGTCATCAGATTCCGGTAGCGTTGCATCATATTAATATTGTTAATGGCTACTTGTCTAGTAATGTGTAACCCATAAAGTTAATATACCTATCGGAATAGAAAAACAAAGGCCTGAGCAAGCGAGATGTCACTATCAGTAACACTGCGTGGTAAAAAGAGAAGCGTGATTTGAGGTTGCATAGCTTTTTTTTCATCTGTTTGACAGTCTGTCTGCCCCTGTGCCGATCGTTGTCAATTTGGGCTCTCAGAAAAATTGTGATTTTAAGTTAAATAATGAATAGTTTTTAGAAATACTGCTCTAGAAACATGGTTAATTGTTTGTGGAATGATTCTGGATCCACACATCGAAAAAACCCGGACAAATATTCATTTCACAGGTGAATTATTCTACATCGACAGGGCCTAGTTTTAAGTTTATTTTTGCCAATTCCCTACGAGTTATTGGTATTGATTTTGAGAACTCACTTCTTTAAAGGGTTCATTATATGGAAAACATAACTTGACTAGCCTTGGTGCACAATTTAAGGATATTTTGTGTAAACAATTTTCATATATTTTACACTAGGGCTGCATCAATTTATCGATAAGTTGTATCGATATGAAAATATTTTTTAGTTAAGTATATTAATTATCTAGGAATGTTGAAATGATAACATACTCATCCGTAGTTTATAATTAGTTTAAGTATATTGATATACTATCATACATAATTCATCGTTTTTAAGATTGGGCCCAAAGGGTAAAAAGTCCTAGTAGTGGGGTCCCGCAGCCCGCTCTACTACTAAGACTTCGTTGCCTGTCCGTCTGTCCATCCGTCCGTCCATCTCTCTGTGTCCAGGCTGTATAACAAGAACCACTATAATAGTAATAGACTTCTGAAATTTCCACAGATGTAATGTCATTCTACATCCAATATGGTTGCTCATCCTTGGATGAGCAACCATATTGGATGTAGAATGCAGAAGTGCTTTCAACTATTCCCCTATCTTGATAGGGGAATAGTTGAAAGCACTTCTGCAAGATGGGCATCAAATAAAAGGGCTCATTGAGAGTGAATTGAAAATTAATAGGGTCTAGTGAAGTCGTGTCGTGTCGTGTACTCATATTGTCACGTGACGTAACCTGTCGTGTCGAATCGTGTCATGACGTCATGTCGTGTCGTATCGTGTCGGGTTTTAGAAAACGCCCGGTTGAAACCGGTCACCCTTCATGCGCGAGTCCGACTTACACTTGGCCAATTTCAGATTTCCTGCTGACCTTTACCGTCTATTGCCCATAGACACTTCCTGCTGACCTGGATACCAGAAATTCATGGCTTAAAATAATTAACCGTCCAAACTGGACTCCGAAGAAAACTTCATGCATACTTAATTATGCAGCAAGCATTTTGAAGAAAAGTCACATTTTACTTCAAAATTACAATTTTATTATATATCTATGCAGTTTTATTTTATCACATTTTATTTTGTTTACAATCTTACAATTATTATTCCATGATCGATATTTTGTCGAATTACAAGATGTTTGTACATCACTGACACGCACACGTAAACATAATTGTATACACAGATGTAAATCAAATTTTGGTTAAGCTTGACAGCTCGGGATTGTTTCTCTATTCCGATAGGTATATTACCTTTATGGTGTAACCACTAACCACATGAGAATGTCACCCAATTGCCACGAGATTCTTGTACGTCTGCTGTCTGTAGGTAATGATTAAAATCATAGCGAAAAGTTAAGTGTAACAAAACAAAGTGATAATACTCCTGTAGAGAAAAATCAATAATCGGCCAAGTGCAAGTCGGACTCGCGCACGAAGTATTCCGTGCTGCTATAGAGCAAAAATAGGCCAAATGTATTTTTTGTATGGGAAACCCGTTTAAAAAATACAGTGATAATACCTGTAGAGAAAAATCAAAAACGTTACTATAATAAATATATTAATTATACACTATATAATATTATTATGATGATATTGTCAGCGAGCAGGGACGTACCGCAAAACATAAAAGTAAAGCTTTTGCAAAGCCCAATTACTTTTATTAATTAAGTAAACCGATAAATTTTAAGTAACTATTCATTTCACCACCCATAACTTTTTCAAGAATAAAGTAAAGGAAAAAGGCAGAATTGACTCTGAACACGTCAGCATACACGTTGTAGAGGCAATGACAGACTTACGACTTATAACGCCTCTCCATTGACAGTAATTGTTTACCTTGGAGGCTCAATTTTGCTATTTTTAACCCCCGACAAAAAAGAGGGGTGTTATAAGTTTGACGTGTGTGTCTGTCTGTTTGTCTGTGTGTGTATCTGTCCGTGGCATCGTAGCATCCAAACGGGTGGACCGATTTTGATCTAGTCTTTTTTGTTTAAAAGCTGACATGATCGAGAGTGTTCTTAGCTATAGTTCATCATCATCAGCCTGCTCAGTGCTGGACAATCAGGGCTTATCTGGTTCATGTTCGTGGCATCGTAGCATCCAAACGGGTGGACCGATTTTGATCTAGTTTTTTTTGTTTGAGAGCTGACATGTTCGAGAGTGTTCTTAGCTATAGTTCATCATCATCAACCTGCTCAGTGCTGGACAGTCAGGGTTTATCTGAAGGCCTTTAGCAACTTGTAGTCATTTGATGGGTTTTTTATTTCATTCTAGTTCGTGACATTTGTGAATATACAATATACGTATACACATAATAATGGAAAGTTGGCCTGGTGATGCACCATCACCTGATAATCAATAGCCAATAGGATACCTAACTCCTCGCCAACTTAGAGTAGAAGTGTCGTGTTTAGGCTCATTTTAATTGCGACAACCAGTAAGAAGTAGATAAACAGTAAAAATATATTACATGCTGCTGCTGCAGCATCACCTGGATTCTATAGGAACCGAGCTTCGTATGAACCCAAAGGGGAGGTTTCATGTTTGGGCTCATATTGACAGCCTCATCGAAAAGGACATTGATAGATGGTAATCATGAGAATACTTATGATTCTGTTGATAGGAATTATTCTACACTTTAACCAACACAAGTTTAAAAAGTATGAAATAAAAAAACCCCGCCAAACAGCTTTAAAAAGTAATAAAATAATATTTACTGCCTTTAAGTTCAAATAATTCCTAACTTGTGTAAAGTAATATTTTAGTCCATAATTGTTGTCAAGGTGTGTCGGGGGACCGCTAATGTAGATATGTTTGATTTCACAATCAATTCATAGCGAACTGAATCGAGATAGTCAGCGACTTGGCGGCTGAATGTTGTAGTTTACTTAGCGGTCCCACGACACACCGTGACAACAATGGGGATTGTCCATTTTTTTTTAATTTTGCTCATTACAAAAACATTTCGAGGAATAAGGTCAGTGATCGTTTTTCTGTATATAAACGAAAAAAATACCCATTAGCTACTTATATTTTTGAACAAATATGTTTAACCTTAGTTTGACCTTCAATGGCGTTAAATTAGCAATAAATTCGATCAACATTATGTTTCGAACTTTTGGTAAGTTTCTCGTATCAGCTTTCACATAATGATTACTTGCATTAGACGAACCAGCCATTAAAAATAAGATTGAGAGGAAAAAAAACATACTACAGAGGTCAATTGGGCGCCGATGATGACGTCAGAGCGAAACTTTAAAAATTTATTGAGAAAAAACTAGCCAATGGATTTCAAAATTATTTAATTTATATTCTTAAAATACCCTATTTTAACGAAAAAAAATATAAAAAGTACATGTGATTTTTTTTGGACAATGCCCATTATGGACTAAAATATTACTTTACACAAGTTAGGATTTATTTGAACTTAAAGGCAGTAAATATTATTTTATTACTTTTTAAAGTTGTTTGGCGGGGTTTTTTTTAATTTCTTAATTTAATTTTATAATCCAACATTGATACAGCTTCGATCTAGAATGGATCATATTATAAAACAGCAAACGTTTTCTCAAATACGTCAAACGACAGAATCTTGTAGTCTTGACCGTTCTGAAGAATTAGGACACGTTTGACGATAGTTTTCGCTTATCAGCTTACCTTCATCAAACGACATATTTTTGGAGTTTCGACCGTTTTGAAGAATTGGTTTGATATTTTTCACAACACAAATTTTATATTTCTTTTTTGTAGTTTTTTATACTGATGATTGATAGCACGACTTGACTTTGAAAAAGTGTGAGCCCAATCGTCCTACGAGAGAAATTTTGAAAATGATCTTTGCTAGGAAATAATTAACTTCGCTTTGTTTTCACGTTATTTCGCTACTGCCGACCACAAGATATCATTTAGAGTGAAAGAGACAAATAGCTTCACTTCTCAGTTGTTCTATCAGGCGACTGGACTATAGTTGCGCCAGTAGTAAGACAGCCCTAACGACACCTATTCATTACATTACAGGTGTATCCAGAAAAAGTTCCCGCAAAAACACCACCCATAAACGTTCGCGTACACATCCCATCGTTATAACCGGACAATTACAATAAATTACAGAACGCGAGGCAATAAAACGGCCATTTTGGTAAATAAATAAACACAGGGCCGACGCTAGCGTAGCCGGCGCCCTGGGAGAGACTTTTTTGTCAGTTGTCCTTTTCGTGCTGAAATACTAATTTTACAACAAGTGAAGTGAAAATACACTATTCCGTAGCATTATTAGCTGTAAGTAGCATTATTATTAAGTATATCAACAGCGCCAAATCCACCAGAAAAGCTGACAACACTTCTCTACATAAAATTCCCCTCTATTCTCCTCTGTCCATGTTAGGTTAGGAACTGATTTGCATCTATTAGCTGCTGTCGTCAGCGCCCCTTCTCTGGCGCCCTGGGCAGTCACCCAACTGACGCCGTCACTGAATAAATAAATGAGTATATCGAATGCTTGTGTCGCAGCATACGAATCTGTGCATTATAAGAATTAACATTATAGTTTTTGTGGCGCGCCAATTAGCAGTAATGGCGGGAGCGAGGCCCGCCATCTTATGCCATTTATGTCAACAATTACGCAGGTCAGGATAATGGTCGCAGCACATATTATCAAGTATCAACTCGGAAACGGATGCCACCGTATCGCTTGCTGTAGCGCTGAATATACGCGAGCTGAATCTGCGCGCAGAAAACACGCGAGCTGAGTCCGCACGCGCTAAAAACACGCAAGCTGAAAGGCGGGGGGGAAAACATGCAATTCTAAAGGCGCGCGAAAAACATGCAAGTGTAATCTGCGCGTGCCTAAAACACGCTAGATTAATCTGCGCGCGCGCTGATAATACGCAAAGCTGAATCTGCGTGCGCAAAAAATACACAAACTGAAAACACGCGCGGAAGACATGCGAGCTGATAACGCGCGCGCTAAAATATGCGAGCTGAAAACACGCGCGGAAGACATGCGAGCTGAATCAGCGTGCGCAGAAAACACGCTAGCCGGAAACACACGCGCTGAAAATATGCGAGCTGAATCTGCGCGCGCTGAAAACACACGAGCTATATCTGCGCGCGCAGAAACCACGCGAGCTATAAACGCTCGCGCTGAAAATATGCTAACTGAAGACATGAGCTGAATCAGCGCGGGATGAAAATACGCTAGTTGAAAACGCACGCGTTGAAAATATGCGAGCAGAATCTGCGCGTGAGAAAACACGCGAGCTGAAAACGCGCGCACTGAAAAACGCGAGCCCAATCCGCGTGCCTAGCGCAATCGTGAAAGGAGCAAGGCAAGGGCACGGTTCGCGGCGAGGCGATAACGTTACGATTCCGACGTTTCATATACAAACAACACTGAACGACTCATCCGTTTCCGAGTCGACAAGTGTGCTGCGAGCCTTACGCAGGTCAGTATAAATATTTATCATTGTTATGACAATTTCTTCAATTACCCCGGGTATTTCAATGGTCGATATCGTTTTATTATGTATATGAGTTTTTCTGAGGCGCACAAAAAGTTGTTGGAGGATGGAAGGTTTTACAGTTAAATGAGAAACTTATGCTGAGCTGATCCACTTGTAGCAACTTGTTCTGACTTCAGATGGACCGTTGCGCAATGAGGGATTTTCGATAAAAAAATTTGCCACAAAATTTTAAGAAAGTGTTAATGGACACAATCTTAGTTAACTATTAATTAGTAATTTTACATTAACTTAGGGCCTGTTTCACCGCTTCCTGATAAAGCTCCCATTATCTATTTACCACATAAAAATATCTGCCATATAAATCCAACTGATGTATTTTTTTGGTTTCACCACGTACGTCTCTGTTAAATTACGCGCCAGATAATTAACTCTAACCTTATTTGACAGTCGGAGTGGCAACGTCGCAATTTCCGTCGTACGTTCCATTTTAACTCAACCTTATATTGAAAAGTACAATAGTTTCATAATTTCACATAAATATATTAGAAAAAAACAGCAACAAAAATAGAATTGACGTATGTATTGATGGATTTACTAAAGTTTTACATAAGATTTGTTTTAAATGAGTCAAAAGGTTTTGATTCAACAACACACATATTTAATATGCAAGGAATATGAAATACGTAAAACGAATCGTAGGTGACACCTTTCAAGACATTTGAAAATATTTCAGTGTTCTATGGTTCTATGTTCTTCTAAGTAGTTTCTTGAATAATTTACCTAATATTTTGTGATTTGTATTATAGAATGTAGACTAAAAAATGTTTATATATGAGATAACTATATATTAGACAACGGAAAGAATCGCGAGAGAAGTGTAAATTTTCCCATGGGGATTGAGGATACCTACTATACTAGGTACTATAATAAAAACACGATTTCGTTGGAAGCCTTGTTTCTTTGGTCTGAGTTGGAAACAGACAGTTAAGACAGTCAAAGAAGCCTCAAGGAAGTTCTATTGAACTAGTGATACATGTCTAAAGATTGAGGTTAAGTCGAATAAAGGAAATGATAAGGAAACGACTAAGAAGATGGATTTGTGTCTCCAATCTCTCCAGCATGCTGTGCTCTGTCTCATGCATGATGCAGTTCAGTCTTTAGTTGTAGATTAGACAGCTGTTGATACCTATGTTTGAATAAACTCACTGTAATCTGTATTATCTGATCCCAATGACAGCTAGTGATACAGTGAATGGTAAATATTTTCATTAGATAAAATCCTTAATAAAAAAACATAATGTAAATTTATAAGTACATAATATGTTGTTTGTTTCCAGATTCCAGAATAGATATTATTGTGGCTAGTACTTCTTGCCAAGATGATATAGTTGTTGTGGAACCTTCACCCAAGCGGCATCCGGCTGTTGCATAACAAATGAAAATCTATTATGTCTGTGATACCCACGATTGAGGTGCTACTGATCAAAAAAACATCCTGCTCTGTGTAAGTTTTCCTGATACTGAATAAATATTTAATCCTTCAAGCCCCATAAGGACACCGGTGACCGCGACAACAATAGAATACAATAGCATTTCCACGAGTCCACAGTGGACTTTTAGAACATTTACATTTACTCAGTATTATTAAAATCTCAAACATCATAATCTGTGAAATTAGTAATGACTCATAAGTCATAACTCATAACCCAAAGGTAACAAGTTCAACCACCCACTGTACTTAACATTTTTGTGACATAATTATTATTGTATCTGATCTGACTTTTAAAAGTTGATCACCTACCAGTCTTATAACCTACCTACCAGTATTTGTGTTCAGTGCAGCTGGTTGATGTTGATCTTGGGCAGATTTGCCTCCCTAGCTGAAGTTTACAGGATATCATTATTTAAGTATTTGTTATGAAATACTTGCATATTAAAAATATGTATTTCCTTACAGGTAAACCCGAAGCAAAAAGATCTTTTGATAAATTAGCCGAAGAAAAGTTTGAATTTGTAAAGCTACAAAAAACCCCTCTTGAGGAAGAACTCCAGGAATTTTTTTTTAAGAAACAGCTGATGTTGAAGATGGAAATGCGTTATAAAAAAGAGTAGATAACTTGAAATGGAGAAGGAAGAAAGGCTATTCAAATATTTTATATTATACTTATTTTAATAGCTTTTCTTCCTCTTCCATTTCAGTTTAGTGTTAACTCTGTTAGTTTTAAAATGTGAATAAGAAAATAAAAAGTAGTAATTATAAAACTTAATTTTAAATATTTCAATTGTAACGGTGATGGAATATTGAAGGATAATAATATATACTTTTTGCATTAATACTTTTATTTCTCTCTTAAATTTATTGACACATTCTATTTTTAAAACACAAACATTATTTTGTTACATAATAAAACTTAAATGCCATTAACCCTTAAGCTCATCAACTCCCAAGCGGCACCCGGCTATTCCGTCTGTCTGCCTGTCTGTCTGCCTGCCTGCCTGTCCGTCTGCCTGCCTGCCTGCCTGTCTGTCTGTCTGTCTGTCTGTCTGTCTGTCTGTCTGTCTGTCTGTCTGTCTGTCTGTCTGTCTGTCTGTCTGTCTGTCTGTCTGTCTGTCTGTCTGTCTGTCTGTCTATCTCCAGGCTGTAACTCAAGAACGATAAAAGCTAGAGATATGATATTTTCTCAGATGATGTATATCTCTTGCCGCTATAACAATATAAAATTAATATGTATGGAGGGCTCTTATACAACAAACATGATTTTTTGGCCTTTTTGCTATATATAAATAATGGCAACAGGTAGGTACTTGAATTTTTCACAAAATATCTATATATATAAAACTCAAAGGTGACTGACTGACACGGTGATCTATCAACGCACAGCCCGTACCACTGGACGGATCGGGCTGAAATTTGGCATGCAGGTAGATGATATGACGTAGGCATCCGCTAATAAAGGATTTTTATTAATTCTACCCCTAAGGGGATAAAATATTGTATATATAATTATACTTCTTAATGAGAGCGAAGACGCGGGCAAAAGCTAGTTTAATTATATGTGTTATTTTAATAATAATATTAAAATAAAATAAAAAATTAAGGGGGGCCATTCCCATACAAAAAACACAATTTATGGACTACTTTTACGGAACCCTTTGTGCGCGAGTCGGACTCACACTTGGCTAGACAGATAAAGACATACAGACAGACAACGACGTCCAATCAGTTTCTTACGTTAGTAACATAGAATATCGTTGACGAAGTCTCAGTAGTAGGGTCCCGTTTTTACCCTTTGGCTTTTGGTTGCGGAACCCTAAAAATCATCTAATTCATCTTTTAAAATCTCTAAAAGATCCATGTTTATTCAAAATATCATTATAATATTATATTAACTTGAAGAAAGTTCACACAACACTGAAGTCTGAACTGCATCATTACGATAACTGGCAAAAATATAATAGGCTGCAGGATGGCTGCAGGCTGGAAATATTTTCGCGATCTCAAAAAAAAAGTTTTGTTATCTGACAAATAAAATTTTTAACAGCCGCATGATCGGGCTGATAGGATATCAATGATTTTATCTGCTTGATTGGCTTATCAGACACGTGTGGAACAGAATTTTTTGCATTATCTGTCAAATAGCCTATTTGACTCCTTATCAGGAACCGGTGAAACAGGCCCTTAATCTAGCAGATTAAGTTAATGTAAAATTACTTATTAGTCTTAATTAGGCTAGATTGTAATAATTATAAAATACTTATAGAAGTATATTATATATAAAAAAAAAATGACGCCTACAACTCCGTTGCGCCAAAATTCGTTTTTCGCCGGAAAACCGTACATTTTTCCGGGTTAAAAAGTATCCTATGTCCTTTTCCGAGACTCAAAGTATTTCCATACCCAACAAAATCGGTTCAGCGGTTTGGGCCTTGGAGAGGTAATAGACAGACAGCCACGCTTACACGTTTATAATATTAGTAATATGGATTAGGGACCAATGCGATTCACACGAGCCCCAGGTGGACTCGTGTTTTCAAAAACTTTCGATAAGAACTTTCAGCTACACTTTCCTTCCTACTTGACAAGCCTACTCGTAGTCGTGTAGCTTTTTTAACGTATCGCAGGACAACTGCACTTGTACAAGTAAAGAGTCTTAACAGTGTGGATCTTTTTGTTACGTTATCAGTTATCACCATAAACTTATAATATTCTGTCGTAGTTATCACTAATATTAGTATTAGAGAAATTGTTTCAGACAGATCCGCCATCTACTTAATTTTGTCGAGATAAGTCAAACAAAGCCGATGATTGACAAATCATTTTTAACATTGACTTGATACAATCCAACCAAATGTATGCCATTGGTACCCAACAAGGTATGCCTATGCGTCAATTTCTCTGGTGGTATACTGAATCAGAAGTTTTTGCAATAATCAAACGCTTTAACATCTCAATATTTAATTCCCCAGCGGAATAAATCATGACAACGTAGCAATTATCTTACGATTCTTATTAAAATTCCGAGTGGCCGATAAAATCAACAGTGGTTTTTAATTTAACGTGGATGTGGGTGTGACTGTTAATTGCGGAGTCACCTATAACTAATACTTCCACGCCTCACCGTCGTTTGTCAATGGATGCCAATATCTTCATTTCGGTCGCTGAACTTTGGTATGGGGTACCGTACTCAAAAGAAGTGACTGTTTTACGTGGTTTTGAACACCTACTAATGTTGAGTAGTATTTTGGGGCCATGTAAGAAGCTGTGAATATTTTTATTAAGGGGTTAAAGTTTAGGAAACTACTAAATGAGAAGTTGAAGCAAGCAAGCAAGAAGAAGTTGAGCAGAAAGTTTGCTGATTCTTTCTTAGGTTATGTACTTTTATGTAATCAAAGCGCACGGAGTGCGCGGCCAAGTTCCAGCAGGCCGCGCACATGCCGTGCACTATTTACACGAACCGTTTCGACGCTCTTTTGACCCCCCTATAGCTCAGTGCCTATTGCGAGTACAAAGATAAAATTATACCTACGTAATTATATAGTAGTACTTACGCAGTATACCAAATTTCATAGATATAGCTTCGGTAGATCCTGAAATATCTCCCTGTGAAAATAGCTAATTTTGGCACTGACTCACTCATTCACTCACTCACTCACTGACCGGTAATCAAAACCTCTAGGCCATTTCCAATTGTCCTAGCGCTATGAAATTTGGCACACAGGTCGTGTGTTATATGTAGATTAACAAAAAATTGAGAAATTTAAGAAATCGGTCAAGCGTGAGTCGGTTCACCTACAAACCTGAGAGGCCACTTCCGATTGTCCTAGCGTTATGAAATTTGGCACACAGGTCGTGTGTTATAAGTAGATTAACAAAAAATTGAGAAATTTAAGAAATCGGTCAAGCGTGAGTCGGTTCACCTACAAACCTTAGAGGCCACTTCCGATTGTCCTAGCATTATGAACTTTGGCACGCAGGTCGTGTGTTATAAGTAGATTAAAAAAATTTGAGAAATTTGAGAAATCGGTCAAGCGTGAATCGGTTCATCTACGAATTTTAGATACCACTTCCAATTTTCCTAAAGTAATGAAATTTGACACTCAGGTCGTGTGTTATAATATTATGTAGATTAATAAAAAAATTAAGAAGAAATCGGTCAAGCGTGAATCGGCTCCTCTACGAACTATAGGTAAAAATTCTTATACGCCAGTGATACAACGAGAATTGGTTTAAAATATTGTCATCATGTATAATGCATACCGTATAGCTTATTAATACTTTGATTGCGGATTCTTGGAAATCTATTGTTTACGCGGTCGAATTCGACCGCTTGGGAGTTGATATACTTAGGTTAAATAAATACTGTTTACTTGAAAATTTCGCTTCTATTGATAGTTTACAACTAGCGCCATATATCGAAGGTATTTTTTAAGTCGGGTGTGGCATAAAAAGAAAAAAAATAGGTATAATTTCTTGAAAAAAAAGGACTGAAATCCCTCCAAAAACATACCTGTTAAAATGGGGCCAAGTTCCTATCAGCAAATTTTTGGTCTAAAAAAAGAGTTGAAATCCAATCCAATGCCAAGTTTAGATGCACTTCATCGATTGTTATCATTTTCATCAACAGCCTGATCCATAGTACTTCTAAATTTGAACTTGGCAGGTTTTCGTGCTTTACGTAACTCTGGATTAATTGTAAAATAAGATAATATAATTAAATTAACCTGCCACGTTCAAATTAGAAGTATTATGGATCAGGCTGTTGATGAAAATTATAACAATCGATGAAGTGCATCTAAACTTGGCATTGGATTGGATTTCAACTCTTTTTTTAGACCAAAAATTTGCTGATAGGAACTTGGCCCCATTTTAACAGGTATGTTTTTGGAGGGATGTACATTACTGATCCATCCTTGATCGAAATTCGCCTAGAAAATAAAGGACTTGCACTAATCAGTCGCTGCCCACACTTTTTCCTTATTACTAATCACCTGCACTTATCACTATAAAGTGAATTCAGGCCGTAAAATTATCTTGAAATCTCAACCGTAAAGTCTTCTTTAAAAAAAATCTTAGCATATCAATCTATAAGTACCTCGTATTGGCAATAAAACTCTTTTATTGAGATGTCGAAGGGGCAACAACCGAATCGCTTAGCCACGGGCTAACTGGCTTCAAACAAAATATGAAAGATTATCTGTCAGCCAACATGGCTGCCGCGATGTTTTAATTAGCCCACAGGCAGCTAAGGGACTTTTCATATTTGCGATTTGTGAGAAGCAGCAGGTAAAGAGCCATGATTCTCAAGCGTAGAATTTCGTGTCGCGCCCGTGACAGCAAGCAAGATAGCCTGCGATCTAAACGCAATCGTTCAGATCGCTGGCTATTTTGCTCCCGTGTATAGCCAGTGGCCAGGGGACCGACTTTCAGTAAAATCAATCCCCTGGCCACCTGTCCGTTCTCTTACGCCAGCGGTTCTCAGACTTTTTTGGTAGCGAAGTTTGTCTTTGAATAAAGTTTTTATGTTTGTATGTTATTAGTTAAAAACTTATAACTTGCCTAAAATCTGCAGTACATTATTATTTATGACGCTCGCGGAACCCCTCCAAGGCTTTTGTCAAGTCCCTCGGCTAAGGATATTTGAAAATTCGCTGCCTTAGTCAGAACTCACCCGTGAATAGTCAGTATGATAAGACCCTTATGCAGTCTGAGATTCAGGGGCTCAGGGTTGACAATTGAGATATAATTGCTTTCTTATTAAAAAAAATATTTTGAATGTCGTAACGTACAACTTACCGATTGTGTGGCTTCTTGACCAATTATATTATGAGTATGAGTAAACCCAGTAGAACCCTTGAAAAAAATGTTTACGTACCTACTTAAATAAAAAAAAACACTGATGAGTCGGTTTTTCTCCTCGCAAGATAAAAACAATGACAATTAATATTATAAATATAATCCACTACTAAGATTATAAAATACACGAAAATGTGTCTGTCTGTCTATTACCCTATCACATTTAAACCACCGAACAGATTTTGCTGAAGTGTATGGAAATTGGAAATACTTTCAGTCCCGGGAAAGAATACATAAGATATTTTTTATCCCGGAAAAATGCATGGTTCTTGGCTCAACTGAGTTGCGGGTATCATCTAGTAGGTACAATATTTTAATGATATACGAGTTAAAATATAAATTATAACTGACAAATTGTGACAACCCTAGCTACATTAGTTAGTGCTAAGCATAAAATTGTTTTACGCCTTTCCAGTGTTCGAATCTCCGTTCATTTATTTCGGCGGGACGCGGGGCGCTCATGATTAATTTCATGATTAATTGTTTAATCATCGCATCCTTGTTTTGCTTCGCACAAGATTAAACGGGCAAACAAGACACCTGATAGTAAGTGATAGGAATTGTATTCTCTATATTAGCCATATTTCCAAGTTCCATTATATTAATAATTGTTACCAAAGAGAGTTAGAGAGATTAAATGATTATTTAATTTTAATTTAATTAAGAGTCTTACAGAAAATGTATAATAAATACAACCATACTGATGAACCGATTTTGGGGATGGAGATAGATTTGAGTGCCGGGAAAGGACAAAGGATACTTTTTTAATTTTTATCCCGAAAAACTGAATTTTGACGCAAAAGAGTTGCGGGCTTCAGCTATAGACTTATAGTTAACTGTTAATAAGACGTGGAAAGTGCGGCACCACATTAAAGTTTGTTGGCAAGTTAATGCAATACTTCCTGAAACCCCTTTTAAAAAGTTCACATAAGCCTTTTAAAAAAGCTATAAAAATTAATAATGTATCGAAAAAATTCTCCAACATCGGGGTAATACGAACTAATGAGCGACCCCGCTGCCATCTTCGGTGGCAATTACGTACCAAATGAGCAGTGGCGTAGCTACAAGGCGGTGTCCCGGGGCCCCAAACTAAAGGGGCCCTAAGTTGCTGATTTACTCTGTTACACCGACACAGCGAACTGCGAAATAGCGACAAAATAGCGATATGCATCATTTTTACGTGTGACAAATAGAAGATCTGTCAGCCACTTTCCCACACTTCACAACGTCAGTGTATGAACGCCTTCGTCAGTGTACTGGAGTGCACTGAATTGTATTTCAGTGCACGTTTACATTATTCCAGTAGTAAACCAGCGCTGGATTGGATCACTGGGTTGGAATAATGTAAACTGGCCATTACAGTCCATAAATTGTAGACCTTTTGCTGTTTGCAGCCCTTATTCAATTAGTACTTTATTTAGGCCGTGTTCAGACCAAGCTGACTATACGCCGCTGAATGTGAGCAGACTCACTGTGAGCCCCAGTGTGAACGTAAGTGAACGTAAAAATATACGGTATCGAATGTCCGCGCCTACGCCTAGCGTAATGGCGTATAGTCAGTTAGGTGTGAACGAAAAAGTGAATTTGTATGGAAATACAATAAACTGCGTAACGCTCGTTCACATTCAGCGGCGTATCTAATAGTCAGTTTGGTCATTGGTGTTCACACCAACTGACTGAACAACGCCATTCAATCACACGGCTATACGTCGTTTAGCCGACTTGTTGACTGCAACGTTCATCACTACAGCTAGACGACGCTTAGCTAACTGGTTAAATGGCAAATTAACTAAGCTGACCATTAGTTTAGTTTTATTATTACACAAGCGCAATGATATTAAGCAGAATAAATTGTATTCTAACTCATTTTGAACACAATTGCAATTAATACCTTCGTGATGCATTTCATAATCCCGTAATTTCTCCTCGAAATTCGAATATTTATTTAAATTTTTATTCACTCGTATGTGCCCCCATAATTTCTGTCACTTTAATAACACTTGTAACGTATATTTACGAAAAATATCTTAATACAATCACAAAACACCGGCTAGTTGACGCCATATTGTAAACAAAACGCACCTAGCGCCGCGGTAGTGAGCGCTGAACTAATTCAATCAAACGGCGGCGGCTTGAATCAGCTGTAGTGTTGAACGTTTCGAGCGACTGAAATATTCAATTAAAAAGCTAGCCGTGAGATTGAATGGCGTTGTTCAGTCAAAGGGCTAGCTGTTTGATTGAACGGCTATTTAAACCAGCTGGCTGCGACATGAACACGGCCTTACTGTCTGTAAAAAGACAGTAAATTAAGTACTAATTAAATTATTGTTTTATTAAAAAACAAAAGTTAATTCCCAAATACGCCTCTAATAATCCCCTCGTCCACATAAAACGTCTTGCGAGTTGCGTCGCCTCTGTTTGGGGTCCTACTTTTTTACCCAAGGACCCTCGGCCCTAGCTACGCCACTGCAACTTCATCCAGTATGGCCATGTTTCCACGTAGTAGCACCCTGCTGCGCATCACACCAGTTATGTCAACATGTAGATTGAGTGTTGCCATACTTGGGAGGCGGGTTAGCCGTGTTATGGGAAAAATGTGATTGTAGATATGCGTATACAAATTAGTGCAGTTTAATTGCAATTTGTAATTTTTAATTACCGAAACGTTTTATAGCATAATCATAAAGAAAATTACAGGATGAGAGAGTGAATATTTATTTCGTTTTGAGACTTTGTAGATGCTTTCTAAATATTATAAACAATATTTTAAGGCAACAACTTTCCTCTAAAAAAAGGATAAAAATGTTTGTTACAGCACCTGACCGCTTCCCCACTTTTTGGCTCTTTCTTTTTTCAAGCTGACTTAGAATTTTTTTTTTCTGACTCGTAAAAGTACACAAAAATCTACCAACAGCTATATACCTCAAATGCTTTTTGGCGTGTTTAAATTTAAAAATATATTTATAGGACAGATATTATTATGCAACTTTATTTTCACGGTATTTTATCTCTATCCAAAAACCTAAGTATTTCTGCAAGGTTCTTTAGCATTTTTTATATAGCAACACTTGTCTTATACAACCATCTTATCAGCGTGTTCATGAATTATCCATCGCCAATAAAATAGGCCCCATTTCTATGTTTAATTATCGAGAGACGAGTGATAAGTTACATTGGACGGGAACACTTTTTATATAATATTACGTAAAAAGTCCACTAGTCAAAGAAATAAAGGATAGCTTTTTGGTAAGAAACAACTATGTAAGTTTGTAGTTTAAAATTTAAAAAAAAAACGCTATCTAGAAAACAACTAGAAACACTGTTCTGAAGATCTTGTAAAATAATATCTGCAACATATTATAAGGTTGATCCTAAGAAAGCGCATTTAAAGACTAGGTACCTTATATCCTTTCCTAGGACTTAAGGTGGCTTTATCGACTATACTTTAGTACGGCAAATGTACGGTTTTCGCGAGATAAATGATCAACAAACAAACAAACTAGCAATTACCACAAATCTCATATATTGTATAGCAATTAGGTGTTATAATAAATGCGAAAGTGTATCTGTCTGTCTATCTCTCGGTGTATCCACTATTCAATATTGCTATACTGTGGTGTATCTATCTGGTACCTCGTCAACCGCTTTGCTTAAACCGCTGAATCGATTTTCATATTTGGTATGCAGATACTTATGGTGAAGCCAAACGGGCGTGATTTGTGAGTTGTGAGTCGCAGTATTTCGGTCGCGTAAAATATCTTTTCATACAAATCATGACTCACAAAATTACGCTCGTGTGAATCAAACAGGACTTTAGTATGAAACTGTATGCAGCAGAATTTCTGCCAGCCGAAATTAGCTGCGACTCACAAATTATGCTCGTTTGGCTTCACCCTTAGAGTCCGGAAAAAGGGACTTCAAATACTTCTTATAAAAAAAGTGTTTATTTCAGGAATCAAAGACCAAAAAAAAGTATATTTCCGCGCGATAAACGAGTTCACGCAACATAGAACTGCGGGCAGTACCTACTCTACAACCTGTATAATTGTCTATGTACTGGACACATTATGTTATCTAAGATCTAAGTGTAATATTAATAGAGTGCTTACAATAATTAATAGTCAAGCAATAAACAGTAGCCTTTAATAAAATTAAGCGATTTAAAATTACATTTCCATTAGTACATTGCTAAAAGCCATTCAATTATTTTATGTTTTAAGAAATTGCCACTAAAATACTTTGACACCATTCACAGTAGAAATACAAAAGTGGGTCTATATATAAAGTGATAAAATAAAACGAGCATAATTATTTTTAATTGCGCTATATTGCATAATAATATTAACTATTGTATGGCGAAGAGTACATAATAATATATTATTATTAAACACATAGTTAGTACCACCTCAAAGTCTAGAACTTTTGGGGTGTCTGACAGTGAGAAGCAACTGTCAAAAATGACTGGCAGTGGAAAGAGGAGATTTCTACTGTTATCACGAAGAAAAGAAGATAAAAAATTGTGTTTAAAACTTTATCGATGGCTAGGTAAACCTTCAAATGGATACCTCTCCACCTTCTTCTCATTAATTGCGTTGCGGGTCCCAATACAGATTTAGCTAGTCCCTCGACCCTCGGGCTTCCCTCAGATAATATCAAAGGGTTTTCGTGGTTGGTTACCACTGTTGATCCTGGCGACACAGGAGTTGCAGTGGAGGGAATGTGTGGTTAGGGTTACCATACGTCCGGATTAATCCGGACATGTCCGGACTTTTAGACTCTTGTCCGGACTTCGTCCGGCCTTCTCATTTGTCCGGATTTTTAATTACTTGATGAAATATGAGAAATAAAACTAGTAAAGTAACATCGAGTGAGTCTTTAATCATCATTATAATTATTATCATTTATCGAACAACAAAATGTTAAAATCTTTAATAAATTAATAAATCAACTTAAAAGGTCAAATAAAAAAAAATATCCACAGAAGTTATTTTTGTTTACAAAAACCAACTTAATTCGACGGTGGAAATTTCAAATGTCGTAAGGGACAAACCCCGACTTTACAGGAGAGCAAAAAAACATTTTTCGTACTTTCAAACTGGCATTACTTTTTCATTTTACAACCTATTAAAATAATTTCTAGACAGTTTTGTTTCGAATTACATCATTTACAGCTATAAGTCAAGTAATCCTAGAAAAACGCAATAGTTTAGGAGATGATGTCCCTTACACACGGGAATTTTATACCAAACGCCCCTTACACGTGACCCTTTTTGAAGTATTTTGTTGTAACCACCGAATAGTCTGAATCATCTGGCATTTTAATGTTATAAAGCATACTTAATAATCAAGATAATGAAGTGACTTCCAAGAACATAATTGTTTTCATTGAAATTACATCATAGGAGATTGCGAAATACTAACTTTTAATTATAAAATAACTACAAATTAATATGAGTTGGCTGGGGTAAAATTTTCATGAGCTTCCTAATTTAACTATAATTCATTTGGTATGTAATAGCTGGATTCTTGAAATACTCTAAAAGTCGGCCAAGTGCGAGTCTGACCCACACCTAACCGATTTTTAGAGTATTCCAAGAATGACACAAAGGATTCCGTACGGTTAGAAAGCGAAAAAATAGTGTTTTTTGTAGGAGAGCCCCCTTCATTTATTTATTTTATTACTATTAAATAACGAACATAATTAAGGATTTTTGTATTTACTTCAAGTGCCTACATGTTGCCATTATGGATTACCTACGAGTAAAAAAAATCAAATAAATCACGTTTGTTGTATCAAAATCCTTTCTTAGCGCATTAAGGAGGGCTCTCCTTAATCCGCTAAGAAAGGATTTTGATCAATTCTACCCCGAGGGGATAAAAAAGGGGACGAAAGTTTTTATGAAACTTTAATAATTTTAAACAGATCGGGCTGAGACTTTGCATGTATGATGCATAAAGTTACTATTACGTAAGCATCCCCAAATAAAGGATTTTGATAAATTCCACCCCTACGGAGTATTCTATCTCCGTATGATGAAATGGGGATGAAAGTTTGTATGAATCTTAGATTTTCGAATGATTGAACTGAAATTAAACATTGAAGCTAAACTATGATGAAGACGTTCGCTTAAATAGGAATAAAATAAGGGTCTACGTGTCTGGGAATTCAGTTAAATGACGAAGGTTAAGGTATTCAGCATGAAACCGTTTTGGAATCGTACCGTTTGAGTATAACAATGGTTTTAAATCTGTATATTTTGTAGTTGAAATTAGTAGTTTTATTTCGTACAGAGGTTTCATAGGAACTACTATACTATCCGGATTTTTAGCGTGCTCTTGTGAACTCACGTAATTTTTCTTTCCTCTCTCTTCCCTTGCCCTTCCCTTTTCCTTTTATTAATTATTAGGGAGTAGATTTTCTTTTATTTAATATTTGACATCTAGACAGCGGTAGCGTGCCAAGCCAAGTTCAAGTAAAACAGTACTGGCGAGCAGCACCATGTGTTACACGAACCATTTGCAGTCACTTTTGACCCCCTCATAATTCAGAAACTATTTCACTTAAACGTGACAAATTTGGCGACTGACTGATTAATCTATAGATTGAAATTCTAACCCACTTCTAGATGACCTAGAAGGCTGAAATTTATGAAGGATAGAAATTTAGAAGGAAGGAGTTCTCTTCGTTAATTGTGTGTAATCTCAGGAAAAATTTAAAAAAATCGGTCATGTGCGAGTAGGGCCGAGCAAAAATAGGCAAAAATTTAGGTTTTTGTGTGAAAACCCCTTTTAAATATTTATTTTATCTTACTTATATTATAAATTATGAAAAAAATATTATATAAAATTAAAAAATTTGTGAATATTTCAAGTGTCTATCGGCTGTCGTAACGTGTTGCAATAATTATTACAGCCTAGGTCGTTACTTACGACAAAGTTCATCAGCTGATGTTTAAGATATTTTATTTTCTGAATAGTGTCGTAAAGGATTTCATAATTAATAGTAAGAAAAAAATACCTTTTATAAAATATGTCGTAAGGGGCTATATTAGTTTAGATTGGCTGTTACAACACATATTTCTCACAGTTACAAAGACTTACGGCACCAAAAAATAGTATTATCAAGGTCATGGACCCTTACAGCATAATTGTAAATTTTTTTTGTACGTTACGACAAAGTAAATTATGCTATATCTCCGATATTTGAAGAGATATCAAAATTTTAAATATACAGATCGATAGAGGAGAAAAAATGCTATCGGATGGTATATAAAGTGTACTTACGACAAAATGTTCCTTACGACATTTGAAATTTCCACCGTCGTTATCCTTAAAACTAAATAAAATCGGTTGTCTGTAAAGTCGGTTTACTGACGATAGTTGAACGTGACAACGTCATAGCCTTAACCCCTCAGTTCCGGGAATTATCTATGCAAAAAAGTTGGCAGGTCAATGTGCAAAAATTAACAAAAAATTAAAACCGACTTCCAAGGTAAAAACAATAATAACATTCTTATAATATGAACTAAAAACTAAAAAGTATTAAATAATTTTCCTCTCTAAATGTGCCTTTTTCCGAATTCAGCTAAACCTCAACTATTTCTGTACTCAACCTTCATCATTTTGAAGTCGATACCAGATATAGCGGAATCTTTATATTTTCTTTGACATAAAATTTGAAACTTATGGAACTGGCACCGACTTCAAAATTATGAAGGTTGAGTACAGAAATAGTTGAGGTTTAGCTGAATTCGGAAAAAGGCACATTTAGAGAGGAAAATTATTGAATACTTTTTAGTTTTTAGTTCATATTATAAGAATGTTATTATTGTTTTTACCTTGGAAGTCGGTTTTAATTTTTTGTTAAAAATAATAATTTCACTCTTTTTAGTTACCTAGTAGATAAACTATAATTAGTGCCAATTTACATTGTATAAAAAATAGTTTTATATTGTCTTCACTATATGTCATTGAGGCGCTCTGTCGGCGCTATCGCTTGTCCGAACTCCGATTGTTGTTCATATAGTTTTAGTTACACGATGTATTCATTAGGTTTCGCTGAGGTGCTCCTGAATCGCAGTATCGCTTGTACGTAGGAGTTTTATATAGTTGTATTGGCTGTGTGAAATCAGAAATGTGTCACCATTGGTGTGAGCAGTGAGCATTGAAATTTGAAATGTCAACATTTTGAGTGGTAATTATTGATCTCGTATTGTTATTAGAAATATTAATTAACCCTCCAAGATGACCTCCGTCATAGTCCGCGAGTTTATAAGTGGTCGTCGGTGGTAGTGAACTAGTGAGTAGTGACTTAGTGACCATACCACCCTACGCGTCGAATTACTGCGTTTATTCTACGTATCTTATTACAATTTGTAATACCCCAAGGCCCAAATATCAGGTAGATAAATTTAAATAATACATTTTAAAAAATCTAAGTGAACACAACCCTATGCTTGCTAGGTAATTTAACAATTTAACGCTTCAACTCCAAAGCGGCCGCCAGAACAATGGATTTCCAAGAATCCGCGATCGAAGGATGAGCCGAATCACACCCAGCGGCGCGGCGAGTATATTTTCAGTGTCATAATAATATTATGATATTAATCTTTACCTTCATTATTGTAATACATAGTACTATCGCATGAGAAACTTGGAAAGTCGGCCTCGCGGCCGCCTGCGCCTTTCTCAAGCGATACTATATTGTACTACATTAATGAAGATAAAGTTTAAAATCATATTATGACACTCAAAATGCTCGCAGCGCGGCATTACCTGGCATTAGAACTTGAATAGGTACGACGCAATGCCGCGATGTTTACGCACACGCCGCGCGGCGCGCGGCGGCGTGCGGCTACGCCGCACCGACCGCCGTGTATGAACAGCCTATATTAATAATTGGTGTTGTTATGTACATAATTATTATTATTGTATCCATACCTATGCCTTGTAAGTTGTACTATTACCTATTTTGTGCCATTGGACATTGGTGACCTTAACACGACGTGGTAATGATGATGATGATGATGATGATGATGATGATGATGATGATGATGATGATGATGATGATGAATTTTAATTGCGTGGTAGTATAATATGCTTTCTGTTCTTAAAACAACGCCGAAACTCCCAAACGTGTATCTATAAGGAGTCAGGAGTTCTCTCAGCATCTTCGAAACCATGGTATACCTTGACCCAATATTTGACTTTTTGATAGCATATTCTTGGTACACTTCACATAAAACTAAAATTACTATATGTTTCCATATAAATTTCGAGGAGTTCCCTCGATTACTCCTGGATCCCATCATCAGGTCACCAATTTGTGAACATGGTACCAAATTGGAGTGAAACCTAATACAACAAAACAAAAATTTCGAAAATCGGTTCACAAACGGCGGAGTAATCGTTGAACATACAAAAAAAAATAAAAAAAAATAATAAAAAAAAATATCCACAGCCGAACATATAACCTCCTCGTTTTTTGGAAGTCGGTAAAAAAAAGTGCGCCCGGCCTACCCTCTTTGTAAAATTAATGTAATATGAAATATCCTTACATATAATCCATATTTTATGTTTGTGTGAACTACATTATAATTGTTAAATTTCCTATCTATCAAGCCTTGAAAACAGTGTTGCAAATTTTATAAATATCGTGTTGTGCGTGGGTAAGGTGAAAAATGTTTTTTTTTTTTGTTCTTTTAACTAAGTACGACAAAAAGTCAAAAGTCCGGACTTTTATTGAAATGTCCGGTTTTTTGTCAGGACTTCTGTAATACCTAGATGGTAACCCTATGTGTGGTGGGCCTTTTGCCCGTTTAAAACACTGGATACCTCCTGCAGATGCTAGTCTTTCATACCTCTAATAGGAGTCATATAAAGGAGAACTTTCAGCTTAAATAAAATGACGATAAATTGCTGTCGCTGGCTCTTACACTTTAACAGCCCCTTATAAATTAATGTTAGTGCTAATTAATTAACGAAAAACAACAAATTATAAATCAATCTGTTTTATAACGCAAATATTGGCTAAAGCACTTTTGTTTATCACTCATAAAAACATAATAAAAATAAAATGGAGTGATCATTATACTGGTGACTCGTCTCGAGCACAAAATTAATAAGTGTTTTATAATAAAATTTTATTGATCAGACTTTGTAAAAATTAGGCGATTGAGACATTTTGAATTGTAAACAAAAAAAATTATGGGTTTAACAGTTTTAAATATCGAACCAAATCTCTTTTGTCCATAAACACAAAACATTCGAATTACGAACCGAACGAAAATTAAAAAGTATAAATCCGTTTCGCGAAGACAGTGGCCAATTTAATTTTAACAGTTTCGATATCTCGGCCAGCATCGGACACGTTATCGAACTGGTCCGGACCAGCCATTTAATTGACTCCCAATTCTTAGAACGTAATTTCACAAATTAGTTTTAGCTACCGGATTTTGAGATCGACACTGGACAAGAGATGGAACTGTGTCCCAGTGAGCGCGTGTAGGGTTCTGTATGGGTGGTTTAAGGTGAAGTTGGTGCGACAAGGTTGCATAAGGACCGGTACAGACAAAAAACAACTGTAACGTGTCCGCGCCGTGTTGAGGGCGTGTTGCAACTCCGACATTTTTAATAGCGCCTAGTTTTTTAGTTTTTGATATGTTGTTTACTGTCATAAGTTAGTTTATGACATCTCAAGGAGTGATTATATCAATGTTTAGACGACAAAAATTATTTACGACATAACAGAGTACCTTCGGAGTGCTTTTCTGGCCTTGGACCAAAATGCCCCATACATACTAAAGTATTAATAATAGGAAGTAGGTATGTGTTGAATCTCAGTCCACGTACAAGCAAGATCAGTCATAAATAATAAACTATGTTTACTATACGTACATTTTTTTCATCTAACTTGAAAAAAAATAATAACCTAGGATCAAACTTGCAGCCATGGCTGCAATATCAAGTTATCTAAGTACTAATTTAAATCCATACAATTAACTCGGTTTATAAATGAGGACATTTAATAATTCGTCAAAAATGTCAACTTGCACCGTAGCACTCGTTTATCCCGAAAAAATATCACTTAAAATTTTGTACCCAAATTAAAATTCGTGAATTTTGTACAGTCCACAGCGGCCACATTACACATATAAATTTCTACATAATTATACTTAATTTGTACTTAACTAATTTCCTTTGACTAAGTATTTTATCATAATTATTAATACGTTTTCAAATTATATTTTCCTTATAAAGATGGGTTATAGCAATTAGCATTCAAAGGCACTATAGAATTTATCTTATGTACAGAATATTCTTATAATAGACTTTAGTAATTTCGAAAATCAGTGAAGGATTTTATCAGTTTGGATCTTGGTCTACCTGTGTCACTTTTAAATAAAGTGTTTAAAAAACGTAACAAAAATTTTACTAAACTTTGCAAAATATAAACCAAAAGACTGCACAGTCTTAAACCACAATTCAAAAAATACAGACAAAAAGTTAGTGTTGCCACCTAAAATATTTTTACCCAATTAATTCGTAACATTCTCGCTCCTGTTATCTAGTTATTCCTCGAATTTCAACCATTAACCTCCCAAATAGAGTGATGGACCGATAAACTCTTTCGTGGTACTAATTGGTTCAATAAATCGAAGGAAATATTCACCCCCATTAGTGGCCGTTTTGAATGTAATGCAAAAACATCATTTGAATATACAAAAAAGGTTACACGATTTTTTTTAATTTGAATGAGTCCTAAAAACAAAAAAAAATAAAAAGTTTTATTTGATGTAGAGTATTTCGTTGGGAAAAAATTGATGCCCATTATTTTTTTGAAATTACAACCTGATTACATTACTTTTATAAAAAAATGTGTTTAAAGTATTTACTAATTTATTTTTGCTACGAGGATATAAAAATAATTATTAGCAGTAGCTCTTTATTTATCGCAAAAAATTTGTGTACCTGCTTTCGCATTTAATTAATTATTATCATTTCTATTTGTCGTCTCGCGCTACCGTCCGATTTCGAGATAGGGCCCGACCAAATTAGGTTCGGTTTGGGATGCAAATGTAAAAAAAAGATGCAGGATGCGAGCGACAATCGAATAAATATCGTTCAAAATAATTGGACGGCGACGCGAAATTTGAATATCACTTTTTTGTTGCCAAACACAAAAAAAAATTTGAATACTTTTTTGTTGGAACAGTACTTGTGCAGGTGCACATGTTTTATAATGATTTAAACTTGTATTTTGTATAGCTACGCTACGTAAAAAATAAAGCCTGAAAAACCTAAAGTTTCTATGAAATTTAAATAAAATCAATTCTTGCTTAAAAAACAAAATGTTGCCTAACAAAAATATTGTAATTTTAGCAAGAACTGGCAATTTCGCAACAACCCCAGTTAACGGGAAAATCGATTACGCGGCGATAAGATCAGAGCGAGGGGTGTAATGACCGAAATCATGTTTGGTCACCCTACAATCACATTAAAGGGCTAACGGCCCTAATCCTAACGTGCCCACAGTATAATACAGTAGCGTAACTAAGTCGTGTCCTTGGACCTTGAAAGTCAAATTCGTGCAGCATAATGCTTTGCACAAACCTACGCGACCACGCGACTGCGAAGCGGCGCGGCAGCGTCAATACAAAACAAGTGTTAAGTACCTACATACAACAGAAAAATGTAATGCTACGTTGTTTTTCACACCCCGATTATAATAATTATTTCAACAATAATTAAGCTTTCCTTGTTCGATCCAGTCAAACAATAAAACAAATAAACAATAAAGTAAAAATATATAAAATAGTATTCTCATAAACGTAAATAAACTGACTTTCAGAGTTTTGGCCAATCAGAATGCATTTGACGTTTGTGTGACATTTTATAGTAAATTGATTAAAAACGGACTGGATGAAACAATAAATTAAAGTGTAATAATTTTGCATTAATAAATTAATATTAAAATCGGGAGATTCTTTAAACCTATCACGATTTGGGTGTCTAGTACAAAGTTGGTCTGCTGTAAAATATTGTACTGTGGCTAGGGCTACTTAATTCGATAAACTGATGATGATTTTAAATGCTGTGAAGTGTTATTTGAACATTGACTTAAACGGTCGATAAAGTGAACATTGTAAACAAGAATTTATCACGGTACAAGAAGGATGGGGTGGTAGCATCTAGCTGGCTTGTAATATTATACTTACTTAAAGTTTTTTTTTATTGCTTTTTTTAGACCCCTTTTTATTTTTTTTATTGTTTTGAAAACTTTATATTTTACCTACCCCCACCACTTCCCACTTTATGCTATATTATAAAGCTGAAGAGTTTGATTGTATTGTTTGTTTGAACGCGCTAATCTCAGGAGCTACTGGTCCGATTTGAAAAATTCTTTCAGTGTTAGACATCTCATTTATCAAGGTAGGCTATAGGCTATATTTTATCACGCTAAGGCTAAGCGAGGAGCGAAGAAACAGAGGAAAATTTCACGAGAGGAATTATTATCTCACGAACTACTCGAACAATTTTTATGTTATTTGTAGAGAGGACCACGTGAAAGGATGTAGATTATTTTTTTGTGGAAAAATATACGTAGTGAACGTCTAGTACTTGAAAACAAAATCATTAAAAACGCCTTAATTGTGCTTCCATTATGTAGCGTCTTCAAATTTACGAAGCAATACAAACAATTACGAACGCGTAGAGTGTAGAGCCTAATATTCGTCTATGATTGTGTACGATTTATTTAGCAGTCATGGAGGCAATCATATCGATCATGACCAAATGTAGGCCCTTTACAATTTACAGGTAGGTAATTCATAATTGTACGAAATGTTAACAATGTCTGGGTGGCAAACGGGCAAGGATACTTTAGAATAAACGTAATGGGCACATACATCAAAATATCGGTCACAAATCACAACAATTACGAAATTCGCAATATTTGCAATAAATTATGATATGATAGTGGGTGTGAATAGTCTTGGTACTTACGGTGGTTGACAGTTGACAATGGCGTTTGTAAATAAGTATATAGGAACACCATTGTATTTATGAAGGTACTTCTTACAAAATATTTTTTTTATAATTGGTTCGATTTGTAAATATTTTGATTTTTAATGAGTTAACTATTCTACTATATGTATATAAACAAAATATTGAACAGAGTGAACATAAAACTTAAAGCAATATTAAATAAAAGGAATAAAAAATGCCATATCTTATGTAAAAAATACGCAGTAAGTATAACTTAAAGATTAGGTTTTTCACGTATGACCTAGATATTTCTAGAATCTGATTTTAAGGGTGCAGAAAACCATAACCCGCTACAGCAAAAAATCAGCTATCAAATAAAAAAACGCAGTAACAAAAAAATTTTTTTACCAAAAGTACCCAAAATTATCATTCAAAAGGCTTAACAATATCATGAGAATATTATTTATTGCCTACAAGAATCTGATAGTAAATCAAATATAGATATAACTTTGCATTGTTGTTGACATTATTAATCGTTAACGCATGTCAACGCTAACCTGCTGAGTTTTTATTAGACATTTTCATTCACTTTTTTTTATTTGCGACCCACGCAAGAATTTCATTAAGAAGATTTTTTTTGTTTTGGTAAAAACTTCGGTAATGGAATATCTTTATGCATTTGAAATTTGAATAATGAAGGTGGTTTCTTTGTTTTCTTTTTTGTCTGTAGAAAAAGTTTTAAACGAATTTGGAATCCAGACACACACATATGTTTTAAGACACTGTATGAATATTCCTAAAAATAAAGCACAGTAGTCTTTACCTACTATTCTTTGTAAAAGTGGTGTTTGAAAACATAATAAATAACTAATAAGTAAGTAATAAATGTTTGTTTAGTCTCAAAAAATTACATTTATCGTTATTATTAGATTTTTGGGAAATTATTATTTATTTGAGATTGGAATGATTATTTTGTGGCAAGTTCTTTGATATTCCACGAATTCGAAAGAGGGGTAAAAAAAATTTTAAAAATTTCACACGCAGTACACTGGGTCAATAAAAACGAATATTTTTTATCATTGGTACTGGCAATTTTCTCTGTTTATAAACGTCAACATTTAAAAAAACACGCCGTTATAAATTTGATCTTCTCGTTAGCGATGTAAGGGGAATCATTAGCAGATTGACTCGCCATTAACATTCCACGTGGGAAAAACTACCGCGCCAGGGCTGCCAACTTTACGAAATACAAAAGAAAATATTGTACAGAAGAATATAATATAACCACCTCCTTTTTGGAAGTCGGTTAAAAAGTTACTGTACGACGAAGATTTCAAAACATACTGCTGCACGGTATGTTTTTGTTCCACCCGGTTTTTGTTTATAGAACTTTACTATTCTCAAAATGACATCCTGACTTTAATTGTTTTCAGGACTTTAAACAGGAGTTTATACATTTAATAGAGCTGCTAATTGGTAAATTTTTTGATGTTAGTTTCTGTATACAAGTAAACTATTACGTCACATCATAGACGTATACCTACTGTAGGTACCTAGGCGTGTAGGTTTTTAAAAACGGTACAGTTCGCGTAATCTGAAACTAAAGACATAGTAAAAATATTTAAAGAAGTTGCGAGCTTCTTTAAACATTTTCACTACTTTATTTAAGTAGCTGGGGATTTAGACGTCGTTTAAAATCGTTCAGGAACTCTAAAGAGGATAAAATTAAAACCTCAAAGTTTAAGTCGTTTATAATTATTATAAAAGACTAATAAATTGAAAAAATAAAAAAATGTACTTAAATAATTCTTTCATACCTCAACTCACGCCGCGCCTCGCCGCCGTTTCCGTGACGGGTAAATAGAAAAAAAATTTAACAGTCAACCCTAGCAATAAATTAATAATCAATAAATGAAGTTAATAAAAAGTCGGTATTTTAATGCCGGCAACAAATAGAGTGTTTTATCATTAGCCAACAATAACAACCAGTGGATGCCGAGAGTTACAATAGGTGGGCCGCGGACACGGTGGTGTCGCGCGACAACTAAACGACAAGAATACCTACTGCATTTCAAGACATAAGGTGATGAAATTGGTAAGGAAACATAATAAATAATAATATTATGAAAGTTTTTTTACAAGTTTTCCTATAAGTGCCAAGAATAGTTTTTTTTTTTTCTTTACAAGTTAAAGTTGCTACAAGGCGAAATTTTTTTTTAAAATTTCTTTAAAGGTAGGACGCCTTTTAAAGTCGATAGAGTGACCGCATTTTTAACCGACTTCCAAAAAGGAGGAGGTTTGTTCGGCTGTGGCCTGTGGATATTTTTTTACATAGCAGAGTGGAATATTATATTAGCTAAAAAAAGGATTCTAACATGTTCAGGGTTCAACTTAAGTTCAATTTAAAGACTAAGACTGTATTACTGTGTAGTGCTTTACGATATACTTAAGCTCTGGAGGATGAGCTTACTCTGGAGTAGGTTCTTGGCGTGTATATTGTTTTAGTTATTAAAATATGTTTTTTCCAAAACACAAGTCACTTGTTGAGTACAATAAAAACTTCTAAATGGCATTTTCAGCTATTGCTATATTGTGTTTCCAAATCCCAAGTCGCTTGTCGCACTTGTCGCGTCTAACTTGAGCACACCGTTACAGTCGCATCAAACTTCTGCGAAACCGACTCACAGGTTGCGGAAAATCGTTGCGCTGTTATTTTTTGTAATTAACTAACAGTTAGCGTTCACCTGATGACAACAAAGTCTCACTCATTTCTATACAACATGACAGATTGTATAACTAATAAAAACAGATTATATGTTCGGCTGTTTTTTTTTTTATGTTCAACGATTACTCCGCCGTTTGTGAACCGATTTTCGAAATTTTTGTTTTGTTGTATTTGGTTTCACTCCAATTTGGTACCATGTTCACAAAAGTGGTGACCTAATGATGGGATCCAGGAGTAATCGAGGAAACTCCTCGAAATTTATATGGAAACATAATATGGTGATTTTGATTTTATGTGAAGTGTACTAAGAATATGCTACCAAAAAGTCAAATATTGGGTCAAGGTATACCATGGTTTCGAAGATGCTGAGAGAACTCCTGACTCCTTATAGATACACGTTTGGGAGTTTCGGCGTTGTTTTAAGAACAGAAAGCATATGCTACTATGCAATTCATATTCATCATCATAATCATCATCATCATCATCATCGTCATCATCATTACCACGTCGTGTTAAGGTCACCAATGTCTCATGGCACAGAATAGATAATAGTACAAGGCATAGGTATGCATATTATACTAATAATAATAATTATTATGTACTGTATAACAACACCTGTTTGTTTAATACACGGCGGTCAGCGCCGCGGAGGCGACGGCACCGCCACGCCGCGCCGCCACGCGGCGCGTGGCGGCAGACGACAGAATACTTTAATACTTTATAAAATTGTAATAGACAAATAGAATTAAAATAAAGTTATTTTAAAAAGAGCATTTAAACAAAACAAAGTCATTAAGTGTCTTTTTAATTAGTTATACTTATAAATCGATAGATGGCGCACTAAGTATCGATTTGAAATTGAATTCTTGATTACAAGAACAGCTGTCAATGTTTATGATAATATTATATATGTCGGAGGAAGTCATGAGTCTGGTTGTTTTCTGGTTGCTGAATTTTAGAGGAAGTCATGAATAGTCATGAGTGTAGTTATTTTTATGATTCCTAAATGTCAGAGGAAGTCATGAGTAGTCATGAGTTTAGTTGTTTTCTGATTGTTTGAAGTGTTGATTCTTTACGATTATAATCCTTTAAAAATGATTGTAAAATTCAGTGATCATTGTAAAATTCTTAACTAAATTTAATTTACTTTGTCATATTTTTACTAGCTCTAAATATCTTGGTTTGAATTAAATTGTAATTATTTGATTAAGGACCAATCAGAGCAGAGGGCGTGTGCGCCTTGAGTGGGGTCGAGGCGCCATCTTTACTTTAGAGGGGTTGACAGTCTGAGGAACACATTCGAGTGTGCGCAGCCGATCGAGTTGGATCGTGGCTAGTTTTTAGTGTTGTGCTAATGCGCAGCCGATCAAGTTGGATCGTAGCTAGTTATAGTATTGTGCTTACTAAAGTAAGATCGGTGCCCCGAACTCACTGCTCGTTTTGTAATTTGTTTTATGATTATAGAATTGTAGTAAATTGTGTGAAAGTGTTATAATAGTGTTGTGCAACAGTTTATAATAAATTTGTGAAATACAAGTGGCAATTATTGTGTTTTGTGCCCGCATTTACCCAAAATGACGCCCACTAGAATTCCTAACGCTGGCAGCAAAGATGACCAGGATAATGATTCTCCGACATCAGAAGTGGGATCGGTGCAGGCACAAAATATAAGCGAACCAACGGAAGCAACTGATGGATGGCGAGCCTTGTTTGAAGCGCAACAAACCAGCATGAGGCTACTTGTAGAGGCGCTAACTAACCCACCGAACATGGAAGATAGGAACATAACTCTTCCTGAATTTCGACCTGAAGATTCAGACACTGACGCCCGGGCATGGCTGGCAACAGCTGACATTTGTTTGACGAATCAAAACCTGCAGGGAAGTAAACTAATTCTTGTACTTAGTAAGGCTATGAAAGGTTCAGCAGCAAATTGGCTTTCTCAAATAGCTTTTCCTAGTATGAAATGGGTAGATTTTAGAGAAATTTTTCTTTCTCGTTTTGATACACTCGATACATGTGCCGCGACAGTTCTAAAAATGCTTACTAGCAAGCCTCATGAAGGCGAGTGCCTTGCCGCATATGCAAGTCGTTTATTCACTCAACTTACAACGCGTTGGGCTAATTTGAGCAAAGAAGAAATGATAGTATCATTAATACTAGGACACATGGAGCAAATCGAGCCACGTTTACATCGATGCATTTTTTCCGAGGAAATTACTACCCGCATTAAAATGCAACGTGAGCTTACGGCTTATTCATATCGCAAGCGCAGTTATCAAGACACAGGGAAGACTGCTACTAGTTCAATGCCAGAGATTAAGCGGCCTAAGTTTAGTTCTATTTCAACAAAATGTTATTCTTGTGGAAAACTTGGTCATAAATCTTTTGAATGTTCCAGCCGACCACGTGACAAGCAACCAACGACTACGACTCCTGAACGCTCTAACACGGCCGTCGCGACGCGGCCACTTGTAACCTGCTTTAGATGTGGTGTTGAGGGTCATGTAGCTTCACGATGCGTTAAGACATCTGCAAATGCTAACGTACAGCCCGCCACTGCATCTGGCGTTGTTAAACGAGTGGACGTATGTGGTGTGAAACCAGTCACCGGGACGCTTACGCAATTTGGTGAGCAGTTTTCATTTTGTTTTGATTCCGGCGCTGATTGCTCTTTAATTAAAGAAAGCGTCTCTCGCAAGCTTGTTGGTACACTGCAGCATGCAATCGTTACTCTTATTGGAGTAGGCAAATCTAGTATTTTATGTGACTTACAAATTTTATGTAAAGTTAATCTTAGTGGACACAACATTCAAATTTTGTTTCACGTTATTCCCGACGATTGTCTTAATAATGATATTTTGATTGGACGCGATTTGTTAGCCTTAGGATTGTCAGTGCACATAACCAGTGATAAGCTTACCATAGTGGAGCAACCTTTAGTTAACATTTGTAGTATAGGCAACACGGTGTCAGACTTTCAGAGCGTGGATACCGATATCCCTGATAACTTTAAGCCCCAACTATTAGAACTTCTTAGCGTCTTTCGACACTCATTTGTTAAAGGTATACCTACAAGTAGAGTTAAGACAGGTGAACTAGAAATTAATTTGGTATGTCCTAGCAAAATTGTGCAAAGAAGACCTTATCGTTTGAGTCCCGAAGAGCGAACAGTAGTGCGTGATATGTGTACTGAACTTTTATCTGCTGGAGTTATTAGACCAAGCAAGTCACCCTTCTCCAGTCCCATACTTTTAGTAAAAAAGCGCGATGGCACGGACAGAATGTGCGTAGATTACCGAGAGTTAAACTCTAACACAATTCCCGACCGGTACCCTTTACCTTTAATTAGTGATCAAGTCCAAAGGTTGTCAGGTGCGCAATTTTACACTTGCCTCGATATGGCTAGCGGTTTTTACCAAATTCCAATAAACGAGGAGTCAAATTCAATAGAAAAAACAGCTTTTATTACCCCAGACGCTCATTACGAGTTCACTGTGATGCCATTCGGTCTTCGAAATGCTCCTTCGGTATATCAGAGAGCTATTAATACAGCTTTAGGTGATTTAGCACATTCTTACGCAATTGCTTACATGGATGATTTAATTATACCCGCGAATAGTGAGGAGCAGGGCCTAGAGCGGTTACGAGTTGTACTTAAAACTCTTAGTGATGCTGGATTCTCGTTTAATATGAAGAAATGTGTATTTTTAAAGAAACAGGTTCAATTTTTAGGATATGAAATATCAGAGGGTGAAATTAGGCCTAACCCTCGCAAAATAATGGCGTTGTCTAACTCTTTGCCACCGCAGACCATTACTCAGCTCAGACAATTCCTAGGCTTAGCATCGTACTTTAGGCAGTTTGTTAATAATTTTTCATTAAAAATGGCACCTCTTTACCGTCTGTTGGCAAATAATAATTCTAAAATAATTTGGACTTCGGAATACGAAAGAATTAGACAGAATATAATATCGGTATTAACTTCATCTCCAGTATTAATGCTTTTTGACCCTAAATTGCCTATAGAATTGCACACGGATGCCAGCAGTGAGGGCTACGGGGCAATTCTCTTCCAAATGTCTTGTAAGAAACTACACCCGGTGGAATATTATAGTAAGCGCACGACTCCTGCGGAATCCCGATATCACTCTTATGAGTTAGAGACGTTAGCAGTTGTTAACTCGGTTAAACACTTTCGGCATTATCTTTATGGTAGAACTTTCACAGTAGTTACTGACTGCAATTCTTTAAAGGCTTCCAGAGCTAAAACGGACTTAACTCCTAGAGTTCACAGGTGGTGGGCTTTCCTTCAAGCTTTTGACTTTGAAATACAATACAGGGAAGGTAAAAGAATGGCCCACGTAGACTTTTTCTCTAGGAATCATTTGCCTGAGGCCAATGGCACTGTCATAAATAAACCGACTAGTGATGGTAGAGGTAGTTTAATAGAGGAAAAGCGCGTTAACATAACCGAATTGTCTTCAAACTGGTTACAAGCGGAACAACGTCGGGATCCTGAATATAAGGAAATTATAAGTAAACTCGAAAATGATGATTTAGACTTGCAGAGTTGTCAAATTTATGAATTACGTTCTAATGTGCTCTATAGAAAAATTCAGAGAAACAATCGTAACATTTGGTTACCAACTGTACCTAGAGCTTTTCGTTGGTCCGTTATAAATCACATTCACGAGTCCATTTTTCATTTAGGATGGGATAAAACATTAGAAAAAGCTTATCAGCATTATTGGTTCCCTAACATGTCAAAATATGTCCGGAAATTCGTTGACAACTGCATAACGTGTAAGGTAGCAAAGTCACGAAGTGGCAAGCAACAAATAGAGTTACACACCATACCTAAGGTTAGTATACCATGGCATACCATCCACATCGACGCTACTGGTAAGCTTAGCGGCAAAAACGATCAAAAAGAATATGTTTTTGTGCTCGTAGATGCTTTTACCAAATATGTGTTACTCCGGCATTCTACAAGTATTAACACTGATAGTGCTATAAGCACTCTTAGGGTGTCTATATCTCTTTTTGGAACTCCCACGCGTGTTATCGCTGATCAAGGCAGGTGTTTCGCAAACAAAAATTTTAAAGACTTTTGCTCCAATCACAATATCCAGCTACACCTAATAGCGACTGGCTCTTGTCGCGCCAATGGCCAGGTGGAAAGGATTATGAGCACGCTTAAAAACATGTTAACCGTCGTAGAAGTAAGCCCAAGTAGGTCCTGGCAAGACGCGTTAGATGATGTTCAGCTATCTTTAAATAGCACGATTAATAGAATAACTAAGGCAAGCCCACTGGAATTGTTGATAGGAAGAGTAGCTAGACCTTTAAATTTGTTAACAGTTGATGACCATGAGATTGAAGTTAATTTGGAGGAGGTTAGAGAACAAGCTAATAGACTAATGAGGGATAAGGCGTATCTTGATAAAGAGCGGTTTGATAAAAATAAGGCGAAAGTCACATCATTTTCTGTAGGCGATTACGTTTTAATAGAGAATCACGAACGGAATCAAACAAAATTAGATCCTAAATTTAAAGGACCCTATGAGGTCATTGAAGTACTAGACGGTGACAGGTATCTTCTCAAAAGTTTGAATTGTAGTCGTACATACAAGTACGCGAGAGACCGCTTACGTCCACTCCCCCAATCATATGTGCCTACTGAATTGGATCCTTGTGTGTCAGAGGATGGTGAGTACATACATTATGTGTGATCGAGTGAATAAGTGAATATTTTGGTGGCCATTTAAGGGCGAGGTGGCCATTTAAGGGCGAGGTGGCCATTTAAGGGCGAGGTGGCCATTTAAGGGCGAGTTGGCCATTTAAGGGCGAGGTGGCCATTGCAGGGCGAGGTGGCCCAAAATTAAGGCGAGGTGGCCTTCAGAGGGCGAGGTGGCCCAAGAACTATGGCGAGGTGGCCTAGTTCTTCTAGGTCAGGAACGGCCGAGCGCATACTAAAGACATTATTGCATTGTTGTTTTTTTTTTTTCTTTACAGATGCTGATGATGCACGGCCTTCAACATCACACGAGGACGTGTGATACGTCAGGACGGCCGTGTCGGAGGAAGTCATGAGTCTGGTTGTTTTCTGGTTGCTGAATTTTAGAGGAAGTCATGAATAGTCATGAGTGTAGTTATTTTTATGATTCCTAAATGTCAGAGGAAGTCATGAGTAGTCATGAGTTTAGTTGTTTTCTGATTGTTTGAAGTGTTGATTCTTTACGATTATAATCCTTTAAAAATGATTGTAAAATTCAGTGATCATTGTAAAATTCTTAACTAAATTTAATTTACTTTGTCATATTTTTACTAGCTCTAAATATCTTGGTTTGAATTAAATTGTAATTATTTGATTAAGGACCAATCAGAGCAGAGGGCGTGTGCGCCTTGAGTGGGGTCGAGGCGCCATCTTTACTTTAGAGGGGTTGACAGTCTGAGGAACACATTCGAGTGTGCGCAGCCGATCGAGTTGGATCGTGGCTAGTTTTTAGTGTTGTGCTAATGCGCAGCCGATCAAGTTGGATCGTAGCTAGTTATAGTATTGTGCTTACTAAAGTAAGATCGGTGCCCCGAACTCACTGCTCGTTTTGTAATTTGTTTTATGATTATAGAATTGTAGTAAATTGTGTGAAAGTGTTATAATAGTGTTGTGCAACAGTTTATAATAAATTTGTGAAATACAAGTGGCAATTATTGTGTTTTGTGCCCGCATTTACCCAAAATGACGCCCACTAGAATTCCTAACGCTGGCAGCAAAGATGACCAGGATAATGATTCTCCGACATATATTATATGTACCTAGCTACGCTACATCCTATGTAAGTTTATACAATTTTTTATCTGATAGATCCTTCGATCGTGGAAAAACGAGACACAATAGCCTTTCTATTGTTATCGCAATCGCCGGTGACCGCTTGGGGCTTGAAGAATTAAAATTGTTAAATTACTTAGCACAATATGTTCACTTCACTGATAATATATTATTTTGTGAGTGTCAATTGTGACTCTTAACAAATTGTAATAAGATACGTAAAATATACGCGAAGGTTTACCTACTAGTGTAACTAAAAAGAGTGAAATTATTATTATTTTTAACAAGAAATTAAAACCGACTTCCAAGGTGAAAACAATAATAACATTAATATGAACTAAAAAGTACCGTATTAAATAATTTTTACTATCTAATAGTGCCTTTTTCCGAATTCGGCTAAACCTCAACTATTTCTGTACTCAATCTTCATAATTTTGAAGTCGGTGCCAGTTCCAAAAGTTTCAAATATTCTGTCAGAGGACTGAAGATTCAGCTAACTGGTACCAACTTGAAAATAGAATAGAATAGAATATACTTTATTGCGTTCAAGATATTGTACAAACATAAAATACGGTACATTCATCAAAGATACAAGAACGCAAAGGCGGCTTTATTGCTATTGAGCAATTTCTTCCAAGCGACCTTTGGTATTTATACTTAAAAACTATACTTAAGTATTGAAACTTAACAACTAACTTATTATATTCTAATAATATATGCGTAATAATTACATAAACATTTACATTCTAATACACAAATAATACTTAGGTATATTATAAACTAATAAATACTCTATAATAATCAAATAATAATATTATACTCAATGATATTCTACTAAATACAGATCTGTTACGTTCATACTATCTTCCAGCTTAAATTGCTTCCAAACAATTTTCAAATTCAAATACGTACTTACCTCTGTCATATCTAAAGGTTACCATAGTTACAACAATGAAATCATCCATCCTTATCGTTCTTGCGTCAAAACCATATCGCTGTCACTTTCTTTGCCTGAACCATGGCGGAAATTCGATTTTTTCAGATTGTTCGAAAAAATAATTGAAAATGTAATCAATCGAGGTATTTATTGCATTCTTATAAGTGGTAAGAGATTCCATGTGTTTTGTTTACTTTGGAGCCATAGTTCGTACAATTTCTAAATACACACGACGGCTTTTTCAATTTATTTTGGTACTTAACAAGACGCGTTACGTTCGTGAAGTGCGTTCGATGGTTCGATGCAGACTAAATAAAGGAGCGGACAATTGACCTGTATTTGAAGCTTCACAATTCGCGCGGTAGTAACATATCTGCTTTGAGTTATTATTTATTATATCATTGATTATACTATAATCCTCTGAACATACTTACATGTAAATAGAATAAAAAATAAAAAGAAGGAGAAGGATAAAAAGAATTGTCATTACATTACGTCTTATTATTATTGGGAAGTGACTCTAAATAATGTTTTTTAATTAACGATTTAAAATTAGAAATGCTTTTAGCTTGCCTTATATTGGTTGGTAACGAGTTCCATAAAAGTATCGACCTGACCGTAAAGGACTGTCCATAAAAATTTGTTTTGTGAATTGAGATTTCGAGAAGGAGGTTAGTCGAAGAGCGCAATTGTTTAGAATCCGATGTTCGGAAGTTAAATCGATCCTTAAAGTAAGACGGAGCCCTCGGATCGTGTAGCAAGGTGTACAAGGAGGATAAAACACGCGTATTACGATGAAGACGTATGGGCAACCAAAAAAGCCTGGAACGGTACTCCGATACGTGGTCAAATTTACGCAGACCAAAGACAAAGCGAATTGCAATGTTTTGGAGACGCTCTAGCTTATTTAATTTTTCTTCAGTGAGGTCAACATAACATGTGTCTGCGTAATCTAATATAGATAAAAATAAGGATTCGGCTAGCAAAATTTTGGTTTTAATGGGTAATACGTTCTTAAGCCTTCCTAGTGAGTGCCACACTGCGTACACCTTACTGCTGATCATTGAGATATGATCTGACCATGAAAGATGTTCATCCATGAGAACACCCAGGTTCCTTACCTTTTTACTAAAGGGAACTGGAATACCACACACGAGCACCGGAGGGAGGTTCGCCCAGTCAATCCTTTAATCCCTGGCTGCCAATGATAATGACCTGAGATTTATTGGGATTGATAGTGAGGCCGTTACACTTACTCCACTCACAGATTGTATTCAGGTCACTATTAAAGTCGATAACTTTACCAGGAAGATTCTCTAAGGAAGACTGAGCGTAGATCTGGAGATCATCTGCGTACAAGTGAAAGAGAGAAAACCTAAGCATAACTGTTATTGAGTTAATGAACAAAGCGAATAGAGCAGGGGATAATACGCCACCTTGGGGAACACCAGCAAAGCTAGTTGACCAACAAGATAATTTGTCATTTACTCGAACACGCTGTCGGCGCCCCCCAAGGTAACTTCGGAACCAACCGAGGACTGTAGGTGAAAAATTAAGAGCCTTAAGTCTAGCTAAAAGAATATCGTGGTCAACGCAATCGAAGGCACAGCTGAAATCTAGAAGGGCAAGTAAAGTGAGTTGTTTATTGTCCATAGCAGATCTTATATCATCTGTGACTAGTGCAGTGGCAGTGCTATGGCCAGGTCTAAAACCGGATTGGAAAGTGCTAAGAAGACTGTTTTTATTTATATAAGTCAATAGCTGCTGCTGGATTGACCTTTCCAGAACTTTGGACAAGAACGGCAGAATCGAAATTGGGCGAAAATCAGTTGGCGATACGGGTTTACTTTTTTTAGGCAGTGGGATAATTTGTGCCCTTTTCCAGAAAGATGGGAAAACGCCATTCTCAATGGAAAAATTGAAAATGTGCATTATAATAGGTGCAATTTCATTTATAATTAACGTAATCATCTTTCTGCTTATGTCGTCGTCCCCAACTGCATTCGATGCAATAGCCACGATATTCTTTTTTATTTCTTCCACAGTAACTCGGTTGAAAAGGAAGGGAGGATAATCAGGTGTAGGCGCGGAAGAGAGTAAATGTATCAATTGGGATTTAGAATTAGGATCAAGAGGAGTATTGTGGGAGGTGAAATGGCTATTTTGGGCATTAATATCTATGTTGTTCAAAGTTGAGGAGGAATCATTATTTCTACCAACGCCTAGGGTCTTAAGGAATTTCCAGATTTTGGCAGGGTCACTTTTGTCAAGGGAGGAGTGAATATGGCGTCATTGTGCATCTCTAACAGTCTTGTTACAGCGATTTCTCAATTTGAAATACCTCTCATGGTGCTCGTCTGTGCCACTTTTTTTTTGTATTTAGATTTAGCTACATGTTTTTGTGCTATTAATGTTTTGATTTCTTCGGTAAGCCAGGGTGCAGGAAGGTGTTTTATTTTTAATGGCCTAATGGGAGCATGTTTTTCAAAAAGTTCAACAATTCTTTCATTGAAGAGCTCAACCTTCATGTCAATATCATCAGTCTCGAACACATTGGACCAATCAATTTTTTGGGCATCCTCTAAAACTAAATCCTGATTCATTTTGTTAAAGCTACGCTGGAATTTAATGGTAGGTTTAACCTTAGGTGGTCGTATATTATAGGACAAGTAAATAATGTCGTGGTAGGAAAAAATGTCTGCCGAACATTGGCCTCCTTTGGTGACATAGTTCGGCGAAGACACCACCATTAAATCCAGCAGAGATGGTGAGCAACCTGGTGCACAGTGGGTAGCCTGAAGTGGTATCATGTGTAGGTTTTGACTGTCAAGGATTGCTTTAAATTTTCTGGATTTACTGTTATCCTTAATCATGCATGTGTTGAAATCCCCCATAATTATTGTATGTGAGTAAGTTGGTGAATGCGTTTCCAAGATATTTTCGAAGAGAGAGAAATAGTTTATATGTAATGAGGGACAGTAGATGACTCCGATTAGAATTTTGGTGTGGTACAGTGATAATTCTGCGAGAATGTACTCGAGATCACAGGAGGACTGATCGGATGTTGCTATCACTTTGTAAGGAATTAGGAATGTGAGATCGTAAATAGATAGCAACCCCACCACCAATCCTGCTTACTCGGTACAAATAATGAAGATTGAGTACAGAAATAGTTGAGGTTTAGCCGAATTCGGAAAAAGGCACTATTAGATAGTAAAAATTATTTAATACTTTTTAGTTCATATTAATGTTATTATTATTTTTACCTTGGAAGTCGGTTTTAATTTTTTGTTAAAAATAATAATTTGTTTTCGTGTTTGTTTTTTATTGTTGTAAACGCTGTTTAAAATAATATAAATAAGCAAAATTTTCTGCGGTAGGTTATAAACTGCGTGACTCTTGAGTACTTAAAACAATGAAAAATATTCTCTAACAATAGTTCTCTATATTCTTAGTAAATATTATTATGTAGGTACGAGGTCCTCACGACGGGTTAGCCGTCAGCACATTAATTCATTTTGTACAAAGGTACGGTTCTGAAAGTAGATCCGATATGAGAATTTAAAATGGTACAATGGTATTTTAATATCGACAATGTACAATTACGTTTTTCTCACTATAATTACAAAATAATTGCAGTTAATAAATAGCTGGAATGTTCTGTTGATTAATTTTTAAATGGCACCAATTATTTCTTTTTCTTTTCGCGGAAAACTTAAGCTTCATTGGCAATGTGCAGTAAATACGTTATAAGTAAAAAAATAAAAATATACATAACATATCCATAGCCGAACATAAATAACCTCCTCCTTTTTGGAAGGCAGTTATAAAGTAGCCAAGAGCAGATTTCGCAATTATGGGTCATCTAAAAATTTAGCCCATTGCATTTCCTCGTCACGTTTAAGTTTCAATGTAAACTAACCCTAATTTATAAAAAAGAACAAACGTGTACATTACAGATATCATAATCAAAAAATATAATAGGCAATGTATAATGAATTTTGTTTTATATTTTTATTATCACCATTAAAAAATAAAATCTTGAATTTTAAAGTACTTATAATATCATCGACAAAACAACGTTTGCCGGGTCAAGTAACAGAATAAAAATCACTAGAATCTGTCACCGCCCGCGATTTAACTCGAATAATACAAAAAATGACAGAAAGAAATGAATTATGACAGTCTGTGGTCCTCGGTCCTATAGCTCCCATGGGATCGAATGAAGTGATAAAGATGGACTCCATACAATGAGTTTTTTTTTTCGCAATGAATGGGCATGGACTTGGCCACTTTGATTTTTTCACCTATAAAAATTTGTAACTTTTCAAATTATTTATGATTGTGAATTTTTGTGAATGAGATGTATCATTAATTTGGAATGCGGACCTTGAGTGAATGAATGGGTATGAACTGTAATTTTTTATGGGTACATTAATAATATTTGAAGAGTAGTATGAATGAACTTTAAAAAGCAGATTATATTGCTCTAGCTATATAGTAACTTTGAATTTTGTCTTTGGTAAAAAAATGATTGATAGAGCGCTGCATTGTGGAGAACACATTATACCTACTCAGAGTGATAAAATTCCCATTTGTTGATAAGAAATTATAATGAACATGATTATTTAAATATTAATTGTTATTAAGGCCGCAAAATGTTTGAGAGGAAAATAATTAACATTTTGGACTGTCGTATACAGTGAACCCTTTGAGATTCTCTATTTTTCCCTAATAATATATTGGCAATTATTTATTAATCCTAACATAACAAAGTACTATAGTACACGCAGTGGTGTTTAATGGGTGTTTACGTACCTAGTGCAATCGCAATCCTAGTGCTATCATAACAAATTAGAACCATAGACAAACGTTCCAAATTCAAAATGATCGCAATGGCTTCCTAATTCGATTTACCAATCCATTTAACACGCGTATTCTCACGGTCATCTTACACATGCCGATTTGAACTTTTTAATCCTCCGGTCAAACTAACCGAGCGTATTTCACAAACAATAGCACAGTATTCCCACGCACTAACAATAATACTTTACCTGCGCGCCGAAATATTTCACAGATTATTAATTCGATAATCGTAAAATGATACGTCGGGACCGCCGTAAATATAGCTAATCTAACCCTCGTGAATAAAAGTAGCTGGTGTATAAATTCAAATTTCCTCTCCAGCACATTTTCATATCTCGGCTCCCCCTATGTTTTATTAAAACTGGCGGGAACACGCTATCTGTTCGGAAATAGCGATCGGCCGAACCGCCCGAATTGCACACGTCTCACCCAATAGGGCATTCTTATCAGAAAATGACTCATTTCAAATGACAGAGTGCTCTAAAAAGTTTTCAAACCTCAAATTGTCTATGGTCTGCATAATGAACATTCAAATTTCAACTTTCATGGTTTACTATAGAGTTCAAATTCTAATAGCGGGGCTCTCCCTTCGCGTCCATTCAACGCTGGTCGTACGCTGCGAGAGGAAATTGGAATAAGAAAATTTGGGGTGTAAAATGAAAGATAGACGAGTACTAATTTCCGGCTATTATACGTCTCTTTCTTTCCCACACATTTATTATGGGGAACTGTTAAGTTTGTCTTCCGTCTTTTTCTAGCGAGCTCGGTGTGAAATGGGGTGTCTGTAATGTCCTAACTTTATAACGTAGATAGATAATTTCGTACTCGTGTTATTGTTTTGAATTGCTGGTATTAAAGCGTATTCTAGGGATATTATTTTCTCGTTTAGAGTTACTTACGAGTTAGTAAAAATTCTATTTCGATTCTTTTTGTTTTTAACCTTAAAGGTCAATTCAGACTGCAACGCGACGCGTAGATGCATTTCTAAATTCGTACTGAATTGACAGATTTCAATTGCATGAGACGTCTTGCAACTCTGTCAAATCCATACAAATTTAGAAATGCATCTGCACGTCGCGTTGCGGTCTGAATTGACCCTTACTGTAATTGAGGGCTGTTATAGTTCTCTACTTCTAAAATGTAGATTATGTAGACATTTTCGGTCTTACTACAAAAGATTTAAACACCCGTTAAACAGTTGATTAGAGAAAAATTCCATACAAAATTGTCTCAAAACAACTGTCCAACAGATGTTTAAATCTTTTGTGGTGGTTAAGACCGTTTAGTTTTATGTAGGGATTTTAGTATTATGTACAGATTTATTTTTCAGGAAATATTTTCTAACCAATACTCAATGTGCCAATAATAGGAAGACTGCCAATGATAGGATAGTTTGCTCTACATCGTAGGTAAACCTTTCTCCGATGTAACCCGATACACTAATAGCTATTAACACCAAATGAAATCAGCGCCATGTTTGATGTTGCTGACACTTAATTGATCACACAATTACAACAAACATTGCGGATGTTTTCTCAATTTAGGGTCAGGGCACACCGAGACGATGGCTCTACTTTTTTTAAGACTGACTTTCTAAAATTTAATTTAATTTAGTACTTACACATAAAGATAGCAGCTTCGAGCTGCGCCGGGCTGCGTAGCGTAGTTCTGCTTCTGTAATGTGCGTTTTCGTGTGTAGCAAATAAAGTTCAATTCTCCTTACACTAATTTGTCGGAAGACTTTGCATTTCAGTAAAGAAAGTCATCGGAATGTGAGATTTATACAGCGAATCATTAGCATGATTATGATAACGAGCCATTTAAAATCAGTCAAGCCCTTCCATGGAAATTAATTACCATTGACCTTTTAATGGTCGACAAAAAATAATCGAATTAAAGTTCCAATAAAAATCGAATCACAATTAATTCAAATCGACTCGGGTCCCGGACGCATCAGAATTTCAAATGTCCAATGAGCTCGCAGGACCGTGTAAACGTCCTTTTTTGATTCAAACTTGGAAAGCGCCGAAAGAACTAGTAGCCGGTTAGGTCGCCCGGCCCGATGCTATCTTGGCAGTTGGCACACCTGACCGACGCTAATTGGACAATAAATCAATTCTACCTCGCTTCTTATTGGCGGATCGTGGCATTCCAATATTGAAAATTTGGCCGCGCGATATTGACAACATGATAAAAAACAATGGCCCCGTTATCTTTTCTTTTGTGTTCATCTCGGACCCCGTTTCTTATTATGGAATCGTTTTTGCGTTCCGTTTTATCTGTATACAATTTGTTTCTAAAATCTATATTTTATTGTTAATACGATATAAGCAATATAATAGAGATATTATATCGACGAATTATTATAGTTTTTAATGGCAACACTGGCACAAAACTAATGCAATAAAGCTCGGTCATCCATTATTATACTCCGATCAATTTAGACATCCAAGGTTACATTAATTCCGACAAGGCTGAATATTGGTAGGATTCTTCAATACACTATAATAAAGGAAATGTGAAAAGTCTTCATCGATCCGGCACGTGCAAAAAAATTTACTCGGGGTCAAAGGTCTTTTTTTTGCAATTTTCAGCAAAACGGTAAGTTTTATCATAAAATCAGCTCAGACAAAATTTTTAGATCAGATAATATTATCTATAAAAATGTCTTAATTCTTTTTTTCCCTAAGAGCCACCATTTTTGAGCTATAACGATTCAAAAATTTGAAAGAGTTTGAGGTATAAGTGTACTTTTGTCTACGACGATGATCGCATACATCAGACTAGATACACCGATAGTCAGTTTTGTCGTTGATACTTGATGTACACTTAAAAGGTGTAACTTGAAAAAAACGCGCGAAGTACACTTATACCTCAAACTCATTCAACTTTTTGAATCGTTATATCTAAAAAATGGTGGCTCTTAGAAAAAAAGTATTAAGACATTTTTATAGGTACCTAATTATCTGATCTACAAATTTTGTCTGAGCTGATTTTATGATAAAACTTACCGTTTTGCTGAAAATCGCGGAAAACCCGTTTTTGTAACCTTTGACCCCGAGTAAATTTTTTTGCACGTGCATGCCGGATCGATGAGGACTTTTCACATTTCCTTTATTATAGTGTATCGAACAATCCTACCAATATTCAGCCTTGTCGGAATTAATGTAACCTCACCCCTATTTTTTAGTCTAATTAGACCGGACTATTAGAGTTATTAACAAAACGGAACGCACGCCGGCTAATCTGGGACGTAATTAAATTCTGAGAACGAGCGCGCTATTAAAACGGTAGCAGCCATTACCGAACGGAACGTGCATAATTATTTCGTTCCCGCCTTTTTTCTTTTTCTCCGTTCGATTTTCGAAAGCGAGCGCTAATGCGCCGTCGCCGGCCGGTGGCACGGAACTCTGTTAACAATGTTCTCGTAAAATGTTATTCAATTGAATGCGTTTACTGATAACTCTGTTAATTACGTTTCAGTGGCTACTTAATTATAACTCTTGTGCTTTATTTAAATTGTTTGTTGGCCCTTAATATTAATTACTTATCTACTCTTGTAAAAGTTTGTCTTTTTTTCTTGCTCTACTGCTTTTACTCTTATTTCTATTCGAAAACGTTTATTTCTAAAATGTATTGAACAGGTATCTGCTTGTCTGTAACGTTTGTATCCGAAATATCTAAGTGTACGATCAGGGAAACTAAGTGTTGAGCAGATCTCCTACTCCTTAAAGTAATAACTCATAATCAAAATCTTACCCTTCGATAAACAATTGTAACATTCCTCAGATGCTCCAAATACTTGGTTCAATTTGTAACAAGCTTTATAGACCACCAAAGGTAAATCGTTAGTTTACAACGTCAGATAATATTATAGTCTGTGACGACAGTGACAGCTGTCATGGAATATTATTCAAATCTTATCTCCTCCATCTTCTCCGCTGTTAACATGTATTTTGACAGATGACATAACTTTGTCTTATCTGTGGACAACATCGTAAGTACGGCTCGTTTGGGTTTATTTTACCTCTTCGTTTGTATGAGAATGGTCCATTAGGACGTGGAAATAAAGGTCGTATTATATGTCAAATAACTCTGAACAAAATTTGAATGTAAGTTGGATGTATTAATAAGCTCCCGTCTTATGCCCGCTGTACACTCTCGCCGAGAGCTCTCGGGCGAGAGTCTCGTGCGAGAGCCCCTTGCCCGAGTGCGATCATGTACATTCTCGCTTAGTTCAATCGCAGTTAAGAACTAAGACAAGATGGACGAAAACGACCATTCACCATTCACCATGCATCGAAAGATATCATTGTAATCCAAAGATTTATAATCATATTTAATTTTATTTCTCACAGATAATGACTGATAATGTCGTTTATTATTGTTATTTTTCTGTTCTACACTGTCCAACGGCGAAACTAGTACTGAAAGACGCGAGAGTGTACAGTAGTGTGCTCGTTTTCCTCGCGAGACCCTTTGTCCCGGGTGCAATAAACCGACAACGGACCGAGAGGGTCCGAGAAAGGCGCGACGAGGCGAGCGCACCCATTTACACTCTCGCACTCGGGCCGCCTCGCTGTGTCTCGGCGAGGGTGTACAGCCGGCTTTACGTTTGATAAAGGAATTAATTTAGGGTGCGCTGCTTGAATAGTCGTTATACGTTGATAAAGTTTTCCCGAAATTTCTTATTGTTATTGAAACATAAACAGAAGGCATATACTTAGAGCCAAAAATTTGAGAGGTATAAAATTGAGGAAAATGCTACAACATAAAGAACATCAGTTCTTTATTACAACCCTGAGATTACCGGCTAGTACACAACACAGAGAAACGGATTGTTTTTTGGCGTTGGAAAGTATACTGAGTAGTGAGTTGTATTTAGAACTTACCCACAATCATTGCAATTTATAAACTTGAAATTGGTAGAAAAGCATTGCACCTGTTTAATAAAAAATGCGAACTAGTACTACTAGTAGTAACTACTAACTAGTAAGTGGGATTCCATTGTTTTAAAAATCAAACTTAAATTCTTCGTAGACCAACGTAGACGGCCTACGCGCTACGGCGCAGCGACGCGCGACGTAGACCGTAGCGCTAAACTCTACCACAGGTACGAGGTAGACATTACATTTAGTCCGGTCAAATTAGACAAAAAAAATAGGGGTAAGGTTACATAAATTCCGACAAGGCTAAATATTGGTAGGATTGTTCAATACACTATAATAAAGGAAATGTGAAAAGTCCTCATCAATCCGGCACGTGCAAAAAAATTTATTCGGGGTCAAAGGTTACAAAAACAGGTTTTTCGCGATTTTCAGCAAAACGGTAAGTTTTATCATAAAATCAGCTCAGACAAAATTTGTAGATCAGATAATTATCTATAAATATGTCTTTACACTTTTTTTCCTGAGAGCCACCATTTTTTAGATATAACGATTCAAAAAGTTGAAAGAGTTTGAGGTATAAGTGTACTTAGCGCGTTTATTTTGAAGTTACACCTTTTAAGTATAAATCAACGACAAAACTGACTAGCGGTGTACCTAGTCTGATGTATGCGTTGCGTCGTCGTAGACAAAAGTACACTTATAACTCAAATTCTTTCAACTTTTTGAATCGTTATATCTCAAAAATGGTGGCTCTTAGGAAAAAAGGTATTAAGACATTTTTATAGATAATTATCTGATCTACAAATGTTGTCGTAACTGATTTTATGATAAAACTTACCGTTTTGCTGAAACCCATTTTTGTAATCTTTGACCCCGAGTAATTTTTTTTGCACGTGCCGGATCGATGAGGACTTTTCACATTTCCTTTATTATAGTGTATTGAACAATCCTACCAATATTCAGCCTTGTCGGAATTAATGTAACCTTGGATGTCTAAATTGATCGCAGTAATTACATCTTACGTTACTCACTTGTTCGTAGTAAATTATAGTAAACATAATATTTAGTAATTCGTGGTAGTGTGCCATTTAATTTATTTATTGCAGGGTTTTTTCTATGTAACTAAGCTTTCGACTGAATGAAGACTAATGAATTACGGTGACTGAAGACAAATTAATTAAGATTTTTGAATTTAGACTGTTCAAAGTAGACTGCCGATCTTAAACTGAATCAAGGCGACTGGAATTAGTTAATTTAACACTGAATTTAGACGTATCAATCGCGATTATAGCAGCCAACGATCGAAGCGACATTCGAGTCCCGAGAATTTCTACCCCGTCGGCGGTGGATCGTGGAATCTAAGCTCGTATGATAAACGAGCAGATCACATTACCAGCGAGCACAATTCAATAATTACTGGCGATGGTATCGCGCGGCGCACGAGCTGCTCTATGATGGATGTGGAACACGGTAGGGCTGGCAAAAGCGAGTTTTTTTTTAAAGATAAAAAATATTATTTATTCTTTTGATACCTAGAATGGGGATTGTCCATTTTTTTTTAATTTTGCTCATTACAAAAACATTTCGAGGAATAAGGTCAGTGATCGTTTTTCTGTATATAAACGAAAAAAATACCCATTAGTTACTTATATTTTTGAACAAATATGTTTAACCTTAGTTTGACCTTCAATGGCGTTAAATTAGCAATAAATTCGACCAACATTACGTTTCGAACTTTTGGTAAGCTTTTCGTATCAGCTTTCACATAATGAGAACTTGTATTTGACGAACCAGCCATTATAAATAAGATTCAAAGGAAAAAAAACATTCTACAGAGGTCAATTGGCCGCCGATGATGACGTCAGAGTGAAACTTTAAAAATTTATTGAGTAAAAACTAGCCAATGAATTTCAAAATTATTGAATTTATATTCTTAAAATACCCTATTTTAACGAAAAAAAATATAAAAAGTACATGTAATTTTTTTTGGACAATGCCCATTCTCGTGTCATAGTGATCCTACCAAACGAATGGACTGTGTTAAAAATTTTTTGCCTGTGAGTCTGAGAATCGGCCAACATCTATTTTGCATGCCAAAAAGGACGTCGTAGCATACTCGTAGTGCATACTAAACAGCACAATTCTAAATCACGCCTATATTGAAGTGACTATAAGATCGTAACAATCGTTATCGCGAAAGTGTACAGAGCTATTAATGTTCGTCTATGATTGCCCTTTGGCCACCAATCATGGTTATCCATCATGGCGAAAACCAAAGAAGGATTTACAGGCTCTAAAATTTAGATTTTTGAGCCTGCAAATCCTTCTTCAACATGCTACATAAGCGACAATAAAAAGTATATTGAATAACTATACATTCATTGGGTACCTTAGCTAGCTTTTATAAAAAGTGCGGTTATGGTTTTGGTTTTTTGTCGTGGCAAAATGTACGAAACCTATACTAAGGGAAAGGCGCTAATGGTAGACACTGAACTAATAGAAGACACTTACGACAAAAATGCCATAAAAATAAGAATTATTCTAATTATTTCTCAACACTGTAAATTTTATAAGCTTCTTATGCTATCTGTTGATGTGAAAAAATATATTAGAGATGCCTTCGGGAACAAAATTTTAAAATGGGATCAGTTTTCGTAAATGATGTGACCGCGTCAACACGCACCCGGCAATTTCTTAGCAAATAGGTTAAGGAAGGCGAAATTTTGCACGTAAGTTTTGAATACATTTATTAGATTTTTTGTAATTTCTATTGACTTCATTGGATTAATGGTCATGTTGTTTACACTAATTAATGTTTATTTATGATCTTTTATCCATTTTCCCTAACAATATAAAGGGTGTCTACTATTAGTTCTTGAAAATGTAAAAAAACCTAATAGATGACATGGATCTCATCTTTTAGTTTTTCAATACATACTAAAGTTATTTTGTACTTTATTCTACTGCAAATATCATCACTATTCTCTAAAAATATAATTCTATTAACAAACTAAGAACTTAGAACTACTGTACCTAAAAATGGACATGGTGTCTAATATTAGACCTTGCACTGATCTAAAAATCGATGCTTTAGTTTTGTAGCAGTAAAAAGAAGAAAAAGGAGAACTGAGAACAAAAAGAAGAAAAAAGAAGAGGCAAAAGAAGCATGGAGACTTAAGACTAAAAATAAATTTGCTGGGAAAAAAATATGAAAAATAAAAATAAAAGGAAAGATAGTTTCAGCATGGAAGAAGAATGAATAGAATCTGGAGACAACGTGGATAATATTTCTGATCCATGTAGTTACTATGATGAAGTAAATGAAATCTTTTGAAAAACGGCAAATAAAGGCCTAATAATATGAAAAATGTAAAATGTAATTTAATGTTCTATGTCAACTATTAGTTCATATTGGTGTCTACTATTAGTGTTGTTCGCTTATTGTGATGTCATCTATTAGTACTTATGACTAAGTTTACAAAAAGACCAATAATATGTTTTTTTATTGATTTGTCAGAGAATAATTATAATAGTTTTATTTTGTAAGAGTTACTGAAGACATGGAAGAAGTTATCAATCCTTTATTTTCATAAATTATATATTTTATAACATTCGAATGTTTCATGTTTCCTTAAAGTGTCTGCCATTAGGTCTTCTCCATATTATAAAGCGGAATAGTTTGTTTGTTTGAACGCGCTAATCTCAGGAACTACTGGTCTGATTAAAAAAATTATTTCAGTGTTAGATAGTCCATTTATCGAGAAAGGCTATAGGCCATATTATTTTATCACGCTACGACTAATAGAAGCGAAGAAATAGAGGAAAATGTGGAAAAAACGGGGATAAATTATTTGAAAGGGCTTATTTGAACGCGCTAATCTCAGAAACTACTGATCCGATTTGAAAAATTATTTCAGTGTTAGATAGCTCATTCATCGAGGAAGGCTATAGACTATATTTTATCACGCTAAAACTAATAGGAGCGAAGAAATAGAGAAAAATGTGGAAAAAACGGGGTAAATTATTTGAAAGGGCTTATCTCACGATCTACTAGAGCAATTTTTCGGTTATTTGGGTCAGGTAAGAAGTAGGCCACGTGAAGGATCATAGGCTATTTTTTGTGGGCTAATTTGTCTGAGAAAATATATCTAATTTGCGCGGGCGAAGCCGCGCGGATCGTTTAGAAAATAATATTGTGGAAATAGAAGAAAACGTTAACCTTATTAATTCTTCAAGCCCCATAAGAGCACCGCGGTGATCGCGACAACAATAGAATAATAATAAATTTCCAAGAATCTGTGATCATAGGATTAATAAGAACCTGCTCCATTAGCCATTAGAAATGGGTAGTATTTAATCGAGTGACTGTAAATTACCGTTTTAAGTGACAAAATTAATTAATTTGTGTTATAGAATTACTATTTGAGCGACTGACTGTGAGTGACGAGAAATTAACAAAACATCAACTTACAAATTATTTATTTGAGTTATTAAAATACAAAATGAGCAGCTTCATAATATTTGAGCGACCTAATATCTGTTTGAGTGTCAACGTTACGTCCTGCATTTTTTTCAATATTTGGCAAATGTATTTTTTATACTGAGCGGCATTTTATCTTTAATGAAGTGTTTCAAATACTAAAACCACTTTGAAGAATACACTAATGAGCAGAGTATAATGAGCTCATATTAAAACAAAAAATGAATATGAAATAACTATTTAATGAAACACTATTAATCAGGGATCCCTAAAACATTTTTTTTTATTACTACCAAGCATTTTTTTTTTGAGTAGCTTAATTTGGCCTTTAATTTTATGACGGTCGCCGGCTGCTGCCGCAGCACGCTCGCTGCGCTCGCTCGGCTCCCTCTGTGTTGTGGTCTAAGTTCTAACCTAACCTACTTTTGGACTTTCTGGACTGTGTTTGTTTTTGTCAAGGCGGAGAGCTGCGCCCCCCGAGCCCCCCTTTGGGGTAGCTGCACCCCCCTGTCCCCCCGCTTCGGTAACCTTAGTTAAGTAGGCCTTCTGTTAAGAGGGCAGAGGCCGGGTGCCATCGAAATTCTCATACATACGTAATATCAAAATAATTTCTCATAAGAAAATATTTAACATGTTTGAATTGTTTTTCAGCTTAAAATAGTAATTACCTAGGTTCCTGCACAAAAATTTACTACAAAATATTTATTTATATATTACGCACGCGTATGCGCATGCAAGCGCATGGCAATCGTAAACACGCAACGCTATTTTTTTATTAAATAAGGGGGCAAACGAGCAAACGGATCACCCGATGGTAAGCAACTACCGTCGCCCATGGACACTTGCAACATCAGAAGAGCTGCAGGTGCGTTGCCGGCCTTTTAAGAGAGAATACGCTCTTTTCTTGAAGGTTTGCAGGTCGTATAGGTTCCGGAAATACTGCTGGTGACAGTTCGTTCCAGAGTTTTACAGTTTTATTGGTCCGCAACCCAACTCACCTGACTGCAACGATTCGTCGCCCCGCCCCCATTCGAATTCGCGCCCATAACAATCTGTAGTTTTAATTAAAACAAGTATCAAAATATAAAACATAAACCCTCAAATAGAATATCAGTAACCAACAATCATTAATAAAGCAGCTCACAAAAATTTGCTCAAAGTGAACTTTTTAGTAGTTCGTAATGTATAACCTCGCTTAGAAAAATTGAATCTATTTTTAATATTGAAGTTGCCAGCTATGTATTTCCAGTCGCTCACTTAGTAATTACAGTCGCTCAGATAGAATTTTAATATCTGAAATAGATTAATCACAATCCACTTTTTGTAAGCTCGTTCTGGATTTTATTATAAATCAACATTAGTCGTTAGTTTAGTTTATTTTTCGCTTACTCAAATTCATACCGCTCAAGTTATTAAAACTGTATGTTCATCATCAGTCGCTATGTAATTTTTTATTCGCTCGTTTTATTATTTCCCATTAAAAATCATAGGAAAAGTTTACACTTTACTGTTTACTTTATTATTTACCGTCCACTACCAGCCCTGGTGGCGTCCACAAAAATGCGCGGTCAAGAATGCGTGGTTCGCTCATTGACAAATATGAATCTGTGACAACCTGACACACGTCGGCGGCGCCCGACGCGGCGATTTGTTACGTCGCGTCGCGTGACGCGTCGCTACCTGCAGTGGCGGATTAACCCAATCAAATTGAGCAATTATCTAGGGCAGCCTTTCCTAAAGTGAGCGATAACGCCCCCTTGTGTGCTGAAGGCCTAAAGGATGTGGGACCCGCAAAAAAATGGGGGCGTTTTGTAGAGGCTTGGGACCTGGGGGGTGATTTTTAATTTCATTTCATCTGAATGCATTTTAAATTAAAAGCACATAACGTATTCCCATTTCCCTCATATTAGATTTAATTTTTGACTGGCAAGTTTGGAGACGAATTCTTTGAATAAGTATAATATTTTGTTTAACAATCCCAAAATGAAGTCGGTGGTAATTAGTAAAAATATGGTTTGAAAACGACTAATCTAGCATTTTTTATATACTTAATTTATTTTTATAAAAAGATAAGAAAAAAGGTGAAACAAAATATTTTTTCGTAGACAAAATAAGTTTGGGAACCCCTGGCCTAGGGCATCACGTCTGAGGAGGCACCAGAGGAAGTAGAAAAAATCCGTCCTTAGGGCATCACGTCACTCTCACGTCACCAAAAACCACACCAAACAGTTTCTAGGAAAAAATTAATGTTTTTACTTTTTAGGCGGTTTAAGGTTTAAAATATATCGATTCTAGTAATTGACATACAGCTTTATTTGCTTAGGGCATCAATTAGTACTCTTAATCCGTCACTGACTACCTGTGACACCGGTACCTGGAATATTACTTAATATGTCACACAACTTTTACGAAAGTAGATCAAAGTGATCAAAATAATATTGTCTTCGTTATTCCAATACATTATTGGAGTAACGCAACTCGCAAGCTAACTATATAAATTATAAGTTAAAACTGCCATTCGTCCGAAGTAAATTACATTAGTACTATAATTAGGTACAGCTTTTGTAAAAATGCTTGGCCAATCATGCAATACTACCCGAAATTATATCTTTTCATGCCGGCCATAGAATGCAGTGCTTATGTTTAATGTTATTCCATTTATTTCTTCCGATGATAATAGTTATACAAAAACATACTAAGTATATTTACTGACCCTTTAATATTAATACAAGAACCTAACAAGAACACTTACAAAATGCCTAAAATTTTTCATTTCAAATTATGGCACTTGCATGTTGCCACGATGCTATTCAAAAATGTCAGGCGCCATTTTTATTTCATTTTGTGTGCGATAGTACTTAGTAGGGGCGTATAATGTAATTATTATGCATAAAGCCTTATTATTTATGTATGATAGGTATATTTGAATCACAAAATGTCTACTCTAGGCCGTGTTTCCACCTGCAAGACAACTGTCGCGAGAAGTGTCTGACAGTCTGTCTGACAGCAGCTTACAAGTACTGCCCTGTACGGTGTACCTAGCAAATGCTGCCGCGACAATTTGTCAAACGCTTCCTGCGAGTACCTAGTTGCGAAAGCATGTCTAAACACGTCTGCATGGACTCGCAAGTCGCAACAGATCTCGCTGCTAATATATCTCGCAACAAGTTATCGCATACACGTCTTGTATTTTTGTTTAAAATAATGATATAGTTCCTATCGCGACATTCGTAAGCTCTCGTGTGTAAATGTATCTACTTCCGCAATAAGTTGCGATAGTATTATCCGCGAGCTTCTCGCTACTCGCAAGACATATTTTATTGCAGCAATAAATTGCAGGAATTAGTACGAAATGTAAACAATATTGCAAGAAACTCACGCAAGAATTCCGCGAGTTTGATTGCAAGTGGAAATACGGCTTTATAGAAGTAGCTATAACAACATGATAACAACTTGGTAGTTTTTATACTTTTTATTTATGACTAATATCATTGTTGATGACTATAATAGTTTACAAATTTTTGACCGACTTCCAAAAAGGAGGAGGTAATACGTTCGGAAATCGGATGTATCTTTTTTTTTGTATGTTCTTCGATTACTCAGCCGTTTGTGGTCCGATTTTCAAAATTATTTTTGTGTTGTATAGGTTTTAACTCGAATTTGGTACCATGTTCACAAACGTGGTGATCTGATGATGGGATCTTTGAGGAATCGAGGGGACTCCTTGAAATTTGTATGGAAACATATAGTGATTTCGATTTTTTCTGAAGCATTCGAGGTATATGCTACCAAAAAGTAAGACTTCGCACCAGGTTATACCCTGGATCCGAAGGTACCGAACAGAACTTTTGAATGCTTATCGGTACAAGTTCGGGGATTTCGGCGTTGTTTAAACAACTGAAAGCATAAGCCAACACATCAATTTGATTAATCATCATCATCATCACAACTATAATTATACCATGGTCATCACACTTCATAGTGTGATGACCATGGTATAATTATCTGCTTCGATGCAAAATATCACGAAAAGTACCAATAATTGGGATGACCCAATTATTGGTACTTTTCGTGATATTTTGCATCGAAGCAGATGTTTTTGACAATGATTTCACTGTTTGCGGACCGATTTTCGAAATTTTCGTGTTGTTGTATAGGATATAATCTTAATTTTCTATAACAATTACGATTTACGAAAGACGTGGTGAGCTGATGGTGGGATCTATGAGCAATCAAGGGAAATCCTTGAAATTGATCAAAACGCTTGTGGCGGTACCCACAATTCGCCTAACATTCCTGCATCGCGCTATTGAAGTTTTCTGAGCGCGTCGGTATATATACGACAGCTGAAATGTATCACGTGGGCTTCGGCCTGACCGAGCATACCACCTCGCTCGGTCGGAAGATCTTCCTTTGGCCTCCACGCATATTCCCACATTGGTGACCCTCGACAGAACACGCCTCCTTCATCATCATCACTCCCCGCCCCTCCGCACCGCGCCAGCCAGCATCGCCTCATCGGGTACATCGTCCACTAGCCGCAACGTACCGCGGCCTGGGCGACTCCGCATCGGCATCATCGGGCTTTCTCACTACACCGACCGGTCAGTAAGCAGAGCACATCTCTCCTGGTCAGCACGTAGCATCGGCCCCGCACGGCAGCTATCCGACTCACTGGATCCCGTGCAAGCAGCTTACAGTTCCGACTCACTGGGACTCACTGCCACAGTTCCGACTCACTGGAACTCTCTGGCACTTGCAACTCAAAGCAACAAGACTTCAAGATTCGACCTCCAGTCTTCGGGGGGGATTGATGTGGCGGTACCCACAATTCGCCTAACATTCCTGCATCGCGCTATCGAAGTTTTCTAAGCGCGTCGGTATATATGTTACGCTCAAAGACCGAAATCGCTCAGTGAGCGAAAAAATAGCTCACAACGCGTTGTGGTCACAGTGAAACAGCCACGACGTGTCGTGGCTCTAATGAAAACGTCCACGACGCGTTCTGGCAATCACAAAAAGACCATAACGCGAAATTCGTGTCGTGGCTGATGTGCTATTCGTTTTTCTTGATTTGCTCTTGATTGATTAATCGTCCATAGGTATGGAAGATCAAATTTGAATTACCACGCGTACTACAAAATATTTTATTAAATCACGGCATAACGTGTAAATTGTCATTATTATTTATAAAATATCCATAGTTTCTTAATATAACAGCTATCCGTATAAATATTATTATTGTCTATCTGGCTGGCGTAATGAAGTTGCGGGTATCAACTAGTAGTAAGTATTTTATTTAAATTATATAAATTAAAAAAAAAACTATATTTTTATTATTTATTGAGATCAGATTACTACATGAAAAAAACAACAACACGTCAGACAGACAAACAGAATCGATAAAACGATTAATGAATCAAGAACAAATCAAGAAAAACGAATAGCATATCAGCCACGACACGAATTTCGCGTTATGGTCTTTTTGTGATTGCCAGAACGCGTCGTGGCCGTTTTCATTAGAGCCACAACGCGAATTTCGCGTCGTGGCTGTTTCGCTGTGACCACAACGCGTTGTGAGCTATTTTTTCGCTCACTGAGCGATTTCGGTCTTTGAGCGTAACATAATATATACGACAGCTGAAATGTATCACGTGGGCTTCGGCCTGACCGAGTATAACACCTCGCTCGGTCGGAAGATCTTCCTTTGGCCGCCCCTTCATTATTCCCACACGCTCATAGTGGTTAAAATGTTGTTTCTAGTAAGTTAAACATAATATTATATTACGAATAAGAGAAATTTCATACAAAGGTGTCTCTTGGTCCAAAGGCACTGAACAGAACTTCTGAACCTTTAAAGATAAAAGTTTGGGAATTGCAGCATCACTTAGATGACTGCAAGCATTTGTCACAATTTTGCTTACAGTTACATAATGTACTGAATAGTTAACATTTGTATTGGTTATTTACGCATAAAACCTAATTTTGTAGACAACAGTAAAAAGAGTGAAACTATTATTTTTAATAAAAAAATGAAAATCGACTTCCAATGTAAAAACAATCGTAATATTATGAACTAAAAAGTATTAAATAACTCAGCTTACTCTTTAATAGTACCTTTTTCAGAATTTGTCTAAATTTCAACTATTTCTGTATAATTATAATATTACAGTCTTCATTACTTTGAAGTCGGTACCAGTCCCAAAAGTTTCAGATATTCTGACATTACTGAACTCACGATTAAATTAGCTGGTACCGACTTCGAAATAATGAAGACTGTAATATATTACAGAAATAGTTGAGATTTAGACAAATTCTGAAAATGGCACTATTAACGAGTAAGAGTTATTTATTACTTTTTAGTTCATAGTACGATTGTTTTACATTGGAAGTCGATTTTCATTTTTTTGTAAAAAAAATAATGTACTTATCAAGTCTTTGCTTCTCAATTAAAAAAAACTGTAATGTCATTGTCACTTAAATGACAAGTGTCAAAACTCAAACCACAAACGTCAATCAGTAATTTTTCAAAGAGCCGTCATTTCACATTTGTCAAACCTGTTTGTCAATATCTACAGATTGCGGATATAAACAAAAAAATATATAAAGATTTGATAGATCAGATACTAAATACCATTAATGTTTTAAAATTGTTATAAACATCAGTAAAATCTGTATATGTAACATACGAAAGTTATAAGACGCTTAAAAACATGGCAGATGACGAAGGTACGCCGCATAACCTAATCACACATTTTAACGCATATTTTCGTTACAATTAATGTCTCTTGTTTCTTTTAGTGCCATCGGACTTCAGTCTGTTAGTGATAGTAGTGGACTCGAATCCGAATCAGCGGTATATAACAGAGGAACCCAAAGTTCTGACAGGATGCTTAGATGCAGTGATTGCGTTCGCTAACTCACATTTAATGCAGAAAGCGGGAAATCAGCTAGCTGTTATAGGATGCCATTTTCATAAAAGGTAATATAGCTATTAAGTAACATGTAAGTTGTAGAATTTACCAAACACCTTCTAACATTAGATGCCGGCTAACTATATTTTGTCCTTAAAGATAATACACATAACACTAGTTGCTGTTGCAAAAAAACTGCAATGAACAGACTGATTTCTCATTTATTTCCTAATATTGTGATTTCCATAATATTAATTTGTAAGTACACAATAGCAGCGTTTTACCCTGAAATAAAACGCTTATTAAATACTTACCTTATTTGAAGCATAATAATTGAGATAGGCACTTCCGTTTCCGCAGATTTTACCTCCTTTTCTTTCCTGAATGTTGGTAGCTCTGTCAACCTTGGCGCCATTATCGAGCAGGTAGAGGGAGAATTCCCGCTTGACTATGATCATTGAGTCGAAATTACACCAGGCAGAAATAAAAAGTTATGCTTCAAATAAGGTAAGTATTTAATAAGCGTTTTATTTCAGGGTAAAACGCTGCTATTAAACACTTGACCGTTATTTGAAGCATAATAATTGAGACGTGTTTGTTATCGCCTGGTGATGATGGACGGCAATGTGACAAAATGTTGTTAGACGCCAATGTGAAAAGAAAATATAACAATATAAAATAAAATTATTAGTATTTCCTTTTAGAAATACACCAAAAACTGACTGACAAATCAAAAATACAAATTATAAAAGCTTTGATATGGACCTAATGAAATCAACTAAAGGAACAAAAGAATTCCTTAATCGTTAGAATTAGATGAAAGTACTTTTTGTACCGATTTCCAATAACTGCCCAAAAGTATTTCATCAATGGATACATTGTCTATCCAACTTTTAGCCACAGCTGAGCGGACGTTACCTGGTGGTTCAGTTGCCCCAGACAAGTTAGTTTGGATCCAGCCAGCTATTACAGTTTTAAACGCGGCAGATGGTTTTCCTCGCAAATTTGTTAATAAACTGGCACATCTAGCTTCGCTACTCGCTAGGCCAGCGATGAAGATTATGATTACAGCATTTAAGCCAATAAACAGCAAGGTTGCTTATCACTGGAATTGCTTAAAAGTTAAAATCTTCCAGCTAGATTGCCTAGAATCAGAACTGTTCGTTTTAGTCAAATTCTTTAATGTGATTATCATCACTGTAAGAAGTGTAAGATCATGTACACGTCTGCCCAACGAAAACAAAAGCAAAATATCTGTATGTCTAGAGACTGCAAATAAATTACTTGCGTCAACAGTATAAGACTTCAATAAGTTTTGAATATAATATGTTGTACAGGCTCTTTCAATGCAATATATTTTAACATACAGTTTTACCAAAACGAGAAATCAAATGGCCAGAAATATCCATATCAGACATGGTAGATATTACCTATTTATGTAAGAAAATAGTGTTATAAGAGAGTTTATATTTATTAAAAATAGATATGGTAAAAATTTTGCAAGGACTGTGGGCGTCGGCTTGTGAGCATCATATCTGTGTAACTTACACCGATAACCATCATTCTAGGCAACTTTATAAGTTTTGAGAGTAGAAGGTAGTCATGATAATAACAATAATAATTTTATATGGTTATCATCTCAGCTCACGAAATTTTGCGACCACCCCCATATTTCTATACTTCCAGGGTCATTTCCTGATCTTTGGCAGAGGGACCCTCGTTGAAATGTCGATTAGGCATTCCTCCAGATCGCGAATCATATCCGGTGCTGCTATTGCACTCGACTTGAGATCTGCTCGCCAAAATACTCGTTCCTAGCGTGGATTCACTAGGAGATAAATTCCTGGCGCCTGATTTAGGTGAGCCAGGCCTTTGGGTATTAATTAAGGTGGGGGAAACAACCAGGCTAGTACACCTGAGAAAAGGCATCGTGATATAAAGCTGCTTGATCATTCAAGTCGAGAGTTACACAATTAGTCATTACATGAGCTTCGGCGGAAGCAAATAAACCGGTCACAGATACACTAAGTTTTCTGAACTTCTCCGTGCAAGAAGTTAACAGATTTGGAAATGATCCAATAACTCGAAAAATCTGAATGGTTATGTCCATCAGGGCATCTGACCTGGTGCGACCCTCATCCCGACTCGCTAATATAGGTTCTAGTTGTTCGATTGTCGCTCTGCCAAAGAACTGTCGAGCGAGTGAGAGTCTGGTGCTGACCTCAGAGAAAAAAAGCGCTAGAAGCTCTTTCTGATTGCAATGCATGAAATTTTCTTGTGCTCACTATCGAGTTGAGCACGCTAAGCTACGTCCGATACATCTGTTGCCAAGCAGTGCGACGGTGGGCTCCAATGAATGGAAATTGATAGATGATGACTTTGCAACCACCACCGAAGATCGTCGCTAAACGTAACGCTTGTCTCGGTAGAGAGCAGCGATTCAGAAATGCAGGCTTTTCCATGTCCATGAGAAGAAACAAGAGAGCTCGGTAATGTAGTCTCCCCTTCGGAACTATGAAACTGGCGAAGTCAGGAGACCGACGATGCTCTGCAAGGTCTTTAGATCTACCAGACCTTTGTCAGGACTCAGGACAGGTAAAATATTTTGTTGAATTTTTGACATTTTCTCGCCTGAAAAAAGCTTTTCGTTTTGTAACGTGTTCCAACAAACACCTAGAAATATCAGGTCTTGTTGAGGCGTAAGTATAGACTTTTATTTGCTAACCTATATATTGAAGTCTTTGAAGCAAAATGTGGTCATGCTCCTGTAGGATGATTTTGTTTTAATGAGCAATTAGATAATCATCTAAATAAACGAATCATCGGAGTTCTACGTATCAACGTAGAACTTGCTCTCTGAGGGTTTGTGCAACCCAATTGGTCAGGGAAGCAAAAGCTTTCGGAGCAGTGGTGAGACCGAACGCTAAGCAAGTAATTTGCAGCAACTGTCCCCTGTATATCAAACGTAGGAACCGTCGGTGCGATGGAGCGACTGCCAGGTGAAAATAAACTTGGGACAGGTATATTTTGCAAAGCCAATCGTTGGGTTGCAGAAAAACTGTCATTAGTTAAATATTTATGAGCTTGAATGGCCGAATCAAAACATAATTGAGTAGAGTGGAAAGATTGAAAATAGGACGGTAGGACCCGTCGACCTTAGGAACCAGAAACATTGTCGAAATTAAACTTGGTGAGGGGCTGGCAACTTCTAGTACACCCTGGTGTATCATTTGTCGAATTTGGAGAGACATATCCTCCGACTCTGTGGTAGAAAAATGTTTTGGTTCAATTTTGCAATGAACCGAGGAGGTTTCTCCATAAAGGGTATGCGGTACCCTTTTACAATCTTTAACAGATAACCTGGAGCATCTAGGCGCTGCCAACGGCGGTAAAACTTCAAAGTTTGACCCGCTCTGAATTTTTGTTTGTCAGTACCTACTTACGTTTTTTTTTTTTTTTGGCATTCCCGAGGCCCGAAAGAGAAGCGGCACATTTACGGGTACTTCTGCCGTGGAAATTCCCTCTGTTATCCAATGAGCTCCTCTCTAGTGAAAGGAACTTCGTGCATTACCAGGCATTGACCATGGTTAAAAATTTTTTCTTTGTTCCTGCGCGGAACGATTGTAAGAACAGCCTTGCGCAGGCTGGTGAGCATGGGAAATGTGCGAGTTAGCACAACATCCATGAGATATACCCTGCGCGGGTATATATAACTTTTAGCCTGCCCCTGCGAGAGTAGGCTAAGCTCTCGAGTGAAAAATACTTCGTGCATTGCCAGGTATTGACCGTGGTTCAAAATTATTTCTCTGTCCCTGCGGGAGACGATTTTAAGAACAGCCTTGCGCACGCTAGTGAGCATGGGAAATGTGCGAGCTAGCACAACATCCATAGACATACCTTGCGCGGATATACAACTCTTAGCCTGCCCCTGCGGGGGGTGGCGAGTCGAAACTCTTGCTGCTAGAACCCGCTTGCGCAGCGGTAGCAACATTATTCTGATTATTCGCAACAAAGGTTTTGCGAGCTCCCTCAGTCTTTTCGAGTAGTGACACCAGCAACTCGGAATTTACTTAGATAAAATGATTGCAAGAACTGGGTCGCGAACGAAATTGATAATTGCGTCTCATTTGAAAACCTCAGCTCTATGACCACATATTAATTGAAGTAAATCTGACATTGTGATACAATTCCTAACGGTTTCATTCAAACCTTCAGGGGTCACGCTTGAAGCGTGTGACCATTGTAACAATTTCTTAAGAGCAGATTGCAATGCTTCGTGCTGCTTAAGTACGCAATATAATAATGCCGCGTATGATTTGTCCACGTGAAATAGATTTTTTAGAAAATCGAAATATTTAAGCTCATCATTGACCTCTAAATCGACAAAAACTAATGTATGATTATATCATTATAAGATTTTTGAACTTCAGAATAACGAACTTCTGACCATTCGTTAGTATGTTGAATATAATTTAATATAGCCAAAAAACCCCGGAGAAGTTTTCCGAACGGACGTTTCTTTAAGTTTTGTTTCGATTTCAAAAACAAGATTCGGTTGTCAAGAATTGCTAACGTTCGTTTCATTTTCAAAATCAAGATTCGGTTGTATAGAATTGCTAACGGTCGTTTCATTTTCAAAATCAAGATTCGGTTGTAAAGAATTGCTAAAGGTCGTTTCATTTTCAAAAACAAGATTCGGTTGTAAAGAATTGCTAACGGTCGTTTCATTTTCATTTGATTCGCAATACAATTTCCGACTGACAGTATCGTCGATGCAACAATCATCTGCATGACCTTGAAGAAGAAAAGATCGGTTTTCGTAAAAAGAATTAACCCTTTTGTTCATTAACCTCTTGAGTTAATTTAGCTAAATGGTCGTCACGGCGCTGTCTGTATTTGCCCCCCCTTTTTTTTTTTGTGGCGGCGGCGCCTCGATATACGTTTGCAGTGTGAAGTAGACGACGAGCTCCAATCACATGTGGAACTACAACTACTAGATGACCTTGCAAAAGAACAAATCTTTTTATTAACTGCATTAGAGGGTAGTTTCAAATCGTTAGCTGGTGTCACTACCGAATCATTAACAAATTCACATTCGTTATTCATTATTAATAGCTACCTTAACCTAGGAAAGAACACAAACACAAGAACTTATCTAGAAAATTGCAATATTTAAAATTTAAATGTAGTATTTAAATTTAAATACGTCATTAAAATAACGATACGAACGATAAAATCGTTATTAATAAAATGAAATATTCATCTTTGCATTTTGCAAGAAAATAAGGGTATGAAAATATAACTTACGTGAATTATCACAACACTTGAAAAACGGTAAAACAGAACACTGAAATTATTTCACTTTTTACATAAATTATATAACTAGGAGTTATATAATAAGGAGGTATATACGTAATGGCTTCTGAGCACGACTGTGCGGTGCGGAAAACAAGACGCCAATGATCATAGTCAAGCGGGAATTCTCCCTCTACCTGCTCGATAATGGCGCCAAGGTTGACAGAGCTACCAACATTCAGGAAAGAAAAGGAGGTAAAATCTGCGGAAACGGAAGTGCCTATCTCAATTATTATGCTTCAAATAACGGTCAAGTGTTTAATAATATATTTTATCTTAGCAAACCTTTTTATTATGTTTGTTCAAACTACTAAAATGTCTTTCCACAAACACCAATGATGTAAAGTGTTATAATTGTTGATTATTAAATATATTTTATCCATTAATTATTTCAGTGAATATCTATATCCATCCCCTGGTAAGCCACTGGATGTGCGACAGATAGACGGCCAATATGAACTATTTACATTAGTTGAGAAGACAATAAAAATGAGGTATGAGTTTTATTGATAGAAACTTATTTTGATTATGTAAATTTATATGAAAGGAGGAATATCTCCGTATGTAAAAAGTGTCCACTGAAATGCGTCAAATTAGGTTATAAAAATGTTAATTAGGTGGCACTACAGTAGCAACAATTAAATCATTTAGCAACTTTTATTTCAGCTATTTTAGGTTATATTTTTCAAAATATATTGGTATTAACCCAGGTATTCGAGTCATAGTTTATATTCCAGTAATAATTTATATTTTGTCACCAAAGGCTACATTAATTCCTACACTCTGTATTTCATTCCATACCCTTCGGATGCAGCTAGCGCCACTCGTGGAGGATGTTATTTACTGCGTACAGCTGGACACTTTTTCAAATATCCCCCATATAAGATATTGCTCCTTTCATATACTCTCCATAATTTTGACGTACCTATGGCTTTCCATTTATTCTTAGGTACCGGTTGGCAGCGAGTGACATAAAGCAACCGCAGATAATGTCATGGTGACACTACTGGTTTGTATATATTTCTATGAAATACCCTCTGCAGCTAGTGACATAAAGCTAGTGACACTTCATAGAAATACATAGAAAGTAGTAGTGTCTCGATGACACGTCGTATGCTGCCGCTTCATGTAGCCGGCTTCCAACTTGTACCTTATGTCAGTTTGATCCATCATGATTCATGTTCCAGTAAAAAGAGTATTCAAAAATGAATTTAGAAAAGGATTATAAGAACTCAGGACCACTGGGTATACCTGAGTAAGATCTGCAGTAACTGATTTTAACTCACCATCAGCAATTTTAATTCAAGCTGGTATTTTTTAACATTTCAGACTAGTAAACCTAATAAAAAGCCAGCCACAAGAAGAAAGGCCGGGGGAGTCCTTACTGGCTGGGGCCATGGCTATGGGACTCTGCTTCATTTCTAGGGTATTATATCATAACAAACTATTAACAGCTACTATGTATTGATTGATTGAATGTAATTAATGTTGGATCTTATACCAAAATACTTCTAAAACCATGTGTTATAATTTACTTTTGAATATAATAAAAAAGCAAATTGCTGTTATCTGATCCCTGAACAAATAAAGCTTAGATTTTTTTTTCAAATTCAAATTCTTTATTAAATTATAGAATAGTAGTTTTTTTTCAAATTCAAATTCTTTATTAAAATATAGAATAGTAGACATTAGCAAAAGGCACTGCACGTCAAGTGCAAATCGTGAATTGTGCTGGTGGAAAATCTATTATCTTTAACCCTTATCCCCATGTTTACTAAGTTACTGAGTAATAAAGCATTTATTCGTATCCAGATGCGTCGGGAGGCGCCGCTGGGTGTGCGCATGAGCAGTCGCTTGCTGGTGGTGACAGGGAGCTCCGACACCGCCGCGCAGTACATCAACTACATGAACGTGTTCTTCACAGCTCAGGTACTTATCCGTACTAATATTATAAAGCCGAAAGAGATATTTTAATGAGATAATCCCAGAAAATACTGTTCCAAATTGAAAAATTCCTTGTCTGTTCGATTTGGAAAACTAGTGCTTCATACTAAAGTGCCAAACAGTAAGCAAAAATTTCCACCATGTAGGGTTAATTATTGTGGCTGTCATTATATTAAGCCACTTAGATTTTATTTGAAAATTTGAAATGTAGATATTAAGATAACATAAAAGAGAGGAATACCAATATGAAGATTTTCTGTAGTACAAACCCTTAACATGGTAATAATAAGGTATTTTACTGTATAAGATGTTATGACAATAATATGTAAATATTTTCAGAAACAACAAGTGCTGATAGACGTGTGTTCTTTGGACAAACACCTGAGTCTGCTGCAGCAGGGCTGCGACATCACCGGAGGACTGTACCTCAAGGTGCCATCTCTGGACGGCTTGTTGCAGTATTTGCTGGTTAATTTTGTTATAATATTAATGTATAGATGGGTGGATATTTGTAACTTATTGACGCAAAGCTGCTAAAACAACATGGCATGGTTATAGCGCCACATGATTATTTGCCTCCTTTCTTATAAAAATATTAATTGTAAATTACAGGATTTCTGAGAATCAATGTATTTGTGCACTTTGATCTATTCTAAAATTGTGGCATGATTATGCTTAAAGTAACCATGAGTAGATAAAAGAGAGTAAAATATGATCATGCTGCGCGCCAGCTGACAACGTCGCAACACGCAAGTTGCTGTGCGACGTAGTCAGCTGGCGCGTAACTATATTGCCTATACATTAAATTCGTGTTTACTGTTAGAGCGTGGTGACACTGGATATCAAAATGCAGTCAGGATTATAGTATTTTCTTGTTCATTTGCAGTGGGTTTTCCTGCCTGAGGCTCACGAACGGCGGTCGCTGGTGCTGCCGGGTCGCGGCCGCGTCGACTACCGCGCCGCCTGCTTCTGCCACCGCGACCTGCTCACCATCGGCTACGTGTGCTCCGTCTGTCTGAGCGGTAATACACCCTCCTGCCGCGACGATAGAGTCTATATTGCCGTAACACAGCCGGCACCGCGCCGCCTGCTTCTGCCACCGCGACCTGCTCACCATCGGCTACGTGTGCTCCGTCTGTCTGAGCGGTAATACACCCTCCTGCCGCGACGATAGAGTCTATATTGCCGTAACACAGCCGGCACCGCGCCGCCTGCTTCTGCCACCGCGACCTGCTCACCATCGGCTACGTGTGCTCCGTCTGTCTGAGCGGTAATACACCCTCCTGCCGCGACGATAGAGTCTATATTGCCGTAACACAGCCGGCACCGCGCCGCCTGCTTCTGCCACCGCGACCTGCTCACCATCGGCTACGTGTGCTCCGTCTGTCTGAGCGGTAATACACCCTCCTGCCGCGACGATAGAGTCTATATTGCCGTAACACAGCCGGCACCGCGCCGCCTGCTTCTGCCACCGCGACCTGCTCACCATCGGCTACGTGTGCTCCGTCTGTCTGAGCGGTAATACACCCTCCTGCCGCGACGATAGAGTCTATATTGCCGTAACACAGCCGGCACCGCGCCGCCTGCTTCTGCTACCGCGACCTGCTCACCATCGGCTACGCGTGCTCCGTCTGTCTGAGCGGTAATACGCTTTAGGGGACTCTTCATTAATAACACCGAAGTACTTATCGACACATACAATTGGCACATACAATCAGGCAGGAGCGCGAGCCTCGACTGACTCAAGCAATGCAACCGTAACATAATATCCATTATACATAATATATGTAGTATGTACAGACTGCACACCTACAACACCCTCCTGCCGCGACGATAGAGTTTATATTGCTGTGAGCGATGCAGCTGGGATCAGGGCAAAGAAGTTGATTCATGGGCAGATGTCGGTCTTACGTAATTTGGTGTTATAGTTCTTGCAATCTACGAGTGCGCGTCGCCTTTATTTGTAGTTGGAAATGTGAATAGACATTTTCGTTAGTGTGCGTACCCGACGGAGCAGTCAGTAGCGAGCGAGCCATGTACGCGTGCATAGATATGGTCACTCACACAACTAAGGGCGACGCGCACTCGTAGATTGCAAGAACTATAAGTCAAACCCAGCCGATAGATCACGACTAACATTAAAGTAATACTAAGTATTACTTAGTAAGTGTTAAGCTAAGAGCTTTGTGTCTCAAAATGAACACCTATAGGTGGCATACGGCTCGAAGGACCAAACAGAATCCCCAAAAACAAAGGAGAAGTTATACCGTTAATAACATTGTTGAAATTATTTTGTTACTATTGTTAAACTTTTGTTTTTTCTATTTCCAGTATTCTGCAAATTCAGTCCGATCTGCACAACTTGTCAGTAAGTATTTTTTTATCTATACATATGTATAAGGGGAAAGTATTTATACTTTTAATATAACACAACGCAATAACTTCTGAATTGATTTTGATAACCTTTTTGCCATTAGGGCTACATTTTCTATGACTAGAGGATATTTTTAATCATCATTTACATTTTACATCATAATTTAGTAATGTTACATAAATTATAAACTTTACCCCAAATGTTTTATTTTAGTACTGTGTTCAAAATCGGCGGACCTCTGCCCATCAAACCGAAGAAAAAGAAGATGAAAGTGTGAACCTGTGATATATATTCAATACAGAAATAGTGCAAAGTCTGTAAGTATGTTTTAATAAAGTTTAGCTTATAACTTATAAGGTAATTATTACGTTTTTTATTTTTTACTTTTAAAATAATTAGTGTAAGTTACAACAATTACACAATCTGTAGGGGGAAATCCATGCTTTTCTTTAAATATAAAATAAGAGGGCAAACGAGCAAACGGGTCGCTCATGGAAACTCGCAACATCAGAAGAGCTGCAGGTGCGTTGCCGGCCTTTTAAGAGGGAATACGCTCTCTTCTTGAAGCTTTGCAGTTCGTATAGGTCCGGAAATGTAAAAAAACAACACGAATATTTTAACACGGTGCCCTTTGATTAAAATAAGATTCCGAATCATTAAGTCTTTCTTCATCATCGACACCTTTAATCCGTCGATCGGAATTTCTCGGAATCTAGTAATATCTAGAAAGTGTTCCGATGGTTGTGAACATGTGTCGAGATCGCTGTCTAATTCGCAATGATCGCATTTAATTGGTATGCAGATACTTTCAGTTCCGGGAAAGGACATAGGATGTTTTTTATCCCGGAAAAATGTACGGTTCCGCCACGATAAACGAGTTTTGGCGTCATCTAGTCGTCAATAAATCTAGATAAAATATAGGACCTTGGAAATTCAGGTATTAAATAGGTCGCCGAAAAGCGCAATATTGCACTTCGATATCATTATCGAATCAATAAAATGCTATCGAGTTTTACAATCAGTCTTTATTTTCCTCCAATGATTAACAACATACATTTCATTTTAAAATAATCTACTAATGTGTTTTGATTATGATCTTGAGCGTAATACAAGTGTTAAAACATTATGTTGTACAACAAATTTTTGTTTATGGAATAGCAACTCGATGGATAATTAATATTGAACTTATTATAATTGTTTCAACTTAGGGTCAATTCAGACCGCAACGCGACGCGTAGATGTATTTCTATATTTGTATGGATTTGACAGATTTACAAGACGTCTCACGCTCACTAAATCTGTCATTTCTAAATTTATACTGAATTGACAGATTTCGTGAACATGAGAGCGAGCAGCGAGACGTCTTGCAAATCTGTCAAATCCAGCAAATTTAGAAATGCATCTACATTCTACGTGTCGCGATGCGGTCTGAATTGATCCTTAAGAGTAAACCCGACAAACATAATATTGTAATTGTGCAGCGTAGATATAATATTATGTAAAAGGAAAATTAATATGAAAATTTTGGAGGATACCGTGATTATAATATTTCAACATTAATAATTATGTATTAATACTTTTGTAATAACTCATAATCATATGTTATACATTATAATCATAACGTTTGGAAGAACTATAAACCGGAAATACTCAGTAATCTTAAAAAATATAGCAAACATTGAAATAAAATATCACACGCACCAAATTATGTACTTCAAAATGGCGTTTAAAACAAACCTCACTCTGTAGTTAATTCTAAGAATTTATAATAATAAAAAATCATGGTTATTCAAACATACTACATACATTAACTTACATTACAGACTCAAGTAAACGCTATGATTTGTCAATAATCTCGAAGGCGTGGTCTATTTCCTCTTCCGGCGTTGTCTCCTGACTCTGTCCCTCTTTGTTTTCTATCTCACTCTTGCTTTTGTCACATTTTGAATCAGAGTTTTCTTTCTGCAAACGTACAATAATAAAATGTTATGAATCAATTAAATCTAGACTCTAATCCAGAGGTTCCCAAACTTATTTGTTTCGTATATTTGTATACCATTTTAAAAATTCAGTACTCCTAAAACCCCTAGAAGTACAGTCTGTCCGTTTTCATGAAAAATCAATATCTATTTCTATATATATAGTATAAGACAAGGTCGCTTTTTTCCCTCATGTCCCTTTGTTCCCTTTAATATTTAAAACTGCGCAGCGGATTTTAATGATTCTTTCAGTGTTAGATAGCCCATTTATCGAGGAAGGCTATAGGCTATATTTTATCACGCTAAGACTAATAGGAGTGAAGAAATAGAGGAAAATGTGGAAAAAACGGGGAAAATTATTTGAAAGGGCTAACTTGAACGCGCTAATCTCAGGAACTACTGGTCCGATTTAAAAAAAATATTTCCGTCTTAGATAGCCCATTTATTGAGGAAGGTTATAGAATATAGGCTATATTTTATTACGCTAAGACTAATGGGAGAATGTGGAAAAAACCGGCCAAGTGCGAGTCGGACTCGCGCACCGAGGGTTCCGTACAAACCTGCAAGGTTTACAAAGTTCGTTTGATATGAATTTCAACTTGATAGCTCTACGCGTTCATGAGGAAAAAAGTAATAAGTTTATATTTATTAAAAAATATATATTTTGTAATGTAACTAAAAATTTAAGGTTTTCGGAATTTTTCCTTTATGTGTGCTATAAAACGTTGCTTCATGCCAAATTTCAAGATTCTAGGTCGACTGGAAGTACCCTTTAGGTTTTGATTCCCTTGCGAGTACTTGCGAGTTTCAAAATATGCAGCTTAAATTGCTGTTTCTTTTGATTGCGTTGACATAGAAGTTTGATTTTGTTACAGCTTAAAGGTATTATAGACCTGAGTATTTGGTATGAATTTCAATTTAATACCTCTACGCGTTTATGAGGAAATGGGTAGTAAGTTTAAAATTATAAAAAAAATATATTATGTGATGTAACTAAAAATTTATGGTTTTCGTAATTTTTCCTTTATCTATGCTATAAGACGTTGCTTCGTACCAAATTTCAAGATTCTGAGTTCACGGGAAGCACCCTGTAGGTTTTGATTCCCTTGCAAGTGTCGAAAATTTGCAGCATAAACGGCTGTATCTTTTGATTGCGTTGGCTTAGAAGTTTGATTTTTTCACAGCTTCAAGGGACAGTAGACCTGAGTAATTGATATAAATTTCAGCTTCATACCTCCACGCGTTCCTGAGAAAAAGGGTCTTGACAGACGGACAGACGGACAACAAAGTGATCCTATAAGGGTTCCGTTTTTTCCATTTGAGGTACGGAACCCTAAAAACGGGGGAAATTATTTGAAAGAGCGTATCTCGCGAACTACTGGAGCAATTTTCAAGTTATTTGGCACAGATAAGAAGTAGACCACGCGAAGGATCATAAGGCTATCGATTTTAATAATTTTTTCAATGGCTATATAATATTTTACCCCCGTGCGACGCGACGTTACGTATGAAATGGCCGACTGAAATACGTAGTTAGGTATAATGTTGACTTCAAAAAGTTTACGCAATACAAAAATGAAATCAGTGAACATTAACCCTAATAGCCTTATTCAGGTCATTTAATGATGATTAAACATCAATTTAATGAAGAGTTTGATATAATTTTGCAAATTAATGTTAATTAATCATTACTCATTAGTTCTCCTTAAGTTCAGCCATTAGACAGTTTACCCACCTGCCCATACACATCTAAAGACAAAGTCTGTCTCTTCTTATTTGCCTTCATTCTGCCAGACCGGGATATAGACAACTTCCTCCTATCATCAAGAGGAGGAGAGGCTTCCGTTTTGTCCTCATCATCATATTTATACTTCTTCTCACCCGTGTGGAAGATAGACTTTATAAACTTAGCCATCTTGGCTAGCTAGTTGAAGGAGTTCATCATCTGAAAAGTTCCAAATAAGTAAGTAAGTAAGGTGAAACACTCATTTATTGGCACTAATTTTATTTATTTATTGGCATTATAATAATTAGATAGGATACTCAAGTACATTAACGAAAATAAATCGAGTACTTTTGTTTAAACATTAACCTGGCTCTAGCTAATAAAAAGATCCACACTGCATATTATTATACAGACGTTTTTTTGTGTTTTTTCTTGTCTATCAAGCTCCAATTGTAACGTATCTTGACTATGACAATATACTTATATATTTTTATTAATGAAGAGGACTCCATATAATTGTTTAAATTTAGTCCCTCATTTTGTTCGGGGTCTAAAAACCTACTACAATAATTATTATTATTTATGCAGTCTTATGTTGTATCTACTTTGAAGTGTAATTCTTGTTAAATGAAGGTCCCAAATAACGGTTTGACTTTCTTCAAACGACAGTCTATTAAAATATGCACTTTATCACTTTACACAAAACCACAGAAATCTGCACTCAGCACTCAAAAATCACCTTTTTCTGTACCACTTGTAGTAATATAGCTTCATACAAGAAAATCGTTAAGCTTATTAGAAATTTCCCTTACCTCGAACAATGATTGAGCATATTAATCGTTGTTTAATAACTGATAACAGTTTCTTATACAGCCGTCGTCGATGCAAAACGTTGACTGCAAGATTTTATTTGCCGGCCCGATTAGATAGCGTATCTACTGATACACTTCCATATTGTATGATTTATATATTATAATATTATATAACTAAGTGCTGCCCGCGACTTTGCTGAGTGCAAAGTTTCCAAACAAAAATCTAAGTTGCCAAAAAAGTAGGATGACTGCCAAGTGCCAACAATAGGGTAGTTTCCCCTATACTGTTGAATAATATTATTATTATGATTTATGGCATCTAAAAAAGTATAATTTAAATCAGTTTCTGCAATGAATAATAATTCAACTATGGGATATATTACTGAAAATTTTTGACGCTAGAAACGCTAGAGTGCAGCACCAGCACTGACCTCCATTATACCAGTTATACTGGAGGTCGGTGACCACCAGCACTGACCTCCATTATACAAGTTATACTGGAGGTCGGTGACCACCAGCACTGACCTCCATTATACAAGTTATACTGGAGGTCGGTGACCACCAGCACTGACCTCCATTATACAAGTTATACTGGAGGTCGGTGACCACCTGCACTGACCTCCATTATACAAGTTATACTGGAGGTCGGTGACCACCAGCACTGACCTCCATTATACAAGTTATACTGGAGGTCGGTGACCACCAGCACTGACCTCCATTATACAAGTTATACTGGAGGTCGGTGACCACCAGCACTGACCTCCATTATACAAGTTATACTGGAGGTCGGTGACCACCAGCACTGACCTCCATTATACAAGTTATACTGGAGGTCGGTGACCACCAGCACTGACCTCCATTATACAAGTTATACTGGAGGTCGGTGAGCACCAGTATAGACAGTAAACAAAAAGTTTTGTTCGAAGTTAGACAACGTTTCTGTCCATATTCTGCTATGACGTGTGAAACATGTCGGATTATGTATGGAATATTTACTGATGCTAGTAGCTCCCTCTGCTCCGACATTTGCGTCATATTCCGTATTTGAACGAAGATTAAATCAAAACAGCGCCTCTAGTGATAAAAATTGTAACTAATTTCCCAATTTCTAGTTAAGTCTTCTTCACTTGATAAAAAGTCTGGTCTCTTTTTAATGGCAAGGTTTTACATCTACTAGATGTTAAACCTTGCCATAAAAACCTAGCTTACTAAAATCTAGTTAAGGGTACTACGATTCTTGTAACACTTAAACAATAACAAGTTATAGTGTTATCATGTATAATTTGTTATATTTGATACAAGTGAGGTTCGCTTTAATAGTTCGCCGTCAAGTGTTTCAAACTAATTAGCGATAACGATCAACCGGAAAATCTAGATAGATATGCTAATATCTAGTCTAGCTAGACAATATACTTAGTCATTGTGAGTTTTTCTAGACTCAGACAATGGGCTCAGCAAACAAGTCATAATGCTTTGTGTCCTATTAAGAACTTTTACATCAATCTTTGCACCTAAGATAATATTACTTTTGAATTCATCATTTACTTTCATAGCGCAAAATGAGAACGACAAGAGGGCAAACAAGCAAATGGATCGTCTAATGGAAAGCGGCTACCTGTTGCCCATACAAACCTGCAACATCATAATTCACACGGTCTTTTACTTGTCATTTTGCGTTTGCAACTTGGTGTGAACGTGTGAACAGCCCTGTACATGAATGTGTAAGGGCCTGTTCACACAAAATGACAGATTGTAGTTGTTCTTCTGAGCACTTCCGAACAAAAAAAAGTTTTAGACAAGAATAAAGCAGGAACTACTTCAGATTTTAGTCTCAGAACTTACTCAGAACTCTTCTTAATAGTTTCCATAAAATAAAATAATTTTAATTTTATTGTTATCTGCCAACATCTGTAAAGGCCTTTTTATATTGTTCATAAATAAAAGAAAATATTTGTTAAAAAATATCTATAATCAATGATACGATACTGTACAAAAGTATGAGAATAATCACGATAAAGCTAAAATTTCCAACAAATTTCGATGCGTTATTGGCAAGAGAACTAGTTTTTTTACTTTCAAATTATTATGCCTGTTTGGTAAACATATTACAACTACAATTATATGTAAGATATAATATTATTAATTCCATTACAGTAATTGTACAGAAGGGAATGTATATAATGTTATGCAGTTTGATTAGTCAGTTGGTTCCGGTCAGAAAAAAGTTATGATAAATCTATTTAACATTGAATTTCCTGTTGCTGTACTTACACAGAGATCGTATAACAATGGTCTTAGCGTGAATGTTTTGAATTCGCAATTTGCTACCAGCACAGAGTAAAAAAAAAACAATTAGTCTGCTTTCATTGAAAAAAAAATCATATTGAGCTTGTGAATTAGATTTCACTACTACAAGAATGTTATATTATTAGGTATGCACATTTTACTGGGCAGTAGGCAAATAACGACGCGTAAGGCTGCGTTTCCACCAGAGACACAATAGACATAACTATTAACTACCAGTAGTTCGACTGCAAAGAAACGGACAGGTTTCAATATCTGTCAAATTCGTCGGGTTTAACTAGGATTATGAACTGAATGTGCCTCGCGCTGGCTGATATAATTTATTTTTAAATATTTAAAATAAAGATTTCAAAATTGGATTCTGACAATTTTAATCGCATTTGCCAAAACACAAACAACAATACGACGAAAACGCAGCCTCAGGTGAATCGAATTGAGAACTTACTATGTGGCTGTTTCTCTGTACGAAAGCTTATATAATATATTTTTTATACTGGTAGTCACTCTCCTTAAATGTTAGAAAGAGAGAACAACTATTCATAATATTTTTTGTAACTTTTTAATCCGATAACCGATTCTAAAAGGATTGTCAATGAATGCTCACTGCTCAGTTAGGTCATGTCTATGACAACAAAATCAGTTTACAAATATACGAGTACTTAGTTTACTAAACAGTCATAAGAATTTGAAAAACAAATTGCATTCAACTACAGAGTATCACAAAATTTAAGTTGGAAATAAAAATTTTTGATAAGCAGTGTGAAAAACAATATAGATAGGATATAAACATTGAGAAAAAAGAAAAAAATGTTTAGAAAATAATATATCTGTGACTCCCGGTAATTGATACAAATATTTTAATTTTCATAACATTTATTAATGTATGTTTTCTATCTAGTTGTCAAAAGAAAAAGTGCAAATATTGTTTTTTAATACAAAAAAATCGAAGAAAGAAAACCTTAGACTGAGAAACTTTTTACAAAATTATAGGCCAGAAACAATTTCTGGTATAAAACGCATATTACCTTACAAGTTACAAGGTACATATTCAATGTTAAACAAAGAATTTATTAATAAAAAAATTCTTTGTTTAACATTTAGTATAGTAGTGGTGCAAATTTACATTCATATAGTAACAGGCGCCAGCATCATAAGTCTATTATCTACAGGTTGTAACAAAACATGAGTCCCCTGTATAGAATTCACTGTAAAAGTAGCAGCGCTGAAAGCATAACTTTTTTAAACTTTTGTACGGGCAATCCCTGACGCTGGGGCGCCAAATCACAAAAAAATGAGCACTTTGACAGTAAACTCCATAATTATAGGGAACACATAAACACCCTAAAGTATTATCACTTAACTTTGTTACACATAACCAGGAAACAGGCTTATGGATCACCTGATGGTAAGCAGCCATGGATACAAGCCCCTTCTTTGTCTACGTGCGGCCATTAGTGGTATTATTCTAGTGATGCTGCTAACGCCCCCTACAATACCGCTTAAGAGCACTCGCAATAAGAATTACTAACAACTATGTTACCTATTGTATTTATATCTAGTTACTGAAATAATTTACAAAGCACTGACAAATAAGAGACGAATGCTCTAAAAATTCACAACAATATACAAATATTTTAGATACAATAAGTACATACAAATTATATTTTAGATAATATGGCATATACTCGAAGAATTTTATACTCTTTTCAATCGCAGTCTGCAAAATAACAAAGTATTGAAAAACAAAAATAAGTTAATCACATACATACAAGGTGCAATTAAACCTTCCTGCCAAATTTTTTCCAGGGCTTAGCTTAGGTAACATTAGGATGTCCATTTAACCAAAAAAAAATAGGTGTTATTTTTTAACCGACTTCCAAAAAGGAGGAGGTTATATGTTCGTCTGTTTATTATTTTTTTTTTTGTATGTTCAACGATCACTTCGCCGTTTGTGGGCCGATTTTCAAGATTTTTTCGCTATTGTATCGGGTTTAACTTTTATTTATATTTTACTTATATTTTTACCAAAACCCCGTTTATCTGGATGGTATTGTGATTTCGATTCATAATCCGAAGTATTTCAAATGGAAACTTATAGTGATTTTGGATAAATAATGAAGTATTCCAAGTAAATCTTACCAAAAAGTCAGATTTTGCACCAAGATATTATACCATGGTTCAAAGGTGGTGATCAGATCTCCGGCCTCCTTATAGATACATGTTTGGGGGTTTCGACGTTGTTTTAAGAATTGAAGGCATATGCTAATGGTACATTAAATTAATCATCATCATCGTCTCTACCCTTACATCGTGCAAAATCACACTATGACTCTATTATTAGTATTATTAGTGTTTTTCATAGTTTTTACATCGAAACAGATATATTTGATCATTATTCCGCTGTTTGTGGACGGATTTCGAAAATTCTCTTGTTGTTGTATCGGGTATAATCCGAATTTGGTACAATTATTACGAAGGTGATGATGGGATCTATAGGCAATCGATGGAAATTCTTGATAAAAACACACATAGTGATTAAGAGGTTGTTTTTAGTAACTCAAGCATATTATGTTACAAATAAGTGAGATTTCATACGAAGGTGTCTCTGGATCCAAAGGAACAGAACTCCTAAACCTTTAAAACATAAAAGCTTGGTTTCAGCATCGCTTAGATAACTGCAAGCATTTACCACAATTTCTCTTACAGTAATATAATATCTACGCATAAAGTCTTGTGGTCGTCTATATAACTAAAAAGAGTAAAATTATTATTTTTTAACAAAAAATTGAACCCGACTTCCAAGGTAAAAACAATATTCTTAAAATGATCCAAAAAGTATGAAATAATTCTTATTCTTAATTAGTGCCTTTTTCAAAATTCGACTGAACCATTCTGTACTAAATTTTCATTCTTTTGAAGTCGGTACCTAGAACTGAGATACTTGATATAGAACTTAACCGGGACCGACTTCAAAATAATGAAAATTTAGTACAGAATAAGTTAAGGTTCAGTCGAATTTTGAAAAAGGCACTAATTAAGAATAGGAATTATTTCATACTTTTTGGATCATTTTAAGAATATTGTTTTTAAATGACATATTTTATCCCATTTAAAATCGTTACAGAACGGTGACTTGCGGCGCGGGGGAATGAGCGGAGGCGCGCGCGCGGGGGCACTTCACGCGCGGGCGACGCGTCGTGTGACGTGTCCATTTAATTGTAGCGTTTTTAGGATAGCTTTCGGAAGCTATTTCTCAACATTTTAGTGCTGAGTGATTATAAAAGAAAAAATACGTGTATTTTTATTTTTAACAAGGATCAATATATGTATCAAAATTTGTCAGGAAGGTTTAATTGCACCCTGTATATTAGGCGAGTTAAATTATTTACCGGCTAAGATTATAAATCGTATAATTGCTTAAAGGTCTTAGTAATAGAAAGACCTACACTGCAATCTGACGTTAGAGTAGTTTGTCCTTGTCTGATACATTAAAAAACGGCACATGACAAGGACAAAACCTTGAGGAATTGTAACGCATGTACACACATAGACGTTTTTAGTATTAAGGGAGATACTATATAAAAATGCTTAATTCAATTTTTATTTTATTTACTGTACTGCAAAACTGTCATGGTCATTTTTTTTAATTTCTGACTAAAAACACACAAGTAAAGTGATTTTGCAATAAATACACCGAAAAGTTATATTACCTAATTAGAATATAAAAACTACACAGCGCCTTAGATAAATGTAGAATTTATAATTGACTTCTGCGATAAAACTAAATACCGAAATATGTTAATTCTGTTCCGAATTAGAACCCAGTATACTGGTAAGTTATATTGTATAGAATCGACGCCATGCTGTTGATACGTTCCAAAAATCAAAATATACGACAGTGCATAATATATGGCTTTATTGGGATGTCATTATATGTCGCACTTGTCTCATCAGTGGCACACCAGTCCAATATGGCGTCGCATACTTGACGTCACGAGCACTGTCCAGTATACTGGCTTAAATTTCGGAACATACATTGTTTTAAGCTTTAACTGTTGCTCTTAAAGCACCGTCAATTTCTTTTAACACACAATAAAAGACACCATATTCGGTGAAACTTCAGACCGCATAAGCTGCCAAGAAAAAAAAGCATTAGGATTTTTGAAACATTTAAAATTGAATTAATAATAAAATTTATTACAGCCCTATTACATTTCCATAGAAAATTTAGTTCACAAACCCACCGCTAGGGGCGCTGAACGTACCAACTTCACTCGAATGAAAATGTCATTAAAATATAGCTCTTATCACATTGCGATAAAGTCCTAAATCACTTGCTCGGGATCACTGGGGCCGGTGTCATTTCGGTACAACTTCAGGTTGGACTCCGTATAGTCCAGTATTCTTCGGCTGGAGTGTCGGATATAGAGCATTTGCTTGTGGTAGATTTTCAGGGCACCCTTGATAGTTATGTACGTTAGGCCTCCGAGGATGGTTCGGTGTAGGTTGTTCTTTATGGACCTGAAGAAGATCTTGCCAATGATGGTAGAAATGGTGGGGAGGAGGAGAGCTGAACAGAATATTCTGGTTGGCGACAGATGAGAGTTGGCGTTGGAGTTGGACGGTTGCCCGCTCACGATGGCACCCCGGTCACCTTCCACACTGAAACATTAGACATTTCCTTCTTAACATTATTTCGTGACATAAAACACGAGATACTGTGGTGGAAATGTGTGGTGGGCCCAAGCCCGTAAAAAAATATTGAATATTATTGTTCCAAGTTTACAACTAGACTCTTGAGTCTTGACTAATGTCTGGTAGGTAATGGGGTTCGATTTCCGCGTCGAAGCAACAAAAATGTTATCAGGTTAAACCAAACTTAAGATTAGATAATCAGTCGGATGGGCATGTAAAAATTTTATTCAGTCGTGCAACTGCATCTTGCGGTCGAGACTGACTGAAAGATGCGGTTGTCGCACGGCGATCTGCAGTTTCCATACTAAATTCATATCCACAATACACGGACCGCTCGAGTAGTTCTTGAGCGGTCGGTCGGCGGTCGACTGCTTAAAGCTACCGGACGCAGAGGATTCGCCTGGGTAATGTTTATTTATTTAGATTCCCCAATAGAACGTTATGAAACAATAGTTACTTAAACATTAAGGCCCGTATAAATAGTCAATACTTAATATGCGACCCGGTCTCAAGACGCGGTTCGGCTCTGTGATTGGTCCTTACAGCCAACCAATAACAGAGCCTGAACCGTGTCTTGAGACCGAGATGCATCTTGAGTACTGACTATTTATACTGGCCTAAATGCCTCCCAATGATGGGTTAAAGACAGCGTGCTATGGCGACAAGGAAATTAATGAAAATAATATAATAGTTGTAGAGCGTTTCTCAAAAAATGTGTACTTTCTATCTAAATCTTTGTCCCACATTTTAAAATATTTTTTTCTATAAATAACATAGACCATTACCCATTTCTATTAAATTGTATACATAGTAAGTTAAATAAATTCACTAAAAAACATCTACTAATTAGAAGTATATTTAATAAATTATTCACTTTAAAAAAAATCGGTCTAATCTAGTTGTATGAAAAGTGAAGTGTCCCAATTTCATACCTTCCATATTTGTAAGGCCTTGCGGAATTTTTTGAAACAACTTATGTCTTTATTTAGGGCTGCAAGACCATAAATCATTTAAAAAGAATATTTGGTCGTATTAGAACAAATTTATTTACTAAATAATGTTTTTATTGTATCGCGGAAAAAGTTCTTCTTTGAAATTCCTTTTTTGACCATATTTTTTAAAATTTTGGAGTCTATTTTGGTATAAATATGTTTTAGTATGGTGGCAAAATTGTTAAGCTCGGTATCCATCTTATTTTCGTTTTGATATTTCTTTTACTTTCCACGTACGCGAACAAAAGGTTGTCTATTAGCATAGTGGTCCAAAAAAATTTCCAGTCATTGTTACCCAAGAAACGCAGGTAAGCTCTTATATTATTATTATTTCGCCTTTAGATCCATTAAAGCTAACAATTTTGATTTCGTAAGTCAAATTCAAATTCGTATCTCTCAAGTTGGAAAAAAGCACACATTAAAAAACAAAAAACATTAAAATCGTTTAAGTAGTTTAGGAATCCATCGCGGACAAACATCGTGACAGGAGATTTATATATATTAGACTAGCTGTCCCGGCATACGTTGCTTTGCCATAATATATTATGTATTTGCCATATTATTTTATTGAAGTGACTAAATATATGTATGTTACCATGGCAACGTCGATCGCTATCCCGTCGCACAAACATTAATGGTCGCCTTCAGTCTCAGGTTGTAAATAATTTGCAATAAAATAAAATTGCGACTATAATTAAAGATCTAAGCTATTCTATCTCTCAAGTTGGAAAAAAGCACAAATTAAAAAACAAAAAACATTAAAATCGGTTAAGTAGTTTAGGAATCCATCGCGGACAAACATCGTGACAGGAGATTTATATATATTAGATTACCTGCCGAATGGCAGTATATACGCGAGGGCGGGGACCTTCGCGCAGTACTTCCTCAGCATCATCAGCACCACGTCCTCCCAGCTGTACATCTTGGCGCTGATGAGGGCCACCGGGATGGTGGGTAACAGCACCAGCAGCACTAACGGATCAGCCGACTCCATCATCTCAAGACCCTCGCGGTGACCGACCACCTGGAGTGGGGAGGTGGAAATGGTTAAACAAAAGCAATACTTTTGACATATTGATCCATCTACATATATAAGAGCACTTACAGACGAACGGCACTTGTCGACAGTTGACTGTTACCGTCGACAAGTGCCGTTAGTCTGTAAGTGCTCTTAGTAGATGGTATATTGATGGTATATGGATTGGTATATTGAACTCCGTACCTATTGACGGAAACACGACAATCTCGCTAATAGTTCACACACGATGCGGGTCAACGAATGTTTACTTTGTAAATATCAGCTACATACGCCACACTAATAATATATTTGTTAGTCCGTCTGCACCGATTTTGCTGAATATGGAGATGCTTTGAGTCCCGGGAAAGGATATTCAATAAGTACTTTTTATTCCGAAAAAATGAACGGTACTCGCGTGATAAATTTTGTCGTCCGTTGCGGGCGTCATCTAGTCACGTATAAATCATGAGAGTGGCTTGCACGAACTGACTTTGACTTTAACTTTAAGGGCGTTCCGTCCGGAGATTCCGTAATTGACCGTATTTAAAACCTTATAAACTCATAATCTGAAAGCTACAAAAATATAATAAAAATACAGCAATAATCTTCAGTATATCAACATTCCTTTTGTCGTTTTAAATTTTCTATTTTTGTTTCTTAAACTCATGATATCAGCTTCCAAAGTAATACCAATTTGTTAAAATTCAAGCATACATTCAGCATCTCCTTAGGATTTACAAATTACTTTTATTTGAAACTCACGCCAATAGATCGACAATATCATAAACTACATATTCGCCGTTTTAAATTTTTTTTAGGACAATTTTGAACCAAGATAAGTAAAAATAATAGGGTTTTGGCGCGATCTCGGCAACGCGGCAAATGTATGGCCAAGGTCGTTTGCTCGGGGGACGACCTTAACCGGAAAAATTGACAGATGTCGTATGAGCATATGGGGTGTTTGGACGCCATATTTAACTTTAATCACGCCTCTGGTGCAACACAGCCTTAATGTACGCGTTTGACAAAGAGATATGTACTTTTAATAACGGGATTATAACACGAGATTTTAACAGGAAAAATGTACGGTTCCGGCGATACAAATACGAATTTCTTCATGAGATTGGTAAAAATTTTAACAGAATTCCAAAATGGAGGAGGTTATATGTTCGTCTGTATATTTATTTATTTTGTATATTCAACCATAACTTCGCTGTTTTAAGTTGTAATAAGTAGTGTAATATTTCAAGTATTTGTCAATAAGTCAATTTTCTAACAGAACAGCTGCAGTTATTTAAGCTGTTCTACATATTAGACGTATAACTGTTCACACTTCTAATAGCTGTTAACGTACCTAATACAAGACATTATAGGCATTTTGCAAAGCTAAAATATTAATAATGTTGTTTTTTCATCTTAAGTTTAGTCAGCCATCTTGCTTATTAATACTGATTACTGATCTTAATTCTTAAAAAAGATTTTTCTCACCTCCGGGCGGAAAGCGTCAACTTTCTTCCCGCTGCGCTTACCGATATTGCCGTTTTCCGCCTTCGTCGATGAGAAAAATAGTATACGCACCACGGGCAGTAAATAAGAAAGCCTCAGATCACATGTTTGTTGACATAATTCTTATTTTCCTGCCATAGGTGCGTAATGTATGTAAGTACTATTTTATTTCACTCCTAACCTAAGGGTCAATTCAGACCGCAGCGCGACGCATAGATGCATTTCTAGATTTGTATGGATTTGACAGACTTGCAAGTGTAATTTAGAAATGCATCTCCGCGTCGCGTTGCGGTCTGAATTGACCCTAAGGGACTTAATTAAAGGGATCAAAGACGAGACGCGATGCTATCTGCAGCGCCGCGCCGCGCGCCGTGTCGCATTCCGGAAGTGAACCAGACTTTTACGTATCCATGTAAAATATGACTAATAACATTATAAATAACAGTCTACTGCCTCTATCGGCCGATTACCTGTAGGGAGTAATGATTTTTATCACACTAATCGAACATTAACCCATATTTTTAACCGACTTCCAAAAAACGAGGAGGTTATATGTTCGGCTGTGGATATTTTTTTTTTTTTTTTTTTATTTTTGTATGTTCAACGATTACTCCGCCGTTTGTGAACCGATTTTCGAAATTTTTGTTTTGTTGTATTAGGTTTCACTCCAATTTGGTCCCATTTTCACAAAAGTGGTGACCTGATGATGGGATCCAGGAGTAATCGAGGGAACTCCTCGAAATTTATATGGAAACATATGGTAATTTTAGTTTTATGTGAAGTGTACTAAGAATATGCTACCAGAAAGTCAAATATTGGGTCAAGGTATACCATGGTTTCGAATATGCTGAGAGAACTCCTGACTCCTTATAGGTACACGTTTGGGAGTTTCGGCGTTGTTTTAAGAACAGAAAGCATATTATACTACCACGCAATTAAAATTCATCATCATCATCATCATCATCATCATCATCATCATCATCATCATCATCATCATCATTACCACGTCGTGTTAAGGTCACCAATGTCTCATGGCACAAAATAGGTAATAGTACAACTTACAAGGCATAGGTATGGATACAATAATAATAATTATGTACATAACAACACCAATTATTAATATAGGCTGTTTATACACGGCGGTCGGTGCGGCGTCGCCGCACGCCGCCGCGCGGCGTGTGCGTAAACATCGCGGCATTGCGTCGTACCTATTCAAGTTCTAATGTCAGGTAATACCGCGCTGCAAGCATTTTGAGTGACATAATATGATTTTAAACTTTATCTTCATTAATGTAGTACGATATAGTATCGCTTGAGAAAGGCGCAGGCGGCCGCGAGGCCGGCTTTCCAAGTTTCTCATGCGATAGTACTATGTATTACAATAATGAAGGTAAAGATTAATATCATAATATTATTATGACACTGAAAATATACTCGCAGCGCCGCTGGGTGTGATTCGGCTCATCCTTCGATCGCGGATTCTTGGAAATCCATTGTTCTGGCGGCCGCTTGGGAGTTGAAGCGTTAAATTGTTAAATTACCTAGCACGCATAGGGTTGTGTTCACTTAGATTTTTTTAAATGTATTATTAAAATTTATCTACCTGATATTTGGGCCTTGGGGTATGACTCATAACAGTCTTAACAAATTGTAATAAGATACGTAGAATAAACGCAGTAATTCGACGCGTAGGGTGGTATGGTCACTAAGTCACTACTCACTAGTTCACTACCACCGACGACCACTTATAAACTCGCGGACTATGACGTAGGTCATCTTGGAGGGTTAATTAATATTTCTAATAACAATACGAGATCAATAATTACCACTCAAAATGTTGACAATTCAAATTTCAATGCTCACTGCTCACACCAATGGTGACACATTTCTGATTTCACACAGCCAATACAACTATATAAAACTCCTACAAACAAGCGATACTGCGATTCAGGAGCACCTCAGCGAAATCTAATGAATACATCGTGTAACTAAAACTATATGAACAACAATCGGAGTTCGGACAAGCGATAGCACCGACAGAGCGCCTCAATGACATATAGTGAAGACAATATAAAACTATTTTTTATACAATTTAAATTGGCACTAATTATAGTTTATCTACTAGGTAACTAAAAAGAGTGAAATTATTATTTTTAACAAAAAATTAAAACCGACTTCAAAGGTAAAAACAATAATAACATTCTTATAATAATTATGAACTAAAAACTAAGAAGTATTAAATAATTTTCCTCTCTAAATGTGCCTTTTTCCGAATTCAGCTAAACCTCAACTATTTCTGTACTCAACCTTCATAATTTTGAAGTCGGTGCCAGTTCCATAAGTTTCAAATTTTCTGTCAAAGAAAATATAAAGATTCAGCTATATCTGGTACCGACTTCAAAATGATGAAGGTTGAGTACAGAAATAGTTGAGGTTTAGCTGAATTCGGAAAAAGGCACATTTAGAGAGGAAAATTATTTAATACTTCTTAGTTTTTAGTTCATAATTATTATAAGAATGTTATTATTGTTTTTACCTTTGAAGTCGGTTTTAATTTTTTGTTAAAAATAATTAAGTCACAGTATAAAATTTATATACATTTGGAAAAAAAATACGCGTTTTTTCAGATTCGGTATTCCTATACTAGATATTGTGTGCAACTTCACTGAGTTATAGTTTTTTACAGCGTGGAAACCGTACATTTATGATTTATCCATACTATTTGCTACTATAATATTATATCCCATGCACTTTTCTTAAGTAAATTTAAATGGACATAGGATAATATATTATTATAATATACTTAATCTTTTATAATCACTCAGTACTAAAATGTTGAGAAATAGCTTCCGAAAGCTATCCTAAAAAACCGGCCAAGTGCGTGTTGGGCCACGCGCAATATAGGGTTCCGTAGTACCGCTAGTTTTTATCCATTTTTTATACGTACATTTAAAGCGTGTTTTACACTACTAACAACATCATCTCAGTTACTTTCAAAGGAATTTGGACGAAAAGTTCCTTTTTACTTCGCCGAATACATTTTTTTTAGTTAATCGACTATTACTCAATAACTTATGAAGTCTACTTAGCCGTGATAGTTTTCCTTTTAAATTCAGCATATTTCCTACTCCCGTGAATTTTTTCACATTTCCAGAACCAACCGTTCAGCTGGTAGAAGGGGGGGACACTGGACTCTAACGATTTTTTGCACTTTAAAACTTAATATTTCACAAACGGATCCCTAAATCGGAAAATGATCTATGAATACTCGCAATATTTTTAAAAAACCTATTCAACGAAACCCCACACGATGGGGTGGGCGCGAAAAAAAATATTCATCCCTGCTTGATGTGTAGGTACCATAAAAAAAATATTTTTTTACGATTTCATGTACCATTTTGTTGCCATCATTAATATATTATGTGTATTCATGTCAAATTACAGCTTTTTAGGTCCTATAGTCTCTGAGTAAAACCGCGGACAGACAGACAGACAGACGGATGGATAGACCGAAACTATAAGGGTTCCTTGTTGACTACGGAACCCTAAAAATGAAATAAATAAAAATAAGTAAGTAATTAGATAGTATGTCAATTGTCAAGTAATTAGAGGGGTATTACATTATCATTTATATTGGATCATTAATAGGATCATATATTATAGGATCCAATCAAAATGATTATTTGATCAAATACTCATTTTTGATTGGATCCTTTAATATATGATCCTTTTAATGATCCAATATAAATGATAATGTAATACCCCCCCTTAAACATTTTTAACTATTTGACTGTACCGTGTTCATAATTATTTTGTGCTACAATTTACAAACTGTTATTTAAATGTTATTGCGACTGGCCTTAAACTTGTACCCCCTTACTAATAAACGTTGTATAAGCTTTGAATAGTTATACAGTGTTTTGTTCCTGTCACGTAACCTTTAACACGGCAATATACGCATCTTGTTTAAAATGGATCGCATTATTTCATATCGCAAACTATTTAGTGTCCATTACGCTGTCTAGACACTGTTTAACTTGTTTACATTTAGGCAAAATTAAATATTAATTTTGTCTCAATATGAACAAATTAAAACTCTGTCATAGTAACATGGAGTATATTAATCATCATACAATATGCTACTTTGCTCCCAGGATCCGTCCGGGCTTTTATTACTTTGAATAGCCACACTGTGCCACACTAAGGCACAAAAAACAATAAAACAAACATGTATGCCTAAACAATTAGTGTAGCTAACCAAATAAAGGCTCTTTATGGTTCCGTACCCAGAGCTATAACAAGTAATACTAAGAATAAAATAAAATTAATATTTTAGGCTCCCACACAGCAAACGTGATAGTAAATTCTAGATCCATTTCATTTAGTTACGCACCGTAAGCCTAAATTTATAAATTAACAAAATTATAATAACCTTAATGTTTTTTTTTACCTTCACACTGAATTATAATTTGAATTAAATTGATATTGTTATATTTTGGGGATCTTTAAATTATGACGCGTATATTGCTTTATTTTTTTCTCGTTTACCTAAACATCTGCTAAATATTTTGCTCTTGAGATGTACAAAAAACCATACATTAAAATTATTCCTAACCTTGTGATTTTATACGGCTCTCAGTTTAAATTTTAATGCCTGCTATGTCATGAAACACAATGCAACTGTATTAAGTATTATGTAAATGTAATTTCCTGTAAGTTATATAATAAATTAAGTTTAAATACAAATAGTTTACTAAAGATTAGTAGGTCGCCAGATAAAAGAAATTAATGGCTATTGTGTGAAAGAGACATAGTTCAATAACCGAATATCTATCTAGCGACTAGACAAGCGTGACGCAGGTTGAGAATAATCAACCTGCGTCACGCCGGGACTGTAGCAGCGGCCCGCGTGAATCGATAATTTAAAACATAATTTTTTTACCCCTAAATAATGTCGGTTGCGACCCGCGACACCAAGACTAAAACATGTTTGTGGCCTGTATCTACTAATATACAATTCTGTGCCTGTGTGATAAAAAGGTTGAGTACTGCTGGACTAGACATAAATTCGTTCTTACCACAAAAGATCTAAAGTCTAAACATCTATTGATCCTGTTGTTTTGAGATTATTATGTAAATATGTACTTACTGAAATTTTTTCTAATCAATTGTTCAACAGGTGTATATGTCGCAGGGAAAAGAGGATATCAGGGATTTCACGATATCCCTAGGGATATCACGAACTCCCGGTAGATGACGAATATTTTTGTTTGTTCCGTCTTCTTACTAAAAATATCTAGTGATATGTCATTTCACTAAACTAAATCTAGTGAAATGTCAGAGACGCGGATACCGCCGAATAAAAATCGAGCCACTCATTTCTCTCGCTCGCTCTAGTTCCCACACGTGACACGGGCACTAGTGGGAGTGAAATAAATGCGTCGCTCGAGCTGGCGCGGCGCGGCGAGAGATCAGGCGCAGGACCGTCTTTTTACATGCCCATCCGACGCATGGATCATCTAACATCTTATGCCCGCTGTACACTCTCGCCGAGAGCTCTCGGGCGAGAGTCTCGTGCGAGAGCCCCTTACCCGAGTGCAATCATGTACATTCTCGCTTGGTTCAATCGCAGTTAAGAACTCAGACAAGATGGACGAAAACGACCATTCACCATGCATCGAAAGATATCATTGTAATCCAAAGATTTATAATCATAATTAATTTTATTTCTCACAGATAATGACTGATATTGTCGTTTATTATTGTTATTTTTCTGTTCTACACTGTCCAACGGCGGGACTAGTACTGAAAGACGCGAGAGTGTACAGTAGTGCGCTCGTTTTCCTCGCGAGACCCTTTGTCTCGGGCGCAAAATACCGACAACGGACCGAGAGGGACCAAGACGAGGCGAGCGCACCCATTTACACTCTCGCACTCGGGCCGCCTCGCTATGTCTCGGCGAAAGTGTACAGCCGGCTTTACATGTCAGATTCAGATTTTAGATGATCCTATCAAAGTACCCGTGTGTATACTAGAGCAAACGAGAGAAATGCGTGGCTTGATTTTTATTTGGCGGTGTGCACTTTTCTGACGTTTCACTAGATTTAGTTTAGTGAAATGACATATCACTAGATATTTTTAGTAAGAAGACGTAACAAACAAGAATATTCGGCATCTTCCGGGAGTTCGTGATATCCCTAGGGATATCGCGTAATCCATGATATCCTCTTTTCCCTGCGACATATAGCAAGGCTACTGTTTCCACCTGCAAGCAAACTCGCGGAAGTCTTGCGTGAGTTTCTTGCAATATTGTTTACATTTCATACTAATCCTGCAATTTATTGCTGCAATAAACGTCGTACGAGAAGCTCGCGGATAAATGCTATACGAAACTAGACCGTATATCTGCGGTGACCCTCAGCGAGATCTGTCGCGAAGTCGCGAGTCCTCGTAGACATGTTTAGACATGCTGTGCAACTACTCGCTGGAAGCGCTTGACAAATTGTCGCGACAGCACTTGCTACGGGGTTTACACTTGCAAACTGCTGTCAGACAGACTGTCAGACACTTCTCGCGATAGTTGTCTTGCAGGTGGAAACACGGCCTAAGACCGATTATGACTTAATCGACAAGAAAGTATAAAATAATACCTGCATAACTGTAACGGCACCGTACGTGATTGCGATCCAATATATTGATCCTAGCAGCACTCCTCCCGCTATGAACGGACTGATTTTGTGCGTTATCTCCTCCAGTGTATCCAGCAATGCTACAAAGGCACCCATAGTTGGAAACACCACTATATACTCAGCTTTACACTGCGGACAGAGCACCTTTCTGCTTATGTTCCCTCTCTGTTTCTCGTCTACCCACCGTTGTAAGCAACTTTGGTGCACCTGAAATGAACACAAAAAATATCAATAAAAAAAATAATGATATAGTTTTGTAAAGTGAACAAACAAGGTCAAGAAAAATATTGTTTATGAAATGCCGAAAAAAATTTGTTGATGTGATTTTTTCTAAACAATTCATTGAACTCTACACCTGCACTGCAACCAACGAAAAACAAAAATTAATCTTGTTGCAAAGTTGTTATCATTAGCTGATAATTAAAATATGTAAATGCACAATTTTGGACGACCAATTTTGCATTGTGCAAAACAAATATAAGTTGTGGTCGTAAAAATATTTGAATAATAATAATAATAATATCTATGGGCGCTTTACACTACGTCAGTCTGGCCCCGTGCTAAGTACGTAAAGCACTTGTGTTACAGGTACCAGACAACGGAAATATATTTAATACACATATTTAATACACATCCAGACCCGGGAACATTGAAAACTTTTTGTTCCATCGGCGGGATTCGAACCCGCGACCCCTGGCTTGAGCTACCAACGCGCTCACCACTGAGTCACAGAGGTCGTCAAATGAATGAAGGTGAATAACTGGTTAGGAATCATTGTTTACATATTTTGATGTGTAGGCCGTAGGGGGCCATTTGCTAATTTTATGATCAAAAATGTTTTCAAATACCGGTCTTGAACTTTTGTCATTTCAGTACTTATCTACTGTAAGGGTTCCCATCAAGCCCCATAAGAGCACCAGTGATCGCGACAACAATAGAATAACAATAGATTTTCAAGAATCCGCCATCGATGGATTAATATGTTACATAACTAATTTTACATGATACTTTGTTATATTATTAATGTTTATATCCTTTTAAAAAATTCTCATATAAAGATTATACAAACTATTGTCAGCTTGTTATTAACAATCAAAACATAGTAACATAAAGGCTGTTTACTTCCTAAGTGGCAATCATTTAATTGCAATAACAATGAGTAATGTACTTGGCAGACATTTTTATAAGCAACATGAAAGGCTGTTTGTACACCAATGCCACAATGCAAAAGCAGCAGACAGAACTGTCTCATACCTAAAGTACTTTAATCCTTCGATCGGGCATTCTTGGAAATGCTATTGTGTTCTATTGTTGTCGCAATCATTGGTGCTCGTACAGGGCTTGATGGGTTTAAAAGGTATGTATGTTACTAGATGACTCAGTAGACTTTAATATAAACCTTCCCTGGACTTTCACAAATATTTCAAGACTAAAATTAGCTATATTGGTTCAGCTGTTCTCGAGTTTTATAACAAGAAACATTTAAAATTCATTTTTATTTATATATACATAGATATAGATATTATGTTGTTTCTTGCTCAGTCATTTTGCATCACTTCCCTTTTTTTACAGATTGTGACATTGGTGCATAAACAGCCTTATCAAACAACAACCTTATAGTCCTTTTAATACATTTCTGACACTATCTATCTCATAAATCAAAAACAAAAACAATACTTACTTAGTAGTTTTAATATGATAAAACAAAGCACATTTATCAAATTTAATAAAGTAATGTAATTTTTATGGATGAATTTAAAAGAATAATATTCATGGTTTAGTTGTAAAAAATAAATTATAAAATTCGCCCATGACTATTAACAATGTCGGATATGCAAAATCGACATTTTTATTTTATTCCATAAAACATGTCCTTATAACCAAGGCTATCATTAGTTGAAAAGATAAAATCTATATTATAGTTTCTGAAATAGCTACATTAAAAATGTCGTATATTACTAAGATAGTCCGCTAACAATGTCGGATAGTCACTACCTACGTTGTTAACGGGACGCGGGGGCGAATGAGAGCGCTCGATGTGCCACTTCCGACTATGTTAACGGAGAAAATGGACGTCGCGCTGTCACTTATATTCATACTTGTATTTTTTTGCAACCTTAGTTATATTTTTTTTAATTTTCGACGCCATTTTTAATGTCTACAAGATCAGAAATTTAGGTCTTCTCAATACCGGTATAAATTTTACGAAAACCGGGATTTTCGGTATTTTCGGTTTTAGTAAAATAAATGAAAAACAAATACAAGAATAGAAAAAAGTTACGCCCTTTTTAGTGTTAAGTAACTATAATTATTATTAGATAAGTACCCACTTAATACTTAAGTATGTTTCAAAAATATTCACATTAAGTGGATCTTTTATCAGCCACAACTTTATACTAAATCAAACACAATATTTTACGTCCCCAAATGCCGAAATTTTCTCGTGTCTATCTCGAAAGGCTCAAGAGTCATGTTCATATCTTCGGATTTATTAACAACTCTTGAGCTCATAAAATTCAAATGCTTGCAATTATTATACATAAACGGAGCGCGAAAATTTTTATAACGCGCGCTTATCTTAAAAGATTCCATTTTTCAGAACGCCTAGATCGAAAAAGCTATGATATTCTACCAAAAACATAAGTGATCCAGTTCCTGAAAACTGATCATGCGGGGAGATCTGTCTGCGACTTTGTCCTTGCGAACGACTGAACACAACTGGTTGCTACGCCTACGCGAATCCCAGATGTAGACGGTCAGAATCCTTCCCTGTTGAACCTTCTGCTGACTTCAAATGCTGATGGCTACTAAGTATCCGTGATCACACCACTTGGTTCATCGGATCATTGCCTTATTAGGGAGTTCTATGCAGTGGCATAGATCGTCGTGTGTGCAAGTTAGCAGACTGGGACGGGATGCGGTAATTTTTTGCATCCCGATGATCGCGACAACACTGCCACGACGCAAAAGACAAAACCGATCTTCTGAGTAAGCTCTTTGCGTTAAACGCGACCCTAGATGGACTTGGTTTGGACATTGCAAAGTTCGGGTTTGGCATAAAGCGCTGCTATCATACGAGCAGATAGAAGCATAAAGGTCGTAGTTGACGATGAATGCTTGGAAACAGTCTGTTGATGCTGATATCTCATATTTCTCCGTCATTGAGAGTCAAAGCGTACTTGTGTCTAAAATAGAGAATTCATTGGAGAAACAAAAAAAGGTAAACGTAACTTAGTGTCCAATTCAACCCCGCCAAGACACAAGTCTGCGCGTTTACCACTAAAAAAGTCATCAATAGAGATGAGGGTTCTCTTTAAGAATCTCTCCTAACATTGAAATTCTTGGCATAAGCATATCGAGCGAAGTCCAGTTCCGATATCATCTAGAGGGTAAGGCCAAGTTAGCCTCGAAGAAGCTCGGTTTCTTAACAGAGCGAGACAGTAACAGTCCGGACCAACGCCTACAACTCTACAAGGCGTTGTTTCGGCCTCATATAAAATACCTACTGTTCTCATTCTTGGGCAGGGATGCCAAAATACCAACTGCTCCCTCTGCATCGTATCCAACGAAGGGCCGCTCGAATTGTTGACGTCCATAGTGTTTCAAACAGGCTGGACCCCTTGGCATTACGCCGAGATGAAGCTTCACTCTGCATACTCTATCAGTTGTATCTCGGGGAGTACTCTGAGGATTTTTTCGGAATCATACCTCCTGCAACTTTTCACCTACGCTCTACGCGAAAAATATACCATCCTCATCACTTTGATAAGTCATGAAGCTATCTGGAAAAGCCTAGAACAGCAAGGCATACCCGTAACTTATATTGACATCATCAAAAACATATACCTAAATAGTGAAGCCAGAATAAGACTTGAAACAACAGGAAAGAAATTTCAGATCGAAAGAGGCGCAAAACAGGGCGACCCCCTCTCTCCAAAACTATTTTCAGCTGTACTGGAAACCATCTTTCGAGAACTAGACTGGGAGAAGTATGGCCTTAACGTGAATGGAGAAAAGCTTAACCATTTAAGATTTGCTGACGATATAATTGTCTTCGAAGAAAACCCAAGCAATCTGGAAACCATGATAAAAGCTCTTGATGCAGAAAGCAAAAAAGTAGGCCTCAGCATGAATAAGGACAAAACCAAAGTACTTACAAACTCCAAGCAAATCACCATAAAAGTTGACGATCAACCTCTCGAATACGTAAAAGATTACATCTACCTTGGACAACTAATCTCCCATGAAAACCAGACCACAAAAGAAGTTAACCGTAGAATTGCAAATGGTTGGAAAAAGTACTGGTCGCTCAAAGAAATATTTAAATCTGACTTGAGTTTAACTGTAAAAAAGAAAGCGTTTAACACCTGTGTCCTACCTGTTATAACATATGGCTGTGAAACCTGGGCCCTCACAAAACAACACAGAGAAAAGTTGGAACGATGCCAGAGATCCATGGAGAGAAGCATGCTAGGTATAAAGAGACAAGACAGGATCAGAAACACCACAATAAGAGAAAAAACAAAAGTAATAGACATACTTACTCAAATAGACCAAAGAAAGTGGAGATGGGCTGGACACATGCTAAGAGACAAACAAAATAAATGGAGCACAGCCATCACTCACTGGTACCCGAGAGATGGTAAACGGAGTAGAGGTCGCCAACAAACCAGATGGGGAGATGATCTAGCATTAACAGCAGGACGCCACTGGAGAAGAGTAGCACTAGACAGAACTGAGTGGAAAAGGCTGGAGGAGGCCTATGCCGAGAGGCACACTGACCTTCGAGACATCCTTTAGCTTGAAGGCAGAATAAGAGGCTTGTAATGTAATCACTTTGATGAGTGGCAGTCTTCCACCGTGCGTTTTTCGCGTAACTTTCTGCCGTGCATTGTAAAACTCTGGAACGAACTGTCACCTGTAGTATTTCCGGGCCAAGACGATTCGAAATCCTTCAAGAAGAGAGCGTATTTCCTCTAAAAAGATCAGCAACGCACCTGCACTTCTTCTGATGTTGCAAGTGGGTGACGGTAGTTGCTTTCCAACAGGTAATCCGTTTGCTCATTTTCCCGCTTATTTTATATAAAAATTAAAAAGAAGAGTCAAGTTCAATATAAAAATTAAGCCTGGCTGTGGGCTTCGCTGCAAAAAGAATAATTGAGATCTAAATGAGTGCCAAGTTCTATACAAAATCGAATAATTATGTATTTTGTAGAAATAAAATAACATTATATGCAATTTTTTTGCTTTACCTATTGGATACCTGTAATAACAGTTCATGTTATTTAAAATATGTGAGATCTTAACAACTTTAGATTAAATCCCGGAAATATCGAAAATACCGGATTACTGGTATTGGTCTGGAGCCAATACCGAAAATACCGGTTTTGTTTAAATGATCTGGTATTTACAATAATATAAAGACTTTTCCAAACACGAAACAAACTTTTCCTCTTAATCATTGATAAAAAAAGTATTAATTTTGTTAAGTTAATTTAAGTTATGGTATCAAAAAGGTAACAAAATATCAATATGGCAATAATTTTTAATTTCAATGTTTTAAGTTAATTTACAGTTAATTAACATTTCAGATGAAAATTTTCTAAATTATTTAACATCATAAGAAATATTTTGTATTCTCATACATACATTGTTTTTACGTTTTATTTGACAGAAGTCCTTAAAATATATTTTAAATATAAATGTATCACTTAACAATGGCATAAGTGGCACTACCGACAAGCAATCATTGATTTTGTACAAGCAACAATGTCGGTTCTGGCACTTCCGACACATCAGCATTACTCGTACTCCGTTAAAAAGGTCAGAAGTGACTTTTCTCATATTTATTCATAAAATACGGGATACTCCTAATAATATACTAAACGTAAATAACTTATAGAGCACAACCCTGAAATTTCATGATTCTACTTGAAATAAGTAAAAAGTTATTCACAATTTAGACTTTGAATAGCTCTCCTGTAAAGTTGCTGTTTTTCACATCCAACATTGTTAATAGTCATGGGCGAATTGTTCTCATTCCCATAGTATTTCCAAGTACTAAATAGTGAAAGAAAAGGATGCACAAAATTGATGAGTAGCAGAAAACTATGATGAAGGGAGGCAGTTGAAGGAGACAAATAAAAGAGGGCTTAACTATAATATATAACTATAATAATGGTGGCTAAAATATATAATTTATTCTCTTAAACTATGTTTTATGAGGAAAATGTATTCATGGGGATGACAAAAAACATAGAAGTTGTTAAACAAAATTTGTAACAAAATTTAAAAAAACATTGTCAGAGAAGATAACAAGTTTAGCTGGTTTTAAAACTGTAAAAGTAATTTACACTAAAAGCTTCAAAATTATGAATGTAAAATCTTGAACTTACCCATTTCGTCGTGCCAATACATTTGCACGGTTGGACCCATGCTGCCAATTTGTCATCTGCTTCTGTGGCGAAGCATACCCAGCACGATTTCACATTCTCTTCGTCAGACGCTTGGAGAGCCTGCGAGGTGGCCTCATTGCTGTTGCCGTTCGCAGGTCGCTCGTCAGGCATTGTAAATATTTTTATTGCGAAAATGCAATACCGATTTCACAATCTATTTTGACGTTACACTACAAACACTGTAAGTCGACTGTTGACCCAATTTGAAGACGCAAAATATTTTCACTTGTTATTATTAATATTTATGTTATGCTAAATATTAACGTTTTAACTCGACACGGCACTCGTCACATTTACATTTTAATCCAAAAACGAGAAATGCAAGAAAAATTTGGAATTTTCAACAAAACGCCACCTGTCATATGTCAGATGCCAACTGGCCACAGATTACTATTATATACAACTGGCGTTTATTATTCTGTATTTATTTATTTTTTCTCATTGTGGCGCTCGGCTTTTTAACTATCGCCATGTCTTTGGGCAAGGCAAGTGTCAAACTTATGAAAATATGGCGGGAAAACATAAAGCTATTATACCTATCGGAATAGAGAAACAAAGGCCTGAGCAAGCGAGATGTCACTATCAGTATTCAGTAACACTGCGTGGTAGAAAGAGAAGCGTGATTTGAGGTTGCATAGCTTTTTTTTCATCTGTTTGACAGTTTGTCTGCCCCTGGGCCGATCGTTGTCAATTTGGGCTCTCAGAAAAATTATGATTTTAAGTTAAATAATGAATAATATTTAGAAATACTGCTCTAGAAACATGGTTAAGTGTTTGTGGAATGATTCTGGATCCACACATCGAAAAAACCCGGACAAATATTCATTTCACAGGTGAATTATTCTACATCGACAGGACCTAGTTTTAAGTTTATTTTTGCCAATTCCCTACGAGTTATTGGTATTTTTACGTCCGTGTTCACTTCTGTATATGTTTAATTATATGGAAAACATAACTTGACTAGCTATGGTGCACAATTTAAGGATATTTTGTGTAAACAATTTTCATCTATTTTACACTAGGGCTGTATCAAGTTATCGATAAGTTGTGTCGATATGAAAATATTTTTTAGTTAAGTATACTAATTAGCTAGGAATGTTGAAATGATAACATACTCATCCGTAGTTTATAATTAGTTTAAGTATATTAATAAACTATCATACATAATTTATCGTTTTTAAGGTTCCGCACCCAAAGGGTAAAAATTAAGTCCTAGTAGTGGGGTCCCGCAGCCCGCTCTACTACTAAGACTTCGTTGCCTGTCCGTCTGTCCATCCGTCCGTCCGTCTGTCTGTCTTCAGGCTGTATAACAAGAATCACTATAGTAATAGACTTCTGAAATTTCCACAGATGTAATGTCATTCTACATCCAGTACGGCTGCTCATCCAAGATAGGGAAATAGTTGAAAACATTTCTGCAAGATGGGCATCAAATAAAAGGGCTCAGTAGGCTCATTGAGAGTGAATTGAAAATTAATAGGATCTAGTGAAGTCGAGTCGTGTCGTGTAGGTACTGATGTCACGTGACGTAACCTGTCGTGTCGAATCGTGTCATGACATGTCGTGTCGTATCGTACCGGGTTTTAGACAATGCCCGGTTGAAACCGGTCACCCTTCATGCGCGAGTCCGACTTACACTTGGCCAACTTTTCAGATTTCCTGCTGACCTGGATACCAGAAATTCATGGCTTAAAATAATTAACCGTCCAAACTGGACTCCGAAGAAAAATTCATGCATACTTAATTATGCACATGGGCGTATATAAGGGGGGGTCCTGGGGGTCCGGACCCCCCCCATGACTATCTATCTCACTTGTCCAATCGACAATATAATATTATGTACCGCACCGATTTTAATCGGCGAGGTACATGTATTTTTTTTTTCTATTCACAGTATAATACTGTGGAGTGTGTCCCTAGGCAGAGTAGGTACCGCGATGCGTTCGTAGTTCGTCGCGCCGCGCGGGTAAATGAATATTATATTCAACAGTAGACGTCCCGCGCAGCTTCGCCCGCGTAAATTAGATATTTTACAGAAAAATTAGTCCACAAAAAATAGCCTATCATCCTTTACGTGGTCAACTTCTTATCTGTGCCAAATAACAGAAAAATTGCTCCAGTAGTTCGTGAGATAAGCCCTTTCAAATAATTTCCCCCGTTTTTTCCACATTTTCCTCTATTTTTTCGCTCTTATTAGTTATAGTGTGATAAATATTAGCCTATAGCCTTTCTCGATAAATGGACTATCTAAGACTGACAGAATTTTTCAAATCGGACCAGTAGTTCCTGAGATTAGCGCGTTCAAATAAGCCCTTTCATATAATTTCCTCCCGTTTTTTTCCACATTTTCCTCTATTTCTTTGCTTTTGTTAGTTGTAGCGTGATAAAATATAGCCTGTAGCCTTTCTCGATAAATGGACTATGTAACACTGAAAAAAAAATTCAAATTGGACCAGTAGTTCTTGAGATTAGTGCGTTCAAATAAGCCCTTTCAACTATATTTCCTCCCGTTTTTTCCACATTTTCCTCTATTTCTTAGCTACTATTAGTCTTAAGCGCAACACACACTGAGCCCGCCGGGCCGCCGACATATGTCGGCAACTTTTTGTCGGCGGCCTAGTTGGCGGCTTCACTTATTACAAGTCGAAAAATTTGTCGGCGGCATGTCGGCGGCTTGTGATGAGAAATTTAATTGGCAGTCAGTGATTGGTCAGTGATTGCCGCGTGTCTATAAGGTTGTGTCGCCGGGCAACTGAGCGCAGGCGACGCATGTTGCCGACATCATTCTTTTCATACAGGCCGCCGGGTTATGTCGCCGACAAATGTCGGCGGCCCGGCGGGCTCAGTGTGTATTGCGCTTGAGCGTGATAAAATATAGCCTATAGCCTTTCTCAATAAATGGGCTATCTAACACTGAAAGAATTTTTTAAATCGGACCAGTAGTTCCTGAGATTAGCGCGTCCAAACAAACAAACTATTCCGCTTTATAATATTATATTACTAGATGTTCCGCGCGGCTTCGCCCGCGTAATTTAGTAATGTCACGGAAACCGTACATTTTTCGGCAAAAAAAGAAACCTATGTCCTTTTACGTGGTCTATTCTTGATGTGTGCCAAATAACATAGAAATTGATAAATCGGACCAGTACTTCCTGAGATAAGCGCGTTCAAATAAGCCCTTTCAAATAATTTCCGACGTTTTTCCCACACTTTCCTCTATTTCTTCGCTCCTATTAGTATTAGCGTGATAAAATATAGCCTATAGCCTTCCTCGATAAATGGGCTATCTGACACTGAAAGAATTTTTCAAATCGGACCAGTAGTTCCTGAGATTAGCGCGTTCAAACAAACAAACAAAAAAACTCTTCAGAATTATAATATTATATAAGTAGGTATAGCGGACAGCGGAACCTTTCATGGGCGAGTCCAACTCGCACTTGGCCGCTTTTTTACGTTAGGGACCCCCCCCCCCTTAACAAAGCTATATATACGCCCGTGATTATGCAGCAAGCATTTTGAAGAAAATTCACATTTTACTTCAAAATTACAATTTTATTATATTATATCTTTGCAGTTTTATTTTATCCCATTTTATAATGCCCACTGTACACTCTCGCCGAGAGCTCTCGGGCGAGAGTCTCGTGCGAGAGCCCCTTGCCCGAGTGCGATCATGTACATTCTCGCTTAGTTCAATCGCAGATAAGAACTCAGAGAAGATGGACGAAAGCGATCATTCACCATTCACCATGCATCGAAAGATATCATTGTAATCCGAAGATTTATAATCATATTTTATTTTATTTCTCATAGATGATGACTGATAATGACGTTTATTATTGTTATTTTCTGTTCTACACTGTCCAACGGCGGTACTAGTACTGAAAGACGCGAGAGTGTACAGTAGTGCGCTCGTTTTCCTCGCGAGACCCTTTGTCTCGGGCGCAAAATACCGACAACGGACCGAGAGGGTCCGAGACAGGCGAGACGAGGCGAGCGCACCCATTTACACTCTCGCACTCGAGCCGCCTCGCTGTGTCTCGGCGAGAATGTACAGCCGGCATTATGTTTACAATCTTACAATTATTATTCCATGATCGATATTTTGTCGAATTACAAGATGTTTGTACATCACGGACACGCACACGTAAACATAATTGTATACACAGATGTAAATCAAATTTTGGTTAAGCTTGACAGCTCGGGATTGTTTCTCTATTCCGATTGGTATATTACCTTTATGCGGGAAAACAATATTCTATTTTCATGATCGTTTTCTATGATATTGTCATGTCAGTCTAGTGACTAGTCAAAGTCTAAGCAAAAGTCAAAGCAGCCAGTGGTAGACGCTTTACTAAAATTTTCCACGGAGTTTTGGAGGGAACACAAAAAAACACGTTTATGGAAGTTACAGCATTTGCCTACAGTCTACACTTATGCACGATAACGAATATCTAATATTTAATATTCTAGCAATATTCAGGGCTTCAAATAACGTTATTTTTTCATAACGTTACTGCTTCAAGGGCATAGATAACGTTATGAAAATTTACCCGATATTAAAAATAACGTTAAAAATTGATATTAATAACGGTTAATGTTATAACGTTATATAGGATTTATAACGGTAAATATATGTTCTTTGATAACGTTATATAGTCCGTCCCATTTTTAGTCCAAAACAATAACTATTATTTTTATTATTTCTTTATGTAATAAACTCCTAAAAGTAGGTAAGCAGAAATGTCGCAAAAAAGTGGGCTGCGAGTGAGATTTAGTGCACCGTGCACGATTGCATACCTGATACCAGAAAATAACGTTATAATTACCGTTATTATTATAACGATATTTGTTCGTTTATACTTAACGAAAAATATCGTTATAATATTAACGGTAAATATAACGTTATTTTCCTAGATATCGTTATAAAAAATAACGTAATCTGGCTACCATTATGAAAATAACGGTACGTAACGAAATTTTTTCTGTTATTCGATAACGTTATGAAGCCCTGGCAATATTACACATTAAATACCCAGTTAACACCATTTTAGGAAAATAACACAAAAATATACAACAGCGCTCTTTAGCCTTTATGGTCTAGCCGTGTAAACTTTGTAAAAAACAAATAACTGTCAAATGTACGTTCTCGTCTCGACGGTGACTCGTGTCCATTGACTTTTATAGAGTGGACTCGGCTTAATGGTCTATACCAAATCAAAATACTGTGGCCGGTCCGCCATTTTATGTTCCGGTTGATTTTATGTTGATTGGTTGACGCTGGTTGACGTTTAGTGATGTACTTTTTTATCGAACTTTAAAAATATAAGGTGAAGAATCTGATCATATAATATTTTAAAGATTTTAACCTTAATCCGCCTCGTTATCTGTTTGACAATACATAATCATAACAAAATCACAATTTTCATTCTAATAATAATAATTTTACTCATTATGTAAACATCAAACTTCTATACTTAACCCAAATTAAAAGTTTATTTAAGGCATCGCTGTACTATAGTGTTTAATGTTAATTACACTTAAAACATCTTAGTTTATCGATATCCTCGACAAATATCAACTGAGTGTCCCATCACTATAGACCGCCATGTTTAGTTCCAGGCAATATGGCGCGCGGCCACACTTTTTTGTAGTTATGTCACTTCCATATGTTTTCTTATTCATTGCTCGTGTCAAATGTCAGTCGTGGAAGTTGAAATTTGGTTGAATTTCGCAATTTTTCCAATTTTCAATAATTTATTATTTTATTGTGGATTCGGGTTTTATGAGGATAATAATCATAACGTGTTTTAGTATCGGTTACACGTTACGTTTATCTGCAAACGAGTAATGTTTTTTAATGTAGTGACTTAAGTTACATTAAACGTGATATGGTGCAAGAAACTTGAATTTTAATGTTTTTAAAAGGATATAAAGCACGTGATAAATAATCAACAAGGAGATTAACATAACAGCATAAAACGTAAGTAATCATTAAGTTTTTAGCACGTTAATTTAATGCTTATAACATTTTATAGCAGGTACATAGTAAAAACTGGTATGCTCATGCTCTGCTGTAATAGTTTTACCACAATGTAAATAACTGATTTTTAGATTAAAAACTAGTTTTCCTAAAGTAAACCTTTCCTACTATGTTTAAGTTACAGTTACATAAGTTTCATATACAAATTGTGAAATAAGTTTACAAGGAATTATGTAATATTTATATAATGGTGCAAGCATCTTATAAATGTTCACAATTAGTGTTATTATATTATTATGAGATTTTAAAGATAAAATAAGAAATAGATTACAGTTGTAGGCTACACACTCAATCTGGCATCAGTTCAGTCCATCAATCTGATATTGATGCCAGATTGATGGCTAAAAACTACATAAAAAAATCAGTCAATCAATCCGTGGCTTACACTTTCAGTTTTGCATCAATCTTTACCAGATTGATGAGAAACTGAATGTGTAACCTCCGACTTAGAAACAATGTTTTTGACTGCTATCATTTTATTAATAAACGATTGTTATGTTTTGATTGATGCTATCAATCAAGTTGATAATAGTATCAGTTATTTGATTAAATTCAATATTATAACAGAAGTTATAATTTTGAGTTTACCATACACACCAATAAATTATAATATTGAACACCTAGATTTCTGATAAAAGTCAAACTATACAGGCATAGGTGTGCGTAGCAACAATGGAACAAATAAGTTAAACTTCTGCCTCCATAATAGTTGAGGAGAAAAAGAGTCAGAAATCAGGCATGTTCCCAAATTGCACTTGTTAAAGTTGTGTCTATTTTTTGACATAATATTGTGACTATTTTTACTCATAATAATTATGTTAAAACCCTAAATTATCTTTAAGAATTACCAAGCAGTGCCCAGGCACAGGGCGCAGACTCTGGGAGGGCGCAAGAATGACCAGACCAGGGAGGCCTGTGGCCCTGGAAGCGTTGCGCAAGGGCGCAGTTATAGAAGCTTGCACAGGGCGCAAAAAAGGCTATTTACGGCACTGTTACCAAGATACTTCAAGAAAACCTATAAAGTCAACCATTATTGGCTAAAGGTTTCCTAAGCAAACTTATGCTGTTTTAGTGAAACACAATGAGACAATGGCACATTACTTGCCAATGTTACAATGAAATTGATCCGTTATGTCGCATTCAATGATCTGATTGTATCAAGTAGTTCCGGAAAATCTTGTGGCTCGTATGAAGCTCTGCCTGAAACTAAACCACAACCTTTTAATACCTTTATTTTAAGTACATTCATGAAAATAAATAAATTTGAATTTGAACAACACATCAAGTTTTGCTTGTAGAATAGTATTTCAAGTACAGCACTGCAAGGCTCTTTTGGCGCATGGCCAAAATCAGAACCAGAGCCACGGGCTTGTCAAATTGTGTCCCTTGAGATATAATAATAATAATAATAATAATCATTTATTTCGGATAATAGGTAAATCCATAAATATTAGTTATTAGGTTAGTAACAATTTTTCTTAGGCTATGTTAGTAGTGTTAGTGGTAGTGTTAGTATTGTTAGTTACAAATTGTCTTAAAAATTATGTTAGTAAGGTTAGTTGTTTCCATTTTCATAATAAGTTGCACCTAGCTTGAGGTGCTTGCAGGCCTATCCAATGTCGCAGCAATGGGGAGTCCCACCTGCATGCCAACGCGCTTAGGATAGTGTTGGGGCTAGCCTGGAGTCTGTTCATTAACGATGCGGATCCTTTTCTAATGATGCCGGATGCGCTACAAAACCTAGGCAGTCCCATCACTACCCTAAACGCGTCATTATATTGCACGCGTAGCGAGTTGTATGCCCTCTGCGTATAGCTGGTCCATAGGCTGCACGTGTAAAATGATTGGCAATAGGGAATATTATGCAAAGGTCGGAGTAAAGGACTCTACCAGCTCATAAAGTAAACAATCCGACATGTTGCACATATGTCGTAATATCAGAATGTTGACACAAATGTTGAAATATTGAACAAAACTTTTTGTTTACTGTCTATGCTGTAACATTGCAGTAATATAATATGCTATCCGAACTCTACCTAAAGCTCAAGACTAAAAATCCACTATTGTTTGTGCTGCAATGCGCGAGGGTGGTGAAGACGACATTAGAAATACAGCTCTCCATGGCTACTTAGGCATGTGGTCATAAATCAAAACTAGCCATCTTGTCAAGTTAAAGTTTTGTTTTGGGTAAAGTTTTAACTTTTAATCCCTCGATGGCGGATTCTTGGAAATCTATTCTGTTGTTGTCGCGGTAGCAGGTGTCCTTATGGGGATTGATAGGTTAAATCTCTACCTGAAACTAAACAAGTTTTGCTGTTTAGTTTCGGTTAGTATTTTAGCAGGGCCCCCGTAAGGGCTATTGGCGCCTGTGTGCAAAAAAAAGGATTTTGGCGCCCCTTTAGGCCAAATTTAGGCACATTTTTTGGGTCCTTGGTGTTGGCGCCCCTAAAGATGGCGATTTGGCGCCCCTAAAGGATGGCGCCCGTGTGCATTGCCCACATTGCACATATGGTAGCGGGGGCCCTGTATTTTAGGGTGGTTTGTATTTTTACAAATACAACTCTACAAGGCTATTTTGGCGCGTGGCCAAAATCAGAACTAGCGCCGTTATTTTGTCAAGTGTCTCTTTAGAGACGGCTATCCCTAAAACTAAAGATACATTTTTGCTTGTGCTGCATGTTTGTGTCGTAATATTTCATACTACAGAATATTGTAAATTGCATCATTTTCAAATGACAATGTAAAACCAAATCCTTTAAGCACTTCTCAGCGTGACTTCGAAATATCATGTTATTTAACGTCGTGACTGTACAGAGGTGGCAGTCGCGAATCTGACTGACCTTCGACGATGATTGGTCCCACTCGGGTACTCTAGATTGTGACCGCGGCACCGGAACTTTTAGTGATGCTACGTTACGGAATTTCCCCTGATTTGGGCAAAATTTGAGTGGGTGAGAGAGTGTAGTTACTACGGAATCGCCAGGCTAGTTCCCAAACCGGCGGAAGGCCTCATGTAGACGGTCTAAAAGCGTTAATTTGCTTGTTTAGCTAAGCAAAACAGCATAAAGTCATAATCGAAACTGGCTACTAAATACTCCAAAAAAAAAACGGTTGTCTGTAAAGTCGGTTAACTGACGATAGTTGAACGTGACAACGTGCCTCTTTGTCGCTCGTTCCGCGCTCTCGCTTGTACTTCAACCCTTAATGGAATGCCTCAGAGCGAGGTAACGCCGCATTAGTCATGTTTTTTCGTGCGTGCAGCCGGCTCCATCGAATTATAAGACGTTGTCACGTCAAAAATGCACACGAAAAACTTAGTTTCTTTTTAAATTTTTCTGCATTCGTATTATGGAAAGCTGGTGCTGAAATTCTTGTACAATTTAGACCCATTAAAATCCTTATGATTAGATAATATTATGATTAAAAGATTCTTAAATAGAACATTCATCTTTCTAAATTAGATTTTAATTTAAAAAATAATTAACTTATTTATCGCGAGTGACGCGTTCAAAATATCGTTATGCAGAACGATAATGGCAAATTTATTTCCCAACGCTGACAACACTGGAATTTGCAAGGCGATCGAGAATTCCGCCAGTCACCGATGACCGGTCAAGACGTAGTGTAGTGTTACCAGTTACAAAGAAACTTTCTAAACAATTTGTTACGACATAAGGTAAGTTTACACTTTACACGAGAGAAAGCGCACTGTGATGTAATATTGGGATTAATAAACAAACATTGGCACGCAAAAATTGTTGACCCTATGTTGCCACATACATTCTCACGCAGTCTTAACTTTGAAGACTTAAATGCGTAAATAATATTATGTAGCTGAGTAATAACTAATAAGTTAATGGTCTTATAGGAATGGTCATTAGTCAAATATAAAATTAAATCGTAGATAAAGCTGGATATCAGAGACCTTAACCTTCTGCAGGGCCCAATTCTCGTGTCTTCGATCGGCATTCGATTGTAAGGCTGCAGAAAGGTACTTACGAGTAGTGCCTGACCTCAATTTGAATGCCCACAATAGCCATATTCATAGCTCTAACTATCAGCAACGTCTTAGAAGAATCCGAGACTTATTTAAGATACTACTGTTACATCTGTCTGTTAACTCTTCACACCCAAACCGCTGAACCAATTTTGCTGAAATTTTGTACGGAAAGGCCTCGGGCTCCGTGAGGTTTATAGAAAAAATAATTCAGAAAAAACTTCAAGAAAAAAGTACGCGGGCGGAGCCGCGGGCTACCGCTAGTACATATGTAAAATAGTAGTTTTTACTTCAATTATTATTATATTAATGTAGGCAGCCCCGGATTTATAAATAGTCTGTTTAGGCCACGGCCTAGAGGCGGCCCATGGCAGGGTCCATAGAGGTTCTACTGATTGGGTACATGCCACATGGTGCGGTAGAAAGAAAGTGGCCTACTATCATAAACAATATAAATTCCGCACCGAATATAAGCAGTAGATCCATAAGTAGTAATAGTTTTAGAATTTGTTTTAATATTAGTGTAATACTTTAATCACTAGGATTAGTTTAGTTTGCGCACCTACATGATTTTTACCTTATTCCAATTATCAATCGTATCTACAAAAGGTTGACTGGTAGAGATTGCTTAGTAGAAATAAGTTCGCCTTTTGTACATCAATTAGTACTACTAGTAATATTAATCCCACCAAAAACATACCTGTTAAAATAGGGCCTAGTTCCTATAGGCTAATAATTATTGGCCTAAAAAAGAGTTGAAATCTAATCTAATACCCAGTTCAGATGCACTTCACCGATCATAATCATCTTCATCAACAGCCTGATCCATAATACTACTAATTTAAACTTGGCAGGTTAATTAAATTCTGTAAATTTTATCTAACAACATAATTAATCAAGTGTTATGTATAGCACAAAAACCTGCCAAGTTCAAATTTGAAGATGTGACAGTGAAGTGCATTTGAACTGGGCATTAGATTAGATTTCAACTCTTTTTTAGGCCAATAATTATTAGCCTATAGGAACTAGGCCCTATTTTAACAGGTATGTTTTTGGTGGGATTTCAATACTTTTTTTCAAGAAATCATGCCTATGTTTTCTTTTTGTGCTACGCACGATATAAACAATAGTTTTGATAGCTGCCGCTAGTAGTATTTGTTAAACTATCAATAGAAGCCAAATTTTTTACTTATTAAGATATACAGTGTGCATTATACATAACAATATTTTATGCCCCCTCGCCTCCTCCCACCCTCCTCATCGTATTCTCATTGTATCACTATAGTACATAATCATTTTTATCTCAAGTTCGTAGATGAGCCGACTCACGCTTGACCGATTTCTCAATATTCTTAATTTTTTGTTAATACACATACACATTATAACACACGACCTGTATGCCAAATTACATAACGCTAGGACATTTGGAAGTAGCCTCTAAAGTTCGTAGATGAGCCGTCTCATGCTTGACCGATTTCTAAATATTCTTATTTTTTTGTTAATACACATACACATTATAACACACGACCTGTATGCCAAATTACATAACGCTAGGACATTTGGAAGTAGCCTCTAAAGTTCGTAGATGAGCCGTCTCATGTTTGACCGATTTCTAAATTTTCTTAATTTTTTGTTAATCTACATCAAATAATATACTTAACACACGACCTGTGTGCCAAATTTCATAACACTAGGACATTTAAAAGTAGTCTCTAAAGTTCGTAGATGTACCGACTCACGCTTGACCGATTTCTTAATTTTCTTATTTTTTGTTAATCTACATCAAATAATATAACACACGACCTGTGTGCCAAATTTCATAACACTAGGACATTTAAAAGTAGCCTCTGAAGTTCGTAGATGTACCGACTCACGCTTTCTTTCACGATTTCTAAAATTTCTTAATTTTTTGTTAATCTACATATAACAAACGAACTGTGTGCCAAATTTCATAACGCTAGGACAATTGGAAGTGGCCTAGAGGTTTTGATTACCGGTCAGTGAGTGAGTGAATGAGTGAGTGAGTGAATGAGAGAGTGAGTGCCAAAATTAGCTATTTTTAAAGGGATATATTTCAGGATCTACCAAAGCTATATCTATGAAATTTGGTATACTGCGTAAGTACTACTATAGTATAATTACGTAGGTATAATTTTATCTTTGCACTTGCAATAGACACTGAGCTACAGGGGAGTCAAAAGTGCGTTGAAACGGTTCGTGTAAATAGTGCACTGCATGTGCGCGGCCTGCTGGAACTAGGCCTGCGCACTTCCGTGCGCTTTGATTATTGTATCTTTTTTCGTTTATGTACTGTATTTTGGTGTGCAATAGAGCTGTTATTATTATATTATCATAAGTGATAATATGTGACGTTATCTGGGAAAAGGGACTTTGTTGTCGGTTCTAGTTTCCGAGATAATCGCCTTTAAAGTAAAGTGTCGAAAAAAACATTTTTTCTTTTTTTACTCCATATTAATAAACAGACTTTAAAATTTGATATGACAAAGACACAGGTTTTAAAAACGATTTTTTATAGGTTAAAATATATCTTAAAGTTTGGTAAAAATGGACCTTATTGTCGGTGCTGCAGTCGAGAGTCGATTGCGGCTTTCTGTCGGCACGGTATCTACTGTTATACTACTAGTAATTTGCACCAAGCTGAAAATCGGTAATATTGATTAGAATATCTGGGGGCACGGTAGTGCCCTCGACAAGTAGAGCGCGAAGCAAACACTGGCGTACCATAATTTACAGGAACCATTTCGCCGCATTTTAGGCCCCTATTGAAGAACCTCAGTTAGAGGTAATTAAGTTCCAAAGTTAAAGCTAAAGCAAAGTTTCTCATTAATGGCACTCACTCACTCACTCAAGATCATCAAAATTAAACTAGTACTTCCCATAAACTCAGAGAGCTGAAATTTGGCAGAGTTAGGGTTTAATGGCCACATAAAGGGAAAACTATAAAAATTGGACTCCTTAAATTTTAATTTCAACTTAAACAATTAACGTAAATAAATACGTCTTTGAGGATTTTGTGAAAATTTTAAGGTGCCTACCTGTTGCCCCCTTTAAATATATTTTTTTTATTTTTACTAATTTTTTTGCTATAGCGGCAACAAAAATACACAACCTGTGAAAATTTCAGAAGTCTAGCTATAGCGGTTCTAGAGATACAGCCTGGAGACGGACGGATAGACAGACGGAGAGACAGTTTTCACCCTTTGAGTACGCAACCGTAAAAACTAGGATAATCGAAGATCTTGGAGTACCTGGTGACCCTGATTAGAAAACACAAAAGTCCAAACTAACATTAGAGATCGACATGCCACCTTTACAAAAAATATTCAACTTGGTGGGCCGCTTCATTTGATGTAAAAAATCAAAGGTCTGAAGTATCTGATGAACAACATTCAGCTGGTCTCAGCTGTTTTAGAGATATGGTGATGCCCCCTCAGATCTGCACTATTTGCATACCGTACGTTACTGAACATAAGACGAAATGCATGTGTACACGTGTGATAATAACAATGATAATAATTCCCACACCGGTTTCGGTGACGATGAACCGGTGATTATAGGCATCATGTAGGACATTCTGAAAATATTTATTTTAAATTCATTCAGAAATAAAACAATTTTGATTCGATTTGATTTTGATTGATAGCCGGATTCATTGAAACCAGGCCAGTTACGCAGGAGTAATTTTATAGTGCCAAAGTGTGTGCGCAGTACACAAAAGCAATCTCTATCCCTTTACTCGCATAACCCAGTGGGCCGAAAGACTGACACGACTGGCGAGAGATTTTCTAAAAAGAAGTGAAATCCCACAAAAAACATTATGTACATTATTATTTTTAACAAAAAATTAAAACCGACTTCCAAGGTAAAAACAATATTAACATTAATATGAACTAAAAAGTATTAAATAATTTTTGCTATCTAATAGTGCCTTTTTCCGAATTCGGCTAAACCTCAACTATTTCTGTACTCAATCTTCATTATTTTGAAGTCGGTACCAGATAGCTGAATCTTCAGTCCTCTGACAGAATATTTGAAACTTTTGGAACTGGCACCGACTTCAAAATTATGAAGATTGAGTACAGAAATAGTTGAGGTTTAGCCGAATTCGGAAAAAGGCACTATTAGATAGCAAAAATTATTTAATACTTTTTAGTTCATATTAATGTTAATATTGTTTTTACCTTGGAAGTCGGTTTTAATTTTTTGTTAAAAATAATAATAATTTCACTCTTTTTAGTTACCTACACTAGTAGGTAAACCTTCGCGTATATTTTATGTATCTTATTACAATTTGTTAAGAGTCACAGTTCACACTCACAAAATAATATATTATCAGTGAAGTGAACATATTATTGTGCTAAGTCATTTGACAATTTTAATACTTCAAACCCCAAGCGGTCACCGGCGATTGCGATAACAATAGAAAGGCTATTGTGTCTCGTTTTTCCACGATCGAAGGATCTATCAGATAAAAAATTGTATAAACTTGCATAGGATGTAGCGTAGCTACTCATCTAATATATAAAATTCTCGTGTCACAGTTTTCGTTGCCATACTCCTCGGAAGCGGCTTGACCGATTCTCATGAAATTATGTGAGCATATTGTGAGGATATTGGTCTGAGAATCGGCCAACATCTATTTTTCATACCAAAAATTATTTATATGGCAAAACAACGTTTGCCGGGACAGCTAGTAATATAATATAATATTATCATAATTATTGACAGCTGTTCTTGTAATCAAGAATTAAATTTCAAATCCATTCAAATCGATACTTAGTGCGCCATCTATCGATTAATAAGTATAACTAATTAAAAAGACACTTATTGACTTTGTTTTGTTTAAATGCTCTTTTTATTAAAATAACTTTATTTTAATTCTATATTTTGTCTATTAAAATTTTATAAAGTAGTTAGTAAAGTATTCGATCTGTATATAAAGTAGTAAAGTATATTCGATCTGTTGTCTTCCGCCACGCGCTGCGCGGCGGCGCCGCGATACCGTCGCATCCGCGGCGCTGACCGCCGTGTATATTTAAACAAAGTGTTGTTATACAGTATAAAATTATTATTATTATTAGTATATCCACACCTATGCCTTGTACTATTATCTTTTCTGTGCCATGAGACATTGGTGACCTTAACACGACGTGGTAATGATGAAGACGATGATGATGATGATGATGATGATGATGATGATGATGATGATGATGATTATGATGATGAATATGAGTTGCATAGTAGCATATGCTTTCTGTTCTTAAAACAACGCCGAAACTCCCAAACGTGTATCTATAAGGAGTCAGGAGTTCTCTCAGCATCTTCGAAACCATGGTATACCTTGACCCAATATTTGACTTTTTGGTAGCATATTCTTAGTACACTTCACATAAAACCAAAATCACCATATGTTTCCATATAAATTTCGAGAAGTTCCCTCGATTACTCCTGGATCCCATCATCAGGTCACCACTTTTGTGAACATGGTACCAAATTGGAGTAAAACCAAATACAACAAAGCAAAAATTTCGAAAATCGGTTCACAAACGGCGGAGTAATCGTTGAACATACAAAAATAAAAAAAAAAATAAAAAAAAAATATATATATATATATATCCACAGCCGAACATATAACCTCCTCGTTTTTTGGAAGTCGGTTAAAAAAAACTAGCCAAGTCTCGAATCTCGATGGAGCTGCTTGTTTATCTCTAATAAGGGTTCCTCGTTGACTAAGGAACCCTAAAAAGTAATGAAATCTAGACAATGTCGTACCAAGTCTAAGGTTCCTTTATTTTTATATAAAGAAATCTCAGAAACATAGTTAGATAATTAATCAAAAGAATAAAAAATGTTTAATTCAATAAATATTTAAATAAAATAAAATAAAAATAAAAAATAATGTTACAACTACGAAATTAATAGTATTTTTGTATCTTCTTTTAACTTTATTACTAAAAATGTAACGACCGACATTAAGGTCCCTTTTAATACTTATGAATACTTCTATGGTAACTAAGAGAAATTATATGTTTTTGGTACTCGTCTTGTTACTACAGGATAATTAAAGTTATTTAAAAAATAAGAACTTCAATGTTAATAATTATTATTATTTTTAACAAAAAATTAAAACCGACTTCCAAGGTAAAAACAATATTAACATTAATATGAACTAAAAAGTATTAAATAATTTTTGCTATCTAATAGTGCCTTTTTCCGAATTCGGCTAAACCTTGACTATTTCTGTACTCAATCTTCATAATTTTGAAGTCGGTACCAGATAGCTGAATCTTCAGTCCTCTGACAGAATATTTGAAACTTTGGAACTGGCACCGACTTCAAATTATGAAGATTGAGTACAGAAATAGTCAAGGTTTAACCGAATTCGGAAAAAGGCACTACTAGATAGCAAAAATTATTTAATACTTTTTAGTTCATATTAATGTTAATATTGTTTTTACCTTGGAAGTCGGTTTTAATTTTTTGTTAAAAATAATAATAATTTCACTCTTTTTAGTTACACTAGTAGGTAAACCTTCGCGTATATTTTACGTATCTTATTACAATTTGTTAAGAGTCACAGTTCACACTCACAAAATAATATATTATCAGTGAAGTGAACATATTGTGCTAAGTAATTTAACAATTTTAATACTTCAAACCCCAAGCGGTCACCGGCGATTGCGATAACAATAGAAAGGCTATTGTGTCTCGTTTTTCCACGATCCAAGGATCTATCAGATAAAAAATTGTATAAACTTGCATAGGATGTAGCGTAGTTACTCATCTAATATATAAAATTCTCGTGTCACAGTTTTCGTTGCCATACTCCTCGGAAACGGCTAGACCGATTCTCATGAAATTATGTGAGCATATTGTGAGGATATTGGTCTGAGAATCGGCCAACATCTATTTTTCATACCAAAAATTATTTATATGGCAAAACAACGTTTGCCGGGACAGCTAGTAATATAATATAATATTATCATAATTATTGACAGCTGTTCTTGTAATCAAGAATTAAATTTCAAATCCATTCAAATCGATACTTAGTGCGCCATCTATCGATTAATAAGTATAACTAATTAAAAAGACACTTATTGACTTTGTTTTGTTTAAATGCTCTTTTTAAAATAACTTTATTTTAATTCTATATTTTGTCTATTAAAATTTTATAAAGTAGTTAGTATAGTATTCGATCTGTATATAAAGTAGTAAAGTATATTCGATGTGTTACCTTCCGCTGCGCTGACCGCCGTGTATATTTAAACAAAGTGTTGTTATACAGTATAAAATTATTATTATTATTAGTATATCCACACCTATGCCTTGTACTATTATCTATTCTGTGTTATGAGACATTGGTGACCTTAACACGACGTGGTAATGATGAAGACGATGATGATGATGATGATGATGATGATGATTATGATGATGAATATGAGTTGCATAGTAGCATATGCTTTCTGTTCTTAAAACAACGCCGAAACTCCCAAACGTGTATCTATAAGGAGTCAGGAGTTCTCTCAGCATCTTCGAAACCATGGTATACCTTGACCCAATATTTGACTTTTTGGTAGCATATTCTTAGTACACTTCACATAAAACCAAAATCATCATATGTTTCCATATAAATTTCGAGGAGTTCCCTCGATTACTCCTGGATCCCATCATCAGGTCACCACTTTGTGAACATGGTACCAAATTGGAGTAAAACCAAATACAACAAAGCAAAAATTTCGAAAATCGGTTCACAAACGGCGGAGTAATCGTTGAACATACAAAAATAAAAAAAATAAAATAAAAAAAAATATATCCACAGCCGAACATATAACCTCCTCGTTTTTTGGAAGTCGGTTAAAAAAATAAATAAATAAATAAATAAAAAAAAAATATCCACAGCCGAACATATAACCTCCTCGTTTTTTGGAAGTCGGTTAAAAATGTATATTTATTTTTATGTGATATCACTAAACTTTTAATCACCGACAATAAGGTCCCTTTTGAAAAGTGTTAAGTGTTTGTGCCACTTAACACTTTTCAAAAGTTTTTTTTACTAAACTTTACCTTGAATTTTAAGACAGAAAAAGTTACTTTTTAGGTCCCTTCACGCTGATAACGTCACATATTATAGTAGTTGAGAAAGAAAAAACAGATTACGCCATTGAAAAGATTTTAACGCACATTACAGCTGCTCTATTTTACCGTCTTTACCCCAAAGAAAAGTGCTATAATTCTATTTGACGCAATTTTAACCGACTTCCAAGAGGAAGGAGGTGGTTTTTCATGGATTGATTATTATAGTCACAATGACTTGTTTTATAAAAATAATATTTTTAGGTTGTTTCTCGGAATACAGAAGGTTGTTTATAACACGAGGCTGTAAAGAAAATGTTTTTTTTAAATTCAAACTCGTTTTTTTTAAAAGTCATCATAACATTGATGTTTTTCATTTGTTATTCAAATGTAAAACTTATTACATAAATAACTGGATGACGATCGCGCGAGTACCGTACATTTTTCCGGGATAAAAAGTATTTTATATCCTTTCCCGGGGGTCGGGACTCAAATACCTCCATGTCAAATTTCAGCAAATTCGGTTCAGCTGTTTGGGAATGTTGAGAAATTATCGAATGCAAGTTGTCTAAATGACTGTATTTAGCTGTAACAAAATTCTTGATAATATTTATAATATCATGATCTTGCAGCAAAAATATCTTTACATTGCTGCAAAGTAATGACTCGTTATACAACCTTCATGATATTTAAGTACGTAGTTAAAGTTATAATAGAGTAATGATTAGGTATAGGCGGAGTTTCCTTTGCCGTAATTACTAGTTTACTACCTGTGTTTGTATATTAAAACCACTGACAGATCAAGATTTATGTCTGTAATTAAAACTATATTTCAATAGTCGATATTATGCTTAAAACTGTAAACAATTTAGAAAATTGTACCCAGGAAGAATGCAGTAGTTGACATTTGATTTTAAACGTTACCTTAACATTTTAATTTAGTGCGTAAAAAATCGGCCAAGTGTGAGTTAGACTCGCTCACGGAGGGTTCCGTACTGTTATATATAGGGAAAATTGGCAAAAAATTGTGTTTTTTGTATGGGAGCCCCTCTTAAATATTTATTTTATGTTAATTTTATTATTAATTATTATTAAATTTCAATTATAATTGAGGATTTTGTGAGTATTTCAAGTTACCATTATTGATTACGAGCAAAAAAGCCCAAAAACACGTTTGGTGGATGGGAATTGGGAGCCCCCCTTAAATATCCCTCGATCGTGGAAAAACGAGACTCCGCCTTTTTATTGTTGTCGCGAGCACCGGTGCTCATACGGGGCTTAATAGGTTAATTTTATTTTGTTATTTACTATTTGTTGTTAAAGCGGCAACAGAATATATATATTATACACAATCTATGAAAATTTCAGAAGTCTATCTATTGCGGATCTTGAGTTACAGCCTGGAGACAGACAGACGGACAGACAACGAAGTCTTAGTAATAGGGTCCCGTAACCCGTTTTTACCCTTTGGGTACGGAACCCTAAAAATAATACTGGTTTATCGCACAAAAACGGTTTTCTGGTACTAAATTAATCAAAATCGGCGCAACTGTTTAAGATTGAATAATATCTAGGTAATTAACCCATATAGATAAGTAACCAATACGTATATTATCATCTTAAAAAATAATACAACAAAAGCTATAAAAATATTAATTCTAGAATGTCATCAAATAAAATAATTGCAGCCGTGAATTTTGACTGCAATGCAATGTTTTTCTTGCATACAACCTCAACATAATATTCTATAATGTACCTTTGTATAACCTTTACATATGATACCAGTTTCAAAAACCAGTCAGGCGATTGTCACTCTTATTCTGAGAGGTGTTAGGGCTAGTATAGGGCGCGATTAACGTACGTGACGTTATAATAACATTGGATGTTGTGAAACCATGGTCCCCTTCACAATCTTATATGTGTGACTTGATTCATGAGGTTGAGGTGGACCGGTTGAGATGGTGCGAAATTTGAAAATGAAATAAATTTAAATTTTGCAATAGTCCTTCGTGTATTTTTTAGGGTTCCGTGCCCAAAGGGTGAAAACGGGACCCTATTCATGAGATTTTGATGTCTGTCCGTCTGTCTGTCTCCAGGCTGTAACTCAAGAACCGCTATAGCTTGCCGCTATAACAATAAATACTAAAAATAAAATAAAGTTAATATTTAAGGGTTAGGGTAAAGGTTCCCATACAAGAAATGTGATTTTTTGTCCTTTTTTGTTCGTGATTGATAATGGTAACAGATAGGCACTTCGAATTTTCACAAAATCCTTAATTATATTTGTACTTTAATAATTAATAATAAAATTAAAACAATGTAAATTTATGATTCTCCCATACAGAAAACACAATTTTTGTCTACGTTCACTGTATACCGGTACGGAACCCTTCGTGCGCGAGTCCGACTCACACTTGGCGGATTTTTATTATTTAAAGCCTACTAGGCAAAAGAAACCTAAATTAATGGTTTAAACAAAAATGTTATTGTCTTGCGAATCTGTCAAATCCATATTTTACATTAATGCATCTACGCGTCGCGTTGCAGTCTGAATTGACCCTTACACAATAGGCTTTTGCTAGAAAAGCAAACAAACAACAAACAAACAAATATACTTTATTGTGCACAAAAATTACAAAAAATACTTAAATATAAACAACAATTATTGATAAATCAGACATGTACACAAAGGCGGCCTTATTTCTTCCAGGCAACCTTTTACTCGTAACATTCTTAACAAAACTATATTTAATTTTAACTAAATTTAAAGCCCGTACTTACTAGCTAGCTTATATGGGGACATTTTCACTACAAGTCGACTAGTGACTAGACTTTATAAGTTTATACCATAGTAAAATCTCAATCAAAATAAAACCTCTTTTCACCATAAAACTATTTAAATATCGAAGAGACCAAAACCTGCGCAATATTTCTTCACGGTTTCATCATGATTCTTTAAAAATATCGGACAAACCAGGTGGTTTTTCTGAGAATTTTAATTTGTTTACCCATCTTACAAACCTTAATTAAAATTCCAAGAATTATTTTTGTGTTTTTTCCGCATCTGGGATCTTAGTCAAATTGCATTCGAGCTATCAAAGTGTAAGACTTATGACAATATTATGTCAAATCCCATACAATTTCAATGTCTAACTTCGCTATTATTTCGAATTTATTTCGGATATTGGATACTAGCGAATGCAATTCTTCTAAGTACCCTTAGAAGTCTGATCTTCGTGATACGTCATAAAATATCTAATCAAAAAATATCGATCAACTGGATGATGCGACGCAGTACTAGCAGTACGCACAAGTCCGGAGATTCCGTAATTGACCGTATTTAAAACCTTATAAACTCATAATCTGAAAGCTACAAAGTTATAATAAAAATACAGTAATATCAGTATATCAACATTCCTTTTGTCGTTTTAAATTTTCTATTTTTTAACCGACTTCCAAAAAACGAGGAGGTTATGTTTCTTATACTCATGCTATCACTTATCAGCTTCCAAAGTAATACCAATTTGTTAAAATTCAAGGATACATTCAGCATCTCCTTAGGATTTACAAATTACTTTTATTTGAAACTCACGCCAATAGATCGACAATATCATAAACTACATATTCGCCGTTTTAAATTTTTTTAGGACAATTTTGAACTGAGATAAGTAAAAATAATAGGGTTTTGGCGCGATCTCGGCAACGCGGCAAATGTATGGCCAAGGTCGTTTGCTCGGGGGACGACCTTAAAAAAAAAAAACAAGGTTGAATTATAACTAGATGACGCCCGCAACTCCGTTGCGCCAAAACTCGTTATCGAGCGGGAACCGTGCATTTTTCCGGGACAAAAAGTATCCTTAGATGTCATTTTCCGGGACTCGAAGTATCTCCATGCCAAACAGCAAATTGGTTCAGCGGTTTGAGCGTGAAGAGGTAACGACAGACACACTTTCGCATTTATAATATTAGTATGGAAGTATGGATTATAATAATTTTTCTTGGACTCAAAGTATACTAAACTCAAACAGCCACATTTTTGTGGCGATTACGTATAGGTCTATAGGACATAGGTCATAGACCGTAGGGTGTTTCATATTATCTGACATGCGTAATACTAAATGGGTTTTCTCGTTAGTCTATTTATTAACAAGTCATAAGGAAACTATGTAGTTATTTCTGTTATTTACAATATGATTATTGATTAAAATACGGTTTAAAATGAAGTGGTTATTTGCTACGGTGTGATATTTATGAGAAGAGAATTTACGACGTTTTGGCCATTAGCGGCATAATATTAACATTATTAACCTATCAAGCCCCTAATTAAGATCACCACTCACCGGTGATCGCTACAACAATAGAATAACAATAGATTTCCAAGAATCCGCAATCGAAGGATCAATTATACACGTTCCGCGCGGTTATTCCGCGTAAATTAGGAATTTCACTGAAACCGTACATTTTCCCCACAAAATCTGGCCACGTGGTCTACTCTCTATCGGTGCCAAATAACATAAAAATCACTCCGGTAGTTCGTGAGATAAGCACCCTGCACTTTCAAATAATTTCCCCCGATTTTTCCAAATTTTCCTTTTGTTTCTTCGCTCGTAAGTATTGGTCTTAGCGTGATAATTATTAGCCTACTCGATGAATGGGCTGTCTAACACTAAAAAAAATTTCAAATCGTACCAGTAGCTGCAAATGTACCAGTAGTTGCAAATGCTGCAAGTAACTTTTTTAATATTGCAAACAAATATTAAAAAAGTTACTGTTCAGCTTATAGATTTATAGCTTTATCTATACTAATATTATGTTTAGTATAGATAAAGCTATAAATCTATTAATTTGTTATTAGTTATTTGTAAGAAAATGTTTGTTCCCGAGTCACTCAAAACTAAAAAACTGCTAGTCTACCTCTAGTAATGCTAATTTATATTTTAAACTTTTTCCATCGTAGCCACAGATCAGCTAAAGTATTGAAAAGAAAAATCCTGACTTAGAAGCAAACCAAAAATCTGTTATAAATGTCAGCAAATTATACGAAACAACAAGACAGAAAACGACTTATATTTTGTTGTTTCGTGGCCCAAATAAAATATTTTATTCAAGGAAGACCCAGGTAGAGGTATTGATGTCATGTATTTCTGGACACTTCGGTATATCACATATTTATGAAGCTGCATGTTAAAAGGAGCATGACGTGCCGTTTCGGGGTTCCAAAACTACTTTTTATAGGTATTTTGTTAATGTTTTTATTGGATTTTAAAAAGGTAAAGAAATAAAACTAGCTAAACCGAGCTGTTTTTACCTTGGAAGTCGGTTTTCATTTTTTTGTTAAAAATAATAATTTCACTCTTTTTAGTGTTGTCTACAAAATAAGGCTTTATGCGTAGATAACCAATATGAATGTTAACTATTCACATTATGTTACTGTAAGCGAAATTGTGGTAAATGCTTGCTTGTTATCTAAGCGATGCTGCAATTTCCAAACTTTTATCTTTAAAGGTTCAGGAGTTCTGTTCAGTGCCTTTGGACCAAGAGACACCTTTGTATGAAATTTTTCTTATTCGTAATATATGTTAAACTTACTAGAAACAACATTTTAACCACTATGAGCAGGTGGTTAAAATGTTGTTTTATGCTATCAGCTGATTTGAGTAACTGTTTGAACTTAATTGATATTGGGTAATTGACCTGCCTGCTTTCTAACGTCATGTTTTTTTTACTTCCTGATAAGTGTCGGATAGGCTATCCACAACTTATCTGATAGATACTCAATAGTCCATACTCTATCTGTCAGATAAGTCTTAGAAAACTGAAAAATTGTCATAATATTAATTTCTAACCCAGCTGCGGTTCTCAAACTTTTTTAACAAGAGCCCTTTTGAAAATAGAAATCTTTGATGGAACCTCAAAATGAAAGAAGATTCCACTATTACTAATGTTGGAGCCCCTGAAAATGCTTTGCGAAGCCGCAGGGCTCCGCGGAGCACTCCTTTAGAATGGCGTTCTAAAAGGTATCGTTCTCAGAAAGGGGGTCAATGGTCATCCATAAAATGGGGGTCCACGAATTAGTGTGACAAGTAGGAGGTAGGCGTCCTAAGTTTTGTGACGTCACATTTTAAGTTTAATTTTAACAGCATAACTTTAAATAAGGAGGGGAAAGGGTCTAAAAATCATGAATATCTGCGACGTAGGTACTTTATGGATGGTCTACTTTCTACTGATATAGTCGATATTATGAAATTAAGCCACAAGGTTACTGTCATACAATGGTCACGATTCGGCTATCGTGACTCGTGTCTCGTATACAAATATTGGCTCAGTTCTGACTTCTGATGGATTTGTACATAATCGGTTTATGATTGTATCAATAAATATACAATTTAAAAACGATTATACAACTAGAAACGTCTGATAAAATCTACAAATAAATAAAATAGTATACTAGAACATTCTGTAGCGACAAAAATGGTCTTTGCTAATTTGCGGGGTCTCTACTTACCAACAAAGTCTCTATGAAATCGGTCCAGTCAGTAGTTTTGCAGTTCGTTAAATGCAAACAGTAGAATATTTTTTGTCAAAAATTTCACTTCTTAAAAGGGTGGTGGACCAAAAACTTTAAGAACCGCTGGTATAAGCTATAAAATGTATGCCTATCGTCTTTTTTAACAGCTGATCATCTTATTAGTTTAAGATAACATCTGATAGAGAGATGAGATCTTGCTGGGTTATCGTTACGTATGTTTGTGTTTACTACGTGATAACAATTGGGAATCCCAGCTTACACACGTAATGATCGATTGATTCAACGAGCTGTGGGAGCGCCTGATGGTATACCAAATTAGAGAGATAGAGTCCCTACACTATTGTATGACTGCCTACACTATTGTGTGACTTACATTATGTATGTATCTTGACATTGTATATTTTAAGTTACAGCATTGTAAATTTTATTTTAAAAGATTATTTTTAAATAAAATTGTTGAGTTAGCAACACAAAGATTTCTTTTTATTCTGTAGATCAACTTGATTTATTATCTGTGGTTTTTACAATACCACTTCCTCTTCCTAAAAATTATGGCGATCGGTGCGTATTGTGATAAGTTTTGTAAAATCTTAAAATATAATAAAAGTGAGTTAAAGAAGAAATACTGCAGTTTAATTACAAAAATATCTCTTAGTAAAACATATATCGCAATAAAAATTAACCGGGCGAGAAGAACCGCGCGCCGGTTCTTCTCGCCCGGTTAGTTCCCGAACCGGTGGTAGGCACCAGTAGTATCAACATTCTGAAAGTATTTTTTTAAATCTATTCAGACAAAACAATTTTTATTTTATTTTATTTTTATTTTCCCAGTCTTTGACTAGTCTTGCTTGAGCAGCGAACGTCTTTATACGCCGATTTTTTGTGAGGCCACAATGTTCTTTCATTTTATTGTGCGAGAAGTATTTATTAAGTCTCTACATAATGCATAAATTGTATTATTGCGTTATTTACGACCGTTTTGCATGCGGCTGTAATATTCCATCAGACTCGATTAAATGTATCAATGCATTATTTAATGGCGATTTTGAATGTTATCCCAATCCTGTTATCCAATCCAGCAGTGGATTGGAATTTGGAATGTAAACCATTGCTTCTGTTAATAAACAACCTTTTTTTTGGTCGGGAAATGCCAGTTAATAAACAACCTAATGGGCATTGTCCAAAAAAAATCACATGTACTTTTTATATTTTTTTTCGTTAAAATAGGGTATTTTAAGAATATAAATTAAATAATTTTGAAATTCATTGGCTAGTTTTTTCTCAATAAATTTTTAAAGTTTCGCTCTGACGTCATCATCGGCGGCCAATTGACCTCTGCAGTATGTTTTTTTTCCATTCAATCTTATTTATAATGGCTGGTTCGTTAAATGCAAGTTATTATTATGTGAAAGCTGATACGAGAAGCTTACCACAAGTTCGAAACGTAATGTTGGTCGAATTTATTGCTAATTTAACGCCATTGAAGGTCAAACTAAGGTTAAAAATATTTGTTCAAAAATATAAGTAACTAATGGGTATTTTTTTCGTTTATATACAGAAAAGCGATCACTGACCTTATTCCTCGAAATGTTTTTGTAATGAGCAAAATTTAAAAGAAATGGACAATCCCCATTGTAGACAAGTTATTTATTTCAATGCTTTAATAAGAGTTGAGACTTGAGACTAATAATTTCATACAGTTGCATAAAACTTGTATTTCATGAAAAAAGTATGTTACAACTTTTTGAGAAAGATAAAACCCCATAAGGACTTTGATTTCAAGATTTATGTTGATTAAATAATATTTAATCTGTAATTTTAAAATAATACAGTCTTGTCACGAGTGAACTCACGAGACCTAGACAGCTGATAACGACAAAGAAAAGATTATAGTTATAAAATATTCATAATAATGTAAGTACGTAAGATTATGTTAATAACAATATCTATTAATATAATAATATAAACACTAATATTGTTATTTATCAGATCTAATGTAGAGTCAAATTAGAGCTAAACTTCTTATACGCGTTTAGTTTTCTGTAACTTAAAATATCAAAAAACTATTATTATTATCATTTAAACTCCAGTTTTTGATGCCAAGTTAATTACAGTTAAATATATCATATAAATTTCAAGAATATAGCAACAAACTTTGCAATAAAAATATTATTATCTTTCTGTGATGATGCCGTAAAAGTGCCGAAAGAGCGGTCACTTAGAACTTATCTTATGAAATTGTTTTTATAAGATACTTTACCTCAAGATAATTTTATTTTAATATTATATGATATATCGTCTTATGTCAACTGTTTTACAATTTACACTTTAGCGTCTGCTAAAGTGAAATCTGCAGAAATCAGATTATTAATATTATGTACCTACTTAGGAACTGAAATTGCAAGTTGCTATAGATAGGGGGTTGGTTGTGGTTGTGCATTTAAATGTAGTACATCTTAAATTGTTAATCAGGGTAAGTTCGGACACAGGGTAGGATTAAACTATAGTTACGTTACGGTACTACAGTAATTTGCGGTTGTAGTGCATCATGGCGTATAATATATCGTAATATGCCTATAGCGCTATGCAAAAAAAAAAAAACACTGACTATGTAATTTAGTGATAATATTATGTTGAAATATCCGGACTTACCCTGTGTCCAAACTTACCCTGATTAGCCACATAGAGTCACAGTTCCCGAGGCTTTTGAATTTTCTAGCTACTAGCAGTTCTCTAGATAGAGGCTTTCTTATAATATATCACAGCAAAATATGTGATAAATCCCAAAGTATTTCCGTCTGTCTATCCATTTCCAAATCGATGTAGGCGAAAATATGTTAACTTTGACTCTAAAAAATAATATTTGTTTGTCACGACGCAAGTGTAAGGCTATTACCATTCTTCTTAGTCTGTGGCTATTACATAGCATAGAAATAGCAGGCAACATCTACCCGCTTTACAATATTAAAAAAAGGGGATCACAAAAGTTTTTTACAAGAACCGTTCGTTCTTAACGATGGAATACATTAACCTTGAGCGGTTAACGTTTTGTGAATTGCGATTCTGAATACATTTTAAAACTTCGTGGAGAATATTAAATCGTATAATTTCTCTTGAGCTTAAGCATAACACTCAGACTGTTTTGATTTAGTATTATTGTAAGGCGCTTGGCTTCAAGAAATTGTTTCAAATGTAGAAAGAAATTTCTTTGATACTTTGAACTTTGGAGCTTGTTTGGTTTTTATAATTCATTTTTATACTTGAAAATAAGCCCCGAATTGTTTCATTTTTTAAACATAGATACACAGACTACTTAGGTATATGCATAGATACTAACATTATATTTCTGACGATCCAACCTAGCGGATACACGATATCTTAAAATTTTCTCTATAGAAAAAAATCACAATGATGCATCTAATTTTGACGATTTTTTTTATATTGCCATAACCGTGCATTACACTAAGGTAATATTTTAAAACATTGTATAAAATTCAATCATTAAGGGGCCGGGTACCCTTCGAATTTCTCATACAAACGTAATACCAAAATCATTTTGACATACGAAAATATTTAACATGTTTGAGTTATTTTTCAGTTTAGAATAGTAATTACCTAGGTTCCTACACAAAAAGTTACTTCAAAATATTTAAACACAAAAAAAAAATTTTTGTTTAAATTTTTTTTTTACTTTTACTACTAAATATTGAAACACTAAAAAATAGAGTAAAACACTAAAAAATATATAAATAAATAGTAAATTTACTACAAAATATTTAAACTCTAAAAAATATTTTTTAGTATTTAAATATTCAGTAGTAAATTCAGTATTTATTTATATATTTTTTTGTGTTTTACTCTATTTTTTAGTGTTTCAATATTTAGTAGTAAATTTACTAAAAAAAATTTTAAACAAAAAATTTTTTTTTGTGTTTAAATATTTATCGAGTTATTAAGAAAAAACTAACATGGCGATGATTCTGCGTCGTCCTTTTTCACCTGGCATAATATGAAAGACGGACGTGAGTGTGAAGAGAGAAGGACGATGTTTGATTTTTGCATTAGTCGCCCTCTTAAAGACGACAACTTCAACGAAGTCTACTTAAAATTTCCGAAAAGAGACTCGCATAAGTCTCATAGTAATTGCATACATATTTTGTGGGGATTATACACTGATACAGCTACTCTTGAATCTACATGAATGTCATTTTATTCTTTCCAGAACATCACCATGTGTCCGCTTTGGCCACTTCACCTGGTCATCCTGTACCTGCTGGTGCTGTGCCCGCTGTGGGTGCTGTGCCAGGCCGCGCCCAAGCTGCTGGCCACCTTCTCCAACACCACCATAGACGTCCACATGGACCAGTTCTATTACGTGGGGGTAAATGTTACCGGTCAGTTTCGAGATGATAGTGGGATATTATTTATTATTGAAGAGAACTTTGACAGCTGTTTTTGGATAGATAGGCAAATTTCGACCAAAGGAGGTGACAATTTGTCTAGGCCGAAAGTTTCGTATTACGTCCGATTCGAATTCGATCCTAGATTTATGAATGACGGAGAGAAGTGAGGTATGGGAAGCCGGATTTAGTGTGTAAGCTGACATGGAAATAGTTAAGCTACCCTAGGCTGGACCGTTTTAACGGTTTCGGATCGTCTTCCATTTGGACATAGTGGGAAACCGCTCTCTTGGTTGACGATTGTAGTTTTCAGGAATTGTATGAATAGCATTTAGCACCTCAGAAAACAGGAGAAAAAATATAATCGGATATCTAAGATATTTTTTCAAAGCGACTTCTTTCCTTTCGATCTTAAATCAGTATTTCTATTCCCAGGCACCGGTCTTCAAGTTGGCGACGAGCTGATCATCAAGACGAAGGACCCTTACATCGCGGACGCCAGGTGGAACACCACGTATAAGCTGATGGAGACAGACGGACAGTACCACGGGGTGATGAAGGTGGATGGGAAGTTTTTAGGTAAGAACATATTTAATTTGTTATGAATGACTAAGAATGGATTCATGGGCAGACGGAAAATCTATGTAAATTGGTTGGGATTATGTCAAGTCAATGATAGTTGTAATCTATCCGACTAAGGGCTCTTTCACCATTTTCTGATAAGTGCCAGGTAGGCTATATATTATCTGACAGATACAGTATGGAGTATCTGTCAGATAAATTGTGGATAGCCTATCCAGCACTTATTAGTAGGCGGTGAAAAATGCCCTAAATCATGTTAATTTCGCAATCTGCTTATGAATCAATTTCTATGACATCTATACTTTTTGTCACGAATAGTGTGTTCATGCTGTCAATTAGTTAAATTGTGAATTGTGAAAGTGTTGTGGGTATTTTATTGGACAGAAATCCTCAAAAAATCCTTATAATGTAGTTTATCAGCGAGGCTCCAAATGTATGGCCTATTGCCAACCTCCTTTAAACAACGGCCTAATTGAAATTTCCATGCATTACAGGTAGAACGGAGTTATCAATAGAAGCTCAACGCGGGCCGGACAAGTACGACGTGAACGGCAGCATGTCCGTCGTGGTCACGCGGCCGCAGCGAGCTATAGACATGATATTCAACCATAGCGTCGCCGCTTTTGTGAGTATCTAAAACTCAAACTGTTTAGATTTCTTTAAAACCGGCCAAATGCGTGACGGACTTGCACGCCTTTGTTCTACGGACAGACGGTCAGACAGCGAAGTCTTTGTAATAGGGCCCCGGTTTTTACCCTTTGGGGACGGAAACCTAAATTATTTTTGTATGTAAGTGAGTTGTGAATGTAACCTTTCCATTGTACTAAAATGTTTTTCTGTCATTTCAGGTGACGTTGATATTCATAAACTTCGGTTGTGCGATGGACTGGCCGACAGTCAGGGGCGTACTGCGCCGGCCGGTGGGCCCCGCGATAGGCATGCTGGGGCAGTTCCTGTTTATGCCTCTGGTGAGTAGACTACATTTTTTTAAAAGTTTATTTGTGATCTCTGGAATAATTTTACTGAAATGACAAAATCTTCACCTACAATCTCTAAAAGTCTGCATGTTGAGTGAACTGGAGTGTTATGTTATACGAAAAATGAAAATACTAACCACTATGTTCTATAACTAACTTTTTTATTGTACTCGTAAAATGTCTTAAACCTTGCTTTACGTTGGAACGTGTTCCATAGCGGATAATCATGATTGTGAAGATTTCTATGGTATGCACAGTCGATGCGATCATTGGCAATCATGGACAAAATATTTTGTACCCCTTTACACGTTCGTGATAACATTTTGTAAACAGTTTGTATATTTTTGTCCCTCTCATACAAGCGATAGTTGTATTGGTCCTTAAGGGGCCGGGTACCCTTGGAATTTCTCATACAAACGTAATACCATTCATACGAAAATATTTAACATGTTTGTGTTATTTTTCAGTTTAAAATAGTAATTACCTAGGTTCCTACACAAAAATTTACTTCAAAATATTTAAACACAAAAAATTTTTTTTTGTTTAAAATTTTTTTTAGTAAATTTACCACCAAATATTTAAACACTAAAAAATAGAGTAAAACACTAAAAAATATATAAATAAATAGTAAATTTACTACAAAATATTTAAATACTAAAAATATTTTTTAGTTTAAATATTTTATAGTAAATTTACTATTTATTTATATATTTTTTAGTGTTTTACTCTATTTTTTAGTGCTCAAATATTTTTAGTAGTAAATTTATAAAAAAAAAAATACTATTTTAAGCTGAAAAATAAATCAAACATGTTAAATATTTTCGTATGAGAAAATGATTTTGGTATTACGTTTGTATGAGAAATTCCAAGGGTACCCGGCCTCTTAACGAGCAAATGTAGGGACACCGATTCATATTATGATTATTATTACTAGTAAATGTGTAAAAAAACTGTTTTTTAAATAAACTACATTACATTTTTTCAGATATCGTTCGCCATCGGCTACGCGATATTCCCCAACCAGCCGGACATGCGTCTGGGGATGTTCTTCACGGGCGTGGCCCCGGCCGGCGGGGCCTCCAACATCTGGACCTATATACTCGGTGGCAACCTAAACATGTCCCTGGCAATGACCACTATATCCATGATCGCTTCTTTCGGTTAGTACTTAGTATTTACGTATAAAAGAAAGTTGTAGTTAAAAATTATATTACAACATTAGTCCCTTACTAATAAAATACACAGTAAATAAGGTTTTATCTATTTTTGATTTTACTAGTGAGGGGGTAGTCCTAAATATTCCTAAGCTATGTTTAAATACGTTTAAGAGCTTGAAAAGAAAACTTTCACATTTGCAAAAATCTTATTCACACTTTTAATCCTCATTGGCATTTACACAATCAGTTTTAAGTACTAGTACTAGATGACGTCCGTAACGGAGTTGCGCCAAAATTCATTTATCGGCCGAGAACCGTACATTTTACCAGAATAAAAAAATGTACTATGTCCTTTCCCGGGACTCGCAGTATTTCCATATCAAATTTCAGCTAAATCGGTTCAGCGGTTTCCAGGCGTGAAGAGGTAACAGACAGACAGATACAATTTCGCGTTTATAATATTAAGTATGGATATTATTAGTCTTCTTTGTCAAGCGATTTTTATCGTGGCCTAGTATGTAAGTACCATAGTCTGATTAACAAGTGCCATTTTCCTCGAAACCTGATCTCATTCACCGAAAATTATGATTTTGGTCTCATTCGATTCGATATTATTTACATGATTATTTTTCCGACCCAAATATCGACCAATAGAATAGCACCATTCGACGTCACGTGGTACAACCTACATGGTATTATACTGATAATTTTTTGAAAATTTTCTCTGGTTACCACGTGACGTCGAATTTGCACCATTCGCATTCTATTGGCCGACATTTGGGACGGAAAAATAATCCCCCGAATACCACACGAGCTTCAAAATTATCGGGTATTTCCCGATAGGTTCGTTGCAAACAAATGAAGGATTCAAGTTTTTCAGGTTAAAAAATCACGAGCGCGAAGCGCGAGTGATTTTTCCTGAAAAACTTGACGACTTTATTGTGGTATTATAAGTGAAAATTTCATGAATGCCTTTGATTGTTCATAAAAAGGTGAAAAATCAAAATTATTGAATTTTTCCACCGGATATCTCTTCTAAACCCTTTCAAGATTAGCTCAAAAGAATAATAACAATTTCTAGATTTCTTTTTTAGAAATAATCAGCGTTTTTATGTTAACATTAAAATGGTGACTATTAACAAATTAAGAAAAGCATAATAATTAAACAAATTGGTTAATTTATTTTTGTTAACGGATTATTGTTTATTGATATGTCTACTTAGTACCCAATTTTTTTTATTCCATAATATTAATATTTAATCACTTAAAATATTTTTTTAGTTCACGTAGCAGATTGCGGCAAATCACGCAAAACCTGAACCATGCGGTTTCACCGTTACTTTCGCCGCTCAATTAAAACTATAAGGATAATTGGCAAGGTTCCAGGATCTAGGATTTTTTTAGGAAATTTCATGCTCTTGGATCTATTTTCAAATTTTGATTATCTCAAATAGTTTTTGAAATATTAAAAAAAACCAAACCCTTATTTTTATGTTTACTTAATTGTTTATAACTTTTGCATTTTTTTTTTCAGCCCGTCTTGGAATTTTGATATAATGTTCTAGATGGTATTCCAAATCGAATGAGACCAAAATCATAATTTTCGGTGCATGCGATCAGGTTTCGAGGAAAATGGCACTTGTTTACTAGTGTACCACGAAGAAATAGATTCATAGGCAGTTGACGGATCTACGTTTTTATAATTCGAAAATGTCGACTGGGTTTAACATAAGTCGACCAATGCCTATGAATCAACTTCTCTGATAGATATATGGATCTTTTTATTGTTAGCGGCTTAACTATATAGCCATTTCAACAATATTTCATCTATTTCCAGGTCTAATGCCAGCGTGGTTATTCTCGCTCGGCCAAGTAATATTCAAGGACGCTCACATCGTCGTCCCTTACCAACGCATCGGTCTATTCGTGGTCTGTCTCGTGGTGCCCCTGTTAGTTGGGCTGGGTATGCAGCGGTTTACCCCAAGAGTGGCCAGATTCATGGTCAGGATCCTGAAGGGGTTTTCCACCACGCTGCTCCTGTGCATCATAGTGTTCGCGATTGTGACGAACCTGTATATATTCAAGCTGTTTACTTGGCAGGTATGTACGCTTATACATATTTGAGTTATTGATTAATATTATTCAATTGACTAAAATATAAGTATGGTGCCATAGTCGTCTGACCTGGCTCTCGGCATTTTCAAATATTAAAGAAAATAATTGAATGCGCCAATACAATATTGAATGAAAAAAGATAACGAAAATTGAAGATAAAAGTGTGGAGTGTGGACACTGGACATAGCTATAGATCTAAACTCCCCTCTCGCACGCGCACTTCGCGGCCTTGATGACGCCCACTTCGCAACGGGCCATGCAGTAGAAATCGTAATATTTTAATTTCGCCATAACTTTAAAACCAAACGTCCAATTTTAGTAATTCAAAGACTAAATATTATCTACAGAAACTGTTCTTAGTGACGAAATAATTAATTTTGATAAGGATTAATAGCATGAGTAAAATAAACGCGTTTAAATGAAGTCCGAAAAAAATCAAGATTTTTTTAATAAAAAAATGGTTGGTGTGTCTCACTCGACATAGATAGGTATAGTGTGTTGCGGACTTTTTTGTAGATATTTATAATATCTACAACTAATTGGAACATTTTATGGTTCTATCTTTTATAGTTTAGGCATCGTACGCAAAATAAGTAACTTTTCTGGTTGATTTTTGTCCGAAAAACTCAAATATCTCACAAAAAACATATTTTTTTCAAAATAAAATATAGCCTATGGTACTCGTGGATAATGTAGCTTTCGAATGGTGAAAGAATTTTTAAAATCGGTCCAGTAGTTTTTGAGCCTATTCAATACAATTATACAAACAAAGTTTTCCTCTTTATAATATTAGTATAGATAGTATAGAAAAGCAATAAGTGCCGTGCGCGGTGCGTACCCCAAGCACGTAGAGTATGCCCCTCTCCCTCCTTTGAGTTTTTTCAAACCATTTGTAGGTATTTGGCCTCCAATCTGTTCTATGACTCGGATAGGGACGTTGGGATCGATTACTTATTGTTTTTAATTCATAAAATAAGTTTTATTACTTAATATTATATAAAAATAGTTTGACCTTGAATAACAACTCTGACACTTGACTTAGAACTTTGGTGTAATAGTAAAAAGTATTCCCTATAATTTATTTAATAGTAAAACCCATTATTAATTAATAATGGGTTTATTTGCATTGGCCGGCACTTTTAAAATTAGCCCATAATTGTATGGACGTTGGATCTTGTCCTTTCAAAAATGTATGTATGTATATGTAAGTTTTTATGTTTGTGGTCGCATATCTCTGGAACAAGAAGTCTGATTTAAATTATTCTTTTTTTTTTTTGTATGTACCATCGAGGAAATTGATTCCTATGCATTTGAGAGATCAACGTCATTTGGTCGAATATGTCATTTCAATGTTTATTGTGATCTGTCAACTGGGTAGGAATCAACTTCTCTGATAGTACAAGGTATAGTTCCACTAAACTCTAAAGGAATACTGCAAGTTTCATCAAAATTGGCTCAGTCGTTTTTGAGATCTGGAATTTTAATTCTTATAATTATGTACAATTTTGAAGTCGGTTTTATCTGTTTCAACTTTCAAATACTATTATTATTTACTATACTATTCTGACTATTCATTTTATAATTCCAGATAGTAATAGCCGGCATGGGTATACCGTACCTCGGCTTTTTAGCCGGCTACCTTGTGGCTAAGGTGTTCAGGCAGCCACATCCTGACGCGCTAGCCATCTCCATAGAGACGGGCATACAGAACACCGGCATAGCTATATTCCTGCTCAGATATGCGCTAAAGCAGCCGGAAGCTGATTTGACTACGGGTGAGGCTTACTTATTACTTATTCACTAACTACATGACGCCCGGAAATAGGGAAATTGTCGCGCGGGAACCGTACATTAATTTGCAACAAAAACTATCTCATGTCCTTACATACCTCTCAAAGTCTAGAACAAATTTCATCTAAATCGGTTCTGCTGTTTATGCGTAAAGAGGTAACAGACAGACACTTTCGTATTTATAATATTAGTAAGGATACAGTGATTTTTAAGTATGCCAAATTGGACCACATATGTTAAAGGTTTTCAAAACTATTTTTTTTCTTAGCCTATGCTATTTTGAAGGTTTTTCCCTAGCAGTGGTGTCCCACTGCTAGGGAAAAACCTTCAAAACTATGGAACCCTAAAAAGCTTGACATGGGAAGATAGGGATTAAAAATATCTAAATTTTGGGTATATAGAGAAACATATAGACTATCTGTCTGTATGTATTCGGGGACCATCTACATTCTACATAATATATGTAGATGGTCCAGATGTGGTTACATTATAAGCAAGGTACCTCAGAAATTGATTCATAGGCAGTTGACGGACGCACGTCATTTGGTCAGATTCTGACAATTCAATGTTGAGTACCCCGCAAACGATCAAATTTGTTTGACAAACATGCTTGATGTTATTTATGTTTTCATCAAACGCCGTTTGTCGTAAACCGCGCGCGACCGTGTCATATAACTTTGACACGGTCGCGCGGGGCCTACGACTGTCGTAGGCCGCGCGCGACCGTGTCTTGAAGTTAATATGACATATTAACTTCAAGACACGATCGCGCGCGGCTTACGGCGGCGGCGGAAGGACTATGGTCGCGAGCGGCCGACGACAGTCGTAGGTCGTGCGCGACCGCGATCGATCGCGATGCACGGAATTGTACCTTAATCGTAATCTGTCGGCTGAGTTTGTTCGTCGTCTGTCGTAATCGTAAGTTGTCGCCATTTGCGCTGAAGAATTTGAATTAAGATTTGTAGTTGGAAATGTGAATAGACATTTTCGTTAGTGTGCGTACCCGACGGAGCAGTCAGTAGCGAGCGAGCCATGTACGCGTCAATATAGATATGGTCACTCACACAACTGAGGGCGACGCGCACTCGTAGATTGCAAGAACTATAGTACTTATGAATATTGTTTTCTGTTTCCAGTGGTGCCGGTATCCGTGGCCATTATGACGCCTATTCCAATGACAATCGTCTACATATACCAGAAGATTGCCGCATGGTGTGTATATTTTATTTGCTCGTTAAAAAAAAGATATACAGGATGTAACTAAACAAAGTGACTTTAAAGTATGTATGAGTCCCCTGTATAGAATTCACTGTGAAACAAGCAATGTTGAAAGTGTTATTTTGACTTCATGATACAATATTGAAAAAGTTACTCTTTTAAGACTGAGCTATTTTCACAGTATATAGAGTTACTATATTATAGGGGACTCATGCACACCCTAAAGTATAATTATCACTTTGTTTTGTTATCCCCTTATTTAACTTAAGGTAAGCTTACATAGAAATGAAATGTTATACAATAATTGTGCATTTTTATTTAAGCTATTCAAAATAAAACTTTATTTACTTCACGAGACGGTATAAGCATTTTTAGAATTTTTCATTGTGCTGCTTGGATTGCTATCCTTTTATTATGCAAAATGTATCTTCTTGAACAGTAGAAGTTCAATAATAATATTATGAGTTACTATAATATCGTCATTTAATTTCGGTGTGAACTAGCCTTAATAGTCTAGTATATTTATTTATGCGCTGGCTATCAGGTACATTCATTTCTAAATCATTTGAAACTAAGTTTGTTTTTTTTCGTTATTCTAATTGTGTTTTTTTTTTTATTTTCATATAATAATCATGTTGGCGACATAGCTGGGGATGTCCGAGTACGTATACGGGGTTCGGTGGTGGTGTGGCTTATTAACACACGTCTGACTACTTGTATAGGCCGCGCACATCTTTAAGATCGCTTAGCGAAAATGAAAGAGAAATAGCGCAGTTTTACGCCACAGGTTTTCTACCAGGGATGTGTTGCGAGGAATGCGTTTTTAAGACCCATCACCCAATAGAAACGCTGCGCTGAGCGATGTCACGTCAATGAAGCGATTCTATTGGTTCTCAAAAACACATGCCTCGCAACACATCTCTGGTGGAAACACAGCCTAAAGGTCTGTTTAGTGGGGCGAAATATAAGCGGGGTGCGCGGGAACATACTAATATTGCTTGATATCAGTGATCTGATAGATCGTTATTGTTAAATCAAATCGAAAAGGTCAAACGTACATCTCAATGGTCACACGTGATTGGTAATTGTGCTTACAATGTTCGCCTATTCAATTTTGCAGAGCGATGTTAAAGTTGGGCCCTTTGGCACTGAACACATCTGTTATTTGTTACTGATAATTTTAATGATAAAAAATTAAGCTCATGATTAAAAAGTAATGCACAGTAGGTCTACTACGAAACTGTTTTGAGACTCAAATAATCGGACGAAAATGCTGCGTCCTGCTCTAACAACGTCATTTCACGTTTGTTAGAGTAGGACGCAGCATTCTCGTCCGATTATTTGAGTCTCAAAACAGTTTCATGGTACAAGGCCTGGCTTAGAGTGTATTGATGTGACATTATGAAAATCAGACGCATTTTTCGTGTATGCTGTTCTATTGCCGTTACTTTATGTCTATACAACACACTATTCGACTATCATTAACTTTGCTTTTTTTTTTAAATCCACAGCGCCCGAAACCGAAACGCACCACAAAAAATGGTTGAAGACCTCACCCCCGTTTCAGAGGGCGCAGAATCCGGCGTCTTCAGAGCCGTTGATGCCAGCTAACGGACAGGTTTAGATCTCTCTATATCTACAACAGCTGTCTATATATCGACAGTCTAGTGTCTATGACAGTCTATAATCTATATCTTGACCATAAAGTTAATATACCTAGCGGAATAGAGAAACAAAGGCCTGAGCAAGCGAGATGCCACTATCAGTAACACCGCGTGGTAAAAAGAGACGTGTGATACATGACAGCAGCACTCTTTTTTTGACGTCCAGTCGGCACGTGCCGCACGTTGTCAATATAATCTCATAGAATTCATGTTCAATCATGCTTGTGTAAGTGTATACGTACACATATTTTTCACACAGATGAAAACCAATTTTGGTTACGTTTGACAGCTCGAGATTGTTGCTCTATTCCGATAGGTATATTAACTTTATGATCTTGACACTGTAATCTAAGACTGTCGATATATACAGACACTGTAGTCCACGACTGTCGATATCATAAAGGTAATTGGACAGTCAACAACAACATTATCAAACAATATATATATTGACACTGTAAAAGTGTCTATGATTTTCTATACTCATATCTCAAAACTGTAGTCTACCATTGTCTATTTATATATTGCCACTCTAAATCTCGATATTGTGGAACTGTCAATTATTATTATTATTAATGTTTCATTTCTACATCAAGACAGTGTGATTTTATGAACCTTATGCTTTATACACTGTTTTATACTCGAATATTAACAACTACTATCATAGCTAATAGCTAACCCATGATGCTAATGAAAGGTACTAACTAAAACTTTGTCTATATCTCTTGAGATTGAGATATCTCTTGAGACTTGACTAGCGATCTGTATCTTGAGAGAGATCGACATTTATGAACATTATACACGCATGTTGATACTATTCTATTTTCAAAATTATTGAAAAAGTCGATTATTTAAGACATATCACACATATCTTTTTACAACTATTAGCATAGTTGTAAAAAAATATGTGTGATATATCATTATGTCTTGTACTGCCTTTTTAACTGCCACTATTACACTACATTTTTGTAGATTTCAGTGTTAATATAACCATATTCTAAACATCATTTATTTCTCTTAATTCGAATATACGGTCTAAAATTTTCGAATATTATATAAACAAACTAAAAATATTTAGAAAATCTTACGGAAACGATAGAAACATGCTAGCTTCACTATTTTTATATTTAGTATAATAATTTTGTTAAAATCTACTCATTATATGGGTTATATATGGGTTATTATTTAAATTAAATTCTTGTTATTTATTTTTTTTATATTAAGAATAATATAATCTTCTTCCCGTATCGTCGGAAAACTTAGACATACTACTTACTACTTACCATTAGTCAGAAAATATGTACACAGCCATACAAAGGTAAACAGATACTACACATCCTTGTCTGTTATATTGGAAATGTCATATAGCAGACCAAGATAGTAAACACCGAGTAATTGGAACGAATGTCCTTATCGCGCACTGCGGCTGGACGGAAAAAATTAAGAACAAAAGTTATGACACATTTTTCCACAGTTGCAAGCCGTGCGACGTGCGCGTCTGAACTTCGTTCCATTCGGGTGTCCCTTTACACCCCTCTTTTTTTTGTAAGGGGGTATGTCAAAAACTTGCGACTTCCTATTTTTTTGTTATTCACAAAATTTTTCTATTTACATAGGACGGGTATTGGTCATCTTCATCATGATCATCTGGATTTTCTCTGAACGGCATATCACTTCCTCATCTTGCGATTGTAAATAGATAAAAAAATCGATAAACAAAAATGCTCAACCACTTAGGAAAAGGATATAAAAATGTATTCAGATGATTTTTTTTTAAACGGCCCCTCATTTTTGGACCTCTTGTTCCTCCTTCAATAAGAAGGGACAATTTTTTGCTTTTATTTTATTCCTACATTTTACATATTTTGTTTTTTGTTTATTCACAGTTTTAACTAACTTCATAAATCCATTTATTTATTTTATCATTTCCTTTTAATACATTTTTATTCAAATTCTATTTTCATTCCTATTTCCTTTACATTTAAATTAACTACATTTCTCATCTGCATACTTTATCTTTATTCTACATTTCTCATTTACATAGACGTATAATATTGTATCATTTTAAAAATACTTAATTTTTAAGTATACTTTAATTTTATAATGTACTTCCTTTACATTTATCTTAATTCTACATTTCTCATCTACATACTTTATCTTTATTCTAAATTTTTCATTTACATAGTGTAATATTGTATCATTTTAAAACTACTTAATTTTTAAATTTAAAACTAGCTACCATACCGTAAGGTACATTACCATCAGACGCCCCCTAGGATCAAATTGTCATATTCAGATGATTGCAAAGTCACTTATGTTGTGTAATAAGTAATAAGTTAATATAATTTATAAACGTAATCTCATTTTAATACTGTATCAATAGCTCGGTCAACAAAGTATTTGTAGAGTGCGTGAGCGGGAACCTAAGCGATTTCTGCTGGAACTTATCTACCTATTCCCTCCCGCCGGAACACCTCCTAGACGTCAGGACTTTTAGTATGTTTTGTCCCTAATCACCCTGAATAAGTTCCAGCAGAAATCGCATAGGTTCCCGCTCACGCACTCCATACCCTCTTTTGAGTCATTCGTTAACCGGACTACAATCTATTACTAACTTACATGCATATCGTACTATTTTTCCTTATTTTTTTATTAATAAAAGGTTCATAAAAGTATAATACATATCAATAATCAATATTTATATGAAGAGCATTTTAAAAGAACAATTTAGGTTGTGTAAGGAAATTTTTAGGCCTTCATATGTTTTGGCCCAAAAGACATTCCTAAAGAAATTAATTTTGATATTTAGTAGCGGCTCTATGTCAAATGAAGTGTTTATTTAATTTGGAAAAACTGTGTTTAATTTATTTTTAAAAGAATATGAAAAAGTTACAATTTTATAGTTGCCACCAAAATGTTATATGGCTGCTTATTAAGTTTTATTTATTCGTTAGATATGTATGTTGTTTGATGGATTTCACGGTTCACCTATAAAAATATTAACGTGAATTGAAACTTGATTCAAAATAATGTGCTAGTATTTTGTCTAGCTGTAACAAAAGTTATTATAGCATTTAGTAATTATGTGCTAACATATTATTCAAAAGTAGCTTATAGTATTTTCCTTTCATTTTATGCAAATGTTTCTTGCTTTTTAAATAGGCTTGTAGTTAAAAGTTTAAGATCAATTAATTTTTTTTTTAAATTGAGTGAAAATTAAAACAAAATAATATTTAGTCATGGTGACATTTTGTCTTTTTTTTCTACGTTTTGGCAAAAACTGTTGAATTATTTCGCATGCTCGTTTTATAGGTGAAACAGATGTGAAAAGGTTGTTATGTTATTGTTGCGAAATCAGTATTTCGTTAGATTATGGAATGTCAGTTGTCAAAAAATAAAGATGTTTTTACAAAAAAATGTATATTCTTTTATTTTTTAACCATCCAATAAAATAAGATGAATATTATTCTGTTTCAGATATTGTACCTCTTTATAGCATGATTTATTCGTGATATTGCAAATTACCCGTGCTTATCAGCATAACAGCTATATGGACGCTTATCTTTATACCACGTTTCTTTCAGTCTGACCCCGAGCTAAGTTCTCAAAGAACTTGTGTTACGGTAGTCCGTAACGCAAGTTTTTCGAAAACTAAAATTCTTAATACTACATTGGACTAAGGGCCTCTTTCACCACATCCTGATAAGTGCTGGATAGGCTATCCACCACTTAACTTGACAGATAGAGTATGGAGAATCTGACCAAAAAAGTTGTGAATAGCCTTTCCGGCACTTTATCAGAAAGTGGTGAAACAGGCCCAAATTCTGGTAATTCGAAGGCGGCCTAGCCGCTAGGAGACTGAGTTCACTTTATTCACTACATATCAATGAAAGAAGGGATAAACAATTAAATCATAGCTTATCAGTCAAATTAAGTCATTTGTATTAATTAGTCAAGTGACATTATCTAACCTCCTGTCTAATCGATTAAGTACTTATATCTCAATTAAATGATACGTGATAATATTTTTATTAAAGTGTCTTAAGTTATAATATATTGGATAAATTACTTACTTTCCAAATTTCAGGTCCATTAAGTATTAATAAATCAATGCTCATACTAACAATAGGAATGTTTGTCTGTCTGCCTCCTCTTGAACCGATGTTTTGTTATTGAGGTTGAGAAATGTTTGTCAGCCGTTAACGAGTTTAAGGACTTGTTTAACCACTTCCTGATAAGTGCCGGATAGGCTATCCACCACTTAACTTGACAAATGAAGTATGGAGAATCGGTTAAAAAAGCTGTGAATAGCCTATTCGGCACTTTATCAGAAATTGGTGAAACAGGCCCTTAATTAAAAACCGATTTGGCTAATTTTAGTGTTGAAATATTCGTGGAAGGCCAGGGAAGGTTTGTATAAGGAGGAAAGTAATTTAAAATTCATTGAGTTATCTAGTGTTGTATACATGGGCGTACCCAAGATTTCAGCTAGCTAGGGGTCGATCTGGATCTGGTATATTGCCAGGGTTAGCTTGATATCTCAAGCTTAGATCACATCCGAAATGCAATGTTTTGATTACCAAATCAAGTTCACTAGTACAATGACTTCAATCCATGCGTATCTTTGCGATATACTATCAAGAATGTTCATATCAGCATTTATCTGTACGTGACAAATGCCACACGTTTACTTAATTCGTTATCACCATTATAAACTGATTCTTCCTTTATCGCAAATTAAAAGTATGTTAATTTTTATAGTATCTTAATTATTGATTAGTTAAACATTGGATTGGTGGCGAAAAGTACATCAAAATGAGTGAGTAGTATATATTAAATATAAATACTATAATATTTAATAATATGTTTAATATTTACAATAGACAATGATTATTTATATATCTTTGATTACTAGACACTTTAAAGGGAATATTTATTCAGAGCTTACGAGTTATTTAAAAAAAATGTTAAAGTATGGTTTTAAATATTTTTTGATAGCTTCTATTAAAAATTCAGTGATTTGATCGGTTTAATATTTTCTGATGTCTGACAAAGAATTGAGTTTCTAATTGGGATATTCTATTTTTATTGGCTTTTATTTTTCTTATTCTTTTTCCAGTGTACAAAGCCGTATTTTTGTTGGTGGCGGCGCTAGCGCAGGCGCGAGGTCAGGCCACGAGCCTGCAGGCCACTTTCGGCGCCGAACAGGTGGAGTTCAACATGGACTATACTTATTACGTCAATGTTGAAGTTACAGGTGAGAATTTAGAGCTCCCACACTTAAGTAAGAATTTGCATCGCATCGCAAATGTTTGTGACAAAATTCATAGTACGGAATGACATTGCGATGAGAAAGAAGTTCTGTGTGGGAGGCCTTATAGCGAGCAGAACGCCAAGTTTCCGTCATTTTTAACCTCTGACCAAAAAAGGGGTTTTAAGTTTGTGTTGTTGAAGATGAGTATGTCTGAGTGTAGCATCGATAGGCCACACACGCCAAAAGTTGCCACTATTTGGAAAACCGAGAATTATCTTAAACACTATCACATTAACAGCTGAAATATTAATTTTCTGATTTAATTCTTCTGATTGGCTAAATACATAGCTAGATCAGGCCCTGAGTACAATCCTTTTTTATGGCTCTAAATGCGTTACAATGAGTTACTGTTTGCCGCTCGAGGCGCTGTGTTCGCTAGTTATAACCCCATCGAGTTCGTAACTTGTGTCTTCAATTTTCAGGTACGGGTCTCGAAGCTGGTGACCAGCTACTAATAACTACGGATGCGGAGCACGTCGCCACGGGCGAGTGGAACTCCACCGCGGTGGTAACTGACACCAACCGGTTTACAGGCGTTGTGCGGGTGTATGGACATTTCCTCGGTAAGTTCAATCAATTTATTGGTAATATTAATGATATTGATATTTGATACATGTCTGCAAGTCAACGCTAGCTTTGACTTGACTCCGACTCTTTCTTAGTTGGTATATTAAATCCATATTTCTGTATTGTCCGATTTTCAAAAGGTAATATTGCAATTATTCAAATTAAAAAACACATTTTTTTAAATTTATTAAAGACTAAGGCCGGTATTAATAGTCAGTACTCAAGATGCATCTCGGTCTCAAGACACGGTTCAGGCTCTGTGATTGGTTGGCTGTCAAAATTTGGACCAATCATAGAGCCGAACCGCGTCTTGAGACCGAGATGTATCTTGAGTGCTGACTATTTTAAATACCAGCCTGATACTATTTTAGCCATGTGTACAGCGACATCTATTTTACTTCTTGTACACTACTAAAAGTTCAACAGATGGCGCTTTTTTGAAACATAAAATCATCATTTTCGATTTCTTGTAATAAACTATTATTAAGTCATATAACAGCTATTCTTACATTACAGGCAGAACTAATCTATACCTGGAACTTCTACGTGGTAATACACAAACCCCGATTCCGGGCTCCCTGGCCGTCATCATCATCAGACCGGTGCGAGTTATCGACTCCGTGTTCACTACTAGCGTCGCTGTGTTTGTGAGTATTTTGAGAAACGAGCAGATTAAGACCTGATGAAGGACAGTCATAACTCATAAGTTACTAGAGATATTGGATATTATCGGTTTTATATAAAGTTTGAAAAGTTTCTTTAAAAAGCATAACTTAACCAGAGCTTTATATGGAAAGTATTAGAATATTTTTAGAGGGACAGATCGTATTTTGTTATTTAGATTAGCATTTAGCACTATTGAATATAAGTACCTGACATATTTTATCCAGTATTTATTACAATATCCTCAGATAAATGTCTTTCGACATAAAGTTCATTGTACAGTTTCTTTGTAAAAAGTCGATTCCATTCCTTTCTCAAATTGAGCCTTAATGCAAGAGATGTCTATTGATAGATGTAATTTAAAGCTCAGGTAACAATATTTCCATGGTCAACTTATTATAGTTTTTAATTTCATTATTTACATTACAGGTATCACTAATCTTTATAAACTTCGGTTGCGCGATGCACTGGCCGACCGTGAAGAGTGTGCTACGACGACCAATAGGCCCGGCTATTGGGATGGTTGGACAGTTTCTGTTTATGCCCCTGGTAAGTCAGTAGCTTAACGACCGCAACTCCGTTGCGCCAAAATTCATTTATTGCGCGGGAACCGTACATTTCTCCGGGATAAAAAGTAACCTATGTCCTTTCCCGGGACTCAAAGTATCTCCATACCTTACAGCAAAATTGATTCAACGGTTTGGCCGTTAAGAGGTAACAAACAGACAGACACACGTATTTATAACGTGTACACGGCACAACGCGATGCTTCTAAAAATAAATATAAATGCTTAGCATTGTTTCACCGCTTTCACGTCGTGTTTTTTCGAAACCATGTTATTTCTTCGTTTCGGCTTTAGTAGCAAACTTAAAATTTTTATGTTAAGTTTGCTCTTAACAGTGAGTTTCTTATGCTAGTTCTTTTCGGCGGGTTAACTAACCTGGCCCGAACTGGTGTAGGTCACATTTTTTTATTTTTTAATGTGTAACAGATCAAGTAAAAATCCTAGGTTACATAAGTTTTTTAATATTAATCATCATCACCAGATGTCGTTCGGTATCGGCTACCTGATATTCCCGGACGCGGCGGACATGCGTCTGGGGATGTTCTTCACGGGCGTAGCGCCCGGGGGCGGCGCCTCCAACATATGGACCTTCATACTCGGCGGCAACCTGAACCTGTCGCTCGCTATGACGAGTTTATCGACGATCGCGTCTTTTGGTGAGTAGAATCTTGCTTTTTGGTAGGTGGGTAAAGGTGATCAGCTGTTTTAATGCCATGCAAGAGCCATCCACAGTAAATTTGTGACGTCACACTAGGGAGGGGGGCACCTTACAAATATGGCCCAAGGGGGGAGGAGGGGTCTCACAAATGTGACCAAAAAACCATGTGACAAGGGGAGGATGTCTAAAAACATGAAAATCATGTGATTTACTTAATGGATGGTCCCCAATGTCCTCTTTAATGTTTGCAAAAATATTGACAGGGACTGAGCTAGCCTTAATATCGCTTGTAGAGTTTATAATATTAGTATTTATTTTTAAACTATATTCTCAGCTAGATTATTGTTGTAATTAACGAAAAATTATATACTATAACGTATTGAAAACTTTAGCTTTCTTAATAATACGTCTCCAAGAGACAAGCACATCTTGTACAGTTTTTCGCTGAGTGAACAATGAACATACTCAATAAAAATACAAAACTATCAATTTCAGGTTTCATGCCAGCCTGGTTATTCTCGCTCGGCCAAGTAGTATTTCGCGACGCGAACATCGTGGTACCTTACGCGCGCATAGCCAGCTTTGTGGTCGGCCTGATCGTGCCGATGAGTATTGGGCTCGGCATGCAGCGATGGACGCCCAAGATTGCTGCCTTCATGGTCAGGATTCTGAAGGGATTCTCGACGCTACTTCTCCTGTTTATAATAGTGTTCGCGATAGTGACTAATCTGTATATCTTCGAGCTGTTTACTTGGCAGGTGAGTGAAAATGAAACGAAAGTAGTTGAAAGTAACTTTATAGCACAAACTAGTTGACGCCCGCAACTTCGTTGCGCCGGAATTCGTTTATCGCACCGGAACCGTACATTTTTCCGGGATAAGAAGTATTCCCGATGAAATTCGGTCCAGGGGTTTGGGTGTGAAGAGGTAACAGACAGACAGACACACTTTTGTATTTATAATATTATTATGGATTAGCAAAATACTAACAGCAATAAAGAGATGAATAAACGATAGAGCGAGACAGAACATAATGCAAAACGATAATAATATTTTTATGTGCGAGTAGTAAGAGTATTATTTAAAGAGATAGGACACACGTAGATGACAAACCGTTTACAACAAGAAAATTATTGTTCTGGATGTCTCAGAAGTGAGGACATAAACCTGACATCAAATATTAAAGTATTTCCTTATAACTATACGTCAACAAATGTTTTAAATGCGAAAGTGTGCCGTGTGTTTGTTGATTACCTCTTCATCCTTTTACCCCCTGAACCGATTTAGATGCTTGTTTTTTTTTAAGAAAAAAGATATTTCAAAGGTGGTCCCCTCATACACATGCCTATTTATATTTTCTACATTCCAGATCATAGTAGCCGGTATGGGTATACCGTGGCTGGGCTACATGTTTGGGTACGCTCTCGCCAAGATCTTTAAGCGGCCGCATCCCGACGCGCTCGCTATTTCCATAGAGACGGGCATACAGAACACCGGCATAGCGATATTCCTGCTCAGATACGCGCTGCCGCAGCCCGAGGCTGACCTCACTACAGGTATACATAGAGACGGGCATACAGAACACCGGCATCGCGATATTCCTGCTCAGATACGCGCTGCCGCAGCCCGAGGCTGACCTCACTACAGGTATACATAGAGACGGGCATACAGAACACCGGCATCGCGATATTCCTGCTCAGATACGCGCTGCCGCAGCCCGAGGCTGACCTCACTACAGGTATACATAGAGACGGGCATACAGAACACCGGCATCGCGATATTCCTGCTCAGATACGCGCTGCCGCAGCCCGAGGCTGACCTCACTACAGGTATACATAGAGACGGGCATACAGAACACCGGCATCGCGATATTCCTGCTCAGATACGCGCTGCCGCAGCCCGAGGCTGACCTCACTACAGGTATACATAGAGACGGGCATACAGAACACCGGCATCGCGATATTCCTGCTCAGATACGCGCTGCCGCAGCCCGAGGCTGACCTCACTACTGGTATACATAGAGACAGGCATACAGAACACCGGCATCGCGATATTCCTGCTCAGATACGCGCTGCCGCAGCCTGAGGCTGACCTTACTACAGGTATACGAACATTTTTATTTAAGGGCTAACCCACACGTACCACAACCACACCACGTCGCAACGACAAAATGCCGTCAAGCAGTGGTTATGTGTGAATGTTTGTAACGTTGTAATAATTAAAATATTTAAAATTGATTTTTTTTTACAAAATAATACCAAAATTATTAACTTATTAAACCTATTTTATAACTACGGAACTACAAAATATAACATTAAATCACTAAAACAATATAAATAATTCAAAAACTTAAATAACTAAAAAACTATATAAATTTTAATAACTTAAAATGCCTAGCGCCGTCTTAGCGCTCCTTACAGCAGCATTTTTGAGCCCGCGGACGGAATTATTCAAATCTGCCTTCGTTTTACGTTATCATTCGTTTTGTGACTCGATCGTCACACACGATTCGCTGCGGCAGAACACGACTTGAAGTCAAAGGAGACGCACGTTATTGCGCCCGATTATTTTAAATAACGTTCCTTTCGTAACGTTTCTTGTGTGTTTTTGTCAGAGTTTATTTAATCATCATTTTATAAGTTAATAATTTATTAGTGCCGTATTGTACCCCAGATTGGGGTTTCCAAGATCGGCTTGGCATTTGGTTCCGTGCCGCCATTTTGTGGCGTTGCTGCCATACGCGGTGGAAGCCCGAGGCCGCCATTTTGTTGCCGTGGCTGCTGTTGGAGCCGACCTGCTGGAGCCTGGCCGCCATCTCAACGCCCTGCAGGCCGTTTTCGTCCTCCGTGCTACAGCCAGGAGAGTACCTACCTGGGTTTCAAAAGTAATAAGACTTGCCCTGTTGAACTAAAAGACCCACGCCCTCACTTCTCACTTCATAAGGGCAATATTATAATCATTTGTAATTGTTTATTGTTAATATAATATAATTTTGTTCACGGGTCTCTGTCTTTTTTTTACTATTTTTTAGCACAGGGCCTACCCCGTGACACTGGCGCCCACACTTGGTTAGTTTAAACAGGTCTTATTGCTTTTTCCCAGCTTTTTGTAGTTTGTGCATGCCTGTGGCTTATTTTTGTAAAACGTTATTTTATTATATTTTTTGGTTTTTTCCGTTACTAAGGTGTACTTATTACCAATAGGTAGCTAAAATTGTAAATTTTATAATACCTTCTTTCCTTTTTTGTAATCGGCAAACCGTTAGTGCTTGGTTGGTAGTACACATTAGTAGCATTTTTTTTTATTATTTGCTGTTTTTTTTTTCTGATTTTATTTTTGTTTTCAAGAGAAAAAAAAACCAAACGTTAATTTTACTAAATATTGTAACAGATCGGAGATCGGTTTTAATTTTTTTTCTCTTGCTTTGTTTTTATTTTTGCTATTTATTTTTTGGTTTTGTTTTTTGTTTTGTGTGCAAATCATTAGTTGCTTACTAGCGAATTACCACTTACCACTCTTGTGTACAATACTCAACATTTAATCAAAAATGTTGCCGGTTAAATTTCTTTCGTTACAAAAATCAGAACTTGAATATGAGGTCCAGATTCGTGGTGCTACCGCTGCTTCTTCTGTGGAGGAATTGCGTAAGCAAATAGTTAAATTAGCGTCTGAATATCCGTCCGAACACATATTAGAGTCTCCGTTAGATACGCGTCAGGATCTTAAAGGCTGTTGTGAGGTTATAACTAAAATTCAAATGAATCTTGATATACCTGATCCCAGTGAACGCTTTTTTTTTATTATTTGCTGTTAGTGTCACGGGGTAGGCCCTGTGCTAAAAAATAGTAAAAAAAAGACAGAGACCCGTGAACAAAATTATATTATATTAACAATAAACAATTACAAATGATTATAATATTGCCCTTATGAAGTGAGAAGTGAGGGCGTGGGTCTTTTAGTTCAACAGGGCAAGTCTTATTACTTTTGAAACCCAGGTAGGTACTCTCCTGGCTGTAGCACGGAGGACGAAAACGGCCTGCAGGGCGTTGAGATGGCGGCCAGGCTCCAGCAGGTCGGCTCCAACAGCAGCCACGGCAACAAAATGGCGGCCTCGGGCTTCCACCGCGTATGGCAGCAACGCCACAAAATGGCGGCACGGAACCAAATGCCAAGCCGATCTTGGAAACCCCAATCTGGGGTACAATACGGCACTAATAAATTATTAACTTATAAAATGATGATTAAATAAACTCTGACAAAAACACACAAGAAACGTTACGAAAGGAACGTTATTTAAAATAATCGGGCGCAATAACGTGCGTCTCCTTTGACTTCAAGTCGTGTTCTGCCGCAGCGAATCGTGTGTGACGATCGAGTCACAAAACGAATGATAACGTAAAACGAAGGCAGATTTGAATAATTCCGTCCGCGGGCTCAAAAATGCTGCTGTAAGGAGCGCTAAGACGGCGCTAGGCATTTTAAGTTATTAAAATTTATATAGTTTTTTAGTTATTTAAGTTTTTGAATTATTTATATTGTTTTAGTGATTTAATGTTATATTTTGTAGTTCCGTAGTTATAAAATAGGTTTAATAAGTTAATAATTTTGGTATTATTTTGTAAAAAAAAATCAATTTTAAATATTTTAATTATTACAACGTTACATGTTGTCGCTGCAGCTTTTTGTAGTATATGGTGCCGACAAAATGTCGACGTGGTTGCGTCGTCGCCAGTAGTTGTGATGTGGTTACGTACAAAACTCAATAAAGTTATTAGAGATTCGCCAGATGACGCTAGTGAATAGTGATACAACTTTTGACTTTAAAATTGAATACCTTTGGTATGTAATTGTGTTTTTTCATACTCAAATAATAATTTGATTAAGTACCTAATATAATTATATTTACCTGGCTTTTTATATTATGTTTTGTTGTTTCCAGTGGTGCCAGTGTCGGCCGCCATCATGACTCCCGTGCCGATGATGATGATCTACACGTACCAGAAGATCGCTGCCTGGTGAGTTTACTATTGTATAACCAAATTATGGTATCGTACAGGAACAATTTACAGGGTTTCACAAAACTAAGTGATATTAATACACTGTGAAAGGAGCAACGCTAAAAGGCCAAATTTTTTTCACTTTTGTACGAGTTAAAAAAGTTAAGGGTGAAAAAAATAGGTATTTCAGCGCTGCTACTTTCACAGTGAATTCTCTACATGGAACACGTACACACCCTAACTGTGTTACTTATAAACCGAGTATAAAAGTAATACTCAGTATAAACTTGGAATAAGCAAAATCGCGACTCATAAACCAGGTATATCTTATACCTAGTTTAGGGTTGGTGTAAATCCCATACAAATGTTATACCAACGTTATTCCAACCCCTGCCCTAGTTTAACCTCGATATAACTTGGGTTGACAGTTCACATTTCGTAACATAGCCAGAGTATTTTATAAATAAAACTTTTATAATAATTTGTGGTTCGAAAGGATTTCATTTAAAATATCGCTTTTCTAAACATGGTTAAATCGACTATTTGATGGCGCAATATCAATCTACTTACAAGTTACAACGTATTTGAAAAAGTTATGAAAACACTTCCAAAATATTGTTACGGATACGGACACGTGGTGCCATCTAGCGTCGGTTCAGCGAACTTACCAAGGGAACACAGGCAACGTAAATCCCCTACTCGATACCAGATGGCGCTAGGTGTATGTACCTACGAGTAGTTTCTAGAAATATCTCATACTTGTTTACGCATATCGGGTTTATTCTGGGATGTTCCGGAATTTTCTGAGATTCGATCCAGCCCGTATAAATAGTCGCAGACAGTCCTGCCGGCAATTCAGTTTCGTCTGAGCGATCTTCGAGGCGACTTCGAAGCGAAAACAAGTGATCAATAGTGAGTGATTGTGATTGTGATAGTGACTCGGCTACGACAGTGATAGTGCTCAGTGATTTGGACTTGATGATTTGTGTTAGCTTGTGTTTGTGAATAATGTCTTCAAGAGAGTCACCAGGTCTTTCTCTCCGAATCATCGAACCCTAGCACGTAACAATATGTTGATTTTTTTTCTTATCCCTCGATCGCGGATTCTTGTAAATCTATTGTTATTCTATTGTTGTCGCGATCACCGGTGCTGTTATGTGGCTTGATTAGTTAAGGCACTAGGTGATGCTAATAAAATAAGGCCCGTGTAGAGTAAATAGCGGGAAAACTATTATATTCTTGTTACTTGTGCATGATTATAATTTATGAATATCTAATGATATCTAATAATTATTTCACCAACATTACCCATTAAAAACAATACACAAACTATCACAAACACAACAGCACTCTTTCACATTCACGGCAAAACTCCCATCTGTTGATTTATTTACAGCTGTTAACAGAATTCACAGTCAAAAACCGACTTTTTAACTTTTTTTATTCAATACTATTGTCTCTTTGCGGCGTTGCCGTCTTGTGCTTCGGGAATAGCGGTGGTATAGTTATGACAACCTTTTACAGAGTTTATGAGTTAGAAAGTAATGTAAGGTTATTCCAAATCTATATCGAGTATAACTATTCCTAGTATAAGCTTGGAATATCCTAAGTATAGTCAATTTTTATAAGTAACACCGTAAGGGCCTAAAGTTTTGTTACTTACACCTTGTAGAAAAACATTTAGATTTTAGTCTCGGCATAGACGAATGGGAACGGACATAGCTGGATACTTTTATTCCGAAAAAATGTACGGTTTTCGCGATAAACGAATTTTAAAATGAAGGGGCTTATTAATTTATGTTTTCGAATTAAATCTCAAATAATTTCTGAGACTGAGAATTCAAAACTACAATTATCTAATTACGATTATTTATTTTTCCAGCATCAGAAATAGAAACAATCCAAAAGGTGGAGAAACTACACAAGAAGTAGAAAATACGACGGAAAAAATTGAAAACCCCAACGAAGTACAAGTTGAACCATCAAGAAGCTCAGAGGAGAAATATTAACTTTAAGACTATTTATTTAAGTTAAAAGTGATACAGGATACTCAAAATATATTTATGTAAAAGTTATACGTTTGTTTGCTTTTTAGATTTTAAAGGAAAAGCTAGGCAAAACTACAGGCAAAATTAAAGAGTAGCATGAATGGAAGTGGTTGATACTACGGTCTGACAAAAAACGGCGTAACAATTTCAGTTCCGGTATTTTTTAAATTTTAAAGGAAAACAGCAACTCGTTTATAACTTATATGGCCCCGCTATTTTACTTTATATTATTGCCATTTATTGCATGCAATCACTGAGGAGTCACAAGTGCATTCATACCACCATGTATTATTTTCCTCTATGCATACCACTGACCTGGCATGTATAATGGAGGTCAGTGATTCATACACTTTCAATTTAATTTCTGGCCTTAAAACACTAAAAAAGTTACCTATCAATCAAGCAACCAAATGACGTAACCTCATTTTCAAAATCTACATGGCATCCACGCAATAGAAACCAGAAACAGTAAATCAACAGTAAATATTCAATAAAATTCTAGGAACAGCTAGTAACACAGTATTCCCTGAAATTATCCTAACAGAAGCCGGTACCAAAAAAATTACCTTAAAAGATTAAATATTCTTCCAATAAAATACAACTTGGCATAACCTCTTCGAGTACCTTTATAACTTGGCATAACTTCTTCGAGTACCTTTATAACTGGGCATTAAACTTCTTCGGGTTTCTAAAGTTAATATAAAAATGGTGAAAGTGGCATACGATCCACCAACGGCAAGGTTTCCTTACCGTATTAGAAGGCGGTTCAACGTGCTGAGTGAACCCAAACGTGTCGAGGATACAGAGAGCTTGCCCGATGTGACTGAGGCCGGCGTGAGACGCTCAGCTCTGAGGTACCAAGGTTCTGATAGAGTAAATGACGTCGCTTTGCCTAAGATCAGGTAACGTACATTATACCTACTATAATACTAGATGTCGCTCGCAACTCCGTTGCGCCAAAAGACGTGTATCGCGCGAGAACCGCACATTTTCCGAGATGAAAAGTATTCAATATCATTTCCCGGGACTGATAACTTTCGACAAAATCAGTTCACCAGTTCGTGCCTGTAGAGGTAACAGACAGACCGACAGACACACTTTCGCCTTTATAATATTAGTATATTGTATTAACAACTCAACAGTACGTCTGTCTTTCTGACTCTATCTATTGGTCTGTTATATTTCTGTGAGACACTATCTTTCTGTCAGTTACCTCTTAATTCTTCGATTGCGGATTCTTGCAAATCTCAATAGATTTCTATTGTTGTTGCGGTCACCGGTGTCCTTATGGGGCTTGATGGCTTATCACTGCTGCTGAACTGATTTTGTTGCTTATGGACTCCTTGAGTTCCGGGAAGGATATAAAACAGTTTTTATCCCAGAAAAATCTACGGTTGCCCAACTACGGGCTCTACATCGTTTTGAGTCGTGATAAAACAATAGATATAGTTCTGTTGGTGTCGCAATTTAGGTCTGAAATTTAATATGAATTACAAAATGCTTCATAAAAACTACGTTAATAACTCCTAATATTCATTTAATAATAAAAACTGTTTTCAGAAAACTGCTTATCTTGCGCAAAATGTACAAAAACAGATTCAGTCCGGATAGACTGGAGAAGATAGACAGAATGATCGAAGCAGCCAATGCGACGATTTACACCAAGCTAGCAAACGCCGTCATAGATCTGAAGAATCAGGTCATATTCTAGTTAGATTTTACAGTCAAAGAATGTTAAATTTTAGATTTCATTTATTTATGAAACAAGTCGTTAGTCGCCGCTAGGCTGGGTTTCTCTTTCTGGCAAAGACAAGGCAATAGTTACAATAGTTAATGACTTCACAAACGATTACTTACTTAATGTTAATGTTGAAACATAAAATAAAAACTTTTAATTACCATTTACTAAATAAGCGTAGCCTTCGGATCCATGCGGTACGCAGCACGCGGCGCGCGTACAAGCTAGCGATTGGTCCATATTTTGGGCAATCGTCGCGCATCGCTAGGATTGTCGATTGTTTGGTGCCACATATAAATAGAGGCACCAAACCCCAAGTAAGCAGTGGTTGTTTCAAACGTAGTGATTATATTATTCTCTTTGGTTGTTTCGGTCTCGACTCTCCGATGCCAGGACGCGGTCGCTGCTTGCCGTGATGGCGCCTTTTCACTGGTCGATAGGGCACGCATGCGGGGTGCGTGAGATTTCTGAAACGCATGCCAATCAAATTGCGCCATTAGTTGTCATAAACTCCCCGTATGCTGTATACCGCACGAGTTAACGACTAATGAAAATGCGCCCTAAGGGCATTAAATGATGTTTTAAAGTCTGATAACAAATAAATAATAAGCAGGGCATGGACGACAGGCGACGCGGGTGGACGGAGAGCGACTGGCGGAAGCACATGGAGTATATCAACCACATCGCACGACCGAAGGAGCCGCCAACTCCACCGCCAGTCATGGTTAGTTGACACTTGGTAGTTGGTTGGCTTTGAATCAGGCGGTCCGACTGCTCGTTATGTCATAATAGAACTAACAATAGATCACTAATCAGATGGATCGTTGTTGGCAGATAAAAAAATATTATAAGTCGGTTTTCTGTAAAGTCGGTTTACTGACGATAGTTGAACTACTATCGTCAGTAGAACTTCAACTATCCTTAACCCCTTAACCCTCGCTTCCGAATCTCTATAAATAGAAACAAACTTTTTCGACTGTAACCTAAAGTTATTTCGATGTATTTCTTTCAAATGATTGTCTAAAAATATTTATAATGAGTAAAATAAACTATTCGAAATACAAAACGCTACAAGCATTCGTGAAATCCAGTAAAATCTTCGAACAAAGCACAAGTCATACCTTGACACGTAGGAAATAGAGCACAATTTTGAATAGCCGAAATAATACTAATAGCTCACAGATTGTTTATTTATTTTTCATTCAGAGTGTGGTCAATGTATCAAAGGTCATAACTAACCAAACTTCTTCATACAAAAGTATTCTCTAAGTCATCGAAATACGTAATATGTATAATCGAAACAAAGAGCGCAGCCCAGGTGGGCCTTACGGTTGTTGAAAAACTTGAAACTGTAAATGGAACGCCTCAGAGCTGCTGTCAGCGAGGCAACGCCGCATGAACTGTCATGTTTTTCGAGCGCGCACCCCATATCGAATTATAAGACGTTATCACGTCAAAAACACTTTGGATTTGCTGCGTGTATACGCATAAAATGAAACCTGATACTGCCACACGGCTTTTTTCAGTTTCATTTTGTTTTTGATTTCCAACAGCGAGGACCACGTAAGTCCCTCAAGGATCTCCTGCCGCGCCTCAACAGGATGAGCCGCATGCCGGAGTTCAAGGAGTATCGCCGACTGTCGCAGGAGTCCTGGTACAGGGCGCCGGGAAAGGTCAGCCAACTTGTAAATGCAGTCATCTAGTTGTGTTCGCCAGCCAAGTTGTTGTTAGGCGCTTTTTCGCGTATTATTTGAAAAGATGCTGGTCTAGCTGATATTTTTGGGAAATCGTTATTCGTTAGTGATGTATTTTAGAGGTTCTTTATAAGATTTTTGCCTTTTTTGGTATCTTAAAAACTTATGAACAGCTATCGCCGACTATCGCAGGAGACCCGTTTATCTATTTAAATGACGGCAAAAATAACTGACTATGATTATTACATTTTTCAGGTGTCGGAAGCCGCGCTCAAGTACAACATATCGGAGCGGACCAAGAAGCTAGCTGTTCCTAGAGTTGTACAGACATACTTCTAGCCATACCAGCACCAAACCATAGACTAAGCAATACACAATGCAATAAACCTATACAACTGAATTGTTTTTTTTTTTAATTAGAAACTTAGTTATAGTTACGGAAAAAGGATAAAGGCATAAAAGCTAAACTGTGAGTGAACGAGAGAGATAATATATTATATTTGCCTCTTCGCTTTTCTCTAAGATTGCTATAGTTTTAAGTGCAAAATTACTATCAACATTCAACATTGTTAACAATCTAAAAGGAATTTATAATGCAATAAAGTATATTTCTACGTTAAATTGGACTCCGAGTTATTATATCTAAGGACGCTTCTCTATTCTATAAGTCCTAACTCGGAGACTTGAATACAGTGATTTCATCATTAGATTATTACTTATCAGTTATCACTTAACAGCTTATTTCGTAAAAAATAAAAATATTTTAAAACAATATAATGTCAATTTATTTACACAATTTGGTAACAGTTCATTAAATACTTAAAACAATACTGTCTATAGCGCTATTACAGATCACATTTTGGTAATAAATAAATGGTTCTAGGGTTTTTTGCTATTGTACGGAAGCATTTCACATCCCTATATATTATAATTTTTTATTAATATCTATAGTTGGTTTTAAAACATTTTTAATTCATTTTTCGTTTTCAAAGTCAGCTTGAATGTAAAAAAAAGATTTTATATGCAAGAGAATGCGACGGAAGGCACATTTCTATAATTTTCTACGTAAATTGGCTATTGAAATATTATTCTAAAATCTCTGCCGTTTGCCAAATTTTACGCAATACACAGATACAAAATATTAATAGCCAATATTACTTACCGAACATACATGTATAGTTTGTTGATTTCAGAATAGATCATTTTCATCAACGTTCTATGGGTATAAATATTTTTACATTGTTACATAACTTTCAGTACACAATATTCATTAAGTATGTCTTTTGGGAAAACCAGACCACTACGCGTAACTGTATGGTAATCGTATAATTTTTACAAAGTAACTATAATAGCACGATCACCATTGAAAATCCCTGAACAAATTAATATGCCATTGCATTCCTGCCAATCAATCAGACCGCAACGCGACGCGAATATGCATTTCTAAATTTACGTAATGAATTGACAGATCTCGTGAGCGTGAGACATCTTGCAAATCTGTCAAATCAGTACAAACTTAGAAATGCAGCTACGGGTCGCGTTGCGGTCTGAATTGACCATTATACTTAACTTTCTTGACATCTCGATCAAAATATACTGAAACAGAGTCCTTTACTATAGGGATGTAAAACGTTACATGTGTGTGTGTGTTTACATGAGGCAGTGTATGACGGCGTAGGTGAAGTCCTTGGTGGTGGACTGTCCGCCGAGATCCTTCGTCCTCACCTTGCCGTCTGTTAGCACCCTGAAATTTAAAAAAGGATATTTTTTTAACTAATAAAAATTAAACCTCTATGACGTAGGTTACACGTTCAATTTGACATCAGTCTGAGACTGACTTTAGATTGATGACAGATTGCTAAAAGTATCCAGAAATGATCCAGAAATGAACAAGTTGATTGACGGTCGACTGTCAATCAACTCCTGCACTTCACAGCATAGCTTACTTGTTGATAGCGGCTTTGATCTTGACGGCGTATGGGTGCAGGTTGACGTGAGACAGCATTTTCGCCGAGCACAGCAGCATGGCTGTCGGGTTAGCGATGTTCTTGCCCACCGCGCCGGAGAATATGTGGCGCGCGCCCTGGAATATGCAAAATTGTGAGCATATTCATCTGTAATAGTAGATCAAAACATTCACAGACTTTATTTGACGTTAACGCACTTGTTATGAAACATAGAGGACTAAAAATGTGACTGTACTTCGCAACACCGCGCTGCATCAGAGCGACGCGACACTTCACCTTTTAGGGCCGCCCTACACCGGAATGACAGCGGCGCGGCGAGGCGAGCACTTTCAGTGTCATATTATGATTTTAAACTTTATCTGCATTATGTAATACATAGTCTCGCTTGTGAAATCGCGTAAACTTATCAAGCGATACTATGTATTACAATAATGAGGATAAAGTTTAAAATCATATGACACTGAAAGTGCTCGCCGCGCCGCTGCCATTCCGGTTTGGCGCGGCCCTTATAGACCTAATGTGTTGTGTAGCGTAGTGCGGATTTGACGTGGCTGACGTCGAGAAAGTCCTGCTCGTCTGTGTGACTTAATGGCATTTTTCTAAATGGTTGCGTGAGTTCTGTTGGTAACGGGTCAATCCTTGTATTTGTTGTACGTTGCTCAAGCTGCTGTACAGATTAGGGGTTGCCGTACACGTCGAGCAGGTAGGTACTGTACCAGTACATCATCAGAGAAATGAAGACGGACCAGTTATTTGGTCGGATTATGTCAAGCCCAGCTAACAGTTTATGAGTAACGTTAATTTGATATGACCAGACCAAATAACGAAAGACTATGCCTTTTTTTGATAGAGCCTGTTCGAAAACCGCGCCCTAGCACTAATGTCCGCGATGTTGCCGTACAGATTGGGCATGACCACAGACATAGATCAAGATAGATACCGCATGTCGCTCCATTTGTATGAATTTTTCCTACCTACTGTGACGTACCGATGATAAGAAACATGACCATTACCTAGGCCAACATTTCTATTTGAATTTCTACAGCTTAATACGGCACTTTTAGGCATTTAAGCATTTTTAAAATTCCGATTCACGTCCGATAGCAGACAAAAGAACAGCCTTTCGAAAGACGCGCATTGCTCATCGTTTGGGAACGCGAAATGGCAGGCGAAGTACTATCAGAAAAGTTGATTCCCATGCAGATCGGGGACCTAAGTAGTTTGGTTGCGTTTACGTCAAACCCAGCCGACAGATCACAATTAACATTGAATTGACATATTCGACCAAATAACGTTGGTCTATCAACTGCATAGGAATCAATTTCCTCGATGGTACATACACATGCGGTGTCTATCTTGATCTATGTCTGTGGGCGTGAGTCGTGACCATCACACTGTACAAGATGGCGGCTATACTTGTAGCGGTGTACCTGCTCGAAGACCGCGCACTCGGCGCTGTAGGAGGCGCCGGCGACGACCCCGGCGCCGCCCACCAGCCCGCTGGCGAGGTTGTCCACGATGTTGCCGTACAGGTTGGGCGTGACCATCACGTCGAACTGGTTGGGGTTGGAGACCATCTGCATCGTGCAGTTGTCCACTATCATCTTCTCGAACTGGATGCGCGGATACAGCTTCGCGATCTGTAAATATTTAATGACCAAATTTGAAAATGTAGTTCAGAGAAAATAAACGGCCCAGACGTCTATAATTATTGTGCTTAAGTCGAATTTACATAAGAAAACTAGTGTTTTATGTTACAACATAAAACACTACAATGAGCTTCATAAAAGTAATTGCAGCACATTTGAGACTACATTAAAACTAGATCACGCCCGCACCTCCATTACGCCAAAGTTCGTTTATCGCGCAGGAACCGTACATTCTTCCGGGATAAAAAGTATCCTATATGTTTTCCCGTGTCTCAAAGTATCTTCATACCAAATTGCAGCGAAATCAGTTCAGTATGTTGGGCGTGAAGAGGTAACAGACAGACAGTCACACTTTCGCATTTATAATAATATGTATATTTGTATGTAAGTATGGATAAAAAGTGTTGTGAAGAATTACTTTAAAGCTTTATTGGGCGATGCGAAATTTGTCATACAACAATTGGTGGTTAACATTCTTACCCCATCTTCACCGCATAGGACATTACCGCTGCGGCCTAGCCGCTAGTGCGCTATTGGCCTTAGTCTTATTAAAGTGCCAATAATAGGTCTGCCAATAATTGGGTATTACCTCCTCACAGCTCCTCAAGAACAGACCATCTCCTAGCTTCATGATGTTGGCCTTGTGGACGGCAGTCACCTTCTTACGGCCCATCTTCACAGCGTAGTCAAACGCGAACTTAGCAATGCGCTCTGACTTGGCCGCTGTGATGATCTTCAGACATTCCACCACGCCTGGAATTGAAAATTATGTGGTTAATTTACGTATATACACACGATAACACATAAAAATATGAATAATATTGAAAGTCTGAATCGCAGATAATGTTATTGATTAAAACATGCTAGTATTTTATGTGTTTTAATAAATACTTCAAAATTGAGTTCCAAAATTCTACCCGAACATACATACTTATACACATACAGAGCAAGTTAAATAAAATCTTTTAAAAATTAAGATGGTCACAATTTTGACTTTCGAAAAGTTTAAAAAAGTTATGTCAAAATATTGACATTAACTTTTTAAACTGTTTTAAAAAGTTCAAACGTCAAAGTTGTGACCATGAGCCTCTGCATGAGCTATCCATGAGCAATGAAGTTCGTGTTCATCAAAGTTACCGAACAAGTGCGAAGGTTCTATATTCGGCTGTCTTTTTTTCTAAACTCACCAGGCACAGACTCGTGCTCCAACGCGGAGTACTCTCCCTCCGTCTGCTCTCTGATGATGATGCAGTCCACGTCGTGATGACGGCACTTCACGTTGGGCAGGGATTTGACGTGGACGACATTGGCGTAGAGGTCGAGGGCATTACGGAGCTTCATGTTGAGGGTCTGCAGCTCACCCGTATGGGAGAAGTCGGGAGTGGCTAGGATGCCCTGGGGAAATGGAGATTTGAGAAGTTGTAGTGAAAATGTTTAAGTTGAAAAGAAAATTATCAGAGTCAATACTCAATTCAGACCGCAACGCGACGCGTATATGCATTTCTAAATTTGTATTGAATTGACAGACCTCAATTGCGTGAGACGTCATGCAATGACGTCTCACGCAATTGAGGTCTGTGAAATCCATACTTTAGAAATGCATCTATACGCGTCGCGTAGCGGTCTGAATTGGCCCTTATACTCGACGTAAAACAATTGTTTAAAGCATGGTTATCACTTATCACATATTTTTAGGGAACATTTTGGGACTCAAATCTCAATTTAACTAAAATCGTTTCAGCAGTTTATGCATGAACAGGTCACAGACAGCGAAACTTGCGAATATTAGCATATGTATTTAATAATTAAATAAATAACAATGATAATGTAAGATGTGGGAATAATTTAGTTGATCCACAAATTAGTAGTACCAAATATTATGAAATACAATTGCTGGGAAGCTGCATTGTCTATACTCTACTGATTGTTAAACCCTGTACTGAAGTTAGCTGGTAGTTGGTACTTATAGCACAGGTTTATCCTATTTTAAGCATCAGCAGAACATTAAATGTGTACAACACAGCCTGAACTTTCTGTATCATGTAAAAATTATAACGAAACTTATGTAATTTGAGCAAATAAATAACTTTTTACTTTACTTCTATAGTGTTGTCACTATAGAAGTAAAGTAAAAAAGTTATTTATTTGCTCAAATTACATAAGTATAAATTATAATATCAATAACATAAAATCAAAATTATAAGGAACCTAATCACCTGCAGTCTCTTATGTTGAGTGAGTGAGTGCATAAGTGAGAAATCACATAAGGGTCAATTCAGACCGCAATGCGATGCGCAGATGAATTTCTAAATTTGTATGAATTTGACAGATTTGCAAGACGCTTTGCAAGACGCGCATCCGCGCGTCGCGTTACGGTCTGATCTGACCCTTAGAGTGGATTGCACAAACTAACTTTAACTTTAACTGTAACTTTAACTTTAACCTTAACCTTAACTTTGACAACAGTGCAAAATGTCAAATTTCTGGTTAAAATTAAATATGGCGTCCAAACACCCCATATGCTCATACGACATCTGTCAAATTTTGCGGTTAAAGTTAAAGCTAAAAGGACGCCATATTTAACTTTAACTTTAACTTTTATCACGCCTCTGGTGCAACGGAGCCTTAATCGTCAAGTATTTGCGCATTGCAAGTAGTGCGGTTAGGATAGATCTGCCATCGCTTTATCTGATTTCTGACAATCTTAAGCTATGAATAGATAGCTTAAAATTATCATTATATACCCTATACCAGGGGCTCAAAAACGGTGCGTTGCAAAGGCAAGAGGGGCGCCGCGCCGTGAGTCGATCCTCCATCATTATCCGAAACCACAAATATTATAAATTAAAATTATAATATGAATTATAAAAATCATAAATGTATGAATTATCTTATATATAAAATTCTCGTGTCACAATGTTAGTCCACGAACTCCTCCGAAACGGCTTTACTGATTTTTACCAAATTTTATATGCACATTCAGTATGTCTGAGAATCGGCTACTCGGTACTTATTATATTGATAAGTGCATTTGTTGAATAAATAATAGTAAATTATTACAACTCGAGACTGAGGGCGACCACTGTTTGTGCGACGGGACGGGACGGGACGTTGCCATGGTACACATACTATGTCACTTCAATAAAATAATATGGCAAAGCAACGTTTGCCGGGACAGCTAGTATTATTATAACTATTAAGTTATGGCCATACCTTGATACAGATCTTGTTCCTGGCGATGGAGCCGACGACGTCCTCGATGGGCGCGCTGAGGGTGGGGTTCACCTCCGAGAAGAAGAACGACTCGAAGTCCACGGGGATGTTCGCCGCCTGAACATTCAACTTTATAAGTATAGCATTATTAGGGTTACGTACCCAAAGGGTATATAAACGGGTTACGGGACCCTATTGAGACTTCGATGTCTGTTGGTCTGTCTGTGAGATACAGCCTGGAGAGGCTGTATCACAAGAATCGCCATAGCTTCTGAAAGGCGAATGCTCAAAGGTGGTACCAATTTGTCTCATGCGTCATTGCCTTTTTTTCTCGTATCATGGTAAGGAACCCTTCGTGCTAGTGTCCAACTCACACTTGGCCGATTTTTATTCTTGTCGTGAATGCAAACATAAGGTCTATGTATATCTCTATGTATATGAAGTAAAAGATTTATACCTTGAACACCTCCTGTACGGAGTACACAAGTTCAGGACCAACTCCATCTCCAGGGATCAGGGTGCACTTGATGCGACCCTCCTTACTTGTTTGCTGGACATACAAATTTATATTATACTCTCTATATAATATATAGTAGAGAGAATCTTGTGTGTAAAGTGGTTACATAGTTAAGTTTGCAGAGGGTCATCAGTGCAAAATGTACTTGTTTCAATTGGTTTATGTGAAGTGTGTGTACATTATTTCAACACTTGCATTGACAACTTACTACAAACGTAAGGACTCCATTCCACCGCGGCGCACGGAGAAACTACGCACGAGCGTCAACTTGTAAGAAAATATATTGACTGTGTCCACTGCAACCCACGGACACGCTACGCACGAATTGACTCAAGTCAAAGAAATAAATCCGTGCACGGCCACGCGTGCGCGTGGCCGTGCACAGCGTGCGCCGCGATGGAACGGAGCCTTAAAGCAAATAAGCTGTAGTGTGGCATAGTAAAATCTGTTACAGTTTTACTTTACATAATTACAATAAAATTTACAAAATTTGGTTCATTCTCAAACTACTTGTTGAAATAAATAATACATTTTAGTTTCCTAAGATTTCTGACTATATCACATTTATAAAAGTATCTTATTGAGATCTTAAATCTTGATAATTATTTGATATCCAGATAATGGACTATTAAAATAGATGCATTAAATCCAATCCGTAAAGAAAAATGGCCTTAAAATAAGAAATCACTCTTCTTAGTTGTCTGCTCTGGGCACAGTAAATTCGTCTTGCTTCTATTTTTCCATATCGAGGAAAATAAACCTTTAAAACAGTACACATAAAATATAATAATACAGAGATATTTAAAAATATGTTTTTACAACAAATTATAATATACAGAGGGATTTCACAAACACATAGTTATATTGTTACAATGCATTTGGACAACACAAAGACTTGCATTGAACACATTTCACAAATTTTTAATCTCAATCAGTAAAATAAATTGAAAACAGAAAGTTACATTCTTTACTCTGTTTAATTTGGTAACATTATAGATCAAATGAGCTTCACTTACATTGAGATCAAAACAGAATAACATGTATAATATTAAAATACTCATATATTGATATAATGTATAAAATAAATTAAATTGAATAGGAGTATATCACTGATAGAGATTACAAATCTGAAGTACAGTGTGCTGTGGGGGGCATGCAGTTACACCCTTTACCTTAAGTAAGATGTACAAGGATGAGAAAAGACAGCCACACAGCTTGTATTTTGTTGCTGTGGCATCGCAATGACATTCTTAAAAAGGTCTTAGCAACACTAAACACATTTTGATAGGTCGAAACTCTAAAACTCACTTTATATTATCAAGAATAAATCAAGAAGATTTGTTTACTTACAATTAAATTACAGTAATTTGAGAATCAAAAATTATTGTTTTAGCTTTAGTTATCCTTGTAATCCCTTGTTATAGATATCAAGCACATATCCCATTGCATAGTGAATCTTAAAATTCTTTAATAAAGTGATTTATAATACAAAATGAGTATCTTATTATACTCTTATAGTCTAGATTGGGATATGTCCCTGATACTTTCTATTACCTTGTAAAACACATGCTATAACATAAATACAAAAGTTTATACAACAATTATTTTACTCTTAAAGTTTTAGAACTTTATGTTGTTTCCATTATTTCCCAATATAAATTATTTGCATGGTTCATAACTGTTGGACGGTGATTATAATATAATTTTTATTTTGGCATGCTTACCATGGTCACCGAGGAAAGGTTTTCCTCTAAGAAAATAAAATTGAATAAGTACCAATTTCTCTCCTTCCCTACTATGGTCATGTTATGTTTGCTGATGTCATGTGGAGCCAATACCTATGTCAGTGTTTCCCAAACTTTTTGGGACCACGACCAATCTACAAGAAAGTTTAAAGTTTGCGGCCCACCTTGTGTCACGAAGACAAAAAAGTAGTAGTATGTTGCTGCCGCAGCAATTACCTGTTAATTCTTTTTGTAGTTCACCACCATATCATCATCGTCAGTCTTACTTACAATTACGTTTGCATTATAATTTGCCCCGCCCCGTCCCACACGCACCCACGACGACGAACGAACAAGTAAAAATATGACAATCGAACGAGTATGACAATTATCCTATAGTTTCAGGGCCCACCCAAAATCTACTCGCGACTCACCAGTGAGACCCACACTTTGGGAAATACTGACCTATGTCATAATCTTGATGTACCAACCATGCTTGCCCTTTTAAAATGGATACCCATGATGATTTGAAGATGTTAAAAATAATAACTGAGTAAAATAATTGTTTTAACACCAAATAAAATCATGCATACAATAACAGGATTTTCTTACATTCTAGAAGAGACTGGACTGTTGAAAAAGCTAGCGAGCTAGCTGACTATACAAAATAATAATCATTTCAAACAATTTTGAATTTTGATACAAAATCTAAAAATATAACCAATATTTCTTAATAATAATAACATCAAAAGTATTCTTAAAAATCAATATTGAATTTTTATACAGATTCCAAATAACATTGCCAATACAATATTATACTGTAATTTTTAGTATACACATTCATTGAAACAATTTAGAATTTAATGCCAATTTAAAAATTTAAGTTTTTCATGTAGAATTGTAAGAAAGCAATGAAACAAAATTCTATTGAATTTAGGTAGAGCTCTTCTTAACTTTTCTTTTATCAACAATTTATTCAAAACTTTATGACTTTGTATTACTTAGCTCATGTTATTGTATACCTCTATCTATTGTGGGTATCACAGACACAAGAAATTTTCAACCGGCTGCCGATTGGGGATTGATGGGTTAACCTATCGAGCCCCATAAGATCACCGATGATCGCGACAACAATAGAATAAGAATAGATTTCCAGGATTGAATGATTAATACGTCATGTATATTTTATTTGTAAGTATTCTTATTAGACATTGTAATTTACAAGTAAGTAATAATTTGTCTACCAGTTTACCTTGTATTCTACAAGGTATATTAAGGATATATCATAAAAGAGCTGTATTTTTGTTTCATTGCCTCAAGGATGAAGTTGATTAGTTCAGAGTTAGTATTCTCACCAGGGTGCTGATCGATAATGGCGCGAAACATACGTTTTTGTCGGCGTTTACCGCGGTTGTGTGTAACCCTTTACCGACATGTTGGGAACCCTGAAAAAATTAACCAACATTAACGAATGATGATCATGGAAGATCACGTGAGGTTATTTGATATCCTACTGATATATTGCGTCTCAAGAGCAAATAAATTAGACTTAACACTACATTGCTATGAAATTTTATTAAGTTTTAAACTCAAATATACGTCGAAAATTAAAAAACAAGGAAAATTATTTGACCAAGAATGTTACGAAACCGTTTTCAGATAGCTCATTTCTTTCGAAATGAACAAAGAAAGAAAGACATCTAAATGAAAATATTACCTGCACTACGGTACGAAATAGATTTCTAGTGATAAGAGACATTTTATTTTAGCAAAAACCTTTTAAAAGGCTTATTTTAAAATGTTATTTTTGGCTGCCCCAGACGTTTACGCCAAAATTTGGCCAAAATGTCAGCTGTCAAATGTCAGTTTTACTGTCACTGTCAAGTGTCAACATATGATTGTTTTTTTTAATTAAAACTCCTATACGCAAAAGGATTAATAAATGATATTTGACTTTGGACTTTGGAGACGTGGAGACTACGCACAAAACCAGCCTGGTAAGGTGTAAACTTGGAGTAAACTGTAAACACAGTCGGTCCATACTCAATATTCCATAGTCGGTCCAACATGTTTAAAAATTAAAAAAAAAACTAAAAAGAATTTTCTGTCATTGCAAGAATTTGAAAAGCGGAAAAATTGATTTTACGTCATTTTCCGAGGTCTTGTGACGGCGCAACATTTGAACTTTATATACTGATAAATCTTGTGTTGCGGTGATAATACACAAAAATTATGATTGCTAGTGCGCTCTAGCTTCGGTAATTAATATTTAATATCAAATAAATAATATATAATAAACAAAGACCGATCAAAAGGTAAGTGTTTTAATCCATTACTTTTACTCACTTCTACGATAGTTTTATCAATCTTCATTTAACAAAAATATCGCATTATATTGGTAATAATCAGTTAACTTCTACGTTAAACAGGTAAAATGATATTTGTAATAATCCCATAGCTATGCAAGAAGCCAATTTCATTCATGATTTCAGGTTTTACGCATGGTATTGATTTATGCTTTTCGTGTATAAAGACGATGAAATAAAGCCGAGATAATAGGTTCAATAGGTCAGGGCATTGCTAGGAATATTGAGCATAGATAGTTCGCTTATCAATAATTAGTTAATTGCTTAAAAATATTACACTCATGTTTATGTAATAGTTAAGTACTTAATATTTTAGTGTACAGTAGAAAGTCTTTTGTAGACGACGAAATCTGTAATTTTTAATTTAGAGGTAAGAATTTCGTTACTATAATTTACTAATAAGTTAATTTTATTGTCGCTTATTTAATTTTGTTAAAATATCGTACCTATGGTTATAATAAACTTGGAGACTCAGGAAAGAACATAGGTATATATACCTACCTAGGTAAATAGTTTTTAGACGAAATTTTTCGCGAGTAGGTAAACCGTATAAAGTTCGGTAATATCTTTTATTATTATAGGAATCGCTTGGGTAACAACTTACAAGTTACAAGCCGCTAAATAGGTACCTTCCTATTGTTTTCCATGATATGCGTAAATAAATACATATTATGTTGAGAGTTGTTTGTTCTTCATCTCTAGATAAGTTGAACAAATAACATGCCGGGACAAGTCCTTGATTATGGTCATGCAAAATATTAGATAATATTATAAGTATTGCTTATGGAGTATGATATAAATGAGCAGGCATATCGCTTGATGGTAATAGTGATTATCTTCACCCGCAGATTAAATAACATAACAAATATCCACTCAGGGTCTCCAGACTCCAGTACCCTTACTAACTCAAACATATTATGAAACAAAATTTACGCACTTTTTTTTTAATTTCAGCAAATCAAAATGGCCAACATAGACATCGACAAGCCGCGTTACGACCAAAGCACGTACACGGGTCGAGCGAAACACTTCCTCCAGCTGACCAACCCCCTCAATATACTGGCCACGAACAAGCAGCTTGATGAGGCTAAGCATATCGTAGATGAGTTCAGGTGAGTGATGTCTTATATTATATAGCATGTAATGAGTAATCGTTCATCAGTGGCGGCCCAAGGCCGCAAGGAGGTGGCAAACAGGGCAATCGTCCGGGGCCTCGCTGATGTAGGGATCTCGCAAGGTATTTTTTCGAAAGACAAAGGGCAACGCAAAGACCTGCCGCCACGCAAATGATCTTCCGCCCGGGGCCTCACAATGGATAAGGCCGCCACTGTCTTTTATTTCATCTTGTCCCCAATATGAAAATACTAACGTATTTGGTAACCTACGGTCTATTATACCACCACATACAGTTAAGGTAGAAAATATTGTTTTTTGTACACAGGGCTATTAAAGATACACTGGTCGATCAATTCAAAAATATTGTGTTCTAATTTTAACTTTCTTTTTTCAGAAAAACGCGCAAATTGCCACCCGGCTACGATGAGGATAAGTTATGGGCGTCCAAGTACTTGTACGACAGCGCGTACCATCCCGACACTGGCGAGAAGATGTTCGTGCTGGGGAGGATGGCTGCGCAGGCGCCGATGAATACTATTATTACTGGATGTAAGATTTAAACAGTCTATATGTAATTAATTAGTGACGACAGACAGACATGACGAGTCCTTAAGGGCGAGGCCAAACGAGCGTAATTTTGTGAGTCGTGAGCCGCAGAATTTCTGCAGGGTAGAATTTTTTTCATACAATTAATGACAACTCATTTTGAGTCGCCGTGTGAATCAAACATGACTTTTACTACGAAACTGAATGCAACAGACTTCTGCCCGGCAGAAATTCTGCGGCTCACGACTCACAAATTACGCTCGTTTGGCTTCGCCCTAAGGGTTTCGTTTTTGCTATTTGGCTACGGAACTCAAATAAATATTCCTTTTTTTTATACAAGATACGCTTTGCCCGATATTCGCCTGGATTTCTGCATTAACGACTGCAGAGTTATCGAAATCTACGATCGGAAAAATTTGAATTCATACTGCTTATCGATATTCTGCCTTTAAAAGTCACAGACAGACTAAGAATAATTATGTTCTACTAATTTCTGCACCAACCTGACCTTTTACAGCAGGACTAGCTCGTAAGTTTTGCGTTGCAAGCGACAAGCGTGCTATGGAGCGCGCTATGCTCGGAGTTTCTTTGGCGGATAAGCTTTGTAATGAAACAATTCGTCAAAGAACTAAAGTCACCAACATAGTGCAGAGAATCAGTACGCTGAAGTGGAACTGGGCTGGTCACGTAGATCGTACAACAGACGATCACTGGAGTAAACTTACCCTGGAATGGAGACCAAGGCTGGGAAATCGGGGTGTAGGTTCCATCTAACCATAACTACCATCCAACTAGGTGGGACGACGATCTCCGTTTAGCGGGCCCATTGTTGGATGCGAGTAGCAGGAGATCGGTCATCTTGACGTTCATTGAGAGAGGCCTATGTCCAGCAGTGGACGAATATAGGCCGATATGATATATGACGAATTTTTGCACCAATATTTAAATATACACCCTATACCCGGAGTAACACGGTCCATCTGATAGGGTCTAGGAGACCTTGCCTTAACTAATTAAGATTTTGTGTGCAGGCATGATAACGTTCTACAAGACGACACGAGCGACGGTGTTCTGGCAGTGGGTGAATCAGACGTTCAACGCTGTAGTCAACTACACCAACCGCAGCGGGGACGCGCCTCTCTCTATGACGTGAGTACAGTGACGGGTTAATTTACATAGCTAGGAGGTCTGTTAGACCATCTCTTACTAATCACGCGCCACCTAAAATAGTTTTTAAGCTTAGGGTTATTGATTTTAAATTATTAATTGATAATGAAATGAAAATATTTATTTCTAAATAGGTTCACAAAGTTAACCTACATGAGGCAGCTACCACCGGTTCGGGAACTAGCCCGGCGAGAATTAGAGCCGGCGGCGTAAGAAACTCGCACGAGTGACGAGGCCACCTTTTCCATCACCTTTTATCAAACTGATAAGTTTTAAAACAAATATTATGATTTATATTATATCTACTTTAATTATGAATTTCGTCATTTGTCTCAATTCCTCTCATTTTCATGCATTTTCAGTCAGCTCTTCGCGTCGTACTGTGCGGCGTGCGGAGGCGCGCTAACTACGGCGCTCTACCTCAATAGCAAAGTTAAGGTAAGTGTTAAATATGGGTAAAAAAAAAACATTTACGTTGAATACCAGTGAAGGCCTAAACCTAAAAAAATCTATATTAATATTATAAATGCGAAAGTATCTCTGTCTATCTGTCTGTCTCGCTTTCAGGCCAAAACTACTGAACCGATTGTAATGAAATTTTGTACACCGATAGTCTAAAGTCTGAGAAAGGACATAGGCTACTTTTTAACTGGACAAAAGTGTTGTAAGGGGGTGAAAATGCGTAAATTTGTTCAAATTAAGTTAGTTCCAAAAATTCATAATATATGGCGCTGTGCGTCTCCTACATCACGCTATTGCTTACACAAACGTCTTTCTATAAGAGGTGGTATCATCTTGTATTAGGTTTTAGATTTTTTCGATTGTTATTATGTACTCTTTTACGTTATTAAACAACTCAGCACTTTATCTATGTAGTGAGTAGTGACGTAACCTTAAACCTATCAATGATAAATATTAAATAGTTTATGGCAAAAGTTGTGTAATTGGGGGGCTAAATATACTTTAAAATTTGGCATAAATAAAGTTTAATTTTAAAAAATGAAATAAGTTATGTGCACACTGCACAGCTATTTTTGGGTGTTTTGATTTGAGGGGTACCAGGGGTTTTTTTTATAAAAGCTTTTGACACCAATTTTGTTGACATCGCGCGCTATAAACTGAAGTCCACGCGGACGAAGTCGCGAGCAACAGCTAGTAATCTTATATATCCTGCCCGTCCAGTCTCCGCGTCTACGTTGGACCGTAAGGTCCAGGCCACAACAGCAACCTTTGAATAGCAATGTAGTTTTTTGCGATGCGACGCCGCAACACAGTGTTGTGCTGGGCTGGGCCTGTAGACAACTGGCAAAACGCTAACGCCTCACGCTAACGCCTAACGCTAACGCTAGCGCTACTAAATGTATGCGATTTGACATAAGTCATCGCTTCGCTAGCGAATACTAATGTCAAATCCATACATTTTGTAGCGCTAGCGTTAGCGTTAGCGTTAGCGTTTTGCCAGTTGTCTATGGGGACTGGCCGTAATGCTCCAGCGTGGAAATAGGCGTATTATAGTTATTAAGGACTTTATATCTCGCAAAACACTCTGTAAAAAAAATAATTTAAACATCAAAAGGAAGGTTTTAATCATTTTTTGCCCTGGCAACATTAAACTTGATTTTTTTGCTGTTTTTCACAATGTATGTAAAGGTGTTCATTTAAATCAGCACAAAATAAATAAACACAAATTAGACCGTATGAGAAGTTACCTATTTCATTTTGCCAAAATCCAAAATATAAAACATAATATTATCAACGTTATTAGGGACTAGGGAGTCCATACTCTGTCTGTTTTTGCGGACAAATCCCGTTTTTTGAAAAGAAAAAAAATGCAAATTGTAATTTATAGTTATCAATCATGTAACATAAAGGGTGCAATTCACATAGATTTTGTAGATAATTTAAATGTGGTTTTATGCAGTTTTATCGCGATAAAATAATTATAATCACACGATTGATGAATGATCCACATGAATATGTTGTTCGTGGACATTTGCGATAAATACAAATGATTAGTTATAATATTCTAATATAATATTAGCAGTTACTTTAAAAGGTCATTGTTCTCCGAAAAAAATGTTTCTTTCATTTTAAATGATAATAATATCTTTATGATAATAGCCAGACTAGAATTTGAAAAACATATACATAATATTACGAAATCAGTCACATTATTAATTTCAAATAATTTAAAAGAATAAGGACTGCTGCACTCAAAACGTAGACTTAATATAAGACCCTCCTATCTTTAAAAATATCGGGACTGTGTAAACGGACGTTATTTAAGATGCGTAATAGTTTTTATAAAAATTGGGGGGTAAACGAGCAAACGGGTCACCTGATGGAAAGCAACTACCGTCGCACATGGACCTTATACAATGCAGGTTTGTACTCGTGAATTGTGCTTGTCAAGTCACTTTTTGTATCAGACAAAGACAGCACATTTTGTAACTAAAACGTCTCTAATATACCTACTGTGTATTAATCTAGTGTGGATCTTTGTAGGTATCAGCAGTGGCGTATATCTTATTATCTATACTCTATAGAGTATATGACGACCTCTGTGACTCAATTGGTGGGCTGTTGGTAGCTCAAGTCGCGGGTTCGAATCCCGCCGACGGAACAAAAAGTTTTCAAAGTTCCTGGGTGATGGGTGTGTATTAAATATGTGTATCATATTATAATAAAAATCTTAAATATATGTATAGACTATAGTATAAAAGTATTAAATATATTTCCGTTGTCTGATACCCGGCCGTATCTAACACAAGTCCTTCAGGTAGGTACTTACCACGCGGCTAGACTGACATGTGGTGTAAAGCGTCCATAGATATTATTATATTATTATATGGTGGTGGCCACGGATATGTTATACTCGTAGTTACGCTACTGGATATCGTAATAAGGGATTACAACTATAAGTATAAAATATGAAGTCTTACGATTGCACTCATTGAATTAATAAATCTTCATTAAGCTATCGATGGTTCACACAAATCACACTTTAAAAAGGTGAAAGATAAGTCAGCTTTCATACGATTCTCTGGAATTACGATTTATTTTGAGTATAATAATAATAATTGTGCCCCCACACCGGTTTCGGTGATTGTGACCGGTTTCATTGAAACCAGGCGTATTAGTTATAACACAGGAGCTATATATCTTATAGTGCCCAAGTGTGTGCGCAGTACATAAAATAACTTTTTTGCGTCTTTACTAATATTATGAAGAAGTATTAAATCTTGTGACGTTGTTTATCGTGTTAAAACTCTTTAATTAATAGAAAGCCCCCTTGTCTGTAAAATTTTAATGATTAAAAAAAGATTTTTCTACTTTGTAAGCGGACGAAGCTGTGGGCAGCATATAGTTTATGTTTATTATATTTTAAAACTTATAAGATGCGTCTCCATTCTCCAGAATATAACAGTTACAAACAGTGTAGTCACGTAAATAAATAATGTTATCGCCAAGTAAACATACGTCAGGAGGTGTGTCGCTTTATTTCCATAACTTATGAAAAAACCTATTCTTATCTCAAGGCTTCACAATGTTTTCGTTATAATTTTCTACACGTTTCCCCCACGTATGTGACACGTAGATATGTAAATATGCCTCCGTACCCGAAGAGTAAAAACTGGCCGTCTGTCTGTCTCCCAGACTGTATCTCAAGAACCGCTATAGCTAGACTTCTGAATCTGTTGCCGACTTGCCGCTATAAAAACAAATACTGAAAACAAAATAAAATTAATATTTATGGGGACTCCCATACAACAAACGTGATTTTTTCAGCCTTTCTCGCTCTATATCAGTAATATGGTAAGCAATTTTTCACACATTCTTTTGTTTTATGTGTACTTTAATATTTAATAATAATAATATTAAAATAAAATAAAAATTTAAGGAGGGCTCCTATACAAAAAACACAATTTTTGCCTAATTTTGCTCTGTATCGGTATGGAACCCTTCGTGAGCGAGTTCGACTCGCACTTGGCCGATTTTTTAAATGTTACATTGCATACATATACTGTGGTGTCAAAACAAGATGCAGTGAAACTCGGCACTCAACTACTTGGCCAAAATGGTAGAGGTCTGTTTTCGACTGTACCAATTTGTACAGAATATAACTTGAAGGTGTACCTATAGCTAGACTGTACAAAACTATCAGTATATTGTTTGTCCTATTGAAATTAGGAGTTCTATAATGCTTTGAAAATGACTAGCCCAGAGTCTCAGAGGCGTTGGCCAGTCATGTTATGGGCCGTCCTAGCGAGTAGAGACTAGAGTGGCGAGACAGTGCTCTCGGCCAAGCGCATATTATGTAATATAGTGCTCGGCCGAGAGCACTGTCTCGCCACTCTACTTGGTAGGTTCATGTGGGTGTAATCAGGCCTTACTCCTTGAGATGCAATTATTGGCAATCAATAAAAAATCAACTACTCCAAGCGTATGATATCAATCTGTAAGCGATATGCATATTGTCAATATGATTGTTTGTTTGTATAAACATAGATATGATCATTACAGCGTGAGCGCCCAGTTATCATGAAAATGCTAATGATAGAGCAAATATTTATATTGACATATCGTTGTGATTCTATTGATTTCACTTAGAACTGTCCACGTCATAGACACTGCCCATTTGCTGTAGAATATAATATTATTATTTAAATGTCATTTGCGCAATGCGAAAGCAAGCCAAATAATTGTAGATACCTACTTATTCTCAAAATCACCCATATACGCCAAGTCTGGGATAAAAGCTCTTACGTTGTATATCAACTTCTTTAGTTTTGAACCTGATGACATCCGCAAATTTCCGCAAGTTGCGCTAAAATTCGTTTATCGCTCACCGTACCTTTTTCCGGGATAAACAGTATCCTAGATGTCCTTTCCCGGGACACGAAGTATCTCCAAACCAAATAGAAAAATCTGTTCTGCGGTCTAAGAGGTAACCGACCGACAGACACTTTCGTATTTATTATACTAGAATGGATGATATAATAATATGTACAACACTGCAGACTTTTTTAAACAAATTTCTTAAATAATGAAAAATTTAAATATTTCAGAACATGAAAAATCCGTTGTACGCGCGACTGGTGCCGTTTGCGGCAGTCTGCGGTGCTAACTTCATCAACATTCCCATGATGAGGAGCGGGTAAGTTGAACCTGCTGAAATGAGAGTTTTCGATATATTATCATCTGCCACCAGATCTGCCACCACTTGTGGAAGCTACAACTCGACAAGGCTTTAAATGAACGTGGGCGGGAGCGCTGCTGATAAAGGAGAACTGTCAAAAATTACGTTTTTGTATTATGGCAGCGTTAGTTCCTTTTTTCGCACGTTCATTTAAAGCCTTGTCGAGCTTTCGTGACTTAAGACAGCTGTTTGACACGATAGACCCTACGGCTGCATTGCGCCACAAAACCCTCATTCGGTTTATTACGTTGACATAAGCCACAAAGATCCCAGACAGACTAACTGCTAGCATACTGTGTCTGTATAAGGCTAGGCGGCACAAAAATCTAATAACTCGATATTAGACTCGTTTTATCTATTTATGCTAATTTTGTGAAACAAAATTCTGCAGACAAATTAATTCAAACTCAAGAAAAAAATGAAAATATATAAGCTAACCACAGGCTAGCGCTGAGGATTTTCATCATTTTAGCCCAAGAGACCTCGGGGCTCTCACGCAGTATATTCAGGTGTAAATTTTTTTTGCATTTACAGAGAGATTATCAATGGCACGCCTGTTTTCACGGCGGAAGGCGACCGCATCGGCGACTCGCGGCACGCGGCGGTATACGGCATCACGCTCGTCTGCCTGTCCAGGGTCTTGATGGCCGTGCCTGGGATGAGTGAGTAGATAATATTCTCACTAATATCATAAATAATAAAATGTGTCTGTCAATAAAGCTATAAAGACACTTGGAGATCCGAGGAAGGACAAAAAATAGATTTTATTCCAGGATTTTGGTGTAACGCGAATAATTATAATATAACGTAGTTGCGGGTAAAGATCTAATTATGCTTAAAAGCAGTGGTTGTGAAAAAATTGCAATGCTTGTCTTGTTGTCACGATTGATACAGAAATTACTAAAGAGGGGAATACAGCCTTGTAACAGACGAGAGGACAAAGAGACATACAGTGATGTCTCGTAAATCGTAATAGTCCCCTTTTTACCCCTTGAGTGTAGAACTTCAAAAAATATTAAAATACTTATGTTCGAAATTATATTTTTCCAGCTCTGACTCCAGTCCTAACAAACGCGGCGCTGCGTCGTGGGATCCTAGGCGCGCGTGCGGTTGCGCCGTTCCAGTTGGCGTTGGTTGGGTTGTGCGTTACCTTTGCGACGCCAATGTGCTGCGCGCTGTTCGAGCAGCGAGCTTCGTTGCCTGTTGGCAGCCTGGACTCGCATTTGAAGGTGAGTGGTCATAGACCCCGCGTTCCATTTAGCGTTATAAACGATCAAAACGCTCAAAATGCTTGCTATTTTGAGCGTTTTAATCGTTTTTAACGCGGGGAGAGAGGTTTGTAATGTGAAATTTTTCTGAAAAACTGTTTGGAAATTAAAAAAAACAATTTACCAGTGCTCGGCATCGAACCTAGTACCTTAAGTGAGAACTACTTAAGTGAACTACATATAACTTACAACAACATCCGTGAGTACTTAAACTCACGGATTTTGTCGCGAACCACTTTTTTCTGTTCCTTTTTTTCCAAAGTAATTATTAATAGTTTCAGGAAATAATTAATAAAATTTTACAGCCAATTAAAAAATCTCCAAAAAGAAAAAAAAACACAAAATCTTGGAATGTGGTAACAGTACCTACGCAATTTTTTTTTGTTTAGATTTTTGCAATGTTACATTTTTTTTATTTAATTTTTGTATTATTTTACAGGAGGTAGTTGAGAAGAAATATAATAATGTGAAAGAGGTATACTTCAACAAGGGATTGTAAATAAAGTCAATTAGATGTACCTACTAAATCTAGATGAAACAAAATATGTTATATTTATTTTATGCTGACTCATTAAGTCAATTGTTTTTGTTTTTTTTTTCTAGAGTCTGTGACAGGCTGCTTTGAGAAATATTTTTTTAAATATTATGTAATAATAATTATTTCAAAATTTGTCTTGATTTTAAAAGCTATTTGCATACAATAATTGATCTGATTTTAGACTGTGAACATGTATTTTTAAAATTAAGTAAATGATTGTTGTTGCCTATTTTCTTGCTTAGGAAAAATTTGTATAGATATTAGTCTATAGTTCTATACTATAGGTACCTATGTCAATTTATATTTTCCAAACTGCCATAATGCTCAAACATATAGATACCTACTTATCATAAGTATAAGGATACCCAAAGCTATAAGAGCGGGCCATGCTCTTTTGCGTTGTGTTGAGACTTGAGATTTGAGATCAACGCGTTGTACTGTCGCGGTCGCTTGTATTGTGATGTCGTGCGTCGTAGCAACGCAAATATGTAATACCATGCGTTTTTCTATTGCGACGAATGCAACACAACAGAGCTGTATAGCTTTGCTTCTGTTTGTTAATAAAATTATGAAGACAACTTACCAAAGCGCCAATCTATGTATGAATCTTAAACAATAACACATGCTAACGTATCAGAAAATGAGATTATAAATAAAATAGATTTTTAAAAAGCAATAATGTGCAATCACTAGGTTAAGTTTATTTGTAAAATTGTTTTTGTTATTGTTAAACAGTTGAAGTACCTTAGATGTTATATTGTTATGCGCATGTTATACTTTTGTTGTTGAATTTATTTGTAACGATTTCAAGTAAGTAATAATTTTGTTATCAAAGCTTTTTGTTACGGTTTTAAGAAATTAGGACATTCCGTGCGTTAATTGTAATAATTGTTTTAACTTATAAGTTACATTCCAAAGAATATACCTAACATTTAAAATATTTAACCGACTTTCATAAGGAAGGAGGTTATATGTTCGGCTGTGGATATTTTATTAACTGCTATCGTAGTAAAAAGTTAATATCTATATTTTATTTCGTTAATGAATAAATATTTTTTTGGGTTATATTTTGAAAAAAAATTTATTTGCTAGGGTGACCATGTACTACCCAAGTTTCCGGAATCTGAAATTCTAAACTGATTTTACACTATCAAATAGGCAAATCGTATATACGTATAAAACATACAAATTACAATATGTAGCAATCCATTTGAATAATAAGGGGTTAATAACATTTGGTTTTGCGTCAATTTCTATTATATATGACTTATGTATGAAGCTCAATCGTTTATATTAGCAATATTCTTGTGTAATGAAATGCGCTGTTTTAAAATGTCGTAAGGTTAATTCCTAAAACGCAATTATAAAATCCAAAGTCTTCGTAAAATATTGTTGTTTTACAGTACTTTGGCCTATTGCTAAACGCACTGTTTTTTTTAACACAAATTAACTTTAAATGAACACAAAGTCCGAAGCTTTACTTCTACACAGTGGCGTAACTATACTCTGGGGCCCGTGGCAAATTGATAAGGCCCCATCTTATAATCTCTTGGACAGGGCCCTCTTAGAACGGAGGCATTTTGCCAGCCCTGCCACTCTAATATTACGCCACTGCTTTTACATTCCTTATGACTTTTGTAAGCAATATGAAATGTTTGTCTGTGAACGGAGTGACAATAACTATCCTAAAGTGTGTTGTTGATTATTATGTGTAATAAAGTTATGAATTTACATATATTAGTATTATTTAACAACATTCCTGAATAGGAGTTGGAAAATTTTAACTTTGCTGCGCATCCACTGAATCGGAATCAACATTCCCTTTTAGTACAATCCGAGAAGTTGATTCATAGGCAGACCGCAGACCATCGTGATTTGGTCGCGTTAAGTCAAACCTAGCCGACGGATCACGACTTACATTGAATAATTACATACTCCGACTAAATGACGTAGGTCTATGTTCAGCTTGTTGCCAACTTGTAAAAACAAAGGAAAGGAGTGTTAAAGTTAAATTATTGGCTATTGCATGAAAGCAAGACTGAGAAAAATAAAAAGTGTAATTTAGCAAAATTATAGTATATTTGCTTTGCTTATATTATACTCATACATAATATGGCATAAAATAAAATTATTATTCATAAATACTATTATTACATTTACAAATCATCATTTGAAACATTACTTACATTATGTCGCCATCTAGTGGCAAAACTAAAGCAAGGAAAAGCGTATTTACAAGTTATAAAACTACGAAAAAACAATTACTTATAAGTCATTAAAATGCCACGATATTAACCTTAAAATAATTATAGCTACACAAAATAAGACTAGATATAGTAGTTCCTTCATTTTACCTTTAACGAATATTCCAAATGCATCTTTGAAATAATAGTTTAATTTATAAATACAATGATAGGTACAAGATACAAATCTCACCATTTTACACTTAAGTAACTCAAAAACCGTTTATAGCTGGTCGCATATTAGTCAGCACCGTACGTGTCGTACGCGACGAACGCGCCGCATAGCACACGAAATGCGGCGCGTACGGTGCGGACGAATGTGCGAGGTTTCACATCATTTCATATAACGAATTCTAAAATGCGGCACGTTCGCGTGCGATCACCTTATAAGTTACTTCAAACATAAATGCAGTTTTTACACCACTAATATATATTCTATTTTTGTAAGGCTTTTTCACTTTTATATTGCGAGGGACAACGCCCCAGACACTTTCAATACAATAACACATCTGTTATCTGTAACTCCTCTGGTACTACGCTTACGTTTCTAATCTTATATCCAACTCGCGATGGGCTTTCGTAATACTCACTCGTCGAAACACATTGAAACGTAAAAGTAATTCGGTCAGCTTATTTAAGAAAATAATATGAATTTAAATAATAAAAGCCTCTGCATACCTTCTTATTTTCAAGCATTCTATGTGATTTATTTTGTTAGCGCTTACTTAACTTTTTAAAAGTTTAAACGTCAACATTTTGACATTTACATAATATTAAGGTGAGAACTGACTGCCGCGCAGGCGCACGCGGCACATCAAGTTTCAGAACATGAAGTATCGCCGATCGCGTCGTGTAGCGTTTTAAAAACGTGAATTTGATGTTATACAAACGTCAGTAGCTCTACCATGAGTTTAAAGCTATAGTATTTATACCGACTACGTAAATTATTAGAGTGGAAAATATCACAGCGCCTCTAGCGGTCATATATGGAACTAAAATCGTGACTTTACAATAAATACGAATCGAGTAAAAACTCTAGCTAGCGACCATAGTTTTAAGCAGTTTCTCATGCACAATCGGTACCCAGTTCTATGAAACGTGAAGTATCGCGTCATGTCCTTTTAGTGCGGTCTCGCCTTTATAATCAAAAACATAGACAATGATGAAAAAAAACTAATACTCATCACTCGTTATAAGTGATATACGCGTTGAGGTAATCATGCGTCTCGTTCACAATCGGTATTTTGGTGATTGTCGGCAATTTCGCCGGCATCATGGTGGTAAGTATCGTACTTGCCGTCTCGATTTCGTCCTTATGTCGGCGTCTCCTGTTGTTCTTATTCCATGGTGCGTACGGTATTTTTAAATGTACGGTCTGGACGTGTAATTTCATGGCGGTCCGTTGCGAGAATCGACGGAAGCAGTGCGGGCACTCGTGCGGTTTCTCGCCCGTGTGGACCTGTTTGAAAAAAGTTTTATATATCACTTGCTGTCCCGGCAAACGTTTCTTTGCCATAATATAAAGTATTTCGCCCATATTATTTTATTGAAGTGACTAAATAAGTATGTCGCCATGGCAACGTCGATCGCTATCCCGTCGCACAAACTTAATGGTCGCCGTCAGTCTCAGCTTGTAATAATTTACTATTATTTATTCAACAAATGCACTAATCAATATATACCCAGTAGGCGATTCTCAGACCTACTGAATGTGCATATAAAATTTGGTAAAATTCAGTAAAGCCGTTTCGGAGGAGTTCGTGGACTAACATTGTGACACGAGAATTTTATATATAAGAAGAAGAAGATAATTTTATTTTAAAGTAACATAATATTATCATTAATGCTGCTCTCATATTGCTGTTAAAAATGTTTACTATGGGTTAAATCAGACGGCAACGTGATGCTTACAGCTCGACAAGACTTTAAATGAACGTGGCGAAAAAAGAAACGCTGCCATCATACAAAAACGCAATTTTTGACAGTTCTTTGACTAAAATCGGTTGTTTTTGTTTTTGAGGTTTTTGTAATATATTTTTTTTCTGTTTATTTCACATTTAGGCAAAGTATATTATTCTAAATTTTTTGTAGTTTTATATTTTATTCTTTTTGTTGATTTTGATTTATTGCTAGCTTTAAATATTGTGATACCTTTGGTCCCAGCAGAAAACCAGTGCAGCAGACTGGAAGTCGCTGTTAATGCTGAGCTGGGTCCAGTTGTGATGTCACACAATTTAATATTATTGTAATTTTGTGTTCTTTTTTTTTGTGTATTTTTGTAATAATTTAATATTGTGTTGTGTGATTGTCAAAATAAAATTTTCTTATTCTTATTCTCCTTCACCAGCAGCGCTTCTGCCCACGTTCATTAATAAATTTCTATGGATTTGATAGATTTCAACTGCGTAGGCGTCATGCATATCTGTCAATTCAATACAAATTTTGAAATGCATCTACGCGTCACGTTGCGGTTTGAATTGACCCTAAGGTTTCAGAAATATTACAATATACATTTTTTTTAATGTATATTCCTTCAAGCCTCATAAGAGCACCGGTGATCGCGACAACAATAGAATATAATATTCCAAGATATTCCAAATATTGCTAGGTAGGATTAGTAAACATTTTAAAACAAATGTTAACAAAGTTGAAAAACATGTTGTTAGTGTCTCAAAAACCACCTCTCGTTTCTCGATATTATGCGTATGCGCGTGCGTACGTGATGTGCGTATAAAAAAAAAGTATGTATACGCACCACTATGTGCCTGTCTCGGTTGCTGGGCATGCTGAAGCGGCGCTCGCAGTGCGGGCACGCGAACGGCTTCTCGCGCGTATGCGTCCGCATGTGCGTCAGAAGGTTCGAGTATTGCTGGAACATTCGAATTTTTTGTGAGTATTACTAAGTTTTTTTTTAATATAAAATTAGGGGGCAAAACGAGAAAACGGGTCACCTGATTGAAAGCAAATACCATCGCACAGGTAACTCGCAACATCAGAAGTGTTGTAAGAGCGTTGCCGGCGTTTTAAGAGGGGATACTCTCTTCTTTAAAGTTTTCAGGGCGTTTTGGTCCTATTGAATATTTGAATACTATTGGCGATGTAGACCAAGACCAATAATTTTGAAAACAAAAAAAAAATCACAGTAGGATGAAACCCATTACAAAAGGAGGAGAATATTATAAAAATTAAGGGAAAAATAATTTACGGGCGATCTGAGTTAGGGAAAAGTGTGGGGGGAGGTTTTAAGGGGGAAAATCGGTTTATCTCGATTTCTGGCAAAACTAATATTCCTATGAAGAAAAGCCAAATGGCAAAGTTGTAGGTAAGAAAAAGATCTAAATCTTTTGTATTTACACTTTTTTCCATAACCTCAAAATTTATGTGAAAATTTCAAAAAAACATGTTTTTGGTTTTTTATTTATATCTTTCACAAAATTGTTTTTTTTTTCGCAAAATTTGGTTATAACATACATTTTCAAGTCCCAAATACGCTGTCATTTATTTGAAAGATTTAATATAGATAGAAATATTTATTTTTTCACCTTATTTTGAATTTAAATCGAAAAAATACCCTAATTTTCAATCGGAAATTCGACCGTCAAAATATCAGGTTTTTAAAAAAAATTGTAATGCTCTTTATTCGTTAAAGTCTCTATTTTCCGATGATGTAAAAAATATATATTACAGGATAGTAAATCTTCTCAGAAAATGCAAAAAATCGAAAAAAAACTCTAATCCGAAAATCCTTTATTAATCATTATGAAAAATCTATACATATAATAAAACTGTAGAAATGAAGATTCTGTACATTAAAGATATTCAAAAAATAATAAGCGGAGGGTGTCACTACATCGCTATAGAAGCCAAAACTGTGGTCAGTTTTTTGTCTGTCTGTCTGTCTGTCTGTCTGTCTGTCTGTATGTTTGTTCCACTATCACACGAAAACTACTGATCCGATTTGAATGCGATTTTCGCAGATATATTTGTCTTCTTCCAACTTAACATATGGTTTATAAAAAAAAATCCCCCCACCCCTCTAAAGGGACGAAAGAGGGGGTCAGCTTTGTATAATACTTTTGCTTTAACACGAAAACTACTGATCCGATGTACCATCGAGGAAATTGATTCCTATGCAGTTGATAGACCAACGTTATTTGGTCGAATATGTCAATTCAATGTTAATTGTGATCTGTCGGCTGGGTTTGACGTAACGCAACTAAACTACTTAGGTCCCCGATCTGCATAGGAATCAACTTCTCTGATAGTACATGCGGTGTTCACAGATATATTTGCCTTCTTCCAACTCAACATCTGGTGTATAAAAATTACCCCCCCAAATCAGATTTTGTATCAACCTATTTTCTTTAATGGACATACTTCATATTATTATTAACTGTTTTTCCAACTTAAAATCTGGTGTATAACATTTTTCCCCCCACCCCTCTTAGGGGACAAAAGAGGGGATAAGATTTTGTATCAACTGATGAAGTAAAAATACTTTAAATGGCAAAACAACGTTTACCGGGACAGCTAGTTTATATAAAAATGTGAATACTGCAATTAGTTTTAATTTAAAAGTTGATTTATTTCATTATAATTACATTTCTGTCATAGAAAATATCATTATATATAAATACTAGCTGTCCCGGCAAACGTTTCTTTGCCATAATATTATAAAGTAAGTATATCGCCCGTATTATTTTATTGAAGTTACTAAATAAAGTATGTCACCATGGCAACGTTCATCGCTATCATAGTCGTCGTTTTTCTCGAGTTGTAATAATTTACTATTATTTATTCAACAAATGCACTTATCAATATAATAAGTACCGAGTAGCCGATTCTCAGACCTACTGAATATGCATATAAAATTTGTTAAAAATCAGTAAAGCCGTTTCGGAGGAGTTCGTGGACTAACATTGTGACACGAGAATTTTATATATAAGATAAATGTAAATCTATACTCATAAAATAACATGTCCTGACTGACTTATCATCGCTGAGCAAAAACTGTTTCGATTTTTTGCATTTTCTGAGAAGATTTACTATAGTGTAATATTATTTTTTTTTCATCATCGGAAAGTAGAGATTTCAACGAATAGAGAGCATTACAATTTTTATTAAAAAGCTGATATTTTGACAGTCGAATTTTCGATTGAAAATTAGGGTATTTTTTCGATTTAAATTCAAAATAAGGTGATAAAATAAATATTTCTAATCAAATAAATGGCAGCGTATTTGGGAGTTGAAAATGTAAGTTATCACTAAATTTCGTGAAAAAAAAAATATTTTTTGTAAAACATAATATGTTTTACAAAAATTTATTTTTATTTTTTTTATTTTTATTTTTTTGATTATTTTCACACAAAATTTTGAGGTTATGGAAAAAAGTGTAAATACAAAAGTTTTAGATCTTTTTCTTACCTACAACTTTGCCATTTAACTTTTTTTCATAGGAATATTAGTTTGGCCAGAAATCGAGATAAACCGTTTTTCCCCCTTAAAACCTCCCCCCACACTTTTCCCTAACTCAGATCGCCCGTAAATTATTTTTCCCTTAATTTTTATAATATTTTCCTCCTTTTGTAATGGGTTTCATTCTACTGAAACTAACTAGACTAAGAGACTAACACATCACTGAAAGCTGGAATATATCCTAAACAATGGAAATTATCTAGGGTCACACCTATTCCCAAAACGAGCGATCGACTATCAGTAGAAAACCACAGACCTATAGCTGTCTTGCCTTCTGTTGCTAAAGTTTTTGAGCTTGCACTACATAATATACTAATGAAACAGATCCGTGGAATTCTTTCTGACAACCAGCATGGTTTCCGTCCTGGTCGCTCTGTCAGTACCAACCTTCTAGCTCACGTCGACATAATTTCTAAGGCTCTTGACGCAGGCTATCAAGTGGACGTTCTATACTATGATTTCTGCAAAGCCTTTGATAGAGTCGATAATGACGTCCTCCTTAAAAAGTTGTGCGCTCTTGGGTTCTCTCCTGGTCTAGTTCGTTTTTTCGCAGATTATCTTCGTGATCGGATGCAATTTGTGGGGTATGGATGTTTTGAGAGTGCCCCCTATCACACACGCTCTGGTGTTAGCCAAGGGTCAGTGTTGGGCCCTCTCTTATTTCTCATATTTATTAACGATCTTACAACCATTATTAAGTTTGCTAAGTGTTTACTGTATGCTGACGACCTCAAGATTATTATGATAATAAAATCTCTTTATGACTGTCTTCTTCTGCAAAAGGACTTGGATGCTGTACTACGCTGGAGTATTTCCAACAACCTTTTATTTAATATGAATAAGTGTAGCGTAATGACTTATGGGCGGAAGCTACACCCGATCATCTTTGATTACTCTATGGATGGTCATATTATTTCCCGTGTCCATAGTATCAAGGACTTGGGGGTGTACTTTGACAAAACTCTTACGTTTAAGGACCACATATATGCGACGGCTCAAGACAGTTTTAAACGTCTAGGTTTTGTACTTCGCAACGCTAGGAACTTTAAAAATCCCGCCGTTATAAAATTGCTGTACAACGCACTAGTACGCAGCAAGCTGGAAACAGATGCGTGTGTCTGGGCTCCTTATACAGCTACATCAACTCTGATGCTAGAAAAAATCCAAAAGGCGTTTCTCAGATTTTTATTTAGAAAAGTGTATGGATACTACCCTTACATGTACCCAACGGGTTATCTCTTGGGTATCTTGGGTTACCAGTCTCTAGAGGTGCGACGAGGTGTAGACCTAATATTTGTTGCCTTAAAAATTCTTCGCAACATAATAGATTGCCCCGAACTCCATGCCTTAATTTTCCGCTTGTATGTGCCTGATAACTATTTGAAGCACCGTCCTAGCCGTCGGCCAAAATTATTTGCACTGCCGACATGTCGGACTGTCGCGAGAGCTGAGTCCCCACTGTACCGAGCATTAAATTTGCTCAACGCCCTTCTGTCGGCCAATCCTGAGTGTGATGTGTTTGCTGATAAGTGGATGGATTTGAAGAGAGTATGTATAAGATTCTGTGAGAATAAGTATCAAAGGGTATCTTCTGTTACTATTTAATTTGTGTAGTTAACTGTTTGTGTATTTTTTGTGACAATGTTATCACTAATTTTAAGTTAAGATAGTGCTTAGTTGTAGTTAATTATTGTAATTGGGGTAACCCGTTTTAATTAACTTTAATAATAAATAAATAAAATACTGTGATTTTTTTCACATTTCATTATTTTTGAAGGTATTGGTCCTGGTCTAATGGTTCGTTCCTGAGTTTTTAGTGTGCATGGCTGAAAGTTACGCGAAAAATGTACCGTGGAAGACTGCCTCTTATCAAGGTGATGAGGATGGTATGTTTTCGCGTGAAACAACAGCAAAAAGTTGCAGGAGGTATGCTTACGAACTATTCCTCATTCGATCTATTCAGGTTAACGTACCCGTGTGGTGTGTCCGCAGATGTCGCACATGAACCGCTTCCGGAACTCGGCGCCGGGGTGGTCGGTCTCGTAGTGCCGGCGAGCCTGCACGTCGCTCAGCAGCAGCTTGTCGCACTGTAACAGACCAGTGTTACGAGGATCCTACAAGGATGATTGCAGTGCTACAAGGATCTTTGCTATGCTACAAGGATGATTGCAGTGTTACAAGGACCCTTGCAGTGTTACAAGGACCCTTGCAGTGCTGCAAGGATCTTTGCAGTGCTACAAAGATCTTTGCAGTGCTCTTTTACCCTCGGTTTTATTATTTATTTATTTATTTAAGTAACATGGAATTCTTACAGCTAAGTAATGTCGGTGGTAATTATTATTTTTTTATTTATTTTATTTAACCATTTATTGTACACAAAAATATTTAACAAGATATACTTATAAAGAAAGACGACACAACAGGTACTGCTTATCTCTAAAGAGATTTCTTCCAGTAGTCCTAAGAAGAGAAATTTGATCAAAACATCAGATAGGGCGTGCACAGTTATACAGAAATGAAATATATTATAAATTATTACATACTATGTTATACAATATTATAATATGTACAACAAAATACTAAATTAAAATAATAATAATAATAAAATACTATAATAATATAATATTACATACTATAATATAATATAACTAATAAACAATAAATACTATAAATAAATACATACTATATGTATATTTAATAATAATTATGGTTGGATTCAGAATTGAGGTAGTACTCCTTCAAACGTCGTTTAAAGACAGTAGGACGTAGTAAACATAATATGCACAGTTACAAGGATCTTTTGACGCGCGATTTCTTATATTTCATAAGCGGAAAACATGGGTATGCCATAATATATAGGCCAGCCTAATGCCATTTTGCCTATCTCTATTGTAAATTGGTTTGTCATATACTTACAATCTCGCAGTTGGTCTCTGTGACAATACCGTTGTTAAGCACTTCGGGGAACTGTCGGCGCGTGCGACGGTTCCTCGCCGCGCGCACCTTCTTGTTCTTACTCGCCATAGTCTTCGATACAGACCTGACAACAAACGTTTTATAGATCGCTCACAACTTTAAGACAGACATATTTTACAGATGATGTCTGATTCTTAGGTATGGTTAAGTGGGGCGTTGGAGAGAAACAAGAAGTTTATTGTCTGTCTTTGAACATGGGGTCCACGCTAATGGCTAGACAGGGGAAAAATTTTAAAGATACATATTAAAACGATTTGATTAATTGCTATAAAAATGACTCTTCATTCTTGAGTCTTTCGCATTTAGCCGATTTAAAATAAACTGTCACTTTCACAGTTAAAACAAAAATACAAGCACTTTAAATATACTCTCCTGCTTGCTCTATCCTCGTGCGTGCGAAGGGTACGGCTATACTCACAGGTTGCTCTCGGCGTGGTTGCCGGAGCGGCCCAGGTGCGTGGTGTACGCGACCACGTCCTGCAGCTATCTCGCTCTACCAGCGGGCGTGCGAAGGGTACGGCTATACTCACAGGTTGCTCTCGGCGTGGTTGCCGGAGCGGCCCAGGTGCGTGGTGTACGCGACCACGTCCTGCAGCTATCTCGCTCTAGCAGCGGGCGTGCGAAGGGTACGGCTATACTCACAGGTTGCTCTCGGCGTGGTTGCCGGAGCGGCCCAGGTGCGTGGTGTACGCGACCACATCCTGCAGCTATCTCGCTCTAGCAGCGGGCGTGCGAGAGGGACGGCTATACTCACAGGTTGCTCTCAGCGTGGTTGCCGGAGCTGCCCAGGAGCGTGGTGTACGCGACATCGTCCTGCAGCTCTCTCGCTCTAGCAGCGAGCGTGCGAGAGAGCTATACTCACAGGTTGCTCTCGGCGTGGTTGCCGGAGCTGCCCAGATGCGTGGTGTACGCGACCTCGTCTTTGAACTGCAGGTTGCACAACGCACAGAATAGCGCCGCGTCCGTCTTCATGTCGTCCTCCTCTTTCCCCTGGAGTGCGAGTGAGACAGCATATTATGTAAAGTGATACAGAGAACAGAAACAGACAAGCGCAAAGTATTGTATATCTTATGTTTTATGTAGGTTTAAAGGAGTATGATATATTATTTTAACAAAAAAAAAAGAACCGACTTCAAACAGTGTTTCCTTATCGTGGGACCACCTATGAAATGTCTTCTTTCCAACAAGAAAATAATTATTAAAATCAGTTTATAAGCTACGAAGATATCCGCGAACAAACAAATATATACGGTCGAATTGAGAAACCTAATCGGTAAAAAATGTACAAGACTAGATGACGTCCACTCCGTTGCACCGAAATTCGTTTATCGCGTGGGAACCGTACATTTTTCCGGGACTCAAAGTATCTCCATTCCCAGCAAAATCGGTTATGCGGTTCGGGCGCGGTTTCGGCTGGAAGTGGTAACAGATGGATGGACTTAATTTCGCATTTATAATATCAGTATGGGTATGGATTGCCTCATTATTACCTCGTCTTGATGCGTTATCCTTTTGTGGCATATCAGACCGGCTTCGCTGACGAAACTGTGTCCGCACATATTACAGATGAACAGCGACGGATGTTTTATGCGGATGTGAGTGAGTTGGGTAGACATTTTCCTGGGGAATAATTATAAATTATACCTCAATAATGCACACTGCAATGTGTATAGTAATCTATACTTTAATCTATACTAATATTATAATTGGGAAGAGTTTGTTTGTTTGTTTGAACGCACTAATCTCAGGAACTACTGGTCCGATTTGAAAAATTCTTTTACTGTTGGATAGCCCATTTATCGAGGCAGGCTATAGGCTATATTTTATCACGCTAAGACTAATAGGAGCGAAGAAATAGAGGAAAATGTGGAAAAATCGGGGGGAAATTATTTGAAAGGGCTTATTTGAACGCGCTAATCTCAGGAACTACTGGTCCGATTTGAAAAATTATTTCAATGTGTATAGTAATCTATACTTTAATCTATACTAATATTATAATTGGGAAGAGTTTGTTTGTTTGTTTGAACGCACTAATCTCAGGAACTACTGGTCCGATTTGAAAAATTCTTTTACTGTTGGATAGCCCATTTATCGAGGCAGGCTATAGGCTATATTTTATCACGCTAAGACTAATAGGAGCGAAGAAATAGAGGAAAATGTGGAAAAATCGGGGGGAAATTATTTGAAAGGGCTTATTTGAACGCGCTAATCTCAGGAACTACTGGTCCGATTTGAAAAATTATTTCAATGTTAGATAGTCCATTGATCGAGGAAGGCTATAGGCTACACTTTATCACGCTAAGACTAATAGGAGTGAAGTAATAGAGGAAAATGTGGAAAAAACGGGGGAAATTATATGAATTATTCGAACGCGCTAATCTCAGGAACTACTGGTCTGATTTGAAAAATTATTTCAGTGTTAGATAGCCTATTTATGGAGAAAAGCTATATTTTATCACGATCAAATCAATTGGAGCGAAGAAATAGAGAAAAATGTGAAAAAAACGGGGAAAATTATATGAAATTGCTTATTATCTTAAGAACTACTGGAGCAATTTTTGTCATTTGGCAAACATGAAGAACAGACCACGTGAAGGGACAAAGGCAATTTTTGCGGAAAAATGTACGGTTGCGTGAAATTCCTAAATTACGCAAGCGAAGCCGCGCGGACAATCTATATATAATAAAATCGTAGGAAAATCAATTCTGTACATTGAATATTTTTGTACAATAAATAATACTTGGGATGTGATCTACTATGCTAACGCGGACGAAGTCGCGGGCAACAGCTAGTTAATATTATAAAGCGGAAGAGTTTGTTTGTTTGTTTGAACGTGCTAATCTCAGGAACTACTGGTCCGATTTGAAAAATTCTTTCAGTGTTAGATAGTCCATTAATCGAGGAAGGCTATAGGCTATATTTTATCACGCTAAGACAAATAGGAGCGAATAAATAGAGGAAAATGTGGAAAAAACGGTGGAAATTATTTGAAAGGGCTTATCTCACGAACTACTAGAGCATTTTTTCTGTTATTTGGATCAGATAAGAAGTAGACCACGTGAAGGATCATAGGCTTTTTTGTGGACTAATTTGTCTGTGAAATATCTGATTTACGCGGGCGAAGCCGCGCGGAACGTCTAGTATATTATATTTTGATGTAATGTGATCAGGTGGGCTATTATGACCTCTTATTTCCAGCCAGTTTACGCCCAAAATGTACCATTTTCGGGCGTAAACTGGCTGGAAATAAGAGGTCAAATAACCCACCTGAAATCCGAATGTAAAGCAAGACTTATCAATATTATGCGTGGTTTAACAACTTTTGTGTGTCATATTATACAGGGTGTAACAAAACTAAGTGATAATAATTTAGGGCGTGTATTGGTCCCCTACATAGAGTTCACTGTGCAAATAGCAACGGTAAAAAGTAACTTTTTTTAATTTTAGTACCATCGAGGAAATTGATTCCTATGCAGTTGAGAGACCAACGTTATTTGGTCGATCATGTCAGTTCAATGTTAATTGTGATCTGTCGGCTGGGTTTGACGTAACGCAACCAAACTACTTAGGTCCCCGATCTGCATAGGAATCAACGAAATTATTGTTGTTTCAGCGCTGCTTCTTTCACAGTAAACTATAATATAAGGAACACATAACATACCCTCTTTTAGTATTATCATTTATCACTTAGTTTTGTTACACCTTGTATATTAAACAAAATAGATTAATATATTTTTCTTTTATAAAAGTGCATATAATACAAAATGTTAGCCCAGCAATGTTAAAGTTCTATGCAACCTATATTATATTCAAATTAATAATAATAATAATAAAATGCTTTATTCAGACATTAAAACAATGCACAGCACACACTAAACAACAATCAAGCAATAAACCAAAAGAAAAAAAACTGCTTAACTAAAATACACAAACAACATCGGAGAGAACAACAGTAAGTAAAAGCATACAAAATAAATCTACAAAAAAAAAATGGCAGCATTAGGCAGTGCATTGCATAATGCCGAAAAGGATCTCCACTCAGGTGTATTACCACGACACAGAACACTACACCGCGGTTCCTGATCTTCCGTGGTTCCTAAATTCATTTTCTTTCTAAAATTTTAAAGTCGTCTTAGGGCCAATCCACACGTACCACAACCACACGACAACCACAACCACACCACGTGGTCGGGCGTATATTTCATATTGTAAATGAACTGGACTATTCACACACGTACCACATTTTGCAGTCGTTGTCGACCACTTGTGTGATACCGACCACATCGCAACCACAAGCGAACTAGTGGCCGACCACATCGCAACCGCAACCACGTTCCGTCGATGCAACGACAGGGCGCGCACACCGCCCGCGCTCTTCCTCCCCCTCCGTTGACTTCCGTACGTAACCACATCGCAAATACTGGCGACAACGCAACCACGTCGACATTTTGTCGGCACCACAACGCAACTACAATAAGCTGCAGCGACACCATTCACACGTAACCACTGCTTGACGGCATTTTGTCGTTGCGACGCTGTGTGGTTGTGGTACGTGTGGGTTGGCCATTAACGCAAGTAGACTATATACTTACTTAAAAACTTTGTCGCAGTGGGGACAGGCGTATGTGACGTCCTTATGCCAGAGATAGTGAAGTTTTGCTTGGGGCCTATAACAAATTACAGTATATACATAAAACAGCTCTTATAGTTTATGTAGTTTATACCCATACGAATCTCTCAACGTCTTAAGATGGTCCTTTATTATAATGATATCATCAGCGTATAGAAATTATCGTACACAATTGGTACGCCACATGTAAGTATGGTACTTAAGTACAATCTATTTAATCAAAACAGCATTTGAAGAGTGGTCTTGAGTATAATCTTAGCCATTAAAGGGCCTTAGATAATAAGGGCTGCTAAGGACAGCTGGCTGTCATCTGTAAATTTTTCCGGTCAAAGTTAAAATTAAAGCTAAATTTAACCTTAACTATAACCACAACTTTAACCTCAACTTTAACTTTAACCACGCCTCTGGTGCAACCCACCCTAATCATCCTAGGTGGGATTTCACCAGTCACACTCAAAACTTCGTTTTATAAAACATCTAAGATCTCATTGAAGACGTTCACGCGGTGACGTAAATATCGTTATTTTTTTAAAATGGATTTCACAAACTTTTTTTGATCGCGATAAATAAATCTAAGTTTACGTGACGTCACGCGAAGATTTTACATGTTATCATCATTTTGGAGCCTTGTCATGTCAATCAAACGACAAAATAGTAAGAAACAATAACTAAACTAACCAAACACATAATATATTATGTTAAAATTGTCATCTTGACATTTCTTTCGTCTATGTTATTCGTTCCACCATGACACTACACTGACACTGGACTTGAACTGGAACATTGTGCGTTCAAAAGGTAAAACTCGGATTTGCTGTGAATGCGTTCAGTTTATGTTGGTGAAATGCAATTCGGTGTTATAAGCGCGTTTACATGTTTAGAACCGGTTCAGTGTGCACTGAACGCGTTCCATTTCTTTGGTGAATGGAATAATCCTTCGATCGGGGATTCTCGGAAATGCTATTGTATTCTATTGTTGTCGCCATCACCGGTGCTCGCACGGGGCTTGATGGGTTAAGAGCGATCTTGAGCATAATCTTAGTTTTAAAAGCCTTAAATATTTACCGATTGGTCGTAACAAAAGTGCAGAGCGTGCACGTGAACCTGTACAGATGCGACTGTATCATGTGCTTGTACATCTTGCGGGGGTTAGCGCAGTATATCTTGCACGAGTCACACTGGTACTTGCCCGATATACTCTGAAAATATATTTAAATAAACGAATCAATCATTATTTTAGTCTAATTTTGTTCATAAGTCATAACTATCTTAGTAAAAGTTATGTAATATTGTAATTAAAAAGAATTTGAATCATTATACGGCTTACATGTTTCCCATAACTTTCAGCTTTATCGAGGGAAAGCAATATTTTCCATTATAAAAATTAAACAAATGATATGTTTTTTTTTCTCAGACTTTAAGTTTCCTCATATATATTTTATCAAAATCCGTTTAGCAGAATTCTTGAAGACGTAATAGATAGGCAGAAGCTTTAAATTTTATTAATTTGAAGCGTCTGCCTGTTATTAAATTAGAATGCGCCTGCCACTCGTTGCACTAAAAGTCGTTTAGTGCGCGAGCACCGTAAATTTCGCAACAAAAACTTTACACTTCATATTATACGACAGACAGACAGACAAAATTTCACATTTATAATATTAGTAAGGTTATTGATAATCTCTAAGTAAGAGACTGTTATCACTTGAACATTCACAAAGATTATACAGAGCAAAGTCATCGTTGACGGCAACTAAGTTTTTTTTATCTCGTCAACACTGATAGAGCTCGACAAGGCTTTAAATGAACGTGGCGAAAAAAGGAACTAACGCTGCCATCATACAAAAACGTCATTTTTGACAGTTCTTCTTTACCAGCAGCGCCCCCACACACGTGACGTACTTCACTGGTTGTTTGTCAAGCAAGGGAGGCCATTTTTAAATAAGAAGAATAAGTAAGAGACTGTAACATACCGGGTCATGCTTCTGCATGTGTTTCTCATACGTCTTCTCCTCACGGAAACCTTTGTAACACAACTCACATTTATACATAGATTCTACATAGTTTTTCGAATTCTTTCTCTCCAACACAAGACTGTATTGCTCGTTGTGTGAAATCGGAGAATACTTTAAAAACTCGAAGCCTTCACGGGTAAAGACATTTTTCTTATGTTTATTCGTCTTCTTTTGTCTTTTGCCATTGAGACTTCTCTTCTTTAACCAAGAGGGTCTCGTATCGTACCAGTCCTCGAACGTTTTGTCTGCTTTATCCATGTGACTGAGTATGTAATGTTGCTTGGCTGTTTTTCTGGAAGACAAAAATAATATTAATCCTTTGATCGCGGATTCTTGGAAATTTTTTATTTAAAAATTATTCGATTGTTGTCGCGATCACCGGTGCTTTTATGGGGCTTGAAGGATTAAGATTGTATACGGCATTACATATTTGTTTATTACTTATAAAAAAAAGAAACATAAAAAAGTGACAATTCAAAAATGGTTCACTTTTGCATAAAACATCCTTAATCCTTCGATGGCGGATTCTTGGAAATCTATTGTTATTCTATTGTAGTCTCGGTCACCGGTGTCCTTATGGGGCTTGATAGGTTAAAAGAAAGTTTGAATGAATGAATGTCGAATGAAATTTCTTTATTGCACCAAAATAACCATGACATACAGAACTTAGTAACTATTGAGTAAATAGTACAAAAGGCGGTCTTATTCTTCCAGACAACCTTAATTATAGAATTACTATAATAAAGTAACAGTATGTAGTAATAGATGGAAGGTGACTACATAGACAGCTAAGAGTGTACTTTTCAGATATAAGTATAAATAACTAGGTTGAGGTAAGTTTAACTAGGTTTAAAGGCGAAATACACACAATTGCATAATTTAGTTTGTATAGAAAGTTGGGAATAAAATATTTTTTATTCAGCTATGTAAGTATATTTTTTGATTAACATAAATTAATTTTTGTTTTACTCACCTGTTATAAGTTACTTCTGGGCATTTTCTACAAATATATTTGTACATATGTTTGTCAGTGATGTGGGTGTCCAGTAAAAATTTCGTCTTATAATAATAATGGCACAAATCACAGCTAAAATTACCATTTATATGCTGAAAAAATGGGAAAGTAAAATTATTCATCTTCTCATTCTCATCTATTTGGATATATGCCAAGAATGTATTTATAAAAAGATAACATCTTATAATAACACGGTATGATATGGTTAACCCATCAAATGTGGCAAAACGAGACACAATAGCTTTTTCATTGTAATTGGATGATGTGCCGGATGTGCTCGCTTGTGGCTTCATGAATTATTGATTTTGTAACTTGTAGCAAGAACAATAAAAAGTTATAATTTTTTGTTGTTGTTTTATTTAAGTAACTGTTTTTAGGGTTCCGTACCGAAAGGGTAAACACGGGACCCTATTACTGAGACTTCGATGTCTGTCCATCTGTCCGTCAGTCCGTCAGTCTCCAGGCTGTAACTCAAGAATGGTAATATCTAGAGAGTTGAAATTTTCACAGATTATGTATTTCTGTTGCCACTATAAGAACAAATACTCAAAATAAAATAAATTAAATATTTAAGGGGGGCTCCTATACAACAAACGTAATTTTTCAAACATTTTTTGCTCGGTATCAATGAATACAACAGGTAGGCACTTGAAATTTTCACAAAAGCCTTAATTATATGTGTACTTTAATAATTAATAATAATATTGAAATAAAAAAAAATTTAAGGGGGGCTCCCATACAAAAAACACAATTTTTGGTCTATTTTTGCTATAATATAACGGTACGGAACCCTTCGTGCGCGAGTTCGACTCGTACTTGGCCTATTATATTAAATTTTGTATCATGATACATGAAGTTCTTTACATAGATAGGATAGTACTAACTACGCAAAAATGTATGGTTCCTAAGTAATTTCAGAAGTCTAGCTATAGCTAGACTTCTGAAATTTTCACAGATTGTGTATATTGGTTGCCGCTATAACAACAAATACTAAAAATAAAATAAATTAAATATTAAGGGGGGGCTCCCATACAACAAACGTAATTTTTTGCTATTTTTTGCTCTTAATCAATAACGGCAGCACATAGGCAATTGAAATGTTTACAAAATATATTAATAATAAAATTTAAATAAATTTAATAATTACGGGGGGCTCCCATACAAAAAAATAAAATTTTTTGCCTATTTTTGCTCTGTAGTGGTATGGAACCCTTCGTGAGCGAGTCCGACTCGCACTTGGCTGATTATATTAAATTTTGTATCAAGATACATGAAGTTCTTTACATAGATAGGAAAGTACTAACTACGCAAAAATGTATGGTTCCTATGTAATATACAAGTTGCATTGGAGTTGCCACCAACATTAAGAACAATATTTTAGGTATATTACCGTATCATGCATCCGTCTATGTTGGTCCAGTCTATTCTTATTGTGAAACTTTAACCCACATATGTCACACTCATGTTTTCCTGTCTGTCCATATGTTTTAAAAATATCTATAACGGCCGCAGCTTCATTTTTAGACATAGGAACTAAAACGGCATATTCTACGTCTAAATTAGATCCATCTACATCATTCTCCTCTTTTTCTATCTCGATATCGTCTTCTATTTCGTTATCAACATAATCATAATCTTCATTATTTTTTGGATTGGTTTCTACAGAAACATTAATTTCATTGTTAATGTTTTCATCTTCTATGTTAAAAACTGGTGGCAAATTACATTCTGGGACTTCCACTTCTATGTATGGATTTATTTCATTGTCAACTGTAGTATGCAGTAACACATTAGCTGGGATAGGCTGCACATATGATCGGTTCTCTTTCTTCCACTTAAATTTTATTTTTTCATACTTATTTCTGCTGCTATTATTGAGGTAAGATAGCTTTGGGGTTATATTTAAGGTTTGTAGGTTAATTTCATTTAGTACTTGCAAAGTTATCTGGAACAATAAAATTATTACTAGACAGTCATTTATAGAACATTTTTCCATACAAAAAAGAAGTTAAAAGTCTTTATTGGTTCCTTGAGAATGTTTTAAAATCACTATTAAATTAATAATATGTAGTAGGTGTGTAAGGAGCAGTTGAAGCTTTATATAGTTTGTAATTGTATGAATAATATTAGAAAATAACATCAAAGTTTTGTTAACATTCAGTATAATTGACAGCAAGAAAGGTTAAACAAAATACAAATTATTACCTGTTTATTCTTTTTAAGTATTTCATGTAGAAGGAAATGAGATCTATGGCATTTGTCTCTGAACCTCTTCATGCCTTTAACAAGTGCCAAGCATTCCACACAAACATATTCTGGTAGTCCTTCTCCACTACAAGTCTGAAAAAATAAGTTACAAAATTAACTATATTTTAAATTAATTATACTATTATTAAAATATGAAGAGTAAAATATATACTATACTAGATTGATGCCTGCAACTTCGTTTCGCCAAAATTCGTTTATTATGCGGGAACCGTAAATTTTCCATAGTAAAAAGTAACCTATGTCTTTTCCCCGGACTCCAAGTAACCCCGTACCAAATTTCAGCAAAATCGGCTCAGCAGTTTAGGCGTGAAGAGGTAACAGACAGACAGAGAGACGGACAGACATTCCGCATTTATAATATTAGTGTGGATAGTATGGATTTACTCTTCATATATTTTTAAAAATATTATAACAAACATTGTGCCTCACTAAACTTTTTACTTAAACTGGCACACCAGGTTGGGCTAAAGTTAACCCTAGAAATAATATCGAATCACCTCTCCCTTATCCTATAAAATAAAGACATATAAGTTAATGTATTTTAACAAACAATCTACAATGAACTTGTTTGTCTCATCTGTATTAAAAGTTTGACTGCTTCCAGCATATCAGACAGCTTTACTCAATGTAACCTAATTATGATTTTAAGTTATAAAAACATTTAAAGACAACTACAGCATCAGCCATCAGCAGAAATTCTGTATATAAATGTGAAGTTTTCGTTTGGAACATTTTTTGTTTTGAAAATGTCCCAGAGCGCAGCTACTTTTATCTACATCTATTGACGAATTTTACGTTAGTTAAAGCTCGTACCTTTAATCCAGAAACCAAGTTATAGTCTTCTCGAATATGATTTGAGCTCATGTGAAAGATTTTAACATCGGTTCTAAGACAAGCTATACAAGCCTGTATATCGTGCATATTCAACAAGTAAAGTAAAGTTGGGTTTCTAAAACGTTTGCATCATAACAATTGCTAAATAAAATATATTATTTATACACAACATGTAAACAAAACGGCAAAAACTGTTTATAATCGCAAAGCTATCTCGAAGCAACAACAAAATATATAAAACGTCAAACGTCAATTGACATTTTTTTTTATTCATCCCGGTCGGGACAGGCAAAGGGAGCGTTGCCCATACAGCCATTTCTATGTTTTTCATCATGGTTTTCATACGTATCGTCAGGTCTCAAGTCTAGTCAAAGTCTAAGTAAAAGTCAATACAGTCAGAGCGTTTTCACACGAGACACGACCCGACACGACAAACTGCGGTGACGATTCCGTGCGCCATACATTTCTATGTACCGTTTTCACACGGAACGACACCGCACAGCACGACACACGATTTTGAGACGACAATCCGCTATGTCGTCACGTTTTTTAGCACAGATAAAAAAATTACAAAGATATTATGAAAGTTGTCTGTGGTTCATTGATTCAGTTTGAATTTTGAACCAGGCCACTAAAATTACTGCCTTAAATAATACAATATGCCCCGCGTACCACTTGACGTTAGAAAGGATCATCAAACTATCTTTTAAAATTATATTGTACAAAACCCAACAATAGATGACATAATATTTTTAAGTACTAATGGCTGGTTTACACGTACTAAGTTGATAAGTAGTTAACTTAATTTTAAATTTGTAAATTGTAAACACAAAATTTAGTAGCCAATAGCAAGTTAAAATTTAGTTAAGTAAGTATAGGGTCATAAGTTAAAATTTAGTTGACCATTTATCTACTTATCACGTGTAAACCAGCCATAAGTGAATGCGGTGTCGTCGCAGAAATCGTCGCTCGTGTGAAAACGTTCAAACGACACGGTTCATAGACAATTTATATTTGTCTATGAACCGTGTCGTGTCGGGTCTCGTGTGAAAACGCCGTCAAGGAGTCAAGTCGGTCGATTCAGTAAAGTGGTAGACGCTTTACTGAAACTTTCGATGGAGTTTTGGAGGGAACACAAAGTAGCACGTTTCTGGATATTACATCACTTTTCTACACTTGTGCATGAACACGAATATCTAATGGTATTAACCAGGGTTTTTAATGTGTAATATTGGTAGAATATTAATTCTACCAATATTACACATTAAAAACCCAGCTAACACAATTTTAGGAAAATAATACAAAAACACAACAGCACTCTTTCACATGCCCGCCAAAACTCCCGTCAATTGACATTAGCCAAGTCACAAGTGACATAATATTTTTTATGTCACCAAGAAGAGTAGGACAATCTGTGAAGAGCTGTGAGCCTGTGATTTGTGAATGGCTGATAATGAATGAATATTGTTATTTGTGATACATCAATGATACATCATCATTATTCATACACCTAAATTTTAGGTGTTGTTGGTGAAAACGGGCATAACACGAGGGCTGCTATTTATGTATCCGGAACTGGCCACTTACAAGAACAATATTTAAAAAGTAATTACAACATTTGAAAATAGAACTCTTTGGTTGAATAATACATTTTGTTTCATGTGACTGTCAATTATTTTTCCATTGTGGCGTCATTTTGAAAATTGCGTGTCTTCATTTGCCATGGATTTAACGCGTGAACATTTTCGTGCAATGATTTACTACGATTTTCGGCGTGGGCAATGATATTCTACTAAATACAGATCTGTTACGTTCATACTATCTTCCAGCTTAAATTGCTTCCAAACAATTTTCAAATTCAAATACGTACTTACCTCTGTCATATCTAAAGGTTACCATAGTTACAACAATGAATGCGACAGATAATACGTAATGAATGGTATAGAATCTTCGATCACTAATATACAAGATACACAATCCGCGGCAAAAAACGACCTCACCAAAAGAGCACCAAACTCAACATTCTGGTGCACTTTTGATTTAGTAGTGCTCGAACGCTCCGCCGGGAAACATGCCTCGGTGCGCGTTTAATAATTGTAGAAATCATACGTCTAAAACCAAAAAAAAGGATGGAATTTCATATTTCCGGTAAGTATTAATTTTATCCTAATATATTTCTTACAATTGTATTGTAAATATTGGTATTTCTTTAAGAAATCACCAAAAGACAGTTTTAAAATTAAGTTGTAAATAAATCAACACCAGGTATAAACCATCTCAATTGCGAATACTCATACTAAAGGTACTTATCGTAGTTTATCATGCCCACTTGAAATGTTCGGGTTATAAGCTATGTTTCTGTTCCATTTGATGGAGTCGCTATTACTATTATTTTTTTATTGAGGATTTTTTTCAGGTTTCCTCGAGATCCAGTTAGATGTGGTAATAATATTATGTTCCCATCTTCGATCAAATATAGTTCCCATTAAGGATTTTTTAAGTAGGTTAAAAAGTATGGGCGTTGGGTGATGTCAGTTGTCCTTTGTGGCCTATCGGAAAATGTATGTACACTTATGTATATTTTGGTTAATGATAAAATTAGACATAACATTAGAACAACATAATATTACAAGTAAAAAATAATTACTCCTCACTTTATACATTAAACTTCGGAAAAATAAAAAAATGGACTATTAAAATTATTACAAATTACAATCAACAAAAAAAATTTGAACAGTTCGACTCCACTCATACTTCACTTCGCCCTGTTCCAGCGGCGAATTTCGGTCGTAAAATTGGATTTTTTTTTGGCACTATACAAATTTGAACTTAAATCATATACGCGGATGGTTGAATTTAGTATGAACCGTGCATCGGACGTAAAAATTTTATTGCTTTGTAAACACAAATGTTCATTGTTTTATAAAAAGATCTTTAATAATTACTATAATTAAGGTTGATTTTAGATAAATGTATACTTCATTAAACTCTATTACTCGGGGACAGATTTTCGAGAGGTTTTGTATGAGACTGTGTATCTTGTATATTAGTGATCGAAGTATAGAATAGAATAACTATATGTTTTGAGATGGTTTTGAATTGCACTTGACAGGCGCATCGGCGCGCATGCGCGACAAAGAATAAGAGAATATTGTTATTGTTGAACAGAAGAGACATTGAATAAAACTAATTGTTTGTTAGATTATTTTTTATTAAACTTTGTGCTATATTCTATACATATTATAATAAAGTCATAGGAAAACAAAAGTACACATTGAATATTTTTAAAAATATTAGTACTTGGGGTATATAACGTGTAAATTTTTGTTTCTTTGTATTTACATAATATTTTTTTAGAGTAATTACTTTAGGATCGGTCGTATGCCCGGGCTAAATATGTATATTATATTAATTAGTAGGTTTTTTTAAATTGAATAAGAGGGCAAACGAGCAAACGGGTCACCTGATGGTAAGCAACTACCATCGCCCATGGACACTCGCAACATCAGAAGAGCTGCAGGTGCGTTGCCAGCTTTATAATAAGGTAAGTAATGAAAGAACATATGTAAGAGTTACTTTTACATTAATTAAAAATTTTAACACCAAAATATTTAAGTAATAATAAATATCTATATCTATACATCTATATATATAAAAGAAAGTGGTGTTAGTTACACTACTTATAACTCAAGAACGGATAAACCGATTTGGCTGAAAATTGGTGGACAGGTAGCTTAGAACCAGGAAAAGGACATAGGATACATTTTGTCCCGGAAAAATGTACGGTTACTGCACAATATACATTTATGATTTGCGCGTAAAATATTCAATCGATTTTTATGAATTTTGGTATGGAGATACTTTGACTCTCGAGAAAGGACATGGGATACTTTTGGTCCCGGAAAATGTACGGTTACCGCACAATAAACTTTTCTATTTCAGTCTATTTTTATTAAATTCGGTATGGAGATACTTTGAGTCTCGGGAAAGGACAAGGGATACTTTTAGTCCCGGAAAATGTACGGTTCCTGCACAATAAACTTTTATGATTTTCGCTTAAACTATTTATATCTATTTTGATTAAATTTGGCATGAAGATACTAATTTTAATCTATTGTTTTCTTAATTATACCAATTATTATTCGAATTAATTAATCATCGTTAAGACAGGACAACGTCTGTCGGGTCAGCTAGTATTATTATAAAATAAGGTCGCTTTTTCCCTCATATCCCTTTGCTCCCTTTAGTCTTTAAAACTACGCAACGGATTTTAATGATTCTTTCAGTATTAGAAAGCCTATTTATCGAGGAAGGCTATAGGCTATATTTTATTACGCTAGGACTAATAGGAGCGAAGAAATAGAGGAAAATGAGGAAAAAACGTCGAAAATTATTTGAAAGGGCTAACTTGAACGCGCTAACTACTGGTCCGATTTGAAAAATTCTCTCAGTGTTAGATATTATAGCCCCTTTATTGAGGAAGGCTATAGGCAATATTTTATCATGCTAAGACTAATATGAGAATGTGAAAAAATGAGGGAAATTATTTGAAAGGGCTTATCTCGCGAACTGCTGGAGCAATTTTTATGTTATTTGGCACAGGTTCAGGTAAGAAGTAGACCACGTGAAGGATCGAGACTATCGATTTTAATCATTTTTTACTACATAAAATACATATTTTATGTACCTTCAAAAAGATTTAATTTATTTCTTTTCTGTCTCTTTGAAATTTTTTGTATTTCCGGATTATTTTTATGTGCCAAATGGAGACGAATATTTGTGTATTTATCAATTACTAGATGAAGCCCGCAACTCCGTTGCACCAAAATTTGTTTATCGCGCGGGAACCGTACATTTTTCCAGGATAAAAACTATCATGTGTCCTTTCCCGGGACTCAAGGTATCTCCATGCCAAATTTCAGCAAAATCGGTTTAGCGGTTTGGGCGTGAAGAGGTAACAGACAGACAGACATACAGACACACTTTCGCATTTATAATATTAGTATGAGATGAGCTCTATGATTAAAAATAGGGGTCTGTTATTTTGAATGTTCTAAGGGGGGTATTAGATTAACATTTATATTGGATCCTAGATCATTGGGTCATTTATATTGGATAATGTAATATAGATAAATGATTCATTTCTTCCTTGATCATAGATTTTTAACATTTGCTGAGAGATTGGATCCAATACGGTCATAGAAATTGGTGTTGCCAGTTATTTAATATAAAAAAAGAGTTTTTCATTTCTTGTTCGTTAGTATGTTTCAAATAATGTAATGTAATTCTTTTTCTAATTATATACTTGAATAATTTTGCTGAAATAACAAAAAACAAGCCATATTAAAAATGACGATGTCTTTTGACAAATCGAATTCTCTGAGATCTAGTAACACTGATGTCAATACCTGTCAGCGTTAGCGCCAAAGAGGATGTAAACTGTATACTACGTAACAAGAGATCGGACTTAGAAGAAAAAAAATTAACATTCGTTATTTTTTTAATTTAAAACTAAACGACAAAATTTTAAGTGCAAAACCTTTCACTCTAAACATACCAAAAATTAAAAAAAATAAAAATAAAAAGAAATGAGCTCAAATAAATGTTTTATTTCAATAAAAATTATTGTACATGGCTAAATAAATAGGCTAATAAGGTAAATTAAACAATAAAACAGATTTAATCCACAAGCTTTTGTTGATTTCTATTATTAAATATTATAATATTACAGTACAGTTTTCTGTATTTTATTTATAAATATAATAGAATAGCTGTATATGCTACTCTACTAACTACTTGATTGGCTTATACACTTACACAGTAAACTCTATATAGGGAGGGGATTAAAGCTGCGCGTCCACCAGGTCGGAATCGGGATGTACGGTGCGGACGGCACGTCGTGTCGTCATATACTTGTCAGGTGCAGAATGACGTTCCAGTACTTCTAGTGCAGTTCATAGTAGTCAGTACCATACATACAAAGCAACAAATCCGTCCACTGCGTACCTACGCTCCGATTCCGATCCAGTGGACCGCACCTTTATACATACACACTTTGTTTTCTTATACCCTGTATACGACAGCTGAAATCTATCGCGCGGGCTCAGGCCAGCTGCATACCACCTCACTTGATCAGAGGATTTTTCCTTGGTGACCGTACCAGTTACCACTCATAATCCCATACCTTCCTTCTCCTAAAATCTCCTTGCTTTGAATCTCTTTGCTGCTTTCGTTCCCAAGCGGTCGCATGCGACCGCGAGAACAAAAGACTTCCTAGAATCCGCATACAGTTTACATCCTCTTTTGAATCCGCGATCGAGGTAACAGCTATTGCTTACAGACTGAAATGTTGTAAAGTAGCTGTGCTGTGGACCTAAAAATCTGAAATTAATGAAAAATTTTTCATTTACTACATTTCCATACAGTTTACATAAATTATTTAGTATAGTTAATAACCTTATGTATTGTTACAATAAAACAATATACACATGATACACATTTCATCATTTTCCAAATTAACTGCATACTGAATACTGATATACATTATAATATTTTCTATGAAATAATAATCTATCTTTTTCATATTAATATTATAGTTAAAGTTGTAAATTATTGTACAAAATATGCAAATAGTACTACGACATACTTTGTATTAGAACATGGTATGATATCGTTATGTTTTGCTTCAATATATCAATTTACGGTTACATTTACATTTTACAATGACTTACCTTTCGTTTTTCATTAATTAGTCCACTTAATTTACAATTTTTGTATTTTTGTAATAAATAATTTTCACAAAATGAAATTCGAACTTTGAGTTTTAAACTTCTTCTTCCTTTATTTTCTTATGTAGTTTATATTCTCTATGGTCTTTTTTATCAACCAATCACAGTCGACCGTGCTTAAAAATTGTACAGATTATGCGATTTACTTTAGTAGCTACGTTTAAATTTGGAACCCAATTTTTTTTCGTTCGAAACTTGCATCCACCTGGTTAGCGCTCCCCATTAGCTATTGAAACAACATATGACGTAAAATAGGATTAATGTTATATGATAATGTAATATGCAGATATGATCAAATGATAATTTTTATTGGATCCTATATAATATGATCCTGTAAATGATCCAATATAAATGATAGGGGGGTATTACATACCCCCCTAAGAGCGAGTCAAAAACATTGGAATTCAAAAATGATTTTAAAATGCGATATTTCAATTGTTTTGCTTCATCATTGGTAGCAAAATGTACTCCTCATTCATTTTACAGTACATTACAGTTGCATAAGACATCGCATAGCGTATAAAAATAGAATACAAATAAACTGCAATGGGGATTGTCCATTTTTTTTAAATTTTGCTCATTACAAAAACATTTCGAGGAATAAGGTCAGTGATCGTTTTTCTGTATATAAACGAAAAAAATACCTATTAGTTACTTATATTTTTGAACAAATATGTTTAACCTTAGTTTGACCTTCAATGGCGTTAAAATAGCAATAAATTCGACCAATTGGAAGTGGCCTCTGAAGTTCGTAGATGAACCGACTCACGCTTGACCATTTTCTACAGTTTCTTAATTTTTCGTTAATCTACATATAACACACGACCTGTGTGCCAAATTTCATAACGCTAGGACAATAATTGGAAGTGGCCTAGAGGTTTTGATTACCGGTCAGTGAGTGAGTGAGTGAGTGAATGAGTGAGTCAGTGCCAAAATAAGCTATTTTTACAAGGACATATCTCAGGATCTACTCAAGCTATATCTATGAAATTGGGTATACTGCTTAAGTACTCGTAAATAATTACGTAGGTATAATGTGCGCGGCCTGCTGGAACTAGGCCGCGCACTTCCGTGCGCTTTGATTTTATATCTTTGTACTCGCAGAGCTACAGGGGGGTCAAAAGTACGTCGAAACGGTTCGTGTAAATAGTGCACGGCATGTGCGCGGCCTGCTGGAACTAGGCCGCGCACTTCCGTGCGCTTTGATCTGCTTTGAGTTAGGTATTACTTATTTATTATATCATTGGGCGTGGGCTAAATCAACAACAGTGCTTTATTCAACTCACCGCAACTTTTGAAGATGAAGCACCATTAAAAACCACTGTTTATCACTGGTACAGTGAGTTTAATCGTTGGCGGTCTATGCTCACGAATGAAAATAAAGAAGGTCGCCCAAAAACAACTGTTGTCCCATAAAATATAGGTGCTGTGCGGGAACTAATAATGCGTGATCGTCATGTTACATATCGCGAGATAGAGGCGTCCTTAGGCATAAGTATGACGAGCATACATAAGATATTACATGAACATTTGGCTTACAAGAACAAATTACGTGGTCAACGTTTTTCGAGCCGCGAAGAGGCTGTTGATGCGTTCAAAATGCACGTTTTGGAAATACCTCAATCAGAATGGAAAAAGTGCTATGAAAATTGGTTCCAGCGTATGCAAAAGTGTGTCGATCATCGCGGCGAATAATTTGAAAAGCAATAAAACCATATTAAATGATATATGTTTGTTTCTTTTTTTAATTCCGGATACATAAATAGCAGCCCTCGTACTCCTACCCACAGGCCACAGAATACCAAAACTCCTGGAGTACATCATGTAACATGATGCACGCAGCACGGTGCACCTGATAATATGAGGATTGAGGGGAGAGAAATATTTTTATTAGTAACAGGGTTGTTATGAAATGAAAATTATAATATATTATAGAATTATTTAATTATAATATTATAACCTTAATTTAATTAGGATGTTCTATATAATAAACATTTTAGAGTTTATATATATTATGTATGTTACGTTCTGTAATCAATTTCCATCAAAAAAAATTAAAACCGACTTCCAAGGTAAAAACAATAATAACATTAATATGAACTAAAAAGTATTAAATAATTTTTACTATCTAATAGTGCCTTTTTCCGAATTCGGCTAAACCTCAACTATTTCTGTACTCAATCTTCATAATTTTGAAGTCGGTACCAGATAGCTGAATCTTCAGTCCTCTGACAGAATATTTGAAACTTTTGGAACTGGCACCGACTTCAAAATTATGAAGATTGAGTACAGAAATAGTTGAGGTTTAGCCGAATTCGGAAAAAGGCACTATTAGATAGTAAAAATTATTTAATACTTTTTAGTTCATATTAATGTTATTATTGTTTTTACCTTGGAAGTCGGTTTTAATTTTTTGTTAAAAATATTAATAATTTCACTCTTTTTAGTTACACTAGTACCTAGGTAAATCTTCGCGTATATTTTACGTATCTTATTACAATTTGTTAAGAGTCACAACTCACACTCACAAAATAATATAATATTATCAGTGAAGTGAACATATTGTGCTAAGTAATGTAACAATTTTAATACTTCAAGCCCGAAGCGGTCACCGGCGATTGCGATAACAATAGAAAGGCTATTGTGTCTCGTTTTTCCACGATCGAAGGATCTATCACATAAAAAATTGTACAAACTTGCATAGGATGTAGCGTAGCATAATATTTAATATTATCATAATTATTGACAGCTGTTCTTGTAATGAAGAATTCAAATTGATAGGTACTTAGTGCACCATCTATCGAATAATAAGTATAACTAATTAAAAAGACACTTAATGACTTTGTTTTGTTTAAATGCTCTTTTTAAAATAACTTTATTTTAATTCTATTTGTCTATTAAAATTTTATTGGCCTTAACACGACGTGGTAATGATGATGATGACGATGATGATTATGATGATGAATATGATTTGCATAGTAGTTTATGCTTTCTGTTCTTAAAACAACGCCGAAACTCCCAAACGTGTATCTATAAGGAGTCAGGAGTTCTCTCAGCATCTTCGAAACCATGGTATACCTTGACCCAATATTTGACTTTTTGGTAGCGTATTCTTAGTACACTTCACATAAAACCAAAATCACCATATGTTTCCATATAAATTTCAAGGAGTTCCCTCGATTACTCATGGATCCCATCATCAGGTCACCACTTTTGTGAACATGGTACCAAATTGGAGTGAAACCTAATACAACAAAATAAAAATTTCGAAAATCGGTTCACAAACGGCGGAGTAATCGTTGAACATACAAAAATAAAAAAAAATAAAAAAATTAAATAAAAAAATAAAAAAAAATATCCACAGCCGAACATATAACCTCCTCGTTTTTTGGAAGTCGGTTAAAAATTAGTAGCTTATAAACTGAACTCAAATTCAGTTCAAAATAATTCTTCATCTTCATTACTGGCTTGTTCCGTAAGAGCCGGATCAGGAGGAGCATTAGATAGAAGCATTGGCCACAAAAAGAGAACATTAAACCTTTCCATGAGTAGAAACATTTGTTCTTTCAAAAAGAGATTTTTTCTCGACAAAATCTTAATATTCACAATATTATCATTTGAGGGCTTATCAGATACGTACGACAGTAGTTTCTTACAACCTGTAACAGTGGAATAATTTGCGGGAAGTACATATTCCAGAGGACCCAATCTCTGAGTACCCCAAATGCTGGGTAATTCCTCAACGTGAGCATTCACCTCAGGGCTCTTCTTAGAATAGGATTTTATTTGAGACAGAATAAGATCTGGATCAGATTCTAGTAGTCCCCTATATCTTTTGGGTACACTTCTCTTGTACCTCTCTTTATTCAGCTTAACTCTAAGTAGTGTCAGTATTGCTCTAAGGTCTCTTAGATTTGATTTGACATTGCTTCTAGTTTGCAGAGTCTTACAACTGTCTTGCAATGTTTTCTCGTCTAGTTTTCTGTACTCCTCCAATTTCCTAGCCTCCTCTATGTTCACATGCTCAGTGGCTAGATATGCTACTATCGCATCATCTATAACCTCGTGTGGAGATTCTGGGCTAACTTTTTTGGTTTTGACATCATTCACCTCCGTCTGTATGCGAGTTTTTAGCTCCTCTATGGCTTTGTTCAAATTATCGGTTTGTGAACCGTGCCCCAATCTACGGGCACCTCGTCTCGGTGCTTTAGAAACGTCTATATTAGGGTAGCGTTTCATCCAATTTGTCAATGTTATGTATCTGCTTCTTATGTTAATTCTGTCTTTACCGGGAAAGTATTTCGTGATACTTGAAAAATTTATTGCGGAATCTTGATTGGCCATCAGTTGTATAAGACGTTTGTCTTCATCTACTGTCCACACTTTCGATATTCTGGTCTTTCTTAAAACCTGATATCTCATTCTGCATTGATTGATGGAACGTCCTGGAAGATATTGACTCATTTTTTGGTAATTAGGTCCAAAGTTTTCTGCGCATGTCAATATTACTGTATCTTCTTCGGGTAAAAATCTGCCTTTCCTCTGCTGGCGTAGGCTTAGATATTTGTTGTATATTTGTATCTTAGTCCTGTTCTCCATTGATGTGGCCACTTTTCCCCATGGAATGTAATTATCCTCCTTGTAATAATCAATCAGTCTTTTGAGATACTCGACTTCCTCAGGGCTCCATTTCCTGCCAGTGAATGTGTTACTCATATTTGTCCTGAAGTAAACAAAGCACTGATAGTTTGTGCGCCCTGTATTCAACCTTTTTGCTATTTTATCCCAGTCCTGCCAGTTTTCTTCGTAACAAATCTTCTGTAGAGCAGTATGCTCAGCTTTACTCCAAGGTTTCTTGTTAATGGAGGGATGGAGGAATAATTGCCAGAGGGACTGATATTCACCTGCTGTGTGTCTATTTTTTAACGTATTAGCTATGGCTAACCAATCATAATCTTTGTCAATTGGCAGAGCTAATTCATTGAGAGACATATTGTTTACTTTAGTTATTTCTAAGTTGAGGCTGCTAATTTTCTTTTGTATGTCTTTTTTCTTAGGACTACTCTTCAACTGACGATTTAAATCAGAGATGCTCGATTGTAACTCTTTCTTACGTATTTCCTTGGACATTTTAAGGAGCAAGTTCAAAAAATTACTTTTATCTTTTACAGTCCAGCTGATAACCGAAGATACAGTTGAGAAATCGTACATTTTGGATTTGTTCATGAGGATTGTATCATCATTATCTGGGGCTGGAAAATTTGTTGAGTCCTTGAAGTATGGTCTACCGCAGCTGATATAGTAAAAGACTTCTGCTTTGTTTTCTGCGTCATCCGTCGAGAACTGGATGTCTTTTAATCTTTCCCGGCACTCCTTAAGTCGGTTATTAAGTATCGATTCGAGACGTCGTAGTTCCTCGTCGTACATGTTGTTCAAAGCTATTGTGGCATCGATTTTTGATGTCTGTTCAGATTGATCAACGGAATATAAACTTCCTGTTACAGAATACTGGGAAACCGAAGTGCTTGAACAATCATCGTCGTCTTCGCTTAGAATGGCATTCAACTGTTCTAAATCCTGAACATCGTTTTCTTCATCACTGAGAGATATATCAGATTCTCCGTCGCTCATTTTTCTATAAGAATTGTTTGTTTTGTAATATGGTTTTTATTTTTAATTAAAATATCGCAAGAAAATAAAATTGTTTTAATTTTATTCTGTCAAAATTTTTTCATTTAACATTTTTGAGTTTTGACAGAAGTTAAATTATTGGTACGGTGTTTTCACACGAGACAACGACGAGACACGACCACAGATTACTAGTATATATTTGGACACGACACGACACGATTCATAGACAAATATAGATTGCACGTCAGACGTCACACAGGCTGTCGTTACGACACGGTTCATAGACAATTTATATTTGTCTATGAACCGTGTCGTGTCGGGTCTCGTGTGAAAACGCCGTGACGACACGGTTCATAGACAATTTATATTTGTCTATGAACCGTGTCGTGTCGTGTCTCGTGTGAAAACGCCGGAGGGTCCGAGACAGGCGAGACGAGGCGAGCGCACCCATTGACGGCGTTTTCACACGAGACACGACACGACACGATTCATAGACAATTATAAATTGCACGACAGACGTCACACAGTCCGTCGTTTGAACGTTTTCACACGAGGATTTCTGCGACGACACCGCATTCACTTATGGCTGGTTTATACGTGTTATGTAGATACTTGTCAACAAAATTTGGACTTATAACTATAAAGCCGGCTGTACACTCTCGCCGGGACACAGCGAGGTGGCCCGAGTGCGAGAGTGTAAATGGGTGCGCTCGCCTCGTCTCGCCTGTCTCGGACCCTCTCGGTCCGTTGTCGGTATTTTGCGCCCGAGACAAAAGGTCTCGCGAGGAAAACGAGCGCACTACTGTACACTCTCGCGTCTTTCAGTACTAGTCCCGCCATTGGACACTGTAGAACAGAAAAATAACAATAATATACGACATTATCAATCATTATCTGTGAGAAATAAAATTAATTATGATTATAAATGTTTTGATTACAATGATATCTTTCGATGCATGGTGAATGGTGAATGGCCGTTTTCGTCCATCTTGTCTGAGTTCTTAACTGCGATTGAACTAAGCGAGAATGTACATGATCGTACTCGGGCAAGGGGCTCTCGCACGAGACTCTCGCCCGAGAGCTCTCGGCGAGAGTGTACAGCGGGCATAATATTATACTTACTTAACTAAGTATGAACTTGCTATTTAATACTAAATTTTGTGTTTACAAATTCCAAATTTAAAATTCAGTTAAAATTTAGTTAACTACTTATCAACTTAATACGTGTAAACCAGCCATTAGTACTTAAAAATAAGTCATTTATTGTTGGGTTTTGTACCTAGGCCTAAGGACTTAGGACTAAGATAGTTTAAGCTTAATAAAAATCCTAGTCATTTACTTAATATAATATTATATTATTTATGTATTAAATAAAGTATTAGAATATGGTAGTATAAAATATACTTATATTAATATATTACCATAATATTATAAATTATAATACTAGGTGTAAGTAATTAAGGCCCGTATTTTTGGTCAGTACTTAAGATGCGACCCGGTCTCAAGACGCGGTTTGGCTCTGTGATTGGTCCAAATTTTGACAGCCAACCAATCACAGAGCCTGAACCGTGTCTTGAGACCGAGATGCATCTTGAGTACTGACCAAAAATACGGGCCATAATATAGTAATAATATGACCGCGTTTAGCTCGCCGACAAATCGCTATAAAATTTGGCATTCTGTTAGAACTTAGATTATAATTTATCATTTACTAGCGACTAGCCTCGGCTTTGCACGGGTATAAAATATACATAATATTAGATAGCCTTTGTCACTCACTGAAGAAATGATTATCGATTCATTAGTTCATTACTACCCGTAGGATTAGTTGGCCTGCATTGGTCGGAACCACCACAACAACGTACCACGGAGCTAAAACAAAGCTCTGTGGTCGGTACCGTCGCAAAAGCTACGTCGCGCAATTTTAGAATCTGTATTATAGTATTATCTTCGAAATTATTCATTTAAATCATATGCTGTAAAGGGCCATATAGATCTATATTAAATCAATAATGTATTTTAAGTATTTAATAAATCTCGTAGGGTTCAGTCTGCGTGTACAAATTTTAGCGGAACTAACTAACTAACTCCGCTGGCTCAGCGACCCGAAGTGGATCTTGGCCTCCGAAATGAGCTTCCGCTATTGAGCCCTGTCCTGCGCTACCTCTTGCCAGTAATTACTGACTTGAAGGCCACGCAGGTCAGCCTCAACTGCATCAACGTAAGCAGAAAAAAATGTAATTCACATTAGAAACACCAACAATAACAGTATTTCTCCCCTATTTAACTAATGTTATTATACTTATAAACCTTCCTCTTTAATCACTCTATCTATTAAAGAAAACCGCATCAAAATCCGTTGCGTAGTTTTAAAGATTAATCTTATAGCTTAGCTTAGTCGCTTTTTTATCCCTCATAGATATAGGATAGGATAAAAAAGCGACTTTGTTATACTTAATGATATAATATAGGTATTAAAAAATATATATTTATTTATTATCTGTTGACAAAAAACGTGACGACTTAGCGGATTGTCGTCTCAAAATCGTGTGTCGTGCTGTGCGGTGTCGTTCCGTGTGAAAACGGTACATAGAAATGTATGGCGCACGGAATCGTCACCGCATTTTGTCGTGTCGGGTCGTGTGTCGTGTGAAAACACTCTGACACTCTCGCACTCGGGCCGCCTCGCTGTGTCTCGGCGAGAGTATACGAGCGTTTTCACACGACACACGACCCGACACGACAAAATGCGGTGACGATTCCGTGCGCCATACATTTCTATGTACCGTTTTCACACGGAACGACACCGCACAGCACGACACACGATTTTGAGACGACAATCCGCTAAGTCGTCACGTTTTTTGTCAACAGATAATAAATAAATATATATTTTTTAATACCTATATTATATCATTAAGTATAGAACAAAGTCTCTTTTTTATCCCTCATGTCCCTCTAATCTTTAAAACTACGCAACGGATTTTGATGCGGTTTTCTTTAATAGATAGAGTGATTAAAGAGGAAGGTTTATAAGTATAATAACATTAGTTAAATAGGGGAGAAATACTGTTATTGTTGGGGTTTCTAATGTGAATTACATTTTTTTCTGCTTACGTTGATGCAGTTGAGGCTGACCTGCGTGCCTGGCAAGAGGTAGCGCAGGACAGGGCTCAATAGCGGAAGCTCATTTCGGAGGCCAAGATACACTTCGGGTCGCTGAGCCAGCGGAGTTACTAAGTATATATTTTTATACTACAATATTCTAATACTTCATTTAATACATAAATAATATTATATTATATTAAGTAAATGACTACGATTTTTATTAAGCTTAAACTATCTTAGTCCTAAGTCCTACTAATGCCTAGGTACAAAACCAATATATGACTTATTTTTAAGTACTAATGGCTGGTTTACACGTATTAAGTTGATAAGTAGTTAACTAAATTTTAACTTAATTTTAAATTTGGAATTTGTAAACACAAAATTTAGTATCAAATAGCAAGTTCATACTTAGTTAAGTAAGTATAATAAATTTATTATAGTTATAAGTCCAAATTTTGTTGACAAGTATCTACATAACACGTATAAACCAGCCATAAGTGAATGCGGTGTCGTCGCAGAAATCGTCACTCGTGTGAAAACGTTCAAACGACAGACTGTGTGACGTCTGTCGTGCAATTTATGATTGTCTATGAATCGTGTCGTGTCGTGTCTCGTGTGAAAACGCCGTACAGCCGGCTTTAGATGACAGGTGTTTGGACGCCATATTTAACTTTAGACAGAGATTTGACATTTCGAACTGTTGTCAAAGTTAAAGCTAAAGTTAAAGTTAAATATGGCGTCCGTAGCTTTAGCTTTGACTTTAACTTTAACTTTAACCGGAAAATTTGACAGATGTCGTATGAGATGACAGGTATTTGGACGCCAAATTTAACTTTAGGTATCCAGAGATTTCGCACTGTTTTTAAATTCTGATAGTTATTATTATTTTTAACAAAAAATTAAAACCGACTTCCAAGGTAAAAACAATAATAAAATTAATATGAACTAAAAAGTATTAAATAATTTTTACTATCTAATAGTGCCTTTTTCCGAATTCGGCTAAACCTCAACTATTTCTGTACTCAATCTTCATTATTTTGAAGTCGGTACCAGATAGCTGAATCTTCAGTCCTCTGACAGAATATTTAAAATTTTTGGAACTGGCACCGACTTCAAAATTATGAAGATTGAGTACAGAAATAGTTGAGGTTTAGCCGAATTCGGAAAAAGGCACTATTAGATAGTAAAAATTATTTAATACTTTTTAGTTCATATTAATTTTATTATTGTTTTTACCTTGGAAGTCGGTTTTAATTTTTTGTTAAAAATAATAATAATTTCACTCTTTTTAGTTACACTAGTAGATAAATCTTCGCGTACATTTTACGTATCTTATTACAATTTGTTAAGAGTCACAACTCACACTCACAAAATAATATAATATTATCAGTGAAGTGAACATATTGTGCTAAGTAATTTAACAATTTTAATACTTCAAGCCCGAAGCGGTCACCGGCGATTGCGATAACAATAGAAAGGCTATTGTGTCTCGTTTTTCCACGATCGAAGGATCTATCAGATAAAAAATTGTACAAACTTGCATATGATGTAGCGTAGCATAATATTTAATATTATCATAATTATTGACAGCTGTTCTTGTTATCAAGAATTCAAATCGATAGGTACTTAGTGCACCATCTATCGATTAATAAGTATAACTAATTAAAAGACACTTAATGACTTTGTTTTGTTTAAATGCTCTTTTTAAAATAACTTTATTTTAATTCTATTTGTCTATTAAAATTTTATAAAGTGTTAAAGTATTCGATCTGTATATAAAGTAGTTAGTAAAGTATTCGATATTCTGTCTTATGCCGCCACGCGGCAGAAGACGGAACTGAACGGACGGACTGGGCGGCGACGCCGACCGCCGTGTATTAAAAACAAACAGGTGTTGTTAATTGTTATACAGTACATAATTATTATTATTAGTATATCCATACCTATGCCTTGTACTATTATCTATTCTGTGCCATGAGACATAGGTGGCCTTAACACGACGTGGTAATGATGATGATGACGATGATGATGATGATGATGATTATGATGATGAATATGAATTGCATAGTAGTTTATGCTTTCTGTTCTTACAACAACGCCGAAACTCCCAAACGTGTATCTATAAGGAATCAGGAGTTCTCTCAGCATCATCGAAACCATGGTATACCTTGACCCAATATTTGACTTTTTGGTAGCGTATTCTTAGTACACTTCACATAAAACCAAAATCACCATATGTTTCCATATAAATTTTGAGGAGTTCCCTCGATTACTCATGGATCCCATCATCAGGTCACCACCTTTGTGAAAATGGGACCAAATTGGAGTGAAACCTAATACAACAAAACAAAAATTTCGAAAATCGGTTCACAAACGGCGGAGTAATCGTTGAACATACAAAAATAAAAAATCTGACAGAACTGAAGACATCACTTGACAGAGCAATTTGACAGCTTTGTTTATTGTCTAATGTTTTCCCGCCAAAACAAAAAACTGTCAAAATGCCGCGATAAACCACATTTTGTTTGGTTGCTTTTTTTTTTAATAATTTCAAATTTTGTTAAATGAATCATTTTCTATATTAATTTATCTGATAACTGATAATAAAACAGGAATATCATAGAACAGTTACGTTTCAGTGGTTGATATTAGTTCTACATTGGGTATAAGATAACATAAATTTGTAGTTAACCATCCGTTCATTTTGAATTTTACTCATAAACGTTATAGGTTCTACAGTATTATTTGTTTAGTGATTTTGTGTACTATATTCATTTAAATACTGCCGAGAATACTCAAATAAGATGGATGTTGCTGATACGTATGCCACACAGAGCCAAGTAAAGGATGAGGTTGGTGTACGATGCCAGAAGTTGTTCCAAGACTTTTTAGAGGAGTGAGTATCCTATTCTGATAAATAAGTATTTCCAGCTTTACGCCTCTAGTCCACTGACGCTGCGAACTGCTTAACAGCGGCGAACCGATTTACTGTCTCATCCGCCACACGACATTGCTTTGAATTGCATCTCGCTCTATTCCTGTTACCCAGATATTTTGCAGTTCATTCTTCGCAGCGTCGGTGGATTAGAGCCGTTATGCTAAGTACTGACATACAGTTTTGCTCGATAGTTTTACTACAAATCAAGCAATAACCACCGTGTGGACCGCAAAACTGACAGCAAGAAGGCTCGCTTTGAGCCGGCTCGATGGAATTAAATATGTCAAAACTATCGAGCAAAATCGTATGTGAGTACTTAGCATAACCCATACCATTTTTATTAATGTGAGTGTCATTGTGTGTCAATTTAAAAACTTCAAATGTTTTACCAGGTTCAAAGAGGACAATGAGACAAAATATGAGAAACAGGCAAAGGAACTTTTCAAACCCGAGCTGAGCACACTAGAAGTTAGTTTTGATGACGTTGAGAAGTACAATCAGAATCTTGCTACTACAATAATCGAGGAATACTACAGGATATATCCGTTTTTAAATCAAGCCATACTAAATTATGTATTGAGTCTAGCTGACAGTAGCGTGAAGAAGGATTTACAAGACAAGGAGTGTTATGTGTCGTTTGTTGATGTACCCACTAGGCACAAAGTGAGGGAGTTGACCACTGCTAAGATTGGCACTCTCATCAGAATCTCCGGCCAAATTGTCAGGACCCATCCGGTACACCCCGAGCTGGTCTTGGGCACTTTTGTGTGCTTGGATTGTCAGACAGTTATTAAAAATGTGGAACAGCAATTTAAGGTATAATATAAAACATTTTTTAATGATTTTGGTGATTTTTTACCTATAAAAAACTGTTTGGAACACCCTAATCAAAATTAAAACTCCATTATTACAGTACACACTGCCAACAATCTGCCGGAATCCAGTGTGTGCCAATCGCAGAAGGTTCATGTTGGACGCAGACAAGTCGGTGTTTGTGGACTTCCAGAAGATCAGAGTACAGGAGACGCAGGCGGAGTTGCCCAGAGGTTGTATACCACGGTCACTAGAGGTGATATTGAGAGCAGAGGCAGTGGAATCTGTGCAGGTAAACTTTTGACTTAGGTTTTTTTATATCATAAAATTATTTTCTGAAGAAACTGAAAATCCAACGGAAGAAAAGGAAAAGGGTAATACTGCGTATATTAAATACGATAAAAATAAATTATAGTAATGGAAGCTTCAAAAGATAAAAGGAAGCACTCACCATCAAAGTCACCACGTACCCCTCAAACGCAGGAAGGGAAACAAAACAATCAACCAAACAAAATAACAAAGAAAGTCGATGCCTTCTCTTTTATGAGATCCAGATCTTTCTCTGCTTCTGAAAAGAACCAATAGCAACTATGCACTGACAACCGAAACAAAACAAAAAATTCACAACACCAAAATATACAACATACAAAATTCCCCAATCCGGCTGGTCCCCGTGGGGAATCAGACCACAGCCCCCCAAAAAATACATTGTAGCCATTGTCACCACCACCATTACCACCAACCTTTCAAAGAAAACAAAAATCATAACATAAAATAAAAAATGAAAAAATATATATTGCAACATTAAACACTCTAACCCTTATGACAGATAGTAGAATAGACAAACTGGAAGAAGCCCTAAGGTTTATAAAAATGTGTGAGGTTAGAAGAACTGGAGAAGAAATAAGGGAATATAACAATTACATATTTTACTATTATGGAAAAACGAAAGGACTTTATGGAATCGGATTTTTAGTAAAAAGAGAATTAAAAGATAAAATTATAAGTTTTGAAGGTGTATCCGATAGAATGGCAGTATTAAATATACAATTTAACGGGTTTAAAAAACCCACATCTATTATTCAAATCCACACACCTACCGAACAGGACACAAAAGCCGCAAAAGACGAATTTTATAAAGACCTAACGGATTTATATGAAAAGAAGAATGAAAACACTATTTTAATGGGTGACTTTAATGCAAAAGTGGGTACAAAAACAAACAAGGACGAATTTGTTTTAGGAAATTATGGAAGCGGTAATAGAAATGGAAATGGGCAAAGACTTATAGATTTTGCTTTCGCAAACAATATCAAAATAATAGTTTTTATAAAAAAAGGAAATCAAGAAAATGGACCTGGATATCCCCAAATGGTAGAGATAAAAATGAAATAGATTTCATCTTATCAAGGGACAGACAGATATTTTCAGATGTCAAAGTAATAAATAACTTAAACTTTAACTCGGACCATAGAATGTTAAGAGGGGTCATTCAAAATAAAGCGAAAGAATCAAGGAAACATATAATTAAATACGCTAATAAATACCCCAGTGCACTGACCCATATACCAAATGATGTCTTAGAAAAATTAGAAAATGTGCTAGCTAACATAGATGACACCAAAGCAATTCAAGAAAAGTATAACATTTTAGAAAAAGAACTAATAAACATAAGCAAACTATGTTGCAAAAAAGAGAAAAGGAGCAAATTAGGAGAAGAAACACTAAATCTCATGGAGGAAAGGAAAAAAATGATACACAAAAGAAAGGAAAACAAACAGAATATAGCAAGTATTAGCAAAAAAATACAAATTTCAATAAGAAAACATAGGAAAACAGAAAGACTTAACACACTAAAGGAACAAATTGAGAAAACGAACGGAATTAAGAAAGGTCTAAAACAGTTGAGGGAATACAAACAATGGATACCTAACATGAAATGTAACAGCAAGAAAGATCAACTAATCTTAGAAAGGACTTCAATAGCAAAATTAGCTACAGAATTTTACAAAAACTTGTACGCGAAAAATGATCAAAAAACTGAAACAACAGAAACTGATACTTACGCTGAAGAAGTACCTGTAATTTTAGAGTCGGAAGTAATAAAAGCGATTAAAACACAGAAAAGCGGAAAGTCGCCTGGGGACGACAAAATTTCCAACGAAGTACTCAGGAATTCTCTAACAGCGACATCTAGATTCTTAACAAAATTTTTCAACGAAATATTGACCACCAAACAAATACCGACCCAAGGGACGAAATCGACAATAGTTCTGCTATACAAAAAAGGAGATAAAAAAGAAATAAATAACTACTGACCGATTTGCCTAATGTCAAATTTATATAAAAATTTTTCAAAAATACTACTGGGACGAATTAGAAAACAGCTAGACAAACACCAACCACGAGAACAAGCTGGATTCCGTGCAGATTTCTTCACCATTGTTCATATTTATGTCATAAAACAAATTGTAGAGAAACTAAATGAATATAGCCAAAAGTATTATAATAGCCTTTGTTGATTACAACAAGGCCTTCGACTCACTCAGTCACGACTACATTTGGAAACGCTACAAAATCAAGGAATAGAAAGAAAATATATTCAAATTATTCAGGAAATATACAAAAATACCACAGCTACGATCCAACTAGAACGAAAGGGTGAAGAATTTAAGAATTAAGATCCAGGAAGGAGTAAGACAGGGTGATCCACTATCCCCAAAACTTTTTACAGCAGTATTAGAAAATATATTCAGGAATTTAGACTGGAACACAATGGATATAAACATCAATGGGTCAAATTTGAATCATCTTAGGTTTGCCGATGACATAGTAGTATTTGCAGAAACACCTGAAACGCTACAAAGAATGCTAAACCAACTAAGCTACGAAAGTCAGATCGCAGGCCTATCCATAAACTCAACGAAAACCAAAGTAATGACAAACAGAATAAAAGAAAAAATTAAAATAGGAGAAGAAGCTGTGGAGTATGTTGATGAGTACATATATTTAGGACAAATAATATCAACAAAAGACCAGTATTCAAAAGAAATTGAAAGAAGAATATGTAACACATGGAAGAGGTACTGGTCTCTAAAAGAAGTATTCAAGAATGAAACTGTGCCAATGTCTATTAAAAGTAAATTGTACAATACCTGTGTTCTTCCATGCCTAACATATGGATGCCAAACTTGGCCAACCACAAGCAAAAACACCAATAAGCTTGCAGTATGTCAATGAAGCATGGAACGAAGTATGCTAAATATAAGACTACAAGACCGGTGGACAAAAACAAAAATAAGAAAAATAACTAAGGTAACAGATATATTGATAAAAACTAGAAAACTAAAATGGAACTGGATTGGACCTATAACAAGAACAGACAATGGGAAAAAATGGACCAAGGACATAATGGGATGGTATCCTAGAAAAGGGAAAAGACGAAAAGGACATCAGACCAAACGATGGGAGGATGACCTTCCTAAAGGATGGAGGAGATTTGCCAGAGACAGCGACAAATGGAAGGAAACGAGGGAGGCCTATGTCGAAGGACAACCTGACTAAATATTGTGTTTTTCTTGTTTTGCTATAAAAATTATTGTAATGGTTACAGTCAGTGAATAAAGGCTTTATTTATTTATTTATTTAATATTATAAAATTAGAAGGTAAACAAGTAAACTCCTCACCTGATGGAAAGCAACTACCATTGCCCAAAGACGCTTACAACATCAGTAAAGATGCAAGTGCATTGCCAGATTAAAAAATAAATACCAAATCAATGCACATTAGTTTTAACTGTTTGATAAATTAAAATACCTGTGAGTCGTCAGATAGTGTTATATCCTCAATGTATTGATATTTTGAACTATCAAACAGTAAATCAGATTCTTTGCCTTCTATAAAATGAGTATTTCTATGATAAATAAATTGTTTAAGTTACAAATTATTCCTTTCTAAACATAAGAACTCCTCATCTGTATCTTTTCTCTATTTTTCATGGCCCATAACATGTTATTATAAAATCTTTCTAAAATCAAAAATTACAGGCCGGAGACCGGTATGACTTCACTGGAACATTGATAGTGGTTCCTGATGTGGGTTCCTTGTCCATGCCCGGGGCTAAAGCCGAGCTCACCACTAGAACACGGCAAGCTAATGAAGGCCAGATGGAAGGAATAAAGGGACTCAAGGCTTTGGGTGTTAGGGAACTGCATTATAGGTATGTAAAGGTTTTCATTTCATCAATTTATCAAAGTATCATATTATTAACTTTAAAATAGCTGGCAAATATAATTTTGCATTAACAAACTAAAAACATAGATTTCTTTTTGAGTTTAGGAATAATTCGTTTTTTCTTTATCTTATAATATAATATATTAAGGTATTAGTAGGACAGCATGCTTAATAGTCCAATCAAATCAAAACTTATAAATGTCTATTAGCTTTATAGTAATTTTTAGGGTTCCGTACCCAAAGGGTAAAAACGGGACCCTATTACTGAGACTTCGATGTCTGTCCGTATGTCCGTCTGTCCGTCCGTCCGTCTGTCTCCAGGCTGTAACTCAAGAACGGTAATAGCTAGAGAGTTGAAATTTTCACAGATTATGTATTTCTGTTGCCGCTATAACAACAAATACTCAAAATAAAATAAAATAAATTAAATATTTAAGGGGGCTACCATACAACAAACGTAATTTTTCAAACATTTTTTGCTCGGTATCAATGATTACAACAGGTAGGCACTTTAAATTTTCACAAAGGCCTTAATTATATGTGTACTTTAATAATTAATAATAATGCTTAAATAAAATAAAAATTTAAGGTCAACAATTTTTGGTCCATTTTTGCTCTATAACGGTACAGAACCCTTCGTGCGCGAGTCCGACTCGTACTTGGCCGATTTTTAGTTAGTTTTTTTTAAGTAGCTGTAAGTTTTCCAAATAAAATAAAACCTCTTTGAATGTGAAAACTTTTCAGCTACAAGACTTTAGTTACCTTCTAAAGCTTTCCTTGAAGCTAGATGGCGCTAGTTGTAATTAATAAAATTACACTCAATATTGAAATTTTTTGTATTCTAGGACAGCGTTTCTAGCGTGCAGCGTGCAGGCGACGTCGCGACGCTTCGGCACCGCTGATCTGATCACAGATGACATGACTACTGAGGACATGAGGAAACAGATGACCGACAAGGAGTGGGATAAGGTAGTTTATCTATGCTAATATTATAAATGCGAAAGTATCTCTGTCTGTCTGTCTGTCTGTCTCGCTTTCACGCCAAAACTACTGAACCGATTGTAATGAAATTTTGTACACAGATAGTCTAAAGCCTGAAAAAGGACATAGGCTACTTTTTAACCGGAAAAAGGGGTTGTAAGGGGGTGAAAATGCGTAAATTTGTTCAAATTAAGTTAGTTCCAAAAATTCATAATAGATGGCGCCGTGCGTCTCCTACATCGCGCAATCGCTTGCTCATGCATCTTTCTATAGGTCGTACCATATTGAGAAACGCTTTTCGATTCTTGCGATTGTTATGCACGTGACACGTCGATAATGCATATTGCATAACTCACTACTCAGTACTTTATCTACGCAGTGATGAGTGACGAAACCTTAAACCTACCTAATGGTAAATAGTTAATGGGTAAAGCTAAAGTTGTGTAATGGGGGGCTAAATAAGCTTTAGGTTTAATTTAAAAAATAAAATATTATGTGCGCACTGCACAGCTGTTTTTGGGTATTTTGATTTAAGGGGTACCAGGGTTTTAAAAAGCTTTTAAATTTGACACCAATTTTGTTGACACCGCGCGCTATAAAGTATAAACTGAAGTCCACGCGGGCGAAGTCGCGGGCAACAGCTAGTTGCATATATTGTAGCTGCTTTATGTAGATACTATCTAATGACACTATTTAGTAGATAGTGTCATTTAATGGGCATTGTCCAAAAAAAATCACATGTACTTTTTATATTTTTTTTCGTTAAAATAGGGTATTTTAAGAATATAACTTAAATAATTTTGAAATTCATTGGCTAGTTTTTTCTCAATAAATTTTTAAAGTTTCGCTCTGACGTCATCATCGGCGGCCAATTGACCTCTGCAGTATGTTTAAATTTCCTTTCAATCTTATTATAATGGCTGGATCGTCAAATGCAAGTTCTCATTATGTGAAAACTGATACGAGAAGCTTACCAAAAGTTCGAAACGTAATGTTGGTCGAATTTATTGCTAATTTAACGCCATTGAAGGTCAAACTAAGGTTAAACATATTTGTTCAAAAATGTAAGTAACTAATGGGTATTTTTTTTATTTATATACAGAAAAACGATCACTGACCTTATTCCTCGAAATGTTTTTGTAATGAGCAAAATTAAAAAGAAATGGACAATCCCCATTATGGTTTTGTTTTCCTAAAAAAAGTATTGTCGTAAAGTGTTATGGAATTTTATACATTGAAACACTGCTACTCGTTTGTCTCTAAGGGTTTGTTTCACAATACAATGAAATCGCAGAATCGCAGACCCTCCTCTTGTTGCAATATGAACTGGCCCTTACTAAAGGTTTTTAATGTCTTGTGTCATTCCAAAAGGTGGTATCTTAACAGCATTTTAATCTAATAATAATATGAATAGCCCTATAGTTAAGCTAGACAAACAGTTCTTATTTTTTTCTTAGGTAAAAGTTGATCGCACATTTGTCAGCACCGTACGCGTCTTACACGACGAACGCGCCGCATAGCACACTGCACATGAAATGCGGCGCGTACGGTGCGGACGAATGTGCGAGGTTTCACATTATTTCATACAACCAATTCTAAAATGCGGCGTGTACGTGCTGATAAAATATGTGCGATCACCTAAAAGAGAGTTTCTTTTCCCAGGTATACGAGATGTCGCGCGACCGCAATCTATATAACAACCTTATAACGAGTCTGTTCCCGAGTATACACGGCAACAATGAGGTCAAACGAGGGATATTGCTTATGCTGTTCGGTGGAGTTGCCAAGACTACTGTTGAGGGTGCGTAATTTATGTGCGAATTTCCGTGGCGGAAGTTCGGCTTGATTCCGCCTGAAATTTATTTTAAATTACCGATAACACACCATGCCGAAATGCCGTCGCGTTATATTATATACGTTTGACATTGCTGGCGTAATCATGCGGAATTTCCGACGCAGAACTTCGGCATGTTATGTTTAGACACTTAGTTCCAATTAGTCATTCGCTTTGCTCGCTAAAACGTTTGTTTACCATGGGTACCGTACTTTATACGGGCTAGAAACTATCATGTAACACTATAGAAAGTAACACTCCTTTATCACCCATCCATTGTGACGACCTCCGTGGCGCAGTGGTGAGCGCGTTGGTAGCTCAAGCCGGAGGTCGCGGGTTCGAGTCCCGCCGACGTAACAAAAAGTTTATAAAGTTCCTGGGTCATGGATGTATATTAAATATGTGTGTCATATAATAAAAATCTTAAATATATGTATAGTATAAAAAAGTCTGGTACCTGTAACACAAGTCCTTCAGGTACTTACCACGGGGCCAGACTGACGTGGTGTGAAGCGTCCATAGATATTATTATTATTGTTCCACCAAAACACTGCATCTGATGATGTCAATGCGAATGATGTTTTAAGTTAATATCTAATGTTTTTCATGTATGTGAAGAGATACAGTCACAAATCAGTTTGATTAATCTTTGTTATCTCACTATTTAAGTTATAAGTATAAAGTTTTTTTTTTATTTGAGGAGCCATTTGGCGGCCCTTGCACTAAATATATCATTAACCCACTCCTAAACTACTAATGTAATAACATCCTGGCAACACATACAATTTTATCGTCTTTACAGATTCAAAATAAAAAAAGCATGGGTAATATTTACTAACTTATCTTCTAGGCACCACCCTCCGTGGTGACATCAACGTGTGTATAGTGGGCGACCCCAGCACGGCGAAGTCGCAGCTGCTACAGCAGGTCAGCGACCTCAGCCCCCGGGCGGTGTACACGAGCGGCAAGGCCTCCTCCGCCGCCGGTCTCACTGCCGCCGTCGTCAAGGTGACTGTATACCTAACGTGACCTTTTTTTTTGTCAGAGCGGGACATCTACAGAATGAATACACGAAATCAGAAGCGCATAACCCTTAGGGTCTGTTTCACCACTTCCTGATAAGTGACGAATAGGCTATCCACCAATTAACTTGACAGATCAAGTATGGAGAATCTGTCAAAAAAGCTGTGTGTCTGAGTAATGTAACTGATTGTGTTTATGTTGTGTTTAGGTTCGTCTCTAATAAATTAGTAAATAAACAATGTTATTACAGGACGAAGAATCCTTCGACTTCGTGATAGAAGCCGGCGCGTTGATGTTGGCTGACAACGGCGTATGCTGCATCGACGAATTCGACAAGATGGACCCCGGAGACCAGGTCGCCATACACGAGGCGATGGAGCAGCAGACCATATCTATCGCGAAGGTATGGAGATTTAACAACAACGAAGTTCCTTATCGCGCGTTGCAAAAGGGGGCTAGACGGAAAAAATTAAGAACAAAAGCTTTGACACTTTTTGCCATAGTTATAAGCCGTGTAGCGTACGCGTGTTTCTCTGTCTGTATGTCTCTCTCTCTCTCATAGAAACTTCGTTCTATCCGGATCAGGGCTGCCAGATGTAAAAACTGCGCGATCGTATCGATAGCTCTAAAAAGTCGTATTCTGTAGTAGGCTCAACATAAAAAGATCGTACGTATAAAAACACTTTAAAGTCACAAAAATATTCATATATTTTTTTAAAACGTAATCACATATTTTATTTCAAACTAAAACACTAAGTAAACTTAGCACTCAGCTGCTAGTCACGAGATACGAGCTTGCGACCGGCAAATGGCAATAACAAGTTTATACTTTAAAATTTAAATCAAATATACATTAGAAAAGAAGAGTATAAGTACCGAAGTAATGCAAGCAATCCCAAACTTAACTTGTCGCCCTGGCTGGGGTATGTGGATTGTGGAATAGTAATTTAAACATAAACAATGAATAGAACATGTATATGGTAAAATGTTGCCAGGTCACAATATCTAAATTAAAATCAAAATTGATTAAAATCAAGATTATGATATTTAATTCGAGATTATGCACCAAAAAAAAGTCGTATGTTTTATGTACGATCGTAACCTTACAATCGTACAATAGTAAATTGTACAAATAATTGTACGAGTATGATTTAAATCGTACATATGCCAGCCCTGATCCGGATGTCCCGTGACACCTCTCAAGCTTTTTTTATTTTTAACTATTGAATACCAAAATTTATCAAAATCGGTTTAGCAGCTTATGCGTAAAGAATGATAGACATACTTTTGAATTTCATTTTTAACGTTATTGGCCACTAGGTGGCACTTTACGTAACTAAATAATAGTAGTAAACAATAACTTAGCATATACTAAATTAATAACAAAATATCCTCGAAATCCTCGCAAAACCGTGTCCTGACTTTTAGTCAGGTTATCACCTTTCAATAATCTGAACTTTTTGTCTCATTTCAGGCGGGAGTACGCGCCACCCTTAACGCTCGAACATCGATTCTAGCCGCAGCAAATCCCATCGGCGGTAGATACGACCGAGCGAAGTCCCTACAACAGAACGTATCGTTAAGCCCGCCTATTATGTCGCGTTTTGACCTCTTCTTCATACTAATAGATGAAAGCAGTGAGATGGTAGACTACGCTATAGCGAGAAAGATCGTGGATCTGCACTGCAATAAGGAGGAGACATACGACTGTGTATATTCGAGAGAAGATCTGTTGAGATATATCGCGTTTGCGAGGTCCTTCAAGCCTATTATTACTGAGGTGAGTCATTTTTTAATGTCGTATAAGTTGCGCATGACTTTAAGAACGCTCAGAAAAAAATTTACCTCAATCCACAGAAGAAACCTCTAATATAGCATATTAAGCTGCTTTTCCACCAAAGCTAAGCGGAGCTGTGTTGCAGAGAATTTATTATTTCGATCCAACAAAATCGCTGCGCTGAGCGAGGTCAGGCAAATGAAGTGATTATATTGGTTTTCAACAACACATTCTTAGCAACTTAGATTAGCTTCTGTGGAGTTGAAACCAAATGAGCCATACATATTCGATTTTAGATCTTGGTGGCATGAGGATGAAGCGGGACTTGTGTGATCCAAGCAATAATGTAATAATACTAGCTGACCTTATTTATAATAACATAGAGATATAGTTATAAACCTAGTAAGTATATTTTAAATAATATATCTGTTAACAGGAAGCTGGTCGGTTACTAGTGGAGTACTACACGGTGCTGCGCGCGCGGGGCGGCGGCGCGGGCGCGTGGCGCATCACGGTGCGCCAGCTGGAGTCGCTGGTGCGGCTCAGCGAGGCGCTCGCCAAGATGCACTGCAGCGGCCGCGTGCAGCCGCACCACGTGGTGGAGGCGCACAGGTATGATACGAGTATGGCTTTCGTAATTGGTTCATTAAGTGACGCCTCCGTGGTCCAGTGGTTAAGAGCGTGGCTCTTTACTCGAAGGCCGGGGGTTCGATTCCCGCGTTGGAAACATGTTATTTCCAAGTTTGGTTGGGACAATGCAGGCTGATTACCTGATTGTCTGACAAGGATGATTCATGCGTCGGATGGGCATGTAAAAAGTCGGTCCTGCGCCTGATCTCTCGCCAGTCGTGTCGGTCTTCCGTCCCACTGGGTTATGAAAGCAAAAGGAATAGAGAATGCATAACTGCGTAACTGGCCTAGTTTCAATGAAACCGGCCACCGTCACCGAAACCGGTGTGGGTGTTATTAAGTGACGTCATATTGCAGCCGAATAAAGCAATCCACGTTGCATCGCAGCGTCGATCGTCATAGATGTGTCGCACAGCGTTTCTACGAATTGCGACCAGCAGCCGTACTCCCGACAGATTTAAAATAGAATCGAGAATCGAATCAGCTCGATCTCAAAGCTTTTGCTACTTCCGACTTAATTCGATCTCAACGGCTTTTCCCACTCTTGACAGCTATACTAGCGCACGATCGTGCTGCGACTCAATTTGAAACTAATGACACTCGTAAATCAAAATCGTATCAGTTTCGGAGGTAAGACTGCTGTGGCCAATTTGACCGTACCGAGCTATTGCCAAAAACGTCGTACAAAATGAACGATACTTTTTTTTTAAATAATTTATTTATTTCAAATCATAATACATATATAGCTTATAAAAAAATTCAAGATAATCACAGCACAAATTCAGTTGTTATCGTTGGGAGCAGTGTACTAGCAGGCCTGTCCAACTCGCGCCTGTAGGCATCGAACTGTAAGTACCTCTCTAGGGGGGCACTTCAGTAGGGACTCACAGGCGAGCGGTAACGCGCGCGCACGAGTTTTTAGTTGATCGTTGCATGCCTACCTACGTACTTATTCATTCGCTGTCACAGAATTAATAAATTAATATCACAATGGACAATAAAAAAAGGGCAAAGAAATATTGTGCAGTGTTTAATTGTCTTAACACGGAATGTGAACCAAATTTAACTTTATTTAAGCTCCTGGACGAAGCAAGAACTTTTTTAAATTGTTATTGTTATTATTTATTATAGATTTAAATTTATTATAGAGTAAAATTACGATTAGGTACTTATGATTTAAATAGTTTTAAATACAAGTTGAAGTAGAATATATTTGTTGGGTTACCTTTATTAGAAGACGTATAATTAATAAAGGTATTTCATTGTCAAAAAAACACATTAATTAATAAGGTTATTAGTTTATTACTAATAGTAAGCGTCGTAGGTGTACTATTCGAAACCTCATTTGTTTACAAAAATAACTAAGTACACAACTACAAACTAGTACTACAAACACTTTAAGTAGGTAATTATATACGACCGGTTTCAATTATTATTAAGAATAATTAAGATTAAGAATAAGTTACGGTACTTATCGAATCTAAGTACGCGTAACTAGTTACACGCGAATTTATGATGATTAAATCTATGTAGTACTAAGACATAATAATATCTTAGATTATTTCGAGTTAAATAAAATGTAGTTAATTAAATATAAAGATTATAATATTATTTTTAAAAAGAGACAACCCTGATTTCTTCAGAAAAGGTACGAGTTATGCGATAGAAAGAGAGCGGAGATGTAGGCAAATATAACTGTAGGCACCTAGCACTGCGCGGTCGGAATTTGAACTTTATAGTATCGTAGCATGAGTCGTTAATTCTTTAAACGGGTTTCGCCAGTGGGAATTCTGTTGGTACAACTGATATAATATGTACTATATTCTGTGGTACTAGTTAAAACTGTGACACAGGCCACAGCTCCCAAAACTTACAAAGCGATAATAAGCGAGTGTTGTTCTCAGGTTGCTGAACAAGTCTATAATCCGCGTGGAGCAGCCAGACATTCACCTTGACGAGGAGGATCCGCAGTACGAACCCGGCATGGACGTTGACGAGACACCGGACACCGGTCAGTATATACTGCACCGATTTCGGTGACGGTATCCGGTTTCATTGAAACATTGTATGCGCAGTACGCACTTTCTAGTTTCTGTTTTCTTATTAGCAATAATTATTTTTACTTTTATCGCGATACTCTTTCGTTCGATCGAAATAATTTGTCCTCAATCAATAGATGGCGTTAGTAATATTATGTTTAGATTTATATTGTGTGGTAAAGTTGCGATTAAAATTATGGCGAAACGGGCCCGCCTTAGATTTTATTGATTACTAAATTAAGCCCAGACACACTTTCACATTTATAATATTAGTAAGGATTCCCATCGCTACTTAGTTTTGTCGTCTTGTTACAGTCACGCGATACAATTATTTATAGCGTTCTCTAACCATAAATATAATATTAATTACAGAAACCCCAGTAAACGGCGACGCGGCTAAGAAGAAACTGACACTGTCGTTCGAGGAGTACAAATTTCTGAGCAACATGCTCGTCGTGTTCATGAGGAAAGAGGAGGCGGAGGCTGAGGAAGCAGGTACAATGTTATGAAAATAATTTATATTAACCCCCTTACTAATAGAAACATTAACATAATGGATGCACTATAATGCCTTTGTCTCAAAAGGTATAAAAGTCAGCTGACAGACAAGGACAAAAAAATATAATGGAACTCATCCATACTAATATTATAAATGCGAAAGTGTGTCTATCTGTCCGTCTGTCTGTTACCTCTTCACGCTCAAACCGCTGAACCGATTTTGCTGAAATTTTGAGTCCCGAGAAAGGACATAGGATACTTTTTGACCCGAAAAAATGTACGGTTCCCGCGCGATAAACGAGTTTTGGCGCAACGGAGTTGCGGGCATCATCTAGTTACTAATAAAAATATTAACCCAGCGCATTATTGATGGTCCCTTTTTATCTGTCATTTGGCGTTTGAATACGCCAGACATAAACAGGCAGGCCTTGTTTTTATTTGCTAGAGCTTGTCTAACTTAAAATGTCGCGCCCCTCCCTCGTGTTCACAGTACAATTTTTTTCATTTATATCAAAGTGGTGGGGCGCGTCAGTTCAAATTAGACAAGCTCTACCTACATTTTTATTTTATGGGGAAAATAATTATACACAATGGTGAGCTTATCCATTGTGTATAATTATTTTTATGTCGTTATACCGTTACTAATCGCACTTTCCAACCCCAGGCTCGGAGAGTTCCGGCATGCGCAAGAGTGCAGTAGTCAGCTGGTACCTCGAACGATTAGTCGCGCGAGGTGACATAGAAGACGAAGAGTCGCTCGTGCAGCGGAAAACACTCGTTGAGAAGGTCATCGACCGACTCATGTACCACGTGAGTATCCTACAGGATGTTTTAGGGTTCCCTACCTAAAGGGTAAAACGGGACCCTATTACTGAGACTTCGATGTCTGTCCATCTGTCTGTATTCAGATACAGATAAAACCGATATAGGTAGACTTATGTCACAGATTGTGTATTTCTGTTGCCGCTATAACAACAAGTCCTTTGAAAAGGGCAGGCTGATACGCAATTATTATTATTTTAAACGCCATACGTGGTTAATGTATTGTATTTTATTAGTTTTGTGTTAACAGATGGCGTTAGTAGTACATTTATGAGATGTAGTTTAATTTTTTAAATAGTTTTACTGCACGAATTGCTTTTTCCAGCGGCCCACAATAATAATTGTTTTATAAAGCTCACAATAATGACGACTTTATTTTTTGAAAATCAGACTGAGATTACTATAATACGAGAACATAAATTATAATTGGTGTTTTTTTTCAGGACCAAGTTATCATTCCACTGTCAACGACGGGGCTGAAGTCGACACAGAAATCTTCCGAACAAGAGATAGAAGACGACCCCTTACTTGTTGTTCATCCAAACTATGTTGTGGACTCGTAGAATTTTTCTTTTTATAATAAAATATTTTTTTTGTATATGTGCCTTTTTTTGGTTCTATGGACAAAACTGTTGCCGAGTGACTTAAATTTATAGAATATTGGAGACACAATATGACAGTCAAAGACTTTGTATATTTTAGCCAGAAGAATACAAAAGTATAACACCCTTACTAACAGTAAGGGACTTCTAAAGTTTTACTTACTTTTATTTTCATAAATCTCTTCTTATTAATCGAAACGGAAAAATTTGGTTTAGAGATCTTTGGAAAAAATCACCTGTTGGGTTGCGGTGGTAGCGATGACGACGACATGAACAATCGGCGAAGATAATGAGATGAAGAGTTAGGTTATTTCAATAAGTAACGTGATTTCAGTAATCCACTTTATTCTTCGATTCACAATCACAGTCACAATAACGTCTTCACTCTTACGTCGATATTAACAATAACAAGTACATCACCACGCACTACGTATATGGAAATACAATTATTAGTAATCAACTTTCGACACGGCTACGTATAGCACGGTTAGACGCTAACTGAAAGCTCTCGGACTGCAGGGCGAACCCGTACGAGTCGAGCGGCGGCGGGCTTAATGCACACCGATGCCTATTGTACAGATTGTTATCGCTGCGCAAGAGCCGCGGGATCTTACGACACGATATTTAAATCTAAGTATTATTTAATTACAGATTTTAATTATTACTTAGTTATATGTTATAAATAGTTGTAAATATATTTTATTTGTATTATTTAGTTATTATTTAATTGGTATGTGAGAGTGATTGTATGTATGAGTGCGCGTGAATGTGTGAATATGTGTGAATAAATAAAATAAATTTTTAGTTTTAATTTCGTCAGCCACTACAACCTAATGTGTGTGTGTCACCTGTGATTAAAACTCAACGAATTAAAAATGAACTTGAAACATTTATTTACAACTTAACAAAAATGTAAAAAAACTTAGCACCGTTCAAACACTTTATACAAATCACCTAGACTGGCCACTTGGAGTATCGTTCCATTGGTCGTAAACTGTGTCGTCGGCAGAAAATTCTTTCTTATCGCCGGGAATATAACATGCTCTTGTGTCCATTGTTCCGACGTGCTTGCCGACGAATCGGGGTTTACCTGCGAGTAATGTTGGTAAAAATAGCATAAGCAATAATAATTATTAAATGCCCATTAGCAATAATTAAATCATCATACTTGCTAAAAAATACGATTGCTAATATTATTGTGCGCAGCGTTAGTCTACGATCATGAAATGAAATGTTCGCGCTATTTTGCAACGCGGTGCTAACTCAGCTATTTTTCACTCGATTCGAAATACCTAAAGCTGTACATTCTCGCCGAGACACAGCGAGGCGGCCCGAGTGCGAGAGTGTAAATGGGTGCGTTCGCCTCGTCTCGCCTGTCTCGGACCCTCTCGGTCCGTTATCGGTATTTTGCGCCCGAGACAAAGGGTCTCGCGAGGAAAACGAGCGCACTACTGTACACTCTCGCGTCTTTCAGTACTAGTCCCGCCGTTGGACAGTGTAGAACAGAAAAATAACAATATTAAACGACATTATCAGTCATTATCTGTGAGAAATAAAATTAAATATGATTATTAGGGCCTGTTTCACCGCTTCCTGATAAGGCTATCCACCACTTAATTTGACAGATGGAGTATGGAAAATCTGTCAAATAACCCTATCGGGCACCTTATCAGGAAGCGGTGAAACAGGCCATAAATCTTTGGATTACAATGATATCTTTCGATGCATGGTGAATGGTGAATGGTCGTTTTCGTCCATCTTGTCTGAGTTCTTAACTGCGATTGAATTAAGCGAGAATGTACATGATCGCACTCGGGCAAGGGGCTCTCGCACGAGACTCTCGCTCGAGAGCTCTCGGCGAGAGTGTACAGCGGGCATAATACTCCACGCGAGCGGTGCGATGCGAACAGATAATTAATTATGCCGCGTTTTTATCATATTTGTTAAAAAGTACGTAGGAATCATGCTGTGACATGAAAATTAGCATGTTAATGAAATTAATAGACTATAGCATTAATTCATGAAGCCCCAAGCGGCCACGTCCGGCCGCGATAACAATGAAAAAGCTATTGTGTCTCGTTTTGCCACGACTGATTGGTTAATTTCCATTACTACCTGCGAGTAGAATATGGCCGTCTGTCGACTGAACGTGTCAAAGCATTCCTTCTCCGACTGCCAGTTGACTTCGGTGACTAGACGAACGAGGTAAGTTGGTAGCGCTCCCATGTACGGCGTGTGACCATCTGAAGATATAATTAATTTTAAACAACATTAAATATTAGTGCACACTTTGTTGTTAAAGTCCAGTTGCGGAGTGCCCCAGTGACCAGTTTTTGTATTAGAGATGTCACCGTAAGATTGTAAACACCGCGAGATTGTAATATGACGAAGTGATGGATTGTAAACAAATAGTTTTCCGGTGATTTTAAATTAATTATTTCGTATTTAAAATAACTTCAATGCCAAATGGTATGAGATGTATAACATAAAATAAAATTTAGATATATTTAAAGTACGGTTTGAATGTTCGGTTATTAAAATTAACCTTATTTATAATTCAAACTGCACTTTAAATATATCTAAATTTTATTCAACGTTATACATCAAATATTCAGGCAAGTGAAGTTATTTTAAATACGGAATAATTAATTTAAAATCACCGGAAAACTATTTGTTTACAATCTATCACTTCGTCATATTACAATCTCGCGGTGCTTACCATCTTACGGTGACATCTCTAATACAAAAACTGGTCACGGGGGCACTCCGCACTACTCACTAAACTAAGGACAGGAGTGTACTAACCCAGTAGTAAGGGCAGAGCCAACAGTTCCTTCGTATTCATATCCAGCGAGAAGTACTCTAGCAGCATGTCCCGCTTCGACACCAGCATACTGACCATCTGGGCCGCTAGCTCGCGACGATCACCTGGAAAAAAGAAAAGAAAAAAACATTAAGGCCGTGTTCACACCAAACCGACTGTGAGCCGCCGAATGTGAGCGAGCGTTACTCAGTTTATTGTATTTCCATACATATTCACTTTTTCGTTCACACCTAACCGATAATACGCTATTACGCTAGGGCCTAGGCGTAGGCGCGGACATTCGATACCGTACCTATATTTCCACGTGTTTCCGGGGCTCACAGTGAGCCTGCTCACAGTCGGTTTGGTGTGCATGCGGCCTAATAATAATTATAAGTAAAAATAATTTCATAACTTTAATTTGGCTATAGACTTTACATTATAATGTTTTTCGACACGAATTGAAAAATGATACAATATATTAAGAGTGAATCTTATATTGTGTTGTTGCGTCGCTACAATGCTATGAGACAATGTTTTTAATAATTACCACGAAGCAATGCATTATGCAACGCACCTCGCTCAATTCGTGTTTGAGTAAAAGAGACAAGTAGCTATAGAATCTACTTGTCTCTTTCACAATATAGAGTCTATCTAGATCACATCTATATCAAGGCTGCTCAACCTGTTGAAAATCTTTAATTCGATTCGATAAATTTAATCGATGTGATATCCTGTAGAGATAAACTACGATAATATGGCGCGCCCCTCCAAAATTCAAAACTTGAAGTGCGTTGTCTTGCGCGGTCGGCTAGTTATGATTAGTTGACCAACAAAATATCTTGGTAATAAGGTAATAAGTGACATTAAGTGAAATATTACGAGTAGTTGATTGGTTGAATACTGACTACATACAAACCCTTTCATAATTTGGGGGGCGCTCCATATTTATCGTAGCTTATCTCTATATTAAAAACCATATTTTCGCGGGTCACTTACAAATCTTTCGTGGCCCATGTGGCCGAGACACGGGCCGCAGTGGTTGAGGTTGGGCAGAATTTGTCTAGAATCCTCAATATAAGAATAAGGCCGCGTACACACCTAATTCGGAATCCCAGGCGTCGTCCGCGCTGAGCCCCAACACGAACAACTCCTCCAGCGGCAGAGCATTAGACAGTTTGATGAACCCGAGGTTTTGGAAGTCATACAGTATTGTTTCGTAGAATAGTTCCTCGCTGTAATATAAAAAGATATAAATTCTATTTTATTTCTAAGTGTTTTTTTGAAGTGAAAACTTCTTTAGCGGCGTTAAGCAATTTTGTGGGATGGGTAAAAACTGTGAAACTCGCGTCAGATTTTCGTGTTGATCGAAAAACCATAGAAAAACCGTAAGACGGTTGAAGAGTAGTGTTTTTTGTCGAACTCGAACTCGAAAACTCTAATTGTAAGGGTTTCGATTAATTAAAAAAAAATAGTGATGGGCCGAATGTGGTTTGAACCGAATACGAACTTCGGCCGAACATTCGGTAAAAATGAAAAATTCGGCCGAAGTTCGGCCGAACTGCGGTTCATTTTCGCCGCGCTTTTTCGGCAGCTAGAGCTAGCCCCTAGAGATTCTAAAACAGTTGCCAAATATAATGCAACCAAAGTCCACTTTGAGTTGATTTGCTTGAAGTTCAAGCCTTGAACAATCATTCCCGTACGTAGAAATTCGAATGAATTCACCAATTCCACTCTAATTCATAGAGAATGAGAAAAGTATGAATTGTAGTAGGTAAAGTCAACTTCATAAAAAATGGGTTAAAAAAATGCACAACGTTAATAATCAAGTTTTCACTTCTGCCGGCAATCCTCCGGGATTGCCGGCAGAAGTAAAAAAAAAGACGGGTTGCACTCCGGTGCAACCCGTCTTTTTTTTACCTAAGCTCAGGATCCTAAATTAAGCAACCTAAAATCAGGATCCTACATTCAGTAAACCTAAATGCAGGATCCTAAATTCAGGATTAATTTAGGATCCTGAATTTTTTTCCTGAATAAGTTTAAAAACCTAAACTCAGGATCCGCGTTCCTACTGACGCGGAGCGGAGATTAGCTTAGCGGTGCCGAATTGACCAATCACCATGCTCGAAATCTTCGCTCCGATTCGCTGACATTCCGCTGGAATAGCACGATTGGTCAATTCGGGCACCTCTAAGCTCCTCTCCACTTCGCTCCGCGTCAATGGAAACACGGCCTTAGTTCAGTTCCTAAAGGATCTGAATTTATTATCCTGATCTTAGGTTTTTGAATTTAGGATGCTGAATTAAGGATCCTTCATTTAGGTTGCTGAATTTAAAATCCTGAAGGTTCCTGTCTTAGGTCAGTCCTCCAGACTGCTAAAGACCACAGGCTAACCTAACCTCTAAGGGGGTTGCGACCAGTAAATTAAAAAACACTGCTATAGATCATCACAAATGATTTAAGTTAAAGAATACAAATAATAAATACTTACGTCAGTCTCCTAGTATCACACAAATACAATTTAGTAGAATGCTGCACTAGAGATCTGTAGCTGTCTATACAAGCTATGAATATGAGATTCGCGAGGATCTCTCTTAGATTCATGTTGCATTGACTCTCTATCTCCATTCTCAACTGTTTCACGCTTGTCAGTTTAGTTTCTATCCTTTCGTATTCGAAGGTTCTGGTTTTAAATGACTGCTTTGGATCTATGTATGTACTGGAATTTCCCACTGCGTTACTCCATTTTGGCATTCTTTTGACTACATTTTCTTCTATTGGTTCCATATTAGATATTTTATTTATGTTTGGTGCTTTTTGTATTTTACATTTTTTTTCGTGTTCTCCAATCGTAAAAGTTGTTGGTTCATTACCTTTTTTATCGTTATTACAATCTATATTTATGTTATCTTGGTAAGAATCACTCTTGCCTTCAGAATCTTTATTTATATCATTATCCTTATTATTAACATTACAATTAATTTTTCTTGTATCTAACGTTTCTAAATTATCATTATCATTTAGTTTTTCAACTCCTACAGAAGTTTTAGCATCGTTTATTGAAGTTTCTGTATTTTCTCGATTAGTTTGCGCTCTGAAGAATTTGTCAATCTTCTGAGTATCAGCGTTCACTCTGACTAGATCTTTGGCGTATACTTTCGCACCGTCTGTTGTTTTTTTGATAATTTCTTCAACTGCAGAGGCACCGGGTAGCCTGGCCTGTAAAAATAATTAAACAAACTGTAACTTAGTAGTAGTACTTCAGTACTAAAAAAACTTAGTTTAATTCTTTCTATACTGGACAATGAAGTGTCAGACGTTGTCAATCGCGGCTTTGTTAAGAAATGAGAAGTTTTTGACAGCGAGTCAATGACCGCTACCGTCATGTTTCGCCGAGTACAGCATAGAATTTTTCTAAGGGCCAACCCACACGTACCACAACCACACGACATCGCAACGACAAAATGTCGTCGAGCAGTGGTTACGTGTGAATGGTGTCGCTGCAGCTTTTTGTACGAGGGCTGCTATTTATGTATCCGGAACTGGCCACTTACAAGAACAATATTTAAAAAGTAATTACAACATTTGAAAATAGAACTCTTTGGTTGAAGAATACATTTTGTTTCATGTGACTGTCAATTATTTTTCCATTGTGGCGTCATTTTGAAAATTGCGTGTCTTCATTTGCCATGGATTTAACGCGTGAACATTTTCGTGCAATGATTTACTACGATTTTCGGCATGGGCTAAATCAACAACAGTGCTTTATTCAACTCACCGCAACTTTTAGAGATGAAGCACCATCAAAAACCACTGTTTATCACTGATACAGTGAGTTTAATCGTGGGCGGTCTATGCTCACTCCCGGATGAAAATAAAGAAGGTCGCCCAAAAACAGCTGTTGTCCCACAAAATATAGATGCTGTGCGGGAACTAATAATGCGTGATCGTCATGTTACATAGCGCGAGATAGAGGGGTCCTTAGGCATAAATATGACGAGCGTACATAAGATATTACACGAACATTTGGCTGAAAAAAAAATATGTTCGCGTTGGATTCCGCACAACTTGACAATCGATCAAAAACGGGCTCGTGTCGATTGGTGCAAAAAAAATGATAAAAAAATACAACCGTGGTACGTCAAAAGCCGTTTATAATATCTACACAGGTGATGAATCTTGGATCTATGCATATGAACCCGAAACTAAACAACAGTCAACGGTGTGGGTGTTCCAAGATGAGCCGAAACCAACAAAAGTTACTCATGCAAAAAGTACTTTGAAGCAAATAGTTGCCTGTTTTTTTGGAATTAATGGACATGTGGCTACAGTGCCATTAGAGAATCGTAAAACGGTTAATTCTGAATGGTATACGACCATAAATTGTTTACCAGAAGTCTTTGAAGAAATAAGAAAGGACAACCGACAACGCAGAATCATATTACATCACGACAATGCTAGCTGTCACACCTCAGCTGAAACAACTCAGTTTTTGGAGGGTCAAAAGATCGAATTGACTGGTCATCCGCCGTACAGCCCTGATTTGGCACCTAACGATTTCTTTTTATTTCCATACGCGAAGAACAAATTACGTGGTCAACGTTTTTCGAGCCGCGAAGAGGCTGTTGATGCGTTCAAAATGCACGTTTTGGAGATACCTCAATCAGAATAGAAAAAGTGCTATGAAAATTGGTTCCAACGTATGCAAAAGTGTGTCGATCATCGCGGCGAATATTTTGAAAAGCAATAAAACCATATTAAATTATATATGTTTGTTTCTTTTTTAATTCCGGATACGTAAATAGCAGCCCTCGTAGTTGCGTTGTGGTACCGACAAAATGCCGACGTGGTTGCGTTGTCGCCAGTGGTTGCGATGTGGTTGCGATGTGGTTACGTACGAAAGTCAATAAAACAGAGGGGGGAAGAGCGCAGGCAGTGTGCGCGCACTGTCGTTGCATCGACGCAACGTTGTGGTTGCGATGTGGTCGGCTGTGGTTGCTTCTGACAAGTTATCTGACAAGTGGTCGACAACGACTGCAAAATGTGGTACGTCATACGTGTGAATGGTATAGTTCATTTACAATACGAAATATACGTCCGACCACGTCGTGTGTTTGTCGTATGGTTGCGGTTGTCGTGTGGTTGTGGTACGTGTGGGTTGACCCTTAATTATTATGCATAGTGAATTCTTGTCTGTGTCTGGAATGTTGAAAAAATCATATAAAGAACAAAGACAACGAACAGTAGAATAGTTGTGCGTGCTTGTTTTTTTTTTGGATTTGTGTAATAAATACTAAAATAAAAAAAAACCTTTTTTCACCTCCGGGCGGAAAATGTCAACTTTCTTCCCGCTGCGCTTACCGATGTTTGCGTTTTTCGCCTCCGTCGATGAGAAAAATAGAATACGCACCACGGGCAGTACATCAGATCACAAATGTTTGTTGATCATATTGTGATTTGAGAAATTTCTTATTTTCCTGCCCTAGGTGCGTTATGTACTAGTAATTACTACTATTCCATGCCAGTTATAGGTATATAATACCTGAGTATACATGACTCTCGACGAGTTGCAGCTCAACAGCTTGCTCTCCACGCAGCTCTTGATCTTGTCTATGATCTGCTCCTCGTACAGAAACTGCACCTCGTGTTTCGTTGGGTGCACGTTCACATCAACGTTTTTTGGATCTAAAATAATATAGGGGGCGCTAAATTATAAGATCGCTCGGCGAAAAGGGATAGGGCAATAGTCGCGCGTGTTCTATCAGAGTAGTTGATTCCTAGGCAGATGGGGGACCTACGTAGTTTGGTCGCGTTACATCAAACCCATCCGACAGATCACAATTAACATTGAATTGACGATCCGACCAAAATCCGATGGTCTGTCAACTGCCTAGGAATCGATTTCCTCGATGGTACAATATCTACCAATATTGTGGCAATATCTAGAATCTAGATAGAGAGATAAACGCTTTATTGCTCACATTAAAATGGGTATTACAAAATACAAACATAGACAGTAGGTACTTAAAAATCTACCAATAACTCATAATTAATTTATTATATAATTTAATTTATATCAAATTTATATGCAGATGGGGAAGGTGCTTTAATATGTCAAACTATAACAAATATTCTTTCAAAAGAACTCACCTAATTTAATACTGAGATACACGAATGAGTGGGAATTTTTCGGCAAATATGTTGAGTAGACGGAATCCACAGCTTTGCGTATGGCTGAAAATTTAGTTGTATTAATTTTTATGTCACTTCCCTGTATTTTATCTTTTAGAAATATACATTGCGCTTTACTTATTAGGAAATAAACAATAAACTATACATTCATCCACAATTTGTTTTCATTCACAAGAAATAGATGGCGCTATACTGCCTGTTTTATTACACTTTTTTAAATTACTTGAAAATATGAATGAATGAATGAATGAAAATCCTTTATTGCACCAAAACAACCATGACATATTACAGAACTTATGAACTATGAGTAAAAAGTACAAAAGGCGGTTTTATCGCTACAAGCGATAATATGTTGTTTAAATTCAGTGCAAAATTAAATAATATAGCATAAAAAATGCAAAATACTTTTAGGAGAAAATATAAGAATATATACATTTCAGCTAATACTGTCACTTACTTCCTCAAAACCAGATTACTTTTGCCACGAAACATTTTTAGGGTTCTAATTCTGATGTCATAGCTCTCATGTTTATACTTACACGTGGAGACGACCATTCTATGATTAATAAACAGTAGCATCATGCCCTTCTTATGCGAGTAATTGACATTGGTTATGTAGCCGTGGAGCTCAAATTTCAGCGTTGGCTCTTTTATCTCTATTTCAAGCAGCTCTCGAGCGATTTGGTTTCCGTGTATCTGAAAATATGCAAAATGTAGTTAATCTATACTGTAACATGGCGGTAGCGGTCATTGACTCTCTGCCAAAAACTTGTCATTTTCTATATAAAGCCACGATTGACAGGGAGTCAATGACCGCAACCGCCATGTTTCGCCGATTACAGTGTAGACTGTAGACAATAAACTAGCTTTAACTTTATGCTTGTTAAAAAACCTTTCAGGAGTTTTTTTGTTGTGTGAAGAAGTAACAAACTTACACACCATATACCTACTCACAAACTTTTATCATCTATATCTATATCTATACTTATTATAAAACAAAGTCGCTTTTTTCCCTCATGTCCCTTTGTTCCCTTTAATCTTTCAAACTACGCAACGGATTTTAATGATTCTTTCAGTGTTAGATAGCCCATTTATCGAGGAAGGTTATAGGCTATATTTTATCACGCTAAGACTAATAGGAGCAAAGAAATAGAGGAAAATGTGGAAAAAACGGGGAAAATTATTTGATAGGGCTAACTTTTGACGTGGGAGAGCCATGCTTCGGCACGAATGGGCCGGCTCGACCGGAGAAATACCACGTCCTCACAGAAAACCGGCGTGAAACAGCGCTTGCGCTGTGTTTCGCCGAGTGAGTGAGCTTACCGGAGGCCCAATCCCCTACCCTTTTCCCTTCCCTACCCTTTCCTATTTCCTTCCCTACCCTCCCCTATTACCCCTGAAAAGGCCGGCAACGCACCTGCAGCTCTTCTGATGCTGCGAGTGTCCATGGGCGACGGAAGTTGCTTTCGATCAGGTGACCCGTTTGCTCGTTTGCCCCCTTATTGCATAAAAAAAAGAATACGCTAATCTCAAGAACTACAGGTCCGATTTGAAAAATTCTTTCAGTGTTAGATAGCCCATTTATTGAGGAAGGCTATAGACATATTTTTTTTCAGTGGCTATATATTTTATACCCGTGTGACGCCGCGCCGCGCCAAGGCGGGTCGCTAGTACTTATTATAAAACAAAGTCGCTTATTTTCCCTCATGTCCCTTTGTTCCCTCTTTAAAACTACGCAACGGATTTTGATGATTCTTTCAGTGTTAGATAGCCCGTTTATCGAGGAAGGTTATAGGCTATATTTTATCACGCTAAGACTAATAGGAGCGAAGAAATAGAGGAATATGTGGAAAAAACGGGGAAAATTATTTGAAAGGGCTAACTTGAATACGCTAATCTCAAGAACTACAGGTACGATTTGAAAAATTATTTCAGTGTTAGATAGCCCATTTATTGAGGAAGGCTATAGGCATAATTTTTTCAGTGGCTATATATTTTATGCCCGTGCGACGCCGGGGCGGGTCGCTAGTTATAATAATAATACTTGATGTTGCTCGGAAAGTATGTCCGTTTGTCTGTCTGTCTGTAACATCTTCACGCCCAAACCGCTGAACCGATTTTGCTGAAATTTGGCATGGAGATACTTTGAGTGCCGGGAAAGGACATATTATAATACTTTTGGTCCCGGGAAAATGTACGGTTCCCGCGCCATAAAAAAAAACCAAAAATCAAAATCCTTGAGCCATAATAAGATGACTATTCACCCTCCCTAAAAGTAGACCAGTTATAGTCCGCGCGGAACTAGTTGGCCGCGCCTTAGGTAGGGACGGGGGTGAGGGGGCGGGTTGCTTGCTGCTCGCAACGCACATGAGATTAGACAGTGACGACCAATCTCGAGATATCGTGAGCTAGAATAAATTAAAGACAATTGACCAGTTTTATATTCTAAACTATTGCCATCGGCTTTTTGGGGTTCCGTACCCAAAGGGTAAAAACGGTTCCCTATTACTGAGACTTCTATGTCTGTCCGTCTGTCTCCAGGCTGTAACACAAGAACGGTAATAGCTAGAGAGTTGAAATTTTCACAGATTATGTATTTCTGTTGCCGCTATAACAACAAATACTAAAAACAAAATAAATTAAATATTTAAGGGGGCTCCCGTTTTTTAAAAAACTTTTAAATATTATTTTCTTAGATTGTCTTTTTATCGGCGGATTCATCTTGCTATTGCAATCTCGTCTTAACTCTAAACTAGCCAGAACTGTCAAAATCAAGCGCCCCCGCCTCTCCGTCCCACCGCTCACATACCTAATGGCGCATTTTCACTGGTCGATAGGGCCCGCCCGGGAGATTTCTAAAACGCATGCCACGACCAATCAAAATGCGCCATTAGTTGTCATAGACTCCCCGTATGCTGTATACCGCACGAGTTAACGACTAATGAAAATGCGCCCTAAGGCGCGGCCAACTAGTTCCGCGCGGACTATAACCATTTTTTTTTAAATAAATTTCAATATACTCACAATCCGCACATTTTCAACAGTACTCGAGTTGAGTGGCGTCTTAATATCCGTGTTTTCACCAAACTTCTTCAACGTGAACGCGACCTTACTGTTGTGTATGGCGTATCCTCCGACAACGTCCATTACATGTGTGTACTCTTCGTTGGGACTCCGCAGGGCTTTCTTCCTCGGTACCATGTTGTAGAATATGTCCTCGACTGTGATCTGTGTGCCCGTGTTGCCGGCGCAGGCTTTGATTTGACCTTTCACCTTGCCGTTTTCGTAGGATACCCTATAATTTTAAAAATAAGATAAGCTAAAAAATATACAGTAGAATTACAGCTATGCTGTGTTCTTGAACATTAGGACCCACTAGTTTAATGAAGACTGGAAATATACTTAATAAAACAGTAATATTAAATAGCTCATAATATTATTATTGTCTAATTTAGAAAAAAACCACACTAGACGTAAATTAGGTACATCTAGTGTGGTATTTTTCTTTGCTGTAGTTACGTCACGTAACACGTAACACGTCACGTAACACGTAACACGTCACGTAACGCGCCTAGTGCGGGAGGGACGGGTACCGCAGAGCAATTCAACTCCGCCCCTTCCCGCGCGCAGCCGCAACCGGCACCATCTTCCAGCGGCTATAGGCCGCTTACGTCGCCGAGAGCCCCCCGGCTACAGGGGGGCTGCCTTCTCGGGACCCATACTGTGGGCGGAATCCCCCGATCGCCGCCCACGGTTCTAGGCGTCTGTCTCCATGTCGGCGGAGACGGGCGGAGCCCGCGCGCCTTTAGGTCTCGACTTTTTGTGTCGAGCCTTTTTGGTCGGCGCCTTGTCTTCTCTGGGTGCCGGCTTATTCGCAGATGGACATCTGCCCAGCTCGTGCCCCCACTGTAATTACACCTAGTGCAATCTTAATTTTACCAACTTAAAATTATTCTTAGATAAGTTAATAAGTTAACTTTTAACATTAAACAAGCATACTTATAAGCACATTTGTCTGCAGCAGTCTTGGTCATTATGGATAGATGAGCTATATGACTTATACTGGCTAATGCTTCCCCTCGGAACCCATAAGTGTTTATAGCTTGTAAATCTTCAAATTCTCTGAGTTTAGATGTAGTAAATCTCTCGCAGACTATATCCAAGTTGTCACGTCTAATGCCCGTTCCATTGTCTTGTATCTGAAATGTAGAAATATGCATTCAAAATATGTATCCAGATGATGTGGTATTTATGGATGAAGTGTTCAAATTTATTTTGGCAGAAATTTTAATTTGAAAAACAAAACTTTCCATTCCTGGGTGTCAATGTAGAAACATTTTCTTAATTAGTTTTGCAGATTAATCCTTTGATCGTGGATTCTTGGAAATCTATTGTTATTATATTGTGTCTCGCTCACCGGTGAGCTTATGGGGATAAATGTAAAGAGGAAACAGACAGACAGACACACTTTAAAATGCATAAGATAATAATTAATATGGATATAGAAGAATAGAGTTAAGACATAACAAATCATTTTTTTTTTTTAATTCTTAAATCTCACAAAAAGTTGGTTTAAATATTTACCTGTAAATACTTTAATCCTCCAGCTTTAACTGTAATTATTATGTTTGTTGCATGGGCATCTAAGCTGGAAAACATGTTAAAGAATTACTTTAAGGGTAAAAGAGTAAGGTAAGTTACTCACAAGAAAGCTGAAAACTAATATGTTGGTGCTACAGTAATGGTGCTCCCACACCGCAGTTAGAAAATGTTTAGTAACGTTAGTAAACATTTGTTAGCAAACATTTAATCACAAATGTTAAAAATGTTTTCATGTTAGAAAATGTTCAGACGTAAGTTAACAAATTGTAGCAAAACAAATTATAACAAAATAACATATTGTGTTACCTTTTGTTTGATAACATTTTATAAAGGACGATGGGGTATGCGGTGAGCCAATACCAAATTTAAATGTTATAAAATGTTAGTAAACATTAGTAAACATTTTCTATTAGTGTAGGAGCACTTATAACATTTAACAGTTCCTAACAAAATGTAACAATTGACAACATTTGTTAGTAAATGTTTATGTTACAAAATGTTTACAAACATTTTGTAACGGCGGTGTGGGAGCACCATAACTTTATTTGTCTACTAGATGACGCCCACAATTCCATTGCACCAAAACTTTTCACAGGAACTGTACATTTTCCCAGAATAAAAAGTATCTTATGTCCTTTCTCAGGGCTCAAAGTACCTCCATACCAAATTTCAGCAAAATCGGTTCAGCGGTTTGGGCGTCATGAGTACTCATGAGGTAAGAGACAGACAGACACACTCACATATTAGTATGGATTATAGCTTTTGATAGCTGTTAGAGATAAACTACGATAACATGGCACGCCCCTCCAAATTACTGTTTCAATGTGTGTAGTCACATCCTATCCATAATAAGGTTTTTTTGTTTAAGTTCAGCTTTTTACATTATTTTCTGTTATCATAATATATTACGGTTGTCTGAAACCGGTAAGGCCGCCTATTTGCTATTCCCTGACTTTATATTGTTTTGTTATTTTATATTGTTAATTTTTTAGAGCAAATAAAGAATTTATAAATAAATAAAATTCTTATGAAAGCGTCTGTATCTAGTTGTAAGTATTCCAATCAATCAACCATACTCGTAATATTTCACATAATGTCGCTTATTAGTTATTACCTACCTCAGGGGCTCCCAATCTTTTTCAGCCTGCGGCGCACTTACATGTCTCAATATTTTGTTACGGCGCCCTACTTTATCTAGCTTAGATTACAAAAAGAAACATCTAAATAAAAACCTTTAATTAATTTTTATAGTTAGGTTAAGCAGGCAAATAATTATAAACGAATATTTCATCATCTGCCTGCTTTGTATAATTCTAATTCTAATTTTATTTTATAACATATTTTGTGGTTTCGGATAATGATGGAGAATCGACTCAAGGCGCCCCTCTTGCTTTTCCACGGCGCACCAGGGCGCCCGCGCCGCGGCGCACAGTTTGGGAACCCCTGACCTACCTTATTACCAAGATTTGTTGGTCAACTAATCATAACTAACCGACCGCGCAAGACAACGCACTTCAAACGTTTTAAATTTTGGAGGGGCGCGCCATGTTATTGTAGTAATTTATCTCTACCTATTCTCAATCAGCTCTTTCAATGCATTTGCAGGTCTCTGGACTATTTCACCAGCTGCTATACGATTCACAACATCTTCATCTAGTTTTCTTATTATTCCCGGCTCCATTAATAATTGTTGGTGTTTCTGCAATATAAAATATTTTAAAAATACCAAATTTTTTTTTTCTTGGCAACTTGACACAATGGGAAGTTTTCTTTTTTAAATCTCCACCAGACGGCGTGACGGTAGACACTTCTAGATTTTCTATTGGTTCCCCACCCATCTGAAATTATCTGCAGGTTGGCATCACTGACAACATATTGGTAGCACAGTATAGCAATATTATGTCCCTGCTATACTGTGTTGGTAGTGTTTCAAAAAAATATCAGTGTACTGTCAAGTGTGACGTAAATCAAAATATCTTAAATCTAAGCCACCATTGGCCTAAGTGATTAGGCCAGTATACTGGAAACAGTTTAGGAACACGCAAATTGTCAAACTGTAAACTGACAACTGACAGAGAGTTTTGGCGGGCATGTCACTTTCAAAACTTCTTCTACTTTTTATTGTTGGTGTGGTTTTTATTATTTTTTCCCAAATTGGGTTTTTTGTGTTTTTGATGTTCATTATTGGTAAAATATTAGCCATTAAATATCCGTTATCTTGCACAAGTGCAGGTAAGATGTTGTTAAAACCAAAATGTATATTTCCTGTGACATTTGGTGTGAATATCGGTAAACAGGGATATTTCTTCCGTGAGTTTTAACTAAAACATCGTTATAATAACTCTATTATCCTATTCATTGGAATATTATTGCGTCTTTTTCAAATTGAAATGTATCAAGTTTTAAATTCATTTGCCCAGTTTTGTAGCAAGTATTGATGGTATTCCCTGGTATTACCGATAGTTGTTTACCCATACGCCATCTAGTTACTAAAATGGAAACTGTTTGACAATCAAATTTAAAAAATAAGAAAATCCCTCAATGGCGTAGATAGAGTAAAAGTATAGATTGCTGGATATTTTCTTTTCACTCACACAAAGAAAGAGATAGTTAATTACGTATTGCTTGTGGAGAAAAGAGATAAAATAATTATTTTCTGTCCCTCACCGCGTGCCATTTTTTCCAATGTGATGCTTCTACAGAAGCAAACCAAAGTTTGACGTTTCGTAAACAAACAGCTGGGATTTACAAATTTTGTTTGATTTAACTAATTAATGTAACGTTAGAAGTAGTGGTTTGTGTTTTTCTTTTATGATGTTATGTGAACTATATTAAAGTAATGTTGGGATGTAGTGGTATGGGCTGTAAAAGCAATACTATAAGAAAAATTGAGGGAATATGTTTTCACACGTAAGTTTTCGAAAATTTCGTTTTATTTTATTAGCATCACAGTTTTTATAAATTTACTTTCTTTAATTATTAATATTGTTCACATTAAACATATATTTTACTAAAATTAGCATCTAATATATTGTATTTTATGTATTTTGTTTTTATAACCTCAAATGCCAGTGTTGCCAGTTGTTGCTCACATTAATTACCCTGCTAATGGGGAAATTTAAGTAAATATGTTTTTTTCAACATTTTGTTGTTTTTTAACCATCTTCAAAAAAGGAGGTTATCAATTCGAAGCGTAGGTATGTATGTAATATTTCTAGAACTGCCCAGTTTTTGTATATGTTAGTCTAGATCAGTGTCTGAACAAATGAAACAAATTTCAAAAGTGTGTGTATTTATGAATGTTGTATGTTTTTATGTTTGTATTTGCATATCTCCGGAACTACAAGTCCGATTTCAGTAATTCTTTTTTGTTGTACAGTTTCAAGTTTGGTATTGTTCAACTTAAGGAATATTGCAAGTTTCATCAAAATCGGTCTAGTAGTTTCGAGATATTTTAATTCTCAATTAATTAAGTACAATTATTTTGAAGTTGGTTTTATATTTCTAAAGTAATATTCCAATACAATTATCATGTATCCATTTTTTTTCCAGATTTCCTAATGACCCTGAAATCCTTAAATTATGGATAACTGCAAAAAATAGACTGAATTGGGGCCCACCACGTGGTTCAAGAATATACAGTAAACATTTTAATAAAGAAGATGTATTAAATGTTGGAAAGAATACATTTCTTTTTCTGTGCCTGTCAAGGTAATTTATTTGTAATTCACTCGATGTTTCGCGCGGCTTCGCCCGCGTTATTTAGGAATGTCACGGAAACCGTAGATTTTTCCGCAAAAAAAGAAACCTATGTCCTTTCACGTGTTCTATTCTTTATGTGTGTCAAATAACATAAAAATTGCTCCAGTACGTTCAAATAAGCCCTTTCAAATAATTTCCCCCGTTTTTTCCACACTTTCCTCTATTTCTTCGCTCCTGTCAGTCTTAGCGTGATAAAATATAGCCTATAGCCTTCCTAGATAAATAGGTTATCTAACACTGAAAGAATTTTTCAAATCGGATCAGTAGTTCCTGAGATTAGCACGTTCAAACAAACAAACAAACTCTTCCCAATTATAATATTAGTATAGATTGTAATATTAGTATAGATTAGGTCTTTTTTGTCTATGTACAGAAATTAAATTAATATTTTTTATTACAGCTCCTAGATTCTAAGAGAGAAGCATCAGGTAACCCATCGTGTGAGACCTCCTGCTTTGTCCATACAAAGCTGTAATAAAAAATATTAATTTAATATCTCCATAGAAGGAAAATGGGAATATTTCCTACTCCGCCTATGACCTATCTTCTTCTGATTAATTTCGTTGCGGGTCCCAAGATAGCTTTAGCATATCTTTTGGGCTCCCTGAGATCATATCAAAGGATTTTCGTGGTGGTGGGAATATGTGGTGGCCAAAGCCCGTTAAAAATACTTTTTTAAATACTTATTGCCGTACTCAGAGAAATTTAACGATAGGTATTAAACTTCAATTTTATGAAGAGTTTGACAGATAAATAAGATAATATAAAGACAAGCCCCATGGCTTAACTCAATATTTTTATTCAATCACAGTTAAGTAATTATTGATACTCGTCTCTGAGTGCGGCCGTTAGCTAGTTAGTAGTTACCCTTTATTTGATACGCATATCAAATGTATGTTAAATAAATATGTTAATGATTTAATTGTTTTTATTTATTGGTCAGATTTTACCCGCGGGATTGCCCACGTAAAATTCTAATTGATTGCTAGTCTTTATACGCAATAAATCATAGTCGCTACCCGCGGGTAAAATCTGACCAATAAGGACAGATTTTACCCGCGGGTTTGCCCACGTAAAATTCTAATTGATTGCTAGTCTTTAACGCAATAAATCATAGTATTATACTTAAAAACTGGACCACATAATTCAAACTTGTAAGTTTGAAGTAGTTTACGACCGGAAAAATGTCACAATATATATTTTTTCCTAATAAACCGCGGGTAGCACCGCGGGCCACTGCTAGTATTAATTATTAAATGTTGAATAATAGTATTAAAAAAGGATTATTCACACGATTAAAGTATTCAGTGTATCACATTTTACAATTATTACTAATAAGTGAGGGAGTAATTACCTAACGTAAGTTATTAAAAAGTAAAACATCAACAGCTTTTAGTTTTGGATAGATGATGATTACTGATGATGATTGTTAGACGTCAACAGTACGTAATAGGCCTTAATATACGCAGCTGTAGTTGCGGTGGGTAATTTTTTCATATTCCTCGTTACTGGTAACACTAACTACTTTTCTTCCTGTCCCTTTCAGTGACACGCTAACTAAAGTTCTACCCATTCCTTATTCTTTGCTCAATGGGATGTTTTATTTTTATCATCTCCACCAGACGGCGCGACGGTAGACACTCACTTATTTTCTATTGGTTCCCCACCGATTTGAAATTATCTGCAGTTGGCATTACTGACTACATGTTGGTCGTGTTTGTAAAAAATATCAGTGTACTGTCAAGTGTAATATCAATCAAAATATCATACTCCTAAGCGATCATTGGCCTAAGCAATTAGGCCAGTATACTGGTAACAGCTTAGGAACACGCTTGCACTTGTCAAACTGAAAACATGATAACTGAAAGAGTTTTCTACTTCTACTTTTTATTGTCGGTGTGGTTTTTATTATTTTTCCCCAAATTGTGTTATTTGGATTTTTGATGTTCATTATTGGTAAAATATTAGCCACTAAATATCTGTTATCTTGCACAAGCGCAGGTAAGATGTTGTCAAAACCAAAATGTATTATTCCTGTGACATTTGGTGTGAACAACGGTAAATAGGGCTATTTCTTCCGTGAGTTTTAACTAAAACATCGTTATTATAACTTTATTATCCTATTCATTGGAATATTATTGTGTCTTTTTCAAATTGAAATGTATCAAGTTTTACATGCTTTTGCCAAGTTATGTAGCAATTATTAATGGTATTCCCTGGTATTACCGATAGTTGTCTACCGTCGCGCCGTCTGGTGGAGATGATTGAGGCTGCGTTCCAGATGACGTTAATTTTGACCAAAACGCTCAAAACGTCCCCTTCTGCCGTTCCCTTTGGCGACCGGGGTCGTTTTGATAGCGGCTATGACGTCACTCATGACGTCATCAATTTCGCTCAAGCAACGATCAAAACGACCCACGACGAAAATGGGTCGAAGTGGGCGTTCTAGTTTTTTTTTATTTTAACGTCACAACATCGCAAAGACCATATCCGGAAAGTTTTCAGGAGCGAGTAGCGATAAAAAAACTTCATATAATTTCATTGCAAAACATAATATTTTTAATTGAAATATATTAAATATAATTAAATAAAATATTTTGATTAAAAAGAAATTGTTTTAAATGAAAGATCAAATATTTTCCTATAAAATACTAAGTTATCGTCTCTCCTGGTCTTTTAAATTCTTCATTAGAATAAATATTGATTACATTTTCGTAGTCATTGATTCGTGGTCTAAACTTTCGCTTTTCGCGATCATAATTGTGGAAAAGTGCATTCCACTCTTCATCTGAACTAGATTCACTAGAAATGTCTGAATCATTATTCCGATGCACCTGCAAAATATGTCTAACTGCCGTAAAAATATCCATTTCGATAATCGATAGGTACCTAAATATTATTCAAATAAAAGCGGTAGACTCGAATTCTAGCTTAACCTCTTTCAGCTGTCACCTGTCACTGTCACCTCGCCAGAGCGCTCAAAACGCTCCATAATTCCGTTCCACTTGGGTTTGTGACATTGACGCTCACATTTGCTTACATGCTAATGGAACGGGAGAAACGAAGGTCTTGAGCGTGAGCGTTATTAACGTCATCTGGAACGCAGCCAAAAAGAAAACATCCCATTTTGGCTGCGTTCCAGATGACGTTAATAACGCTCACGCTCAAGACCTTCGTTTCTCCCGTTCCATTAGCATGTGAGCAAATGTGAGCGTCAATGTCACAAACCCAAGTGGAACGGAATTATGGAGCGTTTTGAGCGCTCTGGCGAGGTGACAGTGACAGGTGACAGCTGAAAGAGGTTAAGTGTTAGAATTCGAGTCTACCGCTTTTATTTGAATAATATTTAGGTACCTATCGATTATCGAAATGGATATTTTTACGGCAGTTAGACATATTTTGCAGGTGCATCGGAATAATGATTCAGACATTTCTAGTGAATCTAGTTCAGATGAAGAGTGGAATGCACTTTTCCACAATTATGACCGCGAAAAGCGAAAGTTTAGACCACGAATCAATGACTACGAAAATGTAATCAATCTTTATTCTAATGAAGAATTTAAAAGATCAGGAGAGACGATAACTTATTATTTATTTATTTATAATTTATTGTGCACAGGAAATATAACAATATAACAGTTTACACAGAAAGACGACACAAAGGGTCTGCTTATTTCTAAAAGAAATCTCTTCCAGCAGCCCTACGGAGAGAGATAGGATTAAAAACAGCAGATAGGACGTGCACGAATAATATGATTACATTAAAGTATACAATAACATATGCTCCTAAAAGTAAAAACTAATACTATACTTACAAAAACGGCAAAAGATAATATTAAATAAAATGACAAAGCAAATAAATAATAAATATCAATGTTATTCAAAATGCTATATTTATAAAATATAATAATATAACTATATTAAATAAATAGTATATGTATATATAATAACGGTACTTAAATGGATAGAGATTCAAGATAGTGCTCTTTCAGTCGACGTTTAAAGACAGCAATGTTGGGACTGTCACGGACGGTGTGAGGAAGAGAGTTCCACAATCTAACCGCATGAACAGTAAAGGAATAGGAGTAGAAATTGGAACGATGGGAGGGGAGGGAAAGGTTTGACCGGACGTTGGACCTGCATGGAAAATCAGGAGGGCGAGAGAAGTTGAAGCGGTCAAGGAGGTATGGAGGAGAGAGAGGATTATACAGGATGTTGTAAAGCATGGAAAGGATATGGGAGTTGCGACGGAGGCGCGTTTGACTTAGTATTTCATAGGTAAATATTTGATCTTTCATTTAAAACAATTTCTTTTTAATCAGAATATTTTATTTAATTATATTTAATATATTTCAATTAAAAATATTATGTTTTGCAATGAAATTATATGAAGTTTTTTTGTCGCTACTCGCTCCTGAAAACTTTCCGAATGTGGTATTTGCGATATTGTTAAGTTAAAATAAAAAAAAAACTAGAACGCCCACTTCGACCCATTTTCGTCGTGGGTCGTTTTGAGCGTTGCTTGAGCGAAATTGATGACGTCATGAGTGACGTCATAGCCGCTATCAAAACGACCCCGGTTGCCAAAGGGAACGGCAGAAGGGGACGTTTTGAGCGTTTTGGTCAAAATTAACGTCATCTGGAACGCAGCCTTTAGTGGCCTGGTTCAAAATTCAAAGAACAAATGATCCACAGACAACTTTCATAATATCTTTGTATTTTTTTTATCTGTACTAAAAAACGTGACGACATAGCGGATTGTCGTCTCAAAATCGTGTGTCGTGCTGTGCGGTGTCGTTCCGTGTGAAAACGGTACATAGAAATGTATGGCGCACGGAATCGTCACCGCATTTTGTCGTGTCGGGTCGGGTCTCGTGTGAAAACACTCTTTGTCTCGAGCGCAAAATACCGACAACGGACCGAGAGGGTCCGAGACAGGCGAGACGAGGCGAGCGCACCCATTTACACTCTCGCACTCGGGCCGCCTCGCTGTGTCTCGGCGAGAGTATACAGCCGGCTTTATCTAATTAATACGTGTAAAGCAGCCATAAGTGAATGCGGTGTCGTCGCTGAAATCGTCGCTCATGTGAAAACGTTCAAACGACAGACTACAGGCTGCGTTCCAGATGACGTTAATAACGCTCACGCTCAAGACCTTCGTTTCTCCCGTTCCATTAGCATGTGAGCAAATGTGAGCGTCAATGCCACAAACCCAAGTGGAACGGAATTATGGAGCGTTTTGAGCGCTCTGGCGAGGTGACAGTGACAGGTGACAGCTGAAAGAGGTTAAGTTAGAATTCGAGTCTACCGCTTTTATTTGAATAATATTTAGGTACCTATCGATTATCAAAATGGATATTTTTACGGCAGTTAGACATATTTTGCAGGTGCATCGGAATAATGATTCAGATATTTCTAGTGAATCTAGTTCAGATGAAGAGTGGAATGCACTTTTCCACAATTATGATCGCGAAAAGCGAAAGTTTAGACCACAAATCAATGACTACGAAAATGTAATCAGTCTTTATTCTAATGAAGAATTTAAAAGACCAGGAGAGACGATAACTTAGTATTTTATAGGAAAATATTTGATCTTTCATTTAAAACAATTTATTTTTAATCAAAATATTTTATTTAATTATATTTAATATATTTCAATTAAAAATATTATGTTTTGCAATGAAATTATATGAAGTTTTTTTGTCGCTTCTCGCTCCTGAAAACTTTCCAAATATGGTCTTTGCGATATTGTTACGTTAAAATAAAAAAAAAACTAGAACGCCCACTTCGACCCATTTTCGTCGTGGGTCGTTTTGAGCGTTGCTTGAGCGAAATTGATGATGTCATGAGTGACGTCATAACCGCTATCAAAACGACCCCGGTCGCCAAAGGGAACGGCTGAAGGGGACGTTTTGAGCGTTTTGGTCAAAATTAACGTCATCTGGAACGCAGCCTGTGTGACGTCTGTTGTGCAATTTATATTTGTCTATGAACCGTGTCGTGTCGTGTCTCGTGTGAAAACGCCGATATACGCACAGCATTCACAGAAAATAAATCTGTCGTTGCATCTTTTTTGGATATAAATTCTGCATATGATATTATTATCATAAGTATCTTAAAAGAAAAGCTAATTCAATTTGGTTTGCCTTTAATTTTAGTTAATTTCATTATTAATATTTTAATAGAAAGAATAATAGTTTTAAATAACTCTTTGGAAACTAGAACTGTTCGGAAAGGTATACCTCAGGGGTCAGTTTTAAGTCCATTACTTTACGATATTTACACATCTGACTTAGAAAATTGTCTAGATTTAAGTATAATAAAATTACTTCAATATGCAGATGACAAGGCTATTTATGTAATAAATAGTTCTATAAATATTGCTTGTAGAGATCTTATTAACGCTTTGAAACAGTTAAAATCTTGGATGGACAAGCATGGTTTAGACTTATCGATTAACAAAAGTTCCGTCGTCTTATTTACCCGAATGCGTATGCCTCCCCCGATAACTATTATTTATGATGGTGCGCCGATTCCTGTTAAAGACAAAGTCAAATTTTTAGGGCTATATTTGGATGGAAAATTAAATGGCAACGCACACATCGATTATATCTGTGCCAAATGTGAGCGGCTTCTAAATATGTTAAGGTGCTTATCTGGTGTTTGGTGGGGATCACACCCATTTACTATGAAATTAATTTACAATGCAATAATTAGAAGTGTCCTAGATTATGGCACTTTTCTTTTAGAGCCGTGTAACGTAACTGGTTTACAAAAAATGGATAAAATACAAGCGAAAGCCTTGCGTATAATCTGCGGAGCTATGAAATCATCTCCCATAAACGCACTTCAGTTGGAATGTTGCGAACCTCCTCTTCAACTCCGTCGACAATATCTGGCGGATAAATATTTTGTTCGTTGTTACCAATTTAAAAATCACCCCTTAATTCCCAAACTCAGAACTTTATTTCATTTGTGTCATAGTAATAATAAATATTGGCATCATAAATCTCATCCCTTACTTCTCACTAGCTATCGTAAATTCTTAGTCATTGACGCTCCCACTTTTCGTTCTCAAACTTTTCCATTATTTGATTCAGTATATGAAGATTACATTAGATATTGGCATTAAAAATACTGATACCAATGATATTCTACTAAATACAGATCTGTTACGTTCATACTATCTTCCAGCTTAAATTGCTTCCAAACAATTTTCAAATTCAAATACGTACTTACCTCTGTCATATCTAAAGGTTACCATAGTTACAACAATGAAATCATCCATCCTTATCGTTCTTGCGTCAAAACCATATCGCTGTCACTTTCTTTGCCTGAACCATGGCGGAAATTCGATTTTTTCAGATTGTTCGAAAAAATAATTGAAAATGTAATCAATCGAGGTATTTATTGCATTCTTATAAGTGGTAAGAGATTCCATGTGTTTTGTTTACTTTGGAGCCATAGTTCGTACAATTTCTAAATACACACGACGGCTTTTTCAATTTATTTTGGTACTTGACAAGACGCGGTACGTTCGTGAAGTGCGTTCGATGGTTCGATGCAGACTAAATAAAGGAGCGGACAATTGACTTGTATTTGAAGCTTCACAATTCGCGCGGTAGTAACATATCTGCTTTGAGTTATTATTTATTATATCATTGACTGATACATATTTCGCTAACAATATATTTAAGTACATCACGAATAACAATTGGCAGGGCTACCACCACATATACACAGATGCATCGAAGAATACTACAGATAGTTGTGTTGGAGTTGGTGTCTACCATTTACAGTATAATATTGTACAAAAAGTAAAGTTTCCGCCTGAAACATCTGTTTTTACAGGAGTCTTTTTAAGGCTGTTGAGTATATTTTACTTGGCAGGCTTAAAGAGACACTAATATTTACAAATTCTTTAAGCGCTCTACAATCCCTGATTAAATTTCCTTTTAAATCAAAAAATTGTTATCCAATTATTGTCCAAGTTAGAAACCTTCTATATAAATGTAAAATGCAAGGCTTTTCAATAACATTTATATGGATACCGAGCCATTGCGGCATTGTTGGCAATGAAATTGCTGACAAATTGGCAAAAGAGGCTGTTTTTAGTGGTGATTTGTTCCCTTTTAATAATTATGCGCATGATTTGGCTTCTCTGGCACGAGGTTCCCTATTGAAATCTTGGAATAAGTTATGGGCCTTGAGCAGTCAAACAAAAGCTATACAGTATCGTAAAATTCAACCAGAGATCCCTACTAAGCCCTGGTTTTCTAAAATTTTCCTTTCTAAAAATATAACAACGTCAATAATTATTCGGATGAGACTTGGTCATATGTGCATTCCAACGCATCTTAGGAGAATCGGCGTCAGAGATGATGATTTGTGCGACTGTGGAGAAGTAGGTGACTTGAACCACATTATCCTTTCATGTTCCCTCCATGATCATTCCCAATTGTATCATAGCTTGTCTTTAATCCATATTCCATTTCCTACTTCTGTAAATATACTTCTTAGTTCTAATGATAAATGTGTATATAGTTGTATTTCTAATTACTTAACATTAAATAATATTAATATTTATAATAAGTATGTTTATCATATTTAGTTTATAGAATTTAATTTACTGCACTGATTTTAATTAACTTTCTTCCAAATTCCGTTATCTTTTATTCCTTCCGCCGTTCCTTACCTTTTTACCTTGTCTGTGGCACAACATACGCATCCCTGTGTCAAGTTGCCAAAAAAAGAAGAAAAAGAAAAGAAAGAATGTTTTCAGTTTGACAAGTGCAAGCGTGTTCCTAAGCTGTTACCAGTATACTGGCCTAATTGCTTAGGCCAATGATCGCTTAGGAGTATATATATTTTGATTGATATTACACTTGACAGTACACTGATATTTTTTAGAAACACGACCAACATGTAGTCAGTAATGCCAACCTGCAGATAATTTCAAATCGGTGGGGAGCCAATAGAAAATTAGTGAGTGTCTACCGTCGCGCCGTCTGGTGGAGATGATAAAAAGAAAACAACCCATACGAAAGAGTGACGTTCTGTTTTTGTATTTAATTTCCTAAAATTGTGTTATTTCGGTTTTTAATGTATAATGTTGGTAGAATATTAACCATTAAATATTCGTTGTCGTGCACAAGAGTGGGCAAGTGATACAACTTCAAGAAACGTGCCATTTTGTGTTCCCTCCAAAACTCCATCGAAAGTTTTAGTAAAGGGTCTACCACTTTACTAAAACAACTGACTTGACTCGTTGACTTTACCGACTACTTTTTAGACTTTGACTAGACTTTCGACTTGACGATATTCTGGAAAAATTACTTGAAAATTTTGTAAATTTTTTACGAAAAAATATTTTTTCCCGCCAATACTTCACTTGACACTGGCCATGGTAAAGCCGAGCGCCATAACAAGAACAAAAAAAAAACAAAGAAGAAGTAGAATCTGTGCTTTTCTTTCTTTTTCTTCTTTTTTGGCAACTTGACACAAAGGATGTGTATGTTGTGCCACAGACAAGGTAAAAAGGTAAGGAATATGGCGGGAAAACCATATTCCTCCTATTATAATTTTCATCACCGTTTTCATGCATCGTCAGGTCTAAAGTCTAAGTAAAAGTCAATACAGTCAAGGAGTCAAGTCGGTCGATTCAGTAAAGTGGTAGACGCTTTACTGAAACTTTCGATGAAGTTTTGGAGGGAACACAAAATAGCACGTTTCTGGACATTACATCACTTTCCTACACTTGTGCATGAACACGAATATCTAATGGTTAATATTCTACCAATATTACACATTAAAAACCCAGCTAACACAATTTTAGGAAAATAATACAAAACACAACAGCACTCTTTCACATGCTCGCCAAAACTCCGAATCTGTGCTGTCAGTTGACAAAAATTTGTCAATCCATTCTCAACAGTCAACCACAGATTACAAGTATATATTTGTAGTCAACAGAAATCATTGCCCCGTGTATTATTTTCCTCTATGACACAAATTTTTAATTTTCACAGAAACTTGTAATTTAAATATTTACAAGTTGTAAATATTGTTATTTTTGTAAATCTAACCAGAAAACAGAAATTACATCAAGAAATGAGCGATGCAAAAGTGGGATTTTTATTTAAAGCTGCGATTGATATACTTGTAATCTGTGGGCGATTGTTTCAAAAGGTCAAGAGAATCATCTTTTAACAATATTTTAAAAAGTTACTATTTGTAAGTTTTTAATGTGTGTTTACTAAGGTTAATTAATGTGAAAGCTCAGGATGGCCTTCATCAGAATCATCCATCATGTATCGTGAGTATGTGGGTATGTGGGTAGTCCAATTGGGGTAGATCGAAATAAAATTAACGTCGTGTTGGATACTTCAACGATTTACTCCAAATAATAATCAGATTGCCTAACAATAATCACTGAAACTTCAATTAACACACAATCACTTCAAAATGTCTCACGATTGACCAGATATATAGCGATTCGTCGAAGATGTGGTGCGCTTGCGACCGCTGTCCCAGAACTGTCGTCCCAAGATGGCCGCCCCGCTACCATAGACTCGACGCTCCGCTAGAGTGACAGTGACAAGCTGTCACTCTTGACATTGGCATCTTAATATGCGCCGACAAATGAAATAATTAGACTGTGATCGTGACTTCAACTAAAGTAAATCATACGTACTTGGATGAAGGATCAAACTGGATTTGACAAGCAAATAATAATACCGAGATTGACAAAGACGTAGCTATACATAAACTCATAAGAGTAATAGAGTCAGTAACATTTTTTTTGTCCTTGTCAGAGTTTCACTTTTTGTTGTTGGTCAAGAATCGTACTTTTGACCAACAAAAGATATGCTCATATTGTACTTTGCGATATTCGTTGATTCTGTGTTTTTTTAGCAAAAAACAATATTGACGGTGTTAAAGTGTGTGTTAAATTTATTGAAAAACATGGTGATTTGTTACATTTTAGGCTGTAAAAGCCATAGTGAGCGGAAATATGAAAACATAACATTTCATTCGTAAGTACGATATTTTGCATTTAACATTTCTCAGTTTGCAGTAATATTGACTGTATGATTATCTAAGAATATTATTACACGAGGAATGATGTGTTAATTACATTATTACAGCGTAAAATAGTATTTAAAAAACATTGTTATTGTAGTAATACACAACCAAATTCTATAGGTCGTTATTTCAACAGCAAACCAAAGCTTATTATTACTCTTTGATTTTGTCGCGTTAAACGATTGCAAGGGTTGCCAGCGCTAGTGTTGGAGAATTGCCTAGAATTATTGTTATTTGTTATATGTTTAATAATTATTATTTTAACAAAAAATATTATAATTAATTTGAATACTTAAAAAATCATTCAAGAATAATATATTGAATTGTCAATTGTCATCCAACATGAACTTAAACATACTTCTTCAGATAACATAATATTATTATCTTTCTATTGTAAGATCAAAACATACTTATAACTTACATTGTATGTTTTACATTCTATGCATGAACGTAGAAAAAAAGGAGGACGGAGTCTTGTCATATACAAAACTGTGTCTTCACTTTTCTTCAGAGTCGGCCATGCACATTGCACACGCCCCACGCCCACAGATTAAGAATTAGTTACTATGGTCTCGCCAGACGTAGGTCTATCAACTGTCTAGACTAGTACTAGAAAGGTCAATGACCGCAAGTGCCACCTTAAATTATTCTGACTATAGTAAATAAATGATACGGTACTGATTAAATTCATATTATGTGTTTTTCTTAGTTCTTTTGTCTATTATTTATGTTTATGTGCCACCTTAAATTATTATCCTCCTGACTCCAAACATTTATACATCCTGACAAACTTTCCCGTTTTTAATATTATTAGTAAGATAGTATAGCAAGTAGGTACAGTAGTAATTAGCAAACAGCAAGTATAGTAAGTAAAATTATAATTTAAGTACAAAGATTAAAAAAACATAACAATTACCCCTAACATGGAGAGAGCATTCAAATTTTAAACATTTTGAATGTTTTCTGAAGCTCAATAAATATGCATACGGTATATTATATTAAAGGCTCCATTCCACCGCGGCGCACGCTGTGCACGGCCACGCGCACGCGTGGACGTGCACGGATTTATTTCTTTGACTTGAGTCAATTCGTGCGTAGCGTGTCCGTGGGTTGTAGTGGACACAGTCACATATATTTTCTTACAAAGCGAAGCTTGACGCACGTGCGTAGTCTCTCCGTGTGCCGCGGTGGAATGGAGCCCTCACGCGGATGAACTCACGGGAAGTTTGCTAATAATAAAAATACAAAAAGTAATGTAATATGTAATAGCGTTTTTGTCATCTGAAAAAATGATAAAAAAAATGATTTGGTGTGGGTAAAATAAATAAGATTTGTATAGTCTGGTAACACCAGACAAAGTTGGTACTTTATATCCATCCCTTACGGGTGTACGCCCGTGTCATGTCTACTAGATGCTTGGTTTTAGCATACGTAGTATCCCCTTATTAGTCTGAGAGTAATCTATCAAACAACATCGAACAAACCAGTAATCTGTGGAACAAACCGAGATATTTTATCTTAAGCTAAAGTGAGAGAACAAAGTAATTTTTTAAGCCGGCTGTACACTCTCGCCGAGACACAGCGAGGCGGCCCGAGTGCGAGAGTGTAAATGGGTGCGCTCGCCTCGTCTCGCCTGTCTCGGACCCTCTCGGTCCGTTGTCGGTATATTGCGCCCGACTCCGAGACAAAGGGTCTCGCGAGGAAAACGAGCGCACTACTGTACACTCTCGCGTCTTTCAGTACTAGTTTCGCCGTTGGAGAGTGTAGAACAGAAAAATAACAATAATAAACGAAATTATCAGTCATTATCTCTGAGAAATAAAATTAAATATGATTATAAATCTTTGGATTACAATGATATCTTTCGATGCATGGTGAATGGTGAATGGTCGTTTTCGTCCATCTTGACTGAGTTCTTAACTGCGATTGAACTAAGCGAGAATGTACATGATCGCACTCGGGCAAGGGGCTCTCGCACGAGACTCTCGCCCGAGAGCTCTCGGCGAGAGTGTACAGCGGGCATTACAAGTTGTAAATATTGTTATTTTTATAAATCTAACCAGAAAACAGAAATTACATCAAGAAATGAGCGAATCAAAAGTGGGATTTTTATTTAAAGCTGCGGCGATTGTTTCAAAAGGTCAAGAAAATCTTTCAACCAATATTTTAAAAAGTTACTATTTGTAAGTTTTTAATGTGTGTTTACTAAGGTTAATTAATGAAATAATTAGACTGTGATCGTGACTTCAACTAAAGTAAATCTATCAAACAACAACGAACAAACCAAGATATTTTATCTGAAAGCTAAAGTGAGAGAACAAAAAATTTACATTACCAATAATGTGTTCTGTTCTTATATTTGTAGGTTAAGATGCAGCAAAACCACTAAAGGGTATGGTCTCCCACACAAACAGTTTTCCAACAAATCACGTTGTTCGCATTGTTTTCTTGAGTGGAATAGTAATTTTGATTGCAAGGTTAGTTTTCATTAAAAATAAATTATATTACAGTGTATAGCCTGTACTCAGGATATCATAACGAAAATATTGACTCTTTATTTAGTTAAAATTGCATGATTTAGCAACTGTGGAAAATATTGACTCTATTTAGTTAAAATTGCATGATTTAGCAACTGGAAATTATAATTTAAAATCAAATAAAATTACAAAGAATATCTAAATTATTGCATTCCTGCTGCACTAGCACGGGGATTGTCGATCTCGAAGTCATAGATAAAGTCAAGAAATAACTATAGTTTCTTAGATAATAGTTCCTGTTTTAAAGAAAATAAGGTCACAGATTCTCCAACAACAGAAATAATTTTTAATGTAAGTTTTTTGAGCAACTTTTACAACCTATTATTTTGCGAGCTCGGATTTTATAAAATGTTACAAAATTTGCCAAGCACTTTGGTGATGTAGATTCGTTGAGGGTGAAACTATCAATTTTTCCACGATAAACAATGGGTAATAAAAACAGTTCACAAAATGCACTTATAAATAAAATAACATTGACAATGAATCTACAAACTTATTTATTTTAGACGTAAAATCTTTTATCAAAAAAACTATAGTTATATTTTGTCTACGAAGATCGGAAATGAATTTCAATCATCATGCTTGGGACGCGGATGTTTATATGTGTCTACTTTCTTACATTTAAGTATTTTATTCCAGGTGGTACCTCTAAAAGTAAACAAAAGACAGAGAAAGAGAATCAGATATCAAAATAAGATGATGAGCAACAAAAGAGAAGAAATAATTAATGGCAATAAATTGGTAAGACAAGTTAAAGCTTAAAATATTCCTTACTTTCTCATTTGTTTTAATTATATACTTCTTTACAATATATGCCCTTTTTAAATAGTCTTTATCTGTTTTAGGAGCAGATATGTAATTTCTGTAAACAAACAACAGTTATATATATACCTAAACCCAATAAGGAGTTCCAAAAATATGACAAAAATGTTAAAAGTGTGAGTCCAAAAATTGTGGAAAATAAAGAAGCAAAACCTTCTAAGACTTCAAAATCTCTGCAAAATGTATCAGATGTATATTGCAATTCAAAGGAAGTATTTTCATTGAAGAACAATAAAAACACATTGCAGGATACTAATACTCCTAAAATAATAAAAAACAACAAGAAGAGAAAAGATAAATTTGCTGGACTATGTGAAAAGGCAGTGCTATCTGCCGCCAAGTTAAAAGATAACTCTGCAAAGTCGAATACCGATAAGGATTTGATAAAACTTTTCTTGAAACCTGCACAATAATTTATGGAATAATGTTATGACTAATATAAATAATGACATGTCTTTGAGGTGAAAAGCACAAGGAAAGAAATAAAAAATATAAATAAATCATCTGCTTTTGATTATAATCAAATGTATATCCATAACATTTGTATTGGTATGTCCTGTAATAACATGGAGATTTCCATTATTGAAATTCTTATAGAAATTATAAGAATCATTGTTTCCTAGGAATGCATCTACATTTAACTTAGCTTCACCTGCATGCTTCATCAGATTATTATATCCAATAGCTCCAGCGGCATCTGTAGGACCATCTATTCCATCTGTTCCCGCACTGAGCATGTAAATATCATACTTTGAGTCAATATCCGATATTGCCTTTGAAAATTCCAATGCTAGTTGTTGATTTCTACCTCCTTTCCCTTTGCCCTTAACTTCTACAGTTATTTCACCGCCAAGAATGAAGCACAGATTCTCATTCTTGATAAAATTTCTATCAACATTTTCAAGTTGCAACCCCAGTATGTTTAGCTGTTTTAATGATTCTATAAAATCTTCTGATGCACCATTTTTTATATTTACCACAAGTTTCACCAATTTCGCATATTCATTTGCAATATCTCTTATATTTCCGACAACAGAGTTTGATAAATTGATTGGCATGTAATTTAGATTCTTAGCTTCAACCATTCCAGCTGCAATGCTTTGTTTATTTGATCCAACTATTATATTGTCAGCATTATTCATAAATTTCTTATTACTGAGTGGGCTCTCTAATACATGTTTTATTGATTCAGGTAGGTCATTATGTAAATTGTATTTTTTAATTACTTCTATAGCAGCAGTTTCGGCATCAGTATTTTCACAAGTTGGTCCGCTAGCTATCAAATCTATAGGGTCACCGACAATATCAGATAGTATTAAGCTTACAACTTTTGTAGGGTATGCATGGATGGCTAGATTGCCACCTTTTATATCTGATATTCTTTTGCGGACAGTGTTTAATTCTATAATATCTGCACCACTGTTGGCCAGTTTCTTGATCAAAGTACACTTCTCCTCAAGAGTTATTGGACTTTTTGGCAGAGGCAGCAGTGCCGATCCACCACCAGAGATTAAAACAAATAAAATATCAGTTTCGGAAAGTTGACTTACAAGTTGTTTTATTTCGGTCGCAGTGTTCAGAGCATCAGAATCTGGCAGGTTATTTTCGGCCCCTTCATAATATTTTAACTTAGAATTTTGCACATTATGGGCGCTACCTTTTGGGATGCTTATGATTCCCTTTTCGATGTGGGGAAATAGGATGTGTTCGAGTTCGTTTGCCATTTTCTGCACTGCTTTACCGGCGCCAACGACATACACATTTTTGTTTCTTAGGTCATAAACTTTATCAAAAATCTTGAGTTGCTTTGTAGACGAATTGAAATTCAGCGACTTTCGCGTGAATATTTCCGGTAGAACGGCAGACACGCAACTCCTGAATATGTGATTTATATCTGCTATAATGTTGCGGTTCATTTTAATTGAAGTAAAAATTTTTGAAACTAATGAAATAGGAAAATTCTAAATTACACACTGTTTAATCCTAAAACCAAGCATCAAAGCATAAATCAATATACTTGTAATCTGTGGCATAAATAGCACAGATTACAAGTATATATTTGTAGGCAATGATACCTACTAAATAAAAAAAACTCAATTTGTAGGTATTTGTACATAGAGTGTTTTCACACGAGACACGACCCGACACGACAAACTGCGGTGACGATTCCGTGCGCCATACATTTCTATGTACCGTTTTCACACGGAACGACACCACACAGCACGACACACGATTTTGAGACGACAATCCGCTATGTCGTCACGTTTTTTAGCACAGATAAAAAAATTACAAAGATATTATGAAAGTTGTCTGTGGTTCATTGATTCAGTTTGAATTTTGAACCAGGCCACTAAAATTACTGCCTTAAATAATACAATATGCCCCGCGTACCACTTGACGTTAGAAAGGATCATCGAACTATCTTTTAAAATTATATTGTACAAAACCCAACAATAGATGACATAATATTTTTAAGTACTAATGGCTGGTTTATACGTACTAAGTTGATAAGTAGTTAACTTAATTTTAAATTTGTAAATTGTAAACACAAAATTTAGTAGCCAATAGCAAGTTAAAATTTAGTTAAGTAAGTATAGGGTCATAAGTTAAAATTTAGTTGACCATTTATCTACTTATCACGTGTAAACCAGCCATAAGTGAATGCGGTGTCGTCGCAGAAATCGTCGCTCGTGTGAAAATGTTCCGGCGTTTTCACACGAGACACGACACGACACGGTTCATAGACAAATATAAATTGTCTATGAACCGTGTCGTTTGAACGTTTTCACACGAGCGACGATTTCTGCGACGACACCGCATTCACTTATGGCTGGTTTACACGTGATAAGTAGATAAATGGTCAACTAAATTTTAACTTATGACCCTATACTTACCTAACTAAATTTTAACTTGCTATTGGCTACTAAATTTTGTGTTTACAATTTACAAATTTAAAATTAAGTTAACTTCTTATCAGCTTAGTACGTGTAAACCAGCCATTAGTACTTAAAAATATTATGTCATCTATGGTTGGGTTTGTACAATATAATTTTAAAAGATAGTTCGATGATTCTTTCTAACGTCAAGTGGTACGCGGGGCATATTGTATTATTTAAGGCAGTAATTTTAGTGGCCTGGTTCAAAATTCAAACTGAATCAATGAACCACAGACAACTTTCATAATATCTTTGTAATTTTTTTATCTGTGCTAAAAAACGTGACGACATAGCGGATTGTCGTCTCAAAATCGTGTGTCGTGCTGTGCGGTGTCGTTCCGTGTGAAAACGGTACATAGAAATGTATGGCGCACGGAATCGTCACCGCATTTTGTCGTGTCGTGTCGGGTCTCGTGTGAAAACACTCGAACCGTGTGAAAACGAAAACGCACAGATAAAAAAATTACAAAGATATTATGAAAGTTGTCTGTGGTTCATTTGTTAAGTTTGAATTTTGAACTAGGCCACTAAAATAACTGCCTTATAAAATACAATATGCCCCGCGTTCCACTTGACGTTAAAAACGATCATCGAACTATCTTTTAAAATTATATTGTACAAAACCCAACAATAGATGACATAATATTTTTAAGTACTAATGGCTGGTTTACACGTACTAAGTTGATAAGTACTTAATTTTAAATTTGTAAATTGTAAACACAAAATTTAGTAGCCAATAGCAAGTTAAAATTTAGTTAAGTAAGTATAAGGTCATAATTTAAAATTTAGTTGACCATTTATCTACTTAACACGTGTAAACCAGCAATAAGTGAATGCGGTGTCGTCGCTGAAATCGTCGCTCGTGTGAAAACGTTCAAACGACAGCCCGTGTGACGTCTGTCGTGCAATTTATATTTGTCTATGAACCGTGTCGTGTCGTGTCTCGTGTGAAAACGCCGAAGCATCATCTTAAGCGCATCACAGACGGTGAAGATAATATAAAATATATATTATCTTAGAGCATATTTTAGAATATCGCTCACCATACAAATCCTATGAACCATCACACACGATGAAGTTAATTTATATTTTATATTTTGTATCTTAAGATATGGAAATATATATTTCGTTCCTTAATATTTTATCTTAAGATACGAAATATATATTTCGTATCTTAATATGTTATCTTAAGATGCGAAATATATCTTTATGAATAGGTACAGGGTGTTTTTGTGTCGAGCAGCGGGCTCATCGGTGATCGGACGCACTAGTAGATGCAGTGTTGCCAGTGCTGTATGTTAGAAAGTTACATACCTACTCTCATTCGAAAAGTAAAATTTCGGATAATTTTAAATAAAATTGACATATAATTTAATGCTTTATTATTATTATTGCTTAAAAAGCTCATGAATCGAAATGAATGTTTCTCTTGAATTTCTAAAATACTCCTGAAACTTCTTCGTTGACAGATATTGATAAGGGTCTACACAGACGGACTGCATTTCAACTGCAATCCAACTGTAAATTGCAGTTCAAGTGCAGTTTGAATGCAGTTGACACGACTGCAATGCGACTACAATAGTTCACACGACTGCACGCCGACAGCTACTGAACTGCAATCCGACTGCGTGTTTGGTTTGCAGTTCTATTGCAGTCGCATTGCAGTCGTGTCAACTGCATTCAAACTGCAATTTGCAGTTGGATTGCAGTTGAAATGCAGTCCGTCTGTGTAGACCCTAAAGGTTAAATTCGCCGCAGGTTTTTCTCTTTTTTATGTGAGGCTCTATCCAAATGTTTCTCCTTTTGGAATGTGCTACTGCAATCTGCATTTCACATTCTATATCAGAATCATCGTCTGAGAAGCTGTCTAACAAATCAAGAAGTAAGACAGTATCAGTTATTAGTTATCACTCATAGTCAATCACCCTGTACAGTGGACCCCCGATAATCCGGCCCCTGTCTAATCCGGCGCCCCCTGTAATCCGACATGACAGAATTATGTTTGACAATCTTTGCTAATATAGATCACGCAAGTTTGAACAGGTCACAACTCGTACGCGCCAGTGCCGCTATTGTGCTCGACGCGTATGCATTGTTTTACTTAGTTTGAATTTGACTACTAGTGATAGCGGTACGGCCTAGCGTACGTTCATTGTTTACTATTTATTCATTGTGTATTAGGTATAATATGTAGTACCTAGTAATGTCGTCACAAACCCAGAAGCGAAAGCACAAAACGTTGACAATTAAATAAAAATGTGATATTTTAGATCGTATTCACTACATGATTTTGATTAATAATTCTTGATTATTTTGGTAGATATGTATGTGCATTTAGGCTTAATTTTATAATAAAACGTAAGCTCTCAATTGTTATTTAATTTACTAAATTCGACTTACATAAATTAAGTCTGATTTGTACTTCAAAGTACATACATATGTACGTATAATATATAGACTCTCGTCATTAGATATGTAATTTGTCGGATTACAAGGTACTCTTTCGTAAAAAAATCCGGACTATAGGGGTCTTAGGCAGTGCTCTATAATCCGACAAATTCGATAGTCCGACACTGCCCTGCATAATGTTTGCCGGATTACCGGGGGTCCACTGTATATAGAACTCTAACAAGGAATACGTGTGGCACCAACGCAGACTCGTAAGGAAATGAACATATTTTTAATATTATCGTATCTTAGCCGTGTGTGATAGCTTAAGATACTATAATATTTTATATTTGGGCATCTTAAGATAAAATATTATATTATCTTCACCGTGTGTGATGCGCTTTAGTCCTACCCCAATCCTTTGTACCCAACCTACAAATATATACTTGTAATCTGTGTACCCAACTCTACAAAATATATATACTTCAAAGAGGATGTAAACTGTATACTACGTAACAAGGGGTCGGATTTAGAAGAAAAAAAATTAACATCCGTAAATTTTTTAATTTGAAACTGAAGTTAAAATTTTTAAGTGCAAAACCTTTCACTCTAAACATACCAAAAATTAAAAAAAATAAATAAAAAGAAATGAGCTCAAATAAATGTTTTATTAAATTAAAAATTATTGAACATAGGTAAATAAATAGGCTAATAAGTAATAAGGTAAATTAAACAATAAAACAGATTTAATCCACAAGCTTTTGTTGATTTCTATTATTCAGTATTATAATATTACAGTACAGTTTTATGAGTTTTATTTATAAATATAATAGAATAGCTGCCTATGCTACTCTACTAACTACTTGATTGGCTTATACAGTAAACTCTACATAGGGAGGGGATTAAAGCTGCGCGTCCACCAGGTCGGAATCGGGACGTACGCGACGGTGCGGACGGCGCGTCGTGTCGTCATATATTTGTCAGGCGCATAATGACGTTCCAGTACTTCTAGTGCAGTTCACAGTAGTCAGTACCATACATACAAAGCTACAAATACGTCCGCTACGTACCTACGCTCCGATTCCGATCCAGTGGACGCGCACCTTAAAGCGGGGAATTGACTACCGGGCCGCCCGTCCTGGGCAGGTCTGTCGCATGTCTGCTCGTCAATTCCTAGGTATGGGCACAGACATGCCCGTTGACCTAGGAACTGACGAGCAGACATGCGACAAACCTGCCCGCGACCGGCGGCCCGTAGCGGCGGCCCGGTAGTCAATTCCCCGCTTTATATATACACACTTAAGTATCATTACTTTGTTCTGCTACACCCTGTATACGACAGCTGAAATCTATCACGCGGGCTCAGGCCAGCTGTATACCACCTCACTTGATCAGAGGATTTTTCCTTGGTGGCCGTACTACTCATAATCCCATACCTTCCTTCTCCTCCTAAAATCTCCTTAACAGCTATTGCTTGCAGACTAATATGTTGAAAACTAGTTTAAGGACCTAAAAATCTGAAATTAATTAAACATTTTTCATTTACTCCTGTCCATACAGTTCACATAAATTATTAAAGTATAGCTGTTAAAATAACCTCATGTATTATTACGTATTACAATAAAGCAATATACACATTTCAACATTTTCCAAATTAACTGCATACAGCAGGGCAATCTCGTTATTTCTTAACGTTTCAATTCAGGTTCACATCTACTTTGGTTGTGTTTCAGTTACGGTTTGGTTTCGCTGCGTCTGAACAAATTTTAGTATCGTGCTATCGTTTCAACCGTAACTCAACCTTAGATGGAACTCGAACGAAGCGCAACGTTTGACCTTTAGACAGTCATTGCAGCGGACCAATCAGCGCCCTTCTGATTTTATTTTGATTGGCTTAAATATGAACAAATTTGTTCCGATGCGTTAATTGGTCAATTGACAAATTGTTTATTCACATATGGATGAATATGACACGAGTGAAGTTGTTTTGGTAGTTATGAATGCGAATGATTATTACTTGGAGATTTTAATTTACGTAGTTTAATTCATATTGTTTTACTATAATTTACAAACGCCATAAGTGTTGAGTAGTGACTAGTGTCTTGTGACAAAAGTTTTATGTGGCGCAGAAAACATATTTACGTAAAGAAGTAATGTCAAAATTCAATTCACTTTTTAACAAACTCAAATAGTCCGTAGTGTATCTTACAGCTTAAAAGTAAACATAAGCTTATTAATTTGATTATAGCTTATTGTTATATTTTTCCATCGATTTTCGTCAATTTAACACACCAAAATAAGAAACGTTTCAGAAACGTGCGAGTAGAAGTTGCATTGTATCAACTTTTTGTTTTGACAGCGTTTGCGCTTCGGCTGAGGTTCAGTAACGTCTCAACTAGCTGTCAAAACGTTAGCGCGATACCGAATCGTTCCAAAAGTCGATCAACGTCCGAGTTTCATTTGCGGTTCAGTTGAATAAATTTTGCGCGATTGCCCTGATATACATTATAATATTTTCTATGAAATAATAATCTATCTTTTTCATAATAAATAGTAATAAGTTGTTAACAATGATATTATATAAAAAAACTCAAAGGTTGTAAATTAATGTACAAATATGCAAATAATACAACGACATGTACTTACTTTGTATTAAAACATGGTATGACATAGCTATGTTTTGCTTCAATTTATCAATTTACGGTTATATTTACATTTTACAATGGCTTACCTTTCGTTTTTCAATAATTAATCCACTTAATTTACAATTTTTGTATGAGTTGCTACAAATAATTTTCACAAAATGAAAATCGAACTTTGCGTTTTAAACTCCTTCTTCGTCTTTTTTCTCATGTAGTTTATATTCTTTATGGTCTTTTTTATCAGCCAATCACAGTCGACCTTGCACAGATCAAGCAAAGATTATGCGTTTGGGTACAGTTGCTACGTTTAAATTTGGAACCCAATTTTTTTTGTTCGGAACTTGCGTCCAACTGATATACTTGTAATCTGTGTACCCAACAACGGCCAACACGAGTGCCGAGCCGACGCCATTTTTCATACAATTTCTAGTTTGTGGTGTGTGACGATCCATGATTATTTTGCCTTTAGAAAGACTTTTTCGTGTATTGAATTGTGTGAATCAATAAATAAATAAGGATTTACAAGAAGTTTAATATGAAATTTAGTTTATACGACGCAGAATCTCCCTGACTGAGTAAGTTTCTTCACTCAAAATGCGACGCATCTTTGGCGTCCTTATAGCCGCCAACTGCCGCCAACATATTTTTATGGTAATCATGACAGAGATTAGAATTTAGAAATATCGAGACACGTTGCTGAATAAAATAAACAGGGTTCGCGAACTTAATTATTTTGATCTGCTAAAACATAATATTTTGATTTTTTTACAAAAATTACAAAAAGGCGGGAAGGCGGGACACAAGAACTATCAATATAATATCCAAATATTTTTCGAAAATTATAATTTGTGCTCGTAATATTTTACATCGTTTCTCTTTTCGTAGTAAGGTAACAATACGGTTTTTATTCGCCAAGAAAGTGTCTCTTGAGAAGATCTGTGGTAATTCAATAAGTTTCTAAGTATCGGTTTTTATTTGTTTTTGCCATAGGTAAGTATAGTTTTCACAGAGCCAGTATTGGCTGCCAATAAAGTATAGTTTATACACAGCCAATACTGGCTGCCAATAAGACTGGTAAGTGGTAGCCAGTATTAGCTCGGAATATGCCGCGTGTGAACAGTTTTTCAAGCCAGGCCAACGCTGGCTGCCAGTATTCAGTATTGACGAGAATAGAGCACCCGTCTATTTTTCTAGCCAGTGACCTCCGCCCGCATACCCCTCGAATGTCTGTACGGTATACATGTGCTTGGACAAAATGCCGAGAAAATTCAACGAAGAGGGTACTTTAAAATTTATATTACTTTAAAGGGAGCTCGAATGCTTGTGGGATAAGCGTTGTGGTTCATACAAAAATAAACAAAATATGTGCGCTTCGGCACTAGAAAAACTTTGTGCCGGTAAAAAGAATCGTTTCGTTTTCTTTTTTTCTAATATTTCAATCAACTCTTCTGATAATAGTTCACAAATGTTCCTTAAAATATTTCTTTTTCAACAGACTTTGCCGTGAACTCATTATTTTTTTAACTGCAAATGTGTGGACACCCGAAGAAAAATCCGTCAGTGTGATGGCTTTGTCACAAAAGTGGCCAGGCCAGTACTGGCTTCTGCAGGACTGGCGCCAAGATTATTGGCTCTGTGTAAACTATACTTAAGACTGGTAGCCAGTACTGGCTTGGTATATGCCGTGTGTGAACAGAGCCAGTACTGGCTGCCAATAAGACTGGCAACCAGCGTTGGCTTGATATTTGCCTTGTGTGAACAGTTTTTCAAGCCAGGCCAATGCTTGCTGCTAAGACTGGCGAGAATAGAGCGCTCATCTATTTTTCTAGCCAGTGACCTCTGCCCGCATACCGCTCAACACCCGCGCTAGTATTGCCGATATGTGTAGATGCATCTTGCCAGTCACTGGCGAACGTTTGTACGGTGTATATCTGTTTGGAATTTGTGCGACAAAATGCCGAGAAAATTAAATGCAGAGGGTACTTTAAAATTTATACCACTTTATAAAGAGCACAAATGCTTGTGGAATAAGCATTGTGATTTGTGATGCACTAAAAAATTAAGAAATGCGCACTTCGGCATTCGATTAATTCTTGTAGAATCAACTCAAAAGGATCTTCTAATCTTAGTTGCAACAAGGCAGAAGCTCTAGTTATAAGTCTATCGCTTAAGAGTCCGTATACGAAATTTTGCAGATGAGTATGAAATTGCAAAGGTTCGCTACAGAAATATTATTTGGTGATTTCCCCTTATTAGATTTAAAAAAATATATATTAATTATTAGATTTAAAAATATATTTAAGCGCGGCGAGTATTATAATGTGAGATTTAGGTTGTTTTGAATCGTGATTTTTGGCATAATAAGTTTTTTTTCTATTTTCTCGAATTGGATGGAATTTTATATTATTTCTATAGATTGTTTCTGTCGTTTTCTTATGAATTACAGCTCCAAGTTGCCAAAATTAACAGCAATTCTTTGCCCATTTTCTCTAAAATTTTGCCAAGTTACATATTTTTTTACTCAACTATTTCATATTAAAGTGGTAAAAAGTAATTCCAACATTGTATAGACGACTTTCTCAACAGTACATTGTATTTTTTTCATACTGTTAAGACGTCAATACAATCCATAAACAGGTGATATTCTAAACCTTTTACAGCAAAAATCACAAAACTGTCATGGGTTTGAGTTGGATTATTTAAAAATACTTTAAAAAAATAAAAATCTAGCTTCAACATCCATACTAATATTATAAATGCAAAAGTGTGTCTGTCTGTCTGTTACCTCTTCACGCTCAAACTGCTGAACCGATTTGGCTGGAATTTGGCATTGAGATACTTTGAGTCCCGGGAAAGGACATAGGATACTTTTTATCCTAGAAAAATGTACGGTTCCCGCGCGATAAACGAATTTTGGCGCAACGGAGTTGCAGGCGTCATCTAGTTAGATTATAATTGAAATGATCTTACACGTTGTGCATTAAAACTTATAGATTACTGTATTTTTTAGCGAAATCGGCAAATTTCGTATACGGACTCTTAACCATTTTTTTAACCAAAGTAGTTTCCTTTTCTTTTTGAAGTGAAAACTTCTTTAGCGGCGTTGAGCACTTTTGCGGGATGGGTAAAAACTGTGAAACTCGCGTCAGATTTTCGTGTTGATCGAAAAACCATAGAAAAACCGTAAGACGGTTGGAGAGTAGTGTTTTGTCGAACTCGAACTCAAACTCGAATTGTATGGGTTGTAATTAAAAAAATCGATTATTAATTTTTTAATAATCGATTTTCTTAAAAGTGGGTTAAAAAATGCACAACGTTAAAAATCAAGTTTTCACTTCTGCCGGCATCGGCACTCCCGGAGTGCAACCCGTCTTTATTTCTAATATTGCAATTAATTCTTCTATAGTGCAGACATTTTGCTAAAACATTTCTTTTCCAACAAATTTTTTCGCAAATTTATTATTTTATAATAATTGCAAACTTGTGGACACCTGAAGAAAAATCCGTAAATGCGACGGCCTCGTCTAAACAACAGGGGCCAGGCCAATGCTAGCTTCTGCAAGACTGGCGCCTGGACTGCTAGGCCTGGCTTGGAAAACTGTTCACACGCGACCAAGCCAATACTGGCTGCAAGTCTTTTATTGGCAGCCAGTACTGGCTCTGTGAAAACTATACTTGATGGTAGGGTTGCCAGGCGTCCAGATAAAGCCAGACATAGTCAGGCTTTTTGGTTGCGTGTCAGGCTTTGTAGAGCTTTGAATCAATAATTTTGTATGAAAATCCTACTAATTTCAGATGGTTTTACATCTAACGAGACGTAAGATTTTATCAATCAGATGTTGAATTGATTAAATGAAACAGAAAATTTGTACAGGAACATATTGCTTTGCTGTAAATTCAGATTGAATAAAAGTTTCCCGCTTTTTTATACAAATGTCCGGCCAAGCTGCCTATTTTGTCCGGCTTTTCGGCCTAGCACTTGGCAACCCTAGGTGATGGTAGCTTTTATTAAACGGGACAGTAATAATAACTTTAATACAGTGCAACCTCGATGTAGCAAATCTGAGGGGAATAAGAAAATATTATATCAAGTAATTCGCTGAACTGAGGTTAGTTATATTGAGGTTAGGTTGGTCCAAAATTCGTTATATAAAGAGGTAAAAAAATAGTTTAATTTAGTTCAACATTACGTAGGTACTTATTTTGATAAAGCGAATAACTTTTACCAATAAATGATAACAAATTTTTATCAAATTATTTTTTGTACTTAATAAATTTTTTTTAAATATCTGTGGATGCTTCACACCACGTCAGTCTGGCCCCGTGCTAAGTACCTAAAGGACTTGTGTTACAGGTACCAGACAACGGAAATATATTTAATACTTTTATACTATACACATATTTAAGTATTAAGAAGCAACAGTTAGAATACCAATTTCTTTAAATTTATCTCTCAGAGATTCAAAAGAAGACATTTTATAAATAGAACTACATTGACCTTTAAAAGATTTACTAACTGTACTAAGTCTGATCATCTGCATATCCAGCTTGTGCTTATTTCTGGTGTTCCTACAGTGAATGTCACTTTTAGCTTTAAATTTACTTATATTTTTTCTAACATATATTACATTATCCAAAATGTATTGAGAAGCAACAGTTAGAATACCAATTTCTTTAAATTTATCTCTCAGAGATTCAAAGAAGACATTTTATAAATAGAACGTATGGCTCGCTTCTGCAGCACAAATATTGTATTGATGTCGTCAGCGTTTCCCCATAAAAGGATTCTCATAAAAGGACTCATGCGCCGACTCGTGCTGGTCTAAGAGGTGTTTGCATAAATGTTCGCAATGTAAAGGTATATTTTATATTGACTCTTATGGACAATTCAAGGAAGTCGTTATATTGAGGTACGTTATATTAAGGTTGCACTGTATTCACATGCTTGCTATGTCAAACCCACCTATGTTCATATTAACCTTCAAGTAGAGAGTGTATTCCATTTTAAAAGGCTGGCAACGCACCTGTAGCTCTTCTGATGTTGTGAGTGTTCATGGGTGACGGTAGTTGAATTCCATCAGGTGACTCATTTGCTTGTTTGCCCCCTTTAATTTAAAAAAAATTACCCTAAAATACTTGACTATGTCAGAAAGGATATTTTTTGTTTCCCTGAAGAGAAAATTCTCTGAAGTTTGCTGTTTATTTTCTAATGTTTTGTCAGTATTTAATATTAGCAAATAAGAAAATGAATACAGAATTTCAGCTTGTCTCTTGTGTATGAGAGACAAGATGAATTTCAAAAATATTGCTTTTTTTCTCTTTTCAAACATATTATACAGTCTTATATTATATACTGTTATTTTAGTTTACTTGTGTGTATAGGTCAAAACACAAATCTCTCTTTTTATCTCTGGGGAGTTGACCTTAGAATAAATTATTAAAAATATTGCCTAGGAATATAGCAATACCCCATCTGACTGTATGTAAATATTTTAGAAATGTCGGGTGGTCGGCTGGTGGTGTTGGATCATCAGGGTCGGGATGTGAAGTATTACCCGCTGAAGGAGGGGCTGGCTACCCTCGGCAGCGATCCCATCTGCGACATTCGGTTCTTGCTCCCTACAGTCAGCCCCCATCATGCCACTGTCTCTGTTCACACTAACCAGGTATATTTTGCTTAATATGCTGGATTTACACGGGTCGATTTTAGTCGCGCGGCAGTCGAATTGCCTAGCCAAGCCAAATCGCCACCTCATTTACACATTCTACAAAAATCACCTGTGACTAGTTCATTCTGCGTGAAAATGTCGCGTCAAACAGGGGCATTGAAATTGTTCGACAATCCTTTTTTAATTTAATTTAAATTGATTCAATGTAATTTAATTTATTTAATTGTTTTTAGGGTTCCGTATTTTTGCTCTATAACGGTACGGAACCCTTTGTGCTTGAGTCTGACATGCACTTGCTCAGTTTTTTTTATATTAACATAATGTTGTAATCTCCTATTGAGGCTATTGCTAGTACATCAGGCAGCTGTCACACAGCTGATTACTAGTACGGCTGTCAATCTAAATATACATATAATAATTCCGCTTACAGTCAAGTTCTCCAGTTAACACAAAGGTTGTCTGAAAGAAATCGCTAAAAGCGGTAAGATCGCCTTTGCCCACATAATTAAATAACTTTTTTTAATTTGAGCTTGTGTTTTGTGTATTTTTTGTAATTGTGAGCAATAAAGTGTTTTATTATTTATTATTATTATTATATAAAACTCAAAGGTGACTGACATGGTGATCATCAACGCACATCCCAACTGGACGAATCAGGCTGAAATTTGGCATGCAGGTAGATGTTATGACGTAGGCATCCGCTAAGAAAGGATTTTGATCAATTTTACCCCTAAGGGGTAAAAATAGGGGATAAACGTTTGTATGTAATAATACTTCTTAACTCAAGCGAAGCCGCGGGCAATAGCTCGTTTTTCTATAAAGTTTACCTAATGAAATATTTTGTTTTTATGTAATATACTGAATTGTTGTTAAATGAATTGTAAATGTGAAAATTAAAAAAAAAAATCTAGTAAAATAAGTAATCCATTATTTGAAAAATAATTATTGACCAACTAAAAATGAAGAAAAAGGTACTAAGGTGAGGCTACAGTGCAGACAAACTATGTATTCGCAGCAAGGGATGAGGCTTGCGACTGAGCGTTTGCACGGTTAATTTTAGTCACCAGCCGCAGGTCGCGCGGCAAAAGTCGGATGGCAGTCTTCTTTGGGGCTTGCGGCGTAGTCGAATTGCCATTTAGACGGTCGATTTTCGCTGTGCGGCGTAAATCGTGCGGCTTTAGTCACCCGTGTAAATCCAGCAATAAATGTGCTAATTAATCATTGGTGAAATTATATTTTGGGCCAGCTGACTCTGAAATAGCATTAAGAATAAAAGAAAAAAAAAACACATTTTTACTGCATACTAAACCTTCCTGGCAGTCGGGTAAAATACATTCTTGCAAGAGAGATACAATATTTTCTATTGACGTGTGGTGTAAATAATAATTGTAACTGTTATACTTACATATAGAATATATCAATATAATCGTTGCAGAACGGTCACTCGCGGCGCGTGGGAATGAGCGGGGATGACGCGGGGGGGAGGCGCGCGCCCGGGGTCATGTCCCGCGCGGGCGACGCGTCGTATCTATTAATAATTGTAGTTGTGTTTGTTAGGATAACTTTCGGAAGCTATTTCTCAACATTTTAGTACTGAGTGATTGTAGAACAAAAAAATAATTGTATATTTATTTTTAACAAGGATCAATATATCAAGATTTGGCAGGAAGGTTTAATTGCACCATATATAAATATTCTTGTGTAAATAAGCCTAGCATTATTATATAAGTAGCATATGCTTTGTTGCGTGTCTTTTATGGCTGTTAACTTGTTCAGCAATGATTTATGCATTACGGCTATACATATTGTGTGCTTTTCTTCATCCATCCATTCATATCGTTATTATATAATATGTATGTATAATGTATATAACAGCAAATGGGAATAAACAGTTTGTTCAGATAAATGTAAATGATCTTACTATTCTAAGGGCCTGTTTCACCACATCCTGATAAGTAACTTGACAGATGAAGTATGGAGAATCTGTCCAAAAAATTGTGAATAGCCTATTCGGCACTTTATCAGGAAGTGGTGAAACAGTACCTTAAACTATAAATCTACCTCTTTAGTACTATAATTATTGTGAGTGAAAACTCGTCATGTTATTCTACATGTACCGTAATAATTATCTTTCAGTGTGTAGTGCATGCGGTAGGCACAGATCCCACACTGGTCAACGGAACAGTAGTCAGCGTGGCTGCTCTTCGCCACGGTGATGAGATATCAGTGGGTGGACGTCGACTTCGTTGGGAGTACAATGATCCATCACAGAAACGAGTGACACCAGTGGTTACTATGCCTGGTAATTTGATTCTCTATTTCTATTTACTTATGATGCCAGCAATTCAGATTATGTAGAAAAATAATTATCGTGCGCAAATTGTTCAATTTGCTGCAATGAAATATGTCCCTGGGATCCAAAAATAACGAAAAATGAAACGAAAATATATTATATCGCGGCGCGAACGTCCTGTTTGGCCGCTACACCGCGTGATAAGCAAATGCATGTAACGATTAATCTAAGTGGCTGACATTTTTTTTCACATTTGCTTGTGATCTCGCGGTATAGCCTTAAGCTACCAGACACGTGTTCGGGCGGATTGATTTAATCGAGCCTTATGTGTTGACAGCGTTGGCGCGTCGTTCGACAGGCAAGCGGACCGCCCGTCGGCGAATCACCACGGGCACGCTGAAAACGACGCTCGTGCCGCCGCTGCGGGCATCCACGGCGGCGCTTGACTGGCACAGCGGTAACGCCTCGCGTCAGTAGCTTTAGCAAGTTTTTTTCTAATACATATTATATAAAATTCTCGCTTCACCTCGAAATACACCATAAATTAATATGTGAAAATTTCAGATGTCTAGCTATAGTAAATAAGAATAAGAATAGATTTATTTTTAGCATCACACTCTACATTATAAAATAAGTCAGTAGTACAGTTCGCCTATAGTATCAAATTTAATATACTATAATGCTGTGTGACGCCAAAAATTGGCCCCAGCTCAGCAAACGCAGCAAGCAAGCCCGCTGCACTGATATTCTGCGGAGGCCAAAGTGGTTCTTAGTGGCTTAGGTCGCTATAGCCCTGACGTCACTGTGACCCATGGGGATCTATTGTGACTCCTTCGCACTAGAGAATCAGCCCCAACCCAATACTGCTCATAAATTGAACGATATGGTTGGGGTTGGTGCCACGAATTTCCTCTGTGGATGAGTATTCGTGGCGACCAAGGTGCCTGTTCCTGCTCTGTACTAGAGCAGGACAGTCGAGGAGAAGGTGAATAGGTGTTTCATCCTCCTCCTCACAGAATCTGCAAGTCGTTATGCTACAAATACCCATTCTGTTTAGGTGTTTGTTGAGCTTGCAGTGCCCAGTTAGGCATCTGGTAAGGATTCTTAACTGGTTCCTACCCAAGGTGAGCACTAATTCTGATTGTTTCTTGTTGAAGCCAGGAATTAGTGCCTTGGAGTGTTGAAGGCCAGAGGTCTCAGCCTATTGCTTCCTGCATAGTCTGTGACCCCATTCCTTGAGCACTTGCTTTGTGGTGCTAGGAGTTATACCACAGACTGGTTCTGGGCCATATATGAGACTCTCGGCCCCAAGCCTAGCTAGTTCGTCAGCGGTTTCATTGCCGGGGACGTTGCTGTGGCCCGGGACCCATACTAGGCGGATGTTATTGTTCCTTCCCAGCATGTTTAACGTCTCAATGCATTCCAGAACTATTTTGGACGAGACTTCTGCGGCAGTCAGTGCTTTAAGTGCAGCTTGACTATCGGAGAAGATAAACACGTTTTTATTAACTAGGGCCATATCCAGGCTTTCTAGTGAACAACCGAGGATAGCGAAGACTTCAGCCTGAAACACGGTCGCAAACTCCCCCAAACAGGCGTATTTGCCCCTTGGTGGCCTGCCTCCGTAGAATCCCGCTCCCGCACGGTTGTCTTTCCTTGATCCATCCGTGAACCAGACTATGTCGCTAGGGCGGACATCGATTGGGATTTTCCTTTCCCAGTCCTCCCTGGAAGGTATAAAGACCTGGTATAGCTTCGAAAAGCTGTGCACCTTGATCATGGCATCTGATGGCATGGCCATGACAGGTGATTCACTGAGAGACTGTTCCAGCTGTCGAAATGGGGTAGAGACCCAATTCGTCCTGCCCGCCGTCCTGGCCCCGAGAGCCACCTTTTTGGCCTCCATCTGAACAAGCAGAGGAAGCGGAGTTAAGTTGATCAGGGCCTCGAGGGAAGCGGTGGGTGTTGACGAGAGTGCACCCGTGATTATTAGACATGCACTCTCTGTCTACTGTCTCTGTACGCTGTTTAGACTTTTATTACAGTTTACTTGTTCAGCCTTTTTATGCCACACTACGCAGCCATATGTGGTAATCGGTCTCACTACGGCTGTATAAAGCCATAGCATTGCCTTCGGCCGAATACCCCATTTAGAGCTGACAAGCTTCCAACAGGAACCCAGAGCACATCTAGCCTTTTTCGTAATATACTCGATGTGCTTATTCCAAGTGAGTCCTTTGTCTAGGGTTACTCCTAGATATTTGACATCACCCGCAAACTTAATAGTTTTCCCAAAGAGTGTTGGGGGTCTAACCGCCGCACTCAGAGACGTCAATTAAGACTTAATGCTCATTTAACATGAAATGTTCCTCTCAGAGATGACAATTAAAAATCGCTAATTGTAAAGTTTGATGTTCAAGTTTGAGGTTATTCTTGAAATTTTTTCAGTTTTAATTTTTCAAGAGATAAAATTAAGCTAAAAATAACATTTACTTATTTTAAGTGTTAATAATAAATAATAATAATATTAGATAATGCCACAGTACACATAGAACTTCATAACTGTGATAGTACTAAAGCATTTTTGTGCAATACATGCCTAGTTACTTAGTACAGCTGTTTTTTACCTTTTCTTGCTAATAAATAGAAGTATTTCACATGAAAAGTACCTATAGTCACATCCATACAAACTAGATATACTTACCTACAAAGAAGTATGAACATTGTCACCAAATTGGGTAATTACAGTATTAAAATTAAAGTATGTTTACTATATAGTTACAATATTATTATGATCTATGAATAATTCCTAATAGCAAATGGTTTTCTTATATTAAAATGGTAGGTAATAGTAGACATAAGACAGGTTATTCACACAATCCAAATTGTAAAACATAGAAACTTCAAATGTTGCAATAAATACTTTTAAATACCTAGTACCTATTATAAAAACAATATAAAACATGTTTTTTTTCTAACAACTTTTATCTTTGTTACATAACTGTAGTAGGGAGGTACGGTGAAAGGTAGGAAAGAATGAAATTATTTTAGTAGTATATATTTTATTATTCCTTCGATCGCGGCAAAACGAGACACAATAGCCTTTCAATTGTTATCGCAGCCCACTTGGGCTAAGTACGGGAGTTGAAGCGAGCTGCATCAGTTAATTTGATTTCTTGTTATTTTTTTCTATATTCATTATTCTGTCTAGCACTGCAAACTTTGTAAATTTTTACTTCTTCTTGTCTTCTTGCATTGTTAACTAAAATAAAAGTATGACGTGATAAGAATTGAAACTGGTACAAAACATTATAAGTAAGTACTTTATAGTTTATTTATATATAGTATATACCTACTGACCAATGAAATCCTGTTGAAATGTATTAAGTATGTTAAAATATATTATTATGTTAAATTTGCCAACCAAATACAAAATAAAAATTACTAGATACCTACTACTACTTCTCGTCATAGTACGAATGATTTATAGGGGACAGAAATTAATCAGTCAATTAAATTTGTCTGTGAGAGGTATCTCTAATGAAAGCATTAAATTTCAATTTGTTAAATGATGTTCAGCGCTATTTTTTATGACCGACTCTGACGGCCGCAGTCACGACTCACGCCCAATAAAAAAAATTAAACGAACACGGCTTGACTTTCCAAGACTAGCAAGCCGAGTTCGTTTCATTTTTCAACTACGCATGCGCGGCTTTTTTCGCAGTTTGGCAGCTGACTGTCAAGTAATGTCAATTTCATAATAATTGAGTGTCATGTTCTAAAATATTAACAATTTTTGTCAGATTTTAGAACATGACACTGACACTAATTTTTAACTTTGGGCATGCGTAATGTGCATTGAAAAACGAAACGAACACGACTACAGTTTGTTAAAAAAGAATAGACGCAGAACAAAAAAATTCTAAACGTAATCACGCTCAAAAGGTGGTTTTTTCTCTTTGTATTTCCATAGAGAACGCTTATATACACTTTAAATATTATTTGCCTTGCACATTTTTAACTCGATTGAATGAGGTTTTCATATATTTTGTTACAATATGATTGCGTAGAGTGTGTACGGTACTCTTTTTTGACAAGCTATAAATAAAATCATATAAAAAAGAAGAAGAAGAAGATCATGCCCCCCGTGTATTCTATTTCTCTATGTCCTAGAATTGGCTTCGGCCTTCACTATCATTCATTAAATAGAGAAAACAGAAATGGCTGTAGGGGCAACGCTCCCTTTGCCTGTCCCGACCGGGACAAATTAAAAAAAAAATCTGTATGTCATACCCCTTTGACAGCAAAATCCACGATTAGCGACTCAATCGAGTTAAATGGTGTTTCTTCTGTATTTAAATTTAATCGCCATTTTGAGGTGTTAATTTATCATTAACTGACTCTGAGAGGGAATTTCATGTTTAATGAGCATTTAGTGTTGCGGTTTGTATGGGCAGCGGATAATTTTGATTTTTTAAATGATGATTTAATGAACGATTCTGAGTGCGGCTGTAAGTCCCTCCAACTTCGTCTTTTTGGTGAAAGGTATCAAGACCGTCTTGTCAGCGTTTACTGTTAGCTTGACCCTTTGGCACCAATCCTCGAGGACTCTTAGTGCTGACTGCATCAACCCAGCGACCACCGATGCGCACTTTCCCACCACCATGATCGCCAGGTCGTCAGCGTACCCTTGAGCGTAGTAACCTAAGAGGTTCAGTTCCCTTAGTAGTTCATCCACTACCAGGGACCATTCCAGAGGTGACAGCACACCTCCTTGTGGGCAACCTTGTGTCAGCCTGATTTTGAGTGTCAGGTCCATGATAGTCGATGAGGCTACCCTGTTGTCGAGCGTGGCTTTGATCCATTTCCTAGTAGTTGGATCTATATTCTTTGAAGCCAGGCCATTTATGATAGAGCTGGTTGAAGTGTTGTCGAATGCGCCTTCAATATCAAGGAAGACACACAACGCAATCTCCTTATCTTCAATTGCTCTATCAATCCGATCTACCAAGTCCATTAGGGCCGTCTCGGTAGATTTGCCTTTTTGGTAGGCATGTTGTCTTTCATGCAGGGGCATTTTAGTGAGATAGGTGTCCCTTATGTGTAGGTTGACCACCTTCTCCATTGTTTTAAGCATGAAAGAGGTGAGGCTAATTGGTCTGTATGACTTAGGTAGAGCTTTGTCCCTGTCCCCACTCTTGGGTATGTAGGACACTCTTACCTTTGTCCATGCCAATGGGATGTAGCCCCACGCGAAACTTGCTCTGAGTATTTTCAGTAGGAGAGGAAGGATAATATCCTTGCCCTGCTGTAGGAGGGCCGGAAATATATTATCCTCGCCGCCGGTCTTGTAAGGCTTGAAACTGTCAATTGCCCATGTGACTCGGTCAGGCTTAAAGATCACGGAAGCTCTTCTCCAATCGTCAACTGATGGTCTCGTTTTAACAATCGTATGAGAGAAGGCCTCGTGATTTTCGAGATGGATACTGTTGGGGAAGTGGACTTCGGCTAGTAATTAAGATTACTAGCCGAAGTCCACTTCCAGAAAGACGCTCTTGGGCAAGGTTCTGTGAGGAAGTGAATAACACCTCGCAAACCTCCAGACTATATAAATATATCTAAGGCCCCTAGCTCACATCCCTAAAACGGAGGAAGAAACGCTAAGGCGTTTCTTCCTCCGTTTTAGTATAAGTACCATCTGGCCTCTTCAGAGTGCTGGGATGTGAGCTAGGGGCCTTAGATATATTTATATAGTCTGGAGGTTTGCGAGGTGTTATTCACTTCCTCACAGAACCTTGCCCAAGAGCGTCTTTTGGCCTTCCATAGCTCCCTATTAAACGTCGTCAGGGCGGTTCTGTATGCATCCCAGTTCCCCTCTCTTTTGGCTCTGTTAAACAGAGCTCGGGTCTCTTTCCTGAGTTGCGCCAGAGTACCGTTCCACCAAGGTACGTTGCGTTTACTTGACGTTTTCTTAACAGGACAGCTTCTGAGGTAAGCATCATTCAAGCTATGCTCTAGCTCTCCCACCGTTAGTTCCAGTTGTTCTACGGTCTTGACAGCTTTGTTGACAGCTGCGAGGTTTATCTGCAACTCCTCTCTGAATACACTCCAGTTTGTGGCCTTTGGGTTCCTATAGGTCACCTCTTCACCAGGCATACTGTTGTGTACATCAAACCTGATGTAACAGTGATCGGACAGTGAGTTGTCGTCCGATACATGCCAGTTGCAGGCGCGATGCCGTATTGGGCCTGTGCAAACTGTAATGTCAAGGAACTCCTGTCTCAGTGGGGTCAGTACCCTGATTCAAGGTGTGGAGGTTGTTAGTAAGCAAGAAGTCAAATAGTTTCTCACCTCTGGAGTTTACGTCGGTGCTGCCCCAACTTGTGTGGTGTGAGTTAGTGGTTCTTGATATACAGCCTGGAGACAGACAGACAGACGGACAGACATCGAAGTCTCAGTAATAGGGTCCCTAGGTTTATACCCTTTGTATACAGAGCCCTGATAAAAAAGAGGCAAAAGATTAGGTCTTCTTGTGTCAACTGATGGAAAAAAATACTGTCGCCCATGGACATTCGCAACATTACAAGCAGGTGCGTTGCCGGCCTTTTAAGAGGGAATATGCTCTCTTCTTGGAGGCTGTCATAATATACACACCGGCAAAATTAGCGGAACATAATAAAACTTTATTTTTTTTTTAAATTAATCGCTGTTTTTTATATATTTATTTATTAATTTAATAATTGATGATTAAAAAATAAAACTTATATAAATTTAGGGCATAAAAACGTGTAAAATTAAAAAAATCTGCAAAAATCTAAAATTAAGAAAAATCTTTGAAATTTCAGTAGTAAGTTTTTAAGTTAAATTCTCCATTTTTATTTAATAAATGCCATGTTAAAAGCGTGTAATGCCTTCTATGGATCTCAAGAGGGCCTGGATACGCCATTCCATGCTTGCATTTCAATAATTGTCAATCATTTCCTGTGGGATAATCTCCTACTCCTCCAGTAGCGCCAACTCGAGCTCCTGGACACATTTTGGAGCTGGAGTTTTAACTCGTACCGTTCACCCATTGATGTGCCACACGTCTTCAGTCAAATCCACACCCGTAGACCACGCTGGCCTCTCCACCTGGGCTACGCCAGCATCTTTAGGTAATAATGCCCGATTTTCTTACACTATGGACGCACATAAAATTGAAATTACTACCTAAAACTGTGTAAAAGGCACACCATGCAGTTCCAGGATGTCTGTGCTATAGCCCTGTACTGTCAAAGTACCATCATCAATAATCATCAGCTCCATGCGGGCTCCAAATCATATGCCACTCCAAACCATTACGAAGCCTGCATCATAGGCGACTGTTTCCGTTAAGTGTGATGGCCTGTAGCTTTCCTGTCGATTTATCCACATTCTTTATTGCCTGTCAACAAAATGTGCACAGAATTTGCTCCCATCACTGTACAGCACAAGATTTCACTCACTTGTCTAATTTTGATGTTCACGCGCAAATCTTAGCCTGGCTCTTCGGTGTCCTGTCTCAAGTTTTGGTGCCCTTGCTGGCACCTTTGAGTTTAATTTAACTTCTTTGAGTCTTCTTCTTACTGTACAATCACTTACAGGTAAATCTCGGACCTGTTCCTATAGGTTTCATCTCTGCAAAGCAGTTTAAGGTCGATTTCTTAAGGCTTGTACCCTTACAAAACGGTTATCCTGAACCTTTGCCACCCGATATATGCCTTGTTCTCGCCTCCGAACGTAAGATCCAGTCTCTCTGTAGCGTTGAAATTTACGATGGACCACGAAAGCCGACACACCTAAGGCCTGACTGACCGAACGGTAGGTGTGACCTTTCTCTATTGTGGTTACAGCTCTAGCTGTCGTAGATGCTGGAAAATCCACTAATTTTGTATCTAAGCAATGTGTTCTTCTAAAAACCAAACAATCAAATGAGCTGGCATGCCTTGCACGGTGCACCCCGCTAAAAACGCCATTCTTATCAGAAACACTTACACCGTCAATCATCGAAAAACACTTAGTAGGGCATAATTGCAATAAAAATCTGTCAACTTGCCAGTTTTGTTCAATATTTTATTTCTTAAATGAGCTTAGAAACTATAAAAAAGGATTTCACACAGCCCGACCCACTTGAATTCAAGTTGTGGCCCTTTTTACTTATGTTCCGCTAATTTTGCTGGTGTGTGTATATTAATTACTAGATGAGGCCCGCAACTCCGTTGCGCTATTTTTTTTTATTGCGTTTATTGCACAGAAACCGTACATTTCCCTGGATAAAAATTATCCTATACCCTTTCCTGGGATACAAATATGTATAATATACAAAATTTCAGTAAAATTAGTTCAGCGGTTTGGACGTAAAAAGGTAACAGACAGACAGACGCACTTTCTCATAATATTGGTATGGATCATTCTTTATTCTCAAACCCACTTGATTAATTTTTAATTTAAATCTACAGCCTCCAGAAGTGGCAAGCAGGTGGCAATTGTTCAGCCGTGGGGAAAGGATACAAATAACGAGAATGGTAAGTTATTTTTTGTGTATTTACTAGTAGTACAATGTGTTTAAAAGTCTTTGTCACAGAATTTCATACAAACAATTATGGGTCAAGTCACAAAACTTAATAAAAGCTTTGAGACTTGGCCCGTTGTTTGGACCATGGTAATAGATGGACATTTCACAAAAGAGTTGAATTAATTCTTGTTTATTTTACGTATTTTTTTGTAGATTCAATAACCAATCCTGCGACCAAAAGAAAACGAACAAGGTCTCAGCGGCTTGATGATTCTGCAGACTTGGAAGAGCCACCCAAAAAGTGAGAACACAATGAATAATAATTTTGCCGTTGGTACAAATTGGCTCGCATGACTGCTGAAGTAACGTGATCTTCTGCATTTGTTGTTATTCATTAAATTCTGTGGTATGTTTTGAGCGTGGCTCTTGACTCGGCGGTCGTGGGTTCGATTCCCGCGTTGGAAACATATTATTTCTAAGTTTGGTTAGGACAATGCAGGCTGATCACCTAATTGTCTGACAAGATAGATGAGCCATGCGTCGGATGGGCATGTAAAAAGTCGGTCCTGCGCCAGTCGTGTCTTCCGTCTCACTGGGGTCTCCCTGAGAGTAAAAGCGATAGAGAGTGCTCTTGCGTACTGCGCACACACTTGGGCACTTCAATGAAACCGGTCACTGTCACCGAAACCGGTGTGGAATTATTATATTCACTAATGTTGAGATAATAGAAAGGGTTGACTATAGAAATGTATGTTTCAATCAGGCGCTGGGCTTCCGTCGGAGGCGGCGACTCGGCGACTAAGGCGTCGCTGTGGTGCGAGTCGCGACGCGCCCCGCGACGCACGCCACTCAAGATACACGATCCGCCTGGCGTCGGTGAGTTATACTGATCTATCGACATACAGGGTGCAATTAAACCTTCCTGCCAAAAGACATTGGGCAGATTGGGACTACCCTCCAATAGCAAAAAGGTACATATCACTGGATAGGTCTCCTCAATAGGAACAACAGTCACTATGACGACCTTGCTGTAACAACTGTCCATTTGGAGTAATGAGACTTTTTATCGCTTAAGAAAAATTTATTCTAAACGTAAGAAATACACTTGCTGACACGAAAACTGTCACGCAAATAATTCAAGACATCATGAATTAGGCGGGCCCACACCAAGCGAGCAGCCTCGGCTCGCCCGAGGCTGCTCGCTGCGCGCGGCAAACGGGCGAGGAATGCTCGCCGAGGGCGAGGCGGCGGATTGTACACAACGAGGCAGCCTCGCTCGAGCACCCCGAGCCATTACCCGTTGAGCACAAGGACACGATGGCACCGCATGACGCACAGCCGTGGCAGCTTATGCTTTTATTTTGCTATACACAGCTATAAAAATAGGAGAATCTCGTCTGTATGATCCTAACAAAGTCTCCATTTTTTTAGATCCTTATTACAGGAATATTCATTTTGCGGCTGATTTTTCTCCAAGAATCTTCCCTCATCCCCCTGTTAGTGTATGGCATCCCAAAGCCGTACATTTGCGGCGTATAAACTTATTAGTTGTCGACACTGATCGTTCATTTTTGAACGTGGCACAAACTAAAACACCTGACGTCCACACTGCGCGAGGCAAACGACTGAGGCACCTTTGAGCAAATCAAAAAACCGATACCGGTCAGCTCGGTCGCGCGCGCGCTTGCCCGAGCCTGAGCATGCGCCTGCCTCGGGCGAGCAACGTCCACACCAAGCGAGCGGTACGGCGCATGCTGCGCACGGTGGGCCTCGCCCAACACTACTCGCTTGTTGTGGACCCGCCTTTAACGCGAGTGGATCGCGTGAGCGCATGAACCAAAACACACTGCATGTTTTAATTCAAGACATTGACGTGTTTTTTTGGACCGTGGGTTTGGGGATGGGTTGGAGTCTATCGAAGCTTGCGGTTATGAGTGGTTCGTACCGCCATCTAAAGACCCTGGAGAGACACAGCTTGCTACAGAACAAGCAAGTGAAGCTCGAGCTATAACAGTATGCCCCTGGATAGTGAAGTGGTGAACAGCCGCCTTAAACGAGATTTAAAGCTGCTACGGCGAAAATATTTTTAAAGAGCGCTGCTTTATGTGTTCGTCAATTTTTGAATAGCTGCAGCTATAATAGACCACTTTCACACACGCACAAGGTCATATACGCCTCAAAGTGGATGAAACAAACATCTTCTACAGTATGTTAAAAGCAAATGCTTAAATAACAGGAGGGCAGACTTTTAGAGAATAGAAGCTAATATAATAAAATATCTTGGGTAATCAAGTAGCTTGGCCATTGGCGCCGGCAGAATTAATTTCCAAGGGGTGCAGATTTTAGTTTTCCTTTTTTTTTCACGAACAACATTGACTGTCTATTTACGACAGCAAAATACATTTAGGGCCAACCCACACGTACCACAACCACATGACAACCGCAACCACACGACAAACACACGACGTGGTCGGGCGTATATTTCGTATTGTAAATGAACTAGACCATTCCACACGTACCACATTTTGCAGTCGTTGTCGACCACTTGTAAAATACCGACCATATCGCAACCACGTTGCAACCACATCGCAACCACAACGTTGCGTCGATCAACGACACGCCGCCCGCGCTTCCTAGGGAGACGAAACTTTAACGAGAAAGAAAGGAAAAATTCCACGCCTCGTTTAAAAGGCTATGGGCAAAAATGTATGGGCTCCGTCCCCACCTACCAACAGTCATAGAACTGATACCAACGTGTTCCTAAATTGCCCCCTAATTAATTAAAATCCTTTGTTTTAGATAAATCAGTGGGAATAGAAAAAAAGACCACCATATTATTACTAGACCTTGCCAAGATCTAGTTGTAATACGGGTCCATTTTGTCTAATATTTCATTTGGAGGTGGGCATTAGCAATACACATAGTTATAATTTTGCAGCCCCCACCGTGCATTTTTTTTGTATTCTGTGTTTTTATTTAAGAGGGAGACCTATGACAGAAAAAAATCGGTTTTCACCCGCGCACTTCATACCCCCCGCACTATAAATTTGTGTAAATGTCGCAGCCGACTGGTTAAAATAGCCGATCAATCAAACAGCTAGCCCTTAAACTGAACAACGCCATTCAATCTCACGGCTAGCTTTTTAATTGAATATTTCAGTCACTCGAAACTTTTTCGTAAATATACGTTACAAGTGTTATTAAAGTGACAGAAATTATGAGGGGCACATACGAGTGAATCAAAATTTAAACAAATATTCGAATTTCGAGGAGAAATTACGGGATTATGAAATGCATCACGAAAGTATTAATTGCAATTGTGTTCAAAATGAGTTAGAATACAATTTATTCTGCTTATTATCATTGCGCTTGTGTAATAATAAAACTAAACTAATGGTCAGCTTAGTTAATTTGCCATTTAACCAGTTAGCTAAGCGGCGTCTAGCTGTAGTGTTGAACGTTGCAGTCAACAAGTCGGCTATACAACGTATATCCGTGTGATTGAATAGCGTTATCAGTCAAAGGGCTAGCTGTTTGATTGATCGGCTATTTAAACCAATTGGCTGCGACATACATACTCTCGTAACCACTTTTTGTACGAACGTAGTATAACCAAATATATCAGATAAAATTTTGAGAAGTTCGAGTCTTATTTTCCATCTGTACTTTGATAATCGTAATTAATACTTTTTGTCTTATACACTGGTAATATTTTATGACATGTTTATTTATCGAAATCGAATATGCACCACTGGATCGATTCCGGTTAGAATTCCTAAGCTGTAGTTGTTACAGAAATATTATAAATTTATTTAATATAATATAATAGCCACGTCTTCGTCCACATCCGAATTTGGTTAGTTTTGTATGTAACAGGTGTCCAGTGGAAAATTTTCAACTTTGAAATTTCTCATAAAAAAACTACATAGATTTTATTTATTTTTATTTAAACTAAATGTGCTACATTAATGCGGATTTCATTTCTTAAACACTATATCATCTAAATGATGGCCGTTTTTTTGTACGCACTCCTGTAGTCAGACCCTTACATTAATGCAATCACGCGACGGCAAAGCTCTGGAGTAATGCTTTTTATTTCACGGCGAATATTGGCCTGCAGGGCTTGAATTGTCCGGATTGTTCTCATAAACCTTCGATTTAAGGTAACCCCATAGAAAAAAAATCGAAGGGCGTGAGGTCGGGTGACCTGGGCGGCCATGAGATGTCTCCGTACTTGCTGATGAGTTTATTTGGAAAAATTGATCTTAACTTTTCCATCGACCCTAGCCTAGCTGTATGCGGAGTGGCACCGTCTTGCTGAAATTGTGTCCTATTGTTGTAGCCTGAATACAGCTGCAATTGCGGTACCAGAAATTCGTCTATCATACGGCAATACACCGGAGTAGTAACTGTTTCTCCTTGGTTGAAAAAATAGGGCCAAATTACACCGCTAGCCGAAATGGCACACCAAACGTTCGGGCGTTGCTGCTGATGTTGATGATCCTGGAGGAATTCTGTTGAGCGTTGTCCCTTCTTCCCTAAATCTTTCTGCCCACGACCAAATAAGTTGCGTTCTTGGCCCATCACTTAAACGCCGAATATTAAAATGAGTACAAAATGTTCGACTCGCGCGAACCAACGATTCACCATTCGTTAGATATTGCTCAACCGCGAACGAGCGGTGCGCTCTTGTCCAGTGACTCATAGCTACTAACAAATCCGCACGTACAGCGCTTTCAATGGTACCACTCCCGCTCACCTCACCCTGCTATTAGTATTTTGATAATTGCAGTTTGAAATTGAAAAATTTCCGCTGAACACCCTTTATTTGCGTAAAACATATTAACATTTGTCAGATTAAAATTAACAAAATTCGTATTTCACAATGTTCGTGCGTACATTCGTTAATCTTGAAAATATTTTTTTATCTATTTTTTTTATTGAGTAAGGGGGCAAACGAGCAAACGGGTCACCTGATGGTAAGCAACTACCGTCGCCCATGGACACTCGCAACATCAGAAGAGCTGCAGGTGCGTTGCCGGCCTTTTAAGAGGGAATACGCTCTTTTCTTGAAGGTTTGCAGGTCGTATAGGTCCGGAAAAAATTCTGGTGACAGTTCGTTCCAGAGTTTTACAGTGCGCGGCAGAAAGTTACGCGAAAAACGCACTGTGGAAGACTGCCACTCATAAAGGTGATGAGGATGGTATGTTTTTCGCGTGGGTCGATGGCGAAAAGTTGCAGGTGGTATGATTCCGAACAATTCCTCAGAACACTCCCCGTGATACAACCGATAGAGGATGCAGAGTGAAGCTACAGCGTAATTCCAAGGGGTCCAAGCTGTTTGAAACACTATGGCAGTCAACAATTCGAGCGGCCCTTCGTTGGATACGATCTAGAGGGAGCAGTTGGTATTTTGGCGCCCCTGCCCAGAGATGAGAACAATATTCCATATGAGGCCGAACCTGCGCCTTGTAGAGTTGTAGGCGTTGGTCCGGACTGAAGTACTGTCTCGCTCTGTTAAGAACACCAAGCTTCTTCGAGGCTAATTTGGCCTTACCCTCTAGATGGTAACGGAACTGGACTTCGCTCGATATGTTGACGCCAAGTATCTCAATACTAGGGGAGATGGTTAAAGATGTGCCCTCGAAACGAGGATAAACGACCATTGGTGACTTTTTAGTGGTGAACGCGCAGACTTGTATCTTGGCGGGGTTGAATTGGACCAAGTTACGTCTACCCCATTCAGAGACCTTCTCCAATGAATTCTCCACCTTAGACACAAGTTCGTTTCGACTCTCAGTGACATTTTGCTGAGAAATATTGGGGGAGCCGGTATATACAGCACCACCTGTACTGTCATCTGAATAGCAATGAATGCCGCTGGTCTGCAACATGTCATTGATATGCAGTAAGAATAGAGTAGGCGATAGCACACAGCCCTGAGGGACACCAGCATCAACAGAGTGAGTCTCCGAGCATTCGCAGTCAACTACGACCTTTATGCTTCTGTCTACTAAGAAACCAGTGACCCACTTACATAATTTCTCGGGCAGCCCGTATGATGGAAGCTTTGATAGCAGCGCTTTATGCCAAACCCGATCAAAGGCCTTCGCAATGTCCAAACTAACAGCCAATGCCTCTCCCTTCGACTCAATTGCCCGAGCCCAACGATGAGTCAGGTACGCCAAGAGATCACCAGCCGAACGACCCTTACAGAATCCGTATTGTTTGTCGCTTAGCAATCCCTGGCCGTCCAAGTAACGAAGAAGCTGGCTATTGATAATGGATTCCATTATCTTCGAGAAGAGAGAGGTTATAGCGATTGGTCTGTAGTTGGAAGGATTTGAGCGATCACCTTTTTTGGGGATCGGGTGCACCAAGGCTGTCTTCCAGGAAGCCGGGACGATGCCAGTGGAATAGGAGAGCCGAAAAAGACGCGTCAAGACCGGAGCCAACTCTGGAGCACACTTTTTCAACACAATAGGCGGGATTCCGTCAGGCCCACTCGACTTTTGGATATCAAGGGAACGGAGGGCTTTTCGCACTGAGCGCTGATGAAACCGAATATCCGACATGATGCTCGTGCATCGCGGTATGGTCGGCGGTTTCTGCCCCCCGTCATCCAGGGTCGAGTTTGACGCTAAGAGCTTGCCCAGAAGATCGGCTTTGTCTTTTGCGTCCTGGGCCAACGATCCATTTCCTACGTGTAGGGATGGTAGGGTTGGCTTGCAGAAATTTCCTTCAATAGCTTTGGCCAGAGACCAGAATGCACGGGTTCCCGAGAGCAGACACCGCGTTGGCCCAGGATTGGTAAGCCTCCTGCTTCCGACAAGAAGCTTTTTTGGGGGATGAACCAAACCAGGGACGAAATCTGTCGCCAGTTGGCACTACAGTGGACGGAATGAAAAGTTCCATCCCCTGCATCACCACGTCGGCAACAGAGTTGGCAGTGTTGTCGGGATCATCCGGCGAGAAGCACACGTGCCTCCAAGGGTAAGATGCAAAAAACGACCGCATCCCATCCCAGTCTGCTGACTTGTAGTGCCACACACGACTGTATTTAACAGCACGCTGTCTTAACACCGTCGTAAGTGGCACAGAACTCCTGACAAGGCAATGATCCGATGAACCAAGTGGTGCGGTTACGGATATTTGGTAGCCGTCAGGATTTGAAGTCAGCAGGAGGTCCAACAAGGAAGGATTCTGACCATCCACATCTGGGATTCGCGTAGGCGTAGTAACCAGTTGTGTCAAGTCGTTCGCAAGGGCACTGTTGCAGACAGATCTCCCCGCATGATCAGTTTTACTGGAATTGAGCCAGTCGGCGTGGTGGGCATTAAAGTCGCCAAGTATTATGATCTCTGCGGATGGGATTCAAATCAAATCAAATCAAAATTGTTTTATTTCTGAATAAATTTAAAATAAATATTTTCAGAATGTCCTACATGATGCCTACCACCGGTTCGGGAACTAACCCGGCGAGAAGAACCGGCGTAAGAAACTCGCACGGGGCCCACTTTTTTACCAAAAAAGCGAGAAAAAATTAATCTTTTAAAATAAAGTTTACAATTTTGTAACTTAATATTATATACAATATCCACATACATAATTGTAAGTCCTATTAATAATAATGTAGAAGTAGCCTTGCAAGAAGCCATCCTACTCCCAAGGTGTGCCATCGTTTATGAAATCATTGACCTTATAATAGGCTTTGGCACACAAACGTTCTTTAACTACTTTTTTAAATTTATTAATGGAAAGATTTTGAACGTTTACTGGGATTTTGTTGTAAAGGCGTATACATTGACCTTTAAAAGATTTACTGACTTTACTAAGTCTGATCACCGGCATATATAGCTTGTGCTTATTTCTAGTATTCCTACAGTGAATGTCACTTTTAACTTTAAATTTTGTTATATTTTTTCTAACATATATTACATTATCCAAAATGTATTGAGAGGCAACAGTTAGGATACTAATTTCTTTAAATTTATCTCTCAGAGATTCTAAAGCAGACATTTTATAAATAGAACGTATGGCTCGCTTCTGCAGCACAAATATTGTATTAATGTCGGCAGCGTTTCCCCATAAAAGGATTCCATATGACATCCTACTATGAAAATAACTAAAATATACTAATCGTGCCGTGTCTTCGTCAGAAATTTCCCTTATTTTTCTGACTGCATATGCTGCAGAACTGAGCCTACCTGCAAGATTAACAATATGAGGACCCCACTGTAATTTACTATCAAGTGTAATACCTAAGAATACAGTGTTGTCAACCAAATTCATCTTCTCATCATTTAATACTACATTGGTTTGGACTTGCCTAACATTAGGCAAAGTAAACTTTATACATTTTGTTTTACTAGAATTTAAAAGTAAGTTATTAACATTAAACCAATGTACTATTTTTGAGAGAGCACTGTTTACCGCGTCGTAGTTCGACTGTTGTCGCTTCACTTTAAAAATAAGTGAAGTGTCATCAGCAAAAAGCACTATCTCATTATTATTATCCTTAACTAGATAAGGTAAGTCATTTATATAGATGAGAAAAAGAAATGGGCCTAGTATAGATCCCTGTGGGACACCTAATTCTATTTTGGTTCCATTGGACCTTTTACTATTAACCTCAACCCTTTGAGTCCTATTTTTAAGGTAAGAAGTCAAAAGGCTGAGAGCAGAGTCCTTAATTCCGTAGTGGCGCAATTTCCTGATCAATGTAGCATGCTCAACACAATCGAAGGCTTTGGAGAGATCGCAAAACACACCTAAGGCATCCCGCGACTCCTCCCAAGCTTCAAAAATACTGCAAAGAAGTCCTATACCAGCATCCGTTGTGGATCGACCCTTAGTAAATCCGTATTGATTATCATGTAGTAAATTGTTTGAATTAAAATGTGCTAGTAATTGTTTTAAAATAATTTTTTCAAATATTTTACTAAAGGTCGGTAGAATTGATATAGGCCTGAAATTCGTGGGATCCGATTTAGTTCCGGCTTTGAATAAAGGAACAATCTTGCTATGCTTCATTAAATCAGGAAAAACACCATTTTTTATGCAGTCATTAAAAATCATTGCTAAATGAGGAGCTACGATGTCAATTATTGATTTAATAATTTTTGTAGACATGCCCCAGAGATCAGCAGTGTTTTTAATACTCAACAATTTAAAGGTATCAATAATATCTCCGGGGTTAATTTCTCTAAACTTAAAATTGACATCACATTCCTTTACATTGTCTCTGAGTAGCTTTTCGGCAGCTTCAGGCGAAGAATTTAAATTTTTTGTCGTTGAGACCGGAATGTCAGCAAAAAACTTTTCAAAGACCGTCGCAACTTCTTGATCATTAGTAATCTTTTTATTTTCAAAGTACAGTTCAAAATCAGAGCTACGACAGGTGACATTTCCAGTCTCACCAGCTATTACCTGCCATGTAGTTTTGATTTTATTTTTAGAGTTTTTAATTTTATTTTATTTTTATTTTATTTTTATTTTATTTTTATTTGTGCCGCTGCACAAAATCTGAAGCAGCTTGCAGGTGCTCAAAGAGTCGGTCCGTCTCGGGGTCACCACTATGGGACCTGTATAGGCACGCATAGACGCGAGGGTGGTCGCCGCAATCTATGCGGAGCCATAACATCGACAGGTCCATGACCTCAAGATTGCTGAGGCGGCGAGAGCTGATATCATCTCTGATGTACACACACACTCCAGCTTTGGGTAGAAAGGAGTGCTCGAGATAATACCCTGGGTGGGAAAGGTATGATGTGTCACTCGGATATGATATCTGCGTCTCGGTTAAAAAGAGCAAAGCCGGCTTTGCCGTCTCCAGGTAATGGACGGCATTAAGGTTTGAGTGTAATCCCCTGATATTACAAAATTCCATGTTTAAAATCGAAGGGGGGTGCACCTTAGTGTGTTTGCTCTTGCCCCGAGCATATTGGAGCGCAGTTTTGCCCTCCCCAGAATACGAGGGGCAGCCTGGACGTCCACCGTTCAGTTCCAGGAGTTCCTGAGCATGGACGTCCAGAGAGGGATTCTCCAACGCAGTTGGTACCCTCCTGGGGTAACAGATAGTTTTTCAACTGCGGCATTTCTAGGGGATTGGACCTCCGGTAAACTCACTCACTCGGCGAAACACAGCGCAAGCGCTGTTTCACGCCGGTTTTCTGTGAGGCCGTGGTATTTTTCCGGTCGAGCGGGCCCATTCGTGCAGAAGCATGGCTCTCCCACGGACAAATACCGGCGTTCAGCCACCCCTCCATCTGCTTTTTGATACAATATATTGATACTAGAAATAATTTATATCGCAAACTAACGTTTGCCGGGTCATCTAATCAAATATGTATATAAAATTCTCGGGTCACAGTGTCTGTGCGCGAACTGATCCAAAACAGTTCAATCGATTATAAGGATTTTTTCAATTTCTAGGACAAGGTTACTCTAAAATTATATAACTATTAACCTACCAATATACACAATTTTTTGTTTGCAATAGCTTCTCTAGTACGTAGTACTTACTACCTCAGTGGTAAGATCCTGGTTCAACACCGAAGCAATGTGCAAAGTGAAAAATCACCCCTAGAAATGTGATAGTCACACTTTGGTGGTCTAATTGCTGGTGTGATAAGTCACAGCTTTTTACAAAACGGCGAGAGCATTACTGCAGATGTGTACATTGAAAACTGCCCACAATGATGGCGATGCTCGTACGTCTGCAACTAGTTTTTGTCAATCGATCGTCTCCGCTGCTCACTGCTCCTTGATGACAACGCGCGACCCCATTTTGTTTGGAAGCTCTCCTTCATCTGCCATACCGACTATCACCTTTTCCAAAATTGGGAAAACTTTTACCGGGAAGAAAATTTTATTTGCGAGAGGCTGTACAATATGCATTAGAAGTGTAGTCTGCCGTTCAGCTGATATTTTCAATAAGGACATCTATACACTGCCACTGCGTTGGCGAAGGTGCATTGATTGCAGGGGTGATTACTTTGAATAACAGAAAATATGAGTAAGTTCTAAATAATCAGCTAAGTGTGAGTCGGACTCGCGCACGAAGGGTTCCGTACTATTATAGAGCTAAAAATAGTCTAAAATTTGTAATTTTTGTATGGGAGCCCCCTTAAATATTTATTTTATTTTAATTTTAATATCCATTATTAAAGAGCAAATATAATTAAGGATTTTGTAAAAATTTCAAGTGCCTAGCAATGGCTAGGCACTTGAAATTTTTACAAAATCCTTAATTATATTTGCTCTTTAATAATGGATATTAAAATATATCTATATATGATATCGAGCAAAAACTAGCAAAAAATTCAGGTTTGTTAAGTGGGAGCCCCGCATTAAATATTAATTTTATTTTGTGTTTAGTATTTGTTATTATAGCGGAAACAGATTTATAGATATTCTGTGAAAAATTCAGAAGTCTGGCTGTAGCCGTTCTTAAGACCTGGAGACAGACAGACATTGAACTTTGAAGTATATAATAGGGTCATCAAAGAACATTTTTCAAACAGAAAGGCAATATCATAGGTATAAAAATACTTATATTGTGTAGTACCTATATGTACTCTTAAATCCTTTCATAAATGTGCCGTCACCTTTGTTCATGCTCTTGTAGTGTTCAAGTTCAAGCGAATGGTCGAAGTAGTGAATTTTTGCATATAATATAATAATGTTATCACTGTTTGACAATTTAATCTTATCATTTCCAGACCGCAGCGTTGTTCCGAAGAAATTTATTCGATAAATCGCTGTCATAGACTAGTTTTTGTCAAAACTATATCGATTTAAAGCCGATTTATTTTTTCAATCTCTATTGCCGCGGCCGCTGATTCGTCTATCGTCACCGAAGCTCCGTGCTATGAGACGATACCATTGGACGATACGCGCATATCGTCCAATGGTATCGTCTCAAGCACGAAGCACTACGCATGTGCGGTCGCAACATATGAGTTTGACAAATTATTTGTCATGATAATATTATCATATTTGTAAACAAATATACATATTTTATATAAAATTAAAAAGCCTTCTACAATTGTTCATCGGCTCCTGTTTTCAACTGTGAAGGTTGCTTTTAGTGTGTTTATTTAATTTTTGTTTGTTTCCCATGGTTTCGATTAAATATTTTCTCAATCCGGAGTAAAGGCAAAATAAGTACAACCTCTCCTCAGGCGCGCGCGAACGCGACTGTTGGCTACTGAGAAGTGAGACAAATGGCTACAGGTGAAGCGCCAATGTGGTTTTTCTTAAATATCTTAAAAAATATAGAGAATACTAGCTGTCCCGGCAAACGTTTCTTTGCCATATATTTTTTTAATTTGATCGCAGCGCTAACTGTCGGGACAGACTAAAATTAAAATTCGAATATTATTTAAAATTTGACACTGCGATGGTAGCGCCGTCTGTCGGATCCAATGTAAAACATTCCAAAATCAACAACTACTAATAAATTAAAAATTAATTAAAAAAACATTGTCCAGCGGACAAAATTGTGAATCTAAACCATTCCCAGATCCCCTTGAACACACACAAAAAATTTCATCAAAATTGGTCCAGTCGTTTAGGAGGAGTTCAGTCACATACACACGCACACAAGAAATATATATATATTAAGATTAAACATCCGCTAGAACGAATCCTCGGTGATAGAATTTTATATGATGTGTAAAAATATCAACTCAGTTTAATGCATAGTTTTGGCAATATAGGAAAAAAATCATCAAAGTTAGATGCATCTTTGTGATTTTTTTCTATCGAGAAAATTTTACGATATCGTATTTTTGCTCAGATTGAATTCTTGGTAATATAATGTAGTATCTATGTTTAGAAAATTAAACGATTCGGGGCTTATTATCAAGTGCAAAAATGATTTATAAAATCGACAATTTTGGGTTAGTCTCCTTCTTAAATAAATATTTTTTATCATTATTACCCTACTTATTCAAATATAGAAGGTGTAACAAAACTAAGTGATAATACTTTAGGGGATGGAGCGACGAGCGTATGCTACCAGCTGATGATAAGCGTTAACGCTTGCAGTATTCTAGGTTTAATTTAATTTAAAAAAAATTTTGTAGGACAATATTACTCTTAAATTAAATAACTATTAACCTATCAAAATATATACTTTGGGCAAGACGTGTTTCCGCTATAAAAGCCGGAGTCGAACTACAATAGTTCACTTGCACACGACGCAACCACGTCGCAACCACATCGCAACCACAGGCCGTCGTCATTTTGTCGGTACCACAACGCAACCACAAAATGCTGCAGCGACACCATTCACACGTAACCACAGCTCGACGACATTTTGTCGTGTCAATGTCGTGTCGTTGTTTACGAACTATCTTTGTACGGACTACGGCATGGTAATTGGGTTACAAAATCTTTTGTAACCCTATTTATTTCAATAATTCCTGTTGATCCCAAGATTCCCAAGGGGTGCAAGTGCACCACCTGGCACCCCTGCTGGCGCCCATGAGCTTAGCCAGCCTTGGGAAACATAAAATTTACATCTGAACTTAAAAGTCTTATAACTCGGAACGGACAGCTGTAATAACAAATGTATCTTAGCAATTGTTGTTCCAATTCAAGAGACCTATCCGATGACATATTATATTTCAATGCCATTGGTAGATGGTCCCAGGTTCCATATTACATTTTTGCTCATCGCGTCGTCTTTTTGATATATTGATTCTTGTTAAAAATAAAAATACACGTATTTTTTCTTTTATAATCATTCAGTCACTCAGTACTAAAATGTTGAGAAATAGCTTCCGAAAGTTATCCTAAAAGTACTACAATTAATGGATACGACGCGTCGTCCGCGCGTGACGTGCACCCGCGCGCGCGCCTCCCCCCGCGTCACCCCCGTTTATTCTCCCGCGCGGGCCGCGCCGCGAGTGACCGTTCTGCAACGATTTTAAATGGGATAAAATATGTCATTAAAAAAATAACACCCATTTTTTTATTAAATGGACTCTCCTAATGATACCTAAGCCCTGGAAAAAAATTGGCAGGAAGGTTTAATTGCACTCTGTATTGCATGTACCATCGAGGAAATTGATTCCTAGGCAGTTGACAGACCTTACATTATGTCAATTCAATGTAAGCTGAGGTTGGATGGGTTTGACATAATGCGACCAAATAACGTTGGTCCGTGATCTGCTTATGAATCAACTTCTCTGATAGTACCAAAACCCAACCGACACATAACAATAATTAGTATTGAATTGACATGATCCGACCAAATGACGTGAGTCTATCAACAGCATATGAATCAATTTCCTCAATGGTACAAATTATTTCCAGCTTAGTTGTGAAAAGCCACTGACAGCGCTAATAAGCTGTTATGTTCTAACTCCTAAGGAATATCGACTTGGAGTCCTTTACGACGTTGGAACTTTGTAGTTTGTAAATATAGGACCTAGGACTTTATTTGAGATAATGCAATCAATAAGGAAAAGGCTTTTTAGACATCAAAAATGAGACAATTTTTTGAGAAAAAAAACTGATCGGTGGAGATCGATCGACTGTTCGTTCAACTGACTAATTGACCGACTAGTCGACCAATTATTATTATTGATCAATCGTTATTTAAACATTTCAGGAATATATCGCCGAATTTTTAATGACATTTCTTAAAAAGAGCTCGAGTAAGACAAGGTTAAAACCTTTGTGTGATATATTTTTTGTCGACATTTAGATAACTATGCAAAATGCAACTGATATGACTTCAGTCTGCAATTGTTACGGTTCATGGCAATACATGTTAAAAAAAAAACAATTTTAATAGTGAACTTAAATCAACAATGATATTTCGGTTTACCTAGTTGTCTTACATTAATATTTCTGAACAATAACATATTTAATATCTTGTTGCGTAATAAAGTGTTGAGTAATCAACTTATTGAGGTACCTATACGAGAATCATAACTTTATTTAATGTGCTGCAGTAAACATTTTATGTAACAAAACGATCATTTACTTGTCAGTTTGAGAAGTAATTGTGGTTTGTGTAGTACAAAATAATCATTTGTGATTTATATTTAAAAAGGAGTTGCAGTCTGAAATTTTTATAGGAACACCAAATAATTTAGAACTCTGTTACCAGTGACAACATTTGTTTCTGTGGTTTATTATTTCAGTGTTAAATATGTCATACGAAATACAAATTTGCATAAAGCTAAGAAAGTGATCAGTGATAACAATAAATATAATAAAATGTACTATTAAATCGAGTTTGCGATGTTGTACTCACTATACCTCCGTCTTAAACGCGCCATCTCCTGGTCTATAGATCACACCAAGCAGGCGGCGCTGATGCTGATGACGGGACACACGCCAAAGCCGAAAGAGACGCCTCGGACCACGCCCCGGGCCACGCCCCGGCGCAAACGACAAACTAAGCAGAGTCCGCCTACCCCGCGACAGAGCACATCCAGAGAAGGACCACAATCCGTATGTTATCTTATACCATGTCATAAACCTTACACTATAATACTATGGGCCTGTTTCACCGCTTCCTGATAAGGTGCACGATAGGCTTATTTGACAGATTCTCCATACTCTATGTGTCAAGTTAAGTGGTGGATAGCCCTATCAGGAAGCGGTGAAACAGGCCCTATGACTCTTATTTATTAAATAGGCATTTTCCAAAAAAAGTGTACCCTGTTCAAAAACCGAGATTTTTTTAAGTGTACTTTTTAATTAATTTTATGGTTTTTATAAATTCTTTATAGTCTTAAGAATAAGAAAATATACAAAGAACAGTAAAAGATTATTGCTTTTTATCAAAAAATGTTAAAATAGTGACTGAGGTAGTGATTTAATGGTCAGTTTGGAGACTTTTTAAAAATGCTTTAATGGTTTCAAATTTTGTTTGTTTACCGGTTGTTATCTTTTAATCGTTGACAGACAAAACAAACTATTAGAAAATACTAAGAGTAATGTTTATAATTGGAACACATTATTACACGAGACATTTCAAGTTCGATTTGGTGACAAGTCGTGCCAAAACAAACTTTATTTTTCTAATATCTCTAAAAACAGCCCGTATATTTGAAGTTAATTTAATATATATGGTCAAGGTTTAACTAATTTCAATATTCATGTGTATTTTTTATCAAAATACTTTAAGAAATATATCTATAATTATGTTTTTATGCTTTTCGCTAAGTGCGACAATCAAGGTTCACAAAGTAAAGCTGAGGTTACACATAGTAATAAAAGTCGAAGTAATTTAATATATTTATTTATTTATTTCTTGATGAACGTTTAAATAGACATTTTTTTTTAAAAACACGCAAAAATAAAAATACTTTAAGTACCTCTATGAACTAGTAGGCGTTTATAATTATTTTCTGTTATTTTTACCGTTTTTGCTTAATTTTTATACTTTTTATCTAATCAGTCTCAGATACATATACAGATATATTTATAATATAATATCTTTTATAAAATTAATTTTACAATTTTAAGCTATTATGGCGACAAAAGACGATTTCTAAATTTTTCCGTCTTTGTCTTTCAAATTCTTCTGGTCGTTCTTTTTTCAACTTCTCCTTTAAATATCTTCGATTTCTTTTGGCGCCACTTAGTGGCATAGTGTAATCAATATTTTGTTTTAAAAATAAATCTGAAATTAATATAAAACATACTTACTAATGAACAATGAACTATAGGTATACATATATATAGGTATAGGCTACATAGGTATAGGTATTATATATTTAATATTTGTTATAGTTATATTATGTTCATTAATAATATATTATGTATATATAAATAAATTTTATATTTACATTTCCATACTATTAATTTAATGTATGCGTGTAGCCCTAGCTTTATGCGTCAGTTTGGTGACTTTCATAGTCACGCCTATATTTGACGAGACAAAATGTCATCAAACTGACGTCACTTTTTCGGCCAATGTTTTGTTAAAACAGTGTAAACACTGTGCTGAATAACATTTGATTAATTAGAAAACGATTGCAAGACAAAAGATTTGTCATTTATTACGTAAAAGCATCTCTTAACTGACAAAAAAACGAACCGTTCCTCGTCACCACAAAAACACCCTCTCCTCAGAGCGTATCAGGCCAACTGGCAAATTTTAAATAGCGGCTTGTATTTTCCGGTTTTATGGGTTGCTAATAAGCAAACTATTAAGTATTTTGGTATAATTTTAGATTTTAGAGAAACCGTCACCAAACTTACGTGTCAGGCGGGTCTCGAATTTCGAATATTTTTAAAGATAGTGTTTTTGGGCAGTAAAGTAAGTTATTTTTAAGATATATTATATTTACTAAGAAGAAAATAAACTATTTTTTACGCACATTCAAACTTTAACGCGTGCTTCTACAGAATATTTTTAGTGATTTCCATTTTTATTGAAGCAACATGCTGTGGGACAGGCCAAAAACAGCTCTCCCGTGAAATTAAAATATTAATAATTAATTATTGAGAGAACTTAGCACTAATATCGCGTATTTGTGTAAATGTTTATTATATTCTTATTCATAAAAAAAAATAACCTATATAATTTATCCATATTGTTGTAATTAAAGTTCAAAGACATGCGACAGCCTAAAAACCAGGGGTACACTTTTTGGAAAATGCCCAAATAATAAAAATAGGAATATACAATATACATCCAAACATCTCCTTATTGTTTGGAAGTCGGGTAAATATTTACACAATTAAAGACATCCACAAGAGTGAATAAAGTAGCTTGTTCAATTTATAAGAAATTATTGCTGAATGTTGTAAAATAAATAAATAGCTCCCACACCGGTTTCGGTGACGGTGGCCGGTTTTATTAACCGACTTCCAAAAAACGAGGAGGTTATATGTTCGGCTGTGGATATATATATTTTTTTTTTGTATGTTCAACGATTACTCCGCCGTTTGTGAACCGATTTTCGAAATTTTTGCTTTGTTGTATTTGGTTTTACTCCAATTTGGTACCATGTTCACAAAAGTGGTGACTTGATGATGGGATCCAGGAGTAATCGAGGGAACTCCTCGAAATTTATATGGAAACATATGGTGATTTTGGTTTTATGTGAAGTGTACTAAGAATATGCTACCAAAAAGTCAAATATTGGGTCAAGGTATACCATGGTTTCGAAGATGCTGAGAGAACTCCTAACTCCTTATAGATACACGTTTGGGAGTTTCGGCGTTGTTTTAAGAACAGAAAGCATATGCTACTATGCAACTCATATTCATCATCATAATCATCATCATCATCATCATCATCGTCTTCATAATTACCACGTCGTGTTAAGGTCACCAATGTCTCATGGCACAGAATAGATAATAGTACAAGGCATAGGTGTGGATATACTAATAATAATAATAATTTTATACTGTATAACAACACTTTGTTTAAATATACACGGCGGTCAGCGCCGCGCGGCGCGTGGCGGAAGAACGACAGATCGAATATATTTTACTACTTTATATACAGATCGAATACTTTACTAACTACTTTATAAAATTTTAATAGACAAAATATAGAATTAAAATTTAGTTATTTTAAAAAGAGCATTTAAACTAAACAAAGTCAATAAGTGTCTTTTTAATTAGTTATACTTATTAATCGATAGATGGCGCACTAAGTATCGATTTGAATGGATTTGAAATTGAATTCTTGATTACAAGAACAGCTGTCAATAATTATGATAATATTATATTATATTACTAGCTGTCCCGGCAAACGTTGTTTTGCCATATAAATAATTTTTGGTATGAAAAATAGATGTTGGCCGATTCTCAGACCAATATCCTCACAATATGCTCACATAATTTCATGAGAATCGGTCAAGCCGTTTCCGAGGAGTATGGCAACGAAAACTGTGACACGAGAATTTTATATATTAGATGAGTAGCTACGCTACATCCTATGCAAGTTTATACAATTTTTTATCTGATAGATCCTTGGATCGTGGAAAAACGAGACACAATAGCCTTTCTATTGTTATCGCAATCGCCGGTGACCGCTTGGGGTTTGAAGTATTAAAATTGTTAAATTACTTAGCACAATATGTTCACTTCACTGATAATATATTATTTTGTGAGTGTGAACTGTGACTTTTAACAAATTGTAATAAGATACGTAAAATATACGCGAAGGTTTACCTACTAGTGTAACTAAAAAGAGTGAAATTATTATTATTTTTAACAAAAAATTAAAACCGACTTCCAAGGTAAAAACAATTTAACATTAGTATGAACTAAAAAGTATTAAATAATTTTTGCTATCTAATAGTGCCTTTTTCCGAATTCGGCTAAGCCTCAACTATTTCTGTACTCAATCTTCATAATTTTGAAGTCGGTGCCAGTTCCAAAAGTTTCAAATATTCCGTCAGAGGACTGAAGATTCAGCTATCTGGTACAATACACAAGTGTGTGTGCAATACACAAGAGCACTCTGCTCTTGGGCACTATGAAATGACTTCTGCTCAACTGGCCTGGTTTCATTGAAACCAGAGTGCTCTTGTGTATTGCGCACACACTTGGGCTTTAAAATTACTCCTGCGTAACTGGCCTAGTTTCATTGAAACCAGAGTGCTCTTGTGTATTGCGCACACACTTGGGCGTGCACCCTTCGTGCGCGAGTCGAACTCGCATTTGGCTAATTTTTTTAGATTGTCATTAATTATTGTTCTTAATAAGATTAAATAAGGGTGAATTTCACCAGAAGCGTAGTTAAAGTTAAGGTTAAAGTAATCGTCAAATATGGCGAATTTTGCTTGGGATTTGACAGTTCATATCACATTTTGTTATGGTTAAAGTTAAAGCTATAGTTAAAGTAAGACGGTGCAACCCACTCTAAAGAACAAATAACAATAATGAATGATAATCTGAACTAACCAACTGGTTATATGCAGACGCATAACCAGTTGGTAGTTGGTTAGTTTAGTTGGTCAAAATGGAAGGACAGTCACCGAGTTCCATTCTGCACAACCAGTTGGTCCGACTAGAATATTTTTTCCAAAAATAAAATATAGGATCAACCAGTTGGTTAGATTGGAATTATTCCTTTACCGAGTTCCATTCTGCACAACCAGTTGGTAAGTTTAGTTGGTCAAAGTGGAAGTCGTGATCAATGCATGGATCATCTTACTTATCAGGTGATCAGCCTGTATTGTCCTAACCAAGTTGGAAATAACATGTTTCCAACGCGGGAATCGAACCCACAACCTCCGAGTCAAGAGCCGCGCTCTCTACCACTAGACCACGAAGGCGTTCTATGTTGTAATGCAGTTGTTAAATGGTTTTTTATGGTCCCTTATATGGGGCCTCTTGTTCTCCCTTCCGAAGGGAAGGGACAATTTTTTACATTGTTAATTATATCGTGTAAGGATTTTTTATACTTACTTACAATGACATACTTAATTTATTATTTTTTTAACAGTTCTATTACAATTCAACATATTATTAATTTGCTACGCTTGAGCGCGGAGTGTATGGTGCGGATTGGTTTGCATAAATTATTTTCCTACAAAATAATCGCTTGCAAGTCAATGGTGTGCATCACATTTCGTTGCATAATAAGGTTCAACAGTAGTGACAACTGACAATACCATTTACTGTCGTTTATACTATTTATATTATACTTACTATTACATACATTTATTCGTATCACATTCATATAAATAGTTAATGGAATCAGGCGTTACTTTGCGGAAATCCATAGCCAATAAAATAGCAATCCATCTTAAAATTTAGTTTGTTATTATTTTTAGCAATATTCCGCGAAATAAACTTCCACCTTTAAGTAAATGAGTGAGTGCACGCATAGGCATGCGTACAGCACCTCCCTCCTCCCACACTGCCTATGCGTACACTCGCATGCAAGAACATGCAAACACCACCACCACACAAGCAATAATGTTGGCAAATCCGTGCAAGGCCCCTCACCACCATGCAGGTTGAAAACCTCGACGCGCGTTTCGCTCCAACACCGGAGCATCCTCAGGATGTGGTCTCTACGAACAACGTCCGTCAAGTGCCGCCGCCGGCCAAAACACCTACTTTTATACCCTATCGAGCCCCGCTACTATCCCCACTACCCCCACTACCCTCTAATTGTTCCAACACACTCAGCCGAAAGCCTTTATCGCATTTATGTAAAACTTTATAGGAATGGTCATCGGGCACGGTATGATTACTATCTAAAAGATGTTTAGCAAAATGTGACTTATCAGGATGACCATTCCTATAAGCCGCGATATGTTCTTTATACTACCCTCACTAGTACCCCCGAACATATTAATAAGCGGTGACGAAGTCAAGCAAGTTTGGTCATTCAACAATGCAAATCTGTTATTTTTAACCGACTTCCAAAAAACGAGGAGGTTATATGTTCGGCTGTGGATATTTTTTTTTTTTTTTTTGTATGTTCAACGATTACTCCGCCGTTTGTGAACCGATTTTCGAAATTTTTGTTTTGTTGTATTAGGTTTCACTCCAATTTGGTCCCATTTTCACAAAGGTGGTGACCTGATGATGGGATCCATGAGTAATCGAGGGAACTCCTCGAAATTTATATGGAAACATATGGTGATTTTGGTTTTATGTGAAGTGTACTAAGAATACGCTACCAAAAAGTCAAATATTGGGTCAAGGTATACCATGGTTTCGATGATGCTGAGAGAACTCCTGATTCCTTATAGATACACGTTTGGGAGTTTCGGCGTTGTTTTAAGAACAGAAAGCATAAACTACTATTCAATTCATATTCATCATCATAATCATCATCATCATCATCGTCATCATTACCACGTCGTGTTAAGGCCACGAATGTCTCATGGCACAGAATAGATAATAGTACAAGGCATAGGTATGGATATACTAATAATAATAATGATGTACTGTATAACAATTAACAACACCTGTTTGTTTTTAATACACGGCGGTCGGCGTCGGTGCCGCCCAGCGCCGCCGCGCGAAGACAGAATATCGAATACTTTACTAACTACTTTATAATATACAGATCGAATACTTTACTACTTTATAAAATTTTAATAGACAAATAGAATTAAAATAAAGTTATTTTAAAAAGAGCATTTAAACAAAACAAAGTCATTAAGTGTCTTTTTAATTAGTTATACTTATTAATCGATAGATGGTGCACTAAGTACCTATCGATTTGAATTCTTGATAACAAGAACAGCTGCCAATAATTATGATAATATTAAATATTATGCTACGCTACATCCTATGCAAGTTTGTACAATTTTTTATCTGATAGATCCTTCGATCGTGGAAAAACGAGACACAATAGCCTTTCTATTGTTATCGCAATCGCCGGTGACCGCTTCGGGCTTGAAATATTAAAATTGTTAAATTACTTAGCACAATATGTTCACTTCACTGATAATATTATATTATTTTGTGAGTGTGAGTTGTGACTCTTAACAAATTGTAATAAGATACGTAAAATATACGCGAAGATTTATCTACTAGTGTAACTAAAAAGAGTGAAATTATTATTATTTTTAACAAAAAATTAAAACCGACTTCCAAGGTAAAAACAATAATTTAACATTAATGTGAACTAAAAAGTATTAAATAATTTTTACTATCTAATAGTGCCTTTTTCCGAATTCGGCTAAACCTCAACTATTTCTGTACTCAATCTTCATTATTTTGAAGTCGGTACCAGATAGCTGAATCTTCAGTCCTCTGACAGTATATTTAAAATTTTTGGAACTGGCACCGACTTCAAAATTATGAAGATTGAGTACAGAAATAGTTGAGGTTTAGCCGAATTCGGAAAAAGGCACTATTAGATAGTAAAAATTATTTAATACTTTTTAGTTCACATTAATGTTATTATTGTTTTTACCTTGGAAGTCGGTTTTAATTTTTTGTTAAAAATAATAATTCTTTTCTTTTATGATCTCTAATTGTTCCAACACACTCAGCCAAAGCCTTTATCGCATTTATGTAAAGCATTCATATAAATATATTTTTCTGTTTATTACACATGTCTGTTAATTTTAAAATTACAGATATATGTATAATACAATTTTTGAAAATTTTTACATAATATAATTTACGCATACCTAATTAAGTAATTACAGACTAATTACAGTTTTCTTAAGGCTATTGCTATCATGAATTAAATAAGTTATTTACTTATAATATTAGTATATTTCTATCATTTACAATTTGTTGTTGCTACTTAAGGGCGTTCCGTCCGAAGATTCCGTAATTGACCGTATTTACAACCTTATAAACTGATAATCTGAAAGCTACAAAATTATAATAAAAATACAGTAATAATCTTCAGTATATCAACATTCCTTTTGTCGTTTTAAATTTTCTATTTTTGTTTCTTATACTCATGATATCAGCTTCCAAAGTAATACCAATTTGTTAAAATTCAAGCATACATTCAGCATCTCCTTAGGATTTACAAATTACTTTTATTTCAAACTCACACCAATAGATCGACAATATCATAAACTACATATTCGCCGTTTTAATTTTTTTTTAGGACAATTTTGAACCAAGATAAGTAAAAATAATAGGGCGATCTCGGCAACGCGGCAAATGTATGGCCAAGGTCGTTTGCTCGGGGGACGACCTTAATCTATATATATATTTCCCGTACTCCTCCGAAACGGCTTGACGGATTCTCATGAAATTTTGTGAGCATATTTAGTAGATCTGAGAATCGGCCAACATCTATTTTTCATACCAAAAATTATTTATATGGCAAAACAACGTTTGCCGGGTCAGCTAGTATTATATAAAGTATATCGAACGTATTATTTTATTGAATTAGTGACTAAATAAGTATGTCACCATGGCAACTTCCATCGCTATTCCGTGACTCGCGTCGCATAAACAATGGTCGTTCTTTACAGACATATAATTTGCAATAAAATAAAATTGCGACTATAATAATTAAAGATCTAAGCTATCCTATCTCTCAAGTTGGAAAAAAGCACACATTTAAAAAAAAGAAACATTAAAATCGGTTACGTAGTTTAGGAATCCATCGCGGACAAACATCGTGACAGGAGATTTATATATTATATGACCAGTTTTTTATTATTATTATTTTAATACTATCGCTATTACATATATTTAATATTATATTATGAATTAATATGGCATTATTGTAAATATTACACTAATTATATATTTTATATACATAGGACACTTTTGGGTCTCCTAAAGTTACTTTAGGAGAATTCTAAATTGCATATTATAATAAATACTTAATTATCTTAATTACGACTCTTATGGGATTGTCACTACTATTGGTCTGCGAGATCATAATAAATGCAACGGTTGCCCGTGCTATGGCGTCCCATCTCATCCGCACCGGGCACTCCGCGCTAAATGCGTCATGTTTGGCGTGATTGCTGCTATCCCACTCACAATTTATACAGTGTGGTTTCACATCTAATTCCTCGCATTGGGTTACGATGCTTACGATGGTCCCCTCCGCAGTGGCTACACTTTTCGCAGTCGCAGTGCCGCCTTCCATGCCCATATCCTAAGCAACGCGAACACTGTATTATAGTACAGTAAATGAAGGCAAAAATCAGGTGCAACCTTCGATTTCGTTGAACCTCCATCGATTTGGATGAAATTTTGGGATTAAGTACGTTAAGCCCTCTACTTTAAAAGTGACATAAGCTCGTATCGCGCTTTTTTATTTTAGGGGTGAAATCCACCCATTTTGTTGAAAATAGAAAAAATGCAGATTTAACAATTCTGGCTCAAGTAATTGTGTTTAATTTGATAAAATAAATGTTTTTAATGTTTTATTGATGATGTATGATTATATTATAATTAATTTTTCAATCCTTTTAGCAACCATCCCTTTAATCGTGAAAAACACATTTTTTTTTATTTCTTTGCTTTAAATCGCATATGTATTTACATAAAGAGTTTTTTTTTTATATTTATGATATAATTTTTGGCTAACACTGAAATATAAACCCCAAACAGCCGCACTCAGAGTCGTTCATTAAATCATCATTTAAAAAATTAAAATTATGTGCTGCCCATACAAACCGCAACACTAAATGCTCATTAAACATGAAATTCCCTCTCAGAGTCAGTTAATGATAAATTAACACCTCAAAATTGCGATTAAATTTAAATACAGAAGAAGCACCATTTAACTCGATTGAGTCGCTAATCGTGTATTTTGCTGTCAAAGAGGTATGACATAGGTAGAGATTTTTTTTAAATTTGTCCCGGTCGGGACAGGCAAAGGGAGCGTTGCCCATACAGCCATTTCTATGTTTTCTCTATATAATGAATGATAGTGAAGGCCGAAGCCAATTCTATGACATAGAGAAATATAATACACGGGGGGCATGATCTTCTTCTTCTTCTTGTTTATATGATTTTATTTATAGCTTGTCAAAAAAGAGTACCGTACACACACTACGCAATTTTTAAATCATATTGTAACAAAATATACGAAAACCTTATTCGATCGAGTTCAAAATGTGCAAGGGAAATAATATTTAAAGTGTATCTAAGGGTTCTCTATGGAAATACAAAGAGAAAAAACCACCTTTTGAGCGTGATTACGTTTAGAAAATTTTGTTCTGTGTCTACTCTTTTTTCACAGACTGTAGTCGTGTTCGTTTCGTTTTTCAATGCACATTACGCATGCGCAAAGTTAAAAATTAGTGTCAGTGTCATGTTCTAAAATCTGACAGAAATTTTTAATATTTTAGAACATGACACTCAATTATTATGAAGTTGACAGTACTTGACCGTCAGCTGCCAAACTGCGAAAAAAGCCGCGCATGCGTAGTTGAAAAATGAAACGAACACGGCTTTCTAGTCTTGGAAAGTCAAGCCGTGTTCGATTCATTTTTTTTTTTTGGGCGTGAGTCGTGACTGCGGCCGTTAGAGTCGGTCATTAAAAAAAAAGCGCTGAACATCATTTAACAAATTGAAATTTAATGCTTTCATTACAGATACCTCTCAGAGACAAAATTAATTGACTGATTAATTTCTGTCCCCTATAAATAATTCGTACTATGACGTAGTTTGTTCCGTGTTCATACGCCGCTCCATAGCGGCCTTTAAATTATTAATCTGTGATAGCGGCAAGAAGAAGGAAAAAGTAGAAGTAGTAGTAGGTATCTAGTAATTTTTATGTTGTTTTTGGTTGGCGAATTTAACATAATAATATATTTTAACATAATACATTTCAACAGGATTTCATTGGTCAGTATATACTATATATAAATAAACTATAAAGTACTTACTTATAATGTTTTGTACCAGTTTCAATTCTTATCACGTCATACTTTTATTTTAGTTAACAATGCAAGAAGACAAGAAGAAGTAAAAATTTACAAAGTTTGCAGTGCTAGGCAGAATCAATACAGAAAAAAATAACAAGAAATCAAATTATCTGATGCAGCTCGCTTCAACTCCCGTACTTGGCCCAAGTGGGCCGCGATAACAATTGAAAGGCTATTGTGTCTGGCTTTGCTGCGATCAAATGAATAATAAAATACTTATATACTACTAAAATAATTTCATTCTTTCCTACCTTTCACCGTACCTACCTACTACAGTTATATAACAAACATAAAAGGTGTTAGAAAAAAACATGTTTTATATTGTTTTTATAATAGCACAATATAATTCTGTCTACTCTGATAATAGGTACTAGGTATTTAAGTATTTATTGCAACATTTGAAGTTTCTATGTTTTACAATTTGGATTGTGTGAATAACCTGTCTTATGTCTACTATTACCTACCATTTTAATATAAGAAAACCATTTGCTATTAGGAATTATTCATAACAATATTGTAACTATATAGTAAACATACTTTAATTTCAATACGTAATTACACAATTTGGTGACAATGTTCATACTTCTTTGTAGGTACAATATCTAGTTTGTATGGAAGTGACTATAGGTACTTTTCATGTGAAATTAAATCTAATTTATTAGCAAGAAAAGGTAAAAACAGCTGTACTAAGTAACTACTAACTAGGCATGTATTGCAAGAAAATGCTTTAGTACTATCACAGTTATGAAGTTCTATGTTTACTGTGGCATTATCTAATATTATTATTATTTATTATTAACACTTCAAGTAAATTTTATTTTTATCTTAATTTAATCTTTTGAAAAATTAAAACTAAAAAAATTCCAAGAATAACCTCAAACTTGAACATCAAACTCTCCTATTAGTTATTTTTAATTGTCATCTCTGAGAGGGACATTTCATGTTAAATGAGCATTAAGTCTTAATTGACGTCTCTGAGTGCGGCGGTAAAAGTTCACCTTTATTGCGGAATAACGGTAAAAATTGGGTTCAAAAACTTAATAGGTTTCAGTTTTTGAACCCAATTTTTTCAGTTTATTTACTTAGTTAATTTCCTATTGAGTTTTTTTTTTTGCGAACATTTTTCGCCCCTGTAAACTACCCAATATCTGAATTTTAAGCTTTAAGTTCTATTTTAACTTTTTTATCCGCTTTAATAAGTTCGAATATTTTTTCATAGTTAGGATAAATTTTAATAATATATTTCAAACATTGATAATATTATTTAGTGTAAAATTTTCAAACTACGATTTCAAACTATCCTCTGTGTAAAAAATTGTCAGAAAGTCGAAACGAATCTGCTAGGCTGAAATATTTCATAGACGCACATCATTATAAAAAGCCCCTCTCTTATCTAATAGACATTTACCGTTTCGTTTACTTTCTGAATATTGAAAGACTTGAAAAGATTAATGTATATTTAGTATGGATTAGATGACGCCTGCAATTGCGCCTGAACCGTACATTTTTTCGGGATAAAAAGTATCCTATGTCCATATCCATTCCCGAGACTCAAAGAATTTTCATACTGAATTTCAGCAAAATCGATTGAATCGTTTGGGTGTTAAGAGATAACAGGTAGACAAAAACACTTTAGCATTTATAATCCTACTAATATTATAAAGGCGAAAGTTTGGATGTATGGATGTTTGTTACTCTTTCACGCAAAAAACTACTGAACGGATTTTAATGAAACTTTACAATAATATAGCTTATATATCATAATAACACATAGGCTATAATTTTAACCGACTTTCAAAATGGAGGAGGTGTTATGTTTGTGAACCGATTTTCAAAATTTTTCTTTTGGTGTATAGGTTATCATCTCTATGTATACCACATTCATAAAAGTGGTGACCTGATGAAGGGATCCCTAAGAAATCGAGAGAACTACGCAAACTTTATATTGAAACATGTGGTGACTTCGGTTTCGTTAGCAGTATTCTAAGCATATGGTACCAACAAGTAAGATTTTGCACCATCTTGTTGCAAATACATACCATGGTTCGGAAGGTGCTGAGAGAACTCCTATCTCTTTATAGATACAAGTTTGGGAGTTTCGACGTTGTTTTAAGAACTGAAAGCAACTACTACTGCTATTACTATGCAAATTACAATCATCATTATCATCATCACTACCATTTAAAACCATTATAAGTACCATGCATCGTCCCATTATGACCGTTTTATTGGTACTTTTTATAGTCTTTTAGATTGAGACTAGAGTTTGTCAAGCGATATAAAAATTATAGATATTAATAATTATTATATTTACCAAGGCGGAAATTTTATCATATTAATATGCATGAGATATAATAATATGTATGAGATAAAATATCCTACTTAGGGCCTGTTTCACCGCTTCCTGATAAGGCTATCCACCACTTAATTTGACAGATGGAGTATGGAAAATCTGTCAAATAACCCTATCGGGCACCTTATCAGGAAGCGGTGAAACAGGCCATAAATATTATAAAGGCGAAAGTTTGTGAGGATGTATGTATGGATGTTTGTTACTCTTTCACGCAAAAACTACTGAACGGATTTTAAGGAAACTTTACAATAATATAGCTTATACATCAGAATAACACATAGGCTACAATTTTAACCGACTTTCAAGATGGAGGAGGTGTTATGTTCGTTTTTTTTATATTTAACGATCACTCCGCCGTATGTGAACCGATTTTCAAAATTTTTCTTTTGGTGTATAGGGCATCATCCCAATTTAGTACCCCGTTCACAAAAGTGGTGACCTGATAAAGGGATCCATTAGTAATCAAGGGAACTCTTCAAAATTTATATGGAAACATTTGATGACTTCGGTTTTGTGAGAAGTATTCGAAGCATTAGTAAGCGAAGCAAGTAAGATTTTGCACCCAAGTATATCATGGTTCGGAAGGTGCTGAGGGAACTTCTGATTCTTTATAGATACAAGTTTGGGAGTTTCGATGTTGTTTTAAGAACGGAAAGCAGATGCTACTATGCAAATTTGGCTCATCATCATCATCATCGTATTATTAAGTATAAAATTGCCCTTGCGGTATAATTTATTTTCGATATATCGCCTTAAGATATTGACCCGCTATATCCTTTTTATTGCAATCGCGACAGTGTTTTCGACAACCACACGAACAAAGTCGCGGGCACTGCTATAATTTATATGGCAAAACAACGTTTGCCGGGTCAGCTAGTATTAATATAAATGTACCTATTGACAGGATTTCCTATAATATTTGCATCCCAAATCTCTGCTTCGAAATTAAATTGTTTTCAAAAAAAAAAATGTTCGTTAATATCACAATAGCACTGTTAATTTTTAAGTTATCGGGTTCATTTATGTACCATTTTAAAGGTAATTTAAAGAGCTTTATTATCAACTTGAAAAATACTTTTTAAAGCTCTTGGTTAAAAAAAAATTAGGGTTAAAAGGTCCCGGTTTCATAATTCTCGCAATAAAAGTTAGGCTTTAAGCTTAAAACAAACCTAAGCGTCAGTGACAGGGCACGCGGTACGCGATACGGGAGCGTCTGCAACGCGAAACTGGCCGTGCACACCTTCGCGACTACGGTGCGAACCGTCAAACGTTAATATCATGACACAATCTATCAAAACGTATACAAATCAAAAAATCATAAACTAAAGAGTTGTAGAAAATAATATAAAAAAAGGTTTTAAAAAAGAAGTCTAGTTATGTACACTTCAAATCACGCGTCTGACAACTTGACGCGCACGTTCCGCTTGCCGACGCGAACATTTCGCGTCGCGGTCGTGCAGGTGTGCACAGCGCCATAAGATTACATGGGCAGCGTCCGCCGCGCGGTAGACGCTACCGCTTCGCAGTCGCTTTGGTCGCGTAGGTTTGTGGAATCCATTAAGCGTCTCTATCTTCGTTATTTTTCACCCTATAAAAATCAAAAGAAATCAAAAGATTTCTTAAAAAATGGACACGAATTTCGTGTTTTATAATTTTTACGAATGTTCAATGTATTGTATGTATTTTTGAAGTTATGATCAAAACAAAATGATATTTACGAAAATTTGAATAATTTCGATTTTACTAAATCATTCTTTTTTTTTTAAACTAAGCATTCTAAACCAAGAACAATGTTTGAGGTCATTACTTATGCTAAAATAAAGAAAAGCCTTTGGGGATAACCATAAATTTGAATTATTGTAGAAATGGTCAACGTCTTAATTTTCGATTTTTGCAAAAAAATTTGAAAGGTTTGTTTAGTTAATGGAATCAGGCGTTACTTTGCGGAAATCCATAGCTTAAAATTTAGTTTGTTATTATTTTTAGCAATATTTCGCGAAATAAACTTCCACCTTTAAGTAAATGAGTGAGTGCACGCATAGGCATGCGTACAGCACCTCCCTCCTTCCACACTGCATATGCGTACACTCGCATGCAAGAACTTGCAAACACCACCACCACACAAGCAATAATGTTGACAAATCCGTGCAAGGCCCCTCACCACCATGCAGGTTGAAAACCTCGACGCGCGTTTCGCTCCAACACCGGAGCATCCTCAGGATGTGGACTCTACGAACAACATCAGTCAAGTGCCGCCGCCGGCCAAAACACCGCCTTTTATACCCTATCAAGCCCCGCTACTATCCCCACTACCCTCACCAGTACCCCCGAACATATTAATAAGAGTAAGAGTAAGAGACGTAGTCAAGCAAGTTTGGTCATTCAACAATGCAAATCTGTTATTTTTCTTTTCTTTTATGATCTCTAATTGTTCCAACACGCTCAGCCGAAAGCCTTTATCGCATTTATGTAAAACTTTATAGGAATGGCCATCAGGCACGGTATGATTACTATCTAAAAGATGCTTAGCAAAATGTGACTTATCAGGATGACCATTCCTATAAGCCGCGATATGTTCTTTATACCGAGTCTCAAATCTGCGTCCAGTTTGACCCACATATACACTATCGCATTCAGGACAATCGATCTTATAGACACCGGACTGATATTTTTCATCAATCCGGTCTTTGTTATGACACAAATGATGTTTTAAAGTTTTATTTGTCCTGAATGCGACATGCATATCGTTGTTTTTCATTATTTTGGATAACCGTGCAGATACCTCTCCCATGTAGGTCAAACTGGACTTATATCTAACTATCTCCTTATCAATAGAACCTGGGTACAAAAACTTAACCAGTTCTTTCTTGTTTTTATTTTTCAAAATATTATTAATAATTTTTGGATTATATCCGTTGGATATCGCAATTTGGAAAATGATATTAAGCACATTTTGATTGATAATTATCTTTACTAAGAGGGATCGATAATAATCTATGAATGTAACTATGAAAGGCCGCGAGTTTGTGTTGCCAAGGATGACATGACGAAGCATGAATAGTAGTATTAGTATATGTCGGCTTGCGAAAGATTCCAAAACGGTGTTTATTATTAACTCTAGAAATAGACAAATCGACAAAATTTAGGGTGTTATTATCGTCAAATTCTAATTTGAATTTAATTTTAATATGTTTTTTATTTAGTTCTTTAACAAATACGTCCAGTTGTCTCTGTGTACCCGTCCAACAAAGAAAACAATCATCTACGTATCTAAAGTAATATAAAATACTTTTATTAAGAAAACATGATCTTTGATCTTTAATAACTCCGAAAGTATTGATTTAATCAAAAAACTTTATATAACAAATTTTGCTTAGAATTTGTGTGTCTACTGATTCCTGGGTTTATTTTTATTAAAAAAAAATCACCCCCCGAGAAGGGTTGGCATCCAGCCCCAGGGCAAAAGCGCAAGTTGACACTATGTCACTTGTTTCTTAGGGTATCCCCCACCTACTTACCAATTTTCATGAAAATCGATGGAGGTTCAACGAACTCGGAGGTGAAAACCTTCAATGCCTCCACTATTAGGGGGGACTGATCGGCGACACGCACTCGCTGCATATCCACATACAAGTGGCCGGCTTCGGTGAAGTTCTGCCAAAGCTGTTAGCTGAGGGGACAACGTAAGGACCACATGGTCAGTCTCATTATCCCTTCCAAATCTTCTATATTTTTAACCGACTTCCAAAAAACGAGGAGGTTATATGTTCGGCTGTGGATATTTTTTTTTTTTTTTTTGTATGTTCAACGATTACTCCGCCGTTTGTGAACCGATTTTCGAAATTTTTGTTTTGTTGTATTAGGTTTCACTCCAATTTGGTACCATGTTCACAAAAGTGGTGACCTGATGATGGGATCCATGAGTAATCGAGGGAACTCCTCGAAATTTATATGGAAACATATGGTGATTTTGGTTTTATGTGAAGTGTACTAAGAATATGCTACCAAAAAGTCAAATATTTGGTCAAGGTGTCCATGGTTTCGAAGATGCTGAGAGAACTCCTGACTCCTTATAGATACACGTTTGGGAGTTTCGGCGTTGTTTTAAGAACAGAAAGCATATGCTACTATGCAACTAATATTCATCATCATAATCATCGTCATCATCATCATTACCACGTCGTGTTAAGGTCACCAATGTCTCATGGCACAGAATAGATAGTAGTACTGCAAGGCATAGGTATGGATATACTAACTCGTAATAATAATTATGTATTGTTACATAACAACACCTGTTTGTTTAATACACGGCGGTCGGCGCTACAGAGGCGACGGTGTCGCGCGGGCAGCGCGTGGCGGCAAACGACAGATCGAATATTTTACTACTTTATATTATACAGATCGAATACTTTACTAACTACTGTTCACTTCACTGATAATATATTATTTTGTGAGTGTGAGTTGTGACTCTTAATGTAAAGAAAAGACGTCTACGTCTTACGCCTAAAACTGGTCTTATGGTTCTGTAGGGTTACCCTGGGACGTTAATCCCTCTGGCGTATTATCAATTAAGACAACCAGTGAGTGTGAGCGAAAAGAAAAAATTATTGTAGCGAATTAGTTATATCAAATGCCGTCGAGTAAGCGATACCGCGATGCAGACGCTTAATAACGACATCTGTTGTTGAATTGCGGAACTAAATTTTCTTAGAAAAAATAAAGTTTACAAATCTCAACACTTAACAAATTGTAATAAAATACGTAAAATATACGCGAAGGTTTACGTACTAGTGTAACTAAAAAGAGTGAAATTATTATTATTTTTAACAAAAAATTAAAACCGACTTCCAAGGTAAAAACAATAATAACATTAATATGAACTAAAAAGTATTAAATAATTTTTACTATCTAATAGTGCCTTTTTCCGAATTCGGCTAAACCTCAACTATTTCTGTACTCAATCTTCATAATTTTGAAGTCGGGGCCAGTTCAAAAAATTTTAAATATTCTGTCAGAGGACTGAAGATTCAGCTATCTGGTACCGACTTCAAAATAATGAAGATTGAGTACAGAAATAGTTGAGGTTTAGCCGAATTCGGAAAAAGGCACTATTAGATAGTAAAAATTATTTAATACTTTTTAGTTCATATTAATGTTATTATTGTTTTTACCTTGGAAGTCGGTTTTAATTTTTTGTTAAAAATAATACATATAGAGTATACTTTTCACCCGGCGGTATGAGGTGCTTATTTTGATTTTTTACAGCTTCGAGAATCTCGTCGTCTGTCATCGATTTAAGCACCCCATACATCACCACCTGCGGGTCCATATTCGCTATTGTCTCAACATTAAAGTTACTTCCACTATTATCTATTTTCTCCTTAAGGGGCCGGGTACCCTTGGAATTTCTCATACAAACGTAATACCAAAATCATTTTCTCATACGAAAATATTTAACATGTTTGAGTTATTTTTCAGTTTAAAATAGTAATTACCTAGGTTCCTGCACAAGGGGGCGATACCGGTCCGTCCACGCCGTGTCCCTGGGCACCTCCCCCGTGTCATCGTGAGCCTTCTCGCGGTGGCACGGGAGGGGTGGCTGAACGCCGGTATGTGCGAGTGTTTGTGTGTGTGTTTGGCTGAGCCTGCAGTGTGACGAACAGGCCCGCGACCCGGGGTGTCGGAGTTTGAAGATATGGCAGATCGCAACAGGGAAAGTATTCTCCGGGTGGGTCCCGGCTCTTCAGGAGCCGGAGAATCCCACACACTGTCTACGGACAGTGTCAGGCCCGTGTATACGGAGGGGCCAACTGCTGCGAGGAAGGAAGAGGAGAAGGAGGAGAGGAGGAAAACACGAAGCGCCAAGAAGCGCGCGGATCCCAAGCCGGTGCACCTAACCGTACCGGAGGGGGAGCCGCCTACCGATGAAGATAGAGACAGCGAGGTCTGCTTCTCGGCGTCCGGCAGCAATATGTCGCTGGACTCCGTGGGGTTGCCCGCACAATCCGGACGATCGACTCCTCTAAAAAGGAGACACCTGGACGAGACTGACGAGGCGCCGCTGACTAGCAAGTTGACGGTGCCGGCACCCAAAAGAGGACGTGGCCGTCCTCCTAAGACCGACAACCGTGAAAGGGAGGAGGCTCTCCGGCTTCAGGCCGAAGAAGTCATGATTGCCGAACAAATGAGCAAGGCGAGGCTAGCGAGTGCGTGTCTCAGCGCCGCCTTCAGAGGGTCCGAGCTCTCCGCCTCTTCTCTTTCGGGAAAAGAGGTTGAGAGGCTGTGGACGGGTGCTGATATCAGCAATACGGTGGCGGAGACATTGAAGACCATCAATATGGTCGCCACGAAGTCCACGAACCTTAAGGGAACATATCAAAAGTACCTTAAGGAGTCGGTGGCGACCATAAAGATGGTTTTCAACAAGTTGGCGGACCTCTCTACAACAGAGCAGGTGAAGGACCTGGAGGCCCGAAACACGCGCCTCGAAGGGCAAGTGGCGGTGCTACGCCAGGAGCTGGACGAGGTGCGGAAGAGGGCCTCGCAACCTACTGGAGGCGACATGCGTCAGCTGTTGACCGAGGTTTCCCGTGCGAACGCGGAAACCTTCGGCAATATGCTGAACGCCAGGCTCGCCGGGCTGGAGGACCGCCTCCTGCCGGAGCCGAGACGGAGGCCGCCGCTGGCGTCGGACGGAGTTCGGGTTGAGGACTTCCCAACCGTCTCCGCGAGCGTCGTTGCGCCCATTGAAGAAGAGTCGCTGGGACCCCCTCGGCCGAAAAAGGCGAAAGGGAAACCGGCCAAATCGGAGAAGACGCAAACGCCCGCTGCTGCAGCGGCCCCTGCAGAGGCTCCTGCTGCACCCACGACGCCCGGGCCTCCAAAGGCCAAGAAGAAGAAAAAGAAGAAGCGGCCTTCAATGGCAGCTCAGGAGGCGGCACAAGGGGGAACGAGCACCAGCTCCCCCAGTACTGAGGCCCCATGGACCACAGTTGGTCCCAAGGCCAGGAAGAAGAAGGGGGCGGCTACACCATCTACAGCCGCCCCTAAGAAGAAGAAGAAGCCAAGGCTTCGCGTCCCCGCCACTGCGGCCGTCGCTCTCACCATTGAAGAGTCGGCCGTGAAGGCGGGTTTGACGTACGGCAAGGCTATTGAGACGGCCCGGCGGTCGATGAGCATTGCGGAGTTTGATATTCCGCAGGTCCGCTTCCGTCGGGCCCGAACTGGAGGGTGCCTTCTCACCATAGCTGGTGAGGGCGCGGAGAAGAAGGCAGACGCCTTTGCTGCAAGGCTCAAGGCTGTCTTGCCACAAGAGGTAAGGGTCGGACGGCCGGCTGTTTGCGCAGAGATGCGCATCGCCGGCCTGGACGACTCTGTGACGGCCGCCGATATCATGGAAGCGGTCGCACTTAATGGAGAGTGCCTGGCCGGCGATGTCCGGGTGGGGCCTATGAGGGAGGGGCCACGGGGAGATGGGTCGTGTTGGATCCGCCTCCCAGCCGCGGCCGCCAAGAAGCTCTCGAGCTCTGGGCGGTTGCGGGTTGGCTGGGTGTCGGCGAGAGTGACGTTGTTGGCCGCGAGGCCGACGCGTTGCTTCCGCTGCCAGGACACTGGCCACGTGGCTGCCAAGTGCCAGTGCCCGGTGGACCGCAGCCGGACTTGTTTCCGGTGCGGGAAACCGGGGCACAAGGCGGCGGAGTGCGGGGCTGCAGAGCCAAACTGCGCCCTGTGCGAAGCTGCTGGCAGGGCAGAAAGGGGGCACGTGCTGGGCGGCAGAGGATGTCCATCTGCCGTGAAAAAGCCGGCCCCCCGAGAAGAGAAGGCCCCGTCCAAGGCTCGGCAAAAGCCGAAGCCTAAGGGCGTGCGGGCTCCGCCTGTCTCTGCCGCTATGGAGACGGAGGCCTAGACCCGCGGGCGGCGATCGGGGAATCTCCGCCCGCATAAAGGGTCCCGAGGTGACAGCCCCCTATAGCCCAGGGGGCTCTCGGTGAGGTCAGCGGTCAAAGCCGCTGGAAGAAGATGCCGGTTGCGGCTGCGCGCGGGAAGGGGCGGAATTGAATTGCCCTGTGGTACCCGTCCCTCCCGCACTAGGCGCATGACGAAGGGCTGGGGGGGTTTTAGTGGGTAGACCTCTTGTAGGGAGTCCCACATACCCCCGCCCCTTTCCCCGAAGGGGTGGGGGATACGCAAAGTATTTCCCCTCCTTAAAAAAAAAAAAAAAAAAAAAAAAAAGGTTCCTGCACAAAAAGTTACTTCAAAATATTTAAACACAAAAAAAATTTTTTTGTTTTTCAATTTTTTTTTGTAAATTTACTACAAAATATTGAAACACTAAAAAATAGAGTAAAACACTAAAAATATATAAATAAATAGTAAATTTACTAAAAAATATTTAAATACTAAAAAATATTTTTTAGAGTTTAAATATTTTGTAGTAAATTTACTATTTATTTATATATTTTTTAGTGTTTACTCTATTTTTTAGTGTTTCAATATTTAGTAGTAAATTTACTAAAAAATATTTTAAACAAAAAAAATTTTTTTTATGTTTAAATATTTTGAAGTAAATTTTTGTGCAGGAACCTAGGTAATTACTATTTTAAACTGAAAAATAACTTAAACATGTTAAATATTTTCGTATGAGAAAATGATTTTGGTATTACGTTTGTATGAGAAATTCCAAGGGTACCCGGCCTCTTAATTCTGTCTCTTTCCTTTCTATCACCAAAGCCTTATTATCACTTTCCGTTTTTTCGCTCTCCTTACCCTATCTATTTTCACTCCTTCTTTGCTAGCTTCTATTATTTTTCCTACTTCTGATATCCGTTGTTGTCATAAAATTTTCTTTATCAGTTATTATGGAGAGGAGAGTTTTGGGTTTCGGCCGTCGCGTCGCTCGCCGGCTGCCGCTGTGGGGGCAGCGGGGGCAGCGGGCGGCGGAGTTTGACCCCCACCCCCCGCTATGTCCGCATACGTGGTGGCGGTTTGCGGCATAGCCGAGGCCCTAGTGTCCCACTCCTCTATAGCACTGCTTATGCTAAGTACTGACGTATGGTTTTGTTCGATAGTTTTACTCCAAATCGTGTAATAATTACTGTGTGGACCGCAAAACTGACAGCTCGAAGGCGCGCATCGAGCTAGCTTCACGGAATTAAATATATCGATTTAGAGTAAAACTATCGAGCAATGCTGAATGCGTGGACGAAAGTCCGAGTCGCAGGTTTTGCTTGACGTTATTGCTCGATCGAGCAAAACCGTATGCGAGCATTACACTATTTTTTGTCTCTTCAATAAAATGACTAGCCTGAGCGTTACCTACCTCCTTTAACCTGTCCGCTTGAGAGTCCAGTTGACTTCCCATTTGGTCTGTCAACCCGGCTCTCAAGCTCGACAGGTCCTCCTTTATCTTCTTATACATCTCCTGAATGAGTCTTACAATTACAGATACAGCCTCCACTCTTGTTTTCTTTGTTGCATTGGATACCTAAATCTTTAGTTGGTTTAATTTAGTTATAGTCATTACCTGTCATTTTGTTATTTTTAGAGCTTTCTGCATTGCTCCCCCCCGTTGGTGTATAATTCTTTTGAGTCATGCATAAGAAAAGCTTGCTATATAATTTCGGCAGGCGTTTTCTTACTTATAAAGGCAATCTTTGCTTTTTTTCAGCAGTTTTGATTTTGGGTTTTGCTAGATTTTTTACCCAGGCGCTCAAATGTTGGTAAAAATTTTGTAGGGTAGATAAATAAATGATAATAAATAAGTCCTTTTGCGATGTAAATATTGTTTGAAACTCACAGATAATTTGCAATCCAGTTAGCAAACACACATCTAATTTAAAACAGAATTTTCACCAGGAGAAGACAGTCTTCTCATGGTGAAAATTCTTTTTTAAATCACATAAAAAGCATACCACAAATTGAATCGGTTATTTTAGAAGTGGAACAAGTCACGGAACTTAAATTTTTCACGAGACGAAAAAGATTAAATTATCTTAAGATTAATAATAAATTATGATTTTTCTATAGTATTATATTATTAAATTACTATTAATTATGTTATTTTCCAATTTTTTTTTATTTTTCTATACAAAATATAAGTTTCGTCCGTTTTGCCATAGACAATGGAAAATCGTCAAAATCTCTATTTGCAAAAATACCTGACTTGTTCCCTTTCTTAAATAACCGATTCAATTACAATTCGTTTACTTCTTGAATGTACATATTTTATTATCTGTTGTTAGCAGCGTTTCAGGCTCAATTTGGCTTAAAACTGTACTTTTCAAACTTGAAAAAATTATCAATCACTTATCTTTATAAAAATTTCGAAACTTATTTTTATAGCTTTCATTGTCTAAATAGTTAGCAGAGAAAAAATACGATTTATAGAGTATTTGTACATTAAATCTCGATATGTTAACAGAGGTTTTCTTAAATTTCGTTTTTCTATCAGTTTCGAAGCTTTTAATTTACGAAACCAGCGACAGATCTAATTAGAAAATAATAATAACCTATTGACAAGATCCTTAAGCAAATAGTTAGCAGAAAAAATATTTCGTTTGGGTATTTAACTTTATATAAATTTAGATTCAAAGAATGAGAAATATCAAAGAAATACCAAGGAATTAAAACTTTTTTTTACCTATTTATTTAACTTGATTTATGGCCTGTTTCACCGCTTCCTGATAAGGTGCCCAAAAGGGTTATTTGACAGATTTTACATACTCCTTATCAGGAAGCGGTGAAACGGGCCCTTAATGTAATAATACCTTCATATCATAGAAGAACCACTTTAGTTAAAAAAGTGTTTTTAAATATCAACAAATCTTTTGTTATTTTTACAAATATTTTAAAACTACTATAAATCGCTGCGCGCAAAGCAATTCAAATACTCCGCTGCAAATCCGTTAAATACGTAAAATTTATTGCTTGTATTTGCAGATATCGCTTTTGGAAATCGGTCCCGTGTCGCGGCGCAGCGAAGGCTCATCGCGAACAGAACGAAGCAACATCCAAACTTCCCCCATTTTGGGGAGCCCCAAAAAGTCGGCCATGAAGGATCCAACGGCCAGAAAGTCTACGCGTAAGACAGAGTCCATCAAATTTGATCTGAGCAATCTAGACGGCCACGAGCAATCGTCCGACCTAATAATGCTTGATGACACTGAAAAAGATGACTACTCAGAATCATCAGTCACCATGTCGCCTTCGCCGAAAAAGAATTCGCGCTCAAGTAAAATACTAGAAAAGAGTCCACGATCCTCAAACACTATAAACACTTTATCTCCAAGACATATTTCGTCACAGCGGAGTTTAGAAGCGACTGCGCCGACGCTCGGTCGATTGCCGAAAAAGTCGCTACGGGGAAGCATTATTCTAAAGCAAGCGCTAGAAAATTCCCGGGCGGCGTCCAGAAGTAGAGATTCGGATCAGAGCTACGCAACTCCTGAGTCTCCAAGAGCGAGTATAAGACAGAGGGAGACATCCACTGTAGTGGATCTAGTGTCCCTAGACTCTGATAGTTCGAGCTCCGTGTATAAATCTACAGAAAGTTTTGAATCTCCTCAATCAATTAGTACATCGCAGTCAGACCGAAAAACACGCTCTGGCAAACCGTACTTACTAGCCACCAGCACGCCGTATGACGGTAAAGCGAAGGGCAGTCCAAGGGGCGTGGAAAGTGACAAAGAAACTTCAAGAAACAAGACCAGGGGCCGCAGCTTGGTTTCGGATACTTCGAGCACGGTAAAGACACCGTCGCTGTCTATAGTTTCCGTTCGAAGCGAGCCAAACCAAACAAACGTAAGCGACAAATCGAAGAAGACCACTAGAAGGTCTGCTTCCGTGACGACACCCAAAAATTCTTATTGGAGTCTGTCTCTAAATTCTACTAAAGCGACTCGTGCTTCCAAAAGCCGGTCTCGTATTAATGACAGTGATTTACTGTTGCTCGATGACGACGATGACGCGTCGCCACGGTCATCGCGTCGCCGCTCGGGCGCTACGCCCCGAAAGAATATTTCCATCGTGGCAGAATCTTCCTCCTCCGATGGAGCCAAAGACGGCTGCGTTACGCCCGAAAACGAGCACAGCCCCAAAGACGCGGGAACGCCAGTGCTGAATATACAAAACCTTCTAGATCAATCCCTCGATCGGAGCATATGCGTCCGCAACTCCCGAAAGCGCAAAACTATAGCGAGAGCCAAGTCTTTCACTCAAACTAGGTCTAAGAAGATGGACAGCTCCAGTGATGAGGACGGTATTATCACACCAACGAGTGACGTAAAGCTGGTGCCCGAATCTGTCAAGAATAAACACTCCACCGCTAAGAAACCGAAGTCGAAACGCTCGTTGATCGACACGTTAGACGAGTCGGACGTAGTCAAGCAATTATTCAGTAGCCCAGTGAAAAGAAATCTGTCTCGAAGCATGAGCGATTTTAATCGGCGGGACGATGAGAAACCGGTGACCAGACATACCATAGCTCTGACGGGCAGGTCTCTAAACACGTCAGGACTGTCCGTTCTACACGATTCCGCTCATATTGCGCCTGAAGTGTTTGTGAGTCCATTAGGTACTCCAAACGTCAGTCCCAATCTCTCTGGCGTTAAGCGTTTGTTCGCAAGAAGAACTAGAAACGATTTGAGCGATGTCCGAGGTGTGAAGGGGCTGTTGAAAACACCCCGAGCGCGGAGGTCGATCGGCAATGACCTAACTAGAGTATCCGGTGTGAAGAAAACCTTCGCCCGATCACCCAAAAATCGCCTTAGCGATGTCCGAGTAAAGGAGCTATTCGTGTCGTCCTCGAAGAACGACTCATGTCGCGTCTCCGGAGTGAAATCTCTTTTCCAATCCGTTGAAACGAGACAAATGGCGTCGCCCAACGTAGAAAACATCCGCGGACTTTTCAAGCGCATTCCTCGCAACGAGCTTGTCAACGTCTCCGGGGTGACAGCTCTAAAGAGAAGGTCGCCCAGGAACGACTTGGCAGACGTCGAAGGAATTGATCAGCTGCACGAAGAACCCGCCGCGAGCGACATGAGCGGCGTGGAACTATTACAAGAGCAGGAAGATGCCGATTCTACGTTCGATCGGCTGCTCGGCAAACCGAAACTAAAGTCTTACGGCAAGTCAAAGAGCATGACGATATTTAGTAACGCGAAACAGAAGCGTGCCGCTAAATCACTACACGATTCCATTGACGCGATAAACACCAACGTGGAGGAGTGGCTTCAAGGCCAGCTCCAGAAGAGCTCGAGTAAAATAAATTCTGGAAACGCGCGCGAGCTTCAGAAGCTATCTACGGCTACAGTAGAAGGGGCCGCGCCCGTTTTAACTTCGCGATCTCGATCCAGCATTTTTCCTAAGGACCAGAGTACTTTGTTCGATGTTTCGAAACGTACAAGCAAAGGACAGTTGAGTCGAAGCAAAGCTGAGAAATCGAGGAATAGCAAGGCAGAGGCCTCGTTGAGCAAGAGTAAAAAACAGAGTAACGAAACGAGCCAAAGTAAATCCGTAGCACCTGCGACATTACAATTGCCGATAAAAAAACGCGTAGGCGTACATTCTACGCCCGTTAAGGGTGTGCATGCAACGCTGAATACAACAGCACTCGCCCGTATGTCGCCCATTGCTTCTATAGATCCACTGACTAAAACGTGAGTATTTTAATACGCTTTTACTAACTTTACATTTCAAAACAAGTAACGTTTTAAATAGACATCCCAAAAAATGGAAATTAATACACAAATTATTATAAAATCATGTCATTACATACTTAATTCACAATTTATAAAATAAACTAATTAATTATTATTTATTTTTCAGTTCTATGGCAACATTTAATGAGCCTAAAAAACCTGCTGGCGAAAGTAAGACATCACTGCAAAAACAATTGCCGGAAATTGTTGTGACCGCTAATAACTCACCAAAGAAAGTGGAAGCTAAAAACAAAACTCGGACTCCGATTCAACCACCCATAACACGAAAAAAAGCGGCAGAAATAAGGACGAGATTGCTGCAAAAACAATCGCCGGAAATTGTTGTGACCGCTAATAACTCACCAAAGAAAGTGGAAGCTAAAAACAAAACTCGGACTCCGATTCAACCACCCACAACACGAAGAAAAGCGGCAGAAACAAGTAAGAGATCGCTGCAAAAACAATTGCCGGAAATTGTTGTGACCGCTAATAACTCACCAAAGAAAGTGGAAGCTAAAAACAAAACTCAGACTCCGATTCAACCACCCACAACACGAAGAAAAGCGGCAGAAACCAAACTATCCACTGTTATCAAGAGAAGGAGTTCTATTACTATCACCAAGAAACCACCTGTACTTAGTCCCAAACCTGTGAAGCAGGTTTCAGAAAAACCGGCTTCTCCGAAACGCGCAAGAAGTACTCGTAATAAAGTGGAAGAAAAACGAAAAACACCAGAAAAAAGTAGGGCTAAAGCGAGAAGAATTAGCGTTGTTGTGAGTAAACCATCTCCCAGACTCAAACCAAAATCAGCTACACCGGCTAAAGGAACTAATAGAACTAGGAGGACTAAAGTCGTAGAAGAACCACCAAAAGAGACTCAAACGAGACAATCTCGCAAGACTAAAGCGACGGAAAACGTAAGCAACACTAGCAAAAAAACAAAAATTGAGGTTGAAAAGTCTGTTGAAAAACAACCAGCAACTCAAATTGTAGAAGAAATAGCCAAAGAAACGAAAGTTAAAACTGCAAGACGAGGACGAAAAACTCAAGAGATTAAAAACGTAGAGGAACCTTCTAAAAGATCACCAAAAACTATCAACAGCATAGTGGAAGATAAAAGCACCAGCAAAAAGAGTCCTATCAAAAGTCCAGTTAAATTAGCACTAAATCGTAGCAGAAGACGTAAAACGAACGTTACAAATGTAGAAGTTAGTAAAATAAATGAGGAACCGAAACCTAGAAGAGGCCGCAAGACTGAAACTACTACAGAAATCGTTGAAGTCAAAAAAGGTCGTAAGACGCAAGTGATTGAAAGTGTAGCAACAGAAACTGCACCTAAAAGAGCCAGAACTGCAAAAGCTGAAGTGGTTACCGAAGCGAAACCAGTCAGTCGCAGGAAAACTGCAGCTACTGAACCCAAAGAGGAACCGAAGGGCAGAAGTAAGAAAGTCGCTATTGTAGAAGAAACCATAGAGGTTACACAGAAAGGTCGCCTCACAAAGACGCAATCTACATCCGAAGACAAAAATACGTCGAAAAAAGGTGGCAAGCAAAAACCTGAGTCGCCCGCGCCTAAAGGTAGAGTTACAAGAAATGCTGTGAAGGTGGAGCCTAGTACCGGAAGAGGCAAGAAGGTAATTTTTAACTATCTTAAATATTTAAATAGAGGATACCCTCTAATAATAATATTAGAATTTACCAATCACATTTTATTCTCTTTATTCTGTAAAATTGAGTATTTAAAAAAATATTGTTTTTTAAAATGTATTTTAAAACGGGTAGTATTTAATCGAGTGACTGTAAATTACCGTTTTAAGTGTAAAAATTAATTAATTTGGGTTATAGAATTACTATTTGAGCGACTGACTGTGAGTGGCGAAAAATTAACAAACCAGCAACTTACAAATTATTTATTTGAGTTACTTAAAATACAAAATGAGCAGCTTCATAATATTTGAGCGACCTAATATCTGTTTGAGTGTCAACGTTACGTCCTGCATTTTTTTTTAAATATTTGGCAAATTTATTTTTTATACTGAGCGGCTTTTTATCTTAAATGAAGTGTTTGGAATACTAAAACCACTTTCAAAAATTCACCAATGAGCAGAGTATAACGAGCTCATATTAAAACAAAAAAAATTAATATGATTTAACTATTTGATGAAACATTTTTAATCAGGGATCCCTAAAACAATATTTTTTGTTACTATCAAGCAAATTTTTTGTGAGTAGCTTAATTTGGATAAGAGGAACAACGGTAAAGGTTCGGAAACTTACCCCAAAATTGATGGAAAGTGGGGGTGAGGGGGGAGGGAGGGAGGGGTAAACACCGCCCCGCACCAGATCCACACTGAGAAACCCCCCAGTTTTGGAGCTACTCATTTTTGAAATTTTCGGAATTCTGAGGCTACATCTAAGTCTTGGTCGCCTTTTTTAACGCCTTTAACCTAATAACGTGTTTTGTGACGGTCGCCGGCTGCTGCCACAGCACAGTCACACTTCTAACCTACTTTTGGTTTTCCTGGATTGTGTTTGTTTTTGTTTTGGCGGGGGGCAGCCCCTCGAGCCCTCCTTTTATTTTATGACGGTCGCCGGCTGCTGCCGCAGCACGCTCGCTGCGCTCGCTCGGCTCCCTCTGTTTTGTGGTCTAAGTTGTAACCTAACCTAAGCTACTTTTGGACTTTCTGGATTGTTTGTTTTTGTTTTGGCGAGGGGCTGCGCCCCCCGTCGACCCCGCTTCAGTGACCTTGGCTAAGTAGGCCTTCTGTTAAGAGGCCGGGTGCCATCGAAATTCTCATACATACGTAATACCAAAATAATTTTCTCATACGAAAATATTTAACATGTTTGAGTTGTTTTTCAGCTAAAAATAGTAATTAATAGTAATTTTAATATCTGAAATAGATTAATCACAATCCACTTTTTGTAAGCTCGTTCTGGATTTTATTATAAATCAATATTAGTCGTTAGTTTAGTTTATTTTTCGCTTACTCAAATTCATACCGCTCAAGTTATTAAAACAGTAATTACCTATGTTCATTATCAGTCGCTAAGTAATTTTTTATTGGCTCGTTTTATTATTTCCCTTTTAAAACCTTAATAATAATAATATTGATATTTAATGCAAAAACCTTATAATGTGTGTGTGTTTTTTTTCATTAAATATAAATAATTAAAAATTCATGAAATTTAAGTAAAGTAACGTGACTTATAAACGCGCCATGATTGAGATGTGACGTCTCAATGTATACATTTCAATAGTTTACGCCAATATTTACCTTATTTCGTTGACATTTAAGGTCAAAATTGTTTGCGGTAACTAAAATACCAATCTACGTAGGTAAGTTTTTTAGTAAATCCACAAACTGATGCTCCTATGACTCGAAATGAGAAATGTGGTTAGTGCCCGTTTTGTTTATTGTAAAACAAACTCTATTTTAATTATTGAAAATGTGTTTTGATTTTCAGTTTTAATAAAAAGGCTTATTTGAGTTTAGAAGTATGCATCCAATCAAAACATTCGTTTGTTAAACAATGCGTGGTATGTCAGTTCTACTGTTTTTAGTGTTCTGTGGTGAACATTAACAATGTGACGTCACACGCGCTAGGGTAGTGCGGGAGCTGCCGACGTGTCTTCGGTATTTTTATTTTCACTTTATTAACTTTTGAATTATTGCGAAAAACAATAAAAGAAAATTGTTTTGTTATAACACTTATATATTATTATATGATCTTTCCATTTATCACAATTTTTTTTTGTTGAAATACTCAATTATTTTCCTGTTTTAAGGTACAAGTAGGAAGCCGGCTACATGAAGTTGCAGCAGTCGACGTGTCGTCGCGACACTACTGGACTGGTTTATATGTATTTCTATGAATAAGTGTCGCTAGCTGCGGAGGGTATTTCATAGAAATACATACAAACCAGTAGTGTTGCTACGACACGTCGTCTGCGGTTGCTTCATGTCGCCCGCTGCACACCGGCATCTTAAAAGTGTGCGTGAGATGTTACATATTAATTATTATTATAACATCTGTGTAGTCTATAGCAGGGGTTCCCAGTCTTTTTCAGCCTGCGGCGCACTTACAAGTCAATATTTTGTCACGGCGCCCTACTTTACCTAGCTATTACAAAAAGATACATAAATAAACACTAGAGACATAGAAACAAATATATACATATACCCCCTTACTAATAAACGTTGTATAAGCTTAGTTATACAGAATAGTTATACAGTGTTTTGTTCCTGTCACACAAGTGACATTTTCAAGATTGAAGAAGACAAAACATTGTATAACTATTCAAAGCTTATACAGCGTTTATTAGTAAGGGGGATAATAGTTAGGTTAAGCAAGTAAATAATAATAAACAATTAATATTTCATCATTTGCCTGCTTTGTTTCGTATTATAATTAACTATAGTTTTATTTTATAATATTTGTGGTTATGGATAATGATGAAGGATCGACTCACGGCGCCCCTCTTGCCTTTCCACGGCGCACCAGGGCGCCGCGGCGCACAGTTTGGGAACCTCTGGTCTATAGTGTTCATATTTCAATAACTAGCAAAAGGTATCTATACTTATTATAAAATGAAGTCACTTTTTCCCTCATGTCCCTTTGTTCCCTTTAATATTTAAAACTACGCAACGGATTTTGATGATTCTTTCAGAGTTAGATAGCACATTTATCGAGGAAGGTTATAGGCTATATTTTATCACGCTATGATTAATAGAAGCGAAGAAATAGAGGAAAATGTGGAAAAAACGGGGGAAATTATATGAAAGGGCTAACTTGAACGCGCAAATCTCAGGAACTACTGGTCCGATTTGAAAAATTCTTTCAGTGTTAGATAGCCCATTTATTGAGAAAGGCTATAAGCTATATTTTATCATGCTAAGATTAATAGCAGAATGTAGAAAATTATTTGAAAGGGTTTAATCTCGCGAACTACTGGTGCAATTTTTATGTTATTTGGAGATAAGAAGTAGACCACATGAAGGATCGTGATGGGCTATCGATTTTTATAATTTTTTCAGTGGCTATATATTTTATTCCCGTAGGACGCCGGGGCGGGTCGCTAGTATTTCAATAATTAACAAAAAATATCTTATGTTATTGAGCTTTTTTTTTGTTTACAGGCCACGAGTGCGGCTGCAAACAAAACTGCGGCTGCAAGTACGACCAATCGCAAACGAAAGTCGAATGAACCCGTCGCCGAAGGTAACGTTTATTAGGGTTCCGTACCCAAAGGGTAAAAAAGAGACCCTATTACTAAGACTTCGATGTCTGTCCGTCTGTCCGTCTGTCTGTCTCCAGGCTGTATCCCAAGAACCGCTATAGCTAGAGTTCTGAAAATTTCACAGATTGTGTATTTCCGGTGCCACTATAACAAAAAATACTAAAATCAAAATAAAATTAATATTCAAGGGGGGCTCCCATACAACAAACGTGATTTTTTTGGCCTTTTTTGCTTGATATCAATAACGGCAACAAGTAGACACTTGACATTTTCACAAAACCCTAAGTTATATGCGTACTTTAATAATTCATAACAATATTAAAATAAAATAAAGATTTAAGGGGGGCTCCTATACAAAAAACACAAAGGGTTTAGCCGGATACGTATGACGAGTCGGCCCCCAAGTGGGAATCGAATCGAAACTTATGTTGTACTTTTCGCGCCCGACTTCCGGTTTGTCCGGGAGATAGAGAGCAAAACATCCGTATTCTTGACTATTACTGAATGTGATATATCTCAAAAGCTAATTAACCCTTCAATTTACGTGCGGCCAGATCCGGCCGCGCTATCTAAACGCAGCTATTTTTGTCTATACCCACGCGGCCACATCCGGCCGCGCTCTTTCATTCGATTGAGATACGTATTTCGTCTACTTAGAGACTACTTTTGTATGAAGAAGTTTGGTTAGTTATGATCTATGGTAAATTTGACACATTCTGAATGCAAAATATTATACAATCTGTGGTCGACGAGTATTTTTCAGTCATTAGAAAATCGTGAATTTTTTCGTGTGTGTTCTGACATTTTGTGTGTTTTTTGTGAAATTATTGATGGATTTAACGAATGTAAGTAGTAAAATAAGTTACTTTAGTAATAAGCATTAGTTTTAGATAATCATTTGCAAGAAATACTTCGTAAAAATTTGTGAAAGTTCAGAAAAAAGTTGTGTGTGTTATAAGTATTTTGAACGTAATTTGCTTCATTTAATGGTAAATTAATTACGTAAAACGCCTTAAGAAGTTATAACAAAAGGTCTACAAGATTTTGAATTACGATAGTATTTCTTACAATTCTAAAACAAAGAGTTCAAAGTCCGCAGGTAACGGCCATATTCTGCCGGCCACGGCCATTTTGAACTTTATTTGTAAAGCCCTAATGACGAAGTTTGCTTGTGGGTAATACGAAACCCATTTTTTTGGGTTAGATTTATGACCTGTTTTTATAAACATCTCGAGTAGTAATGATAAACAATTTATGTAAGAGTTAAAAATCAGGGTTCCCTCGAGTAGAATAAAACAAAATATTAACTTATTTCATGTGAAACAGTCAGAAAAAATATATTTCAAAATATATACTTCTGAAAAGAATATTATATCAGACTAAATACTATATTATAATGGCTTGATAGATAGAAAATTTATTAGATATTGTAAAATGCTTTACAAAAACATGAAATATAGTAAGGTTGTAAAGTTATTATATTATTTGTACAAATAGGGTAGGCCGGGCGCCATGTTTTTTATAAATAGGTCTGCCTAGAATCTAGGCAGCCATTTTTTTTTTAGACTGAGGGGTTAAGATAAACAAATGAAACTAGCGCGAGGTGTTAGGTTACATTATAGAGTATATCACCTAATTTTTAATTTTTTTAGAATAAAAATTCACATTAAAAAAAAAACATGTTTTTTTCCGTGTTCTCTGTTAGTTACAATCACGAAATAAATATATGTTATGCCCCCTTGTGTGATCTATTACTCATAAAAATTGCAGGAAAAAAAAAGTTGGTGCAACACAATGAAAAAAAAAGAAAAAAGTGATTTCAGTCTTATGGTATACCACCCCTGTATTATAAAATGCATATTACATCATTGTTCTTTTCGAAATTTGACACAAGTTGGTTTTAAAACATAAGGTTTTATAAACGTAAGTCTTAAAACTTAAAAGATAAGATTTAAATAGTTAAAAAATCGACCAAGTGCGAGTTAGACTCGCGCTCGTAGCGTAAGGGAAAAATCGGTAAAAGTATATGTTTTTTTGTATGGGATCCCCCTTAACTTTTGAGTTTAATTTAATTGTATTATTAATTATTAAAGTATAAATACAACTGAGTATTTTGTGAACATTTTAAGTGCCTACCTATTGCCATTGTTGCTATCGAGCAAGAAATGACGTTTGTCGTATGGAAGCCCCCGTTAAATATTTAATTTATTTTTTCTCGATTCTTAACATACATCGTCCATGTGATAGATAAAAATAAATTAAATCTGCTACATGACAACAGCACTGTGGTTTCGCCATCGGGGCAAAATATAGAAAAATCTTATATTCGATTCTTATAGTCAAATTTATATAGTATTAGACCGAAGGTAATAGTAATCTTTCGCTATTACTGTTTTTGAGTTACAGCCTGAGAGTTCGCTATTACTGAACGAACTCTCAGGCTTTAACTCAAAAACAGTAATAGCGAAAGATTACTATTACCTTCGGTCTAATACTATATAAATTCGACTATTAGAATCGAATATAAGATTTTTCTATATTTTTCATTTATTCTTAGGGTTCCGTACCCAAACCAAAGGGAAATCTAACGCGATCTCAGTAATACTGAGACTTCGATACAGTCTGTCCGTCTGTCTGACTTTAAGCTGTATATAAAAAACGGCTAAAGCTAAACTTTTAAAATGTTCATAGATTGTGTACATTTGTTGTCGCTATAACAACAATTACTAAAAACAAAATAAATTAAATATTTGAGGGGGGCTTCCATACTGCGTTAGTTTCATTTATTTATCTTAAATAGCTTTAGAGATATATCACATTCAGTAATAGTCAAGAATACGGATGTTTTGCTCTCTATCTCCCAGACAAACCGGAAGTCGGGCGCGAAAAGTACATAAATCGTGTTTGTACATCTAGTCAATATTAAAACATAAGTTTCGATTCGATTCCCACTTGGGGGCCGACTCGTCATACGTATCGGGCTAAACCCTTTGGCCTATTTTTTCTCTACGGTACGGAACCCTTCGTGCGCGAGTCCGACTCGCACTTGGCTGATTTTTTTCTTTTGTAGGGTTCCGTACCCAAAGGGTAAAAACGGGACCCTATTATTGAGACTTCGATGTCTGTCCGTCTGTCCATCTGTCCGTCTGTCTGTCTATCCGTCTGTCTCCAGGCTGTAACTCAAGAACGATAATAGCTAGAGAGTTGACATTTTCACAGATTATGTATTTCTGTTGCCGCTGTAACAACAAATACTAAAACAAAATAAATTAAATATTTAAGGGGGGCTCCCATACAACAAACGTGATTTTTCAAACATTTTTTGCTCGGTATCAATGATGACAACAAGTAGGCACTTGAAATTTTCACAAAAGCCTTAATTATATGTGTACTTTAATAATTAATAATAATATTTAAATAAAATAAAAATTTAAGGGGGGCTCCCATACAAAAAACGCCTATTTTTGCTCTACGGTACGGTACGGAACCCTTCGTGCGCGAGTCCGACTCGCACTTGGCTGATTTTTTTCTTTTTTTTAATTTCAATGACTGTGTTTACAGAGGAGCCAAGGACCACTCGTAGCCGGCGAAGATATTGACAACGCTGCTAATAGAACTAGTGTAAGTAAACCTTATAAACTACGAGGGCTGCTATTTATGTATCCGGAATTAAAAAAAGAAACAAACATATATCATTTAATATGGTTTTATTGCTTTTCAAAATATTCGCCGCGATGATCGACACACTTTTGCATACGCTGGAACCAATTTTCATAGCACTTTTTCCATTCTGATTGAGGTATCTCCAAAACGTGCATTTTGAACGCATCAACAGCCTCTTCGCGGCTCGAAAAACGTTGACCACGTAATTTGTTCTTCGCGTATGGAAATAAAAAGAAATCGTTAGGTGCCAAATCAGGGCTGTACGGCGGATGACCAGTCAATTCGATCTTTTGACCCTCCAAAAACTGAGTTGTTTCAGCTGAGGTGTGACAGCTAGCATTGTCGTGATGTAATATGATTCTGCGTTTTCGGTTGTCCTTTCTTATTTCTTCAAAGACTTCTGGTAAACAAATGGTCGTATACCATTCAGAATTAACCGTTTTACGATTTTCTAATGGCACTGTAGCCACATGTCCATTAATTCCAAAAAAACAGGTGACCATTTGCTTCAAAGTACTTTTTGCACGAGTAAATTTTTTTGGTTTCGGCTCATCTTGGAACACCCACACCGTTGACTGTTGTTTAGTTTCGGGGTCATATGCATAGATCCAAGATTCATCACCTGTGTAGATATTATAAACGGCTTTTGACGTACCACGGTTGTATTTTTTTTTATCATTTTTTTGCACCAATCGACACGAGCCCGTTTTTGATCGATTGTCAAGTTGTATGGAATCAAACGCGAACATATTTTTTTTACAGCCAAATGTTCGTGTAATATCTTATGTATGCTCGTCATACTTATGCGGTATGCCTAAGGACGCCTCTATCTCGCGATATGTAACATGACGATCACACATTATTAGTTCCCGCACAGCATCTATATTTTGTGGGACAACAGCTGTTTTAAACCGACTTCCAAAAAACGAAGAGGTTATATGTTCGGCTGTGGATATATATATTTTTTTGTATGTTCAACGATTACTCCGCCGTTTGTGAACCGATTTTCGAAATTTTTGTTTTGTTGTATTAGGTTTCACTCCAATTTGGTACCATGTTCACAAAAGTGGTGACCTGATGATGGGATCCATGAGTAATCGAGGGAACTCCTCGAAATTTATATGGAAACATATGGTGATTTTGGTTTTATGAGAAGCATCCTAAGCATATGCTACCAAAACGCAAGATTTTGCACCGAGGTATACTATGGTTCCGAAGATACTAAGAGAACTCCGGATTCCTTATAGATACAAGTTTGGGAGTTTAGGCGCTGTTTTAAGAACTGAAAGCATATTATTATGCTACTATGCAAATTGCATTCATCATCATCATTACCAAGTCAGGGTCACCAATGTCACCAAATTCAACTTTATCTCCAGAGCATAAGGCACACATTTGATATTACTTCTGAGAAATTACAGTTGCTTCGATCATGTAACATTCTGTCTCACTTCGCCGAGATATTCTGTAAAACAACCTAATTTCAACCTTTTGCATTGCGTTTAGCGTTCATAGTACAATAACTGTCGTCTGCCGGGTACCGTACTATACAGTGCGAGGCGTGTGCGACAAGTCGAGCGAGAACCCTATTGAAACTAGCCCGGTGACCGGCTACATTAGCACGTCACACGTGTTCACTTCGATTTTTTTAAAATGTATTGTTTAAAATTATCTGCAGGCTGCAGCTGATATTATATTTTGTAAGTGTGACTGTAATAAGATACCTACGTAGAATAATATTATACAGGTGTATTATTCTACGTATAGTACGCGATGGCTTACTGGGTAACTAAAAAGAGTGAAATTATTATTTTTAACAAAAAATTAAAGCCGACTTCCAAGGTAAAAACAATAATAGCATCCTTATAATATGAACTAAAAAGTATAAAATAATTATTCCTATCTAATAGTTATTAATAGATGTCCGAATTTATATAATATAACACCACAATGTGGCCGCTTGGGAGTTGAAGCGTTCGAGACCGGTTTCCTGCACGATATTATTATTTGTTGCTAATACCTAGTTTGTATTTTCGATCGTGGATTCTTGGAAATCTATTGTTATTCTATTGTGTCTCGCTCACCGGTATGCTTGTAACAAGATACGTAGAATAATATTATACAGGTGTATTATTCTACGTACATAGTAGGTACGCGATAGTTTACTACTGATACTGATTGAGGAGCTCAGCAAGCAGCATATTGGTTGCCATGTAGATGGAGTATGTTTCAATAACATAAATTATGCGGACGACATGGTCTTGCTGAGTGCCTCAGTCTGTGGTCTCAAAAAGCTACTTGATATTTGTGAGCGTTACGCAGCGGAGCATGGGCTGATATACAATAGTAAAAAGAGTCAGTACATGGTCTTTCACAGTGGAATCAGAAAGGTGGATACAGTACCGACTATTTTACTAAATGGTGTTCCTTTGGTTAGAGTAGAGGAGTTTAAATATCTAGGACACATTGTGACGTCCACTTTGAAAGACGACACTGATATCGAAAGGGAGCGAAGGGCGCTGGCGGTTAGGGCAAACATGGTTGTCAGGAGGTTTACAAGATGCTCGTTAGAAGTAAAAATAACGTTGTTTAGAGCTTTTTGTACATCCTTCTACACTTGCAGCCTCTGGGCAGCATATACGCAAAGGGCCTACAGCGCCCTTCGCGTCCAATATAATAACGCGTTCAGGATGCTGGTGGGGCTCCCCCGATGGTGCAGCGCTTCGGCGATGTTCGCGTGCGCACGAGTGGACTGTTTCTTTGCCACAATGCGCAGGCGAACATCGTCGCTGGTGCGGCGCATGCGGGGGAGCTCCAACGGCATGCTGGCCGCGCTCTGTGAACGCCCTGATAACCCGTATATCGGTCACTACTGTCGCTTGCATGCAAAATACAGGCCAAAATAATAATTATTTTAATATAATTTATGTAAGTATGTTTTTTCTACAAATGTGACTTTTGTTTGTAATTTTTTGATCTTGTACGGATATGAGTCTGGATACTTGAAATAAATGATTATTATTATTATTATTTTAGTACTAGGTAACTAAAAACTAAAAAGAGTGAAATTATTATTTTTAACAAAAAATTAATACCGACTTCCAAGGTAAAAACAAAAATTACATCCTTATAATATGAACTAAAAAGTATTAAATAATTTTTCCTATCTAATAGTGCCTTTTTCCGAATTCGGCTAAAACTCAACTATTTCTGTACTCAATCTTCATAATTTTGAAGTCGGTGCCAGTTCCAAAAGTTTCAAATATTCTGTCAGAGAACTGAAGATTCATCTGGTACCGACTTCAAAATGATGAAGATTGAGTACAGAAATAGTTGAGTTTTAGCCTTCGATCACTAATATACAAGATACACAATCCGCGGCAAAAAACGACCTCACCAAAAGAGCACCAAACTCAACATTCTGGTGCACTTTTGATTTAGTAGTGCTCGAACGCTCCGCCGGGAAACATGCCTCGGTGCGCGTTTAATAATTGTAGAAATCATACGTCTAAAACCAAAAAAAGGATGGAATTTCATATTTCCGGTAAGTATTAATTTTATCCTAATATATTTCTTACAATTGTATTGTAAATATTGGTATTTCTTTAAGAAATCACCAAAAGACAGTTTTAAAATTAAGTTGTAAATAAATCAACACCAGGTATAAACCATCTCAATTGCGAATACTCATACTAAAGGTACTTATCGTAGTTTATCATGCCCACTTGAAATGTTCGGGTTATAAGCTATGTTTCTGTTCCATTTGATGGAGTCGCTATTACTATTATTTTTTTATTGAGGATTTTTTTCAGGTTTCCTCGAGATCCAGTTAGATGTGGTAATAATATTATGTTCCCATCTTCGATCAAATATAGTTCCCATTAAGGATTTTTAAGTAGGTTAAAAAGTATGGGCGTTGGGTGATGTGAGTTGTCCTTTGTGGCCTATCGGAAAATGTATGTACACTTATGTATATTTTGGTTAATGATAAAATTAGACATAACATTAGAACAACATAATATTACAAGTAAAAAATAATTACTCCTCACTTTATACATTAAACTTCGGAAAAATAAAAAAATGGACTATTAAAATTATTACAAAATACAATCAACAAAAAAAATTTGAACAGTTCGACTCCACTCATACTTCACTTCGCCCTGTTCCAGCGGCGAATTTCGGTCGTAAAATTGGATTTTTTTTTGGCACTATACAAATTTGAACTTAAATCATATACGCGGATGGTTAAATTTAGTATGAAGCGTGCATCGGACGTAAAAATTTTATTGCTTTGTAAACACAAATGTTCATTGTTTTATAAAAAGATCTTTAATAATTACTATAATTAAGGTTGATTTTAGATAAATGTATACTTCATTAAACTCGATTACTCGGGGACAGATTTTCGAGAGGTTTTGTATGAGACTGTGTATCTTGTATATTAGTGATCGAAGGTTTTAGCCGAATTCGGAAAAAGGCACTATTAGGTAGGAAAAATTATTTAATACTTTTTAGTTCATAATATTATAAGGATGTAATTTTTGTTTTTACCTTGGAAGTCGGTTTTAATTTTTTGTTATTGGGCGACCTTCTTTATTTTCATCCGTGAGCATAGACCGCCCACGATTAAGCTCACTGTACCAGTGATAAACAGTGATTTTTGATGGTGCTTCATCTCCAAAAGTTGCGGTGAGTTGAATAAAGCACTGTTGTTGATTTAGCCCACGCCGAAAATCGTAGTAAATCATTGCACGAAAATGTTCACGCGTTAAATCCATGGCAAATGAAGACACGCAATTTTCAAAATGACGCCACAATGGAAAAATAATTGACAGTCACATGAAACAAAATGTATTCTTCAACCAAAGAGTTCTATTTTCAAATGTTGTAATTACTTTTTAAATATTGTTCTTGTAAGTGGCCAGTTCCGGATACATAAATAGCAGCCCTCGTACTATATAATACTATAATTATAGCATCACCATTACAACCCTTATCATGTTTTAAACAAGAGCTCATATTATTATTTATTATTATTTGTACACCTGAGTACCTGCATAGGTGGACTCTATGGTAGACCGTAGCGTGTATGGCTTACAATTTACATTATTATGTAAATTGTAAGCCATACACGCTACGGTTAGGTTTTAATGAAAATTACTAGTTACTACAACATAGTCGGCTCACAAATTCCTATAGGAGGGAATGTATAATATTTTCCCGTGATAGATATTATTCTGAGTCCTTTCTTGCGACTCAAAAGTAGCACAACTGAAATGGTTGGCACTTGGCAGGCAGATACACTTACATTATTTTAACATTGTACCATCAAATAAATTTATTTATAGATAGGCAGATGATGCATCTAAGCCATTCGGTCGGGTTATGTCAATTCAGTGTTCGTTGTGACTTGTCAGCTAGGTTTGATTCACATACCTGAAACCGGTAAATAAACGTGTCGCTACTCGCTAGCGGTCATTGACTCCCTGTCAAAAACTTGTTATTTTCCATATAAACCGCGATTGACAATGAAGTGTCAGATATTGTCAATCGTGGTTTTATATGGAAAATGACAAGTGTTTGACAGGGAGTCAATGACCGCTAGCGATAAGTTAGTCGAGTGGAGTATAGGTCTGTCATCTGCCCATGCATCTACTTCTCTGATAGTACATGCATGCAAAAAAATATAATTATTATTAGTAATCTAAATGTATTTTTGTTACAGACACTTGTGCAGCACATAATTGTCGCGAGAAGAAAGTGAATTATATGTGATGTGTCTATTAAAATATATTTTGACATTAATAAACTATAGAAGAAAATTACGTGAAGGCATCGACTGCTTAACGATTATAACTAGAAAAATGGTGATTAATTTTGTGCTTTTATTGTTATTTTTAGTTTTATTTGTTTAGTGTATTACATTCTGGAATCCACCATGACTATAGTTTGTAGTTTTAACAGTTCTACTACTGATAATAATTGAAATGGAATGGAATGGATGATTATGGAGTATAATAGTAATTAGTGAGTCTATTATTTTGATTCCAGTTTAGATGTAAATTTTTTTTGGAGTGTTATTTTTTAGTATTATTATTTTTTCTGTATCGACATTGTAATGGGTAAACTTGCTATATAAATTTTTGCTTAAATATTATTTTTAAAATGCTTGATAATTAATGTTCAAGTACAGGCCAAATGTTAATTGTAATCTTAATATTTATTTTGTAAGCAAATGCAATTTTTCATTAATATTACAAACTGCGTTCAAAAAGGGATTTATTTGCTACAAAAGGAAAATACAGTTTACAATTTAATAGTGTATTGAAATCGTTTTGTGTTCATTCCCGATTTCGATCTTCTTATAACTATCATCGAAATCGGTACAACACTTAAAATTGAAGGGATACAGACACATTTTAATATTAGTATGGTTTAAAATGCTGTACCTGAAAATTGCATTTGTATATAAGACAAAAATGTTTATTTTAACGATGTTGAAAGACAAATTATCAGTTATAAAGTAAATTAATATTAAGGTATACTATACATATCCACCTTCCAGTTTATGTTGACTGTGCAGTGTGCAGTCAAAAATGACAATAATTAATATATTATACAAGTAACAAAACTGCAATGTATTAGAATACAGTAGCCTCTGAAATAGGCATAAATATAGATACAATAAAGACTAAAAAATGTGAGTGCTTTAGAAATTGTCATAGAAATGTTTAGGTGCAATGTAAGCGGTGACTTGAAAATATCAATAAGATAAATCTTATTTATATTTTCTAAAATATAAATAATGATAAATCTTATATAAGACGTACTGTTGAATACTATCAACTGAAATACGATGATAACTGACAACAGCTAGTGAATTATTTGTTGTATTACTCTGTCTCGTAAACAAAATAGCAATAAGCACAAAATGTTTTGAAGAGGACTAAGTGTTAAAATATGTGATAGGATAAATTATTATAGATGTTTTCAAGTCACTATTGTATAGAAAAATTATAATAATACATTTGTGTGGGAGCAACATTTTTGTCGATAGAGTTACCGATCCATGGCTTATTTTTTCATAGCCTTCCATTAGCCGAAACTAAAATACACTAAGTTATAGGCCAGTACATATACGGAAAGAGTTTCGTTCATTTACCTATCAATGCTAGCTTCTTTCTCTCTCGCACACGAAAATTGATATCACGTTTTCATGTGTTTTTATCTATCCGGCGGCCGCACTGTATTACCTATACTTTGTCTAGTTGTCACACTTAAATATTATCTATATAATTTCGAAATTGTTAAAATGTTTGTCTTAAAATATGTTCTGTATGTCCGTCCCTATTTTCAAATTCTCAACTTTTTCAGGTAACTCTAGCTTGATAAGAACCTATGTTATTAAATAATGTTGAATTCTTAAAATAAATACTTATAATTTGATTTTGTCACTTGTTTAACTATTTCTTGATAAATCCCCTTTTATGTTCTCATATTATCCCCTAGGCATGTTCTATTTATGCCATACTTGAGACACGATTCCGACAACTCTGTCGGAAAATATTCGTAAAGTCTGCGGCCTTTTAAATATCACGATCACAATGAGTAGAAAATGTCTATCCGCCTGAGCCCAGGAGCCCATGGGCCATGTGTATTATAGAGGTCAGTGGCCACTGGCCATGATCTAATTCTAAGCGGTTCTGTGTCGGTTATCTATCATGGCTGTAACGTTGACAGTTACTATTGTAAAGGCTTTATAACTGCGGATCGAATATTTGAATGTTCGAGAAATTTAAAACGACACAGATTTTTTCACGAAATTCAAGTTCCAAACCACCTACTATTGTTTTAACTCGCAAGCTGAGGCTGTGAGACTCAATCTGACTCGATGAGTTTCTAAAATACTTAGTAACATAGAATATCATTGGTGAGACTAATCAGTAGGTAATCACTGCCACTAATCGTACACCTCTATGATCCAGTGGATTAGAGCGTTGCTCTTCACTCGGAGGTCGTGGGTTCGATTGCCGCGTTGGAAACTTGTTATTGCCATGTTTGTTTAGGACAATGCAGGATGATCACCTGATTGCCTGACAATTAAGTAGTAAGATGATCCATGCGTATATTAGCCTTGGAAGTCGGTCCTGCGCCTGAGCTCTCGCAAAGGTACTCTGTAGCTCTCGCCAGTCGTGTTGGCCGTCTGTCCTACTTGTTATGTTATGAGAGTAAAAGGAATAGAATATGCTCTTGTATACTGCGCGCACACTTGGGCACTATCAAATTACTAGAAACCGGCCACCGTCATGCCACTAAACCGGCACTTCGTGATGATGATGTTGTTTGTGATGTCTGATGATGATGGATATGAAATTACTTTTCTTGGGAATCTCCCTACTCATCCCTGTGGATGCACCGGGTGCAGGCATGCGCTATGAACAGCGTCCATATTGATTGTGCAATGTGCATCTGGGAATTGCGTCGTTTATTTGTTGCTAGATGTAAATTTCGTACGCTATCGGCCTGTTTCACCACTTCCTGATAAGGTGCCGGATAGGCTATCCAAAACTTATTTGACTCATTCTCCATACTTTCTCTATTAAGTTAAGTTGTGGATAGACAATCCGGCACTTATCAGGAAGTGGTGAAAGAGGCCCTATGTCTTTTTATTCAAAGTGTCATCACACCGGCAGTAGTGCTTTCCCTTCAGTTCTTTGACTTTCAGTCATTGCAACTTTGTGCTGTCTCCCGCTTTTTACGGGGAGGGAAAACTGTATACTTCCTACTCCTACTATCTTCTGATTAATTTCGTTGCGGGTCGAAAAGACAGCATTAGCATGTCCCTCGGGTTCCCTGAGATGATACCAAAGGGTTTTCGTGGTTGGATAGTGGATACCGCTGTCGATCCTGGCGACACAGGAGATAAAGCGGTGGGAATGTGTGGTAGACCAAAGCCCATCTTTAATTGGTTCATCGATTGAAGCTTGAAGAGGTGACAAACAGGCATGCTTTTGGAAAAACAAAATAGAGACTAATAAGGTTGTAGCCCGCGACTTTGTGATATTATCATCATTGTCATCATCATCATCACCGTCATCATCCGCCTATTGCCGTCAACGGCTGAACGTTGGCCTCCCCAATGAGCGCCAACCATCCCGCATCACCATTTGTGATATAAAGTTGGATAATAATGCTAGGTGATACCCATCGCTACTCGAAGTCCGGACCGAATATCTGGTTGGTAATTTGGTATATTTGCGGCAATCCGACTGTATGTCATATTTTTATAGACTCTTACCACTAGGCGAATCAAATACCACTTGTGCCTAGGAAGTTATAGGAGTGGCAAGGGCAACTACCCGTTGCCCAAATTATTTGAACTGTCTTGTCGAGGAGTTGCTTGTATCTATTCGCTTACCAAATTGTGTAGGATCCAGATACTTTTCATCTGAGTATGTATAAAAATAGATACACTATTTCTATGTTGTAAGCTGACACCATTTCAATACGGATGTTCTGGAGCTGGAGACGAAGCAAAAATAGACCTAGCAGAGACATTTGATATTTTTTAATGTAACTATTGCGTCAGAGGATCTAAGTATTAATGTTCTTTGAAGTGCTTGAAATGCGCACTAAATATTACCAGTAGCCTTTAGGTTAAGCTTCGATCATAATAGCCATAAACTGTACTGTCTTCAGTAAATACTTAAAAACTTGACTAATTTAATGTATCAATTAGGATAAACTTATACTTAAATCCATAAAGGGTCGTGAGTGCAAGAGTTATGACTTATGTGAGTTATGTCCAATGATATTATATAAAAAAACTCAAGTTGAATATCATTGGTTATGTCTCTCAGTTCAGTCGTCAAAGGATTGGTGTGTGAATGAGAAAGGCAGCGTGTTCATGTAATCTTACATAATCAGACTTGGTACAAATAGTTTATTGGTTAAACAACAAGAATACATAGTATTCTTCCATCTCATAATCCGTCGTTTGGCGACGCAAACGTAAAGAGACAAAGTTAATATATAGATCTATATTTCATTACGAATAAATTAAAAAAATGGAAACGATAAAATTACATAGAAATATATTGTCAGTCCGCTGGTGGGCGCGAACCGTGGCCGGGGTGGTCTGTACAGTCGGAGTTTACGCGGCCTCGCCGCCCTCCTCGTCCTCGGCGCTGGCGGTGAGCATGGAGATTAGCTTGGTGGTGTCGATGTAGCCTTTGTCGTCAATGTCCATCTGGTCGTACGCCTCGTCGACCTCGTCGGCGGAGAACTTGTCGCCCCAGGTCATGAGCGCGTGCCTCAGCCGCTCGGAGTCGATCTTGCCGTCGTTGTCGAAGGTTTTGAAGGCGGCGATGACGACGTCGTCCTCGTCTGAGCCTCCGGACATGCGGTTGGCGAAGAGGGTGAGGAGCTGGGTGAAGTTGATGGGGCCGGACGCTTCGCCGACCATCTCATCGAGTTCCTTCTCGGAGGCCAGCCTGCCGAGCGAGTCGAAGGTCGCGCGGAGGTCGTTCTTGCCGATGATGCCGTCTTTGTCGTGATCCATTAGCTGGAAGGCCTGGGAACAAACAAAATGGTGGTTAAACATTTGCACTTTAGGTTTCTACAGAGGAACGGCAAATACAACTGCAGTCGTCAACGTCGACAAGTGGCGACGGCTGCAGTTGTATCTGCCGTTGGCAAGTGCTGTTCGTCTGTAATAAGTCATAGTCTCCATGTAACAGAGGCTTACGAGTCTACTAATATATAGAGACAGCAAATAAACTGACACCACATAAATCCAGGGCTACTAAGTAACGTTGCCCCTCCTTCGAAGCTAGAACAGCCCCCTAGACAACTGGCAAAACGCTAACGCTAACTAACGCTACAAAATGTATGGATTTGACTTTGATTTGACATTAGTATTCGCTAGCGAAGCGATGACTTATGTCATTTCTAAGGGGGTTCGATTTAGATGCGGATTCCACCTACCTCTTTGAACTCAGCGACCTGCTTCTGTGTGAACATAGAGAACACATTCGAGCCGGTGCGCTTGGCCTTGCGGCTTCCGCGAGACGCGCGCTCCTCCTCTGCGGGTGCGTCTTCCTTCTTCTTCTTCTTTACCTTCTTTTCCTTATCCGCCTGTGAAGAAAATGGAAATTAGTGACGAAGGAATTGAACAGGTTCTAGCCTAACTTGCGTTCTCTCCATTCTCCAATTGCTCGCGATCAATGTCTTGCGCATATTGTTGCAAACAGCTTCGCAATCATGGCTATCCATGGCCTAACAAAAATATTGTCTTATTTTCAGGTCTAAGCAAGGCGTACCTATTTGTGTACAAAGTATTTTTTTTTTAATTTGGTGAATTATTGGACTTGATTTTACTTTATGTGATGTGATTTTATTTGATATTTTCTTCTTTTTACCATTTTATTTATTTTTTAGTGTCTTATATTATGTCTCAAAAATATTATGTCTTATTTTCAGGTCTAAGCAAGGCGTACCTATTTGTGTACAAAGTATATTTTTTTTAATTTGGTGAATTATTGGACTTGATTTTACTTTATGTGATGTGATGTTATTTGATATTTTCTTCTTTTTAACCGACTTCCAAAAAACAAGGAGGTTATATGTTCGGCTGTGGATATTTTTTTTATTTTTTTTTTATTATTTTTTTTTGTATGTTCAACGATTACTCCGCCGTTTGTGAACCGATTTTCGAAATTTTTGTTTTGTTGTATTAGGTTTCACTCCAATTTGGTACCATGTTCACAAAAGTGGTGACCTGATGATGGGATCCATGAGTAAACGAGGGAACTCCTCGAAATTTATATGGAAACATATGGTGATTTTGGTTTTATGTGAAGTGTACTAAGAATATGCTACCAAAAAGTTAAATATTGGGTCTAGGTATACCATGGTTTCGAAGATGCTGAGAGAACTCCTGACTCCTTATAGATACGCGTTTGGGAGTTTCGGCGTTGTTTTAAGAACAGAAAGCATATGCTACTATGCAATTAATATTCATCATCATAATCATAATCATCATCATCGTCATCATCATCATTACCACGTCGTGTTAAGGTCACCAATGTCTCATGGCACAGAATAGATAGTAGTACTGCAAGGCATAGGTATGGATATACTAACTCGTAATAATAATTATGTATTGTTACATAACAACACCTGTTTGTTTAATATACGGCGGTCGGCGCTACAGAGGCGACGGTGTCGCGCGGGCGGCGCGTGGCGGCAAACGACAGATATTTTACTACTTTATATTATACAGATCGAATACTTTACTAACTACTGTTCACTTCACTGATAATATATTATTTTGTGAGTGTGAGTTGTGACTCTTAATGTAAAGAAAAGACGTCTACGTCTTACGCCTAAAACTGGTCTTATGGTTCTGTAGGGTTACCCTGGGACGTTAAACCCTCTGGCGTAATATCAATTAAGACAACCAGTGAGTGTGAGCGAGAAGAAAAAATTATTGAAGCGAATTAGTTATATCAAATGCCGTCGAGTAAGCGATACCGCGATGCAGATGCTTAACAACGACATCTGTTGTTGAATTGCGGAACTAAATTTTCTTAGAAAATATAAAGTTTACAAATCTCAACACTTAACAAATTGTAATAAAATACGTAAAATATACGCGAAGGTTAACGTACTAGTGTAACTAAAAAGAGTGAAATTATTATTATTTTTAACAAAAAATTAAAACCGACTTCCAAGGTAAAAACAATAATAACATTAATATGAACTAAAAAGTATTAAATAATTTTTACTATCTAATAGTGCCTTTTTCCGAATTCGGCTAAACCTCAACTATTTCTGTACTCAATCTTCATAATTTTGAAGTCGGTGCCAGTTCAAAAAAATTTAAATATTCTGTCAGAGGACTGAAGATTCAGCTATCTGGTACCGACTTCAAAATAATGAAGATTGAGTACAGAAATAGTTGAGGTTTAGCCGAATTCGGAAAAAGGCACTATTAGATAGTAAAAATTATTTAATACTTTTTAGTTCATATTAATGTTATTATTGTTTTAACCTTGGAAGTCTGTTTTAATTTTTTGTTAAAAATAATAATAATTACCATTTTATTTATTTTTTAGTGTCTTATATTCAGGTCTAAGCAAGGCGTACCTATTTGTGTACAAAGTATTAATTTTTTTTAATTTGGTGATTTATTGGACTTGATTTTTATGTGTTGTGATGTTATTTGATATTTTCTTCTTTTTACCATTTTATTTATTTTGTAGTGTTTTCAATTTGCCTTAGGAATTTTCATCTAATTAGATACCTATTATGTAATAACTGCGCAATTTCTTTGAATAAGTTGAACTTATTCCAATATTCTTTTGTTTCTTCTATGATTATTTACTTTATTCTTGCCAGAAAATCAGTGGAATTAAAATTGGCTTCGTTATTGAAATCGTATTAATTCTATTTTCGATTCCTCGTTCCCTTTTCAGAGCCGCGCGGATACAAGTTATATTTGGCCCGTCTTCCATTACATTTCGTTTGGTTGCGTAAAACGTTATAAATAGAAATCGGTGTCCTATTTCATGTTAGTGAATTTTTAAATTTCTTATAACTGTACAATTTAATTCTTTGTTCATGAAAAGGTGATTATTATTTATTTTTCTTAACTTTCTGAGTATACTTTGCTTCAATAACGACGCGGAATTATTTTCTGTCCAATATGTTTTACAAAACCTTCTCGATATTTGTTTATGGACTTTTAAAAGTTACAAGTTAAGAAATCTGAATATTATGTTAACCTGTAAACAGCTATAGGTACCTAATTTCAAGAAATTTCCATGGTAAATAATTATTGCATAAGGTCTGTTTATCGAGGCCTTTAAGTATTTAATTTAATACTATCATCTTCTTTAATTGGTTCATTTTTAATTTGATCTAAGTATTACATTTTTATTGTTTTTATTTCAAATTCACCTACATTTTCAAAATCTATTCATCTGTTAATTATATAAATCACATCATCAATTTAAGTATTGTGGACTGAACCGTTTTAAAAACTTGGCCTACATTTTACGGCTTTGTTTGACAAGTCACACTATTTTCTTTAGTTAAATTTTCACTTTCATTATCTATTTAGTTTTATTTATTACTGATGTTTAAGAAGTAGGCCTACATTTCACGGCTTTGTCGAGTCACATTGTGTACTATTTTACTACTCCTCTCACTTCCACTATCACTGTCACTGCACGGCACTGCACTCACCATTGTGTGTTCTGTTGGTTCGACGGAAGAGAGACTGTACCGTTCGGCAGTCCCACCCTGACTCTGAGTCTCGGCGCTTGCAGAAACATCCTAGCCTCCCATCCCCACCACTCCCGTTGTCTCCCTGCGCGTGATTCCATATATAGCTCGCCAAATAATAGCATCGGCCGCCTCACAACGTGCCTGTACGCTAGGATGCTCGGTGGCGTTTTTATAAATACTCGCAGGTGGTTGCCAAATCGATTTCCGATGCGTCAAAGACCCCGTCGGCTGCTGGCCGGTTAAACGTAGATGAAACTTGTACTTTGTATCATTTTGTATGACGCAGAGGTTCGCACCTCGTTCAATACAAACTCTTGGAAGTAGGACTTAATTTCGGCGTGTTGTGCTGATTATTAACTGACTTAGCAGACACAATATACATAATATATTCCCTAACATGATTGATGGAATTAAAAGGGAATAATATTGTTATTCTTCTAAGTGGCCACTGGCCTACTTGGCCTTTAGTGGTCAATGGTCAATGATCGTCGTCTTGAGTCTTGACTCTTGACAGCTTTGCAATCAAGGTTTATTTTAAATCATAGACATCATGGATAATGATGATAATAATAATATGATAATCATCATCATCATCGTCCTATAAGTCCCCATGTCCGACGTCGTTTGTACTTTGTGTATGATATAGCCGTAATTCATGCCAGTTATCATAGTATTGCTTTTAAGTTTTAGCTTGACGTAAACCTTATCATTGCCACAGAATATATTATTATATTAGTTGTCATTGCCATGATCGAACTCAATTGTGCGATAAACAGCTTCCCAATCATAATTATCCATCAGTAATCACTAATCACACCCAGCATGGTCCTTATCATTGCCCGCTACTTCGCATTACTATTGGCTATCTATAATCTCCTAAGGGTCTACACAGACGGAGCGTTTGGCTTGCAGTTCTATTGCAGTCGTGTCAACTGCATTCAAACTGCAATCCAACTACAATTTGCAGTTGCATTGCAGTTGAAATGCAGTCCGTCTGTATAGACCCTAAGTGGAGACACGCCTTAGCTTATTGGAAATTAATAAGCACTAATTTCCATGACACTTTCCTCGCGCGGAGTGACGGGCCGACCCAGTTAATGGTCTGGGCGGCTGGCAGGATATTTCCGTCCCCTGACTCACGACGGCCGAATAACTCCTTTGTAATCCACACCCTCGCATGTGGTAATGGAAAGTATTAAAAGAAGTCAGCTAAAATGCTGAAGAAAATGTCTTAGTTTTAGGATTTCCGTTATTAGTTGAAAAGAAAAGTAGGAATAAGTCAACAAACACGTTTAATACATGTAGGTATTAGCTAAAACTTAAATGAGGGCTCGACGTGTCGTCACACCTTGACTGACTGATGATAATACATCTACATATTAAAAATAAAAATTACTATGCTGAAGCACAAGCCAATAGAAGTGATAGTTTTTCCGTAAAGTGTACCACAAAATGTACACTTTACGGAAAAACTGTTCTTTTTTTATTATTATGAAAATTGGGGCCGTCTATGGGCTTTTCACCCATATCCTTTTTTTTTTTATTTATTCTATAGGTTTTTCGCACGGATAATTGAAATAATATTATTAAGTAATTTTAATTAATTGTAGTTCATAACGCCATGGATTTTTTGACGTGACAACGTCTTAAATTAGGTTGCGGCTGGGAGTCACTTATGAAAAAGTGTAACGCTCGGTAACGTTACGATGAGTCACCGAACGAGAGAGAGGCCCGCCGAATGCCTTGCGTCTCTCTCCCACACGTTGTCACGTAAAATCTTCGCCCGTAAAACCGACTTTACAGGCAACCATTTTTTTTTTTTATAATAATAGAATAGAATATAATATATTATACATATCATAAATAAATATATATTTATTGTTTTATAAATTATATAATTATAATGTTAGTGTTTTGAACGGTGTGGTCCCAGTGTGGCGGCCAGTAGATCCGACATTTCCGATTTCCTTAGATATTATGCTGCTCCACCCTTTGTCTTTAGATGTTGTGACATTGGCTTGGTGGAGAGGGGTCACTCAAGCTGGGTGGAGTTTCTAGGGTGTTAAAAAGATATCGTTCTGTGCCGAATCTACCAGATGCCAGCCAGTGGAGTCTGGGGTCCACACTTGGATTTTAACAATCTATTTATGACTAAGTTAGTGTTATTAGGTTTACGTTTTATTAGGTATTTTTTTTTGCCGACCTCTGGGGATCACAGGTCACGACCCGCTATGTGGCTTAGGACTTTGTCGTTCCTGTCTTTTATAGCCATTTTAATGTTATAATCTTTTATGTGTTCGGTTGACAGTTTGGAAAAACTGGTTGTGGGATATACTAGGGCTCGCTTCGCTCGCCCTGATAATTATTGAGGTTTGGTATTTATAACTAAGTATTTCTTTTTCGGCTGGTGGTGAAAGGAAGTAAATTATCTTGTTTCTATTCACTTAATCTCATTGAAGTACCCTATTATTGAGGTTTGGTCGTAGAGCTGTCGTAGGACTTAGGAGTGATCCTGACTCTATACGTCCCTAGAAACATTTTCTCTTGCCTTATTCTTTCTCTCTTTCTTATCATAGGTACAAATTATAATATAAATGTATTATTTTCATAATTTCAGCAGAAACATGATACATTTTTTTACATTAAGCCAACGGAAAGACTAAACACAGATCACCTTTGAGGTGGTCGTTTTCTTGTGATTAGTACCACGGTAAAAATACCGTAGCTTATGTCAGTATGTCATAATTTTATGTATTTTATTGTTATATCTATCATATTATGTTGTGTCATGCCTTCCACACATTCTCATCATTATTCTTACTGCTATTTACCTACTACTGCTACTGATTATAGTGGCACAGGCCGCTAAGATCGAAAGTGGGTGGACAGTGGTAACCAAGGACCCCTAAAGCCCTTTACACTCCGTAAAGGACTCTTGGACACACGGTCCAAAGGATAAGCTATCACAACGCAATTAAGCAGAATATAATTACAGAATTTTGAAAACACCTATTTAAAAATTTCAAAATGTTATACTTTGTAGCCACTCACAGATTACGTGGCTTTCTATTGGCAATAGAATTTTTAAAACAGATTATATTATAAGTATAATATAACAAACTTTATTTCTTCATAGTAGAAGGGACTGTTTGTGTTGTTTTTTTCTTGTGGGAATTTTATTAGTTAGTAAGGTGTTCGCTGTCCCCTAGAAATTTTAATAGGGGTTCGTGGAGCCGAAAGTTTGAGAAACCCTGGTCTAGATTAAAATTACCACCTCTGTTACTACCAATTACCACTGCGGGTCTATAATATGAGTACTGACAATATTGGGGTCTGTTAAAAGACAAGAATAAAAACGTTTTACGAGTAGGTATGCAAAAATAATATGTGCTGTTATAGAAGTTGTAGTTGATTTGCCCACCTCGTAGACTTCAAGCTTTTTTCAGACATACATGATACATCATACACTATGGTTTCCTCGCTACCTTATCCTTCAGCAAATTGAAAATGTACACACATCCCCAATTCAGGATCAGGTGTGCCATACGCCGGTTCTTCTCGCCGGGTTAGTTCCCGAACCGGTGGTAGGCATCATGTAGACTTTCAGAAAATATTTGCAAAAATTTATTCTGAATAAAAAAATTTGAGTTTGAGTTTGAGTTTGAGTCTATCAAAGCAACCAAACCTTTAAGACCTGGGATGATCAGTAAGTATTACCATCAATATGCCAGGGGACTTGTTTAATTGTTTAAAATATTCCAGATTCATCAATAATCCGGTTTTACCGCCAAAAACATCCTCAAGTATGCGCGTGCGCATCTTTCGTCTCTCTCGCACTCTACCCGTCTCAGCTAAGTTACACCGCCTTTCACTTGACATTCTATGTGAAATAGTGGTGTGTGACGCATGGTAAAATGTAATGATAAACATCAAAATATGTTCAATTCTATCATACCAAAGCTTCTGTGTATAATTTTAGTGCTAGTTTTAGGTAAGTTTTAAAAAATTCACTCACTTATGTTACTTGCAATATTCTTATAAGATCCGCGTTTAAGTTTTCTTATAAAGTTTTATTCAATATTAACAGTTTTATCATTTATGATTTTTATTTAGAAAGTACATATAGGTAGACTACTGCTTAAAATAATAAATAAAGACAGGCTGTAAGCTGTAACTATGGACAATTTTAAACTTTCTTAATTTAAATCTTAGTTTGTCCAAATTGTGTTAGTAAACACCTGTTTTGATATAATCATGATTTAAAACCTTATGTCATAGAAAATATGAGCTAACATAGAAATATTTTAGCTCTATTTACGTATAACGTAAGAAAATGTTTAACATCCCTTTCTTTACTTAAAGTTTATGATGTTATATTTTACTGAATTTATATTTTTTAAAACATTTTGGCTTTTCCTATTACTCACTTTAGTATTGGCAGTTACTTACAATATCACGGACGTGAAACCTTTTCTCACTGAAGGTCGACTTCTCTTGGTTTTATTTATTTACTAGATGCCTCGGTAACTGCAAATTTGGCTCCTATCAAATATCTGCTATTATGAATTTGTTAAAGTCTTTAATTGTCTTTAAGTTTAAAACAGCTGAGCCGATTTAGATGAAATTTAGTAAGGGGAAAAGTCGTTACACATGATAGCTTTTTATTTTTTTCCGTAAAATGTACCTACGGTTCTCGAGCGCTAACAAAGTTGTGTTCACAATCTCGTACAGCGTATCATGAAACTTAACAACTAAATTATATTCTAATATATATATATATATATATATATATATATATATATATATATATATATATATATATATATATATATATATATATATATATATATATATATATATATATATATATATATATATATATATATATATATATATATATATTATATATATAGTATATACCTAATAATTACACAACCATTTACATTCTAATATACAAATAATAACTAAAATATTGTTATAAACTAATAAATACTCTATACTTATTCATAATAATCTACTGAACATACAAAATTGTGTGAGTACAATGATATTCAACTAAATACAGATCTGTTACGTTCATACTATTTTCCGGCTTAAATTGCTTCCGAACAATTTTCAAATTCATTTGTCAAATTTGACAGCTAAGTGAAACAAAAGATACGAAATGAGATTTACATAAAAGAGACAGACTATACAAAAGACGGGTCAATTGGCCCGTATTTAATGGCTTCACAACGCGCGCGGTAGTAACATATCTGCTTTGAGTTTTTTTTATATAATATAGTAAAATTTTTTTTTTTTATTTTTTATTTTTTTTTTATTAAATAAGGGGGCAAACGAGCAGACGGGTCACCTGATGGTAAGCAACTACCGTCGCCCATGGACACTTGCAACATCAGAAGAGCTGCAGGAGCGTTGCCGGCCTTTTAAGAGGGAATACGCTCTTTTCTTGAAGGTTTGCAGGTCGTATAGGTCCGGAAATACTGCTGGTGACAAAATAAAAATAAAAAGGAGAATGATGACGTAATTTGCGATGACTGAATTGTCATATCAATAAAGCCAGCTGTACACTCTCGCCGAGACACAGCGAGGCGGCCCGAGTGCGAGAGTGTAAATGGGTGCGCTCGCCTCGTCTCGCCTGTCTCGGACCCTCTCGGTCCGTTGTCGGTATTTTGCGCCCGAGACAAAGGGTCTCGCGAGGAAAACGAGCGCACTACTGTACACTCTCGCGTCTTTCAGTACTAGTCCCGCCGTTAGACAGTGTAGAACAGAAAAATAACAATAATAAACGTCGTTATTAGTCATTATCTGTGAGAAATATAATTAAATATGATTATAAGGGCCTGTTTCACCGCTTCCTGATAAGGCTATCCACCATTTAATTTGACAGATGAAGTATGGAAAATCTGTCAAATAACCCTATCGGGCACCTTATCAGGAAGCGGTGAAACAGGCCATCAATCTTTGGATTACAGTGATATCTTTCGATGCATGGTGAATGTTGAATGGTCGTTTTCGTCCATATTCCCCCTTGCCCAAGTGCGATCATGTACATTCTAGCTTAGTTGAATCGCAGTTATGAACTCAGAGAATATGGACGAAAACGACCATTCAACATTCACCATGCATCGAAAGATATCACTGTAATCCAAAGATTTATAATCATACTAGCTGTCCCGGCAAACGTTTCTTTGCCATATTAAGTATATAAAGTATTTTTTTTAAATTTGGTCGAAGCGCTAACTGTCGGACAGACTAAAATTAAAATCCGAATTCGAATATTATTTAAAATTTGACACTGCGATGGCAGCCGACTGTCGGATCCAATGTAAAACATTCCAAAATCAACAACTACTAATAAATTAAAAATTAATTAAAAAAACATTGTCCAGCGGACAAAATTGTGAATCTAAACCATTCCCAGATCCCCTTGAACACACACAAAAAATTTCATCAAAATTGGTCCAGTCGTTTAGGAGGAGTTCAGTCACATACACACGCACACAAGAAATATATATATTAAGATTTAATTTTATTTTTTTTAATTTTTTTTATTAGCCGGCTTTAGGTTTGTAGATGATTTTGAATTTTTCTTCCAATTTACAGATTTAGTTCAATAGACAATAATAATATTATAAAACTGTTCACAGAATCAAATGCTCTTGTCCTCCGAGCGTATATCTCACAGCATGGATTACACGGAGAAATATTGTTCTCATATAAAAACGAATCCACCATAACCATCAAGACCAACCTGCAACCGACCCTGCAGTACCCCGATGGAGTTTGGAGGTGGACTATCCACGAATTTCCAGTAGATTATAGAGACCTATCCAACGAGAGATGCTCACAAGAATATCTGGGAAAGGAACTCATAGATCTGACAGAGGAGCTAGGCTACCTCATCGTACCGGGCAAGGACCATGCTGAATTTGAAAGCAATAACGTGCTGACTGGTCCAAATGGGCTATGGGGTAAGAGTTTGCTGCTGGAAACAGCAGAGAGGGATAGAACAATATGTGCGTCTCTTTTCGCATCGGAGATGAAACACGAGATGAACGCTGAAGCAAAGTTTTCAGCGCCCGTTGCCGGTACTCTTAACTTCAAATGGGTGCATGCTCCAGGATTCGAAGACTCATATCTTCATGCAGATTTGTACCACGTCAAAGCTACAAAAGATTCGGAGTTTACTCAGCATAAGTGGAAGCTTTTCGTGACTGACGTTTTCGATTCAGATAAAAGTAACCATGAGGATAACTGTAATGTTCTCCAAGCTATATTCGATCCTGGGAATAGCCCAGATGGGATGAGCGTTGGAGACCTAGACAGCAGGTTAGGTCTCGTCAAAATAGCGACAGATGCCAACGTGAAGAAGGTGAAAAAGTTGTACAAGAATAACGTGTTGAATACGCTCAGAAGTGACATAGATGAGTCCAGAAGGAGCCTGTATGTTGTGATATATGATAATACTCTGATGGATAGTTTCCTAGCTTGCGCTAAGTTAAGACTGACGCCTCCAAAGAACGCTGTGTAAGTTACCATTGGCCTCAAATAATTATTATTTGCATAAGATTTAATTAGATAACATCAATATTGTTTCAGGCAACAATAAATCACTTTCTTTGATTCTTATGTTCTTTTGAATTCAATTACAGATCTATTAGGCATATAATCTTTATTATATGACCGCGATGGTTGAAGATGTTTCGTTAGAAATATAAATAAATAATTTTTATAGATCTCTCATCAACATGGACGGTATTCGTGGCACCGTCAACTTCACCCAGCGCTCGCCCTACGATCCCACCTGGGTGGACTTCAATGTGGAGGCGTCTGATAAGGACTACGAGTCCAATCTGCGCTTCGTCAGCTCCATGCTCCAGTACAGCATCAGGGAACTACCTGCGAAGCTCATTGATGCTACCCACTGGACTACAGTATGCAATACGACGGGCGGAGTGTACAATCCAACTGATATTAGGCTGACCGATGTGCCACCAGCAGGTATGTTGTAAACTAGAGATGTCACGAATATTCGGCAATTATTCGGTATTCGGCCTATTCGGCTTCTTTTTTTGCTATTCGGTATTCGGCCGAATAATACGTACTATTCGGCCGAATACCGAATACCAAACCATGTTAAAAACACGTCATATTCCTCAAAATTATGTATTTATTTACAAATTACAACACTTTGGTAAATTAAAATTGATCAGTGATAACTGATAAGTTGAGATGGTTAAAAACAAGCTTTTCACTATTTTTTGGTAGCAAACGATTAGCTGTACGCTTTTTATCGTAAATGTTACCAGCCTCAGAAAATTAACTTTCGCTATAAACGTTACTTCCAATAGATAAACTTTGGCAAATTTCGAAAGGTTTGGGTGTTGTTTTTCGTTTGCTAATCATCACTTTTAAGGATCGGCCTTCTGATCTAGACGAATTGTTTTCAAATAAAAATCCAACTCGTTTGACGCAAATGACTCGTTTAAAACGGAACCAGGAAAACAGGTTGCGACTTGTCTTAATCCAGCTACCGCGCCCCCGAAAAGTATATAGTATTTTGTGCCGAATATTCGGCGCTTCGGCCGACAGCGTTGCCGAATATCCGGTATTCGCTATTCGGCCCATTCACTATTCGTGGTATCCCTATTGTAAACCAGTGTTTTTCAAATTTATTTATGACGCGACATGACAAAATATTTCACGATCCCCACTGGCTTTTCTTATTATCATGTACCTATGTATTTTTAAAAATTTCCTTCTGTTAAATTGCATTTTTAATCTTTATTATTTTTTACTAAAATAGTCCTTTCAATTTTTGGCGACCCCCCTACAGAAGCTTCGCGACCCACCACGGGGTCGCGACCCACAGTTTGAAAAACACTGTTGTAACTTGTAAACTATTAAGAAAGGAAGGGTTAAGATTTTTGCGCAGTCTGTTCTGGTGTAGCAGCTAAACTAATCCGAATAAGGTGTTAATGTAATATCAAATATGTAAGTATTCTTAATAATAACCTAGTGTCCTATAGGACCTTTGGCTATACAGTTTACTTTAAATACTTACTAATGTTATAAATGGGAAAGTGTTTTTGTCTATCTGTACGCTCAAATAGCTGAACCGTTTTAGAAGCGGAAAATAGCTAATTTAAACTCGGGAAAGGACATAGGTTAGTTTATAAACCAACAAAATTCATGGTTGACAAATATCTATGCGAACGAAATTAGGACAACTTTTTATATTTACAGAAAAGCTATAAAATCTGTAAAAAGGCATACACAGTCGTCATTTTACGCCTGCAAAGATTCTTTAAATAACTTTTGGCCTCAAAAGTCCAGTAACGTTATCAAAATTATGTATGTTTGTTTGAATTCCATTGACGCTATTCACGAAGGTTTGTTTGCGTTTGGCGGCGTGCCAGGCCATAAACATAGTGAGATGTATCTCGACTCTCGAGTTTAGAGATAATATCCTCTCATTGTCAGATATAGTATTTATTAACCTTATTTTAATCCTTCGATCGCGTATTCTTGGAAATCTATTGTTATTCTATTGTTGTCGCGATCACCGGTGATCTTATGAGGCTTGATAGGTTAAAGATGGGCGACAAAACCAGTACTTTAGTATAGCCGCCATGAAAACGCTTTATATCTCCAGCAGAAATTAGAACGGACTAAGTAACAGATTGGAAAGCTGTTACTTGTACCAGACGTCTGTAAGGTTTTCTTTTGGTGAGGACATTAAAATTCTGATGTTGCGAATTGCTATTTGCCATTGCATCTGTAGTTTTCAGGTTTTGTTTAAAAAACTTATTTAAACAAAATTATGTTTCGGTATACTTATTCTCAAAGTCTTCCTGGACTCATACTCTATATTGTAGGTAGGTACTTATATCGTATATCATTGATCTTTGCCGTGCTACATTAGGAATTGATTGTACTTATTAGTTATTGTAACTCGGGAGCCCAGAATTAGAAAAGGATACAATAGTTATTTTCATTAAACAATTTGTTTGCTGAACCATGTCATTTTCGTAATTGTAATACCAAAACTCCCACCATACGAGTATAAAACGTTTTACCGCCGTAATGTATTTCTGTGCAGAGCTACTGCACGTTTTATAATAGGTTTTACTCAGGTAGAGATATTGAAGACATTTTTTAAATAAAAACATCCGAGATTTGTAGGCTTTTATCAAACGAGTATTTTAAAACTGAATAATGAAAATTGTTAATTACATTTATGGTACTGAGTAGTTACAGTGAGTAATTAGTGCGTTTTGTGAGTGATCAGATCATTGTAACTTGTATTTAGATTTAGTTTAAATATTGTTTGTTGTTACTGACTGATGAGTGTTGTTGCTTTTTTGCTTATTCTCATGTTCGAGTTTAACATCAGCTGTGCATGTTACATAATATTGATAATGCTTACTTTTCTTTTTAAGTTTTCACATATAAATATATACTTATGTGAAAACTTTATAATTGGCTTTATGTTTCTATAATTGTTATCTTAGATAATTTTTGAAAAGCTGTTAGTTTTCTGAATAAAATAAAATAGGTAATTCATAGGTATAATCATTTGGGCATAGAGGTAAGTATTATGTATGAGTAATAAGGTTGACAAAAAACTGTACCTAACAATATCTATTATCTAGTTATTGCGCAAAGTTTTAAACAGTAGTAAATAATGGGTTTAGAATGCAATAAGTACTTTCTACGTCTGCCTCTAGTCAGTTATTACACAATTCGTACCATAACTGTAATAAGTATAGACGACGGATTTTCTAGTGCGGGCAATCATACTATTATTATTAGTTGTTACCTATAATTGTCGTTAAATGATTGTAAAGTGAAACGTTATCCGTTAAGTTGTAACTTCCTCATAATTATTGTTACTAGTTATAGATACTGTAGGTGGGTAGTCGGTACTCGGTACTTGATTCTGCTAATAAATCTTTAAAAAATAGTTTTGATACTATACGAGTATAACCCAAGAGCCAGCGACTGCCAAGTTTTCAAATATCAATATGATATTATGATAATAATCACGAACTAAGTCATATTCTTTTTTAACATGATCCATTTATGTATAACTAGATGACCCCCGCAACTTCGTTGCCCCAAAATTCTTTTATCGCGCGGGAACCGAAAAATTTTCGGGGATAAAAAGTTTCCTATGTCCTTTCTTGGGACTCAAGGTATCTTTATATCAAATTTCAGCAAAATCGGTTCAGTGGTTTGGGCGTGAAGAGGTAACAGACAGACATACAGACACACTTTTGTAATATTAGTATGGATACAACTTATAACTTTAATTCATATTTCCAGGTCTAAGCACCCAAGACCAGTATCCTGTTGGCGATCTTCTAGGCAAGTACAAGGGTAGAACAGAGTACCTCAACCATCGGTACATCCTACCGGGTCTGGCAAACGAGCTGCGCGGCGCCTACTGGGATGTGTACCTGCCGCTCAGTGGCAGAAGCAGCGTTATGCATAGGAGTTTGGTGTTGACTAGGTAAGTTTTCCAATTCTGGAGCATAATGCTTTGACTTTTTGAATTTGCTTACTTGGAAGGTGAATTAGTTTGTTTGAGAGTTAAGGGTTGGACGTCATCTGGCAGCACGGAATCGCCTTTTTCCGTCGCCCTTTCTCTTTCTGTCGCTTAGAACTGCCATTTGCAAGACCGAGACAGAAAGCATAATGCGATAGCACGCGACGGAATCCTCGAGGCGATCGGCATCACGGACAAAATGCAATGGTCGGCAGGGAGACTCCGGAACGCTGAAGCGCGCGATAGCATTATAACGCATCTTTTCACCGACGCGTGCGATCGCCTTTTTTGTCTGTGGAATGCGACAGCGCGCGTTCGCATGCGGCAGGCGGCAGCACACTGCAGCACGTGGTAACAAAGCGTTGCTGTAGTTGAAATCCCGCCAAAAACATACCTGTTAAAATAGGGCCTAGTTCCTATAGGCTAACTGTTGGTCTAAAAAAAGAGTTGAAATCCAATCCAATGCCAAGTTCAGATGCACTTCATCGATCATAATCATCTTTATCAACAGCCTGATCCATAATACTTCTAATTTGAACTTGGCAGGTTATTTAAATTCTATTAATATTATCTAATTATATAATTAATCAAGTGTAACGCATAGCACAAAAACCTGCCAAGTTCAAATTTAGAAGTATTATGGATCAGGCTGTTGATAAAGATGATTATGATCGATGAAGTGCATCTGAACTTGGCATTGGATTGGATTTCAACTCTTTTTTTAGACCAACAGTTAGCCTATAGGAACTAGGCCCTATTTTAACAGGTATGTTTTTGGTGGGATTTCAATACTTTTTTTCAAGAAATCCTACCTATGTTTTCTTTTTGTGCTACGCCCGATATAAACAATACTTTCAATAGATGCCTCATTATATCACTGGTACATAAGAATTTTTATCTAAAGTTCATAGATGAACTGACTCACGCTTGACGATTTCTTAAATTTCTTAATTTATCGTTAATCTACATAATAATATAACACACGACCTGTGTGCTAAATTTCATAACGCTAGGACATTTGGAAGTAGCCTCTAAAGTTCGTAGATCGGCCGACTCACGCTTGACCGATTTCTAAAATTTCTTAATTTTTTGTTAATCTACATTTAACACATGACCTGTATGCCAAATTTCATAACGCTATGACATTAAAGTTTGTATGGGCTGTAGATAGGCCGACTCACGCTTGACCGATTTCTAAAATTTCTTATTTTTTTTAATCTACATATAACACACGACCTGTGTGCCAAATTTCATAACGCTAGGACAATTGGAAGTGGCCTCTGAAGTTCGTAGATGAACCGACTCACGCTTGACCATTTTCTACAATTTCTTAATTTTTCATTAATCTACATATAACACACGACCTGTGTGCCAAATTTCATAACGCTAGGATAATTGGAAGTGGCCTAGAGGTTTTGATTACCGGTCAGTGAGTGAGTGAATGAGTGAGTCAGTGCCAAAATAAGCTATTTTTACAAGGACATATCTCAGGATCTACTGAAGCTATATCTATGAAATTGGGTATACTGCTTAAGTACTCGTAAATAATTACGTAGGTATAATTTTATCTTTGCACTCGCAATAGACACTGAGCTACAGGGGGGGTCAAAAGTACGTCGAAACGGTTCGTGTAAATAGTGCACGGCATGTGCGCGGCCTGCTGGAACTAGGCCGCGCACTTCCGTGCGCTTTGATTTTCAACGTTGAGCACTATGCTGCATAATACGCTCTAGCCTCTAGCCTGCTAATTGGAAACCAGGGTTCATCCAAGTACAAGGTACACATTGTAACTGGACACGTGGATTATACATTTTCAAATGAGTATGGCAATCTTTAAATTTTTATCTCTAAGGGTCAATTCAGACCGCAACGTGACGAGGCGAGTAATTTGTATGGATTTGACAGATTTCAATTGCGCGAGACGTCTTGCCAATCTGTCAAATCCATATAAATTTAGAATATTATGCAGCATTGCTTCGTCCTATCTAGATTCGGTATAAACTGACCTTGATGCTTAAACGACTGAACATATTACATATTTAAAGAGTATTATAAATTTTGGAAATGATATTGGTCAGTCTCCCAGAAAGTTTAAAAATATTAACTCCTTAGAAAGTAACTCGATCCCAAATTATTTCACCTACTTTTCAATTTCCTGAAGCGTATTATTTTTGGCATCTTCGATTGAAACGTTGCCACGTTGGAAAGAATTCAATGTTTATTTTTGGATTGAATTTATCGCCTGGTTAGAAATAAAAGCAATACGGAGTCTAGCTTCTACAGGCGCATAACATTTATTACGTTCCTTGCATGTTGATTGTTGAAGTGAGCTATTATTACTCCTATAAATTTCTAACACATAAGCCTACTAGCGTACAAGCATACTAGAGGTCTAGTACAAAGACGAATCACAAAACTGGTAACTAATAAAAAGTTACTGATATATATTATATAAATAAAGACGGGTTGCACTCCGGGAGTATCGGCAGAAGTGAAAACTTGATTATTAACGTTGTGCATTTTTTAACCCATTTTTTATGAAAATCGATTATTAAACAATTGATTTTTTTAAATTTATCGAAACCCTTAAAATCGATTAATTTTTTAACCAATTTTTAAGAAAATCGATTTTTTAAAAATCGTCTTTTTTAATTAATCGAAACCCTTACAATCAATTCGAGTTCGAGTTCGAGTTCAAGTTCGAGTTCGACACAAAACACTACTCCCCAACCGTCTTACGGTTTTTCCAAGGTTTTTCGATCAGCACGAGAATCTGACGCGAGTTTCACAGTTTTTACCCATCCCACAAAAGTGCGCAACGCCGCTAAAGAAGTTTTCACTTCAATAACCTCCTCCTATTTGGAAGTCAGTCAAAAATTAGGAATGCCCAAGTTCGGGATAATAGGCGCTAGAAGAGAGAGAGAGACGTTTTATAGTTTTGAAAAGACGAGCTATTAAGAGCTATTAAGTTAGTTCAGCTTATGAAATTTAAATCATCCAAGCACAGTGTGATAACCGTCCTTGAAGGCTAATTATTAATTTTATCGCATCTCTCAATGGGGGTTTATGACATTTCATTTTTCACCAGGTGGAGCTATGTAGCCGCAGGCTCTTTCTTATCAATTGTCGAGTCAAACATAGTCAAACAAACAAATTTCAGCTGTTTAACACGACAACACGAAAAATCTACGGCTACAACATTGGTCCACGTGAAAAATGAAATATCGTCAACCTCAATGATATTTTAATATAATAAAACTCAAAGCAGATATTATGTTACTACCGCTTGTATAGACTCAAATACGACCCAATTGGGTCGTCTTTTATTTAGTCTGTCTCTTTTATGTAAATGGCATTTCGTATCTTTTGTTTCACTCATCTGTCAAAGTCCAATTTTGAATTTGAAAATTGCTCGGACGAGATTTAAGCCGGAAAATAGTATGAATGTAACAGATCTGTATAAGTAGAATATCATTGGTCAACCCTCATTCCCATTATCTCCAGACGGACCCCCAAACCGGAGGTATGCGGGACCATCCACTCGTATGAGTACGACACCGGCTACCAGACGCGGATGACGTCTGCGCAGGTGACATTACGGTACCCGCTCGTCGGCCGCGTCGTGTTCCGACAGCCGCTCGAGAGACCCTGGGAGGACACCACCATCATTGTTGAGAGTTTGGTGAGTTGGGTTGTCTTATGAAAAAAGGTTTAGCTTACATTTAACTAGATGACGCTCGCAACTCCGTTGCGCCAAAATATATTTTCTGGATAAAAAGTATCCTAATTCCTTTCCCGGGACTCAAAGTATCTCTATACCAAATTTCAGTAAAATCGGTTCGGTGGTTTGGGCGTGAAGAGGTAACAGACAGACAGACAAAAAGTTTATCGTCCTCCATGAAAGTAAAATCTAAAATCTAGACTGGCGCCGGCGCAACCATGTGATTTAAGGCCTCTATATCCGCCAATGACCTTGATCATTGTCTGTCATCACAGTGTTTTAGAAACGCCCAAAATCGGACATGACTATGTTATTGCAATAGTCGATGGCGTCTTATATTTCAAATGCAAGAGTAGAACTCCCGTGTGCGCATTTTATTTCGTTTTTGAGAAAATTAATTTTGACATTGCTCTTTTTTGAACTCCCTAAAAACGAATTTATTTTATTTAAATTAATTACGTGGGTTTGTAAACTTTCTATCTACCTGATTAGATTAATCGTCAAGAGACACAAATTTTGCACTTTATTTCATTCCTACAACTCAAGTAGTTCCTGAGATTTTATTTTTTTAAAATATTTAGACTTTTTTTTTTTCTGCTTTCATATATGATTTCTGCAATTGTTTTCTGTACTGAAAAATACTTTGGTATAGTCTTTAGGCTACAATATTTTATTTTTTGCGAATTGTGTATAGTGCCAGAGATTTACGAGTTTCTAATTTTTATTCACCCCTTTAAAATTTTAAGCGCAAAGTTTCATCGAATTTTAAGCGCAAAGTTTTTCAAATATAATCAATCAAATAAAAGGAAGAAACATTTTATTCTTGATTTTAATCTTCATCACCTTAGTCGTCAAAATGCTGTTCTTCCGTGTCAAATTTATAGTGTCGTTAATATCAATAATAAAAGGTTTCTTCCTATTATTTGCCTGATTATTTGAAAAAAAAAATAAGATTCGATGAAACTTTGCTCTTAAAATTTTTAAAGGGGCGAATAAAAATTTGAAACTCCTGAATCTCTGGCACTATACACGATTCGCAAAAAATAAAAATATTGTAGTCTAAAGACTATACCAAAGTATTTTTCTTTTTTTTCTTTTTTTGGCAACTTGACACAAAGGATGTGTATGTTGTGCCACAGACAAGGTAAAAAGGTAAGGAATATGGCGGGAAAACTATATTCCTCCTATTATAATTTTCATCATCGTTTTCATGTATCGTCAGGTCTAAAGTCTAGTCAAAGTCTAAGTAAAAGTCAATACAGTCAAGGAGTCAAGTCGGTCGATTCAGTAAAGTGGTAGACGCTTTACTGAAACTTTCGATGGAGTTTTGGAGGGAACACAAAATAGCACGTTTCTGGATATTACATCACTTTCCTACACTTGTGCATGAACACGAACATCTAATGGTTAATATTCTACCAATATTACACATTAAAAACCCAGCTAACACAATTTTAGGAAAATAATATAAAAACACAACAGCACACTTTAAAATTCCCGGCAAAACTCCAAAGTATTTTTCAGTACAGAAAACAATTGCGGAAATCATATATTATGAAAGCAGAAAAAAAAAATAGTGTAAATATTTAAAAAAAATTAAAATCTCAGGAAGTACTTGAGTTGTAGGAATGAAATAAAGTTCAAAACTTGTGTCTCTTAACGATTACTCTAATCAGCTAGATAGAAAGTTTACAAACCCTCGTAATTAATTAAAATGAAATAAATTCGTTTTTAGGGAGTTCAAAAATGAGCAATTTCAAAATTAATTTTCTCAAAAACGAAGTAAAATGCGCACACGGAAGTTCTACTCTTGCATTTGAAATATAAGACGCCATCGACTATTGCAATAACTTAGTCATGTCCAATTTTGGGCGTTTCTAAAACACTGTGTGTCAGTGCGAATATCGACGTAAATGACATTAAAATAACATTCATAACAGCGCGCCTTGTACGGTGGCGGTTATGACGCTCGCCGCGTCCATGATAGGGCAAAATAGGTTATAGGAGAAAAAACCTTTTTAAGGCTTAATATAATACATATTTCAAAAAAGTAAAAAAACCAAATTATCAACTTATGTATTGCAAAGCAGTAGATATTTTTTATATATTCTTTTGATAAATAATGAAGGAGTAAAGTGGTTTCATTCAATGATTTGGAGGTGATTTGGTTTTTTATTTCTTTATTATGTGATACAAAAAAAAAATATATGGCAAAACCACGTTACGTATCATATCATGTAGATTAAGTACTAATTATTTTTTTCAGATATAATTTCTCTGTTAATGCCGATGAAAAGTGGTTTCATCTGCACGCTTTTTTCGCGAGAGGAGCCTTAAATGCTAAGTTATGATTTGACCTCTCACCAAATCGGGCAAATAGCAAATTTATTTCAGTCAGCTCATGGCTCAATAAATGTTAAATACTTTGTCAACAACTTGTTATAAGTACTACTTCTATTTTTCTCAGATTTGACTTAAATTAAACCCTAGTATAAATATCATAATACCTCTCTCACAAAATGTATTTAAGTATAAAAATAAATGAAGAAAGTTGACCCTGCGTGAACTTTATCCCCCATCTGTCCAACTTAATTTTAGGTCTGAAAGAGATCGCATAATGAGAGTTAAAGTTGACCATGCGTCAACTTCATCCCCATCTGCATAACTTAATTTCAAAATACTCATGTCTTCTCTGTAGGTCCACGCAGACGGCTCAAACGTCAACAACACTAGAGACCACCGCTGGGCGATACATGAATATGCTCCTGGCGCTGACTATTACAACTGGACAGGGCGTTGTCTATCAGCCGGCCGGGTCTTTGAACCCCACAGTATGGATACTGACACCAAGCACCCCGAATACTACTGCAAGCCTGGGTTAGAGGGATTATGCAGACTGGGGGACTTTACTACCAGGTAGGTTAACGATTACTACAACGCGCGCGCTATTTATCAGCTGGTCTGGTGATCAAGCAGCATGGTAATAAAAATTCTAACAAGCAAGATGAAGTGATATCTTTCCTATGTTATTTATTAACCACTAAACATTTTATCCAACAGGCCGGTGCTGTGTATTCAGACATCATAATTTTCTAACGTAAACTACAATGCAGATATTTATCTAGTAAAGAAGTTAGACCAAGCTATGGGAAAAGGTCACTTTTTATAGCGACTAAATGTTCGAAATATCCTCGAAATATGCGTCTAAGGGTTGATTCAGACCGCAACGCGACACGTAGATGCATTTTTAAATTTGCATGGATTTGACAGATTTCAATTGCGTGAGACGTCTTGCGATTCTGTCAAATCCATACAAATTTAGAAATGCATCTATACGTCACGTTGCGGTCTGTATCAAGTATCAACCCTAACATATTACATTACTCATATCAGACACGGCACTCTATCAGTCGCTGGCAAGAAGGTGGACAGTGACCAGCTGACTCGCCGCATGTTCACCGACACGCAGGTGGCTTTGGATGGCAAGTGGGCCATCATGCACCGGTCCCTCGTCATATACGACGACCACGGCCCAGTCGCGCGCGGCGAAAGGATGGCCTGCTCCATGTGAGTATAGCTCTTGTTAATAATGATATAGTAGTTTAAAGTTCACTGGATATAGGAGTCAAAATGAAAATATTATTTCCCCTGCCACTTAGCTCCTTAGAGAGGGTAATTTCAGAATAAACGTTTTGGACTAGGCGTCTACACAAAAGAAGCTTTATTACGCCTTCTGAATCTTGATTTCACTCCCAACTCGCCTAAACCTTCCCCTCTTCCAGAGTAAACGGCCTCCACCGTCGCAAAGCCGTTGTCCAGGACTGGTTCGGTAATGGCGACACCGTTGGCCTGAAGGGCAAGCTGGAGTTTGTCCAGGAGTCGGAGTATGATATCGTCAATGCGATAGTGACGTTAGAGGGGTTGGACGACGATTTGGAAAACTATAAGATACATGAGGTAAGACAAAACATACGTAGATGTTTAGTATGGCTCAATTCAGACCGCAACGCGACGCGTAGATGCATTTCTAAACTTGTATGGATTTGACAGATTTATAAGACGTGTCACGAAAATCGCAATTGAAATCTGTCAATTCAGTACACATTTAGCAATGCATCTACGCGTCGCGCGTAGATGCACGCGTAACTGCGCTGCAGGCTAAAAAAGATTGGGAACCCCTGCTTTAGGGCGTATAATATATGTGTCTAATTACAGACCCCAGTGGAAAAGGATCTAGAGTTTCCGTGCGAGAAGACGACGATATACGACACATACAACCCCTTCAACGTCAGCAAGTACCAGAGCCCACCGCCTACTAAAGGTACACTTTATCTTCTTTGCCCAAACGGACGGCAGACCTATGTAATTTGGTCGCGTTACATCGCCGACATAACTATCGCGACCAACATTGATTTGACATAACCCAACCTAATGCCGTAGGTCCGTCAACTGCCTAGGAATCAATTTCCTCGGGTATTAGGCCTGAGAATAGGTTTTTATCTACTTTGATATTGGTGCTACAAATAATTTATAAGACAAAACAACGCTTGGCGGGTCAGCTAAACTTTGGATAACTTGTTTCTTTTATTTTCTAGGTACCCCAGACCAGTACGAGCTAGGTGACCTAGGCAGCAAGTACGGCTACATAGATGGGCACATTGACGCGCAGCGCATGTTCTCTACGTATTTCAACGATACCCAACTCTCTCTGTACGGTCCGTACAGTATATTGGCCAGGTCCGTCGCTATACATAGGAAGGTAAGAAGCAGAAAGCAAGGCCCTTTATATCTTTCCTTTAGGGTCAATTCAGACAGTAACGCGACGCGTAGATGCATTTCTAACGGCCGTTCCCAATATTTGATCTATCTCTGGTTTTGCCCTACTAGAGATAGGAATAGTTCTTATTAGACATTAGAGACATATATTTTATGTCAATTTAATGTTAGCTGTGATCGGTCGTATGTCAAACCAGAGATAGATTGAATATTGGGAACGGCCGTAAATTTGTATGGATTTGACAGATTTCAATTTCGTGAGACGTCCTGCCAATCTGTCAAATCCATACAATTTTGAAATGCATCTAAGTGTCTTGTGGTCAGAATTGACCCTTACAGTCATTCCCAGCGACGTCAGGACTATGTTGAATGTTGATGTCGTTAGAAACGACTTTAGACTTAATTTCATGCAAAATGTTGAATATAAATCTGTGAAGTGAATGTTTAAAATAAAGTTTTTTCCGACCAAGTAACGCTACTTGAAACAATGAAAACTGTCACATAAGGAATTGAGCGTGGGAATAGCGGTGACAATCAGACAAACATAATTATATTTATAACATTAGTCCATATTCTCATCACAATATGTCTCCCAGGCTCGCGACCGCCGCTGGGCCTGTTCGTCCATAGAGCGCGGGTACAGCCCGACGGAGGCGCGCGAGATCCGCGCCATAGCGTCATTCCACCACCCCGGCGGGTTCGCGTACGGCTACATCCGTATGACGCAGCTCATCCATAGCGATGGTAGCGCCAGCGACACCACAATGGAGGTGAAGCTGCGACACCCTGGGACTTACGACAGGAACCTGGTAAGTGTAGGGATATTGTCTACCATCATCTTGGATGGAAGTAACTGGGAAGAACACAAGCATATTTAAACCGTAAACTGAAAGTAGCCTACTCATCAAAAAATAAGAGAAACATACTGTACTAACTTAAAGTAATGCGGTTTAACTTACATTACATTGAACTAATTAATATCAAGTGTAATTCGGAAGATTTTAATGTCGTTTGCACATGTTAAGCAAAATAACATTTTATGCAATCCAAAAAGTCATTTATGAACATTAACAATTGCACTGGACCCAGGATTGAACCTTGAGGAACCCCTGATGTAGCAATGTACTACGTAACAGAATCATAACGACTCAAGGTAATCACCTGCGTCCTATTGATTTAGTATTACGCGAGCCACCGGTGTCGATTAACATGTATGCCTTGAAGATAGGCTTTCGTCAATATTATGGAATGGCTTACCTTGTCAGAGGCTTTTGAGAAGTTTGTATAGATGGAGTTAGACTGTTTTCGAATATAAAATGAACACAATTACAAGTATGTCAAAGTATCCGTTTACAGACGCACAACCACAACTGGGAGATATTCGTGAACCCGGTGGGAGTGGACGCGGCGGTGAAGGTGACTAACACGCGCTGCGTCGCCGGCGGCTACCGTTGGAACCCCTACTTCACGCAACTCGCTGATCCGCTCAACGTGAGTGACGCGTCATCACACACTATAGTACAGCTGGGAGATGTGACACTATCATCATCATCTCAATAATGTCACCTGCATGGCTGGCCTGATTGCTTGTTTTTTGATCCAAGCTAACTACGCCGGATTTATAATCTATTTACATTATATTTACCGGTCGGATGACCATCATGGCTAGTGAGAGATCAGACGCAGGACTAACTTTTACATGCTCATCTGACGCATGTGCCTTTCTTTGTACAGATAATCACCTGATCAGTTTTTCAAGTTTGCAGTTTATTACTTACTTTGATAAGAGCTTATTCGTCATTGATCAATTTATGATACCAAGTTTTTCAAATTTCAATGAATGACTGACTTATGTTGTTAACTTTGCGTCATTGGTACATTTCGTCATTTTAAGTGATCTTAACATGCTTAACGAAAATTGTAATATTAAAACGCAAAATGACTGTAATGTGATTAATAAAATGTTAACTTTTTCCATTAGCGAGATCTGTACGCTCAAGAGTGCGGTGTGGACAATCCGCTGCGTTGTGACGTCGGAGATTTGACGGCAAGACTCGGTACTATCAGTGAGTATCTAATAGCTTGTTATAATTAATATTGTTATGTTGTTAGTGTTGTCCTTTATCTTTCTCTGTCGAGAAAACTTTCCGCTGAAAGAATCTCAATATCCATCCATACCAAATTTTACTCGAATCAATTCAGCGGCTTGAGTATTTTAGCAGGGACGTAATTTAGTCAAATGTCGTGTATTAGCAAATCAAACTTTTTAATCCTTTAGCTCGTTGTCTACATCAGAATCGGATCTCCCAGGACCGGATATATATTTTTATGAGCATAGGCCACTTTAATCTTGCTGTCCGTATATACGAACTCTGCCGCTATCCTAGGACTCTGCCCCCTAGGATGCCATAGGACGCTACCGCCCATAGGGCATGACCTGCCTATACATAAATTCAGAGCTGGGATAAGTCCTTAAAGTATACGACAATCGCAGTTTCACTATTAATCACACCTTTGACATCTCCCCAGGCGTCGGCGGCAATCGCCAGGTATTCGTGGACAGCAACTTCCCTCTCGAAGGTACCGTCACCGCCATGGGCCGCTCCATAGTCATCTTCGGTCCGGAGCGCAGCAGCGAGAAGTTCGCGTGCGCCAACATCGTGCCCGACAAGGACATCATCAAATACGTCAACATCATGAAGCCGCCGAGATTCGTGCTGTGAGTACTGCTAGATGCTTCTAGAACTGTCCGCCATGGGCCGCTCCATAGTCATCTTCGGTCCGGAGCGCAGCGGCGAGAAGTTCACGTGCGCCAACATCGTGCCCGACAAGGACATCATCAAATACGTCAACATTATGAAGCGGCCGAGATTCGTGCTGTGAGTATTGCTAGATGCTTCTAGAACTGTCCGCTATCAGTTTCACACATCAGCCAGTCAGAAAACCAGCGGTTCTTGACCGCAGGACCAGTGGATGAATTTTGATTCTGTGTAAAAATGCATACAAAATTTGCAAGATTTTTATGATACCTAGTAGCTTTTTTATTAAAAAATAGCTTTTTGATGCAACAAAATGAGGTTAGAAATGGGAGAAAATAATTACGCTAAGATAGAACTGTAACCTAATGCGTCAAACGATAAGGCTGTGTTTCCACTGAAGCGAAGCGGAGCTTAGCGGTGCCGAATTGACCAATCACCATGCTCGAAATCTTCGCTCCGCTTCTCTGTCATTCCGCTGGAATAGCACGATTGGTCAATTCGGGCACCGCTAAGCTCCGCTTCGCTTCAGTCGAAACACAGCCTAAACGGTACCATTTTCGGTCTTTGTCATTCTGAGTATTTTCGTGTTTTTGGATACCACCGCTGAACGACACTTCACGCTTAAATAAATAACGTATTATTATTAAATAACGTTGACTGTGTAAGCTTCAGTGCTACATATTATATCACATACAGATTCAACAGAAATTAACTCCCAATCTATACCACCCTGGTGGCGAAACCCTTAGGGGGTGAGTTTTCACCCCCGGGGTGTGCCTGGGGATGGATAGGAAGCCTACGTTTCCGAGAATTACGATATTGCCTCCTCAAAATATTGCGCATAACTATTGTGTTGTGTACACTGTACAGGGTTGTCACCTGCAAGTTTATTAATTCGTCTTGAATATAATATTTTGTTTCTACCTATATTTTAATGTTTACCTACAAACAATAGAACAAAATTAGCTAAGGTTATTTATAAACTGTAATTAAAAAAAAAGCACAAATACACTTTGTAATCATGTATCTGTCGCTTGATGTTTCGGAATAAAGAAAGAGAGAGAGAAGCCAGCTATATTTTGTTAGAGTGCGAAACTACACAAAATAACATGCCACGAAATAAGAGTCGCGAAGTAAATTTTTTAAATCTTTTAAATTTAATTCTATCTCACAAAAATATAATTAATTTACTCAACTGTTATCACTTAACACTTATTAATTATTGTATTAGGTATAATAATAATATTATTTTAGAATACAGGGATCTATAACATGGTCTACAAAACAGGTAAAACATTCGAGATACTTGTCCGGTGTCCCCAAAACTATATAGCTCGCTGAAACAACCTTGAATAAATCTCGCTGTTGACAACCCTGTTTACAAGCTGTCGGCCATTTTGATCAGGTGATGTTTACGCGTGCGCTGCTCCCCGTAGGCCGTGGAATATTCCGGATGCAGTATCGATTAGTCCTGGACCCTGGGTCTATTAATAGTCGGAGCTGTTCCGGGCTGGGCTGGGGCTGCGGAATATAAGCTGTCCTATGTCCTGATGGCAATTTTTGGTATTTATTACTCGACATTAGCCTTATAAGCATTGCATACAGGGCCTGTAAATCCAAAATTAAACTAATTGAGACTTGGCGATGCATTTAAGGGCGGTAACTGATTTGCTATATAATATATTATTGTTTCGATCCATCGCAAATTAACTAAGTATACGCAAACTGATGACGTCCACGACTCCGTTATACTAAAACTTGTTTATCGAGTAGGAACTGTACATTTTTCGGGGGTAAAAACTATCCTACGTCCTTACCCGGGCGGCGGACGGGACTTAAAGTATCTCCATACCAAATTTCAGCAAAATCGGTTCAGTGGTTATGGCGTGAAGAGGTAACAGACTGACAGACAGACAGACCGACAAACAGACAGACACACTTTCGCAGTTAAAATATTAGGTAAGTATGGATATAAGTACAAGTAATTTAAGATTAGCACAGCTTATAACTTTGACATCTTTCAGGGGCCAATTCCTCTCCGAAGTGCGCGGCATCATGGGGGTACCGGAGTGGATGATAGGGGTGGACTCCCGTCGCACGAGGTCGCTCCATGGCGGCACCTGCATTCAGATCCTGCTGCACTTCACCGGCCCCGACGCCAACAGACTCGAGCTGGACTTCACCAGGTATAACTGAGGATATGGGAGGCTTAAAGAGGAAATAGAAGTGAAGTCGAGGGAAGTCACCACAATGACTTCAAGTGTAGCTTAGGGCCTTGTTAGGGTCAATTCAGACCGCAACGCGACTACGGATAGAAATGGATCTACGCGTCGCGTTGAGGTCTGAATTGACCCTTACACCTACCGAGTACTGGCGAGACAGTGCAAGACGATTTGGCCGAGAGCACTGTGTAGCTGTCGCAGTCCACTGGTTAAAATAGCCGTTCAATCAAACAGTTAGCCCTTTGACTGAAGAACGCCATTCAATCTCACGGCCAGCTTTTTAAGGCTCCTCTCGCGAAAAAAGCGTGCAGATGAAACCACTTTTCATCGGCATTAACAGAGAAATTATATCTGAAAAAAAATTAGTAATCTACATGATATTATACGTAACGTGGTTGTGCCATATTTTTTTCTATCGGTATAACATAATAAAGAAATAAAATCAAATGACCTCCAAACCAAATCGTTAAATGAAACCACTTTACTCCTTCATTATTTATCAAAAGAATATATATAAAAATATCTACTGCTTTGCAATACATAAGTTGATAATTTGGTTTTTTTACTTTTTTGAAATATGTATTACATTAAGCCTTAAAAAGGTTTTTTCTCCTATTTCGGCCTATGGGTGTTTGCACACTGCACGATAACGACACGACACGATACCACAGAATAGAAGGCCACCGCACATATTATACAATTTCAAGTTGGCTGACTATCTTACAAACTGACTATCGTACTAATTCTAATATTCTGTCACTTAGTATTGAATGCACCCAAAATATTCTCCTTTCTTTTCGCCTTCGTTTTATTAGTGCCACAATAAAAGCGTGTTTTTTACGCATTTTAACACGCACGTCGCTAGGCTAGCAACACCGTTACCAAATAAATCTAAAAGTCTGCGGCTGGCTGCGTACACTACGAAGTTGTCCAATTAAATTGTGACACTACGCAATTTGGTTTGTACGATAGTCGGCCAACTTGAAATTGTATTACATGTGCGGTGGCCCTTATCTATTCTGTGGTATCGTGTCATGTCGTTACCGTCGCAGTGTGAAAACACCCTATCATGGACGCGGCGAGCGTCTAAAACACTGTGTGTCAGTGCGAATATCGACGTAAATGACATTAAAATAACATTCATAACAGCGCGCCTTGTACGGTGGCGGTTATGACGCTCGCCGCGTCCATGATAGGGCGAAATAGGAGAAAAAACCTTTTTAAGGCTTAATATAATACATATTTCAAAAAAGTAAAAAAACCAAATTATCAACTTATGTATTGCAAAGCAGTAGATATTTTTTATATATTCTTTTGATAAATAATGAAGGAGTAAAGTGGTTTCATTCAACGATGAGGTGATTTGGTTTTTTATTTCTTTATTATGTGACAACGATAGAAAAAATATGGCAAAACCACGTTACGTATCATACGAGTATCATGTAGATTACTAATTATTTTTGTCAGATATAATTTCTCTGTTAATGCCGATGAAAAGTGGTTTCATCTGCACGCTTTTTTCGCGAGAGGAGCCTTAATTGAATATTTCAGTCGCTCGAAACGTTCAACACTACAGCTGATTCAAAAGCAGCCGTTTGATTGAATTAGTTCAGCGCTTACCACCGCGGCGCTGGGTGCGTTTTGTTTACAATATGGCGTCAACTAGCCGGTGTTTTGTGATTGTATTAAGATATTTTTCGTAAATAATATACGTTACGAGTGTTATTAATTATTATAGTGAAAGAAATTATAGGGGCCCATACGAGTGAGTCAGAATTAAAACTTATATTCGAGGAGAAATTACGGGATTATGAAATACATCACCAAGGTATTAATTGCAATTATTGTCTTCAAAATAAGTTAGAATACAATTTATTCTGCTCATTATCATTGCACTTGTGTAATAATAACGCTAAACTAATGGTCAGCTTCGTTAATTTGCCATTTAACCAGTTAGCTAAGCGACGTCTAACGTTACTGTCAACAAGTCGGCTGAACGACGTATAGCCGTGTGATTGAATGACGTTTTTCAGTCAAAGGGCTAGCTGTTTGATTGAACGGCTTTTTTAACCAGTGGACTGCGACATAGCCACTGTTTTGTCACCATACTGGGTATGTGCAATAGCTTAACTACATACGTATGATTTTATTTCACTTGAGGATGTGTGCGTTCACAATATTCAATTGCGCCGCAGTAAAGTAAAGTTTCCCTAAGGGCTTCTTATTTTATTTACCTGCATAAAATTATGGTCTAATGCACATTCAGTAGGTACAAATTCCCCCTTAGTACAATTCGTTCAAAGTTCTCTTACCTCCAACGGCACCCTTATTCTAACCACATAAGGTACATTATCATACAAACGTAGTAAGGTCGCTTGTGCAAGCGTAATTTACGGGGTTCGTTTTGGCGCGGTGCCAAGACGAGGCCAGGGGATGATGACAAGTTCAAGGTCAGAAAGGTTATGAGGCCACTGGGTTAAGGGTCATGGTTATTATGTGTCCTTTATTGTTTACCCGACCGCGAAAGGAAGATTAATGATTTCAGTATATTATTATGTAATATGTATGTTAAACCATAGCGTGTTTATGAATATAGGTATCTTTAGTCTGTTTGTTTACTCGATTACGAAAAAAAAAGAGTAGTTAATAATATCGATTGTCTATGTTTGTATGTTTCTCCATAGCGCCTAAACTTTTTATCCGATTTTGATAAATGACGTGTCATAACATTCGTAAAATCGTAATAATGGTCCGGATGACATAGGCTACATAATGTTTGTATTCAGTATAATATAGTTTTAACCGATTTATCAAACGAGGTTTTGATTATTTTGTATTGTTAGTGGAAATAAAAGTTTTATGCACAGCACTCCTCGTATACACATAAACCATTGGAATTAGGGATTGCAATCCCGCAACTTATTCAATCCCGCGGGATTGATTTGCGGGATTGGCCAATCCCTTTAAACCTCAAATTCAAACATGCGGGATCCCGCGGGATCCCGCATGTTTGAATTTGAGGTTTATAAATCAACAATATTCATAGAAAATCTCTCATATTAAGCCACAAAAATATATTTTTTGTAACAAAATAACAATGAAATTATGTAATCACTCTAGTTTTATTACATCTTAAAATTAAAATGCTTTTAATGCCTCAGCAATCTTGAAGTCAGGGACCTCTCAACTTTATGGCTCCGCATTGATTGCGACAACCACCCTCTTGTGACCCCGAGGGCCAAGACGAACTGACTCTTTGAACACCTGCAAGCTGCTTCAGATTTAGTGCAGCAGCCGATCCTATCCGCAGAGATCATAATACTTGGCGACTTTAGCGCGCACCACGCTTAATAGCTCATTTCGAGTAAAACTGATCATGCGGGGAGATGTCTGCGACTTTGCTCTTGCGAACGAGTAACGACTTTACACAACTGAGGCCCTAGTAGTCAGGGAGCCCTAGAACATTTTTTTTAAATACTAACAAGCAAATTTTTTGTGAGTAGCCTCATTGTGATAAGACAAACAACTTTTTATCTGCGAAAAATCTTGAAAGTGGTAGCTAACAGAGATAGAAAGGATTTCATACTTTGATTTGATGGTCCTAAAATATGGATTGTTCTAATTGTAGGACAATGTGACTCTTAAATTATTATTTATTTATTTATTTATAACTATTAACTAATAACTATTAACCTACCAAAATCTGTAAAAGAAGCGAAATATTTGAATACATTTAAACGATTATTACGCAATTACATTAACGATAACTAAATCCTCAACCTTATTATAATTATTCAAATATAACCAATGATAGCGTTTTGTATTTGGACCCAAGATGTATAGCAAAGACGTTCGCTTCTTAATAATTATTATGTTTTTAGGGTTCCGTACCTCAAAAGGAAAATTATTATTTTTAACAAAAAATTAAAACCGACTTCCAAGGTAAAAACAATATTAATAACATTAATATGAACTAAAAAGTATTAAATAATTTTTGCTATCTAATAGTGCCTTTTTCCGAATTCGGCTAAACCTTGACTATTTCTGTACTCAATCTTCATTATTTTGAAGTCGGTACCAGATAGCTGAATCTTCAGTCCTCTGACAGAATATTTGAAACTTTTGGAACTGGCACCGACTTCAAAATTATGAAGATTGAGTACAGAAATAGTCAAGGTTTAGCCGAATTCGGAAAAAGGCACTATTAGATAGCAAAAATTATTTAATACTTTTTAGTTCATATTAATGTTAATATTGTTTTTACCTTGGAAGTCGGTTTTAATTTTTTGTTAAAATAATAATAATTTCACTCTTTTTAGTTACACTAGTAGGTAAACCTTCGCGTATATTTTACGTATCTTATTACACAGTTCACACTCACAAAATAATATATTATCAGTGAAGTGAACATATTGTGCTAAGTAATTTAACAATTTTAATACTTCAAGCCCCAAGCGGTCACCGGCGATTGCGATAACAATAGAAAGGCTATTGTGTCTCGTTTTTCCACGATCCAAGGATCTATCAGATAAAAAATTGTATAAACTTGCATAGGATGTGTGCTAAGTAATTTAACAATTTTAATACTTCAAACCCCAAGCGGTCACCGGCGATTGCGATAACAATAGAAAGGCTATTGTGTCTCGTTTTTCCACGATCCAAGGATCTATCAGATAAAAAATTGTATAAACTTGCATAGGATGTAGCGTAGCTACTCATCTAATATATAAAATTCTCGTGTCACAGTTTTCGTTGCCATACTCCTCGGAAACGGCTTGACCGATTCTCATGAAATTATGTGAGCATATTGTGAGGATATTGGTCTGAGAATCGGCCAACATCTATTTTTCATACCAAAAATTATTTAAATGGCAAAACAACGTTTGCCGGGACAGCTAGTAATATAATATATTATTATCATAATTATTGACAGCTGTTTTGACAATTCAATTTCAAATCCATTCAAATCGATACTTAGTGCGCCATCTATCGATTAATAAGTATAACTAATTAAAAAGACACTTATTGACTTTGTTTTGTTTAAATGCTCTTTTTAAAATAACTTTATTTTAATTCTATATTTTGTCTATTAAAATTTTATAAAGTAGTTAGTATAGTATTCGATCTGTATATAAAGTAGTAAAGTATAAAGTAAAGCGATACCGTCGCCTCCGCGGTGCTGACCGCCGTGTATATTTAAACAAAGTGTTGTTATACAGTATAAAATTATTATTATTATTAGTATATCCACACCTATGCCTTGTACTATTATCTATTCTGTGCCATGAGACATTGGTGACCTTAACACGACGTGGTAATGATGAAGACGATGATGATGATGATGATGATGATGATGATGATGATTATGATGATGAATATGAGTTGCATAGTAGCATATGCTTTCTGTTCTTAAAACAACGCCGAAACTCCCAAACGTGTATCTATAAGGAGTCAGGAGTTCTCTCAGCATCTTCGAAACCATGGTATACCTTGACCCAATATTTGACTTTTTGGTAGCATATTCTTAGTACACTTCACATAAAACCAAAATCACCATATATTTCCATATAAATTTCGAGGAGTTCCCTCGATTACTCCTGGATCCCATCATCAGGTCACCACTTTGTGAACATGGTACCAAATTGGAGTAAAACCAAATACAACAAAGCAAAAATTTTGAAAATCGGTTCACAAACGGCGGAATAATCGTTGAACATACAAAAAAAAAAAAAAATAATAAAAAATAAAAAAAAAAAAAATATCCACAGCCGAACATATAACCTCCTCGTTTTTTGGAAGTCGGTTAAAAACGGAACCCTTATAGGATCACTTTGTTGTCCGTCTGTCCGTCCGTCCGTCTGTCAAGACCCTTTTTCTCAGGAACGCGTGGAGGTATGAAGCTGAAATTTATATCAATTACTCAGGTCTACTGTCCCTTGAAGCTGTGAAAAAATCAAACTTCTAAGCCAACGCAATCAAAAGATACAGCCGTTTATGCCGCAAATTTTCGACACTTGCAAGGGAATCAAAACCTACAGGGTGCTTCCCGTGAACTCAGAATCTTGAAATTTGGTACGAAGCAACGTCTTATAGCATAGATAAAGGAAAAATTACGAAAACCATAAATTTTTAGTTACATCACATAATATATATTTTTTTAATAATTTTAAACTTACTATACCTCATAAACGCGTAGAGGTATTAAATTGAAATTCATACAGGTTTGTACGGAACCCTCGGTGCGCGAGTCCGACTCGCACTTGGCCGGTTTTATTTTTTAATCTACCCGCACTGTCAAAACCGCAAGTTTAAAATGTTGTAATATCTTATTGTTCTCATGTAAGTGACGAAATGTCTTAATGGGAAATAAAGATCTTTAAACCGAATATACAAAAAAATCTGCTGGTTAGGGTTCCGTTTTAGGGTACCGTAGTCAACCAAAAGTTTTGTTAATTACAGAACCCTAAAACGGAACCCTAATAATAAAAATAATAAAAACTAAGGAACCGTTACTCCCATACTTCAATCGTTTTTAAATTTGGTTCTCAAGGTTCTTTTCGCATACTAAAATAATATGGCAATAGCTACGAAACATTACATTCAAATTAAGGTAAGTATGTAAGTAAGGTAAATAAACTTGCTACGCCTTCGCGAATTCCAGATGTAGACGGTCAGAATCCTTCACTGTTGGACCTTCTGCTGACTTCACATCCTGATGGCTACCAAGCATCCATTACCGCACCACTTGGTTCATCGGATCATTGCCTTATCGGGAGTTCTGTGCCACTTACGAGGGTATTGCGACAGCGTGCTGTTAAAATTAGCGGACTGGGATGGAATGCGGGCATTTTTTACATCCTAGTATTGGGGGCATTTGCGCTTCTCGCCGGATGATCCCGACAACACTGCCAACTCTGTTGCCAATGTGGTGATGTAAAGCCGGCTGTACACTCTCGCCGAGACACAGCGAGGCGGCCCGAGTGCGAGAGTGTAAATGGGTGCGCTCGCCTCGTCTCGCCTGTCTCGGACCCTCTCGGTCCGTTGTCGGTATTTTGCGCCCGAGACAAAGGGTCTCGCGAGGAAAACGAGCGCACTACTGTACACTCTCGCGTCTTTCAGTACTAGTCCCGCCATTGGACAGTGTAGAACAGAAAAATAACAATAATAAACGACATTATCAGTCATTATCTGTGAGAAATAAAATTAATTATGATTATAAATCTTTGGATTACAATGATATCTTTCGATGCATGGTGAATGGTGAATGGTCGTTTTCGTCCATCTTGTCTGAGTTCTTAACTGCGATTGAACTAAGCGAGAATGTACATGATCGCACTCGGGCAAGGGGCTCTCGCACGAGACTCTCGCCCGAGAGCTCTCGGCGAGAGTGTACAGCGGTCATAAGGGATAAAGCTTTTCATTCCGTCTTCTGTAGTGCCAAATTGCGGCAAATTTCGTCCTTGGTTTGGTTCATCCTCCTGGGCCAATGCCGTGTCTGCTTGGGATTTAAATACCAGTAATATGTACTGGTATTTAAAAAAGGGAGTCGGGCAAAGAAAAGATCACTCGGGCAAAGAAACAGCACGTCAATAGAATTGGTGAGAGACTCGAGTGCTTCCCTTCGAGAACCCGTGCATTCTGGTCTCTGGCCAAAGCTACTGAAGGGAATTTCTGCAAGCCAACCCTATCATCCCTACACGTCAGAAATTGATCGTTGGCCCATGACGCAAAAGACAAAGCCGATCTGTGTAAGTTCTTTGCGTCAAACTTGACCCGAGATGACGGGGGACAGAAACCACCGACCATACCGCGATGCACGGGCGTCATGTCGGATATTTAGTTCCATCGGCGCTCAGTGCAAATAGTCCTCCGTTCCCTTGATATCCAAAAGTCGAGTGGGCCTGACGGAATCCCTCCTATTGTATTCAAAAAGTGTGCTCCAGAGTTGGCTCTGATTTTAACGCCTCTTTTTTGGCTCTCCTGGACAATGCGAAGGCCTTTGATCGAGTTTGGAACAAAGCGCAGCTATCAAAGCTTCCATCATATGGACTCCCCGAGAATTATGCAAATGGGTCATGCGGGATCCGCGGATCCGCATTTTGCAGGTGCGGGATCCAGCAGATCAATAATTGGCGCGGGATCCCGCGGGATTGCGGGATTGCAATCCCTAATTGGAATCGTTTTTGTCCTTTTCTGTGCTCTTACAAAGTTTTTTTCTCCAGGCTACTTGCTTCTGGCCGCCTGGAGGGCCCGAGCATCTTCATACCGGGGTATGTCAACACCAAGCGCAAGACGACCACCTCCTACCGACAATGCGGTGTTACAGACCCCAATGAGAAAAAAAGTGAGTCAATACTCGATAGCTATACATAATATTATTGCAATAATTTATACATTAATTTTTTAAGAGTCAGTTTACACCAAAACGGGACGCAAATTGGCAATGCTCATACAATAAAAATTTCTTAAGTAGAGGTGTTAAATGTAAATATTAATTATTAGAGGTGAAAATTTGGAAAACTACAGTAAACATGACTGCCAAGGGACATTAAGAACTAAACACTGGAAACTTTATATCTATTGCTTTGTAAGTTCCTGTCACTGTGTTTGTATGCCAGCGCTCAAAGACCGAAAACGCTCAGTAAGCGAAAAAATGGCTCACAACGCGTAATAATTGTGGTCATAATGAAACGCGAATTTCGCGACGTGGCCCTAATGAAAACGGCTACGACGCGTTCTGGTAATCACGGAAATACCACATAGCGAAATTCGTATCGTGGCGGACGTGCAATTCGACCACAACTCGTTGTGGTAATCGAGAAAAGCCATGACACGTTCTGAGCATTTAAAAACAGCCACGACGCGAATCCGTGTTGTGGCCTTAATAAAAACGGCCACGACGCGTTCTGAAATAAGACCGGTTACGCAGGAGTAATTTTATAGTGCCCAAGTGTGTGCGCCATATACAAGAGCATTCTGGTTTCAATGAAACCAGGGTCCAGGTCAGTTACGCAGAAGTTATTTTATAGTGCCCAAGTGTGTGCGCCATACACAAGAGCACTCTGGTTTCAATGAAACCAGGCCAGTTACGCAGGAGTAATTTTAAAGTGCCCAAGTGTGCGCGCAATATGCGTTTCACTAAGACCACAACGCGTTGTGAGCCATTTTTTCGCTCACTGAGCGTTTTCGGTCTTTGAGCGTAACATATCCAATAATATCCATATCCAAAGTAGCAGCGTAAGTAAAGAAGTTAGTCATACTTTTTTTTTTCAGAGACATCATTCTTTTTCTCGCCGAAGAAATCTCCTGCGACCACGATGACTGCAAACTTACTCACATTCCTCTTAACGGCTGTTGTTTATTTATTACATTAAATTATAATAAGTAGTTCGAATTTTATTCCAAATTATAACGTTATAAATCTAAAGATCGCAGTCCCGTAGCAGTAACCCAATACTTGGAAGCCCATTTGGAGGTAGTATTTTAAATCTTAAGTATTTTATTAATAAGAATTTTTTAGTAACATAAAACATAATAGAATTTAAAAGTAAGTAACTGAGTATTTATGAGCCTGCATAATATATCAGACATAATATTAGAGATAATATTATAGTAGCAGCAAGTAGCAACTAGTTACAAATTAAAAAAGGCACTGATTTAAAGGGGCAGTTGTAAATTGCAGTTTTGGTAAGTTAAAAATTATAAATGACATGTTCATTATCTAGTTTAGCAGTTAAAACTAAGCAGTAATATAAACAAAAATGAGTAGTAAAAAATAATCAACTGGATAATTGAAAACATTATTGAACAGTAAAATAATTAAATGAGCGGTAAAAATTAATGAATGAGCGGTTCTGTGTGGGCAGTAACAAATCGGAATTTGTCAGTTAGAAATCTCATTCTCAGCAGTTCTTTAAACAATGAGGTGGTTAAATATAATAAAATCGGCCAAGTGCGAGTCGAACTCACCCATGAAGGGTTCCGTACCGTTATAAAGCGAAAGTATAAGACGGTCGCCGGCTGCTGCCGCAGCACGCTCGCTGCGCTCGCTCGGCTCCCTCTATGTTGTGGTCTAAGTTCTAACTTAACCTAACCCACTCTTGGACTTTCTAGATTGTGTTTGTTTTTGTTTTGGCGGGGGGCTGCGCCCCCCGAGCCTCATTTCTGGAGGGGGCTGCACCCCCCATCCCCCCGCCTCCGTCTCCGTGGTCAAGTAGGTCTTCTGTTAAGTCGTTATCGAACTGCTCATTCCATCATTTTTACCGCTCATTCATTTATCGAACCGCTCATTCCATCATTTTTACCGCTCGATTTTTTTTATTACTATCCATGTTATATAAACATAATAATTAATCAACCGCTATAAAATTAAATAACTGCTCAATATTTTTTTCAACTGATCATAATAACATCTCAAATATTTAAATTACTTACTGCTCAAAAAATTAGTTCCCATTAACATAACATTTAATAGGTTGTCAAGATATTTTTTTAATTGTATAATTGACATTAAAATAATATGTACCTAGAGAGTCAATTAATCAATCATATTACTGTCTAATTAAAACTATATTATGTGCTAATTAAAACCAAACATACAACAAGTACTATTATGACGTAACATAAACAAAACATAAAAGGGGATCGATAAACGTTGCCATGGCAACGGCCTCATCCTGGGATGCTTTTTTAGAAATCCTAGGTACACCTGGATACCTCAGTATTATCAGAGAAATCGATACGTAGGCAGATGGCGGACCTATGTAATTTGGTCGAGTTGTTGGCAAACCCAGCTGCTCCGCTTAGTGACAAAAGAAATAGCGAAAACCCTCACATGATCCGACCGAATGTCGTTGGTCCACCAGCTGTCTGCCATCAATTTCTCCGACGGTACACACACAGCGCATGCGCTAGAAAATCAATACGCGCCTTTATAAAGCAACCCCGGAGCAGGGGTGGCCAGTCGCCAACGACACCTGGCGACATGAGGTTGCTGCTTCTACTAGCGCTGGTATACATCTGTGAGGCCAACCTAGAGGGCCCGTTTCTCTTCTTTGGCCCTAAGACCCTGAGGAAGTATGCCAAGCCGGCGCTGGCGTTCCTCGACCAAGATGCCCTGATGAGGCTGTACGGGGAGCAGGCGGCCATAGTGGTGTTCAACAACCAGGACCCGGTGCCGCTCTCCAGCGGCAACTTCCCCCGCCTCCGGAAGATGCTGGAGGGGCAGACTACGTTGGTGCTCCCCCAGGACTTCCTGGACGTCCATCCGGATTACATCAGCAATGAGACGCAGGTGAGGTTTTAAGCTGTTTTTCGCCCGCATCTTCTTTTTTACATCTTTTTTGAGTGGAAGGACAAATATTTATTACAAAATATTTAAACTCTAAAACATATTTTTTAGTATTGAAATATTTTGTAGTAAGTTTACTATTTATGTATGTATTTTTTAGGGTTTAAATATTTTGTAGTAATTTTTTGTGCAGGAAGTAGGAACCTAGGTAAATTATTATTTTAAGCTGGAAAATAACTCAAACATGTTAAATATTTTCGTATGAGAAAATTATTTTGGTATTACGTATTTATGAGAATTTCGAATAGTTTTATTCGATATTTAAACTAAGTATTCTTTTAATTCGTATTTTGTAATATTGTGTACTTAGTCGTTTACTGAGCGGACTAAATATTTTTTGTTTATTTTTTTGTTTTATTATTATACTTAGTTTGTTTATTCTAATTGAGTTATTGGTATGGGGTATCTCGAGGCGTTGCTTGATTTTCACTGTTTTCTAATAGGTACTCATTTTTTCTCAGTATTCATGTGCGAATTTCAAAGTTTCTGCTTATTTTAAAAACATATTTTAATGTGCCAATTTGCGAATGATGCCGTATCCTGAGTTTTGAACTGCTACGTAATAATTTTGTGATCGATCATATTCCGCCATTAAAAATAATAACTCAAGAATCGAGATCTCTTTAGCGGTAGGAGTCAGCTGAAATATTTTTTCAAGTTAGCGCATGCGCAGCGCAACAGTTGATAGATTGGTACGCAGTACCCAGCCCTATGTCCTAAAATAAAATGTTTGCGTCAACAACGGGGAGAGGGGGAGTTCGTTGTTTGCTCGTTTGCCCCCTTATTTTATAAAAAAAGTCGTACCTACAAATCGTGCGATCGTCGTAATCCTGCATGGAACTTACAGACTTAAATATACTTAAGTCGTTTGTAAGATGAAAGCTAATCATCATCATTTTGATTTTTGTCCATTCCAGGTGCTGACACTCCAGGGTCCGTGGTCGGAGCGCGACGCCCAAATGACGGAGACGTTCGCGCGCCTGCAGGACATCTACGGGAAGGGCAGAGTGCTGGGGATCCTTGGTTAGTATACAACCATAAATACGGAACCCTAAAAAGAGCGAGTGTACAGATAATATACGCTATGAATTTTGCATCATACAAAAATTTTATGTAGGTACGTTGTTGAAAGTTGATTCCTAGTCAGCGGCTCTAATCCTCGGATAATTTTCCGCCGTCGGATGTCAAACTCCCATCCCCGGTGAGATGTTCTCAAATCCGTGGCGGAAACTATTTCACTCATACAAAAGAAATGTCACTACTGTCAAACTGACAGCAAAATCGAAAAGTATTCACTTGTCACTTGCTGGAAAGTGAAATAGATTCCGCCAGCGGGAAGATTCCGCGCGGAATCGCTTTGTGAATCACCCCGCATCCGACCGATCACAGCTTACATTGAATTTACATAAGCTGACCAAATAATGTAGGTCTGCCGACTGCCTAGGAATCGATTTCCTCGATGGTACATAAATAGTTAAACAGTCTGAAGTTAATTCGGCTTTTCACTAAATTCCAGGCAACTCGGTCTCCCAGCATCATTCTCCGGACTACGACGAGTGGGCGCGCGCGAAGCGGCAGGCGGAGGACTCCACCACCACCACCGCTACCACCGAGGACGAGAGGCCGGCCAAGTCGCTGCCCAAGTACGCGCTGTATAACGCCACAGGTGGGTGTTGATGATGATGATGGCAGGCGGAGGACTCCACCACCACCACCGCTACCACCGAGGACGAGAGGCCGGCCAAGTCGCTGCCCATAAGCCGTGCGAATCCGACTAATATACCGACACTTTTGTGTCATGTCGTTACAACTTTTTCCGTCTAGCCCCCTTTCGCAACGCGCGATAAGGAACTTTGTTACAATAAATAATCTAAATATTCCAGGACCGGCGGGCAACAGCGCTCTTCTGTTCTCATCCGGGTGGCCGGAGCTGAAGTTCCCGAACGGCACGGTGCTAGCCCTCGACACGCCCGTCGGCCAGCCCACCGTCAAACCCACGCGGCTGTACACCATCTTAGTGGTCAGATTCGCCGACGTCGACAACACTAGGGACAAGGTAAACGTAACAAAGAATTGACACTACACACAGAGCGAGCATGAAATACACACAGAGCCAGCAGTCACGCGAGGCATTCGCCGCGCGAAGAAGCTCAATTAGTGTGGACGTGCCTCGCCTGAGGCACGCACGCTTGTCTCGGGGGAGGCACGTCCACACTAAGGGCCGTGGCCCGTGACACACCGGAAAGACAGCAGCGAGGCGAGCACTTTCAGTGTCATATGATTTTAAACTTTATCTTCATTATTGCAATACTTATAGTATCGCTTGAGAAATCGCCGCCGCCGGCGGCCGCCAGCGTCCACGAGCGGCCACGAGCGTCCACGGGCGGCCGTAGCTTCTCATGCGATGCTATGTATTATAATAATAAAGATAAAGTTTAAAATCATATGACACTGAAAGTGCTCGCCTCGCCGCTGCCATTCTGGTGTAGCGCGGCTCTAACCGAACTGCGTCGCGCGGCGAATGCCTCGCGAGGCTGCTCGCTCTGTGTGGACATGCCTATTAACAAAGGCGAGACAGCACTATAGTCTGTGCGCAACTAGTTGGCCGCTCTGCCGGTATGTGAGTATATGGGCAGAGCGGCCAACTAATTGCGAACAGACTATAGGCGACAATACGCTGCAGTGGTGCGACGCGACACTTCACATAGTATCACGTAGCTTCGCTGCTGACGTTTTGTATCACGTAGCTTCGCTGCCGCGTAATTCGGCTTAGCTCATATAATACGATAAAATAGGTACGTAAAACATTTGGCCGTGAGGCGTGAAGGGACAACAAAATATACTCAAATCAATACCTGCTTTGTCGTGTTCTAATTGTATGTCTCAAAACAATCCCTATTTAATTCCAGATCACCCTAGAGTTCTCGTTCAAGCAGCAGGGTGGGTGGTGGACCGCAGTGGGTGTGGAGGTTAAGCGGGGGTTGGAGACAGCGGGGCTCAACCTGCAGGCCCCCGCGCCGCCCGACGCCCCCGCCGCCGTGCTCGGCAAGGCTTACCACTGCTCGCTGCCCCTGGTGTACGCATCTGAGGACGCTACGCTGACGCTGCCGGATATTCGGGTAACTATTTACTGATACGCTCTAAATGTAGGTGGGGGGGAGACTAGTATGTTTTGGCCCTGATGTAGGCATCTGAGGACGCCAGGCTGACGGATACCCAGGTTGCTATTTACTGATACGCTCTAAAAGGAAGGGGGGGGGGGGGGGGGTGTAGTATTATTTGTTGCCTCGCAGCAGCCGCCGCGCCGTACTCGGCAAGGCGTACCACTGCTCGCTGCCCTTGGTGTACGCATCTGACTATGCCACGCTGACGCTGCCGGATATCCCGGTCAGTGATATATTTGGTAATCAGATAGGTCAGACGCGGAGGTCAGACGCGGCATTATTCGTGCTTGGCAAGGGTTACCAATGCTCGCACCCTGATGTACGCATCGGAGGACGCCACGCTGACGCTGCCGGATATCCGGGTAGCTATTTACTGATACGCTCTAAATGTAGAGGGGTTCGTATTTTTCTGCCGCCTCACAGCAGCCGCCGTGCTTGGCAAGGCCTACCACTGCTCGCAACCCCTGGCGTACGCATCTGAGGACGCCACGCTGACGCTGCCGGATATCCGGGTCAGTGATATATCTAGTAATAAGAAAGGTCAGACGCAGCAATAGTCATGCTCGCCAAGGCCTACCACTGAGTTAATTATCCGCTCCGCGACCGCGCGCGCGAGCGTAAACATCGACTCCGCGTAAATTAAATGTTTAAATGTTTAAAAACACTAATAGTAATGATATAGGCAAAATAAATCGATAAAGATATTCTATGAGTGACATAAGTTGTACTAACAGTAAAACTTTTACAATTTAATACATAAACGTGATTAAAACTGCAAAAACTGTGTTGTGTATTAAAACGAAACATTATACTTATGCGAAATTTTGTATTATTTTAAATAGAGCTATTCACTACAAAAACGAATATCACTAAAAGTTACGAAACAAGTTTAATTAAGTACCTAATTATGAAACTAAGTGAATTGTGATAAAAACTGTGTTATCAAAATTTTTGAAAGCATCGCGTCGGAATTTGAATTAAGAAAAACAAAGCTCCCACGCCAACGAACATTGAGCTCCGAAGCAATAGAGAAATTTCACAAATTGCTTGTAAGAGTGAATAGCTCAGCTAGCACGCGCTCGGTGCCGTTCCGACGCCCGACGATCCTGGGTTCGCGTCTCGCGGGAGTCACTGAGACGAATTTGTGTTTTTATAAAATCTGTGCATGGATATTTTATAGAAACAAGTTGCCCTGTACAAACAGAAACTAAATCAAGGACGCTGAAGAAAGTTCATCGACCTAAGAAGGTCAAGATATCACATTTCATCTGAAACGCCCTGCTGTGTAAAAATTATAATAATATTTCTACATAATAATATTATACTAAAATGAAGCGAAAAATAACACGCCCAACACAAGAATCCAACCATAGTGACCAGTCAATAGATGACTTATTGGGAAACACCATAAACCAGACAAGTGACGGAAGTAGCTTTGTATCTAGTAGCCCCAAGACCACCAAGCCTGAGAAAATAACATTAGACAGTATAAACGTTCTATTAGACACTAAGCTTGAAAAATTAAAATCGTCACTAATAGAAGATATAAAAAATATAATACGAACGGAATTTCATAATGCATGTGAACAACTTCAAAGTCAAGCAGCTGCAAAAGAAAAAAATTCCTCTGGAAAAAATGTCCCTGTAGATGAGCAGAAAGAAATAAAAGAAAATATTACCATTACTTCTCTTAACCAAAAAATAGAAAATATAGAAAAACAACTCGAAGATTTAAAAAACAGCAGAAGGGTAGTGCTCTATGGCCTGAAAGAAGAACACCACGAAACCCAGCATGATATCATAAATCACGTATCCAGAGCGTTTTATGAGATAATGAACATTAAAATTGATCCTTACATCGAAAGCGTAAAGCGTATCGGCAAACATGGAGACAAAAGACCAATTAATATTGAACTTATCAATAAACGACTGGCTAAACACATCATTGAATGTTCACAAATATTTCAGAATACAGGTTTAGCTGTCAGCCCTTTCATGAACAAAATGAGACTTGAACATCGAAACAGACTTCGTGAAACCCTGCGCTATGCAAGACAAAATGGAGATCATGCAGTAATAAAAAACAATATACTTTATATCAATGGAATAGAACATACTATCAATACAGAACACACTAAGCCTGAAACTGATGTGACTACTGACTCTTTAATTCAAAATAATAGGAACATAGACGAAACTTTACAAAACCAATCATATACTTCAACAGATCAATCAAACCAGACACCAAATTCCACAAGAAACCGGACATTTCGAAACTAAGCTAAATATTGTATTCCAAAACATCCAAAGTATAGGAAATAAGCTAGATCTAGTTGAACATTTTTTATTAGATTCTAAGGTAGATATTCTATTACTGTCAGAAATATGGAAAAATAAAAACTTCTGTGATTCAATTGTTATACCAGGATATAAGATAGTTTCGACCTTCTGTCGAGAAACACGTGAAGGTGGAGGAGTGTGTATAATACTAAAAGATGATATAGAATACATTGAAAGAAAAGATATAAACAATAAATCTCAAGAATATGTAATAGAATTTAGTGCAATAGAAATTCCTAAGCTAAATTGTATCCTAATAGGTTTATATAGAGCAGATAGGCATATAAATATATTTTATGAACAAATAACAAAAATACTTGATAAATTAAATACAAAAAATATGAATAAATATATAATTCTTGGAGGAGATTTTAATATAAATATACTAAATACTAATAAACAAACAGAAGAACTCATACATACAATGCGCTCATATAATCTTGAACAATTAATAAAAGAACCAACAAGGGTAACCAGCAATAGTTCTACATGTATAGATCTCTTATTTACAAACCACAAGCCTATTCTAAAAAAATGCCAAGTTGAGGATTATGGGTTATCAGATCACAAAGCTTTAAATATTACAATAGACAACAATAATTTACATTCAAAAAACAACAGGCCGTGGTATATAAATAAAAGAATATTTACAATAGATAATATGAACTCATTTAATAACGCACTAAAAGAAATAGAATGGCATAATATAATTAATGAAAAAGCTGATGTAAATGTAAATTACAACAACTTTAGCTTGATTTTAAAAACAATTCTAAATAAACATATACCTATACAAAAAATTAAAATTAAAAATAAACCTAAAAAATCTTGGTTGACTACAGGGTTAAAAAAATCATGTAAACATAAAAGAATATTACGAACTATATTAAATCAAACAAATAACGAAGTCATTCATAAATTCTATAAAAAATACAGCAAAACGCTGAAGCGTACAATAAAACTATCGAAAAAATTGAGCTATAAAAATCAGATGGAAAAATCTGACAACAAAACCAAAACTATGTGGCGTATCATAAACCAGAAATCCGGCAGAACAAAAGACAATACACGTGAAAACATCTCATTAAAACTCGATGATAAAACTATAAAATGCCCAAAAGAAATAACAAACACCTTCAATAAGTATTTTGCAACAGTTGGTACCGACCCAAATAAAAAAATATCTGCAAAGGGCCGCCCCGTCGTTAACTCTCCCCTATGCTCCATGTATCTAAATCCCGTAAACCGCAAAGAAATTATAAATCTTATCAGTTCTATCAAAAACAAACATAGCTGCGGTATAGACGACATTCCACCAATCCTAGTAAAACATTGCGCAATAAACCTTTCCGTACCCCTAACATACCTTGTAAATCAAAGTTTTCTAGAGGCAAAATTTCCAGATTCTTTAAAAATATCCCTAATAAGCCCAATTCACAAGAAAGGTGACAAGCAAACCCCTAGTAACTACAGACCCATAGCTTTACTACCAACATTCTCCAAAATATTTGAAAAGGCCATGTGCAACAGACTATACAACTTTCTAGAAAAGAACAATATTCTGGACGACAGTCAAAACGGATTTAGGCAGGCGAGATCCACGACGCTGGCAGTCTATAAATATATTCAAACGGCTCTCCAATACATAAATGACCAAAAGTACGTATTAGGCATCCTACTGGACATGACAAAGGCTTATGACAAGGTGTTATATCATATACTTCTTGAAAAACTGTCAGGCTCCGGTATACGTGGACCAGCATACTCATGGTTCAAATCCTTTCTAGAAAATAGAAAACAAATTGTACAGATAGAACACAACGATCAAGAAACGCGAGAAATCACTAAAATAAGATCAGAGGAACTGGAGATGATATGTTCTATTCCCCAAGGAAGTGTGATAGGTTGTGTTCTATTTTTACTTTACATAAACGATTTACCTAAAATCCTTAATAGCCAAATAGCTCTTCCGGTATTATTCGCAGACGATATATCCATCCTAATAAAATATGAAAATACGAACTCAACAGACGACATATTACAAAAAATATTAAGAGATGTAACAGATTGGCTTCGAGATCATAATTTGGAAATTAACTTTAAAAAAACAAAAACTATTCAATTCAGATCATATAAAAAACCAGCAATAAAAATAAATACAACGTTTGAGAACACTAATTTAGATACAGTAAACACATTTAACTTGCTCGGCATTAACATCGACACTCATTTAAATTGGAAAACACATATTCAAACCATCAAATCAAAATTATCAAAATTCACATACGCACTTTTTCATCTTAAATGCAGCACAGACACACAAACCTCCCTCACAGCATACTATGCATATGCATACTCCTGGCTGCGATATGGGATCATACTGTGGGGGAACAGCGTAAACAGCCACGAACTCTTTATCCTACAAAAAAAATGTGTAAGAATAATAGCACAAATAAAAAATAGAGACAGCTGCAGGCCATATTTTATTAAATACAAATTACTTACACTTACATCCATTTACATATTAGACATTAGCTTATTTGTTTTCAAAAATTTAGATTACTTTACTAAGATTAAAGATACACATGACATTAACACACGACACAAAAACAGACTACATTTACCATACTCCAGAATTAAAATGCTAAACGAAAGCCCATACTACATGTCAGTTAAAATATTTAATCACCTCCCAGATGCAATTAAAAATGAAACAAAACTATTATCATTTACGAGAAAATTAAAAAGCTACCTAACTGAAAAATGTTTCTACTCGCTAGAAGAATTCTTTTCTAAAGAAGATTAAGTATAATAAATTCATAACATTCATGTACTATTGTAATTGTATAATGTACTTATATATAATATAAGAAATTAAGAAATGAATAATACATATTATACCTATTATGTTACGTAAAGAAATTATATTCTAAAATATTTGTTAACTTACTATCTTATAAGCAACCGCCTTTGCAAGGTGCTGAGTTTGTATGTGTATACTATACTTGGATGCTAATAAAGTCTTTGAATTTGAATTTGAATTTGCTCGCTACCCCTGGTGTACGCATCCGAGGACGCTACACTGACGTCGCCGGATATCCGGGTAAATAGTGATTTACCCAGTTTTCCGATACATCTAAGCGATTATTCAAAGTGAGAACTGTGACGCGTCGTCTGCAACTTGACCGCCATATTAAAATCATTCGGTGCGTAACCAAATACTCAGTATCTATGCTCCAGCGTAGCTCTTAAAACAATGTTTGGATTTTAATAATATGTCGTAGCTAGATAATGATCCCTTGCTCATAACTTTAACTATTGTAACCTTTTATAATAAATGATTTCAGATGCAGCCATATATGGACAGCACGGAGAAATTCGCTGACAGCTACGACTGTATTGGGTTTACAACTGTCCCAATTTGGTAAGTAACGAAATATTATCAGAGAGGTTGATTCATAGGTACTATCGAGGAAATTGATTCCTATGCATTTGAGAGACCAACGTCATTTGGTCGATCATGTCAATTCAAAGATAATTGTGATCTGTCGGCTGGGTTTAACGTAACGCGACCAAACTATGTAGGTCCCCCATCTGCATAGGGATCAACTTCTCTGATAGTAAATGGCGAATTTAGTCGCGTTATGTCAAACCCAGCCGACAGGTAACAACAGCTAATATTGAATTTACATAACCCTACCAAGTAACGTAGCTCCGCCATTTGCCTATGAATCAACTTCTCTGATATAGTTCTTGCAATCTACGAGTGCGCGTCGCCTTTATTTGTAGTTGGAAATGTGAATAGACATTTTCGTTAGTGTGCGTACCCGACGGAGCAATCAGTAGCGAGCGAGCCATGTACGCGTGTATAATGTATATATACGGTCACTCACACAACTAAGGGCGACGCGCACTCGTAGATTGCAAGAACTATACTTGTTACCTTGTATGTACTATCAGAGAAGTTGATTGAGAAGCAGATCGGGGACCTACGTTGTTTGGTCGCGTTACGTCAAACCCAGCCGACAGATCAAAATAATTAACATAGAATTGACATGATCGACCAAATGACGTTGGTCTCACAAATGCATAGGAATCAATTTCCTCGATAGTACCTATGAATCAACTTCTCTGATAATAAAGAAAGAAAAAAGGCACAATGTGGACAAAACTATTCGACCGATCACAGGCCACAGCTAATATTGAATTGACATATTCGACCAAATAACGTTGATCTATCAACTGCATAGTTGAATTGTTGAATAGTTGAATTGGAAGTTGATTCCTAGGTAGTTGACGGACCTACGTCATGTGGTCGGCTTATGTCAATTCAATATTAGCTGTGGCCTGTGATCGGTCGAATAGCTTTGTCCACATTGTGCCTTTTTTCTGTTCAACAAGGGCATGCCTTATAGCGCTGTCAACAGTGAACGTGTGGCATGCCCGTGACGCACGTGAAAATCCACTCGCGTTGAAAGAAAAGTATCATAGCGCGCGCTACGATTTTAACGCGCGTTACGGGCATGCCTCACGTTTGACGTTGACAGCGCTATAAGGCATGCCCTTGATGAATAGAAAAAGGCACAATGTGGACAAAGCTATTGGGTTTGACTTAACGCGACCAAATTACAATTAGGTCCGCCATCTGCCTAGGAATCAACTTCTCGGATGGTACTTTATCTTACTCTAGGAATTGCTGTAGATTGTCATTTTTTTTTTCAGAAATTATTGTTAATTGGACATTTTGGCTGATTTCAGCCTAATTTAAATTTTGATGAAAAAGATTAAATTTTGTTAATTGTTATTTATTTAAATAACAATTAACAAAATAATAACACCTTGATTCTTGAAATAATAAAATTTGTTTGCAGGTCCGGTCTGATGGTCAGCTGCATCATGCTTCTAGCGCTGTCCGTTTCTATCTGCATGATCATGGACATCAAGACGATGGATCGCTTCGAGACCAACAGAAGCAAGCAACTCACTATCACTGTGAGCGAGTAATACGCACATATCATATAATTATACCATACCTATATAATTATTTCATTATTACAAATAATTATGCTATCGCGAACATTATTGCTAAATTAATTTACAGAACGGGCATTCTGCTAATAGCAAAAGTGCTTTTAGCGAGTAATGTAATTAGTTGTAAATCTATGTCTAAAAAATTGTCTTCACTAACTACGTATGAGGTAATGTAAGGTACTGAATTAGGTTACATATTTTCTAAGAAAAGGCATTTGAATCTACAATGTTACAGTAATTGTAATATTGTAACATGAACTACAATAATAATTATCTAGGAGCTGTCATTCCATCTGATTAGCTCTATGCTGACTCCTAAGAGGAGAAAGAGGTTTATGGAAAGTGAGCTGTTTTTATATTTAAACATCATACGTGTAACAGGGACAACAATTTATAATTTTCACAGGAATTGTTGCCCCATGTTATTCTGTAATACTTGCGTTACAATTGTATTATACAGACATTTCATGTTGTACGGAAATTGTATTTTCCCCTAATATTAAGTCAGTAAAATGTGAGCATCGTACCTTGCACATTACTGATTCAATATTACTAACAATTGTATAGTAATAGAGACAACAATTTTCAATGTTTCGGAGAGGAATTGTTGCCTTACGTTACTCGGTAAGCCGAATATTACAATTGTAATCGAAACTACAATTTCAATTTCATGAATTGTCAATTCCATCGTAATAGAGGCGAAGATTCAAATTCGGAGAGGAATCGTCGCCTTACGTTGCATGGTCTGTTACAGTTGTAATATTGTAAGAGACTGCGATTTCACGTCATACAGGAATCGCAGCTTCGCAGGTTTAAGCGTAATGTGAGCTACAACTGTGAGGGGCAAGAATTTACATGTTTCGGAGAGGAATTGTTGCCTTCAATATTGCAGTTGGAAGAGGAAACTCTTAGCTCGCAAGACCACAGCTTCTAAGACAAGTGCGGAAATCGTTGCCTACCCCGTACCGTGAGAGTTACAAAAGTAACAGAGACTACAATTTGTCTATATTGTCGCCTCTCGTTATGGGTTACGGTTTAGGCTGACAGTTGTTTGGATTTGACGTGGTGCCCCACTCGGTGGTAGAATGTTTAATTCTCTTTTTGATACCAGATGGCGCGGTGTGATTTCCGAACGACTGTCAGATAAACTTCGGAACTTTTTTTGTAAGCCTCCCCGCACTAAGGCAATCATTTCTTCGACTCTTTTAGGGGTTCTCTACCATAAACTTATACGACAGTATATATTATAAGTCTATGTTCTCTACCTCCGTGGTGGGACGGAGCAGAATACGAATCCCACCCCCGCCCCGATGTAGAGGGTGTCGTAAGAGGCGACTAACATCGGGACCGGTGGCACCTGCCACCATGTAGCTTTAAGGTGGTTCGTTGCCCATACAAAAACACAATCAACATTAATTAGCTAATTTCATACTATTACTACATAAATTTATATGCACATCTATTTATTTTGCAATACCATTCCCGCGAAATATATTTAAAAAACTTTATTTCACATAGAAGTCACATTTTTATTGTTTTTTTAATAAAAAGTGACATTTGTGCTTCGATCACTAATATACAAGATACACAGTCTCATACAAAACCTCTCGAAAATCTGTCCCCGAGTAATAGAGTTTAATGAAGTATACATTTATCTAAAATCAACCTTAATTATAGTAATTATTAAAGATCTTTTTATAAAACAATGAACATTTGTGTTTACAAAGCAATAAAATTTTTACGTCCGATGCACGCTTCATACTAAATTCAACCATCCGCGTATATGATTTAAGTTCAAATTTGTATAGTGCCAAAAAAAAATCCAATTTTACGACCGAAATTCGCCGCTGGAACAGGGCGAAGTGAAGTATGAGAGGAGTCGAACTGTTCAACATTTTTTTTGTTGATTGCAATTTGTAATAATTTTAATAGTCCATTTTTTTATTTTTCCGAAGTTTAATGTATAAAGTGAGGAGTAATTATTTTTTACTTGTAATATTATGTTGTTCTAATGTTATGTCTAATTTTATCATTAACCAAAATATACATAAGTGTACATACATTTTCCGATAGGCCACAAAGGACAACTCACATCACCCAACGCCCATACTTTTTAACCTACTTAAAAAATCCTTAATGGGAACTATATTTGATCGAAGATGGGAACATAATATTATTACCACATCTAACTGGATCTCGAGGAAACCTGAAAAAAATCCCCAATAAAAAATAATAGTAATAGCGACTCCATCAAATGGAACAGAAACATAGCTTATAACCCGAACATTTCAAGTGGGCATGATAAACTACGATAAGTACCTTTAGTATGAGTATTCGCAATTGAGATGGTTTATACCTGGTGTTGATTTATTTACAACTTAATTTTAAAACTGTCTTTTGGTGATTTCTTAAAGAAATACCAATATTTACAATACAATTGTAAGAAATATATTAGGATAAAATTAATACTTACCGGAAATATGAAATTCCATCCTTTTTTTTGGTTTTAGACGTATGATTTCTACAATTATTAAACGCGCACCGAGGCATGTTTCCCGGCGGAGCGTTCGAGCACTACTAAATCAAAAGTGCACCAGAATGTTGAGTTTGGTGCTCTTTTGGTGAGGTCGTTTTTTGCCGCGGATTGTGTATCTTGTATATTAGTGATCGAAGCATTTGTGGCTGTAGTTTTGTATGGGAAACGAACCACCTTAATGAACGAACTCCATTGCTTAGGGAAAATATTATGCAGATTGACGTTTGGTGTGCCGGACGCGCGGTCAGATTTTGATGTAAGTAGTTTTTTCATTTTGATTGTGTTTTAGTTTCATTCATCGTTTCTCTCTCACGGTTTTTACGATATTTTTAATAGAAATCTTATAGATTTCTTAATTATTTACAATGAAAGACAAAGACAATACCAGTGATAATCAGTATCGTCCTTCGAATAGTGTTATATCATATTGAAGATGTATTACTTAGATGTTTTTGGCTTATAGTTGGTCACAATTATACAATATACAAGTCACTCGTACTACCAGACATGTTAAGCTTTGTATAAAGCTGTATACCTAAGAAGAAATATACAGCGGTATACTAGCGAAACGCACCTGCGAACCATGGATATATAGCATTAGTAATGATAAATGATAGATGTGCTTCGCACGGGCACGATGGAACTGAAATTTGAAATAAACGATAGAGTAAACGCTTGATAAATAATAAACTTAGAACTAAATAGGTGTAACGAGATGTAGAAAATTCTATTATTATTTGAAAAGTAAGCTTAAAATTAGTAATAGCCGTAGCCCGTATTTAAAGATATTTAATGATTACTTATGGATTTAAGAGCGAGCTGTCAAATTTTGCTGTGTTTTCTAATAAGTATTACGATCCCGGAAGGCGATTGACTTAAATGAAATTGAGATTTATTTAATCAATGTTTATTTATCTGATACTAGCCTAACGAAAAACACGATTAACTTATTTTGACTCGATAGTTTTATTTTTCCAAATAATGAATATTTCTGGGCTTTTCAACAAATATGTATCTCTTACACTTATTCAGTTACTACCATTAAATAACTTGCACTACTACAATCATACACTTTGTAAAATCATAGCTAAAGGAAATATTAGTATTGTATTTAGTTTTTAAGTAATCATCAAAATACCGTTTTGGGACTTACGACCTTTACTTTTGTGCTATTATGCGGGAACCGTTGTTACGCACATTGCACGGGATCACGATTAATGGAATTAATATAAATCACGATTTCAGGATAGCGGGGTAGCGTGCTTTGATATTTTTGGCAGCCCGGTCTTGACGCAGGCTTTGATGCAAATGGACTTCACGCCACATTAAAAGCTGAACTAAGTAACTCTTTAAATAATAAACATCTCTAATTACGGCCGTTAGTGAGCAAAAACTTAGAGAATTTTGTTAATTAAAATAGACGAGATTATGACGCAATCGGTTAAAAAGCGGTTCTGGCAAGTCAAGCTTAATATCTCATGTGTGGTGCATACAGTGACAATATAAACATTTGAAGGTGTCCGCCCAAATGATCATAGTTATTTCATGGTCATAGATCTTAAAACGCTTTAGATCAGTTACGAAACGAGACGCGACGAAACGAGACAAGACGAGACAATGCAAAATATAAAATTGATACGTCTAAGACACATTTCAATATTGTATTTTACATCCGTCGCGTCTAATCCCTTTTCGTAGGTATCCCTGACTGGCGGAACCAGCGTCAAGCGTTTCAGAAGCGACCATCGGTGGTACCACCGGTACTATCACCATCGGCGCCGTATAATTATGTAGCTCCGATGACCATTTCCATTGCTTCTAACAATTCAGAAAAAAATCTAGTAAAAAAACCGTGAGAGAGAAACGATGAATGAAAATAAAACTCAATTAAAACGAAAAAACTACATCGAAATCGGACCGTGCGTCCGGCACATCAAACGTCAATCTCAATTACCATTCGAACTATTTTTTAAATGTATTTTGTTGTATTATGGCATAGGTATTTTCACGTTAAGAAAACAGTTATTTTAAACTTGACTAGTTGGTAGGGGAAGTACGGACAAAATGACAGGGTGTTTTGTTTTTCAATCATATTTTTTTTATTTAATGACATTATAATTACTCTTAACGGTTGAACATTATCTTAGGTTTATTGACTATCAGTAATACAGTTTTTTAATTCAATAGAAACTATAATAAAACGTACAAAAAGAAAAAATATGACTAATCACAAAAACCATTTTGTCCATATAGTATGGACAAAATGACATACACATTTTTAAGAACAAAGTTCACAATAATTAAATCGTTTGAGATTCTTTCTAGCCATTTATATTTAGAATTCTTGGCTCCACGACTGCCGATTAGTTTTTCTTTCGTAGTTTCGCGGCATATCCTCTTAACAAAATTATAAATGTTAACAGAAATACTGTACAGTGTACATGGTATGTCATTTTGTCCAAATGTAACCAAAAACAAATAAATATCAAAATTCCACCAAATAATCTAATGATTGCAATAAAGTTCATAGAAATCACTGGCTAATAGCATAGTTCATCGATTTTAATACAAATAATAACAAATTACAGCCAATAACTCGCCAGAAAATAGGAGAAAACCATCTGTTAAATAAACTTTTGAAGGCGAAAAACACGTTTGATCTGCTTAATGCGGCGCAACTGTGAGAATAGCGCTCAATCAGTGATACAATCGCGGAAATGTGTCTAAAACCCCCCAATTTTGAAATAAGGGCACTATGTCATTTTGTCCGTATTTCCCTTACTACTAATTATATTATATTCTGTGCTACAACGCACAATTCAACCAACATTTTCTGAACGCGAGTAATTATTTGATTATTATTCAATTTAAATACTATAAGATTCTGGCAGTACTAAAGGCAGTGTGATGGGGCAACATACATATTCATTATAATAATAAATTATGTAGTTGTTATAATAAGGGCCTTTACACACTGGCGATTTGCCAGGGTCCCAATTTCCATTCTTTGAATGTCGCTTCGATTGTCGATCGCAAGGTGTCTCTTTCGTGCGAGTATGGAGACAGCCTGCTGGAACAGACGTCTGGAATTGGCCGCTAAAATATGCGAATCCGCTCGCAAATCGCCAATGTTATAAAGCAATAGTCATAACTCATAAGCGATATAACCATTGATGTTTTATCTTAGTCCCTTTGAATTAGTAGAATTATAGAAATAAAAACAATAAAGTGTAATAAAAACGAATAAAATGACAAAATGTGATTCGTGTTTCATTTAACCCTCCCGAATTCTGCTTTTTATTTCGGGCTGCGCACGATTTGAAGATCACTGAATCCATACTTTCATATTTCGCAACGGCCCTGGTTGACTTTATCAGGAAACAAAATAATATATTTATTTTATTTTATTTATTTATTTATGTCAGGCATTTTGGCCCATATAATTATAAATGTTTCACTACGTCTGATCTAATGTTGGTAAGTTAAAGTTCACTGTAGTAAGTTCAGATAATTAATTCATCAGTCATTTTGAATTGTAATTTTTAGGTCTATGATAATTTTTTAGGTTTGCGTATGTACCCAAGGAACTATGTATTCTGTGCCAAAGGGTAAAAACGAGACCCTATACTATCCGTCCGTCCCTCTGTTGCCAGGCTGTATCTCAAGAACCGTAAAAGCCAAAAAAAATTATTTCTTTTGGCAGGATGATGTTCCTGAATTTGTTTGAGCCACGTGAAGGCTCATGATGTCGGAAAATCTACTCGGAAATTTGATGGAGGTGTTCGTGAGACGTGGCACAGAGTATGCAGACCGAAGACTATTGTGCTAGTATTATTTTTAACAAAAAATTAAAACCGACTTCCAAGGTAAAAACAATATTAACATTAATATGAACTAAAAAGTATTAAATAATTTTTTCTATCTAATAGTGCCTTTTTCCGAATTCGGCTAAGCCTCAACTATTTCTGTACTCAATCTTCATTATTTTGAAGTCGGTACCAGATAGCTGAATCTTCAGTCCTCTGACAGAATATTTGAAACTTTTGGAACTGGCACCGACTTCAAAATTATGAAGATTGAGTACAGAAATAGTTGAGGCTTAGCCGAATTCGGAAAAAGGCACTATTAGATAGAAAAAATTATTTAATACTTTTTAGTTCATATTAATGTTAATATTGTTTTTACCTTGGAAGTCGGTTTTAATTTTTTGTTAAAAATAATAATAATTTCACTCTTTTTAGTTACACTAGTAGGTAAACCTTCGCGTATATTTTACGTATCTTATTACAATTTGTTAAGAGTCACAGTTCACACTCACAAAATAATATATTATCAGTGAAGTGAACATATTGTGCTAAGTAATTTAACAATTTTAATACTTCAAACCCCAAGCGGTCACCGGCGATTGCGATAACAATAGAAAGGCTATTGTGTCTCGTTTTTCCACGATCCAAGGATCTATCAGATAAAAAATTGTATAAACTTGCATAGGATGTAGCGTAGCTACTCATCTAATATATAAAATTCTCGTGTCACAGTTTTCGTTGCCATACTCCTCGGAAACGGCTTGACCGATTCTCATGAAATTATGTGAGCATATTGTGAGGATATTGGTCTGAGAATCGGCCAACATCTATTTTTCATACCAAAAATTATTTATATGGCAAAACAACGTTTGCCGGGACAGCTAGTAATATAATATAATATTATCATAATTATTGACAGCTGTTCTTGTAATCAAGAATTCAATTTCAAATCCATTCAAATCGATACTTAATGCGCCATCTATCGATTAATAAGTATAACTAATTAAAAAGACACTTATTGACTTTGTTTACTTTATTTTAATTCTATATTTTGTCTATTAAAATTTTATAAAGTAGTTAGTAAAGTATTCGATCTGTATATAAAGTAGTAAAGTATAATCGATCTGTCGTCTTCCGCCACGCGCCGCGCGGCGCTGACCGCCGTGTATATTTAAACAAAGTGTTGTTATACAGTATAAAATTATTATTATTATTAGTATATCCACACCTATGCCTTGTACTATTATCTATTCTGTGCCATGAGACATTGGTGACCTTAACACGACGTGGTAATGATGAAGACGATGATGATGATGATGATGATGATTATGATGATGAATATGAGTTGCATAGTAGCATATGCTTTCTGTTCTTAAAACAACGCCGAAACTCCCAAACGTGTATCTATAAGGAGTCAGGAGTTCTCTCAGCATCTTCGAAACCATGGTATACCTTGACCCAATATTTGATTTGTTGGTAGCATATTCTTAGTACACTTCACATAAAACCAAAATCACCATATGTTTCCATATAAATTTCGAGGAGTTCCCTCGATTACTCCTGGATCCCATCATCAGGTCACCACTTTTGTGAACATGGTACCAAATTGGAGTAAAACCAAATACAACAAAGCAAAAATTTCGAAAATCGGTTTACAAACGGCGGAGTAAGCGTTGAACATACAAAAAAAAAAAAAAAATATCCACAGCCGAACATATAACCTCCTCGTTTTTTGGAAGTCGGTTAAAAATACACTACAAACCACTTGCAAGTATATGAGGTATACCGTGTAACCTAATTGAAACTAAAACTCATTTTGTCATACCCAGTAGGCCAGTACAGTGCCACTCTCACAGCCACGGGCGTATATATAGCTCTGATAAGGGGGGGGTCCCTAATGTAAAAAAGCCGCCAAGTGCGAGTTGGCTCCGCCCATGAAGGGTTCCGCAGCAGCAAATAGGTAATGTGTTTAGGAAAACAAAAGTATTTTTAGGGTTTCGTACCCAAACGGTAAAAACGGAACCCTATTACTAAGACTTAGATGTCTGTCCGCCTGTCTCCAAGCTGTATCTGAAGAACAGCGGTCCTTGAGATACAGCTAGTTAGCTAGACATCTAAAATTTTCACAGATGTATTTCTGTTGCCGCTATAACGAAAAATACTAAAAACATAATAAAATGAATATTTAAGGGAAGCTTCAATAATGGCAATAGGTAGGCACTTGCAAATTTCACAAAATCCTCAATTTTATATGTACTTTAATCTATACTAATATTACAATTGGCACGAGTCTGTTTGTTTGTTTGAACGCGCTAATCTCAGAAACTACTGGTCCGATTTGAAAAATTCTTTCAGTGTTAGATAGCCCATTTATCGAGGAAGGCTATAGGGCATAGGCTATATAACATCACGCTGTAACTTTTAGGAGCGAAAAAACAGAGGAAAGTGTGGAAAAAACGGGGGAAATTATTTGAAAAGGCTTATTTGAACGCGCTAATCTCAGGAACTACTGGTCCGATTTGAAAAATTCTTACATTGTTAGATAGCCGATTTATCGAGGAAGGTTATAGGCTATATTTTATCACGCTAAGACTAATAGGAGCGAAGAAATAGAAGAAAATGTGTAAAAAACGGGGGAAATTATTTAAAATCCCTTTCTTTTATCTCACAAACTACTGGAGCAATTTTTCTGCTATTTGGCACAGATAAGAAGTAGACCACGTGAAGGATCATAGGCTATTTTTTGTGGATTAATTTATATGTGAAATATCAAATTTACGCAGGCGAAGCCGCACGGAACGTCTTGTCTATACTTAATAATATTATAAAGCGGAAGAATTTGTTTGTTTGTTTGAACGCGCTAATCTCAGGAACTACTGGTCCAATTTAAAAAAATATTTCAGTGTTATATAGCCCATTTATCGAGGAAGGCTATAAGTCTATATTTTATTATGCTAATACTAATAGGAGCAAAGAAATAGAGGAAAGTGTGGAAAAAACGGGGGGAAATTATTTGAAAGGGCTTATTTGAACGCGCTAATCTCAGGAACTACTGGTCAAATTTAAAAAATTATTTCAATGTTAGATAGCCCATTTATCGAGGAAGGTTAGAGGCTATATTTTATCACGCTAAAACTAATAGTAGCGAAGATATAGAGGAAAGTGTGGAAAAAAACGGGAGAAATTATTTGGAAGGGCTTATTTGAACGCGCTAATCTCAGGAACTATTGGTCCAATTTAAAAAAATCTTTTATTGTTAGATAGCCCATTTATCGGGGAAGGCTATAGGCTATTTTTTATCACGCTAAAACTTATAGAAGCGAAGAAATAGTGGAAAATGTGAAAAAAAACGGGGGAAATTATTTGAAAGGGCTAATTTGCACGCGCGAATCTCAGAAACTGCTGGTCCAATTTGAAAAATTATTTCAGTGTTAGATAGCCCATTTATCGAGAAAGGCTATAAGCTATATTTTATCACTCTTAGACTAATAGGAGAGAAGAAATAGAGGAAAATGTGTAAAAAACGGGGGAAATTATTTGAAAGGACTTATCTCGCGACTACTGGCGTAATTTTTATGTTATTTGCCACAGATAAGAAGTAGACTACGTGCAGGATCACAGGCTATTTTTTGTGGATTAATTTGTCTATGAAATATCTAATTTACGCGGGCGAAGCCGCGCGGAACGTCTAGTAATATTATATTGTCGATTCGACAAGTAAGATTGATAGTAATGGGGGGGGTCCGGACCCCCAGGACCCCCCCCTTATATACGCCCATGCTCACAGCATATTATACGAATCTGACGACACGTTTAATTAACGCCTCTGTCTGTCGTCTGTGGGCTGTGGCTCAGTTCGTTAGCGCGCCGAAGCTCAAGAGTCAAGCCGGAGTTCCGACGAAGCGACAACATGTTTATAAACTACTAGATGATGGCCACACAAAATTCTTTTATCGCGCGGGAACCGTACATTTTTATATGTATCTATACATATAATAAAACTGTAGAAATGAGAATTCTGTACATTAAAGATTATATTCAAAAAATCGGCCAAAAATTGTGTTTTTTGTATGGGATTAAATTTTTAAATTAAATTTTTATTTTATTTTATTATTATTCTTAAATATTGAAGTAGACATATAATTAAGGCCTTTGTCAAAATATCAAGTGCCTACCTGATGCTATTATTGATATAGAGCAAATAAGGCCAAAAAAATCACGTTTGTTGTATGGGAGCCCCCTTTAATTATTAAATTTAATTTGTTTTTAGTATTTGTTGTTATAGCGGCAACCAATATACACAATTTGTGAAAATTTCAGAACTCTATAGCGGTTCTTGAGATACAGCCTGGAGACAGACAGACGGACAAACAGACGGACAGACATACGGACAGACATACGGACAGACAGACGGACAGACAACGAAGTCTCATGAATAGGGTCCCGCTTTCACCCTTTGGGTACGGAACCCTAAAAATAATAAGCGGGGGGTGTCACTACATCGCTATAGAAGCCAAAACTGTGGTTAGTTTTTTTGTCTGTCTGTTTGTCTGTCTGTCTGACTGTCTGTCTGTATGTTTGTTCCAGCATCACACGAAAACTACTGATCCGATTTGAATGCAGTTTTAGCAGATATATTTGTCTTCTTCCAACTTAACATCTGGTGCATAAATATATATCATTTTCCCCCCACCCCCCTAAGGGGACAAAAGAGGGGGTCAGATTTTGTATCAAACTTTTTTCTTTAATGAACTTACTTCATATTATTTACTGTGTTTTTCAACTTAACAATTAACATTTGGTGTATAAAGTTTTTCCCCCCACCCCTCTTAGGAAATAAAAGAGGGGGTAAGATTTTGTATCAACTGATGAAGTAGAAATACTCCAAAAACATAACCCTCCCGGCGCAATCGGGCAAAAAAAAATCGACAGCATCTCGTAAGGCACGCGAGCACCAAGCAGGTTTCACGTGAAAGTGATCAGCCGGCCGTCTGGATTATAAATAAAAACAATCCAATAACACGTCTGATGAACTTTCTCTGATACATACGCGCTGGTGAGACGAATCACCTGATGTGATGCAGTTGCAAATTGCAAGTGCGTTGAAGGATCGATGTAACTATACAGGGTGTAACAAAACTAAGTGATAATACTGTAGGGTTTGTATGTGTCCCTTACATAGAGTTGAAATATCAAATTTGTTGTATATGAAATGAAATTGTGATTGGTATGAGCAAGCGCCCGGAGCGTCATGAATTTTGTCTGGAAGAAATCGCTTGTAGCAATAAGGCCGCCTTTTGTACTTTTTACTCTTAGTCACTAAGTTTTGTATATTTTTATGTTTGTTTTGGTGCAATAATGTGTTTTCATTCTTTCATTTATTCATTTTCTTATATTAATAACTAACTACATAGTATTATTCCCCATTGATAATATTCCACATAAGCGCTAAGCGAAAATCAAAACGAAAACAGAAATGAAAAAGAAACAGAACTGGCGCATTCTTGTTTCTTTCGCCATCCACTCCCTTTTGTGAGCTTTTGTTTACTCGTCTTGTGGCTTCGAATATTATAATTTACGCGCGGCTTCGCATGCGTAAATTATATATTTCACAGACAAATTAGTCCACTCCGTTGCGCCAAAACTCCGTTGCGCCAAAACTCGTTTATCGCGGCGGAACCGTACATTTTTTCGGGGTAAAAAGTATTATATGTCCTTTCTCGGGACTCAAAGTATTCGACAGTCGCGGTCGTTTAAAAAGTTGCTAAACTATTTAAAGAAATCTTTCATCCGCAGAGCTAATCTACTGAAGCATTTCAGATTTCATTTATTATCAGTTCAATCAACTATTACATTAATTATTATTCATTAACATTACGAGTATGTTGTCATGACATGTCTAACATAATCTCTGTTCACACGATATGCTTTTTAGGGTTCCGCAGCCAAATGGCAAAAAACGAAACCCTTATTGATTCGTCATGTCTGTCTGTCTGTCCGTTCGTATGTCACGTTTCTTCGAAACTATAAGAGCTATACTAATGAAACTTGGTAAGTAGATGTAGACTGTGAATCGTATAAGATTTTGATATAAAAATGGAAAAATAATAAAAAATTTAGGGGGTATAGGTAGAACTAAAACAACGAAAATTGGTTTGAACGAGATCTAGCGAGTAGTTTTTTTTTATAAGTAGGTACGTCATATTATATGGTAAACCTTAATCAAACTTTCATTAAATCAATTAAAATATAAAATAAATCAAAAACCCTTAAATTTCTTAAATATAAACCTTATTGCTGCTGCGGAACCCTTCATAGGCGAGTCCAACTCGCACTTGGCCGGTTTTTATACCTGGAAATGCTGCTCATTTCGCACGGATACCCTGATAGTATAGTTGCCTATGGACACTAGAACAGGGAGAAGTTAATATTAAAGGTGTGTCTTGAATCTTGATGTAGCCTCGCGTCGCGTTGTGTTTCGGTGACCTGCATCTCTAAGATATTCCAACTTTAACTTTATTTCTAACATAAAAATTAAAATGGTACCCTTTCATATGGCATCACTCAAACTGGATACGCGCTGTGCAACGCGGTGGTCATTCTTGGGGTCAATTCACACTGCAACGTCGTAAGACGTCGCGATGTTTTTCAAATTACCGAATGTAGCTAGCAGAGGCAGCGAAAATTCACGTGCAATTAATCCATACTTCTACTTATATTAATAATATTATAAATGTGAAAGTGCGTTCCGCTCAACCGATTTTGCTAAACTTTAATACTTTTGAGTCCCGGGAAAGGACATAGGGATACTTTTTATCTCGGAACGTATGAATTCCGTATGATAAATAAATTTTGGAGCAGCAGAGTGCGAGCGTCAGCTATGGTATATTTTTTTTATAGGAATGTATAGCGGAACCGACGGCATCGCTTCAACCACTGAGCCACCGGGGTAGCAATTAAATATTTAACCCAGTTCTTAACTGTCCTCGCAGCGAGGTCATGATCATCAGCCCGTGTCGTGCAATCCCCTTGAGCATATTTTTAAATTTACCTTATCAAGATCTTCATATGTAACACCTTCCTCCATTATAAACTAAAGCATTTATTACTAAAGTATTTCAATTCGTACTAGAATTATTATTACAAATAACTCCACAATCCACGTCATGTTGACTAATGTTGAATGCTTAGCACACTTCTAACTCAAATGAAAATAGAGGGGTATAGCTATCATAAGTTTGACTTGTCTGTCTGTCGTCTTCAATCCATAGGTACTTGTATAATGTATATAGAGGTAAGAGACAGACAGATTTTCGCATTTATAATATTATATTATTGTCTGTTACCTCTTCACGCTCAAACCGCTGAACCTATTTGCTGTAAGGTATCGAGATACTTTGAGTCCCGGGAAAGGACATAGGATACTTAATATCCCGGAAAAATGTACGGTTCCCGCGCGATAAACGAATTTTGGCGCAACGAAGTTGCGGACGTCATCTAGTTCTCAATAATGTTGATCGATTAATGGTGTTTAGCATCCAATAATATCCTATATTATATTATCCTTTCTAGAGACTCAAACTTAAAATTATATTTTATTCAATGATAAGCGCCGGATAGGCTATCCCAATCTGCCAAAAAAGTTGTGGATAGCCTATCCGGTACTTTATCAGGAAGTGGTGAAACAGGCCCTTAGTTATTGTGAATAGTGGTATGGAAGTATGTAGGTACATTACATATTATAATATTATTATCTAAGAAGTTCAAAACAAATGAGACAAGCGGAAAACGAATGAGCGGAACTGCTTTAATCTGCCCATCTGCATCATAGTGTATCGGTACATCTTGAGAGAACTCATCAGCATAGCGTGGAGATAACGGTGTGATGATGATGATTGCGCGGAAGCTTTACACCTGCGCGGACGTCGTTATGCTACAGCGCGCTAACAATTACAAACAAATACAAGTTAGGGTTGATTCAGACGAAAGCGACGCGTAGATGCATTTCTGTATGGATTTGACAGATTTCAAATCTGGCACGTCTTGCGAATCTGTCAAATCCATACAAATTTAAAAATGCATCTACACGTCACGTTGCGGCCTGAACTAACCCTTACATTGCAGTGTGATTACGTTTCTAAAAATTGTTTTGAAATCATCGTGTGTTCTTTAATTTCCCCAGGATCATTTAAACTAAACGGTTATATTGTTAACTAGATGGCGCCCACAACTAAGTTGCACCAAAATTCGTTTATCGCGCAGGAGCCAATTAAATAACCATACATTTTTCCGGATAAAAAATATTCTATGTCCCTTTCCGGAACTCAAAGTATCTTCGTACCAAATTTAAGCAAAATTGGTTCAGGGGTTTGGGCGTGAAGAGGTAACAGACAGACACACTACTTGAGGCAGGCGCATTCTACTCATAGGTAAAAAATTACGTTTATTATTGTTAATTTAATTACAGAACTCGATAAAATCAAAAATATAATTAGACTAATTGTCTTAAAATAATTACTTACTTTTCATTTTGTTAATTAGGATACTAAATGTATTTAAATATGGATATTGGCACGTAAAACTATACTTACTACGTCAAAATTACTTATTTTTAATTTTAAACAATTCGCTTAAAACTACCAAACGCCGCATCAACAGTTCAATGGTCATTTAACACCCTTTACACACGTCAACAATAAAGAATTATGAAAAGTTGAAGGTTCAAAATCTCACATTAAATTATGTCTCTTGCATAACGCGTCCGCTTTCCAAGCCCGTCAGTGTGTTGACCGACACCGCGGTGACGAGACGTATTGTGTTTGTGTGTGTTTGTTTGGATGTGTTTTGTGCGCGGTATGTATTAGTTATTATGAAAAAAATTAAATGTAATACCTACTAATAATAGTTATTGAGATAGCAATATTCTTTTATGATGAATTTTCATTTACACTTTTCTTTTAATAATTTTCATTGAAAAAGCTCGTTTTCGGTTTCGAGTTTCGACCGAAAAAGCAATAGCATTTTAGTTTTTAGTAAGTAATTTCAGTTACTTTTGTCTGTTTTTTTGTAAATAATTTATAAAATAAAGTATTAGAAATACGAGAACATAATCAAGTCATAAATCATAATGAAGTCAAGATTTATAATATTCACATTACTATACTGGTCTTATTTTTATCACTTAAAAAGTGCTTTTAAACTTTTTTAACTCAACTTTAAATACCTATCTACTTTAATTTTGTTTAAATAACTCGCTTAAACTCTTAACAAATATTATATAAGACGATTTTTTTTTATCTTAAGTCTGTGTAGTTGCCTAAGCGTAATAAAAATCTTATGAAGCCTATTCGTTGAGCTTTCAATAGTAATTACTAATTAATCCAATACATTATTTTTGTCATTTGAATTATTGACCTGCTCTAACTGAACCATTAAGCACCTGCTAAGGCAGATGGACGACGTAGCATCTTTTACAGTTTGATGTCCAAAACGCACTTGTAACTGCCCTAGTATTGCGGGTCAGTAGGCGGTAGTTATTGCTTGTCATCAGATCATTATTGTTCTTGTATTTTTAACCGACTTCCTTAAAAGAAGGAGCTTCTGTTTATAGAGAGCCTAATTTAGATTGTTATGATTTATGATCTTGTAATCGTTACGTGAAGGGTTAATAGGGGTTAAAAGGTTAATATACACAGAGAAACAGACACAATGTCGCATTTATGATCGCCAAATTGTAACAATGAATCAATGTAGTTGTAATGTATTTCTTGCATTTTTCCGAAGATTTTCATCGTTCAAACCATTTCTAAAATGACAAGATTAGGCGTTTTCCCGTTCAGAGTTCTCCAGTTAAAATAGGCAAAACTTTAAGCAAACGGAATCTGAAATTCTGAACACCACAACGACAATAAAAATATAAAATATCTTTCTCGCGACTCTACCTTCATCATTTTTATGTTTATAAAAATCGGCTTATCGTTTTAAGCTCGACGTAACAGACATACATCGCATTTTATTAGTTTGTATTACAAGAGCTTACGTAAAGCAATCAACGGTGCTCAATCGGCTGGCAATAAAGTGATGGTTTTTGAATATTTTCGTTGGAAAGTCATGGGATACGCTGACCTCGACTGTAGAAAGTCGCGTGGGCGGCTCATTATGAGATCGCCATCGACTTATGGTGATAACTGATAAGTGATATGTACACCCAATTATTGGCACTTTAATCCTTCGATCGGGGATTCTTGGAAATGGTATTGTATTCTATTGTTGTCACGGTCACCGGTGTCCTTACGGGGCTTGATGGGTTAAGAGTTTTTCCTATTTATAATTGGCATTGTAGTTTTGAATAAAAATCTTAGGTGGAAAAATCGTTTGACGTACTACTACGTATTATTATTGGATGCGCACCTACGAATAATAAAATCTACGGAAGAGTAACTCCGTCAAAAAACATGCTCCAAAATACTTGTCAAAAAAGTGTACCTTAGGTACACATTTCAATACAATATATTTGCAATATAAAGGCTGATGTTACATGACAGTTCGAAAGGAACCAAATTTTAAACGGTAATAGTATGGGAGTTACGTTTCCTTAGTTTTATTATTCGTATATTAGGACAGCACGATAAAACTGGAGGACGAGGTGTCTAATTTTTAGTTTTCTCTAGCGAGGAGTTCCGAGTTTCCGCCTGACCTATCATGGTTGCGAGGAATATTTTTAGGCGCAACAAAGTTCATTTTCTTTAGTCAATAAGTTGTTTCATAAATACTCTAATAATCCTTCAGGCCCTGCGCGAGCACCGGTGATCGCGAGACCAAAAGAATACAATGGGAATTCCTAGAACCTCCGATCGAAAGATAAATAAGCACTAATGAAGCCTAATGTCTCTAGTGACTCTATTTTATCAGGGCGAGGGAGAGCCCTAGTGTATCCAACAATCTCTACATTTTGTGGTACACTTTTATTTACGGAAAAACTACGACGACGTCTATTGGTTTGTGATTTAACATAGTAATTTGTATTTATAATATGTAGATGTGTTATCATCATTCATCAGTCAGTCAAGGTGTGACGAGTGACGAAGCGAGCCCTCAGGCTGAGTCCAGGCCTCACAAGGCTCAGCTTTTAGCTAGTTATTGTCCAAACCTAATCCAGTAGATAATCTGCTAGTTCCTACTGTCCGTCTGTCGTTGAACTTCACGCGTGAGAGGGCCTGATAGTGAGGTCATTGCCACGGGTACAATACTGCTTACTGATTGTTATGTGCATACTAATGAGTTATGTTAAACTGATGTACGCTTTACATAATATGTAACACTTATTATTATCATTAAGGGTCAATTCAGACCGCAACGTCACGCGTACCTAGATGCATTTCTAAATTTGTTGTTGTTCTAAATTTGATCTGCAAGACGTCTCACGCAATTTAAATCTGTCAATGGGCATTGTCCAAAAAAAATCACATGTACTTTTTATATTTTTTTTCGTTAAAATAGGGTATTTTAAGAATATAAATTAAATTATTTTGAAATTCTTTGGCTAGTTTTTTCTCAATAAATTTTTAAAGTTTCGCTCTGACGTCATCATCGGCGGCCAATTGACCTCTGCAGTATGTTTTAATTCCTTTCAATCTTATTTATAATGGCTGGTTCGTCAAATGCAAGTTCTCATTATGTGAAAACTGATACGAGAAGCTTACCAAAAGTTCGAAACGTAATGTTGGTTGAATTTATTGCTAATTTAACGCCATTGAAGGTCAAACTAAGGTTAAACATATTTGTTCAAAAATATAAGTAACTAATGGGTATTTTTTTCGTTTATATACAGGAAAACGATCACTGACCTTATTCCTCGAAATGTTTTTGTAATGAGCAAAATTCAAAAAAAAAATGGACAATCCCCATTCAGTACAGAAATGCATCTACGCGTCACGTTGCGTTCTGAATTGACCCTAAGTCTTATACTATTTATTATTAGTTCAAACAGATTCTCCGCGCGAAAAAAACCGCTAGATCGATTTTCCCGTTAATGGTATGGACTATGGAGATACTTTGAGAATTGAGATCCAGGAAAGGACATATTAGGATAGATAGTTTTTATCACCGAAACCCACTCGTCAAACAATTTATTTAGCAACAAAAATGCGGTTTACTTATATAGTGAGACTATAAAGTAATTTATTTTCTTTTCATATGTAATAAATAACAGATTCCATCTGCAGCCACTGGCAATAAGAAAGTCACAGTAACAATGAGCTAATAAAAAGACGCCATCTGCAAAGCCATCGTAAGAACAGTTAGCATATTGAACTAAGCCTGTGGTTCAAATATTGTTACTGTTGCTACTTGCTTCTAATAAAGCCTCCGTGTTCCAGTGGTTCAGAGCGTGGCTCTTGACTCGGAGGTCGAGGGTTCGAATTCCGCGTTAGAAACATGTTAAAGGGGTGACACACGTACGAACTTAAAATACGCGGGGGGGGGGGGGACGTTTAGAACGGCTTTTACTTTTGTCGCTGCAAACAGAATTAGAAAGGAATACCTACATATAGAATACAGGAATAGCTTTATTTGAAAGCTTTTTTTAATTTTCCTGAGCGTATAGTTCGAAAACGGATGAGAATTTGGAAAAACTGTATAGAATCTAATTTATAGAAAATTTAGCTTTAATGTCATCATACAATATTTTTTGCTGTAACGCATAGTTTTTTAGTTATTGACGAAAAACCAAAAATTTAGACCCAGCAGAAATCGCTTAGGTTGCCGCTCACGCACTCTACAAATACGAGACTTCAAGAAAAAATAAGTCAGTGTGGATATTTTTTTCTATATATAATATGCCATGTAAAATTCTGGACTCATACAAACTTGAAACTAAAATTTTGTAAATACGATATTACATAGCGGCCCAAATCGCTATCGCTTATGTCTTGTTAACTTATCACGCACTCGCGAATAGTGTGGTACAGTTAAGAAATTCCTGTTCACAATGCAAAGTAGTGGGTTCGAATGCGTTTATTATCCAAACGTGCAGAAGTAACTGCGACTTTGTCTATGGTGATTACTTCTGTAAATTCTGTTCACACTCAAGCGCGCGTTAAACGCGCTCTTGCGTGTGTACGCTTCAATAGAATCCGGAGTTCTCAAAACGCGCGTTAGCAAAGCGCGCGCTTCAAAACGCCCAATGTGTACCAGCTCTAACTTCTAAGCCGCATACATTATCTGTCAAACTATTCATTAACCTATCAAGCCCCATAAGAGCACCGGTGATCGCGACAACGATATAATAACAATAGATTTCCAAGAATCCGCGATCGAAGGATTAAATTGAAGTTTAATCATCGTTAATTAATATGCGGCAGTCGGCGGAAGGTAATTTGTAACATAAATAAAGATTTTGGCCTTAATTTACAGCACATTATACTCGTAGTCTTATCAAATGTAGTCCAAGAGGTTGATTATTGTATTGTGATGTAAATACATTAACAAAAAGCATTTCGCATGGGCCTTTAGCGCTGCACTCCCATGCCATACATTCCTATAACGGGGTACTTCTTACCCATTGTCAAGTTTATCAGAATCATCATCATCGTCGTGATGATGAGTTTGGTTAAGGAAAATGTTAGGTACTGTGACTAGACGATGGAAACCGTAGATTTTTCATAACAAACACAAAGAAAAACTCCTATATCCTCTCTCGTCCCTCTAAGTATCTCCATACCAAATTTTATGTAAAAAAGATCAGATTACACCCTAACGGCAGACATGATGGGGGCAGAAAGCCAGACACACTTCAGAATTTGAAAACAGAAACCGAAGGGGGGGGGGGGTCACAGGGGACATGACCCCCCCCAAAATCTAAGGTCAAATTTAAAAAATCTCAAATCTTGCCAAGTAATAAAAGGAAATTTTTGCCAATAATTTTTTTGTATAGTGAGTGACCCCCCCCAAAATGTCAGGCTGCGGCCGCGCCTGATTAGGAGGGGTTCAGCTGTTAGGTACCGAATTAAGTATACTACTGAAAATAACACTTCTCTTTCATCTTTGCCAATAACTCTTTTCTTTCGCAGATTCGCAAGATAAACCTATCAAGGGTATAATGGGCTGATTCTGTAAACTCGAAAATGAACGAGTGTCGAGAGAGAATTCGACGCGAGAGGGAGCGAGAGAAGAACACGTATACCTCTCCTCGTCTGGCGCTCCGGCGAGTGCTGCTATTGGCCGAAGGGAGACAGTTCAGGGAAGCGGCGGCCATCTTGTCGAGACTCGGTCCTGGAGTGCTGCAGACTGTGGCGACGGAACTACCCATCGATCTGCTGGTGGAAGCTCTCCCGCATTCTACTCACCTCATCGAAACACTACTGAATAGGTAAACAATCCCTTTTTCGCACACGAATTCTCAAATGAGAAATATTACGCAAAGGTTGAAGCAGAGGGCGCTACGCTAGTAGATACTCTACTATATACTACTACTTATTATAACATACAAGTAAAGTGCTACAAGGCTTTAAATGAACGTGGGCGGAGGCACTGCTGGTAAAGGAGAACTGTCAAAAATTGCATTTTTGTATGATGACATCGTTAGTTCCTTTTTTCGCCACGTTCATTTAAATAAAGCCTTGTCGAGCTCTTAATACTCTAATGTCTACACAATATTGACAGAAACGTTGTCAAACGTCGAACAAAACTTTTTGTTTACCGTCTGTGCTGGTGCTGCACTCTAGCGTGAAAACATTGCAGTAAGTAATAAAGTATCCTTTTAGGAATAAGAACGTCGTACTCCTGTCATAAAAAGAGAGATACGAATGTACGAATTTCAACGTAGTGCGCGTCCAAACACGTACTTTGTTGTTAGAGGAAAATGTTTTCAATAAAGAATTAGGATAAGATCTTAGATGCCAAAGGCAAAGTAAGCTTAGAAATATAGAATATATTTTATTAAACATAAAATCCTAGGCTATAACTATTAATTAACACATTTTATAGCTATGAACGAAATTAATGGAATAGAAAGATGTTTATTTTACAAATGAATGAATAACTAATAAAAACAAGTCTTAATTCTTGATTTTATAGTCTTTGGTTTTCTTCTATTCAAGCTCAGAAGATGTATTTTGGTTGTGAAAGCTTTGCTAGCCTTAAATATTGTTACGGATACGGACACCCAGTGCCATCTAGCGTCAAACCAGCGGAACTACTCGAGGCAACGCAGACAGCGTAAATCCGCTATTCGATACTAGATGGCGTTAGGCTTCTAGAAATATCTCATATTTGATTACGCATATCGGGTTTATTCTGGGATGTTCCGGAATTTTCTGAGATTCGATCCGGCCCGTATAAATAGTCGCAGACAGTCCGGCCGGCAATTCAGTTTGATCTGAGCTATCTTCGAGGTGACTTCGGAGCGAAAACAAGTGATCAATAGTGAGTGATTGTGATTGTGACAGTGACTCGGCTACGACCTAGGACAGTGATAGTGCTCAGAAATTTGGATCTAGTGCTTAGTGTTTGGACTCAGTGATTAGTGTGAGCTAGTGTTTGTGAATAAAGTCTTCAAGAGAGTCACCAGGTCTTTCTCTTCGAATCATCGAACCCTAGCACGTAACAACTGGTGTCAGAAGTGGGATTTGGAGATGCCATTGACTTCGAGAGAAGACTTCAAGAGGAGTGTCAGGACAAGGGCGCAGCGAGCTGGTGAGGCCACAGCCATTGGGGACCAAGCTCCACCCACTTCGGGTGAAGCCACGCCCACTGGCTCCGCCCACCGGGACCCGCCCACTGACCACGCCCCTCAGGCCCCGCCCACTCTGGACATGGCCACGCCCACTGGCTCCGCCCACCAGGCCACGCCTACTGGCCCCGCCCACTGGGCCCCGCCTGCTCAGGCCCCGTCGACTAGCTCCATCCATCCTGCCACGCCCGTAGTTTCTACAGCCCCTCAGGTGGCTCTTCAATTAGAAAGCCTAATTGAATTAATTCAGGCTTTGCAGGAATCACAAGACCGCAAGCTCGGCGCTTTGCAGGAGTCACAAGACCGCAAGCTCGGCGCATTGCAAGATTTTCAAAGGGCCGAAATTCAGGCAATGAGGGAGTCACAAGACCGCAAGCTCGGCGCTTTGCAGGAATTTCAGAAGGCTGAAATCAGAGCGATTCGAGAATCACAAGAGCAACAAAAAGTCCTCCAAGAAAAAGCACTTGGAGCTATAAAGGATGTAAGTGACGCGGTGACTAAGCTACGTAAAGATGTCGACGTAATGAAAGAACGAGTTACCGGGTTAGAGTCGGTTGTGGAAAATTTGAAAACCGGCCTCACAGAACTACAGAAGTGGAAAGTGCGCCTGGAAACCACAGGAGTCGTGACGTCTAGTGAGACTACCGGAATAGTGATGCAAGGGCCAAGAGTCAAGGTGCCGCCGTACGATGGCACTACTTCTTGGAACGCTTATCGTCGGCAATTTCAGACTGTTGCTACCGTAAACGGATGGACGGAAGAACAATGCCTGACCGCTCTCATTGTTGCGCTCAGAGGACAAGCTTTGTCGGTCCTGGAGGCACTGCCTCATACGGGAAATGGGTTCCAAAACCTGATAGAGGCACTGGAATCCAGATACGGGGAGCGACACTTGGAGCACGTGTTCCGTGCCCAACTGCGTGACAGAGTTCAACGCTCAGAAGAAGGGCTTCAACAATGGGCGTTGGAAATCGAAAAACTCGTCAGGAAGGCATACCCAGAAGCTGACACCAAGATGGTCGACACAAATATTGTTCAAGGATTTGTCGACGGAATCAAAGACCTAGAGGTCAGAGCTGCAGTAAGACTTGGTCACCATACCTCGCTAAAGGAAGCATTGGCGCATGCTTTAGAGGTCGAGGCTGTTCGGCGTGACATTCGGCAGACCTATAAGATCCGCGAGGTAGCTGAGGAAATCAAGGAAGCTAAAGCTCCCACAAGGAAAAGATTTGAAGTCATGTGTTATAAATGCGGTGAGAGGGGCCATCTTCAGCTCAACTGCCCGCAGAAGAAGACCCAGATGGCAAGGATGGAAAGGATCGAGGAACAGATAGAGGAGCTGAGGAAGCAAGCAGTTTCGTCCCCTGCCCGGGATAAGGGGAAACGAATAGAATCCAGGACTAGGTGGCGAGTATTGGACAATGTGGAGAGAGCCCCAATAACTATTACCTCCCAGGCACGGAACGGAAAAACGAAGACGAATACTTTGGGTCTCTTGGAAAATGACGCTATGAGGAAGGCTCAAGAAAGAGATGACGACCTTCGGCACATCATCACATGGAAGAAACGCGGTGACGTAAAACCAAACTGGAGTGAGGTTGCACCCACTGGCGCTGTCACTAAGGCGTACTGGGAGCAATGGGACAGTCTGATACTTCAAAACGGAATACTCTACCGGAAATGGGCTAACGGTAGAGAGTTCTATTTCCAGATAATTGTCCCAAGGGCGAGAGTACCAGATGTTCTCCGCGAGATACATGAGGGTATATCAGGGAGTCATCTAGGTGTCAAGAGGATGCTAAGGAAAGTGCGAGAACGATTTTTCTGGTTGCATTGGCGAGATGATGTGCAGGATTTGTGCCACGAATGTACTTCTTGCGCTGATGTGAAGGGACCGCAGACCAGGAGTTGTAGGAACAGCGTGGCGAGGCAGTAACAACGATGCTCGGGACGAGCATCTCTAAGAGGGGAGTAGTGTTACGGATACGGACACCCAGTGCCATCTAGCGTCAAACCAGCGGAACTACTCGAGGCAACGCAGACAGCGTAAATCCGCTATTCGATACTAGATGGCGTTAGGCTTCTAGAAATATCTCATATTTGATTACGCATATCGGGTTTATTCTGGGATGTTCCGGAATTTTCTGAGATTCGATCCGGCCCGTATAAATAGTCGCAGACAGTCCGGCCGGCAATTCAGTTTGATCTGAGCTATCTTCGAGGTGACTTCGGAGCGAAAACAAGTGATCAATAGTGAGTGATTGTGATTGTGACAGTGACTCGGCTACGACCTAGGACAGTGATAGTGCTCAGAAATTTGGATCTAGTGCTTAGTGTTTGGACTCAGTGATTAGTGTGAGCTAGTGTTTGTGAATAAAGTCTTCAAGAGAGTCACCAGGTCTTTCTCTTCGAATCATCGAACCCTAGCACGTAACAATATTCTTGGTTTGGTATTTAATTTAAAATTTCTGTGGTAATACTGTTTGTATTTTAGTTAGGTATTTAATTGTAAATACTACTTAACACTTATAGCCGTTTCATTAAAAAAACCCGCATTCCTAATTCGAATTTGACAGTTATTAGTTTTGACATTTATATTTTTTTATTCCGGTCACGAATACAAAGGAATGCACCTGTCAAATACTTTCTTGGACTTGGCGGCGTAATTATAATCTCATTATTGCGGTTGTGGCCGCTAGTTCGTCTCTCATTGTTCGATATTCACACGATGACATGATTTTGAGGCCATTATCGATAATGGTATTGCATGCAAAGCAACTGCTTCTGAAGGCGAGAGATCAGGTGCAGGACCGACTTTTTACATGCCTATCCGACGCATGGATCATCTTACTTGTCAGACAATCAGCCATCAGGTGATCAGCCTGCATTGTCCTAACCAAACTTGGAAATAACATGTTTCCAACGCGGAATCGAACCCACGACCTCCGAGTCTAGAGCCGCACTCTAAACGACTGGACCACGGAGGCGTTAAGGTTGAACGGTATGGAGATACTTGAGTCCCGGGAAAGGGATACTTTATATCCCAGAAGAAAAGTACGCATCGCGCGCGACAAACGAATTTTGGCGAAAATTATTGAAATAATAACATAACTTTCCTCAACAAGAATGACACGCACACGCAGTGTACATTATTGTGGTATTATGCTACTGGATCATAGTAGGTAGTATGCGTTCTTTATGAAAGAGTCATCTTGTTATGTTGATACGTTAATGATACTATAAAGTAGGCCCAAACGATTATCGAAATGATCCATACAATACGATAATGATTTTGAGTCAAGTCATCATGTGTTATTGAAACTATTAATCAATATGGGAGAAATTTATATTAATTTTAATCTATTTGTATTTTTTATGTATCGAAACGAAATTATTTACTTTCTTCACCAGGGGTTCCCAAACTTATTTTGTCTAATACCCACTTTAAGAACAAATTATGTCTTAGCGCCCCTATTGTTTCAGTTTAAAATGCATCCAGATGAAATGAAATTACAAATCACCCCCCCAGCCTCAACGCCCCCATTTATTTCTGGGTCCCACACCTGTAGACCTTCAGCGGGTCCCACAAGGGGGCGTTATCGCCCACTTTGGGAAAGGCTGTTCTACACGAATACAAATAGTTCTTTCTCTCTTCTTCTAAGATTTAACTTATAAGCAGTAAGGTCATCAGACACTTATTAGAGTATTTTGAACCTTTTTTTAATATTCAGTGCCTGTTTCACAACTTCCTGATAAGTGACGAATAAACTATCCACCAATTGACTTGACAGAAATAGTATGGAGAATCTGTTAAAAAAGTTGTGAATAGCCTATTCAGCACTTTATCAGAAAGTGGTAAAACAGGCCCTTAGCGTTATGTATTATATATATTTATTCAAATTACTCAGGAAGTAAAGACATACGTTATAGCCATCATTAAACTTTATCATTTTTATGGCACATCGAGTAAAAGCGGTCCACCCAATACGCATTCATCAAATCTTTTTCCTCATGCCATCATCAGGTTATCTACATAACCCAATAATTAAGCTATAGAGACTAATTTTCGGCAAATAACCATATCGGAATTCGCGAAAAACGACCTTAATTTTAATGCACCAAGATTGAAATTGCAATAAATGCTGATGATGAAAGTGTAGACTGTAGAGTAGCCGGGTGGCTTTCTCGCAGACTGGTTGCATTACTATGGGAATATATTAGCAACCTATCATGCGTTACCCATATCCAGGCAGGTTTCGAAACCAGAATAACCTGTGACCTAGGTCTTACCTTAGCTCTTATTTGGGAAGGTTTAACCAATAAAAACGAATAAAGAAACGAGCATGTATTATAATAATATAATGGTAACCGGTAGCCATCAGTAGTCACTACTCACTAGTCACTCCTAGAGAAGGTACCTACACTTGTGACTCCTCTGGTAATCGCATTCGTATCCTAAGATCGAAGAACGAGGACTTTTAAGGCCGTCCCCCGAGCAAACGACCTTGGCCATACATTTGCCGCGTTGCCGAGATCGCGCCAAAACCCTATTATTTTTACTTAACTTAGTTCAAAATTGTCCTAAAAAAATTAAAACGGCAAATATGTAGTTTATGATATTGTCGATCTATTGGCGTGAGTTTCAAATAAAAGTAATTTGTAAATGCTAAGGAGATGCTGAATGTATGCTTGAATTTTAACAAATTGGTATTACTTTGGAAGCTGATATCATGAGTAGAAACAAAAATAGAAAATTTAAAACGACAAAAGGAATGTTGATATACTGAAGATTGTTGCTGTATTTTTATTATAACTTTGTAGCTCTCAGATTATGAGTTTATAAGGTTTTAAATACGGTGAATCTCCGGACGGAACGCCCTTAAGAGCCGTTTTCCTGTCATGCGTCTTATGTCACTGCTTGCACCATGCTTGCACCTACCCTGCCTTCAACCTAAGCTGCCCTCGGCCGAGCACATCCATAATAAACATACCGAGTGCTTGCCCGAGTGCAAGCTATCTCGCCTTCTACATATTTGGTAGGTCATAACTCATAGGTGTAATCAAGCCCTTTTCGCCCGCACGCGGATGCTCCGCATGCAAGTTTTCGCCATCTTATCATTTCATAAATGTTTTCCTGTGATAATTTTGATGGCGAAGTTTACACTCAAAAGTATATGTATTTACATAAACTATTATTAAAAATCCCAGAAATTATTATTATTAAGTGAAATATGGTTCTTGCGATACCTATTATACATATATATATATATATATATATATATATATATATATATATATATATATATATATATATATATATTCTATTTATATAAAAGAAAGTTGTGTTAGTTGCGCCACTTATAACTCAAGAACGAATGAACCGATTTGGCTGAAAATTGGTGGAGAGGTAGCTTAGAACCAGGAAAAGGACATAGGGTACATTTAGTCCAGGAAAAATGTACGGTTACTGCACAATATACTTTTATTATTTGCGCGTAAACTATTCAATCGATTTAGATGAATTTTGGTATGGAGATACTTTGAGTCTCGGGAAAGGACAAGGGATACTTTTGGTCCCAGAAAATGTACGGTTCCCGCACAATAAACTTTTATGATTTTCGCCTAAACTATTCAGTCTATTTTTATGAAATTCGGTATGGAGATACTTTGAGTCTCGGGACCTTTCCCGAGACTCAAAGTATCTCCATACCGAGACAAGGGATACTTTTTGTCCCGGAAAATGTACGGTTCCTGCACAATAAACTTTTATGATTTTCGCTTCAACTATTTATTAATCTATTTTGATGAAATTTGGCATGAAGATAGGTACTAATTTTAATCTATTGTTTTCTTAATTATACCAATTCGAATTAAATAATCATCGTTAAGACAGGACAACGTCTGTCGGGTCAGCTTGTATTATAATACTAATTGATAGCAAAATAAAATCAAAAGGCCCATGATATTTTAACGCAGATATGTGAAGTTGCCTGGTAAAATTCAGCATGTAAATCTTTACATGCTGAATTACATATACATGCTGAACTCTGCCAAAAAAAATTGTTACATAAATGAAGATCATGTTTGTATGTCCATAAATAATAATAAAGCAATACTGCTTTATGATAATAATAAAGTTTGATTCACTCATCGAACGTAACCTGTCATCAATGAAACCGCGAGTTATCTAACAACCAGGGTTTTCGGTGAAAGTGACCCGACGGGTTACATGTCAACCGATACGAGTGGATTGCCGCTCGGGCCGACCAAATTCTCGATAAGTCAGGTTCAGACTTGGCTATAATTATAATGAAAATAATCCATAATGAAATAATTATTACTTTCCGCCCGTCAGTAATAATTTGTTCGAATTTAAGTTTGAGCTTTCAAGCTATTGCATAGCTTTTCTCGCGGGTTACCGAATCAAGAAATTTCGTAACGTAAAAAACCTAACACCTCCACTCCGACCGACACAGTGGTGCGGCGTTGCCAGACATAGGCACGGTGTTTGTTTGCATGAGACGTTTGCGAATTATAATTGCACTAGATGTTCCGCGCGGCTTCGCATGCGTAATTTAGGAATGTCACGGAAACCGTACATTTTTCCGCAAAAAGAAACCTATGTCCTTTCACGTGGTCTATTCTTCATATTGTGTGCCAAATAGCATAAAAATTTCTCCAGTACATTCAAATAAGCCCTTTCAAATAATTTCCCCCATTTTTTCCACATTTTCCCCTTTTTCTTCGCTCCTATTAGTCTTAGCGTGATAAAATATAGCCTTTCACTGAAAGAATTTTTCAAATCGGACCAGTAGTACCTGAGATAAGCGCGTTCAAACAAACAAACTCTTCCCGATTATAATATTATATACTAGCTGTTGCCCGCGACTTCGTCCTCGTTAGTGCAGTTGATCACATCCCAAGTATTATTTATTGTACAAAAATATTCAATGTACAGAATTGTCCTCCTATGATTTTATTAAATTATGTTCCGCGCAGCTTCGCTTGCGTAATTTAGGAATTTCACGCAACCGTACATTTTTACACAAAAAATAGCATATGTCCCTTCACGTGGTCTATTCTTCATGTTTGCCAAATAACGTAAGAATTGCTCCAGTAGTTCTTAAGATAATAAGCAATTTCATACAATTCCCCCGTTTTTTCCACATTTTCCTCTATTTCTTCGCTCCTATTAGCCTTAGCATGATAAAATATAGCCTATAGCCTTTCACAATAAATATACTATCTAACAATGAAAGAATTTTTTAAATCGGACTAGTAGTTCATGAGATTAGCGCGTTTAAATAAGCAATTTTATATAATTCCCCCGTTTTTTTTCACATTTTCGTCTATTTCTTCGCTCCTATTAGTCTTAGCGTGATAAAATATAGCCTACAGCCTTTCTCGATAAATGGGCTATCCAACAGTAAAATAATTTTTCAAATCGGACCAGTAGTTCCTGAGATTAGCGCGTTCAAACAAAAAAAAAAAAAAAAAACAAACAAACAAACAAACAAACTCTGCAGAATTATATTAATATTAGTAATTAGTAATTACTAATTAGTATATTAGTATAGATTAGTATAGCTCAGGGGTTCCTAATCTTTTGTAGCCTGCGGCGCACTTACAAGTCTCAATATTTTGTTACGGCGCCCTACTTAGCTGTTACAAAAAGGTACAATAAATAAACACCTTTAATGATTATTATTATTTTTAACAAAAAATTAAAACCGACTTCCAAGGTAAAAACAATAATAACATTAATGTGAACTAAAAAGTATTAAATAATTTTTACTATCTAATAGTGCCTTTTTCCGAATTCGGCTAAACCTCAACTATTTCTGTACTCAATCTTCATTATTTTGAAGTCGGTACCAGATAGCTGAATCTTCAGTCCTCTGACAGTATATTTAAAATTTTTGGAACTGGCACCGACTTCAAAATTATGAAGATTGAGTACAGAAATAGTTGAGGTTTAGCCGAATTCGGAAAAAGGCACTATTAGATAGTAAAAATTATTTAATACTTTTTAGTTCACATTAATGTTATTATTGTTTTTACCTTGGAAGTCGGTTTTAATTTTTTGTTAAAAATAATAATAATTTCACTCTTTTTAGTTACTCTAGTACTAGTAGATAAATCTTCGCGTATATTTTACGTATCTTATTACAATTTGTTAAGAGTCACAACTCACACTCACAAAATAATATAATATTATCAGTGAAGTGAACATATTGTGCTAAGTAATTTAACAATTTTAATACTTCAAGCCCGAAGCGGTCACCGGCGATTGCGATAACAATAGAAAGGCTATTGTGTCTCGTTTTTTCACGATCGAAGGATCTATCAGATAAAAAATTGTACAAACTTGCATAGGATGTAGCGTAGCATAATAATAATTTCACTCTTTTTAGTTACTCTAGTACTAGTAGATAAATCTTCGCGTATATTTTACGTATCTTATTACAATTTGTTAAGAGTCACAACTCACACTCACAAAATAATATAATATTATCAGTGAAGTGAACATATTGTGCTAAGTAATTTAACAATTTTAATACTTCAAGCCCGAAGCGGTCACCGGCGATTGCGATAACAATAGAAAGGCTATTGTGTCTCGTTTTTTCACGATCGAAGGATCTATCAGATAAAAAATTGTACAAACTTGCATAGGATGTAGCGTAGCATAATACGAGTATTTAATATTATCATAATTATTGACAGCTGTTCTTGTAATCAAGAATTCAAATCGATAGGTACTTAGTGCACCATCTATCGATTAATAAGTATAACTAATTAAAAAGACACTTAATGACTTTGTTTTGTTTAAATGCTCTTTTTAAAATAACTTTAATTTAATTCTATTTGTCTATTAAAATTTTATAAAGTAGTAAAGTATTCGATCTGTATATAAAGTAGTTACTAGTTAGTAAAGTATTCGATATTCTGTCTTCGCGCGGCGGCGCTGGGCGGCGACCGACGCCGACCGCCGTGTATTAAAAACAAACAGGTGTTGTTAATTGTTATACAGTACATCATTATTATTATTAGTATATCCATACCTATGCCTTGTACTATTATCTATTCTGTGCCATAAGACATTCGTGGCCTTAACACGACGTGGTAATGATGATGATGACGATGATGATGACGATGATGATGATGATTATGATGATGAATATGAATTGCATAGTAGTTTATGCTTTCTGTTCTTAAAACAACGCCGAAACTCCCAAACGTGTATCTATAAGGAATCAGGAGTTCTCTCAGCATCATCGAAACCATGGTATACCTTGACCCAATATTTGACTTTTTGGTAGCGTATTCTTAGTACACTTCACATAAAACCAAAATCACCATATGTTTTCATATAAATTTTGAGGAGTTCCCTCGATTACTCATGGATCCCATCATCAGGTCACCACCTTTGTGAAAATGGGACCAAATTGGAGTGAAACCTAATACAACAAAACAAAAATTTCTAAAATCGGTTCACAAACGGCGGAGTAATCGTTGAACATACAAAAATAAAAAAAAAAAAAAAAAAATAAAAAAAATATCCACAGCCGAACATATAACCTCCTCGTTTTTTGGAAGTCGGTTAATTATAGTTAGGTTAAGCAAGTAGAGTGCCGACGTATTTTTGTGCTGTGAAATATCTCCAGGTTTCCTGATTGTTGCCTATAGTATAATAATACTAGCTGACCCGACAGACGTTGTCCTGTCTTAACGATGATTATTTAATTCGAATTGGTATAATTAAGAAAACAATAGATTAAAATTAGAATCTTCATGCCAAAATTCATCAAAATAGATTAAATAGCTTAAGCGAAAATCATGAAAGTTTATTGTGCAGGAAACGTACATTTTTCGGGACCAAAAGTATCCCTTGTCCTTTACCGAGACTCAAAGTATCTCCATACCGAATTTCATAAAAATAGACTGAATAGTTTAGGTGAAAATCATAAAAGTTTATTGTGTGGGAACCGTACATTTTCCGGGAACAAAAGTATCCCTTGTCCTTTCCCGAGACTCAAAGTATCTCCATACCAAAATTCATCAAAATCGATAGATTAGTTTACGCTCAAATCATAAAAGTATATTGTGTAGTAACCATACATTTTTGCGGGACATAATGTATCCTATGTCCTTTTCCTGGTTCTAAGCTACCTCTCCACAAATTTTGAGCCAAATCGGCTTATCCGTTCTTGACATAAAAGTTTATTGTGCGGGAACCGTACATTTTCCGGGATCAAAAGTATCCCTTGTCCTTTCCCGAGACTCAAAGTATCTCCATACCAAAATTCATCAAAATCGATTGAATAGTTTACGCGCAAATCATAAAAGTATATTGTGCAGTAACCGTACATTTTTCCGAGACAAAATGTATCCTATGTCCTATTACTGGTTCTAAGCTACCTCTCCACCAATTTTCAGCCAAATCGGTTCATCCGTTCTTGAGTTATAAGGGGCGTAACTAACACAACTTTCTTTTATATATAAGAAAGAAGAAGATATAGATTATAAGCGCATCACAGACGGTGAAGATAATATAAAATATATATTATCTTAGAGCATATTTTAGAATATCGCTCACCATACAAATCCTATTAACCATCACACACGACGAAGTTAATTTATATTTTATATTTTGTATCTTAAGATATGGAAATATATATTTCGTACCTTAATATTTTATCTTAAGATACGAAATATATATTTCGTATCTTAATATGTTATCTTAAGATGCGAAATATATCTTTATGAATAGGTACAGGGTGTTTTTGTGTCGAGCAGCGGGCTCATCGGTGATCGGACGCACTAGTAGATGCAGTGTTGCCAGTGCTGTATGTTAGAAAGTTACATACCTACTCTCATTCGAAAAGTATGTAAAATTTTGATGGAAAAAGTAACATTTCGGATAATTTTAAATAAAATTGACTTATAATTTATTGCTTTATTATTATTATTGCTTAAAAAGCTCATGAATCGAAATTAATGTTTCTCTTGAATTTCTAAAATACTCCTGAAACTTCTTCGTTGACAGATATTGATAAGGGACTACACAGACGGACTGCATTTCAACTGCAATCCAACTGTAAATTGCAGTTCAAGTGCAGTTTGAATGCAGTTGACACGACTGCAATGCGACTACAATAGAACTGCAAACCAAACAGTTCACACGACTGCACGCCGACAGCCACTGAACTGCAATCCGACTGCGTGTTTGGTTTGCAGTTCTATTGCAGTCGCATTGCAGTCGTGTCAACTGCATTCAAACTGCAATTTGCAGTTGGATTGCAGTTGAAATGCAGTCCGTCTGTGTAGACCCTAAAGGTTAAATTCGCCGCAGGTTTTTCTCTTTTTTATGTGAGGCTCTATCCAAATGTTTCTCCTTTTGGAATGTGCTACTGCAATCTGCATTTCACATTCTATATCAGAATCATCGTCTGAGAAGCTGTCTAACAAATCAAGAAGTAAGACAGTATCAGTTATTAGTTATCACTCATAGTCAATCACCCTGTATATAGAATTCTAACAAGGAATACGTGTGGCACCAACGCAGACTCGTAAGGAAATGAACATATTTTTAATATTATCGTATCTTAGCCGTGTGTGATAGCTTAAGATACTATAATATTTTATATTTGGGCATCTTAAGATAAAATATTATATTATCTTCACCGTGTGTGATGCGCTTTATTCATTTCAAATCGTGAGGGTTAGTTCTCATGGAAACGATACGAGACTTTGCGATATACGAGTACTGTACTTCTATATCTATACTCTATATTTATTATAAAACAAAGTCGCTTTTTTCCCTCATGTCCCTTTGTTCCCTTTAAACTTTAAAACTACGCAATGGATTTTGATGATTCTTTCAGTGTTAGATTGCCCATTTATCGAGGAAGGTTATAGGCTAGATTTTATCCTGCTAAGATTAATAGAAGCGAAGAAATAGAGGAAAATGTGAAAAAAAACGGGGAAAATATTTGAAAGGGCTAACTTGAACGCGCGAGTCTCAGGAACTACTGGTCCGATTTGAAAAATTCTTTAAGTATTAGATATCCCATTTATTGACGAAAGCTATAGGCTATATTTTATCACGCTACGACTAATAGGAGAATGTGGAAAAAAATGGGGGAAATTATTTGAAAGGGTTTATCTCGCGAACTCCTGGAGCAATTTTTATGTTATTTGGCACAGATAAGAAGTAGACCACATGAAGGATCGTGATAGGTTATCGATTTTAATCATTTTTTCAGTGGCTATATATTTTATACCCGTGCGACGCCGGGGCGGGTCGCTAGTACTTAATAAAACTATGTCAAATGACAAATCCCAAATAGCATAATGATGCTTTGGGTTTAAACTTTGTGACTCTATTATTCTGCACGTCGCATATCGCTTTTTTCTATTCTCGGTTATAAACTGGCCCTGAGTGTAGAGAATGTCTATAAATCACAAAAATATACAGACGAACATATTATAACCTCCTCCTTTTTGGAAGTCGGTTAAAAAGAGAAATCTTATATATAAAATTCTCGTATCACAATGTTAGTCCGGCTTTACTGATTTTTACCAAATTTTATATGCATATTCGGTAGGTCTGAGATTTTTTTTATTTTTTTTATTGAATAAGGGGCAAACGAGCAAACGGGTCACCTGATAGTAAGCAACTACCGTCGCCCATGGACACTCGCAACATCAGAAGAGCTGCAGGTGCGTTGCCGGCCTTTTAAGAGGGAATACGCTCTTTTCTTGAAGGTTTGCAGGTCGTATAGGTCCGGAAAAACTGCTGGTGACAGTTCGTTCCAGAGTTTTACAGTGCGCGGCAGAAAGTTACGCGAAAAACGCACTGTGGAAGACTGCCACTCATCAAGGTGATGAGGATGGTATGTTTTTCGCGTGGGTCGATGGCGAAAAGTTGCAGGTGGTATGATTCCGAACAATTCCTCAGAACACTCCCCGTGATACAACCGGTAGAGGATGCAAAGTGAAGCTACATCTCAGCGTAATTCCAAGGGGTCCAAGCTGTTTGAAACACTATGGCAGTCAACAATTCGAGCGGCCCTTCGTTGGATACGATCCAGAGGGAGCAGTTGGTATTTTGGCGCCCCTGCCCAGAGATGAGAACAATATTCCATATGAGGCCGTACCTTTTTTTTGTTTTTTTTTCGTTGGGGAAATGCTTTTACGCATCCCCGGCAGTCTGGGGAGGGCTACCGGGGTATGTGGGACTCCCTGGGGGCGGGAAGGCCGTGCCCGGGAATACCCACTAAAACCCCAACGGTGTTCCTGCTCTTCCGCTTAAGACAGAGCCACGGGATACGCGGAATACACAACCGCATATGAGGCCGTACCTGCGCCTTGTAGAGTTGTAGGCGTTGGTCCGGACTGAAGTACTGTCTCGCTACGTCAGTAGAATCGGCTACTGGGTACTTTATACATTGATAAGTGCATTTGTTGAATAAAGAATAGTAAATTATTACAACTTGAGACTGGCGGCGACTGGCGGTTGTTTGTGCGACGGGACGGGACGGGACGTTACCATGGTAACATACTTATTTAGTCACTTCAATAAAATAATAATATGCTCGAAATACTTTATATGATTATGGCAAAGCAACGTTTGCCGGGACAGCGAGTAATGTTATAATATAAAACGCAATTTATCAATATTAGGTATTATCTAACATGTAATTTGTCATCGAATCTTTTGATTAACTTATGCGCGACCACCTAAGTTTTGTTACGTAAGCGAACGAGACACGAGTTTAAGACAGTGGGGAGACGAGGCGAGGGGCAGCGCTGCCTTTTATTTTTCTCTCAGTCTCAGTTCTATCATTCCTCCAGGATCTTCCGTTGTTCTCGACAATAGAAGATCCTGGAGGTCTTTCTCTTGTGAGTGTCATCTAGTTCTAAATATTTTATGAACGTATTACATAAGGCTGTTCAAATCGTTGCTAACTGCGGGTCATGATCTAACACATATAAACAGAAATTTCTAGTTCACACAACAATGGAGTATAAAACAAAAAAGTTGCTTCGTGGGAGAACGATGCGTCGTTAGAACGGTTATTTGTCTGACGTTAAGTCATGTTTAAATATATTGCATGTACAGCAAAACCATGTTGATAATGGCCCTTGGTAAATAAGTTATTTGGCCCGTCGTGGTTGTTTGGCTGAGGGTAGAGTGTGATAAATTAATTTTTGCGCGAAAGAGTAGCGGCGACATCAAGCAATGTATATTTTGCACGTTGTACGTAATTTTTTTTTTAATCTATATTGAAAAAAAGAAAGGAATTTAATCTAAGTATATGATTATGCCATTCCCATTCACGAAAGGTAATGTACCATCGCAGATATTGATTCTCAGGTAGATGGCGTATCTCCGTCATTTGTTCGGGTATTTGTCAATTCGATGTTAAGGTCAATTCAGACGATGAGGCGCGGCGAGGCATAAATTTGTATGGATTTGACAGATTTCAATTGCGTGAGACGTCTTGCGAATAGTTGCGGTCTGAATGAACCCTTGGCCGTGATCTGTCGGCTGGGTTCGACATAAGACCACAAAATTACGATGGTCCGCCATCTGCCTACGAATCAACTTCTCTGATAGTACTATCAGATAATTTTATTTGAATTATTTGCGTATGTTAACTTTACATTATTTTTCAGGCTAATCTCCCTCGAGATAAACCCTCGGCCGGAGCTCCACTGCGACACTATCGCATGGCGGCTCGTAGGGCTCCTCGGGACGGAGCAGGGCTCCGGGCTGCGGACGGTGACGGGGCGGCTGGCCAGCTCCCTCGCCAGCTACTGTCCGGACACCAGAGACACCGTAGATAGCAGAAGACGGCAGCTGGATGCTGCTGTTCAGGGTGAGTTTGAGGATATTTCTTGAGCGCTGCGATAGTGACCGGGTGGCTCACCAACTTGCTAGCCAGCTTTGTGGACACCAGGGACAACGTGGATAGCAGGAGACGGCAGCTAGATGCTGCTGTTCAGGGCGATGTTTAAGGATATTCCTTGAGCTTGAGGGCTGTAGACAGTGACGGGGCGGCTGGCCAGCTCCCTCGCCAGCTACTGTCCGGACACCAGAGACACTGTAGATAGCAGAAGACGGCAGCTGGATGCTGCTGTTCAGGGTGAGTTTGAGGATATTTCTTGAGCACTGCGATAGTGACCGGGTGGCTCATCAACTTGCTAGCCAGCTTTGTGGACACCAGGGACAACGTGGATATGAGGAGACGGCAGCTAGATGTTGCTGTTCAGGGTGATGTTTGGGGATATTCCTTGAGGGCTGCAGATAGTGACGGGGCGGCTGGCATAAGCTCCCTCGCCTGCTACTGTCCGGACACCAGAGACACCGTGGATAGCAGAAGATGGCAGCTGGATGCTGCTGTTCAGGGTGACTTGGAAGGTGGTTGGGTAGGAGAGGTATTTCTAAAGTGTACTTTGGCGACTCGAGGCCGTAGCGGTAATTGACTCCCTGTCAAAAAACTTGCCATATTGCCATATTTCATCCTTTGCTATACAAACTGCGATTGAATGTGGTGGTAAAATGGCTGGAGGCTACTTCATTGTCATTTATCAGCGTAGGTGGCCTCTAATTTTTTTGACATTCGAAAAGTGATCTTGGTGTTGTCACAATTTTTACTCCTACGCATGGCGCACCAAATGTGTTAAAAGCTTGAGTGCCCACTTACTAACAAGTGGTAATTTTTTTATTCTATTAGATACTTTCAAACTGTATTACTAAACGGTAAAGTATAATATAATTGAATATGTTTACGGATTATACCAAAGATTTTAATTGTTGATTTGGATCATGAAGAAATTATGTGGACGTGGATCTTTAAAAAATATGAAATATAATATGCTAGGTACTATCAGAGAAGTTGATTCCTAGGCAGATAGCGGACCTAAGTAATGCTAACATTGAAAAAGGGCGTAGGTTCGTCATTTGCCTAGGAATCAATTTCCTCGATGGTACAAAGAAGAGGTAATAATATTCTTAGGTAATAGGAGGTAATATTCTTGAAAGTTTCTGCTCTTTTATATGTATTCTATTACTAAAAAAATCATTCCCCATTACTCTAATTATGCATATTTTTTACAACAAAGACATAAATTACAACAATTGCAGATGCGTCAACAACAGTTATTAGTGGTAGTAGTTTTAGGGTAAATAATGCTTACATAATATTAAAATGATCCCGTTATTGATGTATTCAGGGGAGCCCACTTCCCACGAAGTAACAATATAAAATTGTTGTAATATCTACTTAGTACTTTTAATTACATTTTAAATATTAAAATGTAGATCACTCTATTGTTCACATTACGAGGATGGAGAAAAATGAATTCTAGCTATGAAAACTGTGATTACTCACAATAATATGGTTAGGCAAAATTAATTATTTTGTGTAATGTGTACACGATAGGTTTTTAACAGCCCATGCTGTGCCTCCGTTAGGTAAAGGCCTCCAAAGTTTTCCCCTCTCGATCTAACGCCACCGTGCGTGGGCCAACCAGGCTCATCTATTAACTAGCTAATCGCACCATATTTTTCGAGGTCTGCCTTAGCGGCATAAAAAAATGAAATTTCAAAAAGTATTGTAGATATCATTGACCTCGAACTGCCACGGGTCACGTAGTATCTGATTACAGATTTTTTTTCAGATATCCGGTATATTTAAAATCTTTGTTGCTAGTGCTAATTTTTCATTTTTAGTAGAAAAACCGAAGATTTGTAATTGATTTTACCAATTTATAAAGATGTTGTGAGGAATATTTTTGGAATAGTCGTTTGCTTCCCGCACATAATATTATCCTCTATATCAGGGGTTCCCAATCTTTATCAGGCTGCGGCGCAGTTACACGTAAACTATATTGTCATGGCGCCCTATTCTACGTAGCTATTAGAAAAAGATACCTAAATAAACACCTTAAATGATTATATATAGTTAGGTTAAGCAGGTAAATAATAATGAACAAATATTTCATCATCTACACGCTCTATATATAATTAATATTTAAATTTTATTTTATAATATTTGTGATTTCGGAAAATTATGGAGGATGGACTCGAGTACTCGACACGGCGCGCGGCGCCCCGCTTGCCTTTCCACGGCGCACAGTTTGGGAACCCCTGCTCTATATAATATCTCCTCAGCCTATTCCTAGGACCTCTCGTGGAATGTAACTCACTTGTCCCCATGTCCCCAGGTCTGGGCACGCACGGTCTGACAGCGGACGCGACGGGTTCGCTGATCTCCCTGCATGTCGCCATGAAGAACGAGCTGCAAAGGCACGTCGACGTCTACAAGCAGGCGCTGCATAAGCTGGAGGAGCTGGTACGTAACAGCTAGATTAGCTAGAGCATGATTGTGAAGCTGTTGGCAAACTTAGTGATCCATGAACCATATTCAAGATAAATCATAAACGAGCAGATTGTTGGCAAACATTAAGGGCCTGTTTCACCACTTCCTGATAAGTGCCGGATAGGCTACCTACAACTTATCTGACAGATTGAGTATGAAGTATCTGTTAGATAAGTTGTGGATAGCCTATTCGACACTTATCAGGAAGTGGTGAAACAGACCCTTAGTTTATTGGCACTCTTGAGAGACGAGCTACCATATTATTGTATTCGCTAGGTTGGCGTTTGTACAGTCACTAATTATTTGAAATTCGTTTATCGCAAAGAAACTGGTAGTGAATTAGTGATATACAAAATATTGACGATATATTTTTACTGCTTTACATAAAAAGATACAACTCAATTTATCACAGCAAGCCAGCGACCACAATATATTATAGCAAGCTATGGAAATGGGATCTGATTTTGAAGTTGCAACAGATTGCTAACGTCAAAGAAAGCTTTATTAACCACCATTATCCCATAAAATAATATAGATTATACCAAGACTATTTTTTCTGGCTCTACAATTTAGGTCCTCACAACATACAGAAGTGTACAGTAAAGAAGTTCTTTGGTGTATAAACACCACCGATAAGTTTGTATGCAATAACACCACTCTAAACAATCTTCTATTCCTCCAGTCATCAGTGACAGTCAACCAGGACCCAGCGTCGTCCTCCCACCAGCGTCTCCTGGCCCTCTCCCACGCGGACGTGGAGAGGAGGCTCATAGACAACAAGTCCCTCCTCACCATCGTGGACAAGCCAGCTCTGCGCCAGCTCCCCACCCTGGTGTCAGCCCTGGCGGCCAGGGTGGACAGCGATAAAGCAGTGCTGGCCTGCGTGGGCCAGATCAAGAGGACGGATCCGGCTCTAGACTTGAGTGATACGAGGTAAGATCTGTTCACGCTATTTGTGGTTATGGAAGGTGAATGAAGCTGATTAGCAACAGCCAGGAGTCAGGACCCAGCACCATCCACAAACCAGTCTTTTCTAATAATTAACATGCTTTTATAGCCCGGTCTAATTAGACGCAAAAAAATCGTAACCACGGAATAACTCGCATGGAGCTGAAAATTGGTAGGGACGTTAAATACACCATTACAAATAAAACCTCAAAAGTCCCCGGCGATCCTCCTTGTGCAAAAAATTTTATTCAAGGTCAAAGGTATGAAAATGAGGTTTTCCTGTTTTTTTTTCCAAACTGTACATTTTATCACAAAAATAGGTAAAGCAAGAGTGTAGATCATAAAATTTTCTACAAAAAATATTCAGACACTTTTTTCTTACGACTTAATATTCCTTCTCTAATATTTTTTTCAAACAACCCTAGTATGTAGTACTAGATAATAAGCGTGGCTCCGCCCGGCCGCGTTAATTATAAATTTAACACAAGCCGTAAATTTTCCTGAAAAACAAAATAGCCTATATCCCTCCACGTGGCTTATCCTATATCTGTGCCAAATAACATAAAAATTGCTTCAGCCGTTTGTGAGATGAACTCCTTCAAATAATTTTCCCCGTTCTTCCCCATTTTCCTCTGTTTATTTGCTCCTATTGGTGGCAACGTGATGTTATATAGCTCAAGTCTTCCTCGATAAATAAGACTATCCAACAAAAACCGAATTCTTCAATTCAAAGCAGTAGTTCCACAAATTCTTTAGCTTTATAATATAAGCATATATGTGATTCTCCCCAACTTTAAGCCCGCCATGTATACGGAATGGTAAGTCGTATGAAAAAAGTGTCTGAATATTTTTTGTAGAGAATTCTATTATCTGCACTCTTCCCATACCTATTTTTGTGATAAAATTTACAGTTTGGAAAAAAAACAGGAAAAACCTCATTTTTATACCTTTGACCTTGAATATTTTTTTTTGCACAAAGAGGATCGCCGGGGACTTTTGAGGTTTTATTTGTAATGGTGTATTTAACGTCTCTTCTAATTTTCAGCCCTATGCGAATTATACCGAGGTCGAATGTTTAATTTTCCCGGAGTATTATTAGCTTGGGCTGTATCATATTGTATGTATGAAACGGAATCTTAGAGCACCATTTTACCTATCACTATTTAAATTAATTTGAGACTTTGCATACGTATAGAGCCAATGATAATTCAATAATTAATTTATTAAATTTTTTGGATTGAATGATTTTTTACTTAGTTTCTTTTAAAACTGTTATTTATCTTACTACTACCGTCAATAATACTTATATAGAGGTATATTCTTGACATTTTATCTTTAACGAAATCTAAATTGAAAATTCATATTACCAAAAATCTTGACCGATATTCCAACTTTACACCATGGTCATCAAACGATCAAAACCACATAATAATAGACAGATAGCATCAATTTTTTCCGCCATTTCCTTTACATAACAAGTAACATCCGACTAGGAAGAATATTTTGAGGGTTCATCCGGACAACAAGACGTATGTTTCGTAACATAATCATAAAGGTTATGTTGTGACGGTGTGTAACTATTTCTTATGATGGTGCGCTTTTTGTGTCATTTATTACAAAGCTATTAGCTATTAGGGTGTCCAATCATTCATCGAATCGTTGATTTGATAGCGTTGCCGAATCGTCTGAACTCTTAAAGTACACAATACGCGAAACGCGTAGACAAACTTCAGGAAGGGCTACACTCTTTGTGTTTAGATAGTACTGGCATCCATACTAATATCATAAATGGGAAAGTGTGTCTGTCTGTTACCTCTTCACGCGCAAACTGCTGAACCAATTGTTCTGAGTATGATTTAGCTCCCAGTTCTATGTCCTTTACATGAACGCGTTGAATGGGGATTGTCCATTTTTTTTTAATTTTGCTCATTACAAAAACATTTCGAGGAATAAGGTCAGTGATCGCTTTTCTGTATATAAACGAAAAAAATACCCATTAGTTGCTTATATTTTTGAACAAATATATTTAACCTTAGTTTGACCTTCAATGGCGTTAAATTAGCAGTAAATTCGACCAACATTACGTTTCGAACTTTTGGTAAGCTTCTCGTATCAGCTTTCACATAATGATAACTTATATTTGACGAACCAGCCATTATAAATAAGATTGAAACGAAAAAAAACATACTGCAGAGGTCAATTGGCCGCCGATGATGACGTCAGAGCGATACTTTAAAAATTTATTGAGAAAAAACTAGCCGATGAATTTCAAAATTATTTAATTTATATTCTTAAAATACCCTATTCTAACGAAAAAAAATATAAAAAGTAAAATATAAAATGTAATTTTTTTTGGACAATGCCCATTTTGGCGCAACGATGTTACGGGTGTCATCTATTATAATGATTGCTGAAATACCTTACTTAAATTATATATTGTTAGTTAATTGAAAAAAAAACAAAGTAAATAAACAAATTCGTCATTGCTCCGAACATCATTATGAATATCAATTAACTGCCTTCTTAGTGCAATCCAACTCTAGCTCTCCATTGACTAAATTACTTGTATTGCAAAATAAAGACTAACAGGAAACATAATAATTGTAAATTAACACTTTTAAAACATTAATCTCACCCTAGATAAAAGATAATAACAGCTTATTATTTACTAATGCCCGATTATGAAATAATAAACGGAATCAACCGAAATTATGCTCTGTGTTAAATAATATGAGTTAAGGTCATATTGTTATGTATTTACTACAATAACAAGGTATATTATAATAATTACAAGGTGCAATCGAGGAAATCGATTCCTAGGCAGTTGAAGGACCTACGTCATGTGGTCGGCTTTTGTGAATTCAATGTTAGCTGTGGCCTGTGATCGGTCGAATGGGTTTGACCGCGACCAAATTACTTAGGTCCGCCATCTGCCTAGGAATCAACTTCTCTGATAGTACTATCAGAGAAGTTGATTCCTATGCAGATCGGGGACCTACGTAGTTTGGTTGCGTTACGTGAAACCCAGCCGACAGGTCACAATTAACATTGAATTGACATATTCGACCAAATAGCGTTGGTCTATCAACTGCATAGGGATCAATTTCCTCGATGGCACATTATGCAATAGTGTGTAAGTCTGTCTACCTGTTACTTCTTCAATCTTCATCCTTAATCGGCCTCATCGATTTGAATGAAAGGTATGAAGATATTGTGAGGAACGGGAAAGGACAAACAATAGTTTTTATTTCAATCGTTTAGTTCGGTCTCTCTTCTGTGTGAATTGACCCTTATTAATATGCAATATTATGATTTCTGACCCTTTCTGGATATTCCTAATTATATGGAAATCATAAGAATCTCACACGACAGCCGACTAAAATGAATTCATTCATTACTATGACAATGTAATATTCATTCCATGCGGTTTCACATGATTTTCATAACAAGTACATCTTTGGAAGTCTAGATGTAACAATAGTACTGACTATTGTACTACACACATAACGTATGGATTGTGGTGGAAACTGGAAAGTTACAGAAATATACGTTTGGAAAGTTTCTTGCTTTTCCGCCGCCACACCCAAACACACTTATTTGTCAAAGTTGCCCTGCGGTACACCTTATCGATAAACTTAACGTGCTTAGGTAAATATTGCGTTGAACATTTTCTAAAATAAAAGTAAAGACGTATTTGTGAAGCGATAAAACTTTAGTTAAGTCAATTTAAATTATTTAAGACGTGCTTGAAGATTTTTTGACCCCCACCACTTTTAGGCAACGTCAAACGTGAAAAGGTTACAGACAGAAAGACAGGCAAAAAGACAGATACACTGTCGAAGTTATTAGATTAGTAAGGATGATATTAAAAAGATTTGGACTAATATTTGTTTCTTAGTTATCCTATTTAGATCTGTTTGCCAGTCGGCAAAGGCCTCCTCCAACCTTTTCCATTCTGTTCGATCTTGGGCTACTCTATTCCACATAACTCCTGCCACTTGTCGGATGTCGTCATCCCACCTTTTCAGCGGTCTACCCCTCTTTCTTTTGCCTTCTCTGGAGTACCATCGTGTCACCCTTTTGCTCCATTTCTCCTGTCCTCGTATCATATGGTATATATATTAAATATTAATTTTATATCATAATTATTTAGCTTAGGAGTTCAATGTTTGTTTTTTTCTTTTAGTTTTAAGTTGAAATTTATTGTAAGGATCTGAATAAAAGGCTTTATTATTATTATTTAAGGATGATATTATGAAAAGCAACTACCTTTACATTTTGAATACGGTTACAACTTACACGGTCAGTCTGTCCATCAGTCTGAGACTGACGCTAATGATGGCTAAAAAGTACATTATAAAAAAATTACCAGTTTGTCTTGAGTAGACGCTCAGTTGAAATGCCCTCGACTCCCTAGCACCGGAATTATTAGTTAATCGCGCGGGAACAGTACATTTTTCCGCAATAAAAGCTGACATATTTTCTTTCCTGTCTCTTAAAGTATCTCCCATATTAAATTGGTTCAGTGGTTTGGGTGTAGAGAGGTAACAGATAGACAGACATTTTCCACATATAATTATTATATGTATGGATTAGCGCACATTTAAATTTTTTGCAACGACAAAAATGCAAGGTGTTGAGAGCCTTTGCCCCTTGACTTGAGACTTGAAACAATTTGCATGTCCTTTACACTTTTTTTTAATAAAGTGACTCAAAGGTTAAAAATCCTTACTCCCAGTAAAGTTAACTTTGAACCCCAGTTAATTGTGTAACTTTCATAACCTGAGAACGATGGTATCTCGTCTTTGTGTTGATGATTTAACTACACTCAATGCTTATGCAACGACTTTTACTCGGTTTTCTCACAACATGCGTAAGTAAATAGGCGTATTGACACTTTTTAAGACACGTATGCCTGCCTGAGTAAATGTTGATTACATCAATAACTTCAATCGGTTAGATTGCGATTAGAGCGCTTAAAGACGAACGCACTTGTGGACGGCACGCGTCGATATTTTGGATGTCCTTTCCCAGGACTCAAAGTATCCCCATACCAAATGTGTGAAGAGGTAACAGACAGAATACAGACAGAAATACAGACAAACTTTTGTATTTATAATAAGTATGATTATAGATGGATTAATATCTTCATGATTGCGTGCCTTTCTAGGATGTTAATAATTTGATTTAATTCTTTTTGTATGGCGATGCATTAAAGGAATTTAAAATTGAAATTTCAAATACATATTATTAATATAATATTATGTCGCGTCTTCATTTTTGTGTAAATTTGTATTTAAATGCATAGACAAAATACGAACGTAACTGTGTAAAGCTAGTTGTAATTCGATTGTGAAGCTACAAAATAATTAAATCGTCTAAGTAGGTACCCCAATTAAGGCGACGCCTTAATAATTTGGCTGTAGCGATATCGATTTTTCTCAGCAATGACTAAAGCTAAGAAATTAAAGTTCATTGTCAGTAGTCATCATGTATTTGTCTTTGAATTACCCTTAGCATCCCAAATCGTGCCAATCGTGTTCGATTGGTCAACTTTTAAAACACAGAATAATCAATCAAAAATACCTCTGTAATTATTATTTTTAACAAAAAATTAAAACCGACTTCCAAGGTAAAAACAATATTAACATTAATATGAACTAAAAAGTATTAAATAATTTTTGCTATCTAATAGTGCCTTTTTCCGAATTCGGCTAAACCTTGACTATTTCTGTACTCAATCTTCATTATTTTGAAGTCGGTACCAGATAGCTGAATCTTCAGTCCTCTGACAGAATATTTGAAACTTTTGGAACTGGCACCGACTTCAAAATTATGAAGATTGAGTACAGAAATAGTCAAGGTTTAGCCGAATTCGGAAAAAGGCACTATTAGATAGCAAAAATTATTTAATACTTTTTAGTTCATATTAATGTTAATATTGTTTTTACCTTGGAAGTCGGTTTTAATTTTTTGTTAAAAATAATAATAATTTCACTCTTTTTAGTTTAGTTTTTAGTACACTAGTAGGTAAACCTTCGCGTATATTTTACGTATCTTATTACACAGTTCACACTCACAAAATAATATATTATCAGTGAAGTGAACATATTGTGCTAAGTAATTTAACAATTTTAATACTTCAAACCCCAAGCGGTCACCGGCGATTGCGATAACAATAGAAAGGCTATTGTGTCTCGTTTTTCCACGATCCAAGGATCTATCAGATAAAAAATTGTATAAACTTGCATAGGATGTGTGCTAAGTAATTTAACAATTTTAATACTTCAAACCCCAAGCGGTCACCGGCGATTGCGATAACAATAGAAAGGCTATTGTGTCTCGTTTTTCCACGATCCAAGGATCTATCAGATAAAAAATTGTATAAACTTGCATAGGATGTAGCGTAGCTACTCATCTAATATATAAAATTCTCGTGTCACAGTTTTCGTTGCCATACTCCTCGGAAACGGCTTGACCGATTCTCATGAAATTATGTGAGCATATTGTGAGGATATTGGTCTGAGAATCGGCCAACATCTATTTTTCATACCAAAAATTATTTAAATGGCAAAACAACGTTTGCCGGGACAGCTAGTAATATAATATTTTATTATCATAATTATTGACAGCTGTTCTTGTAATCAAGAATTCAATTTCAAATCCATTCAAATCGATACTTAGTGCGCCATCTATCGATTAATAAGTATAACTAATTAAAAAGACACTTATTGACTTTGTTTTGTTTAAATGCTCTTTTTAAAATAACTTTATTTTAATTCTATATTTTGTCTATTAAAATTTTATAAAGTAGTTAGTATAGTATTCGATCTGTATATAAAGTAGTAAAGTATATTCGGCGGCGCCGCGATACCGTCGCCTCCGTGGCGCTGACCGCCGTGTATATTTAAACAAAGTGTTGTTATACAGTATAAAATTATTATTATTATTAGTATATCCACACCTATGCCTTGTACTATTATCTATTCTGTGCCATGAGACATTGGTGACCTTAACACGACGTGGTAACATTCGTTCATCATTATGAAGACGATGATGATGATGATGATGATGATTATGATGATGAATATGAGTTACCAAAATCACCATATGTTTCCATATAAATTTCGAGGAGTTCCCTCGATTACTCCTGGATCCCATCATCAGGTCACCACTTTGTGAACATGGTACCAAATTGGAGTAAAACCAAATACAACAAAGCAAAAATTTCGAAAATCGGTTCACAAACGGCGGAGTAATCGTTGAACATACAAAAAAAAAAAAAAAAAAAAAAAAAAAAAAAAAAAAAAAAAATCCACAGCCGAACATATAACCTCCTCGTTTTTTGGAAGTCGGTTAAAAAAGGGATTCCTATTTTGCCAACACAGGAAAGTGATGCTTCCAAAATTTATAGATAGATAGGCTCAAGCGTACACTTTAATTTGCCCATAGCTTATATGAAATGTATTTATGGTTTTTAAATTACGCGACAATTTAAACCATTTTGTCGCTTACGCCCATTACGCCATTTTTTGCTGTTCCATTGCTTGTTTTTGGCCTTTATGAGAGGCCGGTCTCTCATAGAAAACAAGCAATCTAAAACGTATCCAACACGGTTTTTAGGGTTCCGTAGTCAACAAGGAACCCTTATAGTTTCGGTCTGTCCGTCCGTCTGTCTGTCTGTCCGCGGTTTTGCTCAGAGACTATAAGACCTACAAAGCTGTAATTTGGCATGAATGCACATATTAATAATGGCAACAAAATGGTACATAAAATCTTAAAAAAATAGTTTTTTTTGTTGGTACCTTCCATACACATCAAGCGGGGATGAAATTTTTTTTTCGCGTCCACCCCATCGTGTAGGGTGTCGTTGGGTAGGTTTTTTAAAACTATTATGAGTGTTCATAGATCATTTTCCGATTTAGGGATCCGTTTGTGAAATATTAAGATTTAAAGTGGAAAAAATCGTTAGAGTCCAGTGTCTCCCCCTTCTACCAGCTAAACGGTTGCTTCTAGAAATGTGAAAAAAATCACGGGAGTAGGAAATATGCTGAATTTAAAAGGAAAACTATCACGGCTAAGAAGACTTCATAAGTTGTTGAGTAATAGTCGATCAACTAAAAAACATGTATTCGGCGAAGTATAAAGGAACTTTTCGTTCAAATTCCTTTAAAAGTAACTGAGATGATGTTGTTAGTAGTGTAAAACACGTTATAAATGTACATTCATTGACCACACAAACATTAAAAAAAAAACTAGCGGTATAACGGAACCCTATATTGCGCGTGGCCCGACACGCACTTGGCCAGTTTTTTACTTTAACGCGGCGTCACCTTAACTTGCACCATATAGCTCATGAAGTGAACCTAATTCCAGGCCGGTAGCGGGCGTGCTGATGAGCTACTCGCGCGGCTGTACGGCGCTGCTGTCGCAGATGAGTGACGGCGTCACGGACACGGCACCGCGCTCCACCGACTCCGCCAGTGACGGCTACCACTCCGACATCGATGACGTCCATCAGAATCCTGAACGGTTAGGAACTTTTTAGATGTAAAGGGCTTCGACTTTACCAAGACGCGTTGTGGTTTGGTAGATTTTAAGGGGAATAAGAAGTAGTAGGTAATATTAAGTGGACGATGAAGTAAAAAGAGCGCCTGGTTGTAACTATTGCTACGCTAGAAGAGCTAGGGGCAGTGCAGCTAGTGGCCTATGTGTTCTTGATCCTTATAATCTCAAAGCTTCTTGGAACTCCAGCAACTACACTAACTTGAAATACTACGCTGCTTTGCTCTGGCACAAGGAGGCCGTGGTATTATCCAATTGAGTTGCCATATGCGTGTATATATCTCACAAATTACAGACACGGATTTTGTTCTAACTGCCTTAATTTAACGACTTAAGTCGACCATTCACGCCCGAACTCTCGTGCAGAATAATATGCCAAACAAGCTCTGCTCCAATCGCGCAATATAACATTCCAGCAACAAGCTGATATCGCAGTACGCGGCGGTGTGGGCGCTCGCGGCGGACGAGGTGCTGCCGGCTCTGAGCGGCCTCGAGCAGCTGCAGCAGACGCCCAACCTCAAGTACAAGATCGTCTTCTCCGTGGCCGTGGTGAGTGTACCACCAGCGACTACCAGCAACAAGCTGATATCGCAGTACGCGGCGGTGTGGGCGCTCGCGGCGGACGAGTTGCTGCCGGCTCTGAGCGGCCTCGAGCAGCTGCAGCAAACGCCCAACCTCAAGTACAAGATCGTCTTCTCCGTGGCCGTGGTGAGTGTACCACCAGCGACTACCAGCAACAAGCTGATATCGCAGTACGCGGCGGTGTGGGCGCTCGCGGCGGACGAGGTGCTGCCGGCTCTGAGCGGCCTCGAGCAGCTGCAGCAGACGCCCAACCTCAAGTACAAGATCGTCTTCTCCGTGGCCGTGGTGAGTACATGAATCTGCGAGCTGGGAAACCACCGTCGTCGGCGTCGGATGAAAAGGGGCGCTGAAGACAAATAAAATATCTGCCTATTTTCTCAATACTACCAGCGTCCTGGGCGCCGAAGTACGCCGCCGAAGTACGCCAGTAGTGTTAAAACCGGCACTGTCCGCGAGCCTCCAGGAGTGATTCCCTGGTGCGAAATTGAGAGCTGTTTTGCAAATTGCGAAAGCCAAGCGGGCCCAAGGCCTAACACTAGTCTACTTTTCGGCCACGGCGACGAATCTTCCTAATGCAGCTTTGTGTTATTAAAAGGGGGAATGGTATGCCTATTCCTGCTACTGCAACACCTGTGTAGCTAGGATAATGGCAACCGTACCACAAAATGTGATTTTGAGAACCAATAAACCTAATTTTGCCTGATATTTCCCAGCGCAATGATTCTATTGGGTTTTAAATACGTCATATTCTTCGCTTCGCTGCTCTGTCCCAAGGCTTGCGACAAAATTAGTCTGAAGAAGTGTGTAAGTAGAAATTGCAGTGATAGTAGCCGCTTTCATTGTAAGCTCCGCCATAGTGTTTTTTTATGTTTATGATAGCCTATGTGCATTGTGCAATATTCCCTTATTCTCGTAACCCACTGCCCGATTAAGAACGGGCGAGAGATATATAATTTAATGACCAACTTCAACTTTTTAAATGCCCATCCGACGCATGGATCATCTAAATGCTTTTTACTCATTGTGACGTCAATTTAATAACGGTGAGAAAGATTTCAGTTCACATGAACAAAGTAATCTGTCTTTGTCAGCTAGTCAAAACCATCATATGTAATTTAGATAACTTGCAACTATATTATAATATTACTCATTGTGTTATGTGATGTAATGTAAACGCAACGACATAATTAAAATACCTACATAGGGGTCAGTTCTGATTGCAACAGACAGCTCGACAACACTGGTTGCATGTCTGTCAATTCTCTTTATAACTGCACAAACACAAAAAGATAAGTACTTACACATTATTTATAAAACTGCATCGCACTGCATCGCCACTTCAAGTTGCAATGTTAACTGACCTAATAATTAAATCATATTACAGACGTGTAGTTTTTTAGAATTAATTCCAGGATCCCTTCTTTTTCCGTCCAGAAAACTTAAATCCTAAATTTGTCTTCCTTAATTTATAGTACTCCTTATCTCTTCCAGCTATCCTTCCGCGCAGTATCTCCGCAACCAAATATTGGTTCTTATTATTCTTTCTCTTCTTCTAACTCTCCTGCGCAGTTTCTTTGTCACATTTGTTCTCATTATTCTCTCTCTCATTTCAGCTCTCCTTCCGCGCCGTCATCTCTCTCCGCGACCGTCGCATCAACGAGGCCAAATCGTTGCTGGGTTGCGAGTCTGACGCGACGCCGGGCGCGGCGAGCTTCGTGGGTTCCGCCTTCAGAGTGATGAGGAGCACCGCTAATACCTTCCCGCTGGGGGAAGCTGAGAGGACTGTTATTAGCCAGGTATTATTCTCTTATTATATTATCTCTCTCATTATAGTATTCGACAGTTAGTTAGTATTTTTGGAGCAGTCTCCATTATTATACTTCACGAATTTATAGCACTGAACAGTGAAGATACCTATCTGATTTTAAGATTTTCTCTAATACTCGGGGCCTGGTACACCACTTCCTGATAAGTTAGCCATCTCTTCCGGATAGGCTATCCACAACTTATCTGAGAGACAGAGTATGGAATATCCGTTCGGCTTAAGATTGAAGAGGCAGACGGACACTTTTTCTATTTTCGCTAGGATTATTACATGGGATTGATCTGACTGCAAGATCATATTTTCACTCAGAAATAATTCTAATCCACATTACAGGTAACGGGTACCCTGCGCGAATATCCGTGTGTGGCGAGCTGTGCGCCGCTCCACGCGCTAGCGGCCGCTGCGTGCAGAGCCGCCTGGTGTCTAGCGCTGCATCCGCCGCTGCGCATCGACACGGACTTCGCACCAGGTAACTCCTCATCATTGACAGCTTTCACTGCTGAACGTAACCCACCTAACGGAGCCATCATCAAGGGTACACGTACGTGGCGAGCTGCACCGCTCCACGCGCTAGCGGCCGCCGCGTGCAGGGCAGCCTGGTGTCTGGCGCTGCATCCGCCGCTGCTGACACAGTCTTCGCACCAGGTAACTCTCATCATCATCCACTGCAGAGTGTAGGTCTCCCAAGGTGCGCCAACAATCTCATCATCCTGCTGAGCGTAGGCCTTTCCCAACAAGCGCTAATCGTCCCAACATCAAGGGTCGCCTGGTGTCTGGCTACGCATCACATAGACTTCGCACCAGGTAACTTCATCATCATCATTCACTGCTGAACGTAACCCTGCCATCGAGCCATCATCGAGGGTACACATGTGTGCTAATTCCTCATCATCATCGGCCGTCCACTGTTGAGTAAGTCTTCCAAGGAGGCCAACCATCCCATCATCAAGAGTACTAGCCAAGCCGCCTAGTGGAACCAGGTAACTCATCATCGAAAACAGCCAACCATAAAGAAGACAAACTGCCCGGCCCTAGTGGGTAATGCGACCTGACTTGTTGCTCTGGAATTGGAGCAAGGTTTTAACTCTGGTTAGGTGGAGTTAGGTGGCGTTCAGGACGTCCTTTTTACCTCAGTCCTACGTTTACGCAGATACTAGACATTTTCTTTGTGGTATACGCAAAAAATGTCCCATGATGAGCATGAGTGGGTCATTAGATTACTACCGGTATTGTTAACACAATAATAGCACAATATTATATAAAGGATTCATTGTCCAACCACTTAAGATTTTTTATTCGATTGCCGAGCCATTTATCGCCTTGATGGTATAACAATTTGTACGACATCAAATCATGTAAATATTTAGTTAATTTCAAATAAAACTAATTATATTGATTTCCTCAAGGCAAGTGCTCCCAAGGATCCGCACTTTCCACTCTTATTTCCGTTGAAACTCAAAGAGCTATTTTTTCCAGTGGTGATGGACCCGGACAAGCATACGCGTCTCCAAGTGGGAGGGCAACGGGAGCGGCGCTCCGACCTCATCCGCGCGTTCGTGTGGCCGGCGCTCATGGACGGCCCGCACTGCGTCTTCCGAGCGGTCGTGCTAACGTAACCATGCCAACTACGGTCTAGAGGTTTCTAGAAATTTCGAAGAGTAGAGGAAGAGCTAGTTAGACCTCATTGTAAAGTATGTTTGCTAGTGTTTATGGACGTAACACGTAATCATGGCAACCGTGGAATATTCTAGAGGGCTCTCGAAACTTCAAAGAGCAGGGAAAGAGCTGACTAGACGGCCCGCACTGTGTCTTCTGAGATGTCGTACTTACGTAATGCCAACCGTAGATTCATCTCACCATTTTCATTTTATGGTGCTAAGTGCTAACATTAAGGTGCTTAAGAAATGTGACTGTTTTGTTTGATGTACCTATTCTTAAATTAATATTTTTGACACGAAAAAGTTTTAGAGTTAAATATAATTTGCCCCTCTGAAAGGTTGGCTGAAAAGCAGCCTCTTTAAGTAATATAAATTTTATAGTTGTTTGAGCATTTCTTTATAACCTCAACTGAGTATAAGTATCCTTGTATACATGTATGTATGTAGTGTAGTGTATGATATTATTATGGTTAGTGGTATAAGATAAGCTTAGAATCTATCATAATACTACATTATATTATAATTTATTGTTATTTACACATTTTTCGTAATAATATAGTAATGCTAGAATGTAAAAAAATATATCGTTTCATTTTTCCTTTGTGCCTACAGAGCTGTGGTTCACGCTCTAAAGTATCCTATCTAAATTAGTAGTAGTGCATTCATTATCTCTATGAGTGCATTATAAAATTGTTTATAGTTTGAGTTGCATGAGCAGATATAGGGTCAATTTAGACTGCAACGCGACGAGGCGAGGCGAGGCGCGGTGCGGCATTTTGTATGGATTTGACTGATTTCAATAGGCTACTTGACCTATATTTAATTTCATTGAAAAAATGCATATTTCTAGTAGAACCTGGCCTAGGAAACCGTACTTCACCCTTATCATCAAATAAAAGCTTATGATTGATAAATAAAGTCGATTTGAAACGCTTTTGCGGTACTTCCGATTTGGATGTGACGTCATCCCATTTGTAATTTAATATCTTTTATTTATCGCGCGCGTTATATGTAAGTTTATTTGTACATAAATAATATGAATAAGCCTAGAAAGATTATTAGAAGCTTAGAAGATATTTTCTTGAATAATTCAAATAAAACATCAGTTTTATATATTATCTCCATTTATTGTAGCTGGGAAATGAAATGGCCAAAACTTTTCTACAAAAGTGTTCAACATTACAAATGATTTCCTAAATTCTTTTCTAATTTTCTTTTGGTAGTGTCAGACTCGTACGCTTAGCACATAAAACTTTTTTCAATAAAGAAAGTATAAAATACAAAAAACATGACATCACACTATGGCGGTACAATGGCGCACAGTGTTTTCGGCGCCATATAAAAGGTATATTTTTTAGTCAACATTTTTATGGGTTTCTACTGTTTAAAATATTAAAATATTAGTTTTTTGGTGAAAATGAATGATTAAGAAGCGATTAGAATGAAGAAAAGCAAAGGTCAAGTAGCCTATTGCGTGAGACGTCTTGCGAATCTGTCAAATCCATATCGCGTTGCGGTCTGAATCAACCCTGATATGAGACTCTAACTTTAAGAATTAAGATTTCATTAGCTTACACAAAATATTCGAATGTGTCACAATTGTACACGAATCTTTCTTAATCATGATTCATGACTGATAATAATGATATTGGCAAAACATATTGTTTTTGTTTTAAAATACAGTCAACTGCAAAAACTTTAAACGATATAAGACTAATTATTTTTAACAAAAAATTAAAACCGACTTCCAAGGTAAAAACAATAATAACATTAATATGAACTAAAAAGTATTAAATAATTTTTACTATCTAATAGTGCCTTTTTCCGAATTCGGCTAAACCTCAACTATTTCTGTACTCAATCTTCATTATTTTGAAGTCGGTACCAGATAGCTGAATCTCCAGTCCTCTGACAGAATATTTGAAACTTTTGGAACTGGCACCGACTTGAAAATTATGAAGATTGAGTACACAAATAGTTGAGGCTTAGCCGAATTCGGAAAAAGGCACTATTAGATAGTAAAAATTATTTAATACTTTTTAGTTCATAGTAATGTTATTATTGTTTTTACCTTGGAAGTCGGTTTTAATTTTTTGTTAAAAATAATAATAATTTCACTCTTTTTAGTTACACTAGTAGGTAAATCTTCGCGTATATTTTACGTATCTTATTACAATTTGTTAAGAGTCACAACTCACCCTCACAAAATAATATAATATTATCAGTGAAGTGAACATATTGTGCTAAGTAATTTAACAATTTTAATACTTCAAGCCCGAAGCGGTCACCGGCGATTGCGATAACAATAGAAAGGCTATTGTGTCTCGTTTTTCCACGATCGAAGGATCTATCAGATAAAAAATTGTACAAACTTGCATAGGATGTAGCGTAGCATAATATCATAATTATTGACAGCTGTTCTTGTAATCAAGAATTCAAATCGATAGGTACTTAGTGCACCATCTATCGATTAATAAGTATAACTAATTAAAAAGACACTTAATGACTTTGTTTTGTTTAAATGCTCTTTTTAAAATATCTTTATTTTAATTCTATTTGTCTATTAAAATTTTATAAAGTAGTAAAGTATTCGATCTGTATATAAAGTAGTTAGTAAAGTATTCGATATTCTGTCTTCTGCCGCCACGCGCCGCGCGGCGGCGCGGGACGGCGACTCCGACCGCCGTGTATTAAAAACAAACAGGTGTTGTTAATTGCTATACAGTACATAATTATTATTATTAGTATATCCATACCTATGCCTTGTACTATTATCTATTCTGTGCCATGAGACATTGGTGGACTTCACACGACGTGGTAATGATGATGATGACGATGATGATGATGGTGATTATGATGATGAATATGAATTGCATAGTAGTTTATGCTTTCTGTTCTTAAAACAACACCGAAACTCCCAAACGTGTATCTATAAGGAATCAGGAGTTCTCTCAGCATCATCGAAACCATGGTATACCTTGACCCAATATTTGACTTTTTGGTAGCGTATTCTTAGTACACTTCACATAAAACCAAAATCACCATATGTTTCCATATAAATTTCGAGGAGTTCCCTCGATTACTCATAGATCCCATCATCAAGTCACCACTTTTGTGAAAATGGGACCAAATTGGAGTGAAACCTAATACAACAAAACAAAAATTTCGAAAATCGGTTCACAAACGGCGGAGTAATCGTTGAACATACAAAAAAAAAAAAATAAAAAAAAAAATATATCCACAGCCGAACATATAACCTCCTCGTTTTTTGGAAGTCGGTTAAAAATAAGCAAATATTAATAAACTTAAAAACACATTATAAAGGATTAAGGAACATAGGCCAATAACTTTGGTAAGGAATCTGCCTTACATACCTGATTGTAATGTTAAAAAATTTAATTTTAAACAAAAAAATAGCTTTGGGTAGATATAGGCAAACGAGCAAACAAATCACCTGATGAAGTAATCACCGTTATCCATGGAAACATCAAAAGAGGTACAACTGCGTTATCTGATGAAATCATGAAAGAATTTGTTATTCTACAAAATATTATACATTCGACTGTAAATGACTCAGAACCGGTATCGATATAATATCAGTCAGTGATAAGATATAAACACAATATAAAGACTTATATCGAGGACAAACATAGTATTGACGTAAATAAAAAATACAGTGGCATTGTTAGACAAAGAAGTCGTTGAAAGAAAATTGGGACATAAAGTTAAGTACTTAGTGAAAAAGAAGTAAAAAAATAAAGTTGCTGAAGCCTGACAAATTACGAACGAAGAAGAATTGCCCCTTTAACAAAGTGAAGTGTTAACAAATAAATAAGTGTTTCAAAGTTATTACGTCAGAAAAACAGAAGTGACGTCATGAGTTACCCACCGCACGGACCACCGCCGCCGCCGTATTACGGACCACCAGCCTGGCCCCCACCGCCCCATCACCCCCATCATCCTCCCCCACCCCATCATCCGCCACCCCATACGTACCCCTACCCTTCCGACCATCAAGCGCCATACCCGTACTTCGTACCCGGCACCATGATGGTTCCTGTTCCCGTCTCCCAGCCGGAGACTCAGGGTCAACCGACGTACATAACCAACTACATCTACCACGGGGAGTCTTCGAACCCGTCCGCACCAGCGATAGAGCCAACGGAAGTTCAAATAGCCGAAACGGCGGGGGATTTCGAATGGATACACTCTACTGCCACTACAGCGAACTTGTTGTCAGGAAGAGCGGTGTTAGGTGGCCACGAGGGCTGGGACGGAAGCCCGCTATGGGTGATCAGGGCCTGGCACAACGGAGACCTGATACCTGGCAAACTGTCGGTGCGACACAACGCAGCATCAGTCATGTTTAACGGGAAGGAGATACCAGTTCAGAACATAGAGGTTTTGTGCTCGAAACCAAACCATCTGAGATGGGTGCCCGCGTCCAATGGAAACGTCCCCCCTGGGGCTATTCCTGGGGGTAAAACGGCGTCTGGAGAGCCCCTGTACATCGGAAGAGCGAGGCATCAATTGTCCATCACGCCTGGCAAGATACATCCCAGTCACGGCGCCTGCTACATAGGATTCGGTGGAGCGGAGGTGGCACATAAAATGTACGACGTCCTGTGCAGAATAAGTTAGATATCAATAAATGCGTTTGTTAACAAATTTTATTTTTATTTTGTGTGTCGGCAGTTGCCAAAAATGTTTGTGTCTAAACACACTATAGACACTATGCCGAAAATACGCGGTCGAAGTTCGGCATGATTACGTGATACGTCAGCAATGCGCTACGGCCTACGCATACAATAATATTATATTATCGCGACGTAATATCGACAGTATGTGTCGATCATCGGTAATTTAAAATACATTGCAGGCGTAATCATGCCGAACTTCGGCCGCGTATTTTCGGCCTAGTGTGTTTAGACATTAATTTCGGACTCGGATCACTGCAAAAAAATTAAACGAGGAGCAATTTGGTGATAAGTATATAATTTTTTTTTGCTTACAATTATCCAGTTTCTTTAAGGCTTTTGAAAGAAGTTTCCAATAGCGCTTATATCCAACGTAAAATAGTTAACTAATCATAAAAGCTATTATTAAAACTCATGTCAAAAAAAACCTCAGAATCTGTGCATAAACAAAACGAAATAAAAATATTAGATAAAAATTATATTCTAATAAATAATATTCTATACTTCAATATTAACTTACGTCGCTTCGTTTCGGAACCGTGGTAAAACCCTAAAAGTTATTTAAGTAATGAAAAGTCCATTTAAGGTTTTTTATTTACACTTCATAATAAGGAAAATGAATTATCAAAGTATGTAATCATGTGGTGTTGGGATACTCTAAGCTATGAGATGACATAAATGATTCATCATCACTTTGCCGTTATTGTGATTCAGTTCCCATCTATCAGGTAGGTCAATAACAGATCATTGGAAGTGAATAAGGATAAATATAAAACCTATTTTATTCATTTCCTACAACCTGGGACCTACAACATAGCCTTGCGGTACACCCAATGTGATTTTTCGAACAAATTGCTCGTTTTGAATTTGTGAACCAAATTTTCTGATTCCGAACTAAATTTCGTCAACTTCGGTTCAACAATTTAAGCGTGAAGGGGCAACAGACATACATGCAGATAAACTTTCATATTTATAAAATTATCCTCTTATCCAATGAACATGTACCCAAAAGTAAGACTCATCCTGAGACAGTCTTTCACGATTAAATTCATCTCTGGGCGCTAAAGTGACAGGTGGGAACCTAAGACGGCCGTATCATTGTCACTGATTATGAGCTCTAATGTACTTATATATAAGATGCAAATTACAATGACACCCAATTAACTATGATAATTAAAGTCAATTGAAGGATGATGTCATTAGTTAAGGAGTCTGAGAAGACGGTATGGTGGGCGACTTAAGAACGACCATGATAAGTTGGCCTCGGCGGTGTGTATAGAAGTTTATTTGGATAGCGGGTCAAGTTAAAATGGATTGTGCTGCCAAATGTACAGGCACTTTTGAGAAAGATAAATAGACTTATGCATATTTTAATAACCTTGCTAGTTGCTAGTTCAAACTTTTGATGCCCAGTACCTAGATTCTAAGGGTCAATTCAGACCGCAACGCAACGCGTAGATGCATTTCTTTTGTACTGAATCGACAGATTTCGTGATCGTGAGACGTCTTGCAAATTTGTCATATCTATACAAATTCAGAAATGCATCTACGCTTCGCGTTGCGGTCTGAATTGACTTTAATACTTTGATATAGCTTAATTCAAAATAATTCGATCCAGTTTCCTAGATACCTTTCTTCCTAGGGGTAGTTGCAACGTGACGAGGTGATGTGATGTATTTTTTAATGAACGAAAACTGAACTTTATTCACTACACAGGAAGATACAAATTGGCAGTCTTGCCGCCTGCGGTGTTGGGCTGCATGTTGCATGTGAACTAACCTTAAAACGATGTCAAACTTCAAACTGCTGTGGGTAATCGTCAAGTTCGTTAATAACGGTGCCAGTAGGTTAACTTTACTAATAATGCACAAATGTAAACCACGTGGAGGACTATTTTATCGTGGAAAACTTTGCGTTTCAATATTTAACTTTGCAGTACAGTGTACAGAGTCCCGGACAACGTCTCGTATATTTTAATTTGGCATGTAAAGACGCACTAACTATATCATTTTGCATATCCTGCAGGACGGATGCATGTAATCGAGCCTTGAGGCAGTCTGTGCAAAACAATGCCCTTGTTATCCTACGTGAGTCACTGATGCCGTCAAAATTAGGAGGCTGACTCATATGGTAGAACTTCGCTTAATAAATTCTTATCAAAATGAACGAGCTGCAATCTGGGAGTGCCGACAGAGAGCGAAACAGCAGATGAGGCATATATTTTTGTAGCACGGTACAGACACTTCACACTGGTGTCCCGACACCAGTGTGAAGTGTCTGAGCATCTACCTAACGTGATAAAATATATGGTATATTTTAACGACAAATTGAGTCATTTTCTTCTCTAATTTTTTAGCTAGTCTGAATACTAATGAAACTATAATATTTTTTATAATAATTTATTTGTACTGCCACCTTATACTATTGTTGTTCCACGTTTATACAGGATGTTTGGAAGATGGGTGCAAAGCTTTAACACCTAGTTAGTATAGACTATATACCATTTAGAACCGTATTTGACCATCCTTATCGTTCGTTTTTAAATTTTTTGTTGAAAAAACCGAAAATTTCGCAATTAATTGCCAATCTGGAAGATAATCCGATTATTTTTTATTGTATTTGTATTAATTAATGTGTAAACAACCAAATAAGACTTGATGTACCTACTGCACATCTAGGTATCATGACATGAATTTGTAACAGGGGTTTGAAGTTAATAATTTTTGTGAATTTAGGAAATCTATTTTTTTGAGGCCATAAATAAAAAAATGGTTACTGTTTTTTTTTTGTTCAAACATTTTGGAAAACATTTTTAGTTATTACCTACTCTTTCGATTTAGGTATCCACTACAAAGATCGCTCACCAATTACTGAAATTATGACTTACAACTTCCAAACATCCTGTATAAGTATTAAGTTTTTTAGAAATATGTGCTATTAAGTACTAAAAAATAAAGTCAAAAAACTTAATCATCAAATATTCGGGCAAATCGCATACATGTGATAGAACCGGGCACTCCTGCGCAAACTGTGCTAATTGTCATCAGTTGATGACAGCGTCGCCCGTGTGCGGGTTTGTTGACGATACTACAATAACATTATTGTAATATTGTAGCTAATATTACAATATTGAATTTGTTAAAGTTGTAATATTGTAATTGTAGCTAATATTACAATATTGAAATTGTTGTAGTGTTGTGTTGTGGAATTTTGTGCTACTTGGATTGCTTTGGATTAAGGTTTGTTATTTTAAGAGATTACAATATAGTAGTACAATATTATTAAGTACTAAAAATAATCGGCCAAGCACGAGTCGGACTCGCACACGAAGGGATCCGTACCGTTATAGAGCAAAAATAGGCCAAAAATTGTTTTTTTTTTGTATGGGAGTCCCCCTAAAATTTTTATTTTATTTAATGATTATTATTAATTATTAAGTACACATATAATTAAGGTATTTGTGAAAATTTCAAGTGCCTACCTGTTGTTATAATTGATACCGAGCAAAAATGTTTGAAAAATCACGTTTGTTGTATGGGAGCCCCCCTAAAATATTTAATTTATTTTGTTTTTAGTACTTGTTGTTATAGCGGCAACAGAAGTACATAATCTGTGAAAATTTCAACTCTCTAGCTATTACCGTTCTTGACTTACAGCCTGGAGACAGACGGACAGACAGACAGATGGACAGACATCGAAGTCTCAGTAATAGGGTCCTGTTTTTACCCTTTGGGTACGGAACCCTAAAAACTACAAAATTACGGTCATTGACAGGCAAACAAGTTGATCGAATACCGATGTCAAAAAGCTACAAGCCTCTCTCTCTCTCCTCCGCGTTTGACCACGATATAGGTACCTTAAAAATATGATTGTCACCAAGATTGCGAAGTTGTCTATAGACGAGTATGACCGTCTTTTTTTCGACCGTCGTTTGCATTAATTTTGTTTATCACGTGGCCATCATGTAGATGAGGTAAAATTTTAAACAAAAACAAAAGAATCTAAAAGAACTTTACTCGTTTGTCAGTAACAATGCCTCAAACAAACACACAGAACAAAACATGACGCTCCTCTGTTTGTGTTGTGAATTCTGTTATCTAAATTAATACGTATTCATTCATCAATGTACCATTGAAGAAATTGATACGTAGGCGGTTGGCGGACCAACGTCATTTGGTCGGCTTATATTGTGTTCAGTGTTTTCAATGTTAGCTGTGATTTGGCAGTTGGGTTTGACAAAACGCCACCAAATTACGTAGGTCCCCATCTGCCTGTGAATCAACTTCTCTGATAGTACATACTGAATTAAAATTTGATAAGTACCTAATATAATTGTTACTTACATACTTTATGTCCAGGGTAAACAGTTTTCACCGTAAGGTTTCTGAACCTTTTTAGTTGCTACTTTACTTACTTTACTTACTCTACAAGGACCACATACACACCCTAAAGTATTAAAGAAAGAAAGAAAGAAAAATAAATTTATTTGGTACCTACTTATAGCATCTTACAAAAATAATTATTCTCTACTAATACTATCCTATGTAATACCAAATTGGTTCCCATTCAGCAATGTTGCGAACGGATCCGCAACGATGATTTTCAATGGGCACCTTGATTATCACTTAGTTTTGTGACACTCTGTATAATTTATCAGCAAAAGCATTGAGGACAAAAGTAATATTTTAGGAGACGATATTTCACTGAAGATGGAGAGTCTCCAAGTTCGTGATGTGGTAAAGATCTTCGAGCATTGGAACATGAAAGAGTACATCTCATACGTCAGAGAGAACAGAATAGACGGTAGAAGAATTGTGGTGAGTTGATAAACATAACTTTTATACAGGATTTTTCTATGACAATTTAAACTTTTTGTAGTGAACCCATACTTACTCATAATATTATCCCATCAATCCCCAAGCGGCAGCCGGCTGCCGCATTACAATTGTAAATATATTGTGTCTGCGATACCCACAATGGAGGTGTTATAAATGGGGGAGTATATTGTCTGTTACCTCTTCACGCTCAAAGTATGGACTATGGAGATACTTTGAGTCCTTTTTTAAATCTTTTAAATTATTTTCTTTGAGTCCTGGAAAAGGGCGTAGGGTACTTTTTATCCCGGAAAAATGTACGGTTCCCGCGCGGTACACGAATTGTGGCGCGACGCAGTTGCGAGCGTTTTATGTAACGAAATTGTACATTTAAGGTGAACGCAGATTTGGGCGTACCCCACGCACCGCAGTCGCCGCATTCGCAATTCTTCATATTATTATGAAGTTGCGAAGGCTGCGGCGCGGGTAGGTAGGTATGCGAGCTTGCCTATAACTTGCGTGCGGCCCAAATCTGCGTTCACCTTTACTTTGCGTCTTGTCGCGCCCCGTTTCGTTTCTGTGTGAAGTGACCTTGACACTATCGCATAGTTTAAGTTATTAACAATTAGCCCGCAACTCCGATGCGCAAAAATTTGTTTATCACACTGGAACTGTAAATTTTCCGTGATAAAAAGTATCATAATAATATGGGACAAAATATTATGATTCTACACGGAAAAACCCCGGTCTTATAGTAGGTATATCAATATCAAATTACATCAAATTCGGCTCAGCAGTTGATGCGTGAAGAGGCAACAGACAGACAGATAGATACAATTTCGCGTTTATAATATTATTATGGATATGGATTTAAGTATGAGCTAGTATAAACTTTGTGTATATGTAAATTCATATTAAAATAATACAAAATGTATTCATCAGTATGAAACAATATATTTCTAAATAAAGCCGTGCCCACACTCCAGGCTCAGGGGAGCCAACGAACATATTTCACAAGTTCCTTATCTACCGCGCCTCCGAATCAACATAATAAATTATCTTTAACGACACAAAGTTTCCAAAACTTCAGATCTGATCATTTCCAGGATCTTTCCAGGGACTCGCTTGAGAAATGTCCCGACGGCGTTGAAAGATTTATGACATTCGTCGAAGATATGAAACGGGATCCGAAATATTTGAATTTCATCAGAAACGAGATAGTAATTAAGGAGACAAATCTGATACCGGAGAGTCAGTACCAGACAGTGAGCGTAAGAAAGATAAGCCAGGATAACTCGAATTTGAACACCGTGGAGGAGATTTTGAAGAGGATAACGATACCGAAGAGCTTTCTGTACAGAAATCAGCAGAAGAGAACAGAGAAAGCGATGACGTCATACGTACCGATGGACAAGAACCCACAGAGGAAGAAATTCTTCCGTCTAAGCATATACGACTATCCAATATTCGATAACAGACCGAAACCAAAACCAGACGACGCTGACAGAGGTTATTATTGCATCAACACAAAAACGGAAGCAAATAAAACATACAAGAAAGTAGATTTGAAGCCCAAATATAAGTCGCTACCGACAGCCAAAGATGATTTCGATGAACGAATAAGCGATGACCATTTTTACGAGGATCTATGCTATAATGATATGTACGAGAAGAAAATGCCTACACAAGAGAAGCCACGCTTAGCGAAGATACAGGAACTATTCCAATCGTTTAAATTCCCATTCTTTAAGAAAGCAGAAGTAGTAGAAGAGAAAGAAAAAGAGAAAGCAGTAGAAGAAGATTCAAATGTGTATGAAAATGAAGTTGTGGAGAATCCTGCGGATGCGATGTACGATTCTGTACATCCAGCTACTGATGTGGATGTTCCTGAGAAGAGTGACAAGGTATTTATTATTTCCTGTATTCTGCATATCGTTTGTTGATGTTTACAAAATAACTCACTCACTGTTCGCTTCAACATTTTTTTAATGATTTTTTTTAATAGTATTTTTATCATTAAAAACAGCGCAGTAAAGTTACAATTCTCGCCAAACTATTGTTTGACAGAGAGTTTTGCACATAAAAAAATAACAATATTCTTATTTCTTACTTAAAATCATAAACGAAACTATCCAACAAATTATCATTCTTTGGCATGTTTTGAGAAACAAACTACCGTGGCACAATATATTTTTCCTGCGATATGGTCAAGCGAACTTCTCCACATCTTTAAGTTCACTTTAACTTTTCAGTCAGATCTGAAGGTGGAGGAATACTTGGAGCCGGTGGTGGTGAACAGGGACTACTGCGACGTCAGCCTCAAGCAGAAGGACGACTCCCTCCTCAGCTTTATAATGAGCTACTTCGAAACACGCTTCGGGAGACGAGGTATGTCCAGGATCATCGTATGTATCCTCGCTTAAATCAATTTTGTTCATTTGGTGCAACAATTGACGACATTCACCTGCAACCCTGTTGCGCTGAAAATCGTCCATTGTGCGGGAACAGTATATTTTTCCCCAGCAAAAACTGTCCTATGTCCGAAAGGACTATGAGAGATATCAGACAAGAAATTGTCTCTTAAATAATGTATAATATGGTCATACAAAACTTCAAGTCCAGCCAACCGTTTAAGTTGATTGCCACTTTTTTGTAGTTCTATAAATACCACACACTATAAACTTTGAAAATGTACTCCAACTTTGAGCTATTCCTAATTGTCCTAGCCCCTCGGAAAGTCAAACTAAGGACTCCATCTTGGCTTAGACATATAAGGACATCTCATATTCCGGTTCGGATATTATCTACTAGGCGCTAGGGGGTGACCCCTTACGGTGGGGTAACCCTTCCTCCATAGTGGGGTAACCCTTCCCCCATAGCGGGAAAGCCGGACATGATCATAATAACGAGTAATACCATTTCGCGTAATTTCCGACACGATGTGTGGACCGCTCTCACACCAATGCGTAATGTAATTTTGGGACTGCGAACACAAGTTTCAAATCGGCTTAAATAAAAAGCTGTGTGATTAGGATGAACTTTAAAGTACTGAGCTTTGTCCACATTGTGCCTTTTTCTATTCATCAAGGGCATGCCTTATAGCGCTGTCAACGTTGAACGTGAGGCATGCCCGTAACGCGCGTTGAAATCGTAGCGCGCGCTATGACACTTTTCTTTCAACGCGGGTGGATTTTGACGCACGTCACGGGCATGCCACACGTTCACTGTTGACAGCGCTATAAGGCATGCCCTTGTTGAACAGAAAAAAGGCACAATGTGGACAAAGGTAATGTGATAGTGAACTATTGCTAAAAAGTTAAAACACTTTCAAAAACAGCTTTCAAACACTTAAGATGCTGATGCCTTCAACGTGAAGACTTTATGAAGAGTTTGCCACTAGGTGTGCTGTGTCAATCCCCCATTCAAATTATTACTATTGATTACGTCCTCTCGGCGAGAACTTACATAATCTCACATCACACACAAGCAGACGGCTGACCGTCTGCTTCGGTGTGAACGTCAGTGTGCTCACGACCGAAATAAGCTGATTCAATAACATCAGTCTCGCGTCAATTACTGTGTATCGACAGCTTTATTTTGGCGCGGCGTCGCGTGGTGTGTCGCGAATAATTTCATGAAAATGTGTGATAACTGATAAGTTGATTAACTGATAATAACTGACAAGCCTTGGTACGTCACTTGGCAGACGAATGTTAGGGTCAATTCAGACCGCAACGCGACGCGTAGATGCATTTCCAAAGTATGGATTTGACAGAATAATTGTAAGACGTCTCACACAATTTAAATCTGTCAATTCAGTAGAAATTTAGAAATGCATCTACGCGTCGCGTTGCGGTCTGAATTTCCCGCTATAGGGAATATTACGCAAAGTTGCGTAGCAGAGGGCGCCACTGGCACGTACAGTAAACAATCCGAACAAAACCCGACATGTTGCACACGTCTTATCAAAATATTGACAGTTGCCTAACGTCGAACAAACCTTTTGTTTACTGTCTATCATGCTGGTGCTGCCTCTAGCGTTAAAACATTGCAGTAATACATCCTATTATACTGTAATTTGAGCATTAGGGTTAGTACACAATGAGCTGAGCCGAGACGAAACGCGAGGCTATAAGTAAGAGCGATTAGAGACACGACAGTTTTAAGACAGACTATCGCATAATAAAAAGTACTAGACGTGCACATTTGAAACAAAACGTTTCATAGACAAAGATGTCTAATGCGTACAAGAACTGCCCTGCGACAAGTCTGACTAACGACTGTCGGCTTCCCTTTGAAGTGTATGCGAGCGCGCACATCAACGACAAAACTGCCTAGCGGTGCACCTAATCTGATGTATGCGTTGCGTCGTCGTAGACAAAACAGTTTCGACGTGGTATGCGCCGCGTGGTAGACACAACTGTTTTTCTTTAATCGTAAAACTGAATCGTCTATGTGAAACAAGATTGTCTAAAAAGTGTTGTATCTCTTTAGGGTGCGTCCACATTTGTATCATTTGCGCGATCAAATCCCCGATCAGATCTCCGTCGCGTATCATCGAAACGTGTCAAAATGATACGCGTATCATGATACGCCCCGATCGCTATTAACCGCGTATCTAATACATGCCGTATCAAATACTCGCATCATAATGATCTAATAGGCGTCCACACTATGACACGCATACTTGATACGGCGCGATGATCGCGACGGAGATCTGATCGGAGATCTGATCGCGCAAATGATACAAATGTGGACGCACCGTAATGTGCGGTGGCCCTAACTTTTTATTGCGACAAAAAATTGTTTCACACATTATTCATTTTTACAAGTAGTCACGGGCGACATGTAGTATGAAATATTACATTATTTTGTGTTGTTTTTTGGAATCTCTGTACCTGTTTATATTATGCTAAACATTTTCTTGAAATTTACTCTGTATTCAATAATATGTTAATGCTCACATTGCGGTAGACAAACTGACGGCCGACACTTTTTCTCAGTTCTCATGGACTTTTTCTTTTCTTTTGTCACATGTTAAACACGTGTGTAGGGATGCGCCACGCCGGCTATCGAGTATCGATGTTTCTTTATCGGAGACGTAATAATATTTTGTAGACATTAATGTTATAATTTTGATCACTTGATTTTGCTGCGTGTTAATGTAGCTGCGTAAGCTGCGTAAACAGTACATTTTGAAAGTTGAACTTAGAAGTGAACTTCATATACTACTACACTAAATATATTATATTGTAATAACTACATAATAACACATTGAACAGTGAACTGAAAAGTCGTCCATGGCGTTGGGTTGCCTTTGGTACCAGTGTTTAGAATTGCGCAGATTCGAGAATAACGACTAAAAAAATACACCATAGTTCTGAATCTATAATTTTTGAAGACACAATACTATAACTATCGATATGAATTGGTGACATCACTATCAAAACTTATAGTTTTATTGTAATAATACAATTTCAGTGTGATACTTCAGTATTATTCATCTTGTGATGGGCATCACTATTATTCTATTATTTTGGAAAAACCTATGAAAATTTGTGACGTGAATGAAGTGAGATTTTTGTATTTAGTGTTGTGCCACCAATTTGGTTTATTAAAACGTCTTAAAAATAATACTGAAGCTTAACGGACTCATTTGTTTCAGACAAGTGTTACCTTTTTTTAGGAGTATTCTTTTGTTTATTGACTTCCAAAGAAGAAAGAGTTTATATTATTATGTTCGGCTGTTTCTTTTGTCATATTTTTATTTGAAAAAGTTCAAGATAGGCACTTTAAAGCGCTGAGAGAATAATATTCTCTCTTCATATTAAATTAATCCATGACTCAAACGTGATTCACTAATTGAAATACCAATTAAGACTGGATATAAAGGAAGTTACTGAGCCGACCTTTTTTGTGGCAAAACTGTGTCAAAGGAGAAATTCGGTTCAGAATCACAATACAAATATTTTTATTTAAAAATTTACTCTTAGGATACACAGATCACAAACACCATTCTGAACTGTATCAAAGAAAAACTCATGAAAGAAAACTCACGAACGAAAACTCATGAATGAACTCTTCCGAATGAAAACTCCCGAATGAAAACTGTCGAATGAAGATGTGTTGGTGGGTGAAAGTGAGCGTACCGCTGGTGTACAACCTGGCCGCCAGGGTCGGGGACACCATCGCTGATGTGTACTACAGGGTGTTCCATAGATTCACGGACGTCATCGCAGGTATATAGATCGGTCGCGGAGAACGTAGATTACGTACGTAGATCTCTAGCGTGTAAAAATATTGCTATCCAGCAGAAACGCGAAGTATCTTATAATAATATTAATTGGAATCGTCATCTAGTATCAGAATATTACATGACGACAACAAAATTGCGTCGAAAGACGCTTGTAGAGCCGGAACCGTCCATTTTTCCGCAAGAAGTATTCTTAGATATTCTTTTTCATATTATGTCCTTACACATTCTCAACACCAAATCCAATGATTTAGGATATTTTTTGAAAACCTCCCATCCAAATTTGCCATGAGATGCTGGTAGACCAGTAATGATATGGAAATTAGCATAGCTGACGTTCAAGAAAGCTGACAATGAAAATCACTTAACAGGACCGTGAAATCTGTCTGCACCCTCACAAGTCACATATTGTGGGCATTATTCAAACTCAAGTCTTAATCATCTAAATGCTTCAAGCTCCAAGCGGTCGCATGCGACCGCAATAACAATACAAATCTATTGTGTCTCGTTTTTTCCACGATCGAGGGATTAAAGCAATCTCAAATGTCTTTCCAGAAACACACGAGACAGCCCTATCGGAGTCAGAAGAACCTGTTCCGGATTCGAAATGGGAGCGGAAGTCCAACATGGCGGCGCGGCCGCTTCCGGTACCCGTGGAGAACGAGAGCTTCTACATGAACGTGGACCGGCGGGAGGCAGAGGACCTGCTGTTGGGACAACCAGACGGCGCGTTCATACTGCGGCCTTCCAGCCAGGTGAGAATGTCAGGAGATAAGGAGAAGATGAATTATATAGACAGACTTTAAAAACCTATCATCGCCTTAAGCCCAGTGGCGAAGCAAGACCTAAAGATGTAGGCAAGATATTATATTTTGCGAGGCCCCCTGATGGATGACGGAAAAGGACCAATTTTGTTGAGAGAAAGAACTTTTTGATACTAAAATTTTTATTTTAAAAGTATAAAAATTTGTAAATCCGTCGTGGTCCAAGTGGCGCGAGGCCCCACAGATCGCAAGGCCTCCCTCCTCCTCTTACGCCAAAGATCTCTAAACCTATACGCCGCCTCCGCTCAAGCCACGACGCATCTTCAAAATACATTATTTTCTTAGGCCTCCTACTACTCGACAGCCAGGTGAGGATGTAGATTCGTGTTTAACTTCCAAAAACTTTATTTGCAACTTCATCGAAGAAATCGATTCAGATACATGGGGGACCTACCTAACTGGGCGCGTTAGGCATGCCATTGTTAAACCAGTGTTACCTTTATAATGAACTCCATTTATGGGACACAAACACTCTAAAGTATTATCAGCAGTGGTGGCTCTAGACCCTAGGGGGTGCGAACAGGCCAATCACCCGGGGCCTCGCGTTTGTAGACGCCTCGCAAGGTGTATTTTTGGAAGACAAAGGGGTTCGCGGAGACCCGCTGCTTGGAAAAACATTCCACCCGGAGCCTCGCAATGAGTAAGGCCGCCACTGCTATTATGACTTTCTTTCGTTACATCCTGTTTTATGGACTTTTCATAATTTCCAGCCAAACCACGCCTACACGCTGAGCGTGGCGTGCTCCAACAGCGTCCACAACGTGGGCATCCGCCGGCGGGCTGATGGCAGACTGGCGCTGGGCTTCAGCCGCCGCGGGGAGAGGAGCTTCCCCAGCGTCGCCGCGCTGCTGCAGCATCACAGGTATACCCCACACCTATACCCTGAGCGTGGCGTGCTCCAACAGCGTCCACAACGTGGGCATCCGCTGGCGGGCTGACGGCAGACTGGCGCTGGGCTTCAGCCGCCGCGGGGAGAGGAGCTTCCCCAGTGTCGCCGCGCTGCTGCAGCATCAAAGGTATACCTCCCACACCAGTTTCGGTGACGGTGGCCGGATTGAAACCAGATTGAGCACAAGTGTATTAAGAGCAGTTTTTCTTCCTTTACTCTCTTAATCCAGATAGAGCGAAAAATGCCAAAAAAATCACGTTTGTTGTATGGGATTAAATATTAATATTATTTTGTTTTCAGTACTTGTAGCGGCAACACATATACACAATCTGTGAAAATTTCAGAAGTCTAGCTATAGCGGTTCTTGAGATACAGCCTGAAGACAGACAGACGGACAGACAGACGGACATAAAACGAAGTCTTAGTAATAGGGTCCCGTTTTTACCCTTTGGGTACGGAACCCTAAAAAACTGTGCAGTTATTTTCAAAAAACTGTGCAGTTCTCTATGAACACTAGTTCTTTTCAAACAAACTGTACATTTCTCTACTAAAACTGTGCAGTTCTTTATAAAAAACTGTGTAGTTCTTTTCAAAAAACTGTACCAGTTCTCTAGAAATAAATCGGTTGTCTGTAAAGTCGGTTTACTGACGATAGTTGAACGTGACAACGTATGACGTTGTCACGTCATCCTTAACCCCTAAACCCTCGCTTCCGAATCTCTATAAAAAGAAACAAACTTTTTCGACTGTAACCTAAAGTTATTTCGATGTATTTTATCAAATGAATGTCTAAAAATATTTATAATGAGTAAAATAAACTATTCGCAATACAAAACGCTACATACATTCGTGAAATCCAGTAAAATCTTCGGACAAAGCACAAGTCATACCTTGACACGTAGGAAATAGAGCACAATTTTAAATAGCCGAAATAATACTAATAGCTCACAGATTGTTTATTTCTTTTTCATTCAGAGTGTGGTAAATGTATCAAAGGTCATAACTAACCAAACTTCTTCGTACAAAAGTATTCTCTAAGTCATCTAAATACGTAATATAATCGAAACAAAGAGCGCGGCCCAGGTGGGCCTTACGGTTGTTGAAAGACTTGAAAGTGTAAATGGAACGCCTCAGAGCTGCTGTCAGCGAGGTAACGCCGCATGAACTGTCATGTTTTTCGGGCGCGCACCCCATATCGAATTATAATTTATAAGACGTTATCACGTCAAAAACTGTGTGGTTCTTGTAGACTGTAGTGGTTCTCTACGAAAACTGTACTGCAGTTCTCTTAAAAACTGTACAGTTCTCTACTAAAACTGTGCAGTTCTATACAAAAAACTGTACAGTTCTCTGTTCTCAATTGTTTGTTCCGTCAGCGGGATTCGAACCTGCGACCCTTGAGAGTTGAGTGGCCAAGCGCTGTCATCATTTTATGCGTTCCGAGAATACAACATTTTTTTGAAAGTTTTGATGACTTTGCTATTTAAATCCCATTTTAAAATTGTTGCACATAGTTAATCTAGAATCTAGATTCTACCTATATAATAATATACAAAACTTATATTATTATTATAGACCAGCAGGCATTAGCATAACACGAAACGGGAAAGAATCCAGGACATACTGTCAGATTTTAGTAATAATAATTAAAGGTCGGATTTTCTTAGTCAATCGGTCACTTTGTCTATTTTGCTGAAGAAAGAAACCGTTTCTATGGTAACCATGCTAAGCCACAGGGCGACAACACGCAGGACAGTTAAAGCGCCTTGATCTGTTTCAAAGTTTAACTTATATCTTCACAGGAAAAGGCGTCTGCTGCTGGTAGCCGGTGGCGACCTCATCGGAGCTACCACCCTCAACGACACTCCGCAGTACTACCAGACACCGAAGAGTCTGCCCATAGCGCCAAAAGAGACCATACATCCCAACTAAGAGCGCTTACATACGGACGGCACTTATCGACGGCACGCGTCGGCGGCAGACGACGGCTGCCGTCGTCAAGTGTTAAAAAAATATAAGAAAAAAAAAAGCGACTGCTGTCGATTGCCCTATACGCGTGCCGTCGACAAGTGCCGTCTGTCTGTAATGCGGGCTCCACACTCGCGGCGCGAAAGCCCGCGAAGGCCGCGAACCGCGAGTGTGGAGGGTTTCGCGGCTTCGCGTTCGTGCTTCGCGGCTTCGTTTTTGTTCGCATCGTGTTCGCATTTGTTGTATTTCGCGCCGCGAGTGTAGAAGCCGTTCCCGTGCGACAAATCAATTTCGGCATAAATCATAATGGAGTTGCGTCATGAGTCATCTAGTGACTAGTATAATTATGTACTAAACTAAGAAAAAACCGGCCAAGTGCGAGTTGTACTTGCGCTATAAATCTTCCGTACCAAAGGGTGTGTGTGTGTGTAGATATTATGATAATTGAAACGAACGAACATTTTCTTAAGGTACATTTTAATTAAGTACTCATTTTCATATTAGTAAAGTGTGTTTGTATAATATCATGTCCAAACTGTAAGGCAACTTATATTGTTTTTGCTATAATTAATAATTATTAATTATTATTATTTAATTTATATGATTCTAATGTTCTGATGTGAAATAGATGGTACTACTATTGTTATTTTTCTATATTTAGTAGTCAGTGTTAATTATTATAACATGCAAAAGTTTTATTTAACTTATGTTCAAGCAAGTGGTACAGTTAAAATAATAATAATATTATAAAATATATTACTTCTAGGGACTAAATTATAAAATACTATAATAATTATTATTAAATAATTTTGTTTTAATGTGTTTTATTTTGTCTGTACCCTAAGCAATTTTACTAGAGTATTTTTATCAAATTAGCGCGCTAATTTCTAGGACCATCTCACATTTAGGGTTTTTTTGGCCTATTTTTATTATAATATTAAAATAACTATATTGAAGAAGAAAAGAGAGATTATAACAAAATAGTTCATTAACAACTAACAAGGCACACCTTAGTTTACAATATTACAATCTCGATTCTCGTGACTAGTGGTTGAAAGTTGAAACAGCGCTCTTGATACTTGTTACCAGCCTCAAAAATCTAAGTGTTTCGCCCATACTATTTTACTGAAGTGACTAAATAAGTATGTCACCATGGCAACGGCCATCGCTATCCCGTCGCACAAACAATGGTCGCCGTCAGTTTTGATTTACTATTATTTATTCAACAAATGCACTTATAGATAAGTATTATAAAAAGTAGCCAGTAGCCGATTTTCAGACTTACTGAATATGCATATAAAATTTGGTAAAAATTAGTAAAGCCGTTTCGGAGGAGTACGGTAACTAACATTGTGACAAGAGAATTTTATATATAAGATTTTATTTAATCTATTGAATGTTTATTCTTAATTGCTATTTATTCTTAAAAACGCCATCTAGTTGACGCACAGGAATACTATCAACGCCATCTGCAGAAAATATGAAGGTACTAACGAAAAAGTGTCGAGTCAAAATATTATATCGTTTTGTCTAGCCTCCTTTCGCAAAGCCGAACCCATAATAACTCATATGGAACTTCGTTCCAAAACCATTATAAATAATATTATATTTTATTATAATTTGACTTTGGTCATACCTTAAAATAAAATTATTGGCTGACCTTCGATCGCGGATTCTTGGTAATCTATTGTTATTCTATTCTTGTCGCGATCACCGGTGCACATGGGGCTTGATAAGTTTGATATCGTGGTGTCATAAGTGAGAATTCTACGTAATATTTTCACTATTATTGTCGATTTGCCAGTTTTGCACCCCGGAGCCCTAGGACTAGTTTGTGGCTACAAATCTTGTGTATTTCGCTGGGATTCGGTTTTTGGACTAATGTGCGCGTTTCGAGTTGGCAGCCGAGGTTGATCTCGCTTCCCTTGTTCTATAGCTGCTTCGCGACGACTTTGTGTTGTGTTGCTGCAGCGTGCGAGCTATTCAGGTGAGTACAGCCAAACCACTTTGCTAGTAGCTCTCCACAAATTGTCTGTGTTTCCGTACTTTTGCTGTGTGTTAAAATATCTTTGAAATCAGAAAAGTATTGTCGAAACCCATAAACTGCGGGCCATCTTTACCAGTGGCCCACGGCCCACGCCACCGATAATATTGGTCATCGATTCGTCACGGATAAAATAGTCGTGAATTTCTTTTCCACCTTTTAAATCGCTTATTTTGAAGAATTACTTATCAGGGCGAGCGAAGCGAGCTTATGTTTTATTTATATGTAGATCGTAGATATTGTGTTATCATCTTTCAGTCAAGGTGTGACGACTCGAGCCCTCACAAAGCTCGGGATTTAGCTAGTTTATTATCCTTAAAATTTTGGTTGCGGCCGGCGAGTCGAGACGCCAAGACCAAAACGTGTAGACTGTAGACTGTGGATCGTATAAAAAAAAGGTTGAGTACCACTGATCTCGAGCGAGCTACATGTACAATGCTGAATGCACAGTGTCTGGGGAGCAGTCATGCGGGTTCATTTGCATGGTTTAACTGGGAAAACAATTGTGTACATTGTACTACATTCGACAGTAGGCTATGTTTTGTGAAGCCTATTCGGGTTATGGTGCTCCCTCACCGGAAGCATTCGCTTGTTGTGAGTGTAACGTTACAGAGTCGAGCATTACATGAGTGAGGGAGGTGGGCTGAGCATTATAATGCGCACCTTGTATAATGATACAAAACCGAGTATTATACATTATACAATGCGCACCTTGATAATTATGTATTTAAATATTATCTTGATACAACTAATTGTAACATCAATCTGACAAATTATGGAATCAACTAGCTATGGAATGCTCTAAATCATCCATAGACCATAACCGATTGCCCGATTAGAATGTCACACGTGTGACTTTAGGGGAGGGGGCCAGGCACCCTCATTGTTTATCTCCAAACCAACTAGCAACAGACTAGTTTTTGCCACAATTAAACTACCATGGTCTTAACCAAAGCTACTGGAGCTTAGACCCTTTCGAAGAAAAAAAAATCCATAACCGATGTAAAGGCCTAGTTTTTTTCGCTTGCGGCAAAGATCGGAAAGCATATTATATACATACCACAATCGTTTTATAAACACGGGCCTTTCCTCCTAAGTGAGTCATTCCTATCATGTTACACCGAATCCTGACGAGACCTTCAAGGAGACTGGGACTGAAAGAAAATATCAGTTTTCCCGCTGAATGAAACAAGGTGACCGGACCCCGGAAATTCGCCGCAATTCACACAAAACAGATTCTAAGAATTCTGAAGAAATCTGATTCTGAGGTTTCGATGTCACAAAATATCTTTTGTCTACATACAGGGTGCAATTAAACCTTCCTGTCAATTTTTTTCCAGGGCTTAGGTATCATTAGGAGAGTCCATTTAACAAAAAAATTGGGTGTTTTTTTAATTACATATTTTATCCCATTCAAAATCGTTGCAGAACGGTCACTCGCGGCGCGGGGTAAAGAGCGGGGGTGACGCGGGGAGAGTCGCGCGTGCGGGTGCACGTCACGCGCTGGTTGAGTCCATTAATTGTAATGTTTTTTAGGATTACTTTCGCAAGCTATTTCTCAACATTTTAGTATTGAGTGATTATAAAAGAAAAAAATACATGTATTTTTATTTTTAACAAGAGCCACTACTTATATCAAAATTTGGCAGGAAGATTTAATTGCACCCTGTATAAACAAGTTTTTTTGTTAAGTATAACATAAAATATCAATACTAGTATTATTATGAATGCGAAAGTTTGTCTCGTCTGTCTGTTACCTCTTCACGCCCAAACCGACTCTGATGGGTATGAAGATACATAATTTGAATCCCGGGGAAAGGACATAGGATGATTTTTATCCCGGAAAATGTACTGTTCCCGCGCGATAAAATAATTTTGGCGCAACGGAGTTGCGGGCGGCATCCAGTAATATCATAAAGCTCTACATTACTATACTCATTTGTTTCTATTATTATGCACAAATCAATAATAACTTTCTACTTGTATCTTCTGAATAATTTCGTTGTGGTCCCCAAGACAATGAGCGTGTCCCACGGCCCGCTGAGATCATAATATTGGTTTAGGCACAGAATAATCTTATTCTTATATATAAAATTCTCGTGTCACAATGTTAGTCCACGAACTTCTCCGAAACGGCTTTACTGATTTTTACCAAATTTTATATGCATATTCATTAGGTCTGAGAATCGGCTACTCGGTACTTTATATATTGATAAGTGCACTTGTTGAATAAATAATAGTAAATTATTACAACTCGAGAAAAACGACGACCATGATAGCGATGGACGTTGCCATGGTGACATACTTTATTTAGTCACTTCAATAAAATAATACGGGCGATATAGTTTATAATAAGGCAAAGAAACGTTTGCCGGGACAGCTAGTATAATTAAAATATATTAGTGGTTTAGGTAATAAAGGTTTTTGTGGTTGAATACCGCTGTCGATTCTGGCTTACTTTATAGAGTTGCAGTCGTGAGTATGAATGACCCGTTAAAGAAATACCTACTCAAATCGAAATTAGTATTTTTAAAGATAAAATCAGTTTTCGTGGCGTCTCGTTTCAAATTATTCATTCTATTCACTAGCGGCTAGACCTTTTTATTTGGAATTCAATCCCGCGTCTCGGTCCCGAGGGCCGTGTCACACTCTAATTATATCACGGCCCGCGTGTGAACACACCTTTATAGTCACACTAGTGACATTAATTCAATCTAGACTCTCAGACTGAAATTCTACAAAACGTAGAAATATTTTCGCTAAAACAATATTATAATTATAATATTGTCTGCTCTACGTGTCGTCTTTGTAATTCGTCCAAGGTTTAGCCAAAAAGGGTATTGTACTCGTATATGGCTGTCTTTGTACAAGAATTAATTATGTTCTCCTGAGCCACTGATAATATGATTTTTAAACAGGCGTTACGACTTATGAGTTATTACTTTTTTACGAGATAAACTCCAGTCAAGCTGCAATACTTTTGTCGTTCCTTTCTAGGTTTTTTTATTTCTATTTCTGTTAATTTCGGCTGATGTTTTGATTGCAAAAATGTTAATTTAGCACAGGAAAATGTATACATTTTCCATGGGATACTTTATTGTACAGGAAACGCCTCGAGCTATAACACTTTTCACCTAGAAGCGCTATCAACACAAGACAAAGAAATCTTGAGTGTTGTTCACGCATGGAGTCGCTTAACAAATAGTTTGAACGTTTTAAAGTAATACAGTCGCCGCGTCCCGGTGGGATGCAATCACTGAGAAGTGAGAAGTGAGAAAGCCACAGTGACGCGCGAACACGGATTATAATATTATGCACTGGATGTGGCTGGATTCTATACTGATGGGGTAATTCATCGTTGGTTATCATCCTATTATTGGGACCTTAGATTTTTATTTAAAACTAGATGACCATGACGTGGTCCCTGGGAAGGACATCTAGGATACTTTTTATTCCGGAAAAATGTACCGTTCCAGCGCGATAAACGAATTTTGACACAATTAATAGGTACGTCATAGACTTCTTTGCACCTCGAAAAAGTTTTAAGTCCCGTGGGATGCTTACCACTAAGGGTTGATTCACACCGCAACGCGACGCGTGGATGCATTTATATTTAAATTAGTATGGATTTGACAGATTCGCAAGACGTCTTACGCAAGTGAAATTTGTCAAATCCATACAAATTTATGCTGCGCCGCGCCTCGCCTCGCCTTGTCGCGTTGCGGTCTGAGTTGGAGTAGTAAGCAACACGTTGGGGCCACAGACAAAAGCCACACAATATTATCTATTCCAGTACAATCTAATTCACTGTAAAACAACAAATGTAGATCTATACTCGTCAAAGTCTGTTTGTTATTCGCTAGTTTAAACTCTAAACCACATTTAAACTTTAAACCGCGTTTAAAGTTTACTCCGATGTCAAACTGTCGTAACTTTTTATTGCTCTTCGAGGCATTGTAAATAGTATTTAATTGCCTAAAAGCCTATTTGTGAAATGGAATTTCGTCCGCTCGTAAACATTTTAATTTTACAGCGAATTTAGCTACGAAAATGCGATTAAGGTTTAAATGTAGATTTCGTCACCTTGTGAGTTTAATAAACACCTTACATTTTTAATAACTTTTTGAAACGTGGACAACAACAGTCAACTGGTAACAGAAAGACATAGGTAATGTTTTCTCATATTTTATAGTATAGTCGCGCGGGAACTTTAACATTTTTCCGGTTTGGGCGTTAAAATATATCAGACAGACAGACATACATTTCGTATTTATAATATTAGTATGGACTGTAATTAAATAATATGTCTGTGTGTGTATGTCTTGGTAGACTTGACTTTTACCGCTCTGATGCTATTAAACCATATTATAGTATGGACCTAGGACCGCGCCTCGGGCTACAATATTCTCTATTACTCCATACGTTGTACCAGAAAAATCTGGTGTTCTTTCGACCTTATTACAAGGTTAATAAGGATCAAAAGTGGTACACCGGTGCTTAAAGTGACTGTACTTAGTGTCGCTCCCCTCTCGATGAATATCACCAATAGCCAATGATGGAACTATTTGCTGTGTTTTACTAGCTCTCCAGTCTCCACATTTCGGCTTTGATGTACTATAGTAGGGATGTCGCATATGGTTTCTGATTCAGCTGATCGCACATAATATTTTGTTAGCACGGTATGCGCCGTACGCGACGTACGCACCGCATAGTACACGAAATGCGGCGCGTACGGTGCGGATAAAATATGTGTGAGGTTTCACATCATATTTCCATACAACGAATTCTAAAATTCGGCGTGTACGCGTGCGTGCTGATTAAAATGTGCGATCAGCGTTCGAGCACACGTCACAACACATCTGCAGCGTCAAATAAACTCAAGACATACCAATATCAAACAGGGTGTAACAAAACAAAATGATAATACTTTAGGGTGTGTATGAGTACCCTGTTTAGAGTTGACTGTAAAAGTAGCAGCGCTGAGCGAGTATTTTTTTTCAACTTTTATTTAACTTTGATTTGATTAAACCGTGCACTGGGGGCTGGGGAACTTGGCCAACGCCCATACAAATCACAAAATAATGCTCTTTCAGCGCTGCTGATTTCACAGTGAACTCTATACAAGGGACACATACTCACTCCAAAGTATTATTACCTTGATTTGTAATGGTTGATTCAGACCGCAACACGACGCGTAGATGCATTTCTAAATTTGTATGGATTTGCTGTCAAATCTTCGCAATTCGCAAGACGTCTCACGCAATTGAAATCTGTCAAATCCATACAAATATGCCGCGCCGCGTCTCGCCTCACGCTGCTGTCTGAATTGACCCTTACACTCTGTTAATGCGAAAGAGTGTCTGTCTGTCTCTGTCTATTGCCTCTTCACGCCCTAACCACTAAAGCCATTTCGCTGAAATTCGGTATGGAGATACTTTCACCATACTTTCACCTTCAAGAAAAGAGCGTATTCCCTCTTAAAAGGCCGGCATCGCACCTGCAGCTCTTCTGATGTTGCGAGTGTCCATGGGCGACGGTAGTTGCTTACCATCAGGTGACCCGTTTGCTCGTTTGCCCCCTTATTCAATAAAAAAAAAAACATTGAGTCCCAGTGTACATGAGGACATAGGATATTTTTTATGCCGGAAAACTGTACGGTTCCCGTCAAACGAATTTTGGCACAGCGGAGTTATGATCTAGTCTATACATATATAATTATATAAAACTCAAAGGTGACTGACTGACATGGTGATATTTTATCAACGCACAGCCCAAACCAATGGACAGATCGGGCTGAAATTTGGCATCCAGGTTATGACGTAGGCATCCGCTATGAAAGAATTTTGATCAATTCTACCCCCAAGGGAATAAAATAGGGGATGAAAATTTGCATGAAACTTTACCAATTTTAAACCGATCGGGCTGAGACTTTGATACCTATTATAACAATAGTACTTACTTCTTAACGTGAGCGAAGCCGCGGCCAAGAGCTAGTATTATAAATATATTCGAAGCAGACTCGACCTTCGACAAAGTCAAGCTAGTTTTAGACTCCGAGTTAATAACATACGAAATAACATTTTGAATACAAAAAGGGATAGGGACTCACTGAAGCGGAAACAAATGGGATATTCTCGTACACTTTCTAAGGTTCGGTGTAGTAATAAGCTTTATAGTTTGTATGTCTGGATGGCAATTTCATTTGGTCGCAGATTCGTCAACTGTCTTCTCTAATATAAGCCTCCTAGGCTAAGGGCTAGTTCAAATTGCGACGTGAAGAAGCGACGCGATGGTTTAACATTTAAAATTGGAATAATGTTGAGCTTAGAAAGAATCATACAAATTAGAATAATATTCTAGGCATTCCAAAACCATAGTTTGTAGGTAGTTTGTATCTTCCTGCGTAGCAACATCAAGTTCAGTTTTATAGGGTTCAATTCAGACCGCAGTCCGCAACGCGACGAGGCGAGGCGAAGCGCGGCGCGGCATTAATTTGTTTGGATTTGATTGATTTCAATTGCGTGAGACGTCTTGCGAATCTGTCAAGTGTCAAATCCATATAAAAGAAATAACATCTACGCGTCGTGTTGCGGTCTGAATTGTATCTTAGGGTCAATTCAGACCGCAACGCGCGTAGATGCATTTCTTAATTAGTATGGATTTGACAGATTCGCAAGACGTCTCACGCAATTGAAATCTGTCAAATCCGTACAAATGTATGTCGCGTCGCGTCGCGCCTCGGCACGTTGCGGTCTGAATTGACCCTAACGTAGCATTGTGAACTAAAGATAATGGCAGCCACTCTTAAAATGTGCTCCGCGGAGCCCTGGGGCAAGGTCATGTTAGGTAATTGTTTTTAAAAATATCATCAGACACCAGCATGGAGACAATAATCGTAGACCATGAGACAATTCATTCAGTAATTTTTTTTGAGGGTCAAAAATGAAACTTCTTAAAATAGTTCCCCGTACCTTAAAAGTTTGAGGACCGCTGCCATAGAGTATACAGTATAATGAATTTTAACGGCAACACTCTGTGACTATTTCAGTATAGTTGCAACTAAAACAACGGATGCGAATACTAACACGCTGAGTAAATAAAGATTAATTACTTCACCAAGCCAATTTTACTATATTTATTACGTTTATTTACAGCAGAATACAAATATATACTCTAGAGTGACTCAGGGCGTCCTTATATTGAAATTCACTTGACATAGAGACGAGAATTCGCGTTTGCGACATGCATTGTGTTTTTGCATCGGGTAGCTTTTTAGGGTTTCTAACCCAAAGGTTTAAAACGGGATCTGGTTACTAAGACTTCGCAGTCTGTCCATCTGTCCGTCATTTAATTTCATCTCATTCATTTCATTTCTTTCTGTCACCACCTTATTATAATATTATACCTATGCACTACCAACATGCCGCAAAAGTAAGACACAGTTGCATCGTGAATTATTTCTATTGCCTTTTTAAAAATAAATATTAAAAACAAAACAAAATAAATGCCTGTGGCTACACCAATAGCCTGCATTTTCCCTCTTTTATGATCAATATCAATAATAATGATTCCAAAAGGTAAGCAATATTTGGATTTTGGGTCAATTCAGAACGCAACGCGACGCGTAGATGCATTTCTAAATTTGTATGAATTTAACAGATTTGTAAGACGTCTCACACAATTGAAATCTGTCAATTCAGTACAAAAGAAATAGATCTGCGCGTCGCGTTGCAGTCTGATTTGACCCTTTAATTGACATAGCCGGACAAAACGCAGGTGCGCTATTTTCTGAAACTCCCTGGTACTTTATATACACGTACATAGATAATCACACATTTGCTGAGTGATAATGGTGATGATAATGATGATTGATGATGAATCACGATGATGGCGATGATGATTACAATAATGATATAATTCTGTCTACTCTGATAATGACGATAGGCAAAAGACGTTTCAGTCATGAGTCAACATCATGTATTATTCCACATCCGTCATTTCCGATTTCACTACACCCCGTTCCCAGCTAGTTCTGGGGTAGGGTTACCATGGTTTGTGTTTGTACAGGACAATTAGTGTTCTTTAAGGCCGGACGGAAGGCCGATCTAAGCCGGACTAATCGAAGGCCGACGTGTCCGGATTTGTGCACACATTGGAAACGTACAAAATTAGTCAGGTCAAAAATCCTAAGAAATTTGTCACGAATTCAATCCTTCTATAGCTAATACGCGGTAAACTAAAATGACCTGTCTCTTCAAATCTATTAAATTGCTTAGAACACGTAAAAGGTTGTAGTTTATTCTTTAAAATTATGCCAATAGGACAGGTATTCCCCACAATTTTTACACTTTGTGGTACACTTTACGGAAAAACTATCACGCCTATAATTAATTTGTGCTTTAAGTTTTGACATAGTAATTTTGACGTGACAACGTCTTATAATTCGATATGGGCTGCGCGCACGAAAATCATGACAGTTCATGTGTTGTTACCTCGCTCTGAGGCGTTCCATATAAGGCTTGAAGTGCAAACGAGAGCGCGGAACGAGCGACAAGGAAGCACAATCGGCCTTTGCGTTCGGCAGCGTACGACATCCGTCTCTCTCCTAAGTCCTACTTGAGTGAGCGATGCTTATTGCCACAGAGCTTATTGCTTATATTTTAAAGAAAGCGATAAGTAAGTATTGCCGCCGCGTGGACGCGAACCTGAACTTGGCGCTGTGATATCTAGCTTGTCCCGCTGGGCCAACAAGACGCTGCGTAAGTGCTGCAATTGTCGATATCTTGCTACTCGAAGTTGGTAGTGAGGTGACACTTGTAGTAACTATTGTTTTTACGTAACATTTTTAAATTTTATTTTTTTTTATAAAATGTAGAGGTCCGATAGCAGTAAAAAATACAATAAAAGTACTTTGGTGATATATTCAAATAGAACTTTGTTCTTTGCATAGGTCGATTTGAAAGAAATACATCGAAATAACTTTACGTTACAGTCGAAAAAGTTTGTTTCTATTTATAGAGATTTGGAAGCGAGGGTTAAGGGGTTAAGGATAGTTGAACGTGACAACGTCATACGTTGTCACTTTCAACTATCGTCAGTAAGTCGGTTTACAGACAACCGATTTTTATTTATATTATGTAGATGTGTTATCATCATTCATCAGTCAGTCAAGGTAATGGAACTAGACTAGTAAGTTAAATGATTGCTGGTGCCACGTTTCCTCATTTTAACTAAAAACTTAAGTTTTACTCTGTAATCGTACCCATCCTAATTTACCTCCAGCTGGCAAAGAACAAATTGCTAAAACTTTTGTTGTCAAAATTATCTCTTTAACTCCTATCTCTTGTATTTAAGTACTGACTTGTGATACTAATTAAAAGCATTACAAAACTGTCATCAAATTTAATTAAACTTTATTCTGGAATTAATAGAGCCTAATTTGCAATGTCGCTTAAAGATCAAATTAAAAGATAGATTAGCAGATGAAAGGATAAAGGATGGAGTGCTAAATAACATATTTTAGGGCTTTAATATTGTCGTTGCGTACAGTTGAGTAAATATAATGTTGGACGATTTGATGTGGGTTTGACTTTTAAGGTAGGCAGTTCTCAACTTATCTTCTATTTTAAGTTAAGTCAAGAGGCGTTTGCGTTGCGTTGCGAAGCGTTTTTATGAAATATTTTTAACAGGCAACCCAGGTGAGTCAGTCAATTCAATATGTATCTTTTTATATAAAAATTAAGTTTAGTTTTGAATGGCTAATTTAAAAAGTGCATTTCATTCATCATTTGTCAACTGACCCTAAGTTTTTATTTCAAGAAAAATTAAGTATCTAAAATAATATCTCTAATAAGATGCTGTACCTAAGTATTTTATCAACCGGCCTCCAAAAAAGGAGGAGGTTGTTTATTCGACTGTGGATTTTTATTTGAATGAATACACATCCATTGTCACCCTACACATATCACTTGGGGAATAATAAAGGGGCATTTACATAAGTTATAAAAAGTTACACTCGCTCAAACCGCGCCTTTGACGCTACACCTGCGAGAAGGAAGGAAATTTCTCTTATATTCTCTCAAGTTTTACCTAGGAATAGAGATAAATGCTCACAGCGATCAATGCAGATTTCTCTCTGTTCAGTTAATATCTTTGAGGAAATGAATAACAATTATTATGGGCTTTTATAATAATTATAAAAGCCCATACGCAGTAGAGTGTAAGTATTATTTAGGGGTAATTCACATTACATTATCATAATGATTGGAATCTGGGTGTAATTTTCAATGTAAAGAATAATGTGGATACGACTTGTGATCCCGGGAATTCCGGGAATCCCGGGAATCCTAGGAAAATTAGAAAATGTCCGAGAATGTAATTTTAAATTTATAAATGAATCAAAATGATGTTAAATTGTTTATAAAATTATTCATATTATATAAAATAGTTTGAATAGAAATTTCCAAATATTAGGGCAGAATGAAAGAAACATAAAATGAAAAAAAATCTGGTGTACAATATACATACATTACATAATATTATATTGTACATCATTTAAGCTGGTAAATAAAATGAAGAATTTTAACTTATTATTTTTTAGCTCTCCGTAAACTAAGTCGAAAATAAACATGCGTGTCGACGGCAAGTACCTACCGGCTCTAGTGGTTAGCTCCCTGGCTGATCCTGCTAGTAGTTATATGCTTGTCTCAAATATTAAGTCTATAAGTAATATATATAAGTAATGTCTCAGTGCAAGCCGTATTAAGGCGATAGCGCGAATGGCTTGAATTATGTTTCGAATGATTATTTTTCTGTTTATTTGTAATGATCAGGTTTGTTAAGAAAACAATATAATGAAACAATATTAAAAATATACTACAAAAAATCCTTGTTTTAATTTTGGTTACTCATTTTTGTAATCGATTTTCGTTGCCCAGTTTTGAAACAAAATAATATTATTTTATACAGATTTTTTGTGAAATCACTAGTAATGTGTTTGATTCTTTTACTACGGTTCTGGATCCCGGAATCCGAAAAATCTGATTCCGGGAAATCATGGATTTTTGTGGTCATGTCCATATTATTCATATCAATCACACCCACGATTCCGATCACTGAATTTTATTTATTTTATTTATCACGATCACATGAATTTTGTCATCATACAGTAGTAAATAATAATCATATTAAAGTAGACTAAGCGTTCATTCAGACCGCAACGCGACGCGTAGATGCATTTCTAAATTTATATGGATTTGACAGATTCGCAAGACGTCTCACGCAATTGAAATCTGTTAAATTCATACAAATTTATGCCACGCCGCGCCTCGCCTCGCCTCGTCGCGTTGCGGTCTGAATTGACCCTAACTTAGTCGGGAAGATCTTAAATTATTTTGTTACCTTGCTTTATTTTGTTAAAATTATGATTTTTAGTTTGCGTTTTTTTGTTGCCCGAAGTAATTATTTCATATCTTTTTATTGCGCCAAAATTCGTTTATCGCGCGAGAACCATACATTTCTCCGGAATTAAAAAGAATCCTTCGTCCTTTCCCGGGACTCAAATCTCCATACTAAATTTCAGCAAAATCGGTTCAGCGATTGGGCGTGAAGAGGTAACAGACACAAGGACAGACATACTATCGATATCTAATATAGTATGAAGACGGTCTGTATATTACGTCTCCAATGCCCGGGACACACGAGGCTAGTTTTTCAAGCTAGGATAGCAAGCTTGTGTTTGTAAGCTAGCAAGCTAGTACTTCTGGCCTCGTGTGGACAAAACTCTCTTCATTTGTAAAACAGAACTAGCATGCTCCAAGCCTGGTTAGCAAGCCAGGACAGTTTGGTAAAAAACTAGCTTGCTAGCTTGAAAAACTAGCCTCGTGTGTTTCGGGCATAATCCCTTAACCTTTTAACAACATTGTCTTAATATTATTATGTTCATATCGTGTCAGTGCATAGACGGAGGTCATTGTGTTGCCTATCATTGGAACTGCTCATCCGCTCAGACTCAGATTAGCTATAAATGGAAACACTTTGAAATACAAATAGACTAGAAAACTAATAATAGCTATATTTTGTACTAGATTACGCCCGCAACTCGGTTGCGCCAAAATTAGTTTATCGTGAAGGAACCGTACATATTTCCGGGATAAAAAGTATCCTATGTCCTTAATCATGGGACTCAAAGTATCTCCATACCCAGCAAAATTGGTTCAGTGGTTTGGGCGTGAAGGTAACGGCCAGACAGACACACACTTTCGCATTTATAATATTAAGTAAAATTTGAGAAAACTTTTTGTCTTTTTTTGGCTCGGCTAAATATTATCCAAGTGGTAAATCTATATATCTTATATAAAAAATGGATTTTCAAATGTGTTAGTCGCGGTAAAACTCGAAAACGGCTGAACGGATTGGGCCGATTTTAGTCTTAAAATATTCGTAGAAGTCCAGGGAAGGTTTTAAAGTGACACGAAGTTCACCGGGACAGTTAGTCTTCTTCTTATATATAAAAATGGATTTTCAAATGTGTTAGTCGCGCTAAAACTCGAAAACGGCTAAACGGATTGGGCCGATTTTAGTCTTAAAATATTAGTAGAAGTCCAGGGAAGGTTTTAAAGTGACACGAAGTTCACTGGGACAGCTAGTATATATATAAAAATGGATTTTCAAATGTGTTAGTCGTGCTAAAACTTGAAAACGCCTGAACGGATTGGGCTGATTGTAGTCTTAAAATATTAGTAGAATTCCAGGGAAGGTTTTAAAGTGACACAAAGTTCACTGGGACAGCTAGTGATAAATAATTCTGCCTAAATCAAAGACCGCATTTTTTTAGAAATCAATCACACACGGTCTATTTTCAGAATGGTATCTCTAAATCAACAGCTAATGTTCACTGCAAAATAAGATTGTTCCAACAGGATTTTCCGGGAAAGATATAAGATGTCCCGGAAAAGATATGAGACGGTGTAAAACCCGCACAAGTGAACGAGTCGCGTTGAGCTTGCCACTAATTAACTCGCTTAAGGGGACGTATGGCGCTCTTTTACCCTTTTTTACCCCATTTTTTACCTTTTTAACCTACTTTGCAACGTTACTTTCTAAGCCTTTGTATGGTGATTTTGCATGGTGATCCATTTTTAACGTAATTTTAATGCAAACAGACAGAAAAACGACATTATAGACCATCAAAATCTATCGTCTTTTGCAAATAATTGCGTCTTTATTTTCTGTACGTTTTTAAACAGTTTTGTGCTAAAAACTTCTTTAGCATCTATATGCATTGTTTTGGGATAGGTAAACATGTTAAACTTATGTCAGGAAACTCCCTAAAATTCGTAAGACGAAAAGAAATTTGATCGCCGGCGTGGTTTAGGAGAGGAAATATAATAATATGCCTTTTTAACGCACGGGAAAATAGGAGCGCAATCCGTTCGTTGATTATTTTTCGAAATGGCTAATTTTAAGGCTTCAGTGGCTTTTTCTTCCATGACACTTCTAACTTCGCCTTAACAATAATTCTTGGTTTTAACATCCTCAACCAGAAGCCTGTTTGAATATCATCGTTCCATATACTCAAAGTAGACGTATTTAAAGGAAAATATGTTATTTCAGTTTGAAGTGGATTATCCGTGTTACCGCCGGTTACGTTCTTTTACTATTCGTTTTGGTTGGACTGAGTGCAGGCCGAACTGGCTTTCGTTTTGTGAATTCCAGAGTGTGATTACGAGCCCGGTCGTCGGCCTGAGATCAGTCCGAACGTATTCGATCGAACTCCCCGAGTATCGGAACCTTTAGAAAATATTATCTAACAGATACTAAGTACTAATAGGGGCCTGTTTCACCACTTTCTGATAAAGTGCCGAATAGGCTGTTCACAACTTTTTTGACAGATTCTCCATACTTGATCTGTCAAGTTAATTGGTGGATAGTCTATTCGTCACTTATCAGGAAGTGGTGAAACAGGCCCTTAATATTTTATACAAAAACGACTGAACCGATTTAAGATGAAATTTGGTGGACACTTTAGGAGACAGGTAGGGACATAATAATATTATTATTTTATTTTATTTATTATGAAAACATACAGCTCTATTTAACAGTACAACTTACTATTGTAATGACTGCAAGCCATTAAAAAGTTTCCACTAATGCAATATCTAAAGTACTTATAGTTTTTAACCGACTTCCAAAAAACGAGGAGCTTATATTATGTTCGGCTGTGGATATTTTTTTCTTGTACGGTTTCCGCGTGACATTGCAACATACCTAGTTGCGGGTGCCGCGGTCGTTTAGTTTTACTTTATAGCTGTGGTTCCCAAAATTATTTTGTCTACTGCCAACTTTGAGAACAAATTATGTTTAAGCACCCCCATTGTTTCAATTTAAATTAATGTACTCTCTACACAACGCCCCCAATTTTTTTTCTGGGTCCCACACCTGAGTTAAGACCTTCTGCGCCCACTAGGGGGCGTTATCGCCCACTTTGTGGAAAGGCTGCTTTATAGCTCTATAAACTGCACAACAGCCAACGAATCCAAAATGAATGTTTGAAAATTTTCACCAACTTTTCGAGCCTAGGTATTCTGCACTTTCATAGTTTCACAATTAGCCTCTGTTTGTAAAAAGCTTGAAATTTTACGCTTTTATGCAAATTCTTTATGAAATCTCACTTTTGTAACTCGTTTAGGGTTTTAAAATACTTTGGATGGAGATTTTTCATTCTGTTTTTAATTAAAGTCTTCCGTTAACGTAAATATTGCATTCAAAATTTAAGGCCACTCATACCGAAACGACATAATATTATGCATAATTTAGTGAACGTGTATCTGTCTGTCTGTTACCTCTTCAAGCCTAAGCCGCTGAACCGTTTTTGCGAAAATTTGGTTGGACTTCGAGTCCCGGGAATAGACATAGGATACTTTTGATACCGGAAAATGTACGGAATGGGCATTGTCCAAAAAAAATCACATGTACTTTTTATATTTTTTTTTTCGTTAAAATAGGGTTTTTAAGAATATAAATTAAATAATTTTGAAATTCATTGGCTAGTTTTTTCTCAAAAAATTTTTAAAGTTTCGCTCTGACGTCATCATCGGTGGCCAATTGACCTCTGCAGTATGTTTAAATTTCCTTTCAATCTTATCATAATGGCTGGTTCGTCAAATGCAAGTTCTCATTATGTGAAAACTGATACGAGAAGCTTACCAAAAGTTCGAAACGTAATGTTGGTCGAATTTATTGCTAATTTAACGCCATTGAAGGTCAAACTAAGGTTAAACATATTTGTTCAAAAATATAAGTAACTAATGGGTATTTTTTTGGTTTATATACAGAAAAACGATCACTGACCTTATTCCTCGAAATGTTTTTGTAATGAGCAAAATTAAAAAAAAATGGACAATCCCCATTGCGGGCATCATCTATAGTTCTTGATACAGGTGAAGCCAAACGAGCGTAATTTGTCAGTGAGTCAGTGAGTCGCAGAATTTCGGCTTGCAGAAATTCTGCTGCATTAAGTTTTATACAAAACTCCTGTTTGCTTCACACGAGCGTAATTTTATGAGTCATGATTTGTATGAAAAGATATTTATTTACACGACCGAAATTCTGCGACTCACGACTCACAAATTATGCTCGTTTGGCTTCACCCTAATAGACCAATTTAGCTTTAAATAAATAGTTCATACATCATTTTACAACTCAATAACTCATTCGATTAAATAGATTGTAATGTAATAACGTTTGAGGGTTGAATAAATATTATTTGGGCGTCTAAGCGGCAATTGGGATGAATTATTTAACGGACTCGACCACTCTACCACTTAACCCTTTGACTGGTGACTCTGAGGCGCAGGGCTTGGGAATGATATACAATAGATGTGGCATAATATTTTGGTAATGACTATCACTAAAGCCTTAATGGTTTGAAACTTATACACTATATTCATTTTTCATTCTTATGAATTAAAGTTAAATCACCTCTTAGTTAATTTCTTAAGTTACCTCTTCACGCCCAAACTGTTAAACCGATTTTGCGGAAATTTGGCATGGAGATACTTTGAGTCCCAGGAAAGGACATATGATACTTTTTGTTCCGAAAAAATTTTCAGTCCCCGCGCGATAAACGAGTTTTGGTGCAACTGAGTTGCGGGCATCATCGAGTATAACTGAATATAATATTTCCGTTATCTGGTACCCGTAACACAAGTCCTTCAGTTCACATCAGTCTGGCTCAGTGAAGCGTCCATCGATATTATAACAATAGTAGCCATTTTTAGCAAGTAGCAACTATAGGTGACGCCCGCAACTCCGTTGCGCCAAAATTCGTTTATCGCGCGGGAACGGGAAATTTTTCCGGGATAAAAACTATCCCATGTCCTTTATCGGGACTCAAAGTATCTCCATGCCTAATTTCAGCAAAATCGGTTTAGCGGTTAGAGCGTGAAGAGGTAACAGACAGACAGACACACTTTCGCATTTATAATATTAGTATTGCCATGTCTAAGTATCACAGATCTACGTTCCAAGCGGTCCAACCCTCGCGACTATGGAGTAAAAAGCTGTCGAATAAACAAGCCGCTTTAATGAATATAAAGATGTTGGTTACTTCAAAGTCGGTGTTGTTTTAAAGTTACCAATTCATTATTTTGGCTTACAAAAATAAATTGTCTTTAAACTGGTTTCCCGCTTTGAATACACGTATAACAATTGTTACAACTTAACCTTATTAATATTAAAAATGGGAATGGGCCTGTCTGTAATTCTGTCTGTCTGTTACCTCTTTACGTCGAAATCGCTGAACCTATTTTATTGAAATTTGATCCTTTAAGTCACGGGATAGAATATTTTTCATCTCGGAAAAATGTACAGTTCCCGCGCCATAAACGAATTTTAGCGCAACGGAATTGCGCTTGACATCTAGTTCTGTATAAGGGTTGATTCAGACCGCAACGCGACGCGTAGATGCAATTTCACATTCATAACAAACTAAAGTATTATTATTTTGTTACAGTTGCGAGGATCCAGAGCTTGTCCACACTAATATTATAAATGGATAAGTATATTTGTCTATTACTACGCCTAAGTGTAGATAAACACTAGGCCGAAGTAACGCGGTGGTGGGGCTGCGGTCGTGTATCACGCGTTTCCCGTAGTCCCACCTTCAGGAGCAGGAACACCGTTGGGGTTTTAGTGGGTAGTCCCGGGTGCGTCCTCCGCCCCGGGGAGTCCCACATACCCCGGTGGTCCTCCCCAGGCCCCGGGGATGCGTAAACGCATTACCCCAACGCAAAAAAAAGGGGCCGAAGTAACGCGGCGTAAATTCCGCATGATTCTGCCTGCAATGTATTTTGAATTACCGATGACTCACTATTCCGCCGCGTTCCGTCCGTATTTTGTATGCGTTTGACATTGCGGACGTAATCACGCGGTATTTACGCCGCGTATCTTCGGCCTAGAGTGTTTAGACACTAAACAGCTGAATCTTATATTTGTACGGCGGAGGTCGCAAAGTGGTACACCGTACTTGAACCGATGTCGAATGCTCGGAATTCCCAGAGACATGTAAGCTATTAAAAGTTTTAATGAAGAACACGCAAGCGGCTTCCAAACGTACATACATCATACCATTCCCAAACAAAACGCGCGGTTAAAAAGTCGAACTAACTTTGGGACGGTTAACCGACTGAATCGAAATTTCGTTATTAGATTCCTTGAGATGTAGTAACCGACTCCAAAAAAGGAGGTTACTCAATTCGGTCGTATTTAATTTGCTTTTTTTTTCTTTTTTCGCGGATAACTTCGTCGCTTACGTTGATTTCGATTTTTTACGAGCCTATACTATCCCACTGCTGGGCAAAGGTCTCCCCCAAGATCTTCCATCTGTACTGTCACTCCAACACCACCGCAGGTCAGCCTGGCTTGTTGCCTACAAGCCAGGCTGACCTGTGGTGGTGTCCAGTTCATCTCGGCATCTTTTTTGAGGCCATCCACGACGGCGTCGTCCGTCCACACATATGAGAACACACACGACTCTGAGATTTATGAAAGCATAATTAAATGTCACCAATAAAAAAACATAAGGGTCAATTCAGATTTCAGACCGGAACGCGCCGCGTAGATGCATTTCTAAATTTGTATGGATTTGACATATTATCTCAATTGCGTGGGAGTTGGGACGTCTTGCAAATCTGTCAAATTCATTCAAATTAAGAAGTGCATACGCGTCGCATTGCGGTCTAAATTGACCCACGCGACGGGTGAAAATGCTTACACGGTTTTCCGACGACACGCTTTTGATGACCCGTCGTCATTTCTTTCGAAACTCGTCTTCAAACACGCGACACGCACGGTATTTCGTCGAAATTAATATCATAAAACCTCCTTTCGGGATGAGAGAGGATCTCGGTGAATAGAATATATTGGCATTATTCCTCAGTGTCTATTTTCATTACTGTATGGGCCTTCCACTTATAGATAATGAGGCGAGGGCAAGATATTTCGGGGCGTAATTTTGCCTCAGGATATTTCTTGGTGCGATTTTCTTACTAAAGCCTTGGGCCTTGTTACACGTACCGAGTTGAATGGCGAGACAGTGCTCTGAATTTGATTGGTCGAGACCACTGTCTCCCCACTGTCCAGCCACTCTATCGATAGGTGTAACAAGGCTGATTTAGTCAAGAATACGTGTACCGTCGGCGCAAATGGCCCATTAGCCGGGTCCACACCAAACGAAGCGCGCTCCACGGAGCGTTTGGTGTGGACGTGCCGCGCACGATCCATGCGCGAGTTTTGGAGCGCGCGCTCCCCAGTGCTCGCGATCCGCACGTTGTAGGTTTTTGTGCTCGTTTCAAGTGGCGCGCGCGGTGTGGACGGTTTTGTGTGATTCGCGCGATCCATCACATCACATCCATGGATATTTCGCAAAGTCACCGTCTGATATCGCTTTATAAGGAATTTAAAATATATTTATGGGACCCAAAAGACTCTGCGTAAGGTTGAGCCACAGATTCCAAGCGAGTTTTGTATATTTTTAACCCGGAACTGTCTTTTTCGTTTTTGTAATTTTTTTCGCCATAATTTAAGCAAAATAAAGGTTGCTGCGGCAACGGCAATTCGCCGCCGTTGTACGTGTGACTCCATATCGTGCTAGATACTGACTGACTTCAAAATAACGGATCGCCTTAGGATCGCTTGGAGCGCATATTAAGGATCACAGTTCCATATTCCTGGATCGGTCTAAACTCTAACGTGATCCGCGATCCACACATCACGATCCTAGATCGCGGATCGCGGGATCGCCGCTCCAAGACGGATCGTCCGGTGTGGACCCAGCTATTGATGTCCAAATAGACACTTTCGCACTATTTGTACATCAATTTTCGACATGCGAAATCCCTGAAATGAGTCTGAACAGCTACCTAAGACACGGACACACTTTTGTATTGCTCATAATACTAGGCTTTGAGCATGCAGAGATAATTTAGCTGAGTACATTCGCATGTCTAATATAGGTATTTGATTAATTGATAACATGTTTTTTGTGCACTCATCCCGAGCGCCGGGACACAATTTAACATTCTAGACGTAAACATCGAAAATTTCAATGACATCATTAATTTTTATGTCAGTAAATGTGCGAAGGGAACAGGCGTGCGAAAACTAGCAACACGATTATTGGATTCGAACCCTACTCGTACGTGACCTGCGTGAGATGACCAGCCCTCAGGGTTGCCAACTTCACCCCATTCTCCTTAAGAATAGGGAGAAATTAGCCGAAAATCCGCTAACCCTGCGGAGGCCAATCGAAAAAGCCCGCAAACTTCTCGTGGTCTAGTAGATTTGTTTTATGAAGGTAGTTTTGAAAACATTGTTGGAATTCCCGATGTGTTCCTCCCAGTGTTTTAGATGGTAATTGTTGTTGTTTGAGTTCCAGCGAGTTGGAGTATCGATTTTGGGCCTACGAAGAAACTTTGGAGGCCCAAAAACATAGTTTACACCAGTAACTAAATCAGATTCATCAATATTTTTTATGTAAGAATATTATTTTAATCAATACTTACTATAAACTATTATTATATTTTTTTTGGTCAATAAATATTTGTATTCGTAATGTCTGACTGTATGTTACCTCTTCACATCCAAATCGCTGTACTACTTGATTTTGCAAAAATTTAATATTGACTTACTTTAAGTCCCAGGTAGGAATATAATGGATTATTTTTATCCGGGTCTGCTAGTAGGTATCTAATATTATTCGCTAATGTGATTATACACAAACATAATTTAAATAAAAATAAAAATTATTATTAACAACCTAATAGAGAAAATAATCCTAATATGTCAACTTCCGGAACTCAAAATATCTCCATTTAAGTAGAAAAGAACTTAATTAGGATAGTCTTTATATATCGGAAAAAGGTACAGTTTCCGAATGTATACGCGGACATAGCTGTAGGTGGCTGTAGCCTGCATACAACTTACTGTACTTGGCAAAACATGGCGGTAACGTTCATTGACTCCCTGTAAAAAACTTGTCATTTTCCATAATATATAAACCGCGATTGACAACATCTGACACTTCATTGTCAATCGCGGCTTTGTATAGAAAATGACAAGTTTTTGACAGGGAGTCAATGACTGCTACCGCCATGTTTCGCCGAGTATAGTATAGTAAACTTACAGCGTCTGTGGATGTCAAAATTATACAACCGAATACGTGAAATAAATGGCAAGAAAAAACCTCCGCCACACGACATTACTTTTAATTTTCCCCGCACAATTTTTCCCAATTTTCCGGGAATTGCCGCGGCGTCCCGGCGCGGCGGTGACGAAACATCACACGATGTGTATCGTGTCGCGTTGATTATGGCAATCCTTATTCACGGCTGTATAATGACTGTGACCCCGCTTCTCACATGAACGATAAAGATAGCTGTTCACGTTGCGACAAATTCATGAAACTATAATAACTCCCACACCAGTTTCGGTGACGTTGGCCGGTTTAATTGAAACCAGGCCAGATATGCAGGAGTAATTTTACAGTGCCCAAGTATGTGCGCAGTATACGGAGCACTCTCTATTCCATTTACTCTCATAAGTCATAACCCAGTGGGACGGAAGACCGACACGACTGGCGAGAGACCAGACGCAGGACCGACTTTTTACATGCCCATCCGATGCATGGATCATCTTACGTCTCAGACAATCAGGTGATCAGCCTGCAATGTCCTAACCAAACTTGGAAATAACATGTTTCCCAGACAGATTCGCAAGACGTCTCACGCAATTGAAATCTGTCAATTCCATACTTTATGCCGCGTAGCGCCTGAATTGACCCTTAGCGTAAAGTGTGTGAAAGTAACAACTTTGCGGGAAACCTAAGCATAAAATTTTGTATGAGTATATATATTATATAGTAAGTAATTAAGTATATAGTGAAGTTTAATTTATAGCAATATATTATGTATCGTCGGATTTAGGTGCATAATATCATAAACAATGATATCGCCGGGATTAAAAAGAACAAGTTGCACTCCGGGAGTACCGATAAATGTAAAATCGAAACAGCATAAGCAAGCATACATATTGAACAATGGGGAAATTATTACCTCTATTTTCAGTTTTGCTCCGTTTTACTGTAAATTTTGATTTCACAACGTGGAGAGCGCCAATTTTAAAATACCGCAAAATAAAAAGTCGTATCGGGAATGGCGATCCTACATGTGATATATATTAGTAATGCGAGTACCGAGAAAAACCAGAACCTTTCCCTAGACAGGCATTTTTAACACAATATTTTTTATATGGCTTGTCTCGTTATTTTTTGTTAGGGTCAAGTCACATTGCAACGAGGCGATTCTATGCATTTTAAATGAGCCATATAAAATATTACAGGCAGCCCAATACAGCTCAAGTCTGTCGATGCGTCACGTTGATGTGAACTGATCCTTAGATGATTTCTGATCCTAACATATTTTTATCTATAAATTATTTACTGACGTAACAGGCATAGTATAGGGTACTAATATAATTATAAATGCGCAAGTGTACATATATTATGTCTGTCTGTCTATCTGTCTGTTACCTCTTTACGTCTAAACAGCTGAACCGATTTTGCTCTTTTGTTTGGAGACTTTGAGTCCCGGGAAAGGATATAAGATGCTCAACCCTTAGAATGTTAAGTTTCCGCCCGATTACTCAATTTTGGCTCAACAGAGTTGTGGGCGTCGTTTAGGAGTTTAATAGGATAATATTGTTATTGCTTTAATGTTACACCTACAATAATGCTCGCTTACTTTCGTGACGTAACCCCCAAACCCTCGTTAAGGGGCTGTTTTGACGCCCTAGGGGCCGGGGTACACTCTGTCGACAACTTGGAAGTTAATCACGAATAAATAACATTAGTTCAGTCAGTGAAATGTCAACATAAGTTTGTATCTAGTTCAATTTACATACGCCCAAAACTGTGTTGTAAAGACAGGACGTGGTTACCATGTGCAAAATGGTCCCCACATTAGTGCCCCAATAGGGCAATCGCAATTTGTTCTTTACGGTCGCGATACCACAGAATGCGATGCCCAGGAAGTGAGTTTAATATTAAGATATTATTGTCTTAAATCAGTTTTAAGTTGTTAAACATTCGTATTTTTCAAAGTCATCAATAAATAATAAGAGTCTCTGAAAGAAGAAGAATAAACTGACAAGTTATATAAGTTTCAGTTTTATGTAGAGAATTTATGCAATATGTTTGTATTGTACAATCCGGTCTAAAAATATCATAAAATTCGATTAAATTACATCATTACGCCACGGCCGTGTTATCACGCTACAGCGCGGCGGCGTAGTCTCAAAATATTTTGGTAGAACTGGGCTCATCCCTATTCTGAAATCATTGTTCAAAACAATATTAGTGATGTTACTCTTTCGGGATTACATTATTGTAATGAAGCTCACGAAACATGACCTATAGATTATAGATTATTATTACTGAAATCAAATAACAAGCCACCCACGTCGATTTCGATGACTGTAGGCGGTTTCATGAAACTAACAGTGATGATTTTTGTAGTGCCTATGTATGTACTATCAGAGAACTTAATTCCTAGGCAGATGGCGGACCTAAATCAATAGCTAACATTGAATTGACATAAGCCGACCAAATGACGTAGGTCCGTCAACTGCCTAGGAATCAATTTCTTCGATGGTACGCAAGTACCCAAGTACGATCTTTCTTCCTTTATGTAAGCACGTAGTTTAGATTGTTATCCAGTCAGTCCACGTGTCTGTCGACACGACTGGAGAGATATTTCATATCAGACGCAAGATCGACTTTTTGCATGCCCCATCCGACGCATGGATCATCGTTCAAGTCTGATAATAATCAGCGGGGCTAAAATGGTCACATTTAGCAATTCCTCTCAATCAATTCAGCAAATGAATTGTCAAAACTGTCAAATTGACAAATGTCAAATCAGTACAAAAATTCAGAAATGAATTGCAAGCAGAGTTGCATTTTTCGATTTTAGAAAAATGAATCATATTATGATTCATATCATGATTCTTCAAAACGACTATTTTAGCCCCACTGTTGATCAATCTCCATTCTCTAATCAAACTTAGAAACTATTTTCTGACGCGGGAATCGAATTCACGACCTCCGAATCAAAGGCCTCGCTCTAAACCACTGGACTACTTTTATGGAGTAGATAATATTTGATTTATGATAGATCAAAATTATTGAAATCAACATCATCATCATCATCCAACGCAAGAATAAAATCCACGACCTCTGTATCAAAAGCCACGCTCTGAGCCACTGTACCACTGTCCTTTAAGGAAGAGGAATGATAATATTATTATGAATTATCTAAGTTTTACTTAAGGGGCCTCTCTCCCTAAATTAGCAGGTCGATTGTCTGTCAGTGCGAATATCGACGTAAATGACATTAAAATAACATTCATAACAGCGCGCCTTGTACGGTGGCGGTTACGACGCTCGCGGCTCGCCGCGTCCATGATAGGGCGAAATAGGAGAAAAAACCTTTTTAAGGCTGAATATAATACATATTTCAAAAAGTAACCAAACCAAATTATTAACTTATGTATTGCAAAGCAGTAGATATTTTTTTATATAATATTCTCTTGATAAATTAAGAAGGAGTAAAGTGGTTTCATTCAACGATTTGGAGGTGATTTGGTTTTTTATTTCTTTATTATGTAATACCGATAGAAAAAATATGGAAAAGCTTAATTACGTATCATATCATGTAGATTATTAATTATTTTTTCAGATATAATTTCTCTGTTAATGCCGATGAAAAGTTGTTTCATCTGCACGCTTTTTTCGAGAGAGCAGCCTTAAGCCCCCGATTACACTTGTCAGTTGTCAGCCGTAGCCGTAATTGCGCGGAAATCTCCGTGGGGGGAAAAGTGCACACTCACTCGGATTAATATGAAAAAGTGTTTTTGAGTGAAATCTACCGAAAGAGTTTTTTCTGAAAATCATTATACTGGGTGGTTTTATTATTACATTGGGATTTAGGAAGGAGGTCATGGTTTTTAGATTTAATGAATAAAGTATAATATGACGCCCGCAACTCCGTAGTTGCGAAGAAGTTTGTTTATCGCACAGGAATCGTTCATTTTTCCGGGATTAAAAAGGTGCACTAATTTCCCCGGACTTAAAATATCTCCATACTAAATTTCAGCAAAATAGATTGAGTAATTTGGGCGTGAACAGTTAAAAGACAGACAGACAGACACAATTTCATTTCAAATTAGTATGAAAGTATAGATAAAGTACGGGGGAAAAGAACTAGGAAGTATGAAGTATTGAGCTGGCCCGGCAAAGATTATTTTTTCGTAATAATACGTTATTGCCGGCATGAAAAAAAAAACATTGGCGATTGTCAGACCTACCGATAAGTGCTCATTGCTAAATCGCGGTAACCGTACATTTTTTAGGATAAAAACTATCCTGTCCCCTTTCCCGGGACTCGCAGTATTTGCGTTAAAATTCTTATGCTGCGTTTCTATGCTTGCCAAGGCTTGGCCAGCGTGAGCTTGTGGACGCTTGTCTCCGATTCGGCGTTAGTGTAGACTGTAGGTTTGGACTGTAGGTTTGGACTGTAGGTTTGGACTGTTTGGACTGATCAAAGGGCGCTTGCTAGGATGTACGTAATACACTGACGCATTTACAAGCATGTAAACGACTTCCAAATGCCAAGCGTGATTTGTGGACTTGTGACTTGTGGATGCTTGCCAAGCCTTGGCAACCATGGAAACCCAGCATTACATAAATCGTTTCAAACGGCAATTGGATCAAATGTTTTTTTCTTTGTCGTCTCCTAATAAAAAGCCTACGGCAGCTCATCTGAATCGTGTCACATTCGGGCTGAGGGAATTTATTCGTGTTTGGTCTCTCCCATATCGGTCTCCGGTGATTTCATCCAATGATAAATGATAATTCGCTCACGTACCGCCGCCAATAGAATTCTTTAAAACGTGGCACTCGAATATGGTGGTTTCAACGCGGATATATATTTAAGTGGACGGAGCATAAAGTCTTTTCTCGTGTTACTCTCGAAACTTTTTCTCTCTCAAACTGAAACGTACTGCAAAAATTAATTGTAAGTAAACTGTCATTTCTCCGACTGTACAATTTGTAGGATTTCATTTAAAACCAATGCCTAACATTCATTATCCTGGCTTTACGGTTCGTAAGATTTAAATTGAGCCCAATGTGAAATACAATGTTTGGCAGTGAGTTTTTTCAAAATTTGCAAATTCTACAGTCCGTATGTTTGAAGTAATTGAACCTCTTCACGCCCAAACCGCTGAACCGATTTTGTAATAAATTTGATATGGCATATAATCGGTTTAGCGGTTCGGGCGTGAAGAGGTAATAGACAGACAGACATAAAGGTATGGCGTTTAAAAAATCGGTTCTGACGTGAAGAAGTAATAGACAGACAGAGGCATATTTTATTATATTAACCTAGTATGGATTCCTCAATGTGACCTTGCCGTTGACATTTGCGGCATCCGCTTTGTATGTCTGTGCGTCATCCGGTGAACCTCCCTCGGTCTCAATATTACCCTCACGTCGGAGCCGCACCCTGATTACCAGCCAGGTTATTCCGGTGATTTGCTTAAACAGGTTCTTATCAGGGATCGGGGGTCCGCGAGCGAGGGGAAAACCCATAGAAAATGTCTGAATCTAAAAAGTATAGCTGTTTTCGTATAAATGTTAGAAAAGTGTTAATTTTTTATTTCTGTCAGTTTGTTCGTTCATTATCTAGTATTGTTACGTTATCTTACCTTTTGGGGGATTCTATGAGAAAGTAAACCTTGAAATTTTGGAACGAATTTTTTTCAAGTTGTTTTTAGGCTATAAATTATTATATTTCGATACATAGCCTAAGAAAATTAAGCCGAAAATGGACGATCAGCGGAAATAATTCGTGTAGTTTTGAAAATCGCTACAGTTATTCCTTGAGATATCCAGATAAACATATCGAAAATCCCCAAGGGTGGGGGGTGAGCTAAAGGTGTAGGGGGGGGTCAAAGGACCCTTTTTTTAGATTTTAGCTCATAAGTCTAAAACCTGCACAAATAGCGTAACGGTTACTTCTAGGAAAACATTCTACATAAAATTTTCTTTAAATTTGATCCTATAATTTTTTTTGTATGGTCGATACTTTAGAAGTTACAGAGTGTTCAACTTTATATAGGTATAAAAAATGAGACGGTTTTATAAATAAAATAAAATTGGTATGTTTTCAAAATGTATTCATAACTAGAAAATAATAATTAGACAGTCTTAATTAAATCAATAATTTTCTTCTACTACATCATCATCATCTTCACCTTCTATATCTACCAAATCTACAGGTACGCCATTTGTACACGAACCCAAGCAGCCGTTGCATACTAGACTGCACGTGATACCAGCTTTTCGGCATCCACAATTACCAGTGCAATCACTTTTGCAGCGACAAAATATTGACTTCAGCACGGTGTCAGGAGCTGGAGGATCATGAGTGGTAACAGGCTCGAGGTTTCCATCAGCTCCTCGCTTCCATCCCCACATTTCAGGAGGCAGTGCGTTACCTAACCACTCTTGTACTTGGTGGAACACTCGGAATGAGTGAAATTTTGCTGATCCTTTTGTAGGTGGGAGAGAGGAAAGATCTGGTTTGGATTTGGTGCTGGATTTGACAAAAACTGAGTATCGATGTCTGTTAAGATCAAGCTGATCAGTGGCTGCACGATACATCGTCAAAAACATCCTTTCTCCTGACTCTGCTATTTCTTCAGATGTTGATGTTGGATTGTAGAAGATGGCGGCAATATCCTTGATTTTTGGTTTTTGATCAAATAGTTTAACAACTGACACTTTGCCTTTCCTGTAAATAGCTGAAGTTGTGTCGCAACCGCTGAAGCTATGTAGGAAAAGAATGGAAGAGCAAAATGAGAGTTTTTGGAGTTCTTGTGAGGAAAATATTTGCATTTCCACTTTACCTCTTCCTGGCTTCACAAAGAATATTTGCTTATCTGGTGGTGACAGAGCCATAAGAAGGACATTTAAATCTATATCTTCCCCAACAACAGCAACCTCAGGATAGTTTGCGACTTTTTCAATTGCACTTTTTATAATTGTACAATCAGCATCACTAGGTGCCACTCGTGTTTCAATTTGCTCTGCCTGCATTTTTTCTGTGAGAAGTTGTATAAGTCGAGACTTGTTTTTCGCATTAGCTAGGAAATGCTCTTGTTGAACTGTAACTTTCATATCAAGACTGAAATTATGTATTATCGTATATTTTACATGGCAATTGTGCGAAAGGGACAAACCAAGAAAATCGATTTCTCGCTCGTGCTCGCTACTATAAGGAGATATTAGTTAATAAAAATAATACTTTAGCACATGGAAGTAAGGTTCATTTTAATATTTCAAAATGATGAAGTAAGCCTTCCAGCTGTATAGTACTTCCTAATTCCATGGTGACTAGTCTAACGTTTTGTAATAATAGCAGCTAGGACAAATAATTATCTGTGAATAGCAGGTATTTGAATCAGAATAAGTTGTTTTCTTAGTCTCGGACGTTCGATGCGTGTTATTTTCGCGATTCGCACTTTTGAGGAATTTGACCCCCCTGTAGTTCCTAAAGTATCGACCGTACAAAAAAATTTATAGGACATAATTTAGAGGAAATTTTATGTAGAAAATTTTCCTAGAAGTAACCGTAATGCTATTTGTGCAGGTTTTTTACTTATGAGCAAAAACCTAAAAAAGGGTCCTTTGACCCCCCCCTACACTCTTAGCTCACCCCCCACCCTTGAGGACTTTTGACATGTTCATCTGGATATCACAAGGAATAACTGTAGCGATTTTCAAAACTACACGAAATATTTCCGCTGATTTTATTAATTTGATCGTATTAACAAAATACTTCGAATATCACGGTAACATAAAACTTATTATCATATCTTGATTTTTTAAATTTTTTATATACTCGCAAACATAGACTTGGATCGAACTTTACGTAAATATGCGAAAAATTGTTTCAATTTTATTATTAATTATCAAAGTATAAATACGACTAAGTATTTTGTCAACATTTCAAGTGCAATTTTTTGCTCAATATCAATAATGGCAATAGGTAGGATTGCCATTATTGATATTGAGCAAAAAATTGCAAAAAAAAATATGTTTGTTGTACGGAAGGCCCCCTTAAATATTAAATTTATTTGGTTTTTAGTATTTGTTGTTATAGCGGCAACAGATATACACAATCTGTGAAAATTTCAGAAGTCTAGCTATAGCCGTTCTTGAGATACAGCTTGGTGACAGACAGACGGGCAGACAGACAAACGGACAGACAGAGGGACAGACAGACATCGAAGTCTTAGTAATAGGGTCCCGTCTTTACCCTTTGGGCACGGAACCCTAAAAAAGCTTATAAGGCGCGTATTTTGCCTAATAAGTCGTACGTGTCCCACCGGTGACATTGTTAGTCCCACCCGTGACACTCTTTATTTAATTTTTGTAAAATATGTTTTAATAATAGGGCATTGTTTTTTATTGAAATTTTACGTTCAGTATTATTGTTTCAAACAAATATTGTAGTTTGCATTAAAAAGTTTAATAAGAAAGCAGAGTTTTGTTGATAATGATTCATGTGTAACAGGCATGTCCATTTTTTATCCCACCCGTGGCAAACATTTACTGTCATTTTGATTTCATTTTACGCGGTGTTATCCCCGCCTCCAAGCCTTCTTAAAAGGCAATAAGAAGAAACGAGATTATGATGCGGCGATACAGGATTAAAATATTTTCTTCATCTTCCCGACAAACTTGGTATAGAAAGTATGAAACAGTATGTGACGTTTTAAGATTGTGTTATTTCGGCCACGCGCCAGGACATCAATGCAGTATCATAAACCCTGATAACGACTTATGTAGCTCTCAGTTTTTCATTTGTATTGCAATAATTTTGTTGCACACCACACCTTGCAGACACGTTTGACACAATATTATTATTCCTTAAATTTTCCATACGGAACCCTTGCGAATAGTACGAGTCGCACTTTTCATATTTTTTGTTTTCATATCATATTGAAGGGCCCAATTTTTGGCGCGAAATCTCGCTTTTTGAAGGTCGTTTGCGTCGTTTTGCGACGTGTGTTTTTTTAGCTCCTGAAAATTTGCTTTCTGTGCATATTTTGTGCATATTAAATGGGGATTACACGGGTCAGATTTCCAGAATTTTCTCTATATCCTTACTGTCATAATATGACAGTAAGGATATAGAGAATATTATTGTGTCCCTGTCCGCTTCTTTTTTACGCTGAAACCACTTAATCTTGTTGTATTATAATATATTTTGTGTAGAATTTAGTCTCGGAAAAAAAGATTGAGTAACTTTGTTTTTGTGTAAAGGTGATCGCACATTTTATCAGCACGCGTACGCGCCTCATTTTAGTATTCGTTGTATGAAATATTGTGAAACCTCGCTGCACATTCGTTCGCGCCGCACGCGCTGCATTTCGTGAGCTATGCGGCGCGTACGGTGCTCACAAATGTGCGATCAGCTGTAATGTGTAGTTTCCAAACGACAAACGCATTTCATCAATTTTAAACTTCAAAAATAAAAATGTGATAATATTCTGTACTCCAATTTTGATCCTACATTAATTCAGCTTGGAGTTAGACAAAATCCTATGAAACTACAAAATTATGTGAGACCAAAACTATAGGTACCGAATAATAATATAGTTTTAGTAAACATTTAGGAACGCCTCCGTGGTCTAGTGGTATAGAGCGCGGCACTTGACTCGGAGGTCGTGGGTTCGATTTTCGCGTTGGAAACATGTTAGTTACAAGTTTGGTTAGGAAAATGCAGGCTTTCTGATAAGTAAGATGATCCATGCGTCGGATGGGCATGTCAAAAGTCGGTTCTGCGCCTGATCTCTACGAGATGACCGTCTGTATCACGCCTGTACGAGCATATTTCAGTTGAAGATGGACATCTCAGATGACATTGCAACTCATATATCCAAAGCTAAGAATTTGTGGCATAATCTAAATCAAGAGCTAGTTAAAGCTGATGATGGGAAGGAGCTGCCAGAAATATTACTTATCTGCAAGATTTTGGATACATTGCCGGAAGAATATTTTTCCTTCAAGTCGAGTTGGTTAATGATGTCAAAGAAGGACAGAACTATAGACAATCTTACCAGTCAGCTTTGTGCCCATGGAAGGGCCTTGACGACAACTTCCAAGGAAGATACTGGATGCGTGTCAAGATCCACTGGTGAAGCACTGGTTGTTGACGGTACGAGAAGGTCCACTAAGAAAAGAACCAAAGCGTTTAAATGTCATGGATGTGGTGAAGTTGGGCACTTCAAGAAGGACTGCCCTAAGAAGGAACGTGAAAAAACAGAAATGACAAGCATGATGGCTGTGCTGGTAAACGTCACAGATTGTAACACGGATCGTGATGAGTGGTACGTTGACAATGGGCCACACACCATGTTACAATGAGAAGTGACTGGTTTCAGGATTTTTAGCGTTTCCAAGAAACACACATGGTAACCACTGCTGATGGGAAAGTGGTAGATGCGCTAGGAAAGGGTTCTATTCTTATGAAGACAAAGAAAAGAACATTCTTAATGAATGATGTGTGGCTAGTTCCGAAAGTCACAAGGAATCTTTTTTCGGTGCTCTCAGCACATGATATAAACAGGGAAAGTTTGTTTACGTCACAAGGCACAACTTGCTCATTCAGGATTAAAGGAGAATTGTGCGTGACTGGAAGTAGACAAAAACATGGCGGTTTGTATAAACTGAACTGTAAACCGATTCAACACAAGAAAAGCGTGATGTTGAATGCAGTTGACACGTTACAGCAGAAGAAACGCCACGTGAAGCGAGTCATAGAACGAGAACTTGATGTGAAGTCAAAGGATAGTCTATGCGAAGGATGCATTTTTGGAAAGACACACAGGAAGTTTGGTGTCCGAGAAAAGGCTGTCAGTCCACGAGAACGCAGTGAAAGCATGTTAATGGACAGGAAACGCTGATAGTTGCAGCTATGTCGATGTTGGGCTGGTCTCTGGTTCAAGTGAAGGTGTAATTGGGAAGTACCTTGAGCAACTTAAGCGAGGTTCAAAATTGCAACCAAGATAATCTCTAAATATTTCCTGGGAATAGAGATAGAAACCAGAGAAGGTGCAGGTGGTATAAGAATTCACCAGACAGCCTATAATAGTAAATAACGAGGCAGCTGTACGTCTTGCTTAGAACCTGAGTTTCACAGAAGGACATATTATATATTCGGCAATTCTTTGTACGAGAGCTAGTGGCGAATGGAACTGTAACTGTGAAGAGGATCAGCACTGAGCTGCAGCTGGCAGATATTTTTACGAAGCCCCTTGCTAGGGCTTGGTTTAAACATCTGGTAAACTGTCTTGGCCAGCACATCTAGAGAAGGTGTTGAGGTAAAACCTCTTTAGTGTAAGATGGTGTTGGCCGTTCAGATTTTAGAAGATGTTTATTTTTGATGTTTTGATATCTGACACCTTGTTATATGAATTTTGGATTGTATTATGTTGAGAAAACCGATTATACTAATTTATCCTATGTACATTGCTTTTTATTAATTTCATATAGTATTTCTTTCCACCGGAGCCGTAAAAGGTTAGTAAACGGCTCCCTGTAAAACCTGTAACTACATTTGTTGAAGAATTACAGTTTTACCGCCGCACTCAGAGACGTCAATTAAGACTTAATGCTCATTTAACATGAAATGTTCCTCTCAGAGATGACAATTAAAAATCGCTAATTGTAAAGTTTGATGTTCAAGTTTGAGGTTATTCTTGAAATTTTTTCAGTTTTAATTTTTCAAAAGATAAAATTAAGCTAAAAATAATATTTACTTATTTTAAGTGTTAATAATAAATAATAATAATATTAGATAATGCCACAGTACACATAGAACTTCATAACTGTGATAGTACTAAAGCATTTTTGTGCAATACATGCCTAGTTACTTAGTACAGCTGTTTTTTACCTTTTCTTGCTAATAAATAGAAGTATTTCACATGAAAAGTACCTATAGTCACATCCATACAAACTAGATATACTTACCTACAAAGAAGTATGAACATTGTCACCAAATTGGGTAATTACGGTATTAAAATTAAAGTATGTTTACTATATAGTTACAATATTATTATTCCTAATAGCAAATGGTTTTCTTATATTAAAATGGTAGGTAATAGTAGACATAAGACAGGTTATTCACACAATCCAAATTGTAAAACATAGAAACTTCAAATGTTGCAATAAATACTTTTAAATACCTAGTACCTATTATAAAAACAATATAAAACATGTTTTTTTTCTAACACCTTTTATCTTTGTTACATAACTGTAGTAGGGAGGTACGGTGAAAGGTAGGAAAGAATGAAATTATTTTAGTAGTATATATTTTATTATTCCTTCGATCGCGGCAAAACGAGACACAATAGCCTTTCAATTGTTATCGCAGCCCACTTGGGCTAAGTACGGGAGTTGAAGCGAGCTGCATCAGTTAATTTGATTTCTTGTTATTTTTTTCTATATTCATTATTCTGTCTAGCACTGCAAACTTTGTAAATTTTTACTTCTTCTTGTCTTCTTGCATTGTTAACTAAAATAAAAGTATGACGTGATAAGAATTGAAACTGGTACAAAACATTATAAGTAAGTACTTTATAGTTTATTTATATATAGTATATACCTACTGACCAATGAAATCCTGTTGAAATGTATTAAGTATGTTAAAATATATTATTATGTTAAATTTGCCAACCAAAAACAAAATAAAAATTACTAGATACCTACTACTACTTCTCGTCATAGTACGAATGATTTATAGGGGACAGAAATTAATCAGTCAATTAAATTTGTCTCTGAGAGGTATCTCTAATGAAAGCATTAAATTTCAATTTGTTAAATGATGTTCAGCGCTATTTTTTAATGACCGACTCTGACGGCCGCAGTCACGACTCACGCCCAATAAAAAAAATTAAACGAACACGGCTTGGCTTTCCAAGACTAGCAAGCCGAGTTCGTTTCATTTTTCAACTACGCATGCGCGGCTTTTTTCGCAGTTTGGCAGCTGACTGTCAAGTAATGTCAATTTCATAATAATTGAGTGTCATGTTCTAAAATATTAACAATTTTTGTCAGATTTTAGAACATGACACTGACACAAATTTTTAACTTTGGGCATGCGTAATGTGCATTGAAAAACGAAACGAACACGACTACAGTTTGTTAAAAAAGAATAGACGCAGAACAAAAAAATTCTAAACGTAATCACGCTCAAAAGGTGGTTTTTTCTCTTTGTATTTCCATAGAGAACGCTTATATACACTTTAAATATTATTTGCCTTGCACATTTTTAACTCGATTGAATGAGGTTTTCATATATTTTGTTACAATATGATTAAAAATTGCGTAGAGTGTGTACGGTACTCTTTTTTGACAAGCTATAAATAAAATCATATAAAAAAGAAGAAGAAGAAGATCATGCCCCCCGTGTATTCTATTTCTCTATGTCCTAGAATTGGCTTCGGCCTTCACTATCATTCATTAAATAGAGAAAACAGAAATGGCTGTAGGGGCAACGCTCCCTTTGCCTGTCCCGACCGGGACAAATTAAAAAAAAAATCTGTATGTCATACCCCTTTGACAGCAAAATCCACGATTAGCGACTCAATCGAGTTAAATGGTGTTTCTTCTGTATTTAAATTTAATCGCCATTTTGAGGTGTTAATTTATCATTAAATGACTCTGAGAGGGAATTTCATGTTTAATGAGCATTTAGTGTTGCGGTTTGTATGGGCAGCGGATAATTTTGATTTTTTAAATGATGATTTAATGAACGACTCTGAGTGCGGCTGTTAGACTATCAAACAGCCGCTTTGTCTTAAATTTGGGTCAAAAATTTAGTTGAACGAACCGAATTTTTAAATACATCCATACACATAAATGCGAAAGTGTGTCTGTCTGTAACCTTTTCACGCCCGAACCGCTGAACTGATTTGGCTGATATTTGGTATGGATATACTTTCAGCCCCGGGAAAGGACATAGGATACTTTTTATCCCGGAAAATTGATGGTTTCCTCGTCATCTACTGTGTTATATGTGTTTGCCCGTCTGTCTATCTGTGTGTGTCTGTCTGTGTGTAATTTTACCATATGAATGTTTTTATACAGTAAACAAAGGTTAAGGATCAGAAAAAAACTCTACTTTTATTGCAATTTTTTTTATTTGTATAAATTTACTTGTTTAGTTTAATTAAGTATAAAAAATAAATATTTCTATTTTATCGATCTAGTTGGTCACCTCAATTTTGCTTACAAATACTGACTATATTCTATTTCCTAAGTCACAATGCTAACTTTCATTCACCTATGCTTAACACTAAATTAAAAATTGTATTTCACAAAACATATTGGGCCAGTTCACATTGCGACTTACGAGGTGATGCTATGCATTTTGGAATAAGCCATTCCTTGTTTTGATGCGGGCAGTAAGTCGGTCAATTTAATGTACATAATATATCTTCTTGTGTAGTAAATAAAGTTCAGTATTGAATAGCTCATGAAAATGCGTATGGGACGTGCATTACGCATTGCCATGTGAACTGACCCTTTCTTGTACATCATAAATCTTATAATACGTAATATTATTACAAACAAAGATTTGAAAGTACATATTAAATTGTTGTATATTGTGTAATAAAAAGACTAAATATAATTTAATGTTCTTAAAATAATTGCACTGGATTCAGAATAAGTACCTCAAGTTTCACATTAGGCCGACTTGTGCCAGTTATTTTTCTTAAATTTGATCAAAGAGAATTAATGATATTTTGACGAACGATGAGCAAAAGGCCAGTATGGCGTACCGCGCAAGTGTTCCTGTAGTGACAATCTCTAGGCACCGGTAACTGCTTCTATCTGTATCACATGTGTGTGCTTCCTCGGCGTATGGATGCCATCAAACTCATCGTGAATCTCCTCCAAAGTCCTTCCTTTAGTTTCGGGCACGAAGAAGTAGACAAAAATTGCTCCAATCAAGCAAGTCACTGCGAAATGCCAGAGAGTCCAGCCCGGTCCGACCACCACTACCAAGTTGTAGTATAATTTCGTCACCCCAAAGGCCAGGAACCAGTGGAAACCAGCGGTGATGGCTGTGGCACGCCTCCTCACGTTCGGCGCAAAGATCTCTCGCAGCATCAACCAAGGAATGGGACCGACGCCAGCAGCGTACACAGAAACGAATAAACATAAAGAGAAGAGAGGCACCCAGGTGTTGGATGTGGACATATTCGATGCTCGCAAGTGGTAGTAAATAGCGAGGGATCCGAGAGAAATCGCCATGGACATGAATGACGTCAGAAGGAGAACACGACGTCTGATCCGTTTCAGGAACATCGTCGAGAAATACGTGGCAGTGACTAAGCAGAAGCCGAGAATAACAGATGCCGCAGAAGAAGTGAGGGAAATTGAGAAGCTGGAGAAAATGGTTTCGGCGTAGAACAGAATAGGATAAATCCCACTCATCTGCTGGAAGATCATCAAACCGTAGGAAACGACGAGAGCCTTAATAGTCGATTTGGTGCTGAAGAGTTCCTTGAATGTGACCCTATTCTTGGCATAATTCCTGAGGTTCTCCTTCAAAATCTTGAACTCTGAGTCGATATCGTTGTCTATTCCTCGGAAGTAGGTCAAAGATGCTTTTGCTTCGGTGAACTTTCCCTGGGACATGAGGTAGGCCGGCGATTCAGGTAGGAAGATGAACGCTATGAAGAATGCGACCGGAATGATGGCGCAAAGCATCGAGAGCCATGAGGTGCTCTGAACGAGGCCTGCAAAAGAAAAAACCTCGTCATGATAACAATAGCAGATTATCAGATATAATATAATTTATACAGTCAGTATAGAATACTCTAGAATTAATATATTTCCTAACATTATGCTATTGATCCTGGCAAACTGTTAGTCTAGAGGACTATTGTATATTTCACCACAAGTTTTCTTGCTATCTTTCAGTCTGTTTTCACTGGAGTGGACGAATCGAAGATACTTTGAGAACGAGAAAAAGACATAAGATACCATCACAAAATGTTTTTGTCTCGAATATCAAATTGTTGCAAAGGAAAGACGCTGGCAACATCTGGCAAATTGGCATGACATAGTTCCTTACCAATAACGTATCCAGTGAGTACACCACACGCGAAATGCACATGGTAAAAGTTGACCAGCGCGGGTAGAATCTGTTTCTCGGCTATGTCCTCGACGTACGGCGGTATGCCCACACTGAAGGCACCCACCGCCACTCCTCCAACGAACCTCCCCACGTATAGACCGTAGACGTTTGGACTGAAAATATTGTTTAATGAATACTCTTTCCCTTCTTCTTGGTTTAGCATAAAGTTTAACAGGTTAAGGCTGCGTTTCCACCGGAGATGAGCTAAGCTGCGTTGCGAGGAATGTGTTTTACAAGAACCAATAGAATCGTTGCGCTGAATGTTGTCAGGTAAATGAAGTGTTTCTATTGGATATTGAAAACACATTCCTCGCAACGCAGCTTAGCTCAGCGGGGCTTTAGCCAAATGTGAATTTAGCTAAATGTGACCATTTTAATGGTCACATTTAGCAATTCCTTTCAATCAATTCAGCAAATGAATAGTCAAAACTGTCAAACTGACAAATGTCAAATCAGTAAAAAAATACAGAAATGAATTGCAAGCAGAGTTGAATTTTGCGATTTTAAACAATTGAATCATATTATGATTCATATCATGATTCAACAAAGCGACCATTCTAGCCCCGCAGCTCCGGTGGAAACACAGCCTACAACCTGGTAACAGAGAACGGTTCGTTAGAAAGCCGAACAAAATTAGGCTTAGGGCTCCAGCAGAACAAAACTCGATCTTCAAATTAAATGCTATATATTTTTCACTTATGTTTATAGCAGATTCTTGCCAACAATTAGTGATATTGATCACATTATTCACATTAATCAGAATAATTATTCTGCATGCAAAAACTACCCTATCGGACGCACGGATCTACTTTACAGCCAATTGGGTGATTATGCCTGCAGCAGCCTGCATTGATCTAAAGTCTAAGCAAACTAAGAAATAACGTGGAAATTGAACGACAAATGAGTCAATGGCCAAGTCCTAAACGACTGGTGTGGTAAGTCAGGGCCGAATATATATTTTATGAGTATAGGCCAATTTAATTTTGCCACCCCCACTACGAGCTCTGCCGCCATCCTAGGACACTGCCACCCCCCTACGACGCCATAGGACGCCGCGGCTCATACTAGGCCATGGCCTATACTGTTTGCACATAAATCCAGAGCTGGTGAACTCACCTGGAAGCCACCAATATCCACGAGACCACCAGCGGCAGCGCCAGGTAGAGCAGCGTCTTCTTCCTGCCGAAGTACTCGGAGATGAGACCCGCGGGCACGGCACCCCACAGCGCGCCGAGACACAGCAGCGACGCCACCCAAGACGCCTCGGATTGAGTCAGCTGGAGTTTAAAGTTTTTTTTTTAATTTAAAATAACAGCAGCCATCATTCTTACACAAATGATAAATAATAGTATCTAGTACCCAATAGCCAGCGACAGTGACTTTCATTTTATACAATACTTCAACAGTAGAAGATAGGGCTGTTGTTTATACAGCATATATTACAGCATATATTAGCAGTTATTTATACAAGATGTTTGTGTAAACACCATTGTCAGCCATTGTCCTTGAAACCATCAAATGAGCTCGTCAAAATGAACAATTTTTTTATGAGAACAATGCTGGGAATTTAAAAAAAAACTGTCTTGATACCCATACAAATTTCCGATCCGGGCATCCGTATGGGTATGAAGACGGCATTTTTTTTTGAGTTCCCAGCATTGTTCTCATAGAAAAAATTGTTTATTTTGACGGGCTCATTTGATGGTTTCAGGGATAACGGTGTTTACACCATAAAATTAATATAATATTACCTTTATGGTTTACACAAACACACTGTATAATTATTAGTACCAAAAGCAAGCAAATGATGTATTAATCGTAAGCTGACCCATGCCAATTTCGTACAATCAAACTTGAGTGTACAAGAAATATGATAAAATCACAAAACTAAATATTTTATTAAATGTTACCCTCAGCTCAGGTTCAGTTGCATTGATAAAACCGTCCACTGAGTGTGCTTGAGCCACCTGAAACAAAAAAAAGTCTTCAGATATTTTAATCCTTCGATCGCCAATTCTTGGAAATCTTTCGTTATCGCGGCCCACTTGGGCCTTACGGGGATTGATAGGTTAATACAATATTACGACAAATATTATTTTGTAAGAAAATCAGAAGTCGAGCGAACGTTTGAGTATATTTTAGTCATATTCGTGGCAACGTCTCGTCTTGCAGAGTTGTTTATTACGTACTAAAAATTAAGTGTCCATCATAAAATATTATGATTTATAATCATTGTGTGTCTGTCCTATAACACTATTATATTTATAAGATTTTAATTCTATCACATCGTACTTTAAATTTAGTCAGAGTTTCAAAGATCCTAAACTAATCCAAAGATCTTGTATAACATTTACTTGAACATAACGTAGCTTTAGATTCTCTTGGCTCGGATAGCAAAAACGTGCATTTTGTACGCAGCTCGGGTCTCGGCTAAGACACCCTGTTGTATCAGGGGAGTAAATTTCAATGTACACTCCCTGTCAAAATAAGTGGCTCATCAGATATTTCAAAATAATATGTAAAGAAATCTGATTGTCAGAAATTCACGATTAATATCAGGGGTTTTATGTCTGCCCGTTCCGAATAGCGGTTTGATCAATTATTTAATTAATTGAAATTAATTGAAATAAGAAACAATACAAAGCAGGCAAAATACACAACGTCGTCTAATATCATGCCAAGTTATACTAATAATTGTAAATAAAATTAAAATTAATGTTTTATAATTAACACAATATAATAATGAAGATTAATAATATGTTTTAATTATATTATATCATTAATTTGTTAATTTTGATGCTTATTTAAAATTAGAATTGCGTTCACGCTACATTTTCTGAGCGAGAAGTAATTTAGCTAATAATTATCTATCTATTTTGTTAATTATTATTTTATGTTCTTTGAATTTATTTTCACATCATTCGAAATCTTTACCTGCACACTTTTATGGCTTCGAGCCCATTAATGGAAAGCGGTCCTCATATTTTGCATACTCAACTTCACCCAGCGCCCGCTCTACTGATAATAATTTATTAACTATCTAATAATAATTGGACGTTTACTTTGTTAAGCATTTGTGTATCCTCCCATAAAAAATACTTATTGAGTTATGAATGCAATCGTGTTCTTTAGATCATTTAGATTTTTGAACAAGAACTCCAAACTCAACACCAAATTTTTTGTGGGTTATTAGTTATTAGTTATTACACAAATGCTTACCTTATCAGCAATTATACTGCGTGAAATTTTAATGGTTGTTTTCCCGCAGTAAAATGATTCTATATTAGTAGTACAATCGATATTTTTTGATGTGATGTCACGTTGTATCATGTGCTGGCTATTTAAAGCCTCAAATTTCGCCTGTATCTCGCCCTATTTTTCGTGCCACGAGTGTAATGGCAACAGAGTGTCGCATTGCAGTGCATTTCGCGAGCAAATCGTTGTCTACTCCGTGCTGCTGCACTATACTATCGACGGCGCGGCGGCGGGTATGAATCACGAATCACGACCAATTTCGTACGACACATTTTGTTGTATCAAATCACGCCGAACCACGTGTGCCGTCATGATTGCGGGCAATGCATAGTTAAGATTGGTAGATGTTTAGTCAAAATGCATTCGCTAGATTTGATAACGAAGTTAGATGACGAAAACCATTAGCTATGTCCACACTATGCACTTTCATCTTCAATTTTCATCATCTTCTTAATATTGAACTGCCGTTTGGCGCTTTCAATAATTGAATGCGTTATCGAACGCAACGCCAACATTGTCATTTTTTTTGTTTAGTTGCAGTGTCTGTCAGCTTATTGTAAAAATATGTGCAACGAGAACATTTTACTGGGGGTCAGAGCGCATGCGTCGCGGGCATGCCTCACGTTCGCTGTTGACTGCGCTATAACGCATGCCCTTGATGTTGAATGATGAAGTTTTCACCATTACTGACAATACAAAAAATTGTCAGTAGCAATCATCACATCGTAGGCCAAGTACGAGTATTCCAAACGAGAAAGCCCTAACAAATAACAGTATAATATTGTGAGTCGTTAGTGAGTTAAGTTGCGCGTTAGTTAGAGTTAACTACAGTTTAATGAAGTCAATAGTTGCGTAATTTAATTTGCGAGTTGCGGCCCCGAGATTTGTCAAGTGAGTAATGTTTGTCTGGGGACTTGGCCGCAGAGAACTGAGCGCTAGATGTGCCGATGAAAGTGCCGAATCGTATCTGCAACTGCTTTGGTCGCCTTTGGCGAAAATGTTAAAAATTATAATCGGCATCTGCTTTGGCCACATTTGGCGAAATGATCAAAATTGTCATGGTCGGAAATCGGAATCGAATAACAAACGACCAGTGGAGATGAGTCTCCTGGAAAACTAGTTTCTAAATTGAATTAAACTAGATTTTGATATTTTCATATCGACAGTTTTAAGCGTTTCAATATTTTTCGGTTAAAATATTATTTTTAAGACTTAAGTAGTTTTGTTATTCGTAGTTTTTAAGACATAATCATAAAATTGCTTCAAAACAGGCTAGGGTTTCCCGCACGTTTGTGAGTGCAGATATATTTGGATGATGATTGGCCATTAAAATAAATCGTGCAATAAAAAAAGGAGATTTTTATTTCCGCGCAAAAACACGCAGCCTCTAAAATATTTCGACTTTCGAAGTTCAAAGTATCTCGTCCTAAGTACCTATCTAGCTCTTAGTATCATTGGCTTGGAGCCATTATGGGAGATCGTATGTAAAGTAAAGAGAGGACCTGTAATATATTCCGTATTTACACTCACTATCTTACAAGTTACTATGTACCTAAATCCTTGGTATAAACATTAATATTATGTTAAAGTTAAGCCCTCCGTATACGAGAAGGCTGATCGTTTCGTTCGGACTGATCGCAGGCCGACCTGTCCGCACCGGGCTCGTCTGTCTGTTACCTCTTCACGCCCAAAATTTTGTATTGAGATACTTTGAGTCCCGCGAGAGAACGTAGGATACTTTTAGGGAGATCGCAGACGACAGACTTTTGTGCGATCAAAGTCTGCGGCTTACATACATTCCGCATGGCGCGCGCCATCAGATTGTATGAAACCCGCAGACTTTGATCGCACAAAAGTCTGTCGTCTGCGATCTCCCATAATCGTGAAAAAATTTACGTGACCGTACGATAAATGAACTTTGTCGCAACGGAGTTGCAGGCATCATCTTGTTTTGTATAAGTAGCAGTTTTTTTGCGCACGATAATTATTTTTTTTATCAGAATACCATAACATACTTTGATAGGATAGGAATAGATTGATCAAGGAATGAAGCCACACTTCTTAGAATAGAATCGAGGTACGGTTTATGATTTAGGGTGAAGCCAAACGAGCGTAATTTGTGAGTTGTGAGTCGCAGAATTTCGGTCGCGTAAATATCTTTTAATACAAATCATGACTAACAAAATTACGCTCGTGTGAATCAAACAGGACTTTTGTATAAAACTGAATGCAGCAGAATTTCTGCCAGTTGAAATTCTGCGACTCACAACTCACAAATTACTCTGGTTTGCAATTGTTCTGGGTAAAGCACTCTTAGGATCAATTCAGACCTCAACGCAACGCACATTTCTGTACTGAATTTACAGATTTCAACTGCGGGAGACGTCTTGCAAGTCTGTCAAATCCATACAAATTTAAAAATATGCATCTACGCGTCGCATTGCGGTCTGAATTGACCCTTAATAGGAAGTAACTTTATAATGAAAGTACAATTTATGTGACTTGTTAAGTAGAAGCAACAAGCAACAAGTAACTTCTACCTGCGGTGCGCTATTATTATTAAACATTAATTAAGGACTTATAATGTGATTGTCGGTTTGTTGGTTCGTTGTTTATCTGCTTGTTATTTGGTACATTGAAATGACACAATCTTAAAAATACTAATTAATTATTTTAACTATTATAGATGACACCCGCAACTCCATTGTGCCGAAATTCGTTTATCGCGCGGGAACTGCACATTTCTCCGGGATGAAAAGTATCCTATGTCCTTTCCCGGGACTCAAAGTATCTCCGTACCAAATTTCAACAAAATCTGTTCAGCGGTTTGAGCGTGAAGAGGTAACATACAGACACACTTTTGCATTTATAAAAGTTAGGATAAGGACTACTTTATTATTATGTATGTGTTAAATCATAAAATTATTATATGCTGTCAAAGTATAATGTTACCGGTTCATGTCTCGTCAACAGTGGTAGAGCTGACGATGACCAGGCCACGCACACACCCGCGGCAAACGCGCCTATGTTCACTGAAATTGGACAAAAATACGTTATAGGTAATTTTAGACTAACTTTGGACTAGTATAAATATAGCTTAAGTACGGTACCTATTCGATCACAATAACTGCAGACCTTTGGACATTTCTCATAAGACATAGTAGAAAAAAGTAACTGTTCCAGCGCTGCTTTTGAACCTGTTTATTTCACGCTAGATGTTCTGTACGGCTTGTAAATAAGGAATTTCGCGGGAATCGTACATTTTACAATTTAATCCTTACATCTGATAACCGTCTCTCATGTACAGCTATCAGTTGATTCCTAGGCATCGGTGGGGTCCTACGTAGTTTGGTCGCGTCAAACCCAGCCGACAGATCACAAGGGTCAATTCGAACCGCAACGCGACGACGCGTAGATATACATTTCTAAAGTACTGAATTGACAGATTTCAATTGCGAGAAACGTTTTGCCAATCGGTTCAATCCATACATATACAAATTTAGAATTATTAATGCATTTACCCGACCGGCTAAGCAACTCTTCTTACGGTGCGTCCACATTTGTATCATTTGCGCGATCAGATCTCCGATCAGATCTCCGTCACGATCATCGCGCCGTATCAAGTATGCGTATCATAGTGTAGACTCCTATTAGATATTTCTGCCGATCATGCGTGTATTTGATATGACAAACTGTATCAGATACGCGGTTAATAGCGATCGGCGCGTAGGGCGCATGATACGCGTCTCATTTTGACACGCTTTGATGATACGCGACGGAGATCTGATCGGGGAACTGATCGCGGAAATGATACAAATGTGGATGCACCCTTATGTTATAATATTATTATATTGTATGATTGTCCATGGGTGACTGTAGTTGCTTTTCACCAGGTGAGTTGTTTGCTCATTTGCCCCGGTAAATGTCTTTGCCTCGGCAGATCATCATCTTTAATGTACCTACGGTAACCGCTCACCTATCCCCGTAGCGATGTACTGCGTGTTGATGCCGGACGTGTCCCGTTTGATGTCCGGCACCGTCTCCAGTCGCCGGAGAGCTTTCGAGTGGCCGTTCCTGTCCTCGCCTGATCCACCCGCTCCGGTCGATCCGGCCACGTCGCCAGATAAATTGCCGTTGCCGTCTTCCACTGAAAGATACACTTTTATGTGTTGATATCCTTTTTTTTCGCAATTTGTCGGCAAAATTCGTTTGTCGCGCGGGAACTGTACATTTATATGGGATAAAAAGTGTTTTATGTCCTTTCGCGGGTCTCAAAGTATGTCCATACCAAATTTCAGCAAAATCGGTTCAGCGGCTTAGGCGTGAAGTGGTAACAAACAGACAGACACAAATGACGAAGATCTGGTTGCCCCTGTCTCTTGGGCCATTTGTGGCGATGAAACTTTTGACTTGGTCTCTGTAGTCTACTGTCTAACTTAACAAATTGTTGAGTGTCTACATATTTATGCCTGTATGTGGATCAGTCATCAGTCATCACTCATCACATCTGGTTCTGTTCAAGTTTTCGGACTTCTCAACAAAAACCTTAATATTCTACGAAAGTATTTTCATAATCACTTATTATTATTTAAGAAAAGCCAAGGTCAACGGTATTTTTGATATATTATTATCACTTGTACAGTATAACATAGATAAATATTATCTATTTTAAACATACTCGTAATATGATAACATTTAAGTTAAAATCACCATGTTTACACTTGACCCTGGTAAGTATATCTGACTTAATTATTACCTTATCATAATATTTTTAGGTGAAGTTTTCAATGACACTATGATAGTATTATTGAATTGACCACACTGAGTAGTATAAAAAGCCTTTCGCCTACGAATAAATTTATTATTCGTAGCTTTTCGCAGTCTATCCCTACGAAATACGAATGCTAATATATTATAATATTTCATTTTAATCTGATAGAATCCATATAAGACTATTAAAAGAATATTAGATAGCTAACATCAATAATAAAGTAGGTAGGTCATTCTTAAACTACAAGTTCTTATAACATTATATATGTATTTTACAGCTTCAGCTTATGATGAAACGAGAGGAGGCGAGACAAAATGCGGGCGATGCTTAGTAAAGTGAAAAAAAATTAATATCCAAAGAGGACTCTCAAATTTTATACAAAAAGCTTAGCCAAGTATGCCCAGCCACGTTTTGTTTTTTAGGGTTCCGTACCCAAAGGGTAAAAACGGGACCCTATTACTGAAACTTCGATGTCTGTCCGTCTGTCTCCAGGCTGTAACTCAAGAACCGATAGCGGTTAGCTATAGAGCTATACTTCTGAAATTTTCACAGGCTGTGTAAAGTGTAAATATTTTTTTTCGACTCGCGCACAAATGATTCCGTACCATTAATTATAATTTACACAGAGCCAGTACTGGCTGCCAATATGACTGGCAGCCAGTATTGGCTTGACATATTATGCCGCGTGTGAACAGTTTGGCCTGGCTAGAAAAACTGTTCACATGCGGCATACACCAAGCCAATACTGGCTGTCAGTCTTATTGGCAGCCAGTACTGGCTCTGTGTAAATTATAATTAATGGTACGGAATTATTTGTGCGCGAGTCCGACTCGCACTTGAACGATTATTATATTATACTTAAAATACTTTTTTTTAGAACAAAAGTTGGGCCACAAACACCTACGACTGGTTTTTTTTTTGCCGCGATGGGCATTTCTACTAGAGCTAGAGTACTAACCTTAACAGAGATCATATTAGTTTTAACTGCTAATAACATGTTAAAATAAAAAAAAAAGACGGCTTGCACTCCGGCAGTGCCGGCAGAAGTGAAAACTTGATTATTAACATTGTGCATTATTTTTTTAACCCATTTTTTATGAAAATCGATTTAAAAAAAATAAAAAAGAAACGATCGTTTTAATTAATTAATCGAAACCCTTACAATCGATTAAAAATATCGACAATCGAAAAAAAAGCTTCTGTCAGACAGACTGTCAGACACTTCTCGCAACAGTTGTCTTGCAGGTGGAAACACGGCCTTAATCAGCGCGTCTGCTTAAGAACTCATTTCCCCAACTGTACATTTCTGCTAAACAACTCATTTCCCCGACTGTACATTTCTGCTTAGCACGATTTTCCCCGACTGTACATTTCTGCTAAACAACTCATTTCCCCGACTGTACATTTCTGCTTAGCACAATTTTCCCTGACTGTACATTTCTGCTAAACAACTTATTTCCCCGACTGTACATTTCGTTCGAGTTCGAGTTCGACACAAAACACTACTCTCCAACCGTCTTACGCTTTTACATGGTTTTTCGATCAACACGAAAATCTGACGCGAGTCTCAAGTTTTTACCCATCCCACAATTAAAGTGCTCAACGCCGCTAAGGAAGTTTTCACTTCAAAAATTAAAAGTGCCAAATGTATAATTGGCAAGTTTTACGCATCAACGACGATTACGTCGTAAGTCGTAACACCTAATGTGTTACGACATATTTTTGACAATAATTGGGCTTGTATCTATGTGACAGCATAGCGCCATCTTAACCTTGACCTTGTGACTTTAAGAAAATAAAAAATACATACTTAGAAAAAAAATCCAAATAAAAGCACTTGTAAAAAAACTAAAACAAAAAAACAACGGCTGAATTCAGCGGGTAAGGAGACGGACTGACCACTATCAGAAAGAACTGATCACTGGCGTCTCTTGAAGCCAGGGGTTCGAAACATTTGGCTAAGGGGCTCTTATGCTGGGGCCTGAGGACATGTTAAATCATTATCGCAAAAATTAATGACATAATATTTTCTCGTTAGTGTAGCCCCTGCATTAAAGATGAAAACGCACTATCAGTAACCAAATTGCAGCTGATGCGACACGTCATGACCTATATCCATACTAATTTTGTAAATGTGTCTGTCTATCTGTCGGTCAGTTACCTCTTCACTATCAAAATACTTGGGTCTGCATTTGAATCAATTTCCTGATAGTTACAAAAGCACTTAGATGTATACAGAACAGTTTAGGTACACAAGGCAAGCTATGCGGGCCGGTATTTACTGTGACTGATATGGGTGTTTAACCAATATTCCACGATATTCAGAATCAGAATAGCATGAATCCGAGTAAAACAATCCCTCTTTATATTCTTTTTTTAGGGAAATAATAAGGGACAAGAGTTTGTACGCCAGAAATATTATTTCACAAAACAAAGCCAAAATAAAACTAAATCAAAATCGGTCTATGATTGCAAACCATTTGCCATAATATTTTAAATTATTTATCCAAATAAAAATAAACAATGGCTACACGTAAAGTTTTTCAAGTATTAGGTACTTTTAAATCAATAATTTAATACTGTTACCTATTTATACCCAATCATACTTAACTAAGATACACCGAATTCTATTTTTAAAATCAGAATTACAATAAAAAAAATGATTTTTCGAAGTTTCCGAATTTATTAGTATCGGATTAGAATCTCTACCACGCTAACGAAGTCACAGGCCCAATAACACAATATTCCAACTCGAAATCCCCAACACTTAATTGAATTACCGCTTTTTTAATTCAACCACCCGACCCTTGTAATCTTATTAATCCCGAAACTTACATTAGTTTACAACTTTTGCATTAATTAGAATATTTGTCCTAAGTTGCGCGCCCCTGCCACGATAACCTTTCAACTGAGATCCCTCAGTTAAATCTTACGTATCTCACCATTCGTCGAGCGAAAATCTACTTTATTTTGTTTATGTTAAAGGTTAGAATGAGATGGTCGTGTTGTTGGAATTGTTTTTTTTATAGACTATGCAACCGTCTAGCATGCAAGCCATTCATGATACGAGTGAAACATGTAAACACAACCCTTGATACATAGATAGTGTATTTCCTTTTACATAACCTTATATAAAAACAATGTCACGTCTTAGGTAAGTAATAAAAAAAATAAAAAGCGTTTTATTTGTTCCAATTATAAGACATGCAGTCAAGGAGCATACGGGACACCTGATGGAAACTACCGTTGCCCATGGACATCAGAAGAGTTGCAAGTTCGTAGCCGGTCATTCAAGTCGGTACGGCAGTTAAAGGCTCGTCCACATTTGTATCATTTGCGCGATCAGATCTCCGGCGATCATAGGGCCGTATCAAGTATGCGTATCATAGTGTGGACGCCTATGATCATTCTGCCGATCATGCGCGTATTTGATACGACACGTATCAGATACGCGGTTAATAGCGATCGGGGCGTATCATGATACGCACATCATTTTGATATGCTTCGATGATACGTGACGGAGATCTGATCGGAGATCTGATCGTGCAAATGATACAAATGTGGACGCACCGTTATACGTGAAAAAAGTCACTTTTTATAACTGGCGCCCAAACATGTTAAGTATTTATTACTTTTATTAATTATAGTATTTCGTTATCTTTATTACTACAAATAGGCCAAAAGACACGCCTTCAAATCACGCCATCTAGTATCGATAATACATTTTGTAGGCAAAACACATAAATTATATTCGTTTTAGTAGATAAATTATAGTGGGAATGACAGCTAATAAAAGAAACGGTTTCTACAAATCCATACTAATATTATAAACGCGAATGTGTGTCTGTTTGTGTGTCACCTCTTCACACTCAAACTCCTGAACCAATTTTAATGATATGAAGATACTTTGAGTCCCTAGTAAGGACATAGAATGCTCTCTATCTCGGAAAAATGTACGATTCCCGCGCGATAAACGACGCCTGGAATTAGTTAGAACTTAGAACTGTATATTTTTACAGGATGAAAAAAAAGTATTCTATCTACCTATGCTATTTCCCGGGACTCAGATAATATTCATTCCAAAGAGCAAAATCGATTCTGCGGTTTGGACGTGAATAGGTAACTGACAGACAGATACACTTTCTCATTGATAGTTTTGATTGTGGTTTTGGTATGGAATATAGATAGCTATATTAGTAATTAATCAGGATATCCCTGTATAATATATGCGGGCCCCTAGACGGTCAATCTCATTGCGCAATATCACGTATTATGCAATATTATATTGACCGTCTAGGGTTAATATTGAACACGCTCGCCTTTCAATAATATTATTGTCAAATAATTTGTTAATTGATATTGCACAATAAAATTGATCGTATAGGAATCCACTAACTCTGGACGGAGTGTAGACAATTACTAGGAGTAGACGACTAGATACTAAAATTTCTCAATCTCTTACAATGTGTGCTTATCAGTTCCCTTGACTGGTGGTTCATGGAGCTTTATCTAACGCGAACGCCGAATGTTACATTTTTAGGGATCCGTACCCAAAGGTAAAAACCCTTATTACTAAGTGTCTAAACACGCTATGCCGAAGTTCCGTGGCGGAATTTCCGCATTATTCTGCCTGCAATCTATATATATAAAAGAAAGTGGTGTTAGTTACACTACTTATAACTCAAGAAGGGATGAACCGATTTGGCTGAAAATTGGTGGAGGGGTAGCTTAGAACCAGGAATAGGACATAGGGTACATTTTGTCCCGGAAAAATGTACGGTTACTGCACAATATACTTTTAAGATTTGCGCGTAAACTATTGAATCTATTTTGATGAATTTTGGTATGGAGATACTTTGAGTCTCGAGAAAGGACAAGGGATACTTTTGGTCCCGGAAAATGTACGGTTCCCGCACAATAAACTTTTATGATTTTCGCCTAAACTATTCAGTCTATTTTTATGAAATTCGGTATGGAGATACATTGAGCCTCGGGAAAGGATAAGGGATACTTTTGTCCGGGAAAATGTACGGTTCCAGCACAATAAACTTTTATGATTGTCGCTTAAACTATTTAATTTATTTTGATGAAATTTGGCGTGAAGATACTAATTTTAATCTATTGTTTTCTTAATTATACCAATTCGAATTAAATAATCATCGTTAAGACAGGACAACGTCTGTCGGGTCAGCTAGTGTATTTTAAATTACCGATGACACACCATGCCGAAATTCCGTCGCGTCATATTGTATGCGTTTGACATTGTTGACGTAATCGTGCGGAATTTCCGACGCAGAACTTCGGTATGGTGTGTTTAGACACTCAGACTTCGCTGTTTCTCCGTTGGTCTGTTTGTCACCGGGCTGTATTTTAGGAACGGTGATAGCTAGAGAGTTGATATATTTACAAAATTATGGTTTTCTGTATCCACAATAACAGTAAATATAGTGAGTTTTTTTTTATTGGAAATTTCCAATCAGCAGAATGAAATTATAGCTACATGCAATGATATTCAACTAAATACAGATCTGTTACGTTCATACTATTTTCCGGCTTAAATTGCTTCCGAACAATTTTCAAATTCAATTGTCACATTTGACAGATAAGTGAAACAAAAGATACGAAATGACATTTACATAAAAGAGACAGACTATACAAAAGACGGGTCAATTGGCCCGTATTTAATGGCTTCACAACGCGCGCGGTAGTAACATATCTGCTTTGAGTTTTTTTATATAATATCATTGGCTATATGGAAACTTGCCGGGATGGCGCACTTTGCCACTCTCACTATAATAAAAAAACGAAATGAAATAAAAATACGAGACGTAAAGTAACAAGAATACATTTTTGTCTATTTTATGCGATTAAATAAGTAGTACGGACTACGGAACCATTCGTGCGCGAGTCCAACTCGTACTGGGCCGATATTTTATGTTCTATCCCTATAATAAAAGTTGAAGTTCTAAGCTTTATCACCATTCTCCACATTTTAAAAAACTCAGGACATAAAAGAAAAATATAGCTAAACATATATAATTATTAAAGAAAATTAATATTATAGCTTATAAGCTAGAATATTAATTTTCTTTAATAATTATAGTACGGGAGCCCTAGAACAACTATTAACCTACAAATATACAAAAAAATCAGCTGGTTAGGGTTCCGTTTTAGGGTACAGTAGTCAACCAAGTTTTGTTGATTACAGAATTTTTTGTATATTTGTAGGTTAATAGTTATATAATTTAAGAGTAACCTTGTCCTACAAATAAAACAATTCATATTTTAGAACCATCAAGTCAAAGTATGAAATCATTTCTATCTCTGTTAGCTACCACTTTTCAGATTTTTCGAAAATAAAAATGTTGCTTGCCTTATCAAAATGTAGCTACTCACAAAAAATTAGCTTGTTAGTAATCACAAAAAAAATTGTTCTATAGCTCCCTCACTATTACGTACTCAAATATGAATTGTATATGTGTCAATCCAAGGAAAACCCTGGATTGACACAAAGGCTAAATTAAAATCGCTTCAACATTAATAATTAGGACGTTTAGAAGTTTTAAATATACACACTCACAAACTAGGTGAAGCCCGCAACTCAGTTGCAGCAAAACTCGTTTATCGCGAAGATCCTATGTCCTTTCCCGGGACTCAAAGTATCTCCATGCTAAATTTCAGCAAAACCGATTTAGCGGTTTGGGCGTGAAGAGGTAACAGACAGACAGACAGACACACTTTCGCTTTTATAATATTATGACTATGACTAGATGACGCTCGCAGCTGCGTTGCCTCGTTGCGATAAAATGTTTCCGCGCGCGTTTATCGCGTTTTATATTTTGTTCGAGATAAAAATATCCTATGTCCTTTCCCGGGACTTAAAGTATCCTCTACCTAATTTCATCAAATCGATTCAGCGGTTTAAGCATGAACTATGTGTATTCCGGGGACCTAAAGTATCCTCATGCGAAATTTTATCAAAATCAGATAAGCGTAAAGAGGTACCATAACCAGACAGACATATTTTTGCATTTATAATATTAGAATAGAAGTATGAATATGGGTATAGTACAATATATAGTATAAGTATTATACAGTAAGATAGCTCACCTGCCTCGCCGGTGAAGGCCGCCAGTAGACGCAGTAGAACTTTCATGGTGACCTCACTCCGACTGACCCAATGACCGCTGCCCGTCTGCGCCCTATCGCTTCCTGCCGCATCGACGTACCATCATAACAATAAAGGGACCATCGAATTTTTGGCCCAGCATCGTGCTAGTCGCTAAAACTAGCAAAGGCAGGGCAACGGATTAACAACGTCAAAAAGCATTTTTGGTTTATTAAGCTATTAGCCCTAGAACAATTTTTTATTATTATTAACAAGATTATTTTTTGTGAGTAGCTTTATTTTGATAAGACAAACACCATTTTTCTCTGCGAAAAATCTTGAAAATGGTAGCTAACAAAGATAGAAAGGATTTCATACATTGATATTTTGATGGTCCTAAAATATTATGGATTTTTCTATTTGTAGGACAATGTTACTCTTAAATTTTGTTAATTACAAAACCCTTAAACGGAACCCTAACCAGCAGATTTTTTGTATACTGGTTGGTTAATAGTTATATAATTTAAGGGTAACATTGTCCTACAAATAGAGCAATCCATATATTTTTAGGACCATCAAATCAACGTATGAAATCCTTTCTATCTCTGTTAGCTACCACTTTCAAGATTTTTCGCAGATAAATATTTTGTTTGTCTTATCAAAATGAAGCTACTCACAAAAAATTTGCTTTGTTAGTAATAAAAAAAATGTTCTAGGACTCCCTGACTAAAATAATTTCATCATTCACTACAGACACAGACAGATCACTAAATTCATTTCGAATTGAATGAAAACGAGATGCTCTTCATTTATATTGTGTTTTAAGACATCAAGTACAAAAAAATGCGTTCGTTATAGTTGGAAACATTTTGATCTCTGGTTGGAAATTTTAGTAATCGTTTTAAACAAAAATAATTTTATTAATACTGTTATAAAAAGTAATTTTCAAAAAACTGTGTTCTGCAAATAATAAATAACGAATCTTCGGGTAGTTTGAAAAACTTCAGCAAGTTGAACGAAGAGGTGAGTGGAAGAATGAGTTAAGTAACATTTTTGAAAATTTACGTTTTTTTGCATAAATGTGGCTTTTAGGACTTGGAAAATGATTTGCAATAAAAGAAATTTGAATTTTACGTATACTTACAAATTTAGCCAGATGATGAAGCAGGTAAGTTACAAGGTCCGTCCAAATGACTATGCAAGAAGCGGGTAACAGCCATATAAGTGTTGTATTACGGGAGATCGCTTGAATATTTTACTTTTTTAAGCAATATGTCGACTTTTTTTTATTCCATTGGTCAAAGGTGGTCAAAGGCATATATATTATATAGAACAAGCTTTTGCCCGCGGCTTCGGTCGCGTTAAAAAGTATTATTAATATTATTATACAGAGTGCAATTAAACCTTCCTGCCAAATTTTTTCCAGGGCTTAGGTATCATTAGGAGAGTCCATTTAACCAACAAAAATTGGGTGTTTTTTTTAGTGACATATTTTACCCCATTTAAAATCGTTGCAGAACGGTCACTCGCGGCGCGGGGGAATGAGAGGGGGTGCGCGGGGGAATGAGAGGGGGTGCGCGGGATAAGGCGCGTGCGCGCGGCGCATGTCACGCGCGGCCGACTCATCGTGTCTATTAATTGTAGTGCTTTTTAGGATAACTTTCGAAAGCTATTTCTCAATATTTTAATACCGAGTGACTATAAAAGAAAAAATACGTGTATTTTTATTTTTAACCAGGATCATTATATCAAAATTTGGCAGGAAATTTTAATTGCACATAGACAGACAAACACGATTTCCTAAATTATAATTTTACTAGTAAGGCTCAATTCATTTTGTAAAATCAGCTTCATCTCTTTTTTTCCGCCATATTTTACTTGACACTGGCCATGGTTAAAAAGCCGAGCGCCATATTAAGAATAACACAAAATTTTTTTTTGTTAAATGGACTCTCCTTAAGATACCTAAGCCCTGGAAAAAAATTGACAGGAAGGTTTAATTGCACCCTGTATAATATCTATGCCTTTGACCACCTTTGACTAATAGAATAAAAAAAAGTCGACATATTGCTTAAAAAAAAAGTAAAATATTCAAGCAATCTCCCGTAATACAACGCATATAATGGCAAAATAAATTATTGATCCTTACTAAAAAAATTATAAATTAGGAAATCGTGTTTGTCTGTCTATTTTAAATACCTCTTAACACTTAAACGGCTGAACTGAACATTCGATGAAATTTGATATGGAGATTATTACTTTCATAATCTCGTTTTTTATAATTCCTACTAGATGACTCCCGCAACTCAGTTTTGTTCACATATTTTAGTTTTGGCGGAATTCCTTTTAATATTTCCCGTCTGTCAAAGCATAATCCAAATTTCTTTTTGGCCTGTCTGTTTGGCCGTGAGTTTCTTGTCTTTTCAATTAAGTCTTGTTTCATCTCAATTAAAAAAAAAGTGATTCATGCATGACAGTCTTTACAGATTTTGTTGCATATAAAAGTATGGAACCGAACAACTTCACATTTTTCTTATTTTATCCTAGAATGGAGAATTTTTTATATTTTTTGTAACATAATATTAAAAACGGAAGATATTTACACCTCCTGATACAATTAACAAAAGCCATTACTTGATTTGTGATGAGAAATCATAAAAAGTTTTTTCAAAACTTTAAAGGCGATTTACTCGAAATTCGAAATGTGTTACTTGTTCGATTCATCCACTCATGTCTTTATTTCTGGTGGTCGTGATGATGAGTACGGACTCATCCCGGAGGCCCGGGAACTTTTCGGACTTTTGTGCCGGTTTCGTTCTGCAGCCGAGGTCGATGTTGCATCCAATTTAGTAACATACAATATCATTGGTTGCATCCCTCGATCGGTAGCTGCCTCGCGAGCGTTTGGTTTAAATTGTGATGTGATGATGTGTAATGTGTTTCGTAGGGCTACGTGCTCAGCACAGGAATTTTTAGTTATTACACAGGTGAGTACACCGTTTTTCTCATATTCTCGCCTATATTTTTCTAAAGACAATAATTATTGTGTGAAGAAAGGTGAACTTCAAATCAGTCTAACTCTAGCGCAATAATAAACGACTAATGGTTATTTCAGACCCTAAGGGTCAATCCAGACCAAAACGCGACGCGTTGATGCATTTCTAAATTTGTAAGTATGCATTTGACAGATTTGCATGGCGTCTCACGTCCTCACTGCGAAGTCCTTGTATATATTGTACATCAATGTCGACACTAGAGAGATAAATGATAATATTATTATGGCCAGACTGATAATATGGTAAAATAGAACAATTTAAATGGGTGAAAATATATTGGAACGTTCGTTTGTGAGTCTATAACAATATTTATTATTAGTTGTACCGGCAAACATCGTTTTGCCATAAAATTATTATTAGGTATGAATTACTACTATAACTACTGTACCTACTAGGAATTTTAAATGCAAAAAATAACGTTAACTTTGAAATTGTTATTTCAAACAGCTCTCGTGCGATTTGGTTTCCGTGTATCTAAAAATATGCAAAATGTAGTTACTAGTTAATCTATACTGTACACGTCGAAACATGGCGGTAGCGGTCATTGACTCCCTGCCAAAAAACTTATCATTTTCTATACAAAGCCACGATTGACAACATCTGTTCATTGTCAATCACGGTTTATATAGAAAATGACAAGTTTTTGACAGGGAGTCAATGACCTGATAGTTGATACCAATGACTTTCTAAAATACTAGAGTGGCAATGTCTTACAAACCATATATTAACTTTATGTTACAAACTGATGCAAAAAATGCGTAACCACTTGATAGCCCAAAAGACAATGTCACTTCATAATGTTATTATGTCATTATGTATGACACATATGCCTGCAGGCATCTTCAAAGTGGTGACGCGTTGCTGTCGTAGACTGCCAATCTAGTTACGTTAGTAACATACAATATCATTGGTTGATACCGCCATGTTTCGCCGAGAACAGTATAGTTCGTCATATTTCCTTCGAGGAAGACCCTGATGTCGTTTAATAACTCAGACGTAGACGTAGTAAGCTAAAACCTTATTAACTCCACAAGTACCGTCATGTAAACTCCCCGGTCGTTGACACAGCCAGGTAGTTTTTAAATCACATGAATTCTTGATTGAAATAAAAAATGTGAGTGGTGAAGACAATAAAGTGTACAAAATATTATGTTCTCGAGGCGAAAAAGTCATACAATGACCGTAATGATTCTTTAAATTTTGTTGAAAACCAATGTAAAATGACGCATTTGCGCGAGTTTAGTTACCGCCTATAACGCAAGATTTTTACAGGTGTGTAAAACATGTAGGTAATTGTAGTATTAAAAGCATACGTTGGTGGTGGCAACTGCATTACCATGACAAGAGTCAAAACAAAATAGCAAGAGCAGGCGTACGCGTGCGGTGGATAGTAGAAATAGATGGTTTTATCTTTGTCTACTAGGTAAAAAGAGACACACCCCATCTTTCATCAACGAGAGGTCTACTCCCTATGTCGGCACTACAAATAGGCGAACGCGTTAGCCAACGCATTGGCCAACGCGTCGGCCACCGCGTTCGCCTATATGTAGTGCCGACAAAACGCGTCGGCCAACGTCTAAATACCTACCGCTAACGCGCGAGTCGCCCGTTCTACATATTGGGCCGACACGTTGGCCAACGCGTTGGCCAACGCGTTAGCCAACGCGTTCGCCAACGCGTTCGCCTATATGTATTGCCGACACTAACTGCACGCCGGCAGTTTAGACAGACGCTGTCTGTTTTTAACCGACTTCCAAAAAGGAGGAGGTTAAGTATATTATGTTCGGCTGTGTATATTTTTTCTGTCTAAACTCTAACGAATTTTCGATCACGTCGCGTACAACCTGAGTAAATTTTATCCAACCCAAAAAAAGTGCACAACGCCGCTAAATTATCTTTTATTCCAACAGTCTCAACGATCGGTGAGTGCACGTAATATTTTACGAGCAATGGGGCGGCGGTGACTGAGATAAGCCCCAGCCGGGGATCGCGGGATTACGAGCTGAATCGTTTGTATATTGGCGTGGCGACGCGTCACTCGCCGAGTCTTCACGACCACGAGCATAAAATATATTATAGAATGAGCGCAGAGCGCGAACCTTGCTAGGTCTGTGACCACGAGTCAAAATGCGTTTACTTTTGATGGCGAAGATGTCAAAAATATACAATGTGTAACAAAACTAAGTGATTACACTTCAGGGTGTGTACATGCTCCTCGTAGTCAGTTCACTGTGAAAGTAGCAGCGCTAAAAGACCAAATTTTTTATCACTTTTGTATGGGGAACCTCGTGACGCTAGGGCGCCCATACAAAAGTGAACGAAAAATGTTGTCTTTCGGCGCTATTACTTTCATAGTGAACTCTCTACAAGGAACACGTACACACCCTAAAGTATTATCACTCAGTTTTGTTACACCCTTGACCCTATATTACGGGACTATATGACGCTCGCAACTCTGCTAAATTCGTTTATCACGCGGGAACTTAGTTTTGTCACCCTGTATAACTTTCGTAACCAAATTCAATCGTAATCTATATACAGGCTGTAACAAAACTAGGTGACTAGGGTGTGTACACCCTATATCGAGTTCGCTGCGAAAGTAGCAGCGCTGAAAGAGTAACTTTTTTACTTTCTTATTGGAAAATTCATGATGCTCGGGCGTTTGCCCTTACAAATCACAAAAAAATTGCATTTTCAGCGCTGTAACTTTTAGAGTGAAATTTATGCAGGGAACGCATACATACCCTAAAGTATTATCATTCTGCTTTATTACATCCTGTATAGTTTGTCTAAAATCTAACCAAATACAATCTCAATCTATAAATAAAACAAAATGATTTCTTTTCGCAAGAAAACTCTTCGGCTGTTCCACAGAATTTCTCGTAAAAGTGCCATTTGGAGTATCGAAAGATTATAATACAATCAGTTTTGTAAATGTTATTTCGACGAAACTTCAATATTTTTTCCATTTTCTAGTATTGGAAATGTATTAATATTAAATCGTTAAGGAATAGGGTTTCGTAGTATTGGAAGAGAAATTGCCCAACTTCATAGTGCCAAAATTCGTTTATCGCGCGGGAACCGTACGTTTTTCCGGGATTAAAAGTATTATATGTCCTTTCCCGCGACTCAAAATATTTCGATATCAAATTTCATAAAAATCGGTAAGTAGGTACATCGGTTTAGCTATGTCCACATTATGCAATTTCATCTTCAATTTTCGTCATCTTCTTTTTATTCAACTTTCATTTGGCATATTCAATAATTGCATGCATCAAAATCCACCCGCGTTGAAAGAAAAGTGTCATGGCGAGCGCTACGAATGCTACGATTTTAACGCGCGTCACGGGCATGCCACACGTTCGCTGTTGACTGCGCTAACGCATGCCCTTATTGAACAAAAAAAAGGCACAATGTGGACAAAGCTTTTGGGTGTGAAAATATAGAATTTGGATTTATGATATTAGTACAATATTAGACTAAAGATTTTCAGAGCGAAGTCTTCAAGTACTGTAGCACTGCCTAGGACAAGATTTTAAATGTCCAGTTGTTCAAGCACATACGGCATTCTCGCAACATAGTCGGCCTAGTCTAGAGAAATGAACAGGTCAATACGTCTGGGACCAACCATGTGCGGGTTTTCTCACGATGTTTTTCACCGTGTGAACGTCTATATTATGAATGTACTTGAGACCTGAAAATGTCTCATTGGTACACGCCTTCACCCGGGATCAAACCTGCACCCTCTAGAGTGCGAACCGAAGGTCTCTCCACTAGGCCACGGACGCTCTTAAAATGTAACTTGTCATGTCGCGTAAATCAGTCGAAGAACTGAGGAGATAAGTGGAGGAAGTGAGTAAGTAACAATTTACAAATCACAAAAAAAAAATCATCCTCGCTTGATGTGTCAGGGGAGATACCTTAATTTTTTTAAGATGTTATAAACGATTTTGTCGGCATATACGATTACGTACATTCATGCCGAATTACTGCTTTGTAGGTCCTATAGTCTCTGAGTAAAACCGCGGACAGACAGACAGACAGACAGACAGACAGACAGACAGACGGACAGACCGAAACTATAAGGGTTCCTTGTTGACTACGGAACCCTAAAAATGAGTATTGGACCGGGAAAATGATTTGAAATCTAAAAAAAATTGATATTCACTTAACTAGAATATGATAAAGTAAGTTACAAGGTCTGTTAAATTTATAAAGGAAAAATGAATATTAGCCCTTATGTTATAAAACGTCAGTTATCCACTTCATCCCCTCATGTTTTCAACTGTGTTTCTAATGACCACTTAGCGATATTACAACCCTCGTCAAGAAGATGGTTAAATATAATACATAAACATAATAATATAATGTCACAATATATCAAGTATCTACCAAAATACGTACTAAGTTAGCACGAAGTAATCTTTTAGCCTACCCCAACCCTGCTTTACAGTTGCGAAGAGCAAAATGAAACCTATAGCTTACGTCATAAAGTAGCACTTTATTTGAATTTCAGGTAGGTACTTAAATCGAAAATTCGCCTTTATAATTTAACAATCATATCAATTTGCAATAAATGAATTTTCTTTTACATTTATAATAATATACAGTCTTGTATTAAAAAAACTATACTATAATATTATAAATGCGAAAGTGTGACTGTCTGTCTGTCTATTACATCTTCAGTCTTCACGCCCAAACCGTTAAACCGATTTTGATGAAATTTGGTATGTCGATACTCTGCGTCCCGGAAAAGGACATAAAATACTTTTGAACCCGGAAAAATGTACGGATACCGCGAAATAAACGAATTTAGCCATAGTGTTTCAAACAGCGTAGCTTCACTCTGCATCCTCTATCGGTTGTATCACGGGGAGTGCTCTGAGGAATTGTTCGGAATCATACCACCTGCAACTTTTCGCCATCGTCCCACGCGAAAAACATACCATCCTCATCACCTTGATGAGTAGCAGTCTTCCACAGTGCGTTTTTCGCGTAACTTTCTGCCGCGCACTGTAAAACTCTGGAACGAACTGTCACCAGCAGTTTTTCCGGACCTACACGACCTGCAAACCTTCAAGAAAAGAGCGTATTCCCTCTTAAAAGGCCGGCAACGCACCTGCAGCTCTTCTGATGTTGCGGTAGTTGCTTACCATCAGTCTTTTGCTCGTTTGCCCCCTTTATTTAATTAAAAAAAAATTTGGCATAACGGTATTGCGGGCGTCGTCTAGTTAGGAATATTTATTGTGAAACTGGTATACCTATGTCGTCATAAATAGGATTTCTGTAATCCTCTTACCGGGCGAGATAAAGGCGCCAATCCCAGTATTGTTGACCCGGCGTTACAACGGATATATCTTACTAGCTGTTTCCCGCGACTTCGTCCGCGTTCACATAGTATACCTATAATATAGACTTTCATTTAAACTTTCAACCCCTATTTCACCCCCTTGGGGATAGAATTTTAAAAAATGCTTAAACACGTATCCAATCATTTTTAATCAGTAGCCCACACATAAAATTTCATGCTTCTAAGTCAAGAAATAACGGACTTCCATTGAAACTTTCAACCCCAATTTCACCCCCTTGGGGGAAGAATTTCCAAAAACGCTTAAATACGTATCCATTGATTTTTAATCAGTAACCCAAAGATAAAGTTTTCATGTTCCTAACTAAAGAAATGACGGACTTTCATTCCGACTTTCAACCCTTATTTCACCCCCTTCGAGGTAAAATTTTCAAAATTCCTTCCTTAGTCCAAATTTCGTGGCTGTAACTTTAACAGTTTTTGCTCAGCGATGATGAATCAGTCAGTCAGTCAGGACATGTAATTTTATAAGTATAGATTATAACCGCCCATAGCAAATTATAATTCTACGTCTATTCTAGTTAACTTACTAATATCACAAATGTGAAAGTGTGTATGTCTGTTAAACTTGTATACAGATGCTTTACCCATAAACACCGTACATTTTTCCAGCGTAGGGAGTAGGGACCGAAAGCTCTTATGGCCTCACCCTGTACTCACCTGCACCGTTCGAAATGACGACACAGTACCATGACTTATTTTCTGACGAGCTTTTGCCCGCGTCTTCGCTCGTGTTAAGAATTATTATTATATACAAACTTTCATCCCCTATTTTAACCCCTTGTGGTTAGAATTTATCAAAATCCTTTCTTAGCAGCAACAAATGGAAAGGGCGTAAGCGACAAAATGGTTTTTGTCGCGTAATTTAAGAACCATAAATATATTTCATATAAGCTATGGGCAAATTATAGTGTATGCTTGAACTAATCTACTCGTATGTATACAAATTTAGGAAGCTTAAATCACTCTCCTCTGTTGGCAAAATTAGAATCCCTGTTTTTATAGTCTAGGTCTTTTAAAATTATTCTGTGTTATAAAAGTTGACCAATCGTGTTATGCTATGGGTAATTCAAAGGTAAAGACATGATGAATACTGACAATGAACTTTAATTTCTTAGCCTTAATCATTGTTGAGAAAAATCGATATCGCTGCAGCCAAATTATCAAGGCGTCACCTTAATAATCTTCATGGGTGTGTAATATCCACCGAAGTGAAGACTCCTGCGATACTTTCAAACGTGGCGCGGGTTTCTTCGGGTTCCTTTAGTAATCCAAGCACGCCTCTCCGTCACCGATAGTCTATTGTACAATTAGTGGGCTAATTCACTGAAGTGGTAGAAGGGGGGAGGCTGTAATAAGGCTGATGATCACCCGGATACGGTGGGGCGACCATGATTATAGGCGAAACGGGAAAACTTGGGACAACCGGAAGCTGCAGGGCCCTGAGAGAGAGAGTACATAAATTGCAAGAAATTAGATTCATAACAGAGGACTTATCCAAAACGTTTTCCTCATCGCTTCTATAATGTAGAATCGCCGATATATCTAGCCTATATTCGTTCACTGCTGGACATAGGCCTCTCTCAATGAATGCCAAGATGACCGATCTCCTGCTACTCGCATCCAACATGGACCCGCAACTAAACCCATAAAATTGTTATACTACAACCATTTATTTAGATAGCGAAGCGGTCGCGCTGTATTTTACTTACGATTGCTTGATGATCTCGCGTTGTAGCTGCCAAGCCGCGCATTCGTGCGGATAAATAAACCAAGCCTAAATTATTATACAGTGTGTTTGTGTAAACACCGTTATACTTGAAACCATCAAATGAGCCCGTCAAAATGAACAACTTTTTCTATGAGAACAATGCTATGGGAACTCAAAAAAAAAATGGCGTCTTCATACCCATACGGATGCCCGGATCGGCAATTTGTATGGGTATGAAGACAGATTTTTTTTAATTCCCAGCATTGTTCTCATAGAAAAAGTTGTTCATTTTGACGGGCTCATTTGAAGGTTTCAAGGACAACGGTGTTTACACAAACATTACACAAACACAAACATCTTGTATAAAAATTGGAACTGAAGGGATGACAAAAGATAATATTATAATGATACTAGCTGTCCCGGCAAACGTTGCTTTGCCATATATAAAGTATAAAGTATTTCGTCCATATTATTTTATCGAAGTGACTAAATAAGTGTGTCGCCATGGCAACGTCGTTCGCTATCCCGTCGTACAAACTTAATGGTTGCCGTCAGTCTCAGCTTGTAATAATTTACTATTATTTATTCAACAAATGCACTTATCAATATATAAAGTACCCAGTAGCCGATTCTCAGACCCACTGAATATGCATATAAAATTTGGTAAAAATCAGTAAAACCGTTTCGGAGGAGTTCGTGGACTAACATTGTGACACGAGAATTTTATATATAAGATATTATCTTAGTCCACGTCCGATGTTTGGCTTCTGACGTGGTGTCCCCACTCCTTGCGGCTTTGTCTTTCGTCTTGACAGTTTGATCCCCGATCCTGGAATAATTCATCTCATTAGCATCTTATATTTTTATTTATAACTAAGTAGACGACGCCCGCGACTCCGTTGCGTCAAAATTCGTTCATCATGCGGGAACCGTCCATTTTTCTGGGATGAAAATTATCCTATGGGCTTTCCCGGAATTCAAAGTATCTCCAAACCAAATTTCCGAAAAATCGGTTCAGCGGCTTAGGTGTGAAGAGGTAACAGACAAACAGACACGATATCGCATTTATAATATTAAGTATGGCTATATCTACCGCCAAAATTTGTTGTTCTTTTAAGCTTTTAATGCTTGATTTGTATTATGCAAAGAGGACTTATAAAGAAACATTGCAAGTCCTTGTTGACAGAATTGGCTACAGGTTGGCTCAGCGCTGGAGATGGCTTAATCCTCTACTTAAGCACTGTCATAATATCATTATTATTAACTGAGTTGATTTTTTAGAGTTCCGTACCCAAAGGGTAAAAACGGGACCCATATTACTTCTTCGATTCGATATCGGTCCGTCTGTATGTCATGAGCCTGTATTTCAAGAACCGCTCAGAATCCTGGCAGGGTCGCCATGCAATGTGTGGCTTAGAGGAAAAGAGAGTGTCTCCTTGAATGTTGTTTAATAACTAACTTAAGAACTAATTACTTACTCTAACTTATATAGAAGGGTAAGCCGCACACTACAATAGCTAGACTTCTGAAATCACAGCTTATGTATATCCTGTTGCCGCTAAAACAACAAATAGGTACTACAAATAAATTAAAGTGAATATTTAAGGGGGGCTCCCATACAAAAAACACAATTTTTATCTACTTTCACTCAAACCCTTCGTGCGCGAGTCCGACTCGCACTTGGCCGATTATTTTATTATAATGATTATTTCACTTATTAAAAAGAGACCTTGAGTATTGATAATAATTAATATTTAATATAGTTCTTGCAATCTACTAGTGCGCGTCGCCCTTAGTTGTGTGAGTGACCATATCTATACACGCGTACATGGCTCGCTCGCTACTGACTGCTCCGTCGGGTACGCACACTAACGACAATGTCTATTCACATTTCCAACTACAAATAAAGGCGACGCGCACTCTTAGATTGCAAGAACTATACTAGGTTGTCTAGGTACTGCTGGACTGTTGCTAAAGTTTCAAAAATATTTTGATAAAGTTTTTGCTCATTACCAAAACTGTTTTGTACAAATACGAAAATTTCTCTCAAGTTACTCGAAAATTTAGTGTTCACTAAGTGTTTAAGTTACTTACTTAATAATTGATTTACGGTAATCGTATCTACGATTTAACGATAACTTTAATGAAATTTTCATATAAACCCCATACATTTTCCCTAAAACCGGTCATTATATTAAAGTTAGCGATTATTAAATCTCTCTGATTGCGGCCCATAAACAATAAAACGGTTTACTTATCTAGCTAAACGTAAACTCATTTACAGAATCGCTTCAGCCACATAAAAGTTTGCTCGAAAAAAAAACAACCCAATTTTATAGCGGTTCTCCCTTTAATTAGTTTTGTAGCGCTCTCTACAGTTCTAAGGTCCGCCCGAACGCGCGATTTGGCGGCTACACCGCGAGATCATAAGTACCTATAAGGTACATAATATGTAAATGACAGAGAGCACCGCTATTTAAATTAATCGATGTGCGGGCTCTACACTTATGGCGCTAATTGCGGCCGCGATTCACGGATTTTACGCGCCGTGAATACGATGCGAACAATATATACGAAGCCGCGAAGCGCGAACGCGAATCCGCAAAACCCTCCATACTCGCGGTTCGCGGCCTTCGCGGACTTTCGCGCCGCGAGTGTAGAGCCCGCATTGCATACAACTGATTTCGCGGTGTACCGTCCAAACAGCTCGTTCGCGCAAACGCATATAAATCAAGCCATAATGGTGGTGTAATTCTTCTTTCTGGTTACATGTAGCTGAAATTTAGCCGTTCAAGTGTGAAAATGTAACGGACAAACAGACAGACGGACAAACTTTCGGATTATGTCATATGTATATTATGTACTCGGGCAGGCCGAAGTCCACGTGATTGATTTCAGCTGTAGTATACACAGGGTTTTACAAAACTAAGGGTCAATTCAGACCGCAACGCGACCCGAAGATATGCATTTCTAAATTTGTTTGGATTTGACAGATTTTAGTTGGGTACGAGACGTCTTGCAAATCTGTCAAATTACGTTGCGGTCTGAATTGACCCTTGATGATAATACTGTGTCACTGCCACTGACCTCTATAATTCACTGGTGGACTGGCTATGCCGTACAAAATGACAGCTATTTCTTGTGCCGATTTGAAGCGCCGCGGTGAGTGTACTGTGAACTAATTACATAGAAAATTGCAACCGCCATAAATTGCAAAATAGTAGTTCCAAGTACACTCACTACTACTTTCACATAGACGTCAGTGCCAAAATGGCGACTAGTTAATGGAATCAGGCGTTACTATGCGGAAATCCATAGCTTAAAATTTAGTTTGTTATTATTTTTAGCAATATTCCGCGAAATAAACTTCCACCTTTAAGTAAGTGAGGTAAGTAAGGAAGTAAGTGAGCATAGGCATGCGTACAGCACCTCCCTCCTCCCACACTGCCTATGCGTACACTCGCATGCAAAAACTTGCAAACACCACCACCACACAAGCAATAATGTTAGCAAATCCGTGCAAGGCCCCTCACCACCATGCAGGTTGAAAACCTCGAGGTTTTCAACCTGCATGGTGGTGAGGGGCCTCGAGGTTTTCAACCTGCATGGTGGTGAGGGGCCTTGCACGGATTTGCCAACATTATTGCTTGTGTGGTGGTGGTGTTTGCAAGTTTTTGCATGCGAGTGTACGCATAGGCAGTGTGGGAGGAGGGAGGTGCTGTACGCATGCCTATGCGTGCACTCACTCATTTACTTAAAGGTGGAAGTTTATTTCGCGGAATATTGCTAAAAATAATAACAAACTAAATTTTAAAATGGCGACTTCCAAATAGGAACATTTTATTGATAGCGGTCGCCAGTCCAGTGTATTATAGAGGTCAGTGGTCACATGGGGCGCTTGCCCATACAAATCATTAAAAAAATTTGCTCTCTCAGCGCTGCTACTACAGGCAACCTACACACAACAAAAAGTATTATCACTTTGTTATGTTACAGTTTACACTCAGTAAAAACTGGCCATTTAGCCAAAACTTTTTTGTTATCGCTTCCATATAGGTAGAATCGCCAACCAAAATGTATTGAATTGACATAAGCGTTCGTTAATATGACGTTGACGTTCGACTCATCTTATGTCAATTTCATACATTTTGATCGGCGATTCTATAACGAAACGATAACGAAAAAATCTTGTCTCACCCCCCTGACGCACTTAAAAAACTTCGATAGCGCGATGCAGAATCGTGGCGCTAATTATGTGTGTACACAATATAATTAGCGCCACGATTCTGCACCACAGATATTCGTACAGATTCGAGCTTAAAATAATACGTCGGCCGTGACTTCCCGGCAATTCTATTTCGGAAATGTTTCTCCATTCGGAAAGGCTTAAAATACGAGAGGCTGATGTGCAAATACATAAATAATACGGGGTTAACCTTTTTAGGCCTTTTTGAATATTTTAACACCGCGAAGCGTTAATACCTTATGAGTGACGACTTTCCACCGCCTTTTTTATGATTGCCGCCATTTTTTGGCAGTTTTAAATACCTTAATAGTATAGTTGACGACCTCCGTGGCGCAGTGGTGAGCGCGTTGGTAGCTCAAGCCGGAGGTCGCGGGTTCGAGTCCCGCCGACGGAACAAAAAGTTTATAAAGTTCCTGGGTCATGAATATGTATTAAATATATGTATCATATAATAAAAATCTTAAATATATGTATAGTAAGTATAAAAGTATTAAATATATTTCCGTTGTCTGGTACCAGTAACACAAGTCCTTCAGGTACTTACCACGGGGCCAGACTGACGTGGTTTGAAGCGTCCATAGATATTATTATATTCTCGTATGACAAGGCCGATGGATATGGTCGGTCTTATTGCAGGCCATCCTGAGTGCTTATGACCCATGAGCCAGACAGCGGCAGCCACTACTTCATCATATTTATTCCATTACTTAATATTATAAATGCGAAAGCGTGTCTGTCTGTCTGTCTGTCTGTTACTTCTTCACGCTCAAACCGCTGAACCAATTTTGCTGACATTTGGCATGAAGATACTTTGAGTCCCAGGAAGGGACATAGGAAACCTTTTGACCCGGAAAAATGTACGGTTCCCGCGGGCGGGCGTCATCTAGTATTTATATAAAAGCTGAAATTTTGCCTGTAAATTACCCTATAGAGGTAAGAACGACAAGCAACTACGGAGTTTCTGTAGGAGGTACCCAGTTCTGAAGGTCTACCCAGGTAACACAAACGCTGTATAAGATTTTACTTATATGGCTTCATGTCATATAAAAGTTTTGTATCCGCGATTTATAAAACAAACGGTCGGGTATGGACAAAACTTTATAACACATTCAGTCCTACACGTGTTGTCCTTTGAATAATTAATTTTCGTTAATTAATCATTGGAATGTAGCTATTTTAATTGTCTTCAGCTGTATTTTCAAATATAGATTTATTGTTGCTATAATAAGCTGTAAAATATTTTTAATTTGACGATGAAATATTATTCAGAATCTATAAATAATAATCGGCCAAGTGCGAGCCGGACTCGGGTTCCGTACCGTTTTAAAGCGAAAAAATTGTGTTTTTGTATGAGAGCCCCCCTTAATGATTTGATTTATTTTAATTTTATTATTAAATATTAAATTACAAATGAAATGTGCCAATGTGGATTACGAGCAAATAAACGCACGCAACGCACCTGCAGCTCTTCTGATGTTGCGAATATCCATGGGCGACGGTAGTTGCTTTCCATCGGGTGACCCGTTTGCTCGTTTGCCCCCTTTTTTATATTAAAAAAAAACAAAAAAATCATGTTTGTTGTATAGTAGCCTCCCTTAAATAATAACTTTATTTTGTTTTTAGTATTTGTTGTTATAGCGGCAACAGATATACACAATCCGTGAAAATTTCAACTCTCTAGCTATTACCGTTCTTGAGTTACAGCCTGGAGACAGACAGACAGACGGATGGACATCGAAGTCTCAGTAATAGGGTCCCGTTTTTACCCTTTGGGTACGGAACTCTAAAAACGATTTTTTTATTTGTAATTAAGTCTTAATAAAACCCAAGATCGGCTAAACTGATTTGACTAATTTTAGTCTTGAAATATTCGTTGTCCATGGAAGTAATATTAGGGGGAAATGATACGAACATCACCGGATAGTTGTTAATATATTTAAATTTTTATTGTAATGTGTATTAGAAAATAGCTACAGTTACATTAAAATTAGCATTAAGTATATTTTTTACATGACTCTAGTTTTACCCTTATATTCAAAAGTAGTAAACTTTTGTTGGAGCAACTTTACATCTTTTAACTCTAGAGACCATAATATATCAAGGATATAGCTGGATCAATTCAGACCGCAACTCGACGCGTAGATGCATTTCTAAATTTCTATGGATTTGACAGATTTCAATTGCGCGAGACGTCTTGCAAATCTGTTAAATCCATACTTTAGAAATATGCATCTACGCGTCGCGTTTTGGTCTGAATTGACCCTAAAAATGCCTGCAAAAGTTTACTCGAAAAGTGTTCAGCGATTCGCGATTTTCTAAAAATAGCCCGAGCGTTTTTCAGTACGCATGTCAGTTCAGTGACTGAAACGACACCGACGGAGGCACCCGCTCCGCCCGCCGCGCGAAAGTTTACGAAAGTGTAAGGTGCTGGTGCAAGTGTCAGTGCAAGTGTTAAAGTGTACACTTCAGGTGAGTCTGCACTTACGATTTTCCATTCGAAATTTTCCACGAAACTTGTTAAAAAAACTTTTCGGAAAGAAAACTTTTTGACGCGTTTTGATTAAACTTTTATTTCACCTACCCCACCACAGCAAAATCTTGCAATAAAATAAGGGTGATAATTCAGATTTTATTTTTTTAATATTTTAATATATTATATTAAATTAAGTAAGTTTAATAGTTGTAGCAGGAGATCGGTCATCTTGGCGTTCATTGAGAGAGGCCTATGTCCAGCAGTGGACGAATATAGGCTGATAATATGATGATGATGATGATGAAGTTTAGTTATATTGAAATTACTGTTTCAACTACCAAGTACAACCCATGTTTAAACACGTTTCTTAAACAGGTGTAATTTTTTCCGTAAAGTCCCTTGATATAATATTAACAAAATTTGTTCACACGAAAATCGTTTTTAAAAGACTTAAAAAAATTATAAAGTTATAATAATATTATATTCGAGTTAATTTGCGAAATAATAATAATAATAATAATTTGTTATTAATGCTATGTACACCGTAGTTGTCGTATGCATTAGATATAATACAAATTGTTATTTTAGTTTTAAGTAAAAAATGTATGGGATGTGGTTGTACTTTATTAATAAATAATAATAATAAAATAAATTGAATAAAACACACCTTTTGATGAAGTGGATACCTAACATTTTCATAAGGGCTATTTATCAACTTTCCCTTCATAAGCCGGATAATATATCTGGCTATACAATTAAAACCTACATTTTATAATTTAAAATGATTTCCCGGCCTAAAGCCTCCATTTTAAAACATTTTTTTTAATTGTTAGACACTAATTCTGCATCCACTTCCATCTTCAAAATATGAGTAATAAAGCTGCTTATGCTGCCTGATTCGGTTATTCTATAATGCCACTATTATATGTTTTTGAAGTTTCAATAATTTTTGAATCTATAAAGAATGACTTTAAATAAAATAAATTTTGTAAGTCTCGCTAAAGCCCCGATAATGGTTGAATCGATTTGGCTAAATAGTCTTGAAATATTCGTGGAAGTCGACCAGGGAAGGTTCATAATATTATTATTAGGAGGAAAGTGATGCAAAGTTCAGATTGTCATAATAATATATTTAGTAGTGTTTTAATTTTTTTATACGCCCGACAGAAAAAAAAAAACTTTTTGCCTCAGCGACACCCGTTTAGACTGTTACTTTGATAAAGATTATAGCGCGGAAACCGCTCATTTCCGCCAATAAAGACTTTGAATTATCCTATCCTTTCCCGAGACTCAAAAAATCTCTTTGCCAAATTTTAACAAAATTGGTTCAGTGGCTTGAACAAGAAAAAGACAGACATAAAATAAATATGCGACGGTGTAGCTCTGTATATCAGCTGTTACCTCTTCATGTTTATACCATTTGATGCTGATTCTTTGAGTCCTGGGAAAGGAGTCAGAAGATAGGATAGTTTTTATCCCGGAAAAAGGTACGGTTCCCGCGCAATAAACGAATTTCTGCGGAACGGAGCATCATCTAGTATTTTATAAACGCTTCATTGAATAACAATTAGTTCTGTTATTTAGGCGATGACCACAGTTACAAAGACAACAATAAATTAATGTTTATATCTTTCATTTTCATATCGAAATCAGGTAAAAATAGTTTAGGAGATGCGACGGACCTAACACGCTTTACATGTACAAAAATTTTACCCCTCCTTGGCTGTATTGTAGGGTAAAAATCTTAAATTCAATTATATGAAAGGGCGCTTGAACATAATAAGCAGAGGGTACACCTGATTATAAGCCTTCTGTGTGAGCTATAAAACTTCTAGAAGTATTGCCACAATGCAACAAATTATGCAGTAGAGCGACAATGGAGCGCGAGTTTTAGCCCAAATCTGGCATACTAACATAATATGAGGGTGATTTAAGTTATGCTTAGAGTCAATGCATACCGCTACGCGACGCATAGATGCATTTCTAAATTTGTACTGAATTTACAGATTTCGTGAGCGTGAGACGTCTTGCGAATCTGTCAAATCCATACAAATGTATGCCGCGCCGCGCCTCGCCTCGCCTCGTCGCGTTGCGGTCTGAATTGACCCTCAGGGTTGATTCAGACCGAAACATTCAGTTCATATTTTGTATGGATTTGACAGATTTCAATTACGTGAGACGTCTTGCGTATCTGTCAAATCTACATAAATTTAGAAATGCATCTACGCATCGCGTTGCGGATAAACCTTTAGAGAGCAGAATAGCGTAGTATCTACGCGTCGCACGCGCCAAATTTGTATTTTTGTTGACTGATATTCATTTCATTAACACATCTTCTACTATATATATTTTGAAATATTGTGGAGAAGGTAAAGAATATGATGTAGGTAGTAAAAGAGTTTCAGTGCTTTCGTATTGCCAAGGAAAGGGATATAAAATTAATATTGCAAGAAGATACTTTTTTATCTAATTACGGAAAAGCCAGGAATTATTAAAAAAAAAAGCTTAGACAGAGTAGACAGAATGATAGAGTATGCCGACTTAGAACTGATGTTGCTAGGGTCGTTAGTTCGTTACCTACAAATTTAGTTGTTTATATTTTGGCTTGTAGATTTTGGCACATGCAAAGAAAACTGTCAGAATTCAATTTCAAAATCTTATTATTAAAAATAAATTATATCAGCCAGCGTGCCAGCCTTTAACTTATCCTGGCGAAACCCGAAAGAAATGACAGATCTTAATACTAGTCCGTCTCTTACAGCCGCACTCAGAGTCGTTCATTAAATCATCATTTAAAAAATTAAAATTATCCGCTGCCCATACAAACCGCAACACTAAATGCTCATTAAACATGAAATTCCCTCTCAGAGTCAGTTAATGATAAATTAACACCTCAAAATGGCGATTAAATTTAAATACAGAAGAAGCACCATTTAACTCGATTGAGTCGCTAATCGTGTATTTTGCTGTCAAAGAGGTATGACATAGGTAGAGATTTTTTTTAAAATTTGTCCCGGTCGGGACAGACAAAGGGAGCGTTGCCCATACAGCCATTTCTATGTTTTCTCTATATAATGAATGATAGTGAAGGCCGAAGCCAATTCTATGACATAGAGAAATATAATACACGGGGGGCATGATCTTCTTCTTCTTCTTGTTTATATGATTTTATTTATAGTTTGTCAAAAAAGAGTACCGTACACACACTACGCAATTTTTAAATCATATTGTAACAAAATATACGAAAACCTTATTCAATCGAGTTCAAAATGTGCAAGGGAAATAATATTTAAAGTGTATCTAAGGGTTCTCTATGGAAATACAAAGAGAAAAAACCACCTTTTGAGCGTGATTACGTTTAGAAAATTTTGTTCTGTGTCTACTCTTTTTTCACAGACTGTAGTCGTGTTCGTTTCATTTTTCAATGCACATTACGCATGCTCAAAGTTGAAAATTAGTGTCAGTGTCATGTTCTAAAATCTGACAGAAATTTTTAATATTTTAGAAAATGACACTCAATTATTATGAAGTTGACAGTACTTGACCGTCAGCTGCCAAACTGCGAAAAAAGCCGCGCATGCGTAGTTGAAAAATGAAACGAACACGGCTTTCTAGTCTTGGAAAGTCAAGCCGTGTTCGATTCATTTTTTTTTTTTGGGCGTGAGTCGTGACTGCGGCCGTTAGAGTCGGTCATTAAAAAAAAAGCGCTGAACATCATTTAACAAATTGAAATTTAATGCTTTCATTACAGATACCTCTCAGAGACAAAATTAATTGACTGATTAATTTCTGTCCCCTATAAATAATTCTTACTATGACGTAGTTTGTTCCGTGTTCATACGCCGCTCCATAGCGGCCTTTAAATTATTAATCTGTGATAGCGGCAAGAAGAAGGAAAAAGTAGAAATAGTAGTAGGTATCTAGTAATTTTTATTTTGTTTTTGGTTGGCGAATTTAACATAATAATATATTTTAACATAATACATTTCAACAGGATTTCATTGGTCAGTATATACTATATATAAATAAACTATAAAGTACTTACTTATAATGTTTTGTACCAGTTTCAATTCTTATCACGTCATACTTTTATTTTAGTTAACAATGCAAGAAGACAAGAAGAAGTAAAAATTTACAAAGTTTGCAGTGCTAGACAGAATCAATATAGAAAAAAATAACAAGAAATCAAATTATCTGATGCAGCTCGCTTCAACTCCCGTACTTGGCCCAAGTGGGCCGCGATAACAATTGAAAGGCTATTGTGTCTGGCTTTGCTGCGATCAAATGAATAATAAAATACTTATATACTACTAAAATAATTTCATTCTTTCCTACCTTTCACCGTACCTACCTACTACAGTTATATAACAAACATAAAAGGTGTTAGAAAAAAACATGTTTTATATTGTTTTTATAATAGCACAATATAATAATTCTGTCTACTCTGATACTAGGTATTTAAGTATTTATTGCAACATTTGAAGTTTCTATGTTTTACAATTTGGATTGTGTGAATAAAGTGTCTTATGTCTACTATTACCTACCATTTTAATATAAGAAAACCATTTGCTATTAGGAATTATTCATAACAATATTGTAACTATATAGTAAACATACTTAAATTTCAATACCGTAATTACACAATTTGGTGACAATGTTCATACTTCTTTGTAGGTACAATATCTAGTTTGTATGGAAGTGACTATAGGTACTTTTCATGTGAAATACTTCTAATTTATTAGCAAGAAAAGGTAAAAACAGCTGTACTAAGTAACTACTAACTAGACATGTATTGCAAGAAAATGCTTTAGTACTATCACAGTTATGAAGTTCTATGTTTACTGTGGCATTATCTAATATTATTATTATTTATTATTAACACTTCAAGTAAATTTTATTTTTATCTTAATTTAATCTTTTGAAAAATTAAAACTAAAAAAATTCCAAGAATAACCTCAAACTTGAACATCAAACTCTGCAATTAGCGATTTTTAATTGTCATCTCTGAGAGGGACATTTCATGTTAAATGAGCATTAAGTCTTAATTGACGTCTCTGAGTGCGGCGGTTAGTAGTCGAAGTTCTGGTAGTTATGTCTATTGTGGCTTAGATCACGCAAGAAGTGAACATTTGGAAAAAAAAATCCAATAGCAGACGACGTTTCACGTTACAATATACATGATATTATACCTATCTGTGATTGGCAAAATAAAGGCTATAATAATACCGGCCAATGGGCATTGTCCAAAAAAAATCACATGTACTTTTTATATTTTTTTTCGTTAGAATAGGGTATTTTAAGAATATAAATTAAATAATTTTGAAATTCATTGGCTAGTTTTTTCTCAATAAATTTTTAAAGTTTCGCTGTGACGTCATCATCGGCGGCCAATTGACCTCTGCAGTATGCTTTTTTTCTTTCAATCTTATTTATAATGGCTGGTTCGTCAAATATAAGTTATCATTATGTGAAAGCTGATACGAGAAGCTTACCAAAAGTTCGAAACGTAATGTTGGTCGAATTTATTGCTAATTTAACGCCATTGAAGGTCAAACTAAGGTTAAACATATTTGTTCAAAAATATAAGTAACTAATGGGTATTTTTTTCGTTTATATACAGAAAAGCAATCACTGACCTTATTCCTCGAAATGTTTTTGTAATGAGCAAAATTAAAAAAAAATGGACAGTCACTAGTCAGACTTGCACATGAAGGGTTTGAAGGGTTTCATACCGTAAAACGGCAATTTTTGTGTGGAAGCTCGCCGCAAATATTTATTTTAATTTGTTTTCTGTGAAAATTTTAACTAACTGGCTATTGCCGTTCTGGAGACAGACAAACGGAATAGACACAGTCTTAGTAGTAGCGCCGCGTTTTTACTCTATGGGAAAAAAAAACCCTAAAAATATTCGTTCTCGAACTCTGTACAACAATGAACGAACACAAACACATCCTAAATTATTATAACTTCTTTTTTTTACACCCTGTATAAGCGTCTAAACACACTAGGCCGAAGTTCCGTGGCGGAAATTCCGCATGATCACGTCAGCAATGTCAAACTCATTTATTATAATGCGACGAAATTTCAGCATGTTGTGTCATCGATAATTTAAAATACATTGCAGGCGGAATAATGCAGAAATTCCGCCGCGGAACTTCAGCATAGTGTGTTTAGACACTAAGGGCCTGTTTCACCGCTTCCTGATAAGGCTATCCACCACTTAATTTGACAGATGGAGTATGGAAAATCTGTCAAATAACCCTAACGGGCACCTTATCAGGAAGCGGTGAAACAGGCCATAAGTTTAGAAAATGATAGATCGACGAATACTTTTAAGACAAAACTGATTTCGCCTATGAGGAAATGCAAAAGTATTATAATTAATTTAATTTACAAAACAAGTAATAAAAAAGTTCACATACAAATCACAATGATTGGACAATGCGATGTTCTCACGCGTTTTGATTTATAATATTAGTTGTGTTCACAAAATAAATATGCAAGATGAATTGTGCAGAATTTCATTTAAGGTTACGTTGCCAAGTTCCATACTATGTATACACTGGACAGTAATAGCGATGTCCATTGAGTAGTATGAAATCTAGATGACCTGATGAACTTCCTGTGACTTTTCTGCTAATGTAAACCTTCCGTGGATTTCACGAATATTTCAAGACTAAAATTATCCAAATAAGTTCAGCCGTTCTCGAGTCTTAGCGAGATTTACAAAATTTTAAATTCATTTATTTTTATAAGATAATTGCAGTCGTTGCTAATTAACCAATAATAGAGCAATATACAAGATTATCTTCGTTCGCGGATTCTTGGAAATCTATTGTTATTCTATTGTTGTCGCGGTCGCCGGTGTCCTTATGGGGGTTGATAATCATAATCATAATCATAATCGTAATATCTTTATTTGCTCGAAATGTGGTTAAAAAAAGATGACAAAAGTAAGGTACAGTTCCGCACAATTCGCTAATAAATTCTTAGCATGCAAATTTTCATTTCTCATATTATTTCAAAATAATAAAATAGTATTAAATATAAACAGTAAGAAAAAAATAACAGTAGTAACCAAAATAAAATAATTAAGTAAAATAACATATAAGGAAATCTAATTGAAATGGTTTAGTGCTAAGTGTCAGTACTAATTAATTCATCTTATGATACAATATAATAATTAATAATAAAATGTTTTAATATATTTTTTTCATTATCATCATCTAAAATGTCCTCAGATACAACATACAACGGTCTACAGGTTGAATTAATTAATTGTTAATTAATTGATAGGTTAATGTATTTTCATATTTTAAATAACTTTATATTTTTCACATTTTTTACCTTAACCCTAAGTATTAAAAAAAAACCATTTGCATATTTTATAACGCTAACCTTTTCAAGACATTTGATAAGAAATGACAAAAAATAAGTTAAAAGTTGGCTTGTCTGTTTTACGGTTAAATCTTTTGTTTGTATAGAATAACTTGCTCTTTTGAAATGTGCCATTATTGGAACAAAACCCCTAAGGGTCAATTCAGACCGCAACGCGACGCGTAGATGCATTATTTCTAAATTTGTATGGATTTGACACATTTGCAAGACATCTCACGTAATTGAAATCTGTCAATTCAACACAAATTTAGAAATGCATCTACGCGTCGCCTTGCGGTCTGAATCGACCCTAAGCTTACTAAATAATATAGAGGTTATTAAAATCAAAATCCCTAACTTTATTAAGTACTAAATAATCCAATCATCTATCTACATTAATAGGCATTAGCTATTGCCTAGGTTATCGCGTAATTACTAGCTAGCTTGATTGAAGACCGAGCATAATCTCAGGTTTCAATGTAACCGTCAGACTTAGCTGACTAGCTCTACCATGAGTTTAAAGCTATAATGTTTGTCGATACTCGATACCGATTAAGTACGTAAATTTTTTGTATGGTGATTTTAGTTCCTCAAGTGATCGCTAGAGGCGCTGTAGTATTCTTAATGTCAGCTAGGAGGTCATATTTCCTCGCTCGTACGAGCAGTTGCTCGAACTTCAGGCATCGTACATTTTGCCGAGATAAAATTAATAATAAATTATTAAGTTATTGTAGGTATAGCTTTTATCGCGGGCTTTGAGCGCAGCGACCAAATCAAGAAATTCCGTAATGAAAATAATCCTAACACCACCGACCGACAAAGTGCGGCGGCGTCGTTTCAGTTCGGCAGACTTCGCCACGGTGTTTGTGCGCATGCGCCATGCAGTGACTAGACGTCGTATTCGTGTATACTATAGGTTCTAACTACAATAGCTTTACCGTGGCAGTTCCCGATTGCCCTGCGTATTCCTTTTTTTTTTTGACGTGACAACGTCTTTTAATTCGATATATATTCGCAATATGCGGCGTTACCTCGCTCTGAGGCGTTCCATTTAAGGCTATGACGTTGTCACGTTCAACCACAGATCTAGATCTTATTTCTGTGCGTTCAACTATCGTCAGTAAACCGACTTATTTATTTATTTATTTATTTATAAAGTACAACCACATCGCATACATTTTTTACTTAAAACTAAAATAACAATTTGTATTATATCCAATGCATACGACAACTACGGTGTACATAGCATTAATAACAATATGAAATTATTATTCATAAAAATTTAAATAAAATAATATAAACTTAAACAAATGAGTCTCTTAATTTTTTTAATTTTTTCGTAAAAACATAATATTTATCATGGTACACATCAAGATCATTAACACTATTTATTTTATTATATTGAGCAAATATTTTAGTCATCGGAGATTGTAACCCAAGATTGGTTTTGCAGGGAGGAATATAAAATGTCTTAGTTATTTTATTTCTAGGATATTTGTATGGTACGTTTAAAGTTATACGATCATGTAGACTGTTACATACGACCTTACCGTGGATAATTTTATGCAGAAAGCATAAGTCCAGTAATATTCTTCTATTCCGTAAGGTGACCATATTGAATTTATTCAAACGTTGCTCGTATGGTTGCCTATGTGAAAATCCGCTACTGCCGTAAGCTAGGTATCTGGTAAAAGCCCGCTGAATGTTTTCGATCCTTTGAGAATGCACTACGTAATATGGACTCCAGACTATGCTACCATACTCAAGTTGGCTTCGGACGAGAGCGTTATATAACATAATTTTAGTTTTGGGTTGTTTAAAATTTTTAGAGTTTCTCTTAACAAAGCCGAGCATACGAGCGGATTTTGCTACAATGTTATCATAATGTTTGATGAATTTTAATTTGTTATCTAAGATTACACCGAGATCTTTAATTTCATCAACCTCTTTTACAGTAGAGCCATCAATTTTATACTCGGAAACTAGTGGTTTTATTTTTCGTGAAAATTTTATATGGAAACATTTATTAACGTTGAGCATCATGTTATTAGAGTCACACCAAGATTTTATTTCGTTTAGATCTTTTTGGACCAAAGCAACGTCACTACTATTTTTTATAATTTTATATATTTTCAAGTCATCTGCATATAAAGATTTCAGACAGTATTTTATTCGGGATGTAATATCATTAATAAATAGTAAAAATAGCTTTGGACCCAAATGGGAACCTTGTGGAACGCCTGACTCTGCGCAATACGTATGCGACTCAAACCCATTTACAACTACATTTTGCGGTCGATTCAGGAGATATGATTTAAACCATTCTAAGAGAGAACCCGTGAAGCCAAAATTCCTGAGTTTTTGTATTAGCTGACGATTACAGACAACCGAGTTTGAGTCGAGTTCGAGTCCGAGTCGAGTTCGAGTCGAGTTTGAGTCGAGTTCGAGTCGAGTTCGAGTCGAGTTCGAGTCGAGTTCGAGTCGAGTTCGAGTCGAGTTCGAGTCGAGTTCGAGTCGAGTTCGAGTCGAGTTCGAGTCGAGTTCGAGTCGAGTTCGAGTCGAGTTCGAGTCGAGTTCGAGTCGAGTTCGAGTCGAGTTCGAGTCGAGTTCGAGTCGAGTTCGAGTCGAGTTCGAGTCGAGTTCGAGTCGAGTTCGAGTCGAGTTCGAGTCGAGTTCGAGTCGAGTTCGAGTCGAGTTCGAGTCGAGTTCGAGTCGAGTTCGAGTCGAGTTCGAGTCGAGTTCGAGTCGAGTCGAGTTCGAGTCGAGTTTGAGTCGAGTTCGAGTCGAGTTCGAGTCGAGTTCGAGTCGAGTTCGAGTCGAGTTCGAGTCGAGTTCGAGTCGAGTTCGAGTCGAGTTCGAGTCGAGTTCGAGTTCGAGTTCGAGTTCGAGTTCGACACAAAACACTACTCTCCAACCGTCTTTTTTGAAATATCATTAAACAATTCATTCAAAGGCAAAACATACATTTTTTGGGAGCCCGTCAAAAGTGATACTTCTTAAAAAGGTACCGCCACTTAAAAAGTTTGAGAACAGCTGCAGCTGGTATAGAAGATACAACCAAATCTTTTCTATTTACAATAATAGTTTAGATAACTCTAGAAATTGTAGAAATTATTGTAATCAGAATGTCCGAAACTTGTTGCTTTTAATACCGCTGGGGGACATGAAAGCTTATAGGTCATAAGCGCGCCGTTACAGCCTCTTATCTGAGAGCTTTTAGTGCTATTCTAAAGTACTAATACTTAGTGCATACTGCGCAGTCTATCTTGTTATATATATATATATATATATATATATATATATATATATATATATATATATATATATATATATATATATATATATGTTACAGCCAAAGTAATAAATTTGGATATTATATATATTATCTAGCCATTATTTATAATGTCTACTCAATTTAGATAAAGTGATAAATGACACAGAATTAATCACATTAACTAGCAATTTTATATAATATCTTCAAAGACTTGGATAATGTAATAAAACAGGTAGGTAAAGATTATAAAATTATATTTCAATTTGCTTTAAGCATACCTAACTATAATATGTGTAGCATTATTATACTGTTATTTAACATGTAACAATTATTATAAAGTTTATTTTAAGAATTAAAATAACATTGCCATAGGTAATATTATTAAGCTACGTTAATTAATATTGTTTGAAAGTTATTCAACTTTTAATGTATAAAGTAGATTTAAAGCTCACTAGCCATAAAAAAAAAGAAAAAAAAATCATGCACAAAGGGTTCTGTACTATTATAGAGTGGACCTGGATTGTAAACCTTAATTATTATTAATTTTATTATGAATTACTAGCTGTTGCCCGCAACTTCGTTCGCGTTAACATAGTATAATAACAAAGATGAATAGTTTTCCCCTTTTGTGGTTCCTTATACAAAGGGTAAAAACGGGACCCTATTTAAGCAAACGTCAAACGCAAACGTCAATAAACTTTCATGTTTCTAACTCAAAAAATTACGGACTTTCATTCAAACTTTCAACACCAATTTAGCTCTTTGGGGGTAGAATTTCCAAAAACAATTTTATATAAGTACCTATCCATTTGTAACCAGCGGTCCATAAATAAACTTTCATGTTTCTAACTTAAGAAATGATGGACTTTCATTTAAACTTTCCCTTTTCACCCCCTTGGGGGTAGAATTTCCAAAAACGCTCAACTTTCTTTTAATCAGTAGCTCAAGAAATGACCGTGGAAATGACGGACATTCATTCAAACTTTCAACCCCTATTTCACCCCCTTCGGGGCAAAAATTTCAAAATTCCTTCCTTAGTGGGTGTCTACTCAATAAAACAACCCTACTCACCAAATTTCGTGGCTGTAACTTTAACCGATGATGAATCAGTCATTTAGTCAGTCATTTAGGACATGTAATTTTATAAGTATAGATTAAATTGTAAATACAACTAAGTATTTTGTGAATATTTCAAGTGCCTACCTGTTGCCATTTTTGATTACGAGCAAAAATGGCAGTCCCTTTAATATTAATTTATTTTGTTTTTAGTATTTCTTGTTATAGCGGCAGCAGAAATACACAATCTGTGAAAATTCCAGTAGTCTAGCTATAGCGGTTCTTAAGATACAGCCTGGAGATAGACAGACAGACGGACAAATGGAAAGACATCGAAGTCTCAGTAATAGGGTCCCGTTTTTACCCTTTGGGTACGGAGCCCTAAAAATACAGAGATCAATACACATATTTGGTATCACTCTTTAAAGACTAAAATAATAAAATATTTAAAATGAACTGACATTATATGACTGGGTTATAAGTATAATTTATTCTTACAAATAAGGAGGGGTGATAAGTCTGTTATACCGTATTTTATTACTTTGGCTAACTTCGACCATCTATTATGAATAACATCCGGATAAAGTGATTAATTAATCACATTGACTAGTCAATTAAGATATTATATAATATAATCACCAGTCATTATGTATAATAGCTATTTAATCACTATGACTGTAACATATATATAAAAATGGATTTTCAAATGTGTTAATCGCGCTAAAACTCGAAAACGGCTGAACGGGTTGGGCTGATTTTAGTCTTGAAATATTTGTGGAAGACCACGGAAGGTTTATATTAGTGGCTAAGTGATACGAAGTTCTCCGGGATATCTATAGTCTTATAAAGTAACTAGCTGTCCCGGCAAACGTTTCTTTGCCATATTAAGTATATAAAGAAATTTTTTTTAATTTGATCGTAGCGCTAACTGTCGGGACAGACTAAAATTAAAATTCGAAATTTTCTTGAGTCGCATTGTTCATTGCCAAACTCCTTCGAACCCAACTGCGAAGTACCTGAAGGACTTGTGTTACAGGTACCAGACAACGGAAATATATTTAATACTTTTATACTATACACATATTAAGTATATCATACTCATATTTAATACACATCCAGACCCAGGAACATTGAAAAATTTTTGTTCCGTCAACGGGATTCAAACTCGCGACCCCCGGCTTGCGCTGCCAACGCGCCACCAACTGAGCCACAGAGTGACAGAGGTCGTCCTATGACATAATTATTATGTCATAGGACGACCTCTGTGGCTCAAGGCTGCTCAACCCTAGGCCCGCGGGCCACATTATGGCCCGCGAAAGAATTTTAAATGGCCCGCACAAGGAAGTTTTGAATATCCCACCAAACTGAGAAATACCGCCTAATTGGCTGCCGCGAAGAATAATATACAAATTTTCATAAATCCTATCTTAATCAGTTTGACTGACATAGTTAGTACAGTACCCGGCGATAAATATTGCACATCGACCTTTGGAAAGTGACAGTCGGCTAATTTCGGTTTTGTAGAGCGCTATCTCTTACGCACGAAATACAAAAAGTCCGGTATATATTAGGAGCTGTTAAAACAATTATGGTTTGCTTCTTTTGACAATTTTATTATTCTTTGTATAAAATACACCAAGTTTTCTATAAGTTATGGCTTTAGGTTCGGGTAAAATAAAATAAAAAAGGGTGTTCAAATTATGTTTACGTATTTAAAATTCTTTTGTAAAATTACAGCTGTAGCAAATTTAGGGGTGTTAACAACTCTAGATATATATTCTGAACTGGACGCGACTGCACTCTATTGAATTTGAACAACGACTGACATAATGTCAAATAGGTGTGTGCTACAAAGATAACGCTCTATGAAACCGAAATTAGCCGAATGTCTCTTTCCAAAGGTCGATGTGCAATATTTATTGCCGGGTACTGTAGTCTGATTAAAAAGTGCCATTTTCCTGCTGACACAAACCTGATCTCATTCACCGAAAATAATGATTTTGGTCTCATTCGATTCAGAATACCATCTAGAACATTCTATCAAAATTCCAAGAGGGCTGAAAAAAATGCAATAATTATAAACAATTAAGTAAACATAAAAAGAAGGGTTTGGATTTTTTAAATATTTCAAAAACTATTTAAGATAATCAAAATTTGAAAATAGATCCTTAAAGAAGAGGAAATTTCCTAAAAAAAATCTTACATCCTGGAACCTTACCAATAATCCTTATAGCTTTAAATGAGCGGCGAAAGTAACGGTAAAAACGCGTAGTTCGAGTTTCGCGTGAATTGCCGCAATCTGCCACGCGAACTAAAAAATATATTTTAACTGATTAAATATTAATATAAATAAATAAAAAATTGGGTACTAAGTAGACATATCAATAAACAATAATCCGTCAACAAAAAAATAAATTATCACAGTTTGTTTAAATGTTTTGCTTTTGTTCATTTGTTAATAGTCACCATTTTAATGTTAACATAAAAACGCTGATTATTTCTAAACAAGAAATCTAGAAATTTTTATTATTCTTTTGAGATAATCTTAAAAGGGTTCAGAAGAGATATCTGATGGAAAAATTCAATTATTTTGATTTTTCACTTTTTTATGAACAATTTAAGGAGTAAACTCCAGTCGTGCGTCGGAGCTGACACACTTTTGTACATTTTTTGTCGAAAAAGTGTCGTCGAAACCTCAAAATTCTTCAGAAGACTTTGCAGATTTCTGGAAATTAGTACCAAAAGAAGACTTTTCTGCAATAAGTGATGTAGCATTACAGTTTTTATGTAGTTTTGGATCAACATATTATTATGTCTGTGAAGAAGTGTTTTAAGACCTTAATTATGTTACTTAAAAATAAATACCGCACATCATTAACTGAGCAACATATTTCTGATTTGTTGCTACTGTCAACACCAGATTTATCACGGATCACCCAACATAAATAAATTGTTAAAAGATACAAGTACAACTGCAAAAATCTCAATAATATTAAAAAAATAAACTTATGTTTATACTAGATGACGCCCGCAACTTCGTTGCGCCAAAACTTGTTTATCGCGGCGGAACCGTACATTTTTCCGGGATAAAAAGTATCCTATGTCCTTTCCCGGGACTCAAAGTATCTTCATGCCAAATTTCAGCAAAATCGGTTCAGCGGTTTGGGCGTGAAGAGGTAACAGACAGACAGACAGATAGACCGACAGACAGACAGACAGACACACTTTCGCATTTATAATATTAGTATGTGAAAAGGGTGTAGTTGCTTTAGGGGTAGAGTTTCTGGTGGTTTGGTTTGTTGGTTGATGGTTGAGTTTATGGTTCACACGCGTGGTTATGTTAAAAGATTCAAAAACTGGTTTAACTATTTATTTGCTATTCACTACACTGGTTATCACTTATTAGTTAATTATTATGGTTTATGGTATACGAGCGTCTCGGACGGCGGACTGGTTGGTTGACGGTTAACAATTACTGTTCGACTACTACACGACGACTGTCGCTCGCGAACGCGAAAGCAATTAATGTAAGTAAGGTAAAATGCTGAATTTACAAATGTTCGGCGTACCTCGAACAGTATGGATAACCTATTGAAGTTTGATTGCAGTATTACATTTAATTAAGTCTAAGTTAATGGCCCGTTATAAATGTCGGAACCCCCCCTGTTAAATGGTTGAGCACCTTGACAGTGTCATAATACATCAGCATATCGATCTGTACGTCACAAATGGTATCGTAATAACCCTCATTACAGGTATATCTAGCATAGACCGTCTGACCATTATTGACCGTCGTCTAGATTTAGAAAGTAACTCCACCAAATTACTCGGCCGATTTGAAAACAATTTTTTTCGTATTACGGCGTTCGGATTATAGATTTCTTGGATTTGCGTCATAGCTCATAAAGTAAGTGATATGCTGATAATGACTACTGTATTTTTAACCGACTTCCGAAAAAACGAGGAGGTTATATGTTCGGCTGTGGATATATTTTTTTTATGTATGTTCAACGATTACTCCGCCGTTTGTGAACCGATTTTCAAAATTTTTGTTTTGTTGTATTAGGTTTCACTACAATTTGGTCCCATTTTCACGAAAGTGTTGACCTGATGATGGGATCCATGAGTAATCGAGGGAACTCCTCAAAATTCAAATGGAAACATATGGTTTTTTTGGTTTCATATGAAGTATTCCAGGCATATGTTACCAAAAAGTAAGATTTTGCACCAGGATATACCATGGTTCGAAGGTGGTGAACAGAACTCCTTACTCCTTATAGAAACAACGCCGAAACCCCCAAACATGTATCTAACATGTTTGGGGGTTTCGGCGTTGTTTTAAGAACTGAAAGCATATACTACTAAGCTAATTACATTAATCATCATCATCATCATCATCATCATCACCATTCCACCATACACCGTCACATTATGACCCTATTATAATTGGTAGGTATTTATCATAGTATTTTTAGATCAAAACGGATCACGGATGTCTTTAAACATTGTTCTGTAGAAAGTTAAGCTATTTTGAAAATTATTTTATTATTTAGACCTGATGATAAGGTCCATGAGTGATCGAGGGAACTCCTCAAAATTTATATGGTGATTTCGATTTTATGAGAAGTATCCTAAGCATATGCTACCATAAAGCAAAATTTTGCACTAAGATATACCTTGGTTCCGAAGGTGCTAAGAGAACTCCGGATTCCTTATAGATACAAGTTTGGGGGTTTCGGCTTTGGTTTAAGAACTCAAAGCATATTATGCTACTATGCAAGTTACATTCATCATCATCATCACCACTACCACCACACCATGAATTATTAAATCATAATTCTTAATTTGTCGAACTATTTCAAAAATTATATTGGTGTTATATTGTTATATCAAAGTAAATGATTCAAACTTGGTGATCAGGTTACCAAGTTAGCAATTTGATTATGAGATCTATGAATTATGATTTATGAGGTATGTCCGTATATAGGAAACTCCTTTTTATTGGGACAAAATAAATAGTTATATTAACGTTGTTTTAAGTAGTTTAAGCATAATATTATATGAACAATATTTATGTTAATTAATAGTGCTGTGATAGAAAGAAAGTCACTAAACAGAACTTTAGAGCCTTTAGAGATAGGCGCATGAAGATTAATTTTATCATTGCTTGATTAACGCCAAGCTTATATTATTAATTATAGAGTGATACGAGTATATTCTTGGATTGGATTCTTGCTTATGCAATTCTCTATTCCGAGAGGGCGCAAGGTATATTAACTTTATAGTTCTCATATCATAAATGTGTATCCTGGCTCCAAAGTCACTTAGTAGAACATATTAGTATTTACAGAAAGTCTTATAAATTACTTAAATTACTAAAAAGAGTGAAATTATTATTTTTAACAAAAAATTAAAACCGACTTCCAGAGTAAAAACAATAATTATTATTATAATGAACAAAAAAGTATGAAATAATTCTTACTATTAATAGTGCCTTATATAGAATACTCCTAAACCTCTATTATTTCTGTACACAATCTTCATAATTTTGAAGACGGTACCAGTCTTTAAAATTAAAAATATTTTGTCTAAGAACTCACCATTCTTAGCTGGTATCAACTTTAAAATAATGAAGATTGTGTACAGAAATAGTAGAGGTTTAGGAGTATTCTGCATAAGGCACTATTAATAGTAAGAATTATTTCATACTTTTTTGTTCATTATAATAATTATTATTGTTTTTACTCTGGAAGTCGGTTTTAATTTTTTGTTAAAAATAATAATTCAAGTAGGCTTTTTTACAATACTATATGACGCCCGCAACTCCGTTGCGACAAAATTCATTTATCGCGACTGAACCGTATATTAACCGGGTATCCTGTAGGCTGTATCCTTTCCCGGGACTCAAAGTATCTCCATACCAAGTTTCAGCAAGATCCAGTCTGCGTTTTGTGCGTGGAGAGGTGGCAGACTGACATAATAATTATTTCAATATTATTAGTATCGTCAATATTAGTAATGAAGTTAGGATTGTTTCGAGATCAAAAAACACTACAGTCACTGTTTTCTACCGTACAAAACACTACCGCAATTACTTTCTGTTCAGTCTGATAAGATATAATGTAAAGATAGATGGCGCCATTTTATGTCCACGTTCGAAGCCCTTACAACTTATCATAAATAACATTATAGATAACGAAATCCTTCGATACATCAAGTATGACGGATCGCCGTGCCGGGCCACGTTTCATCCCGCGGGTACATATTTCCTGATAAAGGGTACGCTCTTACTTCGATAACCCGAGTTACCCGAGAGCCAGCGACAGTAAAACTTTCCTCCATACTAATATTATAAATGCCAAAATGTGTCTGCTTGTTATCTCATCATAGTTCACGCCCAAACCGCTGAAGCGGTATGAATTTTCCTGGGTATGAAGATACTTTGAGTGCGGAAAGGATATAGATTACTTTTTGTCCCGGAAAAAGGTATACGAATCCCGTGCAATAAATGCATTTTGGCACAACGGAGCTGCGGGTGATAACTAGTCATTTTATAAAACCTGAAAGTTTACATGACCCCTATAATAGAGGTAAGTCGCAGTTTAGGAGTTCCAGCTCTGAAGGTCTACGTAATCTTCGCTAAAGTATGTACCTCAATTTTTTTATATTTTAATGAAACTCCATAGTTGCTGGTCGTTCTTACCTCTATAGGGTAATTAACAGGCAAAATTTCAGCTTTTATAAAATGATGACAGTCTTGGTGTCGCCGGCTCTTGGGTTATGAGTTTATGTTGCGGTGAAAGCCCAAAATTCGGACAATCTTCGGCCCGTGTCATCGAAATATTACTATGGAAGAATAACTATCAAGAATAGTTCCACAAAATGTATACCTTTTGTAGGCTCCGTACCCAAAGGGTAAAAACGGGACTCTATTACTAAGGCTTCTTGTCAGCCAGTCTCGTCTGTCCGTCTGTCTCCAGACTGTAGGTATCTTAAGAAATACTATAGCTAGACTTTTTACACAGGGGAATGCTTTGCGCAACCCCAGTGGATTGGGAACATCGGTCGGGGTAAGTGGAACTCCCCGTAGGATCTACCCACTAAAACCTCTCCCCTCTTAGGCATGACGGATGTCCTTCTCTATGAATCCATGGGAATCCTAGATTCCTAGCTCAAATGCAGTTGTTCTACGATAAAACAATAATATTATTATGATTGTCACATCACATTACAAGCTAGTGAGCCGTCACCGCTTCACACGGGTAGCAGACCATAATAATATATTATATGTATTATAATATTTTTATTATTATACTAAATAGCTGATCTAGTAAAAATATAGTTTGTTATTTTGTCATAAACGTTGTGTGAATATGCTTAATTGAGCCTACTGTTATCATTTCAGACGTAAGAATTTTGTATGTATACTTAAATAATGTGCAATCACAGAAGTTGCTTCATAGGCAGATGGTGGACCTTCGGCATTTGGTCGAGTTATGTCAATTCAATATAAGTCCTAATCTGTCGGCTGGGTTTGATATAACGCGACCACATTACGTAGCTGTCCGTCATCTGCCTAGGAATCTTCTCGATTATACATACAAATGTATGATTGAATTTAATTTTCCATACTCGAAATACTCGCGTACAAACTTCTTAAGCGCTCTTATAGGGTTTCCAACAAAAACTTCCCGAATCACTTACAATAACATATTCATACCTTCCTAAAGTGCTCAGTCCCTATCATTAGGGCAGTAGATTTATGCCCTTTAAGTGAACTTAATCACGTAGGGCCCGTGTAGTTAGGGAGAAGGGCTTACGGTAAAAGTGTAATTACTCCACCATCAATAAACTGGAAGGGCAAACATTCTTAGTTAGTTGGTTCTGTAACTCTGCGTAAGGACCGCACTTAAAGATGCTTCATTATTAATTAATTTTAATTATATAAAGGTTTTAAATTTTAATATAAGCTTCATACGCATGCTGTCATACTCGTAATTAAATTTAGGGTCAATTCAGACCGCAACGTGACGCTTAGATTCATTTATAAATTTGTACTGAATTGACAGATTTGTATGATGTCGTCTCATGCAATTGAAATCTGTCAGATCCATACAAATTTAGGGTCAATTCAGACCGCAACGCGACGATGTAAGGTGAGGTACGGCGAGGCATTTTGTATGGATTTGATAGATTTCAATTGCGTGAGACGTCTTGAGAATCTGACAAATTCATATAAATTGGAAAATGCATCTATATTCTATGCGTCGCGTTGCGGTCTGAATCAACCCTTAGAAATGTATCTACGCGTTACGTTGCAGTCTGATTTAACCCTAAAGTTAAATGATCATCAAATGGTGAATTGAGTGGACAACCGAAACTGGTGTGGGAGGTACTATTTACATTAGAGATAAACTACGATGACATGGTGCGCCCCTCCAAAATTCAAAACGATTCAAGTGCGTTGTCTTGCGCGGTCGGCTAGTTATGATTAGTTGACCAACAAATCTTAGCAATAAGTGACATTAACTGAAATATTATGTGTACCTACTGTGATTGGTTGAATACATACTACATACAAACTCTTTCATAAGGATGTGACTACACACATTGAAACAGTCATTTGGAGGGGCGCGCCATGTTATCGTAGTTGATCTCTACCTCTACAATCAAATTTTCTCCCTGACAAGAGAAGGAAAACCTCAACCTGTTTACGGGAAATCCGGAAATGGAAAAAATAATCTAAAAATAACCTTAACAATTACAGGAAAATGTATTTTTGACATAAATAACATAAATTACAATACGGATACATAATATAAGGTGACATAATATTGTGATTGCGCTGAACTTTGTTTGTCGCGCAGAAACCGTACATTTTTGTGAAAAAATGACATTTTCTTATTCAAAGTAACTCCCAAACAACATCCACACTTACAACCACGTTTACAATAATATGTTTAAGTACCTACAACAGTATAAATTTATGCACAGTTTACACACTCATCTACACGCCTAGCGTGTGGTAACGCCGTAACAAACCATAAAATCCGCCGCAAGCGTAATATATTTAATTTAATATTTATGAAGTTATTATATTCAACCTCTGTATTTCACATAAAACAGAATGGGTACCACAAAGAGATATTTCTTTGAACTTATTTATAGGTTTATTTCTCTTTCTTTGAACTTTCCCATAGATTTATCTCTATTTCTTTGAACTTACCTCTTGGTTATCTATCTCTCTTTACGTTATAAAAACTATAATCCAATTTGTAAGTGAGTTTATGTGATGAATTTCGTATCTCAATTTTCCGCTTTGTGGATTCGTATGAATTTCATGTAATGCCTCCATGGTTTAGTGGCTTCGGCTAGTATTTATAATTATTTTACTAGATTTACTAGATGCCGTTCCGTTACGACTTACACCAAAACTCGTTTTTCACGCGGGAACCTTATATTTTTTCGGGATAAGGGTTAATTCAGACCGCAACGCGACGCGTACCTAGATGCATTTCTAAATTTATATGGGTTTGACAGAATCGCAAGATGTCTCACGCAATGGGCATTGTCCAAAAAAAATCACATGTACTTTTTATATTTTTTTTCGTTAAAATAGGGTATTTTAAGAATATGAATTAAATAATTTTGAAATTCATTGGCTAGTTTTTTCTCAATAATTTTTTAAAGTTTCGCTCTGACGTCATCATCGGCGGCCAATTTGCCTCTGAATTATGTTTTTTTTCCTTTCAATCTTATTTATAATGGCTGGTTCGTCAAATGCAAGTTCTCATTATGTGAAAGCTGATACGAGAAGCTTACCAAAAGTTCGAAACGTAATGTTAGTGGAATTTATTGCTAATTTAACGCCATTGAAGGTCAAACTAAGGTTAAACATATTTGTTCAAAAATATAAGTAACTAATGGGTATTTTTTTCGTTTATATACAGAAAAACGATCACTGACCTTATTCCTCGAAATGTTTTTGTAATGAACAAAATTTAAAAAAAATGGTCAATCCCCATTGAAATCTGTCAAATCCATACAAATTTATACCGCACCGCACGGCGCACCTCGCCTCGTCGCATTGCGGTCTGAACTGACCCTACAACTATCATCCTATGTTCTTTTCCGGGACTCAAAGTATAATTATTATACTATTCCAAATTTCATCAATATCAGTTTCTCGGTTTGGACGTGATGAGAAAACAGCCAGACTCACTTTTTTATTTAAATAATATTATATTATTATTATGGATATAAATACATAGTAAAATAATCGGCCAAGTGCGAGTCGGACTCGCGCACTAAGGGTCCCGTACCATTATAGAGCAAAATTAGGCCAAAAATTGTGTTTTTTTTGTATGGGATCCCCCCTTAATGTATAATTTTATTTTATTATTATTATTAAATATTAAAATGCACATAAAACTAAGAATCTTGGGAAAAAATCAAGTACCTATCTGTTGCCATTATTGATATAGAGCCAAAACGGCCAAATAAATCACGTTTGTTGTATGGGAGCCCCCCCTTAAATATTAATTTTATTTTGTTTTTAGTATTTGTTGTAAAAATTGAAAATTTCAACTCTCTAGCTATTACCGTTCTTGAGTTACAGCCTGGAGATAGACAGACGGACAGACATCGAAGTCTCAGCAATAGGGTCCCGTTTTTACGCTTTGGGTACGGAACTCTAATGAAGTGCATAACGTAAAGTTAACTGGCCGTTCTTTTGTCTTTTTATAAACTCTGTGTTTTACCTCTTGGATGACGGATGTATATTAAATAAGTTTTTATTTTATTTATTATTGCGTTCAAAACTTCAAAAACGTCTCACGTAAGTCACGAACGACCCATATAGTGTAGGGTGGGCCGCGGACGAAAGCTACTTCTCCAATTTGACAAGATCAAAGCGACATATTAATTTGTGTGATGTGTCCGTCCGTCCCTGCCCCACAAAATATTTCAGTCGATCGAATAGAAACGATTGGTTTGGACATGTCACTGACATGTTTTATGTTGGCTTGTCGGTCTTCGTACAGAGAGTCCATCCACGAATTACGTCACAGTTTATGTGACAATTCATACTTCCATACTTCCATTCTAATATTATTAAAAATGCGAAAGTGTGTCTGTCTGTCTGTCCGTCTGTCTGTCTGTCAGCTGTCTATCTGTCTGTCTGGTACCTCTTCAAGTCTTCACGCCCAAACCGCTGAATCGATTTTGCTGAAATTTGACATTGGAGATACTTTGAGTCCCGGGAAAGGACATAGGATACTTGTTTGTCGGAAAAATGTACGGTTCCCACGCGATAAACGTTTTTGTTTGAAGTTGCGGGCATCACCTAGTAGGTAAATATACTAATGACAGGAATCGCAAGACCATGAAACACTACAATGTATAAATTAAGGGTCATTTCATCCCGGAAGCGGACTTAACCCGTAAATAGCCGATGCACACGTGACCTTGCACTTGAGGTATCGAGCCGGGACAGAGGTCACCGCGGTCGGCCTGTTGCTGCCGAGTGCCGCGCCACCTCCACTTTTGTGCTGAAAAATATTGAATTGATGCTACAGACTCATGGAAAACTGACGGAAAAATCAGGAGGTATGCATAGACCATTATAATAAGAGGTATATTCCAAAATATGACGCAGTGCAATCGCAAAATATAGCAGCATAATATCCTTTGTTCTGGGTCAGTACCAGGGCAAAAGGATATTAACTGCCGCGGCACTCAGAGATGAATAATATTAATAACATAACTGTAACTAAACAATATTTTGATATAAGCCCCATACATTATCTACCAAACTCTTAATTAAATTGAAGTTTAATTATGATTAGGTAAGTGCAGCGGTTAGTATTTAGTAATTCAACAACTAATGTAATTAGCTGATTAAATGTGAATAAATAAAAATCTTGCCTTGGATCAAAAAAGCTAAAACAGTAAAAGCAATAAATTTTTATACCGTTCTAGGAAAGTGTCGCAGTAAAAATTGCTATATTTTGACGTATTAATTTTCTTTTTACGCATTTTTTCAACAACTAGACTTGGTCCCCCTTTGATAATAATAACGTCTCTACGCCATATTACATTATTAAGACTTTGACACACATATACAGGAGTAAAGACATAAAAATGTACTATCGACAACATTAATCTACTTACGCTTCATTTATTATAAAAATAACCGAGCCCTCTAACCTGTAATTACTCTATGGCATCACGCACATTCGCCTAAAATAAAATACAACCTTAACACCCAAACAATAAGGTATAATTTCACCTGTACCTCCGAGTGGCGTCACAGCTTTCAACGAAACCGAAATTGAACCTTATCGACTATAATTATAGGGTACATTATTAACGTTGTGTTTGACAGAATCACAAACAGATTTACAGGTCAAGCTATAGTTTGATGGTCATTACCAAGGCGCAGTCGAAAATGATAGCTTTCCTATTTGTTTGATGTTTCGGTGGCACCAAAATAACCCCAAATTTATGTAAATGGGTTCTAATTTTATACCTGTAATGACTAATGACACGTGATCAACTATTAAAAAAGTCCTAGGTGTCAGTTCACTTTGCAACGTGATGAGACGCTGCGATGCATTTGATGAGCCCTTTAAAATTGGAACGGGCAAGCCAGACGTCGCAGGTTGTCTGTGATTTAACTGTGTTTTTTCTTAGGTAGGTAGTAAATAAAGTTCAATTTTGAATGGCTTATTTAAAAATAATTGCATGACATCGTCCGGACACGTAGTATGTAAACTGAATCTTTGGGTCAGTAAGACCATAACGTGATTAGTAACGCGTAGATGCCTTGAGATGCATTTCTAAATTATTTAGGGAATTGACAGATTTCAACGTCACTTGCATAACGTCTCACGCAATTGAAATCTGTTGACAAATCCATACAAATTTATGCCGCGCCGCGCCTCGCCTTGCCTCGTCACGTCGCGGTCTGAATCAACCCTGGCGATTAGCGAGCGATTTGAAAGCGACGCGACTGCGCAGTGCGCACGCTGCGATTTGATAGATTCGCAACTCGCAAGACGTGTCACGCAATTGAAATCTGTCAAATCCATACGCAACGCGACGAGGCGAGGCGAGGCGCGGCGTGGCGTTAATTTGTATGGATTTGACAGATTTCAATAGCGTGAGACGTCTTGCGAATCTGTCAAATCCATATAAATTTAGAAATGCATATACGCGTCGCGTTGCGGTCCGAATCAACCCTAAGTCTATATCATGCAGCAACTTTTACACTCCGGTATCCGGTTAGATATAATCTGAAGTAAGTAGTCAACTATCTCGTGTCTCAATTTGTAAACCACTGCGACCTTAAAGGTCAGAGGTCAAAGACCAAAACGTCTTCAGAACCAATAAGGCTAATTAACTGTTACCCGCGTAAACTATACCAATTTGTGACGTCATCAGTGCTGATAGCTGAAGATCACGATCAAAAGCTAACCTATTTATTTTTGACCTTTAAAGGTCAAAAATATTGTGTCCGTTTTGACGGGGTGTATGCATTGTAGGGTTAAAACAATACAGTGTGTTTGTGTAAACACCGTTGTCCTTGAAACCATCAAATGGACAACTTTTTCTATGAGAACAATGCTGGGAACTCAAAAAAAATGCCGTCTTCATACCCCATACGGATGCCCGGATCGGCACTTTGTATGGGTATGAAGACAGATTTTTTTTAATTCCCAGCATTGTTCTCATAGAAAAAGTTGTTCATTTTGACGGGCTCATTTGATGGTTTCAAGGACAACGGTGCTTACACAAACATCTTGTATAGTGACATTTTTTTTAAAGATTGCTTATTTATTTTCCTCATCATCTACGAAAGGAGTAAACTATGATACTATGTATAGCACCTAAACGTCGTAGGGTCAATTCACACTGCAACGTGACGAGGCGATGCGATGCATTTTAGAAAAAGCCAATAAAAATTGGAATACAACTCCACACCGCGACCGGTCAATTCTTTAAATATTCTGTTTTTTATAGTTAAAAGTTGGTTAAAATTCTATTTACTATAGTATGTTGTTTAAAAGTCTCTTTTTGATTTTGATTTGATTGAATGTATTCCTTTTTATTTACTGAATAAAGTTCTGTCTGTTACCACTCACCAGCAAAGCCAAACGGGTCTCTTATATCAAGTATTCCAGTGCAACTGATATTTCACAGTGGGTTTCCGCTTTGTATAAAAGCAGGCCTATTCGTGCCGACGCAGAGCTCTTAACTAAATGACCGGTAACCGATATAGCTTTTGAGCCCAATGTTACAATATATTATATAATGAAATCTCTGTTGGATATCTTCCGGCTTTGGTTTCAATGGTATCAGTTTATATCCATTTGCGTTCATTAATTATTATTTTAATGACCAATCTGGAGCGAGGAAGTACGAAGGTCTTACAGAAAATTGGCGTATAAGCTTGCTAGTCAATTTTCACTATTCGATTCGCCTGCTCCTTTCTCAAAAACACAACCGAGCTAAAAGTGACATGTGTAGGGTTTTTCAAAAACACGGACTACTTTTCAGCATGTTAGCTACATTAGGGTCCGTTAACATTGCAGTGTCATGAGGCGATGCGATGTATTTGACATGAGCAATTGAAAATTGGTAACAAGTATTATATCAATTCAATGATAATAACGTGAGTGGAAGAATCGAACAAGTAACAATTCGTAACATACGGAAAATACCTCATTTTTCCCTAATTATTTGAATAAAACTTATATCTTATCTACTTCATATCCTAGCTTATATATCTGGCTACACATATACTTCATAGTTTTTCTATTTCAAATAATTTCTCCGGCCCGAATGCCTTCATTTAAGCAAAAAAACGGGAAGTTTTTTCATGTCTGACGACCTCCGTGGCGCAGTGGTGAGCGCGTTGGTAGCTCAAGCCGGAGGTCGCGGGTTCGAGTCCCGCCGACGGAACAAAAAGTTTATAAAGTTCCTGGGTCATGGATGTGTATTAAATATGTGTATCATATAATAAAAATCTTAAATATATGTATAGTATAAAAGTATTAAATATATTTCCGTTGTCTGGTACCTGTAACACAAGTCCTTCAGGCACTTACAACGGGGCCAGACTGACGTGGTGTGAAGCGTCCATAGATATTATTATATTATATTATTATGCTACTTACCTTATTCTTCCACTCACACCTTGAATTATCATAATAATTAATTAAATTTAAATTATACACACAACAATAATTATTTAGCTCTTGTCGAGGTTAAAGTAAAAACTTTGGTAACCATAATAAAAAAACTCTAAACGCTACAAAACGTAACGACGAAATAAACCGCCATTTTAAAAATCTTTTGTTTCCAAGATGGCGCGATACGTGCAAAGGGAAACAACAATTAATTTTATTAGGCCTTTTCTTGTCATTTACGGCGAAAAACCTTGTAAAATTGAATTATTTTTGCGCGGGCGTTTTACAAGCTTGCTTTCGCTTTTATTTACTTTTGCTTGGGGATTATTTGACAGCGGGTTGTTTTGCCGCCGGGGCTTATCTGCAGCTGCTATAAGGGCCGGTTCACACTGCAATGTGACGAGACGGGAATTAAGTCTTTCGAAATTCAAACAGGCAGCTCGCTACCGCGGGCAGTAAGTGTATCTATTGGTATCTTCTTGATCTTTGTGTGTCAGATAGCATCGCTTCATTGCTACTGTGTTCTGACCCTTACACTATGCCTAGTACTAAACCAGGGGTTCTCAACATTTTCTTAATAAAATACCACTTTGACATAATAAAACAAACTGTAAATAATTTAATCAATGTTCAACTTTAATAAAGGCTAATGAAAAGATAATTCGGCATTGTGATATTGTGATTTCTAAGGTTGCATCTTCTTCACAAGGTCGACTATCTTATGGCTATTGTTGTTAGGTACTTGTTATCCAAAGCTTAAGATCATTCACGAACCATATTTTGGCTCTTGACCACTGGTTGGGAATCAGCGTACTAAACCAACACGGCAACGGCACGAATTTTTAACCCTTCGATAACATCTCCAATCAATCCTGGCCTATCCGGCGGGGTCCGGGGCTTGGGATATTTTTCACCCATTAGCCGGGGGCCTCGTTAATCTAAGTCGGGGCAATCTTGGCATCGGCACGCGAGCATCTAACAGGCCGGAACCAGCCAACATGCTAACCTACTTCCAAAACCTTAGACAATACCACAGTACGTAAGCAGTATATTAAGTAGCCTGGGAATCGACCAGCAGGGAGCGAGCTGATAATGATCATTGCTAAGAAAAGGTACAAGTTGGAACCGAGCGACACGCGACTACTCCAGACGACGGCGACGTGTCATCGCGACACAAATGGTTTCTATGTATTTCTATAAAACACCCTCCCCATTCCGCAGCTAGCGACACGAAGCTAGCGATACTTATTCATAGAAATACACAGAAACCAGTAGAGTCGCGACGACACGTCGTCTGCTGCCGCTTCATGTCGCCGGCTTCCAACTTGTACCTTAAGAGGCCGGGTACACTTGGAATTTCTCATACATACGTAATTCCAAAATCATTTTCTCATACGAAAATATTTAACATGTTTGAGTTGTTTTTCAGTTTCAAATAATAATTACCTAGGTTCCTGCACAAAAATTTACTTCAAAATATTTAAACACAAAATTTTTTTTTGCTTTAAAATTTTTTTTAGTAAATTTACTACTAAATATTTAAACACTAAAAAATTGAGTAAAACACTAAAAAATATATAAATAATTAATAGTAAATTTACTACAAAATATTTAGACTCTAAAAAATATTTTTTGGTAAGTACTTAAATATTTTGTAGTAAATTTACTATTTATTTATATATTTTTGGTGTCTGACTCTATTTTTTAGTGTTTAAATATTAAGTAGTAAATTTACAATAAAAAATTTTAAACCAAAAAAATTGTTTAATGTTTAAATATTTTGAAGCAAATTTTTGTGCAGGAACCTAGATAATGACTATTTTAAACTGAAAAATAACTCAAATATGTTAAATATTTTCGTATGAGAAAATGATTTTGGTATTACGTATGTATGAGAATTTCGAGGGTACCCGGCCCCTTAAGGGTCAATTCAACCGCAACGCGGCGCGTAGATGCATTTCTAAATTTACGTGGATTTGACAGATTCGCAAGACGTCTCACGCAATTGAAATCTGTCAATTCAGTTAAAATTTAGAAATGTATCTATGCGTCGCGTTGCGATCTAAATTGGTCCTAAGAATTATCACGTTCTCTCATATTATTTCGTAATGAATGCTTCAATCCTAATAACTTCATTTTCGTCACCATTAAAATATCTATCGTCACAGTATAATAATATTATGTAGGTGTATCTGGGTATAGATGTATCATGTAGGTGGAGGTGTAGATGTATGTTGCTCCGCGGTACCCGTCCCTCCCGCACTAGGCGCATGAAGGAGGGCTGGGGGGGTTTTAGTGGGTAGACCTCTAGTAGGGAGTCCCACATACCCCTGCCCCTTCCCCCGAAGGGGTGGGGGATACGCAAAGTATTTTCCCTCCTTAAAAAAAAAAAAGGTGTAGATGTATGTGTAGGTGTAGGTATCAGTTTCAATATCATCTGTTGTCAATCAAGTTAACAATCGTCATCATCATCATAGTTAGATTGTCGTTACCACTATTACAATCGTTTTATTTTCACTTCAAACTGGACAGATTTCAATTGCGTGAGAGTTGAGACGTCTTGCGAATCTGTCAAATCCATACATATTATGTATTTAGAAATGCATCTACGCGTCGCGTTGCGGTCTGAATCAACCCTAACTCTGTTTATTTCAATATCTTCAAGACAACATTAATACCTATCGCCAATCCTATCGCCCTCAATTTGATCTGATATTTTATTGATACAAGTCAACTTTTGATTGGAATTTAATAACTAATTAGTCAACGTTGAAAAAGTTTGACACTCCGCGGAGTTGAGTCGCGACGACAACCGCAGGACGCCTCGGGCTGGTTAATTTAATACTTGCGGTTTGCAGAAACGGAATTAATTTTAAAGAAAAAGTTAACTTCTACCATCTACGGTAAAAGATGTAAGAATATATGGCAATAAGTTAAGTTTCTCAATCTACAGTGAACGATGAAAGAATATAAAAAGAAAGAAGGAATTAAACTGACGATGAAACTTTTTTCGGAAAGTAAAAAAATATCTACCACCGGTTAAAAATTAGCACGCTGAAAAACCGGAAAAAAAAATTCGAAAAACCGGCAAAACAATCTTGGAAAACCGTCGATACAAGTAGTGAAACAGACAGAAATATGACTTGAAAACTGCCCACTTAGTTTCAGCGGTAAAGGAATGCCTCTCGCGATTCCATTTAAAGGCAACTTCCTAAAACAATATTGGTCGCCGGCGTGAAATTGGCAAACACATCCGGTAAACAAAATATTTTGATATCACCTCAAAACAACAGCTGCTGTTTTCGGAGAAACGAAAATAAAGTTTTTGGGCCAGACTACAACACTGAGTTGCGGCGTCGCATCGCAGAAACAACGTCGCACGGAAATGTGATGCGATGTCGCAACGCAAAAATTGTACAATAAGGGTCAATTCAGACGGCAACGCGACGAGGCGAGGCGAGGCGAGGTGCGGCGTGGCATAAATTTGTATGAAATTGACAGAATTCAATTATTGCGTGAGACGTCTTGCGAATCTGTCAAATCCATATAAATTTAGAAATGCATCAACGCGTCGCGTTGCGGTCTGAATCAACCCTTAGGGCCAGGCCACAACACTGCGTTTCGGCGTTGCATCGCGAAAACATCAAATTATGCGCTGCGATGTTGTTTTTTTTGACGTGATAACGTCTTATAATTCGATGGAGCCGGCTGCATGCACGAAACATATAACCTCCTCGTTTTTTGAAAGTCTGTTAAAAACATGACTCATGCAGCGTTACCTCGCTCTGAGGCGTTTCATTTTCTTATGATGTTGTCATGTTCAACTATCGTCAGTAAACCGACTTTACAGACAACCGATATTTTTCGGAAATGCATCAGAAATTTACACGATGCGTTCTACGGTGTCGTAGATTTTTACGATGCGACGCCGCAATGCAGTGTTGTGGCCTGGCCCTTTGGGATGGTGAGTGTTTTTTCATACTAGGCGAGCCCGGTGGGAGTTGCGTTGTATTAAATCAAAACAATATACAATCATAATAGCCTCCAGAGACGTTCGCGTTGTACAAGAAAGTAAGCGATTGGACGTAGAGGCGTGGCTGTGTCATAGAATAATATAAAATCAGAGAATGGACTGAACAATTTTGGGAATAAAGTTCCTTATTTTTTTCTAAAGTGAACAGAATACAATACGAGTATATTGTTTGGATAGCACCTAGACTAAAACGGCTAATGACCGTTGGGGCAACCTTAAATTATTTTGACTATAATATGCTATAATGACATCGTTAAATTGCGCCTCATCTTATCTTGTCTTGTACTGGTCTGACATGACGTGTTAGTTTGTAGAGCTACAGCACAAGAAACTATTGATAGATAGAAAAAAATCGTACTGCGTACAATCGCTAGGCGCTACCAGTCTCCAAATTACTACAGGATTACGGAGACTACTTAACTACGCTTTATACACGAGTTTTTGCCGTACAAAAACTAAATCAATTCTATTATTGGGCCGGGCGAAACAATACAAATCACATTATCAGTAAGCCGAAAAGTCTACGTGGGCCCGTCGCGTTGGCGCGGAGCCAATCTGATGCAGATAGTAAATAAACTACTCCCCCAGCGAGGTGTTGCGTTCAATTTATGTAGAGTACCAGCTGATCTGACGTACGTTGTTTTGCTGTTTATGATGTGGAATACTTAAGTTTACTACTATTACTGCAAACGTTGTCCTGATGACATTGTTTACGTCACGCCGATCTAGATTAAGTATTTCAATAGATACGCAACGCGACGCGTAGATACATTTCTAAATTTGTATGGATTTGACAGATTTGCAAGATGTCTCACGCTCAATATTAACAGAAACACAGTCAAACGTCGAACAAAACTTTTTGTCTAGTTTATGTGCTGGTGCTGCTTCTAGCTAATATTGCAGTAATTATAATATTATTATATTATATAATATTATATTATTATAATATTATTAATATTATTAATTATAATATCCTACTTAATGGCTCCCGCAACTCCGTTGCGCCAAAATGCGTTTATCGCGCGGGAACCGTACATTTTTCCGGGATAAAAACCTGTCTGTCTGTTACCTCTTCACGCTCAAACCAGAGAACCGATTTTGCTGAACTTTGGCATGGAGATACTTTGAGTCCCGTGAAAGGATACTTTTATCCAGGAAAAATTTACGGTTCCCACGCGATAAATGAATTTTGGCGCGACGGAGTTGCGGGTGACACCTAATGAAATATATTTTGCAAAATCGTCGACAGCGGCGGGAAAGTTTTTCCATCATTTTTTAAGCCGACCCGTCCGCGCCGAGTGATAATTTATCATTGTAATTTTTATGCGGCGGGCTCATTGGGCTTAGCACTTCGCTGGTGATACGATAAGGGGCCGGAATGTCCATGCGCGGGATGGGGCCGGCCTTGAAACTTCATTTAGGGGAAAAAAAATTGTTTCGAAATAGCTATATTATAAGAAAATTTAGCCATAAAAGGAAAAGAAAATTGAAATTAAATAAAGAGCAAAAAAAAATAGAACAAAAGACAATCCCTAACAAAGCTAGGGGCTACCTACTACTTATACATAATATTATTATCATAAAAAAAACTTATGAGTGGTCAAAGAAAAGAAGAAGCTTCCATGTGCGAAATGGGGCCGACCTTGAAACTCCATTAGCTGCCATAAATGCCCATCATTGGCTCAATATGCTGCTTCGTAGCTGCATCGAAGCTGTATTAAATTAGAAGCAGCGTGCTATACAGGGTGTAACAAAACAAAGTGATAATACTTAGGGTGTGTATTGAGTCTCTTGTAATTATAGAGACAGTGAACTTTATAAAAGTCGCAGGCTAGCGCCCCAGTGTCATGAATTGGCTCATACAAAAGTTAAATAAAAGTCACGATAGTCAAGTCAAGTCAAGTAAAAGTCAAGATAGATAGTCACAATAATTTCTATCCAGGGGGCTCATAAGTCATACACACCATAAACGTACAAGTTGGAAGCCGGCTACATGAAGTTGCAGCAGTCGACGTATCGTCGCGACACTACTGGTTTCTATGTATTTCTATGAATAAGTGTGGCAAGCTTCGTGTCGCTAGCTGCGGAGGGTATTTTATATTCATCTACATATGAACCAGTAGTGTCATTATTGCGGCACGTCGTCTGTTTGCTTCCTGTCGCCCGCTGCCAACCGGCACCTTAAAATATTATCACTTTGTTTAATTACACTCTGTATATTTACGTGGCTACAAAGCTATCTTGTACTATCATTTATTAAGCAAACACATTTGACATTATACACAAATCCGATTAATACAAACGCGAAATACCACGTGAATGGATGTATGTTTGTTAGTATTATTTCCCGAACAGTTTGTGTGAAGTTTGGCACGCAGGTAGTTTACATTCAGACAATGTTATTTATTTGGTTTGTCATTCCAGATTAGCATTTGTTCACAACTACGGCCGTATAAAGGTCTGTTCATATTGCAACGTGACGAAGCGACGCGACGCATTTGATGACACAAAGAGTCATTAAAAACTTATTAACAACACAAGACTATTCGAATCGAATTGACAGAATTGAGCCCACAGTGTTCCGTCCGCGTTCGGAAGTTCATTCCAATTTTGGATGGCATCGCATCGACTCATCACTTTGTAATATATTATATAAACTGACCCTAACATAAATGACGGAAGTTTTTCGTCGTCTGTGACCCTGGTCAATTCAGACCGCAACGTTACGCGTAGATACATTTCTAAAGTACTGAATTGACAGATTTCGTGAGCGTGAGACGTCTTGCAAATCTGTGAAATCCATACAGAAATGCATCTACACGTCGCGTTACTGTCTGAGTTGATCCTAAAAAAGGGTTCTGCACCCTTTTCTCACGACTTTGAAGATGTCTATAGCAAACACAAACGACATCGATGATGGGCAATCATAGACGAATATGATCCTCTCATGCCTCTACTTGTTCCGCCTTGTCCATCATTTGCCAATGTGAGGAGGGCACATAAAATAAAACGCTCGCAATCTTAAAACATCCCAATAACTCGATTTCAGGATAAAAATCTCCGTGATAATTTGGAAATTATGAAAAGTTGGGGAAAAAATGGGGCTGCCTTATGAATTTATAAGTGAAACGTCGGGGCCCTAATTAAGATTTGAGAAGCGACAGGTACCCCGGTGACACAGCGTAATATTATACAGTAGACCAAAAGTTCATGCTCAAGAAGTTCGGACTCAAGTCAACCGCACACCCTAGCGCGATGCCATATACCTTGAAGTAGCAAAGGTGGATATCACGTCGTACACGCGCTAATTTAGGCTCTATGTTGGACCTAACCTTAAAGACGCCAGAGATTGAGCTTGAAATATGTTTGCTCAACAGTCAACCTTAATTTAATTAAGAGTTTGACAGTTTATAACTTTAAATCAAAGGAGGCCTTCACATTAAGTCGCCAGTAGTGCGGCAGCCGCGTGACTTCTAGAAGTCGCGCGGCTTGATGTGATGGCAGTCAAAATCTTCAAAAAATTGAAGTGCCTTTGAGCAGGGCAGCAAGTGTAGTAATTTCCTAGGCCATTGTATAATAATTAATCCTTCGAGTCGAGCCCCAAGCGGTCGCATGCGACCGCGATAACAATAGAAAGGCTAATTGTGTCTCATTTTTCCTTACCTACTTTACTATGTTGCCTTAGCATTAAAGACGCTTAATGACGTTTTAAATTGGATTTTATGTGTGTAAAGACACCGTTTAAATCACATATTTATACCCACTTATCCGTCCTATGATAAAATGAGATGCATCTACTCGTCACGTTGCAGTCTGATTTAACCCTAAAAAGGCAAAAACTTGAGAGGTGTCAAGGGACACCCGGATGGAGCGAAGTTATAAAAATAACACCATCTAGAATCTAGATGATGGTAGGAATACTATCAACGCCTTCTGCCCCTACCATGCAGGTATTAAAAAAATGTCGTTACAACTTTTTCCGTCTTGCCCTCTTTCGGAACGCGCGATAAGGAACTTCGTTTCAACAAAGGGATAAACTTTTATATTTAACCTACTGTCACATCTATTAAATGATCTAGTTGCATTAATATAGTGTCGTACATGTTATAGATAAAGGTAATAATATTTTATGACGGAATGTTTATAATACCGTCCCGCATATCGGGGTTGTAAAAAATAACTTATGGTATTAGCGCCATCATTTCGCGAGCGACCGACTCTACTATCGGCTATTAGATAAATCTTATTGCTTGTATGTGAACGATGCGGTTTGAGGGATGGGAGAAAGCGATTTTGTTAATCTGTCAAATTCATTCAAATTCTTTATTACACTCACACAATGGCACAAAGTAGACAGTGTACATCACGTCGTCTAATCCCATGTTAAGTTGAACTTGTGTTATGGCAATCAGACATTATTTGTATTAATAGGTATGTTAATTTAGAAATGCATCTACGCGTCGCGGTCCGGTCTGAATTGACCCTAGACTATAATATCATATCATGTGCCACATAGCGTTCTAAGCCCTACGAATAATAAATTTTATTATTTGTAGTCTAAGCCACATTATCCTTACAGAACAATACGAAATGAAATAATTTTCATACACGACGTAAATCAATTAATTTACTCTTGCTGTCCTATTTTTCACTTTACCTTCACCATCAACCCTTCATAATCCATCGTTATTAAAACCGAATTCAAAAACGGGCAAACAAATATTGACTTTAATTTCAGTGGGATTAGGATCTAAATGGCCTGGCTAAACCGGCGTTTGTTTATTCTAAAATTGATATTTATCTGTATCAATGTTATTGAGAGGCTCGTGGGGGTGTAATTAAGGTGCTTCATGGCGGTTTCATATTTCACGATAATTATATTCCAAGTATTTTCTTTCTTTTTCATTGCATTTGTACGATAGCTGCAGAGGTTCTTCTTCTGAGGGTTTATTTGTACTATATTTAACATAATATTTTAACGTAAGTTAAATATTTTCAAGATTAAAAAAAATAACTTTTCTTTATTTTCAGATAAAAATTGCTGAGTGAATTGTGAAAAAAAGTGAAGTGAGCCCAAAGATTTCTCTGGTAAGTACATTATTTAAATACTTATTATAATTAAGGTTCAATTGAAACTTTAACTTCTGGTCAGATAAACGTTCAAAAATAGATATAATTAAATCATCTATTTTAACTTAATTAGTAAATATTACAACTAAACTTGACAGAGAGTATGGAGAATCTGTCAAATAAGTAGTGGATAGCCTATCCGATACAATATATCAGGAAACACAAATCCGATACAATATGGTGAAACAGGCCCGTAATATTATAAAACAACTTCTGTACAGTCATTGAAAAAAACAGATGATATAGAAAATAAATAAATATATAATTTCGCTTCGCTCCTGACTTGGTCCACAAACACCGACATTCCTCATCACTACGCCTACTTACTCTAACACATTCCATTAATTTCTCGATAACGTACTCTACGGCCCTCGTGATAGAGTACAGTATTGCATAAGCCGACGAAATGTCTTTAGAAAACCACAAAATTGTCACAAAATGGAATTCTGTGGGCCTAATATTAGTTCTTACCACCACGTTCTTACGGTAGGAAGATATTTATGTGCGGACAGACCGTAGGACTTTGGTCTTTGTATGTGTTTAGACCTTGAGAAGATCTAGCTTCTTAACTTCTTGTCTTTTACTAATCCATATTGATAAAAGCTGTGCGAATGTTTGTCTGTCTGTCTGTTAAACGCTTAAAACAATTAATAAAGGGGTATGTTTTAAAATGTATGGAGTCTGGTCCAAATTTCCACCACTACCAGACCTATATTATAGTAAAATTGTCTAAGTACTAAATACTGAATCATTATAACCAGACCGAAATCAAAAATACCCTGTCAGTGAAAAATTATGTCTGAATGAAAAGTCACGTTTACCATTTTGTATGAAAAATATTGTAGATGTAATAAAAATGTATGTGTAAAATGTAAATGCAAATGTCCAAACAAGTGCCAAACAAGAACAGGCAGACCTTGTATAAGTTGGGGTAAATTCAGACCGCAATGTGACGCGTAGATGCATTCCTAAATTTGTATGGATTTGATATAATATGTGTATGTCGTTTCACGCAATTGAAAAATGTCAAATCTATTCGAAATGCACACGTCACGTTGCGGTCTGAATCGACCCTTATAAGCTTTGTCCACATTGTGCCTTTTTCTATTCATGAAGGGCATGCCTTATAGCGCTGTCAACGTCAAACGTGAGGCATGCCCGTAACGCGCGTTGAAATCGTAGCGCGCGTTATGACACTTTTCTTTCAACGCGGGTGGATTTTGACGCGCGTCGTGGACATGCCGCACGTTCACTGTTGACAGCGCTATAAGGCATGCCTTTGTTGAACAGAAAAAAGGCACAATGTGGACAAAGCTATACGCAATTTAAACATTTCTATTGTGCTAACGAGCTGAAGGCATACCAGCCAGAATGGCTATCGGTGGCGCAGGAGCGAGAACAGGGGAAGATCCTGGGGGAGGCCTTTGCCCAGCAGTGGGACACTGTAACTATAAAAAAAGGCATTCTGCGCCAAACAAAAATAGGCAGACCTCTGTCTCTGTCTAATTTGTTGTGCAAATATTTGTAGTTGTAAAAGTACGGTTTCCCAGCCACGTCATTATAGAAACTATTCGGACGCACACCAAGTATTGTTAGTATAATTTATTATTGTACAGTATATTCCCAACTTAAAATGCATGACGGTATTAATTAATTTCAATCAAATCCCACAAAAGTATACTGCCGCCCGCGACTATGCCTACCATCTAGTTTTAGGAGGCGAAATTATTTTTAAGCGGAAACATAGGTTACTCGATGGCGGAAAAGTATTTTTCATTTTTTGGTATTGGTCAAAAATGTTAAAGTCGCTTCGGGACACGTGTTCTTATTGAAAATTCGTAAGACGGAGAACACTACAATAATGGCGTATAAATCGCGTTTAAGTGTCACTTCTGCCGGCACTCCTAGAGTGTCAAGCTTTTGTGGGCTTCTCCTAGTATGTGTCAGATTCTTCTTTTCCCTTAAGGCTAACATCTATTTCCACCACTGCCATAATGAAACGGCCAAATAATGTCTGCCGGATCATCAATTCGTGGTCTGACAAAAACAATATTTTCCTAACATTTTGAATGTATTCTAAAACTCCACTCAGAAAGTCATTTATCAAAAAGTTTTAGAGTTCTTTTGTCTTTGTGTAAATGAAAATGTATTTTTAACTCGTGAAAGCCGTACGTACGTTAGTCGTGAATTCTGAGACCGCTTTCGTGTTCTCGCAAGAGGCTGATGATTTCTTAACGTAGTTTGCTGGTATTATTTTGGGCAACCTTTTTTGTAGGATTCTTAAGGCTCATTTTATGCCGGTGCGGAATGGAATGGAAGAGACTTTTTGCAACGAAACAATTTCAATCAGATCAGCAAGCACCACACCTTACTAAAAAAACTCAACTGAATCTTGAACCAGAAATAAACCAAACTAGACCGCAAATTCAACGTACATAATAATATAAACGTCATTAGGGCCGGGACACAAAAACACGGCACGACGTCGTACGGCGCCGTGTCGTGGTTTTTTACGACGCGCGACGTGGATTTCCACGACACGGTGCCGTACGACATCGTACGACGTCGTGCCGTGTTTTTAACCGACTTCCAAAAAACGAGGAGGTTATATGTTCGGCTGTGGATATTTTTTTTTTTTATTTTTTTTATTTTTGTATGTTCAACGATTACTCCGCCGTTTATGAACCGATTTTCGAAATTTTTGTTTTGTTGTATTAGGTTTCACTCCAATTTGGTCCCATTTTCACAACGGTGGTGACCTGATGATGGGATCCATGAGTAATCGAGGGAACTCCTCAAAATTTATATGGAAACATATGGTGATTTTGGTTTTATGTGAAGTGTACTAAGAATACGCTACCAAAAAGTCAAATATTGGGTCAAGGTATACCATGGTTTCGATGATGCTGAGAGAACTCCTGATTCCTTATAGATACACGTTTGGGAGTTTCGGCGTTGTTTTAAGAACAGAAAGCATAAACTACTATGCAATTCATATTCATCATCATAATCATCATCATCATCATCGTCATCATCATCATTACCACGTCGTGTTAAGGCCACCAATGTCTCATGGCACAGAATAGACAATAGTACAAGGCATAGGTATGGATATACTAATAATAATAATTATGTACTGTATAACAATTAACAACACCTGTTTGTTTTTAATACACGGCGCACAGTGGTCCGAAATCGCTAAATAGTGGACATTCGCAAAAAAGTTAGATTTTGGTGTGGAAAAAAATACCATTCGATAGAATTTAAGAAGAGTAACAATAAATCCTTAATAAGTTTTTTACAAAAATGTGTTTTTTAAGGTGAAAAAAAATAATTACGAAAATGTTGTATGGGAAAGAATCTATAAATAGATTTTTTGCAAAAACTACTAGGGCATTCTGGTTCATTCTTGAAACAAGTAAAGTTCTAGTGGTATTTAAGGTTTAGAAAAAAAAATTACGCAAATTTACGTGCAGCCTTTTGCAGTAGAGAGGTTCAAAATTTTGAAATAATTTTACTAACTTTTTAGGTGTGGAAAAAATACCATTCGATAGATTTCTTAAATAGTAACAATAAATTCTTAATAAATTTTTTACTAAAATATATATTTAAGGTGAAAAAAAATATTACGAAAAATTCTGAATGGAAAAGAATCTACAAATCGATTTTTTGCAAAAACTACTAAGCCATACTGGATCATTTTTGAAACAGATGAAGTTCTAGTGGCATATAAGGTTTAGAAAAAAAAATACGCAAAATTTACGTGCAGCCTTTTGCAGTAGCAGGGGTTCAAAATTTTGAAATTATGGTACTTACTTTTTAGGTGTGGAAAAAAATATCATTCGATAGATTTATATAAAAGTAACAATAAATCCACAATAAGTTTTTTGCAAACATGTATTTTTAAGATGAAAAAAAATAATTACGAAAATTTTGCGTGGGAAAGAATATATAAATAGATTTTTTATAAAAACTACTGGACCATACTGGATCATTTTTGTAACGAGTAAAGTTCTAGTGCTTTATAAGGCTTAGAAAAAAAAGTGCGCAAATTTACGTGCAGCCTTCTGCAGTGGTATAAAATATTGTATAAAATTTTGGGGCTCAAAATATTGAAATGTTTGTACTAACATTTTAACGATTTTTTTTCTATTTCTCTAATGGCTGTTGCGTTATTTAGGTTTTTAATAATTTACTTATATCATTTGTGTACAGATTTACAAACCAACTTCTGGCTCTTGGGTCAACACGGATATTTTTCAGGCTATCATGAACACATTGGTGAATAGTCAGAGATCCCTATAACCCCTAATTGAAAATTAAACAGAAAATCCAAATATTATATAATACCTACCTCTCTTGAGTTTTGTGTACCGCTATAGAATGCATTCACAGAACTGTATGGGTATAACAATGATATTCTATGTTACTAATTGGGGTATAATATTATATAAAACGAGACCTTATAAAGTCTTTCAAGCAACAGGTCGACTGTGCCTGGATGAAATTCTTGGTGTTTATTTTTAGACAACTTTGGTCGAATGTAAGACAAATATGGATCAAAATTCAAAGCTTATTAAAAAGTTGTGCAACAAATCTTCATTAGTTTTTGCTCGACTCATATTACTAGTATGTATTACTAGTATTTCGAAATTCTTTATTGCTTGCATCTAAAGCTTCTTCACTTAAATAGCCAATTGGAATAAAGCCAAAATGCTTACAAATATCAGCACCATGTATAAGGAGTTTGCAAACACTTGCAGGCGTGTAGTACCATGGATAAAGCTTTACATACAGCTCTGCTATTTCCCTAGGGGATTTCAATTAGGGGTTGTAGGGATCTGCCTATTCACCAATGTGTTCATGATAGCCTGAAAAATATTCGGGTTGACCCAAGACCCAGAAGTTGGTTTGTAAATCTGTACAAAAATGATATAAGTAAATTATTAAAAACCTAAGCAATTAACACAACAGCCATTAAAGAAATAGCAAAAAATCGTTAAAATATTAGTACAAACATTTCAATATTTTGAACCCCCCTACTGCAGAAGGCTGCACGTAAATTTGCGCACTTTTTTTTTCTAAGCCTTATATAGCACTAGAACTTTACACGTTTCAAAAATGATCCAGTATGGTCCAGTAGTTTTTATAAAAAATCTATTTATATATTCTTTCCCACGCAAAATTTTCGTATTTTTTTATTTTCACCTTAAAAATACATTTTTGTAAAAAACTTATTGTCTATTTATTGTTATTTTTTTATAAATCTATCGAATGATATTTTTTTCCACACCTAAAATGTAAGTACCATTATTTCAAAATTTTGAACTCCTGCTACTGCAAAAGGCTGCACGTAAATTTTGCGTATTTTTTTTCTAAACCTTATATACCATTAGAACTTCACCTGTTTCAAAAATGATCCAGTATGGCTTAGTAGTTTTTGCAAAAAATTGATTTGTAGATTCTTTTCAATTCAGAATTTTTCGTAATATTTTTTTTCACCTTAAACATATATTTTTGTAAAAAAATTATTAGGAATTTATTGTTACTATTTAAGAAATCTATCGAATGGTATTTTTTCCATACCTCAAAAGTTAGTAAAATTATTTCAAAATTTTGAACCCCTCTACTGCAAAAGGCTGCACGTAAATTTGCGTATTTTTTTTTTCTAAACCTTAAATACCACTAGAACTTTACTTGTTTTAAGAATGAACCAGAATGCCCTAGTAGTTTTTGCAAAAAATCTATTTATAGATTCTTTCCCATACAACATTTTCGTAATTATTTTTTTTCATCTTAAAAAACACATTTTTGTAAAAAACTTATTAAGGATTTATTGTTACTCTTCTTAAACTCTATCGAATGGTATTTTTTCCATACCAAAATCCAACTTTTTTGCGAATGTCCACTATTTAGCGATTTCGGACCACTGTGGCGGCGGTCGGCGTCGCCGCCCAGTCCGTCCGTTCAGTTCCGTCTTCTGCCGCGTGGCGGCAGAAGACAGAATATCGAATACTTTACTAACTACTTTATATACAGATCGAATACTTTAACACTTTATAAAATTTTAATAGACAAATAGAATTAAAATAAAGTTACTTTAAAAAGAGCATTTAAACAAAACAAAGTCATTAAGTGTCTTTTTAATTAGTTATACTTATTAATCGATAGATGGTGCACTAAGTACCTATCGATTTGAATTCTTGATAACAAGAACAGCTGTCAATAATTATGATAATATTAAATATTATGCTACGCTACATCCTATGCAAGTTTGTACAATTTTTTATCTGATAGATCCTTCGATCGTGGAAAAACGAGACACAATAACCTTTCTATTGTTATCGCAATCGCCGGTGACCGCTTCGGGCTTGAAGTATTAAAATTGTTAAATTACTTAGCACAATATGTTCACTTCACTGATAATATTATATTATTTTGTGAGTGTGAGTTGTGACTCTTAACAAATTGTAATAAGATACGTAAAATATACGCGAAGATTTATCTACTAGTGTAACTAAAAAGAGTGAAATTATTATTATTTTTAACAAAAAATTAAAACCGACTTCCAAGGTAAAAACAATAATAACATTAATATGAACTAAAAAGTATTAAATAATTTTTACTATCTAATAGTGCCTTTTTCCGAATTCGGCTAAACCTCAACTATTTCTGTACTCAATCTTCATAATTTTGAAGTCGGTGCCAGTTCCAAAAATTTTAAATATTCTGTCAGAGGACTGAAGATTCAGCTATCTGGTACCGACTTCAAAATAATGAAGATTGAGTACAGAAATAGTTGAGGTTTAGCCGAATTCGGAAAAAGGCACTATTAGATAGTAAAAATTATTTAATACTTTTTAGTTCATATTAATGTTATTATTGTTTTTACCTTGGAAGTCGGTTTTAATTTTTTGTTAAAAATAATTGTGTCCCGGCTCTTAGTCATTAGCGCCGGCACATTTTGTGTTCCGGCCTTTACACTTAACTTCTTAGTAGAACAAGGCAATATCACGAGTTAGGGTTAAATCAGACCGCAACGCGACGCGTAGATGCATTTCTAAATTTGTGGTGAATTGACAGATTTCAATTGCGTGAGACGTCTTGTAAATCTGTCAAATCTGAAATCTATGTCGCAGCCAACTGGTTTAATTAGCCGATCTATCAAACAGCTAGCCCTTTGACTGAACAACGCCATTCAATAACACGGCTATACGTCGTTTAGCCGACTTGTTGACTGCAACGTTCATCACTACAGCTAGACGACGCTTAGCTAACTGGTTAAATGGCAAATTAACTAAGCTGACCATTAGTTTAGTTTTATTATTACACAAGCGCAATGATAATAAGCAGAATAAATTGTATTCTAACTCATTTTGAACACAATTGCAATTAATACCTTCGTGATGCATTTCATAATCCCGTAATTTCTCCTCGAAATTCGAATATTTGTTTAAATTTTTATTCACTCGTATGTGCCCCCATATTAATTTCTGTCACTTTAATAACACTTGTAACGTATATTTACGAAAAATATCTTAATACAATCACAAAACACCGGCTAGTTGACGCCATATTGTAAACAAAACGCACCTAGCGCCGCGGTAGTGAGCGCTGAACTAATTCAATCAAACAGCGGCGGCTTGAATCAGCTGTAGTGTTGAACGTTTCGAGCGACTGAAATATTCAATTAAAAAGCTAGCCGTGAGATTGAATGGCATTGTTCAGTCAAAGGGCTAGCTTTGATTGAACGGCTATTTAAACCAGCTGGCTGCGACATCTATATAAATTTATTTATAAATGCATCTACGCGTCGCGTTGCGGTCTGAATTGACCCTAATGCCCGGGATACACGAGGCTAGTTTTTCAAGCTAGGATAGCAAGCTAGTTTTTTACCAAACTGTCCTGGCTTGCTGACCTAGCTTGGAGCATGCCAGTTCTGTTTTACAAATGAAGATAGTTTTGTCTACACAAGCTTGCTATCCTAGCTTGAAAAACTAGCCTCGTGTGTCCCGGGCATTAGAGAGTAGAGCAATGTAGCATCATGTGGACACGATGATGCTGCCACCGCCTATTACTGCAACATATTAGCAAGTTCCAAGTGGGAGGTCGGCGCAAGTTGTACCAGTGCAAATTGACTGCTCAAACTTCGTACAAAGGAAACTGCGACGACGATGGAATGGAGTGGCCGTGTTGATATTACTATAAGCCTTAGCAGACGACGTGTCGCCGCGATACTACTGATTCCTATGTATTTCTATGAAATACCCTCCGCAGCTAGCGACACGAAACTAGCGGCACTTAAATACATAGAAATATAATATAGAAATTATTATTATTTTTAACAAAAAATTAAAACCGACTTCCAAGGTAAAAACAATAATAACATTAATATGAACTAAAAAGTATTAAATAATTTTTACTATCTAATAGTGCCTTTTTCCGAATTCGGCTAAACCTCAACTATTTCTGTACTCAATCTTCATTATTTTGAAGTCGGTACCAGATAGCTGAATCTTCAGTCCTCTGACAGAATATTTGAAACTTTTGGAACTGGCACCGACTTCAAAATAATGAAGATTGAGTACAGAAATAGTTGAGGTTTAGCCGAATTCGGAAAAAGGCACTATTAGATAGTAAAAATTATTTAATACTTTTTAGTTCATATTAATGTTATTATTGTTTTTACCTTGGAAGTCGGTTTTAATTTTTTGTTAAAAATAATAATAATTTCACTCTTTTTAGTTACACTAGTACGTAAAACTTCGCGTATATTTTACGTAATTTATTACAATTTGTTAAGTGTTGAGATTTGTAAATTTTTTATTTTCTCAGAAAATTTAGTTCCGCAATTCAACAACAGATGTCGTTGTTAAGCTTCTGCATCGCGGTATCGCTTACTCGATTACATTTGATATAACTAATTCGCTACAATAATTATTTTCTTCTCGCTCACTTCAGAGGGATTAACGTCCCAGAACCATAAGACCAGTTTTAGGCGTAAGACGTAGACGTCTATTCTTTACATTAAGAGTCACAACTCACACTCACAAAATAATATATTATCAGTGAAGTGAACAGTAGTTAGTAAAGTATTCGATCTGTATAATATAAAGTAGTAAAATATTCGATCTCTCGTTTGCCGCCACGCGCCGCCCGCGCGACACCGTCGCCTCTGTAGCGCCGACCGCCGTGTATTAAACAAACAGGTGTTGTTATGTAACAATACATAATTATTATTACGAGTTAGTATATCCATACCTATGCCTTGCAGTACTTCTGTCTATTCTGTGCCATGAGACATTGGTGACCTTAACACGACGTGGTAATGATGATGATGACGATGATGATGATTATGATTATGATGATGAATATTAATTGCATAGTAGCATATGCTTTCTGTTCTTAAAACAACGCCGAAACTCCCAAACGTGTATCTATAAGGAGTCAGGAGTTCTCTCAGCATCTTCGAAACCATGGTATACCTTGACCCAATATTTGACTTTTTGGTAGCATATTCTTAGTACACTTCACATAAAACCAAAATAACCATATGTTTCCATATAAATTTCGAGGAGTTCCCTCGATTACTCCTGGATCCCATCATCAGGTCACCACTTTGTGAACATGGTACCAAATTGGAGTAAAACCAAATACAACAAAGCAAAAATTTCGAAAATCGGTTCACAAACGGCGGAGTAATCGTTGAACATACAAAAAAAAAATAAAAAAAATAAAAAAAAAAAAAAAAAAAAAAAAAATATCCACAGCCGAACATATAACCTCCTCGTTTTTTGGAAGTCGGTTAATGAGAAATCATTAGTGTCGCGACAACACGTAGTCTGCAGTTGTCGCGTGTCGCTCGGTTCCAACATGTACCTTTATAGTAGTCACGTACAGAACGCACAAAAATAATTCGTCGTCGTCGCGTCGTGTCCTGCGAATCGGTAAATGTGATTGCGGCGTTACAATCCGATTGGGAAATTACGATTTCCCGCACACGATTAATCGATTTTGTTCCCATTCGATTTATTTTCTATCACTACGATTGTATAGTCTGTTCAAATAAAAAGTCTTAAAACAACTCAGTAATTTCGTACTGCATTGCTATAAAATTTTTAACAAACTTTCTATATATATTATAAAACAAAGTCGCTTTTTTCCCTCATATTCCTTTGTTCCCTTTAATCTTTAAAATTACACAACGGATTTTGCTGTTTTTGACTGTAAACCAGGGCTGAAAGAGTTACTTGTGAATTCTATGTTTCTGTGAGAAATGCCCTATAGTCTAAGCTATTGCATAGCTTTTATCGCAGGCTTTAAGCGAGGCAACCAAGTCAAGAAATTCCGTAACGAAAATAAGGCGCAGCGCAGACGACAGCCTATCCGTGACGCACTTTTTAGTCTGTGGGAAATAGAACCAATGCAATTATATGCAGTAACGTACACGACAAAAAGTCCGCCGCGTTACTGCATATTTCCACAGACAAAAATCACATCAACGCGTCACGGATAATCTGTCGTCTGCGCTGCGCCTTAACCTAACAACCCCCACTCCGACCGGTGTTGCGGCGGCACAGCGGTGCGGCGTTGCAGAAGCGCTGTGCCACCATTATAAGGCCGTGTTCAGACCAAACTGACTATACGCCGCTGAATGTGAGCGAGCTTTACGCAGGCTCACTGTGAGCCCCAATGTGAACGTGAAAATCATACAGTTCTTCTCGGCGGGGTAGTTCCCGAACCGGTGGTAGGCAACATAGCTTCTTCGTTCGACTTTCAAAAAGAGTATCATGATACCTATTTTGAATAAAAAGATATTTTATTTATTTATTATTTATACAAAATATACGGTATCGAATGTCCGCGCCTACGCCTAGCGTAATGGCGTATTGTCCGCTAGGTGTGAACGAAAAAGTGAATATATATAAACTGCGTAATGCTCGCTCACATTCAGCGGATTATAGTCAGTTTGGTGTGAACACGCCCTTAAAGGTTTCTTTGTACACAAAAATATACAAAGTGCCAGATTAAGAAAGGAAACCTTTCATTTTACGTTTAAAATCTGATATTCTTGTCTTTCGCATGTCATGCCAAACCTGTTGGTCGTGTTTTTTTCCTTATTTACGCCAGAGTAGACAGTGTTTACGCTATATCAAAATGGGTCGAAACGAAGTATATGAAATTGGCACGTGGCAACAGCTGGCCACAAAAATAACATCGATACCGAGTAATTAAAAAGCCGAAACAAATTGAGTCCGCTCAGACCCCCTTCGGTTAACCAATAAATAGACTTAATCGTGATTTGCATTGCAAATACGACATTCAATCAATGTCCTGACCGCTACTTTTTATTGGCTTTTTACGCGGTATGATTCACTAGGTGACGCCTTTCATTTTGTTTTTTTTTTAGGAAAAACTTATGTATAGACTCTGTATTACGCATTCGGAGAGTCCTTTTCCTATGAAAGAAACTGAGTCATAGGCAAATTGGGAACTTACCTAAAGGTGAACGCAGATTTGGTCGCACCGCACGCACCGCTGTCGCCGCATTTCGAATTCTTCATATAAAGAATGTAGAAGTTGCGAAGACTGCGGCGCGGGTAGGTATGCGAGCTTGTCTATAACTTCATATAAATAATTCGAAATGCGGCGACTGCGGTGCGTGCGGTGCGGCCAAATCTGCGTTCACCTTTATTCGGTCGCGCTATGTCAAACCCAGTTGACAGATCATGTCCAACATTAAACTGACATAGGCCACGCGGCACGCCACATAAAACTGCGAATTCGCATCGCATCAATATCTATCTTGTCAAATGTGTGTTTTGTATTGACGCTGCCGCTTCGCAGTCGCGTGGTCGCGTAGGTTTGTGCTACTGCGAATTCGCACGAATTCACAGTTATTCTTTGGTGGTGCATTGCTTCGCTGCGGTATAGCTGGGGCTTTAAAATCGTTCGGCTCGACTTATCTAATAACTATTTGACATAAAAATATAAGTAAAGCATGATATTATATGTAAGACGGCTAGTTCACATTGCAACGTTCATCAACCGAATGGAAGATAAATTTTATTAAATCCATACTTCCATACTAATATTATAAATGCGAAAGTGTGTCTGTCTGTCCGTCTGTCTGTCTGTCTGTTACCTCTTCACGCCCGAACCGCTGAACCGATTTTGCTGAAATTTGGTATGGAGATACTTTGAGTCCCGGGAAAGGACATAGGCTACTTTTTGTTCCCGAGCGATAAACGAGTTTTGGTGCAACGAAGTTGCGGGCGTCATCTAGTAGGTAATATTACGCACATTATTAGGTCGGAGCAGATGGCACTACTAACACATACAGTTATTTACTGTACTCCACTAAATTCTGACATATTGTAAACTTTTCAGTATAGTATTATCCTATTAAATAAGTTTCTAAATATGACTTTATATTATGGCAACTCTAATCTGATCCTTTACATCTATCTTTAGAAGAAAATCTCATTTTGTGCTAGAATATTTTGTATTTCACCGTATTCAGAGCAGCTGGTAAATCTTAAGACCAGGCTGACATTCCTCGCAATCTAGCCTTTATAAAAAGCTTCCAACTCAAAGAAACATTTATCATTCCCTCTGTGAAAATGTTTTTTGTTTCAACGCTCAGTTGAGACCATTCGTATAAACTCTAAGTCTGTACATCCATACTATTATATAGTATTATGTAAATATAAATATAAATTATATTATATCTCATATTTAAAATTCTCGTGTCATAATGTTAGTTACCGTACTTGTCCGAAACGGCTTTACTGATTTTTACCAAAATTTATATGCGTATTCAGTAGGTCTGAGAATCGGCTACTGGCTACATTTTATATTGATAAGTTCATTTGTTGAATAAAATATAATAGTAAATTATTACAACCTGAGACTGACAGCGACCATTGTTTGTGCGACGCGATAGCGATGGACGTTGCCATGGTGCCATACTTATTTAGTCACTTCAATAAAATAATATCAATATGGGCGAAATATTTTATAATATGGCAAAGCAACGTTTACCGGGACAGCTAGTAAATATATATTCAATAAATTCAAGTGTATAAATATGTCTGTCTGTTAACTCTTTACGTCTAAACCGGTAAACCGATTTTGCTGAAATTTTGTATGGAAACATTGAGTCTCGGGACCGCACATTGGAGACACGATAGTTTTTAGACAATCTTGTTTCACATAGACGAGTCAGCTTTAAGATTAAAGATACCAAGACGGAACTGTTTTGTCTACGACGTCGCAACGCACACATCAGACTAGGATACATGTTATCCCGAAAAATTTAACGGTTCAAGCGCGATATACGGAGTTTCGGTCGGCCTGACCGGGAATAGGTATCACCTCGCTCGGTATACCAAAACTTTTTCCTCATATTGTGTACCAACTGTCAGATCAAAATCCTCCAATAGTCGAGTTGTTTTTGAGAGCGCCTATTGACGGTCTGACGTCAAAGATTTACCTCGCCTTATCGAAAAAATAAATAAATATTTTCGCAAAAAATTTTCTGTATAAAACAAGCTTTAAAAAGGTTTTCAAAAACGAAATCAAAGCTTAATATCAAAATGATGCGTATCATAGACATAATATATACTATGGGTATATTATGTAGTTATCTAATATTGACGCCGAAGAGTTTCTTAAAACAGATTAATCTGACTGGGCGGATTTTTATGAAAGGCACAGATATAGAGTAGACCACGAGGAAGGACAAAAGTTACTTCTTTGCTGGAAAATGTACAGTTCCCACATAATTATTTCTTTACGCGGACAATACCTATAGAACATTTTTTGGAGTTTACTCCTTAAGAATTGATTTTCATATATAAGGCGCCCAGTATGAGAAAAATCCGAGGGGTAAAACCTACTAACAAGTAACGAAAATGTGTCACGTTTTTGGTGCGCACCTTTAGTGCGAAACTTTCTAATTTGGCTGTGAGTGTATTAAGACCATAAAGGTAATATACCTATCGGAATATAATATTATATAAAATAATATAATAATTATATAATTATATAAATAATATAATAATTATATAATTATATAAATAATATAATAATTATATAATTATATTATATTCTTATATAATCTTAATATATATATATTTCTTGTGTGCGTGTGTATGTGACTGAACTCCTCCTAAACGACTGGACCAATTTTGATGAAATTTTTTGTGTGTGTTCAAGGGGATCTGGGAATGGTTTAGATTCACAATTTTGTCCGCTGGACAATGTTTTTTTAATTAATTTTTAATTTATTAGTAGTTGTTGATTTTGGAATGTTTCACATTGGATCCGACAGTCGGCTGCCATCGCAGTGTCAAATTTTAAATAATATTCGAATTCGGATTTTAATTTTAGTCTGTCCGACAGTTAGCGCTTCGACCAAATTTAAAAAAAAATACTTTATACACTTAATATGGCAAAGAAACGTTTGCCGGGACAGCTAGTATAATATATAATTCTTCTGTGAGTGTGTATGTCACTGAACTTCTCTCAAACGACTGGACCGATTTTTATGAAATTTTTTGTGTGTGTTCAAGGGGATCTGGGAATGGTTTAGATTCACAATTTTGTCCGCTGGACAATGTTTTTTTAATTAATTTTTAATTTATTAGTAGTTTAATTAATTTTTAATTTATTTTGGAATGTTTTACATTGGATCCGACAGACGGCGCTACCATCGCAATGTCAAATTTTAAATAATATTCGAATTCGAATATTAATTTTAGTCTGTCCCGACAGTTAGCGCTGCGATCAAATTAAAAAAAATACTTTATATACTTAATATGGTAAAGAAACGTTTGCCGGGACAGCTAGTTATATTATATTCTTATATAATTATATTATATTCTTATATAATTATATTATTTTATATATATAGTAGAGTAAACTCCAGTCGTGCGTCGGAGCTGACACACTTTTTTTCGTATATATAGACGACTAGATGACGCTCGCAACTCCGTTGCGGCAAAATTCGTTTATCGCGCGGGAACCGTACATTTTTCCGGGACTCAAAGTATCTCAAAGCCAAATTTTAGAAAAATCTGTTCAGCGGTTTGGGCGTGAAGAGGTAACAGACAGACAGACACACTTTCGCATATTTTATAATAATTAGTATGGATAATGGATATGGATGATGACGGTGGTGAAATGTTGATTTTTATATAGAAACTGTATCGAAACGATATCGAGACTAGATTAAATTAGCAGAATCGATCCCCTGGTTATTTGACAGGCCAACTTTTCCCGATTCCCCACGGGAAATCCCCGGAATGCACCGCTAATAGAGCGTATGAGAAAACACAACTTTGGCGGTAATTAGCCCAAAAGTTACGGTGTTTGACACAAATTGAGAAGAATCCGCGGGTGTTGGGAGATATTTCAGTGGTTTAGGCCTGTAGACCTGCAGTGCTGAAACTTTTTCGAGGGCAGAACCCTTTTAGGCTGTGTTTCCACTGAAGCGAAGCGGAGCGGAGCTTAGCGGTGCCGAATTGACCAATCACCATGCTCGAAATCTTCGCTCCTCTTCGCTGTCATTCTGCTGGAATTCGGGCACCGCTAAGCTCCGCTCCGCTTCAGTGGATACACACCCTCAGAAGTGACGGACACCCAAAAAAATAACGTTTTGTCTTTGAATGAATTGTCTCTATGCTGGTGTCTGATGACATTTCTAAAAACAATTTATGCATCGCTCGCGGAGGCTCAGGGCTTCATGGAACACACTTTGAGAAGGACTGTCCTAATGTATTTCGACAAATTCGGCCGGCAATACAAAACACATCAGCGAGATTAATAAAATATTCAACAAACAAATCGGCCGGGAGATAATTCGCTATCGCCGTTTCCGCGCCGCCGCCTCCGCTGACCGATCCGCAGGGTTGCCACACACGACAAAACTGTTTTTTTTTTAATTTGCTATAGGACCTAAATTAGACGATAAATTAGACTAGATTTATATGGCGGCTACACCGCGAATATATGACAATGACAGCGTGACCGCGCTTGACTGCGCTTTTAAAATTATCTAAAAGCCGAGCTTTGTGAGGGCTCGTCACACCTCGGCTGACTGATGATAACACATCAACATGTAAATAAAAATTACTATGTTAAATATTATTACTATGGAGGTACTTTGTGTAATGTTCAAATTTTTGTTGAATAAACGTTTATTTATTTATTTTTATAATTGATAGTTTTTCGTAAATTAGTGTACCACAAAATGTAAAGATTGTGGGATAATTATACTCGGGCTCGCTTCGCTCGCCCTGATAAATCGTTACATGCATTTTCTTTTAATCTCACAGTGTCTAACGTCTCACGTCTAAGCCGCGCATTCGGGCGGACATATTTAACCAAAATAATAATATTACTAAAGTTACAGAAAGCATAAGCCGCTAACTTTGTCATACCTAAACTTAAAGGTCACTAAGTAGATAACACCTCCTTTTGTCGGGGGTTAACAAAATTCAACAATTTCGTTACCAAAATTTTCCTCGGATAAAATCTTTATAATATTAGTAAACGCGAGGATCAAAACGGGAGCGTAAAAACGTTATTTATTTAAAACCTTATTAGTAACTTTTCTGGGAAAATTAATACGGTGTGCTCGCTTGATCTTTGTGATATTTTAATTATTGTCTTGAGATGTTGTGGGTTAATGTTTGAAAATTTAAATGAAATGCCACTGTTTCTTTACTTGTTTTTACACGTGGTAGTGTTTGTGGTGTGGTGATTTTTGTAGCTCTGAGTTGCCACTTATGTGACTTTGAGTTACTACTTAGGAATAAATAACAATAACTGAACTCTGGAAGTTTAGGCAGTAGTAAAAACTTTAAAAAGAAGTGGGGGGGTGGGGGGATAATTATTTTTCCTCTCCTGCACTTCGCCGCTCTACGCTCCCTCCGTTTTACGAATTTTCGATCAGGTCACGTGTAACGTGTAACTTGTGTTCAACCTAGTGAAAAAAAAAGTGTACAGCGATGCTAAGTTTTCTAAAATACAATCTTCTGCTAATACGTATACATTTTTATTTAATTACGGCTTTTTACATAATTCTTATTTTATTTTTGTCAGCCCTAGGCCACCCTCTCTTCATCGACTTCAATAATCATTCGAAATGTAATATTTCAAGAGGGGCATCATTAGGACTGTTTTATCGATGTATTTTTTCGCTTTTCCGCTCGTAAATATAGGTTATTTATTATGCACCATGAGCATCGCACTGCGCATTCTTAGGGTCAATTCAGACTGCAATTAGAAATGCATCTATGCGTTGCATTGCGGTCTGAATTGACCCTTAGACATAAATATTATGAGAAGACCGAAGGATCCGCATTTGTTACTTGCGACAGAAATACGACAGGCGAAAATTAAACATTAAACAATATCAGCTGTCGATCGCCTGTTGCGTCTGTCGCAGGATGCTTATTGCTTACCTTGCCTGTAGCCTTGCGTGTACGGCAAAGGGCATTACGTATCTTGCGACAGCAACGCAATAGACGATCGACAGCAGTTTGGGACCTTCCTGTAATTTAGTCTTTAGTCCCAGTTTTGGTCGCAGCGGGGAATGCGGCGAGAGTACAGATTGTATAACACGACCCTACAGAAGACCGACCGGTATAAAACAACGATTGTATATATCAATAAAAATAAATTGTTTGACTAATTCCAATTTCAATGTTTGTGGAAGTCCAGGAAAGGTTTATATTAAAGTGATACGAAGTTAACCGTATTATCTAGAACATAATATAATAATAAATAATCTTCTTAGTCGAAATTTGCAGTATCAAACAGAAAAATATCAAGAAACTTTTATCATGAAATATAAAACGTATCAATTCTGGGCACGTACGCGATATCTTGTATCTCCGTAGCATACAATTTGGCAGAATTTCACACAAATTGAATGTAGCAATTTATAATAATCCTTACATACAAAATTTCTGCCAAAAAATCCTACCAAACGGAACGGGCAGAGAGCCAGGAGACTTGTTAGAGACACAGTATAAAACGGTATAACACTTTTGCACAAACGCGACGCGATCGGTTTGAATTCGTGCGTAAGCGCCGGTCGTTTATCCGCACATAAATCTATACTTACTAACATTATAAATGTGAAAATGTATCTGCTGTCTGTCCGCCTGTCTGTTACCTCTTCACGCCCAAACCACTAAGCCGATTTTGTTGTAATTTGGAATGGAGATACTTAGAGTCCCGGGAAAGAATAATACTTTTATACCAGAAAAATTATGGTTTCCACGCAAGCATACGAATTTTGCTAATCCTAAATTATTTTGATCATAAAAATATTTTTTATGAACAAAATTGGAGTATGGAGTATCTGTCAGATAAGTTGTGGATAGCCTATCAGACAAATATTGGGAAGTGGTAAAACAGGACCTTAATCTCGTAATAAATAACAACATATTATTAAAAGAAAATATTTAAAGAAAATCCTAAGAAAAGGAAAGATAGTATTCATCTGATTGCTATTTTATATTCCCCTTAAAGTAAATTTTATTTTTGACGGACGAGACTGTAAAAGGTTTTATTTGAAACCCAGTTAATAAACTCGGTTAATAAAAACCCAATTGCATCAACCCTATCTTATCTAAATGAATATGAAGGTTTGTTCGAACCGCGCTATAAAAATGAAGATAGCATCGCATTAAGTGGCTGTAGGCCGGATCGATATAAGCTAGTTGTCTCCGGGTGACCACACAAATAGGGCACGATCCTGAATCGCGATATCAAAGTTTTTGAAATGCGCAAGATAATGGTAACAAATTGTAATATAATATCCGATTTAACCGTACGTTGTACAAATAACAGCGCTGAAAAAAATACTTTTAACTTCTATGTTTCTCTGAAAAATTACCTAACGCCATGAATATGCATACATAAAAAATTTAAATACTAACTCTTTTAGCGCTGCTACTTTCATAGTAAAATCTCAAAATGACAGGGGCCACGCGTTAATATCCATTCCAAAGAGATTGAAATTGCCAAAGAAGTTGTCACTTCAAAAACGCCAATCCGCAATTCGCACGCCGCGCCGCCTGGTCACCCCAACAATGCTAGTATTCGCATGACATACATCGAATTGATTCGAGATTATTGCCGGCTTGATCCGAACTAAACCTTACGTCGTTCTAACAAGGTCCATATTGGCACATCTCAGAGTATTTTCTTAATAATTTCGGTAAGAATCTCTCTCGGGTTTACGCGGGGTTTCTGCTTCGGTCGCATTTTTCTGTTTCATCGTGTGCTTATAAGCTGATAACGGAACGGTCAAGTGCGAGTCGGGCGAGATGTTTCCGTCGGGTGATGATAAGATGTCGTTTGGGGTTTATGGAAGGTGCTTTTCACAGTATGCGATACGATATAGGCTATAGCTGATAACGTGACAGACACGATATTTATGTCGTCGAATCGCGGTCGGCATTTGTTTGTTTATATACCCCATAGTAAAAAAATATATCACATAGCCAATCATACAAGGACAATCTTGGACTAGCATAGTAGAAACATCACATGACAAAGGAACACATAGGAACTTGAATAGGCTCTACTTATTTTTTTATTTATTTGTAGGATAGAGTTTACAGGTCTACCAGAATCTGATGGCAATTTTTGACAGCAGATTTTCAGAAATATTCTTGATCATTGGATAAATTTTTATATTTGCATGTTTCACACACAAAATAAGCCGCTAAAGGAATAAAAAGGATGTTTTTTTTCCCCTTTACCCCGGTATTGCTAGAGTCAATTTATTTTCTCACTTTTTGCCACCAGATTCTGGTAGACCTATAGCTGAGGCAAAAGCACTGCATTGGAATTGTTTTGGAGGCGTAATGGTAATACAATATAGTCTAAAAATGTAAATATATGACATAAAATAATATGACGTAGGTACCAACTTTTTGATGCATTTCTAAATTTGTATGGATTTGACAGAATTACAAGACGTCTCAGGCAATTGAAATCTGTCAATTCAGTACATGCATTTACGCGTCGCGTTGCGGTCTGAATCAACCTTTAATGTGAGGTTACATTACAGTGATTAATACATTCAACGTATACTTTTTAGGATTCCATAACCAAAGGGTAAAACGGAAAACTATTAATCACTAAAACCTCGTTGTCTGTCTGTCCATCCATACTATTATAATATTTCTTTCTTCATCGTGGTAATAATGTAGAATTATATCGTCGTGTCTACATTTTTCTTTTCATTTTTGATGTAAAACTTATAAACGAATTCACCTTCGATCTTCCCCGGACTGTCGACGTCATGATGATGATGATTGATGACCGTTTAAGCTCCCACTGCAACAGCTGGCGCTGTGGCTTTAATGGCCGAAATTACGCGAGGAAACGCCGCAAAAAAACTCATCACACCACATTGAATATCAAATTCTATGCTTGTGAGCGTTAAGTATGCGTATTTAGGAATTAGGATCAGACCACATTACGACGTAAATCGCATCGCCACGTCATTGCAATGTCAATTGACCCTAAATCCGTGTGCCAAAGACGTTTTATTGTTGCATAGATTTAGAAGAAGAGAAGAGAATAGCAACATCAGACTACATTGTAAAAATGTACGGTTCCAGCGGAATTTATTTTGTGCGAGTCACGAGAAATCGATCAGTATTAACAAAGATATTCTGTAGTCATAGTTATTGTAAGAGTCAGTTCACATTGCGATGCAAGGCATATTGTATGTTTGCACCGAATTTCCCACAGTTGCAGAATAATTCACTCCTTTCACGTCGAAATGTTCGGTTTCCAGTGTGCTTTCCTGATCCGCGGGCGTAATATAATTAAGGTAAGCGGCACCGCAGGCAAAATTTGCCATTGACAGATATAAACCCGTTGTGCATTTGATTGCCCGCAATTAGTTCTCATTAAATACTGACCACAGTTTAAATTATATACGGTAGATCATTTTCATAATAAACATAGAAATCGTTCACATTCAGTCGTGATTTCTGAAACTTTAAATAGCAGAAACCTTAACAGTATTTTCTTCTTTTATTTTTATATCTATATTATTTTACATCAATTTTAAAAGTATCGAAATGCTTTCAATGATCAACCGAAAATCGGTATTCTATAAGTAATTTAATTTTCATGTCAATTGTAAAAATGTTTATCTAATATACAATAATAATTAATTAGTATTATGTTGTTTTACAGGTCAGCTTATCAGCTGAATTATTATAAGATTAAAATAATAGGGCCGTACTTATACTTGATCAATTTCCATATTTTCCGAAACACAGGCTGAATTGCTCTACTAAATAACATTTTTATTGTGCAACTAACTGGGTAATTATAACGTAATTTGCTCGCATAACATTGTTTTGTTTGGGAAAATTGGTCGATTTAAATCTAGCTAATTTTAGTTTATATTTATTATTTGAATCAACAATGAGTACTAGATATATCCCGTGACTTTAGGGTCAATTCAGACCGCAACAAACCGACGCGTAGATGCATATTTTCTAAATTTGTGTGGTTTTGACAGATTTGCAAGACCTCTCACGTAATTAAAGTTTGTCAATTCACTTACTTTAGAAATTCTGAATTGACGCTAAAAGAAGCTGTCAAGTACAATATGAGATAATCAAATCACCTTAAGGGCGTTCCGTCCGGAGATTCCGTAATTGACCGTATTTAAAACCTTATAAACTCATAATCTGAAAGCTACAAAGTTATAATAAAAATACAGCAATAATCTGCAGTATATCAACATTCCTTTTGTCGTTTTAAATTTTCTATTTTTGTTTCTTATACTCATGATATCAGCTTCCAAAGTAATACCAATTTGTTAAAATTCAAGCATACATTCAGCATCTCCTTAGGATTTACAAATGACTTTTATTTGAAACTCACGCCAATAAATCGACAATATCATAAACTACATATTCGCCGTTTAAAATTTTTTTTAGGACAATTTTGAACTACGATAAGTAAAAATAATAGGGTTTTGGCGCGATCTCGGCAACGCGGCAAATGTATGGCCAAGGTCGTTTGCTCGGGGGACGGCCTTAAGCGAATACTGCTTTAATATTTATCACGTCATTATACATTATCCAATATCGGTATTCGGGTCTTTGGGTCGGCCGGCGGCGGCGAGCATATTACCAATAGAGCGGTTATATTATATTAGTTACTAGATTACGCCGCAACTCCGTTGCGCCAAACAGACGGACAGACAGACAGACACACTTTCGCATTTATAATAATATAAGTAAAAGTAAGGTAATATCTATACTTACTTACTTAGTAAGTATAAATATTACCAGAGTACCCGACAGAGGTTGTCCCGTCGCAAATAGTTATGTTGAATAGTCAAAAGCGTTCAAGTTTACCAATTTATAATAAATCATATTATTATTAGAGGCACCCGACAGATGTGTTAAGGTGCCGGTTGGCAGCGGGCGACAGGAAGCAAACAGACGACGTGCCGCAATAATGACACTACTGGTTCATATGTAGATGAATATAAAATACCCTCCGCAGCTAGCGACGCGAAGGTAGCGACACTTATTCATAGAAATTCATAGAAACCAGTAGTGTCACGACGATACGTCGACTGCTGTAACTTCATGTAGGCAGCTTCCAACTTGTACCTTTAAGTATAAAGTTTAAATGGTTAAAGCGGTAAGAACACGTCTGCTAACTTTAATTAAATCAGTTTTTGACATATTACTTACTATTATACACATTAATTATTGTAAAACCTTTAATAATATAAATGTTAAGTTATATTTAAACCGAGTGAGGCCATTGGACAAAATATATAGTTGAGATACTTCTATTATAATTTATGTTCGAAAGCCTGTGGGTTAATATCGTGTGCTAATTATAGACCAACTTTGTCAAGTATAACAATATGTGAGGGCACGTTGTGATCTTTACTACACATGTGACGTCATACAATGATGTTACATAATTCGTATGAAAACTTCCTTAACTTAAGTAAGGGTCAGTTGACGTTACAACTGTAAATGCAACTCCAAAAAGCTATTTGGACATCATCGGACATCATCATCGTCATCATCATCATAGGAGTCCCGACACCGCGAGCGGCAATACTTTTAATGCCACGTACGTATGTTCTTGTGGTGATAATAAAGTTCATATTTATAAAAGGACAAAACGTTGCGAATGTAAGCCGCCTCTAATCGTCAAGATATAACAAACAGTCGGACAGATAGACTGTATATATACATTTTCCCTCACCAAAATAATCAATCATATTCGTATCTCCATATCAAAACAGAGTCCATTAGTACACCGTCATACATCATCGGCCATCTATCTTTCTATCCATCTATCCGTTAGAGATTTGGTATCATTTTAATGATACACATTGAATTGACAGAATGGCGGTCTGATAGAAAGCATGATCCATTTTTTAATGGCTTATAACTAACTGATCACCAGAAATAGTAACATTTCACAGACAAAAATTGTAAACTGTCACCAAAATATAGACCACCATTTTAATGTAAAATGATAACCAAAGATTTAACATCTTAAAACCAAAAATAGTAAATGATCGCCAAAATTAGTAAATTATCACCAAAATTAGTAAATGATCACCAACATTATACTAGCATTTAAATGTAAAATGATCACCAAAGATTTAACATCTTAAAACCAAAAATAGTAAATGATCACCAAAATTAGTAAATGATCACCAAAATTAGTAAATGATCACCAATATCATACTAGCATTTTAATGTAAAATTATAAACAAAGTATTTTCATTTTGCTATCCTATTAAAGAAAAATGAAGGAAAAAAATCATTGCTCCGGAGAGTAATAAATAATAAAAACCAAATTTGAACTACATTTTAATTTTAAAATGGAAACAAAAGAATTACATCTAGTTATATTTTGACTATCGTAAATAAATACTAATATAATGATAACGGGACTCAGTATAAGACGTATCTCCATACCAAATTTCAGCAAAATCAGTTCAGTGAGTTGGGCGTGAAGATATTATAGACAGACAGACAGATACACTTTCGCATTTATAATATTACTTACTCTCTCTCTAACTCATATTCATCCGTGCTAATATTTTAAATTGGAATGGGTAGGTGTCCGTCTGTTATCTCTTCAGGTCCAAACTGCTGAATATAACAATAATATGAAGTTATAATACTTCCTTGTTAATTATATGCTTACATTTTTTGGCAATCGTAGTGATTTATTTGGACAGAAATATCGCATTGATTTGCTCGCAAGGATTTGGTGATCATTTACTATATTTGGCGTTCGATTACAATTTGAAGTGTAGTCGTGACAAAAATAGCTGGTAGTATTGCAATTTTAGACTTTCTTTTTTTGGTGTTAAGTATCTTTTTTTGGTAAAAAAGTTTAGGGTATCAGAGCATTTTTTGGTGGTCATTATATTTGTTCCCATTTTTAATGGCTCATTAAATAAATATAATTATTTATTAAAAAAATATAGATCCTCCTCCTATTTTGGAAGTAGGTTAAAAAAACATCGTATTGCCTCGCCATGCATATAACTGGGTTAATTCAGACCGCAAGCAACGTGTAGATGCATTTCTATAGTGTGGATTTGACAGATTTCAATTGCGTGAGACGCCTTGCAAATCTGTCAAATCCGTACAAATTTAGAAATGCATCTACGCGTCGCGATGAGGTCTGAATTGACCCTTTGATTAGACAAAAGACGAAGCTGCATTGACGTTGCATAAAATAGTAGAATCGAAGTACCGAAAGAGCTACGTCGTAGCACGCCTACGCCGTAGCGCTGCTACGGCGTAGGCGTGCTACGACTACGTAAAATTGCTACCAAACCAAAAGCTATGTCCACACTGTGCCTTTTATTTCATCAAGGGCATGCGTTATAGCGCAGTCAATAGCGCACGTGAGGCATGCCAGCGACGCATGCGCTCTGACCATATTGAAAACTTTCGCTTTGTAATTGCGTCGCTGTCATGCCTAACGTGCGCTGTTGACTGCGCTATAACGCATGCCCTTGATGAACAAAAAAAGGCACAGTGTAGACAGTGTGGCTATTTAGAGCTTTATTTTTGGCTTGTTTCAGCAACATCTAGTCACTAGTGCTATTCAAATACGCGACGTTGTCTTCAATTTCGCTGACGTAAAATGTACGGTTTCCTTGCGACAATTTACGGGAACTGTTAATTTTTCTAGCATAAAACTATCATTAAATATTTGCTTGTACTTTAAATATTTCCATAGCAAGTGTCAAAATCATCTTCACTGTTTAAGAATAAAATGGTAGCACAGAAACATACAAAATTAAATAGAGTATGACGTACACTTGGCATTTACAAGTAGAGATAATAGATTTATTTTATCAAACATTATTATTTATTACACAAATCCTACCTAGAAAATCTAGCTTTCAGCTAAGGAATAATGAAATCACAGCGCATAATAACCTCGCCCTTTAAGGAATTCTAGGTTTTAATCATTGTTGGAATAAAAATAAGGCTTTAAAAGCTCTCTTCCCGGTAGCGCCGCGTTTAGCATAAGTATTGGGGTGCTCGCTTACCGGCGGATTTGCAAGTTAAAATTTAATTATCCGACTGCAATTGAGAGACTAATGTTTTTGATAAAGTAATATGGAGATATACACTGAAAAAATACTCCGTAGCTAAGCAAGCCTGGTTTGAATTTAACCGACCATCGTCATTAAAACCGGTATGTGAGGCATTATTTTTATTGTACATATTTTCTGTATCTGTCTGTCTATGTTTGTTAATAAACACAGCGGCAAAATTAGAGGAACATAACAGAATTTAAATTTTTTTGAAAATTATTCGCAGTTTTTTATATATTTATTTAATAATTGATGATTAAAAAATAAAACTTATATAAATTTAGGGCATAAAAACGTGTAAAATAGAAAAAAAAACTGCCAAAATCAAAAATTAAGAAAAATCTTTGAAATTTCAGTAGTAAGTTTTTAAGTTAAGTTCGTCATTTTTACTTAAGAAATGCCATATTAAAAGCGTGTAATGCCTTCTATGGATCTCAAGAGAGTCTGAATACGCCATTACATGCTTGAATTTTGATTATCAATCATTTCCTGTGGGATATTCTCCTACTCCTCCAGTAGCGCCAACTCTAGCTTCTGAACACATTTTGGAGCTGGAGTTTTATCTCGTACTATTCACCCATTGATGTGCCACACGTCCTCAATTGGATCCACATCCGTAGACCGTGCTGACCTCTCCACCTGGGCTACGCCAGCATCATTCAGGTAATAATGCCCGATTTTTTTACTTTATGGACGCGCATAAATTGAAGTTACAGCCTAAAACTGTGTAAACGGCACAGCACGCAGTTCTAGGATGTCTGTGATATAGCCCTGTATTGTCAAAGTACCATCATTAACAATCATCAGCTCTGTGCGGGCTCCAAATCATATGCAACCCCAAACTATTACGAAGCCAGCATGATAGGCCACTGTTTCCGTTAAGTTTGATGGTCTATAGTGTTCCTTACGATTAATCCACATTCTTTATCGCCTGTCAACAAAATGTACACAGAATTTGCTCCCATAACTGTACAGCACACGATTTCACTCACTTATCAAATTGTGATGTTCACGCGCAAATCTTAGCCTGGCTCTTTGCTGTCCTGTCTCAAGTTTTGGTGCCCTTGCTGGCACCTTTGAGTTTAATTTAACTTTTTTGAGTCTTCTTCTTAATGTACAATCACTTACACGTACATCTTGGACCTGTTCCGATAGGTTTCGTCTCTGCAAAGCAGTTTGAGGTCGATTTCTTAAGGCTTGTTCCATCACGAAACGATCATCCTGAACCATTGCCACCCGATATCTGCCTTGTTATTGTCTCCGAACATAAGATCCAGTCTCTCTGTAGCGTTGAAAGTTACGATGGACCACGAAAGCCGTCACACCTAAGGCCTGACTGACCGAACGGTAGGTGTGACCTTTCACTATCGTGGTTACAGGTCTAGCTGTCGTAGATGCTGGAAAATCACTAATTTTGTATCTAAGTAACGTGTTCTTCCAAAAACCAAACAATCAAATGAGCTGGCATACCCTGCATCCCGCTAAAAACGCCATTCTTATCAAAAACACTTACAACGTCAATCATCGAAAAACACTCAGTTTGCAATAAAAATCTGTCAACTTGCCAGATTTGTTCAATGTTTTATTTCTTAAATGAGCTTAGAAACTATAAAAAAGGATTTCACACAGCCCGACCCACTTGAATTCAAGTTGTGGCCCTTTTTACCTATGTTCCGCACTGTCTGTTTGTCAGTTACCTTTCGCTCTTAAACTGTTAAATCGGTATAAAACATTTTGTATCCCGGAATAGAAAATTTGATTGTTTTAATCCTGACATTCAAAGTATTTGTAGACTACAATAATTTCCCTAAAACAGTTCGACAGTGTGTACAGAGGTAACAGATTCACTTTTACATTAGACATTAGTAATATTATTATAGTGTGGATTTGTTACGAACCAAACAATACATGAGTGTTATTAATGTCACGAGGACAGTTATTATTATTCAATTATTGTAATGCCATATTTCTTGTTATTGTTTTTCCTGCTACGGTTAAAATTAGAACTATGTATATAATCGAACCAATATATTATTATAATTATATCGAACCAATATCTACTACTGTATTTAAGTAATAGAATCATTAAGGCGGTCCCCCGAGCAAACGACCTTGGCCATACATTTGCCGCGTTGCCGAGATCACGCCAAAACCTTATTATTTTTACTTATCTTAGTTCAAAATTATTGTCCTAAAAAAAATTTAAAACGGCGAATATGTATTTTATGATATCGTCGATCTATTGGCGTGAGTTTCAAATAAAAGTAATTTGTAAATCCTAAGGAGATGCTGAATGTATGCTTGAATTTTAACAAATTGGTATTACTTTGGAAGCTGATATCATGAGTATAAGAAACAAAAATAGAAAATTTAAAACGACAAAAGGAATGTTGATATACTCAAGATTATTGCTGTATTTTTATTATATCTTTGTAGCTTTCAGATTATGAGTTTATAAGGTTTTAAATACGGTCAATTACGGAAAAACGGAACGCCCTTAAATAAAGTAGTAGATAATATTACCTGTACAATATGATGATCATCAATTCACGCGACGCGTAGTTTGTACTGAACTGACAGCTTTCAATTGCGCGAGACGTCTTGCAAATCTGTCAAGCAAAAGGGGGCTAGGCCGAAAAAATTGTAACCACACTTTTATTTTATTGAAGTGACTAAATAAGTATGGGTACCATGGCAACGTCAATCGCGATCGCGTCGCACAAACAATGGTCGCCGTCAGCCTCGAGTTGTAATGATTTAATATTTTACTTATCGCTATAAAAAGTAGCCAGTAGCCGATTCTCAGACCTACGGAATATGCATACAAAATTTGGTAAAAATCAGTACTTACGAGTAAAGCTCTTTCGGAGGAGAGCGGTAATCTAACATTGTGACACGAAAATTTTATATATAAGAATAATAAAAGAATAAATTAATAAGAATTAACCCTCACAAATAACCATCAATGTATCATTACCTTAACCCGTCAGTGTGTCACCGTCCTAGCCCGTCTGTGTGTCACCACCCTACGCCAGTGCCTCATATATACCAGTGAAGAGCCCTCAACGTCTCCATTCTGCGCCACTGGGACCATATAATTCCAATAACGAGGGTCCGGACACGGATTAAAAACATCGTGAGTTTGGTTTCAATCTAATGGCTCGGTTTTAGAGTTGGTTTTAACCTTAGGGTCAATTCAGACCGCAACGCATGCGTAGATGCATTTGTAATAGGAACCCTAGACGATCATGCAGCGTGACTTGCGTTACGTGCTGTCATGCACCGTGAGATCACAAGCAAATGTGATGTATATATCCATACTAATATTATAAAAGCGAAGTGTGTCTGAATGTGTGTCTGTCTGTCTGTTACCTCTTCACGCCCGAACCGCTGAACCGATTTTGCTGAAATTTGGTATGGAGATACTTTGAGTCCCGGGAAAGGACATTGGATACTTTTTATCCCGGAAATATGTACGGTTCCTGCACGATAAACGAGTAGGCGTCATCTAGTGTTACAATAATTTATTTAAAGAGCGGCGCGGTCGCGCTGTCTTTTTTACATTTTTCCTTATTACAAAAAGTTGCATGTGAATAATATTATGTGATGTCGTGGTGTAGCAGCCATGCCACGCTTTATAAATACGCCATACTAGCGATCCATAATATTATGAATTATATCAAGTTTAAGCCAATAGCAAAGGTTTGATTTGTTCTTCCACTACCCTCTTTAATTATTTGCTACATTCATAAATCATATTACTGTCCGTAATAAAGTCTAATATTATAACATTAAATTGTTCTACTATAAGGTTTTAGATTTGGTTTAAACCCTGATAACGGCGTTTAATGGTATTTGGATAGTTTTGTATCACTTTTCGTGTACACGCACCCTAATCGTTTACATAATTTAGAAATATAAACATTTCCTTTTTCAAACAACCAGATCATCAAAGATTTCATCGATTTGCCGTCTCCTTCTTTCCTATTACGTAATTCATTAGAGCGAGAGAGACGAATATCGTATACAAATAGAGGTAATGAGCTAAGCGCTCGCCGATCAAATAAAGACATAAGTGGATAAAGTGGGTAACTAATATTTTACATCATACAAGCAATTACTCATTTTTGTCCCTAATAATTTGAACAAAGGTGGTTGTAACTTACCTGCTTCATCATCTAGCTAATTTATTATTATCTAGCTACACATAGAAACTTTTTTTAATCATTTTCCCGGGTCCTAAAACCTCAATTTATTAAAAACTTTATGAGGTGTCAAGGGACACACGAATGGAACGAAGTTATTTCTTATCTTCAAAAAAACTGTATACATATACACTCAAAAAACTACCTCTGCCGCTACCATGCAGGTACTAATAAAAAAGTGTCGAGGTCATAATATATCGTTCTGTCTAGCCTGTCTAGTTCGCCGAACGCGCGATAAGGAACTTCGTTCCAAAACGCCAGTTTTCAAATTGTTAGTTACCGACTTTTCCACTCATGTATTCGAATACTGGTGCATTTTTCAACGTAAACGGTTCATCTAATTAGGCAGCTTTTGTGATGTCGAGAATACATTTATTTTTCTCTGTGATATTTTATGAATTAATTCAAATGGTTTTTGAGCCCTGCGGGGCTAAAATGGTCGCTTTGGAGAATCATAATATTATGAATCACAATATGATTCATTTTTAGGGTTCCGTACCCAAAGGGTAAAAACGGGACCCTATTACTAAGAATTCGATGTCTGTCCGTCTGTCTGTCACCAAGCTGTAACTCAAGAACCGCTATAGGTACACTTCTGAAATTTTCACAGACTGTGTATATCTGTTGCTGCTATAACAACAATTACTAAAAACAAAATAATTAATATGTTAAATAATTAAGGGGAACTCCCATACAAAAATTACAATTTTAGCCAATTTTTGCTCTGTAGTGGTGCGGAACCCTTGGTGAGCGAGTCCGACTCGCACTTGGCCGATTTTTTTTTTAATCGCAAAATGATCACTCTGCTTGCAATAATTAATGTCTAGCAATTCGTATTAATTTGACATTCGTGAGTTTGACAGTTTTAATAATTAATTTTGTGAATTGAATGAGAGGAATTGCTAAATGTGGCCATTTTAGGCCAGCTGATTTACGATCGGGAAAATATTAAAAAATAAAAGGACATGACAACTCAGAGCCCCTGGCCATGAAGTTTTCTTTATCGCTCTTTAAACAGAATGTAAACAAAATTAAGTGATAATACTTTAGGATGTGTCTGATACGATAATATTATGATGTCTGTCTGTTACCTCTTCATGCTCCAAACCACTCAACCAATTCTGATTTATATTTTATATATATTTTGTTATATAGTTAGAAATTCTATTATGAGGTAACTACGAGTAGCTGACCCGGAAAACGTTGCTTTGCTATAAAAAGTTGCTAAAAACCTATCTTCATGCCTAAAGAATGTACATTTCATTACAACATTTCATTAAAATCGGTTGAGCCGTTTTGGAGGAGTCCGCGCACAAACACTGTGACACGAGAATTTTATATATTACAAGGAAAAAAACGTACGATAATTTTCGCGCAATACAAGTTCCCGTCAACTTCTAGCTAAATGTTATATTTTAAAAATGTCCTAACTTTGTATGATATGAGCGGCATTTTTTTACTTTAAAAAGTTGAACTTCGCAAGGGGCTGGCTCGTCTCATGTCCGCCCTTGGGCTTGACCCTCTGAACTCGTGAAGGGCTGCGTGATCGAGGGCCCCGGAGGTGTCTTATCTTCAAGGACGTCTTGAAACGTGGCGAAGTAGCGCGTCGCCTCGTCAATGTATTGTTATGTTCGCCGATTTTGTAGGATTCTAAGGGTACCATTCCGATATTTGCCACGACCCACAAAAACTCAAATAAAATGCCACTTTATGGCATAGGCATAAGTTTCATTTTACTCTCCGCCAGCTTTTACGCCACAAGCGGCGGCAGCATGAGTCGCGTAACAAAGTCAGTAGAAAATGATACCTATAGTTTATATCGTAAAGTGGAATTTTATTTAAATTTATGTCGGTCGCGGCTAGGGCCGTGTTCAGACCAAACTGAATATACGCCGCTGAATGTGAGCAGGCTCACTCTGAGCCCCAGTGTGCGGTGAACGTGAAAATATTATACGGTATCGAATGTCCGCGCCTACGCCTAGCGTAACTGGTAATGGCGTATAGTAAGTTAGGTGTGAACGAAAAAGTGAGTTTGTATGGAAATACAATAAACTGCGTAACGCTCGCTCACATTCAGCGGAGTATAGTCAGTTTGGTGTGAGCACGGCCTTACTACGTAAAAGATCAGAAATTCAAGTCCCGGGAAAGGACATAATATACGAGTAAGATGGAGTAAGGTAATATTTATCGAGTTGCGGGTGTCATCTAACTATTATAATATTTACGGGGTAGACCAGAAACCATTGAGCGAGTTTTTTGTTATGGGTGACTGAATCCTATGTGAAGTAGGGTTAAGAAAATGACAGTCTCTCACCACGAAATAAGCTCTGCGAATTCAATTTTGAGTTCATTGAATAAACCCTAAAATGCGAACCCCGAAATGGGTCAAACGGTTATAGAGGTCTGGTGGATTTATTGACCCCATAATTTTTGACCTTTGATTATAGCCGGACCCCAGATCGGGGTCAAGTCGAGATGGGATAGATAAAATATAAGTGTAATAAATAAAAATGCAAAGGGTTCCCCGCCGTGCTTGCGGGGGTTGAATTTTAATTGGGATTAGCGTTGTGTTTGAATCTATTTTATAAAATTAACAAGCTAACTTCGTATAACTTTCCTTCTAATATTATAAATCTTCCCTGGACTTCCACGAACAAAATGAGTGAAAAAACACATTCTTATTTATAATATTAGTACGGAAGTTCGACTATAACCGTGTTCTTTATATTCACACTTTCGTAGTATGGCGGTTTAAAGCTTGGCACTCGACTTTAAGGCTGCGTTTCCACTGAAGCGGAGCGGAGCGGACCGGGGCTTAGCGGTGCCCGAATTGACCAATCGTGCTATTCCAGCGGAATTTCGATATCGAATTTCGAAGATTTCGAGCATGGTGATTGATCAATTCGGCACCACTAAGCTCCGCTCCGCTTCAGTGGAAACACAGCCTTAAAGTCATGGGTTCGATACCAATAAAGTTAGATTGCAGTCAGGTCACCTGGCTATCTATTGTAGTTACAAAATGATCCATACGGGTGGGTATGTAGAAAGTCCTGCGCCGGATCTGTTGCCAGTCATCCCACTGGGTGACGAGAGTTAAGGAAGAGAGAAAGCTCTTAGGGCCTTATCACACTGGAGATTAGCGAGCGGTTTGAAACAGACGCGATTGCGCAGCGCGCACGCCGCGACAGGGCAGCGTCGTCGCGGCGTGGCGTGGACGCCATTTTGTACACTCGTCTAGGGAATTCTAGAAGAGTGTACAAAATTTTGTATGAAACGTCTAGGGAATTCCTTAGACGAGTGTACAAAATGCCGTCCACGTCACGCCGCGACGACGCTACGCTGTCGCGGCGTGCACGTCGCGCAATCGCGGCGTGCGCGCTGCGCAATCGCGTCGCTTTCAAATCGCTCGCTGATCGCCAGTGTGATAAAACACTTATTGTACTATCAGAGAAGTTTATTCCTAGGCCGATGGCGGACCTAAGTAATTTGGTCGCGTTAAGCCAAACCCAGCTGACCGATCACAATAATTAACGTTGAATCGACATAAGCCGACCATATTATATGACGTCGCGTAGGTCCGTCAACTGCCTAGGAATCAATTTCCTCAATGGTACATAAAATTGCGCGTTATAAAATTACTACTGACTAATTGTACATTTTATTTATAACTTTTCCCCTAAAATTATTAATGAAATAACTGTGTGACTCATATTTTCTGACACTGATTCTAAAATATCTTCGCTTCGCATGTTAAATTGTACTAATTTACTCCAATTATTATAACAACATTTTAGCGCTCCTGTATTTAAAATGTTAGCGCTTTATTTAGGTAACAGGGTAACTGTTCAGTGCTAACAACTTAATTAAGAACTTAGTGCTATTGTCGCCTAATATACCTTAGTTAAATGTTTGTTATCAAAATTGACAACCTTACCTACTAGCTCTTGCAATTTGCTTCGTGAGAGCCAATCCACATGGCGTGTTGCGTCAGCGTTGCGTCGACGCAGCGCTGCCGTTTGACGCATAGCCGGCCACACGGGCGCTGCGGCATCGCAGCGTTCGCGTTATCCCCTCCCGCTTCGTCTCGGCGGCTGCTGTCCGTCATGTGTGCGTTGCGCCGACGCAGCGCGCCGTGTGAACACCTTGGTTATTTGTTTGTAAGACAACGCAACGGCAACGCTGCGTCGACGCAACGCGCCGTGTAGACTGGCTCTTATTATGCGTAGTTGCGTCTATGTTTAATACAGCATTATACCATACTGTATTAAAATATTATAAACACACAATATATTTTTTACAAACAAACATTTTTCTACCTACTTGCCTGCCTACCTGCCTATCTTCCTGTCTACCTGCTACCTACCCACCGGCCACCTACCACCAGGCGGAGCTATATAGCAATATTATTTCATTTAAATTGCCATGTCAAACCTTCGCAATCGTAGTGGCAATCATTATATCCATCATAGTCTCATTCTAACGTGTAGAGGGGCCTTTATGCTATATGAAGCTACGCGACGTGTATGAGGTGTCACCACTCGACCCCATTCGTTAGCGGCCACTAAACAGTTAACAATTTTAACTCAGCGGTTGTTTTGTTTCGACATCATCATCATTATCATCAGATAATGATGATGATGTCGAAACAAAACAACTCATTATCACTATCGTTATCATCATCATCATCACTCCCACTGTCCTCGAGATTAAACATAAAACTTAAACCTAGCTAGCCAATTATAACAAATGAAAAGAAAATACTAAGTGCAGGCATTCACCGCGGTATTTAAAATAGAAAAGTGTTCAATTTCATTCTTATGAATTATCAAGCAGGTCACGTGTCCTAACGCGAGTCCAATTAAAAAAGATTTTATTTAAAGTAGAGGTAATAAAATATTTTATTTCAAGTTCTATTTATTGTTGTTTCTCATTGTATGTGTCCGGTTATATTCGTGTTGTATAATGTATTGTTATGTTTTAATGTTTGTATAAATTCTAATTGTTGATGTTGTAGTGTAATGTCCTATTTAGCCAAATAAACTTTTATTTATTTATAAAGTACCCCAAAATCGGGCAAACCCTAATACCCCAAAATCGGGCAAACCCCCAAAGGAATACCTTTTCCTGTCATGCGTGTAATCTCCCGCGCGCTGATTTGATCCGCATTCAAGTTGCCCGCATTTCATAGATGTTTTGCCCGTCATGCATGCGTTGGAGCATAATATTGTCACCCGCATGCGAATCGGATCCGCGCGCGGGCGATACCACGCATGATAAAAAAGGCGCCCTTTACCCATGTAAAAAAAAACGCACAACGCCTCTTACCAAGTCCTTGCTTGAAAAGAAGCAAAAAGCATTCTGACGAACCCCACCTAAACTTTCAGAAAAAAAACCACACCCCCATTTATAACGAGTCGGTCCAAATAATGAGAACAGCATTTAACGCGCAGCCCGCGAACAATTATTCAACTTTTTTTGCGCGCCGCCTTTACTTTTTGTCGGGCGCCTATTATATTAAGCTACGCGAAATGAAAATATCATTATGGGGATCAAAACTTTTCTGTTTTATAATTTTCGAGGGCGCCCGCGGCACAGAAGGGGGGGGGGCGCACTTGTTGCTCGTCCATTTTTGCGAATATATTAAATTATTATAATACTGCTATCCACACTAATGTTATAAATGGCAAAGTATGTCGATCTGTTTGTATGATGTCCGATGCGTATGAAAATTAACTAGATTACGCCCGCAACTCCGTTGCGCCAAAATTAGTTTATCGCAGAACTCAAGTTATCTCCATACTAAATTTTAGCAGCATCGATTCAGCGGTTTGGGCGTGAAGAGGTGACAGACAGACAGACAGACACACTTTCGCATTTATAATATTTGGCGGGCGTCATCTAGTAAGTAATAAGTAATCTCGTGGATCTCTGGAAAGGATCTATCAGGGGATAAACTTGAATTTCGAATTGTGATATCGTACATAATATTACCTCTGTAACATTTACATCGACTCTATCATTAGTATATTATAGGCTACTTTATATCTTTAACCTTCACCTTCAATTTGCCAATATCAAACCTATCGCCCGATCGATGGCTGTAAAAAATTGATAACTTTGCTTATTGGAACAGAGCACCCACGTCAGCTAGGCGTAAAACTTTTAAAAGATTATCTAGAAACTCACAGACCTACAAGTATCTTAGAGCCAGCGCAGCGGAGAGGATTTTATTAACGCACTTGAAAATAAACTTTAAAATTATGACACTAAAGTGCGCTTAGGGATTCCCGCGTATCGTCGAGGAAGCGCGAGCATTTCTTGTAAGGTTTGCACTTTAATGCACTTTAATGTAACAATTTTAATCCTTCAAGCCCCATAAGAGCACCGGTGATCGAAGATCGATCGAAGGATTAAAGTTTATTTTTAAGACGTGCGTTAGTAAAATTCTCTCCGCTGAGCTCCTTTCTGTCTGCGATCACCCTTATGGTACATTGTGATAAAGGCCATATTACGTATTTTTGGCCAAGTTCAAGAATAAAACTCAGTCTAGAAGAGGCCATCATGTTCATCTACGTTATAAATATACGTGTGATTAGTGATTACACAACATACATTACGTTAGTCGTTATCCATACTAATATAATAAAATACCACAGTTTGTCTGTCTGTCTGTTACCTCTTCACGCCCAAACCACTGAACCGATTTTGCTGAAATTTGGTATAGAGATACTCTGAGTCCCGGCAAAGGACACAGGGTACTTTTCATCCCATCAAAATGTACGGGTCCCGCGCGATTAATGAATTTTGACGCAACGGAGTTGCGGACGTCATCTATTGTTAACATACCTTGTAAATATGCGTGTGATAAGTATATACGTTACATTAAAGGCAAGCACTATGGTTAGTGTAAAACAACTGTCACTCAAAAGACACCCAGGCCCACAGAAATAAGAATTAGATAGGAGATCTGTGCCCAGGCCTGTCAATATCGTCCAAGCATCATAATATATACCTAATTGTAAATTGACCCACAAAATATATAAAACGACAGCGAAACGCCAAATCAGCCCTGTCCGTCTACACCAAATTGTAAAGACCCCATCACAAAACCAATTAATATTAGAATATATATCGAGTATTCCTTACCTTGATATTAATATATTGAAAAATTAATTTGAATCGTATCAAAGATACCGATCACAATTTTGTCGGTGGTTCCGTATTGAATTTGATAGATCTAAGAATTGTAGAGGCGGACAAAATTTGCCTTTTTTAATAATGATAGATAAGATGAATCAGTAAAGGCTTTAAGGTTTTATATAATGATGGACGTCGCAGTTTTATTATAAAATAAGAAGATAGAAAAGCGTCTTTTATTTTTGTTTAGTAGTGCAATGGAGATAGTGGACGAATATGGTGTTTTAGTTCTGTTAATTTTCTGTAGGTACCCTGCCAATAGTGCTTATTAGGGAACGTTCAAGAGCTGTAGGTGAAAGCACAATAATATGTCAAATAGATAATGGAGTAGGAGCTAGTTTTGCGATTAAAGAGAGTCGAAATCAGTTTGCAGGACCTATTATAATGCACCTTGAATACAATGGATGAATGAAAAAATTCATCTGCCCTGAACTTATCATTTCTTTCTTTGGCGGTTCCGTGTATGACAGGGCTCATAGTGACTAAAGCTAAGATTCTTTATCATTTTGACTTATTATTTATTTTAAGATCTAACATTGATCATTCCAAAAAGTAAAATACAAAGTGTGGATTAGTCATTTTTTTGTTTATCTAATATATTATAAATCTCCTGTCACGATGTGTGTCCACGATGGATTCCTAAACTACTTAACCGATTTTAATGTTTTTTTTTATGTGTGCTTTTTTTCCAACTTGAGAGATAGAATAGCTTAAATCTTTAATTATAGTCGCAATTTTATTTTATTGCAAATTATTTGTCTATAAAGAGCGACCATTGTTTATGCGACGCGGGTCACGGGATAGCGATGGACGTTGCCATGGTGACATACTTATTTAGTCACTAATTAAATAAAATAATACGGGTAATATACTTTATATAATATGGCAAAGAAACGTTTGCCGGGACAGCTAGTTTATTAATCAATTTCGAGTTGCAGTTGTAAATTTCATACTTTCTTTTTAAGTTGGAAAAAATGAACATTAAATTACTTGTTTTTAATATGTCTCCTCAAAATATTATAAACTAAGAACTATCCTATAAGTTAAAGATAAATTTGCTTTAAATATCGTTGTAATAGTACAAATTAACAATAGTTTGAAATCCGGGTAATTATGACCCACCATGCAGTTGTCTTTCCTATTTTCTACCAGGCAGAGGCAAGGTTAATAAAACCCGAAGTTCAGAGAAAGATTATGAAATATTAACAAGGCATAAATTCTTTCCCAAAATTTCACGTCCTATCTGCGCTTTCAAAGTCTACAATATTTTTATTAGGTTCGATTGGTTTTTCTCTTTCTGCTGGACTCTTATTTATCGAGGAAGGCTCAATTAGGAAATGTACAGTTCTGCACAAATTCATAAAATATTATGATACGACATAAAAAGGAGAATAAAAATCCTTACAAAATAAAAATACTTGCAATGATAAAACACCAGTAAGGCAAATACATAATAAGGTCTTATTTAAGATCTAAAAAATAATATTTATAAAAATATCTTAAAAGTTTAGTATTTAAGCAAACTAAACTTTTAAGATATTTTTATAAATATTATTTTTTATATTATACTTGCGACCCGCCCCGGCGTTGCACGGGTATAAATTAATATATAGCCACTGAAAAAATGACTAAAGTCGATAGCGTAGATATGATCATTCACGTGGTCTACTTCTTATCTGTGCCAAATAACATAAAATTGTTCCAGTAGTAATTCCCGCGTTTTTTCACATTCTCATTAGTCTTAGCGTCATAAAATATAGCCTATAGCCTTCCACAATAAATGGGCTATCTAACACTGAAATAATTTTTCAAATCGGACCAGTAGTTCCTGAGATTAGCGCGTTCAAGTTAGCGCTTTCAAATAATTTTCCCCGTTTTTTCCACATTTTCCTCTATTTCTTCGCTCCCATTAGTCTTAGCGTGATAAAATATAGCCTATTGCCTTCCTCGATAAATGAGCTATCTACCACTGAAAGAATCATCAAAATCCGTTGTGTAGTTTTAAAGATTAAAGGGAACAAAGGGACATGAGGGAAAAAAGCGACTTTGATTTATAATATTTTATATTGTAAGTTGTAAATAAATAAATAATATTTAAAGCAGTGTTTAGAAACATTTTTCACTAATATTATTGCATAGCTACACAACTAAATATAGACCGTGCTTAACTTAAGATTGCGTGGCTAAACTGAGTAGGGCATTGAAGCATGTGAACAATATCTACCAATAACATGCAAAAACTACCAATAATGTGTCATCATCTGATCCCGATCTACCAATAAGTAATAACGCCCCGTCTGATCACTAATCTACTAAAAGCATCTCCCCGCGTTTGCTTCTCGCTCTAACATAGAGATATATGAAAAGAACAATACGCCTTTCTTTGCATTTTTGCGGAGCAATCTTAAAATTATGTACGGCCTATATTATAATAAAAATTATTAAAATCCTACCTTCAGAGATTCTTCTATTCTTATTCCCTAGTCTGGCCGTTGCGTCGATCCCGTCCTTCTGTAACAATAAAATATTTCAATCAGTAAAAAAATAGCAGAGAAGTTACTCGTTTAGGAGACTTATAGTCATTAGAGGTTGCCAGCAATATTTCTGTGGAGAAATTCCTTTAACGCGAGGGAACCGTACTTTTATCCCGGAAAAAAACTATCCAATAATAAAAACTAATCCAGGAAAAAACAGACGGGAAAGACCTGTGTTTCAAGGATCTTCAAACCAAATTTCATCTAAATCGGTTCAGCCGTTGGAGCGCGAACAGGTAACAGACAGACAAACATACTTTCACATTATTAATATAAACATGGATTTACTTTAAAATTGGAACAGAGGTTGGAACCACATACCTGACTGGTAGCAGCAAGTCGCCGGTGCAGCTGTGCACGGCTCAGCACGGCCGGCTAGGCTCGGCCAACGCGGCTCCGCACGGCTTCGCTCGGCACGGCTCGGCTCGGCTCCGCGAGTCAGCACGGTCACAATAGACATACTTAACTACGCACGGTCGTAGAACGGGTGATGGTAGTGATTTGTATGATCCAATCCTCAAGATACGTATAAGTTATTCTACGCTAAGGCAAGAGAAGTGGAAAGGGAGAGGTATTTGTCTAGTAGTGGAAAAGGAAAATTAAAAAAAAAATGGTATAAAAATCCTTACGTGAAAGCATATTGATGATAAGTAACTTGTTAAGCTATATGTTTCACTAAATATCTTAATTAAGCCAACCCTTCCTCTTATATGTTTGTGAGCTAACCTAAAGGCTTGAGTTTTTGTTTTTACCTAATATTGTCTCAGCATGTTAAGTTCAAAATTTTGCCACAAGGTAACTTATCAAGAATGCAAGAAAAAGCTATATCTTTGCCCTATTTTTCCTAAGATTGTCCTAAGATCTAAACATACTATTGCTATTTTAAATGGTCACTTATAGATAAAGCAATTGCATTAAATTATATTATATAGATAATTTAATTAAATTATAATAATTACCAGCTGTCCCGGCAAACATTGTCTTGCCGTATAAAGTATATCACCCATATTATTTTATTAAAGTGACTATTCAGTCACTTCAATAAAATAATATGGGTGTTACCTATTACATTTATTATATAATACTTATTCAAGTATGGCACCATGGCGATGTCCATCGCTATCCCGTTGCACAAACAATGGTCGCCGTCTGTCTCGAGTTGTAACTATTTACTGTTATTTATTCAACAATGAATGTACATATCAATATAAAAAATAGACAGTAGCCGATTCTCAGACCTACTGAATATGCATATAAAATTTGGTAAAAATCAGTAAATCCGTTTCGGAAGAGTTCGCTGACTAACATTGTGACACGAGAATTTTATACACAAGATTACGTTGTAAATTAGATTCTAAGTCCATAATATATCTGGGAACACAGCAGCCTTTTAGTTCTTTCACTATTATTTGCCTTACTGACAAACGTAATAACATCAAAATTGAAATTAAGAATACAAGCATTTTAAGCTTTTTCTGTCACTTTGTCGTTGCAGCAAAGTATAATATTATTATAGGGTGTAGTAATCACATAAAGTTAATAATAAGTATATTACCTTTATGGTAGTAATATACTTCGAAGATAAAATTATCATGATGACGTAAATGTCCTTTCACAGAACTCAATGTATTTCCATAGCATATTTAAAAATCTGTAAACGACAGACAGATTGACAAACGTTCAATGTAGACTTACATGTTCACTCTGAGTAATTTTTAAGTATTTTCGGTGGCTTTCTTTATGGTTAAAAGTTATAATTTTTGTTAATATCAGAAACTGAAAACTTTAGTAAAACTGTTTTTCAACTCAGGTAACGCAATAAAGAATTTCAAGAAATCTATGTCAAAATACATTTTGCAATGCCTTTTTTTTTTGATGCACAGGGGAAACCTCGGATTGGGAATGTGCCTCAGTTAAGCTGAAGCACCCGGGGCTATGTGGGACTGCCGGCAATAGCGCCCGGCTTACCCACTAAAACCACCTGCTGTTTGCCTTCAGCTGTATAAAGATAGCTGAATACAGGACTCCCTTCACGACCGGCCGGTCTACCTCAGAAGGGACCGGACTTCCACTAAAGTTAGGGAACGCTTCGCAATGCTCAGAACCTAGCTTGATATTTCACTGCATTCAATTTCCATCAAACCACTTTTAATATTCTGTGCATTGAAATTTACTATAAATTATTTCTAATTAGCTGAATTAATAATACTTCTAGCAAATATTCAAGTCATTAAACTTTTGGTATTTTAAACCATTCCAACATGCGAACCACTTAAAACATTTTTTGCCTTGTTTCAAAGAAATTATACATATCAGAATTCGCTTAGTTGGCAATACATTATATAATTAGAATGAGAATTACAAGTAAGCATTGAGTTAAAACTATACTTTATTTTATTACAAGCTCTGCCATAATGAAAGTTTAATCTGAGCCAGTTTTTTACTACATTTCCTATAAAATCTATTGACTAGAGCCTATACTTTTCCTGAACATACACAGTTGTCGTTATTATAAAATTTAAGAAACCTTTAAACTTTGGTAGTATCAACTTACGTCTTTAGACGTTTGGATCATACGCCTACATTGCCATCACCTCCTATTGTCTATAACGACTCGGCCCGCTCGGCTCGGCTCAGCTCGGCACGGCTCGGCTTGGGAAGGAACGACTTCGCGCGGCTCGGCTCGGCCGCCACTAACACTGCACCGCGTAGATATCCGCGCGTGTCCTCGCCATAGGGATTAAGGACTCCATCCTCCAATCTATAAGAAAATGATGAATGTTAATTTTGTGTTAGGGCTTTTCCCTAACAAGCGTGCCATCGCCCACGCGCGCGTGCATGTTGCCCACATTGTATCATGACGAAAATGCAGTTACGATGTAGATACAAGATATGCTAAGGCATCCGTCTATATTGGGCAATGTATGGTAAAAATGATTGCTAACATAATTGCGAAGCTGTCCTTAGCATGCCAAATCGACGTAGATCATGGTAAATCACTGACGAACGTGCCCATTACACGTTTGGAGAGCTCTTACGAGCTCTTTACATTGAGCGATGATGGATGATTGCCACCAAGATTGTGACTGCCGTTAACATACATCACATTCATCATGGATAATTACAATTCACAGTCGAATTCATGATGCATCGTTGCCACTACACAACAAAAATAGAAAACAAAAAATGGCCAGTCCCATATTGTTATGATGTGACTCCAAGCAGTAAAGAAATACAATTAATATGGTCGTCTAACATTTAAACAGACGGACTTACATACATTTTTACGTGTGTTGTTAGTTTTGAGCCACCCTATTTTTGTTGAATGTACCTACCGTCAATGCGTTGAATATAATGTGCTCGTAGGTACTTAGCAGCATAGAACCCTTTCTTCGTATATAAAATAGTTTTAGTCGTATACTTGGATTACTCTGACTATAAAAAAACGGTAGCCATGATCAATAAGTAGGTACCTACCTGCATACAAAGAGAATATAATCACTACGTTTTACCTGCATATTTCCAGTCAGTTGTCCAGAACACTAGTCACAAAACGAATCGCGAAGCAGCTACCGTACGAGGGATGCAACATCGACCTCGGCTGCTGAATCGAAACGCGTACAAAAGTCTGAAAACCGAATCCCAGGAACCAGTAGCCACATGTTGCGTAACTCGCCAGTTTTGCGTAACTTTCTTAATATGGGGATTGTAGGAACTTCACTTTGTCTGATTCTAATTAAAAGGGCCAAAGGCATTATGTAAAATACAGATATTTTAATACGAAGAGCGCACGATATAATCTGAAGCAACGAACAAACACAGCTTATTTTACAATGTCAGCTAAACAACATAATATTTAAATTGCGTTCAAATATAGAATATACAACACACTCCGGGCAGAGTAAACAGAATCATAGAGTATGCCGACTTAGAACTGATTTAAAAAAATGTAAGTTTGACGTATTATGACAAAAGTCGTCGCTAGGGTCGTTACCTACAAATTTAGTTGTTGTTTATATTTTTGCACATGCAAAGAAAACTGTCAGAATTCAATTTTAAAATCGTATTTTTAAAAATAAATTATACCAGCCAGCGCACCAGCCTTTAACTTATAGGCATTGAAACCCGACGAATTTGACAGATATTGAAACCTGTCCATTTCTTTGCAGTCGAACTACTGGTAGTTATGTCTATTGTGACAATAGACATAACTACCAGTTCGTCGGGTTAAAATTGAATTCTGACAGTTTTCTTTGCATGTGCCAAAATATAAACAACAACTAAATTTGTAGGTAACGACCCTAGCGACGACTTTTGTCATAATACGTCAAACTTACATTTTTTTACATCAGTTCTAAGTCGGCATACTCTATCATTCTGTTTACTCTGCTATTGTGCTCCGGGGGAGCACATAAATAGCAAACTAATCAACATCTTGAAACTAATCAATAGATAAAGTCTATAAATCGAAAAAAATAATTAAAGGCTGGTTTACACGTATTAAGTAGATAAGTAGTTAACTAAATTTTAAGTTACTTATTGCATGTAAACACAAAATTTAGTAGCAAGTAGTAAGTTAAAATTTAGTCAAGTACTAAACGAGGAAATTAGAATTTTGACTATTTTCAGTAAGGTTGGCAGGCGGGGCTTGTCACTTGACACATTTCGGGCAGGCACTTCAAATTAAGTTAAAATTTAGTTACTACTTATCTACTTAATACGTGTAAACCAGCCATAAGTCTAAACTCTCCTTATACACATAAGTCTACCTAAATTAAATCCTAGAACCATCCTAGAACATAGAATATTACAAATTTTTCTCTTCGTTCTAAAATGAGCTTTTTCGACATATTTTGACATAACTTTAAAGGCTCCATTCCACCGCGACGCACGGAGAGACTACACATGTGCGTCAAGCTTCGCTATGTAAGAAAATATATTATGTGACTGTGTCCACTGCAACCCACGGACACGCTACGCACGAATTTACCCACGTAGCTTGCTCGAATACGGAATAAATGTTGATAAAAACATTTTATAGAGCCTTTATTATAAAAAAGTTATATTCCGTGTCTATTATTTTTGATAACTGTTGCGGGTTGCCATTACAGCGTTTGATGTTACGTCAAAACTATCAAATTTTTACAAACAAACAAAATCATTCGATTGGTGTTCGATTGGTACGTAATAATAACTCTATGTTCAATTGGTTCAAGTTTCAACTGAAATCGGAAAATAAAAGGTGAAAAGATGAAGCTTACTAGTGAGGCATTGCATGGAATTGAACAAATGTTACGCATTTATATCTGCTTAGGGCCAACCCACACGTACAACAACCACACGTCAACCACAACCACACCACAACCACAACCACACCACAACCACACCACGTGGTCGGGTGGATATTTTGTATTGTAAATGAACTGGACCATTCACACGTACCACATTTTGCAGTCGTTGTCGACCACTTATCTGATAACTTGTCAACCACATCGCAACCACATCGCAAACACGTCGCAACCATTACATTGCGTTGATGCAAGGGCGTCGCCAGCCGATGGCGCAGGGGGGGCAAGTTGACTTATTTACCTATAACTACAATTCATACTTTTCTCTTTCTCTATCAATTAGAGTGGAATTAGTGAAGTGAAGTAGTGGGGGGGCATGACGGGGACGCGAGGTAAGATGGGGTCACGCAATATAGAAGAAACTAGACTCTTGCGAACAGAAAGCAATAAGCCAATAGGAAGCCATACTCGATCAACCATCAACGCGACAGAAACAGTGAGTTCTCGTCCACGCGTTTTTTGTTTACAAACTAAAATCACGTTGAGTGTCTCGTCGATCTAATTTTACGCAGTTAAAAACGTCCTTACTGTTAGGTAATTATGACTACCCGATTTATATCTTTTCTCGTATGTGATTGTTAGTTTTGTTTACTTTGTTGTGGTATAGTTAGAAAAAGTTCAGTTGATATTTTTTTTTGGGAAATTATTTTTTTCTAAGTCAGCCTTTGGGGTAAGACGGGGTATTGGGTTTTCTGAAATCATCCGAAGGTTTGGTAGGCTGTCAGCTTTGTGAACGTTGGGCTCACAATGGTTGTACTGGTGTGGATGATGAAAACACCCAAGAAATTCATATTTGTATTTATTGTGATTAGATTAGCTTACCCCATCTTGCCCCATTTTCATAACCCCATCTTACCCCATGGTAAGGGGCAAGATGGTTTTTCGAAAGGTCCTATTAAATCATTTATTTCATAAAAATGCTATAAGTTCATCTCCCAAAGACTATGCCAAATTGTAGTTAGATAAATAAGCCATTATGCTATAAATAAATAAGCGTAATAAACGTAATGATTGTACTGTATTTTTGATATGTTCCTTAGATACCCCATCATGCCCCCCCCCCCCTTCCCCTACGGGAATGATTGTTCAAGGTTTGAACTTCAAGCAAATCAACTCAAAGACTTAGGACTTCGGTTGCATTATATTTGGCATTTTTTTGGCAGCTTGCCAGACTGACGTGGTGTGAAGCGTCCATAGAATATCTAACGCACAAATGTTTCTAAAAATTTCATTAAGTAACGGGAAGTAACATTTTTCCTCGCCCTGTATAACGAGCAATTACTTAGAAGCAAAATATTATAGACTTGGCCACGTAACGAGCTAATGACTGTAAACAATTATACAGAGTGTTCCCAAATTGAAAGCTCTCCTTTTGCCTTTATAATGGCACCATTAAATAATGTGTTGGCCATTTTGAATTGGCCACTCGGTGGCCATCTTGTGGTCATATCTACCGTGACATACTTCATTTGATTGTTAGAAATGTTCACTGATCTCCATTATACAAGTACGCTGGATCTATGATACCACTTTTTTTGTGCCTATTTGAAGCGGAATCAGCGCTCCCATTATTCGGGTAGAGAACTAAATTTGACGTAACCATTGGTAAGTGGTAACCATGTATGTATTATATTTCTCTATGGCTTAATCGTTTGAATTGTTTTCGTGTTTTTAAAGTGTTTTAAAAGGTTTTACGCGATTAAGTAATATATAAATAAGTGGTGGTAGTTCATAGTTAAACTATGAAAGAGTGTATGTTATGTAAAACGCGGTACAAAAAGTGACGTGGGGTTTCACATTTCACAAGTAAGTGATTTTAACAGCAAATTTCTACGATATTAAACTTTTATTGATAATATAGGCTCTTAAAAATGTGGCACTAATCTTATTATACCGTATTCACCACAAATTTACCTTTGTTTTACCGATTTTTGATAAACAATAAAATTCAATAGTGCTGGAGTTTTCTGTCGATAAAACTTATCGATATCTATAACAATTGTATTGAAATCTCCGATAACCGATTTTTTATTATCAAATACATATTATTATGCTCTTAAAATAATTGACAGGTTTCGTTCTGACGAAGGAAGACTGGAATTATGGTTGAAAAAAATTGAAAAGCCTGGTTGGCTTACGAAAATTGCTACTAACGCTTGTCGTTACTATTTGAAATGTACAAACGTTCTCTGTAAAAATACAAGGCGCAATAACTACCATTTGATCTGGATTATGTTTGGAAAATTTATGTCAGCGTCTACTCTGTCTTGACAGACTGTAACTGTGTAACGGTAACTAATAAAATATAATGTTAAAGTATCGCACATATATTTTTATTATTTATAAATACCTTTTCTACTCCACCCCAATAAAAAATGTATTCAAACGTTCTATATTTATTTATGGATCGCATTATCCAATTAGTTAATTTCCCTCGCACCCACAAAATGGCGAAAATCAAATGAGATAAAGTAAATAGATAAAAATTGGCTTGCTAGATCCATAAATAAATAGGGAACTTTTATATTATTACAAGACGTTCCGGGCGGATTATTTCACAGACAAATTGATCCACAAAAAATAGCCTATATAATCCTTCACGTTATACATTCCCCTGTTTTTTTTCACATTTTCCTCTATTTCTTAGCTCCTATTAGTCTCGGCGTGATAAAATATATTAAATGGTTTATCTACAACTGAAATAATTGTTCAAATCGGACCAGCAGTCCCTGAGATAAGCGCGTTCAAACAAACAATCTCTTCCGCTTTATAATATTATATGGTATAGATTAGTAAGGGTCTAATCACACAGAACACTCTGTTCAGCTTTAATACGATACACTTTAGCACTACATACATTGATAATATTAGAAATGAAATTAAAAAATACAATACAACAAAGTTTTTGTTAGAAGCTCATCTTCAGTTTTGTTTTTAGTTTTTCATACTTAGTGCTAACTGGTAAAAATAAATGGATTATATATAGGTACTGCTACTTCACGTTATCTACGTATGAAATCGTTGTTAATTTATTACGCCTATCTAAATTACGGAGAGGAGGTCTGTAATCTTTAATACAAATATATAGCGTTTGTATTATGCAATTTAATATTTTTATCCTAATGGTCGACATTATCTGAATCTGGAAACATTTCATCGATAATAGAAAAGACAGTTGTACATCACTAGTATTAGTTCCAAATACTCCCACTACTGCTGTCAGTAGTTAGGTATTCGCCGGTTCTGGCTCACTGCCTCAATGTAGGGAAAAATGGGATTTTCAATGACCATTCGCCTAAAAAAAAAAAAAAAAAAAAAGGAAGTTTGGTGTCAAAATATAGGTTTTCGGCCATTCCTGTTCGATATATGCGATCCGTTTCTGCGTATTTGCACTTGTTTCAAAGTTAGCTTTTGTGTTTAACCCTCATTATCTACTATCTCCATGCTCCATTGTTCCTTAATAATTACAATGGCTACTTATTGCATTGTTATGCTCGCCTCAGTGTCCTATTGTTCTGACTATCGGTTTATCGCTTACGTCACCTCACTTTCTTACAAGATTTTAAATAAATATGAATGATAATTAACTAACGAATTATTGCAAATTAAAAGTACCTAATAATTAATTATATAGGTCACCCGATCATTCAATGGACTTCGTAAACATACGACGACGCGGTGCGCAAACTGAGTCAATTAGATTTTAAATAAATATGAATGATAATTAACTTATGAATTATTGCAAATTAAAAGTACCTAATAATTAATTATGTAGGTCACCCGATCATTCGATGGACTTCGTAAACATACGACGACACGGTGTGCAAACTGAGTCTTTTAGATTCTAAATAAATATGAATGATAATTAACTAATGAATTATTGCAAATTAAAAGTACTTAATAATTAACTATGTAGGTCACCTGATCATTCGATGAACTTCGTAAACATAGGAGGCCCCGGCGCGCAAACTGAGTCTTTTTTTAACAATATAATTAAAGCTAAGGTTAAAATAAAACTTTGGTTTACTTTCAAACAAATTATTTATTTTGTATTACATACCACAGTTCATAAAACAAGATTCAAACATTTTATTCAAAAACATATCATTTTTAAGTGTGTCACTACCAAATTCAGTCTGAAACTCTGACAATGACTTGTTATGAAACTTATATAGCAAGTACATTAAACAGTACTCTCCACACACAGAAGTCCAATCATTTTGTAGCCTGATAATATTATAACGCCATTTTCTTGCATTTCTATTCAAAAACATTTTGTGCATTCCCGTAGGGAAGCGACCATATGTATCAAAATATTCACCGATGCCATGTTTGTCTATGTGAATAGCTATCCAGTGAGATCCTGGTTTTGAGTCCGGGTCCAAATTGCTTATAAGATATGTAGGAGTCGTTATATGCATTGGCAATCGATTCGCGGCATATACGCTATTTTTTAGACTTGGATGAATCTTTTTTAAGCATGATTTTAGTTGTAAAGTATCCATTATTCGTTAAAAAAAGACTTATTCATTCACTCTATCATATGATTCACACGCAAGTGAAATAAATAAGGTAAGACAATCTTATTTAACATGTAATTGACTGGGGTTTTTAATAAAAATGAAAGCACATCTTTACAATAATCATTTATTTGCACATTAAAAACATATTACAGATTAAGAACTTAATAATACTTAGAAAGATAATACAATGTTTATTTCTTAGCTACTATAGTCAACGTTTACATTACGATTTTTATCTATTTCAATAACATTATCAAATTCTGCATAGACAACGCAATTTATCGTTTGAGTTAGAGCAGATTCAAAGCGAACTTCTAATCTAACGCTACCATGTCTAATAAGATTCCAATGACCAGAAGAATTGGCTGATAAATCAGGTGTGAGATCAAATGCTAACAAACAATAACCTTTCGAATACTTATCGTGAGATATACCATTCCCTTCGTTAAGAAAATGTATTCCTGTTCCTGAGAATAATGTATGATAGGTTGCAGTAAAAATATTATTATCGAAAGATGGTTGTAAAGCTTTTGAAGGAATTTGCTGACCGTCAATATATAAACAAAAGGAATTCATTTTATAGTTCTCAAAATTGAACGGATTTTTTGACAAACAACCATTAAATGCTGAATTATTTACAAATCCAACTATACATCTTTTAGGTACTTGACCCAAAAATATATTGTCTAATGTCTTGCCCTGAACCCCTGACGGTATCGTTAGAACTTTTACTTCGGCTCGAGTTATTGGATATTTTGCAGTTGTGGTGGCTAAAACTTTTTGATGGGCAAGTAAGACGGAAGGGTTAATTTTTGTCCTTCGAACAAGGAGAGTCGCATCTGTAACGTTTATTTTGTATTTAACGTCATCTGTTGGAGCCATGAGGTTAAACGATTCACGTGACCTAACCAATTTAATATTCATCTCAACACCATTAATTAAAAACTTTGACTGATTGAATATGTCACCATGGAGATGTCCTATCATTTCAACTTCCTTACTTTCTGAAACTAATTTTTGTCTTGTAGTAAAACCTGAATTTTTTTCATCGGTTGAATCCATTTTACCAGCAGCATCTTCATACCAAAGACTACAAGTCAAATGAGATTGTTTGGCGTCGGGTGAATAATTCAAAAGAGTTTCAATGTATGCTCGATAAGCATATGTATTGTTTGGAGGTGAAACTAATTTTTGATTCAAATAAACATCGAGTTGACTAAAAACTGAATGAAGCCAATTGTTTACAGGTGCTACAACAGTTGAAGCTGCCAATTTTGAAAAATCTTCGTTTAACACTTTCGCTTTTAAATGAATAAGTGTATGGGATAAGTCTATATAGTCATCGCCAGTTCCAGGAACTTGAAATTCGATGGGTCCATCGTCGGCTAAAGATGATATTGGTTTGTAGTGCACCCACATTCCACTTTCGATGCTTGTTTGTGTTGATGGTAAAGCAAATAAATCTAATTCAAACTTTATACATTCACAAGAGTGACTATGTAAGAAAGACATTGTTTTTAAATTTATGAAAATATATCTCCTTGATATTGACGAGTTAACTTTCTTTTCTTAACACCTCTTCCTTTAGCACTCGATGAAGGAATGACTGCTCCAAGACATTTTCTTTTAGTTATATAGCCTGTACCAGACATATTTAATTTATCAATTTTTTGATCTGCCCTTCTTTTCAAATTGGAACTAATTTCTTTAAGTCGTGATTTTACTGATTCATCCATGGGTCGTGCTTTCACCATATCAGATAGGAATCCAACACCCGCACTCAAAGCTTCTTTTCCTATTGCTTTAGCACCACTCGAAAGCAAAGGTAGGACGGATCGAAACAAACCTCCCAAAAAGCTTCCAACGCCATGACCACGTTGATAAGGAACTCCTTTATATATTACTCCTATTCCAGAACCAGCTTGATGAGTATAATAATTTTCATATGGGCAATTTATAATATTATTGTGATGATGCATTATAACTTATAACTTTCTGAAGTGCAGTTTAATACATGAGGTTCCAAACTGGAATGGTATCTTTTGACCAGTGTTTGATCTTATATCTATTTCAATTGTATCAAATTCTCTGCGCATGACTGGTAAGTAGTGAGGGGGAGAAAACACATGCATCTTATTTGCTCCATATATATATTTTGAAGGGTCTAGTGGTATAATTCTAAGTAACGAGGTCATTACATCTCCAACAATCTGTGGTTCCACTATATCACAATAAACAAAGAGTTGTGATGGAAGTCCCAGATGTAAGTTTGCAGGGCGTTTGCCAAACGTTTTTTCTACCAAATTCCTATTAGGCTCAAACCCTAATTGAATGCCTAACTTAGGTGACAATGTTAAGGACTTCAATGAATCATCTGCGATTGTCACAGATACAAACTTAGATATTTCATCGTAACGAAAGGTAATATTTTCTCTCATATTATTTAAAGCTTTTAAAATGTGATTAATATTATCATAGTTGGTTGCAGGAATGTGTTTTTTGTAGTGAACAATAGAAGGATATTTTTCATTAGGCATTATCATATTCTTAGAAATATAGACTATGTTTTCTTGTTCTTGAACAGTAAACATTGTACACGGATATTGAAATTCAACAACACCGACAACCCATTCTCCTTCTAATTTAATTGATTTTGGTAATTTTGTTGAAAACTTTGTTGTCATATTATCTGGAAAATATTGTATTGAACTGTTGCTCAGTAACGTCAGATAAAAACTTCCTTTCATTATATCTGTTTTAAATGAGATGCCAAAATCCAACTATTAAATTTATCAGGATAACCTTTCCACTTGACAAGCACTTGCCTTCTGCTACCAGAATATCGAGAAGTTATTATTTTATCTATTTTGTAATCTGAAGTTGGGCTAGGAGGTGTAATTTTTTGTAATTCTCGTTCATAAAAAGTACCTTCTATGTCTTCTTTTTGCAAATCCCTCAAGGTGTCTACAACCCATGGTGATCTTGGGATGACACTCGAAATAATAAAGATTTCATCGCTCCAGTTTGATTTATGAATCAAACTGGAATCCCTTTTGGAATATATGTTTATATTTTGTGATTCTAACATAATCACCGACGTGAAACTTTGGTAAGAAGGTATCTTGTGGTGACCTTTTATTTTCTCGAGCATACAAATTATTCCAAACAGTCATAATGTTACTAGAACTTACATCACATGGAGACATTTTAATACTTGAATGAAAACTATGGTTATATGCATATAATAGATCTTGTAATATATCTATATATCTGTATGTATTTTTATATGTAAAATAGCGCCACATTTTTGACTTAAGTGTTCTTTGAAATCTTTCTACAATACTAGCCTTAATGTCAGGATTATTTGTTGTATAATAATTTATATTTTTACTCTTAAAATATTGACGAACATCTTTAGAAACAAACTCAGTACCCTTATCAGACTGTAAGTGGGTAGGGACAATAGTAGCTTCCTCAAAAATACTCTCAAAACAAGTTTTGGATGTCAAAGAATTTTTATTTTTCATGGGTCTAGCATAAGCATACTTACTAAATACATCAATAACACACAATATATAATTATAACCATCATTATATTTACTATATGTTCTCATGTCACTTAAATCTGCTTGCCATAGATTATTAATATCAGATACAATATATTTGTTTCGTGGAAACTTTTTATAAACCGGTTTGTGAAGTGTGTATGTTTCTTGAGATTGTAACCATTTCTTGACTTCATTTTTATTCATTTTACCTGCCATTGCTTTTGCAAGTTTTTCAATACTGCTATAACCTGCAGGGTGTGATGCATCATAATAAATATTGTGAATCTCTAGTAGGGGGTCCATTTTTCCCAATCTATTTTCTTTTTTATTTTTCTAAGATACTTGTGTTCAGATGTAGGTGTAGAATATTCTTCGTCACCTGATGTTTCTTCAAAAGATTTCACTCGAAGTTGATTAATATACTCGCTTCTCTTTGGATTACCAATATAAGTAAGGGGTACTTTTATGTCCTTCAAAGCTTTAGCAAATTTTTCCTAGCCTATTGGATCACTTTTTTTTAATGGTCTTAAAGAATCATTGACTAAATCTATAATATTGCTGCCAGTTATTTTATTACTATCCACGAGAACTGTACCATCATCATCCCAGTGTACTTTGTTTTGTCTTGTCAATAAGAAATCTAACAATGACTCACCTTTTTTAATGTAAGATTTAGGTATTAAACTTAATATTTGTTGTTTGGAGTATATACATTTATCTTGAATAATGTCACTTTCTTCGGGGTCAACTTCCTTATTCAATGTCTGATCAACAATAGGATCCTTATTGTTTGAATCACTACTTTTATCATAGTGTTCTTTTTTCAAAAGTGTTTTAGGTAAATCATTATTTAAAGTTATTATTGGAAGTTGATAAGGTTGGCGATCCTCAGCAGTGAAGTGCAAATACCTTTGTAATGTTTGTAAGTATAAAATCCATTTTTTTCTGTCATCATCTTTGCTGTCAAGAATATTTTGCATTTCAGTATCTAACCGTGATTTAGGATTTTCGTGACTCTCATTCCTTCCATTTATTTTATCAATCAAACTTGGTTCGATCAGTAACATTTTCTTGGTGTGTTCCATTTTAGACCAGACCACTGACTAACCCACTTAATATAGAACCTAAAATGATAGGTAGAAATGCACCACCTTTTTGAACAATTATATTTTTTCTTACTTTGGTTGTAGTCTTACGAACAAGTTTGCGGAGTGTCTGTATATATAATTTTAAAGATTTTTTATCCTTTTCCTTTAATGGCACTTTCCCTTGTAGCACATTATGAATACATTCACATATACAATTGATTTCATCTTCATCACATGATTTTAATAAAGCTTTCTGATACTTTGGTTTTAATGTTTGCAAAGCGATGAGTAGGTCTTTATGCGTCTTTAACCTTCCAAGCATTATTTGTAAATGATATGACTTTGTTAGTTCTTGTTGTATTTAAACCCTCTTTTCAGTACATAAACTGAACAATTTTTGTCAGCGGGGAATACATTAGTCTTAAAACGAAACATGTCATTGGTATTTTGTTTAAGATCAATCATTAAATAGCCATGTGCCTCTGTTGTAGCATCTTTATAAGCTTCTTGAACAAATTTTACATTATCTGGTGAAACTTGACGTGCTAAATATCGAATTTGAGTTTTGTCACGAGGGTTCTTAAAATAAATTATATAACTCGAATTTAGAGAAATATCTCTTTGACCTTTTCCCTGATGAAAAAGATTTTGAGTTATATAAAATACACTTAAATTTCTATGGTGACTACCCTTTGTAAATATATCTACAATCCGACCATCAGATTCTCTCATGAGATCATCTATTATAATCAAATTAGCCTCTTTACCATCAAACATGTTTAAGTCAGGTAATCCTTGAAAGTAGTTAACATTTTTTAAATTGTATAATGGTTGCATTTCATCAAAACACCATGTTACTTGAGCAAAAGATGCGTTACATATTTCTTCCATATTATTAATAAATTTTGTAACAAAATTTGATTTTCCACAACCACTAGGTCCCGCAACTATTGCAGTGAATGGATGAATAAAATGTTTCATTTTTTTCTTTACGTGTGTATTAGACGGAATACAAGAAAACAATGAATTTTTTTCGTTTTTAAAACTGTTTTTAAAACTGTTTTATTAGTTCTTAAACTAAACATTACATTAATATTTTATAAAAAAACACGTTTTATAATTTTCTAAAAAGTTTTTTGAAAATAATGAAAAAAGCTTTAATAAATTTGAAATATATTATACTTATTCAAAAAACACGGTTTGTAATTTTCTAAAAAGTTTTGAAAATTTTAATTAATTTGAAATATATTATATTAACTATCCTATTTTGACACCAAACTTTTTTTTTTTTTTCGAAAGGTTATTGTTTGTTAGCATTTGATCTCACACCTGATTTATCAGCCAATTCTTCTGGTCATTGGAATCTTATTAGACATGGTAGCGTTAGATTAGAAGTTCGCTTTGAATCTGCTCTAACTCAAACGATAAATTGCGTTGTCTATGCAGAATTTGATAATGTTATTGAAATAGATAAAAATCGTAATGTAAACGTTGACTACAGTAGCTAAGAAATAAACATTGTATTATCTTTCTAAGTATTATTAAGTTCTTAATCTGTAATATGTTTTTAATGTGCAAATAAATGATTATTGTAAAGATGTGCTTTCATTTTTATTAAAAACCCCAGTCAATTACATGTTAAATAAGATTGTCTTACCTTATTTATTTCACTTGCGTGTGAATCATATGATAGAGTGAATGAATAAGTCTTTTTTTAACGAATAATGGATACTTTACAACTAAAATCATGCTTAAAAAAGATTCATCCAAGTCTAAAAAATAGCGTATATGCCGCGAATCGATTGCCAATGCATATAACGACTCCTACATATCTTATAAGCAATTTGGACCCGGACTCAAAACCAGGATCTCACTGGATAGCTATTCACATAGACAAACATGGCATCGGTGAATATTTTGATACATATGGTCGCTTCCCTACGGGAATGCACAAAATGTTTTTGAATAGAAATGCAAGAAAATGGCGTTATAATATTATCAGGCTACAAAATGATTGGACTTCTGTGTGTGGAGAGTACTGTTTAATGTACTTGCTATATAAGTTTCATAACAAGTCATTGTCAGAGTTTCAGACTGAATTTGGTAGTGACACACTTAAAAATGATATGTTTTTGAATAAAATGTTTGAATCTTGTTTTATGAACTGTGGTATGTAATACAAAATAAATAATTTGTTTGAAAGTAAACCAAAGTTTTATTTTAACCTTAGCTTTAATTATATTGTTAAAAAAAGACTCAGTTTGCGCGCCGGGGCCTCCTATGTTTACGAAGTTCATCGAATGATCAGGTGACCTACATAGTTAATTATTAAGTACTTTTAATTTGCAATAATTCATTAGTTAATTATCATTCATATTTATTTAGAATCTAAAAGACTCAGTTTGCACACCGTGTCGTCGTATGTTTACGAAGTCCATCGAATGATCGGGTGACCTACATAATTAATTATTAGGTACTTTTAATTTGCAATAATTCATAAGTTAATTATCATTCATATTTATTTAAAATCTAATTGACTCAGTTTGCGCACCGCGTCGTCGTATGTTTACGAAGTCCATTGAATGATCGGGTGACCTATATAATTAATTATTAGGTACTTTTAATTTGCAATAATTCGTTAGTTAATTATCATTCATATTTATTTAAAATCTTGTAAGAAAGTGAGGTGACGTAAGCGATAAACCGATAGTCAGAACAATAGGACACTGAGGCGAGCATAACAATGCAATAAGTAGCCATTGTAATTATTAAGGAACAATGGAGCATGGAGATAGTAGATAATGAGGGTTAAACACAAAAGCTAACTTTGAAACAAGTGCAAATACGCAGAAACGGATCGCATATATCGAACAGGAATGGCCGAAAACCTATATTTTGACACCAAACTTCCTTTTTTTTTTTTTTTTTTTTTAGGCGAATGGTCATTGAAAATCCCATTTTTCCCTACATTGAGGCAGTGAGCCAGAACCGGCGAATACCTAACTACTGCTGTCAGCGCCAATATGGCAAATTTCAAATTTCATTTTTACGTCAAATTTAGTTCCTACCCCGAATAATGGGGGAGCTGATTCCGCTTCAAATAGGCACAAAAAATAGCTGTCATTTCAAAGAGTATCATTAGTCCAGTGTACTTGTATAATGGAGGTCAGTGGAAATGTTGCTTGAGTTTTTAGAACATTAGTATGAAATCTGTCAACATAGCACCACTTGCGGCTTTTTATTATTAATAAGCTAAACAAATGAGTGAAAAATATTATGTAGCTCACAACTCGAGAGAATGTTTGATTGTCACACAGAAACAGTACATTTTGGTTGGGCTTAAAACGCTATGTTATAAGTTATTTCTAAGAATCTTTATACCTAATTTTAATGTCTTAAACGCGAAGAGGTAAGACACATACATACAAACTGACACACAGACAATCGAACTTATAATCTTAGTATAGATTAACGAAATATCTGAGGAGTGAAGCTTGAGTAAATCACGGCAGACCGCGGTTTACACTCCCAGCCATGTAGAATGTGGGCAGGAATGCTAACATCGCACACACGGCACGGATTTATACAAAAGATAAATTAATAGTATACAAGGTGTAACAAAACAATATAGTGATAATACTTTAGAGTGTGTGAGTATATTATAGACTTCACTGTAAAAGCAGCAGCGCTGAAAGAGTAACTTTATTTACTTTTGTATGGGCAAACTCATGACGCTGGCTTGCCCATACAAATCACAAAACTAAAATTGTGGCGCTGCTATTTTCACAGGAAAGTCTGTATAAGGGACACATAGACATAATAAAGTATTAAAACTTTATTTTGTTACATTGTGTAGATTATATTGATAATACTAGAGGACCCAACAAATTAATGTTGTTTGGCCATATGCGGTCTGAAAATAATAGGATATACTGCAATAAGAGTATTTTTACGATAGAGGCAGCACCAGCATAAACACTAAAAAAGTTTTATTCGATGTTTAACAACGCTTGACACGACGTTTGCAACATTTCGGATTTTGGTCGGATTATTTACTGCAGGTGCGAGTAGCGCCCTCTGCTCCAGCTTTTGAGTTTTACATATCTTAAAATTGGACGCGAAAGACTAGCCTCACTATAATAGCTACCATAAAACTGTAGCTATTATAGTGAGGCTAGTCTTTCGCGTCCAATTTTAAGATATTTTTAATTCTGTCTGTCTGTGTGTAGCACCAGTCAAGATTTATTCCTCTGCGCGTTCTCTTTTATACGTCAGAGTTCACGTATTTCAATAATCATATTATTTTGCTTGTTTTGTTCAATATAAAGGATCATTTTCAATGGAAATGCAAGATGTTGAAATATGAAATGGAATATTTTTAAATCTGCTTTTCGTACAATGGCCGAGATAGTTTGCATTTTAGGATATAAAAATCAGCCAAGTGCAATTCGGACTCGCGCACAAAGGGTTCCGTACCGTTATCTATAGAGAAAAAGTAGGCCAAAAATTGTATTTTGTATGGGAGCCCCCCTAATTTTTTATTTTATTTTAATTTTATTAAATTATACATTTAATTTAGGGATTTGTGACATTTTAAGTGCCTTGCCATTATTGATATTGAGCAAAAAAGGCTAATGGGAGCCCTCCTTAAATATTTAATTTATTTTGTTTTTAGTATTTGTTATTATAGCAGCAACAGATATACACAATCTGTGAAAATTTCAGAAGTCTAGCTAAAGCGATTCTTGAGTTACAGCCTGGTGCTGTCACCAGGCTGTAACTCAAGAATCGCTATACTAAACAGAGACTCAACACAACAAAGACTTCGATGTCTGTAACAGAGGGACAGACATCGAAGTCTTAGTAATAGGGTCCCGTTTTTACCCTTTAAGTACGCAACCCTAAAAATGGGAGATATATTCATACGATATTTTTCATTCTGATAGCAATAGAATTTTTTTATTATATGCCTCTATTTTTAGTTCATTCATCGCATATAAAAGCTTAGAACTGCGCTTGAAATACATATCCAATATCCATGCTAATATTATAAATGGGAAAGTGTTTTTGTCCGTCTGTTATCTCTTCACGTCCAAACCATCCCGGGAAATGCCATGAGATGCTTTTTATTCCTGAAAAATGTACGGTTACCGACCAACAAGCAAACCTAGTTACAGGCGTCATCTGGTAATGTTATAATCACACTATCACACCAATATTATTAAGGTAAAAGTTTGTAAGTTTGTATGTTTGTTGCTTCTTCACGTCTAAACGGCGAGAGCGATTTTAGTAAAATTTGGTATGGAGTTAGTTGATACCCTATATTAACACCTTGGCTACTTTAATTACGGTGGGAAAGTATCACAATTTATTTTCCCTAATAAACCGCGGGTAACATCGCGGGGCACAGCTAGTAATTGTTATTTTTAAAATGCCAATTATATTCTACAGTACCCGGCGGTAAATATTGCACATCGATCTTTGGAAAGTGACAGTCGGCTAATTTCGGTTTTGTAGAGCGTTATCTCTTACGCACGAAATACAAAAAGTCCGGTATATATTAGGAGCTGTTAAAACAATTATGGTTTGCTACTTTTGACAATTTTATTATTCTTTGTATAAAATACACCAAATTTTCTATAAGTTATGGCTTTAGGTTCGGGTAAAATAAAATAAAAAAGGGTGTTCTAATTATGTTAACGTATTTAAAATTCGTTTGGAAAATTACAGTTGTAGCAAATTTAGGGGTGTTAACAACTCTAGATATATATTTTGAACTGGACGCGACTGCACTCTATTGAATTTGAACAACGACTGACATAATGTCAAATAGGTGTGTGCTACAAAGATAACGCTCTATGAAACCGAAATTAGCCGAATGTCTCTTTCCAAAGGTCGATGTGCAATATTTATTGCCGGGTACTGTACCTAAGCTAGTAAAAAAAATAAAAACTGTAGATATTCCTAAATGTCGTTAGTTTACCACATCAATATACGTCATAAATATTATTTTTTATTCATGGCGTCTATATTGAGGACTGTCGACCTTCGCATCGATTGAAATAACTTGAGAACCATGATTGTGAAGACATCAAAGAGAGGTTTGTTTGATTATAAAGGTCAGTTTACATCGAAACGAGACGAAACGAGGCGCGACTAGGCGTTGCAAAAGAATACTAAACAAAGATGGCAAATCAGTGACGCCGTTTAGACTCAATTTTGTAATCTTTTGTGTATCTTCAAAACTATAATCTTTTTGGGTTTTTTCATCAAAAACTCGTGCGAATTTTATAAAAATTGGCCCAGTAATTTCTTCAACTAAAAATTAAATTGATAATGATAGTTTCTCGTTGTGATACTATTTTCAAGTCTTAGAACTTGTAAATTGCAATATAAAAATAGGTATGGAGTAATACAGGGTTTTCTTCAAATATGTTTTTGGGGTCAGATTTAAATTATTAAAATTTGGTACGATATAGGAATTCAAAGTACCATCAAGCTATTTAGCTCGGTATGGAAACTAGCTTATAATATGTGACTAAGCACCCTGGACTGTAATAAATAATTTAGCGAATTGACGATGTATCGATTAAACTAGGCCATGTTAAGTTCAAATCGGTGAAAATTTTGCATAATGTTACGGTAGGAGGTAATAATTATACAAATAAAAGCAAGGGTGCATGAAAATAAATTGGGATTCTATGTTAAAAAAACTTTAATTTTAGCTTGCCTCCTATCACACTATCATATCACCCATCAGTCGTGGCAAAACGAGACACAATAGCTTTTTCATTGTTATCGTGGCCGGATGTGGCCGCTTGAGGCTTCATGAATTAAGAAGCTTGATGCCCGTTTTCACTTTCGGTTGGTAGTTTTGATGGGGCTGTCAATTCATCCCATAAATTATAATGATTTAGGTGTCACTTAAACGTAGGTGAAAACAAAACTTGCGTTAGGTGCCTAGGATGCCAAGGGACACCTAAATTTTAGGTGCTATTGGTGAAAACGGGCATCAGAGTTTGTAATTAAAAAAAAATTACTTATATTCCATAATATTTTAAAACTTTTGATACGTACCTTAAAAACGGCTTAAACTTAATAAAAATTTGAGTTGTACAAAACGTCTTTAGAAGAGAGGAATCTCTGATCACGACGCAGATAAATAAAATAACAGCGTTACAGCTAGCTGCAATAAAGTCAACTATACAATCAGATTAAGCTGGTTTATAGCTTGAACTTGTTCTGTACTAGCTTTGAAAAGATTTATTTTAAGGTTTATAAGGAAGATCCAAGCAAAACTTGTGAAGATGAGCATGTATGATACAGGCAACTTTGCTTCTCTAAAATTCGTTTATAGCGCGAGAATTATTACATCAAACTATCCCATGCCAAGGAACCTTTGGTTGTCGTAAGAAAACTCCATCTTAAGCAACGCGACATCCATATTATAAATGCGAAAGTGTGTCTGTCTATCTGTCCGTCGCGTCTGTCGGTCTGTTACCTCTTCACGCCTAAACTGCTGGACTGATTGTGCTGAAATTAGGTATGTAGATACTTTTAACCCCGGCATAAAAAGTATACTATACCCTAAAGGATACTTTTTATCCTGGAAAAATAATAATAGGTATGTATAATATCCGAAACTTGTACTACTGCACAAACCACTATTACCTACACGTTCCCTGATACCAATATAATAATTTCGTATACAAAAACTTTCCGCGAATGGCGCAACTCCATAAAGCATAAACATTACCATATTCAACTTGTGAATATTTACCGTTGGAGTGGTTGCCAAAAAACTTGTAAGTACGGTTATAAAGTTGGGTTCGCGTGCAACCAACGCATTGCTATACTGGCGGGTCGCCAGCGGCGTGATAGAACAATTTCGTGCTGCGCCGTGTATTCTCAATCGCTGTTTTACTGAAAATGATAAAATATGTTAGGTGACTTTATTGAATACAATGACGGTAAAAACTAAAAAGTTAAGGTAGTGGGTAGCATGAGAGGCTCTTAAGTGACGAAAAATTGTGGTAAAAAGTATATTAATTTCATTATAAATATTACAACGAAATGGGTCGTCAGAAAATGCGACGCAGTGTAGTCGCGCCTTACTTCTTTTTTTTAAGTTATTACTGACCTGAGTTATTTTTCGGACTTCAAAGGTATCAGCTTTCTACCCCGATTATATTTGCACTGAATATAAAATACCAATGGCAAATAATAATGCACAGTTGTCAAATCTGACACTTCAACGCACATGGCGACTGAAGTCTGTCAAATACCATTTTCCACCGCCTAGAAGCGGAACAAAACGCCCATTCAGACTGGGAAAATAATAGAAATGCAATAGCATTATCTGGTATCGCATCTTTTTGATGCAGACAATATTTTTTTGTATAATTTAAAAGGCTCGATTCGAGATGTATCTGTGCGACCAAGCGGCGCTTTCAATATGGCCGCGTTAATTGAAAAACCGCTGAATAGGAGGGTTCCTTGTGCCATTTAATAGATTTGTAAATATTGTTAGAATAGCATTCTTGAATTAGTTGCTTGGTATTGACATAGTAAAAGGAGGGTATTGATATCTGTATCGTCATAAAAACATAGCAAGGGAAACAAAATGATAAGTGGCAGTCATTCACAGTGAGTTTTTCGCGTAATTTTCTACACGGTAGAACAAGACTGTTGCAAGTCTCCATGGGCGACGGTATTTGCTATTTCCATCAGAAGACCCGTTAAAAATTGTACTAACGATGCGAGGATAACAGCCAACGTATATTGTGATTTCATGGAACCCTTTTTTTTACTTAGTTACTGTTCCATAATATGATGTTTCAGGCCGAAAGTTTTTAGTATGATCGTGTACATGTTACGCTCAAAGACCGAAATTGCTCAGTGAGCGAAAAAATAGCTCACAACGCGTTGTGGTCACAGTGAAACAGCCACGACGCGAAATTCGCGTCGTGGCTCTAATGAAAACGGCCACGACGCGTTGTGGCAATCACAAAAAGACCATAACGCGAAATTCGTGTCGTGACTGATATTCTATTCGTTTTTCTTGATTTGTTCTTGATTTATTAATCGTCCATAGATATGGAAGGTTATATTTATTTGAAATATACTACAAAATATTTTTTCTTTTACTAAATCACTGCATAACGTGTTTATCATTATTATTTATAAAATAGTTCCTTACTATAGTATATAGTAAATAGTTCCATACTATCCGTATTCCGTACTAATATTATTAAAATTTTATAGTACGCGAGGTAATTCAAATATTATAATCTTCCATGCCACGATTAATCAATCAAGAACAAATCAAGAAAAACAAATATCAGCCACGACACGAATTTCGCGTTATGGTCTTTTTGTGATTGCCAGAACGCGTCGTGGCTGTTTCACTGTGACTACAACGCGTTGTGAGCTATTTTTTTCGCTCATTGAGCGATTTCGGTCTTTGAGCGTAACATATGCATCGTAAAAACCATAATATTATTGTAGTATTATAGCGACGTGTTATGTCAAATCACAACTGTTGATTATTATCTTCACTGTCTTAATTTTTAATCACAAAATTATAATAGAATGCAAGTTGTCTAAATACTCAGGAATATCATTACTATGTCTGACATGTCTATTGCTTAATGATATTTGGGTGAAACCTCGGATCATTACATCTCGCAGACAAATGATACCTAGGCATGATTAATACACTAACACCTTGGTGTCGTTACAAGCAATTAGCGCCCCTAATGACCTGCATAACGCATATAGCGCAGTATACAATACCGCTGAACAAATAGAAACTGAAGTCCAATAACACTAATGACAACTGTAAGTAATTGATGGTAGGTTCCGAAACAAAACCCAGCATACTGGTCAGTGCTCATGACGTCGTAAATGAACGTTGATTCGTTCCGAAATATACGCCAGTGCATTAACGTATAATATGACTTTTGTATAGGCACAAATAATGCAAAAGCTCATTTGATTGATTTATCAAAATGATCGGTTATATCGCGAACACGAAATAAAACCCAGCTTACCAGACAGTGCTCAAAGTGTCATGTATCCGACACCATTTTATTGGTGTGTCATTTTATACCCACGTTGATCTAGCGACATATCGCCGCTGCTTTGTAATCACGTAGACCAAAATGAAATCTATAGCCAATGTAATAAAGTGTAATTTTATTTGAGCGGTCGCGGTCGTTTGCGGTAAAGATTGAAAAGCCACGTTTGCAAGCCAAAGAATAAATAAGTAAAAGGCTTGTATCACCTCGAATTCATTTGGCGAGTGTAGCGCACGCTACACGGTCGATTTCACAAAGTACGAACAAAGTGCATTTCGATTTAACCATAGATATAGATCAAGATAGATACCGCACGTCTCTCCATTTGTATTTTTATGAAACCGAGTGTGCCACTTTTTTCCTACGAAATGTGATTGTTCGGGGTTGGGATAGATAAACAAGAGATCAAAGGATATTCCTGTATTGCATAGATCTAACTATTACTAAAATGGGATATGAGATCGAGTCACGCGTTCTGTATGAGATATCGTCGTGAACTAAACTTAATACATTATTCGAAAGTTAATATAATACAAAGATGCAGAGTTGCATTATTACCTAAGTTGCATCTAGGTAATAAGGCAACACACGCTGTACGGGCATTGACCCGTACAGTGATAAGAATAAGAAACGTGTCCATTATGTAGGCGAACGCTTCTATACGAATTTCTACAGCCCAATACGGTACAATTAGGCATTTAGGCATTTTTAAAATTCCGATTGACATCCGATCCCGATAGCAAACTAAAGAAAAGACTTTCGAAAGGTGAGCATTGCTCGTCGTTTGGGAGCGCGATATGGCACACGAAGTACACACACATGCGGTATCTATCTTGAACTATGTGGTTGAGTGTGGATTTAACACAAAAGCACACGGAGGAGTTTTCGGCTAGCTGTGGAGGAATTAACTTTTATCTTTTATTGCTATTTCAACGGGGTTGTAGGGTTCTATTCATTTAAACATGTAGTACCGCTTAGACATTATTTGCAAATATTTTAAAATAAACTTGGTAACAAATAAATGAATTAAAGAAAGAAATACTTACCCTAAAATACTTGATTTTTTGTAAGTAACTAAATGTTTTACAATTTAGTACTACTTTTTCTGGTACCGTTTCGTAGCGCTGCTACAGCTTCGTAACGCTGCTACAGGGGCTGTACCACGAAACCGTTTTGAGACTCAAACAATCGTACGAGAATGCCGCGTCCTACTCTTACAAACGAGAAATGACGTTGTTAGAGCAGGACGCGGCATTCTCGTCCGATTGTTTAATTGAGTCTCAAAACGATTTCGTAGTAGGCCTGAAGCTTCGTAGTGCTACTACACTTCGTAGTGATGCTACAGCTTCGTAGCGTTGCTACAGCTTCGTAGCGATGCTACAGCTTCGTAGTGATGCTACAGCTTCGTAGCGATGCTACAGCTTCGTAGCGATGCTACAGCTTAGTAGCGATGCTACAGCTTCGTAACGATGCTACAGCTTCGTAGCGATGCTACAGCTTCGTAGCGATGCTACAGCTTAGTAGCGATGCTACAGCTTCGTAACGATGCTACAGCTTCGTAGCGATGCTACAGCTTCGTAACGATGCTACAGCTTCGTAGCGATGCTACAGCTTCGTAACGATGCTACAGCTTCGTAGCGATGCTACAGCTTCGTAGCGATGCTACAGCTTCGTAGCGCTCTAATAATATTATTTTTTCTTTCCTACAGTAGTAACAATAATTATTGCTATTCTGCGAAGATGATATTAGAAATCTTTAAAGTTATAAGAAAATAATATTATATAAGTTAGGTATCAGTTGTTTTTTTTTATTGGTTAGGGCTTAGGCTATTTAATCCTTCGATCGCCAATTCTTGGAAAACTTTTGTTATCGCGGCCCACTTGGGCCTTACGGGGATTGATAGGTTAAAGACGTATTCAATTTTATAATTAACTAGCTGTCCCGGCAAATGTTGTTTTGCCATATAAAGTATTTCACTCATATTTATAATATATTGAAGTGACTAAATAAGTATGTCACCATAGCAATGGTCGCCGTTAGTCTCGAGTTGTAATAATTTACTATTATTTATTCAACAAATGCACTTATTAATATAAAAGTATCCAGTAGCCGATTCTCAGACCTACTAAATATGCATATAAAATTTGGTAAAAATCAGTAAAGCCGTTTCGGAGGAGTTCGTGGACTAACATTGTGACACGAGAATTTTATATATAAGATAATATTCAATATTCATACAACATGAACATAACAAAGTTACAATTTATTCTATGTTCTAACTAATACATCGTGATGTGGAAGGATGAAGGGTAGTTCTAAGTTCCGTTGGTATTAAACAAGTTCGGTTTATCTCTGGCTTATAGAAAGTTTCCCGAGGCTTCGGGGTAGGAAAAACTAATTAGAATCGAATCCTGTATTAGTCAGTTCGCTGAAATTCGCAATAAGGGTCAATTCAGACCGCAACGCGATGCGTAGATACATTTCTAAATTTATATGGATTTGACAGATTCGCAAGACGTCTCACGCAATTGCAATCTGTCATAACCTCCTCCTTTTTGAAAGTCAGTTAAAAATATTCATACAAACTTATACCGCGTCTCGCCTCGCCTCGCCTCGTCGAGTTGCGGTCTGAGTTGACCCTAACGCCACGGGTCACGACGCGTTTTAGTTTTAAAAACTACGCAAAATGTAGTAACTTAAATATGTATTTTGTTGAAATATTAAGCCTGTAACAAAACTAAGTGATAATACTTTAGAGTGTGTATGTGTCCCCTATACAGAGTTCGTTGTGAAAGTAGCAGCGCTGTCAGTTTTTTTTTGTGATTATATTTATGGGCAAGCGCCCCAGCGTCATACATTTTACTATACAATAGTAAAAAAAAATCAGCGCTCTCTGAGACGATTTCTTTTTTATTAAATAAGGGGGCAAACGAGCATACGGGTCACCTGATGGTAAGCAACTACCGTCGCCCATGGACACTTGCAACATCAGAAGAGCTGCAGGTGCGTTGCCGGCCTTTTGAGATACGAATTTGAATTTGAATACGCTCTTTTCTTGAAGGTTTGCAGGTCGTATAGGTCCGGAAATACTGCTGGTGACAGTTCGTTTCAGATTTTTACAGTGCGCGGTAGAAAGTTACGCGAAAAACGCACTGTGGAAGACTGCCACTCATCAAGGTGATGAGGATGTATGATATGATGGACTGATACTAGCGCTCGCTATTGACAAAACTGTCAAACTGACGAATGTCAAATTAGTACAAATTACTAGATATTGTTACGTGTTAGGGTCCGAGGATTCGAAGAGAAAGACCTGGTGACTCTCTTGAAGACTTTATTCACAAACACTAGCTCACACTAATCACTAAGTCCAAACACTAAGCTCTAAGTCCAAACACTAAGCACTATCACTGTCACTCACTATTGATCACTTGTTCTCGCTTCGAAGTCGCCTCGAAGATCGCTCGGCCGTCGAAGAATCGATTGGCCGTCTACTTGCGCCTATTTATATGGTTTGAGTCGAGCCCTAGACTGTACGAGAACATTCGCATAAACACGTAAACAACACTTGTTAACTTGAATCACTTGTTTACGTAAACATGTGTGGAATGTTCGAGCATGCAATCGTACACCTCACGCCATCTTGTATCGATTAAGGGATTCGTCTGCGTTTTCTCTACATGTTGCGCTAGCTTGACGCTAGATGGCACTATGTGTTCTTTTTCGTAACAATATTAATTGCAAGCAGAGTGGTCATTTTTCGATTTAAAAAAAATCAATCATATTATGATCACAAGATATTGTATTTCTCGTAAATGATTTTGTAATCTTATGAGAATTATAGAATCTTTAAACCTATGATTCATATTATGATTCACCAAAGCAATCATTTTAGCCCCGCAGTCCAACGTGGAGCACAACGAAAGACCTTCAACTGCCAAACGGCTAGATATAATTTCAGCCCCTTGATAAAGTCATTAAAATAATTTATCGCCCCAATTCAGACAAATGGCGTTTTAATTGCTCATTATGACGATATAATTGACGTTAAATTGACGTTAAATCTTATCTCGGTCGACGTTTAATTTCAAGTAAATTTGTACGTTTACATTACGTTTTTGCTCAGTGAATCATCACATTAAATCAACACAGTATAAGTTTTATATAGTAGACCATTTAAGTACTAAACTACGGAAAGCAATTTTGATGATTCGATGCATGACATGTTTGATGGAGGTACTTCACATGGCTATTTGTATTTGCGTATTTGATGTATTTGTCAAACAATCACCATATTGTGTATACTGTATAATGCAGAGTCTCCCAATACTTTGTCAAACATGCCGTCTACACTGTAGACGGTATGTTTGACAAAGTATTGGGCCTTATTTGCCTATTTGACAAATATGGCCAATACCAAATGTAACGCGTATCCGTACGTACCTTGGTCGGTTTTTGACGCACATCAAAAGAGTCAAATAGGCAAGTAAATAAAATCAAGTAAAAGTTTGGTATTTGACGTCCATGTGTGGAAGGCCGTATTTACCTTGTTTGTGTATACGTCAATAATTTTGCTAAATGCAACAAACAGCCAATAGCAAATACAAACAGCCATAATATGAAGTGCCTCAATCAGATAACTTAATAACGCATCCGAGCCGACAACAAGCTACAACAAGCTACGCGCATCTTGTGATTGGCCGCAGCGGGGCGAGCCGCTGCGGCAAAAATAAACACGCTTAAAAACAATCAAATATTTTAAGAAATTATTGCATTGTATTTGGCTTAATACGTACGCAATGTTTCGAATTAACTAGACTACTAGAGATAGGTAAAAATCGTGCTCAAAGATCCCGTTAGATACATGCATCCCAAGCTTATAAAAGTGTGTTAAAATGCGGCCCGCTCCGCTGCGCCCATACATAATGTGCCCCGATGGCTAATGACTTGAAGCGCGAATAGGCTATAGTTTAAAGAAATAATACCCGATGCCTGATTTCTAACCCATTGATCGAAAACAAAAGTTCAGAGCAATTAAGTGAACAAACCGGAGATTGAGCCAAATTATCAGCGATAGTCAGTTTTGATTGCTAATTTGTGATGTTGCTATTGACCCAATAGCACAATTTCAAAACGTAGTCAATATGATGCGATTCATTTAACTATTTACTCGTTGAAAATAGTATCTAAACTGTACACGGCGAAACATGGCGGTAGCAGTCATTGACTCCCCGTCAAAAATTTGTCATTTTCTTTATAAACCGGGATTAATAGTGAAGTGTCAGATGTTGCCGATCGCGGCTTTGTATAGAATATGACAAGTTTTTGAGAGGGAGTCAATGACCCCTGCCGCCATGTTTCGCCGAGTACAGTATAAAAGTTTTACGTGACTGTCTGTGTGTGTGTGTCTATCCGTGGAATTAATAATAAATATTTATTTTCTCGCCACAAAATTACATTAGGGCTGGATCTACCATATGGCTATTTGGGCTTAAGCCCAGGACCCCATGGGTTCAAGGGCCTCCGCCGCCCAGCTAAGTCAAGTCAAAAATAGACGATAATGCGAAATAATTCATAATTTTATTAATTTTTTGTTGGTATCCCTGAGATTCCTACGATCAAGGTTTATTATACAATTTAGGTGTTGGTACTACGAACCGACAGTTAAAATGTAGCCCTAAATACTTTCAGCCCAGGGCCCCGTAAGCTCACGGTCCGGCCTTGCCATTTAATATTCTACATAAAACACAGGTTTTGTGTGAGACTGGTACCTAAACTAGGCATTGCCTGTATTTCAGGATACCAGAGACTCCGCAGCTTGCAATACAATAAATTAACACTAATTATTACGAATTGTAGCATCCGAACGGGTGGGCTGACTTAAGACATATTTTTTTAAAGCCGATATGATCAACCGTGTTTTTAAGCTATAGCTTAAAAACACGGTTGATCATATTGGCATTATATATGAATTAAAATTCATGATCATCAGTTTGCGAACCAAAGCAAATTCAACTGAAATAAACTCATATTAGTGTTCCGCGAACGTTGAGCGCTAAAACTAACTAATACTAGATAATTCCAGATAAATCCAGTAAGCGTTAGTTTTCAATGCATTTAATGGTTATTTAAAATTAAACTTAAACACTGTTACACTGTTTGTTGTGTTAACTTTGTTAACCTATATTTAGAAATAAATAAAAATTTCTACGTCATAAAATAGCATTTACTTTGAATTTTTTACTTGTTGCATAGATCGCAATGCTACCTTTAGTTCCCGCGCAATAATCGAATTTTAGCGCAACAGAGTTTTGGGTGTCATCACTGTCATCTAGTCTCACAATTTTTTGGCAAAATGTATTTTTCTATGCATATTCCCATAGAGGCTTAAGGATGTATATAACATTTATAAATTCAAAGATTTTGAGCTAAATTCGAAATATATAGTAGATTAAAACATCCTACATCGATTGATACCAAAAAATCAATACCTTACCGATAAGTTTTATGTGAAATAATTAATTTTAAAATTTCCATGATTCATACGTAATTTTTGCCGGAAGTATTACAATTTTTGAGAATTCGTCAAAATTGGGAACCTTGTATCAAAGATAAACGGCTAAAAAACTGGTTATCAATTTCTTTGTACGATTTGCGATTTTTTAAGCCCAAAAAAAAGTGGGTTCACCGGTAATTCTCAGGAAATATTTCAAATTGAAATTTATGAAAACTTTCCTTCGTAGGGTGTGACAAGGCTTTAAATAAATAAATAAATAAACTTTTTATTTGGCACAATAGAACTATTCACAATTACACTACAATGTGAATACAAAACAAAACAGAGAAAAAATTACAACAACAAAAAACAATTATTATAAAATAATAATAAAAAAAAAGCAAACAAAACAAAAATATATATATATATGAAACACAGAACATAGACAACATAAAATGTGTGTTTAGATCGTAATTGAATGGTAGGTAGTGTAATGTCATAATGCCAAAAAGGAAACCACTCAGGCGCAGCTCTGTAGCGTAGTACCCTACAGTGCCTGGTGTTATGTGGCTCCTGGTGTTGTTGTCGTTTGACTGACAGACTTAAGCACTCAGCTGTGTGTGTGTGTGTGTGTGTGTGTGTGTGTATGTGTGTCAAATTGTGAAGCAAATAAATATATATCAATTATAACTGTAAAAATAAATACATAGGCAATAAAAAAATGCACTAGGGATACTAAAATATAATATTATACAAAGATATACATAATGTGAAAGTATGAAAATGCTGCAAACAATGCACAGTGATAACGCCATCCTGCATCCGGACCGGCCGCGGCAGATCGGCAGACGCGCGCGCAGTGTACGGCGGCCGTGTGCTACCTGTTTACAGCAACTATAAGTATTAATTATTAGCTGATATTTATAGTAAGGAATTACAGATAAACTGTTACACAAAGTACTCAAGGAAAATTATACGTCAAGTGGTGAGTAGTGAAATATCAATTTATACATGATACATAATCATAATATACGGTGTTGTGTATACTGTTCAAAATGTTTATTAGGTTAGGTACATGCCGCATAGTAGGACTCAATCATTCATTTGTTTGATACTGTGGGATATATGCGTGTAGGCCAAAGGAAGATCTTCCGACCGAGCGAGGTGGTATGCCCGGTCAGGCCGAAGCCCACGTGATACATTTTCAGCTGTCGTATATATACCGACGCGCTCAGAACGCTTCGATAGCGCGATGCAGGAATGTTAGGCGAATTGTTGGTACCGCCACATCACTCCCCCCCGAAGACCGGAGGTCGAATCTTGAAGTCTTGTCGAGTCGCCGGTGCCAGTGAGTTCCAGTGAGTCGGAACTGTTGCAGTGAGTCCCAGTGAGTCGGAACTGTAAGCTGCTGCACGGGATCCAGTGAGTCGGATAGCTGCCGTGCGGGGCCGATGCTACGTGCTGACCAGGAGAGATGTGCTCTGCTTGTTGACCGGTCGGTGTAGTGAGAAAGCCCAATGATTTCGATGCGGAGTCGCCCAGGCCACGGTACATTGCGGCTAGTGGACGAGGTACCCGATGAGGCGATGCTGGCTGGCGCGGTGCGGAGGGGCGGGGAGTGATGATGATGAAGGAGGCGTGTTCTTTCGAGGGTCACCAATGTGGGATATATGCGTGTAGGCCAAAGGAAGATCTTCCGACCGAGCGAGGTGGTATGCCCGGTCAGGCCGAAGCCCACGTGATACATTTTCAGCTGTCGTATATATACCGACGCGCTCAGAACGCTTCGATAGCGCGATGCAGGAATGTTAGGCGAATTGTTGGTACCGCCACAGATACGTTGATTAACGTGGAGTGGCAAGGCAATCAGTATCTGGCTCAGAGGGCATCTGCGAGCTTCCATCAAACCGCCATGCGTCGGCTTACAACCCGACGGTAAGTAATACTTATTATTTAAATTTTTTATTACTTTAGTAAATATAAATTGCAAGTAATATAATAGTAAATAAATATAAAAATATTATAAAGTAGATAATTATTAAAAATAGATAAATGTCATGTTCACATAAAAATTACAAAAGGCAAATCAATTATTATCATAAACATTGGCAGATTACATAAATAAATCAATTATTATAAACAGGTAGATGTGTGATCAATTTTTAACACAATCAGTAGGCGGATTACATTGTCGCTGTAGCATTAGGGATTTAAGTTTTAATTTAAAATAATTTTTTGTTTTCAGAGCACGCAACTCCGGCGGTAGAAGGTTGTTCCAGATCTTACTGGCCAGGTATCTGAAGCTGCCTCTGAATGCGGATGTGCGATGGAGTGGAGTAATTAGCAGATAAGACGACCCCCTAGTTGTCATAGTCAGCTGTTTGTTGCTAGCCCACTGTAATTTGTCGTAGAGATAGGACGGATTTTTTAATTTAATGGCACCAAATAGAAGTGTGGCAAAGTGTAGTTGTCCATTTTGAGCCACCGTAGGTTGTTAATGTAAGGTGTGACATGGGTACGAGGGGGAATGTCGCAGCAGTACCTACTGCAAGCATTTTGTACCTTTTGAATAAGTTTTTTTGTACGTGCAAGCAAACAGGGGCCTATCACTACGTCTGCATAATTTAAATTTGAGAGCACCAGAGATTCACAGAGCGTGCGTCGCAACGGTTGCGGTATAAAGTTCCTTACTTTGTATAATAACTTTAATCGGTAAAAGCATCGGCTGACAACTTTTATGACGTGATTTTCAAATTTTAGTCCCTCGTCCATGAGCACTCCCAGGTTACGCGCCTCTGTCACTCGCTCAATTAAAGTGTTATCAATACGTATAAGTGGGGGTGTGACAGCTACTTTTTGGACTTGTCGTTTTGTGCCTAATAGCATGTATTTCGTTTTATTAGGATTAAGTACTAAAGAGTTTATTTTACACCACTCACAAATACGTGCTAGGTCTGCGTTAAGCTTTTTAATAGCATCACGAATATCACACGGCTTAAAAGATATATAAAGCTGAATATCATCAGCATAAATGTGATACTTGCAGTGTAGGATTTGCTTAATAATATCAGCACAAAATAGCGCAAAGAGTCGGGGCCCTATCACGGATCCTTGGGGAACCCCTCTGGTTACTCTACGCGGGCTAGAACGTATCGGTGTACCATTTGCTTTTCTTAGTTCTACTACTTGATATCGGTTACATAAATAGTCCGAGAACCAGGCAACCACTTCAGGTCCGAAACCGTAGTATTTTAATTTGGCAATCAAGAGCGGTATATTGATAGTGTCAAAAGCCCGGGAAAAATCTAAGAGAACTAACACCGTTACCTCCCCCGTGTCTTGTGACGTAATGATGTTATCTACAACATCGAGTAATGCGGTCGTAGTGCTATGTTTGCTGCGAAAGCCAGACTGTACTGCAGGTAATATTCGATTTTCTTCCAAGAACCTACTCATTTGACCATGTACTACCTTTTCCAATATTTTAGATATACACGGCAATATACTTATGGGTCTAAGATCTTTTAGCTCGCACACATTTTCCTTCTTAGGCAATGGCTTAACAATTGCAAAGCGCCACAACTCGGGAAAGATGCCAGTTAGAAGTGAGCTATTAATCATTTTAGTTACAACCCCTAAGCATGCTGGAAAACGGCAGGCCATGGACAGCATGTCTAAATTTATCCCGTCAGCACCCATCGAGTTAGATTTTAGATTTTTTATAATTTTTAAAACCTCACTTTCACTAGTGATGGAGAAGTTAAATTTTACATTGCCAAATAAGTTATTGTTGAAATAATCCAGCGTTGAATGTGCTACAGAATTATTATCAGGTAAATTCAAGAAAAATGCATTGATTAGGTCAGGATCGAAAAGATGATTAGGCAGATTCAAATCAGATTTAGATTCATATGGGTTTATATTTTTTTTCAAGTGTTTCCACATTAGTCGCGGTGAATTGATATAAGCATTGATATGTGTACTAAAATAAGCAGTCTTTTCTCTGATAAGTGCACAAGAAACTTCACGCTTAAGTTCCTTATAAAAGCGAATGTGTGACTCAACTTTAAAGATACGTGCACGTTTATGAGCCTCGTCTCGACACCTCATCATTTGCTTGATGTTATGTGTAACCCATGGATGTTGCCGTTCCTTAACGTTAACAGTTTTGGCAGGAGCGAGCAGATCAAATGCCCACAAAATACTATTATTAAAAACGGTCACTAATTCGTTCACGTCAGTCAGTCCTTCAAAATAAAGCCAATCAATTGTGTTCATAATATATTCAAAGTCGTCAGTTTCAATATCTTTCATAGGTCTGTAGGTAATTTTTTTTGTATAGTTTTTAGGTTTCTTAACACTAATCAGGAATGTAATAAATGCATGGCCACTGAGTTCGGGTATGTAATCAGCCTCGACTCGATCCAAGTCTGTATCGGTGCAGACTAGGTCGAGCAGATTGTTGTCCGAACTATAGGCATTTTGGAATAAACAAAATAAAACATTACTATCACATCTATAACTTCAGTATAAAGTGTAGTACTAATGTAATAATAAAATAAATGTAACTGTGATTCCATAGAATACATTGATCGAGTATTATTTAAAAAAATTGGTAAATATAATATAAATATGTCTAATACTGTAGTATAATAAAACAGAAAAAAATGTATGCTTTGTGCTTAAAATCCGTGCTCCAACCTAATGACAATTTTATCTTGTTATGGCCTAAATAATCCCAACAGCTGTAGGTGTTAGGTAAAGAATGCATTAATCCACTACCGTACCATTCATTACACCACATTGTATGACAACACACTAACATAACAAGACTATAAGATTTTAAGAAAAACACATGAGAACAACATAGTATTTTAGCAAATGAGAACAAAATTATTGGAAACAAAATTTCCCTATTTTTTGGATAAAACATTACAAAATACTTTCTCAAAAAACCAACACTTATTAGACACATTAAAGATAGAAATAAATAATTTTTTCTATTGGCGTTTGATAAGTATGTAACAAGGAAGGAAATAAAAACTAAAATTAACTTGTCTACAATACTAGAAACAAATTGATAGTAATAATTTACTCTAATCGACCAACGGAGCCATTCCCAAAAATTCGGTCTAGGTCACAGTCGGTTCTAATTCTGTGTACCTGGGAGCCCGGCTCGCGGCGTGCAAAAATGGCCCCTCCACGGGTCTAGACATACCGCCAGCCAAGTCGACGGCCCTCCTCGCGGGCCCTGTAGAACAAAGCGCGGTTGCGTTTCGTCAGGTGCTCGTTGATATGTATACGCCGCGGCGGACCCTCCAGGACACCCGTGGTGTCCACACCTCGCCGCACACGAGCTGCCTGCAGGATGCCGTCGCGCACCGCTCTGCGCGCCAGCCGGACGACAACCAGCCTGGGTTTCTGGTGCTCTTCGCCCACGGGAACAGACTTTTTTAATCCCCTTCGCGCGACACTGACGATATCGTGCTCCATGATGGTTATGCCTATTTTTTTGCCAATCAAGTCGACCAGGTGTGCAACGTTCTCCCCGGGAGTCTCAGGCAGTCCGGCAATCTGGATATCGTTGAGGAGGGTTTCAAAATCATAGATAATATAATATATAACAGACTTTAAATGGCGCTGTTGGTAAAGAAGAACTGTCAAAAATGTCGTTTTTGTATGATGGCAATTTTAGTTCCTTTTTTCGCCACGTTTATTTAAAGTTGTGTTTAGAGTCTTGCCGAGCTCTAGGCCGCCATTTTCGATAGTCAAACGACATAAATTTTTTTTCAATAATAATTAAATATAGAATAATTTTTTTAAAATCTATTATAAAAATCATTATAATTATTAATTAATAATAAGTGTCTAGGTGTCCAATTTTTTACACATTTAGTACTTTCATAATTTTAAAGGATGTACTACGAAATTTGACTTTATATACATCCTTAAAAAATTATAATTTATGACTTTTGAGTTGAGTGAATTCTCAAAGGCTTTTCAGGCTGACCTTTCCATGACATTTGCTTGGCATTTAAAACAATAAGAGCACGTATATGACAGGTTTAAGATGTCAATTTTAAATGTTGCTGGCCCAGAGGTCACGCCTTTGTTACATTTTAAGTGTCCCCCAAAAAAATTTGATCCCTTAGATGTTTTTTTTGTTGTTTTCTGGGATAAAAACTATCCTTTGTTTTTTACCGGAATAGAAAGCATTTCAAAATGTCAATATCCATCAAAATCGGTTCAGCGGTTAAGGCGTAAAGAGGTTACAGACAGACAGATATATACTCGTACCACCATGATATATTATATTAATCCTCTTTGAATAAGTGCTTGATTTCGTTTTACTCTTCCAATGAAACCATAAAGTTAATATACCTAGCGGAATAGAAAAATAAAGGCCAGGGCAAGCGAGATGTCACTATCAGGAACACTGCGTGGTAAAAAGAGACGTGTGATACATGACATCTGAACCATTTTTTTCATCTGTTTGACGTCTAGTCGGCACTTATCGGCACGTTAACAATTTAATCTCATAGAAAGATACTTGTGTAAGTGTATACGTACACATATTTTACACACAGCTATGTAAATCAATGTCGGTTTCGTTTGACAGCTCGAGATTGTTGCTCAGTTGCTCTATTTCGCAAGGTATATTAACTTTATGAATGAAACATATTATATCTTTTAATTAACTGAATAAAGATTGAACTAAAAATGTAGCTGCGCAGACCCTATGCTAGTTTTTGTTTCTACCGCGATGAAGAATATTTTCGGGTGAAAAACACGCAAAACCTCACAAAGGCGAGCAAAAAAAGGTAAAAAAGGGGTCAAAATGTGTGAACACGTAGAACCTCGCATGTTCCAACAAAAAACATAATTACACAAAATTACAGGGGTCCCCCAGGGTTCGCCGTTATAACCGCTTTTGATCCCCAAAATTAAAATGTTAAGTAATTCGCCGATTTATTTTTCAACCTGAGATTTTGTATTAAAAGTCACCCTCATAGAATAGAAAACGAGCTGAAGAATGACCTGGTGATAGGTGAACGAAGTGATAAAACAGCATTCTAGGAGACACAACGTTCTCAAACTTTGAAACCTTTACTTATAGACAAGTGGCAAGAGCTTATCATAAACGCCAACAAAATGTACGGGATTTGACATTACGAGTAGTATGAATCGCTAACAAAGTGATGACTTATGTCAAATCGCATACATTTTGTTATTGTTTACGATAATCGCTTGCCACTTGTCTAGTAGGGCAGGATGGGATTAAAACTATCTTAAGTATGTATTTTTTCGAGACGCAAAGTATCTCCATACTAGTCTAAAGTAAATCAGTTTTCGGGACCCGAATTTTTGCCTATTTTTGCAAAAAAATTGCTAACCTTGCGAATAACGTACCTAAAGTTCTTATATTATATTATATAGCTATATTTATTTATATATTTTTATACCATATTTAATTCTTCGATCGTGGATACTTGGAAATCTATTGCTATTCTATTGTGGCTCGCTCACCGCGGTGAGCTTATGGGGCGGGTTAAGTTTTGTATATTTAATATACACAAAACTTAGATATATACCTACGGTATATATACTTGAGTAATAAGCAGTGAGCACTAAGTTTTAGTGCTTTAAAATACCACTAAAACTTCAAATAAGAGGCTGTAAAACCGCACTTATGACCTATTTTAAGCTTATGTACCCAGCGATATTAAAAGCAACAAGTTTCGGACATTCTTAAGTTATGCAGCTCGGAATATATAATTTCATTAAAATTGGTTCAAACCCTTGTTATTCCTAATTTATATCAGCGATTTGCATAAATTAGGCCTTCAAGGTGATATTACTTTAGACGCTGATGACACTTGTCTCTTTTATTTTGGTCACTCGATAATCAATATTATAAAAAAAACACAAAAAGACCTTAATTTGTTATATGATTGGATGCAAATAACCTACTTACAATTAATACAACTCACTTACTATCAATAATGAACCTATAAACGAAGTTAGCAAAGAGAAATATCTTGGTTTAATTCTTGACAATAGATTAAATTGGAAATCTCATTTAGAATACATAAAGAAAAAACTTATACCATTATCTTTCACATTTCGCTACATATCCCATTGTTTCCCAAAATCGGTAAAATACTTAATATATAATTCGATGGTAAAGCCCCACTTATAGTACCTAATAGAAATATGGGGAACTGCATTTAAAACTGATCTCAAAGTGCTTCAAACAATGCAAAATAAGATAATAAAAGCCCTATTTCACTATATTTTTTTAGAAAATACAGAAAAAATCTATGAAGATACAAAAATTTTTACGGTAATTGGTTTACCGTAAGAATTTTTGTATCTTATAAACTTAATACATGCATTTCGATAAAAAAATATTAAATAATGAAATAAATACCCAATTAAAATTTACTGCTTTTGGTTGTTTTCAAAAAATCAAAACTAAACAGGCAAATAATATCTCTTTAAAAAATCCTAGGACAAACTATGGAAAGAAGTGCATTTTATTTGAAGGAGCGCAAATTTACAATAAACTACCATTAGTTATTAAGCAGGCAAAATCTTTAAATACATTTAAAAAGAAATTGAAAGCACACATCTTAGAAAATACCACAATTACTTAAGATTATAAACATAATATTTAATTAATAAGTTTGTCTTGTCTTAGTTATTAAGGTTTAAAATATAACAAGAATGAAATATCGGAATTAGTTCAGCTGTTCTCGAGTTTAGTGCTAAGAAACACATTCTGCTATCCATTTTATTTTATGAATCAAATTAACAATAATATATCTTCTGCATATTATTATATTATATCTTGACGGTGTGAGCGAGCCTTAGATAACACAGAGCTCGATATTTTTATGTACCCTACACTTTTGAATACAAAAAAATATTAAAGTTAAGGTGAACGCAGATTTGGCCGCACCGCAGTCGCCGCATTTCGAATTCTTCATATAAAAAAATTAGAAGGTGCGAAGACTGCGGCGCGGGTAGGTATGCGAGCTTGCCTATAACTTCATATAAAGAATTCGAAATGCGGCGACTGCGGTGCGTGCGGTGCGGCCAAATCTGCGTTATAAACTTGTATTGTGACAATTTGGACTTTGTTGTGTTCTCTAAAGATATTAAAATGTAATTTATGCAAGAAGTACTGAAATGTAGATAGTTAGGTTGTGCAGTGTAGTTAGCCGGCCGATGTGTGATGTACCGTGCCGTGCGTTAAACGAATTTTTGGCATATATTGCAGAAAGCTATTTGTTCAATTTATAATAACGTAAGTACTTTTTTGTTCTGTTACTGTAAGTTATTGTTTATCTAAGTTATATTATATAATAAGCTGTCTTGCGCTAGAATAAGTTTGCTTATTATTAGTCAATGTTCTCAAGTAAGTGAATTATTGTAATTCTTTTAAAAAAAAAGTCTTTAACCTTATATTAGCGTGAAGAAGTAACAAACATACTCTCAGACTTACACCTTTATAATATTCGTGTGCTAATTGACACACGAACCGACAAACATTATTTTGCTTTATAAATTATTTCTATTATAAAAACAAATACTGGCTGAATTTCTGACTGGTTTTCCATCAATATATAAGACTCTCTGGCATGAGCTGATCAGACCGCTTGTTTACACAACAAGAGCGCGACAAAGCTGTCTACACACCAAAGCCGTCGGCCCGGCGAGCCGCGGCACGAACCCGGCGGGTCAATGCCCGCGGGCAAACCCGACGGCTTCTGAATGTTGCAATTCGGACGCCGGCCCGGCGGCACGAGCCTGGCGGCTTCTGAATGTTGCAATTCGGACGCGGGCCCGGCGGCATGAACCCGGCGGGATAATGCCGGCGGCACGAGCCCGGCGGCTTCTGAATGTTGCAATTCGGACGCCGGCCCGGCGGCACGAGCCCGGCGGCTTCTGAATGTTGCAATTCGGACGCGGGCCCGGCGGCATGAACCCGGCGGGATAATGCCGGCGGCACGAGCCCGGCGGCTTCTGAATGTTGCAATTCGGACGCCGGCCCGGCGGCACGAGCCCGGTGGCTTCTGAATGTTGCAATTCGGACGCGGGCGCGGCGGCATGAACCCGGCGGGATAATGCCGGCGGCACGAGCCCGGCGGCTTCTGAATGTTGCAATTTGGACGCCGGCCCGGCGGCACGAGCCCGGCGGCTTCTGAATGTTGCAATTCGGACGCGGGCCCGGCGGCATGAACCCGGCGGGATAATGCCGGCGGCACGAGCCCGGCGGCTTCTGAATGTTGCAATTCGGACGCCGGCCCGGCGGCACGAGCCCGGTGGCTTCTGAATGTTGCAATTCGGACGCGGGCCCGGCGGCATGAACCCGGCGGGATAATGCCGGCGGCACGAGCCCGGCGGCTTCTGAATGTTGCAATTCGGACGCCGGCCCGGCGGCACGAGCCCGGCGGCTTCTGAATGTTGCAATTCGGACGCGGGCCCGGCGGCATGAACCCGGCGGGATAATGCCGGCGGCACGAGCCCGGCGGCTTCTGAATGTTGCAATTCGGACGCCGGCCCGGCGGCATGAACCCGGCGGGTAAATCCGGCGGCTTGGGGCAGCGGGCAACTGAATGAGCCCAAGCCGCCGGCAAGTTTGTTTAAGGGCCCTAAATTAGCAGGTCGATTGTCTGTCAGTGCGAATATCGACGTAAATGACATTAAAATAACATTCATAACAGCGTGCCTTGTACGGTGGTGGTTACGACGCTCGCCGCGTCCATGATAGGGCGAAATAGGAGAAAAAACCTTTTTATGGCTCAATATAATACATATTTCAAATAAGTAAAAAAACCAAATTATTAACTTATGTATTGCAAAGCAGTAGATATTTCTTATACATTCTTTTGATAAATAATGAAGGAGTAAAGTGGTTTCATTCAACGATTTGGAGGTGATTTGGTTTTTTATTTCTTTATTATGTGATACCGATAGAAAAATATGGCAAAACCAAATTACGTATCATATCATGTAGATTACTAATTATTTTTTTCAGATATAATTTCTCTGTTAATGCCAATGAAAAGTTGTTTCATCTGCACGCTCTTTTCGAAAGAGCAGCCTTAAGCCACTGCTTTTCCCGGCGGCTTTGGTGTGCCGCCGGCAAGCTTGTTTCAAAATGAGGCCGGCGGCTTTGGTGTGTAGACAGCTATAAATATTATATTATCTTAAAAAGCCTACACGAGCGCATTTTTCTTTCAAACGTAAGAAACGTGTATTGAAATGAACGGTGAAAAGCGAGTGACATAGACATGAAAAATGCACTGAGCATTAATATAAAGGTCCCTCTTCACGTGTGACTATGATGATTGATGGATGGATATTGGATAATCATGATTACAATTATGATCGTGAAGCTGCCCATAACAATAAACAGTCGATAATGGGCAATCATAGTACACGTTTTATTACGCGTTTGTAACCGTTTATAATTTAATATTATGTACTTTGTTTTATTATTTTCTACAATAATAAAAAATAACTCTATTAAAAATTAGAAAATTATAGAATACCTACTTATTTTACCACCAGAATTATTTCACATGACGTTATCTTACCGCTTTTGACTAGGTATTCAAACTTTAGACATAACAGGAAAGCGTCTGTCGGGCCCACATATGACTCACAAATTAATTATTATGAACTTATGAAACAATAATTATTACACAGACCAACAGTTGTCTTGGTGTCAAAAAAATTAATAGCTGTAACTATAGCTGTAAGAATTTTGAGCCCCGATCACAATAATATACACACCGGCAAAATTAGAGGAACATAACAAAATTTAATTTTTTTTGAAAATTATTCGCTGTTTTTTTTATATATTTATTTATTTATTAAATAATTGACTATTAAAAATAAAACTTATATAAATTTAGGGCATAAAAACGTGTAAAATAGAAAAAATCTGCATAAATCAAAAATTAAGAAAAATCTTTGAAATTTCAGTAATAAGTTTTTAAGTTAAATTCTTCATTTTTACTTAAGAAATGCCATGTTTAAAGCGTGTAATGCCTTCTATGGATCTCAAGAGGGTCTGGATACGCCATTCCATGCTTGCATTTTGATTGTCGATCATTTCCTGTGGGATATTCTTCTACTCCTCCAGTAGCGCCAACTCGAGCTTCTGAACACATTTTGGAGCTGGAGTTTTAATTCGTACCGTTCACCCATTGATGTGCCACACGTCCTCAATCGGATCCACATCCGTAGACCGTGCTGACCTCTCCACCTGGGCTACGCCAGCATCATTTAGGTAAGAATACCCGATTTTTTTACTCTATGGACGCGCATAAAATTGAAGTTACTGCCTAAAACTGTGTAAAAGGCACAACATGCAGATTTAGGATGTTTGTGATATAGCCCTGTACTGTCAAAGTACCATCATTAACAATCATCAGCTCCGTGCGGGCTCCAAATCATATGCCACCCCAAACCATAATGAAGCCTGCATGATAGGCTACTGTGTCCGTTAAGTTTGATGGTCTATAGCGTTCCTTACGATTTATCCACATTATTTATCGTCTGTCAACAAAATTTACACAGCGTTTGCTCCCATCACTGTACAGCACACAATTTCACTCACTTGTTGAATTTTGATGTTCACGCGCAAATCTTAGCCTGGCTCTTTGCGGTCCTGTCTCAAGTTTTGGTGCCCTTGCTGGCACTTTTGAGTTTAATTTAACTTCTTTGATTCTTCTTCTTACTGTACAATTACTTACACGTCCATCTCGGACATGTTCCGACAGGTTTCTTCTCTGCAAAGCAGTTTGAGGTCAATTTCTTAAGGCTTGTACCCTTACAAAACGGTCATCCTGAACCATTGCCACCCGAAATCTGCCTTGTTCTCGTCTCCAAACGTAAGATCCAGTCTCTCTGTAGCGTTGAAAGTTACGACGGACCATGAAAGCCGACACACCTAAGGCCTGACTGACCGAACGGTAGGTGTGACCTTTCTCTATCGTGGTTACAGCTCTAGCAGTCGTAGATGCTGGAAAATCACTAATTTTGTATCTAAGCAATGTGTTCTTCCAAAAACCAAACAATCAAATGAGCTGGCGTACCTTGCACCCCGCTAAAAACGCCATTCTTATCAGAAACACTTACAACGTCAATCATCGAAAAACACTTAGTAGGGCATAATTGCAATAAAAATCTGTTAGCTTCCCAGTTGTGTTCAATATTTTATTTCTTAAATGAGCTTAGAAACTATAAAAAAGGATTTCACACAGCCCGACCCACTTGAATTCAAGTTGTGGCCCTTTTTACCTATGTTCCGCTAATTTTGCCGGTGTGTGTAATATGTTTCCAAGAAATTTTGAGCAGCATATCGTAATTCGTACCTACCACTATAGCACTTTGAGGCATAACATACCAAATAAAAACAAAAGGTTTAGAAAAAGGTTTAAGAAAACGTGTGAACCGTAAAGCAAGAAAATATCGCTCAGTCTACACTCTACGGTCTATGTCTACGGCAGTTTCATAATATATTCCGCTCAATCCAATATACGTAAAATGAATCATTCCTGTCACTTGGTTTACACAAATAAAGCGAGTTAGCGCTGACTTACTTAAATACATAAAATACTAGCCGTTGCCCGCGACTTCGTCCGCGTACACGTCAACATTTTTTTTTCGTATATATAGTACATTACGCACCAAGGGCAGGAAAATAAGAAATGTCTCAGATTACATGTAATTGTTGGCCGAGGCGAAGCCGAGGTCAAGAAACATGTGATCTGAGGCTTTTTTATTTACTGCCCACAGGTGCGTATACTATTTTTCTCATCGACGGAGGCGGAAAACGCCAATATCGGTAAGCGCAGCGGGAAGAAAGTTGACGTTTTCCGCCCGAAGGTGAGAAAAATATTTTTTTAATCAAAATTATCCTATGTTACTTCTGATACCTCCAAGAGTATAAAGTTTCATGATGATTCGTCAAGTAGTTTTTGAGTGAAAGCGTAACAAACATCCACGCTTTCATTTAAATAATAATTAATAACATAGTCATTTATAGTATTACATGCAGTCACACAATGTCATACATTCTGATATCATGTCAGCTTTGTATCGCTTAACTTTTACGCACCACCAAGTCGCGCCTCGTCTCGTCACGTGTGAACTGACCCTTAAGCCTACAGACTATTCGTTAACTTTGAAATATATTGGAAATAAGATTACACATGCGAAGAACTTTGTATGCGTAATGTGAAAAATATTAATATTTATGCGTGTACCATCGAAATACTTCTCAGAAGTTACAGTAGGCTCTTGTTAAAGCAAACAAAACGAAAATGCTATTAGGATTAAGTGGATACTACATAATAACTGCACCGGTCTGAGTGGGGATGTTAGATGTTTTTCGTTACGAAATTTCTTGATTCGGGCGCCGCGCTAAAAACCCGCGATATAAGCTATGCAAATTGCAATAGCTTAAAAACCGGCCAAGTGCGTGTCGTGCCACGCGCAATATAGCGTTCCATAGTACCGCTAGTTTTTAATAATTTTAGTATGGTCAATAAATGTACATTTATAACGTGTTTTATAACTTCTAACAACATCTCAGTTACGTTCAAAGGATTTTGGACGTAAAGTTTCTTCTACGAATACATTTTTTTAAGTAGTTGATCGACTGTTGTCTATTACTCAATAACTTATGAAGTCTTATAATTAGCCGTGACAGTTTTCCTTTTAAATTCAGAATATTTCCTACTCCCATGAATTTTTTCACATTTCCAGAAGCAACCGTTTATCTGGTATGGTAGAAGAGGGTACACTGGACTCTAAAGATTTTTTCTACTTTAAAACTTCATATTTCACAAATGGATCCCTAAATCGGAAAATGATCTATGAATACTCATGATATTTTTCAAAAAGCTATCCAACGACACCCCACAGGTGGACGCGAAAAAAAAAACACTCCCACATTGATGTGTAGGGGAGGTACCGCAAAAAAAAAATTAAGATTTTATATACCATTTTGTCGGCATCATTAATATGTGCATTCATGCTGAATTACAGCTTTGTAGGCCTCACAGTCTCTGAGCAAAACCGCGGACAGACAGACGGACGGACAGACCGAAACTATAAGGGTTCCTTGTTGACTACGGAACCCTACAAAGGTACCATAATTAATGATACTTATGTCTTTCATTACAGGCCCGTCCCAAAATCATGCGGAGATGCGCAACATAGGCGCGGGGCGATGCGCGCGGCACGTGCGTTGCGCGCAACATGCGGACGATAAATGAGAGCGCGTGCGCGGCGCTACTCGAGGGCGTCCGCTGGGAGGACCCCGCTAGCATCGCCAGCCTGGCCGTGCTGGCGCTGATAGACGTGCTCGTCGTCATTGGTGAGTTGCGCCAAGTTCATGTTAAGTGTTGCAGCAACAACACATAGGTACAAGTTCATTGTTGCCGTTGCTGAAATATGAGTTTTTTGGAATGTGTTGTGGTTAAATAGCTATGTGTTGCTGCCATAATATAATTTTTTGGTTAATTGTTAATAATTTGCTAGCTGGGTGTTGCAGCATCATGAGTTTGCAGCGTGTTGCAGTATAAGTTTGTAGCTTAGCATTGCCACAAATTGTATTTGTGCTAGGCGTTGCAACATGAGTTTGTAGCTATGTGCTGTTGTAACAATGGTATTGAGTTGACGATGCTAGGTGTTGCAGCAAAGTAAGTGCATGCTGCTAGTAAGCAACACGAGTTGATGCTGCTCCTCTAGACGTTGTAACAGCATGAGTTGATGCAAAGATAGGCGTTGCAGCAACATAATCATGTTCATTAGTAGTTACGGTAATAACAAAAATCCGTGTTACGAGGCTAAAATGAGGACTACAAAATGTTTCTAGTGTACATTTTACTAAAATTATATCCCATATTCACACACTAGTATAAGTTTCTATGTTGGTCTCAAAAGCATTTAACTCAACACATGTAGCCGTTTTGTCTATGATTTTCTGGCGGGAAACATCTACAGCGCAAATTATTTTGCCCGAAAATGGACTTTATGGTCGTGGGCATAAGGTCCTGTCAGACGTAAAATAAAACGGCCGTGCTCAAAGGTATTTCATTTACACGTAGACGATTCCATTAGTAGATTACACAGCCTTTGAAAGCCGAATGCTGTAGCCTGTATATAAATTCGACATTTGAGTTTTAAATTTCGAAATGCACTTATGAATTGTTTTTTTTATTGCGAAGAAGTGGATTTGAAGGCTGGCGCTCTTTGCCAATAATTTGACTAGTTTGTTAAAAATTGTGGCATTGATTTAAATAAATATATAATATTATGTAGAGATAGAGATTTGTAGATGCATTTCTAAAGTATTAGTCCATTGAAATGTTACATTTGCTTTGCATTTATTAGAGGACGCAATTTTATTTTGGAATATGTTGGGGGGCTCAATAGAAGCTTAACTTCAAGTTTGTGGGGTCACCACTCTTGTCCCCCGGCCGCCATCTTGAAAAAAGGGGTGACATCACTATTTTCGTGATATCTCGGAAACTATACGTCTTTAAAAAATTGTAGGAACATAATTTGTTGCAAATTATTTTGCCTACAAATATGCTAATATAACTTTTTACCCTAAACTAAACATTTAAAAAGTTATAAGCAAAAAAGTGAGAAAATTTTTGAAAAGACTTATTATCACTTTTTAACTTCGTTTTACACATTTTACAAAAAAAATACCTAACACCAACCTTGTAAATGATCTTTTGAGAAAAAGATCCCCCGATCCCACGAAATTAATTTTCTGCAGATACAAAGAAAACTGTGGAACCATGTGTGGCTGCACAAAAGCAGGACTGAAATGCTTTATAGTATAGTAGGCATGTGCAGGCTAGTGTAGTAGGCATACTATAATATAGTTTGCATATATTTATATACTGTAGTAGGCATACTGTAGACTATGGCTAAAGAAAAGCAGGCCTGAAAAACTTTACAGAATAGTAGGCATACTGTAGAGCATTTTAGGTCTGCTTTTCTGCAGCCACACAATATGCTTTCACAGTTTCCTTTGCATCTGCAGAAAATTTATTTCATTAGATCGGGGCGGATTGGGGGATCTTTTTCTCAAAAGATCAATAGTAAGGTTGTTCTAAGGTATTTTTTTGTAAAATGTATTAAGCAAAATTAAAGAACGATAATAAATCTTTTTAAAAAAATTATCACTTTTTTGCTTATAACTTTTAAAATTTTTAATTTAGGGTAAAAATGTATATAAACATATTTGTAGGCAAAATAATTTGCAACAAATTATGTTCTTAAAAAATTTCTGTAAGACTTATAGTTTCCGAGATATCACGAAAATAGTGTTGACACCCCTTTTTTCAAGATGGCGGCCGGGGGACAAGAGTGGCGACCCCACAAACTTGAGGTTAAGCTTAACCTCAAGTTTGTGGGGTCGCCACAAGTCCAAACAAGTTATGGAATATGTTGGGGGGGTCAATAGAAGACCCCCCCCAACATATTCCAAAAATAAAATTGCGTCCTCTAATAAATGCTATATTCGGTCCTAAAATTGTAACATTTCAATGGACTATATGGATTTGACATATTTGCAAGACGACAATCTGTCAATTCAGTACAAATTTAGAAATGCGTTGTGGTCTGAATTGACCTTAAGAACGATTTTTTCGGTTTAGAGCCTGCAAAAGAAAATTATATATTGCGTTTTAGGCCAAAAACACCATAATTGTAATTCGAGAATTTACTGAATACCCAACTCGGGATGTACTCGATCTCATGGATATTGAAAAACTTCTGAATAAATAAATACTTGAGAACTTTTCACAAAATGCGTGTTCGTAATGCCCTTATTTACAGTCCGCAGTTATTTTGCTTTCGACGCCGCCTTTGTGTCGTTTGTGTAAGGTTCATTTTCGTAAGAACTCGAGGTAAAAAACTCCAAATGTACTTGGGCAACTTCGCATTTTATTTCTTTTAAAAGTAATTCCGAGATTATGATATCATCCATCATCATCATCAGCTTTAGGAAAGTCACTCAAAATCTCACAGGTATTACTTTACAAAGTATAGCTGGATGTCATAATACTTTAGGGCAGAGATGGCGAACCTTTTCGTATCACCGTGCCCTTTTTCTGAAGAAGTCATAAACGTGCCATTCAATTGTTTTTTTTTTGTGATTCAATGCGTATTTCAAAATTTGCCTAATTTGGTGCTCACTATGCAGAGGTGGATCTATAACGTGGTACAGCTTATGGTACGCCAGTCGCCATCCCTGCTTTAGGGGCTGTATGTGTTTGTATAGAGTTCACTGAGTCACTGTACACTAAAATGAGTCACTTTTTTATAGGCTAATAATTGATGATGTAAAGGCATTTGTCGTAGAAACAGAAGTCAAACTTTTCTAAATTGACATGGATTTGAAAGATTCGCAAGACGTCTTACGAGTCACGCAATTGAAATAAGTATGTCAAATGCATACAAATTTTTGCCGCGCCTCGCCTCGACTCGTCGCGTTGCGGTCTGAATTGACCCTAAGGAGATTAGTTTTTGCTACATTGGTCTTTATGCTTTTATAAAACAAACAGCTCACTGAACTGGAAAATTATCTTGCACTATAATGTTTAAAATTTCCATCCAGCGGAAGAACATTATGAAAAAATATTGTCTCTGTGCCTCGTTAAAAATTCATACTAAGGATCACACAAACACGATACATGACGCATCAATGACCCATTAAAAACGCATTAAAACCACCCATATTGAACTTTATCATCATAACTTAGTCATTTATTATCATACATGGTCAAAATTATTTTTTGAAAAGGCGCATAAAGGTATGCCGTATGGGCCGTATGCCTCTTTATATTTTTAGGCTCTTGCATAGCTTTTATCGCTTGTTTTGAGCGCGGTGACCGAATCGAGAAATTCCGTAACAAAAATAAACCTAACATCCCCACTCCGATCGGCACGCTATTTGTGTGCGTGTGACTAGACGTATGTAAATTCGTCACAGCCATAGAGGGATGATGATGATGGATGGGATGAGGGAGACACTATGGGACCACATAATAGCCTATGCCCTTCGGCATTTAAAATGGAAAAATGCACAGTTTTGTTTGATTCATAAAGAGCAGGCAAAATCTTATGTGATATGTCCCTACTACATTGTAAACTTGAAATAGCTCCACATCTTAATTGCTGATTCGTTTGAGAAATAGCTCATTTTGTCTAGACTTGTAGAGTCTAGAGTCTTGACCTAAATAGGTCACATGCAATCCGAAAATAAACTGATTTCAGTCTAGAATCATAAGTCAGTGAAGGCATTAATGTTATTATCAACTGGATACAGTTTATTTAACAAAATCTAACTGCCATGCCGCACTCAGAACTCAAAAGTCAGAGGCGAATATTAAATACTTAGCTGTAAGTAAATGAAGATTTCGACATAAGCCCCATACACTATCGGTGAAACGTTTTATTAAATTGAAGTTCAATCATGATTAAATGTATCTGAGTGCAACAGTAAGTGATAGTCATTTTTTAGGGTTCCGTAGCCAAAATGGCAAAAAACGGAACCCTTATAAACTCGTCATGTCTGTCTGTCTGTCCGTCCGTATGTCACAGCCAATTTTCTCCGAAACTATAAGAACTATACTATTGAAACTTGGTAAGTAGATGTAGTATGTAAACCGCATTAAGATTTTGATACATAAATGGAAAATTTTTAATAATTTTTCCAATTAACAAAAAATTTTTTTTTGTTTCAGTTGTACCGTACAACTGAAACAAAAAAAAATTTTCATCTGGCCTATGCTTGTGGGGTATCTATGGATAGGTCTTCAAAAATCATATTGAGGTTTCTAATATCATTTTTTCTAACCTGAATAGTTTACGAGAGAGACTCTTCCAAAGTGGCAAAATGTGTGTGCCCCCCCCCCCCCCTCTAACTTCTAAAGTAGGGGCATGATAATTAAAAAAAAATATGTGATGTACATTACTATAAAAACTACCAACGAAAATTGGTTTGAACGAGATCTAGCCAGTAGTTTTTTTTTTATACGTCATAAATGATAAACCTTAATTTAACTTTCATTATATCAAAAACGAAATATTAAAATAAATCTAAAACCTTATAATTTCATACAAATAATTCTTATTGCTGCTGCGGAACCCTTCATGGGCGAGTCCAACTCGCACTTGGCCGGTTTTTTATTATGGTATAGCGTGGCGTTGTTTATCATAGAAACAAAGTTATAAAAGTAATGCTTTCAACGCTGCTACTTTTTAACTAACTATTAATATGATAATGCTAATACTAAAACTTGAATCAACGTTTCTATTCAAAAGTAAGGAAACAGTAAGATGAGGAAGACATACATTTACATAATATGAAGTCTTGTACTTTCATGTGTTGTATGAAAAAGTAAATTGGAATCTAAATCTCTTGTTTCGTCAGATTTTTCCCGTCGTATTTTCTTGTAATATCAGTTTTGTCGGAAAATTAGTTTTCTATACACTCAGGAATACAGCTTTAGTATATTCGGTATATTGTACGCTATTATACTAGAACAGCGAAGAATATAATATACATTTATACAGGGTATAACTAAAAAATCTTGAGAGGTGTCAAGAGACACCCGGATGGATCGAAGTTCCAGTTTATTATTTTGTTGTACAAAAAACATGTGGACACTCACAAAAAGAGAAAGAGAGAGAAACACGCGCTGCCACACGGCATACAACTATAGCCTTTTTAACCCCCGACAAAAAAGAGGGGTGTTATAAGTTTGACGTGTCTGTCGGTCTGTTTGTCTGTCTGTGTCTGTATCTGTCCGTGGCATCGTAGCATCCAAACTACCGATACCGATTTTGATCTAGTTTTTTTGTTTGAAAGCTGACATGATCGAGAGTGTTCTCAGCTATAGTTCATCATCATCAGCATGCTCATTGTGAAATATCACGGTTTATCTGGTTCGTGAAAGGCCGTTAGCAACTTGCAGTTGTTCGATGAGTTTTATATTTTACATTCTGGTTCGCGCTATTTAAGAAATACATACACATTAATGGAATGTTTACCTGGTGCTGCAGCATCACCTGGTAATCAATAGGATACCCAGCCCCTCCACCAATATAGAGCAGAGGTTTTGTGTTTGGGCTTATTTTAATTGTGACAATCAGTAAGACGTAGATAAACAGTAAATATTTGCATGCTACTGCTATAGCATCACCTGGAATCTGAAGCCGAGCTCCGTATTAACCCAAATTGGAGGTTTCATGTTTGGGCTCATATTGACGGGCTCATCCAAGAGGACATTCATAGACGCTATTCTTTGCATAATATTGTGCACTATAACCAACAAGTTTAAAAACATGAAATTAAATTAAATTAAGAAATTTAAAAAAACCGCCGACAAAAAACTTTAAAAAGTATTGATTAATGAAATAATATTTGCTGACTTTAAGTTTATTCCTAAGAGTAGTAATATTTTAGTCCATAACTGTTGTCAAGGTGTGTCGGGGGACCGCTAAAGTACAATATCTTAGATTTCACACAACGTTAGGTATAGTTTAAGGGTCAGTTCACAGCGAACCGAATCGAGACAATCAGCAACTTGGCGATACAAACGCAAAAGTCGCTGTTGTCGTAGTTTACTTGGCGGTCCCCCGACACACCGTGACAATAGTTATGGACTAAAATATTGCTACTCTTAGGAATAAACTTAAAGTCACTAAATATTATTTCAATACTTTTTAAAGTTTTTTGGCGGCGGTTTTTTTTTTTATTTCTTAATTTAATTGATATAGTTATAAGCCGTACAGTTGTAACAACACTTCTTCGTTCCAATCTATATTATCTATACATCTATATATTATTACATAATATTATCAAAGTCGCTTTTTTTTCCTCATGTCCCTTTGTTCCCTTTAATCTTTGAAACTACGCAACAGATTTTGATGATTATTTCAGTGTTACATAGCCCATTTATCGAGAAAGGCTATATGCTATATTTTAGCACGCTAAGACTAATAGGAGCGGAGAAATAGAGGAAAATGTGGAAAAAACGGGGAAAATTATTTGAAAGGGCTTATTTGAACGCTCTAATCTCAGGAACTGGTCCGTTTTGAAAAATTATTTCAGTGTTAGATAGCCCCAGTGGCGGATTTGCAGTCCTAGCCGCTGTAGGCCCCAGGCCGCCCCTTTCTCAGCACCCATCATTACTAGATGTAACATAATTCATGAATTACGGTACTCTATTCCCATTTTTAATTGATTCTGAAAATTGTATAACTAAAAGTATTAGCTTATAAAGTTAGTTTAGAATATTTTTTGGAAAAAATAAAACTTAAAGGGTCTTACTACAAAAGATTTAAACACCCGTTGAACAGTTGATTAGAGAAAAATTCCATACAAAATTGACTCAAAACAACTGTTCAACAGATGTTTAATTCTTTTGTGGTAAGACCGAAAGGTTTTAGGTTTTATTTTTAACACGTTAGCTGCGAGACTGATTTTTTTAGCATACCATGCGATACCAGGTATTTTCGATCTGGTAATAAGGTTTCACTGTATGCGAACGAGGTTTTAATGGCCAGGTGAAAGCTGTTCATAGATATATGAACCCAAGATCAACAATGCTAGGATTGAATAAATAAAATTTCACGTGTATAAAGTTCATTAGTGGACCTATTTGAAACTATCTTCGCCCAGGAATAAGACAAAAACTTAATGCCTTTAAAAAAAAAAGAAAAATGCCAGGTTTACCAGACCTGTTGAAGCGCTACAAAGATATAATAATAGGGATTAGGTAAAAATGGTAACAAAACAGATAATGGTAAAAAAATGCATCATAATATCGACAATTTATTTTAACCAGATAAAGCACGCATCGCCATTGTGCCAAAATTAATTTATCGCGCAAGAACCGTACATTTTTCCAGGATGAAAAGTATCTTGTGTCCTTTCTTGGGAGTCAGAGTATCTCCATAACAAATTTCAGAAAAATCGGCGCAAAGGGGTAACAGACAGACATACAGACACACTTTTGCATTTATAATAATAAGGATGGATAATGATTAAAAAAAACTGATTCAATGCTGTGCTGAAGCTTTTCTCGAGCTGCATTCTTCTTTTCGACCTTTTTTTTGGCTTAATAACAGGTCTAATCGTCATTTCACAACACTTTTTAATATTTACCACGCGATTAAAACGTAAATATCACAACTGCAAACACTTGCGCACTATCGACAACAAACAAAGCATTCGACAGCACTATAGCCGCGGTGCGCACGTCCCACGCCCGTTCAGTGCGGCTACCAGGCCTACAAATCAAGGCCTGGTATTCGCACTGAGCTGTGAAGCAAGGCCTTGCTTCACAGTGGCCTTAGGGCAAATCCGCCACTGGATAGCCCATTTATTGAGGAAGGCTATAGGCTATATTTTATCACGCTAAGACTAATAGGAGATTGTAGGAAAAAACGGGGGAAATTATTTGAAACGGCTTATCTCGCGAACTACTGGAGTAATTTTTATGTTATTTGGCACAGATAAGAAGTAGATCACGTTAAGGCTATCGATTTTAATAATTTTTTCAGTGGCTATATATTTTATACCCGTGCGAGGCCGGGGCGGGTCGCTAGTAAATGACAATACTTTAGGTTATGTACGGGGCCCTTATAGGCTATACCTATAGAGTTCGCTGTGAAAGTACTCAGCACCACTAATTATAGCGTAAATTTCAGAACTGCGAATCACCAGTATGACGTCAGTTCCATACATCATGAGCACTGGCTTAGTATATGAGGTTCAATTTGGGAACTTACCCTTGATATTTAAATATTAAGGAAATTTTCATTTAATTGTCTTGTGTAACAAATTATCGAATACAAGTTATCTTTTAACCCAGTAGAGGTTCAAATTTCTCCAAAATATTTCCGTAATCGAATTTCTGAATGTTTACCTTCTGTTCAAAATGTTTACTCATTTGAATTTCCATAGAACGGTTGATAGTGTAAACGCAATCAGTTTTTCCTCTTAATATTTAATCCAATTACCGCTTTCAATGGAATAAATGAATTGGTTTTCAATCATTCGTGCTCACAATTAAATATTTTTCACTATTTACAATGATTTTCGGTGTTTACCATTTAACAGTGTCCGTAACCGCAATCGAAATGTTTACGAAAATATTCAATACCGCATCCGAAACGAAAATAAAGTATTTGCTGTAAATTATACACATTTTAAAGACAACAGCTACAACTTTCAAGGTACTAAAATAGTTTTTTCTAAAGCTTCCTAACAATGTAATGAACTTTTTCGATTTCTTTTGGAACGATGTTCCTTATCGCGCGTTCGGTGTAAAGAAGGCTAGGCTAGACAGAACGATATTTAACCTCGACACTTTTTTATTAGTACCTGCATGGTAGGGGCAGAGGGCAGAGGATGACGTTTTTTGAGAGTAAACAGCGACGCGCATGCGACGCGTTGTTAGTATTCCTGGGCGGTGTTTTTTAAATATTTTTTCGAGTGTATGATATTATGTATAAAAGTTTTTTGAACATAAGAAATAAATTCGTCCCATTCGGGTGTCCCTTATGACACCTCTCAAGTTTTTTTTTTCATATCTTGTAACACCGTTGTGAATTTTTAGGGTTCCGTACCCAAAGGGTAAAAACGGGATCCTGTTACTAAGACTTCGATATCTGTCTGTCCGTCTGTCTGTCACCAAGCTGTATCTCAAGAACGGCTAGACTTCTGAAATTTTCACAGAATAATATTATGTAAGTATATCTGTTGCCGCTATAACAACAAATACAAAAAATTAAATTAAATTAATATTTAAGGGGGCTCCCATACAAAAAATTACATTTTTGGGTTATTTTTGCTCCATAACGGTACGGAAACCTTCGTGCGCGAGTCCGACTCGCACTTGGCCGATTTTTTATATTATTATATTAAAATATAAGTAAAATTTTACCAATCTACAAACAGAAAATTGTTGAAACAGCCATTATAATACCAATCTAATTCATAAATAAAACTGTCTCAAAATCCATTCCAAAAAGTTCCGTTCATAATAAAATCGAATTTGTATGAAAATATCGAACAAATCCGCGGCATAAGCTTGTATCTATAGAATATTTGCTGAACGTCGGCTGCAGTGTAATCGGAACGGAAATAAGACTTGGTTCCCGCCGATATTATATTGACATACATGGACAAATGTGTTTATGATAGAAAAGATTTGCTGCGAGAAATCGTTTAAGTGTCGACATTTTCATTTCAATCCAAGTTAGCTGCGTTTTATATTACTTCTAATTCTTCTTTAATTATTGAAAACAAACCATCGCTTTTTGTAACATTCTACCACTGTCAAATATTGTATAAAAATACTTTAAAATAAGGATATGTTTTTTTTTATTACAGCCTCCGAGCTAATTTACATTGCAATAAGGCGTTGCGATATTTTTTTTGGTGCCTGTTGCCTGCTGGCCACCAGTAAAAAATTTGAATGGCCCATTTAAAAGTACATTGCATCGCCTAGTCTATAGGAAAAATACTTTGCAATAATATGATTAGGCCTTAGCAGAAAATATCGATAGTTGCATACTCGTAAAGTTATCGAATATCAAACGTTACATAAAAATAACAAATGATCCTTTACCAGTGTACAGCGGGGCTAAAATAGTCGCTTTGGAGAGTCATATTATGAATCAACGATATGAATCATAATGTCTAAATTCGTACTAATACTCGTGAATGTGACAGTTTTGACAATTCATTTTGTGAATTGATTGAGAGGAATTGCTAAATGTGACCATTTTAGCCCCGCTGTTAGGGTCTGCCAGATGGGTCGTGCCCAGGCAACTTTCACAGTTATCACGTCATATTGTATGCAAAAGTTTTCTACACGTAACTTTTTACATGAAAATAAAACAATATCAAAACGTGCCGACTACACCACATCGCAAACGAATTTTAATGTAAAACTTTTTCTTAATATCATTTTAATGTAACACATATTTTTTGCGAATTTAATTGATATTACTTTATGAAAATAAAAATACCGCTTTTATTATTGTTAGTTTAATTAACACTGTTCATTAAAATTTTAAGTGGAGAAAAATAGAAACAATAATTATAATGTAGCTGGAGAAAAATAATTTAAAATTTCGGATTTGGATTGCAGATGGATAAATGTAATATTCGGATGCGGTTTAGGTTCACATTGCAACTCGGCATGACAAGGCGATACCGGATACGTCATACGATAGATTTTTAAATGAACTATTTAGAAACACCAAAACCGTATGCGACAATTCTGTCAATACAATACGTATCTTCTTTTGCAGTTAATAAAGTTTAGTTTTGAATGATAAACGGTCATTGTAAAAATTAATTGCCTCGCCTCGTCGTGTTGGAATGTGACCTGACCCTAAGTCTCTTTTTATTACTGAGTAAAATATAATACAGCTAGAACTTTTGTCGTTGAAAAAGTACGTGAAGCGATAGAAGAACCCTTTATTCATTATAATAATATAGTAGCAGAAAATATTGCACAGCCACAAAGACGTAGAGCTTGAAACAAATAGACAAGCATTGTTATTTCAGATTTTTATTAATTGTTGGGTTGAATTAGCGGAATTCCGTGTATTTCTTCATGTTAAAATTATCATATTATACCAATCTAAGTACAAAAATCTATAGACAGGCAGACACACACAATTTGAAGTTACATTCATAAGATAAACTGTCAAAATTATAATTTTAATCTAAAATATAGTGAAGTTATTCATAATATTATTAACTAGCTGACCCGACAGACGTTGTCCTGTCTTAACGATGATTATTACACAACTTTTTAGAGTTATTACACACAGTTAGAGCTGCCCAGTTGTGGAATGCTCTGCCTGAAGACATTCAGCAGAGCCCAACAGTGGGCACCTTCAAAACAAGATTGAAGAGTCACTTTATGTCAACTTTGAACACTTAATTGTATTATTATTAGTATATGTAGGTTTATTTATTAATATTATATATTATAGTATATTGTAATATTAGTATAAAATGTATGTGCTATTCCTGGTTCTAAGGTACCTCTCCACCAATTTTCAGCCAAATCGGTTTATCCGTTCTTGAGTTATAAGTGGCTTAACTAACACAACTTTCTTTTATATATATAGATAATGTTTTGTAACTTAAAAAATTCAAAGTGGTTTCAATAAAGAATTTATTATTATTATTTATTTATTGACAGACTTCAATGTAACTTGTATGACATCGCTGACAATGACGATTGACGACTCAATTCAATTTTTGTAGCGTTCAAATTTAAATAGTTCGTTAAATAATAAAAGTTTTAAAAAGCTAAAACACATGCTTTATTTATTTCCGTGTCTTATTATAATTGATCGAATTCATTGTTTTTTCAAAAAATTGTCTTTGTCATATGTCGTATGCAAAGTTTCGAATTTATTAAACTACTTGAGATAGGTAAAAATCGTGCTCAATGATTTCGCTACATACATACAGCCCAAGCCAATAAAAGCATGTCAAAAATGCATCTACGCTTCTTGGGAATTTCAGTGGGAACTTACCCAAAAACAATAATGTCATCATCACCTCTTCCACTTCCACCTGTACCTAGGTCTCTGGCAATCTTTATAGCTCGTATCACATTTTGGTAATCCCCGAGGCCCGTTAGAGTTTTCAACAGTTCGTAAAGTACTTAAGATACCTTTTTTATTGCCGCAGACAACACAATTATGTGTTTTATTTGTCGTGTTTTTGTGAAACTACTGAGGGTTTTTGTGTTGGATTTATTTGCGGACAAATGGGTGCTTTGTTGTGGTTACTATAGTTGGTTTCGAATTCAGATTCTCATAAGACTATGAGAATCTGAATTCTAAACCACTGCAAACTGCCGCACTCACCGTCGTACTCAGAGACATTTAATTATGATTAACCTTCAATTTAATGAATAGATTGACAGATAATGTATGGGGCTTATGTCAAAATTTCGCAATAATTTCATTTAAGTAGTTAATTTCCCACTCTAAGTGTGGCAGTCAGAAATTACTTAAATGTAATTACATGACGATTTTGACGTAAGCCCCATACATTATCTGTCAAACTCTTCATTAAATTTGAAGTTTAATCATCATTAAATGATTCAGAGCGGCCGTAAGTAAGGGTCAATTCAGATATTTCAGACCGCAATCCGACGCGTAGATGTATTTCTAAATTTGTATGGATTTGACAGATTTGCAAGACGTCACACGCAATTAAAATCTGTCAAATCCATACAAATTTAGAAATGCATCTCGCGACGCGTTGCGGTTTGAATTGAACCTTAAACACAAAATATTATGTCTTAGATTGGTTCAAGGGAACTGATGAATTAAAGTTGAATTTTACTCCAAAACCTATAACAATAAAGTTAACAATAATTACATAATAAGGAGTCTGCCTGTGTCTATGTCTGCCTGTAACCTCTCTGCACGCCGCGCTGTTATACCGACTTTGAAAGATTAATACTTTGAGTTCTGGGAAAGAGTCAATTTATAAATCCCAAAAAAAATCTGGAAGAACGAAGCAGCGAGCTCTCGATAAAAATTAAACAAAAACGTTTGCTCAAAACTGGAGGCAATTCTGTGCTATTTAATTATTCAATTCTCCATCGCAAAAGTTATAGGCAATAAGTTCTGTGCGATAATAAAATGAAAACTCTGCATCGTTTTTTCCAAGCCCTACGATTGGAGTGGGTTATCGCGTGATGCAATCAGAATCCATCCATCCATCCATCTATCTATCCATATCCATACTAGTAGTATATTATGTCTATCTGTCTGGTTCGGTCTCGGTTTGGACGTGAAGAAGTAACAGGTAGACTGTTACCTCTTCACGTCCAAACCGATTTTCCTGAAAGGTACGGAGATACTTTGAGTTCCGGGAAAGGACATAGGATACTTTTTATCCCGAAAAATTTATGGGTACCGCGCGATAAACTAATTTTGGTGCAATGGATTTGTTGGCGTCATCTGGTACTTATTATAAAGAGGAGTTTGTTTGTTGGCACTGAATAGACACCAAAAGTACTGGACTGAATTGGCATATAGACATAGAGCAGACCACTGTAAAGGATATGCTGCGGGCAGCCGCAGCATATCCCGCAGATTTATCGCTGGAAAATGTAAGATTGCTGCGGGGGACGAGTATAAATTATAATATTTAAAGCTATACAAACAATTTTTCCTTTCAGAAGTCCTTTTACAAGTTATTAGGCTTCAAAGTGTGCTTTTGTTGGAGACGTAACCACATCAGAGGAGCGGCATCAGCCCCTTAAAATTTGATTATACCACCCTTTGTGCGCCAATACATCCCGCATTCCATCCAGTTTTGCATGATAAAGTAACAAACATCCTTCCTTATGTGGAACAAATTATAGGGAAGAATAATGCAGCGAAAATAGCTTAGGTTATTTAGGTGGCAGCGGTGGGATATGGTCCTTCTGTCCCGGATCATATTAAGAGGGTAGAAGCGATTATTATCTTTACCGAATAACCGATAGGGATTAAACTCTATGCAACGCCCACGTGTAAAAGCATCAATTTACTATACAAACATCAGATTTCGAGCGTGATTTTGTACCAAATTATAGAGAATTATTCATATAATATGGATATCGATGTAGAATGAAATGTAACTATTTCGCTTTATAAACATGAATCTGTATAAATAATAACGTTAAATTGATTGAAATGTTCATGATTACTAAGCATTTGTTTATTTAGTTATGACTACATTATTAACTACGTTTTGTGAAACTAAAATAACTGTAATATTTTCAATATAAGCAAATAAGTTGGGTCAGTACAACATGGAGTGTCCCAATAAAACTTAGGACTTAGAAAGATTCAAACTTGAATTCAATGCACTGCTGACTGTACTATCAGACTCTACAGTCCAGGCGGTCGGGTATAAAAGTTTGAATTCTATACTTAAAATTCACTTAGGCATTCTTGCATGGACCTAGGTTAAAATCGTAGGTTAAAAATCATGCTATGTCATTACTTACGCCGGTTGCTCTCGCCGGGTTAGTTCCCCGACTGGTGGTAGGCAAAACGTAGGCGGTAGGACGGACCAACACACGTTTTAATTTTTTTAGGTTAGTTTTGTACTAAGATAAGTACTAAAAAAAATAGGGTTTTGGTGCGATCTCGGCAACGTGGCAAATGTATGGTCAATATCGTTTGCTAGGTGGACGACCCACAGACATAAGATCAAGATATATCCGCATGTCGCCCCATTTGTATGAAATCGAGCGTGTCACTTTTTTCCTACCACTGTGCTCTGTGACGTATCGATGGTAAGAAATGTGTCCATTATCAAGGCCAACGTTTCTAATTTCTATTTGAATTTCTACAGCTCAATACGGCACTTTTAGGTCTTTAGGCATTTTTAAAATTCCAATTTACGTCCTATTCCGATAGCAGACTAAACAACAGACTTTCGAAAGAGGAGCATTGCTCGTCGTTTGGGAACGCGATATGGCACGCGAAGTACATACACATGCGGTATCTATCTGATAGCTATGTCTGTGGGACGGCCTTAAAATCGAATTACTAGAAATGTCTTTTATATATTTATATATATTATATTTCCTTTATGCTTTTTCAGCTATTTAACTAATCTCCTTCTCCTTTCAGGCAACTGTCTGGTGATAGCGGCCGTGCTGTGCTCGTCCAAGCTGCGGTCTGTCACGAACCTGTTCATCGTCTCGCTGGCTGTGGCGGACCTGCTCGTCGGCCTCGCGGTGCTGCCTTTTTCCGCGACGAGGGAGGTTTTCAAGGTATGTCCCACATTGTGTTTTTTTGATAAAGTGAAGGGCAAACGAGCAAACGGGTCATCTGATGGAAAGCAACTACCGTCGCCCATGGACACGCGCAAGTTAAGAAGAGCTGGAGGTGCGTTGTTGGCTATATATAAATTATATAGTACTAGTTGTTGCCCGCGACTTCGTCCGCGTCTACGTCAACATTTTTACGTCGTAAAAATGTTTTTTAAATAAAAATAAGTAGGTAGGTATCCTATGTAACTTCTGATACCTCCAAGACTATGTCAAGTAGTAGTTTTTGCGTGAAAGCGTAACAAATATCCACGCTGTCACATTAATTATAATAATATTAGTAAGGATAGTTTAATAATATAGTAAGGTACTTTTTAAGGAGGTTAAACCTATGTAACATTTTGCGTATGGTGGTTAAATATTGAACTTTATATACTAAGCAATAAGGTACAATAATATTACAGTTATATGGTGTGCCGGTCTACGGCGTAGCATTTACGGCGTAGCGTAGCTGCAGCTCTTGTATAAACTTTGCGTCGTGTGGACCTATTCATGAACAATATTTTTATAAATTAAGACTTAAGTGAATGAAGAGGATAACTATACTGTACTCGGCGAAACATGGCGGTCGCGGTCATTGACTCCCTGTCAAAAACTTTTCATTTTCTACTACGAATAATAAAAACTAAGTAACGTAACTCCCATACTATTACCGTTTAAAATATTGGTTCCTTTCGAACTGTCATGTAACGTCAGCCTTTATACAGCTCAAGGCCACTTAAATATTGCAATTGTATTGAAATGTGTACCTAAGGTACACTTTTTGACAAGTATTTTGGAGCATGTTTTTTGACGGAGTTACTCTTCCTTAGTTTTTATTGTTCGTAGATTTTCTATATAAACCGCGATTGACAATGAAGTGTCAGATGTTGTCAATCGCGGCGTTGTATAGAAAATGACAAGTTTTTGACAGGGAGTCAATGACCGCGACCGCCATGTTTCGCCGAGTACAGTACCTATAACATTTTATAACACACAGGCAATTAGAACCTATTCTTTATGTGTTAACGTGAATACAGTTCATACTTTTAGTTTCAATCGGTAATTTCGGCTTCTAGTAGTGGTTACGCGTGGACTGTATCATATTATTTCAAATACACAATTAATATTGTGCCTAGTTGTCTTCTATTTTGACTAAGGGTTGATTCGAACTGCAACGCGACGCGTAGATGCATTTCTAAATTTGTATAGAATTGACAGATTCGCAAGACGTCTCACGCAAATGAATTATCTGTCAAATACATTCTTTTTGACGCGCCGCCGCGCCTCGCCTCGCCTTGTCGCGTTGCGGTCTGAATTGACCCTAAGGGTTGATTCGGACCGCAACGCGATGCGTAGGTAGATGCATTTCTAAATTTGTATGGATTTGACAGATTCGCAAGACGTCTCACGCTATTGAAGTTTGTCAATCCAGTACAAATTTAGAATTCTAAAGTACTGGAATTTTAAACTGGAAATTTAATTAATGCATCTACGCGTCGCATTGCGGTCTGAATTGACCCTTACCGACGTTTCATAGAAAAACCCACAGCCTATTCAACACTCTACTTAGACGCTAAAATATTTTCATCTCAACTAAAACGTCGGGCCATTTCGGAATTAAAATAATACCCATAAAAGTAATTGTGGTTTGATTTTAAACAGCTTTTACATCAAAACAAACTACTGAAATGCTTTTTGTCCTGCAAAATAGGACTATGAAAACCCCAGCGCCAAACCAAACACAACTTTAGTGCCTAGTCATAAAACACATTTTCGAACGTGCAAGCCGGCGGGGCTTGATAAATAATTCTAGACTCTATTACGTAGGTAATAAAGTATTTCAGTAGTGTTGAAATTATTAAACCATCGTGCGATTTTGTACTCTGCTTGGTAAAGATAAAGCTCATTTTCACTCGTGTTAAATTTTAAATAGGACATAGAACGTAGGCTGAAGTTTTTTTCATTTACAATATACAGTTTTAATGGGGTTGGAGTATGGAAAAGATGGAGGAATGAAAGGTAAATGGCGCTCTCAAAAGACTAGATATTAGCAGTGGTTTTGTCTTTCAGAGCCACTAAGTGATTTGGAGTGGGGAATGGAAGTGAATAAAATTTCTTTCAATATGCGTTTTATTTCTTTCATTTCATTTCGTGTGTTGAATACGGTGCGTTTTTATTATTTCGTTTCTCATGTGTTGTGGAATTATGCAAGTATTGTCAGAGAAATTTATTCATTGACAGATGGCGGACCTAAGGGCCGGGACACAAAAACACGATACGACGTCGTGTCGTGTTTTTGTGTCCCGGCCCTAATTTCATCGGGTTCAGGCCCTTCGGGGGCAAGTCAAGCTTGACATAACCTAACTAAATAAAGTTGGTCCGCTATCCGCCTTGATTCGATTTCGTTTACTTCTATACCTATTTTTTCCCTAGAGGGCGCTGTAGTCACTTTTTTTTAATTCAGAATATTTTTTTACAAAATATATTATCATTTTTTAATAGGATTTTTTTTTATGTTTTCTTAACGTCGTTATTACTGGTGGCTACCACACATTTGTGTATTTATAACTTGACGTCATGTAGCCTATAACCAGCGGACGATAAGAGGCTTCCAACGATACCTCATTTGTCTAATTAATTATGACTAAGGGTCGATTCAGACCGCAACGCGACGAGGCGAAGCGAGACGCGGCGCGGCATAAAAAATTCTTAAAACTTTATTATTGGCTTGGATCACGATCACGGATCACGGATCACGCCCCAAGCATTCTTTAAAAAAATATTCAATCATCTATGTACAGTTTTGACTTTGCTACGTTTTTATTATAATATGTATAGATTACTAGCTTAATGGTTATGAGTTTTGAACTTATGACTTATGAGGGAAGGGATAAACATCAATAGCCAATTGGCCACATACATGCAATCATGTCAAAACAACCTTTCCTTTTGGTTCGCCGTAGTCGAGTAAAATATTATGTCAAAATGGCAACAACACCAAAACAGCCCCATCCGCCATGCCATGTCTACACGTCCATGGACCTACTGCACAGTCAGCACTTTTCAAACTACAAGTCGGAACATTAAAGATAGATAAAGATAGAATGCTGTCTCAGCGGAAAACCGGGGCATGTGACAGTTCGCCGCGGGGTGGTCGCGCATGTGCGTTCGTACGCTGCGATTGTGAAAAGGCTTTGGAAAAGATGAGTCGCCCTCGAGAAGTGCCGGCAAAAGATAAGAAAAAACATTCTTACTTATTCCAAAAAAAATCTTGCACCCCAGAACTACCAGTAGCTAAATGAAAAACTAGAATTTTTTTATAGTTCTTGCAATCTAAGAGTGCGCCTCGCCCTTAGTTGTGTGAGTGACCATATCTATAGACGCGTACATGGCTCGCTCGCTATTGACTGCTCCGTCGGGTACGCACACTAACGAAAATGTCTATTCACATTTCCAACTACAAATAAAGGCGACGCGCACTCTTAGATTGCAAGAACTAAAACTCATACTTAAAAAGTGCACAGCATAACACGTTTTTACTGAAAAACATCAGAGGTTGCGAAACACACACAATAATTTAAACGACTTGCGACCTATAGTCTTGGACTACATGTTCCTTTGAATAACTAATCTAAAAACTCTTCGCATCGCTTCGTTGTAATATGGACTGACCTTAAATAGATTTATGTTGTAATAAAATACGCAAACGCAACAAGTACGCAATAAAAAACCGCGCCACGAGTTCGCTGAGACCCTAAAAGTTTACTGTTCAGCTTTGCGGGAGCTAAAAATCAATAACGCGCTCGGGTGCTGTGGTTCTGTACACAGGTATAGAATTAGGGATCAGCAGGAAATTGGTACTTACATTACATTGTAGAGTTACGTACATAAAGCTTAAATTGCTGTTATTAAGACTCCGTAGTTTATTATTAAAATTTAACACACACCGAGAACTTATCTGTCTGTCTGTTTTCATGCTTAAACTACATAACTGATTTTGATGAAATTCAGTACGGAGACACTTTGAGTCTCGGGACTATGTACGGGATAGTTTTAACACCGCAAAATGTAGGTATAGTTTCTGCGATTAAACAAATTTTGTCGCATTTTAGTTGCTTGCAGCATCTAGTTAAGTTTAGGTTACTGCTCAAGTTAATATATTAGAGATCAACTACGATAACATGGCGCGCCCCTCCAAATGACTGTCACAACCTTATGAAAGAGTTTGTATGTAGTAAGTATTCAACCAATCACAGTACACGTAATATTTCAGTTAATGTCACATTATTACCAAGATTTGTTGGTCAACTAATCATAACTAGCCGACCGCGCAAGACAAGGCACATCAAACGTTTTGACAACGCGCTTCAAACGTTTTGAATTTTGGAGGGGCGCGCTATGTTATCGTAGTTGATCTCTACAATGCGCCAGTCTATAAGTCTAAGTACAGTCGAGGAAACTTATTGCTTAGCACATTGATCGTCATAATCTACGAGATGTTACCCGCAACTTTTTTGTATAGAAATCTGCGCGGGAATCGAATATTTCTACTAAATATCCTTTTCCGGATCTCTAAGTAGCGCGCTCCATGAATTTCATTTCAATTTGTTCAGCGGTTTAAGCATGTTGAAGTTTCACTAGTTTTATATGGGTTTTTATTACAATGTCACGATACTCACGATGTAGTTTAATATTTATTTATAAGGAAACTATGGCTAGTCTGATACCTCTGAGTTCTAACTAATAAAAAAAACTGGCCAAGTGCGTGTCGGGCCACGCGCAATATTATTTAGGTTCCGTAATACCGCTAGTTTTTTTTTTAAATGTTTGTGTGGTCAATGAATGTACATTTATAACGTGTTTTACACTACTAACAACATCATCTCAGTTACTTTCAAAGGAATTTGAACGAAAAGTTCCTTTATACTTCGCCGAATATATGTTTTTTAGTTGATCGACTCATATTATATTACTCAATAACTTATGAAGTCTTCTTAGCCGTGATAGTTTTCCTTTTAAATTCAGCATATATCCTACTCCCGTGATTTTTTTCACATTTCCAAAAGCAACCGTTTAGCTTTTAGAAGGGGGAGACACTGGACTCTAACGATTTTTTCCACTTTAAATCTTAATATTTCACAAACCGATCCCTAAATCAGAAAATGATCTATGAACACTCATAATAGTTTAAAAAAACCTACCCAACGAGACCCTACACGATGGGGTGGACGCGAAAAAAAAATTTCATCCCCGCTTGATGTGTATGGAAGGTACCAACAAAAAAAATATTTTTTTAAGATTTTATGTACCATTTTGTTGCCATTATTAATATGTGCATTCATGCCTAATTACAGCTTTGTAGGTCTTATAGTCTCTGAGCAAAACCGCGGACAGACAGACGGACGGACAGACCGAAACTATAAGGGTTCCTTGTTGACTACGGAACCCTAAAAATGTTTACCCATCGGGGTGTAACAAAAATAAGTGATAATACTTTAGGGTGTGTACGTGTTCCTTGTAGAAAGTTCACTGTGAAAGTAGCAGCGCTGAAAGACCAATATTTTTTTTCACTTTTGTAATGTATGGGGAAACTCGTGACGCTCGGGTCCTTGTACATACAAAAGTGAAAATTCCGTCTTTCAGAGCTGGCACTTTCACAGTGAACTCTCTGCAAGGAACTACACACCCTAAAGTATTATCACTTATTTTTGTTACACACTGTATAAAGTTTGCTTGTCTTTGTCCGGCACGTGGGAATACTCACATGACGAAGACAGCGGACCTTAAAAAGTTACAGGCAATACGCTCCGTAGATATATAAATTATTTGAAAAACGTAACTTTTTTGTAAACGTTAAACTACTAAAATGAAAAACCTCAATTTCTCCGACCGTACCTACTATACATTCATTAAATGTACCATCTGGTATCAATTACAAGTGAGTACAGTTATCTAACAAGATCCAGTTAAATCGTACGCCTTCATTACGAGAATTCGACCCAAGATGTTTATTTAGATGATCAATTAAGCGTTCGTTACACTAGCGAACACTTGGGGGGTCTTGTTTGCGTTTGTGGTTGTAAATATTCAAGTAGTCACTTTGTTCAATTATTATCATTCATGTACTACTTTGGCTAGGTGGGCATCCAAAACAGTACATGAAAAACTAATAATTATTATAAATGCGGCAGCATGCCTATATCTGTGTGTGTGTTAGATAAAATTGGTGATTGGGATATTTAGAGCCCGGAAAAAGAGAGAAAAAGAAAAGTAAACAATATTTACCTATCAACTTCTTATCTTGCAATACTTTTGTGCTGTTAGTTTTTATAGCTATAAACGCGCTGTTTTGCATCAAAATGTAGTATTCCCATGAACACAACTTTGTCTCTCGTCTATCTTTATTATCTCATCCATTCTTGTCTATTTATTTATATATGGTGTAATAAAACAAAGTGATAATACTTTAGGGTGTATAATGATTAATATGTGTCCCCTGTATCGAGTTCGCTGTGAAAGTAACAGCTCTGAAAGAGCTATTTTTGTGATTTGTATGGGCAAAGGCAGACATCCTGCAGATATAAATAAATAAATAATAATAACATTCGTTGATATCAAACACAATAACATTAGCATCATTCGAGTTCGCGCATGTAAGGCCGGCTTAACGCGACGTCACTACGCGACGCAGCTGCAAAACTGAGACGGTTCAATCTGGTTCAAGTGATAAGTTTAGCGCAACCGGCTTGAATATAAGTTTAATTAAAACTGGCTAGAGAAATGAATGGGATTCATAAGGAATATTTAAGAAAGTTATAAACGCTTATAATCCCTTTTCAACACTGGCCGTCTGTACAGAGTGTTAAGGCTTAGCCTGCACTGGGGCCTGGGGAAGAGTCAAAGCGACGCGATGCCTCACGTTTTTTGCCAAAGCATAATCATCTCTATTGTTGTATTATTTAAGTACCTACTATGAAAATATGGAAGCGTCGATGAGCGAATGAAATTTAAAGGCTCCATTAATTGAGTGAGGCATTTTTGACCCCCTCCTCCCTTCAGATTCTGTAAGATATTCCCCAATCCTCTAATCTCACGCGAGGTTTTCAAAATCTATGTTTTGCCTGTAAGCGTGTTGGTTATTTAAAAAAAAACATTCATTGTATATTTACTTACAATTTTTTCAAGACTTTCATGAAGAAATATTTTTTCACACAATTTTTCAGTTTTTTTTGCTGGAAAACAATTACTTGATATTTGCTACGGCCCCTCCTCCCCTCTAAGTGAGATTTGGAAAGATTAAGCTTGACCCCCTTCCCCCTAGAACAGTTCAAGTAATTAACGGACTTCCCTTACCTTTGCCATATATTTTATCAAGGATCTAAAAAAAAGTTTAGAGACTCACTTCAAACCATAAACAGTATATATTATAAGTCTATGCTTCAAACCATAAATTTCCGTACGAGGTAATTTCGCAAACAGTTCTAAATTTAAACTTTTCCAAAATGGCGTCAAATGCGAAAATAGTTTGCGCCGTAAATCTTTTGAGTGCACAATTCTTTTGACTTGCGTCCGGAACCGCCCAAGGGGAGTTGGATGGAATATTATATTTACTACAAAGAACTTGATTAATATCCCTTATGAAGTGTTTTGTAAGGACGTTTTGCTTGTAAATTGTAGTAGAAATTAAACTCGGTCTTTGTCATCCGCGACTAAAAGATTCAACGGCTGAAATCAAAAACATGGTATTTGATTTAATGAAGGATTTGTCTGAAAATTTATGCAGATTATGTCAAAAAGTTCATTACATTAAAGTTCATTAATAGAGACCGGATTATATGCATTTGCATATTTGCATATGCATTTGCATATTTTAGCCATTCTCAGCAGTAATAGCATATTTTACCTAAGATCTAGTTATGATGCATATTATCGGTACATTTACAACATTTTTCACTAATGCTGCGTTACGAAATGCGACCAAAAATAACAATAACAGTTATAAAACAGAACTATTACTCGATAGCCCGAGTAATAGTTGTGACTTTTTACTGCATTTCGAATGCAGTCTGTAGCCGTTCGCATGTTTTGTTTTGACAGTTACGATAATAAAATGAAAGAAACAGAAGAAAGTCGCGCTCGCTAACTACAAATTAAACGGCGGCAAAAAAAAGTGCTACAAAGCACCCAAGTTCAAATTCTACTCAGTTTCCTCAATGAATGTAATAGCAAACCTTTTTTAATTACAAAAATATTCTAAACTATCATAGACACAATCATGAAAATTTAGAAAAATATTTGATTGCTTACCTTTACAAAAATTTTAAATAATTTTAATGTCATGTTTATAATGTTACTGTACGGTTTATTATCGCCTATCAAAAAATAATTTACTAATTGTAATCAGATTTAGAATTTGCATATTGTCATATAATTTTGCATATTTTGCCAATTTTAGTGCATATTTCTAGCATTTTTCGTGCATATTTGCATGCATATAATAAGCTTTTTATGTTGCATATAATCCGGTCCCTATTCATTAAAAACTAAAGAGCAATGGCCAAATCGTACCAGGTGGGCGGTGGCGTCCCGATATGCCATTAGTAGCAAAAATTCCCTTATATTTTTAGGCATCGAAAATCATTAGAAATGTATCTTTAAATAGTCACAAAATAAAGATCAATATATTTTAGTTTCGTTATGTTCTGACAGCCGGCGATCATTCGCATTCGTTCTATTTTTTGGGAAATACTCTAGGAAAAATTGAAATAATTAGGATCGAGATCGCCGAATATACACTTGTAGGCTACACCGCAGTCGGGAAAAAGGTAGGTAGTTCTTAAGTCTAACCTCAAAATTATAAAATATACATTTAGAAATGCATCTCAAGACTCAAGGTATTATAATATAATATTATACGCGTCACATGGCGTCACATGGCGTCACATGGCGTCACATTGCGGTACTAAAAGTCAACTGGGTACACTGCTGACTGCTCATACCGAGGCGATTGGTCGAAAGTCGAAACGATCGTTCGAAAACTAGTGGCTTACAAGATGTAGTTTTAAAACTATAACCCGGATTAAGAGTACACAGAAATGTCATTAGGACAAAAGCTTAGGGATTTTAATCTCTTGCATAATAATGAATTCATTCGTACAAACATGGTTATGGACGACACACGTTTGAGAAGTTGTCCACACCTAAATTGCCTTACTTCAGGATAGTTCGGGGTATTTTAGATTTCTTAACTGTCAGTCAGATAGGTACCTAAGTAAAAATGTTAAACTCACGTGAAACCAAATAAAACCACTTTCATAAACGCAATATTCAATATACCTATGGAACAAAGTTCTCTCCCGATGCGTACACACTACGAAAGAGTGACGTCATACTTTCGTAGCACTTTGTATGGAGCGTTTCGGGCAGGTCTATTTTATGAGATGTTTGAATTATTGTCATAATGTAATTGGTGAATTTTTAAGCTATCAGAGTCATTCTTTCGGCGATGTTTCTATTTTTAAGGGTCTATCAATTACCAATAATAAATAAAATTAGTCATCATGCCATTAGCATTCTGGAATTTCTTGTTAAACAGAATTTAGTTTATTGTTTATTTAGCAGTAACATAATAATATAGTAATTAGAAATTAATCATTAATCACAATATTTAAATTTTAAGTAGCAAAAATAGCCAGTTCGGTTGGAGCCATTTAAAGATACCTATACTCCACTCGGGCTAACTTGTCGCTAGCGGTCATTGACTCCCTGTCAAAAACTTGTCATTTTCCATATAAACCGCGATTGACAATGAAGTGTCAGATATTGTCAATCGTGGTTTTATATGGAAAATGACAAGTTTTTGACAGGGAGTCAATGACCGCTAGCGACCAGTTAGCCCGAGTGGAGTATAGGAGGAAGACATTAATTTCAATGGCCGTATCTTTTCTTATAACTATAGAATACTAGCTGTCCCGGCAAACGTTGCTTTTTATTTATTTATATTTTATTGAAGTGACTAAATATGTATGTTACCATGGCAACATCGATCGCTATCCCGTCGCACAAACAATGGTCGCCGTCAGTCTCAGGTTGTAAAAAAAATAATTTGCAATAAAATAAAATTGCGACTATAATTAAAGATCTAAGCTATCCTATCTCTCAAGTTGGAAAAAAGCACACATTTTTTAAAAAACTACATTAAAATCGGTTAAGTAGTTTAGGAATCCATCGCGGACAAACATCGTGACAGGAGATTTATATATAATATTAGATTTGCAGTCAAATACAATACAGTACAATACAAAAACACTTTATTGCACACCAAAAAATACACAATGAAACAATTTTACATAAAACAATATATTCTAGAATGATGATGCACAAAAGGCGAACTTATTGCTAACAAGCAATCTCTTCCAGTCAACCTTTGGTTTATAGGATTGTCTTAAGAGAGTCAAATACACTTAGTGCAATTCCCTTATTTTCAAAATGCTATTGGCTATTTACAAGGCAAAGAATGCCAAAATCATCAAACAACACAGGGTCAAACATCCATCCACCCATCCATCAATACATCAATATTAATTGCCTTTGTCTACACAGTCGGAACTTCTACTTTAAATTATAATCACACAAAAGTAGAATATAAACTGTCTCGTAATGAAGCCGCAGCCGCCATGACAGTCAGCAGGTTGGGACTTGGGAGCACAACAGGAGCTAAACGGATTCATTATTATTACTATAATTGAATTTAATCCGAACGCCATCTGACGTTGCTTAAACCTACCCCTATTAGAGGTTCTCGATGCGAATTTTCTTCAATCATCGAGTAGATGAAATGATATAATATGACTTTTGAGGAGCGGTCACAAACGTCGGAGAAATCGTATAAACTTTTTATTTTATGATTTTCGTGACTACTCAAATTACTATGCGCCGCCCGCGTTTTGTGGGACATCTTCAGGGATCTGTTGACATCTCATTAAAAATTTAAATGCTACAATGATACAAAATTATATTACGTGTTATGAAATTAAAGTCTGGCAAATAAATACAAATTTAGGAATGCATCTACATCTCGCGTTTCTTTCTTTCGGTCTGAATTGACCCATAAAGGTTGAAAGCCATCAGGGGCGTCTTTCCCTTAGGTGCAGGGTGTGCGTTCCACACGGGCGCCGCGGTCCTAGGGGCGCCGAGCGCCGCTCGCAAATGGGAGCGGCTAATATATATAAGAGGGCGACTAACCCAACAAATCAAACATCGTTCTTCTCTCTTCACACTTACTTCTTTCATAATATTCAAGGCGAATGACGCGGATTCATCGCCAAATAAGATTTTTTAAATAACTCGATAAATATAAATTATTTTAAAAATCCTTCCTCCTTTTTTCCTTTGTTCCTCAACGATAGAATTTTATAAAATATTATTACGCTAAGACTAATATAAGCGAAGAAATAGAGGAAAATGTGAAAAAACGGAGGAAATTATTTGAAAGAGCTTATTTCACGATTTTTTCAGCAATTTTCCTGTTATTTGGCACAGATAAAAAGTAGGAACGTGAAGAATCATAGGCTTTGTGGACTAATTTGTCTGTAAAATATCTAATTTACGCGGGCGAAGCAGCACGGAACGTCTAGTAATATTATAAAGCTGAAGAGTTTGTTTTTTGAACGCGCTAATCTCAGGAGCTACTCATCCGATTTAAAAGAATCTTTCAGTGTTTGATAGCCTATTTATCGAAAAAGGCTATAGCCTATATTTATCACGCTAAGACCAATAGGAGCAAAGATACAGAGGAATATGTGAAAAAGAAAGCTGAAGAGTTTGTTTGTTTGTTTGAACGCGCTAATCTCAAGAACTACTGGTCCGATTTGAAAAAATCTTTCAATGTTTGATAGCCTATTTATCGAGAAAAGCTATAAGCTATATTTTATCACGCTAAGACCAATAAGAGCAAAGATACAGAGGAAAATGTAAAAAAAACGGGGAAAATTATTTGAAAGGGCTAATATCTCACAGACTACTGGAGCAATTTTTATGTTATTTGACACGAATATATCTAAGTAGACTATGTGAGATATGGGTTATTTATTTGTGAAAAATATACGGTTTCCGTGAAATTTCAGATTTACGCGGACGAAGCCGCGCGGCACGTCTAGTAATATTAATATGTTTATTGCTCCATTCATCACCATGTCTTTGGCATGCAGAATAATGCGGCTATCAGCCTCCATGTATTAATTAAGCCCTGTCAACAGCATTTTCGTTGGTTGAAAATTATATATTCTAAATTTTTTATTTTATTTTTACTATTTTTATCTAAATATTATTCAAAAACTGGCATTTAAACATTCGATTCAATTGAAAATGATACCAAACTCGCCTATATACCTAAATCCCACGCAGTTATTGACCTCATACCTTGGGCCCTAGACAAGATCCAAGCGTTTTTCGTGCAAGCGTTTTCCGCTCACGCTAAGGACTTGACGTTAACGTGTTGAAATTGGTAGACATGTTACACATGGAACGCTGAGCGCCCATTCCGCAGCGTTACCCGAAAAACTCTATAATTAGTCTATGGAATCGTGTGTAGCAAGTGTCTGACTCTGTAGTCAGTATCTGACATCTGTCACCGTCAAACGCAAACTCGCGTTCAGAATAATATTCAAAAGTGTTGTATTGAAACTTGAAAGTAATAATAATTGAAGTGTTTTATCACAAAAAAGTTAGTAAACAACTGTGCTATGGAATTTAGACTTCGTTCGAATGCGTTGATATGAACCCGTAGCCAAAAAGCTAAAAGTACACAAAACCTGAAACATGATTTCATTGAGAAATTACACTAAGTATAGTCCGACAAGGATGTGCAGAAATTAAAAAGTGGCAACATTGTCATGCCATCCCTTTTTTCTTAGATTGATTTGAAAGGGATGACTCTACGATGTTGCCACTTTTTAATTTTTTTCACTTTCTTGACAGACTAACTTTTTAGTTTTATGTAAGGTTAGAAGTAGGTACTAAACTTACATTGATTTCTAAACTAATTTCCCGTGTACCTTTCAATGAGGTTAATCGCCGAAGATCATCACAAAGACGCCAAAAACTTTGTTTATTTAACCTAAAACGATGAACAAATTCCAAGTCCTCCATCTTCATAATTTTCACCATTTTACGACGATTGATTCTTGTTTGACATCTTTGCAATGTTGTTTTGTTATGAGCTGCCCATAATAACCTCACATTATGCATTTTCACTAGTTAATTTGAATTAAAAACACAAAAAAATATCACTGTTTACTCATGTCTAGCGTTAGCGTCTGGGTCCGATCTTCCGCTAATTTATCAGTTTGCGGAAACGACAAAATGTCATTGGCGTTTGTCAAAAGAGGCATTTGTCTACCATTTTTGTCGTTTGCGTGTCACGCTCACTTCGACGTTCCTTTCCGCAGGAGGAATAATGACTTTGTCTACCATTTAATCAGCAATCACGTGACATCAAGTTAGCAGATGTCAACTCCATACAATTAGATTTTTCCGTAGGCGTTAACGCTTACAGAAAACGGATCTTGTCTAGGCCCCCTTGTTAAAGCTAAAAAAATCCCCTCCCCCACCTGCATGAAATATTCAGGTGGCTCCACATCGTAAACCCATCTTAGGGATATAAAGATCAATCCTACCAAAGGAAATCTTTGGTTCAGCAAAAGCCGTATTCCTCGTTTTTTTGTCTTGTACGCACACGACTAAACTTGTTATCTAGCTGATTAGATTAATCATTAAGAGACACAAATTTTGTACATTATTTCATTCCCACAACTCAAGTAGTTCCTGTGATTATTTTTTTTTAATATTTAGACTTAATTTTTTTCTGCTTTCCTATATGATTTCCGTATATGTTTTTCGTACTGAAAAATACTTTGGTATAGTCTTTAGACTACAATATTAGTGCCAGAGATTTACGAAGATCAAATATTTATTCGTCCCTTTAAAATTTTAAGAGCAAAGTTTCATTGAATCTTATTTTTTTTTAAATAATCAAGCAGATAATAGGAAGAAACATTTTATTCTTGATTTTAATCTTCATCACCTTAGTCGTCAAAAATGATGTGCGTGCCAAATTTATGGTGTCGTTAATATTACTAAAATACGATTATACTATTTGAAAATCTACTAAATTTACCGTACAATGAAACAGAAAACTTGTTATTGACAATTATCTAAATAATAAAGTTGAGATTGTAGTGTTTGTTCTTGCCCGTACTCAACTCTAGATTATTTTGTCCTATATAAATTTGGAATAGTATAATATTATATTAAGTTCATGTCTTAAGTACGTTGTAATGATGTAATACGCAACAATGTATTCCTTGTGCATCAGTGAATGTATATAAACTCCCCCACAGGACAGGCATCGCCTAACGTGGGGGCCAGAACTGTTGTTTGCTGTAAACTGTTATCTATGGAAATAAATTTTATTATTATTATTATTATACTAAAAACAAAATAAATTAAGCATTTCAGGATACAATCCCATACCACAAATGTGATATTTTTGGCCATCAAGTATATCAATAACGGCTACTCGTAGGCACTAGAAATATTCACAAAATACTTAATTGTATATTTTGAAGATAAGTACATAAATAAACATTTAAGGGGCTCCCATAAAAAAACATAATTTTTGCCTATTTTTGCTTTATATTCGTACGGAACCCTTCGTGCGCGAGTCCGACTCGCACTTGGCCGATTATATTTTTGACCACGCGCTTGCTAGGGGGCGCTAGGGTAATATTTGCACACGGGCGCCACATGGGCTAGAGACGGCCCTGAGAGCCATTAATGTTATCATCTTTACAACAAAGTTTTGAAAGATGTACCGGATAAATACTCCAATAGTTTGTAGCGATCTAGGATCAGAACTATTACACAATATTACGATCCGATCATTCTCCAGATTTATGCTTCGATATCGTAAAGCACTGGTATGATTTATAAATACGGTTATGGGGTAAGTACTACAGGGTTATGAGGGTTCCAGTTTATGAACGCTTAAATTGTTATTTATTAGGCCAGTTTATGGGATTTTAAAAGTTTGATTCGGTGAGTTAAACCATAGAGAAATAATACAAAATTGATAATAATGTTACGTAAAGTTAGTGACATAATATATTATAAGGGTCAATTCAGACCGCAACGCAACGTGTAGATGGATTTCTAAATTTGTATGAATTAGACAGATTGCGGTTGAATTGACCCATAAACTGACAATAAAGGTTACCTACATATTACATAAAGTTAGTGAATATAAGCGTAAAGGAAGCATAAAAATACTCGTATCGTATGGTTATGGCATAAAAAGCGAAAAAGTTTGTGTGTTACTTTGTTACTTTTTTGTCCATAATTAGTAGTAAACGGAATCATATTCAATTTGCATTGGTACGAGTAGTAAGTTTTTACCCTGAATGACACATAGGCCTATCAGGAAAAAATGCTTCATTTAAAACTAAAAACCACGTTGCTTTTCATAGGTCTCACTTTTCAAAATATCAAGCAAGTCAAGAGAAGTTTATCACAACTTCGAGTTACCTTCGAGAACTCGTTGTACTGTTCCACTGATTGAACGTTTACTTACTGTGTTATTACAAGCGTGCTTCCTCGGCGTGGGAACGCCGGGTGCTCCAGGGGGGGAAGAGGGGAAAAGAGGGGGGATAGGGGGTACACGAGTAGAAATATACGCCTATTACTTAATGAGTACAGATGTGACAACACGGTAATACCAGATGTTATCCGTTTAAATAATGTGTCTGTCTTTTCACGCTTAGCGGATTTGGACGTTTGTTATGGTTATGGACATAGGTAGCATAGAGTGAATATATTAGTCTATGGTAGCATAGAGTAAGTATAATTTCCTTAGTCTATGTAGGTAGTTTTTATGGTGACAAAATGCACGGTCACCACGCGATGAACGTCCTGCGTAAATTAAGTTGCGACTTGAGAGTCAGATCTACTAATCGTCGCCTGAGTGCTAGATTGTCCTATAGAGCATTGACCAAATTTTTCACTAGACAGGTTTTTATGTTTATTTTTGTGATGCATGCGTAAGGCGACCAATTACTTAAATGACTATGTTTATGATGATAAGTGGAATCAAAAACTACTTCTTCAAAATCAAAATATGATGAGATTTCGTTTATTTTTAAATTTAAAAATGGAAGTGGAACAAAATACCACTAACATAATTACGAATGTGGACGTAGAACAAAACTGCATTACTCTCAGCACAAATTGCAAAATAATCGGTCAGTGCTTCTTTGTTCCAGCTACCACTTTGTTCTTTGTTCAAGGTACAGGATGTTTAGAAATAATTATGTCATTTCAAATTTTAAAAAATTAATATTTAAATTTTTCGTACATTCTTATTTTAGCCACAAAATGTGCATGAAATGCATGAAATGTGCAAGAAAGAGTGTTTTGAACGACTAAGTCTTATATTATAAGTCGCTTCCCGAATAGCTTTTAAGATAAGTAATATATTAAATTTAATAAAAAATATAAAAAATGTAAAGAGTAAACTCTATATTATTTCTTCTTGTAACAATTACTAGCCTCATTTATATTTTCTAAATTTTATCGTTTTTGGCAGAGCGAGATTCCCCTAACACAGGTAAATTTTACTTAAAAGGGGGTCTCAAACACTGTTATCATATGTATTTTAAGTTTATGAATAAAGATTTTGTATTTTTGTATTTTGTATTTTAAGTATGATGTATTTCATCTGGGTGTTTGTGAATGCGAGTACGAGTGTAAAGGTACAATTCATCCGTGCATCGAGATCGATCGCGATGCACGGAATTGTACCTTAAGTGTGTGGCGATTGTGTTGTAAGTAGAGTGTACTAATTACTGTTACAGTATGTGTAGTATATTAAAAAAACTTCTTCCTCTTTTCTCTGCTCTTTTCATTCTTTTTCACTGATTTATTTGCATTTTGGGATGTTTTTTTTTCATTTATTGATCTGTGTTTTTTCTTTGTTACATTTTCCTTTTTATTTTCCGTCTTCAGATTAGCTTCATTTGTTTAGTAAATGTGCTTTCTGTGATTGGATTGTCATTTTCTTTTATTTTTTGCTTAGGTGACGTAATCTGAACACCCTGTAGAAGAAACACGAGCTACATGAGAGATACCTTAAAAGTACTTACAGTTCAATTTCGGCAGGTTCTCGAGTGGTATTTCTTTTATAATATGTTCGGGACATATTAGCAGATTATAATCAAATGCTTATTTGCAAATCAAACACTATACAACAATGTTTTACGATATTTTTGTGCACTATACGAAGCCACACTGAATCGCAAAACAAAATGGCGGGCGCTTACGTCACGCCTATAGCGAGCTGTGATTGGCTATATAGCTGGAGGTGGACCAAACAAGCACGCAAAAATCAAAATCGTGGAGATGGGATTATTAAGCAGGAAATTAATATTTTTTCGTTGTGAACAAAAAAACTTTCAACTAAAAAAACAGCCCTTTTGTTTGGAAAATTTAACATTATCTTTAGTGTAATAAAACCGATTTTTGTCCGTTAATCATCCTGCATTCATAACTCATTTTTGGTCAAAATGGTTGGTGCAACAATCTAGCACTCAGGCGACGTAATGTTATAAATTAGATCCCGTGTCTGCTTGTGCGTCTGTTACCCTTTCTTAACCACTAAACCGATAGGGATGTACAGAGATACTTTGAAACCCGAGAAAGGATATACAGGGTGTAAAGTCTCCCGCAAACGATCAAACATCAAACACGTAGTAATCCAAATTTTCTTCAAACACGTCAAACACTAGTTTATACGTGTTTGACATTATTGTGGACTGTATGACTTTTGTTGATATTTATATATCTATATATTTGAGCTTCGATAACTCTAAAATAAATCACTGTTACTATTCACTTCGATTTATTAAGTTTTAATTAAAATTAAAATATGTGCACTGTACCAAGGCAAAAGGCAGGCTACTTTAACTCGTCACACCCGGAGCAATTTATATCCGTCCGATAAAATGGTGTTCTCTGACCAAGATCCGTCAGAGTTTCTCGAGTCGTAGTTTCCGTATGAGTCCTAAGCCCAATTGCTATTCTATCACAACGTGTGATCACAACGAGCCGCGGCCAGCGCTGACCGGCCTATTTATGCGTCTGCCTCACCCCCGCCATGCGTTAGCGCAGAGAGAGAGAAGACCCCGCCCACTTACCCCGGTGCGGGGTTATCCGCCTTATTTCTATCGCGCGGATATAACGTTTCAGCGTACATCTGTCTCTTTCCTACCCATTGCGATGGTACTGAACACTATACACATGCATAATATTTAATACATACGACCATTTCTATACTTAATGTTATGTTCTTACTTCTTACTTTACACAATTCACATAACTTACTTGGCACATATTTATAATTATGTACAATTTCAATAATATATAATCTATTTTCAAAGATACTTTACCAAATATAAATCCTTACTCGTATTTCTTGCCCTTATCTCAAACGTATGGATTACACCATTATCATTACAGCATGGCAAGGAATACTTGTGTCAACAACTGTAGCGGAAATGAAAACGCAATAATCATCAAGTTTTATTAGACTCAAACCTAAAGTTAGCTGCTATATGAACACTTATAATTTATAACCATATTCTTTTCTAACCCTTAAAGTTGTTACATAATATTATATAGCATAGACTTTATTTATTTATCGTTTACACGTACATATTCTAAACACATAATCAAGTACATAGACCTACCGTAGACAATGTGCCAAGCTGCAAGCATCTGCTAGCTTTCTCCAAACCCATTCTCACGCTAGTTTCTTATTCATTATTCTGACGGTCCATTGAAATCTTAAAACAAAACCTTATTACTTTTTAGAAAGAAACATCTCAATACTTATTTTCGAGGAACACAACAATTACTTATTTTAACTAAACAGTCTAATACAGTTAAAGGGACTTTACAGTTAAAGGGAAGAGCTTTCACTTTAACAATGTCTTAGAACTTTCTAAAATGTGTTCGCCACCCTAGTCATCGTTGTGTCCACAACAGACATGTTTGATGTTTGATCGTTTGCGGGAGACTTAACAGAGCCAAGTGATAATACTTTAGTTAGGGTGTGTATGTGTTCCTTAATGTAGAGTTGTCTTTCAGCGCTGCTACTTTCACAGTAAACTCTCTACGAGGAACACATACACACCCTAAAGTAATATATCTCTTAGTTTTGTCACACCCTGTAGAATAGTAAGTAGGTACTTGTCGCGGAAAAATGTACAGTCTCTTTCTTGCCGTTAACGAAGTTGGGACAAATATGAATTAATATCTTGTTAAATTAGTAGTTGAGATTTGTGAATTAAAGTTCCAAGAATCCAACTTATTGCAGCATCGCGTCTTGTTGTGAGCAGACCTTAAAGATTAAATGCTCTATTTTCTAGCTTGTGGGTAGCGGCTGTAGATAAAATGGGGTTTCGTTGGTTTCTGACGATTATACTAGTACAAATACATACAGTAGAGTAACTCGCAAGTTAGCAACACCTCACAAAGTTCGACGTAAATAGGTACGTAATGAATTGTCTGGGTACTTAGTCAAATAAATTAGTATCAATTATTATAGTTTTGACAGAAAAATTTTAATAAAAATTTATGGGATTGGACATAATTATTGTAACAACACCAACCCAGTAGACAGGTACTTATAGTCGTAATATTTTGATCATCATAAAAAATGTGTATAGGTACTCACTGTCGAATTTTCGAAAAGTTTACAACACTCAATCTACAGGTTGCTCTCACGCATGTCGCATACGTCGTATGCGTGCGCTCAATTCTCTGAGAGTTAAAAGACGATAATCTACTGTTATATACAATTTATACTGTGGTCCAACCGTTCTATTTAAACTGGAACATTTGTTTGACCGCTGCGGCAATCGTCGATCTGTTTTGTTTGAGTTTATTTACATCGGGACACTTTTGTACCAAGATAATTAGTTGTCCAGGGTTAACTACGGGTTAACCCACGGTATTGAGGTCAGGAAACCTCAAAAGTCAAAACATTTCATTGAGAATATAGGTAATGAATTCTGAATGTTAAAAATTTTGAAGCTATAATTGCATAGCTTTTATTGCGATCTTTGTGGGCGGCAACCGAACCAAGAAATTCCGTAACAAAAATAAACCTAACACTCTTCCAGTTCGGGCAGACTTGAAAAAGCAAAGCAGCTGAAAGAGCAACATTTTTTGTCATATTTGTATGGGCAAGCCAGTGAACTTTAAACTACAGGAAGAGTAACTCCGTCAAAAAAAGTGCACCAAAAGGCTACAAAATGTGACCCGAATACATGCATGCTTTATGCATGTGTTCGGTACACATTTTTCGTGTATATATACACGAGTGTCATTCAACTAGGTTGACACAATGATATAATAAATAATAACTCAAAGTAGAATATCATTGGTGGCTGTCTAGTGCAGCTTTGTAGTTGACTGGTACTAATTTAAATCTACACCCACACTTAGACATTTACATTATAAAATGAAAGCAATAAACAACTTTATCGTGAAATACTGAAATTATCAAGCCTTTTAAATGCTAATAAAGTTAATAATATTCATGAAATAAATTTAGGTTGGTATTTTTAGGATTCCGTACCCAAAGGGTAAAAACGGGACCCTATTATTGAGACTTCGATGTCTGTCCGTCTGTCTCCAGGCTGTAACTCAAGAACGGTAATAGCTGGAGAGTTGAAATTTTTACAGATTGTGTATATCTGTTGCCGCTATAACAACAAATACTATAAAAAAATATTTAAGGGGGGCTCTCATACAACAAACGTGATTTTTTTTGGCCTTTTTGGCTCTATATCAATAATGGCAACAGGTAGGTACTTGAATTTTTCTCTAGGTACTTATTTTTATGTGAACTTTAATATTTAATAATAATATTAAAATAAAATAAAAAATATGGGGGGCTCCCATACAAAAAGCACAATTTTTGGCCTAATTTTGCTCTATAATGGTAAGGAACCCTTAGTGCGCGAGTTCGACTCGCAATTGGCCGAGTATTTAATATTAAGTTATATCTGTTGACCCGTTAGTAACATACAATATCATTGTGTTGACCCAACATAAATAGTTGGTTAGCGCTTTTTCTATATTAAAAGTTTTTAGTCTATGGCACAATATTTTCTATGACGGGGCCAAAAAAAAATTGCGTTCCTTTAAACGAGGCCTATAAATTATAAGACTTTACAAAGCGACAAAGAAATTACAATTCAACATATATTTTTCATCATACCAGGACCGAAAGTTTGATTTTCTTCCCTTGTATGCGGGAAGAAAGATGCCTATTTCAGACTGCTCACAATAATTAGTGACAGTTTAAAATTTTCTTCCCGCTACCTGTTTGAAGTTACTCATTACCATGGTAACCGTGCAGTTGTTATTACAAAACCATAATATTTATCACACGCGGCAATTTGATAAAAATAAGTTGTTGAGTTGAGGAGGCGGCTACCGACTTAGCTACTTTACGTCGCCTGGTGTCGACGCATCACAACCGACAACGTCGACGTCACATCACACGCACACATGCAGCAGGGCGTACGTAGGCCTGCGCCCGGGCCGCGGCGTGCGGCTCACTCGATACTGGACCACCGCCGGTGTGCGCATGTTTTTTTCATTCATCACCATCAATCATCATCAAGATTCAAGGCACCTTCCAGCAGACGGCTCCAGGCTCCAGCCCCAACATTGATCCTTCTCCCGGACGTGCAGTGAACCAGCAGGGACGGTTTGGATTCGAATGCAGGATAGTGCCATAAACAAATTATTCCCGGATTACAGTATTGCGAACAGGCAAATGGCGAACTGGTCAGACAATCTCAAGTAAGCCAATTTTCCTTACTTATTAACCATTCCAATTCTGCTGCGTCATTTGTGTCAGTGCTGTATTAAATTATCAATATCAATATATTTTTAGCTACCTATTGCTATAAACAAAGGCTACCCATTGCCGTTAAAACATTTCCACAAATATAATTTTTATCTATTGAATACCAATAAATATTTGATAGATTTATGCAAATTTCTATTCTACAAGAAATCTAATCAAGTACCACAAAAATATTTGATTTATAAGTGCAATTGTTATCCTACAATTATTTATCGAGTACCTATAAATATTCGGTAAATGTTCGAAAATTACATATTTTATTAAAGTAATTAACCAATTAATTACCCATTATTTACAAGTTTACATCAAACAAACTTAAATCTATTTATTAACAATTTAGTATTTACTTACATACTACCTATACCTATGTATTAAGTATTTACAATTTACATAATCAAATTATCCAGTTTATTAGCCTAGAAAGTGCAAAAATATCATCATTTTTTATTTTTTGCGCAAACGCTAAAATCGGGTATTCATACAAAAGTGTCGGACGATCGGCCGCTCGAGTCGAGAGCCGGTTCTAGTAAAGTTATACAGGACGCATCCTAAACAACGGTGCGCGCTTTTACAGCAAATTCTCGTTGTTACTATCTTCAGTTTATTTTCGTATTTCGGTGAATTTCAATCACTATGGCCGATGAACAGGCTTTAATCAAAAAAAGAGGAACCTTAAAAGGTCGATTAACGTTATTCTCTAATTATATTAATAGTTTGCCTGCTCATTTGAGTAACGAAATTAAGTTAGAAATCGAGGTACGAATGTTAAAATTGGAACCATTATTCGATAGTTACAATGAGGTTCAGGAACAAATAGAAAGTATTACTGCCAATGTCGCCGAGCAGCAAAAAGAGCGCGACCTGTTTGAGGGCATATACTTTAAGACCATGGCGCTGGCTAAGTCGAAGTTAGGTGTAGTGGCAGAGCAACACAATTGTAGCTGCGATACCGATGGCACCCACAAGGCGCACGGAGCTACTGTCAAACTACCTATCATTCAGTTAGCCAAGTTCGACGGTGCTTACAATTCATGGCTTGAGTTTCGAGACACATACCTATCTTTAATTCACGATAATCCTGATTTAAGTGCAATTAATAAATTCCATTATTTACGCTCGTCGTTAGAAGGCAGCGCATTATTAGTGATAAAATCAATTGAATTCTCTTCGACCAACTACGAAGTAGCTTGGAAACTTATTTGTGAGCGATTCGATAACAAAAAAATGCTTATCGCTAATCACGTCAAGTCGTTGTTTGCCATTTATTCCATGCAGAGGGATACTTCATTTAATTTAAAGCGCTTGGTTGATACCTTTGTTAAGAATTTGCGATCGTTAGCTACACTCGGTGAGCCTACCGATAAATGGGACACCCTGTTGATACACATGTTATCCAGCAAATTTGATACGCAAACTTTTGTCGAATGGGAAAAATATAAAGCTGTACATGAAAAACAAGATTTAACATTCGATGATTTAGTAAAATTCGCGAGAAGTCGATCGGAATTATTAGAAACTTTAGAAAATAATAATAAAACAAAATTTGTACAAAAACAATCAAATACGAATTTATTAACTACTTATCAAAATAACAATAATAAAAATAAAAAATGTCCCATTTGTAAGTCATCAGATCATTTCATTTACTACTGTAAAACATTTTTAAGTTTAAATAACAAAGATCGCGAAGCAAAGGCTAGTTCATTAAATTTATGTTTAAATTGTTTAAAAACAGGGCACCCTACGAAAAAGTGTCAACTAAGGGCTTGCAAACATTGCAATAAAAAGCACAATAGTTTAATTTGTCCCGATATACCGAGCGGCGAGGGATCGAACCCGCGCCACCCCGGCGAAGTAGCTTTATCGTGCGGTGTTGCATCGGCCCAAGCGCTGTTATCTACGGCTCGTGTTAATGTGCGCGCTGCGACGGGGAGCAGCCGGCGTGTGCGCCTTATCCTAGACTCGGGAAGTACCGGACATTTCTGTACAAAGCGATTATGTAAACAACTCCAGTTGCCTACTAGAAATGTAACGACAACAATTAACGGGTTGAATAAAAGCGTATCTGTGGCGAGGGAATGTTGCGACGTTACTATTCAATCGCTTCATTCTAATTACAGTAAAACGATTACGTGTGTTATTATTTCAGAGATTACGAACCCTTGGCCGAGTTCTCCCATAGATAAAAACGCGATTAAAATTCCGAGTGACATTACTTTAGCAGATCCGCAGTTTTATTTACCGTCGAACATCGACATTTTAATAGGCAACGGAATATTATGGGAATTCATTGAGTCGGAACAGATTAAATTAAATAATCAAAATATTATTTTACAAAAATCAAAGCTAGGTTGGTTTTTAACTGGATCAATACAACATAGTTCATCAATATATTGCAATTTTTCAGATTCTCAAATTCTTAACGATCAATTAGCTAAGTTTTGGGAATTAGATTCAATCATGACAAATAAACAATTACAGTGGTCTCCTGAGGAGATCGAATGTGAAAATTCGTTCGTGCAACATACGTCTCGCCTACCTAATGGCAGATTTTTAGTCACGATCCCATTAAAGCATAGTCCAGATGTTTTAGGCGATTCATACAAAATGGCTAAAACTAGATTTTTGCAGTTAGAAAAAAGATTACAAACTAACTTACAATTAAAAAATCAGTATAAAATTTTTATCCAAGAATACATTCATCTGGGTCACATGAGACTATCAAAACATGTGAACAGTGATCAAATCAAATATTTTGCTCCACACCACGGTGTAGAACGCCCTACTAGTTCTACTACGTCATTAAGAGTAGTTTTCGATTGTTCTATGAAATCATCTTCCGGTTATTCATTTAACGAGTTGCAAATGGTCGGTCCGACGATACAAGATGATCTTTTTTCAATATTATTGCGCTTTCGTCAACATAATATCGTTATTACGGCTGACGTCACTAAAATGTATAGGCAGATCGAAGTTAATGAGTCACAAAGACCCCTTCAACAAATACTGTGGCGCGACGAGCCGAGCGAACCTCTGCGGGCCTACGAGCTAAATACGGTAACGTACGGCACTGCCTCGGCTCCGTTCTTAGCGATACGGTGTCTCAAACAGTTAGCCGACGAATGTACCGACCCGCTGATTCAAGAGGTCATCTCTAAAGACTTCTATGTCGATGACGTCATCACGGGCGCTAGTAACATCTCTCAGGCTCTTCATGTCGCGAATCGCGCGAACTTGTAGGTAAAAAAGGTAAACAACGGTATTCATATATAATTATAGGAGGGTAGTTGTAATATTCTCTGTAGTGTATGTGCAGTGTATCTACATATAAAGTAGATACTACATTGTCTCATGCACACCAGTAGTGGGGGCAGTCTATATAAGTCGTTGTCAAGTAGTCACAGGGTTCAGTTGTATAGTGGCAGTGACAGTGAATAGACGTGCGCTCCGCAAGTGGTACTGGGTGTGTTGGTGAGCCAGTGTTCCGAGGATTCCACAGGTATCTTGAACGTTATTATTTAGGCTGTGTGTTCAGTTCATCGAGGATATCCAACGCCTCGAAACTGTTATGTACAATAATATTATAATCGTCTTATGTAACATGTTGATACTGTATTTATATTGCGAACAATGAGTCGATTCGTTTAGTTATCTTATTATACGAGGTGTTGTAGTAGTTTGTGGCCGGTTGGTCACATCTAGTGTTTACTGCCTACTGCTGAGTGGGTTTGATTTAGACCTTAGCTATAGAAGGCTCGGTTGAGCCGTGTGGTAGTTTGTGGCCGGTTGGTCACATCCAGTGATTACTGCCTACTGTTGAGTGGGTTTGATTTAGTCCTTAGCTATAGAAGGCTCGGTTGAGCCGTGTGGTAGTTTGTGGCCGGTTGGTCACATCCAGTGATTACTGCCTACTGTTGAGTGGGTTTGATTTAGACCTTAGCTATAGAAGGCTCGGTTGAGCCGTGTGGTAGTTTGTGGCCGGTTGGTCACATCCAGTGATTACTGCCTACTGTTGAGTGGGTTTGATTTAGACCTTAGCTATAGAACGCTCGGTTGGGCCGTGTGGTAAGGGGTCGCTGTAAGGGGTGGTTGGAGGCGACTGCACAGTATAGTATAGTATAGAAACCGTGTTCATTGTTTGTGGTGATTACCAGATGGACACGTGTGTATAGTTTAGTTGGCAGCCTACGCGGTCATTGACCTGCTAGGCCATCACGATATAGAATGCCATAGTCTAGTGCGGACTAGCCGCATAGGTGAAATTGTCACGTGTGCTCACACAGGTGGACGCAGCAGAGTTATTAATATAGTTATAGTTTTCGCCTCCACTGAGGTGGTTGCGACATGGTGGAGGTGCTGGGATCGAACCCGGCTCGGAACCGGCCGAAGGTAGTGTGAAAATAATTTTCACTTAGAATTTTAGAGGTAGTTTGACAGAGCCAGCCAAAGCTTGGTAATTTCGAAGCAGAGGGAAACAAAATTTGGAAAATGATGGATTGGGGGCGTTATTTGTGTTTGGAACCTAATATCATCGGCTAATTTTGTTTTCCCTTAAAGTTAAATTTTAATTTCCGAGAATAATAACAAAATCAAAATTTAGTTTAATAACATTTGAAAAATTAGATATGGCTGGAGGTTTGGTACAAAACTTGAAATAACATTAACGAGCACTATTGAAACGGAAGTGCCTTCCTAAACTAGTTGTCCCGGCAAACGTTCTGTTGCCATTTAAAGTATTTGAAGTTGTAACGTATTTCTTTGTTTGTAAAGAATGTTATTTTGTTGAAGTGACTAGATAACTATGTGGCGCGGGACGCCGTTGCGGCGGCGCGGGGCGCGGCGTCGAGCTGTCCCTTTGCGAAATGCACAGGCAATGGTCGCCGTCGGTCTCGAGTTGAAGTTCGTAATTTATTGTTTACTATCGCTTGTTCAACAAATGCAATATAAAAATATGGAGACAGTAGCGGATTCTTAGACCTGCTAAATATGCATAAAATGGCGCTGGTTTCGTTGATTTGCTACAGTGGGCTTGCTTATGTTGCCATAGCAAATACATTGTGTAGCAGTGAACCACACACTATAGTGGGAATTGTTTATAGAATAACATGCTGTAATTTTTCTGTGTACGAGGAGGGTATATTGTGGAGGATAGGAAGTGACAAGGCCTGAATATTGGTGTGGCAGCTGTAAAGTGGGTGCCTGATAGTTGGCTGGTGTTGATGAGCCTGATTTTCTCATCACACTGCGCTCAGTGTCTCTTGAGTCTATATTAACGCCTTCACAGACGCCAAATTCACTATGATATAATACGATCTTTTAGTAACCGATAACCGATAGTGTTGATGATGGATGGACGGCGGCGTCCTGTTGTCTAGCGTAGCCGTTACGAGTGTATACGCTCGGTGTTGCTATCATCGCACTCTTTAATTTACTTTATTGAAATTAATTAATTTAATAATTTTTAATTAGGTACTAAAATATTATTGCATAATCCTAATGAATTTAATCTGCTCAAGTCAGTAAAGTGGCATATATAAACTTTGTAATGAAATTATCATGTCATATTATTATTGTGAGATTGATGATTTTGCTCTTCTTTACCAAATGTCTCGCCATAGCGGGAGAGCTCATGGTTCATATGTATTATTGTGTGGTAACAAAGTGGAAATAAAATTGCTTCCTATCGAAAATGAGAAGTTTAGAGGTAATTTGGTGGGGGCCGGATGGTACCTGCTGATTATAAGACGAGGTTTAGTTAAAATAAAGATACCAAAAAATGTTTAGAGGTCGTTGGATAGACAAACGATACCTGCTGATTAAATACGTAGTTGGGTTAAAATAAAGATACCTACAAATGGTTAGAGGGTTTAAAGGTAAATTAAGATGAAGTTTGGTTAAAATTCAAACGGGTACCGTTGCTAATAGTTGAAAAGATTGGTCGGCTATAGTTCTACGCTAGTAAAATAAAACGAGGGCTGAAATCGTGTGTCACTGCTGCTACTCGTGAGACCCTCGCAAAAGTAAATGGGCAAAAAGAGGCCTATTATAGTTGACCTGGCAGAGCAGTGGATGGCAAAGTTCGAGTGCTGTAGCCTGTAGGGCAATTATTAGATGATTACTTTTATCCTAAAAGGCCGTGTGGTTTAGAATAATCTATTGAATGAAAAGAGGAAAAATGGTCTTGGCAACTATGTTACTTATAATAAAATAATTTCAGAAGTCAGTTTAGAAACAATAAATTGCCAGCTTTAAAAGATTAGCTCCCAAAGAACGTTCAACGTCGAGACGTTGAACAAAAATTATTGTTACCACAAAAACTAACATTCATCCAATATATTTGAACTTTGAAATATGAATGTATTGGCTATTTTTGCATTGTCAACCAGTAAATATGGTTATTGATATCGGCAGCGAGAATAATAATGTTATTATTAATGATAAAAAATTAAGACTTCTGAATTAGTAGAAAATAGTTTTACCAAATTATTAGTAGTTCTACCAAATTGTATAAACTTCTATGAAGCTGTTAACCCTAATATTTGTTTTGATGATATTTAGTACTTTCGAACTACCGACATTAAGGCACCTAATAATGAATTATTTTAGAATTGGGCGTGCATTTCGTTGATAATAATACCATAATATTGAAGTGGAATAAGTGCATAGAAAGTGGTGTTCATTGTGTTGTGTTTTCATTAATATTAAAACTCGTGAATGAACCCAAAGATCTTCAACACAACAGATTAGAATTTAGATTTCAATTTCAAAGTTATTGCAAATGTTATTGGAGCATAATTAGATATGACGTACAATGTATATAATTGTGTTGTCTATGATTGAAGCTACCAATTTAGGTATGTAACTAATAAGTCCAATAGTGTCCGTTTAAAAACCGAGTTGCGGGTCCGGACAAAGGTCAATGGCCTATATTATACCCATAGTAGTTTTAAGCAATTAAAACTATTTCTGAAAGCGAAATTGTTAAAAAAAAACCGGTACAAAATTTACTTGGCCAGGATATTCCAGTGAGAGTGGAAGTGTTGAGATTAGAATTCCATGAAAGATGGATTCGAAGGTAATTTTCCTAAAATTATAAATGTTTAAATTCCGGTCCTCGTAAACCGGTCTCTCGAACGTGTTACAGAGTCCTCAATAATGATTAAATAAATGAGTCAATGGAATTGGATGTTATTGGGGTAGGAATTAGGATTACTCCCTTGGTTTCGACACTCAAGGGGGAATTAGAATATGTGTAGATATATAGGGCAAGCTAAAGCCAACATCAAAGAAAACACCCGTTACCAACTATAGAAAAACTTCTTCTATAAAATTAATAAATGCAAGAAGTTTCGTGAAACTTGACCTAAAAATAGTTTTACTTATATTGTGAAAAAAGAGTGAGCAAAGAGTGAGAAAAAATAATGTTGTTGATATGAAGATCTTATCAACAGCTAATTAAACTTTATTATTCCGCTATAACGATGGAGTGTTATAAAATTAAATTCACCTTAAATAAAGTTACGTAGCATAGTAGTTGACATAATATTAAGTAACAGCTTTTATATTTTGTAATCAAGGTTACGTATTTTTGGTACAACTTCCAAAAGACTATGGCAAGGTTGAAGTGCAGAGTCGCTAAATATAAAAGCTTTGTATCAGTGTAATTGAGAAATTTTATTGGCGAAATGATTTGGTGAAGTAGTTCACCTCTTTTAGTTGCGCGGGAGTGTCCGGCGGAATTGTTTTATAGGTGTCAGCTGTTTAGAGATAAGTTGTCATCAATTTAATATATAATGATTGATATTATGGAGCTTGGTGAAATGGACTCTGAAATAAAAGATAATATATTATTAAACAAGAGAGGAAGTGATGGTTTGAAAGCGGTTAACTTGTGATTGATTGCAAATTGTATTGCATATTTTCAGTTTTGATATCTTGGCTCATTTGGTTTAATTTGTATACGCCTATACAATGGAATCCCAGAGGGCGTTTGTGTGCTTAGGCTTACTATAAGGTAGTTTCTTTTCTCAATGATAGCACATCTTGGAGGGAATAGGCTGGCAAACCATAGGCCGCTTCTATATAGATGTGCCACATTTCTCCACACTATGTGTGATTTAGCTTATGCTGTTGTTGTAGTTTTCCACCTTTTTGGTAGAGGTGGCCCGGTGGCCCGGTAAAGTAAAAAGTTTCTTACGCCGGTTCTTCTCGCCGGGTTGGTTTCCGGACCGGTGGTGGGCCTCATGTAGACAACGTTCTAAAATGTTAACTTTGTAAAAAAAGTTAGTAGTAATTGTGTAATAAAAATATATATAATATATATTTTGTGAAATGTAGATATGGTGTGTTGATGGATAAAGATGGCCGCTTACTACCAATCAGGACAAGGCAAGATGGTCGCCAGAATTGAGAGCTGGCGCCTGGCGCTCACTTGCTCTCTAGAGCCGCAGCCGAGAGTAGAGTGTGCAGAGATACAGTGTTCTGTGTTTGATTTGCTCCTTCAGCGACAATGTACCAATGGTACAGGTCATAAGCGAAGTTTTATATAAAAGTTTTGTATTAATTAGAGTCAGGATACCTATTTCATAGCTTGTATTTTCTTTGCGGTGGGGAGTGTCGCGAATCGCGCGAACTTGTAGGTAAAAAAGGTAAACAACGGTATTCATATATAATTATAGGAGGGTAGTTGTAATATTCTCTGTAGTGTATGTGCAGTGTATCTACATATAAAGTAGATACTACATTGTCTCATGCACACCAGTAGTGGGGGCAGTCTATATAAGTCGTTGTCAAGTAGTCACAGGGTTCAGTTGTATAGTGGCAGTGACAGTGAATAGACGTGCGCTCCGCAAGTGGTACTGGGTGTGTTGGTGAGCCAGTGTTCCGAGGATTCCACAGGTATCTTGAACGTTATTATTTAGGCTGTGTGTTCAGTTCATCGAGGATATCCAACGCCTCGAAACTGTTATGTACAATAATATTATAATCGTCTTATGTAACATGTTGATACTGTATTTATATTGCGAACAATGAGTCGATTCGTTTAGTTATCTTATTATACGAGGTGTTGTAGTAGTTTGTGGCCGGTTGGTCACATCTAGTGTTTACTGCCTACTGCTGAGTGGGTTTGATTTAGACCTTAGCTATAGAAGGCTCGGTTGAGCCGTGTGGTAGTTTGTGGCCGGTTGGTCACATCCAGTGATTACTGCCTACTGTTGAGTGGGTTTGATTTAGTCCTTAGCTATAGAAGGCTCGGTTGAGCCGTGTGGTAGTTTGTGGCCGGTTGGTCACATCCAGTGATTACTGCCTACTGTTGAGTGGGTTTGATTTAGACCTTAGCTATAGAAGGCTCGGTTGAGCCGTGTGGTAGTTTGTGGCCGGTTGGTCACATCCAGTGATTACTGCCTACTGTTGAGTGGGTTTGATTTAGACCTTAGCTATAGAACGCTCGGTTGGGCCGTGTGGTAAGGGGTCGCTGTAAGGGGTGGTTGGAGGCGACTGCACAGTATAGTATAGTATAGAAACCGTGTTCATTGTTTGTGGTGATTACCAGATGGACACGTGTGTATAGTTTAGTTGGCAGCCTACGCGGTCATTGACCTGCTAGGCCATCACGATATAGAATGCCATAGTCTAGTGCGGACTAGCCGCATAGGTGAAATTGTCACGTGTGCTCACACAGGTGGACGCAGCAGAGTTATTAATATAGTTATAGTTTTCGCCTCCACTGAGGTGGTTGCGACACTTCACATTTATACAGGAGTGACCAAGCAACTTGCTAGTGGGTGTTTTCCGTTACGTAAGTGGTGTTCGAACGATAAAGATGTGCTATCACAGATTAAAAAACTTTCAAACGACAACATAACAATTAATCGATTAGATTTATGTCCGAATGATGTTTCAAAGACATTAGGTATAAATTGGGATCATAAGACTGACAAAATTTGTTTTAATATAAATTTAAAAACTTGTAGCAAAATAACCAAAAGAAATATTTTGTCTACTATATCTCAACTTTTTGACCCACTGGGCCTGGTCACCCCTTCTATATTAGAAGCAAAAATAACCCTACAAAAATTATGGTTATGCAAGTTGTCGTGGGACGATCCAGTACCCGAAGCTACACGAACAGCTTGGTATAAGTTCATTTCGTCATTATCAGAATTAAATAATTTAAAAATCCCCAGACACGCTCTTTGTTCGAATTACAGTAACCTACAATTACATATATTTACGGACGCTTCCGAAGACGCATACGGAGCGTGCGCATATTTACGGTCTGTTGACAATTGTGGCCAGGCAAACGTGACGCTCTTATGCTCAAAAAATAAAGTTTCGCCTCTGAAACCGCAAACACTTCCGCGTCTAGAACTTTGCGGCGCATTGCTAGGAGCGAGACTCGCTATCAAGATCGTTGAATCATTGCGACTCACGATAGTGTTAGCGGATATCAATGGACAAGCTACATAGTATTATAATTATTTTATTTAAATCTGTATATTATGTTAGTCACTATATATAAGTTTAATTAGTGATTATTATATTTTGAATAGTAATAAGTAAGGTAATTGATTTTGACAAATAGTTAGTTATAAATGGACAGGAGGATTATTTACTTCCGTTATAACTTCCTCTTCTCATATTTAAGTAAATAATTATATTAAATATGAGAAGTACATTAATTAATATTTAGAATTATATACCCACTTATTCTTAGCCATTCTTATTTTTTAATGTATTCTTTAATGATTTTACTATATTTGAATTGTTAACGGAAGTTAGTTTCTTTTGTGTAAAATGGTATAAAAGCCAGCCATATTGCATTGATGGGGGCATTCTGTAAATAACTTCGAAACATGTAAGGTGAAACTCTGCTCGAATAAATACCGCTCTATGTATAATTTTTCAAGACTTTTACTACTCCCTAATATTTCAGAAGTGGGATGTTTCAAAAATGTCCGGTCCTTATGCTGCGGGACTTGGCAAAAGGAGAAGAACGCCCAGACTTGTCCTGACTCTCGACGATTGACGGCGAAGAAAGTGATTTTTTTTTTCTTCTTTTCGAACATAAACAACAGTGATTGTGATAGTGAACCAGTGACAAAACGATGCAGAATTACTCAAGTTGATGCAGAAGTGATACCAAAGTTTGAACCAGAAGACGACGCTTGTAATGAAGCTACATGGGTGCATAAAATCGACCAGCTAGGAGGTTTACGGATGGAACAGTATAACCGATTGACAATTCATCGTGCAACTGCGGTTACGTGGGTCCGCTACGCAAAAACTGCCTTGAAGCTTTTCAACGCCTCGGTCATACGACGGTTAACTGCTGGTTCGCGAATATAGCAGGAACAACTCGGCAACCGCAGAATTCAACAAGTAAGTAACACTTTTTATACTTCAAGTAATATCTTAGTAAATAACATTTACAAAAAAAATTGTGTGGGTAGGAGCCAATGAACAAGAATAATGAAAATTAAATCTAAAGTTTTTACCTTATTAATACTATATTCTTCTTATTAATACTAAATACTATATTAATTAGTATATTAAAGTTTTTATCTTCTAATAATATATTGAAGGGTTTTGGAGATAAAATAGATCAAGCCATATTATAGAGACTGTAAAACAACTACCAAGCGACATATACTTAATTATTATTGGACAATAAATGACCAACCAGCCTGGTATTAGTTACTACAGCTAATTCTGCCACTTTTACTGAGACTTTAATTTGTTTGACAGTTACAAACAGCTGATAAATATAAGTGATAGGTATAATGTTTTGCTGAAGCGTGAATATACAATTTGATCTAAAAATAGTTACTGTAATATTGATGTATTTGTAGATATCGATCCCAATGGGAAAAATTCAATGGAACTAATCCAGTTTGTGTGCTATATAATCCCTGGAGGAGCTGTCAGTGTTGAGGGTCATTTAAAGGCTAAACATTGGTGAAATTGAAACAACTTGGCCTGCACATACGTTAATTGCCCGGGCTGAAATTGTTAATATTTATATCGACTCGAATACCTCTACTGAAAATGACTTTATCGATTGAATCACAAATGGCATTAGAATAGAATAGAATGATTTATTGCATAAAATGTAGTACAAAAGGTCTTACAATTTTACTGAAATGGTTCAAACATTCTGCCTAATAAGTGACGTGCAAAATAATTTTTAATAATTGTAGGTATAGCATTAACATCATAATAATTATTATAAAAGTTCTAAGATGAATAATAACTCATTTAATTAAACATAACATTAATTAAATCCATTAAATTATTGAGAACTAATTAAATATAAAAGTCATAGGCGTTAAACACGAAATAAATTAAAAAAAATAAAACAAACAATGTCAAATTGAGAATTAAAATAGCCTATTCCCTACCTTTGCATCTTTGTAAACATAGGTAAACTAAGCACTTGTTAACGTCAAACAATAATTTACAATTTATTATAAAGCATAATATTATGATTAAAATAATAATAATAATAGAAAATATGAAATTATGTTGAAGAACAATAATTCGTTTTGTGACAATTCATTTGCTCCAGATTTGCTCGACAACAAGGTATGTTTTTGTTTCCATTACTACCTACTTATAGAATATTCTTGTTAACAATAATGTTCTGTGTTGTCCTAAGCTTTGTTTATTATTTCAGCATCCAGATTACAAACTTTACATGGGGATATTACACATATACATTCATTCCTTTTAAAGATTGTTGTGAGTTGTGACATTACACTTGGTGCATAAAATACATTGAATCGGGAATTAGAGGGTTTAGGTAAGGTAGATATTGCTGAAAGTTAAGTATAAAAAAAAATGATATTAATTTATGCACTAGGAATACAAAAGATTTAGGGTACACAGATTTATTACAAATGAAAATATAATGAAATAGTTGATGAAAAGGTTAACGATCTTTCGGAAGATGGTATCATTTGTCACTCTGTCTGAATATGCTAGTCCGGTGATTTTAGATAAAAAGAAGGGTGGAGATTACAGGCCGTGCATTGATTACCGAAATTTAAATTCACAGACACTCAAGGATTCGTACCCTAAACCTCATATTGAGGACCAAGTATCAAAATTGTCTGGCTGTGATCTCCAGGTTAATACGGATGCTAGTAAACTAGGTTTAAGGGGTATAATAATCCTTCGATCACAGGATCTAGGAATTCCCATTGTATTCTGTTGTTCTCGCGATCACCGGTGCTCGCGCGGGGCCTGAAGGATTAATACAAAACAGCAGGCAGGACAATAATTATGTAGTTAAGGCCGTCCCCCGAGCAAACGACCTTGGCCATACATTTGCCGCGTTGCCGAGATCGCGCCAAAACCCTATTATTTTTACTTATCTGAGTTCAAAATTGTCCTAAAAAAAATTAAAACGGCAAATATGTAGTTTGTGATATCGTCGATCTATTGGCGTGAGTTTCAAATAAAAGTAATTTGTAAATCCTAAGGAGATGCTGAATGTATGCTTGAATTTTAACAAATTGGTATTACTTTGGAAGCTGATATCATGAGTATAAGAAACAAAATTAGAAAATTTAAAACGAGGAATTTTGATATACTGAAGATTATTCTTGTATTTTTATTATAATTTTGTAGCTTTCAGATTATGAGTTTATAAGGTTTTAAATACGGTCAATTACAGAATCTCCGGACGGAACGCCCTTAAAGAGGATAAACTGTTCCAAAAAAAACTCTAAATGGAGAACGATTTGCCGTTCCCAAATTGGTAAAATATAACTTAATGCAGCTAAATGTTATCATGACCCCCAGCAGACATGAATTACACCCTGGCTTTGACCCTTTGGTTTCCAAAAATGACCCGATATAATAAGGAAATTCATCAATTCTTGCCTTCAATAATATGTTCTCGGTAAGGGTAATTATCGAAAATCTGAAGGAGAAAAATTTACATCTTATAGAAAAGTACCCGTATCTATGCACACCCTTCATGCCGATAACTTAGGATCATTTATTAAGACTAGGGAATGGCACAATTTGTTTTGCTAAGCCCGACAAAAAACACTAGTTCCATAAAAACCATAAAGTACTTAAAATGACTGGAAAGTAATATCTTTCCAGTTTACAAACCCAGTCTGCATGATAGCATAGAGGCAAAGCATTTCCTAGCCGATACCTTAACTAATTTATAGAACACATGCAATTAAAACATGTCCTTAATGCTATAGCTAGTCCCAGATCAAATGGCCCACTGAAAAAAATAAATGGTACCAATATTGATGGACTGAACACTGCCTGAAAATGAAACTGTTTTGGATGATAAATTAATGGATATAGTATGGGGTATAAATAATACACCTAATTCTACTACTTCCTTCCTTCCATTTAAACTTATGTTTAGCCATGATAACTCTAAATTACCAGCTATTCCATTCAGTGGTCCTAGTGACCGTACTTCACAACGACAGGCATTAACTGAAAGAACAGCAACAGCAAAACTTCTAATACAAATGTAGGAAAAATTCAGTCAGTGATCTAGTGTTGTGGAAATGGCGAACCCAAATGCCAAAGAGACCCAAAAATTAAAAAAATAAGAAGTTTTCAGCTATAATAGGGGTGAGGTATTAATGCCTTATAAATCAGCAAATTCTGATACTAACAGTTCATCTAGCGATGCTGAGGTAGACACGGTGATCCAATTGATTGATTAGAAAGTTATTTTAAATATAATTTTTGTACAGTATATCTAAAGATTAGGGATAATAATTTATACAGTATCATGTGTACAGAAACAAATTTTATTGATCGAATAGGTATATACTTTAATAACTATTTTATTACTATCACACTTTAGCTTTTCTACTTCTATTGTTCTTCACAATTGATAATATAAGAAACTGGTCCCGAAGCTGCACCTAAAAGAAAAAAAAAATTGACATAATTCAAGTCTGTGTGACCTACTCACTAACAATATAACCACTCAATGTAATAATTCAAGACTTTTACCAGGCTTGTCTCACTTCCATACAAACGGCGCGAAATCACCGAGATATTTACCTACTATTCTGGAAAACAACCTAATTTCAATCTTTTGCATAGCGTTTAGCGTTCATAGTACAATAACGGTCTGCCGTCTCACTTCAATCTGCCAGGGCTGTCAAGCGATCGGCGGCGGCGGCGCGGCGGGCGGCGGCGGCGCGGCGGGCGGCGCGGCGGCGGCCGGGTACTATTACTTTTGTTTCGCGGATGTGTGCGCTGCGTATGCGACAAGTCGAGCGAGTTATCATACCTAAACTCGGGAGAGAAACTTCTGTACCGTAAGGTACTATTATGTATTCTGTGCTTTTACTACTCTCTAATAAATATTATCTATAGGATGGCTGTGTGATCAAATCCTAAAATCAACGCAATAATATTATCTATAGGGTGGCTGTGTGATCAAACCCTAAAATCAACAATAATATTATTATCTATAGGGTGGCTGTGTGATCAAACCCTAAAATCAACAATAATATTATTTACAGGATGGCTGTGTGATCAAATCCTAAAATCAACAATAATATTATTTACAGGATGGCTGTGTGATCAAATCCTTAAATCAACAATAATATTATCTATAGGATGGCTGTGTGATCAAATCCTAAAATCAACGCAATAATATTATCTATAGGGTGGCTGTGTGATCAAACCCTAAAATCAACAATAATATTATCTAAAGGGTGGCTGTGTGATCAAACCCTAAAATCAACGCAATAATATTATCTATAGGGTGGCTGTGTGATCAAACCCTAAAATCAACAATAATATTATTATCTATAGGGTGGCTGTGTGATCAAACCCTAAAATCAACAATAATATTATCTACAGGATGGCTGTGTGATCAAATCCTTAAATCAACAATAATATTATCTATAGGATGGCTGTGTGATCAAACCCTAAAATCAACAATAATATTATTATCTATAGGGTGGCTGTGTGATCAAACCCTAAAATCAACAATAATATTATCTATAGGGTGGCTGAGTGATCAAACCCTAAAATCGACAATAATATTATTATCTAAAGGGTGGCTGTGTGATCAAACCCTAAAATCAACATAGTAATAATATTATCTATATAGGATGGCTGTGTGATCAAATCCTAAAATCAATGACTGGCGACTATGTGACTGGCGTCTATGTGACTGGCGTCTATGTGACTGGTGTCTATGTGACTGGCGTCCATGTGACTGGCGTCTATGTGACCCATGTTTACGTGACCGATGTCTATGTGACCGATGTCTATGTGACCTTACAAATATTCTAAAATTGAGCTAAATTTAATTACTACAATACAACTATATAAGTCTGCGTTACAAAATATTATATTACTGATAACAAACAATACAACAAAAATCAAAATGCATAAATTCGCGTCTTGAGGGTCGAGCGCTTGGAGTCCCGCCACAAAGTGAATTTTAGCTCCTTTGTGGTGAGAATCCCGACGCACCATCTACCGACGTTCGAGAAGGAGGAGTTCTGGCCGTCTACAGGAGATTCCGGGGACGACTTCCGAACACGTCGCGCCCCACGTCGTCGCAGACAATACGTGTTTAGTGTTTTAGTGTTAGTGTTAGTTTTTAGTATAATTGTATGTCTATGTTAGTCTATAAGGTATTTATAATATGGGCCAAGATGCCTGAGTTAAATAAATAAATAAATACAAATAAAATAAATTACATAAATGCATAATATAATGGCTTTAGAAATGCCATGTGTTGGCTATTGGAGATGAGATGTGAATTGTGATACTAGATTTCTGACATCAATGCATACCTATATTATTATTTTTTTTGTTTACAAAATACTGTTCCGATGTCTTCATCTGTTTCAGACCACTGGCAGTTCTAGCACTGGTACAGCACAGGGTAGCAAACCATGGGAACGTCGTGGGACACTCCTAATGCAGGATGGCCGAGTGTTAGCGGATATCAATGGACAAGCTACATAGTATTATAATTATTTTATTTAAATCTGTATATTATGTTAGTCACTATATATAAGTTTAATTAGTGATTATTATATTTTGAATAGTAATAAGTAAGGTAATTGATTTTGACAAATAGTTAGTTATAAATGGACAGGAGGATTATTTACTTCCGTTATAACTTCCTCTTCTCATATTTAAGTAAATAATTATATTAAATATGAGAAGTACATTAATTAATATTTAGAATTATATACCCACTTATTCTTAGCCATTCTTATTTTTTAATGTATTCTTTAATGATTTTACTATATTTGAATTGTTAACGGAAGTTAGTTTCTTTTGTGTAAAATGGTATAAAAGCCAGCCATATTGCATTGATGGGGGCATTCTGTAAATAACTTCGAAACATGTAAGGTGAAACTCTGCTCGAATAAATACCGCTCTATGTATAATTTTTCAAGACTTTTACTACTCCCTAATAATAGATAATATTTTTTATTGGTGCGACTCCACCATTGTTTTAGGCTGGCTTAACACTACTACCAATAGGCTGCAGACATTTGTGCGTAACAGAATAGGAGAAATACAGTCCATTTCAAACATTAGCTCGTGGAATTATGTTCCGACATATTTAAATTCAGCTGACTATCTAACGCGTAAAACCAGCCCTGATGTGTTAATCAGCTGTGAGCAATGGTGGAGGGGCCCGCATTTTTTGCGGTCCAACGAGTCATCGTGGCCTACATTCGATTTAAAAAATAATAATTTAATTTTACCAGAATTAAAACAAGAAGTAACATTAACAATAGCTCAATCAGAAGAATCGGTATTTCCATTTAATAAATTTTCTAGTTATTCCCGAATGCAAAGAACTATGGCTTATATCCTACGTTTTATTTACAATTTAAAAAATAATAAAAATAAAATAACAGTTTACCCGGGATCTGATGGAGTAACACGAGTGGCTGACATCAAGACATCGTCAGGGACTGTCCGACGCTCATTCTCAAAAATTTGCCCTCTTCCAAAACCTGACCAAGATTGAAGCGAGGCTTCAATGAGGGCCGACATGTCGACGCATCACAACCGACAACGTCGACGTCACATCACACGCACACATGCAGCAGGGCGTACGTAGGCCTGCGCCCGGGCCGCGGCGTGCGGCTCACTCGATACTGGACCACCGCCGGTGTGCGCATGTTTTTTTCATTCATCACCATCAATCATCATCAAGATTCAAGGCACCTTCCAGCAGACGGCTCCAGGCTCCAGCCCCAACACCTGGGCCAACTACACAACATGGTTGTTACATCGCCAGCAGTCAGGAATAGCGGGGGAGGGATAGAATCTTCTTTTAAATTTATCTTTGAGTCGCGACTCGGGACAGCGATGGACGTTATGTTGCCATGGTGATTGGTGCCACACAGTTTGTTAAGTTACTTCAATAAATATCTTTACAAATTAAGCACTACATATTTACTAAATAGTATTCTGTATTTTAACGACACAAACACATAATTACTTACATCTTTTAATTTGTTTTTTTTTCTGTGGGGGGGCTTGGCCCCCCCAACCCCCCACCGGGGCTTCGCCCCGGACCCCGTCTGTCGATAGTTTGAACCATAATAGTTTTTCTTATATATATACGATGTCATTAAACTTTCGGTCCCTTGTATGATGAAAAGTTCTATACGCGCCACGGGAAGATAGCATGACACTTCAACCGACCGCGTGTTGAAATGTCATACTTTCTTCCCTTGGGGCGTAATGTACTATTGTAAAGTATATACTTATTTTATAAGCAACCGCCTGTAAAAGGTGCTGAGTTTGTATATTGTATACTATACTTGGATGCTAATAAGTCTTCAAAATCTTTGACTATCTGTGCAGGTTTTCAAGCGGGATCGACAACATATAGATATACATAGGTATAGATAATATGATAGATAGATGAAAGATACATTTCATCTATCTATTTATCCACGATATATATTTCTTAATAAATTTGAATCAAATACTTTCAGAAAGGTAGTTACTACTGGTGCCTACCACCTTTCTTTATTCCGTTCTGGTGTAGTTGACTTAGCTTGGTCGAGTTGCCGCGATACTTATCCATCCATCTCCATTCCAGGTGTGGATATTCGGCTCGATCTGGTGTTCGGTATGGCTGGCTGTGGACGTCTGGATGTGTACCGCCTCTATCCTCAACCTGTGCGCGATATCCCTGGACCGGTACGTCAATGTCTTATCTTTTCTGCTGTTTTTTTTATGAGGAATTCTCTTTTCAAATCTGCTTTTCTCGAACAAGAATATTATGTTGAAAAAATTGTATAAGTATACACTTTATTAAGGAAGGGCGTATATAACTGTACCTATAATATATAAATGTTTATAATAGTCACGGAGAATAATAATAAACAAAACGAAAGTCTTGTCGTAAGATTTTTTGACGTGTGGCTGAATGTAGCTAAGGCTGGCCGCATACACTACGATTTCCGTAAAAAAAAAATTAGTTTGTTATTATTTTTAGCAATATTCCGCGAAATAAACTTCCACCTTTAAGTGAATGAGTGAGTGCACGCATAGGCATGCGTACAGCACCTCCCTCCTCCCACACTGCCTATGCGTACACTCGCATGCAAGAACTTGCAAACACCACCACCACACAAGCAATAATGTTGGCAAATCCGTGCAAGGCCCCTCACCACCATGCAGGTTGAAAACCTCGACGCGCGTTTCGCTCCAACACCGGAGCATCCTCAGGATGTGGACTCTACGAACAACGTCCGTCAAGTGCCGCCGCCGGCTAAAACACCGCCTTTTATACCCTATCAAGCCCCGCTACTATCCCCACTACCCCCACTACCCTCATCAGTACCCCCGAACATATTAATAAGCGGTGACGTAGTCAAGCAAGTTGGTCATTCAACAATGCAAATCTGTTATTTTTCTTTTCTTTTATGATCTCTAATTGTTCCAACACGCTCAGCCGAAAGCCTTTATCGCATTTATGTAAAACTTTATAGGAATGGCCATCGGGCACGGTATGACTACTATCTAAAAGATGTTTAGCAAAATGTGACTTATCAGGATGACCATTCCTATAAGCCGCGATATGTTCTTTATACCGAGTCTCAAATCTGCGTCCAGTTTGACCCACAACACACCCACGTGTTTGGATGTTGATAGTTTATTCACTAATGTCCCACGTAAGGAAACATTGGGTATTTTAAGGAATGCATTAGAAAAACGTTTACCTCCTGGTGAAAGTAATGAATTGCTTACTCTTACTAAAACCTGCATGGAACAAAACTACTTTCGATTTAACGGCGAATTCTTTGTTCAAGACGACGGTCTAGCTATGGGTTCACCTTTAAGTCCTTTGATGGCAGAAATAATTTCTGCAAAGTAACGCCTGATTCCATTAACTACGATTTCCGTATTCGGAATTTCGTTAGACTAGCGCACACAGCTCAGCGCACAGTCGTTTTTTTTCACGCTCTAGTGCGCCGCCCTGTATGACTACGAAATGTTCGTGCGGATTTGTTCCGTACGGAGAATTTTCTACTGATTCCATGCATTCCGAATACGGAAAACGAATCCGTAAATCGAATGCGTGTATACTGTATATGCGGCCGGCCTAACACACAGCGCCCCTAGCGTAAATTTTTTTAGTGTTCTTCCCCATTGCAGAACCATTATTAATATTATTAGGTAAAGTGTTTCGTGGACTTTATTTTTCTTTTTTCTTTTTAAAGCTATGTTGCTGTCACCCGTCCAATGAGCTACCCGAGTATCATGAGCAAGAAGCGAGCAAAGATCCTGATAGCTGGGGTGTGGGTGTTGAGCTTCGTGATATGCTTCCCGCCGCTAGTCGGGTGGAAGGATTCAAAGGTACTTTTCAACGGAATTTCACTTTCGGAATTTCAATCGCACAAACAATGGTCGCCGTCAGTCTCGAGTTGTAATACTCGTTAGGTACTATTATTTATTCAACAAATGCACTTATCAATATAAAATGTACCCAGTAGCCGTTTCTCAGACCCACTGATTATAATATTATGGTCAAATCACTCAAAATCAGTAAAGCCGTTTCGGAGGAGTACGCTATGTAACTAATGTAACATTGTGACACGAGAATTTTATATATTAGATGAACATTTTTTCCAATAAAAATATTATGTGCCTAGTCTCTCTCTTTAGTGTAGTGGGTGGAAGGATTCCGAAGTATTTTTTATTAGACATTTTCTTCAATAAAAATATTATGATGTACCTCGTCTTCGTTTTTACTATAATGGAGTGGGAGGATTCTAAGGTTACCTATTTTTATTTTTCCGCAATAAAAATTAGTCTTTGTCTTGGTGGTACTTACTACTTACAACTTCCTTACACCAGATAATAAGGGTGTTTTTTTTTTATAATCCCTAATAAGTGAATGCAGCAGCTTGTGTAAACAGAGTTTTCAATTTTAAATTGATTTTGTATTAAATAATAACTCAGAAATTAACCAATACAGACGGTTTTTTCTTTTTAACTTTGTAGTTTTTAGGCATTAAAAATAACTAAGAAATCAACTTAAGATTACCATAGCCATGCAGCCATGTTTAGTCGCTGATGATTTAACAATCTCTTTACTCATATCATAATATAACTTTATTTACAATTTGACTAGTTACATTACAATTTAACGTTAAAGTTAGGTGACTTATTAACTAACTCCCACTTTTCTCTCCTCAAGCAACTATTTTATTCTTCTTCTTTTTCTTTCCCTCAGTCAGAAGACGAGCCCGAGATCGAGCATCCGCCGTGCCCATGGATGTGCGAACTGACCAACGACCCAGGCTACGTGGTCTACTCAGCTTGCGGATCCTTCTACATCCCCATGCTGGTCATGCTGTTCTTCTACTGGCGGATATACAGAGCAGCGAGTAGCACGACTAAGGCGATCAACCAGGGGTTCAGAACGACTAAGGGTGGGAAAGGTATGTGGCTTAAACAAATATTTAAGGCCATAATAATATTATTACATAGGGTAAATGACTAGTAGATTGGACAGTACCTACTAGTCATTAGAAAAAGCACAAAAACGCTTTAAAAACTGACTGTTTTTCTTAAAACATAGGCGTTCTTTTACTTTAAAAACAGGAAACTTTTAAAGCTATTGTGTTTTTGTGCTCTTTCCGATGACTGGTACTGTCCAATCTACTAGTCATTTACCTTACTACTTTTGCCCTGTCTACGAAAAAACAAAATATCACCGCGAATATTCTATTGTTCTGTGCTAAATTCAATTAAGTAGGTACATTTTTATAATTTGACCGTCAAAAGAAATACGTTCTTGTTCCGTCGGGACTACTGATGTGACAATCGATTTTTTCCGGTTCTCTTTTTGACAGTTGATATCAGGGTTGTTGCGGATGCCGATTTTTTCACATCCGCGGATGTGAATGCGGATGCGGATTTTTAGAGGTTCACATCCGCGGATGCGGATGTTTCGGATCCTACATAAATATAATTTATAAATGAAGAATTATATTTTAGTACCATCAAATCGAAATATTAAATCATATTTTATCTCTGTAAACTACCACTTTCGCAAAGGAAATTGTTGTTAGTCATATCAAAATAAAGCTGCCGACAATAAACGATGTCGACAAAATGGTATAACATAAAATCTTTAAAAAAAATATGGGACCTCCCTTACACATCAAGCGGGGATAATTATTTTTGAAGTGAAAACTTCTTTAGCGAGCTTGAGCACTTTTGTGGGGTGGGTAAAAACTGTGAAACTCGCGTCAGATTCTCGTGCTGATCGAAAAGCCGTAAGACGGTTGGAGAGTAGTGTTGTAACATCGAAATCGATAAATCGAACAATCTATGGTTTTTTTCGATTGTCGATATTTTTTAATCGATTGTAAGGGTATCGATTAATTAAAAAAAACTATTTTTTAAAAATCGATGTTCCTAAAAAATGGGTAAGAAATTTAATCGATTGTAAGGGTTTCGATTAATAATTAAAAAAAACGATTTTTAAAAATCGATTTTCATAAAAAATAGGTTAAAAATTTAATCGATTGTAAGGGTTTTGATAAATTAAAAAAATGTTTTTTTTTTTCGATTTTCATTAAAAATGGGTTAAAAAAATAATGCACAAGTCACAACGACGCTAATAATGAAGTTTTCAAATCTGCCGGCACTCCCGGAGTGCAACCCGTCTTTTTTTTCGCGTCCACTTCACCGTGTGTGATGTCGTTGGATAGGGTTTTTAAAAATATTACGAGTATTCCAAGATTATTTTCCGATTTAAGGATCCATTTGTGAAATATGAAGTTTAAAATTGGAAAAAATCGTTAGAGTCCAGTGTCTCCCCCTTCTACCAGATAAACGGTTGATTCTGAAAAAAATGTGGAAAAATTCACAGGAGTAGGAAATATGCTAAATTTAAAAAGAAAATTATTACGGCTAAGAAGACTTCATTTAAGTTATTGAGAAGTACAAAGGAACTTTTCGTTCAAATTCCTTTGAATGTAACTAATAATATTGTTATAATTGTGTAACATTCATTGACCATACCAAAACTTATCAAAAACTGGCAGAACTACGAAACCCTCTATTGTGCGTGGCCGATACGCAGTTGGTCGGCTTTTTTGCTTTTTTTCATTGTCACGCGCAAACGGCACGCGCTATTCACAGGCTCCGCCGTTTTTTCTTCCTTGTTGCAACTTGTATGACATCCGCATCCGCATAAAAATCCGCATTGATTTATTGCGGATGCGGATGCAGATGCGGATGTCCAAATCTATGCGGATGCGGATATTCGCAACAACCCTGGTTGATATAATAAACCGGTTATATTTTGTAAAATTATTTTTAGTGCTGGATATAAAATTAAATAATATTTTAGGAATATCGTTACAAATAAATAGAAGTAGGTATTGTAGGTACTAACTCAAGCGTTATTCGTTATGTTATAACTATGTACCGCATTTCAAAATATTATACTTAATTAAGCCCTATTCTTATAATAATATGCTAGTTAGTGCATATTATAAAATTTAGTTTGCTTTGAAATATTAGAATTTTGATAGTAGTGCTGAAATATGCACATAATAATATGCATATCAAAAGTCATTTATTATTAGGATTTCTTTATGAATCGTTTTGCGGGAATGCACCAATTTTCATTATTTCATCAAATCCATGTTTATACATAATAAAATTCATACTACACAATATTACCATACATACGCATTACGAGTACGCGGCACTTAGCTAATAAATATGAAACGCCTACGTAATATGAAAAGCAATGACACGTGTAGACGCGATTGCGGGAAAGTTATTGCAACTAATACCATCATGCCTCCGCGTCCGCAATATTGTGATTATGAAAAATATACAGCGCCTACACATTTTCATAACTCTCCCGCGCTTCGAGTTGGTAATATGAAATATCAGTTTAAATTGTGTTTCGAATAACGTGTCCTCTGTTAATACATACTTGTATTTTAGATTTTATCATCGAAAAAGTTTTAGTTGATTTGTAATACCTATTTAATAACATTTTGTAGCTTAATTTGCCATAAAAAGTCGGTTCTCGCTGTCTGTCTATCTATTCCTATAGGTAAACTATAGGAATAGGTATAATAATACGATAGGATAAATATGTATAACACGATTTTTTAAGATGTAGGTAAGGGAAAAGTTTTAAAACTTAAATAATATGTCTAACTACACAAAATAAATAACGAAGCGCTTTACGATTAGTAGCTAAATATTTTAGTTAAATAATAGTTTAATTTCTCGTAGCTTTAATATTTCGCGGGTTGATTTCTTTCTAAAAATAAACGTCGCAAAAAGATTGCGCGAGACGTTTTAATTAAGCCCTGGTGTATTTTTTATCTCGGATTCTTAAATTATTCATCAGCACTCGCTTTGTTTGATATTGCATGTACAGTCCGCTTAATATTACTAGTGTTGTCCGCATTTAGCCGGTTTTTACGATTATTAAACCGATAATGTTCATTCGGGTGGTTGGTTTATAATTTTAAGTTTAGAAAAAACATAATGTCACTAGTGTTGTCCGCATTTAGCCGATAAATTATTACGATTAAGAAACTGTTTTTGTTTATTCGAGTGGCTTTTAAGCTTATTGATATAAAAAATAATTATTAATTTTAAATGAAGAATTATTTGATTGTTTCTCGGTAATAGATATGTATACCTGCTGCTTATTATTTTAATATTTTTATTCAATATACAAATAGAGTATTCACAATAATGTAAGTACAAATTTATTGTTCAAAAAGAACATAGAGAAACTTTGAAAGGTTTCAAAGAATAACTTTTTAAAAGTTTTTAAATCGTGAACGGGATAAAGCTAAGTGACGATTTTTCTCTGTAGACTAAAGTTTTTGTTAGAGCTTTGGGATCACTTTTCCAGCTTGTTGAGTAAATTTATCCTTATATTGTTATAACTTTTTTTCAGTATAATGGACTTTAAAGACTTCTACTTGTGTACGCATTATAAAAATATACAATATCAACACTTTCAAACTATTAATATAATATACTTAATAATAATTTAAGTAAGTCAAACTATACTATAACATATTTTGTAGGTGGTTCTGCAACACAAAAATATGATTAATCTGATTTTTTTATGGATCAATAGCATGGTGCAGCCATACCTTCTGAAATCTGTTTTTTATAGTGAACATGTTCTCTTTACTTATATCTAAGGATTAATAATATATAATTAAGAGTAATACGTATAGGTAATCTACCTAATAACGGCTAGGGACAATGGATTTTGGGTTGTTACTTTAGAAGGTGCTGCTGGACATGTTTTGTAACAGTTGCTTCCCACTGCCAGACACCCCTAAAATATGCAATTAGTATTAGATGATATTATACATCCTAACTGATCTGTATAACGTACATTTTAAGGTATCGGTCTTGGCAACCGGTTCGACGACAACCGCCTGACGCTGCGCATCCACCGCGGGCGGGGTTCGGGGGGTGGAAGGCCGCACGGCTCCCCACTCTCCAATGCCTCCAACCACTCCACCAGCACCTCGCTGAGTGCGTCGCCGGAGAGGATACGAAGGTATGCAGGTTTTAGGTGTGGCCTGTGGGCTTCGGCAAAGTGTGCGGTTCCTTCGCAATAAACGATTTACTGCTCAACCGAGTGATACTACTTTAGGGTGTCTATTTTTCCAAGATTTTTCCCTTATACCAGCTTTAACTATAGAATTCACTGTGAGAGTAGTAGCGCTGAAACACGATTTTTTTATTATTATTTTAAGAGCAAATTCATCTCTGTCTTTAAACGCTGCTGACAGTCGTATGGCGGCAAAATATACGATTTCCAGGGGTCTAATTAAGGTGTCCTAATTTATTATTATCAAAGACATTACAAACGCTTTATTTTTTTTATTTATAAATATAAAATATCGTTTCAGACATTCCAGTTCAAGACGTGCTCATGACAAAGTGAAGATCTCCATATCTTACCCATCGTCGGATCAGATATGCCCTCCTCACGAAAACTCCAGGTCACCCAGTAGGTCTCCTAGCCCCTCACTCTATGCTGTACACTACGAGAGAGACGGGAGAGAGCTGACTGAGAGCAGACTGAAGTCGAAATCTCAGCACTTAAGTCCGGGCATCTACAATGATTATGACGATAATCCGAACAGGACGAGGAAGATGGGACGGAGGAATATTAAGGCACAGGTTATTAAATAATAACATACATACATAATATTTTGTTGAGATTTGTCGACTAGTCGCCGGATAGTTGGCTTCTTTGTAACCGACTAATCCGCTAGTCGGCTAGTCGGCTAAAGTCGTAATCGGAACATCTCTAATATCTTGTTTAACATAGTTATATAATCTAAGAATACAATACATAATAAAATTTGAAACAATGAATAAAAAACTAGTGTAACATGTAACGCCATCTATAGATAGCTTTCATGAAAGTGCGAAATCGGTAAATCGGTGCCTTTCATGTCCACAAACCGATTCCGAATACCGATTTTTACCGGTTTTTCACTTTCACGTGCTATCGACAACTAGCGTAAATATTATTTATGTTAACAGTTAAACATAACACTTCAAACGTTGCCAATCCTAAACTCTTTCTTTATTATTTACGTATAGTATGTCTTCAGTTTCTTTACGTTCACTATGAAAGATTAGAAAATTCAATTTCATAAGTTCAAAAATTTCTCAACAAGACGTCATTACGTAATTTTTACATTCCAATGAGGGTTTTCGGTTATTCATTTGCCACCAGATGGAGCTATGTAGCCGTAGAGTCTTTCGTGTCTAATATGTCTATTTGACTAAGGCTACATAGCGGCACCTGGTGGCAAAGAAAGTATCAAAACCCTCATTAATTATTTCATAAGAGAAACATTTTTTCACTATGCCATTTTCACATTCCAGGTGAAGAGATTCCGCATGGAGACGAAAGCCGCTAAGACCCTCGCCATCATCGTCGGCGGCTTTATCTGCTGCTGGCTGCCCTTCTTCACCGTATACGTGGTGATGGGCTTCTGCGGGGACTGCGTTTACGAGATCATCTTCTCGATCCTCTTCTGGCTCGGCTACTGTAACTCTGCGATAAATCCGCTCATATACGCGTTGTTTTCGAAAGATTTTAGGTACGTTTTTGGTATTTTCAATTTTTTTTTGCAGGTTTCCACTTCTAGATTAGACATTCTCTTACAAATATGGCAGCTTAAGATTGTTAATCTATCGTTGACGTTTTTAATTAACGTTAGAAACAATCTGCTGGAAAATATTGTTTTCTAGATTTTGGTCTTCTTTAGCACACATCCTAGCCAGACCTGCAGTCTTCAGACTTGTGTAGCATTTAAGGATGTATATAACATTTATAAATTCAAAGATTTTGAGCTAAATTCGAAATATGTAGTAGATTAAAACATCCTACATCGATTGATACCAAAAAATCAATACCTTACCGATAAGTTATGTGAAATAATTAATTTTAAAATTTCCATGTTTCATACGTAATTTTTGCCGGAAGTATTACAATTTTTGAGAATTCCTCAAAATTGGGAACTTTGTATCAAAGATAAACGGCTAAAAAACTGCTTATCAATTTCTTTGTACGATTTGCGATTTTTTAAGCCCAAAAAAAAGTGGGTTCACCGGTAATTCTGAGGAAATATTTCAAATTGAAATTTATGAAAACTTTCTTTCGAAGGGTGTGACAAGGCTTTAAATCATAGATAATATAATATATATCAGACTTTAAATGGCGCTGTTGGTAAAGAAGAACTGTCAAAAATGTCGTTTTTGTATGATGGCAGTGTTAGTTCCTTTTTTCGCCACGTTCATTTAAAGTTGTGTAAACGAGCCTTGCCGAGCTCTAGGCCGCCATTTTCGGTAGTCAAATTACATCAATTTTTTTTTCAATAATAATTAAATATCGAATAGTTCTTTAAAAATCTATTATAAAAAATCATTATAATTAATAATAAGTGTCTGGGTGTCCAATTTTTTACATATTTAGTACTTTCATAATTTAATTGGATGTACTACGAAATTTGACCTTATATACATCCTTAAAACGAGAGTCATTAAGATCTTATAAAAATTAGACGTAATAGCAACAGCGCCAAAAAAGATTTATTTCTGTGGTAAAGCCCATACATTAATTGATACCCTTTGTGTATTTTAGGTTCGCCTTCAAGCGTATAATCTGCAAATTCCTGTGCGGCCGTCGCACGGTGCGGCGTGATTCCGACGCGAACGCCGAAACGCGACGACTGAAAGCGCCGCACTCGCAGTCCCTGGAAGAACAGGACAGCAACCATAGTTCTTCGAGCACTAAGAGGTGAGGACTGACTACGACCAAAAAGAGGGTAATTAATGACTTCGGTAGCCTTTGTAAGTTTGTATATATTGTAAGTGTATGAATATTGTGCCACTTGTATTTTGTATTTTTGTATTGTGGTGACTGGTGCCTAAACTACTAGGATTATTGAATATGATGACGTCACTAAATAATGATTTGTTATAGAAAAATAGTATTACGAGTATAAGTAGCATTCTTTTTTTATTTAAAAAAAAAACATTAAAAATATGAGGTTTTGTGCCTCAATTAAAAACGCGTTATGAATTATGATGCAACAGATCGTATTTTATTTTATCGCAGATACCTATTTTTCTAATTTTTATTAACTTTTTTCAGGTGACGGCAAGCGATGCGGCGGCAGAATGCCCAGTTTGACGCGTCCGTCGCTTGTGTTTAGATAATGCAATTATTTAAACCTCAAGACGATAATGTGTGTAAATAAATTATTTACTTTTATTTTATTCAGCCATCGAAAACGGATATCGGAAATATAGTGAATGAACGGAGTAGTTCTTTTTTGAAGATGGCAGGCTTACGACGTTTTGAGAAAAGACGATTTTGGCTGTCAAAAACTGAAAGAACTACTATGATTTATCATCTAAAATTATCAATGCTCAGTACATTCACTATAACTGAAACTAGCCCTATTAAATAAAAAGATACACAATATTATAATAATTATTACATGACGTTTTTTTTCTTCTGTGATACGCTGATAAGTGAAAACGTTGCAGACAATGACAAAAAATACCCTTAAAGTCTGTAAATCTATAATATAGATTTACAGACTTTAAGGGTATTTTATTCATAAAGTATAAACATAATGTGGATCTTCTTATTAGTAAGGGACTTATTATGTATAGTATCTAGCTAAATAATGTTTTTTCTGTACAATAATAATTATAACTGTGTATACTGTAATATAAAAATGAAATACTAATAAGCCTACGTTATCGAAAAGTTGATACTTTTTATAAAATAATGTCTTTTAGTTAATGTTGAAAGTGTGTGGTTACAAGTAAGAAGGTCATTTGCTAGATGGCTAATCTAAAGGTTTTTGTTTTGACTTATCTAAAGGTTTTTGTTTTTCAGAACACTGTTTTTTTAATATTAGATCTCTAGAAAAAATATGTAATAAGTACCAAAGTTCAAAAACACTTTACTTACTATTAAATTATTTATTTATTAAGAGAATATTAAGAAGGGTGGTTTACGCTTTTATCTTGTAAGATTGTAGTTTTGTGTAAAATACGAAATGAAAATGTTATTTATTGTTTTTGTTTACATTAAAGTTCTTGTTAAAACATTTTAAAAATGGATTTTTTATGTTGGACTTGTTGTTAAAATTGTTTGATGACAAAGATATTATTTTATAATTTTAAGACATGTATATATAAAAAGTTTTAGTGCAACTATTTGTAGGTATGTAATTAAAAAAATGTGTTGCACCATTTTGTTATTACTTACTTTATAAAAATTGTATTCAAGCAACTGTGATTAAATTAATTATTGGCTTTATATTTTATAATAAGTGTTTATGGGGAGCGGTAAAATGTGTTTCTTTTGGGGTACCTAAAATGTAAATAATCATAATATTTGAAAGTTGAGTAAGTCTGTGTGTTCTCTGTGTTATATAATTAACTAGCTGTTTCCCGCGACTTCGTCCGCGTTAACATAGTATACCTATATAATATAGACTAATTTCATTTAAACTTTCAACCCCTATTTCACCCCTCGGGGGTAGAATTTCAAAATCAAAAACGCCTAAACACGTATCCAATCATTTTTAATCAGTAGCCCAAACATAAAATTTCATGCTACTAACTTAAGTCGAAATAACGGACTTCCATTGAAACTTTCAATCCCAATTTCACCCCCTTGGGGGAAGAATTTCCAAAAACGCTTAAATACGTATCCATTCATTTTTAATTAGTAACCCAAAGATAAAGTTTCATGTTCCTAACTTAAGAAATGACGGACTTTCATTCAGACTTTCAACCCCTATTTCACCCCCTTCGGGGTAAAATTTTCAAAATTGCTTCCTTAGTGGATGTCTACTTAATAAAACAAACCTACTCACCAAATTTCGTGGCTGTAACTTTAACGGTTTTTGCTCAGCGATGATGAATCAGTCAGTCAGTCAGGACATGTAATTTTATAAGTATAGATAATAAAAATCACTAGTCGAATGAATGTTTAAGTGTCACAATTATATTGAATTATGTACAAATATAAATGTTAAATAAAATAATCATAGTTTGTTTTCTTAATTACTAGTTACCCTTACCACCCAGGTTTTATACATTGTTTTATTATTAACGTGTCTATTTTTACTGATACCCATTAATTTGCCACGGGTCCCGGATGTTACGCCACTAACCACTACAATATGAATATAGTGGTTAGCATTGAAAATGAATTACCACTAAAACCCCCTATAAGGGTGGGCTTCTACTGACGCGGAGACAGGCGGATAGGAGGTTAGCGGCGGTGCCCGAATCGTGCTGTTCCATTGAAACGGAGCAAAAATTTCGAGCATAGTGATTGGTCAATTCGGCACCGCTAAACTCCTCTCCGCCCTGCTCCGCGTCAGTGGAAACACACCCTTATTATCCATCTTCTCTACGCTGTCCGGCAGCTAGACACAAAGACTATAGCGTAACTCAACCTAATAAGTATTTTCATAGTTTGGTTTCTGAAAAAAAACCTATTACAATAATTTACAACTGTATAATAATTGCATAAAATATATTTTATAATATCGATGCTAAATTACCGGTTTAACCATTAGGTATATCGGTAAATTACCGGTTTAGTGTTCACGCACATCACTATCGTCATTGTCTGTGGCAAGGAGTTTTGGCGGGCATGTGAAAGAGTGCTGTTGTGTTTTGTATTATTTTCCTAAAATTGTGTTAGCTGGGTTTTTAATGTGTAATATTGGTAGAATATTAACCATTAGATATTCGTGTTCATGCACAAGTGTAGGAAAGTGATGTAATATCCAGAAACGTGCTATTTTGTGTTCCCTCCAAAACTCCATCGAAAGTTTCAGTAAAGCGTCTACCACTTTACTGAATCGACCGACTTGACTCCTTGACTGTTTTGACTTTTACTTAGACTTTGACTAGACTTTAGACCTGACGATACATGAAAACGATGATGAAAAACATAACAATAGTACTACAAAGGCCTACAAGTACCCTTTGCCTGTCCTGAATGGGACGAATCAAAACAAAAAAATGTCTGTGGCAACTGTCAACTAGCTGGCAGCTGACGTTTGGCGTTTGACAACCCGTCGCTCGTCAGCGCTGACGTATTGCGGTCGAAAAATAAACATTCACAATATTTACAATAGTTTATCGAAGCCCCTCGCGAAAAGTGTTCGTGGCATGTAGTGAAATGCGTTAAACGTTATCTCATTACCGCATAATAAACAGTGTGTGTTATAATTTAAAAACAATGAGCACTCGGATGTATTTTGGTGGCGTCGAGGGGTATGTATTCACATACGATTTTAGAAAGTAGAAATTCTCGCCTTGAACTCACCGTACGCAGGAAATTTAACTTAACCATACCATTGTATTATTACCTGTGGCTTTTATTGGCTAAGTAGGAAAATATTATAAAACTTTTATCGCTCCAAAAATCGTTTTTAAATGTCATCAACAAGTATTATAATAAATAGACACCGGTGATTTTGCTTTTGCATTTAATACCGTATGTTCATAATAATAAGGTATGTTTATAATGCCATACGAGTTATTTAAAGAATTCGAGTAAACCACCTTGAGTTTTTACATTTACTTTTCTATTCAAAGGCAATCAATTTAATTAATGAACACAATTGCAAAAAATAACAATGACGAAGGAATGTTTGAATTTCGAAAACTATGCCATTCGAAATTCATATTTTTTTCACGTAATGTAGCAAAGGCGCGTACTTTATTTTTTAACGTCAATAATGGAACCATTGAGAAGGTACTTTAGGTACTTACTACAAATATTTACTGCAATTTAAAATTTTACCATTCATTGACTAGAATTAAATTACTCATAGACATATTTTGCTGTACAGGTATAAAAAAGTTGTAGTGCGCAGGTGAGCTAACGCGCTTTATTATGATAATATCGATTGAAAGCCATAATATTTTAAAATAATAATATTCCCTCGATCGTGGATGCTTGAAAATATATTGTTTACGGGGTAGGATTCAACCTCTTGGAAGTTGAAGCATTAAAAAGAGTTATTTTGACTTTACAGATAATGCAGGTATTCTGTAAATTCAAGTCCTTACTAATGTGTTCACATAATATTATAATATGGTGTTCATAAGGGCATTCATTAATCGTTATTCATTGGTCCTTTGATTATTTACACATCGTTTTATTCGTCCTTAAATGAGCATTGGTCCTTAATTAACAAATTGGTAAGTAAATCGTTAAGTAGATATTAATGTAACAACTAACAACATTATAGTCATTAGCTAATCCGCTACTTACGAAACATTTAATGAACTAATCGTAGTTAGCGGTGGACTAAGGGTAAGGACACAGAAGCGAGATGTAATGAGACGCAATTTGATTGACAATTCAATTTTTGCAGTTATTAACTTATTACTTAAGGACTAGATGACGCCTGCAAATCCGTCGCGTCAAAATTCGTTTATCGCGCGGGAAGCGTACACGGTACATTTTTCCGTGATAAAAAGTATCAGGCTATGTCCTTTCCAGGACCTTCCAGGGCCTTCTCCGTACCAAATTTCAGCAAAATTATTTCAGCGGGCATAAAGAGGTGACAGACAGACACACTTTTAGTATTTATAATATTAGTATGGATTACGCATTGTCACGCCGCATTTCGTTGGTTCTCGTTTCGGTTAGATTCTCAAGTTCTAAATACAATAACTAATAAGTATTTGATGCAGCGGCTCTCAAACTTTTAATGTGGCGGAACCCCTTTGAAAAGGTACACAAGGTAGGTACAAAGTTTTGACTTACAATTATTGTTTGTACAATATTACTTGGTTTGCAATAATATTAATATCTTTGAATCTTTGAAAGCAACATTTTTTACGAAACCCGTAAATACAAGAAAAAAAATTGAATGTCGATCGAAAAAGTGGGTATTTATCACGGATTTTAAATCCATGCTGGTGTTTGGTGATATTTCCAAAAATAATGCTCGCGGAGCCCCATAGAGACTTGCGGAGCCCCATGGCTTGCGGAGCATACTTGACAATGGCTGGTTATAATGGGAAATTATCATTTCGCCATTCGCGTTGTCTTGAATATTTTTTCATACGTAATAAGTAATATAACTAATAAGTATTAAATTAACTCAGTGTCTAAACACACTGGGCCGAAAATACGCGGCCGAAGTTCAGCATGATTGCAAGACGTCTCACGCAATTGAGATCTGTCAATTCAGTACATACACAAAAGGAATGCATCTACGCGTCGCGTTGCGGTCTGAATTGACCAGGACCCTTATAGCGTATGCGTAGCGCATTTCAGGCGTAAATCGTAATCATGCTGAACTCCGGCCGCGTATTTTCGGCCTAGTGTATTTAGACTTTAGAGTTTAGACACTAACATTCTTCAATTAGTCAGCAATCAGCATACCTCGCATTTCGCACATTTTGTCATGTCCAAACTAGTATAGTGTAATTTAAATTAATAGGCTAGTTAGGACTTAAAGGATAATATGCTAAACTTGATTGATTAGTGATGAGTGATTACGTACAGGCTATGTTTATTTTAATTGTATTTTACTAAGTTGTTATTACTGTACATTTTTTACTAACACAATACAATAATTATTTGTATCATTATTGTATTGTGTTAGTGCATCACATGCATCAAAAAATTGCTAAAGTCGCTTTAATATCGGTAAAGACTGAACCGATTTTGATCCAATTTGGTGTATGACTATTGACTGTAGATTATAACTACTTTGAGAATAAATTTTTGGATAAGGACTACTCAGACCTCAGTATAATTTTTATCACTGAGAAAATAGGTTTGGTATCTTTATTCTCTCTATTTCTCACATTTCAACACCTTTAATTATTATAGCTTAACGTATACAGTACCACATGACATCTGGTACAATAAAAACATAATATTGAACTGATTTGTTGATAAATCAGTTTGTAACCTTGCCTTTTATGTACTGTATCATGTAATAAATGCGACCTTTCCACATTAGATGGACCATTACAAGCGGTTATGAATGTGTAAGAAGGAATATTCGTCTTTTCTATTGCACATGCTATAGACCAGCGGCTCTCAAGCTTTTTTGATGACCGAACCCTTTTAAGGAAATTTTTGACGGACCCCCAAAAAAAGAGAAAATTGTCTCCATACTGATGAGTGCGATGACATTTCTAGAAACAAACGAACCCTCCAAAAAGGGAGTGTCTTTGATTGAATTGTCACACTGGTGCCATCAGACACCAGCGCGGCGTGGAGACTGGAGACATATCAACAATTCAAAGCCCGAGGTTTTGGGGTCCATTTTTGAATGGCTCTCTTAAAAATACATCACATCGACGCATCGCATCGTGACGTTGCAATGTGAACTGACCCTAAAGTTGAACATTTGATAGAGTTCGATACAAGTAATCGATATTGTTGATGTGGGTGTGACACCGCCCGCATTCCTGCCACAATCAACAAACGTGTTTGACCTAGATCATACCTAGATTTAGATCTACAATGTAATCGTTAAACCAACTTTCATCCCCAATTAATTTTTTCACCCCATTACATTTCATTCCTTTTTTTTATGCGCAGGGGAAACCCTTTATGGGTGTCCCGGGTCGGGGATGTGCCTCAGTTAAGCTGAAGCACCCCGGGGGCATGTGGGACTCCCGACGTCGGGCTTGCCCACTAAAACCACCTGCGGTTTGCCTTCAGCCATATACGGAGAGAAGTCCCGGATCTGTCTAACACAAGACTCTAACATTCCGTTCCTATTATTTAAAACTGGCAATATGTACTTCCAATGTGCAAACTTGTTAAGTTTTAAAGATTTTTTTGAGTTCATTAATCCAGGTGTAATTTAGCGGTCAAGTTCACACATGATAAGGATATTATTTAGCAGTATAGATTACCTCTATCCGTCATAGATAAAGTCTATGAGCTATCACACCTTTACCCAACTACGCCGAAAAGAAGTGTATTAGTTTTTATTCCACAAAATTTTCGGTTTGCGTGAACGCTTCTAGGCCTCTCAAACTTATTTCCTTGTTATTAATAAATCAAACAGCGAAAGTTCATACTGTACTAGCGTCTACTTTCCATTGCTTGGGCGAAAGTTATTGAGATGTAAGATCTAACTGTTCTCGGTTACCACAAAATCGAGAGTGGTTTTAGTGAACGTATATAATTAATTAAGATAAAATTTTATCTATACTTACTATACTAATATCACAGCGTAACAAATATATTAAACGTATAAGTTACTAGATAATGCCCGCAAGTCCGTTATACAAACTATATCCTATGCCCTTTCCCGGGATTCAAAGTATCTCCATGTTAGACAGACAGACAAACAGACGGACGGACCAACTTTTGCATAATATTAGCTGTGATATTAGTATATAGAGGTATGGATTTCTATTCCATATCATTCAGTATTTCCTTCTTCCAGGGGCGCGACGCACTCCAACCTGGTGATATGCGACGAGACCGGCAATGTGGTGGGTCGAGCCAGAGGTCCCGGCACCAACCACTGGATACTGGGTATAGAGGGGTGCGCTGACAGGATCATCGCCATGCTGAGAGAGGCGAAGGAGGACGCTGGTCTACCGGGTGACGTGCCTTTGGATTCCTTGGTAAGAGGTCTTCTGTGTTTGTAAAGTATTAGAAAAATATTGTGTGCTATGTAGGAGTAGCTACTGGAAATTTTATGGTATGATCGCTACGCTGAAAGACTCCAGAAAAACGCTGGTCTCCTGCCGATGCGTTGTTAGATTCCTTGGTAAGATGTCTTCCGCGTGGGTCAAAAGACGCAACTAGTCTTAACAGACTGCATTCTAATTAGTATAAAGAAGAGAATAGCAATTATTATGTAGGGGTAGATAAGATAATATGTGCCAAGGGCTTCCTTGGTAAGATGTCTTCCCTGTGTGTGTCAAAGATGGCATGGTATGGATGGTATGGCAAAAATTATGCTGGATAATTAAGGCTTGATTGAGGCTTCTGAGTAGGATGGCGAGACGAGACGAGAGAGTCGTATCAAAAGTATGCTAAAAGGGTGGAAGAATACGATAATCTACGGACTTCGGCGGAAACGGAATACGCATTTTAGTGTCGCGCTGACACGAAAATGTCTGAAATATATCAGCGCAGACCGCGACGTGTTATTCAACAACGCCTTCTAGAATTTCATTACGGGCCACCAGCAGCGAGCGGACAGCGCGACAGAAAATTCAGCAAATTTTGAAGACTATCATCCACTACCAATTTTGTTTACCGCTACGCGAATCTTCAGACTCAATTGTGCCAATTTATTTTCTGTTCACAAGTTTCTATCATCCAATAATTGGCAATTGACCCTAACCTTTGTCAGGAGGACGAGCAGGACAGCTACATTTCCGTCTCAATTGCCAATTCAATTGTTTTTGTCTGATAAAGAAGAGTAAAGTGTATTGGAAGGATTCCTTTGACGATAGATAGGCATGTCAGTTGACATAATATGTTGCATTTTTCTCTGAAAATTCTGAGAGTGCAGACAGCAGACCGAAGCGCACTGTAGAAACTTTGTTAGCGCTATTTTGTTTGTTACAGTTTGTATATTTGTCTGTTTTAGTTTGTATATTTCTCTGTCTTCGAGTCAGATCACATTGTACAACGTTTCCTTGCATTGCATCGTCCAGTTACATTGTAATTTGCAACTTACCCTTTAGGGATATTGTCAAAATCTCCTTCCGAATGAACGATAGGATAAGATGATTAGATAAGCAAATTATTTTCTACAAATATCTTTTTTCAGGGCCTGACGCTGTCAGGGTGCGAGCAGGACAGCAGCAACGCAGACTTAGCGGCGTGCGTGAAAGACAAGGATGGTTGCTCAGCGCGAGAGATCTACGTGGGGTCCGACACTGCCGGATCCTTGTTTACTGGCGCGCCGGATGGAGGAATGGTGGTTATAGCTGGTGAGTGGATAAAGCCATGTACAGTTCGGTCGCGGAACACATATAGAGCGTACATTGATCTATTGCTATAAACATTGAGCGTACATTGTATCTCTTTTACTGGAAATTAAAATGAACATCAACTTTCTGCCGCGTACTGTAAAACTCTGGAACGAACTGTCACCAGTAGTATTTCCGGACCTATACGACCCGCAAACCTTCAAGAAGAGAGCGTATTCCCTCTTAAAAGGCCGGCAACGCACCTGCAGCTCTACTTATGTTGTAAGTGTTCAAGGGCGACAGTAGTTGCATTCCATTAGGTGACCCGTTTGCTCGTTTGCCCCCATAATATTCAATGTCAAATCGACGTCAATCTCGATTTGATTGGTCAAAACTCTTTTGACAAACATCCAGCGAAATGTTCTTTGTTTGTCCAGTGGTTCTCTTACACTATGCTCTACAATCTACATACACTGTCCTATGTCCTTTCACGGGCCCCTTTAAAAACGTCATCCGTCAGTACAAACTATTTTAACTTTGTCTTTTATTCGGAAGTTTTCACTTCCGATGCGACCGCAGATCCTTGGAACTAATCACCGAAATTCAATATTTATAACCAATTATATAATATTATGTGTAGAAATCAAGTTTGTCAGGGTCAGCTATTTTAAATACTAACACCGATATGAAGTGTTTATAGCTTTTTTATCCTTTAACATTCTTAGGCAGCTAAGATGAAAAGCTACGTAATATTTTATATTGGAGTGCTAAGTACTAGGTTTTACACTACTCGCCGTAAAGAAGAGGGCTAAGCCATATTGTTTCGTTGCGTTGCGTTCTACTTACGACAGCAGAACAAAAATTTAAAATGGTAACTTCCATTTTACCTGTCCGTCCGATTTTGCATGGATATTACTTTGAGGCCGGGTCCTCACTCCTCCCTACTTTTGGTGCTGTGGAGCGTTATCGCAGACGACGTCGCGGGCAGCAGTTAGTGTGGAATATTATGAAAAAAAAAGTACCTATATTAAACGACGCGACGAAGATGCACTGCAAAGCAACGAAGCGTATAACCTCGCCATAAACTTGCTTTTAAATGTCTCGTATTTTTCCATAGGTCATTCCCTTCCGTTCATCCAACATCTTTCTGTGCGATATCGCATTTTTTCAAAGGCCAAAAACTTCCTACCATCCAATAGGTATCTCCCCCCTCTTGCGATCTCGTATTTCTCGTAAGTAAAAAAAAACAATTGGAGGGGTCTTGTAAAATATGTATTACCTTTCTATTCAGATTTTTTTCCAAAGCCAAAAAAAGAGACAGGATGCAGGCAAAAGAGATGATATTACTCATGTTACATGTATTATCATCTCTTTCGATCTAGTATATTTCCAAAGGCCAAAAACCCCGATCTTCCGGCCTTATGTGTAGTGATGAGCAAAGCAAGACCAAGACCAAGACTCGACCAGTCTTGGTCTTGGTCTTGTTCTTGCTTGTGCAGTCTTGGTCTTGGTCTTGCTTAAATCTGTCTGGTCTTGGTCTTGGTCTTGGTCTTGCACGCCTAGTCTTGGTCTTGGTCTTGCAAAAAGCAAGACTCTTGCAAACATTTTTCTAAACTTTTTGTAAACGTTTTCATTTTCTCGAAAAAACATTTTCAAACCTAAGTTATTAGAAGTTAGCTGATGATGATCATAATATTATCTTAACTTGATATGAGAATGGTTCTTGAATTGAAAATACTAATGAAAAGTCGAGAGCCAACTCAGCATAGGCTGATCTTCTAGCGGCAATAATGTCCTTAAGAAAAATGAAAATTTTGAAAAATAATAACTTTTTTATTTTTAGGTTTCCGTAGCCAAATGGCAAAAAACAGAACCCTTATAGATTTGTCATGTCTGTCTGTCCGTCCATATGTCACAGCCACTTTTCTCCGAAACTATAAGAGCTATACAATTGAAACTTGGTATGTAGGTATAGTAATTATGTGAACCGCATTAAGATTTTGATACAAAAATAGAAAAATTATTAAAAATTGTAGGGGTCCCCATAGGTACAACTGAAACAAAAAATATTTTTAGGAACGAAGTTATCGCGCATTGCGAAATGGGGCTAGACGGAAAAAGTTGTAACGATACTTTTTGCCACTGTTTGTATCTATCTTGATCTATGTCTGTGCTTTTTGCTATAGTTATAAGCCGTGCGTCGTGCGCGTCTTTCTCTGTCGGTCTCTCTCTCTCTCTCTCTCATTGAAAGAAACCAGTTATGATTTTTTCTTTTTTTGTAATGTATACGGGTTTTTTGTACATCCATACTAATATTATAAATGCGAAAGTGTGTCTGTCTGTCTGTCTGTCTGTTACCTCTTCACGCTCAAACCGCTGAACCGATTTTGCTGAAATTTGGCATGGAGATACTTTGAGACCCAGGAAAGGACATATAATACTTTTTATCCCAGAAAAAATGTACGGTTTTTGCGCGATAAACGAATATTGGCGCAACAGAGTTGCGGGAGAAATAACTTCGTTCCATCCGGGTGTCCCTTGACACCTCTCAAGTTTTTCTCATCAAGCCTATGCGTGTGGGGTATCTATGAATAGGTCTTTCAAAATCTAATTGAGATTTCTAATATCATTTTCTTCTAACCTGAATAGTTTGAAAGAGAGACTCTTCCAAAGTTGTATGACGAGTGACGTTACGTATTTACTATTAAAACAACATTTCTATAAAAACTACAAAGGAAAATTGGTTTGAACGAGAACTAGCAATTAGTTTTTTTATACGTCATAAATGGTAAATACCTTAATAATTTAATAAAACCTTAATAATTTAACTTTCATTAAATCAACTGAAATATAAAAATAAATCAAAAACCTTTTAATTTCATAATATAATTTCATAATAAACCTTTTTGCTGCTGCGGAATCGGAACCCTTCATGGGCGAGTCCAACTCGCACTTGGCCGGATTTTCGGATTCTCTCTATCTCGGTTGAAAGATCTTCCTTTTCGGCCGCCACGTATTATGTATATTCCCAAATTTTTAGTTAGAACTTTAAATGCATGGTTACATAATCAAAAGGGTAAAAATGGGAATTACTTACACATCACTGCCTGTTCGTCTGCCTGTTTCCAGGCTGTATCACAAGAACTTAAAATTAATGTTAAGTAGATATTATATTGTTATAAATATTTTATTTCATGAATATTATAGTCGCTGCGACTAAGTAAAATTTTTTTGCAAGAGTCTTGCATGGAGCAAGACTCTTGCATAGTCGGTCTTGGTCTTGGTCTTGTTCTTGCACACCTAGTCTTGGTCTTGGTCTTGCTAGTCTTAGGTTAGTCTTGGTCTTGGTCTTGGTCTTGCAATTTTTGCAAGACCAAGACCAAGACTGCAAGACCAAGACTCATTTTGCTCATCACTACTTATGTGCCCCTGAGCCGCCCTCATTCCCCGCCCTATATCAGATAACCTCCGGCGACCTCTGATAACTCGAGTGTTTTGCACATGGCCTAGATTGCAAAAACAGGGGCCCACATCGATGCTAAAAGCTCTAAAGGTCGGCTCACACCGCAACGTGACGCTTAGATATAGCAGCGCTGAAAGAGTAACTTTTTTGGAATGAAGTTCCTTATCGCGTCGGGGACTAGACGGAAAAATTAAGACCAAAAGTTGTAACGACACTTTTGCTATAGTTGTAAGCTGTGCGCGTGTTTCTCTGTTTGTCTCTCACTCTCGCTCTCATAGAAAGCTACTTCGTTCCGTCCGGGTGTCCCTTGATACCTCTCAAGTTTTTTTAAACTTTTGTATGGGCAAACACATGACGCTGGGCCCTGGGGCGCTTGCCCATTCATATCACAAAAATTGCCATTTAAATGCTGCTACTTTCACAACGAACAATTTTTTTTTATAAGTAAAACACACCAGAAGCATTATCTTTGTTTTATTACACCTTGTATATATTGCTTCATTAAAATCGGGCCATTTTCTTAGCCTATTCCAGAGGTTCCCAAACTTATTTTGTCTACCGCCCACTTAAAGAACAAATTATATTTTTAATTATTGCGCCCACATTAATTCGATTTAAAATTTATCCTGATGAAATAAATCACCCCCAAGCATCTACACAACGACCCCATTTTTTCTGGGTCCCACAGCGCCCCCCTTCAGACGTTCAGCTCCCACAAGGGGGTGTTATCGCCCACTTTGGGAAAGGCTGGCCTATTCGATTTAAATAAACAATTAGTGTCTAAAATCGGCCAACTTTCAAATCATTCCATACAAACATTTCACATTTCCTCTTAAAGCTTATTCAATACAAACTTTTCCTGTTTTCACATTGACTCACTGCCTTCTTTGCCATCTGAAAAACAATTTATTTGTAAACAAGCTCGTGCCAAGTGCCAACAATCTGCCTAATATTAATTACTTGTTATCGCCGATAGCTTATCAGCTGTTTGCATATACGACGCGTGGATCGTGCTATATTGATGTTGTATACAAATTGAAATGTATATATTATAAACCCAGGACAATAACCCCAGGTTACATTTTGCTTAGTTTTTTTACACCTTGTACCACCAGTACCATGTTGTATTTCAGGCACGGGATCAAACGCACTTCTTCGGACAGCGGATGGTCAACAGTACGGCTGCGGCGGTTGGGGCTACCTGCTAGGAGACGAGGGAGGTGGTACGTATACCTTACTCTTACTATAACTACTGTAAGGGAGACCGGCGATACTTGACTATAGCTAGGTAGGTTGACTAATTCTCAGAAATTCAAGCAATTTCAAAATGTACCACTTTACTTACTTTACTGAACACGAAAAACAGTTTTTCGTGGGCTGAGCGATAAACAAGTGAGATAAAAGATTTTTAACGCTAGGGGATTATAGTGCAACACGTCTTAATAATTTGAATTTTTAAGTTCTACTAATTATTAACGTTGGTTAGTTAGTATAGTTGAGTGTTGACTGTTGACTACAGGGGCAGACCCTGTTGACTTTTGACTCAAGAGTCAACACTCAACTATTCTCGGTCTCCCCTACCATTAGAGAAGTTAGGGTCAGTTCCCACTGCAACAAATTTCAATGTAACGACGTCCCGCGCAATTGAAATTTACGCGTCGCGCTGCAGTAGAAAGTGACCCCAATGGATGAAGTTGTCTCTTCGACCACAGATTAATATATATAGCAAGCTATCTTCGACTAGGATGCATATGGCCGGTTTCTAAGCATTTTTACATGAAGTGCGAATAAACAAAATTTTAAATAGCGCCATCCAGTGTTATAGTTGTTTTATTTTTGACGTGACAACGTCTTATAATTCGATATGGGCTGCGCGCATGAAAAAACATGACGCAATATGCGGCGTTACCTCGCTCTGAGGCGTTCCATTTAAGGCTATGACATTGTCACGTTCAACTATCGTCAGTAAACCGACTTTACAGACAACCGAGTTCGAGTCGAGTTCGACACAAAACACTACTCTCCAACCGTCTTTTTTTTATTCAGGGTTTGGTTTATTATTATTGTTTATTATTTGGTTTATTATTACCCTATTAGTGATAATATATTTTATTGCTTTTCCTTTATATTATAGTATACTCTATAGCGGGCGCCTAGACCTACATTAATAATATTACGTATTGCGTTATATTATTGACCGTCTAGGGTTGATATTGAACATCGCCCGCCTCAATCTAATTGTCAAATAAGCTGTTCAATAAAATTGAAGCGTGATATCCATACTAATATTATAAATGCGAAAGTGTGTCTGTCTGTCTGTCTGTTACCTCTTCACGCCCAAACCGCTGAACCGATTTTGCTGAAATTTGGTATGGAGATACTTTGAGTCCCGGGAAAGGACATAGGCTACTTTTTATCCCGGAAAAATGTATGGTTCCCGCGCGATAAACTAGTTTTGGCGCAACGGAGTTGCGGGCATCAACTAGTTGACAATAAAATTGCTCGTCTAGGCGGCCGGATACTTGCGTCATATTTATGTTTATCTTCCAGCGTACTGGATCTCCCACTGCGCCGTCAAAACGGTCTTCGACGATGAAGACGGTTTACGTCGTGCGCCGCACCGCACCGCGCGAGTATGGGCCGCCATTAGAGAACACTTCAAGTGCGAGACGCGCGCCGATCTGCTGCCGCACGCCTATAAACACTTCGACAAGTCGCAGTTCGCAGGTAAACCCTTAAACGCAGCTAAATTGCATAATAGGAGGTTCCTTGTAGGTGCGGCTAAGGCGGGAAGAATCTTAAATGTAGCTGCAATGTGCTACTTAATCGCAGTCGCTGTTCGCAGATAAATGTAATAAGTGGTACTGAATAAATTAAAAATGAGCGGAGGGGGGAGGATCACAAATGTGTGATTTTCTCGTCTCAATATGTCGTAATAAGAAAGAAACATAGTAATTATGCACTTACATTGAGGAGGAGGCGCAACAAGATAGAAAAAAACAAGTGTGCTTTAGACCACACAACTGAAGTTAGAAATGAAAGAAAATTCTCGAGCATGCATGGACTATGAGAGAAAGAAGGAAAAAAAATGTGCGCGCGCACCTCTCGGTTCGCCTCGTTCACACTTTCGTAACGAAAAACGTTCTCGTCACGCATTTACCAGCTTACTCCCCAAGTCAAGCGTGCGTAAAGAAGTTTTACTTCAATAATAAACCCTCTTCTTTCAGGTCTCACCCTCAAACTGTCCCAACTGGCCATCGAAGGCGACGCCCTAGCCCAGCACCTCTTCGGGCTAGCGGGAGCCGCCCTGGCATCCCACATCGCCGCCCTAGCCGAGAAGGTGAAGGGCCAGAACGGTTCCCGGGACAGTATAAGGGTGGTCTGCGTAGGGTCTGTGTGGAAGAGCTGGCCGATCATGAAGCATAGCGCGTTGAAGCACTTGGCTATGAGACGGGTAAGTTAGTTGACTTACTAAGAAAGTATCAGTGACAGGGGTAATAGGAAGCCTTTGTAGTTTGTAGATATTCTGAATAATAAACTGAATAAGCAAACCTTTTTTATTAGAGACAGTGATTAGTGATTAAAGAGGAAGGAAAAGCGCCATCTAGCGCGTCCAGTAACAAATTACGTTGACGATTATTGTTGTTTGATTATTGACGTTACTAGATGGCGTATGAATTGATCCTTGATCATTGGATAAATTTTTATATTTGCATGTTTCACACACAAAATAAGCCGCTAAAGGAATAAAAAAGATGAAAATGTTTTATTCCTATTACCCCGGTATAATTGCTAGAGTCAATTTATTTTCTCACTTTTTGCCATCAGATTCTGGTACACCGTACACCTATAATACTTCACTTTACATGAAATAATTTCACTTCATAAAAAAACTGATTAACATAATATTTTAAACTTTAGTCATCTTTAACATTATAATTTCAGGTGAAAACCGACTTGGAATTAGTCAGGCTACGGGTTTCAAGTGCTATGGGCGCCGCTTGGCTTGCCGCTAGACACATCGGTTTCGATCTACCTAGAGACGACTCGGCCTTCTGCGAAGTATTCTACAAGTACACTCCAGAAATTAACGGTAAAATAAGCAACGGTAAAGCCGAAAACGGCTTAGCCGAATACCACTGCGGCTGCGAGGATTGGACGCACTTTTAGTAGCTAAGTGTATAAGCGACGGTAAAATCGAGGACTTAGCCGAAAACTACTGGTAAATGGCTGAGTTGGGAATAGAAATGATTGGGACCAATTTATTGTTGTAATACATCACATAATTTCACAGTTTTAGCTATATTTTAAACAAATTGTTGCTATACAACCCTCACTTATAAAAGGTATGAATACAGACATCAGTAAGGCGCGCCGCATACGTCACACTTTTTGTGTGATCGAGTCCGCGGCTTACATACAGTCTGATGGCGCGCGCCAGACTGTATGTAAGCCGCAGACACGATCACATAAAAAGTGTGACGTCTGATTGTTACACAGTCAATGTTTTAAGTACCTTTGACTGATCTACATTTGAAACGTAATAAAAGACAAGGAGAATACATTTTATATCTATAACGTCTGCATACAATACAGTGAGGATATTTTTATCGGTAAATAAATAGCAGTTTTTTGATTTTTATTTTATCTGTAATAGGGAATATATCATAAATGTCGAAGCAGGGGGCGCTACTAATACAGTACAGTAAAGGTGAACGCAGATCTGGCCGCACCGCACGCACCGCAGTCGCCGCATTTCGAATTCTTCATGAATGTAGAAGTTGCGAAGACCGCGGTGCGGGTAGGTATGCGAGCTTGCCTATAACTTCATATATTCGAAATGCGGCGACTGCGGTGCGTGCGGTGCGGCCAGATCTGCGTTCACCTTTTATAATCCGATTAAAATACGACTTGTTGCCAACATCATATCAGAATATTAACAGAAACGTTGTCGAACGTCGAACAAAACTTTTTGGTTATTGTCTGTGCTGGTTCTGCCTCTAGCGTTAAAACATTGCAGTAATATATTATCCTATTATACAATTTTGTACCTCTTTATATTGTAGGGACCTTTGGAAAATATGTATAGTATTCTTGTTTTGATAATTTTACTATCATTAAATGATAAGAAGGATTAGTAGGTATATCAGAAAGGACAATAACTTCTATTGTTTCGATGTTTGCAGCCTGTCATAAAACGTTTATTTTACATTAAATTATCATTTTATTTGTATGCACTTTCCGACAGCTTGCAATTATTTAATATTAAATATTGTATGAAGGTTTCAATATGATCATGTTGGTAACGGCAAATAAATAGCTGTACAATTATATTATAATATCTCCTTGATAGTAAAACGCGTTACATAATAAATAAACTTTTCAATGTTTCGGTTTTCAAGCGACACGAACGTATAAAACATAGCTTATTGCATCAATTATTGTCTATTGCGAAAATGTTATATTATAAAAAAAATATTTGTTTAAGCTGCGTTTAATTTAAAAGCTAAGTTTCCATCAAAGATCTGACAATATGAGTATGCTTACTCACTAAAAGTCGTATATGTTTTTAGAATATTATGTTTTATAGTATTTGATAAAGATGCGGACACATCACACAACATAGATTAGGTACTTATATAAGTTTGTACCTAATCTACGTTAATTAAAGATTCTTTTATAAAATTGAAATTATTTTAAGAATTATTTAGTAAAAAGGTAATAATCACCATCTCTTATCGAGGTATAAAGTAAAAAGTTTCCAGCAAACAAAGAACTTAAATAATAATTTGAGACTAGTACTGACTGAAGTAGCTCTAGTTAGCATTACAAGAGAGTGAAATTAGTTCTCAATTCTCATTTCATTTTTTTTCATCCGCTTTGTTTGAAATTTACACTACACTAGCGCCATCTATTGTTTATTTTTAGCAAACACTCCAATCCTAGAGATGGTTCATAGTATTTACCTTAACACCCCATACTTTAAAAATATACATTATAAATATGAGCATTTAAGCTGTAATTTTAATTTTTATGTCTAATTACACTCTAGTCTTATTATGTTCTGATTTGATTTATTTATCGAAATTTTACAAACCATTAAATGGTGTGTGTATAAAATGCTTGACAAGGCAATGTGTTTAATATTCGTGGTCAAAGCTCGCTTCCACCACAGAAATCAAAATACCTTTAGTTTTACCATTTATTCTTATTAATAATAACTTTTATGCAGCGTAATCAATTCAAATTCAAAAGTCGCTGTCTTTATCATGTGACTTTTCCAACGTGCCAGACTTAGACAAGATCTTGTGTTTGCTATGTAAATAGTGTTATTACTTATTAGAAAGGCGTCAATTATTATTATTGGAACTAACATTTTTATATTATAATTAGCTGATATAAAATAGTTCCTATAATACCTTACACTTTAAAGTTAAACAACATGTAAACTTCCGTTTAGCTATAATAATCATTATGAATAAGTAATATCTTTGCTATAGAATATAGATCATACTAGTAACAAGACCAATGTGTTAATAGTGCTCGGTAATATTTTAAATGGAAGGATTATAATATGAAATCTTAAAACGCCGACTTACCGATCACTATTAACAACATGGCCGCTCTGTACATAGTTTTAAGTTTTAATTATTATATTATCCATACAAATAAATATACAGTTATTCGAGATTTTTTTGTGTTTATCTCACGTTCTGCAAGAAATAGCCAAAGAAGATGGTTAAATATTAGCGGAAGCCTTCGTATAGTTGTTGGTTTGTGTTTATGTAATTAACTAAATAATAGAAACCTTTTAAAGTCACTATGTAGGAACCTATTTCTGAATGCTTAATTTAAAACTTACGGGTAAACGAACAAAATTTTAAACGTACTGACAAAATATAATATTGATGGAGAGCATAAACTTATAATATACTGTCGTAATGGAGAGTAATAATTAGTACCTATATATTATTTATTTTCATAATATTTTTACCTACTTTTACACAAAAATAATGATGGTACTTAGAAATTAACTCAAAATAAATAAGCAACTGGTGTACATTAATAATGTCGTTTATAACTAATACGATTCAAAATATTATATTGATTGAATAAGAACATGGCTAATATTAAAAAAAATTAATCGATAAAATCTTTTAGCGGCTATTTTTTAGCATTATCGGATGGTCCCTCACATTATAAGTATACGGTCCCTCACTAGTTTTGACATCTACAAACTGTCAAGTCGCCATTTCTATTTCCCTGTCAAACGGATGTCAAAACTCAAATGTCATTTTCAGTTTGTAAATTGCAAAAATGTCAGCTGTCCGGAGTGTTTATAAATTTTTATCAAGTAAAAACATTTTCAATGCAAATTCTAGAAGTTTGTCCCGGTTGGCACAGTTTAGAGAACACTATAACAATCATAGAGAGTCCAAGAACAACTATATTTTCGGCGGCATCTTGGTCGCTACTGGTGTGATAGGTTATGCCAGCTATAGAAGTAGGCTTGAAGCGGCTACTCCGATCAATTTGAAAGGCAGAAGAGAGAAATTTAACTTCATAGCTGATGTGGTAGCGGTCGCCGCGCCGGCAGTAGTGTATATAGAGATAAAAGACTCCAGAAGAATAAATTTACTAACCGGAGAAGCGGTGACACTTTCAAACGGTTCTGGTTTCATTGTGGATCCAGATGGTTTGATTTTAACCAACGCTCATGTGGTTGTGAACAAACCAAATGCGGCTATACAGGTTAAGCTTATGGTAAGTGACTTGTCTATGTTGAAATTGTTACTTGACTTGCATCAGCTGTAAGAGTAAACAAGTAACAGCTGTTTAGAAGTGAGTAGGAGATTACTAATTTTTGTTGTTAGTGGCGGCCGAAAAGGAAGATCTTCCGACCGAGAGAGATAGCATGCTCGATCAGGTCGAAGCCCACTGACGTCATTTCAGACGTTGTATATATCTTGCCGTTCTCCGAAACTTCGATAGCGCGATGTAGGATTGTTAGGCGAATTGTGGGTACCGCCACACTCAAAATTAATTTTATACAGTTTTTTCTTCACTGCTAAAAGTTTAGGGTAGTTAAATTGCTTTATAAGTTACTTTCTTTTGAATATAAAGAATGATTTAAATGGTACAGGATATCGGAATAAGCATTGCAAGGAAATAATTATAGGGAAGACTTATTTACTTCTAATCTACTGTGGATGTGTACAATCCTTTTCCCAAATCATACTTCACTTAAATTTATTGTTTTTATACTTAGCAATAAAGTTTTAATAAAGAAATTGAACGGAGAATAAAGATAACTTGGAACAAATACTGGTCAATGAAGGAACTGTTCAAAGGAAAAATACCAATAAAACTAAAAGCCAAAGCCACAACATCTGCCTAACACCTTGCTTAACATATGGAAGTCAAACCTGGTCATTGAAAAAATCACATATAAACAGAACAAAGTCCTGTCAAAGAGGTATTGAAAGAAGCTTTATGGGTATAAAACTTAGAGATAAGATTAAGAGCACAATCATCAGGAAAAAAACAAAGGCCAGAGATGCCGTTAAACAAATACTATCCATGAAATGGAAATGGGCAGGCCATATTCAAAGAACCACAGATGAGAGATGGACACAGACTGTGACTAACTGGAGCCCTATATACAAAACCAGAAGGCGTGGTAGGCCAGCCAAAAGATGTCGTCTTTCCAGACAACATCTTAGAAGTAGCTGGAGTCCTATGGGACTGGCTAGAGACAGGAAAAAATGGCAAAATTTGGAGGAGGCTTTTACCGCCAAAGGCGGTCCTTATGTAGATTAAAATATATATAAGAAGAAAAAGTAAATAAATAGAGAAAAAGTGTAATAAGGAAAATGAAAGCTTAAAAAAAAAGTTTTAATAGTTAGCTATATACAATTTTCATGCATTATTCTTTTATAAATCTTTATTATAGACATCTATTGACTTAAAATAATGCCTTAACAATTCCAGGATGGCTCCACACACGAGGCTTTTGTGGAGAGCTCCGACCAGGTGTCAGACTTGGCGACATTACGGATACCCGTCAGGAACCTGCCCACTGTCAAACTGGGGTCTTCCGCTGACTTGAAGCCTGGCGAGTGGGTTTGTATTATATTTGTAAAATGTAGTTGTTTAGCTGTTGTTTATAAATTTCTTTAAATAACAATATAGTATGTGTTAAAACCTACACATATACTTAGGGCATAATATGCTTCAGTGTAGACATTTGGCAGCAGCATTTTTAAGATTATGTTACCAAAATATCTATAGTTCATTTGAATACCTTAAACACATTAAATAATATTATTTTTATGGCTGCTGCCTGCTTATGACATAGATTGCACCATTAATTTCTCAACACATTCAAATATATTATAAAAACAGATTTAGTATTTTCTGTATGATAATGATCAATTTTAAAAATAATTCTAACGCAATGAACATTGTATAAATTATGTAATGCCAGATACAACCCTACATATTTTATTTCCATTGCAGGTAGTAGCGATGGGTAGTCCACTCTCCCTCAGCAACACAGTCACAGCTGGTGTCGTCAGCTCCACACAGAGAGGGAGCCAAGAGTTGGGGCTACATGGTAAACTTATTTACTTTTCTATTCTAAATAATCCCAATTTTCCAATAAGTTAGAAAAGTGGCGAGACAATAATATTGTCCTTGTTTTGTACATATTTTGTGTACTTGTAAGACATTTTCGTGAAACAAATCTAAAGTGCTGATCCAATTATAAATTAAAATGGCTGAGATATCAATAGATTTATAGTGGCATGTGATTTGTGTAGTCTGATCAACGTCAAATTGAAATCTATAATACAACATGTTATTAAAGTCCATAGTTTAGCATTGGTAATTTCGTTAAAATAAAATAGACAATATTGAGTTTATTGTTAGTGTTTTTTAATTTTCAGGCAAAGACATGGTGTACATACAGACAGATGCCCCTATAACATTTGGCAACAGTGGTGGTCCACTGGTAAATCTAGACGGGGAAGCGATAGGCATCAACAGTATGAAGGTTGTACCGGGCATATCCTTCGCCATACCTATTGATTATGTCAAGGAGTTTTTGAAGAAAGGTAAACCTTTAATTACCTTTTTTTGTATAAGTGATACTATTATAGGATGTATAGGTGCTCCTTTCCCTATATTAGTAGCACTAAAAGAGTAGTACTAGTAGAGTACTTTTATTTTTGTAGGGTATTTCATGATGTTTGGGTATTTCTCAAAGAAACATAGAAGTCTAAAGTAGGCTGTTTCAGTGCTGCTGTTTTTACGATAAACTGTACAACCCTTTTTCTATTTTTTATAGTTCTCTGTTTTATCACTTCTTTATGTTTCACGCTTTTTTGAGTTTAAGTAATATCAACAACAGAAACCTTAGCGGGCCCCTGGACGATCAATTTTATTGTGCAATATCACGAATTGGGCAATATTATTGACGGTCTAGGGTTAATATTGAATGCGCCCGCCTTTCAATCTTATTGTCAAATAAATTGTTCATATTATTCAATATTTTTGCACAATAAAATTGATCGTCTAGGACTCTAGGGCAAGGCTGCTCATCCTTTTTTACAGTGGGGCCAAACGGTGGATTCCGATTTCCGACATTTATAACGGGCCATTAACATAGGCTTAATCTATACTAATATTATAATATTATAATTGGGAAGAGTTTGTTTGTTTGTTTGTTTGAACGCGCTAATCTCAGGAAGTACTGGTCCGATTGGAAAAATTCTTTCAGTGTTAGATAGCCTATTTATCGAGGAATGCTATATGCTAAGTATATTTTAACACGCTAAAACTAACAACACAAAGAAATAGAGGAAAATGTGGAAAAAACGGGGTGAAATAATTTGAAAGGGCTTATTTGAACGAGATAATCTCAGGAACTTTTGGTCCGATTTGAAAAAATCTTCCAGTGTTAGATAGCCTATTTATAGAGGAAGGCTATAGAGTATAGACTATATTTTATTACGCTAAGACTAATAGGAGCGAAGAAATAGAGGACAATGTGAAAAAACGGAGGAAATTTTATGAATTATTTATAGGTAGAAGAACTACTGGAGAATTTTTTATGTTATTTGGCAAAACATGAAGAATAGACCACGTGAAGGGATATAGGCTATTTTTTTGCGAACAAATGTACGGTTCCGTGAAATTCCTAAATAATGCGGGCGAAGCCGCGCGGAACATCTAGTAACTTATGAGCATCAACAACATCTTTAAATTATAAACTTTAAAGTACTTATTACATCCTTTAATCCTTAAATTCTGCATAATCGCAATTTCGCGAGGTAGAATTTCAAAAACTCCATATAACTTTATGTAGATATAATTTTTATCACAATATGTCATTTAGACTTGTCAGACGCTTGGTGACTTTACTGACTATCGTGCAAGCGATAGCGCAATGTAGCGGCCCGACAGCGACATCTAGTAGTGTACCACTGTAAACTTAGGCTTAAAATCCAGGGACTTATTTAGTCAGGTCTTCAACTTTATGTCCTAGCCTTATAAGCCACATCCGTCTAAACCGTATCGTCGCCGATCTTGCTAGTACTTCCACCTGGATGTAACGGTTAGCCATTGCTGTACAATTCATACTAATATAATATTATAAATGCGACAGCCTGTCTGTCTGTTACATCTTCACGCCCAAACCGCTAAACCGATTTTGTTGAAAGGTACTTACCGGAAAGCAATCCGTAGGAAGATTAGGTGGAAAGATACTTTGAGTCCTGGGAAAATATTTTTTTTTTTATCCTGGTAAAATTTACAGTTATAAAAAATATGGCGCAATAAACGGTTTTTGGCGCAACGGGATTGCGGGCGTCATCTAGTTAAATATAATTAACAATACCAATCAAACTTCAATGGGTTGTTTATGCATAAATTTATTTTCTGATAATAATGAGATTTTTGCAGTTGTATGTCTTTTAACAATTTATTTATGTTGGGTGATAAATCTGATGTTGACAGTAGCAACAAGTCAGGAATATTATGTTTCTCAGTTAGGAAAGGATTTATGAAAATTTGTATGTTATCCTTCGCGGCAGCCAATTAGGCGGGATTTCTCAGTTTGGCGGGATATTCAAAACTTCCATGTGCGGGCCATTTAAAATTCTTTCGCGGGCCATAATGTGACCCGCGGGCCTGGGGTTGAGCAGCCTTGGTCTAGGGGCCCACTTAGACGCATGATTTTTGTCTTCGTATTGTAAACGATGAATGATGATGAAGAAAAAAAAAACTTTATTTAAGTAGGTATGATTTTTTATTTAATTTTCATCAAATTTTCAGCATCAAAAACCCAACCCGTATCAAAGAGGTATCTCGGTATCACCATGCTGTCCCTCACACCGCACATGCTCATGGAGCTCAAGATGAGGAACCCGGAGATGTCTGACGTCCAGCACGGGATTCTGGTGTGGAAGGTCATTGTGGGATCACCCGCGTACAAGTGAGTGACTTGTACTTATATTACTACCTAGTACCTAGATATTGTTTGCAGTTTCTCGCTATTGTACCGAAATTGGTTTATCGTGCTGGAACCGTACATTTTTGCGAGTAAAATGAAAATAAAAGGACAATAGCCTTTTCTGGAGGTGAAATAGTATCTACATGTTATGTTAACAAAATTAGTTCAGTGCTTAAAACATTACAGACATACAAAGACACGCTGTCGCATTCATAGCGTAAGTTTGGATAATTACGAAAATAACAATAAAGTTTTAGTTACAAAATGTTTTGTCCTCTGTTTAGTCACTTTTCTAACATCAGGCAAGGGAAAAACATTGTATACTAAACTGTAACTTCATTATAAATTCTATATTTATCCATAATTATTTTACAAGTAAGTGTGAAAATATCTTGTCTACCCATCTGTCTGTCTGAAGCCTGAACCATTGAGCAGATTTCAATTAAATGCTATGACGTCTCCATACATAATGTAGACTTTATGTTAGTAAGAAAACAAATATCTTACGTGAATTTTTTTTTCAGTGCCGGTCTACAACCAGGTGATATAGTGACAACTATAAACGGCGCGCCAGTATACAGCGCGGGGGACATATATGCGGCATTAGAGTCGACGAAAGGCAAGCTAATATTCGGTATCACTAGAGGCAACGTCAAAACCAACATCATAATAACTCCAGAACAACACTAGCTGTAGAATGGTCTAGGAAAGTAAGAATATAAGAGCATTATATTAGAATCAAACCCTGTTTTCCAATTACAGCACTTGAGCGTGTTATGCTTAGCGTTGAAAGTTTATACTACAGCAACGCTTCGCACAATCAAGAACTCTAAAACAAACTTATTTACTTTACAATTAAGCAAAAAAGTGACATACTTATTTATAGTCACTAATTCAATAAAATAATACGGGCGATATACATTATATAATATGGCAAAGAAACGTTTGCCGGGACAGCTAGTATAATATATTTTGTTACATAGTGAAGCTTGACGCACGTGCGTAGTCTCTCCGTGCGCCGCGGTGGAATGGAGCCCTGAGGCCAGAATGTTTTGTGCAGAAACAGTTTTGTGCCTCAATTCGCCGTTTGGTCTTTAGGGCAGTTTAAAAAATCGACGCTGATTATATGTTATCTGTTGCATTTTTGTAAATCTCCTACCGACTGCATCTGTGTGTACATGTTTTTTTTTTTAATATTTTTAATAGACCACGAATTTTTGCCTAGATCTTGCTTTGTTAAACTTAGGTACTTAATTTTTAATAATAGTTGATAATATGAACATTGACTGAATAAAAAATGTCTAATATCTGTTGTTAAATGAATGTTTGCTAAGGGTTGCTTTTTACGAACATACCTGTTGTATGATATAACTGTTGTAATAAAAATCTGTACGTAACTTTTTGACTTTATTTATTACTTGATGTTGCCGGCAAGTTACGCAGAGAAATTCTTTAAAACAGTTTTCCATATTATTACAATGACAAAAATATAATATACAGATCTCTCTCTTTATTTGAAATGATTTAGTATCTATATTCGACAAGCAGTTTTTGTTTCTGGTATAACAGCATTTATTTCATAAAAAAATTCCTCACATTTTTATGTAAATATATAATTTTATTTTAATTAGACGATTTAAATTCGCATGTCGTTTTATTCGCGATACCTATCTTAAAACCATTTAAAACACTATCAAATATCATTTAAAAAAATCTTACAACAATCAATTTTAGAAACCAATTTCTAAACCACCTTGCTTTCCTGTGTAAATACTCCCAGAGATTATTTTTTATCAAACTTGACCACCATTGAGTTTATTTTTTGCTGTCTCACCTCTTGCTGTTTCTGTGTTCCTAGTACAATAAAAATAAATTTTGCGGGTAGTTGAACGCTCCCAAGATACTGCATTATATTTTCCTACCTGCATTATATTTTTTTAACAAACTACCCACTTATAAGATTTTTTATCGTAGTATCGAATCTCTTTGCTGTTTCTGTGTTCCTAGTACTTTTTGACATTTTTGAAGTTATGATCAGTGATTTTTCTGGGTAATAATTATTTTAATGGTAGGAGCGTTTAACTACCCGCAAAGTATTTGTTTACCTACCCACATAGATTTTTTTCGTGGTTCCACCTCTTGGCTGTCTGTAATCCTAGTACAACAAAATACTTTGCGGGTAGTTAAACGCTTGACTACCCGCAAAACATTTTTACAAACTACCCACATAAAAGATTTTTTTGTAGTTATCACCTCTTTGCTGTTTCTGTGTTCCTAGTACTTTTAGTATTTTTTTGTTCAGTAATTTGTCTGTGTAAAGCCCGTCACAGACCTAGCTATAATATATATCAATATGTTTATAGCTAGGCATATTAATATATATTTTCTATACTAATTTTTGCGTGACCACACACTCAGCTATAATACATATTTCTGTGACATGTGGATTTAGTATAGAATAATATGCCTTGCTATAAATATATTAATATATATTGTAGAAGTCTGTGACAGGCTTTATTATTATTTTGATGGTAGGAGAGTTTGACTACCCGCAGTGTTTTTTTAACAAACTACCCACTTAGGATTTTTTGTAGGCCCACCTCTTGGCTGTTTCTGTGTTTCTGGCAGGGGCGTGCACAAGATTTTGACACTGGTAATGCAGCGATATCGGTTCAGTAGTTTTGGTGTGAAAGCAAAACAGACAGACAAATGGACAAAAAGAGATATTTTCGCATAAATTATAATAATAGTGTGGATATACATTGAAAACTGTTTTCTAAACTAATTAGTATAATTACGTTGTGTTATGAAGAAATAAAAAAAACACCATCTGTTGTCACGCGTTGGAACTACAATGAGAGTTTATTTCGTCGATGTTTCCATCCATGAATTATACCAATTACCATACAACATAATATTGTGCGCTAAGCTAAAATAAATAAAAACGCCATCTATTGTTACGTATTAGAAATACAATGGGAATTTATTTTCATCGATATTTCCATGGAAATTAGATAATATATCATTGCCTCATCAAAATGTAGCCTATGGCTCTCTCAGGCTCTAGACTAACTGTGTTCAAAATTTTATTACAATCGGTTTATTAGTTTTGGCGTGAAACAAAAAACACAAAAAATTTTTATATCTAGTATATTTTAAGTACTCACCTAATCAGCTTAACTTTTTTCTTTTCACGTCATAATCAAGGTTCCAGTTACTTGAGATCCGATCCATAATACGATGTAAATAAATGCAAAATTTCGGCCACCACAAATTATCTTATCCAAGTGAGTGATACTTTATGAATGTACGCAATTATTAATGTTAAACTGTTAAATATTATACAAACTTTCGAATATTAAAATCTAAAATATTCTTAGAAAACTATAAAACCAAAAATAATAATATAATATAGTAACAGTGCTCGATCACATGAAAAAAGCAAATGGCCTCCCAAAACACTAAAAATTTCAGCTATGTAAAATGTAAACTAATATTATAAACCTCACAAAACAAAAATGCAGAATGTACATATTATACGTAATTAGTTAGATTAATTGCGTCTATTCATTTTACTCGAATTATATCCGATTGGTCACGACTATTCACGAGTAGTTCCGATCGCCGTCAGCATGGCGCGGGCGCCCGCGCCGGCCGCGGCGCCAGTGATGCCAACTGTTCAAAAATTTCCTCAACCAGAACTCCCGAACTATTATTTAAATTCATTATTTATTACTTGGGGTACTTTCCACTGAGAGATCAAAACGCTGAAAATACTACTTCAGCCGACCGCAATTATTGTGTTTGCGGCAAAAACGTCACTCATGATGTCATTATTTATATAAAAACAGTAACAAAAACCAAATAAATATACATTTTTGCTTAAAAAATTTCACGCCCATGAATATAATATAATATATTTACTCCCTAAAATACGCACTATATATTTAATTTTTCCCTATTAAAAGTGGGATATCCCCATAGTTGGCAACACTGCTGGTGTCTGCCGCAGAGCTTGCAGTACATAATCGCATTCGATATTCATGGTTGTGTGCGTTTTCGGCTGTGCACGAACACACTCACACATACGCGCAAGGCAGGCACCTCAACACTGAACCTATCTTGACCTCTCGTGAACCCGTTCGCGCGTGTACCTGATTACATGTTGCTATTTTATAAATTGAGGCGTATATTTATTTTTTTACTATATTTTTTACTATTATTATTAAAAAATTAACGTCATGAGTAATTTAAAAAGTACGAAAGTTAAATTAAAAAATATATGTTATCTGTGAATGGCAAGCACTGCCTTTTTGCCTATAAAGACAGCACGCCCATTGTTTCTGGTACATTTAGTATTTTTTTGCAATTATGCCCAGTCATTCTTGACTATTTTTAACAAACTACCTACAATCCACATATAATATTTTTTTTGTATTATCAATTCTTTGCTGTTTTTTATGTTCCTAGTACTTACTTTTAATATTTTTAAATATAATAAAACCACAGAATATGCGATAACATCATATTTTATTATAATTTATAACACCTATGATATTAATTTATATACATCCATTACATAAAACGAGTATATTATAATAATTTCATGATCTTTCATATAACGGTGGTAATAACCTTAGCCACAGTGATTATACATTTGATAAGAAACGTTGGGAAGAGCTTTGAGTCAACAATAAAATTGATTCATAAAAATAGCTGTCTAAAAAGTATTTATCATTGTCAATGTACATCTTGCTAGTGAAAATATACAATATATTGTCGTTATCTGATACGTTGAAAAACCGTTTGACAGACAGAGACAAACATAGCTTATTTACTGTTTACGTACCATTTTAGGGGATATTGTTTAGTTCTAGCAAATAAGGCACAGAAAAGCGACATCTAGATTTCTGGCCAAGACAAACATTAGTTTCTCGTAAACGATACTAGATGGCGATGTTATTATGAAGCCACAGTACATTTTTATCTTACAATAGAAATAATGCATTTTTAAACATTATTGCCTAGTAATAAGTTCGAAAAATGGTAAAAGGTATAAGAAATCATTGTATCCTACGCTCAAAACTACCATGGTAACTATATCTACCAACGTTTTTGAGTTTGAATTGCATGGAATGTCTTCACTATGGCTTCTTTTGTATTTAATGCTACGTTTTGATGCTTGCCGAGCCACCGCAAACCTCCATAAGCCGGAGCGTGAAAACAGGTGAAATGGCTTGGCTTCCGTGAGCTTGCGGACGCTTGTATACGATCGGGAGTAGTGTCGGTTTTTCGACAGAGATCAAAGGGCATGTACGTAATACACTGACGCGTTCACGAGCGTGAAAACGACTTACAAATGCAAAGATTAGTGGAGGCTTGTGGCTTGTGGAGGCTTGCGGTGGCTTGCGGTGGCTCGGCAAGCATCAAAACGTAGCATAAAACCTATAAAATTATTTGGTAACACTCAAAAAGCAACTACGAAAAGGTATCAGTAATTTTCTATTATTTAAACATAATCCGTGTGCATTGTTACACATTCCCTGATTTTATATAAAAACATTTTTACTATATTATTATAATTTGTGCGCAGTGCGACTTATTTCTTTACCAATGCAGTCTATAATTACTATCTATTTTATGGAAACAGCGTGACGCGTCGATGCATTTTTATCAATTCAAATTTAGAACTATCAATTCAATGTGTATCGTCTTGTGTAGTAAATAAATTTTAGTTTTGAATACGCATTAAAAATGCATTCCATCGACGCGTCACATTGTTATGTGATCTGAGCTTAACGATAGTGTAATTGACGAATTATTATGAACTAATAAATAATTTACAACTTAGACTAAAATAATGACACATTAAAATACTTTGGGGATAATGGCATCAATTTCTCGATATCACAAACATTACATTTATACTACAATTATCATTTCAAGCGTAAAATAAACATTATTGCCACATTTTGTTATCTATTTAATACTGGATGACCAAAACTCGTATATATTTTTTCTTTTAATTTAAAAAATGAAATAATAAAAGCTGTCAGCTTCTTATTTTGAAGCTGTAAATAATAGATCAAAAGAATGCCACTTAACTTTGGTAAGTCTTTAAAAAACTCTGCTCAAAATTTGTTTTTCAAATGATTGAGTATTTTTACAAATCATAAAGAAGGCACTAAATATTTTAATACTAGTTGTTATAGTTGATTTCTAAATATCATTTTAAGTATCCATTTAAAACTATTAATATAATATCAACATCCATACTTTGAAATGATCCTGAATTTTTATTATCACCTAAATTATTGCTTTACATAATATTTTCTTAAACTTTATTGTATATTGTTTATTTCCTAATTCCTATACAATACTATATTTTAACACTCTTAGGGTGTGTATATTTGTGCGTAGTGCATTGGAAGAACTATAAAATTAAAACATAAGCGGATAAGTAACATTAGGCATAACTCATTCTTTCCCTTATAATAATTTGAACAAACTGTAACCTACCTACTTCATCATCTGGCTACTTATTTGGATATAAAATCGTCATGCTTTTGTTTCAAATTATTTACCCGGTCCGAAGCCTTCATTTATGCAAAAAAAATAATCAAATTGTTACTTTATCCACTTACGTCTTCAAATATGAATTTTGTTTCAATTATTTTTGAATTTAATGTGAACAAAACCGTAGACAACTTAAATTAGTAACCGCGCAATAAAAATGTAATGGCACATTCATTTTCTCGAGTATAATCATTTGTTTACATTAAAATCAAAATGAATTTAAACAGAATACAGTTTCTTATTTAAGCCTCTCTAGAATATGGAAGACAATATTATAGTAAAAATATTGCTTTTACGTATGTAAAGTTTGCTAATGGCCGCAATCAGAGTGTATTTAAATGATTATTTAACATTAATTTAATTAGAAGTTTGACAGAAAAGGTATAACATACATGTCAAAATCGTAATTAAATTAAAACAATAATGATTGTCAGTGCGGCGCTAAGGTCGGTAATCAACGTTTTTAAGGAAAAATCTAATGTTGCATAAGAACATTGATTCCCGAAGGTTTTTTGAAACGTGAATTCACTTTACACGATACAACTCTTATAAACTAAAAATACTTATAAATGTCTATGTCTTTATAATATCAAACATTGCAATCCTATATTATAATTATTACGTTCAAATAAATCGCAACCACCTTTATATCTTTCGGAATTGGTCATTTATAAAATAAATCTATTGCAAAACTATTAATTGGTCCGAGGAATCATAAAGTGGTTACGCTGCAACAAGACTCAAATTGATTTTACGTGAACAAAAGAAACAGATTTAATATTATACCCGTCACATTCACGCGTTAAGAAGCTTATTTAACTAAGAGTATTTATAGTTTTATACAAGGTGTATGGTAAAACGTATGTGCATGGTGTAAATATAAAACGGTAACTAACTTAATGGTTGTTATCGAGTCATTGTTTTAATATCGATTAATATTGAATCGATATTTTGAATCGAGCCTAGCGACACAGAAAATATCGTAAAACTTTTACTCGCTTTCTAGTACAAATACTTAAGTATTTCCTTATCATTATTCTGTTACATTGGAACTACGCTCGATTGACAAGCACAAAACACTGTTTATCGTCTACAGACTACGATTGTCGTAAGTGCGTAATCATTGACATCTCAAAATAGATCGAGAAGTCTGCTCTTCATATTATTATTATTTTTATTTCATTATACATAAGGTAAAACACCAAATTATTGTCACATTAAGAGTTCATACCAGAAAATACTATTGACAATTTCTAGTATTATCAAAAATCTTCTATGGTATTAATAGTAATATAATAACTGCTAACGATTTGTATTAATTGCATGACCGCAGCGTTTTTTCGATATAAAGTTCATACTAGAACACCTATTGGCATTCCTTGTATCTTCAAACAAATATCTATAGTACCAATAATATTACTGCCAACTATGGTAAGACCGTTTTCTTACGACGAATTCACCTGATTCCTCTTCTTAGGTGGAGGCGTGGGCGCTCTTTCGTTGTTACTGTTCATAGGTCGTCTATGTAGATAGCTAGTTCTCGGCGTAAGCACTAGGTCGTAGCTGTGCCTAGCTGGGAGTGTAGGCTGGTCTTCTTCTACGGAGCGTTGGGATTGTTTTAGAGGTAACGGTGGGGGCTCTTCGTCGTCTTGGTTGGAGTCTGTAGTGCCTGAAAGTTATGAGTTAGAGATAATAAATATAACGTTTTGTAACGTAATATTATCATATTTTTGCATAAATTATTTTTATGCAAAAAAATGATAGTTTTGACATAAAGTTGTTTACAATATCGTACGTACAACCCCATATAGCGCCGAACGCAAGCACTCGAATCTCTCAATTAAAGAATAGTACATTACGCACCAAGGGAGGAAAATAAGAAATGTCTGAGATGAAATGGCCCGGTCTAATTAGACGCAAAAAATCGTAATCTCGGAATAATTCGCTTAGAGCTGAAAATTGGTAGAGACGTTAAAAACACCATTACAAATAACACCTCAAAAGTCCCTGGTGATCCTCCATGTGAAATTTTTTTTATTCAAGGTCAAAGGTATGAAAATGAAGTTTTTCCTGTTTCTTATCCAAACTGTACATTTTATCACAAAAATAGGTAGGGCAAGAGTGTAGATCATAGAATTCTCTACAAAAAATATTCAGTATTTAACGTCTCTACCAATTTTCAGCTCTATGCGAATTATTCCGAGGTCGAATGTTTAATTTTCCTGGGTTAATATTATAGTTATATTCCTAATGTAAGATATAATACTTTATTTATTGTACCTAGCGAATCTCTATTAGACGGTGGTTCCGAGTTGGTGATGAAGCTCGTTCGCTGCGACAGTCTTCTGTCCCTTTCTACTTCTGAACGCGGCGGCCGCTCTGTCACCAGCTGAAATTACAGTTTACGCATTAGATTATATTAAGAACTAGCTGTTGCCCGCAACTTCGTCCGCGTGAATGAATGTTATTATAATAGAGAAAATTTAACACCCATCTACGACTATGTTATTTAGATCTATATTACACACGAAATTTTAAAACAGTCGCCCTTTTGTTTTATGACGGTCGTTGGTTGCTGCCGCAGCACGCTCGCTGCGCTCGCACGGCTCCCTCTGTGTTGTGGTCTTTATGGCTGGTTTACACGTATTAAGTAGATAAGTAGTTAACTAAATTTTAACTTAATTTTAAGTTACTTAGTTGCGTGTAAACAGACAATTTAGTAGCAAGTAGTAAGTTAAAATTTAGTAGCACTAAATTTTAACTTGTAACTTGCTACTATATCTAATTTACCCGGTCGAAGCCGCGCGGAACGTCTTATAAGGAATCAGGGTTACGCTCAGCAACTGAACCTTCGCAGCCCTATACCCTGGGATATGCCTTAGTGCAAATCTTACTTTTGGTGGCATGTTTTGTTAACCGATTCGTTGCCACCTTCATTTTCACGAATTCTTACCACAGGCCAAGCAGTTTGACTTTGTTCGATGACGCGCCATAAGCGTCATCGGACCTGCTAAACGATGACGCCCCACGTGCGGCATTGGCCACTGGTTGTGTTTTATGCAGATTTCGACAACGGAATTGTAATTAATTTAGTTTTAACTTGTTTTTTAACGATCCTTGTATGCCGCGCCTGGCGCGTCATCGGCCTCACTAAATCTTTTTAAATGACGCGCTGGGCGCGGGAGTGGCCACGAATCGGTTAATTTTACTTAAAAAAGTGAAAATTACTGTAATGTTTTTGTTGTAAGGGAGTTCCGTCGATACCTCTCGATCCCGAAAAATCAATATCAAGTCACCGTTTTTGTAAACAGGGCATCAAATTTGGGTTAACAATTTAAACAACAAAAAAATAATTTTGAAAATCTGACCACAAACAGCAAAGTAAACATTAACTCCTCCTTTTTTGGAAGTCAGTTAAAAAAAGTATCTAAGATGTTGACCAGAGATGTACGGTATCAACATGCCAAATGTCACTGAAATCGGTCCAGCGGATTCAGAGATTAGCCTGTACAAACAGACAAACAGACAGAGAAACAAAAATTTCAAAAACAGTTAAAATGTGTTCTACTACTCTTCTAACATGCCCCTGACTCGTTTTTTTTAAGTTTATTTTCAATGTACAAAAATTTTACCTCTACGATTTTATTATAAGTATAAATATAGAATAGTCTATATTTACATAACATTTCATAGAAGTGTATTTTTGAGGTTTAGATAATATTATGACAATCGTGACGGCTTAAAGTAGATATATTTATGAACTACAAGAATTATAATTTTAATTTGAAATTCTAATAATTTTCGTAATGGTTTTAATCAAAACCGGTAATTTATTTAATTAAAAAATGATGGTGTATGTGATGCTACATAACTCCTGTCGCAGCTCCCGCAGGTTGCCGATGTCAGTGGCGAGGCTGTAGTTGTTGTTGTGGTTGCCGAGGACGGGGCTGTTGAGGGCGCCGCTGAACGCGCTGTCTACCGGGTGACACTCACCTCCTGTCGCAGCTCCCGCAGATTGCCGTTGTCTGTGGCGAGGCTGTAGTTGTTGTAGTTGCCGAGGACGGGGCTGTTGAGGGCGCCGCTGAACGCGCTGTCTACCGGGTGACACTCACCTCCTGTCGCAGCTCCCGCAGATTGCCGTTGTCTGTGGCGAGGCTGTAGTTGTTGTAGTTGCCGAGGACGGGGCTGTTGAGGGCGCCGCTGAACGCGCTGTCTACCGGGTGACACTCACCTCCTGTCGCAGCTCCCGCAGATTGCCGTTGTCTGTGGCGAGGCTGTAGTTGTTGTTGTGGTTGCCGAGCACGGGGCTGTTGAGGGCGCCGCTGAACGCGCTGTCTACCGGGTGACACTCACCTCCTGTCGCAGCTCCCGCAGATTGCCGTTGTCTGTGGCGAGGCTGTAGTAGTTGTTGTGGTTGCCGAGGACGGGGCTGTTGAGGGCGCCGCTGAACGCGCTGTCTACCGGGTGACACTCACCTCCTGTCGCAGCTCCCGCAGATTGCCGTTGTCTGTGGCGAGGCTGTAGTAGTTGTTGTGGTTGCCGAGCACGGGGCTGTTGAGGGCGCCGCTGAACGCGCTGTTTACCGGGTGACACTCACCTCCTGTCGCAGCTCCCGCAGATTGCCGTTGTCTGTGGCGAGGCTGTAGTAGTTGTTGTGGTTGCCGAGCACGGGGCTGTTGAGTGCGCCGCTGAACGCGCTGTCTACCGGGTGACACTCACCTCCTGTCGCAGCTCCCGCAGATTGCCGTTGTCTGTGGCGAGGCTGTAGTAGTTGTTGTGGTTGCCGAGCACGGGGCTGTTGAGGGCGCCGCTGAACGCGCTGTCTACCGGGTGACACTCACCTCCTGTCGCAGCTCCCGCAGATTGCCGTTGTCTGTGGCGAGGCTGTAGTAGTTGTTGTGGTTGCCGAGCACGGGGCTGTTGAGGGCGCCGCTGAACGCGCTGTTTACCGGGTGACACTCACCTCCTGTCGCAGCTCCCGCAGATTGCCGTTGTCTGTGGCGAGGCTGTAGTAGTTGTTGTGGTTGCCGAGCACGGGGCTGTTGAGGGCGCCGCTGAACGCGCTGTCTACCGGGTGACACTCACCTCCTGTCGCAGCTCCCGCAGATTGCCGTTGTCTGTGGCGAGGCTGTAGTAGTTGTTGTGGTTGCCGAGCACGGGGCTGTTGAGGGCGCCGCTGAACGCGCTGTTTACCGGGTGACACTCACCTCCTGTCGCAGCTCCCGCAGATTGCCGTTGTCTGTGGCGAGGCTGTAGTAGTTGTTGTGGTTGCCGAGCACGGGGCTGTTGAGTGCGCCGCTGAACGCGCTGTCTACCGGGTGACACTCACCTCCTGTCGCAGCTCCCGCAGATTGCCGTTGTCTGTGGCGAGGCTGTAGTAGTTGTTGTGGTTGCCGAGCACGGGGCTGTTGAGGGCGCCGCTGAACGCGCTGTCTACCGGGTGACACTCACCTCCTGTCGCAGCTCCCGCAGATTGCCGTTGTCTGTGGCGAGGCTGTAGTAGTTGTTGTGGTTGCCGAGCACGGGGCTGTTGAGGGCGCCGCTGAACGCGCTGTTTACCGGGTGACACTCACCTCCTGTCGCAGCTCCCGCAGATTGCCGTTGTCTGTGGCGAGGCTGTAGTAGTTGTTGTGGTTGCCGAGCACGGGGCTGTTGAGGGCGCCGCTGAACGCGCTGTCTACCGGGTGACACTCACCTCCTGTCGCAGCTCCCGCAGATTGCCGTTGTCTGTGGCGAGGCTGTAGTAGTTGTTGTGGTTGCCGAGCACGGGGCTGTTGAGGGCGCCGCTGAACGCGCTGTTTACCGGGTGACACTCACCTCCTGTCGCAGCTCCCGCAGATTGCCGTTGTCTGTGGCGAGGCTGTAGTAGTTGTTGTGGTTGCCGAGCACGGGGCTGTTGAGTGCGCCGCTGAACGCGCTGTCTACCGGGTGACACTCACCTCCTGTCGCAGCTCCCGCAGATTGCCGTTGTCTGTGGCGAGGCTGTAGTAGTTGTTGTGGTTGCCGAGCACGGGGCTGTTGAGGGCGTTGCTGAAAGCGCTGTTGATGGCGCTCGCTATGGGGCTGTGTATGTTGACGTTGACGTGGCCATTGGTAGCTGAAGTATACCATTGGCTCGCGCTGGACTGCGCACTGCCTTCGCTCTGAAACATTTTGTTATAAAATAAGGGGACAAACAAGCAAATGGGTCACCTGATGGAAAACAACTACCATCACCCATGGACACTCACAACATTAGAAAACTTTAGAGTTAGACTTATTAGTTTTATAGATTACTAGCTGTCCCGGCAAACGTTTCTTTGCCATATTAAGTATATAAAGTATTTTTTTTTAAATTTGGTCGAAGCGCTAACTGTCGGACAGACTAAAATTAAAATCCGAATTCGAATATTATTTAAAATTTGACACTGCGATGGCAGCCGACTGTCGGATCCAATGTAAAACATTCCAAAATCAACAACTACTAATAAATTAAAAATTAATTAAAAAAACATTGTCCAGCGGACAAAATTGTGAATCTAAACCATTCCCAGATCCCCTTGAACACACACAAAAAATTTCATCAAAATTGGTCCAGTCGTTTAGGAGGAGTTCAGTCACATACACACGCACACAAGAAATATATATATTAAGATTTGCTTATCTAAAGTTATACCTTTAATATGGTCACTGTTAAGCATTTGTGTCCTACTATTTGTGTATTACCTTTCTACCCCGTTTCTTTCGCGGCGTAAGCGTTCCAGTGCTGCTGTTTCTAAAACAAAAAATATTTTGATAAAACATGTCATAACACAAACAAGCACAAAGTAAAACATCTGTATGTACAGTGCAGATATTTTTGTTAGTTACTACTACATGTACTAAATATTTCCATAATTATTATTAGTACGGGGTAACATTTACAAGTTTTCTCATAATTACCTCGTCCAACTGATGGCGGAGTTCAGCTTGAATTTGGATTTTGGTGTTGACCTGTAGACAATATTACTTTATAATAAATGTTTTATTCTTCACACAACATAGTACATGTTATTTATTAATCAAGAATCATTGTGTGAACTAGAGCCTAAGCTGAGCCTAATATTAACAACTAGTTACTATTTCTTGCCTGTTAACAACCGTATATTGCTTTAGAATAAATACTGCGCTTTTGCGCATTACAAAGTTATGTCAAGTTCTCACATACGGTTTTGCTCGATATTTTTACTTGAAATCGAGTAGTAATCACTGTGTGGACCGCAAAACTGACAGCTCGAAGGCTCGCATCGAGCCGCTCGAAGGATTGATGGAACTGGATCGAGCCGGATTGACGGAATGAAATATGTATATCGATTTAAAATAAAAAATGGTTGCCTGTAAAGTCGGTTTTACGGGCGAAGATTTTACGTGACAACGTGTGGGAGAGAGACGCAAGGCATTCGGCGGGCCTCTCTCTCGTTCGGTGACTCATCGTAACGTTACCGAGCGTTACACTTTTTCATAAGTGACTCCCAGCCGCAACCTAATTTAAGACGTTGTCACGTCAAAAACTATCGAGCAATGCTGAATGTGTGGCCGAAAGCCCGAGCCGCGGGTTTTGCTCGACGTTATTGCTCGATTGAGCAAAACCGTATGTGAGTACTTAGCATTAGGCATACGATGTCACACAAACCATTGGAATCAATTGAAAAACACGTTGACAGTTTTTGCGGTTAAACTAACCGATTGGCGATTTCCTTCCATCACTTTGTCTACCGTACCGTAAGAATAAACCTATCTATGGTGGCCATGGTAAGCCTGTTGGACGCAGTCGGTTAACTCAGAGCCAGTCCACACGGCGCGTTGCGTCGACGCAGCGCTGCCGTTGCGTTGTTTTACATACAAATAACCAAGGAGTTCACACGGCGCGCTGAGTCGTCGCAACGCACGCAGCCCCCGAGACGAAGCGGGAGGGGGTGGTGACGTTAAGAGCCGGTACACATTGGGCGTTTTGAAGCGCGCGTCAGGCGCGTCAAACAGCTGCGCTGCGTCGACGCAACGCGCCGTGTGGACAGGAACAGGACGTTGGAAGTAGTCGGTTAACTCACTCGTTCCCACTGGACACGTCCGACACGCGCTTATTCAGTCGCGGCTCCAAGTCGACGCTGTCGCGGAAGCTGCGCAGCTGCACTTCCGGCGTCTCAGGTTCTATTTCCACTATCGGCTTCTAGAACGAGAAAAGAAGAAACATTAAGACGTATAATATCGCTACGAGATTTCATGTCATTTACTTAGGGGCGGCCTACACATTATTACGTCACACAAAATTATGATTTTTAAGCCCCTCCCTCTATGTTCAGATTTTGTAAAATATCATTAACACATATAGTTACACGTAATATACACGTAATATGCATACGTAATATTTTGATGGACCCTTAACCAATCAACTGTTGAATAGTCAAACTTCTGTCAAAAAAAACCTCAGAATAATACTACTACTACTTAGGGCTTTACTAACCCTTCGTCCGTATCTCTGGTGCACATGCCGTTGTCTGTTCTTGAAACACTCCATGAGATGTGCGTGTAGTTCCCTCTGCGTTGTTCTACTCGCGTGGACTTCTAGACCTGAACAACAGTTGAAGTAGATTAAAATTTAAATAAAAAATGAGCTAAGCAAAACTTGGGTACAGATTTCGATGAATTGTGCGTACAGAGGAATGTGAAATATGACAGACAGAGAAAGAAACTAAGGGTTGAGTCAGACCGCAACGCGACCCGTAGATGCATTTCTAAATTTGTATGGATTTGACAGATTCGCAAGACGTCTCACGCAAACGCAATTGAAATCTGTCAAATCCACACAACTTTATGCCGCGCCTCGCCTCACCTCTTCGCGTTGCGGTCTGAATTAATCCTAAGGGTAAATTCAGATTGCAACGCGACGTGTAGTTGCATTTCTAAATTTGTACTGAATTGACTTTTAAATTGCGTGAGCAGTGAACTTTAAACTACAGGAAGAGTAACTCCGTCAAAAAAAGTGCACCAAAAGGCTACAAAAAGTGACCCGAATACATGTATACTTTATGCATGTGTTCGGTACACATTTTTCGTGTACTCGTAAAAATTCACTGTACCAGTGATAAACAGTGGTTTTTGATGGTGCTTCATCTCCAAAAGTTGCAGTGAGTTGAATACAGCACTGTTGTTGATTTAGCCCACGCCGAAAATCGTAGTAAATCATTGCACGAAAATGTTCACGCGTTAAATCCACTATGATGCAAATGAAGACACGCAATTTTCAAAATGACGCCACAATGGAAAAATAATTGACAGTCACATGAAACAAAATGTATTCTTCAACCAAAGAGTTCTATTTTCAAATGTTGTAATTACTTTTAAAATATTGTTCTCGTAAGTGGCCAGTTCCGGATACATAAATAGCAGCCCTCGTACAAAGTCGCCATGGACAGTGTTATGCAAGATGTAACAATTTAATCATAATTCATAAACGAGGGTCTGACCATAAAGTTAATATACCTTTTTTTTTTGATATCGCAGGGGAAACCCATCATGGGTACCCCGGGGATATGTGAGATTCTTACTCACTAAAACCACCTGCGGTTCGCCTTCAGCTGTATAACGGAAGGAATCCCGGATATGTCTAACACAGGACTCCCTCCACGACTGGCCGGTCTATCTCGGACCGGACTTCACCAAAGTAAGGGAACGCTTAGGCGAACTAAAACGTTCCCCTCGGCGCCGGGACTGACAAAGCCGGGCAAGTTCCCATCCTGACCCGGAGCCCCGTTAGATAAGAGTTTGGAGGTTCGCGTAGCGACGCCTCCGCACTCCCGTCCTACGCCGGCGGAGCGGCAGAGAGGTGGGGTCATTCTCTCTGTCCCGCTCCGTGGCCTCTTTCTGCGACATGACAAATTCGCAGAAAGAGACCGCCGCCTGCCAGGCCTCGTCGCTCTCGAGCATGCAGCGCACCATGCTCGGGAGTGAGAGGTCTCCACCTAGCACCGCCACGAGATCGTGGCGCTGCACGGCCCAACGATCGCACACCTCAAGGGTATGCTGGGCCGTGTCACATTCATGGCAGGCTGGCGTTGGCTCTCTCCTGGCAACCCTACACAGGTACTCACCGAAGCACCCGTGCCCGGTGAGTACCTGTGTAAGGCGGAAGGTGAGGGGTTTCTTCTTGCGGCGCATCCACGCCACAAGAACTGGACGCAGAGACTCAGCGGTACGCTTACCGTACCGGGTCTGCGCCAGATCCTCTTCCCACCTCCTCAGCAGCCACTGCTCTCCGAGTCTCCGGAACCGCCTGATCTCCTCCCACGAAGGAGCTTCGCAAGTTAATATATCTAGCGGAATAGAGAAACAAAGGCCTGAGCAAGAGAGATGCCACTATAGTAACACTGCGTGGTAAATAGAGACGTGTGATACATGACAGCAGCACTCTTTTTTTGACGTCCAGTCGGCACTTGCCGCACGTTGACAATTTAATCTCATGTAATTCATGTTCAATCATGCTTGTGTAAGTGTATACGTACACATATTTTTCACACAGATAAAAACCAATTTTGGTTTCGTTTGACAGCTCGAGATTGTTGCTCTATTCCGATAGGTATATTAACTCTATGGGTCTGACTGACATCAGTATGGAGTATGTTATTTTTATAATGCCGTTCGTACTTCGTTTAGTATGAAACGAACCGAATTGGATGCCGAGCCAGATTACTTGTTTATGTAGCATACACTTCAATAGTCATGATATATTTTGTATGAGTAATGACCGAAAATTAAAGAGATTACGAAAACCTTCAAGAAAAGAGCGTATTCCCTCTTAAAAGGCCGGCAACGCACCTGCAGCTCTTCTGATGTTGCGAGTGTCCATGGGTGACAGTAGTTGCTTACCATCAGGTGACCCGTTTGCTCGTTAGCCCCCTTATTTAACGAAAAAAAAACTGTATTTGCACCGTTTTTTATTTCAATTCTGTAATAATTTAGCACATAGATTTTTGTAATCTGAAAACGTCTTGTCTAGGTGCTCTGGATAGTTTTAAATGCGTCCGAGTCGTACAAGGTTTGTTCAAAATTATTATATATTACTAGCTGTCCCGGCAAACGTTGCTTTGCCATAATATTATTAAGTAAGTATTTCGCTCATATTATTATTTTATTGAAGTGACTTAATAAATATGTCGCCATGGCAACGTCGATTACAAACAATGGCTGCCGTCAGTCTCAGGTTCTAATAATTTACTATTATTTATTCAACAAATGCATTATCGATATATAAAGTACCCAGTAGCTGATTCTCAGACCTACTGAATATGCATATAAAATTTGGTACAAATCAGTTAAGCCGTTTCGGAGGAGTTCGTGGACTAACATTGTGACACGAGAATTTTATACAATATAAGATTATTATCGCTGACTTAAGGATTGGAGGAAAATGTTTGATTTTAAAATAATAATTATGTACTCCTTTCTTCGTGATAGTAGATATGTTTGGTGTATACTGCATAATGCCATCCGCTTTTGACAATTATTGTCCACGGCTTTGTTTCATAACTGTGACAGTGAAAATAACCGCGCAGGCTGTCGTCCAGCGCGCAATATTATGATACGTTGCCTGGGAAACGACCTTGGCGAGAATCTGAATTGTCATATTTTAGTGTTCGAAAAGGAGCCAAATTTAAAACGGTTGAAGTATGGGAGTTACGTTTCCTGTAGTTTTGTTATTCGTAGTGCGTGAGGCGTCTTGCAAATCTGTCAAATCCATACAAATTTAGAAAATATGCATCTACGCGTCGTATTGCAGTCTGAATTTACCCTTTACATTGACGTTTTACATTTTTATGAAATGAGCATATTTTGTCGCGAATACATCCAATATATCGCTAGTATATACCCACCTAGCTGTAACAGCGGTAACTGATCGGCGACTAACTCCTTCAGTCTGGTCAACAGTGTCTCGTGTTCGGGATGTCTGGCCGCGTACTCCGCCGTCATGAACGCCTTCTCGTAGTTGTCTAACCCGCCTTGGACGCCCGCGTCGAGTATGCCTGAAAACAGATAGTATTTTGTTAAAATTTTAAACACTTAGGGATTTTTGCGTTTAAAATTAACCAGAAAGTCGGGAATAAAAAAGTGACGTGAAAAAACTTGATCTGGAAAAAACTTTATTTAGACGCGTTGAGAGTAAAATATTAAGGTCGCGTCGTAAAAATTAGGGTACAAACAATAATAATATTGCGTCACGACGCCATGGCGATTTATATACATACAAAAAAATAAATTAAGTCATGTTTTTTGGAAACATGGCCGGTGGGATAAAAATAATGGTCAAAAACGGTTACGACTCGTATCACTATTGAAGTATAGCTACGCGTATTTATTAATTAGTAGCTGGAGCCATGTTTGAGCTGTCAAATGTATAAGAGTTATCTTTTTAAAGTTTTAAATCGAAATATAAAGCTGGGAACAACGTTTTCATCGGATGCGGCTTGTTTCTATCTGATCAATATAAAATACACTAAACTGTGCACAATGTCCGACATAAGTCGCGGACGCGACCTTGAGTATTCGGACGTCCGAACAGAATCTGGCTGGCCCGATGTTTTTGCATCAGTGAACGTCTGCAATTGACATATAGGTTAGGTCTTTGACGTCCGCGGATGAACCGTGCACATTGTTCGGATCCATCAGCCGCGACTTATGGATGCGTCCGATAATTTGTTTCTAGCTTTATACAGTCATATTAAACTTATAAATATTGTCTGTTCATGTTTTGAAACAAGTTTTGTGTCTTACCCTGCAACCTCAAACAGAGAGAGTTGAGCGATGCCTGAGTGTTCCTCACCTCTGATATCGTATGCTTGAGGCCATAATATTGGTCTTGGTCATGGTCTCCACGGCGACCTCAAGTGGGGACACCCAGTATAAGGAGTGATATCTTATAAATTGTTTTTTTGAATTTTAACCCATCAAGCCCCGTAAGGCCCATATGGGGTGCGATAACAAAAGATTTCCAGGAATTGGTGATCGACGGAATAAAGCAAGTATTGTGTCTTACCCTGCAACCTCATACAGAGCGGGTTGAGCGAGGCCTGCGTGTTCCTGGCCTCTGATATCGCATGCTTCAGGTCTCTGTTGGTTTTCGTCATGGTCTCCACGGCGACCTCGAGCGGGGACACCCAGTATGTCCGCGATGATACCACCGGGAACCAGCGGAGGATGCCTGAAAGAAGAAATAGGAAGTAAGTGATAAGTGTCTTAATAAAAAGTGAGTGTTAATTCATACGGCGTACCGCGTAACGTAATAACATTTGACGCGGGGAGTTTTCGGTTAAGGGTCAATTCAGACGCAAGGCAACGAAAAACTACTCCTACTTGACGAATTGAAAAATATTCAGTAGCTTGTCGTCTCCAAAATAATTCTCAAGTGTTGAATTATTAAAATTGTAACCCATTTATGAACATTTTCATTTTTGATACCCAAAAGTTCTACACTAAAGTGTTCGGAGCTCATTCATCCATACTTAATGTTATAAATACGAAAGACGAAGAAATACGAATAATGTCTGTCTGTTACGTCGTCCCGGCAGAACCGCTGAATCGATTTTGTTAGGTATGGAGATACTTTAAGTCCCGGAAAAGGACGATAGGATAATTTTAATCCCAGAAAATGTACGGTTCTCCCGCAATGTTAAATTTTGGCACAACTACCAATAGACCAATAAAACCTACCGGGTAAAGTATCGCTGATCTCAATCTCGGTTCGTTCGAGCCAGAGTGAACCGAATTCGTTGCCTCCGGATACGTCATTCCCGTTTATTGTATCTTCTGAAAAATGTTACAGTTTACATTATTAGTAAGCAGCCACACAAGATTGTTGCTATAATTTTCTTATGGAGGCACTTCACATGGCTATTTGTATTTGCTATTGGCTATTTGGTGCATTTGGCAAAATTATTGACGTACACACAAACAAGCAAATAAAGGCAAATACGGCCTTCCACACATGGACGTCAAATACCAAACTTTTTCTTAATTTTTGTTTACTTGCCTATTTCACTTTTTTGATGAACCGACAAAGGTACGGATACGTGTTTTTGGTATTGGTCATATTTGTGAAATAGGCAAATAAGGCCAATACTTTGTCAAACATACCGTCTACAAATGGTGATTGTTTGGCGAATACATCAAATACGCAAATATACAATAGCAATAATATGAAGTGCCTCCATTACATTACTCGTAAGGACATATTAAATAATTTTGCTTTGATTATGTTTCACTATAAAGCTAGTAAGCCGTGATACATCTGCTCAGAGGAAGGCTGTCATGAAAGGAAATCAATAATATCATTTCAATTATTGAAAATTTAAGAATACTTTCCCATTAAGCTCCGTTTACACCAAACGAGCGAATGCTCATTCTAGTAAAGCTCTTTTGATGTAAACTAACAACGAGCATTCTTTCGTTGTTCTAGTGTGTTCGCCACGTGTTCGGCGGTAAAATAGGTAGAATGCTCTAAGAATCTCGCTCGTTTGGTGTAAACGACGCAAGAGCGCTCGAGCAATTGCCTAGAGCGTTCTTTCGTGTTCGGGCGTGCTCGCTCTTCGAGGCGGTCTCTTCAAAGGAATTCTAGTGTTCTTGAAATATTTTACTTTTTGGCGGGTTTTTTAAATTATCGAGTATTCTTCTTTTATTAAATTCGTCACCCACCAACGTCTTTTCCTTCTTTTCTTTTTCATTAATTGCGTTATAACAATAAATACAGCACTTGAAATCACAATACCGCTATTACAGTCAGACATAGTGTAGTTGTTACGTAGTTTATATACTCTTTGAGTGTAGTGTGAACCCTACTACTTATCGTTGACGAATGAGTAATGAGCATTCGCTCGTTTGGTCTAAACGGAGCTATACGATTCTCATCTATAGAGCAAAAATTCTTATTCTTGATGTTCTTGTTGATTCGATTGGTGTAAACGATCTAAAGTATGTTGTAACGAATTATAGTTTACACTAAACGAATACGAAATAATGTTCTTGTGCTGTTCTTGCTCTATGTTCTTTTGGTGTAAACCCACCTTTAGATTTTTTTCGAATTAGCGTTTTTTACTAAATGTATACTTCATAGATATGACGGGACAACGTCCGTCGGGAGAACTAGATAAGAAACAAACTCACCGGGTCTATGAAAAGGCCGCGAGAACTCAAACACGCTGACGTCGTTATGTTCATAGTACCGCACGACTTGCTCGTCCGCGCCGCACTCCAGTAGATAGTGCCACTTCTCAGACATAAGCGGCGCTACAGTGTTGATTTGTAAATCTGGTGCGGTGGTTGAGGAAATATTGATAGTATATTTTGTATGTCAGCGAAGTCAACTACACGAACGAAGTGAGATTATAAGCATCGGATTCGTGACGTCATAATATGAATACTAGCTCTAGACTGAATCCTAAAAACACACGCAAAAATTTTGTGCTGCGCAATTTTTGACCTAAATGGCTGACTTTATGAAAATTATTGCTTCTGTTATAGTGGTGTTTTCATGATCTTGGATGTTAGGGTATGCATAAATAGTATGGAATTATTGTGCTCTATACGTACGCTCATTCATGAGTGACGTGAGTAAGCAAACGGGATTAGATGTTGTGATTATACGCAACATGGCCAGATAATATAATAATGGCTACTCATCAAAGGATACACTGTCCATCCGAGTCGGTCACATCTTCCCCTGGCTCGTCCAGCTTGAGCAGCACTTCGGCGTCGGGCCACTCGTCCAGCATGCGCTCCTTGAAGCTCTGCAGCATCTCACACTCGTTGCCGCGGTATACGAAACCCTGAAAATTTCAAAATTATTGGAACGAAGTTCCTTATTGCGCGTTGCGAAAAGAGGCTAGACGGAAAAAGTTGTACCGACACATTTTTATTAGCTCCTGCGCTGTAGGGGCAGAGCCGCAGAGGGCGTTGATAGTATTCCTGTGCGTCAAGTAGGAGTAGAATTGTCGCGTCACGACACTTCTACTCAGTTGCAGTGTATAGTCCGTGCAATCCACGAAGACGCACCCCACCAATTTTTGGGTGAGCATCTTTTCCTTTGACCGTGACGCTTACTCTATTTATTGCAGTGTGTGCGTGCACTCATAGGTACAACTCGGGCGAGTTAACATGACACCTAGTTCGTTTGACGTTTCTCAAATGTACTGAGTGAAAAAAAAGTGTTGTTTATTTTTAATTCTTATTAAATTAAATCAATATTTACGTAATACTTCAATTTAATATTACTAATTTTAAATTTATTATGCGTAATAAAGACATCTAGAAATTTATATTGTTGCGTAGTTACGTTTAGGTATAACCAGTAATGTCTATTTTGTATTGCTTATCACATTTCAAGCCAAATTAGGTAATTACTAGCTGTGCCTCGCGTTTTAACAGGGCAAATAAATTGTGATATATTATAATAAATTGTGTAGGTATTATCACTGTAACACCTTGTTACAGTGATAATACCTATAGTAAAATATGTAACAACATACGAAAGTATGTCTAGACTAAAATATTAAGATATTAATTACTTTAAAATTTAGTTAAAATAGATATGCTAACGGTACTGGACGCGCTGGGCGAGAGCGGGGCGCCGCGCGGGGAAGCGAGAGGGGATAAAGTTTTTAGCCAGGTGTCATGTTAATTCACCCGAGTTGTAATTACTAATTAGTGTGTACCGATAACACTCAAACATTGGCGAAAGCTTGCACACATATACTATAAACGATTAGCAGGAATAGTGGGGCGCGTCTTCCTGGATTGCACTATCTATAGTGTCGCTTAGTGTACCTTTATCCAATAGAATGCCAACGAGCTCGTTAGGGAATCCCCTCCCGAAGTATCTATCTCGGAAGTATGTGAGCGGCGCCCTATACACTCTTGATAGTAGCTCGCGTATATACGTCATAAAACAACTTTATGACGTCACAACTCACCATTGGCACTCTCAGATGATCGGGGAATCCCCTCCCCAAGTATTTGACTCGGAAATACGTCGCCGGCATTCGTAGTTCTATGACCGGCGCTCTGTACAATCTTGATAGTTCCTCGTGTAGATACAACGGTGTAAACAAATTATATGACGTCACAACTCACCTTTTCGTCTCTCAGATGATCGGGAAATCCCCTCCCCAAGTATTTGACTCGGAAATACGTCGCAGGCATTCGCAATTCAATGAGCGGCGCCCTATACAGTCTTGATAGTTGCTCGTGTAGTTTAGCTAGTGTGGTGTGACTGGCGCGTTGTTCGCACACTCGCACTAGCTCCTGTAACGCGCGCACCGCTAGCTCCCACTGTCGCCCTTCGTCTAGTAGCCTAGCTACTTCTTCGTATAGATACATCTGTAATGGTTATAAAACTGCTTAGGATATTGTTATATGGATGAAATAAAAGTTTTTTTAACTCATTCTAAATGTATAGATGTGTGTTTTTCCATATTCCGTACTGACTGTCTGTCTGTCACTTCTTCACGCTTAAACCGCTGAACCGCGCTTAAAGGAGCGATTTTTCCGGCATAAAAAGTATCCTAAAGTATGTCATTTACTTTAAATTTCAGCTACTTTAGGGTAAAGACCGCAAGGCGACGCGTAGATGCATTTCTAAATTTGTACTGAATTGACAGATTATATGAGCGTGAGACGTCTTGCAAATCTGTCAAATCCATACAAATTTAGAAATGCATCAACGCGTCGCGTTGCGGTCTGAATTGAATCTTAGTGTGAAGAGGTAACAAACAGACACACATTCGGATATATTATTAAGGATTAAAACTACCAACCTTCAACTGTAAATGCGTCTTATGCGTGTGCACGGTCGGATGCCGCAGTCGCGTCGGTAGCGGTGCGTCGCTCCACTCCAGTAGTTTGGCGTGCAACTGTAATGTCAGACCAGCTTCAGCCCAGTGCTGGGACGAGCAGTGCATGTCGGCTAGACGGTGGACGTAGCTGAAACAGAGATTTACATCTTATATACAGGGTGCAATTAAACCTTCCTGCCAAATTTTTTCAAGGGCTTAGGTATCATTAAGAGAGTCCATTTATCAAAAAAATGGGTGTTATTTTTTTTCAATGACCTATTTCATCCCATTTAAAATCGTTGCAGTATGGTCACTCGCGGCGCGGGGGAATGAGAGGGGGTCACGCGGGATGAGGCGCGCGCGTGGGGGTACGTTACGCCCTTCCCTTGTACGTGCACGTGTACGCAAATAGCGTGCAGTACCATACTATAACTATGTCTGTCTCGCTCACCGTATATACATGTGCGGTCGCTCTATTTGCTCGTAGAACCTCAGCACTCCTGTGACGAGCTGCACGCGCTGGTGGTGCGGCGCCGCGCGATACTGCAGCAGCGCGTCGAGCTGTCGCGCCGCCGCCGCCACTAGCGCTCCGCCTGCCGCCTGAAATTTAATGCCAGTGTTATTATTAGCATTTCTTTTTCATACAAATCCAAAATATTCTTTATATTATTAAGGTAAACACAACGTCACAACTCAAATAATATTATTTGAGTTGTGACGTTGTGTTTACCTGTTACCCCGCTATCTGCTTTTGCGCATAATCCGCCACATTCCACCGCTAACCGCACCCATCACGCCGCGTCCCATCGCCCCGCCTCCGCTAAGAGCTCCGATCTAATTTATAATAAAATCTACCCGTAACCCGCTGTCCGCTTTCACGCATAATCCACCACAGAACCGCTAACTGCTCTCGCCACGCTGCATCCCCGCACCCGCCTATCTAACTCTGCCTGTAACCCGCTATCCGCTTTTGCGCATTATCCGCCGCACAGCATCGCTAACCACGCTGGCTCCATGCCCACGCCCCGCTTCCGCTAAGAGCTCCTATCTAGTTTATAATGAAACTCTACCTGTAACCCACTATCCGCTCTTGCGCATAATCCGCCGCACAGCACCGCTAACCGCGCCCGCCACGCCGCATCCCCGCGCCCCGCCTCCGCTAAGAGATCCACTTTATCTATCAGCTCCGTTTCGAAACTACGCATGTTAGCTTCGCCTGTAAAATAAAATACATAGAAAAAAAAATAAGTTATATCTTTTGGGACTAAAAATGTTATACTAATCCTGCGTCTCATTCAAACGAATCCTACAAATGTTTTTCTAAATATTACTCTAATACCATTTCTGATTATTTCGCATTATATTCGGCACATTAAAAAAGATACAGAGACAGTGTCTTAACACACTAGGCCGAAGTTACGCCGGCGTAAATTCCACATGATTACGCCCGCAATGTATTTTAAATTGCCAACGACACACTAGTCCGTATTTTGTATGCGTTTGACATTGCGGACGTAATTTACGCCGCGTAACTTCAGCCTAGTGTGTTTAGACACTAATAGGTATGGTAATCGGCGAAAGGACGACTACGCATTTAGAATTTTTTGTTACGATTCCATATATTATGACAAAGTGTTTTATGATTTTTTAGACAATATGTATACTCAGTACTCACCATTTCCCGCATTTCGGTTGTATTCAGTCTGCATCATGTCGAAGAATAGCGGTATCGTGGTGTTCCTCACTTCCTCGTCGCGCAGAAAACTCACTTCCAACAACGGCCCGACCAGTTGAGGTATGAAAAGACGCTTGTAGTCACCTGAAAACAAAATCGCATTTTTTTATTATACGACTAGATGACGCCCCCAAGGGCCCTAACTCCTTTGCGCCAAAATTCTTATCGGTTAAGTTTTGGAGAAGAAATCAGTGGACAAAGAATCGTTGATTTTCAGTTCAGAATTTTCAATTTAAGTTGTCTCTATCGTGTTCTGTGGGGGGAGGCTTGAGGTTAGGGAGACAGCAGTAGATTTTACAAATATGTACTTGTTTTTCATTTTTCTGGCCGTTGGTGTATCCTCTTAAGAAAGGAAGTAGCATATTACCTAAACTATTCCAAGTGTCAGCCAACAGCGTCGCGGCACTCCTGCGTACGTCGCCGTAGTGCTAGCGCGTGCTGGCGTCGCGACGCAGGCAGACTCTCTAGCTAACACACAAACACACACACACACACACACACACACACACACACACACACACACACACACACACACACACACACACACACACACACACACACACACACACACACACACACACATAATAGACCTGGGGCCAGTAACAGATTTTCATGACCAAGACCCTCCCAACCGAAACTTCGTAAAATGAATAAGGGACTTATACTATGAATACTAGCGACCGTCAGCTGCGACTCCGTTGGTGGGGTGGGCAGTGGCAGCCTCCCAAAGATGAAGAAAAAAAATTTTTTTTCAGTAATTTCCTCTCATTTGAAAATTTATCAGAGTATTGTTAAAATACTCTAGTAAAGAATTTAAAAAATCAGCTAGCTGTAAGTCAGTGAAAAAGTCGTCAGCTGATAAGTTTTAGTAGTATAGATGCTGTTGCCTTACACCTTTCAAGGTACCAGCTGACAAACTTTCCACTGATATACAGCAAGCTGACATTAATTTTCATTAAAATTATAAACGATCACCAGGTAAATTTTTAGCTGAGAGGAAATCATTGAAAATATATATATATTTTTTTCATATTCAAGGAGCCAGCTGACGTATAATCCACCATGTTATGGTCAGCTGACTATGTTTTTCTTTCAAAATACTACCTAAACTATACTCTGATAAATTTTCAAATGAGAGGAAATGACTGAAAATTTTTTTTCTTCATGGGTGGGAGGCTGCCACTGCCCACTGCCCACCCCACCCACGGAGACGCAGCTGACGGTCGCTAGTATTCATAGTATAAGTCTCTTATGCACTGTACAAAGTTTCGCCCGGGAGGAAATCATTGACCAAAAATTTACCTGGCTCCCGGGCCATAAGCAATAACGCATTATGGATGTTACCTAAACTTTTTCAAGTATCAGCTAACAGCGTCGCGTCGCTCCTGCGTACGTCGCCGTACAGTGCGAGCAGGCGACGCAGGCAAGCTCTCCAGCTAACACATAGACGCACACACACACACACACATGGATTGTGGATGTTACCTAAACTTCTCCAAGTATCAGCCAACAGCGTCGCGGCGCTCCTGCGTACGTCGCCGTAAAGTGCGAGCGCGCGCTGGCGTCGCGACGCAGGCAAACTCTCTAGCTGCAGCGGCGGTGACGACGCCACCGCGCACACAGTACTGAACCAGTCTTGAAAACTGGTTTGAACCGTTGCCAACGCTTCTGCATCGTCTTCGGCGGCCCTGAGGTTCTCGCGAAGTGTTAACGCTAGGAGCCTGTAAGAGATTTGGTAGTGTAAGCATTGTATCAGTTTCCACAAGTTTTTTTTTCATTTTTGTGTAATGGCATCGATGAAGTATTTTTTACATTATTATTATTAACTAGCGAACACAAAACGTTAAAGTTTTACACAATTATTGAATTGAAAATGAAAACAAATACACACGTGAAGTTTAACGAACAAAATGATTTTTATACGTTGTAGCGTTTTAAAAACAAATGTTACTATTACTAATTGCTGTTCTATTGTAATGCCACATTCTAGTTATTTTCGTTGTTTTCAATGACTGACACATCATTACAATAACTTTTTACATACATCTATCTCATGACTGACAAATCCATAACTTGATACATCCATCTCATGACCTTCCCAAACTCACCTGCAAGCATGCAGCATCACGTGATGTTGTAGATGCAGCATATCAGCCCAGTAGGACCTGAACACAGGGCGCTGGAGTAGAGCCATCATGAGCGCTAGTGCATCAGTCACCAACACACCAGTGCTTCTAGAATTTTCCGCGTCGATAGAACGCATGACCACTATGTACTGTTCTTCGGACATCTGACGAACCATGTCTAGGAGTACGCAGATAAGTTTTCTCTGAAAAATAATTAAAATTGGCTTTGTTAAAAAGTTATCTTGTAAACGTTAGTTGCTAACCTAAGTAGAAAATAAACATTTTTCATATTTTCATACTTAATTCTGATCAAGAGGAAAAATAATTTTCAAGAAAATCTTGACTTCTCTAGGATTCCATAATTAAAAACTGACATGATCATCATGGGACCAACTTGGAAGTCCAGTCAACGTGGGCCCCATCAACCTTCCCCCTATCTCGCATCATGGCAGCCGCTATCCTCAGCACTGTCGGCAGCAGACATCGCGCCAGCTCGCCTCAGTCACCCTCCACTGGACCGACGTCGTCACGAGGTAGCATTCTATTATTGCCAAGTGCTTACTCACCAACAAAGGGTCATCCTGGGCACCATCCTCCTTCCCCCTATTTTGCATCATGGCAGCCGCTTTCCTCAACACTGTCGGCAGCAGACATCGCGCCAGCTTGCCTCTGTCAGACTCCACTGTACCGAGGTCGTCACGAGGTAGCATTCTATTATTCTCAAGTCCTTACTAATAACGGATCATCTTGGGCCCCATCATCCTTCCCCCTATCTCGCATCATGGCAGCCGCTATCCTCAGCACTGTCAGCAGCAGACATCGCGCCAGGTCACCTCTGTCAGCCTCGACTGGACCCACGTGTTTACTCACCAGCAACGGATCATCCTGGGCACCATCATCCTTGCCCCTATCTCGCATCATGGCAGCCGCTATCCTCAGCACTGTCAGCAGCAGACATCGCGCCAGGTCACCTCTGTCAGCCTCGACTGGACCCACGTGTTTACTCACCAACAACGGATCATCCTGGGCACCATCATCCTTGCCCCTATCTCGCATCATGGCAGCCGCTATCCTCAGCACTGTGGGCAGCAGACATCGCGCCAGCTCGCCTCTGTCAGCCTCGACTGGACCGACGTCGTCACGAGCTAGCAGCGATACTACTTCACCTAATGTTTCCACGCAGAGCTCCATCTAGATGGATAGAATCACTTTAAAGCCCTGCAGATCTTAGGCAGTTTAACACTAAGGAAACTTATTATTGTTTGCACCATTTCAACCATGTTTACTTCATTTATATTTTAACAGATCGATAATTTTAATCTATCGAAACCAGTCGTGTATTTTGTTGTTTTGTCGTGTTTCATTGGTGTTAAACATAAATTTCCACAAGGAACCTACAGTACAATAAATATAACCATTTTGGATAGTTAGTAGAAATTCATATTGCAAAATATTTGGGTATATCCAATCGAAAATAGCATTTACTGTACGAGATAGTGCTAAACAAAACTTATAGGGATATATTTACAAAATAATAATTTGAAATGAGCGCGGTAATTTTTTTTATAAATGAAAACATACTAACCTTGTATTCCACATCAAGCGTGCTGCATAAAATCATGTCCAAAATGATTAAATTATATTCAATTTGTACAATTCTTATGATGCATAATATAATAGAAGCTATCCGCTACCAAAAGCTTTACAAACTCGAACACTCAATTCTACAGAGTGTAAAGTGGGCTTCTCACCATCGAACCGCACCGAGCGTGCTCGCGAACTCACCCGAGCACGGTATTTTTTTCTCCGAAGGCATCACAGTCCTGACGTCACTGCGACCTTTGAGGATCTACTGTGGTTGATATACATACGACTTGCTGCTGCTGCGTGTGGTCCAACAACCTGGCTGTGTCGGCGCCGAGCAGCCGCGCCGCCTTGTCGACGGAGCGGGACTTGTGCAGCGCGTCCGGGTCCAACTGTACAGCGGACTGACGCTCACCGGACGTGGACATTGATCATGGCGGTTTCATGGATCGAACAGTCACTTTGATAATAAAAGAACACTATCAAAATGTGAAACAAAATTATTTATTCGAATACGACACGTCGACATTCAAATAAACTTGCCAAACTGCATGGCAGAGGTATAGTTCAGTCGCGGAAAAAGTAGAAAAACCCGAAGCTACTTATCTCTTTCAAGCGCGCGCCAAAAATAAATCATACATAAACAAATGAATACATAAATATTCTCGTTCTTTATTGATATTTTAAGACTGTTTGATCCATCAATTCAGAAATTCTATATACCAAAACCATCCATGATCAGTGTCCTAAAAGCGAGGAATGTTAGCGTTTTAAATCAGTCACTCATTGTTAAGTAATTCAAACTTAAAACTCTGTACACAAGTGCTTTTAAAAATTTAAAACGTGAATCTTGATATTTTATCGACCCAAATATCTTGTTCGGCCGTGTAAGAAAGTTTTAATTGTATAATTTTTTGACACGCGTTTTAAAAGCGCTTATGTATATTTTGCGTGACCAACTTAAGTATATCGGGTTCATTACAAGCGTACAATAAAACTTTGATCAATCATTATAAATATAAATCACTACAAAGTTATTTTCATCTTCAGTTTTGGAAGTGTTCATTTCAAATCGACACAATGCCAATGTAAAATAAAATGTTGCTTTTTAGAGAAAACTAATTCAGTTTTTTAAATGCTTTTTTAAATTAATTGAATACGTTAAAAATAATGACTGATCGCAAAATCGTAGTGCATGCTACATCTTGAGTTTGCACACAATGGCGAGCAACATCTAAAGCTCGGGTGTGTAGACCCCGCTTAACTACCGCCATGATTGTAAAAGCGCCATCTAGTCATAGCTAACAGTAAATTTTAAGTTTCACTTATCATGGATCAGAAAATACCATCTCTCTCATTCTTCGTATTAATGAAAGAGAACAAGAGAAAAAACATTTAATAAATTGAGCTTTGATTTGTTGAATTAAAATTTTATAACTTTGGCGATTTAGCAATCATGGGTTCGATTGTAAGAGGGTCTTAAAATGTCCAAAATCTACACATCAAAGTTGTCTGAATTGTGGTGTCAATACTCGTGTGCAGTGTAGTATAATATTGTAATACATATTTAAGCTTTTAACTATTTGATATGTTTAAAATGTATGTATGAGTATAGTTCAGTCGCCGGATAGATAAAAATGTTGAAAAGACCTAAAGATATTATGTTTCTATCAATCGCGCATGAATTAGTTTTCACTTGTCATTAGCAATATTTACGAATAATAGAGACAAAAAAACGTTAAGTCTTTGTTAAAAATTCTCTCTAGCCGGCCTCCAGGCTAGTAATATATAAATAAATGTATCAATTGATTTTGAATACACTAAATACATAGTAAATATGTAATAATATAAGCCCAGAACAAATGAACACACTTCAATTAATGGACAGGACAAAAACGCACACTCACACAAAAAAAGAAGTTAAAACACATACACACACACACGAACACAAAAATCATCTGCTAACTTATAGTGATGATTTTTTTACTAGTCAAGATTGGTAAGAGTAGATGTTTGAAATGTAAATTAATAAGAAAAAAGTAGTTTGTCCTGATAGAATCTTTGAAAAACTTTAGATGGTTAAATATTTTAATCAAGAATCAATGAATTTTGTTGATAATAAGAAATGAAAGAATGTAATATAGATCATATTTCTATTAACAGAGTTTGTATTTTGGAATAAGTCTATAAAAATAGATATAGAAAAATAATTTTAAATTATACAAAAATATATTGTGAAGGTTCAAAGAGAGGTAAATGCAATTCTAAACAGAACTTACGGACAAACATAATAATTAAAATAATATTATAAATAACTTGTGTCGGTGATAATTAGATTTGTGTGCATACCTCACGATGCTTGTGGTTGGTTATTTATTTTGTGACAGGACAATATTTTTACTTCTTAAAAATACGGACAAAAATATTTCAACACAAAAATTACTGCACAGCTTAAACATTTTTTTATTTATAACTCCGTCTGTATTTTTAAATATAGGTTCATGCTATAGCCCGGCCACAGAACATGCAGAAATTCGGCCATCGAATTGATTCGCTATTTGTCTCTATCATTCGCACACGAATATTCAGTTATCTCTTTCTAACGCATTTCTGTATAAATATGAGTTTGTTCTCGTTGAGAGAAAAACAAAAAGGGTTAGGTTAATGACCGAATTTCAACGTACTCATCGACCAGGCTTAGATTCATGCTATTAAAACGAATATGACACAAATACCATGCATCTCCATCGATTCTCACATGCACAACAGATTTTATTCCAAAGGATAATAATATAACATTGAAATGTAATTCTATAAGTAGGAAGACATACTGATCAAGAGGGATTTTAAAAAATACTTTGAAGAATTAAGGAAAAGTATTGTAAGTGATATTATTTTAATAAGTGAATATTAATAGATACAATTCTGGAAAAAAAGATAGAAGCCCTAACACTACTTACATAAAAAAGTGGATTGAAAAGTGCGAAATGGGCATAGAAGATTCTGAAGAATATAAATACGGGTAGCGAGACATAATGCTTTTGAGTGAAAACTATGGCAATGAAGGCTTATTATGGCTTGCTTAAGGACCTAGAATTTAGATGACAACACTTAGGTAACACCAACTAAACGTCATAGGAAAATAAGCCTTAAGAACATCCGTTTCAAACTTCCAAGGGAACAAACTCATGCAATCATGCTACATACAGTGCGTGCAGGCATCATGCATAGCGTGGCTTACCTCGTCACACTGCGACACGTACACAGACCTGCCCGGCGACTCTCGCGTCTATTACCATCGGGTTTAGAGCGAGTTTTCGATACAATGGTTACTTATTATAAGTATACAGTTCAAGGTCAAATTTTAGGAAAAACGACCCTAAAACTGTAGCGTAAAGTTCTTATTTCTTTGAAAAGGCAAACTACTTACACTGTCCACGTTTCTTCTACATAGGATAAGATAAAATTAACTACGAATATTTCTGATACACAATCTACTGTTTAATCAAATATTTTAGATGTTGTCGTGACTCGTCTATAAAGACATTTTGAAAGAATAATAATTATAGTTCTATTCAAGAAATAACTTACTTTATATGGACGAGTTTGTAACTGTTTGTATTAAGGGGAAAGTTACTCACATGATTTTTTTACTATGAGTTACTGTATGTTTTCTAATAAATATATTTTTTTTTGCTTTAAATACATAAGCAGAATCAAAAACATACGTAGTTGGTTTTGCCACGCCTCATATTATAGTGATGGAAAAGCCGTGTTATTAAAATATTTGAGTAATATAGCATACTCTAGTTACTAGTATTTCTATAGTATATCTATCTCACACTAACATGCCGCAATCTAGTATCTCCATCTCGCTCTAACCTCCATGGTCGCTATAGTGCCATGTGCATACATACCATCGCATGTGGTGTAACACGGACGGACACACTGTTAATTCACAAGTGACTGCTAACTTACACTAGGAACAATTAGCACAGAATAATGTTTTACAAACAAATAAGCATAATATACTACAATTTAATGCAGGGCATATCGTGGAATAAAGTGGCTAAACCTTAATTATATTTCTACGGTTACTATAGGTGACAACACAGGCTTTATATCATGCCTGTCTGTTGTCAATTTGTTAAAATTATATATTGATGATATTATTTTAAAATATCGTTTTTGGTCTTTCACAAAAAAGGAAAAATTATGCCAAGCATAGTATCTTACAGATCTGTGCTAATTATTGCATACTTAAATAATCTTATATGATAGATCTTATATAGTGCGAGTGTTATATAACAAAACCCCTTACTAATAAAAATACACTATAGATACCTTAAAAAATCTTTTGTCTTTGTCTATCAAGAGACTTTTCCAACATATCAGATAAGGAGAAAACATTGCATGATAAGCTATCTGATGTGTATTTTTAGTAAGAGCGTTGGTGTTTTGGTGTTTGGTGAAAGATGGCTTTTTATTTAATTAGAACGAAAGAAGTTAACAGTGATTTTTATCATGACAGAAATGACGATTCATATTTTGTTACCCCGAAATGACGAAATGTTATATTTTGGGTCAAAGGATGAATTTTGAAACATAATCATGAACGACAAATTGTTATGCATAATTTTGAACGATTATTTGAATTATATTTCGGTGATAGGAGGTAGAGTATTTGAAACGTTTTAGAAAAGAAACCAAAAAGTCGAAAAGTACAAAGATCATACAGAAATAATGATTCTATTGTCTATATCTATGCTATTTGGTCGGGTTTTACCAAGACTAACTTTAGCTGTTGTGCTATGTCGTCTGGGTTACGACTGATTGACTCGACCAAATTACGTATGTTTGCCTATGAATCATTAATTCTATGAGAGTGTTGAGATTTTAAAAAAACCGAGCCTAATTCTCTGGGAGCATTTTTGTCGAGTATTATAATGTAGGTGTATGTTACAAGTAAAGTGTAAAATGTATCTACATTTTAAAAATAAGAATTCGGTAATAAATTAACAAAGTGTTCACGATTTCCGTTCGACTCTGATTCGAAAACTTTATCGTGCTCCCATTGGTCAGTGCTTAGCGCGGCGAGCGTTTATTGGATGTCGCGTCATTTCCATAAAGTTAGTATACCTAGCGGAATAGAGAAACAAAGAGCTGAGCAAGCGAGATGTCACCATCAGTAACACTGCGTGGTAGAAAGAGATACGTGATTTGAAGTGAAGCCGGAACCCTTTTTGTCATCTGTTTTGACATTCAGTCTGTACTTATCGACACGTTAAAATTTGAGCTCTAAGAATAATGTATAATAATAATAATATCTATGGATGCTTCACACCACGTCAGTCTGGCCTCGTGCTAAGTACCTAAAGGACTTGTGTTACAGGTACCAGACAACGGAAATATATTTAATACTTTTATACTATACATATATTTAAGATTTTTATTATATCATACACATATTTAATACACATCCATGACTCAGGAACATTGAAAAACTTTTTGTTCCGTCGGCGGGATTCGAACCCGCGACCCCCGGCTTGAGTTGCCACATACTCTAACCATTGAGCCACGGAGGTCGTCCGGTATGTAGGAAGTAGGAACATCATTTTGACGCACACGTAAACAGATTTGTACACACAGATGTAAATCAAATTTGATTTCGTTTGACAGCTTGGGATTGTTTCTCTATTCCGCTAGGTGTATTAACTTTATGGTAATATCCGTATCCGAGTCGAATTCCGTTCTGTGAACCAGATATTATAATAGCTCACCTCTGCTGGGGCCCGCAGTAGATTCCTCAGCGTCCAGGCGAGGTGGGGCAACAGTTTCGCCCGGGGCCCTGGCGACGACCCTAGAGGGCCTCGCGCTAGTTCCAGCAACGCGTGCAGGCGTTGGTTCGATAGCCTACCGCGGGGCAACGCTTCGAGCGCTAGTACTGTGTATTCGCTGAAATTAAATTTCAACAGAATTGTAAGTATTGTTGGAGAAATTAAGTCATAGGTAGACCTTCGTAAATTTCGCCAGGTTCATCAAATACTATTGACTTGACATAACCCGACTAATTAAAATACACATTAAATTGAATTCCTACATAAACTTAGTGTCTGTCCCAGTGGGATGGTCCCACTACAACGGCCAACGTGACACGTAGATGCCGTAAGATACTTTTACTACACAAAAAGATATATATTGAATTGACAGCCTTACTCAATACTTAACAACATTTAATTTAAACCTCTATACCTCAACTCAGTATCCGGGTATATCTTGATCATGTGTGGCATCGCATGCGGTAGGTATTTGAGCGCGGAGCCCTGGCATGTTAGCGCGTGGTCGCCGCATCGCATCAGCCACACTAGCGCTTCTAGGAGACGCTGAAAATAGAATATAGTGATAATAATATAACCAAGAAACTACTTAAATTATTTTAAATAATCTGCAAATAACAGAATTAGGAAGTGAGTAGTGACGTATAATTGCGTACGCACGAACGTAATTTTGCGTACACGTTACATATTATCTAATGTCAAAACGAAATGCGTTATGTTGCTATGGACCTGCCCCTTGCAGGGGGGCCTTGTCATAATATCACATGGCCAATGCCCAACACTGTGATTTCCAATTACAGAGTATAATACGACTCAGTGGCGGACAATGTCAAAGTGCGCTAATGCTTAGTTAGAAGAGAAACTATTAGAACATTAGAACACAGAATTAGTTTGGTAGTGCCTGATTGTGCGAATCGTTGCTGCAGTTATAACGTTCAACAGATGCATTTGACACACAAAGTGTACCGTCAGCTGTGGGCAGTATTGCGGCAGATAAGGCGCCGCCCCTTTCACTATTATCACGTGACCTGTAGCAACTCTGGCTGTACCATCAGCTGCGGGCAGTATTGTTGCAGATTAAGCCCCGCCCCCTGAGCACGTGACTGTAGCAACACTGTACCTTCAGCTGCGGGCAGTAGTGCGGCAGGTCCGGCGGCGCGGGCTGAGCGCCGAGCGCCGCGCGCAGCTGTCTCGACCGCACCAGCAGTCGCACCAGACTCTCCAGGCACTTCATGCACTGCAGCAGCCGTTTGGGCCCCGCCTCCCCCGCTTCCGCCGAGCTTATCGTCCACACCATGATTGATATCAGTTTCCTGTAAGTAATATTGACATTAAAATAATTGTAACAAAAAAAACCGACTTCAAAGAGTATTTAATTATCATTGGACTGAAAATCACTAACAAAAAAAAAACATCAAATCAAACTGTTGTACGCTCATTGACCGTATTATTTTATGCCGTTTGTAATTATCTTGTCGACTGAAAAACCTCGTAAAATGATGTATAACTTTACACATATTTTTATACAATTTAAGCTATATTTATATTACTTACTCATAAGCCAGCGCGTCGCAGAAGCTCTGGTCGATATACACGTGTAACACCGGTTGGAAGTGTTGGTATTTGTGATCGGCAACTAGAGATAGAACCAGCAGTAGACAGTCCAACACTAGAACTGCGTAACTCTCTTCTGTGTAATCTTCTTGGTCTTCGTCTACCTGTAGATACAATGTACTGTGCAATATTGTAAAATAGTATGCCATTTAAGAACGTATTTTGTACGGCATTAAGTTGAAAATTATGTGTGTAAAATATTTAGTGCGTTGTGAAAGTAACGCGTACACCATTTTAGTAAGTATTATGTATGCCATAAGGAGGAATTTTTAGTCCATAAACACACTATACTAGCTTATAGTTGGGCACATGTAACGACCGCGGCGTAAGCCATATCAGACCCTATTACGTATACAATAAGGTGGTGTTTTACCTGCGTCAATATTCGCGCGAACAGCGCGTCTATTATGTCGTGTAAGAATTTGACTAGCTTGTCGCAGCAGCCGCCGCAGCGCCGCACGTAGTGCATGCCATAATATTACGCATACAATAAGGTGGTATCTTACCTGCGTCAAAATACAGACAGCGCGTCTAGTATGTCTTGTAAGAACTTGACTAGCTCGTCGTTTGGAATTCGCAACAGCCGCCGCACGAAGCGTACGCGATAATAGTACGTAATACAAGACGTGTCATAACTCATAAGGTTGTATCTTACCTGCGTCAATATACAGAACAGCGCGTCTAATATGTCCTGTAAGAACTTGACTAGCTCGTCGTTTGGAACTCGCAGCAGCCGCCGCAGCGCCGCACGTAGCGCATGCTATAATATTACGTATTACGTATACAATAAGGTGGTATCTTACCTGCGTCAATATACAGAACAGCGCGTCTAGTATGTCTTGTAAGAACTTGACTAGCTCGTCGTTTGGAACTCGCAACAGCCGCCGCACGAAGCGTACGCGATAATAGTACGTAATACAAGTGTCATTACTCATAAGGTTGTATCTTACCTGCGTCAATATACAGAACAGCGCGTCTAATATGTCCTGTAAGAACTTGACTAGCTCGTCGTTTGGAACTCTCAGCAGCCGCCGCAGCGCCGCACGTAGCGTCCCCTCCGAGTGATGCGTACTCCATTTTAGCACGCCGAGAATTTCCTCTGTAATGTTTTATTAAACTTTTTCAGACAACACAGTAAAAATAATATCTTTCTAGTTTCTACATTTTTATTTTGAATTCGAGTAATGATTCAGCATTCTTATGATAACTTGCAAAAGAAGCAAAATAATTTTCATGCGCACGCAATTGCGTATATGCACGTAAACACGTTCGGAAGATTCAAAACGTGTTGTTATTGCGTATTTTCTAAATTTATTTATTTTTGATTCCTGATTTTGTCCACTACTGTTTTAGTTTTACTGACCTCCGAAAATAATTTAGCTAAAACGCACCTACTTTTAAACCTATTTTTAATATAAATAACAAGTAATCCTATTTTCAATCTGTTTGTAATATATAAATTGTTTGAAATAGGGTCAAACAGACAAGTTTATGGATACATTCCTAAATGTTCTGCCTAGCTCAAGTTACAAACACATAGATTCTCACCTCTCTGTGTCAACTTAGTCGAGCAAAGCTTAGTCTCGACCGTCAGAGTGTCCCTCGGTATTAACGCTAGCGGCCCTCGAGTCAGCCCCTTATCAGCGCCGGCCGGTAACTTGTCACGGTGCGACCACAGACCGAGACACGCGGCGCTCGCTTCTGTCTCTATCTCCTCCGTGGTCGCGGTTGAACTGGTCTTCTTGTATTCGATCTAGGACAACAGAGATAGATGTTATATAAGTTGCAATGTTTCTGTTTTGGTTCTACTTAGGGTTAATTCAGACCGCAACGCAACGCGTAGACGCATTTCTGATTTTGTATGGATTTGACAGATTTGCAAGAGGTCTCACGCTCACTATTTCTGTCAATTCAGTACAAATTTAGAAATGCATCTACGCGTCGCGTTGCGGTCTGAATCAACCCTTAAATAGCATAGGGTCAGCTAAGACTGCAACGTGACCCGAAGATGCCGTGAGAGAATTTTTTGTAACTTGTATGTTTTTGTAACTTGTACACACAAGTTTTATTGAAGTCTGTCAATTCAATGTATAGTATCCTTTCTGCGTAGTGAATAAAAATCATTTAAAATGCATCACGGCATCTACGCGTCAAGATGTAGTGGAAACTAACCTGTACGAAAAAAGGTTTTAAAAAATAGTTGTGGCACTCGGGCACTGCCGCGGTAAAGTTATTGCATAGCATTTTTTATCAACTTATGCAATTAACACCGTGCCGAAGTCTGGCAACGCCGCACCAACCGGCACAGCGGAGCGCGGCCGGGGTGTTAGGTTTTTTTTCGTTGTAAAAGCTGTGCAATGGAAAAGCCTAAATTTCGGCATAACGTCAAAACAACAAGCAACATCTAGTAGACTTCAATTATAGTTACCTTATACACGGCCAAGTTGTGCGCCTTATCCGGTGTAGTGGTGCCCTCTCGCTGCATGAGCGGCAAGTAAGCCAGGGCGAAGTGTTTCTCAGCCCTGTCCTTAGCCTCGTTGGAGCTGCGGTGACGTAGGAAGAATACTATGTGGTCCTCTTTAAACTCTTCTATGTTTAGACAGACCTGTAAAGAGATAAATCGATATGTATTCAAAAAGCATATGCATTGAGGCTCGAAGATGTTTTATACTTAAGTGTTTAAGAATATCCAAAAGATGCAATAAAGAACGCTCTTAATGATAGTTTACAGTTAAAGACTTGACGATTTGACCTTTAGTTTAGACTTTAAACGTTACAGTCAGCGACTTGACGAGTTGACCTTTTGCCATTGAATTAAATAGTTTCATTCAATGAATACGCTAGTAATTCAATCAAACAGACGTTTTAACCAGATGAATCAAGCCTTACTTATTATATTAATTATTATAATAACATTATTTTACCTTGAAAACCTCCTGCCATCTCGGTCTGTCATCGTGGTAATACACTATAGACGTATACTCGTTGACTAGAGGCATGCCCGCTCCTCGCGATATCACACCCTGTAATATAATAATCTAACTGAGTTAATTCTTCATACACATAACAACAAAAAGTTATATTCATTATTATCAATAGCGTGCTCTTCTGCTCTAGTGAGGACTTTCCCCCCCTGCTGAAGGCGCCGCTGACCAGCGTAACGTATACGTAAAGTCAGCTAGACTTGACGTAAGCCGACCAAATTACGTTTATCAACTGCCTACTTACCGGTGTAATCTTGCCGTTCTTGTCCACAACTCGCGCGACCATCTCTATATAATTCCTGTCTGAGGACTTCCCCCCCCTGCTAAAGGCTTGACATAAGCCGCCCAAATTACGTAGCTACCACCATCTGCCTATATTTACCGGTATAATCTTGCCGTTCTTGTCCACAACTCTCGCGACCAGCTCTATATTCCTGTCCGAGGACTTCCCCCCCCTGCTGAAGGCGCCGCTAACCAGCGTCACGTACAGATCGTTGCGCGCGTCGCCCGGTAGTATCACTTCGGGGAATCCCATCTTCCGTGCGACGGCGGTTGGTCGAGCTACGAGGTGGGCGTTCTCTTGCTGTATCTGAAAATTTCATTCAGTCTTTTCATAAATGTAGTCTTTTCCGTTCCGCCCCGCTTCAGTGGAAACGCAGCCTTAGGGTGTGTTTCCACTGAAGCGGAAGTCAATTCGGCACCGCTAAGCTCCGCTCCGCTTCAGTGGAAACGCGGCCTTAAGGAGGTGCGCGGGATATACAAATGAAATTATGAAACATTTCAGAATCCCGATTCTATTTTTATTAATTTGCACGTATATACTTTTTTGAGGAACTGGTGTCGAACAAATATAATATTTCACTGGTTATCGTCACACAAACTACACCCATAAGCCATAGCATAAATACATAGACAACAAATAACTTTTCTTTTGGTATTATTACAATATTACCTGTTTCATGTCACCTTCCACTAGTTGTATGTCCAGCCATAGTCCTTGTGTCTGTTTCTGATCTTTCTGATCTCTATTTGCTATCACTTTCTTCAATAACGAGTCCATATTTTCTTTTTCGCATCTGGAATATTCAAAAAAGCAACTTATATTTCTGCTTTCCAGATACCTCGTGTTTTTTGCGCACGCGTCGCAATTATTGCGTACTTGTGTGCGTTTATTTTGCGTGCACGGATGCAACACATACGTATGTATGCGGCTTTATATGGATTAGCCAATTGACAAAGTATGTAAACTGTTTATAGTTTATACAGACGACTTACTTAGGGCTCCCCCACAAAACTGCGAATTCGCATCGCATCGCAAATATCTGCGACAAAACTCATAATAAAAATGACATTGCGATGCAAATGCAATGCGCAGTTTTGTGTGGTAGAACATGTATTTTTAATTTCAGCGTTCTTCCTTTTTTAGGGTTCCGGACCAAAAGGGTAAAAACGGGACCCTATTACTAAGACTTCGATGTCTGTCCGTCTGTCTGTCACCAGGCTGCAACTCGAGAACCGCTATAGCTAGACTTCTGAAATTTTCACAGAATGTGTATATCTGTTGCCGCTGTAATAATAAAAACAAAATAAATAAAATATTTAATTTCCATACAACAAACTTTTTTTTTTTGCTATTTTTGGCTCTTAATAAATAAAGGAAACACATAGGCAATTGAAATGTTAAATTTAATCAATTATAAAATGAAGGGGGCTCCCATACAAAAAACACACTTTTTTGTCTACTTTCGCTCTATACCGGTACGGAACCCTTCGTGCGCAAGTCCGACTCGCACATGGCCGATTTTTTTATAATAGTGGCGTAACAGACAAAGATGAAATTTGTAAAATATAACGTTTGTATATTAAGATACTTACGGGTAGAACGATAGCTGTATCTCCTTATTGTCGTGTCCGGGTGACAGTGTCACCTCGGTGACAGCTACGCCGCACGGCCGTCGTATAGCGCCGACTAGGTTCGCCGAACCAGTAGAACACATAGAGCTGCGTCTGAAAATTGTTAACCTGACACATCATGTAAATTTGTTAGTGCATGCAAAATACAGATACATAATAGTAAGGCTTGTCTAACTTAAAATGACGCGCCCCTGTACATACTACAAAAAATTTCATTTATATATCAACTATTGAAGTGGTGGTGCGCGTCATTTCAAATGAGACAAGCTCTAATATATTTTTTAATTGAAAAAGGTTATTTAGAGGGGCTAAGGCTCAAACAAGAATTATTTAGTACCATCGAGGAAATTTATTCCTAGGAAAATAGCAGACCTACGTCATTTGGTCAGGTTATGCAAATTCAATATTAATCGTAAACAGTCAGCTGAGTTTGAAATTACGCGACCAAATTACACAGGTCTGGCATCTGCCTATGAATCAACTTCTCTGATACTCCAAACAATGGTATAATTGCAAGCAAATAGCAATGAAGTATACCTACATAGAACTAGTAAAATCATGCTTGGTATTTACTTCTCAATGTTTCTGTTGAGTTCAAGTTGAGCGAAATTTTACGAGCATAAAGTACATAATAAACTGTATATTATTAATTATATAATATTTACCTGTGATCTACATTCTGTGGCTCCATCGTCCCAAGCCTTACTACGTGACAGACGAGAAATATCTTCTTTGTTATGTCACTTGATAGGTCCTAAATATAAATAATGTTATATATAATAATGTTATAAAAATAATGTTAAATATAAATAATGTTACATAAAAATATAACATTATTTATATTTTTACTGCAAGACGCAAATTAAATTTTTTGTATGCAGCTTCAATTCATCACAATCAAATCGTTGGAGTTTTTTTTAGAGTTTTTTACCGGACCGAACACTAGGTCTCAGGATATTTTCGCATCACGTAGGATATTTTTGTACCTTGTAGGATATTTATTCAACTCTTAAAACCTTCAACTAACATTAAAAACATCTTTCTAACTAGTATGATACTTTCTCAATCCACTGAGCATTTTCGCATCACATAAGACGTTTCTGCATCTTGTAGGATATTCTCGCATCACGTAGGACGTTTTCGATTTTCGTAGGACATTTTTACACCTCGTAGGACACTTCTATAATATTTTACTTACCGTAAAAACAAACGTCGGCCTCATAATATTTAGATCCACAGCGGCCAAATACGGTGGGGGCCATCGCAGCAACACTCTTTCTGTCAGTTTGTTCCCGCTCAAGTCATGTATTAGGCTAGGGACGATTCTGACGTGACTGACACTCGATAGACAAAGTTGGTCACTTTTTACTCACCGTAAACACGAAAGTTGGCCTCATATGTAGATCCACAGCGGCCAAATGCGGCGGAGGCCATCGCAGCAACACGCTTTCTGTAAGTTTGTTCCCGCTCGAGTCATGTAGCGCTAGCGACAGTTCTGACGTGACCGACACTCGGCAGACGAAGTTAGTCACTTTCCCGACTACGGTGTAGGTACGGGCGGTGGGCGTCTGACTTATTGGTCTACTGGGGGTTGTCTCCTGAAATACACAGACGGACATAAAATTAATTTTACTATAATAATCACTATTATGCTAAAACAGTTCTAGCTGAGAGACTTTAGCAGATCTGAGGGATCATGTTAAGATTTTTTCTCCCCAACGAAAAAAATGTGTTTTAAGTTAAGTAGTCTCTGTAACGGTCAATTCAGACCGCAACACGACGCGTAGATATGCATTTCTAAATTGTACTGAATTGACAGATTTCAATTGCGAGAGACGTCGTGCAAGTCTGTCAATTCAATACAAATTTAGAAATGCATCTACGAGTCGCTTTGCGGTCTGAATAGACCCTAAGTGTTTCTATCCGTGGCATCGTAGAAGCTTAGCATCATCATCTAAATACTGGAACTCACCATATTTTTATCGATCCTGGAATTCGCCTCATCGTGTAGACCGTTGAGCTTGAAGGTCGAAGTGATGAGGGGATCCACCAGCTGACCGTTCACCGTCCTGATGGCCAGCTCCATGCCTAGTGATCTGTAAAACACAGTTTTATTTGAAACAAATGTTTTTAAGGAATATAAGTAAATGTAAAAGGCACTGACGTTTGACGACTCGTATACTGACGTTTTGAGGTTCACACAGCACAATCCTGCACGTTTTTTTGCAGAATTCGTCTTAACATTCATACGTCGATTGAACTGCGACAAATCGTGCAGTAGGTGTGGCTTACCATTGTGGCTAACCACCTTAGGTTCAACCACACTAAGCGACACTACGTTGCAGTGCGACGCAACACTTCATCTTCCATAAGGGTCAATGCAGACTACATCGCGACACGTAGATGCATTTCTAAAGTGTGGATTTGACAGACTTCAATTGCGTGAGACGTCATGCAAATCTATCAATTCCATACATGCATCTACGCGTCTCGTTGCGGTCTGAACTGACCCTAAAAGCGATATTAAAGCACTAGCTGTCCCGGCAAACGTTGCTTTGCCATAATATATTATGTATTTGCCATATTATTTTATTGAAGTGACTAAATATGTATGTTACCATGGCAACGTCGATCGCTATCCCGTCGCACAAACAATGGTCGCCGTCAGTCTCAGGTTGTAAAATAATTTGCAATAAAATAAAATTGCGACTATAATTAAAGATCTAAGCTATCCTATCTCTCAAGTTGGAAAAAAGCACACATTTAAAAAATAAAAACATTAAAATCGGTTAAGTAGTTTAGGAATCCATCGCGGACAAACATCGTGACAGGAGATTTATATATATTAGATTTTGCCACTAATGTCCTACCTGTTCCCCTTATCGATAGTGAATATAGCGGTTCTGGCGACACGTCGCAACTCGTCTTGCGGTATAGCGCTGGACGCGGCCTGCGCGCGCAGCGCCAACAGCGCTCGCATGCTCAGCTCCATGAAAGTGAAGCGGTCGTCGTTTGTCTGAAACGAAAGAAATGTATCAAAGGTCATAACTCATAACTAACCAAACTTCTTCATACAAAAGTATTCTCTAAGTCATCGAAATACGTAATATAATCGAAACAAAGAGCGCGGCCCAGGTGGGCCTTACGGTTGTTGAGAGACTTGAAAGTGTAAATGGAACGCCTCAGAGCTGTCAGCGAGGTAACGCCGCATGAACTGTCATGTTTTTCGGGCGCGCAGCCCATATCGAATTATAAGACGTTATCACGTCAAAAAGACGAAAGAAACGAAAGAAATGAAAAGAATGAGAAATAAAAACAAAGAATTACATTGGTAATAATTTTTAGCCCCTGACGCAAAAAGAGGGGTTTAAAGTTTGATGTGTCTGCCTGTCCATCTGACTGTGCCAACGTAACATCCGTTTGCTCTTACATAGGAATTTACGTTTGCAAAGTGTCAGATAGTAACAAGGGAGGATTTCATATAAATTCTAATTCAATTTATTTAATTTCATTTTCAAATTCCTCTGCCCTCAATTTCAACTTCAGTGCTTTTTTGGGAATACAAAATACAAGCAATAACTCTTTATTATTATTTTTATGTCTTTTTATCAAGCTGCAGTTTTCTTTTGTTCCTATGTTGCCTTCTATCTTAGGCTGGCCTCACACAGCCGGAATTTCATAATCGGAAATTCATATTCTTACAGATCGATCTAAGAAATTCATAATCTGAAAAACTCAGAATGTGTGTGGAGCGTACTGATATTGTATGGTATTCCGGTCTTTCTGAATTAATAATATGAATTTCCGATTATGAAATTCCGGCTGTGTGAGGCCAGCCTTAAGCTTGTTTGCCCTTTTGGCAAAAGGCCTCCTTTTGCCAATAACCACTCATATTTCTTACCAAATACAGCTGTTTCCAGTGCTGCAGCCATTCTCGCAACGTGACCGCTATGTCGTGTACCACTCCGCCGCCGCCAGCAGAAGCCACCACTGTTTCGCCGCATCTGAAACGATAAGGTAACATAGATAACGATGGTAGATGAAGGCATTATTCTGTTGAAAGTGCCTAACATAGGTGCTGTATATATATCATTAATAATATTATGTTCAATACTCGTAGTGACAAATTCATCTATTGATGTTGTTTTTATCTTCCGCTCACTAAAATATCCGGTCTAGAAAAGTCCGCAGGAGTAGAAAAGAGATACCAATACTTAAGGTACAATTCCGTGCATCGCGATCGATCGCGGACGCGCACGACCTACGACTGTCGTCGGCCGCTCGCGACCATAGTCAGCGTATGAAAATGTATGGCGCCGCTTTCGAGGCCCGCGACTGACGCGCGCGGCCTACGACTGTCGTAAGCCGCGCGCGACCGTGCCATATAACTTTGACACGGTCCCGCGGGGCCTACGACAGTCGTAGATCGTGCGCGACCGCGATCGATCGCGATGCACGGAATTGTACCTTATGACCAATGGACGAATTTCTTTCTGCCCTGTGACCAGACTTTACATAGAGTGATCTGTAATATTCCTAAGAATTAAGTTCACCGGGTCAACTAGTATGAGTATAAAAATTCTCGTGCATTGCTGTATGATAAAAATGATGATGAATATCATTCTTAATCAATGACGTTGATGATGATGATAATGAGTAATTAATAATGACAAATTGACCAAGTGTATGTAATGACTAATGATTATATTTCAATTAGCGTGCCCGGGCCACCATGATTTGATGACGACAATTTCTCATTATGAGCAGCGGTCAGCACCATGATGATGATGATGACAAATTGTCCAAGTGTATAATGCAATGATTATATTTCAATTAGCGTGCCGGGGCCACCATGATTCACGCATTATCAATGGGGTCGACGCCCGCGCCCCAAGCTAACTGGGACGTAAGGGACCTTGTACTACAAAGGACCTTATTTTTATAGGAATTAGGTTAAAAATGCATTGAGGACTGTCTGAGATTGAGAGTAAGAGCCCTTGTACATGGACGAAAATGTCAAACATACGTCAGTAGAAATGCCGAACAACTACAGTAGACTCTCAGATCTTTGCCGCAAGCGACCGCGACCGACAAAATTCTGAATAAAATGCCACTTTATGACCTAGGCCAAAGATGGCTTGTCTCTGCCTAGGCTATAGGATTCATTTTGGTCTACGCCACTACAAAGCAGCGGCGTAGGTCCTATAGCTTATATAATAAATATAGGTCCTAACCTAGGTCATAAGGTGGCATTTTGTTTAAATTTTTGTCGGTTGCTGTAGCTTGCGGCAAATATCGGAAAGCCACCAGTAAATGCCTGCGAGTTTCTTACGCCGGTTCTTCTCGCCGGGCTAGTTCCCGAACCGGTGGTAGGCATCATGTAGGACATTCTGAAAATATTTATTTTAAATTTATTCAGAAATAAAACAATTTTGATTTTGATTTGATTTTGAAATTACTTTCATTGTGTTGACAGTGATACGTGAATTTATCGAATATTATTTTCTTTTTCGTGATGTCGAGATTTGGTTTGATATGTTTTTTTGCAAGAGAAGCCAAAATATAGCGTGCATCACGCAACCTACTGAACGAATTCTTTACTGATTATTTAGTGGAGAGAGTTGTATGTCAGTATTCAGTAACTTTAACGTCGGAAATTGGGTGGCGACAAAAAAGCTAAAAAAAATTAATTTGAAAATCGCCTATGATAATATTAAAATTGCTAATACTTCGGACACCATTTCAGAAATTATGCAAGAATCTTGCGGCATACACTTTTACATTTTTTTAAAGTTTTATTAAAAAAAAAAAAAAAAAAAAACAAAAAAAAAACACAAGTGTAAACGGTCCTTAACTTCACATTCCCGAGGGATTAAGAATTGACACTTGTCATAATAAGAACAATGTCGGGAATTCGTCGAAGGGTTATAGGGGCAAGCGCGTTGTAGAGGTCGCCTTGGAAATATACTTTTTTCACCACTCCTAATATCCATATTTCCATACTTTATATTATAAATGCGAAAGTGTCTGTCTGTTACCTCTTCACGTTTAAGCCGCTGAACCGATTTTGCTGAAATGTGGTATGATAATACTTGTGAGTTTCTAGAAAGGACATAATATGAACTTGCTTTCAGAGTCAGTAGTGTCGAGTACTAATTTATCTTCTAACTTCTACGCTCCTCTTTCTATAGACTTCTCTTCTTCTGTTAGTTTCTTACTCCCTCCCACTATTATGACGTGGATTCCTCTCCTTTCTTTCGCCTACACGCCACTTTTCTACTCAACTTCTACACTCCAAAGTGCTTACTGCTTAGTCAAAGAAGTCGCTAGTTTTGATGTCGAAGACCAGCGCATCGCAATCGCCATGTAAGTCTCTCGTACAGTAACGTAGCTCTTGGGGAAGGCGCCCTTGGCTTCCCTCCTCAAGTTTTAGCACCAGTGCCAGTTTCTCCACCGCTCTTACATTCCTGTTCTTCTAACCACTTGCCAACTCCCTCGCACATAGCTTTCTCTCTCTCCCTCTTCTCTCACACTGGTCACAAACTCTATACTCCTGTTCCCCTAATACTCACTTGCCAAATCTCGCACCGTGACATAGTTTCCTATCTCTTCCTTCCTTCCCTCACACTAGTCACAATTTCTACCCTCCTATTCTCCTTATCACTTGCTAACTCTCGCGCCGGGACATAAGCTTCCTCTTTCTCACAACACAACTTCTACGCTCCTGTTCTCTTGATACTCACTTGCCAACTCTCGCACCGTTACATAGCTACATCTCTCTACCTAATTAATCCAGTGTGAGAGAAGAGAGGGATCTCTTCTCTCACACTGGACACATCTTATACACTCCTGTTCCCCTAGTACTCACTTGTCAACGTTGGTCTCTCGCACCGTCACGTAGCTCTTGGGGAAGGCGCCCTTGGCTTCCCTCCTCAGACTGGCGCCCCAGTACCAGTTCCTCGTCTCCCTGATGATATGCACCAGCTCCCCCACATCCAGAGGCAGGTGGAGATGCGATGATGAGTTGAAGTTGTATATGGCTGGAAGGAAACATTCATCTACAATCTTTATTATTTTAGTATACTAATACATATTATAAAACTGAAGAGTTTGTTTGTTTGAACGCACTTATTTCAGGAACTACAGGTTCAATGTGAAAAATTGTTTTTGTGTTAATAGTCCATTTATCGGGAAAGGCTTCTGTAATGTATTTGTCTAATTACCTGCGTACGCGCGGGTAGGTATGTGACGTCGCGGAATCAGTCCGGAATAAACCGTTGTCCTAGCTGTACGTGTCTTATTCAATACCTCAGTGGCGAACGAGGATTCGATTTGCGTGCCTTCTAAAATTTTCGGCCAACACAACATGACAATCGGGAAGCTGTTGGAGTTCAATGTGCGTTCCGGGAACTGGACAATGTATGTGGAAAGAGCTGAGATGTATTTCAAAGTAAATGAAATTAAAAAAGATCTCTGGCTACCTACATTAATCGCAGCGATGGGCGATGAAGCTTATGAATTGCTAAGCAATCTAACGAGTCCCGCAAAACCCAGTGATAAAACGTATGCATTTGTTACAAAGGTGATGAAGGAACATTTACAACCCAAACCTTCGTTTATGGCGGAACGATATCGTTTTAGACAGAGAAGGCAGGAACCAGGGGAGAGCATATCCCAGTATATTTCAGAGTTAAAGAAAATGGCAAGGTTCTGCGATTTTAAGGCAGTTCTAGAAGAAAACCTGCGGGACCAATTAGTGTGCGGGCTCAGCAGCGAGACAATCAGGCAGCGGGTTTTTACGGAGGAGGACCTAGGCTACGATAAAGCAGTAAAAATTGCTTGTGCAATGGAAGCGGCGGAACGTGATGCGGCAGCTGTGGAGCGCGCCGAGACCACATCGGGCGGCGCCCGGGTCGGTGGCCAGGAGATACTTCATACTGGGGTCGTGCGGCGTGGGCGCGGTGCTTCGGTCCGAGGCGGGGCGCGCCCTCAAAGGTCACGCGGGCCAAACCCCGGCGGCAGCGGCGGCGGCAGCAGTGGCGGATACAAGCTGGATCCTTGTGCGGCTTGTGGAGGTTTCGATCATCAGGCTGATGATTGTCAGTACAATAAGTACATCTGCGGCAAGTGCAGACAACGAAGCCTACGTAGGGTGTGCCCGGAACGGGCGTCCGGAGCCCACGCCAGGCGCACAGGCAGCGGGGGCGGCCGTCTACTGGCGCACGTGGAGGCCGGGGACCCGGAGGAGATGCGGCGTGGTTTAGACTTGTCGGAAGACGACGAGTCTCCGCCGGAGGACGAGGAGGAGATAGAGGAAGATTTGTATCAGCTCTGTTTGAATGGCTATAAGCCGGTGAGTTTAGTAATTAAAGTTCATGGAATTAAAATACCTATGGAGGTAGATACGGGTTCACTGGTGTCTTGTATAAGTAAAAAAATGTACGATAAGTATTTTAGTACGATAGCATTAGAAAAATCGAATTTAGTGTTTAAATTTTATAATGGTGCTAAGGTTAGGCCGTTAGGAGTAATTAAACCCTTTGTTACCTATGGTGAGCAGTCTAAAAAGTTGGAACTTTTTGTTATCGAGGGCGGTACTACATCCTTGTTAGGTAGACAATGGCTTTCGGAACTAAACATTAAAATACCTACGTTGTTTAAAAATGTAGTCGAGCCAGAAAATAGCAAGTATGGTCATGAAAGATTGTTGTCATTACTTTCCAGGTATAAAGAATTATTCACGGAGGGACTGGGACGGTTCAAGGGAGGAGCAGCGAGACTGCGGGTGCGCCCGGGGGCGACCCCCGTGTTTTGCCGCGCTCGACCCGTGCCGTATGCGCTACGGGCTCGCGTCGACGATGAGCTGGATGCGATGCTGCGCACCGGCGTCATCGAGCCGGTCGACAGCTCGGACTGGGCCACTCCACTGGTGCCGGTGCGTAAGGCTGACGGGGGACTCCGTATCTGTGCGGACTATAAGGTGACTTTAAATCCAGTTTTGCTGATCGATATGTTTGTGGGACTCCCTACCTCCCGCATCGACTACTCTATAGTCTGTAGCTCCTATCTTTTCCGTCACTGTCCCCTGCATCCACCTATCACCTCCCCTGTACTGGCGAAGCCGAGCTACACGAAGCACATATGGGCATCGTTAAAACAAAATCGTTCGCTCGTAGTTACGTGTGGTGGCCGGGCATCGACGAGGCGATCGAGACGATGTGTCGCGCGTGCCCAACTTGCTCAGCCGAGGCGGACGCGCCGTTGCGTCACGTACCGTGCCCGTGGCCTTGGCCCGATAAACCATGGGCTCGGGTTCATCTCGATTTTCTGGGACCGATTAGGGGTAGAATTTTCTTGGTTATGGTCGATGCCAGGACTAAGTGGATAGAAGTTAGTCAGGTACCGAGTACGGCGGCGGCTCACACCATTAACAGGTTAAGTGAGGTGTTTGCACGTTTTGGTCTACCGAAACAGATAGTTTCGGACAATGGCCCGCCTTTTACGAGTAGTGAGTTTTCTGAATTTTTAAATTCCAATGGAGTAAAACATTTATTTTCGGCGCCCTATCATCCGGCTTCCAACGGCGCGGCCGAAAATGCAGTTAGGACTATTAAGAGAGTTATTAACAAAGCTTTTAGAGATAGGTTAGATGTATTATTAGCCTTGAACAATTTTTTGTTGCATTACCGTAACACGGAGCACTGTACGACAGGTGAAGCGCCGGCACTTTTAATGTGCGGCCGGAAACTTCGAACTAAGCTAGATTTGTTGAGGCCCGACCGAGCCACTAAAGTAAGAAACGCCCAACAAAATAGAGCAGCTAACGAGTAGCGCTAGCGGGGCACGTGACCTGCGTCCCGGGGAAGAAGTGTGGCTTCGCCAGTACAGGGGAGGTGATAGGTGGATGCAGGGGACAGTGACGGAAAAGATAGGAGCTACAGACTATAGAGTAGTCGATGCGGGAGGTAGGGAGTCCCACAAACATATCGATCAGCTTAAACAGAGGAAACGTAGTTCACTCATTAGTCCGTTGAGTCCCCCCAGTAGCGAGGGGGAAGTATCAGGGGGCGGTGGAGATCCCAGCCCGAGCTGTAGGAATAGTTCGGCACCAGAGATAGTAACCGTGGAGGATGATGATGAGTCTCAGGAACTGTTTAAAGACTGTGAGGAGCAAAATATACCGGAACCTGTTCAATCGTCGTCTTCTCCTTCTCTTGAGCCGACCCTGTCCCGTCCCATACGCCGATGCAGGCTTAAGAATATACCTTAGTATAGTTAATTAAAACGAATTAGCATTAAGATACTCTTAAAATTTAGAATTAAGTCCTAAATGTTATGGCATAGATATCTAGTTAATTTATATTTCCTGATTACCTTAGCAATAATATGTGTATTGTGTAATTTACTACTGGTGTTAGCAAAATAGTTAAGTTTTGACTGTGTTATTATTAAGGATAATTAAATAAGGGTGGAGGATTGTAATGTATTTGTCTAATTACCTGCGTACGCGCGGGTAGGTATGTGACGTCGCGGAATCAGTCCGGAATAAACCGTTGTCCTAGCTGTACGTGTCTTATTCAATACCTCAGCTTCAGCGAAGAATCAGAGGAAATTTATTGAGGAAATTTGGCGGATTATGGAGTATATACTGTTTTTACGAGGATAGAATAGAACGAAACTTCTAGTCATTTAAGTGAGATATTATAATAGTAATCATGATGTCAATGATCAAAGTAGATTATTTTGTCAGTCTGTAACCACTTCAAGAGTCTTTGAAGCTTGAACCCACTTTATTATTATAGAATTTGTTTTCAAAAAAATTGAAAAACCTATGTTTATACATTATCCTATGCGAACGAAGTTTAAAGCAACATCAGGCATTTAATATTTATTATACTCTGTTTAGGTAGAATAACATTCACAACGGTAAAGCCTATAGCACCAATGGCACGCTAGAAGCATGGCCCTAACCAAAACTGCTCTAGTCCAATTAGGACTAATATCCTGACTAATCCCGTTAATAGCACAGTCTAGAATTTTAAAACCTAATTAGCAGTTCAGACATGGTTTTCCAAACACCCTGTATGGTGTCGCTGCGTATGTTTTGCATAGTCTTTATTACGTCGTAATAAGGTCGGTAACCGCATGTAACTTGGCGCACGGAACATCTAATAAAGGCGCGTCCTAATTTGGCATAACAATAACACTGAGTCGCCAAAATGCGTGTATGGTAGTAGTGGTAGCGATTAGCGAGTTGGGAAAACCTGTGATACAGAATTACAAGGATAATAGGTATCTGGATGACATTCTCATGGGGACGGTGAATCACAAACAGACATCACTCAAAGTTAAACCAGCTGTTATTTAGCTTGTTATGCAAAATGATACCTAATATTTTGGATTAAACATTTTTAAGTGATTAAGCTTTTTAGCGGCGTCCGGCGTTGCGTATTTTTGGGGATGGATGAAAATTAAAAAAAAAAAACTCCGTCAGGACACCTGTTTGAAAACTCGTAAGATGAACGGAGAGTAGACTGCAAGCGCGGCTTGCGAAAATGCCTATTCTGTTGTTTCGTCTCGTAAATAATAAATAAATAAGGTTAGTAACTATTTTTTTACTTCAAACTTCAGAAAGTCGGTCAGTTCGGTTAGGAATAGTTTCCTAATAAGTCTCATAGCCTAGTGGAACGGACGACCGACACGACGGGCGACTGGGGCAGGACCGACTTTTTACATGCCCGACCCGAAGTTGGTTACTTCACTTCTATCTTCTTTGCGGGTCCCAAGACAGTTTTAGCATGTCCCTAGGGCTCCCCTAGATCATACCAAAGGGTTTTCGTGGTTGGATATCGCTGTCGATCCTGGGACACAGGGGAAACACCGGTGCGAATGTGTGGGCCAAAGCACGTTTAAGGTTAAGGCATGAAAATTGCCAATTATAAATGTAAAATCTGCAATGCACTTGTACCACTCCCTAATTCACAGCAAGTGCGAACATATATCTATCTCTGAAATTAATTAAGACAATAATTCAGCTGGGGTCAGCTGATAGGGGGCGCAATTAATTATTACAAAACTAAGTCACCGTATTACCCTTATCAGTTGCGGGGTCAGGTCGTGTAATACATATTACATGTTAGAAATGTAATTTCTTCTGCGGTGGGGTAATACGGATTAATACTGGATGTAAAAGGTAGATTAAGTGATTACTTAACATTTATTATTATTTTAATTTTCATATATAAGGCAGTTAAAGCTATTACTTGGTAGAATTGGACGTTGGTATTCGGTAGAGTATATTCGTCGACTAGATTACGCCCGCAGCACCGTTGCGCCAAAATTCGTTCATCGCACGGGGACCTTTCATTTTTCTGGGATAAAAAGCATTATAATTATGTCCTTTCCCGGGATTAAAATTATCTCCTTGCGAAATTTCAGCGAAATCGGATCAGCGGTTTGAGCATGAAGAGGTAACAGACAGACGGACAAACAGACAGACAGACACACTTTCGCATTTACAATAATATTAGTATGGACTACATTGCAGCTATAAAATAGCCCGTGAAAAGGGGCTGATCACCGCTGGCCAAAAGCTAAAGGCGTTTAGGCTTTAGAAGGTGATATACACATTTGACATTACATATCCACTAAAAACCCTCTCCACGCAGTATAACAATATCCTACTGAAACAGAGTTTTGTAGAACCCTAGAACACGTAGCTTACATTGAAAATCCTTTGTATTTCACATAGAATAGAACAATTAGAATCGCTAATGCAAAGCCGAGATTTCGGGGACAAAGCCTCAAACCCGACATTACTTTGCATATTCAAATGTTCTAAATAGTCGTTTCGCATGGAGAATCTCACCTTTAGAATTCGTCCATACTAATATTATAATAGTCTGTCCGTCGTCTTTACGCCTAAGAACCATGCGATCATAACCACATTCGAATTTCGAGGTATAGTAAATAGTAATCGGGCCCAAGACTCGTAATTCGTAAATCGAAATCTGATCGATCGAAAGTGATGGCTTTCCGATCTTTGTCGCAAGCGACCGCGAACGACCCTATGCGTCGCGTTGTGGTCTGAACTGAACTAAAGGCCCTTTCAAACGACGCGGCAGCGCCAACGCGCCGCCCGCGGCCGCGCAGTACTTATTCTTGTATTTGTATGGGTCCTTTCACACGTCTTGATGCCGTGGCGTGTGAAAGTGCCCATACAAATACCGGCGGTGGTGCCGCCGCCGCTGTAGCCTTTGAGTCTAAAACCTTTCTTCTGATTAATTTCGCTCCCAAGACAGATTTAGCTTGTCCCTCGGGCATCCCTGAGATCATATCGAAGGGTTTTCGTGGTTGGTTACCACTTTTGATCCTGGCGACACAGGAGTTGCAGTTGTGGGCCATTTGCCCGTTAAAAAGAACCCCTTATTATCGGATCCACAACTTTTTTGACAGATTCTCCATACTCTATCTGTCAAGTTAAGTGGTAGATAGCCTATTCGGCACTTTATCAGAAAGTGTTTTTTTTATAAAATAAGGGGCAAACGAGCAAACGGGTCAACTGATGGAAAGCAACTACTGTCGCCCATGGACACTCGCAACATCAGAAGAGCTGCAGGTGCGTTGCCGACCTTTTAAGAGGGAATTTACGCTCTCTTCTTGAAGGTTTGCAGGTCGTATAGGTCCGGAAAAACTGCTGGTGACAATTCGTTCCAGAGTTTTACAGTGCGCGGCAGAAAGTTACGCGAGAAACGCACCGTGGAAGACTGCCGCTCATCTTTGTGAAACTCTGTGGTGAAACAGGCCCTCTATCTGTCAAGTTATGTGGTGGATAGCCTATCCGGCATTTATCAGGAAGTGGTGAAACCGGCCCTTAGTCTGTGGTTTGGACCAAAGGTACATCCCAGCTATTTCCTCGTCCGTACAGATAACCTATTAATTGCGTTCAAGGCTGATTTACTACAATCAGGTGCGGTGACTCACTGAATGGGGAGTGGGGACTGATTGGACTTCCTCAGGTGGGGCGGGGTGATGGATTCGCGTGGAAACAAATCATGAGCGAAAAGTGAGTAGTGCGAACAAACTCTTGAATATCGACCTGTAGCAGACCAAACTGCACGCAATCGAAATTTGTGAAATCGGCGCGACATAATATAGTCTAAGGTTACACGATCAGTCTGGCATCAGTTCAGTCCGTCAGTCTCAGACTGATACCAGGTACCAGAATGATGCCCGGAAAGACCGTCAGTCACACGATCATTCTCCCGTCAGTCTGGAGTCTATAGACCAGACTTGTGGACTGAGCTGATGCAAGCAGCAAAACTGATCGTGTGTTTTAGGGTCAATTCAGATCGCAACGCGACGCGTAAATGCACTTCTTTTGTATGGATTTAACCGACTTCAATGGGCATTGTCCAAAAAAAATCACATGTACTTTTTATATTTTTTTTCGTTAAAATAGGGTATTTTAAGAATATAAATTAAATAATTTTGAAATCCATTGGCTAGTTTTTTCTCAATAAATTTTTAAAGTTTCGCTCTGACGTCATCATCGGCGCCTAATTGACCTCTGTAGTATGTTTTTTTTCCTTTCAATCTTATTTTTAATGGCTGGTTCGTCTAATGCAAGTTATCATTATGTGAAAGCTGATACGAGAAACTTACCAAAAGTTCGAAACGTAATGTTGATCGAATTTATTGCTAATTTAACGCCATTGAAGGTCAAACTAAGGTTAAACATATTTGTTCAAAAATATAAGTAACTAATGGGTATTTTTTTCGTTTATACAACACATTTCGTTTACACAAAAACATTTCGAGGAATAAGGCCAGTGATCGTTTTTCTGTATATACAGAAAAACTGGCCTTATTCCTCGAAATGTTTTTGTAATGAGCAAAATTAAAAAAAAAATGGACAATCCCCATTGCGTGAGAGTTGAGACGTCATGCAAGTATGTCAATTCAATAAACATTTAGAAGTGCATCTGCGTCGCGTTGCGGTCTGAATTTACCCTAAATTGTATTGCGGTTTGACATTCCAGTCAAAAGTCACAGCACTCACAGGACTAAAATTATTGTCGTGCCACATTTTATTAACACAGGATGTGACCCACTATAATATGTCATCACATATGCACTCATAACCCCAAAGTGCAATACACCGGATTCGCGAAACTTTTAATGCCACATGTGAGCGCCGTTATGTGTTAAACTTTTAAATTACATGAGCCACAGAGCTGAAAAATCTGTAGATATGGGATTAATATAATCATCATCAACACCGGCATCTACTGGGTACAGGGAATACAAGCCTAATAATTAAAAAAAACTATAACCCATCTACGTAAAAAAATGGGCTATGTCAACCGTGGTATCATTATTTTCATAAAATTGCACAAGTAATTTAGCCGCTAAGAGGGCACATGTACACATTAAACATAGAGTGCCAAAATCTCTTCCATTTAGCTTCGACAGAGTCGGTTAAAAACTAGAGTTGGTAACTACGTGAAAGAATCTGTGAAAGAAGCTGCAGTCACTAGCGCTATAAAATCTTACGACCCTCATTAAGGGCATAGGGTTCATAACCTCCATGAGAGCCCTTCATCGCATAATGTCAAATTTCCGTTCGCCATATCGAACATCAAACAGATAAAGGTAGATAAAAGTTTCCGATAAGGAGCACGAAATTTGATGCAGCCAATGTTAGCTACTGTATGTTACTTGCATGTTTGAAGCTGTGATGATAAGATGTAATTATAAGGGCCAATCACACCGGAATGGCAGCGGCCGGCTGCCATTCCGGTGTGAATGCCGCTGCCGCTGGCGGCCGCCAGCGGCCTTTTAGAAGTTTTCAAGCGATACTAGTACTTATAAGTATGTAAATAAAGTTTAAAATTATTTCACACTAAAAGTGCTCTTCGCGCCGCTGCCGATCGCGCCTCTGCCGACCGCTGCCGGCCGCTGCCGATCCGGTGTGAATCGGCCCTAATACATCATAATCCATAATAATAGTGACTGTCTGTTTGTTAGCTCTTGACGACCAAACCGCTGAACCAATTTTGCTGAACTTTGTGTAGATATACTTTGAGGAAAGGAGATAGGATACTTTTCATCCCTGAAAAATGTACGGTCCTAACGCGATAAATGAATTTGGAGCAAAGGAGTTGCGGGCGTCAACTAGTAGCTCGAAATATACATATTATGTACATGTGCCGGTATTTTATTTATTTACATTGTACCATCAGAGAAGTTGATTCATATCAGATGGTTAACTTGCCCAATTTGGTCGCGTTATGTCAAACCCAGCCGATATATCACAATTCACAGCTAACATTTAATTGACATAATCGGACCTATAGATCTGTCAACTGCCTATGAATCAATTTCTTCGATGGTACATTATTATACATTGCCTTGTCCACAGAATAACTTCTTCGTTACTCTGAGGTTCAGTTTATTGTGTTAGAAAACAACAGGAAATAACATTATAATAGAATGACTAGTTGGATGGAATCTTTGTTCCACTAAAATCCTAACTAATATTATAAACACTGACTGTCTGCTATCTCATAACACCCTGCTGAAACAATTTTGTTGTTTATTCTTTGCTAATAAGAAATTAAAAAAAAGGATGTTTTTTTTTAATTTTAGTAGCATAGAATTAAGAATTCCTTCCGTTATTGAATTCAGTTTAAAATAGTGAAACATTCCAACTATCAAAATAGTATTTTTGCTGCATAGCTAAACAGTTTTAAAACGAAAACTTTTCAACTGTCATTAAACATTATGAATTCAGAGTGGGGCATCCCCCAAGGTCTAATATTAAGGCCACTGCTGTATAACGTTAAAACGAGGATTTTACAAACATTTTTGAAAACTTACATTTTCTAATTTAAAGTTAAAATTAATTATTTTTTAAAATATATTCAAGTTTTATCCTCACCGGACGCACTGGTGATAGCGACAACAAAAGAATACATTGGGAATTCCTAAAACATCCAATCAAAGTATAAAGGCAATTTAGATTTACAGTAATATAGAAAAAAATACCATTATCACTATCGGTAACACTCCAATACATTGGTACTCAAAGTTTTTTTTATGCAGGCCACAAACACATTTTAGTCTTGGTGTTGCGGGCCCGGGGCCACAAACAAAGTTATTTAGGGGTAAAAAATGTTGTTCAAAATTAAATAAACACTTTATTATTATCTTTATCTTTACGTGGGCCACTGATAATAATTATGTCTTGGCATATTTATACATTTAAAAAGATATTGGGATAGGTATCTACCTATATATATGTATATTAATCTTAATATACATTATCAATAGTATGTTCGGTCAGGTATCACTCATTTGTTACACTTGTCAAATCAAGTTAGTCGAGTAGTTAATTACTGCTTAGATAATAAATGCTTATAACGCCTGAACAACATGTAACGCATGACTACACCAAACATGTTAAGGATGTAATCTAGATTAATTATTGGTTTACTTACATTTAACCACTTCATTAGTTACCAGTATGTTTTATGTAAAAGTTTGCTTCTAGATATATACAGCTGATATTATGTTTGTATTTTTGACTCCTTTCTTGCAGCACACAAAACATAATATCTGGGGGCACGGCAGTGCCCCAGCCAAGCTTTTTAGCAAAGGCACGGCCGTACCATACTTTTCTCGAAGCGGTTCGCGGCTATTTCACACCCCCTTTATCTTCGATGTTAACAAAGCTAGGGAATTAAAATTTCGGTCACTAGGAACAAGTATTAAAACTAGCTTAATTTCCAAATTACATGAAATTTCAATAAATCGTTTAGGAGTTACGGATTAGAAAGTTACTACATTTTGTCACTCACTGACATATAGATCGTCAAAATTCTAAGGTACTTCTAGCAGACTTAGGACCTTGAAATTTGGTACTGGGATAGGTCTTTATTCACAATGAAAGGAAAAATTATGAAACCGGCCAACTGCGAGTCGGACTAGCGTACATAGGGTTCCGTACCGTAAATTTGTATGGGAGCCCCCCTTAAATAATAAGTTTATTTAATTTTTATTATTAATTATTAAAGTTAACACACAAATGAGCGTTTTCTGAAATTTTCAAAAACCTTAGTGTTACCATTATTGATATAGAGCAAAAAATGGGAAAAAATCGTGTTTGTTGTATGAGGCCCATCTTTAATAATTTATTTTATTTTGATTGGACTATTAGCTTTGATAACGACACCAAAAATACATAATTTATGAAAATCGCAACTATCTAGCTATTGCGGTTCTCGCGATCCAGCCTGGTGAGTGGTGACCATATGGATGTACGACGGACAGACAGCGAAGACTTATATTAATAATAGGGCCCCGTTTTCATCCTTTGGGCAGGGAAACCTAAAAACTGAAATTGAAAAATAATATTATAGGTAATAATAAAATAATTTATTAAATAAAATAAAAGATTTTTATGTTTGTAACTTTGCAAGAACTGTAGGAGTTTCGACTGCATATTTGTTTGACGTACAAAAGGCTTTAAGTTAGTTATGAACTTAATGAAATGGCATTAATTAAATAAAAAAAGACAGGTTGCACTCCGGGAGTGCCGGCAGAAGTGAAAACTTAATTATTAATGTTGTGCATTATTTTTTCATCCCATTTTTTATGAAAATCGATTTAAAAGAAAAATAATAAAAAAAACGATTGTTTTAATTAATTAATCGACACCCTTACAATCGATTAAAAAATATCGACAATCGAAAAAAAGAGCTGCTGTCAGACAGACTGTCAGACACTTCTCGCGACAGTTGTCTTGCAGGTGGAAACGCGGCCTTAATCAGCGCATCTGCTAAAGGACTCATTTCCCCGACTGTACAAGTCTGCTTAGCACAATTTTCCCGACTGTACATTTCTGCTAAACAACTCATTTCCCCGACTGTACATTTCTGCTTAGCACAATTTCCCCGACTGTACATTTCTGCTAAACAACTCATTTCCCCAACTGTACATTTCTGCTAAACAACTCATTTCACCGACTGTACATTTCTGCTAAACAACTCATTTCCCTGACTGTACATTTCTTCTAAACAACTCATTTCCCCGACGGTACATTTCTGCTTAGCACAATTTTCCCCGACTGTACATTTCTGCTAAGCAACTCATTTCCCCGACTGTACATTTCTGCTAAACAACTCATTTCCCCGAATGTACATTTCGTTCGAGTTCTAATTCGACACAAAACACTACTCTCCAACCGTCTTACGCGTTTTGAATGGTTTTTTGACTGTACATTTCTGCTAAACAACTCATTTCCCCGAATGTACATTTCGTTCGAGTTCGACACAAAACACTACTCTCCAACCGTCTTACGCGTTTTGTATGGTTTTTCGACTGTACATTTCTGCTTAACAACTCATTTCCCCGAATGTACATTTCGTTCGAGTTCGAGTTTGACACAAAACACTACTCTCCAACAGTCTTACGCGTTTTGTATGGTTTTTCGATCAACAGTTTCACAGTTTTTACCCATCCCACAAAAGTGCTCAACGCCGTTAAAGAAGTTTTCACTTCAAAAATAATATTAATTAACAATGTTAATAATGAAACAATAATTGAATTCCATTTAAATATAAATGTAATCACTAATCTGTACTGAGATATACACTCCTTACCTGCTCGATACAATTATTATGGGAGTTTTAAGTTATCACATGAAATAAGGTGTGCTCCTTTCCTGCGAGGAATGTCGAGACGCTTACAAGCACTGTTGTAAGCGTCTCGACATTCCTATGCGCTATGTATTCAACGGTAAAGATAAAAATGACCACATTCAAGTATTAGCATAAGAGTCATTTATATATTTATGAATATAATAATCGACTCAGAACTCAGAAGTATTTACGTTACGTTGTCCACCTATAGAACTAACGAAGCCTCAAAGAAAAAATATAAAGGAGATAGGGAATGGGTGCTAAGCTAAGTACAGAAAAGTTATAACGTGTCCTGAAAAGAAAAGAAAAAAAAACCTTCAAAAAAGAAATGAAAAGGAGCCAAGCAAAATATTGCATAGCTATTCAATAAGTACTTCTGTCATAAAAAGTTTTCAATTTAATCAACATTCAGTAAATGTTTCAATAGATTTCTTTATTTTATAATTATTATAGTGGCTTGGCAATAAGCACAATAGAAACAAATATAAAACTGCATATTGGGAGGAGTTCATACTTACACAGACTGCAAGCGTAAAGTGTTTTAATATGTAACGACGTATTTGGCCGATAGTACCCAATAAATCCTATTAGATTATTTCTCTAGTGCTTATTGCCAAGCCACCATAATAATTATAAAATAAAGAAATCTATTGATACATTTACTGAATGTTAATTTAAATTATAAAATAAGTGGAAGGCTTGGCTTCAATGTGATCTGAAAACTTTTTACGACAGAAGTACTTATTGAATAGCTATGCAATATTTTGTTTGGCTCCTTTTACATATTTTCATGTTTTGGAGTGATGCTATTTTTCATAATTTTCATAGGAATCAAAAGTATTGTTACATGTAAAAATGTTTTTCAGGTTTATTTTTCAACAAAATAAGATTGCAGTAGTAGGTATGCCAAAATAAAATATGGAACATATTGTAAAACGCTACCCCTTTCTTGGACAGTTGGATAAAATGACCTATTAATCCTTATATTGCAGATTCTTGGAAATCTATTATTCTTGCACACATGAGCCGTATGGGAGTTGAAGTGTTACTTATACAGGGTCTTATCATAAGCTTATTTTATGGAGATTAATAGAGCCAGCCCACATAATTTTTTTTTGATACTTACAAAATATAGTCATCATAGTTTTACAATAAATTATGTTTCTTCCTCATCCGAGTAGACGCAATGTTCTCATTGCAGCTCTGTATTTAACGAGTATCAACGCAAGCGTGATATGAAAATACATGAGATAAAACAAAATAAAATTTTATTGTTATTGATAATATTAGATAAAAATCATGGACTGTGTTCAAGTTTGGCGACATAGTTGTATTGTTCCAAAATTAAGTATGTGTTTAAACATTACGGTTTAGCTGTAGTTTGGGGCTAGGATATGATACAATGTTTATATTTATCTCTCTGCGGGAGGCATGTAACATCGGGACATGACGGGAATAATTGTACTTTTTATCAACAAACTTTTATAACTTTTTTTGTTTTGAGGAACATGGAAAGTACTTACCGACAGCGTAGCAATCTTCATTTTCGAGTTTTCGCCACACAGTCATGGTTAATATCACTAATTTTAATAAGTTTTATCTAAATAATTGTAGGACTCGTCATATTTATCTCGATCAAAACTTTTTACTTTGTCAAAATTGAAAACAGGTTGTCGTTGTCTATGGTTAGGCCGTAGGCGTAGCACAGACTATAAACTATAAACCATAGATAAAGTAAATGTCTATCACAGATTAAGGATATATAATATTATATATTATGCACAGATTACAGTCGGGGCATTTTAATAGGCCACATTTGACATCTGTCAGATTAATCTCCATAGTGAGGTGAACTGCGTAAAAACATCGACCAAAACGAATAAATCGATACGGACTTGAAATAAAATATTTGAATTTTATACGTTATTTGTAAAACAAAAAACAAATTCCTGTCCCTTTATTACTTTTTCTTTGCAAATTCGAGGACCAAAATAAGACCAGTACATAATTTACAAAAAACATTGCATTTATTCGCTTGAATTATAAAAATTGTTAAATTTAGTATTATCATTATTCATTTCCCATAAATATGTGTTACTTTTCACAACGTGGTTATTGATTTATGGGAATATTTCGTTACAAGTAATAAATGCATCGATACTATTTATTAGCTTTCGATTTTTAGAGTAACATCCCTAGAGTTTAAAGAGAAAAAAAGGTCAGCTGACGTAACATTGTAACGACGTGCAATTATTAAGATCAGAATTTGTTTATTACGTTTAAAATTGTTTATCAGTAAAAGCAAATCGTTAAATAATTCGTATCGGTCATGTTTACAATAAATATGTAATCGTAATTGAAAAAAGTTAATCAATTGTGCAGTTATAACAAAACGAAAATATTTATTTTTTATGCACGTCGCTACAAGGTTACGTGGTGCAATTTTGATGAACTGTCAAATGTGGCCTATTAAAATGCCCCGACTTATAAGGATATATGTTACGGCTAAAGGTAGGTGTGAACATAAACTTAAGATTGGCCGGCTTAACTTAGGTTTATCTTCGACGAGGTGTTAATGTTAGTTTCTTCTATCTTTAGCCGGCTTAAGGGTATAGCCGGCTTAAGGGTAACCGCAGGCCCTTGGCTAAAAATGTAAAAGGAAATGGAAAAGGAAACAATGTAATAATGTTTACTATTTTGAACGGAAAACTTTAAAAATTAATCACTTTTTTTACACATACTTTTATGTACCTATGTAGGTATAAAAATACATACCGGCTCACGTTTGTCTAAGGGTTAAGCGGTCAAATATCATTGATCAAGAATAATACTTATTCGAAAATATACCTATAGTACCTATTCCATCCTATCAAAATATAACAGTTATCAGTTATCACAAACATTTTTAAATTATCCTCATGAGGGATTTTCTTATTTTTTTAATTTGATTGTCAAACAGTTTCCATTTTAGTGACTAGATGACGTATGGGTAGACAACTATCGGTAATACCAGGGAATACCATCAATACTTGCTACAAAACTGGGCAAAAGAATGTAAAACTTGATACATTTCAATTTGAAAAGGACGCAATAATATTCCAATGAATAGGATAATAGAGTTATTATAACGATGTTTTAGTTAAAACTCACGGAAGAAATAGCCCTGTTTACCGATATTCACACCAAATGTCACAGGAAATATACATTTTGGTTTTGACAACATCTTACCTGCACTTGTGCAAGATAACGGATATTTAATGGCTAATATTTTACCAATAATGAACATCAAAAACACAAATAACACAAGTTGGGAAAAAATAATAAAAACCACACCAACAATAAAAAGTAGAAGAAGTTTTGAAAGTGACATGCCCGCCAAAACTCTCTGTCAGTTGTCAGTTTTCAGTTTGACAATTTGCGTGTTCCTAAACTGTTACCAGTATACTGGCTTAATCGCTTAGGCCAATGATGGCTTAGATTTAAGATATTTTGATTGACGTCACACTTGACAGTACACTGATATTTTTTTTGAAACACTGTCAGTGATGCCAACCTGCAGATAATTTCAGATGGGTGGGGAACCAATAGAAAATCTAGAAGTGTCTACCGTCGCGCCGTCTGGTGGAGATTTAAAAAAGAAAACATCCCATTACAAAATGGCCCAGTTTCTCAATTGTGTAAACAGATGTCGCTATTAAGTTGATCTCTAGGGCCCCTGAGACGGTCAAACGGTTTACTTCAAACACGTAAATTTTGGTTTTCAACTTAAACCATTTTTAACGTTATAAAGCTAGTTTAAACGGTTTGTCAAACATTTACGTGTTTGAAGCTTGTTTGTTCAACTCTGCAACGCATCGCAACATTCGCAATACGTGCTTACGCAGTGAACTATTGCACGTTGCACATTTTGTAAAATACTAGCTGCCCTGGCAAACGTTGTAAGTACCTATTTCTATATAAATTTTGTAGTTATAATGTAGTCCTTTATTATTTTATTGAAGTGACTAAATAAGTATGGGTACCATGGCAACGTCCATCGCTATTCCGTTGCAAAAAACAATGGTTGCCGTCAGTCTCGAGTTTTACTATTTAAGTATTTTAATCAACAAATTCACTTATAATATAAAAAGTACCCAGTAGCCGATTCTCAGACCTACTGAATATGCATTATGCATGTAAAATTTGGTAAAAATCAGTAAAGCCGTTTCGGAGGAGTACGATAACTAACATTGTGACACGAGAATTTTATAGGTAAGTTTATAAAAAGATGAGCCATTGGAACTAATATCTTCTATTGTATCTTCTTATGGAGTAAATAAAGTTCAGTTTTTAATGTATTATAATATTTTAAAAATTGCATTGCACCGCCTCGTCACGCTGAAGTGCGTGCTGTCCCATACACTACAAACAAACGAGACGGTGCATGTTATGTCATTACGAAAGTAATCTTGAGTCTTTATTATTGAAAATAAAAGCGTTTCAGTGTAACAAGACCCTAAAATTCAAGGCTAGATTGAGTGAATCCTTCATCAAATCCTATTTAAAGCTTCTTCTGTGAAAGCGTTTTAAAATAGGAGTGAGGAGGAAATGGTTTTCTTGAACCACTTCTTGAAAATCGTATCCACTGCTCTATATTTTGATACGTGTGTTAGCCACATCGCACACTATAAACTTACGATTTTTAATATAACTACAGTGTGTAACAAAATAAATAAATAAATAAACGTTTATTCCCCTTTTTTACCATTACACCACAAGAATACTGAATAGATAATACAAATAAAAGACAAAAAAAATAGAACGTAAATACCTACAGCACAAGATTACAAATAATTTCGACAAATGGTACAAAACAATCCACCATAAAATATAAACTAACTACTAAAATATGATAATACTTTAGGGCGTATAGGTACGTGTTTCTCTTCCTTGTAGAGAGTTCACTGTGAAAGTAGCAGTGCTGAAAGACCAATTTTTTTTTCACTTTTGTATGGTCAAGGGCCCGAGCGTCACGACTCACGAGGTTCCCTATACAAAAGAGAAAAAAAAGGTCTTTCAGCGTTGCTACTTTTACAGTTAATTCTCTACGAGGAACACGTACACACCCTAAAGTATTATCACTTAGATTTGTTACACCCTACTATAGAATTTGTTGAAGTTAGGGTCGGTAGAGTTACAGGTCGTGTAGATTCAGAAGCTTGGCTCTACATTTATTGAGATCTCATAAAATTATCTATTTCACAAGGTAAAACTTTGTGGTCGTCTCGGCTACAGTTTACAAGAAATATTTTTGGTGGGATGTGTATTAAGCTGCGCTTAGGTATACGGGCAACTAAAATTGCTTCGACGTCACGACTACATCCAGCAATTTGCGGCAGCAAGCGGCAATATTGCGCAATACAATATTGAGTGATGTGGCCATCGAATATTTGAGCGATATGACACTGAGCGATATGAAATAAATTGCTCCATATTGCTCCACTAACTCATTCACTTGCAAATTATGTCAGGCTGGAGTCTGGACCCGCGCATAGGTACCTACTTAAAGTTAGTCTAAAAGTTGGAGGTACTAAAAGAAGTTTTCATTACAACGTCTGAAATGGTCTTAATCTCAAACTCATCGGTCGGCCTGAATATCTCCCTATAAGGCTCTTTAGCATATTCTCCCCTTTGATTATATTATGTTAAACTATATAATCAAAGATTCTCCCAATGTTATAATAATTATACCTACGGCAAAACAATGTTTACCGGGACATCTTAAAAACCCTAATCTAAATTAAATTTTAATAGTATGTGCACACGATCTTTTAGACTATCTGGAATGCTAATCAAAGCTTAAAGTGTCTTGTATTCTGAATAATATACTATAAATTTAATACCTTGAGGTCATATTGGTTTTGGGGTTTTGAGGTTGATTGTTATATTAATAATGTAATTATCATCTTCAAAATAACACAAGTAGAGTAATAACATAATATTAAATTGGGCACTGGAGAAATATACATTTTAGGCCGCCGACAAAAGCCAAAAGAACTTAATCATGAGAATAATCTGAGATTAATTTCAATATTTATTTGCAGTTTAAGTATATTATTATAATTTATTGTAACGTAACGTTATGCGATTGCGATGAACTTTTGCTTAAACTTTTTATTCATTTTTAATACTTCTTCTCCTTCGTCAGTCCTCTGGTCTACTATCCTCCGGTCTAATATCGTCTTAAATGCGTTTTCAATTTGGTCACGTATCCAGGACGCCAGTTCTAAATTTTTTATTTTTTTTCCATCCCAAAAACTTTTCACGTCAGAATTTTTGCGTAGGTAAAGTGTGCGCTAGGGATTTCTGTATCTTCCCAACAAGCGGGCGAAATCAACCCTTTTCAAAAGGGCTTACCGACTCCGAAGCCACTCACCTGATACTTTATACATTAGATTAGATAAAACTTCAATGTAACTTCATAGTTGTTTAGCTCGATACGTCCTAAAATTCGAATTATTTGCTCTTAAGTATCTTTTTGAAACAATAATTTTCAGCAGATCTTCATGACTTTTTAAGCTAAATAGATAGCGCCCGCAACTCCGTTGCGCCAAAATTAGTTTATCGTGCGGAAACTGTACATTTTTTGGAGATAAACCGCGATATCCTTTCCTGGAAAGTATGTGCTTAGATTTCAGCAAAATCCGTTTAAGTACCTAGCTGTTTGGGCGTGTAGAGGTAAAAGACAGACAGGCCGGCACACTTTCGCATTTATTATATTATTATGTACTTACTTACATACTAATTATTATGGATAAAATACGTCATAGTATTGGGAAAAGGTGGTAATGTGGCCCCTGCATATATATTGGCCCCCTTCAATATTTTAATGTTTTAACAACGCTATCTAATATAATTTTGGTGCAACGGGATGCTCGCGGCATGCTGCTAATTAAGTGCCGTACAAATCCAACAGAGGCTGTCACGTTCGATTGTCATTTGATCGAGTTCAAACTTGCGACCGGCGAAACTTTTTGTTTCGATAGTTGTTAAAAAATAAAAAGATTTGGCTTTTGGGTTCGAACAACGGATACATCAAACTCTTCTCCTACGGAATTTAAAAGGTAAATATAAAATTAGACATTTAATCACTGACATAGTATGAACTACGTACTAGACAACGCAACGCAGTGCTCGGTCACATTCAACGTAATCTAAATAGCAGCAGTGCACTTAGTCGCCTACGAGCTCTTCTGCGCGCCAGACGTACAACAATTAAAAACGAAACCAAAAAAAGTCGCAAAAATGCCTAGTTGTGGGTTAAGATACTGCAAAAATTATTCCAGTAACACTTCCAAATGCAACGAAATAACATTTCATCGGTATTAGCATTCTTATTTAATTATTTTCGAACATTCAATTACTAGGCGAAGACGCGCGCCATTTTGCATTATCATAGAGTAGTAGAGTCAGAGGGGAATGTAGGCAGAATACAGATCTATGATAAGACGACGATGAATAAAGTACTTACTCATGTAGACGAGTTTGTATTTTGGTAATATTTAAAATATTACGTACATTATACATGTGTACATTATAATAATTTTATTATGGTACATAATATTTGAAAATATTTAAGTAATTTAAATAAGGCAGTTAGCTATAGTGGACTATGGATCCATACTTAATTATAAATTTTATAAAAAAGTGAATTTTTATTTCAATACTCAAATAGATTCTGCATTCATTCGAGTGTAGGCACAAAACTGTGTCACTTCTGCGGTACTGATCTATAGCAATCACCGCCCCGCCTCCCACCCCGCTCATGCCTCAAGTGCGACATGTTTTTTGTTTGCAATAGCTGCTCTAGTACGCAGTACTTACTACCTCAGTGCATTTAATAAATATTTTTGGAACGTTTGTTTAAATGTTAGCAATACTTGTAATTTGGCCCCCTCACATTGGTCGTAATGTGGCCCCGGGGGTCACATTACATGTAAGAGAGTTTCATGACGTGGAAGACCTAACCACTATGGTATGAAATGCCGTTTGACGCCAGAGAGACACTACAATTATATCCAGCAGTAGCTCTGAAAGTGACGAAGACGCCGTAAATACTGATTATGACGACTCGTATACAAATATGGTTCCTGATTATACAAGTATGGTTTCAGGATTTTAGAAACGCCAAAAATCGGACATGACTAAGTTATTGCAATAGTCGATGGCGTCTTATATTTCAAATGCAAGAGTAGAACTCCCGTGTGCGCATTTTACTTCGTTTTTGAGAAAATTAATTTTGAAATTGCTCATTTTTGAACTCCCTAAAAACGAATTTAGTTTATTTAAATTAATTACGAGGGTTTGTAAACTTTCTATCTAGCTGATTAGATTAATCATTAAGAGACACAAATTTTGCACTCTATTTCATTCCTACAACTCAAGTAGTTCCTGAGATTTTAGTTTTTTTTAAATATTTAGACTTTATTTTTTTGCTGCTTTCATATAATATGATTTCCGCAATTGTTTTCTGTACTGAAAAATACTTTGGTATAGCCTTTAGACTATAATATTTTTATTTTTTGCGAATGGTGTTTAGTGCCAGAGTTTTACGAGTTTCTAATTTTTATTCGCCCCTTTAAAAATTTTAAGAGCAAAGTTTCATCGAATCTTAATTTTTTTCAATTTAATCATTCAAATAATAATCATTCAAATAATAGGATAGTGCCTAATGGCCTGTTTCACCGCTTCCTGATAAGGTGCCCGTTAGGGTTATTTGACAGATTCTCCATACTCCATCTGTCAAATTAAGTGGTGGATAGCCTTATCAGGAAGCGGTGAAACAGGCCCTAAGCCTTTTATTATTGATATTAACGACACTATAAATTTGACACGGAAGGACAGCATTTTTGACGACTAAGGTGATGAAGATTAAAATCAAGAATAAAATGATTCTTCCTATTATTTGATTGACATCATACTAAGACATGTTTAAACAAATGAATGAGAAGTCCCATATTGTATTTTTTAGGTTTCTGACTGCTGTATTTTTTTTAATAAAGCTTGATAAACAAAGTGGGGGGCCACATTACCACCTTCTCCTATACCTAAATAATATTGTTATAGCTGATATTTAAAATTGAAATTTTGTTCAGGTCTCAGATTTATTTTCAACCGTTTCTACTGTCTATAATATTTACTTAGATCAAAATACTTTTTTGCTTAGGTACCGTCAACGACATCCCATCTTTCTAAGCAAATTGTTCCATGTTCAAAAAAGTTTTTTGAAATTGGAAGCTAATGGCCGACGAAAGTTAATGGAAACACTGGGAATCCAACTGAGTCGGATTCCCATACTTTGGGTTCCGTGTCCACTATCACTTATTAATTATTATATACTTAAATATGTAATAACAAAATCGTCATCCTTGTTATTAAGACTTTATATTTTATACTTAATTAATACATCAATTATTGATTAAGGTACTTGTACTACAATAGTGTTATTTTTTTATTGTAATTTATTTACACAGTAGAAAAACTACATGTTTTATTTAGTTCTACACTATCGAGAAAGATTCCCTTGTGAATGTCAAAAGTTGCGATTTTTGGGTCAAAAAAGGCCTTAGGGGAAGGGAGGGGGGGGGGGGGCAAGACGGGGACGCAATATACAGGAAACTAGACTCTTGCGAACAGAAAGCAATAAGCCAATAGGAAGCCATACTCGATCAACCATCAGCGCGACAGAAACAGCGAGTGTGAGTTCACGCGTTTTTTGTTTACAAGTCACCAATGGTCGTATATCCTCGCTTCGAGGGCACATCTTTAACCATCTCTCCTAGCATTGAGATACTTGGCGTCAACATATCGAGCGAAGTTCAGTTCCGATATCATCTAGAGGGTAAGGCCAAATTAGCCTCGAAGAAGCTTGGTGTTCTTAACAGAGCGAGACAGTACTTCAGTCCGGACCAACGCCTACAACTCTACAAGGCGCAAGTTCGGCCTCATATGGAATACTGTTCTCATCTCTGGGCAGGGGCGCCAAAATACCAACTGCTCCCTCTGGATCGTATCCAACGTAGGGCCGCTCGAATTGTTGATTGCCATAGTGTTTCAAACAGCTTGGACCCCTTGGAATTGCGCCGAGATGTAGCTTCGCTCTGCATCCTCTATCGGTTATATCACGGGGAGTGCTCTGAGGAATTGTTCGGAATCATACCACCTGCAACTTTTCGCCATCGTCCCACGCGAAAAACATACCATCCTCATCACCTTGATGAGTGGCAGTCTTCCACAGTGCGTTTCTCGCGTAACTTTCTACCGCGCACTGTAAAACTCTGGAACGAACTGTCACCAGCAGTATTTCCGGACCTATACGACCTGCAAACCTTCAAGAAAAGAGCGTATTCCCTCTTAAAAGGCCGGCAACGCTCCTGCAGCTCTTCTGATGTTGCAAGTGTCCATGGGCGACGGTAGTTGCTTACCATCAGGTGACCCGTCTGCTCGTTTGCCCCCTTATTTAATTAAAAAAAAAAAAAAAAAAAAAAAAAAAAAAAAAAAAAAAAAAAAAAAAAAAAAAAAAAAAAAAAAAAAAAAAAAAAAAACTAAAATCACGTTGAGTGTCTCGTCGATCTAATTTTACGCAGTTAAATAGGTAATTATGACTACCCAATTTATATGATATCGAACGTACCGTAACTTCTTGGTGGAAATTCATGTTTCACAGTAATAACTTACACTTTTTATACACTTTTTCCACTTTAATTAATCTATTTTATTACAATTTTGTTTTACACGACCGGTTTCGATAAACCTTGACACCTGATGATGATTTTATCGAAACCGGTCGTGTAAAACAAAATTGTAATAAAATAGATTAATAAAAGTGGAAAAAGTGTATAAAAAGTGTAAGTTATTACTGTACCCAATTTATGTATTTTCTCGTATGTGGTTGTTAGTTTTGTTTACTTTGTTATGGTATAGCTGTTGGACAAAAGTTCAATGATATATTTTTTTTGGGAAATTATTTTTTTCTAAGTCAGCCTTTGGGGTAAGACGGAGTGTTCGGATGATTTCAGAAAACCCAATGGTTTTCTGAAATCATCCGAAGGTTTGGTAGGCTGTCAGCTTTGTGAACGTTGGGCTCACAATGGTTGTACTGGTGTGGATGATGAAAACACCCAAGAAATTCATATTTGTATTTATTGTGATTAGATTAGCTTACCCCATCTTGCCCCATTTTCATAACCCCATCTTACCCCATAGTAAGGGGCAAGATGGTTTTTCGAAAGGTCCTATAAAATCATTTATTTTATAAAAATGCTATAAGTTCATCTCCCAAAGACTATGCCAAATTGTAGTTAGATAAATAAGCCATTATGCTATAAATAAATAAGCATAATAAACGTAATGATTGTACTGTATTTTTGGTATATTCCTTAGATACCCCGTCATGCCCCCCCTTCCCCTACCTTTTTCCGTTAACAGAAGTTTGATCTTTTGACAGCTTCAAGGGACCGAAACCTTTAAGTTTTCATAAAATAAAATTAATAACTTTGACTTTTTATTACACGTGGCGTGACAAGCTGAAGGCAACCAGCCAGGCTGGCCATCCTGGAGGAGGCTTTTGCCCAGCTGTGGGGTGGGAGTGACGGGACATATAGGCTAACAAAGAACAACTTTACATTGTCTAAATACCTTGCACACCCACATGCATAATATTCACATTAGGTATAATTTTAGTAAGGGAGGCAGAGATAAAATTTAAACTCAAAGGTTTTGGTTGCTAGAATCTCTACGCTTTCATAAACATGCCTCGGCATCTCGGCAGATAGACGGACTTCGCTAAATCTACTGGACCGATTTTATGTACTTTGGCATAGATATACTAAGAGTAAAAAAACGAGTAGCCCTTCCGGACATAGGCCACTTTTTAGCGGTGAAAATGTACGATTCCTGCAAAATTTGTTATTTTAGCTGCCGTAGGCCGCTAGGATCGTCTAGTTATCATATCTCCGCTTTTCCCCTCAAGCACGGAACCCTAAAAATATTCACTATGGTTCCGATATTTTTCGTTTTTCGTTAATTCCACGAGAGTAATTACTCGTCGTGTCTGCAGGATGAGCAACGCTAACGACTTTGTTTGTTGTGTACTCCGGTGAACATCTTGTACACGTTAATTAAGCATTAACCGACTTCTAAAAGGAAGGAGGTTATAATCTAGGGACAAAAAAGGATAGGAGAATCGAAACACCATACCATACAAGGATAAGGGTCAATTCAGACCGCAACGCGACGCTTAGATGCAGTTTAAATTTGACAGATTTCATTGCGTTAGAAGCATAGATGTAACCTTAGCCCGTCATCGCGTGGCCATTTTGTGCTTATTTTCATACAAGTAGTGTGCGTTTATTTTTTTGAATATTTCTATTTGTCGATCTTTTCGAAGCACATTATTATACAGAAAAGAAAGTCATTTAGTTCATGATATCGATAAACTATAGTGCAAGTAATGAGAATCCGTAAACACACGTAAAAAGCTATGCAATTTTTGTAGACAAATTATTAATTGATGTGACATTTTTAGCACTAATGCCTTATATAGCACGAATAAGGGATTATTAAACTTATAAATTATCTTTTTAGCTTAAAAAACGTTGTTCAAAACTTACATATTTAATGTTAAATCCATGTGTTTGAGGCATTCTTTGGCCATTCTTATGGTTTAATATTCAGCGGAACCACAAAACTCAACAATATCTAACATAAAATGTTAACTAAAAACCTTTATTAACACTTTTATTACATGAAATATGCTGACAGACTCCTTTGTTATGTCCGAGTAAGTCGGACATAACACTACACGCTTTTGACGCTTATACAGCGATATAAGACTCTCTCCTAGTGTATATTAACTCAATGGTTAGAAGTCATGCAAATCTGCCAAATCCATATATTTTTAGAAATGCATAATACGATACGCGTCGAGTTGCGGTCTGAATATAGCCTAAATTAGTAAAAAATACATGTGACACTCGGGAACTGCCGAAGAAAAGCTATTGACTAGCATTTTTATCAACTTATGCAATTATAATTAGCATACGTCTAGTCGCACTCACACAAACACCGTGCCGAAGTCCGGCAAACCCAGCCTGGTACAGCGCTGGTTAAGCGTAAGGAGGTAATAGACATACATACACACTTTAAAGAATTTAAAGATATATCGCAAAAACCATACATACATACAAATACAGGCCATACAAGAGTTTCACATGACATGTCGCTTTTCATCTTGAAAATCATTTACTACAGCATGCAAATATAAATCTAATGATAAAAAACATAAAGTAGGATTTTAAACTACAAAACCCACGTTGTTAGTTGTTTAAAAGCCATTCAAAAACTCATAAACTTATAATGAACCATCTTACAAAATGTTTGATAATTTCATTTATATTTAAGGGAACATTAAACTTAAACTGTACTTAATGTTCAAATACCTTTTGTTTAGGGGACAGTAAAATGTGCCCATTTACATTAACTAAAGTTTTATGAACCACTAGAATTTTACAGTGGTTTCGTCCGTTAAAAATAGTTTTTTTTTTTAATTTTTAGTCCCTTTAGGTACTGGTTCAATAATTTATTGAACTATTCGAATGTAAATCTGAAAATGTGTATGTCTGTCTGTCTATATGTCTGTCTGTCTGTTACCGCTGAACAGTGACTATAGTGAGTACCGAGAAAGGACATAGGATACAGGATACTATTTATCCCGGAAAAATGTATGTAACGAGTTGCGGGCGTCAACTAGTGCATAATATAGTTACAATGACTGGAATGGATACTTATTTGAATTGGTATTGTACTAATAATATTACTAAAATCTAATATATTATATAAATCTCCTGTCACGATGTTTATCCGCGATGGATTCCTAAACTACTTAACCGATTTTAATGTTGTTTTTTTTAAATGTGTGCTTTTTTCCAACTTGAGAGATAGGATAGCTTAGATCTTTAATTATAGTCGCAATTTTATTTTATTGCAAATTAATTATATTTGTCTATAAAGAGCGACCATTGTCTATGCGACGCGGGTCACGGGATAGCGATGGAGATGGGCGTTGCCATGGTGACACTCTTATTGAAGCGAAAACTTCTTTAGCGGCGTTGAGCACTTTTGTGGGATGAGTAAAAACTGAAACTCGCGTCAGATTTTCGTGTTGATCGAAAAACCATAGAAAAAGCGTAAGACGGTTGGAGAGTAGTGTTTTGTGTCGAACTCGAACGAAATGTACAGTCGGGGAAATGAGTTGTTTAGCAGAAATGTACAGTCGGGGAAATGAGTTGCTTAGCAGAAATGTATAGTCGGGGAAATGAGTTGTTTAGCAGAAATGTACAGTCGAGGAAATGAGTTGTTTAGCAGAAATGTACAATCGGGGAAATGAGTTGTTTAGCTGAAATGTACAGTCGGGGAAATGAGTTCTTTAGCAGACGCGCTGATTAGGGCCGTGTTTCCACCTGCAAGACAACTGTCGCGAGAAGTGTCTGACAGTCTGTCTGACAGCAGCTTTTTGTTTCGATTGTCGATATTTTTAATCGATTGTGAGGGTTTCGATTAATTAATTAAAACGATCGTTTCTTTTAAATCGAATTTCATAAAAAATGGGTTAATAAAAATAATGCACAACGTTAATAATCAAGTTTTCACTTCTGCCGGCACTCCCGGAGTGCAACCCGTCTTTTTTTTTAGTCACTAATTCGATAAAATAATACGGGCGATATCTAATATCTTACATATAAAATTTCCCTGTCACAATGTTAGTTACCGTACTCCTCCGAAACGGCTTGACCGATCTTTATGAAATTTTATATGCATATTCAGTAGGTCTGAGAATCGGCCAACATCTATTTTTCATACCAAAAATTATTTATATGGCAAAACAACGTTTGCCGGGTCAGCTAGTAATATATAAATCTCCTGTCACGATGTTTGTCCGCGATGGATTCCTAAACTACTTAACCGATTTTAATGTTGTTTTTTTTAATGTGTGCTTTTTTCCAACTTGAGAGATAGGATAGCTTAGATCTTTAAATATAGTCGCAATTTTATTTTATTACAAACTAGCTGACCCGACATACGTTGTCCTGTCTTAACGATGATTATTTAATTCGAATTGGTATAATTAAGAAAACAATTGATTAAAATTAGTATCTTCTTGCCAAATTTTATCAAAATAGATTAAATAGTTTAAGCGAAAATCATAAAAGTTTATTTTGCAGGAACCGTACGTCATTTTCCGGGACAAAAAGTATCCCTTGTCCTTTCCCGAGACTCAAAGTATCTCCATACCAAAATTCATCAAAATCGATTAAATATTTTACGCGCAAATCATAAAAGTATATTGTGCAGTAACCGTAAATTTTTCCGGGACAAAATGTATCCTATGTCCTATTCCTGGTTTTAAGCTACCTCTCCACCAATTTTCAGCCAAATTGGTTCATCCGTTCTTGAGTTATAAGTGGAGTAACTAACACAACTTTCTTTTATATATATAAGATTATTTTACAACCTGAGACTGACGGCGGCCATTGTTTGTGCGACGAGATAGCGATCGACGTTGCCATGGTAACATACATATTATTTAGTCACTTCAATAAAATAATAATATGGCAAAAATTATGGCAAAGCAAAGTTTGCCGGGACAGCTAGTACTATTATATAATATGGCAAAGAAACGTTTGCCGGGACAGCTAGTATTATATAAGTTTGTTTACCTTTGGGACATCTTGCAGCATTCTATACCTGTTTTATACAGAATGTAATACAGAAACCAATTAAGCGGATTCCCTAGATTGTTCGGAAATATGTTCAGTGATTATTGAATGATTGTTTTTCTTACAAACTTTATCAATTACGGAAAAGGTTGGTAAAGTTGCGCAAGATAAAAACACGGAAGTGACACTAGAAGATAAACTTTCAGCAGATCTTGGGGAAAATCTTAACGAAATCTCAAAAAGGGGTAGAGTGGGTCAAAATACAGCAACGTTTTTTATACTAAAAGTCCTTATAGACATTCTTTTGTGAATTATTGTGACAAAGAATGTGGTGCTCGAATCTCCAAAGTTTGGATACACAGGTTTTATTGGGATGTTTTCCTCCTTTACTTCGATTCCTAAAAAAGTATAAAAATACCAATAAACATTTTTTTATTTTTTATTTGCTTGTCCCTGAAATATGTTTTGGTAATTCGCGCGTTCACGGTCATCGCACGGGAACCATACATTTTTCGGGGATAAAATGTATCTCAATTCATGGAAAATTCTCAAAGTATCTCCGTAACTAACTTTAAGCGGCGTCGCGTGAAGAGGTAACAGACAGACAAACAGACGGGGACAATTTTGCAATAAAATATTAGTTATATTAGCCAGTGATATTAGCTATGTACCAAGTAAGGATTGGTATAGTTTACGTAATAACTATTATTTAGTAATCTCCATAGATTACTATATTAATAGACTATAGCTGTTAATAATAAACAATGTACTTACTAAGTACATTATAACAAGAAAAGGGATACCGTTCGTGATATCAGTATTTCTTAGTTCTCACTTCTTGTGCCCTAGCCCTCAAGTGTATAATGGCCCTTGAAGGGTTTTTACCGCGTGTGATGTGTCTGACACACCCTTTGTCCTTAAGGTCCTTTGTCATAACAAAGGTACGTTTATATTTTTCTTATGCCTTTTGGCTGATAGAGAATCTTATATCTAGGAGTTGCTTAGCTTAATTTGCAAGTGAAACTAAAATCCATCTACAATCTACATAAATAAAAATAAAAATTGAATTTTAAGTTTTGTTAGTCTCCAGGTAGTAGTAGTAGTAGAGTAGAACTCCAGGGAAGTTTTATATTAGGAGGAATGGGACTAATGAAGGACTACATGCACTAGAAATAGGAGGAGACCTTTATTGCTCGATGGACTGACGACATAGTAAAGATAGCAGGCGAAGGATGGATGGAGATATCGAAAAATAGAGAAGCATGGAAAACTCTAGAGGCCTTCACCTTCGAAGCGAGGGGTTCTTACTTCTTACTAACACAAACATTAATCCTCTTAACTGTTACTAACGAAAATATGTAATTACTGATTAGTGAGATATTATAGTCAGAGATCTAGACAAAAACACAATTTTTGGCCTTGTTTTGCTCTATAACGCTACGGGACCCTTCGTGCGCGAGTTCGATTCGCACTTAGCCGATTATTTATATTTTATCTATTATATATAAAGATAAAATATAAATCCATCGCGGACAAACATCGTGACAGGAGTCACGATGTTTGTCCGCGATGGATTCCTAAACTACTTAACCGATTTTAATGTTTCTTTTTTTTAAATGTGTGCTTTTTTCTTAGAGATAGAAAACTTAAGAGATAGGAATTAGGATAGCTTAGATCTTTAATTATAGTCGCAATCTTATTTTATTGCAAATTATTTGTCTATGAAGAGCGACCATGTTGTTTATGCGACGCGGGTCACGGGATAGCGATGGACGTTGCCATGGTGACATACTTTTTTTTTATATCTATGGACGCTTCACACCACGTTAGTCTGGCCCCGTGGTAAGTAGCTGTTTTTCATTTTTTTTAAATACGGGCGATATACTTCATATAATATGGCAAAGAAACGTTTGCCGGGACAGCTATAGTTTTATTATATTTTATTGAACCTTTCTCACATAAACTGGGACTTCCACTAACAGACTAGAAACTTTCAGTCCCGGATTGGGACCATCTGTTTTGAGATCTCATCCCATCCGTGCATATATCAGGCAAATAAGGATTATAATTTCAAATATCGTGCCATTATAGTTGGAAGCCCGCCAGCTCGGCCACAGACTGAAAAACTAATCCCAAATGCTATTGTTTTTAAAAATGGCCGCCGTTTGTCAAAGAGGCTTTGTAAACGGCACTGGACATTGTATTTCATACAAATTCTATGTGTAAAAAAAAGAAAATTATTATATTAGAAATAATGTGATGCTGTGTCTGTCTGTCTGTTGCCTCTTTAGGCTGCAATTCCACTGAAGCGAAGCGGAGCTAAGCGGTGCCCAAATTGACCAATCGTGCTATTCCAGCGGAATGACAGCGAAGATTTCGAGCATAATATAAGATAGGTCAATTCGGCACCGCTAAGCTTCACTCCGCTTCAGTGGAAACGCACCCTTACGCTTAAACGGCTGAACTGATACAAAAGGAAATTATATGAAAAATTGTATGGAGGTACTTTAAATCATTCGATCGTGGATTATTGGAAATCTATTGTTATTATATTGTGTCTCGCTCACCGGCTGGCGGTGAGCTTATGGGGCTTGATGGGTTAAAAGACACGGGAACGAATTTTGGCGCAACGGCGCGGCGTTGCGGTCGTCACTCGTCATTTACCATGAAAGTCAACTAAGCAGACATAGACAGACAATTAGACTGACAGATACAGCCATTTCTGTTCTTCCTAAGTCTATAAAATCCGAACCAATAGATAGCAATGGAATGAAATGGCTGAAATATGCTAAGCAGGTAAGGCTGGTGTGGATTAAAAGTAATATTCTCTCCGTTCACGTCATGTGAAAGTATTGCATCTGACCTCATTATTATTGTTTCCTTTTTTTCAGAGAGGCCTGTTGAGCCCGTCTTATCGATATTAACTCAAGCCCATGCGGCGACCGCGATAGCAATAGAATAACAATAGATTTCCAAGAATCCGCGATCGAGGCATGATCGAGGGATTCATTTTACTTTCGCTGTCAATCCCAAATCAAAATCTGTTTAGGATTTGGATAGTTTCACAGAAACATCTATATCTATACTTACAAACATTTATTATGTACTAGCTGTTGCCCGCGACTTCGTCCGCGTTAGCGTAGTAGATCACAGCCCAAGTATTATTTATTGTACAAAAATATTCAATGTACAGAATTGACTAACACTGAAAGAATTTTTCAAATCGGACCAGTAGTTCCTGAGATTAGCGCGTCTAAACTATTACTAAAATAAGCATTTCATACTATAATTTTCCCGTTTTTTCCCCACTTTCCTCTAGGTATTTCTTCGCTCCTATAAGTCTTAGCGTGATAAAATATAGCCTATAGCTTTCCTCGATAAATGGGCTATCTAACACTGCAATAATTTTTCAAATTGGACCAGTAGTTCCTGAGATTAGCGCGTTCAAACAAACAAACTAACAAACTCTTCCGCTTTATAATATTAGTATAGACAAGATGACTTCGTTTCATATTCGCCGCATTATATCGTAGGGAACCGCACATTTTCCGGGATAAAATGTTTTTAGAAAATCGTTTCAGCGGTTTGGACCTGAAGACTTTACAGACAGACACATTTTTGCATTAATAATATTAGTATGGAAGCACAATATGTCTGCAATATTATCTGAGATAAGCTTAACTTAAGAGTTTACACTTTACACGATCGATGCATGCACTTAGTGAACATAAAATATTAGCTTACGGCGAGTGGTCCGCTACCTGCAGTGCGGCTTCTTAGCTTGTAAGCTAAGAAGCCGCTTAAGCGCTTTGTACACCATCCATTCTACGTACGTCCCGCCAAGGTCATGTACGATGCACGATGCAAAACGACAGTGAAATGTGAATGGTCATGCAGGAATCACGATGCAAAATGACAATAAACGTGAACGTAGATTTTGGCCGCACCGCACGCACCGCAGTCGCCGCATTCGAATTCTTTATATTATGAAGTTATAGGCAAGCTCGCATACCTACCCGCGCCGCAGTCTTTGCAACTTCATATAAAGAATTCGAATGCGGCGACTGCGATGCGTGCGGTGCGGCCCAAATCTGCGTTCACCTTCATTGTCATTTTGCATCGTGGTTCCTGCATGACCTTGGCGGGACATACTCAGGATGGATAATGAATACCGGGCTTAAGCGAAGAAACAGTCAAGTGCAGTTTTATTATGTTCGTAAACTGATAGTGAGACGGTATTCCTTTCATCGGTGCATCTACGGCGCAGCTAGCGGAAGGTTAATTTTGTACCTATAAAAAATGTTAAGTCAACGTTTTCCTTTGCAAAAACTATGGATCCAGATTCCAGTTATTTAGAATGGTTAGATAATAGATTTAAAATATGTAGTTCTCTCGACCTCTGGCGACCCCCCTACAGAAATGTATGAACTATGACCCCCCCAGGGGGTCGCGACCCACATGTTGACGCCAGTGGTCTCTCGCAACATTAAAAGAGTTGCAGGTGGCTTTAAGAGGGAATTACACTCTCTTCTTGAAGGTTTGCAGGTCGTGATGGTCCGGAGATACTTCCGTCGATAGTTCGTTCCAGAGTTTTACAGTGCGTGGCAGAAAGTTACCTACGCGAAAAAAGCACTGTGAAAGACTACCACAGGCCACTCATCAAAGACGGTATATTTTTCGAGTGGAACGATAGCAAAAAAGATCTTACTTAGATATAATTTTTCCCCATTAGCATCCCGCATGACATACTTAAACAAACAAAGCTGTAATAGCGACTAGCGTTTTACAGACATTTTTAAACAATGGCCGGTCGGAAACAGAACACAATGGAACTGCACATTATGTGACATTTTTGCTTATTTTGTTTTTAATTCAAGCTGTTATGTGCTCATCGATAAAGAGCTAGTTAGCTGCACTCAAAACGCAAGGAATTTAATCATACCAACATCAGTTTTAATCCTAAATTATTACTTTTATTAGGACATACCCGGTTTTAGTGCGAGTAAACGGGGGCACTGTTTACTCGCACTAAAACCGAATTACACCCTCTATTATATTATATATGTACATATAAAGATTGTCATAAAGAGGTTTCTGTTAGAGAAGAAGACGCCCGTAATGGAGAAAATATTATAAAAGCAATACAAAATGGGCTTAGAAGTTTATCTTATACTTTTAGATTGGTATGGGCGAAATAATTATAGTAAGAGTAACAGACTGCGCCGGCCAGATTTCCTCATTTTATAAAACCTGAAAGTTTATCTGTTTGTGACCTTTACAAAGGTAAGAACGATCAGAACTATGGAGTACTGTGTGGACTGCAAAACTGACAGCTCGAAGGCTCGCATCGGGCCACTTGAAGGTTCGCATCGAGCCAGCTTGATGGAATTAAATGTATCGATTTAGAGTAAAACTATCGAGCAATGCTGAATGTGTGGACGAAAGTCCGAGCCGCAGGTTTTGCTTGACGTTATTGCTCAATCGAGCAAAACCGTATGCGAGTACTTAGCATAAAGGTCACAAACAGGTATATACTTTCAGCATTTCTAAAATGAGGAAAGTCTGGTTGTGGTTTAGTTTCAAAGCGCCTACAACCATAATATTTCAGTTTATTTAAAAGTTAGTATTGCCAAAGATTTACAGGCGGTAAATTTATAATTAAGTTTTCGTGTTTAACCCTTTCTACGGGGATTCTTGGAAATGCGCTATTGTACGAGTATTCTATTGTTGTCGCGATCACCGGTGCTCTATGGGGCTTGAAGGATTAACAATAATCGTTAAATAATATTTCCTTGAACTAAATGCAATTTTCACTTATGAGTTATGACATAAGAGTTATGTTACCTGCCCATAGCAGCCTATATTTAATGATAATATGTTTAATGTTTTTCATTCTATTTAATTAAAGTCGGGGAAAGGTTTGTTTGATTGCATCGAATCGAAAGTAGCTGCATGCTTATTCCCAATCACCTCGATTCTGGCCTAGAAATATCAAGTCGTCCTGATTTTTCGTAAATACGACGAACTACATAAATAAAATAATAATAAAAAAAAACAAAAGAAGAATAATTAAATCCACGTTCAACCAGTGGCCTTATTCATTTAAAATAAACCTCTGAGCATTTCTCATTAGTACCCACTCGTATTGTGTCGATTTATTTCGTCATTAAATAGTCTGGCTATGATACGTAGCTCATCCGCAGCTTGGCGGCCTGCCAACGTCAGGTGGTCTGGACTAGTGATGGGACGTCATGTTATCGATAAAAAAGTGGTAATGTGTATACCGATGCCGCGGCCGGTCCAGGTGAAACAGCTGGTGAAACAGGCATAATACATTATCATTGCGAAAAAAGTCATAAAATCATTACAAAAATCATTACATAAATTCGAAACTCGTAGTTTTAGCCTATGAGTTTACAGTGAAAGTAACAAAAATTCGAGAAAATTATCAGTGAAGATTATTTTACGTGACTAAAAATAGTCATTTATATTTTATAGTCCTGTTAGCGTCTTATCGAGACTGCTGTAATTATTAATACCTATATTGTGTTTAAAAATCAAGTGTGTCCTAGTTCACAAGTCAATACAAAGCATTACTGAATCCGCACGCAATTTTTGGTATAATTTCAACAACTAAATAATGTTTCCCTTTAAATAAACAGGAATATCGTACATCCAACTATCGACAGTTGCCCCATCCCTCGGAATACGTAAGACATTACATAGGGGTCCGACCTATGCAAACTATAACTGTGCCAATGGCACGTTGGTTTATGCCACACTGATATGGGGACGGAAGCAAAACAAACAATTCGGATTATGCCAGACGGTTGGCGGGGAGATGCGTCGCCATGATGCAAGATGTAGGATGAAAACAAGTAACAACCACTGTTAATAAGAGTCATTGATCTGGCTGGCTTTACTCTGCATCCTCTATCGGTTGTAGCACGGGGAGTGCTCTGAGGAATTGTTCGGAATCATACCTCCTGCATCTTTTCGCCATCGTTCCAACTTCCACGCGAAAAATATTATACCATCCTCATCACCTTGATGAGAGGCTGTCTTCCACCGTGGGTTTCTCGCGTAACTTTCTACCGCGCACTGCAAAACTCTAAAACGAACTGTCACCAGCAGTATTTCCGGACCAAACGACCTGCATGCCTTCAAGAAGAGAGCGTATTCACTCTTTAAAAGGCCGGCAACGCACCTGCAGCTCTTCTAATGTTGCGAGTGTATAAGATCGTCATGTGGCAATGTGAACTGACCTTTAGGGGCTCGTCAAATAAATTCCCTTCCGCTTCAGTTGACTTCGGAAGCATGATTTATAAATGACTGGACGTCAGCCAATTCGTTGTTCGTCAGCTCAAAGCGGCTAACCACCTTTATTGACTTGCGTTTGCACTAAGGGCCGACAAATTTCTTTGACTTTTTTATATTTAGCCGACTGCGGTAAAGCCAAAAAGAAGGTTAATGAATTTGACGGGCTATAATAAACTTGGTCTGACTTTAACAAATGGGGTATCAAGAGTTAAATGATAACACTTGTGACATGACATAGGCTATATTTTTTTTGTGGCCGTATTGTAGTATCTATTAGGCCGGCAACGCACCTGCAGCTCTTCTGATGTTGCAAGTATCCATAGGCGACGGTAGGTGCTTTCCAGTTTCCACCATAATGTGAATTGTCTACTGTAATTTTAATGTCACCGTACTCTACAAAAACCGACTTCCAAGGTAAAAACAATAATAACATTAATATGAACTAAAAAGTATTAAATAATTTTTACTATCTAATAGTGCCTTTTTCCGAATTCGGCTAAACCTCAACTATTTCTGTACTCAATCTTCATTATTTTGAAGTCGGTACCAGATAGCTGAATCTTCAGTCCTCTGACAGAATATTTAAAATTTTTGGAACTGGCACCGACTTCAAAATTATGAAGATTGAGTACAGAAATAGTTGAGGTTTAGCCGAATTCGGAAAAAGGCACTATTAGATAGTAAAAATTATTTAATACTTTTTAGTTCATATTAATGTTATTATTGTTTTTACCTTGGAAGTCGGTTATAATTTTTTGTTAAAAATAATAATAATTTCACTCTTTTTAGTTACACTAGTAGATAAATCTTCGCGTATATTTTACGTATCTTATTACAATTTGTTAAGAGTCACAACTCACACTCACAAAATAATATAATATTATCAGTGAAGTGAACATATTGTGCTAAGTAATTTAACTATTTTAATAGGTACTTCAAGCCCGAAGCGGTCACCGGCGATTGCGATAACAATAGAAAGGCTATTGTGTCTCGTTTTTCCACGATCGAAGGATCTATCAGATAAAAAATTGTACAAACTTGCATAGGATGTAGCGTAGCATAATATTTAATATTATCATAATTATTGACAGCTGTTCTTGTTATCAAGAATTCAAATCGATAGGTACTTAGTGCACCATCTATCGATTAATAAGTATAACTAATTAAAAAGACACTTATGCCCATTTTCACCAACCACACCTAAAATTTAGGTGTCCCCTAAGCCAATATTCCAAGTTTTGTTCTTGATGAATTGACAACCCCCTAACTCTTAGGTGACGTTTATATGAAATAAAACAAACTGTATGCGATTCATCCGTCAAACCATTAGGTGGCGTTTATAATTTACGGGATGAATTGACGACCCCGCAAACTTAGGTGACGTAATGTGGCAACGACGACGGTTGCCTTGACAATAAATCTGTTATAGAATGGCCGTCTGATATTTTACTTATAAAATAGCGAACTCCCATAATTAATATACATATTTATCACAAACCTTCCTCTTTATTCACTCTATCTATTAAAGAAAACTGCAATTAAAGGGAACAAAGGGACATGAGGACAGAAAAAGCGACTTTGTTTTATACTATGTAGTTATAAACGTCACCTAAGAGTTACGGGGTTGTCAATTCATCAAGAACAAAGCTTGGAATATTGGCTTAAGGGACCCCTAATTTTAGGGGTTGTTGGTGAAAACGGGCATTAATGATTTTGTTTTGTTTAAATGCTCTTTTTAAAATAACTTTATTTTAATTCTATTTGTCTATTAAAATTTTATAAAGTAGTAAAGTATTCGATCTGTATATAAAGTACTTAGTAAAGTATTCGGTATTCGACTGGGCGGCGACGCCGACCGCCGTGTATTAAAAACAAACAGGTGTTGTTAATTGTTATACAGTACATAATTATTATTATTAGTATATCCATACCTATGCCTTGTACTATTATCTATTCTGTGCCATGAGACATTGGTGGCCTTAACACGACGTGGTAATGATGATGATGACGATGATGATGATGATGATTATGATGATGAATATGAATTGCATAGTAGTTTATGCTTTCTGTTCTTAAAACAACGCCGAAACTCCCAAACGTGTATCTATAAGGAATCAGGAGTTCTCTCAGCATCATCGAAACCATGGTATACCTTGACCCAATATTTGACTTTTTGGTAGCGTATTCTTAGTACACTTCACATAAAACCAAAATCACCATATGTTTCCATATAAATTTCGAGAAGTTCCCTCGATTACTCATGGATCCCATCATCAGGTCACCACCTTTGTGAAAATGGGACCAAATTGGAGTGAAACCTAATACAACAAAACAAAAATTTCGAAAATCGGTTCACAAATGGCGGAGTAATCGTTGAACATACAAAAATAAAAAAAGAAAAAAAAAACTTACTAACTACTTTATAATATACAGATCGAATACTTTACTACTTTATAAAATTTTAATAGACAAATAGAATTAAAATAAAGTTATTTTAAAAAGAGCATTTAAACAAAACAAAGTCATTAAGTGTCTTTTTAATTAGTTATACTTATTAATCGATAGATGGTGCACTAAGTACCTATCGATTTGAATTCTTGATAACAAGAACAGCTGTCAATAATTATAATAATATTAAATATTATGCTACGCTACATCCTATGCAAGTTTGTACAATTTTTTATCTGATAGATCCTTCGATCGTGGAAAAACGAGACACAATAGCCTTTCTATTGTTATCGCAATCGCCGGTGACCGCTTCGGGCTTGAAATATTAAAATTGTTAAATTACTTAGCACAATATGTTCACTTCACTGATAATATTATATTATTTTGTGAGTGTGAGTTGTGACACTTAACAAATTGTAATAAGTAACGTAAAATATACGCGAAGATTTATCTACTAGTGTAACTAAAAATAGTGAAATTATTATTATTTTTAACAAAAAATTAAAACCGACTTCCAAGGTAAAAACAATAATAACATTAATGTGAACTAAAAAGTATTAAATAATTTTTACTATCTAATAGTGCCTTTTTCCGAATTCGGCTAAACCTCAACTATTTCTGTACTCAATCTTCATAATTTTGAAGTCGGTGCCAGTTCCAAAAGTTTCAAATATTCTGTCAGAGGACTGAAGATTCAGCTATCTGGTACCGACTTCAAAATAATGAAGATTGAGTACAGAAATACTTGAGGTTTAGCCGAATTCGGAAAAAGGCACTATTAGATAGTAAAAATTATTTAATACTTTTTAGTTCACATTAATGTTATTATTGTTTTTACCTTGGAAGTCGGTTTTAATTTTTTGTTAAAAATAATAATAATTTATATAATATCATTGCTACATCGCTATAGAAGCCAAAAATGTGGTTAGATTTTTGTCTGTCTGTCTGTCTGTCTGTCTGTCTGTCTGTCTGTATGTTTGTTCCAGCATCACACGAAAACCACTGATCCGATTTGAATGTGGTTTTCGCAGATATATTTGTCTTCTTCCAACTTAACATGTGGTGTATAATTTTTTCCCCCCCACCCCTCTAAGGGTACAAAAGAGGGGGTCAGATTTTGTATCAAACTTTTTTCTTTAACCCCTCAGTCTAAAAAAAATGGCTGCCTAGATTCTAGGCAGACCTATTTTTAAAAAACATGGCGCCCGGCCTACCCTATTTGTACAAATAATATAATAACTTTACAACCTTACTATATTTCATGTTTTTGTAAAGCATTTTACAATATCTAATAAATTTTCTATCTATCAAGCCATTATAATATAGTATTTAGTCTGATATAATATTCTTTTCAGAAGTATATATTTTGAAATATATTTTTTCTGACTGTTTCACATGAAATAAGTTAATATTTTGTTTTATTCTACTCGAGGGAACCCTGATTTTTAACTCTTACATAAATTGTTTATCATTACTACTCGAGATGTTTATAAAAACAGGTCATAAATCTAACCCAAAAAAATGGGTTTCGTATTACCCACAAGCAAACTTCGTCATTAGGGCTTTACAAATAAAGTTCAAAATGGCCGTGGCCGGCAGAATATGGCCGTTACCTGCGGACTTTGAACTCTTTGTTTTAGAATTGTAAGAAATACTATCGTAATTCAAAATCTTGTAGACCTTTTGTTTTAACTTCTTTAAGCGTTTTACGTAATTAATTTACCAATATATGAAGCAAATTACGTTCAAAATACTTATAACCAATGAGTTTCTAAAATACTAGAGTGGCAATGTCTTACAAACTGATGCAAAAAATGCGTAACCACTTGATAGCCCAAACGACAATGTCACTTCATACTGTTAAGTACCCCGTAGACGGTAATTCAGCATGACCATTCATTTACGTGAATTACATGCTGCATGATGAACGCTTATTTTTCATCATGCAGCATGATAATTTATGTTATATCAGTCAAAGATCTCTAGAGGAGTTTTGGCGGGCATGTGAGAGTGCTGTCGTGTTTTTGTATTATTTTCCTAAAATTGTGTTAGCTGGGTTTTTAATGTGTAATATTGGTAGAATATTAACCATTATATATTCGTGTTCATGCACAAGTGTAGGAAAGTGATGTAATATCCAGAAACGTGCTATTTTGTGTTCCCTCCAAAACTCCATCGAAAGTTTCAGTTAAGCGTCTACCACTTTACTGAATCGACCGACTTGACCCCTTGACTGTATTGACTTTTACTTAGACTTTGACTAGACTTTAGACCTGACGCACAGTATAGCAATATCCCTACAGTAGTGAAACGAATGTACTTGCGCAGAGCAACGGAGGGGTACCCGCGGGGAAGCGGGCGGCGCGGGCCCGCGTATACAAACTCGCGGAGTTTGTGTACCTGCCCGCGCAGGGGTGACGTTGGCGCGTTGTCTACGAGTTTTGTGTTGTAATTATTGTAAAACGATAACTTATCTTATAAACAATGGGATATAATAAGTGTTCAGACTTCAGTGTACGGATGTAAATCTGATTCAAAAAATAAAAATTTAAATTTTCATAAATATCGGTTCACAGTTCACACTAATATTGTGTTGGTCTTGGCGGCATTTATTTGCATCTCTGTTTTATTGTAACTTACGTTGTAAAAAGTGTAACTTGGAGAGAAACAATATAAAATAAATTAAAAATCTGTCAAATACCCTGTTACACACTAATTAGTACCTACCTAGCTAGGTACACAGGGCCACACATCAAATGTAACATGTTGACCTTTTGGAACGCCCTTACCGCGCACGTAATAAGAGCGAGTTTTGAAGCGCTTCTGTTACACCTGATGTGTGGCGGGTGGCCTACCGTACCTACCAATTAAGAGATTAATAATTATTGGATATTTTAATATATAATAATGCGTCTTCATTATTTTAATCCTTCGATCGAGGATTCTTGGAAATCTATTGTTATTCTATTGTGTCTCGCTCACCGGTGAGCGTATGGGGCTTGATGGGTGAATTAAATTTTTAAATAGAGAACTAAATCATGTAGAAATAAAGTTTCATGTAAATATCTGGCAGAATGACATAATATGTAAATATAACACGCTGATTAAGCAGATTATATGATAATTGATTACATTACAAGCACAATATTTTATTTTTATTTTATTTCCCGTTTCGTGGCAACCCTGGCATATCTGCTCGATACCTACACCGGTGTCGGAATCGTGCGACATCAAAGGCGTTTCGTTACTGTAGGGATATTCAATATTGCTATACTGTGCCTGACGATACATGAAAACGATGATGAAAATTATAATAGGAGGAATATGGTTTTCCCGCCATATTCCTTACCTTTTTACCTTGTCTGTGGCACAACATACACATCCTTTGTGTCAAGTTGCCAAAAAAGAAGAAAAAGAAAGAAAGATCTCTATATCAGTCAAGTCTATGGTCTACGGTGAGAAGGTCATCTTTGTCGCTATGGATCAGTATATTATTTCGTCAAAGACAGATTCATTTTTTCTTGTGATGACAGCTGCTATGCAGCGTAAAAAGAAAGAAAAGATGAAGAAAAAAGAATAAGATGATGATAGACCTTTATTATCATTACAATAAAAGGCTTTTACCTGAATGACATGGAAAGTTGCAATTTTTAATCATTCACTCATAAAAAGTATGTAGCCAGGATTTATTTGCAACCATTCGTTGTTATAATAAACAACGATGTCGATACGAAGGCTATACTTAATTCTATGATAATGAAATTATTTTTTTCTTCTACGAATAATAAAAACTGTGGAAACGTAACTCCCATACTTCAACCTTTTGAATTTGGTTCTTTCTCGCACAAATATTATGATAATAGCTACGAAACAGCTTGGGTCAATTCAGACCGCAACGTGACGCGGGGAGGCGAGGCGCGGCATAAATTTATATGGATTTGACAGATTTCAATTGCGCGATCATATTTAGAAATGCATCTACGCGTCGCGTTGCGGTCTGAACACACCCTTACATCACAGAATATATATTAGTTGTACCAACAGAATTCCCGCTAACGAAACCCGTTTAAATAATTAACGACTCATGCTACGATACTATAAAGTTCAAATTCCGACCGCGCATCTTTCTATCGCATAACTCGTACCTTTTCTGAAGAAATCAGGGTTGTCTCTTTTTAAAATTAATATTATAATCTTTATATTTAATTACCTACATTTTATTTAACTCGAAATAATCTAAGATATTATGTCTTAGTACTATGTAGATTTAATTATCATAAATTCGCGTGTAACTAGTAACGCGTACTTAGATTCGATAGGTACCGTATCTTAATTATTGAAACCGGTCTTATATTACCTACTTAAAGTGTTTGTATAACTTAGTTATTTCTTTAAACAAATGAGGTTTAGAATAGTACCCATCGCGCAATATTTCTTTGCCCTTTTCTTTTTATTGTCCATTATGAGATTAATATCAATTCTGTGATAGCGATCGAATAAGTTACGCAATACGCAGGTATGCAACGAACAACTCGTGCGCGTGGTGCCGCGTGCGTCACCGGCCACCGCTCGCTTGTGAGTCCCTACCCTACTGATTTGCCACCCGCGGGTGGTACTTACAGTTCGATGCCTATTCGCGCGAGTGGGACATGTCACATGCCTGCTTACATTCAAATTTAGAAAAAAAAAACCGTTGACAATAATTGTCACTTTTATAAAAACACAAAATTCTGTACCGAATATACTTATGCATAAAGTATGCATGTATTGGGTCACATTTTGTAGACTCACGGACATTTTTTTGACACAGTTACTCTGTCTGTCCGTATGTCTGTCTGTCCATCTGTCTGTCTGTCTCCAGGCTGTAACTCAAGAACGGTAATAGCTAGAGAGTTGAAATTTTCACAGGTTATGTATATCTGTTGCCGCTATAACAACAAATACTAAAAACAAAATAAAATTTATTATAATAATTAATTAATTAATATTTAAGGGGGGCTCCCATACAACAAACGTAATTTTTTTTTTGCCTTTTTTGCTCTTGGCAATATTTTCACACATTCTTTTGTTAAACATATGTGTACTTTAATCTCTTTATATATTATTATTTTTAACAAAAAATTAAAACCGACTTCCAAGGTAAAAACAATAATAACATTAATATGAACTAAAAAGTATTAAATAATTTTTACTAACTACTTTTACCGAATTCGGCTAAACCTCAACTATTTCTGTACTCAATCTTGATTATTTTGAAGTCGGTACCAGATAGCTGAATAAAGCTAAAATATTTGAAACTTTTGGAACTGGCACCGACTTCAAAATTATGAAGATTGAGTACAGAAATAGTTGAGGTTTAGCCGAATTCGGAAAAAGGCACTATTAGATAGTAAAAATTATTTAATACTTTTTAGTTCATATTAATGTTATTATTGTTTTTACCTTGGAAGTCGGTTTTAATTTTTTGTTAAAAATAATAATAATTTTACTCTTTTTAGTTACACTAGTAGGTAAATCTTCGCGTATATTTTACGTATCTTATTACAATTTGTTAAGTGTCACAACTCACCCTCACAAAATAATATAATATTATCAGTGAAGTGAACATATTGTGCTAAGTAATTTAACAATTTTAATACTTCAAGCCCGAAGCGGTCACCGGCGATTGCGATAACAATAGAAAGGCTATTGTGTCTCGTTTTTCCACGATCGAAGGATCTATCAGATAAAAAATTGTACAAACTTGCATAGGATGTAGCGTAGCTTAATATTTAATATTATCATAATTATTGACAGCTGTTCTTGTAATCAAGAATTCAAATCTATAGGTAGTTAGTGCACCATCTATCGATTAATAAGTATAACTAATTAAAAAGACACTTAATGACCAGGGGCGTGCACAAGATTTTGACACTGGTAATGCAGCGATATCGGTTCAGTAGTTTTGGTGTGAAAGCAAAACAGACAGACAAACGGACAAAAAGAGATATTTTCGCATAAATTAATATATACTTACTTAATTAATTATTATTATTTAATATATACTACTATATTAATATAATAATAATAGTGTGGATATACATTGAAAACTATTTTCTAAACTAATTAGTATAATTACGTACTGTTATGAAGAAATAAAAAACACCATCTGTTGTCACGCGTTGGAACTACAATGAGAGTTTATTTCATCGATGTATACCAATTACCATACAACATAATATTGTGCGCTAAGCTAAAATAAATAAAAAAAACGCCATCTATTGTTACGTATTAGAAATACAATGTGAATTTATTTTCATCGATATTTCCATGGAAATTAGATAATATATCTTTGCCTCATCAAAATGTAGCCTATGGCTCTCTCAGGCTCTAGACTAACTGTGTTCAAAATTTTATTACAATCGGTTCATTAGTTTTGGCGTGAAACAAAACAAAACAAAAACTTTTTCTTTTACAACTTTTTCATTTTTGTATCTAGTATATTTTAAGTACTCACCTAATCAGCTTAACTTTTGTCTTTTCACATAATCAAGGTTCCGGTTACTTGAGATCCGATCCATAATACGATGTAAATAAATGCAAAATTTCGGCCACCACAAATTATCTTATCCAAGTGAGTGATACTTTATGAATGTACGCAATTATTAATGTTAAACTGTTAAATATTATACAAACTTTCGTATATTAAAATCTAAAATATTCTTAGAAAACTATAAAACCAAAAATAATAATATAATATAGTAACAGTTCTCGATCACATGAAAAAAGCAAATGGCCTCCCAAAACACTAAAAATTTCAGCTATGTAAAATGTAAACAAATATTATAAACCTCACAAAACAAAAATGCATAATGTACATATTGTACGTAATTAGTTAGATTAATTGCGTCTATTCATTTTACTCGGATTATATCCGATTGCTCACGACTATAATTCACGAGTAGTTCCGATCGCCGTCAGCAAGGCGCGCGCCCGCGGCGGCCGCGGCGCCAGTGATGCCAACTGTTCAAAAATTTCCCCCTTGAATTAACTTGAAAACACATTGAATTTCAACCAGAACTACCCAACTATTATTTAAATATATTATTTATTACTTGGGGTACTTTCCACTGAGAGATCAAAACGCTGAAAATACTACTTCAGCCGACCGCAATTATTGTGTTTGCGGCAAAAACGTCACTCATGATGTCATTATTTATATAAAAACAGTAATAAAAACCAAATAAATATACATTTTTGCTTAAAAAATTTCACGCCCATGAATATAATATAATATTTTTACTCCCTAAAATATGCACTATATATTTAATTTTTCCCTATTAAAAGTGGGATATCCCCATAGTTGGCAACACTGCTGGTGTCTGCCGCAGAGCTTGCAGTACACAATCGCATTCGATATTCATGGTTGTGTGCGTTTTCGGCTGTGCACGGACACACTCACACATACGCGCAAGGCAGGCACCTCAACACTGAGCCTATCTTGACCTCTCGTGAACCCGTTCGCGCGTGTACCTGATTACATGTTGCTATTTTATAAATTGAGGCGTTTTAAATGTGTATATTTATTTTTTTATTTATTTATTTATTTATTTATTTATTTATTTAGGACCAAAAACAGTTTTACTATTATGTATTATTAAAAAATGAACGTCATGAGTCATTTAAAAAGTACGAAAGTTAAATTAAAATATCTGTTATCTGTGAATGGCAAGCACTGCCTTTTTGCCTATAAAGACCGCACGCGCGTGTTAATGACTTTGTTTTGTTTAAATGCTCTTTTTAAAATAACTTTATTTTAATTCTATTTGTCTATTAAAATTTTATAAAGTAGTAAAGTATTCGATCTGTATATAAAGTAGTTAGTAAAGTATTCGATATTCTGTCTTCTGCCGCCACGCGCCGCACGGCGGCGCGGGACGGCGACGCCGACCGCCGTGTATTAAAAACAAACAGGTGTTGTTAATTGTTATACAGTACATAATTATTATTATTAGTATATCCATACCTATGCCTTGTACTATTATCTATTCTGTGCCATGAGACATTGGTGGCCTTAACACGACGTGGTGATGACGATGATGATGACGATGATGATGATGGTGATTATGATGATGAATATGAATTACATAGTAGTTTATGCTTTCTGTTCTTAAAACAACGCCGAAACTCCCAAACGTGTATCTATAAGGAATCAGGAGTTCTCTCAGCATCATCGAAACCATGGTATACCTTGACCCAATATTTGACTTTTTGGTAGCGTATTCTTAGTACACTTCACATAAAACCAAAATCACCATATGTTTCCATATAAATTTCGAGGAGTTCCCTCGATTACTCATGGATCCCATCATCAAGTCACCACTTTTGTGAAAATGGGACCAAATTGGAGTGAAACCTAATACAACAAAACAAAAATTTCGAAAATCGGTTCACAAACGGCGGAGTAATCGTTGAACATACAAAAATAAAAAAAATAAAAAAAATCCGCTGACGAACATATAACCTCCTCGTTTTTTGGAAATCGGTTAAAAAATGAATCCATACTCGCGTGGTCACGATATCACGCCTGAACGGCTGGATCGATTTCGCTGAAATTTGGCATAGATATATACTTTGAGTCCCGAAGACCAAAGTTGTCCCGGAAAAATGTACGATTACTGCACAATATACTTTTATGATTTGCGCGTAAAATATTCAATCGATTTTGATGAATTTTGGTATGGAGATACTTTGAGTCTCGGGAAAGGACAAGGGATACTTTTGGTCCCGGAAAATGTACGGTTCCCGCACAATAAACTTTTATGATTTTCGCCTAAACTATTCAATTTATTTTGATGAAATTTGGTATGGAGATACTTAGATTCCTAGGAAAGGACAAGGGATACTTTTTTTTCCCGGAAAATGTACGGTTCCTGCATAATAAACTTTTATGATTTTCGCTTATATTATGTACCTACTATTCAATCTATTTTGATGAAATTTGGCATGGAGATACTAATTTTAATCTATTGTTTACTTAATTATACCAATTCGAATTAAATAATCGTTAAGACAAGACAACGTCTGTCGGGTCAGCTAGTACTTAATAGTAATATTAAAATAAAATAAAAATTTAAGGGAGGCTCCCGTATAAAAACACAATTTTAGCCTATTTTTGCTCTGCATCGGTACGGAACCCTTCGTGCGTGAGTCCGACTCGCACTTGGCCGATTTTTTAATATATTTTGTTCGCGAACAACTCTGCCATTTGTGGACCGATTTCAAAAATTATTTTGTTGTTGTATGGAAATCCATCGTTTTTATTTTTGGGTAAGGAACCCTTAAAAGGGGAAAACTTCATTTAATCCATCTTTGTTATTATACTATGTTAACGCGGACGAAGTCGCAGATAACAGCTAGTAAACAATAAAGTAGAAAAAAAAGAGTTTGGTTTTTAAATATTACAAAATCTACACTACCATCACCCTGGAACTGAGTTGTTGCATAATAATATTATGTCGATGGCGAAACCACAATAGACATTCTGTCTACTCTAGCGAAACCATCATATTGCATGACGAAAAATTAAACAACTTGTCAATCAATGTACAGCACGTAGTTAGCATGTCATTCGCATCATTCACTACAATAAACGATCATGCGTGCATTACAGCACGTAACTCTTGTCTCGCTGAAAAATTAAATAAGTTGTAATTCAATGTACAGCACGTTGTACAGCACGTAGTTTGCATGTAATTCGCATCATTCACTACAATACACGATAATGCGTGCATTACAGCACGTAATGCATGTAATGCAGAATTACCGTTTAGCGAGCGCTTAAGGACCGGGTCAACCGCGCGTTGCAATGATGCCGATTCGTCGGTGTCAAAACACTTCATTTGACACCGACGTGACTTAGTCGTCTGTGGTCCGCAGAACAAATCGGGTGTGTCATCGTATGTGTATACATTGCCATAAAAATGCCTAGTTGTGTGGTAAAAGGCTGCAAAAATTACGTCAAAAAAGTTAAAAAAGCACATGGAATATCACACAACACAAACTGTTTGTCTAAGTAAAGAAATAATTAATTTATAATTTTACCACCGATGTCCGCCATGGCTACTGTTTTACCGTGTAATGACGCAACGTCGGTAAAACAGCATTCACACGCGGCCGCTTCATAGCCTGTGTGACTTTGCATGGACGTCATTTTGCATGAATATTATTTTTCTTAGAAAATAGATTTATTTTAAGATTTGCCGTTAGGTATGTGCCACAATCTCAAACATACCATTATGTGCTTTATAATAGATGTATGGATGAAATGAGGCCACCAGATTTTTTTTTTCATAAAACCCCTTAGTTTGTAGCCAAAGTGGCTTATGGCTGGTTTACAAATTACACGTATAAAGTTGCTAAAATACATTTTTACTTAATTTTAAGTTACAAATTTAATTTATTGGAATATTAAACAAATTTATATTAAACAAATTTCATTTATTGGAATATCAATTTGTAAGTAAACATAACCCTCCCTTTACAGTTGAGTAAGAATGAATAAATGCATTTATTTATTTACTTATTTTTGTATGTTAATCAAAAACCCTACGCCTAAATTAATATACTTACATTAATTGTCAATATTTAATATTAAAAAAGTGTGTTTATTGTACGTTCATACAAGGTTACATTGTACGCCTGCATATTGTGTCGCACTACGTAGTTCAATCGATTTTTCATAGATGACTCTCTATTTCCTTGTATGAAAAACCTATTAGCAGAATGTTCTAGTAGGCATATCCTTACATATAAATCGATGATGGCAGATATGCCTGCAGGCATCTTCAAAGTGGTGACGCGTTTCTGTCGTAGACTGCCAATCTAGTTACGTTAGTAACATACAATATCATTGCTTATAACACACACAACTTTTTTCTGAACTTTCACAAATTTTTACGAAGCATTTCTTGCAAATGATTATCTAAAACTAATGCTTATTACTAAAGTAACTTATTTTACTACTTACATTCGTTAAATCCATCAATAATTTCACAAAAAACACACAAAATGTCAGAACACACACGAAAAAATTCACGATTTTCTAATGACTGAAAAATACTCGTCGACCACAGATTGTATAATATTTTGCATTCAGAATGTGTCAAATTTACCATAGATCATAACTAACCAAACTTCTTCATACAAAAGTAGTCTCTAAACCGACGAAACACGTATCTCAATCGAATGAAAGAGCGCGGCCGGATGTGGCCGCGTGGGTATAGACAAAAATAGCTGCGTTTAGATAGCGCGGCCGGATCTGGCCGCACCGTAATCGAAGGGAACATGAAAACTACTGATCAGATTTGCAAACGGTTTTCGCAGATATATTTGTCTTCTTCGAACTCAACATCTGATACAAAAAAAAATCCCCCCACCCCTCTGAGGGGGGTCCGATTTTGTATCAAACTTTTTTCTTGATTGGACCATAAAGTTAATATACCTATCGGAATAGAGAAACAAAGACCTGAGCAAGCGAGATGTCACTATCAGTAACACTGCGTGGTAGAAAGAGTAGCGTGATTTGAGGTTGTATAGCTTTTTTTTCATCTGTTTGACAGTCTGTCGGCCCCTGGGCCGATCGTTGTCAATTTGGGCTCTCAGAAAAATTGTGATTTTAAGTTAAATACTTAATGAATAATTTTTAGAAATACTGCTCTAGAAACATGGTTAAGTGTCTGTGGAATGATTTTGGATCCACACATCGAAAAAACCCGGACAAATATTCATTTCACAGGTGAATTATTCTACATCGACAGGACCTAGTTTTAAGTTTGTTTTGCCAATTCCCTACGAGTTATTGGTATTTTTACGTCCGTGTTCTCTTCTTTATATGTTTAATTATATGGAAAACATAACTTGACTAGCCATGGTGCACAATTTAAGGATATTTTGTGTAAACAATTATCATCTATTTTACACTAGGGCTGTATCAAGTTATAGATAAGTTGTGTCGATATGAAAATATTTTTTAGTTAAGTAAGTATACTAATTATCTAGGAATGTTGAAATGATAACATACTCATCCGTAGTTTATAATTAGTTTAAGTATATTAATATACTATCATTCATAATTTAGGTTCCGCACCCAAAGGGTAAAAATTAAGTCCTAGTAGTGGGGTCCCGCAGCCCGCTCTACTACTAAGACTTCGTTGCCTGTCCGTCTGTCCATCCGTCCGTCCGTCTGTCTGTCTTCAGGCTGTATAACAAGAACCACTATAGTAATAGACTTCTGAAATTTCCACAGATGTAATGTCATTCTACATCCAATACGGCTGCTCATCCAAGATAGGGAAATAGTTGAAAGCACTTCTGCAAGATGGGCATCAAATAAAAGGGCTCAGTAGGCTCATTGAGAATGAATTGAAAATTAATAGGGTCTAGTGAAGTCGTGTCGTGTCGTGTAGGTACTGATGTCACGTGACGTAACCTGTCGTGTCGAATCGTGTCATGACATGTCGTGTCGTATGACGTATCGTACCGGGTTTTGGAAAATGCCCGGTTGAAACCAGTCACCCTTACACTTGGCCAATTTTTCAGATTTCCTGCTGACCTGGATACCAGAAATTCATGGCTTAAAATAATTAACCGTCCAAACTGGACACCGAAGAAAAATTCATGCATACTTAATTATGTAGCAAGCATTTTGAAGAAAATTCATATTTTACTTCAAAATTACAATTTATTATATTATATTATCTATGCAGTTTTATTTTATCCCATTTTATAATGCCCGCTGTACACTCTCGCCGAGAGCTCTCGGGCGAGAGTCTCGTGCACAGATTAAAGCCGGCTGTACACTCTCGCCGAGACACAGCGAGGCGGCCCGAGTGCGAGAGTGTAAATGGGTGCGCTCGCCTCGTCTCGCCTGTCTCGGACCCTCTCGGTCCGTTGTCGGTATTTTGCGGCCGAGACAAAGGGTCTCGCGAGGAAAACGAGCGCACTACTGTACACTCTCGCGTCTTTCAGTACTAGTCCCGCCGTTGGAGAGTGTAGAACAGAAAAATAATAATAATAAACGACAATATCAGTCATTATCTGTGAGAAATAAAATTAATTATGATTATAAATCTTTGGATTACAATGATATCTTTCGATGCATGGTGAATGGTGAATGGTCGTTTTCGTCCATCTTGTCTGAGTTCTTAACTGCGATTGAACCAAGCGAGAATGTACATGATCGCACTCGGGTAAGGGGCTCTCGCACGAGACTCTCGCCCGAGAGCTCTCGGCGAGAGTGTACAGCGGGCATAATATATGTAGCAAGCTAGTCTCGTGCGAGAGCCACTTGCCCGAGTGCGATCATGTACATTCTCGCTTAGTTCAATCGCAGATAAGAACTCAGTGAAGATGGACGAAAACGATCATTCACCATTCACCATGCATCGAAAGATATCATTGTAATCCGAATATTTATAATCATATTTAATTTTATTTCTCAGAGATGATGACTGATAATGACGTTTATTATTGTTATTTTTTATAACGCCCGCTGTACACTCTCGCCGAGAGCTCTCGGGCGAGAATCTCGTGCACAGATTTATGACCGCTGTACACTCTCGCCGAGAGCTCTCGGGCGAGAGTCTCGTGCGAGAGCCCCTTGCCCGAGTGCGATCATGTACATTCTCGCTTAGTTCAATCGCAGTTAAGAACTCAGACAAGATGGACGAAAACGACCATTCACCATTCACCATGCATCGAAAGATATCATTGTAATCCAAAGATTTATAATCATAATTAATTTTATTTCTCATAGATAATGACTGATAATGTCGTTTATTATTGTTATTTTTCTGTTCTACACTGTCCAATGGCGGGACTAGTACTGAAAGACGCGAGAGTGTACAGTAGTGCGCTCGTTTTCCTCGCGAGACCCTTTGTCTCGGGCGCAAAATACCGACAACGGACCGAGAGGGTCCGAGACAGGCGAGACGAGGCGAGCGCACCCATTTACACTCTCGCACTCGGGCCGCCTCGCTGTGTCTCGGCGAGAGTGTACAGCCGGCTTAATATATGTAGCAAGCTAGTCTCGTGCGAGAGCCCCTTGCCCGAGTGCGATCATGTACATTCTCGCTTAGTTCAATCGCAGATAAGAACTCAGAGAAGATGGACGAAAACGACCATTCACCATTCACCATGCATCGAAAGATATCATTGTAATCCGAATATTTATAATCATATTTAATTTTATTTCTCAGAGATGATGACTGATAATGACGTTTATTATTGTTATTTTTCTGTTCTACACTGTCCAACGGCGGGACTAGTACTAAAAGACGCGAGAGTGTACAGTAGTGCGTTCGTTTTCCTCGCGAGACCCTTTGTCTCGGGCGCAAAATACCGACAACGGACCGAAAGGGTCCGAGACAGGCGAGACGAGGCGAGCGCACCCATTTACACTCTCGCACTCGGGCCGCCTCGCTGTGTCTCGGCGAGAATATACAGCCGGCATTATGGTTACAATCTTACAATTATTATTCCATGATCGATATTTTGTCGATTTACAAGATGTTTGTACATCACTGACACGTAAACATAATTGTATACACAGATGTAAATCAAATTTTGGTTAAGCTTGACAGCTCGGGATTGTTTCTCTATTCCGATAGGTATATTACCTTTATGGATTGGACTTACTTCATATTATTTACTTACTGTGTTTTTCAACTTAACATTTGGTGTACTTATAACATTTTCCCCCCACCCCTCTTAGGGGACAAAAGAGAGGGTAAGATTTTGTATCAAGTATCAACTGATGAAGTAGAAATACTTTATATGGCAAAACAACATTTGCCGGGACAGCTAGTATTATAATAAAAGACAATGTTTGGTTTACTACCTTTAGTTATCAGACGGAAACATAGATGTCGCTAAGCGTCGTCTAGATCGCGCTATCGCTTGCACGCTCCTTACAAATAAGACGAAAGTCTTTTTTTAATTTGTTGTCGAAAATATACCAAAATTCTAATTATCAGATAATAAATTTTTGCCAATGCTCTTGCTCGTTCTGAGCAGTGAGCAATGGTCTAAATATTGTTATAGGGATGGGATATACTTGCAAAATTCAATACCAGGGCTTCCAAGTACGAGTACGTAAAAATACCAGGGTCGAAAACCAGGTATTAAAATACTTGCAAGTATTTGTTACGGAACGGGGAACCCATTGTGTGAGTCGGTACTCGGTCCCGATATACGTCTGTGTTTCCGACTCTAACGGATAACACGTGCTGCAATCAGCCTTCCAGTGTTACCAATTCTCAGAAATATATTTTATCCCTAAAGTTGGTGACAAAAATCCCTAAAATAGTTTTTTTTTGTTTTCCACCTAAAAATATATAAATTCATAATGATTTAGAAATAATATTATACTGTAATATTTCGCTTCAAAATCTTTTTATTAAAAGTTACATATTTAATACATTAAATATTTTGTCTTCGTCTGAAGATTCCGATTTTTTAAAATCATACATTTTGACATTTAATAAATTTAACATTTTATTGGATGGACGCTCACTTATTTACCCCCTAAATCTGGGGGGAAAACCCTAAGTTGGTAACACTTCGATCACCTCCGTCGGAACTCGGAAATACTCGGGCATGGCGAGTGGCAACTGGCAAGGCTCCTCGGGGGCCGCCGGGCGTAGCAAGTTGCGTTAAGTTACTAAAATGGAAGCTGTTTGACAATCAAATTTAAAAAATAAGAAAATGCCCCATACTTGCATAGGAATTCAATCTGTATCTAAAGGGCCCCCGAGACGATCAAACGGTTTGACTCAAACACGTAAATTTTGGTTTGACTCAAACCATTTTGATCGTTTACTAAAGCGCTTATTCCATTTCACTAAATTTAGATATCTATATGATTTAGTGACTAATTTTAGTCAAGTGAAATAACATTTAGTAACTTTCTAAATGTTATTCCACTTGACTAAATTTAGTCACTAAATCATTTAGATATCTAAATTTAGTGAAATGGAATAAGCGCTAGCTAGTTTGATCGGTTTGTCAAACATTTACGTGTTTGAAGCTCGTTTGATGCAATTTCATATTTTTGCTGTGTTTGACGCGCCGTTTGATCGTGTTCCGATGCGTTTGAACAAACTTTGTACCATTCTTTGGAGTAGGTACATTATTTTTAACCGACTAAAAAAGAGGAGGTTATCAATTCGACGCACGTATGTATGTAATATTTCTAGAACTGCCCAGTTTTCGTATAAGTATGTTAGTCTATATCAGCATCTGAACAAATGTGCAAAATTTCAAAAGTGTATGTATGTTTTTATGTTTGTGTTCGCATATCTCTGGAACTACCATTCCGATTTCAGTAATTCTTTTTCGTTGTACTAGGTACTGTTCTACTTAGGGAATAGTGCAAGTTTCAACAATATCGGTTCTGTAGTTTTGGAGATACGGAGTTTTATTTCTCAATTACGTATAATTTTGAAGTTGGTATTATCTTTTTTAAATACAATAATTATATTCAATATTGTCTACAATTTATTATTCATAAAGTATTTCAAAACTTCAGTATTGAAGGTTTACCTCTATATAGACTGTCTCATAGAGAAGTTGACTTAGAGCTATGGTGATAGAAGTTTGTGATTTCGTGATTTATTCATTAGTTAATAATTTGTGGACAATAAATAATTAATCAAGTTAGAGGAATTACTCAAATGTGTAGTTCGGAAATGGATGAGAATTCGGAAAATGTCTATAGAATCAAAATTATAGAGAATTTAATCAGTTTTTTTTTCATCGTAGTTGTTTTTGCTACAACGCATCGTTTTATAGATATTAGCCAAAAACCAAAAATTGAAACTTCTGGCACTCTCCCCTCACTCCGGCTCACCTTCTAGATGAAGTCTAGAAGGTGAGCCGGAGTGAATTTTAGGCTGGTATAAATAGTCAGTACTTGAGACGCGGTCCGGCTCTGTGATTGGTCCAAATGTTGACAGCCAACCAATCATAGAGCCTGAACCTTGTCTTGAGACCGAGATGCATCTTGAGTACTGACCAAAAATACGGGCCTTAGTATGATTTATCCCTAAGCACCCTGAATAAGTTCCAGCAGAAATCTCTCCCGCTCACGCATTCTACAACCATTGTAGAAAAATATATTTTTTTATTATTTCAGAAATAACAATAATTAGACCAATCAATTAGTCTTCGTTCTATTCGACTAGACCGAAACTAGACTAATAAATAAAATAAACAAACACTAACTTCTGAATAAATAATTAAATGATTTATTAAGAAGTTAGTGCTTGTTTATTGTATTTGACAGTCACTCCCTGCGGCTTCTGCATACATATGTCGTAGGATGATTTGATAAATCGAATTATCGCGAAAATCCTAGGGACATCGCGAAAACACGGAAATTATTATTATTTTTAACAAAAAATTAAAACCGACTTCCAAGGTAAAAACAATATTAACATTAATATGAACTAAAAAGTATTAAATAATTTTTGCTATCTAATAGTGCCTTTTTCCGAATTCGGCTAAACCTCAACTATTTCTGTACTCAATCTTCATTATTTTGAAGTCGGTAGGTACCAGATAGCTGAATCTTCAGTCCTCTGACAGAATATTTGAAACTTTTGGAACTGGCACCGACTTCAAAATTATGAAGATTGAGTACAGAAATAGTTGAGGTTTAGCCGAATTCGGAAAAAGGCACTATTAGATAGCAAAAATTATTTAATACTTTTTAGTTCATATTAATGTTAATATTGTTTTTACCTTGGAAGTCGGTTTTAATTTTTTGTTAAAAATAATAATAATTTCACTCTTTTTAGTTACACTGGTAGGTAAACCTTCGCGTATATTTTACGTACTTATCTTATTACAATTTGTTAAGAGTCACAGTTCACACTCACAAAATAATATATTATCAGTGAAGTGAACACATTGTGCTAAGTAATTTAACAATTTTAATACTTCAAACCCCAAGCGGTCACCGGCGATTGCGATAACAATAGAAAGGCTATTGTGTCTCGTTTTTCCACGATCGAAGGATCTATCAGATAAAAAACTGTATAAACTTGCATTGGATGTAGCGTAGCTACTCATCTAATACCAAAAATTATTTATTTGGCAAAACAACGTTTGCCGGGACAGCTAGTAATATAATATTATCATAATTATTGACAGCTGTTCTTGTAATCAAGAATTCAATTTCAAATCCATTCAAATCGATACTTAGTGCGCCATCTATCGATTAATAAGTATAACTAATTAAAAAGACACTTATTGACTTTGTTTTGTTTAAATGCTCTTTTTAAAATAACTTTATTTTAATTCTATATTTTGTCTATTAAAATTTTATAAAGTAGTTAGTAAAGTATTCGATCTGTATATAAAGTAGTAAAGTATATTCGATCTTCCGCCACTCGCCGCGCGGTGGCGCCGCGATACCGTCGCCTCCGCGGTGCTGACCGCCGTCTATATTTAAACAAAGTGTTGTTATACAGTATAAAATTATTATTATTATTAGTATATCCACACCTATGCCTTGTACTATTATCTTTTCTGTGCCATGAGACATTGGTGACCTTAACACGACGTGGTAATGATGAAGACGATGATGATGATGATGATGATGATGATGATTATGATGATTGAAGTTGGTATTATCTTTTTTAAATACAATAATTATATTCAATATTGTCTACAATTTATTATTCATAAAGTATTTCAAAACTTCAGTATTGAAGGTTTACCTCTATATAGACTGTCTCATAGAGAAGTTGACTTAGAGCTATGGTGATAGAAGTTTGTGATTTCGTGATTTATTCATTAGTTAATAATTTGTGGACAATAAATAATTAATCAAGTTAGAGGAATTACTCAAATGTGTAGTTCGGAAATGGATGAGAATTCGGAAAATGTCTATAGAATCAAAATTATAGAGAATTTAATCAGTTTTTTTTTTCATCGTAGTTGTTTTTGCTACAACGCATCGTTTTATAGATATTAGCCAAAAACCAAAAATTGAAACTTCTGGCACTCTCCCCTCACTCCGGCTCACCTTCTAGATGAAGTCTAGAAGGTGAGCCGGAGTGAATTTTAGGCTGGTATAAATAGTCAGTACTTGAGACGCGGTCCGGCTCTGTGATTGGTCCAAATGTTGACAGCCAACCAATCATAGAGCCTGAACCTTGTCTTGAGACCGAGATGCATCTTGAGTACTGACCAAAAATACGGGCCTTAGTATGATTTATCCCTAAGCACCCTGAATAAGTTCCAGCAGAAATCTCTCCCGCTCACGCATTCTACAACCATTGTAGAAAAATATTTTTTTTTATTATTTCAGAAATAACAATAATTAGACCAATCAATTAGTCTTCGTTCTATTCGACTAGACCGAAACTAGACTAATAAATAAAATAAACAAACACTAACTTCTGAATAAATAATTAAATGATTTATTAAGAAGTTAGTGCTTGTTTATTGTATTTGACAGTCACTCCCTGCGGCTTCTGCATACATATGTCGTAGGATGATTTGATAAATCGAATTATCGCGAAAATCCTAGGGACATCGCGAAAACACGGAAATTATTATTATTTTTAACAAAAAATTAAAACCGACTTCCAAGGTAAAAACAATATTAACATTAATATGAACTAAAAAGTATTAAATAATTTTTGCTATCTAATAGTGCCTTTTTCCGAATTCGGCTAAACCTCAACTATTTCTGTACTCAATCTTCATTATTTTGAAGTCGGTAGGTACCAGATAGCTGAATCTTCAGTCCTCTGACAGAATATTTGAAACTTTTGGAACTGGCACCGACTTCAAAATTATGAAGATTGAGTACAGAAATAGTTGAGGTTTAGCCGAATTCGGAAAAAGGCACTATTAGATAGCAAAAATTATTTAATACTTTTTAGTTCATATTAATGTTAATATTGTTTTTACCTTGGAAGTCGGTTTTAATTTTTTGTTAAAAATAATAATAATTTCACTCTTTTTAGTTACACTGGTAGGTAAACCTTCGCGTATATTTTACGTACTTATCTTATTACAATTTGTTAAGAGTCACAGTTCACACTCACAAAATAATATATTATCAGTGAAGTGAACACATTGTGCTAAGTAATTTAACAATTTTAATACTTCAAACCCCAAGCGGTCACCGGCGATTGCGATAACAATAGAAAGGCTATTGTGTCTCGTTTTTCCACGATCGAAGGATCTATCAGATAAAAAACTGTATAAACTTGCATTGGATGTAGCGTAGCTACTCATCTAATACCAAAAATTATTTATTTGGCAAAACAACGTTTGCCGGGACAGCTAGTAATATAATATTATCATAATTATTGACAGCTGTTCTTGTAATCAAGAATTCAATTTCAAATCCATTCAAATCGATACTTAGTGCGCCATCTATCGATTAATAAGTATAACTAATTAAAAAGACACTTATTGACTTTGTTTTGTTTAAATGCTCTTTTTAAAATAACTTTATTTTAATTCTATATTTTGTCTATTAAAATTTTATAAAGTAGTTAGTAAAGTATTCGATCTGTATATAAAGTAGTAAAGTATATTCGATCTTCCGCCACTCGCCGCGCGGTGGCGCCGCGATACCGTCGCCTCCGCGGTGCTGACCGCCGTCTATATTTAAACAAAGTGTTGTTATACAGTATAAAATTATTATTATTATTAGTATATCCACACCTATGCCTTGTACTATTATCTTTTCTGTGCCATGAGACATTGGTGACCTTAACACGACGTGGTAATGATGAAGACGATGATGATGATGATGATGATGATGATGATTATGATGATGAATATGAGTTGCATAGTAGCATATGCTTTCTGTTCTTAAAACAACGCCGAAACTCCCAAACGTGTATCTATAAGGAGTCAGGAGTTCTCTCAGCATCTTCGAAACCATGGTATACCTTGACCCAATATTTGACTTTTTGGTAGCATATTCTTAGTACACTTCACATAAAACCAAAATCACCATATGTTTCCATATAAATTTCGAGGAGTTCCCTCGATTACTCCTGGATCCCATCATCAGGTCACCACTTTGTGAACATGGTACCAAATTGGAGTAAAACCAAATACAACAAAGCAAAAATTTCGAAAATCGGTTCACAAACGGCGGAGTAATCGTTGAACATACAAAAAAAAAAAAAAAATAAAAAAAAAAAAAAAAAAAAAAAAATATCCACAGCCGAACATATAACCTCCTCGTTTTTTGGAAGTCGGTTAATTAGACAATGGTGATTACATTTTTCAAACTTACTGACAAAAGGTAGTGTTTTCTCGAAAACACGAAATGCCTTAGTAATATTACGAAACGAATCGTTAGTTATTATCGAAAAAAATCACTGATTGGTCGGTTTAAGCGCCCCACAACAACATCTCATCGGACACTAACAGTAACTAATAATCTCTATATTATTATTATTTTAATTCAGATTTTTATATGCATATTCAGTAATCAGTAGGTCTGAGAATCAGCTACTGGGTACTTTATTTATTGATAAGTGCATTTGTTGAATAAACAATAATTATAAATCATGACAACTCGAGACTGAGGGCGATCATTGTTTGTGCGACGGGATAGCGATGGACGTAATTGCTGTGGTAACATACTTATTTAGTCACATCAAAAAAATAATATGGACGAAATAGGTACTTTATATTATGTAATGGCAAAGCAACGTTTGCCGGGACAGCTAGTTAATTACTGTTTAATTAACACTGTGTAACAAAAACAAGTAATAATACTTTAGGGTGTGTGCGTGTTCCTTGTAGAGAGTTCACTGTGAAAGTAGCAGCGCTGAAAGACCAAAATTTTTTTTCACTTTTGTATGGGGAATCTCGTGACCCTCGGGCCCTTGCCCATACTAAAGTGAAAAAAAAATCGTCTTTCAGAGCTGCTACTTTCACAGTTAATTCTCTACAAGGAACACGTACACACCCTAAAGTATTATCACTTATTTTTGTTACACACTGTATAAAAATAAATCTATAATCGCGTGGTCACGAGTCACGACATCACGCGTAAACTACTGGCCCGATTTTGCTGAAATTTGGCATAGAGATGATTTGAGTCCCGAAGACCAACTTTGGATACATTTTGTCCCGGAAAATGTACGGTTACTGCACAATATGTGGTATGTAGTGCTCTGAGGAATTTTTACTTTATATATCTATGGACGCTTCACACCACGTCAATCTGGCCCCGTGCTAAGTACCTAAAGGACTTGTGTTACGGGTACCAGACAACGGAAATATATTTAATACTTTTATACTATACATATATTTAAGATTTTTATTATATCATACACATATTTAATACACATCCATGACCCAGGAACATCTAAAAACTTTTTGTTCCGTCGGTGGGATTCGAACCCGCGACCCCCGGCTTGAGCTGCCAAACACTCTACCCATTGAGCCAATTGTTCGGAATAGCCCTTCCTAGCACGTAACAATACCATCTCCAACTTTTCGCCATCGTCCCACGCGAAAAACATACCAACCTCATCACCTCGATGAGTGGCAGTCTTCCACAGTGCGTTTTTCGCGTAACTTTCTGCCGCGCGCTGTTAAACTCTGGAACGAACTGTCATAAGCAGTATTTCCGGACCTAAACGACCTATAAACCTGTATTCCCTCTTGAAAGGCCGGCATCGCACCTGCAGCTCTTCTGATGTTGCGAGTGTCCATGGGCGACGGTAGTTGCTTACTATCAGGTTTGCTCGTTTGCCCCCCTTATTTAGTAAAAAAAGTTTTTTGAAATAAATAAATATATCAGCACGAGAATCTGACGCGAGTTTCACAGTTTTTACCCATCCCACAAAAGTGCTCAACGCCGCTAAAGAAGTTTTCACTTAAAAATAAAAACAAAAGGAAAGATAGTTTCAGCATGGAAGAAGAATGAATAGAATCTGGAATTATAAAATCCATTATGATAGGTGAATTATTAAATCCACCTATCATAGAAATTAGAATCCACTCAATATTTTGACTGTTATGGTGGCACTTCACATGGCTATAATTAATTGTATTTGCGTATTTGATGTATTCGTGAAACAATCACCATGTGTATTGTGTAGAAGTTTAAATGTTTGCCAAAGTATTGGCCTTATTTGCTTATTTGAAAAATATGCCCAACACCATATTTTACACTTTCGAGAGACAATTGGCTAATTTCGGTTTCATAGAGCGTTATCTTTGTAGCACACACCTACATTTGACATTATGTTAGTCGTTGTTCAAATTCAATAAAGTGCAGTCGCGTCCAGTTCAAAATATATAATATATAGGGTTGTTAACACCCCTAAATTTAAAATATAAAAACAAATTGTACTATGTCATCTTTAGGAAAAATAGGGAAACCTTTACACGGCCAGTCACGCGAAATTATTTACAATGTTTATAAATATTTTGTAACCGAAGCTGACAGATTTTTGGCTAAGTGCGAGTCGGACTCGCGCAGAAAGGGTTCCGTACCGTTATAGAGCAAAAATAGGCCAAAAATGTATGGGAAAAATTTAAATTTTTATTTTATGTAAATATTATTATTAATTATTAAAGTACATATATTTTGTGGAAATTTCAAGTGACTACTTATCTTGTCATCATTGTTGTCATCAGCAAAAAATGCTTGAAAAATTACGTTTGTTGTATGGGAGCCCTCCTTAAATATTTAATTTATTTTGTTTTTAGTATTTGTTGTTATAGCGGCAACAGAGATACATGATCTGTGAAAATTTCAACAATCTAGCTATTACCGTTCTTGAGTTACAGCCTGGACAGTTCCGTCTGTCTGTCTGTCTATCTGTCCGTCTGTACGGACAGATAGACAGACAGACAGACGGACAGACAACGAAGTCTTAGTAATAGGATTCCGTTTTTACCCTTTGGGTACGGAACCCTAAAAATGGCGACGAAAATGTAAGTAGTTATTTTAAGCAGGTTCAAGAGCGAGTTGCAAGTGCCACGGGAATTTCAAGAAGAACTTTGAACAATATATACACACCGGCAAAATTAGAGGAACATAACAAAATTTATTATTTTTTGAAAATTATTCGCTGTTTTTTATATATTTATTTATTTATTTATTAAATAATTGACGATTAAAAAATAAAACTTATATAAATTTAGAGCATAAAAACGTGTAAAATAGAAAAAATCTGCAAAAATCAAAAATTAAGAAAAATCTTTGAAATTTCAGTAGTAAGTTTTTAAGTTAAATTCTTCATTTTTACTTAAGAAATGCCATGTTTAAAGCGTCCTTCTATGGATCTCAAGAGGGTCTGGATACGCCATTCCATGCTTGCATTTTGATTGTCGATCATTTCCTGTGGGATATTCTTCTACTCCTCCAGTAGCGCCAACTCGAGCTTTTGAACACATTTTGGAGCTGGAGTTTTAACTCGTACCGTTCACCCATTGATGTGCCATACGTCCTCAATCGGATCCACATCCGTAGACCGTGCTGACCTCTCCACCTGGGCTACGCCAGCATCATTTAGGTAATAATACCCGATGTTTTTACTCTATGGACGCGCATAAAATTGAAGTTACTGCCTAAAACTGTGCAAAAGGCACAACATGCAGTTCTAGGATGTTTGTGCTATAGCCCTGTACTGTCAAAGTACCATCATTAACAATCATCAGCTCCGTGCGGGCTCCAAATCATATGCCACCCCAAACCATTACGAAGCCTGCATGATAGGCCACTGTGTCCGTTAAGTTTGATGGGCTATAGCGTTCCTTACGATTTATCCACATTCTTTATCGCCTGTCAACAAAATTTACACAGAGTTTGCTCCCATCACTGTACAGCACACGATTTCACTCACTTGTTAAATTTTGATGTTCACGCGCAAATCTTAGCCTGGCTCTTTGCGGTCCTGTCTCAAGTTTTGGTGCCCTTGCTGGCACTTTTGAGTTTAATTTAACTTCTTTGATTCTTCTTCTTACTGTACAATCACTTACACGTCCATCTCGGACCTGTTCCGACAGGTTTCGTCTCTGCAAAGCAGTTTGAGGTCGATTTCTTAAGGCTTGTACCTTACAAAACGGTCATCCTGAACCATTGCCACCCGATTTCTGCCTTGTTCTCGTCTCCAAACGTAAGATCCAGTCTCTCTGTAGCGTTGAAAGTTACGATGGACCACGAAAGCCGACACACCTAAGGCCTGACTAACCGAACGGTAGGTGTGACCTTTCTCTATCGTGGTTACAGCTCTAGCAGTCGTAGATGCTGGAAAATCACTAATTTTGTATCTAAGCAATGTGTTCTTCCAAAAATCAAACAATCAAATGATCTGGCATACCTTGCACCCCGCTAAAAACGCCATTCTTATCAGAAACACTTACAACGTCAATCATCGAAAAATACTTAGTAGGACATAATTGCAATAAAAATCTGTTAGCTTCCCAGTTGTGTTCAATATTTTATTTCTTAAATGAGCTTAGAAACTATAAAAAAGGATTTCACACAGCCCGACCCACTTGAATTCAAGTTGTGGCCCTTTTTACCTATGTTCCGCTAATTTTGCCGGTGTGTGTATTAAATGAAGTAAGTATTGAAACACATCCTACTGAAATTAAGTTCAGCACTCCAAAAAAAAGGGCGACCAAAAAAGCGATTTCGTTTAGATATGGACGATTTTGATTGTGATGTTGTTCGAAGAATGGTGTATGACTTTCACTTACGATTTAATGAACTGCCAACAATTAAATCATTAAAAGCTAAATTGTCTGAAGCTATTAATTACAATAGGTCAGAAAAGACGTTGAGAAAAATACTTCACGAGATGGGATTTCGGTTCACTAAAATGGAAAATAATCGTAAAGTGCTAATGGAAAAGCACGATGTAATGTAAGTCTCAAGCGAATGGAATATCTCGATAAAATACGCAAATTTCGCGAATCAGGGAAAAATATCGTCTATACTCTATATGGATGAGTCTTACATACATACATCCCACACTGAAGGGAAATCTTGGAGTGATGATAAGAAAAAAGGAAATTTCAAAAGGTCAACGTTTGATAATAGTTCATGCGGGAAATGAGAAAGGCTTTGTACCCGGTGCCTTTTTAATGTAGAAATCCACGGACACTACAGGTGAGTGGTGACTATCACAATGAAATGAATAACGATAACTACGAAAAATGGCTGGTTAATCAATTAATCCCAAATATACCCAGTGATTCTGTTCTAGTTATCGACAACGACTATCACAACAAATATGTTGCAAGACCCACAATTCAAACACCTTTAAACAAGAAATGATCAACTGGTTAAACAAACACGACATTCCAGTTGATCCAAAATTAACAAAACCCCAGATTTACTATATCATAATATTTTGTCAGCACAAGGAGAGGTATACAGAGTTTTCTGTGGACAAAATACTCGCCGAACATGAGCACACTGTGTTGCGATTGCCACCATATCATCAGCTTTGTCCACATTGTGCCTTTTTCTATTCATCAAGGGCATGCCTTATAGCGCTGTCAACGTCAAACCGCAAACGTGAGGCATGCCCGTAACCCGCGTTGAAATCGTAGCGCACGCTATGACACTTTTCTTTCAACGCGGGTGGATTTTGACGCGCGTCACGGGCCGCATGCCACACGTTCACTGTTGACAGCGCTATAAGTCATGCCCTGTTGAAGAGAAAAAAGGCACAATGTGGACAAAGCTATTCGGATTTTAATCCAACTGAATAAATATTATAGTCTCAACTGAAAGATTATGTAGCCTCTAAAAATGTAGCTGTATGAATGTAACTACAGTAAAAACATTATTGACTGAAAAAGTAAACATAATTGGGGCTGAAGATTTGAAAAAGGTTTGCGATCACGCAATAAAATGTGACGACGAACATAGCACGAACGAAGCATTCAACACGGTTTAGACAATTACACTGATAGACTAGTGATAAATACGGCTGAGAGTGATAGTGACCTCTTTGAGAGCAGTGAAATGGAAGTAATTGAGAATTAGAGTTATTATGATTTTAACAAGAGGTATAATGGTGTTTATCGTGTACACTACAGCAGTAATTTTCCAAAAGAATTGAATACGTAAACATAATTTGAACACGCTTTTTATTTCATTTTACCCGAATCTTAACTTATAAAAAATTGGTGTATTTTATACCACGTATAATAAAAACTAAGGAAGAGTAACTCCGTCAAAAAACATGCTCCAAAATACTTGTCAAAAAAGTGTACCTTAGGTACACATTTCAATACATTTGCAATATTTAGGTGGCCTTGAGCGGTATAAAGGCTGACGTTACATAATATGACAGTTTGAAAGGAACCAAATTTTAAACGGCAATAGTAGTGGAGTTACGTTTACTTACTTTTTATTATTCGTAGATTTTATACAAAGAATAATAAAAATTGTCAACAGATGCAAATCATTATTGTTTTAACAGCTCCTAACATATACCGGACTTTTTGTATTTCGTGCATTAGAGATAACGCTCTATATTATCCGATTATTAGCCGACTGACACTTTCCAAAGGTCGATGTGCAATATTTATTGCCGGGTACTGTATTTGACGTCCATGTGTGGAAGGCCGTGTTTGCCTTTATTTGCTTGTTTGTGTATTCGTCAATAATTTTGCCACTTGCAACAAATAGCCAATAGCAAATACAAACAGCCATGTGACGTGCCTCCATTAGCTGTTATTTTTTTTATGAGGTATGATTTATGAAGATACTTTGAGTCCTAGGATAGGAAAAACATAGTTAGGTTTTTTTTGATACGGAATTTTTTGAGTCGGTGGTTTGTCTTTTCGAAATAACAAGAACCGTCGATTGTAGAAAAGTTAAGCTAATTTAATCCTTCTAGCCCCATAAGAGCACCGGTGGTCGCGACAACAATATAATACAATAGCATGTCCAAGAATCCGCGATCGAAGGATTTATACGACAATTGAACGGTTGAGGTCATTGCATAAATTCCCTCAGCTTGATAAGCTCATAACGTAACAACGCAAATGTAAGCTCCTTGTTATTGTCGAAAAGTATTTATATCTTAATTGAAGACATAAATTAGTAATGAAGTCGGTAACAAACAATTTGAAAATTTACGTTTTTTAGGGTTCCGTAACCAAAGGGTAAAAACAGGACCCTATTACTAAGAAGTAAGACTTCAATGTCTGTTCGTCCGTTCGTCCGTCTGTCTGTCTCCAGGCTGTAACTCAAGAACCTAGCTATTGCTAGACTTCTGAAATTTTCATAGATTGTGTATTTCGGTTGCCCCTACATTAACAAATACTAAAAAAAATTAAGGGTGGCTACCATACAACAAACGTGATTTTTCGGCCTTTTTGGCTCCTTATTTTCACGAAGGCCCTTATTGTATGTCAACGTCAAGAATTAATAATAATATTAAAATAAAATAAGAATTTAAGGTGGGCTCCCATACAAAAAAACACAATTTTGGCCTATTTTTGCTCTAACGGTACGGAGCTCTTTCTGCGCGAGTCTAACTCGCACTTGGCCGATTAATTATTTAGCATAAATGAAGGCTTGAGGACCGGAAAAATTATTTGAAGTAAAAAAGTGGATCTTATGTATACTTAGCCAGATATTGAGATATTGAGATACTGCCTGCTGACAGATGGACGGACAGACGGACACAGCGAAGTCTTAATAATAGAGTCCGTTTTACCCTTAGGTTACGGAACCCTAAAAACAAAATCATAAGAGGAGCAAATAACAAACCTTATCAACCTTGTAAAATGTAAATTAAATAAGTTTGGATGTGTCGAACTTAGAAGACAATGTTTAGTTTAATAATTAATACTTTTAGTTATCAGACGGTCACATTGATGTCGCTAAGCGTCGCCTAGATCGCGTTATCGCTTGCACGCACCTCAGAAACAAAACTAAAGTCCTCCATCGTCAGTTATTGTCAGTAGACAATGGGCTAAGGACTATATCCGAATTTTTGTGAGGGTGCTTGTTCTGAGCGATCCTTAAAATATTAAAAAATAAATCATCTGATTAAGCCTTAAGGGCGTTCCCTACGGAGAATCCGTAATTTACCGTATTTAGGGGCTTATAAACTCATAAATTGAAAGCTACAAAGTTATAATAAAAATACAGCAATAATCTTCAGCATATCAACATTCCTTTCCACGTTTTAAATTTTAGATTTTTGTTTATTATACTAATGATATCAGCTTCCAAAGTAAAAGTTATTAAAATTCAAGCATACATTCAGCATCTGTTTTGTAATAATTTACAAATTACTGTTATTTGAAACACACGCCAATAGATCGACAATATCATAAACTACACGTTTTAATTTTTTTTAGGTCAATTTTTAACTAAGATGAGTAAAAAAATAGGGTTTTGGTGCGGTAAATGTATGGCCAAGGTCGTTTGCTCGGAGGGGATGGCCTTAATATATTAATAATAATATCTACTAATACTCCATTGAAATGTTACATGAGCTTTGCATTTACCGAATGTTAATGATTATGACGGAATTTTTTGAGTCGGTCGCCGCGCTCAATGCCCCAGATAACAGCCATCCCAGAGTAGACAGAATTATAGAGTATGCCGACTTAGAACTGATGTTGAAATTTTTAAATTTGACGTATTATGACGAAAATCGTCGCTAGGGTTGTTGACTTGTTACGTGCTTGTTACCTACGAATTTTAAACTATGACATATTCGCTGGATGTGTTCCTTTTTGGTCGTATTGTTGTTTGTGTTTTGACACATGCTTTCTTTTAAATATTTAAAAAAATGGTTGCCTGTAAAGTCGGTTTTACGGGCGAAGATTTTACGTGACAACGTGTGGGAGAGAGACGCAAGGCATTCGGCGGGCCTCTCTCTCGTTCGGTGACTCATCGTAACGTTTCCGAGCGTTACACTTTTTCATAAGTGACTCCCAGCCGCAACCTAATTTAAGACGTTGTCACGTCAAAATAAATTATATCAGCCAGCGCGAGGCACATTCCGTTCATAATCCACTAGAAACCCGACGAATTTGACAGATACTGAAACCTGTCCGTTTCTTTGCAGTCGAACTACTGGTAGTTACGTCTATTGTGGCCATGCGGCCTGCCATAATATACTCCGGTTGATTTAGACATTCGAAGTTACAAAAAGTCCCAGCAAGCTGAAAATCGGTAAAATTATTAAAAACATAATTATAAACAATTTCTGAAAGTTCCCCATCATTCCCGTTTGTGGAAAATTTTTTATTCAAGGTCAAAGGTAAAAAAAAATAGTTTTTCGCGATTTTCAGAAAAACGGTAAGTTTTATCAAAAAAGCTCAGACAAAACTTGCAAATCATAAAAATATTATCTATAAAAATGTATCAATACTTTTTTTCTTACGAGCCACCATTTCTGAGATATAAAGTTTAAAAGGTCATAAAAGTTGTTATCGTCATAATATGCATGAGTACGCCACGTATACAGTGTGTTTGGTCAGCAACTAGCGATATTTTAAGCACTTGTGTGTATGTACTTGTTATGCAAAAAAACACTAACTACAAAGTTCTAGCCCCCTTTGCCTCTGTGTGGCAGGCACTTTATTATTGACTCTACCCGGTTAGCAAAAAACATTCTTATGCAAATAGCCTTAAATGAAAGGTAATTAGATAGTCTACCATTAAAAAACACAAAAAAGAGTATTTTAATTCAAAAAGCTTAAAAAGTCATAAAGATTCTAAAAAATAGAGAAAACACGTGCAAATTTTACAACAATTGCATTTATTTACAGAAACAGCCTCCATAACATATTTTTTTGTTTACTGTATCCAAAGAATTTCAGTTAAGCTGTAATACTACGTTTAATTTATGTCTGTATGTCAAATTCCACTTAAGTTATTATTAGTTAAACATAGCCTATGCGTAAGCACTCAAAACTATTGTGCGCAACTTTATAAGGAAATCATGAAAAAAGAGCACTGCACATTTTAATAATTATTTTACTGTCTTATTACACTTGAAAATTCACGGCTCAAAATGCTCAAAAAGCTAAAAAAAAACATTTCGTGTTCGCGCACGACCAATGTTCAAAGAACAATAGCTCTTAAAGTATTTGACATACGGACGTAATGAATATGTTGTATTGAAGCTTAACTTAAATTCTTTGGATATAATAATTTAAAAAATGGGTTATGAGGGCTGTTTCTATAAAAAAATACAATAGTTGTAAAATGTGCATGTATGTATGTATGACAATAGGACAAAACCTCGCAAATTAAGAATGTTTTTTGCTAACCGGGTAGAGTCAATAATAAAGTGCCTGCCACACAGAGGCGAAGGGGGCTAGACCTTTGTAGTTAGTGTTTTTTTGCATAACAAATATATACACATAAGTGCTTAAAATATCGCTAGTTGCTGACCAAACACACTGTATACGTGGCGTACCCATGCATATTATGGCGATAACATTTTTTATAACCTTTTAAGCGTTATATATCAGAAACGGTGGCTCGTAAGAAAAAAAGGTTTGATACATTTTTATAGATAATTTTATGATCTGCAAGTTTTGTCTGAGCTACTTTTATAATAAAACTTACCGTTTTGCTGAAAATCGCGAAAAACTATTTTTTTTACCTTTGACCTTGAATAAAAAAAAAATCCACGCACGGGAATGATGGGGAACTCTTAGACATTGTTTATAATTATGATTTTAACAATTTCACCGATTTTCAGCTTGCTGGGACTTTTTGTAACTTCACTCTCATTTTTTGGTCTAAATCGACCGCAGTAATAGCCAAAGCCCAATAATTTTGGTCGTTTTGTCTTTTCCAAAGAACAAGAACCGATTTTAGAAAAGTTAAGCTAATTTTACCAAGATTTATACCTTTATTTATTTATTTACTTTATTAAGGTTCACCAACGGTACATACATTGATACCAGATTGATACACATATAAAATAATGAAGCAAAGTAAGGATCTGATGTATGTACCAATTATAGGCGCACATATCATTACTAATTGAGTGACAAATTATTATATAAATGTTATTAGACAAAGATAACAAAGATAAAGTTATTAACAAAGATAACAATATGACTAATAGACCTGGATCCCAAAAGCGTAAGACATATCTTACTTTCTGATGGATGAAACCATAGGTTCTTGGTACTTGGTAGTGCCTCATGTACTTAGATACCTGCGAATTTGTGTAGCTCTAAGTATGACACCTGGTCTGGTACCAGGTACCAAAGTGGACAAAAAATCAAGCTATCTGTTAAATTGAAAAAATACATTAGAGACGCCTTCGGGAACAAAATTTATTATTATTTTTAACAAAAAATTAAAACCGACTTCCAAGGCAAAAACAATATTAACATTAATATGAACTAAAAAGTATTAAATAATTTTTGCTATCTAATAGTGCCTTTTTCCGAATTCGGCTAAACCTCAACTATTTCTGTACTCAATCTTCATTATTTTGAAGTCGGTACCAGATAGCTGAATCTTCAGTCCTCTGACAGAATATTTGAAACTTTTGGAACTGGCACCGACTTCAAAATTATGAATTATTTATTTTTTTTATGAATTATTTATTTATTATGAATTATGATTAGGTTTAGCCGAATTCGGAAAAAGGCACTATTAGATATCAAAAATTATTTAATACTTTTTAGTTCATATTAATGTTAATATTGTTTTTACCTTGGAAGTCGGTTTTAATTTTTTGTTAAAAATAATTAGTTTTACATTTAAGTAGAGCTTACTGCTTAGAGTGATAAATCTGATATAAATCTATCTATACCAAACCGCTCTTTCGCTGGGACACATATAAATCCAGCATAACTAATTTGGGCGGTTGGGCGGGCTATGTCAAAGTCAATAATAAATAAATAAATAATAAATAAAATAAGTTTATTTCTCCCACAACAAGTACACAGAAAAAATGAAAACAAAATACAAAAATATGACAAAACATTTTAGACTTGCAGTGTGGGAGACAGGAGCCCAAACTAGGTTACCCTGTGCCTTGGGACTCCTGGCTCCCCCTCTCAATTTAGTCATGTGACAAAACTAGTCATAATATTATGGCCTTTTAATCAATTTCCCTGATGGTAAGTATAAGCAGAGTAAACAGAATGATATAGTTATGTCTATTGTGGTATAAGGCTATTTCTCCAAACTACAAAATTTAATTGTCCGAACGTATAAAGTACCCGCAGAGTTACATATAATATAACATCTTTACCGTACTTAATATTATTATTATGCTAAAGCTTGTCCGACGTAGAATACTATTTACGGTCGGCTAATACGGTCTGGATCAAACAAAAAGAAATAATTAAATTGCATTAAAAATGGTAGACTCACTGAGTCACTGCACTCACTGCACCGCACTCAGAGAGGATTCATGAACATTCATTACTTAACTGTAGTTAAACGGAGATTTTCCACATCAGCACCATGCATTATCTGTTTAATTCTTCATTAAATTGAAGTCAAACATCATTAAGGCGATACCTGCTGTAGCGATATCGATTTTTCACAGCAATGACTGATAATAATAATATAATAATATAGCCTTTTATTCAGATCAACTTAAGCTAATTGCATTATTTAGAAATAATTAACTTAAAAGTGGATTAAACTAACTAAAAAGTATACCTTATTCGAATAGTTGCACTTTCTTTATAGTTTGCAGATCTGTTTGCCAATCGGCAAAGGCCTCCTCCAACCGTTTCCATTCTTTCCTATTATCTGCCACTCTGTTCCACATTACTCCTGCTACTTTTCTTAGATCGTCGTCCCATCTTTTTTGAGGTCTTCCTCTTTTCCTCTTACGTTCTCTGGGATACCATCTTGTAACTTTCTTGCTCCATTTATCGTACCCTCTGCTCATGTGTCCAGCCCATCTCCATTTAAGCCTTCTGATCTTTTGTTTCACATCTATTGTTTTTGTTCTACTCCTGATGACATAGTTTTTTAGTTTTTTCAGATCTTTTAACGTTAAGCATACTCCTCTCCATGGCGTACTGACAGGTTGTTAATTTGTTTGTCATTTCTTGGGATAGGGTCCATGATTGGCATCCATAGGTAAGTACGGGTAAAATACAGGTATTGAATAGTTTATTTTTTATATTAATATGAAGTGTTTTGTCTTTCATTGCCTCTTTTAAACTCCAATATCTTTTCCAGCTATTAATGACTCTTCTATTTGCTTCTTCGCGCATGGGATCTTTTTGAGTTATGACTGATATAGATGTATTCATCTGTGTAGTAGATTTCTGTGTTTCCTAAACATATTGTATCTTTATTCCCATTTGTCATTACTCTTGTCTTGTCTGGATTGAGTTTTAAACCTACTTTTTCACTCTCTGTAGCAAGGTCTTTTAGCATAGTATTGATATCTTTGGATGTTTTGGCCAACAATACAATGTCGTCAGCAAATCTCAAATGTGTCAATGCTTCACCATTCACGTTTATCCCAAATTCGTCCCAGTCCAGTTCTTTGAATAGAGATTCCAAGACAGCAGAGAAGAGTTTTGGGGATAAAGGGATCCCCCTGTCTAACTCACAACACCTCTCTCTACTTTAAATGTACTACCTTTCTTTTCTAGCTGAATCCTTGCTGTGCTATTACTGTATACATTCTTTATTAATCTTATATATTTATGTTCAACACCCTGTTCGATTAAAGCTTTCCATATATTTTTGTGCAGTAGGGAGTCAAATGCTTTACTGTAATCGACAAAGGCTATATAGTATGTAAGCTGATATTCAGTGTACTTTTCAATAACTTGACGAACTACCTGGATGTGGTCAATAACAGAGTAGTTTTTGCGAAATCCTGCCTGCTCTATGGGTTGTTGTTCATCCAGTATTCTTTCTATACGTTTAAGAATAATCTTAGCAAATATCTTGTAAATATTGGACATAAGACTAATGGGGCGGTAATTTCCAATTTCGAATTTGTCCCCTTTTTTATACAGTAGAATAATAGTAGATTCCATCCATTGTTTAGGTATTATTTCTGTGTCTATGATATAAGTCATAAGCAATGAACTCCTGAAACACCATAAGGACATTTTAATACCTGTTTTTACAGATCTTTTTTTAACGATATCATAGACACAGAAAGAATACAGCAATGACTAAAGCTAAGAAATTAAAGTTCATTGTCAATATTCATCATGTCTTTGTCTTTGAATTACCCATAGCATAACACGATTGGTCAACTTTTATAACACAGAATAATCAATCAAAAATACCTCTGTAAAAAAAGGGATTACTATTTTGCCAACAGAGGAGAGTGATTTAAGCTTCCATTTGTACCATAGAGAAAATTGATTGATTTGCAGACCAAATGACGTTGGTCTCTCCAACGTCATTTGGTCGATCATGTCAATTCAATGTTAATTGTGATCTGTCGGCTGGGTTTGACGTAATACGACCAAACTACGTAGGTCTCCCATCTGCATAGGAATCAACTTCTCTGATAGTACATAGATTAGTTCAAGCATACACTTTAATTAGCCCATAGCTTATATGAAAAGTATTTAATATGGTTTTTAAATTACGCGACAAAAACCATTTTGTGGCTTACGCCCTTTCCATTTTTGCTGTTCTATTGCTTGTTTTCTAATGAGAGTCCAGGTCGGCTTCTCATAGAAAACAAGAAATCTAAAACATATCCAACACGGTTTTTTACTTTAACGCGGCGTCACGTTAAATGTGATCGATAGTCAGAGTGCTGCTAGTCGTCATTTCAAATTGAAAAAAAAAAAACATTTGTTTCAACGGCGTATTATTATGTGCTGAAAGGAAAATTTTGTCAAGTCGTAAAAAAGAGCATTTCGGACTTTTTACGAGGTGAAAAACAGTGAAATTTTCTGTGATAATTTCCGAACAAACAACTCTTGTCCCCCAGGGTGAATCATGTTAAATAATATTGCTGAAAACACGGAAAATGTTGCTTGTTTTAGGCCCATGCTAATCTTTTTAACTATCGGGCTACATTGGAACGTACAATGGATTTTTAAATGAGGCTACACTACATCAATGTCTTAAAATATTGTTAAAATATTGTTTTACGCAGGAGCGATGCAACGTCGCAGCGTTACCTCCGATGCATTGCGATGCCGTTGCGCATGACGCAACACAACGTAGCAATGTGTACTTTTTGGAAATTAGTAAAAAATTAACCACCAGTGGCATAAAGGAACCTCGATGTTATGAAGTACATTAGGAAAATATAAAGGTAAATAACTAGATGACAACTAAATTCGCGGGAACCCTACCCTCTTTCGCAGCAAAAAACTATCCTAAGTTCATTCTCGTCTCTCCAAGTATCTACAATGTTAAGTTTTTACGCAGACATTATTTTAATAATTACCAATGTTTTTAACATTTCATCTTTGTGTTTTAGTTGTGTTTTACAATAAAATTTGATGGTTTATAGTTAAACTAGCTGTTGTCCGCGACTTCGTCCGCGTTAACATAGTATAATAACAAAGATGGATAGTTGTCCCCTTTTTAACCGACTTCCAAAAAACGAGGAGGTTATATGTTCGGCTGTGGATTTTTTTTTGTGGTTCCTTATACAAAGGGTAAAAACGGGACCTTATTTAAGCAAACGTCAAACGCAAACCTCAATAAACTTTCATGTTTCTAACTCAAAAAATGAAACTTTTAACCCCAATTTCACCCCCTTAGGGGTAGAATTACCAGAAACGCTTGAACACGCATCCATTTATTTTTAATCAGTAACCCAAAAATAAAATTTCATGTTTCTAACTCAAGAAATGACCGTGGAAATGAAGGACTTTCATTCAAACTTTCAACCCCTATTTCACCCCCTTGGGAGTAGAATTTCCAAAAACGCTTAAACACGCATCCATTCATTTTTAATCAGTAACCCAAAAATAAAGTTTCATGTTTCTAACTCAAGAAATGACCGTGCAAATGAAGGACTTTAATTTAAACTTTCAACCCCTATTTCACCCCCTTCGGGGTAGAATTTTCAAAATTCCTTCCTTAGTGGTTGTCTGCTCAATAAAACTACGCTACTCACCAAATTTCGTGGCTGTAGCTTTAACAGTTTTTGCTCAGCGATGATGAATCAGTCAGTCAGTCAGTCCGTCAGTCAGTCAGGACATGTAATTTTATAAGTATAGATGTATTTTATTTTTTGTAGGTACTTACTTAATTACTTTTTTTGTGTTTTTTGTAGGTACTTGAAGTACTTTAATTCTTCGATGGTAGATTCTTGGAATTTTTTTGTTATTCTCTTGTTGTCGCGATTACCAGTGATCTTATTATTATGGGGCTTGATAGGTTAACCTCAAAATGATCGAGAAGAGGCAGAACGACAATGACAACATTCTTTCATGTTTACAAGAGTCGGAACTCGGACTCTGCTTCTACCTCGTCATACCAGGAAATATGCGAAGAAGAAGATCATTTGAGTAAACGTAGTAATCCTAGTGACACAGAGTAAGATATCTCTGACGATGATGACATTCCGCTGTTTTCGCTTGCGGATAGAAATCGACGGTACGGACGGAAGAGCATTGTACATCTGAATCGGGCAGTTCGTGGCAAAGACGGTACAATTTGGTACAAGACGCCTATTGAAAAATTTCTTGGTGAATCCTCAGGGGAACCTCCGGCAAAGAAGCCAAAAATTCGCAAAAGATGCCAAGACTGTCCAGCCAAAAAACACCGTAAAACGAATTATTACACTTGCGAAAGTTGCAAATTACACCAAACACATTTGCTTAGAACATGTTGTACCTTTCTGTACTGATTGTACCAAAGATAATGATTAGATGTGATTATTTGTTAATTTTTTATAAAAATATTTAAGTATTCTTTAAATTAGTTCCATTAAAAATTAAAACTGATTGATAATTAGTAATAGAGTAACATTTAAGTAGAGGAGAAATATTTTGTTAATTTTTGTCGTCTTTTTTTTAAAGCTCTATTATATATGGTTAAAAATTATATTATATATTTGTGTTTCGTTAATTCATATAAATACATAATGAACTTAGTATAAACATATAAAATAAATTGATTATTATAAAAAGTTGGATTAATTTTGATATCTAACACACGGGTAAGTGAGACCCACTCCAACGTCCGTGTAACACTTTTCTGCCCCCATGACGCCGGTTAAGAGTTAAGAGGTGACAGAGAGACAGAGACTTTCGCGTTTACAATACAAGTTTGTGGATACTAAAAATAAAGAACTTATAGTAATAAAAATTGTGGATGCTTTCGAATGTTGACCTAAAAGCGATTGCTAGTAACAGGTCAACTAATTTAGCAAAACTAATTTAAGATGGCCGATAGACATATTGGTGACTTAGTTAAAATCTAGTTTATACGTTACATTTCCTGATTTTTACTCGAAAGCACCAGAAGTCTTAGTTTTGAGAGCGACTTTGGATATTATACGAAAATGACAAGTTAAACTACAGTTAGTTGATAAAGAAACGAAACAAAAGAATACGATAATAATTGTCGCTGCATAAAATCAATGTAAAGTTTATGGGACAAATACACGTAGCATATTATGTCACCACTTCACATTTCAATTTTTTATTGACGCGTCTCACTGCGTTCCATTAATTTCTGTGTAAACTCACCCTAAGTTTGCGTTGTAAAAACGCGCTGATGACGTCACAATGCGATTATCAAGGCGTTTATCGAATGCAACGCAGACGTGTTATTGTGGGTAAGCACTGATTCACGCCCCAGTTCCTATGTGGGCCTCGTCTTATATTTTCTCAGCAAATACGCTAATGTGTCATATAGGAAGTTCATTTGAGATGCTGAATTGCTGACGTAATAAGACGTACGTGGAAGAAGTGGGTAACTGACAATTTGAAATGTCCATTTTAAGAATATATTGGATAGGCTTTGGATCGGGACTTTAATAAGTATCTAAAAAATGTGCATTAAATAGCCAGATATATTAGCCAGATGTTGAAGTAAGTAAGTTACAAGGTTTGTTTGAAATAAAAGGGAAAAAATGTGTATTTGCCGTTGGTTATCACTTATCTGGTTCTCCCACTCACGTCTTTGATTCCTAAAGTAATTGCAGAACACGCTGTAACCGCTTATTTCAGGATAGAAATCTGAAGGACTATTATTATGAAAACTCCCCCGCATAGGTTTCGGTGACGGTGGCTGGATTCATTGAAATCAAGCCAGTTATTTTATGCATAAAATATGTGATATTTATAGTGCCCAAGTGTGTGCGCAGTACACAAGAGCACTCACTGTTGCTTTACTCTCATAACCCAGTGGGACGGACGACCGACACGACTGGCGAGAGATCAGGCTACATCTGACGCAAGAATTGTCTAACTTGTCAGACAATCAGGTAATCAGCCTACATTGTGCTAACCAAACTTAGAAATAATAATATGTTTCCTACGTGAGAATCGAGCCCACGTCCTCCAAGTTACGGCCCACGCTCTAAACCACTGGACAACCGAGGAGTTTTGATTGAGACTATTACTATTATGGTTGATAAAACAAGTAATAACCATTTATCATTTTCATTCTCATTTTTATTTTCATAGGTATTGTGATGGAATATGAGTGGTTTTAAAAGGGAAAACAAAGCTACGTGGTTATGCTCCATCAAGCCGAAGCCCTTTAAAGAAAGATTTAAATTATTATTATTATCACTTTGTATTGTTACATACGGGTCAATTCTGAGAGATGCATTAATTGTAAAGGTCAATTCAGACCGCAACGCGACTCGTAGATGCTTTTCTAAAGTTGTATGGATTTGACAGTTTTGCTAGACGTCTCACGCAATAAATGAAATCTGTCAAATCCATACAAACTCAGAAATGCATATCTACGCGTCGCGTTGCGGTCTGAACGAACCCTTAGTCATAACAGTCAACAGCTTCTCTGTAAGAAAGTACCCCATAGCTATAACTAGTGCTTTCCAAGATATTTCAACGACCCCCTTTAGGTAAATAAACATCACTGGACCGTAATGCTTCTTTTTCCATGTTTCTAAATCCAATATACTGAAGTAAATTTTACAACCACTAAATAAACCTAGGCTGAACTTGCAAGCCGTATTTAAGGAAAAAATAGCATTAAATTTATTAATGCTTGATGGTTTTATTTACCATTTTACAAAGTACTTTACCATTTAAACTAGTTTACAGGCAACTACACGCCAGCAAACGAAATCACTTCTAAAAGAGTGCAAAGTCTTTTATTTAAGTAGCGCTCACAGAATGAAAGAAACGATTCACAAAAGAATTGGCACTGGCCCGCATAAGCCAGACATTGTTACCTCGCTCTATACAACAAAAAAAAAAACATGTTTAACGTTAAATGCAACGTAAAAATTAAGTTTTCGCGTTTTTTTTTTCATTTATTTACTCGATAGTTACGGTTGCGGATTATTTTATTTTTTAATTATTCTAGACACCCATCTAATATTATAAATGCGAAAATGTCTTTCTGTCTGTTAACTCTTCACGCCTAAGCAGTTGAACCGATTTTGCTGAAACTTGGTATGGAGACACTTTGTGCTCCGGGAAAGGACAAAGGATACGACTTTTTATCCCGGAATAATGTATGGTTCCAGCGCGATAAATTAATTTTGGCGAGACGGAGTTGCGGGCGTCATCTAGTATTATTATAAATATTTAAGGAGGTCTCCCTAGCGATAGAGAAAAGCAAAATCAAGGTTTGGACAGTTTTAATGTTAACATTGCAATAAGGTTTAACAAAAAATAGACTTATTATTGTTTCCTTTGACAACATTTAAATATGTCCTGACTTGCTCTTTGTTACACTTTCAAACGAAGATGAGATTAAAGACAAGAATAATAATATAATATATAATAATATAATATTCCGATAAGTATATTACCTTTATGGTCTCAATAAACTCACAGCCAAATTAGAAAGTTGCGCACTAAAGGTGCGCACCAAAAACGTGACACATTTTCGTTACTTGTTAGTAGGTTTTACCCCTCGGATTTGTCTCATACCGGGCGCCTTATATATGAAAATCGATTCTTAAGGAATAAACTCCAATAAATCACCACATTAAGGTCGTCCCCCGAGCAAACGACCTTGGCCATACATTTGCCGCGTTGCCGAGATCGCGCCAAAACCCTATCATTTTTACTTATCTTAGTTCAAAATTGTCCTAAAAAAATTTTGAAAACGGGGAATATGTAGGGTATGATATTGTCGATCTATTGGCGTGAGTTTCAAATAAAAGTAATTTGTAAATGCTAAGGAGATGCTGAATGTAAGCTTGAATTTTAAAAAATTGGTATTGCTTTGGAAGCTGATATCATGAGTATAATAAACAAAAATAGAAAATTTAAAACGGCGAAAGGAATGTTGACATACTGAAGATTATTGCTGTATTTTTATTATAACTTTGTCGCTTTCAAATTATGAGTTTATAGGGCTTGAAATACGGTAAATTACGGTATCTCCGGAAGGAACGCCCTTAAAGTTCTGTAGAATGACGGTGGAAAGAATTATAAAAATAGTTCCCGCATCATTCATGCTAGAATTTTTTTTTCTATGTGACTACTTGGTAATTTCTCGCTTTTATTTTTTGCACTATGTATCCCTGTATTTTTAAATGAGCGACGTTAAAATTGAATAGCGCCAATATTTTATAGGAAGATAAAACAACCCGTAAAAACTCGAAAACGTCTGGAGCTCTTACTTTTTAATAGTACATTAAAATTTATTTTCTAAAGATTTTATGACAGGAGGAATAATTAGATAAATCGTTAGGAAATGTCATAAAAACGTGTATTTGTCCTTTCGTATCCATACAAAATATTCCTGTCGTTACAATAAAATTTTACGCATTCCGTTGTTATTCAATGTTTTGGACATTATGTCGACGTCGGCTACAGCAATAAAAAGTTATAGAAAATAAGGGACTGCCCAAGACAAGGTCACGAACTGCAATAGAAGGTTATTGGTAGTAACGTTATAACAATTGGTTAATATAAAAATACAATAATTCTTAATTTTCCGACATTTCTTTCGATTTAATTTTAATAATTCAGTTCTTAAGGCATACGTGTGTACACTGTACAAACTACAATGCAACGCACTGACTTTGTACTTTGTACTTTTGTAAACTAAGGGTTGATTCAGACCGTAACGCGATGCGTACATTCATTTCTTATGGATTTGACAGATTCGCAAGACGTCTCACGCAATTGAAATCTGTCAAATCCATACAAATTTAAGCCGCGCCGTGCCTCGCCTCGTCACGACCCTAATTGGTTTTGCGGATAGACTTTACACTATAACACCCCCAATCTAAACTGAAATATTGCGCCATAGACAATGTACTGACATAAAAGTTTATTTTTCATAAACTTTGTTTTATTTCAAAATAATATTTGTAACCGTAGCCTAATATAAATAGCAATTTCGTCAGCGTTCAGACTATGTCACGAGCCCCAGGTTCCACGGAATGCACTTTGGGAATCCCTGGCCTACAATTTTCGATTCTCAAGACAATAAATATAATACAAAACAAAAAATAAATATCAAAATACTAAGATTTGGTTATAATACTAACTAGACGACGCCCGCAACTTCGTTGCGCCAAAATTCGTTTATCGCGCGGGAACCATACAATTATCCGGGATGAAAAGTACTCTGTCATTTCCCGCTGTTTAAAATATAACAAATTTCAGAAATTTGTTCAGCGGCTTAGGCGTGAAGAGGTAACAGACGGACACACATTCGCATTAATAGCTAAACTTATGAACAACGCGCTTACTCAGGTAATACGTTATGAATTTCGTGGAATTAAACATAGAAAAACCAAAATTTAAGGGAAAAATGTTGTGTATTTTTTAAGTATGGTTTACATCTGACTTGATTAGTTTATCGTATTATATACTATTATAATGCGGGAACTGTACATTTTTCGGTTTTCCGTGATAAAAAGTAGCCTATGTCCTTTCCGGGGGCTCAAAATATCTCTGTACCAAATTTCAGGAAAATCGGTGCAGTCCAGAGGTTTAGGCTTGAAGAGGTAGAGTTTGCCTAATTTGAAATGGCGCGCCCCACCACTTCACTAGTTGATATAAATGAAAAATTTTGTACTGTGAATACGAGGGAGGGGCGCGTCATTTTAAGTTAGACAAGCCCTAACAGACAGACAGACAGACAGACGGACGGACAGACATACACACTTTCGCATAAAAAAATAAGTATGGAATTAATAATATGGAAGGATATACCTCTAGAATGATTATGATATTCCTAAGCCAAGCCACGTACGGTAAAGTTTTCATACAAATATCTGTTGCAAATTAAATTTAAAAACTAAACACGTTCGATATCTAATTCGTTTTGCTCGCGTTCAAAGCGTGTTTGTTTAACAATAAGATATATTATAGCTTTGTTTAAAAACTGAATAAACCCAAAAACCGCAAAAACTTTATACAGTAATCTGGTGTTTTCAAACTTTTTTTACGTAGACCCTCTCGATTTTTATCCTCTTACTAATAGAAAGTGCAACATAACAAAGTGATATTACTTTAGAATGTTATGTGGTCCTTATTTGTTTTACTGTGAAAGTAGCAGCGCCGTAATAAACTTTTTTTAACACTTATATGGGAAAATCCATGAGGCTCGGGCAGTTGCCCATACAAATCACAAAATATTGCTCTTTCAGCTCTGCTACTTTCACAGTGAACTCTATACAAGAAATATACCCTAAAGTATTGTCATTTGTCACTTAGTTTTGTTACACTTCCTGCCTGTTTCACCACTTTCTGATAAAGTTCCAAATAGGCTATTCACAACTTTTTTGACAGATTCTCCATTCTTCATCTGTCAAGTTAAGTGGTGGATAGCCTATTCGGCACTTATCAGGAAGTGGTGAAACAGGCCCTTTATATAATTGAGTTATTTTAAGGAGAGCAGCTCTCGTTCACTGTTCACCTCATCAAAATACGTTCAATGTTATTTGATTGTTGTTAACATAATTTTGCTGTTTTAACATAAATGCGGACTGTTCTTTGCCATCATTACGGCATTTATGTTTAAGGTTTATTCAGCGGAATGACCTTCAGGTAACGGTACTTTTGAACAGGAAGCTAATAAGGTACGTGTGTAAAAAGCCCACTTCACAGCCAATGGAGCGAAATAATAGGGTACAGCGATACAGTAGGCCTACTACGAAACCGTTTTGAGACTCAAACAATCGGAAGAGAATGCCGCGTCCTGCTCTAACAACGTTATTTCTCATATATTGTTAGAATAGGACGTGGAATTCTCGTACAATTGTTTGAGTCTCAAAATGGTTTTGTGGTACGGCCCGTGCTTACGACAGGGGTTCCCAATCTTTTACAGCCTGCGGCGCATTTGCACGTCACTATATTTTGTTACAGCGCCCTACTCGACCTCTAAGCAATTAGAAAAAAGATACACAAATAAATATGTTTATTGATTATAGTTACGTTATATGCAGGTAAATCATAATGAACACTTACTTGCTTAACATAATTTTTAATTTTATTTTATAATATATTTTGTGGTTTTGGACAATGATAGAGGATCGACTCACGGCGCCCCTCTTGCCTTTCCAGGGCGCACGTTTTCGGACTTTTGCACGAAGGGTTCCGTACCGTTATAGGTCAAAAATAGGCCAAAAAATGTGTTTTTGGTATAGGAACCCCCCTTAATTTTTTATTTTATTTAAATATTATTATTAATTATTAAAGTACAATTATATTTAAGGCCTTTGTGAAAGTTTCAAGTGCCTACCTCTTATCATTGTTGATTACGAGCAAAAAAGGCCAAAAATGTTGTATGGGAGCTCCCCTTAAATATTAATTTTATTTTTATTTTAGTATTTGTTGTTATAGCGGCACCGGAAATACATTATCTGTGAAAATTTCAGAACTCTAGATTTAGCGGTTCTTGAGATACAGCCTGGAGACAGAAAGACGGACAGACAGACGGACAGACAGACATCGAAGTCTCATGAATAGGGTCCCGTTTTATCCTTTGGGTATGGAACCCTAAAAAGAACCGTTCGAAATCTTGATTGTCATTTTACGATAAGAAACAAGTGATCACGTCACGACATCTAGCGACAAGTTGAAGAACAAACAGACCAGCGCCATTTACACCATTATATAAAATTATTATTATTGTTACGGATACGGACACGTGGTGCCATCTAGCGTCAGGCCAGCGAACCTACCAAGGGAACACAGGCAACGTAAATCCCCTACTCGCTACTAGATGACGCTAGGTGAATGTACCTACGAGTACTTTCTAGAAATATCTGATACTTGTTTACGCATATCGGGTTTATTCTGGGATGTTCCGGAATTTTCTGAGATTCGATCCGGCCCGTATAAATAGTCGCAGACAGTCGAGCCGGCAATTCAGTTTTATCTGAGCTATCTTCGAGGCGACTTCGGAGCGAAAACAAGTGATCAATAGTGAGTGATTGTGATTGTGATAGTGACTCGGCTACGACCTAGGACAGTGATAGTGCTCAGTGATTTGGATCTAGTGCTTAGTGTTTGGACTCAGTGATTAGTGTGAGCTAGTGTTTGTGAATAAAGTCTTCAAGAGAGTCACCAGGTTTTCTTTCTCTCCGAGTCTTCGAACCCCTAGCACGTAACAACTGGTGTCGGAAGTGAGATTTGGAGATGCCATTGACTTCGAGAGAGGACTTTAAGGGGAGTGTCAGGACAAGGGCGCAGCGAGCTGCTGCCATTGACTCCGAGAGAGGAGTTGGCGGTGGAGCTGCGGAGGCCACACCCACTGGGGACCAAGCTCCGCCCACTGCGGGGCAGGCCCTACCCGCTGGCCACGCCCACCAGGCTCCGCCCACTGACCACGCCCCCAGGCTCCACCCACTTCGGGTGAAGCCACGCCCACTGGCTCCGCCCACCGGGACCCGCCCACTGACCACGCCCCTCAGGCCCCGCCCACTCTGGACATGGCCACGCCCACTGGCTCCGCCCACCAGGTCACGCCCACTGGCCCCGCCCACTGGGCCCCGCCTGCTCAGGCCCCGTCGGCTAGCTCCATCCATCCTGCCACGCCCGTAGTTTCTACAGCCCCTCAGGTGGCTCTTCAATTAGAAAGCCTAATTGAATTAATTCAGGCTTTGCAGGAGTCACAAGACCGCAAGCTTGGCGCTTTGCAGGAATCACAAGACCACAAGCTCGGCGCTTTGCAGGAGTCACAAGACCGCAAGCTCGGCGCGTTGCAAGAGTCACAAGACCGCAAGCTCGGCGCGTTGCAAGAGTCACAAGACCGCAAGCTCGGCGCGTTGCAAGAGTCACAAGAGCAACAAAAGGACCTCCAAGAGAAAGCGCTTCTGGCCATAAAGGATGTTAGTGACACTGTGACTAAGCTTCGAAAAGATGTCGATGTTATGGAAGAACGAATTACCGGGCTAGGAGTGGATATGGAAAATGTGAAAACCGGCCTCACAGAACTACAGAAGTGGAAAGTGCGCCTGGAAACTACAGGAGTCCCGACGTCTAGTGGAACTACCGGAGTACTGGTACAAGGACCAAGAGTTAAAGTGCCACCATACGACGGTACTACTTCTTGGAACGCTTACCGTCAGCAATTCTAGACGGTTGCTTCTGCCAACGGATGGACTGACGAACAATGCCTGACCGCTCTCACTGTTGCGCTTAGAGGGCAAGCTTTGTCGGTCCTGGAAGCACACACAGGAAATGGGTTCCAAGATCTGATGGAGGCGCTTGAATCCAGATACGGGGAGCGACACCTGGAGCACGTGTTCCGTGCCCAACTTCGTAACAGAGTTCAACGCTCTGGAGAGGGACTACAACAATGGGCGTTGGAAATTGAAAAACTGGTTAAGAAGGCACATCCAGGAGCAGACTCCAAGATGGTTGACTCGAACACTATTCAAGCCTTTGTCGACGGAATCAGGGATCTGGAGGTCAGAGCTGCAGTAAGGCTACGTCACCACACCTCGCTCAAGGAAGCGTTGGCGCATGCTCTAGAGGTCGAGGCTGTCCGGCGTGACATACGGCAGACCTATAAGATCCGCGAGGTCTCGGAGGAAGTCAAGGAGGTCAAGGCTCCTACGAAGAGAAGTTTTGGAGCCATGTGCTACAAGTGCGGCGAGAGGGGCCATCTTCAGCTCAACTGCCCCCAGAAGGAGACTCAGATGGCAAGAATGAAAAGACTCGAGGAACGCATTGAACAAATAGAGGAGCTGAAGAAGCAAGGGGCTTCGTCCCCTGCCCACGATCAGGGAAACGAATAAAAGCCAGGACTAAGGGGCGAGTACTGGCTGACGCGGAGGAAGCCCCGATAACTGTTATCTCCCAAGCATGCAGCGGGAATAGTCTTGTGATTCAGGGGACTGTTAACAGGACGGATTGCAAAATTACTCTAGACACAGGAGCCTCTAGAACGATAGTGAACCCAAATCTGGTAAAAGCCACAAGGAGACAGAAGAGGAGAGTTAACTGTCGGCTTCTTACTGCCTCTGGTCAGCCAATACCCGTCCTGGGAGAAACGTCAGTTACGATTAATGTAGGGGGCTCTTCATACCCTCACGACGTTATCGTAGCTGAGATTATGGATAATTGCATCTTGGGTTTGGATTTCATGAAGAAGCATAACTGCAGAATTAATGTCGCTGACGGAGTTTTCAAGTGTGGTGAAGAGGAAATTTTCATCCTTGGAGGCGCCTGCGGGAAAGTTGAATGTGTAAAGAAAGTCATTATACCTGGACGTGCGGAAGCTCGGGTGCTGGTTAAACTACCGCCAGCTGGAAAGAAAAAGTCAAACAGATGCGTTTTGATCGAAGACACGGCTACCAAGACATCAGCGCAAAAACTGATGACGGCGAGAACCCTTGTTAGTGGAAACAGTAACGCTGTGGTCAGGGTTTTGAATCTTGGCGATCGCGAGATCTGCTTGAAAAAAGGTGACGTCATTGGAAAGTGCGAGGAAGTTGTCTGGATGAGAAAGTGTAGTTCGATCACAGGCTCAGACTCAGCAAACAGCAGCAACTATGGAATAGTGACTGAGCTACTCGATGACTGCAAGAGTAATCTGACTTATTCGCAGAGCATGAAAGCTAAGAAGTTTTTACAACGCCACGCGAATATCTTCTCCAGTCAGGAAGGCGACCTTGGAAGAACGTCGATGGTTCAGCACAGGATAGATACCGGAAGCGAGAACCCAATTCGTCAACGAGCAAGACGGATACCCATTGCAAAGGAAAAAGAAGTTGAAGGCCTTTTGGAGGACATGAGAAGGCATAAGATAATTGAACCGTCTGCAAGTCCGTGGTGCTCACCTGTTGTGTTAGTGAAGAAGAAAGATGGCAGCACAAGATTTTGTGTGGACTACAGGCGTCTCAATGATGTCACTAAGAAGGACAGTTATCCATTACCTCGAATCGACGACACTCTGGATACCTTGAGTGGCATGAAATGGTTCTCGACCCTGGACCTGAAATCTGGATACTGGCAGGTGGAAATTCATCCAAAAGACAAGGAGAAGACAGCTTTCTCCACCGGTAGAGGTTTATGGCAGTTTAACGTCATGCCCTTTGGATTGTGTAACGCACCTGCCACATTTGGCAGGCTTAGTTGGAGAGGCTTGCTTAGTCTACTTGGATGACGTCATCATTGTTGGCCGCGACTTCGAGGACCATTTGCGAAACTTAGAACGAGTTTTCGCCAAAATAGAGGGGGCCAAGTTAAAGTTGAATCCGAAAAAGTGTCGTTTGTTCAGGAGTAAGGTCAATTATCTCGGCCATATTATCTCCAGTGATGGAATCCAGACGGACCCGGAGAAACTGGAAGCAGTTCAAAATTGGCCAACCCCTAAAAACAAAACCGAAGTGCGGGCATTTCTCGGCCTATGCTCCTACTACAGGCGTTTTGTTAAGGGATTCTCAGAGATAGCCAAGCCATTACATCGGCTGACAGAAGATAAACGACAGTTTATTTGGGACGAGACTTCGGAAGATTCTTTTCAGAAACTGAAGCAACATCTGTGTGAAACACCAATCCTGGGGTATCCACAACCTGAAGGTCAGTTTATAGTCGACACGGACGCAAGCAACACGGCCATTGGAGGGGTGTTATCTCAAAAACAGGGTGAAAGGGAAGTTGTAATTGCATATTTCAGCAAATCTTTATCTAAGCCAGAGAGAAACTACTGTGTGACAAGAAGAGAACTCTTGGCTGTCGTAAAGACGCTACAACATTTCAGCAAATATCTCATCGGGAGACAGTTTTTATTGCGAACTGATCACGCAGCCTTGAAGTGGTTACTACAATTCAAGAACCCAGAAGGCCAAGTAGCTCGATGGATTGAACAACTCCAGGAGTATGACTTCAAGACGGAACACCGCAGCGGAAAGGTGCATGGGAATGCCGACGCACTTTCACGAAGGCCGTGTTCAGAAGACTGCAAACATTGTGTTAAGCAGGAAATTACATTAAAGTTAACGAAAACAAGTCCTTTGGGTCCATGGGAGAATGATGCTATGAGGGAGGCTCAAGAAAGAGATGACGACCTTCGGCACATCATCACATGGAAGAAACGGGGTGACGTAAAACCAATCTGGAGTGAGGTTGCACCCACTGGCGCTGCCACTAAGGCGTACTGGGCGCAATGGGACAGTCTGATACTTCAAAATGGAATACTTTACCGGAAATGGGAGAAGACTAACGGCAGAGAGTTCCATCTTCAGATAGTTGTCCCAAGGACGAGAGTACCAGATGTTCTCCGTGAAATACACGATGGCGTATCAGGAGGTCATCTAGGTGTCAAGAGGACGTTAACAAAAGTGCGAGAACGATTCTACTGGTTGCATTGTCGAGATGATGTGCAGGATTGGTGCCGCAAATGTACTACTTGCGCTGCAGTGAAGGGACCACAGACAAGGAGCCGTGGGAACCTGCGCTTGTATAACGTTGGCGCACCGTGGGAACGAATTGCAGTTGACGTAGCTGGGCCATTTCCTGTAACGGAATCGGGAAACAAGTATTTTATGGTGGTCATGGATTACTTCACAAAATGGCCCGAAGTGTTCGCCATACCAAATCAGGAAGCTACAACAGTTGCTTCTAAGCTAGTCGAAGAAGTGATATCTCGCTTCGGTGTGCCTCTAGAAATCCATTCCGATCAGGGCAGGAATTTCGAATCGCAGGTCTTCCAGGAAGTATGTAGAATTTTGGGAATACATAAGACGAGGACCACCACGTACCATCCACAGTCTGATGGAATGGTTGAGAGATTTAACCAGACCCTTGAGAGGTATTTGGCGAAATTGGTAGATGACAAACAAAAGGATTGGGACAAGTATATACCGCTCTTTCTTCTGTCGTATCGTACAGCCGAGCATGAGGGCATAAAAGCTACCCCGGCGTATGTCAATTACGGTAGAGAACTACGAGTACCAGTAGACCTCTTGACAGGAGGGTCACCGGAGGAACCAAAGACCGTACCAGACTATGTCTGCGATTTAAGGGAAAAGATGCGCTATATACACGCCACGGTTCGGGAAAATGGGTTACAGTCAAGTGAGAAGATGAAGACCAGATACGACCGGAAAGCGAACACGAGCGGTTTCGAAGAAGGGTCACTGGTGTGGCTGCATAACCCAACTCGCCGAAAAGGGAAATCTCCAAAGTTACAGACCAAGTGGGACGGCCCATACAAAGTGGTTACCCGATTGAATGACGTGACTTACAGGATCCAAAAGCAACCAAGAGGGACATTCAAAGTGGTACACATAGACCGTCTGGCGCGTTACCATGGCAGTAACAACGATGCTCGGGACGAGCATCTCTAAGAGGGGAGTAGTGTTACGGATACGGACACGTGGTGCCATCTAGCGTCAGGCCAGCGAACCTACCAAGGGAACACAGGCAACGTAAATCCCCTACTCGCTACTAGATGACGCTAGGTGAATGTACCTACGAGTACTTTCTAGAAATATCTGATACTTGTTTACGCATACGTCGAGCCGGCAATTCAGTTTTATCTGAGCTATCTTCGAGGCGACTTCGGAGCGAAAACAAGTGATCAATAGTGAGTGATTGTGATTGTGATAGTGACTCGGCTACGACCTAGGACAGTGATAGTGCTCAGTGATTTGGATCTAGTGCTTAGTGTTTGGACTCAGTGATTAGTGTGAGCTAGTGTTTGTGAATAAAGTCTTCAAGAGAGTCACCAGGTTTTCTTTCTCTCCGAGTCTTCGAACCCCTAGCACGTAACATTATCAAACAAACCACGCCATCTAGCGACAAGTGGAAGAACTTATAAACCAGAGGCCATCTACATAAGAATGTTACGTAGTATACAGTTTACATCCTCTTTGCATAAGAATCAATAACTTCCCTATACATAACCAGATAAGGACGTTGCATATAGAAAATGGAGGAAATAAAAAATATGCTAATTTACATGCAGGAAGAAATGAGACAGCAGAAAGCCGAAATGCTGGAAATGAAAGAAGAGTTAAAGAGTACGATTATTAGCAATATAACTTAAAGATTCCAAAATTTAGAAACCAGAAATGAATTTTTAGAACAGCAATCAGAAAAACAAAAAGAAAAACTTAATAACATGGAGAAATGCATTCGGCGAAGGAATCTAGTATTCTTTGGAGTAGAAGACGGCGAAAGGTCTTATCAAGAATTGGAATTAAAAGTTGAAGAAATAATAAAAAATATACTCAACATAAAATACAATGAGAACATCATCGAAACGGCCAGAAGAGTAGGAAAAAGAGGAGAAAAAAATTAGACCAATCATAGTAACTTTTAACACATTAAAATGAAAATTGATATATTAAGAAACAAAAAAAAGCTTGAAAAAACATCATATTACATCAAGGAAGATTTTCCTCTTGAGGTACTGAAACAGCGCAAAGAAGTACTTATAGAATTACAAAAAGAGAGAGAATAATGGCAAAAAGGCAATCATTAAATATGACAAGATCGTATATCTCAAAAAGACATCCAGACAAAATCAAAAACCGTCTGAAATATATGTATACAGGTGTATTATTCTACGTATAGAACGCGATGGCTAACTAGATAACTAAAAAGAGTGAAATTATTATTTTTACCAAAAAATTAAAGCCGACTTCCAAGGTAAAAACAATAATAGCATCCTTATAATATGAACTAAAAAGTATTAAATAATTATTCCTATCTAATAGTTATTAATAGATGTCCGAATTTATATAATATAACACCACAATGTGGCCGCTTGGGAGTTGAAGCGTTCAAGACCGGTTTCCTGCACGATACTTATTATTTGTTGCTAATACCTAGTTTGTATCCTTCGATCGTGGATTCTTGGAAATCTATTGTTATTCTATTGTGTCTCGCTCACCGGTGAGCTTGTAACAAGATACGTAGAATAATATTATACAGGTGTATTATTCTACGTACATAGTAGGTACGCGATAGTTTACTACTGATACTGATTGAGGAGCTCAGCAAGCAGCATATTGGTTGCCATGTAGATGGAGTATGTTTCAATAACATAAATTATGCGGACGACATGGTCTTGCTGAGTGCCTCAGTCTGTGGTCTCAAAAAGCTACTTGATATTTGTGAGCGTTACGCAGCGGAGCATGGGCTGATATACAATAGTAAAAAGAGTCAGTACATGGTCTTTCACAGTGGAACCAGAAAGGTGGCTACAGTACCGACTATTTTACTAAATGGTGTTCCTTTGGTTAGAGTAGAGGAGTTTAAATATCTAGAAATCATTGTGACGTCCACTTTGAAAGACGACACTGATATCGAAAGGGAGCGAAGGGCGCTGGCGGTTAGGGCAAACATGGTTGTCAGGAGGTTTACAAGATGCTCGTTAGAAGTAAAAATGACGTTGTTTAGAGCTTTTTGTACATCCTTCTACACTTGCAGCCTCTGGGCAGCATATACGCAAAGGGCCTACAGCGCCCTTCGCGTCCAATATAATAACGCGTTCAGGATGCTGGTGGGGCTCCCCCGATGGTGCAGCGCTTCGGCGATGTTCGCGTGCGCACGAGTGGACTGTTTCTTTGCCACAATGCGCAGGCGAACATCGTCGCTGGTGCGGCGCATGCGGGGGAGCTCCAACGGCATGCTGGCCGCGCTCTGTGAACGCCCTGATAACCCGTATATCGGTCACTGCTGTCGCTTGCATGCAAAATACAGGCCAAAATAATTATTATTTTAATATAGGTAATTTATGTAATTATGTAAGTATGTTTTTTCTACAAATGTGACTTTTGTTTGTAATTTTTTGATCTTGTACGGATATGAGTCTGGATACTTGAAATAAATGATTATTATTATTATTATTTTAGTACTAGGTAACTAAAAAGTAAAAAGAGTGAAATTATTATTTTTAACAAAAAATTAAAACCGACTTCCAAGGTAAAAACAAAAATTACATCCTTATAATATGAACTAAAAAGTATTAAATAATTTTTCCTATCTAATAGTGCCTTTTTCCGAATTCGGCTAAAACTCAACTATTTCTGTACTCAATCTTCATCATTTTGAAGTCGGTGCCAGTTCCAAAAGTTTCAAATATTCTGTCAGAGAACTGAAGATTCATCTAGTACCGACTTCAAAATGATGAAGATTGAGTACAGAAATAGTTGAGTTTTAGCCGAATTCGGAAAAAGGCACTATTAGATAGGAAAAATTATTTAATACTTTTTAGTTCATATTATAAGGATGTAATTTTTGTTTTTACCTTGGAAGTCGGTTTTAATTTTTTATTAAAAATAATTTTAATTCCGGATACATAAATAGCAGCCCTCGGTTTATTTATTCATTTTTTTATTAGGTAAGTACCTAGATGTATTTTTATAATCATTATGTTTTCAAGAGGTTAAATTGTACTAAGCTTAGTGAGGACGACGGTGAAGTAGTATTCCTAAACTTTATGGCTTTCCTGTCATCATATGTGTAAAATGGTCACAGGCTTCTTTGATACAGCATGCACACACTCGGAAAAGTGTCCTGAAAATAATTGTTTGTAGACCAGCCATTATCCAAAGCTCGACGTAGCACTGGTATTAGGTAATAAACTTATATTACTAACAATTATACTACAGCTGTAAATTAAACGTTTATGTTATACCCGACACATAAATTTTAATATTATGTACTATCAGGAAATTGATGCCTAGGCAGATGGCGGACCTAAGTAATTTGGTCGCCTTATGTCATAATATGTGAAACCCATCCGACCGATCACAGCTAACATTGAATTGACAAAAGCCGACCAAACGATTTCTGGTCCGTCAATTGCCTAGAAATCAATTTCCTCGTTGGTACATTGGCTTTTGACCACACATGCATCTTTGGTTGAAAATCTATCTGAATCATATTAACCCATCAAGCCCTATAAGCTCACCGCTGAGCGAGATAGAATAAGCACGACAACAAAGCAACGCACCTGCAGCTCTTCTGATGTTGCGAGTTCCATGGGCGTAGTTGCTTACCATCAGGTGACCCGTTTGCTCGTTTGCCCCCTTATTTAATTTAAAAAAAACAAAAAAAAACAAAAGAATCCACGATCGAAGGATTAATTAAGTGATAAACGGGTTGTTGACTGCATAATTATTAACATTCATTTTTATATCTTTTTGTTGTGCATTTTTACATTTTATTCCCCCTAATTCGAATTACATAGCTCAACTTTCAGCCAGACCATAAATAATTCTGTTTACTCTGCCATAGCCGTGCAAAAACACAGCCCTGGCGTTAGGCTGCGTTTCCACCAAAGATGTGTTGCGAGGAATGTGTTTTTAATATCCAATAGAATCGCTTCATTCAAGTGAGCTTGCCATGACATCGCTCAGCGCGGCGATGCTATTGGATCTAAAAAACACACTCCTCGCAACACATCTCTGGTGGAAACACAGCCTAACGCCGGTTGTTTGAGCTTTTTCACCCCGGCCAGCAGGCAGTAGGCATAATAATTCGCAGGCCAATATGACGTAATGGTATAACGAGCACTTCTGCCCGTATTTAAGCGTTTTGCTTTCCGCTACGATTGGCTAGGGTTGGCACTTATGGAAAAAAATATTTAACGCAAACATTCGATTATATGTAACATCCACACTTATATTATAAATGCGAAAGTGTGACTGTTACCTCTTCACACCCAAATCGCTGAACCGATTTTGCTAAAATTTTGGTGGGAAAGAACAAAGGATACTTTTTATCCCGGAAAAAAAGTGCGGTTCCTGCGCAATAAACGAATTTTTGAGCAACGGAGTTGCGGGCGTGTCCTAGTTAGTTTATAATTCGATAGCAATAATTGCCTATTTGCCACTGTAATATTTTCTGGAAATACTGCATGTTTTTGCTGAATTAAAGAATGTTATTTAATTTTTATTTTTTGTTAAAAGAAACCGCAAAACTAGGTGACATGACTTCTATTTACATACAAGATAGCAGACAGCATCAAGATTTCCCTACACAATATTTTGCATATATAATATTTTTAGGGATATATAATATTTTTGCCAGCCCTACAAGTAGCATGTTAGTTCGAATTTTCCGAAGCAGAATAATTTCATGTGCAATATTAAATTTCTGAATACCTGCAGTTTGCGGCTAATACGTTTATCCTCACCCTCAATATACCTTATTTAGTTCCATGTAGTACTTGAATGAACTTTGAACTACTGCATTTTATAGCTAAAGGTGAATTGAAATCCATTTTTATAAATCTTATTTTATTACATTAAGGTTATTACCATTTAATTCCAAATCCATACTAAAATGCTCTTCACGCCTAAAATGTACATTTATAAAAAAAGTACCATATTTCCTTTCGAGGGACTCAAAGTGTCCTCATACCAAATTACCGCAAAATCCGTTCAGCGGTTTGGGCGCGAAGAGGTAACAGACAGACACACTTTCACATTAATAATATTAGTAGTATGGATTATTAACAGTGTACTTTATAAAGTCCAACCAATGAAATATCATGCTTAGTGGCTATAGCAGCCTTTCCCAAAGTGGGAGATTACGCCCCCTTGTGGGCGCTGCAGGTCTAAAGGCGAGCGCTGTGGGACCCAGAAAAAAAGTGTGTCAGCTCCGACGCACGACTGGAGTTTACTCCTTAAGTACGAGTATCTAACCATACGCAATAAGAGTTTATTCAACTGAAAAAATATTAATATCATATGAAATCAGATATTCCGGCAATATTATCTACACCCCTTTCTGCCATAGTTATTTCAAAATACTTTTAGTTCACTTTGGCCAGTATAATGATAAAAATCCGAAAGGCCGGGATCGTATGGAGGGGAAAAATCCAGGAAGAACAAGCCGAAGAACCCCATATCCAGGATTAACCGTTGCCAAGTTATAAGCACTCAAACTTTGACATTGACAGCTCGGCAACTGTCAAACATCGAACAAAAGCGGCCATAACTCCGCTTCCGATAGGCCTAGAGGAACGGGGTTTTTTTCTTACATCAAAGGATGGCTTGGCTCCTCAGTCCCTGAATTTGAACTAAATCAGAGACATAATGTTTTTTTCTCAATTCTAAGGCCAGAATCGAATAGAGGAAAAAAATCTAGGAAGATCAAGCCGAAGAAACCCATATCCAGGACAAATAGTTGCAGAGTTACAAGCATTCTAACTTTGATATTGACAGCTCGGCAACTGTCAAACGTCTTACTAAAGTAGCCATAACTCCGCTCCCAATAGGCCTAGAGGAACGGGGTTTCTTCTAACATCAAAGGCTACACCTCGGCTACCCCCTCCCTGAATTCGAACTAATCTACTACTCTACTACTTTTTTATCTGAATAATGTGTACATTCTATATGTATACCTAATATTTACCCGGGAGCACCCACTCTTTAAACTTTAAATGATTGTGCATTCAAATGTTGTTAAAACAAATTAGAAAGTTGCACACTAAAGGTGCGCACCAAAAAACTTGACACGATTTTCGTTACTTGTTAGTAGGTTTTACCCCTCGGATTTTTCTCATACCGGGCGCCTTATAAATGAAAATCGATTCCGGGTACCCTCGAAATTCTCATACATGCGTAATACCAAAATCATTTTCTCATACGAAAATATTTAACATGTTTCAGTTATTTTTCAGCTTAAAATAGTAATTATCTAGGTTCCTGCACAAAAATTTACTTCAAAATATTTAAACACTAAAAAATAGAGTAAAACACTAAAAAATATATAAATAAATAGTACATTTATTACAAAATATTTAAATACTAAAAAATATTTTTTTGATTTTAAATATTTTGTAGTAAATTTACTATTTATTTATATATTTTTTACTGTTTTACTCTATTTTTAGTGTTTAAAATTTAGTAGTAAATTTACTAAAAAAAATTTTTAAACTATAAAATTTTGTCTAATATTTGTGCTTTAGTTTTCTTATCACTGGATCCCAACTAGATGGCAGCACCATCTTCACGATTATAATTAATGGGTCAATCTTATAATATTATCATGAGTGATAGTCGCGTAAACTTAAGAAATCATTATGACTGTATTTGTTAACAAAAACACAAATGTAATGTACCATCGAGGATATTGATTCCTAGGCAGTTGACGGATCTACGTAGTTTGGTCGCGTTATGTCAAATCCATCCGACAGATCCCAATAATTAACATTGAATTGACATGAGCCGACAAAATGACGTTGGTCTGTGAACTACCTAGAAATCAATTTCCTCGATGGTACAACGATAAAATTATTCATAGCTGATAATTCGTAGTGTATAAGTACAGGTTTTTATTGAATTAAAAAATAATAACAAAAAGTAAATATTCAATTAAAATCAATGATTCAAATTGAATATTGTATTGCGCAAAGGACACGGTCAATTAATTTTGATAATTTAAATTTTAACAATAAATTATTATACTTTGAAGCCAAGAATATCAATATACTACAGAAATTCATTATTATTTCATGATATAAAATTCATAATAGGAAAATTATTGCATATTATATTAAGTGTCGCTTACCTGAAATATAATTTATTTAAATAATCGTTTTAATCCTTAAATGTTTGTTAAAAAAATCCAGTTAATAATCGTTTTAATCCTTAAATGTTTGTTAAATAAATACTTAATAAAAAAAATATAAAATTTTCTTATTTGATACTTTTTAATACCCATAATGCCTACTTTCTACGTACCACGGGGTGCCGCAACGCACATTTTGAGAACCACTGCGTTTAGAAACGCCAAGGTTTTTCTTAACATTTTACAGTTTACTTCAGTACTCAGTACTACATCAACTGACGTATCGTAATGAAAAATATAGAATTTCTAGTTCTAACATCACTAGTGGTTCCTGTGTTGTTGCAAGACGAACCTCTTATAACCCCTGGACCCCCTGTGACTCAGACAGGTCCACCAGGTATGGAAGACCGAATGAAAATGTAAGTACAATAATAAAATACATTGATTATTATTATATACTAGCTGTCCCGGCAACCATATTATATAAAGTATAAGTATAAAGTATACTAATTCAATGAAATAATTTTATTGAATTAGTGACTAAATAAGTATGTCACCATGGCAACGTCCATCGCTATCCCGTGACCCGCGTCGCATAAACAATGGTCGCTCTTTATAGACAAATAATTTGCAATAAAATAAAATTGCGACTATAATTAAAGATCTAGGCTATCCTATCTCTGAAGTTGGAAAAAAGCACACATTTAAAAAAAAGAAACATTACAATCGGTTAATTAGTTTAGGAATCCAACGCGGACAAACATCGTGACAGGAGATTTATATATATTAGATTATCGATAGTGAGCACTCGTGGCCCAGCGTAGACCTTTGATTCGCACACGAGGGGTGCGGGTTCGAGCCCGGGTGGAGGCTTGTACCGCATTAACCTATCAACCACATGAGGACACCGGCGACCGCGACAACAATAGAATAACAATAGATTTCCAAGAATCCCTAAACACACTATACCGAAAACACGCGGCTGAAGTTCGACATGATTACGTTAGCAATGCGCTACGTGCGGTACGGATACAATATAACGCGACGTGATTTCGGTGTGGTGTGTCATCGGTAATCCATACTAATATTATAAATGCGAAAGTGTGTCTGTTTGTCTTCCTCTTCACGCTCAAACCGCTGAACCGATTTTGCTGAAATTTGGCATGGACATACTTTGAGTCCCGAGAAAGGATATAGGATAGTTTTTATCCCGGAAAAATGTACGGTTCCTTGCGCGATAAACGTATTTTTGGCGCAACGGAGTTGCGGGCGTCATGTAGTTTAAAATACATTGCAGGCGGAATCATGCCGAACTTCCGCCGCGGAACTTCGGCCTTGTGTGTTTAGACACAGAAGTATCGTTCTATGATGTATTGTATTTTGATGAATAAAATATATGAATAATTCTATTCCAGGTTCTCTTCAACCCCAAAAAGGAAGGTTCATAGACGCACCACACCACCGAGGGTGTCTTTTCCAGAAAACTGCGATTACCTGGCCTTCTACTGTCTGAAAGCTTTCATGTAAGTTCAACGAGCGTTGTAACACCTGATGGAAATCCCGGAACAACAGATTAGTTTTTGTAGTTCTGCATGGAAGCTAGGCAAGGTAATGCTTTTGACAGTGTATTAATTGTTTGTTTTTTCGGACGTTGTATAATATTATAAACTACTAAACCCATTTGAACAAACTGTCAAAATTTTGAAACAATTTTTTTCTTCCCTTTTATTTCTTTCTTTTCTTAAAATGTTTTTCTTTTTTACCTTCGTCACGTCTTGACCACCAATTTCACCAAAACACGACGAGGCTATGCAAGTATGCATATTTAAATCATCCAGAGGGCAGCATTGCGCGATTTATTTGAATTTTCTCACTTATACATCGTGTTTTGTCTCACTCTAGTGCAAGTTGGCCCTAATATTATGTTTAGCAGGCCTGTCTCACTTCCACAGAAACGGCGCGGAATCGCCGAGATATTTACCTACTATTCTGGAAAACAATTTCAACCTTTTGCATAGCGTTTAGCGTTCATAGTACAATAACTGTGTGTCGTCTCGCTTCAATCTGCCAGGGCTGTCAAGCGAGCGGCGCGGCGGCGCGGGGCCGGTTACTATTGCTTTTGTTTCGCGGATGTGTGCGCTGCGTACCTATGCGACAAGTCGAGCGAGTGACAGCCTATTGAAACTGAACTGAACTGAAACCGGTGACCGGACGCTTGCGTTTATCATACCTAAACTCGGGAGTGAGACTTCTGTACCGTAAGGTACTATTATGTATTCTGTGGTTTTAGCACAGGAAAGGTGTGCGCTAGGAGCGTGCGGGGCGCGCAGTTCACATACCACACCTTCAAAAACTATTGCATGCTGGACTACGTGAATTGTATGGAGAGATATGATCGTAAGTTTATTTTTATTACTAGACGATAAAATCGTCTGTCGCATGAGATCCGTACATATTTCCATTAGAAAAACTATCTTATATACTATCAGAGAAGTTAATTCCTATGCAAATCGGGGACCTAAGTAGTTTAGTTGCGTTACGTCAAACCCAGCCGACAGATCACAATTAACATTGAATTGACATAATATATTCGACCAAATAACGTTGGTCTATCAATTGCATAGGAATCAATTTCCTCGATGGTACAAGCTAAATTTCACCTGAATTGGTTCAGCCGCTTAAGCCTGAAGAGGTAACAGACAGACAGACTTTCGTATTTATATATTTATTACTTACTCGATGATGCCCGCAACTCCGTTGTGCCAAAATTCATTTATCGCGCGGGTACTGTACATTTTTCCGCGATAAAAAGTAGCCTATGTCTTTTCCCGGGACACAAAGTATCCCCATGCCAAGTTTCAGCAAAATCGGTTCAGCGGTTTGGGCGTGAAGAGGTAACAGACAGACATACATACTTTCGCATTTATAACATTAGTATGGATATGGATATTTCGTTGGGGGTAATTTTTTCACCTCTTCCCCTCAGATCCAAGTATACCACTCATTTTAAAAGGTACCCGAAATCTTTCACACATTACCAAGACGCCTCTCAAAGTAATTTCACGCCCTACAAACTTGTGACGTGCGCCGCGATCTTGTTTTGAGTGCTGAGTTATGACGTCATGCTTGTTAGTCTCAAGTTGTCATACTGATACAAGTTTTGAAGATGTGTTGATGATATAACGTGAAAATCGTGAAATATATATAATATATGTACCGTACATAAATAATACGAGCTTTTGCCCGCGGCTTCGATCGCGTTAAGAAGTATTATTATATACAAACTTTCACCCCCTTTTTTAACCCCTTGGGGGTGGGAATTTATCAAAATCCTTTCTTAGCGGATGCCTACGCCATAACATCTGCCTGCATGCCAAATTTCAGCCCGATCCGTCCAGTGGTTTGGGCTGTGCGTTGATAGATCACCATGTCAGCCTTTGAGTTTTATATATATAGATGTACGGTTACGGCTAGGATAAAGGAAACTTTGACAGATGCTTTGAGTCCCAAAGTATGATGCTTGTTTGACCAATATCACCGTGGATCAATTAAATAAGCTCGAGCGACTTCAGAATCTTGCAATCAGATTTATCTTCGGATTAAAGAAATTCGATCACGTGTCTGAATATCGAAGACGTCTGAAGTGGTTACCCATACGTTTTCGTCGAGATGCACGTATCCTATCGCTTGTCTACTGTATTATATATGATCCCAGTTTACCCCTATACCTCAAAGACTAATTTTTATTTCACCAAGCCTCTGTAAAGGAGCTAAGATCTGCGTCAAATTATCATCTGGAAATGCCCATGCATCAAACCAAATATTACGGTTCCTCGTTTGTCGTTACCGGTGTTAAGCTCTGGAACTCCTTGCCTAAGCATGTAAAACTTGCAAAAACGTTAAACTCATTTAAAAATCTGGTCAAACTGCACTACTTAAATAATTTAAATAATAATTCATGAGTATGTTTTGAGTTACACTTAAAATTATTGGAATGTCCGTGTTGTTCTACGTCGTTTTTCCTTATTTATAATATAAATATAGTATTATTTTATGATATTTTTAGTATTTATGTATAGTATTATTATAGATATTATGTATATTTGTATATTAATTCATATAGGTAATGTTAATAATAGATATTTTGTATTCTTTTTTTTGCACACGCACGCTTATCTCTTCTGCAATTTGACCTTTGCTCCTGGTTGCCTGGAAGAGATTGCTACCTAGTAATAAGGCCGCCATTGTGACACCTATGTATTATTTTTGTTTTTATATTTATTTGTATTCTCTCTGTATTGTGTGCACACTAAAGAATATTTGAATTGAATTGAATTGAATGTGGACGCACCCTTAGGGAAGCTCTTGGCACCTTAATATGTTTCTAAAATTAACACGAAGTAAATACATATTTTTTTCTAGTGTGGCAGCCTGTGTACATGGGGGAGTGTATTGACGTCAAACCTCTTGACGAATACGGACGTAAGTATATAATATACTAGCGACCCGTCCCGGCGTCGCACGGGCATAAAATATATAGCCCCTAAAAAATGATTAAAATCGCAAGCCTATGATCCTTCACGTCTACTTCTTATCTGTGCCAAATAACATAAAAATTATTGCTCCAGTAGTTTGCGAGATAAGGCCTTTCAAATAATTTCTCCCGTTTTTTTCCACATTCTCCTATTAGTCTTAGCGTGATAAAATATAGTCTACAGCCTTCCCCAATAAATGGGCTATCTAACACTGAAATAATTTTTCAAATCTTGTTCTTCGGGACTCAAGGTATGTGGCTGGTATCTGTATGCCAAATTTCATATTGCACAGACTTTATTTATCTTTCTCTTTCACTCTTACGCTTTGCGAGTTTTTAATTTGGAAATTAGTTATGTGAGCTGACCCTAATTTTGTCTTAGATTACCCTTACGACGATGACTTGTTCCTAGATCAATATTACATCATAGAAGATGTTTGATTACGAGTAAAATAAAATGCTATAAAAATATGATCTTGGTATTATTTCAAAGGAGATTTGAAAACGAGTTCTCTTGTCAAAGCAGTCATTAGCAAACTATATTATATAGTGTCAGGCTAAACTTCCGCGGCGGAAATGATTATGTCAGCAATGTCAAACGCAATGTCACGTCACGAGAATGTTTCTAAAGGTTGCTTTCCGATCTTTGCCGCAAGTGACCACGACCGACAAATATTCAAATAAAATGCACTTTATGACCTAGGCCATAGGCTTCATTTTTGTCTACGCCACTACAAAGCAACGGGGACATGGGTCGATAGACCTGCAATATCGGTTGAAATGAATTTTTTCTCACCCCCGGGCGGAAAGCGTCAACTTTTTTCCCGCTACGCTTACCGATGTGGCCGTTTTCCGCCTCCGTCGATGAGAAAAATAGTATACGCACCATGGGCAGTAAATAAGAGAGCCTCAGATCACATGTTTGTTGACGTCGCCTTCGCTTCGGCCAACAATTACATGTGATCTGAGACATTACTTATTTTCCTGCCCTAGGTGCGTAATGTACTATTTATTATTCGTAGCCTTAATGACAATAAAAAGTAGACATTTTTTATTAACCCATCAAGCTCCATATGAGCACCGGTGTTCGTGACAACAATTGAATACAATGGCATTTCCAAGAATCCCCGATCGAAGGATTAAAGAGATGTCAGTGATCTTCCATGACGTAGGTTTCATGGAGAAAATCGTCGTTCACGTAGTGGTATACTGAAAAAATGTAAATGTGATTAATGATCCACCCAAAACGCACTTATCACTACACAAGAAGGTACACATTGAATTGACAGACTTGCCGCGCTGTTGGGCAGCCTGTGGGGCTAAAATGGTTAAATTTAGCAATATCTCCCAATAAATTCACAAAATGAATGAATGAATGAAAATGAATGAATTTAGACATCTGAATTGCAAACTTTTAAAAAATAAATCATAATAATATGATTCTCCAAAATTTGAATGTCTCATTAAAAAATGCTTCGCATCGTCTCGAGTCTCGACACGTTGCAATGTGAACTAAGGCCGTGTTCACACCAAACTGACTATACACCGCTGAATGTGAGCGAGCGTTACGCAGTTTATTGTATTTCCATTTACGAATAATCAAAAATTTCCATACATATTCACGTTTTCGTTCATAGCTAACTGACTATACGCTATTACGCTAGGGTCTAAGCGTAGGCGCGGACATTCGATACCGTATATTTTGTATGAGTTTCACGTTCACACACAGTGAGCCTGCTCGCTTCAGTAAGGCCGTGTTCAGTTTGGTCTGAACACGGCCTTACTGAAAAAAATTACTTTATTCACTACGATGATATCCATACTAATATTAATTATAATATAAAAGTGTGTCAGTCAGTCTGTCAAATTTTATAACATAATTTCTAAATAAGCCGGTTATCCAAAAGCCACAATATCGATCATAATATTGTGGTAGTTTGTGGCTTGGCAAAATTTATATACCAGCTGTTACTTCCTATGCGTTCAGTACTAAACATAGCTCTAATTATTAATTAGATATTAATGAATAATTAGTCTATGTAATGTGACGTTGGGATATGTTGGATGACCATGATTGTCACCAAAAAGCTATTTACAAGCACAATCGGCTGCGATTATGGGAAATCTAAAGGTGCTCTCTCACCGGAAGCATTCGCGTGTAATGTAATATTATAGATTTGACTTTGAGCATTACATTACCAAACCTCCCTGACTGACGAGCATTCGCGTGTGATGTAGCATTATAGATTCGACTTTGAGCATTCCATAGCATTAAGTTGACTTTACTGACACGTAGCATTGATGTTACAAGTTGTATCAAGATATTACACATTGTATCATTACAAGGTGCTCGACTATGGAACGTTACATTACAAGCGAATGCTCCCGGTTACACCTAAAGGGCTCATTTTCAAGTCGTTAACTCGTGCGGTATACAGCATACGGGGAGTCTGTGACAACTAATGGCATATTTTGATTGGTCGAGGCATGATCTCCCGCACCCCGCATGCGGGGTGCTATCGACTAGTGAAAATGCGCCAAAAGACGAAAAGGTAATATGTACGTAATGGCGCATTTTCACTGTCGATATAGGGCCCGCATGCGGGGTGCGGTAGATTTCTGAAACGCATGTCACGACCAATAACAATGCGCCATTAGTAGTCAATTAGTTGTCATAGACTCCCCGCATGCTATATACCGTACGAGTTAAGGTGAACGCAGATTTGGCCGCACCGCACGCACCGCAGTCGCCGCATTCGAATTCTTTATATGAAGTTATAGGCAAGCTCGCATACCTACCCGCGCCGCAGTCTTCGCAACTTCATATGAAGAATTGCGAATGCGGCGACTGCGGTGCGTGCGGTGCGGCCAAATCTGCGTTCACCTTTAACGACTAATGAAAATGCGCCCTTAGTGATTGCTTTTGTCAACCAAGTACACTCAACACAGATATAAGTTATATGCGCACGTAACGTGATACTAAATCGTATTTGCTACTTTTAGTTATACTAGAATTTATTTCTTAATATTATTGATAATAATAATACTTACAAGCGTATTCCGTTTCAAGAGGAAAATCGAAACATTCTCCCATATGAACGACTTGCCAGACTGAAAAATACGAATTTCTATTACTTATTGAATCGAAAGCGCTCCTCCTACTACAAAATATAGTGCCTCGCAATAATAACACTGCTACAAGTATACAATCAGTTTAGTATGCTACTTATAGCTACTAGCTACATACAGTTTGACAAGGCTGTTTATGAACGTGGCGAGAATAGGAACTAACGCTTCTATCATACAAAAAACCGGCCAAGTGCGAGTCGGACTCGCGCACCGAGGGTTCCGTACAAACCTGCAAGGTTTACAAAGTTCGTTCATTACGACAATCGAGTATGAGGAAATGGGTAGTAAGTTTAAAATTATTAAAAAAATATATATTATGTGATGTAACTAAAAATTTATGGTTTTCGTAATTTTTCCTTTATCTATGCTATAAGACGTTGCTTCGTACCAAATTTCAAGATTCTGAGTTCACGGGAAGCACCCTGTAGGTTTTGATTCCCTTGCAAGTGTCGAAAATTTGCGGCATAAACGGCTGTATCTTTTGATTGCGTTGGCTTAGAAGTTTGATTTTTTCACAGCTTCAAGGGACAGTAGACCTGAGTAATTGATATAAATTTCAGCTTCATACCTCCACGTGTTCCTGAGAAAAAGGGTCTTGACAGACGGACAGACGGACAACAAAGTGATCCTATAAGGGTTCCGTTTTTTTCCTTTTGAGGTACGGAACCCTAAAAACGTCATTTTTGTCAGTTCTCCTTTACCAGCAGCGCCCATTGACATCATTGACATATTCATTTAAAGCCTTGTCGAACTTACCACGACAATATGCAAGTGCTACGTGGGTGCTACGAGATCACTACGCCGTAGCGTGCTACGGGCTACGAAGCTACAATTTTTGATAGCCACAAGAAATACGTCGATACAATTTTAATTTGTTACAACATGATTTTCCTATCTTTTTCTTATAAGCAAAATATTGAGATTGCTCCGTTAATATTATTAATGTGATAATCTGTCTGTAATCTTGTTACGCTTTAACCACTAAACGGATTTTAATTAAATTAGACAAATAGATACTTTCAATCCCGGAAAAGGAGATAAGATAGTTTTTATCCCAGAAAACTATGGTATCCGCTAAATAATAAACTGCGCAACTTAATTGCGAGCAACATTTAGTCGTGATTCTAAAATAGTTATCAGCTAACCTCCTGTTATTTATATTTTAACTTCAACTCTATTGCGCCAAAATTAGTTTTTCACACCATATAAAAACGTACATTTTTTCTGGATAAAAAGTAAGTACCCTATTTCCTTTGGTGGGACTCAAAGTATCTTCACACCAAGCAAAATCGTTTCAGCGGTGGGACCGTGAAAAAATAACAGACGCATTTATTAAATTAGCAAGGATATTTTTTGTGCTTAATTTATTTTAGAGTACCGTTGTTTTAGCGTAACTCTGGGAGTGTGCTGACGTAGCTACTATCAGTTTACGAGTTTGTGCCGCATTGCGTCCTGTATAACCGTAGCTGGTATTTTTAACCGACACCCAAAAAGGAGAAAGATCTGTAGATTCGTGTAGGAAAAGTCCCGTAAAAGGACACAAGCGTCCATACTTTTCAATATTATAAAAGCGAAAGTGTGTCTGTCTGTCTTTCTGTTACCTTTTCATGCTGAAAGCGCTGAACCGATTTTGCTGAAATTATGGTATGGGAATACTTTGAGTCCCCGGAAAGCACATAGGATACTTTTTATCCCGGAAAAATGTACGGTTCTCGCGCAATAAACGAATTTCGGCGCAACAGAGTTACGGGCGTTATCTAGTAAATTACGTACATTATAACTATTCAAGATCAGCAGTATATATCTATCATGAGATTGTTTTCATGTGACAAAAAGAAATAGACGTATTCTTCGTAACTGTTATCAGCAGCGTAAGTATTGGAAGTTACTTTAAAATGCAGCGCGACTTTGCAATGCTTATAGCAATACGATGTAACAACGGATTGGCATTTAATTTCGTATCGTTAATTATGCAAATTTCTTTACATTATAAACTGACCCTTATGGTCTACACAGACGGACTGCATTTCAACTGCAATCTAACTGCAAATTGCTAACCAAACGCGCAGTCTGATTGCAGTTCAGTTGCAGTTGGCGTGCAGTCGTGTGAAGTGTTTGGTTTGCAGTTCTATTGCAGTCGCGTTGCAGTCGTGTCAACTGCATTCTAACTGCACTAGAACTGCAATTTGCGGTTGGATTGCAGTTGAAATGCAGTCCGTCTGTTTAGACCCTTAGTATTGAAAGTTTGCAAGTAAAGGCGAAATTGTACCAAGCGACACAGCTGCAGCGGAGCGACGCGTCACGTCACGGCCAAATATTCTCTGAAATCGTATGAGGCAAGAAGCCCTGCGCGGCAGCGTCGCTACCCGACGCTACTATGGGTGAAGCCAAACGAGCGTAATTTGTGAGTTGTGAGTCGCAGAATTTCGGCTGGCAGAAATTCTGCTGCATTCAGTTTCATACAAAAGTCCTGTTTGATTCATACGAGCGTTTTTTGTGAGTCAGGATTTGTATGAAAAGATATAATTTACGCGACCGAAATTCTGCGACTCACAAGTCACAAATTACGCTCGTTTGGCTTCACCCTATGGAACGTCGCATCGCTCCTCTGTAGCGTAGTGTCACTTAGTGACTCAGATTTAAAATCTGAATAACACAGATAACTTTAAAATATAGATCTTTACCTTCATATCTCTCCAAACAGTTGACATAGTCCAGCATACAGTAGGTCTTGAACGTGTGATATACGTACTGCGCCGTCCGCGCGCATAGTGTTCCAGTGCTGAAAACGGTTTAGTAATAATTTCCGTCAATCTAACTTTTACCATGAGTTCTAAAATTTTGCCAGTGGTCATGACGTCATGTATCCGACGTATTTATATTCAAGTATGATGTGTAACTTGTGAGACAAGTATGACGTACATTTCGATAAATTCGTTTATCGCGCGGGAACTGTACTTGCATTATTTCGGGATAAAAAGTATCCTATATCCTTTCTCGGGACTCAAAATATCTCCATACCAAGTTTCAGCAAAATCAATCAAGCAGACAAAATTTTGTCTATCTGTCCGCATGTACAGACAGACATACTTTCGCTTAATTATAATATTTATTTAGTATAGTATCGAGGAATGTTAATACACTGGCTATATGTTGGAACGAGTAAACAGTATGGCGTCGATTCCAGACGTCACGAGCGCTATACAGCTGGGTTTCATTTCGGAACATACACTATGCCAAGTGTGTGTAAGTGTAAATCATCAGGCGATATGTTCACTCATTCAATACTCACTTGTAAGCCCTGAGACAGTAGTGCGCTAGATAGTCGCAGCTCTCATTGAAAGACAGTCGAAAATGGACAGTTGTTTTCGTCTTGACTGTAGATGGAGTGGTAAGACGCATCGGTGTTACTCTAACATAAACAGAAAATAAAACTTTGCACGTCGGAAGTGCTAGAAGATTTGAATAAACACCGGGTTGCACTTAATTAGGAGTGTCGGCAAAATATAAAAAAGACGGGTTGCACTCCGGGAGTGGCGGCAGAAGTGAAAACTTGATTATTAACGTTGTGCATTTTTTTAACCCATTTTTATGAAAATTGATTATAAAAAAAATATTTTTTTAATTAATCGAAACCCTTACAATCGATTAAATTTTTAAACCATTTTATATGAAAACCGATTTTTAAAAAATCGTTTTTTTTTTAATTAATCGAAACCCTAACAATTCGAGTTTGGGTTCGAGTTTTTGAGTTTTCAAGTTTCGGAATTTTCGAGTTTTCGAGTTCGAGTTCGAGTTCGACACAAAACACTACTCTCCAACCGTCTTACGGTTTTTCTATGGTTTTCAATCAACACGAAAATCTGACGCGAGTTTCACAGTTTTTACCCATCCCACAAAGGTGCTCAACGCCGCTAAAGAAGTTTTCACTTCAATAACCGGCCAAGTGCGTGTCGGGCCACGCGCAATATAGGGTTCCGTTATTACGGCGGTATTCCGCTAGTTTTTTTTTGTATGGTCAATGAATGTACATTTATAACGTGTTTTACACTACTAACAACATCATCTCAGTTACTTTCAAAGGAATTTCAACGAAAAATTCCTTTATACTTTGCCGAATATATTTTTTTTAGTTGATCGACTATTACTCAATAACTTATGAAGTCTTCTTAGCCGTGATAGTTTTCCTTTTAAATTCAGACCGTACCGTTTAGTTGGGTTGGGTAAGGGGGGGACACTGGACTCTAACGATTTTTTCCACTTTAAAACTTAACATTTCACAAACGGATCCCTAAATCGGTAAATGATCTATGAATACTCATAATATTTTCAAAAAATCTATCTAACGACACCCCACACGACGGGGTGGACGCGAAAAAAAATTTTCATCCCCGCTTGATGTGAATGGAAGGTACCATAAAAATATTTTTTTAAATTTTCATGTTCCATTTTGTCGCTGACATTAATATGTGCATTCATGCCAAATAACAGCTTTGTAGGTCCTAATTAGTATCTGAGCGAAAACGCGGACAGACAGACAGACGGACAGACAGACGGACGGACAGACCGAAACTATAAGGGTTCCTTGTTGTCTACGGAACCCTAAAAATGAAACAGGCGTTATTGAGGACGTAATTGTGGAAAGCTGAAATTTTATAACATACTTTTTTTTTTTCAAATCATTTTCACGGTCCTAAAGCCTTCATTTATACAAAAAAAAACGAACGTCTTCAATTTTTTTCAATAAGAATGTTTGGACATGGTTTAATGGACATTCTGGCGAATGCAGAGTAGTGTGCAGAGAAAATTGTTCAATTTTAAATAGCGAATTCAAAGGTGCACGTACGTTTTGGTGTTTACCTGTCCTTATTTAAAAAAAAAAGGTATATTATAGTATACTCACTCTTGAGAATATAATACACCAATGGCTATGGTTAGAAACAGAATTACTAAATAAATTAGTTTATTTGAAACGACAGCTAATTCCATTTTGCAATTTCAAATCGAAAATAATGTAATTGCTATTTACTTCTAAGGGTCAGTTCATATTGCTACGTGACGTTGACAATCCTTGTAAGGGTCAATTCAGACCGCAACGCGAAGCGTAGATGAATTTCTAAATTTGTACTGAATTGACAGATTTAAATTGCGTGAGACGTCTTGCAAATCTATCAAATCGATACAAATTTAGAAATTCATCTACGTTTCCCGTTGCTGTCAGAATTGACCCTAATGCGGCAAGTCTGTCAATCCAATGTGTATTTTTTGGAAAAGTAAATAAAATCCAGTTTCTAAAGGCTCATTTAAAAATGCATCGTCTTGGCTCCTCGCAATGTGTAAACTCCATCTTTTTTATTATTTATGCTTATTAAATTTTACGATCAAAAGTCATGAACGAAGAAAATTCTAATTATTTTTAAATCCAATTTTATCGACTTAATATTAGTTTTTATTGTTCAATTTTTTATTGTAAATTATGAAATTGCCTTATGATAAGCTATTTTGAGGTTTAAAAGGCGTATTAAGGTACAAAGCTTCAAATTATAGAAAAAAAATGATTGATATTCTGTGCCAAGACATTTTGATTATCCATACCTACGTACTAAATTACTAATTATAGTCATTGCGCATTGCAACCTGACGAGTTAATGAAGTCCATTTTTAAAAGCGTCGCCTAACCATAAGTATAATGTTACTCATCTTCAACATTCATATAAACTTCAAATAGCCGCAACTTAGGGCCAAAACCAGCCATAACTGTTGTTTCTAACAAAATCTGTCTAATGTGGGGTCTATTATACCCCAAGTAAAGTCGTTCAGGCTACATAAAAGGTTAAACCCGTTGTGGGAACATTACATCCCGAAAGGGTTTGGCAGTAACGATTATCCAAGTTAGGATTGACAGGTTAAACTTAAGCACCTTTTACATTGTACTTGTCATAAAAAAAGAACGCGTTGTGTTTTTAAAGAAATAACAAGAACATGCAAACATTTTCGGCCCAAGATAGAAATAATTGTAATAGTTTTGAAGTGTTTACAATTTATGTACTTTACGTTAAAAAAATCTATTATAAAATCAATTTTCAAATATTAGAAATAGATAATATGTTATGCATAATAAAGCTTCCTTGTCTGACCCTTCTTACTTTTCTTGTTCTGACGTGATTTTAACATTTTTACTCACCCCAAAAAGTGCACAATACCGCTTTTCACTAGAACTTTTCGCTAAGAAAAACTAAATAAAACAATATTCTTTGAGATAAATTGGTCTTTATTTAGCGAAAAACAAAACAGAACCGCGATACTTTATATTAAATAATTTTTTTTTCACAAATTAATAATAATTTTTCATAATTTCTAACAAAACATTTTGTGTGTTTATTCTATTAAATAAAGTAAACAACATTTTTAGAAATTACAATTTTACAAAAAAAAACCTTTTAAATTGCATTGACTAAATATAATATTATTTTCGAAGTAAAAAGCTTTTACTAGTGTATTGAAAATTTTAAAATACACAAAATACTTCTAAGATAACTGTTATTAAAATTAAATTGTACTTAATAAAATATAATATCTTCATATTATCCTATTTACTATAAATTACATAAATACGAAAAAAGGGTAAAATTAGTATGATTTGATTAAAGCACTAATGCAATAAGATTTCTAAACGATTTTCAAGCCCTGGGTACTTAGGCAATCTGCATTCGATAATTTTTTAAACTTTGACAATGAAGTTAAAAAAAATTTTGACGTATAAGACATCGCCATGTTATTTAGCGACAAAATAATATGGCAAATCCTGTCATATTGTATCAACGTAATATGCTTTTCGTTTCGAAAAAATACCGAACGCAAGTTGTCTAAGTATCCATAAATATATTAATTTGCTAACGCTTTAGAATAATAAAATTTCTTACTCTAAACATTTTTCTTTTTTATATTATAAGTTAAGACTCACTCACACTTGTTCAATATTCAGAAAGCTTTTTTACTGTCTAAATTGGCCAATAAATGACGCACTTAGAGACATTTTACGTCATCTGAAAGAGATATTTTTGACATATTATTAAAAAAAAATTTAAGAGACTTTTTTCACAATAATTAGGTATGTCTCAATTTGTCATTTTTCACCAAATGATTTATGACATTGTGCATTATGCTGAAATCTCAAATGCGTTAATTAGAAGTTACTATGCAGTCCGACCTTTTTTTAAATAAATACCATCGAGGAAATTGATTCCTATGCATTTGAGAGACCAACGTCATTTGGTCGATCATGTCAATTCAATGTTATTTGTGATCTCTCGGTTGGGTTTGACATAATGCAACCAAACTACGAAGGTCCCCCATTTGCATAGGAATCAACTTCTCTGATAGTACATATTGCGCGATGGTGCCATTTTAGATCTTAATTTTTTTTCTTGTTTGCATTTTGACGTGACAACGTCTTAAATTAGGTTGCGGCTGGGAGTCACTTATGAAAAAGTGTAACGCTCGGTAACGTTACGATGAGTCACCGAACGAGAGAGAGGCCCGCCGAATGCCTTGCGTCTCTCTCCCACACGTTGTCACGTAAAATCTTCGCCCGTAAAACCGACTTTACAGGCAACCATTTTTTTGGATCGTATTTTTTAAATATCGGACAAGCGTGTTTGAGTCTTAATGTTTTTCTTAAGATGTCCAACCGCTTTTAACTTTTTTGCCATGTTAGCAACTGCCATCTTAGAAAACTAAAACTGTCCTCTTAACGACTAAGTACTAACACTAAAATAGTATTTTATAATAATTTAGAATAATTCTGTTATTATTTAGTAATGATAATTTCTATAAAGCGTATTTTTATGAGTAATTTACTCTAGAAATTAAGATATTATATAAGGTTTATTAACAATTATTTTGTAATGTTCTTTGGTTAAAGCAAACAATAGGATATATTACTGTAATGTTTTTACACTAGAGGGAGTACCAGCAATAACAGCAAACATAGCAAACAAAATTTTTGCTCGACGTTTGACAACGTTTCTGTCATCTGACATGACGCAACATGTCGGGTTTTGGTCAGATTGTTTACTGTATGCGCTAGTGGCTCCCTCTGCCGTAACCTTTGCGCAATATTCCCTATTATAATATGACTAGGTTAAATTAATATAAGATTAAAAAGTAAGAATGTCATTTTCAAAACGTAGTTATAACTGTAACTACTAATAATTATAACTATTATGTGTACTAACCATAAGCTTGAAAATATACGTAGTGAAAAAAACAATAGGGTAATAATAAATACACAATATTTTTTACAATGACATTAATAGCTTGTGTAAAGTGCGTCTTTTTTACTAAGGGTCAGGATACACCGAAAAATAAAAACGCATCGTCACGCGTAGTGTGGTTGTGAGGTTGAACTATTGTAAAAATACATAAAAATAATATCGTCTTGAATAAATAATCCGTCATGTCACGCATATATTGTGTTCCTGACCCTAACATTCTAAGTCACAATGTACTGATGCAAAAAATCAGATTCTACATTGTGCCTTTTCATGACAATACAATACTTTACAGTTTAGTACATTTACTCTCTTACTCATAAAAATAATTATACAGCGAGGAACTACACAGCGTCTGGTTGTCTTTGTTTCTCTTTAACAAATGTCACATATCAGATAAAGACAGGCGACAGCCATAGATAGCTGATATACGCTGTGTAAATACTTTTATTGTCTTACTAGTCTACTATGCTCATTAAGATAGTAGATTTTTAGCGTCATGTGGGTGTGCCTTTATGGCTTTCACACTAAACCAAAAAACTGCAACATAATAATATATTGTATTTTTTTTTACATTTTTGTGAACAATTATGGAATAACTAACAGACATACTCGTGATATTGTTAAACAAATGAACAATATTATAAATTATAAGGACACATTAGACACATAAATATGTAGATACTAATATTATACATTATAATAACACAACACGACTTAGTCAAAGGGTAAACAATACGGCTTAACCAACAAATAATCATCTGTATCTGATTTATCTACAAAGTTAAATTATAAAGATCGTATCAAAGCGAACAAAAACAATCGCCAACAATAATGATACCAATATTGTTGCCGAAAATAATTATTCATTTCCTCTCGAGCTGAGGCCATGCTATTGTTTTCGGAGATAATTTTAACTGGAACCATTTTGTGCTTTATTTTCTGCACGAAACAAAAGAGCGAGTTAATCTTTTGGACCTTTGACGTCTGTACGCCCTTCAGACATTATCTAACAGCTTGTGCAAAACTTTATAATATAAAAAATATACTCCAGAAAGAAGGAATTACGCTAGGTTCACATCGAGACGAAACAATTGAATTGACAGACTTGCGTGACGTCTTACACAATTGGAGTCTGTCAAATCCACACAAAGGACAATGCTCACATAGTATGGAAAATTAACCCAGGCCCGGCGCTAATGGAATGTATCTGAAATTACTGGTTATAATGACTAATTAATAGGGGGTATAGGGGGCATCATAGCGATACAAATTGAAATAAGCAATAGCGCGACGCCACATAATATTTTTGACGTGAGCTCCAGTACTTTTTTTTAGTTTTCTGAAAACGGCTGTGACTATGTTGTTTATGTTGTATGCTACCAAAAAATTTAAATAATATAAATGTAAACTGTATTGTCGAACCTAATTTGTAGCCGCAGTAGAGAGTATAGAGGTAAATATAGACATTGCTAACATTAATTTGTAACTCCATTAAAATAATAACAAGCATTCAGTATTGCAACGGGATTAAAGGCTTTGTCGAACAAAGAACTGAAGCGATTACAATAACGACTACACGATGAATGCGGTGTCTGTCGCAGTATGAAAACCTATTTAGGTATTTTAAACCTATTTTAAATTGAATACTTAATTTTTTCTTTTTTTACGTACATGAAGGCTTTGGGAAAAATGATTTGCGATAAATAATAATGGATGTCATATTGCTAAATTGTACATGAAATATTTTTTTTATTGAATAATTAAGTCCTAAGCCTCCATTAATGAAAAAAAAAACATTTTCAAGAACTTAATCCACTTCTTCTACGTATGAAGTTACGTCTTCAATTATTTCTTGATTTATCTCCAGGTTTTACGTTCTTTGAATTACCAATTTCTTGGCATGGATATGACTACGAAATATTTTATAGTTCTTTTAATAATTATCAGAAAAAATATATAATTTTGTGGCAATTCGTAATAATTTGATTAAATTAATGTTCGTTTTCTGAGATTTTTTTAATTCAATCAAAAGTGCTAGAGGTAAGATATTTTCGATTTAAAAATGTTTTTAATAAAATATTTAATTCCTTATTAAAATAACTGATTTGCTGAATATTTTAAAATGTCTTTGGATATCGAATCTCTAACACCCGAAGTGCCAAATGCATATTAGGCTTGGTTCCAAACGCCCACTTGAAACACGAAGTGAAACCAAACTTAAATATTTGAAATTCTAATCCTTTTCGAATTTTAAATGTGCAAAATATAAGGCTTAGGATCAGTTCACATTTCACTAATTAGTGAGTCAACATAAAGATGATAATATTCCGCTTATAATACAGTCCGTTATTTATTTACTTACTTACCTCTTAAACATGTGCCATATAATTTAAATCCTCACGGTTTCATTTGCAGTGTAACGTGATGCTGCGTTTTTAAATGAGTAATTTAAACAAAACTTTATTTACTACACAAGAATATACACATCGAATTGACAGACTTCCCGCTAGCAGTTTCGAGTTGCGAGTTCTCAATTTGAATGTCTCATTTGAAATTGCATAGTATCGTTTTTTCACGTCGTAATGTGAACTGATCCTATCAGTGCACATTGCGACGTGAAAAAACTATGCAATTTCAAATGAGACAGTGTAACGTGATGCTGCGTTTTTAAATGAGTAATTTATGTGTATATTCTTGTGTAGTAAATAAAGTTTTGTTTAAATTACTCATTTAAAAACGCAGCATCACGTTACACTGCAAATGAAACCGTGAGGATTTAAATTATATGGCACATGTTTAAGAGGTAAGTAAGTAAATAAATAACGGACTATATTATAAGCGGAATATTATCATCTTTATTTTGACTCACTAATTAGTTAAATAGACTTAGTGTACCGAAACGAGACAAGACGAGGCATAATAATGCATATACCTAAATAAAATAAAAAAAAATGGGCACGCTTTTCACATCGTAGCAGTCAAATTCGTCGCGTCTCGTATCGTTTCGTTGTGTACTAACCCTAAATCATACGGCTAACAACAATGAAACTACACAGTTTAGCCACAATTGCAATTACTTCTACTAATTCACCTGAATTAGCGCACTTTAGATCTGTTCTGTGATCGAATTGTATAGTTTTACCGCTACGTGTGTAGTGATTTTGTACATTCCTCTTACGCAATTTAACACGTTCAGACCGGGACCTCATGAACTGGTACTCGTATCCAAACGGGGCAAATCTTCATATGGCCACCGGTGGTACATCACCGCCCCATAAACCGAAAGACCTGCCGGGCGGGGTGGACACGGCCAACGATTATGCACGAATTATGCATTCTCTCTCTTTCTTACGATCTAATAATCCTATAATAGGTCAATTATTTTGTCTCATCACTCATCACGCGTGGATGTATTAGATCAGATGGCTTCGTACTATACCAGCCTTAAAAAAACCCTAAACCGCAAACTTCACATCGAGATTGTTTGTGGCACTGTACCATCAATGTCTTTATAATTTTTTTCATGTTTGATTTAGTTATCCTATAAATAAACATTGTCTTAATGTGATTCAGCAGAAATAATTTGCATTTCACACTTCGATCAAATATATTAGTGATCGAAGATTTCACAATACAATTTTTCAATCCTTTTTTTTTTACTTCCCGAAACAATATCCATCTCCTGAGCTACACTGTGAATCTTTGTCGATTTTACAGGGCGGGAACGGTAATTGCAATACTCTCTTTCAAGGCGGCACAAATTTCTTAGTACATTAAAAGACAGGTGTGACGTGGCCACCGGTGGTACACCCCGCCCTGTCAGCGAGTACTCCGTGCTCCACCGGTGGTACACCCCGGTCTGAACGTGTTAAAGCCTATACTATAATTAATACGAGGCACAGAATTTCAAACAAATTACATGAAGTGTTGTGCCTCGATTCACCGTTTGGACTAAGGGTCAACTCAGACCGCAACGCGACGCGCAGATGCATTTCTAAATTCGTATTTATTTGACAGACTTGCAAGACGTTTCACGTAATTGAAGTCTGTCAAATCCATAAATTTAGAAATGCATCTGCGCGTCGCGTGTCGGTCTGAATTGACCCTTATGGTACAAATGAATGCGTGACAAAATATAAAAATAATCTTCAGGTACACTAGAAGCAAGCGCTTACACTTAAGACTTGTCTTAAGGCAGTCTATTGCAACACGAAGTATTTTTTGTGTTTTGTGTGTGTGCATATGTGTTCTGTATAGCAATAGTCTGATTTAAGAGTAAGTTCCATTATATAGCGTAGTATACTGATCAGTGCCCGTGACGTCATGAATCGACGCCAGACTGGTGATTCTTTTCGAAATATATGCCCAGTGCCCACGATTATTGGGATGTAATTACAATTAATACGTGTCTTTATTGGGAAGTGATAACAAATATGACATGATCTACTAGATACTAATACATTTGTATCACCTGCAGTATACACGACGTCATAAGCTTACTGGTTTATATTTCGGAACCTACTCTAAGACATATCTAAAGTGAGCGCGAGCCCTAAATGGTGACTTAACACGGTCAGTGCGCGAACAAAAAAGCAGTGACGATCAGCGCGACCGCCGGCGTCAGTGTGAAAGCCCCGTTGCACTCGTCCGTGTCGCAGCAAAATGTACGAGCGCCCCACCATTCTGTAACAAAAACAAAAAGTTAAAGACCTGTTTATTAAAAAAAATATATCCATAACTTCTGTTACCTCTTCACGAACAAACCGCTGAACCGAGTTTACTGCATTTTGGTATCGAGATACTTTGGTCCCGGGAAAGGACATAGGGCACTTTTTAGTTCGGAAAAATGTACGGTTCCCGCACGATCAACGCATTTTGGCGCAACGAAGTAGCGGGCGTCATCTAGTATTAGTAAAACAAGCATCGTTGATTTCCCTTTTATAATCTTATGCTTTAAACGTTTCTGTCTCAAAAAGTGAAATGAATAGTGAACCTTTCCAAAAAACCTACTTTTCTGAATATTCAACAAAACGCTTCTCTGGCATGAATCGCGTGAATGGAACAAAACTTAAGTTTTCATTTTAAACACCATTTATAGAACGAATAAACCCTTTTGAGTATAATTTGAAACAAATTAATACAGAGATTGAAAAGCTGAAATGACAAAACTTAACGCGAACCGGGTCAAGCGTTGGACCATCGACGTACCGTACACAGGGATATCGCATCGCAAGTTATTATTAGTGTTTGATTTTTTCAATACATCCTTCGTTTTGTATTTATTGTATTTGATTTAAGGGTCAATTCAGACAGCAACGCAACGCGTAGATGCATTTCTAAAGTATAAAAGACTTCAATTGTATATAAGACGTCATGCATGTCTGTCAATTCCATACAAATTTAGAAATGCATCTGCGCGTCGCATTGTTGTCTGAATTGACCCTTAAAATAATTTAAATAGTACAGAATACTGATGTTATGTAAATATTTTCACTAAATATTTACTTCATGATAATTATCACAAATAGCACTTAAACGAAACTAAAGGGACAGTTCCGGAACATGTTGGCTAGTTGGAAGCCTAGATCTGAACGAGACTGATCTCACTTTATGGCGACTGGCCATAGAGGGGACGTTTCCCTCTCCATCTCACCCCGACTCTACTAGCTGACGCAACTAGTTTCATAAAGATGGCGCTTGTGACGATGGCTTAAGTTCCGTTTCCGTTTTTGATCGGATGCGACACATAAATGGGTAAAAACACTTTTTGACGCATTTTTTATTCAAATCCATACAAATATTATATATGCGAAAGTGTGTCTGTTTGTCTGTCTGTTACCTTTTCACGCTCAAACCGCTGAACCGATTTTGCTGAAATTTGGCATGAAGATACTTTTTATCCCGGAAAAATGTACGGTTCTCGCGCGATAAACGAGTTTTGGCGGAACAGAGTTGCGGGCGTCATCTAGTAAAAAATAAATATTCCTGCTGCTTGCATCTAAGTAGAAAACTATTCAAATAATAAAATATATAAGATAAACTTAAGCTGTCGACAGCTTGTAAAACCTTTTTCGTTGAATATACATAATATACGTATATATTATTCCGTGCGACTTCCCTAAATGGAACGTCAACGCGGTATCAGATAGCGCTAAGTTTTGAAAGCTCATGGTCTATATTTTAAATTTAAATTGACCTTGGCAATTTTGTGATGAAATTGGGACACAGGCTCTTGAAGTATTTTATCTGACTTATTTTTAGATATTTGAATAATATTCGCCCAGTATTTTGCTAGACATTATACAGGATCTTGAAGGATTTTATCTGACTTATTTTTAGATATTTGAATAATATTCACCCAGTATTTAGCTTGACATAATATTATTATTATGTCTAGCAAAATACTGGGTGACTAAGTTTTTGGAAAGTATAACTACTGTATTTACAGTGGGAACCGTATTTAACGACATTTTACAGTATCCTATATATGTATAAAGGACAATATAGTCCTTTCCCGGGACTCAAAGTATCTCTATAACTAATTTTTATCCCGGAAAAATTAACAGTTCCTACGCGATAAACGATTTTTGGTACAAAGGAGTTGCGGGTGTTGTCTAGTAGCTTTGTAATTTTCCCAAAAAAACACAGACAGACGCCATAACATAAGGTCATATATTTTAATCATAACGACCATAAAAACCGATGACTGTTATTACGACATATTGATATACTTAAAGCTTTATTTTATATCGCGTAAAATATGAGATAATAAATTATGACGGTACAGTATTATCACATTATTGTTAGTTAAAAATCATATCAAGCCCCATAAGAGCACCGGTGATCGCGACAACAATAGAATAACAATAGATTTCCAAGAATCCGCGATCGAAGGATTAAAATTAATTTAAATCACAGAAACACAAAAAAAGTGATTTTTAGAAACTTTTTTTTCAAGTTTATATTTAAATATGAATAACATATTGTAGCATATGTAATCTTTTGGCTCAGCTTAATTTATTTGAACCAGACATCAAAAACTAAATCGAACAGTGAAATAATAAGTAGAATAATTTTCATCAGTTTACAGTAACGTCGTTGTCTAGCACTAGGTCAATCATTTACGATATTAGACGAAATTGAAATGTCCGGCAATTTATTAAATGGCGTCGTTTACTAAATTGGCCAGACTCATACGTTTAATTAATGTTCTAGGCACAGTCAAGTCTAAAATCAGACTAACATCTATGTCTGTTAGCTCTTCACGCCCAAACCGCTGAACCGATTATGCTGAATGGTTTAGTATAAAGTTAATGCTCAAATTATTATCTTTCATACAAATGAAAGAGAATATAATATATTATTATGACATTTTAACGAGCTGTTAATGCGAACAGATGGTGAAATTAGGCCTTTTTATTTCTAAAACAGCGGTCGGGAACACGCGCTCCCGACCGCTGTTTTAGAACGTCTTACTTGCGGCTCGTGAATGGTTTTTGAATATGTTATGTGAATCAAAAACAATGTTTTCTAATACTGCCAGTAGTTATCGCCACTTAAGTTTTAGTTAGCTGTTTGTGCCATTTTTAATAAAAACTTATTTCCTATCATTATGTGTAGGTACTTTGAGCTTCTAGGGTTATTACGAGCATGAGGTCTGCGGCCCGCCTTTAGTTTGTTTTGCCACCTTGTGGCCATTGCCAGCCAAAAGGTTGCCGACCGCTGCTCTAAAATAACAGCGGCAGCCGCAGCATTTCCGAGGGATACTATTGTGGGGATATGCTTGGTCCCACAACAGTATCACAGTACAATGGGTAACACCAGAGACCAGACATACTAGTAATACTTTAAAAACTAGGTTTTAATCACGTTTTAATATTATTATAATATCTACCCGATAATATACTAGACGGGTTACTATAATTATTATAAATAATAATTATATATTATAAATAATAATTATAGTAACTTTTATGACACTACCACACGAACATATAATAAATTTATTATCTGTTCGTGTGGTAGTGTCATAAAAGTTCGCTTGAATCACGATAGTATTATTGAGTCACGACAAATGACGTTTTTGAATGTATCTGATTAACAAAATAATATTATACAACTACATATATTGCGATCTACCTTGTCATTCTAAAGTCTATACAAAAGATAAACATTGAATAAATAGATGCTTAACCCTGGAGTGGTCGCGTGGACTACATAATATGTAGTCCACGTAAACAAAATCAAAAATTTCTCAAAAACTGTAAGCGTGCGATTCCTGCGCCTGTAGATACTTTCAAATGACCTATCTAGCTACACATTCAGTGCAGCTCAAGCCCCTGTTGCGTATTTTCATAATGCAATAGCCCATTAACCTTTAAGTACACGCGTTGTTTTGGGTAACGTTTCGTCACGCATGGGATCTAGAAGTACCCCAATATAAATCTTATATATAAAATCTCGTGTCACAATGTTAGTCCACGAACTCCTCCGAAACAGCTTTACTGATTTTTACCAAATTTTATATGCATATTCAGTAGGTCTGAGAAGCGGCTACTCGGTACTTTATATATTGATAAGTGCATTTGTTGAATAAATAATAGTAAATTATTACAACCTTAGATTGACGGCGACCATTTTTTGTGCGACGAGATAGCGATCGACATTGCCATGGCGACATACTTATTTAGTCACTTCAATAAAATAATATGGGCGAAATACTTTATATTATGGCAAAGCAACGTTTGCCGGGACAGCGAGTATACATATAAATTCAAATTAATGGTTAAATAACTTTTAAAACCCGTTTTATATTATAAAAAAACATATTATTTTATTTATGAAAAGCATTTAATAATAATAAAATTACCATTATTTACACGTTAAAGAACATTTTTATGAACTAACCAATTTCGTGCATAGAATTTTTAGGGCACATGTTTGATGTACTACAATTCAACAAAAATGTCTATTTCTTTCTAACTTAATATTTTTTTTCTAATAAAATAAGACTTAGATATAAGTAATCAAAATAAAAATTAACACTAAACATTACAGAAAAAATTGACAGTCCTTGAAAAGTACTACCCTAAACTAAAATTATTCCTTGAGTAGGCTAAGTAAGTAATAAATAATTTTACTGAATAAGGCTTGCAAATAGTTTTATAACAAGGCTTACAGACAATAATAATTAGTTCTGGGACAATAATAGCATCTTCGCTTCATTTTTGGTGCACTAGGTCTAGCTACCTCTAACTTTTCCAAAATGTTTCCAAAAACTTTCAGAGTCATTAAATTGTCTAATATGATTTGACCAATTTGATTTTCTGTAAGTCGGCAACAATTTTTTCCATTTATATATAGCCAATTCAAAAAAACTTACATATAAACACATAGCCAATGTGAAAAAAGTATATACGTAAAATCACGGGTGGGGTCTGCAGGTATCCCCACATAAGCAAAAATGTAACTTCTCTTAGCAGAGGAGCGACGGATTTTTACTCACTGAAAGACCTCGAATTGCTTTGAGATTAGCCGAAAATGTGCGATCGTAACTTGCCGCGCGGGCGGGGTCTGCGTAGACCCCGCCCGTGACGTTAAAGGTTAAATATCGTGGACTACAGGTGTAGTCCACGCGACCCATTACGAAGTATTTTTTTTGATTCAAATATTTATATATTCCGTATAAGTATTTAAATATTATATTAGTACATACTAGTAAAATAAACTCTGTTTTATAATTTTGATTTGTTTTAAAACAATATTACTATATATTTTTAGACAAAAAATAGCCGAACGACAAGCTGCATACATTGAGGCGTGGTTGAATGAAGTCGATGGCGATAGGGAAGAGTAGCGCAGTCAAGCTCTTTATTTTTGTTATTTTAATTACTTTTAATACAGAGGTCGTGATTAATTTTGTTGATTTTTTATGATTAAGATGTATATACTTATTATATTTTAATAAGTAAAATAAATAAATTATTATTTAACATGTTTTTATCTTTATTTCAAATTTGACTACGTATGTAGTCCGCGCGACCACTCCCGTCACATTCAGGTGCGCGACCACTGCAGGGTTAAATAATTAACAGACTGAAAAACTTTCGTATTTATACGGTATTAGACGATGAACTCCGTTTCGCCAAATTACTTTGTCGAGCGGGAACCGTACATTTTACGGAATTAAAAACATCAGCTACGTCCATTCCCGGGACTCAAAGTATCTCCTTACCAAATTACAAAATCGGTTCAGCGGTTTGGGCGTGAAGAGGTATGTAATCGATAGACAGTTAAATCTAATCTTTATTCTTGTAAAAAGACGCTGTAAGTGCCGTCTAACGTCTTATGTCGGCACTACATATAGGCGAACGCGTTGGCCGACGCGTTTGCCAACGCGTTGGCCAACGCGTTCGCCTATATGTAGTGCCGACAAAACGCGTCGGCCAACGTCTAAATACCTACCGCCAACGCGCGAGTCGCCCATTCTACACATTGGGCCGACGCATTGGCCAACGCGTTGGCCAACGCGTTCGCCTATATGTAGTGCCGACATAATGCGAAAATGTGTCAGACACATTTTCGCATTTATAATATGGATATGGACGGCACTTACCGCGTCTTTTCACAAAAGTAAAGATTAGATTTAACTGTCCAAACATTATTCCCTCTATAAGATTAAGTAGTATGAATTCTGAAGCTTCTTTACTCAACTAATTGATAACTTTTTTCACGTCGATTGAAAAACTTAAATGAACTTTTTAATTCGTTCGCTTTTGAACTCATTTCGAGTCGGACTGAATAATTCGCTCGTATAAACGCTCTGCAGGTATGCGATTCTGATGAAAAATTGATATAGACGAAGAGAAATTGACTTTTTAATCAAATAAAGTATTTTTCACAAATGACGCCCGCAACTCCGTTACGCCAAAATTCGTTTATCGCGCGGGAACCGTACAATTTTACGGGATAAAACTTAAAAGTATTCTATGTCCTTTCTTGGAACCCAAAGTATCTCCATACCTTTCAATCAAATCGGTTCGACGGTTTGGACGTGAAGAGTCTGACAGACAGACATATATTATTATAATATTAATAACAGTAATATAATTATCATTTTGATTACCCTTGACCATTGAGAGATTGAGATGTACCCTTGACACATTGAGTACGAAAATCCTAAAAATCGTCTTCCATTTTAGAATACAGCAATCAGGATTTAAATTTTAAAAGTGGAATTTGTTTTTTTTATTTTATTAAATGGGCTGCGAACGTGGCGTTTTGCCAATGTCCGCTGCGGTTCGATTCGAATGGAAAACGGTAATTCTTTATTGCGCTTGTATTTTTAATTAAAATATGTATGACAGTATAAAATGGATATCCTTTGTTTTGATGCTTCCATAATCTTATACTATACATACTAATATTATTATAAATGCGAAATTGTGTCTGTCTGTCATCTCATCACGCTTAAAACTTTAAACTGATTTTATTATGAGTATGAAGATAGCCTGTGACTCGGGATGGATAGATTTTATCCTGAAAAAATGCACGGTTCCCGCCCAATATAGAATTTGGGTGCAATATTAATTATAATAATAATTAATTAAAACATGGTCTATTTTACCTGTATAACCCATATAACGTTCGATTCGAGCGGATGTTAATTTTAATAAAGTTTCATTAGGCCGGGTACACAATTGAATTATTAATATGCCTCACCTTTACATACATAAATTATATATTATTTTCATACTCGGCGGATTTGTTTTGTTTGGATAAAATACAAGCCCGCAAAGTAAAATACTTTTATTAACGCAAAAGTATTACAGCGAAGGTGATAAGTGATAACTGATAGCTATAGCCCCTAAACTACTGATGCGAATTCAATAGTTTCTAAACTAAAAGTCCCCTGTAAACGTATCCTTGCGTAGGTCCCGAAATAAAACCCAGTATACTGGCGAGTGCTCAATACGTCAAGATTTCGTCGCCTTAAATATTGTACTAATGACTCCCCACTAGCGAGACAAGTGTGGGCTGTGACGTATTATATCGATTAATGACTATCCAACAAAGTAATATTCGTCAATGCACTGGCGTATATTGAGGAACAGTATAGCGTGGATTCTAGACGTCATTGAGCACTTACCCATAGTTGGGTAGCCCGTACTGGATAACATTTCGGAACTCACGTCTCGTTGGGGTCAGTTTAGACCGCAACGTGACGTGTAGCTGCCGTGAGATGCATATTTTATTTTCTAAATTATGGATTTCACAGATTTCAATGCTTGCAAAACGTCTCACGCAATTGAATTCTGTTAGGGTCAATTCGAGGGGACAAAGCGAGGCTAGGCGCGGCGCGGCATAAATTTGTATGGATTTGACAGATTTCAATCGCGTGAGAGGCCTTGCAAATCTGTCAGTCCATATAAGGACTCCATTCTACCGCGGCGCACGGAGAGACTACGCACGTGCGCCAAGCTTCGCTTTATAAGAAAATATATGTGACTGTGTCCACTGCAACCTACGGACACGCTACGCACCGCTGTGCACGGCCACGCGTGCGCGTGGCCGTGCACAGCGGTGGAATGGAGCCTTAAAATAAATGCATCTACGTGTCGCGTTGCGGTCTGAATTGACCTTAACGAGGCGTGAGTTCCGAAATTGAATTCAAGCTATTCAAACACTCTGTAAATGCCGTCCATAAATGATGAAACATTGAAAAGTGTCACATAATTTTGAATCATAAAAAAACAATCCCGACACAGAGGGATGGTTTTATGATGGCGGTGGAGTGGTTTTTTATGATGGCCCAATGATATGGGTCGGTTTTATTAAAACCCAATTTGGCTTATTGATTTTACCCATTGTGGGAAAGGGTACAATCCTTTTTTATGCCCCGAAACTGAATTTGGCGTTGATATATGTAGAAAGGTTCCTTGTGTGGTGAAAACACCTGGGTGCTTAGTCAAATAGCATTCGATTATTTTAAGAATGTATGATACAGATTACAGGCTGAGGGGTAGAAGACTGATAGCACGGCGTAAAAGATTTAAGGAGGCGTTCCGATCCACGCGGCGCGAACGACAAAAACTCAAATAAAATGTCACCTTATGAAGTTTTAAAAAAAAAAGTATACATAAATCGTTTTTAAAAATGTCATCACACACCAACCAGCATGGAGGCAATTTTTTGGGCGATCCGTCAAAAATATCACTTCTTAAAAGAGTTTCGCCAACTAAAAAGCTCTCAAGCTTTTTCGGTGGTGGTAGTAGGCTATAGATATAGAGATATAGACATTGGTTTAGCGTCCGATACCGCCGCCGCTGCTTAACTAGATAGAGATTCCGTAGAGCAATATGAAATATTTAATAGCCTAGTTCATAAAGAGGAATTTTATTTGAATTTTTATCGATCGCGGTCGCGTGGCGCGTGGATCGGAAAGCCACCTTAATACCTCGAATTTAGTCACATTTCATAATACAAATTCTGACATTCAGTATGAAGTTCATCAAATCAAATCTAAAAATCTGTTTGTCAGACACCTCTTTACGCCCAAACCGCTGAACCGGTTTTGCTTCAATTTGGTAAGTAGATGCTTTGATTCCCGGGAAAGGACATGATAGGATATTTTTTATTTCGGAAAAATGTAAGATTTCCGTGAGATAAATACATTTTCGTGCAGCGGAGTTGCGGGTGCTGTTTACTCACAAAATACGTATATATTCAGACAAAACTCTTGATCTACGAAACCATTAACGAAAATCGTTTCAGTAATACAAAACTATATTTTCTATTGACCAATATTTTTCCGATCCGATAGTAAAAATGGGAAATCATTTCCAGGTTGATTGAGGTTTGTGCGAGTTTATGAAAATACAGTTGAGGAAAATGTAGAGTTTGATACAATGATGGCCAAAGTTGGACCAATACAAGCTATTACGAACGTGTATATTCGGCTATGATTGCCCATGACACCGCCGCTTGCGTATGTGAGCTTCACAATCATGTCGGTAATCATGGTTAATGGTTATATTATAATACATACTTATAGGGCTCGCTTCGTTCACCCTGACTATTGTTGGTCCCGCTACGCTACCCAATCAGCCGGGTCCACACCAGACAATCCAACGCGCTCCGATCGCGCGCGGCATGAAGCGCGTTGCACGGAGCGTTTGGTGTGGACGTGCCGCGCGCGATCCATGCGCAAATTTTGGAGCGCGCGCTCCCTGGCTCTCGCGATCCGTTCGTTGTTGGTTTTCTTGCCCACTTCAAAGGTGCCTCAGTAAACCTGGCGCGCGCGGTGTGGACGGTTTTGTGATTCGAGCGATCCATTACACCATGGATATTTCGCAAAGTCGTCGTCTGATATCGCTTTATAAGGAGTTTAAATGTTTATGGGACCCAAAAGATGTTTATTTTACTACTATTAGTAAAATAAACGATGCTTGGGCTCAGATTTCTCGCAAAATGGGGAACAAGCCAATAGAAGATCTAAAGAAAAAAATGCGGTCTTTTTTGTACTTTTTTGCGCAATAATTTAAGCAAAATAAAGGTTACTGCTGCAACGGCAATTCGCCCCCGATGTACGTGTGACTCCATATCGTGCAAGATACTGACTGACTTGAATAACGGATCGCTTGGAGCTTATATTAGGATCGCAGTTTCCAAGTTCTTGGATCGGTCAAACGCGCTCCACGCTCCACGCTCCTCGATCCTGGATCGCGGATCGCGGGATCGCCGCTCCAAGATGGATCGTTTGGTGTGGACCCGGCTATTTATCATTGCTGCCGAAACGTGCTTGGCATGGCATGATTAAAGTTTTTCAGGTGACCTTCCGATCCTTGCGGCAAGCGACCACGACCAATAAAATTCAATTAAAATGCCCCTTTATGAACTAGGTTATAGGTTTAATTTTGCTCTACGCCACTACAAAGCAGCGCGACATGGGTCGTTAGACCAATGTCGGTAGAAAATTGTATAATATACCTACCTAGATCATTAAGGCCGTGTTGACACCAAACCGACTGTGAGCCGCCGAATGTGAGCGAACGTTACGCAGTTTATTGTATTTCCATACATATTCACTTTTTCGTTCACACCTAACCGACAATACGCTATTACGCTAGGCGTAGGCGTGGACATTCGATACCGTATATTTTCACGTTCACACTGCCACTGGGGCTCACTGCTCACAAGTCACTAGTCACAGTGAGCCTGCTCACATTCGGTGGCTCACAGTCGGTTTGGTGTGAACACGGCCTAAGTAGTTTTTTTTTCGTCGGTAGCGGTTGCGTTCTGCGAGGATCGGAAAGCCACCATAAAGGTAGACTCTGGACATGTTTACATCGATACAGTGCTGATCCTCTGAATACAGTAACTGGTGCCAGCTACAGTAAATCAAAATTTAAAGTGAAATTGTGCGACTCGTTTCTAGGGTTCCGTACTAAAACGGTATCCTATTACTTAGTGTTTAAACACACTAGGTCGAAGTTACGCGGCATAAATTCCGCATGATTACGCCCGCAATGTATTTTAAATTACCGACGACACACTATTCCGTCGCGTTCCGTCCGTATTTTGTATGCGTTTGACATTGCGGACGTAATTTACGCCGTAACTTTGGTTTAGTGTGTTTAGACTTCGCTGTCCGGCCGTCCGTCTGTCAACAGGCTGTATCTCGATAGTAGAACTCTGGTAGGACCGGGGTTGCTAGACAGTTGAAATTTCTATAGATTGTGTCGCTACTACTAAGACATAATAAAATAATATTCACAAGAACACAATTTTCAACTTTCATTTGATCGATTTATAATCGGTTCAATGATACGGAACCCTTCGTGCGCGAGTCCTTCTCGCACTTGGACGAAGTTTTGGAACTGTGCCAGCGCTAAATCATACCTTTTGAGCAATTTTATGCACTTGCAAGCTTCCGGTATTGCAGACTCACCTGGATTTGAGGTGCGGGAAATGAGCTGGGGATCACCTAGTGGTAAGAGCCTAGCCTAGCCTCGGACCTAGCTACAATACTCTTTGATATTAGTGGAAAAGTGTGTGCTTCGCGGGATTTGCTTGGCGTAAGCCATATCCATAATATTAAAAATACTTGCGAAATTTGGTCAGTCTGTCTTTTTACCTATTCATGCCGTACGGTAGCCTAACTTGACTATGCTGAAAAGTAATAAGTACTTAATATCTAAAAAAATTAAAATGTATCGCTTTTATGCATTGCCAGATGACGCCTACTCTTACTGTGGTGTAAACTGACCCTAAATAGTAAATACAATAAAAAGTTAACATATTTTAATACGAGCCCTCACAGATGTGAACAGACCCTTTATTAAAACCATAGAATAAACTAGGTTTAATACAATACTAGCTCCCATACAGTTACTTAAACTTAGGATAACAGCCCAAACGCCACTTTGAAATGAAATAAAACCTGCATCTTCTTTGTATAAAAAAAGTACGCTGTTGGTAAATAAAATATTTATCCCGATTTCCAATTACAAACTTTCAACTTTTTTCTTATCGGAGTCTAGTCGCTCGTAAATATATCTAGGGGTCCGATTCTATATACTTAGAATTTCATTTCGATCGTAGGGCGTAGGCTATCGGAGCAAGAAGCATGAAATTATTGTTATCAGTTTTGTTATAACAATGAAAGGGTTAAAAATAGGGGATGAAAGTTTGTTCGCCGATCACTTGGCCATAATAATTATCTGGATCGATTTTGAAAAAATAATTGTTAAAGGCTTGTTTTAATAAATTGGTTCCTTGATATTTTGGTATAGAGCTAAATAATGGGATCCGCGCAAAAACGAAAGCTCTCCTCGAAGTTTTAGTGCACACATATATCTCATGGAGGACTTGACATTCTCAAAGAGGACTGAATACGAGTATTCAAAAAGCAAGATTGCAAGCTGTCTAATGGGTGTATTACTTACGCGATACATAGACAGAGACAGCCTACGTTCGAAGTTTCAAGTTTCGAGGTCTGAGAATCGAGCCCCAAGTGGAATTTATTCCACGCGTGCAGTGCGTGTGTGGAATAATAAATACACTTTTATGGCCGCATAAAAATTTCCATCAAATGTAATCTTTTCTCAATTTACTCGACGTAGGTAAGTGTTTGCCGTGAGAGCAGAACAACCAGTTGTTTTTTACCGAAACGAGGCGTGACGCGACGATGCAAATTAGGATCAGACAGCGTGCGGCGCGGCCGCATATACACGTATTCGTTTTCCTAATGTGGAATTACGATTTAGAATTCCGTAAGACTAGAGCAAACGTACATTTGTTAAATGCGTGAACGAGCTGGCTTACACACGTGCGGAATTCGTTACGTTCGGAAAAAGCGAACGTGTGCGTCGCGTCAGTTAATCCGTCTAAATAGTATTTTCTACTGATTCCATGCATTCGGATTTTCGAATACGGAATATGAACTCGGAAATCGAATACAGAAAACGCAACGCAGCGAGCCTTGACATTTCGGTTTCATTTGTCAAATTGCCGTTTTGTCTCAAATCGCTTATTTTTAGGCTCGATTTATAATATGCGAACGCGTGGTTTGACAGCTACACCGCGAGGTCACAAGCAATTATTATTGTATGTAAATTGTAAATGACAGAGCGACCGCGATAGTTACATACTATTGCTTGTGATTTCGCGGTGTAGCGACCAAACCGCGCGTTAGCGCCACCGGGTATTAATATATTATATTACACCGAGTATTAGCATCAAGCCCCGTACGAGCACCGGTGATCGCGACAACAATAGAATACAATAGCATTTCCAACAATCCGCTATCGAAGGATTAATTTATTTATTGAAGTGAAAACTTCTTTAGCGGCGTTGAGCACTTTTGTGGGATGGGTAAAAAAAAACTGTGAAACTCGCGTCAGATTCTCGTGTTGATCGAAAACCATAGAAAAACCGTAAGACGGATGGAGAGTAGTGTTTTGTGTCGAACTCGAACTCGAAAACTCGAAAACTCGAACTCGAAAACTGGAACTCGAACTCGAATTGTAAGGGTTTCAATTAATTAAAAAAATCGATTTTTAAAAATCGATTTTTAAAAAATCGATTTTCATAAAAAATGGGTTAAAAATTTAATCGATTGTAAGGGTTTAGATGAATTAAAAAAATCGATTTTTTAATAATCGATTTTCATAAAAAATGGGTTAAAAAATGCACAACGTTAATAATCAAGTTATCACTTCTGCCGGCACTCCCAGAATGCAGCCCGTCTTTTTAGGGTTCCGTAGCCAAAATGGCAAAAAACGGAACCCTTATAGATTCGTCATGTCTGTCTGTCTGTCTGTCTGTCTGTCTGTCTGTCCGTCCGTATGTCATAGCCACTTTTCTCCGAAACTATAAGAGCTATACTTTTGAAACTTGGTAAGTAGATGAAGTCTGTGAACCGCATTAAGATTTTGATACAAAAATGGAAAAATTATTAAAAATTTTAGGGGTCCCCATAGGTACAACTGAAACAAAAAAATATTTTTCATCTAGCCTATGCGTGTGGGGTATCTATGGATTGGTCTTCAAAAATAATATTGAGGTTTCTAATATCATTTTTTTTCTAACCTGAATAGTTTGCGAGAGAGACTCTTCCAAAGTGGCATAATGTGTGTCCTGTCCCCCCGTCCCCCCCCCCCCCCCTCTAACTTCTAAAGTAGGGGCATGATAATTCTAAAAAAAGTATATGATGTACATTACTATAAAACTACCAACGAAAATTGGTTTGAACGAGATCTAGCCAGTACTTTTTTTATTATAAGCCATAAATGATAAACCTTAATTAAACTTTCATTATATCAAAAATTAAATATTAAAATAAATCAAAAACCTTATACTTTCATAAAAATAATTCTTATTGCTGCTGCGGAACCCTTCATGGGCGAGACCAACTCGCACTTGGCCGGTTTTTTTTCTTATTACTAATCCAGCCTGAGATAATATGTTATACTGATATTAGTAAGGATAAACACGTAATATTCATACAAAGAAACAAAAAAAATATATAAAATCTCCTGAAATCGTTGACCAAATAGAAAATTCGATTTGAATAATTGAATTGTTTTTCATATCGCGGCCTAACGAGTAGTGAAAAATGTATTGAACATTTTAATGAAAGTGGGAAGTAGAGCAAAAAACAACAAAAATGCCAGCAGAAATGGAAAAGAAATGCATACATTTTACTCATTAAGGAGGGCAAGAGCGCTTTTCCGGTCATGCGAGTCGTCTGACGTCTCCCGCGTATTGTCCGCATGACAGGAAAATCTAAGAAATGATAGGATGGGGGCAACTTGAATGCGGACAAGCCGCGGGCTGATTCACGACTTCCTTTCGACTCTGATTCGAAAACTTTACGTGCTCTCATTGGTCAATGCCGAGCGCGGCGAGCGTTTATTTGATGTCGAGTAATTTTCGAATCCGAATCGAAATGCGTATTGTGAATTAGGGCCCATCCGCGCGCGTGCGATGATACGCGCATGACAGAAAAAGCTTTCGTAATGGTAAGGGATAATTCAGACTGCAAAGCGACGCGTAGATGCATTTCTATTGAATTTGCAGATTTGCATGACGTCTCACGCAATTGAAGTCTGTCCATTCAATACAAAAGAAATACGGTCTGAATTGACTCTGGCGAGGTGGACTTACCTTTTTCGCTGCAGGTCGGCACGCAGTCTCTCACTACAGTCAGCTCACTGACATATTTCTGAAACAAAAGACATTCATTGTTAAATATTCATCATAATGATTAATTGCGTTTTTTTTGTTTTCCATTGAACTTACAGCTACAGTGGTCCTGAGAGAAATAGTCGACAGGGATTGTCCTCTGATCGACTCTAGGATATAATAGAACTAAATATTTTTTCACAATGGAATACTTACTAACATAGTGTTACGAACACACAAGTTCAGCTAGCGCCATTTTATTTATTTGTCCGTTTGCTTTGTCAAAATTTAAAAATCTGAATTAATCGAGACAAAAAGGTGCAACTCGGCATAAAAATAAAACACAACATTAGATATCAAGCTGCGTCATGCTATACAAGGTGTCACAAAAAGCCTCTTTCAGAGCTGCTACTTTTACAGTAAACTCTAATTAAGGGACACATAACATGTACTTACAAACTACACACCCTAAACTCCTAACGTATTATCACTTCGTTTTGTTACACCCTGTATAATGTATATCGTCACGCCTTGCCTCGTCTCGTTTTGAAACTGTCCCTGAGCTATTAAAATACTTTCAAGGGTATAAATAGGCTTTAAATTAGCTTTTTTATAGGCTTTTTTCAAATTTAAATAGGCTTTATTGCATATCGAGTAGACAGCCCGTCACATGGCTTACCCCGGATTACCCCGGTGTCGCGTGCTAGTTCAGATTAGTCAGCTTATGATATTATAATAGTTTGTAACATTAGAGCCCTTCCACACGACGGTTTTTGACGTGACAACGTCTTATAATTCGATATGGGCTGCGCGCACAAAAAAACATGACGCAAAATGCGGCGTTACCTCGCTCTGAGGCGTTCCATTTAAGGCTATGTCGTTGTCTCTTTCAATTATCGTCAGTAAACCGACTTTACAGACAACCGAGTTCGAGTCGAGTTCAAGTCGAGTTCGAGTCGAGTTCCAGTCGAGATCGAGTCGAGTTCGAGTCGAGTTCGAGTCGAGTTCGAGTAGAGTTCGAGTCGAGTTCGAGTCGAGTTCGAGTCGAGTTCGAGTCGAGTTCGAGTCGAGTTCGAGTCGAGTTCGAGTTTGAGTTCGAGTTCGACACAAAACACTACTCTCCAACCGTCTTTTTTACGCTCGTTTGTATCGATACAAACGCAAGTTGAACGCTCAGCAAACGCAAGGAAGCCTAAAGTTTTAAACTGTATACCTGCCAAAACGTCGCGTTGCAGTCTGAATTAACCCTAAGGGTCAATTCAGACCACAACGCGACGTGTAGATGCACCTCTTTTGTATTAAAATTTACACTCAATTAATTTGAATGCTAATAAATTTTGTTCCCTAAGCGGAGGTTTTTATTAGCCTTTTGGTACCAGCTGCATACTGCAGTTCGTTAGGCACAACAACAAAACATCCTGTTTAAATTATACAGTATACACTCTGTATAAATTATGGTATTCTGATACATTTGAATACTTAATGGTATTTTCGTAAAATACTAGCTGTGTTTTTTATGTAATGTTTGTTTTGACGTGATAACGTCTTATAATTCGATATGGGCTGCGCGCCCGAAAAACATGACAGTTCATGCAGCGTTACCTCGCTGACAGCTCTGAGGCGCTGACAGCACTTTCAAGTCTCTCAACAACCGTAAGGCCCACCTGGGCCGCGCTCTTTGTTTCGATTATATTACGTATTTCGATGACTTAGAGAATACTTTTCTCTAAGTCATCGAAATACTCTGTGAGCTATTAGTATTATATCGGCTATTCAAAATTGTGCTCTATTTCCTACGTGTCAAGGTATGACTTGTGCTTTGTTCGAAGATTTTACTGGATTTCACGAATGTATGTAGCGTTTTATATTGCGAATAGTTTATTAATTTACTCAATATAAATATTTTATTTATAATGAGTAATTTATTCGTTTACTTCTTCTGAACAAGTTACTAATTATAGTATCGAAAGTTTATAATTGAGAAACTAATATCACATCGGACTAAATACTATATTATGATGGCTTGATAGATAGAAGACTTAACATATATTATAATGTAGGTCACACAGCCATAAAATATGGATTGTATGTAAGGATATTACATTAATTTTACAAAGAGGGTAGGCCGGGCGCCATTTTTTTTGCACATTGACCTGCCAACTTTTTGCATAGACTTTTCCCGGAACTGAGGGGTTAAGGCTATGACGTTTTCACGTTCAACTATCGTCAGTAAACCGACTTTACAGACAACCTATTTTTTTAAAAGAGAACAGAGATAAAGAAGAGAGAGGTTGTTCTTAAATCCTAGGAAGTTTTAGAAGTTCCGTTCATTGGAAGAGAGAGAGATAGTTTACCTATGGTGAACACACCCTAAAGAAATATCACTACGTTTTGTTACACAATACACACTGTATATCATATAACATATATCCTGTATATCATAATAATTATAATACACACTATAAGTAGAGGTATAATGGACTCCGGTAGTTAAATTATTTTGGAATCAAAGCAAACTTGAATCTCAATTGAACGTATTTCTAAGTACACCCCGTATACTATAATTTACTGACTATTATCACAGTATAAATACAGTAGACCATGTTCGATAGATACGTTTACGATTAGTGGAAAAAACAATGCAATATTACGTCGCAGCGTTCGCTAAAATTGTTTTGTGCAAGATTTTTATTTAAAATAAAACGCGGCCCGAATCGCGCACTTACACAATTATTATGTAGACAATGTAAGCGTGAGGTACGTATTTTTGTTCCGCGATTTTGATTGTAACTACACAATAGGTAAATGTACTATTTTTTTTTAATAAAAATTGGGACCGTCTATGGGCTGTTCGCCCATATTATTTTTTTTGTTTTTATTCTATAGATTTTTCGCACCAAGGATAATTGAATATTTATTAAGTAATTTTTATTAATTGTATTCCATCACGCCATGGACATGTTTTTTTAAATAATAGAATAGATTATAATTTATACTTACATATAATAAATAAATAAATATTTATTGTTTTATAAATTACATAATTATAATGTTAGTATTTTGAACGGTGTGGTCCCAGTGTGGCGGCCAGTAGATCCGACATTTTCCGATTTCCTTAGATATTATGCTGCTCCACTGAGATATACATTACCTCCGAGATATACATTAACTATTTGAAACCCGAAAAACAATACCAATAAATCAATAATCTTCTAAAACAACGTAAGCAAAAAAAACTTTGTGTTGCACACTTTTGATTTAGAGAACTCACCAAAGTTACACTACCGTGTTTGTACTGTGATAATGGAACCACTAAATAGGAATTCAAGATTGTGCGGCGCGGGTTTACTTAACAGCTCCACGCTAACGATCTGCTGTTTGAACTATACAGGCTGTAACTATTGATGAATATATTAACGTTTATACTTAATATTCATGAATGTTTACTATTCAGTAATGATTAGAAATTACATAATAAAACAGATACATACAGTACACACAACATTAATGTTAGATACAAAATAAAAAATTAAAAACAGAGAAGCACGCGCACGCCGCACAGCTTACAAAAAAATCGTGGTCACAACTTTTGGCCCAAATTTTTTCCGCCTAGCCCCCTTTCACAGCGCGCGATAAGGAACTTCGTTCCAATACGAATATTGACAATAATCTAAATATAGCAATTAGCATTCTGTCTTTATGTCAATATAGTTAGGTACAAATTCATGATATTTTTGCAAAAACTAATAATAGCCTAGGCTCTGTGTTTTTCAACCTGTGGGTTCGGTCGGTCGCATAAGAAAGGTTGAAAAGCACAGGTCGCAATCCCTTGAGGCAGAAATCAAAAGTAAAGCCACCTTTCAGACATGTCTCTTTATTCTTAGTTTCGGTATAAATTGACGCTTAGTAACTCCCACAAGTAACATAATTTAAAATTAACTTTGACAATAAAAATTTAACTCGTTTTAGCCGAGACAAAGCTGCGTTTATTATTTCGGCTAATTTCGTTTTAGCTATTGCCACTTTCCGGAATCAACCAAGAAGCTTTTCGGTGTAGCTCTTTTGTATAATTAGTCGCAAGATGTTGTCTGAAATCTTCCCTTGTTATACTCAGACATATTTTATAGTTATGCTTATTTATAGTTATAGTTATTTATTGTATAACTACTACATAGAATTTCGCATAACTATATAAATTACTTATTGAGATATAAATCCAATTTTGCATCACCCTTTAAGTAATGTGATGACGTGGATTCCTGTTAGCGCGTCACACACCCTTAGCGACTAAAAACACTCCAACACCCTGTATTCATCATCATCTACATGCTTTGATTCGGCTTCTTGTCGGCTTGAATTAATTCAATGAAATAATGATAGGCACTTGAAATACTCACAATTAAACTCTTAATTATATTTGTACTTAAATTGTATATTAATTAAAATAAGATAAAAAATTAAGGCTCTATAACCGTACAGAACCCTTCATGCGCGAGTCTGACTCGCACTTGGCCGATTTTTATGATTTTGCACTATTTCAATCAAAATATAAATATTCCTATTATTCTATTTTTCTTCAACACGAAATCAGTCACCGATTATTATAATATTATTATCTTACATATTCGGGTAACCCATAATATTATTGTTGGATTAAACTTACAATAATATGTAGGTTACTGCCTATCTAAATCGCCTTAGGGCTTATCACAACGCCCTTAACATGCCAGCGATTATACAATCTTTGACATTTACCATACTTGACGTCATACGCCAACCTAGGAACATAACCCATATACAGTACCCGGCAATAAATATTGCACATCGACCTTTGGAAAGAGACATTCGGCTAATTTCGGTTTCATAGAGCGTTATCTTTGTAGCACACACCTATTTGACATTATGTCAGTCGTTGTTCAAATTCAACAGAGTGCAGTCGCGTCCAGTTCAGAATATATATCTAGAGTTGTTAACACCCCTAAATTTGCTACAGCTGTAATTTTCCAAACGAATTTTAAATACGTAAACATAATTTGAACACCCTTTTTTATTTTATTTTACCCGAACCTAAAGCCATAACTTATAGAAAATTTGGTGTATTTTATACAAAGAATAATAAAATTGTCAAAAGAAGCAAACCATAATTGTTTTAACAGCTCCTAATTTATACCGGACTTTTTCTATTTCGTGCGTAAGAGATAACGCTCTACAAAACCGAAATTAGCCGACTGTCACTTTCCAAAGATCGATGTGCAATATTTACCGCCGGGTACTGTATTATGAGGTATATTCATAGAATTATAACTTTTAGAAAAGGCATTCCATACAATCGTCAGCGCGAAAATGTGTCACCCTCGAAATGAGTGAGCTCACTCATCTCATCTGAGAGCAGTGTGCCATAGGACGCGGTGACAGTCAGACGTGTTTAATGCATTGATTACGTAAAATATGCATTGAAAGCGTAAAATGAGTGAAAGAGAAAGTAGTATATGCTATTAATGTAAGACAAAAAGAACAATATTTTCTCGATACACATTTTGCATGCAAAAACATTGCTACAGTTTTAATGGCGTATGCCTTATCCAAGTATTGACATCGTTGGGTATATATTTTATGTGAGGGTTACTCAGAAACGAAACTAAATGAAGCGCACTCAGACCGCAACGTGACTCGTAGCTGCCGTGAGGTCTAACACTATTTTGACGATTTTCAAATTGTTAACCCAATACGCATCCCAAATTGTGCTATCAGAGAAGTTAATGCCCTATAGACCCGAAAATTAGCAGGTCGATGTCCGTCAGTACGTATACCGACGTAAAGGACATTAAAATAAGATTCATGTCAGCGCGCCTTGTACAGTGGCGGTTACGACGCTCGCCGCGTACTTGATAGGGCGAAATAGGAGAAAAAAACCTTTTTTCTTTGATAATTAAACCAAAATGCAAAATGTAACCACAAATTATTCTTCTTTAAGTTATGAGCTTTTCGTAGATAAGATTTTTGAAAGTAAAACTATCATAAGCTTCATGAAAAATAAGAAAAATATCACAAAATATTCGAATTTAGCCTAATCTTCGGAGTTATTTTTGATCCGGTGAAGTTTTCAATATTATGTTTCAAGCCACAAATTGTCAAAGTACATTAAGTAAACAACAATGTGTATTTTTTTTGGCTTTTAAAAGTCACTATTTGTTTGTTTATTATTGATTCAAAGTCGTGTAAAATTTTGTCTATAGGGCCTTAATTTATAGGCAGATTGCAGACCTACGTAATTTGGTCGGGTTATGTCAAACCCAGACGACAGTTGACGACTCAGGGTTATTCAGACCGCCACGCGACGCGTACATATGCATTTCTAAATTTGTATTGAATTGACAGCCTTGCATGACATTTCACGCAATGGAAGTCTGTCAAATCCATACAAACTTAGAAATGCACCTACGCATCGCATTGCGGTCTTAATTGACCCTTAAATTGGATTGTCATACTCAACGATGGACAGCGGTAAACGCCGCTAAAGTTTGCATTTCAAAAAGCATTTTAGCTATGACAGCAGCAAAAGCATCCCGGATAAGCCATAATTCGTTATCGCTTGATATCGCTCATTTCAGGAAGCTGGCCGTCAAACGCCAACTAATCAGCTGAATTATTCAAATGGATGCATACGCGGCCAAGTTGACAGATATAGAAAACACTGCAACACTTTTTAACCGAGTTCTAAAAAAGGAGGAGGTTGCACGACCCACTGCAACACATTTTTTAAACTGACTTTTAAACTGACTATATATATCGTCGAATGATCGGGGTTTCAAAGCAATCAGGGTAATTTTGTGGTCATTTAGCAAAATGAAAATTGGCATTTTTTTATAAATATTTTCGCTGAACGACGCGACTTATTTTTCCATTACTTATTTGGAGCACGAATAACACTTCAGCGATTATTCCATTAGCTCGTATTGTTTACTATGGCGCATCAGCAATTTTTGCTTTCTCTAAAAAGTTAAGCTATGGCGGTTAAGCGAAAAGGTCCTGTAGTCATTTCAATAAAGATATTGTTAAGTCAAAAGTGTCTACTGATAAGAGAAAAATGCTGCGTTTTAATCATTTTACCTATTTTTTTATAGTTTCTGTGATGCCAGATATTTTAATCGAATAAAGATTGTTTAATCAAAGTGACAATAGCGAAAATAATGCTAAATTCAAGACTTTATAAATGGACTTCAGACATTGATTACTGTATCATCCAAGTAACAAAGTTCTCATATAGTGCACAGTTTATAGGCTTGCAGCACTTGTAACTCTTTCTTAATGGTTCCAGGTTTTACTACTAAGCTTATAACAGGTTACACGCAGTTTGTTTGGGTTTGTAGTAGACCTGTTCTAGAACGATATTATAGGCGCAGTAAAGGCTAAGATGGCCTATACAAGTGTTTCACCGGTGTAAATATAGGTACTTGAGAAGATTTGCTCCAATCAGTTGCACTTGTAATAGACTAATACTTGCGCGTTTGCCGTTCAAACATGTATGCACGTACACATGCGAAATACTTACTTGTCAATACATATCATTTAATATAGATTAACTTACCTTTCATTTTTTTTCATCAACCTCACAATACAATTCACAAATGTTTAAAGTAAGTAGCTAGTGATAGAAGCATGGAGTACGTAAGGCCTGCCTGGTTCTATTAAATGCTCAGTGAATTTTACGGGAGCAAATACCGTCGGTGGCCAAATTATTATACTCACTTGAAAAACAATACGTTTTTGTGCCTCATAAGGAAAAATTTTTAGCTTTAAAGAAGTTAATATTTTTTTTAGCCTTCTGGTAAGGTGCAGAGTCCTGCATGCAGGACTCTGCACCTTACCAGAAGGTGCAGGTCCCGTCTGGCTGCTATTCAACCATCTGGGGATGGAGATGACTTTGTAAAACTAGCAGATATTGGTTTTAACGCATGGTTCCTTCAACCACGTGTAGTAGACCATTCCCATTTGAGCTAATTTCGTCCCATGTCGTAACCGATGAAGGAGGTTTCACTCGTTCGTTAACACAGTTTTTATAAAAAAAATTCATGTCGCCTTCGGTGAACAAACTAGGGATTGTCCTGGAGGATCTGAATCAATTGGGTCATATTAAGGTCACGCCTTTTTCTTCATAATTAAAAAAAATAAATTAAAATAACTTATTTTCCTCCTTTCAGTATTCCTCAGGTCAGTGTTTTTACATTGTAGCAAACGCCAATCACTTAGCATGCATGCAACTGGGGTAAACTTAGGTTTCTCGAAGGACGAAAACAACTGAAATTCAGTTTCTTCAGTTTCGCCTTAGCATTCTGTTGGATAAAGCTACGACAGCATCATCTAACAAAACTTTTATGACTTTCAGGGGTTTTCTTCTGTTCTCAATATAATAAAACGCCTTGTTTCCTCTTATATGCAAGCAGTTGAAAGACGTTTTCTACCACATTTATCAACTCGCTATGGGGACAAAGATTTTTTTAGGTTTATCACTTTTTTATATTTCAAAGTGTAGACTGGGAAACGCCTACTAATCTCGCAATTTCTCTCCGGGTATGATTGATATGACACGAAGGTGTCTAAATTTTAGATTTATTTCTAGCTGAAATATCTAAATTCTTTCCCATGGCTACATCTTTCATTATTTTAACTTTAAATTACATTATCACAAAAAATAACCAAGAAACACTAGAATCATGTGTTAATACCTATTATTTATACATTATAATAAAATAGATAAGACTTAAGTGTTGCTTTTTATAACACGTTTCACGCAAAAAACATTTTTAGCGCCTGTGTCTAACTCCCTATTGCACGCACTTCGCACAGGAAAATATGGAAATAGTGACTGTCGTACTAAATGGTGTTATTATTACAAGATTATTATTGAATAATAAATGTTACTGACTCACAAAATGTAGAAGACAGCCTAAAGTAACAAAAAATAAAAGAAAAAACTCAAACTAACAACACAAAATGGCTGAACAATCAACCAATACAAATCTATGTAAAAATCTCACACTGAGTTTATTAATTTGGCCACCCACTGTAGTTCTGCGTAGTCCAACAATAAGTGTATTATTGGTCTAAGTATTGCTAGGCAAGTCTACTATAATGAGTGTATTATTAGCAAAAGTATGCGTATAAAATGGGCCCTTTTCCGTGGTTATAAACGTTTACTAGCCTCTTATAGTCCTAGCCCATGAACAACATGATTCTTAAGACTTTATTTCTGTGTTTACTATGTCTTATCGTTTTCATACATTTGACGGCATCTCTCATCACAACAAAAAAGTATCTGAAAGTAAATTTCAGCTTAAAGAAAACAAGAAATCATCGAAACCTCATTTCAAATTAAACAATTCCTACAAAAAATTAAGGAAATACTGATTCTTAGTTGATAGTAGTAGTTGTTGTTATTATTATAATACTAGCTGTCCCGGCAAACGTTGCTTTGCCACAATACATAAAGTATTTCGCCCATATTATTTTATTGAAGTGACTAAATAAGTGTGTCGCCATGGCAACGTCGATCGCTAAACAATGGTCTTATTTATTCAACAAAAGCACTTTTCAATATATAAAGTTCCCAGTAGCCGATTCTCAGACATACTGAATATACATATAAAATTTGTTAAAAATCAGTAAAGCCGTTTCGGAGGAGTTCGTGGACTAACATTGTGACACGAGAATTTTATATATAACATAACCGACATATTTTAATTTACACTGTATTACTGTTTATTTAAATTAACACCTAATTGTATTAATGTAGTCTGCAGTAGGTTGCTATAATTAATATTTATTCAACAAATGCACTTATCAATATATAAAGTGCCTAGTAGCTGATTCTCAGACCTAGTGAATATGCATATAAAATTTGGTAAAAATCGGTAAAGCCATTTCGGAGGAGTTCGTGGACTAACATTGTGACACGAGAATTTTATATATAAGAAATTCTCGTGTCACAATGTTAGTCCCAGAACTCCTCCGAAACGGCTTTACTGATTTTTACCAAATTGGTAAAAATCAGTAAAGCAGTTTCGGAGGAGTTCGCGGACTAATATTGTGACACGAGAATTTTATATATAAGAATAATCCGAATTAAAATAATATAGAGATTATTAGTTAGAGCTTGTTTAATTTGAAATGACGCGCCCCACCACTTCAAAGTTGATATAAGGGAAAGGCGCTAATGGTAGACACTGAACTAATAGAAGACACTTACGACAAAAATGCCATAAAAATAAGAATTATTCTAATTATTTCTCAACACTGTAAATTTTATAAGCTTCTTATGCTATCTGTTGATGTGAAAAAATATATTAGGGATGCCTTCGGGAACAAAATTTTAAAATGGGATCAGTTTTCGTAAATGATGTGACCGCGTCAACACGCACCCGGCAATTTCTTAGCAAATAGGTTAAGGAAGGCGAAATTTTGCACGTAAGTTTTGAATACATTTATTAGATTTTTTGTAATTTCTATTGACTTCATTGGATTAATGGTCATGTTGTTTACACTAATTAATGTTTATTTATGATCTTTTATCCATTTTCCCTAACAATATAAAGGGTGTCTACTATTGGTTCTTGAAAATGTAAAAAAACCTAATAGATGACATGGATCTCATCTTTTAGTTTTTCAATACATACTAAAGTTATTTTGTACTTTATTCTACTGCAAATATCATCACTATTCTCTAAAAATATAATTCTATTAACAAACTAAGAACTTAGAACTACTGTACCTAAAAATGGACATGGTGTCTAATATTAGACCTTGCACTGATCTAAAAATCGATGCTTTAGTTTTGTAGCAGTAAAAAGAAGAAAAAGGAGAACTGAGAACAAAAAGAAGAAAAAAGAAGAGGCAAAAGAAGCATGGAGACTTAAGACTAAAAATAAATTTGCTGGGAAAAAAATATGAAAAATAAAAATAAAAGGAAAGATAGTTTCAGCATGGAAGAAGAATGAATAGAATCTGGAGACAACGTGGATAATATTTCTGATGCATGTAGTTACTATGATGAAGTAAATGAAATCTTTTGAAAAACGGCAAATAAAGGCCTAATAATATGAAAAATGTAAAATGTAATTTAATGTTCTATGTCAACTATTAGTTCATATTGGTGTCTACTATTAGTGATGTTCGTTTATTGTGATGTCATCTATTAGTACTTATGACTAAGTTTACAAAAAGACCAATAATATATTTTTTTATTGATTTGTCAGAGAATAATTATGATAGTTTTATTTTGTAAGAGTTACTGAAGACATGGAAGAAGTTATCAATCCTTTATTTTCATAAATTATATATTTTATAACATTCGAATGTTTCATGTTTCCTTATAGTGTCTGCCATTAGGTCTTCTCCCTTAAATGAAACATTTTTGTACTGTGAATACGAGGGAGGGGCGCGTCATTTCAAGTTAGACAAGCTCTACTATCAATCAAGTAATTTATAGATAATCTTATTTAATATTTTCCCAGTTGAATACCAATATTTCGACGGTTGCTCAGAACGAGCAAGAGCATCCGCAAAAATTTGTTTTGAAGAATCAGTTTTGGAGGTACCATATTTACAACAATAACTTTCGTCTTATTTGTAAGGAGCGTGCAAGCGATAGCGCGATCTAGACGACGCTTAGCGACATCTATGTTTCCGTCTGATAACTAAAGGTAGTAAACCAAACATTGTCTTTTATTATAATATTACAATGTGTCTCGACACCGGTGTCCGATTCTTTATGTCATGGATGTGTTGCATACTTCATCGACAATATGGCTCTCAAATTTTTTCTCTCTCACGGTTGTAAAATGGTAGCTATTTTAGTTTTTTCGGGCTTTCACACTAATCTGACCAATACTTCTCATGTAAATACCCTTTGAAGATAAAAAAGGTCTCATTTGATAGCTAAACTTGTGTACTACGCTCACATAGGCAAAACGTTATGAATTTCGTGGAATTTAACAAGGAAAAGCCAAAGTTTAATGAAAAAAATGGTGTATTTTTTAATAAATGGCTTTTTGTGGAAAATCTAGCACATTAGACTTATTATTATTATTGTTATTATTATTATTATTATTATTATTTTTATGCTATTTCGATTTTCTCGGTTTTCACCGGTAAACTGATATGTACGAGCCGAAGCCAAGTACACACCAGGTAAGTAATTAATGTTTTAACTATTAGTATGTGTGGAAGGAGTCTCAAAAGAATGACGATTGGTGTGATCGGTTTCTTACATGAATGACGTGTGAGTATGTGGATTTGATTGGGATGTATGTAAAGTATTAGCATCATCATCAGTCTGTAAAAAAATTCTTACAATACGGCAAGTATTTAGAATTACTGCTTTTTGCAATAAATATATTAAGTTTGGGGGTAGTTGGAGGGTTTTTAAAGATTTATGTAGTTGTTTCGGGATGACACCTGTGGTTGATAAGACTATGGGTACTATGGTTACTTTTTGCAGGTTCCACAGGCGGGCTATTTCATCCTTGAGTTCTATATATTTAGTAAGTTTCTCGGTTATTGTACTTTGTAAATTGTGTGTGTTCGGTACGGCTATATCGATCAGGTATGCAGTTTTGTCAGTTTTATCTACTAGCGTTATGTCAGGTCTATTGTAGTGTGTAGTTCTGTCAGTCAATATGGTTCGGTCTATTATTATTAAACTGGTGCTTTTTTATTTTAAAACTAGCTGTCCCGGCAAACGTTGTTTTGCCATTTAAAGTATTTCTACTTCATCACTTGATACAAAATCTTACCCCCTCTTATGTCCCCTAAGAGGAGTGGGGGGAAAATTTTATACACCTGATGTTAAGTTGGAAAACACAGTTAATAATATGAAGTAAGTCCAAAGAAAAAAAAATAATACAAAATCTGACCCCCTCTTTGGGGGGGAGGGGGGAAAAATTTTATACACCAGATTTTGAGTTGGAAGAAGACAAATATATCTGCGAAAACCGTATGCAAATCGGATCAGTAGTTTTCGTGTTAAAGCAAAAGTCTTATACAAAATCTGACCCCCTCTTTCGTCCCTTTAGAGGGGTGGGAGGAAAATTTTTTATACACCAGATATTAAGTTGGAAGAAGACAAATATATCTGCGAAAACCGCATTCAAATCGGATCAGTAGTTTTCGTGTGATGGTGGAACAAACATACAGACAGACAGACAGACAGACAAAAAAACTAACCACATTTTTGGCTTCTATAGCGGTGTAGTAACACCCCCCGCTTAATGACTTCTTAAGTTTTCGCGAGTATCCCTCATGATATTATAAGTTTAAACACTTGTTTCGGCTGCCTTACAGCTGCCGTGGTCACGGGCGGACTGAGGTGACAGGTGTCCAATCTCTTGAAGTTATTCAACTACCCTACGATTCTTCATTTTTGTTAGCGTTCCGATCTACGCAGAACGAACTCACAGTGTCTTGAAGCCGAGGTGTCATGGATTTGTGCTTGAGTTTGTTTATTACTGGATCCCAACTAGATGGCAGCACCCAACCATCTTCACGGTTAAAATTAGTGTGTTTTTTAATTTCTATACCCCCCGCTTATTATTTTTTGAATATATTTAATGTACAGAATTTTCATTTCTACAGTTTTATTATATGTATAGATACAGAAGAGGTTTTCATGCTAAATAAATTCCTCTACTTCTATTCTCTAAGTCAGATAGTTTAGAAGTTATAACGATTTTCTTATGAAGTACTTATTGGTCAAATTTGTACCTATGAGAGACAGAGAAAAAAAAATTCGGGAAATAAATAATATTATTAATTGATCGCGAATTTGTCAATAAAACATGCCGTACATCATAATATTAAAGGATCGGACACCGGTGTCGAGTCGAGACACATTGTATATCCTAACTTCTACAAGGTTTATTTACTGTCTTATTGTGATCTTAAGGGTTCCTTTCCCAAAGGGTAAAACGGTACCTACTCTCTTATTAAGAATCCGTTGTCTATCCGTCTGTCCGTCCATCTGTCACCAGGCCGGCAAGTCACCTGCAGCTCTTATAAGTTATTATTATTATATACTTACATAAATATAATAAAATCGTAGAGGTAAAATTTTTGTACATTGAAAATAAACTTGAAAAAACGAGTCAGGGGCATGTTAGAAGAGTAGTAGAAAACATTTTAACTGTTTTTGAAATTTTTGTTTCTCTGTCTGTTTGTCTGTTTGTACAGGCTAATCTCTGAATCCGCTGGACCGATTTCAATGAAATTGGGCATGTTGATACCTTAAATCCCTGGTCAACATCTTAGATACTTTTTTTTAACCGACTTCCAAAAAGGAGGAGTTAATGTTTACTTTGCTGTTTGTCGTCAGATTATAATTTTTTTTTTGTTGTATAATTATGTCGTAGGATTATTTGATAAATCGAATTTACGCGAAAGTTCTAGGGATTTTTCGAAAACACGGATAATTAGAATATAATGGTGATTACATTTTTCAATTATCCTAAAAAAATTGTTTTATTGGGGATACGCGAGTTGCCTTGGTAACATTGCACATTCTTAACGCTGATTGGCTTGATTTTTGCTTACTGGTCAACTCTTATTCTGATTGGTTACTATCTTTTCCTATGTATCTTTGAGGTAATACACCATCTTCTATACTTATTATAAAACAAAGTCACTTTTTTCCCTCATGTCCCTTTGAAATCATCTTTAAAACTACGCAACGAATTTTCATGATTCTTTCAATGTTAGATAGCCCATTTATCGAGGAAGGTTGTAGGCTATATTTTATCACGCTAAGATTAATAGAAGCGAAGAAATTGAGGAAAACGTGGAAAAAACAGGGAAAATTATTTGAAAGGGCTAACTTGAACGCGCTAATCTCAGGAACTATTGGTCCGATAAAAAAAAATATTTCAGTGCTAGATAGCTCATTTATTGAGGAAGGCTATAGGCTATATTTTATCACGCTAAGACTAATAGGAGAATGTGGAAAAAACGGGGGAAATTATATTTTGAAAAGGTTTATCTCGCGAACTACTGGAGCAATTTTTATGTTATTTGGCACAGATAAGAAGTAGACTACATGAAGTATCGTGATAGGCTATCGATTTTAATCATTTTGTCAGTGGATATATATTTTATACCCCAGTATAACTCTAGTAGAATTATAAAGGACATAACCTCAGAATTAGTTTCTGGTTCTGTTAAACTTTCAGCATAATTTCATATGTATCAGTCATTTTGTATTTACAGACACACTTTTAGATAACTTTTCGCACTAATTTTCAAGTCCAACTGCAATTTTAAACACGTTAAATATCAAAAACTGCTAAAGCGCATCACATACGGTGAAGATACTATAATATTTTATCTTAAGATACCCAAATATAAAATATTATAGTATCTTAAGCTATCACACACGGCTAATAATATTATTAAAAATCTGTTCATTTCCTTACGAGTATGCGTTGGTGCCACACGTATTCCTTGTTAGAGTTCTATATACAGGGTGATTGACTATGAGTGATAACTGATACTGCCTTACTTCTTGATTTGTTAGACAGCTCCTCAGACGATAATTCTGATATAGAATGTGAAATACAGATTTCAGTAGCACATTCCAAAAGGAGAAACATCTGCTAAGTGCGAGTCGGACTCGCGCACGAAGGGTTCCGTACCGTTATTGAACGAAAGTTGGCAAAACATGAGTTTTTTTGTATGGGAGCCCCCCTTAAATATTTATTTTATTTTTATTTTATCTTATATCTTTAAACGAGCAATTCTTGTATATAATTGGAATCTCGGAATCGGCTCCAACGATTTTCATGAAATTTAGTATATAGGGGGATTCGGGGGCGATAAATCGATCTAGCTAGGAATCATTTTTAGAAAATGTCATTTTATTCGTGTTTTATCGAATACCGAGCAAGGCTCGGTCAAATCGCTAGTTATTAATTATATAGACGACGCTTAGCGACATCTATGTTTCCGTCTGATAACTAAAGGTAGTAAACCAAACATTGTCTTTTATTATAATACTAGCTGACCCGACAGACTTCGTCCTGTCAAAAAGATTTGTAATGTGGCAGTTTTTGTGCCTACGTATTTTAAAAAATTCTCCTGATCAGAACCGTCACCCTGGTGATAGGGCGTTGTGAAAAAAAAAAAAATTAAATAAAACATATATAAGGATTTAAAAGTTAGTAATCGCTTTATTGTTAATCATGTGAATCATAATTATTATTATTATCATTGTAGTGCTTTGTGGTATACGATGTTTTTTGTTTGATTACCTGGCGCATAGATAAACAAATCTGATGGTTTTCCAACACGGGAACAGGCAACATACAATTGACCATGTGAGAAACATGGGTTTTCTAGATTAATACCACAAACACTTAATGATTGCCCCTGGGACTTGTCTATAGTCATAACTCATAGCAAAAGCAAGCCGCACTGGAAACTGTAGTCGTTTAAACTCAAATGGCACATCAGTCGGAATCATTGGGATGCGCGGTATGAGAACATTTTCTCCTTTATACTTTCCTTTGAGTATAGTTGCTTCTATCACATTGTTTAGTAATTTTTTTATCGCTAACCGTGTACCGTTGCAAAGACGCGGTTGGTTGATATTTCGCAACATTATAATCACCGATCCAACCTTTAATTGAAGATTGTGAGGTGGCAATCCTGGCAAATCCAGCGAGTTTAAAAATTCCGGTGAATAGTTGACTACATCATCTTGATTAGTAGCCGAATCAACTGATTTATGTATCCTCAATTGGCCTGTAATATGTTCTTGAATTTTGAAATTTAATTCATTTACATCTATGTTTTTTGCAGCCAGTATAGCTCGTTCGCTCAACCAATCATGGTTTCTGTAATTTTGAGAAACATCTGGAAACACCTTCTGAATAAGTTCATCTTTTGATCGAGTTAACTGACAAAAACTTTGAGGAAAGTTAATGCAGCCAGTCAACATGTCTATAGGAAATTTGCCATTACCAATGTCAATGAGTTGTTTAGAGAATATGTTTCCAGATTGGTCATTTTGCAACTCGACACGCATATTCTTGCTTAAATGAAGTACTTTGACATGTTTCCACAAATTGGAGGACTTTAGACATGCATTGAGTTCATCAGCTGGCGTTGATCGTGGAATCACTGGCAATGTTTGACGAAAATCTCCTGCTAATAAAATCATTGCACCACCAAATCGGTTATTATTGCTCCGTAGATCTTTTAAGGTTCTGTCTAAAGCCTCCAAAGATTTTTTATGTGCCATCGTGCATTCATCCCAAACAATCAATTTACATTGCTGCAAAACCTTTGCCATTGCAGAGTTATATCTCGCGTGCCGAAACTAATACAAAACAAAATAAACGCGAGTTTCGGAACGCGACATGAAACTCCTCCAACTATGTATTCTGTGCTCCAACGCACACACGCACATTGTTTTGATAGATATGATCTTTGACGTTAGGAACACACCTACATTGCTTAGACGACAGTGAGTACTTGTAATTTAATATGAACTTTATACCATAGCAATAAAGCTCAAATTGACTACGTTTTAGTTACAAATCATTTGTATGGGAAAAAGAAAAGGGCTATTTTTAGGGTTTTTCCAGCAATATTTCTAATTTTTCTCGCCGTAAAAACCATCCTTGAACTTCAACGAACATTTAAAAAAAAGATTTGGCCAAATTGGTCCAGGCGTTGTTGAGTTATGCGCTTACCAACACATTTTGCGATTCATTTTTATATTATAGATTTTTTTTCATTCATTAGAAAGTGATAGGTACGTAAAATTAAATGAATATTCTGTCCATACTTTCATACTTCCACACTTACTATAATTACTTTACTTATTACTTACTAAGTTACTAATATTATAAATGCAAAATGTGTCTGTCTGTCTGTTACCTCTTCACGCTTAAACCGCTGAACCGATTTTGCTAAAATTTGGCATGGAGATACCTTGAGTCCCGGGAAAGGAGTTGCGGGCGTCCTCTAGTCTATACAAATAACATAAAAAATAGAGGAAACCTTTGTATCTTTGTATCTGTATTTTTGTAACGAATAAACTAAAAAACTACAAAACCGACTTTAAAGTTACATATTTCACCATTAGATTGCTACATTATCCCTGAGTAACAAATACTACTTTTTACCGCCAGAAAATAGCTTTTCCTTAGGAAAAAATTATTTTTTTCGGGTGACGCAGCGACAGATGGTTAGTTTTTTAATAAATCACTTAAAAATAGTTAACTAAATATCTTAACCCATTTACCGCCGCTGTACTCAATTGGGTACACCTACAAAATTAAGGATAGTTCAAAATTTTGTGGTATCACATCGCAGTTTTTTTTATTTTATATATTTAATTAAAGATAAAGCTTTAACTTTTTTTTAGCAAATTTATACTGGAAACCAATATTTTTAGTCATAAGGTAGGTTTGAAACTAACAGTTTTGCGACCTGCAGAGGTAAGCTCATAAATTCTCTCTTTATTTTAATCGCATTATATTCAACCACTTTATGTGTTTGTTTTTTTAATTCAATACATTATTATCTATATAATAAATAACAAGTTAGTGGTAGATTATTGAAATAGACGGAAAAATTGTGATTCAAACACTACTGTACCTAGTTGAGTACAATGGCCGAATCCACTAGCAAAATTTTCCTTTTTTTAGAATTTTTAAATATTGAGTTTGATTAATTTTAACATCTTATATCGTTATGAATACTAAGGAAAACCTATTTGGTGCTCCTTTTGTAAAAAAAAAATCATATACATTCAGAAAACTCATAACGTCATAGTGAAAATGTCCGTTCTCTTATACATTTCTGTATCCTGAAATTACAGACGTTGTAGATAGAAAAATGCAGGTAAAATAGCAGCTGAAAGATTCGACAGCAGCTAAACCTTGTAAGAGGATTCTATCTTGTCAGTAAAAATGAAGCTAGTATCAACTAGAATAGATATTATAATATCTACAAAATTGTCATTTGCAAAGTGTTATGGTAACATAGGCTAATATAGACACTCCTTAGTAAGTAAGAAATATGACTCCTGAAATCACCCTGTATACTTTTTACTTCTTATACCTATTAGTAAATATCAAGAACGAAAGTTTACTAGCTTCAGCTACAGATACCACTACTAATTATGAGAAAAGACGGCACGCAAATCACCTCTTTGGGTAAAGATGATGATGGATTTTATTTACTTATTTGAATTATGTTTTTTCTTTTGTGATTGGTAATTATTAGCGTTTGCATTGACCACTTATGACTCTTGATGATAGCATGGTTTATATTCTCTTTCGACGAAACATCGTAACATTTTACTTGTGTCAGAAAATATAATGAAAAACGAGGTTATCCCCCTCGTCAGTCTCTAGTTTACCTCAAAATAGTATCGATCACTACCCCAAAAATGTTTCTAAATAGTGTCAAAATGTAAAACATCATGCAGGAGTTCGTTGTCAGTGAAAAAAATGTAATAAAAAAGTTTGTATCAAAAAAGTTAGTTCTAAACCTTATTACACCTAAGTACCACATAACACACCGTTGTACCTATCTGTGTACACCCCCCTAAAGGGGAGGATTTTATTTTTTTTTTAATTATTCTTTAATTTTTCATTTATTTAACATATAAACTGCAGATAAATTCAAGTTTTGTTATAAAAACACTATTGGTTTCATTTTGGCAGTTAATGGGTATGATTATATGTAATATGATAGATAAAAAAATTATATATTTTTATTAACTAAGCATAAAGGTTTTCTAAACTATTACAACTGGAGCCTTATCGCAAGCTTTGTTTCAGAAGGTACCACTCTTACAATGATAACAAAGACAAACCTTAGGTAAAATTATAAATAAACATGTTTTACAAAATTTTTATTTGATTTGATTGAATTATGCAGTCAACTCTTCCCTTTTTTCTCTTCTATTCTCAAAAATTTCTTTGACTAAAAAGTATGACTTAATAAATTACATTATAAGGTATAACCACCTGTTTTTTTTTACTTTCTGAAAAAATAGTTACCAAAGGACAGAGTCATGTACCAAAAGAAAATACTATAGCTGCCTATGAAGAGTCAAATGACGAGATTTGTGGTAATGCTAAAATATTGTCACCGGAAACATCTGCGAATCAATAATCTACCCCTTCAAAACCATCGTCACTTAAGCATATTACGAAAAGCACTGTTAACGAATCAGTGATGACGACAAGACTAAAACAGGAAATTATACGTCAAAAATTTCATTTGTTTTCAGTCGCTAAGAAAAGAAAGACTTATTTAATATTACAAATTCATTACTAAAAATACAAACTAAAATAAAATATACAAATATATACGGTTATTTAACTGAATTGCTTGTACTTTAGTATTCGATTACTACATTTTAAAATATCTTAAACACTTTAGCTAATTTGACCAGGTCATGTTCGTTCATTTTGGACGTAGAATAAAATACCAGCTGATAAGAGACAATAATGGGTGGAAAGCAAAAGTCACTGTTAAGAAATATATAAAGTGATGGTAGTTCAGCAAAATTGAACTTTTCTTTTTTGGAGGTTAGCGACTTTTCCGGGCTCTAAATTTTTAAAGTTAGTACTGATATTCGCTGAAGCACCACTTATCTTCTAGGTATTAGCATCAAAAAATGATAAAAAAATCATCCATACAATAGGTTTTTGAATTTTCAAAATCGGTTAAAGGGTTACAAAGATTTGAATTTTTTTCCAAAAATTAAAACTTTAAACCGCTCTCTCCTAAAGTTGCCTATATGGAGGTTAGCGACTTTTCCATTCCAGTGACGATATATATATATATATATATATATATATATATATATATATATATATATATATATATATATATATATATATATATAGATTATATACACCTGCACCATTTAAAGATAAAAGCTAAAGTAGTTTTCACATCAATAAAATCTGTATGACAGTGTCTAGTATCTAGTGCCAGTTCTTTCTATTTAAAACTTGCAGTGAATTTAATATAGCTCTCGGACTTGTACGGAAAACGGCAGTGTCACTGCCGTTTCCGAGAGCCGAAGTCCGAGAGCTAAATAAATATGTTATTTCTCTGGCACGGGCCAGAGAAATAACATATCTATTTACCTGCCATTTTAAAGACGTGTAAAATATTTCTACTAAAAATGAAATTTCTACTAAAAATTTTTTGACGTGGGAGAGCCATGCTTCGGCACGAATGGGCCGGCTCGAGCGGAGAAATACCACGTCCTCACAGAAAACCGGCGTGAAACAGCGCTTGCGCTGTGTTTCGCCGAGTGAGTGAGTTTACCGGAGGCCCAATCCCCTACCCTTTTCCCTTCCCTACCCTTCCCTATTTCCTTCCCTGCCCTCCCCTATTACCCCTTAAAAGGCCGGCAATGCACCTGCAGCTCTTCTGATGCTGCGAGTGTCCATGGGCGACGGAAGTTGATTTCCATCAGGTGACCGATTTGCTCGTTTGCCCCCTTATTGCATAAAAAAAAATTGGAATAGAACACTATTACACCAGCAATACCTTTTTATGGACATATTTTATTTTATGAAAGACTGAACTTTCGTTTGATATTATGTACACTTCACAAAAATAGGACATAATTTTATACTCTTACTTTCACATATCAATAATTATTTCATTACTAGATGACCCGGTGAACTTCGTACTTCCCTCCTAAACCCCTAACATAAAACTTCCCTGGACTTCCACGAATATTTCAATACTAAAATCAGGCAAATCGGTTTAGAAGTTCTCAAGTTTTTGTAGAAACAGAAAAGAAGACCGTTGCATTTTAAATTCCAGACACGATTTCACCTGGCTGTCAAAGCATTCAAGTTGTGTATTATGGTGGGGAATTGAAAATATCAAATATTTTGTACACAATACATTTTACATGTAGCTGGGCCGATTTTGTAAATAGCTATAATATATAATACAATGCGATGTTATTGTAAAGAGACAATATGTTATGTCAGCCGCATACATGCGTTTTCCAAATTCGTTTTCCGTATTCGGAAATCCGAATGCATGGATTCAGTAGAAAATACATTAAGAGGGCGACTAACCCAAAAAATCAAATATCGTCCTCTCTTCACACTCGCGCGCATCTTTCATAATATATTATGCTTATTGCCAGCTGAAAAAGGACGACGCGGATTCATCCTCAAATTAGTTTTTTCTCAATAACTCGATAAATATACAACATTTTGAAAATCCGCTAGGTCAGTTTCTCAATGATAGAATTTTATACAATGTGTTAAAATTTTAACATATTTCAATGCACGGTTATGCCATTATATTAAAAATTCGTGAAAATTAGATCGCATTTTTGTGTTTTTTTTTTCTATCGAGAAAATTTTAAGACATCGTGATTTCGCTAGGTCGGATCCTCGGAAATATAACGTAGTACCTATGTTTAGAAAATGAAACAATTCGGGCCTTATTTTCAAGTATAAAAATGAATTATAAAATCGACAATTTAGGGTTAGGCGCCCCCTTAACTGCTGGTCGTTTTTCTCTGTACGTTCTACGTTTCAAGTGCAAGTTGGCTTGAAAAAAACTAACGTTTTCGCTAGCCTCACAGAACGCCAGTCGTGTCGATCGTCCGTCTCACTGGGTTATGAGAGTAAAGGAATAGAGAGTGCTCTGGTGCCCTGTCACCTGTGTACACACTTGGGCACTATAATATTACTCCTGCCGCCTGCGTAACTGGTCAGGGTTTCAATAAAGCCGGCCACCGTCATCGAAACCGGCGTGGGAGTTATTATGGGTCCACGTTATACAACTTTAAGTAAACTTGATTGAAGTGACATACCTACTAGTTATAATCATAATAATATTATCCTATACTTATCTCAAAATGAGCGTGGTCAAAATCGGTTATGCGGTTTAAACGATAAGGAAGGTTATATTACGTTACGTAGCGCAGAGCATAATTTTATAGTTTTGGCAAACGCTATAATTAAATTTCAGTTTTTACACCGGCAACACAGCGAGGCAAAAATAATAAAATTGCCATCATCACTTAGCCCTTTTTGCCCTAAACGTGAATTTGCATTAGTAAATTGCTTTAATACATTTTTCTGGCAATTTAGGATTCCGTAATCCTGAGCACACGGATATTTTGCCCGTTTAACAGTTAGGGTGAGGGTATACCGAGTAACTTGACAAAAACGGTGACTATAATTCAATAGGATACTCGTAATATACTACAGCAATGTTTTCACGCCAGAGGCAGCACCGGTACAGATAGCTGTAAACAAAATGTTTTGTTCGACGTTTGACAACGTTTCTGTCAATCCATACTTACTATACTAATATACTCTTACTAATATTATAAATTCGAAAATGTGTCTGTCTGTCTGTCTGTTACCTCTTCACGCTCAAACCGCTGAACCGATTTTGCTGAAATTTGGCATGGAGATACTTTGAGCCCCGGGAAAGTATATAGGATACTTTTTGTCCCGGAAAAATGTACGGTTCCCGCGCGATAAACGAGTTTTGGCGCAACGCAGTTGCGGGCGGCATCTAGCAAATGATTGATATTGTATTTCCTCATATTCCCTATCATATGAGACCATATCATCTGGGCTAATAGAATCACACGAGTTACGGGACATATGTTAGACCTAGATATTTACCCTGGACCTAGTTTTTATTTATATTTATATAGCTATAATTCCACTTAGCAATGCAGACTGTTATTAATGATCTTTTTTTTTTGGTTGTTTATCTGTTCCGTTGCTACGTGGCCCCATTCTGGGTAAAAGCCTCCTCCATTTCTTTCCACCTGTCTCTGTTTTTAGCAGTTTGCATCCAGCTCTTCCCTGCTATTTTTGTGATGTCATCTGTCCATCTTTTCTTTGGCCTTCCTATATTCCTTTTGCCTTTTGGGCCTTGCCATTTAGTTGCAAGGTAAGTCCATCTGTTATCACTGTAACGGGAAAGATGTCCAGCCCAAGTCCATTTCTGTTTTAAGCAAAACAACAGAGCATCCTTTATCTTTGATTTCATGCGAATATCTGTGTTTCTAATTTTTTGTATCTTCCTCAGTTTCAACATGCTACGTTCCATTGCATGTTGGCATGACTTAATTTTCTTTTTTACTTTTTCTGTAAACACCCATGTCTGGCTAGCATAAGTGAGACTGGGAAGAATGCATGAATCCATTATAATCTTCTTTATGTTTAGGCTATAGTCTCCCTTTAGAATTTCTTTCTGTGCCCAGTATTTTTTCCATGCTATACTGATACGTCTTTCTACTTCACTTTCGTTGTTATTTTCATTAAAAGATACACGTTTTCCCAAGTATATGTATTCGTTTACGTATTCTATCAGGCTGTTCTCTACTTTTATTTTTTTCTTGACACTGTTTGACATAATTTTCGTTTTGGACGCGTTCATCTCAAGGCCAACTTTTTTACTCTCCAAGTTCAACATTTTTAGCATTGATTCTAAGTGTACGGCTGATTCACTTAATAGAGCTATATCATCTGCAAATCTCAAGTGGGTTAATTTGCGGTTCAGTATCCATATGCCTTTGTTATTCCAATTGATTTTATTAAAGATATCTTCAAGTACAGCTATAAACAACTTTGGGGACAACGGGTCTCCTTGTCTTACCCCTCTCCCAATTTCAAACTCTTCTCCTAGTTTTTCTAGTTTCACTCTGCTGACACTTTTAGAATATATGGTTTTGATGATGTTAACATATTTTTTATTTATATTGATATTGGTTAGAGCAGTCCATATAGCTGGGTGGACTATGCTGTCAAACGCTTTGGAGTAGTCCACAAAGGCTATGTATAGCGGTTTTTTGTACTCCTTGAACTTTTCTATTAGTTGTTCAAGGGTGTGGATGTGATCTATTGTTGAGTAGTGTGGCCGAAATCCCGCTTGCTCTGTTGATTGATTCTTGTCAATATCTGGTGCTATGCGTCTGAGAATGATAGAAGAGAACAGTTTGTAAATAGTTGACAGGATGCTAATGGGTCTGTAGTTGCCTATGTCAAGTGGATTTCCCTTTTTGTATATTAGTATTATGTTTGATTTACTCCATTGTGAAGGTATTTCCTCTTTTTCTAGTACTATGTTGAATAATGCTTTTAGATAGCTCACTAGAATCGGCGCTCCTATCTTTAGGGCTTCGTTAGTAATGTTGTCTTCTCCTGGGCTTTTTTCAGGTTTAAGTTGTCTAATTTGCATTAATATTTCTTTTTCTGTTATTGGTTCCACTTTTGTTGCTTCTGTTTCTGTCATTTCCAAACTATTATATTCTTTATTTTCTGCTGTTCTTTCTATTTCTGGTTTTTTGTATAGTGACGTATAGAAGGCTGTAGCACAATTTATTATACTCTTTCTGTCTTCAGTTTCTCCATTTTTGTTGTTCAAACTTGTTATCCAATTTTTATGTGTAGAAAGTTCTTTCCAGGCCCGTTTTGAGCTCCGGAAAGTTAACATATTTTTCTCTATAATTTCTTTTCTGTGGTTAGCATAGTCCTTTTTTATTGATCGGTTAGTTTGTTTAAATAAGTTCTTAAGTTCCTCTCTCATTTCTTTGCTTTTGCTCTTTGTGAATATTAATTCTGTTCTTCTTCTTATTAAAGATTTTGTGTCTTCGCTGATGATGTTATTAAATTTATTTTTATCGTTTTGTGTTTGGTCTTTTTTAGTGCTTTTCAAAATTACTTCTTCCAGTTTATTGCTAAAGGACTGCACTGTTGGATTTTCAATTAAAAATTCTTGAAGATCTGGAAGGTTATTTTTTAGGTTTTGAATGTAGTTAGCTCTCTCACTTGTTGACTTTAGTTTGCTGGGAATGTTTTTAAATTGCCTTCGGCACAGTTTTGGTTTCTTAATTATTACTGAGCACCTTATTAACCTGTGGTCTGAAGGGAAGCATATTTTATTCAAAACTTCTACATTGTTTATCAATCTTGGATTAGAGCTCAATATAAAATCGATTTCATTTTTGGTTTTATGATCTGGTGATAGCCATGTCCATTTTCTGGAGTTTTTCCTCTTAAAGTATGTGTTCATTATTGCTAATTGGTTTTCGTAGGCATATTGTATTAAACGTTCACCTCTGGAGTTTCTAACGCCGTAGCCATATTTACCCATCACAGAATTTTCGTGTGGTTTAGCTTTACCTATTTTGGCATTGAAGTCACCTATGATAAGTCTGTTTTCGTCAGCCAGTTCTTGTGCTTTAGTTAAGTCATCGTAAAATTTTGTAATTTCTTCTTCAGTAGCGCTTTCAGTGGGAGAATATACTTGAATCAGCGATAAAGGCCTCTCCTTGAAATTAAGTTTTAGCAGAGCTACTCTTTCCGATATTCCTTGAAAACTGCTTATATTATCTTTAAGTGATTTTTTTATTAAGAAACCAACGCCATGAAGTCCCTGTGTTTCTCCTATGTAGCTGAATAAATATTCTTTATGTTCCTCTATAGAATAACCTTTAATTTTTACTTCTGCAAGACCAATAATGTCCCACTTTATTTCTTCTAATGCATTATTCAGTGGACCTAGTTACGAACTAATAACTAGATAGAGTAGATAGCGAAGTTAGCGGCCGATATGAAAAACGGGACATCCTTTCGTATGTTGTTTTTATATGTACTATCAGAGTAGTTGATTCATTGACAAATGTTGGACCCACGTAATTTGGTCCGATTATGTCATTTCAATGCTAGTCGTGATCTGTCGACTTCTCCGATAGTATTATCAGAAAGTTGATTCCTAGGCAGATCGCAGACCTACGTAATCTGGTCGCGTTACGTCAAACCCAGCCGACAGATTACGGCTAACTCAAATATAAACTGATGAATATCGTCTTCCCAGTGATCCATATCTGGGTCAAATTTATTTTATTCGAATAAATAAAACACAAAAATATGCAATACAACTAACTCTCATCGCCTCGTCACTTTGCAATATGAACTGACCCTAAAGTAGCCCGCAAACGATCAAACATCAAACACGTCAAACACGTAGTATAATCCAAATTTTCTTTAAACACGTCAAACACGTCAAACACGTAGTTTTTACGTGTTTGACGTGTTTGATGTTTGATCGTTTGCGGGCTACTTAACGGCTGCACTCAGAGACATTTAATGATAATTAAACTTTAATGAGGCCTATGTCCAGCAGTGGACGAATATAGGCTGATATGATGAAACTTTAATGAAGAGTTTGACATAAAATAAGGTATGGGGCCTATGTAAATAATTCATTTAATTACAGTTAAGAGGGCGCAAAAAATCAAACATAGTCCTTCTCTCTTCACACTCACGCCCGTCTTGGTGGTGAAAAAAGAAGACGCGGAATAATCGCCAAGTTAGTTTTTTCTTAATAACTCGATAAATGGAGTTTTGCCGGGAATGTTAAAGTGTGCTGTTATGTTTTTATATTATTTTCCTAAAATTGTGTTAGCTGGGTTTTTAATGTGTAATATTGGTAGAATATTAACCATTAGATATTCGTGTTCATGCACAAGTGTAGGAAAGTGATGTAATATCCAGAAACGTGCTATTTTGTGTTCCCTCCAAAACTTCATCGAAAGTTTCAGTAAAGCGTCTACCACTTTACTGAATCGACCGACTTGACTCCTTGACTGTATTGACTTTTACTTAGACTTTGACTAAACTTTAGACCTGACGATACATGAAAACGATGTTGAAAAATATAATAGGAGGAATATGGTTTTCCCGCCATATTCCTTACCTTTTTACCTTGTCTGTGGCATAACATACACATCCTTTGTGTCAAGTTGCCAAAAAAGAAGAAAAAGAAAGAAAACTCGATAAATATACACCATTTTAAAAATCCTCAAGGTCAGTTTCTCAATAATAGTATTTTATACAATATGTTAAAATATTAACTTTGTGTTATGCACGGTTATGGCAATATATTATGAAAAATGCGTGAAAAGTAGAGTTTACTATACATAAAATTTTAACATATCGTGTTTCCGCTAGGTTGGATCCTCGGAAGTATAATGTAGTATCTATGTTTGAAAAATTAAACTGTTCGGGGCTTATTTTAAAGTATAAAAATGAATTATAAAATCGACAATTTTGGGTTAGTCGCCCCCTATGTAATTAATATTCGTCTCTGAGTGCGGCAGTAACTGATGGCAAAATGTTCAGGAAAAAAGATAAAGTGACAGGAGAAAATGTAAGGGGAGAAACGTCCAATCGACATATTGGATTTTCGTTAATTATTCAAACGGATTCGGACGTACCTGGGGCTCGATTCTTAAGCGTCGAATTTCGTTTCGAGCAAATGCTATCTCAGTCGAGTGCGCATAAAATATGCTGTCTGATTCGAGTGAGACAAACTGCGATCGAATTGACATTCGAAGCTTGAGAATCGGGCTCCTGTTATTTAATCGCGGATTAATTTGGGCGTCTGATAACGAGCTCTTAAATATTACATGAGTTGAGGTAATACCACAGTATAATATTATTTTGCCCGCGGCTGGGCCGGTATTAAGTATACTGGATTATATTATGGAACACACCCATATTCTCACACCGTTTAGGGCAAAACAACATTTTAGCGAACAAGCTATACTCTTGAATATAAAAATTTCGTGTCGCAGTGTTTTTAGCTAAACTTATCTGAAAGTAGAAACGTTACATTTTGTTAAGATTTTATGTGCTTGCTCTGTAGGTCTAAGATTCAGCCAATATTAATTATTCAATTTTTCATACCCAAAACAATATTGAAACATATTAGCAAACAGCGCACATTTACCTATTTGTAGATATTAACTAGCTAAAAGCTGAGCTTTGTGAGGGCTTTCGTAGTTTTTCTGCGTGGTAAAAATCTTTTTTAATATATTATTTTAAAAGTAACCAAACTTTGACTAACCGATGATAACACGTAGATGTGTTATCATCGGTTAGTCAAAGTTTGGTATAAATAAAAATTACAGTTAAAGCACAAATCAATTATAATAGGCGTGATAGTATTTCCGTAAGGTGACACCACAAAAGTTCTCAGGTTATGGGATGTACTAGGATGATTAAAATGTTTTATTAGTCTTGTAAAAACTTAAGAACGGCTGAACCGATCTGACTAATGCCTAGTAATAACATAAGTTCAGGTAATGTTTTATTTATCTATACTCATAAAATTACATGTCCTGACTGACTGACTGATTCATCATCGTTGAGCAAAAACTGTTAAAGTTACAGCCACGAAATTTTGTGAGTAGGGTTGTTTTATTAAGTAGACACCCACTAAGGAAGGAATTTTGAAAATTTTACCCCGAAGGGGGTGAAATAGGGGTTAAAAGTCTGAATGAAAGTCCGTCATTTCTTAAGTTAGGAACATGAAACTTTATCTTTGGGTTACTGATTAAAAATGAATGGATACGTATTTAAGCGTTTTTGGAAATTCTTCCCCAAAGGGGGTGAAATTGGGGTTGAAAGTTTCAATGGAAGTCCGTTATTTCTTGAGTTACCTAGAAGCATGAAATTTTATGTTTGGGCTACTGATTAAAAATGATTGGATACGTGTTTAAGCGTTTTTGAAAATTCTACCCCCAAGGGGGTGAAATGGGATTTGAAAGTTTAAATGAAAGTCTATATGTATAGGTATACTATGTTAACGCGGACGAAGTTGCGGGAAATAGCTAGTATATATATATATAAGGTTTGTTTGTATACTACAGAAAATCCTATAATAATAATCAGGCTTATAGTATTATCAAACAAAAACCTGAGGTGCTAACAATCTGAAGCAACGATTGTGTAATTTCCCCTGCGGCCTACCGCCTACATGACAAAACAACATCTGCCGAGTCAGCTAACATAATAATTCTTATCGTCAGTAACACGTGTATTCGTTACTTATTACCGCGGTTCCTTGCACCCGTAGCATGGCTACAGTAGAAATACGAAAGTATAGACAAACAGCGGAGATAAACTGAAGGTGCCGCGGCCGCTCCGATCTTTACCGCGGCTAGCCGTGATCGACAAAAATTCAATTAAAATGCCACTTTATGACATAGACTATAGTCTACGTCATAAAGTAGGATTTATTTGAATTTTTAGGACTATAGTCTTACATACTCTATGTCATAAAGTGGCACTAAGACATTATATTTGATTTTTTGTCGATCGCGGCTGGCGCGTAAAGATTGGAAGGGCACCTTCAGTTTATCTCCGCTGTTTTTCTATACTTTCGTATTTCTACTGTGGCCATGCTACGGGTGCAGGTCGAGGTTTTCTTTGTTGCCATTAATTAGTTTTGCCTTACTCAATAAATATCGGGGACTTTCGTACAAGCTTTCATTAGCGACTTGTAGAGAATATTTCTTTGTGAATTAAGTAAGTATTAGGGTCAATTCAGACAGCAACGAGACGCGTAGATGAATTTCTTAATTAGTATGGATTTGACAGACTTCAATTGCGTGAGACGGAATGCAAATCTGTCAAATCCATACAAATGATCAGCTCAGCCCAAAAACGGTCCATTCACTATCCTGCATTGCAATCCGCCGTGCAGGATAGTGTATGGGGCTTTAAAGGGTCAGCTCAGACCGCAACGTGACACGAACATGCCGTGACATTTTGGTGTCACGTGCACATTTTTTAAAATTTGTACTGAATTATTGACAGACTTCAATTGCGTGAGACGTCATGGAAGTTACATTGAAATCTGTCAATTCCATATTGTATACCTAATTTGGAAACGTCATAATTTCTACAAACTGGATGATTGCACGTTGAAATTGTACATTTTGCCGCAATAAAAACGAGACACTAAATTATTAAAATAGCGATTGGAAATTTCAAATTGGACTTTTACCAGACAATATCACAGCTAGAGATTGTATTTCAAGCAGAATAAACTTATTACATTTTGATGTCAAATAATTACATATTATTATGTTAACTATAATTTACATTATAATAGCGTATAATGCTACTAAATGAATAGGCCATTGTCTACGGTGCGAGGCCGTTTCAGTAATAACTCACATCGGTTTGTAACTGTTCCATTTTGTTGGTTATTTTATTAATTATACTGCAGTGCCGATCGTTTATACCAATTTAGTAATATGGTTATTAAAAGATGCTATTTATTATGGCTAGTTGATTTATTTTAATTATAACAATAATTACTTAGCTATAAACGAGATAATCCTGTTTATTTATATATTTTTATCGGGTTTTCGGCAACGGCTGCAAGCTTTTTTTATATTTTGATCGTTTTCCAGAAAACTAAAAAGTATTTTGCTTGCTTCTATCCCGAAGAAACCGCGCATAATCAGGGAGAATGAAGCGAGTCAGCCCACAACCTGGGCACTTTTGTGGCACACTTTACGGAAAAACTATTACGCCTATTGATTTGTGCTTTAACATATTAATTTTTATTTAAGTATATTATGTAGATGTGTTATCGATTTATCATTAGTCTTAAATATAATGGAGGTGCTGGAGGTGGTGGTGTATCATCCTGTTATCACGTTATCAGTACTTAAATATAGAGAGAATCTTGGCTATTCTTCCAATAAAATTCAAGTACAAAATAAATCTCAAATGATAAATGAAACCAACAAATGCGCCATGATGGGGACCATTAGTAACCGAGAGCGATCATCTGTTACTTGTTACCTAATTCCTGAACTGTATCGGGACGTAGAGTGCTTTCAGTGATTAATTTGTGAAGGCAAAACAACGCTCGCCGGGTTCGCACCGGTAAACAATATTTCTTAGATTATACCATACTAGACAACGCCCGCAACTCCGTTGCGCCTAATTTGTTTATCGCGCGGGAACAGTACATTTTTCCAGGATAAAACGTATTATATCATTCCCCTACGACACAAAGCAAAAACCAATTTTGCTGAAATTTGGTATGGAGATACATACCAAATTTCAGCAAAATTGGTTTGGACGTGAAGAGGTAACAGATGTCTATCTGTTGTCTGTCTAGACACACTTTCGCATTTGCAATATTAGTATGGAAGTATAAATTAAGGAAGCCAGCAGTGCACGAGCTGATGCTGATGAATTTTGTCTCGAGCACTCTTAAAGGCTCCATTCCACCGCGGCGCACGGAGAGGCTACGCACGTGCGTCAAGCTTCGCTTTGTAACAAAATATATGTGACTGTGTCCACTGCAACCCATGGACACGCTACGCACGAATTGACTCATGAAGAAATAAATCCGTGCACGCCCACGCGTGTGCGTGGCCGTGCACAGCGTGCGCCTTGGTGGAATGGAGCCTTAATCGTGTCACACGGCATTCCATACAACATCTTTCTGCTTGCGAGTTTTGGCTACTAAGGGCCTGTTTCACCACTTTCTGATAAAGTGCCGAATAGGCTGTTCACAGCCTTTTGACAGATTCTCCATAATTCATCTGTCAAGTTAAGTGGCGAATAGCCTATTCGGCACTTATCAGGAAGTGGTGAAACAAGCCCTAAAAATAATAAATATCAAAAGAGAAAAGTAGCTTCAGCGCTGCTACTTTCCCAGTAAACCCTGTATTAATATGAATGTGTCACGTTTATAATGCTATTATAAAATTTTAATCTAAAGTAATAATCACTTTGTTGTTACACCCTGTAGTGTATAGCAAGGAATTACTAGTAATTTACAGAGAGCTAACTAAAACCGAAATTCACTGTAAGCCTACAGAACTTGACGAAAGTCACCGTGATGGAGCTTATTCGAACTTCGAAAGCTCCGTCCAATTTAAGTTGAGCGCCGGAACCGAATGCTAAGTTAAACTTTCGCTATGATTCTTACGATTTTTATTCAGTTACTTGGAATATCTCTAACTTTAACTTGAGTTTAACCAAGATAGTCACTTACTCATAGTACGTAAGTTACATTTCCATATCCATACAATTATTATAAATGCGAACGTGTGTCTGTCTGTCTGTTACCTCTTCACGCCCAAACCGCTGAACCGTCGATTTCGCTGTTTGTTATGAAGATACTTAGAGTTCCGGGAAAGGACATAGGATACTTTTTGTACCGGAAAAATGTACGGTTCCGCCTGATAAACGAATTTTGGTGCAACGGAATTGCGAGCGTCATCTAGTTACACTTTGAACCTGCATTTCAATTCATTCAATTTAAATTTTGGTTGCCGTTTCAAAGAAACTTTTCAATCCGGATTTTGTGCCGAAATTCAAGTGTCTCGTTAAAAGCGCCAATTCGACACTGATCGACGCTATTATGAATGTCTTTTAAGGGCGTTCCCTACGGAGAATCCGTAATTTACCGCATTTAGAGCCTTATAAACTCATAATTTGAAAGCTACAGAGTTATAATAAAAATACAGCAATAATCTTCAGTATTTCAACATTCCTCTCCCCGTTTTAAATTTTCTATTTTCGTTTATTATACTCATGATATCAGCTTCCAAAGTAAAGCCAATTTATTAAAATTCAAGCATACATTCAGCATCTCCTTAGTATTTACAAATTACTTTTGTTTGAAACACACGCCAATAGATCGACAATATCATAAACTACATATTCCCCGTTTTAATTTTTTTTAGGTCAATTTTGAACTAAGATTGTCGCCAGGCCGGCACTGGGACAATAAAAAGAAGAGATAAATAAAAAAGGAAATTAACAAATAACAAATTTATTCAGATACTAAACACTTAGCCAGCGGTGATCGGGTATCGCGGGTACGAAACTTAGCCTCGGTCTATTTCTCAGTCTTTAGCTCTTGGGTTTAGGGACACGGCACTTATCTAGGGACAGGCAGCGACTTGCGGGACTCCAGCTCCTCAAGTCTCCGTGACCCCGGTGACAGGCGCAGCGTCGAGTGCCAGGTGTTGGTGGCAGCAGATCGGGATCCCGTCGGTGGCAGGCAGTTCAGCGTGTGCAGAGAGGAGGTGCGTCAGCCAGACGGCATGGGCAGCACGAGGTCTACTCCAAGTCCAGACGGAGCACGAGGAGACCAAACGTAGCACGAGGAGTTGCTCCAAAACGTCGAAGAGAAGTTGCCCAGAGCGTAGCAGAGTTGCTCCAAGCCTAGCAGAGCTCAAGGAGTTGCTCCAAAAGTAGCCTCTTCTCAGTCAGGTGGATGCAAGTTTCGAACAAAAAAAAGTTGGGTTCCAAATTTAAACGTAGCTACTAAAGTAAATCGCATAATCTGTACAATTTTTAAGCACGGTCGACTGTGATTGGTTGATAAAAAAGACCATAGAGAATATAAACTACATAAGAAAATAAAGGAAGAAGAAGTTTAAAACTCAAAGTTCGAATTTCATTTTGTGAAAATTATTTATTACAAAAATACAAAAATTGAAAATTAAGTGGACTAATTAATGAAAAACGAAAGGTAAGTCATTGTAAAATGTAAATGTAACCGTAAATTGATATATTGAAGCAAAACATAACGATATCATACCATGTTCTAATACAAAGTATGTCGTAGTACTATTTGCATATTTTGTACAATAATTTACAACTTTAACTATAATATTAATATGAAAAAGATAGATTATTATTTCATAGAAAATATTATAATGTATATCAGTATTCAGTATGCAGTTAATTTGGAAAATGATGAAATGTGTATCATGTGTATATTGTTTTATTGTAACAATACATAAGGTTATTAACTATACTAAATAATTTATGTAAACTGTATGGAAATGTAGTAAATGAAAAATTTTTCATTAATTTCAGATTTTTAGGTCCACAGCACAGCTACTTTACAACATTTCAGTCTGTAAGCAATAGCTGTTACCTCGATCGCGGATTCAAAAGAGGATGTAAACTGTATGCGGATTCTAGGAAGTCTTTTGTTCTCGCGGTCGCATGCGACCGCTTGGGAACGAAAGCAGCAAAGAGATTCAAAGCAAGGAGATTTTAGGAGAAGGAAGGTATGGGATTATGAGTGGTAACTGGTACGGTCACCAAGGAAAAATCCTCTGATCAAGTGAGGTGGTATGCAGCTGGCCTGAGCCCGCGCGATAGATTTCAGCTGTCGTATACAGGGTATAAGAAAACAAAGTGTGTATGTATAAAGGTGCGGTCCACTGGATCGGAATCGGAGCGTAGGTACGCAGTGGACGGATTTGTTGCTTTGTATGTATGGTACTGACTACTATGAACTGCACTAGAAGTACTGGAACGTCATTCTGCACCTGACAAGTATATGACGACACGACGTGCCGTCCGCACCGTACGTCCCGATTCCGACCTGGTGGACGTGCAGCTTTAATCCCCTCCCTATATAGAGTTTACTGTGTAAGTGTATAAGCCAATCAAGTAGTTAGTAGAGTAGCATATACAGCTATTCTATTATATTTATAAATAAAATACAGAAAACTGTACTGTAATATTATAATATTTAATAATAGAAATCAACAAAAGCTTGTGGATTAAATCTGTTTTATTGTTTAATTTACCTTATTAGCCTATTTATTTAGCCATGTACAATAATTTTTATTGAAATAAAACATTTATTTGAGCTCATTTCTTTTTATTTTTATTTTTTTTAATTTTTGGTATGTTTAGAGTGAAAGGTTTTGCACTTAAAATTTTGTCGTTTAGTTTTAAATTAAAAAAATAACGAATGTTAATTTTTTTTCTTCTAAGTCCGATCTCTTGTTACGTAGTATACAGTTTACATCCTCTTTGTTCTCAGTCACGTCAAAATATATATATTTATGGTTTATGTCGTTCCTGTCACTGGCACACCGACGGAAGGGGGGTTTTTATAGTTAGAATTTGGTTCTAATTCGATTTCACAGATTCTAATTGAAATTATGTTAATTGACATTACAAATCATAAAGCATATTAAATATTCTTTATTTTCTTTTAACTCTGTGTCTGGCTAAATATAAAAATGAATCTAGTACAGAACTTTTAAAAAAAGTTAATGTGAAATCTAAACATTGTTCTGATTTAAATTTAAAAACAATATTAAATTCCCAAATTGTATTTTATTTACACTTCAGCATAATTAACATTAGGATTTAGGTTATTAACTATACTTAATAATTTATGTAAATTGTATCGAAACCTAGTACTTAAATGAAAAATGTTTCATTAATTTCAGATTTTTAGGTCCCTATACAGCTAGTTTGCAACATTTTAGTCTGCAAGCAATAGCTGTTACCTCGATCGCAGATTGTATGAAATCTTTTGTTCTCGCGGTCGCATGCAACCGCTTGGGAACGAAAGCAGCAAAGAGATTCAAAGCAAGGAGATTTTGGGAGAAGGAAGGTATGGGATTATGAGTGGTACGGCCACCAAGGAAAAATTCTCTGATCAAGTGAGGTGGTATGCAGCTGGCCTGAGCCCACGCGATAGATTTCAGCTGTCCTATACAGAATGTAAGAAAACAAAGTGTGTATGTATAAAGGTGCGGTCCACTGGATCGGAATCGGAGCATAGGCATAGCATAGTGGATGGATTTGTTGCTTTGTATGTATGGTACTGACTACTATGAACTGCACTAGAAGTACTGGAACGTCATTCTGCGCCTGACAAGTATATGACGACACGACGTGCCGTCCGCACCGTACGTCCCGATTCCGACGTGGACGCGCAACTTTAATCCCCTCCCTATATTGAGTTTACTGTATAAGCCAATCAAGTAGTTAGAGTAGCATAGACAGCTATTCTATTATATTTATAAATAAAATACATAAAACTGTACTGTAATATTATAATATTTATTAATAGAAATTAACAAAAGCTTGTGGATTAAATGTGTTTTATTGTTTAATTTATCTTATTAGCCTATTTATTTAGCTATGTACAATAATTTTTATTGAAATAAAACATTTATTTGAGCTCATTTCTTTTTTATTTTATTTTTAATTTTTGGTATGTTTAGAGTGAAAGGTTTTGCACTTAAAAAATTTTCGTTTAGTTTCAAATTAAAAAACCAACGAATGTTTATTTTTTTTACTTCTAAGTCCGACCTTTTGTTACGTAGTATACAGTTTACATCCTCTTTGAAAGTCACGCCAAGCCGGAGAGTTTTTATACCCTCGAGCCGGTATATTTTTTTTAAGTTGACAGTGGTAGCTGTCAAAGAACGTAAATTAAAAGTCATCAACAATAAAAAAAAAATTAAGTTACAAAATATAATTATCTTTAGGTAGGTGTACTTTAAAACAATACTTTTTATTTAATTATGAAATAGTTAATAAAAAAAGAAAATAACTGGTAAAAATATCAGATATCCCAACGGAGAGTTATAATAGTTGCACCATTACCCCAAAGATGGCGCTACTAACCTCATTCCAAGTTATAAATTATCGATAAACGACGCAATCTATTAGACGTAAAGGTTCTAAAGAGGGTAGCGACAAGATAAGTAAAAAAATAGGGTTTTGGTGCGATCTCGGCAACGCGGCAAATGTATGGCCAAGGTCGTTTGCTCGGGGGACGGCCTTAAAATGGCATTTCAAGTTAGGGTTGATTCAGACCGAAACGCGACGCGTAAATGCATTTCTAAAGTATTGAATGGTAAGGTTTGCATGACGTCTAATGCAATTGAAGCTTGTCAAATCCAAAAGCATCTACACGTCGCGTTGCGGTCTGAATTGACCCTTAGCCCAATAGCGCACTAAGCTAAAAGGTCGCGGCGCGGCGGCCATTGAGATAGGTACCGTATGAAATCGCCATACGCGCACCTGGCTGCCACGCGGCCAGCAACTACAACCTCTCAAAGGTCGCCGCGATCTGGCCGCTGCGGCCTAATATCTAGTGCGCTATTGGTTTTGGGCAAAGAGAATAGTTTGGGTTTTTAATTAATAAATAATAGAACACTTACAATACAATACTTGGCGTCAGGCGGACACTGGTTCAGGCGGGCGGCGCTGCGGTTGTTGCAAGGTGTTATCGACCCCACACCATCGCTGTACTGCCCGCACTGCCAGCACTTGATGCCAGCGGTCGCCGCCGCCAGCGACACCACCAACGCCAGTGACAGTAGCGCACTTGACATTTTCTGGAACAAGAAAAAATGTACGAGTTGTAAAATATTCCAAAAGAAAAATATAAAAGTCATAATGGAGAAACGAGGCACCATCGGTCATTGACCTTAGTCTAGGACTCTTAAGCTGGGTTCCCACGGCCCGCTAGGCGACAGGCCTCGCCAGGCGCCGCCCCGCCTGTGTACGCCTGTCTCGGCCTGTGTTGAGCGTTTCCCACGGCCTGTTAAGGCGACAGGCCTCGCCAGGCACCGCCCCGCCTGTGTACGCCTGTCTCGGCCTGTGTTGAGCGTTTCCCACGGCCTGTTAAGGCGACAGGCCTCGCCAGGCACCGCCCCGCCTGTGTACGCCTGTCTCGGCCTGTGTTGAGCGTTTCCCACGGCCTGTTAAGGCGACAGGCCTCGCCAGGCGCCGACCCGCCTGTGTACGCCTGTCTCGGCCTGTACTGAGCGTTTCCCACGGCAGATGTCATGTATGGTTCATTTTCATAAAGAGTTAAAAACTCGAATATCAGCTCGTTCGACCACTCCATCATGTATGCGTGTACGCTCAGGCGCGGCCGCAGGTGAAATGAACGACGATTACAACCGACGCAGACGCGCCCGTACAGGCCGCGACAGGCCGCGACAGCCGCCGCTGCGACAGGCCGCGCCGCGCTTTTGAACTTACCGACGAACCGATGGATCGAACGGGCGCCATCAGGCCACCACAGGTCACATCGGATGCGACGGTTCCCATGGCCTGTCGGCCTGTCGTGGCGCGGCCTGACCTGTGAGAAATCGGGCCGTGGGAACCCAGCTTTACAAAGACACAAACTGTTATAAATTCAGTGAGAAACCTCATAAGAGATTATTATTCTAACTCCCAAAACAATAATGAGTTTACAACAGTTTGCTACATATAAGTTCTAACCGAGTATCCAAACAGATGTTTTTTAGGATGTGCGATATCATAATAACATTTGTCACCATATTAAACATCTCAATGTCTGTCACACTTCATTGTTTAAAACAATAGTGGGCTCAAACATAATATGAAACGGTGTATGGCCAAATAACATTCACTGCGATCAACTACATAGACTTTGTTTTATAAAAAAAATATGGGCGCTGCAAAAACTTCTCGCAACTCTAACTCTAAAATGCTATACACTTTGACCCCGAATCTTGGCTTTTCATAACCTCAAAGCGGGGATTCCTCGGGGAGTCGCGGGATTTATGTTGGCAACCCTTCGCTCGACTTGGGAAGGTCGGGTATGATTTAAGTCTTGTGTTATCAGTGTTGCTACTTGCTTGATGTTTTGCTGATTGTTTCGAAAAAAAAGTACAAGACTTTTAAATATAATCTTACTTTAGGTTACAATTTTAATGTAAAAGGCGCTTGTGAATTATCGTGATGTCTTCTGGGCCGACTCACGTTCCAAGACAAGATGTTGCAATGCATTTTGAAATGAGAACAAATTCAAATTCTAAATTGGAACAAGCAACCCAACAATGAGAGTGGCAAGCCTGTAATACTTATATGTGCTCTGTCTCGACAAAACATTATAATATTACTTAATTCAATATATTACTAATATAACGGATTTTGATGCTGTTATTTCAATCGATTTGTGATTTAAGAAAAAGATTTATATACAGTACCATCGAAGAAATTGATTCCTATTTCCTAGGCAGTTGACAGACCAACGTCATTTGATCGGATCATGTCAATTCAATGTTAATAATTGTGATTTGTCCGTTGGGTTTGACGTAACGCGTCTAAACTACGTAGCTTAGGTCCCCCATCTGCCTCGGAATCAACTTCTCCTATTATAGTACATTAAACAAATAATATTGTATAACGAATAAAGCAAAACAGTGTTTGCCGTATCGGAAAGAAAGGGCATAGAATAAATTTCTACTTTTTCTACACCCAATAAATTAACATACCGAAGTTACTTTTCCGAAGCAATAAAACACCCCCGAGATAAAAATAGCCAGCAGAATAAAATATAACCTCATCAACCTACGTCATTGGTCGTCCAAATACGTTCGGATCGCTTCGGCCATTTATAATTCAGATAAAAAAGGTAAGCCCGAAGTGCTATAAAGTTCGCAAAATTATAGAGGTACAGGAGAAATGGCCCAACTTGGGTTGTTTATATTTAATAAGAAAATATGTTTACGTGCAGTCGCCAGGCCAAGCCTACCTAGTAGGCGGACATTTCTACAACGTGAAAAAAACTTAGTTTTTTTTAAATAAAATAAGGGGCAAGCGAACAAACATGTTCGTTTGCTTTCTATAGAGTTCGCTGTGAAAGTAGCAGCGCTGAAATAGTTATTTCCATGTTTCTATAAGAAATGCTCCAACGTCGTGAATTTACCCACACAAAAATTAAAAATGAAACTTGAATTTGTCTTCGTCTATCACGTGACATTCAAAATGTGCAAAAAGTAGATAACCAGACCTTTTATAGTTTGATGTGTAAATATTTTTTTAAGAAATAGAATTTACTTAGAAGGTATGTTTAATAAACACAATATAGAAAGCGACAATTTAATATTGTCATATTGTAAATTACACGCTTGCAAAGCCGGGGGCTTTGCACCTACATTATAAATTGTCGCCCGTATGAAAATATCTAACATAATATAAGATTGAGATTTGTTACGCCCGTATGAAAACATATAAGATTGAGATTTGTTATGGCATTATAACATACAATATACAGTATTGCCACTTGCCTGCGAGTACTGACCATAAAGTTATTATATATATTAACTTTATGGTACTGACTGACTGAGACTGTAATCACGGTTTGTACAGAAAAACGAAGAAATATGTCAAGTTTTTTGACAAGGGTCAAGGACCGCTGTCGTCTCGAATCAACGCTTAAACTATACTAATTAAGCTAATTATAAAATATGTTTTACTGAACTAAATTCGAATGTCACAAAAACTGTGTGTAAGCATGAAGCATCATCATGACAAGTCTAGCGATACCTTCAAATGTCAAATAACTTTTTAACATCTCGTTTCGATATCGAAATTAACAAATACAATTTGACTAAGCACTCTTTTACGATAAAGGGCTCCCGCACCACCGCAGCCACCGGCCACAACCACAAAACGCCGCTACCGGCATATTTCATGTAGTTTTCATTTTGATGCCGGTGGCCGCCACACACTTTACGACCAATTTTATAGACCAACTTAAAACCTGTCTGTGGCCCGTGTGCGGCGACACAAACTAGCCACCATCACCGAAACCGGTGTGGAGACATCATCAGCAAGTTACACTGTAGACCAGTGGTACTCAACTTTATTTATATGGGCCACAAACACTTTTAACTTGGTGTCGCGGACTGCAAACAAAATTATTTAGGGTTCAAAAGATAACGTAGTTCAAAATAAGCAGCTCATTATATTATTATAATTTATAGTACTTATCTTTATTTTTACACATTCTATAGCTTGAAGTCAAAGTAAAGAGGATGTTATTATAGTATCTTTACGCGATCTACTGCTAAAACCTCAGCGGGTCGCAGGTTGAGTATAGCTGTAGACTGTACTCCCCCACCTCCCATATATAGGGGTATAATATATTAATTAAGCGATCTTCGCGTCCCCGTTTTAAAGCCGCCCGCGTCCTATATTGCGTTTTTTGTACGCTCCGCTCAAATTTGTGTCAGCTGTGTTATATACATTTTAAGTGATAAGTTGTTCTGAATATAGTAAGCTATATTTTTGTTCCATCTGAAGTACATAATACTAATATTATAAATGCGGAAGTGTGTCTGTCTGTTACCACTTCACGCCTGAACCGATTTCGTTGGTATTTCATCATCAACATCTTACGGCATCTACACGTCACGTTGCAGTCTGAGCTAACTCAGTCTACGAATAATAAAAACTAAGGAAACGTAACTCTCATACTTCTATCGTTTTGAATTTGGTTCTCAAGGTTCTTTTCGCACACTAAAATAATATGGCAATAGCTACGAAACACTACATTCAAATTGACAAAATAAATCCGCTGACAATGATTGTCACTTCTATAATTACACAAAATTCGGGTCTCTTTATGGATAAAGTATGCATGTATGACACACATTTTATAGAGTCGGAACAAATTTGACACAGTTACTTCCTTAGTTTTTATTATTCGCAGCTCTTAGTAAATTAAAATATCTGGTAGAAATTTTAATTACTTATTCACATTTCGTATTACACACATATTTTCCCTCGCCCTTTGTAGAGCTTAAAGTATTTTTGTAATTTAAGTGAAAAAGTATTATTTACATGGCGAATGCACGTAAACGTATTATTATATCAACAACATAATAATTAAATAATAATATTATACCTGCGCGACACAAAATTTGCATTTTAGTAGCCCCTGCCCCCAGCCCCCTAGAGTCTCTAGAGTCTAGACTAGTCTAGAGTCTAGACTCTAGACGAATGAAAAAAAGGTTGGGGACCACTGGCTTAGACACTTAAGAAACAGTAGAATGATCATCTGTTAATTATTATTTATATTATGAAACTTTCATTGTACGCCTCAACAAGCCCGTCAACGCAAAAACACAATTTATTCTAAAAAAAACTCTTCAAAACTCCATCAAAACGGGAATATTCATGGTCCCAAATTATATTTTCAATGAAATCACCCCTGGGGCGCTGACATGATTGATGACAGACCTCTGTGAAGTGACAGGTGTGTTGTGATTATCACTACAGGGATACCACGGTGTGGCGGAAAACCGGCGGAGACTGAAGGCTGTGCCGGGTGTTTAGCCAATCTGCACTTGATAATTATTTCAAGAGCAAAGTTGAATCCAAACTACATTAGATTTGCTTTAACACTAAACGTCATCGCTGTCGAAATAATGATTATTATCTTATGTAATTTGGCTAAATGACCTATTTAAATTTTAAACGATTAATGCCCGTTTCTTTTGGTTTCGATTTCGGTTCATTTCAGCTTAGATTTCAGTTCAGGATTCGATTTCAGTTTCGGTTTCATATTCCGGCTGTGGCTACCGTTTCCATTTCGGTTTCAATTCCAACCTCATATTTTTCGGTTGGAATTGAAACCGAAATGGAATATTTCATAATTATTATAAAAAATATATAGATATATTAAGTAGGTATATTAAGACAATTTTATGTTATTTAAAAATACTATTGCAAAAAGATGCACGTTTTCAACTTGATCGTACATATCGCTTTTAATAATAAGATGTCGAATCTCAAAGTTTGCAGAATATCTTCAGTGTTTGCATAAACATGAGCTCAAGTTTTAATTAAGTGAACTGAGTTGATGCGTTCTTCTATTAGCTTTCGACTAGCTTTCAGCTTAAAATACTGAAGATTATTTTTCCGACCCAAATATCGACCAATAGAATTGCACCATTCGACGTCACGTGGTACAACCTACATGGTATTATACTGATAACTTTTTGGAAATTTTCTCTGGTTACCACGTGACGTCGAATGATGCAATTCTATTGGCCGACATTTGGGACGGAAAAATAATCCCCCGAATACCACACGAGCTTCAAAATTATCTGGCATTTCCCTCAAGGTTCCCTGCAAACAAATAAAGTCGTCAAGTTTTTCAGGAAAAATCCTTCATTTGTTTGCAACGAACCTATCGGGAAATACCCGATAATTTTGAAACTCTTGTGGTATTATAAGTGAAAATAATTTTGTTGTACTTTGATTTTGACGTTTAAATTTGATAATACGTAAAACTTTTTTTTTAATTTCTTTTTTCTTTTTTTTCTTACAATAAAAGCAGTAATTAGTAATGAATTATGGTAATAGTTTTCTAAATTAGTTATACAAAACTAGATTACTCCCAAAACTCCATTGCAAAAAAATTAGTTTATTATTGTTATTCCCGATTAGGCCTTAGGACAATGCAGGCTGATCACCTGATTGTCCATGCGTCGGATGGGCATGTAAAAAGTCGGTCCTGCGCCTGATCTCTCGCCGGTCGTGTGACGTGTCGGTCTTCCGTCCCGCTGGGTTATGAGAGTAAAGTAAGAGAGTGCTCTTGAGTACTGCGCACACACTTGGGCAGTATAAAATTTGGTTTCACTAAAAACCTGGTTTCAATAAAACCGGCCACCGTCACCGAAACCGGTGTGGGGGTTATTATTAACTTGGACCTACAACACGGTCACATTAACTTGACGCACCGCTGGAATGCAATAACATGCGAGCTCCGTAATGACGTCATCAAACCGTGCGTCTAGTTAATTTGACCGGGTTATACGTGGAAAACAAACAGTCGGGTTAAAACAAGACCAATCAAAATTTTCAAGTCCACCGATTCTTGGCTTCTCAGTTTCCTTTATTGTGTGTTTGAAAAGATTAACGCTTGGATTAGTTCTGGAGCGTTGGTGCAATTATTGTGCGCGGTTAGTTCATTACTCACGGTTAAACTGGTTGTTTAACTAGGGTTTAGATTTAACGGAGATTAAACTGTCGTAAAAAATGGCAGCTGATTAAGTAGAGATATGCATTTATTATATTAGAGCGTATATATCTGTATTATCTATGATTAGAGCGTGGTTCTTGATACAGAGGTGTCAGTGGTTTTGATTCTCGTTTGTTTTTTCGATAAAATCAATACTGTGTGGTTAGTGGTTACACAGGATTCAAAGAATCTTCATTCAAATTTTCTCCATTAATGAAATTTAAAAATACTCACTAGTTACTCATGAATAATTTATACAAACAACTAAAATATAGCATACTGTCAGAAAAATTAAAATGTTTGTCTCCGAAAAAGTCATATTCGTCAATTTTAAGCCTTTAATGTCCAAATGGCTCCAAAAATATCATACATTGGGGTCTTTCAATCTAAATTCTAAGCCACAGAGGAGGACTTGATGTATTAACAAACATAATATTATTATTATCACAATCGTTTAAACATCACTAATATAGTTTTAAAAGCCTTTATGAAGTGCCGTATTGAAATCCCTGACTGGAGTCATGCCAGATTCCAAAACAATCAATTCTCAACCCTGTCTGTTTGTATTAAGATTCTAATTTGCGTCACCCAAACAACGAATCGTGACAACAGACCGATAGTTCTGGAGGTAAACAATTCTCAATCCTATCCTATTGTCTTAAGGTTGAATTTTGTAGGAGCATTGTCTCAATTCGTCAAAGGGAAGCGATTGCCTTCAGAATTGAACAGATGTCTGAGTTTCCCAGCTGATTAATGCTTTATGCGGAGTTTCCGTAATAAGGCACCGTCATTGTTGCGGGTTGCCCTTAGAATAGCGCCGCCACTGAGCCTGTCAATTCGATTGTATCCGGTATCGACACCTAGCTTTCGTCCGTGGACTATTAGCCATTAGGCCGTGTTCAAACCAAACTGACTGTAAGCCGCCGAATGTGAGTAGGCAGGAGTAGACTGTGAGCCTCAGTGTAAACGTGAAAATAAACGGTATTTATTTACACTATGCCGTTATTGCCGACTATACGCTATTTATTATAGCTGACGTAGCCACGTAGCCATCAGCGTCCGCGGAGCGTAGTGACACGTAGTGACGTCAGATATTGTGCTATATTAATCGGCCGCCGAATGTCAGCGCCTACGCCTAGCGTAATAACGTTTTGTCGGTTAGGTCACAGAATATATACCTATTAGTAGTACCAAGTTAGTTGTGAACGAAAAAGTGAATATTATTATGTATGGAAATACAATAAACTGCGTAACGTTCGCTCACTTTCGGCGGCTGACAGTCATTTTGGTTTGAAAATGGCCTTAAGGCCGTCCCCCGAGCAAACGACCTTGGCCATACATTTGCCAGGTTGCCGAGATCGCGCCAAAACCCAATTATTTTTACTTAACTTAGTTCAAAATTGTCCTAAAAAGACGGTTAGAGAGTAGTGTTTTGTGTCGAACTCGAACTCGAACTCGACTCGAACTCGAACTCGAACTCGACTCGAACTCGACTCGAACTCGGTTGTCTGTAAAGTCGGTTTACTGACGATAGTTGAACGTGACAACGATGGAACGCCTCAGAGCGAGGTAACGCCGCATATTGCGTCATGTTTTTTCGTGCGCGCAGCCCATATCAAATTATAAGACGTTGTCACGTCAAAAAATTTAAAACGGGGAATATGTAGTTTATGATATTTTCGATCTATTGGCGTGTGTTTCAAATAAAAGTAATTTGTAAATGCTAAGGAGATGCTGAATGTGTGCTTGTTTTTTAATAAATTGGTATTACTTTGGAAGCTGATATCATGAGTATAATAAACAAAAATAGAAAATTTAAAGCGGTGGAAGGAGTGTTGATATACTGAAGGTTATTGCTGTATTTTTGTTATTACTTTGTAGCTTTCAGATTATGAGTTTAAAGGGTTTTAAATACGGTAAATTACGGAATCTCCGGAGGGAGCTATTGGAGTATGAATAGCTTTTATCGCGGGCGTTGAGCGCGCGCGGCTGAATCAAGAAATTCCGTAACAAAAAAACCTAACAACCTTAAAGTGTTTGAGTGCGTGCGTTCGAGTCGTATGAGAAATTTAATTGCATAAATTGATAAAAACTGCTTTTCAATAGCATCTTCTATCTTCCTTTACTCTCATAATGACATAACCACGGAGCTCATAGCCCAGTGGGAGGGACGACCGACACGACTGGTAAGAGATCTGGCGCAGGACCGACTACATGCCCATCCGACGCATGAATCATCTTACTTGTCCGACAATCAGGTGATCAGCCTGCATTGTCCTAACCAAGCCTTGAAAAAAATGTTTCCAACGCGGAAATCTAACCCACGACCTCCGAGTCAAGAATCTCCTCCAAACCACTGGCCCAGGCTTGCCCGATTTCATTTGTATAATCAAAGTCATTTGTAAACCAAAGTTTACATGTTCGGCTGATTGTATTTTGAAATTTCCGGTGTTTCCGGTCTTATAAAGCCGATTTTCCCTTCCGCTTCACCCCGCTTCACTTCATCCGAAGCCGAGCACAAAATTCCGGAAATTGAGGGAATATTGATAACACTGGATGACTCACACCGGAATCTGAAGGTCGCAAGGTATGGGCTTTAGGTCAGGGTGTCGACTGTTGAGACAACTTGTATTCGACAATTTCAAAGGCATAGTCGGAAATAAAAATTCATGGGATTAGAAATATTAGCGATAGGTCCACATTAGAATATGACGCAATATTGCTTTGCATTTTTAATAAACGAGGTGTTAGGGTCAGATCAGAGGGTTCAGATCGCAACGCGACGAGGCGAGGCGCGACGCGGTGTTTTGTATGGATTTGACCATTGACATAAGAAACTAATAGGACATGAAATGACCACAAAAGAAACGAGCCTGCCTTCAAAATTTGCAAAACAAAAATGGCGGATTTTACTAGAGATGTCAGTGAATAATAAAAAAATATCGATATCGATACTTTTCCAAATAATAGTAGACATAACATACATAAATTATAAAAATCTGGTGATCTCTGCTCATTTTTATAAAAGTAAAGACTCGCATAAAAATATAGTAGATGATTTATTAGGGTTCCGTCAAACCCATAGGGTAAAAATGGGACCCTATTACTGAGACTTCTATGTCTGTCCGTCTGTCTATCTATGTCTCCAGGCATGGGCACCGGCAGAAATAATTTCCAAGGGGTGCAGATTTTAGTTTTCTTTATTTTCTTTTTACTTTTTACGAACAACGATGACTGTCTACTTACGTCAACAGAATATTATACTTAATTTAGTGCCGAAACATTGCGAACTATCTTGGGACGGCTTCCAACATACTGCTTTTTATTTCAATAACTCCTGTTGATCCCGAGATTCCCAAGGGGTGCATTTGTAAGTAAGTAAATAAAATAAATAAATAAATAAAATCTTTATTCCAATTTCTTTAACATTACACTACCACAAAAGAAAAAATATATAAAGAGAAAAGACTTCATAAGTACTTTGATAATTAATTATAAAATAAAATAAAACTAAATATTTAAGAAGGGCTTCCATACAAAAAACTCAACTTTTTGTTAACTTTCGCTTAAATAACGGTACAGAACCCTTCGTGCGCGAGTCCGACTCGCACTTGGCCGATTTTTCAACTGTGTGTTACCTACTTGGGTTACAAGTTAGAGCGCGGGCTAAAAAATAAATAAAATGATTTAATAATCAAAGAAAAACCAAATCGTCGTTATACATCATACTTATCTATGTAATTTCGTGCAATTTGCACAATTTGCCTGAAGTAAAATAACTTCACCAATAACATTTTTGATGGTACAGCATCATCTTTAAGTCTCATTTGGTCCATTGTTTTATTAAAGCACCAATCTGCAAAATGGACTGAGCAGACCTTGTTTTTGTCATGTCAATATTTTGTTCACCAATAATATTTAACCATGATTTTCTTTTTTCTTTATCATTAGGTAATCTAAAAGTATAAATAAACACATACATTCTAAAAGTGATGAAATTATTAGGTAAAAAAAACTTTAAATATAAGTTATCGATAAAGCCACATCACTATTGTTCATACAATAGTACTACCACGTATTTTATACGGAAAACATCAAAAATATAAGAAACCAGGCGGTGAAATTAATAGAACCTTTTGTAATGGATCATTTCTAGAAAACACAGTCGTCTGGATTTGAAAATCTGATGTATTTCGAAGTAAAATACTAAACTTACTTATGTAAAGACAAATCTGGTTGTTTCTTTCGGATATAAGTACGGCATCCAATTATGCTGCACGTGGTCATATTTCGGCACTCCAAATCTCACTTCCTCAAATAATTTTTACCGAAAAGAACTGGAATAATGTCGAAAATTTTTAAATAAACCCCGTTTGTTTATATACGTTGACAGGGCAACTACCACTCAAATTGAAAAACAAAAATGGCGATTTGGTCGCAAAGAGGCATTTTGGCAAATATTTCTTTCAAAATGGTAAACACTCAAACTTACAGTTATCTTTTTTCACTTACGTAAAAAAGCATAGGCAAAAGGGAGATAGATATATGATTATAATTTTCTCGGCGAATTGACGTAATCAATTCGATACATAGACAATTACTTCGAATCCACTACTGTTTAAAGATCTTTGGATTTGACAGATTTCAATTGCGCGAGGCGACATACATGCCAATCTGTCAATTCAGTACTTTAGAATTGCATCGACTTGGTAGGTATTATGGATATATATATGGATCTAACAACTTGTTGCGGTAGAAAACTGAGTTGCGAGACTTGGTTTTTTAGGGTTCCGTACCCAAATGAGAAAAACGGGACCCTATTACTGAGACTTCGATGTCTGTCCGTCTATCTGTCCGTCTGTCTCCAGGCTGTAACTCAAGAACGGTAATAGCTGGAGAGTTGAAATTTTCACAGATTATGTATTTTTGTTGCCGCTATAACAAAAGTACTAAAAACAAAATAAATTAAATATTTAAGGGGGGCTCCCATACAACAAACGTAATTTTTCAAACATTTTTTGCTCGGTATCAACGATGACAACAAGTAGGCACTTGAAATTTTCTTTAATAATTACTTTAATAATTAATAACAATATTTAAATAAAATAATAATTTAAGGGGGGCTCCCATACAAAAAATGCAATTTTTGGCCTATTTTTGCTCTATAACGGTACAGAACCCTTCGTGCGTGAGTCCGACTCGCACTTGCCCGATTTTTTTTAGGGTTCCATACCCAAAGGTTAAAAACGGGACCCTATTAACGTAGAACGGTAATAGCTTGAGAGTTAAAATTTTCACAGAATGTGTATATCTGTTGCCGCTAGAAAAACAAATACTAAAAACAAAATAAAATTAATATTTAAGGGGGGCTCCCATACAACAAACGTGATTTTTTGGCCTTTTTTGCTCTATATCAATAATGGCAGCAGGTAGGTACTTAACTTTTTCACAAATCCTTAGTTATGTGCACTTTCATATATTTTAATAATAATATTAAAATAAAATAAAAAATTAAGAGCTCCCATACAAAAAACATAATTTTTGGCCGAATTTTGTTCTATAATGGTACGGAACCCTTCGTGCGCGAGTCCGACTCGCACTTGGCCGTTTATTTACAGGGTGTTTTTGATGGCTTTGTTTTACATGTTACGCATACTAGTAAAAAACGGCCAAGCGCGAGTCGGACTGGCAAACGAAGTAGACCAAAATGTTAGAAGAAAAAAAATTACGTTTAATATAATTATTTATATTATGAGAGGCCCCTAAAATATTTATTTTATTTTAGTTTAGTGTGTTACCAATTACTTACGTCATAATCATATGCAACTGAGTATTTTGTGAATATTTCAATTCCCTACCAGTTGCCGTTATTAATAGCAAGCAAAAAATATAAAAAAATAATTTTTGTTTTAAATGAGCCTCTATGAAATATTTAATTTATTTTGTTTTTATTTTTTTTAGCGGCAACAGATTATACACAATCTGTGAAAATTTCAGAAGTCTATCTAGACTGGTTCTTGATTTATAGCCAGGAGACAGTAAACAGATAGAGACACAGACATCGAAGTCTTAGTATTAGTAACAAGGGTCCTGTTTTTACCCCAAAGCACAGAATATAATGTATAAAAATAAATACACTCATATTCATCATGGTGTCGCTAATTCGCTATGACATCATGGTCCTCCAAACAACAAAAATCTTTGTATGGGTTTGACATCAAAATGTCATGATTAAAAACTTACTTTTTATTATCTAATTAAAATAAAATAATCATGGTATAAAGTAAACGAGGAAAAATAAAATAAAATATATAATATTACTAGCTCTTGCCCGCAACTTCGTCCGCGTGAATGTATGTTATAATAATAGAAATTTAGAAAATTTAACACCCATCTACGACTATTTTATTTGGATCTATATTAGACATGAAATTTTAAAACAGTCCCCAGGACTCAGGACAGGGGAAATGATCATGTGACGGAGATAGAGGATAGATTACAGAAGACGGGATTTATTGTAGGCATCTATCCCTGCGGACGGAAGCCACGGAAGACGTGTAATAGACTCTCGCGTCTCCGTCCTGCGCGGAAGTAGGAACATGATCGGGTTTAAGTGGGTACAACTCACTGCGGCCACTTACCATCTCTTCGGCCGTAGCAAGTGTGAAGAATTATTCTTGTAATTCCTCTTTCTATTCAAAGCGGAGACAGCAAAAAGTTGCAGTGACCGAATGTCAAATAACTTAGAGAGCACCACAAAAATAAACTATAATAATAATAACTGTGACTACTAAGCGATAGCTAAATTACTAACCCATCAAGTCCCATAAGAGCACCGGTGATCGCGACAACAATAGAAAGGCTATTGTGTCTCGATTTTCCACTTGTTCCTATAGCGCTGTCCACGATATATGACCGTAGTATGCGTCGTCAGATTTACACGCACGGCTCCCTCTATGTTGTGGTCTAAGTTCTAACCTAATCTTGCACCCCCCGAGCCCCCCTTTTATTTTATGGCGGTGGCCGGTAGCTGCCGCAGTACGCTCGCTGCGCTTGCTCGGGTCCCTCTGTGTTGGGGTCTAAGTTCTACTTTTGGACTTTCTGGATTGTGTTTGTATTTTTTATTTGGAACAGATAAGAAGTAGACCACGAGAAGGATCATAGGCTATTTTAGTGGACTAATTTGTCTGAAATATCTAATTTACCCGCGTGAAGCCGCGCGGAACGTCTTCCTTCGGAAGTCCTATACCCTGGGATATACCTTGGTGCAAATCTTACTTTTTTGTGGCATGTTATGTTAATTTTACTTAACCGATTCGTTGCCACCTTCATTTCAACAAATTCTTACGACAGGCCAAGTACTTTGTTCGATGACGCACCATAAGCGTCATCGGCCCTGCTAAACGATGACGCGCCACGTGCGGCATTGGCCACTGGTTGTGTTTTATGCATATTTTATTGTAAATAGGCGTAAATCAGAGAGGGAAAAGATAAATTTTGTGTGCAGTGTTCGTATTAGTTGTAATTCAAAGCTGATATGGCGTATAAAAGTAGTAATTCATACTGTTAACAAAATGTGTAAGTAATCGTCAACCTTTGGCACAAATTTTGCTCATACGAGTATGTTAGGTATTAATGATTTTAATTAGTGCTGGTTACTAAAAGCCGAGCTTTGTGAGGGCTCACGTCGTCACACCTTGACTGACTGATGATAACACATATAACACGGACTCGCGCACGAAGGGTTCCATACCATTATAGAGCAAAATTATGCCGAAAATTATGTTTTTGTATGGGAGCCCCCCTTCATTTTTTATTTTATTTATTTAATTTTATTTTGTTTTTAGTATTTGTTATTATAGCGGCAACAGATATTCATAATCCGTGAAAATTTCAATTCTATTACCGTTCTTGAGTTGCGGCCTGGAGACAGACAGACAGACAGACAGACAGACAGACAGACAGACAGACGGACGGACAGACAACGAAGTCTTAGGCTGGCCTCACACAGCCGGAATGTCTTTCTGAATTCATATTATTAATTCAGAAAGACTTTAATTCCATACAATATCAGTAAGTATGCTCCACGTACACATTCTGATTTTTTTTCAGATTATGTTTCTCAGATCGATCTGTAAGAATGATACTGACGAGCGTTCTGAATTCCGGATCGATAAATTTAAGATTATGATTTCATAACGCGCGTATTCCCATACATTTTAATAGAGCGGCACACACATACTGGAATCAGATTATGAATTATTTCAGTTGACACTGCAAGAAGCTAACCCCTGGACGTGTTGTGACCTGCTGGCATGATGTCTGACACGGAAAATTTAATCTTAAGCATTGAAATATAGGACACATCCATTCAGGATTACCATGACAGGGAAAAAAACGTAGCGTGGTTGTAAATTCTTAAAAGTTTAATTCCAAATTGGGAAACATTAAGTGAAAACGAAAGTAAAAGAAAAATAATATTTATTAGTATTAATTCTTCTTCCATAAAGACGTTTTAATATGTGCCAGGAATCATGAGACTACTGATCAATCTTATTTTCAAAGATGTGTGTGAGGCAAGGTGCCGAAATTTAGATTATGAATTTCCGATTATGAATTATTCAGAGAGACGTTCCGGCTGTGTGAGGCCAGCCTTAGTAAAAGGGTCCCGTTTTTATCTTTTGGGTACGGAAATTAGGACCCTAATTACATGTTAAAGCACAAATCAATATGCATGATAGTTTTTCCGTAAAGGTTGTGGGATTTATTATGACTAGCAACTTCATCTATTTTAGTTGAAGAATAAATAACTTAGAGTAGTTATGTAGCTATGACAATATAAATTTGTATTAAAATTTAAGAGCTCTCAGAAAATCGTTTATTTAAACAAATGAAATACGTTTGTTTTGGATAATCAGCAGGAATATAATGACTTTCCTGAATATAGCCAGCCACGATTTACAAACATACTCAAATGAAAATTGCCTGGAAAACGACAATAAGGAGAATGAAAGTTTTCCAGAATATAGTCACTCAATATTGCAAAACTTTACATTGAAAAGGACATTAAGTAATTGAAAGTTCTCGTATTTGTCATGACGCAAAAAATAACTCAACGGACAGTAGCATCGAAGCTAAATTACTGACGCTGATGAAGATGAGTGTTAATAAGAAAAAAAAGTTTCATAAATACGCTAATCGCAGAAAAGTAAGGATTCTTCGAGTGAACCAATGATTGACAATCTCTGACTAGTAGCCTTTAATTCTAAAATAAATGGCCACGCATAAAATTGAGTTCAACATGTATATTTAGACAAGGGAATTGTAATTACAGTATAATAAATTAGTTTTAACGTGTTTTTTAATAATTCTTATATGCCGCGTCTGGCGCGTCATCGGCCTCACTAAAACTTTTTGAATGACGCGCTGGGCGCGGCATTGGCCATGAATCGGTTAAAAAAGTGAAAATTACTGTAATGTTTTTGTTGTAAGGGAGTTCCGTCGATACCTCTCGATCCCGAGAAAATCAATATCAAGTCACCGTTTTTGTAAACATGTTATCAAATTCGGGTTAACAATATATATGTCGTAGGATGATTTGATAAAACGAATTTTCCCGAAAATTCCAGGGTTTTCGCGAAAACACGGATAATAAGATAATGTTGATTACATTTTTCAATCTTACTGACAAGAGGTAGTGTTTTCGCGAAAATGCGAGTCGCCTTAGTACGATTGCGAAACGAATCGCTAGTTATTATCAAAAAAATTACTGATTGGTCGGTTTAAGCGTCTCACAACAACATCTTCTCTGATTGGTTGAAGATTTGACGTTTTAAATGTCAATTCATTGTCACGCGTTGTTTTGTTTGTAGTTGTTTTTGTAAGCGAGAGCGCATCACAGACGGTGAAGATAATATAAAATATATATTATCTTAGAGCATATTTTAGAATATCGCTCACCATAGAAATTCTATGAACCATCACACTCGACGAAGTTAATATAATATTGTTACAAAAAAGGACACGTAGTGCCATCTAGCGTCAAGCTAGCGCAACATAAAACGCAAACGAATCCCCTAATCGACACAAGATGGCGCAAGGTGTACGATTGCATGCTCGAACATTCCGCACATGTTTACGTAAACAAGTGTTGTTTACGTGTTTATGCGAATGTTCTCGTACAGTCTAGGGTTCGAACCGGCCCGTATGTCGTCGTCGCAGACAGTCGAGCCGGCAATTCAGTTTCGTTTGAGCGATCTTCAAGGCGACTTCGATGCGAAAACAAGTGATCAATAGTGAGTGATTGTGATTGTGATAGTGACTCGGCTACGACCTAGGACAGTGATAGTGCTCAGTGATTTAGATCTAGTGCTTAGTGTTTGGACTTAGTGATTTGTGTGAGCTTGTGTTTGTGAATAAAGTCTTCAAGAGAGTCACCAGGTTTTTTTCTCCGAATCTTCGAACCCCTAGCACGTAACAACTGGTGTCGGAAGTGAGGTTTGGAGATGCCATTGACTCCGAGAGAGGACTTCAAGGGGAGTATCAGGACAAGGGCGCAGCGAGCTGCTGCCATTGACTCCGAGAGAGGAGTTGGAGGTGGAGCTGCGGAGGCCACACCCACTGCGGACCAAGCTCCGCCCACTGCGGGGCAGGCCCCACCCGCTGGCCCCGCCCACCAGGCTCCGCCCTCTGACCACGCCCCCCAGGCTCCACCCACTTCGGGTGAAGCCACGCCCACTGGCTCCGCCCACCGGGACCCGCCCACTGACCACGCCTATCAGGCCCCGCCCACTCTGGACATGGCCACGCCCACTGGCTCCGCCCACCAGACCACGCCTACTAAGGCCACGCCCACTGGCCCCGCCCACTGGGCCCCGCCTGCTCAGCCCCCGTCGACTAGCTTCATCCATCCTGCCACGCCCGTAGTTTCTACGGCCCCTCAATTGGAAAGCATAATTGAGTTAATTCAAGCAATGATGGAGTCACAAGATCGCAAGCTCGGCGCTTTGCAGGAGTCCCAAAAAGCTGAAAGTCAGGCCTTGCAAGATTCTCAAAGGGCAATGATGGAGGCACAAGACCGCAAGCTCGGCGCTTTGCAGGAATTTCAGAAGGCAGAAATCAGAGCGATTCGGGAATCACAAGAGCAACAAAAAGACCTCCAAGAAAAAGCACTTGGAGCTATAAAGGATGTAAGTGACACGGTGGTTAAGCTCCGAAAAGATGTCGACATAATGGACGAACGAGTTACGGGGTTAGGATTGGATGTGGAAAATGTGAAAACCGGCCTCACTGAACTTCAGAAGAAAGTAGTGCGCCTGGAAACCACAGGAGTGGCCGTGTCTAGTGGATCTACCGGAGTGGTGCAAGTGATACAAGGACCAAGAGTTAAAGTGCCACCATATGACGGTACTACTTCTTGGAACGCTTATCGTCAGCAATTCCAGACGGTTGCTTCTGCCAACGGATGGACTGACGAACAATGCCTGACCGCTCTCACTGTTGCGCTCAGAGGGCAAGCTTTGTCGGTCCTAGAAGCACATACAGGAAAGGGGTTCCAAGACCTGATGGAGGCCCTTGAATCCAGATACGGGGAGCGACACCTGGAGCACGTGTTCCGTGCTCAACTTCGTGACAGAGTCCAGCGCTCAGGAGAGGGACTACAACAATGGGCGTTGGAAATTGAAAAACTGGTTAAGAAGGCACACCCAGGAGCCGATTCCAAGATGGTCGACACGAATATTGTGCAAGCATTTGTCGACGGAATCAGGGATCTGGAGGTCAGAGCTGCAGTGAGGCTTCGTCACCACACCTCGCTTAAGGAAGCATTGGCGCATGCTTTGGAGGTCGAGGCTGTTCGCCGTGACATACGACAGACTCATAAGATCCACGAGGTCTCTGAGTAAGTTAAGGAGGTCAAGGCTCCTACGAAGAGAAGTTATGGAGCCATGTGCTATAAGTGTGGTGAGAGGGGCCATCTTCAGCTCAACTGCCCGCAGAAGGAGACCCATCTGGCAAGGATGAAAAGGCTCGAGGAACGCATGGAACAAATAGAAGAGCTGAAGAAGCAAGGAGCTTCATCCCCTGCCCAGGATCAGGGAAACGAATAAAAGCCAGGACTAAGGGGCGAGTGCTGGCTGACGCGGAGGAAGCCCCGATAACTGTTATCTCCCAAGCATGCAGCGGAAATAGTCTTGTGATTCAGGGGACTATTAACAGGACGGATTGCAAAATGACTCTAGACACAGGAGCCTCTAGAACGATAGTGAACCCAAATCTGGTAAAAGCCGCAAGAAGACACAAGAGGAGAATCAACTGTCGGCTTCTTACTGCCTCCGGTCAGCCAATACCCGTCCTTGGAGAAATGTCAGTTACGATGAATGTAGGGGGGTCCTCATACCCTCATGACGTTATCGTAGCTGAGATTATGGATGATTGCATCTTGGGTTTGGATTTCATGAAGAAACATAACTGCAGAATTGATGTTGCTGACGGAGTTTTCAAGTGTGGTGAAGAAGAAATTTTCATCCTTGGAGGCGCCAGCGGGAAAGTTGAATGTGTAAAGAAAGTTATAATACCTGGACGTACAGAAGCTAGAGTGCTGGTGAAACTACCACCAGCTGGAAAGAAGAAGTCAAACAGATGCGTGTTGATTGAAGACACACCTACCAAGACATCAGCGCAAAAACTGATGACGGCGAGAACCCTTGTTAGTGGAAGCAGTAACGCTGTGGTCAGGGTTTTGAATCTTGGTGATCGCGAGATCTGCTTGAACAAAGGTGACGTTATTGGAAAGTGCGAGGAAGTTGTCTGGATGAGAAAGTGTAGTTTGATCACAGGCTCAGATTCAGCAAACAGCAGCAACTATGGAATAGTGACTGAGCTACTCGATGACTGCAAGAGTAATCTGACTTATTCGCAGAGCATGAAAGCTAAGAAGTTTTTACAACGCCACGCGAATATCTTCTCCAGTCAGGAAGGCGACCTTGGTAGAACGTCGATGGTTCAACACAGGATAGATACCGGAAGCGAGAACCCAATTCGTCAACGAGCAAGACGGATACCCATTGCAAAGGAAAAAGAAGTTGAAGGCCTTTTGGAGGACATGAGAAGGCATAAGATAATTGAACCGTCTGCAAGTCCGTGGTGCTCACCTGTTGTGTTAGTGAAGAAGAAAGATGGCAGCACAAGATTTTGTGTGGACTACAGACGTCTCAATGATGTCACTAAGAAGGACAGTTATCCATTACCTCGAATCGACGACACTCTGGATACCTTGAGTGGCATGAAATGGTTCTCGACCCTGGACCTGAAATCTGGATACTGGCAGGTGGAAATTCATCCAAAAGACAAGGAGAAGACAGCTTTCTCCACCGGTAGAGGTTTATGGCAGTTTAACGTCATGCCCTTTGGATTGTGTAACGCACCTGCCACATTTGAGCGACTCATGGAGTGTGTACTGGCAGGCTTAGTTGGAGAGGCTTGCTTAGTCTACTTGGATGACGTCATCATTGTTGGCCGCGACTTCGAGGACCATTTGCGAAACTTAGAACGAGTTTTCGCCAAAATAGAGGGGGCCAAGTTAAAGTTGAATCCGAAAAAGTGTCGTTTGTTCAGGAGTAAGGTCAATTATCTCGGCCATATTATCTCCAGTGATGGAATCCAGACGGACCCGGAGAAACTGGAAGCAGTTCAAAATTGGCCAACCCCTAAAAACAAAACCGAAGTGCGGGCATTTCTCGGCCTATGCTCCTACTACAGGCGTTTTGTTAAGGGATTCTCAGAGATAGCCAAGCCATTACATCGGCTGACAGAAGATAAACGACAGTTTATTTGGGACGAGACTTCGGAAGATTCTTTTCAGAAACTGAAGCAACATCTGTGTGAAACACCAATCCTGGGGTATCCACAACCTGAAGGTCAGTTTATAGTCGACACGGACGCAAGCAACACGGCCATTGGAGGGGTGTTATCTCAAAAACAGGGTGAAAGAGAAGTTGTAATTGCATATTTCAGCAAATCTTTATCTAAGCCAGAGAGAAACTACTGTGTGACAAGAAGAGAACTCTTGGCTGTCGTAAAGACGCTACAACATTTCAGCAAATATCTCATCGGGAGACAGTTTTTATTGCGAACTGATCACGCAGCCTTGAAGTGGTTACTACAATTCAAGAACCCAGAAGGCCAAGTAGCTCGATGGATTGAGCAACTCCAGGAGTATGACTTCAAGACGGAACACCGCAGCGGAAAGGCGCATGGGAATGCCGACGCACTGTCACGAAGGCCGTGTTCAGAAGACTGCAAACATTGTGTTAAGCAGGAATCTAATGAAATTACATTAAAGTTAACGAAAACAAGTCCTTTGGGTCCATGGGAGAATGATGCTATGAGGCAGGCTCAAGAAAGAGATGACGACCTTCGGCACATCATCACATGGAAGAAACGGGGTGACGTAAAACCAATCTGGAGTGAGGTTGCACCCACTGGCGCTGCCACTAAGGCGTACTGGGCGCAATGGGACAGTCTGATACTTCAAAATGGAATACTTTACCGGAAATGGGAGAAGACTAACGGCAGAGAGTTCCATCTTCAGATAGTTGTCCCAAGGACGAGAGTACCAGATGTTCTACGTGAAATACACGATGGCGTATCAGGAGGTCATCTAGGTGTCAAGAGGACGTTAACAAAAGTGCGAGAACGATTCTACTGGTTGCATTGTCGAGATGATGTGCAGGATTGGTGCCGCAAATGTACTACTTGCGCTGCAGTGAAGGGACCACAGACAAGGAGCCGTGGGAACCTGCGCTTGTATAACGTTGGCGCACCGTGGGAACGAATTGCAGTTGACGTAGCTGGGCCATTTCCTGTAACGGAATCGGGAAACAAGTATTTTATGGTGGTCATGGATTACTTCACAAAATGGCCCGAAGTGTTCGCCATACCAAATCAGGAAGCTACAACAGTTGCTTCTAAGCTAGTTGAAGAGGTGATATCTCGCTTTGGTGTGCCTCTAGAAATCCATTCCGATCAGGGCAGGAATTTCGAATCGCAGGTCTTCCAGGAAGTATGCAGAATTTTGGGAATGCATAAGACGAGGACCACCGCGTACCATCCGCAGTCTGATGGAATGGTTGAGAGATTTAACCAGACCCTTGAGAGGCATTTGGCGAAATTGGTAGATGACAAACAAAAGGATTGGGACAAGTATATACCGCTCTTCCTTCTGTCGTACCGTACCGCCGAGCATGAGGGCATAAAAGCTACCCCGGCGTATGTCAATTACGGTAGAGAACTACGAGTACCAGTAGACCTCTTGACAGGAGGGTCACCGGAGGAACCAAAGACCTTACCAGACTATGTCTGCGATTTAAGGGAAAAGATGCGCTATATACACGCCACGGTTCGGGAAAATGGGTTACAGTCAAGTGAGAAGATGAAGACCAGATACGACCGGAAAGCGAACACGAGCGGCTTCGAAGAAGGGTCACTGGTGTGGCTGCATAACCCAACTCGCCGAAAAGGGAAATCTCCAAAGTTACAGACCAAGTGGGACGGCCCATACAAAGTGGTTACCCGATTGAATGATGTGACTTACAGGATCCAAAAGCAACCAAGAGGGACATTCAAAGTGGTACACATAGACCGTCTGGCGCGTTACCATGGCAGTAACAACGATGCTCGGGACGAGCATCTCTAAGAGGGGAGTAGTGTTACGAAAAAGGACACGTAGTGCCATCTAGCGTCAAGCTAGCGCAACATAAAACGCAAACGAATCCCCTAATCGACACAAGATGGCGCAAGGTGTACGATTGCATGCTCGAACATTCCGCACATGTTTACGTAAACAAGTGTTGTTTACGTGTTTATGCGAATGTTCTCGTACAGTCTAGGGTTCGAACCGGCCCGTATAAATAGTCGCAGACAGTCGAGCCGGCAATTCAGTTTCGTCTGAGCGATCTTCAAGGCGACTTCGATGCGAAAACAAGTGATCAATAGTGAGTGATTGTGATTGTGATAGTGACTCGGCTACGACCTAGGACAGTGATAGTGCTCAGTGATTTAGATCTAGTGCTTAGTGTTTGGACTTAGTGATTTGTGTGAGCTTGTGTTTGTGAATAAAGTCTTCAAGAGAGTCACCAGGTCTTTTTCTCCGAATCTTCGAACCCCTAGCACGTAACAATATACAGTGGGTGGCCAAATTAATATACTCAGTGTGAGATGTTTACATAGATTTGTGTTGATTGATTGTTTAGCCATTTTGTGTTGTTAGTTTTAGTTTTTTCTTTTATTTTTTTAACCGACTTCCAAAAAACGAGGAGGTTATATGTTCGGCTGTGGATATTTTTTTTTTTTTTATTTTTGTATGTTCAACGATTACTCCGCCGTTTGTGAACCGATTTTCGAAATTTTTGTTTTGTTGTATTAGGTTTCACTTCAATTTGGTCCCATTTTCACAAAAGTGGTGACCTGATGATGGGATCCATGAGTAATCGAGGGAACTCCTCGAAATTTATATGGAAACATATGGTGATTTTGGTTTTATGTGAAGTGTACTAAGAATACGCTACCAAAAAGTCAAATATTGGGTCAAGGTATACCATGGTTTCGATGATGCTGAGAGAACTTCTGATTCCTTATAGATACACGTTTGGGAGTTTCGGCGTTGTTTTAAGAACAGAAAGCATAAACTACTATGCAATTCATATTCATCAACATAATCATCATCTTAATCATCGTCATCATCAACATTATCACGTCGTGTTAAGGCCACCAATGTCTCATGGCACAGAATAGATAATAGTACAAGGCATAGGTATAGATATACTAATAATAATAATTTAGTACTGTATAACAACACCTGTATAACAACACCACGGCGGTCGGCGTCGCCGCCCCACGCCGCCGCGCGGCGCATGGCGGCAGAAGACAGAATATCGTATACTTTACTAACTACTTTATATACAGATCGAATACTTTACTACTTTATAAAATTTTAATAGACAAATAGAATTAAAATAAAGTTATTTTAAAAAAAGAGCATTTAAACAAAACAAAGTCATTAAGTGTCTTTTTATTAGTTATACTTATTAATCGATAGATGGTGCACTAAGTAGCTATCGATTTGAATTCTTGATTACAAGAACAGCAGCTGTCAATAATTATGATAATATTAAATACTCGTATTATGCTCCGCTACATCCTATGCAAGTTTGTACAATTTTTTATCTGATAGATCCTTCGATTGTCGATCGAAAAACGAGACACAATAGCCTTTCTATTGTTATCGCAATCGCCGGTGACCGCTTCGGGCTTGAAGTATTAAAATTGTTAAATTACTTAGCACAATATGTTCACTTCACTAATAATATTATATTATTTTGTGAGTGTGAGTTGTGACTCTTAACAAATTGTAATAAGATACGTAAAATATACGCGAAGATTTACCTACTAGTGTAACTAAAAAGAGTGAAATTATTATTATTTTTAACAAAAAATTTAAACCGACTTCCAAGGTAAAAACAATAATAACATTAATATGAACTAAAAAGTATTAAATAATTTTTACTATCTAATAGTGCCTTTTTCCGAATTCAGCTAAACCTCAACTATTTCTGTACTCAATCTTCATAATTTTGAAGTCGGTGCCAGTTCCAAAAATTTTAAATATTCTGTCAGAGGACTGAAGATTCAGCTATCTGGTACCGACTTCAAAATAATGAAGATTAAGGGCCTGTTTCACCGCTTCCTGATAAGGCTATCCACCACTTAATTTGACAGATGGAGTATGGAAAATCTGTCAAATAACCCTATCGGGCACCTTATCTGGAAGCGGTGAAACAGGCCATTAGTACAGAAATAGTTGAGGTTTAGCCGAATTCGGAAAAAGGCACTATTAGATAGTAAAAATTATTTAATACTTTTTAGTTCATATTAATGTTATTATTGTTTTTACCTTGGAACTTGGAAGTCGGTTTAAATTTTTTGTTAAAAATAATTTACTTTAGGCTGTCTTCTACATTTTGTTAGTTAGTAACATTTATTATTCAATAATAATCTTGTAATAATAACACCATTTAGTACGACAGTCACTATTGCCATATTTTCCTGTGCGAAGTGCGTGCAATAGGGAGTTAGACACAGGCAATGATATTCTTTGAGTTATTATTTATTATATCATTGGACACAGGCGCTAAAAATATTTTTTGCGTGAAACGTGTTATAAAAACTATTTTATTATAATGTATAAATAATAGGTATTAACACATGATTCTAGTGTTTCTTGGTTATTTTTTGTGATAATGTAATTTTAAGTTAAAATAATGAAAGATGTAGCCATGGGGAAGAATTCAGATATTTCAGCTAGAAATAAATCTAAAATTTAGACACCTTCGAGTCATATCAATCATACCCGGAGAGAAATTGCGAGATTAGTAGGCGTTTCCCAGTCTACACTTTGAAATATAAAAAAGTGATGAACCTAAAAAAATCTTTGTCCCCATAGCGAGTTGATAAATGTGGTAGAAAACGTCTTTCAATTGCTTGAACAGGAGAGGAAACAAGGCGTTTTATTGTTGAGAACAGAAGAAAACCCCTGAAAGTCATAAAAGTTTTGTGATGTGTGTGATGATGCTGGCGTAGCTTTATCTAACAGAATGCTAAGGCGAAACTGAAGAAACTGAATTTCAGTTGTTTTCGTCCTTCGAAAAACCTAAGTTTACCCCATATGCATGCATGCTAAGCGATTGGCGTTTGCTACAATGTAAAAACACTGGCCTGAAGAATATTGAAAGGAGGATAACAAGTTATTTTAATTTCATTTTTTTTAATTATGAAGAAAAAGGCGTGACCTTAATATGACCCAATTGATTCAGATCCTCCAGGACAATCCCTAGTTTGTTCACCGAAGGCGACATGAAATTTTTTATAGAAACTGTGTTATTGAACGAGTGAAACCTCCTTCATCGGTTACGACATGGGACGAGATTAGCTCAAACGGGAATGGTCTGCTACACGTGGTTGAAGGAACCATTGCGTTAAGACCAATATGAAATATCTGCTAGTTTTATACAGTCATCTCCATCCTCAGATGGCTGAATAGCAGCCAGACGGGACCTGCATATGCATGCAGGACTCTGCATCTTACCATAAGTCTAAAAAATTATTAACTTTTTTAAAGATAAAAATTTTTCCTTATGAGGCACAAAAACGTATTGTTTTTCAAGTGAGTATAATAATTTTGCCACCGACGGTATTTTATCTTTTATATTGTGGGAATTTGCGTGGAGGCCAAAGGAAGATCTTCCGACCGAGCGAGGTGTTATGCCCGATCAGGCCGAAGCTATATTCAATTCAATTTTTTTAAATAAAAATTCGGATTTTTTTATACCTAGGGTTGTCACTAAAGTTGATATTTTATTTTCCCCGACTACATCAGAAGGTGATTACTGATTAGATACTGTTTGGGCATATGAAATCATTAGTTTACGTTATATTTTTTCACTTTTTAGATTTTTTATTATTAGACCTACCTAAACGTGATCTTGATATTTTTCGTATAGGATATCGATTGCGAATTTGCGTATCAACCGGATAAACCAAACAATAGACATTCAGTGACAAACCTAGGTATACAAAATCCGAATTAAAAAAAAATTATAATTAAATTGGATATAACTTCTGACACAGAGGTTATTAGAGTGTGATTTTTAATAACATTGATAAAGGATTACTCACACTATCGTTTCATGCTTAAAACTTTTTCTAACTCGATCTAATCGCGAAATTAAAAATGAAAAACTATAATTATTAAATAAATAAATATCTCCCTACTTGATAACAGTAGGTTAACCAAATTTAAAGAAAAAGTAAAGTATTAGGTGCTTGTTCAATTGGTATAAACAAAATTAATGTTACTTGATTAGTTTTTTTTTAAATTAATTTTTAATTCAAATTTTTGACCCGGAAAAATGCCAACTTTGACACTCTTTAAAAAAATAACTACAAAGAATATCGAACTCGGAGTTCTACTCTAATGTTTATATAGCTATCAACTATAGTATTTTGAAAGAAAAACGAGGTAAAACAAAATTGAGGTTTTTATCACACTGTGCGATGCGGAGTCTCGCCCAGGCCGCGGTACATTGCGGCTAGTGGACGATGTACCCGATGAGGCGATGCTGGCTGGCGGGGTGCGGAGGGGCGGGGAGTGACGATGATGAAGGAGGCGTGTTCTGTCGAGGGTCACCAATGTGGGATAATGCGTGGCTACCACAAAGGAAGATCTTCCGACCGGGTGAGGTGGTATGCCCGGTCAGGCCGAAACCCACTTGATACATTTCAGCTGTCTTTCTTTCTTTCTTTCTTTTTCTTCTTTTTTGGCAACTTGACACAAAGGATGTGTATGTTGTGCCATAGACAAGGTAAAAAGGTAAGGAATATGGCGGGAAAACCATATTCCTCCTAATATAATTTTCATCATCGTTTTCGTGTATCGTCAGGTCTAAAGTCTAGTCAAAGTCTAAGTAAAAGTCAATACAGTCAAGGAGTCAAGTCGGTCGATTCAGTAAAGTGGTAGACGCTTTACTGAAACTTTCGATGGAGTTTTGGAGGGAACACAAAAAAGCACGTTTCTGGATATTACATCACTTTCCTACACTTGTGCATGAACACGAATATCTAATGGTTAATATTCTACCAATATTACACATTAAAAACCCAGCTAACACAATTTTAGGAAAATAATATAAAAACATAACAGCACTCTTTCACATGCCCGCCAAAACTCCCATTTCAGCTGTCGTATATATACCGACGCGCTTAGAAAACTTCGATAGCGCGATGCAGGAATGTTAGGCGAATTGTGGGTACCGCCACAGTATCTTAAGATACCGAGCGATATAAATAATAATATCTATGGACGCTTCACACCACGTCAATCTGGCCCCGTGCTAAGTACCTGAAGGACTTGTGTTACGGGTACCAGACAACGGAAATATATTTAATACTTTTATACTATACATATATTTAAGATTTTTATTATATCATACACATATTTAATACACATCCATGACCCAGGAACCTTGAAAAACTTTTTGTTCCGTCGGCGGGATTCGAACCCGCGACCCCCGGCTTGAGCTGCCACTCACTCTACCCATTGAGCCACAGAGGTCGTCAATATGGAAATATATATTTCGTATTTTAAGATGTTATCTTAAGATGCGAAATATATTATATTTCGAAATTTATCTTTATGAATACTGGGTGTTTTTGTGTCGCAGCACTCGCAGCGGGCTCAACGGTGATCGGATTGGCTCTTCAGTGGAAATGCTCTATCGCATGTTTGTATTTTGCTTTTTAGGGTTCCGTACCCAAAGGGTAAAAACGGGACCTTATTACTGAGACTTCGATGTCTGTCCGTCAGTCTGTCCGTCTGCCTATCCGTCTGTCTGTCCGTCTGTCTGTCCGTCTGTCTGTCCGTCTGTCGTCCGTCTGTCTGTCCGTCTGTCTGTCCGTCTGTTTGTCCGTCTGTCTGTCTGTCTCCAGGCTGTAACTCAAGAACGGTAATAGCTAGAGAGTTGAAACTTTCACAGATTATGTATAATATCTGTTGCCGCTATAACAACAAATACTAAACAGAAAATAAAGTTAATATTTAAGAAACGTGATTTTTTTGGCTTTTTTTGCTCGTAATCAATAATGGTAGCAGCCAGACAGTTGAAATATTCACAATATTTTTAATTATATATTTTGTACTTTAGTAATTAATAACTAGCGATTTGACCGAGCCTTGCTCGGTATTCGATAAAACACGAATAAAATGACATTTTCTAAAAATTATTCCTAGCTAGATCGATTTATCGCCCCCGAATCCCCCTATATACTAAATTTCATGAAAATCGTTGGAGCCGATTCCGAGATTCCAAGTATATACAAGAATTGCTCGTTTAAAGATATAAGATTAAATAAAAATAAAAAAAATTTTTTCACTATTGACTGCCAACAATCATGGATGTGTCAACACAACTAGCTGCAAACATGGAAGACTTAGCCAAGCTCTTCCAAACACGTATGGACTCCTATGAGCAGCGACTCCAAGACGCTGCTTCTACACCATCTCACCCAGATTTGGCCAGCTTGAGCAGTGAGTTCCGTGACTTTAAAAACTTTGTTTGGCAAACACTCTCTAAATTCAGAACCCAAATTGATCTCCTAACTGTGGGACTTGACCGGCATGAGACTTTCCTCCGCAGGAAGATACTTCTGTTTCATGGAATTGCTGAAAACAGTAATGAGAATTTATTTGATGTCATTACTAATATAATAAAAGTGAAAATGAACATATCTGAATTCACCTGTGATGAAATTCAATCATGTCATCGCCTTGGTTCTCCTAAAGGCAAAGCCCGTACTGTCTTGGTGAGATTCAGAGATTTTAATCAACGTCACACAGTTTGGGATGCCAAGACTACACTCAAGAGTAGTGGAATAGTGATATCGGAGTTTTTAACAAAATCTAGGCATCTTATATTTATGGCTGCGCGACAGCATTTTGGTGTACGCAGCTGCTGGTCCACTGAAGGAATAACATTAATATGAACTAAAAAGTATTAAATAATTTTTACTATCTAATAGTGCCTTTTTCCGAATTCGGCTAAACCTCAACTATTTCTGTACTCAATCTTCATTATTTTGAAGTCGGTACCAGATAGCTGAATCTTCAGTCCTCTGACAGAATATTTGAAACTTTTGGAACTGGCACCGACTTCAAAATAATGAAGATTGAGTACAGAAATAGTTGAGGTTTAGCCGAATTCGGAAAAAGGCACTATTAGATAGTAAAAATTATTTAATACTTTTTAGTTCATATTAATGTTATTATTGTTTTTACCTTGGAAGTCGGTTTTAATTTTTTGTTAAAAATAATAATAATTTCACTCTTTTTAGTTACACTAGTACGTAAACCTTCGCGTATATTTTACGTAATTTATTACAATTTGTTAAGTGTTGAGATTTGTAAATTTAGTTCCGCAATTCAACAACAGATGTCGTTGTTGAGCTTCTGCATCGCGGTATCGCTTACTCGATTACATTTGATATAACTAATTCGCTACAATAATTATTTTCTTCTCGCTCACTTCAGAGGGATTAACGTCCCAGAACCATAAGACCAGTTTTAGGCGTAAGACGTAGACGTCTATTCTTTACATTAAGAGTCACAACTCACACTCACAAAATAATATATTATCAGTGAAGTGAACAGTAGTTAGTAAAGTATTCGATCTGTATAATATAAAGTAGTAAAATATTCGATCTCTCGTTTGCCGCCACGCGCCGCCCGCGCGACACCGTCGCCTCTGTAGCGCCGACCGCCGTGTATTAAACAAACAGGTGTTGTTATGTAACAATACATAATTATTATTACGAGTTAGTATATCCATACCTATGCCTTGCAGTACTTCTGTCTATTCTGTGCCATGAGACATTGGTGACCTTAACACGACGTGGTAATGATGATGATGACGATGATGATGATTATGATTATGATGATGAATATTAATTGCATAGTAGCATATGCTTTCTGTTCTTAAAACAACGCCGAAACTCCCAAACGTGTATCTATAAGGAGTCAGGAGTTCTCTCAGCATCTTCGAAACCATGGTATACCTTGACCCAATATTTGACTTTTTGGTAGCATATTCTTAGTACACTTCACATAAAACCAAAATAACCATATGTTTCCATATAAATTTCGAGGAGTTCCCTCGATTACTCCTGGATCCCATCATCAGGTCACCACTTTGTGAACATGGTACCAAATTGGAGTAAAACCAAATACAACAAAGCAAAAATTTCGAAAATCGGTTCACAAACGGCGGAGTAATCGTTGAACATACAAAAAAAAAAAAAAAAAAAAAAAAAAAAAAAAAAAAAAAAAAAAAAAAAATATCCACAGCCGAACATATAACCTCCTCGTTTTTTGGAAGTCGGTTAAAAATAGCAATAATCTTGCCTGACAAGACTCGGCGGAAGATTGAATGCATGCAGGAGCTCAAGTCACTAATTGCCTCTTTCCCCACCGGCAAAGATACGAAAGCGGTCCCTAGTTTGCCATCAGGGATAAGTGGAGAGCCGAAGCCAAGTAATTTGGAGGCTAAACTGCCCAGCACAGCTGCATCTTCACGCCGTGCTAGGAGAACTTAGTCTGGTGCGCTGACGCAGTGCAATCGACGGTTTGGCATATTATTTATTGCAAATTTATTGTGTCCACAAACTATATAGTATGACACATATGTCATTATTGTTCTTCTGTCCTTTTTTCGTGAATTTTTAGTGTAATGTGTCCTTTTCTTGTTATTATATAAGATAGTGATAATTTTATGACCGCTGTACACTCTCGCCGAGAGCTCTCGGGCGAGAGTCTCGTGCGAGAGCCCCTTGCCCGAGTGCGATCATGTACATTCTCGCTTAGTTCAATCGCAGTTAAGAACTCAGACAAGATGGACGAAAACGACCATTCACCATTCACCATGCATCGAAAGATATCATTGTAATCCAAAGATTTATAATCATATTTAATTTTATATCTCAAAGATAATGACTGATAATGACGTTTATTATTGTTATTTTTCTGTTCTACACTGTCCAACGGCGGGACTAGTACTGAAAGACGCGAGAGTGTACAGTAGTGCGCTCGTTTTCCTCGCGAGACCCTTTGTCTCGGGCGCAAAATACCGACAACGGACCGAGAGGGTCCGAGACAGGCGAGACGAGGCGAGCGCACCCATGTACACTCTCGCACTCGGGCCGCCTCGCTGTGTCTCGGCGAGAGTGTACAGCCGGCTTTAAGGTAAGGTAGGCTTTTTTCTGTGTGCTTTTATGTTTAATACGTTGGTATGCACGACCGCCGACCCGCTTTTTGTTTTCTTAAAATGACATTGACATCTGACATCTGTCAGATGCAGCTTATTTTTATATATTTTTTTTCTTCTCATTCTCTTTGAAAAAGGCTTTGCACGTAAAAGGCATGGAAAAGCTTTGTATTTTTTTTTTAATATATAATAATACGCTTTTTGCATTGATTTAAGAAACAGGCCTTCTGCTTTGGCTATTTGTTTTAATTATATTTGTTTTATAGCTATATATTTTATATATATATTTTTTTTATATATAAAATTGCTGATATTTTATAATTTGCTATTATACTGTAATGAAACCTTATGCGATTGTTAGTTGGCTGCAGTGTGCCTTGGTAATCACTAGTATTTTCTTTGTTTGTATTTATTTTGCTATTTATTTCGTGTTATTGGTGTTAAGTTTTCTATTTTCTTTTTTCATTGCTAAATATGGTGAGCTAGGATGGGTTATATTAGAAACAAAAGTAAACACAATATTTAAATTTTAGTTAGTTTATACATTATACATTTATATAAGTTTATTACATTAAGTATATTTTATATATAGGTATATATTTATTTATTATAATATTGATCGGTTATGGATTCTTTAATAGATAATGTTATTGATGAAGACTTTGTTTCGTGCTCTTCTTCGTCCGACAGTTTTTTCAGTTTTGACAGTGGTGATGGGGGATCGGTCACGTTTTCTGCTCATGAACAATTAAATACTTCCTTTTCCCGTTTTCCCAAAAACTTCAACATTGTCCATATCAATGCTCAAAGCATACCACGCCACTACCCAGATATGATCGAAATGTTTAACGATTCCCCGGTGGATGCTATTTTAGTGTCAGAGTCGTGGCTCAAGCCCTCTCTATCGTCAACTGCTTACGCTCTCCCGGGTTATAAGCTAATCAGAAATGATCGCGTGGGCAAAAGTGGCGGTGGGGTAGCTATATATTTGCGTGGTGACATTGATTGCAAGTTGATAACCGCTTCACCTAGCCGATACACAGGTTCTGTTGAATATTTGTGTGTTGAGGTCACCTTGCATCACAAAAGTATCCTGCTTTGTGTGGTCTACATCCCATCGATGCGGATCGATTATTTTAGCACTCTAGAATCCCTGTTAGCGATACAATGCCCAAACTTTGACTACACATGTATTGCAGGTGACTTCAACACGTGTCTCATGAAACTTGATTCGCGTGCCTCTAAACTCCGAACCTTACTCACTTCCCTTAACCTCTGCATCCTTCCGCTCCTAGCAACTCACCATGCTCCCCATTGCACGCCTTCCCTCCTAGATCTCCTAATCAATTCGTCTCCTGATCTTGTAGCACATCATGGCCAATTTCCCTCCAATATTTCCTACCATGACCTAGTTTTCCTTTCTTTTAAAATTAAACCACCCCGTCGTAAACCAAAATTCCTTTTCCTTCGTAGTTATAAGGCAGTGAATTTGGAGGCTCTTAAGCATGATATCTTGAATACGGATTGGTCTCGCGTCTATTCGGCAACGAACATTGATATGAAGGTGTCGTTCTTAACCGATTCACTAACTAAAGTATTTAACACCCACGCTCCACTAAAAAGAGTCAAGGTTAAGCACGCACCGACTCCTTGGCTGTCACAGAATATCGTAGACATGATGGCTAGGCGAAACCGAGCTCTGTGCCGGTATAGAAAGCGGCCAACTGACGAGAACTTGACAAAATATAAGTCTCTGCGGAATTGCTGCAGTCGTCTATGTAGGGATGCGAAAAGACGCCACATTCATTCCACTATCAGCCAAAGTAACCCCTCCCAACTTTGGAAGTTCCTTTCTACGCTTGGGATAGGAAAGTCTTCTGTCTCTCTTGATAATACAGTAGATTTAAATGCGCTTAACGCTACTTTTACCCGCCCACCAACTACTGTCGACCAAGCTACCAAAGCACACACGATTTCCCATCTCTCCTCTCTTCCTTTACCTTCCTATACTCCATTTTCTTTTAATCCAGTAACCGAGGACGACGTTTTGAAGCACATCAAAGCTATAACGTCCACTGCTGTGGGCGATGATGACCTTAGTCCACGTATGATTTCCCTTGCCCTCCCTGAACTCTTGCCCATTCTGACTCATATTTTCAATTATTCCTTGTCAACGAGTTCCTTTCCTTCGGCATGGAAACGTGCAAATGTCATTCCTTTACCAAAAACCTCTAATCCTTCTTCCTTATCCCAGTATAGACCTATCTCCATATTACCCTATCTCTCCAAAGTCCTTGAACACATCGTCCACAAGCAACTCTCCCACTTCCTTTCCTTAAACAAATTGCTTTCTCCCTTCCAATCCGGTTTCCGTCCTGGTCACAGCACTGTGACAGCACTGCTAAAAGTCACAGACGATCTGCGGCTAGCTATGGAAGAAAAGTGTGTCTCTATTCTGGTTCTTCTTGACTTTAGCAGTGCCTTTAACTCAGTAGACTTTGACATCTTCCTGTCTGTCCTTCATTCCCTTAACATATCCTCCTCAGTGGTAGATTGGTTTGACTCATATCTTCGGGGACGTTCGCAGCGGGTCCGCTCTGATGAGGTCACCTCGGACTGGTCTGATCTTGATGCGGGCGTCCCACAGGGTGGCGTACTTTCTCCCCTTTTATTCTCCATTTTTATTAATACCGTAACTTTAGTCATACTAACATGTAGCTTCCATCTCTACGCAGACGACTTGCAAATATACCGTAAATCACATATCGATAGCATTAGTTCCGCAGTCAGCGACGTTAATGCTGATCTCCAGCGGATTGCCGATTGGGCTAAATCTTTTGGTTTGTTAGTGAATCCAAAAAAATCACAAGCCATTATCATAGGTAGCAAATATATGACCCAGCGCTTGCACAATGTTCCTAAAGTCACGTTTAACGGTACTCCTATCGAATATTCAAACACAGTAAGAAATCTTGGCATAACTGTTGATAGCAATCTGTCCTGGAATGCTCAGGTGAATGAAATTAGTAAAAAGATTTACCATTCTCTACACATGCTTAAGAGCCTTCAAAATTTCTTGCCTTTGTATACTAAACTCCTTCTAGTCCAGACCCTTATTTTCCCTATCCTTGATTATGCAGATTGTTGTTATTTGGACCTTACTGAAGAGTTACTTACAAAACTGGAACGGTTGCAGAATCTCTGCATTCGTTTTGTGTTTGGCTTAAAAAAGTATGACCATGTGTCAGACTTTAGATCGCAACTAAATTGGCTCCCAATTCGTTTCCGCCGAAATACCCATATCCTTTCTCTCCTTTACAAAATCCTTTACAGTCCTATTTCTCCCTCGTACCTCATTGATCGTTTCAACTTCTCACGACCTCCTGACACCTCGTGTAGGTCTAACGTGAGGACGAACCTATCCTTTCCTTCCCATCGCTCCAACTTCTTTTCCTATTCCTTTACCGTTCATGCAGTTAGATTATGGAACGCCCTTCCCCACACCATTCGTGACAGCCCTTCCATTAATGTCTTTAAAAGTCGACTAAGAGAGCACTACCTTAACAAGGAATCCTAAAATATATGTTTGTATGTATTGTATTAAATATAGTATTGTATTTAGTCTATTATAGTATTTATGCTTTGTATTGTATTATTTTATCTTAATTGTAAGTGTATTAATATTTAGTTAAATCTATAAACATATTTATCTATGCACACCCTTTTTGATATTTCCCATCAAATTTCTCTTCGTAGGGCTGCTGGAAGAAATCCCTTTTAGAGATAAGCAGTACCTGTTGTGTCGTCTTTCTTTTTTTTGTAAATTTTCATGTAAACCTGTATGTGCAACAAATTGTTAAATAAATAATAAATAAATAAATATTTAAGGGCGGCTCCCATACAAAAAAACTCATGTTTTGCCAACTTTCGTTCAATGCTACATGTACACAAATATTAAATTCTACCGACAACATTGCTGAAACAACAAAAAATGAAGATATCATCATAATCGCTTTAGGAACACACGACAGAAATCCTTATTTATTATTCTCTCAACTTGTAACAGCATTAACTAAATTTAAAAAATGTAAAGTTCTTGTTCTAAATGTTGTGTATAATCGATGTCTTAATGTAAATCTATTAAATTACAATGTACAACAATTAATGAAAAATTTTAGTAATGCTAAATTCATAAGCTACACAAAAACATACTATTATAATAATCTTTGTCACACAATCGAAAAAGAGATAGAAACTCTGAATATTAAAAATGTATTACCACAAAAAAAAATTGTATTAAAACAAAAATCAATTGTCAGTTATTTCCCAACGCTAAATAAAAATCTCAATAGCATTAACAATAACCCCAAATTTAAAAGTACTTACACAGAACATTCTGAGAGGGGTAAATTAAGTAACTTTTTTCGAACATAATACGCAGGAGAATAAGTTGTCTATATTCCATCAAAACATTGCTGGTGCTATATCAAAATCTGAAGAAATAACAGTTGCAATTTCTGAACTTTCCAATAACAAAAAAGATATAAGCGTTATTTGCCTCACAGAAACTTTTATCAAAAAGGGAACAGAACAGTTACTCAAAATACCGGGTTTTAAACTAGCATCGTCCTTTTCACGTAGCGCAAAACGGGGAGGGTCATGTATCTTGATTAAAAACGACATACACTACAAACCACTAGGCATTTTAACCAATCTGTCTTCCAATTTTACTTTCGAAGCTACTGGTATAGAACTAACACTTCAAAAGATTATAATTGTTTGTATCTATAGAACCCCAAATAGTGACCCTCTGATATTCATAGAAAAACTTGAACAACTTCTATTAAAAATCTCAAATAATTCTAAGAAAATAATAATATGTGGAGACTGGAATATCAATACTTTATTAACTAACAAAACTACTCAAAATCTAACAAATTTACTAAAAAATTTTAACATAGACTTACACGTCAAGACCCCGACTCGCCAGTTAGCATGTCTTGATCAATTCGCTAGTAATCTAAAACGCGCCGAAATAAGTATACACTATTTAGGTTTATCGGATCACGAGACTGCTCAAGTACTAACTTTAGATACAAATAAAACCTTAAAAATTATTAAATGGTCAGAAAAAACACGCGATTTTAGCAAAGAAAATATAAAAAAATTCTGTAGTTGCATGTCTAAGTTAAGTTTTGCCGAAGTATATGAACATACTACTTTAAACGATGCCTTTAACGCATTTCACGAAACATTGGTACTTTTTTATAATCTATGCTTCCCCGAAATTTCTATAAAAAAAACTAATAAGCCATCAAAAACTTCATGGTTATCAAAGGGCATCAAAAAATGTAGCATTGTTAAAAGAAAATTATACTTGAAATATATAGGTTCACGGGCAAATAAAAAGCTTAACTACAAAAAATACACAAAATATAGTAAAATATTGAAAAAATGCATATACAAATCGATACAATTACAAAATAAAAATTATATTAATAATCATAAAAACAAATGTAAAGCAATATGGGATATTATAAATAAAAACATAGGTGACATAAATACACAGACTGACATTGATACAATCATAAATAATAATAAGGAATTATCGGAACCCAATGACATTAGTGAATCATTTAACAATTACTATATACAATTGACAAATAGAAATAAATTTGACTATGATAGGAACTATATTAATTCGACTTTAACAAATAATAACCCGAATACAATATTTTTAAAACCGACAGACCAATACGAAGTGAATAGTATTATTAAAACCTTAAATAACACAAATGTAGGGTTTGATAATCTTAAAACTAAAATAATAAAGGCATGCGCCAAACATATAAGCCAACCTCTAAGTTTCTTAATAAACTTATCATTTGAGGAAGGCAGCTTTCCAGAAATATTAAAGAAATCTATTGTTAAACCGCTATTTAAAAAGGGAGACCTTACTGATATGAACAATTACCGTCCTATCTCATTAATACCAGTATTGTCGAAAATTTTTGAAAAAAGTATACTAAAACGATTATATGATTTTGTCGTACACCATGGAATGCTGAAAAGCGAACAGTTTGGATTTAAAAAAAACAGTAATACCACATTAGCGTGCTTTGATCTCATTAAATATATAACTGAGTCGATCAATGACAGGAATCTTGTAGCAGCCATTTTTCTGGACATGACAAAAGCGTTCGACTTTGTAGATCACAAACTGCTTCTTTACAAGCTTGAATGTTACGGTATACGAGGCAAGGCAAATAGTTGGCTTAAAAATTATTTATCCAATCGTCTACAATGTGTAGAAATATCCAGACTAAAAAATGGTTTCAAAAGAGTTATCAGATCAAAATTTTTAATTAATGCGTTTGGCGTTCCTCAGGGAAGTATCCTAGGCCCTTTTCTGTTTTTACTTTATATTAATGACCTTCCCAATGCTATTGATCATAAAACAGTATTATTCGCAGATGACACAACTTTGGCAATTAAATGTAAAAATAATAAATTGTTTCAAAACTTAATAAAAAACATACTTGACAAAATATTAAAATGGCTTGAAAACAATAACTTAAAAGTAAATCTAAATAAAACAAAAATAATACAATTCGGACACTTTAAGACACAAAAAATTAATCTTGACATACAATATAATAATACAAACATTGACATGGTAAATAACACAAAATTTTTAGGACTAATCATTGACAATCGCTGCGACTGGAAATTACATATAGAACATGTCTGTAGTAAATTAGAAAAATTTGTATATGCAATAAAAAAATTACGAATTTTGGTATCGGTTGAAGCAGCTCTAAATGCCTACCATGCTTATGTATCCTCTGTACTATCATACGGTCTTTTACTGTGGGGCAACTCAGTTGAAGTTGAAAGAGCCTTTAGAGTACAAAAAAAGTGCGTTAGAGCAATATGTGGAGCGTGGTCACTGGATAGCTGTAAACCATTATTTGAAAAATTTCACATCTTACCACTACCTTGTATGTACTTAAGAGATATTAATGTATTTGTCAAACAGCATCCAGAATACTTCATACTAAGTGCAAATGCAAATGGAAGAACCGCCCCACCAAGAAATAAATTCAAATTATATATGCCCCAGTGTAGGCTCGATATTTTTAAGCGAAATGTATACATTAATGCAATCAAAATATATAACAAATTGCCAAACCATTTTAAAGACCTCAATAACCTAGTCTTCAAAAGAGAAATTACAAAGTGGTTAGCAGAAAAAAGTTTTTATAGTATTCAAGAATATATGAATTATAATAATTGTAAATAGCTTTAAGATTTAATACCTTTTTTAATTTATTAGTGTAATTGACATTTTGACAAAATACCTACTATTTTACTTATTTTTTTATGAATTTTACTTATTTTGATTGGACTTCTAATGGATAATTTGATACTAATTTAATAATTATGGACTTTGTTTTATATTAGATTCGTATATTGTAATTATTCTATAAATTAATTCATTTTTAATACTTTCTTAATGTTACCTTTGACTTTTGCACGCCACCTGGATGGCAGAATGTTTAGAACAGTATTTTATAATTTGAAGACCTTGTTATGCACTACATTCTTGCAATAAATATATTTCATTTCAAATATATTTCATTTCATTTCATTTCATTTCATTTCATTTCAATAACGGTACGGAACCCTTCAGATTGGCATTGGCAGATGTTTCTCCTTTTGGAATGTGCTACTGAAATCTGTATTTCACATTCTATATCAGAATTATCGTCTGAGGAGCTGTCTAACAAATCAAGAAGTAAGGCAGTATCAGTTATCACTCATAGTCAATCACCCTGTATATAGAACTCTAACAAGGAATATGTGTGGCACCAACGCATACTCGTAAGGAAATGAACAGATTTTTAATAATATTATCAGCCGTGTGTGATAGCTTAAGATACTATAATATTTTATATTTGGGTATCTTAAGATAAAATATTATAGTATCTTCACCGTATGTGATGCGCTTTAGCAGTTTTTGATATTTAACGTGTTTAAAATTGCAGTTGGACTATAAAATTAGTGCGAAAAGTTATCTAAAAGTGTGTCTGTAAATACAAAATGACTGATACATATGAAATTATGCTGAAAGTTTAACAGAACCAGAAACTAATTCTGAGGTTATGTCCTTTATAATTCTACTAGAGTTATAGGTACTGGGGTATAAAATATATATCCACTGACAAAATGATTAAAATCGATAGCCTATCACGATCCTTCATGTAGTCTACTTCTTATCTGTGCCAAATAACATAAAAATTGCTCCAGTAGTTCGCGAGATAAACCTTTTCAAAATATAATTTCCCCCGTTTTTTCCACATTCTCCTATTAGTCTTAGCGTGATAAAATATAGCCTATAGCCTTCCTCAATAAATGAGCTATCTAGCACTGAAATATTTTTTTTTATCGGACCAATAGTTCCTGAGATTAGCGCGTTCAAGTTAGCCCTTTCAAATAAATTTCCCTGTTTTTTCCACGTTTTCCTCAATTTCTTCGCTTCTATTAATCTTAGCGTGATAAAATATCCCACCAAAAACATACCTGTTAAAATAGGGCCTAGTTCCTATAGGCTAACTGTTGGTCTAAAAAAAGAGTTGAAATCCAATCCAATGCCAAGTTCAGATGCACTTCATCGATCATAATCATCTTTATCAACAGCCTGATCCATAATACTTCTAATTTGAACTTGGCAGGTTATTTAAATTCTATTAATATTATCTAATTATATAATTAATCAAGTGTAACGCATAGCACAAAAACCTGCCAAGTTCAAATTTAGAAGTATTATGGATCAGGCTGTTGATAAAGATGATTATGATCGATGAAGTGCATCTGAACTTGGCATTGGATTGGATTTCAACTCCTTTTTTAGACCAACAGTTAGCCTATAGGAACTAGGCCCTATTTTAACAGGTATGTTTTTGGTGGGATTTCAATACTTTTTTTCAAGAAATCCTACCTATGTTTTCTTTTTGTACTACGCCCGATATAAACAATACTTTCAATAGATGCCTCATTATACCACTGGTACATAAGAATTTTTATCTAAAGTTCATAGATGAACTGACTCACGCTTGACGATTTCTTAAATTTCTTAATTTATCGTTAATCTACATAATAATATAACACACGAGCTGTGTGCTAAATTTCATAACGCTAGGACATTTGGAAGTAGCCTCTAAAGTTCGTAGATCGGCCGACTCACGCTTGACCGATTTCTAAAATTTCTTAATTTTTTGTAATCTACATTTAACACATGACCTGTGTGCCAAATTTCATAACGCTATGACATTAAAGTTTGTATGGGCTGTAGATAGGCCGACTCACGCTTGACCGATTTCTAAAATTTCTTATTTTTTTTAATCTACATATGACACATGACCTGTGTGCCAAATTTCATAATGCTAGGACAATTGGAAGTGGCCTCTGAAGTTCGTAGATGAACCAACTCACGCTTGACCATTTTCTACAATTTCTTAATTTTTCGTTAATCTACATATAACACACGATCTGTGTGCCAAATTTCATAACGCTAGGACAATTGGAAGTGGCCTAGAGGTTTTGATTACCGGTCAGTGAGTGAGTGAGTGAATGAGTGAGTGAATGAGTGAGTGAATGAGTGAGTCAGTGCCAAAATAAGCTATTTTTACAAGGACATATCTCAGGATCTACTGTAGCTATATCTATGAAATTGGGTATACTGCTTAAGTACTCGTAAATAATGACGTAGGTATAATTTTATCTTTGCACTCGCAATAGACACTGAGCTACAGGGGGGTCAAAAGTACGTCGAAACGGTTCGTGTAAATAGTGCACGGCATGCGCGCGGCCTGCTGGAACTAGGCTTGCGCACTTCCGTGCGCTTTGATAGCCTACAACCTTCCTCGATAAATGGGCTATCTAACATTGAAAGAATCATGAAAATCCGTTGCGTAGTTTTAAAGATGATTTCAAAGGGGCATGAGGGAAAAAAGTGACTTTGTTTTATATTAAGTATAGAAGATGGTGTATTACCTCAAAGATACATAGGAAAAGATAGTAACCAATCAGAATAAGAGTTGACCAGTAAGCAAAAATCAAGCCAATCAGCGTTAAGAATGTGCAATGTTACCAAGGAAACTCGCGTTTTCCCAAAAAAACAATTTTTTTAGGATAATTGAAAAATGTAATCACCATTATCTAATTATCCGTGTTTTCGAAAAATCCCTAGAACTTTCGCGTAAATTCGATTTATCAAATAATCCTACGACATAATTATACAACAAAAAAAAATGAAAATCTGACGACAAACAGCAAAGTAAACATTAACTCCTCCTTTTTGGAAGTCGGTTAAAAAAAAGTATCTAAGATGTTGACCAGGGATGTAAGGTATCAACATGCCCAATTTCATTGAAATCGGTCCAGCGGATTCAGAGATTAGCCTGTACAAACAGACAAACAGACAGAGAAACAAAAATTTCAAAAACAGTTAAAATGTTTTCTACTACTCTTCTAACATGCCCCTGACTCGTTTTTTCAAGTTTATTTTCAATGTACAAAAATTTTACCTCTACGATTTTATTATATTTATGTAAGTATAGATAATAACTTATAAGAGCTGCAGGTGACTTGCGGGCCTGGTGACAGATGGACGGACAGACGGATAGACAACGGCTTCTTAATAAGAGAGTAGGTACCGTTTTACCCTTTGGGAAAGGAACCCTTAAGATCACAATAAGACAGTAAATAAACCTTGTAGAAGTTAGGATATACAATGTGTCTCGACTCTCGACACCGGTGTCCGATCCTTTAATATTATGATGTACGGCATGTTTTATTGACAAATTCGCGATCAATTAATAATATTATTTATTTCCCGAAATTTTTTTTCTCTGTCTCTCATAGGTACAAATTTGACCAATAAGTACTTCATAAGAAAATCGTTATAACTTCTAAACTATCTGACTTAGAGAATAGAAGTAGAGGAATTTATTTAGCATGAAAACCTCTTCTGTATCTATACATATAATAAAACTGTAGAAATGAAAGTTCTGTACATTAAATATATTCAAAAAATAATAAGCGGGGGGTATAGAAATTAAAAAACACCCTAATTTTAACCGTGAAGATGGTTGGGTGCTGCCATCTAGTTGGGATCCAGTAATAAACAAACTCAAGCACAAATCCATGACACCTCGGCTTCAAGACACTGTGAGTTCGTTCTGCGTAGATCGGAACGCTAACAAAAATGAGGAATCGTAGGGTAGTTGAATAACTTCAAGAGATTGGACACCTGTCACCTCAGTCCGCCCGTGAGCACGGCAGCTGTAAGGCAGCCGAAACAAGTGTTTAAACATATAATATCATGAGGGATACTCGCGAAAACTTAAGAAGTCATTAAGCGGGGGGTGTTACTACATCGCTATAGAAGCCAAAAATGTGGTTAGTTTTTTGTCTGTCTGTCTGTCTGTCTGTCTGTCTGTCTGTATGTTTGTTCCACCATCACACGAAAACTACTGATCCGATTTGAATGCGGTTTTCGCAGATATATTTGTCTTCTTCCAACTTAATATCTGGTGTATAAAAAATTTTCCTCCCACCCCTCTAAAGGGACGAAAGAGGGGGTCAGATTTTGTATAAGACTTTTGCTTTAACACGAAAACTACTGATCCGATTTGCATACGGTTTTCGCAGATATATTTGTCTTCTTCCAACTCAAAATCTGGTGTATAAAATTTTTCCCCCCTCCCCCCCAAAGAGGGGGTCAGATTTTGTATTAATTTTTTTTCTTTGGACTTACTTCATATTATTAACTGTGTTTTCCAACTTAACATCAGGTGTATAAAATTTTCCCCCCACTCCTCTTAGGGGACATAAGAGGGGGTAAGATTTTGTATCAAGTGATGAAGTAGAAATACTTTAAATGGCAAAACAACGTTTGCCGGGACAGCTAGTTTTAAAATAATTATTTTTAACAAAAAATTAAAACCGACTTCCAAGGTAAAAACAAAAATGACATCCTTATAATATGAACTAATAATTTTTAACAAAAAATTAAAACCGACTTCCAAGGTAAGAACAATAATAACATTCTTATAATATGAACTAAAAACTAAAAAGTATTAAATAATTTTCCTCTCTAAATGTGCCTTTTTCCGAATTCAGCTAAACCTCAACTATTTCTGTACTCAACCTTCATCATTTTGAAGTCGGTACCAGATATAGCTGAATCTTTATATTTTCTTTGACAGAAAATTTGAAACTTATGGAACTGGCACCGACTTCAAAATTATGAAGGTTGAGTACAGAAATAGGTGAGGTTTAGCTGAATTCGGAAAAAGGCACATTTAGAGAGGAAAATTATTTAATACTTTTTAGTTTTTAGTTCATATTATAAGAATGTTATTATTGTTTTTACCTTGGAAGTCGGTTTTAATTTTTTGTTAAAAATTATAATTTCACTCTTTTTAGTTACCTAGTAGATAAACTATAATTAGTGCCAATTTAAATTGTATAAAAAATAGTTTTATATTGTCTTCACTATATGTCATTGAGGCGCTCTGTCGGCGCTATCGCTTGTCCGAACTCCGATTGTTGTTCATATTATAGTTTTAGTTACAAGATGTATTCATTAGGTTTCGCTGAGGTGCTCCTGAATCGCAGTATCGCTTGTACGTAGGAGTTTTATATAGTTGTATTGGCTGTGTGAAATCAGAAATGTGTCACCATTGGTGTGAGCAGTGAGCATTGAAATTGGAATTGTCAACATTTTGAGTGGTAATAATTGATCTCGTATTGTTATTAGAAATATTAATTAACCCTCCAAGATGACCTCCGTCATAGTCCGCGAGTTTATAAGTGGTCGTCGGTGGTAGTGAACTAGTGAGTAGTGAGTCTAGTGACTTAGTGACCATACCACCCTACGCGTCGAATTACTGCGTTTTTTCTACGTATCTTATTACAATTTGTAATACCCCAAGGCCCAAATATCAGGTAGATAAATTTAAATAATACATTTAAAAAAATCTAAGTGAACACAACCCTATGCGTGCTAGGTAATTTAACAATTTAACGCTTCAACTCCCAAGCGGCCGCCAGAACAATGGATTTCCAAGATTCCGCGATCGAAGGATGAGCCGAATCACACCCAGCGGCGCGGCGAGTATATTTTCAGTGTCATAATAATATTATGATATTAATCTTTACCTTCATTATTGTAATACATAGTACTATCGCATGAGAAACTTGGAAAGCCGGCCTCGCGGCCGCCTGCGCCTTTCTCAAGCGATACTATATTGTACTACATTAATGAAGATAAAGTTTAAAATCATATTATGACACTCAAAATGCTCGAAACGCGGCATTACCTGACATTAGAACTTGAATAGGTACGACGCAATGCCGCGATGTTTAAGCACACGCCGCGCAGCGCGCGGCGGCGTGCGGCGACGCCGCACCGACCGCCGTGTATAAACAGCCTATATTAATAATTGGTGTTGTTATGTACATAATTATTATTATTGTATCCATACCTATGCCTTGTAAGTTGTACTATTACCTATTTTGTGCCATGAGACATTGGTGACCTTAACACGACGTGGTAATTATGATGATGACGATGATGATGATGATGATGATGATGATGATGAATTTTAATTGCGTGGTAGTATAATATGCTTTCTGTTCTTAAAACAACGCCGAAACTCCCAAACGTGTATCTATAAGGAGTCAGGAGTTCTCTCAGCATCTTCGAAACCATGGTATACCTTGACCCAAAATTTGACTTTTTGGTAGCATATTCTTAGTACACTTCACATAAAACTAAAATTACCATATGTTTCCATATAAATTTCGAGGAGTTCCCTCGATTACTCCTGGATCCCATCATCAAGTCACCACTTTTGTGAAAATGGGACCAAATTGGAGTAAAACCTAATACAACAAAACAAAAATTTCGAAAATCGGTTCACAAACGGCGGAGTAATCGTTGAACATACAAAAATAGAAATAAAAAAAAAAAATATCCACAGCCGAACATATAACCTCCTCGTTTTTTGGAAGTCGGTTAAAAAGTATTAAATAATTTTTCCTATCTAATAGTGCCTTTTTCCGAATTCGGTTAAAACTCAACTATTTCTGTACTCAATCTTCATCATTTTGAAGTCGGTACCAGATGAATCTTCAGTTCTCTGACAGAATATTTGAAACTTTTGGAACTGGCACCGACTTCAAAATTATGAAGATTGAGTACAGAAATAGTTGAGTTCTAGCCGAATTCGGAAAAAGGCACTATTAGATAGGAAAAATTATTTAATACTTTTTAGTTCATATTATAAGGATGTCATTTTTGTTTTTACCTTGGAAGTCGGTTTTAATTTTTTGTTAAAAATAATAATTTCACTCTTTTTAGTTTTTAGTTACCTAGTACTAAAATAATAATAATAATAATCATTTATTTCAAGTATCCAGACTCATCCGTACAAGATCAAAAAATTACAAACAAAAGTCACATTTGTAGAAAAAACATACTTACATAATTACATAAATTATATTAAAATAATAATTATTTTGGCCTGTATTTTGCATGCAAGCGACAGCAGTGACCGATATACGGGTTATCAGGGCGTTCACAGAGAGCATGCCGTTGGAGCTCCCCCGCATGCGCTGCACCAGCGACGATGTTCGCCTGCGCATTGTGGCAAAGAAACAGTCCACTCGTGCGCACGCGAACATCGCCGAAGCGCTGCACCATCGGGGGAGCCCCACCAGCATCCTGAACGCGTTATTATATTGGGCGCGAAGGGCGCTGTATGCCCTTTGCGTATATGCTGCCCAGAGGCTGCAAGTGTAGAAGGATGTACAAAAAGCTCTAAACAACGTCATTTTTACTTCTAACGAGCATCTTGTAAACCTCCTGACAACTATGTTGGCCCTAACCGCCAGCGCCCTTCGCTCCCCTTCGATATCAGTGTCGTCTTTCAAAGTGGACGTCACAATGTGTCCTAGATATTTAAACTCCTCTACTCTAACAAAGGAACACCATTTAGTAAAATAGTCGGTACTGTATCCACCTTTCTGGTTCCACTGTGAAAGACCATGTAAGTACTGACTCTTTTTACTATTGTATATCAGCCCATGCTCCGCTGCGTAACGCTCACAAATATCAAGTAGCTTTTTGAGACCACAGACTGAGGCACTCAGCAAGACCATGTCGTCCGCATAATTTATGTTATTGAAACATACTCCATCTACATGGCAACCAATATGCTGCTTCCTGAGCTCCTCAATCAGTATCAGTAGTAAACTATCGCGTACCTACTATGTACGTAGAATAATACACCTGTATAATATTATTCTACGTATCTTGTTACAAGCTCACCGGTGAGCGAGACACAATAGAATAACAATAGATTTCCAAGAATCCACAATCGAAGGATACAAACTAGCCACTAGGTATTAGCAACAAATAATAAGTATCGTGCAGGAAACCGGTCTCGAACGCTTCAACTCCCAACTTCTCCCAATTCGGACATCTATTAATAACTATTAGATAGGAATAATTATTTAATACTTTTTAGTTCATATTATAAGGATGCTATTATTGTTTTTACCTTGGAAGTCGGCTTTAATTTTTTGTTAAAAATAATAATTTCATTCTTTTTAGTTACCTAGTAAGCCATCGCGTACTATACGTAGAATAATACACTTGTATAATATTATTCTACGTAGGTATCTTATTACAGTCACACTTACAAAATATAATATCGGCTGCAGCCTGCAGATAATTTTAAACAATACATTTTAAAAAAATCGAAGTGAACACGTGTGACGTGCTAATGTAGCCGGTCACCGGACTAGTTTCAATAGGGTTCTCGCTCGACTTGTCGCACACGCCTCGCACGGTATACTCGTAGTATTGTACTATGAACGCTAAACGCAATGCAAAAGGTTGAAATTAGGTTGTTTTACAGAATATCTCGGCGAAGTGAGACAGAATGTTACATGATCGAAGCAACTGTTATTTCTCAGAAGTAATATCAAATGTGTGCCTTATGCTCTGGAGATAAGGTTGAATTTGGTGACATTGGTGACCCTGACTTGGTAATGATGATGATGATGATGAATGCAATTTGCATAGTAGCATAATATGCTTTCAGTTCTTAAAACAGCGCCTAAACTCCCAAACTTGTATCTATAAGGAATCCGGAGTTCTCTTAGTATCTTCGGAACCATAGTATACCTCGGTGCAAAATCTTGCGTTTTGGTAGCATATGCTTAGGATGCTTCTCATAAAACCAAAATCACCATATGTTTCCATATAAATTTCGAGGAGTTCCCTCGATTACTCATGGATCCCATCATCAGGTCACCACTTTTGTGAACATGGTACCAAATTGGAGTGAAACCTAATACAATAAAACAAAAATTTCGAAAATCGGTTCACAAACGGCGGAGTGATCGTTGAACATACAAAAATAAAAAAAAAATAAAAAAAAATAAAAAAAAAAAAATATCCACAGCCGAACATATAACCTCCTCGTTTTTTGGAAGTCGGTTAAAAAAGCACCAGTTTAGGGCCTGTTTCACCGGTTCCTGATAAAGAGCCAAATAGACTATTTGACAGATAATGCAAAAAATTCTGTTCCACACGTGTCTGATAAGCCAATCAAGCAGATAAAATCATTGATATCCTATCAGCCCGATCATGTTTTTTTGAGATCGCGAAAATATTTCCAGCCTGCAGCCATCCTGCAGCCTATTATATTTTTGCCAGTTATCGTAATGATGCAGTTCAGTGTTGTGTGAACTTTCTTCAAGTTAATATAATATTATAATGATATTTTGAATAAACATGGATCTTTTAGAGATTTTAGAAGATGAATTAGATGATTTTTAGGGTTCCGCTACCAAAAGCCAAAGGGTAAAAACGGGACCCTATTACTGAGACTTCGTCAACGATATTCTATGTTACTAACGTAAAAAACTCATTGGACGTCGTTGTCTGTCTGTATGTCTTTATCTGTTTAGCCAAGTGTGAGTCTGACTCGCGCACAAAGGGTTCCGTAAAAGTAGGTCATAAATTGTGTTTTTTGTATGGGAATGGCCCCCCTTAATTTTTTATTTTATTTTAATATTATTATTAAAAGAACACATATAATTAAACTAGCTTTTGCCCGCGTCTTCGCTGTCATTAAGAAGTATAATTATATATACAATCTTTTATCCCCTTAGGGGTAGAATTAATAAAAATCCTTTATTAGCGGATGCCTACGTCATATCATCTACCTGCATGCCAAATTTCAGCCCGATCCGTCCAGTGGTACGGGCTGTGCGTTGATAGATCACCATGTCAGTCAGTCACCTTTGAGTTATATATATATATATATATATATATATAGATATTTTGTGAAAAATTCAAGTACCTACCTGTTGCCATTATTTATATATAGCAAAAAGGCCAAAAATCATGTTTGTTGTATGAGAGCCCTCCATAAATATTAATTTTATATTGTTATAGCGGCAAGATAGTATACATAATCTGAGAAAATATCATATCTCTAGCTTTTACCGTTCTTGAGTTACAGCCTGGAGATAGACAGACAGACAGACAGACAGACAGACAGGCAGGCAGACAGACAGGCAGGCAGGCAGACAGACAGGCAGACAGACGGAATAGCCGGGTGCCGCTTGGGAGTTGATGAGTTTAAGGGTTAATGGCATTTAAGTTTTATTATGTAACAAAATAATGTTTGTGTTTTAAAAATAGAATGTGTCAATAAATTTAAGAGATAAATAAAAGTATTAATGCAAAAAGTATATATTATTATCCTTCAATATTCAATCACCGTTACAATTGAAATATTTAAAATTAAGTTTTTTAATTACTACTTTTTATTTTCTTATTCACATTTTAAAACTAACAGAGTTAACACTTAACTGAAATGGAGGAAGAAAAGCTATTAAAATAAGTATAATATAAAATATTTGAATAGCCTTTCTTCCTTCTCCATTTCAAGTTATCTATTCTTTTTTATAACGCATTTCCATCTTCAACATCAGCTGTTTCTTAAAAAAAATTCCTGGAGTTCTTCCTCAAGAAGGGTTTTTTGTAGCTTTACAAATTCGAACTTTTCTTCGGCTAATTTATCAAAAGATCTTTTTGCTTCGGGTTTACCTGTAAGGAAATACACATTTCTAATATGCAAGTATTTCATAACAAATACTTAAATAATGATATCCTGCAAACTTCAGCTAGGGAGGCAAATCTGCCCAAGATCAACATCAACCAGCTGCACTGAACACAAATACTGGTAGGTAGGTTATAAGACTGGTAGGTGATCAACTTTTAAAAGTCAGATCAGATACAATAATAATTATGTCACAAAAATGTTAAGTACACTGGGTGGTTGAACTTGTTACCTCTGGGTTATGAGTTATGACTTATGAGTCATTACTAATTTCACAGATTATGATGTTTGAGATTTTAATAATACTGAGTAAATGTAAATGTTCTAAAAGTCCACTGTGGACTCTTGGAAATGCTATTGTATTCTATTGTTGTCGCAGTCACCGGTGTCCTTATGGGGCTTGAAGGATTAAATATTTATTCAGTATCAGGAAAACTTACACAGAGCAGGATGTTTTTTGATCAGTAGCACCTCAATCGTGGGTATCACAGACATAATAGATTTTCATTTGTTATGCAACAGCCAGCTGCCGCTTGGGTGAAAGTTCCACAACAACTATATCATCTTGGCAAGAAGTACTAGCCACAATAATATCTATTCTGGAATCTGGAAACAAACAACATATGTACTTATAAATTTACATTATGTTTTTTTATTAAGGATTTTATCTAATGAAAATATTTACCATTCACTGTATCACTAGCTGTCATTGGGATCAGATAATACAGATTACAGAGTTTATTCAAACATAGGTATCAAACAGCTGTCTAATCTACAACTAAAGACTGAACTGCATCATGCATGAGACAGAGCACAGCATGCTGGAGAGATTGGAGACACAAATCCATCTTCTTAGTCGTTTTCTTATCATTTCCTTTATTCGACTTAACCTCAATCTTTAGACATGTATCACTAGTTCAATAGAACTTCCTTGAGGCTTCTTTGATTGTCTTAACTGTCTGTTTCCAACTCAGACCAAAGAAACAAGGTTTCCAACGAAATCGTGTTTTTATTATAGTAGTATAGTATCCTCAATCTCCATGGGAAAATTTACACTTCTCTCGCGATTCTTTCCGTTGTCTAATATAGCGTCTCGTATATAAACATTTTTTAGTCTACATTCTATAATACAAATCACAAAATATTAGGTAAATTATTCAAGAAACTACTTAGAAGAACATAGAACCATAGAACACTGAAATATTTTCAAATATCTTGAAAGGTGTCACCTACGATTCGTTTTTTTACTACCTTTAGTTATCAGACGGAAACATAGATGTCGCTAAGCGTCGTCTAGATCGCGCTATCGCTTGCACGCTCCTTACAAATAAGACGAAAGTTATTGTTGTAATTACGGTACCTTTTATTATTCTTCAAAACTAACTTTTGCGGATGCTCTTGCTCGTTCTGAGCAACCATCGAAATATTGGTATTCAACTGGGAAAATATTAAATAAGATTATCTATAAATTACTTGATTGATAGTAGAGCTTGTCTAACTTGAAATGACGCGCCCCTCCCTCGTATTCACAGTACAAAAATGTTTCATTTATATCAACTTTGAAGTGGAGGGGCGCGTCATTTCAAATTAAACAAGCTCTAACTAATAATCTCTATATTATTTTAATTCAGATTATTCTTATATATAAAATTCTCGTGTCACAATATTAGTCCGCGAACTCCTCCGAAACTGCTTTACTGATTTTTACCAATTTGGTAAAAATCAGTAAAGCCGTTTCGGAGGAGTTCTGGGACTAACATTGTGACACGAGAATTTCTTATAAGTATATAAAATTCTCGTGTCACAATGTTAGTCCACGAACTCCTCCGAAATGGCTTTACCGATTTTTACCAAATTTTATATGCATATTCACTAGGTCTGAGAATCAGCTCCCCCCGATGGTTGCTCGCCTTGTCGCGGCGGTGGGGCTCTAGTAACCGCGGCTTGGGCAACCGCGGTGAAGCAAAGAGGCAACCAGGGCCGGCCGGTGTCGCCGCCTGGCCCGAGGAGGGCGCTCCCAGCGGACTGGAGAAGTCCGCTGCGGATGCGCACCGAGGTGGGGCCGCAGAGGAAGAGGCAAGTAGGTATTACGGTGCGCCGCTTGCCCTATCCTCTGCGGCCGAGGTGTGGTCGGTGGCAGAGCCACAGTCCTGATCTGCCACATGGCCCCCAAGTAGCAGACTCGGGGGGCGTCTGCTACAGCCCTGGTGGGGGCCGAGGAGGAGGGCGCACGTGTTGTGCGCCCATCGTGGAGTCTTCGGGCCGCTGGCGGGGTCGCAGATGTGTGTATCGTTCCTGTGGCCCCGTCAAAAGGCGGCGAGGCGGAAGATGGGGGGGGGTTTTAGTGGGTATACCGTGGTCTCATTAGCTACGGGAGTCCCACATCACCAAAAAAAAAAAAAAAAAAGGTCTGAGAATCAGCTACTAGGTACTTTATATATTGATAAGTGCATTTGTTGAATAAATATTAATTATAATTCATGACAACTCGAGACTGAGGGCGACCATAGTTTGTGCGACGGGATAGCGATGGACGTTGCTATGGTAACATACTTATTTAGTCACATAAAAAAAATAATATGGACGAAATAGGTACTTTATATTATGTAATGGCAAAGCAACGTTTGCCGGGACAGCTAGTTAATTATACAGGGTGTAACAAAAACAAGTGATAATACTTTAGGGTGTGTACGTGTTCCTTGTAGAGAGTTCACTGTGAAAGTAGCAGCGCTGAAAGACCAAAATTTTTTTTCACTTTTGTATGGGGAAACTCGAACGCTCGGGCCCTTGCCCATACAAAAGTGAAAAAAAAACGTCTCTCAGAGCTGCTACTTTCACAGTGAACTCTCTACAAGGAACACGTACACACCCTAAAGTATTATCACTTATTTTTGTTACACACTGTATAAAAATGAATCCATATTCGCGTGGTCACGAGTCACGACATCACGCGTAAACTACTGGCCCGATTTTGCTGAAATTTGGCATAGAGATGCTTTGAGTCCCGAAGACCAATTTTGGATATATTTTGTCCCGGAAAATGTACGGCTACTGCACAATATACTTTTATGATTTACGCGTAAACTGAATAGTTTACTATACTTACTTCTCCATACTAAATTTCATCAAATTAGACTGAATAGTCTAATTTGATGAAATTTAGTATGGAGATACTTTAAGTCTCGAGAAAGGACAAGGGATACTTTTTATCCCGGAAAATGTATGGTTCCGCACAATCTTCAGCCGATAAACTTCGGTTTGGCGAGGTTCAAATGTATTAGTTGTATTAGTTTTTACGCCGCGATGTAGCTTCACTCTGCATAGTGCATCCTCTATCGGTTGTATCACGGGGAGTGCTCTGAGGAATTGTTCGGAATCATACCACCTGCAACTTTTCGCCATCGTCCCACGCGAAAAACATACCATCCTCATCACCTCGATGAGTGGCAGTCTTCCACAGTGCGTTTTTCGCGTAACTTTCTGCCGCGCACTGTTAAACTCTGGAACGAACTGTCACCAGCAGTATTTCCGTACCCATACGACCTGCAAACCTTTAAGAAAAGAGCGTATTCTCTCTTGAAAGGCCGGCAACGCACTTGCAGCTCTTCTGATGTTGCGAGTGTCCATGGGCGACGGTAGTTGCTTACCATCAGGTTTGCTCGTTTGCCCCCTTATTTAGTAAAAAAAAAAAGTTTTTTGAAATGAATAAATATTAAAAAAAAACTTTCATGATTTTCGTATAAATTATTACATCTATTTTGATCAAATTTGGTATTGAGATACTTTGAGTCTCGGGAAAGGACAAGGGATACTTTTTGTCCCGGAAAATGTATGTTTTCTGCTTAATAAACTTTTTGAAATTTCGCCTAAACTATTTTATTTAATTTAATGGACATGGAGATACTAATTTTAATGTATTTTTTTCTCAATTATACCAATTCGAATTAAATAATCATCGTTAAGACAGGACAACGTCTGTCGGGTCAGCTATTAATTAATTTCGAGTTCGAGTTCGGGTTTGAGCTCGAGTTCGAGTTCGACACAAAACACTACTCTCCAACCGTCTTACGGTTTTTCCAAGGTTTTTCGATCAGCACGAGAATCTGACGCGAGTTTCACAGTTTTTACCCATCCCACAAAAGTGCTCAACGCCGCTAAAGAAGTTTTCACTTCGAAAATATGAAAAATAAAAACAAAAGGAAAGATAATTTCAGCATGGAAGAAGAATGAATAGAATCTGGAATTATAAAATCCATTATGATAGGTGAATTATCAAATCCACCTATCATAGAAATTAGAATCCACTCAATATTTTGTCTGTTATGGTGGCACTTCACATGGCTATAATTTGTATTTGCGTATTTGATGTATTCGTGAAACAATCACCATGTGTATTGTGTAGACGTTTAAATGTTTGCCAAAGTTGAAAGTATTGGCCTTATTTGCTTATTTGAAAAATATACCCAACACCATTTACACGTATCCGTACCTTTGTCGGTTTTTTACGCACATCAAAGGAGTCAAATAGGCAAGTAAACAAAATCAAGTAAAAGTTTGGTACAATACCCGGCAATAAATATTGCACATCGACCTTTGGAAAGAGACAATCGGCTAATTTCGGTTTCATAGAGCGTTATCTTTGTAGCACACACCTACATTTGACATTATGTCAGTCGTTGTTCAAATTCAATAAAGTGCAGTCGCGTCCAGCTCAAAATATATATTATCTAGAGTTGTTAACACCCCTAAATTTAAATAAAAAGAAATTGTACTATGGCATCTTTAGGAAAAAGAGGGAAACCTTTACAAGGCCAGTCACGCGAAATTATTTACAATGTTTATAAATATTTTGTAACCGAAACTGACAGATCTTAAAAAAATGGCGACGATAATGTAAGTATTTATTTTAAGAAGGTGTGGCGTCTCTGTCGCACCTTTTAGATGTCTAGATTGCATATATCCTATTTTTAGAATTTAGGCTGGAGAGAAAAAAGATTAAAAAAATGACAATAGGAATGACAGTCGAATGTAAAAATAGAGATAGAAAAATGGTATTATGAATTCAGCTAGATTTTAGATATTAATTTTACGAACACGCATTTTGTAAATATTAAACACTTGACCGTTATTTGAAGCATAATAATTGAGATAGGCACTTCCGTTTCCGCAGATTTTACCTCCTTTTCTTTCCTGAATGTTGGTAGCTCTGTCAACCTTGGCGCCATTATCGAGCAGGTAGAGGGAGAATTCCCGCTTGACTATGATCATTGGCGTCTTGTTTTCCGCACCGCACAGTCGTGCTCAGAAGCCATTACGTATATACCTCCTTATTATATAACTCCTAGTTATATAATTTATGTAAAAAGTGAAATAGTTTCAGTGTTCTGTTTTACCGTTTTTCAAGTGTTGTGATAATTCACGTAAGTTATATTTTCATACCCTTATTTTCTTGCAAAATGCAAAGATGAATATTTCATTTTATTAATAACGATTTTATCGTTCGTATCGTTATTTTAATGACGAATTTAAATTTAAATACTACATTTAAATTTTTAAATATTGCAATTTTCTAGATAAGTTCTTGAGTTTGTGTTCTTTCCTAGGTTAAGGTAGCTATTAATAATGAATAACGAATGTGAATTTGTTAATGATTCGGTAGTGACACCAGCTAACGATTTGAAACTACCCTCTAATGCAGTTAATAAAAAGCCTTGTTCTTTTGCAAGGTCATCTAGTAGTTGTAGTTCCACATGTGATTGGAGCTCGTCATCGACTTCTACTTCACACTGCAAACGTAAATCGAGGCGCCGCCGCCACAAAAAAAAGGGGGGCAAATACAGACAGCGCCGTGACGACCATTTACGACGACAACAAAAGGGTTAATTCTTTTTACGAAAACCGATCTTTTCTTCAAGGTCATGCAGATGATTGTTGCATCGACGATACTGTCAGTCGGAAATTGTATTGCGAATCAAATGAAAATTAAACGACCGTTAGCAATTTTTTACAACCGAATCTTGTTTTTGAAAATGAAACGACCTTTAGCAATTCTTTACAACCGAATCTTGATTTTGAAAATGAAACGACCGTTAGCAATTCTATACAACCGAATCTTGATTTTGAAAATGAAACGAACGTTAGCAATTCTTGACAACCGAATCTTGTTTTTGAAATTGAAACAAAACTTAAAGAAACGTCCGTTCGGAAAACTTCTCCGGAGTTTTTTTAAATTATATTCAACATACTAACGAATGGTCAGAAGTTCGTTATTCTGAAGTTCAAAAATCTTATAATGATATAATCATACATTAGTTTTTGTCGATTTAGAGGTCAATGATGAGCTTTAATATTTCGATTTTCTAAAAAATCTATTTCACGTGGACAAATCATACGCGGCATTATTATATTGCGTACTTAAGCAGCACGAAGCATTGCAATCTGCTCTTAAGAAATTGTTACAATGGTCACACGCTTCAAGCGTGACCCCTGAAGGTTTGAATGAAACCGTTAGGAATTGTATCACAATGTCAGATTTACTTCAATTAATTTGTGGTCATAGAGCTGAGGTTTTCAAATGAGACGCAATTATCAATTTCGTTCGCGACCCAGTTCTTGCAATCATTTTATCTAAGTAAATTCCGAGTTGCTGGTGTCACTACTCGAAAAGACTGAGGGAGCTCGCAAAACCTTTGTTGCGAATAATCAGAATAATGTTGCTACCGCTGCGCAAGCGGGTTCTAGCAGCAAGAGTTTCGACTCGCCACCCCCCGCAGGGGCAGGCTAAGAGTTGTATATCCGCGCAGGGTATGTCTATGGATATTGTGCTAGCTCGCACATTTCCCATGCTCACTAGCGTGCGCAAGGCTGTTCTTACAATCGTCTCCCGCAGGGACAGAGAAATAATTTTGAACCACGGTCAATACCTGGCAATGCACGAAGTATTTTTCACTCGAGAGCTTAGCCTACTCTCGCAGGGGCAGGCTAAAAGTTATATATACCCGCGCAGGGTATATCTCATGGATGTTGTGCTAACTCGCACATTTCCCATGCTCACCAGCCTGCGCAAGGCTGTTCTTACAATCGTTCCGCGCAGGAACAAAGAAAAAATTTTTAACCACGGTCAATGCCTGGTAATGCACGAAGTTCCTTTCACTAGAGAGGAGCTCGATTGGATAACAGAGGGAATTTCCACGGCAGAAGTACCCGTAAATGTGCCGCTTCTCTTTCGGGCCTCGGGAATGCCAAAAAAAAAAAAAACGTAAGTACTGACAAACAAAAATTCAGAGCTGGTCAAACTTTGAAGTTTTACCGCCGTTGGCAGCGCCTAGATGCTCCAGGTTATCTGTTAAAGATTGTAAAAGGGTACCGCATACCCTTCATGGAGAAACCTCCTCGGTTCATTGCAAAATTGAACCAAAACATTTTACTACCACAGAGTCGGAGGATATGTCTCTCCAAATTCGACAAATCATACACCAGGGTGTACTAGAAGTTGCCAGCCCCTCACCAAGTTTAATTTCGACAATGTTTCTGGTTCCTAAGGTCGACGGGTCCTGCCGTCCTATTTTCAATCTTTCCACTCTACTCAATTATGTTTTGACTCGGCCATTCAAGCTCATAAATATTTAACTAATGACAGTTTTTCTGCAACCCAACGATTGGCTTTGCAAAATATACCTGTCCCAAGTTTATTTTCACCTGGCAGTCGTTCCTTCGCACCGACGGTTCCTACGTTTGATATACAGGGGACAGTTGCTGCAAACTACTTGCTTAGCGTTCGGTCTCACCACTGCTCCGAAAGCTTTTGTTTCCCTGACCAATTGGGTTGCACAAACCCTCAGAGAGCAAGTTCTACGTATCATCGTTTATTTAGATGATTATCTAATTGCTCATTAAAACAAAATCATCCTACAGGAGCATGACCACATTTTGCTTCAAAGACTTCAATATATAGGTTAGCAAATAAAAGTCTATACTTACGCCTCAACAAGACCTGATATTTCTAGGTGTTTGTTGGAACACGTTACAAAACGAAAAGCTTTTTCAGGCGAGAAAATGTCAAAAATTCAACAAAATATTTTACCTGTCCTGAGTCCTGACAAAGGTCTGGTAGATCTAAAGACCTTGCAGAGCATCGTCGGTCTCCTGACTTCGCCAGTTTCATAGTTCCGAAGGGGAGACTACATTACCGAGCTCTCTTGTCTCTTCTCATGGACATGGAAAAGCCTGCATTTCTGAATCGCTGCTCTCTTCCGAGACAAGCGTTACGTTTAGCGACGATCTTCGGTGGTGGTTGCAAAGTCATCATCTATCAATTTCCATTCATTGGAGCCCACCGTCACACTGCTTGGCAACAGATGTATCGGACGTAGCTTAGCGTGCTCAACTCGACCACCTTTCCTTAACAGGGACAATGGACATGGTGAGCACAAGAAAATTTCATGCATTGCAATCAGAAAGAGCTTCTAGCGCTTTTTTTTTTTCTCCGAGGTCAGCACCAGACTCTCACTCGCTCGACAGTTCTTTGGCAGAGCGACAATCGAACAACTAGAACCTATATTAGCGAGTCGGGATGAGGGTCGCACCAGGTCAGATGCCCTGATGGACATAACCATTCAGATTTTTCGAGTTATTGGATCATTTCCAAATCTGTTAACTTCTTGCACGGAGAAGTTCAGAAAACTTAGTGTATCTGTGACCGGTTTATTTGCTTCCGCCGAAGCTCATGTAATGACTAATTGTGTAACTCTCGACTTGAACGATCAAGCAGCTTTATATCACGATGCCTTTTCTCAGGTGTACCCCCTAGCCTGGTTGTTTCCCCCACCTTAATTAATACCCAAAGGCCTGGCTCACCTAAATCAGGCGCCAGGAATTTATCTCCTAGTGAATCCACGCTAGGAACGAGTATTTTGGCGAGCAGATCTCAAGTCGAGTGCAATAGCAGCACCGTATATGATTCGCGATCTGGAGGAATGCCTAATCGACATTTCAACGAGGGTCCCTCTGCCAAAGATCAGGAAATGACCCTGGAAGTATAGAAATATGGGGGTGATCGCAAAATTTCGTGAGCTGAGATGATAACCATATAAAATTATTATTGTTATTATCATGACGACCTTCTACTCTCAAAACTTATAAAGTTGCCTAGAATGATCGGTGTAAGTTACACAGATATGATGCTCACAAGCCGACGCCCACAGTCCTTGCAAAATTTTTACCATATCTATTTTTAATAAATATAAACTCTCTTATAACACTATTTTCTTACATAAATAGGTAATATCTACCATGTCTGATATGGATATTTCTGGCCATTTGATTTCTCGTTTTGGTAAAACTGTATGTTAAAATATATTGCATTGAAAGAGCCTGTACAACATATTATATTCAAAACTTATTGAAGTCTTATACTGTTGACGCAAGTAATTTATTTGCAGTCTCTAGACATACAGATATTTTGCTTTTGTTTTCGTTGGGCAGACGTGCACATGATCTTACACTTCTTACAGTGATGATAATCACATTAAAGAATTTGACTAAAACGAACAGTTCTGATTCTAGGCAATCTAGCTGGAAGATTTTAACTTTTAAGCAATTCCAGTGATAAGCAACCTTGCTGCTTATTGGCTTAAATGCTGTAATCATAATCTTCATCGCTGGACTAGCGAGTAGCGAAGCTAGATGTGCCAGTTTATTAACGAATTTGCGAGGAAAACCATCTGCCGCTTTTAAAACTGTAATAGCTGGCTGGATCCAAACTAACTTGTCTGGGGCAACTGAACCACCAGGTAACGTCCGCTCAGCTGTGTCTAAAAGTTGGATAGACAATGTATCCATTGATGAAATACTTTTGGGCAGTTATTGGAAATCGGTACAAAAAGTACTTTCATCTAATTCTAACGATTAAGGAATTCTTTTGTTCCTTTAGTTGATTTCATTAGGTCCATATCAAAGCTTTTATAATTTGTATTTTTGATTTGTCAGTCAGTTTTGGATGTATTTCTAAAAGGAAATACTAATAATTTTATTTTATATTGTTATATTTTCTTTTCACATTGGCGTCTAACAACATTTTGTCACATTGGCGTCCATCATCACCAGGCGATAACAAACACGTCTCAATTATTATGCTTCAAATAACGGTCAAGTGTTTAATAGCAGCGTTTTACCCTGAAATAAAACGCTTATTAAATACTTACCTTATTTGAAGCATAACTTTTTATTTCTGCCTGGTGTAATTTCGACTCAATGATCATAGTCAAGCGGGAATTCTCCCTCTACCTGCTCGATAATGGCGCCAAGGTTGACAGAGCTACCAACATTCAGGAAAGAAAAGGAGGTAAAATCTGCGGAAACGGAAGTGCCTATCTCAATTATTATGCTTCAAATAAGGTAAGTATTTAATAAGCGTTTTATTTCAGGGTAAAACGCTGCTATTATATTATAGTGGAGTTCAAGGTTTTGTGGAAGTTTCATTTAGCAATATCCGCCTACCATTCAACGGACTCCAAAGTGGTGACGCCGTACGTGCAAGTTAGATTTCCCAAAGTTGTGACGCCGTACGTTCAAGTTAGATTTCTATCATCGGTGAATATTTTGTGCTGCTGTCGTGCTACGCCTACGACGCATTCCATAGGACTTCGGAGACGAGGACTACATTCCCCGCCGTCACGTTCCTGGTTCCGGCGCTGGCTGCCTTGAGATTTTCTGTATCGGCCGCTATCTTCGCCGCTAACAAGTACAATTAATCTATTTATCTTACACCCCGGCTGCCGTTCCGCGACCATTTCGCTGGATTCCGGGTGGAAATCAACTTGTCTGCATACTTCTAGCTGAAATTCATCATAACCGGTTCATTGCGGCATTGAAAGAAGACTCCATCAAGAGAAAATTTCCCTTGAGAAGCTTCGATCAAGCCATTCGCCTCATATATTTTCGTCAATCGGAACTTTTCCCTGACGATTAATTCGGTGGTATGGCCCTACTGTTGTCTACTTCCGCTTTCACTTCATTCGTTTATAGTGTTGGCTGTACTTACTAGTGACATAATATTTTGACATTCGTTTTTGACTCGACGGCTGTGACTTTTACACCTCGGAACATTTCGAATTATCTATGCTCGGAACGGTCTTTTGTCATTTGTGGTACGTCAATATCTGTCAAGTGAGAAAAACGTAAACAAACTTTTGTGATTACGGGAAAAGCGTTTTTATGTCGTTTTCTTTGAACTTTTAACTGTAAATTAGTTAGGTTTTCTTCATAGGACAATTTAGTGAGTAGTTATACTGCGTATATAAACGTATCCTGGTAAGTTTTTGGCATGTTTTACGTAGAGTTAACCAACATTTTTGGGACTTTGTATTAACATAGTCCAATTCTGTTTTCTTACTAGCTTAAGTTACTTAACGTTATACAATATACATACGGCATTTATGCTAATAACTAACAATATTATTGTTAATTCACGCCAGGCACTGCATGTATTTTACGTAATTAAGGTTGTTTTTTGCACTAATTTAATGTGTTTTTGCCTGTAATTCTAAATGTTTATTTTAACAAACTTAACTTTTATTTTTACAACATAATTGCCTTTAGTTTAACATTTCTTTTAATTTTTTGCATTTCTTTGTGAACTAATCTTTGACCCTTGACGGTACTGCACTATGGGATCGCCAAATAAAACCAGCTAACAGAGTTAACTTACGGTTTATTATACAAGAAAAGGGTCGTTATTTAACAATAATTTGCATTGACTATATACGCTCACAAAAAGTTTTCTATAGCGCGATCTAGCCGGCGCAGGAAACATTGCTAGCGCCATCTATTGAAAACATTAGGAACTAAATATACATAAATGTTTTAACACTATGATCTAGCTACCGACGATCACGGCGCGGAGCTAGCGACATCTTTTGATGACATTCAGAAATTAATTCTTAACACTTTGTGTGTTGAATGCTGCTTTTGGGAAATAACCTTTCCTTTGTAAATATTTGTTTGTACAAAACTTTATTTTAATTTTTATTAATAAGTCATTAGCTTTTAAGTTACCATTTATATGTTAACTTGGAACATATTTGGTACATCGATTTTTTCTTTTCTCGCGGTTTCAGTTATTCCTTTTTCTCAATATGGCAGACGGTGAGGGTGAAGGTGAAGGATCTCAGCCGAAGTCGGAGAAACGTAAGGTTACATTTGAATTACCTTCATTTTGGCCCAACAAACCGGCAGTTTTCTCCACAGCTGCACCATCAGTCACAACCTCCTTTCCTCCTTCCCAGGACCTTTTGGTCAGTCTTATGGGTAAGATCGAGGAACTTACCAAACAGGTCAATGCCCTCTCCTTACGTAACCGACCTCAGTCCCGTAGCCGCAACCGGAACAGGTCGAGATCGAGGAACTCCCGTGCGAACTCACCAGCTCCAAGTACACTTTGCTGGTACCACCAGCGTTTCGGGGTCAAAGGTGCCAAATGCATTAAGCCGTGCACCTGGTCCGCGCCCCCGGAAAACTCCAGAGGCAATCAGTAGTGGCGGAGACTGATTGTTCAACAGTTAGCCGCCGTCTCTTCGTTACGGACCAGGTCACTAAACGTCAATTTTTAATTGACACCGGGTCGGATTTATGTTGCTTCCCCCATAGCTGGCTTCCTAGACGGGCAGAATCGCCTGACTATGTGCTAACAGCTGCAAACGGAAGTAGTGTCAAAAGTTTTGGCACAGTTAATCTCCGGCTCAATTTAGGATTACGGCGGGACTTTGAGTGGCTATTTGTCGTTGCTGACGTACAGCGGGCGATAATAGGTGCGGATTTCCTAGCACATTATCGCCTGTTGCCTGATTGTCGCAATAAGACATTGATAGACGGTATCACCGGCTTATCTTGTCCTGCATCCTGCGCGTCTGTCGAACAGCCCAGTGTCAAAGCCATTGTTGCCGGTAATTCTGACTTTATGTCTATTCTCGCCGAATTTCCGGATATCACCCGGCCGCCTGGTTTGCCCAGGGTCGTTAAGCACAATACTGTGCATCACATTCAAACTACTGATGGTCCGCCAGTTTCGTGCCGCCCTCGTCGCTTAGCGCCGCAGAAATTAATTTCTGCTAAAAAAGAATTCGAGGACATGGTACGTAGTGACATCGCAAGACCTTCCAAGAGCGCCTGGTCGTCTCCCTTGCACATGACCATCAAAAAGGATAATTCCTGGCGCCCTTGTGGCGACTACCGCGCCCTGAACGCCAGGACCATTCCTGATTCGCTGCAGTTTTCGCCTCAGGCGGGTCCAGCGGCTCAGCGCCAAGCGGAGGAGAAGGCACGGACGGGTTTTAGTGGGTAGAGCTGCGGCCAATTTACCACCTTGCCGACCGCAGAGAGCCCCACATATCCGCGGCTGGATTCCCCCCGTCCCCCGCGGAATGCGTCAGAGCATTTAAAAAAGGACCATTCCTGATAATTACCCCGTCAGGCACATCAATGACTTTACACATAACCTCGCTGGAGCCAAGGTGTTCAGTACCCTCGACCTGGTGAAAGCATACCATCAGATCCCAGTCTTCCAGGATCATATTTCGAAGACAGCCATCACGACTCCGTTTGGCCTCTTCGAATTTCCGTTTATGACCTTCGGTCTACGAAATGCTGGTCAAACTTTTCAGCGTTTTATCGATGAGGTCACTCGGGGTCTTGATTTCTGCTTCCCATATGTGGACGATATCCTTATCTTTTCACCAGACGAGGGTACTCACAGGGAGCACCTGCGCACACTATTTGGGCGTCTCCAGGAGTATGGTGTGGTGTTGAACCCCTCCAAGTGCATCCTGGGTGTCAGCGAGGTAAAGTTCCTTGGATATCACATCAGTGCCGATGGCACTCGTCCTCCACAGGAACGTGTCCAAGCGCTTTTGGATTTTAAGCCCCCTGAGAATGTCCAGGGGATGCGCCGTTTTCTCGGCATGCTTAACTATTATAGGCGTTTTGTTCCCCAAGCCGCCAAGTTTCAGGCGCCTCTCATTAACGCCCTGGTTGCTACCAAGAGTAAAGGCTCGAAGCCATATCCTTGGTCGCCAGAACTTCTTCGAAATTTCGAAGAGTGTAAGAAGAGTCTCTCGTCTGCAACAATGCTCCACCATCCCGTCGCCGATGCACCTCTCGGTTTATTTACCGACGCATCGAGTGTGCATATCGGTGCTTGCTTACAGCAACATGTCGATGGGCAATGGTTACCGCTGGCATTTTTTAGCAAAAAACTGACCCCTCGTCAGTGTGAGTGGCCAGCGTACTATCGCGAACTTTTGGCTGTGTACGAAAGTGTACAGAACTTTCGGCACATCGTGGAGGTCCAACATGTGACCATTTTCACGGACCATAAGCCATTGCTGTACGCTTTCGTACAGCGTCGCGAAAAGCTCCCTCCACCACAGCTGAATCAGTTGTCTTTTATCAGTCAGTTCACGACTGATATCAGGTATATTCGCGGGGAGGACAATATTGTCGCAGACGCTATGTCGCGAGTCGAGGCTATATCCTTGGAACAGGAGTACGAGGCTCTTGCCAAGTCGCAGGAGTCAGACAAAGAGTTGCCCCAACTTCTGGAAAATTCCAGTTTAAAGCTTGCAAAAATAAGCGTACCGGGCACTGGTTTCTCTTTGTTCTGTGATTTCTCGACTGGCAAGCCTCGTCCTTATGTTCCAGTGGATCTACGTCGCTTGATGTTTAATAAAATGCACAATTTGAGCCACCCTGGCATTAAGTGTTCGGCTCGCCTCATAGCTGATCGCTATGTCTGGCCGTCTCTTAACAAAGATTGCCGGCAGTGGGCTCGTGCATGCGATGCGTGTCAACGCAGTAAAGTGTCGAGACACAATTCGTCTCCACTTGGTCAATTTGACACTCCAACTGGTCGATTTATGCATGTGCATATGGACATAGTTGGCCCTCTTCCGCCCTGCAAAGGCTGGCGTTATTGCTTAACCGCCATTGACCGGGTGTCTAGATGGCCCGAGGTCTGGCCAATGCAAAGTATAACTGCGGAGGAGGTAGCGGAAACTTTTGTCCGTGAGTGGGTCTCGCGCTTCGGTGTACCATCGACCATTACGACAGACCAAGGTACTCAATTTGAGTCGGACTTGTTTCGTAGGTTGATGCAGAGTTTTGCCACCAAGCGCATCAGAACCACCGCTTATCATCCACAAGCGAATGGAATGATCGAGAGATTTCATCGACAACTAAAGGCTTCCATCATGTGTCACGGTGGTGACTGGGTTACTGCCTTGCCCCTGGCACTGTTGGGCATCCGTTCTGCTTTTAAAGAGGATATTGGATCATCTGCCGCGGAGATGCTTTATGGTGAAACTCTGCGTCTTCCGGGCGAATTAGTAGTTCCCCCTCTTCATCCTGTTGCCTCCAGCGATCCTGCTGATTTCGTGACGCGGCTTTGCCAGCATATGTCTTCAATTCGACCGAAGCCTGTTTCTCGTCACGGGAATAAATCCAATTTTGTTTTCAAGGATTTAGCTTCAGCCTCGCACATCTACTTACGAGATGATGCTGTTCGTCGACCCCTTCAGCCACCGTATAGCGGCCCGTTTAAAATTTTGGATAGGTCTACTGACGGTAAGACCCTTACGGTCTCTATCAAGGGAAAATCAGTCACTGTTAGCGTCGACCGAATTAAACCAGCGTACATAGTTCAGGATGATTCTCCTCCCTCAGTAGTTCCAAATCTACCTTTTCCTGACCCTGTCATTCCTCCGTCCACAATTACTTCATCTCCTCAGCCGTCACCTTCTACTGATCTGCCCAAACAACCTTATACTACGAGATCTGGCAGACGAGTGCGATTTAGAACTTTTGATTAGTTTACCCCCGGGGTTTGCTTTCTCCGTGGGGGGGTGGTGTGGCGTCTCTGTCGCACCTTTTAGATGTCTAGATTGCATATATCCTATTTTTAGAATTTAGGCTGGGGAGAAAAAAGATTAAAAAAATGACAATAGGAATGACAGTCGAATGTAAAAATAGAGATAGAAAAATGGTATTATGAATTCAGCTAGATTTTAGATATTAATTTTACGAACACGCATTTTGTAAATATTATATTATAGTGGAGTTCAAGGTTTTGTGGAAGTTTCATTTAGCAATATCCGCCTACCATTCAACGGACTTAATCCTAATTATCATAATAAGATATTGTCATTTTTTTAAAGCAGCGTCCGGCAGCAGAGAAGCAGCCGGACGAAGGTTTCCCTTGGGCTACCCACTGAGAAAACTTCTGCCGAGCTTCTCTGTGAGCATCAGATACATATTTATTCCATCCCGGCACTGCTCGTTTTACAAATTTCTTATTTGCATAACTTATCGCGGCAGATTCTTTTAAAATAATTACAATTTTATCATAGAACTTATCTATAATAATTCTATGTTTCGGATCACTACACATCTTGTCACAACACGCCAAAAGTTCATGCGGGATATCAACTTGTCTTAACTGACTATGACATTCCTGTCTATAGATTTTTATTTGCTCGGGGCTTCGTTCACCCCACACTACCCGGTTATGTTCTTTAAAGCTCTGTACAGCTGGTGTTATAGGTACGGTATCTATTTTGCATTGAATTAATAATGGGTAGTGATCCGACCACATTACATCGTATTTAACATACGCATTTTTAACCGAGTGAGCGGCTGCCCCTGTTACTACGCAGTGGTCCAGCCACCGCTTGGAGCCGTTAGCGTCACTCACAAAAGTGTGTGTATCGGAGAAGGGATTTAACATTTCAATATCAGCACACATCCATTTCATGTCACTACAAAATGACATTAGCTCGTCATAAAACTGTTCGAATGGGTGAGCATTAAAATCTCCGAGTATATAGGCACAGTCTACACTATAATTGTCTATAATTGCACTTACCGAGCTCATAATGTCCGTGAACTCCGTTAAATTAGCAGTTGTATCCGTGGGCATGTAAACACTCACCACTAATATAGATTTTTCTTTTAAAATAATCTTTACAGCACAAATGCGTGGATTATTACACTTAACAACACTAACATTGGGAAATAGTTTACGTCTCCATAGCAACGCAACGCCGTAGGGCCGACCTCGTAGAATACCATTTGATATGTCCACAGCTGATTCTCCTGTACACCCAAAATCATCACTCACGGTATCCAGATATGATAACTCTTCGGGCAGCAGCCAGGTTTCCTGAAGCGCTATTATATCCACCGTTTTTGTCAGGTCTCGAATAGCGTCAATTGATCGTTTAATATTCTTACAATTAAAGGTAACCATTTCAAACATGTTATCTATCATTTGATTTTATAGGAGAGTCGCGTTTTCGGTGTTTGAAATTAATAAAACTTCTAAACACTATGCCTTCTGGCCACAGTTTTTCGTCAAGATAGGAAGATAGCTTGGCTTCATTTACAAAAAATTTGTATGCATTATATCCCCTGTCTTTTTTCATAATAATTGGTTCCAAGAGCACATAGTCCTGAGTTTTCGTATATATATATTTTTCAATACTCTCCTTCGTTGTATCACTATGTATATTCGTAATAAAAATAGGTATTTTTCTTTCGGCAGCTTTAAAATTAAATTCTTTAAAAGTTTCATCCCGCGGTATTTATGGGTTTTCCTACGTTTTTCAACCGTTTTCCATTCATTTTGTATATAATTCGTCTTATCTTCCGAGATTTCATTGATATAAATCGAATTCTGTAGTACGCGTTCATCATTATCGCTTTTTTCAGCTAACGTAAACAGCTGATGGACCGGTTTCGCAGCAGGGCTCGCCTGCGCTGACGTCACTCGCGAACTTCCGACACCGACGACGGCGCGAGGCGATCGTTGCAATATTTCGTATTCTTTTGAATTCACCCTCGTAGATTTTTGGTTAGTTTCCAAAATTTTCGTAGTTTGATGTTCTTCTTCCTCTGCATTATTATTTGCGATATTTAATGGTGAAATAGGTAACTGTGAAAGCCCCACCGGCCCACTGTCTAAGGCCCAGGTCTCACGATTTTTATTTACTTTTAACGCAGATGATGGGACACGAAACTCACGTTGTGATTTACAGAAATCCTCTTTTTGTTCCTTCAAATTATCAAGCGTAGCATAGGTACTTTTTATCTCTTCTACGGCATATTGTAGTTTTAATATGTCACGCAATAATTTCGTACAATCCAAATGATCAAATAAAATTGGGGGCAATTTTTCAAGTTGCTTGGCTACAAATACGGGAATTTCATTAGGATCCGTTGATTTAATTAGGTGAACAATATCCAAAATATCCCGTTCTTCCTTGCCTTTGTTCTTTCTGATTATCTTCCTTAGGTCTGTTGATATAGATTCAAACAGAAGGGATTTCGACTTCTTAATTTCGTCACTATTGAATGCTGATAGACATATTCGAACCAAGGTCTGTTCATCAATAACAGAGACTTTATTCTGTATATACGCAAGCATCTCATCGATAACGATGTTGCAATTACTGCATTTCAACACTTTCGACATTTTACGGAGCAATTATTATTCTCACTCGCGACACATAGAACACATCCTGCGCATGCGAATGCGCGCGCGCGACTCCGAAAAATATTGGCTATTAAATATCCGTTATCGTGCACAATTGCATTAAGATGTTGTCAAAACCAAAATTTATAATTCCTGTGACATTTGGTGTGAATAACGATTATTAAAGTGTAAACCTTCAATGACTATTAAAGTGTATGCTACACTAAGAGTCCGTATACGAAATTTTCCGATTTCGCTGATTTTACAGACGTGATTTAACAGTTAAAATACAGTATTTCTATAAGTTTTAATGCACAACATGTAAGATCATTTCAATTATAATCTAATGTTGGAGCTAGATTTTTTATTTTTTTAATTATTTTTAAATAATCCAACTCAAACCCGCGACAGTTTTGTGATTTTTGCTGTAAAAGGTTTAGAATATCACCTGTTTATGGATTGTATTGACGTCTTAACGGTATGAAAAAAATACAATGTACTGTTTAGAAAGTCGTCTATAAAATGCTGGAATTACTTTTTACCACTTTAATATGAAATAGTTGAGTAAAAAAATATGTAACTCGGCAAAACTTTAGAGAGAATAGGCAAAGAGTTCCTGGTAATTTCGGCAACTTGGAGCTGCAATTTATAAAAAGAAAACGACAGAACTAATCTATAGATAAAATTCTATCCAATGGGGAATTTTCTTAGCTTTTTAATTTGATTGTCAAACAGCTTCCATTTTAGTAACTAGATGGGGTATGGGTAGACAACTATCGGTAATACCAGGTAATACCATCAATAATTGCTACAAAAGTGGGCAAAAGAATGTAAAACTTGATACATATTTCAATTTGAAAAAGACAAAATGATATTCCAATGAATAGGATAATAAAGTTATTATAATGATGTTTTAGTTAAAACTCACGCAAGAAATAGCCCTTATTATCGTTATTCACACCAAATGTCACAGGAATTATAAATTTTGGTTTTGACAACATCTTAATGCAATTGTGCACGATAACGGATATTTAATAGCCAATATTTTTCGGAGTCGCGCGCGCGCATTCGCATGCGCAGGATGTGTTCTATGTGTCGCGAGTGAGAATAATAATTGCTCCGTAAAATGTCGAAAGTGTTGAAATGCAGTAATTGCAACATCGTTATCGATGAGATGCTTGCGTATATACAGAATAAAGTCTCTGTTATTGATGAACAGACCTTGGTTCGAATATGTCTATCAGCATTCAATAGTGACGAAATTAAGAAGTCGAAATCCCTTCTGTTTGAATCTATATCAACAGACCTAAGGAAGATAATCAGAAAGAACAAAGGCAAGGAAGAACGGGATATTTTGGATATTGTTCACCTAATTAAATCAACGGATCCTAATGAAATTCCCGTATTTGTAGCCAAGCAACTTGAAAAATTGCCCCCAATTTTATTTGATCATTTGGATTGTACGAAATTATTGCGTGACATATTAAAACTACAATATGCCGTAGAAGAGATAAAAAGTACCTATGCTACGCTTGATAATTTGAAGGAACAAAAAGAGGATTTCTGTAAATCACAACGTGAGTTTCGTGTCCCATCATCTGCGTTAAAAGTAAATAAAAATCGTGAGACCTGGGCCTTAGACAGTGGGCCGGTGGGGCTTTCACAGTTACCTATTTCACCATTAAATATCGCAAATAATAATGCAGAGGAAGAAGAACATCAAACTACGAAAATTTTGGAAACTAACCAAAAATCTACGAGGGTGAATTCAAAAGAATACGAAATATTGCAACGATCGCCTCGCGCCGTCGTCGGTGTCGGAAGTTCGCGAGTGACGTCAGCGCAGGCGAGCCCTGCTGCGAAACCGGTCCATCAGCTGTTTACGTTAGCTGAAAAAAGCGATAATGATGAACGCGTACTACAGAATTCGATTTATATCAATGAAATCTCGGAAGATAAGACGAATTATATACAAAATGAATGGAAAACGGTTGAAAAACGTAGGAAAACCCATAAATACCGCGGGATGAAACTTTTAAAGAATTTAATTTTAAAGCTGCCGAAAGAAAAATACCTATTTTTATTACGAATATACATAGTGATACAACGAAGGAGAGTATTGAAAAATATATATATACGAAAACTCAGGACTATGTGCTCTTGGAACCAATTATTATGAAAAAAGACAGGGGATATAATGCATACAAATTTTTTGTAAATGAAGCCAAGCTATCTTCCTATCTTGACGAAAAACTGTGGCCAGAAGGCATAGTGTTTAGAAGTTTTATTAATTTCAAACACCGAAAACGCGACTCTCCTATAAAATCAAATGATAGATAACATGTTTGAAATGGTTACCTTTAATTGTAAGAATATTAAACGATCAATTGACGCTATTCGAGACCTGACAAAAACGGTGGATATAATAGCGCTTCAGGAAACCTGGCTGCTGCCCGAAGAGTTATCATATCTGGATACCGTGAGTGATGATTTTGGGTGTACAGGAGAATCAGCTGTGGACATATCAAATGGTATTCTACGAGGTCGGCCCTACGGCGGCGTTGCGTTGCTATGGAGACGTAAACTATTTCCCAATGTTAGTGTTGTTAAGTGTAATAATCCACGCATTTGTGCTGTAAAGATTATTTTAAAAGAAAAATCTATATTAGTGGTGAGTGTTTACATGCCCACGGATACAACTGCTAATTTAACGGAGTTCACGGACATTATGAGCTCGGTAAGTGCAATTATAGACAATTATAGTGTAGACTGTGCCTATATACTCGGAGATTTTAATGCTCACCCATTCGAACAGTTTTATGACGAGCTAATGTCATTTTGTAGTGACATGAAATGGATGTGTGCTGATATTGAAATGTTAAATCCCTTCTCCGATACACACACTTTTGTGAGTGACGCTAACGGCTCCAAGCGGTGGCTGGACCACTGCGTAGTAACAGGGGCAGCCGCTCACTCGGTTAAAAATGCGTATGTTAAATACGATGTAATGTGGTCGGATCACTACCCATTATTAATTCAATGCAAAATAGATACCGTACCTATAACACCAGCTGTACAGAGCTTTAAAGAACATAACCGGGTAGTGTGGGGTGAACGAAGCCCCGAGCAAATAAAAATCTATAGACAGGAATGTCATAGTCAGTTAAGACAAGTTGATATCCCGCATGAACTTTTGGCGTGTTGTGACAAGATGTGTAGTGATCCGAAACATAGAATTATTATAGATAAGTTCTATGATAAAATTGTAATTATTTTAAAAGAATCTGCCGCGATAAGTTATGCAAATAAGAAATTTGTAAAACGAGCAGTGCCGGGATGGAATAAATATGTATCTGATGCTCACAGAGAAGCTCGGCAGAAGTTTTCTCAGTGGGTAGCCCAAGGGAAACCTTCGTCCGGCTGCTTCTATCAAGAAATGAGTGATGCTAGAAGAATCTTTAAATCGCGCTTAAAATGGTGTCAAAACCACGCCGATCAAATAAAAATGGATATTCTGGCATCACATCATAAAAGAAACGACTTTCGTTCCTTTTGGAAGCAAACGAATAAGTTGCAGCCAAAGCCGGGCGTCCCAGTGAGCATCGGAGGGTTAACTAGCCACGAACAAATTGCGAACGCGTTTGTAGACCATTTTTCAGTTAAATCTCCGCTAGGTAGCTCAGACTGCGTGCTGGATGCTGAAGCTGATATGACCAGGATGATCAAAATAAAAACAAGTAATATATATAATATTGTAAAGTCTATGACAAGAGGCAAATCACCTGGTCATGACGGTCTCAGTATCGAGCACTTGCAGTTTGCTGGCCCACACTTACCGCGAGTTCTGTATTTATTATTTAATTTTTGTCTGAGTCATAGCTATATGCCGAGTGACATGATGAGAACGACAGTGGTACCTGTAGTTAAATGTAAAACTGGTGACATCAGTGATAAAAACAATTACAGGCCCATTTCGCTAGCGACTGTAATCTCTAAAATATTTGATAGTGTTTTGAATGCGCAGTTAAATGCTTATGTGAAGCAACATGATAACCAATTTGGTTTTAAACCGGGTCTATCGACTGAAAGCGCTGTGCTGTGCCTTAAGAGCACTGTCTCTTATTATGTAAAGAGAGGAACACCTGTCATCGCCTGCTTCCTTGACCTTTCCCGAGCTTTTGACCTCGTTTGTTATAATATCTTATGGCAGAAGCTCCATAAACTTGGCCTTCCAATAGAACTTATAAACATCTTAAAATTTTGGTACTTATAATAATCAAGTCAATAGTGTGCGATGGCAGGGCGCTTTGTCTCGCGCATTTGGTCTCGAATGTGGCATGAGACAGGGTGGGCTGACGTCACCAACCCTGTTCAATATCTACGTCAATGATTTGATACGTGAGCTCAGTGGCACCAGGGTCGGCTGTCATATAGACGGCGTCTGCGTAAATAACATCAGCTACGCAGACGACATGGTGCTACTTAGCGCATCTGTATGTGGCATAAGAAAGCTAATATCCATTTGTGAGTCCTATGCAAATACCCATGGCCTGATCTATAATGTAAAGAAGAGCCAGGTCATGGTTTTTGGAGTAGGGGGCAGGTGTCCACCCAGTGTCCCATCTATATATATTAACAAAAGTCTCCTAGAAAGGGTTTATAAATTTAAATACTTGGGACACTACTTGACACCTGACCTTAAGGTTGACTCTGATATTGAGAGGGAACGGAGAGCGCTATCGGTGAGGGCAAACATGCTCGCTCGTCGGTTTGCGCGTAGTTCACATAATGTCAAAGTGACCTTATTCAGGGCTTATTGCACCTCCTTTTATTATACGTTTAGCCTGTGGGCCAATTACACCCAAAAATCGTATAGCGCTCTTCGTGTCCAATTCAACAACGCGTTCAGGTTGTTGTTGGGGCTGCCTTGGCGCTGCAGCGCGTCAGGGATGTTCGCTGAAGCACGTGTAGACTGCTTTTATGCAACCATGCGAAAAAGATGCGCATCCTTGGTGCGACGGGTGAGGGGCAGTACCAACAGCATACTGAGAATGTTTGCAGAACGATTGGACTGTCCTTATGTTAATCGATGTGGAGCTGTCTCACATGGACTAGCAAAATAGTTGATAACTTCATAATATTATTCTAGCAGTTAGCGACTATTTTGTTAAATTAAATCGTTATTTATAATTTTTAAAATACTAACATTAGCTTTTAAGAATCAAAGTGTTACTAACAATTGGGCCAAATGTAGTCTGAAAAATAAAATTTATTATTATTATTATTATTTTAACCGACTTCCAAAAAACGAGGAGGTTATATGTTCGGCTGTGGTTTTTTTTTTTTTTTGTATGTTCAACGATTACTCCGCCGTTTGTGAACCGATTTTCGAAATTTTTGTTTTGTTGTATTAGGTTTCACTCCAATTTGGTCCCATTTTCACAAAAGTGGTGACCTGATGATGGGATCCATGAGTAATCGAGGGAACTCCTCGAAATTTATATGGAAACATATAGTGATTTTGGTTTTATGTGAAGTGTACTAAGAATACGCTACCTAAAAGTCAAATATTGGGTGGCTTCATAATTTTGAAGTCGGTGCCAGTTCCAAAAATTTTAAATATACTGTAGAGGACTGAAGATTCAGCTATCTGGTACCGACTTCAAAATAATGAAGATTGAGTACAGAAATAGTTGAGGTTTAGCCGAATTCGGAAAAAGGCACTATTAGATAGTAAAAATTATTTAATACTTTTTAGTTCATATTAAGTAATGTTATTATTGTTTTTACCTTGGAAGTCGGTTTTAATTTTTTGTTAAAAATAATACCAATAATGAACATCAAAAACCCAAATAACACAATTTGGGAAAAAATAATAAAAACCACACCAACAATAAAAAGTAGAAGAAGTTTCACAGTAACATGGCCGCCACAATGCCGTAAAGTTGTCAGTTTTCAGTTTGACAAGTTTTTATTTTAACAGTGTGTTCCTAAACTATTACCAGTATAATGGCCTAATCGCTTAGGCCAATGATCGCTTAGGCGTATGTTCTTCGTGACTTGACAGTACACTGATATTTTTTGGAAGTGTTGTCTGTGTAGACCATATGTAGTCAGTGATGCCAACCTGCAGATAATTTCAGATCGGTGGGGAACCAATAGAAAATCTAGAAGTGTCTATCGTTGCGCCGTCTGGTGGAGATTAAAATTAAGAAAATCTCCCATTCGAGAAAAAAGAAAAAAAAACAAATTGTGCCAAAAAAACACGATTCAAAACAACCTAAATCTCACATTATATTATTCGCCTCAAGTTCGAGTCGGCTTTCCGCGCTTAAATATATTTGAAATCTCCATCCAATGAAAACATAAATGAAATCCAATTCGGTTCGTTTCTTACTAAACGAAGTACGAACGGCATTATAAAAATAAGATACTCCATACTGATGTCAGTCAGACCCTCGTTTATGAATTATGATTAATTGTTACATCTTGCATAACACTGTCCATGGCGACTTTGTAAAAATTTTGTAATTATATAATTTTTTGATTATTGCATTTTTACAATAACATGTAAACTTAATAAGACAAACACAAAGAGACCAGCTTAATTTTACGCAAATACCCTGGCATCCAACTTAAATAAAACATCTTTTTGGGCATGTTTTTGGGTCGGAAGAAATACAAGAACTTTACGTAAGCACAATTTATAAAAATTCACTTACTGATGAAACTTGAAAGGTTATTCCTGTATTAAAAGTCTTATCTGTATGATTTCTACACCATTTCACAGGGCATTTAGGCATTTTAACAACGAAAATTATGTAAAAAGCTACGTAAAAAGTAAGTAAACAAATTGTAAAATAAGTTTGACAATAATTATCATGTCAACCTGGTTGAATGTCACTCGTGTGAAAAATAATAAAATACACGAAAAATATGTACCGAACACATGCATAAATATGCATGTATTCGGGTCACATTTTGTAGCCTTTTGGTGCACTTTTTTTGGAGTTACTCTTCCTTTAGTTTAAAGTTCACTGGGTATGAAGATACTTTGAGTCCTAGGAAAGGAAATAGTTAGGTTTTTTTCGATACGGAATTTTTTGAGTCGGTCGTTTGTCTTTTCTAAAGAACAAGAACCGTCGATTGTAGAAAAGTTAAGCTAATTTAATCCTTCTAGCCCCATAAGAGCACCGGTGATCGCGACAACAATATCGTCACTGGAATGGAAAAGTCGCTGTTGCACCATTTTGCTCATATTGAGTTATACATAATATTATCTTAATTGAAGACATAAATTAGTAATGAAGTCGGTAACAAACAATTTGAAAATTTACGTTTTTTAGGGTTCCGTACCCAAAGGGTAAAAACAGGACCCTATTACTAAGAAGAAAGACTTCAATGTCTGTTCGTCCGTTCGTCCGTCTGTCTGTCTCCAGGCTGTAACTCAAGAACCTAGAACCTATTGCTAGACTTCTGAAATTTTCACAGATTGTGTATTTCGGTTGCCGCTACATCAACAAATACTAAAAAAAATTACTTTACGGTGGCTCCCATACAACAAACGTGATGTTTCGGTCTTTTTGGCTCCTTATCAGTAATGGAAATAGGTAGGCACATGATATTTTCACGAAGGCCCTTATTGTATGTCAACGTCAAGAATTAATAATAATATTAAAATAAAATAAAAATTTTAGGGGGGCTCCCATACAAAAAAACACAATTTTGGCCTATTTTTGCCCTTAACGGTACGGAGCCCTTTGTGCGCGAGTCTAATTCGCACTTGGCCGATTATTTAGCATAAATGAAGGCTTGAGGACCGGAAAATTTATTTGAAATAAAAAAGTGGATCTTATGTATACTTAGCCAGATTAATATTGAGATACTGCCTGGTGACAGATGGACGGACAGACGGACACAGCGAAGTCTTAATAATAGAGTCCGTTTTACCCTTAGGGTACGGAACCCTAAAAACAAAATCATAAGAGGAGCAAATAACAAACCTTATCAACCTTGTAAAATGTAAATTAAATAAGTTTGGATGTGTAGAACTTAGAAGACAATGTTTAGTTTAATAATTAATACTTTTAGTTATCAGACGGTCACATAGATGTCGCTAAGCGTCGCCTAGATCGCGTTATCGCTTGCACGTACCTCACAAACAACACTAAAGTCCTCCATTGTCAGTTATTGTCAGTTGACAATGAGCTAAGGACTATATCCGAATTTTTGTGAGGGTGCTTGTTCTGAGCGATCCTTATGGCCTGTTTCACCGCTTCCTGATAAGGTGCCCGATAGGGTTATTTGACAGATTTTCCATACTCCATCTGTCAAATTAAGTGGTGGATAGCCTTATCAGGAAGCGGTGAAACAGGCCCTAAATCCTTTAAATATTAAAATATAAATCATCTGATTAAGCCTTAAGGGCGTTCCCTACGGAGATTCCGTAATTTACCGTATTTAGGGGCTTATAAACTCATAAATTGAAAGCTGCAAAGTTATAATAATAAAAGTACAGCAATAATCTTCAGCATATCAACATTCCTTTCCACGTTTAAAATTTTCGATTTTTGTTTATTATACTAATGATATCAGCTTCCAAAGTAAAAGTTATTAAAATTCAAGCATACATTCAGCATCTTCTTTGTAATAATTTACAAATTACTGTTATTTGAAACACACGCCAATAGATCGACAATATCATAAACTACACGTTTTAATTTTTTTTAGGTAAATTTTTAACTAAGATGAGTAAAAAAAATAAGGTTTTGGTGCGGTAAATGTATGGCCAAGGTCGTTTGCTCGGAGGGGATGGCCTTAATATATTAATAATAATATCTACTAATACTCCATTGAAATGTTACATGAGCTTTGCATTTATAAGAGGACGGAATTTTTTGAGTCGGTCGCCGCGCTCAATGCCCCAGATAACAGCCATCCCAGAGTAGATAGAATTATAGAGTATGCCGACTTAGAACTGATGTTGAAATTTTTAAATTTGACGTATTATGACGAAAATCGTCGCTAGGGTTGTTGACTTGTTACGTGCTTGTTACCTACGAATTTTAAACTATGACATATTCGCTGGACGTGTTCCTCTTTGGTCGTATTGTTGTTTGTGTTTTGACACATGCGATTAAAATTGTCAGAATCCAATTTTGAAATCTTTTTTTTAAATATTTAAAAATAAATTATATCAGCCAGCGCGAGGCACATTCCGTTCATAATCCACTAGAAACCCGACGAATTTGACAGATATTGAAACCTGTCCGTTTCTTTGCAGTCGAACTACGTAGCTGTTATGTCTATTGTGGCCATGCGGCCTGCCATAATATACTCCGGTCGATTTAGACATTCGAAGTTACAAAAGCAACAAGCTGAAAATCGGTGAAATTATTAAAAACATAATTATAAACAATTTCTAAAAGTTCCTCATCATTCCCATGTGTGGTATTTTTTTTTAATCAAGGTCAAAGGTCAAAAAAAATAGTTTTTCGTGATTTTCAGCAAAACGTTAAGTTTTATCAAAAAAGTAGCTCAGACAAAACTTGCAAATCATAAAATTATCTATAAAAATGTATCAATACTTTTTTTCTTACGAGCCACCATTTCTGAGATATAACGAGCGCATCACACACGGTGAAGATAATATAATATTTTATCTTAAGATGCCCAAATATAAAATATTATAGTATCTTACGCTATCTATATATATATATATATATATATATATTATAATATGTTCATTTCCTTACGAGTCTGCGTTGGTGCCACACGTATTCCTTGTTAGAGTTCTATATACAGGGTGATTGACTATGAGTGATAACTAATAACTGATACTGTCTTACTTCTTGATTTGTTAGATAGCTTCTCAGACGATGATTCTGATATAGAATATGAAATGCAGATTGCAGTAGCACATTCCAAAAGGAGAAACATTTGGATAGAGCCTCACATAAAAAAGAGAAAAACCTGCGGCGAATTTAACTTTAGGGTCTACACAGACGGACTGCATTTCAACTGCAATCCAACTGCAAATTGCAGTTTGAATGCAGTTGACACGACTGCAATGCGACTGCAATAGAACTGCAAACCAAACACGCAGTCAGATTGCAGTTCAGTTGCTGTCGGCGTGCAGTCGTGTGAACTGTTTGGTTTGCAGTTCTATTGTAGTCGCATTGCAGTCGTGTCAACTGCATTCAAACTGCACTTGAACTGCAATTTACAGTTGGATTGCAGTTGAAATGCAGTCCGTCTGTGTAGACCCTTATCAATATCTGTCAACGAAGAAGTTTCAGGAGTATTTTAGAAATTTTTAAGCAATAATAATAATAAAGCAATAAATTATAAGTCAATTTTATTTAAAATTATCCGAAATGTTACTTTTTCCATCAAAATGTTACTTTTCGAATGAGAGTAGGTATGTAACTTTCTAACATACAGCACTGGCAACACTGCATCTACTAGTGCGTCCGATCACCGATGATCCCGCTGCTCGACACAAAAACACCCTGTACCTATTCATAAAGATATATTTCGCATCTTAAGATAACATATTAAGATACGAAATATATATTTCGTATCTTAAGATAAAATATTAAGGTACAAAATATATGTTTCCATATCTTAAGATACAAAATATAAAATATAAATTAACTTCGTCGTGTGTGATGGTTCATAGGATTTGTATGGTGAGCGATATTCTAAAATATGCTCTAAGATAATATATATTTTATATTATCTTCACCGTCTGTGATGCGCTTTAAAAGGTCATAAAAGAAAAGGTCATAAAAGTTGTTATCGTCATAATATGCATGAGTACGCCACGTATACAGTGTGTTTGGTCAGCAACTAGCGATATTTTAAGCACTTGTGTGTATGTACTTGTTATGCAAAAAAACACTAACTACAAAGGTCTAGCCCCCTTTGCCTCTGTGTGGCAGGCACTTTATTATTGACTCTACCCGGTTAGCAAAAAACATTCTTAATTTGCGAGGTTTTGTCCTATTGTCATGCAAATAGCCTTAAATGAAAGGTAATTAGATAGTCTACCATTAAAAACACAAAAAAGAGTATTTTAATTCAAAAAGCTTAAAAAGTCATAAAGATTCTAAAAAATAGAGAAAACACGTGCAAATTTTACAACAATTGCATTTATTTACAGAAATAGCCTCCATAACATATTTTTTTGTTTACTGTATCCAAAGAATTTCAGTTAAGCTGTAATACTACGTTTAATTTATGTCTGTATGTCAAATTCCACTTAAGTTATTATTAGTTGAACATAGCCTATGCCCTATGCGTAAGCACTCAAAACTATTGTGCGCAACTTTATAAGGAAATCATGAAAAAAAACACTGCACATTTTAATAATTATTTTACTGTCTAATTACACTTGAAAATTCACGGCTCAAAATGCTCAAAAAGCTCAAAAAAAAAAACATTTCGTGTTCACGCACGACCAATGTTCAAAGAACAATAGCTCTTAAAGTATTTGACATACGGACGTAATGAATATGTTGTATGGAAGCTTAACTTAAATTCTTTGGATATAATAATTTAAAAAATGGGTTACGAGGGCTGTTTCTGTAAAAAAATACAATAGTTGTAAAATGTGCATGTATGTATGTATGACAATAGGACAAAACCTCGCAAATTAAGAATGTTTTTTGCTAACCGGGTAGAGTCAATAATAAAGTGCCTGCCACACAAAGGCGAAGGGGGCTAGACCTTTTTAGTTAGTGTTTTTTTGCATAACAAATATATACACATAAGTACTTAAAATATCGCTAGTTGCTGACCAAACACACTGTATACGTGGCGTACCCATGCATATTATGGCGATAACATCTTTTATAACCTTTTAAGCGTTATATATCAGAAACGGTGGCTCGTAAGTAAAAAAGGTTTGATACATTTTTATAGATAATTTTATGATCTGCAAGTTTTGTCTGAGCTAACTTTTATGATAAAACTTACCGTTTTGCTGAAAATCGCGAAAAACTATTTTTTTTACCTTTGACCTTGAATAAAAAAAATTCCACGCACGGGAATGATGGGGAAGTTTTAGACATTGTTTATAATTATGGTTTTAACAATTTCACCGATTTTCAGCTTGCTGGGACTTTTTGTAACTTCACTCTCATTTTTTGGTCTAAATCGACCGCAGTAATAGCCAAAGCCCAATAATTTTGGTCGTTTTGTCTTTTCCAAAGAACAAGAACCGTCGATTTTAGAAAAGTTAAGCTAATTTAACCAAGATTTATACCTTTATTTATTTATTTACTTTATTAAGGTTCACCAACGGTACATACATTGATACACATATAAAATAATGAAGCAAAGTAAAGGTCTGATATATGTACCAATTATAGGCGCACACATCATTACTAATTGAGTGACAAATTATTATATAAATGTTATTAGACAAAGATAAGAAAGATAAAGCTATTAACAAAGATAACATTATGACTAATAGACCTGGATCCAAAAAGCGTAAGACATAACTTACTTTCTGATGGATGAAACCATAGGTTCTTGGTAGTGCCTCGTGTACTTAGAATACCTGCGAATTTGTGTAGCTCTAAGTGTGAGACCTGGTCTGGTACCAGGTACCAAAGTGGACAAAAAATCAAGCTATCTGTTGAATTGAAAAAATACATTAGAGACGCCTTTGGGAACAAAATTTAAAAATGGAATCAGTTTTCGTAAATAATGTGACCGCGTCAATACACGCTCGGCAATTTCTTAGCAAATAGGTTAAGGAAGGCGAAATTTTGCAAGTAAGTTTTGAATACATTTATTTGTTTTTTTGTTATTTCTATTGATTGCATTGGATTATTGGTCATGTTGTATACACTAATTAATGTTTATTTAAGATTTTTTGTCCATTTTCCCTAACAATATAAAGGGTGTCTACTATTAGTTCTTGAAAATGTAAAAAAACCTAATAGATGACATGGATCTCATCTTTGAGTTTTGCAATACATACTAAAGTTATTTTGTACTTTATTCTACTGCAAAATTCATCACTATTCTCTGAAAATATAATTCTATTAACAATCTAAGAACTTAAAGGGTATCTACTATTAGTTCTTGAAAATGTAAAAAAACCTAATAGATGACATGGATCTCATCTTTGAGTTTTGCAATACATACTAAAGTTATTTTGTACTTTATTCTACTGCAAAATTCATCACTATTCTCTGAAAATATAATTCTATTAAGTAACAATCTAAGAATTTAGAACTACTACACCTAAAAATGGACGTGTCTAAGATTAGACCTTGTACTGATCTAAAAATCGATTGCTTTAGTTTTTTAGCAGTAAAAAAAAGAAAAAGGAGAGATGAGAAAACAAAGAAGAAAAAAGGAGAGGCAAAAGAAGCATGGAGACTAAAGACTGAAAATTAATTTGCTAGGAAAAAAAGACGGGTTGCACTTCGGGAGTGCCAGCAGAAGTGAAAACTTGATTATTAACGTTGTGCATTTTTTTCACCCATTTTTTATGAAAATCGATTACTTATTAAAAAATCGATTTTTTTAATTAATCGAAACCCTTACAATCGATTAAATTTTTAACCCAATTTTTATGAAAATCGATTTTTAAAAAATCGATTTTTTAAATAATGATTTTTTTAACTATTCGAAACCCTTACAATAGATTCAATTTTTAACCCAATTTTATGAAAATCGATTTTTAAAAAATCGATTTTTTTAATTAACCCTTAACTACCTACCACCTATTTCAGTAACATAACCACCTACGTGCGGTCCTGGAGACCGCTCATGAAGAATTCAGGTTCTATGGTATCAAGAAATGATTGAAATGAGTTAAATACTTGTTAATGCTTTAGACTTTCATTTTAGACCTTCAAATAACATAAAATATAATAAAATCTTGAGATATATTACAATCTTTGAAGATAAGTAATTTTAACAAAAAAATATACCCTTTTTAAATTAAGAGATCTGATAGATAGAGTAACTTAAAAAATCATCTTTTTTTTACTTATTTCTATAAAATAAGGAGTAAAACTATAAAATTAAATAAAAAAACGAAACATTAATCTTCAATTTCAACAAAATTGCAACCCCCAAATATTTGTAAATTTTCGCGGCCGTCATAGCATATTTTTTTTCGCACACTCCAAACAAATTGGCACTTTGCACATAATACATAACTATAAACAGTCTTGCGTTTCTTTTTTGGATCATACGTGAAACATGTTTTGCGAACTTTAAGTTTTTCCACATCATATGTGCAGTCTTCAACCTTAACAGCATACTCGACCGAATCGGGTTCCATGTCACTATAATCTTCGTCTGACATAACCTCGTCGTCTGACATCTCCTGTTGCAACCATCTTCCTATGTTTTCATCGGTTTTATCCATTTTTCATCAATAAAACAAACAAAATCGTCTGGGTGAAAAAAATCACACAACCACCTACAAGCGGTCACAGAGACCGCTGACGAAATATTTTTACCTGCCCTGGAGAAACGCACGCACTTTAACACTCGCCAGGCGCTAACGCGGTACTTATGTGTATGTAGTAAAGGTACGTGCGACGCGCACTGTCGTACGACGCATACAGATCGAAATATTTGAATTTAAAAATACGTTGCGGTCTCAGAGACCGCTGGTAGGTGTTTAAGGGTTAATCGAAACCCTTACAATCGATTAAATTTTTAACCCATTTTTGGTGAAAATCGATTATTAAAAAATCGATTTTTTTAATAAATCGAAACCCTTACAATCGATTAAATTTTTAACCCATTTTTTATGAAAATCGATTTATAAAATATCTTTTTTTTTAATTTATCGAAACCCTTACAATCAATTCGAGTCCGAGTTCGAGTTCGAATTCGAGTTCGAGTTCGAGTTCCAGTTCGAGTTCGACACAAAATACTACTCTCCAGCACGAGAATATTACGCGAGTTTCACATTTTTTACCCATCCCTCAAAAGTGCTCAACGCCGCTAAAGAAGTTTTCACTTCAAAAATATGAAAAATAAAAATAAAAGGAAAGATAGTTTCAGCATGGAAGGAAATGAATAGAATCTGGAGACAACGTGGATAATATTTCTGATGCATGTAGTGACTATGATGAAGTAAATGAAATCTTCTGAAAAATGGCAAATAAAGACCTAATTTAATAGGAAAAAATATGTAAAATGTAATGTAATGTTCTATGTCAACTATTAGTTCTTGGTGTCTACTATTAGTGATGTTCGTTTTTTGTGATGTCATCTATTAGTACTTATGACTAAGTTTACAAAAATTGATTTGTCAGAGAATAATTATTATTAGTTTTATTTTGTAAGAGTTACTGAAGACATGGAAGAAGTTATCAATCCTTAATTTTCATAAATATTTATATTTTACTAGCTGTCCCGGCAAACGTTTCTTTGCCATATAATAAAAAGTATATCGCCCGTATTATTTTATTGAAGTGACTAAATAAGTATGTCACCATGGCAACGTCCATCGCTATCATGGTCGTCGTTTTTCTCGAGTTGTAATAATTTACTATTATTTATTCAGCAAATGCACTTATCAATATAATAAGTACCGAGTAGCCGATTCTCAGACCTAGTGAATATGCATATAAAATTTGCTAAAAATCAGTAAAGCCGTTTCGGAGGAGTTCGTGGACTAACATTGTGACACGAGAATTTTATATATTAGATAACATTCAAATGTCGCATGCTTCCTTAAAGTGTCTGCCATTAGGTATTTTCCCTTAATGTAAATAAATATAATAATTTGTCCATAAAATATATAAAATTAATAAATATCAGTTCAATAAATTAAATTAGAGGTGAATTGTAAATATAGATTAATGTACTGTATAATATTGTACCGTTATTTATTCTATGCTCACAACTCACAAAACGTGTGGCAGTGCAACAGAATTTCTGCTGGGCAGAATTTTCGCCGGCAGAAATTCTGCGGCTCACGACTCACAAATTACGCTCGTTTGGCTTCACCCTTTGCATATTATAATTGCATAGGTTCTATTTCCACGGACTAAAAAGTGCGTCACGAATAGGTTGTCGCCTGTCGTGTGCGCTGCGCCAAGAATTTAAATATCTTAATTGAAGACCTAAATTAATTTTTATTGAAGTGGGTAACTAACAATTTGAAAATTTACGTTTTTTAGGGTTCCGTACCCAAAAGGTAAAAACGGGACCCTATTACTAAGACTTCGATATATGTCCGCCTGTCCGTCCGTTCGTCCGTCTGTCTGTCTCCAGGCAGTAACTCAAGAACCGCTATAGCTAGACTTCTGAAATTTTCACAGATTGTGTATTTCGGTTGCCGCTATAACAACAAATACTAAAAACAAAACAAAATTAATATTTAAGTGTGGCTCCCATACAACAAACGTGATTTTTCGGCCTTTTTTGCTCGATATAGCAATTAGCAGTAGGTAATGGCAATATGTAGGCACATGAATTTTCACGAAGGCCCTTATTGTGTGTCTACGTCAATAATTAATAATAATATTAAAATAAAATACCTCTGCTATATTAAAATAAAATAACTTCTGCCGCGCACTGTAAAACTCTGGAACGAACTGTCACCAGCAGTTTTTCCGGACCTATACGACCTGAAAACCTTCAAGAGAGCGTATTCCCTCTTAAAAGGCCGGCAACGCACCTGCAGCTCTTCTGATGTTGCGAGTGTCCATGGGCGACGGTAGTTGCTTTCCATCAGGCCATGACCCGTTTGCTCGTTTGCCCCCCTTATTTTATATTAAAAAAAATTAAGGGGGGCTCCCATACAAAAAACACAATTTTGGCCGATTATTTAGCATAATATTATAAATGAATGCTTGAGGACCGGGAAAAGTATTTGAAGTAAAAAAGCGGATTTTATGTATACTTAGCCAGATAATAATATTGAGATACTGCCTGGTGACAGATGGACGAACAGACGGGCACAGCGAAGTCTTAATAATAGAGTCCGTTTTACCCTTAGGTTACGGAACCCTAAAAACAAAGTCATAAGAGGAGCAAATAACAAACCTTATCAACCTTGTAAATTATGTATAAATTAAATAAGTTTGGATTTGTAGAAGACAATTTTTAGTTTAATAAAATTAAAACGAGTACCTTTAGTTATCAGACGGTCACATAGATGTCGCTAAGCGTCGCCTAGATCGCGGTATCGCTTGCACGTACCTCACAAATATAGATACGTCACGTTAATATTGATATGACTGTCAAATAAGGATATAGTATTATCCGGAATTTTTAGGAGGGTGCTTGTTCTGAGCAACCCTGAAAGTATGTAATCATCTGACTAATATATATTATCCTATAAATTATAATATATAAACTCGTGTCACAATTGTCACGCTGGGCAGGTAGATGGCTTGAGCCTTGAGGTATAATTATTAAATAACTTCCATTTTAGTAACTTTATTATTAGTTGATATTTACACAGAGCGAGTTGCACAATGCACATCGGGAACAGCAAGAGGACATTGCAGGACATCGACAAGAGAGCGCGGTGTTGCTACGTCATGATAATATCCTGACATCTCCCTTCGCAAAAGAAAAACATATTTCTTACAGTAATTTGACATTAAACTTATACTTATTTCTAGGACTGAACCGTAAGTACACATTTATTTTGCCTTATGAAAAACATTGCTTAAAAAATAACACTTCAATTTGACTTTGAAGTGTTATTTTGACCATGTGCTATTAGGATGTTTCTTATAGTAAATTTTATCTCCTATGTTGAGAGGTGTAAGTTGTTTAGTGTGTTTATTATAATAAATGTTGTGTTTTACCTTTTCCTTTTTTTTCTATCAGTGTAGTATCAACAGTTTCCGGCTGTAATTGACTATCAGTACTAGGAAGTTGAGTACGGAGTGTTCTTTTCATTAAATGTTGTGAAGGTGAAAATCCTAAAATCCTATATCTTTAGGAGTGTTACGGTATGTGAGAAGTGCAAGATATGGGTTGAATTATCAGCCTTACATTTTCTAAGCATGTTCTTTAAAATGGCAAGTGATCTTTCAGCCATGCCGTTCGATCTACTAATTTAGGGACTTGATGTGATATGTTGTATATGCCAAAGAGTAGTAAAATCTTGGCTGTTTAAATGGTGGACCATTATCTGAGACTAGTATTGAAGGAAAATAGGCAAAAATAGATTTCATGTGTGTAATTATGTGTTTTGCCGAAGTGCCTGAGTGTAACAATGCAATTTCAATATACTTTGAAAAATAATATACGACTATTAAATACTTGGTACCATCTATTTCAAACAAATCAGTACCCACTTTATTCCAGGGAAGTAGTTTAAACTCATGATTTATTATTTGTTCTTTAGAGCTGCTTCTACGATAAATAAGACAAACATTACATAGGTTAACATATTTAACTATGTCCGAGGTGTATGCAATCATCTGACTAATATTATTGTTATTAACAATGTGCACGGTTCATCCGCGGACGTCAAAAACTTAACCTATTATGTCAATGGCAGACGTCCGCGGATGCAAAAACATCCGGCCAGCCAGATTCTGTTCGGACGTCCGAACGCTCAAGGTCGCGTCCGCGACTTATGTCAGACAATGTGCACAGTTTAGTGTATTTTGTATTAATAACTGTTAATCAGATAGAAGCCGTATCCGATGAAAACGTCCGCGGACGTTCGTCCGATAATTTGTATGCGTTTGAGTTTTGACATTGCTGATGTAATCATACCGAACTTCCGCCGCGGAACTTCGGCATGATGATTGGTGTGTTTAGAGTTTAGACAGTGTCAGTATATAGATTGTATTATTATCAGTAGTTTTGTGCATAGGATAACTGCAATGACATATTATATCTTCTGGTCTATATTTCATTTGCGCTGTTAAAACAGCCTGCAAAATCTAGTTCTAAAATAATTCTTTACAGTCTATTTTAACATTTTCATAGAGTAGTTTCTTTGGGGCGGTAGACAAAGGCGCATAATTAAGAGGTTGTAGAGAGAACACAATGGCATAATACTCCAAAGCTAGAGTTACCTTAAACTAAGTTAAATTCTGACCGCTGTTGTTTTTTCGTTTTAGGTTCTGTCAGAGAAGTTTTATAAGCAGATAGCAGACCTACGTAATTCGGTGGCGTTATGAGCAATCCAGCCGACAGATATAATATAATTGATTAAAATCATTGGATGATGTAGGACCATTAGGGTCAGTTCAGACCGAGACGCGACGCGTAGATGCATTTCTAAATTTGTATGGATTTGCAAGACGTCTCACTCTTACGAAATCTGACAATTCAGTACAAATTTAAAAATGCAACTATGCGTCGCTTTGCGGTCTGAATTGGCCCTTAACTGCCTATTAAATGAATCTTCGATGGTACTTCATTTGGTATTATTATTAAAACAAAAGTCAAATATCAGTTTTGAAGTTATTTCATACAATTATAATATTATTTTTGTACATGAAATATCTTCAAAATTGTTGTGTTTTTAACTTTTTACATTCCAAACTAACTATCCATATTAAGGGTCAATTCACACCGAAATGGCAGCGCAGCGGCAATCATTTTCAGTGTCATAATTCAAGACGTGAGTGGATGAATAAGATAAGTAACATGAAAAAACTTTCCGTTATTTCGCTTAAATGGAGGCTTTAGGGCCGGAAAAATTATTTGAAATAAAAAAAACTATGGATCATATGTGTAGCCAGATATATAAGCTAGGTTATGAAGTAGATAAATTACAAGTTTTAATCAAATAATTAGGGAAAAATGAGTTATTGTCCGTATGTTACGAAATGTTACTTGTTCGATTCTTCCACTCACGTCTTCATTATTATTATAATTTTAAACTATCTTTATTATTGTTATCGTAGCGCTACCATTTCGGTGGTCATTGACCCTAATATTATAAATACGAAAGTATATCTCTGTAAGTTTAATCTTTCCACGTCCAAACCGCAGAACCGATTTTACTTAAATTTGGTATGGAGAATGGAGATACTCCCAGGAAAGGGTATAGGATACTTTTTATTTCGGAAAAATGTACGGTTTTCGCGCGGAAAATGAATTTGGCGCAATGAATTTACGGGCGTCATCTTTAATTAAAAGTTTTAATAAAAGCTTAAGTAGTTTCTAGTCTTGTTAAATTTAATTAGTAGTTTAAAAATTTAGATATAAAAATTAAAAAGTAAAAACTCAAAGTCTCAAAGGTGTCGAATGACTGACATGGTGAATGATGATCTATCAACGCACAGTCCAAAGTCTCCAAACCACTAGATGACTGGACGGATCGGGCTGCAATTTGGTATGCAGGCAGATGTTATGACGTAGGCATCCGCTAAGAAAGGATTTTGATCAATTCTACTCTCAAGGGCATAGAATAGGGGATGAAAGTTTGTATGAAACTTTGTCAGCTTAAACCGTTTGGACTAAAGACTTTGATACCTAATTAACCTATCTAGCCCCATGGCCCATAAGGACACCGGTGACCGCGACAACCGTAGAATAACAATATATTTATTTCCAAGAATTCGCGAAGAACGCTTCTTAACGCGAGCGAACCCGCGGGCAATAACTAGTTATTTCATAAACCGCTACTCCAAGCCAAATTTCAGCAAGCAAACCACCAAAGAGATAATGTAACTAAATACAAAACATGTTAATAGTTTTGGAAAGTTGACTGCGGTATCCAGAGCCGGTTTTAGTTAATTTGTAACAGTTAAATAAAGTTAGTGTTTGAACCATGTTGGTCCGCACTTAGCTTAAATTCTAGAGGCGGGGCCACGTTGCTGCGGTGCGATGCGTCGTGGCATAAGTCATAACGCAAAGTATGCCGTATGGATCAATTCAACCGCAGCGCGGCGCGTAGATGCTATTCGCAGAATTCGTTAAGGGCGTTCCGTCCGGAGATTCCGTAATTGACCGTATTTAAAACCTTATAAACTCATAATCTGAAAGCTACAAAGTTATAATAAAAATACAGCAATAATCTTCAGTATATCGACATTCTTTTCGGCGTTATAAATGTTCTATTTTTGTTTATTATGCTCATGATATCAGCTTCAAAAGTAATATTAATTTGTTAAAATTCGAGCATACATTTAGCATCTCCTTAGCATTTACAAATTACTTTTATTTGAAACTCACGCCAATAGATCGACAATATCATAAACTACATATTTGCCGTTTTAATTTTTTTTTAGGACAATTTAGAACTAAGATAAGTAAAAATAATAGGGGTTTGGCGCGTTCTCGGCAACGCGGCAAATGTATGGCCAAAGTCGTTTGCTCGGGGGACGGCCTTAAGCGTCAGACGTCTTGCAAATTTGTCAAATCCATAGAAATTTATGGTTGATTCAGACCGCAAACCGATGCGTAGATGCATTTCCAAATTTGTACTGAATTGACAGATTGGCATGTCGCGTCGCGCAATTGAAATCTGTCAAATCCATAGAAATTTATGCCGCGCCGCCCGTCGCCTCGCCTCGTCGCGTTGCGGTCTGAATTGACCCTTAGTACGGCGCGCGCCGGCCGATGTGACCATAAACCATAGGAGCAGCGCTACTGCGATTTACCGCGATGCAATGAACCAGTGTTTCTTCACCTTTAGAGTTAAAACCATGTTAAGACCACAATTAGCTTAAAGTTTTAAGATGCGTTAGCTACTGCAGATGCAGACTTTTGTAGACTTGAGCTTAATACAGAACTTTATTATTATAAGCTAATTTTATTATCCAACGGCAAAGCTTAAAAGAAGATTTCATGTTTGTACCATCGAAGAAATTGATTCCTAGGCAGTCGACGGACCTATGTCATGTGTCGGCTTTTGTCAATTCAATGTTAGCTGATGGGTCATTCGGTGCATCAGATTTAATTGTCACTTCAATATTAAGGTGAACACAGATTTGGCCGCACCGCACGCACCGCAGTCGCCGTATTTCGAATTCTTTATATGAAGTTATAGGCAAGCTCGCATACCTACCCGCGCCGCAGTCTTTGCAACTTCTACATTTTTTATATATGAAGATTCCAAATGCGGCGACTGCGGTGCGTGCGGTGCGGCCAAATCTGCGTTCACCTTAGTAGTGATCTGTCTAGTGTCCGTTAGGTTTGACATAACGCGACCAATTAACGTAGGTCCGTTATCTGCCTACGAATCAACTTCTCTGATGCAATCTGCACTTCCCCAACTGCGGTACTAACCATTACTGTTCGCACTTCGCGCTTTAAATCGAACGAATTATGCCCACTCGCCCATATTGGCACTGACCGCCAATTTGCAAAGTAATCCGATTTTATTGTGGCATAATATCGGAAGAACCCTCACAGTTTATGATTCGATATCCGTAAATACGTTTTTATGTTCGGAGTAGTGCGCAGGAATTCGATGTATGAAATTATGTGAAACATCGCACATTCGTCCGCACCGTACGCGCCGCATTTCGTGTACTATGCAGTGCGTTTAGGCTGCTTTTCCACCAGAGCTGTGCGGAGCTGTGTTGCGAGGAATGTGTTTTTGAAAACCAATAGAATTGCTTCATTGATATCACTTTGCCATGACATCGCTTTTTCTCTCTCATGATTCGCTCAGCGCGGCGATGCTATTGGTTCTCAAAAACACATTCCTCGCAAGTCGCAACACAGCTCCACTCAGCTCTGGTGTAAACACAGACTTACACGTGGCGCATATGGTGCTGACAAATGTACGACCAGCCTTAAAGAAAAGTATACTTCGTAGTCCAGTCCACACACCGGTTTCGGTGACTGCCGGATAGCCCGGATAGTACGGTAGCACTTTTTTAATAACCCAGTGGAAGTTGGGATGGAAGTCCGACACGACTGGCGAGAGATCAGGCGCAGGACAGACTATTACATGCCCATCCGAAGCATGGATCATCTTACTTGTCTGACAGCCAGGTGATCAGCCTGCATTGTCCTAACCAAACTTTTTTTCAACACAGGAATCATACCCACGGCCGAGGCACGCTCTAAACCACTGAACCACGGGGCGTTTTAACAGTAAAGTATTAGTGTCTTCAATTGTACAATAGAGAGAGAAAAGTGCATATTTTTATCATGTCAGAGCTTAGCACGAAAATAAAACGGTACATGTACGGAAACAACTGACTTTATTCAATCTTTTAAACTGCTTCATGTCGGAGTTCTAGTTTCACATTTAGTTCGTGTTTTATTATAGTAAACAGTTTACTACTGCAGATGTTGTTAAGGGTAGCTTTGGTTTTCTTACGGAGAAGGAAAAAATGAAATGGTAGTGTATCATGTGTCATCGTAGCGGCTAGAGAATTTCCTAATTTCTAATTTGTTAATACACTTTTTCAACGCGAGAATCGAACCTAAGATCAAGTCAAGACTTATTAGGCCTTAGCTATTGGATTACGGAGGCGTATATTTCTTCTGAAACTAACAAGCGACATTTAAGAGCGGGCAGTGCAATTTTGCTGTGTTTTCTAATGTATTACGATCCCGTAAGACGATTGACTCAGATGAAATTGAGATTTATTTAATCATTGTATATTTATCTGATACTTAGCTAACGGAAAACACGATTCACTAATTTTGACTCGATAGTTTTATTTTTCAAAAGTATGAATCTTTTTGGGCATTTCAACAAATATCTGTTACACTTATTGAGTTACTATTATTAAATAACTTGCACTACTACAATCACACACTTTATAAAATAACAGCTAAATGAAATATTAGTATTGTATTTAGTTTATAAGTAATCATCAAAAAATAGTTTTGGGACTTACGATCTTTACTTTCATGCTATATTGCGGGAACTGTTGTTACGCGATATTGTTTACTATAAGCTGCAGCGTAAAACACATTACCCGGGAGCACGATTCATGGAATTATTGTATCACGATTGGAGGATAGCGTTATATATGTGTGTAGGCGGGTCTAGCGTTTTGACCGTATAGGCCCTTAAGTACAGTCATTATGAAACTCCTATCTATACTAAATAAAAAAAAGTGTGTCTGTCTGTCCATATGTCTGTCTGTCTGTATCTTTACGCCCAAACCGCTGAATCAATTTTGTTATATGAAGATACTATGAGTCCCGGGAAAGGACATATTATTATTATTATAATATTATACTTTTTGTCCTGGAAAAAATGTACGGTCCCCGCGTGACAAACGAATTTTGGTGTAGCGGAGTTGCGGTCATCATCTACTAATTAATATACATTTCTAACCCGGGAATGGATCCTTGAGTGTCTCCAAGTCAAGACCTTTAAACCAGTGAATTACGGAAGCGTATAATTCTTCTATGACCAACAAGCGACATAAGTACAGCCATTACGAAACTACATCTTAGCCGGTTACAAAGTGCAGCTGTTCTCAGCGGCCATTCGTCTTAATGTGTCCTCAGACGGACGTTTAATCTTGATCAAAATGTAATTTTTCAAAGCCAGAGCTCAATTTGGATCCAATATTTTGTTCGCTGACGATCTTGCCTTCTTAGGAAAAATGTTCGGTACTGGAATACGAGATCTCACTTACCGCGAAGAATATAAGTTATGAAATTGAGCATTACTCTTTCTCGAAGTTTAGTAGACCTTCAGAACTGAATACTTTTTTTTGAGACGGGGATTGCTGTTGCTCATGCCGGAGGGTTTGGGGGCAATTTCCCCGGGTATGTAGGACTCGCTGCGGCTGTAAAGATGGTGAATTGAGCGCAGCCCTACCCACTAAAACCCCTATACTTTTTCACTCGTCGCACGCAGGATTGCGAGAACGCGCGAGCTTTCTTTTCGCGGCTCTACGTGAGTGTGCCTGCTTGTCACCAGCAGGCCCTCCTCGAACCCATACATGCTCCGTGGCCAAATAGAGGCCCTTCCAGGGCTTGTGTAGGCCTGACACTTTGGTGTCGCGATGCGCTAAGAATACGCAGCGCATCGCGACCCTCTCGGGGACTCGGTGCAATGGGTGGCGGCATCCCCTTACCGCCGCCACGAGCTCCCTGGCTAAGGTGGGACGCTGTGGTCATTTAGGTTGACCCGTCTTCGCCTTGGCCTACTTCTGCGACGAGGGTTGAGCGCCACCCTCTCTCTTATGCGCTCGGCCTCCTCTTTTGCGGAGATGACACCGTGAGTGAAATCCTCCACCGCTTTCCACTCTTGTTCGCTGCTCAACATTGCACGAAACAGTGCTGGCAGCGAAAGGTCCGGTCCGAAGGCAGCACTGAGTGCCGCACGTTGTCCAAGAGGGACACGCCGTGATGGTATGTTCGGCCGTATCCCTGTCACAGTCACAGTGGTGACATCGCGTGGTTTCTTCTTGACTTACGATCTCGCACAGGTACCGACCGAAGCAGCCATGCCCGGTCAGCACCTGTGTGAGTCGGAACTCGGAAGGAGAGCGCGCCGGCCTTCCTTGTCAACCACTGTTTCAGCACTGGTCGAATGGCCTGCACCAGTTTTACGCTGACTTGAGGCTCTTGCAGCCTTTCCTCCCATAGTTCAAAAATAAACACCTTTTATGATTATATTTAGGTAAAGCAAGTAAATAATAAACAAAATATATTTAATCATCTGCCTGCTTTACATAATAATTCATATTATAATTTTATTCTATAATTATTGTGGTTATGGATAATGATGGAGGATCGACTCACGGGCCACGGCGCCCTTCCTGCCTTTCCGCGGCTCACCAGGGCGCCGCGGCGCACAGTTTGGGAACCCCTGCTATAGGCTATATTTTATCAGGTTAAGACTAATAGGAGCGAATAAATAGAGGAAAATGTGGAAAAAACGGGGAAAATTATTTGAAAGGGCTAACTTGAACGCGCTTATCTCAGGAACTACTGGTCCGATTTGAAAAATTCTTTCAGTGTTAGATAGCCCATTAATTAAGGAAGGCAAGGCTATATTTTATCACGCTAAGACTAATAGGAGAATGTGAAAAAAACGAGGGAAATTATATGAAAGGGCTTATCTCGCGAACTACTGAAGCAATTTTTGTGTTATTTGGCACAGATAAGAAGTAGACCACGTGAAGAATCATAGGCTATCGATTTTAATCATTTTTTCAGTGGCTATAATATATTTTATACCTGTGCGACGCCGGGGCGGTCTAGTAATATATTATGTGAAACTCAGTGCAGTCACTAACATAATACGTGCCAAATTCTAAAGAAATAGGACACTCTGTAAAATGCTACAGACGTGGACAAAATGTTCAGCAACTTCTTAGACGAATGGAAGGATAAAAGATATTTAATTAAATGATGTATTATATCATAGTTCCTGGGATACCATGTCAAACTTAATGACACTGCATTCGTAAAATTGGGTGACTTGTACAATTGATATAGGAGCTACAATTACTGTTTTACTATTACGATATAAGTATGTTTACTTATCAAACTCTCTAACTTATCAATTTTGTATGGCTATTATACGCGGCCGCGATTCGCCTCGTTTTGTCACGTTTTGGAGAAAAGTAGACACTTCATCTTAAAAAAAAAGAATTCACATTAAGTGAAGCTGATTGGTACTTGTGTTTTAACCGACATCAAAATAAAAGAAGGTTTCTCAATTCGACCGTAATAATATGATGTATTTATTATGATTCTTTATGTTTCTTCGTAGATAACTTTACTTAAATGATTTTTTTTCTTGCAAAGAAAATAAGTATTTCAAACAATGATATTATATAAAAAAACTCAAAGCAGATATGTTACTACCGCGCGCGTTGTGAAGCCATTAAATACGGGCCAATTGACCCGTCTTTTGTATAGTCTGTCTCTTTTATGTAAATGTCATTTCGTATCTTTTGTTTCACTTATCTGTCAAATTTGACAATTGAATTTGAAAATTTTTCGGAAGCAATTTAAGCCGGAAAATAGTATGAACGTAACAGATCTGTATTTAGTTGAATATCATTGATTTCAAAGGTATTCTCCTGATGAAGGAATACTATTTAAAGTCGTTTATTGTTAAGAATATTATAATCTAAATAAAGCTTTAAGTATAGAATAATAATATGAAAAATTTGATATTACCGTCTAACCCAGAGGTTCCCAAACTTATTTTGTTTACTGCCCACTTTAAGAACAAATTATATTAGCGCCCCCATTGTTTCAATTTCAACTGCATCAGGTGATGAAATAAATCACCCCCAAAGCTCTACACAACGCCCCCATTTTTTTATGGGTCCCACACCGCCCCGCTTCACCGACCTTTAGTGCCCACAAGGGGGCGCTAATGCCCACTTTGGGAAAGGGTGGTCTAACCCAAGAGTAACTAGAATGTAACTAAGTTTTGATAAGTCAACAAATCCATTATTTAACTTTGATTTAACAGCAATTCGTGCCAAGTTAATTCTCTGAAAACACCGGTATTGGAAAATGATTCGATTAGTAGACGAAATTAACCTTGTGTTTAACTTCGTGAAAGTTTGGATGAATTAACATTTAAGGTTAAGAAATTATGAAATTATACTAAATGCCGCCCGCAAATCCCTTGCCCCAAAATTCATTTATTGCACGGGACCCGTACATTTTTCCGGGATATAAAATATTCTATGACCTTTCCAGACATCGACGCGACATAAAACATCGTGAGGAAACCCGCATATAGTTGGTCCCAGACGTATTGACAAGTTCTTTCCTCTGGACTAGGCCGACTATGTTGCGAGAATGCCGTATGTGCTTGGGCAACCATACGGACATTTAAAAATCTTGTCCCAGGCACTACAGTATTTGAGGAGAGGTTACTTCGCTCTGAAAATACTGTATAAATCATCCACAACGGATGAAAAGGCCTAGTTTTTTTCCAGACATACTTTCGCATTTATAATATTAGTATAGATGGAATATAAGTTCCATCCATACTAATATTATAAATGCAAAAGTATGTCTGGAAATGACATAGGATTGGATCAATAAAATTTCACGTCCATGTCTGTTATTTTATAGAGTAGAATAATATTATGTTTTATAAGGCCGTGTTCAGATCAAACTGACTATACGCCGCTGAATGTGAGCAGGCTCACTCTGAGCCCCAATGTGAACGTGAAAATCATACAAAATATACTGTACTGAATGTATCCGCGCCTACGCCTAGCCCTAGCGTAATGGCGTATTGTCGGTTAGGTCACACCTAACCGAGAAAGTGAATAATGAATATGTATGGAAATACAATAAACTGCGTAACGCTCGCTCACATTCAGCGGCGTATAGTCAGTTTGGTGTGAACACGGCCTAATAGAGAACCAAGAATGCCCAAGTTAACCGTTCATTTTTCCGTAATAATAAAGAAGTCCTTCCTTTCCTGTTTATAATAATTATATTTATTTCCATATTCTTCATAATATTGTAACAAAATTACCTGCAAACTCAATAACGTAAGACAAATCGTGTGCCCCGAAATCTGAAAGGCTTACGGAAACTGGAGGATGTTATTAAAATATTAAGTAACGATATGCCGTATCATGATTGTGCAGGAAACAACGAAACCCTATAAAAATGGAAATCCCGAATACGCTAACAAAACAGAGGCATGTTAGGCTGTGTTTCCACCGAAGCTAAGCAGCGCGGCGTTGCGAGGAATGTGTTTTTGAGATCCAATAGTATCCTTGCCCTGAGCGAGGTTATACAAATGGAGCAATTCTATTATGGTTCTCAAAAACACATTCCTCGCAACGCAGCTTCGTCCAACTCCGGTGGAAACACACCCTTATAAATTTGACATGAGTGTCTGCAGTGTGTCTATTGTCAAAATGAAATAAGATGTCCCCAGCGGTCATTGACCTTTTTAGTCTAGATGGTATGTGAGAAATTAATGACAGACTATTATAGATTCATTGGAAAATCTCTCGGTGACTCTTAGAATGATGATCAAAAACCTTTTGAGTTTGAAGTGATATACTTCATAAGTTCATACTTACTGCACATCTAGTATGAAAATACGATATCGCCCTTCTAGAAACATCGGTCCCTTCATTGGCAATCGCAGTTTGTATAGTTACCGATCAAATAAGACAAATTTTCTGACAGGGGTTTAACAATTGCTGTGGACAGGCAGAAAAAGAATATTTAGTGTAAGTTCTACAGTTATTAATTTTCTCCTGAGTAGATATTTTTGTGAATAACAAGAATTTTTGTAACTCAGTTCAACGACCGGTGTCCTTTTAAGTATGTGACATACAAGTCTGGCAGACGTTTTAAAAAGTTTTCCTTTTAAAAATATGTTATACTGTCGCTGTGCAGTTTGTACTGTAATTTGTGACCTCTCAAACTTGGACAAACAACCCCTAGCCACGAGCTAAAACACATTCTATGTCCAAACACTAAAGTCTATTTTAGTTTGTAGAAAATTGTGTATATTTGCAATGGAATTTAAACTCTATCTTCGAAATTTAAAGTCCATTTCGGTTTACGGTTACAGCTTAATCTTTTAAAGTGCACTGCAAATTCGGAACCAACTTATGTGTCATTTAACACATAACTGTGGACATCCTATATTTATCATCACTATAATATGTACATTTTATTAAAAAAATATAATTATTGTAAACTCATTTTTGTACTGTGAATACGAGGGAGGGGCGCGTCATTTCAAGTTAGACAAGCTCTACCCGACCGACCATCTTCTCGAAGCAGGGGGCCTAGACAAGTGGCAAGCGATTTTCGTAAACGCCAACAAAATGTATGGGATTTGACATTAGTATCTATTCGGTTCGCTTCGCTTGCCATTTGCCATTGCATGAGTAGGTATGCATCTAGATCAACGCTGAATCTAATCGATATCGAATTAGACTCTTGAATCGAAATCGTATTAGTTTCGGTAGTAAGTCCGTGCTATGTTTACCTACATCCTTTAGTTAGTGAAATAGTTGAAAATGACTTTTCAACTAAAAACTTTTAGCGTGTTTTTAGTTTCAGATTTTAAATATACTCGTACTTACTAGCTGTGCCCCGAGGTGTTACCCGCAGTTTTTCTTTGTGTAAAATAAAAAAAAGAGTATTAGATTTGTTACACCTTCTATAATACCAGATGACTACCGCACGTACACAATATATTTTTTTTTGAAGTGAAAACTTCTTTAACGGCGTGGAGCACTTTTGTGGGATGGGTAAAAATTGTGAAGCTCGCGTCAGATTCTCGTGCTGATCGAAAAACTGTAAGACGGTTGGAGAGTAGTGTTGTAACATCGAAATCGATAAATCGAACAATCGATTGTTTTTTACGATTGTCGATATTTTTTAATCGATTAATTTTTCGGGTTTCGATAAATTAAAAAAATCGATTTTTTAAAAATCGATTTTCATAAAAAATAGGTTAAAAATTTAATCGATTGTAAGGGTTTCGATTAATTAAAACCGGCCAAGTGCGAGTCGGACTCGCGCACCGAGGGTTCCGTACAAACCTGCAAGGTTTACAAAGTTCGTTTGATATGAATTTCAACTTGATAGCTCTAGGCGTTCATGAGGAAAAAAGTAATAAATTTATATTTATTAAAAAATATATATTTTGTAATGTAACTAAAAATTTAAGGTTTTCGGAATTTTTCCTTTATGTGTGCTATAAAACGTTGCTTCATGCCAAATTTCAAGATTCTAGGTCGACTGGAAGTACCCTTTAGGTTTTGATTCCCTTGCGAGTACTTGCGAGTTTCAAAATATGCAGCTTAAATTGCTGTTTCTTTTGATTGCGTTAACATAGAAGTTTGATTTTGTTACAGCTTAAAGGTATTATAGACCTGAGTATTTGGTATAAATTTCAATTTAATACCTCTACGCGTTTATGAGGAAATGGGTAGTAAGATTAAAATTATAAAAAAAAAATATATTATGTGATGTAACTAAAAATTTATGGTTTTCGTAATTTTTCCTTTATCTATGCTATAAGACGTTGCTTCGTACCAAATTTCAAGATTCTGAGTTCACGGGAAGCACCCTGTAGGTTTTGATTCCCTTGCAAGTGTCGAAAATTTGCGGCATAAACGGCTGTATCTTTTGATTGCGTTGTCTTAGAAGTTTGATTTTTTCACAGCTTCAAGGGACAGTAGACCTGAGTAATTGATATAAATTTCAGCTTCATACCTCCACGCGTTCCTGAGAAAAAGGGTCTTGACAGACGGACGGACAGACGGACAACAAAGTGATCCTATAAGGGTTCCGTTTTTTCCATTTGAGGTACGGAACCCTAAAAAACGATTTTTTTAAATCGATGTCAAAAATCGATTATTTGAAAATCAATTTTCATAAAAAATGGGTTAAAAATTTAATCGATTGTAGGTTTCCATTAATTAAAAAAAAAGATTTTTTAAAAATCGATTTTCATAAAAAATGGGTTAAAAAAATAATGCACAACGTTAATAATCAAGTTTTCACTTCTACCGGCACTCCCGGAGTGCAACTCGTCTTTTTTTTATTTTTTTTTTAAAAGGGACACATATTCCAAAATAATTGTTTAATTTCATTGAAATACAGTCGAACAACAGAACGATATTGCTCTTAAAACAATGAATTTGTTTTTTTTAATGTCCGACTCGAGTATTACAACCAACGAAATGCACTCGGCGTACCTTGTAGAGCATTTCAGGAACCACTTTTTTGACTCAGATCTTGTAGAACATTTCAGGAACCACTTTTTTGACTCAGACTCTTCCATACCAATATTTTGATGGTTAAAATTCAACTCAAAAATGCATAGAATTATAAAACGTATTGCCTCGTAGAAAGAACATAAAAATGCATGAGGCCCATATTGTCGATTTGACAGAATTTATTATATTTATCAGTGGTGTTGGATTCTTGCCAATCCGCGTGCAGACGGAACTCATTATGTAGTTTGAGCCTATAGATCTAGAAATACTAGATATGTCTAAGCCACAGCGAAGTTCTTAGACTTAGCGCCGAAGAGTGAGATATAGACAGAGTGGGCAAAACTATATTTAAAACAGAGACACTTTTGATAAAGTGCCGAATAGGCTATTCACTGCTTTTTTGACAGATTCTCCATACTTCATCTGTCAAGTTAAGTAATGGATAGCCTATTCGTCACTTATCAGGAAGTTGTGAAACAGGCCCTTAGAATTGTTTACAAAATAGAAAAAGTATCTTAGAAATAAATAGTAAATAATTGTAATTTTGAAGTGGACATGAAAGAAAAACAAATGCCAATATTGTTACAATGCACATGCCAGCTGAATGCATCAGCATGTATCTTAATTCTTAGGGCCTGTTTCATCACTTCCTGATAAGTGACGAATAGGCTATCCGCCAATGAACTTGACAGATCAATTAGTATGATGAATCTGTTAAAAAAGTGGTGAATAGTCTATTCGGCACTTTATCAGAATGTGGTGAAACTGGCCCTTAATCTCTAAAAATATCAAAATAATATTTAAAAGCTGTTTAAACCGTACATTAATTATTATGATGGATAATTTAATCACTTTTTATTTAGTGTATTGGAAGTATCTATTTACTACTATCAATTTATTAATTTAGTACTGTTTGGCAATACATATTATTTATGCTTCATTTTTAAAGTGTTTAGTCCACACAAAAATATTAATAAAGGTTTTTGTTACCCCCAAAAAAATCCTCTTGCAGCGCCTTACTATTATATTGTGATAAGTGATAACTGATTACAAACATTATAGATCAATACTAATATTATAAACGTGAAAGAGTCTGTCTGTCTATCTGTCTGTTACCTTTTCACGCTTAAGCCGCCAAACCAATTTCAATGAAATTTGGTATAGGAACTTTGAGTCCTGGGAAACGACATAGGACACTTTGATCCCGGAAAAATTACGGTTTCCGCGCGTTACTTGAATTTTAATAATAAAAATAATAATTTATTTCTTTCAAATTTTAATATGTAACATTCAAAAGCTTATATGCAATAGTTAAAATCCGCCATTTAGTATTAATTAATTTTGTTTAACCACTGTCATTCAACTTGTCTAGACAATTCCTAACTCTACAACTGACCTCGATGTTTCTTTAGTGAATCGCCCAGAACACCCTTTTGTTCGTCTCCACAGAGATCTGATTTATTCGATCTTGAGTATACCTTTTATGCTTTTAGAGAGCTTTTTGAACAGAATTTCTATGATATGATATTAGTAATTTTCACCCGACTACCGCGAAACTAAAAGGCGGGGTTATGATTTTGACAGCATATCCATACTTCCGTCCATACTTAATATATTTCCGTCCATACTGAAATTTGGTATGGAGATACTCTGAGTCCCGGGAAAGGACATAGGACACTTTTTATCCCGGAAAAATGTACGGTTCTCGCGCGATTAATGAATTTTGGCGCAACAGAGTTGCGGGCGTATAATAAAATTCCGATCCAATTCCGGCGGCGCGCCAAAATTCTTTTATCGCGCAGAAACCGTAAGTATCCTTTGATTACACTTTCCTGGGATTCAATGTATCTTCATATCAAATTTCAGCTTAGCCAGTTCAAAGGTTTGAGCAAGAAGAAGTAACAGACCGATAGATAGACACACTTTTGCATTTATAATAATTTTAGTAAGGAAATTATTTTAGCAGTTCAGCCTCTATGAGGACATAATATTTTAGTAAGGAAAATATTATGTACTCATAGTGGCTAAACTCCTGAAAAAATAAAATGTCGGGCTATAGTTTTTTAAACTTACTATTGTTTGCGAGTTATCTTTGAGCTTTTCGTCCATATCTTTGTCCTTTTAAAAAATCTCTGCATCATAATCCAATTTTCTCAACAATATCTACTGCAATGTAATTATTTCAAATATTATAATATATTTAATTCTTTTCACCATTCACATAATACGAGTACAACAACGCCTCATATGAAAAATATAAAAACTGCATTTCAAACAATGTAGCACTTATAATCACACTTTCATTAAAATGCATAATGTGTAAGTCAAGCATTACATCCACACCTCATACAAACCCACACAACCTCGTGAAAAACTTCAAACAACCCCATATTAAGCTTACTATACACGACAATAAAAAAACTGTCACAGTCCAAAACGAAACTATAGGCGTACCAGAATCTGATGACAAAAAGTGAGAAAATAAATTGACTCTAGCAATTATACCGGGGTAATAGGAATAAAATATTTTCATCCTTTTTTATTCCTTTAGCGGCTTATTTTGTGTATGAAACATGCAAATATAAAAAATTATCCAATGATCAAGGATATTTTTTTAAAATTTGCTGTCAAAAATTGCCATCAGATTCTGGTAGACCTATATTTGCAGCCATCTTGTTTTGAAGTTATGCTCAAGAGCAAAAATAAAAAGAAATAAATATTAAATATTATTATTTTTAACAAAAAATTAAAACCGACTTCCAAGGTAAAAACAATAATAACATTAATATGAACTAAAAAGTATTAAATAATTTTTACTATCTAATAGTGCCTTTTTCCGAATTCAGCTAAACCTCAACTATTTCTGTACTCAATCTTCATTATTTTGAAGTCGGTACCAGATAGCTGAATCTTCAGTCCTCTGACAGAATATTTAAAATTTTTGGAACTGGCACCGACTTCAAAATTATGAAGATTGAGTACAGAAATAGTTGAGGTTTAGCTGAATTCGGAAAAAGACACTATTAGATAGTAAAAATTATTTAATACTTTTTAGTTCATATTAATGTTATTATTGTTTTTACCTTGGAAGTCGGTTTTAATTTTTTGTTAAAAATAATAATAATTTCACTCTTTTTAGTTACACTAGTAGGTAAATCTTCGCGTATATTTTACGTATCTTATTACAATTTGTTAAGAGTCACAACTCACACTCGCAAAATATAATATTATCAGTGAAGTGAACATATTGTGCTAAGTAATTTAACAATTTTAATACTTCAAGCCCGAAGCGGTCACCGGCGATTGCGATAACAATAGAAAGGCTATTGTGTCTCGTTTTTCCACGATCGAAGGATCTATCAGATAAAAAATTGTACAAACTTGCATAGGATGTAGCGTAGCATAATATTTAATATTATCATAATTATTGACAGCTGTTCTTGTTATCAAGAATTCAAATCGATAGGTACTTAGTGCACCATCTATCGATTAATAAGTATAGCTAATTAAAAAGACACTTAATGACTTTGTTTTGCTTAAATGCTCTTTTTAAAATAACTTTATTTTAATTCTATTTGTCTATTAAAATTTTATAAAGTAGTAAAGTATTCGATCTGTATATAAAGTAGTTAGTAAAGTATTCGGTATTCGACTGGGCGGCGACGCCGACCGCCGTGTATTAAAAACAAACAGGTGTTGTTAATTGTTATACAGTACATAATTATTATTATTAGTATATTCATATTCCATACCTATGCCTTGTACTATTATCTATTCTGTGCCATGAGACATTGGTGGCCTTAACACGACGTGGTAATGATGATGATGACGATGATGATGATGATGATTATGATGATGAATATGAATTGCATAGTAGTTTATGCTTTCTGTTCTTAAAACAACGCCGAAACTCCCAAACGTGTATCTATAAGGAATCAGGAGTTCTCTCAGCATCATCGAAACCATGGTATACCTTGACCCAATATTTGACTTTTTGGTAGCGTATTCTTAGTACACTTCACATAAATTCAAAATCACCATATGTTTCCATATAAATTTCGAGGAGTTCCCTCGATTACTCATGGATCCCATCATCAGGTCACCACCTTTGTGAAAATGGGACCAAATTGGAGTGAAACCTAATACAACAAAACAAAAATTTCGAAAATCGGTTCACAAACGGCGGAGTAATCGTTGAACATACAAAAATAAAAAAAAAATAAAAAAAAATATCCACAGCCGAACATATAACCTCCTCGTTTTTTGGAAGTCGGTTAAAAAAGAAGAAACGATAACATCATAATAATATGGTAAATCGATTCGGGCGGTCTATAGTCGTAATAATTATCCTTCTGCGTTTCTTCTCACCCTAGAAAACAAATTCGTCATCTAGGTTCATGTTCATTCACGTCATGGACTTGTCATGATAATATATTTATTTATTTCCCAAGAAGGACACATAGGGCCTGAATCCTGCATCACAATAACTAAGTTGACGACCGGTTTCGACAACTTTTATGGGCGACAGCCAATAAATTCGCATTGATCAATTAAACCTCGTGGTAAATCTAAAAATATCCTTTGAATGGGAATTTTAAACCCATGTACAATAATAGGCTATGAATAAAAAAAGCTGCCAGGAAGCGGAGCTGCGAGGGAGGACCGAACCGCAGAGTTCCATCGCCACGTCTGTAGCCGGCTTTATCTCACACTCACACACCAAGGCCTCACAATAATGGCCGGCCTAATTCCGCCTCATTATACATGTGACGTCACGTCATGACGTCACCTCAAAGTTTTGGATCTCGCTGAGTGCTTCGCCGGTACTTTAAGCCCTCATTGTAAGTACTTGTGCGTACTTGGCGACAGTTACAAGTTGAAATAATGCAAATCTCACGCTTGTCGCCTATAGGGGCTGTTTTTCTGTCATGCTTGTCATCGCCCGCACACGGATTTGTTCCGCATGCAAGTTGCACGCATTCGTAGATGTTTTTCCTGCCATGCGGGCGACACGCGCGCGACCAGGAGCATATTTTCACCAGAACGGGAATCAGATCCAAGCTTGGGAAATAAAACGCAATATTTATTGTTATTTAATACTATAGAAGATTTTTGTAGTAAATTTAAAAAGGTACTGGTTTTAGGCGATTTTAATTTGTATTCGTGTAGTGGCACTGTAAAAGATTATTTCGAATATTTTTTATCACATTGTGGATTCACTCAGAGTAATGGAATAGATAACGCCAACGGACGTCAGCTTGTCTCGTTTTAAGCAACTTAGACGAGCTGGAGGTTTATGTACGCGCCTCCCCCGCGCCGCTTGTGCCGGTCGACCCCCACCACCCCCCGCTGGAGATAACACTGCGCGCGCGCACGGTGCGGTCCACGCCGCCCGCGTTTATAAAAAATTACCAGCTGATTCGTGTTTAGCCAGGGAATATCCGTGTTGGAATTTTAACAAAGCCAACTTTCAGCTTCTTTACCAAGCCATCGCGGATTTAGACTGGTCCCCGATGTATCAGTTAGAATTGGAATCTAGTCTAGATTTTTTTTACAATAATATTAATACATTGTTTGACACTTACGTGCCTAGGAAAAAAATTTGCATTTCTAATGAAAATAAATTCGTTTATCCCGATTGGTTCACGCTCGAAATTAGAAAAAAAAATTTAAATTAAACGCAGGTTTACATAAAAAATATAAAAGGTCGTTGTTAAAGGAACACTATGACGAATTTTCGAGTTGCCGCGCCGAAGTAAAAATATTAATGAAGACTGCATATGAAGCTCATCAGAATCGCATACAAAGTCAGATCCTAGAAAATCCCAAGGCTTTTTGGAAATTTTTAAATTCTAAGCGTAACGTACGCACTACAAAGGTTATCAAAAAGGACGGGAAAGTATTAGAACGCGACCGATGTGTCCAGGAGTTCGCCGAGTATTTTCACTTAGTGTATAGGACCGAGCGACCCCAGTTGAGCGTGGAAGCGGCAGTGGCGGCCGCTGGCGCGAGTAACGCGGCTGCACGCGTGCACGTCGGCCCGCTGCAGCCACGTGACGTGCTGCGCGCGCTGCGGCGGCTCAAGCCCACGCATGCTGCCTGTCCAGACGGTAACCATATATATTTGAAGACTGCTGTTTCGTTTTAACGGAACCACTTTGCCACATGTATAATTTAATCTTGGAGTCGTCAAAGTTTCCTGCTAGATGGAAAACCACGAGAGTGGTCCCGGTACCGAAGGGAATCTTAGGGTCCCAGATAGATGGGTATAGACCGATTGCGGTCCTATCTACCGCATCTAAGGCATTCGAGTCGGTGTTGTACAACCTCATCTTCGCGCAGGATAGCGCGCAACTAGCTGATGAACAGCACGGATTTCGTCCGTCGAGGGGTGTTACGAGCAACCTGCTAGGTTATATGGTTATCGTCCCGGCGGTAGACAGTGGCATGCAAGTTGACGCTGTATACTTCGATTTAAAAAAAGCCTTTGACCTAGTTGATCGTCGTCGGACGTCTTGCTCACTAAGTTGGCGGCGATAGGTTTCACCCCGAAGCTCCTCAAGCTTTTTGCTAACTACTTGCGAGATCGAAAGCAGTATGTCGAATATGGTGGCCATATATCCTTGCCGTACGACACGAATTCGGGCGTTAGTCAGGGAAGTAATCTAGGACCCCTTCAGTTTTTGATTACGATTAACGATTTGCCTAAAGTAATCAAATACTGCAAGGGCAAATTGTTTGCAGACGATTTTAAAATATATATACTTATTAAATCTATCGAGGACTGCCTAAAATTACAGGAAGACATAGATAGAATTGTTGCGTGGAGTGTAAAAAATAATTTACAATTTAATAGTTCTAAGTGTCTCGCTATTTCTTTTCGCTATTTCTTTTACGAAAGCGCACAATTATGTCCGATATAATTATTCTGTAGACTCCCTGCCGTTGACCAGAGTGTCGTCTTTTAAGGACCTCGGAATTCACATCAGCAATGATGTTACGTTTAAAGAGCACATCGCAGTCTGCTGCAAAAACGCTTTTCGGAACTTGGGCTTTGTGCTACGGATGAGTCGGGGCTTCTCTAACGTGAAGGCTATCACCTGTCTTTACAACAGTCACGTTAGGAGCCATCTGGAATACGGCGCGATGATCTGGTCGCCTTACGAACAGAAATATTCACTGATGTTGGAGCGAATCCAAAACAAATTCCTCCGTTACATATATCTGCGGCTGTACAGCGTTTATCCGTTCTACCCTCTAAGCTATCCGTCGCTATTCGTGCTGGGTATGGTGGGATACGACAGGCTCGCGGTGCGGAGGGAGCTATCGATGGCGCGGTACGTGTTCGGCGTGCTACGGGGCCGCACGAGCGACGCCGCCGTGCTGGGGGAGGTGTCGCTCAGCGTGCCCGACCAGTACGTGTGGCGCCGCCGCCGCCCGCCGCTGCTGCATGTGCCGTGCTGCAGGACTAACTTGCTCAAATACTCCCCGTTTGTTCGTGCACTACGTACTCTTAACGAAGTTGCACAGCGGGTGGATCTGTTCCATTTGCACTCTCAGTGAATTCATATTTAATTGTCTGTTTGTCATTTGTTATGGGAAGATGAGTGATTGTATACAAAAGTAATAATAGTTTGATTCAATTACTAATTTATTAGGATTTAGTTACCAAGGATAGATTTTATTTACAATTATTTACTTATATAATTATTACTGATGGATTTTATATATACTGATTATGGTTTTATAATTTATTGTTATTAATTTTATCGTTTTAATTGTGGATACTGATGAACTTATTATTTTATTTTATAACTAAATTTGTAATACAATTTTATGTACACTACTATCGCATTAGGTAAACCCTGTAATGATAGTTTAAGTGTGTGATGATGAAATAAATAAATAAATAAAATAAATGAACAAAAAAGCGCCCTAAGATTGTGGCAATATCCCTAGGTCTTACAAATTTTCGATCAGGTCACGTGTCCGGCAAGTTTGAATTTTTTTCATTCCAAAAAAGTTCCCTACATCGCTGAAAACAAACGAATCCGCGGGCTATTTTAGATATTGTTTACGCCGAAAACTGAAATAATTTATGCGAGATGCCTGTCAGATTGCGATTTGTGTGTCATATTATGATATTAATTACCTCCAAGACGGGCCTGAGGGAAATCTGTGGAATTACCATATCGTAAATATATTTTGGACGTCTAAATGACGCTTGATGAAATTTTGCTAGAATTTTGTTTACCGGTTGGTTAATTTCATTTCAAGAAAAAATCAGATTTAAATATTTAGATTTTATCATTTTAGCATTTTCATAAAGGACAGTATTATCAGTTTAAAACCAGGAAAAGATTGGGATTTTCAAGATTTTCAAGTAGTGAAGATTGGGCGTGTTCCGAATCATAACCCAGTTTACTAACCAGTGCTCATGACGTATAAAATCGACGTTTGTTGGTTTGTTTCGAAAAATACGGAAGTGCATTGACGTTTATTATGACTTTGTTGGGTTTTCAAAATATTAGATCACCTGTTATAATATGTCTCACCAGTGGCGACAGTGACACACCAATATAATACAGATACAATATGACGTCACGAGCACTGGGTTCAATTTTGAAACCCAGGCTTAATTTTACGTTTATGAATATTCTCACTTTGTTAAACAGAATAATAGCAAAATATATCTTTATCAATTAAATGATCTTATTACGAAACAAAAGCAATAAAATGGCCATTCTATGTCCCCAAAAGTTATGCTTTTGATTATTATTTTACCGCATATAAGACTGGAAATAATACCGTAAAGCTGCTAAAATATTATATTAACGCTTCGGTATTTAGAATCTTATTTTTCATTACCCTAAAAGGAATCATAAAAAAAAACCATAAAAATGAGAGTTTCTTAAAGACATTTTATGAAATTAGTTCCGTAAATGTATTTTTTATAGACCGAAAAACGAGCAGAGAAATCACCTAATGTTAGAGCCATTTCAAAGACTTTTGTTTTGTGTACGCGATTCCGCGATTTAGAATTATAAATTTATAACCATACACGATTGTTACTTACTTTTTTATTGGGCAAAATACAACGTATCAAGTTGTCTTCCGGTCGATCATCTGGCAGCACAGGACTGCTAGCAACACCGGAACTTACTTTCACTTTATATCCATAAAGGTAACATACCTATCGGAATAGAGAAACAATCCCGAGCTGTCAAGCTTAACCAAAATTTGATTTACATCTGTGTTTACAATTATGTTTACGTGTGCGTGTCAGTGATGTACAAACATCTTGTAATTCGACAAAATATCGATCATGGAATAATAATTGTAAGATTGTAAACATAATAAAATGGGATAAAATAAAACTGCATAGATATATAATAAAATTGTAATTTTGAAGTAAAATGTGACTTTTCTTCAAAATGCTTGCTGCATAATTAAGTATGCATGAATTTTTCTTCGGAGTCCAGTTTGGACGGTTAATTATTTTAAGCCATGAATTTCTGGTGTCCAGGTCAACAGGAAATCTGAAAAATTGGCCAAGTGTAAGTCGGACTCGCGCATGAAGGGTGACCGGTTTCGACCGGGCATTTTCTAAAACCCGGTACGATATGACACGACATATCATGACACGATTCGACACGACAGGTTACGTCACGTGACATCAGTACACGACACGACACGACACGACTTCACTAGACCTTATTAATTTTCAATTCACTCTCAATGAGCCCTTTTATTTCATGCCCATCTTGCAGAAGTGCTTTCAACTATTCCCCTATCTTGGATGAGCAGCCATATTGGATGTAGAATGACATCTGTGGAAATTTCAGAAGTCTATTACTATTATAGTGGTTCTTGTTATACAGCCTGAAGACAGACAGACGGACGGACGGATGGACAGACGGACAGGCAACGAAGTCTTAGTAGTAGAGCGGGCTGCGGGACCCCACTACTATAACTGGACTTTTTACCCTTTGGGTGCGGAACCTTAAAAACGAAAAATCATGTATGATATTATATTAATATACTTAAACTAATTATAAACTACGGATGAGTATGTTATCATTTCAACATTCCTAGATAATTAGTTAACTAAAAAATATTTTCATATCGATACAACTTATCGATAACTTGATGCAGCCCTAGTGTAAAATATATGAAAATTGTTTACACAAAATATCCTTAAATTGAGCACCATGGCTAGTCAAGTTATGTTTTCCATATAATTAAACATATATAGAAGTGAACTTGATAAATCAATACCAATAACTCGTAGAAAATTGGCAAAAATAAACTTAAAACTAGGTCCTGTCGATGTAGAATAATTCACCTGTGAAATGAATATTTGTCCGGGTTTTTTCGATGTGTGGATCCAGAATCATTCCACAAACATTTTACCATGTTTCTAGAGCAGTATTTCTAAAAATTATTCATTATTTAACTTAAAATCACATTTTTTCTGAGAGCCCAAATTGACAACGATCGGCCCAGGGGCAGACAGACTGTCAAACAGATGAAAAAAAAGCTATGCAACCTCAAATCACGCTTCTCTTTCTACCACGCAGTGTTACTGATAGTGACATCTCGCTTGCTCAGGCCTTTGTTTCTCTATTCCGATAGGTATATTAACTTTATGTTTATATCGGACCCTGGCCAGGGGACGCTACTATCTACTAAACTTTCTTTTAAAAACGTTATAATTTTATTCATCTTATACTTTACTTTAATCTATTACATCTAAATACAGTCCATAAGTTAGTGATAAGTTGAATGATTAACACAAATATTTTGTGTTTAACAAAATATTGTTCACTAGATGACGCCCGCAAGTCCGTTGGGCAAAAATTTGTTTATCGCGCGGGAACCGTACATATTTCTGGGATAGAAAGTGTCTCCGGGACTTATTGTACTTAATTGAGTATGAAGAGTAACAGACAAACAGACACACTTTCGCATATTAGTAGGTATTGATATTACCAAATTATTTTAAATACCAAAATATCATAATACATTGCTGCCAAAGTTCCATTGAATTTTTTAAAATATTTTGAAGATAATATTTATAAAAAAAAACTTCATAATTTTCTAATAATTCAGTAGCCTAACATATTGTGTGGTTTAATGATCCCAAAATCCCAAGTAAACCAACCAAGTTTAATTAAACTTAAGGCTCAACGGCCCTCTGAATAAAGCATCACCAAACATGGCTGACCCGGATTCTGCCCTGACAGTGTTGCCAATATTATATGAAATGCATTGCCCCCAACATTTTAAAATTGAAACCTACACTGTAAGAAGAAAATCGTTCCGTCTGCTTTCTCTTACATGTTATTTATATCCATAGATATTAATTAAAGTTATTTTATATTTATATAGACATTAACATATTATAATATTAATAAAGTTGCGTGAGACGTCTTGCAAATCTGTTAAGGGCCCCTTCTTCCTAAATTAGCAGGTCGATTGTCTGTCAGTGCGAATATCGACGTAAATGACATTAAAATAACATTCATATCAGCGCGCCTTGTACTGTGGCGGTTACGACGCTCGCCGCGTAGGGTTGGCGATCTGAGACTCATTTTTAATTCTTTATTATAAAAATAATACATATTTCAAAAAGTTACCAAACTAAATCATTAGCTTTTGTATTGCAAAGCAGTCCATACTAATTGAGAAATGCATGTACGTTTATCAAGAGACACCGTACAAATTACCATAAATACACCGTATATATGTCGTTGGATGATTTGATAAATCGAATTATCGCGAAAATTCTAAGGACTTCGCGAAAACACGGATAATTAGACAATGGTGATTACATTTTTCAAACTTACTGACAAAAGGTAGTGTTTTCGCGAAAACACGAGTTGCCTTAGTAACATTGCACATTCTTAACGCTGATTGGCTTGATTTTTATTTACTTGGTTATATATTATTGGTTACTATCTTTCCCTAATCCCTGTGTATCTTTGAGGTAATACACCACAGACTTGAGGGTAAGAAATGACAATGCCGATTCATAGGAACTTTACTTTTTATTTAACCTTTTATCGGACATAACCTCAGAATTAGTTTCTGGTTCTGTTGAACTTTCAGCACTAATTTCACTTGTATCAGTCATTTTGTATTTACAGACACACTTTTAGATAACTTTTTGTACTAGTTTTCAAATCCAACTGCAATATTAAACGCACACAACACAAAATATTAAAAACTGCTAGTTCGCTTACAACAACCACAAACAAAACAATGCGTGACATTTAAAATGTCAACTCTTCAACCAATCAGAGAAGATGTTGTTGTGGGGCGCTTTAACCGACCAATCAGTGATTTTTTTCGATAATAACTAACGATTCATTTCGCAATCTTACTAAGGCAACTCGAGTTTTCGCGAAAACACCACCTTTTGTCAGTAAGTATGAAAAATGTAATCACCATTGTCTAATTATATCCGTGTTTTCGCGATGTCCCTAGGATTTTCGCGATAATTCTATTTATCAAATAATCCTACGACATATATACCCTTGTTTGTTAATTAAACCAACTTTTAAGGCAGAGTCTACACCAACACACTCTGACATTAGCGATTCACAAAGGAGCCATAAATAAGAAGAAGAAGAAGAATGCATCTACGCATCTACGACGTTATACTATGTGGTTTACAGTCAAAATACTGTATGATGTTTATACTATGTTTTGACTATAGATACAAAGTTATTGACAATCTATAGGTCGGTTTACACGCTCGGCTGCGACTATGAATATGCATGGAACTGTTTAGCATATAAAGCCTTACATGGGTTAATTAATAAACTAGCTAAAAGCCGAGCTTTGTGAGGGCTCGCGTCCGGCGTCGTCACACCTTGACTGACCGATGATAAGTGATAACACATCTATGATCTAGGTACATATAAATAAAAATTACTATAATATTATGATAAAACACAAATCAATAGGCGTGATAGTTTTTCCGTAAGGTGTACCGTGTAACACAAAAGTGCTCAGGTTGAGGGATATATTAGGGCTCGCTTTGCTCACCCCAATAATTGAAAGTGACGACTCAAACGCCACTTATATCAAGAGGCACTTAATAAGCGAGTTACTGAAATGGGAAAAAATCGGTCTATTGTCTGGGATGCTAAGATGCCACGAACAGACACACAAGTACAGACAGAAAGATACACTTTCGCATTTTTTATATTAGTACTGTTAGGGCCTGTTTCACCACTTCCTGAAAAGTGCCGAATAATCTATGCACCACTTAACTTGACAGATGAAGTATGGAGAATCTGTCAAAAATTTTGTGAATAGCCTATTCGCCAATTTATCAAAAAGTGGTGAAACAGGCCCTAAGGGCTTAAATAGTCCACTTTTCATAATTCTATTACTTTCACAGTACACTCTCTACAAGGAACACGTACATACCCTAAAGTATTATCAGTTAAGTTTTGTTACACCCTGTATTGATGTGAAAGTGTGTGATAATATATGTCTGTCTGTTACCTCTTATATTTGGTATACTTATTTGCGTTCCAGGTAAGCACATAGAACATTTTCTATCCTGAAATACTGTTTAATAATAATATACGGTTTTCTAAAGTGTTATTTTAAATCGTGATCTAGTTAAGTTTGTACAAATAAAGAATTTTCTATCCATCTATTTTAAAGAATTTTGGGAATTGAATTTTGTATTTTACTGTGAGCACTTACAACCATCTAAAAGCGAGCTGTAACATTTCTATTGGCAATAGTTCCAATACCGAGCGACCCAGAATTCTACTACAACTAGAATATTGAATTCTTGGACTATTTAAGATCTAAGATTTGAATAGATTTTAGATTTCATGCAGCATTTAGTATGTTAGTAACTTGGGCTCGATTTAAGAGACCACAAACTGTATGAGTTATGACTTATGACGATTCATTTAAGGGTTAATTCAGACCGCAAGGCGACGCGTAGATGTATTTCTAAATTTATATAGATTTGACAGATTCGCAAGACGTCTCACGAAATTGAAATCTGTCAAATCCATACTTTATGCCGCGTCGCGCCTCACCTCGCCTCGTCGCGTTGCGGTCTTGTGCAATTTTGCTGTATTTTCTAATAAGTATTACAAACCCGGAAGACGATTGACTCAAATGAAATTGAGATTTATTTAATCATTGTATATTTATCTGATACTTAGCTAACGGAAAACACGGATAGTTTTATTTTTCGAAATTATGAATCTTTTTGGGCATTTCAACAAATATCTGTTACACTTATTGAGTTACTGTCATTAAATAGCTTGCACTACTACAATCACACACTTTATAAAATAATAGCTAAAGAAAATATTAGCATTGTATTTAGTTTATAAGTAATCATCAAAAAACAGTTTTGGGACTTACGATCTTTACATTCGTGCTATAATGCGGGAACCGTTGTTACGCGATATTGTTCACTATAAGCTGCAGCGTAAAACATATTACCCGGGAGCACGATTCATGGAATTATTGTATCACGATTGGAGGATAGCGTTGTGTGTAGGCGGGGCTAGCGTTTTGACAGTAGGCCCTTAATAGCAGTGCGGTCGCGCTATCCTTTACATACAATAATTGCTTGTATCTCGCGTTGTATCCGCCAAACCGCGCGTTCGTGCGGACGCATATAAATCGAGTACTCTTCGCGGGACCCAAAGTACGTCAATACCGAATTCAGCAAAATCGGTTCAGCGGCTTAGGCGTGGACAGACACAATATTTCGCATCAATTATGAAGTTAAGTACTAGATCAAATCAAATCAAATCAAAATTTATTTGCTAAGAATATGGTACAGTAGATGTTTACATTTTAATGACTTCAGACATAATATCACACAGGATAGTACTAAGTATGGAAGAATGAAAGTATACCTAGATATGGATTTATCTGAAAATCGTAATCTAACTTCTGCTGTCGGGTAAAATATTTTTTTACAGTAGCAAGCATTAAAATGGAACGAACGTCTTTTAAAAAAAAAATAGGATCACGAGAATCTTTTTACCAGAAATGTCAAGAGTCTCGTAATTATTTCAACGAGGCAATTATACTAATTTAGATGAGTTTTTTGTAACTTTCCGTAGTAATAATTAATTTTTCAGTAGTAGTGCTAAAACCTGAGCTTTATACTTTTTTAGTTCGTAGAAAGTATTCTAATAATAAAAAAAATCTCGTTCGTTCGTCTTGTTCTCGTTCTCTACTAGTAAGTAGAGAACGAGAACAAGACAAACGAACGAGATTTTTTTGGTAAAAGGGATATAGTTACTATAGTTCCCGAACCGGTGGTAGGCACCATGTAAGAACATTATTTTGTTATTTAGAAATAAAACTAAAAAATATATTTAAGAACTTACTGATGAAAAGATTAGCATTAATATTTTATTTGAGACATTCAAACTTTCAAAGTTTGGCCTTCGTCTGATACGATGTAGCAATTAGCATAATATCAGACGATTCGATAGATAAAGAATATTAATGTAATCTAGATTTTTAATAACAGTAAAATATTATTAAATTTTATGTTAGATAGAGTTTTAGAATAATAAAATCTTCAAACATTCGATTCCAACGAATATTAAAATAAAATTCGGCCAAGTGCGAGTCGAACTCGCGCACGAAGGGTTCCGTACCGGTATAGAGCGAAAGTAGGCAAAAAATTGTGTTTCTTGTATGGGAGCCCCCCTTAAATATTTACTTCATTAAAATTTTATTATTAATTATTGAAGAACAAATATAACTAAAGATTTTGTGAAAATTTCAAGTGCCTGGCTGTTACCATTATTGATTACGAGCGAAAAAAACCTAAAAAAATCACGTTTGTTTATACAATCGTTCGGAGCCCCCCTTAAATATTATTTTATATCGTTTTTAGTATTTGTTGTTATAGCGGCAACAGATATACATATTCTGTGAAAATTTCAGAAGTCTAGCTATAGCGGTTCTTGAGTTACAGCCTGGAGACAGACGAACAGACGGACAGACATAGAAGTCTCAGTAATAGGGTCCCGTTTTTACCCTTTGGGTACGGAACCCTAAAAACACATGATTTTAGTTATAATATTTGTATTCATACCCATATTTATTATAATCCGAACATAATATAACTCATATATAAGGAACATGTGAGTGACACCAAAATATAGTTTTATTACAATACCCTACGCCATCATAAAAATCTACCTATAACATATTATTGTTGATACGTAACGCTAAATATTGAGGAAGTGATTTATGTGAATATTGCGCGAGGAATATAAAACTAGGCACCGCCAAAGTCAAATAATCGGCCAAGTGCGAGTCGGACTCGTGCATGAAGGGTTCCATACCGTTATAGAGCAAATTTAGCCCAAAAATATTTTGTTTTTAGTATTTGTTGTTATAGCGGCAACAGAAATACACTATCTGTGAAAATTTCAACTCTTTAGCTATTACCATTCTTGAGTTACAGCCTGGAGACAGACGGACAGACGGACAGACATCGAAGTCTCAGTAATAGGGTCCCGTTAATACCCTTTGGGTATGGAACCCTAAAAAAAGAAAGACGGCAATTTTTTAAGATATGTCACAAAGTTCAAGTGTAAGGGTGAATCCAAACGAGCGTAATTTGTGAGTTGTTGTGAGTCGCAGAATTTCGGTCGCGTAAATATCTTTTCATACAAATCATGACTCACAAAATTACGCTCGTGTGAATCAAACAGGACTTTTGTATAAAACTGAATGCAACAGAATTTCTGCCAGCTGAAATTCTGCGACTCACAACTCACATACCGTAATATATTATTACTAGAAATCGGATTATATGCACGATTAAAGTGCCGAAATATGCATGCAAGTATGCACGAAAAAATGGCCAAAATATGCACAAAATATGCACAATCAAAAGTCAATTAATATTTCTCGATAGCGAATTCTTGGCAATCCATTGTTATTCTATTGTTATCGCGGTCGAATTCGATCGATTGGGGCTTGACGGGTTAAAATTTATTACTTATTTGAAGAGTTTTCCGGTGGTGCCGTTAATAAAAGCGCCAAGTTTTGCAATTTAATCAAATCCAGGATTTTTAATTTAGCATATAGCACCAATGAGAATTTTCCGATTGTAATCTTAATTCGTAATGCCCATGGAAGTTTATTAAATCGTTAACTACTTTATTCAAATTTTTTGCTAATGTTGCCAACTATAATGAAAAAATTGTTTCTAGAAAGATAATGTACCTATTGGATGTATTACATTCTTTAAATGGGGTTGGAGACACATATTTGAAGTGATTTGATATATCGTACCTCTATTTTGTGGTCTCGGTGTGCTAGTTTGGAGACTATAAGGCATCTACAAGGGCATAAAAGTACCGAAATATGCACTATCAACGAAAAATTGCCAAAATATGCACTATCGTCTAAAAAGTGCCACTATATGCATTTGCATATGCAAGTATGCAAATGCATATAATCCGATGTCTAATTATTACGCTCGTTTGGCTTCACCCTTACAGGTCAAAATCTGTTCAATATTTGCGTGAAGAAAATAATATTACAACAATGTAGGTAATGTGTTGCGATCTGATACTGTTGTGCACTTTTTTCGGACTGGTAAAAAAATCGAAACTGACTCCGATTAATATCGTTTGTCAAAGTCCTACCATTCATAAGATCGAAGACAAACAAACAAACAAAAATTAATTACATTCAGACTGTATTTGTATCCAAACTTCAATTTATTCCATTATTAGATGTTTCACGACATTATACCATAGATTAGAAATTATAGATATGCCACTATCCACTAAAATATAATATTATGATTATACCGCTGAATTAAATTTAGAATAATTTTGATGGCATTTGGTCAATTTGGAAAAATGTGGTATGAACTACGAAGATAGCTTTCCCGGTTAAAAGACATATATTTTGTTTCGAAAAATATGGTTAGTTCCAAATAAACTAATTTTGACGCAATTAAATAACGGGAAACATTTCGTTTAGCTGTATACAATACAACTACTAGAATAATGTAATTTTTTTATTAGCCTATCCTATCCCACTTCTGTCATTTACTTTATAATTTACTTTTTTTTTAATTAAACTGTTAAATAAACTAACGCAAACATGTTAAACACCAATTGATAACTATAATAAAAATATAAACTTGTGTTTAAAATTTTAGAACTAGGGACAAAAATAAGAAACTGCTGGCTTTGGTGACCGATGTTGCCTGATGAAAAGGCTTTAGGGCATTTACATCTACCGAGTAGAGTGTCGTGACTTGGCCGAGAGCACTGTCTCGCCGCTCGGTAGGTGTAACCAGGCCCTAAGTACTATCAGAGAAGTTGATTCCTAGGCAGATGGGGGACCTACGTAGTTTGGTCGCGTTACTTCAAACCTAGCCGAAAGATCACAATAATTAACATTGAATTGACATGATTCGACCAAATGACGTTGGTCTATCAACTACCTACTATCTAGGCATCAATTTCCTCGATGGTACATTTTGTTATTTAATTGGCTGCCCTATCTATACATGCCGTGATCTATGCGTATTATAATCTAAGTCGCGCCATTCCCAAAGTAAACTTCGTGACATAATAGATTTAATGATCTATTTTCCATCCAAAGTTTTCTTTGACAAAGGAAAAAGATTTCTCAAATATTGGAAAAGTTAAGTGTGGATTAAGTAATCAGGATATATTTTTACAGAATTTGCGGCCGAACTTAAAGTTTTAACAATTATTTAGCTTAAATTTAATGAATCGTTTGTAATAAGTTCCATACATTTAGTGTCTAACTGTTGATTCAATTAAAGTTAAGTAATTAAGTAATTATTAATCGATTAAAAAAAACTAAAATATATCTTGCTCTATCACGCTTATAATAATTTCGCGCCTTTATTTCTTAATTATTATTTATTATTGATGACAGGTACCAGGTTAGTCAGGGAGGGAGAAGAACAATTTTTTTTATTACTATCAAGCTAATTTTTGTGAGTACTTGAGTAGCTTCATTTTGATAAGATGAACAACATTTTTATCTGCAAAAAATCTTGAAAGTGGTACTCTAACAGAGATAGAAAAGATTTCATAATTTGATTTGATGGTCCTAAAATATGGATTGTCCTAAAATATGTTTGTAGGACAATGTTACTCTTAAATTATATAACTTTTATCCTACCAATATACAAAAAATCAGCTGGTTAGGGTTCCGTTTCAGGGTTCTGTAATCAACAAATCTTGGTTGACTACGGTACCCTAAAACGGAACCCTAGGACTAATGAAAAAAAAACGGTTCCCGTGCAATAAACCATTTTTGGCGCAACGGAGTTGCAAACGTCATAATGTAGTTATTTTTTATATATGATACACTATCCATTGAATTTTCTAATAGCTTTGAACACAAACCGGGGTTCAGTGTAAGGTTTCCCTTTTAGGCTCATTTAAAATTTAGGTAAACTTACCAAATAAAGGTTTTTAAAGGTATTTCTGTCCTACACAGGTTTTGTTCTTGAGTCTTGTTCTTGAAGTGTACTTTTTCAGGGTGTAATTTTTTTCACTTTTGTATGGAAATAATACAGGCACGGCTTGGCTTATCCATTTTGTAAAAAATTTACGAGGTCCAGATAAAAACACACTCGCTCTGTGTAGCTTAAGCTCAGAGACAATAATTATTGTTATTTACTTAACTGCAATTAAGTAAATGAAGATTTTAAGAGCCCATACTCTCTTTTCTACTGCTTTCTTCACACTCACGCCCGTCATTCATATGCCAGGTGAAAAAGGACGATTGCCAAGTTAGCGGGCAGTTATAGGTATTCTGTTTTTTAAAGGGTTTTTTATATGAACGTGGTAAAAAGTAATTACAACATTGTATAGACGACTTTCTCAACAGTACATTTTTTTTTCATACCGTTAAGACGTCAATACAATCCATAAAAAGGTGATATTCTAAACTTTTTACAGCAAAAATCACAAAACTGTCGCGGGTTTGAGTTGGATTATTTAAAGATACTTAAAAAAAATAAAAAATCTAGCTCCAACATTAGATTATAATTGAAATGATCTTACATGTTGTCCATTAAAACTTATAGAAATACTGTATTTTAATTGTTAAATCACGTCTGTTAAATGAGCGAAATCGGCAAAATTTCGTATACGGACTCTTAAGTGACCCATACATTATAATATGTGTCATTTGTCAATGCTTAGATTCTACAACCAAGTAGATTAGAAGGATTTTTTTAGTGTAAGTTATACCTGCTGGCTACAACGTATATTTATAATGTTGTAATTGAGCGTTTTCACAAAATGTTGTATCTACTCTGGTTAACAAGTGCCATTTTCCGCGAAACCTTATCTCATGCACCGAAATTTATGATTTTGGTCTCATTCGATTCGGAATAGCATCTAGAAGATCAAAATTCCAAGAGGGACTGAAAAAAAATGCAAAAGTTATAAACAATAAAGTAAACAAAAAAAGAAGGGTTTGGTTTTTTTTTAATATTTCATAAACTATTTAAGAAAGTTAAAATTTGAAAATAGATCCTTAAAGAACAGGAAATTTCCTAAAACAAATTCTACCCTTTGGAACTTTATCAACAATCCTTATAACTTTTAAGATTAGCTCAAATGAATAAAAACAAAATCTAGATTTCTTGTTTCTGAAAAATCTGTGTTTTCATGTCAACATTAAAATAATTATTATTAACAAAATATTAAGAAAAGCATAACAATTAAACAAATGGTGAAAATTTATTTTTGTTGACGTATTCTTGTTTATTGATATGTCTACTTAGTACCACTTTTTTTTAATCCCTAATATTAATATTTAATTAGTTAAAATATGTTTTTAGTTCACGTGGCAGATTGCGGCAAATCACGCGAAACGCGAACTATCCGTTTTTACCGTTACTTTCGCCGCTCAATTAAAGTTATAAGGATTGTTGATAAAGTTCAAAAAGTTAGGATTTGTTTTAGAAAATTTCCTGCTTTTTAAGGATCTATTTTCAAATTTTGACTATCTCAAATAGTTTATGAAATATTAAAAAAAACCAAACCCTTTTTTGTTTACTTTATTGTTTATAACTTTTGTAATTTTTTTCAGCCCCTCTTGGAATGTTGATAGAATGTTCTAGATGGTATTCCGAATCGAAAACATACACACACACAAACTTTCGCATTCAGAATATTAGAGTGATTTAAAATTTAATTTACCTATGACCATCATGTGAACACAACTTTATCCTGTCAATTATGTTACTTTGCCAGTCATCTTATAGTTACCATCCAAATTGGTAACATAATGGAGGTAACATTATCATCCTCGCCCAGTTTTATAAATTCACTTTCAATTCATTTCTACACCAAAATATTTTATATTTACAATAACGCTATTCTTACGAAACACTTTATAAATATAAAAATAGTTTTTATGTAGTGTAGGCGAAGAAGTGATTAAAATAGTGGTAACTGTCCTGACTTTTTTTTTCACGAAACACTGTGTGGACACTTCCAACTCATGTTGTGATCCCGGTGCAAATCGCCGAATTATTGTAAAATAGCTGACACATAAATCAAGCTAATTTGTTGCCATTTCACAAAGAAAATATCCATATTTGATTATTTTCTCTCAGATTTTTGGTAACACAATTGGAAAATCTGGGGACTGAATTCAAATCGGATTTGTAAATTTATTTGAATGGTAAAATAGACTTAATTTGCATATTCCAAGTAAGTAAATTCTTAGCATAATAAAACATATCATATATTTGAAGCTGTATAAGCCAATTTACGTTAAAATAACGCATTTCATCGGAATTTCGGGGTGGGGACAGTCGAAATAATGAGGTCCCTCAGAAGTATTTTGGTGCAAATGCAGTATATATTCATAAATTTACGAAATACCTTAATATATAGTTGAATATTAATATCACATAATTACCCAGAAGAGTATAAAATTCCGGACCGGGATCAATGTCTGGGGACACACCAAACAAAGGGGGTAAGTACAACATTTTGTGAAAAAGCTCAATTATCAAAATTACTAATACTTACTTAAGTAAAAATAAACTTTAATAGTAGGTAATTTTGATAACATTATAAGTAATTTGATCTCTTGCTCATTTTGATTAAGTACTTAATTTTTAAATTTCAGAATATGAATAAACACATACCTACTTACTAAAACTGTTTGTAAAGGCAGAGTACTACTGTATTTACTTTTCACGCTATTGTTTACACGACGAATTATTATTATTATTAGTAAGCGAGTAACATTTTTTTATTATTATTAAATTTAAACTCTCCTGAAAATTAATTAATTATTTAATATTAACACAATAATAATTAATTAACATCCTGAAAATATCCTTCGATTTCATCCAAAAAACTTGCATCGAAAAAAAAAGTTAAAAACTTTTTTCCAAATTTAAAGTTTACACGAAACTAGTACACCGTAAGCCTGTGCCGCGTTCACTTATAAATAAAAAAAAACAACGTTCCATATTCAAAAGTGACATACCTCTGACAGCTCTGCAGCAGTCCGTCTAGTACGAGCGCGCGAGTTTTACTGACGCTGCATGCGGCGACATCGAATAACTTTTGCTGAATTCCCATCGCTAGGTAAGTTATTGTAATTATTTATCTTATAGAAATTGTGTACTACAATAATTTGAATTTCCTTTTATGATGAAAATTATTGTATTGAGTAGGTAATTGAGTTCTTCAAATTCAGGAATGGTTTTATGCGATAAGAAAAATTAAAGGATTAATATTAGCGCCATAATATTATTAAGGTGTGTTGGGACAGCTCTTTGTGAATGAAGTTTAATTTAATATCTTTATGCATATAAAAATTCTGTTTGCGTGTTGACTGTTAATAGTATTTAACTCCTGTCTTCTCCTAAGCGTAGGCCGATTTGGACACGATTCGGATTTATATTATTAATTATAAATATTTCATAATTTTGTAATTTGTATCTGAATCGTGTGTTTTATTAGGTTCTAGAATGGATGATTCAAAATTCGGTCAACAATGACATGACAATGTACAGATAACGACTGCAGGACAACGCCTGTCGGGCCTGCTACTTAGAAGTACTATATTATTATTTAGGTTGTTTTATGTTTTTGAAATACTAAATAGTGATGATGAATTATTAATGTACGAAACTTAAACAATTTTACACTAACCCGAAATTTTGGGCACCAATAACGTACATCTGTGCTCTTATTTCGTAAGTTTAGGCCTCAGGTCGTGCTCGCGACAAACATTAAGGTCGGGTACAACTAGACAAGTTAAGGTCGGTTACAACTATACTAAACTTAAGTCGCTATACTGAAATATTTGGTGTTTAAAAGAATGTTGAGTCCATATTATATTAATATTATACATAATATAAAGTGTCTGAAGCCTCGGCGCCGAACTTAAAGTAATTAGTAATTTATTTAATTTACTTAATAAAAAAAAACTTTGATCCTCGGAAAACACATAGTTTTTTTGCTACACCGTAACATAGAAGCTATGTTGTAGTAGCGTTGTAGCATATAATTTATGCTACTCCGTAGTAGCTATGCTAAAACATAACAAGTCTATAGCTTACAGGCTACGCTGTAGCCACTAGCCATACAATCTGAGCTGTAGTAGCTACGCTGTAGCATACAAGCTACGCTGTAGCATACAAGCTACGCTGTAGACTGTAGAGTGGTAGCATAAAGATACGGACACCTAATAGCTGCTACGCATACAGTCCACGCCAGCAATTCCCAAAGTGTGCTCATAACTTGTTTTTAGAAATATCACCAGACACTTCAGCATGAAGACAATAATTCTTTCATAGAAAAAAACATTCTTTTATTTTGGGGGTCCGTTAAAAATATCAGATCTTGGGGGGTTCTCGCCACCAGAAATGTTTCAGAATTGCTGATCTAGGTCGTAGTACCTATCGCGCGTGTTCAGACCAAACTACGCCGCCGAATGTGAGCAGGCTCTACTGTGAGCCCCAGTGTGAACGTGAAAATAAACGTTATCGATTTTCCGCGCCTTCGCCAATCGTAATGGCGTATTTTCGGTTAGGTGTGAACGAAAAAGTGAACATGTATGGAAATACAATAAAATGCGCGTTCGCTCACATTCTGCGGCTCACAGTCGGTTTGGTGTGACTCCATCGGAATCGCCTTATTCTGTTGCGTTATAAACGCGAGAACTATAGTGTGCCAAGGAAATAGGCTTACGAGTGATGTATTTGTATACTCCAGTTCTAAATTATTGTTTTCCGATACCAACTTCGGGTGGGAGATTTATTTTTGTCAAATAAATTAGCCTGCGTCCTCAAGGTCCCATATCTGGAATTTTATGCGTAAGGGGACGTCCATAAATCACGTTAGACGTTTTTTAAAGATTGTTTTAATACCTCGATCGTGCGAATCGCAGACATAATAGATTTTCGATTGTCGTGCGACAGCCGGGTGCCGCATGGAGATTGATAAATTATTTGTTTATAAGTACAAAAGTACTATGTATATGATAAACAGGGCCCCCGCTACCATATTATGTGCAAAATTTTTGCACACGGGCGCGCCAGTAGCCCCGGGGGCCCTGATGATAAATACTAATATAATATACTGTATTATTATAATAAAAACTAAATAAAATACAATATTATTCATTTGCTAGATGCCGCCCGCAACTCCGCTGCGCAGGAACTCGTTTAACGCGCGGGAACCGTACATTTTTCCGGGATAAGAAAGTTCCTTTATACTTTGCCGGGACTCAAACTCTAGACCAAATCTCAGCAATATCGGTTCAACGGCTTGGGCGTGAAGAGGTCACAGACGATCAGACAGACAGACACATATATAACACGAATGACAGGAAAAGCGCCCATAGCCGCTACGACGGCACATTTCCAAAATACCTTTCATTTGCTTTCTCCGTAATAACCAAAGCTATCCTCAACAACATTTGCAGTAGTAAACTGTTAAGTATAATAACACGAACTAAATATGAAACTAGAACTCCGACATGAAGCTGTTTAAAATATTGAATAACTGTTGTTTTCGTAAATGCACCGTCTTATTTTAGTGCTAAGCTCTGACATGATAAAATGCACTTTTCTTTTCTCTATTGTGTGGAAGCGTCCGCGTGACCTAGTGAGTAGAATTTTGGGAAAGGTGCAGGTTCGATCCCGGGTGGAAGCATTTTTAGATCTCAAGCACATAATACGGACGCTCGTAAGGTAAATAAAAACATCGTGAGGTCAAACAAACTTCACATGGTTGGCCTGTCCTATAGCCTGTTCGTTGCACTAGGCCGACTTTGTTGTGAAAATGCCGTATGTGATTGGACAACGTAGATCTTGACTAGGTTGTGAGTTTGATTCTCGGATGAAAAAATAAATTTCCAAGATTGGTTAAGACAAAGAAGTCGTATCACCTGATTGTCTGACAAATAATCCTAGTATCGGATGGGCATGTAAAAAGTCCTGCAGCGCCTGATCTTACGCCAGTCGTGTCGGTCATCCATTTCACTGGGTTATGCTAGTAAAGAAGAGCGAGTGCTATTATGTATAGCGCACACACTTGGGCCCTATATAATACGTCTATTATATTTATTGTAAATTATTATTGCAACAGTTTATTTTTATTTTCCAAATAGTAAATACGGTTCCCATAGGATGAGTAGATCGCTACTCGTAAAAAAGCAAAACTCATTTTCTTGCTAAAGGTTCCATAAATCTTATAATAGAAAACATGGGTCCTTGGGGTGTATTTAGCGTCGCTTAGCCCCCACTTTCTACCCCCATGGGAACAAACAGGTGTATATTTATACCAATGGCTTTACAAAAAACGTTTGTATAGCTTAAGGGTCAAATCAGATCGCAAAGCGACGCGCATTTATTTCTTTTCAAGTACTGAATTTACAGATTTGCAAGTGAGACGTCTTGCAAATCTGTCAAATCCATACTTTAGAAATGCAATGCCACAGAAATAGATCTTGATAATAATTTGATAATATAATATGTCTGTGTGCAATGCGAATAAGTTTTTTGAGTAATAAATCCTACTTTCGTTTATTGAGCAGGAATCGTACATTTTTCCAGGATAAAAAGTACCCTATGTCCTTTCGCGGAACTCAAACTATCTCCGTTCCTTTCAGCAACATCGTTTCAGTGGTTTGAGCGTAAAGAGGTAACAGACACACACTTTCGCATAATATTAGAATGGAATAGGATTACCTAGTTTTTTTATCTATAATAACAATAATATCTATGGACACACCACGTCAGTCTGGCCCCGTGCTAAACTGTACCTGAAAGACTTGTGTTGTTGTGACGAGTATCAGACAATGGAAATAAATAATATATTTAATACTTTTATACTATACAATATACATATATTATTTAAGATTTTTATTATATGATACGTACATATTGTTATGTAATATGTACTACCATAACCAAGGAACTTTGAAATTTTTTTGTTCCGTCGGCGGGATTCGAACCCGCGACCCCCGGCTTGAGCTACCAACAGCGCACCAACTGAGCAACAGAGGTCGTCTTCTATCTATTTCTTCTACTTCTATGTATTGCAATTTATTTTTCGTAAAGTTTTCATCAATTTCATTCTAACTTCCCGGCCATTCGAGATTTATTATGCAATACAGACGTAAGATCTCAGTAATCAGCGGTCCTTCATTCCATAGAACAGGAACGAGACCCTTCTCAAAAATGACCTAACTTAATTCAAGTGGATTTTCTTAGGGGATTTTATTTTAGCGCGCGATACACAGGGACGGAGAGGATGGTGAATTTAGCCCATTTCATTAGGGACCAACCCACACGTACCACAACCACACGACATCGCAACCGGCAACGACAAAATGTCGTCGAGCAGTGGTTACGTGTGAATCGTGTCGCTGCAGCTTTTTGTACCACAACGCAATTACGCAACTCGTTATGGTACCGACAAAATGCCGACGTGGTTGCGTTGTCGCCAGTGGTTGCGATGTGGTTACGTACAAGTCCATTGAACTCCTCCGTTTCATTAAACGGAGGGGGGAAGAGCGCGGGCGGTGTGCGCGCACTGTCGTTGCATCGACGCAACGTTGTGGTTACGATGTGGTTTTGTTTGTTTTGTTTTGTTGTGGAACGACTGGACCGATTTCATCAAAATCGGTCCAGTCGTTTGAGAGAAGTTCAGTGACATACACACTCACAGAAGAATTATATATATTAAGATACGACGCCCGAGCCCCGACTACACTTTTGCCACCTTTGCTCTATAGTGGTATACCGTACCACCCTTCGTGTTCGAGTCCAACTCGCACTAGACCGAATTTTTAGTGACATATAACAGCGGGCATACATTTCGGTACGCAATAGGAAGCAAGGAGAATATCACTTTACAGTAATAATAGTGCAACAACAAGTAAAATTATAGTCATCCGAAAAAAGGGTGTAACACTCCTCAAAAGTTTTCAGTTCAAAAATGCAGTTTTACTCAACATTTTGTCGTAGAGTTCGCCCTTCCTTCATACATCCTTCAAGCCCCATAAGAGCACCGGTGATCGCGGCAACAATAGAATACAATAGCATTTCCAACAATCCGCGATCGAAGGAATAAAATTCACTCTGTGGACAGAGTACGACTTATGTGTACATACACATTACACATAATTTGTCTGTCCATTCTGTCCGTGTGTTCGTCACCGAAACGTCCAATTTCCGGTCTACAGCTTCATGTCTTTTAATACATACTTATACTACCAACACGACATAAAAAACCGAAATATAATAAAATACTTCGTTCCAATATCACGCAAAGTTGATATTCTGTAATGGAATGAAGCGCAGAGCGCTAGTAGCACATGTTGTACACGTCATATCAAAATATTGACAAAAACGTTGTCAAACGTCGAACAGAACTTGTTTACTGTTTATGCTAGTGCTGCCTCTAGCGCGATAGCGTAAAAACATTGCAGTAATATTGTGTCCTATTTGTTTTTATTGAAATGTTAAGAAATTGAAATTTGAAATTCGCATTGAAATCTAGAATTCAAAAATTCTCCTGCGCTGCTTCTTTCACAATGAACTCCATACAAGGGACATAAACACATTATTATATTACGTAGTTTTTTCGCAGTAAGTATCTATGTTCTTTAATTAAATATATTATTATGAATTTTTAATTTTGTGCGTCTCACTAAAACTCGAGAACGGCTAGACCGATTTGGCTTATTTTAGTCTTGAAATATTCGTGGAAGTACAGGGAAGATTATGAGGAGAGTGATACAAAGTTCACCAGGTCAAATAGTATATTGTCATAGTATTATGCTGTACTCGGCGAAATATGGCGATAGCGGTCATTGACTCCCTTCTATACAAAGCTACAATCGACAACATCTGACACTTAATTGTCAATCGCGGTTTATACAGAAAATGACAAGTTTTTGACAGGGAGTCAATAGCTATGTCTTTTCTTTCTTTCTTTTTCTTCTTTTTTGGCAACTTGACACAAAGGATGTGTATGTTGTGCCACAGACAAGGTAAAAAGGTAAGGAATATGGCGGGAAAATCATATTCCTCCTATTATAATTTTCATCATCGTTTTCATGTATCGTCAGGTCTAAAGTCTAGTTAAAGTCTAAGTAAAAGTCAATACAGTCAAGGAGTCAAGTCGGTCGATTCAGTAAAGTGGTAGACGCTTTACTGAAACTTTCGATGGAGTTTTGGAGGGAACACAAAATAGCACGTTTCTGGATATTACATCACTTTCCTACACTTGTGCATGAACACGAATATCTAATGGTTAATATTCTACCAATATTACACATTACAAACCCAGCTAACACAATTTTAGGAAAATAATACAAAAACACAACAGCACTCTTTCACATGCCCGCCAAAACTCAATAGCTATGTCCACATTATGCGCTATCGTCTTAAATTTTCGTCACCTTCTTTCATTCGACATTCGTTTTGGAGTATTCAATAATTGAATGCGTCAAAGAACGCAACGTCAACTGTAATTTTTAAAGGCTTATAATTTACTGATCACCAGAAATAGTAACATTTCACAGACAAAAATAGCAAACGATCATCAAAATACTGTCTGTATTTTGGCGATCGTTTCACAGACGCACTTTCGCATTTATAATAATATTATACTAGCTGTCCCGGCAAACGTTTCTTTGTCATATTATATAAAGTATATCGCCCGTATTATTTTATTGAATTAGTGACTAAATAAGTAGGTATGTCACCATGGCAAAGTCCATCGCTATCCCGTGACCCGCGTCGCATAAACAATGGTCGCTCTTTATAGACAAATACTTAATTTGCAATAAAATCAAATCGCGACTATATTAAAGATCTAAGCTATCCTATCTCTCAAGTTGGAAAAAAGCACACATTTAAAAAAAAGAAACATTAAAATCGGTTAAGTAGTTTAGGAATCCATCGCGGACAAACATCGTGACAGGAGATTTATATATATTAGATTACTTAGTATGTAAAACTCTTATCGTTCATGCTAATATTTTAAATTGGAATGGGTCCGTCTGTTATCTCTTCGGGCATGTTAGAAGAGTAGTAGAACACATTTTAACTGTTTTTAAAATTTTTGTTTCTCTGTCTGTTTGTCTGTTTGTACAGGCTAATCTCTGAATCCGCTGGACCGATTTCAATGAAATTTGGCATGTTGATACCTTACATCCCTGGTCAACATCTGAGATACTTTTTTTAACCGACTTCCAAAAAAGGAGGAGTTAATGTTTACTTTGCTGTTTGTGGTCAGATTTTCAAAATTATTTTTTTGTTGTATATATTGTTAACCCGAATTTGATACCATGTTTACAAAAACGGTGACTTGATATTGATTTTCTTGGGATCGAAAGGTATCGACGGAACTACCTTACAACAAAAACATTACAGTAATTTTCACTCTTTTAAGTAAAATTAACATAACATGCCACCAAAAAGTAATATTTGCACCAAGGCATATCCCAGGGTATAGGGCTTCCGAAGGTTCCGTTGCTGAACGGAACCCTGATTCCTTATATGACGTTCCGTGCGGCTTCGCCAGGGTAAATTAGATATTTCAGACAAATTAGTCCACTAAAATAGCCTATGATCCTTCTCGTGGTCTACTTGTTATCTGTGCCAAATAAAAAAACTAAACACAATCCAGAAAGTCCAAAAGTAGGTTAGATTAGGTTAGAACTTAGACCACAATACAGAGAGAGACGAGCGAGCACAGCGAGCTTGCTGCGGCAGCAGCCGGCGACCGTCAGAAAACAAAAGGGGGGCTCGGGGGGCGCAGCCCCCCGCCAAAACAAAAACAAACACAATCCAGAAAGTCCAAAAGTAGGTTAGGTTAGAACTAAGACTACAACACAGAGGGAGCTGAGCGAGCGTGCTGCGGCAGCAACCAGCAACCGGTATAAAAGAAAAGGTAGACTCGGGGGGCGCAGCCCCCCGCCAAAACAAATACAAACACAATCCAGAAAGACCAAAAGTAGGTTAGGTTAGAACTTAGACCACAACTCAGAACAATTTAGCTATCGCTTAGTAGTCACAATTATTTTTGTGGTGCTCTCTAAGTTTATTTTTGTGGTGCTCTCTAAGTTTATTTTTGTGGTGCTCTCTAAGTTTATTTTTGTGATGCTCTCTAAGTTATTTGACTTTCGGTCACTGCAACTTTTTGCTGTCTCCGCTTTGAATAGAAAGAGGAATTACAATTGTGGCGGTACCCACAATTCGCCTAACAATCCTACATCGCGCTATCGAAGTTTCGGAGAACGGCAAGATATATACAACGTCTGAAATGACGTCAGTGGGCTTCGGCCTGACCGAGCATGCTATCTCGCTCGGTCGGAAGATCTTCCTTTTCGGCCGCCACTAGCAACGTTAAATTGGTGACCACCGACAAGAACACGATCTTCTGGACATCAATCAACATCAACACTCCCCGCCCATCCGCACCACGTCAGCAGACATCAAGCACAACCGGGTCACCTCGACCATAAGCCGCGTTGGGCGTCCGCGCCGGTCGAACCCGTGTCCGGCTTAAACGGGGCAGCCATAGGCTACAACGACCGGTCCACAAGCAGAGCACGGGAACCTCTCCTGGTCATTGCACGCGTAGCTTCGGCCCACACCTGACAACACAAGCGCATTGAAGAATATCACCGGTCTTCGGGGGGGAGTGATGTGGCGGTACCCACAATTCGCCTAACAATCCTACATCGCGCTATCGAAGTTTCGGAGAACGGCAAGATATACATATACAACGTCTGAAATGACGTCAGTGGGCTTCGGCCTGACCGAGCATGCTATCTCGCTCGGTCGGAAGATCTTCCTTTTCGGCTGCCACTAGCAACGTTAAACAATAATTCTTCATACTTCTATTTTCTTCTGATTAATTTCGTTGAGGGTCCCAAACCAGTTTGACCATATTGTTCTTCGGGTACCCTGAGATCATATCAATTTTTTTTGGGTCGGGAAATGCTTTTACGCATTCCCGGCAGCGTTGGGGAAGGACCACCGGGGTATGTGGGACTTGCTACGGCCGAAGAGATGGTAAGTGGCCGCAGTGAGATGTACCCACTTAAACCCGATCGTGTTCCTACTTCCGCGCAGGACGGAGACGCGAGAGTCTATTACACGTCTTCCGTGGCTTCCGTCCGCAGGGATACATGCCTACAATAAATCCCGTCTTCTGTAATCTACCCTCTATCTCCGTCACATGATCCTTTCCCCTGCCCTGAGGACTGTTTTAAAATTTCGTGTGTAATATAGATCCAAATAAAATAGTCGTAGATGGGTGGTAAATTTTCTAAATTTCTATTATAATAAAATTCATTCACGCGGACGAAGTTGCGGGCAACAGCTAGTATAACAATAATGATATGGAGTTATAAATTGTAATTTATAATACTTCCTTGTTAATTATATTATGCTTACATTTTTTGTAAATCGTAGTGATTTATTTGGATAGAAATATCGAATTGATTTGCTCGCTTTGGTGATTACTGATCATTTACAATATTTAGTGACCATTTACTATATTTGGCGTTCGATTACAATTTGAAGTATAGTCGCGACAAAATAGCTAGTAGTATTGCAATTTTAGACTTTCTTTTTTTGGTAAACAAGTTCAGGGTATCCGAGCAGTTTTTGGTGGTCATTGTAATATTGTTACGAAAAATGACACATAGTGACATCTAGCGTCAAGCTAGCGCAACATGTAGAGAAAACGCAGACGAATCCCCTAATCGATACAAGATGGCGTGAGGCGCTCTCCGAATCAACGAACCCTAGCACGTAACAATATTTGTTCCCATTTTGAATAACGAAGCGAAAGTTTTATACGGTCAGAGGGCATGCGCCGCGGGCATGCCTCACGTTCGCTGTTGACTGCGCTATAACGCATGCCCTTGATGAACAGAAAAAGGCACAGTGTAGACAAAGCTAATGACCGCTATCGCCATGTTTCGCCGAGTACAGTATAGTTAAAAAAATTTCTTGTAAATTAAAATAATCTTCCTTTTTCGAGGTCGGTAATAAAATATCTTCAAAGAAAAAATATTTTATACTAAGCCTGAATATAGTACTCGTAATACTCTATTTCCATACAAAATATACTTTTACAACCTAAACATAAAATTCTTTTTGTATTCATTATTTCACTTTTTTTCTAAGCAATATTCTTTTGATATCCTGAGAGCCCCTTTGATATATTTCCTTAAAATTATAATACCATTAATGTAAAGAAATGATAACAGAAAGAATATTAATGATATTCTGTAACAAATAAAAGGAGAAAAATACCGGCCAAGTGCGTTTGAGACCGTACGTAGTGGTTCCGTATCCAATAAACGCTGTTACAACTAACAACTCGCATCAATGTTAAATCGGAGACCCTTATTCTCTAAACTGATTCGGTTTCGATTACAAAACTGTGCACCTCCATCCATCAGCCATCCATCCATCCACAATAGGTTACTAAATTACTGCAATATTTTCACGCTTCTGGCAGCACCAGCATGTACAGTAAGAAAGTAAATAGTTTTATTGGACGTTTGACAACGTTTCTGTCAATAGTCTGTTATGATGTTTTTGGTCGAGTTGTTTACTGTATGTACTAACTACTATGTACTAGTAGCGCTCTCTGCCTTTCAACCTTTGCGTATAGTCCCTATTGAGAATTGAATTAATTTGATTTTTTTTATAAAATAAGGGGGCAAACGAGCAAACGGGTCACGGGTCACCTGATGGTAAGCAACTACCGTCGCCCATGGACACTCGCAACATCAGAAGAGCTGCAGGTGCGTTACCGGCGTTTTAAGAGGGAATACGCTCTCTTCTTGAAGGCTTACAGGTCATTTAGGTCTGGAAATACTGCCGGTGACAGCTCGTTCCAGAGTTTTACAGTGCGCGGCAGAAAGTTACGCGAAAAACGCACGATCTCAATAGGATTTGGTAGTCCCACCAACTAGCGCACACGTGCCATTGCTCACTTTGTAAGTTCTAGGATTAAAAATTTGACATTTGGTCAATGCTATGTCCTACAGCCTACTTGATTCGAATTTGTTCGGAAGTACGAATCACAATTGAAGCGTAATCGTAATTGAATCAGACTCGAAATTCGATTCGGGAATAGTCATCATTGATGGGATGAACCCTAAAAATACAAAACAAAAATGTGAAAAATAACAAAACAAAACATTCATTTTTTTTCCTTTTGACATAATTAACCTTTTTCGGCATTTGCTACCCCTCATTTCTCATTTATTTGTTCAAAATTTTAACCTGCCACCATTTTTTTTGTGACAAAAAGCTTAAAAGCACCTAATATTAATACCGGTGCTTTTAGAGTGCCTAATGGTTAGTCATTATTCATGAATCTGAAAAGTTGCGGGGGAAAATTTTGTAAAAACATCTGTGTCTCTTTTTTTTTATAGAAGGCAGGTCGCTATAGCCCTGGCGTCACTGCGACCCATGAGGATCTATTGTGACTCATCTGTGTCTCTTACAGTGAGCCAATAACTATCAATCATATGTGAAATAGGTGATCGGCAGACGTTATTTTGCTATTCAAAATATGGGAATATTAAAACTTGAATAGGTATCAAGGGACACCCGGATGAAAATAACTTTTTTCTTAATTTACAAAAAACCTGTATACTTACTAAAGAATAGAGAGAGAGAAACACGCGCTACCGCACGGCTAACAACTATAACATTTGCTGTGCCGCGGTTGTAAAGACACTTTTGTGTCGTGTCGTTACAATTTCTATCTAGCCCCCTTTCTATTCTAGCCTACTCTCTATTCCTTTACTCTCATTACCCAGTGGGTCGGAAGACCGACACGACCGGCGAGAGATCAGGCGCAGGACCGACATTTTACATGCCCGTCCAACGCATGGATCATCTTACTTGTCAGACAATCATGTGATCAGCCTGCATTGTCCTAAGCCTAACCAAACTTGGAAATAACAAGAATCGAACACGACCTCCGAGTCAAGAGCCGTGCTCTAAACCACTGGACATCGGAAGCGTTTTGAATATACTTGAGACCCGAGAACCGAACGTCAAACGCGTCGTTTCTGACGTTGTATAATATTTTACGCTGATTGCATATAATAGGGAATACTACGCAAAGCTCGGTGCTTTCCCTTAAGTTCTTTGACTTTCGGTAATTGCAACTTTGTGCTGTCTCCCGCTTTCTATTGGAAAACTTTATACTTCCTACTCCTCCTATATTCTATTAATTTCGTTGCGGGTCCCAAGACAGCTTTAGCATGTCCCTCGGGCTCCCTGAGATCATATCAAAGGGTTTTCGTGGTTGGATACCGCTGTCAATCCTGGCGACACGAATGTGGAAATGTGGTGGGCCAAAACCCGTAAAAAAATAAAGGCCGGAAGCGCTACTAGCACACAATACATTAAATAATCCGACCAAAATCCAACATGTTGCGTTATATCAGAATATATAGAAACGTTATAAAAAGTCGAACAAGACTTTTTGTTTACTGTCTATCATCACGTTTTCACGCTTGACTCTTGGTGCCTCACGAGTCAAGCGTGAAAACATCGCAGTAACATTATATCGTATTCAATACGGAACGGAACGGAATTCTGAAACGTTTGCTGTGCCACAGTAGTTAGTCAAGTATCAATTAACAATCGCTCCTTTTGCCTGGAGTTTGGCAACAACAGCGCGACACGAGAGTAATTTTATAATATATGATTTATGATCAAAACATTATGTCAAGATGATTTTACGAAAATTATTCTTGGAATACAAAAGGAAAGTTTCCTAAGATCCGGGCTCTATCCCTTTCCGTAAGGGCCTTAGCACACGGTGACTTTGAGATGCAATAGCGCGTTTAGCGAACATTTAATCGCATTTGCAATGCGCTTTAAGGCTTCCCCTAGGCTATAGTCTATAGTCTATACTCCATACCAACGTGCGTTATAACGAAACCATTTTGAGACTCAAAAAATCGAATTATGATGGCGCGTCCTACACTTACAATGTAATTATAGTTTCGTCATGTTTGTTAGAGTATGACGCGGCATTCTGATTCGATCGATTGAGTCCCAAAACGGTTTTGTTGTATAGCCCTAGAATCGCGCTTGCATCGCGTTTGACTAAATAAGCGCCCCGTGTGCTAGCTCGTTTAGGGCACACCGCACACTGCTAGCGACCCCTTCGTATCCTATTGATGCAAACGCGCGTTTCTATCGCTACCGCATCGCCACAAAAATTAGTGTGCTACGGCTCCAAAACATCACGTCCCGCGTCACGCATACGTCACAAGTGTCACAACGTGTCACCGTTTCAAATTGACACGTATAAAATGTCTCGCATGCTTTCCACGTACGAATATCATTTCCTTATTCCCAGGCTCCATATGACCGGTATTACGATCCTTTTTTGTCGTGCGTGTCATCGCCCGCGCGCGGTCCGCATGCAAGTTGCCCGGATCCTATTATTTTATAGATGTTTTTCTTGTCACGCGATCAACACGCGCGCGGCCAGGACCATTTTGTTACCCGCATGCGGACAAGATCCTCGCGCGGATCCTTAAAGCGCAATAGACACTGATACCCGCCGGGCCGCCGACAAAGCCCGGCGACACAACCCGGCGGCGGGCGGCGGCCTGTATGAAAAGATTATCTTTTCGTACAGGCCGCCGTCCGCCGCGGGTTTAATTATCGGTTCTGACATCTAGATTTCCCATAATATTTATTTTTTCCTCTAACAAACGAAAAATATATCCACGCTACCGAGTAAACATTTCACATCTCTGTCTTTCTCGCATGAATATCGACAGTGGTGCGAGAGTGATGCAAGACATGCGAATTCTCAAGGTCATTGGCAGTTATCAGCATCCGGGATCCGGATTCCGATTTCCGGATACGTAGTACATAATAACTCTATGCTATCAGAGAACTTAATTCCTAGGCAGATGATTGACGTGGGAGAGCCATGCTTCGGCACGAATGGGCTGGCGCGACACAATATAATAAACTACTGTTAAACCTCTAAAACCAGCTATAAGTATTAATTATATGTTTCTTCTATGGATATTGTACATATTGTGTCTACGTACATAGCTATCGCGGGGTTTTAATTAGTAAAAGATTTAAGGTACGACGCACACTATGGACTAGATATATTTTTCTCCATGTAAATAGTATTGTTATATTATAAATAAGTATGTCTTGTAAACAATGGATTCTTAAATCTTATCTTATCTTAATATATATAATTCTTCTGTGATTGTGTATGTCACTGAACTTCTCTCAAACGACTGGACCGATTTTGATGAAATTTTTTGTGTGTGTTCAAGGGGATCTGGGAATGGTTTAGATTCACAATTTTGTCCGCTGGACAATGTTTTTTTAATTATTTTTAATTTATTAGTAGTTGTTGATTTTGGAATGTTTTACATTGGATCCGACAGACGGCGCTACCATCGCAGTGTCAAATTTTAAATAATATTCGAATTCTAATTTTAATTTTAGTCTGTCCCCACAGTTAGCGCTGCAATCAAATTAAAAAAAAAACTTTATATACTTAATATGGCAAAGAAACGTTTGCCGGGACAGCTAGCAGATATATAAAAATGGATTTTCAAATGTGTTAGTCACGCTAAACCTCGAAAACGGCAGAACGGATTGGGCTGATTGTAGTCTTAAAATATTCGTAGAATTCCAGGGAAGGTTTTAAAGTGACCTGTGACACGAAGTTCACCGGGACAGCTAGTAAAAATCTATACTTACATATAATAAAATCGTAGGAAAGTCAATTCTGTACATTGAATATTTTTGAAAAATAATTCTTGGGACGTGATGTACAATCGATACGGAAGCCAAAAGTATAGTTTTTAGATTTTTGTCTGTTTCGGCTCCCCCCCCCCCCCCCCCCCCCTTCATGGAGGTGTTGCTTATCTATACATATAATAAAATCGTAGGAAAGTCAATTCTGTACATTGAATGCAACTCCTTCGCGTCAAGATTCGATAATCGCGCGGGAATCGTACATTGTTCCGGGATAGAAACTATCCTTATCCTTTCCGGAGACTAAACAAATTAAACACAGATGTAGGTAAATAAATTTCAGTTTCGTTTGACAGCTCGAGATTGTTGCTCTATTCCGCTAGGTATATAATAACTTTATGACACTTTCTCGTCGTTAGTGTGCTATAGTGATAGGGTCCCACACCAGCATGCCCCCTGGGCATTGTTTCGCTGTTCTCACTTGGAACCTTGTTATATTTTCACATGTTCCACAAAGAAAATGGAAAAACCGACAACGTAAAGGGCTCTGACACAAGTTGCATTCCTAATGACAGCGGAGTTAGAAATCAATATGAGTTAAGACATTAACGATTTCTAAAGCAAATCGCGAGCGGAATTAAAATGTTTATCTGGCGGGAACGGTTTTTTTTTTGCTCTTTGAAGAAAACCAGAAATAATATTACTACAGTAATTTGGTAGTTTTACCTGGAAAGTTTTCCGGAAGTTTTGAAAATTGGTGGTTTTATAGATTTCGACGTGCTATTTTCAAATTTTTACTTTGTCACCGCGTATCTTTGCCGCTCGCGCCACCATATTGGAAAAATGGCGCTCAAATACAGTTTTTTGAGAATAAGTCCATTCCAACTAATTTTACAATGAAAATAGTTAAATAATACATTAAACTAGAGAAAATTTCCTATAGTTCATATTTTCAGGATAAAATGTCAATAATAGACTTATTAAACATACAAAGTCTCAATTGAATAGGTCTAATACTTTGTATTTTATTGATATCTAAAGTACGCCGAAATTTGGTTATACGCCGTAAAATAGGTTTGGAAGGGGGTACTTTAGATATCAATAAAATCTAAAGTATAAGAGCTATTCAATTGAGACTTTGTATGCTTAATAAGTTTATTGATAACATCATATCCTGAAAATATGAACTATCTGCTATAACGGAAACCAATTCTATGAAGGTTAAAAAAAACGGCGATACCACAAAAAAAACCGTGCCACTTACTCCGCCTCATGATGGTGTGGAAATGAGTTATTTGGCCAAAACGCGTGTTGGAGTGAACTTTGCGGCTCTCGTACGCTGAAACTATTGATTTTACAAAAAAACGGTTACTACATAAAGTGTAGGAAATTTTCTCTAGCTAAATGTATTATTTAACTATTTTCATTGTAAAATTAGTTAGAATGGACTTATTCTCAAAAAACTGTATTTGAGCGCCATTTTTCCAATATGGCGGCGCGAGCGGCAAAGATACGAGGTGGCAAAGTGAAAATTTGAAAATAGCACGTCGAAATCTATAAAACCACCAATTTTCAAAACTCCCGGAAAACTTTTCAGGTAAAGCTACCAAATTACTGTAGTAATATTATTTCTGGTTTTCTTCAAAAAACAAAAAAAAAACCGTTCCCGCCAGATAAACATTTTGATTCCGTTCGCGATTTGCTCTAGAAATCGTTAATGTCTAAACTCATATTGATTTCTAACGTCGCCCGCAAATTGACGCCCGCTCCGTTGCTTCAAAATTCGTTTATCGCGCGAGAAGCGTACATTTTTCCGGGATAAAAAGTATCCTATGCCCTTTCCCGGGACTCGAAGTAGCTCCATACCCAGCAAAATCGGCTAGGCGGTTTGAGCGTACAGAGTTAACAGACAGACAGATACACTTTCGCATTTATAATATTAGTAAAAGTATGGATTAGTATAATGGATTTTCACTGTAGCAGCTTCTTTTCTTTTTTTGCGGTCTTTGTTGCGGTATGAATCAACCCTTAATTGACACAAGGGTACAAAGTTACAAGAAGCCCCGAAGATGGTAGTTAACAAACTTATGACAATTGACATGCTAATTTTGTCAACAGAGAGGAAATGCGAGTATGTACCATCGAGGAAGTTGATTCCTATGCAGTTGAGAGACCAACGTCATTTGGTCGATTATGTCAATTCAATATTAATTGTGATCTGTCGGCTGAGTTTGACGTAATGCGACCAAACTACGTAGATCCCCCATTTGCATAGGAATCAACTTCCCCGAGTGTACAATCAGAGAAGTTGATTCAAAGGCGGATGGCGGACTTATATAATTTGGTTGCGTTATCAGCATCCATCAAAATATACCCAACCGATAGATTACGTCTAATGCTGGCTTCTCACGGCGCCTAATATCACGCCGCGCCGTGCCGAGCTGATTTGTACGAGCCAACAGGCCAGTCCGTGCGAACTGCTACCCGTTCTCACGGCGTTCTCGCGCCGAGCCGCGCCTTTGAAGTTACCTACTTCAATCGAATCAGATCGACGCGCCTGCTCAAGCCAGCCCGCGCCACCTGGAAGCACCCCCTTTACACGGCGCGTGGCTCGAGCTGGCGCGGCGCGGCTCGTGATATTACGCGCCGTGAGAAGCCAGCATAACATTGAATAATTATTATTGATAAATTAATTTGCCGATAATTTTTTGAAATATTTTCTGAACTTTATTACAGCGAGGCTAAAATGGTCACATTTAGCAATTCCTCTCAATCAATTCAGCAAATGAATTGTCAAAACTGTCAAACAGACAAATGTCAAATCAGTACAAAAATACAGAAATGAATTGCAAGCAGAGTTGCATTTTGCGATTTTAGAAAAATGAATCATATTATGATTCATATCATGATTCTTCAAAGCGACCATTTTAGCCCCGCTGTACAGTGTACTTATAGTAATTTTACTTACCGTGCCTTTTTCATAGGGGTGGCATAGTCGGTCTCCGACAAAACCCCTTTAAAAAATAGATGAAAAAAAATACTGTGCCTACCACGGACCACCAGTTTGGGAGCTAACCCGCAAGAAGAACATGCGTAAGAAACTCGCACGGGGCCATTTTTACCAAAAATTTTTTCGGGCATCTATTACATGGTAGGTTTTGCTGTCAGTTTTACCACAGTCATGGCTGTGAGTTGTGACTGATGGGTAACCTACCGTGTAAGAGCGTGACTGACGGTTGCATGAAGCTGATTGACGAAAATCTGGATATTTTGATTTTTGCTTCATGCAACCATCAGTCACGAATTTTGAGCAAGTGTTGACAAAATTGGAAAATAATTAGAAACGTATTGAAAATTTGAAAATTTTGGCTTTGACTGACATAAAACTTGAGTGACCGTCAATACCATTCGTCAGTCCATCAGTCACCATCAGTCAAACATAATTCATAATTGACGGAATTGACAGGGTATTGGTGCGATCTCGGCAACGCGGCAAATGTATGGCCAAGGTCGTTTGCTCGGGGGACGGTCTTAACGATAAAATCAGCCTTACAAACTGCCAAAATACATAAATGATTCTATTTCTTAGCTCGTTCCCACTTTACGTAGGGTCGGCTCTCCTAGTACAATAAATAAATTATTCTATTTCAAACAATATTTTTCTTTTTTAGGGTTCCAAACCCAAAATTACTAAGACTTCGTTGTCTGTCCGTCTGTCTACATCCGTCTGTCTGTCCGTCTGTCTGTCTCCAGGCTGTATCTCAAGAACCGCTATAGACTTCTGAAATTTTGATTTGATGAAACAGATTGTGTATGTCTGTTGCCGCTATAATAACAAATACTGAAAACAAAATAAAATTAAGATTTAAGGGGGGCTCCCATACAACAAACGTGATTTTTTCGGCCTTTTTCGCTCTATATCAATAATGGCAAGAGGTAGACACTCGAATTTTTCACACATTCTTTTATTACATGTGTACTTGAATATTTTATAATAATATTATAATAACATAAAAATTTAATCCCATACAAAAAATACAATTTTTAGCTTATTTTTGCTCTGTATTGGTACGGAACCCTTCGTGCGCGAGTCCGACTCGCACTTGGCCGATTATTAAAAAATGAAAGAATTTAAACAGATAAAAATATAATTTGATAATTCCAAATTTTTAACTATTTTAAATGCGAAGCTGAATAAACTGGTAAAAATTAAAAAAAGCATTTACTTGTCGATTCAGTCATGTTGACCCGAGTTACGTGAATTTTAACAGGGGTTAAATCGAGTTTTTTTTTCCGAGTTGGCACATCAGTAGTTTTAAATTTTTAATCAAGCTTTATTATTATTAAGATATAATATAGGTATTGACGGTTGCTCAGAACAAGCAAGCGCTACAAAAATCCAACATTCCAAAAATGTAGATTGTAGAACTTACACGTTGGTGTTTTCCCACAAAGTTAAGGTTAAACGTTAAGGTTAAAGTTAATTTAGCCTTAACTATAACCATAACTTTGACCATAACTTTAACTCTGGTGCAACCCACCCTTAGTGTGCGAACTGCGAACCAAAATCATAACGGTTGAAGTATGGGAGTTGCTTTTCTTCAGTTTTTAATATACGTAGGTACTTTATAGACTTTTTTGAATTTATTTATTATTTTAAATTTTATTAATTCTATATATAGTATTTTTTATAATATTAGGTTGCTCTGAACAAGCCACCGCCAAAAATGATCAATGTTATATAATTTTGTTATTATATTGACTAGTCTGAGGAGGACTTTAGTCTCACTTGTGAGGTACGTGCAAGCGATAGCGCGATCTAGGCAACGCTTAGCGACATCTATGTGACCGTCTGATAACTAAAGATATTAAACATTGACATCGTGGGGAAATGGGGGAAAATAATATCTAGATTTTATAGCTGTTATTATTATAGTTTTGTTATCTCAAAATAATATATCCCTGTATATTCAGAATTTTTCTTAACCCTTAGCTGGTTTCGCTAAAAAAGGCAACGTATCTGGTATCGGGGGTAAAAAGTGACCCCACTCTAAGTAAACATAAAAAATATATCAAAACAGCTTTTTTTTAAATTAATTAGTTTTGTATACTGAAATATATATCTTAATCTAAATTAATTACTGCTTTTAAAGCCAATAACATTACTGATTAATATTTTTTTCCATATATAAAAAAAATATTTAAGTTTTCGATCATACTTAGACGACTGTTACAGCTATAGGAGCCCTTAAATATATTAAAACATAAACGTATCTTTTATTTATTTTTTTAACTAGTTTTCTTATTGTATATATCGACTAATAACAAAAAAATTACAGAGCAAAACCAGAAACCAAAAACCACTTGTAAAATTTTACTATTTTGTATGCTATTTTGGCAAAATTTTCTTGACATTACAATAATGACTTGCACTTGCAGTACTAAAATGTTGAGAAAAAGCTTTCGAAAGTTATGATCCTAAAAAACACTACAATTAATGGACACGACGCGACGCCCGCGCGTGACGAGCCCCCGCGTGCGCGTCTCCCCCCGCGTCACTCTCTCTCATTCCCCCGCGCCACTAGTGACCGTTCTGCAACGATTTTAAATGGGATAAAATATTACATAAAAAAATAACACCCAATTTTTATTGCTTTAATGGACTCTCCTAATGATACCAAAGCCCTGGAAAAAAATTGACAGGAAGGTTTAATTGCACCCTGTATAATATCTATGCCTTTGACCACCTTTGACTAATAGAATTAAAAAAAACTCGACATATTGCTTAAAAAAAAGTAAAATATTCACGCAATCTCCCGTAATACAACGCATATATTGGCAAAATAAATTGATCCTTTCTAATAAAATTATAAATTAGGAAATCGTGTTTGTCTGTCTATTTTAAATACCTCTTAACACTTAAACTGCTGAACTGAACATTCGATGTTTGATATGGAGATTATTACTTTCTTAATCTCGTTTTCTATCTTATGTCTACTAGATGACTCCCGCAACTCAGTTTTGTTCACATATTTTAGTTTTGGCGGAATTCCTTTTAATCTTTCCCGTCTGTCAAAGCATAATCCAAATTTCATTTTGGCCTGTCTGTTTGGCCGTGAGTTTCTTGTCTTTTCAATTAAGTCTTGTTTCATCTCAATTAAAAAAAAAGTGATTTATGTTTACTTCATGCATGACAGTCTTTACAGATTTTGTTGCATGGAACCGAACAACTTCACATTTTTCTTATTTTATCCTAGAATGGAGAATTTTTTATATATATTTTTAACGTAATATTAATTATTTTTAACAAAAAATTAAAACCGACTTCCAAACACGACGTAAAAACAATAATAACATTAATATGAACTAAAAAGTATTAAATAATTTTTACTATCTAATAGTGCCTTTTTCCGAATTCGGCTAAGCCTCAACTATTTCTGTACTCAATCTCCATAATTTTGAAGTCCTGAATCTTCAGTCCTCTGACAGAACATTTAAAATTTTTGGAACTGGCACCGACTTCAAAATTATGAAGATTGAGTACAGAAATAGTTGAGGTTTAGCCGAATTCGGAAAAAGGCACTATTAGATAGTAAAAATTATTTAATACTTTTTAGTTCATATTAATGTTATTATTGTTTTTACCTTGGAAGTCGGTTTTAATTTTTTGTTAAAAATAATAATAATTTCACTCTTTTTAGTTACACTAGTAGGTAAATCTTCGTGTATATTTTACGTATCTTATTACAATTTGTTAAGAGTCACAACTCACACTCACAAAATAATATAATATTATCAGTGAAGTGAACATATTGTGCTAAGTAATTTAATAATTTTAATACTTCAAGCCCGAAGCGGTCACCGGCGATTGTGATAACAATAGAAAGGCTATTGTGTCTCGTTTTTCCACGATCGAAGGATCTATCAGATAAAAAATTATACAAACTTGCATAGGATGTAGAGTAGCATAATATTTAATATTATCATAATTATTGACAGCTGTTCTTGTAATCAAGAATTCAAATCGACAGGTACTTAGTGCACCATCTATCGATTAATAAGTATAACTAATTAAAAAGACACTTAATGACTTTGTTTTGTTTAAATGCCCTTTTTAAAATAACTTTATTTTAATTCTATTTATCTATTAAAATTTTATAAAGTAGTAAAGTATTCGATCTGTATATAAAGTAGTTAGTAAAGTATTCGATATTCTGTCTTCTGCCGCCACGCGCCGCGCGGCGGCGCGGGACGGCGACGCCGACCGCCGTGTATTAAAAACAAACAGGTGTTGTTATACAGTACATAATTATTATTATTAGTATATCCATACCTATGCCTTGTACTATTATATATTCTGTGCCATGATACATTGGTGGCCTTAACACGACGTGGTAATGATGATGATGACGATGATGATGATGATGATTATGATGATGAATATGAATTGCATAGAAGTTTATGCTTTCTGTTCTTAAAACAACGCCGAAACTCCCAAACGTGTATCTATAAGGAATCAGGAGTTCTCTCAGCATCATCGAAACCATGGTATACCTTGACCCAATATTTGACTTTTTGGTAGTGTATTACACTTTACATAAAACCAAAATCACCATATGTTTCCATATAAATTTCGAGGAGTTCCCTCGATTACTCATGGATCCCATCATCAGGTCACCACTTTTATGAAAATGGGACCAAATTGGAGTGAAACCTAATACAACAAAACAAAAATTTCGAAAATCGGTTCACAAACGGCGGAGTAATCGTTGAACAAAAAAAAATCCACAGCCGAACATATAACCTCCTCGTTTTTTGGAAGTCGGTTAAAAAACGGACATTAATAAAAGCCATTACTTGATTTGTCATGAGAAATCATAAAAAGTTTTTTCAAAACTATAAACGCGATTTACTCGAAATTCGAAATGTGTTACTTGTTTGATTCATTCACTCATGTCTTTAATTATTATTTTAGTTTTAGTTGGAACGGTGTCCTTGCATTGCGGATATGTGGGGCTCGCCGCGACGGGTGAGAGCCGCGGCCCTACCCACTAAAACACTGCGATGTTCCCTCAACACGCTGGACCGAGTGCGACCGGTAACTGCAACATGGCTTCCGGGACTCGGTCGGCGACACCTGCTGTACGGCGCAGGCCCTTACATTGAAGGGGTTTTATGGCCCCCCAGGCCCAACAGAGGGCCGTTCCTCTTCGAATGTCGCGATGCGCGGGAACATGTTGCGCATCGCGACCCTCTCGGGAACTCGGTGCAATGGGCAGCAGCATCCCCACACCGCTGCCCCGAGCTCCCAGGCTAAGGCGGGATGTCGTGGCCATTACGAACCACTCGTCTTCGCCTCGGCCTTCTTCTTTGAGGTTCGAGCGCCGCCTCCCTAGCGCGCTCCGCTTCCTCCTTCGTCGTGATTACGCTGTGTGCGTATGTCTCGACGGTTGCCCATCCATCTTCGCTCCTCAGCATGGCCCTTATGAGCGCTGGGAGCGTTGCGTCCTCTCCGATGGCGGACGATAGTTCCGCTCTTTGTTCCGTCCAAGCGGGACAGGTCGTGAGTGTGTGCTCGGCCGTGTCCCGGTCCGCACCGCAGTGGTGACATTCTGCGGTCGGTCGCTTCCTGCGATCTCACACAGATACCGACCGAAGCAGCCATGCCCGGTCAGTATCTGTGTTAGGCGGAAACTTAGTGCTCCGTACCTCCGTTCTGTCCACTCCCTAAATAGGGGTCGGATCGCCTCGATTAGGTTGACGCTCACGGTAGGCTCCTCGAGCCGTTGCGCCCACAACTCCATTGCCCTCTCGTTGGCTGAGCTCCTCCACCGACGTACGGCGTCCGGTAGAGGGTTGCTGCCCTCCGCGCGGGCCGCTGCGCTACGCCAGTAAACGTCGGCGAGGGCTTGAGCATCGAGGTCCCAGGGTAGGCTTCCCGCGAGCAGGCATGCCGCATCCTTGGATATGGTGCGGTAGCCACGCACTGCCCGGGTAGCCATCACCTTCTGGATTCGTCCGAGTATAAGCCGGTTCTGGGGCGAGAGATGTTCAGCCCAGACCGGTGAGCCATACATAACCATGGACCGCATGACGCCCATGTACAGACGCCGGCAGCCGATGCTCGGCCCCCCGAGATTCGGGAGGAGCGACGCGAGGGCTCCAGCTGTTCTGGAGACCTTTTCGGACAACCGGCGAAAGTGTTCTGCAAAGGACCACCTTCCGTCCAAGACTATTCCCAGGTATGTCATGGCTGGTGTGACATTGATCCTGGTCCCACTCACAACCACGGCCAGGTCAGGCGGTGGTGGTTCGTAAGCTTGCCTATGTCTGGCAAGTAATTACTCGTTTTTACTTTTTATTAATAATAATTTAAGGCACGACTGTAAATTGTCGTCGGTTAATTTGCTTCCTAATTTACTTACTTTTAATCTGATTCATAGATGAAAATGTTTGCTCACATGAATATGTAGAGCCGAAGGTAGATAATCTGATATATAAAATTCTCGTGTCACAATGTTAGTCCACGAACTCCTCCGAAACGGCTTTACTGATTTTTACCAAATTTTATATGCATATTCAGTAGGTGTGAGAATCGGCTACTGGGTATTTTATATATTGATAAGTGCATTTGTTGAATAAATAATAGTAAATTATTACAACTTGACACTGACGGCGACCATTGTTTATGCGACGGGATAGCGATCGACGTTGCCATGGCGAAATGCTTATTTAGTCACTTCAATAAAATAATACGGGCGATATACTTTATAATATGGCAAAGAAGCGTTTGCCGGGACAGCTAGTAATATTATAATAGCAAATGCTAGTATTTTTGTCGTTTCATATGTTGCAGGAAGGCAATTCAATGTATCAAACTGGATTTGCTCTATTTTAGGTAAATTATCGCAAGTTGACGGAGCATTCAGTTGTTTCATATTGTTTAGGTGTTTTATTTATATGCTAAAGCGGTACAGTTAGGCAGTGAGTGAGTGTAAGAAAAGCCAAATTAATCCTATGAAAGAGCCGCATGCGGCTCGCGAGCCGCGGTCTGCGTAACGTTTAATTGTGATCCGTCGGCTGGGTTTGCCTAGGAATCCACTTAATCTCTGATAGTACTATCAAGTATCAGAGAAGTTGAATCATAGCCCATCAAGTCGGCCCATGAATCATAGGCCGACCTAAATAATTTGGCTGCGTCATGACTTATGTCAAAGCAAGGACCAAGCGGACTGACCAAGACCCCGAGTCCCGAAATGACAGGTCTGTCATCTGCCTATGAATCAATTTCTTCGATAGTACATAGTGAAAATAAAATAATATTATACAATTACTTACATACTTATTGCCTAAAATATGTTAAATCTAATATTTCTCTTAAGTCGTAGTTGTTTAAATTCTAATGTCAAATTATTGCTATCAATTATAAAATTATAAATTATTTAAAATTTAAGTAAAAAGTACCTACTTATTATTTAATTTACAGGGCGTTTGCTCTGAACAAGCGAACACTTCAAAAAATGTTTACATTTGTGAAAAATGCAAATGTCACTGTCAACTGTCAAGTAAAATTGGGCACACGCGGGCTTTTGTATATTGTGTGAGGTACGTGCAAGCGATAGCGCGATCTAGGTGAAGCTTAGCGACATCTATGTGACCGTCTGATAACTAAAAATAATAAAAATGGGAACAAATATAATGACCACCAAAAAATGCTCGGATACCCTAAACTTGTTTACCAAAAAAAGTTACTTAACACCAAAAAAAGAAAGTCTAAAATTGCTATACTACTCAGTTATTTTTGTCACGACTACACTTCAAATTGTAATCGAACGCCAAATATAGTAAATGATCACCAAATATTGTAAACTAGCGACCCGCCCCGGCGTCGCACGGGACTAAAATATATAGCCACTGAAAAAATGATTAAAATCGAGAGCCTATCACGATCCCTCATGTGCTCTACTTCTTATCTGTGCCAAATGACATAAAAATTGCTCCAGTAGTTCGCAAGATTAAACCTCCTATTAATCTTAGCGTGATAAAATATAGTCTACAGCCTTCCACAATAAATGGGCTATCTAACACTGAAAGAATTTTTCAAATCGGACCAGTAGTTCCTGAGATTAGCGCGTTCAAGTTAGCCCTTTCAAATAATTTTCCCCGTTTTTTCCACATTTTCCTCTATTTCTTCGCTTCTATTAATCTTAGCGTGATAAAATATAGCCTATAACAATTATCATGGAGCGTCCTATTTAAAAACATGGAGATTAGTGTTGGGTAGGACTTACAAGAGGTATTACAATTGTCCGGGACAAGACGGCAAAATGTAGGAGCGGCTCAGCATTACGAGTCTAACATGTACCGCTTCACAATGATCGTCGCGCTGCAGTGGTCTGAATTTTGTATAAGTTAGTTGTATTTTCCGGGAAATATTGACTCTTTAATTTTTCAAATTTATTGTCCGATTTACATTAAATCGAAATGATGGGTCTTGTGTAACATTTAATCCATCCAATAATATTATGTTAAATTTCAATGTCAACTATGTGCCTATTGATTTCATAAAATCTGAATCTTTAGAATTTCGATGAAGATTGCCTATTGATTTCATAAAATCTGAATCTTTAAAATTTCGATGAAGACGAAATAATATTAACTTTTAATAAAAAGATTTTGGAACAGTCATTTCATCATCTATTATGGAGTCCTTCAAACGCATTCTTAAATTGTTGAGTACAAATTTTAATGAGAAAAAAAGCCTCTCGACGCTTACACTTGTTAGTGGGATAGCTAAAACAACTTTTTCCAGATTATATAAATATGGATCGGTTTTTTTTTTTATATTTAAGTATATTACTCGTAGAATCTAATGGCAGTACATATTGGTTCTTGCAAAAACTCAACCAATTTTTAAATCAATTCAGTCTCTAATGTCGGCACTACATATAGGCGAACGCGTTGGCCAACGCGTTGGCCAACGCGTTGGCCCAATGTGTAGAATAGGCGTTCGCGCGTTCGCGGTAGGTATTTAGACGTTGGCCAACGCGTTTGCGAGCTTGCCGCGCGGTGTCGGAATGATCAAAGGAATTTGTCGCAAGGCTTGTCGCAAGGCTTGCGTTCCGTCCACACATAGGCCGCGCGATCAGTTTGCCCGGAGCGGCGATGAAGAGCGCATGTGTCGAGAGAATGTCGAATAATAATATGAGTAACGAGGAAACGTTTAAATTCCTGGAACTATACCAATGTGAAAACTGTCTGTGGAACCCAAGAAATAAGTACCACAAAAATAAAAATGTTGTAGGTATTAAAAGTGATTTTTTAATAAATGATTTTATTTCAAAAGTGAGTTCATTTCTTTGTTTGTTACGTTTTCACGCCTTTTACTTTTTTGTTCCGAGAATATTTCTGGCAGCATTTGTAGTAGCTACATTTGTTATCTCCCGAATATTGTAATGAAATAAAATAGGTAAGTTAAAAAAGTAAGTAAATAATAATATTATGTTCCAGTCAGAAGGTACATACTAAATACCCACGGATTGCTTAAGGGCCGGCTGGGACACAAAAACACAACACGACGTCGTAAGACGTCGTGTCGTGGTGTTTTACGACGCGCGTCGTAAAAAACTACGACACGACATCGTACGACGTCGCGTTGTAGAAACTCACGTAGAAATTTAAAGATGAGTTTCTACGCCGCGACGTCGTACGATGTCGTGTCGTGGTGTTTTACGACGCGCGTCGTAAAAAACTACGACACGACATCGTACGACGTCGCGTTGTAGAAACTCACGTAGAAATTCAAAGATGAGTTTCTACGACGCGACGTCGTATGATGTCGTGTCGTAGAAACTGACGCAGAAATTCAAAGATGAGTTTCTATGACGCGACGTCGTACGATGTCGTGTCGTGGTGTTTTACGACGCGCGTCGTAAAAAACTACGACACGACATCGTACGACGTCGCGTCGTAGAAACTCACGTAGAAATTCAAAGATGAGTTTCTACGACGCGACGTCGTACGATGTCGTGTCGTAGAAACTGACGTAGAAATTCAAAGATGAGTTTCTACGACGCGACGTCGTACACCGTCGCGTCGAGTCATTAGTTAAGTAAGGATTTAAGTACCTATTTATATAAATAGGATGTGTATAGTACAGTCAATTTCCAATTTCTTTGTGCCAGGAACTAGGTACATACAGTGACTCTGACTATGAATTATTGTTCAAATACTACACGTACTTATACTTTTTTCTTGTACACAATTGTAAAGTAATTATAAGCTGTGAATAAATATACAGCAGCAGCTGTTAGCGAATCAACGTCCATTTTGAATCCGTCCGCACATTGGCGCGATCCAAAGCATACTGAACGACCTTCCAATGTGTGGATTACTCACAAACGCCGTTGCAAGCGCACCGCAAACGCGTTGGCCAACGCGTTGGCCAACGCGTTCGTCTATATGGGGAGGCAGCATAACGAGGCATTAGAAACTTGCGGTCTGTTATTGTCAGATGTAAATTGTTGTCGGAGATAATTATATTTATTCGGAGAAAAAAAAAACCAACACTCACGGCGAAGGACGAACGAAGTAATTAAGCGCATCACACACGGTGAAGATAATATAATATTTTATCTTAAGATGCCCAAATATAAAATATTATAGTATCTTAAGCTATCACACACGGCTAAGATACGATAATATTAAAAATATGTTCATTTCCTTACGAGTCTGCGTTGGTGCCACACGTATTCCTTGTTAGAATTCTATATACAGGGTGATTGACTATGAGTGATAACTAATAACTGATACTGTCTTACTTCTTGATTTATTAGACAGCTTCTCAGACGATGATTCTGATATAGAATGTGAAATGCAGATTGCAGTAGCACATTCCAAAAGGAGAAACATTTGGATAGAGCCTCACATAAAAAAGAGAAAAACCTGCGGCGAATTTAACCTTTAGGGTCTACACAGACGGACTGCATTTCAACTGCAATCCAACTGCAAATTGCAGTTTGAATGCAGTTGACACGACTGCAATGCGACTGCAATAGAACTGCAAACCAAACACGCAGTCGGATTGCAGTTCAGTTGCTGTCGGCGTGCAGTCGTGTGAACTGTTTGGTTTGCAGTTCTATTGTAGTCGCATTGCAGTCGTGTCAACTGCATTCAAACTGCACTTGAACTGCAATTTACAGTTGGATTGCAGTTGAAATGCAGTCCGTCTGTGTAGACCCTTATCAATATCTGTCAACGAAGAAGTTTCAGGAGTATTTTACAAATTCAAGAGAAACATTCATTTCGATTCATGAGCTTTTTAAGCAATAATAATAATAAAGCAATAAATTATAAGTCAATTTTATTTAAAATTATCCGAAATGTTACTTTTTCCATTAAAATGTTACTTTTCGAATGAGAGTAGGTATGTAACTTTATAACATACAGCACTGGCAACACTGCATCTACTAGTGCGTCCGATCACCGATGATCCCGCTGCTCGACACAAAAACACCCTGTACCTATTCATAAAGATATATTTCGCATCTTAAGATAACATATTAAGATACGAAATATATATTTCGTATCTTAAGATAAAATATTAAGGTACGAAATATATATTTCCATATCTTAAGATACAAAATATAAAATATAAATTAACTTCGTCGTGTGTGATGGTTCATAGGATTTGTATGGTGAGCGATATTCTAAAATATGCTCTAAGATAATATATATTTTATATTATCTTCACCGTCTGTGATGCGCTTTATAGTAAATAAAGTTTACCCCGCGCATGCGAGAATCGAGATAGAGAAGAAAGGTGCGCGTGCGACGAGATGGGAGATAGTGCGGAGCGGCAACAGCGCTTTGAACTTCAAACATGCGACTGGCGAAACTTTGTGATTTTGTTTCGATTTTGGGTTGGATTTGGCTTTTGGGTTCGAACAACGGACACATCAAACTCTTCTCCTACGGAATTTAAAAGGTAAAAATAAAATTAGACATTTAATAAATCTTTTTGGAACGTTTGCTTAAATGTTAGCAATACTTGTAATTTGGCCCCCTCACATTGGTCGTAATGTGGCCCAGGGGGTCACTATGGAGAAGGCTCAGCAGGGCAATCGCGATAAATTTATTCAACTGAAACGCAAGTGAAACTCGGACGTTGATCGACTTTTGGAACGATTCGGTATCGCGCTAACGTTTTGACAGCTAGTTGAGACGTTACTGAACCTCAGCCCGAGCGCAAACGCTGTCAAAACAAAAAGTTGATACAATGCAACTTCTACTCGCACGTTTCTGAAACGTTTCTTATTTTGGTGTATTAAATTGACAAAAATCGATAGAAAAATATAACATAGGCTATAATTAAATTATAATTTAAGCTTATGTTTTACTTTAAAGCTGTAAAATAACATGCTACGGACTATGTTTTATTATTTGAGTTTGTTAAAAAGTGAATTGAATTTTGACATTACTACTTTACGTAAATGTTTTCTGCGCCACATAAAACTTTTGTCACAAGTCACACCTCACACTATGTGTCACTATTCAACACTTATATGCCGTTTGTAAAATATAGTAAAACAATATTAAGAATTCATCTACGTAAATTAAAAACTCCAAGTAATAATCATTCACATCATTGATCATAACTACCAAGTACCAAAACAACTTCACTCGTGCCATATTTATCCATATGTAAATAAACAATTTATCAATTGACCAATTAACGCATCGGAAAAAATTTGTTCATATTTAAGCCAATCAAAATTAAATCAGAAGGGCGCTGATTGGTCCGCTGCATTGTCTGTCTAAAGGTAAAACGTTGCGCTTCGTTCGAGTTCCATCTAAGGTTGAGTTACGGTTGGAACGTTAGCACGATACTGAAATTTGCTCAGACGCAGCGGAACCGAACCGTAACTGAACCACAACCAAAGCAAATGTGAACCTGAATTGGAACGTTTAAAAATAACGCGATTGCCCTGCTGGTAGGAATGCTGTTTAACGCCAGAGAGACACTGCAATATCCAGCAGTAGCTCTGAAAGTAACGAAGACGCCGTAAATACCGATTATGACGACTCGTATACAAATATGGTTCCTGAAAACGCGGACGTGCCATACGTAATATTATGTTCTGCGACACAATTTGTTCCAATGACAGATCTAAAAACCCATGGGTACAGTCAAAGTTGTGACTTATGGGCTTATGTAACCTGTATAGGTTCTGAAGGTGGCTATTATATTTGTGATTTTTCTGCAATAAATTTACTGTGACCCCCCCAGGGGGCCACATTACCATCACTTGATCTCAAGATACCAAATGTGATTAGTCAAGAATAAATATTTTTTTTGATAATCCTGTACCAGTTTTATTTATACCCTAATAAGACATGTTTAAACAAATAAATGAGAAGTCCCATAATGTATTTTTTAGGTTTCTGACTCCTGTATTTTTTTAATAAAGCTTGATAAACAAACATTACCACCTTGTCCTATATTAATTATAATATTGAACAAAATTGTTACGTCATCTAAGGCTAATTAGACAAATTGTATTTATAGACAAATAGAAAATAAATAGCTCTGTTAATGAAAGGGGGACGAATAAATTAAAAATAAAAATGTGCCTCTCTTATCACTTGACATTGGCGGGATCACTGCAGCGCTTCCACGCGCGTATAAAAGACAAATATCGATATTTTAAAATATCGATGTTATTTGTTTCAAAAAACATCGACATTTTAACATTCCTTATTCTTTGTTTTAAAATATCGATGTCTTTCGATCGATGTTCATCGTACATCGATACTTTTGATTCGATGTTAGCATCTCGATTAAAATTTAGTCACTTCGATCAAAGTCAAGGTCACTTGACGGACGTTGTTCGTAGAGTCCACATCCTGAGGATGCTCCGGTGTTGGAGCGAAACGCGCGTCGAGGTTTTCAACCTGCATGGTGGTGAGGGGCCTTGCACGGATTTGCCAACATTATTGCTTGTGTGGTGGACGGTGGTGGTGTTTGCAAGTTCTTGCATGCGAGTATACGCATAGGCAGTGTGGGAGGAGGGAGGTGCTGTACGCATGCCTATGCGTGCACTCACTCATTTACTTAAAGGTGGAAGTTTATTTCGCGGAATATTGCTAAAAATAATAACAAACTAAATTTTAAGCTATGGATTTCCGCAAAGTAACGCCTGATTCCATTAAATGTTAGCATCGATGTCAACATCGATGTTTTCCTAATATCGATCATCCCTACATTGAAAATATCAATGTCGAGAATAATAATAATTACTTATCCATTGACCATTAATACAATAAATCACAGCCAGTCTATTATCGCACCAGCAACCACAGCTAGACATAATATTTAGACTATATTATACATAAGCGAGACAGGTGATTAGAACAATCAGCTGTCTTAAAAAAATATAATTCTTATTGGAAATATTGTTATATTTTAACATTGTGAATTGCACTTACAACTAGTTATGATTGCGGCGCGGGTCAGTGATAGCGCGAGGCAGCACGCGCTTAGCGACATCTATGTTTCTCGAAGGCTAACTACCTATGTAGACGATAATAAAGCAGATTTAATTTATTATTACCTATAACAAGTACAGTGCATAATATGCGTAGTCAATATAAGTCGATAATAATATGAAGCCGATTAGAAGATTCATCCTTTCTAACCGACTTCCAAAAAGGAGGAGGTTATATTTTTAACACGCTTTTAGTAGCTTGGGCTGTATCATACGTACGAGGGGAGGTCCAAAAGTACGCGGAATGGTTCTGAAAGAAATAAAATAACCAAACTATTTTTCTTTTTTAACCTAAGATCAAGCCCCATAAGAGCACCGGTGATCGCGACAACAATAGAATACAATAGCATTTCCAAGAATCCGCGATCGAAGGAATATAGTCCTTCATGAAGTCAATACAGTTTTTAAACCTCGATATTGCCTTTGCTGAATCATCAAAAAATAAATATTTTACCCTTCAATTACTCCTTCACTTCGTTACTAAGTAAGTATCTGAATATTTTCTTCCCCTTAAGGGAGATCGCACACGTCACACTTTTTGTGTGATCGAGTCTGCGGCTTAGGCCTCCTCTACATATTAGTGTTGGTAAAAATAGCATAAGCAATAATAATTAATTGTTAAATGCCCATTAGCACTCATTTAATTAATCGTACTTGCTAAAAAATACGATTGCAAATATTGTTGTGCGTAGTAATGATCTGCGATCATGATAAAAATCACGTCCGCGCTGTTTCGCACCGCGAAGCTAACTGTTGATGAATTGCTAATTGCTATTTTTCACTCGATGCGAAATAATACTCGACGCGAGCGGTGCGATGCGAACAGATAATTCACAATTCCGCGTTTTTAGCAAATAACAAAGCAATAATACTTAGCATGCTGTGACATCAAAATTAGCATGTCAATGAAATTAATAGAAAATAGCATTAATTCCCATTACTACTACATATCGGCGGACGCGTCGGGAGATGCATCCGAAACCATATCTGCGGTTAAATTGCGATCCGTCCACACATCTGAGTTAATCAGTCTGTGCTCAATCGTGAAAGACGTAACTCGTGTCGCAAAAATGGATATAGAGACAGTAGCGGTTGCTTCTATATACTTAATTAGCACCTATAATTATTACTACCTAAGAGTGCACCGCAGTAGAAAGGTGATGGATGCTGTCTTTACACAAAAACAGAACAAAGTAATTGAGAATATATTCGAAATAAATATTTTGGCAATATCAACTTAATATCTTAGTCATAAAGTAGGTTAGGTTAGAACTTAGACCACAACACAGAAGGAGCCGTGCGAGCGCAGCGAGCGTGCTGCGGCAGCAATCAGCGACCGTCATAAAAGGAAAAGCGGGCTCGGAGGGCGCAGCCCCCGCCAAAACAAAAACAAACACAACCTAGAAAGTCCAAAAGAAGGTTAGGTTAGAACTTAGACCACAACACAGAGGGAGCCGTGCGAGCGCAGCGAGCCTGATGCGGCAGCGATCAGCGACAGTAATATTATAGGAAAAGAGGGGCTCAGGGGCCCCTCCAAAACAAATACAAACACAATCCGCGGTACGGGTCGGTGATAGCGCGAGGCAGCACGCGCTTAGTGACATCTATGTTCCCCAAGGGCTAACTAGGTGGTAAAAAATAAAGCAAAATAATTATTATAACAAGTAAAGTGCATAATATAATATATTATGCGTCGTCGATATAAGTCGATAATGATATATGGTCGAAGAAGCTTCATCCTTTTTAGCTTTTGCTGTATGATGTATTATGTACTAGTAACTACTTAACTAGACTGCAGACTCTAGAGTCTACAGTCTTGAGTACAGTACTTGGTATTTGATTCGAAACTTTGCAAACGTAGAGCAATCAAGATTCAATGACATTATATTACGTATTAACCAATGATATTCAACATATAATATCATTGGTATTAGCTATTAGTTGAGTTCCCAGAGCGTAAATATCGTGCAAACCTCCGATTTTTGCAATAGTGGATAAAAATTGAAAAGAAAAAAAGGAATGTATAGCTGATAACATAAATAATAAAATTTACCTATTGAAAAGTTGTGCTTTTGATTTTTAAATTGTTCTCTTCCACTTCAAGTAAAGTCGTAAACTGTAAAATTTTGAAGAAAATTTGCATATTTCTTTCTTTTAATTATATAGCAAAATAATAAAATATATTATTATTATTTTGATTTATATCGTTGCTTATATTCCAAAGAAAGAAAATAAGTTGAAATAATATACAATTTAAATTCAAAATTAATATTTTTGTATGTAGATGAGCATACCTCCAAATGTGCTTATTGTGTGCCTCGCCAGGTAAATGGCGTTCCTATTTTTCTTTGACTTTAGATAGGAAGTTTAAAATTATTTTTTAATAATAAAGTCTTCTATTTCTTAATGTGTATAACTTTTTAGCTCTTACTTTATAAACTTTTCCGAAAATGTGGCACAAACTTTTCACGGATATTTCGAAGAAAATTTGTATTTTATTTCTTTTGGTTAGGTTTTTATAGAATAAAATTGATTTTTTATTAATTTTTTTTTTAATAATAATTAAGTATATTTGCTAAAACATACTTAAAGGAAAAAAAATACTTTTTTCCTTTAAGTATGTTTTTACGTTTTTAAGTACTTAAAAGTTATCATTTCTCTTAAAATTAAATACGCACAACAAGTAAGTTTAACACACTTTCCGTTACAACCCTTAAATCCACCCAAACCCTTTTATCTTGGTAACGACGAGCGTTAATCTCTAAAAACTTTGCAAAAACCTTATAGTTGTGTTTAGCTTAGCAAAGCAAACTTTCTTTTTTAAAAATTGTGTATTTGGTTAATTTTCAACGTAAACAATCGGATAAGAGTCATTAAATATCAGGAACAAGAAAAAAAATTTTTCTGGACCGGTTTTATATGAAGAAAAAAGTATTAATTTTTAATTGAGTAAGTAACTAAAAAATTAAAAGCACAAAAAATTTCGTAAACTTTGCAACTTATAGTGTAAAAAAGAAAATGAGATCTCAAAAACAAAAATCTATTTATTCACTATTACAATTTTCGGAGGTTAAAACCTCTGGCGACTGCAGTATATTGTTAAAATAAAAAAATACATAATCGAAAAGGCGTGTTATTAAATTATTTCGTATTGAAAGCGTATTTCGGAATCGAGCTCTTGTTCGTAGTTTAGCCAAGCAGCGCCACCTAGTTTCACCTGAAGAAAACACAGAGATCATAGTTGCACATCGTAGCTTTAGTAATACGCGGTAGATGGCGCATATATATTACTCATTAAAATTACTAAGGGAAAAAGACCTAAAGGCAGACACTTTAAGGAAACATGAAACATTTGAATGTTATCTATTATATAAATCTCCTGTCACGATGTTTGTCCGCGATGGATTCCTAAACTACTTAACCGATTTTAATGTTTCTTTTTTTTAAATGTGTGCTTTTTTCCAACTTGAGAGATAGGATAGTCGCAATATTATTTTATTGCATTTTATTTTTTTTACCAAATTTTATATGCATATTCAGTAGGTCTGAGAATCGGCTACTGGGTACTTTATATATCGATAAGTGCATTTGTTGAATAAATAATAGTAAATTATTACAACCTGAGACTGACGGCGACCATTGGTTGTGCGACGGGATAGCGATCGACGTTGCCATGGCAACATACATATTTAGTCACTTCAATAAAATAATATGGCAAATACGTAATATTATAAATATTATGGCAAAGCATCGTTTGCCGGGACAGCTAGTAAAATATATATTTATGAAAATAAAAAATTTACAATTTCTTCCATGTCTTCAGTAGTTCTTACAAAATAAAATATTTCCTATTTTAGGTCTTTATTTGCCATTTTTTAACCCTTAAAGGCTACAATGATTTCGTGTACTATTATGACTACAAAGGGTGTATAAACACCCGGTTCTTAAAATTGGAAAATAATGATTTAATTAAAATCTTTATATTGCCAAAATGGGCTCAAAATGTTATTTGGATAGTGGACTTTTAATCCTTAAATAAATGCACAAAAACCTCATATTTATTATAAAAAATACCTTCTACCATGACAATTAAGCAGAATCCTGAAAACTGAAGAAATATTACCTACTACCTGTATGAAAAATCTACTATATTGTATGCAAAAGTGTTTTAATTTATTGAAAAATCTTATTATTTTTTATAATCATAGAACAGATAATATTAAGGCGCACAAAAATATTTATGAACTTATAAAAAAAATTCTTCTTTTGTAAGTACTTAATTGAAATTTCCATAAAATTCGTATACTTAGTAACTACTTATGTATTGCAAAACTCAAAGATGAGATCCGTCATAGACTAAGTATTAGGTTTTTTACATTTTCAAGAACTAATTAAGTATAGTACCTAGACGCCCTTTATATTGTTAGGGAAAATGCATAAAAAATGAACCATTAAAATGACCATTAATCCAATGAAATCAATAGAAATTACAAAAAATCAAATAGGTAAATGTATTCAAAACTTACATGCAAAATTTCGCCTTTCTTAACCTACTTATTTGCTAAGAAACTGCCGAGCGCGTGTTGACGCGGTCATAATTATTATTTACGATAAAACTGATCCCGTTTTAAAATTTTGTTCCCGAAGGCGTCTCTAATATATTTTTTCAATTCAACAGATAGCTTGAGAAGCTTATAAAATTTACAGCGGTGAGTAATTAGAGTAATTCTTATTTTTATGGTATTTTTGTCTTAAGTGTCAACTATAATTAATAATTATTAGTTCAGTGTCTAGCAAGTAGCATATTAGGTCTTTTCCCATATTATTATAAATTCGAGCTCTTGTCCGTAGTAGTTTAGCCTAGCAGCGCCACCTAGTTGCACCTGAATATAACACAGAGATAATAGTCACTTAGGATCGATTCACACCGGATCGGCAGCGGCCGGCAGCGGCGCGAAGAGCACTTTTAGTGTGAAATAATTATTAATTTTAAACTTTATTTACATACTTATAACTACTAGTATCGCTTGAAGACTTCTAAAAGCCGTCGGCAGCCGTCGACGGTCGTCGACGGCCGCCAGCGGCGCCTCGAGCCCTTTTAGAAGTTTTCAAGCGATACTAGTAGTTATAAGTATGTAAATAAAGTTTAAAATTATTTTACACTAAGTGATCTTCGCGCCGCTGCCGACCGCTGCCGATCCGGTGTGAATGCTTGCAGAGTAATATTATTTTACTAGCTGTCCCGGCAAACGTTGCTTTGCCATTACATAATATAAAGTACCTATTTCGCCCATATTATTTTTTTATGTGACTAAATAAGTATGTTACCATAGCAACGTCCATCGCTATCCCGTCGCACAAACTATGGTCGCCCTCAGTCTCGAGTTGTCATGATTTATAATTAATATTTATTCAACAAATGCACTTATCAATATATAAAGTACCTAGTAGCTGATTCTCAGACCTAGTGAATATGCATATAAAATTTGGTAAAAATCGGTAAAGCCATTTCGGAGGAGTTCGTGGACTAACATTGTGACACGAGAATTTTATATATAAGAAATTCTCGTGTCACAATGTTAGTCCCAGAACTCCTCCGAAACGGCTTTACTGATTTTTACCAAATTGGTAAAAATCAGTAAAGCAGTTTCGGAGGAGTTCGCGGACTAATATTGTGACACGAGAATTTTATATATTATAAGAATAATCTGAATTAAAATAATATAGAGATTATTAGTTAGAGCTTGTTTAATTTGAAATGACGCGCCCCTCCACTTCAAAGTTGATATAAATGAAACATTTTTGTACTGTGAATACGAGGGAGGGGTGCGTCATTTCAAGTTAGACAAGCTCTACTATCAATCAAGTAATTTATAGATAATCTTATTTAATATTTTCCCAGTTGAATACCAATATTTCGATGGTTGCTCAGAACGAGCAAGAGCATCCGCAAAAGTTAGTTTTGAAGAATAATAAAAGGTACCGTAATTACAACAATAACTTTCGTCTTATTTGTAAGGAGCGTGCAAGCGATAGCGCGATCTAGACGACGCTTAGCGACATCTATGTTTCCGTCTGATAACTAAAGGTAGTAAACCAAACATTGTCTTTTATTATAATACTAGCTGACCCGACAGACTTCGTCCTGTCAAAAAGATTTGTAATGTGGCAGTTTTTGTGCCTACGTATTTTAAAAAATTCTTCTGATCAGAACCGTCACCCTGGTGATAGGGCGTTGTGAAAAAAAAATAATTAAATAAAACATATTATATAAGGATTTAAAAGTTAGTAATCGCTTTATTGTTAATCATGTGAATCATAATTATTATTATTATCATTGTAGTGCTTTGTGGTATACGATGTTTTTTGTTTGATTACCTGGCGCATAGATAAACAAATCTGATGGTTTTCCAACACGGGAACAGGCAACATACAATTGACCATGTGAGAAACATGAATTTCTAGATTAATACCACAAACACTTAATGATTGCCCCTGGGACTTGTCTATAGTCATAACTCATAGCAAAAGCAAGCCGCACTGGAAACTGTAGTCGTTTAAACTCAAATGGCACATCAGTCGGAATCATTGGGATGCGCGGTATGAGAACATCTTCTCCTTTATACTTTCCTTTGAGTATAGTTGCTTCTATCACATTGTTTGGTAATTTTTTTATCGCTAACCGTGTACCGTTGCAAAGACGCGGTTGGTTGATATTTCGCAACATTATAACCACCGATCCAACCTTTAATTGAAGATTGTGAGGTGGCAATCCTGGCAAATCCAGCGAGTTTAAAAATTACTACATCATCTTGATTAGTAGCCGAATCAACTGATTTATATATCCTCAATTGGCCTGTAATTTGTTCTTAAATTTTGAAATTTAATTCATTTACATCTATGTTTTTTGCAGCCAGTATAGCTCGTTCGCTCAACCAATCATGGTTTCTGTAATTTTGAGAAACATCTGGAAACACCTTCTGAATAAGTTCATCTTTTGATCGAGTTAACTGACAAAAACTTTGAGGAAAGTTAATGCAGCCAGTCAACATGTCTATAGGAAATTTGCCATTACCAATGTCAATGAGTTGTTTAGAGAATATGTTTCCAGATTGGTCATTTTGCAACTCGACACGCATATTCTTGCTTAAATGAAGTACTTTGACATGTTTCCACAAATTGGAGGACTTTAGACATGCATTGAGTTCATCAGCTGGCGTTGATCGTGGAATCACTGGCAATGTTTGACGAAAATCTCCTGCTAATAAAATCATTGCACCACCAAATCGGTTATTATTGCTCCGTAGATCTTTTAAGGTTCTGTCTAAAGCCTCCAAAGATTTTTTATGTGCCATCGTGCATTCATCCCAAACAATCAATTTACATTGCTGCAAAACCTTTGCCATTGCAGAGTTATATCTCGCGTGCCGAAACTAATACAAAACAAAATAAACGCGAGTTTCGGAACGCGACATGAAACTCCTCCAACTATGTATTCTGTGCTCCAACGCACACACGCACATTGTTTTGATAGATATGATCTTTGACGTTAGGAACACACCTACATTGCTTAGACGACAGTGAGTACTTGTAATTTAATATGAACTTTATACCATAGCAATAAAGCTCAAATTGACTACGTTTTAGTTACAAATCATTTGTATGGGAAAAAGAAAAGGGCTATTTTTAGGGTTTTTCCAGCAATATTTCTAATTTTTCTCGCCGTAAAAACCATCCTTGAACTTCAACGAACATTTTAAAAAAAGATTTGGCCAAATTGGTCCAGGCGTTGTTGAGTTATGCGCTTACCAACACATTTTGCGATTCATTTTTATATTATAGATTAAATAAAAGTACAATAGTTTTTTAACCGACTTCAAAAAAAGGAGGTTATCAATAATTCGACCCGTATGTAATAAGTACTTAACATAAATTTCCAGAACTTCCCAGTTTTTGTATATTATGTTACGCTCAAAGACCGAAAACGCTCAGTGAGCGAAAAAGTGGCTCACAAGTCACAACGCGTTATGGTAATAGTGAAGCGGCCACGACGCGTTCTGGTAATAACAGAAATACCACATAGCGAAATTCGTGTCGTGGCTGACGTGCTATTCGACCACAACGCGTTGTGGTAATCGATAAAAGCCATAACGCGTTCTGAGCATTTCAAAACAACCACGACGCGATTTCGTGTTGTAGCCCTTAAATGAAAACGGCCACGACGCGTTCTGAAACCAGGCCAGTTATGCAGGAGTAATTTTATAGCGCCCAAGTGTGTGCGCAATACACAAGAGCACTCTTGTTTTAATGAAACCAGGCCATTTAAGCAGGAGTAATTTTATAGTGCCCAAGTGTATGCGCAATACACTTGGGCACTATAAAATTACTCCTGCTTAACTGGCCTAAAACGTTATAAAATTACATTGTTCAGATAACATTATTACTGGTAACCCAAGTTTGTAATTAAATGTAAATGTATATTGTAGGTAGACATCTATATATATAAAAGAAAGTGGTGTTAGTTACACTACTTATAACTCAAGAACGGATGAACCGATTTGGCTGAAAATTGGTGGAGGGGTAGCTTAGAACCAGGAATAGGACATAGGGTACATTTTGTCCCGGAAAAATGTACGGTTACTGCATAATATACTTTTAAGATTTGCGCGTAAACTATTGAATCTATTTTGATGAATTTTGGTATGGAGATACTTTGAGTCTCGAGAAAGGACAAGGGATACTTTTGGTCCCGGAAAATGTACGGTTCCCGCACAATAAACTTTTATCTCAAGAACGGATAAACCGGTTTGGCTGAAAATTGGTGGAGAGGTAGCTTAGAACCAGGAAAATGACATGGGATACATTTTGTCCCGGAAAAATGTACAGTTACTGCATAATATACTTTTATGATTTGCGCGTAAACTATTCATTTGATTTTGATGAATTTTGGTATGGAGATACCTTGAGTCTCGGCAAAGGACAAGGGATACTTTTGGTCCCGGAAAATGTACGGTTCCCGCACAATAAACTTTTATGATTTTCGCCTAAACTATTCAGTCTATTTTTATGAAATTCGGTATAGAGATACATTGAGCCTCGGGAAAGGATAAGGGATACTTTTGTCCGGGAAAATGTACGGTTCCAGCACAATAAACTTTTATGATTGCCGCTTAAACTATTTCATTTATTTTGATGAAATTTGGCGTGAAGATACTAATTTTAATCTATTGTTTTCTTAATTATACCAATTCGAATTAAATAATCATCGTTAAGACAGGACAACGTCTGTCGGGTCAGCTAGTTTTATATAAAAACCCTAACTTTGTAACGGGGTTCACTCGACCAGACTCGAGATATTCAGGTGATGTACAGTTATTTGTTTGTCATAAAGATTTTAGTAATAATTAGAAAGTACTTACCTAATTTGGTAATTATTGTAAGTGTTATTAAGTGAATATATTAAGGCCTATGCTTTTTCTTTGCTAGATCTATAATATAAAAATATTTTTTGCTTGATATGTTTTAATATTATAAGTTATAACTAATGTTCTGTGTTCCGAGTTGTATCTTATTAATCCTTCGATCGGGGATTCTTGGAAATGCTATTGCTGTCGCGATCACCGTCCGGTGCTCTTATGGGGCTTGAAGGATTAATAATAAAAATTTACAATTAATATTAAAGCGTGTATGTTTAGTTTACGCTTTCACGATACTTAGTACTTAGGTACTACAAAACTACTTAGTACTTGACGAATTATCATAAAATTTTGTAATAATAATAACTCCCACACCGGTTTCGGTGACGGTGGCTATTTTCATTGAAACCAGGTCAGTTACGACTTACGCAGGATTCGGCAGGAGTAATTTTATAGTGCCCAAGTGTGTGCGCAGTACACAAGAGCACTCTCTATTTCTATAACCCAGTGGTACGAACTACGAAAGGCCGACACGACTGGCGAGAGATCAGGCGCAGGACCGACTTTTACATGCCCATCCGACGCATGGATCATCTTTACTTGTCAAACAGTCAGGTGATCAGTCATCAGCCTGCATTGTTCTAGCCAAACTTGGAAATGACAAGTTTCCAACGCGGGAATCGAACCCATATAGTTAAAGGTGGTTCAAGTAATTATGTGTAACCCACTTTTACTAGTAACATAATATTATACTTTTTACTAAAAAAAATGTTGACGTGGACGCGGACATCGGAGGAAGTCGCGGGCGACAGCTAGTATTAGTATAAAGGAGGATTGTGTTTATAGTCTTTGGATAGGAGTTTTGGCGGGCATGTGAAACAGTGCTGTTGTGTTTTTGTATTATTTTCCTAAAATTGTGTTAGCTGGGTTATTAATGTGTAATATTGGTAGAATATTAACCATTAGATATTCGTGTTCATGCACAAGTGTAGGAATGTGATGTAATATCTAAAAACGTGCTATTTTGTGTTCCCTCCAAAGCTCCATCGAAAGTTTCAGTAAAGCGTCTACCACTTTACTGAATCGACCGACTTGACTCCTTTACTTTTGCTTAGACTTTGACTAGACTTTAGACCTGACGATACATGAAAACTGATGAAAAACATAACAATAGTACTACAAAAGACATGGCTGTATGGGCTTTGTTCCCTTTGCCTGTCCTGAATGGGACGAATCAAACCAAAAAAAAAGTCTTTGGATAGAGCTACAAGGTAAAATCTACTCTGTGGGCTATGAGGTAAATGGAAGTACAAACCCCTTTATCGCAAACAGTTTATATCCAGTGTGCGCACCGTGTTGTGTGAAGTATTTAAAATATGACTGTGTGGACGAAAGTGGAAAGAAATAAGGAGATCTATGTTGTAGGTAAGTTTAAAACCTCCATCGTGGGTCATAGGTATGGCACAATAGATTTTCAATTGTTTGGATTGATGGGTTAAAACTAGCTAAAAGCCGAGCTTTAAGGAATTACACAGAAACTGTACATTTTCCCATTAAAACTTGACTGACGACGCGTTATAGTAAAAAACTGTGTTGATTCAGCTTGTGTCACATAATATAATATTATATTAGTTTATCAACTTGTCCAATTTTTGTCCAAACTTTTAGAAATGCAAATAATGGAAAGGGCGTAAGCGACAAAATGGTCTTTATCGCGTAATTTAAAAACCATAAATACATTTAATTTATGCGATGGGCAAATTAAAGTGTGTATGCTTGAACCAATTTATGTACAAATGGAAGCTTAAAATATCATTCTCCTCTGTTAGTAAAATAGGAATCCCTTTTTTTACAGATGTCTTTTTGATTGATTATTGTGTGTTATAAAAGTTGACCAATCGTGTTATGCTATGGGTAATTCAAAGACACAGACATGATGAATACTGACAATGAGCTTTAATTTCTTAGCTTTAGTCGTTGCTGAGAAAAATCGATATCGCTACAGCAAAATTACCAATGTTATAAATGCGAAAGTGTATCTGTCTATCTGCAACCTCTTCACGCCGAAACCACTAAACCGATTTTGATAAAATTTGGTATGGTGATACTTTGAATTTCGAGAAAGGGCATAAGATACTTTTTATCCAGGAAAAATGTATGGTTCTCACGCAAAAAACGAATTTCAGCTCAACGGAGTTACGGGCGTCATTTATAGCGTAATATGAAGACAAACCTTTTTTTAATTTCAGCTACATACAACTTCAGCCCACAATGCTCTCACCACCTTGACCTGAAAGTTGGGGAGATTCTGCTGGTGGAAGGAGAAGCCCAGAACTGGTATTGGGGGAGGAGCATCCATAGGGAAACCAGGGGTGCCTTCCCCAAAAACTATGTGAAGCTACAACGCGTTGTTGACACGTAAGTCCCGAAATAAACGATCCCTCCCAAACATTTTTTGTAAAATGTTGCCTCGACGACCACATAACGGTGCGTTCACATTTGTATCATTTGCGCGATCAGGATCTCCGTCGCGATCATCGCGCCGTAACAAGTATGCGAATCATAGTGTGGACGCCTATTAGATCATTCTGCCGATCATGCGTGTATTTGATGCGGCATGTATTAGACACGCGGTTAATAGCGATCGGGGCGTATTATGATACGCGTATCATTTTGACACGCTTCGATGATACGCGACGGAGATCTGATCGCGCAAATGATACAAATGTGGACGCACCGTACGGTTTACCCTGTGAAAAAGATAATATGAGATCTCATGTACTCGTAGAGAGGCTCTACATGAGATCTCTGCATATTATCTTTTTCACAGTTGCGAGGCTAGTACTTTTTATTATGCGATAGTCTGTCTAAAAACTGTCGTGTCTCTAATGTGCGGTAGCCTTTAAGCCATGTTGATTCAGAATCTTGGCCCTACATGACATCTCATATCCTTTTCACAGGGTGAGAGGGAGAGGGATCCTTATGTGGTCGTCGAGGCAACATTTTACAAGAAATGTTTTTGGTGGGATTACAGTTCTTTTTCGACACACAGTAGAAATTCTGACGCGGTCAAAATTCCTACAGCTGTATGAATGACCGCTCGAAAGCAGAATGAGAATGCAGAAGTCAGAACGCTTGAACGCGTGACCGCTCTCTGTTTGATTGGTCCCTTAAGGCCGTCCCCCGAGTAAACGACCTTGTCCATACATTTGCCGCGTTGCCGAGATCGCGCCAAAACCCTATTATTTTTACTTATCTTAGTTCAAAATTGTCCTTAAAAAAATTTTAAACGGGGAATATGTAGTTTATGATATTGTCGATCTATTGGCGTGAGTTTCAAATAAAAGTAATTTGTAAATCCTAAGGAGATGCTGAATGCTTGAATTTTAACAAATTGGTATTACTTTGGAAGCTGATATCATGAGTATAAGAAACACAAATTGAAAATTTAAAACGACAAAAGGAATGTTGATATACTGAAGATTGTTGCTGTATTTTTATTATAACTTTGTAGCTTTCAGATTATGAGTTTATAAGGTTTTAAACACGGTCAATTACGGCATCTCCGGCGGAACGCCCTTAAGTAGCTCGCAAACGATCAAATCATTTGTTAAATTTTACGTATTTGTCAAACAGTTTGATAGTGTACAACTTTGTTTGAAGCGTTTGTCAAACAAACTACGTGTTTGACCTGTTTGAAGAAAATTTGGATTTGCGTAGCATTTGACAAACGTGTTTGAACGTGTTATGCTGTATTTGTTAAACTAGATGACGTCATGATCTCAAACCGATTCTAGCTAATTATTTGACAAACTTGTTTGATGCACGTTTGTTCGTCTGCGCTGCTGTTTGTTAAAAACGTAAATTACATCAAATATGTTTGTCAAACAAATTTGATCGTTAGCGGGGTACTTTAGAAATACATCTACATTCTACGCGTCGCGTTGCGACTTGCGGTCTGAATTGACAAACAATGTGAGGTTAATATTCCAAAAGAATCATTAGGCATTAAACGTCAATTATTATGGTTACTGAGCTGGTAAACAAATAAAGGAAGGAAAAATCACTAAATATTCATAATGTTTCATTACGATAAGCACACAATAATTGGCATTCGCGTATGTATTCGAAATCATAACAATAATAAAATTATAATAATATTATGTAAATTTTTAAGTCTTTTACTCCCGCAACTCCGTTGCGCCAAAATTTGTTTATCGTGCGTGAACTGCACATTCTTGCGGGATAAAAATTATATTATGTCCTTTCCCAGGGCTCAAAGTATCTCCATACCAAATTTCAGCAAAATCGGTTCAGTGATTTAAGCGTGAAGACTGAAGAGGTAACAGGCAGGCAGTATGGATTCAAAATTGTGTGTCTGTCTGTCAGTCAGTCTGTCTGTCTGTCTGTCAGTTACCACTTTGTGCATAAACCATTGAACTGATTTTGAGTCCCGGGAAAGGACATATAGAAGATCCCGGAAAAATGTAACGGTTCCCAAGACGAATTTTGGCGCAACGTAATTGCGAGCGTCATCTAGTAATATTGTTAATGATTGTACCATCGAGGAACTTGATTCCTAGGCAGTCGACGGACCAACGTTATTTGGTCGAATTATGTCAATTGTCAATTCAATGAGAGCGTGGCGAAAAAAAGGAACTAACGCTGCCATCTTACAAAAACGCCATTTTGATAGTTCTCCTTTACCATCAGGGCTAGCATAACGACAGTAGACATGGGAAAGAATCGACATACTGACAGATTTTATCGACAAAATGGCGGATTTCTATTGTCTGTCACTTTGTCTATTCTTCAAGAAACCGTTTCTATGGTGACCATGCTACGCCTGCAGCAGCGCCATAAAATATTCATTTTAAATATTTTAGCCTTGTCGCACTCTTGTGATACAGGAAAAGTGTGTTCTACAGGAAATAAATTACTAATTCCAGGTCCAATGAGAATGTTTGTCCCACCACCGCTGACCTGGACTTCATCAAGCAAACACTTGAGGAATGGATGGTATACCTGAAGAAACTCTTTGTGGTTGGTCATTTTACTAATAATAACTAGAAGTTTTTTATAGGCCTTAACATTGCCACTGCCGGGGAAAGGCCTTCTTCAAAACTCAAACTCAAACTCAAAATTATTTATTCAGATTTTTTTTTTCAAATATTCTCTGAACGTCGGGTCTACTCTACACTGGTGCCTACCACCGGTTCGGGAACTACCCCGTCGAGAAGAACCGGCGTAAGAAACTCGCCCGGGGCCATCTTTTACTAAAAAGATGGAAAATTACAAAAAGTATATAACATTACAGTGTCATTATGACTAAAAAAAATACAACGAGTGTACAATGCTGTATACGAGTATTATACAGAAACAGCTCTGCAGGGGGCGACCTTATTCCAATGGTGTACTATCATGTATATTCATGAAATCAGTAGTTTTATAATACGCCTTTGTACACAAACGTTATTTAACAACTTTTTTGAATTTATTAATTGAGAGATTTTGAACGTTTTCTGGGATCTTATTATTAAGGCGTATACATTGACCTTTAAAAGAGTTTTTGACTTTAGTAATAGTAGGGGAGGTAGTGCTAGCGTATGCAAAGCGATTTCATACCGACCAAATTTTTGTCCAGCGGTAGCTTAATATTTATCAATCAATATAATCAGCGTCAGTCGCCGCACCCGTGGTGGAATGTTAACTGAGAGTATTTCAAAGTTGTAAAAAAAATAGTTGCGAAAAGTGATTTTATACCGAATGAAACTTTGATGGATGATCATTGAGGTCATGTTTAACCAAAAAATCACCGTCAGCCGTATTGCAGACGGGGGATTCAACGTCAGTCGCGTTACTGAACATGTAAAAAAATTTTGAATATAAAGTCATTTTATACCGTACAAAATTTATACAGGTGAATGTTTCTACTTTGTAAATAATAAATAAAACCGTCAGTCGCTAATACGATGGTGAAAAAACCGTCAGCCAGCGATATAAGTTATGACCAATATAGCCCTACTTCGCGCTCAATGTATCCTAGGGCGTCGCGTAGACGACATTTCCACCTGCAAACATTCAGCTGACGGCGATTTTCGTTTGAATCAACCATAAAATTATCTCACATAGGAATTTTAAGTAATTAATTCGATAGTCAATACTTGTGAAGAAGAATTATATACATTTTACTTTAAAAGCGCCATCTGTTGTTATATACTAAAACTAAAATAACAACTACCCAACCTAAACGTGTATAATCTAGATAATATGAACGTTTATTGGGTGCGAATTGGGATCGTTTTAATGTCAATTCAATACGATTCCCAACATCAACTTTGAGATGCTCTCAATTTTTATTTCACCCATTATGAAGTGGCTGACGATCAAAACTGTTATGGCCGCTGTACACTCTCGCCGAGAGCTCTCGGGCGAGAGTCTTGTGCGAGAGCCCCTTGCCCGAGTGCGATCATGTACATTCTCGCTTAGTTCAATCGCAGTTAAAAACTCAGACAAGATGGACGAAAACGACCATTCACCATTCACCATGCATCGAAAGATATCATTGTAATCCAAAGATTAATCATATTTAATTTTATTTCTCACAGATAATGATTCATAATGTCGTTTAATATTGTTATTTTTCTGTTCTACACTGTCCAACGGAGGGACTAGTACTGAAAGACGCGAGAGTGTACAGTAGTGCGCTCGTTTTCCTCGCGAGACCCTTTGTCTCGGGCGCAAAATACCAACAACGGACCGAGAGGGTCCGAGACAGGCGAGACGAGGCGAGCGCACCCATTTACACTCTCGCACTCGGGCCGCCTCGCTGTGTCTCGGCGAGAGTGTACAGCCGGCTTTATGTATTAGTGGAATACTATTATTGTAACGATTTTCGCTCGGTATGAAATTACTTTTTTAACTGAGCGCAACCTCCCCTACTATAAGTCTAGTCACCGGTAGGGTTGCTGAGGATTCCTCTTCCGCTTCCTCATAATGAGGAAGTTCCGCAATATTTTGGGTTCCTCAACCGTTACCACATCCTCATAAATAAAAATAAAACTATCCTCTTCCGCTATCGCTTCCTCAAAATTAAAGAGGAATTTACGAGGAATTTCACTGCGCATGCGCGTCGCGTATCCAATCATGGCAACGCACACGCCAGAGCACGAGAATGGGCATTGTCCAAAAAAAATCACATGTACTTTTTATATTTATTTTCGTTAAAATAGGGTATTTTAAGAATATAAATTAAATAATTTTGAAATTCATTGGCTAGTTTTTTCTCAATAAATTTTTAAAGTTTCGCTCTGACGTCATAATCGGCGGCCAATTGATCTCTGCAGTATGTTTTTTTTCCTTTCAATCTTATTTATAATGGCTGGTTCGTCAAATGCAAGTTCTCATTATGTGAAAGCTTATACGAGAAGCTTACCAAAAGTTCAAAACGTAATGTTGGTCGAATTTATTGCTAATTTAACGCCATTGAAGGTCAAACTAAGGTTAAACATATTTGTTCAAAAATATAAGTAACTAATGGGTATTTTTTTCGTTTATATACAGGAAAACGATCACTGACCTTATTCCTCGAAATGGTTTTGTAATGAGCAAAATTTAAAAAAATGGACAATCCCCATTGTATCATTCACTCATCTTTTTTTTTGTGTGCGTGTGTTGTGTATGTTACTGTGTGCCTAGTGTGAATTTTTTGTTTCACATTCGATCGTGAACGCGTTTGGCGTTAACTAAGATTTTGTATGGGGTTGCTCACTGGGCTGGGCACACTCCCGTGAGCAGGTGGCGCCGCGCTGCACAAATCCCATACAAAATCTTAGTAAATGCCAAACGCGTTCACGATCGAATGTGAAACAAAAAATTCACACTAGGCACACGAACTCCCCCTTAACTGCTGGACCGATTTTGATGATTCTATATTGTGTGTGTTTCGAGAATGGTTTAGATTCATAGTTTGGTCCACTAGAAAATGCCCATTTAATTCTTTTTTGTGTATTGTTATGTACAGACAGGACAAAGGCTTTTGGGTTGGGTCCGCTAGTATTTATAATTTCCTATTCCTCATCCGCATCCTCTTCCTCAAAAAAATATCCTCTTCCTCATCCGAATCCTCTAAATTTGCGCGTGACAATTCCTCTTCTCCTCTTCATCCTCATAATCACTTCCTCAACAACCCTAGTCACCGGAATTTCAAGCTTATGTTTATTACGAGTATTTCTCCCATGGGTATCACATTTTTTCTTGAATTCATATATATTCTTTTTAACATAATATAATACATTTGATAGGACATATTGAGAAGCAACAGTAAGGATTCCAGTTTCCTTAAATTTTTCTCTAAGTGAAGTATTACGGGCCAGCTTGTAGATTGCCCGAACAGCTCGTTTCTGCAACACAAAAATTGTATTTATATCTGCAGCATTGTCCCACAGCAAAATTCCGTAGGACATAATACTATGAAAGTAACTAAAGTACACTAGGCGTGCTGTTGTTTCATCTGAAAATTGTCTAATGACTCAAAGACATGAAGGATCTTTCTCTCCCCCTTTTTGGTGCGCAGGGGAATCCCTTTATGGGTGTCTCGGGTTGGGGATGTGCCTCAGTTAAGCTGAAGCACACCGGCGGTATGTGGGACTCAGGACGTCGGGCTTACCCACTAAAACCGCGGTTGCCTTATACGATATCCTGAATCTGACTAACACAGGACTCCCTCCACGACCGGCCGCGTCTACCTCAAAAGGGACCGGACTTCCACCAAAGTAAGGGAACGCTTCGGCAAACTGAAGCGTTCCCCTCGGCGCCGGGACTAGCTAAGCCGGGCAGTTTCCATCTTTCTCTCCCCTGCGCCACTGCTGGTTAGCCTGGCACTAAAAGTATATTCTCACCATCAAAATCGGTCGGTTTCTTTTTCATATTCTATCTGTCAGATAAGTTGTGAATACCCTATCCGGCACTTATCCGTAAGTAGTGAAACAGACCCTAAATGGCGTAGGTCCGCCAGTTGCATATAAATCAATTTCTTCAATGGTTCCTATGAAGTTCTTTTATGATAAAGCAGTTCCTGATTTTTTATTTTATTTTATTTATTTATTTTAGTCAGGCATCTTGGCCCATATTATAAATACCTTCTAGACTATCATACAATTATACTAAAAACTAACACTGACAGGCAAACGATCCACGGTACGGGGCGGTTCTGACCAACATGCGTATTCTGATGAACCTGTACACCCAGATCACTTGGGGCAAGCTGCCCCAGGAGAAGCTGAAGAAGATATGCAAGATAGCACGCTACCAGATAGACAATGGGAACAAGTGAGTTCACAGTTGATACTGCAAATTGCAATAGACGTCGCTGTATAAATAATAGTAGTACATATTATAAGTAAATAATTCGACTGATCCACTAGCAAAGACGTTTTCCATGCTTCTTTATAGAATCATCCTATGGCTTACATGTATTCAGTATTATACTTATATACATTTTGATATTATTTATGGATCAACATTTTGATATTATTGACGTAACACGAGTCGAATGTCGACTATATTATATGGAACGCTTATGTGAATTCCATATAGTTAGTTATTTTGGTCGGCGATTCTATAAGGAAGCGATAAAGATAACGTCTTGGCTTAAGGATCGCCATCCATACTAATATTATAAATGCGAAAGTGTGTCTGCCCCTCTATCTGTTACCTCTTCACGCCTAAACCGCTGAAACCATGCATTGGGCTAAAATTTGGTATGGATATACTTTGAGTCCTGGGAAAGAACATAAGATATTTTTTATTTCGAAAAAATGTACGGTTCCCGCGCGATAAACCAATTTTGGCACAACGGAGTTGCGGGTGTCATCTAGTCTCCTATAAATTTCTCTGATATTAAGTACTGATAAAGATAAAATTAATGAATAATATATTGTGCTCATAATTAGCTTTATTGTGCTTCAGGACTCTAGGCTTTGAGATAGTGATACGGAACGATCACGGGCAACTCGTGAATCCTCTGGCCATGACTGCGATCGAACTGAACAGACTCCACATGGAGGTCGACGCGATGCTGTCTGACGAGGTTTGTGTTGTAAGTTCCATTGGCTTTGGAAAAACACCCTAAGCAAAACGGCTTGCTGTGAACACTGTCAAGTTCCTGTTAGTCAGCACAGTAGGTACACGAATAACACGCCGTACGCGTCGAACGCACCGCATAGTACACGAAATGCGGCGCGTACGGTGCGGACGAATGTGCGAGGTTTCACTTCATTTCAGACTGGTTTTATCGTTAAGCGTTTGCAGCGCCGTTAAAGCGCGCGTTCCAAGACGAAGAAAACGTACGGACGAATAGCCGCGTACTGACCAAGCGAGCCGCCTCGCTGCGACAGCCTCGCGCGCAGATGCTCGGTCGGTCAGTACGTGTTAGTGCGCGGCAAACGTCCGAGGCGCCTTTGAGCATCGACCAAAAACCGACAACTAGGCTCGGCCGCGGCACGCTCGGGCGAGGCAGCGAGGCGCTGCTCAAGAGCGCGACGAAACGCAACTCGCCCCCCCCCTATATAACCCCCATACATCTTCGAACGTGCGGCGCTCCAACGGCGCTGCCGAAACGCCATGCTAGCGATAAAACCAGTCTCATACAACGAAAAACAGCGCGTTTGGCGCGCGTCTGCTAATAAATATTGTGCGATCACCTCAAAGCGACAGATTGTGTCAGCGCTAAAGAACTGTTTGACCACTGCCACTAGCAAACGTTGTCAAGTGCTTTTCATGCCAACAACTGCTGTTTGGTAGAAAAACGTCGAGATTTAGATGCTATTTTAAGCAAAATTGCGATCAGTAAGGGCCGCCGTGGGCTAGGGCTTTTTACTCTTTATGGGCACAAATTACTAAAAAGTTGCAACTTACTAGGTATGTAATAATTATTATGGATGCCTTTTTTCGCTTGATGTATTATGATGAAGGTGATGGTAATTATGACGATAATCCTTTTCAGAATATAACAGTGGAATCTCCCAAAGAGAAGAACACAAAATCCGAAACCTACACGATAGTGGGCAAAGTGATAAAGTTTATAAGCGTTCATGCGGATCTAGAGCTGAGCTTCGCCCTATACAACGACCAGTACCTGAAGCTAACTGAGAATGTGATGATGCAGTGGCTTCCGCCGAACCAAGTGTTCAAGGACAGGGCGACTTGCGCCTCGTTTGTGTTTGCAGTGAGTATCAGATGACTTAAGAATAAGAAATACATTTATTTTGACAATACACACAACATACACAAAACAAAACAAAAAATAATCGGCCAAGTGCGAGTCGGACTCGCGCACGAAGGGTTCCGTACCACTATAGAGCAAAATAGGCTAAAAATTGTGTTTTATGTATGGGAGCCCTCTTAAAATTTTATTTGATTTTAATATTATTATTAATTATTGACGTAGATATATAATAATAGTTGCGTGTGTACGGTGAATTATACGGCTATTAATGAACCCAAGATTTCCTTTGGTAGGATTGGTCCTTATGGTCCAAGGATGGATTTAAGAGGTTTAGCTTTAACAAGGTATGAGGTCAATAACTGCGTGGGATTTAGGTATATATCGAGTTTGGTATCATTTTCGATTGAATCGAATGTTTAAATGCCAGTTTTTGAACAATATTTACATAAAATATAGTAAAAATAAAATATTTAGAATCTCTCTGTGGCTCAGTGGGTGGGCTGTCGGTAGCTCAAGCCGGGGGTCGCGGGTTCTAATGCCGCGCACGGAACACAAAGTTTTCAAAGTTCCTGGGTCATGGGTGTGTATTAAATATGTTTATATAGCATACATAAGATATTACACGAACATTTGGCTGTAAAAAAACATGTTCGCGTTGGATTCCGCACAACTTGACAATCGATCAAAAACGGGCTCGTGTCGATTGGTGCAAAAAAATGATAAAAAAATACAACCGTATTACGTCAAAAGCCGTTTATAATATCTACACAGGTGATGAATCTTGGATCTATGCATATGAACCCGAAACTAAACAACAGTCAACGGTGTGGGTGTTCCAAGATGAGCTGAAACCAACAAAAGTTACTCGTGCAAAAAGTACTTTGAAGCAAATGGTCGCCTGTTTTTTGGAATTAATGGACATGTGGCTACAGTGCCATTAGAGAATCGTAAAACGGTTAATTCTGAATGGTATACGACCATTTGTTTACCAGAAGTCTTTGAAGAAATAAGAAAGGACAACCGACAACGCAGAATCATATTACATCACGACAATGCTAGCTGTCACACCTCAGCTGAAACAACTCAGTTTTTGGAGGGTCAAAAGATCGAATTGACTGGTCATCCGCCGTACAGCCCTGATTTGGCACCTAACGATTTCTTTTTATTTCCATACGCGAAGAACAAATTACGTGGTCAACGTTTTTCGAGCCGCGAAGAGGCTGTTGATGCGTTCAAAATGCACGTTTTGGAGATACCTCAATCAGAATGGAAAAAGTGCTATGAATATTGGTTCCAGCGTATGCAAAAGTGTGTCGATCATCGCGGCGAATATTTTGAAAAGCAATAAAACCATATTAAATGATATGTTTGTTTCTTTTTTTAATTCCGGATACATAATTATCAGCCCTCGTAATAACTTGTTTTCCTCCTTTCAGTATTCCTTAGACCAGTGTTTTACATTGTTGCAAACGCCAATCACTTAGCATGCATGCATCAGCCGGGCTAGCACGGCCACCAGTAGAAATGCGAAAGTATAGACAAGCAGTGGAGATAAACTTAAGGTGCCGTTCAGATCTTTTTTCGTTCCGAGAAATTCAATTAAAATGCCACTTTATGACAGACTATAGTCCTAAAAATTAAAATAATATCCTACTTTATGACATAGATTATAGTCTGTCATAAAGTGGCATTTTAATTGAAATTTTTTGGTCGCGATTAGCCGCGGTAAAAATCGGAACGGCACCCTAAGTTTATGTCCACAGTTTGTCTATACTTTCGCATTTCTACTGGTGGCCGTGCTAGCCCGGCTGGGGTAAACTTAGGTTTTTCGAAGGACGGAAACAACTGTAATTCAGTTTCTTCAGTTTCGCCTTAGCATTCTGTTAGACAAAGCTACGCCAGCATCGAACAATACTTTTATGACTTTCAGGGGTTTTCTTCTGTTCTCAACAATAAAACGCCTTGTTTCCACTCCTGTTCAAGCAGTCGAAAGACGTTTTCTACCACATTTATCAATGGGGACAAAGATTTTTTTTAAGTTCATCACTTTTTTTTATTATTTCAAAGTGTAGACTGGGAAACGCCTACTAATCTGGCAATTTCTTTCCGGGTATGATTGACATTATGACTCGAAGGTGTCTAAATTTTAGATTTATTTCTAGCTGAAATGTCTGAATTCTTTCCCATGGCTACATCTTTCATTATTTTAACTTAAAATTACATTATCACAAAAATAACCAAGAAACACTATAATCATGTGTTAATACCTATTATTTATAGTTTATACATTATAATAAAATAGATAAGTTTATTTATTTATTTATTTTATTTATAAGACTGTATTGCTTTTTATAACACTACACGCAAAAACATTTATTATTATTGAATAATAAATGTTACTGACTCACAAAATGTAGAAGACAGCCTAAAGTAACAAAAAATAAAAGAAAAAACTAAAACTAACAACACAAAATGGCTTAACAAATCTATCTAAAAATCTCACACTGAGTATATTAATTTGGCCACCCACTGTTTTTTTTTTTATTAAATAAGGGGGCAAACGAGCATACGGGTCACCTGATAGAAAGCAACTACCGTCGCCCATGGACACTTGCAACATCAGAAGAGCTGCAGGTGCGTTGCTGGCCTTTTATGAGGGAATACGCTCTTTTCTTGAAGGTTTGCTGGTCGTATAGGTCCAGAAATTCGTTCCAGACAGTTCGTTCCAGAGTTTTACAGTGCGCGGTAGAAAGTTACGCGAAAAACGCACTGTGGAAGACTGCCACTCATCAAGGTGATGAGGATGGTATGTTTTTCGCGTGGGACGATGGCGAAAAGTTGCAGGTGGTATGATTCCGAACAATTCCTCAGAGCACTCCCCGTGATACAACCGATAGAGGATACAGAGTGAAGCTACATCTCGGCGTAATTCCAAGGGGTCCAAGCTGTTTGAAACACTATGGCAATCAACAATTCGAGCGGCCCTACGTTGGATACGATCCAGAGGGAGCAGTTGGTATTTTTGCGCCCCTTCCCAGAGATGAGAACAATATTCCATATGACGCCGAACCTGCGCCTTGTAGAATTGTAGGCGTTGGTTCGGACTGAAGTATTGTCTCGCTCTGTTAAGAACACCAAGCTTCTTCGAGGCTAATTTGGCCTTACCCTCTAGATGATATCGGAACTGGACTTCGCTCGATATGTTGACGCCAAGTATCTCAATGCTAGGGGAGATGGTTAAAGATGTGCCCTCGAAACGAGGATATACGACCATTGGTGACTTTTTAGTGGTGAACGCGCAGACTTGTGTCTTGGCGGGGTTGAATTGGACCAAGTTACGTCTACCCCATTTAGAGACCTTCTCCAATGAGTTCTCCATCTTAGACACAAGTTACTTTCGACTCTCAATGACCGTGAAATATTGGGGGAGCCGGTATATACAGCATCACCTGTACTGTCATCCGCATAGCAATGAATGCCGCTGGTATATATTTCCGTTGTTTGGTACCCGTAACATAAGTCCTTCAGGTACTTACCACGGGGCCAGACTGACGTGGTGTGAAGCGTCCATAGATATTTAAAAAAAAAGTATGTGAATGCCTAAATTCAAAACTGCGCAACTTCCTTGAGGCAAAATCGTGAGGGATCTTTTTTGGTATTCAAAGTATCTGAATATCAATATTCAAAAGTGCGCAACTGCCAACTTACTTGCGACAAAGTCGTGAGGGATCATTTCTGGGATTCAAATTAGTATCTGAATACCAAAATTCGACAAAATTGGGTCAGGACGTAAAGCGTGTGAATGAAGTACCACCGAGGAAATAGATTCCTAGGCAGTTGACGGACCTACGTCATGTAGTCGGCTTGTGGTATTCAATGGTAGCTGTGATCGGTCGAATGGGTTTGACTTAAACCACCATCTACCTACGAATCAACGTCTCTGATAGTACACTGACATGAAAACACCAGAAATCTGGAACCTATTTCATTTTGGGCTCCAAAAAACTTTCTTTGTGACCTTCACTTTACTTTCAGGATCTGCCACTGGAAGAGATTCAAAAGAAGATATATCTAGTCTGTAATGTTACCAAAATCACTTGGGTGGATTCTGTGCCTGCCGATAGAAGGTAAGTTTATTTAAAAATCTTTAGATGTGATGTCATTTACTAAAACTTATTATTCGGGACTTAACGCGATTTATTCTAGTAATAATGCTACTACATACTTTTTTACTTTTTTTTTTTGGAATCCAGTGATTAATAAGTGCAAACCGCGTGTGTCACCCTTGTCAATAAGTGTTAACCCGGATCACTGATCTCTATTATACAAGTAGGATGTATAATGGAGGTCAGTGACCCGGATACAGTGAATGTTGTGTGTCGTAGTATTAGCCTACTGGCTCTAAATACATTGGAACACAAATGTTGGACAGTTCGAGGGTAGTCGTAGATCAGACGGCCCGGTGCAAACAAAGACGTCACGCTCCTGCAGTCCCCTCGTGAGTACGACCGTGGGCCGCGGCAACACGGGCGAAACGTCGAGAAAAAAGTATTTAGTAGCATTACTACTAGAATAAGTCACGTTGTCCCGAATACATAATACGTTTCAAATAATATAATGTAACGCGAAAGTTTAAAAGTTCATGTCATTTACTAAAATTTTAAATTAAGGGTCTAGACTCTAGACGAAAATAGAATTCCATCCTATTAAAAACTATTCTGGCTTGTAAACTAGCTTACTAGCTTACAAATAAAGATAGTTTAGTCGACACGAAGCCAAAAGTTCTATCTTGCTAGCTTACTAACACTAGCTTTCTATCCTAGCTTGAAAAACTAGCCTCGTGTATTCCGGGCACTACATACATTTTTTTTCCTTCTTCCTGTCTCTTCAAACACAAACTTTTCAATAATATTTGCAGGCACACGATGGCCGCACGAGCATCAGAGAGGATCAAAATTCGTCGTCCGCTCGGCGTGGCTTATGTCAAAATAGATTCTCTCTCCACAGATCAAGATAAATTTATAACTCTCGATTTCTTCATGTAAGTTTTTTCATCAATCCTATGCTAAGTACTCACATACGGTTGCTCGATCGAGCAATAACGTCGAGCAAAACCCGCGGCTCGGGCTTTCGTCCACACATTCAGCATTGCTCAATAGTTTTACTCTAACCCCCTTATGCCCTTATTAATAAACTCAGTATAAGATTTGAATAGTTATACAGTGTTTTGTCTTCTTCAATCCAATTAAAAATGTCACTTGTGTGACAGGAACAAAACACTGTACTTTTTTAACCGACTTCCAAAAAAACGAGGAGGTTATATGTTCGGCTGTGGATATATATTTTTTAATGTATGTTCAACGATTACTCCGCCGTTTATGAACCGATTTTCAAAATTTTTATTTTGCTGTATTAGGTTTCACTCCAATTTGGTCCCATTTTCACAAAAGTGGTGACCTGATGATGGGATCCATGAGTAATCGAGGGAACTCCTCAAAATTCAGGCATATGTTACCAAAAAGTAAGATTTTGCACCAGGATATACCATGGTTCGAAGGTGGTGAACAGAACTCCTTACTCCTTATAGATACATGTTTGGGGGTTTCGGCGTTGTTTTAAGAACTGAAAGCATATACTACTAAGCTAATTACATTAATCATCATCACCACCATTCCACCATACACCTTCACATTATGGTATATATTATAATTGGTAAGTATTTTTCATAGTATTTTTAGATCAAAACGGATCACGGATGTCTTTAAACATTGTTCTGTAGAAAGTTAAGCTATTTTGAAAATTATTTTATTATATTATTTAGCCCTGATGATAAGGTCCATGAGTGATCGAAGGAACTCCTCAAAATTTATATGGAAACATATGGTGATTTCGATTTTATGAGAATATGCTACCAAAAAGCAAAATTTTGCACTAAGATATACCTTGGTTCCGAAGGTGCTACTCGTAAGTTTCGGGGTTTCGGCTTTGGTTTAAGAACTCAAAGCATATGCTACTATGCAAGTTGCATTCATCATCATCATCACCACTACCACCACACCATGAGGCTGCGCGGAATTCCACTGAAGCGGAGCGGAGCTTAGCGGAGTCCGAATTGACCAATCAATTGAATGACAGCGAAGCGGAGCGAATATTTCGAGCATGGTGATTGGCCAATTTGGCACCGCTAAGCTCCGCTCCGCTTCAGTGGAAACCCAGCCTTAATCATTAAATCATAACTCTTAATTTGTCGAACTATTTAAAAAAATATATCAATGGTGTTATATTGTTATATCAAAGAAATGATTCAAACTTGGTGATCAGGTTACCAAGTTAGCAATTTGATTATGAGATCTATGAATTATGAGGTATGTCCGTATGTAGGAAACTCCTTGTTATTGGGACAAAATAAACAATTATATTAACGTAGTTCTAAGTAGTTTAAGCATAATATTATATGAACAATAATTATAATGAGCTAATGACTTTCCAGTAGCGCTAGCACGGCGACCAGCGGAAATGCGAAAGTATGGACAAGCTGTGGAAATAAACCTAAGGTTCCGTTCCGATCTTTAACGCGGCTAATCGCGACCGACAAAAATTTAATTAAAATGCCAGTTTATGACAGACATGTATATGTCATAATTAGGATATTAATTAAATTTTTAGGACTATAGTCTGTCATAAAGTGGCATTTTAATTGAATTTTTCGGAACTAAAAAAGATCGGAACGGCACCTTAAGTTTATCTCCACAGATTGTAACTATAGTCTGTTATAAAATGGCATTTTAATTGAATTTTTCGGAACGTAAAAAGATTGGAACGGCACCTTAGGTTTATTTCCACAGTTTGTCCATACTTTCGCATTTCCGCTGGTCCCCGTGCTAGCGCTACAGGAGTGTTGTGATAGAAAGAAAGTCACTGAACAGGAGCCTTTAGAGATAGGCGCATGAACATTAATTTTATCATTGCTTGATTAACGCCAAGCTTATATTATTAATTATACAGTGATAGAGCTTGTCTAACTTAAAATGACGCGCCTCTCCCTCGTATTCACAGTACAAAAATGTTTCATTTATATCAACTTTGAAGTAGTGGGGCGCGTCATTTCAAATTAGACAAGCTCTACGAGTATATTCTTGGAGTTGCTTATGCAATTCTCTATTCCGAGAGGGCGCTAGGTATATTAACTTTATAGTTCTCATATCAAAAATGGCTGCAAAGTCACTTAGTAGAACACATTAGTACTTACAGAAAACCTTATAAATCACTTAAATTACTAAAAAGAGTGAAATTATTATTTTTAACAAAAAATTAAAACCGACTTCCAGAGTAAAAACAAAACAATAATAATTATTATAATGAACAAAAAAGTATGAAATAATTCTTACTATTAATAGTGCCTTATGCAGAATACTCCTAAACCTCTATTATTACTGTACACAATCTGTATAATTTTGAAGTCGGTACCAGTCTTTAAAATTAAAAATATTTTGTCTAAGAACTCACCATTCATAGCTGGTATCGACTTCAAAATAATGAAGATTGTGTACAGAATTAGTACAGGTTTAGGAGTATTCTGCATAAGGCACTATTAATAGTAAGAATTATTTTATACTTTTTTGTTCATTATAATAATAATTATTGTTTTGTTTTCACTCTGGAAGTCGGTTTTAATTTTTTATTAAAAATAATAATTACATTCAAAGCTTATACAACGTTTATTAGTAAGGGGTAAATCGATTGTAATTCCATCCAGCCGGCTCGATGCGAGCCTTCGAGCGGCTCGATGCGAGCCTCCGAGCTGTGAGTATTGCGGTCCACACAATAATTATTATTACTCGATTTGGAGTAAAACTATCGAGTAAAACCGTATGTGAGTACTTAGCATTAGATAATTTTAGAACGTGCTTTGTAATTGTCACTGAAAGTACCATCGAGGAAATTGATCACGAGGGGCCTAGGCAGTTAACGGACCTACGTCATGTCGGATCACGGATGGGTTTGACTTAACGCGACCAAATTACTTTGGTCCGCCATCTGCCTAGGAATCAACTTCTCTGATTAAATTATAATAATCAGTTACAAAAAAATTGTAACCTAAAGGTGGCTTTCCGATCTTTGCCGCGAGCGACCGCAACCGACTTTGATATCTTTTCCCAGGTGCGAAAAAGAAGCCATGGCCACATTATTGAAGAATGTTCTTGCTCATCCCGAATATCGGAAACCGACACAAACGCTGCTGGTCAAATTGCAGCTGGCTGTGGGTAGTTTACAAGAGGTAAGATGATTATTATAACATTACACTGAAGAATCACAATCTTGAAAATGTTTCATTGACCAAGATAAATAAAAATCACAAAAATGTAACATTGTTGTTAAACTTGTTAACGGTAATGATAATGAATAATGATAATAACGATGATCATGGAGATATATATTACTGCAATGTTTTAACGCTGATGCAGCACTAGCACAGACAATAAACAAAAAGTTTTGTTCGTCGTTTGACAACGTTTCTGTCCATATTCTAATGTGTTAACTATGTGACGTATGCAATTTGGTCGGTTGTTTACTGTATGTGCTATAGTAGCGCCCTCTGCTGTAACCTTAGCATACCCTCGGAATAAATCCGACAGTTATTTTCGTGCCCATTTTGCCAACTAGGTCGGATTATACGTAGTATCTCTTCTTAGTCTGTGGTCGGATTTTTCCGACGTTGGCGGTTAATGGGTTAAAAAAGTATGCTTGAACAACGATGGTTTTACAGATCGTCAAGGAGGCTCCAGACTTGATAAGAAAATCTAAAATAGCCCGCGCGATAAAATTACCAGAAGTAATTATGCCTGACGACGTGCGCAATGATCTATACGTGACGCTACACGAGGGAGTATTTCCAAGAGACAAATTCTCCGAAAAGAGCGTCGAGGTAGTCGTCAAAGTCATCGACAAGGCAGGAAGGATAATACCCGTAAGTTATTTATAGCAATACAGGAATTTTAATCGCTAAATAACAAATGATGAGACGAGTGGAGGAAAGTAGGTGGTAACAATTTGAAAACTGTCGTTTATTGCATAAGTGGAAACATTCAGCTGACGGCAATTTTCGTTTGAATTAACCATATTATATTACTCGTATCTCACATAGCAATTTTAAGTAATTAATTCGGTAGTCAATATTTGTGAAAATGAATTATATACATTTTACTTTAAAAGCGCCATCTGTTGATATATACTAAAACTAAAATTACACCTAGCGAACCTAAACGTGTATAATCTAGATAATATGAACGTTTATTGGGTGCGAATTGGGATCTTTTTTTTTAATGTCAATTCAATACGATTCCCAACAACAACTTTGAGATGCTCTCAATTTTTATTCCACCCATTATGAAGTGGCTGACGATCAAAGCTGTTATGTATTAGTGGAATACTATTATTGTAACGATTTTCGCTCGGTATGAAATTACTTTTTAAACTGAGCGCGACCTCCCCTACTACTTGTTTTTTTTTTGTTTGCCTACAGTTAGCTTGTAATTTTCCAGAACGCCATATCCCATGGAGCAAATGCACCGCTCTTGGATGAGTATACGTCTATTGTTTACTACCACGAAGACAGACCAAAGTGGCAAGAAGATTTTAAGGTAAATTAAAAACTAAGGGACCCTTGAATAATGACGCTCGCAACTCTGTTGTGCAGAACTTCGTTTATCCAGCAGGAACCGTACTTTTCCCGGGATATATTAAATCGATTCCTAGGCAGTTGACGGACCTACGTCAGTTAGTCGGCTTATGTCAATTCAATGTTAGCTGTGAATGCATGTGATCGGTCGCGGTCTGATGAGTTGACTCAACGCGACCAAACTGCTTAGGTCCGCCATCTGCTTAGGAATCAATTTCTCTGATAGTGCTTTCTGTAGCTAGTCTCAAACTGTCTTCATAATTCGATATAAAAGCAACGACCTCTGTGGCTCAATGGTTAGAGTGTATGGCAGCTCAAGCCGGGGGTCGCGGTTTCGAATCCCGCCGCCGGAACAAAAAGTTTTTCAATGTTCCTGGGTCATGGATGTGTATTAAATATGTGTATAATATAATAAAAATCTTAAATATACATATGTATAGTATAATATAAAAGTATTAAATATATTTCCGTTGTCTGGTACCCGTAACACAAGTCCTTCAGGTACTTACCACGGGGCCAGACTGACGTGGTGTAAAGCGTCCATAGATATTAAATTAAAATTCATATTGTAGAGCTAACAGACAGACATAAATTATTATACAGTATGAGATACTATTAATATAAGTATAGATTTTGCTGGAGGCAATGCATTATAAGCACATGAAGTGTACCAATCCGTTGTAGAATAGGAGGGACTGGAATGAAACCACGGGGTGACACAAGGCTCATCAGTATCTCCGGCAATTAATGACCACATTTTTTATAAGGGTCAGTTCGGACCGCAACGCGACGAGGCGTGGCGATTCGATAGAGGCAAGACGTCTCACGCAATAGGCTACTTGACCTAATTTTTTTCTTCATGCTAATCGCTTCATAATCATTCATTTTTACAAAAAAACTAATATTTTAATATTTTACACAATAGAAACCCATAAAAATGTTTATTGAAAAATATTCCTCTTAAATGGCGCCGAAAACACTGTCCACCATAGTGTGACGTCATACGCTTTGCATTTTAAACTCTCTTTATTTAAATTTTTTTAATGTGCTAAATGTACGAGTCTAAAAGTGCCCAAAAATTATAAAATAATTATATAAGAAATTAGAAATCATTTGTAATGTTGAAAACTTTTGGAGAAAAGTTTTGGCCATTTCATTTCCCGTCTACAATAAATAGAGATAATATATATAAAACTGATGTTTTATTTGAATTATTGAAGAAAATATATAATAGGCTTATTCTTATTATTTATGTACAAATAAACTTACATATAGCGAGCGCCAGAAATAAAAGATATTAAATTAGTATGAGGATGACGTCACATCCAAATCGGAAGTACCGCAAAAGCGTTTTCGTCAGTACAATTCCTATTTTCATAAAATCATATTTTCAAATCGACTTTATTTATCAATCATAAGCTTTTATTTGATAATAAGGGTGAAATACGGTTTCCTAGGCCAAGTTCTACTAGAAATATGCATTCGTTCAATGAAATTGAATATAGGTCAAGTAGCCTATTGAAATCTGTCAATTTATGCCGCGCCGCGCCTCGCCTCGCCTCGTCGCGTTGCGGTCTGAATTGACCCTGACACTGTTAGATCCAAAGTAGTTTGATGGTTTGATGTGTATTTCCCAAATAATGTTCCAGATATGTCTCAACGCTGAAATGTTTGAAGACGCCTGCATAGTATTCTTCTATCGCCATCGAAGCTTCTCCAACCAAAATAATATATTCAAAGATCGCGAACGCTTCTTCGCGGTGTCATTTATACGACTGACAGAAGAAAAGAAGAAAGAGAAAAGGGAATTTCGTAAGAAAAGACCTGTCCTGGCTGATATTCCACGTAGATTGGTCGTTTATAAGGTAATGTGCAACACACAAAAAAACATTAAGTCTAGTCCAGTGCCGTAAATAGGGCGGTGCCACCATTGCCCAAGCACAGGGCGCAGACTCTGGGGGGGCGCAAGAATGGCCAGACCAGGGAGGCCTGAGGCCCTAGAAGCATTGCTCTGGGTACCTATAATATCTAAAAAAAAACCGGCCAAGTGCGTGTCAGGCCACGCGCAATATAGGTTTTCGCTAATTTTTTTAAATGATTGTACTATGGTCAATGAATGTATGTAAATTATAACGTATTTTACACTACTAACAACGTCATCTCAGTTATTTTCAAAGGAATTTGAACGAAAAGTTCCTTTATACGTCTTCGCCGAATACATTTTTAGAGTTCCGTACCCAAAGGGTGAAAACGGGACCTTATTCATGAGACTTCGTTGTCTGTCCGTCTGTCTATCTCCAGGCTGTATCTCAAGAACCGCTATAGATAGAGTTCTGAAATTTTCACAGATTGTGTATATTGGTTGCCGCTATAACAACAAATACTAAAAACAAAATAAAATTAATATTTAAAGGGGACTCCCATACAACAAACGTGATTGTTTGGCCTTTTTTGCTCGATATCAATAACAGCAACAGGTAGGCACTTGATATTTTCACAGAGGCCTTAATTAGAGTATTCTTCAATATTTAAGAATAATAATACAATCAAATAAAAAAAGGGGGCAACCATACAAAAAACACAATTTTTGGCCTGTTTTTGCTCTATAACGATACGGAACCCTTCGTGCGCGAGTCCGACTCGCGCTTGGCCGATTTATTTTAGTTGATCGACTATTACTCAATAATTACTTAAGTATAAAGTCTTCTTAAGCCGTGATAGTTTTCCTTTTAAATTCAGCAGATTTCATACTCCCTTGAATTTTTTCACATTTCCATAAATAACCGTTTAGCTGGTAAAAGGGGGACACTGGACTCTAACGATTATTTCCGTTTTAATCCTTCGATCGCGGATTCTTGGAAGTCTATTGTTATTCTATTGTTGTCGCGGTCATCGGTGCCGCAGTGTCCTTATGGGGCTTGATGGATTAAAAATAAATATTTCACAAACGGATCTCTAAATCGGAAAATGATCTATGAATACTCGTAATATTTTTAAAAAACCTATCCAACAATACCCTACAGTCTACACGATTGGATGGACGCAAAAAAAATATTCGTCCCCGCTTGATGAATATTTTATTAAGATTTCATGTAAGTACCATTTTGTCGGCATCACTAAATATATGTGCATTCATGCCAAATTACAGCTGTGCAGGTCCAAAACCGCGGACAGGCAGACAGACGGACGGACAGACTGAAACTATAAGGCCGCGTCCCCATCAGACACGGCGCGGCGCCGCCACCGTGTTACGACTTACGACACGACGCCGCCACCGTGATACGGTACGGTGCCGTACCGTGTCACGGTGCCGCGTGCGCCGACCCGCGTCCCTATTCAGTCGATATTTGGCTCGAACGAAAATGCTTGTCTGTATATGGATCGCGAAAGAATTCTTCTCTTGTTGTTACCAAGACGAAGATTAAAAAGAAACAGAAATAGAGGAAATTTATTTTTGCTATTTTTTGTTCTACACCAATATTTACAACAGACAGGCACTTGAAATATTAACAAAATACTAAATTGTATTTATACTTTAAAAATTGATGGTAAAATTAAAATAAACTTAATAGTTAAGGGGCTCTCATACAAAAACACATTTTTTTGGTTATTTTTCTCAATAATAATGGTACGGAACCCCTCGTGTGCAAGCCTAACTCGCATTTGGCCGATTTTTATCTGTTTGGACACAATTTGTGTTCGGAAGTTTCACCCAGAATAGGGGTGCGCGGTGCACCGTACGCGACACCGTGACACAGTGCGGCGCCGTACCGTATCACGGTGGCGGCGTCGTGCCGTAACACGGTGACGGCGCCGCGCCGTGTCTGATGGGGACGCAGCCTAGGGTTCCTTGTTGACTACGGAACCCTAAAAAACAAGGGCGCAGTTATAGAAGCTCGCACCGGGCGCAAAAAAGGCTATTTACACTGAGTCTAGAAACGTATTGCTATTGTAGAAAAGCATTTATTAATGTCATGTAACATTCAAGGTCATTTGAAAGTTAATTTATGAAGTAGGATCCGAACAACAACAAGAGAGATAAATTTTATAATAATAAAAAAATGTATTAAGTTTTGGTACTTTGTGGCGTAAACATATTGTTGTCGCCAAAATTCGCTTATCGCGCGGGAACCGCACATTTCCCGGGACTTAATGTATCTATATACCAAATTCCATCAAAATCGGCTTAACAGTTTGGGTATGAAGAGGTAATAGACAGACATACACATTCGCATTTATAATAATATTAGAAATTAGAATGGATTCACCACTGACCTCCATTAAATACAAGTACGCTGGACATAAGATACCCAGCTGTTTTTTGTGCCTATTTGAAGCGGATCAGTGCCCCCAGTGCGAGGGAAGAGAACTAAATCTGACGTAACTTGCAAATGGCCGCTCAATCGCTATTGTTTAAGTAGAAACCAAAGAGAATACGGTGGTGGAAACTAGTGTTAGTTCCAATTACTCCCACTACTGCTATCAGCGCCAATATGGCGACTTTTAAACGTCATGTTTACGTTAGATTTAGTTCTCTTTCCGCATTGGGGCGCTGATTCCGCTTCAAATAGGCACAAAAAACAGCTGTCATTTCAAAGGGTAATAGGTCCAGCGTACTTATATAATGGACGTCAGTGGGATTCACTCTTGATTGATGATTGATTGAAAGAACATATTTTCGAATTTTAATAGCTTGGCTTTTTTCCATTACAGATTGACAACAACAAACGCAGCAATTTCACCATGGAGGAACACCTGAGCAAGGTGTGCCAGCTTGTGGCTTCCGACAGACGGGATCTGCGCCCCGAAGCGGAACGTGGCACCAGATGGGTGTCCACCGTACTGTCGTCTCTACCACGCAACGAGCTGATAGTGTCCACGAAATTCACTTCCACGCAGTTGACGCAAACAGGTAGAATTCACGAATACTGGAATACTCTGACAAAGGGTCAATTCAGACCGCGACGCGGAGCGTATATGCATTTCTAAAGTACTAAATTGACAGATTTCAATTGCGCGAGACGTCTTGCAAATCTGTCAAATCCATACTTGAAATTAAGAATTATGCATCTACGCGTCGCGTTGCGGTCTATATCGCCACTGGGTTGATTCAGACCGCAATGCGACGCGTAGATGTATTTTTAAAATATGGATTTGACAGATTGGCTAGACGTCTCACGCAATTGAAATCTGTCACATCCGTACTTTATGCCGCGTCGCGCCTCGCCTCGCCGAGTTGCGGTATGAATTGACCCTTGGGGACCTGTTCATACCAGTCCATTTGCAATCCAGTGCAAAGGACCTGACATGAACTGAGAAAGAAAATTGAGGAAAACTAAAAAAAAAAAAGTTTACACCAAATCATTAGCCAATAATTGTTTCTGACTTTTTTTTAGAGGAAATCTTGGATGTGCTTGAATGGAGGTCTTTACACGAACATGGTCAACTACAGCAGGCCCTGCGCAGGCTGCAAGACGTCCCGGGGTCAGAGCTGGTGAAGTTCCTTCACGATATACTCGACGCGCTCTTTTCAATTTTATCCCAGGTATACTTATATTGTAAATGCGAAAGTGGATCTGTCTGTCTGTTACCTCTTCACGCCCAAACCGCTGAACCGGTTTTACTGAAATAGGATAATTATTTTCATTTCGGAAAATGTAAGCTGTTTCCGCGCGATATACGAATTTTGACGCCACGGAGATTGCGAACGGAATTTTGTGATTACTTTCACATTTCTATTGCATGGGGATGTTTTTTGATCATCTAAGTTTTACCACTGTATCAAACTTGTAAAATTATAAAAAAATATGGTAGAATAGAAGTCAGCATGTAAGCTTAAAAACTAAGCATCCACTTCATTGGAAAGTGTAATAAATATTATTGAAGATGCAATGCGCTCCCCAAATTCGCAGCAAATTTTGTCTTTCATACGTCTGATTCCTAAGCAAAATTGAATAATATTGTAATTCTCTTTCACAGCTAGGGGAGAGAAGTGATTTCTCCGATAACAGTTACTCTGTGCTGGTTTTGGACCGCCTACTGAATATATTTTCACTTCTTGGGGAGCAGAAGTTTTCTCATTTCAAGCCTGTACTGCAAGCGTACATCGAAAACGACTTCCGTCTTCCGACAGCATACGAGTGAGTTTGTGAAGATAGTTAAACTAAAGTTTAAAGCATAATAAATCGTGTAATGCCTTCTTCAGAATTGAAGACATGAGTGGATGAAGTCCTAACATTTCACAACATAATAATAATTTTTACAAACCCTATAATTTACATACTTCATCATCTAGCTAATATATTATCTAGCTACACATAAAATTCACCTTTATTTCGAATCATTTTCCGCTTCTTAAGTCTCCATTTATGTATAAAAAACTATAGTTTTTAAATTGTAAGCTACTTTTATCCACTACATCAAGCCCCGTAGGAGCACCGGTGATCGCGACAACAATAGAATATCTAAGATACAATGGCATTTCCGAGATCGATTAATAAGAACATTGTTTCCTTTTTTTCTTTAAATTTAAATCTATCGCAAGTCGCAACATTTTATATCCCAACAAAACATGAAAATATGTAAAAGGAGCCAAGCAAAATATTGCATAGCTGTTCAATACTTCTGTCGTAAAAAGTTTTGAGATCACATTCAAGCCAAGCCTTCAACTTATTTTGTAATTTAAATCAACAATCAGTAAATGTATCAATAGATTTATTTTATAATTATTATAGTGGCTTGGCAATGAGCACTGGAAAAACAAAATATATAAAACTGCATATTTGGAGGAGCTCACACTTACACAGATGGCAAGCGTAAAGTGTTTTAGAATGTAACGACGCATGTGGCCGATGGTACCCAATAAATCTAATTATTTGCTGATTATTTCTCTAGTGCTCATTTCCAAGCCATTATAATAATTATAAAATAAATAAATCTATTGTTACATTTACTGATTGGTCTTTTCAGGTCACGTTATAACTTTTCTGTACTTAGCTTAGCACTCATTCTCTATCTCCTTTATATTTTTTCTTTGAAGCTTCGTTAGTTCTATAAGTGGACAACGTAACGTGAACAACGATTAACGTAAATACTTCTGAGTTCTGAGTCGATTATTATATTCATATATGTATAATTGACTCTTAGGCTTTAATTTTTAGCATTACCGTTGAATACATATCAGCACTAATGTAAGCGTCACGAAGTTCGTCGCAGGAAAAGAGCACATCTTATTTCATGTGATAATTTAGAACTCCCATATATTACATTTAAATTTAAATCAAATTATTATTTCTTTGTTAACGTTGATAATACTGATTTTTATTTACTTAATTAATACTATTTCATTAAGTACATAACTAACTTAAAGCCTTTTGTACGTAAAACAAATATGCAGTCGAAACTCATACTGTTCTTGCAAAGTTACAAACATAAAAATATTTTCTTTTATTTAATAAAGTATTATATTATTTTTCAGTTTTAAGGTTTCTCTGCCCAAAGGATGAGAATGGGACCCTATTATTAATGTCTTCGCTGTCTGTCCGTCGTCCATCCGTATGTCACCAGGCTGGATCTCGAGAACCCCAATAGCTAGCTAGTTGCAATTTTCACAAATTATGTATTTCTGGTGTCGTTATAAAAGCTAATAGTCCAAAACGTTAAAATAAAATAAATTATTTATAAAAGGCCTCATACAACAAACACGATTTTTTTCCCTTTTTTGCTCTATATCCATAATGGTAACAGTAAGGTTTTTGAAAATTTCAGAAAATACTTAACTGTATTTTAAATTTAATAGTTAATTATAAAAATTAAATTAAGTTATTATTTAAGGGGGCCACCATACAAATTTACGGTACGGAACCCTATGTACGCCATTTCGACTCGCACTTGGCCGGTTTCATAATTTTTCCTGTCATTATGAATAAAGACCTATCCGGGTACCAAATTTCACGGTTCTAAGTCTGCTAGAAGTACCTTAGAATTTTGATGATCTGTCAGTCAGTGAGTGACAAAATGTAGTAACTTTGACCATTTGCAGAGTAGATAGAATTATAGAGTATGCCGACTTAGAACTGATGTCGAAATTTTTAAATTTGACGTATTATGACGAAAATCGTCGCTAGGGTTGTTGACTTGTTACCTACGAATTTTAAACTATGACATATTCGCTGGTCGTGTTCCTCTTTGGTCGTATTGTTGTTTGTGTTTTGACACATGCGATTAAAATTGTCAGAATCCAGTTTTGAAATCTTTATTTTAAATATTTAAAAATAAATTATATCGGCCAGCGCGAGGCACATTCAGCGGGTCGATTCTGTATCGTACATTTGTGAGTTAACAACTGAGTTAGTAACGAAACCGAGGAGTGAGTAACGGAAAGTGCCACTTTTTGTATTCACTTACATACAAAAGTGAGACTTTCGGTTGCTCACTCCTCCGTTTCGTTACTAACTCAGTGGTTAACTCACAAATGTACGATACAGAATCGGCCCGCTGTTCATAATCCACTAGAAACCCGACGAATTTGACAGATATTGAAACCTGTCCGTTTCTTTGCAGTCGAACTACTGGTAGTTATGTCTATTGTGCCATCTGTAACTATTAAACTATTTATCGAAATTTCATGTGATTTGGAGGTTAAGCTAGTTTCAATATTTGCTCTTAGTGATCGAAACTGTAAACCCCTAGCTTTTTTAACATCGAAGTTAAAGGGGGTGTGAAATAGCCGCGAACCGCTTCGAGAAAAGTATGGTACCGCCGTGCCTTTGCTAAAAAGCTTGGCTAGGGCACTGCCGTGCCCCCAGATTTTAGTTCAATTTATCATCTTTATATTCAGTCCGTAATTTTGCTTACTTTATTTATCTTTTATTTTATTCATAATTTATTTATTTTCCAGAGTACTTCTCCCAGTTATGGAGTGGGAGATTGGATTTTCAGCAAAATTTTGTGAGGCCAGGCAACGCTTGCGGAAATGTTTCAAGCATTTTGAAAGTCTAATGCATATTGTAGTGCGATCACGTCTACTACACATAAAGCTGGAACCTCTAAAAGAAGAAACAGACATTATTCCACCCCTCAAGGTTAACCAATCTTATCTACTTTATTAACTAACTGCCGCACTCAAAGACGAACAAATTCAAAATATTCCGGTTTATTTCATAAAAAATGCTTCCTTCTAATATTTGACCTTATTTTTATGTCGTAGAATTTCCTAGAAGCTGTAATTTCTCTGATGGAGAAGACCGAACCTGTGAACTTGGTGTACCAAGGGGAAGCAGTCAAGTCTATTCCTACCGCACTTAAACACTTGGTGAAACTTGTGAGACCAGAGAAACTGAGGTACTTATTTAATTTTTTAAAATAAAATAAGGGGGCAAACGTGCAAACGGGTCACCTGGTGAAGAGCAACTACCGTCGTCCATGGATACTCGCAACATTAGAATTGCTGCAGGTGCGTTTCCGGAATTTTAAGAAGGAATAGGCTATTTTCTTGAAGCAAAATTTCTTGAAAAATTTTGAGCAAAATCGGTTCAGCGGTTTAGTCGTGAAATTGTAACAGACAGACAGACAGACACACTTTCGCATTTGTAATATTTGAGTGAATGTTCTGCCATCCATAGTTATTTTCCTATGACATAGATGTTTTGTTTTCAGTTGCTACATCGTATGGATATTCGACCGACTGCCTCTCAATAAAATACCATGCTATCGTCTGAAGGCTTACATGTACCTTTTGAATGGACCCCTAGGAAAGTCTGCCGCGGCCAGAAAAACGTTGATCCCCCATATAGCCCAAGCAACTTTGGGGCTCCTGGCAAAAGAAATTGAAGTGAGAATTGAATATTATAGCAAAAACTTACGTACCTCCATAGCTATAAATCTTTACTAGTCTGATAGTTTGTTGATGGTTTCATGTGGATTGTGGATGGTTATATGAATATTATATTAATCTGAATGTTACTATGATAAAAAAAGAAAAGATAGCTGATGTAAATAAGAACTTATTTGGTACTTAAGTGTACTTTAAATTACTTTAAGTAAAGAAAAATCCTACTTAAACGGACGTAATAACTATGACGTGAAATTTCAGATGAAGCTTTGCATCGAACTACTGGGAGAAATGATCAACTTGTTTGCTCGAAATGACATAGGACCAGTCGAAGAGGACATGTGCGATTTCGTTAGAGTGACGATAAAAGTTTTACCACTAGTAGCAACGAAGATGTTGGAACGTCGTCGAGATAATGATTATCCAAAAGAAGAGGACACTATATTGGTGAGTTGCACAATAACAATATTGCAATGAGTAATTATTACTCTATAGATTTTTTTAATTTATAAAAATACCCAGAAGTATAAGAAAGTTAAGATATGAACAAGATATAATTTGTTATAAATTTTTCGAAAAATATTGTTACTAACGTAAAATTTGAATGCTTTATTACCCTTTAAGTTTATAAATAATTCATATTGTGTTCATTTGCGTCCAATCGAAGAAGACTACAAATAATTGCAGCAAAATTAAAGAAATAGGGAAATGAACAAAAAATGCTCACTTAATAACCAATTAATATTTCAGAGACAACTGGTATGTACTATAATGGACCTATTGAAGAACATGAATGAAGAATATTATAAAGATACTCTTGTTCTACCGTCACAATTTGCCGGGACCACCGAAGCTGATCACTTGTCGAATTGCTTTCATCTTATGATGGAGCTGGTGGAACAGCATCTATTTCCTCCCCATTGGGCTGACATGCTACATATTCTACAATACGTTATCTTGCATACATTAAGGTATATTTCTTTATGTATTTGTCATCAAGTATTGTATTTAATAACTAGCTGTTGCCCGCAAATTCGTCCGCGTGAATGAATGTTATTTATAATAGAAATTTAGAAAATTTAATACCCATCTACGACTATTTTATTTGGATCTATATTACACACGAAATTTTAAAACAGTCCTCAGGACAGGGGAAAGGATCATGTGACGGAGATAGAGGATACAGAAGACGGGATTTATTGTAGGCATCGGACGGACGCCACGTCTATCCCTGCGGACGGAAGCCACGGAAGACGTGTAATATAATAGACTCTTGCGTCTCCGTCCTGCGCTGAAGTAGGAACACGGTCGGTAGTGGGTACAGCTCACTGCGGCCACTTACCATCTCTTCGGCCGTAGCAAGTCCTACATACCCCGGTGGTCCTTCCCCAACGCTGCCGGGAATGCGTAAAAGCATTTCCCGACCCCAAAAAAAATTGATATGATCTCAGGGTACCCGAGTCCCGAAGAACAATATGGTAAAACTGGTTTGGGACCCTCAACGAAATTAATCAGAAGAAAATAGAAGTATGAAGAATTATTGTAATTCCTCTTTCTATTCAAAGCGGAGACAGCAAAAAGTTGCAGTGACCGAATGTCAAATAACTTAGAGAGCACCACAAAAATAAACTATAATAATAATAATTGTGACTACTAAGCGATAGCTAAATTTTATTAACCCATCAAGTCCCATAAGAGCACCGGTAATCGCGACAACAATAGCTGCAAGGCTATTATGTCTCGTTTTTCCACGAGTTAGCGCTGTCCACGATATATCACCGCAGTATGATAGATTTACTCGCATGGCTCCCTCTGTGTTGTGGTCCAAGTTCTAACCTAACCTAACCTACTTTTGGACTTTCTGGATTGTGTTTGTATTGGTTTTGGCGGGGGGCTGCGCCCCCCGCGCCGCCCTTTTGTTTTGTAGCGGTCGCTGGTTGCTGCCGCAGCACTCGCACGCTCGCTGCGCTCGCACGACTCCCTCTGTGTTGTGGTCTAAGTTCTAACCTAACCTAACCTACTTTTGGACTTTGTTTTTGCGGGGGGCTGCCGCGCCCCCCGAGCCCCCCTTTTATTTTGTGACGGTCGCCAGCTGCTGCCGCAGCATGCTCGCTGTGCTTGCTCGGCTCCCTCTGTGTTGTGGTCTAAGTTCTAACCTAACCTTACCTACTTTTGGACTTTCTGGATTGTGTTTGTTTTTTTTTATTTGGCACAGATAAGAAGTAGACCACGATAAGGATCATAGGATATTTTAGTGGACTTATTTGTCTGAAATATCTAATTTACCCGGGCGAAGCCGCGCGGAACGTCTTATAAAGAATCAGGGTTCCGTTCAGCAACGGAACCTTCGGAAGCCCTGTACCCGGGGATATGCCTTGGTGCAAATCTTACTTTTTGGTGGCATGTTATGTTAATTTTACTAAAAAAAGTGAAAATTACTGTAATTTTTTTGCTGTAAGGGAGTTCCGTCGATACCTCTCGATCCCGAGAAAATCAATATCAAGTCACCGTTTTTGTAAACATGGTATCAAATTCGGGTTAACAATATATACAACAAAAAAAGAAGTATGAAAATCTGTCCACAAACAGCAAAGTAAACATTAACTCCTCCTTTTTTGGAAGTCAGTTAAAAAAAAGTATCTGAGATGTTTACCAGGGATGTAAGGTATCAACATGCCAAATTTCATTGAAATCGGTCCAGCGGATTCAGAGATAAGCCTGTACAAACAGACAAACAGACAGAGAAACAAAAATGTCAAAAACAGTTAAAATGTGTTCTACTACTCTTCTAACATACCCCTGACTCTTTTTTTCAAGTTTATTTTCAACTAGCTGACCCGACAGACGTTGTCCTGTCTTAACGATGATTATTTAATTCGAATTGGTATAATTAAGAAAACAATAGATTAAAATTGGTAACTCCATGCCAAATTCCATAAAAATAGATTAAATAGTTTAAGCGAAAATGATAAATTGTGCAGGAACCGTACATTTTCAGGGACAAAAAGTATCCTTATTCCTTTCCCGAGACTCAAAGTATCTCCATACCAAATTTCATCAAAATAGATTGAAAAGTTTAGGCAACAATCATAAAAGTTTGTTGTGCGGGAACCGTACATTTTCCGGAAAAAAAAGTATCCTTATTCCTTTCCCGAGACTCAAAGTATCTCCATACCAAATTTCATAAAAATAGACTGAATAGTTTACTGTTTAGGCGAAAAATCATTAAAGTTTATTGTGCGGGAACCGTACATTTTCCGGGACAAAAAGTATCCCTTGTCCTTTCCCAAGACTCAAAGTATTTCCATACCAAATTTCATCAAAATAGATTGAATAGTTTAGGCAAAAATCATAAAAGTTTATTGTGCGGGGACCGTACATTTTCCGGGACAAAAAGTATCCCTTGTCCTTTCCCGAGACTCAAAGTATCTCCGTACCGAATTTCATCAAAATAGATTAGGCGAAAATCATAAAAGTTTATTGTGCGGGAACCGTACATTTTCCGGGACAAAAAGTATCCCTTGTCCTTTCCCGAGACTCAAAGTATCTCCATACCAAATTTCATAAAAATCAATTGAATAGTTTACGCGCAAATCATAAAAGTATATTGTGCAGTAACCATACATTTTTCCCGGACCAAAAGTATCCCTTGTCCTTTCCCGAGACTCAAAGTATCTCCATACCAAAATTCATCAAAATCGATTGAATAGTTTACGCGCAAATCATAAAAGTTTATTGTGCGGGAACCGTACATTTTCCGGGACAAAAAGTATCCCTTGTCCTTTCCCGAGAATCAAAGTATCTCCATACCAAATTTCATCAAAATCGATAGAATAGTTTACGCGCAAATCATAAAAGTATATTGTGCAGTAACCGTACATTTTTCCGGGACCAAAAGTATTCCCTGTCCTTTCCCGAGACTCAAAGTATCTCCATACCAAAATTCATCAAAATCGACTGAATAGTTTACGTGCAAATCATAAAAGTATATTGTGCAGTAACCGTACATTTTTCCGGGACAAAATGTATTCTATGTGCTATTCCTGGTTCTAAGCTACCTCTCCACCAATTTTTAGCCAAATCGGTTCATCCGTTCTTGAGTTATAAGTGGCGTAACTAACACAACTTTCTTTTATACTCGTATATAATTATAGATGTACAAAAATTTTACCTCTACGATTTTATCTATACTTATAATTATAATAAAATCGTAGAGGTAAAATTTTTGTACATTGAAAATAAACTTGAAAAAAACGAGTCAGGGGCATATTAGAAGAGTAGTAGAACACATTTTAACTGTTTTTGAAATTTTTGTTTCTCTGTCTGTTTGTCTGTTTGTACAGGCTAATCTCTGAATCCGCTGGACCGATTTCAATGAAATTTGGCATGTTGATACCTTACATCCCTGGTCAACATCTAAAGATACTTTTTTTAACCGACTTCCAAAAAAGGAGGAGTTAATGTTTACTTTGCTGTTTGTAGTCAGAGTTTCAAAATTATTTTTTTGTTGTTTATATTGTTAACCCGAATTTGATACCATGTTTACAAAAACGGTGACTTGATATTGATTTTCTGGGGATCGAGAGGCATCGACAGAACTCCCTTACAACAAAAACATTGCAGTCATTTTCAATGCCACCTTTAACATGCCACCAAAAAGTAAGATTTGCACCAAGGCATATCCCAGGGTATAGGGCTTCCGAAGGTTCCGTTGCTGAACGGAATCCTGATTCCTTATAAGACGTTCCGCGCGGCTTCGCCCGGGTAAATTAGATATTTCAAACAAACTAGTCCACTAAAATAGCCTATGATCTTTATCGTGGTCTACTTCTTATCTGTGCCAAATAACAAAAAAAAAACAAACACAATCCAGAAAGTCCAACAGTAGTTTAGGTTAGAACTAAGACCACAACACAGAGGGAGCCGTGCGAGCGCAGCGAGCGTAATGTGGCAGCAACCAGCGACCATCAGAAAAGAAAAGGGGGCTCGGGGGGCGCAGCCCCCCACCAAAACAATAAAAACATAATCTAGAAAGTCCAAAAGTAGGTTAGGGTAGAACTTAGACCACAACATAGAGGGAGCCGTGCGAGTAAATCTGACGACGCATACTACGGTGATATATCGTGGACAGCGCTATAGGAACTCGTGGAAAAACGAGACACAATAGCCTTTCTATTGTTGTCGCGATCACCGGTGCTCTTATGGGGCTTGTTGGCTTAATAATTTAGCTATCGCTTAGTAGTCACAATTATTATTATTATGGTTTATTTATGTGGTTCTCTCTAAGTTATTTGACATTCGGTCACTGCAAAAATAAAATAAAATAAAATACGTTTATTTCAGGCTTTTCAACCAATATTAAGTTACTAAACAATAAACCTAAAAAAAAACTAAGTTAATAATAGTTAAAAAAAAAAAAAAGTTAGTTTAAGTACTTGCCACCTTCTGGCGCTCCGGACACATGCACATGTGTATGGATCCAGTGCCCCAGAAGGGGGCTGTCCAGCTTGACGCTGAGCACTTTCAGGATGCTGTTGGGGCTGCTCTGCGTGCCGAACATCAGCGATGCAATGCGACGTCGCGGTACGGTGTGAAAACCGTCTGTACGTGCGTGCGCAAACCAAACCAAACCGCAAAGCGGAGACAGCAAAAAGTTGCAGTGACCGTATTGAATAGTAGAGGAGTTACAATTATAATTCTTCATACTCTTTTTTTTCTGATTAATTTCGTTGAGGGTCCCAAACCAGTTTGACCATTATTGTTCTTCGGGTACCCTGAGATCATATCAATTTTTTTTTTGGGTCGGGAAATGCTTTTACGCATTCCCGGCAGCGTTGGGAAAGGACCACTGGAGTATGTGGGACTTGCTACGGCCGAAGAGCTGGTAAGTGGCCGCAGTGAGCTGTACCCACTAAAACCCGACCGTGTTCCTATTTTCGCACAGGACGGAGACACGAGAGTCTATTACACGTCTTCCGTGGCTTCCGTCCGCAGGGATAGATGCCTACAATAAATCCCGTCTTCTGTAATCTATCCTCTATCTCCGTCACATGATCCTTTCCCCTGTCCTGAGGGGACTGGTTTAAAATTTCGTGTGTAATATAGATCCAAATAAAATAGTCGTAGATGGGTGTTACATTTTATCTATGAGAATTCACCCGGACGAAGTTGCGGGCAACAGCTAGTTATAAGTATAGATTGTAATTGTATTGGCATCAGTAATAAAAGTCCAGTGCTATAACACAACATAAACACGGAGCCTTGTGTATTCTATATTACGAATAAGGTTCATTAACAAAAATGATGTGGGTTGGAAAAATTCTTTCCCAACACAGTATTGGCAAATAATTATTTTTCCAAATAATAATATTATAATATTAACCATTTTTAAGCGTTTTTGTGAGACTTAAAGGATTCCACAAACCTACGCGACCAAAGCGACTGCGAAGCGGTAGCGTCAACCGCGCGGCGGACGCTGCCCATGTAATCTTATGGCGCTGTGCACACCTGCACGACCGCGACGCGAAATGTTCGCGTCGGCAAGCGGAACGTGCGCGTCAAGTTGTCAGACGCGTGTTTTGAAGTGTACATAACTAGACTTCTTTTTGAAAAATTTTTTATATTATTTTCTACAACTCTTTAGTTTATGATTTTTTGATTTTTATACGTTTTGATAGATTGTGTCATGATATTAACGTTTGACGGTTCGCACCGTAGTCGCGCAGGTGTGCACGGCCAGTTTCGCGTTGCAGACGCTCCCGTATCGCCTACCGCGTCCCCTGTCACTGACGCTTAGGCTTGTTTTAAGCTTTAAGGTTTTGCTCATAATATAAAAGCTTCAAGAGATATAATACGAGTAAAACATCCAGATCCAAAGTTTGTTAGCATACATGTAACTAACATTTAATTTTTCAGTTTAATAATAATAAAACTCATCCAAAAGCTGAACATATTGAAGGATTCAGTAGATGACATTCAGGTGCTTATTAAGAAATGGTTTCAAACGGTCAGCGGTGTGGCCATTTCACCGACGTTACAGCTTGAAAATCTAAGATCATCTCGACGAAAACGAGTCCTCAAATTATTTGGAGATTTACGCATTAAAGCCGCTGCTTTGATGTCTGAAACATGGAATAATCTTGGTATTTTTTGTCATTTAGCTATTCATTAATGTTATTATGTTCTAAAATATTTACATGAGCTTCTATTTGCTTAGCTCTATTAAATAGTTAAAATTAATTTTAATATGGTTTTCATATTGATATTTTGATATCATTTAGAAATTCTAATTCTGTTTCAGGTACATATAAATGTGGTTTTATAGAAGACTTGGTTTCACCACTGCTACGCGTCAGTTTTTTACATAATGATGACGTTAGAAATATAATTATACCAATCATATTTGATATGATGGTGATCTTATTTGAAGAGACGTCCAAATCTGGTAACTGCTGATTTTATTGTTATTGACAGTAAATATACTGTTAAGTGTATAATTACTTTATAATGCATTAAGATACAAGAAAATACAAAATATTATGTTAAATTTTTAAAGAAGAGCTTTAACCGACATTATACTAATTGGCCAAAAATAATTAGTAATGTCTTTTATAGGGAAACCAAATCTCGAATTGATAAAAGAGGTGCTGATAAACGAAGTTGAAAAGCTAGTGATTTCTGGATACGGCGATGAAGATTGGGGTAAAAGTTTCATCAAAATCTGCGGAGGAATGTGCGCGAACGTTTCTCGCGATTTTATGCAGGCAGGCGGTATTTTGGTGGCAGCGGTGGGACGTCAATTGAATTCTCTTATAAAGTACCGAAGTGTGCCAGTCCATCAAAGAGTTCATCTAATATCGAATTTATTGAACTTCTATGAGGAGATCGGTCGTCCTGATATGTATCTGAGGTATGTTTAGAAATAACCGTAATATCCATACTTCATACTAATATTATAAATGCGAAAGAGTGTATGTCTGTCTATCTGTTACCTCTTCACGCTCAAAGCGCTGAACCAATTTGGCTGTTTGGTATGTAGATACTGTCCCGGGAAAGGAGATTTCAGATTTGATACTTTTTATCCGAAAAAATATACGGTTCCCGCGCGATAAACGAATTTTGGCGCAACGGAGTTGCAGGAATCATTTAGTAATATAAATATAAGCCTCCTAAAATTTTTTTATTGTTTACCTCAAATTACATTATTAGCACTTGGACGACCAACCAAAATATTATTAATATGGTGAGTGTGACAAATGCGCCAGCCGCCAACCCGTGCACCATGTATGTAGCTATTTTTCCATGTGTGTGTTTCCTTTCCACCCGGCAAGTGCACTATCTATATATGATGCAGTTGCCAGGTTGGCGCACTTTGCTACACTCACTATATTATCTTATAACAGGTACGTTCACCACCTTGGAGATTTACATCGTCAAGCCGGTAATTGGACGGAGGCTGGGCTGACCCAGCATTTGCACGCAAAACTTCTGGAGTGGAGTGAAATACCGTTGCCTCCAAGCCTTAGACATCCGTCACGAGAGTTCACGAATAACCATTTACAACTGAAGGTAGGGGAGTTAGCTTATTTTTTGATCATAAAGGTCAATTCAGACCGTAACGCGACGCGTTGATGCATTCAATTTTCAAATTTTGTATTAAATTGACAGATTTGTATAACGTCGCTGAGTTGGCGCCAATTTTGACATTACAAAACATAATATATTATATACAATAATTTAATGTAGCTTAAGTCCTTTTTAAGGTTCCGTAGTCAACAAGGAACCCTTATATATCTCCGAACAGTTACCCACCGTGGTATGATTCGGCTCTTAAGAAAGTCTTAAGAGAGAAACACAAATACCACCGTAAATTTAAACTCTATGGGAATCACAGTGACTACATTACATACTCTCTACTTAGGAGCAGAGCAAAATCGTTGGAACGCGCGTGCTATGATTCTTATATATGTAATATGGAAAACTCTATTGTTAGTAATCCCAAACTCTTCTGGAATTTTATTAAGGGCAACCGCAAAACCCCGTCTATGTTTCCTTCTACGATGCGCTACGAAGGGCAAGTTGCAAATGATGGCGAAAAAATTTGCAACTTGTTTGCAACTTACTTTCATGCAAACTTTCTGGATTCTTATACCACGCCTAGTGGTTTACATACTGAAGAGCACACTTTGCATCACAGTTCCATAGGGGACGTAAGGATAGATCATGACGATTTATGTAAGCTGCTAAAGTCGGTTAACTTACATAAAGGTGCTGGGCCGGACGATATTCCACCTCTACTAATTGTTGAGTGCGCCTCTAGTTTGGTTATTCCCCTTGCCATACTTTTTTCGAGATCATTAAAGGAAGGATATGTGCCAAGTATTTGGAAGATAGCTTTTATAACACCTGTTCATAAGGGAGGAGACAAGGGAAATATCCAGAACTACAGGCCGATATCAAAACTGTGTATTTTCGCTAAACTCTTTGAAAGTATTGTGCATAACCAAGTTTTTTCGGCTCTTAAAGGCTGGTTTATACAAGAGCAGCATGGGTTTCTAAAGGGGCGATCAACAACATCTAATCTTTTTCTAACTTACGACCATGTCAGCTCGGGCATGGACTCGGGTGTTCAGGTGGATTTGATATTCACCGACTTTAGCAAAGCCTTCGATCGTATTGATCATTGTATCCTGCTTAAAAAGTTAGCGTATGCGGGTATACATGGAAACCTTCTTCGATGGTTCTCATCGTATATTTGTAATAGGTCCCAAGCCGTTGCTATTAATGGGTTCATTTCTAGGTGGATATTCGTATCTTCTGGTGTTCCTCAAGGCTCCCTGCTAGGACCTTTACTTTCGCTATATTCGTCAATGATATTTCCTCCTGCTTTCGTTATTCTTATTTCTTTTTGTACGCCGATGACACAAAAATATTGAAAAATATAGCATCGCTTAATGACTGTCACCTTTTACAAGAGGACTTAAATAGATTTAGTGACTACTGTGTACTCAATAAGTTAGATCTTAATGTATCCAAATGCTTTGTCGTCAACTTTAGTCGTAAACTAAATTTAATTAAATATAATTATGAACTTCAGAACAAGGTCCTTGTAATCAAGAAATCCATAAAGAATCTTGGAGTTATTGTAGACTCAAAATTGATATTTGATGAGCACATCGATTATATTATTAATAAAGCCTCAAAAGCCCTGGGATTTGTCATAAGGTCGTGTAAAAATTTTCAATCTGTCAAGGTAGTAAAAATCCTATATTGTGCGTATGTTCGTAGTATTTTAGAGTATTGTTCAGAGTTATGGAACCCTGCTTACAACGTATATATTGATAGAATTGAGTCCATACAAAAACGTTTTCTCAGATTTATTCAGTTTAAATGCAACCATTTTCTAAATAATTATGATGCCAGGTGCAAAAAATTTCATTTTCTCCCCTTGTACCACCGGAGACATATAGCTGACCTAACTTATTTATGTAAAGTGCTAAATAATAAAATAGATTCCACTGATTTACTTAAAAGATTTAATATAAATATTCCCCGTAGAAATGCTCGTCATTTTATGCCCCTTTATATTCCACCTTACAATACATACTACCGTAAAAATTCTTTTATACTAAGGTCTAGTTCACACTTTAACAGATTTTTAATTGCCCATCCACTCGAAGACATGTTCTCCCTAAAATCAAACAAAATTAGAAAGCTTATGACTGAAAACTTTATATATTGAATTATGTTTAGGTATTAATTTATATAATTTTAGGTATTTATGTATAATTATTTACTATATTGAGTTCTGTTTGCTTTATTATGTAACAATTTTTAATCTCTCAACCATTTCTTGTTATATAAAATTTAATAAATTTGGTACTTAGTTTGCTTGAATAATAATTTACATTTTAAAATTTTTGGGTTACCTTACTTCATGTATTAAGACATATATGTGTCTCGTCAGGACTTTATGTTTGAAATGTTAATTTTAGCTTCAATTTGTTTTTCACCTGCGAAAACTTGTTATTGGCATATTGTTATTTAATTTGTCTCATTACCAATGTAATTATATGCTGTAAGTTTTCCGAATAAATAAATAAATAAATAGTTTCGGTCTGTCCGTCCGTCTGTCCGTCTGTCTGTCTGTCTGTCCGCGGTTTTATTTCTGTTTTGTGTTTGTTGTGTGTTTCCAAAAAAATATATTCTTATCTTATTATTTCTAGATGAGCTTATACGAAGATGCTGTGGACTTACTGGCTCAAGGTCACCAGGCGAAGCTAGCTGGTTCTCTTCTCCAGGAGCTAGTGCCGGTACACGAGCGGAGAGGTCACCATAGTCAGTTGGCTGACCTTCACGGGAGGCTGTGCACTGTGTACCGAAAGTCAGCTGAGCATCCTATGATCACGTCACCATATTTCAGGGTGCGCTACGTGGGTCTCGGCTTCCCGGATTACTTGAGGAACCCGCTGGTGAGAATATTTGTCGAAATACTCCTGTTACTTTGAATTTGTTTGTGAACGGTTTGTCTCTGTCATTAATCTTACGTATTGTCAGAGAAATTGACTCCTAATCAGATGGGAGAACCGTTGCGGTCTGATTTGACCCATAGGCAGTTCGAGAACCTAAGTAATTTGGTCGCGTTACGTCAAACCCAGCTATCAGATCACGACTAACATTGATTTGACATAACCCGACCAACTGGCGTGGGTCTCTTCAACTGCCTATGAGTCAATTTTCTGCAAATATTATCGTTATCATTGGTACACGCCTCCACCGGGAATCGAACCTGCACCCTCTCGAGTTCGAAACAGCGGTCTTCCCATAAGGCCACGGACGCTCTTTTGTCTTCTATAAAATTGATAATATCTAGGGCTTCGTATACCGCGGGAACGAGTTCGAGCAACTGCAAGGCTTCAAGGAGCGCATGCTGGAGGAGTGGCCTGATGCTGAGGTGATGCTGAAGTTGGACGAGCCGGGACAGGATGTCACAGAATCGGACGGACAGTGTATCCTTTTGATATTGAATAATCCATACTTACATACTATTAGTATTAACACACTTTCACATTTATAGTATTAACTATATAGGTGAAAGTGTGTCTGTATGTAACCTCTTCACGCCCAAATCATTGAATCGATTTTGCTATTTGGTATGGTCTATGGAGATATTATTTTCCCGTTAAGTTTTGAAACAAAGGAGTTCCGGACGTCATCTAGTCACAAATTAATTTTAAAAATTTGCTATGAATCATGTAGTAGAATTCAACCGCGTAAAGAGGAAGCTGCAAAGATTACTCCCTCTCTTTCTACCTATAGAAAGGATCTCTAGATCCTTTTGATGATGTTTTGAAAATTAACCTTACAAATTTACCAGATCTGCAAATAAACGCCGTGACAGCGGTGATGTCTGAAAAATGGAATCATCTATTCGACTGCAAAGCTGACGAAGATGTTATTCGTTATTATGAACATAACGATGTTAACACTTTCCAGTTTGATAGACCGTTCCACCGTAGTGGTAAGTAAAATTGCTAAGTAGCTAGTGATAATAAAGAGGAAATTTAATAACACATCGTAAGCAGCTAGCTAAATTAATTTTAAGGCACGCATAGACCACTTGAAAGAACTCTAAGGGCCTTATCACACTGGCGATTAACGAGCGATTTGAAAGCGACGCGACTGCGCAACGCACACGTCGCGGCGTGGCGTGGACGCCATTTTGTACACTCGTCTAGAGAATTCCCTAGACGAGTGGATGCCATTTTGTACACTCGTCTAGGGAATTCCCTAGACGAGTGTACAAAATGGCGTCCATGCCACGCCGCGACGACGTTGCGCTGTCGCGGCGTGCACGTCGCGGAATCGCGGCGAGTGCGTTGCGCAGTCGCGTCGCTTTCAAATCCCAAGACAAATCCAAAAATCCAGCGCCAATAAATTAATTGTTTTTTCCAATATTTTTATAGTTTTTCATAATGCTTAGAAATACATTGCTGTATCGATGAGATGAAGGCTCTAGAAAAAAAAAACAGTTTGTAACATACTTTTCTTGCAGATGACTCTCTTGTCTGTAACACCGACGAGAACAAATTGCCATGTGAATTCGCTACAAGGTGGTTGGAGAGGACTCGAATCACTATTTCTGGAAGATTTCCAGGTAATATCGTAATATTATTTAATGTGTACTATATTTGGCCAATTATATACCATTATATGACTACTTTCATAGCCAATGGCTGTGTAAAAAGCATGCTCATAGCGTTTGTTTAGTAAATTTGTGCTAATTGGTTTTTTGCAATAGACGGTTAAAATGATGACTTTCTTTTATTAATAATTGTAATAAAAGAGTTTTGTCAGGGTCGACAAGAGGTGTTACGAGTACGATGCATTTTTAAAATGAGCCATTCAAAGGAATAGGCAGCCCAACCACGGGCAGCAGGTGTAACAATTCAAAGTATATATATATATATATATATAATATATATATTATTGTGAAGTGTATTCTTGTGAAGTGAACAAAATTCAGATTTGAATGTCTCAAATGTATCCCAGTTCAGCGAAGCGCCACCTTTGAAGAACCGAACTTTAGGGTCAATTCAGACTGCAACGCGACGCGTAGATGCATTTCTAAATTTGTATGGATTTGACAGATTTGCAAGACGTCTCACGTTCACGAAATCTGTCAATTCAGTACAAATTTAGAAATGCACCTACGCGTCGCATTGCGGTCTGAATTGGTCGGTATGTAAAATATTACAAACCACGACGTTCCAGGTATACTTCGATGCTTCCCCGTTGTGTATCCCGAAACTTTTTTCGTGTCTCCGCTGGAGCATGCTGTCGAAGCGATGGAGACCAGTAACAAGGAGCTGAAGCGAGCTATAACAGACGACAAAGACAAAGAAACTATGGTCAAGCATCTCACTTTGAGGCTAAATGGTAAGATAGAAGAAGCTATGAACGCACTGACTAGTTATGTAGTATGTAAGTATTTAGGATATAGTTGGTTAAAAATCATCAATTAATTCATGAAACCCCAAGCGGCCACATCCGGCCGCGATAACAATGAAAAAGCTATTGTGTCTCGTTTTGCCACGACTGATGGGTAACAATGGTGCCACTGTCAGTAGAAGCTATACACCCACTTAAAGTTATAAAGTTGTTAAAGAGTACGATCTCTAAGATATTATTATAGTCCGTTAAAAACAACAATTAATAATGATGGTGCTGTAGAAACCAACTAAGAAAAGGCTCTCTTTGCTCAGGCACATATTTAAGCTTGTTGAAACAATAGTTCCCTATAAGTCCATTAAAAGGGACAACTGGAAGGAATATTGAAGAATTGTGAGATCTTAACCTGCCACTCCGTTGCACCGAAACCACGCAATAACCGTACATTTTTCTGGAATAGTAAGGATCTACCGGGAAAGTATCCTACGTCCTTTATTCTCGGGACTCAAAGTATAATGGTTTATGGATGATACGAATTCTTACTTTGTATGTTTGTAACAAAGAACTCTTTCTTCACAAGGCATCCTCGACGCGAGAGTGCAGGGTGGTTTGGAGAACTACGAGCGGACTTTCTTCACGGACAAGTATCTGGCATACCATCCCGATCATGCGCCACTACTCCAACGTCTGAGAGACCGAATCGCGGAGCAAGTGCCGCTTTTGGAACAAGGTAATTGGGAATATTACGCAAAGGTTGGAGCAGAAGATCCTACTCCTCCTATCTTCTTCTGATTAATTTCGTTGCGGGTCCCAAGACAGTTTTAGCATGTCCCTCGGGCTCCCTGAGATCATATCAAAGGGTTTTCGTGGTTGGATACCGCTGTCGATCCTGGCGACACAGGAGATACAGCGGTGGGAATGTGTGGTGGATCAAAGCCCGTTTTAAAAAAAGGGTTAGAGCAGAGGGCGCTACGAGCACATACAGGAAATAATCCGACCAAATTCCGACATGTTGTATGTACGTCTTATCAGAATATTGACTGAAACGTTGTCAATTTTTTTAACTATTTTTCCCAAATTATTTTACAAATAATATAGGATGAGAGTGGAAAGAATGGTGTTCTTCAGGTTCTTATGCTATGCCTATTAAATGTTTTTTTTTGCCACAGGTCTGCAAATACTTGAAGTTCACGACAGTAGGAACGCAGATCTTCATTCCCATCTCGTGCAAAGATATCTCACAGTGTACAGTCCATACGGTGCGACGTATTTTGACGAGGTGAATATAATCTTATACATACTTATACACTTCTACATATACATAAAACTCAAAGGTCTAAAACTGACGTGGTGATCTATCAACGCACAGCCCAAACCACTGGACGGATCGGGCTGAAATTTGGCATGCAGTTAGGTGTTATGACGTAAGCATACGCTAAAAAGGATTTTGATCAACTCTACCCCCAAGGGGTTAAAATAGGGAATGAAATTTGTATAAATACGCCTTCTTAACGCGAGCGAAGCTGCGGGCAAAAGCTCGTATATTATAAATGGAAAGTGTGTCTGTCTGTTACTGTTTACTTTCAGTAAAATCGACGCTGAACCGATTTTGCTGAAATTTGGTGTGGAGATACTTTGAGTCCCAAAAAGGGACCATACGTGTAGGATACTTTTATCCCGAACTAAAGTACGGTTACCGTGCGATAAACGAATCTTGGCACAATGGCCTAAATTACACGGTCAATATTATCGCGATTCTAGTATCACGGGATTCACAAATTGTACTGCGATACTGCGATTCGGTCTATTACACCATCAATAATATTATCACGGAATCGTGATAATATTGATGCGTGTAATCTATGCCAATGGAGTTGCAGGCGTCATCTAGTTATACAGGGTGTAACAAAAGTAATTGATTATACTTTAGGGTGTTCATGGGTATGTATAGAGTTTGTTGTAAAAGTAGTAGCGTGGAAAAATAACTTTTTTTTAAACTTTTGTATGGGATAATTCCTGACTCTCGGGCGCTTGCCCATACAAAACACAAAAAATAGCTCTTTCGGCACTGCTAGTTTTACAGTTAACTTTGCATATGGGACACACACACACCCTTAAAGTATTATCTCTATGTTTCGTTACTCCCTGAATAAAATTCTTAAATAACCTTTTAGGGTCAATTCAATTGACAAACTTCAATTGCGTGGGACGTCTTGAAAGTCTGTCAATTCCATACAAAATATATGAATCTACGCGTCGCGTTTCGGTCTGATTCAACCCTTATTTACTGTGTAGAAAACGCAGCTGAGTAGCAGTCAGTTGGTTGTCGTCCGCCAGAGGTCCTCGAAGTCCGACTCCAGAAGCAACAACCGCAATTCAGATGTGTCGTCAGGAAACGAGTAAGACGTTACGCAAAACTTCAACACGATTGGGCTGGCTTTACATGAACTTATAACGAATTGACACAAGCGATCGATTATAATTATGATGTTGATGTTCAACACGTCTAGTATGCCAATTCCATGTTTGTTACACCCGGTTAATAATAATACTTGCATTACAGAATAATAATGTAAGCCCAACCACATCGCTCTGTTGCGGTGTATTGCCGCAGCGGCACCGCCTACATTTTACATACACATATTCTAAAGTATATAATATTATGCCACATTGCGTTGCATCATCGCAGTTAGTGGTGGTTAATATAACGTATAGCTGAAAAAACTAGCGCGCTATTTCTTCGCAACGTATAGCGCGCGCTATAAAACTATGCATAAGACGCTACGTTATAACGTATCGCGGGGTCACCAACCTAGCGCGGCGCCGCCCGCGCTGCCGATCGCGCGCGATATTCGTCCGATCGTTGTCGTTTCGTTTCGTTGCCAAATCGGGTGAATTCGGCTGTCATATTTTTTCAGGCCTGTCCCTCTCGGCTACGTATATTGTTATAACATAACGAAAGAATTTCAATAACGTCGGTAACTTTACAACGCGTCGAGAATCGAGATTTCATTCGTTATAAGTTATAACGCAGCGTCAAAACTAGCGCGCTTGAAAGAAACGAGATTTCAATTCGTTATAACGTAGCGTCAAAACTAGCGCGCTTGAAAGAAACGAGATTTCAATTCGTTATAACGTAGCGTCAAAACTAGCGCGCTTGAAAGAAACGAGATTTCAATTCGTTATAACGTAGCGTCAAAACTAGCGCGCTTGAAAGAAACGAGATTTCAATTCGTTATAACGTAGCGTCAAAACTAGCGCGCTTGAAAGAAACGAGATTTTAATCGTTATAACGTAGCGTCAAAACTAGCGCGCTTTGAAAAATGTAGCTTAATCCATCTAGCGTGTTATGAAAATATAGCCGTTAGGAACACCACTAATCGCAGTGATAGTACCGGTAATTTCTTACACACATCAAAGATAAATTTGTTTTGACGCAACGGCAGATAGATGAACTGAGAGAATGAATAACGCGCTGCGCAGCTGTCACTGTCTTGTTGTATTAACGTGCGTCGCCACAACGCGAACGTAGATGTGATATACAGAATAGAATAGAATAGAATAGAATTTCTTGCATAAAATGTGGTACAAAAGGTCTTACAATTTTACTGAAATGGTTCGAACATAGTGCAAAATAATTTTAAATACATCATAATAATTATTATTATAAGAGTTCTAAGGTAAATAATAATTAATAACTCATTAAATTAAACACAATCATAACATTAATAAAATCCATTAAATTATTGAGAATTAGTTAAATTTAAAAGTCACAGGCATTAACCACGAAGTAAATTAAAAAGAATAAACAAACTATGTCAAATTGAGAAAAAAAAAAGAACTGTCATCATCAGTTATGTCACATGTGTCACTGTCATACAAAGTTTGTAAAATGTAAACTTAATGCACAGACTAGGTACTAAGGGTACAAATTACAATGCGATATATTTTGTAGTCCAAGCCGTTGTATCACCGCGCGTTGATACTTTCATATTGCAGTTACACATAATTATAATATTATTCTTTTTTTTTTCAGGTCCATAGTGTCAAAGATGACTACAGTAACTAAGCGAAATTTCAATAAAATGTCTTGGTTAAGGTAATATCTTATCTTTACTTCACTATAAAATTGTTTTGCAGTAGGCAATCTGTCTTTTGTTATCCATAATTGTTGTGGCCCTGATATAAACTAAGGGTCAATTCAGACCGCAACGCGACACGTAGGTGCATTTCTTAATTAGTATGGATTTGACAGAACCGCAAGACGAGTCACGCAATTGCAATCTGTCCAATGACCAATCCATACAAATTTAGGTCGCGTCGCGCCTCGCCACGCCTCGTCGCGTTGCGGTCTGAATCAACCCTAAATAAAATGAAATTGTCAAGTAGCTTGACGTTTTAACTTTAGGATTGGACCTCATGTGGCAGCACGGAAACGCCTTTTTCCGTCGCCCTTTCTCTTTCTGTCGCTTAGAACTGCCATTTGCTAGACCGAGACAGAAAGCATAATGCGATAGCACGTGGCGGAATCCTCAAGGCGATCGGCATCACGGACAAAAGGTAATGGTCGGCTGCAGGGAGACTCCCAAACGCTGAAGCGCGCGATAGAATGCTAACGCATCCTTTCACCCGCGCCGATCACTTGCTATCTTTTTGTCTGCGGAATGCAACAGCACGCGTTCGCATGCGGCAGCACACTGCAGCACGTGGTAGCACAGGCGGAACAAATGCGATTCCGTGCTACCAGATGAGGTCCAACCCTTATCTCGCCATTGTGAATTGTTTCGTAACGTTTTGAAACGATTTCCAAAAAAGAAGGAGATCCTAGGGGCTGAACATAAGGGTATTTTTTCTGCATCTCTTTTCTGTGTGAACTACTATGCTTTACCAAAGACTTCTATTGTTTTTGTGCTTTACGCGTTTGAAAGAGAATTTAAGGCAATTATTATTGATGCGGATGTATTACGCTTTACAAGTATAGTGATGATTTAAGCAGACTATTGTTTTTCAGGAATACCTCGACTCAGACAAGCTCTCAGCGAAGACGAAATAAAGTAAGCTACTTATTTTTAGCGTCTGGTGGGACCAATCGCTTGATGAAAAAATGTTAAAAATTCATATCTAGTCACTGGGCCCACTGGGCCCAAGAACCTTGGAAAACAAGTACTCTCAGGGGAAGTTTCATAAAATGTGTTCAGTAGTACATTTTGTGTGAAAGAGGTGCACATTTTTGTCATTCATGGATCGTCTCAAATTCAATTCAATTCAATTCAAATATTCTTTATTGTGCACACAATACAGAGAGAATACAAACAAATATAAAAACAAAATTAATACATAGGTGTCACAATGGCGGCCTTATTACTAGGTAGCAATCTCTTCCAGGCAACCAGGAGCAAAGGTGAAATTGCAGAAGAGATAAGCGTGCGTGTGCAAAGAAAAGAATACAAAATATCTATTGCTAAGATTACCTATATCAATTAATATACAAATATACATAATATATACAATAATACTATACATAAATACTAAAAATATCATAAAATAATACTATATTTATATTATAAATAAGGAATAACGACGTAGAACAACACGGACATTCCAATAATTTAAAGTGTACTTAACTCAAAACATACTCATGAATCATTATTTGAAATATTTAAGTAGTGCAGGTTGACCAGATTCAAACTGTAACATATGTCTCAAATAGTGTAATTAAAACAATTTTTAAAAGATCCAATTTTTAATAAGTAATCATCAGTGTAACAACTATTTTATTTTATTTTATTTCAGTCAAAAGATAGCAAGCGTCAATCGCGTCTGAGCATACAATACGAAAGGGATTCGATGTGTAAGTATGAATTCTGTATTAATTTTTATTTAAAACATAAAACCCAAAAAGTATAAATATAATCACCAGTTTTGTGAAAAAAAAAAATACTTGTGTATTAGCATTTAGCACCTCAGAACAGTATAAGGTTAGTTGGCAACTTGTAAAAAATGTGTCAGAAAGCAAATTAAGTGCCTGTTTCACCACTTCCTGATAAAGTGCCTATCTAACATATTCTCCATACTGTCCAGTTAAGTGGTGGATAGGCTATCCGGCAATTATCAGGAAGTGGTGAAACAGGCCCTAATTGTTTTAAAATTTTGCATTAACAACCTAACCTAACCCAGAATGAATGAGTAAATTAATCTGATTCTTAAATTCCAGCGGCCATGTCAGACATAGACGACATGTTGGCTGATGCGGACGCGTTGATGTGTCGCCGCTGCAGCCTGAAAACCGCAGCGTTGCGGACCGCGCGCCGGCACTCAAGGAACCTGTCATCGGACTGTCTGCTAGATGACGTTTAGGAATAGAAGGAAGAAGAATAGTACTATATCATTTTGTATTTTTTTCTGTACAAGAATAACGAGAATTATAATATAAATATAAAAATAGATATTTGATAACATGTTTCTGCTGCGGATGCGTTGTGTCGCCGATGCAGCCTCAAAACCTGTCATCGGACGTCTGTCTGCTAGGTCCGCCATTTTTATATACTTAATATACAGTTTAATATTAATTACTCACACTTTAATAAATCGAACCAAAGACTAACAGTGATTTAATTTAAAGTCATCGAAGCTCAAAATACCTATATACTTACCTAGATAAATATCAACAGACAACAAAGATCATACAGTCCACAATAACCTTATGCTTCTGAAGTGATCGATTTTCAAAAACACCATAAAGTAGGCACAGGTATATAATATTATGTATTTTATGAAATCTATCAGGATATTTTAGGACAGTAAATGAAAGAATAATAGCTTAATAATAATTATAATATAATGTAATTGATGATCGAGTGTTACGTATAGCACGAAAACCTGCCAAGGTTTTAGAAGTATTGTGGATCAGGCTGTTGATGAAGATGATTACGATCGTTGAACTTTGAAACTTTAAACTTGGCGGCAACAGATATACACAATCTGTGAAAATTTCAGAGGTCTAGCTATAGCGGTTTTTGAGATACAACCTGGCGACATACAGACAGACGGACAGACAACGAAGTCTTACTTCTTAGTAATAGGTCCCGTTTTTACCCTTTGGGAAATGGGTACGGTATACGGAACCCTAAACTCCATAACAGCTAGTATTATGAATATAATATGTAATATAATATTGCCTTAGATATTGCCCAATAATATTATGTTGCATACAGCATTTAATATTATATTAATACGAACTTTTACTCGCGGCTCTGCTCGCGTTAAAAAGTATTATTATATACAAACTTTCATCCACTATTTTAACCCCTTGGGTTTGGAATGTATCAAAACCCTTTCTTATCGGATGCCTACGTCGTAACATCTACCTGCATGCCAAATTTCAGCTCGATCCGTCCAGTGGTTTGGGCTGTGCGTTGATAGATCACTATGTCAATCAGTCACCTTTGAGTTTTATATATGTCGTAGGATGATTTGATAAATCGAATTATCGTGAAAATTCTAGGGATTCGCGATGGCCAGTAAGTAAAAATCAAGCCAATCAGCGTTAAGAATGTGCAATCTTACTAAGGCAACTCGTGTTTTCGCGAAAACACTACCTTTTGTCAAATTTGAAAAATGTAATCACCATTGTCTAATTATCCGTGTTTTCGCGATGTTCCTAGGATTTTCGCGATAATTCGATTTATCACATAATCCTACGACATATATATTATATAGATGATGGGGCGAATGCTTAGAACAAACATCCGTTTAAAAAATTTTTGATTCACTCAGTTAAAAATTGGTTGCCTTTACAATTACCTACTTTAAGTACCTATCATTGAGGTCCGTGCCAATGATAGCGCGAGGCAGCACGCGATTAGCGACATCTATGTTCCTCAAAGAATAACTAAGTGATAAAAAAAGGAGAATTAAAAATTATACTTATTATTAATAATATAAAGTCGATTAGATCATTGAGCAGCTTCATCCTATTTGACGCGCTTTTATTAGTTTGGGCTATATTACTTATATTGTATGGATGTACTTAACGAAATCTTTGAGAGCGATGTTTAGGTACCTAATTAGTCAAATGTAGGGAATGCAATCTCGTTCTCGCGAGATCTCGGCCTTATTTAGCGAGATTGATCTCGGACGAAAAAAAGGCGAGATCTCGCGAGTTTAACGAGATTGCACTTGAGCATAAAGACGTCTTATTCGAAGCGCGGACTGACACGGACATAGTGGCCAAATACTAAAACCATGAACGTAGAAAAAAAGGCGGACGGAGTCTTGTCATAATATACAAAACTGTGTCTTCACCTTTCTTCAGAGTCGGCCACGCACACGTTCTGACGCCTGTCAAATGGTATGGACTAGCGCAAGAATGTGTGCGCGCGGACCGTGTACATACAGCCAGCTGGCCTGAACGACACAGTTTTGTGTATGGTGGGACTCCCTCCTCCTTTTTTATACGTCCATGACTAAAACATATTGTTTTAGTCATGGACGTATAAAAAAGGTTAAAAACGTATAAAAATTAATGTTTAATTAAAAATTAAATAACAAGAAACAGGTTTTTTTGCATTTTTGCTCAACATCAATAATGGCAACAGGTACTCGTAGGCACTTATTTAATCCTTAATTATATGTGTACTTTAATAATTAATAATAAAATTAAAATAAAATAAATATTTAAGGGGTTAAAAATGACACGGAACCCTTTGTGCGCGAGTCCGACTCGCACTTGGCCGATTTTTTGCGTTTTAAACAAGGAAAGGATGAAGTATTGTGTTTTACAATGCCAAAGTTACTAAGACAGACGTTCTGATAATATAAATAGTATCACATTTAATTTGTAAATAATCTCTCAATACAAATCAATACAATACCGCGAGATCTCGAAATTGACGAGATCTCGCGGTATTGTATTCATAAACTCGCGGGATCTCGCTTGAGCCCCAATCTTGCGTGATTTGCATTCCCTAGTCAAATGTCGAAACTTTGGAAACGTAGCGCAATCAAGAGCCAAGTAATCAATATATTGTTAAAGTAAAAAAATGTATATAAGTACTTATTTCGATTTGAGTGTTTTACTGTTTTATTTCGCGCGCTGACTACGGTCTATTTTATGTAAATTACCTAGTCCGAGCTCTCGTCCATACTTTAGCCTAGCAACGCCACCTAGTTTCATCTCAAGAAAGCACAGAGATCATAGTTTCACATCGTAGCTTCTGTGACATGCGGTAGATGGCGCATATTAACCCATCAAGCCATAGCAAAGTGCACCGTGTCGGTGATCGCGACAACAATAATATTATTATTACTATGAATAATAAAAAACTACGGAAGAGTAACTCCGTCAAAAAACATGCTCCAAAATACTTGTCAAAAAAGTGTACCTCAGGTTTTATTATTCGTAGTATTATTATTATAGTACTAGCTATTGCCCGCAACTTCGTCCGCGTGAATGAATTTTATTAGGCACTGATTTAAAGGGGCAGTTGTAAATAGCAGTTTTGGTAAGTTAAAAATTATAAATGGCACGTTCAATAATTACTTTAGCAGTTAAAACTAAGCAGTAAATTAAACAAAAATGAGTAGTAAAAAATAATGAAATGGATAATTGAAAACATTATTGAACAGTAAAATAATTAAATGAGCAGTAAAAATTAATGAATGAGCGGTTACGTGTGGGCAGTAACAAATCGGAATTTGTTAGTAAGAAATCTCATTCTAAACAGTTCTCCGCGCTAAAGTAAAAAACCGTGTTGGATATGTTTTAAAGGCCCCCGAGACGGTCAAACGGTTTGATTCAAACACGTAAATTTTGGTTCGACTCAAACCATTTTGATCGTTTACAAAGCTAGCTTGAACGGTTTTTCAAACATTTACGTGTTTGAAGCTCGATATGGCGGCGCACTGAAAATGCGCAATGCCGTTTGACAACCGTTCAAACCGACATCAAACGGTTTCATCAAACACGTAATATTTGTATCAAACCGTTTGACCGTCTCGGGGGCCGTTTAGATTGCTTGCAAAAAATGGAATGGGCGTAAGCGACAAAATGGTTTTTATCGCGTAATTCAAAAACCATAAATATATTTCATATAAGCTATGTGCAAATTAGAGTGTATGCTTGAACCAATTTATGTACAAATTTTGGAAGCTTAAATCACTCTCCTCTGTTGGCAAAATAGGAATCCATTTTTTACAGAGGTCTTTTTGATTAATTATTCTGTGTTATAAAAGTTGACCAATCGTGACGTCGTACGATGTAGTGTCGCGACGCGCGTCGTAGATTCCCACGACATGACGTCGTGCGACGTCGTACGACGTCGTGTCGTGTTTTTGTGTCCCGACCCTAACACGACATCGTACGACGTCGTAAGATGTCGTGTCGTGTTTTTGTGTCCCGGTCCTAACACGACATCGTACGACGTCGCGTCGTAGAAACTCACGTAGAAATTCAACGATGAGTTTCTACGACGCGACGTCGTACGATGTCGTGTCGTGGTTATTTACGACGCGCGTCGTAGATTCCCACGACACGACGTCGTACGACGTCGTGTCGTATTTTTGTGTCCCGGCCCTAAAACGGCCCTAAGGGTCTAAACACACTAGGCTGAATTACGCCGATGTAAATTCCGCCGCGTTTACGCCGAATTTCCGTGGAGCCGAGTCGAGCGTAAAGTTCGGCAGCGATTCGGCGGTAATGTAGCAACTAGCAACACACTATACGCGACGGAATTATCAAAACCGATCATAGCAAATCCAAACTTATCTCCAAAGCGTTAACGCACACATTACATCTGATAATTTTAAATACTCACTTACGCGCGCGTTCGGCAACGGAAAATACACCGCGAAATTTCGGTTCATCGCGTAATTTATAGTGTGTCGCATCAGACGTAAGCGGCTGAACGTAATTTCGGCCACGTAAATTACGCCGGCGTAATTCAGCCTAGTATGTTTAGACTCTGTGTTGTGGTCTAAGACAATCTTGAGATACAGCCTGGAGATAGACAGACGGACGGACGGATGGACGGACAGACGGTACTTGGTAATGAAAAATTAAATTGTTACTTTTAGTACCTACTAACTGTAGCAGCTAAAATTAACTTATTGTATAATAAGAGCAGGTTCTTATAGTAATAATAGAAGCTTTTATTCGTAATTCGAAACATACTTAGGTTACAGAACCGCTCATTCCATCTTTTTTACTGACCATTCCATCATTTTTACTGCTCGTTCAGTAATTGAACTGATCGATTATTTTTAGAATTGACATTGTATGAGAAAATAACCGTCCAATTGATATTTTATTACTGTCCATGTTTTACTGTCGCAATAATTAATCAACCGCCATTAATTTAAATAACTGCTCAATAATTTTTTCAACTGATCATAATAACATTTCGAATATTTAAATAACAGCTCAAAAAATTAGTTCCCATTTTATTCTAATAGAAATTTAGAAAATTTACCACCTATCTACGACAATTTATTTGGATCTATATTACACACCAAATTTTAAAACAGTCCCCTCAGGACAGGGGAAAGGATCATGTGACGGAGATAGAGTAGAGGATAGATTACAGAAGACGGGATTTATTGTAGGCATCTATCCCTGCGGACGGAAGCCACGGATGACGTGTAATAGACTCTCGCGTCTCCATCTTGCGCGGAAGTAGGAACACGGTCGGGTTTTAGTGGGTACAGCTCACTGCGGCCACTTAACATCTCTTCGGCCGTGGCAAGTCCCATATACCCCAGTGGTCCTTCCCCAACGCTGCCGGAAATGCGTAAAAGCATTTCCCGACCCAATAAAAAAAAAATATGATCTCAGGGTACCCGAAGAACAATATGGTCAAACTGGTTTGGGACCCTCAACGAAATTAATCAGAAGAAAAAAGATGTATGAAGAATTATTGTAATTCCTCTTTCTATTCAAAGCGGAGACAGCAAAAAGTTGCAGTGACCGAATGTCAAATAACTTAGAGAGCACCACCAAAATAAACTATAATAATAATAATTGTGACTGCAAAGCGATAGCTAAATTGTTAACCCATCAAGCCCCATAAGAGCACCGGTGATCGCAACAACAGTAGAAAGGCTATAATGTGTCTCGTTTTTCCACGAGTTTATATAGCGCTGTCCACGATATATCACCGTAGTATGCGTCGTCAGATTTACTCGCATGGCTCCCTCTGTGTTGTGGTCTAAGTTCTAACCTAACCTACTTTTGGACTTTCTGGATTGTGTTTGTTTTTGTTTTGGCGGGGGGCTGAGCCCCCCGAGCCCCCCTTTTCTTTTGTGACGGTCGCTGGTTGCTGCCGCAGCAAGCTCGCACGGCTCCCTCTGTGTTATGGTGTAAGTTCTAACCTAACCTAACCTACTTTTGGACTTTCTGGATTGTGTTTGTATTTGTTTTGGCGGGGGGCTGCGCCCCCCAAGCCCCCCTTTTCTTTTATGACGGTCGCTGGTTTCTGCCGCAGCACGCTCGCTCAGCTCCCTCTGTGTTGTGGTCTAAGTTCTAACCTTACCTACTTTTGGACTTTCTGCATTGTATTTGTTTTGGCGGGGGCCCCGAGCCCCCCTTTTGTTTTATGACGGTCGCCGGCTGCTGCCGCAGCAAGATCGCTGCGCTCGCTCGTCGTCTAAGTTCTAACCTAACCTACTTTTGGACTTTCTGGATTGTGTTTAGTTTTTTTATTTGGCACAGATAAGAAGTAGACCACGAGAAGGATCATAGGCTATTTTAGTGGACTAATTTGTCTGACATATCTAATTTATCCGGGCGAAGCCGCACGGAACGTCATATAAGGAATCAGGGTTCCGTTCAGCAACGGAACCTTCGGATGCCCTATACCCTGGGATATGCCTTGGTGCAAATATTACTTTTTGGTGGCATGTTATGTTAATTTTACTTAAAAAAGTGAAAATTACTGTAAGTAATGTTTTTGTTGTAAGGGAGTTCCGTCTATACCTCTCGATCCCGAGAAAATCAATATTAAGTCACCGTTTTTGTAAACATGGTATCAAATTCGGGTTAACAATATATACAACAAAAATATAATTTTGAAAATCTGACCACAAACAGCAAAGTAAACATTAACTCCTCCTTTTTTGGAAGTCGGTTAAAAAAAGTATCTAAGATGTTGACCAAGTATGTAAGGTATCAACATGCCAAATTTCATTGAAATCGGTCCAGCAGATTCAGAGATTAGCCTGTACAAACAGACAAACAGACAGAGAAACAAAAATTTCAAAAACAGTCAAAATGCAGTGTTCTACTACTCTTCTAACATGCCCCTGACTTTTTTTTTCAAGTTTATTTTCAATGTACAAAAATTTTACCTCTACGATTTTATTATAAGTATAGACTAGGAAAATAAGAAATATCTCAGATCACAATATGTTTGTTGATCTCGGCTTCGCCTCGGCCAACAATTATTACATTGTGATCTGAGGCTTTCTTATTTACTGCCCACGATGCGTACCTATACTATTTTTCTCATCGAAGGAGGCGGAAAACGTCAACTTTCTTCCCGCTGCGCTTACCGATGTTGCCGTTTTCCGCCTCCGTCGATGAGAAAAATAGTATACGCACCACGGGCAGTACCTACATAAGAAAGCCTCAGATCACATGTTTATTGACCTCGGCTTCGCCTCGGCCAACAATTACATGTGATCTGAGACATTTCTTATTTTCCTGCCCTAGGTGCGACTATTTCCACCTACAAGCAAACTGGCGGAATTCTTGCGTGAGTTTCTTGTAATATTTTTTGGAGTGCCTCCGCTGCCGGCGGCGCCCGTTGTGGAAATGGCTGCCGGCGCCGGTTGCTGAAGTGGCTGCCGGCGGCGTTTTCCGAACTCCGAAGTTTCTACTGAAGTCTGGACATAGGCCCTATATAATATTTATAGGCGTCTATAAATATTTAATAATTATTATATTATTATAATCCATTTTAAAATAATACGCGAACGAAAACTTTTGTATCCCTTTTGACGAAAAATGCGCAAACGTAGGTGATTGTGCACAGTTAGATATATACTTACTAATATTATAAAGTATGCGAAAGTATCTCTGTCTGTCTGTCTGTTTTGCTTTCACGCCAAAACTACTGAACCGATTGTAATGAAATGTTGTACACAGATGGTCTAAACTAGGGAATGCAATACCGGGATACCGGGATCCCGCATGCATTATGCGGGACTAATCCAGGTCGAAAATTTTGCGGGATCGCGCGGGACTGGCGGCATTACAAAGACATGTGATTCATATGCGTAACTTTGCGCGCGGGGGTGCGTGAACTGGCTACAGGCAGCTCGCTTAACAATTTAGCTTCAATTCACATATAATTCACTTTAAATGACAATTGAACTAACCAGCGTGGATGCTGAGCGAGCATTTCAAGCTGCTAGCTACCTTGTGTCGAATATCATCAACGGTTTCGGAATCTTTGGACACAATTTTTACCTATATTTCGAAAAAGTTTCGATATAAGATGGACATAAATAAGCACTGAGGTAGTAAGTACTACGTAGTACATACTATGTCAGTGTAAATAAGCGTTTTTTTTTAGTTTTTTCTAAACTATTATTATTACGAAGCTATTTCCAAAAAACGATTAGTTTTTCTTTAATTTTTTTATAAAGTCTGAAGTATCATGGAGGTGTTAATAATTAAATCCTTGAAAAAAGTGTCCGACAGAGTTTGTTTTATTTGAGATACTAAGAATAAAACGGGGTCTATCAAGTAAAGTCATTATAACGATTTATTTTAAAAGTTTGAATCCACCCAGCGGGATCCCGCAAATACCGGGATCCAGCCGCGGGATTGTGATGGTTCAATCCCGCAAATACCGGGATTGAAATTCTCTTGCGGGAATGCATTCCCTAGTCTAAACTCTAAAGCCTGAGAAAGAACATACTACTCGTACGAGTAGGCTATCTATATATATAAAAGAAAGTTGTGTTAGCTACGCCACTTATTACTCAAGAACGGATGAACCGATTTGGCTGAAAATTGGTGGAGAGGTAGCTTAGAACCAGTAATAGGACATAGGATACATTTTGTCCCGGAAAAATGTACGGTTACTGCACAATATACTTTTGTGATTTGCGCATAAACCATTCAATTGATTTTGATGAATTTTGACATGGAGATACTTTGAGTTTCGGGAAAGGACAAGGGATACTTTTTGTCCCGGAAAATGTACGGTTCCCACACAATAAACTTTTATGATGTTCGCCTAAACTATTTAATCTATTTTGTTGAAATTTGGCATGGAGATACTAATTTTAATTGGCATAATTAAAAAATAAAAGTCTTTTTTTTTAATTATGCCAATTGGAATTAAATAATCATCGTTAAGACAGGACAACGTCTGTCGGGTCAGATAGTTTATTATAAAAGCCCCCATTACACAACTTTACCCATAAAGTGTAAACTATTTATCATTGATAGGTGGTTACGTCACTGCATAGATAAAATACTGAGTACTTATTATAATTAAATCGTGTAGGTAAGTATAACAAATATTGTTACAGCTTGGCGTCTAGACGCGACGACAAGACGCTAGTTGCAAATAGGGCTGCCACCTTTCAAAAACAATAGACCCGGAGGTTTTAGAAATATAGTTTTTTTTTTACTTAAATAAAACATTTTTTTTAAGTTTTAAGCATTAAAAAGTATTTAATTAATTAAGTTTTTTTCATCAACTTTTCTCACCCATTTTCTGTACTTCTCATTTTCTAGCCACAATTGTTGAAAATTAGATTCATACTTCTTTTTTTTCGGTTGTGATACTCCTTCCATTTTGACAAAAATAACACGCTACAACACTATGTTTCAATAAAACAATATGTGATAGAAATATTGATATGTTATAGTCAAAGTCCGATACACAGTCTCTTCGCGGAAGGACTGGTTTATCCTAGGTTTGGCCAAAGCCGTCAGGCGATCCCCGAAATACATTTCAATTTCGGCCTTTGCCTGAAGTATTTTTAGTCAAACCCAGGAGCTCCTAACTTTTCAGTCAAACGTCGAAAGTAAATTATTCTATTTCGGTTTTGGCCTAGTCAATCCTAGAAGCGACTGCAAAACTCGGTCAAACGTTGATATGAACATGTTTAAACAGGTTCATAATGTCTCTCGCGGTGTTCCGACCGATTGTTTTGTCATTTCATGTTCGTTCATTGAGCGTGCGGGCGTGTAATGGGGATTGTCCATTTTTTTTTAATTTTGCTCATTACAAAAACATTTCGAGGAATAAGGTCAGTGATCGTTTTTCTGTATATAAACGAAAAAAATACCCATTAGTTACTTATATTTTTGAACAAATATGTTTAACCTTAGTTTGACCTTCAATGGCGTTAAATTAGCAATAAATTCGATCAACATTACGTTTCGAACTTTTGGTAAGTTTCTCGTATCAACTTTCACATAATGATAACTTGCATTAGACGAACCAGCCATTATAAATAAGATTGAAAGGAAAAAAAAACATACTACAGAGGTCAATTGGGCGCCGATGATGACGTCAGAGCGAAACTTTAAAAAATTATTGAGAAAAAACTAGCCAATGGATTTCAAAATTATTTAATTTATATTCTTAAAATACCCTATTTTTACGAAAAAAAATATAAAAAGTACATGTGATTTTTTTTGGACAATGCCCATTGTGTAATGCCTCACCATGTCAGAAAAATGATTAATTTTCCATTTTAATTACTTAAGAAATTATTTAAACAATAAACATCAAAATTTTAAAAATGTTATTTTTTTATACCTTATCTTACAAACTAACCTCCGTATATTCCAAAGCATTTATTTATTTATTTTATACTTTATTGCACATCGTACAAAAGGCGGGCCTAATGCCACACGGCATTCTCTCAAAGCATCTCAAATATAAAAGTGAAAATCACGTAAGCTGACCAATCAGGTGTCAGAACTGGCAGAGTTAAGCGGTTAAGACTTGAAAGCTGCTTAAATGATAAAATGCTTCCAAATATACGAAGATAAGACACTTTATACCTATATCGGAGTTTGACTCGTCAAACCCCGATTTAATAAAATTGTGTTTTGACGTTTGCCTGACCAAATTAGTCCCTCCCAGGTTTGACGAAAATTGTTTAGTCAAAGGCCGAAAATTTACATTTGTTTGGGCTTTGACTAAGTCATTCAGTCTGACCTGAGGATTGACCAGTCCTACCTAGGAGCGCCGGAGCTTCGGAGTTTGCCTATAACAGATAAACAAAACAAAAAATACGCGTGTTTGTGTGCAATTATTACGAAGCACTAATAATTGAGATGAGCATTTGTTTTGCTTCTAATATAGTAGTGCATAATACGCACAGCAGCCTGCCCGCTATCCCTAGATGCGCGCACGCAATCCTCGCGGTGACCCGGAGATATCGATGTTAAACCCGTAGACTGAGACACCCGGAGAGGTGGCAGCCCTAGTTGCAAACGACAACGCCGCGTCTGACGCAACGACTAGACGCAACGACAAGTCGCACTGTTTGCGATGGCTCTAAAGCGTATCACATCACTTAACCCCCCTTTTTTTTTTTTTGACGATGGGAAATGCGTTACGCATTCCCGCCAGCCCGGGGGAAAGGCCGCCGGGATATGTGGGACTCCCCAGGTGCTGCGGTGAGCACCCGGGTTTACCCACTAAAACCCACCGGTGCCTCCTCCTCCGCATGTTGCTGGGCCGCCGGACCCGCAGCGGCCCAGTTAGCGGCGTTTGCTTCACAGCAACATCCACCGTGCGACTGCCTGTCTACGACAGCTGTCGCTGCCTCCGGGAGAGCAGTCCGAGGCACCGGACGCTCTTCAACCGGTCGAGCTCGTGCAATGGGCGGCGGATACAAACTATTAAGTTTAATTATATTCAGCCTTGACGATAGTTCTGGCTGTAATTAACAATAAGCTACACTAATTAGTAATTTATTAGTAATTAGAAAGAAAATTTCTAGATCTTAATATTATATTATTATCAAAGACTTACAAAATATTTGTTAGTAAAGTTACTGTAGAAATAATTTCTGTTGGTATAGAAGGAAATATTTGTAGTGTCACGAAATTACCTTAGACTTATGTCGTTAATCAATTTGCTATTTTTATAAAACAGTAAAAAAAACTTACAGTATTTTTCTTATAATGAGTGCCTGAATATAAAAGCAGATAGTATATAATATATGGAGTAAGTATTTTTATATTTTTACATTTTATTGTTATTTTAGAAAAGATAACTTTTTACTATAAGTACTTTAATTAAATTTACTAATTGGTTAAGAGCGAGCTGTCAAATTTTGCTGTGTTTTCTAATAAGTATTACGATCCCGGAAGACGATTGACTTACTTAAATGAAATTGAGATTTATTTAATCACTGTATATTTATCTGATACTTAGCTAACGGAAAACACGAACCACTTATTTTGACTCGATAGTTTTATTTTTCGAAATTATGAATATTTCTGGGCTTTTCAACAAATGTCTGTTACACTTATTGAGTTACTATTATTAAATAACTTACGACCTTTACTTTCGTGCTATAATGCGGGAACCCTTGTTACGCGATAATATGAAAAGTAATTTATTATTCTATCAGTCGCTCTACAGGATATAAGAAAACAAAGTGACTACTAAGGGCAGATAATATGAGATAGCACTCAAGCTGCGGCCCGACGTGACTTTTTCAGTGGCCTATTTTCTAGTGCGGACGAATATTCGAGGTTTCACATCATTTCATGCAACGAATCCTAAATTTCTGATGCGAATTTGCGATTGTCTTTAGGTGATTTCTATGCTGGCTTCTTACGGCGCGTAAAAGGGGTGACAGACGTACGAACTTAAAGTACGCGGTTTTAAGTTCGCGAACTTACTCGGCTCGCGTCGTCGGTGGCACACGAGAATCGCTCACACTGGATTACCATGTCCGCGTACTTACTCGCGTGTCTCACATCCCCTTAATATCACGAGCCGCGTCGCGCCGAGCCGATTTGTACGAGCGAGCACGAGCCCACATACGAGTCCGTGCTATCCGTTCTCACTGCGCGTACTCGTAATACCACGAGCCGCTCGAGCTGCGCCGAGCCGCTCTTTTTATAAGTTATCGACTTCAATCGGATCGGACGCGCCTGTTTGAGCCAGCCATCTCGAGTTATCCCCTTTACACGGCGAGTGGCTCAATCTGGCGCGGCGCGGCTCGTGATATTACGCGCCGTAAGAAGCCAGCATAACTTATCTTCATGTGACACTATTTGCTTACAACAGGTGTTGCTTTGTGTAACGATTTCTGTGTTTATGAACCAGTTAAAAGTTGTAATCATGAAATAACAATGTGATGTTTATCAAAGAATTAGACTATAAATAGAACGGCTAATAAAATAATATCTCTAAACAGATTTTAAAATTTAGCACAGACGTAGCATGTGCCATCCTGCACAACAAAACTAATTAATAATACTTTAGGGTGTGTATGGAATGGACTATATAATATAGAGTTCGCTGTGAAAATAGCAGAGAGAACTTTTTTTTCTCCTTTGTATGGAGAAATGACACGGGGGCATTTGCCTATACAAATCACAACGAAAATACTAATTACCTATAAGGCTAAAGGGACACAATATACACATTACACACCCTAAAATATTATCACTCAGTTTTGTTACATATTGAACATGGGGTTATATGACCTGCAAACCTTCAAGAAGAGAGCATATTCCCTCTTAAAAGGCTGGCAACGCACCTGTAGCTCTTCTGATATTGCAAGTGTCCATGGGCGACGGTAGTTGCTTACCATCAGGTGACCCATTTGCTCTTTAGCCCCCTTAAGAGGCCGGGTACTCTTGGAATTTTTCATACAAACGTAATACCAAAATCATTTTCTCATACGAAAATATTTAACATGTTTGAGTTATTTTTCAGTTTAGAATAGTAATTACCTAGGTTTCTACACAAATATTTACTTCAAAATATTTAAACACAAAAAAAAAATTTTTTGTTTGAAATTTTTTTTTAGTAAATTTACTACTCAATATTGAAACACTAAAAAATAGAGTAAAACACTAAAGAATATATAAATAAATAGTAAATTTACTACTAAATATTTAAATACTAAAAAATATTTTTTAGAAATTAAATAATTTGTAGTAAATTTACTATTTATTTATATATTTTTTAGTGTTTTACTCTATTTTTTAGTGTTTCAATATTAAGTAGTAAATTTAATAAAAAAAATTTTAAACAAAAAAAAATTTTTTTTTGTTTAAATATTTTGAAGTAAATTTTTGTGTAGGAACCTAGGTAATTACTATCTTAAACTGAAAAATAATTCAAACATGTTAAATATTTTCGTATGAGAAAATGATTTTGGTATTACGTTTGTATGAGAAATTCCAAGGGTACCCGGCCCCTTAAATCATAAAAAATGTAACATTTTGATTTTTTATAAAAGAGAATGGAAAACTTTATTAAATTTTGCGTAAAATGTTATTTCTTTGTTCAATTGCCTAGTTTCTTCCCGGTACTTCACACACCTATTTCGATCTCTTCGACTTCCAAAAATATTTTTTAATCCTTTATTATTCTGTACACATCCTGTATGTAATTTGTATGGGTAAGAGGTATGTGTCACACTGTATGTATCAGTCAGTATTCTAATTATCTCTATGAAGGTAGCAGGTTACTAGAGCAAGATTAATTTTATCTTGTGATTATACTGTCTCGACTATAATGCGCACGGAGATGTACTTATGTACTAAGTAGTTGTACTGTGTACACAATACAATATTATTAGGTCCTTACTTAATATGAAATTGGCGTTTTGTATGGGAGGAAATAGGTAATAGGTATATAAAGTCGTTTTTTTTGTATAATATAATATATATTTAATTAATCAAAGTATGTACAATGGTACATACTTTGACATTGACAATTTAACAATGGTTATCGATGCATTTTTCCATCTTAAGACCCAATTTCACCAACATCTGTTTGTTAAATCCTAACAGAAAATTAAACAGACTGTCAAAATACTAATTATGTCCCACAGTAAAAATTTAACAGCGGATTAGTAAATGCAATGTTAACATGACATTAGGACATGGTGGAACGCTCGAAAGCTCTAACAGCCAACAGGCCATCTGATTTAACAAGGCATTATTTATTTAACATTGCTTGATAAAACTAGGTCTAAGTTCGTTGATCCCTTTACTAAAATAAAAACGAAGGGACTAGAGTCATCAGTCAATATAAATTCTCTGAATGCGGTTTGGACTGCCACATCGGAGTTGATTTTTTTCCTTATAGAAAGTTTCAAGTTATCCAAATTCCGAAAAAAAAAATGGTAATATGTTGGAGCAAGGTCCGGGGAGTACGGTGGATGTCACAGACGACTGAACCGATTTTGCTGGGCATGGAAATATTTTTAGTCTCGAGAAACAGGATAGTTTTTACTTCGAAACAATCAATTTTGTCGCAACGGAGTTGCGGGCTTCGTCTAGTTGTGTAATATTATTCTCACGGTTTTTAATAATTAATATTAAAACGCCGCGACTCGATGCGTTGTAACTTGTAGTTATGCTGTTAGGTATGATTTAGATAGGATCTAAAGCAGGGGTCACCAATGAGTTTCAATCGGGGTCCGTTTTAAGACTTATAACATGAAATAACCTTCGCGGTCCACTTATTTTATTAATTAAAAATTAAACATAGGTAATTACGGAAATTACAAGGGTATTTATTTAGATATGAATGACAGGAGATAAAAATGAATCTCTCTAGAGTGAAATATAGGTGCAAGCTATAGCTAATATTGATTTTGAATCCTGGAGATGTTGAAGTCCTAAGATGAACGAAGATCATCTTCGAACATGCTTGGTCCGCACACAATGGGTTGGTGGTCCGGATGCGGACCACGATGCGCCATTTGGTGACCCCTGATCTAAAGTACCGACTAACGATAGGATAGTAAGTAGTACTAACGAGTACTAACAGATAAAGTAACGAATAGTGAATACATACGGGTACGTTTTTGTCGTTAACTTGTCTAAACACACTACTTACTAAGTTACTAGACCGAAGTTACGCGGCGTAAATTCCGCAATGTCAAACGCATACAAAATAAGGGCGGAACGCGACGGAATAGTGTGTCATCGGTAACTTCGGCCTAGTGTGTTCAGACTTTAGAGTTTAAACACATTTTCAGCTCTACAGAATACAGATCAAACTCAAACTCAAACTCAAATTTTTTTTATTCAGAATAAATTTTTGCAAATATTTTCTGAAAGTCTACATGATGCCTACCACCGATGATGTACATGATGGCTTATAAGTTAGAGCTTTGAGGCCTGACTCCTGAGGGTTGCTCAGAACAAGCACCCGTTACAAAAGTTCTTATTTGCTAAGACGTAACGAATTCAACTTTCAACTTGAACTTGACAACAGATGTTGTAGGAGGACTAATTAGTGTTATTTGTGAGGCAAGCGATAGCGCGATCTAGGCGACGCTTAGCGATATCTGTGTTTCCGTCTGATAACTAAAGATAATAAAAATTGACATCGTGGGGGAAATGGGGGAAAATAATAGTACGTATATCTAGATTTTACAATTAATTATTATTATAAAGTTTTGTTATCTCAAATATATCCCAGTATATTAAAAATTTTTTTTATCTATTGTATTGCAGTCAAAAAAATGAAAAGGAATTAAAATGGATGTATGAAAATATTTATATTTTAGGTTGTATTCATATAATGTGTATATAATATTATAGTCTGTCAAGAAAGTGACGACAGGCGGGAAAAATTTCTAAACGTAATCACGCTTAAAAGGTGTATTTTTTTTTGTATTTTCTCAGAGAATGCTTATATAATACATTTAAAATATTGCCACCTTGTACATTTTTTATCTCGAATCAATAAAGTTCTCATATTTTTTATTTCATTTAAAAATTTTCCCGCCTGTCATCACTTTCTTGACAGACTATAATTAATAACTATAATATTAACTAAGGGTGTGTATATTGTGATTTGTGACCTTTACATAGAATTGCTGCTAATTTCACATAGGATTAAGATAGATACTCAATATATTAAGTATTTTAAGCAGTGTTTTTCAACCTGTGGGTTGCGGGGCCGCCCTTCGGGTTGATCACTGGATTGGAATAATCAATAATGTAAATCGGTCATAAGTAGCTTTGCCACCCGTAGTTTATTATAAGGTAATTATTGTACGTTACTTCAGGTATGAGTAACGTGACCATTTATTTTTTTGTCAGAGCGGGAGCCAAGTAAACTTTATTAAGTCCGCGATGGATTCCTTCTAAGGAGTCCATCGCGGACGAACAACGTGACACATAATTTTTATGTAATATAAAATATAATAATAATAATATTATACATGTTTCAATCTAATGTATAATATTATGTCGCAATCATCTGGCTCAATTCGATATTTTATTGAATGACTAGCGCGTTCATCAAATGAAACCCTTTAATTAAATGACTACAGGACTGAGGACAACTCACCAAGTTGCCTGTAACGTTCAACGTCTTGACTGAATGAAAACTGCAGCTGTAGCAGACGAACATTTTTGAGCCCTTTTTCCCGACTCGCACTTGGCGTGAAGTAGAGATAAAAGACGATAACATGGCGCGCCCCTCCAAATTACTGTTTCAATTTGTGTAGTCACATGACACATCCTTATGAAAGAGTTTGTATGTAGCAATTAGTATTCAACCAATCAACCAGTGCTCGTAATTGTCACTTATTACCAAAATTTGTTGGTCAACTAATCATAACATGCCGACCGCGCAAGACAACTTCAAACACTTCAAACGTTTTGACAACGCATTTCAAACGATTTGAACTTTGGAGGTGCGCGCCATGTTATCGTAGTTTATCTCTACAGCACGGTTCTACTATTTACGTCACCATGTATAATGGGTTCGAATCGAGGATCGAGTGGGAGTAGCCAGCTCTTCCGCGAATCTACTTATCTAGGAGAGCTAAGAATAAATACTGAGAAAACCGATGAGTTGTCATAGGCATTATTTTTATCATATTAATATAATAATATTCTTATAAATCCATATCCATACTAATATCATAAAAGCCAGTGTGTGTCTGTTTGTTGCCTCTTCACGCTTAAAGTGCTGAACCGAATTTGCTGAAATTTGGTACGGAGATACTTCGAGTCCCGGGAAAGCGCATAGGATTCTTTTTATCCAGAAAAATGTATGGTTCCAGTGCAATAAACGAATATTAGCGCGACGGATATGCCGGCGTCATCTAGTAAATTAATATTAATTATTATATTCGAATACGAACGCCGAACATACGTCATAATATTATGCTATATGAAATTCCTACACTTTTTATGTCATAACAAGACGTCATAGGCTATATTATAATATATTATGTATGTTTATCTTTCTATAGATCATAACATACATAAAGATACGTGTGAGTTCTTACGTCAGTTCTACATATAAGGAAATCCCTCTAGTCTACATTTCTAGGTATAAGGCTTATCTAGTATACAATTCTAAATTTATTAGGTGGGGACTTACCTTTGCCAAAAAAAAAAAAGACGTCAGTGGAAGAACTAGTTGAATAACAATTGTGCATTTTTTGCATAAAATATGTAGGCTTTAAGGCCGGAAAGGTGAAAACTGTGGATTTTATGTGAAGCCAGATAATATATTTTATCCAGATGATGAAGTAGATAAGTTACAAGGATTGTTCAAATTATAAGAGAAACAATGAGAAATTGTCTTTTGTTATAAAATGTTAGTCCTTCGATCGGAGGTTCTAGGAATTCCCATTCTTCTCTCTTCGCTCTCACTCTATTCACGATCACCGGTGCTCGCGCGGGGCCTGAATGATTAATTATCTAGTTCTTCTACTCACGTCTTAGCTCACCAGTTGACGCCCGCAACTCTGTTGCGCCAAAATTCGTTTATCGCGCGGGAACCGTACATATCTCCGGGATAAAAAGTCCATATGTCCTTTCCCGCGACTCAAAGTAAATCTCCATCCCCAGCGAAATGGGTTCAGCGGTATGGGCGTGGAGAGGTAACAGACAGACATACAGACTGACAGACAGACACACTTTCGCATTTATAATATTAGTATGGAAGTATGGATTAAGTATGGTTCGTCTGATTTTATTCCCACGATGGATGCACTAATAAACAACATTTGTTGAATGCTACAAAGTGAGATTGGCCGTCACTAATTTAAAATGAGTCACATTGCATTTGCTTGATAACTTTAATGATATTCACATGACCAAAAGGAGACAATTTTATTCCAACATCTCCTTTGTGCTTTACAATGCCGGAAACTCCGATGCTTGAAATTCTGTTTATCGCGCGGAAACTGTACATTTTTCCGGGATAAATATAATTGAATATCATATTAATTAATCTATAATTATCTATATAATCGATCGCTATCCCGTCGTACAAACAATGGTCGCCGTCAGTCTCAGGTTGTAATAATTTACAATTTAAATTTATTCAACAAATGCACTTATCAATATATAAAGTACCCAGTAGCTGATTCTCAGACCTACTGAATATGCATATAAAATTTGGTAAAAATCAGTAAAACCGTTTCGGAGGAGTTCGTGGACTAACATTGTGACACGAGAATTTTATATATAAGACTAGCTGTCCTGGCAAACGTTTCTTTGCCATATTATATAAAGTACATCGCCCGAATTATTTTATTGAATTATAGTACACACAAGTAAATACGTATCCCACCAAAAACATACCTGTTAAAATAGGGCCTAGTTCCTATAGGCTAACTGTTGGTCTAAAAAAAGAGTTGAAATCCAATCCAATGCCAAGTTCAGATGCACTTCATCGATCATAATCATCTTCATCAACAGCCTGATCCATAATACTTCTAATTTGAACTTGGCAGGTTATTTAAATTCTATTAATATTATCTAATTATATAATTAATCAAGTGTAACGCATAGCACAAAAACCTGCCAAGTTCAAATTTAGAAGTATTATGGATCAGGCTGTTGATGAAGATGATTATGATCGATGAAGTGCATCTGAACTTGGCATTGGATTGGATTTCAACTCTTTTTTTAGACCAACAGTTAGCCTATAGGAACTAGGCCCTATTTTAACAGGTATGTTTTTGGTGGGATTTGAATACTTTTTTTCAAGAAATCCTACCTATGTTTTCTTTTTGTGCTACGCCCGATATAAACAATACTTTCAATAGATGCCTCATTATATCACTGGTACATAAGAATTTTTATCTAAAGTTCATAGATGAACTGACTCACGCTTGACGATTTCTTAAATTTCTTAATTTATCGTAACACATACATAATAATATAACACACGACCTGTGCGCTAAATTTCATAACGCTAGGACATTTGGAAGTAGCCTCTAAAGTTCGTAGATCGGCCGACTCACGCTTGACCGATTTCTAAAATTTCTTAATTTTTTGTTAATCTACATTTAACACATGACCTGTGTGCCAAATTTCATAACGCTATGACATTAAAGTTTGTATGGGCTGTAAATAGGCCGACTCACGCTTGACCGATTTCTAAAATTTCTTATTTTTTTTAATCTACATATAAACACACGACCTGTGTGCCAAATTTCATAACGCTAGGACAATTGGAAGTGGCCTCTGAAGTTCGTAGATGAACCGACTCACGCTTGACCATTTTCTACAATTTCTTAATTTTTCGTTAATCTACATATAACACACGACCTGTGTGCCAAATTTCATAACGCTAGGACAATTGGAAGTGGCCTAGAGGTTTTGATTACCGGTCAGTGAGTGAGTGAGTGAATGAGTGAGTCAGTGCCAAAATAATCTATTTTTACAAGGACATATCTCAGGATCTACTGAAGCTATATCTATGAAATTGGGCATACTGCTTAAGTACTCGTAAATAATTACGTAGGTATAATTTTATCTTTGCACTCGCAATAGACACTGAGCTACAGGGGGGTCAAAAGTACGTCGAAACGGTTCGTGTAAATAGTGCACGGCATGCGCGCGGCCTGCTGGAACTAGGCTTGCGCACTTCCGTGCGCTTTGATGTCACCATGGCAACGTCCATCGCTATCCCGTGACCCGCGTCGCATAAACAATGGTCGCTCTTTATAGACAAATAATTTGCAATAAAATAAAATTGCGACTATAATAATTAAAGATCTAAACTATCCTATCTCTCAAGTTGGAAAAAAGCACACATTTAAAAAAAAAACAAACATTAACATCGGTTAAGTAGTTTAGGAATCCATCGCGGACAAACATCGTGACAGGAGATTTATATAAGTATATATATTAGATTATAAAACAAAGTCGCTTTTTTCCCTCATGTCCCTTTATTACCTTTAATCGGAAACGGATTTTGATGATTCTTTCAGTGTTAGATAGCCCATTTATTGAGGAAGGCTTTAGGCTATATTTTATCTAAACGCTAAGACTAATAGGAGCGAAGAAATAGAGGAAAATGTGGAAAAGACTGGGAAAATTATTTGAAAGGGCTAACTTGAACGTGCCAATCTCAGGAACTACTGGTCCGATTTGAAAAATTATTTCAGTGTTAGATAGCCCATTTATTGAGGAAGGCTATAAGCTATATTTTATCACGCTAAGACTAATAGGAGAATGTGGAAAAACGGGGGAAATTATTTGAAAGGGCTTATCTCGCGAACTACTGGAGCATTTTTTATGTTATTTGGCACAAATGAAAAGTAGACCACGTGAGGGATCATAGGTACGATTTTAATCATTTTTTCAGTGGCTATATATTTTATACCCGTGCGACGCCGGGGCGGGTCGCTAGTAATTAATATTATAAATGCGAAAATGTGTCAGTATGTTAACACATCACGCCCAAACAGAATATTATATTACTTATGCCCAAAGGTATGAAGATAATTTGAGTCCTGGACCTTTCCTGGGACTCAAGATTATAAATGAAATATGAATGATAGAATGATTCATCAGCATGTGACTGCAGATGTGTCAGATACCAGTTACCTAGTAGACTGTGTGTGTTTGACAAACAGACATACATAGTTACAAGATTATGGGCTTAGAGAAACATGTTGTGAAAACGTGTTCTAGGATTTATTTGGGCCGGCAATGCACCTTGCAGCTCTTCTAATGTAGCCAGTGTCCATGGGCGAATTTTGTTGCTTTCCATTAGGTGGCTCGTTTGCTCGTTTCACGTTTGCCCCCTTACTTTATAAATAAAAAAAAATATGATGTAGGTAATCAGTTTCTGATACAGTTTAATAAAAATATAATGATCCATATATGTAATATAATATTATATATAATATTATAAATGCGAAAGTGTGTCTGTGTGTTACTTTTTATCCTGGAAAAATGTACGGTATCCGTGCGATAATCTGAATTTGGCGTCACGGAGTTGTTGTCTTCTAGTATTATTTTTTTTAATAGGATAATATAAAAGTGTAACAAAACAAAGTGTTTTAGGGTGTGTACGTGCGTACGTAGGTACACACCCTATGAGTATCGGCGCCGAAAGAGTTAAACCGTGTTTTCACTAGGGGACATATTTTGTCTCGCGACCTAGTATCGCGACACGAAATTTACATGACCCGCGACATGCCCGACGTCGCAGCGACATTTACGGGTTGCGGGACTTGTCGCTGACGACATACTGTTCACCACTGACTAGTGTGACTAGACAAACTACGTGTTGCAGGGACAAACTACGTAAATGTCGGATGACTTGTCTCCGCGATATGTCGCCTAGTGAAAACACGGCTTAAGGGTCAAATCAGACCGCAACGCGACGCGTAGATGCATTTCTTTTGTATGAATTGGACTTCTGTGGTTTTTATTGTTCTGTGGATTTGACACATTTCCGAGACGTCTCACGCAATAGAAATCAGTAAATTCAGACTTTAGTACTTTAGCTGATATGCGTCTACGAGTCGCGTTGCGGTCTGAATTGACCCTTAGGGGGTGTGCGTAAAAGAGTCCTCTAGAACCTAGGTACCTACATAATATAAGTAAAATATTATCACAATATCTTGTACTCTTATACCCTACCAGAGAATAGATAATACGCCTCCGTGGTCCAGTAGTTTAGAGCGTGGCTCTTGACTCGGAGGTTGTGGGTTCGATTCCTGTATTTGAAACCAAGTTTGGTTAGGACAATGCAGGCTGGTTTGACAAGTAAGATGATCCATGCGTCGGATGGGCATGTCAAAAGTCGGTTCTGCGCCTGATCTCTCGCCAGTCGTGTCGGTCGTCCGTCCCACTGGGCTACGAGAGTAAAGGAACAGAGAGTGACTCTTGTGTACTGCGCTGCGCAATGCGCATACACTTAGGCACTATAAAATTACTCCTGCGTACAATGAAACCGGCCACTGTCACCGAAACCGGTGTAGGAGTTATTATTATACCAGAGACCATGCACGTGCTTCAGATACCGGTATTTTCTACTATGTATTAACTGTTTATATTTGACAAGCAGTCTAGTGCATCCGCAAACATAGGTGGAGCTTAGTAATTTAATTAGTAATTAACTACTCTATCTAAGTATCTAGGTCATAATATAATATAATTTTAGATCGGATTTTCCGATAAACAGAAGTTATTGATAAAGGAAGCTGTAATGGAATATAATATATATCTCATTATGCAGGCGGCGGTCTCTTTCTGCGAATTTGTCATATCGCAGAAAGAGGCCACGGAGCGGGACAGAGAGAATGACCCCACCTCTCTGCCGCTCCGCCGGCGTAGGACGGGAGTGCGGAGGCGTCGCTACGCGAACCTCCAATCCCTCGTCTAACGGGGCTCCGGGTCAGGATGGGAACCTGCCCGGCTTTGTCAGTCCCGGCGTCGAGGGGAACGCCTTAGTTCGCCTAAGCGTTCCCTTACTTTGGTGGAAGTCCGGTCCGAGGTAGACCGGCCGGTCGTGGAGGGAGTCCCGTGCTTGTTAGATCCGGGATATCCCTCCTTATACGGCTGAAGGCGAACCGCAGGTGGTTTTAGTGAGTAGGAGTCTCACATACCCCCGGGTCACCCAACCCGGGGCACCCATGATGGGTTTCCCCTGCGACATCAAAAAAAAAAAAAAAAAAAAAATATATCTCATTATAACTAATCAGTTGTCGTTTATATTTAATATTATATTAATGGTTGGTTTTCATTAACTGATGTTTAGGTGGAAATATCTTGCATGCTGTGCGTGCTGCGCGTGCGGCCTGCCCAAAGTGCAAAGCTTAAAAAGAAAAAAATATAAGTATTTTATTGTGTGATTCAATTGAACACAATATTGTGTATCGCTAGAATCTAGACGAACATGTTTTAAATATATTTTTCAAGACAGATTTGTTTTTCAAAACATTATAAAGAACATTTTTGAACAACATATTTTTGACAAAATCATTAAATCGTTGCTAGAAAATGTATTTACTGCTATAATAGCTTCCCGGCAAAAAAAACTCCTAGCGCAACAATTAAAAGAAGAAGAAGGAGCCGTGAAAAATCTTGGCATTGTTTGCGTTCGAAAATGGAACAAAACATAATTAAGGCAGTAGGCACGGACGCGTGTCTAGTTTTCCGCTACGCTCCGTAAGGGACGGTCGCGTGTGTTGGAACAGAACCAAAAATCTATTTGCGGACTCCGGAAAAGTAAGTGCAAGTGCAACGCACCTGGCAGCCATGTTTTTTTCGGTGTTCGAGCTTTGAATTGTAATTTTTTTATGCAACAAAGGTTTGTAGTTTTGGATGAGCGTTTGAAAATTAAACGTGCATGTGAATTTCATGAACAAAAAATGTAGTAGCTAATGATGAGTGACAAAATCAAATAAAAATAAAGTCGTAAGCAACAAAAGATTGGCCCTTAGTTGAAAATTTTAAATATTCAGGTATACACATTTTTTTTTTTTGTGGGGCTGCGGTCGTGTATCACGCGTTTCCCGTAGTCCCACTTTCAGGAGCAGGAACACCGTTGGGGTTTTAGTGGGTAGTCCCGGGTGCGTCCTCCGCCCCGGGGAGTCCCACATACCCCGGTGGTCCTCCCCAGACCCCGGGGATGCGTAAATGCATTCCCCCAAGGCAAAAAAAAAAAAAAATTATTATTTTTAACAAAAAATTAAAACCGACTTCCAAGGTAAAAACAATAATAACATTAATATGAACTAAAAAGTATTAAATAATTTTTACTATCTAATAGTGCCTTTTTCCGAATTCGGCTAAACCTCAACTATTTCTGTACTCAATCTTCATTATTTTGAAGTCGGTACCAGATAGCTGAATCTTCAGTCCTCTGACAGAATATTTGAAACTTTTGGAACTGGCACCGACTTCAAAATTATGAAGATTGAGTACAGAAATAGTTGAGGTTTAGCCGAATTCGGAAAAAGGCACTATTAGATAGTAAAAATTATTTAATACTTTTTAGTTCATATTAATGTTATTATTGTTTTTACCTTGGAAGTCGGTTTTAATTTTTTGTTAAAAATAATAATAATTTCACTCTTTTTAGTTACACTAGTACGTAAACCTTCGCGTATATCTTACGTAATTTATTACAATTTGTTAAGTGTTGAGATTTGTAATTTTTTTATTTTCTAAGAAAATTTAGTTCCGCAATTCAACAACAGATGTCGTTGTTAAGCTTCTACATCGCGGTATCGCTTACTCGATAGCATTTGATATAACTAATTCGCTACAATAATTATTTTCTTCTCGCTCACACTCACTGGTTGTCATAATTGATATTACGCCAGAGGGATTAACGTCCCAGAACCATAAGACCAGTTTTAGGCGTAAGACGTAGGACGTCTATTCTTTACATTAAGAGTCACAACTCACACTCACAAAATAATATATTATCAGTGAAGTGAACAGTAGTTAGTAAAGTATTCGATCTGTATAATATAAAGTAGTGAAATATTCGATCTCTCGTTTGCCGCCACGCGCCGCCCGCGCGACACCGTCGCCTCTGTAGCGCCGACCGCCGTGTATTAAACAAACAGGTGTTGTTATGTAACAATACATAATTATTATTACGAGTTAGTATATCCATACCTATGCCTTGCAGTACTACTATCTATTCTGTGCCATGAGACATTGGTGACCTTAACACGACGTGGTAATGATGATGATGACGATGATGATGATTATGATTATGATGATGAATATTAATTGCATAGTAGCATATGCTTTCTGTTCTTAAAACAACGCCGAAACTCCCAAACGTGTATCTATAAGGAGTCAGGAGTTCTCTCAGCATCTTCGAAACCATGGTATACCTTGACCCAATATTTGACTTTTTGGTAGCATATTCTTAGTACACTTCACATAAAACCAAAATCATCATATGTTTCCATATAAATTTCGAGGAGTTCCCTCGATTACTCCTGGATCCCATCATCAGGTCACCACTTTGTGAACATGGTACCAAATTGGAGTAAAACCAAATACAACAAAGCAAAAATTTCTAAAATCGGTTCACAAACGGCGGAGTAATCGTTGAACATACAAAAATAAAAAAAAAATAAAAAAAAAAAAAAAAAAAAAAAAAAAAAATATCCACAGCCGAACATATAACCTCCTCGTTTTTTGGAAGTCGGTTAAAAAGGTATACACATTTTAAACTAGATGAAATGATAAACTTTATTAATATAATTGAATGAAGATTTCAGACTACCCACAAAAAAGAAAACAAGCCCAAATAAACCCTAAAACAAAAAAAAATGTGTTTATGTATTGAAATAGATTTTTATTTTTAATTACAATTAAGGTAAATGAGAAGAAATTAAACTTAACATAAAAAAAACTTCGATTATTTAATGAATGAGGAAGTGTGCTAGTACATACAAACTAAAAAGGCATCTGATCTTAATGTTTCATGTTTTTATGATTAATACATTTTTATTATTAGGTATAACAAATAAAATATTAGTTGGTAAATAATAAATTTAGTGCAAGGGATTAATATATTACATTATTATAGAGATTAATATATGAGCGAAATAGCGTTAAATTAAAATTATAAACGCAATTAATTTTTACACAATATTAAGTATTTAATGTATAAGTTGTAACTCAATATAAAGTAGTACCTATACTGCAAATGTACGTAAAAGGGTGCCGTACATTTTTCCACGATAAGGTGAAGCAAAAGGAGCGTAATTTGTGAGTTGTGAGTTGCAGAATTTCGGCTGGCAGAAAGAATCATGGCCAAATTTGTATAGGAGCTGGACTCGGCTTTTATTTTTAATGTCCCAAAATAAACTATAGTTAGATTTGGTTGTTCTTATGCTCTAAACATAATTCCGTTTGAGAATTATGTCTAAATAGCCACGATTTTTTAGAATTATACGTTATACGTTTACAATTATTTTGAGGTTAGACTTAAGAACTACCTTTTTCCCGACTACGGTGTAGCCTACAAGTGTATATTCGGCGATCTCGTTTCTAATTATTTCAATTTTTCCTAGAGCATTGCCAAAAAAATAGAACGAATGCGAATGATCACCGGCTGTCAGAACATAACGAAACTAAAATATATTGATCTTTTTTGTGGCTATTTATAGTCACATTTCTAATGATTTTCGATGCCTTAAAATATAAGGGAATTTTTGCTACTAATGGCATATTGGGACGCCACCACCCACCTGGTACGATTTGGCCATTGTTCTTTTGCTGCATCCGGTTTCATACAAAAGTCCTGTTTGATTCACACGAGCGTAATTTTGTGAGTCATGATTTGTATGAAAAGATATTTACGCGACCGAAATTCTGCGACTCACAAATCACAAATTACGCTCGTTTGGCTTCACCATTAATTAACGGAGTCCGTTGTTTGGGTAGTTTTTTTTTTTGCGCGAAAAAGCTTCGAAAGATCGTTATTAAAAAAAGCTGCATCCCATATTGTAATTATACTTAACATTCTCTTCAAAAATAAATATCAACATTGACGTATAAGGACTTTTTAAATTACATTATTAAATTAATGAAATTTAACTCACCCATTTAGACCCAAATGAAACTGAGCCGTGGAAAATATGAAATTTCTTTATTAATTTGTAGAAACCGATAAAATTATTAGGAAAATACAAAAAAACTTTTTTTTTATTTTTATATAAAAAAAAATGCCGTCCTCAAATGGGGCCAATGGGGCGATACATTATTTATTAATGTACCGTGTTTTCACACATTTCTCAAATTGCCTTTGACCTTTTTCATGACGTAATGTTAGCCCATCAGAACAACGCAATTGTTGGGACAGTTTTTCGGGAAAGTGGCCCTTCATGCTGCAGGTTTGGCAGTAGAGATATACATATTATGTATTCCTGGTTGCAGGATTCTACCGCTTGTATGTCTCAAGTAATGACGACCAAATGCCGCCGAAACTAGAGCTGATTCAATTCTTGTTTTTATTAGTTTGATGATGCAGCCGCCATGCATTTGCCACTGCAACAGTGGCAAAGCAATCCAGCATGTGCGTAGTAAACAGTACCTGCCAGTTACCACCAATTTTTGTTTCGTATAACAGTGCGAGAAAATCGATTGACCAGTTGACTTGACCCCACGCATATCCTTGTTATAGCTTTGATAAAAATGTAGGAAGCTAACGTCCACATTCTTTCAACAGTGATACATCTGTTTACTTTTTCCAGAAGAAAAACGCTATAACGGCTTGCCCCGATTGCATAGACATTACAATCCAGCCGATGTTGAACAAATTCTGATTTAGTTAGTCAAAACGGTAGTCAAACTCGTCGTTTTCTTTTTTTTCATATCATTGACCGATACGAGAAGACACTTCTCTGTACTGCCTTGGCCAATATTATCAGTTGCACAATAGCCAGCTTCCCCTTAGAGTAATGAAAAACTGGTAAAAAGACACATTGTTGCGAAGGAAATACGACTAAATATATCTTTCCACTATCATCTTCAATCATGGGAACTTCCTGAAGTCCATAGTATTTATCATAGCTATTGAATGTCCTTCAGTTCATTGATTATACGAAATTTATCGGTGGAAAAACATTGGAATAACTTACATCCAATGTTGGGCACATTGGATGTAAATTATTCCAATGTTTTAGGGACACTTGTATAAAACTACTCCTAATCTTAAAAAGACTAAAACTTTTCACACAAATATGTATATTCTTTATAGGTTATAGCATAATGAGCTCATTCAAGTGAAAAAATATATATGCCTAAAAGAAAAACTTAAAAATAAAAAATACTAACTTGGCGTCATTTCGGATGTTAGAAACAGCTTCAGAAAATTCACTATAAAACACTCTGAACTATATTTATATTATTTGTACCTTATAAGAATAACAAAATATACTTTTAGCAAATTGAAACTTACAATAAAAATAAGTATAAACTTGAATGCCAAGAAAATTAAGTAATTTTAAAAGTGTCCTCGTTTGGGCACGGCGGGTCTATATGGGTTAAATAAGGGTTATATTAATTATGTGCATGTGATTTTTACGCATTCGAGTTCGATTTCGGTAAATTTTACCGAAAAACTTATTGCTTTGATAATATTATGAATATATTATAATATTTAAATTATTCAGGAAGGGCTTGATCACTTGAAATATTTTGTTAAAAATTGTATAAAGCAAAACAATTAATTTTCAATGAAAATATTTTTGTTTACTTACCTGCAAAAACTATGTAAGACGTTATCCTTATTTAAATTAATATTTTGTAACATTAACCACGTTTGAAAGTTCTTTAAAATTTCGATTTAATTTCAAGTTTTGTAATTTTTGTCTAATAGCATTATTTCAGGTACTTAACTATAAATAGTCGATCATTGTGTTACTGAGAATAATGAAACTTTCATAATTATATTATAAAGGTAGCGCCAAAATGTACGGTTTCTAAAGGAGGACGGTAAAAAATGTACCCATGACCAATAAGGTTGAAAAGGTATGTAGTTAGAAAGCTCTTTTGTAACTTTCATTTGTTATTATGGCGGCCAGCCTCATATCACTGTGGAAAAAGTTATAGCAGACAGAAATCAATGAAAAATCGTTTATTCCAGATATAAAAAAGACCCATATTTATATAATTGTCATTAAAAAGGCTAACCTAACCTAACCTAGAAGACTAACCTAACCCAGCCCCGGAGGCTAACCTGACAGTTATTAGTTGTGGGTACACTTCCCATACATGTTTCATGGCCGTCCTCCTTTGTTACTGCTCGCATAGGAAACAAAGTAAGCTAAGCAGCTTGTGCCAAAATTAACGGTTTTTAAAAGTCTGACTGTTCGAAAACTTTAGCTCTTTTTGGCAGTTGAGTAAAACATAGTAAATAACTACGTAACATCTAAATGTAGACGTGTCTAGAGTCACAGGCGCCTAGTTTGGCGCTCATCCAGTATTGCAGATAGATCAATAGTAGGAATATTGGCCATATTATGACTGTAGTAGCTCCCCTCATCACACTTTTATAAATGCTTGATGACTGCACCTAAAAAGTTGATTCAACGCACTGGCCAAATTTCACCAACGTCTGTTAGTGTAAAGTTGCTCCCTGACCGGGAGCATTCGCGTGTAATGTAACATTATAGGTTCAACTTTAAGCATTACATTACAATACTGCCTTCCTGACTGACGAGCATTCGCGTGTAATGTAACATTATAGATTCTACTTTGAGCATTCCATAGCAAGTTGACTTCACTATCACGTAGCGTTGATGTTACAAGTTGTATCAAGATATTACACACTGTATCATTACAAGGTGCGCATTGTAATGCTCGGTTCTGCTCCCTCACTGATGTAATGCTCCACTCTGTAACGTTACATTCACCTTAAACGGCTTGTTAAAATGTCATGTTTTCTCTTTCATTTATATAAAAAACTAATTCGAGCATTAACTTTAACAGCCGTTGGTGAAATTGGGCCTAAGCATAAAGGTACTCGCATATTGTGACGGTGCGCAGCGGGGCGGGTCGCATTTTTCTTATATTATGTTTATAAGTTATGACCAAGTGCGCGATAGGTTAAACTTATATTATGAAAAATGCGACCTACATCCTGCGCCCCGTCAGGATGTGCACGTATATCCACAAGGAAGGAAATATTCAGGAGGTAAAGGCAGGGTTACGTAGTAAGTAGGTAGTTACTATTTTTAGGGTTCGGTACCCTAAGGTTTAAAACGGGACCCAATTATTACTAAGACTTCAATGTCTGTCTGTCTGTCTCCGGGCTGTAACTCAGGAATGGTATTAGCTAGATAGTTGAATTTTTCACAGATTTGTATTACTGTTGCCGCTATAACAACAAATACTAATAACAAAAAATATAATATATTTAAGGGTGGGTCCCATACAACAAACGTAATTTTTTTGCTATTTCTTGCTCGATATTAATGATGGCAACAGGTAGGCACCTGAAATATTCACAAAATACTCAATTGTATTTATACTCAAATAATTAATAATAAAATAAAATATATAATTAAGGGGGGTTCTTATATACAAAAAACACAATTTTTTCCTATTTTTGCTTTGTAATGGTACGGAACACTTCGTGCGCGCGTGAAACCTGGCCCATTTTTTATCTGTGGTTACTTACCCGTCATACTTGCCTGTTCTAGTTTGCTATAAATTATTATATTAGGAAAACAAATGAGTCATCACAACAATGTTTACATCAATCTGAAGTACCTAAAGATATGAGGAAACGATGCCAAAAAGACTGTAATAAAATCTGTGAGGTATAGTTGTAATTAAATAATTATATAAGTTTTTAGGAGGCATTAATAGATGACGTACATTTTTTGGGGGTTTTTTGAATATTGGGTGTAATCTACACTTTAAAAATAAAAATTATTACACAATATTGCTATACTGTACTCGGCAAAACCTGGCAGAAGCGGTCATTGATTCCCTTTCAAAAACTTGTCATTTTCTATATAAACCGCTTTTGACAATGAAGTGTCAGATGTTGTCAATCGCGGCTTTGTATAGAAAATGACAAGTTTTTGACGAGAGTCAATGACCGCTATCGCCATGTTTAGCCGAGTACAGTATAATATAAAAATAAAAGAAGTCATTATGTCTGTCGTCCTAGAATCACAATTAACACATTAAACGCTAATTAGTAATGTCATGTCTGTTTGTCCCATTGTTGAATGTAAACTATTATTTAAATATAACTATGTTGTTTAACTATTGTAGTAAAACTAGTAATTGTTGAAGGAGAAAATTACGATCATGATTTTCTGTTATTGCCTCCTTAGCTCATTTGCATTATTACAGTAGCTCGCTCCAACTTGTATATTTTAAGCACAAGCACTCTAACCAACTCTGGAACAGCACTATACACTATACAGGTGTACATAGTGATAATACTTTAGGGTGTGTATGATCACCCTCTATAGAGTTCACTGTAAAATTATCAGCACTTAAAGGATCGTTCACATTTGTATCATTTGCGCGATCACATCTCCGTCGCGATCATCGCGCCGTATCAAGTATGCGTACATAGTGTGAGCGCCTATTACGGTGCGTCCACATTTGTATCATTTGCTCGATCAGATCTCCGATCAGATCTCCGTCGCGATCATCGCGCCGTATCAAGTATGCGTATCATAGTGTGGACGCCTATTAGATCATTCTGCCGATCATGCGTGTATTTGATACGACACGTATTTTGACACGCTTCGATAATACGCGACGGAGATCTGATCGGGGATCTGATCGCGCAAATGATACAAATGTGGACGCACCCTTAGATCATTCTGCCGATCATGCGCGTATTTGATACGACACGTATCAGATACGCAATAGCGATCGCGGCGTAATATGATACGCGTATCATTTTGATACGCTTCGATGATACGCGACGGAGATCTGATCGGAGATCTGATCGCGCAAATGATACAAATGTGGACGAAGCCTTAATTTTTTTTTGTGATCTGTATAGGCAATCCCCACAGTGTCATGAATATTCCCATACAAAAGTTTAAAAAAAGATAGTCTTTCAGCGCTGCTACTTTCATTGCGAAGTCTTCCAGGACCCAATAACCCTAAATTGATATAATCACTATATTTTATATTATTTACTTGTATAAAATGTAGGTACTTACTGTATACTGTATAAAATATTTGACAGTATGTTTTAAAATCATCCAACTCATTTTGTTGTTATCAATAATAGCCCAGTAGGGTTAGATTTTTATTGAAATTAATTATAGTCAGAAATTTTTTTGCACCAGTGTTTAGGGGAGGTCACAAATAGCTTAAATTCGAAAACTCGACCAGCCACGACGTGTGCGTTAGCCACCATATTGGTTAGAAGGTCCAATCTTTTTTTAACTATATCTCCTTTATTTTTTATTTTTTTAAGAAAATGATAAGTATCAAATTTGTAGAAAATTTGATTTTCTACAACTTTAGTCCTTATAATTTTTATTGTAAAATCAATATTAACTAATATTAACTAAAATCAATATAACTGCAAAAAACAAGTCAAAGTATAATTTCGATCTGTTCGACCTGTATCGCGATTATTGTCAAATACAGAAAAAAAAAACAGAAATAAACTTGTAGCTCTTTACATTAACCGCAATAAAAATTAAGACTTCGCTGTCTGTCCGTCTGTCTGTCTCCAGGCTTCAAGAACGGTGATAGGTAGAGACTTGAAATTTTCAGATATTATGTATTTTGTTTCTCTTTATAACAACAAATACTAAAAAATGGCTGGGCTCCCATATAACAAACAGGATTTTAGTGGCCTTTTTTGCTCTTTATCAAAAATAGCAGTACTAAGACAATTAAAATATGCATAAAATATTTAATTGTATTTGTACTTTAATAATTAATATTAAAATTAAAATAAAATAAATGTGTAGGGGGGGCTCCCATACAAAAAGCACAAATTTTTGTCTATCTTTGCCTTATGAGCGAGTCCGACTCGTACTTGGCCATTTTTAAAATAATTATTCAGGTGTAGGTTGTGCCGTAATTGTTAAAAGGTCTAATTCATGATCAGAAATACATATTCAGTTTTATCCAGTCGCTTGGGTCCCGGTACATTTACCATAGGTGTAGGAGCTTAAATATTGATTTCTAAAAAAAATTATAGGAATCAAATTTGTAGGAAACGTAATGATCTATCATCTACAACTTTGTTTCTGCAATTATCTTCGCTAAATTCGATAATATTGTCATACAAGCTAAATTATACTTTGACTTGTTTTTTACATTTATCTCCGTAAATATTGATTTTACAATGAAAATTATAAGAACTCAAAATGTAGAAAATTAAATTTACAACAAATTTAGTTCCTATAATTTTCGTAAAAAATATAAAATAATGGAGATCTGTCTTATCAAAGATTTGATCTTCAAACCAATATGGTGGCTAACGCACACGTCGTGGCTGGTCGAGTTTTCGAATTTAAGCTATTTGTGACCTCCTCTAAACACTAGTGCAAAAAAATTTCTGACTATAATTAATTTCAGATTCCCATACAAGGCTGAACTACTACTGGGCTATAAAGAAAGATTGTTAAAATTGTTGTGTCTACCAAAGTCTTTATTCAGGTTTTTATTTTATTTTATAGGTTTTATAAATAACGTAAAAAGAAGATAAAAAATGATTTGTGTTTATCTCTACTGTCATATTGCTAGCACTGTGTAACCTCGTCTAATATTATAATTTAACGTAGGTATAAAGTACAGTAAAGTAAATACACAGCAATCACATCATACAGTAATGTAACTTTGCACTGTCCCTGAAAATATTATGTTTCTAAGGTAAAAATATAATCTTCTTATTAATAATCTTACAAAAATCTTCTTAAAATAAAATTATAAGAAGATTTTTGGCCTAAACGTATTTTCATGACATAATAATATAATAATATTCTTATGGTCTAGCAGTCTTATCGCAGACGACTTACAAAATAAATGCATTAGAGTGCTAATATTTAAAATGTACAAATATTTTAAAGAAGGAGGGGCATATAACATATTATCGTACCCACTGATGTAGCACTGAGACATGATGTGGACGTGCTACAGCTTGGGTACGGTTTCCATACAAAAATGCCCCTTTTTCTTTTGCGTGATGAAATATTTATGTTCAACGTTCTATTTTTTTTGGCAAGCTATATATTTATAATCTCCCTTTTTTTCCGGAGGGGGAAATGCATTACGCATACTACCCAGGCGCAGGGGGCGACCCGAGCGATGATGTGGGACTCCCGTAGCTAATAAGGCCACGGTATACACACTAACCCCCCCCCCCCCCCCCCCCCCATCTTCCGCCACGCCGCCTTTTGACGGGGCCACGGGAACGATACACACATTTGCGACCCCACCAGCGGTCCGAAGACTCCACGATGGGCGCACAACACGTGCGCCCACCTCCTCGGCCCCCACCAGGGCTGTAGCAGACGCCCCCCGAGTCTGCTACTTGGAGGCCATGTGGCAGATCAGGTCTGTGGCTCTGCCACCGACCACACCTCGGCCGCAGAGGATAGGGCAAGCGGCGCACCGTAATACCTACTTGCCTCTTCCTCTGCAGCCCCACCAATGCCGTTCAAACGGAACGGCCCCGCCAGCTCGCAGGGGGGTAGGAAGAGCGGTAACCTACCACAATGCCTCCCCCCCCGCGATCCGTCCTCGGCCGCAGAGGATAGGGCAAGCGGCGCACCGTAATACCTACTTGCCTCTTCCTCTGCGGCCCCACCTCGGTGCGCATCCGCAGCGGACTCCTCCAGTCCGCTGGGAGCGCCCTCCTCGGGCCAGGCGGCGACACCGGCCGGCCCTGGTTGCCTCTTTGCTTCACCGCGAGAATATCTCACAATATCTTATGTGTTCTGGGGAGAGAGGGAGTAGTTGAACTGCACTAGTTGTACTACCGTACGTTTTATTGTATTGTGGTCAATGCTATTTATATGACTGCATTATTATGATCTGCACAAACCCCGTGACATATAATTACATACAAACACACACAATCGGCTATTTTCCGCTATACGACTCGACACCGTTTGTGCGAACATGGATACAATAATGTAATTACAAGTTGTATGATGTGTCACATAATATGGAGTAACAGCCTTTTTTTGGGTTTCGTACCCAAAGGGTAAAAATGGGACCCTATTACTAAGACTTTGATGTCAGTCCGTCTGTCCGTCTGTCTGTCTGTGTGTCTCCAGGCAGTAACTCAAGAACCGCTATAGCTAGACTTCTTAAATTTTCACAGATTGTGTATATCTGTTGCCGAGCTATAACAATAAATACTAAAACCAAAATAAAATTAATTCACATGCAATACCTAAACGTGATTTTAAACGTGATTTAAATAATAATATTAATATTAAATAAAAAATTAAGTGGGGCTCCCATACAAAAAACACTATTTTAGGCCTTTTTATGCTCTGTAACGGTACCGAACCCTTCGTGCGCGAGTCCCACTCGCACTTGGCCGATCATTATTTTAACACCCAAATGACCCAAAAGCCGGCAGCATACACGTTTTACTTATTAGATTTCCGTATTTGAAAACCCGGATTCATGAAAACAGTAGGGAATACATTAATTACTGGCGCTAACGGTCGATTTTTTCCGAACGGAACGAATTCCGCACGTACATTTCAAGTGCGCATTCGCACATGAAAATCGTGTGCAATATTCTCACGGAATAATTCCAAATCGTAAAATTCTACATCAGGAAATTGAATACATAAAGTCTGTGTTACGTCATTTCAAATGACGTTATAATATTTTCATGGATTTGTAACTGGATACAACTATTTATTACTAGATGACACCCGCAACTCCTTTGTTTATCGTCGCAGTCGTTTTCGGCAAAGATCGGAATGTCACCTTTAGTGTAAGTACTCACACACGGTTTTGCTCGATCGAGCAATCACGTAGAGTAAAATACGGGCTTTAGTGTCAAAAAATTTGTCAAGCCGGCTCGATTCGAGCCTTCAAACTGGCTCGATGCGAGCCTTATAACTGTGAGTTTTGCGGTCCTCACTGTAGCTTTTGCTCGATTTCGAGTAAAACTAGCGAGCAAAACCGTATGTGAGTACTTACACTAAAGGTGACATTCCGAGCTCCAATATGGGGAAATTTCTAGATGTTGTTCTAGTATTTGGTAACAATAATATAATTAGCAATGACCTAGTCTACGTAATTATTTAGGTTAATGTATAACAATATTAGTTGATTTGATAAGGATTGATCTTGATAACTATAATTATCATCCGAATGTTTCGAAATGTTATGTGTGTGCAATGTAAACAATTCCCTTGTTTTTAATGGCTTAGTGTTAAAAAAAATTTGTTTGCCCAACCCGAAATCATGCCGAACTACGGCCGTATATTTTCGGCCTAATGTGTTTAGACACCAGTGTTCATAGGTTAGTAGTCATAATAATTAACGTATTCCCGTGGTGCTTTCCCTTCAGTTCTTTGACTTTCGACCATTGCAACTTTGTGCTGTCTCCCGCTTTTTGTGGGAAGGGAGAAAGAAAGAACTGTATACTTCCTACTCCTCCTATCTTCTGATTAATTTCGTTGCGGATCTGAAGACAGCTTTAGTAAGTCGCTCGGGCTCCCTGAGATCATATCAAAGGGTTTTCGTGGTTGGATAACGCTGTCGATCCTGGCGACACAGGAGATACAGTAGTGGGAGTGTGTGGTGGACCAAAGCCCGATTTAAAATAAGGGTGATGCCAAACGAGCGTAATTTGTGAGTTGTGAGTCGCAGAATTTATGCCGCGGAAATACATATCTATTCATACAAATCATGACTCACAAAATTACGCTCGTGTGAATCAAACAGGATTTTGGACGAAACTGAATGCAGCAGAATTCTGCCGAACCGAAATTCTGCGACTCACAACTCACAAATTACGCTCGTTTGACTTCGCCCTAACATCGTACTTTCTTTTTTCAGTTTCAACATGAACACCGGCATCCTAGCCTGGGAGTGCATAGTTTTCGCCGCTTTTGTCTGCGCCTCCTCCGTCCTCCCGCTATGGCAGAGGAAGAGGGACGCCAAGGCGGGGGGGAGCGCGAAGCGAGCATACATATTCGCGGGGGGAGGGGTGGGTACCCTCACCATGATACTATCGGTGGCGAGAGGGACGCTAGGAGTGAGGTCTTTTTTGGGTAAGTAGATTGTTATTTGTTACAATAGAAAAATACAGGCTGTAACAGAACAAATTAATAATACTCAAGGCTTATGTGTCCCTTCTCCCTTTGGTTTCATACTTCTGACTTCTATTGGAACGAAGTTCCTTATCTCGCGTTCGGCGTAAATCTTGAAGGCTAGACAGAACGATATTTGACCTTGATTTGACCTCGATACTTTTTATTAGTACCTGCATGGTAGGGACATAGAGCTTGATAGTAATATTCCTAAGCGTCAACTAGATGGCGTTTTTTTCTACTTAAAGGTTTTTTGAACATCTTAATATATATATTTCTTGTGTGCGTGTGTATGTGACTGAACTCCTCCTAAACGACTGGACCAATTTTGATGAAATTTTTTGTGTGTGTTCAAGGGGATCTGGGAATGGTTTAGATTCACAATTTTGTCCGCTGGACAATGTTTTTTTAATTAATTTTTTAATTTATTAGTAGTTGTTGATTTTGGAATGTTTTACATTGGATCCGACAGTCGGCTGCCATCGCAGTGTCAAATTTTAAATAATATTCGAATTCGGATTTTAATTTTAGTCTGTCCGACAGTTAGCGCTTCGACCAAATTTAAAAAAATACTTTATATACTTAATATGGCAAAGAAACGTTTGCCGGGACAGCTAGTCTATAATATATATAAAAATGGATTCTCAAATGTGTTAGTCGCGTTTAAACTCGAAAACGGCTGAACGGATTGGGCTGATTTCAGTCTTAAAAATATTCGTAGAAGTCCAGGGAAGGTTTTAAAGTGACACGTAGTTCACCGGGACAGCTAGTAAGAAAAAGTTTTTTATTTCTATGAGAAGTGCCACAGCCCACAGCATTTGCTCAAATAAAAAAAGAAAGTCTGTTATTATTGCTACAACTTTTACAGTGAATTCTATACGAGGGACACATACTAGAGTTTCATCACTTCTTTATGTCACTCTTTGTATACAGTAAAGTGTAGACAATCTTTATATACTAGATCATACACATACACACAATATGCTTATGTGTGGGTATTTGTCGCGTATTGTCTGTGTGTTGAATAACTATGACTTCAAGGACACTGCTAACTCTACCGTGAGTCCGGTCTAGGAGCAAGTCATTGACGAATTGCCAAAAAAATTACGAAAAGTCCGGCTGTCGGTGACTCTTGGACCTTCGGGTTTAATCCAATCCAGCACTGGATTGCTACTGGACTAATGTAAACAGGTGCTGGATATATTCTGGAATATGCTGAACTTCATTCCAGTGCATTTCAGTTCCCCTTTACATTTTTCCAGTCGGAATTCAGTGCTAGATTGGACACTGGATTAGAATAATTGAAACCTATGATTGAAAATGAGATGTCCAAAAATTTTCAATCGAAAATATGATTAATTAACGATAAAAAAACATTCAACTTTTTTGTAAAGTTTGATCTATCATGATACCTCATACTTTAACTGCAATAGGATATTATAGTTGCAATGTTTTAACGCTAGAGGGCAACACTAGACAGTAAGCCAAAAAAATTTTGTACAACATTTGAGTTAATTTTCTGATAAGATGTGTGGAGCATGTCGGATTTTGGTCGGATTATTTACTGTTATGTGCTAGTAGCGCCCTCTATACCTTTGCGTAATAAAGGGAGTTTTTCTTGTAATTTTCGAGACATAGAACTATTACAAAGATTCACACAGAAAAACAACTAAAACGGCAACTCACATTAATTTGCTCAGTTGCATGTTCCATTAATAGCACTTGACTCTGGTCCCAGCAATCAACAAGATCTTAGGCCGGTATAAATAGTCAGTACTCAAGATGCATCTCGGTCTCAAGACACGTTTCAGGGTCGGTGATTGGTTGGCTGTCAAAATTTGGACCAATCACAGAGCCGAACCGCGTCTTGAGACCGGGTCGCATCTTATTTGTACTATTTGTACCAGCTGTCGCAACCACCTCAGTGGAGGCGAAAACTATAACTATATTAATAACTCTGCTGCGTCCACCTGTGTGAGCACACGTGACAATTTCGCCTATGCGGCTAGTCCACACTAGACTATGGCATTCTATATCGTGATGGCCTAGCAGGTCAATGACCGCGTAGGCTGCCAACTAAACTATACACACGTGTCCATCTGGTAATCACCACAAACGATGAACACGGTTTCTATACTATACTATACTGTGCAGTCGCCTCCAACCACCCCTTACAGCGACCCCTTACCACACGGCCCAACCGAGCGTTCTATAGCTAAGGTCTAAATCAAACCCACTCAGCAGTAGGCAGTAAACACTAGATGTGACCAACCGGCCACAAACTACCGCGCGGCTCAACCGAGCTTTCTATAGCTAAGGTCTAAATCAAACCCACTCAGCAGTAGGCAGTAAACACTAGATGTGACCAACCGGCCACAAACTACTACAACACCTCGTATAATAAGATAACTAAACGAATCGACTCATTGTTCGCAATATAAATACAGTATCAACATGTTACATAAGACGATTATAATATTATTGTACATAACAGTTTCGAGGCGTTGGATATCCTCGATGAACTGAACACACAGCCTAAATAATAACGTTCAAGATACCAATATTTAAATAATGATAATAATGACTCACTGATAAGACTGCGCCGCGTGCTCGCTCGCCTGCGTTTCTCGATCGTCTGTCCCACAGGTCTGTCCGAGAGCAGCTGAGAGAATATTACAACTACCCTCCTATAATTATATATGAATACCGTTGTTTACCTTTTTTACCTACAAGTTCGCGCGATTCGCGACACTCCCCACCGCAAAGAAAATACAAGCTATGAAATAGGTATCCTGACTCTAATTAATACAAAACTTTTATATAAAACTTCGCTTATGACCTGTACCATTGGTACATTGTCGCTGAAGGAGCAAATCAAACACAGAACACTGTATCTCTGCACACTCTACTCTCGGCTGCGGCTCTAGAGAGCAAGTGAGTGCCAGGCGCCAGCTCTCAATTCTGGCGACCATCTTGCCTTGCCCTGATTGGTAGTAAGCGGCCATCTTTATCCATCAACACACCATATCTACCTTTCACAAAATATATATTATATATATTTTTATTACACAATTACTACTAATTTTTTTTACAAAGTTAACATTTTAGAACGTTATCTACATGAGGCCCACCACCGGTCCGGAAACCAACCCGGCGAGAAGAACCGGCGTAAGAAACTTTTTACTTTACCAGGCCACCGGGCCACCTCTACCAAAAAGGTGGAAAACTACAACAACAGCATAAGCTAAATCACACATAGTGTGGAGAAATGTGGCACATCTATATAGAAGCGGCCTATGGTTTGCCAGCCTATTCCCTCCAAGATGTGCTATCATTGAGAAAAGAAACTACCTTATAGTAAGCCTAAGCACACAAACGCCCTCTGGGATTCCATTGTATAGGCGTATACAAATTAAACCAAATGAGCCAAGATATCAAAACTGAAAATATGCAATACAATTTGCAATCAATCACAAGTTAACCGCTTTCAAACCATCACTTCCTCTCTTGTTTAATAATATATTATCTTTTATTTCAGAGTCCATTTCACCAAGCTCCATAATATCAATCATTATATATTAAATTGATGACAACTTATCTCTAAACAGCTGACACCTATAAAACAATTCCGCCGGACACTCCCGCGCAACTAAAAGAGGTGAACTACTTCACCAAATCATTTCGCCAATAAAATTTCTCAATTACACTGATACAAAGCTTTTATATTTAGCGACTCTGCACTTCAACCTTGCCATCCTGTCGAGGCCCATAAGGCACACTATGGAACAACTGAATACTAAAATCTTTACAAAAATTCACAAACCATAAACACCCACAAACCTCGGACCATTGTCAGCTGTTATACCCACTGCCCCCCTAACTATGGAAAACATTTCCTTTAGTGTGTCTGCCACTCAAGTGGCATCCATAGTCCAAGCAACCTCTTATTTTGAATACCAGTACGTATTAAGACACTATGCGTCGGCTTGATCTCCACGCCAAAAGCATGTCATGCGTATATCCGTTCGTCTGTCACGACTCACGCTGCACGCACAGCTGTCAAATCATTTTCGAAAATATTCCAACCTTCAATAACTCTTATTAATCTGAATATATTATTATCTAAACAAACTATCATGAAAGCCATATACAACCTTTATATAATTCGAATCTTCAATAAATAAGCCATTAGTGGCGCAAACACACAGTTTTATATTTTAAACAAAATACTAAATTGGTGGTCAAAGCAGAAATAGCCACCCTTAAATGGTTCCAGAGTAAGACGCCCATTTTGGGCGCTTGGCAAACGAGCAAAGATACACAAGAAGTTTTACTGGGCTTTAGCTTTATAAATTCGATCCATGATGCTAAGCTAGTGATTCATTCACCTACATAGTTCACCAGTCCCAAAAACTCTTAAGCTCTTCAAACGTTAAAAGCTCCCAAAATTTCCCTGTAGTTTTATTAATATATTTATCGAAAATTCTTACATTGGAACGAAGTTCCTTATCGCGCTTTCGGCGTAAAGAGGCTAGGCAGAACGATATTTGACCTCGACACTTTTTATTAGTACCTGCATGGTAGGGGCAGAGGGCGTTTATTGATGTTTATTTTTGTTTATACATATAACATAAGAAGTAACTTCGTTTCATTTGGGTGTCCTTTGACACCTCTGAAGTTTTTATATTTATCCAAAGGTCTTCATGTGCAAAATATATTCAAGAAATTCCATACTCGGAACTTAGATGTCCCGGTTAACTTCTTGTCACTTGTGAACCTTCCCTGGACTTCCAGGAATATTTTGAGACCAAAATCAGCCAAATCGGTTTAGCCGTTATCGAGTTATAATTATATCATTTTTAAGATTTGGATCCATTAGAGGTCATGTTCAGCCTCATTGCATCCAAAAAAATAAATAACAATATAGTTACTAAAATTAATATATAGACATAGATCTATTAGAGGTCATGTTCAGTAAGTATCATTGCATCCAAAAATAACAATATAGTTACCAAAATTAACTACTCTGTCACAACGTGAATAACAATCTTGCCATAGTCTTTTGGAAGTTGTACCAAAAATACGTAACCTTGATTACAAAATATAAAAGCTGTTACTTAATATTATGTCAACTACTATGCTACTAAACTTTATTTAAGGTGAATTTAATTTTATAACACTCCATCGTTATAGCGGAATAATAAAGTTTAATTAGCTGTTGATAAGATCTTCATATCAACAACATTATTTTTTCTCACTCTTTGCTCACTCTTTTTTCACAATTTAAGTAAAACTATTTTTAGGTCAAGTTTCACGAAACTTCTTGCATTTATTAATTTTATAGAAGAAGTTTTTCTATAGTTGGTAACGGGTGTTTTCTTTGATGTTGGCTTTAGCTTGCCCTATATATCTACACATATTCTAATTCCCCCTTGAGTGTCGAAACCAAGGGAGTAATCCTAATTCCTACCCCAATAACATCCAATTCCATTGACTCATTTATTTAATCATTATTGAGGACTCTGTAACACGTTCGAGAGACCGGTTTACGAGGACCGGAATTTAAACATTTATAATTTTAGGAAAATTACCTTCGAATCCATCTTTCATGGAATTCTAATCTCAACACTTCCACTCTCACTGGAATATCCTGGCCAAGTAAATTTTGTACCGGTTTTTTCTAGCAATTTCGCTTTCAGAAATATTTTTAATTGCTTAAAACTACTATGGGTATAATATAGGCCATTGACCTTTGTCCGGACCCGCAACTCGGTTTTTAAACGGACACTATTGGACTTATTAGTTACATACCTAAATTGGTAGCTTCAATCATAGACAACACAATTATATACATTGTACGTCATATCTAATTATGCTCCAATAACATTTGCAATAACTTTGAAATTGAACAATCTAAATTCTAATCTGTTGTGTTGAAGATCTTCGGGTTCATTCACGAGTTTCAATATTAATGAAAACACAACACAATGAACACCACTTTCTATGCACTTATTCCACTTCAATATTATGGTATTATTATCAACGAAATGCACGCCCAATTCTAAAATAATTCATTATTAGGTGCCTTAATGTCGGTAGTTCGAAAGTACTAAATATCATCAAAACAAATATTAGGGTTAACAGCTTCATAGAAGTTTATACAATTTGGTAGAACTACTAATAATTTGGTAAAACTATTTTCTACTAATTCAGAAGTCTTAATTTTTTATCATTAATAATAACATTATTATTCTCGCTGCCGGTATCAATAACCATATTTACTGGTTGACAATGCAGAAATAGCCAATACATTCATATTTCAAAGTCCAAACATATTGGATGAATGTTAGTTTTTGTGGTAACAATAATTTTTGTTCAACGTCTCGACGTTGAACGTTCTTTGGGAGCTAATCTTTTAAAGCTGGCAATTTATTGTTTCTAAACTGGCTTCTGAAATTATTTTATTATAAGTAACATAGTTGCCAAGACCATTTTTCCTCTTTTCATTCAATAGATTATTCTAAACCACACGGCCTTTTAGGATAAAAGTAATCATCTAATAATTGCCCTACAGGCTACAGCACTCAAACTTTGCCATCCACTGCTCTGCCAGGTCGACTATAATAGGCCTCTTTTTGCCCATTTACTTTTGCGAGGGTCTCACGAGTAGCAGCAGTGACACACGATTTCAGCCCTCGTTTTATTTTACTAGTGTAGACTTTATACATTGGAACTATAGCCGACCAATCTTTACAACTATTAGCAACGGTACCCGTTTGAATTTTAACCAAACTTCATCTTAATTTACCTTTAAACCCTCTAACCATTTGTAGGTATCTTTATTTTAACCCAACTACGTATTTAATCAGCAGGTATCGTTTGTCTATCCAACGACCTCTAAACATTTTTTGGTATCTTTATTTTAACTAAACCTCGTCTTATAATCAGCAGGCACCATCCGGCCCCCACCAAATTACCTCTAAACTTCTCATTTTCGATAGGAAGCAATTTTATTTCCACTTTGTTACCACACAATAATACATATGAACCATGAGCTCTCCCGCTATGGCGAGACATTTGGTAAAGAAGAGCAAAATCATCAATCTCACAATAATAATATGACATGATAATTTCATTACAAAGTTTATATATGCCACTTTACTGACTTGAGCAGATTAAATTCATTAGGATTATGCAATAATATTTTAGTAATTAAAATTATTAAATTAATTAATTTCAATAAAGTAAATTAAAGGGTGCGATGATAGCAACACCGAGCGTATACACTCGTAACGGCTACGCTAGACAACAGGACGCCGCCGTCCATCCATCATCAACACTATCGGTTATCGGTTACTAAAAGATCGTATTATATCATAGTGAATTTGGCGCCTGTGAAGGCGTTAATATAGACTCAAGAGACACTGAGCGCAGTAGGTGAGAAAATCAGGCTCATCAACACCAGCCAACTATCAGGCACCCACTTTACAGCTGCCACACCAATATTCAGGCCTTGTCACTTCCTATCCTCCACAATATACCCTCCTCGTACACAGAAAAATTACAGCATGTTATTCTATGAACAATTCCCACTATAGTGTGTGGTTCACTGCTGCACAATGTATTTGCTATGGCAACATAAGCAAGCCCACTGTAGCAAATCAACGAAACCAGCGCCATTTTATGCATATTTAGCAGGTCTAAGAATCCGCTACTGTCTACATATTTTTATATTGCATTTGTTGAACAAGCGATAGTAAACAATAAATTACGAACTTCAACTCGAGACCGACGGCGACCATTGCCTGTGCATTTCGCAAAGGGACAGCTCGACGCCGCGCCCCGCGCCGCCGCAACGGCGCCCCGCGCCACATAGTTATCTAGTCACTTCAACAAAATAACATTCTTTACAAACATAGGAACACGTTACAACTTCAAATACTTTAAACGGCAACAGAACGCTTGCCGGGACAATCAGTTTAGGTTTACTCCACCTCAATAGCGCTCGTTAAATGTTATTTCAAGTTTTGCACCAAACCTCCAGCTATATCAAATTTTTCAAATGTTACCAAACCAAACTTTGATTTTGTTATTTTTCTCGGAAATTTAAATTTAACTGTAACGGAAAACAAAATTAGCCGATGATATTAGGTATCCAAACACAAATAACGCCCCCAATACATCCTTTTCCAAATTTTGTTTCCCTCTGCTTCGAAATTACCAAGCTTTGGCTGGCTCTGTCAAACTACCTCTAAAATTCTAAGTGAAAATCATTTTCAAACTACCTTCGGCCGGTTCCGAGCCGGGTTCGATCCCAGCACCTCCACCATGTCGCAACCACCTCAGTGGAGGCGAAAACTATAACTATATTAATAACTCTGCTGCGTCCACCTGTGTGAGCACACGTGACAATTTCGCCTATGCGGCTAGTCCACACTAGACTATGGCATTCTATATCGTGATGGCCTAGCAGGTCAATGACCGCGTAGGCTGCCAACTAAACTATACACACGTGTCCATCTGGTAATCACCACAAACGATGAACACGGTTTCTATACTATACTATACTGTGCAGTCGCCTCCAACCACCCCTTACAGCGACCCCTTACCACACGGCCCAACCGAGCGTTCTATAGCTAAGGTCTAAATCAAACCCACTCAGCAGTAGGCAGTAAACACTAGATGTGACCAACCGGCCACAAACTACCGCGCGGCTCAACCGAGCTTTCTATAGCTAAGGTCTAAATCAAACCCACTCAGCAGTAGGCAGTAAACACTAGATGTGACCAACCGGCCACAAACTACTACAACACCTCGTATAATAAGATAACTAAACGAATCGACTCATTGTTCGCAATATAAATACAGTATCAACATGTTACATAAGACGATTATAATATTATTGTACATAACAGTTTCGAGGCGTTGGATATCCTCGATGAACTGAACACACAGCCTAAATAATAACGTTCAAGATACCAATATTTAAATAATGATAATAATGACTCACTGATAAGACTGCGCCGCGTGCTCGCTCGCCTGCGTTTCTCGATCGTCTGTCCCACAGGTCTGTCCGAGAGCAGCTGAGAGAATATTACAACTACCCTCCTATAATTATATATGAATACCGTTGTTTACCTTTTTTACCTACAAGTTCGCGCGATTCGCGACACCAGCCTAAAGACGGGACTTTTTTATTAAACATCAGATAAATGAAAAAACCGACAGCTCAACAAAAACTAACGGCTGCATTCAGATACATATTTCAATAATTTAATGAATATTGTATTTTAGATCTTATATTAAAATGTTTATATTTATTTTAAGCTAAGTCATCATTATAATACGTTTCTGAATAGTACTAGTCGCACTAAACCTAAAGGAAGGCGCAGTTTTGTTGTAAGAATCACAAATAATAATAAATATAATACTAGCTGTCCCGGCAAACGTTTCTTTGCCATATTATAAAGTCTATCGCCCGTATTATTTTATTGAAGTGACTAAATAAGTATGTCGCCATGGCAACGTCCATCGCTATCATGGTCGTCGTTTTTCTCGAGTTGTAATAATTTACTATTATTTATTTAACAAATGCACTTATCAATATAATAAGTACCGAGTAGCTGATTCTCAGACCTACTGAATATGCATATAAAATTTGGTAAAAATCAGTAAAGCCGTTTCGGAGGAGTTCGTGGACTAACATTGTGACACGAGAATTTTATATGTAAGATTACATGTCCTGAGTCCTGACTGACTGACAGATTCATCATCGCTGAGCAAAAACTGTTAAAGTTACAGCCATGAAATTTGGTGAGTAGGGTTGTTTTATTAAGTAGACACCAACTAAGAAAGGAATTTAGAAAATTTTACCCCGAAGGGCGTGAAATAGGGACTTTCAGTCTGAATGAAAGTCCGTCATTTCTTAAGTTAGGAACATGAAACTTTATCTTTGGGTTACTGATTAAAAATGAATGAATATGTATTTAACCGTTTTTGGAAATTATTCCCCCAAGGGGGTGAAATTGGGGTTGAAAGTTTCAATGGAAGTCCGTTATTTCTTGAGTTAGAAGCATGAAATTTTATGTTTGAACTACTGATTAAAAATGATTGGATACGTGTTTAAGCGTTTTTAAAAATATTACCCCCAAGGGGGTGAAATAGGGGTTGAAAGTTTAAATGAAAGTCTATATAGGTATACTATGATAACGCGGATGATGTCGCGTGAAACAGCTAGTAATAATATATTAATTTAGTCCATTCTTACTTAGCTTTGGAATGTTATCTGTATTTTATTCGGTCCCAATTTAAGTTAAGGTCTTAACTTAAGTTCTTTAATCAATTACTTGTTTAAAGGTGTTAAAATGTGATAGAATTAAATATAATTATTTAAGCAGTTTGTAGGCCAATTTAAAGTTTTTAAAAACTTCAAGGTGACTTGTTTATGAATTTCATAGTAAGGAGCCCAAGTATTAACAAAATATTATTGTCTTAAACGGAAGTAACGTGGCTAAACACGTTTTGATAATCCTGTTAGTTAAAATAATACACGGGAGCGTGATGAAGCCATACAAATGGAATCTTCAAGTTGCAGCCCAAAATTTTACTTTGAATATGCCATTTTTTTGCTATATTTGGAGAAGTTCTAGTATGTCAAACTTTTTGATCCAAGAGCCCTTTCTGATTTTGATTTTCTGCAATTTCCTAGGATGTAAATGAAATTTTGAAAGAAATACGTAGATCATATTTGTAAACGTTTATTACATTTTGGCCCAATCCGTAATTATATACGTACCTTATATTATAAGGGTCGCACCGAAAAGTTCACACCGAAATGACCGTGAATTGATTGTATAATTATATTAAATATATAAAATGTATTATCAAATAGCTTGAAAATATGTCCGCTTGACGTTTTAATTTTGTAAAGATTCATCTTGTTTCTGTGTAACGTGACCCTAAAATTCCATACTTAAGTTATTCATATTTAATTTTGTCCTACAAAATGTTTATCAAATGAGCAACGTGGGAAGATGATATGATAATATCACAATTATACTGTAGTGATATTAGGTTCTATGATAGCACTATCAAGAATATAATTTCATTGCCCGTAATAAATTTATGTTCTATCTTTATAAATATTAAACAAAAGATATTAACATATCAAGCCCCATAAGAGCCCCATTTATGAACTCGATTTTATTTATTTATCAGCCTTCGAGTAGCTTCGAGCATTTAAAATTTTTGCAAAAATACATATACAATTTCACTCCAAGTGCAAAAAGCAGCACAGAATTAGGGCCTATTTCACCACTTCCTGATGAGGTGCCGGATAGGCTTATTTGACAGATTCTCCATACTCTATCTGTCAAGTTAAGTGGTATTTCACCACTTCCTGATAAGACAGGAAGTGGTGAAACAGACCCTTAATGTTATATTTTATCGAAAGAAGGGGGGTGTTCCACTATCTATCCTATGTCTTAATATGTCACACTAACATCTGAGGATCTGTCACTCGCGCATTTTAATCATGCTCGGCCAATGCTCGAGTGAGAGCACTGTCCTCCATTATACTGAAAGTACGCTGGGCTAAATGGCACCCTTTGAAATTACAGCTATTTTTTGTGCCTATTTGAATCAGAATCAGCTCCCCCCTAAGGAACCTAAGAAGGAACTAAATTTGACGTAAAAATGATGTTTGAAAGTCGCCATATTGGCGCTGATAGCAGTAGTGGGAGAACTTGAAACTAATACCAATTTCTACCATGGAGGTATACTATGTGGTTTCTACAAACAATAGCGATTGAGCGGCCATTTGCAAGTTACGTCAGATTTAGTTCTCTTCCCGAATATTGGGGGAGCTGATTCCGCTTCAAATAGGCACAAAATACATCTGAGTGTCATTAGTCCAGCGTACTTATATAATGGAGGTCAGTGAGTGAGATCCTATGATCATACGTGACTTGTCTCGTGTTACGTGTTGCATCTCAAGACATTCACAAACAAGAAAGGTTGTTTAAACGTGTTGAATATCAGTTTCTCTTTCCAGGTTTCCCATCAGAGCTGGTTTACTACGGGTCAGCGATGTGGGAGACGTTGTACGGCATGGCGCTGGCCTTCCCGCTCGTCTGCTGGATCTTCATACCGGTCTACTACAGGCTCCAGACTAACTCTGTGTATGAGTATTTACAGGTCAGTCTCAGTTGTAATACGTAGGTTACACGCTCAGTTTCTCATCAGTTCAGTCCATCAATCTGGTAAGATTGATGCGAAACTGGAAGCCTACTACGAAACGGTTTTGTTTATTACAATATAGGATGTGGCATACTCCTTCGATTGTTTGAGTCTCAAAACGGTTTCGTGGTACAAGCCCTGACATCAATTAAAATTGTATGTAGGTTACACATTCAATTTTAATTGATGTCAGTTTCAATTTTAAAGGACCAAAAGAGTGTTTAACAAGAACAAGAAAATTACAATTAATATACGAAAACTTAAATTCTGTGATTTTATTAAAAATGAAATTCTCAAAAAATTTGAAAAGAATAATTGCAGAAGAGTTATTTAAAAAAGGTGGCCCAAAACCTTTGTACAACTCCATAATCAAATCTCGTAATTTTTGATGACTAAAATCATAATATTATTATCTCTCTGATATCAAATCTCACAATTTCAATTTTAATTTAACTCACAATAATTATGATTTTGATGATTTTCATCATTTAAAGTAGCTATTCATTCCCATTCTTTAAAATATAACCTCAAGCGGCGCAAGTATGAGAACCTCAGTGGAGATCTCATATTTGAACCGTTTGGGGTGGAAACTCTAGGCGCATGGGGTCTGGGGGAACATAAGCTTTTTAGAGGAATATCGAAGAAGCTTGTTGAAGCCACCCGAGACCCCAGAGCTGGGAGCTACCTGGCACAGCGGATAGCATTTGCCATTCAACGTGGCAATGCTGTCAGCTTGCTGGGCACTCTGCCAGATGGGGACGACTTGGGCAAGTTTTTCCTTTTATAGTTTTTATTTAAAATTTGTGTATATCTGTATATTTTAGATTATATTTAATAAATAAATAAACTTATGAATAAATAAACCGGCAAAATGAATTATTATTATTTAAAAAAAATATTTAAAGTTACTTACTATAATTTAACTCACAATAATTATGATTTTTATGATTTTCATTATTTAAAGTAGCCATTCATTCCCATTCTTTAAAATATAACCGGCAAAATGAATTATTATTATTAAAAAAAACTCATTTTTTAATTCAGAATAAATTTTTGCAAATATTTTCTGAAAGTCTACACGATGCCTACCACCGGTTCGGGAACTAAGAACCCGGCGAGAAGAACCGGCGTAAGAAATCATCATCATGAAAGAGAGGAATGATATTTATCTATCACTAGCTGACCCGGCAAATGTTGTTTTGCCATATAAATTATAGCAGTGCCCGCAACTTTGTTCGTGTGGTTGTCGAAAACACTGTCGCGATTGCAATAAAAAGGATATAGCGGGTCAATATCTTAAGGCGATATATCGAAAATAAATTATACCGCAAGGGCAATTTTATACTTATTAATAATACGATGATGATGATGAGCGAAATTTGCATAGCAGCATTTGCTTTCCGTTCTTAAAACAACATCGAAACTCCCAAACTTGTATCTATAAAGAATCAGGAGTTCCCTCAGCACCTTCCGAACCATGATATACTTCGGTGCAAAATCTTACTTGCTTCGCTTACTAATGCTTCGAATACTTCTTAAGAAACCGAAGTCATCAAATGTTTCCATATAAATTTTGAAGAGTTCCCTCGATTACTAATGGATCCCTTTATCAGGTCACCACTTTTGTGAACGGGGTACTAAATTGGGATGATACCCTATACACTAAAAGAAAAATTTTGAAAATCGGTTCACATACGGCGGAGTGATCGTTAAATATAAAAAAAACGAACATAACACCTCCTCCATCTTGAAAGTCGGTTAAAATTTTAGCCTATGTATTATTCTGATGTATAAGCTATATTATTGTAAAGTTTCATTAAAATCCGTTCAGTAGTTTTTGCGTGAAAGAGTAACAAATATCCATACATACATCCTCAGAAACTTTCGCCTTTATAATATTATAAGTAGGATATACTATTATCTCATACTATTATTATATCTCATGCATATTAATATGATAAAATTGCCACCTTGGTAAATATAATAATTATTAATATCTATAATTTAGTTTAGTGATGATGATAATGATGATTGTAATTTGCATAGTAATAGCAGTAGTAGTTGCTTTCAGTTCTTAAAACAACGTCGAAACTCCCAAACTTGTATCTATAAAGAGATAGGAGTTCTCTCAGCACCTTCCGAACCATGGTATGTATTTGCACCAAGATGGTGCAAAATCTTACTTGTTGGTAGCATATGCTTAGAATACTGCTAACGAAACCGAAGTCACCACATGTTTCCATATAAATTTTGCGTAGTTCTCTCGATTTCTTAGGGATCCCTTCATCAGGTCACCACTTTTATGAATGTGGTAGCAAATAGAGATGATAACCTATACACCAAAAGAAAAATTTTGAAAATCGGTTCACAAACGGCAGAGTAATCGTTGAACGAACATAACACCTCCTCCATTTTGAAAGTCGGTTAAAATTATAGCCTATGTGTTATTCTGATATATAAGCTATATTATTATAAAGTTTCATTAAAATCCGTTCAGTAGTTTTGCGTGAAAGAGTAACAAACATCCATACATCCAAACTTTCGCCTTTATAATATTAGTAGGATTCCTCTCTTTTATGATCATACTTCATTTCAACACATTCCAGATGCGTTTCGGATCCACCTCAGTCAGGCGGGTCGCTGCAGCCACCTTCCTCCTCCGTCAGACCCTCAACCTGGCTGTGACAGTGTACACTCCGACGGTGGCACTGCATGCCGTATTGGGTCTGCCACATTGGGCGTCTGCAGTGGTGCTGACTCTGGTGGCGATAGTGTTTAACCTGCTTGGGGGATTGGCTGCTGCTATCAGGTAATATAATGGGCTAATCAGGAACAATTGACCGATAGGTAGCCGTTGCTGTTACATCTGTTGGTAGTGACAATAGATCCATTTGAGTTTTAATGACGTGAATACTCTAAAGACCTATCTTCTGATAAAAAGGAAATAAATAAGCTAATTAAAAGCCCAGCATGCATATTGCCTATTAGGAAGTCCTAATCCAGGTTATACTCGTATTGAAGCAAATTAGTTATTGGTTTGTAGGAAACTGGACTAAAAGAACCGAATTAAAATTTCAGAGCAGACGTGATCCAGACGCTAACTATGGTGATGGTGAGCGTGGCCTTCATCATCCAAGCGACGGTCGTGGCTGGAGGGCCACAGAAGGTCTTTGAAGAGAACCTCGCTGGTGGAAGGCTGGATTTCTTCCAGTAAGTTCTCTTTATAGCTTTTTTGGAACTGGAGTATTATCTTTCTCTCGAAATTTTTTCTTGACTAGCGGTTGTGGTAAGTACTTGAGACACAGGAAACAGATACCGGAACAATTTTAAAGAGAATTTTGACTAGCTTTCGAAGTAACTTTTCGAAACCAATTTCTTTTTTTTGAGCCTAGGCTATTTTAGACTAGACTACCCTATTTCCCTATAATTATAATAATTTGAATGCAACAGCTTTAATTAACAGTCTAAATATTAATAGCGGTCCTAATGATACCGTACTTTCATTCCAGTTTCACATGGGATCCAACCGTACGAGTCGACACGCTGTCCGCTCTAATCGGTCAGCTCTTCATGTCAGTCTCCATCTACGGCTGTCAACAGACCTTCGTCCAAAGATACTGCTCCATGTCGAGCGAGGGCAAAGTCAAGAGAACCCTCCTAGCCAATATACCTGCTGTTTCTATCCTTTTCTCACTCTCCTGGATCGTTGGGATGGCGCTATACGCGTTGTACAAGTACTGTGATCCGTTACTGTCAGATAAAATCGGTGCCCCAGATGAAGTCTTGCCGTTTTATGTTCGGGACCAGTTTGGATTTCTGCCTGGAATGCTTGGGCTGTTTTTGGGCAGTCTCTTCAACGGTGCTTTGAGGTGAGCTATGTTTGTGTCTATATCATTTAGAATGCCTGTATGGTGAGTGGTTGAGGCATAGCTAATAATAATAGTTAACCAAGATGCCAACAACAATACTACCATAGTTTTAAAATCATGTGGAAGTTCTCACCTTGATAAAATAACGTCGACAACAATAATGATACTGTCAGTTTTGTTACAGTAATAAATGTTAGTGCTTCCGATCAATAAACATTACTTTTAGTGTTAATAATATGCTACTGATAGTCTATTAAAGACTATCAGCAAGATGCATTGAATCACCTATCCTAATGATATTCTTAGAATCCTGGAATGCGATGTTACTAACTCCTATAACTATAATTTTCAGTTTCCTAGTATCAAACGTGAACTCTCTTTCCACTGTGACGTGGGAGGACTTCGTGTCGGCTGCACCAGCGTTCAAGGGCATCAACGACAAGCAGCAGTTGACTATTATAAAGATCATTGGAATTATATTTGGTAAGATCTTTCAACCATTGTATTTCTCGGGCCTAAAACTTACGACGGTCTATCACTTTTATCTGTAGTATAGAAGAAGCTGGTCCACGCCAAATTAATCCAGCGGGCAAAACTGGGCGGGCATAATTTTATTGGTCTTTATGCGTGATAGCCGTCACTCGTCAGTCAAGTTGCACTTGATATTTTTTTGACCGCGTTTGAATTAAATTTTTATGATATTCCACATAAAGTATCGCATGTAACTTAACCATGAGTTAGATTTAATATCAAATCCCCTATAATATTTATTAGTAACTTTGCTATCAAAATTATCAAATCTTTTCTTAGCTCAATGTTTCCCGATTAGGTTATCTTAAAATTTCTTAATCCATTGATTACATTATTTTGAAACATAAATCTAGTGCATAATGAGTAATGACTAATGAATCAATGTTGTACTGTGACTAACGTATTTAAAGTATACAGTACGATAAGAATGTACTTACGCATAATTTCTTCCATTCATGAGACTGATTAGAGGAAATTCCAACTAGCGATAAGACCATTATTTTTGTTTATTTTTAGTAACCTTGTAATTTTTCTTTGCTTTAGATGTTTAAAATTCATTGTAACTTTTATAATTAGATACCTACATTCATCATAATTTATTCATCATTTATTTAACGTTGACCATTAGATAAATTGCTTCATGATCATATTATTATGGCGGACTCATGTTAAGGGTCAATTCAGACTGCAACGCGACGCGTAGATGCATTTCTAAATTTGTGTTGAATTGACTGACTTGCCTGACGTCTCACGCAATTGAAGTATGTATGGTCTTATCGCAATATTATGTCAGTATTATTTACAACCTGTCAGTTTGGTATAACATAACCCGCTCAAATTACGAAGATCCACCACATAATGCAGAACAAAATTCTTCATGGGTGATGATAATAATATATGTATAACGGATGGCTCCACCGCGGGAAATACTTTATCAGCTCGAAAATTATTGTTCCCGTGAGATACCTTATTAATACTTCGAGACAAATAGTTCATAGCTTCATGCTAATGACAATTCTGAACTACTACTATGCCATTTCATTAAAATCTATTCAGTACTTTTCACGTACAGAAAAAACATACTAATTCACAAACTTTAACCTTAACAATATTTCTTTCTAGCTGTTACCATCATGTGCCTATCCCTCTGCGTTGGCCTAGTAGGAGGAGTTGTAGAGGGGTCAATGTTAGTGACATCAGCTACTTCTGGCGCATTATTAGGAGTGTTTCTACTAGCAGCCCTCTTCCCTATGGCCAACGGTAAAGGAGCATTGTGGGGTATGATCATGTCCCACGTGATCACGATCTGGATGGCTACTGGCAGAATCCTGTACGTCAATGACACAGTCGCCATGTTGGATTTGTCTGTGGAGGTTGGTTGGACTTCAGTATTATTTGCATGATTATTAACTTCTAAAAACTTTGTGAAAAGTAACTTATTTCATTAGCTCATCATCATCATCATTATTAATATGATCATCCTTATCATTTATCATCATTGTCATTTATATGATGTGTAAAAATAATAATTATTAATTGCTAATAATTGGTATATATTTTACTAACACTCTGTAATTGATAACATTTTTTATCTGATCAAAGCATTAGTGATCAAAGTTTTGTCTCATTTTCATTTTTTCTTTCTAGAATTTAAAGGGTTAACAAAATATTGCTTTGAAAAAACCGCATTCAGTGTCTTTTTCTTTATTTAAATTTATTTTAACTTATCATTATCTTCATAAGATACACTTACATTTTCAGGGTTGTCGCAATTCCACCCCCACGCTATCAACGCGACCGGTGCCCGTGATGACGACGACGGTAAATCAGACGCTGGCAGCCCTGGCCTCTCTGCTGCTGAAACATGATGAGGGGCATACGCCACGACAGAAGGAGTACACGCTGTTAGTTCTTTAGTTGCTACTTAATATTAAGTGACTTAAGAATTCTTAAAAAATTATAAAATATGTGATAGTGTATAGATCTACCAGGATCTGATGGCAAATTTTGATGACAGATTTTCAAAAAAATATCCTTGATGATTGGAATGGCTATAAGGGGAAAAAAGGATCAAAATTCAAGATGTTTTACTCCAATTGCCCCGGTATTGCTAGGTTAAATTTCTTTTCTCATTTTTTGCCATCATTTCTGGAAGACTATATCTGTCTTTCTATTTGCCAGTCAGTCTGTCTATCACCTCTTAATACGTTGGCTAATGAGATACTTTGAGAGACGGGAAAGGATACATAGGATAGTTTTTGTTGAAAAAATGTACAGTCCCTTGGGCTAAATGAAATTTAGTGTTGCGGACATCACCTTTTTGATTTTGCAATTTTCGTTATAGTACGGGAGCCCTAGAACAATATTTTTTGTGATTACTAACAAGCAAATTTTTTGTGAGTAGCACTTTGATAAGACGAACAACATTTTTATTTTCGAAAAATCTCGAATATCGGGTAACTAACAGAGATAGAAAGGATTTCATATTTTGACTTGATTGCCCTAAAATATGGATTGTTTTATTTGTAGGACAAGGGTACTCTTAAATTATATAACTACTAGCTGTCCCGGCAAACGTTTCTTTGTCATATTATATAAAGTATATCGCCCGTATTATTTTATTGAATTAGTGACTAAATATGTATATCACCATGGCAACGTCCATCGCTATTCCGTGACCCGCGTCGCATAAACAATGGTCGCTCTTTATAGACAAATAATTTGCAATAAAATAAAATTGCGACTATGATTAAAGATCTAAGCTATCCTATCTCTCAAGTTGGAAAAAAGCACACATTTAAAAAAAAACAACATTAAAATCGGTTAAGTAGTTTAGGAATCCATCGCGGACAAACATCGTGACAGGAGATTTATATATATATATATATTAGATTAAACTACCAATATACAAAAAAAAAGGTTCAGTTAGCTACTCACAAAAATTTTGCTTGTTTATTCCGTGACCCGCGTCGCATAAACAATGGTCGCTCTTTATAGACAAATAATTTGCAATAAAATAAAATTGCGACTATGATTAAAGATCTAAGCTATCCTATCTCTCAAGTTGGAAAAAAGCACACATTTAAAAAAAACAACATTAAAATCGGTTAAGTAGTTTAGGAATCCATCGCGGACAAACATCGTGACAGGAGATTTATATATATTAGATTAAACTACCAATATACAAAAAAAAAACAGCTGGTTAGGGTTCAGTTAGCTACTCACAAAAAATTTGCTTGTTAGTAATCACAAAAAAAATTGTTCAAGGGCTCCCCTCACTATTATATTTCTTTCCAATTTTCACTTCAGATATACTTTCCTCATATTAATATTATGATAAAGCAAAATGCCAATATCAATTGTCCAATTAGTTAAATCTCTTCCGAATTCTGAATTTACCAACACACTTGGCGGTAAACTTATATTTTATTTCAACTTATCATTTCCAGATTCGACGCTCTCATGAAGATGTATTCGCTATCGTACATGTGGTACGCTGTCATTGGTACGTTGACTTGTATAATAGTCGGCATTATTATAGGATATTTGACTGGAAGCGAAAAAGACGCTTTTGATGAGAAACTTCTGCATCCACTCATCGCAGACCTGTCTAGAAGATGTCCAGGCAAGAAGAGAACATATATCGTAGAAGAGAAGAAGATTCCAGAAGAGAAGGAGTCTTCTTCCGAGAAAACTGACAATACTACTACTACAGTAGTCGATGAAGTGAAAACTACGCTACCTAGTAGGGGTAGTAGACTATTTGATGCCTACGAACCTAACATATCTCCGTCGCCTAGTCGAACTAGATTATAATAGATTTAGCATAAAGATGTTGTCATACTATGCGATTGTGTCGCTGCGTTTTTACAACGCATTGCGGACTTTCAACATCTAATTTACACAATGTTGAAAAATTATCTGTAAGTCGCATTAATTGTAGTTAGTTATTAATTATTATTTTTTTATTAGGAAAAAAATAGTCCAGTCTTAAACATAACGTTCCTAATTTGTTTTAAAATAGTATTTTTTAAAGTATGGCTATATGAAAAAAACGAAGACCAATTTAGGAAAAATATACAAACTAGTTTTAGGATGACAATTCTCATACAGCACCGCAGCAGCTAAGCTTAGCATAATATTTTTAATGGGTATGGATGTATTTGGTAAAAGACATAATTTAGCTTTGCCGATTATTATAATTTAATCCAGAAATAACTTTTAACTTAAGCTGACTTATTTTGATACTGTAGTTATAGGCGACTGTTGAGTTGAAATGGACTGAAACATGCAATTTCATGGAACACCACATTTTTACTGGACATGGTTTCATTGAAGAGTGGTTACTTCGCTATGAAAGCTCTATCATCTAAATGTGGACGCAATGGTAAGACCATTGATCTCAGGAGTCAGGTCCAGCTTGAAATTCCAGTGTTATTCGTGCCTTTTTCTGTAAGTCACAGTTACACTGTCAAATTTTCATCAATCTGATCCATCAATCTGATTGACGGAATATTGATGATTATAAAAAGTTCACATTAAAAATGCAATCAATCCGTGGGTCAGACGATCAAATTTTTGTCAATCTTTACCGGATTGATGGATCAGATTGATGAAAATTTGAAAACCGGCGACTTCCAATATAGACAAGCACTAAATCTGTACAGAAATGCGTTTTACATACATTATTATAATTTATACATTTCTATCGCTTGCGCGGTGCAGTGTGCCTTAGCCCTAAGATCATAGATTAAGAAACAGAGTGAATGCTTGTGATAGAAACGAATTTATTATGAATTTGGATAAAATTTCATTATTTATGAATGTATGAATATTTAAGTTTAAGATTATGACCTGCTGTAAAGATGTAAAATAATTTTAATTTAGATAGTGTAATATTAATTGATTATTCTTATATGAAAGCTTCATATACAATATTATGACTGCCGGCCGCATGTTTTAATTTATGACTGTGCCATAAACTTGTATGAACAATGCGACCCGCTGCGATGTGTCCGAAGCATCATGCCTTTTGCTGAGACTAAATTTATTTTTTTAATAAAATTCTATTGAAATGAATAATTCAAGTAGACGTTTCAGACTTCAGGTAGACCCATGGAATAAGTATTACCTATGTTGAAAAATAATGCCAGTATATCACGATTGTTTTGCCAGTTTTATAGAAAAGTAATATTATTCATAAGGCAATCTTTATATTAAGTAGATACTATTTTAGTAACTATAATATCTATTTTAGTACCTAATCTGTGCTATTAAGTAAAGTATTATAATTATTTAAGGAAAGACATTAAAATTTTAAGTAAGATATTTAAGTAAGTACATCAAAATTTAATTCATGGTTTTCGAAATCTTATAAAAACTAAAACTATCAATTATGAAATATAAATTATGGTTTTATTTAAATACTTTTTGATGTCGCGATCACCGGTGATCGCGACAACAAAAGAATACAATGGGAATTCCTAGAACCTCCGATCGAAGTATTAATTAATATAAGTATCTAAGCGCTTACCAAAGCAAGTTAATACTAAATTTTAATAATTTTAAATGAAAATATTGAAATATATTTTTGTACAAACGTTGTTGAGGGACACAGTAGTATTATGATCAATATAATATTTACTATGGTATAATACTATTTTATGTGTACAGAAACTGTCTGAAAATAAAAGTATATGACTCAAGAGTCAAATCACAAGTGTTGCTTTATTTCGAACTTTAAAATAAGGGTCAATTCAGACCGTAACGCAACGCGTAGATCATGCATATTTTCTGCCCACATCGCCTCGCGCAATTGAAATCTATCAAATCCATACAAAATTAAGCCGCGCCGCGCCTCGCCTCGTCGCGTTGCGGTCTGAATTGACCTTAAATATTAACCTAGCTGGTAAAACGTAGAATATGCGTGGCTCCGCCCGAGTGTGAACAGTCTCCCGTAGTGATTGTACATTTTTGCATGATGAAAAGTAACCTATATTATCCTGTATCCCCGTGGTTTACTCTACACCTGTGCAACATTTCGTCAAAATCGGCGTAGTAGTTTCGGAGCCTATTCGATGCAAACAAACATACATTTCTCAATTATAATAATAACAAATCGCAAAAACCGTCATGTTGTCAAGTTTCTGATCCCTTGCTGCTCGATAATATGACCTAGACACGTGACCTTTTACAGTGTCTTTCAAACCTAAGACATTTACAAAGTATTCAACTTCTATTGAAACGTTGAAGTGTTGAAGCGTTGAATAAATTATGACGCCACTGCTGTCGTAAAAAAATATCCACAGACGAACATATTATAACCCCCTCGTTTTTTGGATGTCGGTTAAAAATGCAAACTGTAATTATAACAGTTCATAGGTACATCCCGAAGTTTTCTGTAAGGCTATCTACATATTTTAAAGGAGGATTCCTTGTTATTGTCAGTGGACAATAACAAGGAATCCTCCTTTAAAATATGTTAAGTGTAACAGACAAATTAATAGTTTTCTTAATAGATTAGTGTACGCTAATTATTTACGTCTTGTAAAAGGGGTTTGGCTGATACGTTAGAAAAACCACCAGACCATAGCAGCGACTTAGATTGGTTGGAGTACAAAATACTTTTTTTTTGCCAAGGGTAGGTAGGCCTTACATACGGCCTTATACCATAACTAAATAAAAAATAATTTAGTTTAATTTTCTATAAGGCTTATAGAAAACTAGCTGTTGCCCGCGACTTCGTCCGCGTGGACTTCAGTTTATAGCGCGCGATGTCAACAAAATTGGTGTCAAAAGCTTTTATAAAACTATCCTGGTACCCCTTAAATCAAAACATCCAATTAATATGAACTAAAAAGTATTAAATAATTTTTACTATCTAATAGTGCCTTTTTCCGAATTCGGTTAAACCTCAACTATTTCTGTACTCAATCTTCATAATTTTGAAGTCGGTGCCAGTTCCAAAAATTTTAAATATTCTGTCAGAGGACTGAAGATTCAGCTATCTGGTTCCGACTTCAAAATAATGAAGATTGAGTACAGAAATAGTTGAGGTTTAGCCGAATTCGGAAAAAGGCACTATTAGATAATAGATAGTAAAAATTATTTAATACTTTTTAGTTCATATTAATGTTATTATTGTTTTTACCTTGGAAGTCGGTTTTAATTTTTTGTTAAAAATAATAATAATTTCAACCACTTGACATAATAAGGGTTATAAATATTGATAAAGTCGGGATATTGATAACACTTCCCTGTGGTACACACTCGAGTGTAGTTTGGGTTTCATCCCTTCGTGGAAAATATTGAGATTTATCGGAGGGAGATTTTGCACGCAACTTCGTTTCAACAGAAATTCGTTTACATTATCAATGTCTATTAATAACCATAATTCCATACTATGATATTAGAAGTACGAAAATATGTCTGTCCCTCTGTCTGTCTATCGTTACCTCTTCATGCCCATTGTACGACATTCCACGCGCAAAATGAAATCCTTCCAAAAAAAAAAACGGTGAAATTTTGACTAATACTTTACAAAGGAAAGAAATCTTAATATATTATTATGTCGTCTACAAAAGTGATATCTCCTAATTTCTCACAATCTAAACGTAGTAAAAGGTCAATAATTTCACCATTTCGCATCGTTGCGCCATTTTTTACGAGATCTTAAATGTTCTTTCCGAGATTCAAAGTATCTCCATACCTGCAACATTGGTTCAGATCAAGATAGATACCGCATGTGTATGTACTTCTCGTGCCACATCGCGTTCCCAAACGACGAGCAATGCTCGTGTTTCGAAAGTCTGTTTTTTAGTCTGCGCTTTCCGTTTTCGTCAATCGGAATTTTAAAAATGCCTAAATGCCTAATTGCGCCGTATTGAGCTAGAGAAATTCGAATAGAAACATTGGCCTAGATAATGGACACGTTTCTTATCATCGGTACGTAGGTATAGGTGAAAAAAGTGGCACGTTCGTTTTCATACAAATGGAGGGACATTCGGTATCTATCTTGATCTATGTCTGTGGTTCAGCGGTTAGAGCGTAAATACTAAAGAGGTAACCAACAGACATAAACACTTTTGCATTTATAGTTTTAGAATGGAAAGTGATATCTCCTAACTTCTCACAATCTAAGTCCAGTAAAAGGACCGCAATTTCACCAATTCGGGTCTGGACCCGAATTGGTGAAATTGCAGCTGGCTGAAGGTCACATTAGCGGGTTGTTAGACTGAGTGCGATGCTGTGTCGGCACCGCGGTACCGCTGGGCAGCCTTTTTTACACGAAAATAAGAAGTTATTATTGTTTTCTGGTCCGTCAGACGTTGTTTTGCCATATACGTTTTACACAACCATTCACAAATATATAAAGTTACTAGATGACGCCCGCAACTCCGTTGCGCCAAAATCAGTTTATCGCGCGGGAACCGTACATTTTTCCGTTATAAAAAGTATCCTATGTCCTTTCCCGGCACTCAAAGTATCTTCATAACTTTCAGGCTTCAGCAAAATCGGCTCAGCGATTTGGGCATGAAGAGGTAACGATAGACAGACAGAGGGACAGACATATATCTTCCTTCATATGGAAGTGCGGACAGTAGGGACGGGTAATGCCCCATCACACGGTCAAGAGCGAGCCTAAAGCCATCATACCCAAGATACACGGTTCACGAATTATATGGGGTTGATGGGGGATGGGAGACCAGCCGACCCGGCAGATGTTGTTTTGACAAGTTATTCGGATAAGAGAAAATATATCTTTATCATAGATATAGAATATACTGACGTATCATACGTTTATGATCTTTATATATACAAATCTCCTGTCACGATTTTTGTCCGCGATGGATTCCTAAACTACTTAACCGTTTTTAATATTTCTTTTTTTAAAATGTGCTTTTTTCCAACTTGAGAGATAGGATAGCTTAGATCTTTAATTATAGTCGCAATTTTATTTTATTGCAAATTATCTGTCTATAAAGAGCGACCATGATTGTTTATGCCACGCGGGTTTATGCGACGCGGCTAGTTTTAATTATTTTTAAAATATTCTGGTTAGCCATCGCGAAACATAGATGGCGCTGTTAGGTAGCTACATCGCGCTATTGCTTGCTCATGTCTTTAGTGATAAGTATGCATTAAAATTGATATCGAATCGTGGTAACATCTACATCTTCCCATGTTTTTTTTTATTTTTGCTGGCTGCTTAAACTGAGCAGCCTCTGTTAAGTCTTGTCAGACAGATTATGGACCTATGAGTTCAATATTATGACTATAACTAATATAGGTAATTATAGGATTGTTACATAAACGGGTGGGGGTGGGTCGTTAGCTATATTTTATAATATTATCCATGTACTTTATCTAATATATATAAATCTCCTGTCCGCGATGGATTCCTAAACTACTTAACCGATTTTAATGTTTCTTTTTTTTAATGTGTGCTTTTTTCCAACTTGAGAGATAGGATAGCTAGAAATCTAGATTTTTTTAATTCTTTTGAGCTAATCTTCAAAGGGCTTAGACGAGATCCCCGTTGGAAAAATTGAAAATTATGATTTTTTACTTTTTTATGAACAATCAAAGGCATTCAAGAATTTTTCATGTAAATAAAGTAATTAGGGATTTTTCATTAATAAAAATTATTATTTCAATTTTATTAGTTATAAATAAAAATATAAGTATTATTATCTGGCTTCTAACAATAACAAAACAGAATAGAAACAATTATTGGACATATAAATACCGTAATGGCTTTATTTTTAATACCTTTGAATGTCAATAAAAAAGTGAAAACTCAAAATTTTTCAATTTTTTCGACGGTGATCTCTTCTAAGCCCTTTGAAGATTGGATCAAAAGAATAAAAAAAAATCTAGATTTCTTGTTTTGAAAAAAATCTGCGTTTTTATGTTAAAATTAAAATAGTGACTATTAACAAATTAAGAACAGCATAACAATTAAACAAATGGTGATAATTTATTTTAGTTGAAGGATTCTTGTTTATTGATATGTCTACTTAGTACCAATTTTTTTTATTCCTTAATACTAATATTTAATCAGTTAAAATATGTATTTAGTTCACGTGGCAGATTGCGGCAAATCACGCGAAATGCGAACTATGCGTTTTTATACCGTTACTTTCGCCGCTCAATTTAGGCCGTCCCCCGAGCAAACGACCTTGGCCATACATTTGCCGCGTTGCCGAGATCGCGCCAAAACCTTATTATTTTTACTTATCTTAGTTCAAGTTGTCCTAAAAAAAATTTAAATCGGCGAATATGTAGTTTATGATATTGTCGATCTAATGGCGTGTGTTTCAAATAAAAGTAATTTGTAAATGCTAAGGAGATGCTGAATGTATGCTCGAATTTTAACAAATTGGTATTACTTTGGAAGCTGATATCATAAGTATAATAAACAAAAATAGAAAATTTTAAACGGCGAAAAGAATGTTGATATATTGAAAATTATTGCTGTATTTTTATTATAACTTTGTAGCTTTCAGATTATGAGTTTATAAGGTTTTAAATACGGTCAATTACGGAATCTCCGGACGGAACGCCCTTAAATGATTGTTGATAAAGTTCCAAAAGTAAGGATTTATTAGGAAATTTCCTGCTCTTTAAGGATCTATTTTCAAATTTTGATTATCTCAAATAGTTTGTGAAATATTAAAAAAAAACCAAACTCTTCTTTTTTTGTTCACTTCATTGTTTATAACTTTTGCAATTTTTTTCAGCCCCGCTTGGAATTTTGATAGAATGTTCTAGATGGTATTCCGAATCGAATGAGACGAAAATCATAATTTTAAGCGGGATTGTGCATTGTTTTTTCCGATCGGAAACATGCATTTGACAGATAAACTTGATATAAAACGGCTGGCTCAAAAATAATAATATTTTATTTCCTTAACAATATCTAGTAATTACGATATATCGTTGTAATGAATATATTTTGTGATTGCGATAATCGCGTCCAATAAATCAGATGTCCGGCTAAACGTGTGACCACACTTGAGGAAAATGTCGGGAAAATACACTTGCTTGATCTACTCCCTTTCTTTTAACGCTTTTATTACCTGAGCCTGTAGTCAAGAGTCAAGACTTTTTCTTTATCGCCGATCAAAATGTATGGAATTGACATTATAAGCGAACGTCAACGAACGCTTTTGTCAATTCCATAGTCGCTACACTTTTTATCGGCGATTAAATAAAGAAGCTATAAAGAAAAGGTCTCGGCTAAAGGGCCTGCGGACTGTTAATCTGAATGTTAACAAAAATACGGGACAAAAAACTCCCACCACTGCCAGACACCCCTCAGAAACTCCAAAAGTATTAGTTTTTAAGTGTAGTTAATTTTAAAAGTTTAGTTCTGGAAGCAATATTGTAATCCATACTAATATTATTAACGCGAAAGTGTGTCTGTCTGTTACCTCTTCACGCCCAAACTGCTGAACCGATTTTGCTCAAAAATAGAGCTCAGATCTTTTGAGTCGAGAGAAATCCCGGAAAAATGAGCGGTTTCTACGAGATGAACGATTTTTGGCGGCACGGAGTTGTGGGTGTCATGTAGGAACTCGTAAGTGGAACACGAGGTCCCTTCAGTTACAGAACATTTAAATTGATATAATAAAATACCGGGCAAGTGCGAGTCGGACTCGCGCACGAACCGGTTCCGTACCGTTATAGGGCAAAAATAGACCAAAAATTGCGTTTTTTGTATGGGAGCCCCCCTTAAATTATTATTTTATTTAAATTTATTTTCAATTATTAAAGTACACATATAATTAAGGTTTTTGTGAAAATTTCAAGTGCCTACTTGAGCAAAAAATGTTTGAAAAATTACGTTTGTTGTATGGGAAATTAAATATATAATTTATTTTGTTTTTAGTAGGTATTTGTTTTTATAGCGGCAACAGAAATACATAATCTGTAAACATTTTAACTCTCTAGCTATTACCGTTCTTGAGTTACAGCCTGGAGACAGACGGACAGACAGACGGACAGACATCGAAGTCTCAGTAATAGGGTCCCGTTTTTACCCTTTGGGTACGGAACCCTAATAAATTGATTGATCTTATAAAAATTGGTATACCTTCACGACCTAGTACTTTTTAAAACTTTTCAAAAGTTGGTATAACTGACCTTCACCACTACATTATACTAATTTTTAAAGTAGTCACAACCTAAATTCCATAGTCGCTAGTCCTTCTTACCTCCACATGGGGCAAGTACAGAAAAACCTAACAAGCTTAAAAATTAATACATAAAATTATAAAATGACAATGTTCTAGCTGCCGTTAGCTCTTTATAAAGGTTATACTCGTACTCTATAAATAAAATCCTGTAAAATAAACAAATATTTTTGTTATTATATTTAACATTCATCAGTAAATATACCAACTGCGTAAAAGCTCAATTAGTTGGAGACATCTGCTATACTTTTACACAAACAAACATTTTAAAAGCAGTATCTATTACAGCTTTGAAGTTTAGCGGCAAGACGACACTTTTCTGAGATTATTATTTTTAACAAAAAATTAAAACCGACTTCCAAGGTAAAAACAAAAATTACATCCTTATAATATGAACTAAAAAGTATTAAATAATTTTTCCTATCTAATAGTGCCTTTTTCCGAATTCGGCTAAAACTCAACTATTTCTGTACTCAATCTTCATTATTTTGAAGTCGGTACCAGATGAATCTTCACTTCTCTGACAGACTAGCTAGATGGCGCTCAGTCTGATAGCTCATGAATAAGTCGAAGTCTAACAAAAAAAATCGAATTTATTAGTTAATCTTCGAAGTTTACAACAAAAAGTTATAAAACCTGAAGAGAAAGTGCTAATACACCAGTGAAAGTGTTATCTCAAGAAAAAACACAGTGTTTTCCAAATAATCAGTGCTTAAAACTTTCATATAGTCTACATCTCATATGTGTTAAATAGTACAAGAAACTTGAAAATCAGATTGAGACTTAAGAACCAGCAAAAAAGTGAGTGAAACCTAATTATACAAACGCATTTCAAGAATATTTTTATAAAAATTACCAAAATTACTTTATAATCAGCAGTTACATTCAATTTCAAAGCTCACATAGAAAGAGCTGCCATCTATTGGTATAACCTCGAACCATCCACGTAGCTTACGATCTACAGATTAATATGATTCAGCAACTCGACGCAAGAGGGCTCTTTGTTTTCTACTGTTTAGCTCACATAGAAAGAGCTGCCATCTATTGGTATAACCTCGAACCATCCATGTAGAGCCACGATCTACAGATCAATATAATTCAGCAACTCAACGCAAGAGGGCACTTTACTTTTCACTGTCCACTTCAAGTTCTAAGACTAGAGGGCGCTTGTTCAAATCAATAGTCAAAAATGTCTTACGAAAACCTATCTAGCCAGAACATCACGTTTAGAAAAAAACACAAAACTAGATCGAAATCAATGGAGTTAGAAAAAACCTTCACATCACTAAACACATCAGAAGATGAACCTTATGTGAAAAGTCTGGATTTATCTACTGGATTATATAATGGACTTATTGAAGAGCTGAAAAGCGAAATAAATGATCTAAAGATACAATTAGAAAGCACTCGGGAGGAACTAGACAATATACTATTAGAAAATACTGACCTTAAACGTACAATTTCTAGGCAATGTCAACAACTGAACACTTTAAAAAACATCTGTTCCAGTCCTCGAAGCAGCCAAAAAAAGCAGATTCTATCTACGAGAAATAAGAACAGACGATCAATACACGACAGCCACAGAAAACTGACAACGGAAGAATGTGATACATCTTTTATGAATAACCCGGAACACGCCTTGAACTCGTCCTCACAAAACAACACTGAAATTGCTTCTGACCCAGTCCCTTTGACACCAGAGATAATTCTTAGCTCATCTAGAGGACAGCAAAAAATAGTACTATTATTGAGCCCCCCGACTATGAGAAAATGAACTCAATCCACCCGGATGTGATATCAGTAAAAAATAATACAAGCGATTTGATACCTGAAAAACCGTATATTTATATTATAGGCGGAGAACATTGTAAGGAATTAGCGCAAAACCTTATTAAATCGAGAGAAAAAAGTCAATTTCAATATAGAGTATCATCATTTATCAAACCAGGAGCAGCAACGCAAGAAATTTTAAACACGCTTTCACATTATACCCTTACCCGAGATGACCGCGTTATTTTACAAGTTGGAGAACATGACAAAAACCCAATGGAAGTAATGATAGAACTTAGTGCGGCACTAAAAAGTGTACCGTGCCCAACATTTATGCTGAGTATTGTAGAAAATAAGCACCTAAATGTTGAAAAATTGACCCCTCTGTCTGTCTATCGTTACCTCTTCATGCCCAAATCGCTGAGCCGATTTTGCTGAAGCCTGAAAGTTATGAAGATACTTTGAGTGCCGGGAAAGGACATAGGATACTTTTTATAACGGATACTTTTCTTTTTGAGCAGCCTTTTTTACACGAAAATAAGAAGTTATTGTTGTTTGCTGGTCCGTCAGACGTTGTTTTGCCATATACGTTTTACACAACCATTCACAAATATATAAAGTTACTTGATGACGCCCGCAACTCCGTTGCGCCAAAATCTGTTTATCGCGCGGGAACCGTACATTTTTCCGTTATAAAAAGTATCCTATGTCCTTTCCCGGCACTCAAAGTATCTTCGTAACTTTCAGGCTTCAGCAAAATCGGCTCAGCGATTTGGGCATGAAGAGGTAACGATAGACAGACAGAGGGACGGACATATATCTTCCTTCATATGGAAGTGCGGACAGTAGGGACGGGTAATGCCCCATCACACGGTCAAGAGCGAGCCTAAAGCCATCATACCCAAGGTACACGGTTCACGAATTATATGGGGTTGATGGGGGATGGGGGACCAGCCGACCCGGCAGATGTTGTTTTGACAAGTTATTCGGATAAGAGAAAATATATCTTAATATATATAAATCTCCTGTCACCATTTTTGTCCGCGATGGATTCCTAAACTACTTAACCGATTTTAATGTATCTTTTTTTTAAATGTGCTTTTTTCCAACTTGAGAGATAGGATAGCTTAGATCTTTAATTATAGTCGCAATTTTATTTTATTGCAAATTATCTGTCTATAAAGAGCGACCATGATTGTTTATGCCACGCGGGTTTATGCGACGCGGCTAGTTTTAATTATTTTTAAAATATTCTGGTTAGCCATCGCGAAACATAGATGGCGCTGTTAGGTAGCTACATCGCGCTATTGCTTGCTCATGTCTTTAGTGATAAGTATGCATTAAAATTGATATCGAATCGTGGTAACATCTATATCTTCCCATATTTTTTGCTGGCTGCTTAAACTGAGCAGCCTCTGTTAAGTCTTGTCAGACAGATTATGGACCTATGAGTTCAATATTATGACTATAACTAATATAGGTAATTATAGGATTGTTACATAAACGGGTGGGGGTGGGTCGTTAGCTATATTTTATAATATTATCCATGTACTTTATCTAATATATATAAATCTCCTGTCCGCGATGGATTCCTAAACTACTTAACCGATTTTAATGTTTCTTTGTTTTAATGTGTGCTTTTTTCCAACTTGAGAGATAGGATAGCTAGAAATCTAGATTTTTTTAATTCTTTTGAGCTAATCTTCAAAGGGCTTAGACGAGATCCCCGTTGGAAAAATTGAAAATTATGATTTTTTACTTTTTTATGAACAATCAAAGGCATTCAAGAATTTTTCATGTAAATAAAGTAATTAGGGATTTTTCATTAATAAAAATTATTATTTCAATTTTATTAGTTATAAATAAAAATATAAGTATTATTATCTGGCTTCTAACAATAACAAAACAGAATAGAAACAATTATTGGACATATAAATACCGTAATGGCTTTATTTTTAATACCTTTGAATGTCAATAAAAAAGTGAAAACTCAAAATTTTTCAATTTTTTCGACGGTGATCTCTTCTAAGCCCTTTGAAGATTGGATCAAAAGAATAAAAAAAAATCTAGATTTCTTGTTTTGAAAAAAATCTGCGTTTTTATGTTAAAATTAAAATAGTGACTATTAACAAATTAAGAACAGCATAACAATTAAACAAATGGTGATAATTTATTTTAGTTGAAGGATTCTTGTTTATTGATATGTCTACTTAGTACCAATTTTTTTTATTCCTTAATACTAATATTTAATCAGTTAAAATATGTATTTAGTTCACGTGGCAGATTGCGGCAAATCACGCGAAATGCGAACTATGCGTTTTTATACCGTTACTTTCGCCGCTCAATTTAGGCCGTCCCCCGAGCAAACGACCTTGGCCATACATTTGCCGCGTTGCCGAGATCGCGCCAAAACCTTATTATTTTTACTTATCTTAGTTCAAGTTGTCCTAAAAAAAATTTAAATCGGCGAATATGTAGTTTATGATATTGTCGATCTAATGGCGTGTGTTTCAAATAAAAGTAATTTGTAAATGCTAAGGAGATGCTGAATGTATGCTCGAATTTTAACAAATTGGTATTACTTTGGAAGCTGATATCATAAGTATAATAAACAAAAATAGAAAATTTTAAACGGCGAAAAGAATGTTGATATATTGAAAATTATTGCTGTATTTTTATTATAACTTTGTAGCTTTCAGATTATGAGTTTATAAGGTTTTAAATACGGTCAATTACGGAATCTCCGGACGGAACGCCCTTAAATGATTGTTGATAAAGTTCCAAAAGTAAGGATTTATTAGGAAATTTCCTGCTCTTTAAGGATCTATTTTCAAATTTTGATTATCTCAAATAGTTTGTGAAATATTAAAAAAAAACCAAACTCTTCTTTTTTTGTTCACTTCATTGTTTATAACTTTTGCAATTTTTTTCAGCCCCGCTTGGAATTTTGATAGAATGTTCTAGATGGTATTCCGAATCGAATGAGACGAAAATCATAATTTTAAGCGGGATTGTGCATTGTTTTTTCCGATCGGAAACATGCATTTGACAGATAAACTTGATATAAAACGGCTGGCTCAAAAATAATAATATTTTATTTCCTTAACAATATCTAGTAATTACGATATATCGTTGTAATGAATATATTTTGTGATTGCGATAATCGCGTCCAATAAATCAGATGTCCGGCTAAACGTGTGACCACACTTGAGGAAAATGTCGGGAAAATACACTTGCTTGATCTACTCCCTTTCTTTTAACGCTTTTATTACCTGAGCCTGTAGTCAAGAGTCAAGACTTTTTCTTTATCGCCGATCAAAATGTATGGAATTGACATTATAAGCGAACGTCAACGAACGCTTTTGTCAATTCCATAGTCGCTACACTTTTTATCGGCGATTAAATAAAGAAGCTATAAAGAAAAGGTCTCGGCTAAAGGGCCTGCGGACTGTTAATCTGAATGTTAACAAAAATACGGGACAAAAAACTCCCACCACTGCCAGACACCCCTCAGAAACTCCAAAAGTATTAGTTTTTAAGTGTAGTTAATTTTAAAAGTTTAGTTCTGGAAGCAATATTGTAATCCATACTAATATTATTAACGCGAAAGTGTGTCTGTCTGTTACCTCTTCACGCCCAAACTGCTGAACCGATTTTGCTCAAAAATAGAGCTCAGATCTTTTGAGTCGAGAGAAATCCCGGAAAAATGAGCGGTTTCTACGAGATGAACGATTTTTGGCGGCACGGAGTTGTGGGTGTCATGTAGGAACTCGTAAGTGGAACACGAGGTCCCTTCAGTTACAGAACATTTAAATTGATATAATAAAATACCGGGCAAGTGCGAGTCGGACTCGCGCACGAACCGGTTCCGTACCGTTATAGGGCAAAAATAGACCAAAAATTGCGTTTTTTGTATGGGAGCCCCCCTTAAATTATTATTTTATTTAAATTTATTTTCAATTATTAAAGTACACATATAATTAAGGTTTTTGTGAAAATTTCAAGTGCCTACTTGAGCAAAAAATGTTTGAAAAATTACGTTTGTTGTATGGGAAATTAAATATATAATTTATTTTGTTTTTAGTAGGTATTTGTTTTTATAGCGGCAACAGAAATACATAATCTGTAAACATTTTAACTCTCTAGCTATTACCGTTCTTGAGTTACAGCCTGGAGACAGACGGACAGACAGACGGACAGACATCGAAGTCTCAGTAATAGGGTCCCGTTTTTACCCTTTGGGTACGGAACCCTAATAAATTGATTGATCTTATAAAAGTTGGTATACCTTCACGACCTAGTACGTTTTAAAACTTTTCAAAAGTTGGTATAACTGACCTTCACCACTACATTATACTAATTTTTAAAGTAGTCACAACCTAAATTCCATAGTCGCTGGTCCTTCTTACCTCCACATGGGGCAAGTACAGAAAAACCTAACAAGCTTAAAAATTAATACATAAAATTATAAAATGACAATGTTCTAGCTGCCGTTAGCTCTTTATAGAGGTTATACTCGTACTCTATAAATAAAATCCTGTAAAATAAACAAATATTTTTGTTATTATATTTAACATTCATCAGTAAATATACCAACTGCGTAAAAGCTCAATTAGTTGGAGACATCTGCTATACTTTTACACAAACAAACATTTTAAAAGCAGTATCTATTACAGCTTTGAAGTTTAGCGGCAAGACGACACTTTTCTGAGATTATTATTTTTAACAAAAAATTAAAACCGACTTCCAAGGTAAAAACAAAAATTACATCCTTATAATATGAACTAAAAAGTATTAAATAATTTTTCCTATCTAATAGTGCCTTTTTCCGAATTCGGCTAAAACTCAACTATTTCTGTACTCAATCTTCATTATTTTGAAGTCGGTACCAGATGAATCTTCACTTCTCTGACAGACTAGCTAGATGGCGCTCAGTCTGATAGCTCATGAATAAGTCGAAGTCTAACAAAAAAAATCGAATTTATTAGTTAATCTTCGAAGTTTACAACAAAAAGTTATAAAACCTGAAGAGAAAGTGCTAATACACCAGTGAAAGTGTTATCTCAAGAAAAAACACAGTGTTTTCCAAATAATCAGTGCTTAAAACTTTCATATAGTCTACATCTCATATGTGTTAAATAGTACAAGAAACTTGAAAATCAGATTGAGACTTAAGAACCAGCAAAAAAGTGAGTGAAACCTACTTATACAAACGCATTTCAAGAATTTTTTTATAAAAATTACCAAAATTACTTTATAATCAGCCGTTACATTCAAAGCTCACATAGAAAGAGCTGCCATCTATTGGTATAACCTCGAACCATCCACGTAGCTTACGATCTACAGATCAATATAATTCAGCAACTCAACGCAAGAGGGCTCTTTATTTTCTACTGTTCAGCTCACATAGAAAGAGCTGCCATCTATTGGTATAACCTCGAACCATCCATGTAGAGCCACGATCTACAGATCAATATAATTCAGCAACTCAACGCAAGAGGGCACTTTACTTTTCACTGTCCACTTCAAGTTCTAAGACTAGAGGGTGCTTGTTCAAATCAATAGTCAAAAATGTCTTACGAAAACCTATCTAGCCAGAACATCACGTTTAGAAAAAAACACAAAACTAGATCGAAATCAATGGAGTTAGAAAAAACCTTCACATCACTAAACACATCAGAAGATGAACCTCATGTGAAAAGTCTGGATTTATCTACTGGATTATATAATGGACTTATTGAAGAGCTGAAAAGCGAAATAAATGATCTAAAGATACAATTAGAAAGCACTCGGGAGGAACTAGACAATATACCATTAGAAAATACTGACCTTAAACGTACAATTTCTAGGCAATGTCAACAACTGAACACTTAAAAAAACATCTGTTCCAGTCCTGGAAGCAGCCAAAAAAAGCAGATTCTATCTACGAGAAATAAGAACAGACGATCAATACACGACAGCCACAGAAAACTGACAACGGAAGAATGTGATACATCTTTTATGAATAACCCGGAACACGCCTTGAACTCGTCCTCACAAAACAACACTGAAATTGCTTCTGACCCAGTCCCTTTGACACCAGAGATAATTCTTAGCTCATCTAGAGGACAGCAAAAAAATAGTACTATTATTGAGCCCCCCGACTATGAGAAAATGAACTCAATCCACCCGGATGTGATATCAGTAAAAAATAATACAAGCGATTTGATACCTGAAAAACCGTATATTTATATTATAGGCGGAGAACATTGTAAGGAATTAGCGCAAAACCTTATTAAATCGAGAGAAAAAAGTCAATTTCAATATAGAGTATCATCATTTATCAAACCAGGAGCAGCAACGCAAGAAATTTTAAACACGCTTTCACATTATACCCTTACCCGAGATGACCGCGTTATTTTACAAGTTGGAGAACATGACAAAAACCCAATGGAAGTAATGATAGAACTTAGTGCGGCACTAAAAAGTGTACCGTGCCCAACATTTATGCTGAATATTGTAGAAAATAAGCACCTAAATGTTGAAAAATTGAATAGTATGTTAAAAAATATATGTAACTATTTCCCCAAATGCAAATTCTTAGATGTTTATAAAAGATTGTACGGAGTGAACTATTATTATAACTATAACTACAATTTTTACCTAAATATTTCTTGCCAATACATTAATTACGCCATTGACCAGTTCGACTATGATAAAAAGTACAACCTATGTAAATATTTGACTAACAAATCTATTAACATTTATGACTGGAAAAAATATTCCATGTACAAAAATACTATACCGAAAAATATAAAACATTGTGATGTACAGGACTCGCTGATAGCGTCATCGACTCTTCCTCCTAAGGGTACAATACCGTATTATTTCCCAATCGTTTGTAATAGAACAAATACAGATCGGTTTTTTCAAGCCCAACATAACACTCAGCAAGTCGAACTCCATAATTTCAAATAACTCTATGAACAAAATAACATCTACTAATAATAATATCATAACAGAACAAGTTTCACCAACTGTTAGGTTGCTACACAAAATATAGCTGGGCTTCTTACAAAACAAGATCTTATAAATGTCGCCATTTCAGAATACACGATGCTAATCAGAAACCCCAAATTCTCTGCTTCACAGAAACATTTCTTAACTCAAGTAACGTACATAATTTAAATATTTCTGGTTACTACACTGATTCTTACTACTGCAGATCAAATAACAAAAACAGAGGAGGTGTATGCATCGTACTCAGATCTGGAACGGTATCTAAAGAGTTGACATACATAAAAAATAAATTTGGAACTGATAACATCTTTGAATGCTGTGGAATAGAACTCCCAATATGCTATTCAATTATTGTCTGCTTATATAGAGAAAAATCATAAAAAGAAAAACATTATTTTGACAGGAGATTTTAATATAGACACACTTAAAGCCTCTACTTCAACGAATAAATTAAATTCTCTTTTATTAAACTATAATCTCACATCTCACATAGTAGAGCCCACAAGACAACATTCATGCATAGACCTCATTATAAGTAATATAAAAAACGCTACAGGGTCTTTGCACGAATTACAACTCTCCGATCATAATACGGCTCAAATGCTTAACATACCAATTACAAATAAAAACAATATTCCGAGCACGTACTATGTCGACAAAGGATTACAGCCAAGAAAACCTGGAAAAGTTTCGCAACTATCTAAGCTGTCTATCTTTCAGTAATGTTCATAGATGTAAAGATTATGTAAACGAAGCATTAACGTGTTTTTACGATGATTTTGCCCTTCTTTACAAACTATGCTTCCCTTGTAAAAGAATAAAAAAAACGATAAAATATAAAAAGCCTTTATGGATAACAAATGGTATTAAAATTAGCTGTAAAACTAAAAGAAACCTGAGATTTATTTACTACAAAAATAAAATTCAAGTAAACAAATCGAAATATCACACATACTCTAAAATATTACGTAAAAGTTTTAACATATCTCAAAGAATATTTAACAATGACCTCCTTTCAACCGCCAAAAATAAATGTAGAGCTTCATGGAAAATCATTAACAGCCAAATAAATAATAAATTAAGTAATCATAATATAATAAATGAAATTAAAAATGAAAATAATGACATAATACATAACTCTACTGACATTGCGAATGAATTTAATAATTATTTAATTAATATGACGAATACACAAAATACGAAATCTCTACCTAACACTAATAATACTTACATTCAAAATACTATCTTTCTTTCCATGTACTCCCTCTGAAATAAATAGCATTATTGGCTCCCTAAAAAATACTAAATCTGAAGGATACGACGGAATCTCTACTAAAGTAATAAAATTCTGCAGAAAGGATATAACGCCAGTAATTACACATCTGGTTAATTTATCATTCGAAACGGGTACATTTCCAGATCGTTTTAAAAAATCAGTAGTGAGACCGTTACATAAGAAAGGAGACAAAACACTATTAGAAAATTATCGTCCGATAGCACTATTACCCGTGCTGTCAAAAATATTCGAAAAAGTAAATGTACAAGAGGCTTATAAATTTTATACAAAAGCATAATATAACTAAGCAAGAACAATTTGGCTTTCAAAGTAATAAAAGCACTACCACAGCAGCAGCAAAATTAATAAGACAAATTGTTAACTACCTAAACGACAAAAAGTCTACATTTTGTATTTTTTTCGACATGTCTAGGGCTTTTGATTTCGTGTCCCACAAAGTGCTGCTGAAAAAATTGAGCAACTTAGGCTTCAGAGGTCCTGCATTAAGTTGGCTACAATCATACTTATCTGACAGAGAACAGTATACTGAAATCGTAACCATTATTAAAAAAATCTTGACTACAGTTAGATCTAAAAGTAGAGCGAATAGAGTCGGTGTACCCCAAGGAAGTATACTTGGTCCACTCCTATTCTTGATTTACATAAACGATTTCCCGGAAATTACAAATTATGACTGTACCCTTTTTGCGGATGACATTTCTATATTAATACACTATGATAATGACAATAAAAATAAAATTATTAATGACATACATAAATTAATCAAATCTGTAATTAACTGGATGAATAACAATAACTTAAATATAAATCTGACAAAAACCAATTTTATTGAGTTTAAAAATATTGGGACTAAGCCCGCCATCTGCAATAAAATAATATATGAAAATGAAAGTATTCATAAGACAACACACACAAAATTTCTGGGTTTGCATATTGACGAGCACTTAAATTGGAAAGCCCACATAGAGTATGTCTGTAGAAAAATTAACCGATTTATATTTGTCCTGGGAAAACTTAAACAGGTTGCATCGATGCATACTGTGTGTTAACGTTTTATTTTGTAAAGTAGCGTGGTGTAATGCCCAAAGATCCTGAATAAATGTTTATTATTATTATTATTATTATACAGTCTTATCGGCATATCATGGATATGTAGCATCAATCCTTAGGTATGGTCTGCTACTCTGGGACAACTCGACGGACGTAGACAAGGCTTTCATTGCACAAAAAAAATGTGTAAGTGCGATGTGTAGCAAGCCACCTTACGAGTCCTGTAAACCACTGTTCCAAAAACTAAGTATAATGACTTTACCGAGTATGTACATATACGAATTAGTAAATTACGCAAAAATAAACTATAAGAATTTCAAAAAAGCACGTGACATTTATCCCAGAAACAAAAGAAACCCTGACAGATTAGTACTCGACGTCATTCCAAAATACGCAATGTACCAAAAACAATATTATGCAATGTGTATAAAAGCATATAACGCTATTCCTAATAATATAAAAAACCTACCGTACAATAAATTTAAAAAGGAAATAGTGAAATGGTTAAAAATGAAAAACTTCAACTCGGTAAAGGAATTACTCAATTCAAAAAATGATATACATTTGTAATAATTATATTATTGTAATAACGTTGACTAAATTCTATTTAAAATTTTTCTTTTATTTTAATCATTGTGACCATAATTTAATTAATTTTCGTATTTAATTGACCATAATATACTATAATTTAATTAACGATTACTATGACATACATTTAAATTTTATTGTAATTATTTCGTATGAACTTGATGTATTTTCTGTTTTTCTTTCCTATGTATTAAACTAATTAACATGATAATTTTAAGCAATAATAATTGTACTGACATGCAATCTACGATTTATCACACTACCAATCTGTTATTTTAATTATTACTTTGACAAATGTTGACTTCTAATAATATTTAATGTTAACTTTGGACGATTTATAAAAATAAAATAGCCTTTATTCTACCACCATACATTTAGAATATTGCTACATTAATTATATTACATATTAAATTGATAAATATTACACATTATAAAAGAACTTTGATTGTTATTGATATTTGATATTACAATTATTTTAAACAATATATTAGATTATTAATTTTAAAATATAACATCTTTAAATTATTGATTTTTCTATTATTATTAAATAAATTCTACAATATCCTATTATTATTTTTCTTAAATCTAAGATGTGGAAGTCGCCTCTTTGGCGTAGGCCTCCCCCAGTCTTCTCCAGGTATCTCTGTCTCTCGCCTTCCTTCTCCAATCTAATCCACATTTTTCCTTAAATATATCCTCCCATCTTCATCAAAGATGGGAGGATATATTTGGACGAATTAGAGTTTATTAAAATTTTATATGTATATTTGCATGCTATTCTACAATATAGCTAAAAGTGTTAGACTATAAGAACCACATTACCACCTACTGTATTACACTTTTAGAGCAAATAAATAAATGAATGAATGAATAAAAAAGAATATTTGAAACTTTTGGAACTGGCACCGACTTCAAAATTATGAAGATTGAGTACAGAAATAGTTGAGTTTTAGCCGAATTCGGAAAAAGGCACTATTAGATAGGAAAAATTATTTAATACTTTTTAGTTCATATTATAAGGATTTAATTTTTGTTTTTACGTTGGAAGTCGGTTTTAATTTTTTGTTAAAAATAATAATTTCACTCTTTTTAGTTTTTAGTTACCTAGTACTAAAATAATAATAATAATAATAATCATTTATTTGAAGTATCCAGACTCATATCCGTACAAGATCAAAAAATTACAAACAAAAGTCACATTTGTAGAAAAACATACTTACATAATTACATAAATTATATTAAAATAATAACTATTTTGGCCTGTATTTTGCATGCAAGCGACAGCAGTGACCGATATACGGGTTATCAGGGCGTTCACAGAGCGCGGCCAGCATTGGAGCTCCCCCGCATGCGCCACACCAGCGACGATGTTCGCCTGCGCATTGTGGCAAAGAAACAGTCCACTCGTGCGCACGCGAACATCGCCGAAGCGCTGCACCATCGGGGGAGCCCCACCAGCATCCTGAACGCGTTATCAAAGCGCACGGAAGTGCGCAAGCCTAGTTCCAGCAGGCCGCGCGCATGCCGTGCACTATTTACACGAACCGTTTCGACGTACTTTTGACCCCCCTGTAGCTCAGTGTCTATTGTGAGTGCAAAGATAAAATTATACCTACGTAATTATTTACGAGTACTTAAGCAGTATACCCAATTTCATAGATATAGCTTCAGTAGATCCTGAGATATGTCCTTGTAAAAATAGCTTATTTTGGCACTGACTCACTCATTCACTCACTCACTCACTCACTGACCGGTAATCAAAACCTCTAGGCCACTTCCAATTGTCCTAGCGTTATGAAATTTGGCACACAGGTCGTGTGTTATATGTAGATTAACGAAAAATTAAGAAATTGTAGAAAATGGTCAAGCGTGAGTCGGTTCATCCACGAACTTCAGAGGCCACTTCCAATTGTCCTAGCGTTATGAAATTTGGCACACAGGTCGTGTGTTATATGTAGATTAAAAAAAATAGGAAATTTTAGAAATCGGTCAAGCGTGAGTCGGCTTATCTACAGCCCATACAAACTTTAATTTCATAGCGTTATGAAATTTGGCGCACAGGTCATGTGTTAAATGTAGATTAACAAAAAATTAAGAAATTTTAGAAATCGGTCAAGTGTGAGTCGGCCGATCTACGAACTTTAGAGGCTACTTCCAAATGTCCTAGCGTTATGAAATTTAGCACACAGGTCGTGTGTTATATTATTATATATGTGTTACGATAAATTAAGAAATTTAAGAAATCGTCAAGCGTGAGTCAGTTCATCTATAAACTTTAGATAAAACTTCTTATGTACCAGTGATATAATGAGGCATCTATTGAATGTATTGTTTATATCGGGCGTAGCACAAAAAGAAAACATAGGTAGGATTTCTTGAAAAAAAGTATTGAAATCCCACCAAAAACATACCTGTTAAAATAGGGCCTAGTTCCTATAGGCTAACTGTTGGTCTAAAAAAAGAGTTGAAATCCAATCCAATGCAAAGTTCAGATGCACTTCATCGATCATAATCATCTTCATCAACAGCCTGATCTATAATACTTCTAAATTTGAACTTGGCAGGTTTTTGTGCTATGCGTTACACTTGATTAATTATATAATTAGATAATATTAATAGAATTTAAATAACCTGCCAAGTTCAAATTAGAAGTATTATGGATCAGGCTGTTGATGAAGATGATTATGATCGATGAAGTGCATCTGAACTTGGCATTGGATTGGATTTCAACTCTTTTTTTAGACCAACAGTTAGCCTATAGGAACTAGGCCCTATTTTAACAGGTATGTTTTTGGTGGGATTATATTGGACGCGAAGGGCGCTGTAGGCCCTTTGCGTATATAGTGCTCAGAGGCTGCAAGTGTAGAAGAATGTACAAAAAGCTCTAAACAACGTCATTTTTACTTCTAACGAGCATCTTGTAAACCTCCTGACAACCATGTTTGCCCTAACCGCCAGCGCCCTTCGCTCCCCATCGATAACAGTGTCATCTTTCAAAGTGGACGTCACAATGTGTCCTATATATTTAAACTCCTCTACTCTAACCAAAGGAACACCATTTAGTAAAATAGTCGGTACTATATCCACCTTTCTGGTTCCACTGTGAAAGACCATGTACTGACTCTTTTTACTATTGTATATCAGCCCATGCTCCGCTGCGTAACGCTCACAAATATCAAGTAGCTTTTTGAGACCACAGACTGAGGCACTCAGCAAGACCATGTCGTCCGCATAATTTATGTTATTGAAACATACTCCATCTACATGGCAACCAATATGCTGCTTGCTGAGCTCCTCAATCAGTATCAGTAGTAAACTATCGCGTACCTACTATGTACGTAGAATAATACACCTGTATAATATTATTCTACGTATCTTGTTACAAGCTCACCGGTGAGCGAGACACAATAGAATAACAATAGATTTCCAAGAATCCACGATCGAAGGATACAAACTAGGTATTAGCAACAAATAATAAGTATCGTGCAGGAAACCGGTCTCGAACGCTTCAACTCCCAACTTCTCCCAATTCGGACATCTATTAATAACTATTAGATAGGAATAATTATTTAATACTTTTTAGTTCATATTATAAGGATGCTATTATTGTTTTCACCTTGGAAGTCGGCTTTAATTTTTTGTTAAAAATAATAATTTCACTCTTTTTAGTTACCTAGTAAGCCATCGCGTACTATACGTAGAATAATACACCTGTATAATATTATTCTACGTAGGTATCTTATTACAGTAACACTTACAAAATATAATATCAGCTGCAGCCTGCAGATAATTTTAAACAATACATTTTAAAAAAATCGAAGTGAACACGTGTGACGTGCTAATGTAGCCGGTCACCGGACTAGTTTCAATAGGGTTCTCGCTCGACTTATCGCACACGCCTCGCACGGTATACTCGTAGTACGGTACCCGGCAGACGACAGTTATTGTACTATGAACGCTAAACGCAATGCAAAAGGTTGAAATTAGGTTGTTTTACAGAATATCTTGGCGAAGTGAGACAGAATGTTACATGATCGAAGCAACTGTAATTTCTCAGAAGTAATATCAAATGTGTGCCTTATGCTCTGGAGATAAGGTTGAATTTGGTGACATTGGTGATCCTGACTTGGTAATGATGATGATGATGATGAATGCAATTTGCATAGTAGCATAATATGCTTTCAGTTCTTAAAACAGCGCCTAAACTCCCAAACTTGTATCTATAAGGAATCCGGAGTTCTCTTAGTATCTTCGGAACCATAGTATACCTCGGTGCAAAATCTTGCGTTTTGGTAGCATATGCTTAGGATGCTTCTCGTGAAACCAAAATCACCATATGTTTCCATATAAATTTCGAGGAGTTCCCTCGATTACTCATGGATCCCATCATCAGGTCACCACTTTTGTGAACATGGTACCAAATTGGAGTGAAACCTAATACAACAATACAAAAATTTCGAAAATCGGTTCACAAACGGCGGAGTAATCGTTGAACATACAAAAAAAAAAATATCCGCAGCCGAACACATAACCTCCTCGTTTTTTGGAAGTCGGTTAAAAATAGCTATGCAGTGTGCACATAACTTATTTTTTTTAATTAAACTTTATTTATGCCAAATTTTAATTTTTAAAGTATAATATTTACTATTTAGCCCCCCCAATTACACAACTTCATCCATAAACAATTTGATAGCCCATAGGTTTAAGGTTGCGTCACTGCTTAAATAAAGTACTGAGTAATTTAATAACGTTATAGGGTACATAATAACAATCGAAAAATCAGAAACATAGTATAAGATGATACCACCTCTTATAGAAAGACGTTTGTGTACCTGCAATAGCGCGATGTAAGAGCCGCACAGCGCCATCTATTATGAATTTTTGGAACTAACTTAATTTGAACAAATTTGCGCATTTTCACCCCCTTACAACCCTTTTGTCTACTTAAAAAGTAGCCTATGTCCTTTCTCAGACTTCAGACTATCTGTGTACAAAATTTCATTACAATCGGTTCAGTAGTTTTGGCGTGAAAGCGAGATAGACAGACAGAGATACTTTCGCATTTATAATATTATTATAGTATAGAGTATAGATTAGTATAGATTAAACAGCCACATTAAAATACAAATCCTACACTCTATTATAACAAATAGGAAAAACTAAAGCCAGTTTAGCTGTAGTTTATCCAGAAATATTGTTTTAATAAAGAACTACATAAGTCTCACGTTTATATTTTACTTGCTCTTCAGAAAATCTCGTACAAAATGTATGTTTAGTTCAGATTATTTTTATTTTATTGTTAGACATGATGCATGCAACTCCGTTGCATCAAAATTGGTTTATCGCGCGGGAACCGTACATATCTCCGGGATTAAAAGTACCCTATTTTCTTTCCTGGGAATCATAGTATTCCATACCAAATTTCAGTAAAATCGATCACCTCTTCACGCCCAAACCGGTGAATGGAGAGAAATTACACATAATAATATTATTAGTAGTTATGAATCAGCGGGTCCAACTGATGTTGTCCCCTCATAATTAATTAATCCGTCTATCGTGGGTATCGCAGACACAATAGATTTTCAATTGTTATGCGGCAGCCGACTGCCGGCTGCGAGGTGGTACTGTGAAGTTAAACTGGTCACAAGTAGGGCATCGAAAGCCGGACCCAATTTTCAAAACCGGGTTTTTTTTAATGAAAACCCGGGTACACGGGCATTTCGGGTTTTTTCGGGTTTTCTTAAAATTCAAAGGTTAACGATGCGAAAATACTTTAAATATGATTTTCAGCGATTGTCAGCACCTTTTTAGTAAAATACTATTTAAATACCATAGTGTGCGGTCACGGCAGTGCCCAACTAAGTCTCGAGTGAACGGGCACGGCCGTATCATACTTTTATAGAAGCGACTATTTACCTCTCCTATTATATAACATATTGGAACTTATCAAAGCTAGAGATTCATATTTTCTGGCCAAGGTTAAGTATTACAACAAAGTTCACCTCCAAATTACATATATCATTAAATGTATTTGTATTTTATAAAATATATAAAAATCTATCAAGAATTTTTGAAGACAGTAAATGGAAGAAGGCCTGAAATATAAAACGTATGCCAACAAATCTATATTTAATCTTTTACATTTTTAATAATTATTATTTAGTGCTAATAGATGTTAGCATACTTTACACCTGTAATTAAATTTTTGTGCCTAGTTTTTACCTGAAATTGCCTTTTGTCTGCCTTGCCACGCTATAAAGCCGAATGTTCTTTGTAATTTAAGGTAACTTTTCTGTCATCTAACTTAGTGAAAAATCTAACATTACTGAAAAATCTTACATTACACTACACCTCAAAGCTTTTTGTAGTCATTAGTTCTAGTCACAATAAACAAAATTCATGTCAGATTACCATATAATTGATCAGAGCAGACCATAATATTATGGCAAATGCGGAAGGTTGCTTTTAATGAATTTGTAAGATTAACCATGGTGGCTCTGGCGCTTGTGCTGATAAAAACTCTGCTTGTCATATTTCATCTCGATTCACTAAAATCACGTGTTTTAATAATTCCGCAGTGAGTATGACATCCGCGGCCGGCTAAAGAAAGCCACCATTCATCCTATTATGTGTTACCAACATCAGTCTCGCAAGCAATGAAAAGCAATCTGCCGTATTTGCCAGAACGCAATACAAAAATATGGATTCAAAATATATTGATGGAAATTCCTCGGCATGGTTTTGTCAGTTTCTAGGGGCTGGTTGCTCTCCTGGAACCTTTTTACTGATTGCATTGTCTTAATATTCCTTCAGGCCCCGCGCGAGCACCGGTGATCGCGAGAACAAAAGAATACAATTGGAATTCCTAGAACCTCCGATCGAAATAATATTGTCGCTGTTTGTTATGTTGTGGACATAACAAATAATGACAAAAAGCATAAAGACAAACAAAAACCTTTTAGTGTTTTTAGTAAGTTAGACGAATGAAAATAATGACTTTAAATTGCAAAGAAGACTGATAAGCCTCATACCGCAGCAGGCCACAAAATATTTTTAGTAAAAATACTGTATGCCAAACATCGATCAGTATAAATTATTGCTATTAATTTGACAATTAGCAGTAAAACTATCTCATTCGAATGAAATTTTCAGTTTATTAAACGAAATGAAGATTTGTTGACTTATCATTGATTTTTTATGACTGTAGATACCTGTGATTGCTTTAGTAATATTATTTATTATTTTAAATAATATGTATTTTAAATATGTATTATTAATTATTATTAATAAATATTTTCATGACAATTAGTCTTTAATACTCTTAAAGCAAAACTTTTCCTTTAAAATATTATATTTTGTTTAATTATGACCAATATAAATAATTAAACCTATACAATAAGTTTTAAATATAAATAATTTGTATGTTAGTTTGTTATAAATACCTTTTATCAGGTCTGGCCTTTAAAAATTATCAAAAAAAAAACGAAAAACCCGAAAAGCTCGAAAAACCCGGGTTCCATTTTTGAAACCCGGGTTTTTTCATGATCCCCAAACCCCGGGTTTTCCCGGGTTTTCCCGGGAAAACCCGGTCTCGATGCCCTAGTCACAAGCCGTAAAGTTACGTTATTAGAAATTAATAATATTATTGATTAAGTTGGTAAATTATTTTTAAAATCTATAATTTGCAATTTATTTTTATCTGTTAACAATTAGTAACAACTAAGCGGAACAATAATTATTAGCATTCAATTTGTTTATTTGTAAATCGAATTAAAATGTCGGGTAGTAAATGACGTTTAGCTGTAAAGTTTTCCACCTACCCTCACTTTGTCCCACAACTCAGTAAACGCGGCGACTCCGTGCGCGTCGGTCGTCGCATTCGCGTTAAAATTACTGCAATGTTTTTACGCTAGAGGCAGCACCAGCATAGACAGTAAACAAAAAATTGCGTTCTACGTTTGACAACGTTTGACAATATTCTGATATGACGTGTGCAACATGTCGAATTTTGATCGGATTATTTACTGTATGTCTACGAATAATAAAACCTAAGGAAACGTAACTCCCATACTAATACAGTTTTAAATTTGGTTCCATTCGAACTGTCATGTAACGTCAGCCTTTATACCGCTCAAGGTCACCAAATGTATGAAAAGTGAACCTAAGGTACACTTTTTTGATAAGTATTTTGGAGCATGTTTTTTGACGGAGTTACGCTTCCTTAGTTTTTATTATTCGTAGGCTTTACTGTATGTGTGGTTAGTGCTTTTTCTTTATAATCTTCTGTATCTTGTACATAATATATGCCAAGCCCTAATTAGTAATTGAATAGGGTGTTACAAAACAAAGTAAGAATTAGCTCATACAAAAGAAAACGCTTTCAACGCAACGCTAATTTCACAATGATATCTGTACAGGGGAAAGTAATCAGACTAATTACTTTCTTTTGTTACATCCTGTAAGGGCCTGTTTCACCGCTTCCTGATAAGGCTATCCACCACTTAATTTGACAGATGGAGTATGGAAAATCTGTCAAATAACCCTATCGGGCACCTAATCAGAACGCGGTGAAACAGGCCATTAGTATGTCAAATTTGATCTCTGTAGAGATCAACTACGATAACATGGCGCGCCCCTCCAAAATTCAAAACGTTTGAAGTGCGTTGTCAAAACGTTTGAAGTGAGTTGTCTTGCGCGGTCGGCTAGTTATGATTAGTTGACCAACAAAATATCTTGGTATTGTGACATGTGAAATATTACGTGTACTGTGATTGGTTGAATACATACTACATACAAACTCTTTCATAAGGATGTGAGTACACAGTACACACATTGAAACAGTCATTTGGAGGGGCGCGCCATGATATCGTAGTTGATCTCTACAGGGGGGACTCATGCACGGGTGTGCATTTTAGGGTTAAAATCTAAATTATAATAACTTTTTTCTTTGTTACATTGTGTTTAAAAAATGGAATATCTAAACTACAATAGTTGAACATCCAAAAAGGGTGACTTATCTTAATATATATAATTCTTCTGTGAGTGTGTATGTCACTGAACTTCTCTCAAACGACTGGACCGATTTTGATGAAATTTTTTGAGTGTGTTCAAGGGAATCTGGGAATGGTTTAGATTCACAATTTTGTCCGCTGGCATAGGCCAGCGGACAAATTTTTTTTTTTTTTAAATTAAATTTTTAAAATTTAATTTAAAAAAACATTGGTTTTTTAAAATAATTTTTAATTTATTAGTAGTTGTTGATTTTGGAATGTTTTACATTGGATGCGACAGACGGCGCTACCATCGCAGTGTCAAATTTTAAATAATATTCGAATTCGAATTTTAATTTTAGTCTGTCCCGACAGTAAGCGCTGCGATCAAATTAAAAAAAAATACTTTATATACTCAATATGGCAAAGAAACGTTTGCCGGGACAGCTAGTATTATATATTATTATTATATTTTACATTATTCCAATCCAGTCCACGGGCACTGGAATGCACAGAATTTCATTCCAGCGAATTCCAGTGCCCGTTTACATTATTCTAGTAGGAATTGACAACATTTCAAAATTTTAACATGGCTTTTTTATTATTTTATAAGAAAGTAGACTTAAAATAAGGCGACACGTGTTTCTTGCTTTTTCAAAATTATGTTTTTAAGATACCTAAAAAATAGATTTTAATCCTTCGTATTCTAAAGAGACGTAAGCGCCAAGTGACGTCATACTTACGCCTGAACGGTTAATTCCATTACAGTTTACAAAAGAAAAAATATGTCAATGTAAGTTTGTTACGTTTATTAGGACGTCTGTCAATGTCATCGTGGTATTTTCGTATGTTAGAAATGTCATTGTTGACAGTGACTGTTTTTTTATGCTTCATGATGTCTTTTTAAAACGATTTTACACCAGGCAAAGAAAAAATGTCTGATATGCCGTAAGTATGACGTCACAGAGTATTTCCCAGTTTTTCTTTATTTTCTCAGTAAATAAGCAATATACAATTTTTTGGAATATTTTTTTGAAATCAGGAGAAGAAACTAAAGAAATGGTATTTTTTATTTTAAGGCTTAAAAATTTTGAAATGTTGTCAATTCAGCACCGGATTTACTGGATCGCAATTATGTAAGACCCACTATAAAGTGAAAAGCACTTCACATTCCTACCTTTTTCTCTTTTGTCAACTTGATCATTTTCTGTGAAAAAAAAAGAAACGGCCTAGGTATATGAAATACTAGAAAACGTCTTGTATTTACAAAGGTAGATAATAATATTTGCTCGGAAAAAATAAACTCGACGCTTTTAGCGAGCTGATATCTTGGAAAAACTGTATCGTATATTAAATTTTGAAGTGCTTTTGTAGTTTCAAATATAGCTAAAAGAGTATAAGAAAAAACACTTTAAAGTGAAAAACTAAAGCTTTTTTTTATGAAAACTATTCCACTTAGAGTAGAGTTTATCTTATAACAATAATAATTATTATCCATAATAATACTATAAAGAAAGTGTGTTTGTCTCTCTATCTGTCTGTTACATCTCCACGCTCATACCAGTGAACCAATTTTGCCGAAATTTCGTATGGTACACGCGACACGACACGGCATAGAAATACATAGAAACCAGAGGCCGTAGACAAAGTCCGTTTCGTTAAAAACGATGACGAAATTCGTTATCAAAATGTATGGGATTTGACATTAGTCTTCGCAAGCGAAATGTCATTTAGCGATGACTTAATATGTCAAATCACATACATTTTGATAAGGTCATCGTTTTTAACGAAAGATATTTTGTCTAAGGGGGCTGTAGTGTCCCGACCATAAAGTTAATATACCTATCGGAATAGAGCAACAATCTCGAGCTGTCAAACGTAACCAAAATTGGTTTTCATCTGTGTGAAAAATATGTGTACGTATACACTTACACAAGCATGATTGAACATGAATTCTATGAGATTATATTGACAACGTGCGGCACGTGCCGACTGGACGTCAAAAAAAGAGTGCTGCTGTCATGTATCACACGTCTCTTTTTACCACGCGGTGTTACTGATAGTGGCATCTCGCTTGCTCAGGCCTTTGTTTCTCTATTCCGCTAGGTATATTAACTTTATGGTCCCGACTCGCGACACGTCGTCTGCAGTTTACCCACATTCTGTCATTTCATATCATAGATGTTTTCCTGTCATACGGGCAACACGGAAAAGCGCCCTTATGTCAGGGGGCGTCCATAAATTACGTGAGGTGTTTTTTTAATTTTTGGACCCCACTCCCCCCTGGTGAGATTCGTGAGATTTTATTCAACCCTCCCTCCCCTCTTATAAATCTCACGTGTGATTTTACAAAATGTGGGGTTCTGCGTAAACGTTTGGTTAGACAGCCAGCAGATTTTCTTTCCAACGAATTTGTAAATGATCTTAATCGTATAAATATTAAATCTTAAGCATACATACAACCATAGAGGTACACCAGGATGAAATGGATCAAAATAGTATTATTTTGTTGAGAAAAAAAATACTTAAGATTTGCCGACTTTTCCTCTCCCCAACGTGAGATCAGATGAGATTTGACTCGACCCCCTCCCCCCCTAAACACCTCACGTAATTTGTGGACGCCTCCTCAAGACGTTTACAGGATCAGATAGTAATCAGGGTGAGCGAAGCGAGCCCCAGTATAGCCCACAACCTGAGCACTTTTGTGGTACACTTCACGGAAAAACTATCACGCCTATTGATTAGTGCTTTAACATAGTAATTTATATTTATATGTAGATGTCATCATCGGTCAGTCAAGGCTTGGTTACTACCACCAAACACTACTTACACGCAAAAAAAACGACGCAAGTCCTCACAAAGCTCGGCTTTTAGCTAGTATTAGTATGGACTACGGATACAACAAAACGCATATGAAATATGCAGGGTGCGGGATAACATATGACGCTGTGAAATATGCATTTAATATTAACGTGGATTGAGGCCATGAATTCAAATAAAAGGATAATAATGTTCAAGATGCGGGGCGGCGAATGGGATGTCTACTACATGTTTTATAATACTTCCTCAAGTACGGTAGAATAATTTAGTAGAATTTCTACTAAATTATGCAAAACGTAGCCTTGACTATTCTTCCAATCTTTAAACTACAATTTTTTCATGAAATAATAAACCAATACTGATGATTATATTTATACATCCAATAATCACTCTGACATTGGCAACTCACTGAAGCCGCCCTGATAAAAATAAGAAGAATCCATACTATGTGTGTCTGTCTATCCGTCTGTCTTCTGTTACCTGAAGTGGTGAAGGTGAAGATGCTCAAACCGCTAAACCGATTTTACTAAAATTTGGCATGGAGATACTTTGAGTCCCTGAAAAGGACATAGGATAGTTTTTGTCCCGGAAAATGTACGGTTCCTGCGCGATAAACGAATTTTGGCGCAACGGAGTTGAGGGCGTCAAAATGTACGGGAACCGTAAATTTTTCCGGGATAAAAAGTATCCTTTGTCCTTTCCTGGGGCTCCTAGCCAATCTAGCCTATCTCCATGCCAATTTTCAGCAAAATCGGTTCAGCGTTCTGGGCATGAACAGGTAACAGACAGACAGACAGATCACAGACAGACAGACAGATGGACAGACACACTTTAGCATTTATAATATTAGTATGGATATTATCCCTAGAGTACTAATCATCGCCTGACAGGCCGCGTGCGGACAGTTTTTTTCGATTATTTCAAAAACACGTACACGAGCATAAAGGTAATATACCTATATATTAACTTTATGTACACGAGTCAAATTGTGCTTTCACGCCAACTCCCCATAAAACTTGATGCAGACCTGAGACCAAACAGGCTTCGGCCCAGACTCCCTGTTTTCAAAATATAACCTACTCGATCGCCTAGGAGGCGATCATTAGTATTAAGCGTTAAATTTTTTCGCTCGTAACATGTCTTGTTTTGCGATTTTTTTACAGCTTGTAGCATATTTTAATCTACCAAATGCTTAATTTATTTTTATATAATTCTTAATGAACACTAAATTGTAGATATTTTCTCAATAGGAATTCGAACAGCGAAACTATAAGGACCAACTATTGTCAATCTGTATGACTATGACGATGGCGCAGCAGATCCTTCTTCTGTTCTATTATGGTTGAAAGCAGACATACCAAATTAAATTCTAGATGTCTTTGAACTCTTGAATATTTCAGTACCACATCAAACCACAAGTAATTCGTCAAGTTCACCAGTTAAGATCGATCTGTTGATCTCCAAATAGTAAGAGTTTTAAGGCTAACTTCAAATTAGTGTGTAGATAAAAATATAATGTTACCAAAAGTTAAATAATGTGTTTTATAAGGTATGTATATTGAATAGTTATATTGATACCAAAAAAGCAAAAATTTAAGAGTATTTTTTATTCTACAAGACTTGCAAAAGACCTACTGTTACAAGAAAAATGTATGGTAAGTTTAGGTTTTAAGTCTAATTTTAAGACTAATGCTATTCATTAGGAATAAATTGGGATTAAGTTTTTTAAAGGTTAGGGCTTGTCCTTTTAATTTATGCTGTATTTGTAAAAACATAGTCAATAAATAATATAATAAACAAGTTTTATTTCAAAAGTAGCCTCCCAGGCGATCCTTAGTATTAAGCGGTGGCAATTTTATATTAGTACTCTAGGGTTAATATTATGGAAGTATGGATTGCGAAAGGCTGTCTATAGTACACAGCCTTTCGCAATCCATACTTCCATAATCATAAGCCTAATATCAAGAAACACATAGTACCAGCTCTTACATTTACGTTTACATAAACGTAGATCTACGTTACTTCATAACGTATCACGTAAATTCATATTAAAAGATGTAAGGCTTACAAATGACAGCTAAGGGTAGGCGCAAAGTTTATACGGACTCTCAAATCTAACCCATTTTATTTACTTGACATGTCTTTTCAAGTTGTCACCTACTGTTCCTTCATACTATTTTATACAAATAAAGACGACTGATTTCACAAATCCGACTCCTTCAAAAATTTAATCCATTATATTTCAAACTAGATGCTACAAAGCTACATTGTTTACCTAAATTCGCTTATCGCGCGTTCACTGTAATATTTTCAAGAATCCATAATATCTACATCTACCTGAAATTTGGCATGCAGCTAGATGATAAATGACGTAGGCATCCGCTAAGAAAGGATTTTAATAAATTTCATCCTTAAGGCGAAGGGGGGGAATAAGGGATGACAGATTGTATATTATAATAGTATCTTATTAACGCGAGCGAAGCCGTGGGCAAAAGCTAGTAAAGGATAAAAAACCTTGGGAGGTGTCAAGGGACATTCGAATGGAACGGAGTTACGAGTATTTCTTATGTTGAAAAATCGGTTGTCTGTAAAGTCGGTTACTGACGATAGTTGAACGTGACAACTACCTTTGTTGAGATTTGTAAACTTCATAATATTTTATAAGTTAATTTAGTTCCGCGATTTGATAACAGATGTCGCTGTTAGGCCTCTAGCTCGCGCTATAGCTTGGCCGACAACATTTGGTATATGTAATTCAATGGAATAAATTTTCGTCTTTTCGCTGACACTCACTGGTTGTTTTATTTATTATAACGCCAGAGGGATTTGCGTCCCTGTGTAACCCTACATAACGGATTGGACCAGTATAATTAGGCGTATGACGTCTTTACAGCCTTATATTGGAACGCCTCAGATCGATCAGCGAGGTAACGCCGCATATTGCGTCATATTTTTTCGTGCGCGCAGCCTACATCGAAATATAAGACGTTGTCACGTCAAAAATATGTACATCTATACTTATAAAATTACATGTCCTGACTGACTAACTGATAAGGAAGGAATTTTGAAAATTTTACCCCGAAGGGGGTGAAATAGGGGTTGAAAGTCTGAATGAAAGTCCGTCCGTCCGTCCGTCCGTCATTTCTTAAGTTAGGAACATGAAACTTTATCTTTGGGTTACTGATTAAAAATGAATGGATACGTATTTAAGCGTTTTTGGAAATTATTCCCCAAAGGGGGTGAAATTGGGGTTGAAAATTTCAATGGAAGTCCGTTATTTCTTGAGTTAAAAGCATGAAATTTTATGTTTGGGCTACTGAAAAAAACGATTGGATACGTATTTAAGCGTTTTTGGAAATTCTAGCCCCAAGAGGGTGAAATAGGGGTTGAAAGTTTAAATGAAAATCCGTCGTTTCTTAAGTTAGAAACATGTTTGGGCTACTGATTAAAAATGTTTGGATACGTGTTTAAGCGTTTTTGAAAATTCTACCCCCAAGGGAGTGAAATAGGGGTTGAAAGTTTAAATGAAAGTCTATATGTATAGGTATACTATGTTAACGCGGACGAAGTTGCGGGAAACAGCTAGTAAAATTACATGTCCTGACTGACTGACTGACTGACTGACTGACTGACTGATTCATCATCGCTGCGCAAAAACTGTTAAAGTTACAGCCACGAAATTTGGTAGGTAGGGTTGTTTTATTAAGTAGACACCCACTAAGAAAGGAATTTTGAAAATTTTACTCCGAAGGGGGTGAAATAGGGGTTGAAAGTTTGAATGAAAGTCCGTCATTTCTTTAGTTAGAAACATGAAACTTTATTTTAGGGTTACTGATTTAAAATGAATGGATACGTATCTAAGCGTTTTTGGAAATTCTACCATCAAGGGGGTGAAAGTGGGGTTGAAAGTTTTGATGAAAGTCCGTTATTTCTTGAGTGAGAAACATGAAATTTTATGTTTGGGCTACTGAAAAAAACGATTGGATTCGTATTTAAGCATTTTTGGAAATTCTACCCCCAAGAGGGTAAAATAGGGGTTGAAAGTTTAAATGAAAATCCGTCATTTCTTAAGTTAGAAACATGTCAGTTTATTTTTTGACTGCTGATTAAAAGTGAATGGATAGGTATTTAAGCGTTTTTAGATATTCTACCCCCAAGGGGGTTGAAAGTTTGAATGAAAGTCCGTCATTTCTTGAGTTAGAAACATGAAACTTTATTTTTGTGCTACTGATTAAAAATGAATGGATTACGTAAATTTAAGCAGTTCTGGTAATTCTACTTCCAAGTTTCAATGAAAGTCCGTCATTTCTTAAATTAGAAACATGAAAGTTTATTGACGTTTGCGTTTGACGTTTGCTTAAATAGGGTCCCGTTTTTACCCTTTGTATAAGGAACCACAAAAAGGGGAAAACTATCCATCTTTGTTATTATATAATGTTAACGTGGACGAAGTCGCGGGCAACAGCTAGAAATACATACTCCTAATACAAGATGTTTGTGTGAACACCGTTGTCCTTGAAATCATCAAGTGAGCCCGTCAAAATGAACAATTTTTCTATGAGAACAATGCTGGGAAATAAAAAGTGTGTCAGCTCCGACGCACGACTGGAGTTTACTCCTTAAGTACGAGTATCTAACCATACTCAAAAAGACTTTATTCAACTGAAAAAAGATTAATATCATATGAAATCAGATGTTCCGGCAATATTATCTACACCCCTTTCTGCCATAGTTATTTAAAATACTTTTAGTTCACTTTAGCCAGTATAGTGATAAAAATTATAACTTCACAATAACAATATTAATTATTGATATTTATAACAAATATCAATATAAATACATCGACACTGATAGAAACAAACAAGCCCAATAACATAATATAGTATATAGGTATAGTCGCCTATACAGCATACCATATGTACGTCTTAATCATAAAGTTAATATACCTATCGGAATATAATATTATATAGAATAATATAATAATATAATTATATAATTATTATATTATTTTATTTAATATTATATTCCGATAGGTATATTACCTTTATGGTCTTAATACACTCACAGCCAAATTAGAAAGTTGCGCGCTAAAGGTGCGCACCAAAAACGTGACACATTTTCGTTACTTGTTAGTAGGTTTTACCCCTCGGATTTTTCTCATACCGGGCGCCTTATATATGAAAATCGATTCTTAAGGAGTAAACTCCAAAAAAAATATGTCTTCATACCCATACAAATTGCCGATCCGGGCATCCGTATGGGTATGAAAACGGCATTTTTTTTGAGTTCCCAGCATTGTTCTCATAGAAAAAGTTGTTCATTTTGACGGGCTCATTTGATAGTTTCAAGGATAACGGTGTTTACACAAACACACTGTATAGGAACTCAAAAAAATTATTTAAAAAACACGCCATATATTGCCGCCCAGGAATACTAACAACGCGTCGCTGTTTATTCTCAAAATACGTCATCATGTTGACGCACAGGAATACTATTAACGCCCTCTGCCCCTACCATGCAGGTACTAATAAAAAATGCCATCTATTGACGCCCAGGAATACTAACGACGCGTCGCTGTTTATTCTAAAAAAAGCCATCTAGTTGACGCACAGGAATCGTCGTCATACTATCAACGCGCAACACCCTCTGCCCCTAACATGCAGGCACTAATAAAAAAGTGTCGTTACAATTTTTTCGGCATAGCCCCCTTTCGCTCCGTTCCAGAAACTACACTGTTCAAGCGTGAGTTTTTGTCACGGCGAATATTTCCTTCTCTAAATCTCAATCTGCGCCTGCCCTTAGCTATATTAAAAACGCGTACAAGACATTATTTACACATCTATGTCATTTTATTAAGATACGTTTGTCGTTCCCTGCTCAAGTTCTGACTGCTCGGATAAGTACTGGGGAAAGAGCCTTTAGTCAATTTCTAAACCCCGCCTGTAGTCAAATAACCCCGTTTAGTAAAATATTTTGAACCCCGTCTTGAGTCAATTTTTAACCCCTAACTTTAGTCAATATTTGCGTGTAGTGTAAGTGCTTTATAATGTGCATTGACAGTACGTTCATCCACCCATTCAGTGCGGGTTTTAGCGCTACCAGCGCCCACGGCGGGATTGCTAAAAAAAGGCGGCCCTTTTTGTTTGCCTTCGGCGCCCTGGGCGGTCGCCCAATATCGCCTCATACGATAGTTTTCATTCCAAAAAAGTGTACGGTTCCCGCGCAATTTCCGAACACAAGTTGCGGGCAACATCCAGTAAAAACTAACTCTAAAACAGTCACGGTGCTCCATCAAACTATTTCTTTTTATGGAAGGCAAATCTTTCTCCTTAATAAGGGGAGAGGGGGGGGGGGGGGGGTCAAGTGTCACAATTATGTGAATGACATTTCAGATGTAGGTCAGACTACTAACGACCCGGTGTCTACAAGTTTTCGAGGGTGATTACAGAATGCTACGAGTATTTTTAGCTCATCATAGTTTGACCTTCCGAATTAACCAGTTTGGCCGGTCCAAACTGGTTAATTCTAACTAGTTTTTTGGACTTTTGGAAAATAATTTAATATTTTGTTTGCAATGATAATAGGGTGTCCTCTAGGTCTTTTAATAGAATAATAATAGTAATCAGTATTCGTTAAGTACTTATATACCAGATTTTACGGTTTCCTTACGATAAACTTATTATAGTAAAGCGAAGTTGCAGGAAACATAAGCTACTTAGTTAAGGTGACGCCGCGTTAAAGTAAAAAACCGCGTTGGATATGTTTTAGATTGCTGGTTTTCCATGAGAGGCCAGCCCGGCAATGTAACAGCAAAAAATAGAAAGGGCGTAGCGACATATTATGGTTTTTGTCACGTAATTTAAAAACCATAAATACGTTTCCTATAAGGTATGGGCATTTTAAAGTGTATGCTTAAACCATTTTATGTACAAATTTCGGAAGCTTAGCACAAGCCTACGCGACCACGCGACTGCGAAGCGGCAGCGTCAATACAAAACACACATTTGACAAGTTGTCAGTTCGCAGTCGCAAGCTCGCGTAGGTTTGTGCTAAGCATAAATCACTCTCCTCTGTTGGAAAAATAGAAATCCCTTTTTTACAGAGGTATTTTTGATTGATTAATGATTATCCGGTGTTATAAAAGTTGACCAATCGTGTTATGCTATGGGTAATTCAAAAACAAAGACATGATGAATACTGACAATGAACTTTAATTAGCTTTAGTCACTGCTGAGAAAAATTGACATCGCTACAGCCAAACTATCATCGCCTTAAACATCATACAAAACTCTGTCTAAACTCTTATGGTTTCATCGTAGGTAGCAGGCAGACAGACCCACTGACGTATTTATCGATGAATTTCTTTAGCACATTCACAAATCACAGGTACTCAAATTTAATAAATAAATTTAAATTATTTTATCCTAATTTATCTTTCGGGCACTTGTATGAATAATTCTTTTCAGAATTGGGTCGTTTTTACCTCGAATAATTTCCCGTCCGCGGCTCGAGTAGGGTTGCACGATTTATGGTTTAAAGTGTGTGGAATTTTTATGAGGGTTACCGTTAATGGGTTACAGTAAATGATTTTAGCTGGGTCTGACCAAACCTGAAAAATTATATAAACCAATGTGGATATAAATAATGATTACTGAGATATTTACTAAATGTTAAATACGTGTTTAAAATTATTTACACATATTTTAGACCCAATATTTGATAAAAAAAAAACATTTCCCCCGTACCGGTTTTGACGACGTTTTCGTTGAAACTAAAAAAAAAACTTTGTTGAACAAAGTTTTTTTTTTAGTTTCAACGAAAACGTCGTCAAAACCGGTACGGGGGAAATGTTTTTTTTAGTCTATTTTTTTTTGAATAGGTACCAAAATATTTTTGTCTTTGCTTTGTCGATAAGACTGCCGGCACGGCGCAATAAGAACTTCATACCTGTCTTTCTATTACGCAGCAAAACATAATAATATTATTAATGTTCAATAACCCAATAAATACCTAATTAATATTCTATTTTACCACATTATGAAATTGTTAAAAATGGTCAAACAAAATTGTTGGTGTCTGGGTGATGATGATGATGATGATGGAACGTTTATTGTAAAACGAGTATCTGTGAACTCCAACTCGATATAAACTGAAAGTTATTTGCCTCTGTTAATTAACGTGCGTCTAAAGTTTTTTCAGTACTGGGTTTTAAACTTTATAGGAAGCCCTTCAACTGTGCTGGGAGTTTCACACTTATTTTGACCGAATTTTGAGCGAATTTCTGATAATAATCATTAAATTAAATTTGTATTGGTAAATTTTATGTACCCTCCATCGTGGGTATCGCAGACACAATAGATTTTCAATTGTTATGCGGCAGCCGCTTGGAGATTGATGTGTTAAATATTTGATACCTCAAACACAGAACCTACCTCAGGCACAGAAAGTCGTTTATCGCAGGGTAACCGCACATTTTTCCGGGATAAAAAAGTAGGTACGATTTATGTAAAATAAAATATCATACTTCATTTTAGGTTTCTATGGCCCTTTTATACATAATATGTATTACCTTACAGACTGACGTACATATTTTTGTATTATAGTTATAACTAAAACTATCACTAAAGAAGTTTGGTCTGCGATCTAGGGACGCGATCTGTTTGGGAGTAAAATAATAATACTGGGTGTAACAAAACTAATTATTGCTGACACTTTTATAAAAAAAATTTGTTAAGCTCAGGAGCCGTCGTCTGATCGAAAATTCGTAACAATTTTCTTATTATGTTGCGTAGAAAAAAAGGCTTTCGTTTTAACTTGCCGGCCCTCTCCAAGAGCGACCCGTTAGTTCCTTTATCGCAGGCAGTGTGAAGCGCGCTTAATGTTTTGTAAAAAGTAATAACGAACGTAACGTCGAATTCCCGGGAAGTCCGTAGAATCCTTTTCATGACTAATTTCGTTCCGTTTTGTGCATTTTATGATTTTTCTTTCGAAGCGTGAGTTTATTGACTTTTCAGTTTTTTTATTCTCGCCTTTGTTTCATAGGTTTATTTTTTCAAAGATAAAATGTTGTCACTTTTTTGATAATATTCTCTTTGGCTTACCTTTGTAATTTGCTGCTTTTCTTTCGTAAATTGTAAAGTAAAATAAGTGTCAAATTCCATTTCTGATAAGACCATATTATAAGCGGGCATAATTTTATTGCACAGTATCGAAACGGGACCCTATTACAGAGACTTCGATGTATGTCTGTCTGTCCGTCTGTTCGTCTGTCCGTCTGTCCAGTGCCGTAAATAGCCTTTTTTGCGCCCTGAGCGAGCTTCTATAACTGCCCCCAGTGCAAAATTCCACGAGTAGGTATAACAGCGCCCGTGGTTTTTTTTATTTTAGATATTATAGTTAGGTACCGAGAGCAACGCCTAATGTTTAGGCCTTGGCTATTTTCTTCCATTCTGGGTAATAAAACAAAACTTGGTGCACGAATTATAGTTGGGGCACTATAGAAGCGCAGCGGGAACTTATCGGGAGAAAAAAGGAAAAATAATATTATTACGTCCTGCCTGGTCTGGTCATTCTTGCGCCTCCCAGAGTCTACGCCCTGTGCCATGGGCAACGGTGGCACTGCCCTATTTACGCCACTGCGTCTGTCCGTCTGTCCAGGCTGTAACTCAATACAATGATAAAACATTACTTGACGACAAAGAGAAAGCTGAAAACAAAACATACTTAATTTCGTAATAACATTATGCCCATCATTCATACAGCGAAAACAGGCCGTTTGTGAGAATTAATTTTAACATACAACATTATGTATGGACCTCATTACTCTTGCGCGTTGTTATTTTCTGGATTATTACGTATTTAAACAAGGCAACATAATCATCATCAGCAGGATTTATAATCCGCCCGAACGCGCGACTTGGCAGCTACACGCATTTTATGAAAATAAGCCTCAAATCTCACAATCTACTAGGGTCAATTCAGGCCGCAACGCGACGCGTAGTATATGCATTTCTAAATATGTACTGAATAGAAAGATTTCAATTGCGTTATTTTATTTATTTGTTATTAAATCTGTCAAATAAATTTAGATACGTGTCGCGTTGCTGTCTGAATTGACCCTTAAGAGATTTTAAGCAGTTATACATAAAAAAATTTGATTTGGTATATTTCAGTTTGAAAGCTAGTCACACAATATTATGATTGAGTGTGTGTTCTTAGCTTTATAGCCTTTATATTATCATCATCAGATCACAAATCAGATTTTTTTTGGAACGAAGTTCCTTATCTCGTTTGGCGTAAATTTTGAAGGCTAGACAGAACGATATTTGACATTGATTTGACCTCGACACTTTTTTATTAGTACCTGCAAGGTAGGGACAGAGGGCGTTCATAGTAAGTATGTATTCCTAAGCGCCAACTAGATGGCGGTTTTTTTTAAATAAACAGCGGAGCGTTGTTAGTATTCCTGGGCGTCAATATATGGTATTTTTTAAATAAAATTACAGGTTTTTGAACATAAGAAATAACTTCGTTCCATTCGGGTGTCCTTTGACACCTCTCAATTTTTTTTTCTTATTTTTATAACTAAGTATAGTTTTTTATCTTATTGCAATTCAAAACTATCCACATCGAAAACGGAATAGAAGCCAGTAAATAAACTCGAACGTCTTTAATTTATCCTTCACTGCTGAAGTTATAATGACTTTCTTAGATGGGTTAAATACGACTCTAATGTAAAATCAACTTTAAACTATTCGATTAAGGTTACCTTTAGGTCAGCAATATAGATGCTAGTCTAGTTACATTTGAATAAATAGATCTTGCTTTACTTGATAAACTTTTGTGTCAAAATAGCATTTGAATGAAGATTTAAAAGCCATTGACAAAAAGTACAGATACGCACAAAACTTTATCTCAAAAGAACACTTTTAACTTTGACTTGACATAACCCGAGTCCCGACCAAGTAACTAAGGCCTATAATATTCAGACCGCAACGCGACGCGTAGCTCTATGCATTTCTAAATATGTATGGATTTGACAGATTTCAATTGCGTGAGCGGTGAGACGTCTTGCAAATCAGATGTCAAATCCATACAAAATTATAAATGCATATCCGCGTTGCGTTGCGGTCATAAAGTTAATATACCTATCGGAATAGAGCAACAATCTCGAGCTGTCAAACGTAACCAAAATTGGTTTTCATCTGTGTGAAAAATATGTGTACGTATACACTTACACAAGCATGATTGAACATGAATTCTATGAGATTATATTGACAACGTGCGGCACGTGCCGACTGGACGTCAAAAAAAGAGTGCTGCTGTCATGTATTACACGTCTCTTTTTACCACGCGGTGTTACTGATAGTGGCATCTCGCTTGCTCAGGCCTTTGTTTCTCTATTCCGCTAGGTATATTAACTTTATGGTTGCGGTCTGAATTGACCCTGACATTGACTGGACATAACTAAACCAAATATGAAAGAACATAAGTCTCCACTCGGCCTATGAATCAATGCGACATATTATTATCACTGCAATGTTTTCATGCTAGAAGCAGCACCAGTATCGACAATATAAGTTTTGTTCGGCCTTTGACTTCGTTTCTGTCAATATTCTGATATTGTGACGTATGCAACATGTGGGATTTTGGTCGTATTATACTGTATGTGCCAGAAGCTCCCTCTGCTCCTTTGCGTAAGGGTGCCGGTTGGCAGCGGGCGACATGTAGCAACCGCAGAAGACGTGTCGTCGCGACACTACTGGTTTCTATGAGATACCCTTCGCAGCTAGCGACACGATTACGAAGCTAACGACAATTTTCATAGAAAGACATAGCACCAGCGGGGCTAAAATGGTCACATTAAGCAATTCCTCTCAATCAATTCAGCAAATGAATTGTCGAAACTGTCAAACTGACAAATGTCAAATCAGTACAAAAATACAGAAATTAATTGCAAGCAGAGTTGCATTTTGCGATTTTAAAGAATTGAATCATATTATGATTCATATCATGATTCAACAAAGCGACCATTTTAGCCCCGCAGTAGTGTCGCGACGACACGTCGCCTGCTGCCTCTTGATGTAGCGGGCTTCCAACTTGTACCTTTATATTCCCCATTTTTGCGTCACTATTCGCTTCAAAAATCTTTTCCTTCTCTCATATGGTGCCTAAATTCCGGAATGTGTTGTCCCAGGGGGAATATAACACAGGTTTATGAACGTTTTTGCTTATTTGTTCCATTTAGTATGTGTCCGGGGGATTACCCGAATTTCGCCACTACTACACCCCTGTGACTATTATGTGGTTAGCTATGAAATATTGCGAAGTAGGTACACTATCGCACACATCACATATTAACCGTGTATTTTTAATGTGTTTACACGGTAGACGGTTTAATTGAAGAAGCTGAGCAGGAGATTATAGTGCCAAAGTTTGTGCGCAATACGCAAAGTTAATCTACGTTTCTTTTACTCTCATAACCCAGTAGGGAGGGGAAGACCGACACGACTGGCGAGAGATCGCGCAGGACCGACTTTACATGCCTATCCGACGCATGGATCATCTTACTTGTCGGACAATCAGGGCATCAGAATACGTTTTCTCAACTAAACCAAAGATTATTAAATAGTTAATAGTTATACGTTAACTAAACTTGAAAACAACATTTTTTCAACGCGGGAATCGAATCCACGACCTCCGAGTCAATAGCCACTCAGCACGCTACAACAAGCTGTAGAATAATGTCGGCACTACATATAGGCGAACGCGTTGGCCAACGTGTCGGCCCAATGTGTAGAACGGGCGACTCGCGCGCTGGCGGTAGGTATTTAGACGTTGGCCGACGCGTTTTGTCGGCACTACATAAAGTAACGTTGGCCAATGCGTTGGCTAACGCGTTCGCCTATTTGTAGTGCCGACATAAGATGTTTACGTCACATTGCTCGCTTTTAAATTGATTGAGGTCCCAAAAGTAAAAAAATATACGTGTGGCACTCAGAGACTGTCGCCCTAAAGGTATTGCATAGCATTTTTATCAACTATGCAATCACTAGATGACACCCGCAACTTCGTTGCGCCGAAAATAGTTTATCGCGCTACGCGCGAGAACCGTACATTCATCCTGGAGAAACCGCAGAACCGATCTTGCTGAAATTTGGCGTGGAGATACTTTGAGTCCCGGGACGCATTTACAATATTAGCATGGATAACACCGTGCCGAAGTCTGGCAACGCCGCACCGTTGTGCTGTTTGGAGTCATGGGGGATGTTAGGTTTTTTCGTTACGGAATTTCTTGATTCGGTCGCCGCACTCAAAGCCCGCGATAAAAGCTATGTAAAATTCTTGGAAATGCTATTGTATTCTATTGTTGTCGCGATCACCGGTGCTCTTATGGGGCTTGGAGGATTAAAAAGGTCCCAAAAGTATTGACAGCGTACTATAAAAGAGAATTTTTCGCATAAGGCTTTAAAAAAGTTACCAGGAGCGTGGAAAATTTTTGAAAGCTTAGTAATAGGTACTGGCTTGAACAATCTTTTCATTTCCCTTGATAAAAACCTTTTATAACAGAATATCTGAGCCCCAGAGTCCATTTAACTTTGGATATTCTGAATAAACTGAAACACTAAACATTTTGGAGGCCATATTGCTGCGTTGCGATGCTGCAGTGTAGATTTAGGGCTCCCGCACACGAGCCACCGGCCACAACCACAAAACGCCTCGAAGGGCATATTTCCTGTACTTTTCCATTCGTTTTATATAGACTCGCCGCACACGGTTGACGCTCCACACGCTACAATCGTCCGATCGTCTTGGTTCTTGTGAGTTGTGGCGGCGTTTGTGGCTGTCGCGTGTGGCTCGTGTGCGGCAACACTACCTGTTCACAAATCACATTACAACTTGGGATACTTTAGAATTTTTAATTGAATTGTAATTAGCTATTTAATTCTCTTGTATATTTTTTTAATTCAATGTGTATTTTCATGTAAAAAAAATATTTTTTTATACAACAACACATTACACATTAAATTAAAAAAACACCGTCGCTTGCGGTATCTGGCTTCTTATTCCAAATTTAATGACTGATTAGAATGTATCAGAAATGGTACTCGATGTGAGATGAAAACACAGAGTTTTCTCTCATCTCACATCGTTTCTTTATCAAGTGGAAGTGGTAATAACCGGTTTCAAAGCATATCAGGGGATCCAGCCTGCGTTTGGAAATAACATTTTTTCAAACTCTGAAATCGAACTCCCGACCCTCGAGCCTTGACCTACGCTTTAAGCCACAGGACCATAGAAGAGTTAAGTCTATACTATTTTCATAATTTTTTGTTGGTATTCTGCGAGGCCGTGGTCACCTGTTTACGTTATATTATCGTTAATGTAGAAAGATCATTGCAATAAAATTACATTATTTGTTGTCGTCATTTATTTTATCATTTGTAAATGTCGCTAGAGATTGAACGGATTCGTTAGGGTTGCCACTTGCAATAAATATAAACCGTTTTAAGTTATTTCCTAGCCTGGGATAGCCGTAGTAAAGCTATTGTATAGTATTTTTATCAATTTCGTCTAGTCGCACGCAAACAAACACCGTGCCGAAGTCTGCCAACGTCGCACCGCTGTGCAGTTTGGTGCGGCGAGCATAATGTTCCACACCCCGAGCCACATCGAGCCGAAGTCTGCCGAACTGAAACGACGTTAGGCGAATGTTAGGTGTTTTTCGTTACTTTATTTCTTGATTCGGTCGCCGCGCTCAAAGTCCGCAATAAAAGCTATCTATTAGAGATGTGCCGACTAGTCGCCGACTAGTCGGTAAAGCCGACTAGCCGGCCACTTTTGTAGTCGGCGACTAGTCGGCGAATAGTCAGCAAACTTTTTTACTTTTTTTACTATTATTGAAATTACATTAAAGAAAAACCTTGATTAATATTTATAATGTGTACATAACTACTATTATGTATTCTGTGACATAACACACTCAGTCAGTGTTACACATTTTAAAATTAAATGAAGTGTTTCTGAAATAACTTGCTAGTAAAGAAATTATTTTTGTAATTATGTATAATTTTAACATAATATGGTCGCCGTCAGTCTCGAGTTGTAATAGATTACAATTATTTATTCAACAAAATGCACTTATCAATATAAAAAGTAGCCAGTAGCCAATTTTCAGACCTACTGAATACGCATAAAAAATGTGGTAAAGGTTTCGGAGGAGACAGGACAGTACAGTAACTAACATTGTAACACGAGAATTTTATATATATAATATTTTATACTGACTTCACGGAAACGCGGTCGAACAGGATAAAAAGTATCCTTTGTCTGTCTCCTGGTTCTAAGCTACCTCTCCACCAATTTTCTGCCAAATCGGTTTATCCGTTCTTGAGTTATAAGTAGTGTAACTAACACCACTTTCTTTTATATTAACGATGATTATTTAATTCGAATTGGTATAATTAATAAAAAAAGTGTGTATATATTTTTAGTGCCATCGTGCACTCATCCCAAACTATCCCGAAAATCATAAAAGTTTATTGTACGGGAACTGTACATTTTCCGGGACAAAAAGTATCCCTTGTCCTTTCCCGAGACTCAATATAGATTAAATCGAGATTTCATGTACATGAAATATTAATGAAAACCATCAACTGTATCATAGAAATAAAATAAAGTAATATACGCGAAGTAAACATACCTACTAAACACGATTCGACACGTCATTTGCAGGCAGCATGTGCGCAAACAGCAGTAAAAAAGCACTACGGAAACTTCCGAAACCATGATCGGCTTGGCCGACTAGTCGGCCGATTAGTCGGCTTCTTTGCAGCCGGCTAGTCGGCTAGTCGGCCAAAGTCATGATCGGCACATGTCTACTATCTATATATATAAAAATGGATTTTCAAATGTGTTAGTCGCGCTAAAACTCGAAAACGGCTGAACGGATTGGGCTGATTTTAGTCTTAGAATGTTTGTAGAAGTCCAGGGAAGGTTTTAAAGTAACACGAAGTTCACCGGGACAGCTAGTATGCAGTAGATTAAAAATATGTAAATAACATAAGTAATATTTGCCAACCCTACGAATGAAAACCGTCTTCAGTAGGTCACGCCCTAGCCTTTTATTTTCAGCTATTAACGTTACCTTACTGGCGTCTCTAGTAAAATACAAAGACACGACTTATTAGCACTTTATCCTATCCACTGCTGCTTTTGTATCATCTATCTTTACCAGCGATAAGAAAATCACGCAATGTACGATATAAAAGTAGTGTTGTCGCTATCCAATGCTGGTTATCAGGAATATGGTAGAAGATATTATATCATTAGAACGGAAATTCTCCTTGGGCATTGGATTTAATATTTTCAATGGTAAATCTAATATTTTATATCAAGTAACAGTATTATCTTTCGGTTTTACCAGAGTAAACAGAATGATAGAGTATGCCGACTTAGAACTGATGTAGAAAATTTTAAGTTTGACGTATTATGACAAAAGTCGTCGCTGGGGTCGTTACCACAAATTTAGTTGTTGTTTATATTTTGGCACATGCAAAGAAAACTGTCAGAATTCAATTTCAAAATCTTCTTTTTAAGAATTAATTATACCAGCCAGCGCGCCAGCCTTTAACTTATCCTATGTGAAACCCGACGAATTTGACAGATATTGAAACCTGTCCATTTCTTTGCAGTCCAACTACTGGTAGTTATGTCTATTGTGGATTTACCGAGGCGACTGTGGAATATAATTATTATTGTTACTATACTGTACTTGGCGAAACATGGCGGTAGCGGTCATTGACTCGCTACCGCCATGTTTCGCCGAGTACAGAATAGGCAAGTCCGTTGCGCCGCAGTTAGTTTATCGCGCAACAACTGTACATTTTTCCACGATTTTCCCGCCCCATTTATCGCCAGTCCATACAATCAATCATCGTGCGGGAACCGTACATTTTCGGGGATAAAAAGTATACTATGTCCTTTTCCGGGACTGAAATTGTCTCTCCATACCAAATTCAATCAAAATCGGTTTAGTGGTTCAAGCGTGAAGAGGTAACAGACGGACACACATTCGCATTTATAATATAAGTAATAGGTATGGATTTGTTTGATATTTTGGGATACAATAAGATTCGGATGCGACCGAAGTCCGATCGAAGCTGTATTACTGCCGGATTAAAATTGAGGAATCTGGGTTCTTGATGGCTTCACCTATAAAGGGATATCTATCCTCCCTTCGCAATAAAAGCCCAAGGACGAATCAAAGTTACAGCCCTAATCCAAAGGGTCTAGAGCCGGAAAAATAAATATAATATCGAGAAGGAAAATGTGATTAGTACGGTAACCGTTTATTTTTCTGGATTAAGGGCTCCATTCCACCGCGGCGCACGGAGAGGCTATGCACGTGCGTCAAGCTTCGCTTTGTAAGAAAATATAATATGTGACTGTTTCCACTGCAACCCACGGACACGCTACGCACGAATTGTGTCAAGTCAAAGAAATAAATATGTGTACGTCCACGCGTGCCCGTGGCCGTGCATAGCGTGCGCCGCGGTGGAATGGAGCCTTAAAAGTATTTCTATGTCCTGTCACTTGACTCAGTATAGGTATCTCCATACCTTACGCAAAATCAGTCCAGCGGTTTGGGCGTGAATAGGTATTAGAGAAACTGAAATGGAAGTATATAATATTATAATATACTTATTGAGTACCTACTATAATTAATCATCGCCATGCGTCTCGTTTCATGGTGGTGTGAACTCGCCCTTAGCGATAATTTCGAGTGTATCAAGATAGTTTGAACACGGAAAGTTAGAGAGCTGAAATACATTACAATTAGTTTGACGTTAACTTAGTTGGGCGTTGGTAGTTTACTGTGTCAGCTCATATTAGTTCTTATGCGTATACAAGGTTCGCGATCAATGTAATATTAGGGCGTGATGCGTAGATGCTTTTCTAAATTTGTATGGAATTGATAGATTTCATTAGCATTAGGCTGCCCTGCCATATAGCCATTTTCGGTCGCAGATTTGTGAATCTGTAACAAGTCGTAACAGTTTCGTAGCTAATACGATACCTTGCGACTGTGTGGGGGTTTGCTTCTACGTGTTGTAACCGTGTCCGCTTGTTACAGAAAAAAATGTGTACACATGTTTTCCACATTTGAAGTAACTGGGTTGTAACATGTGTAGTAAAGTTACGTAACAATTAAACACTAACTTTGATAAATGTAAGTCACCAAATCCCAGTCATTCTAAAACTGTGTGTTGTGATAACTGCCAGTTTATAGTTTAATTAAAATAAAATAAATTAAAATCAAAAAACTTTTTCAAAAGAAGGTTTTAATTAAACACTCTAAAATGCTGGCCTATTTTTGCTCTATAACGGTACGGAACCCTATGTGCATGAGTCCAACTGGCACTTGGCCGATTACTTAGTTATTTCTGGCTAGATTCCTTAGTCTGTTTGATTGTAGTTTGTACTACGACGTATGCTCTGCATCTCCCAAATGGTATTTATTCCTGTATTGATATAACGTTAGGGGTAATAATAAAATAAAAATTAAAGAAAAAAACAATCTTTATTTCACGATTTTAAATTCACAAAATCATTATTAAGTATTACACTTGCATTATAATATAATTTTACCAGCATTTTCTACTTAACATAAATCAAGATTACTTGTCAGAATCTTCGTAGTTAATCACCGTTTGTATTTTTGCTGCACAGTACGTTATGTAAGTAACTAATATCAGAACGGATATTCAATTTTTTGTGTCTGATGCATCATCATCTGAAAAAGAATAATTAATATTAATTTATGTAATATTTATTTCGTTTGAATAAGGTACTTGGTACGAGTTATATTAACTCGGAAAAGCTTTCTTCTGTCAAAAGAATTCAATATAGCACATTTTTGTCAGGCAAAGTTTGAGAAACTGTGAACAGAAAATTAAGGAGGGACCATTTTGAAAATGCAGTAACTTTGTGACAACTTTCCGTAACATTCCCACACATTGTCGACAGTTATCGTAACTTTGTAACTAGTTGTGCCGAGAAAAATTTTCACAATAACATAAAATATTTTTTTTGTGATTTATCGAATGTACGGTTTATTGCTGCTAATAATTAGTTTGCTATTCAATATTCAAGTTTATTATTGCATTAGGTATAAGATTTTGAGAATACAAAATAAAATTAATAATATAAACCAATAATGTATTTTCGTAGGAATGGTTAAAATAAGATAATTAAGGTGGCGCGTTGGTAAATTTCGAACTATCCCACTAAATACACGATGAATTTAATTTCCCATCAAGATTTGGGCGTAGAAAACCATAATAATGAAAAACAAAATATTTGTTTACTTACCTTGGTGATAATATGATGGTATCTTATTTTTAATTGTTTACGTCTTTCACTTATGTCAATGTGATGCAACGAATGAACGGATAAATGAACGAATGATTTGTGGAATCTAGTTAAAATATGGTAACAATATTACGCCACGGCGACGTAAATTAGAAACCGAATGTGACCGTATCGACTTGTCCCCAATTTTAGTTGCAGCGACTTCTCTTTATGAAACGGCGACGCGATTAAGTGTCGAGAACAAATAAGTCTTAGCACAAGGTGTCGAAACCGTTACGTTGAGATCCCAAAAATGGCTATATGGGTGGGCGTACACTAGCGGCCAAGCCGCATCGGCCAGGCTGCTATCGAGATAGCTACCTTAGTATGAAATTGCCATAGACCACGCGCTGATCTCTCGCCAGTCGTGTCGGTCGTCCGTCCCACTGGGTTATAAGAGTAAAAGGAATAGAGAGTACTATTATGTACTGTGCACACACTTGGGCACTATAAAATTACTCCTGCGTAACTGGCCTTGGTTTCAATGAAATCGGCCACCGTCACCAAAACCGTTGTGGGGAGTTATTATTAAGTAATTTGATAAATTAATTAACTTAATAAGTAATTTAGTAACATCACTGCGAGCAAGTAAATTTATAAGCTTTCACTAAGTAGCTTGTTCGACGAAGCGATTACTATCTAAAGTCTAAAGTACTTTGGTAAGGGTGCACTTATAAAGTGGCTTAGACTTTGGGAGGTTTCTTCCTCTATCAGAGGCGGGGCAAGACCTGAAGATGTGGCCAAGATATTATATTTTGTGAGGCCCCCTGATGGATGACGCAAGAAGACGGATTTTGTCGAGAGAAATAATTTATTATTATTAAAATTTTTATTAATTTTTTTTTTATAAAAATTTGAGTATACTAACTCCTCAATCTTGCAAAAACCTCGTAGTCCAAAGGGCGCGGGGCCTCTTGTATGCCCACATAGGCCACGCCTTACGCCGCCTCTGCACATTAATTGTACCATAAAGTTTTAAATAACATAATAAAGATTAGTTCACATTACAATTTGATGAAGCAATTTGTAATGTGAACTGATCTTTATATTTAATTTATAAATGCGTTTCATCGCATTTATAAATTAAATAATTTACATAGAAGCAGCCTTTAAATAAAATATCAGTAGCCATAGCTTCTACTTTTATCCACAATGTGAGCTTTAATTTTCCATACAAATTGGCAATAATGAAATTACCTTCGGCGTTTGCCACAAATAACGGATTAAAACGCCATTGTTAGTGAGCGTAATTGGATTTAAATCCCGAATGTATTATGAAAAAGTAAATGTAGCCTATATATTATCTACCTGTTAAAACTCCAACACTAGAAAATTTACTTTTTTGAATATCCCACTGCTGGGCAAAGGCCTCCCCCAAGGTTTTCAATCTGTTTCAATCAATTTCTTCTAACGCCACCGAAGATTAGCATTATAAAATTGGCCAATTGCAATTGGGATTCGCACAAGGTTCTTTACTATATCGAACAAAAGCAGACACAAAAATCATGTTTGTTGTAAAAGAGCGCATCTTCAATATTTATTTTGTGTTTAGCGTAATTCAAGACGTGAGTGGATGAATAAGGTAAGTAACATGAAAAAACTTCCCGTTTTTTCGCTTAAATGGAGGCTTTAGGGCCGGAAAAATTATTTGAAACTAGCTGTCCCGGTGAACTTCGTGTCACTTTAAAATATTCCCTCAATTCTACGAATATTTTAAGACTAAAATCAGACCAATCCGTTCAGCCGTTTTCGAGTTTTAGCGCGACTAACACATTTGAAAATCCATTTTTATATATAAGATAGAAAAACTATGGATTATAGGTATCCGTAGCCAGATATATTAGCTAGGATATGGAGTAGATAAGTAACAAGTTTTATTAAAATAATTAGGGAAAAAATTAGTTATTGTCCGTATGTTACGAAATGTTACTTGTTCGATTCTTCCAGTCACGTCTTCCAGATAATAATTTACTATCTTGTTATAGCACCAACAGAAATATTTTATGGCTGGTGACAGATTAACGGTTCGCCAGACGGACAGACAGCGAAGTCTTATTCCCATTTTCACCCCTTGGGTACGGAACTCTAAAAATTAAGCTATGTTCATATATTTACTTATACCTGTGCTAACATAAGCCGGGCTGGTAATTATGACCCAAGTTACCGGGGCCGTTACTATTTCGTCCACGTACCGTCTTTATGAAACGTTACGTCCAATGACGCTACGAGATCACGGTGACCATGTCGATGAATATTCGAGGATATTCATGATGTGTGAGAAATATGTGAGAATAAGGGTTAATTCAGATCGCAACGTGACGCGTAGATGCATTTCTAAAGCACTGATTGTCAGATTTCAATTGCGTGAGCCGTCTTGCAAATATGTCAAATCCATTCTTTAGAAATACATCTACGCGTCGCCTTGCAGTCTGAATTGCCCCAAAGTCAGTTAATAATGTTAAAAGAATAGAAAATAGTACTTTGAAAGTAGTAGCAGATAAAAACGAAGCAGCAGTAATAACACAATGTGATGTCTCCGAACTGGTTTCGGTGACGGTGGCCGGTTTCATTCAAATCACTCCGCAATACTTTTAAGTAAGTAATAAAATAACATTGACACCCAAAACGCCATTAGTTAAACTTTTTTACAACTATCTAACCAAGATAAAAATGTTTTGCAGTACGTGTGTTACGTTTTATGTAATAAATGTTATATTATGTATTAGTTCGAAAACAATTTTGTCAAACCCGGAAATCATGAGATTTTCTGCTGTTAATCCCGGGATTTTTGAAATCGGGATATCAGAATTGGATCCCGTACACGCCGCACGCTTTATATCACTGAGCCACAGAGGCGTATTGGGGTCAATTCAGACCGCAACACACCGCATAGATGCATTTCTTCATTTGAATAGATTTGACAGATTTGCAAGACGTCTTACGTAATTGAAGTCTGTCAAATCCATACAAATTTAGAAATGCATCTACGTGGCGCGTTGCGGTCTGAAATCTGAATTGACCCTTACTATTCCAATGTATATCCCACATTACCACAAAGTCTGGTTATCCACGTAATAGTAGGAAGCCGATGACATTATAACTTTAGGGTACGGAGTGTCTTTTAATATTAAACGATCTAAAGTGAGATTTGCAAATGTGGACTCCCTTAAGGGCTTAACTTAAACTTGGAGATAACTCAGTCACGTGGATGGAACAAAAGATTCCCCCTATCTGCCCAATATAGAAGTTTGACAATCGCCTGAAGGTATACTGGGTAATTTATATTAGTAACTAGTTTTTGAACCACTGGTTTAGACTTTAGAGCATGTTTCTCAATTTGGATTTGAATTCTGCGTTGGAAAAAAAATCGTCTTCTAGTTTGGATAGGATTTAGGATAGTATTGACTGATATTATGACGTATTACGCGCCGCATTTAGTACATGAAACGCGGCGCGTACGGCAGCCGCGGTATCACGTATCTTGCGAGAGCAATGCGATAGCAATGATTGCGCGATTATTTCTCCAAAACCGCAATTTCGTATCACGTATCACTCAAAACAATACGATTGCAATCGATCGCTATACATGACACCATTGTTTTTATACCCAGCAATCGCTCGCGCGATTATTGCTAGTGGATTGTTGATCGCTATTTTTTAACCGACTTCCAAAAAACGAGGAGGTTATATGTTCGGCTGTGGATATTTTTTTTTATTTTTTTATTTTTGTATGTTCAACGATTACTCCGCCGTTTGTGAACCGATTTTCGAAATTTTTGTTTTGTTGTATTAGGTTTCACTCCAATTTGGTACCATGTTCACAAAAGTGGTGACCTGATGATGGGATCCAGGAGTAATCGAGGGAACTCCTCGAAATTTATATGAAAACATATGGTAATTTTGGTTTTATGTAAAGTGTACTAAGAATATGCTACCAAAAAGTCAAATATTGGGTCAAGGTATACCATGGTTTCGAAGATGCTGAGAGAACTCCTGACTCCTTATAGATACACGTTTGGGAGTTTCGGCGTTGTTTTAAGAACAGAAAGTATATTATGCTACCACGCAATTAAAATTCATCATCATCATCATCGTCATCATCATCATTACCACGTCGTGTTAAGGTCACCAATGTCTCATGGCACAAAATAGATAATAGTACAACTTACAAGGCATAGATATGGATACAATAATAATAATTATGTACATAACAACACCAATTATTAATATAGGCTGTTTATACACGGCGGTCGGTGACGCGGCGCGTGCGTAACATCGCGGCATTGCGTCGTACTTATTCAAGTTCTAATGTCAGGGCATGCCGCGCTGCGAGCATTTTGAGTGTCATAATATGATTTTAAACTTTATCTTCATTAATGTAATACAATATAGTATCGCTTGAGAAAGGCGCAGGCGGCCGAGAGGCCGGCTTTCCAAGTTTCTCATGCGATAGTACTAGGTATTACAATAATGAAGGTAAAGATTAATATCACATTATTATTATGACACTGAAAATATACTCGCCGCGCCGCTGGGTGTGATTCGGCTCATCCTTCGATCGCGGATTCTTGGAAATCCATTGTTCTGGCGGCCACATGTGGCCGCTTGGGAGTTGAAGCGTTAAATTGTTAAATTACCTAGCACGCATAGGGTTTTTTTTTATTAAATAACGGGGCAAACGAGCAGACGGGTCACCTGATGGTAAGCAACTACCGTCGCCCATGGACACTTGCAACATCAGAAGAGCTGCAGGAGCGTTGCCGGCCTTTTAAGAGGGACCTCTTTCGGCTAAACCTCAACTATTTCTGTACTCAACTTCATAATTTTGAAGTCGTTGCCAGTTCCATAAGTTTCAAATTTTCTGTCAAAGAAAATATAAAGATTCAGCTATATCTGGTACCGACTTCAAAATGATAAAGGTTGAGTACAGAAATAGTTAAGGTTTAGCCGAACTCGGAAAAAGGCACATTTAGAGAGGAAAATTATTTAATACTTTTTAGTTTTTAGTTCATATTATAAGAATGTTATTATTGTTTTTACCTTGGAAGTCGGTTTTAATTTTTTGTTAAAAATAATAATATATGATAGCCCTGCGGCACGGATGAAGGTGCAAAGTTTCATTGTACAATACAACATTGTAAAACAAAGTTGTATTGTACAACGAATTTTAAAGTGCGGCGCGTACGCTGCTGATAAAATATGTGCGATCACCTTTAGGCTGGTCGCATGCACACGTTTTCCGAATTAGTTTTCCGCATTGATAAATTGCGAATGCATGGAATCGGTAGAAAATACAATAACAATAACGGATCGAAGTCCGCACGTGCGTTACGAATGCAAGCTGGCGCGTTCGCTCGTGAAGAAAAACGAACGTTTGCGCTAGTCTCACGGAATTCCAAATCGAAATTCCACATTATGAAAAACTAATACGGACATGTGTATAGGGCCATCCTTATACCTAGTACATTTAAAACCTCACAATATAATGTTATTACAGTACATAGCACTTAATTACGCGGTGACACCCGCTCTGTCTTCCGAGGTGTCGTGTGCCATCCATTAGCCGCGGAAATATTATGTCATTATCATCATCATCAAAATATTCATCACCATTTTAACCATTAAATATGATGTATTACAGTCAGAGTCTATTAATTCTTCGATCGCGGATTCTTGGAAATGCTATTGTTCTATTGTTGTCGCGATTACCGGCGCTCTTATGGGACTTGAAGGATTAATATACAGAGTGTAACAAAACTAAGGGTCAATTCAGACCGCAAAGTGACGCGTAGACGTATTTCTTGTATTGAATAATTGAGATGCTTGCATGACGCCTCACGCAATATTTATAAAATACTTATTAAAATCAGTTCATTACTTTGTTCCAAGCTTGCTCGTTGCAACCAAACAAACACGCCAAATTTGGTAAAAAAGTATCAATGCTACGAATAATAAAAACTAAACTGTATCAAAAATGTTGTCGGCGAGTCTACAAAATGTGACCCGAATACATGCATACTTTATGCATGTATTCGGTACACAATTTTGTGTGTTTATAAAAGTGTACAATTATTTTCAATGGCTTTATTTCCTAAATTTGAATGTGTTTCCTAGCTATTGACATATTTTAGTGTGCGAAAAAGAAACAAGTTCAAAACGGTTGAAGTATGGGAGTTACGTTTCCATAGTTTTTAATATTTGTAGTGTAAATGTAACTATTATGACAACAAATATACTCCCCACATCGGTTTCGGTGACGGTGGCCGGTTTCATTGAAACCAGGCCAGGTACGCAGGAGTAATTTTATAGTGCCCAGGTGTGTGCGCAGTAAACAAGAGCACTCTCTATTCCTTTACTGTCATTACCCAGTGGGACGGAAGACCAACACGACTGGCGAGAGATCAGGTGCAAGATCGACTTTTAACATATCCGAAGCATAGATCATCTTACTTGTCAGACAATCAGGTGATCAGCCTGCATTGTCCTTACCAAACTTGGAAATAACATGTTTCCAACGCGGGAATCCAACCCACGACCTCCGAGTCAAAAGCGACACTCTAGACCACTGGACCACGGAGGCGTTACAATATTATTGTAGACAACAATAAAAACTTTAATTGAAATAGTAGTGATAGCAAATAATAGAATCTTTCAATTATCTATTTCATCCCGGCAGGTTTCACACGGCTTCAGATTGCATCTGTCGCGGGCTTCTTTTCATTGCAATTGTGACATTTTAAATTAAAATCTATTACAATGTTTTTTTTGTACAGCGTCACTAAATTTAGCTACTGGATCAACACCAGTGTTACCAACACCTAAAAATATTTAGCCCCAAATGTAAGTCACAAAATCCCCTAAATTCGCCATAATAATAAAAAATCTCCTTCACACACCTCTATAATAACACAACATTTTATTTTTCATTTTATTACACCACTAAACATCTCATTTTTTTACCCCCTTAATTTGGAGGAATGCCTCTAAGTTGGTATCCCTGATCAACACTATTTAATCCTTCGATCGCGGATTCTTGGAAATCTATTATTATTCTATTGTTGTCGCGGTCACCGGTGTCCTTATGGGGCATGATGGGTTAAACAACCATAACACCACCATGGTCATGTTGTTTTCGAGTTTGGCGAGAAAAATACAGACTGACCACTAGATTGACCTGTAGAAGTTGGTCCTGCGCCTGATGATCAGACTCACAGAGTGAGAGTGCAGCATCTTGTGTACTGCGCACACACTTGGCCACTATAAATTCACGGATTGGCTCAGTTTCACCGCCTCTGTATCTGATGTGTAATTTATTCTATTATTATTGATCTGTCTACGACTTCTCTCGATTAAGGGTTGATTCAGACCGCAACGCGACGCGTTGATGCATTTCTAAATTTATATGGATTTGATAGATTCGCAAGATTCGCGTAATTAAAATCTGTCAAATCCATACAATTTTTTGCCGCGCCGCGCCTCGCCTCACCTCGTCGCGTTGAGGTCTGAATTGACCATTAAACGAGATTGAAAATAAAATTGAAATTTATTCACACACATCAAAATATATAAAACAATTTCGGGAGCAAATATTGTACTAATCAATTTTTATGTGATCCCATAAAAATCCCATTTTATTGCCGCACGGAGCAGTAGACGATTGAGCGGGGAAGTTTCACTTTTCCCCTTACACTTTTACGACATTTTTACATCTGAAATCTTTGGAGACATTGTTTTTTACATTTTAATAGTTTCGCGATAAAGTGTTACGTATTGTATTAAGGGTCAATTCAGACCGCAACGCGACGAGGCGAGGCGCGGCATAAATTTGTATGGATTGGACAGATTTCAATTGCGTGAGACGTCTTGCCAATCTGTCAAATCCATATAAATTTAGAAATACATATACGTGACGCGTTGCGGTCTGAATCAAACCTTATTGGTTTTTTATGTCTTCAAATATATTTTTAACTAGATGATGCCCACAACTGCGTCAAACCTCGCTTTTATCCTATGTCCTCTCCTGGGACTTCAAGCATCGCCATACCAAATTTCAGCAAAATTAGTTTAGCAGTTTTTTATTGTTATTACTATTATTAAATAAGGGGGCAAACGAGCATACGGGTCACCTGATGGTAAGCAAATACCGTCGCCCATGGACACTTGCAACATCAGAAGAGCTGCAGGTGCGTTGCCGGCCTTTTAAGAGGGAATACGCTCTTTACTTGAAGGTTTGCAGGTCGTATAGGTCCGGAAATACTGCTGGTATTTCCGGAACTCTGGACAGTTCGTTCCAGAGTTTTACAGTGCGCGGTAGAAAGTTACGCGAAAAACGCACTGTGGAAGACTGCCACTTTGGGGGTAAAGTGATAACAGATAGACAGACTTTCGCATTTATAATATAAAAAAAAAAAAAATTTTAACAAAAAAATCCCAAATTTTCTTACGTAGTTATACTATGAAATATACATTACGAAAATGTAACCCTATTACTAAAGTATTGTACATAATAGAAATAACCGATTTCTTGGATACTTATGTATCACGAGTATACCCTATCACTGCTAAACAGAACATTGTACGTGCTTCACGAAATCACTACGGAGTATCTCCAATCAGCATCGATGTTAAAACGTAGATATATCTAGTTTATTAGTTTTGTTACAGGTGGGTTATTATGACTTCTTATTTCCAGCCAGTTTACGCCCGAAAACGGTACATTTTGGGCGTAAACTGGCTGGAAATAAGACGTCATAATAGCCCACCTGAATATACATAGATGATGGTCGCAACACCGTTTCGCCAAAATTGGTTTATCCCGTGAAAACCGTAAACTTTTCCGGGACAAAAAGTATCATAATATTATGCCCTTTCTCGGGACTTATTTAAGTATTTAAGTATAAAGTATTTCCATTCGAAATTGTAGCAAAATCGGTTCAGCGGTTTGGGCGTGACGACAGACAGATAGATACAATATCGAATTTATAATTTTCGTAAATCAAGGATATTTTAGTTTTGAACTTAAATATTTTGCAACATCTATTTTACAGCATCGATGCGTGGGTAATAGTCGTAAAATTTTATTGGATGTTATTTAGATACATGCCCAGGTGGGTACGTGACGTCGTTGTTTCTATCCCGATCCCCCATTTCCCATCCCCATCCCCTTTTCGCATCATTTATCCCCATAATTCTCATATTCCCAACTTACTCCTAAATCTGGGGATGTATCGAGACAAAATGAGAAGCGACGCTTCGTCGCGGCGTTTCCATTTATAATATTTTACGTATAGTACGGTATTAGTTTACGGCGTAAATTGACAACAAATGTTTTTTTTTCAAATATTTTTTTCAACAACATGAAAGTCTAAAAAAATATTAATATTTACTCAAGATTTTGGACTTAAGAGGCCGGGTACACTTGGAACTTCTCATACATACGTAATTCCAAAATCATTTTCTCATACGGAAATATTTAACATGTTTGAGTTGTTTTTCCAGTTTAAAATAGTAATTACCTAGGTTCCTGCACAAAAATTTACTTCAAAATATTTAAACACATTTTTTTTGCTTTAAATTTTTTTTTAGTAAATTTACTACTAAATATTTAAACACTAAAAAATAAAGTAAAACACTAAAAAATATATAAATAAATAGTTAATTTACTAAAAAATATTTAAACTAAAAAATATCATGGTCTTCTTCTTCAAGTCAAAAAGGGTCTTCGAGTATTATTAGTCCCACCAAAAACATAAATGTAAAAATGCTGAGCCCAGTTCCATACAAACATTATATTTCTTGTCTATGGACTTCGCCGTTAAAAAGATGGAGATCTAAATGAGTGCCAAGTTCCATGGAAAATCAAAAAAAGGACGTATAGGGACCAAATAACATTATGAACAAAAAATAGTCTATTTCTTTGCTTTATTGAATGTCTATAGCAATTATTGATGTTATTTAAATAATGTGAGATCTTAAACTAGATTAGATCTAACTTGGCCAGTTTTCATTACGTCAGTCATTTTTCATAAAGTTATTGAACATTTTAATTATGATGAAAACTAGCCAAGTAAAATCTAATCTAGTTTAAGATCTCACATTATTTAAATAACATTAATAATTGTTAAAGACATTCAATAAAGCAAAGAAATAGGCTCTATTATTTGTTCATAATGTTATTTGGTCCCAGTGAACTTTAGTAGTTTTGTTATTCGTTGTTTGGTCCCTATACGTACTTATTTTGATTTTCCATGGAACTTGGCACTCATTTAGATCTCCACCCTTTTTACGGCGAAGTCCATAGACAAGAAATATAATGTTGGTATGGAACTTGGCTCAGCATTTTTACATTTATGTTTTTGGTGGGATATCACTACTTTTTGTAAAGTAAACTTTCCGAGCAAGGGTAGACACCTTCATCTTCCTAGTTTAAACATTCATAATATTCGACTATATTCAATGGCAATTCGCAACCTTAAGGTGTCGTTTCACCACTTCCCGACAAGTGTCGGCTATGCTATCCGCAACTTATCTGGCAGATACTTCATCATTCAGAGAAGTTGTGGATAGCCTATCTGAAACTTATCAGGAAGTGGGGAAATAGCCCCTTAGCCTTGTTGAGACTTCAGTATCAGACGAATAAAACAAAGAAAATCCAAGCGAATGGAAAATGCAGCTACCATCAGAAGTCATTGGAATAATACGGTATAACACAAGTGTATTTCCAACCATTAACTATTGTACATATAGTGTACAACTTACTATGCGGAAGTTAAGTAGCTATTATTATAGCTGTCTAACAGACAGACAGACAAACGGACGGACGGACAGACAAACGGACAGACATATTGAAATAATTCTATGTCTATTCTCGGGACTCAAACTATATCTCCATACCAAAGAACAATCGGTGCAAGCAGTTTGGGCGTGAAGAGGTAACAGACAGACAGCCACACTTCATAAAGTCACCTTCTATTCATTTCAAGTTTTTTTTCAATATCTATTCTCGGGACTCAAACTATATCTCCAATCTCCATACCAAAGAACAATCGGTACAAGCAGTTTGGGTGTGAAGAGGTAACAGACAGACAGACACACTTCATAAAGTCACCTTCTATTCAATTCAAGTTTTTTTTTTCAATTCACAAATAAATGTTTACGGGGAGCTCCCATACAATAAACGTGATTTTTTGGCCTTTTTTGCTCTAAATCAATAATAGCAGCCGAAATGTACTTGAAATGTTCACAAAATCCTTAATTTTATTCCTCCTTTATAACAAATAATAAAAGAAAAATAAAATAAATATTTAAGGGTGGTCTCCATACAAAAAACACAATTTTCGCTCTGTTCGACTCGCACTTGACCAATTTTTTTTTCGGATTTTTCCCTTCGGTTACACACAATTATCGAGCTGGATTCCAAATTTCAGCCTTCTAGGTCATCTGGAAGTGGGTTAGAATTTTGATCTATAGGTCAGACAGTCAGTGATAAAAATTTAGATTTTCGGACGTTAATATCTCAACAACCGTTTAAGCTGTGCTTAAGAAGTTTAAAGTATGTATTTATCTCGCAAGTCTCATTATATGAGCTAAATTTGAAACGTTTATGTGAAATAGTTTCTGAATTATGAGGGGGTCAAAAGTAGCTGCAAATGGTTCGTGTAATATTACACACGGTGCATGCTCGCCATTCTGTTATGCGTGATTGACACTCTACCGCGTGTCTAGATGTCCTTGCGAGGGAAGGTATAAAATACAGTAAAATAATATATTGTTCGAGATACAAAGTAAAAAAATGAGACTTGCCTCCTGGTTTTTATGTTTACTACGGCTTTTATTATAATATTTAAGTGGGAGTGTTAAGGTGTAAATATTATATATTTTTTAGTATTTAAATATTTTGTAGTAAATTTAATATTTATTTATATATTTTTTAGTGTTTTACTCTATTTTTTAGTGTTTAAATATTAAGTATTAAATTTACTAAAAAAAAATTAAAAAAAAATTTAATGTTTAAATATTTTGAAGTAAATTTTAAACTGAAAAACAACTCAAACGTGTTAAATATTTTCGTATGAGAAAATGGTTTTGTAATTACGTATGTATGAGAATTTCGAGGGTACCCGGCCCCTGAAGAATTCAGTATTTTACCATTTTGTACTTTGATATCATGAATAAAAATTAAAATAAACAAAACCTATTTTATCCACTAAAGCTTTATTGGAGGAACTACTGAAATACTGAAAAATATAAAGCCTTTGAAGTAGCACACTTGAGGAATACTTTAAATCATTCCGAACTATCGGATAAATAGCTAGGAAACTAGATGGAACACGATGTATGAAAATTTAGATAAGGTATCAATACGGATTAAACAATTGCGCAAAATTAAAAAAAAATACACCCGTAATTTCGAAACCCGTCAGCAGAAATGATAGTTAGAGAGTCTGCTTTATTTTTTTCACTTCAAGCGTATCTGATCTACTCTTATCTGTCTTACGTATAATAGATAAAATTAAGTACCACGATAGATACAACATTTTTAACCATCCCAAAAAAACCTAAGCAATTGGATAATATCCTAAGAATCTAGGATACCAAAATACACCCTCGAAATCTACTAAACTACCTATGAGATTACTTGCAACTATCAAAAAATAAGCTTCATATTGTTATTAATGCCAAAATGTTTGTCTGTTTGTTAGCTCTTTGTGCAGCACTGCATGAAATATCAAAGATTCTTGGAGTTCCCCGAATTACACACAATATCAATATGAGTACTCCAATGCCATGTCCATTCTTACGAATCCACGTTATAGTTTAGTTTGATTAAGGCTCTTGTTACTTTAAAGTTAACAAAGAGGGGGTTCCCTCTCCCTCCCCTAATTACCTACCAATAAAACTTTGAGTTTTTCCCGCAACTCACTTTGATGGCTTCTTAACTTTCTTAACTTTTATGCGCCTTAGATTTTTAATCTTTGTTACTTTTAACTGAAAGTTTCCTTGTTCGAGTTCTCTGTGAACGTTTGTTTATAAAACATAATAATCACTTATAATACCACAAGAGCTTCAAAATTATCGGGTATTTCCCGATAGGTTCGTTGCAAACAAATGAAGGATTCATGTTTTCCAGGTTAAAAAATCACGAGAGCGAAGCGCGAGTGATTTTTCCTGAAAAACTTGACGACTTTATTTGTTTGCAGGGAACCTTGAGGGAAATGCCAGATAATTTTGAAGCTCGTGTGGTATTTGGGGGATTATTTTTCCGTCCCAAATGTCGGCCAATAGAATTGCACCATTCGACGTCACGTGGTAACCAGAGAAAATTTTCAAAAAATTATCAGTATAATACCATGTAGGTTGTACCACGTGACGTCGAATGGTGCAATTCTATTGGTCGATATTTCGGTCGGAAAAATAATCAAAGAAATTTATAAGACAAGCACATACAGGGACTTTTTTATTTTGATCGGGTTGTGTCCAGTCTTCAGATTGTTACTAACTTTGATTAGAAATAGCCCTGTCAAATTACATATATCAGCCTATGAATTTAATTTCAATTCATAAAAAAGTGCTGAAAAAATAACTTAAATTATAACTTACTTTACGAGGCACGCAACTCCGTTGCGCCAAAATTCGTTTATCACGTGGGAAACGTACATTTTTCGAATTAAAATGTATCATAATTTGTCCGTTCCCCGGATTCAATGTATCTCTGTACAAAATTTAAGAAAAATCGATTCAGCAGTTTAGGCGTGAATCAGACAGACACACTTTCGCATTTATAATATCTTATCTTAATAAATATATTTATTGTGTGCGTGTGTATGTGACTGAACTCCTCCTAAACGACTGGACCAATTTTGATGAAATTTTTTGTGTGTGTTCAAGGGGATCTGGGAATGGTTTAGATTCACAATTTTGTCCGCTGGACATTGTTTTTTTTAATTAATTTTTAATTTATTAGTAGTTGTTGATTTTGGAATGTTTTACATTGGATCCGACAGTCGGCTGCCATCGCAGTGTCAAATTTTAAATAATATTCGAATTCGGATTTTAATTTTAGTCTGTCCGACAGTTAGCGCTTCGACCAAATTTAAAAAAAATACTTTATATACTTAATATGGCAAAGAAACGTTTGCCGGGACATCTAGTATTAATATAGATTTTTACACCTTATAAACCATACCAATAAAAAAGATATTCTATCTACGTGAAGGAAATGTCATCGCCAACTTTTCTATACTTTGTAAGATTTTATATCACATCGTATAAGTTTACAGCTCGCTCCTGTGGGATACGAGTTTATGTGGCGCTACAATCTGCATTGATCATACGTGTAAATAACGGGATCTACTCGAATATTATTATAATACGAGATGTTACACGCAATTTTTTTACTTTATTTGCTACGAAATACACGTTTTTGGCGACTAAGGGTCAATTCAGACCGCAACGCGACGCGTAGATGCATTTCTAAAGTATGGATTTGACAGATTTGCATGACGTCTCTCACAATCGAAATCTGATTCATAGTAAAAAGTACAAATTTACGTTCCTACTGAATCAGATTTCAATAATAGATTCGACGGTCCTCATTCGTTTTACCATTTGTATGTATGTCTGTGGCATCGTGGGGTGGACTTTGATCAATTTTTATTTGTTTGAAAGCTGAATATGCATTTTGGGTTTATCTATTTCATGAGTATCTAACTTCGAGTATTTTGATCGGATTACAATTTTGCATTCCGATTCATAACACTTTATTTATTAGAGTTATGATGCATCTCAATTTTAAATGTCTTTACCTCGCAATGTGAAGTTATCCTTAGTCGTGTGCTATAATTTAAACAAACTATGCAATTCGAAATTAGTTTGCATTATCTTTATACTTTTTTTTAAAGGCTTTGAGCGCGGCAAATGAATTAAGAAATTCTGTAACGAAAAAAATCTAGCACCCCCAATCCGACTGGCACAGCAATGCCAGACCCCGGTACGGTATTTATGTATTGTGCGTGCTACTAGACGTATGCGAATTATAATTACATAAGTTGATAAAAAAATGCTATGCAATAGCTTCACCGCAGCAGTCCCCAAGTGCCACACGTATTTTTTATTTTAATTAATTAATTAAAAACCTTTGAAAGTTCTATCAAGCGTTTAAAGTCCTTTGATAGAGCTTGGTCGAATCAAAGGTTTACCGTCAAAGTAAGATCTAATTAGTCTTAAGACATGGAAAGTCGGAGTTCGGAGGTTGGACTAACGAGTGCTTGAGCTTTCTTTGTGTACCTAACTCTACAATACCAGTGTCTGTAGGTGAAGAGCTAGGAGAGGTTTAGACAGGACGTTTACTTTAAAGTGTGGGTGGGTGGGTGTCGGTTTTAAAATCAATTAAATGGGTATCATAATTGGAATCTTAATCAAATTCAAGCAAAAAAGCAAGTCTACAATATTCGTAGCAAGTCTGCAATATTCGTAACAAGATGTAGTATAGTAGGTATATTTTGTAGCAAGTCTGCAGTATTTGTAGCAAGTCTTCAAAATTCGTAGCAAGTCTACAGTATAGCACGACAGTGCGTCCGCCGAGACGAGCCAAGCGAATCGCAAGGGTAGTATATTTTGTAGTATATCTACAGTATTCGTAGCAAGTCTACAAAATTTGTAGCAAGTCTACATAATTCGTAGCAAGTCTACAGTATTCTTAGCAAGTCTACGAAATTCGTAGCAAGTCTACGCTCTCTAATACGCTCTCTTATTGAAGATTTTTATATCGATTGGTCAGGAAATACTGCTGGCGACAGAACATGCAGATACTCATGCTAAATATCAAACGATCTTGAACATAAAGCGTTCATATGACGTCACTCTGCCACATCTAATCGCGATATTGTCTACGTCTAAAGTCCTCAAGGGGCCAGGGTAGCGCTCCGAGGGCCAGTTTCGAAGAGAGAGGCCAATTTCAACGGGAACTTTGATAGCATCCTCGATTTACTCCAATATCGCCCCCGTCACGCGATATTGAGCCATATACTGATGGCATAGAGTTCAGTTTCGAAAGTGGGGTGACAGAGAACATTTTTATGGAATTTCTTGTTAAAGTACACAAAGAATATTCGCGAGATTCTTCAAAAGTTTGGACCAATCAAACTTAATCGTTTCGAATACAGAGGAAGTATTTATAAAAATTCAAACGCTGCGTAAAATATATAAAAAAAAATAATTTCCCTTAAAATTCATATTTCTATAGCATTATAAATAATTACGATGTATAAATCGAGCCATTGGGTCAATACAAACTAAAACGCGACGTGCAGATGCATTTCTAAGGGTTAATTCAGACCGGAACGTGACGCGTAGTCACATTTGTATGGATTTGACAGATTTGCAAGACGTCTCGCACAATAGAAATGTACCTTCGCGTCGCGTTGCGGTCTGAATTGACCCTAAATTGAGCCTTAGCATACATAGAAGCTATCGCAGTATACTTTTCGTTAAGGTGCTCTCTCACCGCGAGCATTCACTTGCATAATTAATGCCATATTATAAGTTAGTTTTTGAGCATTACATTATAAGAATATCTCCCTGAACGACGAGTATAATTCACGTGTAATGTTACATTCGACTGAGCATTCCATAGCTAGTTGATGTTACAAGTTGTATCAAGATATTACACACTGTATAATGATACGGGTGCGCATTGTAATGCTCGCCTCACTGCTCGACTTTGTAACGTTACATTACAAGCGGTAACCTTTAAACAATTTTTTGACTTAGCTAAGTTTTTAGTATTTATAATTCGTAGAGTCGCAAGTTTTTCCGCTCGCCTTGACTACGCCTCTCGTTTCTTTTGTCTAAGGTCGAGGGCTCTCGGCCTATTTTGATCTATATTGTGCATTAACATATTCCCTTTGTGGTTCCGTATATAAATCAACGGCAGAATAAATTAGCAGTAAACAGGCTAATGAGACATTTGAAATTCAATTTGCGACTTGATACTTGAATTTATATTTCTACTGTGATATTTTGTTTGTAACTTTGTATCCATACTTTCATACTAATAATAATATTATATTTCCACACAATTATTGTAAATGCAAACGTGTGTCTGTCTGTCTGTTATACGGTATACCTCTTCACGTCCAAGCGGCTGAACCGATTTTGCTGAAGTTTGGTATAGAGATACTTTGAGTCCCGGGAAAGGACATAAAATACTTTGTATCCCGTAAAAATGTACGGTTACCGCGTGATAAACTAATTTAAGCGCAATGGAGTTGTGGGCGTCATCAAGTTGCTGATTATAAAGCTAAAAATAATGTGTGGGGTATGTGTGGAGGCCGCAAAGGAAGATCTACCGACCGAGCGAGTTGGTATGCTCGGTTAGGGCTCAGCGCTAAGGCCGAAGCCCACGTGATACATATTTTCAGCTATCGTTTATATACTGACGAGCTCAGAAAACTTCGATAGCGCGATGCGAATGTTAGGCGAATTGTGGGTACCGCCGTGTATATGTAACTGATAACTACATCTTTACTAGTATTATAAATAAATAAATAAATAAAGCCTTTATTCACTGACTGTAACCATTACAATAATTTTTATAGCAAAACAAAAAAAAAACACATTTAGTCAGGTTGTCCTTCGACATAGGCCTCCCCCATTTCCTCCCATTTGTCTCTGTCTCTGGCAAATCTCCTCCATCCTTTAGGAAGGTCATCCTCCCATCGTTTGGTCTGACGTCCTTTTCGTCTTTTCCCTTTTCTAGGATACCATCCCATTATGTCCTTGGTCCATTTTTTCCCATTGTCTGTTCTTGTTATATGTCCAATCCAGTTCCATTTTAGTTTTCTAGTTTTTATCAATATGTCTGTTACCTTAGTTATTTTTCTTATTTTTGTTTTTGTCCACCGGTCTCGTAGTCTTATATTAATTGGCATATTTCGTTCGATGCTTCGTTGACATACTGCAAGCTTATTGGTGTTTTTGCTCGTGGTTGACCGAGTTTGGCATCCATATCTCCTGGATGGCAGCCACTGCCCTGGCTGGAGATCCCCCGTGGGAGCTGGTGGCGCCGGTGCTCGCCGAGATGCACCTCTTCTCTTCAGAGAGGAGGTCACTCTTCGGTGTGTCGCCGACGTGGGAGGAGCTCTCGCGGGTGCGGAAGCTGGGGCAGGATTGGCTGCTTCGAAGGTGGGGTGAGGCTCTGGTGCAGGCCCAGTACGGTCAACGTACTGCTCAGGCTCTGCGTCCAGTTCTTGCGGCGTGGATGCGTCGCAAGAGAAAACCCCTCATCTTCCGTCTTACACAGGTACTCACCGGACACGGTTGTTTCGGTGCGTACCTGTGTAAGATTGCCAGGAGAGAGCCAACGACAGCCTGCCACGACTGTAGCGCTGCGGAGGACACGGCCCAGCATACCCTCGAGGTGTGCGATCGTTGAGCCGTGCAGCGCCACGATCTGGTGGCAGTGCTGGGCGGGGACCTCTCGCTCCCGAGCATGGTGCGCTGCATGCTCGAGAGTGATGAGGCCTGGCAGGCGGCGGTCTCTTTCTGCGAATTTGTTATGTCGCAGAAAGAGGCCACGGAGCGGGACAGAGAGAACGACCCCACCTCTCTGCCGCTCCGCCGGCGTAGGACGGGAGTGCGGAGGCGTCGCTACGCGAACCTCCATACTCTTGTCTAACGGGGCTCCGGGAGAGGATGGGAACCTCCCCGGCTTAGCCAGCCCCGGTGCCGAGGGGAACGCTTTAGTTGCCTAAGCGTAACCTTACCTTTGGTGGAAGTCCGGTCCTAGGTAGACCGGCCGGTCGTGAAGGGAGTCCCGTGCTTGTTAGATCCGGGATATCGTTCCTTATACGGCTGAAGGCGAACCGCAGGTGGTTTTAGTGAGTAGGAGTCTCACATACCCCCGGGGTACCCAACTCGGGGCACCCATGATGGGTTTCCCCTGCGACATAAAAAAAAAGTTTGGCATCCATATGTTAAGCATGGAAGAACACAGGTATTGTACAATTTACTTTTAATAGATATCGGCACAGTTTCATTCTTAAATATTTCTTTTAGAGACCAGTACCTCTTCCATGTGTTACATATTCTTCTTTCAATTTCCTTTGAATACTGGTCTGTTGTTGATATTATTTATCCTAAATATATGTACTCATCAGCATACTTCACAGCTTCTTTTCCTATTTTTATTTTTTCTTTTATTCCGTTTGTCATTAATTTGGTTTTCGTTGGGTTCATGGATAGGCCTGCGATCTGACTTTCGTAGCTTAGTTGGTTTAGCATTGTTTGTAGCGTTTCAGGTGTTTCTGTGAATATTACTACGTCATCGGCAAACCTAAGATGATTCAAATTTGACCCATTGATGTTTATACCCATTGTGTTCCAGTCTAAATTCCTGAATATATTTTCTAATACTGCTGTAAAAAGTTTTGGGGATAGTGGATCACCCTGTCTTACTCCTTTCTGGATTAAATTCTTCCCCCTTTCGTTCTAGTTGGATCGTAGCTGTGATGTTTTTGTATATTTCCCGAATAATTTGAATGTATTTTCTTTCTAGTCCTTGATTTTGTAGCGTTTTCCAAATGTAGTCGTGACTGAGTGAGTCGAAGGCCTTGTTGTAATCAACAAAGGCGATATAATACTTTTGGCTATATTCGTTTAGTTTCTCTACAATTTGTTTTACGACATATATATGATCTATGGTGGAGAAATCTGCACGAAATCCAGCTTGTTCTCGTGGTTGGTGTTCGTCTAGCTGTTTTGTAATTCGTCCAAGTAGTATTTTTGAAAAAAAATTATATAAATTGGACATCGGCAAATCGGTCTGTAGTTATTTATTTCGCTTTTATCTCCTTTTTTGTATAGCAGAACTATTGTCGATTTCGTCCATTGCGTTGGTATTTGTTTGGTGGTCAATATTTCGTTGAAAATTTTTGTTAGTACTTTACCTTACTAGTATTACACAATATGCAAAAGTGTGACTGTTTATCTGTCTGTTACCCCTTTCACGGTTAAACGGCTGAAGTGATTTAGATGAAATTAGGTGTGGAGAAACTTCCTCAGTTTCAGCAAAATTGGTTTAACAGTTTAGGCCTGAAGAAGTGACAGACAGAGAGACACCTTTCACATTTATAATATTAGTATTGATAGGCATCCATTACATAAACTTAATCTAACAAAACATTAAAATAATAATTTAAACTTTAAAATTTAAATTCACAATATCACAAAAGCGAAAACGTTAATTTACACAAATAACAAAGTTGGAATTAATTTTTGAATACAGAATAACGATACTTCGTGCGTTTCGATTATTGCCCTCATTTGATGATCCTCACGTAACGAAAATAACTCTACAATTATTTATTATTTAAATAGCTTTTCCCGCGGCTTCGCTCGCATTAAGGGCCCTATCTCCCTAAATTAAACGTTTATTCTATTCTATTCTATTCTATATTTATATTCTATACAGTGTGAAACAAAAATAATTGATAATACTTTAGGTTGTATACGTGTTCCTTGTAGAGAGTTCACTGTGAAAGTAGCAGCGCTGAAAGACGAAATCTTTTTTTCACTTTTGTATGGACAAGGGCCTGAGCGTCACGAGTTTCCCCATACAAAAGTGAAAAAAAAATTGTCTTTCAGCGCCGCTACTTTCACACTGAACTCTCTACAAGGAACACTTACACACCCTAAATTATTATCACTTATTTTTGTTACACCCTGTATATTATGACGGCCGCAACTCTGTTGCGCCAAAATTCGTTTATCACTCGAGAACCGAACATTTTCCCGGGATAAAATGTATCCTTTTCCGGGGTTCAAAGTATCGCTATACCAAAATCCATTAAAATGATTTCAGTAGCTTAGGCGTGAAGAGGTGACAAACAGACACACAGACAAATAGAAAAGATAGACAAACACACTTTTCTATTTATAATATTAGTACGGATATGAATTTTTATCGGCAAGAGTTGCACTTGCATTTAAAAATTAAAAATATAGGTGATAATCCTGGAAATTAACGGCTTTTTATTCAAGTGAAAACTTGACGTTATTAACGTTTTTTTTTGTTTTTTTTGATGGTTAAAATATTAAATTCGCATCAAGCCACCTGAACTGAACGAAAGTTTGTAATACGAATAATTGAGAGTAGACTGCTGCCGCGTAAGGGTGTTTACACACGGTGCCGCTGCGGCGCCGTGTGAAAGGAAATGATCGGCGTTTAAAGTCCAGCGACACCTCTCCTTTCTCAAGCCGCTCTGTCAATGTTGCCGCCTCGGTGAACCTTGCGAGCGGCCATTTTGAGGGACCCATTCAAAGAGTTGGCGAGTCACCGTCTGCCAACTTTATGATACATTTACAACATTGTATCGGCAGACGCCATAGTCCTTCCATAGTCCCAATTATCCAGTCCACTAGCACCTCACCCCCATAGCCCGATATTTCATTCCCTGCAATAGTCCTATACAGTGGGCGCTGGCTCTCCTTAGCCGTACTCCTATAGTGTGGACAGGGAGAGTCGCCGGCCAGCGTCACATAACATTTAGATTAAAACTGTGTAACGGGCCTCTACGTGTTGGCTTCGGCCCCACGAATGCTTTCCAAAGGTCCGGGATTTAATTGCCCGTGAGCAAGGAATATACACAAACATAATAATAATAACTTAACTAATAGACAACAGTAGAAGCTCTTTCATACTTTCCCTCGCAGAGTTCACGCATACTTTCTTTATTTCCATCCACTTGTCAGTAAAAATGTCACACTCGGGGTTGGCAGACAGGAGAGCGTTGTATAGGTCTACCAGAATCTGATGGCAATTTTTGACAGCAGATTTTCAAAAAATATCCTTGATCATTGGACAAATGTTTATATTTGCATGCACAAAATAAGCCGTTAAAGGAATAAAAAAGGATGAAAATGTTTTATTCCTATTACCCCGGTATTGCTAGAGTCAATTTATTTTCTCACTTTTTGCCATCAGATTCTGGTAGACCTATAATATAATCTTCTGTTTCTGGCATGCCAAAAATGTACGAAAATAATTTCATTGTCACGTAAGCTTTTTGTCCCAAACACAAAGCTAAGTAATACAATAGTAAATATCCGAGTAGTAAATTGTGTTAACAAAATCGCATTAATTTCGGCTCGACCGTTTGTATGGGAGAAATCCTGTGGAAGAATATAATGAAATAGTCTGTAACCTCACGGTTGTGTGGGGCAGATAATGATGTAGGGCGGCTTAGCGAATTAAGTCATGAGCGGAAGCGATTACATAATCTGCCAAGCTTTTTAGCAAAGGCACGGCCGTACAATACTTTTCTCGAAGCGGTTAGCGGCTATTTCACACCCCTGTTATCATCGATGTTAACAAAGCTAGGGATTTAAAATTTCGGTCACTAGGAGCAAGTATTAAAACTAGCTTAATTTCCAAATTACATGAAATTTCAACAAATAGTTTAGGAGTTACGGATCTGACATATAGATCATCAAAATTATAAGGTACTTCTAGCAGACTTAGAACCTTGAAGTTTGGCACTCGGATAGGTCTTTATTCACAATGAAAGGAAAAATTATGAAACCGGCCAAGTGCGAGCTGGTCTGGCGTACATAGGGTTCCAAACCGTAAATTTGTATGGGAGCCCCCTTTAAATAATAAGTTTATTTAATTTTTATTATTAATTATTCAAGTTAACATACAAATGAGCGTTTTCTGAAATTTTCAAAAACCTTAGTGTTACCATTATGGATAAAGAGCAAAAAATAAAAAAAAAAACGTGTTTGTTGTATGAAGCCCACTTTTAATAATTTATTCTATTTTGATTGGACTATTAGCTTTGATAACGACACCAGAAATACATAATTTGTGAAAATCGCAACCACAATAGACATAACTACTTCTGTCTACTCTGTCGCAACTATCTAGCTATTGCGGTTCTCGAGATCCAGCCTGGTGAGTGGTGACATACGGATGTACGACGGACAGACAGCGAAGAAATAATCAGTTATTAATAATAGGGCCCTGTTTTCATCCTTTGGCTAACCTAAAAACCTGGGAAACCAGGGAAACCTAAAAACTGAAATTGAAAAATAATATAATAGGTAATAATATAATAATTTATACTGCATATTTGTTTGACGTACAAAAGGCTTTAAGTATAATAAAAAATAATATTAACAACTATAATAATGAAACAATAATTGAATTCCATTTAAATATAGGTAAATGTAATCACTAATCAGTACTGAGATATACACTCCTTACTTGCTCGATACAATTATTATAGTCTAAGATCCCACTGCAGAATTGTGCAGGTATCGAGTACACACTTAAAACCACATTTTTACAAATATTTATGATAAGGAGAACATATTTCTACTGGGGTGCCAGTCCAAATGTGGCCGCAAATATTTTTAAAAATTTTTTGAAAAATTGAGTTTGCGGTATAAAATGTAATCATCAGGTATTGAAAGCAAACATCGTTCATTTCATGGCAATGAGTATAGAGATTTAGAAAAATCCGGAGTGCCGTTGGGCACCCGGCCGCAACCCTATTATAACCAGGTGTGAACAGGTACCATTCCTATACGTTTTTGCATCCATAGGTGTGCCTTATTAAATCTTGCCGCAAACAAGGGGTGCCGGCTGTCAAAGATGGCAAAGTATCGAAGGTTGAGGGAAAGGGAGCTAGCGCGAAACATTACGGGATAGTGATTCTGGTGATAGTACATCATGTTAGTGTACTTAAACATCGGTTCAAACAATAGTAATAATCGGCCAAGTGCGAGTCGGACTCGTGCACGAAGGGTTCCGTACTACTTTTGTGTAGTTTAGTGAGCAAAATTAGGCCAAAATTTGTGTTTTTTGTATGGGAACCGCCCATATATTTTAATTTTGCCATATTTGACAGCCGGCACCCCTTATTTGCGGCCAGATTTAATTAGGCACACCTATATTATAATAATAAGAGAAAAATAAGCTTCCATTTGATATATAAAAGATCAATATACGTTATGGATGCAAAAACGTATCGGAATGGTACCTGTTCACACCTGGTTACAATAGGGTTGCGGCCTGGTACCGGATTTTTCCTAATCTCTATACTCATTGCCATGAAATGAACGATGTTTGGTTTCAATACCTTATGATTACATTTTATCCCGCAAACTCAATTTTTCAAAAAATGTTTAAAAATATTTGCGGCCATATTTGGACTGGCACCCCAGTAGAAATGTGTTTTCCTTATCATAAATATTTGTAAAAATGTGGTTTTAAGCGTGTACTCGATACCTGCACAATTCTGCAGTGGGATCTTAGACTATAATAATTGTATCGAGCAAGTAAGGAGTGTATATCTCAGTACTGACTAGTGATTACATTTACTTATCTATTGATTATAAGAATTTAGTTAATAAATGTAAGTTAATACAGAAATCTATTGATACATTTACTGAGTGTTGATTTAAATTACAAAATAAGTTGAAGGCTTGGCTTGAATGTGATCTGAAAACTTTTTACGACAGAAGTACTAATTGAATAGCTATGCAATATTTTGCTTGGCTCCTTTTACATATTTTCATGTTTTGGTGCGATAAATGCGATAGTGTTCTGTCTGTCTGCTACCTCATCTCTCTCTCTCTCTCTCTCTCTTTTGATTTTGCCAGGTGGCGCAAAAAAGTTAGTGGCGTTTTATAGTTAATAAATAAATTACGATGAAATTAACTATTACAGTCTGTTATGGTGCGACTAACTAAGTGATACTGAAGTCTACTTCACGTTTCAGTGACATTTTGTGTAGCGTCGCTCCGCGTAGTCATACAAGATAGAAAAACTTTTAAATATTTGCCGCAAACGACCGCGACCGACGGAAATTCAAATAAAATACCACTTTATGACAGAGGTTACAAGTTTCATTTTCTATCGACTTTGATCTAGCGACCCATGCCGCCGCTGCTTAGCAGTGGCGTAGAGCAAAATGAAATTTTATAGCCTTGTTTATAAAGTGGCATTATATTTGAGTAGAAAGAAACCTTAATTAAGTTCAGTATTTGTCGCTACCGCTCATGACGGGGTCCACACGAACTTTTTCGCAAGTCGTTTGTGAAAGGATCTGGGTAATATAATTTCGGTTGATTATGACCGCGGCCGGGTGCCGCACAATGTATTCACTGACTCGTAGCCACAGCTCTCAGACACATCATCACGACTATCATCATCATCACGCTCATCAGAATCATCACCTTCACACTGATCATCATCATCACCTTTCTTGTGAACATTCACTGACTCGTAACCACAATTCTCAGACACATCATCACGCTCATCATCATCATCACACTCATCATTAGGTACCATCCTTGTGAAGATTCACTGATAACTGATAAGTAATCACATCTCTCAAACACATCATCAGCAATATCATCATCATCACCAGCATCATCACTGCCTTTTCGCTGACTTATAACCTTAGCAGCTCTCAGACACATTATCACGGCCATCATCATCATCACACTCGTCATCACCATTTTCATGTTCATTGTTATCCATCTATCCTTCGTGAGTGTAAAGTTTATAGTGTTTTTATGTAAATTACTTATTTTGAACCTATTTATTACAGTATCTTAACACTGTTCTGTTTTAGTTGTCTAAAGTAGCTAGTATGATAATCGTGATTTTAACAACTATCACGTCTTAACTTCCTGAAAATATTTTAAGTAGTCTTTTATATGAAGTCACCAACTAAGCACAAACCTACAAACTTTATAGGTCTTGCTCTCACCTGTAATACGACAGTCTTAAGACAACCCATTCCAATGCAAAACGCATAACATAAAGTTTCACACACAAACAAATATTTTGTAATAGATGTTGGCGGTTACTTCAGCTTCGTTGTGCCGAATTTGTGTCACGCGCGTGTATACCGCCGCAATTAAAGGTGAACGCAGATTTGGGCGCACCGCACGCACCGCAGTCGCCGCATTTCGAATTCTTTATATAAAGAATGTAGAAGTTGCGAAGACTGCGGTGCGGGTAGGTATGCGAGCTTGCCTATAACTTCATATAAAGAATTCGAAATACGGCGACTGCGGTGCGTGCGGTGCGGCTAAATCTGCGTTCACCTTAAAACGGCCCATTCACTATCCTGGATTGCAGTCCTGCTGCAGTCCGCCGTGCAGGCCTGCAACACCATTCGCTATCCTGCGTGCAGTCCGCCAGCTTATGCAGGATAGTGAATGGTGTTGCGGGCCTGCACGGCGGACTGCAGCAGGACTGCAATGCAGTTAGCTTGCCTAAGTGTTCCCTAATCTAATGGGGAGTTTTCTTATTTTTTATCTCCGCTAGACGGCGCGACGATAGACACTTCTAGATTTTCTATTGGTTCCCCACCGATCTGAAATTATCTGCAGGTTGGCAATACTGACTACATATTGGTTGTGTTTCTAAAAAATATCAGTGTACTGTCAAGTATGACATAAATCAAAATATCTTAAACCTAAGCGATCATTGGCCTAAGCGATTAGGCACTATACTGGTAATAGTTTAGGAACACGCTGTTAAAATAAAAACTTGTCAAAGTGACAACTGACAACTGAACGGCCTTGTGGCGGCCATGTTACTTTGGAACTTCTTCTACTTTTTATTGTTGGTGTGGTTTTTATTATTTTTATGACATTTGGTGTGAATAACTATAAATAGGATATTTATAGCGTGTTTTACACTATTAACAACATCATCTCAGTTACTTTCAAAGGAATTTAAACGAAAAGTTCCATTTATACTTCGCCGAATACATTTTTTTTAGTTGATTGACTATTACTCAATAACTTATGAAGTCTTCTTAGCCGTGTGAGTTTTCCTTTTAAATTCAGCATATTTCCTACTCCCGTGAATTTTTCACATTTCCAGAACCAACCGTTTAGCTGTTAGAAGGGGGGACACTGGACTCTAACGATTTTTTCCTCTTTAAAATTTAATATTTCACAAACGGATCCCTAAATCTGAAAATGATCTATCAATACTCGCAATATTTTTAAAAAACCTATTCAACGACACCCCACCCGATGTAGTGGGCGCGAAAAAAATTTTTGATCCCCGCTTGATGTGTAGGGTAGGTACCATAAAAAAAAATTTTTTTACGATTTCCTGTACTATTTTGTTGTCATCATTAATATGTGTATTCACACCTAATTACAGCTTTGTAGGACCTATAGTCTCTGAGTAAAACCGCGGACAGACAGACAGACAGACAGACGGATAGACGGACGGACAGACCGAAACTATAAGGGTTCCTTGTTGACTACCGAACCCTAAAAAGGACTCCAATGCAGGATAGTGAATGGGGCCTTTAAAACTATCCTTTGCCGGAACTCAAAGTATGCACATACCCATCAATATCGTGTCAGCGGCTAAGCTAAGCGTAAAGAACTAACAGTCAGACAGACAGACAGACAGATACACTCCCGCATTTATATTATTAGCACAATTATTACGAATTAATAATTAGGGAAAGGTCAAAACATTTTTACTGAAACCATGGATGATGGAACAGTGATCCTAATGATAATAACTTTATCCCTAAGCATGAATCTTGTCAGCCTATCTTTCCACTAGACTTGGTTCACACTCCATTAAATAATGCTTACGGGGGGTTTCTGGCTTTTATTATTGCTTAATTTCACTGAGAAAATATCAACAAAGTCTATGTTAAAAATGTCGCGATATTTCCGTTGCGCCAAAATTAGTTTATCGCGCGTAAGCCGTACAAAAAGCAAGTGGTTCAGTGGTTTGGACGTGAAAAGTTAACAAACAGACAGACAGGCACACTTTTGCATTTGTTATATTGGTATGGAAGTATGCATTTCTCAGATAGTAATTGACAATTAAAGTCGTTACAAAACCTGCAGCACAATAGACATAACCAGTAGTTCGACTGCAAAGAAATGGACAGACACATTTTTAAAAATAAGATTTTGAAATTGAATTCTGACAGTTTTCTTTGCATGTGCCAAAATATAAACAACAACTAAATTTGTAGGCCGTTTGTAGGTAACGACCCTAGCGACGACTTTTGTCATAATACGTCAAACTTAAAAAAATTTACATCAGTTCTAAGTCGAATGATCGATCGATCGATACTCTATCATTCTGTCTACTCTGCCTGCAGCCTTCTGTTTGTTTTCGTATTGAAATGGAACAAACGAATCAATAATACCGTAAGCGTTTTGCGCTTATCTTATTAGCGTAAGCTCTTAGAGTCCTTGACAAAGCGATGGTATGCTAACGAAAAAGGAACTTCCTGTGACACCGACTAGTAATGGAAGAATTATAAATTATAAAAAATTAAAAATATTCTCTTCGCTAAGACATATTGTTATATTTGTACCTATAATACATAGGAAATACACTTATTGATATAATGTGACATCCATACTAATATTATAAATGCGACAGTGTGTCTGTCTGTCTCTCTGTTACCTCTTCACGCTCAAACCGCTGAACCGATTTGGCTGAAGTTTGGCATGGAGATACTTTGAGTCCCGGGAAAGGACACAGGATACTTTTTATCCCGGAAAAATGTACGGTTCCCGCGCGATAAACGAATTTTGGCGCAACGGAGTTGCGGGCGTCATCTAGTTATATCAATAAGTGTATTTAAAAATTAATATAAGGAATAGAGTAATTTGTTTATATCGAATCGGCTTTGAAATAAAAGGACAGATTTTGATACAATTGTTGCTTTATTTTGGCAAAGTTTTCGGTAAAACTTAAATTTTCTGCGTACTGGATTGCGGAAATTAATTATTGTATTATGATTTTATTTGGGGGATTCAAAGGTTTTTCTGTCAAGTAGATGAAGAAGATATTTCTAAATGTCAATAATTGTTAGGGGAAGGAACTCAAATTTGCTGTTTTATAATGAAAAATGTAAATAATTTGTTCACATATTATTTTATTATGTACCAGAACTTTTAAGCTTTATCCCCCTTTTTCAGCATTTTCAAACTACAATTCAAGGTGCCAATGACAGGACTGCCAACAATGAGGTGGTTACACGTTCGTATCGGTGTGACGCGCGGCGGGCAGCACACGCTATCGCGTCTGACGGCGCAATTTATGGGGGAACTTTATCTTCCGGGCCGAGTTGCCCGTTAGTACATCTAATGTACATTTCATTATGTCTCCGTATAATTGATTGAAGGTTAAACCCGGATTAAGAATGCAATTCTGAAAATTGTGAAAAGTTTGAAAAAATGAGGTTCTGCGATGCGATTTGTGCAAAGAAGAATGGGTATTTTTGTATGGCACCCATACCCACGATGTAGCACGTTGACACATATTATTATATTATTTGAAAGGATTCAAAAAGTTTATCCTTTACTATAATGTAATGAAAACTTAGGAGAGTCTGAACAGTGGGAGAAAAATATTGATATCCCTTGCCACACATGAAGTAGTTCGACATTTTATGTTAAGTATATTATAATATGACAAAATTGGGTATATTTTAAGCTGTGGGAGAAAGAAGTTGATAAGTGACAAAAAATATGTTAATTTCCCTAAAATAGAGTTCACTGTGAAAGAGTTACATTTTTAACTTTTGGTTTTTATACACAAAATATAAAAAAGTATCATTTTCAGTGCTTCTATTATCTTCAAACTACTACAACAAATATCTTTCAATCAAATTCATAAAACATCATAGTGGGAGCTCCAAAGCTAGGCGGGAAATAGCGTTATCGAACGTTCGGGCGAGCAATAAAACCTCCGGCGATTGTCGACTTCATCGAATTTGCCGGGTAAGGTCCATGACGTAGCGATATGGATCCCGTGGTACAAGTAACAGCGATAAGCGACAGCGTCTAAGTGACTCTCTATGTTTCTATAATGCCTTTTCTAGATCGAATCTTAAACTAACATGTATTTGCAGTGATCAAATGAAATATCGTAACTTAATTCAGATTTATCAAACTTTCGGGCATGTAATGTCGGCTTCATCGAATTTACCAGGTAAGGGTCAATTATCCAGATCGCAACGTGACGCGTAGATGCATTTCTAAATTTGTACTGAATTGACAGAGTTCAATTGCGGGAGACGTATTGCAAATCTGTCAAATCCATACAAATTTATAAATGCATATACGCGTCGCGTTGCGGTCTCAATTGACCCTAAGGTCCATGACGTGACGATATTGATCGCGCGGTACAAGTTACAGCCATAAGCGATAAAATCCCAGTTGTGCCAAACAGAAAAAAACAGTAGATTTTTAATTTCTACAGTTACCGCTACAACTTCGTGATGTGCTGCAATTTTGTGATTTGCTCCATTTTTGTCCTACTTTTAATATACAGTAAACGTAGAATGACGTTACACAAGCTACGTTGTAGTCTGTCAATTCAATGTGTACCTATCTTTTTGCGTAGTAAACTGAGGTCTTTAAAATATTATGATTCTACGCGTCATGTTGCAGTAAGAGCTCACCCTTAGTTTCAAACCTCAATCCATTGTCTGGTACCCGTAAGGGCCGGTTTACACGTATTAAGTTTATCTACTTAATACGTGTAAACCAGCCATAACGCAAGTCCTTCAGGTACTTAGCACGGGGCCAGACTGACGTGGTGTAAAACGTCCACAGATAGTATTATGGTTACACATAAACAATTTTTCTTCATCACATAATATTTTCCATGACCGATATTTTATTACAAAGTAATGATATATTTTTATATTGTAACAATAATAAAATTGCTTGGACCACGCCCCACCGCTCTAGTTTCAGAGAGATCTACAGCGGGGTTTCTATGAGAATTAGTGGAATTAAATGGCAGTAAATAAGAAAACTATCCTTTGGGACACAATATTATGTAACGAGCACTACAACTACTGCTGCGCCAGTGACATGCTTGCCAGCGTAAGTATTACTTTTTTAAAGAGCGGGGCTAAAATGGTAGCTTTGGAGAATCATTAATGATTCATTTTTTTTAAATCGCAAAATTGACACTCTATTTGCAACATAAATAATAATAGCTCCCACACCGGTTTCGGTGACGGTGGCCGGTTTCATTGAAACCAGGCCAGCTATGCAGGAGTAATTTTATAGTGCCCAAGTGTGTGCGCAGTACACGAGAGCACTCTCTATTCCTTTACTCTCATAACCCAGTGGGACGGCAGACCGACACGACTGGCGAGAGATCAGGCGCAGGACCGACTTTTTACATGCCCATCCGTCGCATGGATCATCTTACTTGTCAGACAATCAGGTGATCAGCCTGCATTATCCTAACCAAACTTGGAAATAACATGTTTCCAACGCTGGAATCGAACCCACGACCTCCGAGTCAAGAGCCGAGCTCTGAACCACTGGATCACGGAGGCGTTAATTTTTTTTGTGCAACATAAAGTTAATAAATATACTATCTTTATGGTTTGCAATAATTCAGATGTCTAAATTCGTACTAATTTGACCTTCGTGAGTTTGACAATTTATTTAGTGAATTGAATGAGAGGAATTGCTAAATGTGACCATTTTAGCCCCGCTGTTTCCATTTTTTTTGGGCCTCTTAAAAGAAAGTATACTTAATATGAAGCCCGCAACTTTGTTGTGCCAAAACGTCATTATTCCGTGATAAAAAGCATACTATGTTCTTTACCGGGATTCAAAGATAGCACAGCAAATCGGTTCAGGGGTTCGGGCGTGACGAGGTAACAGACAGATAGGCATTTGTAACATTAGTATGGGTAAGTTCGCATAAGAACACAATATGACTTAATCGAAAATTTGTAAGTCATGGAAGGGTATAGAGTGGCCCCGAGTAGAAGAGGAATCTAGTGCTATCATACGGCAAAAATGTTTGCCTTATTATCATGTTGTATGTTGTTCGTTTTCACTTTTAACGGCACTCCTGGTGTGACTTGTTTTTTTCTTCATTGAAAACTAACTAGGTTATGGGGGATCCGCCTTATTTGAAGACATAAGTGGATTGATTGGGTAACTAAGAATTTGAAAACTGTCTTTTTTACATAAATGGAGTCTTTAGAATCGGGAAAATTATTTGACATCGAAAAATGTTTAATCAATGTACATCCATAAAGTTAATATACCTATCGGAATAGAGCAACAATCTCGAGCTGTCAAACGTAACCAAAATTGGTTTTCATCTGTGTGAAAAATATGTGTACGTATACACTTACACAAGCATGATTGAACATGAATTCTATGAGATTATATTGACAACGTGCGGCACGTGCCGACTGGACGTCAAAAAAAGAGTGCTGCTGTCATGTATCACACGTCTCTTTTTACCACGCGGTGTTACTGATAGTGGCATCTCGCTTGCTCAGGCCTTTGTTTCTCTATTCCGCTAGGTATATTAACTTTATGTGTACAGCTAAATAATATATTAGCTAGGTGATGAAATACCTACTTAAGTAAGATTTGTTCAAATTATAATAAAGGAAAAATGAGTACAGTTACACAATTTCCCTAATAATAATTTTACAGCATAACAGCAATGTTCTTATGTTGTAAAATGTTAGTTACCCACTTAGGGTCGAGCGTAATTTGTGAGTTGTGAGTCGCAGAATTTCTGCCGCATAAATAACTTTTCATACAAATCATGTCTCACAAAATTACGCTCGTGTGAATCAACAACAGGACTTTTGTATGAAACTGAATGCAGCAGAATTCTGCCGAACCGAAATTCTGCGACTCACAACTTACAAATTACGCTCGTTTGGCTTCGCCCTTAATCCAATGATGTCTTCATTAACGGTTAAACGGCAAAAACAGTGTTCAAGTTGCTGGCAGATTCAAGTACTCTATCCGCTTCTACTTCCGAAGCCACATCGCTTCTTTGTTCTCAGTAAGTAGCTAGGATTCCTGACTCGAAGAGGAATTCCTTTTAAGGAACTTTATACAGGTTGTAACAAAATTAAGTGACAATAGATAGTATGAATGGGTCCCCTATAAAGAGTTCACACTAAAAATCCGTAAAAATCGACTATATTATTAGTTTAAATTACAACACTTTGAGCCATAGTAAATTTTTAGGAAAAAAAATCGATGTACATGTAAGTATGAGCGGTTATTGTTAAATATGGCGTCCTTAACTAAAGACTTGACATTTTACACTGTAGTTATAGTTCAACTATAGTTATAGTTAAAGTAAGTTGGTACTATCAGAGAAGTTGATTCCTATGCAAATCGGGGACCTACGTAGTTTGGTTTCGTTACGTCAAACCCAGCCGACAGATCACAATTAACATTGAATTGGCATAATATTCGACCAAATAACGTTGGTCTATCAAATGCATAGGAATCAATTTCCTCGATGGTACAACCCACCCTTAGTATATAACCTATGATGTAACCATTATAAGGATTAGGCAATGTAACTGTGTATCAATTTGGATGAATAGATCATATTTATATTACTGCAATACTTTAACTTTTCACACAGGTCGCAGCACCAGCATAGACATTAAACAAAAAGTTTTGTTCGACTTTTGATAACGTTTATGTCAATGTCGCAGTCCACTGGTTAAAAAAGCCGTTCAATCAAACAGCTAGCCCTTTGACTGAACAACGCCATTCAATCACACGGCTATACGTCGTTTAGCCGACTTGTTGACTGCAACGTTCAACACTACAGCCAGACGACGTTTAACTAACTGGTTAAATGGCAAATTAACTAAGGTGACCATTAGTTTAGTGTTATTATTACACAAATGTAATGATAACAGGTAGAATAAATTATTGTATTCTAACTCATTTTGAACAAAATTGCAATAAATACCTTGGTGATGCATTTCATAATCCCGTAATTTCTCCTCGAATATTTGTTTAAATTTTGATCTCGTATGTGCTCCCATAATTTCTGTCACTTTAATAACACTTGTAACGAATATTTACGAAAATGATATCTTAATACAATCATAAAATACCGGCTAGTTGACGCCATATTATAAACAAAACGCACCTAGCGCCGCGGTGGTAAGCACTGAACTAATTTCAATCAAACGGCTGCTTTTGAATCAGCTGTAGTGTTGAACGTTTTGAACGACTGAAATATTCAATTAAAAAGCTAGACGTGTGATTGAATGACGTTGTTCAGTCAAAGGGCTAGCTGTTTGATTGAACGGCTATTTAAACCAGTTGGCTGCGACATCAATATGACGTGTACAACACGTTGGATTTTGGTCGGATTATTTACTGTATGTGCTAGTAGTCTGCTCCGACCTTTGTATAATATTCCATTTTCAAATAAATATCTCATTTTTTCAACCTTCAACCCTCCTCTGATATTGACTGTGATATTGATTGACATTCACAAAAGTTAACGTAAACAAAACCTAAATGATTTAAATTAAACAATAATAATTTAAAAATTAATGTTCCAAAAAGGTTTGTTTCATTTAAAAATTGGGATGAGAGTTAATAAGGGTTTGTAATTTTAAATGCGGTCCTAAAATCCATATAGACCGAGAACAATCGCTTTTTGGCGCACTTTAAAAAATACATTACAATAAAGTTGTTTTTTTTTTTGTAATTGCTGGTATATTTGTGAGCAAAAACTTTGTATAATATAAAAATCATAATGATTTTATTTTATTTTTTTATATTAATGTGCAAAAGTTCACGACTTTTCGCACGCCAAAGTAAATAATTATATAATATAGTTTGTATATTTTTTTTTATAATTGCTGGCATTTGAGGGCAATAACTTTTGTATATTAATAGACCAATAATGAAACCAGATAAAAGTTGTTTACTACTGTACTACGCCGACGCTCGAATACATCTTGACATATTTATTACCAAAGTTAGTGGAAACTTCTGAGTGCCTAATGAAATTCGATAGGGATATATTATTATTATACGTCTTGTTGTTCTATAAATGTAGTAGGTATTTACTGTAATTTTTACACTAAATATTTATATAATTATACTGTTTTGTTAATTTGAATATTATTCTCATGTAAAATGAATTCTGAGTTCATGGTAAAAAAATATAATAAAATAATATAATATCTATGGACGCTTCACACCACGTCAGTCTGGCCCCGTGGTAAGTACCTGAAGGACTTGTGTTACAGGTACCAGACAACGGAAATATATTTAATACTTTTATACCATACATATATTTAAGATTTTTATTATATCATACACATATTTAATACACATCCATGACCCAGGAATTTTGAAAAACTTTTTGTTCCGTCGGCGGGAATCGAACCCGCGACCCCCGGCTTGAGTTGCCACACACTCTAACCATTGAGCCACGGAGGTCGTCAGATATATCATATAGACTAGTATAATAGCTCTTAACAATTAGATGACGCCCGCAACTTCGTTGCACCAAAATTCGGTTATCGCGGGGAACCGTAGATTTTTCCGGTATTAAAAGTATTCTTTGCCTCGGAACTCAAAGTATCTCCATACCATAATTTCAGCAAAACCGGTCCAGCGGTTTGGGCGTGAAGACGTAACAAACAGACAGAAAGATACATTTTCGCATTTATAATATTAGTATTCAGTAATATGGATGTGCCCGCTCTTCCCAAATCAATAAAACTTTATTTGTACAGCGATTGATTGGTTTCAGATTTGTTTAGGATAAAGGTAAATTTTAATACTGCGACTCATATTTTTAGGATTGCAAATAGATGAGTTTATGATTTTTCATATTTTCACCTTAAAAATCTTTTAAAGCTTTCGTCCGTCTTTTCTTCTATTCAGTACTCAAAGAGTTGCATAATGTTTCTTAGCACTTTGTTATACTTTGTATTGTTTTATTGTTTCTCAATTACTTAAATTAATGTAAAATTTGAAAATGGTAAAAAAATATGGTAATATGAGCTTTTTTGTCCCGAGAAATTTCTCGATAATTACGAATGATTTTACTTTTATTTTTGTTAACAAATTATGTCTGTTGACGGAACTTTGAAGAATACATAATATTATCTTCAAGCTTACAGAAAAAATTGCACCGTACTATTACATAATAACTCTAACTACCAACGTTAATTTGTTCAGGCATCTCGAAAAATGTCTTTCATGTCAAAAAAAAAATATTTTTGGTCAAAATATCTCCTCCTTAAATCGCAATAAAAACTTCATCAAAATCCACCAAGCTGCAAAGGATCTAAGCCAAAAGCTTTGTCCACACTGGGCCTTTTTTTGTTCATCAAGGGCATGCGTTATAGCGCAGTCAACAGCGAACGTGAGGCATGCCCGTGACGCGCGTTGAAATCGTAGCGCTCGCTATGACACTTTTCTTTCAACGCGGGTGGATTTTGACGTATTCAATTATTGAATATAATATGCCAAACGAACGTTGAATAAAAAGAAGATGACGAAAATTGAAGATGAAATTGCATAATGTGGACATAGCTAAACTTCATCACAACCGAGCACTTCAAAAGATCACGCCTGACGTTAAGTAGATTAGTCGAATCTTCACTACAAATGAAATATGCAAATAAAATTGAAACTTCCTTACAAACGATCGTTCTGCCGAGCCCGACAGCTGCCGTAAATTATTTTCCATGGAAACAAAGTCATTTTACCCTCCACTGGGTCCATCACACTAGAATACCTTCGGAATTCGTAATAGAATTTTTCTGTAGTCATTTTTCAAGAAAACTAATTCTATTCGTATGTAAATTTTGCAGCTTTTTCTTGTCTACAGTTTTTTTGTCTGAAGTTTTTTTATTTATTTTAAAAAAATAGGAGGCCAACAAGCAATCGTGTCACCTGATGGAAAGCAAGTACCGTCACCCATGGACACTAGCAGCATCAGAAAAGTTGCGGATGCACATCCGGCCTTTAGCTCGACTGCTTACGTTCTATCAAGATCAGAGTTTTGCTCTCTTCAAATCTATTTTGCTCAAATTCATTAATTATTAATTTGTTTTAATAATAACTATATCAAATTTTTTAAAACGTGATAGGATACTATTCAATAAACTTCGTTACACCTATCGCGAGAAAATCTTAATTTTTATAGAGTAAAAACTATCCCTTTCGGTATTTAAAATATAATATTCAAGATACACTAATTATTGTGAATCGGTTCGGCGCTTACAGGTAGCATGAAGAGTGAGCAGTAACAAACACGACGACACTAGAATTTAATGTATATTGAAATCGTAGCGCTCGCTATAATGACACTTTTCTTTCAGCGCGGGTGGATTTTGACGCATTCAATTATTGAATATGCCAAACGAAAGTTGAATAAAAAGAAGATGACGAAAGTTGAAGATGAAATTGCATAATGTGGACATAGCTAAACTTCATCACAACCGAGCACTTCAAAATCTGAATAACGACTGTCGGCTTCCCTTTGAAGTGTATGCGAGTGCACACATCAACGACAAAACTGTCTAGCGGTGTACCTAGTCTGATCCGAGTGTTCGCTACTGATGAATACAATTATTGTATGCGTTCCGTCGTCGTAGACAAACCAGTTTCGTCTTGGTATGCGCCGCGTGGTAGACTGTTTCCCTTTAATCTTAATGTCTGACTCGTCTACGTGAAACAAGATTGTCTAAAAACTGTCGTGTCTCTAATGTGCGCTATCCCTTAGTCTACGAATTAAAAATACTCTTTTATCTAGTATTTTATACTCCGATGCTACTAGTATACAAAAACTATACAAAATGCTAAACAAAAATGTAGCTAGACAAAAGAATAACTAAGTGACATAGCAACTCGGATGGGAAGCTGCTAGATTAATTTTTATGCAGGCAATTTTAATTTTAAATTTTCGGCCCGGTCGCCTTTGCACGCTTCAGATATTATGCTTTGACTTCATTTCCTGGGCGGTGTTTATTGAAATTGTTTTCTAGAATTTTCATTATATTTTAGAGCTTCCTTTACACCCTAGAATAAACTTGAGTTCAAATTAGATCCTTGACTTCGGAATTTTATTTTAATTAAATATGCTAGTAGCTTTTATTTGCCAAATAAGATTGTAATTTTTAGCACTGGAACCGTTCATTTTTAGGTAAAACTATGGCTTTCTGGTCTTAGATGTCCAAGCCAAATCCAATCAAAATTGTTTAGCGAAAAGGCAACATAGATAGACAGGTAAACAAGCAGATACACAGACAGTAGCGGCGTTAGGGGAGGGGCGATGCTGGGCGACTGCCCAGGGTGCTGGATAAAAAAAAGGGCAATGGCTATGATTACGCCCGCAATGTATTTTAAATTGCCGACGACACACTATTCCGACACGTTCCGTCCGTATTTTGTATGCGTTTGACATTGCGGATGTAATTTACGCCGCGTAACTTCGGCCTAGTGTGTTTAGACACTATCAGTACCCTGGGCGCCGAATAAAGGTAGTGCTAAAACCGGCCCTGTAAACAGACGTTATTTCGCAATTATTCTTAGTAAAGATTTTAATTGAAAAACAGTAAAGATGAAATGGTAAACCAATATATATTAAATCGATAATAAACTACAAACTGAAAAGCAAAGGATGAAAGCAAATCCCGTGATCGTAGATAACGAAGACTTTCAATTGCTTTCATGTGTTAATAGATGTAATTAAAAGGCTATCTGATCTCCCACTGCACTGTCCACGGAATATTTACTGGCGTAAGGACCGTCACGTTTTGTGAGTCTCCAACTTTGGTGCCCCAATAGTGCCAATATGGTTTTGCTATTAAGTCAATTTTATTTTATTTATTTATATTAAATTTATTTCATTAGTTGTTCTTTACTTTATACGTGGAGAAGAACAGGGCATGTTCTCGCTATGAAAATTATTTTAAACGATTTTTTGAAGTAATTTTTATTACTCATTATTTTATTATCACTTCGGTTGTGGGAATCGCAGACACAATATATTTTCAATTGTTATATGGCAGCCGGGTGTCGCTTGGGGATTGATGAGTTAAATTCGAACAAGAAGTTTCGAAGTAATTGTTATGAAAACAAACGAATCTTATCCTTATTACATTTTTTATCAAGTATTACAATTTGATAAGCAACAACGAAATGATGTTTATTCACGGAAGTTTCTCGTTACGGGTTCATCTTTACTGTTGAAATCGTTGATTTTATTTAAGTATTTCATTGCTGAGTCGTTGTCAGCGAATAACCTTACCAAAGACTCGTCTTAGACTAGTTGTATATTATATAAAACCCGGCAAACGTTTTGTATTTATGCGTTAAAAAAACGGCCATTTCTCAGACCCACAGTATTAGCAAACTTTTAACAAAATTGTTCCAGCGTTTCGATGGAGTTTAGCAACAAACACGACACTAGAATTTAATGTATAAGTCTATAAGACTAGATTACATTATAAGTATTTCGCTTGATCAAGTAGAGTATAAATCAAATCTGTACAAAATAATAATAATATTTCTTTTTACAAGAAATCTATACTTAATATTATTATAAAGGGGAAGAGTTTGTTTGTTTGTTTGAACGCGCTTATCTCAGGAACTACTGGTCCGATTCGAAAAATTATTTCAGATTTAGATAGCCCATTTATATTTTATCACGCTAAGACTAACAGGAGCGAAGAAATAGAGAAAAATGTGAAAGAAACGAAGGAAATTACATGAAAGGGCTTATCTCACGATCAAAAACTACTCAGATCAATTTTGGCACAGATAAAAAAATAGACTATATGAAGGATCATAGGCAATTTTTGTGAACTGATTTGTCTGTGAAATAGTTTTATTATTCGTAGGTGAAATATCTAATTTACGCGGGCGAAGCCGCGTGGAAAGTCTAGTATATTTACAAAACACTGTTACATTGAAATCTGTCTGTTCCGTACATAATTTAGTTAAGTATCTCAAGGTCAAGGGACGCGACACGTTGTAGTCTGAGCTGCCCCTTTGACAAGGCCCTTAAGGACAATACAAAATGGCCGAAACCGGAAAATAACTCGTAACATTAAGGGCGTTCCGTCCGGAGATTCCGTAATTGACCGTATTTAAAACCTTATAAACTCATAATCTGAAAGCTACAAAGTTATAATAAGAAAACAGCAATAATCTTCAGTATATCAACATTCCTTTTGTCGTTTTAAATTTTCTATTTTTGTTTCTTATACTCATGATATCAGCTTCCAAAGTAATACCAATTTGTTAAAATTCAAGCATTCATTCAGCATCTCCTTAGGATTTACAAATTACTTTTATTAGAAACTCACGCCAATAGATCGACAATATCATAAACTACATATTCGCCGTTTAAAATTTTTTTAGGACAATTTTGAACTAAGATAAGTAAAAATAATAGGGTTTTGGCGCGATCTCGGCAACGCGGCAAATGTATGGCCAAGGTCGTTTGCTCGGTTGACGGCCTTAAACACTCTAATTTGTAAAATTAACAAGATATTACCGCGCTTGTGAGATTTTATTATTTCGACCTCTCCCCCTGTAGGGATGTGCAATGTGGCTATCGACAAAGGGACAATCTAGCGTCAGTATTGTGACAGATGTTGTGCAATATCTCCTGTCAAACGCCAGATGCATACATTTCGTAAGATACCTGAGGCCACTTATTGGTAAAATTGTATGTAGTTGAGAAAAGCTTCCACGAAACATAACACTAGTTAATAGAATCAGGTGTTACAGCTTTACTTTGCGAAAATTCATAATATTAAATAAACTACTTTAAGCAATTATATCCTATGAAATAAACCTCAACCTGTAAGTAAATGAGTGAGTCCCTCCTTTCCCAGACCGTGGGTAACATTTTTTTTATAATACTACCACTTTATAAGTAAATTACCAAAAAGTCCAGACGTTATAATAATATAACGTTATATTCATTACAATGAATGCTATGAATTAATATCACATAATTTAGGCAAGTTACAATTGTGAAAAAACGACATTAATATACAATACAAGCATTAATAAATAATCGGCCAATAATCGGCCAAGTGCGAGTCGGACTCGTGGACGAAGGGTTCCGTAGCGTTATAGAGCAAAAATAAGCCAAAAAATGTTTTTGTATGGGACCCCCCATAAATATTCATTTTATTTAACTATTGTTATTAATATTAAAGTTCCTACACGTATATTAAAGGCCTTTGTGAAAATTTCAAGTACCATTGTTGTCATTATTGATATAGAACAAAAAATGCCAAAAAAATCACATATTTTGTTGTATGGCAGCCAGTTAAGAATAAAAATTACTTAGCGACTGACGATTAACATACTGTTTTAATAACTTGAGCAGTATGAATTTGAGTAAGCGAAAAATAAGCTAAACTATCGACTAATATTGATTTATAATAAAATCCAGAATGAGCTTACAAAAAGTGGATTGTGATTAATCTATTTCAGATACTAAAATTCTATCCGAGCGACTGTATAACTAAGTGAGCGACTGGAAATACATAGCGGGCAACTTCAATAATAAAGATAGATTCAATTTTTCTAAGTGAGGTTATACGTTACGAACTACTAAAAAGTTCACTTTGAGCAAACTTTTGTGAGCTGCTTTATTAATGATTATTTATTGGTTACTGATATTCTATTTGAGGGTCTATATTTTATATTTTGATACGTGTTTTAATGAAAACTACAGATTGTTAAATGCGCGCGAATTCGAATTTGCCTTATCTTTAATATTATATATTATTTGTGTTTTACTAAATTTTTTAGTGCTTCAATATTCAGTAGCTACTTAGTAAATTTACTACAAAATATTTAAACACAAAAAAATATTTTTTAGTGTTATTTTTTTTAATATGTTGTAGTAAATTTTTGTGCAGGAACCTAGGTAATTACTATTTTAAGCTGAAAAACAACTCAAGCATGCATAATAATATAAGCATATTTTCGTATGAGAAATGATTTTGGTATTACGTAGGTATGTATGAAAATTTCGATGGCACCCGGCCTCTTAACAGAAGGCCTACTTAACTAAGGTTACCGAAGCGGGGGGACGGGAGGGCGCACCCCCCCCCCCTCCCCCCAAAACAAAAACAAACACAATCCAGAAAGTCCAAAAGTAGGTTTGGTTACGTTAGAACTTAGACCACAACACAGAGGGAGCCGAGCGAGCGTGCTGTGGTAGCAGCCGGCGACCGTCATAAAACAAAAGGGGGGCTGCGCCCCCCGCCAAAACAAAAACAAAGACAATCCGGAAAATCCAAATGTAGATTAGGTTAGAACTTAAACCACAACACAGAATTTAGGTTAGAACTTATACTACAACACAACACAAAATTTGCTCGATAGTAATAAAAAAAAATGTTTTAGGGATCCCTGATTAATAGTGTTTCATCAAATAGTTATTCCATATTGGTTCATTTTTTTGTTTTAATATGAGCTCATTATAATCTGCTCGTTAGTGTATTTTTCAAAGTGGTTTTAGTATTCGAAACACTTCGTTTAAAATAAAATGCCGCTCAGTATAAAAAATACATATGCCCAATATTGAAAAAAATGCAGGACGTAACATTGACACTCAAACAGATATTAGGTCGCTCAAACATTATAAAGCTACTCATTTTGGATTTTAAGTAACTCAAATATATAATTTGTAAGTTGCTGTTTTGTTAATTTCTCGTCGCTCACAGTCAGTCGCTCAAATAGTAATTCTATAACCCAAATTAATTAATTTTGACACTTAAAACGGTAATTTACAGTCACTCGATTAAATACTACCCTTTTGTTTTTAGTATTTGCTGTTATAGTGGCAACAGATAATATACATTATACACAATCTGTAAAAATTTCAGAAGTCTAGCTATAGCGGTTCTTCAGATACAGCCTGGAGATAGACAGACGGACAGACAACGAAGTCTTAGTAATAGAATCCCGTTTTTACCCTTTGGGTACGGAACCCTAAAGAACGAAATCATCGATAGCTATTACTCTGTTTTATAGACCTTTTACAAAAGTATGTCTAGACAAATTTTATGAGTTTCGGTAATTTTATTAGTTTGGATTTTAGGTGTATGGTACTTTTTAGCGATTCTTATAAATTATTTTAGGTCAAAGGACACATAGGACTGTTCAGTGTTCACTGTCTGTCTTTATTATTATTATTATTATTTTAGGTATTATCTCAATTTGTTTCAAGTATTCCGTGTTTATCGAATAATAACATTTTGAATAAGTTTTAAAAATATGGGCTATTTTGTGTGTGACTTATATGTGACTTAAAGCTACAGTAAATACACCAGTGGATCTTGTGAGATTTTACTTCAATAAATCAATTCCTTACTTAGATATTGCTTCTTATTACGCATTTTCGATCAGATCACGTATTCTGACTTGTAAACATTTCATACCCACTCAAAAAAAAACGGTAAATAAGTTTTGACTTGACAAATATTAATATCGATAAATCAAAATGTCGTGCCCATCCCTAAATGCACCTCTCAGTCCTCACACCATCAAACAAATTTAAGGTGTCTGAAGCTTTTAAGACACTCCCTAAGTGCTCGCTTGAAACACTTGAAAACGAATTATATGATGTGTTTTACATTTCATTAAATTTATATCTCGACGGAAACACGTTTAAATCGATATTTTTATACGAAAACCGAGTAGGTCTTAACGAAAACTAAGCAGGTGCTACAACATCGGTACAAGTGTCTACGAAAACCGTTCAGTTGTCTACGGAAATTATGCTGCCGTTACGAAGACTATACAGAGTCAACGAAATGTATATGTCGCAGCCAACTGGTTTAAATAGCCGATCAATCAAACAGCTAGCCCTTTGACTGAACAGCGCCATTCAATCACACGGCTATACGTCGTATAGCCGACTTGTTGACTGCAACGTTCAACACTACAGCTAGACGACGCTTAGCTAACTGGTTAAATGGCAAATTAACTAAGCTGACCATTAGTTTAGTTTTATTATTACACAAGCGCAATGATAGTAAGCAGAATAAATTGTATTCTAACTCATTTTGAACACAATTGCAATTCACACCTTCGTGATGCATTTCATAATCCCGTAATTTTTCCTCGAAATTCGAATATGTATTTGTTTAAATTTTGATTTATTCGTATGTGCCCCCATAATTTTTTGTCACTTTAATAACACTTGTAACGTATATTTACGAAAAATATCTTAATTACAATCACAAAAAACCGGCTAGTTGACGCCATATTGTAAACAAAACGCAACTAGCGCTGCGGTGGTGAGCGCTGAACTAATTCAATCAAACGGCGGCGGCTTGAATCAGCTGTAGTGTTGAACGTTTCGAGCGACTGAAATATTCAATTAAAAAGCTAGCCGTGAGATTGAATGGCGTTGTTCAGTCAAAGGGCTAGCAGTTTGATTGATCGGCTATTTTAACCAGTCGGCTGCCACATATACACTATACAGGTATCTACGAAATACCATAGATAGATAATATTGTTAAAATTTTAATACCAAAGTTTTAAAATTTTAACAACATTTTCATAATCAGTTGTTTATACTATTTAAAAACACTTTAAGTGTTTAAACACACCATGCCGAAGTTCCGCGGCGGAAGTTCGGCATGATTACGTCGCAATGTTAAACGCATACAATTATAGGTATAACGCGTTACGCGACGAAATTTCGGCATGGTGGGTCATCGGTAATTTAAAATACATTGCAGGCGAAATCAAGCTGAAATTCCGATATTATCATCGGACCAATATTATCTAGCTATGGTATTTCATAGACACCTACTAGTCTTCTAACGGCAGCACAGTTTTTGTAGACATCTGAACAGTTTTCGTAGACACTTGTACTGATCTCGTAGCACCTGTTTAATTTTCGTAGAGACCTGCATAACTTTCGTAGAAACTTGTACAGACCTCGTTGCACCTGTATAGTTTTTGTAAACACCTGTACTGATCTCGTAGCACCTGTGCTATTTTTGTAACCGTAGACACCTGCAAGTTTTTCCGAACTCAAACAAATCTTTTACACCTCACATTCTGATATAGCTATATAATCGTCGCTGAAGTGCCAATACCTCTAGTTTAAACTAACATTTTTTATGAAATTAACTTAAAGATCGATATCTCTTAATTGACGGTTTTACAATATTACGTGATAGTAATTAAATAGCAATTTAGAACATTAGAACAATTTTTATAATAACCTCATCGACGATATACTTATTATGGTTTACAACGTGCCGTATAATACGGTTGCATTATTTGGAGCTTGATTTATACAGACAAATGAATACATAAATATCTTTTGTAATATTATTTTAGAATTTAGGCCTCAAAAGCCTCTTAACACCCATGGAGTCTTTGGAAATATAAAAAATGTTACTTTTCTATTTTAGGCCGAAGATTTATATAAATTGAAGACGTAAGGGGATGAAATATTAACTAAAAATTTGAACATTTTCGTTTTTTTTCATATGACTAAGAAAATAAAAAGAAGGAAAAAAAGACAATAAAGCAAGATACAAGGTTAAATTATTAAAGAAAAACCGGCCAAGTGCGTGTCGGGCCACGGGCAATATAGGGTTCCGTAATACCGCTAGTTTTTTTTTTATGTTTGTGTGGTCAATGAATGTACATTTATAACGTGTTTTACACTACTAACAACATCATCTCAGTTACTTTCAAAGGAATTTGAACGAAAAGTTCCTTTATACTTCGCCGAATACATTTTTTTTAGTTGATCGACTATTACTTAATAACTTATGAAGTCTTCTTAGCCGTGATAGTTTTTCTTTTAAATTCAGCATATTTCCTAGTCCCGTGATTTTTTTCACATTTCCAGAAGCAACCGTTTAGCTGGTGGAAGGGGGGACACTGGACTCTAACGATTTTTTCCACTTTAAATCTTAATATTTCACAAACGGATCCCTAAATCGGAAAATGATCTATGAACACTCATAATAGTTTTAAAAAACCTACCCTACGACACCATACACGATGGGGTGGACGCGAAAAAAAATTTTCATCCCCGCTTGATGTGTATGGAAGGTACCAACAAAAAAAATATTTTTTTATCATTTAATGTACCATTTTGTTGCCATTATTAATATGTACATTCATGCCAAATTACAGCTTTGTAGGTCTTATAGTCTCTGAGCAAAATCGCGGACAGACAGACAGACGGACGGACGGACAGACCGAAACTATAAGGGTTCCTTGTTGACTACGGAACCCTAAAAATGAGTAATTTCCCTCATTAAAATTTAGTACTTAATCTAATTCATCCACATATAAATAAATACAGACACGTAGGTATGTCCACTACCTTAACAAATGTACTAATATAATAAAAGTGTACCTGTCCTTTTACCTCTCACGCCCAAAACCGCTGAACCGATTTTACTGACCGATATTTGACAATCCCAGGAATGGACAAAGGATATTTTTTGTCCCGGGGTTTTGAGTTTTGACGCCACGAAGATGCAATCGTTATGCACTAGTATGAAATATTATAATATGTTACTTTCGTTTTTAGGCCAAAATGTATTTTTTTATTTATTTTTTATTTAGCGTTAACAATCCTGTTTTCGACGACAGTAACATTTCGTATAATTAAATGATAAAGAGTTGTATTAGATGCTAAAAGGCTATCCTCGTTCTTTGAAAGAATATCTTTACATTAACTTTTGTTTATTCGTGTCGTTACTTTTAATTCAAATAAGGGGTAAGATTTTGGGTATTCATTTACAAGAGCCTTTAGTTTTTGCATCAGTTTTATGTTTTTTGAGTCGAAAGAAATATTTGTACAGTCATATTATTATCTTGTTGTAGAATTTACAACAAGATAATATTACAATATCTTTTTCAGTAGTGAATAAAGTCAAATTCTGAAAAAAGGTACCATAAAACATAAACCATTCAATGAAAAATGCACCTAGCATATCGTGAATTTGGTGTCTAAACACACCATGCTGAAGTTCCGCGGCGGAATTCCGGCATGATTACGTCAGCAATATCAAACGCGACGTAATTTCGGCATGGTGTGTCATCGGTAATTTAAAATGCATTGCAGGCGGAAATTAGTTGATTGTCAAACTTGTATACAGTACCCGGCGGTAAATATTGCACATCGATCTTTGGAAAGTGACAGTCGGCTAATTTCGGTTTTGTAGAGCGTTATCTCTTACGCACGAAATACAAAAAGTCCGGTATATATTAGGAGCTGTTAAAACAATTATGGTTTGCTTCTTTTGACAATTTTATTATTCTTTGTATAAAATACACCAAATTTTCTATAAGTTATGGCTTTAGGTTCGGGTAAAATAAAATAAAAAAGGGTGTTCAAATTATGTTTACGTATTTAAAATTCGTTTGGAAAATTACAGCTGCAGCAAATTTAGGGGTGTTAACAACTCTAGAAATATATTCTGAACTGGACGCGACTGCACTCTATTGAATTTGAACAACGACTGACATAATGTCAAATAGGTGTGTGCTACAAAGATAACGCTCTATGAAACCGAAATTAGCCGAATGTCTCTTTCCAAAGGTCGATGTGCAATATTTATTGCCGGGTACTGTACATACTTGTCGTTTATATGACATGAACTGGAGTCATATTAATTAAGCATTAAAATGTATGGGAGTTATTGTTCTATACTGTATTATACAACATGACTGGTGAGACATGTTCAATACTTAAGGCCGTCCCCCGAGCAAACGACCTTGGCCATACATTTGCCGCGTTGCCGAGATCGCGCTAAAACCCTATTATTTTTACTTATCTTAGTTCAAAATTGTCCTAAAAAAAATTTTAAACGGCGAATATGTAGTTTATGATATTGTCGATCTATTGGCGTGAGTTTCAAATAAAAGTAATTTGTAAATCCTAAGGAGATGCTGAATGTATGCTTGAATTTTAACAAATTGGTATTACTTTGGAAGCTGATATCATGAGTATAAGAAACAAAAATAGAAAATTTAAAACGACAAAAGGAATGTTGATATACTGAAGATTATTGCTGTATTTTTATTATAACTTTGTAGCTTTCAGATTTTGAGTTTATAAGGTTTTAAATACAGTCAATTACGGAATCTCCGGACGGAATGCCCTTAAGGAGAGTGCCATGTACTCGATTCTTATTATGTAATAAAGTTAGGTAGGTACTTAATTTTTGTCCGAATTGGCGGCGTGCGCCATTGAAACAACGCGCCCCTACCCTTCCCGCGCGCGGTGTCCATGCGTTGGGTAAATAATTATTTAACTTTAAACTACATTTACTCAGTGATCAATAGATATAAAAAAAAATTCATCTAATATAATAGCCAAATATAACTTCCTCGAGTATTGATCTTGTCTTACCAGTTCTCACCAGTTTCGATGATTAAAAAACTTTTAAAACGTTAGGTATATACCTACCTAGCGAAAAATCATCCGTCGAGTGAGCACATTGCTCATTTACGATAAAGAATTCTAGATGATCAAAGCAAATATAATAAAACCTTCACCTGTAGATTTGGCTTGAGTATTTTATTGTTGTTTTTCTCTGACGTACCATTTTGAATATGTCGCATTTGTAAATGTTATTCTCAGAAACTTTACTAACGGTGCGGTAAGCACAGAAAAAAATGTCGAAATTATTTAACGTATCTCTTAGGCCCGTTTAACGTATTTTTGGTCAGTGCTCAAGATGCATCTCGGTCTCAATCATAAAGTTAATATACCTAGCGGAATAGAGAAACAAAGGCCTGAGCAAGCGAGATGCCACTATCAGTAACACCGCGTGGTAAAAAGAGACGTGTGATACATGACAGCAGCACTCTTTTCTTGACGTCCAGTCGGCACGTGCCGCACGTTGTCAATATAATCTCATAGAATTCATGTTCAATCATGCTTGTGTAAGTGTATACGTACACATATTTTTCACACAGATGAAAACCAATTTTGGTTACGTTTGACAGCTCGAGATTGTTGCTCTATTCCGATAGGTATATTAACTTTATGGTCTCAATACACGGTTCAGGCTCTGTGATTGGTTGGCTGTCAAAATTTGGACCAATCATAGAGCCGAATCGCGTCTTGAGACCGAGATGCATCTTGAGTACTGACTATTTATACCGGCTTTAGCAAGTCGTAGCTGACATAATATTATTATAAGACCACCATGCGATATGGTTACAAAATATAATATTATAGTATGGCTAACAAACTTAAGTGTCTTGTAAAAAAAATGTTTAAGCACACCCTTAAAACGAAGTACAAATCATGTCTAAGGGTCAGCTCAGACAGCGACGTGGCGTGTAGACATGCAAGTGCGGTAGCACTTTCGACGAAATGCATGTTGCATAGTCGCATGTCGCATGTCGCATAGGAGTTATCCTAACAGTACCTATGTTCTTATTTTATAGGAGACGGAAAAGACGATTATCTTTTTAGGTTTTATTTACAGCATTTTCCTACAATTTCTTATGAAATTATTACAAACGTACCTGCTTAAATATTATCTTATACTAGTGACCCGCCCCGGCGTCGCACGGGCATAAAATATATAGCCACTGAAAAAAAATATATAAGTATAATAATATCTTCAATAAATGGGCTATCTAAAACTGAAAGAATTTTTAAATCAGACCTGTAGTTCTTGAGATTCGCGTATTCAAGTAAGCCCTTTCAAATAATTTTTCCCGTTTTTTCCACATATTCCTCTATTTCTTCGCTCCTATTAGTCTTAGCGTGATAAAATATAGCATATAACCTTCCTCGATATACGGGCTATCTAACACTGAAATAATCATCAAAATCCGTTGCGTAGTTTTAAAGATTAAAGGGAACAAAGGGACATGAGGAAAAAAAAGCGACTTTGTTTTATAATAAGTATAGATATAAAATTCTCGTGTCACAATGTTAGTCCACGAATTCCTCCGAAACGGCTTTACTGATTTTTACCAAATTTTATATGCATATTCAGCAGGTCTGAGAATCGGCTACTGGGTACTTTAAATATTGATAAGTGCATTTGTTGAATAAATAATATTAGTTAATTATTACAAGCTGAGACTGACGGCGACCATTGTTTGTGCGACGAGATAGCGATCGACATTGCCATGGCGACATACTTATTTAGTCACTTCAATAAAATAATAATATGGGCGAAATACTTTCTATTATGGCAAAGCCGGGACAGCTACTTACTTTATAAATTGCGATTTAAATAACATCAGAGGGGTTAGTGCGAGTTTTATTCGATCATACGCATCGAGCGCGTAAACGCGAATTTATATGGGAACAAAGCAATATCCACGTTAGCCAGTAGATGGCGCTGCTTTGATCCCATATAAATTCGCGTTTACGCGCTCGATGCGTATGATCGAATAAAACTCGCACTAAGCACACTGGTATTCTTGTAAAACCATCAATTAAGAGATATTGATCTTGGAGATGATTTCTTAAAGTTGGGAATTATTGACACTTCAACGACAATTTTTTCTTTTTAACCGACTCCCAAAAAACGAGAAGGTTATATGTTCGGCTGAGGATATTTTTTTTGTATGTTCAACGATTACTCCGCCGTTTGTGAACCGATTTTCAAAATTTTTGTTTTGTTGTATTAGGTTTCACTCCAATTTGGTACCATGTTCACAAAAGTGGTGACTTGATGATGGGATCTATGAGTAAAGAAACATATGGTGATTTTGATTTTATGCGAAGTGTACTCAGAACATGCTACCAAAAAGTCAAATATTGGGTCAAGGTCTACCTTGACCCAAGATTTGACTTTTTGGTAGCATATTCTTCTATAAAAGTAGGCTCTCCTACGCTACATCTTATGCAAGTTTATACAATTTTTTATCTGATAGATCCTTCGATCGTGGAAAAACGAGACACAATAATCTTTCTATTGTTATCGCAATCGCCGGTGACCGCTTGGGGCTTGAAGCATTAAAATTGTTAAAATATTACTTTGCACAATATGTTCACTTCACTGATAAATAATAATAATATAATATAATATCTATAGACGCTTCACACCACGTCAGTCTGGCACCGTGGTAAGTACCTGAAGGACTTGTGTTACAGGTGCCAGACAACGGAAATATATTTAATATTTTTATACTATACATATTTAAGATTGTTATTATATGATACACATATTTAATACACATCCATGACCCAGGAACTTTATAAACTTTTTGTTCCGTCGGCGGGACTCGAACCCGCAACCTCCAGCTTGAGCTACCAACGCGCTCGCCACTGCGCCACGGAGGTCGTCCACTCTGATAATAAGTATATTATTTTGTGAGTGTGAATTGTGACTCATAACAAATTGTATTATGATACGTAAAATATACACGAAGGTTTACCTACTAGTGTAACTAAAATGTAACTAAAAAGAGTGAAATTATTATTATTTTTAACAAAAAAATAAAACCGACTTCCAAGGTAAAAACAATAATAACATTAATATGAACTAAAAAGTAATAAAAAAAATTTACTATCTTATAGTGCCTTTTTCCGAATTCGGCTAAACCTCAACTATTTCTGTACTCAATCTTCATAATTTTGAAGTCGGTGCCAGTTCCAAAAGTTTCAAATATTTTGTCAGAGGACTGAAGATTCAGCTATCTGGTACCGACTTCAAAATAATGAAGATTGAGTACAGAAATAGTTGAGGTTTAGCCGAATTCGGAAAAAGGCACTATTATATAGTAAAAATTATTTAATACTTTTTAGTTCATATTAATGTTATAATTGTTTTTACCTTGGAAGTCGGTTTTAATTTTTTGTTGAAAATAATAATAATAAATTGACAAACTTCAATTATGAGAGACGTCATGCAAGTTGCATTACCTAGACCCTTAAATATCCAATGTCTAGACTCTAGTCCATATTTGTGCGACATCTCTAATCTCGTACGTCGATGTTAATCGATTATGCTGATTTGGTTAGACCCTTGATTTGCTATTTTGTATTCGTAGGCGCGTGTTTTTTCATTAAATATTTTTTTCAAAATATTTGCTTTGAATATAAATCAGTTAGGTATCATTGGACAAATATTGGTGAGTAAATTCAATGAAATAGATAATTTACAAAGGAGATGAGGAATTGTTGATAACATACATTCATGGAAATCGTTTGATAAATAATGTTAATATTAATTATATTTATTAGTAAACTACAATTTGCCAATTATTATTAACAAAAGCAGTGACTGTATTTCAGAAGTACTTCGATTTGTCTTATTACTTGTGTATATAAAAACTAAAAAACCAGTTTACATTATTCTAATACAGTTATCCAATCCAGCGCTGGATTGCAACTGGAATAATGTAAATGGGTCAGTACCCATTTACATTATTCCAGTTGCAATCCAGCTCTGGATTAGTTTATTCCAGTTCATTTCAGTAAATGAACTGCAATAAAAATTTAGTAAAATAATCCAGCCAAGAAAAAACCAACATAATCTCTATTAAACACTTTTACATCATTAAACAAATACCAAAACGTCTCATAATTACATCATTAAAATCTTGTTTGCAAAGTCTTTGTGCTTCAACTTTGGAAATAAATACTGTTATAATTGAAAGACTTTGGATCTCTCCTCTTTGAAAGCTTTGTTATTTTAATCTGTTGAATCAACTTTGAGAAGAAATGACATTATTATAGAAAAAAGTATACCTACACAAAATGAGGCTGAAGACTTAATTTTGCTTCTCATTTTTGCCGTCGGTTTTCTTGGAGGTGGTAGTATCGGGTCGGTTTTTATTGTAATAATTATTAAGAGTTTCCTTAGTAACATTTTAAAATAATAAATGTGAGAACGGGCCGCGCCACACCGGAATGGCAGCGGTGCGGCGGGCACTATCAGTATTTTAAACTTTATCTGCATTACTAGCTGTTGCCCGCGACTTCGTCCGCGTGGACTTCAGTTTATAGCGCGCGATATCAACAAAATTGGTGTCAAAAGCTTTTATAAAACAATCCTGGTACCCCTTAAATTAAAACATCCAAAAATAGCTGTGCAGTGTGCACATAACTTATTTCATTTTTTAAAATTAAACTTTATTTATGCCAAATTTTAATTTTTAAAGTATATATACTATTAAGCCCCCCCAATTACACAACTTTATGCATAAACTATTTGATAGCTCATAGGTTTAAGGTTGCGTCACTGCTTAAATAAAGTACTGAGTAATAATTTAATAACGTAAAAGAGTACATAATAACAATCGAAAAAATCGGAAATTTAGTATAAGATACCACCTCTTATAGAAAGACGTTTGTGTAAGCAATAGCGCGATAGTAAGAGCCGCACAGCGCCGTCTATTATGAATTTTTGGAACTAACTTAATTTGAACAAATTTGCGCATTTTTACCATCTTACAACTCTTTTGTCTAGTTAAAAAGTAGCCTATGTCCTTTCTCAGACTTTAGACTATCTGTGTACAAAATTTAATTACAATCGGTTCAGTAGTGTTGGCGTGAAAGCGAGACAGACAGAGATACTTTCGCATTCATAATATTAGTATAGATTGTAATACTTAGTATCGCTTGAGAAACCGCAGCCGCCGGCGGCCACGAGAGGCCGCTAGACTTTTCAAGCGATACTATGCATTACGATAATGAAGATAAAGTTTAAAAACATATAATATGACACTGAAAGCGCGGCCCTAAATCTGATTATGCTATTTTGTTCATAGCTTTTAGAAAATAATAGTATGAGTTATCTCAAAAATTATAATTAAGTAAATAAAAGGAAAATCATATAAATAGATAGATTATAAAAATAAGAAACGGTACGTTAGTAAATATTGGATTAAAAAACACAAACAAATAAAATAAACTGAGTATCTAAATTAAGTTATAGTCATAATACAAATAAATAAATTACAAAAATAAGAAACGTTACGTTAGTAAATATTGGGTTAAGAAACACAAACAAATAAAATAAACTATCTAAATTAAGTTATAGTTAGGAAGCCTAAATCTAAATCTATATCTCTAATCTATATATCTAAATTAAGTTATAGTTTTTTTTATTACTATCAAGCAAATTTTTGTGAGTAGCTTCAATTTGATAAGACGAACAATATTTTTATCTGCGAAAAATCTTGAAAGTGGTAGCTAACAGAGGACCAAGTTTAGTTGATTACAGAACCCTAAAACGGAACCCTAACCAGCAGATTTTTTAGTATTTTATATTTGTAGGTTATTAAGTTACAAAATTTAAAACTAACATCGTCCTACAAACAGAACCGTCCATATTTTAGGACCATTAAATTAAAGTATGAAATCCTTTCTATCTCTGTTAGTTACCAGTTACCACTTTCAAGATTTTTCGCAGATAAAAATGTTGTTCGTCAAAATGAAGCTACTCACAAAAAATTTGCTTGATAGTAATCAACAAATAATTTGTTCTAGGGATCCCTGACTATAATTAGGACAGCATTCAAAATAGATATGAACTTCATATCATATCTAATCCAGTAATCACATTTGAAAGCTTGCAAGTTCTTCGGAGACCTAACATTGCCAAATCTTTAATAGCCTAAGAGCCAGCGACAGCCAACATTCGTTATTTTGCAATTTAGAATAAAAGTACAAAAAGGATTTTCCGTTTGATTCTAAACTAGATGCCTAAATATAAGAATTTGTGGTGGTCTGGCAGTGAGAAGTAACTGTCAATTAAAAAAACCCCCGCTAAAAAACTTTAAAAAGTAATGAAATAATATTTACTGACTTTGAGTTTATTCCTAAGAGTAGTAATATTTTAGTCCATATGTCACGGTGCCGCGGTGTGTCGGGGGACCGCCAAGTAAACTACGACAACAGCGACTTTTGCGTTTGTATCGCCAAGTCGCTGATTGTCTCGATTCAGTTCGCTGTGACCTGACCCTTAAACTATACCTAACGTTATGTGAAATCTAATATATTATTGTACTTTAGCGGTCCCCCTACACACCTTGACAACAGTTATGGACTAAAATATTACTACTCTTAGGAATAAACTCAAAGTCAGTAAATATTATTTCATTACTTTTTTAAGTTTTTTGGCGGGGGTTTTTTTAAATTTCTTAGTTTAATTTTATTTCATGCTTTTTAATCTTTTGTTGGAAGTGCACAATATTATTATGCAAAGAATGCCGTCTATGAATGTTCTCTTGGATGAGCCCGTCAATATGAGCCCAAACATGAAACCTCCAATTTGGGTTAATACGGAGCTCGGCTCCAGAATCCAGGTGATGCTATAGCAGTAGCATGCAAATATTTACTGTTTATCTACGTCTTACTGATTGTCACAATTAAAATGAGCCCAAACACGAAACCTCTGCTCTATATTGGTGAGGAGCCGGGCATCCTATTGATTACCAGGTGATGCTGCAGCATCAGGTAAATATTCTATGAATGTGTATGTTATTCATAAATCATAAATAGCGCGAACCAGAATATAAAATATAAAACTCATCAAACAACTGCAAGTTGCTAACGGCCTTTCACGAACCAGATAAACCGTGATATTTCAGCAATGAGCAGGCTGATGATGATGAACTATAGCTAAGAACACTCTCAATCATGTCAGCTTTCAAACAAAAAAAAAACTAGATCAAAATCGGTCCACCCGTTTGGATGCTACGATGCCACGGACAGATACACACACAGACAGACGAACAGACAGACAGACAGACACGTCAAACTTATAACACCCCTCTTGTTTGTCGGGGGTTAAAAATTACCGGCAGTGGGAGACGTGATTCCTGTAGTTTTCCCGAATAAAATAAGAATAAAAAATGACATTTATACTTTATCGATGGTTAGGTAGACCTTCAGAACGGATACCTCCTAAAGTAAACGCGACCGAAACTCTGTTGCTTATTGTTCTTACCTCTACAGGCTGTAATAAAAGTAACTGATAATACTTTAGGGTGTGTATGCGTCCTTTATATGGAGCTCGCTGTGAGATCAAAGTTTTTTTTGTGATTTGTATGGGCAAGCGTCATGGCTTTGACCATATAAAAGTAAAAAAGGAAATAAGTTGCTCTTTCAGCGCTGCTACTTTCACAGTGAAATCTATACAAGAGATTTATACATACCATAATGGTAATATAAAATAACTTTCAGCTTTAATAAAACTACGAAAGCCTAACTGTCGCTGGCTCTTTTCTGTTATGTCAATGATCTGAAGGTCTTCGTCTCTGAGATGTCTGAGTCAAGTCTAGCTTTATATGGATTAATTATTCTAATAATGTCTTACTATATTATGTCTAGCTATATGACGCTCTCAACTCCATTGCGTAAAAGGGTCAATTCAGACTGCAACGCGACGAGGCGAGACGAGGCGCGTCGCGGCATAAAGTATGGATTTGACAGATTTCAATTGCGTGAGACGTCTTGCGAATCTGTCAAATCCATATTTTAGAAATGCATTTACGCGTCGCGTTGCGTTCTGAATCAACCCATAAGTCGTTAATCGCGCAGGAACCGTACACGGTACAAAAAGTATCGCATGTGTGTCTAAATCTGAATATTATATGACGCCCGCAACTCCGTTGCGCCAAAATTATCTTATCTCGCGAGAACCGTACATTTTTCTAGGACAAAACTGTCCAATGTCCTCTCGTGGGACTCAAGTATCTCCATCCCAAGTTTTTGGGGGGCCAATTACACAACTTCATCCATAAACTATTTGATAGCTCATAGGTTTAAGGTTGCGTCACTGCTTAAATAAAGTACTGAGTAATAATTTAATAACGTTAAAGAGTACATAATAACAATTAAAAAAATCGGTAATTTAGTATACGATGATACCACCTCTTATAGAAAGACGTTTGTGTAAGCAATAGCGCGATAGTAAGAGCCGCACAGCGCCGTCTATTATGAATTTTTGGAACTAACTTAATTTGAACAAATTTGCGCATTTTCACCCTCTTACAACCCTTTTGTCTAGTTAAAAAGTAGCCTATGTCCTTTCTCAGACTTTAGACTATCTGTGTACAAAATTTAATTACAATCGGTTCAGTAGTGTTGGCGTGAAAGCGAGACAGACAGACAGACAGACAGAAATACTTTCGCATTCATAATATTAGTATAGATTGTAATATACTTAGTATCGCTTGAGAAACCGCAGCCGCCGGCGGCCACGAGAGGCCACTAGACTTTTCAAGCGATACTATGCATTACGATAATGAAGATAAAGTTTAAAAACATATAATATGTTTTAGTAAAAGTCGTGACGGTTCGCAACAGACTAATTTATTTTCCAAAAATGGAGGAACAGAGATACATAGACAATATAAATTGTAATCACTATGGAATGTACACAGATAACAAATCAATAATAATGAGTTATGACACATAGTTGCACATTATGTAAAATAGATGGCGCTAGCAGTATCAGTTGAACATTAATACAATATATTATTTTGATACACTATAATAACACCCCTACTTATCAAAATAAGGTAAACATTATCAAAATGAACATACTACTACCATTACATAGGCACTAACCCAAGCCTTTGCATAAATTTATAATGCTTAACAGAATACAGACCTACGAGGCGCGGCGCGGCATAAAGTATGGATTTGACAGATTTCAATAGCGTGAGACGTCTTGCGAATCTGTCAAATCCATATTTTAGAAATGCATTAACGCGTCGCGTTGCGGTCTGAATCAACCCATAAGTCGTTAATCGCGCAGGAACCGTACACGGTACAAAAAGTATCGCATGTGTGTCTAAATCTGAATATTATATGACGCCCGCAACTCCGTTGCGCCAAAATTATCTTATCTCGCAAGAACCGTACATTTTTCTAGGACAAAACTGTCCAATGTCCTCTCGTGGGACTCAAGTATCTCCATCCCAAGTTTCAGCAAAATCGATCCAGCTATCTGGGCTTGAAGAGGTAACAGACAGATAGACACACTTTCTCATTTATTAGTATGGATTGTCATTTTCATATTATATCTAATGTAAACGAGATAATCTTGTATACTCGTATCACAATATTGCATTAAATAATGTTTATTCACAATATAAACATCAGCTGATTTTATGACTGGACACCCCTTTAAAGTCATTTCTAAATTTGTATGGATTTGATAGATTTGTAAGACGTTTCACGCAATTGAAATCTGTCAAAACTGAGGTCAAATCAGTACTAATTTAGGGCTGTCTTCACACTAGCATTTGTCCAGCGTAGGCGTTCGATGAACGTAATATGCGCAGCATAGCGCTTCTCTACTGGAACAATCAGTATGCTGCGTTAGCGCCGCGTTACTGTGGTGTCATGTAATGTACCCGTGTGCACGCGTTGATTCTTTCATTCGTAGACAAGCGCCCGAAGTAATACGACGTGAAATGAGTTCAACAACAGGAAGCACTTTTGACATCGACCTGATGACCTGACCTGATGATGACACCGCAGTAACGCGGCGTATACGTCGCGCACACGCGGCGCTAACGCAGCGTACTAATTGTTCCAGTAGAGAAGCGGCGACAACGCGAGCACCCGGCACCCGCTGCGTTGACGCGGCGTCTGCAGTCTGCACTGCGCATACGTTCATCGAACGCCTACGCTGGACAAACGCTAGTGTGAAGGCAGCCTAGAAAATATGCATCTACGCGTCGCGTTGCGGTCTGAATTGACCCTTACGTAAATAAAATACAATGACTTTTATCGCGACAAAACGAGATGATAATATCACAGCTCGCAATTTATTTTCGTCAGTTTGTGAATCTTTATTTTAATGGACACTTTTCCATTCAGGTGTTGTATTTACACTTTTTAAAGAGCTGTTTTTATTTAAATTTCTCGTTTTAATTTTAAAATGAAATGTATAGTAAGTAGGTGACTCTTTTAGCGCTGCTACTTTCACATTGAACTCTGCATGAGGGACACATGGGTTGACTGCATTGACACCAAGTTAATTCAATGATTATATTTTTTATAACCACCGAAAACATTGCCCATCAGCATGTCTGTATGTACTCCGTGTACGTAAGCTTAATTATTTTAACCCCGGACGAAAAAAGAGGGGTGTTATTAGTTTGACGTGTCTGTCTGTGTGTGTGTCCGTGGCATCCAGGTCCACCCATTTGGATGCTCCAAACAAGTGGACCTAAATATTTTGATCTATACTGTACTCGGCCAAACATGGCGGTAGCAGTCATTTTCTATAATATTACTAGCTGTTGCCCGTGACTTCGTCCGCGGTAGCATAGTAGATCACATCCCAAGTATTATTTATTGTACAAAATATTCAATGTACAGAATTAATTTTCCTACGATTTTATTATATAATATGTATAGATTGTCCGCGCGGCTTCGCTTGCGTAATTTAGGAATTTCACGCAATTGTAAATTTTTCCGCAAAAAATAGCCTTTGTCCCTTCACATAGTCTATACTTCATGTTTGCCAAATAACATAAAAATTGCTCCAGTAGTTCTTAAGATAATAAGCAATTTCATATAATTTCCCCCGTTTTTTTCCACTTTTTCCTCTATTTCTTCGCTCCAATTGATTTGAGCATAGCCTTATAGCCTTTCGCGATAAATAGGAAATCTAACACTGAAATAACTTTTCAAATCAGACTGGCAGTTCCTGAGATTAGCCCTTTTATAAAATTTCCCCCGTCTTTTCCACATTTTCCTCCATTTCTTCACTCCTATTAGTCTTAGCGTGATAAAGTGTAGCCTATAGCCTTCCTCGATCAATGGGCTATCTAACACTGAAAGAATTTTTCAAATCGGACCAGTAGTTCCTGGGATTAGCGCGTTCAAATAAGCCCTTTCAAATAATTTCCCCCCGTTTTTTCCACATTTTCCTCGATTTCTTCGCTCCTATCACGATCCTTCATGTCGTCTACTTCTTATCTGTGCCAAATAACATTAAAATTGCTCCAGTAGTTCACGAGATAAACCCTTTCAAATAATTTCCCCCGTTTTTTCACATTCTCCTATTAGTCTTAGCGTGATAAAATATAGCCTATAGCCTTCCTCGATAAATGGGCTATCCAACAGTAAAATAATTTTTCAAATCGGACCAGTAGTTCCTGAGATTAGCGCGTTCAAACAAACAAACAAACAAACAAACTCTTCCCAATTATAATATTAGTATAGATAAACCGCGATTGACAATGAAGAGTCAAATGTTGTCAATCGCGGCTTCGTATAACAAGTGTAATGCTAAAATAACACGTTTTTACAGGGAGTCAATGACCGCTACCGCCATGTTTCGCCGAGTATAGTATAGTTTTTTGTTTGTTTGAAAGTTGACATTATCAGGAGTATTCTTAACTTTATTTTACCATCATCAGCCTGTTTTATTTTATCTAACACTAGTATGTTTTCTAAAATAACCGAAAACAGAGGCATGGAAACACTTTGCCTCTCTGTATGTAAATAGTATCGTGTGCTCGTACTTCGTAACATCCAAACGGGTGGACCCATTTTGATCTAGTTTATTTGTAGGGAGCAAACTCACTACTGGAAAATTTAGGGTTTATCTGGTTAGAGTTTTTAAATTTCTTAATGAATCTTAATTCTGTGACGGTTTGTTCCTCTGTAACTTTGTTAGGGTCAACTCACATTGCAACGTGATCACTCATTTAGAAATGCATCGGGCATTTCAAAATGAGCCATTCAAAACTGAGCTCTATTTACTACATAAGAACACATTAAGTTGAAAAACTTGTCGTCTAGTTGGGCTGCTGCTTGGATATTTGACAAAACTGTCGATTTAATAACTTATGTAATTTGTGGACGTCCCCTTATGTGATAAGTGGTGTTCTGTCAATGTGTGCGTTATTCTCTAAACACACAAAATTATTTTTAGACGTGGCAGGATTATTTATATAAAGAATCAATCTGAGAAACAATAACTCCGATTTTGTCTGTCACCGTGACAAAAATTTTATATTGACGTAATAGCGTGTAAAAAAAGTGTTATTTTTACAATGATTATTAATTAATATCATTATTAGTGCGTGACTTACGTTACTTATCGTCTTAGAAAATAAGTAATTATGATTTATTTTTAAAACAGGAAAATTAATGAAAACAAACTGTTACATAAAGGTCAGTTCACATTGCAACGTGACGAAGACGAGGCGATGCGATGCGATGAGTAATTACATGAGTCATTCAAAACTGAATTTTATTTACAAATAATAAGATATACAATGATTCGACTGACTTACCGCCGCGGTGTTGGACTGCCTGTTCCAATTTTAAATGGCTCATAATTTAAATAATCGCATCGCACTGTCATGTAGCAAAAAAAACCGACCCTTAGGATCAGCTCAGACTACAATGTGACGCGTAGATGCCGTGAGATGCATTTCTAAAAATTATATGGATTTGATAGATTTCAATGTAACTTTCATGAGTCATGACGTCTTAGGGTTGATTCAGACTGCAACGCGACGATGCGAGGCGAGGCGCGGCGCGGCATAAAGTATGGATTTGACAGATTTCAATTGCGTGAGACGTCTTGCGAATCTGTCAAATCCATATACATTTGAGGTGTACGCAGATTTAGCCGCACCGCACGCACCGCAGTCGCCGCATTTCGAATTCTTCATATAAAGAATGTAAAAGCTGCGAGACTGCGGCGCGGGTAGGTATGCGAGCTTGCCTATAACTTCATATAAAGAATTCGAAATGCGGCGACTGCGGTGCGTGCGGTGCGGCCAAATCTGCGTTCACCTTTAGAAATGCATCTACGCGTCGCGTTGTGGTCTTAATCAACCCTCACGCGAAGCGCGTTTGAAGTCTGTCAATTCAATACTGAAATGCATCTCACGGCAGCTACGCGCCACGTTGCGGTCTGAATCAACCCTTACTTTCCAAAAACTAAAAGTTATCACTTATTAAACTTTGCTTTTTCCCGTAAAAAAAAGTAATCTCTTTCACTGACAGTTGCACCCGCGTATTGCGGTTTTGTGGTTAAAGTTTTATCTCATGATTTCTGCGCTTTTGGAATATGTTGCAGTGGATATTACAGTCGGATGAAGTTAGAATTCATGAAAAAAATATTTCGTACATTACAGGGTTTTTTGTTAGCGTCCACGACTTTTCAATCTTTTATTTTATTTTAGTCGTTTTCAATTTTATTTAATTTTAGACACTGAAGTTACACTGCTTGACATTACACAATATTCAACATCAGTAACAATAATTAACCTATGTGTATTGACATAGAATTAAGGTGTCTCTTCACAATGGACCATTCTGGCCCACTACAGGCCCATCGCCTTTGTGTAGACGGGGTAATGGTGTATGATGGCGGACGATTTCCAGCCGGGCTAGCACGGCCACCCCTAGAAATGCGAAAGTATGGACAAACTGTGGACATAAACTTAGGGTGCCGTTCCGATCTTTACCGCGGCTAATCGCGACCGACAAAAATTCTATTAATCCTTCAGGCCCCGCGCAAGCTCCGGTGATCTAGAACCTCCGATCGAAGGATTAAAATGCCACTTTATGACAGAATATAGTCTATGTCATAATGTAGAATATTATTTTAATTTTTAGGAATATAGTCTGTCATAAAGTGGCATTTTAATTGAATTTTTCGGAACGAAAAAAGATCGGAACGGCACCTTAAGTTTATCTCGACAGTTTGTCTTTTTTAATAATTGTAAGTACATATCAATCTACTAAATGACGCCTGAAAATCAGTTGCACCAAAATTCGTTTACCGCGCGAGAACCGTACATTTAATAAAAAGTATCCTATGTCCTTTCTCGGGACTCAATGTATCTCCATATTAAACAGGAAAATCGGTTTAGCGATTTGGGCATGAAGAGGTAACAGACACAATTTCACATATTTCATAATAATATTAGTATGGATTTAACAATGAAAATACGTAGAGCAACAGCTGAACTAAGTAAAATAATGAGTGATATAAAACAATGATCCGCCATTACCATAATCTTTCCATTACCAATCCCATGAATATGTATCGAACGAGGGCCCACTTAAAATTTGGGACTCCTGGGACCAATGTGGGACTCATGAATGAATAATGTTTAGGTAATATTCCATTTTGTCAAGAACGTGGAGGCACTTATTTGATAATAGGATTTTTGGTCACCAAATAAATTAAATTTTGATCACCCAATCCTTACTTATTAATAAAGATAAACTAAAAAAATTAAAAACTAACCAGTTGAAATCCTAATTTTCCAGAATTCCACCTGAGGATTATGAATTAATATTATGTTTTAAACTACGAATAATAAAAACTAAGGAAACGTAACTCCCATACTTCAATCGTTTTGAATTGGGTTATCAAATATCAAGGTTATTTTCGCACACTAAAATAATAATATGGCAATAGCTACGAAACACTACATTCAAATTGACAAAACAATACTTGTCACTTCTATAACTACAAAAAATTCTTGTATAACTGTCCCATACAAGAATCGTGATTTTTTTTGGCCACTTTTGCTCGTAATCAATAATGACCTAACAGCTAGGCACTTGAAATTTTCACAAAATCCTTAATTATGTTTGTGCTCTAATAATTAATAATAAAATTAAAATAAAGCAAATATTTAAGGGGGGCTCCCATACAAAACCACAACTTTTTTGACTACTTTCGCACTATACCGATACGGAACCCTTCGTGCTCGAGTCCGACTCGCACTTGGCCGATTATTTTAAGTCTGCCTTTTGACGAAAGAAAATATCGAAATAGGTCCACCAGATTGGATGCTATGATGACACGGACAGTGCATATCCATACATAGACAGATAGACGGACAAGACTAATAATACCCGTCTGTTTTCGTCAAAGTTAAAAAAACGGAAGGCTCTGTTTGTCTGTTACGTCTTCTTGCCTAAACCGCTGAACTGATTTTCGTGAAATTTGGTATGAAGATTCAGGAATCCATTAGCTTGTATGAATAACAGCTATGTATGTATTTAGCTATAATGTACGTTTCAATTATTTAGATACTTTTATCTTAATATAACTAGAACAATACATAAAAATAGTGATGATTTCAAGAAAGGTATTTCAACTTACGTCAACGGAAAAGGAAAAATTTAAACATTTCCTTTTAAGAAAAAGGAAGAATTTCCATCCAGAGACAAGAATAAAAGTCATTAATATCGAGTCGCGATCGGCAAAGCAAATAAAAGAAAATAAAAGTTGAATAATTGAGACTCAAAGCGCCGACGGAGAATTTATTTTAATACTGAGTTAATACCTTTCGACTTTTTCTTTGTACAACTTTTGCGGTAACAAAAAATATTGGAACGTCAACAGCTTGGTCAAAGTAACACATATTTATGTATAGTATAAAAGTAATAAATATATTTCCGTTGTCTAGTACCTGTAACGCAAGTCCTTTAGGTACTTAGCACAGGGCCAGACTGACGTGGTGTGAAGCGTCCATAGATATTATTATTATAATACCTAATAAAACATTACAGAATTGATGTTGATAGAATTCATACTACTAATATTATAAATGCGAAGCCCAAATCGCTGAACCGATTTTGCTGTTTAGTGTGGCGATAGTTGGAGTCTCCGAAAAAGACAAAAGATACATTTTGTCCCGGAAAAAAGTTTAGGTTACCGCACGATAAACGAATCGTGGCGCAACGGAGTTGTGGCTCAAGGTTTACAGTTCACTAAATGAGGCCCTGAGGCGGGATAATAAGTATCCTATGTCTTTTCCCGGGGCTCTTAGTATCTCTATACCCAGTAAAATTGGTGCAACAGACAGACAGACACATTTTCACAGTTATAATGTAGGTAAACCTAGTAATGTAGGTAAAGTACGGAAGTATGGATACGCGTTATAGGCGAGTCATTAAAGCCAAACCCCGAAAGAAATTAGTAACTTGATAAAATTTTAGGGGGTAGTTAAAGAAGGTAAAATAACTTACCGTGTGATTTTGCAGCGTTCTGGGGTGTACGGAAAGGGTTGAAAAGGGGTGAAAAAGGTTTTTTGTTAATAACATTGCGTAAAAAATTAGTAACACGCTGCAAATTTGGAATTAGGTTGTTCTTACCGTTTTGTAACGTGTATTGAATTTGCAGCGTTTTCTTTCGGGTTCTGGCTTTAATGACTGGCCTATTACGCTGCGGTCTAAGCTGGCCCTTACATCGCTGCTACTTTTATAGTGAACTCTGTATAAAAAGACGCATACCTCACAAACCCTAGTTTGTCATCACTAGTTATGTATATTAATAATCCAAGTAATATTTAATCATTACACACACAAAGAAAAACAAGTATTATAAAAAGTATATTTTCAGAAAGCAAAGTTTTATTTTCTTTGCACAAAACGGAAAAACTTTGGTTATTTCTATAATTCTCATTGTCAATTTACAGATAAAGAAATAGAAAGAAATAATAATGAATTGAATTAAAAAACTTTTTCTATTCATTGTTATTTAGTTGTGTGGACTTTTGGGATTAGTTTTTAAATCAAACTTTATTTTATGCGAGACATTATCTCGGGGCTTATAATAAGATCCGGCGGACGTTGTTTTGACAATATGGTTATAATAATAATACCTCCCACACCGGTTTCAGAGACGGTCGCGGTGGCCCGATTCATTGAAACCAGGCCAGTTACGCAGGAGTAATTTTATACTGCCCAAGTGTGTGCGCAGTGCACAAGAGCACTCACCTTTACTCCCATAACCCAGTGGTACGGAAGACAGATACGATTGGCAAGAGATCAGGTGACAGTCAGACAATCAGCATAGCTAGCACGGCGTTTCCCAGTCGATTCTTCGGAAGAAAGTAATGGCAGTTTCTTTCCCATGTCTACATATCTTTTTCCCGAGCATGGCGCCACCCATCGACTTGAGTTTGAATGGACAAAGACAAGAAACTCTTTCCATAGCAACCATTATAGCAACGGCCATGCAACGGCAATAATTATTATATTTTTTGACATTTACTTTCTTGATTTTTTTTAATATGGCACTTCGGCTATAAAACCATGGCCAGTGTTGAGTAAATGGCGGCAAATTCAAAAAATCGACTTGTAGCAACCTAATCTATAGTCGGAATTATAGTTTTGATCTATGAAATACGAATAATAAAAACTAAGTAACTTTAGTAGTTTGTAGATCAAAACTATAATTCCGGCTATAGACAGGGTTACTATACATCGATATTTTGAATTTGCCGCCATTTACTCGACACTGGCCATGGTTTTATAGCCGAAGTGCCATAATAAAAAACAAAAAGAATCAAGAAATTAAATGTCAAAAGCGGATAAAAATGGTCGTCATGCTTGACATTATAGATTTTCAAAAGCGGAAGAAATCAAGATACGAAAGAAACTTTTTCTCCAATGTTTTTCCGGTAAAACTGTCAAAATTTAGTTTCTTTCGTTTGTCTAATGACGGTGTGCTAGCCCAGCTGGTGATCAGCCTGTATTATTGTAACTTCTAACCAAACTTGGAAATAGCACGTTTCCAACGTGGGAATCGAACCCACGATATCCGAGTCAAGAGCCCCGGTCCAAGCCATTAGACTAGACTCAGTCTAGACTCTAGAGTCTAGAGTCTAGACCAGCTATCCCCAACACGCGGCCCGCGGGCCGTATTATGCGGCCCGCCGCGCCGGGACTTTATTTCTGACCCGCCGCCCGCGTGATATTAATAAACCATTTTGAAATTCACGCTCACCGGCAAAATATTGTCATCGTGAAAGTCGTGGCTTTTTTTCGCTTTTTAATCATAATTTTCAAAAACGTTATTTTTTAAACCGAAAAATTTTTGTTGCGGCCCGCGACACCAAGACCAAAACATGTTTGTGGCCCGCACGAACAAAAGGTTGGGGACTACTGGTCTAGACCATGAAAGCAGATGAAAGCGTGTATGAAGCCTTCAGGACTTGTCGAATGAATTTAATTTCAAAATCACGGCTCTATGCTACAGTATTGCGGCTAAACCTCGTATAAATCAGTCAATAGCTGAATAATGGTCAATCCAGCGAGTCGGTTCACACCTCGCCTAGTATACCCACAGGAAACAATGTTTGTAATTAACCGTGAAAATTAGGGATGGGGCGCTATCGATAGAAATCTGCTAAATTATCTGAATGCTAAATAACGCCCGCAACTCCATTGAGCCAAAATTCGTTTATAACGCGGGAATCATACTTTTTGCCAGGGTAAAAAGTATCCTATGTCCTTTCCCGGAACTCCAAGTAATGCGACGTGTAAATACATTTTTAAATTTGTATGGATTTGGAAGATTTGTAAGACGTCTCACGCAATTCAAATCTATCAATTCAGTACAAATTCAGAAATGCATCTACGCGTCGCGTTGCGGTCTGAATTGAACCTTATACGGATAGACCGATTTATATGTTTTTTTGTTTAAAAAACATGATCAAGAGTAGCATTCAAGCAATATTTCGTCTGATCAATTTGCGCACGGCTGGAAAATTTAGGCTTTATATCTACTCTATATCTTTTTTATAAAAATCCATCGACACGTCACATCACTTCAGCTCACAACTGCATATTCTGTTTGAAGCTGAAATGTTAGTTAATTAATTACGTTTCCAGCGGATAATGTAGCGAAGTATTTAATACCTTTACCTACCTAGTTGTACTTGTCTAGTTCATTGATTGCGTGCGAGTTAACCAAAACGTGTTTGAAGCTTAGTTGTCACTGGAAAAGTGGTGCCCCGTGCCGTTATTTAGCGATTCAATTACGATATTTAACAAATTCATTAAAAACAAAGGTATTAACAACGCAAAGAGCCATGATGGAACGAAGTACTGTAAAAATAAAACTTAAGCATAGCTACTCACAAAAAATTAGCTTGATAGTTATAAAAAAAATCTGTTCTAGGGATCCCGGACTATTAATTATGTTATAGGAGTATGCCATAGTAATTTGGTTCATTGTTTTTTCTTAATAAAACTTTTTTAAACATTATGAAAAGGTAACAGACAGACAGTCTTTAACCTTAATAATATAACTAGAACATATATTTGTAAACGTAGCTTTTTCCGACTAGGGATCTATTCTTGTTTGTTATCCAACTCGTGTCTCGATTTAAGTCGACACAAACAGCTTGGACAGGCCCAGCCTGCCTAGCATACGCCAACGAGATATCTCACTCTCGAGATAATTAAAAACTACTCGTCTCATAATGTCAAAACTTCGACATTATCTCGACAAAACTCTATAAAATGTGTTATTTCAATGATAGATTTACGCAAGAAAAAATGTTTTTCATGCTAGGGTCAATAGAGATGGAGATACAAACTATCAAACATCGATAAACATGTAGAGTGAGATATCTCGTTGGCGTATGCTAGGCAGGCTGAGCGACTTTCAGATTCGACATAATTGGACAAAATACCAACATCGATTCTTAAAATATGTCTATTCTTATATCCAAAAATTTTTTTCTATTTCCGCGTTTTATACAGGGTATAACAAAACAAAGTGACAATAATTTAGGGTGTGTATGTGTCTCTTGTATAGAGTTCGCTCACTTGGGAAAGTAGCAGCGCTGAAAGATTTTTTTTACAAGGGTAGGTACTCTACAATTTTCATTTTCCGATACAAAAGAAAAAAAAGTTACTCTTTCAGCGCTGCTTATTTCACAGCAAATTCTATACAGGAGACCCATGATACACATTACACATCCTAAAGCTTCACCTAGTTTTGTAACACGTCCCTATCGTTTTTTTTTTTCATCATAACATTATTGTGTATCTCTTCCGATCTATGGGTCAATTCAGACCGCAATGCGACGAGGCGAGGCGAGGCGCGGCATACAGTATGCAGGATTTGAACCGATTTCAATTGCGTGAGACGTCTTGCGATCAAATCCATATTTTAGAATTGCATCTATCTACGCGTCGCGTTGAGGTCTGGATCAACCCCAAGTCTAAGGTTCAAGAAGCGTCAGAAAGATGGACACACTTTGTTGAAAATTACTTTGGAATTTAAACAGGAAAGTACATCTAGGATAGTTTTTATCATCGAAAAATGTACCATGCTTTAGTCGAATAAAGTCACAGGCAATATAATATAGTAGGTAATTAATGATCCTACGCAAATAAACACTCGAAATAAATGTTAGAATGTTAATTAATCCCAAATTTAATACAGCTATTCTGAATAATAATCCATAAATATCTTCGGTGGAAATACGCTATATATACGTTTGGCTCTGTAAATAAACAGCGAGTGATGTCAATAACATCTTTCGAAATTCCGAGGGTTCCGTAAAGCTGGTTTCAGACTACGCTTTATTACATTAGTTTATAGCACATAGCACAAGAATATCACGCACCATACATAGCGTATAACATGCCAATAATATACAAGATGTTAGTGTAAACACCGTTATCCTTGAAACCATCAAAATATGAGCCCGTCAAAATGAACAACTTTTTCTATGAGAACAATGCTGGGAACTCAAAAACATCTGTCTTCATACCCATACAAATTTCCGAAAAATTCAAATAAAATGCGACTTTATGACATACTATTTAAGTATTATTTTGCTCTACGCCACTACAAAGCAGCGGCGGCATCAGTCGCTAGACAAAAATGTCGGGAGAAACTAGAAAATGAAACCTACAGCCTAAGGGTTGATTCAGACCGCAACATGACGCTTAGATGCATTTCTAAATTTGTATGAATTTGACAGACTTGCAAGACGTCTCACGCATTTGAAATCTGTCAAATCCATACAAATTTATGCCACGCTACGCCTCGCCTCGTCGCGTTGCGGTCTGAATTGACCCTTAATCATAAAGCGGTATTCTATTTGAATTTTTGTCGATCGCTGTCACTTGCGGCAAAGATCGGAAAGTACCTTATGATTTCGCTGTTTGTCCGTCAATCTGTCACCAGGCTGTATCTCAGAAACCTCGATAACGTCACTGTTAAAATTTTCACCAAACTTAGAACGAGGAAAATTTTGTGTTGAAAATTCTGACATGGGTTTAATTAAAATATTGTTGACACTTGATATTAATTAATTGTTTAATTAACATGTCTTACCATATAGTCACTAAAATAGAAATGACTAAACATGTTGTTTGACAATTTTCACACAATTTTTGGTGGATGGCACATGTTTATCAAGAATGGATCGAAATGTTCAACTCTCGATCGGGGATTCTTGGAAATGCTATTATATTCTATTGTTGTCGTGGTCACCGGTGTACTTATGGGGCTTGACGGGTTAAAACCCTTCTCTACGTATGCAAATTGTCATTATTAACCATTATTGACACCATGATTGTGTAGTTCTTTAATAAATGCGACAAGAAATAACCTCCTCCTTTCCGCAAATCGGTTAAAACTTAAAATGCACAGGTTTACGAGTACATTATAGTACCATAATATGCTGGGCGATCTCTAGGTGTTTTTGAAATGCAAATTGTTTAGAAATTCTTAAATCGGCAGAAACTTCTTAAGAGGCGTAGAAGCATTGATTGGAGTGGGTGATGAAAATCGACGAGGGGTGATGATAATGAAGGTGCCTCCACATCATTACTTACTCATTTCCCCTGTATCCCCATGTTAAATCCCATTACAGGATGTGATAGAATGTTTGCTCGCACCAACTTGTTTAAAGGTTTGAGAGTACTGAAAGCTATACGGGGCATTAATATAGTTGGTGCTTTTTCATTCAATTTAAGGGTTGACTCAGACTGCAACGCGACGCGTAGATGTATTTCTAAATTTATATGGATTTACCAGATTCACACGCAATTAAAATCTGTCAAATCTATACAAATTTATGCCGCGCTGCGCCTCGCCTCTCTTCGACGCGTTGGGGTCTGAATTGACCCAAAGACGTTTTAAAATCAGCTGCAAATATTTTGGGCACATGTTCTACAGGATGTAACAAAATAGTGATAATCATTTTAGGGTGTGTATTATAATACAGTTCACTGTAAAATTCACAGCGCTCAAAGAGTTATTTAAATATTATGACTTTTACATCCCGCGCCTACTGACATTTTGGGTACAACTGTATATTATGTAACTTCTTAAGTAGTTATACACGCTTCGGCTAATTAACCTATCAAGCCCCATAAGATCACCGGTGATCGCAACAACAATAGAATAACAATAGATTTCCAAAAATCCGCTAGGACTAATAATAAAAAACATACATAACGTAAAAAATCATGTTAATTATTAATGGTATTTTATAAACATTATAATTATTTATTTCAACTCAATGTTAATCCGCTTAAATAAAGATTCTTTTTTTGTGAGTACAATGTTTTTCCTCGATTATGACAACTGTTTTTCTGACTTAACATCTATTAAAATATATACAATATTATGGTAATATTGTATATATTTTAATAGACACAAAATAATATCTAAACCCTGCAAAGGTATATATATTCTATACTCTTAGGGTTGATTCAGACCGCAACGCGACGCGTACTATGCATATTGTCTTTCATGCAATCTGTCAAATCCATATACAATATTTAGAAATGCATCTACGCGTCGCATTGCGGTCTGAATCAACCCTTAGGGTTCAAACGATAATATTATTACTTATAGCTTGTAGTTTACCACCATCTTACACAATTTAGCTTAGAAAAACTCAGGTAAGAATTAACATATATTTGCGGGGACTTGTAAGTACTTCCTATTTGTGAAAATACTAGATGTTGCCCGCAATTTTGTTCACGTAGAAATTTGTTTATCGGGACTTTCAAGTCCCGGTACAGGATATTATATTTTACTTTATTTACCTCTCATATATTTACTTTTTTAACTTTTATATATATAAACTTGAAAGAGGGAACAGATTGTCTAGAAAATTAGTAAAAACTAGATAAGGCCCGCAACTCCGTTGCACCAAAACTCGTTTATCGCGCGGGAACCGTGCATTTTTCAGTGATAAAATATATCTTATGTGCTTTCCCGGGACTCTAAAGTATCTCCATACCCAGCAAAATCGGTTCAGTGGTTTGGGCGTGAAGAGGTAACAGACACACTTTCGCATTTAAAATATTAGTAAGGGCACAAGATTTCTCGTTCAACTTTATACCAAAGTTGGTAACGAGCGAAACATCTTAATTTCTAATCAACGAAAACATGATCTATTAAAATATCAGCGAAGTTGGAATTCTCCAAGTTTCAATGTTCTTACCATACACCTGCTTGGAAGTGCCGAAGTTACCGACGTTTTAGGCCTCATTAAAGTTAAGTAACTTGTTAGAACAGTTTTTTCGTAGAAATTGATTCATTATTTAAATAAGCCGAAGGAACCATTTTGATTAACCATACTAATTTTATACAGTTTAAATGCGAAAGTGTGTCAGTCTGTCTGTTACCTTTTCACGCCTAAACCGCTAAACCAATCTTGCTGGGTATGGAAATACTTTGAGTTCCGCGAGAGGACAAAGGATTGTCCTGAAATGTACGGAACTCCCGTGCGATAAACAAATTTCGGCGCAACGGAGATCTCCATGCCAAATTTAAACGAAATCGGAGCAGACAGACAGACACACTATTAGCACGGATTATTATACAATCCCTTTGCTCATACATATTACATTTCATACAAGTTACAATCGTTTTATATCGATCCCATTATTTCGTACGATCTCTTGATAGCTTCGATATGTCCACTTTAATTACCAAACCACGCGGTATAGTCCAGGGAATGACTGTAGTTTCTGAGTAGTTATTAAAGTAATCGTTAAAGCATACTAGTAAAAGTATATAAATGTGATTGTGCTGTCTATATAGTTTGTACACTTACAGTTAATTCAGAACGCAACGCGACGCGTAAATGCATTTCTAAAGTAGTGAATTGACAGATTTCAATTGCGTGAGACGTTTTGCAATTCTCTCAAATCCGTACAAATTTAGAAATGCATTTACGTGTCATGTTGCGGTCTGAATTGACCCTTAGACCGCCATGCCGATTTAATGAAGATAAATATAATGATGATCAAAATATCTATATTGTGCCCCGGGGAAGGACATAGGATTAGGTCTGAAAAATATACACTATATGACCTATTTTAATTAAATTAAATTAGATTTTTAATTTTAGTTTATTTCGTATGAATTATACTATTTTCAGATTAAAGTAATTTAAAATATTAAATTAAAAGTTTTCAAAGGTGATATTTGTAAAAGTCATTAATTTTCAATATTAGAATGCAGGCCGGTGCTTGATAGTTCAATTAAAACTTTTGATTCACCAAAGTTAATGAATTTTAAATTATTCATAATTAATTTCATAAAATACAGACGTAAACAGAATTTTTAAGAAACTGTAAATAGATTTTTCAACTACCATCACTTGAATACATTTTCGGTAGCGATTTTTAACACAAAATTTTTATCGTATTTCTACAAGCTGCATGGTTTGGAATATCAGAGAATAAAAATATCAAGTACTTAACAACATTTTTAAATGAAATCGTACTATATTCTAAATTCGTGTTGTTAATTGAATACGAAAATTTGGTATTTTATCTGGTACATTATAAATGAATAAACACATTTTCCCAAGTTATGTACAAAAGTAATTTATGTATTTTACGATTTGGAGTTGTACATGACAACTTCAATATTTCTCATTCAACTCCCGGACTATACACGAATGCAGCGTCACAGGCAGACGTCAATTCTGTCTAATTACGTAATTGAGTTCGCTCCGTCCGTTCGTCAGAACTCTGATTCAGAATTTCATGTTTGTCTTTCATAAGCTCGGTAAGTTTTAATGGATTTTCAAGATGGTAGTTAGCGGTTGAGTGGAGTGCTAAGTAAGCAATAGTTGAGTAGTCTACAACGCCTTCGTGGTCTAGTGGTCTAGAGCGCGGCTCTTGACTCGGTGGTCGTAGGTTCGATTGCCGCGTTGGAAACATGTTATATTTTCCAAGTTTGGTTAGGACAATGCAGGCTGATCACCTGATTGTCTGATAAGTAAGATGATCCATGCGTCGGATGGGCATGTAAAAAGTCGGTCCTGCGCGATCTCTCGCCAGTCGTGTCGGTCTTCCGTCCCGCTGGGTAATGAGAGTAAAGGAATAGAGAGTGCTCTTGTGTACTGCGCACACACTTGGGCACTATAAAATTACTCCTGCATAGCTGGCCTGGTTTCAGTGAAACCGGCCACCGTCACCGTAACCAGTGTGGGAGCTATTATTATTATTAGTTGAGTACTGACAAGCGTAGACCTGTATCCTTACTAATACATATTATAAAATATGTGAAAGTGTGTCTGTCTGTTATCTCTTCACGCCCAAACCGGAGAACCGACTGCTGAAATTAGATGTGGGGTTTGAGCCCCGTAAAAGGACACAGGATACAACTTTATATCCCAGAAAGATACAGGATACAACTTTAGATCCCTTGCAATGAATGAATTTAGGAGCAACGGAGTTGCGGGCATCATCTAATAATTATTAATAATTAATATAATATTCTTATTATATTTTAACAAATAACATGAATGCCTGAAATGGAAAGAGATAGCCACGATTGATAGAGATTGAAAAACCACGAAGTACTCTCACGGATAATAGATCTCTGAACACGTTCGATGTGGTCAAATGAACTCGAAACAGAATTCGCGAACGAAGCTCGTCACTATAATGAACGCCGGACCGAAATGTGGTAACTCGGGATTTTCATATTTCGCTCCTAGTGAAACGATCAATTGTTCACAAATACACCTCTGGAAGGCTCAATTGAAGCACATCATCTTGTAAAGTGAGAGTTTTGCACCTCCTGTTAAGGTGATGCCGCGTGGAACTGGTGGAACAGCAAAAAATGGAAATGGCGTAAGCGACGAAATAGTTTTTGTCGCGTAATTTATAAATCATAAATACATTTCATGCTATGGGCAAATTAAAGTGTATGCTTGAACCAATCTATGTACAAAATTTGGAAGCTTAAATCACTCTCCTCTGCTGGCAAAATAGGAATCCCTTTTATATGGAGGTATTTTTAATTGATTATTCTGTGTTATAAAAGTTGACCAATCGTGTTATGCTATGGGTAATTCAAAGACAAAGACATGATGAATACTGACAAAGAACTTTAATTTCTTAGCTTTAGTCATTGCTGAAAAAAATCGATATCGCTACAGCCAACATATCAAGGCGTCGCCTTAATGTCAATCGAGCATAACCGTATGTGAGTAATAAGCATGCATAAAGATACGCTGTAAGATAATTAGCAACGGACATGTGGTGTAAGTAAAATCTTCCTCATTACATTCACATCTTACCTTTATATTCGTGGTTTGTATCTACCATTGTAGAATGCATAAAACGTTAGACATAATGTTATTATATACTTCCCCTGAAAATGCTGGCATATTTCGATCTTATTACGATAGCAGGAAAGCTCAAAATACGATTTCAGCGTTTCGTTTCTGGGTCAGCAAGGGATTGGACTTTTGGACTCAACTTTGAAAAGAATCGGATATCAGCCCAATCCCAAGAAACGGAAATCGGAAAGAACGTCACAAAGGTAAAGGTTTCCTTTCGAACCGCAAAAAATCTGATAATCTCCCCTTATATTTTGGCACTTGCTTTAAGTTTTTACTGAAAATAATATACATTAGGATGTGTATGTGTCCCATATTATACAGTTCACTGTGATGAAACAAGATTTGTTTTTGAGAATTGTATGGGCAAGTGCCCAGAAGTGTCAGAAGTTTTCCCATACAAAAGTTAGACAAATGCTCTTTTATTTATTGTTTTTTTTTTATTTTATTACTATAGACTCCATTTAAATTTCCATACATTTGTCAATACGAAAATAACCATATTTTATTACCTTAAAAGGGCAATTTTTTTTAAACTCCAATAATGACATAAAAAATGTTGGAACTTAGAGGGCTTCCTCGACCCTCATTTGCCATCAAAAGAGCTGTCATCTTGTCAATTAATTAAGGATTAAGTACCTGAAAAAGCATATTTTTTACGACTTTTTAAGGCACTTCTGTCCTTATAAAAATATTATACTTACTAATAAAAATACAGTATGAACAAAGTGAATAACTACTTAAGATATTGGGAAAAGGTGGTAATGTGGCCCCTGCATATATATTGGCCCCCTTCAATATTTTAATGTTTTAACAACGCTATCTAATATAATTTTGGTGCAACGGGATGCTCGCGGCATGCTGCCAATTTAGTGCCGTACAAATCCAACACAGGCTGTTACGTTCGATTGTCATTTGATCGAGTTCAAACTTGCGACCGGCGAAACTTTTAAGTGTGTGTGATTTTGTTTCGATAGTTGTTAAAAAATAGAAAGATTTGGCTTTTGGGTTCGAACAACGGATACATCAAACTCTTCTCCTACGGAATTTAAAAGGTAAACATAATATTAGACATTTAATAATTATTTTTGGAACGTTTGTTTAATAATAAATTTAATATGTTAGGAATACTTGTAATTTAGCCCCCTCACATTGGTCGTAATGTGGCCCTGGGGGTCACATTACATGTAAGAGAGTTTCATGACGTGGAAGACATAAACACTATGGAGAAGGTTTTGGTAGGAATGCCGTTTGACGACAAAGAGATACTACAATATCCAGCAGTAGCTCTGAAAGTGACGAAGACGCCGTAAATACCGATTATGACGACTCGTATATAAATATGGTTCCTGAAAACGCGGATATGCCATGTATGTTCTGCGACACAATTTCTTCCAATGACACAGCTGGAAAGCCATGGGTACAGTGTCAAAGTTGTGACTTATGGGCTTATGTAACCTGTATAGGTTCTGAAGGTGGCTATTATATTTGTGATTTTTGCCGTTAAGTTTCACTTCTGCAATACATTTAATGTGACCCCCCGCCCAGGGGGCCACATTACCATCACTTGATCTCAAGATACCAAATGTGATTAGTCAAGAATAAATAATCCCACCAAAACATTAAATGTAAAAGGAGCCAAGCAAAATATTGCATAGCTATGCAATACTTCTGTCGTTAAAAGTTTTCAGATCACATTCAAGCCAAGCCTTCAACTTATTTTGTAATTGAAATCAACATTCAGTGAATGTATCAATAGTTATCTTTATTTTAAAATTATTGTAGTGGCTCGGCAATAAGCACATAATTATTAATCTAAACAAATATAAAACTGCATATTTGGAGAAGTTCATACACAGACGGCAAGCGTAAAGTGTTTTTTTAGTTTATCGTAACGACGCATCTGGTCGATGCAGGTACACATATAAATCCAATTAGTCGCTGAATATTTCTCTAGTGCTCATTGCCAAGCCACTATAATAATTTCAAAATAAAGAAAACTATTGATACATTCACTGAATGTTGATTTCAATTACAAAATAAGTTGAAGGCTTGGCTTGAATGTGATCTGAAAACTTTTAACGACAGAAATATTGCATAGCTATGCAATAAAAAATGAAATATGCATTTCTAGTATGAATTTGACAGACTTCAATTGCGTGAGACGTCATGGAAGTCTGTCTAAACTCTAAACTCCATACAAAATGACGCGCTGCGCCTCGACTCGCCTCGTTACGTTGTGGTCTGAATCAACCCTGGTGGGATTTCACCAGGCACACGCGAAACTTCGTTTTATAATACTTGGTTCTCATTGAACACGTTCACGCGGCGACGTAAATCTCGTTCTGTTTCAAATAGATTTCACAAACTTCTCTTGATCGCGATAAACTCTGAACTGGACCACAGCTGTTTTCACCAGGCACACGCGAAACTTCGTTTTATAATACTTGGTTCTCATTGAACACGTCCACGCGGCGACGTAAATCTCCTTCTGTTTCAAATAGATTTCACAAACTTCTCTTGATCGCGATAAACTCTGAACTGGACCACAGCTGTTTTACCTGCCGCACAGACGAAAATAAATTACTTAACTGCAATTAAAAAAAGATTTGATATAAGCTCCATTTTATTATATCAAAGTCTTCATTAAATTAAAGTTTAATCATTTAATCTACGAATAATAAAAACTAAGGAAACGTAACTCCCATACTTCAACTGTTTTGAATTTGGTTCCTTTTCGCACACTAAAATATTTAAATGATTTATGACAATAGCTATTAGCTACGAAAGGCCGTTGACAATAATAATTTGTCACTTCTATAAATACACAAAATTGTGTACCGAATACATGCATAAAGTATGCTGCATGTATTTGGGTCTCATTTTGTAGACTCGGGGTACAATTTTTTGACACAGTAATTCCCTTCCAGTTTTTATTATTCGTATTTTAATGTCTCGTTCTTATTCGTAGAGTTTAATCATCATATTTTAATGTCTCGTGCGACCGAGACTCCTAAAAAGAATCCTTATAACTTTCTTGTTTATCAAATAGTGAGGTTAGGTAATTAAAAATACGCGCAATTTTCGCGGTTTCCCGCGCTTAGCCCTCCCAGGCTAGTCGACCACCGAACGCCGCGCAGAGTGGACGTGTGTAACGCGCCAAGAATTCTAACGTGCGAAATTTATGTGATTCAGTGACAGTGCAGTGTTGTGCCGAGGATCTGAAGTGTTAAAAACACGTGAGTATTATTTTTCATGTTGATTTAATTTTTGACGTTAATTTTTGTTTTGTAAAAAAGTTTTGAACATTTCTGCATTCTTTGGCACTTCATTGTGATCACAATGAGCTAGCCTAGATAGAACCTAGATCTGGGTTAGTGCCTGATTGTTGAAATGCTCCAGAAATCATTGACATGATAGTAAAACTAAAATTAATTTCCTTTGGCACGAGCACCGTTTACTATTTGTCGTGTTGAAGCAATAATTTTGCTGCGACAGATAATCGAATAAATCCAAACTAATATTATAAATGCGAAAGTGTGTCTGTCTGTCTGTCCGTTACCTCTTCACGCCCGAACCGCTGAACCGATTTTGCTGAAAGACATGGAGATTGGAGATACTTTGAGTCCCATCTTCCAGGAAAGAACATAGGATACTTTTTGTTCCAGAAGAATGTACGGTGAAGCGAAGTTTCGGGCGCCATCTAGCTCATAATATTACTAACCCAATTCTGCAAATACCTATAGTAGTAGTAATGGTGAACCTATGAGATAGTAGATAATAATAGCTACCACACCGGTTTCGGTGAGGGTGGACGGGGTTCATTGAAACCAGGTCAGCTACGCAGGAGTCATTTATAGTGCCCAAGTGTGTGCGCAGTACATGGGAGCACTCTCTATTCCTTTACTCTCATAACCCAGTGGGACGGACGACACGGCTGGCGAGAGATCAGGCGCAGGACCGACTTTTTACATGCGATGGGCATGTAAAAAGTCGGTCCTGCGCATGGATCATCTCACTTGTCAGACAATCAGGTGATCAGCCTGCATTGTCCTAACCAAGCTTGGGAATAACATGTTTCCAAGCGGGAATCGAACCCACGACCTCCGAGTCAAGAGCCACGCTCTTAACCACTGGACCACGGAGGAATAAGGACACAGTGTTCGAAAAGCCCATAAGAAGGCTCAAATAAAATAAAATAAAATAAAAATATTTTTCGATACGATATCAATGCAGTTTCTTTCTTTGTTTGGTCCAATGCGTTTTTAACCACAACGAAATACTTAGCATTATCGTGAAAATTGGTTAACACACGTATTTTTACAAGAATACTATTTTGCAGTTTGATAGGAAAGTGACTACATCGAAGCTGCATTATAAAAGTAGAATCAAGGTACTTTTATGTTTCCCACAAACGCAAAATTTAATTCCACAGATACCGTACATTTTCCGCAATGAAGAGTTATAGCCTACAGGTTATAATTCGGCATAGAGCAGTGATTATAATTAGACTACTTGATGCCCTAAGGTCTAAGCAATCAATGCCTGTGGGCCCCAACATTAGTTTTTTTTCCCTAGAAACTATTTTGGGGTGGGTTTTGGTGACGTGAGAGTGAGACGTGATGCCCTAAGGAATAATTTTTTGTGCTTCTGGTGCCCCGTCAGACATAATGCCCTAGGGCCTAGGCTGATAGCTTTGTCCACATTGTGCCTTTTTTCTGTTCAACAAGGACATGCGATGCAAGTGAACGTGTGGCATGCCCGTGACGCACGTCAAAATCCACCCGCGTTGAAAGAAAAGTGTCATAGCGCGCGCTACGATTTCAACGCGCGCGTTACGGGCATGCCTCACGTTTGACGTTGACAGCGCTATAAGGCATGCCCTTGTGGCACAATGTTGACAAAGCTATTGCTTAATTTGGTTAAGGGTTTTTTTTTCGCTAAAGGCAGGTCAAGTAGCCCTGATGTCACTGCGACCCTTGAGGATATTCTATTGTGACTCCTTCGCATTAGAGTACCGTCCCCAACCCAATGTAAAGGGTTAGTCCGTCACTGCATAGAGTAGAACATAGGGAAACATTTAAACCTTAAACATAATAGTAGTTTCGGCCTTGAACTTAATTTAGCCTGTAACTCGATACAAACGTACCAAACCAAATAATATTACTGTTGATGGATCTACTAACACTTAATTCGCAATTAATCTTTTGAGCAATTATCAAAATTACTTATATTCGATGGTACGAATATGTCAAAGACAGTTTTTGAATTTAAGACATAGCATTGTCGATTTGACCTAAATAGAAAAAATACTAGGTAGAAGAAACCCCGCCCTAGACAAATCAACTTATTGGTCAAACCTATATCTATTGTGATGATAGTCTTGACTCTTGATGACACATCACACAACAGCAACCAATTGCTATCCCAAGACCTAAGTGGTTACTGGTTAATCATTTACGTTCAAAATATATTAGTAACAATAGGTACAGTTCTTGCTAGTTTGTAGTGAGACATCAGTTCAAGTGTCAAATCTAGGTATAGAATAATATGTTATATTGTTACTATATATACATAAAAATATATTTTTTTTGTCTTTCTAAAACTCAAGAACAGCTGAATTGATTTTGCTGATCTAATCTTAAAATTTGTGTCAATCAGGGTAAATAGCGATACGAAGTTCATCTGGTCATCTCGTAACAAATACTTATAAGAGTTTTTATTATCACTAGTTCCTAGTCTGATTTTAGTAAATCATTCATTCAGCGCTTTACTTCTAGTGAAGTAAAGCTCTGAATGTCCTTTCATTGTATGATGGTATGAGGTCATCTTAAATAATGTGTTCCAAATTAATTCAAGACGTGAGATGAAGAATGAGGTAAGTAACATGAAAAAACTTCCCGTTTTTTTGCTTAAATGAAGGCATTAGGGCCGGAAAAATTTTTTGAAATAGAAAAACTATGAAGTATGTGTAGCCAGATATATTAGCTAGGATATGAAGTAGGTAAGTTACAAGTTTTATTAAAATAATTAGGGAAAAATGAGGTATTGTCCGTATGTTACAAAATGTTACTTGTTCGATTCTTCCACTCACGTCTTCATTATTATGTTCTAGCATGCCAAGTTTTAGTCCTTGTGAAATAATCAAAACTATATCAAAATCTGTCCACCTGTTTTAATGCTGCAATGCCTGAAACACAGACAGACGGATAAACCGAAAGACAGACTTACTGAAACTACAGAATCTTATTGGTCGAAGTTTAAAAGGAAAACCTAGAATAACAACGTTATAATCTCTAGTATATAAGTTTATAAAAATATATTATTATTGTCTAATAAATAAAGAAAGTTATTCAAAGATTATATTATTATCTTCATTATTATCATAGTTACGTTTTGAACATGTACATTATAATATATTGCACGTCATATGCTTAACAAGCAGTAATTTACCTAACGAAATACAGTAAAAGTAGTTAAAGAAAAAAATTATCCATAAGCGTTATGATGCTAAAGCATAAATGAAATATGTGTCTGAAATTGGACCCCTGTAGTACGCCCCACGCGGCCTTTTCCGCGTGGGGCGTACTACTTTACTAGTTTCTGGAGTGCTATAAATTTTAACAATCTTGTCAGAACAGCAGTTGGAGACCTTGTTAAGTTTTTTTAATGTTAAAACCACAGAAATAAACAAGATATAAAAACCATAGCGGTTGAAACTTTAAACAAAAACATTTTATAAGTTTAAGGAAAAAATAAATCGCAGATACACAAAAAGGGTTAAAGCGAAAAATTATTATGTAAATGTTTTAATGCAAACTCAAGAATTATACAATTAAAATGTATTTGAACAATAAAACAGGACTTTGAATAATTACTAAATATGCTAATTGTTAAAAATTGACTAACTGGAAATTATTTTAATACTTGCTGATGAAGATGAGAGATATAATTAATTAGTTAGGATCAGAAACAAAAGAGATTACTATATTATTATTAATATAGTAATCTCTACAAATATGCACTTATCCCGTTACTAATAAAAAGATCAAAAGATTAAGATGTACAGTTTTACAACATTCGCCCATATCTGTCTGACCACTTTTCTAATGTATCAGATATGGATAAAACACAAAATAAGTAAAACATCTGTGTACATAGTACTACATAGATGTATAATTTGATTAGCGAGAAGCTTAATAATTAAGAAAAACAATGACATAACTTCATAAGTCATGAGTCATGAACTCATTTACCTGTAATATATCTTTAGGAACACTTTCGATTTTGACGATTAAACTAAACTTATCTCTGAGCATTAATTATGAAATAATTCTTAATTCATGAGATTTATTAGCACCATTACCAGGATTGTCATGCACTTCTTCTGTTATTGACAACTGGGTCCATAGTGAATCTTTAATAGCAGAGAAAATCTTGCCCTCTTTATCATCTTATTTTGACGTTTTGGGAAACCCTGTCATAGCGTCAACAAGTACTATTTACTAATCACGTGCCAAAAAACCCAATCCGTTCTATATTTTCAGATGTGTTGATATAATAATATTAACTCTCACAACGATCTCGGTGCAGGTGACCTATTTCATTGTTACGCCGGAGTAATTTTAGGTGCCCAAGAGTGTATACACAAAAGAACTCTCTATTTCTTTTCTCTCATAACCTAGTGGGACGGAAGACCGATACGACTGGCGAAAGATCAGGCGCAGGACCGACTTTTACATTCCCTTCTGAGGCATGGATCATCTTACTTGTCAGACAGCGAGGTGATCGGCATGCGTTGTCCTAACCAAACTTGGATCGTTTGAATCTCCAACGCGGGAATCGAACCCCCGAATCAATAGGCAATAGCTACGTTCTAAAGTCTAAACCACTAGACCACAGAGGCGTTGTGTTGATATATTAGTCGCTAAAGAATGTTATTCTTACTGTCGACTGTTTTAATGACTTCTTTATCTTTTATTACCATAAGTGAAGCTGTCATTTTTGCATTATTTTTATAGCGGACACATTCTCACGTTCTTTGTTGTCGACAAAATATGTAGTTACATTGTGTGACTGAAAACCATAGTGCTGTCATCTTGTGATTCTAAACACAATCGTGCACATAATATATAAATAGTATACTAGCGACCCGCCCCGGCGTTGCACGGGTATAAAATATATAGCCACTGAAAAAAAATATTAAAATCGATAGTCTACGATCCTTCACGTGGTCTACTTCATATCTGTGCCAAATAACACAAAAATTGCTCCAGTAGTTCGCGAGATAAGCCCTTTCAAATAATTTCACCCGTTTTTCCACGTTCTCCTTAGCGTAATAAAATATAACCTATAGCCTTCCTCGATAAATGGGCTATCTCACACTGAAAGAATCATTAAAATCCGTTGCGTAGTTTTAAATATTAATGGGAACAAAGAGACATGAGGGAAAAAAGCGACTTTGTTTTATAATTTGCATAGATTTTACTCACTGTAATGTAACTAAGTATAGATAAGGAGCCAGACCACTTCAAAGTCTAATACTTTAAGGAAGTCTCTGGCAGTGGGAAGCAACTTTTAAAAATGTCCGGTAGTGGAAGACGAGGTTCCTACAGTGCAGAAGAAATAAGATAAACGATTGAGCATAACTCATTATCGAAAGTCGAGTAGACCTTCAGAATTGTATACCTCCGAAAGTAACCGCGACCGAAACTTCTACTAATGTAGTCATGACGGCTAATTATAGTGTAGTCATCTTGTGAATCTAAGCACAATCATGCACCAATGCCTAGTTGTTTTGGATTTTGTTGTTATGTTGTAAGCAGTTCTAGGCATTATTTATAACTGGCAGAGTTGCGATAGGATTTATCGTACACACAACTCAGTCTTGAGTGGGGACTAGAGCACTATGGGGTTTTAGTGGGTAGACCGTACGCTGGGGGAGTCCCACATACCCCGGCCGATATCCCTAATCTGTGGTCAAAAAAAGGTTTTCTTTACGACTTTCACAATAAAGTTAAAAAAATCTTCCAAAACAAGACGCAATTTGTGAAGGACCCCTCGTCAGAATCAACACTATAATTATGTATCTCCAAAGGGAGCGTTAGGTCGTGAATAATTAAATCAATAAATCGCAGAAGGTGTAGGTGGATCTAGTTTCCCTTCTAAAGTGGGACTTAAGGACTCATTTTAATTTTAAATTGTCTATACTAACAGTCAGTAATTATACCACTGTGAATTCTTATCCATACTTCCATACTAATAATATTATAAATACGAAAGTGTGTCTCTTCGGGCTAATAGTGATCATGTGAGTCGATTCTCTCAGTGCCTAACAGCTAGTCGTTATTAATTTTTCTATAATATTTATTTTATTAATATTATTATGATGCGAGTTTTTTACGCCGGTTCTTCTTGCCGGGTTAGTTCCCGAAGGTCTCAACTCTCACGGACAGCTCCTAAAACTGTAAATTTAGAAATAAAAATATTTTTAATTTTTCATTATGACTTTACCTATTATTTTACTTAATATATTATTATTAGTGGGTCTATGGCATTTGAACAATTACCAAATAGTTACTACTTGACTATGGCTTATAATTTTGAAACGATTTTACGTCCACAGTGACTTTTCAATAGAGTCATTAAAGTGTCTATAGAGAATCCGATGTAATTAAAATCTGTATTATTAATCCAAAAGTTCCATAAATCGTTCACCTTTTAGAATTCATCGGAATATAAAATTTGATTATGACCAATCACCGCAATCAACCGAGCTCGTTCCGCGCCGTGATTGGTGGAAATTTAAATAGAATCTAATTTGAATTTCGAATAGAAGTAATTTAAACTTTACGTTATTGTTAATTAGCTTTTGCCCGCGACTCCATCTGGCATTTTTATGTTACATCTCCGTTTTAGATATATTTTGGGCTTCTGGTACTATATTAACTTGTCAGCTTTTAGGTCTTATTTATGTTACATTTTGACACACTCTTATCAACTAATTAAAAAAATCGGCCAAGTGCGAGTCGGACTCGCGCGCGAAGGGTTCCGTACCATTATAGAGCAAAATCAGGCCAAAAATTGTGTTTTTTTGTATGGGAGCCGGCCTTAATTTTTTATTTTATTTTAATATTATTATTAAATATTAAAGAAGACATTATAACTAAGGACTTCGAAAAAAAATGAAGTACCTACCTGTTGCCATTATTGATATAGAGCAAAAAAAGCCAAAAAAATCACGTTTCTTGTATGGGAGCCCCCCTTAAATATTAATTTTCTTTTGTTTTTAGTATTTGCTGTTATAGCGGCAACAGATATACATATTCTCTGAAAATTTCAACTCTCTAGCTATTACCGTTATTGAGTTACAGCCGGGAGACAGACGGACAGACGGACAGACAATAAAGTCTTAGTAATAGGGTCCCTTTGGGTACGGAACCCTAAAAATAATAAATGGAACACAATACTAGCCTACTACTACTACTAGTATTAGAAAATCCGAAATATTTTGTTGTCATTATATTGAAACAATTGTACCTTTATCAAAAACAAAGTCCCCCAAGAAGTAGGGTACAAAGGAAGTAGCTAGTTAAACAATAAAATGAAGACATGAGCGGATGAATTGGATAAGTAACATTTTAAATACGGTAACATAATATGAAGTGCAAATACTCATTTTTTCCCTTATAATTTAAACCAGCCGTTCCCAAAGTGGGCGATAACGCCCCCTTGTGGGCGCTGAAGGTCTACACAGGGGCGGTGTGGGACCCAGAAAATAAATGCGGGCGTTGTGTAGAGGCTTGGGGGGTGATCTATTTCATCTGGATGCATTTTAAATTTAAAACAAAGGGGCCGCTTAAACATAACAGACAACGGAAATATATTTAATACTTTAATACTATACATTTATTTAAGATTTTTATTATATCACACACATATTTAATACACATCCAGACCCGGGAACATTGAAAAACTTTTTGTTCCGTCGGCGGGATTCGAACCCGCAACCCCCGGCTTGAGCTGCCGCCTGCCACACACTCAACCAATTGAGCCACAGAGGTCATCTATATATAAGTTTGGGAACCCCTGATTTAAACAAACATTGTAAATTACCTATTTCGACATCTGGTTAATGATTTGAAATAAAATAATTATATTATTTCAAATCATTTTCCGGCCCTAGACCCTCCATAAATGCAAAAAAAAACTATTATTTTCAAATTTTCAGTTACCCATTTCATCCATTGTCGTCTTCAAATCGAAAACAATTCAATACAAACGGACCACGCCAATTTGATGGGGAGATCGATCTTGCGAACCAAGATGCATTGCCCGATCATTCATCTGTCTGCCGACACCTTGGTTTAAAGTTGGTATTTCAAGAGGAATTACCGCTATTTCATTCTATTTTATTGGCTAATATTATAGCTGAGTGTACGGAGAAAATTGAAAATTTTTTTAGAACGCGTTCTTAAAAAAAAACACGACTAAAAAGAAACAGGAACACGAAAACACGGCACGACGTCGCGTCGTAGAAACTCATCTTGATTTTCTATGGCCCGGGAGCCAGGTAAATTTTTGGTCAATGATTTCCTCCCGGGCGAAACTTTGTACAATGCATAAAAGACTTATACTATGAATACTAGCGACCGTCAGCTGTGACTCCGTGGGTGGGGTGGGCACTGGGCAGTGGCAGCCTCACACCCATGAAGAAAAAAAAATCAGTCATTTCCTCTCATTCGAAAATTTATCAGAGTATAGTTTATGTAGTATTTTAAAAGAAAAACATAGTCAGCTGACCATAACACGGTGGATTATACGTCAGCTGGCTCCTTGAATATGAACATTTTTTTTATATTTTCAATGATTTCCTCTCAGCTAAAAATTTACCTGGTGATCGTTTATAATTATATGCTACTATGAATGAAAATTAATGTCAGCTTGCTGTATCTCAGTGGAAAGTTTGTCAGCTGGTACCTTGAAAGGTGTAAGGCAACAGCTATACCTACTAAAACTTATCAGCTGACGACTTTTCCACTGACTTACAGCTAGCTGATTTTTTAAATTGTTTACTAGAGTATTTTAACAATACTCTGATAAATTTTCAAATGAGAGGAAATGACTGAGTTTTTTTTTTTCATGGGTGGGAGGCTGCCACTGCCCACTGCCCACCCCACCCACGGAGTCGCAGCTGACGGTCGCTAGTATTCATAATATAAGTCTCTTATGCATAGTACAAAGTTTCACCCGGGAGGAAATCATTGACCAAAAATTTACCTGGCTCCCGGGCCATAGAAATTCAAGATGAGTTTCTACGACGCGACGTCGTGCCGTGTTTTTGTGTTCCTGTTTCTTTTTAGTCGTGTTTTTTTTTAAGAACGCGTTCTAAAAAAATTTTCAATTTTCTCCGTACACTGAGCTACATCTTTGGGAGGCTGCCACTGCCCACCCCACCAACGGAGTCGCAGCTGACGGTCGCGTATATTCATAGTATAAGCCCCTTATTCATTTTACGAAGTTTCGGTTGGGAGGGTCTTGGTCATGAAAATCTGTCACTGGCCCCAGGTCTACTACGTGAGTTTATGCGGCACGACGCCGTACGACGCCGTGTCGTGTTTTTGTGTCCCGGCCCTAAGTGACCCAAAAATATTATATCAGTTCAGACGCGCGAACGACGCTTAGATGCCGTGAGATCCATTTCAATGTCTAAAATCTAAACAGGCTATGCCGAATTTCTGCGGCGAAAGTTCGGCATATTTACGTCAGCAATATCAAACGCATGTAGGGCTAACTTAAAATAGCGCGCCCCTCCCTCGTATCTATAGTACAAAACTTTTTATTTATATCAACTAGTGAAGTGGTGGGGCGCGTCATTTCAAATTAGACAATCTCTACACTCTACAGTATAAGGCAACGGAATTTCGGCATTCTTCCGAACTTCCGCCGCGGCAAATTTCGGCAAAAAATCGGCATAGTGTGTTTAGACACCACGTGTTAATTCAGTAGGCCTACTACGAAACTGTTTTGAGAATGCCGCGTCCTGCTCTAACAAACGTGAAATGACGTTTGTTAGAGCAGGACGCGGCATTCTCGTCCGATTATTTGAGTCTCAAAACAGTTTCATGGTACAAGGCCAGACCACTAAGCGACGCGTAGATGCACATCTAAATTTTTATTGAATTGACAGACTGGCGTGACGTCTCACGCAATTAAAGTCTGTCAAATCTATGCTTTAAAAATGCGTATCAAGTATCAACGCGTCGCGTTGCAGTCTGAATTGACCGTAAATTTATATAGAATTGACAGACTTTAATTGCGTGAGACGTCATGCAAGTCACACTGAAACTTTCCAATTCCCACTGAGATGACCCTAAGTTACGCTTTTTTAATGCTTTTAGCGTGTATTGTCATATAATATTTTGGTGTGCCGTAATTAATACTGATTTCTGGGATAACTTCGTTAGGTCGTTAGTTGAATTTAGACAAAGAACCCCCTCCTCTTTGGAAGTCATTTAAAAAGGGAGAGCACTATACGTTTTATCTAAATCTAAATAAACAGCTGGCCGTATATTTAGATTTAGATAAAAATAACTCAATCCAACGGGAATAAAATGAGAGGACACAACTTATTAACGGAATTGACCATATCCGTTCGGACGCTCCTACGAGTACTATGAACACTGCTGGATTTGTTGTTTTACAGCTTTAAATATTTTGCGAACTATGCCACAATAAGATTATACTAATAATAATTATTATTTTGCTACATGATAAGGTCGTTTGCAGCAGGCTCGCTTCATTAGAATTTTTATTTGTATCTTGAGATCGGAAAGCCATATTATTTACACTACTTCCGAATTAATAATCATGATAATGTAAATTACCACAATATAACGTTTGCCGGGTCATCAAATAAAATATACTTTTTAAATATTTTTCCCTTATCATCCTAGAATTTTTGGAGTAAGTTTTTAAAACTCGCAAAGTTAAAGCAAGTATCAAATGTATTAGATTTTTTTAATATTCCAACTTTTTAACTTTTCGCTTGTTAAAAGTTCTTTAAGTTCTTTTAAACTGAACTTATTTGATACCAGTACCGTAGTTTAAGCTGCAGCATGTGCAATTTATAGTTTAGTGTTCTGAAAAACAATTTTAATAACATTTGCTTTCGGAAACTTTTTGCATAATTTCTTGCAAATTCTTGTTGTTTTCTTTATACAACAGATAAATTAGGTACGCTTCATTTGCCTTCTTTGTTTTATTTTTTGCTTGCTACCTTTTTTTCCACCGCCGTGCTGGCCGAGGCGAGGCGCGGCGTGGCATAAAGTATGGATTTGACAGATTCCAATTGCGTGAGACGTCTTGCGAATCTGTCGAATCCATATAAATGATTTAGAAATGCATCTAAGGGCTGATTCAAACCGCAACGACACGAGATGGATTTGACAGATTTGCAAGACGTTTCACGTAATTGAAATCTGTCAAATCCACACAAATTTATGCCGCGCCGCGCCTCGCCCCACCTCGTCGCGTTGCGGTCTGAATTGACCCTAAGGGTCGCGTTGCGGTCTGCGGTTGCGGTCTGAATCAACTCATAGTCTCTGATCTGTCAAATTCATACAAATGTATGCCACGCCGCGCCTCGCCTCACCTCGTCGCGTTGCGGTTGTTAAACTAATATTATGTATTCTGTGGTTGCGGTCTGAATTGACCCTAAGGGCCAGGCCACAACACTGCGTTGCGGCGTCGCATCGCAAAAAACTACATTGCTTTTACAAAGTTTGTTTTTGCGATACGACTCAGACCGCATCGTGCCGCGGAGAAGCATTTTGTACTGAATTTACAGATTTCAATTGCGTGAGACGTCATGCAAATCTGTCAAATCCATACTTTAGAAATGCATCTACGCGTCGCGTTGCGGTCTGAATTGACCCTTAGTCGAAGGCACCTAATTTACATATCAATCGTCATCGTTAGACAATAGCAAAGGTACTAAACGTTCAAGAAATACGGATGACCTATCTCTTCCACTCGAAATTTTCGAGCCAAATTCGAAACCCATTTGTCTTTGTGCAGGTCCTATTACAAGAGAGCGGCGCAACAGTCCGGAATGGGTTGGAAATTGCGATCTAATCCCGATTACCTGGGATTGGGATTCTCTAATAACCATCCTGCTATCATGATCCGTGCCCGAGATAGCACTATTGTAAGGCTCGAATTATATACGTCCGCCCAAACGCGCGGTTTGGCGGCTACACCGTGAGATCACAATTACTTAAGGGTCCGTAAACGAAATTTTGCCGATGAATACGAAATTGCAAAGGTTCGCTACAGAAATATTATTAAGTATTTATATTATAAAATTTAAAATATATAACTTTCATTTGGCATAATATTCAATAATTGAATGCGTCAAAATCCACCCGCGTTGAAAGAAAAGTGTCAAAGCGAGCGCTATGATTTCAACGCGTGTCACGGGCATCCCTCACTTGTTGACTGCGCGATAACGCATGCTCTTGATGAACAAAAAAAGATCCAGTGTGGACAAAGCTTATGAATCAACTTCTCTGATAGTACATTCATAAAACCTGCCAGTCCTCCTAGAATATAATTTATAGTGTCAGGTGTAATCTGCAAAGTTCCGTCGCAGGTTGCACTTCCACGTCATTAATTCAAGTTAAATTGGACAGAAACACCGCTTATAGCGCTTGTGCACAGAATAAAGTATTTTAAATAGTTACAGAGGTAGAATGAATGAATAATTTATTGCGTTCACAAATTATAAAGTGTAAATGAGTGTGTAACGCTATTATAGAAAGTTATTAAATTTTTACATTCAATAAAGGTATACTGTGTAGTCTAATATTATGATTTATGACTCTAATATTATGTTGAAGATGGGTAAGAAAACATCGATAATAATATTGCGCATGTGAAAGTAGGTCTGTCTGTATGTCTATCTGTAAACTTCTAAACGCTTAATCCACTGATTCAGGTGGGTATAGAGAATATAGATATACTTTGAGAGACCGGAAATAGAATAATTTAAAGGATAATTTTTGTGCTAGAAAAATGTACGGTACGGTGATGCATTGTCCTAGCCAGACTTGGAAATAACATGTTTCCAACGTGGGAATTTCGAACCCACGACCTCCGAGTAAAGAGCCAAGCTCTAAACCACTGAACCACGGAGGCGTTCTTTGAAGAGTTAGAAGAGATAAACATGTACTTTACGATATCTGCGCGATAAACGAATTTTGGTACAACGGAGTCGTCATAGCCTATAGGGTCAATTCAGACCGCAACGCGACGCGTGAATACATTTCTTGTATGGATTTGACGGACTTTAATTGAAATTCACGCAATTGAAGTCTGTCAATTCAGCGCAGAAATACACCTACGCGTCGCGTTGTCTGAATTGACCATTTAGCAATTTATAAATAAGTACCTATTATATGCTGCAACCAGAGTATCTTACGATAACGTTATCACGGGCACAGATCATGATAGAAGGATGGATATTAGAGAATCCGAATCCTTTCTGTTGTAAGCATGTACGGTTCCTGCGTGATAAGCTAATTTCGGCGCAACAAAGTTGAGAGGTGACGCCGCGTTAAAGTTAAAAACCATGTTGGATATGTTTTAGATTGCTTGTTTTCTATGAGAGGCCGGCCTCTCATAGAAAACAAGCAAGGGAGCAGCAAAAAATGGTAAGGGCGTAAGCATAACATATACTTTATACATTTCATATATTTTATACATTTCATATAAGCTATGAGCAAATTAAAGTGTATGCTTGAACCAATCTATGTACAAATTTTAGAAGCTTAAATCACTCTCCTCTGTTAGCAAAATAGGAATCCCTTTTTTACAGAGGTATTTTTGATTGATTATTCTGTGTTATAAAAGTTGACTAATCGTGTTATGCTATAGGTAATTCAAAGAAAAAGACATGATGAATACTGACACTGAACTTTAATTTTTTAGCTTTAGTCATTGCAGAGAAAAATCGATATTGCTACAGCCAAATTATCAAGGCGTCGTCTTAAGAGTCCGTATACGAAATTTGTCGATTTCGCTGATTTTACAGACGTGATTTAACAGTTAAAATACAGTATTTCTATAAGTTTTAATGCACAACATGTAAGATCATTTCAATTATAATCATTAGATTATAATTAAAAACTTAAAAAGTATTTTTAAATAAGGATTGTATTGACGTCTTAACGGTATGAAAAAAATATAATGTACTGATAAGAAAGTCGTCTATACAATGTTGGAATTACTTTTTACCACTTTAATATGAAATAGTTGAGTAAAAAAATATGTAACTCGGCAAAATTTTAGAGAAAATGGGCCAAGAATTGCTGTTAATTTCGGCAACTTGGAGCTGTAATTCATAAAAAGAAAACGACAGAAATAATCTATAGATAAAATTCTATCCAATTCGAGAAAAAAGGAAGCGAGAAAAAAAAACAAGTTGTGCCAAAAAAACACGATTCAAAACAACTTAAATCTCACATTATATTACTCGCCGCAAGGCTCGAGTCGGCTTTCCGCGCTTAAATATATTTTAAATCCAATAATTAATATATATATATATATAAGAAGAAGGCGGACTTCCGTTATTAGGTCGCGTTGAGTCAAATCCAGCCGACAGATCACGACTTTGATTGAATTGATAATATTATAATCCGACCAAATGGCGGGGGTCCGTCAATTGCCTAAGAATCATTTCTTCGATCGTACTCACATAACCGGACCAAATGACGCAGACCCGTAAACTGCCTATGTATCAATTTCTTCGATGGTACAATACCCCCACACCGGGTTCGGTGACGGTGGCCGGTTTCATTGCAACCAGGCCAGCTACGCAGGAGAAATTTTATAGTGCCCAAGTATGTGCGCAGTACACAAGAGCGCTCTCTTTTCCTTTACAGTTTACACTCATAACCCAGTGGGACGAAATACCGACACGACGGGCGAGAGATCAGGCGCAGGACCGACTTACATGCCCATCCGACGCATTGATCATCTTGTATCATCATCATCATCATCAGTACTAGATGACCGGAAATCTTCCTATGACTGATCTCCTAACATAAAGGGTTTTGTCCTAGGCATTCAAAATTTCAAGAATGTCTAAGCACACTAAGCCGAAATAACGCGGCCGAAGTTCGGCATGATTACGCTTGCAATGTATTTTAAATTACTGATGACACACCATGCCGAAATAACGTCGATTTATATTGTATGCGTATAGCGCATTGCTAGCGTAATCATGCCGAACTTCGACCGCGTATTTTCGGCCTAGCGTGCTTAGACACTAATATTGGTCAAATAGGTTCAGTTTTCAAAATTGTAAATTCATTTTTATATACATATTAATAAATTATTCAAATATTATTCCATCCAGTGTGAAATACATTTTATAAAATTATTATTTTATTTTCATCATTTCATTGGCCACCCATAAAATCACTTTCAGGAATTCTCATTTAAAAACTAATAGGATTCCGGGAACATTAAAATTTTTTGAACGTTAATTGGTCTTTTATTCCCCTCACTATCTATCAATGGGAATAAAATGCATTTTAAATGGAATTTTATAAATCGGAAGCTGAGGATATGAAGGACGTCAAAATATTTGGTTACAACAATAAAATATTGTGAAAATCGGTAGCTGAGAGTATGAAGCCATTCATAATATTAATTATTATGTCTTTTCTCGGGACAAAGTCTTTCTATATCTTTCAAAGCAATCCAAATCTCCAATAGGTGATATACAGACAAGAAGCAATATAAAAATTCACATTGCATTTTAGATTAATAACAAGCACAAAATGTTTTAAAAAAATAATGATTTTATACTCATGCTATGTTTTTTGATTTTTCTAGCAGTTTCTTATTCTTCGATTTACGGTCAATGTCAGGTTTAAGTACATAATATTATATTTTTTAAATTACACACTCACTGTAAAAATTAATATAAAATTAAGCTTACAAAAAAAGTATATTAAAAAGTAAACAGATGGCGCCAAAAAGACGTTTTTGTCTATAGAAAAAGCCTGGGAATGTTCCTGAAATACCGGCAAAGAAAACCATTTTAGGGTTCCGTGCCCAAAAGGTAAAAATATAAATGATAGCTAGAGAGTTGAAATTTTCCCAGATTGTCTATTTCTGTTGCCGCTATCACAAGTACTAAAACAAAATAAAATAAAAAATTCCCATAAAACAAACGTGATATTTTTTGCCTTTTTTGCTCGCAATTAATAATTAAAACAGCAGTTTTCATTATTGATTATAGAAATTTTCATAAAGTCCTTAGTTAAACGTTACCTACGTTAGTAGAGCTTGTCTTACTTGAAATGACGCGCCCTTCCCTCGTATTCACAGTACAAAAATGTTTCATTTATATCAACTTTGAAGTGGTGGGGCGCGTCATTTCAAATTAGACAAACTCTAATAATATTTAAAATAAAATAAAAATTTAATCGGAATCACAATTCGTGGCCTATTTTTCCTCTATAACGGTACGCGGAACCCTTCGTCCGCGAGTCCGACTCGCACTTAGCCGATTATTCTCAAAATCTATTCATTAGGACATTCCCTGTTTTGTGCTTGTACCCTTCTTAGTAACATAGAATATCATTACCCTTCATTTTGAGATCGCTTTCGAAATCTTTGAAGATGAAATCGAAGATTTGAAAAGACTTCTCGACGAATCGAAAAATTTTCAATCTCTTCAAGTCACCTAATGGAATTAGAGTATTGTCCGTTTTTCAATAGAAAAACCGACCCTTATAACTTTTCGGTCGGATTCAAGACATGAGTACATGAAGAGGGTAACTAATAATGTGAAAATTGTCTTTTTTTGCATAAAATATGGAGATTTTAGGACCGGGACAATTATTTGAAATAGAAATGTGGATTTTCTGTAGGTAAGCTATATAATAATAATATTAGGAAGATGATGAACGAACCTTGTAACTTAGGTACTTTATCATCAGCTAGCTAATGATATATCAGGCCATAGAGTCCAAATTTTCTCAGGAAAATGATCTTAAATCAAAAATGTGTGGAAAAATAATTAGGACCGGTCTAAAACAAGCCGGTGCAAAAAAAACTGACAGTTTTAAAATTGTTAGTTGCCCACTTCTACTGCTCACGTCTTCAATTTATTGAGATAAAATATAGCGAACTTCGTGTAATATAGGGCAGATGGTTCCGAATGGAAAACTTTAAAACCCAAATGAAAATTTTGTTCGACAACTCTTGTACCCTTTTTATTGTTAGTTTTGGATATGAAAACAGAAGTTTCTCGTATTCGAAGTTACAAATTGGAATTTTAAAATATTGTATTTCTAGCAGTATACATTTTTTTTCTTGAAAAAAAATGACGATCGTTTTTTGAATTTCTTATTGTTTTTAGCCACAAAGTGACATCACCCATTTCTCCCCAATTTTATCTGACTATGCTAGATTATGTTAAAGGAGATTATGTTTTTGAGTGTACCTTACCTAATATTTTGAATGCAAAATTGTATAGCTGTCTAATCTTTTCACGTTTAAACTGCTGAAACGATTTAGAACGCACAATCAGCCTTGAGCACACTTTTAGTCCTGACAAAGGACATATTATAGTTTTTATCCCGGAGCTAATGAAATTTAACATCTAAAACAATAAAATAATAAAATATTGCTTTTGACGCTCTCGTGAGCCTAACATCCTATTCATTAACCCATCAAGCCCCGTACGACGGTACGAGGACCGGTGATCGCGACAACAATAGAATACAATATCATTTCCGAGAATCTCCGATCGAAGGATTAAAATTACGTAATCATTTAAGATTATAATAATATTATTAATATGTAACTAAATAGCCGCTTATTATGCAAAGCGTAATGTTGTTATTATAATTTAGCCATCACAAACCAACTCGTAAACAATAAAACTATCAAAGTACTATCAAAACGTGATCTTCATATTCATATCGAATTTAAGTGCTCATCCTCGGTTCTAGATAGTTTATTTCAAAGGCTCTATGGTCCAGTGGTTGTGGAGAGGATGGTCTTGAATGGAGGTCGTGGGATCAATTCTCGCGTTAAAAATGTTGTTTCCAAGTATGGTGACAACCTGACAATGTAGGATGATCGCCTTTTTGCCTTACAAGAGGATGCGTCAGATGGGCATGTAGAGTCGGTCCTGCGCCTGTTCCCTCGCCAGTCATGACCGACATGACTGACGATCAGCTGTCCCACGAAGAGAGAGTCAGATAAAAAAGTCCGAAAGAAAGGATGTCAGGTCTGGACACTGTTATAGTAGTAGATGATAATATTACAAGATTAGAAAGACACAATTTCATCCATTCTTTTTATCAAAATATCATTTTTTCATATGTAATATCAAGCTCTATGTAAGGGTTGCTTAGCCCCGCTGCAGTAACGTCAAGTGTAGTTTCACCAGGTTTAATTCAGACCGCAACGCAACTCATAGCTATGTATCTCTAAATTTGTATGGATTTGACAGATTTCAATAGGGTGAGACGTTTTGGAAATCTGTCAAACCCAAACTTTAGAAATCTACGCGTCACGTTGTGGTCTGCCGTCTGATTTGATCCTAATTTTACAACGAAACGGGACAAAACGAGAGGTGGCGAAGCATAACATCCACATCCGTCGAATAACGCTCATAATTGCGGGCTTATCTTTTACCCATCTTACTTTTAGGGTTCCGTACCCTAATGACACAAACGAAACACATCATGAACATTGTCATGTCTAAAAAGGATATTATAATTTAAAAAAACGCAAACTATTTAACGAAAATTAGTTCGAACGAGAGCTTAAGTTAGTTTAAGCATATTTTTAAATATATCATAAACCGTGAACCGCAATTTACCTTTCATTAAAATGTAACACCTGTAATGTAACCATATTTTGACCAAATAAAACAAAAACATTAATTATTAACATTAATAACACAAAAAATAACAAAAATAATACATAATCACTGATTAATGGTACGGAACTCTTTGTGCGCGAGTTCGACTCGCACTTGGCCGATTTTTTGTCTTCTCAACACAATGGACGGAGCAGTAAAACAACACATAAAACTTGTCAACATATTATTTTTCCGACTTTGTCGTAAATGCCATTGAATACATTGTATTTTACGAGAAAATGATAGACTCACCTATTTCTGACTGTTCGCTGGCAGACGACAAAATCTTCGGTTTGGTTAAAGGCGTAAGAGGATGAAGTGGATAAGCGCAATTACTCATTTTTTCACGTGCTTAAAACAATTATAAATTACGCATTTGTAATAATTGTTTTTAACACGAACATCATAAGAGCTTCTCGCATAAACTAAACATTAAAAAAACCGGCCAAGTGCGTGTCGGGCCACGCGCAATATAGGGTTCCGACTTCCGTAGTACAGCTAGTTTTTTTTTTTTTTTAATTTTTGTATGGTCAATGAATGTGCATATTTTTTGACGTAACAAAGTCTTATAATTCGATATGGGCTGCGCGCACGAAAAAACATGACGCAACATGCGGCGTTACCTCGCTCTGAGGCGTTCCATTTAAGGCTATGACGTTGTCACGTTCAACTATCGTCAGTAAACCGACTTTACAGACAACCGAGTTCGAGTCAAGTTCGAGTCGAGTTCGTTTCGAGTTCGAGTCGAGTTCGAGTCGAGATCGAGTCGAGTTCGAGTCGAGTTCGAGTCGAGTTCGAGTCGAGTTCGAGTCGAGTTCGACGAACTTATGAAGACGTCTTCATAGCCGTGATAGTTTTTCTTTTAAATTCAGCATTCCTACTCCCGTGAATTTTTTCACATTTCCAGAAGCAACCGTTTAGCTGGTAGAAGGGGGGGACACTGGACTCTAACGATTTTTTCCATCTTGAAACTGAATATTTCCCTAAACCGAAAAACCCTAGTACTCGTACGTCGAAATGAAGTGTTTGCATTTTGATATTTTGATTAGATAATATTGTTTAAAAACAGTACAGTTGGCAACCCATACATATTACACACGTTAAACTGTAAGCAACATTTGGTCGCAGTATTTTAATGTAATCGGGACATTGTTAAAAACTAATTTACAAGTTCCGATGGTGAATATCGCCGATAGTTTGGGAACAATGTTGCAAGCAGTAACTGACATTTAAAACTTTATTAATATACTGCATAAGTGACAGTTTGCTTTTGCAATTACAAAATTAAAGGCCTCCCTAAGTCTTCACGTTGGCTAATACAAAAGATTAATAATGTCGACATTGTTTAGAATATTATAAGTTACATCATAGGAAATTTTATTCCAAAAGATGATGTAAAAAGTGGCTCCGTGCTAGTTTCTTACGCCAGTTCTTTTCGCCGGGTTAGTTTCCGAACTGGTGGTAGGCAATAATCAACACATAAGACGTTATGATTATATTTGTTTCTTTGTTTAGAAATAAAACAATTATTATTAATTTTATTTTTTAACGATTGTTTATGATTACCTTACAATCCTGGATTTCAATCATGGGCAGTGGTCCAATGTGCTACGAAGAAAGAGATTAAGAGTAGATTTAACACCAAGATTGACACACAATATGATTGCATATTAGCTTTGTCCACATTGTGCCTTTTTCTGTGCCTTATAGCGCTGTCAACAGCGAACGCGAGGCATGCCCGTAACTCGCGTTGAAATCGTAGCGCGCGTTATGACACTTTTCTTTAAACGCGCGCCCGGGTGGATTTTGACGCGCGTCACGGCCATGCCACACCTTGTTGAACAAAAAAAACGCACAATGTGGACAAGGCTATACGGGTGTAACAAAACAATATGATCAGCTTGCAAAAAATTTGAGTAAGAATATAATTATTATATAAAATACCATAAAGCCTTTCAATTATATACACTTTCAGCGCCGCTACTTTCACAATGATATGTTATAGATAATATTAGAAAGGAGAATACAGAATATGTTCCTCTAACTGTCTAACATTTTCCATTTGCTTTCAGGTGTGAACTAGTGAAATAACCAAGTATTCCAGATCTCGGGTAAGCTACAATAGATTTACTAGACAATGCATTAGGAGATTCTACAGGCTTAGCCTGCAGTCTTGACTATCGGGCTGAATGCAATCCGGCTCGAAGGACCATTTCCTTTGACGTCACAAGGTACAATAACTACAAAGGGGATTTTTAAATCTCACTTTTATCTTATTTTGAATTTGAAACGGATAAATTCGAGTTAGTTTTTGCTAAGTTTTCAGAATAATTTTGATCTAACATTAATACAGTTTATTGCCGAATTGTAATATTATTCCAATCAAGTCATCTAATCCAATGTTAGATTGCTACTGGAATGCTATTCCAATTTCCAGTGTCCGTTTACATTATTTCATTCAAATTCAAATTATTTATTAACAATCCGTTAACTGAGTGCGGCACATAATTAAGTTATTTAACTCCAATTAAATAAAAAAAATACATAAGCCTCATTATAATCTATTATCTGTCAAACTCTTTATTAAATTGAAATTTAATCATCATTACAATTAAAATATATCTGAGTGCAGCAGTTAGGGCTACGACCATAGCAGTCGAATAGCAGTAACAGAATCCGACTGGAATTGACTTTGATAGGGCGGGGAAGGGTTTAATATTTTAAGGGTTTGGCTGACCATAAATACGATTAATAATGTCACTGTCTCTTTCTTTTAAGCGTTAGAAGAAGGGGATGGATGTAATTAAATGATTTTTTTTAATAATAAGCGTTGTGTTAGAATTCAAGTTTAAGTTTTCGTTTTTCTTAACCTATCAACCCCCAAAAGGACACCGGCAACCGCGACAACAAAATAATAACAATAAATTTAGGATTATTGGTATAACAATATTGCCTCACACCATATGAACATCAATAATTAAGGATCAGGCGCAGGCAGCTGGCGCAGGCCGCAGGACTCACATCAGTCAACCAGGTGATCAGCCTGTACTATCCTAATCAAACGTATTGCCAATGCGAGAATCTAACACATGTCCGACGAGAGCCATTCTCTAAACCTAAGACTACAATAATAATTATTAGGTCACTTTTGTCATCTTTACACAAAACATATCTTTTTAAAGGCGAAAAAGAGGGATTTATTTGAGATAGTAAGTGTGCCCATATTACAAATTATTATTTCGGTTTTAATTATTGTAACTTTGTCACTCTCTAAAGCGCAATACACACTGAACCCGCCGAGCCGCCGACAAAGCCCGGCGATACAACCCGGCGGCCTGTATGAAAAGAATGATGTCGGCAATATGCGCCCGCGCGTGTTACCCGTCGACATGTTGGCACAACCTATAGACACGGCAATCACTGACCAATCACTGACTGCCAAATAAATTTCTCATCTCAAGCCGCCGACATGCCGCCGACCAAATTTTCTGACTTGTATTATGTGAAGCCGCCAACTAGACCGCCGACAAAAAGTTGTCGACATAATATTATGTCGGCAGCCCGGCGGGCTCAGTGTGTATTGCGCTTTATGTTACAATTAACCCTTAAAGGCTACAATGATTTGATGTACTATTATGACTACAACGGGTGTAAAAACACCCGGTTCTTAAAATTATTGGAAAATAATGACTTAATTAAAATCTTCATGTTGCAAAAGTGGGCTCAAATTGTTATTTGGACCCTTAAACAAATGCATAAAAACCCTTATATTTATTTAAAAATACCTTCTACCATGACAATTAAGCAGAATCCTGAAAACTGAAGATATCATAAGAAATATTCATAAGAAATATTACTACCTGTATGTAAAATCTAATATATTGTATACAAAAGTGTTTTAATTTATTGAAGAGTCTTATTATTTTTTATAATCATAGAACAGACAATAAAAAGGCGCACAAAATGTTTATGAACTCATAAAAAATATATCTTCTTTTTGTAATTGAAATTTCCATAAAATTTGTAAAGTAAAAAGTTTGTATGTCACAAAATAAATTAACCATTAGGCAAAAAAAAAAAATACAATTTTATATCATAATAACGTAAACAAAATCGAAATAAGCTTCTAAAGTTCAGCTTGACAGCCTTTTTGGCGACAATACTTCATGATTCACTTAGTAAATTATGACTTTTGCCTGTGGTCCAATTTATCAGACTTATCGATGTCCAATGTAGTTTTTGAGACAGTTATGATCTTAAAAGAAACATAGCAACCAATTTTTAAACAATGAGTTTATAATAAAACTAGGCATCAAAATAAACATTTTACTTTCGACAAATTTTAATTCCCCCACTATATTCAACCCCACTATAAACAACGGGTGGGTGAATTTCAACATGTCCATATTTTTTTTCATTTCGGTGAACTTTTTTGTTTCTATGTTTTTTTGGGTTTTTACCGAAATTTTCTGTCAATTTTAATGTTTTATGACTACGAAACTAATGACAAAAAAAATAATAATAAACAAACATAGCACACACGTTTATATTTTAGCTGTCACCGAGATGAAAAAGTCAGTCACCGAGATGAAAACAAAATTCACCGAAATGTTAATTCACCGAAATAGTATACAGCGTGATTGTAAAACAAGCGAAATAATGTATTTTTATGGAAACATTTTGACACTTTGGGTTACACTTTTGCAATTTTCGAAATTATCTCTAATATTTTTCAGAATAAAACGTAGCCTATATCCATCACAAAAAATCCATCACGAAATCAGCTATAATTGCACAACTCTTTTGCCTCCGTGACGTACCGATGATAAAAAACGTGTCCACTATCAAGGCCAATGTTTCTATTTGAATTTCTACAGATCAATACGGCCATTTTAGGCATAGAGGCATTTTTAAAATTCCGATTTACGTCCGACTCCGATAGCAGACTCAAGAACAGACTTTCGAAAGACGAGCATTGCTCGTCGGTTGGGAACGCGATATTTCACGCGAAGTACAGACACATGCGGTATCTATCATGATCTATGTCTGTGGATAGAACAATGAATTTTATTTATAAAAAAACATGTTACAAATGATTTTAATTACAAATAACAAAATATATTAATACTGGGAAATAATTGACACATTTGCTTTGAATAAAAATTACCACGCGCCAACTTCACGAAAAGGTATCTTCTAGTGCTTAGTTAAAATTTTTCGTTATAAAAATATACTTAAGTTAAACAGGTAAAGTAAAAATTGAGTAACTATTATTCTAACATTATTATAACCAAAACTACTTTTTGATAGGATTCATTAAATTCTAATATTAAATAATCACATTCTATTATCTCGTACTGTTTTTGCTAATCAACAAAACACTAATGAACAAAATCAACAAAAGTCAATATTTTAGGTAATCCTAATAAACTACATGAAGTCAAAATATCAGTTCTGAGTTTCTTATTCATAAAATGAAAGGTAAATATAGTGACCTTATAAATATTAAAAGTTAAAAAAAAATACAAATATTGACTGAAACGACGTTAGACGAATGTTAGGTGTTTTTTGTTACGGTATTTCTTGATAAACGCGATCAAAGCTATACAATAACTCAAAAAAATGAAACATTAAGAAGCACCATATTTCTTTTTTATTTATTAACATTTTTTACGATTTCGCAGATTATTATTCACCCTGTATAAAACAACTTTAAAAATTACCGAGATGAAAATGCATTCACTGATATGAAAACTATTGTCACCGAAGGTCACCGAAAGTCACCGAGTCACCATTTCCGTGATTTTTTTTCATATCGGTGATTTTTTTTCATTTCGGTGACCAAACAGGTCACCGAATTCACCGATACGGAATCACCGATATGAAAATTTGCGACAAATCGTTGAATATTTTGACACCTATAATAATTATACCGATATCTATACTACATATTGATACATATTATTAAAAGTGTTTGTAAGAAAAATAAATGAATACTTCTAGCTGGTTCAATTAACATGATAAATTGAATCACGGAAATGAAGAGAAAAGTGTCGGGTGTCACCGAGACGATATACTTACGTTTTTAGCAGGAACACGCAGCAACGCAGAAAATCTCCTCTAGGTCCGAAGGTACAAGCATGACTGGCGCTAGAGTTCGAGAAGCGGCATTACGTTCAAAAGTACTTCTGGTCTCGACAATTCATGTTTCTTTTTTATTCACCGAATCAAGACAAAATGTTGGGACAGTTTTATTTCTCCCGCTATTTTGAAAGTATAACGATTGAGATTATGAAATTTGTATTGACTATACCTCCATTCTTTAAGAATCCAATAAAAGAATTCGTTTGTTTGTACCACTAATATTTTTTCCTCGGCTGACGAAATTAGGACTAAAAAGGTCGTTGGGACAGTCACCGAGTGGCCTAATTTCCACCTTTAGAATTTTTTATTTTTATGTTCTAGTTATCGAATTAAAAACGTGTATGTTGCCTCATATGGACAATCACACAAACTATACGATGACATTTTATTTAACCCTAAAAAGCCATTTCACACCCCCAATTTCACAGTAGCCACGAAAAAAAAGCGGTTGGGAAATTCACCCGGGTGTAAAAACACCCGGTCCACCTTTGTATATCAAAATCTGCGTGTGCTAGTCACTGTTTTTCCTGCGTATTCGGAGGCTACTTATCTTTTAGAAGAATACACGAAATCACGAAGTGATCAGTTCGCGCATAAAAATACTATAGCCAAAAGATTTTGTGACCCGGGTGTAAAAACACCGTTGTAGCCTTTAAGGGTTAAAACCTGGAATCGAAACGGACATGACTAATTACATCCCAACATCACTTAGTCTAGATCAGTGGCTCCTAAAGTGTGCGCCACGGCGCCCTGGTGCGTCGTAGAAAGTAAAGTAGGGCCCCGCGCCGTGAATAGATCCTCCATGATTATCCGATACCACAAATACGTGCCTATTTATTTTGACTGCATCATTTTCAAATAGCCTAGCTAGGGTAGAGCGCCATGACACAATGTTACTGCTCCGTTGACTGAAAAAGATTGAGAGCCCCTGGTCTAGATTGTCGTCGTTATAGCTTTCCGAATCAAAATAAAACAGATATTGGGAAGATGCCAGAGGCTCTATCATAAACTTTTATTCATCCTCCCTTGACTCGTATAAAACCTTATAGATGGTTTAACAGTAAGTACAAGTCTCAACGCGCAATATTTAACTTTTGAGGTATATATTCTTTTATATTCTTCTTACAAACTGAAACTCTAACTTTTTACTAAAGTAGTGCGCGACGCGCGTTCTATTTTCTGCCTTCTACGAGAAAACTTAGGAATCAGGTTCTAAGTCAAGTAATAATAACAAAATGTATGCTTATAGGCATCGCAAGTGCCATGACCCGTTGCGTATTATTAAGTCCCTTTTTTGCTGTGCAAATGATCGAATGCAAGTTTTCTAATAACCAGTGTCAATCCAATGCAAAACAAAATAAATTAACATTCATTCTTTATCATATAGATTCATTACAATACACTGCCTCGAATCATTAACAGAATTTGAAATATGTTGCACCACGTAGCGTTTCGTTTTATTTCGATATTATGTACTGCCCCTACTCTTAGGGGCAGTACATAATATCGAAATAAAACGCTACGAATGACATAATGGCTTCAAAACTATTATTACTTTATCGAGCCTCACCAACGGGAGCTTTAACACCAATGGGTCACTTATGATAGAGACGTTATAATATAGATACAATATGACCCATCCTTTCGACAGAAATATCAATTCTACGCAAATATATTCTAGTGATAAAACTTCTTTTACTGTTTATTATTATTTATTACATTATGTACACCATGATGTTGGCTTTTAGGAAAAGTATTTTATCACACTGTAACATTCTGAATTACTTGGGTAACATCAGAATATAAAAAATATTATGCTAGGCAGTCTTCAAATTGAGAACGGCAATGGGCATGATTCTGATATGTCTATATTTAACAAAATAATTATTGGTGTAAAAATTGGATCGATAAGGCTGCTGGCAACATTCAGAATCATAATCTACAACGCTTCACTAAGTTCAACTATATTCGCAAAACTGGCTTTTGCCCGCGGCTTCGCCTGCGTTAAGAAATTAATTAGGTATCAAAGTCTCAGCCCGATCGGTTTAAAATTGACAATGTTTCATACAAAATCATGCCATGATTGCCTCTATTACAAAACACAATCAACGTACACATAGGCTATTATATTATATTGTACTACAGTTCATGAGCCAACAAAGAGGGTAGGTTCCTAAATATTACCCAGTATACAGGCCAATGCGGTCATGACGTCATACTGTTGATTCGTTTTAAAATATACGCCAGTGTATGGACGTATGTGACATTGGGTTTGTCATTATAATATGTTACACTTGTCATACAAGTGGCACACACAGGACAATATTTTGTAATTGACTATACATATTATTATGAGTATTAAGTAGATTCTTGTTAGAAATTCATGTTCAACTGTAATGAAACAATTTTCATATACTATTATCACTAAAAAATACGCGTGGCACTCGGGACTACTACAGAAAAAGCTATTGCATAGCATTTTTACGACATAGGCAACTCTAATTATAACACAATATACAGCTAAATTTCTACCGGCCAGTATGGGTTATATTTCGGAACACACAGTACCACATTAAGCGTCAATTCAGCGACTGTCAATTCCCAAAGCACTGAGCTGTCAAACCCTCAGAGGAGGAGATGAGTCAATATGGCCCGTAATTAGGGCGTCATCAGGAATTCATGAGAATACTAAGCGAGACAATGATTTCCCGATTATGTTGGTATTTGGTTTCCATGAAACCTATACAAAGTAGTAACGGAGCTGTAGCAAATTAATATCTATACTAATATTTTTAAACGCTAAAGTGTGTCGTCTGTTTGTTATTTCTTTACGCCCAAACCGCTGAACCAATTTTGCTGGGCTGGGAAATATTTTGAGTCGGGACTAAACATACCATCTCTATACAGTCGTACTTTTCCGGGGGAATATTATATTTTGCATATTTATTTTATATTTTGCGAAAAAAATATAATGATCACTTCGCAATAAACTGCCCCAACTATAGTTCGTTATAAATTAATCATTTTCAACAACCTGACCGAATGATATAGGTCACCATCTGCCGGTGTATCAACCCTACTAAACAGACATCCGCACTACTAGAGTACCAAAAGTCCCAAGTGCGTTGAACATTTTAGGTACAGCGATCCCAGGGCACCTCATTATTTGTAGTGCTTAGTGCATTAATGTAAGGCTCTTTGAGACCCCCAACACTGCGGATTATTCAACAGCTTACAGCTTAACCTATAGTGTAATGCTTGTGATATAGTGTAATGTAAAAATAAGGGTTAGTTCGCACTGACACAATGCTGCGATGCATTTTTTGTTTCTTGCCAAACTTTTGTAAACCACACGACTTAATTTTGTTGAAATTTTGGATGCTGGATAGGTTTGAAAATCGGCCAATACCTAGTTTGGATGCTGAATAAGTTTGAAAATCTAGTTTTTCGTACAATCCGGAACGGCTTCTATCAAAGATCCTGAGATCGACGTGACATAACCAACGTCAGAGCTCCTCTATCGTCCGGAAGATCCTCCTATAAGGGTGAAGACAAACGAGCGTAATTTGTGATTTGTGTGTCGCAGAGTTTCGGTCGCGTAAATATATTTTCATAAAAATCGTGAGTCAAAAAAATACGCTCGTGTGAATCAAACAGGACTTTTGTATGAAATTGAATGCAGCAGAATTTCTGCTAGCCGAAATTCTGCGACTCACAACTCACAAATTACACTCGTTTGGCTTCACTCTAAAACTCTATGGGCGCTTATCCTGTCATGCGTGTCATCACCCGCCCGTAGATCTGGTCCTCATGCGGGTGACAATATGCTCCTAAACGTGTGTTGCCCTCATGACCGAAAAAACATGCATGCGGACCAGATGAGCGCGGGCCACGACTCGCATGACAGGAAACGCGCCCTAAGATCATTCCCACAAGTCCACAACTTGTACACTACATAGTGAAATAACGTCTGCCGAGTGCCGGGTCAACTAGTAAAGACTACGAAATGTTTTAGGGCGCGACTAACCCAAAAAATCAAACATCGTCGTTCTCTATTCACACTCACGCCCGTCTTTCGTAGGCCAGGTGAAAAATGACGACGCGGAGTTAATTTTTTTCTTAATAACTCAATAAATATACAACATTTTAAAAATCCGCTAGGTCGGTTTCTCAATGATAGAATTTTATACAATATTAACTTAGTTCAATGCACGGTTATGGCAATAAATGAAAATTTTAATATTCGTGAAAATTAGATGCATCTTTGTGATTTTTTTCTATCAAAAATTTTAAGATATCGTGTTTCCTCTAGGTGGTATCCTCAGAAATATAATGCAGTATCTATTTTTAAAAATTGAAACAATTCGGGGCTTACTTTCAAGTATAAAAATGAATACTAAAATTGTCAATTTTGGGCTAGTCGCCCCCTTAATTCTTCCTTCTCATCTCACAAAATGCGCTATTTAACGGCGGTTTTGTACACGGTACAACACTCAGGTTGAAATGTGAAAGTCACATAATGGAGTCACTCAATAATATTAGACAATGACGTGAATTTTCCGGTCTGGGTCAATTCAGACCGCAACGCGACGAGGCGAGGCGCGGCGCGGCGCGTCATAAATTTGTATGGAATTGACAGATTTCAATAATTGCGTGAGACGTCTTACGAATCTGTCAAATCCATATAAATTGAGAGTTGAGACACGCATCTACGCTTCGCGTCGCGGTCTGAATCAACTCTAAGGGTCAATTCAGACCGCAACGCGACGCGTTGATATGCATTTCTAAATCTGTATGGTCTCAAGTGAGTCATGCAATAATTGAATGTTGCGACTTGCGTACTGTTGTAATACGTGTGTACGTATGTTGTTTATACTGTCTGAATTGTTTATGGCACTCAATAAATTCATCGTAATTTACGACTGCTGTAGAACATCCCACTAGAATCACATTTGTAAAGCAGAGTTAAAAAAGTAATTTCATACCGAGCGAAAATCGTTACAATAATAGTATTCCACTAATACATAACAGCTTTGATCGTCAGCCACTTCATAATGATGGCATGGCATGGTTCAACGTAGAGAGAGGCTGACAACGTAGATATGGTATACTTAATAACATAATTTGGAAATTAGATAATAGGTATCAAAAGAAAAACATTGAGTAGATAATAGTATTATGAAAAATACAAATTCCTGCTCCTTCATAATAATTTTGCACCACCATCTACCACTTCTATGATACAATAAATAAAAATAATCTGATGGCAAAAAGTCAGAAAGTAAATTATTGTCTCTATTAATTATACCGGGGTATTTAACATTTTGATCCTTTTTTTCCTTATAGCAGCTGATTCTGTATGTGAAACATGCAAATATATAATAAAATTATGCAATGATCAAGGATATTTTTTGAAAATCTGCTGGTTCTGGTAATCAGATTCTGGTAGACCTATACCGTCTCCGTCCTAACTCGCATATACCACACAGCAATAAACACATTTTTTATCAAACAAAAACATATTAAGTGTTAATGTAAGCACGAAATGAATATTAATTTCCGAATCTATTAATTGATTTTATGCAGAGAAATAGTAAAAACATCATTATGTATGCCAAGAGCAGAGTTATAATTACGGTCATATTTTACTGTGTTTTTTATCACTTCACAACATTATGTTTAGTGAACAGCAAAAAGATAAAGGTTAGGGCCGGGACACAAAATATACACGGCACGACGTCGTACGATGTGTTGTGGGAATCCACGACGCGCGTCGTAAAAAACCACGACACGGCGCCGTACGGCATCGTACGACGTCGTGCCGTAGACTCTTACGCTCAATAATTTACACTGGCGCGGAATGGAAGCGTCAGTTTCACCTCGTGACGCGGGAATTCGCAGGAATTCCCGCGTCATGAGGACATCCCATTGTCTGTATCTTTTACTAGACTAGTTCGCGCCACTTCTCGTGTTCCACAGACGGCATATCAACTTTTTGAATCGTATTTAATTTGTATGTTATACTTACTGTTGACATATTAAAGTTCATTAAGCTATGTACTGCAGCTCTGTTACAAAAAGTCGCTTCCGTTCCATTTCGCGGCGCTAAAAATTGGGCCGTATACCTACTGTTTGATTATTTTAATTATGCTATTTGAATAGGAATATAAGGAAAGAGTTATCACAAATTAACACTTTTATTTGTACTTTAAGCCACATAATTATTCATCTACCCTTAAAACTAATTACACATATAAACCAAAAGTAAGTAATCTAATAATCACCTTAGATCCTTCTCTCTCTCGGCTAGACTCGGCAGAACACTTTTGATCCGGCTTTCAGCCGGATCAAAAGTGTTCTGCCGAGTCTATCAACCGACTCCCGTTTTTGACCAGAGTTTCCACATACAATTTCAAAATTTACTGAAAGAATCATGGCCAAATTTGTATAGGAGCTGGACTCGACTTTTATTTTTGATGTCCCAAGATAAACTATAGTAAGATTTGGTTGTTCTTATGCTCTAAACTTAATTCCGTTTGAGAATAATTATGTCTAAATAGCCACGGTTTTTTACAATAATTAATAACGTTATCAATTATTTTGAGATTAGACTTAAGAACTACCTTTTTCCCAACTGCGGTGTAGCCTACAAGTGTATATTCGGCGATCTCGTTTCTAATTATTTCAATTTTTCCTTGAGTATTACCCAAATAATAGAAAGAATGCGAATGATCGCTGACTGTCAGAACATAACGAAACTAAAATATATTGATCTTTTTTTGTGGCTATTTACATTTCTAATATTTTTCGATGCCTAAAAATATCAGGGAATTTTGCGACCAATGGCATATCGGCACCTGGTACGATTTGGCCATTGTTCTTTAACCATCACATCAAATAAAGTATTGCCAATTAATAATTTAAATTTCCAGACACTGTCAGACATTGACACTGTCAGACATTGACACTGTCTGTGTAAAAAATGTCAATTACGAATACCAACGAGGTTTTAATGACAGGAATTGTCAGAAACCTGAAAAAAACCTTAATCTTATTGTCATATAATTACCGTAATCTACCGAGTTTAGACAATTTTTAACTGTCAAACGAAAATAAACCGTAACCTAACGACAGTGAGTACAATTTCGGTTAAAATAAAAGAGTATTTCGTTTCGCCTTACTTTGGCCTCATCTGCATGAAAATGCTTACGAATAACTATTTAATTATGTCTGTAGAATTGTATTGTGGATTTTTTAGTTTGTGGCAGGAATTCATGAATAAATTTCGGAAATTCTGACTAGGCTAGCTTACTTTCAGAAGTTACTATCAGGAATGTTGATTCTTATGCAGATGGGGGACCTACGTAGTTTAGTCGATTTACTTCAATCCCAGCTGACAAAATATCCAATTTTAACATTGAAGCGACCGACCAATTAATGACGTCGTTCTGTCAACTGCCTAGGAATCAATTTCCTCGATGGTACATACTTGGTAAACTTATCTTACATAGGTATATACAGGGTGTAACAAAACAAAGTGATAATACTTAAGGGTGTGTACGTGTTCCTTGTAGAGAGTTCAGTGTAAATGTAGCAGCGCTGAAGACCAAATCTTTTTTCACTTTTGTATGGGCAAGCGCCCCAGTATCGCGAGTTATCCCATACAAAAGTGAAAAAAATTGTCTTTCAGCGCAGCTATTTTCACAATGAACTCTTACAGGAACGTACACACCCTTAAGTATTATCACTTTGTTTTGTTACGCCTTATAATATGTCCATAATATCCATACTAATATTTTAAATACCTTGCTGGCAACATCTCTTATAGCATTTAGGTAAAAAATCGTCTATCGCGTGGGAACCGTAGATTTACCGAAATAAAAAGTACCTATCTTATATTATATCCATTCCCAGGACTCAATCTATCTTCGTACTCAGCGAAATCGGTTAAAAGCGGTTTGGGCGTGAAGAGGTCACAGACAGACAGAATGTCCTTTCTCGGGACTCAAAATGTCTCCATTACCAAAATCATTTCAGCCGTTTGGTCGTGTAGACAGACAGACTGGCACACAATAATATTAGTATGAATTTGTAATCGTCGTCCGTTTAGCTCTGTGTTCGGAGATTCCACACCGTACCTGCGTAACAAAAGCGTTTAGGCGTGCCACTCTCAACGTGACAGCTGGCGTAAGTGACAAGCGGACGAGGATGGGTGACCTCATTTCAGAGAGTTCACATCCAGTAATGACTATGCTCGTATTGCCGACTCCTGTCTGGAGCGGTCATTGACCCCCTGTCAAAAACTTGTCTTATGTTATCGTTTTCTATACAAACCGCGATTGACAATGAAGTGATAGTAGGAGAGCAGTAACAAATTTTGGGTAGGTATTTGAGGCAAGCTGAAAACATGTCCTATTATTATACCTCTCCTTTTATAAACCCCAACATGAAACTGCAAACCTGGCTGGTGAGTAGCGAGGTAAAGTAAAACAATTTTTTTTTCTAAATATAACTATATTTCAGCACAAGTTTTCAGCTTGCCAAAATTTAACCTACCCAAAATTTGCTGCCAGTTCTTGCACTAAAAGTCTTATGTCCTTTCCTGGAACTTAAAGTATCTCCATCAGGGAAATCAGTTCAGCGGTTTAGGCGTGGAGAGGTAATAGACGGACATATAAACAGACAGACGGATACACTTTCACATGTATGGATGCGGTCTGCTTATAACTTGCGCCGAGTTCTTCATGGCTGTCGGTACTGGCACGGGCTGATATGGTTATTGTTAACGATTATTGTTTAAACATCAATTGTTTAGAGGCGAATTGGGGTAGAATTATTGGCCGTGGAACAATAAACACTGCGATCTATGTACTGACGTTATTGAGAGGTAACATTTTGTTTTTTGTTATTTTACAATTTAGGGTCAAATCAGACTGCAACGTGACATGTTAATGTGTACTAAAATGACAGATTTCAATTGCGTAAGATTAGACGTCTCACCGACGTCTAATCTTACAAATCTGTCAAATCCATACGAGTACAAAAGAAATGCAGCAGTTTGAATTGACCCTTAATACTGTCCATACTAATATTATAAATGCAAAGGTGTATGTCTGTAATGTCTGTCACCTCTTCAGGCCTGAACCGTTGAACCGAATATATTGCTGAATTTTCGTATGGGTTCTTTGAATCCCGGGAAAGGACATAGGATACATTTTATCCCGGAAAATGTACGGTTCCGAAGCAATAAACGAATTTTGGCGCAATGGGGTAAGCGCACAAACTTGGGCGCCGTAAAAATTCCCAGCTTAGATAATATACTGATTAAAAAAACTTAAAATCAGTATATCTACTTATATTTTTAACATATTAAGCCAAGGATGGTAACATAATTTACACGACCGCACATAGTAACAGGGGTGCCAGGTCACCCCAATTGTTATGAATAAATAAAAAAACTTTTGTTTCATGAAAACTTTTTGTTTATAATATAAAAACAAAATAAAGCAACACTTTTCTTGAGATCAATCTGTGACTACACGAAATAAATCTTGAAATTATTTAGTTTTCTTAATAAAACACAATTAGTACAAATTTCCAAGCGTTGTTCAGTTCACGCAGGTCTTTTGGATTTGGAACAAAAAATATTCACTTTTTTTGTCATTTTTTCGAGGACGCAATGTACATCGAGCAAACTTTGGAAATTTGGCGGGGGGTTCACTTGCTGGAACTTCTTCGGGGATATTTAGAATGGGACCTATATTTCTCGATAGTAGTCGAGGTAAATTCGACTCTAAACGTCGTTTCATGTGCGTCTCAGCTAGCTGTATTGCTAGTTTTTTTAGGAGGTTGCTTCTTAATTTGTTAGCTGGCGTCTTTGGATGTTTTACTTCTAGAAAGAGAATTATATAATTATAATCGGAAACAATATCATCTCGGTCGGAATGCACGGAGACGTAATATTCATTTTCAGAAGGTTGCTCGGCCTATAATAACTCTGTTTCGATCTCATCATCTTCAGCAATAGTATTTAAGTACCGCTCAAGCTCTTCATCATTACAAAACGTCATTATGAACTGAAAATAATGCATAAATAAAATACGTGAACAAAAAAAATACTTACGTGAATAGTAACAGGGGTGTCGCATCACCCCACACATACCTGCAGAACGAAATTGACGTGTTGCTGCTCCCACCGGCGACGGCTACTCATGAATTACAGTAAAACAAAAGAATACACAAAATGCTAGATCAAGATAGCCAATAATTTTCGAGAAATCGGCGCGTGATTGCTTGCGTGGGGTGTTGGGGCACCCCTGTTACCATCCTAGGGTTAAGCCATTAATTTGACCTTGAAAATCAAGACCCACTTCTTAGTTGGGCAGAAGGCTGATGATGATGTCGTCCAGGTATCTATTCTAGATCAGCAATACCCATTACCCGGTGTAAACAGGGTTATAAAGTGATCAATCTTGCCCCTACCCTCACTCGGAAGGGTTTCATTCAGCCTTGCTTCACCTGATATCTAACTGATATCTTAGTATACCTATTTATATGCTAGCTTTTCCATCCATACTAAAATTGATAATGATAAAGTGTGTATGTCCATTGTTATTTTTTCTGTTATATCTTTACGCGAAATAGAGATATTTTAAGAGATCGGAAGGGACATAGGGTAGTTTTTGTTGCAGAAAAATGATAATGCACAAAAAAATGCATGTAAAAAACTGGATTTATTGATTTTCCAGGATGTTTTTGGAACGTTCCTTATGGTGCGTTCGGCGTAAAGAAGGCTAGACAGAACAATATTTGACCTTGATTTGACCTCGACACTTTTTTATTAGTAAGTAACTGCATGGTAGGGACAGGGGGCGTTGATAGTATTCCTGTGCGTCAAGTAGATGACGGTTTTTGAGAATAAACAGCGACGCGTTGTTAGTATTCCTACGCATCAATAGATGGCGTTTTTTGAGTGTATACTGTATAGTATATTCAAATGTTTACAGGTTTTTTTGAACAAGAAATAACTTCGTTCCATTCGGTAGTCCCTTGACACCTCTGAAGTTTCTTTTTTAATTTTTGAACTTTGTACATACACTTTGAGACTCCCAGTCTCTAAATAGCGTGGCTTTCGTTGGGGAAATATTATGTATGTCTCTCCTACGCCGCATCGGCTATTTTCCTTTACGTCTTATGAATTTTCGATCATTTAGCGTGTCCTGTAGCCCTAGCATGGCCACCAGTAGAAATGCGAAAGTATAGACAAACTGTGGAAATAAACTTAAGGTGCCGTTCCGGTCTTATTTTGTTTCCATATAATGCCACTTTGTGACAAACTACTATTACTATAGTCTTAAAAATTCAAAATTCAATAAACTTTATGACATATTATACTATAGTCTGTCATAAAGTGGCATTGAATTTTTGTCGGTCGCTTTTAGCCGCGGTAAAGATCGGAACGGCACCTTAAGTTTGTGTCCATAGTTTGTCTTTACTTTCGCATTTCTACTGGTGGCCATGCTAGGGCTACTGATGCAAGTTTGTCGTTTCTAGACATCCAAAGTGCGCAAAATGTCACTAAAAGTACTTATTCATTTTTGCTGGGCAAAGTCGCGGGCAACATCTAGTTTTCCGTATGCTGCGGAATAATATGAAGCGTATGCAGTATGCATCGACAATGCACGGCCTACTTACCTTTTGTAAAAACACCGCTTTTCAGTATGTTGATTATAATTAAAAAGTGCTTTAGTCGCCCCCGTTTTCAGTATGTTCATTTTGTCGTATTATCACGCATTTTAAATAAAAAACATTAAAATAAATAAGAGAATTATTATAACTGGTCTTTGTGGTACGAATTTGATTTTAGAAGCACTTTAGCTTTTTTAAATCCTCAGAAAGGCTGACTAATTGATCCAGTCGAAGTTCAAACTGATCACAAGCCGAATCGAGCCGACACGAGAAGGTTTGGAACGATCTCTCTCATTTTTTTCGTATTTTTAGTCGGCTTGCAATCAGTCCGACCAGAACGATTGGACCTCCCCTTATATGGAGGCCTTTCTTTGACTTAATAATAATATTAAGGTGCACAGAAGCATTCGCTTGTATTGTTCCGTTACAGAGTCGAGCATTACAGCAATGAGGGAGGAGAGCCGAGCATTACAATGCGCACCTTAATAATAATATTATAATGATACAATGTGTAATATCTTGATACAACTTGTAACATCAATGCTACGTGACAGTGAAGTCAACTTGCTATAGCATGCTCAAAGACGAATCTATAATGTTACATTACACGCGAATGCTCCCGGTGAGGGGAGGGGAGGGACCTTCATATTTTAAAATTAAGACATTTAGACAATGCCTATTCACATCAAACTGTGAGGTAAAATATAAGTAGATAAAACTACTAACCTACTTTAAAAATATGATGTTATTGAAGTTCATCTAGCCTAGGCTTTGTACACGTTCTAGATTCTAGAAATATCCTAGATTTTCAGGCTTTATTAACGACTGTACTACTTAATAATATTTTTTGTACGAAAATTATGTTAGTCCAATTACAGCGTATAAGGGGACATATTTTTTCATTTTCAAAATGAGTCTCCAAAGCAAAAAATAGAAATTAAATAGAGCCTTTTCGGCTTTGAACGCGCAAAACGTGTTTTTTTCGAAACAAAAACAATAAAAGTTACTATCATATTATGCCTATACCTTTGCTCGAACAATAGACGATCGCTGGAGTAAACTTACTCTGGAATGGAAACCATGACTGGGTAAACGGGGTGTAGGTTGAACTTCAAGTTCCAACTAGGTGGGACGACGATCTCCGTTTAGTTGCGGACCCATGTGTGGCCTATGTCCAGCAGTGGACGAATATAGGCTGATGTGATTATGATGCCTTTACCCGTCTCCTAAAATATCTCTAATATCTAAATTTTATCGAAGAGGTAACAGAAAGACACCCTTTGTGACGATTAGAACTTGTGAAAATTTTACTAAACCTGCCGAAGTCCCAAACAACATTCGCGAAAAAAAAGAGAAAATAATACCTCCTTTTTTAGAAGTCGGTAAAATGTTTTAGGAATCAATAAGAAACGAGCACAGGGCTATAAAACATTTTATTTGCGTGCGTTATTTTTATATAATTCAGCATCAGATGTTCGGAACGGGGGTAAACTGTATGCATATTACAACTTGTACAATAAATTGTTGGCCACATCTGCACGGAATTACTAAGTTTTTACATAATATACTAAGTAAGCACTAGAATAATATCCATACTAATGTTATAAATGCGAAAGTATATCTGTCCTTTTCACGCCCAAACCCTTAACCGATTTTGCTGAAATGGAGACAGGTACTATGAGTTCCGGATAAGGACATAAAATACCTTTAACCCAAAAAAACTTAACATTTGTTTAAAACGACTTACAAAATTAAAAAAAAATTATTTAGATGAAATTTCACACTCCAATTACTTACGCTGGATCTTAATTATTTGGCTGGATTATGTCAATAATTAAACATGATCTCTTGGCCGGGTATGACACAACTCGACCAAATTACTTATTAGGTCCGCCATCTGTCTTTAAATCATCTTCTCTGATAGTACAAAATGCATAAACCATAAAATTCTACAGAGTGTAACAAAACTAAGCGATATAACTTTAGGCTGTGTATGTGTCCCATAAATAGAGTTTACTGGGAAAATAGCAGCGCTGAAAGATCAAAAATTTTTTTTATGATTTGTATGGGCAAGCGACCCGTGCCATGGATTTTTCCATGCAAAGGCTCTTTCAGCGCTGCTACTTTTACAGTGAACTCCTATATAAGGGACACATAGACAGTCTAAAGTATTATCACTTAATTTTGTTACACCTTATATATAGATAAAGATAAAAAGTGAAGGTGTCTGACCGTCTTTCGGTTCAGTGGTTCGTAAACTTTTAAAAGGTTACTAGCTGTCCCGGCAAACGTTTCTTTGCCATAATATTAAGTATATATAGTAATTTTTTTTTTAATTTGATCGCAGCGCCAACTGTCGGGACAGACTAAAATTAAAATTCGAATTCTAAGATTATTTTATTTATTTATTTATTTAACATTTATTGTACACAAGAAACTTATTCTAAAACAATTGACATGGAAAGACGACACAAAGGAACTGCTTATTTCTAAGAAATTTCTTACAGCAGCCCTACGAAGAGAGACATGACATGTAAGAAAATGGACAGAGCGTGCACAATCACAATAATAATGCTTTAAGCCTACATTACATACAAGAAAATAATATTAAATAATAACAATAATAAAAATACATAGAATATTACAATTAGAATTTATAAATAAATACAATACTATAATAATTGAAACAAATACAAAATAATTCGCCTACAATACATACATACTATATGCATATTTAATAATGGTATTTATATGGATTCTTGAAGATAATGCTCTTTTAATCTTTTTTTGAATAAACTGATAGTGGGGCTATCGCGAACAGCATGGGGAAGCGAGTTCCACAATCTGACTGCATGAACAGTGAATGAGTAGGAGTAAAAGTTGGTACGGTGCGGTGGGAGGGAAAGGTTCGTTCTAACGCTGGATCTACATGGGATATGGAGGGGTCGGGAAAAATTGAATCGATCAACAAGGTAGGAGGGAGATAGAGGATTATATAGGATATTATACAGTAAGCTAAGGATATGGGAATTGCGTCGGTGACGGATGGGAAGCCACTTGAGTTTTGATCTAAATTCAGATACGTGGTCAAACTTTTTTAGTCCAAAAATAAAACGGATACAGAGATTCTGCAGGCGTTCTAATTTTGTCAATAATTCCTCATTCAAGTCTAAGTAACAGGAATCGGCATAGTCGAGGATAGGGAGAATTAGGGTTTGGACAAGGAGAATTTTGGTAGGAATGGGCAAAAAATTTTGGAGGCTCCTCATCATGTGCAACGAATGGTGTACCTTTCTACTGACTTATTTTTTATTTATTTAAAATTTGACACTGCGATGTTAGCGCCATCTGTCGGATCCAATGTAAAACATTCCAAAATCAACAACTACTAATAAACAAAAAATTAATTAAAAAAACATTGTCCAGCGGACAAAATTGTGAATCTAAACCATTCCCAGATCCCCTTGAACACACACAAAAAATTTCATCAAAATCGGTCCAGTCGTTTGAGAGAAGTTCAGTGACATACACACTCACAGAAGAATTATATACTTATATTAAGATTGTAGAACCTACACAAAGCTCCACATAATATTTTTTCATCATACCAGGACCGAAAGTTTGATTTTCTTCCCTTGTATGCGGGAAGAAAGATGCCTATTTCAGACTGCTCATAATAATTAGTGACAGTTTAAAATTTTCTTCCCGCTACCTGTTTGAAGTATCTCTTTACCATGGTAACCGAGCAAATAAGTTGTTGAGTTGAGGAGGCGGCTACCGACTTAGCTATTTTACGTCGCCTGGGCCAACTGCACAACATGGTTGTTACATCGCCAGCAGTCAGGAATAGCGGGGGAGGGCTGATAGAATCTACTTTATTTATCTTTGAGTCGCGACTCGGGACAGTGATGGATGTTGCCATGGTGATTGGTGCCACACAGTTTGTTAAGTCACTTCAATAAATATCTTTACAAATTAAGCACTACATATTTACTAAATAGTATTTTAACGACACAAACACATAATTACTTACATCTTTTAATTTGTTTTTTTTTGTCTGTGGGGGGCTTCGTCCCCCAACCCCCCACCGGGTAACGGTAACCAAAGATTTGACATTTTGCACTGTAGTTATAGTTAAAGTTACAGTTATAGTTAAAGTAAGTTGGTGCAACCCACCCTTAATGTATCATGTTGTAAATAAAGCTAGGATATGATGGGTCATTTTTAAATGCGTTCCATTGCATCGCCTTATATTATAGAACTAACAAATTCTAGTATGATTAAAATCATCATTATGTTTGGCCAGACAAGCCATGACTCGTCATGATTCTGGCATTGCGTTTATAAATAGGCCAGCACAATTAGATAGGCTATTATTAATGTTCTAGTAATTGTGGGTACATTAAAAGGTGACAGGTGTAGGTGCATGCCAAAGGAATGAATATACGGTAGATAAGGTTACACGACAAAAGTACAATAATTAGTAATGGGTCCCAAAAATAGGTGATGTTTGACTAATTGAGTTGGTACCGACTTCAAAAGAACGAAGAGTTTAGATTTAGATTCATTCTGAAAAAGGTATTGTTAAAAAAAGTAATATAATTATTTAATAACTAGGTGTTGCTCGCAACTCCGTTCCGCGACGTACCTACCCTATATGATATATATCCTACTCCGGAAATCAAATTAGCTCCATACCAAATTTTAGCGAAATCGGTTTAGCGGTTTGGGCATCAAGAGGTATTACTAGCAGACAGATGGATAGACAGACAGACATACAGGATGGATAGACAGAAAACACACCTTCGCATTTATAATATTATTCGTATGAATAGAGATTTATTGATCAGCATTGTTATGTCAGTTTCAACCTGAAAAAGATTTCAGCTGGTACTAACGCGGGAATAAAACCCGCTCCACCACTGAACCGTTACGGATTAGACTAGATCTAATTCTTCGTAGTAAGTATGAAAGACCTTTGCCGTAATATATGGTGACAGGTGCATTTCAGAACCGAGTTGGCTCGGTGCCAGGCGCACTAGAATCTTCCGTAACAGGCATGTTAAGGAACTTCCACGTTTTATACGGGGTGCCACTAAAACTAAGGTTGCGTAACCTGGTTAAGAAGAGAAATTCCACAGAATTGTCGCAAGTTAGATTGTGTAGGCTTGTGTGAAATATTGGTTTTTATAATTAAAATTGTTGTTCCTAATTTTTTTGACCATAAATAAATAATGTTATTTTGAAAGCATAAACCTAAGAATAAAAATGCGAGAGATAAAATGTAAAATCAATAAGTTTCTTAATTATTAATTATGTTAAATTGGTTATATTACTTTGTTTTACAAAAACTTACACTTACAAAAATATTTCTGAGTTTTTCGTTATTACTAGCAATAGGAGATAAAAAATATAAAGTGCTTAGTCAAAATGCATTCGCGAGTATTAGGCTGCCTTAGCCTAAATGCAAAGTTTATTAATATAATAAGAATAAAAATAATATATAAAATTCCATGCATTTTTGACTTTCTTACTTCGCTAGCGTAAATAGGGAATGCATTTTGATTTCTGACTTATAGCACTCCTATTTTTTTTCTTCTGTTCCTCTGTAATTTCAGTAACACCCTGTACCTTTAACGTTTCCATAGAACTTCGCCCAGATTTCTCGCGGGACTCGTGACATTATTTTCTAAAGAAATTGTCATCTGTGATTTTGTGTCATATGAGCTTACAGACTTGACTTTTCAGATTTTTAGATTTCTAAATGAATAATAATGAAGAAATTCTTACGCGGGTGTATTTCACCCGGATATGTTTTACAAAATATACCCATTATTTTAACACACGTCCCATTTGACGTGGGAGAGCCATACTTCGGCACGAATGGGCCGGCTCCACCGGAGAAATACCACGTCCTCACAGACCGGCGTGAAACAGCGCTTGCGCTGTGTTTCGCCGAGTGAGTGAGTTTACCGGAGGCCCAATCCCCTACCCTTTTCCCTTCCCTACCCTTTCCTATTTCCTTCCCTACCCTCCTCTATTACCCCTTAAAAGGCCGGCAACGCACCTGCAGCTCTTCTGATGCTGCGAGTGTCCATGGGCGACGGAAATTGCTTTCCATCAGGTGACCCGTTTGCTCGTTTGCCCCCTTATTGCATAAAAAAAAACATACTATTCACCTAGCAATTTTTACCTAGGGGTAGTTACACCCGGGTATATTCCACCCGAATATAATCGAACCGGGTATAATTTAAACCCCGTAGTTGCTGATACATCAATATTGGATACGCCCGACCCGTATCATTCACTTCAAGAACGTCAACTCGAATTATACAAGCACAGAGCAGCCGCACACAGAGACATCGGCCACACTCAGAGTCAGGCCCCACTTACGTGATTAATGATTATTTAACTTAAATTTTATGAAGATTTGATACATTAATTATTAGGCTTAATGAGTTTTCTGTCAAAATGATGATTGCATCACATGTTATAATAATAATTTATCATTCAATATCTGAGTACGATCCTAAGAATGTAACTGGCTGTGATTTTAATTTGAATTTATTGATTTTCGAAAAGTAATAACTGATAACAATTAACTACTAATTATAAAATAAAATAACTGCAAATATGTATGATACATAAAAAAAGTTTTGTGTTAGTAACTGCCGAGAGTGATAGGTAATGATTATTTAACTTAAATTTATTTAAGGTTTTTTATTTTTCATTAAAGTATTAAAAGACAATGCTATCAAATGTATGAAAAAAAACCCAGAGCGAACAGATACAGGATCTATCTCAGAATTTCAGTGATATTAAATGAAATAATTCTGTATATATTTCATTGTCAGATTTGATGGCTAAATGGGAGATATTGCTATTAACTTTTCGTAAGGTGTGATGTTTAATATTTTTTTATTTATGTTATTTTGCGGCGTTTTGCAGCTGAATTGTAGTAAGAATGATAATAATAATATATATGAACGCTTCACACCACGTCAGTCTGGCCCCGTGCTAGTAGGTAGGTAGGTAATAAGTGATAATACTTTAGGGTGTGTACGTGTTCCTTGTACAGAGTTCACTGTGAAAGTAGCAGCTCTGAAAGACGAAACATTTTTTTCACCTTTGTATGGGCAAGGGCCCGAGCGTCACGAGTTTCCCCATACAAAAGTGAAAAAAAATTGGTCTTTCAGCGCTGCTACTTTCATAGTGAACTGTCTATAAGGAACACGTACACACCCTAAAGTATTATCACTTATTTTTGTTACACACTGTATATTTCCGTTGTCTGGTACCCATAACACAAGTCCTTCGGGTACCTACTTAGCACGGGGCCAGACTGACGTGGTGTGAAGCGTTCATATATATTATTATTATCATTCTAACTACAATTCAGCAGCAAAACGCCGCAAAATAACATTAATAAAAAAATATTAAACATCACTCCTTACGAAAAGTTAATAGCAATATCTCTCCTTTAGCCATCAAATCTTAAGTCGAAAAATATACAGAATAATTTCATTTAATATCACTGAAATTCTGAGTTACATTCTGTATCTGTTCGCTCTGGTTTTTTAGCTTTGTTCTTTAAGTTAATTAATTATTACTGTATTGAGTAATTTTAGGAATGTATTTTAGTGTAGCTACCCTGTGCATTTCCTACTCGATTCGGAAGCGGGTGTACATAAGTTTGTCCGTGACAGTCGCATGAAGCCCGACGTAATTTATACTATGTGCATAATAAATTATTATCGACGTATAACTATACCACAGTATAATATTATTGAGTAGAGTAAGGGTCCGCTCAGACTGCAACGTGACGCGGAGATACCCTTATATACATTTCTAAATTATACATGGAATTGACATATTTCAATGTGACTTACATAACGCCTCACGCAGTCTGTCAATTCATTACAAAAAAAGCATCTCACGGCATCTACGCGTCCTTACGTCGTACGTTACGGTCAGAGCTGATCCTAACGATAACGCCTCCGTCGTCCAGCGGTTTAGAGTATGTCTCTTGACGGTCGTAGTTTCGACTACTGAGTTTGAAAAATGTTATTTTCAAGTATGATGAAGGTTGATCACCTGATTGTCTAACAATTACTTGTCAGACAATTCGTAAGATAATCCATGCGTCGTATGGGCATGTAAAAATTTGGCTCTGTGCCTCTCATGCCAGTCGTGTCGGTTATCCGTCTAACTGAAATACGAGGCTCAAGGAAGATTGAGTGCTCTTATGTATTGCACATACACTTGGGTAGGCCATTAATTATACTTATGTGGATCGCTGACCAACCTGACCAGACCGTATCCACACTCGGAGATGCACAAACGGTGTTCAGGTTGACCTGCCATCAGTCTGACTAGGCCGATCGGCTTCCCCGTATATAAAGGCCTTATGACAATTTTCCTGTCATTCGTGTTGTCACCCGCGCGAGGGTCTATTCCGGCTCCTAAAGGCGTGCTACCCTATCTAATCGTGATGACATCTATGAAATGATGGGATGCGGGCAACTTGCATGCGAACCAGATCCACGCGCAGGCGATGACACGCATGACAGGAAAATCGCTCTATGACCTTGATCATTGTCTGTCAGTGCGAATATCGACGTAAATGACATTAAAATAACATTCATAACAGCGCGCCTTGTACGGTGGCGGTTACGACGCTCGCCGCGTCCATGATAGGGCGAAATAGGAGAAAAAACCTTTTTAATGCTTAATATAATACATATTTCAAAAAAGTAAAAAAAGCAAATTATCAACTTATATATTGCAAAGCAGTATATATTTTTTATATATTCTTTTGATAAATAATGAAGGAGTAAAGTGGTTTCATTCAACGATTTGGAGGTGATTTGATTTTTTATTTCTTTATTATGTGATACCGATAGAAAAAATATGGCAAAACCACGTTATGTATCATATCATGTAGATTACTAATTATTTTTTTCAGATATAATTTCTATGTTAATGCCGATGAAAAGTGGTTTCATCTGCACGCTTTTTTCGCGAGAGGAGCCTTAATGGACGCTTTTTCGGACGTCCGAACAGAATCTGGCTAGCCGGATGTTTTGGCATCCGCGGACGTCTGCCATTGACATATAGGTTATGTCTTTGACGTCCGCGGATGAATTGTGCATATCGTTAAGTCGCATCCATCAGCCGCGACTTATGGATGCGTCCGAGAATTTTTTTTGTAGCTTAAGCCTGCAGACATTCCGTTTGTTTTTCCATAGAAATGTCAATGATCAAGCAGAATTCCGTCGAGTAATGTGTGTTGAAAATGCAAATATAGTTTTAAGTGAGCTCTTTGTGAGTCCACAATGGATGGACAATTATGAGTGACGCGTAATTGTCTAAACTACGTGAACAATACGTAGTGATGGGCAGAGCAGTTATCGATATTATTTTACTGTCGATAAGTTGAAAAAAAGAATTTACATATTCTGAAAATAGTAGGTAAATATATTTGTAAAGTATATTATATATATATATATATATATATATATATATATATATATATATATATATATATATATATATATATATATATATATATATATATATATATATATATATATATATATATAATATATAAGGAAAACAGGATATCACACTCTTTATTGATTGGAGCAATGTCATAAAATAATAATTTAAGTACATTAATTTTATTTGCATATTGTATCAATCACCACAACAGTTTAATATTATTTCCTGCAAAACGTGTAAGGTTTAAGGCACTAGTAAGTTACATTTAAAGAAGATTATTTATTTGCACAGCGTATTCGGTGTCTTTTTCTGTCGTGTAACTTTTCTAATATGCCATTGCCAGGCAAAAACAAGCAGCCTGGTAGCAACGATAATTATGTATTAACATAAAGTACTTATGCTTAAACAATTCATTCTAAAAGCGATGATGATGTTGAATATAATTACGTAGCACTACTGCAGACAACACCTGAAGACGAAGCGCCTCGAGCAAGCTGTCAGTTCTGTCGAACCGATACAAACCGATACAACTAATAACATTGACAACACTACACAGAGATAGCCACAGATAATCAAAGATAAATGTAGATAGAGAAGTACTGTGAATATTATTCAGGGTACAACGAAACAGAGTGATAGTACTTAATGGCCTGAATTCACTGTTATTAGTGAAAAGTGCAGGTGGTTATTGAAGGTGATTACTGATTAGTAATCTGGAGAAAGTAAGTGTGGGCAGAGACTGTTTAGTGCAAGTCCTTTATTTTCTCCTAATCACTTATCACCTGCACTCGCACTAATCGAAGTGAATACAGGCCCTTAGAGTGAGTATGTCATACAGCATAATATTTATACAGGTGTAACATAACAGCGTGATAGTAGGTAGGTAGGTAGGTACTTTGAGTGAATCTGTGTACATTATATAGATTTCACTGTGAAAGCATCAGCGCTGAAAGAGTTACTTTTTTCAGTTTAAACTATCTAGTCTCCCTTCATAAGACTTAAAGTATTTCATCATAGCCTGTTCAGTGGCTTAAGCGTCAGGCAACTGTTTTTTTACAGACCAATCCGACACAGAACAATATCGTATTTAAAATAATATTATTTTTTAGGGTTCCGTACCCAAAGTAAAAACGGGACCCTATTACTGAGACTTCGATGTCTGTCCGTCTGTCCGTCTGTCTGTCCGTCTGTCTCCAGGCTGTAACTCAAGAACGGTAATAGCTAGAGAGTTTAAATTTTTACAGATTATGTATTTCTGTTGCCGCTATAACAGTAAATACTAAAAACAAAATAACTTAGATATTTAAGGGGGGCTCCCATACAACAAAAGTAATTTTTCAAAAAATTTTTGCTCTGTATCAATGATGACAACAAGTAGGCACTTGAAATTTTCACAAAAACCTTAGTTATATGTCTAATTTTATAATTTACAATAATATTCAAATAAAATATAAATTTAAGGGGGGCTCCCATACAAAAAACACAATTTTTTGCCCATTTTTGCTCTATAACGGTACGGAACCTTGCGTGTGCGAGCCCAACTCGCACTTGGCCGATTTTTCACACGTAGACGGTCAAAGCGAATTTTGTCGACATAATATGCGTAGAACAAAGTCCGATCTGCAAAATCACTACTTACTTCATAATACACAAACAATTTTTTTGCCTTTAAAAATGTTTTTTAATAAAAAATCTCGAAATAGGTGGTGTTTTGAACAAAATTAAATCATAGTTGGACCTAACAAATCAATAATACTTAACTAAATCTGTAAGATATATTTCGACTGCTCCTAGTTTTTTTTTTAATAAAGGGGGCAAACGAGCAAATGGGTCACCTGATGGAAAGCAACTACCGTCGCTCATGGACACTTGCGACATAAGAAGAACTGCAGGTGCGTAGTCGGCCTTTAAAGAGGCCTTCTTGAAGGTTTGTAGGTCGTATAAGTCCGGAAATACCGATGGCGGCAGTTTGTTTCAGTTTTACTGTAAAAGACTCATCAAGGTCATGAGGATGGTATAACATATTCCTGTGGAATTATGGAACGTTGCAGGAGATGTGATTGCCAACAATTACTCGTATTCCTCGGAGTACTCCCCGTGATTCAGCAGATAGAAGATGCAGAGCCAAGACACATCTCAGCGTAATAATTCCAAAGGGTCTGCTTGTTTGAAACAGAAAGGCTGTCTACAATCCAAGCAGCCCTTTTTGGTTACCATTTAGAGGGAATAGTTGCTATTTTGTCGCCCCTGCCCAAAGATGAGAGTAGTATTCCGCGTGAGGCGGAATCTTCATCTTGTGGAGTTATTATAGGCGTTGCATTGGACTAAAATCAGTCGCTTTCTTAAGATTTAAGAATACTAGGCTTATTCAAGGCTAACTTGGCCTTACCCGTTTATCGCCGAAAACTGAATACTTTTCCGACAGGAAAAGTATCCCATTCATGTCCTTTCCCGGTATTCAAAGTATCCCCATTTTAAATATCAAAAAATCGGTTAAGCGGTTTGGGCGTGCGGAGGTAAATAGACAGATAGATAATCACACTTTTGCATTTATAATAACGTAAGTATGGATATAGATTATACTTGGTTTAAGGAACTAAACTAAAGGAACTAGTACTATAGTATCCTAAGTGATCCTATTCCTGTAGTCGTATTCTTCATGTCAGAGGGTCGTGAATCGTGATCTCCCCTTTCTATAACCTTACTGCTAATGATGTTACGCCAGCTTTTCCTGTTTTCGGCTACTCAAGAGCGTTGTAGACGATTGACTCAATATATTGTAGAGAGAACGATCCCACCTCTCTGCCGCTCCGCCGGCGTAGGACGGGAGTGCGGAGGCGTCGCTACGCGAACCTCCTAACTTCTGTCTAACGGGGCTCCGGGTCAGGATGGGAACCTACCCGGCTTTGTCAGTCCCGGCGCCGAGGGGAATGCTTTAGTTCGCCTAAGCGTTCCCTCCCTTTGGTGGAAGTCCGGTCCGTAGACCGGCCAGTCGTGGTGGGAGTCCTGTGTTTGGTAGATCCGGGATTTCAAAAAAAAAAAAAATAAAAAAAAATATATATATATATATATATATATATATATATATATATATATATATATATATATATATATATATATATATATATATATATTGTGGTGTAAATTTGATCGGACTTACGCATTGGATGGCCCTCGATCCTTCTCCCTCAGTCTTGCCAGTGAATATTTTAATATTGCCTCCTTTCTTTCTGGCTATGTGTCCATAGTATTACATACATTTATTTGGGGCATTTAGTCTCTAGCCTTGTTTTTATGTTCAGCTTAGCCAGAATGGATATATTGGTTATGAAAGCAGCCCATGAAATGAGAATTTTTCTTCATTATTACGTCTCAAAGGCATCGATTTGTCTGCGGTTTGTAGACTTCAGAATCGTAGTGGGAAATGGTATGGGAATTCGTACTTACTAACAATTCTTGACTTACCGGAGTACACGTTTTGTCGGAAATTTCTAAGTCTTCTTGCTGTATTAAAGGTAAATTTTCGAAACTAAAAGGCTCTTCTAAAGAAAGTAAAGATGGTTGAATGCTATTAACGGTGAGGTCAGCAGATGGATTAGGCTCTTCGTTAATTTCATTCCAAAAAACGTCCAGTTGCTGGCTTATTTCTTCTGCACCCGGAGGCAAAGGCGAAGGTGCGGTGTATATATTATAATTATTCTCATCAATAATGAAAAATGACAAAAAATGTATTGCAAGCTCATCAAATTTTACACAATATTGTATAATAATTATTATACCTAATATTATTTAAAATTTGATTAGCTTGTATACAATTATTGTGTATTTTATAGTATTGTATTTGAGAATACTTCATTTTATTTATTAATTAACATATATTTTAAAAATAAAGGTAATATTAAGTTGCTATAAGTAAATGATAATATGCGCACAAAAGTGATAATTTTATGATTTCGATTTGTTACACACCATACGTTGTAAGGTTATACAGATTTAAACCATTTTTATATATAAAATTGAAAATATATATTAATATTTGACAATATTTTCAAACGTACAACGTCCTATCTTATGCTATGATTCAGGTGATAACGTCCCATCTGCACAACGGACTTACGAAATGCATCAGTCATTCCATAAAAAAGCGTGCTATAACTACATGTAACACATAGAGGCTCTAACATATTTGTTCAATATCGTCCTATCATTACTTATAACGTCAACTTTTTAAGACATTATTTTTGATGATAACACGACGAATAATATAAATATTATGCAAGTCTCACTTTTTACACTTAGAAACGTATTTTTCTAACCCTCCATAAAACAACGTCCGATATCAATATAGATGTCCCATGACTTAAAAACAGATTTAGTTGCCAATATTTACTATATATAATCAAACAACTATTATCCAAGCGAAAATTTCTACGCTCATAACGCAAAAAAAGTTGTCTCCGCAAGTCCGCACGACAACGCTCGAAGTGACAATGGGGCGCCGCGCGCGCTTCACTCTCCTCGTCCAATGTACGGACGGAGCTTACTTCAAATAGGACGTTTTACGATTCTGTATCTCCGAAAATAAGTAAAATATTAAAATTCTGAAAATGAGGGGATGTAGAGCTTTGATTTTCTATTCAATTTATGCAATAAAACGATTTTCGTCCTATTATCACATAGAACTCTGTTCTACGCAAAGGTCGTTATGAGGTAAAATAATTTATGAAGACGTTACCCCGAGTTCCAGAAAAAGAAACAAGAAAATATTTTGAAATTTGAAACAAAAACTAACTTTCTATTCATTTTAATTATTTATTAATCTGTTAGGACTTGAAGCGATACTGCAGCACTTGAAACCAACGCCTTCAGTGCATTTACTTGAACAGAGCTTTCAAAGTTAATCTTCCAGAGCTCATCTTGGGCACGACAAGTAAGACTTGAATTGCAAGTGTCTCTATTTACAAACCTACAGGGATGTTTTATAGCGCGTAGGTGTGATGTCACGTAAAAAGCATACAATTATTTTATCGATAAAAGTATACCCGTCTCTTTTTCTCTTTTTTTGAAAATTATTATAAAGTTATAACTTGGTTTAGGGCGTTATGCACTTTTAAGGCAGGGTCAAAAAACGTCACCTGATCGAATATTTATAGAGAATAGAGAGTATGCCATCCGTCTGTATGACAAAATTACTGGACGCTCACTTATTGCTAGTGCTGTGTCCGATATGGCGTTTGTCGATAAATTTTCATCGACGGCTGAAATGGTAATTGCTTTGTTCCATTATCCATATTTTAGTCGGATATTAACGATCAAATAAAATCACACAGAAGTGTATTCAGGGGTATAATTATAGTAATAAAAGGTATTGTATCTTTAATTATACAGTCTGTTTGAGGTGTATATTTTTGTGTATAAATTGACCGAGTCATTAGTACTCTATTTATAAATCATTATTGTATTCGTAGTACAAAATAATAATAGGATATTGTCCTCTTAGGGTGGGTTGAACCAACTTACTTTAACTATAATTGTAACTTTAACTATAACTACAGTGCAAAATGTCAAATCTTTGGTTACCGTTAAATATGGCGTCCCACGCCATATTTAACGGTAATATGGGTTATGGTTATAATTGGGTTATACCACGTCAGAAGTGGTATAACCCAATTCTTGGAAAACTAAGTAAGTGCAGTTTTCTGCAATATACAAGCGCAGTCTATCTAGAAAATGTCGTTTAAATAATATTTAATAATCGCAAATAAGACTAGATCTTGAAACCCATTTTAACCGACTTCCAAAAAGAAGGAGGTTGTTAAACCTAGAATGGTTTTTTGGTTAAATTATATTTTTGAAATTATATTATTAGTCATTACAATATTAATTCGCATGCTGTGTTCACTGTAGAAACTAGAAGGTTGTACATTCAGTACTCGTATTCGACTTACATACTGCATTATTTTATAAAATCGTTTTAGTGATACAGCCGGTTTGTGGACTTTTGAATAAAAATAATAAAAAAAAAAGGATAAAAAATATTATGTTCAATAATGTCCATTCATCTATACTTATTATAAAACAAAGTAACTTTTTTTCCCTCATGTCCCTTTGTTCCCTTTAATGTTTAAAACTACGCAACGGATTTTGATGATTCTTTCAATTTTAGATAGCCCAAATGGGCTATATTAATAATAAAATATAGCCTTCCTCGATAAATATCGAGGAAGGTTATAGGCTATATTTTATCACGCTAAGACTAATAGGAGCGAAGAAATAGAGGAAAATGTGGAAAAAACGGGGAAAATTATTTGAAAGGGCTAACTTGAATACGCTAATCTCAAGAACTACTGGTCCGATTTGAAAAATTCTTTAAGTGTTAGATAGCCCATTTATTGAGGAAGGCTATAGGCATAATTTTTTCAGTGGCTTTATATTTTAAAGCCGTGCGACGCCGGGTCGGGTCGCTTAGTATAAATTAAAATGTACCTACCATTAAATTAAAAGAGACTTTATAATATTTATAAAAATGTATGTATTTTTTTAATTCATAATAAACAGAAAACTTAAATGAAGTACCTAAAATTTTTTTTAATGGCACGATTATTCACAAAATGAGTTTTTATTTAAAATTAAGACTCGTTTTTAATAATGACGTCCGTTTTGATGTCATAGCATTGACGTTATATTATATAATAAAATTAAAGTTTTTTTAAAACGTTAAAAATATTATGTGCTAACTGAAGTAGAAATTTCAAGCAAAAAGTTACACTTAAAAAATTATGACGTATTCAATATTATAATAACTTTTAAGTGACGCAGGTATAGGCTAATCAAATACAGAGAATTTACAATTACTAGAATTCAACGGTCAGTTTACAATTGCAAACGTAAATTTTTATAACATACATAAAATGTTAGTTTATGCTATATTATAGCCACCCGATTTTTATTGAACTTATTGGATAGTTTGTAGGATCTGACCAAAATCCGACATGTTGCGCACGACATAATATTATCAGAATATTGACAGAAACGTTGTCAAACATCGAACACAACATTAATTTGTTTATTGTCTGTGCTGGTGTTGCCTCTAACGTCAAACATTGCAATAATTATATCCTACTTACCTATCTTTCGATCGAAATAGGGACCGTGCACAGCAATGACACTGCCACTAGTGGCGAGAAGCCGAAACTTATGCGAAAATTTTATTGTCAAGGTAAGGAAAAATATAAGATTTCTTGAGAAATTTCAGTATTTTCAATATTTGAAATGCATTGTTGCATTCCTGGATGTTAGAATACGTACAAGAAAGATAAAGGCAAACCAAAGGATCAAAAATTTACTATTTTCAGGTTAAAGGTATACACATGCCATGGCTTACTGAAAAACGAAAGAAAAGGATAAAAGTCGCTAAAAACATACGTAACTATTTAAAAAGTTCCATGAATGTTATGTATACATAGACTCGTAAAAACACTCAATTTTGTAGATTATAACCGTAAATTCACATTTGATGAACACAATATGAACCTAACCTATAACCGTCGCTTCTGTGGGATAATCGAGGCGGCCAAAGGAAGATCTTCCGACCGAGCGAGGTGGTATGCCCGGTTAGGCCGAAGCCCACGTGATACATTTCAGCAGTCGTATATATACCGACGCGCTCAGAAAACGGGGCCGAAGCTACGTCCTGACCAGGAGAGATGTGCTCTGCTTGCTGACCGGTCGGTGTAGTGAGAAAGCCCGATGATGCCGATGCGGAGTCGCCCAGGCCACGGTACACTGCGGCTAGTGGACGATGTACCCGATGAGGCGAAGCTGGCTGGCGCGGTGCGGAGGGGCGGGGAGTGATGATGATGAAGGTGGCGTGTTCTGTCGAGGGTCACCAATGTGGGATAATCGTGGCGGCCAAAGGAAGATCTTCCGACCGAGCGAGGTGGTATGCCCGGTTAGGCCGAAGCCCACGTGATACATTTCAGCAGTCGTATATATACCGACGCGCTCAGAAAACTTCGAAAGCGCGATGCAGGAATGTTAGGCAAATTGTGGGTACCGCCACACTTCCTTCAGTACTCCAAACTGGCTTCCATCTAAATTGATATATTATATACCTCACCGCACCGTTCATTTAATTGGAATAAAGTTGCATCAAAAGTAAGGATAGTTTGGTAAGTCCTGCCAGGAATTCATCACTGAGGATAGTATTGAACTTGAACCATCTTGTCAAAGTGTTGGTTCTCAAAAAGATGATTCTTCAAGTAGAAAAAAGATTAATAGTGCAGTCTTTGTGTGTTATTTGTTTGCACCCATGAGGTCCAGACTGAAATTAGTTAAAAATAGTGACAGACAAAAGTTGTGGAGATGTGTGGAGATGGAATCGATCGAATCGCAAAGGTTGATGAAATAAAAGCATTTTTTTAAGTACTTGTTTTATTTTCTTAAATAAGATTCTTGGAAATATGTTGTGGTTCTCGCGGCCGCATGTGGCCACTTGGGAGTGTAAATATATTAAATCGTTTTATAGTCTAAAACATAAAAAAAAACCGGCCAAGTGCGAGTCGGACTCGCGCACCGAGGGTTCCGTACAAACCTGCAAGGTTTACAAAGTTCGTTCATTACGACAATCGAGTATGAGGAAATGGGTAGTAAGTTTAAAATTATTAAAAAAAAATATATTATGTGATGTAACTAAAAATTTATGGTTTTCGTAATTTTTCCTTTATCTATGCTATAAGACGTTGCTTCGTACCAAATTTCAAGATTCTGAGTTCACGGGAAGCACCCTGTAGGTTTTGATTCCCTTGCAAGTGTCGAAAATTTGCGGCATAAACGGCTGTATCTTTTGATTGCGTTGGCTTAGAAGTTTGATTTTTTCACAGCTTCAAGGGACAGTAGACCTGAGTAATTGATATAAATTTCAGCTTCATACCTCCACGCGTTCCTGAGAAAAAGGGTCTTGACAGACGGACAGACGGACAACAAAGTGATCCTATAAGGGTTCCGTTTTTTTCCTTTTGAGGTACGGAACCCTAAAAATCACTTATAAACTATCCGGGGTCAAAGAGAATGCGAAGCCAAAGTCACTCACAAATTACTTCTTTTACTCGCATCGTGTCGCTGCTGTCGAATTACGACGCCCTCTATAGTTTCTGCACGGTCCCTATATCGTTCTTCAAGGCTCTTAGGCGGCCATAGTATCAAAACAAAGTTTGTCGGGTCATATCATACTTTCTCGCTTACATTTTCATCACTTGCTAATGAGTGACATCACAAACGTCACACCCCTCATTATTTGTTGGATCCTCTCAGCAACTTTGCTTGGTCTCATTAGTGAGTAGTCAGCTTTATTTCCGCAGCTTGTTAGTTCGGCGGATATCGCCGAATGCACAGACCAGCTCGCCTCAGAGAATATCGAATAATATTTGGACCGTATTGTGTGATTTTAATAACGTTTTTTGCTGAAATAAAAATACGGAATAGTTACTGTAAGCAGTAGATGTTGCGAATAATTTCCTACTATTCTTACAATAAGTAAAAAATATAATAAAAATGTTATATTATGTTTCATTAAAAACACAACGGAAAATCGCAGAGTTTATAAAAAGAATCATACAAACAACTTGATATTGAGATTGTAAGAAAAGTAGGAAATTATTCGCAAAATCTACTGCTTACAGTAACTATTCCGTATTTTTATTAGGTGGTATTTAATTATTAGGTGGTAAAGTATAAGTACACGATATCAAAATTTATATCCGCGGAAAAGTACCTAATAGTAGTAGTTATAATAATATTATCAGTTTGGATAAAAGTCATTAAATTATGAACGTTATTAACGTTATTCAAATTAATATAATTAGTTTCGTAAAATAGTACCGTTGTTATCGGTGATTGTATGTTGTTGACGACAGATAAAAATAACTATTAATTTTAACAATGGCGCCGAAAATTACAGACCGACATTGTTCAAATTGGCAAAATATATTGTGCTACGATATAAGTTTTGATATAGATGCGAAAGCGACTGTTTGTCTCTCTGTCTGACTGGTAATTCTTCACGTTTGAACCGCTGGATTAATTTAACCCTAGAAAGATAATCATATTTTGCAATACGGATAAGATGATCATGCGTAAAATTGACGCATGTATTTGAATTAGTTGTAGGTCTAGGTTTATTATTTCATTTTTATGAATTGTATGTTATTACATATACACATATATTAGCGTAATAAATACGATAGATAATTTTCAATACTCCTTTATTTGTATTAAAAAAAACACAACTTTGAACTCCTTCTAAAGATTAATAAAATAGTGTAACACATTACTCTTTCTAATGAAAACTTATTTTTTATTTTAATAATCAGTCTCTTTTTAAGTAGAAAATCAACACAAAGCTTTTCTTATAATTTAGAAACATAAAGTTATATAATATAAGTAACTTACAAACAGCTATGGCACATATGAACATTATGCTTACGACATATCACTTTTTCACAGTTTTTGCTGGTCGCATTTGCCTTTTTCCTTTTTTGGAAGGGAAAAAGCACAATAATACTTTTAGTCTTGCTACTGGCTCATTGTTATGACCTTCGGATGTATCAGGCACTTCAATTGGCACAATATCAGAGATATTGTCTCGCAAATACCTTTTCAAAGTTGGTGCTTCTAAGCGTCTGACACATAAACATAGAAGATAGTCCCAAGCTAAGATTTTTCATAAATTTTATGCGACTCAGAGAGCCATAATGTTAATTGTAAGGGAAAATCCTTAACAATTAACATTATGGCTGTAAATTACATAATATGCGTTAATGCACGCAATGATGCATTCCATAGAATAAAGCCATAGGCCATCTATTTGTCTTCCTACTATAGGACATTTGGTCTAGCGCGTTAAGGCCAACTTTTGCTTGATTATAATAGATAATCATTTCTGGTCACTCTGCACTTCATCTATACTTTCGTGGTCCGCTACTTCACTGTTGGTGTCCTCACATGGAAGCTTCTCATCACTTTGCATAAAAGTGGCCAGAATATCGTGTTCATCTAGATTGGTACTCATTGTGATAAATTATATATTAGCCTCAATGTCTATAAAAATAAAGATATAATATAAGTTAAGGTATAAAGTATTAAAAGTTACGAAATACAATAAAACTGACATATAATCAAAAATCATAAAAGTGACGATAAAGATAATCATGCGTAATTTTGACTAACGCGGTCGTTATATTTAAAAATCGGTGGCACTTACCTTATTGGCAAGTACGCCACGCAGCAGCTCACAGCGACGAATAAGATGTACTAAATGCACAGCTATGGATTCGCGCTAATTAGAAAGATAGAGCAATTATTCGAAAACGCATGCGTAAATTTTACGCAGACTATCTTTCCAGGGTTAAGATTTTCTTTATGTCCTGCGAAAGGACATAGGATAGTTTTTATCCTCGACAATTTCAACTCAACGAAATGATTGGCGTCATCAAGTAACTATTAATTTTAATAAGCCCCACCAGTGACCGCGACAACAATATAATACAATAGTATTTCCAAGAATCCCCGATCGAAGAATTAATATCCGAAAATTGGCATTTTTTCGTTATTGAACATGGTCTATTTAGCACGATATATCCATACTAATATTATAAATGTGTCTGACTAGATAGTCAGACAGATGTCTGTTACCTCTTCACGCTCAAACCGCTGAACCGCTTTTACTGCAATTTGTTATGGAGATATTTTGAATCCCGGGGAAAGGTACAGTTATCACGCGATAACTCAATTATGGGGCAACGAAGTTGCGGGTATAATCTATATATATATATAAATGGATTTCCAAATGTGTTAGTCGCGCTAAAACTCTAAAACGGCTGAACGGATTGGGCTGATTTTGGTCTTAAAATATTCGTAGAAGTCCAGTGAAGGTTTTAAAGTGACACGAAGGTCACCGGTACAGCTAGTCTTATATATAAAAATTGATTTTAAAATGTGTTAGTCGTGCTAAAACTCGAAAACGGCTGAACGGATTGGGCTGAATTTGGTCTTTAAATATTCGTAGAAGTCCAAGGAAGGTTTTAAAGTGACACGAAGTTCACCGGGGCAGCTAGTCTAGTTATATTATATTCTTGTAACTATAATTTTATCATTCGAAAATTAGGATACTTCGTTATTGAAATTTGCAAATTTTGATATATTTATTATATTTGTTAAATTGATAATTATTAATAAGTGAACATCCATTGGCTAGATACACATAATTAGAGCAATGTAGATTGATCGGAATAGTCTAAATAATGGCTTATAATTATTATTGGCAATGAATCCAATTGGTAAGATCGGAGTCGTATAAAGCGAGCGACAAGGAAATAATTTATCAATTATGTAAGTGTATTTATTTGTTTTGAAATACTTTTTAGTGTTTGTGTTATCTTTTTTAAATACTAGGCTAGTATTTAAAAAAGATAACACAACGACTGGAATTTACCTTTATAAAGTTAAATAGTAGTAAGGAAGTTGGCTTTTACCTTTATAAATTGTACTTTAATATATTTAACCGTTTGGTTGAATTTTAATGCCTTAGGGTCAATTCAGACCGCAACGTTACTCGTAGCTGCGTTTCTAAATTGTATACTTAATATGGAATTGACAGATTTCGATTGCGTGAGACGTCATGCAAGTTACATTGATATCTGTCAATAATTTCGGTCTGAGCTGACCCTTAGTATGAATTTCGAAAAATACTTTAACTTTGTTGCCTGCACATCTTTTTGTAAAAACGGCTTTACTCCTTAGGGTTGATTCAGACCGCAACGCGACGCGTAGATGCATTTCTAAATTTATATGGATTTTCGCAAGACGTCTCACGCAATTGAAATCTGTCAAATCCATACAAAATTGCCGCGCCGCGTTGCGGTCTGAATTGACCCTTATGGGAAACACTTTCACTACATAATATTTCGTATTCTCTCTGTGTAACTTACCTGCGGCGCTTATATCGAAGCTTATTCGTTTTGTTCGAGAATTACAATTTCGCAAGTCAAACATTTTTTTATCGCATTCGGCTGAGACTCACGTACCTTATTCGATTTCTCGATTAGGGCATTTAGATAGATTACATTCGATAATTCCGCTAGCGAAGTTATGTCGCACTCAGAGATATTTAATACTTCAATCGCGGATTCTTGGAAATCTATTGTTATTCTATTGTTGTCGCGGTCACCGCGCCGCGGCCCGGGTGTCCTTATGGGGCTTAATACTTGATAGGTTAATAATAATTTACTTCAATTAATAACGAGTTTGGTAGAAAATGTATGGGGCTTATAATTACTATAGAAATCTTCATTTAACCCATCAACTCCCAAGCGGCACCCGGGTGCCGCTAAACAATTAACAATTGAATATCTGTTGTGTCTGCGATTCTCCGATCGAGGTATTAACTATAGTTAAGTAAATTTTATTTATATCCGTACCCTATGAGTGCTCGTTGCGACAGACATAATATTGACGACAGACAGTGTGTATGGGTCCCCCCTATAAAGAGTTCGCTGTGTAAGTAGCAGCGCTGAAAGAGCAATTTTTTTTGGGATTTGTATGGGCAGAGTCATGAATTTTCCCATGCAAATATTAAAAAAAGTTTCTCTTGCAGCGCTGCACTTTCACAGTCAACTCTATAAAAAGGATGCATACACACCCTAAAGTATTATCACTTCGTTTTGTTACACCCTATATATTGATATTAATGCAAAGTGTAGGTGAGATATCATATTCACGTTGCCACAGCAACGTGTTATGTCAATTCCAGTAAAATTTTGATATTTTAATTTGTTGTCGAATTTATTTTTTATCGAATTCAAGTATTCTAAGTACCCAGGAATCCCTTAACGGAAATTTTTATTGTTTGTGTTTTAAATTATCGAGAAACGAGCCGAAAATTTTCTCCTGATTGGGAATTCCTTTACGGAAATTTCGAATTACTCCTTTGTTGTCAGTAATTTTCATTTTGTAAACGTCATATTATAACGCTATGTCCGTCTATTTTCCTTGTTGTTAGAAAATGACTAAACGGATTTTGATGAAAATTGGTAGGAAGATACATTGAGTCTTGGGAAATCTAAGATAGTTTTCGGAGAAAAAAAGATTACGACTTTCACGCGATACAAAAGAATATGGAACAATCAAAATTAATGCCAAATATGTATACACACACATCTTGCTATCTCTTTAGGGTTCCGTAGTCAACAAGGAACGGAATCACGTCATAAATGTACATTCATTAACCATGCAAAAATTATCAGAAACCAACGGTACTACGGAACCCTATATTTCGCGTGGCCCGACACGCACTTGGCTGGTTTATATTTTATAAGCTATCCTTGCTTGCTCGTACTGTCTTTTTATTTTATATTTTTTTTTCGTATATTTTATTAAACATTTATTAATTAAACTGATTGGCATGATTCAACATGGAGCCTTAGCCAGCTGGCTAAGGCTTCATGTTGAACGCATTTCTAACTTATCCCATTTTGCAGGTGCGGTCTTGGAAAGTCAACTGCATGTCGTGCGCATTTTCACCGTGTTTTTGTTCATAAAAACGGCTTTAAAATTTATTGTTACTGCAGTGTCTGTCAATACCGTTAACGGGCCAATATTTTTCACGCGTTTTGTACATTTATGAAATGAATATTTGTATTCGTGTTGGGGTTACTGCACATTGCGACGTTGCGGCGATGCGTTTTGAAATGAGCCATTCAAAATTGCATTTTATTTTATACACAACAAGGTACACATTGATTGAATTGACAGATTTTAGGCTCGATATCTATGAAATATGTTTCTCTCTCTCTCTCTCTTTTTATTAAAAAGTATAGATGACCCGGTGAACATCTCTCCTAATATAAACAATAAGCATTCCCTGGGTCTTCGACGAATATTTCAAGACAATTAGCCAAATCAGTTGAGCCGTTCTCGTGTTTTAGTGCGACTAACCAGGCCAGTTAAGCAGGAGTAATTTCATAGTGCCCAAGTGTGTGCGCAGTACACAAGAGCACTCTCCGTTCCTTTTACTCTTATAGACGGAAGACCGGCATGACTGGCGAGAGATCAGATTTCAGACGCAGGACCGAATTTTTACATGCCCATCCGACGCATGGTCAATGGATCATCTCACTTGTCACACAATCAGGTGATCAGCCTGCATTGTCCTAACCAAACTTGGAAATAACATGTTTCCAACGCGGGAATCGAACCTACGACCTCCGAGTCAAGACTCAAGAGCCACGCTCTAAACCACTGGACCACGGAGGCGTTTATACGAAGAATAAATAGATAGCGTATAAAAATTCGTTTCCTAAAATATCTAAGTTTTTTTAAGTCTACACACTACGTTACGAAAACCATCGAAAACGTATCCAACCTGCTGAACCCTGGCAGCGGCTGATGATAATAAAATCTACGTCATCGTCGAAACTTCAATACCTAAGTTGGAGGAGTCAGCTGCACTTTATTACGGACTGGGGAGGAGGGAGGCAAACTCGGAACAATTCCTACTGGAAATTATCATAATTAAATTACTATGAGATGAAAGATTTATTAAAGTCTGTCTAAGGGTTGATACAGACCGCAACGCGACGCGTAGATGCATTTCTAAATTTGTATGGATTTGACAGATTCGCAAGACGTCTCACGCAATTGAGCGCGAAGCGAGGCACGGCGCCAGACTTGTATGGATTTGACAGATTTCAATTGCGTGAGACGTCTTGCGAATCTGTCAAATCGATATAAATTTAGAAATGCATCTACGCGTCGCGTTGCGGTATGAATCAACCCTAAGGGCTGCAAATTGCGAATTTGCATCGCATCGCAATGTCATTTTTATTAGTATAAGTTTTGTCGCAGATATTTGCGATGTGAATTCGCAGTTACGTGTAGAGCCCTTAAGTCTGTATCAACGTGTTCTGCCGCACATAATTTCCATACAAATATTATAAATACGAAAGTGTGTCTGTTAGTCTCATCTGTACGCGCAAACCGCTAAATCGATTCTACTGGGTATACTTTGAGTGCCGTGTAAGACATAGGATACTTAATATACCGGAAAATTTACGGTTCCTACTTAATCAGTAATCAGTTCTTTATTTGTAGTAAAATCGTGGTTATAAAAGATGTTTACAATATTAGTGGTTCTGACACTTTTAACTATACAATAGTATGCAAACATTATTTCTAGCATATTTTATATCAGTAGTAACTGCTTATGGAGATTCCGTAAACATCTTTAAAACGGTAAAATCGGGACCGTATTAATAAGCTTCGCTGTCCGTCCGTCTGTCTGCCACCAGGCTGTATCTGAAGAACCGGCTCCCATAGAACAAATTCTAATTTCCGGAATCCTTCGTGCACGAGTCCAACTTGCACTTGGCCGAATTTTTCTCATCCCAATGTTTTAATGAGAGCATTACTCTCATACGCGACTAACGACGTGAAATAATTTAACGATCCCGCGTCAGAATATTAAAACTGATGAATAAGGTAATGAGGGTAGAAGAAAAATGTTTTATATAAATACGGATGGACGACGCTAGGCTGTCATATTGGTCAACAGGGTCAGTTCACATTGCGACGTGATGCAGAGATGCTTTTAATGAGCCAGATAAAAGTAAACTTTATTTACTACTTAAGAAGATGGACATTGAATTGACAGACTTACTGCCTTGCTTCTGGTATTGGGTTGTTTCAATATTGATTGGCTTATTAAATTATTATTATTTTTAACAAAAAATTAAAACCGACTTCCAAGGTAAAAACAATAATAACATTAATATGAACTAAAAAGTATTAAATAATTTTTACTATCTAATAGTGCCTTTTTCCGAATTCGGCTAAACCTCAACTATTTCTGTACTCAATCTTCATTATTTTGAAGTCGGTACCAGATAGCTGAATCTTCAGTTCTCTGACAGAATATTTAAAATTTTTGGAACTGGCACCGACTTCAAATTTATGAAGATTGAGTACAGAAATAGTTGAGGTTTAGCCGAATTCGGAAAAAGGCACTATTAGATAGTAAAAATTATTTAATACTTTTTAGTTCATATTAATGTTATTATTGTTTTTACCTTGGAAGTCGGTTTTAATTTTTTGTTAAAAATAATAATAATTTCACTTTTTTTAGTTACACTAGTAGATAAATCTTCGCGTATATTTTACGTATCTTATTACAATTTGTTAAGAGTCACAACTCACACTCACAAAATCATATAATATTATCAGTGAAGTGAACATATTGTGCTAAGTAATTTAACAATTTTAATACTTCAAGCCCGAAGCGGTCTCCGGCGATTGCGATAACAATAGAAAGGTTATTGTGTCTCGTTTTTCCATGATCGAAGGATCTATCAGATAAAAAATTGTACAAACTTGCATAGGATGTAGCGTAGCATAATATTTAATATTATCATAATTATTATTGACAGCTGTTCTTGTTATCAAGAATTCAAATCGATAGGTACTTAGTGCACCATCTATCGATTAATAAGTATAACTAATTAAAAAGACACTTAATGACTTTGTTTTGTTTAAATGCTCTTTTTAAAATAACTTTATTTTAATTCTATTTGTCTATTAAAATTTTATAAAGTAGTAAAGTATTCGATCTGTATATAAAGTAGTTAGTAAAGTATTCGATATTCTGTCTTCTGCCGCCACGCGCCGCGCGGCGGCGCTGGGCGGCGACGCCGACCGCCGTGTATTAAAAACAAACAGGTGTTGTTAATTGTTATACAGTACATAATTATTATTATAAGTATATCCATACCTATGCCTTGTACTATTATCTATTCTGTGCCATGAGACATTGGTGGCCTTAACACGTCGTGGTAATGATGATGATGACGATGATGATGATGATGATTATGATGATGAATATGAATTGCATAGTAGTTTATGCTTTCTGTTCTTAAAACAACGCCGAAACTCCCAAACGTGTATCTATAAGGAATCAGGAGTTCTCTCAGCATCATCGAAACCATGGTATACCTTGACCCAATATTTGACTTTTTGGTAGCGTATTCTTAGTACACTTTACATAAAACCAAAATCACCATATGTTTCCATATAAATTTCGAGGAGTTCCCTCGATTACTCATGGATCCCATCATCAAGTCACCACCTTTGTGAAAAAGGGACCAAATTGGAGTGAAACCTAATACAACAAAACAAAAATTTCGAAAATCGGTTCACAAACGGCGGAGTAATCGTTGAACATACAAAAAAAAAAAAAATATCCACAGCCGAACATATAACCTCCTCGTTTTTTGGAAGTCGGTTAAAAATGCATCGCCTAACTTAACTTATAATTGCGGACTCTGGTCGTTGGTCTATGACAAAAATATCAAATTCTGTTCAGCACGAGAATCCTCATTTTACTGAACAAAATTTGATATTTTTTACCTCTGACAGAAAAGCAGAACGCTCTTAAGTTAGTCTCTTTTATGTGTGTGTGCGCCAATTTTGGCATGTACGAAGTACGTATTACGCTATAGTCTATTACAAAATATAACAAAAGTAACTGATAATACTTCAGTGTGAGTATATTTCCCCTTTTTCTGTGGAAAAGTAGTAGTGAATAAAGCAAAAAACTTGGAAGTCTTTCAGCGGTCCTACTTTAACAGTGAATTCAAGGATTCTTACACACACGAAAGTAATATCACTTACTTTTTGACACCCTGTATAATGGATACACACATTCACAGCCCTGAAGTGTTATCAATTCTGTTACGCCCTGTATTTATAATTTATATTGTGGGTAGCAATCAGTAAGACACTCGGATTGAAGCAGAATACTTTACGGAACAAAAAACAAAGGGACAAAAGGAGCGTATTTCAATGGCGGCCTCTTCGCAATTTATCTTGGCGTAATGAAAACACATTTAGAATAAATTGTTGATACCATGTCGGAAGCCATTTTGTTACACGTTTATTAGGGTCAACTCACACTGAGACGATACAGGACGCACCGCAGCATTGCGGACAGGAGACATTATCGCACCCGTTGCCTCGTTTCAGTTCGTGTGGAAACAAAAAAAATGTTAATTAAGGTCAGGTTACACAGAGTTGCGATAACAAAACCGTTGGTTATCCGCTGTAAAGCGACTAATTACAAAATCGTTGGCTTTTCACTGAACTGCTTCAGGCAGGCAGCTCACACCAAAACAAGACTGAGTCTTGATTTGGTGTGAGCTGCCCCGAATAATATATTTTTGCCTTATAATTTGAATCTTAACAACTATCTGTCTTGTTTCAGGTACTACGCTGTTCTTTGGGCATCCAGGTACATCTTCAATAATCCGCTATCTTTTAGGCGTCGGAACTCATTACTACAACTGAGTCCTTCTCCTTGTAGAAACAGCCAACCTGAAAGATAAATCGCAGCGTTTAGCGAAGATTCGTTTCGTTGCTTCTACGCAGCGTAAAGGTTCTTTTATATGAAAAAACGTCATATTGTGTATAGTGTAGAATAAAATTTTAAAAATTCTGCCAATTGTGTCTGTAAAGCCGTTGCGTCGAAGCGTTAATGCAACGCAGATTTTGCAGTACGTTTTAAGCCCGTCACATACCTATTCTATTCTATTCTATTCTATCACTATATATTTTCTATACTAATTTTCGCGTGAACGCACACTCAGCTATAATATATATTTCTGTGACATGCGGATTTAGTATAGAAAATATGCCTAGCTATAAATATATTAATATATATTATAGCTAAATCTGTGACGTTTTTATTTTATTTATTTAGGAAAACTTACAGCTAGATTAACAAATAGTTAATGTAGCTGTAAGTTTTAAGCAAAAGTAGGAACTTACAGCTAGATTCACACAGGAAGGCCAATTACAAGTTTTCACACACATAACATACACTAGAAGAGTTTTCGTTAGCAAAATAAGATGCACGTACCGCTATCAATGTCATTGCCGAATTTGCTCATTCCTTTATCGCGAAAGTAAAAACAGTTCTGTCGATGAAACTCGCAGATGTTGTTGAAATCTCTCCAGTATCCGTAGTAATTGACAGCGCATACTGGCGTCAGAGCGACCCTGTAACCACGGCCTCGTGAAAACCATGTTGTGAAAACAATGCCAGAATTTCAGTATTTAAGAAGGTCTTATGCTGGATTTATATGCGTCCGCACAAACGCGCGTTTAGGCCGCTACAACTAAGGGCCAGGCCACAACACTGCGTTGCGGCGTCGAATCGCAAAAACAACATTTGAAAAGCAATGTAGTTTTTCGCGATGTGATGCCGCAACTCAGTGTTGTGGCCTGATCCTATCACCACGAGATGACAACTGTATGAAACAGCGCCGCTATAAATCGTAACTTTTTTTTGCTCGTAACTATTGTGTAGGTTACGCGCAGAGTATAGATCGCTTATCAAATGGAAGAGGAATGCGCAGTTATCGATTTTTAAGGTCAATTCATACCATAATGCGATGCGCAGGTGCATTTCTAAATTTGTAACGATTTGACAGATTTGAGAGACGTCACACGTCTCACGCATTTTTTGAAATCTAATTTCAGTACTTTAGAAATGCATCTACGCGTCGCATTGCGGTCTGAATTGACTCTTAGGGCCAGGCCACGACAATGCGTTGCGGCGTCCATCGCAAAAAAACTACATTGCTTTTCAAAGGTTAATTTTGCGATACGACGCCGCAACGCAGTTTTGTAGCCTGGCCCTTAGGTGTCTTTAGTAACGCTAGGCAGTTATTGGTAAATAGTAGCTATTTACTTTATTGGTAAATGTTTACACGATTTAACTCTCTCCAGATTTGAGCTATCTTAAACTTGTACACCGCCTAACTATATAAAGTAATTTCTACATTTACTGAAATAGTAATTGAAATCTGTGCCGCTGTTGGAAGCTCACTGTCTAATTAAAAATCGGTGATGCGTATACAAAGCTCAAGACATCACGTTTTCAAGTCAAATTCTAGAAAATACGTTATTATAACAGATAAATAATGTACTTACTAATATTATAAACGTGAAAGTGTGTCTATCTGTCTGTTGGTAACCGCTTCATGCTCAAACTGTTAGACCATTTTTGCTGGCTATCTTTTGAGTCCCGGGAAATAACATAGGATGCTTTTTCCAAAACGAATCAATGTATAGGCACTAATCTCCATACCTAATTCAAGCAAAATCGGTTTAGTGGTTTGGGCGTGAAGAGGTAACAGACAGACAGCTGATAGACAGAAATAAAGACTGCTGGAAGAAATCTCTTTAGAGATTAGATTTTATTTGAATTTTTGTCGGTTGCGGTCGCTTGTGCATCGGTTGAATGGTACCTTCAAACGAATACGAGGGAATACCCTCTTAAAAGTTGCGAGTGTCCATGGGCGACGATAGTTTCTTTACATTAGGTGACCCGTTTGCTCGTTTGCCCCCTTATTTTATACCCGCCCTGGCGTCGCACGGGTATAAAATATATAGCCACTGAAAAAATGATTAAAATCGATAGCCTATCATGATCCTTCATGTGGTCTACTTCTTATCTGTGCCAAATAATATAAAAATTGTTCGAGTAGTTCGCAAGATAAACCCTTTCAAATAGTTTCCTCCGTTTTTTCCACATTCTCCTATTAGTCTTAGCGTAATAAAATATAGCCTATAGCCTTCCTTAATAAATGGGCTATCTAACACTGAAATAATCATCTAAATCCGTTGCGTAGTTTTAAAGATTAAAGGGAACAAAGGGACATGAGGGAAAAAAAGCGACTTTGTTTTATAATAAGTAAAGAATTAACTTACTGGTGCCTTATACACTTTATATTATCGGCTTCGCAGTCGGTGTACAAGTCTTTTAATTTCGTCGGCAAATTTTCGTAGTCGATCCCCTCGAATTCGAACACTGGTTTGCCTCTGTCCTCCAATTTTACGCCCTGTAGCGGGAAATTCAGTGGCTTCGGTTCTTCACAGCTTGTTATTGTACAGCCTGGAAAAAGTGAATTATATTTAATATTATTTCTAAGCTATTGCATAGCTTATATCGCGAGCATAGAGCGCGGCGACCGAATCAAGAAATTCCGTAACGAAAAACACCTAACATTCGTCTAACGTCGTTTCAGTTTGTCGACTTCTGTTCGGTGTGGCTCGGTGCGACGTTGCCATACTTCGGCACGGTGTTTGTGTGCATACGTGTGCGAATTATAATTACGTTAGTTATTTAAAGAATAAACACTACTAGATGTCAAAGTTATAACACCCCCATAACGTTGGATCTTCTGTGGTATAGACAAACCGACCCATTCGTGCCGACGCTAGCTCTCTGTTTAAATCGTTTATTTGCATGTCTTACGTTTATATTGTTATGCAAAATGCAAATATATTTTGGCTGCATATAATGAAGATTAGCGCAGTAATTTTGGTTCACTGCCAAAACAACTCCATTATTTTGGCATCAGTCTAATCTTTATTATGAACTAGTGGCTAGTGTTCTGTTTACCAAACTTAGAGAAATATTTCGCTTTTACACTCATTCTAATTTATATTGTAGTTGATTCGACGAACGTTGTTTTGCCTGTGAATGTAAAATAAAAAGAGAGCCTCAAAAGGAGATCTTCCGACCAAACGTGGAATTGTCACTTTAGGAAACATTAAAAAATATATGGTCGATTCTCAGATTTACATAATATGCAAACAAATTTTTTACAAAATCTTATCGAAAAATACAGAAGTTTGGGTGCAGTTGTACAGCAAACAACACAAAAATTCTGTCACAAACTTTCGCCTATATAACATTGCAGTGATATCCCCATACGGCAAAACAACGTCTGCCGAATCTGCTATTTCTTTCTTTCTTTCTTCTTTTTTCTTTCTAGTAGAGTGTAAAAACTCACCAATGAAAACCAAAATCAATATCATATTGACACTTGACACGACTCCACCGTCTCGAGATAAAATCGTCTCTAATTACTGAACTCATTAAAATCCTAATGAGAAATCAAGATTAACAATTTCATTAGATTGATTGAATCTTGAGTCTTAACCGACTTGGTTGAGAGTTAGGGTCAGGTTATATAGAAACGCGACAAGACGCAGATATAATATGAATAGCTTTGCTGAAATAATAATGTAAAATTATGAAATGAGGACCATTATGAGAGAAGACACCTCTAAGAATCAATTCAGCTAGCTATAGCGATAGCTATGTCCACATTATGCGCTTTCGTCTTCAATTTTCGTCATCTTCTTTCATTCAAATGTCGTACTGGCGTATTCAATAATTAAATGCGTCAAACAACGCAACGCCGCCAACTGTCATTTTTAATAACAAAGCGAAAGCTTTGGACGGTCAGAGGGTATGCCTCGCTGGCATGCCTCACGTTCGCTGTTGACTACGCTATAACGCATGCCCTTGACGAACACACAGTGGCGGCACAGTGTTGAGAAAATCGGTTGTCTGTAAAGTCGGTTTATTGACGATAGTTGAACGTGACAACGTCATAGCCTTAATAGGGCAATAAATCATTTCGTATAATAGTGACTAGTAGTTCTACAAACTTTTAACGTAATTTATTTACAAACATAATAAGCAAATCGCTTCCGAATCTCCATAAATAGAAACAAACTTTTTCGAGTGGAACCTAAAGTTATTTCGATGTATTTCTTTCAAATGATTGTCTAAAAATATATATAATGAGTAAAGTAAACTATTCGCAATACAAAACGCTACATACATTCGTGAAATCCAGTAAAATCTTCGAACAAAGCACAAGTCATACCTTGACACGTAGGAAATAGAGGACAATTTTGAATAGCCGAAATAATGCTAATAGCTCACATATTGTTTATTTATTTTTCATTCAGAGTGTGGTGAATGTATCAAAGGTCATAACTAACCAAACTTCTTCATACAAAAGTATTCTCTAAGTCATCGAAATACGTAATAAAACACAGTGGCGGCACAGTGTTGAGAAAATCGGTTGTCTGTAAAGTCGGTTTATTGACGATAGTTGAACGTGACAACGTCATAGCCTTAATAGGGCAATAAATCATTTCGTATAATAGTGACTAGTAGTTCTACAAACTTTTAGCGTAATGTATTTACAAACATAATAAGCAAATCGCTTCCGAATCTCCATAAATAGAAACAAACTTTTTCGAGTGTAACCTAAAGTTATTTCGATGTATTTCTTTCAAATGATTGTCTAAAAATATATATAATGAGTAAAGTAAACTATTCGCAATACAAAACGCTACATACATTCGTGAAATCCAGTAAAATCTTCGAACAAAGCACAAGTCATACCTTGACACGTAGGAAATAGAGGACAATTTTGAATAGCTGAAATAATACTAATAGCTCACATATTGTTTATTTATTTTTCATTCAGAGTGTGGTGAATGTATCAAAGGTCATAACTAACCAAACTTCTTCATACAAAAGTATTCTCTTAGTCATCGAAATACGTAATAAAATCGAAACAAAGAGCGCGGCCCAGGTGGGCCTTACGAGTACAGTTGTTGAGAGGATAAATGGAACGCCTTCGGGCGATCAGCGAGGTAACGCCGCATATTGCGTCATGTTTTTTCGTGCGCACAGCCCATATCGAATTATAAGACGTTATCACGTCAAAAGCTAATTTCTATGGATTTGACAGATTTGTAAGACGTCTCACGCAATGAAAATCTGTTAATTAAGTTTTTATAAAATATGCATCTAAGCGTCGCGTAGCGGTGTGAATTGATCCTTACTCCGCAATAATTATGATAATAGCTATAACAGTTCGCCTTCGAAGATCAATAACCCATATTTAAGGGTCCAATCAGGACCTATCCAGTTCAAATTGAATCACTCTCCGTCAACTATTCCCCAATTCAGAGAAGTGCCTTTGTCTCGGATGTTTTATGAATTAGGCATGGCGTGCGTTGAGGCCGAAGCCGATGCCGATAAAATTAAAGCAATCTTTGACTAAATGCAAAGCAAAGGGTATTACCACTTAACTAATATTATAGGCATGGCGTGCGTTGAGGTTGAGGTTGAATCTTCGCTACATCCCTTGATGTAGCCGAATAAGTTTGCATTAATAACTGTATCATACCAAGAGTTTATATCTTGATATTATAAGTTTAAACACTTACGGATTTTGTCGCGGAGCACTTATATTAATCCCGACGTTTCGGCTGCCTTACAGCTGCCGTGGTCACGGGCGGACTGAGGTGACAGGTGTCCAATCTCTTGAAGTTATTTAACTACCCTAATCTATACATAATATAAAATAATTAATATTTTATGTCATGTATACCATCCTTATCCTTATTAATCCTTCAGGCCCCGCGCGAGCACCGGTGATCGCGAGAACAAAAATATAATACAATGGGAATTCCTAGAACCTCCGATCGAAGGATTAATATTATTATAAATTAAAAAGTATGTCCTCCATTCAGTTTGTCCGTTACCTCTTCAAGTTTAAATCACTTATCCTTCATACGGTCTTCGGGTCAATTTTGAGCCATTTTGAGATAGAAGTGAAATTTTTTCAGAAAATAAGCGTTCAAGAAATTTGATATTTTATGACTTTTAATAAATCGCTTCTATTAACTTGGTAGTGGAATAAGTTTTTTTTAAATAATTGAAATATTGCGCGTATGGCTTTTTTTACTCTAACGGTCTTTGGGTCAGAATTGACCGCAACTCAAAACAAACGCACAGGGCATCTGTTATTGTCCTAATTGTTTAGGTATCGTATAACTTTTTGAATGAGGCGTTCTTTTTTTCTACCCATATAAGTCTTAGAAATATAATTTATAACACCTAGACCAATAAAAATAAAATACATTACAATGGACAAGCAGCTTGTTGTATTTCAAAAAAGATTCCCGTTTCGACAATACATGCCAACAATACCAACTAAATAATATGACATCTGCAGTCTATGTGATTCTGCCACCAGCTAAGATTAGAGACTGGAATATTCAACCGTACAGGGGCAAAAAAATAGGTGTCGACCAGGTGTTGGTGTTGAAAAACTTAGGCTTGTATGACGTAGTCCTTGATGTGATTCGCGGCCGATGAGTTATATCTTACGGTGGGTATTTTTTTTTCACCACATCGACATACATACAAAAAACAAATCACTGTAGTTGAATCAGCTATACGTTAGAATAAACCTAGAATACGTTCAGAAATATGTAGTAGCAGAAAGTAAATGACCAGCTGTATATTCTTCATGTTTTTCTCTTACCAAAGATGCTAACGCTTGTTTCGGTACCTAAAAAAATAAGTCGATGAATAATTTTACTCATCATTTTGCATCACAAGTCAAAAGTGAGTTATAGATCTGAGAAAAAAAACTGTGATTACATTAGACTACAACGATTATAAAACTTTGGCCTCAAGACTCAAGTGGCCTCAAGCTATTTAGAAGATAGATCAGCCTACAATGCTTTCACACTGTTTGTGGCTGTCAAATAGCAGCTAGAAGATATGGTACTAGCAAAACGACGATACTACTTGGAAAAATCCATCAACATACTCCAAAAATAGCTAAGAAGGTTCCTAAAAAAAGTCGTTGCCAACCATGCGCTAAAACAGTCAATAGTTTTATTTTTTACCTTTGCTGCGTGATTGTAGGTCATTCATATTATGTAAAAAAAACATATTATATAGTATTTAGATGTTTTCAATAAATTTAATCAACATTTCCTTTCTAGTACTATTTTGCCACATTTTATAAAAATATATAACAAAATTGCCTATTTTTTTACACATCAGCCTAGATATATTTTCGCGCGGCTCCATCCACGTTGTTTAGTAATTTCTCAGGAGCTGAGAAACGGAAACCTTACATTTTCCAACAAAAAATATTTGATATAGTTCCTCGTGATCTACTCTTATAGCTTTGCTAAATTACATAAAAATGTGTCTAGTGCTTTGTGAGATTAGCGTGTCCAAGCAAACAAACCCTTGAGCTTTATAATATAAGGTATAGATATAATAAATTAAATTTTTTTACAAAAAATTAAAGTATTTCTATAAAAATAAATATATATTGAATGTCAAAAAAATCCTTTAACTCATTTACATTTATTTTATTTAATTTTTCAGAATAATTTTACTACTTCGGTCAAATCTGACCCAAAGCACGGCAACGTTTGTAAAATTAAAGACCTTATGAAGGTTAAGCTGATCGCACAATTTTTTAAAATGAAATACGATTAATTGTAACTCTAGTATCTATCAAATTTTTATATTATGGACTGTAAAAATATTATATTATTATGTTTACGAGTAGAAATGTATGAATAATATATTTTTTTTATTCCTACCAAATTTTTGATGTTTGTTTACTTTACTTTTGTCAAAACTACAACTCTGATATAACGCCGAAAGTTTCGGCGTTATAATATCAGAGTTTTATTATTTCGGCCGAAAGTGGTAAAGCCGAAACTTGTTCCGGCACTAGAATAGGTTATGACTTATAAGTTTTAACTTACCTTATCCATACTATATAATATAAAGAGGTAAAGTTTTGGGGTTTGTGACGTTTCAAGGGATTATCTCTGGATATACTGAACCAATTTATAATTTAAATTATATCGTCCGTAGAAAACCACGTTATCAGTGAGTACTGAGTATTCATACCAATATTATAAATGCAAAAGTGTTCCTGTCTGTCTGTCTACTTTAATCTGACTAGCTGTCTGCCTGTTCTTACATCTTCACGAACGAGCCGCTTCGCCGATTTTGTTGAAAATTATTATGGAGATAATTTGAGTCCCGGGATAAGACACAGTATTCTTTTTATCCCGGAAAAATGTACGGTTCCCGAGCAATAAACTAATTTTTGTGCAACGGTATTGCGGACGTCATATTCTATTCTACTATATTTTTACCCTTTTCATCAAACATTTTTAACAATAAACAACTATCTAACGAAGTAACCGACGAAATCACGCCATGTTAAACCAAACCACAGCCCACACAAAAGATCAGACCCTTTATATTTTCTGAGATTAACGTTTCCCGTTGTAAGGGAAATGGACAAGTGTATCCGGACCCTTAAGTGTCCCGGTTTTTTGCCGAAAAACAGTTTTAACTTTCGCATTTAGGTTCAATTCAGACCACAACGCGACGCGTAGATGCTTTTATAAATTTGTATTGAATTGACAGACTTGCATGAGATTTCACTCAATTAAAGTCTGTCAATTCAATACAAAAGAAATGCATCTACGCGTTGCGTTGCGGTCTGTATAGCTTAGTCCACATTGTGCCTTTTTTCTGTTCAACAAGGGCATGCCTTATAGCGCTGTCAACAGTGAACGTGTGGCATGCCAGTGACGCGGGTCAAAATCCACCCGCGTTGAAAGAAAAGTGTCATAGCGCGCGCTACGATTTCAACGCGCGTTACGCGCACGGCGCATGCCTCACGTTTGACCTTGACAGCACTATAAGGCATGCCCTTGATGAACAGAAAAAGGCACAATGTGGACAAAGCTAATTTACCCTATCTAGATGCCTCCCGCAACTCCGTTACGCGAAGATTATAGTCTATTGCGAGAGAACCGTACATTTTTCGGGATAAAAATAAGTATTCTACGTACTTTTCCAAGATTCAAAATGTCTCTATACCAATTTCAACAAAATCGGTTTAGCGGTTTGGGCATGATCGTGAAGAGGCAACAGACAGACAAACTTTCGCATTTATAATATTAGTATGGATATAGCTAGATACCTTAACTAAATGTTGCCTGTAACTTTGATGGACCTAATTTCGGCATTTAGAAGTTAGGTCTGTCCTTTTTTCGGGATTGATAGTAATTGTATGGGTCTGTACACCTTACACGCTGATAATGATGATTGATGATGATAGAAAGTGATAACTGTTTATTGATACAGTCCTTTACCCAAAGTTTCCAATCCAGATTCTCCCTCACACTTTCGTCCTATTTCAATTTTGCCTATCCTGTCCAAGATCCTGGAGCAAGCAGTGAACAAGCAGCTATCTAAATACTTAGCCGAAAATCAATTGATTAATTCATTTCAATCCGGTTTTCGTGCAGGGCATAGCACTACTACTGCACTGCTGAAGGTGTCTGATGATATCCGTCAGGCCATGGACAATAGACAGCTGACAATAGTCGTTCTTCTGGATTTCAGCAGTGCATTTAACTCTGTGGATCATGATGTCTTGCTGGGTATATTTCGTTCAATTGGTGTGTCGGATTCGGCACTAAAATGGTTTGATTCCTACTTGAGAGGGCGCCAGCAGCGTATCTTTACATCCGATCTAACATCTAATTGGCTTGAACTTATCGCTGGGGTTCCTCAGGGTGGAGTACTATCTCCCACACTTTTCTCTTTATTTATAAATGAATTGTCGCGACTCATTATCTCGTTTTTCCACCTTTATGCAGACGATCTGCAAATATACACACACAGCATACTAACAGAGATAAATAATGCGATACGCCAGTTGAACGAGGACCTTGCGAGAATCAACGATTTTGCAAATACCTTCTGTCTTCTTGTAAACCCTAACAAATCGAAAGCTGTTATCATAGGCAGCAAACAAATTCGTAGCAGAGATGACTTCCATAGCCTAGAGAATATCAACTATAATGGCAACATAATACAGATATCCAACGAGGCAAAAAATCTGGGTGTAATTTTTGACTCCCACTTATCTTGGTGTTCTCAGATCAACAGTGTTAGCAGCCGTGTAAATGGTGCTATGCATTCACTAAAGCGGCTCCAGAATTTTCTCCCTTTCCAGACTAAGTTGCTACTGGTACAATCGCTCATTCTTCCGTTGCTTGAGTATGCTGATGTGGTTTACTTAGACCTGACCGAAGTGTTACTAAACAAACTGGAACGTCTGCAAAACCTTTGTATTCGCTATGTATTCGGTTTGCGCAAATATGACCACATTACTGAGTTTCGCAAGCGTCTTAACTTGCTCCCAATACGTCAGCGTCGGAATTCGCACATCTTCACGCTCCTCTTTAAACTGCTTCGTTCTCACTCACCTCAATATCGAAAGGTTCTCTTTTACTCCACCTAGTGAGAGACCAGTTTGCTCCTGTACAATTAAGAGACCACTTGTTATTCCTCACTGTAATACAATCTTCTTTGAAGGCTCATTTTCGTGTAAGGCGGCGCAACTATGGAATAGTTTGCCAGATCACATTCGTGAGGCACCGTCTGTTTCCACATTTAAATTAAGATTAAAACGTAACTATTTATCACAGGTTTAACTTACTTCTAATTTATATTTTAGTTACATAATTTTGCTTCTTCATATCACATAATATCTATAATTTTTATTATGTTAAAATAACGTTCATTTTTCATTTATATTGTACATATTTCCTACATATACTGTGCATCAATGCTCGTTTAATTAAATTTTATTTCAGCTCGGGACTGCTAATGAATACGTGCTCTATGACGCGATTATCATATCTAAACTATATTATACTAAATAAAATTTTATCTTTTACTCAATTTCATCTGGATGGCTATAATCAAAATAATCGTATTCTAAACAAAACTTTATCATTTACCCAATTTTATCTGGATGGTTATAATTTGGATCTTACTTATAAAACAAATTATTTCTTAATTCACAATGCCTCCCATTAGCGTTTACTATCAAAACGTAAGAGGTTTACGCACGAAGACTACTGAGTTCTACCGTAACATATGTGCTAGTACCTATGACGTGATTTGTCTTACGGAAACGTGGCTTGTCGCAGACATTGGTGATTGCGAGTTGTTTGATGATAGATATACGGTATGGAGGCGTGATAGGGATTACGCTGCTACAAACCAGACTTTAGGAGGAGGTGTACTTATCGCCGTGCGGCGAGACCTTGTAAGCGACAAGCGTAGTGAATGGTGTTCGACCGCTGAGGATCTGTGGATTACTTTGTCCATACGCAACAAGCGATTGTCCACAGCTTCAAAGATACATATTTGCGTAGTCTATATTTGTAAGCAGAACCTAGGTTACTCTCAATCAGCCCAGCTCACGAACTTTTCCAACAGTCTCTACGACATTGTTGTTAGCAATATATCTGATACTTTTTTGGTTGTTGGTGATTTTAACTTGCCGAATATCTTTTGGCAACCAAATGAAAGCGATCAGTCTCTGATTCCTCTAAATATACTAGGCGATGCCCAAGTTGAATTCTTTGATAATCTTATTCTTACAAACCTTCTGCAATATAACTCCTACGCTAACATTAACAACAAAATTTTAGATCTGATCTTATCAAACAACGAATTAAGAGTAAACCACTGCCCGGATGCCTTGGTGCCAGAAGATCTCCATCACAAAGCCCTATGCGTTACTACCAATCCAACTAATTTCGACACCCTTATGTCACAGCCCCGTACTAAATATCTATACCATGCCGCTGACTTCACCTCCATTAACGATCGACTCTGTGAGATAGACTGGCCAAATGAATTAAACGGTGATACTGTAGAAAATTCGGTTCTTACTTTCTATGACATTTTGTATAAAATCATTGATACTCACATACCTACTAAAGTCACGGCTCCGTCTCGAAGATTTCCTCCATGGTATAAGCAACCCCTTATTAAAATTCTCAGGGAAAAGTCTAAGTTTCATGCAAAATTTAAAAAGTATGGCAACCTTTCGGATTATGAATCTTTTACTTTACTACGCGAAAGAGCCAAAACAATAGAGCATGAAATGTACACTACTTACATATCGAATATCGAGAATAATATTATTAAATGTCCTAAATCATTTTGGTCGTACGTGAAGTCCAAAAGCCAATCCCATTCGTACCCCTCCACCTTTAAGTTTAATGATTCTGTCTCTAGTAATGGGGTGGACATTTGTAACATGTTCTGTGATTATTTCGATTCGAACTTCCACTCCAGCAGTACTCCTTGCGACGGGGATACCCTCTCTGAAGACTCATTAAGGTCAACATTGAACCCTAATTGTATTGCAGACATATCATCGATCGATATTAAAGATTCGGAAGTCAATAAACTACTCAGGACTGTCGATATCAATAAATCTGCTGGTCCGGACAAAATCTCACCATTGTTTGTTCGCAAATGTGCTGATAGCCTCACTGTACCGATCTCCATTCTCTATAAAAGATCGCTAGCCGAGGGCGTGATGCCCACTATATGGAAATCGGCATTTATAACCCCGATACATAAGAAGGGGCCGAAAGATAATGTCCAAAACTATAGACCGATTTCCAAACTCTGCGTATTCGCTAAAATATTAGAGAAAATAGTACATGGTCAATTGCACACATTATTAAGGCAAAGTATGAGTGCTGACCAACATGGCTTCCTCGCAGGACGATCTACTACGACCAACCTGATTATCTGTAGTGATTTCCTTAATAAGTGTATGTCAGAACGAACGCAGGTGGATGTAATATATACTGATTACGCTAAATGTTTCGATCGTCTCGATCACGTTATTTTGTTGCGTAAATTACTAGACATCGGAATAAGGGGTGATTTATTTAGGTGGTTTAAATCATATATTCGCAACAGATGTCAAACAGTGGTTCTGAACGGCTTTTCATCAAGGACTTCATTCATCTCGTCAGGTATTCCACAGGGATCTTTGTTGGGCCCTCTGTTATTCAACATATTCATTAATGATGTATCCACACAATTTTCTAATTCTAAGGTCTTACTATTTGCCGATGACATGAAGATCTTGAAACAAATCAAAAGCATTGAGGATGCTGTGTTGCTTCAAAATGAAATTAACAACTTTTCTAATTACTGCAAATCCAATCGCTTGGATCTCAATGTTTCCAAATGCTTTATTTGCTCCTATAGTCGTAAACCCAATCCTCTAACGTACGACTACAAATTAGCTAACTCATCTTTAGCACGAGTTTACGCTATTAAGGACTTGGGTGTAATATTTGACTCCAAGCTTCTGTTTGACACACACATAAATAATATAATTAATAAAGCATCTAAATCACTCGGCTTCATTTCTAGAATAGCATCAGATTTTAATAATGTAAAAACTTTAAAAATACTATATTGTAGCTTCGTCCGTACTCACCTAGAATATTGTTCTCAAATTTGGAACCCCAATTATCATACGTACATCGACAGAATAGAAAAAATCCAGAAAAAATTCTTAAGACTTGTCCAATTTAAATCCAGAACTTATGTATCGAACTATATAGTGCGTTGTAAAAAATTTCATATTCTTCCACTATTTGAGCGCAGAAAAATTGCCGACATAGTCTTCCTATTTAAACTTCTCAACGGCATTATAGATTGTCCCGAACTCGTTGAAAAATTTAGTATCAGTGTCCCATCAGTATCACTTAGACGTCATCAACTTCTGTACGTTCCCCCAGTATCAACAAACTATCGTCGAAACTCCTATGTTTTTAGATCCAGTAGAGCGTACAATGAGGTGACTCGGAGCACAGAACTAGACTTATTCTGTACCAGTATTGGTAGACTAAAGAAGAGCCTTAGCGACCCGTTTTTTAAATAAATTAAAATAATATACTTAACATAATATTATGTACTTGTAAATCTGATAATGTTCTATTCTTTGTTTGCTGTATGTCTCTTTGTTTAACTCTTCTAGTGTATGTTATGTGTGTGAAAACTTGTAATTGGCCTTCCTGTGTTATTTTAAAACTATTTGTTAATCTAGCTGTAAGTTTTCCTAAATAAATAAATAAAAAAAATAAATAAAAAAAGTATTGTATATGTATGTTTATTTATATATGTTACTTATTTAAGTATGTAGATATATTAATATATAATGGATTTAGCTATAGGATTTAAGTGATAGTATTACGAGTATGTCTTTATTGTACTAGTTTAAATGTTGTCTTTAGTGTACATTGCCCTGTTTTCACACCATTTTATATCCACTACTGTTTATGGTTTGCTGGAAGAGATCTCTTAAAGAGATAAGTACACCAATGTTATATTGTCACTTTTATAAATGTTATGTTTTAATTTTGTACATAAAGAGAATAAATAAATAAAATAGATTACAAAGGTCATGATATTATAAAAATAAGTGGTAACGTATTATAATAGCACGTACATTTTATATACAAGTTAATGACGAGTTTAGCAAAAAATGAAAACATTACAAAATCGTTAATTATTGAGATACATATTTACTAAATTGATATAATATGATGCTGACCTAAGAATATGCGATGCTTGCTTGTATCGTATAGTAATCATTATACCGTATAAAATTTCATTAAAATTGGCTCAGTCGTTTAAAAGCATAAATAGGCGAACTAGACAATCTGTCAGACAAACCGTCGCTTTTATAACATAGGCACAATATTATATATAGGTAAGCTATGGATAACGATTGACAGCGTTTAATACGCCAAATCAGAACATAATATTTTCCTAGTCTACATTTTGTAAAACTTTGTCAATTTTTGCTTATTTATTATTGTTAAAAATATACTTCGGACTCGAGGAAAAAACATTTTTCGAGCAGGTAAATGTTTTCGTTTTTACGAATTTTATTCTTAAGGCTCCTCTCGCGAAAAAAGCGTGCAGATGAAACCACTTTTCATCGGCATTAACAGAGAAATTATATCTGAAAAAAAATAATTAGTAACCTACATGATATGATACGTAACGTGGTTTTGCCCTATTTTTTCTATCGGTATCACATAATAAAGAAATAAAAAACCAAATCACCTCCAAATCGTTGAATGTAACTACTTTACTCCTTCATTATTTATCAAAAGAATGCATAAAAAATATCTACTGCTTTGCAAAACATAAGTTGATAATTTGGTTTTTTTAACTTTTTTGAAATATGTATTATATTAAGCCTTAAAAAGGTTTTTTCTCCTATTTCGCCCTATCATGGACGCGGCGAGCGTCGTAACCGCCACCGTACAAGGTGCGTTGTTATGAATGTCATTTACGTCGATATTCGCACTGACAGACAATAATCAAGGTCATTGGCGGCCTTAATTATCTCATAAAAACTTTTTCTGCTAATTCTCGCCTAAGATTTTCCTTAAAAATTTTCCTTAAACGTAAGAGGAATAGGTATTTGTATATAAGCTAGCTGTTGCCCGCAATTTCGTTCGCGTGAATGAATGTTATTATAGAAAATTTAACTCCCATCTACGACTATTTTATTTGGATCTATATTACACACGAAATTTTAAAACAGTCTCCTCAGGACAGAGGAAAGGATCATGTGACGGAGATAGAGGATAAATTACAGAAGACGGGATTTATTGTAGGCATCTATCCATACGGACGGAAGCCACGGAAGACGTAGACTCTCGCATCTCCGTCCTGCCCGGAAGTAGGAACACGGTCAGGTTTTAGTGGGTACAGCTCACTGCGGCCACTTACCATCTCTTCGGCCGTAGCAAGTCCCACATACCCCGGTGGTCCTTCCCCAATGCTGCCGGGAAAGCGTAAAAGCATTTCCCGACCCAAAAAAAAAATGATATGATCTCAGGGTACCCGAAGAATAATATGGTCAAACTGGTTTAGGACCTTCAATGAAATAAATCAGAAGAAAGTAGAAGTATGAAGAGTTATTGTAATTTATGTAATTGTGTACCTCTTTCTATTCAAAGCGGAGACAGCAAAAAGTTGCGGTGGCCGAATGCCAAATAACTTACAGAGCATCACAAAAATAAACTAATAATAATTGTGACTACTAAGCGATAGCTAAATTACCTAAAAAAACGGTTGGAGAGTAGTGTTTTGTGTCGAACTCGAACTCGAACTCGAACTCGACTCGAACTCGAACTCGACTCGAACTCGACTCGAACTCGACTCGAACTCGGTTGTCTGTAAAGTCGGTTTACTGACGATAGTTGAACGTGACAACGTCATAGCCTTAAATGGAACGCCTCAGAGCGAGGTAACGCCGCATATTGCTTCATGTTTTTTCGTGCGCGCAGCCCATATCGAATTATAAGACGTTATCACGTCAAAAATTGGTGTGGTACTCGGGGACTGCCGCTGTAAAGCATAGCATTTTTATCAAATTTACTTATCTAATTTTAATTCGCAATCGTCTAGAGCCACGCCCACACTGTGCCAGTCGGACAGGGGGGGGTGTAAGGTATTTTTTCGTTACGCAATTTCGTAATTCGGTCTCCAAACTCAAAACCCGCGACAAAAACCAGAATTATTTTTTAATGAGGCATTAAAGAAAATCCTTTATTACGCTACTGTGACTGTTTATACTGTGGTTTAATAAAGTCCTATAAAAAATAAATTTGAATAACCATTAAAACGTAAACTAGTACTTGAATGTACATTTTTAAATGGACAATAACAACAAAAGATCTTCCGGTGCGATGAGCGCAGCGAATTGTGCGATCTTTTTTATTAATTTTGATGTTGCTTGTTCATTGTAAAGGTACAGTTGGAACCGAGCGACACGCGACGACTGCAGACGACGTGTCGTCGCGACACTACTGGTTTGTATAGTATTTTTATGAAACACCCTCCGCAGCTAGCGACACGAAGTTAGCGACACATTCATAGAAATACATAGAAATGACGTGGCGCGACGACACGTCGTCTGCTGAAACTTCACGTAGCCGGCTTCCAACTTGTACCTTAAGGGTCAATTCAGACAGGGTCAAATCAAAATTTATATGGATTTGACAAATTTCAATTGCGTGAGACGTCTTGCGAATCTGTCAAATCCATATAAATTTAGAAATGCATCTAAGCGTCGCGTTGCGGTCTGAGTCGACCATTATGGTCGATTCAGACCGCAACGTGACGCGCAGGTGCATTTCTAAATTTGTATGAATCGTGAGACATACATTACAGACATACATACAAATCTGTCAATTATTCCGAAATGCATCTTTGCGTCGCGTTGCCGTCTGAATTGACCCTAAGGCTCGATTTACATGCGTCCGCGAGCGTTTTGGCCGCTACACTACGAAATCACAATCGTATGTAAATAGAGTGACCGTGCCGCTATATTTTAAATAAATCGTTACATTCAATTATTACTTGTTATAAAATTAGGGGGTAAACGAGCAAACAAGCCACGTGATAGAAATATGAGAAGAGTTGCAGGTGCGTTAATAACCTGGGGGATGAGCCAAGATCTTTTCTCTATCGCTTTTTTATTGAATCGCCGACGTCAACGTCATATTAACAGCTTCGCTGCCACATGGAAAGTAGAAGTTTTGCCCCCGAGGAGGCCAAAAGTGTTTTTTTGTTTAATTGACTTTAAAAGTGATTGGTTAGGATTATTATTACATTAACTTATTATATTAATGTATTTTACTGTATTTCGGAGAGGTGAAAAACTGCATCGCACCGGTGCGTGCTTGGCACTGGGAATGGAATAGACATTCCCAGTGCCGAACAACGCACCCGTGCGTTGTCTGTTTTTGTCAGTTTTATAGTTTATTAGGAGTAAAACACAGTTTTTTTGTTATATAAATCAAATATTATAAAAACTAATACTATTATTAGAATAAACTACAAAAAGAAACATTTTGAAAAAGGAAATATAAAACTAAAACCTTTCGAAATAGCATTAGGTACATTTAGGTATGGAAATCAATGAAATAAAGTAAAAACTTTAATTATTCTTACGATATTAACAATAAAATTAAAAAATAAATACTTAGGCTTGAGAATCGATAGGCGTCTTACCTGAAATAATCAAATATATACTATAATTAATAAGTTATCATCTTTGATAGGCTCACTCATTAAAATAAATCAATGCATTCCAACAAAACTGCGCTTTACTATTTGTAACTACCTCGTCAAATCGCACCTGCTTTATCTTACTGAAGTTTGGGGCAGTGCAAATAAAACGAAATTTAATAAATTACAGAGACTCCAAAACAAAATTGTGAAAATAATATTTCGATACCCATATAATATTACACCAACAACCCAAATTTACAGCGAAACTAAAATTATGAATTTAAAACAACTATATATTTTCAGTACCTGTATATTAATTAGAAAAATAATCGATGGTAAAATTCAAAGTGAATTATCTTTTTCTGTAAAATCCCAAACGACTAGCCGAAGTATAAGACGCCCTAATTTATTAGTTCTACCCTAAATACGTACTAACTATGCCAAAAAAGCATCACTTTTGAGGGAGCACAGTTATATAATATAAAAATATAAATTCTTTTAATAGTTTTAAGCACCAGCTTTATGACAATAAAATTCTTTAAACCTTAAAATAAACATTTTCAAAAAGGAAACAAAACTAGATTCTTTCTAATTGAACATTTTCAATAGAATATCATAATCTTTTTTTATTTAGTCCATACAAACGCAACCGTCCAACTTATCAAAAAACCACCCGGTCTAGGCGCGAAAAACCATCTAGTATACTACTGACTGCATTGCTATACTATGAATACAATGAGTGTATGTATGTTATACAATACAGAGATGTACAGACAGACGGAGACAATGAGCATGTGGCGGGATGCAGGAATTACCGCTGCGATTGCGTCCGCGACGTAAGACATTTGGATGTGGCATAAATTATTTTATGTGATGCTCGACAACCAACAGACCACTCACCATCAGACCAGAAGCCACCGACAACAGACCTTGCAAATGTTGTTTTACCATCTGTGGTATATACTATATAATATTATGTATAATTTTAGGGGGTAAACGAGCAAGCGGTCACCTGATGGGAAGCAACTACCGTCCCCCAGAGACACTGGCAACACCAGAAGAGCTGCAGGTGCGTTGCCGGCCTTTTAAAAGGAAATACGCTCTCTTCTTGAAGGTTTTCATGTCGTATTAGTCCGGATTCCGGAAATACTGCTGGTGACAGTTCGTTCCAGACTTTTAAAGTGCGCGGCTGAAAGTTATGGGAAAAAACGCACGGTAGACGACTGCCACTCATCAAGGTGATAAGGATGATATATTTTGACTGAGAGCTTCAGTCAGGATCGTGTGATGTTTGCCCTGTTACGACTCTATTTCGTATAGCATGTTTATAAATATTGGTCGATTTATTGACCCGGTAAGTAAACAAAATATCGACCAAATTTACTCAGTCCTATCGCACTGTTTTGTCAATAATAATTTTAAACTCCTCGATTTTTTTTTCCTCGAAGCCAATAATTGACTTATTATCGGCTTAAGTATTTAAAAAAATTACATTATCAAGCAACATTTTTTTAATAATCCTTTCCTTGATTTCGCTTAATTGAAGGATTGTGAAATTAAACTGAAATGCTACCTTGAATGAAACATTACACATTTACATAATTCAGTTGTTAGGAGCACGCGGTGTAGGAGAACTTAATATTAAATACTTTATACTTTTAACCGACTACAAAGAAGGTAATATATCTCTACTTTAGTTGGTTTAACAAAAACTTGATCATAGCCAAATAGCGGACCTTCGTAATTTATTTGCGTTATTTCATAACCAGCCGACAGATCGCGACTAATATTGAATTCACATAGCCCGACCAAATGATGCAAGTCCCACCATCTAGACTCAATTTTTTCGATGGTACTATGGTATTTTAGATTGACTCCCCCCTTTTTTGATTTTACTCAACCCCCCCCAAATCTCACGTGAGTTTTTAAAAATTTGGGTTTTTACGTAAACGTTTGGTTTGACAGTCAGTAGATTTTCTTTCGAACGAATTTGTGAATGATGAATCTCTACGCTTACGATTAAATCTTATTGAAATTGAAATGAACCAAAATGGTATTATTTTGTTGAGAAAAAAAATTAAGCGAGATTTCCCTCTCCCCCCTTAACACGTCAAGTAATTTGTGGACCATAGAAAATCTGTAAACATTACTCGATTTTGATACTGAGTACACCAAATCTCAACCAGTTAAGTGGTTTAAGCGATAAGAGGAACTATTAAACAGGAAAAGAATGGATATATTTTGTTGGGGAAATATGTACGGTTCGTACGCTATAAACAAATTTATTTTTAAGCCGTCTTATATTATTACAATCCAGTAATCCAATATAGGGTTGTATCGCTACTGGAATAATGTAAACGGGCACTGGAATGCACTGGAATGCACTGCAAAATTAAAATTATTCCAGTAACAAGCCAGCGCTGGATTGAATTTCTGGATTGGAATAATGTAAGCCCGCTATTTGTCTAGTATAAAACAAATGTAAATCCTTCCGTATCCATTATTTATCACTTCGAGTTGAAAGCGGATTTGCTGATATTATCTGCGTTGAATGTATTGAGATGTGCGATGTGCTGATTTTAATAAAACCTTGTCAATAGGGCTATTTGCTGATTGGATTCTGAAATAAAACTAGACACGAAGCTGAAAATACTTAGGCTTTTAGCTAATTGCCGTTGAAACTCCTATTTGGTGAAAATTAAATGAGTATTATGGATTTATTTTAATGGCGTTATTGATATTGTTTTAGTTGTCACGTTAAAATAAAGTTTCGCTCTAGATATTTACTTTTATCAAAATTTTATAATCCATACTAATATTATAAATGTGAATCTGTCTGTAACCTCTTCACGCCCGAACCCCTTAACCGATTATGCTGAAATTTGGTCCATACCAATTACTTGAGTATATTTTGAGTCCCGGGAAAGGACATGATACTTTTTATCCCGGAAAAATGTACGGTTGCCGAGCGATCAACGAATTTTGGGCATCATCTATTGATAAAATAAAGTTTTGCTCTAGCTATTTACTTTTATCAAAATCTATACTTATATTAAAATCGTAGAGGTAAAATTTTTGTACATTGAAAATAAACTTGAAAAAACGAGTCAGGGGAATGATAGAAGAGTAGTAGAACACATTTTAACTGTTTTTGAAATTTTTGTTTTTCTGTCTGTTTGTCTGTTTGTACAGGCTAATCTCTGAATCCGCTGGACCGATTTCAATGAAATTTGGCATGGTGATACCTCACATCCCTGGTCAACATCTTAGATACTTTTTTAACCGACTTTCAAAAAAGAATGAGTTAATGTTTACTTTGCTGTTTGTTTTCAGATTTTCAAAATTATTTTTTGTTGTATATATTCTTAACCCGAATTTGATACCATGTTTACAAAAACGGTGACTTGATATTGATTTTCTCGGGATCGAAAGGTATCGACGGAACTCCCTTACAACAAAAACATTTCGGTAATTTTCACTTTTTTAAGTAAAATTAACATAACATACCACCAAAAAGTAAGATTTGCACCAAGGCATATCCCAGGGTATAGGGCTTCCGAAGGTTCCGTTCCTGAACGGAACCCTGATTCCTTATAAGACGTTCCGCGCAGCTTCACCCGGGTAAATTAGATATTTCAGACAAATTAGTCCACTAAAATAGCCTATGATACTTCTCGTGGTCTACTTCTTATCTGTGCCAAATAAAAAAAACAAACACAATCCAGAAAGTCCAAAAGTAGGTTCGGTTAGAACTTAGACCACAACACAGAGTGAGCCGTGCGAGCGCAGCGAGCGTGCTGCAGCAGCAACCAGCGACCGTCATAAAACAAAAGGGGGCTCGGGGGGCGCGCCAAAACAAATACAAACACAATCCAGAAAGTCCAAAAGTAGGTTAGGTTAGAACTTAGACCACAACACAGAGGGAGCCGTGCGAGTAAATCTGACGACGCATACTACGATGATATATCGTGGACAGCGCTATAGGAACTCGTGGAAAAACGAGACACAATAGCCTTTCTATTGTTGTCGCGATCACCGGTGCTCTTATGGGGCTTGATGGGTTAATAATTTGCTATCGCTTATCAGTCACAATTATTATTATTATTATAGTTTGTTTTTGTGGTGCTCTCTAATTTATTTGACATTCGGTCACTGCCACTTTTTGCTGTCTCTGCTTTGAATAAAAAGAGGAACACTTTTCTCTACAAAAGTATCCTATGTCATTTCCCGGGATGCAGAGTATCCCCATACCAAATTTCAGCAAAATCGGTTCTGCGGTTATATTATTAATAAGGATGGAACTTGCATGAAGTCTCACGCATTTATCTATCAATTGAACGCGTCTTGTTGCGGTCTGAGCTGACCTTTATATTAATCTTCTTTAGCTAGCCATTTAAACTTTGAACCCATTTAGCAAAGGCAATATTTCAAACGCTATTGCCTTAGTTAGATAACTTCCTGCATCCGTTTTAATTAAAATGTTACATTTTATAAACTGCAATGTGAGATAGGATCTGACCATCTGTGTTTCCTCATTGTATGCATCCGCGCGGATGATGAGCGAAAAGTGGATGCGGCGTCATAAACATATTATTACATACTAATAATTAATGCGAAATTGTTTCTGTCTGTCTGTTACCTCTTTACGTCTAAACCGCTAAATTGATTTTGCTGAAATTTGCTACGGAGATACTTTGAGTCCCGGTGAAAGTTATAGGATATCTTTTTACCGGAAAAATGAAGGTTCCCGAACGATTTTTTTTCCATTTCATCCATCAATCGTTAATCCTTCGATCGTGAATTCTTGGAAATCTATTGTTATTATATTATTGTCGCGGTCACCGGTGTCCTTATGGGGCTTGCTGAGTTAAATCCAAAATATTATTATTACCACGAATAAGAATGTGAATTGGTTAAAATACGATACACGCATAAACATAATATTGACATGCAATTTGGTTACTCTTTACCTGCTTACCGAATTTCATACAAATCGGTTCAGAGCGGTTTGAGCGTAAGTGTCTAAACACGCTATGCCGAATTTCCGCGGCGGAAGTTCGGCTTGATTCCGCCTGCGATGTATTTTAAATAATACCGATGACACACCATGCCGAAATTCCGTCGCGATTGTATGCGTTTGACATTGCTGACGTAATCATGCGGAATTCTGCCGCGGAACTTCGGTATGGTGTGACACTGACATCTCTTTGCGCATACCTGCGCATTCATAACATGCATTATTCTACGAAACTACAATCGCACAGTGTAATGCCTAATGCCTAGCTTATCTAGATTTGGTCAGGGTCAAAGCTATAATCTAGTGCTTAACCGGCGTGCTAAGCCGATATTATATGTTGAGGAATCATTGTGCCTAGGGAATAGTGACTATTGATATTATGTTACTGTTAAATATAGAATTTCCTAAATCTAGTCAGAATAGGTTTAGGAAATTCTAAAATAAAACTCTCTTGGGGACAAAAAATTCGTGTTCGTAAAAATATTTTATGTTTGCAACAGTTTTTGTTGCATTATAATTTAATGTTGTTTATTTATAATATTTAAAATTAACATGTCGCCGTTGTTAAGTTATTTTTAGTCTTAATTATTCAGTGTTTTTGTAATATTTGCAAAAAAGTCACTGCTTCCTGCCTGGTTTGAAAAAAAAACAATTAAGTATATTTATTTCAAACAAAGTACTTACTATAAGATGTTACAATAAATACTTATATAAAATATTATGATTACATTATTTCAAATTTTAGAGCAACGACTGATGAATGATAATAATTAACTGCTTAATGCGAAATAACCACTTTCAATCATGTCAGTTTTTCAACAGTAAACTAGATCAAAATCTGTCCAACAGTTTGGATGTTACAACAAGTCAACATTAAAAGTTAAAACACCCATTTTGCCGCCGGGGGTAAAAAAGAAGTTTAACATTTCTGCTCTTAGAAAATAATACGACCATATTATATCTTTCAGAATAATATTATAATATAGGATAATAATGGCATTAAAAGTCTGGGAAGGTTTTTGTATAATAGAAATATGGGTCTTATTGTTGACTTGGTCCTTTTTTTAAATAAAATATAGAGATATTAATGACTAAAGTGCCGTGTGGAATATAAAAAGAAAGGTCTTGTCTATTTTATATTACTTATGGCCTGTTTCACCGCTTCCTGATAAGGTGCCCGATAGGGTTATTTGACAGATTTTCCATACTCCATCTGTCAAATTAAGTGGAAGATAGCCTTATCAGGAAGCGGTGAAACAGGCCCTTATACTCGTATCAATTACTATTTTTCTTGGCGTAGTAGATAGACACATATAGATATAAATAAAATATAGATCTAAGGTTCAATTCAGACAGCAACGCGACGAGGCGAGGCGAGGCGCGGCGCGGCATAAAGTATGGATTTGACAGATTTCAATTACGTGAGACGTCTTGTGAATATGTCAAATCCATATAGAAATGCATCTACGCGTCACGTTGCTGTCTGAATTGACCCTAAGTACTTAAATGTTTGAATAGAATAAAAACTTCAAAACCGTAAAATCTAGAACACATAAGCAAACGTTAGCACAAAACTTTGAGCTAACACGGCAAATGAATACCGAAAAACCCGCAAAACTCAGTGTCGCATTATACGAGAAACTTCGAGCCAGTGTTGACTTTGCGACCCGGACATTTTACAAGTGTACCGAATGTTCGGTCTGCCTGCAACATGTAAATCGTTCTGAATGCTTTCGTGAATGCCAATTGATTGTCCATATCTGTATAGGTACGAGCCCATTCATTTCAACGAATTGAATTAGTTGTTGTGTTTAACCGATTATCAAGTACTAGATGTTCCGCGCGGCTTCGCCTGCGTAATTTAGGAATGTCATGGAAACCGTAAATTTTTCCACAAAAAATAAACATTTGTCATTTCACGTGGTCTATTCTTCATGTGTGCCAAATAGCAAAAGCGCGTTTTAATAAGCCCTTTCAAATAATTTCCCCCATTTTTTCCACACTTTCCTCTATTTCTTCGCTCCTATTAGTCTTAGCGTAATAAAATATAGCCTATAGCCTTCCTCGATAAATAGGCTATCTAACGCTGAAATATTTTTTTTAAATCGGACCAGTAGTTCCTGAGATTAGCGCGTTCAAATAAGCCCTTTCAAATAATTTTCCCCTGTTTTTTCCACATTTTCCTCTATTTATTACCTCCTATTAGTCTCAGCGTAATAAAATATAGCCTATAGCCTTCCTCGATAAATGCGCTATCTAACACTGAAAGAATTTTTCAAATCGGACCAGTAGTTCCTGAGATTAGCGCGTTCAAACAAAGAAACAAACAAACAAACTCTTCCCAATTATAACATTAGTATAGATTTAGTGGATAACATTTTGAGTATCATGAAGGAATTGAAGTGACACAAACCTACCTAAACGTACATACGTTACTAGTTTGGTAGAAAATAAATCTATTATTACCGTTACTTTATTTAAAATGTAGTTATTATAGATTTAAAAACGTTTTTAAATGTATAATATCCTATAAAATGAATTCTAAAATCGTCAAAACTATACTTTTCCTGTAATATAGCTTGTTCTCATATGTTAATAAACACAACCTTTTGACTCCATTCCAATCAGGCTTCCGACCCGGACATAGCACTACTACGGCTCTAGTAAAAGTCACAGATGACATACGCCATGCTATGGACAGTAGGTTGTTAACTATATTGGTTTTGTTGGATTTCAGCAACGCTTTCAATACTATTGACCATGACATTCTTATAGGCAGGCTTAGGACGCTTAATTTATCGCCTTCAGTAATTAATTGGCTAGCAAACTATCTCTCGGGGCGCCGACAACGTGTTCGTGTGGGCGACGAGTTCTCGTCGTGGTCAAGAAACACTGTTGGTGTTCCGCAGGGTGGTGTGCTATCTCCTCTTCTCTTTGCGTTATTCATAAACACAATTTGTGAATCCATCTCGTCTCTCTTTCACTTGTATGCAGATGATCTACAGATCTATATCCAGTCAACCTTGGAAGATCTCTTGAGAAAAATTGGAGATATTAATAATGACCTGAGTATTATTTTTGACTGGAGTAAGCGTAATGGCATTGCTATTAATCCCAATAAATCTCAGGTTATTATTATAGGTAGCTCTGCTTTAGTTTCAAGGGTTGACTGGGTGAATCTTCCCCCTGTGCTCGTTTGTGGTATACACGTGCCCTATTCAAAAAGTGTTCGTAATTTGGGTGTTTACATAGATGAGCACTTATCTTGGTCAGATCATGTAGCGGCGGTCAGTAAGAAGGTACATGCGGTATGGCATTCCTTGGGAAGGTGGAAGAATTTGCTTCCGATTAAGACCAAGGTCCTACTTGCCGAGTCCCTATTTTTGCCCATGTTGGATTATGCCGATACGTGCTTCGTAGATCTTACCGAGGACAAACTTAACAAGCTTGAGCGCCTGCAAAATTTGGCTATTCGCTTTGTATTCGGTTTAAGAAAATATGATCACGTGTCGGAATATCGCACTAAGCTCTCTTGGCTACCTATACGCTTAAGGCGTAATTATCGAGTGCTCTCTTTTCCGTACTCGCTGCTGCATGATCCCAGAACACCTTCTTACCTAAAAGAGAATTTCGTCTTCCGTATACCGAGCGTAAAATACTTGCGGTCGTCTTCAAGATTACTGTTGGACATACCGTTATTTAAAACAAACTTTTTTAGGTCTTCCTTCACGGTAAAATCAATTCTGCTATGGAATTCTTTGCCTGTTAATATCAGGCAGGCTGAAAGTGTAGACGTTTTTAAAAGACTCGTCAAAGACTACTATCTAAATAATAATAAATAATTATATATAAAAATATATATTTGGTATGGTATTTAATATAATATTATGTATAGGTATTGTATTTGTATACATATTATTAAGTAGTGTATTATTTATGGATATTTATAATATTTATTATAATGCATCATATTTATTTGTCTAAATATTATGGTTTATAAATTAGAATACATAACTGTTATTGTTAATATATATATATTTTTAATCTTTTTATTATTATTTACTTAATATATACATATATTTTTTTTTTTTTATCTTATCTTTCTAGATGTTAGTAATTAGTTGTAGGTTGTACCTAGATTATTATTATTATTATTTTTTGCACATTGCCTATTTGCTTTTTATAAAATAAAATAATTTCCTGCTTTTCGGTTGCTTGGAAGAAATTGCTGCATAGCAATAAAGCCGCCTTTTGTGTTTATATATAGTTTAGTAATAGTGATAAGTTTGTAGATATTTCTTTAAATGTTATGTGTAAATGCAATAAAGAATATTCATTCATTCATTCATTCATAGCCTAACCTAACGTGAAGACTGAAGCCGTATGCTGAAAGAGAGTATAATAATTGTAAAAGTAGCGGATATTTTCTGCTACTTTTTACTCTCTTTCAGTTGTCAATGTTCCAAGCTCTAAGTTCTAGACTTTTTTGTGTGTTTGACCTAAAACATAAAACTTTGAGGCATTTCAGACAGAACAGTTACAGCTCTTTCAACTTCAGTGATGCTTAATTTTGAAGGGTTTTTAAACTTTTAATAAATTTAATTAGTCTCTAGGGACAACTTGATTTAGTTGGCAGAGTTGTTTCAGTTTTCGTTCTTTTTTAAAAATGCTTTCAAAGTTACGGGTACATTAGTGTTTCTGGACTTTTTATAAATAAACTAGAAATGCGCGCAACTCCGCTCACGTAAAAGCAACCACGGAAATATAATGTCGTCAGTGGATATTTTTATAATAATTGAAGACATGAGTGAATGAAATGAGTATCGATTTCTCAAGCGATATACTATGTATTACAATAATGAAGATAAAGTTTAAAATCATATGAAACTGAAAGTGCTAGCCGCGCCATGGCCGCGCCGCTGCCATTCCGGTGTGGCGCGGCCCTTAGGCTGTCTTCACACTAGCGTTTGTCAGGCGTTTGAAGATACGTAGGTACTAACTAACAATAATTTTACTAATTCCAGACTGAGCGTGTAACCCTTGTCTTACTTTAGTCTTAAATTTTAATAAATCTCCTTAAAAGTATTATAAAACCTCATATTATTAAACAACGAAAAATCTTTTTCCAAGCTCACAAAGTATATTCCTTCAAATTAATACATTCAAACTTTTTACCCGTATTTTTGGGATAAAAACCCGAAACACGCATTAAATTTACTACCGAACGCCTTGTTAATCTCATTAACTAGAAAGATTTTCCATAAAAATCTTAATCGGGAGAGTGCCTATAAAATCCGAAATAATTATTTCTTGTGATAATGGCCACTCTGTAATTATATTTTTTTATCCCTTTATCCTTTTCGCAAATTAGCCGCTTTCATACTTGAGCCGGAACATTCATTAGTGGTTTATTTTTATGATTTTTGGAGCTTTTGTGTAGCCATAATCGTGGCTCAGCTTAGCGCAAATGAGCAAATAAATTGGGTGTTGGGAAGTGATCATTAACCTCTCAAGATAATATTATGAATCTACTTCATCAAGTTTTCTGCACTATAAGAGTTTCTGCAGAAACTTGTTTATCACGCGGGAACCGTACAGTTTTCGGAATCACAACTACGTTGCTCCTTTTCCTTAATCACGATGCCGAATTTCATCAAAATCGATTCAGCGCTTTAAGCTTGAAAAGGTTAAAGACATACATATCTGTATGTCGTATATGTGTCTTTCTGTAGACAGACAAATAAACAGACACACAATTCTATTTATATCATTATGGATTTCATTCCCTACTTTACTCAGTAGTATAGCAATGTTATTATTAATTCGTTCCAGTCCATTCTCTGAATTCACCATTCTCCAATACGAACAATTAGTTCAATATAATTGAGGACATAGAGTTGGCTGTGAATAGAAGCGCAACTCCAAACGTATTGTCATCATTTCGTAGTGAACTGTTATTCAAGTATGGTAAGGCTTAAACATTGTTTGAAGATACAATTTCATTTTAATGATAATATTAGAATGTACAGGGTGTAACAAAACGAAGTAATAATACTTTAGGGTGTGTATTGGTCCCCTATATTATAGAGTTCACTGTGAGTATAGTTGCAGGGCTGCTGAAAAATATATTTTTTTTGTGATTTGTATGGCAAGCGCTCTAGTGTCATGAATTTCCCCATACAAAAGTAAAATAAAGTTATTCTTTCAGCGCTGCTTCTATCACTGGCAAGCTCTTAGCTAATATAATAAGGTATAAAAGTTAAAAATGAAAAAAGTCCCATCTTTGAATAAGTTAATAATGATGGATTATTATGGTTAATAATACTCGATCAAATTCTTTCCGGAAGAGAAAAGCTGTTTTTCGATTTTAAATTAATAAAATGTAATATTGGCATAATATTTATGATAAAAAAATACTTGATCGTGTCATTTTCCAAATTTTGAAAAAAAAATATATTTTTGGATAGTTTCACTTCACGACAAACACACATACACATACGCACGTCAAACTTATAATAACCCACTGCATGTTCGTCGGAGGTTAAAAATTTATTAAAAGTACTTAACCAGTTCAAAATTCATTCTAAACTATAATTTTGTAGCTTTGAGTTTACTCGTGCTTTTCATTAAATTCATTTTGCAGAAACTGTGTCACTTGATGTTTCTGTTCGTTGTTCTTTGTTGTGGCTCTTCTAGCTCAGCTGTTGCTCTTTGTTGCAGCTGTATTGTGTTACATAAGAGGAAGTGCTGTAGTACATTATATCTAGATTATGTATGTAAGTGACGTCTCTATGTATTGTAGAGTCGCTTTGCTCGTAGGAATGTTTGTATAATATTATATTATTTTATTTATTACTAGATGACCCATGAACTTCGTATCACTTTTTTCCTATTAATACGAAGTTTACCTGGACTTCCACGAACATTAAAATATATCAAATATAATAAAATGTGTCAAATTGGATTATGATACTCAGAAATGTTACTAGTCCAACACGTCAATCAACAACAGCTAGGCTCACTTTGTCCCATTACAAGGGTCATAGTTTTTGTCATAATGTCATTGGATTAAAACAAAAACTATCTGTTATATTATTATGTTTCGTGTCCCCGCTGTATTACCCGTACAATTTAAATAATGGTCCTCATTTGCTTGAACGGCAAAAAACGATTCTGGCACCGAGCCAGCGTTATTAGCCTTGCAATTGTAAATTTTAGCGATATTCGCCCTCAAAAATGGGTTTCATTAAGCCACAGTATAACTGTGTACAGTTGAGTAGTTCGTGCCCTTGGTTTTGATTCGCACAACAAAATATAGTTGTACCATCGAGGAAATTTATTCCTAGGCAGTCGACAGACCAACGTCATTAGGTCGAATCATGTCAATTCTACGTTAATTGTGATCTGTCGGCTGGGCTGGATTTGACGTAACGCGACATCAGCCTAGGAATCAACTTCTCTGATAGTACGTGATATATGGGTTATTGCTGTCGCCATTTTGAATGACATGGCGTGTTTTCAATCGACGGCCCAATAGCTTTGTCCACATTGTGCCTTTTTCTGTTCATCAAGGGCATGCCTTATAATAGCGCTGTCAACGTCAAACGTGAGGCATGCCCGTAACGCGCGCGTTGAAATCGTAGCGCGCGCTATGATACTTTTCTTTCAACGCGGGTGGATTTTGACGCGCGTCACGGGCATGCCACACGTTCACTGTTGACAGCGCTATAAGGAATGCCCTTGTTGAACGGAGAAAAGGCACAATGTCGACAAAGCTTATGACAATGTCATATTATATACGTATACACCCTTGTATCGATTAAATATTGCAGTTTGGCACAGTACTTTAGGGTGTGTATGAGACCCATCTATGATGGCTCAAATTCATGGCGCTAGGGCAAGGCCGCATACAAATCGCAAAAAAAATATTCTTTTGGCGCTGCTACTTGCATAGTGTACTATAATATTTAATAATTAGTATTATACATACACATTACACACCCTAAAATATTAGGTATCACTTTGTTTTATCACATCCTGTATTTACTATTGAATGGCAGCTATTTTCCACCCATGAAAATATATATATTAAACGCGTCAAAAAACCTTGTATCGGTGAAAATATAAAGCAATTCGACATTTTTTGTATAACAAAAGTAAGTGATAATACTTTTAGGGTGTGTATTTGTCTCTTATAATATAGAGTTCACTGTAAAAGTAGCAGCGCTGAAAGAGCAACATTTTTTGACAGTTATTTTCCCATGGAAATTTAAAAAGAAGTTACCCTTCCAAAGCTGCACCTTCACATCGAACTCTATATAAGGGGACCCATACAAACCCTAAAGTTCACTCAGGCTCGTATAAATAGTCACTGTAGTCAAGATGCATCACGGTCTCAAGACACGGTTCAAGCTCTGTGATTAGTTGGCTGTCAAAATTTGGACCAATCACAGAGCCGAACCGCGTCTTGATACCGGGCCGCATCTTAAGTACTGACTACTTATACGGGCCTTAGTCTTGTTACACCCTGTATATAGTGGGATTGAGACAAAACCCAATGGTATTCGCAAATAATTGGCATCTACTTTCACAATACAGGCCGCAGCTGCGAATCTCGTACGTTGCAGTCGTTTCTATTGATACTGCAAAAAGGCTACACCGGCTTTCCAGCGTCTAGGGATGTGCGGAGTTTGTTTTATCGATAAAAAACGATAAATGTCGACTGCAATATCGATTACATTGTTTAGTTCTATGATAAAGAATGATACATCTCTATAGAGTAGGAGCCAGTGGCAGCTAGACTCTCTACATATTTTTATAAAAGTGGAAGGTTTTTCTGTATACATAATACCCTTCCATAGAAGTAAGAAAAATCAGCAACTTTGGAGTTTTTGGGTCGTGGCTACTTTAGGAGATAATATTATGTAGTCGTTGACATATAATTTCGAAAACATTTTAACAACATATTCAATTTTTATTCAACGTGTAACATAGATGACGGCGCGTCAATTATCAAGCTTGTCATGATGATTGTCACGTTTATGTCAAAAACAATGTTTATCCTGTGATATTTATCATTATAAGCAATAATAATTATTACTGTGACTGTGTTGACTGATGATTTTCCGCTTGTGACAGATGCCAAGATTGTCTATTCGGTGTCCAGTTTCCTAGATAAACTAGTTACAAAAAATACCGCGCTTAAATTCAAATTCAAATATTCTTTTGTGCACACAATACAGAGATAATGCAAACAAATATAAACAAGATATTACATAGGTGTCACAATGGCGGCCTTATTACTAGGTAGCAATCTCTTCCAGGCAACCACGAGCGAAGGTGAAATTGAAATAGAAATAAGCGTGCATGTGCAAACAAAAGAATAGAGATCTATAATAGTAATGATTATATGAATGAATATACCTATAATATATATAATAATACTATACATAAATACTAAATATATCATAAAATAATACAATATTTATATAAGTTAGGGATAACGACATAGAAAACACGGACATCCAAAATGATTTTAAGTGTAAGTAATTAAAAACATATTCACGAATTATTTTTACAAATATTTAAGTAGTGTAGCTTGACTAGACTTTTAAATGCATTTAACGTTTTAGCAAGTTTTACATGCTTAGGCAAGGAGTTCCAGAGCTTAACACCGGTAACGACAAACGAGGAACCGTAGTATTTGGTTTTATGCACGGGCATTTCCAGATGATAGTTTGATGCAGATCGTAACTCCTTTACAGTGGCTTGGCGAAATAGAAATTTTTCTTTGAGGTATAAAGGTAAATTAGGGTCATATATGGTACAGTAAACGACTGATAGAATACGAGCATCTCGACGAAAACGTATGGGCAACCACTTCAGACGTGTTCGATATTCTGATACGCGATCGTATTTCTTTAATCCGAAGATAAATCTGATTGCGAGATTCTGGAGTCGCTCGAGCCTATTTAATTGATCCTCGGTGATATTAGTCAAACAAGCATCAGCGTAATCCAGAATAGACAGGAATAAAGATTCAGCAATCTTTATCTTGGTTGGGATAGGTAAGAGGTAGCGCAGCCGACAGACAGAGAACCAGGTTGCATAGATCTTTTTGCTAATTTCTTTTAAGTGATGAGACCAAGATAATGTGTCGTCAAAATAAACACCTAAATTTTTTACGCATTTTCTAAAAGGAATCACTACATTATTAAGGCGTACGGGAGGCAAGCTGTTCCAGTCAATCCTAGACACAAGGCCAGGGCTGCCAATAATAATTAACTGTGTTTTCATAGGATTAACTGCCAGGCCGTGACGTTTGCTCCAGTCATATATTAATTCTAATTCCCTGTTAAAAGAATCAATAGTACCGCGTAGATTGAGCGGTGAGGTAATGGGTATAAACTTGGAAATCATCAGCATACAAATGAGATAGTAAAGAAGTGGATACCGTGATTGAATTTATAAATATTGCAAAAAGAAGTGGGGACAAGACCCCTCCTTGTGGCACTTATGTAAAATTATGGCTTGTTTCATCGTTTTATAGGAAAATCATATTAATAACCATTTATAAAATAAATTGTCATCACAGTCACAATAATAATTGTTTATAAAAATATTTTCATATGATATTCTTTTCTTTTGTTAATTAATCCTTCGATCGCGGATTCTTGGAAATCTATTGTTATTCTATTGTTGTCGCGGTCACCGGTGTCCTTATGTGGCTTGATGGGTTAATCCTTAAATAACGACTGGGCCCTTTTTCACGTTAAGCCATGATTGCCTTCGCGATTTTTAAATTTTATTTTTTTAAATATTTAATTTAATTTTGTCGACCGAGACACAACACTAGGGCAGCAATATCGCGTAGTTTTTTCGATTGGCCACTGCAGTGTTTGTTCCCTCGGGGCTATTGATTCGCCCGTTTTTCGACGAATTAAAGTGCTTATTAGGCGTCCATTATACGCGTTCTGGCCGTAGAAATCAGGCCAGGACAGGCCGCATACAACCTTAAAAAAAGCAGACGAAGGCTCGATTTTTAGGTTTTTCTGGTGACATTCAAAGGCAGAACTTGGACGGTAGTCAGTACTCTGCCCTTAAACATACTGATATAATTTAGGGATTTCACGGAAACCGCACATTTTTTCGAAATAAATAGCCTTTGTCCCTTCACATGATCTATTCTTCGTCTATAGATATTTTGTCCACTGCGTGACTTTTCTAAAGTTTTATTATGCTGATTATAATTACCGTAAGGTACAATTTATGTATTCTGTGTTACAATATGAATATTTTCGGTAGATGATTAAATTTTCAAGCTTAACTATTCCTTCTTACAAACAGGCGATAGAACTTGGGTGTTGGTTTGTTGGTAGTCTTAGACTCACCACAATATTTATCCTTAATATATTTTTGTGTTTGACTATGAAGAATGTAGACTAAGTTTGGCGAATATAATCGAGGCTTAAATTTATTTGCTTTATTACTTAACTGACCGATGTACATTTAATTTTTAAGCAAACATACAGTGAAGCAAAAATATTTTGATGGTTTATTTCATATTTTTATTGTTTTAATATTTTTATGAAGTGAGAATAAAATAAAATGTACATCTATCGAAACTTGTTTTAAAATCTATTTTGTATTGAAATATCGAATAGTATACAAAGCATAATATTTAGTTTGCAGAACTAGATGTTATATTATTTTTGTTAGATTTTTTCAGGAAATATATTTTAGTTTTTTGTATTGAATATATTATTTTAGACTTAAGAGGAACTGAATTTACACTACGATAAATGATAATTATTATTAATTACTAAAGTGGAATTCAATGAACGGTTTCTTTGTTATATTCCATCTAGTCAAAGCAAAACTTTTACTACTTAGAGAAGATAATGATTCGTAGGAAGATTACCTATGTAATTTAGTCGCATTATATAAAGTCCAGCCAACAGATCACGACTAACATTGAATTGACACAATCTGATCAAGTGACATTAGTCTATCAATCATTTTCTTTGATGGTACATAAATACAGGGCGTTCTAATCAACACGCGCAAAAACATCCTGTTGTTTTATTGCGTGACTTCTGTCATTTTTTTATTTATTTTACAGCCTTCGAAGGGATCGCAGCACGCAGGGCTGCATAACTTTTGACAGTCGCTTTGACAGTTCGTTGACAGACACAAATCAACAGTGTTCTTTCATCTATTCCTGTAATTTAATTATTTGATTTTGTAACTATCATTATAAAAGTGGGTCGGTCTGTCTGTTAACTTTTCTATTTCAATTCACTAACTTTGGCATTTCGTAATGCTAATGAATACACTGAGGATATTTTTATGTATTTACAATCTGAGTCCTGAGAAAGAATATTTTATTTTATTTTATTCGGAAAACTATATTAAGGCCGTCCCCCGAGCAAACGACCTTGGCCATACATTTGCCGCGTTGCCGAGATCGCGCCAAATCCCTATTATTTTTACTTATCTTAGTTCAAAATAATCCTAAAACAAATTAAAACGGGGAATATGTAGTTTATAATATTGTCGATCTATTGGCGTGAGTTTCAAATAAAAGTAATTTGTAAATGCTAAGGAGATACTGAATGTATGCTTGAATTTTAATAAATTGACATTACTTTGGAAGCTGATATCATGAGTATAATAAACAAAAATAGAAAATTTAAAACGGCGAAAGGAATGTTGATATACTGAAGATTATTTCTGTATTTTTATGATAACTTTGTAGCTTTCAGATTATGAGTTTATAAGGCTTTAAATACGGTCAATTACGGAATCTCCGGAGGGAGCACCCTTAAGCATATAATTATAATTTCTACTGCGCGTTATTTTTTTTATATACTCACCAATAGAAATTCGGTTCAACATAAATTAATTATTTTGCACCTTCATTTCAAAAGTTGAGTCGGTATTTTGGGAGTCGGTCATGTGATGATCGTACATTCATCAGCATACACACGCTGAACGCGCCGCTTTTTAGAATTCGTTGTATGGAATGATAATATCTGTGGACGCTTCACACCACGTCAGTCTGGCCCCGTGCTAAGTACCTGAAGGAAAAGTTGTGTTACAGGTACCAAATAACGGAAATATAATATGTAAGACTTTAATACTATACATATTAATATTTAAGATTTTTTATTATAATATCATACTCGTACACATATTATTTAAAGCTGCCTCCCCATATTATATTATACACATCCAGACCCGGGAACATTGAAAAACTTTTTGTTCCGTCGGCGGGATTCGAACCCGCGACCTCCGGCTTGAGCTGCCACACACTCAACCATTGTCCAAAAAAAATGTCATGTACTTTTTATATTTTTTTCGTTAAAATAGGGTATTTTAAGAATATAAATTAAATAATTTTGAAATTCATTGGCTCGACGTCATCATCGGCGGCCAATTGACCTCTGCAGTATGTTTTTTTTTCCTTTCAATCTTATTTATAATGGCTGGTTCGTCTAATGCAAGTTATCATTATGTGAAAGCTGATACAAGAAGCTTACCAAAAGTTCGAAACGTAATGTTGGTCGAATTTATTGCTAATTTAACGCCATTGAAGGTCAAACTGAGGTTAAACATATTTGTTCAAAAATATAAGTAACTAATGGGTGTTTTTTTCGTTTATATACAGAAAAACGATCACTGACCTTATTCCTCGAAATGTTTTTGTAATGAGCAAAATTAAAAAAAAATGGACAATCCCCATTGAGCCACAGAGGCCGTCAAATGATGTGAAACATCGCACATTCGTCCGAACCGCACGCGCCGCATTTCGTATACTTTGCGGTGCGTTCGACGCGTACGGCGCGTACGGTGCTGACAAAATGTGCCATGTGTGATGTGATTCGAACCATAATATTAAAATTATTTTCAAAATTTAATCAAATAGCCACTCGAAACGAAAATCCCAATGCAATTTTTAGACCCTATTACTGAACAATTTGTACATAAAAGACAGGGCACAGGCTTTTAAACAGAATTTAATGGACTTTCAAATTACTTTAGGCATAATGGGCCGTCCCTTGATTTTATTGTTCTCAGTTTCATGCTTTGTTTTTCAAATCAGCCTATTAATGTGATTTCAGATTATTATTTCATGGAAATATTCAAGTTAAATATAACTAGTAGCATAGTTAAACTACTATAAAGACATTGAGATTCAAATGGTAAAAGAAGTTAATTTTCAATTGTGATGTGTGATGAGCTCGATTTGATGATTCTGCGTTGCTGCCAAAATGGAAAACCTGGATAACAAGCTGTCCATTAAAGTACGGTTATCAGTCTGGCATCAGATGAGTCCATCAGTCTGCGACTGATGCCAGAATGATGGCCGTAAAGTACATAATAAAAAAATGATCAGTCCATCCATCAAACGGTTACACGATCATTCTCCCGTCAGTCTGGATCAAATTTAATGGACTGAACTGATGCCAGACTGATCGTGTGACCTATGTCTTAACTCTTACATAAATAATATACATATTATAGTATATATTTGACGTCGATCCAATACGATGCAAGCAAATGTGCACAGTGAGTGTGCATTCTAGACAGCTTGGTAATCAAAGCTAAAAGCATAGTTAATTTTGAACAGCGTGCATCGCCTTTAGAAAGCCCTTCAAACGATATAATATATCACCCTACTTAATCAATCTCATTAAATTTAAAAAGAAAAATGAAATTCAACGCGCTTATAAAAATACACAATTTTTATATTTTTGCCATCATAAATAACAGTTAGTTTGTCATTTTGCTGATCCAGACTTAATATTATTTTAAAATATTATAAAATACCAAACGAAAATCCGTCTCCTATCATTTTTCATGTTGCGAAAAGCAATCCACTTATTTTATCACCCAAAGGGACCGATAGTAGGGATGCGAAATGTAAATTTTGTCGATAAATATGGCGACATTTTCGATAAATTCCGACGCTATATCGATATTTACATTTATCGTCCCATATTAATATGCTGATCGTTCATGAAAATATCAATTGGAATGCTTAAAAGATTTCGTACGATTTATTTTAAGATCATTCGATTCAATAGAAATGTTTGTATGTATGAATAAATATCGAATGAATAAAATAGCATTGAAGTCTCGAGTGTAATCTGACACTTTCGATATTTTTCGTATGCTATAAAGTTTGCAGTTTAAAAACATAATGTATTCATAAGTAGGTAGATTGGAACTTGTGTAAATAAATAAGTAGTTAAGCAGCTAACTACTTATTTATTTATGCTACGTCATTTAAACGGGTTAAATTAATAATCATTGAGCTTAAAAACAGACAGTATTTTTACATCGCTAAACGCCACGCTGACCGCTTGCTAACTGTCAATGCCATCACCAAATATGTTATGAAATATCAGCGTCGTCCTACTCACTATTCATAAACGCTTCTTAAATTTTAACAACTCGGGCCATCAGCACCAACAGTCAGTGCGACACTAAAATCCATCTAAATTGGCTTGACATAACCCAACCAAATTCCGATTAATACGGAAAGCGACCGCGACCGAAAAAAAATTCAAATAAAATGTCACTTTGCGACCTGCAGACCTAGCATAACAACAGTAGAAATAGGAAAGAATCAATATTGTACTTAGATAAGATTTTATCGACAAAAGGGCGGATTTCCATTGTCTCTGTCACTTTGTCTATTATTCCGTAGAAAGAAACTGTTTCTATGGTAACCATGCTACGCTTGCTGGCTATGGGTTTCATTTTGCTCCACGCCACTATTAGGCCGTGTTTCCACTGACGCGGAGCGGAGCGGATAGGAGCTTAGCGGTGCCGAATTGACCAATCACCTTGCTCGAAACCTTCGCTTCGCTTCGCTGTCATTCCGCTGGAACAGCACGATTGGTCGATTCGGGCACCGCTAAGCTCCTCTCCGCTCCGCTCCGCGTCAGTGGAAACACGGCCTAAAGCAGCGGCTGCGTGGGTTGCTAGACCAAATGTCGGTAGAAAATGAAATCTTAAGAAATTTTGATGATGGCACATCCCTACTTAAATTATATCAAAATATTATAAAGGGACAGGTGCTTTTGTAATCTCGGTCCAATCTCAATATTGTAATGAATTAGCTTCGGATCTCGACATCTTATTTAAATGAAGGCACATCACTAAATTGGGTCAAAGACGATTTCGTGTAACTGCCTAGATCGTGATATTAAACCGTTTAGGATTAATTTACCCTTAATAGAATCCTTATGCCAAAGAAATAAGGATTATTCCTAAAAATCACTAATTTTGTTTCGATCTATCGAACATTATTTTAACAAGAGTCACATGAGTCGTAGATGATGCTCGCAACTCCGTTGCGCCAAAATCGTTTATCACCTGGGAATCCGTACCCTTCCGGAACTAGTATCCTACGTCCTGTCCCGGGACTCAAAGTGTCTCTATACCTTTCGGAAAACTTGATTCAGGGGTTTGCGCGTGAACAGGTAACAGATAGACAGACACATTTTCTCATTTACATATTCGTTTGGAAAACCTCTTCAAGTCGGTTAAAAAGAGCGACTCTAACAAAGCGATTACGATTAGTAATTAAAAGTCACATAACATAGTATGATTTGGCAAGCGATCTCAATGAATCATATTATAATTTATATGTGGTTATTTACGTTACGACCAACGTAAACAAGATATATATTTGAACATTCGTATATGTAACTATTGAATATAGTTAATTTTGGAGAATCAGGGTGACGCCTTGATAATTGGGCTGCAGCGATATCGATTTTTCTCAACAATGACTAAAGCTAAGAAATTAAAGTTCATTGTCAGTATTCATCATGTCTTTATCTTTAAATTACCCATAGCATAACACGATTGGTTAACTTTTATAACACAGAATAATTAATCAAAAAGACCTTTATAAAACATAGATTCTAATTTTGCCAACAAAGGAGAGTGATTTAAGCCATCCACAATTTGTACATAGATTAGTTCAAGCATCCGCTATCTATACTTACAAAATTACATGTCCTGACTGACTGACTGATTCATCATCGCTGAGCAAAAACTGTTAGAGTTACAGCAATGAAATTTGGTGAGTAGGGTTGTTTTATTAAGTAGACACTCATTAAGTAAGGAATTTTGAAAATTCTACCCCCAAGGGGGTGAAACTGGGGTTGAAAATTTGAATGAAAGTCCATTTTTTCTTGAGTTACAAACACGAAACTTTATTTTTGGGTTACTGATTAAAAATAAATGGATACGTATTTAAGCGTTTCTGGTAATTCTACCCCCAAGGGGGTGAAATTGGGGTAGAAAGCTTCAATGAAAGTCCGTCATTTCTTGAGTTAGAAACATGAAAGTTTATTGACGTTTGCGTTTGTCGTTTGCTTAAATAGGGTCCCGTTTTTACCCTTTGTATAAGGAACCACAAAAAGGGGAAAACTATCCATCTTTGTTATTATACTGTTAACGCGGACGAAGTCGCGGGCAACAGCTAGTAATTTATGTATATTATAAGTAATAATTTTCAAATTAGGCGACAAAAACCATTTTGTCCATAGATATCAGAAACTTATCGCTTACGCCCTTTCAATTTCTTGCGAACAGCAAGTTTCTTGTTTTCTTTTGAGAGGCCTGGCCTCTTATAGAAAACAAGCGATCTAAAACATATTATCCAAAACGATTTTAACTTTAACGCGGCATCATCTTAATTAGCATGTGCTTGAAAATTATTACAGACTGCTTTTTGATTTACAGTTAATCGAAAAAATCTGGTCAAGGGCGAGTCGGCTAAAGTCACAAAGCAGCAATCATAACTAGATAGGATATAATTGTTTCGCCCCCTTCTTTACATGGATTCCTAAAATGGTCAGTAAATTATTGTATCAGCCACATTTAAATTGCCTCTCACTTTAATAAGCGTTTGACCGTCCTAAAGATGGCAATAAAGGACCCATAAATCTGGACATTATCGCGTCCAAAACGTCCGAGGACCATTAAAAACGTCGTTACGACTTAAGCACGATTCAATGTCTTGACTACTTTTATTTCGTTATGTAAGTAGATGTGTCTGTACTTCTGTAGTGTTAAATAAAATCCATACTAACATTATTAATGCGAAATTGTGTCTGCCTGTTACCGCTTCACGCTTAAACCACTGAACCAATTTGGCTGTAATTTGGTATGAAGATACTTTGAGTCCCGAGAGACTACTTAGGAAACTTTTTATCCCGGCAAAAATGTGCGGTTCCCACGTGATTTTTGACGAGGGCGTCATCTAGTTCCAAATACTCGTATGTTGTTTTAATAGTAACCAGGCTGTTTATAAATCAGCAATAAAAGCTATCTAAGGGTCAATTCAGACCGCAACGCGACGCGTAGATAATATGCATTTCTAAAGTATGAATTTGACAGTTTTGCAAGACGTCTCACGCTCACGAAATCTTCCAATTTTTTTTTCAATGAGTCAATAAAACTGAACTTTATTTACAGCACAAGAAAACAAACATTGAACTGTCACACTTGCTGCCCGCTGCAGTCCTGTTTATTTTTATTTTGAATTGTGACAGACAGACAGGCACACAGCTCCATTTATTAGCTGTAAAAGCCTTTTAGTACGGGACAAAAAAAGAATATATATTTCAAGGTCACATCTCTCGCTTCCCCCATATACACTCGGTCAATTCAGAACGCAACGCGACGAGGCGAAGCGAGGCGCAGCGCGGCATAAATTTGTATGGATTTGACAGATTTCAATTGCGCGAGACGTCTTGGGAATCTGTCAAGTCCATATAAATTTAGAAATGCATTATACGTTGCGGTCTGAATCAACCCTTATGGAGCAAATCAAAAAATCTGAATGAATATTTTTTCTGAGAGATCTCATTGAGAAGTGCATAGATAATGATGAGATTTGGCCGGCAGCCACGCGACAGTTTATTTCAGGGAAGCCAAGGTTCAGGGACGGCTGAAGGTCAGGCCATAGCATACGAGTGCCAGGCCAAGGCCAAACTTTTTTGTACTACGGAATTTCTCAATGAATTTGAAAACGCAACGAGTTTGAAATGGTAAGGGCCAGTAGGCCTACTACGAAACTGTTTTGAGACTCAAACAATCGGACGATAATGCCGCGTCCTGCTCTAACAACGTCATTTCACGTTTGTTAGAGTAGGACGCAGCATTTTCGTCCGATTGTTTGAGTCTCAAAACAGTTTCATGGTACAAGGCCTGTTTACGAAACAAGATGTGACGGTAGGCGACGCAGCAATGCATTTTAGGGAAATAATATCATTATTATAATATTAAGTATTTATCTAATATATAAATCTCCTGTCACGATGTTTGTCCGCGACGGATTCCTAAACTACTTAACTGATTTTAATGTTTTCTTTTTTTTAATGTGTGCTTTTTTCCAACTTGAGAGATAGGATAGCTTAGATCTTTAATTATAGTTGCAATTTTATTTTATTGCAAATTATTTGTCTATAAAGAGCGACCATTGCTTATGCGACGCTGGTCACGGGATCGGGGATAGCGATGGACGTTGCCATGGTGACATACTTATATTTTAGTCACTAATTCAATAAAATAAAACGGGCGATATACTTTATATAATACGGCAAAGAAACGTAAGAAATACACAAATATTAACTGGGTTCTACAAAATATTCATAATATGGAAATAAATTAATATACTTACAACATTAAAGTCGCGTCTGCCATAATTCTAAAGCTAACAATTTTGTAAATTAGGAGTTTTCTTAACCATCAATTGTATCCTAATTTGAGTATTAAATGAAGTATTCTTAAAGCAAAATACCGACATAGAAATTAACCTTTGTTGAAAAATTATTTGATTAAAATTACAAAATCACTCGAGTAATTTATGGACGCCCCTTTAGTACGAATAGACCGACAGAATTTCGAATCCTTTGGCCATTATTTCAGGACGTGCCTACCGTTTACACAGACCTTTGGAGTTATTTTACCTCTAATATGAACGTTAAATCGACAACATAAAGTTCATTCTTGAATGAAGTTTTGTTGTTAGATAATCTACGGTTTACGAAAATGTTCGTCATTTTTATTCTTTTAATTAAAATTCATTTAATTTATTATGATAGAGATAAGGAGGCTTAATTTATTAGCTGCTATTCGCGATTTCGTTCTCGTAAGATGTTAGAACTTAAATATTACCTACTTAAAAAGGTGATTTATACGATCTGTAATCAACCAAACTTGGTTAACTACTCAACCCTAAAACGGAACCCTAACCAGCAGAGTTTTTGTATGTTGGTAGGTTAATAGAATTATATAGTTGAAGAGTAACATTGTCTATATATTTGGACTATCAAGTCCAAGTATGAAATCCTTTATATCTCTGTTAGCAGTTAGCTACCACTTTCAAGATTTTTCGCAGATAAAAATGTGGTTTGTCTTATTAAAATGAAGCTACTCACAAAAAATTTGCTTGATGGTAATAAAAAAATGTTCTAGGGCTTTTGACTTTATCCTTTGAGTTTTAGTTATTAAAAAAATAACCTAATATTTTGATTATACTGACAGTATTCTTCAATTTTTGTTTCAGATTTTGAAGCTGTATGAATGATGAGGTGAGTTTTTGTTCAACATAAAACATATTACCTAATCACTAAACCATAGTGTTATCGACAGGGTAAATTTAGGGTCAGCTTACACTACATGAAGACGAGACTAGGCAAGACGCGGCAATGGTCTTAAGGCGACGCCTTGATAATTTGGCAGTAGCGATATCGATATTTCTCAGCAATGACTAAAGCTAAGAAATTAAAGTTCATTGTCAGTATTCATCATGTTTTTGTCTTTGAATTACCCATAGCATATCACAATTGGTCAACGTCTTAAGGCTCCTCTCGCGAAAAAAGCGTGCAGATGAAACCACTTTTCATCGGCATTAACATAGAAATTATATCTGAAAAAAATAATTAGTAATCTACATGATATGATACGTAACGTGGCTTTGCCATATTTTTTCTATCGGTATCACATAATAAAGAAATAAAAAACCAAATCACCTCCAAATCGTTGAATGAAACCACTTTACCCCTTCATTATTTATCAAAATAATAATAATATAATATCTATGGACGCTTCACACCACGTCAGTCTGGCCCCGTGCTAAGTACCTAAGGGACTTGTGTTACAGGTACCAGACAACGGAAATATATTTAATACTCTTATACTATACATATATTTAAGATTTTTATTATATCATACACATATTTAATACACATCCAGACCCGGGAACATTGAAAACTTTTTGTTCCGTCGGCGGGATTCGAACCCGCGATCCCCAGCTAGAGCGTCCAATGCGCTTGCCACAAAAGAATATATAAAAAATATCTACTGCTTTGCAATACATAGGTTGATAATTTGGGTTTTTACTTTTTTGAAATATGTATTATATTAAGCCTTAAAAAGGTTTTTTCTCCTATATACGCGGCGAGCGTCGTAACCGCCACCGTACAAGGCGCGCTGTTATGAATGTTATTTTAATGTCATTTACGTCGATATTCGCACTGACAGACAATGATCAAGGTCATTGGCGGATATAGAGGCCTTAATAATTAATCAAAAAGACCTCTGTAAAAAAATCGGTTGTCTTTAAAGTCGGTTTACTGACGATAGTTGAACGTGACAACGTATGACGTTGTCACGTTCAACTATCTTTAACCCCTTAACCCTCGCTTCCGAATCTCTATAAATAGAAACAAACTTTTTCGACTGTAACCTAAGGTTATTTCGATGTATTTCTTTCAAATGATTGTCTAAAAATATTTATAATGAGTAAAATAAACTATTCGCAATACAAAATGCTACATACATTCGAACAAAGACGAAATCCAGTAAAATCTTCGAACAAAGCACAAGTCATACCTTGACACGTAGGAAATAGAGTACAATTTTAAATAGCCGAAATAATACTAATAGCTCACAGATTGTTTATTTTTTTTTCATTCAGAGTGTGGTCAATGTATCAATGATCATAACTAACCAAACTAGTCATACAAAAGTATTCTCTAAGTTATCGAAATACGTAACATAATCGAAACAAAGAGCGCGTCATAGCACCCTGAGAGTGTAAATGGAACGCCTCGTGAGAGCTGTCAGCGAGGTAACGCTGCATGAACTGTCATGTTTTTCAGGCGCGCACCCCATATCGAATTATAAGACGTTGTCACGTCAAAAAAAGGATTCCTATATTGCCAACAGAGGAGAGTGATCAAAGCTTAGAACAAACCTACGCGTCAGTGTTATATATGTATACAAAACACACATTTGACAACTTGACGTAACTTGCCGCTCCGACACTGACGCGTAGGTTACGAAATGTATTTATGGATTTTAAATTACGCGACTAAAACCATTCTGTCGCTACGCCCTTTCCATTTTTTGCTATTCTATGACATGACTGACTGGTGACAACACATTTACATATAATTAAAAATTACTACGTATCATATCAAATCAAAAGGCGTGATAGTTTTTCCGTAAAGTGTACCACAAAAAATACAGGTTGTGGGATATACTATTAAATGGCTCACGTTGCTCGCCCTGATTACATAAACACAATATTATAAATGAATATTACGATTTACGAGATTGTGTTTCCATTTTAAACTATACCGAGCCATTATTATTAGAATTAATAATGATAATGCAAAGCAATAAACACTAAAACGGTATTGTTCAAATAAAGATAATAAATAATTAACACATAAATTGTTCACGTTATTGCATCGTAAATATGAAAAATATACACAATTTGAATGTAATTTATTTAACAGTAATTTAGGGTACGGTTATTATTGTATCTAAGAGTCTTTATACACCGAGACAACGTAGATATGACTTGGAAATAGGTAGTTTGAAAGATTTTTTTCATAGGCAAATGGCAAACATACGGAACCTCTAAGACAGAGCTGTCACATGGTCGTGCGCGTTTAAGGGGCCGGGTACCCTCGAAATTCTCATACATACGTAATTCCAAAATCATTTTCTCATACAAAAAAATTTAACATGTTTGACTTGTTTTTCAGTTTAAAATAGTAATTATCTAGGTTCCCGCACAAAAATTTACTTCAAAATATTTAAACATTCAATTTTTTTTGTTTTTAATTTTTTTTTTGGAAATTTAGTATTTAAAATTTAAACACTAAAAAATAGAGTAAAACACTAAAAAATATATAAATAAATAGTAAATTTACTACAAAATATTTAAATACTAAAAAATATTTTTTAGACTTTAAATATTTTGTAGTAAATTAACTATTTATTTATATATTTTTAGTGTTTTACTCTATTTTTTAGTGTTTAAATTTTAAATACTAAATAATTTAAACAACAGATGTCGTTGTTAAGCATCTGCATCGCGGTATCGCTTACTCGACTCATTTGATATAACTAATTCGCTACAATAAACTTTTTCTTCTCGCTCACACTCACTGGTTGTCTTAATTGATATTACGCCAGAGGGATTAACGTCCCAGGGTAACCCTACAGAACCATAAGACCAGTTTTAGGCGTATGACGTCTTTTCTTTACATTAAGAGTCACAACTCACACTCACAAAATAATATATTATCAGTGAAGTGAACAGTAGTTAGTAAAGTATTCGATCTGTATAATATAAAGTAGTAAAATATTCGATCTGTCATCTCCCGCCACGCGCCGCCCGCGCGACACCGTCGCCTCTGTATCGCCGACCGCCGTGTATTAAACAAACAGGTGTTGTTATGTAACAATAGAAAATTATTATTACGAGTTAGTATATCCATACCTATGCCTTGTACTACTATCTATTCTGTGCCATGATACATTGGTGACCTTAACACGACGTGGTAATGATGATGATGACGATGATGATGATTATGATTATGATGATGAATATTAATTGCATAGTAGCATATGCTTTCTGTTCTTAAAACAACGCCGAAACTCCCAAACGTGTATCTATAAGGAGTCAGGAGTTCTCTCAGCATCTTCGAAACCATGGTATACCTTGACCCAATATTTGACTTTTTGGTAGCATATTCTTAGTACACTTCACATAAAACCAAAATCACCATATGTTTCCATATAAATTTCGAGGAGTTCCCTCACACAGTTCACAAACGGCGGAGTAATCGTTGAACATACAAAAAAAATAAAAAAATAAAAAACATATATATATATATATATATATATATATATATATATATATATATATATATATATATATATATATATATATATATATATATATATATATATATATATATATATATATATATACATATATATATCCACAGCCGAACATAATATAACCTCCTCGTTTTTTGGAAGTCGGTTAAAAATAAGCCCCGAATTGTTTCATTTTGTAAACATAGATATATATTTCCAAGAATTTGATCTGAGCGAAAACACGATAATATCTTAAAATTTTTTCGATAGAAAGAAAAACAAAGATGCATCTAATTTACACGAATTTTTAGGGTTCCGTACCCAAAGGGTAAAAACGGGACCCTATTACTGAGACTTCGATGGCTGTCCGTCTGTCTGTTCGTCTGTCTGTCTGTCTGTCTGTCTGTCTGTCTGTCTGTCTGTCTGTCTGTCTGTCTGTCCGTCTGTCTGTCTCCAGGCTGTAACTCAAGAACGGTAATAGTTAAAAAGTTTAAATTTTCATAGATTGTGTATATCTGTTGCCGCTATAACAATAAGCACTAAAAACAAAATTAAATTAATATTTGAGGGGGCTCCCATACAACAAACGTGATTTTTTTGCCAAGAGGCCAAAAAAATCACGTTTGTTGAATGGGGCTCTATATCAATAATGGCAACAGGTAGGTACTTGAATTTTACTCAAGGTCCTTAGTTTTATGTGCACTTTAATATTTAATAATAATATTAAAATAAAATAAAAAATTAAGGGGGCCCCCTATATAAAAAACACAATTTTTGGGCTAATTTTGCTCTATAATGGTACGGAACCCTTAGTGCGCGAGTCCGACTCGCACTTGGCCGATTATTCATATATTGTCATAACCGTGCATTAAATTAAGTTAATATTATAACACATCGTATAAAATTCTATCATTGAGACACTGACCTAGCGGATTTTTAAAATGGTGTACAATTTGGCTTGGCGATGATTCCGCGTCGTCGTTTTTCACCCGGCATATGAAAGACGGACGTGATTGTGAAAAGAGAAGGACGATGTTTAATTGTTTGGGCTAGTAGGCCTCTTTAAGGCTCGATTTATATATTGTGTACACGCGGTTTGGTGTCTACACCGCGAGATTGCATGTGCGAATATCTGAAAAGAAAGTGCAGCGTGAAAATGCTTGACATTTAATTTTTGTATCGCTACGCATTGCAGCGTTCTTCCCGTTTCAGTGTTAACTGATCCTCAGTCAATAGAAATAGAGTAAATGTGTAGTCACTTAGCCGTGAATTATGAATATTACAAGCCAATAAATTTGAATCATAAATCAATGATATCTTGAATCAATATTGCCGAGTTGAGAGCTCAGCGTGAATCATGGATGAATCTCTAAAATATTTTAGAATAACTGTAGATGTACTGAATCGTACAATCATATGATTGTACGATTCAGTACATCTGCAGTTTAAATAGTATTAGAGTATACTAATATTATCAATACTACGAGTATTGTTAGCTATTGGACATGTAATCTATATTTTGTAAGCTATGAATCTTTAGCAGCGATGTATGTTTTTGGGATGAAAAATGTTAAGTCGCATCAGGAAATGGACCTGATTGAATTTTCGTAAGATCTAGGAAGAGTGGGCTGCCGGCTAGCTAGAAGAGAAAATAATATCGACCCCATCGCTATTTGGCCGCGCGGCAAAAATGTACCATCGAGGAAACTGATTCCTAGGCAGTTGACATACCAACGTCATTTGCAGGTATCATGTCAATTCAATTTTAATTGTGATCTGTCGGCTATGTTTGACATAATTCGACCAAATTACGTAGTACCAAATTACGTACTTCTACGATAGTACATGCCTGTTTTGTATTCATTTTCATAAGTATTTGTGTTGTTCTGAATGTTACGTTTATGTAAATCAGTCATGATTTTGCCTTTTTGTCCCTAGAGCCTATTATTAAATTGTTTGTGCCAACTGTCAATGAATTTTATACTATAACATAAGCTCATCTTCATCATCAAGTTTTTGTCCATCACATTTGAAGACTATATTTGTATGTCTGTTACATGTGTTATAATTATTAAGAAAATACCAGCATAAGCGGATCTCGTCTGCGCGACTCCTAAAGGAAAACGCTTGGAATATTTCAGAAAAAGGCCTCTCCATTAATATTTGAAATTCATACTCCGCACCAATCAGGAGCATTTGTGCCACGGCGTAAAATTCTCGAGAAAATTCTTTGAGAAAAATTCTGATTAGTAAAGGTTCTATCTAGGCCGACAAAATTAAGTTTTTATGTAGTTTATAGTATCATAGTGCTTTTAGCCAAGACAGACGTTAATTGAAGATGTTCGATTCTAAAATGTAGATTTGATTTAGAATGTTTGAGATTTGATTTAGTAGCAATCCTTACTACTAATATTATAAATGTAGAAGTGTCTGTCTCTCTGTATGTCTGTCTGTTACGTCTTCACGCCATAACCGCTGAATTGATCTTGCTGAGAATTGGTGTGTAGATACTTTGAGCCCCGGAAAAGAACATAGGATTATTTTGGGTATGATACATATTATATTCTCACACAAAATAACGACAAAATTGGTTCAGCCGTCTTGGAAATGTCTAAAGTTATCATGCCATTTTATTTCAATTGCTTTTAATTTTCAATTGCTTTTAATTTTTAATTGCTTTTATGCATCGCCTCTTTTCGTCTATTTTTGGTGCCAACTGACCCTTATAATAAAAAAAATTCTCGTGTCACAAATCACAATGTTAGTTACCGTACACCTCCGAAACGGCTTTACTGTCATTTCAATTAAATATTATGGCGAAATACTTTATACAGCAAAACAACGTTTGCCGGGACAGCTAGTGATGATATAAAATCAGCAAGGAACTAGGAACGTCTCGAGCCACTATATAATCTCCTATCCAGTAGTAGTGAGGTGGTTATTAAAATTCTTCCCGTGATATTATGTTCTTCATAATCTAAGGGATTGATTTAGACCGCAATGCGACACGTAGATGCATTTCTAAATTTTTATTATTATGGATTTGACAGACATACTTTATGCCGCGCCGCGCCTCGCCTCGCCTCGTTGCGTTGCTGTCCGTATTGACCCTAAGTCGATTACTAGAAGTTTGAACAAATTTCCTACTTTGAAATTTGTAAAATTTGTACTCGTATTTAATTTTGTTTCAGTATAATAAGTAATAACATTAAGAAGACTTGTCAGTGCTAATAATAATAACTCCCACACCGGTTTCGGTGACGTTGGTCGGTTTCATTGAAACCACACCAGTTAGGTAGGAGTCATTTTATAGCGCCCAAGTGTGTGCGTAGTACAAAATAGCACTCTCTATTCCTTTACTCTCATAACTCAGTGGGACGGAAGACCGACACGACTGGATATCAGGCGCAGAACCGACTTTTTACATGCCCATCCGACGCATGGATCATCTTACTTTTCAGACAATCATGGTGATCAGCCTGCATTGTCATAACCAAACTTGGAATATGTTTTATTTGCCTGTAGGAAGCTTTAAGTGTGTCAAATTGTTCCACTCGCTATAATGGAATGGACCTAATACTTTCACCCTGTTACAACCCTAGATATTTCTTGATTCTTGGAGGTTTTTCCGTTTGCGTTGCAATATTCGTTTTAATTCTGGAAGCCGGACATATAAGTTAAACCTGTGGGAAGTCAGCTGTAGTCAAAGTGTCAAATTAATTTTGGGTAATATCCCGTCGGGGTTAACTTTTGTTTGTTTTTTTTAACTGACATAGAGGATGCTATTAAAACAACCCGTTACTGTATGATGTACTGAGAGGAGAGCGATGGCGGTCCGCTGTAATATGTTGGCGCGCAGATTCGCAAGGTGTAGTACAGATGTTAAAATTACACTATTTAAAGCATTCTGTCAAACACTCTACACCTGCAATCTGTGGGTCAGCTATACGCAGCGGGCCATCAACGCTCTCCGAGTACAATACAATAATGCTTTCAGGGTGTTGGTGGGGCTCCCTCGCTGGTGTAGTGCATCAGCGATGTTTGCGCACGCGCGTACAGACGGTTTTCACACCGTACTGCGACGTCGCATAGCATCGCTGATGTTCCGCACGCGGTGCTCCGCGTGCCCCAACAGCATCCTGAAAGTGCTCAGCGTCAAGCTGGACAGCCCCCTTCTGGGGCACTGGATCCATACACATGTGCATGTGTCCGGAGCGCCAGAAGGTGGCAAGTATTTAAACTAATTTTATTATTTTTTGTTAACTATTATTAACTTAGTTTTTTACTATGGGTTGAAAAGCCTGAAATAAACGTATTTTTTTTTTTTTATTTATTTTTATTTTATTAATTTTTTTGTGCGCAACAGCTGCAGCTAGTCACGGTACGGCCACATTTGTATCATTTGCGCGATCAGATCTCCGATCAGATCTCCGTCGCCTATCATCGAAGCGTGTCAAAATGATACGCGTATCATGATACGTCCCGATCGCTATTAACCGCGTATCTGATACGTGTCGTATCAAATACGTGCATGATCGGCAGAATGATCTAATACGCGTCTACACTATGTATACGCATACTTGATACGGCGCGATGATCGCGACGAAGATCTGATCGGAGATCTGATCGCGCAAATGATACAAATGTGGACGAGTCTTTATGTAGGTATGTGACAATCAAGCTGTACCACGTATTTTCGTGTATTTGCGAGTGACACTGTTTGCGCCCGCCTACATCTGTCAAAGCCAATTCGAATGAATCGACAATGAGTCAATACGCGGAATAGTAGTGTCACGTTGCGACTCATTTTGATCAAACAAATCCTCAGCTTTTCAGTATTAGGTTTATGGGAATAACGCTACCAATATGAAAGTCACCCAGCATAACTTTCATACCAGTTTTATAAGCTATTGCAGCTTCTATCGCGAGCTTCGACCGCGGCGACCGAATCAAGAAATTTCGTAACGAAAATAAACCTGACACCCTCCACTCCATTTGACACAGCGGTACAGAGTCGTTTCAGTTCGGCACGGTGTTTGTGTGCGTGCGACTAGACTTATCCGAATGATAATAATTGCATACAATATGATATTTTTGAGTCTCACTATAAAATAATTAAATAGGATACTTACCATTATTATTCTGGCACTTAAAATAAAGTCATAAGTAATATAGTTAATGAAATATACGATAACACATAAAATGTTATCATTTCTCAACATAACATACTAAAATACGTTTCTTTAAATCCTATGTAATATAATATTATAGGTATTGTGATAAATATAAAATTGGTAAATAAAGTGTATTGCCAACCTTGATTTCAGCCATTGATAAACGTTTCCCCCGTTCACGCCTGTCAAATCTGACGTCTGCGAGTGACAGCTGTCACTTGTCATCCTGACATTAGAGTTTCTTTTTTAAAAGTAATTATTTTCCGGCAACGGATGTCACTTTTAAGATGGCTTCTTATTTCATGAAATTGATATTTCCTAGTTCGTCTTGTATCTATTATTATAATAATTATTAAAGACATAATTTTCTATAGTTTTCTGGTTTACTCAAGAGAAATCTTTTTTTTTTTTTTTTGATAAAAGGAAATTTAAAACAGCCAAAAGTAATGTACTAGTATCTTCTTATCTTGCTACTTTTTGCTGCATCTCGGTTTTTCTTTTCCCTTTTCTTAAATCCTCGCTAACGCTCAGTTTATGGGGTTTTATACTGGAGCTTATCTGTTCAGCAATGTTGTTTATTGGTTATTGTTCTGACTTTAGCCAATATTATTATTTTTAACAAAAAAATGAAAACCGACTTCCAAGGTAAAAACAATAGTAATATGAACTAAAAAGTATTAAATAACTCTTACTCTTTAATAGTGCCTTTTTCAGAATTCGTCTAAATCTCAACTATTTCTGTACATACCTACTTCAGTCTTCATTATTTTGAAGTCGGTATCAGCTAATTTAATCGTGAGTTCAGTAATGACAGAATATCTGAAACTTTGGGACTGGTACCGACTTCAAAATAATGAAGACTGAAGTAGATATGTACAGAAATAGTTGAGATTTAGACGAATTCTGAAAAAGGCACTATTAAAGAGTAAGAGTTATTTAATACTTTTTAGTTCATATTACTATTGTTTTTACCTTGGAAGTCGGTTTTCATTTTTTTGTTAAAAATAATAATTTCACTCTTTTTAGTGTTGTCTACAAAATAAGGCTTTATGCGTAAATAAGCAATATGAATGTTAACTATTCACAATATTATACTGTAAGCGAAATTGTGGTAAATGCTTGCAATTATCTAAGCGATGCTGCAATTTCCAAACTTTTATCTTTAAAGGTTCAGGAGTTCTGTTCAGTGCCTTTGGACCAAGAGACACCTTTGCTCATAAATCCCATCATCAGCTCACCACTTGTAATTGTTATACAAAATTAATATTATATCCTATACAACACAAACATTTTAAAATCGGTCCACAAACAGTGAAATCATCGTCAAAAACATCTGTTTCGATGCAAAATATCATGAAAAGTACCAATAATTGGGTCATAGTGTGATGACCATGGTATAATTATGATTGTGATGATGATGATTAATCAAAATGATGTGTTGGCTTATGCTTTCAGTTGTTTAAACAACGCCGAAATCTCTGAACCTGTACCTATAAGCATTCAAAAGTTCTGCTTGGTACCTTCGGATCCAGGGTATAACCTGATGCGAAGTCTTACTTTTTGGTAGCATTTACCTCGTATGCTTCAGAAAAAATCAAAATCACGATATGTTTCCATACAAATTTCAAGGAGTCCCCTCGATTCCTCAAGGATCCGTCTGATTAATCGAGGAACATACAAAAAAAAAAACATACATACATACAGCCGAACGTATTACCTCCTCCTTTTTGGAAGTCGGTCAAAAAAGCGCTAGTAAATGGATAAACTTACGGAAAAAACAGTAACCATCAGGCAATCTTTCGACGAGACACAAAACAGGCGTTATTTATTTTGACTGTCTGTTAGACCATTGGCTTTCCATTAATACAGGAAAATTTAAAAATATAGAAACTCTTAATTTTTGCAATCGAAATTCCAGCAAACAAGAGGCCCGATTTTGAAACCTCATTATATGCAAAAATGAGATAGACTTTACGCAAACGAAGCGATATTCGAATTACGAATTAACAAAGGCTTTTGTCGATCGAAAGGACATTCGAGTACCGAGAATCGGTCACTAGACAATGCCGTTTCACGCGTGGACACCCACCGATCGCCTCGGGTCTGTCCGGAGTTGTCCCCGGGCAGGCCCAAGGGACGTCGGGCCTGTCCGGACGTTGTTCTTCGATTTGTTTAAGGGATTTTTGATACTTCCGTCTGAATTGGACGATTCACGATCCATTTCTTTTATTTATGAATCTTATATTATACTAGATGATGCCCGCAACTTCGTTGCTCCAAAATTCTGTACATTTTTCCGGGATAAAAACTATTATATGTCCTTTCTCGGGACTCAAAGTATCTCCATGCCAAATATCAGCAAAATTGGTTCAGCGGTTCGAGCGTGAAGAGGTAACAGACAGACAGACAGACAGACAGACAGACGCACTTTCGCATTTATAATATTAGTAAGTAAGTATGGATTAGACCCTATTTTTTTGCGTCCGCGCAAACCAGCGGTTTTGCCTCTACATCGCGATATCACAAGCAAAACGACTGCGCCGAACAAGTCTTACGAGTAAGACTGTCAAGGGATATCCGGATGGAACGAAGTTTTAAATTTCCCGCCAGTTGACGTCATCGGTCATCGCCACATCAACGCCTTCTGTCCCTACTTCGTAGGTACTAAAATAAGTGTCGGTCAAAAAGTGTGGTTCCGTCTAGTTCCCTTTCGCACCGCGCGTTAAGGAACTTCGTTCCAAAAATTGTGATCTACTAGCTAGCATAATACGCGGATGCATCAGGTCGATTTATCTTTCAAATTTTTTAAACTAGGAGGCGGTCACGAAACTTTTAAGTTTTGTTCGTTTGTACCGTAATGAATGTCACACCTGTTTTATTTCGTAGGAGTTATTTCACTAGTACCAACGTAAGTATCTACAATCTCCATAATACCTCTAAATTTCAGCAAAACCGCTTTAGCAGTTGGGTGAAACTAAACGAGCGTAATTTGTTTGTTGTGAGCCGCAGAATTTCGGTCGCGCAATATATCTTTTCATGCAAATAATGACACAAAATTACGTTCTTGTGAATCGAATAGGACTTAATTTATATGAAACCGAATGCACCAAAATTTCTTCCAGCCGAAATTCTACGACTCACAACTCACAAATTACGTTCGTTTGGCTTCACCCTTAACCTGAGGAAACAGAGATACATACACATTTTTGTATCTATAAAATTAGTAGATATTTAAAGATAGCGGGATATTTCAAACATTTTGTAATCCTATTGGGCTCCGGTGACTATTTTAATAACACTGGTCTGCAACGAAAGACTCCTTTACATAATATTTGTTACTTAATTCAGAATTATCTAATTATTTATTATTGGATAAGAGTGAAATAGGAAGGAGGGATTTGATTTGCAGATCATCGTAATTAGCTACTTCAGGGAAATGTGCTAGTGAATATAGGCTAGTTCTGCACACGAGTCACGTATCTTGCTATGCCAATTATTGCGCGATAATAATTGCTCCAAAATCGCAATTTCGTATCACGATTCACGTATCAGCCAAAACAATACGATTGCAATCGATCGCTATATATGACACCATTGTTTTTGTGCCCAGCAATCGCTCGCGCGATTGTTGCTAGTGGATTGTTGATCGCTATTTTTACGTGATAGCCCTGCTGGTTAATATAATATCGGACCTCAAAGATTAAAGAAGACTACCCAGACAAAATAAAACGAAATACCAAGGGTACACATAAATCTATTGTTGGAAAAACCCGAAAAAGATCGAGATAAAAATAAGGGCGAAATACACCCCACCGAACCTTTTATTTATAAAAATAATATATTTAGAAAATCCAAGGGAGGAGGACGTCAATTTGGGGGTTATTTTTTAATTATGTAAAGTGTTTTCTGTACTCTGATTGTGCTATTTTAAGACGAGAATAATGCTGCTCTGTTCCTACTGCCTCGTTTAATCCAGTCTGCTTTTATGAAAATTATTAAAGCCTAACCTTGAGATTAGTCACTAATTGTTTCTTAATTGATAGCCAGTACATCTAGTTTGAAACGATTAATCTCTTCCCATTGTTTTTTTAAACAAAATATTACTATTTACGTTTTAGCCTTCTTCCTTTTACGTTTTTATCCCGGCGTATTATACTGTTCGACAGAAAATCCCACTTCATTTCTAGTCGACAGTACAGTTATCGAGCAAAAACTAAGCTGCCTGTATACCTTTTTTTTTTAATTTAAAATATAATAAACTAGCTGTCCCGGCAAACGTTGTCTTGCCATTTAAAGTATATTTTCTACTTCATCAAGTTGATACAAAATCTTACCCCCTCTTTTGTCCCCTAAGAGGGGTGGGGAGAAAACTTTTATGCACCAGATGTTAAGTTGGAAAAAATAGTTAATAATATGAAGTCCATTAAAGAAAAGGGTTGGTACAAATTCTGACTGAATTTTTATACACCAGATAATGAGATGGAAGAAGACAATTAATATATCTGCGAAAACCGTATGCAAATCGGATCAGTAGTTTTCGTGTTAAAGCAAAAGTCTTATACAAAATCTGACCCCCTCTTTCATCCCTTTAGAGGGGTGGGGGGAATTTTTTATATACACCAGATGTTAAGTTGAAAGAAGACAAAATATTTATTACATCTGCGAAAACCGTATTCAAATCGGATCAGTAGTTTTCGTGTGATAGTGGAACGAACATACAGACAGACAGACAGATAGACAGACAAAAAACTAAGTACATTTTTGGCTTCTATAGCGATGTAGCTTGACCCCCCGCTTATTATTTTTTGAATATAATCTTTAATAGGCGTTCAGCGCGGCTTCGCCCGCGTAATTTAGATATTTCACAGACAAATTAGTCCACAAAAATAGCCTATGATCGATCCCGTGGTCTACTTCTTATCTGATCCAAATAACAGAAAAAATTCTCTAGTAGTTCATGAGCTAAGCCCTTTCAAATAATTTCCCCCGATATTTTCACATTTTCCTCTATTTCTTAGCTCCTATTAGTCTTGGCGTGATAAAATATAGCATATAACCTTCCTCGATAAATGGGCTATCTAAAATGAAAGATTTTTTTTCAAATCGGACCAGTAGTTCCTGAGATTAGCGAGTTCAAATAAGCCCTTTCAAATAATTTTCCCCGTTTTATCCACATTTTCCTATATTTCTTAGCTCCTGTTAGTTTTAGCGTGATAAAATATAGCCTATAGCCTTCCTCGATAAATGGACTATCTAACACTGAAAGAATTTTTCAAATTGGACCAGTAGTTCCTGAGATTAGCGCGTTCAAACAAACAAACAAACTAACTAACTAACAAACTAACTAACAAACTCTTCCGCTTTATAATATTAGTATAGATGTACAGAATTTTCATTTCTTTAGTTGTATTATACTTAATAAGTTTCTTATGGATATGTAAATAAATATATTATGTAATATTATGTATATGTATAGACGTATTGATATTTGATTAATCATAACAAATAAATAACATGCAGGCTATCTTTAACAAGAAAACTCAAATGAATACCTAATAAGTCGTAATAGCAACCTGATCAAACTACAATATCAATGTCATAAAAGTAGAATCAGGCTCCTGAAGTGCCATCAAAATTAAGTAAGTCGCCTTTTTCGTTAAGACCCAGAGGATTTACTTGAAGATTTGGTTACTAATAACTGTAGAATTTTTAAAAGAAATGTTCATCATACTTTACGAAAAATATCTTGAAGGTGTTTATACTTTATATTATTAGGAAGTTAAGTTTCCTTAATTATATTATGATTAAAAATATAAAGAGTTTGGGATACGATTAAAAACACTAGGCGCAGCGCAGATGACAGACTATCCGTGACGCACCTTTTTAGTCCGTGGAAATAGAACCTATACAATTATAAGCAGTAACGCCTGCGCTGCGCGTCGTGTGCGTTACTGCATAATATAATTGCATAGGTTTTATTTCCACGGACTAAAAAGTGCGTCACGGATAGTCTGTCGTCTGCGCTTAACCCATCAAGCCCCGTACGAGCGCCGGCTGGTACTACTAATATATTATATTCTGTGGCACCGGTGATCGCGACAACAATAGAAAACAATAGCATTTCCAAGAATCCCCGATCGAAGGATTAATATTACAAAGAACGAGAAAATTACATTAAAAACAAAAAAAAATAGTTCAACAATAAAAAGTTTTGTCTTCATATTTTCATCATGTCATATTATATTATTATCAGTATAGAATATTGGCTAAAACTGATAATATTATTACCAAGAATAGATCTTCCTTCTAAGCTAAGACCTGTATTCAGGAAATATGATATGAAATTGTGAAATTTTTTAGGAATGTCCCTATTCCGATATCTCCTTCGCAATATTTTCGTTCTCACTCGAAGGAATTCCGAGAATGGCGCGTATTCTTGGGGTTCCGATCATGCCGCGTGTGATATTAAGAACGTAGACAGAATAAAATATGACGAATATTTACCTATATCTTAATTCAGAATAATATATAATATATTATATGGACCCTTCACACCACGTCAGTCTGGCTCCGTGCTAAGTACGTGACTCAGGTCGGTACCAGACAACGGAAATATATTTAATACTTTTATACTATACATAATATTACATTTAATTTTTTTATAAATGATACATCATACACATATTTATTACACATCCATGACCCAGGAACATTGGAAACATTTTTTCCGTCGGCGATTCTTCGCTACATTTATGTGACGACTTTATTCTTCTGAACTAATCTCTATTTTTTCATCCTCCTTTTATTTTATTTACTTTCTTTTACCTCTAGATGTTGCCGCAATTTTGGCATAGGAATCTTTTTTGCGAAGTCACCGTACATTTTTCCTGGATGAAAACTATCCCGTCCTTTCCCGGGACTCAAAGTATCTACTTCACTCTTATTTTTCAAAACATTTAAAATATTTTAATTGCTTTCAATAACTAATTACCAATATTCATGGCCTAATTAACCTTTATTAGGTTAGGGTGACTATGACAACAAATACGAGTACAAAACATCAAAAGTATTGACTATTGAAGTATTTTTCTTCTACAGAAATACAAACCATTAAAATTTCAAAGACAAACCCGAAGAAACTGAACCGCTTTAAAGAGCCTTGGAGGCAACTTTAGTAGTTTATTACAAATATTATTTTGTATTTGTTCAATAAATAACGTATTTTATTTGACGACATTTCTTTGACGATCTCCAAGAAAAAGTTTAAGTACTCGTATAGTTTATTTTGTTCTATCATTTTCTGTATTTTTGATTGAAATTAAATTGATAATATAAATTCCTTTGAAAATAATACTATTTAGGTCAATTTCATCCAGATTGTACGTATACTTAAAAGGCCGGGTACCCTTGGAATTTCTCATACATACGTAATACCAAAATCATTTTCTCATACGAAAATATTTAACATATTTGAGTTGTTTTTCAGTTAAAAATAGTAATTAGTAATTACCTAGGTTTCTGTACAAAAATTTACTTCAAAATATTGAAACACAATTTTTTTTTTGTTTTAAATTTTTTTAGTAATTTTACTATTAAATATTTAAACACTAAAAAAAGAGTAAAACACTAAAAAATATATAAATAAATAGTAAATTTACTACAAAATATTTAAATACTAAAAAAATATTTTTTAGAGTTTGAATGCGTGACAGCGTGTCACTGTCACTCTAGCGGAGCGTCGAGTCTATGGTAGCGGGGCGGCCATCTTGGGACGTCAGTTCTGAGAGAGCGGTCGCAAGCGCACCACATCTTCGACAAATCGCTATAATATATCTGGTTAATCGAGAGATATTTTGAAGTGATTGTGTGATAATTGAAGTTTAAGTGATTATTGTTAGACAATCTGATTATTATTTCGAGTAAATCGTTGAAGTATCCAAGACGACGTTAATTTTTATTTCGATCTACCCCAATTGGACTACCCACATACCCACATACTCACGATACATGATGGATAATTCTGATGAAGGCCATCCTGAGCTTTCAAATATTTTGTAGTAAATTTACTATTTATTTATATATATTTTTAGTGTTTTACTCTATTTATTAGTCTTTAAATATTAAGTAGTAAATTTGCTAAAAAAAATTTTATACAAAAAAAAATCTTTTTGTGTTTAAGTTAATATTTTGAAGTAAATTTTTGTGCAGGAACCTAGATAATTACTATTTTAAGCTGAAAAATAACTCAAACATGTTTAATATTTTCATATGAGAAAATGATTTTGGTATTACGTATGTATATGATTTAATCGTAAGCGTAATCGTTATACGATTAAGATAATTCAGAAATTCGTTCGAAAGAAAATATACTGACTGTCAAACCAAACGTTTACGTAAGAAACCCACATTTTAAAAATCTCACGTGAGATTTGTGGGGGGGAGGGGGGTTAAAAAAAATCTCACGAAATCTCACCAGGGGGGAGGGCGGGTCAAAAAATTCAAAAAACACCTCACGTAATTTGTGGACCTTATGTCGTGCTTAATTTTGCAAAGAATAATTTATTGTATCTTAACTTGAGGCTAATGTTGTTGGCTATGCAAATGTTATTGTTATGTTTAGCTTGTTTTATAAATATCCTATTTTAGCTGTTAATTGGTCCTGAAACAAATAAATAGTAACCCATATATTTGTTCGCATTTAGACCAAATTTAATTGAGACGAAAGATGTAATAAAGAAAAAGTTTTATTCCAATTAAACCATATTTCTCCTTCAAAGGCTTCTGATTTGCCATGTCAAAGCTCTTCTGCCCTTTGATAAAAGTACAATAGTGTAATTAGGGAAAAGTAATGACATAATATAATTATAAACAGTAGTGTAACTCGCTTCTTGTTGTTGTTTATCTGATCTTGTTGCATCATCACCAATATTGCACATTCTACACTATCTAAAGGCTTGCGCTAGGTCGCGATGGGGCAATTGTAGACAAAATATAATGAATTAATAATTATGTCCCTATGAACTTTCATATTTTATTCGTCCATTACAGACCAATGTTAAGAGGTCATATAGGCATCTTAAATCACTTTTATGTATTTTTTTTTTATTTATAAAATTCGGGACAAGCGAGAAAATGGGTCACCAGATGGTAAGCAACTACCGTCGCCTATGGACACTCGCAACATCAGAAGAGTTTCTAGTGCATTGCCGGCCTTTTAAGTGTGTACCCTCACTCTCTTCTTAAAGGCTTGCAGGTCGCAATGGTCAGAAAATTCTGCTGGCGACAATTCATTCCCGTGTTTTATAGTGCAGAATTTTACATGAAAGACCCACGGTGGAAGTGTATTTTATTTAAAGATTCTCTACTGTATTTATAATATATACTGTGGTAATATCGTCTTATCTATTTTCTTTTATGGTTCAATGAATGGTGCTGAAATTTAAAGGTTTATATAATTTAATGAAGAAAATCTGTTACGTTTTCCATTTTCCAAATTACAAACATTCATTTACAAATCACGTTGATTAAATTAGTGTAACCTGGTAATACTGTATGGTAGCTGTTATTATATTCTGTTGATACGCTTTACTCCTACCAATCCATAATAATATTATAAATTTGAAAGTGTGTCTGTCTGTCTTTTATCTCTTCACGCCCAAACCGCTGAACCGATTTTGCTGAATTTCGGTACGGATATTTATTATTTGTTATATAATTATTTATTTGTTGCCAAAGTCTGCGGCTGGATCGTTTTTTTTTAAGTTGTGTACTTAGTTGTAAGTATCGGGTTGATCTGAGAATCACAAAACATTTATATACCCAATATACTTTGAATATTACTTTTTTGTACCCGAAATGTAGCAAAACAATGTTTGGCGTATCCATATAGATATTATAATTATAAAACAGATAAAAACATATTGAATGCCAAACTACTTAGGTCCGCCACCTGCCTATGAATGAACTTCTCTGATAGTACATACAAAATTTCATTAAAATCGGTTGAGCCGTTTTGGAGGAGTCGCGCACAAACACTGTGACACGAGAATTTTATACATTAGATAATGTATAAAATTCTCGTGTCACAGTGTTTCTCTGGCCCTGTGCTGAGTACCTGAAGGTGTTACGGGTACTAGACAACGGAAATAATATATGTTAATATAATATATTTTACAAAATTATATATTTAATACGCATGCAAGACCCAGTAACATTGAAAACTTTTTGTTCCGTCGGCGGGATTCGAACCCGCGACCGCCGGCTTGAGCTATCAACTCGTCCACCAACTGAGCCACAGAGGTCGTCGAAATATTTAATTATTATAATATATTGCAATACTAGAAATAATTTATACGGCAACGTTTGCCGGGTCAGCTAGTAATCCTATAAACGTCTTTCCATATCATAGAATACGATATTAACACCATAAATCAGAATTGTTTAGGAGCAATATATAACATGGAATCGCACATACAGCAGTTTTCCCCCCGTAATAGCTTTCTCTAGGATCATTTAACTAATATACTAGACTAGATGATGCCCGCAACTCCGTTGCGTCAAGATTCGCTTACCACGCGGGAACCGTACATGTTTCTGTTTATGTTTGTATCCTCAGTTTGTACTTTGTACTTTGTATCTGTTTGTAAATATTAGACGCCATATAGATCTTCTTCTTCTTCTTTCATCATGGCGGCCTTATCAAATTGCCAATTGACAGTATAATAATTGAGCTGTGTGTTTCTTCATAGACCTTGTATTTTTCTTTTTTTAGTATTTTTTTTTTGTATTTACTATTAGTGTTTTTACAGTATATTGTATTTTTCTTTTTTAGTATTTTTTTTTTTGTATTTACTATTAGTGTTTTTGCTTTCTTGTTTAAATTATTGTTAGCTTTTATTGTAAGTTATAATTATAAGAGTATAGTATAGTTTTTCCCCCTGATTTTGTGGTGATGTCACTCATTGGCCCCTGCAGAATATCAGTGCAGCGAGCTTGCTCGCTGCGTATAGCTGAGCTTGGGCCAATTTTGACATCGCACAATATGTATGTATTGTGTTCTACATGATGTTGTGTGGTGTCAAAATAAATATGTTCTTATTCTTATTCTATTCTTATTCTGGGATAAAAACTATCCTATGTCCTTTCCCGGGGGGCCGGGACTCAAAATATCTCCATAATAACTGTCTAAACACACCATGCCGAAGTCACCTGAAGTTCCGCGGCGGAAGTTCGCCATGATTACGTCAGCAATGTCAAACGCATACAATATAACGCGACGGAATTTCGGCATGGTGTATCATCGGTAATTTAAAATACATCGCAGGCGGAATAATGCCAAACTTCCACCGCGGAAATTCGGCATAGTGTGTTTAGACACTTAATTTCAGCGAGGTAACAGACAGACAGACTTTCGTATTTATAATATTATATTAGTATTTGGATTATTATGGAAGTATCCAGGATATGATCCAGGGTACCAATATATCTGGATCTTAGAGAATTTGAGGACGAATTCCATTTTTATTGCGATCGTAAATTTTATCTACAAATAACTTTTTTCATCCCTACCCTGTTATGGATGTTGGGTATGGGATTTTAAGGGTAATTTAAGGGGTTAGTGGTTAGGATAATTTTAATGGACAATTTCGTTACATAATTGATTTTATCGTTAAATACTTATACTTTTTTATCTTACAGTAACTATTATAATATTGTAGTAAATATTAGGTACTTCATGAAAAGTATCACAAAATTTAAAACTATAAGTAAAATATTCTTAGCATGTGTTTTCGCTCAAGTTCCTCCAAAATGGCTGAACCTATTTTGTTGAAATTTACGCATACATACAACCTTGTTCGCAGTGACAAATATACAACGTCAGAAATGACAACTTCTCGCTCGATCTAAAAATCATCCCTTGGGGTTTCCACGCGTATGGGAAAACAACGTTTGCCGGGACATATTGCTATACTATTTCCACGGTGAAAAACGTATAGCAACAAAGCGTGTAGCAATAAAAGAAACTAATATTAAAACAAGTGTCCCTCATGTTACAAATTGCCTCTATTTTCTTAATAATAGCAATCAAGCAATAATTGAAGTGACCAGTATTAACTGACCCCTCAATAATCTCCTACGTATTTTCTACAATTGCACATCTCCAATATTTCTTGACCGATAATTCCCGAATGAAATCGAATTGTATCAGCTGTAATTAAAGTTTATTTTCCTTTATGCGCTTTAGAAGACCTGTAAGAGCGAAGCCACAACTGTTGCGTCGTTGCATCAACGCTGCGTTTTTTCAAATATATTATTTTATGTAAATCGCATAATAATGCATTGCAACAACAAATAAACAGATTTGAGGTTGTTAAACTAATATGACGTATTTTGTGTTTCAGGGACAAATTGACTGATCTTTGTCGTAATTCAATCTCTTTCTAAAAGAAAGCCGTAGGTACCGTATTGGGTAGGCGACCATTGATTCAGAAATATTTCAGCATGAATATTAATATTATTATGTGTGTAATATTTTTTATTGATCGCGACAATGCAACAGATGCATCATACAGTACATTGCGACGACGCAAAACACTAGCGCATTGTGGCCTCGCTCTTAACTTCAAGCTGAAATAGACTTTATCTAGTGTAAAATATATGGTTCAATATTCAGCGTGTCAGTTACAGATAGTCCACCTATGCTCATTAATCCTAGATGTAATAAATCCTAATAGTCCTATTTGAAGTAGATTAATCTTAATGATAGCTATAATCGTCTATTGTTTTTGTTACGGGTAAGCTTCGATTTGCTGAATATTATTTGGTATGTTTGAATTCTGTAATTTTCGAAGTGAAAACTGTTTATTTATTTTTTTATCATAAAAATTGGGGCCGTCTATGAACTGTTCGCCCATATTCTTTTTTTTTGTTATCGTATTATATAGGTTTTTTCGCACCGAGGATCATAATAAATAATAATAATAATAATATCTATGGACGCTTCACACCACGTCAGTCTGGCCCCGTGGTAAGTACCTAAAGGACTTGTGTTACGGGTACCAGACAACGGAAATATATTTAATACTTTTATACTATACATATATTTAAGATTTTTATTATATCATACACATATTTAATACACATCCAGACCCAGGAACTTTGAAAACTTTTTGTTCCGTCGGCGGGATTCGAACCCGCGACCCCCAGCTTGAGCACCAACGCGCTTACCACTGAGCCACAGAGGTCGCCACAGAGGTTGAAATAATATTATTATTTTAATTAATTGTAAAGTGAAAACTGTTAGTGAAAACGCTGTACACTATTCGAGATTTTCCAGTTATTTTTTAAAAAGGTCGTGTCAAGACCATCCAAAATTACGACCGCGACAGAGGGAGCGTGACTACCAAATATTCCACATAGGACAGAAAGTAATATTATCTCCATCTCTTTCTACCGCGTGACAGTAATATTATATTATGTTCTTATTTTTATTCGTGAGTTGAACATTTACCCTACAACTTTTTACTTCACAAATCCTTTACCCTTACTCTACTTAGCCTTGCTACATTTCCCATGTCATGTCAAGTGTAATGACATAGTGAATGTAATTTCCCGTGAAATCCCCATTACTTAGGGCATCCCGAGGGCTTAGTCTAATGTCTCCTACCTTCAATTGAAGACATGATTGGATGAAGCCGGTAAGTAACAATTTTTAAACTGAGGTTTTTTTTGCTTAAATAGAGGCTTTAGGACCGGGAAAATGATTTGAAATAAAAAAAATGTGGATTCTGTATTTGGATTTTATATCTATGCATATAATAAAACTGTAGAAATGACGATTCTGTACATTAAAGATATTCAAAAAATAATAAGCGGAGGGTGTCACTACATCGCTATACAAGCCAAAAATGTGGTCTGTCTAACATCTGGTGCATAAAAAAATTTCCCCCCACCCCTCTAAAGGGACGAAAGGGGGGTCAGATTTTGTTACATAAGACTTTTGCTTTAACACGAAAACTACTGATCCGATTTGCATACGGTTTTCGCAGATAATATATTTGTCTTCTTCCAACACAAAATCATCCCCGCCACCCCCTCTAAGGGGAGCAAAGAGGAGGTCAGATTTTGTATGAAACTTTTTTCTTTAATGGACCTACTTCATATTATTAACGATAAGAAGAGTAAGTTTTAAATACTTTAAATGGCAAAACAACGTTTGCCGGGTCAGCTAGTTATTTATATATAACTAGATATATTATTAGCTAGACGATGTAGTAAGTAAGTTACAAGGTTTGTTGAAATGATAAGAAAAAAATTTGTAATAGCATATTTGTTGAAAAATTTTAGTTGCCCGGTTCATCCACTCATGTCTTAAACTATCCGATTATCTTTATCGTTCCAAGTAATCGGTTTGCTATATAGACAATGATATTAATATAACTTTCTTTTGGGAATTCAGCGTATAACCTAATAGTTTTTAGGTTTACATAATGTTATATTAACTTTCACTATGTAAAGGCTTCAAAATTAAATTCCGAAGAACTGAATATTCGTCTAATTATGTCATTTACAATACAAAACTTTGGAAAAATTATACAAATGCAAAGGGAGAGAGTTGAGAGTTCACACGCGGCGCTCTGGCTGGCACTTGACGAAAAGTCTGTATCAAAATGGCGCCTACGCCGGGCGGAAGCACGGTGTTGCCACTTCACATGCTGGCCCCGTTGGAAGCAAAGATTCCAAAATAGGTAGCGGGCAGAGCCGGTTGTAGGCGCGCCGTAGAGTTCCCGAGGTCGTCTGGATGTCTGCTACTCGCGCGATGCCGTCTGAGCCAGGGTAGAGGTGGACCACACGACCTAGCAGCCAACGGTTCGGGGGCAATCGATCATCCTTGACCAACCATCTCTCCTGTATGAAGTTGACCGTGATCACCTTTCCATTTTTGGCGGCATTGCAGCTCGGCGAAGTATTCTTTGTAGAATCGTTTCCAGAAATGGCCCTTTAAGGTGATGATTCTTTCATATTTGATCTGTAGATGTAATGGCCTCTCATCTTCTATTTGCTCTGGAATATTGATCATTGTCCTTCCGATCAGAAAATGGGACGGTGTAAGTGGAATAAGGTCAGTGGGATCGGAAGAAAGAGGAATTATGGGCCTAGAATTAAGAATGCCTTCTATCCCCACTAAAAAAGTATACATTTCTTCGTATGTTAAATTGGTAAGTGTTAAAACTCTTTTTAGATGATGCTTAATCGACTTTACTGCTGCTTCTGCTAAGCCGTTAAAGTGTGGCGAATACGCAGGAGAAAATTTAAAATTAATTGCTAACTCTGATGCCGCGACACCTATCTCCTCACAACCTAGCCAGATCCCTGTTAGCCGCAGTAAAATTGGTTCCGTTATCGGAATAAATACTTATGGGCTTTCCTCTACGAGCAACGAATCTCTGCAGCGCTGCGAGGAAGCCATCTTTTGACAAGTCTGTCACCAGCTCAACGTGTACAGCCTTTACCGCCAGACAAACAAAAATGCAAATCCATGATTTAATTAGTTTGCACCCTCTACTTTTCTTCTCAGCAATCAATTGGCCAGTATTTTTGACGAATAGTCGATAATAAATACTGTGGTTCCGCATGCATGGTGAGTATGTGACAGTGTTGAAAGATTAATTTGGTAAGATGGTGTGAAGCATGAAGTATGATAGGGTGCTTGGTATCGTAACAATATTCAGAATTTGATAGTCGTCCTCCGACGCGTATCAGACCGTCATTATGCATAAACGGTCGCATATTTTGTAAACAACTTTTTGCAGGTAAGTTATTGTTTTTTGATAAAGTGGAATACTCTTTAGGAAATATTTCCATTTGTGCTAATTTATACAATGTTTGATTAGAGGACACAAGTTCCTTGACTGTTAGATGTCCTGTGTATTTATTGCGTGAGTGACGGCAGTTGTGTATGAAGCGCTGAATATAAGCCATGACTCTCTGTAGTTTGTAAAAATTTGAAAACCTTTCCATTCAATTTCCCATATCAGTAGAGACGCTGGAAGTTGCTTGAGATGACAGTGTGACATCGCAAGGAATTGACAAAGCTAAGTTTCTTTTATTTACCTCGGGTAGTAACTCTTCTTTTATTTTTACAGGATTCTCCGACCATGTCGACTCGTCATATTTAAGGAAAGATGGGCCAGACCACCACCTCGCTCGTGCAGGAGCTGTCTGGCATCGAGGCCTCTACACCCAGTATCGGCTGGGTTGAGAGCTGTAGGCACGTAACGCCATGACAGATGATCAGAATACTCGGCTATCTCGTCCACTCTGTTTCTAATATAAGCCTTAAGCTTTGAAGACTCTGTTTTAATCCAACTATTAACAACAGTAGAGTAACATCAAAATACTACCCGGTCAACGACCCTGTACAAACTGAGAGCCTTATTGACCTTTTTTGTAAGTCGTGCCGACAGTAAAGCTCCGCAGAGCTCTAACCGAGGTATAGTAGTCTTGCGAGCTGACAAGGTGTATATATTTTTTCGGACGTCACGTCCTGGTTTGTGTGTTCATTTAGAAGTGTCTCATGAATGCCACGTCACTTAATGTTCAACTGTTTTAGATGGATGAACCAAGTACTTCTGGACGTAGCAATAAAAGAAGAAAAGTGGCATCTAGCACGGCTCCAGACTTTGATAAAACCATACAAAGGTGGTTAGAGCAAGAACTTGAGGGTGATTTCAGCAATGTTGATGATGAGCAAGTTGACCCGGATTTCAGCTTTGAATCGGATCCATAAACTGATAAACCTGTAGTAAATATAGATGAAGTCAGTAAAAATGTTTAAATTATTATTCTTGCAGTCGTCGTACACAACGCTGGCTTCTTTAGGATTTTGGATATTATAAGCAGTGTGAATGCGTACGCTTTACCTATATAAAAAATGTAATAATGTAGGTATCTGATATACCAAAAGGACAATTCCTACAAGATCTTGCTCGACAATTAGTTCTGCCAATGATCGTCTGCCAAGAGAATTACGACTGACCATAAAAGGTGTTCTTGGGAAAAATATACCTTTGTATCCAGATTGACCATTTCTGTGTTAGCTGGAAACACAGAATAGTCAAAGAACATGTAAAATATGTCCCTCAAGATTGAAAAGGCGTACCAAGTATATAATATGTGTAGCATGTCATGAGCCTATCTGTCTGAGTTGCTCTAAAACTATGTGTGTTGACTGCGCTGAAATAACATGAAATTCTGAGTGAATATTATATCATTTTTTTTTCTTTTGTTAGTCATTACTTGTATATTTTATTTGAGGCATTTACGTTTTCTTTTTTTCCTTACAGTTCTAAAAATCTAGTGTAAAAGTCAAGTCACAATTGAAAGACTGAAATTAGATAGGTGCCAAATAAATGTTGATTTAGTATATATTTTCTCCGTATTTTTATTTATATTACGCCAGAATACCTTTGAAATATTACGAATTATGAAATAATCTTAATTCATTTAAAATATATAAAGTTATAGGTAATTTGCGAATCCGTCCGTGAAACGTCACGTCACTACTTATTACTCAACATAACCATGTCAGTACTTAAAGGTTAATATTGCTTCTAAGTTCCTATTTAATATGTATAATAACATATACTCGTAGATATACCTAATATTATATTATAACGTTTTGGGTCAATTCAGACCGCAATTGAAGACCACACGGGAAAAACAAGGAATGTCACCTTTTTTGTGAAACTGATTTTTTAATGCCATCTGTTAGCTTTTTAGAGATAGATTCTATTACAAAAATCAGAATTGGGTAAAATCATCGCAGTCAACTGTTATAGTTCAATTTGTATTTGTTCGGCCATGGCAAAAAACGGTTATGTCCGTGCGTCAAACGTTTAAAACCGTCGTTGTCATTTGACACTTTGTTTGATTTAAAGAAATTAAGGCCAAATATTTAAAAAATGCTAATTATATATTATGTTTAATATATTATTATTATTATTATGTATTATAAAAGTAACATAGAAATGTTAAATATTTCTAATGTTATTTTTATAACTGAGCTGTAATAGTGAACCAGGAATGTCAATTGACATCGATGGTTTCAACTACAGAATGTAGTCACTAATTTCAGATTCTGAACCATAACTAAAAACTTATTTAAAAAAATCAAGTTTTAGAATTACATGCAAAGCATTTGTTAACCTAGTAATAAGTTGCTTCAATATTTCACTTAAAAGAGTCTAAAATGAAAGGAATGTCTAGACTTTCAACACTTTAAAAACTGTTTTTCTCTTAATTCTACTTTTTTGACATTCCTTGTTTTTCCCGTGTGGTCTTCAATTGGTATGGATTTAATTATTTGATTTGTAAGACATCGCATGGAATTTGACAGATTTGTAAGACGTATCATGAAATTGAAATCTGTCAAATCAGTACAAATTTAGAAATGCATCTACGCGTCACGTTGCGGTCTGAATTGGCCCTTTTTTAATTAGCCTATGCTGTCCCACTGCTGGGAAAAGTCCTTCCTCAATTTTTGTCGATCTTGCGCCACCGTTGGCCAGCCGGGTTGGTATACCCCCAGCTCGTCGCGCCAGCTCTTCCATGGCCGGCCACGGTTGCATCGTCCATCTTCCGGTACCCCCTCTATCGATATCCTTGCCCAACGGTCAGAGTGAATGCGGCTTATGTGGCCAGCCCAATCCCACTTTAACAGAGCCGCCTTAATTCCTACTGTTTCTAAAAGTTATAGATTACTTGCAGTGTGCAATATTGTTTTTAGTTTCTATAAGCTCTATACTACTTCATTTCATATATATTCACAATCATATAAATTAAATCACTACTTTATTAATCATACTTTAAACCAGGTTTTAGTATTCTTATTTTGCTTTCTACTAAAACTTACAACAAAACCGTCTCCCATTCAACTATTTTTACTGAAATAAGTGCCAAAACCATCAAATTATGTTCTATATTCCATCATTATCCACGTAATGACATTATGGAAAATGCCACGGTAAAACCGAATCAGGTCGGGGCCCTATACAAAGCAATTTTACGGTATATAAGCGCGGTTAGGTGTCCAGCGTAACTTGAGCTCTGCATGCAAATACTGATTTTCCCTTGTTACCGCCATTGTCTTATATTCAGTACAGTTTGTTTGTTTGTTAATATTCTATTAGTAAGGTTTTTTTCTTTCTTATCTATTAATAGTTTGATAAAGATGCAATATTATTTGTAGATAATTGAACGACAAAACATGTTAAACTGATTTTTCATTGATAATTGTATTATGTTAAGTAAATTTTGTAGAATATTAGTAAATTTTTTCTTATCTGCTAATAATTAGATTTTAGTTAAGTATCACAATATTATTATTGCTTATAGGAATCAAAATCAAAATCAAAATCAAAATCATTTATTCACATAGGTCACACAGTAACACTTATGAACGTCACAATAATTGCAATATAAATTAATTGTAGTAAGTACTTATAAGATATGCGTTAAATTATTATCACAAAAAACCCATTGTACAATTTACATTCCTGTCACCACTTATTACTATTACCAAATACAACAACACAATATTTTACCATATTGACATAAAGATAAGTCATACATACTTAATAATTATTATTTAATGTCATACTTTGTTTTATTATATAATGTCCAAAAATAAAAAATAAATTTAAAATAAATTACTTACTACTTAAATAATTATTAATCGTGAATGTCATAAATATTAAATACAATAACAATTGAATTGAATGTCGTAAATATTATGATTGATGTCAGATAATCAGATAAGATAATTGCAACTAACATTTAACAATTACAGTAATTATAACTCACATTACAAATAATTAGTAATCATTTCCATGGTTGAATGTCTTCAAAATATTCATTTGTTGTGTAATAACCTTTATTCAATAATTGATTTTTGATACATCCCTTAAACTTAGTAAATGGTAAGTCTAGAATCTCAGCAGGCAATCTATCATAAAAACGTATGCCGAGTCCCACAAATGTATTTTGAACTTTATGAAGCCGTGAATAGTTACTAACTAACTTGTTCTTATTTCTGGTATTGAAAGGGTGAATATCAGCTTTTCCGTCATAATTGTGAATGTTTTTTCTAATGTACATTATATTGTCAAAGATAAACTGAGATGCAATTGTCAAAATATTTATTTCTTTAAATTTTTCTCTTAGAGAATCTCTGGGTCCTAGTCGATATATGGCACGTATTGCTCGTTTTTGCAGAATAAATATAGTCTGAATGTCAGCTGCACTTCCCCATAATAATAAACCATAAGACATGATACTGTGGAAGTAGCTAAAATATACCATACGTGCTGTTTCAACGTTCGTCAAAAGTCTTACCTTCCTAATAGCAAACACGGCTGAACTAAGTTTCTTAGCTATGTTAGAGATGTGAGGTCCCCATTGCAATTTACGGTCAAGCGTAAGACCTAAAAACATTGTAGAATCTACTAAGTTTAAATTATCTATACCAATTTTAATATTAATTGTGCTAGTAGACTTAACATTTGGCATAGTAAATTTGACACATTTAGTTTTTTTTGGGTTTAGTAGAAGATTATTAGAATTGAACCATTGTAGTATGAGAGTAAGTATTCTATTTATGCTGTTGATATCTGGATTTTTACGATTGATTTTGAAAAGAAGGGAGGTGTCATCGGCAAATAACAAAATTTCACATAAATGTTCTATAAAAAATGGAAGATCATTGATGTAAATAAGGAACAAAAATGGTCCTAAGATGGAACCCTGAGGAACTCCCATTTTTGTATGCAAACCCGATGATTTCACACCGTCAACATCTGCGAATTGTATTCGGTCCGTCAAATAATCTTTAATTAAATTAAGTGCTGCATCTCTAATACCATAGTACTTTAGTTTGAGTAGAAGTGTGCGATGATCAACGCAGTCAAAGGCTTTTGACAGATCACAAAATACGCCAATAACATCGTGAGAATCTTCCCAAGCTTTAAGTATATATTTAATTAATGTTACACCAGCATCTGTTGTTGAGACACCCTTAGTGAAACCATATTGACGATTGTGGAATAGTTTATTGATATTAAAGTGACTCTGTAACTGTATAAGTATGGCCTTCTCAAATATTTTACTTATTGCTGGCAAAATAGAAATTGGTCTAAAATTTGTAGGGTCACTTTGTGAGCCTTTTTTAAATAATGGTATAACTTTAGACTGCTTCATGAGTCGGGGAAACACCCCAACATCTATACAGCGATTAAATAAGGCGGCTAAATATGGCGATAATTCAGTAATAATATTTTTGAGCAATTTAACTGAAATACCCCATAAGTCTACAGATTTCTTCATGTTAAGAGTCTTGAATATCTTTAAGATGTCATTAGGGTGAATGTGTTTGAAGTTAAACAAAGTCACATTTTCTTGCACATTAGTTCTTAATAATTCATTGGCTTTTATTGAAGAGGAATCAAGGGAGTGAGTTAATTCTAAGGGTATATTTACAAAATAGTTATTAAAATAATGAGCTAATTCTAGATTATCAGATATTGTCAAACCATCAATGTTAAGTGATATTTTGCGTTCATTTGTTTTAGATCGCCCGGTTTCGTTGTTTATTGTATTCCAAGTGCTACGAATAATATTATTAGAGCTCTTAATTTTATTACTTAAATATAACGATTTGGCAGCCAGACAGGTCTTTTTGAATACTTTGGAATAATTCCTTACGTACTGATTAAATAGAGGGTGCAAATTATATTTTTTTAAGTCATACAAGTCGAATTATCGATCGAAGTACAAATTAATTTAGCAATTGGAAACAAAGCTCGATTTTACCTAGAAATTTGGTTATTATAGTTGAGTATAATTTTGAATATTATTAAATAAAACAGAATATTATATTATGTATACCAATAATTAAGATAATGTTTTGGGATTATTTTGAAAATTATGTACTCTACGTTGGCTCATGATGGGCCAATATATAAAGCGATTATGATCGTATAGACTATTGAAAGCCAAAGTCAACAGTCAGTTTAAAATCAGGCAGATGGGTTCTTTTTATGCTGCCTAAGTGCGTGTGCAGTACACTAGTGCACTATTTTACTATCCTTTACAGTTTACACACTCCAAGTATCACATTTTTGTCAGAAAAATATTAAATTTAAATATCAACCAACACGTTTCGCCAAACTAAGTAACTTTTGTTGTTGTAGAATCGAACCGACGCGACGACCAAATCGTGAGATAAGCTCTACAAGGCTGGCCGCAAACACACGTTTTCGGAATTCGTTTTCCTTATTCGGAATTCTGTGAGACTAGCGCAAAATATCATTTTTAAACCTACGTGCGAAATTCGTTCCGTACAGAAAAAACGAACGTAGCGTCTGTTAATCTATTTTAAACTGATTCCATGCATTCGGATTTCCGAATTAATTATGATTACGAATTCGGAAATCACACACGGAAAACGTATGTATGCATTATGTGGCCGGTCTGATAATGGACTATGTAAATAGAGGTTGTGACCAGCGTAATTAGAGCTTCGTTATAATAAATTTTCGACTACGTGCTAGATCCAGCCTTATAATAGTCAATTTTCTCTTGTACCTGAAACTTTGATGTAATTATAGAGAATATCATGGATAGGACAAACACTTAGTTAATTCAGTTATTTACGACACGATCAATATAGTTACATTACATCCTATGGATAACATAGTATGGATAATATTATTAGTATTATAAAATATGTGAAAGTGTCTCTGTCTGTCTGATAGCTCTTCACGCCTAAACCGCTGAACCGATTTTGCTGAAATTTGGTACGGAGATACTTTGAGTCCCGGGAAAGGACATAATATGATACTTTTAAGCCCGGAAAAATTTACGGGCTTTAAGGGAGTTGTGGGCGTTATCTTCAGGACTTAACAAAACTAAGTGATAACTGATAATACTTAAGGGTGTGCATGGGTCCCCTTAGATATAGAGTTCGCAGTGAAAGTAGCAGCGCTGAAAGAGTAACTTTTTATTTATTTTCTATGGAAAAATAATTATGATGCTAAACACTTGCCAATTACAAATTGCAATAAAAATTTTGATCCCACATTATAATATATTTACATCGTTACAGTAAAGCTAGCATCCGAATGGAAATGACACTGTACCAGCACTTACCGTACATTTTCGCAATATCCGCCCCCACCCGGTTCTATCCGGTTAAACAGGGTGTAAATCGTCGGATATGAACTTATCCGTCTAATTTTAGTCGGCGTTTACGATCGAAAATAAATCGTTCCGGTTTATGGACCGACACCCTTTTATGGCCGTGTGAACCTTTTTCGACCGTCTATTACACCGATGTGTAACGTAAAGGATAAACTACCCTATAGATGGTAGTCCTCCTATTAGGGCACATTTTCATATTTAGTCATTAACTCGTACGGTATACAGCATGCGGGGAGTCTATGACAACTAATTGACAACTAATGGCGCATTGTCATTGGTCGTGGCAGGCGTTTCAGAAATCTCCCGCACCCCGCATGCGGGCCCTATCGACCAGTGAAAATGCGCCATTATATTAGCACCCTGTGACTGCACGCAGAGAGATTGTAATCTTCTTATGTCAAATTCTTCATTCAAAGGGTCAATTCAGACCGCAATACGACGCATAGATGCATTTCTAAATTTGTAGGTACTGAATTGACAGATTTCAAATTGCGGGAGACATCTTGCGAATCTGTAAGATCAATACTTTAGAAATGCATCTACGCGTCGTGTTGGGGTCTGAATTAACCCTAAGTGACTCTACCTCCTAGCTCATATATGAATACATGCATTCTTAATGCATGTATTCGGCACACACATTTGTGTAAATATATAGAAGTCACGATTAATTTCAACGGCTTTATTTCGTAACTTTGAGTGTAAGTGTTTCGTTACTATTACCATATTTTAGTATGCGAAAAGGAACCTAATTTAAAACGGTTGAAGTATGGCAGTTACGTTTCCTTAAATTTTATTATTCGTAGGTCATATAACACAAATAACGCAAAACTGACCGTTTGAACGCTTGACCGTGTGACCGCTCTCTGTCTGATAGTCCCCTTAGTGCAGCTGTAGTAAGATTTCCTTTATATTTTCCGTATTGCAATATCCAGTTTATGATCTAAATATTTCTGATAATAAACCTGAATGCTACAGGATGTTGTAAGAGAACGCCGTGCTTGTTCTTGATAAATTTATGAGCCATTAAAATAGATATAATGACCCTTCAGTGAATTTCTAAATTTATGCGTTTACAAGAGATTAAATAGGGTTGAAATGCAAATAAAAATTTAATTTTACCAATAAAATACAAGGCTTAACGTCATTGTATTGTATAAAATTGCCACATAACAGAGGGCAGTACCTATAGGAAGAAGTGTGGAAATAAGATCGGAGGAGGGAGGGATTAGCACATGTACAGTAAACAATCCAACAAGAATCCGACATAATTATTTGACAAGCGGATTATATTTTGACAAGTAAGAATTAGGATCACCCATGCGTCGGATGGGCATGTGTAAAGCGGTTCTGTGCTGATCTCTCGCCAGTCGTGTCGGTTGTCCGGCCCACTGGGTTATGAGAGTTAACACATCATCACACAAACAACATCTTCGATTCGATTCCTTTATAGGGCCAATTCAGACCGTCAATTCAAATCTGTCAATTCAGTATAATTTTAGAAATACATCTACGCATCGCGTTGCGGTCTGAATTGACCTTAAGCCTGCACATTGCATGCCTTCGGCAGGAGGAAGCACTTGCAGGGTCAGCATGTATAAAAATAAGCCTCAACCCTTTATTACCCACTCCACTATTTAAATTACATAACATCCGTAACCTTCAGTAATCCAATCGCCTTGATTGTATTTTAATGAGTTCGGCATTGAAGAAGTCAAGGAGATATGACGTCACGTCATCAAACAAAAATAGACTATTGATTCTGCAGGTGCATATTCACAGGCTTTCTAGTTTGTGAATGTGAAACGTTTCAGCTGACCTGACGAACGTTGTTTTGCTATTTTATTATGATAAGTAATAGCCGCGTACTGACCAAGCGAGCCATCTCGCTGCCTCGCCCTAGCGTGCCGTGGCCGAGCCAAAAGTTGTCGGTTTTTGATCGATGCTCAAAGGCGCCTCAGACGTTTGCCGCGCACTAACACGTACTGACCGACCGAGCAAATGCGCGCGAGGCTACCGCGGCGAGGCGGCTCGCTTGGTCAGTACGCGGCTACCAACATACGGTTTTGCTCGATAGTTTTACTCCAAATCGAGCAATAACCACCGTGTGGACAGTTTAACGTTGTTAGTGACGGCCGAAAATGCTCGGTCAGGCCGAAGCCCACTGACGTCATTTCAGACATTGTATATCTTGCCGTTCTCCGAAACTTCGATAGCGCGATGTGGGATTGTTAGGCGAATTGTGTTTACCGCCACAACAGCAAAACTGACAGCTTGAAGGCTCGCTTCAAGCCGGCTCGATGAAATTAAATATGTCAAATGTGTCATTTCCTTCGATTCGGAATGCAACTATCGAGAAATTCAGACCGCAACGTGACGCGTAGATGCATTTATTAACCGACTTCCAAAAAACGAGGAGGTTATATGTTCGGCTGTGGATATTTTTTTTTTTTTTTTTTTTTTATTTTTTTTTTTTTTTGTATGTTCAACGATTACTCCGCCGTTTGTGAACCGATTTTCGAAATTTTTGTTTTCTTGTATTAGGTTTCACTCCAATTTGGTCCCATTTTCACAAAGGTGGTGACCTGATGATGGGATCCATGAGTAATCGAGGGAACTCCTCGAAAGTTATATGGAAACATATGGTGATTTTGGTTTTATATGAAGTGTACTAAGAATACGCTACCAAAAAGTCAAATATTGGGTCAAGGTATACCATGGTTTCGATGATGCTGAGAGAACTCCTGATTCCTTATAGATACACGTTTGGGAGTTTCGGCGTTGTTTTAAGAACAGAAAGCATAAACTACTATGCAATTCATATTCATCATCATAATCATCATCATCATCATCGTCATCATCATCATTACCACGTCGTGTTAAGGCCACCAATGTCTCATGGCACAGAATAGATAATAGTACAAGGCATAGGTATGGATATACTAATAATAATAATTATGTACTGTATAACAATTAACAACACCTGTTTGTTTTTAATACACGGCGGTCGGCGTCGCCGCCGTCGCAGAAGACAGAATATCGAATACTTTACTAACTACTTTATATACAGATCGAATACTTTACTAGTTTATAAAATTTTAATAGACAAATAGAATTAAAATAAAGTTATTTTAAAAAGAGCATTTAAACAAAACAGTCTTTTTAATTAGTTATACTTATTAATCGATAGATGGTGCACTAAGTACCTATCGATTTGAATTCTTGATTACAAGAACAGCTGTCAATAATTATGATAATATTAAATATTATGCTACGCTACATCCTATGCAAGTTTGTACAATTTTTTATCTGATAGATCCTTCGATCGTGGAAAAACGAGACACAATAGCCTTTCTATTGTTATCGCAATCGCCGGTGACCGCTTCGGGCTTGAAGTATTAAAATTGTTAAATTACTTAGCACAATATGTTCACTTCACTGATAATATTATATTATTTTGTGAGTGTGAGTTGTGTGACTCTTAACAAATTGTAATAAGATACGTAAAATATACGCGAAGATTTATCTACTAGTGTAACTAAAAAGAGTGAAATTATTATTATTTTTAACAAAAAATTAAAACCGACTTCCAAGGTAAAAACAATAATAACATTAATATGAACTAAAAAGTATTAAATAATTTTTACTATCTAATAGTGCCTTTTTCCGAATTCGGCTAAACCTCAACTATTTCTGTACTCAATCTTCATAATTTTGAAGTCGGTGCCAGTTCCAAAAATTTTAAATATTCTGTCAGAGGACTGAAGATTCTGCTATCTGGTACCGACTTCAAAATAATGAAGATTGAGTACAGAAATAGTTGAGGTTTAGCCGAATTCGGAAAAAGGCACTATTAGATAGTAAAAATTATTTAATACTTTTTAGTTCATATTAATGTTATTATTGTTTTTACCTTGGAAGTCGGTTTTAATTTTTTGTTAAAAATAATTTTGTACTGAATTGACAGATTTTAATGGGGATTGTCCATTTTTTTTTAATTTTGCTCATTACAAAAACATTTCGAGGAATAAGGTCAGTGATCGCTTTTCTGTATATAAACGAAAAAAATACCCATTAGTTACTTATATTTTTGAACAAATATGTTTAACCTTAGTTTGACCTTCAATGGCGTTAAACTAGCAATAAATTCGACCAACATTACGTTTCGAACTTTTGGTAAGCTTCTCGTATCAGCTTTCACATAATGATAACTTATATTTGACGAACCAGCCATTATAAATAAGATTGAAACGAAAAAAAAACATACTGCAGAGGTCAATTGGCCGCCGATGATGACGTCAGAGCGAAACTTAAAAAAATTATTGAGAAAAAACTAGCCAATGAATTTCAAAATTATTTAATTTATATTCTTAAAATACCCTATTTTAACGAAAAAAAAAATAAAAAGTACATGTGATTTTTTTTGGACAATGCCCATTGCGTGAGAAGTGTTTCAAATTTTCAAATCTATTAATTTAGTACAGATGTGTATATACGCGTCGCGTTGCGGTCTGAATTGACCCAAATACAATATAAGATGACGCCCGCAACTCTGTTGTGCCAAAAGTCTTTAATCGCGAGAAAATTGAAGTTTTTTCCGGGATAAAAAGTATCTTATATCCTTTCCTGAATTTAAAGTATACACATTACACATACCAAATTTCTTCATAATTGGTTCTGTGGTTTAAGTGTGGTTATGTAAAAGGGTAGTATACCTACCAAACCACAAAACAGCATCACGCGCATTGCCAGGAGCATGTTGTCAACTTGTCACCTGCATGCGGACCAAATACGCGCGCGGGTGAAAAAACCGCTTGACAGAAAAAACAGAATATCTAACTCCTGACCAAGATAACTTGCAGTAAGTACTTAAAATGATAAAGTGTGATTTAGAAGTTCAAACAAGTATTTAAATTAACGTTAAAATATGTTAATATAATTTCTATTATAAACGTAAGCCTCTTTGTAGTCGAGTTAAAGTTTAAGCTTTTTGAGAATTAAATTGAACGAGTAATTGATTAAATTACGGACGGACGGACAATAATGTTATCTTAGAGATTATTGAAAGAGATTAATAACGTTAAATTAAGAAATTTAAAAACAGCGATTCAAGTAGATACTAAGAAGTCGTGACAGGTAATAAAAAAATACTCAAGTGGCACTCGGCGATTGCCGCGGTAAAGTTATTGTATAGCCGCGGCTAACGCCGTGCCGGGGGTGTTAGGTTTTTTTCGTTACGGAATTTCATGATTCCGTCGCTACGCTCAAAGCCCGCGCTAAAAGCTACGCAAAAGTTAAACAAATAAGACGAAGAACACGGATCATGACACAAGTCATTCATAATAAAATTACTTCTCTAAAATATACGTATCTATTGCTGTAATCTGCATTTTCATTCAAAGAGAACTTAACAGGCCCATTTAAAAATGCATTACACGCCTGGTCAGGTTGTAATGTTAACCTAAACTATATTTCTATCAGTACAGATCAAACATTGATACGTTAATCTGTGTCATTATGTCCCAAATCAAACAACCCGCATACGGCATATTTATTGGGTTAAATGTTTGATTTCAATAATCGCTTTCAATACTAAATACTGAGTCATATATTATATACATTTATATTATGCTATATTGGCATTAGTAGTACTTAAATGTCAGTTATACGAAACGATCCGTATTATATTTCCGAATTCGTTTTCCGTAATCGAAATTCAGAATACATAGAAAATCAGTAGATAATACAATAACTGCCGCATATTACGTTCGTTTTTCTTCGTAAGGAACAAATTCGCACGTACGTCACAAGTGCAAGCTGACACGGTCGCGCGTAAAAAAACGAACTTTTGGACGAGTCTCATGGAATCCTGAATCCATACTTGCATACTAATATTATAAATACGAAAGTGTGTCTGTCTGTCTGTTACTTTTACTCTTTTACTCTTCACTCTCGAACCACCGAACCGATTTTGCTGAAATTAGGCATGGAGATACTTGGAGTCCCGAGAAAGGACATAGGATAGTTTTTATCCCGGAAAATGTACGGTTCCCGCGCGATAAACGAATTTTGGCGCAACGAAGTTGCGGGCATCATCTAGTACGGAAATATAACACTAAAAACATGTATAATATGCGGCTAGCCTTTTTTTAACACGGGGGAAACGCTTCACGCATCTCCGGCAAATTGGGGATATCGGCCGAGGTATGTGGGACTCCTGCGTAGTCTACCCACCCCCATGGTGCTCCACTCATCGCGGCAGAGTTTCGGGTACGATAGAACCTACTGCAACTCTACCAGCGATCATCTACATTTTGCAGACCCGACACCACCCCGCTACTCGGGAGGCCGCGATGCTCAGGAACACCTTGCGCATCAGTGACACAAAAAAGCAAACGATCATCTACATTTTGCAGACCCGACACCACCCCGCTACTCGGGAGGCCGCGATGCTCAGGAACACCTTGCGCATCAGTGACACAAAAAAGCAAACGCTATTACCAATGCATCGTCGCGTCTCCTCTCGATTCAATATAACGTCTCCCACATTAATTTGAGTGACGCATGGACCATCCTCCCAGCAAAAATTAGTAATCTACTTAAGCCTCCAAACTTGGGAGCAACATCTTTCCAAACTGGGAATCGCACCTAGTCAAGAGGCACGCTCCGAGCCGCTGGAGCATGGAGACATTTTCTTATGATCTATATTCTATATAATGCAAGTGTGTCTGTCTGTCCGTTTGTCTGACTGCCTCGATTTAAAAGTCGGATTTAATAAGTTCCTACTAAAAACTTAAAGAAGGCAAGAGAAAATATTTACGAAAAATTGTTCATTTATTTTTGTTTATTTACTCAAGTTTGGCGTTATAAATGGTCGGTTCCATGCAAATACAGCTTAATCTTGGTCCCTGTTGGGAGGAATATATTATCTAGAGACAAATCGGAAAGGCCATGACTGCTAGGGTTACCACAAGTAAAATTCTGATCGTCATCGTATGTCGCCGGTTAGACGGTCAAATTTTCATAAATCTGATCCATCAATCCGGTAAAGATTGATGAAAATTTGACCGTCTAACCGGCGTCTAAATTGACAATGACAAGTAGACGACAACGTCCGAAACTCCGTTGCGTAAAAATTCGTTTACCGCGCGGAATTGTACATTTTCCGGGATCAAAAGTAAATTATGTCCTTTCCAAGGATTCAAAGTATCTTTGTACAAAATTTCATCCAAATTGATTCAGCGGATTAGGCATGAAAGGGTTACAGACAGACACATTTATAATATTAGTATGGATTTGCGGTTCTCTGACTCCGAAACCAAATTGTAGCCTAGGCTTATCTCATGCAGGTAAAACCACCGGTATGTTTGACCCATATAGGTCTAAGGTAGACCATGATTAAATGGACTACCTCTATGTCTGCCTCAAGAATTGCTGAGTGGTTTGCGTAAAACTAAATGCTGGCCGTAGCTTTGTCGTTTTCGTCCATTTTTGGGGATAAAAACTATCCTATGTCCTTACTCCTATATTATTTTTTAACAAAAAATCAAACCGACTTCTAAGGTAAAAACAAAAGTAATACTTATTCTTAATCTAAAAAGAATCAAATAATTCTTATTCCTTATTATAGTGGCGTCTTCAGACTTCGCCTAAACCTCAACTATTTCTGTACTTAATCTTCGTACTTTTGAAGTCGGTACCAGCCCGGAAAAGTTCTGAGATCCTTGACATAGCAATTGCGCTAAGGTAAGCTGGTACCGACTTCAAAAGCATGAAGATTGAGTACAGAAATAGTTGAGGTTTAGGCGAAGTCTGAAGACGCCACTATAATAAGGAATAAGAATTATTTGATTCTTTTTAGATTAAGAATAAGTATTACTTTTGTTTTTACCTTGGAAGTCGGTTTTGATTTTTTGTTAAAAATATTAATTTTACCCTTTTTAGTTACATAATATGAGACGACAAGGCTATAATACTCGTATTATAGCTTGTTGTCTTAAAGTTGTACATATTACTAGCGGTCGCCTGCGGCTCTGCCCGCGTGGATGTCGGTTACGGCTGCAAAAAGCCTACCCAGGAAAGACTCGGTCAGCAAAATGATTCCCAGGTCAATTCACAGACTCCGACACTGACATCGACGACGCGAACGCAGTCATTATCAGTGTACAGTGCACACTGCACAGATTGTCTTCCTACCGCAAGCGCATCCCGCTTGGTGACGCCTACTATCGTAATATTTTAATTTCGCCATAATTTCAAAACCAAACGTCCAATTTTAATCATTCGAAGACCAAATTTTATCTACATAAACTGTACTTAGTGATGAAATAATTTATTTTGATAAGGATTAATGGAATGAGTAAAATAAACGCGCCTAAATGTTGTCCAAAAAAATTCAAGATTTTAAATTAAAAATATGGTTATTGTACCTCACTCGACATAGATAAGCATAGTGTGTCGCGGACTTTTTTGTAGATATTTATAAGATCTACAATACTTAGGATATTTTATGGTTCTATCTTTTATAGTTTCGGCAGCGTACGCAAAATAAGTAACTTTTCTGGTTGATTTTTTCACCTGGCGTCCGAAAAACCCAAATATCTTACGAAACCCTATTTTTTCCAAAATAAAATTTAGCCTATGTTCAGTACAAATAATGTAGAATTTGCTTGGAGTAGTTTAAATAAAGCCAAAATCCTCAAACTTGTATCTATAAGGATTCAAAAGTTCTGTTGGGTACCTTCAGAACCAGGATATATCCTAGGGCAAAATCTTACTTTTTGGTAGTATATTCCTGAAATACTTCAGAAAAAATCGAAATCACCATATGTTCCCATATAAATGTCAAGGAGTCCCCTCAATTCCTCATGAATCCCATCATCAGATCACCACTTTTGTGAACATGGTACCAACTTCGGATTCAACCCTGTACAAAAACAAAAGAACCCTGTACAAAAACAAAAGAATCATGAAAATTGGTGCATAAACGGTGAAGTTATGGTTGAACATACAAAAAAATATATAAACAGACGAACGTATAACCTCCTCCTTTTTGGAAGTCGGTTAAAAATAATCTTTCTCAGCACGATACGAACTATAAACTAACTAACTTGCTAATTCAAAAACGTCAGAAATGTTCCAACGTTATGAATTTTTCCGTACACTAATAAAAAAGTAACTATTTCAGCGCTGCTACTTTCACAGCGAACTCTATACTTAGGGGCACATACGTTACATAAATTACACACCTTATAATATAATATTATAACTTTGTTTTTTACACGCTCTATTAGGAGTAAAATACAAGCTCTGCTAAACATTACAGTATACTGAAACTTCTTTCAATAGTAACAGTAACATTATATTGTTATTTATACTGAATCATAGTATCTTATATATCATAGTATATAACATAATATGACACGTTATCCCCGTAATGTTGGGTAAGATATGGCCTAGCCTCGTTGACCTAGAAACCTCGAATAATAGACGCATTTCTTCATAGAGTCATCTTTGATGAAAAAAATTCTTTGTTACTATCGTAGTTAGTTTTAAAGCTTTTTATAATACGAGTAATCTAGATGTCTCTGGTTTGTTCACAGCTCGTTTGTCGTGGGAAAATCGTACATTTTAATCATAATAACATCTATGAGACGCTTCACACTACGTCAGTCTGACCCCATGCTAAGTACCTAAAGGACCTTTGTTATGGGTACCAGACAACGGAACTGAACTTCAATACTATACATATTACATATATTATTTAAGGTTTTATTATGACCCAGGAACTTTGAAAACTTTTTGTTTCGTCGGCGGGATTCGAACCCGCGACCCCCGGCTTGAGTTACCAACAGCCCACCAACTGAGCCACAGAGGTCGTCAAAATTTTGTATACAAGGTGTAACAAAATTAAGTGATAATTACTTTAGGGAGATCGCAGACGACAGACTATCCGTGACGCACTTTTTAGTCTGTGTAGCGGTTGATTCTGCGTGTTAACCCTCAATTCACTAGGTGAAATTTACTAACATAATTACCTTCTATGAGTCCCTGGGACTCACATATTTTAAATGTACGTTTTTATGAAACGAAACAAATTTCAATCTTCTTAAGTATTTGGTATTATAATATTATTTTCACGTATATGCCTCTATTATTTTGTAGATCTTTTTGAAGTGAAAACATATTTTAATGGCGTATTACTTAATGAATAGGTACTATACTCCACTCGGGCTAGCTTGTCGCTAGCGGTCATTGACTTCCTGTCAAAAACTTGTCATTTTCCATATAAAACCACGTTTGAAAATTATCTGACGCTTCATTGTCAATCGCGATTTATATGGAAAATTACAAATTTTTGTCAGGGAGCCAATGACCGCTAGCGACAAGCTAGCCTAAGTGGAGGGTACTTTTTGAGAAGGATCAAATTTAATCAGGATAATAATATGTTACAATAATATCAGAAACATAACTTCCTGATTTTCAACTACACGGGCATTAAGTCGTAAAAAAAAAAGAAATAGTGACAACGGATAGCCTTATGTTTCTATTAAATGGAAGAAAAATGAACCAATCTTAAAACCTCTCAAAATCTTTCCTAATCCACCTAAAAGATGTAGAACAAACAAAAACATTATGATAATCTTGAGAATCAAATCAACATGAAACGAAAAACACTATTTCTAATCCCCTACAAGAGAATGAATTGAGAAAAACACATTTTATACCCCTATAACTCATTGTAAGCATCTAAAGCGTTATTTCAAGAGTAAAAAAGTCCGAAAAGAGTCCGACTAGAACTTGGCTGACCAAGTTCTAGTCGGACTCGCGCACGACGGGTTCCGTACTAGTTAAGGATATCGAGCAAAAATAAGTAAGAAAGGCATTTTTCTAAGGTTCCGTAAAAACTGTTTTATTTTTCTTATTTAATTTTCCATTTTAAATCTAGCTATTTTTAATCAAATAGCGGGCAATAAATCGTGTTTTGATGTTCGGGATCTTTAATATAATTTTATTTTGTTTTTCCATTTTAAAGCGGCAACAGAAAAAATATTTTTTTAAACTGTGTAGCTTTTGCGATAAATGAGATACAGCCTGTTGACTGACAGGCGGAAAGGGAGAAAGACGGACACTGAAAAGTCTTAGTATTTCGTTTTTACCCTTTGGGTGCGGAACCCTAAAAAGTTATGCCGTATTTATTATTTCGCCCGGAGCCGAAGGAAATCAATGTTCCACAGAAAACTTATATTTTTGTTTTACTTTTCGCCCGCGCTTTTGTTCTTTTATCGTAGTTTCTATTTTTAACTTTGATATGGGTGTGTTTAAGGATAATCTCACATCGAAATGGGATGATAGGTGATACATTTGAAAATTAGCTATTCAAAATTGGACTCTAACTTAAGGGTCAATTCGCGCGGCACGGCATACATTTGTATGGATTTTACAGATTTCAATTGCGTGAGACGTCTTGCGAATCTGTCAAATCTATATACACTTAGAAATGCATCTACGCGTTGCGTTGCGGTCTGAATCAACCCTAATGATACAAGAGAACGCCCACAACTCCGTTGCAACAAAATACGTTTATCGTGCGGGAACCGTATATTTTTTCAGGATAAAAAGTATCATATTGTGTCCTTTCCGGGGGCTCGAAGAAAATCCATACCGAATTTCAAGAAAATCGAATCAGCAATTTGGGCGTGAAGAGGTAACAGACAGACAGACACACTTTCACACTTATAATATTAGTATGGAAGTATGGATATCCATATTACATATGGATTTCAAACTTCTTTCACAGAATACATATTAGTACAAGTCTTGTACTTCTTTGAACAAAATCATGCTTACAAAATAAAGTGAAGTACGAATTTTAAATTGAAATAACTAAAACATGTACGAAAGGATGTGTACGTTAAATATTTTGTTTGCACGAATACTAGTTCAGAAATGTTTTCATAATCTAAACTTTTATGCCAGATGCGGTATGAAATAGTTTTTTGGGCGCTTTCAAAGCATCATACAGGTATTTATTTCGGTAAATGTGTTCCGAAAATTATACCAGCGCTTTTAAATTTCAGAAAACACACAGCTTTCGATAGATTAAAGTTTGTACTTAAAATGTTATCCAAATAATACTGAAACTTACTCGTATTTTTAAAGCATACTCATATTGCCTTGCTACACTGGTAGTTTCCGGGCAGTTTTTAGTGCTTATGTGTGTGCGCAGTTACAAAAGCCATCGTATGTGCACGTAAGGCCTAGGCCATAACACTGAGTTGCGGCGTCGCATCGCAAAAAAGCTTGGTCCACATTAGCTTTGTCCACATTATTGTGCCTTTTTCTGTTCAACAAGGGCATGCCTTATAGCGCTGTCAACAGTGAACGTGTGGCATGCCCGTGACGCGCGTCAAAATCCACCCGCGTTGAAAGAAAAGTGTCATAGCGCGCGCTACGATTTCAACGTACGGGCATGCCTTACGTTTGACGTTGACAGCGCTATAAGGCATGCCCTTGATGAAAAGAAAAAGGCACAATGTGGACAAAGCTATTGTGCCTTTTTGACGTGACAACGTCTTAAATTAGGTTGCGGCTGGGAGTCACTTATGAAAAAGTGTAACGCTCGGTAACGTTACGATGAGTCACCGAACGAGAGAGAGGCCCGCCGAATGCCTTGCGTCTCTCTCCCACACGTTGTCACGTAAAATCTTCGCCCGTAAAACCGACTTTACAGGCAACCATTTTTCTGTTCATCAAGGGCATGCCTTTTAGCGCTGTCAACAGCGAACGTGAGGCATGCCCGTAACCCGCATTGAAATCGTAGCGCGCGCTATGACACTTTTCTTTCAACGCGGGTGGATTTTGACGCGCGTCACGGGCATGCCACACCTTCGTTATTGACTGCGCTATAACGTATGCGGTATGCCCTTGTTGAACAAAAAAAAAGGCACAATGTGGACAAAGCTAAACAACCTTAGAAAAGCAATGTAGTTTTTTGCGATGCGACGTCGCAACGCAGTGTTGTGGCCTGGCCCTACGACGTGAGACGTCTTGCAAGTTTTGCAAGGTTTTGCGCCTGATCCCACGCCAGTCGTGTCGATTATCCGCTGAGTTTTGAGCATAATAGAAGAAAGAGTGCTTTTATGCTGCGAACACACTACGGCACTATAAAATCAGTTCTGCGCTGCAAGACTTTTCTCGATGAAACCGGCCACCGTCAAAATGTGAGGCATTATTCTCGTATAAGTCTCTGCCCACAAATATATTAAGGAAAATAAGCCTAAGTATGTGTTACCTTTGAGGCATTATAGTCTAAGATCCCATCAATTCCGTGCCCGTAATGCGAAGGAACGATTTTTCAAATCTTAAAAAGAAATCTAAAATAATCCCACGAAATGGGTCCGTATAGACCTTTTCTACTTAGCAAATCTTTTTTATGATGTATTGTAATATAAAATATCTCGGGATACGAGGGAAATGTGTGAAGGAAAATTTTATGAGACAACGCGTGATGAAAACAGTCGTGCTTCGACGCGAATAGGCTGTTTTGGCATTGACTTTGCATTTATGCCGGCAGCCTAACTCTGCGATCAGCATATAGGTAAATTCAATTTATAATATATTCTTGTTAATTAGAAAGATTCAGTTTTGAATGGCTCATTTAAATATCATCGCTCTGTATCAATGCGTCACTCTGTAATATGAACTGTCCATTAGCTTTGTACACACTGTGCCTTTTTCTGTTCGTCATGGGCATGCGTTATAGCGCAGTCTACAGCGAACGTGAGGCATGCCCGCGACGCATGCCCTCTGACCATTGAGATCCTCTGACCGTCTAAATTCTAAACTTTCGCTTTGTTATTTAAAATTACACTTGTAGTGGAGGCAGTGAAGGTTTTCACCTCCGATTTCGTTGAACCTCTATCGATTTTCATGAAAATTGGTAAGTAGGTGGAGGATACCTTAAGAAACAAAAGTGACATAGTGCCAACTTGCGCTTTGGCCCTGGGGGTGGATGCCAACCCTTCTCGGGGGGTAAAATTTTTTTAACAAAAATAACCCCAGGAATCAAGAGACACACAAATTCTGAGCAAATTTTGTAATATAAAGTTTTTTTAAAAATTCATACTTTCGGAGTTATTAAAGATCAAAGATCATGTTTTTGCGTGAAAAAAATACTTGTCTTAAAGCGGTTTTTCATAATTAACTAAGAAACTATGGGTTTTCACGATAAATATGTAATTTCCAAAATTAAAGCCAATAAAAAAACAAACTAACATCTATTCTAAAATTCCTTCCTTTATTCATCCAAAGTGAGGGTATAGGTGATTGTATATATATTTTCTTTCGGCGAGTACCTAATTCTAAGCATTCAAACTTAAATAACGGTAAACTGATGCATTTTATGACATGTACTTCCTTGAAACTTTTTAAAGTGCTTAAAAATACCTTTCTAATAAGCATTATAAAAAGTTAAAATCATCAAAATTGAACAAGTTATGATAAAAATAAGATGACACTTTCAATTATTTTTTTTTTTTGGTAAAATTGAAAAATAAAACTTTGACCATTTCTACAATAATACAAATTTATGGTTATCCCCAAAGGATTTTATTTATTTTAGCATAATCAACGACCTCAAAAATTTTTCTTGGTTTAGAATGCTTAGTTTTGAAAAAAAATAATGATTTAGTAAAATCGAAATTATTCAAATTTTCGTAAATATAATTTTGTTTTGAACATAACTTCAAAAATATTGAACTTTCATAAAAATTATAAGAACAAAATTGATTTTCACTTTTTAAGAAATCTTTTGATTTTTATAGGATGAAAAACAATCAAGATAGAGACTTTTAAAGCCTAACTTTTACTGCAAGAACCATGAACTCGGGACCTTTTAACCCAATTTTGTTTTAAAACCAAGGGCTTTAAAAAGTATTGTTCAAGTTGATCTTAAAGCTCTTTAAATTATCTTTAAAATGGTCCATAAATGAACTCGATAACTTAAAAATTAACAGAGAGAGAATATTTTTGTTTTATCACAATGATAAAACAAAAATATTTTTTTTGAAGCAGAGATTCGGGACGCAAATATTGTAGAAAAACCTGTCAAAAGGTATATCTATACTAATATTATAAATGCTCAAGTGTTTCTGTCTATCAGTTACCTCTTAACATCCAAAAGGTTCAACCGATTTTTCTGAAATTTAGTATGAAAATAGTTTTAGTCTTGGGAATGGATATGGACATAGAATACCTACTTTTTATTCCTAAAATGTACGGTTCCAGCGCGATTGCAGGCATCATATTTTCCTTACTGAATATACGTTAATCTTTTCAAGTCTTTCAATATTCAGAAAGTAAACAAAACAGTAAATGTCGACTCGATAAGATATTAAATATTTCAGTCTAACAGATTAAGCATTTGCGTAAATGTTTTTGTACAGAGGGTAGTTTGAAATCGTTGTTTGAATATTTTGGACGAAATAATATCAATGTTTGAAATATATTATCAATAAAATTTATCTTAACTATGAAAAAATATTCGAACTCATTAACGCTGATACAAAAAACTTAAAATAAAAACTTAGAGCTTATTTTTCAGACATTGGGTAGTTTACAGGGGTAAAAATATTGCAAAGAAACTTAATAAGAAATTAATACTAAGTAAATAAACTGAAAAAATTGGGTTCAAAAACATAAACCTATTAAGTTTTTGAACCCAGTTTTTACCATGATTCCGCAATAAAGGGGTACTTTTGGGGGATTATTTTAGTCTTATCCAAAAATTATATCATAAATATCAAACAAACTGTTTTAAACACAATGTAAATATGCGATTTTAAAGTTCAGAAATACAAAAAGTGTTTTTCACGATTAAAGGGATGGTTGCCAGGGTTGAAAAATTAATTAAATAATCATGAAATATCATGAAAAAACCATTAAAATATTTATTTTATCGAGTTAAACCCAATTAGTTAAGCCAGAATGGTTAAATCTGCATTTTTTCTATTTTCAACAAAAGGGGTGGATTTCACCCCTAAAATAAAATAAGCGCAATACGAGCGTATGTCACTTTTAAAGAAGAGGGCTTAATGTACTTAATCCGAAATTTTCATCCAAATCGATGGAGGTTCAACGAAATCGGAGGTTGCACCTGATTTTTGCCTTCATTTACTGTACTATTGGCGTTGCGTTCTTTGACGCATTCAATTATTGAATGCGGTAAAACAAAAGTGGAATGAAAGAAGATGACGAAAATTAAAGACGAAAGCACATAAAGTGGACACAGGCCCACATCGCCAATCTGAGTTAAAAAGTTGACTCTGTGTTAAATGATAATTTTGTCGAGGCTTAATTTTAACGCAGGAAAATAGACATATTAGTAATTTATTACGACAAAAAGTAACAAATCTGATTTATTTTGTTGTCAAAATTATCGAATGTAACTTGACTAATAGCTATTATTTTCATCACGGGCACAACTTGGCGCATGCCGTGCGTCTGAATGTCCGCAGATCACGCTAGCTTATTTCTGTCTATAAACTGTTGCTAAATTACTTTTGTTTTACCATGGCAAATGGTATTTGACATGAATATGATAATGGCACGTAGATGAGTTTTGATGAAAAAAACTAATTTACCATATACAGATGAAAAATCTACGTAATGTGGTGATTGGTCAATGATATTGTATGTTACTAACGTAACGATTGGTGGTCATTAAACCCAGTTGACAGATCATTGCTTACATTGACTTGACATCTAATCTAACAATATATAAAATTCTCGTGTCACAGTGTTTGTGCGCGAACTCTTCCAAAACGGCTCACCCCATTTTAATTTTTTGTATTTATGTATGTCGCAGCCAACTGGTTTAAATAGCCTATCAATCAAACAGTAGCCCTTTGACTGAACAGCGCCATTCAATCACACGGCTATACGTCGTTTAGCCGACTTGTTGACTGCAACGCTCAACACTACAGCTAGACGACGCTTAGCTAACTGGTTAAATCGCAAATTAATTAAGCTGACCATTAGTTTAGTTTTATTATTACATAAGCGCAATGATAATAAGCAGAATAAATTGTATTCTAACTCATTTTGAACACAATTGCAATTAACACCTTCGTGATGTATTTCATAATCCCGTAATTTCTCCTCGAAATTCGAATATTTGTTTAAATTTTGATTCAGTCGTATGTGCCCCCATAATTTCTGTCACTTTAATAACAGTTGTAACGTATATTTACGAAAATATCTTAATACAATCACAAAACACCGGCTAGTTGACGCCATATTGTAAACAAAACGCACCCAGCGCCGCGGTGGTGAGCGCTGAACTAATTCAATCAAACGGCGGCGGCTTGAATCAGCTGTAGTGTTGAACGTTTCGAGCGATTGAAATATTCATTTAAAAAGCTAGCCGTGAGATTGAATGGCATTGTTGAGTCAAAGGGCTAGCTGTTTGATTGGACGGATATTTTAACCAGTCGGCTATGACATGTACATTCGTTAGGCTTAAAAAAGGTTTGATTGATAAGTACTAGAAATAATTTATATGGCATAACAACATTTGCCGGGTCAGCTAGTAACCTAATAAATTAGGTTTGTCATCTTCCAATGATCTTTCTAATGGACTAAGATAATCGTAAATATTCAGCTTCGAAACATTTTAACGCTAAATTAATCTTATATATAAAATTCTCATGTCACAATGTTAGTTACTGTACTCCTTCGTAACGGCTTTATTGATTTTTACCAAATTTTATATGCATATTCAATAGGAGAATCAGCTTCTGGCAACTTTTTATATTGTTAAGTGCATTAGTTGAATAAATAATAGTAAATTATTACAACTCGAGACTGAGGGCGACCATTGTTTGTGCGACGGGATAGCGATGGACGTTGCTATGGTGCCATACTTATTTGGTCACTTCAATTAAATAATATGGGCGAAATATTTTATATGCAAAACAATGTTTGCCGGGACAGCTAGTGTCTTATAAAAAAAAACTTTTGAGAAAATTTACGAACTGTTTTAATTAAATGCAATTTAATTTAACTGTAACTGAACATTTGGTTCTGACATAGCTAGACTAAAAACCTTCTCTTCTGGAATTTTCATCTAATTACATCCTCAAAGACTGGGATAATATCCTACAGACTGCTCTAAAGCTATCAAGCACTAGCTAATAAAATAGCTTCTCCAATAAAACAAATTTTACTTTTCATTAGATTTAAGAGCCACTTAATTTAAGAAGTACAGTTTTCTGTTATTTTTTTATCATACATATTAAAATTTCAAATGCAAAAGTCTTTTTGTCTATCTATACTTATAATATTATTATGTTACATTTTATTATCTATACAAATATTATAAAGCGTAAGAGCTTGAGTGTTTGAACGCACTAATCTCAGGAACTACTGGTCCGATTTGAAAAATTCTTCCAGTGTTAGATAGCCCATTTATCGAGGAAGGCTATAGCCTATAGGTTATACTTTATCACGCTAAAACTTCGCTCCTAGCGAAGAAATAGAGGAAGATTTTGAAAAAAACGGGCGAAATTATTTTGTATCTCATTTTTCTGTCATTTGGCACAGATAAGAAGTGGACTACGTGAAGGATCATAGGCTATTTTTTGTGGACTCATTTATCTCTGAAATATCTAATTTACGCGGGTGAAGACGCGCCGAACGTCTAGTCTTTTATATTCACTTAAACCACTGAGCCAACTTAGATGGGTATGAAGATACTTTAGTTCCTAACAAAAGATTTATGATGCTTTTGTAAGATATTCTGGAAGAGTTATTTGGTAACTTATTTGAATATAAAAAAATAATTTTACTTTATTTTATTGCCACTAAAATTAACGGTTCTTGGTGTTAAACGAATGCACATGACAACATCTAGTTCTAAAATTAGATTCACAAAATCTTACCAGTCTATTCAAGTTCTTAAGTAGAAAGCGTTAGATCTTAACATTCGCGGTGAAAAGTATTCAAAAGATTTGCATTCACAAAATTTGAGATGCAAAACGACTTGTGGATTTGAATTGCAATGACCTAAAGCTACGGGCCTTGGCGAAGTTTTAAATTAAATTTTTTGTTACAAGAATCAAATTAGAAGTGGAAAGATTCTAGATGGACTTTAAGGCTAGCTCTTAGCTTATAACAACGGAAGTCATTGAGGAAACTCGATGTTAGTGAGTCTCTAGACGATAAATTTTATTGTGCAATATCATTAAACTATTCTATTGAACAATAGTTTATTTGACAATAAGATTGAAATATTAAACCCTAGCTGATAGTGAATTATACTCGTATTACACAATACGTGATATTGCACAGTAAAATTGATCGTCTATGGGCCAGCTTATTGTACTTTAAAACACTATTCTCATAAAACACTAAACCAATATTGATAACTAGATGGCGCCCGCAACTCGGTTACGCCAAAATTAGTTTATCGCGCGGGAACCGTACATTTTCCGGGATAAAAAGTGTCCTATGTCCTTTCCCGGGACTCAAAGTAAAGTATTTTCAACCAAATCGGTTCAGCGGTATGGGCGTAAAGAGGTAACAGACAGACCGATGCACTTCCGCATTTATAATATTAGTATGGATAATAAGAGCAGACAAAAAGTTTGGTCAAGACTCAAGACTCCAGAGTACTAGGTCAGTTGTTTGAAGTTGAATACTATATGTTCTAGTCTACGAATGTATGTATGTATGTATAGCGGCTTGGGCGTGAAGAGGTAACGGACAGACATACAAACTTTCGCATTTATAATATCAATATGGATTTGCTATAATAATTTGAACTCGATCAAAGTTACGTCGAATAAAAATAGCACAAACATATTTAGAATTCACATTCAACTTCAGGTATTTTTAATAGAATTCCATAACGAAATGAACCGGTTAATTTAAATTATTACAGCCACGTGTAAGTCCCAGTTTCTGTGTCAATGGGCGCTGAACTGGGTCGGATGCAAGATTTCACCCGTGCTCATGTATGCCGACGATATAGTGCTTTTAATATTCAGAAATTGGGGTTTAACAACCCTTTTTTAGGGTTCCGTACCCAAAGGGTACAAACGAAACCCTATAACTAAGACTTCGATGTCTGTCCGTCTGTTTGTCCGTCTTTCTATTAATACAGGCTGTATAGACATGAGCCAATCCTATATATCCTTCCCACTTTCAATTATCCCGTCAACCGGGCGTATCATCACGTCTGGTAACCCCGCGTGAGTGGACACTCGACACAAAAGAGTGGCAACACTGGAAGAAGAGTCGAGAACTGGCCGTTGAGATCGACGTGCGCGCGTATGTGACGAATTTCATCAAAAATATCTAAAACCTCAAAACTAACAATCTCGCTAGAGGTTTGCTAACTGAATCGTGCCCAGTGTACTGTGGTGAATTAGTGGTGATATTGTTCAACGCCACAAAAGGTGTCTTCCAAGAGCTTTCGTTAGCCGGGCCGGCGACATATAGTGACCCCCGAGTTGAAGAGAGTATCCTGAGTCCAAACCTTTTCCCAGGTGAGTGTTTTTACTTTTCCACCGCTGGGAATTCACCAGGTATTTAAGCACGATCTTCGGAGAAATGTAGCTGCTTCTCCAGCGAGTCTCGTACATTTTTTATGGTGCCTCCTGTGAGGTTTAATTTCGCCGCCAACTAAGGCCGATCAATTACCTCACTAAATCTAAAGTTTTGCTAAGTAAATAGCATTTTCCGTCTTCCAGACGCATTAAAACTTATTATCTTAAAATAGCATTAATTGGTTAACTTAACTGTCACTGTTTGCCGCGGTCGCTGCTCGCGTCCGCCATTATTACCTACACCTACAAATTTTATATATTTGCATTGAAATTCAAGCTTAATTGGATTCAATAATTTCATAACCATCTGAGGCATATTAAAGTTAGTTTTTGTCAAAATTAAACTCTTAAATCTTAGTACTTAAATAGTAATATTGGCACTGCATTAACCTGAAGTTTGTGGTGTTATTTGTGGGTGTGGTTGTGCTCGAAATTGTTTAGGTAAATCTAGGAAGTAAAGGTTTTATTTATACCTTTTAATTACGTCAATGTCTAGATAGTGAAATACTATTTACATTCGTAAATTAAGAGAAGTGTTTGTTCAGTTTTTGCCAAGTCATAAAGGTTAAACAAAATGGCGGAAGCCGAATTGCAATCTTTCATTAAGCGTCGTGAATTCGAGTTTAAAAATGTACAAATCATTTACGATTTAGTTAAAGAGATTAGCAAGGATTCAACAAAACTCGCGTCATTTAAGGCGAGGTACAAAAATATAGAAAGAATTCGTGCTAATTTTATTGAGTCACACGAACAGATAAATAAATTGCAATTGAGCATAAATCCAAAATATGAGTTCAACAATAGTGTTTTGTTTTCCTTTGACGAATTATATTACGCCGCGGTCGAATTCGCCGACTCACTCGGTTCGAATACTGCCACGATGCCTACAGAATCTGGACATCAGTCTTCTTCCTTTACTCGCGTTAAATTACCTAAATTAGAAATTCCTAAGTTCGACGGTCGTATTGAGAATTGGCAGACATTTATAGATAGTTATGTTCCGCTAGTACATAAAAATGAATCGTTGTCGGATATCGAGAGGTTTCACTATCTTCTATCGTGCCTGTCCGGAGCTGCGTTGACATTGGCTAAGGGCGTACCGATTACTCAAGCTAATTATAATGTTGTCTATAACGCACTTTTAGATAGGTATGACAATAAGCGCGTCCTAGCGACGGCCTACTTAGAAAAGTTATTTCAATTAACACCGATACAAAAGCCGTCTCTCAATAACTTATCGGTATTTACAAATACTTTATACGAAAGTGTCAATGCGCTGCGCGCTTTAAATATTCAGGATCTATCTGAATTTATACTATTTTATATCGCTTCTCGACCTCTCGACATCGAAACTAAAAGGCGGTTTGAGCTACAAAATAATAACGAGATTCCGACATTTAATAACTTGATTTCATACTTACAAAGTTATGTAAAAGTTCTGGAGGTGAGTCAACCTAATATTATGACCGCCCCATCGAACATAACAATTAGTAAACCATCGCGCGCCGTCAATAGGGCTAGCGGCGGTAGCCGCTTGCAGGGATCTTCGTTTGTAGCTTCCAATAAACCTACGCATCTTATCAATAGTAATAAAGATAAACAGATGTTATGTTTATGTTGTAATGAAGGTCATTCAATTTATAGATGCGGTAAAATGCATTCTATGAATTTAGAACAAAGACAAAACTTCGTACGCGAATTAAAATTGTGTATAAATTGTTTAAGGCCGGGTCACACTAGCGAAAATTGTAAATCGAAATCGACTTGTTTCGTTTGTAACGGCAGACATAATACGATGTTACATGTTGAACAAAAGGTGTCTCGTACGAATGATTCGAACTCGTCGGACGGTGCTAGTACCGTGCTGACAGGCGCCACGTCCAGCACAGAGTCTCCTGTCGATCAGGGTCTTACCGCTAAGATATTAGGTTCGGCGGTCGTGCGCATCTACCGCGCCGACGGTTCGCTACAGTATGCGCGCGCCCTTATAGATAGCGGTTCGATGGATTGCTTTATTACGACTGCGTGTGCGCGTCGATTAGGTTTACATATTAAAAGGTGCAATTTAAGCGTGACCGGATTAGGACAAAGTAGTGTTTGTAATATAAAAGGTTATACTTTTGGTTCGATAATACCTCGTTCGAGTGAATCACCGAAGTTTGACTTACCGTTTGTAGTTTTACCTAAAATTACATTTCAAATGCCTTCCGCTACGTTGCCGTTGGCGATCAAGGACCATTTTAAGCACCTCGATCTCGCCGACTCCGAATTTGATAAATCGGGTCCGATCGATCTTTTGTTAGGTGTTGAGTGTTTTGATCAAATATATACCGGCTCGCGCTTTTCGCCCGGCCCCGGACTACCTTGCGCTTTGTCTAGTGTGTTCGGCTGGGTTATTACCGGCAAGTATTTTCAAAACACAAAATCTCACGTTCCTAGTCAACCTGTTACGTCACTTCTCGCGTCTTCCTCGGCGCTCGAGAATATCGTGCAACGGTTCTGGGAGTCCGAGGAACCGCCGAAATGTAAAATTTCCGGTCCCGAGGACGATATTTGTGAACACAAATATAAGTCAGGTACATATCGCACCCCCGATGGTCGTTATGTAGTACCTATTATGTTGAAGGGTGATTCTCCGCCTTTGGGTGATTCTTATAGTCACGCGTCTTATCGTTTCTTTAATTTGGAAAAACGTCTTAATAAACAACCCGAATTAAAACGGGAATATAAGGAGTTTATGAATCAGTACGAACACCTAGGACACATGCAGCCTGCAGATGCTTCGTCTACTGATCGTTATATAATTCCACATCATTGTGTGGTGCGTCCGGAAAGCGCTACTACACGGCTACGAGTAGTCTTTGATGCTAGTAGCAAGACTTCTAGCCATGTTTCTTTAAATAATTTTGTCCACGTTGGACCAAAACTTCAAATCGATATTATCGACTTAATTACTAAATTTCGCCTACATAAGGTTGTTTTCACGTGCGACATTTCTAAAATGTTTCGACAAATCTTAATAAGACCTGAGGACAGGCGTTACCAACACGTATTGTGGCGTGATCATCCAAACGATAGCTTGGTGGAGTATGAACTTAATACTGTAACTTATGGAGTTAGTAGCTCCCCGTATTTGGCTATCCGAACTCTTAGGCAGTTAGCAGAAGACCACGGTTCTGAGTTTCCGAGTCGTGTGTCTGAAGTGTTAACCAAAGAGACGTTCATGGATGACGTAACCACGGGCTGCTCTACTCTCGAGGAAGCCAAGCAGTTAAAGGCGGATCTTACGTCTTTATTGTCTAAGGGCCACTTTGAACTTCGCAAATGGAGCTCAAATGAGCCCAGTCTTTTATCTGATGTTCCTCCGGATCATTGTCAAATTTCCAAATCCTTCGAATTATCAGGAGATGAATTTGTCAAAATTTTAGGTATTCGTTGGAATCCATCAAACGATAATTTTTCTTACCACTTTTCGGACTCTTTCGAAGTCAAGTTTACTAAAAGATCAATACTTTCAATTGTTGCTCGAATTTTCGATCCTTTAGGTTGGATTTGTCCAGTAGTTTTTGCCGCTAAATCATTGCTGCAAGACATGTGGCGATTAAACTTGTCCTGGGACGAAGATATTCCCCCAGACCTCGCTAAAAGGTGGCATCTAATTGCCGCAAATTTAACTGATTTACAGAAAATTGTTCTTCCAAGGCTTGTGATACCTTCGACACCGAAAGAAGTTCATTTAGTGGGATTCTGTGACGGGTCATTGAAGGGGTACGGTTGTTGTGTGTATATGTGTGTCGTTCCTGCTGATGGGTGCAGTTCCACAGTTGTTAGCTTACTGATAGGAAAATCCCGAGTAGCTCCTTTGAAGCCGACGACAGTGAATAGACTCGAGCTAAGCGCAGCAGTGCTTCTAGCAAAGGTCTTAAATCATATGTATAATCTTCTCAAGGACAAAGTCTACATTCGTTCGGTTCGAGCTTACTCCGACAGCACGACTACGCTATCATGGCTAAACACATCACCGCACTTGCTTAAAATGTACGTCGCAAATCGTGTAGTTCAGGCTACTGATTTGATCAGCCCTGACAAGTGGTATCACGTATCTACTGAAGACAACGCGGCTGACTGTAGCAGTCGTGGTGTCTCATGTCTAGATCTCATTGACCACCCACTCTGGTTTGCCGGTCCGCCGTGGTTGCAGTTGCAGCCTAATTTTTGGCCTTCAAAACAAGTGCTTCTTCCTAAAGAAGAGTTATCAGAATTAAAAACTCTAGCTACAGAGAACTTTCACGCTGTGCAAACCGAAAACGTACTTCTGACTTTAACTTCAAAGTTTTCAACTCTTACTAAAGTTCAAAGAACATTAGCTTGGTGTTTACGGTTTATTTCAAATTCTAGGTGTAAAAGGTCGGACCGTAAAATTTCCGCGCTCACTAGCGCTGAGCTCGACAATTCTATGAAAACTTTAGTTAAATTCACTCAAGGTCATTTTATGACTTCCCAAGTCAGTCAAGTGCAAAAGGACGAGCAATGTGAAAAATCCATTCAAAAATTATCTCCGTTCTTAGATGAGGATGGTTTATTGCGAGTGGGGGGACGGATTGATGACGCGAACCTTTCGCCGTCAATTTTACATCCTCTACTCTTGCCTAAGGCATGTAATCTTTCTCGACTTATTGTCGAACATTTCCATTTAAAATATTTACATTGTGGTCCTCGTACCCTACAGTCTTTAATCCAAAGAAAATTCTGGATAGTTGGATTGAGACTTCTTATCCGTACCGTACTATCCAAGTGCGTACGATGTTTCAAGGTAAACCCAGTTGCTAGGCAACCAGTCATGGGTAAACTGCCCGCGGCTCGACTGAGGCCTTCTCGCTGTTTTGAAACCACTGGAATCGATTTTGGTGGCCCGTTTTGTTTGAAGGAAAGTCGCCGTCGAGGCGCTAAAACTTATAAGGCATATATTTGCCTCTTTGTTTGTTTAAGCTCTAAGGCCATTCACTTAGAAGCAGTAACGGAACTTAGCTCAGAAGCATTCCTTGCCGCTTTAGACCGTTTTGTGTCTCGCCGGGGAATGTGTCAAACTATTATTACCGATTGTGGAACTAACTTCGTAGGAGCAAATCGGCATCTAAACGAAATTATAACCGAACTTAGTAAACATAATCAAGAAATATCTGACGGCTTGGCAAATCGTCAAATAACTTGGAAATTTAATCCTCCGGGTGCACCTCATTTCGGAGGTATTTTCGAAAGTGGTATCAAATCGACAAAATATCACCTTAAGCGTGTTGTCGGTGCCCAAGTGCTCACTTTAGAAGAATTTATAACAGTTTTAACTAAAGTAGAAGCAGTATTAAATTCGCGGCCACTTTGCCTATTGTCACCAGATCCTCAGGAATCTGACGTTTTGACCCCCGGACACTTTTTGACGGGAGGTCCTTTAGTTTCATTACCGGAAGAATTTCGGGATGAAAACCGTTGTCCACGTTCTCGATGGCAGATGATTCAAAAGATCACTCAGAGCTTTTGGCGTATTTGGCAGCGTGATTTTCTCCACACGCTCCAACAGAAAAATAAGTGGTTCTCAGAATCCCCTAATTTAAAGAAAGACGATGTAGTGGTCGTTAATGAACCTAATCTTCCACCTTTATTGTGGAAACTAGCTCGCGTTGAACATGTTCATACTGGTTCAGATAAAGTAGTTCGAGTAGTTACTCTCCGAACTGCTAACGGCAAAACTATACGCAGACCAGTTGTAAAGGTCTGTCCTTTACCTAGTAATTAATTTCATAATACTGTTTTCACTAGGGAAATACTGTCAAGCACGTTAGAATGTAGATGGTGTTTCCTTATTAGCTTTAGTTTCTTAATTTATTTATAAGTTTATATTTCGAGCACAGCTACCGCCTATTGATATCACTTTGCTTATGAAATCCTTGTGAATTTCAAGTGGGGGGAAAATGTATAGACATGAGCCAATCCTATATATCCTTCCCACTTTCAATTATCCCGTCAACCGGGCGTATCATCACGTCTGGTAACCCCGCGTGAGTGGACACTCGACACAAAAGAGTGGCAACACTGGAAGAAGAGTCGAGAACTGGCCGTTGAGATCGACGTGCGCGCGTATGTGACGAATTTCATCAAAAATATCTAAAACCTCAAAACTAACAATCTCGCTAGAGGTTTGCTAACTGAATCGTGCCCAGTGTACTGTGGTGAATTAGTGGTGATATTGTTCAACGCCACAAAAGGTGTCTTCCAAGAGCTTTCGTTAGCCGGGCCGGCGACATATAGTGACCCCCGAGTTGAAGAGAGTATCCTGAGTCCAAACCTTTTCCCAGGTGAGTGTTTTTACTTTTCCACCGCTGGGAATTCACCAGGTATTTAAGCACGATCTTCGGAGAAATGTAGCTGCTTCTCCAGCGAGTCTCGTACACAGGCAATCCTGGAGATAGGATCCAAGAAAATGCATAGAAGGCAAACATTATTTTCGACGAAGTTAAGCTTTGTTGAGAGTGATTTGCATTCAAGCAGGTAATCCGAGGTTTTTCCTTAAGAGGTCGGGGTACCCTCGAAATTCTCATACATATAATATTATATAATAATATATATAATATCTATGGACGCTTCACACCACGTCAGTCTGGCCCCGTGGTAAGTACTTGAAGGACTTGTGTTACAGGTACCAGACAACGGAAATATATTTAATACTTTTATACTATACATATTATATATTTTAAGATTTTAATTATATGATACACATATTTAATAAACATCCATGACCCAGGAACTTTATAAACTTTTTGTTCCGTCGGCGGGACTCGAACCTGCGACCTCCGGCTTGACTACCAACGCGCTCACCACTGCGCCACGGAGGTCGTCGAAACCTACGTAACACCAAAATCATTTTTTCATACGAAAATATTTAATAATTACCTAGGTTCCTGCACAAACATTTAGTCTAAAAATATTTCTTAGTATTTAAATATTTTGTAGTAAATTTACTATTTATTTATATATTTTAGTGTTTCACTATATTTTTTAGTATTTGAATATATTTTGTAGTAATTTTTTGTGCAGGAACCTAGGTAATTATTAAATATTTTCGTATGAAAAAATGATTTTGGTGTTACGTAGTTTTAAGCTGAAAAATAACTCAAATATTATGGTAGATATTTTCGTATTAGAAAATGATTTTGGTATTACGTATGTATGAGAATTTCGATGGCACCCGGCCCCTTAAAGTTTGTAAAGTTTGTTTCATGTAGAAATTTGAATTTCTATATGATCTTCTTAACGAAAGTATTAATAGGAAGGGAATGTCTGTGTATTTTTTTTTTAATCGGTGCGTAAATTGAATTTGATGTCGAAAGATAGCACATGATCCAAAGATATTGTATAATCTTTCAATTCTCGGTTATAACTTATAGGTCGAGACTCGAGACAAAGAGAAGTGATTTTATTCCGGAGAAACATATTATGGTTAAGTTTTAAAAAATCATTGCTCTTTGATTCGCAAAATAGAATCGCCAGAAAAGTTGCGTACTATATCAAGTGGCGTCATAATATTATAATGTGAGTATGCATAATAAGTTTCAATGAACACATTTTAGTCACCTCATTATGAATAACGATTTTCCGTCTGTATAATCGGCAGTGGGCTCGCAAGTGCGTGAAATCGCTTTACACACCGGATACGCTTGTTCCGTACATTTCTGTCACAATTACGTATAATTTTACGTAAATTGTAATGTAAAGAAGGTTTACTGTAGACCTAAAATTTGAAAGCTTAAATCACTCTCCTCTGTTGGCCAAATAGGAATCCTTTTTTTACAGAGGTATTTTTGATTGATTATTCTGTGTTATAAAAGTTGACCAATCGTGTTATGCTATGGATAATTAAAAGACAAAGACATGATGAATACTGACAATGAACTTTAGTTTCTTAGCTTTGGTCATTGCTGAGAAAACTCGATATCGCTACAGCCAAAATATTATCAAGGCGTCGCCTTAATGTCAACTTGATTTCGCCCGTAACTGCTAATAACGTGAAAACCGTACATTTTTAGGGATAAAAACTATATTTTGTCCTTTCATGATGTAAAACTATTCCAAATTTTATCACAACTGTTTGGGTGGTTTGAGCGTTAATGGATGACAACGGACATAGGATTTGGACCATTTAAATACTAGGTTTGATATTTTATAAAAATATCATCTAAGTGTCTATACTTTTTATTTTTATTTATTTACTGTCATAGATATTGTAGATTAGATAACCGGGAAGAATAAGGGCTACTTATTACGGAAAACGTACGGGTCCCATGAAATTCCTTATTTACGCCTTTGGAGCCGTGCGGAACGGCCAGTCAATAATAATAATCTGTACTTCTCAAATTCATAATATTCTTTATGTACTTTACAGGTGAACAAAAAATACACACATTATTAAAATAACATATGTGTGGCACTCAGGACTAGAACAGGACAGGTTAAGCTATTGCATAGCATTTTTCAACAACTTATACAATTATTATAATTCGCATGCGTCTAGTCGCACGGGAACAAACACCGTGGCTATCAGCTGAACATTTACCCCGAAGGGTGTGAAATAGGGGTTGAAAGTTTGAATGAAAGTCCGTCATTTCTTGAGCTAGAAACATGAAACTTATTTTTGGGTTACTGATTAAAAATGAATGGATACGTATTTAAGCATTTTGGAAATTTTACCCCCAAGGGGGTGAAATTGGGGTTGAAATTTTGAATGAAAGTCCGTAATTTCTTAAGTTAAAAACATAAAATTGTATTTTTGGACTGCTGATTAAATTTGATTAAAAATTAATTGATAAGTATTTAAGTGTTTTTGGAAATTCTATCCCCAGGGGGGTGAAATTGGGGTTGAAAGTTTGAATGTACCGATTAAAAATAAATGGATACGTATTTAAGCGTTTCTGGTAATTATACCCCCAAGGGGGTGAAATTGGGGTAGAAAGTTTTCAATGAAAGTCCGTCATTTCTTGAGTGATAAACATGAAAGTTTATTGACGTTTGCTTTTAAATAGGGTCCCGTTTTTGCCCTTTGTATAAGGAACCACAAAAAGGGGAAAACTATCCATCTTTGTTATTATACTATGTTAACGCGGACGAAGTCGCGGGCAACAGCTAGTTAAACAATAAAAGCTATGCAATAGCTCAAAAATCAAACCAAAATAGACTTCAAAAGATAATATTATTATAATGTTCTTAATACAGATATTAAATAAGCCGTAATAACACACCCACATGACAGAATAACTTTCAATAGTAGCGTAGCACGAACTTTTGTAACTTTTATTGAGGGGAATGGAACTTATATATTATGGGTCTATTTTGTCATACTTATTCACCACAGACATAGATCAAGATAGATACCGCATGTCGCTCCATTTATATGAAAACGAGCGTGGCACTTTTTCCTACCGACTGTGACGCACCGATGATAAGAAACGTGTCCACTACCAAGGCCAACGTTTCTATTTGAATTTCTACAGCTCAATACGACAATTTTAGGCATTTAGGCATTTTTAAAATTCCGATTGACGTCCGATTCCGATAGCAGACTAAAGAAAAGACTTTCGAAAGAGCATTGCTCGTCGTTATGGAACGCGATATGGCACGCGAAGTACATACACATGCGGTATCTATCTTGATCTATGTCTGTGTTATTCACCATGATCATCGTTTTGATACTTACTTATAATAAAATCGTAGAGGTAAAATTTTTGTACATTGAAAATAAACTTGAAAAAACGAGTCAGGGACATGTTAGAAGAGTAGTAGAACACATTTTAACTGTTTTTGAAATTTTTGTTTCTCTGTCTGTTTGTCTGTTTACACGCTAATCTCTGAATTTCAATGAAATTTGGAATGTTGATACCTTACATCCCTGGTCAACATCTTAGATACTTTTTTTAACCGACTTCCAAAAAAGGAGGAGTTAATGTTTACTTTGCTGTTTGTGGTCAGATTTTCAAAATAATTTTTTTGTTGTATATATTGTTAAGCCAAATTTGATACCATGTTTACAAAAATGGTGACTTGATATTGATTTTCTCGGGATCGAGAGGTATCGACGGAACTCCCTTACAACAAAAAAATTACAGTAATTTTCACGTTTTTAAGTAAAGTTAACATAACATGCTACCAAAAAGTAAGATTTGCACCAAGGCATATCCCAGGGTATAGGGCTTCCGAAGGTTCCGTTGCTGAACAGAACCCCTAATTCCTTATAAGACGTTCCGCGCGGTTTCGCCCGGGTAAATTAGATATTTCAGACAAATTAGTCCACTAAAATAGCCTATGATCTTTATCGTGGTCTACTTCTTATCTGTGCCAAATAAAAAAAAACAAACACAATCCAGAAAGACCAAAAGTAGGTAAGGTTAGGTTAGAACTTAGACCACAACACAGAGGGAGCCGAGCGAGCACAGCGAGCATGCTGCGGCAGCAGATGGGGACCGTCACAAAACAAAAGAGGGGCTCGGAGGGCGCAGCCCCCCGCCAAAACAAAAACAAACACAATCCAGAAAGTAGGTGAGGTTGCATCATAGACTACAACACAGAGGGAGCCGAGCGAGCGTGCTGCGTCAGCTACCAGCGACCGCTATAAAAGAAAAGGGGGGCTCGGGGGGCAAAGCCCCCCCCCCCCCCCCCCACCAACACAAAAACAAACATAATCCAGAAAGTCCAAAAGTAGGTAAGGTTAGAACTTAGACCACAACACAGAGGGAGCCGTGCGAGTAAATCTGACACTGCATATTGCGGTGATATATCGTGGACAGCGCTATATGAACTCCTGGAAAAACGAGACACAATAGTCTTTCTATTGTTGTTGCGATCACCGGTGATCTTATGGGGCTTGTTGGGTTAATAATTTTTCTCACCTCCGGGCGGAAAGCGTTAACTTTCTTCCCGCTGCGCTTACCGATGTTGCCGTTTTCCGTCTCCGTCGATTAGAAAAATAGTATACGCACCACGGGCAGTAAATAAAAAAGCCTCAGATCACATGTTGGATGACCTCGGCTTCGCCTTGGCCAACAATTACATGTGATCTGAGACATTTCTTATTTTCCTGCCCTAGGTGCGTAATGTTACGACTATAGCTATCGCTTAGTAATCACAATTATTATTATAGTTTATTTTTGTGGTGCTCTCTAAGTTATTTGACATTCGGTCACTGCAACTTTTTGCTGTCTCCGCTTTGAATAGAAAGAGGAATTACAATAATTCTTCATACTTCTATTTTCTTCTGATTAATTTCTTTGAGGGTTCCAAACCAGTTTGACCATATTGTTCTTCGGTTAGCCTTAGATCATATCAATTTTTTTTTGGGTCGGGAAATGCTTTTACGCATTCCCGGCAGCGTTGGGGAAGGACCACCAGGGTATGTGGGACTTGCTACGGCCGAAGAGATGGTAAGTGGCCGCAGTGAGCTGTACCCACTAAAACCCGATCGTGTTCCTACTTCTGCGCAGGACGGAGACGCGAGAGTCTATTACACGTCTTCCGTGGCTTCCGTCCGCAGGGATACATGCCTACAATAAATCCCGTCTTCTGTAATTTATCCTCTATCTCCGTCACATGATCCTTTCCCCTATCCTGAGGGGACTGTTTTAAAATTTCGTGTGTAATATAGATCCAAATAAAATAGTCGTAGATGGGTGTTAAATTTTCTAAATTTCTATTATAATAACATTCATTCACGCGGACGAAGTTGCGGGCAACAGCTAGTTTATTAATATTACTTGCTGATTAGGCATAATAATTTGAATTAAAAAAAATATTTTATGTATAAGTATAGCATTATATTCTTTATTATTAGCCAGGTGACGATGTAGGTCACAATTAGGTTTTTAAGTTGGTAGTTGGTACCAGCTCCAAAATTATCTGAAATTTTTGATACACAACTTACGCTCAAGTTAGCTGGTATCGATTTCAAAAGTACCAAAGTAAGAAGATTGAGTACATAAGAAGATAGCTGTTATGGCTTAGGCCAATCCTAAAAATCACTTTTATAGATTAGGGAATAAGAATTATTAATTAACATTTTTAGCATTATTCATAGGAAAATTAATATTGTTTTACTGTCGAAGTCGGTTTCAATTTTTTCTTTGAAAATAATTATTCATTTTGTTTTGTTACACACAGTAAGTATAAGATTTTCTTACCAAACAATAATTGGCCGCTCAAATAAGACGAAGCCTTAAGCTGTCACCGACAAAGCCGCGGATCGATAAGATTAATTTAACGAAATGATTACAGAGCGGATTAGTTGTGGTAATGAATAAAGCCTTTGATACACCGCTGAGTGGCTTAGATGATAAGGGGCGGGCCATAAATTACCTACTTTTATAAGCCCCCACACACGGCCCGGTTGAACTGACCGTAGGCCTGACTGGACTTGTGCGCAAGGCATAAAACAACAAACGCGAAAAATATACCTGATCACTATAATGAGTGACACAAACGCGAAAAATGTGGTAAATTTTTCATCACTTTCTGCCACGTACAGTAAACCTACGAAAAGAACTGTCGCCAACTGTATTTCCGGACCAATACGACCTGCAAACGTTTACGAAGAGAGCGTATTTTTTCTTATAAGGCCGGCAACGCACGAGCAACTCTTCTGATGTTCTGATAAAAAAAACAGCCTCCACGTTTAAAGAGGCCTTAACAAAATATATCTGATAGCTGCTACTGTTATTATATAAAACTAGCTGTCCTGGCAAACGTTGTTTTGCCATATAAATAATTTTTTGTATGAAAAATAGATGTTGGTCGATTCTCAGACCTACTCAATATGCTCACAAAATTTCATGAGAATCGGTCAAGCCGTTTCCGAGGAGTATGGCAACGAAAACTGTGACACGAGAATTTTATATATTAGATATAGCAAAATGTTATGTGACTTTATATTTCATTCAGACTTGTATCATAAGCATAACGGAACATAGCACTTAGAGTTTGGGCACTATAAAATCACTTTTGCTAGCCTAGTCCCAATGAAACTGTCCACCGTCACAGAAATCGTTGTCAGACGTAAAATGGCTGGATAGTCCATAGTTCCATAAAATTTATATTCACGAGACGCTCCCTGAGTTATGGCCCAATCGTAGCGAAATGGAGTTGGACATATTTCTTTATCGCTTGTTAATTACCGAGTCTAGAATGGCGTCATTAAGTGTTAGATTATACTAATAATGAATGCAAAAGTCTACTTGATCCCTTATGTCTATCTTATCTGTTACCTCTTCACGCTCAAAAGGCCGAACGTATTTTGAAAAAAATGGTATGCAGATTTTTTGACAGACAGAAAGGAACATAAGATACATCCTATCACAGGAAAATGTACGGTTTCCACGCGATGTACGATTTTTTTCGCTACAAAGTTGTAAACGTCATCTAGGGTATTTTGAGAGCTTTTTTACAGACCTCGATTATTTATATTATTTTAGTTTTAGAGTAATAAATAAAACTAATAATATAAGAGTAAGTATTTATTTCTTATATACTTTGACTTGAATGTACGCTCGCACATAGCTGAAGATTTTTTCTAGTGTTCTTATTCCTAAATCTTTTATGTAACCAAGTAGATCACAAATAAAATAAGTGTTGTTTTTTACACTCTATACAGAAATGAAATACACCCCATAAAACTCCTAAATTGAGGACACGTTCTGATCCATCAATTAACAGTAATTGACTGATTGACTTTTCAATTTGGGAGCGGTGGATGATAAGGGTTATGGTCTGATTCATGTAGTTTTCTGTCCCTAGATCTTGTATGTGTCCTATAAAGCTGACGTGCCCAAAGCTAGGTCATGTGGAAAAATTAAGAGCTCGTGCCGCGCAGCTAAACTGCCAAGCGCGAACTGGGTTTTTCGCAAGGGTTCCGTGAAGCTTAGTTTTTTTGGGTGTAGCAATCCTTTCAGACATTTTACAGAGCTTAAAATGTTGTAAAACTATTATGTTTGTAAATAAATTTGTTTATCACGTTTTACGGGTGCCATACATTTTCTTATGTTTTCTCGGGATTCAAAATATTCAAATTTAAATATTATTATTATATTACAATATTCTTCAAATTCAAATTTCATCAAAGTTGGTTAATTTCATCACAAGTAATCTAAGCGAAAACGGGACACATAAAACATATTATTACTGTGAGCCGCCAAGTTTAATATTATAGCTTTAATATTTTGTAGTTATTTAACGTATGAAAATGTAAGCATGGAAATACATGCCAACTCGCAAGTGCGTAAGGTTTATCTTCGATAGCAAACAAAACGGTGTGGACGCAGCCTTACCGATTTTTACCGAGTCAGCTAAACATAGGGAACCCCAAAAAGGGGAATAGGTAACATAAAGTTACATAAGTTAAAGCCAGCAACGTATTTTGTTTTTCAGAATTCTTTTCTTTGTTTTACATTCTTTGTAGTCAGCGTTCCGTGCTCTTTGTGCTTTTATTTACTTTTATAGTCTTATTTGTTTCTTTTAAAAGAATGCCACGTGTGATTGTCTCAAAGATTATTTCGTAATGCTAGATATCTGCATTTGGTGATGCTCATGCTTACCGATAATTTGGTAATTTTTTATTTTGAACTTCAAGTGGATTCAATAATCAAATAACTATAAAAATGTAGAGCTTCTTTTATAGGCACAGTGTTAACCTAGTTATTTTTAAGTAAAATGATGTTTTTTTCCAGGTTTTTTTCCGGAAAACTTTTTGCAACGTTAGCACATCGGTGTTACGGACTTTTTTTTTAAACGGGCTTTGGCCCACCACATATTCCCACCACTGTATCTCCTGTGTCGCCAGGATCGACAGCGGTATCCAACCACGAAAACCCTTTGATATGATCTCAGGGAGCCCGAGGGACATGCTAAACTGTCTTGGGACCCGCAACGAAATTAATCAGAAGAAAACAGGAGTAGGAATACGTGTTACGGACTTGTTATTTATTTTTTCTTTCGTACCGAGCGTCCGTGGCCTATTGGGTAGACCTTTGGTTCGCACTCGCAGAGGGTGCAGGTTTTATCCCGAGTACCAGTGAGACATTTTCTCTTCTCAAGTACGTGTTTTTGGAAAACATCGTGATTTGTGAGGAAACCCGCACATGGCTGGTCACATACGTATTGACCTGTTCTTTCCTCTGGACTAGGCCGACTATGTTGCGAGAATGCCGTATGTGCTCGGGTAACCATACGAACATTTAAATCTTGTCCCAGGCACTACAGTATTAGAAGAGTGGTTACATTCGCTCTGAAAATACTGTATAAAACATCTACAATGGGTGCAAAGGCCTACTTTTTTTGTACTTTTTCCTGAAGTTCGATATCCAGCTGTAATCTTACGAAGCACGCTATAAGATTAATAGCAATAAGTATAATTTATCTTGACGACATATTTCTGCTGAGAGCAAACGCCTGTTTCTTAAAATATAAATCATCGACATTCATTCTTATTCTTGGAATATTCTGCTGATAAATTAAGATGTGAGTGGATGAACTAAGTAAAATCAAATAATTTTCCCGGTCCTAAAGCCTCCATTTACGTAAAAAATTAACGTTTTCAAATAATAAAAATAATATCTATGGACGCTTCACACCACGTCAGTCTGGCCCCGTGGTAAGTACCTGAAGAACTTGTGTTATGGATACCAGACAACGGAAATAATATATTTAATACTTTTATACTATACATAATATTATATTTAAGATTTTTATTATAATTATGATAAAAATAATAATATGTAATACTGTACATCCATGACCCAGGAACTTTGAAAACTTTTTCGAACTTTCGGGTTTCGAACCCGCGACCCGCGGCTTGAGCTACTAATAGCCCACCAACTGAGCCACAGAGGTCGTCAAAAAATTGTTACCCACCTTCATCCACTTTTTTCTATCCTGAAGACAGGTCATTGTAGCCTTGACCTCACTGCCCTTGAGGATCTGTTGTGACTCCTTCGCATTAGAGTACCGTCCCCAACCCAGTACTGCTCATAAATTGAACGATGTGGTTGCAGTTGGTGCCATGAATTTCCTTTGTGGATTCGTAGCGGCCAAGTGCCTGTTTCTGCTCTGTAGTAGAGCAGGACAGTCAAGAAGAAGGTGTATAGGTGTCTCGCCTCCTCCTCGCAGAATCTGCAAGTCGTTAAGCTACTAAAACCTATTCTGTCTTAATGTCTATAGGTAATAATAATATGTCTTAATTTTAATATTTTTAAGAAAGAATTCTTAGGTATAAATTGTAAAGGTAAAAATTAAGATCAGCAAAAATTTAGCGCGATTGCCCAATCGCGCTAAATTTTTCAACTGAACCGCAAATGAAACTCGGACGTTGATAGACTTTTGGAACGATTCGGTATCGCGCTAACGTTTTGACAGCTAGTTGAGACGTTACTGAACCTCAGCCCGAGCGCAAACGCTGTCAAAACAAAAAGTTGATACAATGCTACTTCTACTCGCACGTTTCTGAAACGTTTCTTATTTTGGTGTATTAAATTGACGAAAATCGATGGTAATATATGACATAAGCTATAATGAAATTAAAATATAACCTTATGTTTTACTTCAAAGCTATAAAATAACACTATGGACTATTTTAGTTTGTTAAAAAGTGAATTGAATTTTGCTAATTACTTCTTTACGTAAATGTTTTCTACTTTTGTCACAAGTCACTATTCAGTACTTATATGGCGTTTGTAAAATACATATTGTAGTAAAACAATATTATGAATTCAACTACGTAAATTAAAAACTACAAGTAATAATCATTCACATTCATAAGTTCTACCAACACAACTTCACCCGTGTCATATTCATCCATAAGTAAATAAACAATTTGTCATTTGACCAATTAACACATCGGAAAAAATTTGTTCATATTTAAGCCAATCAAAACTAAATCAGAAGGGCGCTGATTGGTCCTCTGCAATGTCTGTCTAAAGGTCAAACGTTGCGCTTCGTTCGAGTTCCATCTAAGGTTGAGTTACGGTTGAAACGATAGCACGATACTGAAAGGATCATGGGCATTTTGGTATATTGCTCAACAGAGATAAAATATATACCAGTCGATAGCTCTTAGTGAGTAGGTAAAAAAGTTATATGGCGCCCAGCCCCTAGCAACTGTACTTTTTGAAATAATGTACAGTCAACGTTTAAGGCCAGCGTTACCGACGTATAGTTTTTGTCGTAGATGTGGTAAGACTTATTTGCGCTTAGAAAGGTTACGGATGTCTTGTCTTAGACAGTACACCTCCCTCAACTTAAAATCAGGGACAGGAGCATTAAAAAAAAATAAAAAAAAAACGATGATAGATAGACAGACGGACAGACCGAAACTATAATATCCTTGTTGACTACGGAATCCTGAAAATAATCATGCTATAATGTAACGTGATGTTATCAGCATGAAATGTATGAGCGCTGATGTCACTTCTAACATGGCTTTACTCAAAAAGTACAACGAATCTTGACAAGCGCCCTATTGGTCATTAATGTACATGGGTATACCTTCCTAAAAATATACAATCCATTCCTGTTGAGCACTATACCAGAGCCCATACATTTTTGCCCCTCATCATTTGTTCAGACGCAGCGGGACCAAACCGTAACTGAACCACAACCAAAGCAGATGTGAACCTGAATTGAAACGTTTAAAAATAACGCGATTGCCCTGCGGACCATAATATTTAAAAATATTTTTAATGCCAGTGCACATGGGGAAACCAGGATTAGTATCTTGGAGTGTTCATCTACTTACGTCTTTAATTGTAAAATACAATATTATAATATTATCTAAACTCTAAAGCATACTGTATGAATACTTGTCAGACACGATATTAATTTTGAAGTATTAGAACACAACTCTCCGGGGACGATATTTTCAAAGATAAATTTACCTTTACCTGATATATTTCAGTTTGCAGTTGTATTATAGATTGTAATAATTATGTTTAACAATAATGTTTAATATTATTATTTTTAAATTTCTATTTAAAAATTAAACAATACATAGTTTAATGTCAAGGAATACCTGGTTCATATGAGCGAAAAAGCAAGTTTTCCTGATAATAAAAAAATATAGTTATATTTTTTTTAAATATAACTATATTTTTTATTACAACAGGAAAAATTGCTTTTTCGCTCATATGAACCAGGTATTCCTTGACATTAAACTATTGTTTAATTTTATGTAATAACTAGCTGTTGCCTGCGACTTCGGCTTATCGTATTTGCCTTTATATTTTACTTGTTTGTGTGTACGTCAATAATTTTGCCAAATGCAACAAATAGCCAATAGCCATAAGAAGTGCCACCATTAAGGATTGCACAAACCTACGCGACCAAAGCGACTGCGAAGCGGTAGCGTCTACCGCGCGGCGGACGCTGCCCATGTAATCTTATGGCGCTGTGCACACCTGCACGACCGCGACGCGAAATGTTCGCGTCGGCAAGCGGAACTTGCGCGTCAAGTTGTCAGACGCGTGTTTTTAAGTTTACATAACTAGACTTCTTTTTTAAAACCTTTTTTATATTATTTTCTACAACTCTTTAGTTTGATTTTTTGATTTGTATATGTTTTGATAGATTGTGTCATGATATTAACGTTTGACGGTTCGCATCGTAGTCGCGCAGGTGTGCACGGCTAGTTTCGCGTTGCAGACGCTCCCGTATCGCGTACCGCGTCCCCTGTCACTGACGCGTTATAGATTTGTTTTAAGCTTTATACTTTAGACGTCACCCCTAAGGTGAGGCGCACCTTAAAGATTACGACTACACATTGTAATATAATATATTTTTGACAACCCCTTCAATAAAGCCACACTCGAGCCAGCCCTCACAAGTATTTACGAGTACGTGAAATATCTTACGTTTGCAAATATTTACGTAATTTGATGACACGTTTTCCATTTCAGTACACAAGTGAGGGCACAATTTGTTTGAACTAGTCGTTATCCGTGAGTTTGTTTATGAAATACAAAAATAGAGGTAAAATTACAAGATTTCATTAAATAAATGATGGATCTTTCCCAATATTTTCAAACGTTTCTGAGTAAATCACTATAACATGACTGGTCAGAGTACTCTGTACTCGATTCTCATTATAATGATGTTAGTAATAAAATAAGGTACTTTTTTTTTTCCCTTTCAATAAATGAATTATGGACACTAAGTAAATTACGCGGCTAGGCAAGTAGGCATATTATGCGGCCGGCGCGGCGGCATGCGCTTTGTATTTAGCTTCGTGTGCACCTACAATAATACACCACACCGCTACCCTTCCCACGCGCGGTGTCCATGCGTTGGGTAAATAATTATTTAACTTTATGCTACATTTACTCAGTGATCAATTATTTTTTTTCATCTAATATAATAGCCAAATATCGTGTTCTCGAGTTTTGAACATAATAATATTGTCTCACCAGTCACGCAGTATAGTATCTTGGGGCAGAGAAATAATCAGCGACTAGTAATTTGGATTAATGGTGTACCCATTAAATCGACCACAGACATACTTAAAACACTTTACGCTTGCGTAGCCCTGTTACGACAAAACGCTGTATCCTGCAACACGCCAACTTTCAAAAAATGAGTTTAATTTTTTTTAACTTAAGCTCGTTACCAAATTTTATCCAGTGTAGATAGGTACATGGTTTTTATATGTTTTTATTACTTACAATATTTCCAAATTTTCATTAGAACATTATTTTATCGTATTTTTTTAATTATCTTAAAATACTATAAAAACATGTACCAGTATAAAATATTAAGCGCAAACTCAGCTTGCAGCGTTTTGCAAAAATAAAAATAAGCTCAAACTTGGGCGATTGTTATCCTACTACGGGTACAAAACGCTGCAATATTTAATTATTGTTACAAAACACTGTAAGCCGGGTAGCTTACAGCGTTTTGCAGAAATATTTCATCCACAATTTGGGTTACAGCATGATTTAATATAGAATATCTCAGTTAAAAACTTGTCCTCAATTTTATGGGTTATATTAATAGAAAGCTTACATCGAGTAGATAAATTTAGACTCTATTATTACAAAACGCTGTAACCCGGGCTGCATCGTTTTGTCGTAACAGTGTCGTGCGGTCTGTGTAACTATTAATTCCTCCAAATATGCAGTTTTGTATTTGTTGTTTTTTTGTGCTTATTGCCATGGCGCTATAATAATTATAAAATAAAGAAAACTATTGAAACAGCCACTAAATGCTGATTTAACCCTTAATTAGGCGCATCAAAAAAGTCACACAAGTAGTCACATGGGGTCACCACTGACCCCACATAAAAAAATGAAAACAAAGTTGAAGGAATGAATAAAATGAAGTATTAATTATGCAAATTGTTAGAATGCTTTATCATAATTAATCTTAATAAGCAAAAACCTTCATTTGCTTCTATACAACTAAAAAAATCAATCAACTACTGCCCTATCTCCAAATCTCATAAATATCACTATGGTTAAGATCGAGATTTAAAAAGTCTATTATTAACTTTGATGACCAGATTTTTTTGCAGCACCAAAGGAAGTAGGTCCTGAGCTAATACTGACAAATATATTTTCCTCATTTGTATGATTTGTTACGCACTTCTGGTCATCACCCCCTCATCATCATCATCATCACCATCCAGAGGTCAGGGATTATTTTAGGCATCTCTAGGCTCCTAAATCTTGTCTACCGATTCATGCCCGTCACAAATCGGTGCATAATTTGAAGTTCGGAGGCCATAGGCTCGCAAAATCTCTTTTGTCTTCAGAAACCTTCCAGCCGCCAGTGTATTTCACTTTCTTCATTTATATTGAACTTTTTACAGTGCAATTATATAAAATAAGGTTGTCAATAGAATGACATACTCATATATTTATAAATCATTCTAAATTATATCAAAAATAATTTAACAATTAAACATAATATTACAAAAATTGAAACTTGTCTTGTGACAAAAAAAGTCACGTAAGTGGTCGCATGGGGTCAGAGCTCAAGAGAGTAGCGACACATGCACCATCTTTAGCTGACCGGCTACCGTTTATAAGGATACTTCAATAGGAGTTAGGAAGCTAACAAAAGCGTCGTTGCATTCCTGGAACTCTAGCACATATTTTTTTCGTTTTGAAAGTGATCTGACCCCATGTGACCAATTAAGGGTTAAAACAAAATTAAGTTAAAGGCTGGGCTTGAATGTGATCTGAAATCTTTTTATGATAGTAAGATTGCATAGACAGACTTGGCTCTTTTGTACTTTTCATGTTTTTGGTGGTATCGTAATCTAATGCTTGACAAACAAAAAAAAAAGAATTACAATAATTTCTGCACTACGACATTACTGCCTAGTTTTATATAAATAATTACCTAACCAGAATATTAGACCGTATAACAAAACCTTCGAATAGACAGATAATAATATTATAGTGAATTATAACGGATATTGTTATTAATCCCTTGAAAGGGCTTTTGGGTCAAAATGGGGTATCTAAGGTTTAGAACATAATAACTTTGGTCGACATATAGATTCTGTAAATTATATGAAACTATGTGACGCCCGCAACTTTATTTCACCTAAATTAGTTTATCGCGCGAGAACCGTACATTCTTCCGGGATAAAAAGTATCCTATGTCCTTTCCCGGGACTCAAAATATCTCCATACCTTTCAGCAAAATCTGTTCAGTGGTTTAGGTGTGAAGTGGTGACAGGCAGACAGACATACAGACAGATACTCTTTCGCATTTATAATAAAGATTAGCATGGATGTATTTGAAATTACAGTTAGATACCTACTCCAAGCTGCTTCGCCTTAGACATAGTGTAGTAAAATGACTAACTTTTCTTGTTCACAGATTTCTAAAATCAAAATTTGCCTTTAACAACTTTTCAGATGATGTTGATCTTATCAAATTAACGCGCAAAAATTAAACAAAAGAGCTTAATTAACGTTAATTTGTAAGTACTTAATGTAAAGAGTTAAATTGAAGGCATTAATTATATAATAATATAACATTATTTTGACAAACCTGAAACCTTTTCGCTGTAGTATAAGAAACTTTTAATATTAAGGCTCATTCATACGACCATCGAATTTTCTGGCGTAAGGACAGGGCATTTTTGCCCATATAATATTGTCTCCGACAACAGTGCCCCAATGGTTTTTCCGATTGTTTTATAATTATGTACAGTATGCGGACTCAATATAACAAAAATAAATCAATAAGCATAGCATATAAAATCTAAATGAATTGTGGGCCAATAATAACAAAATGGTCGGCGAGACAGTAAAATCAGCCTAAAATTATTCGCAACAAAATTACACGTTCATTAAAGGTTTGATCGGAAAATTCACGAACCATAATTGAGTCCGTTTCGAGATTACCGATCTATATTATATTCAACAATGCATTTCCAATACCGTCGAGTGCTTTTGTCCGTATATCCACAAAAGTATTTTTCAATTCGCAAATAGCTGTATAAGGTTTTGTTCGCATTGCATGGAGTTTTTAATAAATATTGTGTAAATAAATTTTTATTTATCGACTTGTTCGACTCTTTTATTTTTATTGGCGATTCTGACTTTTAACTTGTTAATGGCAGCCATTTTACTCCATATTCATTTCTATTATTTTGGTGCAGTCTTGGTATAAATTGTATTATAATTGAATGCCAAGTTAATTAAAAAAGTATTCTTATTGGTCAGTACCTAAAAAACCGTTGTTTACTAAACATATTTGATAGAACTATTTTGTTGTTTAAATGGTCTTCGTTCGATAGAAATTGTATTTATGTTGATATTGCAGAATCGTGATATTGGTGATGTTTTCTTGCTACAAAAAGCTTTATATTTCGTTTCAATAAGTGAGCATTCTTTTGATTTATGTATTTCATTAAAGTACTAATACAATATTAATTGTATTGGAATTATCGCATCATTTATTCTTTCATTCTCATCATTACATTTGGTAAGTAAAGTGACTTACCAAACCTTAAGAAGTTTCATATTAGCTTTATCAATCTTCAAAACTAACCCAATCTCCACAGTAACCATCCTCCAAAATGAATCAATTATTATATTGAAACTCACAAAACTCTGTTTTGTTTCAGATTTATGAAGCCTTACGAGATGTAGACGGAAGGGAAGTGAATTGAAGATGTTGAGAGTTTGAAGCGAACGTTTCTGGATTCAGTTAGGATGGTTATTGTAACGGCGGCCGGGCACAGGAGCGGGGTGGATAAAGTTACGCGAATGAAACAGGAAAGATAAAGGTAAGGAAAGAAACGGAATGATATGGGTCATAGAATAGGGATGACAACATGGAAGTACTTACTAAGGGTCAAATGAGACCGCAACGTGACGCGTTGATGCATTTATAAAGTATGGATTTAACAGACTTCAATTATTGCGTGAGACGTCATGCAAGTCTGTCAATTCAATACAAATCTTGAAATGCACAATATCTACGCGAAGTCTGAATTAACCCTTATAATTTATAGAATTGGCATATGTAACTACATGACGTCTCACACATTGAAGTATGTCAATTCATTACATAATATCTACGCGTCACGTTCCAGACCGCAACAGCTGGCCTTTTTAAACAATAATTTCGCACAAAATAATAATTCCATCGACGTAAAATTAGACTCCAAGCTGTGCTCCAAGTCCATAATATCTAAAGATACAACAGCCCTTTAGCGCTTTCTCTATGGTATCCGTACTCTGAGGGCTGTGTAATAAAGTTTTATGGAAATGGGAATACATTTGACAGTATTGCCATAATAACGGAATGTAATAGAATATGCCAATTTGGCAATTTGAATATCGAACAACGATATAGTGTATTAAACGGAGTGTAACGCAGTCAAGCATCATTACATAACATTTAAGATAAATATTGTGTCAATATTTCATCCCATTTTTACCCAACTTAGCCAGAAGTAAGGTTATGTTTTGCTTGACTATTTGTATAGATGTCTCTGGCATGCTTTAGAATTTAGATGATAAAACTATTTTTTTCAAGTGGATACATTATGATTAATTTAGGCATAAGAGTGTTTAGGTAAGTCACATCTTAAATAGGTTGATGTCACATTCAAAGATGAGTAATATCCTTCGATCGTGGAAAAACGAGACGCAATAGCCTTTCAATTATTGTTATCGCGAGCACCGGCGCTAGCACGAGGCTTGATGGGTTAATAACATACTGTAATTAAATAAAGATCACAGAGACAAAAGTCCTATCAGATCTGTTAAATTTTTCATTTTATCACAATAAAGTTATTAATCGACTCTGAGTGCGGTAATTATACGTCTACGTAACTATGTAATGACTAAAAACAAATAAGAAACTTCGTATCAATAATAATTTTTCAGGGACATTAAAGTTTTTAGTCGATAGTTTAAAAAAAAATCTTACCGCAAAACAACTCACAAACACACATTTAGAATGGATTTATCTCGAAATAAAGTAAACTTTGCACACTTTGCACCACAATAGATTCGAATTCGTGCGGTCCTGAATTTGGAATTGAGAAGTTGAAATCGGGTAATGCTGTTCAATGTTCAATTTAACTTGAAAATCCATTCTGCTCCAACCTGTGCTACATTTTGCCCATAATTGGGAATATGCGGCTTGAAAATTTGACTAATTACAGTTTAAGTTGTCGTCTATTCGAAATTCAAAGTCCATTGGATTAAAATAGGCGACATGATTGTTGTTAAGTAAATTGAGATACAAACTTTTGTATTCTTCTCTTTAGTAATATTATGTTTCTTAATTATTATAATTAAGCTGTCATTCCACCGCGGCGCACGCTGTGCACGGCCACGTGGCGTACGTTTTTATTACTTTGACTACGTCAATTCGTGCGTAGCGTGTCCGTGGGTTGCAGTGGACATAGTCACATTATATTATTATATTTTCTTGCAAAGCGAAGCTTGACACACGTGCGTAGTCTCTCCGTGCGCTGCGGTGGACTGACGGCTTTACTATAAAATAGTTATCTTTGCTTTTCCAGACATACATTTAAATTGATCGTTTTCTTCCACCAATAGAATAAGTTTATTTTTATTACTTTTCAATCAACAAACTTTTTACAATTTTTGTTTTTCTTGTAAGGAGAAATCAGATTGATAGGGAGCCATGAACAAAGATTTTGGTTACTAACAAGCTCATTTTTGTGAGTAGCTTCATTTTGATAAGACAAACAACTTTTTATCTGCGAAAAATCTTGAAAGTGGTACCTAACAGAGACAGAAAGGATTTCATACTTTGAATTGATTGTTCTATTTGTAGGACTATGTTACCTACTCTTAAATTATATATTATGTATAACTATTAAGTTTTAACCTACCAATATACAAAAAAACTGCTGGTTAGGGTTCCGTTTTAGGATACCGTAGTTAACCAAGTTTTGTTGATTACAGAACCCTAAAACGGAATGCGTACATTGAAAAAAAATCCTAGTTTTTAACTTGCCACCATTTTCCAGACCACCCCCTATGGATCAAGTAAATTTGACAAGGAACGAGACGGGCAACGCGACGGGCGGTGACGAAGAATGGCCCCAGCTGGTGATGTTCAAGTTGAGGACGGCGGTGCTGCTGCTCATCGTCATCATGGCGGTGCTCGGCAACCTCCTGGTGATCGTCAGTGTGATGAGGCACAGGTATGTGATGTTCAGTGTGATAAGACACAGGTAGGTGATGTTCAGTGTGATGAGGCACAGGTAATTGATTTTTAAGCTGAGAACGGCGGTCTGCTGCTCATCGTCATCATGGCGGTGCTAGGCAACCTCCTGGTGATCGTCAGTGTGATGAGGCACAGGTATGTGATGTTCAGTGTGATAAGACACAGGTAGGTGATGTTCAGTGTGATGAAACACAGGTGAACCATTTTAGTGGTTGCGCCAGTCTTCATTTTTCTGCAAAAATTTACGTAAGTTGTAGTTTACCTGATTAACGGAACGTCAATTTTCATTTGCTGCAAATAAATGTCAACACTCAACACTATTAAGAATGCGGTAAAACTCAATAATTAATAGCCGTGGTATTCTTCTTCTGAGATGCGGTGCTAAATGTTATAGTGAAAAGTCAAAAATGCTATCTGTAATATTGTAATTACAATTCAAATGTGTGCTAAATTTATAATTTTGTCATATCATCGCGGCTCTCGTAAAAAAAAACTTATTTCCCCAAATATATTTTACTAACAAAAACAACAGGTTCAACCAACATTGCAATTGTATTGCGACATAAAGAACAATAAATTAATCAGAATGTATTTTCCAGGAAACTGCGGGTCATTACCAACTACTTCGTGGTGTCGCTCGCGTTCGCAGACATCCTTGTCGCGATGGTGGTCATGCCTTTCAACTTCAGCGTGCAGGTCAGTAAGATTTCCTTATTTATTTGTTATTTTATGTTATCTTAGACAATGGTCACTGTATAACATATTATTATATTTCAGCGCAAGCTTTGTGTAACTTATATTTTATCATTAATAGTATAGTATTTAATGAGTTATTATGTATGAAATTATTATTGCTGCGATCAAATGCATTTTCATTACCGATACTTAAGTTCCATATTATTATAATTTTATCACCGCACAGTACACTAAATACATAATTTTAAAAATTATGTGACTAATAAATTAATAATACATAGTAATGTATTATTGGTCACATTATTTTTTAAAATTTCTATTAACGCTTATTTGTATCATTATTTTTAACGCTTTTTTCTGTATCGAGTTCTGTAATAATAAAAATATTAATTGTTTCATCATCCTAAACACTTCTATCAACATTTTCTTCTGCACCCAGTTCTACAACGAGTGGATCTTCGGCCCCGTGATCTGCGACCTGTGGAACTCCTCCGACGTCTACTTCACGTCCACCTCCATACTCCACCTCTGCTGCATCTCCGTGGACCGCTACTACGCCATCGTCAAACCCCTCAAGTACCCTATTAAGATGACGAAAAAGGTGAGCATTTACATCCATAGCTTTAGTTACAATCAGTGATTTGGTCTCCTCAAATCCATAACTTTTAATAATGGAAATTAATAATATTTTCTATTAATTTCATTGAGCTAATTTTCATGTCATAGCGTGCTACGTGCTATTGCTTTGCTATTTGCTAAAATCGTGGCATCGTGAACTCTCGTTAAGCTACTAATTATTATTATTGGTTAATTATATTTTCACTAACACTAATAGCTTTTGTTTCACTGATTGTAACCAAAGCTACGACGATTTGATCTTCTCAAATATTCACGATTTATTTTATTTTTCTGGCTACTTTAATATTATTTTTCACAAGATTCTACTTTTATTTCTTGGAAGAGTCAGTTCCAAGAAATTATTAGGAGTTTTGCGAAGGAGATGGAGAGAATGGGCATTGTCCAAAAAAAATCACATGTACTTTTTATATTTTTTTTCGTTAAAATAGGGTATTTTAAGAATATAAATTAAATAATTTTGAAATTCATTGGCTAGTTTTTTCTCAATAAATTTTTAAAGTTTCGCTCTGACGTCATCATCGGCGGCCAATTGACCTCTGAAGTATGTTTTTTTTCCTTCCAATCTTATTTATAATGGCTGGTTCGTCAAATGCAAGTTATCATTATGTAAAAGCTGATACGAGAAGCTTACCAAAAGTTCGAAACGTAATGTTGGGCGAATTTATTACTAATTTAAAGCCATTGAAGGTCAAACTAAGGTTAAACATATTTGTTCAAAAATAGAAGTAACTAATGAGTATTTTTTTTGTTTATATACAGAAAAACGATCACTGACCTTATTCCTCGAAATGTTTTTGTAATGAGCAAAATTTAAAAAAAATGGACAATCCCCATTGTTAAAGCTCGCCTGCGCATTTTTGCATTTCACTTATCAGATAGACATTTCCGGAAAAACGTGTCATACGTGTGTAACGAAAATTTCATTAAATTACACGACTCACGACTACTCGTACTCCCAGCACTCGTGTCTTTTAATATCACTATATTGTGAAAGATTGGGTAACATATTATATTACATTTGTGTCTTCTATCAATTTATGTAGGACGAGGCCTAGCCTCGTGGTAAATATGCCCATATTTTCTATTATATACAACCGTATGTAATATTGGGAGAAACGATGAACCAATTTCGTTAGTTTTACTCTGGAAATATTCGTGGAAGTTCAGGGGAGGTTACAATGGAAGAAGAAAGTGAAACGATGTACCGGCCATCTATTATATTAGATAAAAAGGCAGCAGTAAACATTGTTGATTCATAATGATGAACGAAAACAATAACTCAACTCAGTTCAACAATGAAACGATCCAGTTGCTTCGTTAATTTGAACTTTTCAATCGTTTAATGGCATTAACAACGCCGCAGAACTCAGAAGTGATTTTATTTAACGAAATTACGCGAACAACGAAACGCTTTCAGCAACAAATTCTTTCCAAAGTTGGCGCAATCATAATGTTTTGAGAGGCTTATTACTTTTCGAGTAATAGTTAATTAAATTGTACAACGTTTTGTTAAACTGCCAATTGTTTCATTTATCGCCATTCTAGGATCTCATTTGATAAGAATGAGCTGTTCTATTGTTACCGACGTTAATATTCTTGATGTTTGAAAATTCGTTTGATAAGTTGGGTAATCTCATGCTTTAAAGTTTAAATGATCTGATTTTGTATATACAATCAGTTTCTTGATAGCATTATAACATGTGCAAGTTCTACATGAAATTTTTGGGCATCGTAATGGAGTTTTAAGAAAAAAAAAAGAGCAATTTTAAGATTGTAAGCTTTCCAGGGATAAAATTAGATAGGTCTGATCCCTGGGAAACCGCATTTTTTAATTTTGTATTGTTAGCATAGTACACAGTAATTTGTATTTGATTTTTTTTTTCAATTAAAATAAATATTTCGAGTATTTTATCGTGACTAATTTTTTAATACGATATATTTTCAACTCCGAAACCTGGTCTTCCAGTTACCGTTTTAAAAAGAGTATCCATAAAGTTAACTTTATTTCTGCACTTTTAACTTGCCTACGTACTAGAACTAACAAATTGGGAAACTTGTCTGATATAAACTGGTAGTTTTAAGGTTATTTACTAAGCACCTTTCTACCCCATTAATGCGGCAGTGGGTAGTTTGGCCGATCATTTGACTTCGACCCTTTGATAGGACCACAAGGGTCGAACCCAGCATTCATTAGGGCGATGTATTAGAGACATTTATTAAGGAATCGGCTTAAATCAATTTGGGAGGAACGTTATATTCGGTACCATGATTTATCTCGTCTTTATAAATTGATCTACCTCATAGGCTAAATTTTCTTAGACTATATTATAGGCTTTAAAACAGATGGATTATAACTACGAATAACAAAAACTAAGAATTAGTAACTGTGTCAAAATATTTGTCCACGAGTCTACAAAATGTGACCCGAATACATGCATACATTATGTATGTATTCGATACACAATTTTGTGTAATTTATACAGAAGTGACAATTAATGTCAACGGCTTTATTTCAAGTGTTAGTGTTTCGTTGCTATTGTCATATTTCAGTGTGCGAAAAGGAGCCGAATTCAAAACGGTTGAAGTGTGGGAGTTACGTTACCTTAGTTTTTATTTATTCGTAGCATTAATAAGCAACCTTTTACACGTTTTCGATTATTTTCCTGTAGTACCTTTATTGACAATGAACACAAAAGTTCAATGCCTTAAAATTCAACCCGTGGTCCCGCTTGTGATTACCGCCTTTCAACCGAAACCTTAGAAATGGCCAACCACAAAAATTACCTGCAATTCTCAGGCAAAGGATACCTTTCAAATAAATCTTATCATTCTCAATGAAAAGTTAAAACGTTTAAATCTTTTCTTTTATTTTACGCAATTAAGTAAATACAAATATTAGTAGGTAACTAGATTTATATTTACCTCTATAATAATATTATTATTATTACTTACCTAATTTTGTGTTTGTATAAAGACACAGTTTTTGTTTGTTGCAAATATAAATAATATAATTATGTACTTCTACCTTATTCTATAACCTTTATTATATTACATTAAAAATACATATAAAGATAGATACAACAATTAGAAACGAATTTGAATGTAGCACATATTTTTATACACATTCTAAAAGTTAATTGGTCAAAATATTATTGTTTATTTTACCCGAAGTGAAGTGTTCAAAACAAAGTAAAGAATTTTGTGTATAATTTTAATGTGTTCCGTAAAAGTATTCCTTTCTTCATAGTAAATTGTTGTTCAGTTACTTAAAATTTATTAATTTCAGATGGCGTTCGTGATGTTGGCAGCGACGTGGCTGAGTCCCATCACTATATCCTACGCACCGATCTTCATGGGCTGGTACACGACCAGCGAGTACATCAGAACCCGAGAGCTCAACCAGTGCGAGTTCAAGGTCAACAAGCCCTACGCGGTGATATCCAGCTCAATATCCTTCTGGATACCTTGTACCATCATGATATTCACTTATCTGGCGATATTCAAAGAAGCTAACCGACAAGAAAAGGCACTCCACGCCCGGGCCGGTAACGCCATGCTTATGCATCGACATTCCAGGGAAGTGAGTGATAAAAACGGGGCTTTACATATAAATGCCACGACACCGACGAAAGATAAAAACATACTTAAAATGAAAAGGGAACACAAAGCGGCGAGGACTTTGGGTATTATAATGGGCGCGTTCATTTTGTGCTGGCTGCCCTTCTTTCTGTTCTACTTGTCGACGTCCCTGTGTGACACGTGCGAGTACCCCGAAGTGGTGACCGTGATCATGTTCTGGACTGGTTATTTCAATTCGGCGCTGAATCCCATCATCTACGCGTACTTCAATAGGGACTTTCGTAACGCCTTCAAGAACACCTTGGCTTGCGCGTTCTGCAGTATTTGCCGACGGGACGCCACTGATTTAGATGCTCTGGAGCGACTCGACAGACGCGGCTCCGCTCAACTGAGAGTCCCCATCCCTTCTAGAAGAACCTCGGATCTAGCGTCCCTCTGAAAATCGCCTTACAGTGATGAAACATCCACTGTATAATGTGCAATAACTTTTGAAGTGATTCGTAGATGTAAGTTTATTTTAGTTGCTAGCTTCGTCGTAATTTCGTTTGTCATCAGTGATACTACTCGTAACATTGCTAAAAGTAGCATTTTGTAAATATATTTAGGAACGCAGGCCTAATGAGGTGTAACGTTTGCTGAGGCCAAAGAAGTATTGTAAATTAACTCTAAATGTAAATCTAGCAAAACTAAATGTGATAGATGTTTGATAGACATTTTGTAAAACTATTAGCAATAAGTAGTGGTATAGGACGATGTGATTATCATAACCATTTCAATGCACATTTAATGTAGAATATTGACAATATTGTTTTTACAAAATAATTTATTAATGAAAATGCATTATTAGATATTGTATCTGAATGTAATGATTTTTGGTGTTATAATTGTACAGAATTTAGTATAGATGTAAGTAAACCATGAAATCTAGTCCTTTTAGTACATTCGATAGTGTAATTTATTTGCTTAGCTACGAAATTCTGTTAGTCATAGGTAGCTAAATACTAGATGTAAATATTTAAGGAACAAACGAAGATGAATATAAATTTTAGTTGGATTGTATATATTTAAGATTTAGGTAAAGTAATGAATAATGAATATTCATTTTAACATAACTAATATGGGGACAAATAACGCTTCAATAGAAACGAGTAATAAATGTACTAACTTTAACAGAATCATTAGAGATTGGTGTGTTAATGTCGTGTAGTCCTTGTAACGAGAAACCTTGACTAATGTGTTAAGTTAAAAATATTGAGCATTCAGCAGCCATGAAATCACAAATCCAAGGTGATTCGTGGTGTGGAAATACCACGTTCCGCTCCGCCTGTATTTCTAAAGATTATAAAATCTATGTTAGCGTCTTTGTCTCTGTAATTTGTTGATTCAAGTGTTAAAATTTTGTTTACACAAATTGTTAAGCCATTCCCTAAATACCAGGTTTCAGACAAATATTGCATAATTATTTACTTTATATTTACTTTACCGGTTCTAAACAAAACACTTTAATGTAAAGATTTTCAAAAATAATTATATAATTAAATAATGATATTGTATTAACCTAAAGTTTTTGTTTCATCGTCATTTTTTTTTCACATTTTTCTTGTATTCTCTGCTCATTATTTTTAACTTGATGTCTTAATGTATATTCAGTATCTCTTATTGAATCTTTGTCAGTGTCCGTATTATCTTCGCTTACATGACTCGTCATTAGCCGCATATTTTGTATTCAAAGTTAATTATGTTTCTTTGTTAAAATACCATGGAATTCCTGAAAATGTTGTTACGTCAGATAAAAATATTTATGTTTATATTTTTGGATTATTCTTTGGATTTTTTTCTTACAAAAGAAAATAGGATTTTTTTGGTAGCCAAAGTGAACAATTATTTCCTTGGGTAGCGCAGGAATTCATAAAAAGTTTGAATAAAAAACATGCCGCTAAACCTTTAGAATCGATCTTCAAAAGTCAATGTGTCTTCCTTATTGTTAAGTAATTAAGGCTCAAAATACCAAATTAATAGAAAATTGATTCATAGCACAATAATTGTTAAGCTTCTCTTACATAGAATAGCTACCAAGGACGAAGTCACTTCCTTAACTAAAATCAAAATAATTAGGAGCCACAGAATTTCAATTTTGACATTTTATATGAAGTTTTGTGGCTCGAGTCTTTTTGAACGTGATTGGAAAATAATGCTGCAATACTTTTCAAGATGACAAAAACGTTGGAAGCATTTTTTTAAAAGTTCATTTTAAAATGAAAGAGACGTAACGATTCGCAACTTGGATTGATGTAAAAGAGCAGACTGATATTATTTGCCTAGAGCTAGAGGCTAGACGCTAGAGGCCTCACCAGCAGTGCTAGCATAACAATTAAAAAATAGTAGACATGGGAAACAATCGACATACTGACAGATTTAATCGAAAAAAAGACAGACAAGAAAAAGTGACAGACAATGGAAATCCGCCATTTTGTCAATACAATCTGTCAGTATGTCGATTCTTTCCCATGTCTATTGTAGTTATGCTAGCCGTGCTGCTCCGCAGACAAAAGGTTTTCTTCGACGTTTGAAATCGTTTCTGTCAAATATTCTGACGTGTGAAACATGTCGGATTTTGGTCGGATTATATTTTGTGCTAGAAGCACCCACTGCTCTGCACTGCGTAATATTTGCTAAATCTATTTTCATCGCGTCGTCTCGTCTCGTCTCGTTTCATTATACTTAGTAAACTACCAAATACAAAATTCCATTTAAATAAAATGAAGCTTCAATTTTATCTTCATAAACGATAATTAGGTAATTATTACAAACACAAATTGGTCTCTAAATATAGACAGTTTAATTAACTAAATGCGATTAATTGTAAAATAATTGTTAAATAACTATGCGAAGCAACATTATTTTCGAATTATCGTTGATTTCGAATTGTAATTTCAATAATTGTATTTTGTGTGAATGTATGAAGCGGAAAAGCAATGTTATGACTATAATAGATTTCAGTCAGATTGCGTCTCGTTTATGTAAAGGTGGTTTTTCGATCCGTGGCTCGTGATCGCGACTTGCGTAGTAACTGTTCTCTGTCGCAAGCGACAAAAATTCAAATAAATAGCAACTTTATAAACTATGTCTATCATAGGTTTAATTTTCCACCGACATTAGTCTAGCAAAGCCATTTCTTTGTAGTGGCGTTAATCAAAATGTACTTCCTTGTTCATAAAGTGGCATTTTATCTCAATTTTTGTCGGTCGCGATCGCGTGCCGCGAGGATCGGAAAGCCTCCATATGAGCTGACCCGTAAATTGAGAAATCAGCCGTAAAATTCATAATAAAAATAGATAATGCGTATACATGAGAAAGGAATGAGGTGACTTTTATCACGAAGATGTTAAGATTGGTGCAAACGAGCGACTAAGCACCGCGACTTTTCGGTCTCTGTTCAGAAAGAATATAAATAAAAAAAATAGTTTTCATGTTCAATCAATCAATAAGTCAGAGATTAAATTGGACTTAAGAGATGCATAGTTTCTAGCGGCGATTCGTCAATAATGAGTTTCATAACCCACATATTATTATTATACGTTAGGGCGATCAAATCCAATCGAACTGATGCCAAGCCAACCTGACCGGTCTCGTTGTGTGCACGTTTGTAAGCTGTGTAGACGACACCGATCAGATCCGACCAAGTTCGATCGGCTTCACCTTTTATGGAGGTTTACAGCAGCTCGCGTTGCTACACCGCAACATCATTGTATATAAACGACAGCGCGACTGCATCGCTATTTAAATAAATCGTTACAAACATTAATTGCTCTCTCTCGGTGTAGCGGCCAAGCCGATCGTTCGCGCATATAAATCCAGCCTTAAGCGCTGCTTATTGTCGCTTGTCTGCGCAGTCCACTACAAGTCGCTTCGCGTCTGTCGCTAGTACGTTGTGACAAGTAAATGGTTGTGAATTTAAACCTTATTATTTCCTGTTCACCAAAGCATAATTTTATTCCTTATTTCTTTTAGTTGAGTCCGTCCAATTTGGTTAGTATTATTTTGTTAGTTTAAGATTGGAATATACTCGTAAAGTGTCTTAAGCATAAGTTACACTCAATCAGCCTTATTAATAAAAACAGACTAGAGCAAGAATAACTTTACTCCTAGGCTTAAGGTAAGAGTAATAAAATTCAGTATTAATAAACATGGAATAAGGAAGGAGTAAACTAATCCGAATCTACTCTCGGAATAAAAGTTAGTCCTTCACACTACCTAGTTTAAGGAGAGATTAAGTATAGAACAAAGGTGTATTTTGACATTTGAATGAAAAAAAACACTGGAACAAAAAATCGACCCAACATTTTATAGGTACCAGATGTCTAACGCGAACGTTATCGTAAAAACTTACTTTTTCATCTTCATCCCAATTACTGGAACTAATACATTTTGTTTATTCGCTCATTGTATTTGATAATTTGTAATAATAAATATTATTATATTTAAAATATGATAATATTTATTGTTGTAAATTATCAAATAAATATAATAATATTTAATTATAAATTATCAAATAAATATATAATAATATTTATTATTATAAATTATCAAATACAATGAGCGAACAAAAAAAAGTTTATCCCAATTACTGTAACGAATACGCTGTTTGTTTACTCATTGTATTCGATAATTTATATATTTTATTTCTTTTCAACACATATTCGAAGTACAAAACTTCAAAGAGGTAACGTTGCAAACTTGCACAAAATAACAGTACTTACTAACAAAACCAAAGAACAAAACAAACTAAACACCTTAGCACCCCATGTCATAAATGTCATTTCTGACGTTAGTTCATTCCCTCAGTGACATTTTTTACTTTTAAATTGGAAGGGTTGCCATAATGCACTCTTTAATCCCGATGTAAGGAATGTATTGTTACTCCAAACTTACTCCACGTTTATAAATAAGAATTTAATACCAGAGCTAAGTCGGCCTTACTCCTGGATTAACAACTCCGAGTGTAAGGACGGATTGTGCTGGGTGTAGGCCATTTTTATTAATAAGACCGAATGGGTTTAAAGCCGTCAGTCCACCGCAGCGCACGGAGAGACTACGCACGGACTATGCACGTGTGTCAAGCTTCGCTTTGCAAGAAAATATAATACGTGACTGTGTCCACTGCAACCCACGGACACGCTACGCACAAATTGACGTAGTCAAAGTAATAAAAACGTACGCCACGTGGCCGTGCACAGCGTGCGCTGCTGTGGAATGACGGCTTAAAAGTTCTGGTGACACGTGCAACGGGTGCTTAAGGCAAAATATTTCGTGTTGAATATACGTAGAATTAGACATATTTCAAAGTTTTAGCTGCTGTTTAGAGAAGGATTAAAATAAAAGACAACCGTAGACTTGTTTTAATCATAAAATTATGTCTTTTTTGAAACAAACTTAACTTTTTCTGATAAGAGTTCATCTATTCAACAGCGTCGCTGATACAACGACTAATCAACAACACATTTGATTGGTTGACACTGTTAAAATATTATGTTGACATTAGCCAATAAAAAACGCTAATAAGACGTACTTTAATCAAAACCTTCAAAAATAATACTTGTCAAATTATTGTGAATTATCTAATATGTAAGCCATGTAAGCCATGTAACAGGCAGGCCAGGCATACCTGCACAGGTGCACCTCTTCGGTAGACCGTAGCGTGTATGACAGCCATTAGACTAAATAGCAGCTAAAATGAGATTCACAGCAATATTATATAAATTAAGTGATTGTATAGCTTAGTACTTTCGCCATTTCATCCTATGTCTAGGCAACCTAGTCTGTACTAGGTTCGACGGTCCTGTGATCTAGTATAATTTGGACTGTGATAATTTCATTCTAATATCCATTTCAGAGTTAATTTCATATTAAATCTAAAGGCACTTCATGTTGGTAAGTCATAATTGCGAAGATGTTCATAACATGGCCAATTGACGACGATCATAGATGAATATTTAGTCACTCTACATGTTCGTCATCGCTTGTCCATCACGAGCCAACATGTAGAGGCCGCATAACATAAGTATTTAGTTGTAAATATTGTTTTAGGTAAATTAAAATCTATATTATTGTATTCGTCACCAAAACGCCTGTCTTAATTGATTTAATATTATATATATTTTAACCTTTATCGTAAGTATTCAAAATTATTATCAAGCCTACAAGAGTTAATATTACTGTAATACAGTTCTGCAAGGATCTTTCGGCCAAATTAAAAAGTACCACCCTACGAATAATAAAAACTAAGGAAGAGTAACTCCGTCAAACAACATGCTCCAAAATACTTGGCAAAAAAGTGTACCTTAGGTTCATTTTTCATACATTTGCAATGTTTAGGTGACCTTGAGCGGTATAAAGGCTGACGTTACATGACAGTTCGAATGGAACCAAATTTAAAACTGTATTAGTATGGGAGTTACGTTTCCTTATATTTTATTATTCGTAGGTATCACCACTACTTTGTACTTTGTACTGACACTTTTTTTACACCCGTCTATGTAAACCAACCAAGTGTCAACATATTGACGAAAAGTAACGAGTAGTAGTTGTGTCATTTGAGTGACAGTATCATTATCGCCTACGCCAGTGTCTGTCAAACAAGATACTTGTAGATTCCGAAACTTAAACATAGACCAGGTAGTACAATTTGTCAAGATGTTATTGGCTACGTAACGTCAGACTGTCCTTCCCAGTGTACTGCTTGCGATTTAGGAACACGCCTATGATTGAGCAGACATTGAAATGAAATGAAATGAAATACTTTATTAAGTCGAGTTACATAGACTCATATTTTGTTAGTATATAAAGGCTTATAAATTATGTTAGTAACATTATGTTGTATGTTTAAAAAAATAATTAAATTTGACCACATGTGCATCACCTCTGCTCCATACCGTTAGATATGGCACAGCAGTGACGCACATATGGACAATCGAGTCGACTAGCTATCATAGCCAGAATGCTGTTGGTACTCCCCCTCACTCTTCGCACTAAAGACGCGCATCGTTTGCGCATAGTGGCGTAGAAGCAATCTACGCGTGCCTCAGCAAACATCCCTGAAGCGCTGCAGTAGCGGGGAAGCCCCAACAGCATTCTGAATGCGTTGTTAAATTGAACACGGAGAGCGTTGTAGGCCCTGAGCGTGTATGTGGTCCACAGGCTGCACGTGTAGAAGGTCGTGCAAAATGCTCTGAAAAGAGTAATTTTGACCGACCTCGTACAGCGCGCAAACCTGCGGACCAACATATTAGCACGAACCGACAACGCCCTTCGTTCTCTTTCTATGTCGTCATCGTCCTTGAGGTCGGAAGTCAGCATGTGTCCTAGATATTTAAACTTGTGTACCCTCTGTAACACGCAGTTATTAATAGATACAGAGGGCACATTCGACCAGCGTCTACTTCCGTCCTCAAAGACCATGACAACACTTTTTTTAACATTGTAGACTAGTCCATGTGAAGCGGCATACGCTGCACACGTGGCTACCAGCCTCCTAAGCCCACACACAGATGCACTCAGCAGCACCATGTCATCCGCGTAACTAATATTATTAATACCTACTCCGTCTATATAGCAGCCGACTCTGGTGCTGCTGAGCTCACCAATAAGGCCATCTATATAAATATTAAACAGGGTTGGCGAGCTTAACCCCCCCTGTCTCATTCCACACTCCAACACATATGGCGCAGACAGCGCACCATCCCATCTAACGCAATTGACTTGGTTTCCATACCAGTACTTGAAGACTTTAATTAGATCTGGTGGTAAATTCCGATGTTCAAGCTTCTTCCATAGTACGTCGTAGGAAACCAAGTCAAAAGCCCTAGACAGGTCGAGGAAACAAGCAAAAACTGGTGTTTTACGCTTATTGTAGTATCTGACAGCATGCTTAAGACACAGTATTGCACTCTCTGTGGACAATTTAGGTCTAAAACCAAACTGATTGTCATGTAACTGAACATGCTTATTTAACTGTGTATTAAGCAAGCTGTCAAATACTTTTGACAAAATGGTAGCCAGTGATATAGGCCTATAATTACTAATGTCAGCTAGGTCACCCGTTTTATTTTTCACTATAGGTACTACCACTGTGCGCATCATATCACTTGGCATGTAACTATGTCCAATACAAAAATTAAACAGCATAAAAAGCAATCTAGGAAGATGTGGGCCAGCAAACTTTAGATGCTCAATACTGAGCCCGTCGTGGCCAGGCGATTTTCCTTTTGACATGGATTTAATAACATTAATTATTGACTTAGTATGAAAAAATATTTTCCTGTCCACGACGGGACCAGCATTCACCATTGAGAGTGAGGGCCCAAGAGGAGACTTTATTACAAAGTGATTCGCGAATAAATTTGCAATCTTATTAGACTCATTCACACCGTTAACAGCAATCGGTAGGCCTGGCCTAGCTTGGTGCCTATTTGTATGTTTCCAAAAAGAACGGAAATCATGTTTAGAGTGGTGCGAGGCCAGGATGTCCATTTTTATTTGTGTCTCATGGTTTTGACACCACTTCAGTCTAGACTTAAATATTTTTCTAGATAAACACATTTCGTCATAGGTTTTGCCACAAATAGGTTTACCAGATGCGACCCATATGTTAAACTTCTGCTTAGCATCACAGTGCGCCTGCGCCACATGTCTATTCCACCCCGCGATAATTCTCCTCTTGGGTCTCACACCCTTACTACTTATTATAGAGGCTTCCCTAAGGGCATCGACTATCTGTTTATACAAATTATCTATTATACTTCTATGACTTTGGTCACAACACATTTTGTCACTACAGTTTTGAAGTTCAGAAGGAAAATCAATATTTCTTAGCCTACTGTGACATTCATTTTGGTAGGAAGAAATTTGTTTTTGTGTGCGCTCCCCCCATATAACCTTATTATGACTGAAAATTTTATCTACCTTTGTTGACAATACATTATCTATATTAACCTCAATAACAAGTGGCATATGATCCGACCAATAAATATCACACAAAGTATATACATTCTGAATTGACTTTACAGCTGAGTTAGTTATTATGCAATGGTCGAGCCACCTTCTAGACCCGTGTGCCTCACTGACAAAAGTGTAGGTGTCCGAATTTATACCCAACTTTTCCATATCTATACATATCCACTGCTGCTCCGCACAAAAATTATCAAGTTCGTAATAGAAACGTTCGTATGGGTGTGCGTTAAAATCCCCCAAAATATATACACAGTCTAAACTACAACTGTCAATAATAGCACTTACCGAACTTAGCGTATCAGTAAATTCCACAAGATTGTTTACCTCATCTGTAGGCATATACACACTCATCACGAGTATAGATTTCTGTTTTAACACTACTTTAATAGCACATATTCGCGAGTTGTTGCATTCCACTACAGATACGTCACTAAAAACACTGCGCCTCCACAATAAGGCCACACCGCCAAACGGACGACCTCTTATCAGGCCAGCCTGTGTGTCCATAGCCGACACCCCCGTACAGCTGAAGTCATAACAGATCGTGTTTAGAAACGGGATATCTTCCTGTGTTAGCCATGTTTCCTGTAGGGCTATTATATCTGTGTTTTTACACAAATCTCGTATGTTGTCAACGGAGCGTTTAACATTTTTGCAGTTAAATGTAACAAATTTATAAGAATGCATAACTATGTGATTTGTATTTTGCCGGCATCTCTTTCAGAAGTTACATTTTGTTTCATCTTGAAGTTAATAAATCGGCGAAAAATAATTCCCTTAGGCCATAATTTATCGTCCAAAAACAGAGATAGCTTATGATGCGGCACAAAGAATTTATATGCGTTATAATCGCAATCTCGTTTCATTATAATTTTCTCGGGATTGATAATTTCTTGTGTTTTACATTGCACATAGGCAGCGATGTCAGATTCGGATGTATTTTTATGCACATTCGTGATAAAAAGGGGTACATATCGCTCCGCCGCTTTAAACTTCTCCTCGGCCTCCACTAATACACTCCCTTTCTTCCCAACAATATAATTCTTAGCCTTACGGGGCTTTTTTTGCACTATCTCCCAGCCGTCATACACAGTGTTTTTCGAATTCGACTTTATACGCGCGGCATACGACTGACATTCCTCTGTGCACTTGCCGATACACAGCTGATCGGTAACTTGTTCGTTATCGGTTGACTCAGCACAAAGCGGCCTCGATAACGGACTTTTAATAATTGTAGGTTTGCCCCTACCGTCATTTTCGACACTGTTTTCCAGGTTTTTGGTATTTATTTGCTCCGTATTATTTATTTCGTTGTTGAAATTAAAAGATTCATCCAAGTTTGACAAGGCTATCGGCCCACTATCTCTGTACGCACCCCTTTTCATGTTTATTTTTGCTGACGAAAAGGGAGGCGAACTACTTGTCGATTGCAATACTTCTTTTTTCACCTCTTCCAGTTGCTCAAATGTCACGTAGGACGATTTTATATTCTCAATTTCGCTCCGAACAATTGCTAGATCCTTAAGTAGCTTCGACGTATCTAAGTGATCAAATGATATTGGCGGGAGCTTATCTAGATCCCGCGCCACGAACACCGGGAGAACATCAGGATCAGTCACTTTTATGAAGGAAATCATGTCATACAGAATACGATTTTCCTTGCCTTTTCCTTTGCGACTAGTTTTATGGAAATCCTTTGGTACCGAGGCAAAAAGTAACTCCTTCGATTCTTTTATCTGCTCGCTCGAAAATGTTGAAGCACATATTTTCACTAACGTCTCTTCATCTGCAATCGATATTTTATTTTGCAAATACGAAAGCAACTCATCAATCACGATATTACAACTATTGCACTTTATTTTGACCGACATTTTAATTGCACACAACGAACACGCCCGCCACTGACGGAAGTGCGCACGCGACGAATCAGTAAAACTTGAATCAGTAAAACTTTATTTTTGTTGTATGTATTTTATAATATTACTGGCCTCTTTAAACATTTTTTTTATTATTTTGTCTACTTTATAGCCGAGTAATCCTTGTTCACTTACTATAAATCTGTAAAAAATATTTGTGTCTGTATAATAAAATGTAAAACAATTTTTGATTTTCCTTTTGGGTACTCTAACCTCGCTATAAAAATGCATTTGTCATAATAATATTATGACGCTTCCAATATGCTAGATCAGCCTTTCCCAAAGTGGGCGATATAACGCCCCCTTGTGGGCGCTGAAAATTTGAAGGGTGTGGGACCCAGAAAAAAAATGGGGGCGTTGTGTAGAGGCTTGGGGGTGATTTATTTCATCAGGATGCATTTTAAATTGATACAATGTGGCGCTAAAATATAATTTGTTCTTAAAGATAGACAAAACAAGTTTGGGAACCTCTGTGCTAAATAATAGCCAATCCACACGGCACGTTGCGTCGTCGCAACGCAAATGTTATGACGCATAGCCGGCCACACTGGCGCTGCGCCATCGCATCCTCAACACCCCCTCCCGCTTCGTCTCGGGGGCTGCTGTCCGTCATGTGTGCGTTGCGACGACGCAGCGCGCCGTGTGAAAACATTGGTTATTTGTAAGTAAAACAACGCAACGACGCAACACGCCGTGTGGACTGGCTCTAAGACAAGCCAATCATAAAGTGACTTTCCGATCCTCGCGGCAAGCGACCACAACCGACAAAAATATTATAAATTCGAAAGTTTGTCTGTCTGTCTGTTACCTCTACACTCTTAAGGTAGATTCAGACCGCAACACGACGCGTAGATCATAGATGCATTTCTAAATTTATATGGATGGATAGATTCGCAAGACGGCTCAAGCAATTTAGCCTAAGAAAATTAAGCCGAAAATGGACGATCAGCGGAAATAATTCGTGTAGTTTTGAAAATCGCTACAGTTATTCCTTGAGATATCCAGATAAACATATCGAAAATCCCCAAGGGTGGGGGGTGAGCTAAAGGTGTAGGGGGGGGTCAAAGGACCCTTTTTTTAGATTTTAGCTCATAAGTCTAAAACCTGCACAAATAGCGTAACGGTTACTTCTAGGAAAACATTCTACATAAAATTTTCTTTAAATTTGATCCTATAATTTTTTTTGTATGGTCGATACTTTAGAAGTTACAGAGTGTTCAACTTTATATAGGTATAAAAAATGAGACGGTTTTATAAATAAAATAAAATTGGTATGTTTTCAAAATGTATTCAAAACTAGAAAATAATAATTAGACAGTCTTAATTAAATCAATAATTTTCTTCTACTACATCATCATCATCTTCACCTTCTATATCTACCAAATCTACAGGTACGCCATTTGTACACGAACCCAAGCAGCCGTTGCATACTAGACTGCACGTGATACCAGCTTTTCGGCATCCACAATTACCAGTGCAATCACTTTTGCAGCGACAAAATATTGACTTCAGCACGGTGTCAGGAGCTGGAGGATCATGAGTGGTAACAGGCTCGAGGTTTCCATCAGCTCCTCGCTTCCATCCCCACATTTCAGGAGGCAGTGCGTTACCTAACCACTCTTGTACTTGGTGGAACACTCGGAATGAGTGAAATTTTGCTGATCCTTTTGTAGGTGGGAGAGAGGAAAGATCTGGTTTGGATTTGGTGCTGGATTTGACAAAAACTGAGTATCGATGTCTGTTAAGATCAAGCTGATCAGTGGCTGCACGATACATCGTCAAAAACATCCTTTCTCCTGAAGATGGCGGCAATATCCTTGATTTTTGGTTTTTGATCAAATAGCTTAACAACTGACACTTTGTCTTTCCTGTAAATAGCTGAAGTTGTGTCGCAACCGCTGAAGCTATGTAGGAAAACAATGGAAGAGCAAAATGAGAGTTTTTGGAGTTCTTGTGAGGAAAATATTTGCATTTCCACTTTACCTCTTCCTGGCTTCACAAAGAATATTTGCTTATCTGGTGGTGACAGAGCCATAAGAAGGACTATTAAATCTATATCTTCCCCAACAACAGCAACCTCAGGATAGTTTGCGACTTTTTCAATTGCACTTTTTATAATTGTACAATTAGCATCACTAGGTGCCACTCGTGTTTCAATTTGCTCTGCCTGCATTTTTTCTGTGAGGAGTTGTATAAGTCGAGACTTGTTTTTCGCATTAGCTAGGAAATGCTCTTGTTGAACTGTAACTTTCATATCAAGACTGAAATTATGTATTATCGTATATTTTACATGGCAATTGTGCGAAAGGGACAAACCAAGAAAATCGATTTCTCGCTCGTGCTCGCTACTATAAGGAGATATTAGTTAATAAAAATAATACTTTAGCACATGGAAGTAAGGTTCATTTTAATATTTCAAAATGATGAAGTAAGCCTTCCAGCTGTATAGTACTTCCTAATTCCATGGTGACTAGTCTTACGTTTTGTAATAATAGCAGCTAGGACAAATAATTATCTGTGAATAGCAGGTATTTGAATCAGAATAAGTTGTTTTCTTAGTCTCGGACGTTCGATGCGTGTTATTTTCGCGATTCGCACTTTTGAAGAATTTGACCCCCCTGTAGTTCCTAAAGTATCGACCGTACAAAAAAATTTATAGGACATAATTTAGAGGAAATTTTATGTAGAAAATTTTCCTAGAAGTAACCGTAATGCTATTTGTGCAGGTTTTTTACTTATGAGCAAAAACCTAAAAAAAGGGTCCTTTGACCCCCCCCCTACACTCTTAGCTCACCCCCCACCCTTGAGGACTTTTGATATGTTCATCTGGATATCACAAGGAATAACTGTAGCGATTTTCAAAACTACACGAAATATTTCCGCTGATTTTATTAATTTGATCGTATTAATTGAAATCTATCAATTCCATACAAATTTATGCCGCGCCGCGCCTCGCCTCGCCTCGTCGCGTTGCGGTCAGAATTAACCCGAATTGATTCGCGAATCTGTCAAATCCATATAAATCTAGAAATGCATCTACGCGTCGCGTTGCGGTCTGAAATAACCCTAAGCTGCTGAGCCGGCTTAGATGAGTATGCTTTATTATATGGGGAAAAGACAAATTAACATTTTTTGTTGCGAAAAATTTTACGCTTTCCGTCTCTAATTATTACTCTAATTACTAATAGGTTCTATAGAACTTTGGCTTGGGTTCGAGTTAAAATTTTAACCCAAAACAGTTAAAGTTAAGCAGTCTAATTACTTAATAGGTTAACTTGAGACGAACAGAGAGCTGTTGTCCGCTAATCTTCTTACTGGGTCTTAAACCGATTTTCTATTCTCTAGCTAATGTTAAGAGACACTGGAATAGCCGAGAGCTTACGTTAAATTGAAACATTAGTTCTTGTCATAACATAATTTGAAAGTATACTTGTATAAGACATCTCATACTTTATTTTACTTAAAAGTTGCACGTGGCCCCGAATAGTATCCTGTAGGAACTGTACATGCTTCCGACGTAATTAGTATCCTATGTTCTTTCTTTCGGAGCCTATTGAATTGCAAACAAATTAATATAAACCATACCAATATCATATATGGTATGGTTTATATTAATTTGTTTGCAATTCAATAGGCTCCGAAAGAAAGAACATAGGATACTAATTACGTCGGAAGCATGTACAGTTCCTACAGGATACTATTCGGGGCCACGTGCAACTTTTAAGTAAAATAAAGTATGAGATGTCTTATACAAGTATACTTTCAAATTATGCGCGTCGATATGCGCGTCTATCTACAACAACTTCTTCACGACCTATCCGCTGAACCAATTTTGCTGTTTGGTATAGAGATAATTTGAGACCCGGAAAAGGACATAATACACTTTTTATCCCGAAAAATGTTCTGTTCCTGCGCAACAATTTTGGTGCAACTGAGTTGCAGGCGTCATTTAGTCTTTTTTATAATTATACAAGCTGTCCCGGCAAACGTTGCTTTGCCATAATATAAAGTATATCGCCCATATTATTTTATTGATTTGACTAAATAAGTATGATGCCATGGCAACGTCGATGGCTATCTCGTCGCACAAACAATGATCGCCGTCAGTCGCAGGTTGTAATAATAAATTGACTATTATTTATTCAACAAAAAAAGCACTAATCAATTTATTATAAAGTACCCAGTAGCCGATTCTCAGACCTACTGAATATGCATATAAAGCTTGGTAAATATCAGTAAAGCCGCTTCGGAGGAGTTCGTGGACTAACATTGTGACACGAGAATTTTATGTATAAGATTTAAGCTATTTTTGAGTAATATAACAATGGGACATTTGTACTTTGTTTGTACTTAACCACATTTGTATGGAACCCAAAACAACCCGAATTAAATTAAATTTCGAACCGTTGAAGGGTTAAAGTTTAAGCGTGACGGGAGCATGTTGGTTTAATAAATGGATAAACAAATACGGAGGTACAAAATATCACTTATTTGAACACGGGTACAGTCAGATTATGTTAATCTTATTACATTTTCGTTATGGTTTCGATGCCGGGAATCCATACAGATAATACTAAAAATGCAAGTGTCTGTCTGCCTGTCTGTCTGTTACCACTTCACGCCCAAACCGCTGACCTAATTTTGCTGAAAAGTATGGAAATACTTTGAGTCCCGGGAAAGGACGTAGGATACTTATCTCGTAAAAGTACGGTTATTGGACGATAAACGAATTTTGACAGGCACACTTTTTCTTTTGTTAGTTAGTTAGTTAGTTAGTTAGGCCATGGAAAAAATGAACATTTCATATTATAATTCATTAGTTTGTGCCTTACATTGACGACCTCAGTTGGTGGGCTGTTGGTAGCTCCAGCCGGGGGTCGTGGGTTAGAATCCCGCCGACGGAACAAAAAGTTTTCAAAGTTCCTGGGATATGCGTATAATATGATATTATTATTCTTTAATATATAAAAGTACTAGCTGTCCCGGCAAACGTTTCTTTGCCATATTATATAAACTATATCGCCCATATTCTTTTATTGAAATAGTGACTAAATAAGTATTTCACCATGGCAACGTCCATCGCTATCCCGTGACCCGCTTCGTATGAACAATGGTCGCTCTTTATAGACAAATAATTTACAATAAAATAAAATTGCGACTATAATTAAAGATCTAAGCTATCCTATCTCTCAAGTTGGAAAAAAGCACACATTTAAAAAAAGAAAACATTAAAATCGGTTAAGTAGTTTAGGAATCCATCGCAGACAAACATCGTGACAGAAGATTTATGTAATATATTAGATTAGATTAAATATATTTCCGTTGATGTCCTTCAGGTACTTAGTACGGGGCCAGACTGACGTGTGAAGCGTCCATAGATATTATTATTATTATCCATCTTTATCATTACCTACATCTCCTCATTATCACGCTGGTTTTCTCCGAGACCGTGAGCACGACGATGAACTTAATTCAGGAAACGTTAATCAAACCAAACTTATTTATGGGTTTTGTTCGGCGAAGTTGAGATAAGTATGGTTTAGTGCGCAAGTTATACGATAACGTGGAATTAGTTGCAGAGGGTTGAGTCATCATCATCAGCGACTGACGTGTGACATGAAGGCTGGTGGTTTAAAACCTTAAAATGAAGAGATCACAGGATGGCAACAAGACTAAAATATACCAGCTGGTACCAAAATATCATTACACTAAGAGCCCTCGCAGACTGCATACTTTTAGTCGGCCGATAGTTTGATCGAAAGTAATCAGCCCCTCCTAATACTATGTAATACAAAGATGTATGAAGGTGCATACACACGATTTGTATCGGCCGATAATAATGTACTCAAACCCCAATTTGGTCAAACTATCGACCCACTAAAAGTTTGCAGTCTGCGGGCTCTTATACTAATTACTAAGATTATAAAATGCAAAGTGTGTTTGTCTGTCTGTCAATTATCTTTTCAAACTATACTTTGATTGTCGGGAAAGGATATAGTATTACTTTTTATCCGGAAGAAATTACGGTTCGCGTGATCAACTAATAATTATTCTAAAAAACCATAATTATTACTTATAAAGATCACATATTAGCCTATAGGTACTTCTATAATACATTGGTGTCATTTAAGTGACATTATGGATGAGAGTGTTGATGTTTTTGACAGGGAGTCAATGACCGCTATAGCCATGTTTCGCCGAGTACAGTATAGTGCGATATACATACAAATTATTATGTACAATGTACATCCTACAAGAACCGTACGAACTACGATTTGCCGCATGCATGGGTTCCATTTTCCAATTTATACCCTCAGAAAGTTTCGTCAAAATTGACTATAGACATAATGGAACTATCGAGTCTCGCAGCCTAGGCGATGCAAACAAACATAACGTTTTTCTAACAAAAATGAAATGAACTACAAAACTAATCAATTTGGCCGTTTCCGAACTATAACTGTATAAATAAACCAAATTAATTGAACTCTCTGGGTTCAAATACAAGTACTCTCAATGCGGTTCATATTTCAAGTGCTTGCCGGTTCAAAAGTAACTGCAATATGTTATTAATTGGATCCTAGACTATTTCTGTATGTAGAAATAGAATTCTATTTTTAATAATAACTTAATGTTATTATAACTAGATTTCAATAAATAGGTACATAATGTGCAATGAAGACAGACAAACATACAGACAGGCAGATGGTCCGGCGGACAAACGGACAGACTGACGGACGAACAAACATGACAGGCTAAGGCCCCTACTATATATACTATACTGTACACGGCGAAACATATCGGTAGTGGTCATTGACTCCTTGTCGAAAACTTGTCATTTTTTATACAAAGCCACGATTGACACTTCATTGTCAATCGCAGTTTATATAGAAAATTACTAGAGAGAGTCAATGACCACTACCGCCATGTTTCGCCGAGTACAGTATAAGTAATATTGCCACATATCATAATATCACTTCTGATTAAATCGCACAAAAACAGACATTAGCAAAATTACAAAATACGTTTATAATGATAAATTACAAGGTAACCTAAAGCAACTTAAAAATAGTAAAAAAAAAACTAAATTAAACAATCTCCGAAAGAAAATACACACAGACGAACTTTTTAAACTTATAAGGGTTGATTCAGACCGCAACGCGACGCGTAGATGCATTTCTAAAGTACTGATTTAACAGATTGGCATGTCGCCTCGCGCAATTCAAATCTGTCATATCCATACAAATTTATGCCGCGCCGCGCCTCGCCTCGCCTGAATTGACCCTAACACCCCACTTTTTAGTCGGGACCTAAAACAGACCGAGAGACAAATAAAATATTATGATGAGGCCCTGAAAACACTAAAATAATGTTGAAGAATAAAATCACGGCCACTTTAAAACTTGGCGAACATACGGGCATGCCATGAGAATGTAACAATAAGCACAGAATACATATTAATATTATGATATTAGTACAAGTAAGTACTTAAATAATATTATACCCAATCAGCGTATTTGGATACTTTCCAACGTCTCAGTAATAATAGATAGTCTATAGACGATTCCTAGTATTTGGACATAGATATTATTAGTAGTATTTTGATGTCTATAACAATGTATAATTCACTTACAATATATTATAATAATTGAATGATGATACATTTTATACAAGGTATAATTTACTTAAATATAATAATTGAATGATAATACCTTAGGCACCCCCTAGACGAGTAATCCTATTGTCAATATCACGTATTGCGTAATATTATTGACCGTCTAGGGTTATTGAACATCGCGCGCCTTAAGTCTAATTGTCAAAGTACTTAATAAAATTGAAGCGTAATATTGACAGTAAAATTGCTCGTCTAGAGTCCGGCTTAGGGTATATAATTATGTGTCTCCTGTATAAAGCATACTGTGAAAATGGCAGCGCTGAAAAAGTTGTCAAACTTATAACCCACTAGATGACGCTGCAATCCATTGCGCCAAAATTCGCTTACTGCGCGAGAACCATACATTCTTTCGGGATAAAAAGTATGGTCCTTTCCCGGGACTCAAAGTATATCCATACCAAATTTCAGCACAATCGATTCAGCGGTTTGGGCGTGAAAAGATAACAGACAGACAAAAAATAGAACAATCCATATTTATTTAGGACCATCAAATTGAAATATTAATTCTTCTATATATTCTGTTAGCTACCACTTTCATGATTTTTGTTCGTCTTATCAAAATGAAGCTACTCACGAAAAATTAGCTTGATAGTAATAAAAAAAATTGTTCTAGGGAACCTGTACTAAGTGTACCTAGCAATAAAATAATAATGGGTCAAACAACCTAAGTAGTTAATTCACCCATTATACAGAAGTTCTCAAGTACTAATAAATTCCAGAGGGTTATCTCCTTTGGCAGAGATTAAGTGGGGTTAGGTTTTAGACGCAAATGGCAAACTCGTTCCTAAAGAAATACTTTGTAATATCATTCTGAATTCGAGATTTCCAGCTTTAATTTTAGAGTAATAATTAATAGTGGTTAAAGTTTTCAAAAAGTTAGTAAAATAAAAAAATAATATCAATAAGCTCAAGTGTGTGCGCAGTACACAGCTCTCGTGTACTGCGCACACACTTGGGCACTATAAAAATACTCCTGCGTACAACTGGCCTAGTTTCCGGTTTCGATACAACTGGCAACCGTCACCGAAACCGATGTGGGAGTTAATTGATTTATCAAAAAGCTGAGGATTTCTTTTTCTAGTGTCCGTTTACATTATTCCAGTAATTATCAAGCGCTGGATTGGATAACTGGACTGGTATAATATAATCTGGAATACGAATAGCTAATGATTGGAATATTAGATTGATAATTACCATTGCTTGTTATCACAAATAGAAGATGCATTTGCTAATATAAACATGCCTAATTAGGTGAACTCAATCGGAACACTGAATTGAAAGCGTATATCATATTGCTCTTCAATGGTAATGCGTAGATCATATTGCAACCATTCGACGCGCTCAATTGCTATGTCCAGACTAGGCGCTTTCGTCTTCAATTTTCGTCATCTTCTTTCATTCAACTTTCGTTTTCGCGCATTCAATAATTGAATGCGTCAACGAACACAACGCCAACATTGTCATTTTTGAAGTTTTGGATACGGTCAGAGGGCATGCGTCGCTGGCATGCCTCACGTGCGCTGTTAACTGCGCTATAACGCATGCCCTTGACGAACAGAAAAAAGGCACAGTGTGGACAAAGATATTGGATGAGTGTTCAAGCCGGCGGTCGCGGGTTCGAAACCCGCTGACGGAACAAAATGTTGCCGGGTCTGGATGTGTATTGAATATATTGTGTATGATCTAATAAAAATCTTAAATATAATTTAATTAATGTATAGTAAAAAAGTATTGAAATTATTTCCGTTGTCGGGTACCCGTAACACAAGTCCTTCGGATACTGAGCACGGGGCCAGACTGACGTGGTGTGAAGTATTAGTAGGTACTAACGCTGAAAACAACATAATTTGCTGTCAATAAGGATAACCCTAAATTATACTTTTTCTTCTACGTCGCACTGGCGGTCTTTCTAGCATCGTTATGTTCGAGACTCGAGTGGATCATTAATAATTACATAAATTAATTCAAAATTTTGACATATTATGCACCATAAATTATAATTATATGTCAAACTCTTTATTAAATTGAAGGTTAATAATAATTAAATGTCTCTGAACATGGCGCGGATTCGCGGCTCGTATTTAAATGATTACTTAACTTTTTTAGCTACCGTTTGTCGCCATATTTCGAGATTAAGCTGGTCTTAATTTAAGAAACATCCGACTTTCCAGTTAAAAATCCGACGAGCCACGAATCCCCGATAAGCCGGCAAAGAGTCCCTCCGATAGGATTGAAAATGTAAGCTAAAACCTGCAGCGAATGAGATAAAGACGCTTTTACACTGAAATAAAGTCCGTAAAAGTCTCAAAAGAGGTGCAAAATAACGTGAAATGTACGAATTTTGTTTTTAATAAAATAAGAGGACAAACAAGCAAACCGGTCACTTGGTGGAAGGCAACTACCGTCGCCCATGGACACTCGGAACGTTAGAAGAGCTGCAGGTGCAGGCAAACACACTTTTCTTGAAGGTCTTGAAAACTGTCCGAGAATGTATGAGAAGTAAAAACATAATGATTTCTTAAGTTTTCGCGAGTATCACTCATGATATTAAAAGTTTAAACACTTACGGATTTTGTCGCAGAGCACTTTTATTAATCCCGACGTTTCGGCTACTTTGCAGCGCCCGTGGTCACGGGCGCTGCAAAGTGTTTAAACTTTTAATATCATAAGTAAAAACAGCAGAGCCATGTGTACTTTTTCAATGTGCGGCAGAAATTGATATGTAAGTAGTTCCTCTTCGTCGCGCCGGCGGTCTATTTTATCTCCGTTTTCGAATTTTCGATCAGGGTTTTGACGCGAATTTAAGATTTTACCCATTTTTAAATGGGTACAAGGAAAATAAGTAAAATATTAGAATTTGCTGTCACAGAAATTGATTGATAGGCAGGCGGTGGGCTTATGTCATTTGGTCGGGTTTATTCAGAAAATGCTCAGGTGATGCATGCAGGGGGCGATACCGGTCCGTCCACGTCGTGTCCCTGGGCACCTCCCCCGTGCCATCGTGAGCCTCTTCACGGTGACACGGGGGGGGTGGCGGAACGCCGGTATGAGTGTGTGATTGTGTGTGTGTTTGGCTGCGCCCGCAGTGTGACGAACGGGCCCGCGACCCGGGGTGTCGGAGTGTCTGCAGGATGGAAAATCGCAATAGTGAAAGTATTCTCCGGGTGGGTCTCAGCTCCTCAGGAGCTGGGGAATCCCATGCGCCGTCTTCGGACGGTGGCCGGCCCTCGTATACGGAGGGGCCAACTAGTGCGATGAGGGTAGAAGGGGCCGCTGCGGCGGCGGGTGACGAAAAGGGCGCGACTACGCGCGATTGTCCGAAGCCGGCGCACCTAACCGCGCCGGCGGCGGACAATATGACGACTCCCGGGGGCATTCCTGCCCCCAACAATGACGACCCCAAGCTTGCAACTCAAACACCGATTGTGCTCGTGGACAGGCTACCGGCGAACCGGGAGGAAGTTGAGGGAGAGAAAGATGGTGATGGGTGTAGTGGTGGAGAGGAAGAGAGAAGGAGCGTCGAGGGAGTTCAGAGGGGCTGCACGCGTGCCGGGCTCACTCTTGAGGAGACCCTTGACTGGAGTATGCTCTCCGGATCGGAGTCGGATTTATTTCGGAGCAAGTCGAAGCGCTTGTTCTCCGAGATCTCCGACACCGAAGACCCGGAGAGCTTGGGGTTGCCGGGGGTGAAACCCTTGGCCAAGCGCGGGAGGACTCGGGGCTCTCGCCAGGCACGCCGCGGTCGTGCGGAGGCCGCTCGTGAGGCCGAATTCGCGGCCGCCCTGGACAAAAGGGCTTTGAAGCCGGCGTCTGAGGCCGCACTGGAGGCTGTTCCTCCTGGTCCTCTCGACCTGGACGTCGATAATATGGGGGCGGTTGAGTTGGTGGATGCCGCCACGGCTAATCTACAGGAGATCCTGGATATCGCCGGCAGATCCACCAATCTTAAGGGAGGATACGCCAATAAAATAAAAAAGGCCACCGGGACTGTGAAAGCAGTCCTGGAAGCGCTGATGTCCCGCACGGAGGCACAAGAGACACGCCGCCTCCGTGCTGACAACGGAAGGCTTCGGCGGGAGGTGGAGAATCTCCGAGAGGAGGTTCGAGCGTATAGGCGAGAATTTGAGGAGGCCAAAGCGGCAGCGAAAGGTCAACCAGTGGTGCCGAACCAGTTGTCCAGTGAGCAGATGGGCACTCTTGAGAAGAGTATCGCTCAGCTGGTGGGCAACATGGTGGACAGCCGCCTTTCGTCGCTGGAGGCGCGCTTACCGCCTCCTCCGATTATTCGCCCGCCATTGGCGAGCGACAGGAGGAAGTCAGCCCAAGAAAAGAGGGCTCAGAAGGATAGAGTGTCGCCGACGCCGAGAGAAAGATCCCCGGTGTTGCCGATGCGAAAGACCCAGGCGGCAGCTGCGGCGCCTGAAAAGGCTCTGACTCCGGCCCAAAGGAGCCAAGAAGAACCTCCGGATTTGCCAGTTCGTCCTCCGTTGCGGCATGGACGTCTCTCAAAACCGAAAAAGAACCGAGGAGATTGGTCCAGTTTTGGTCCGGCCGCCTCCAGTTCGGCCCAGGCGACCGTGGTGGCGGAAAAGTCAGCTGAGGTGGCAGCACCAGCTCACTCCTCGGCGCCCAACGAAACTTGGACCGAGGTTGTTAGGCGCAGGGCGCCGAGGAGAAAGAAGGCACGAGATGCTCCGGGGCCACTTGCCCCTCAAAAGAAAAAAGGGGCAAAGCTAATCCTTCCTAAATCCTCGGCTGTAGTAGTAAAGCTGCGGCCGGAGGCGGTGGCTAGAGGGGAGACCTATGGGTCTGTGCTCATCCGGGCCCAACAGCAGCTAAATCTCCAAGAGTTGGGGATTGGGCCCATTCGGGTAAAGACGGCGGCGTCAGGAGCTCGCCTTATAGAGGTGCCAGGTCGCGCCAGTGGAGAGCAGGCGGACGCATTGGCTAAGAAAATGGGAGAGCTCCTGTGCGAGGTTGCGGATGTGGCCAGGCCGGTCATGAAAACCGACTTTAGATTGACGGGCCTGGACGAGACGGTCACAAAGGAGGGCATTAGAGCAGCTATGGCTGCTGAGGGCGGATGCTCCCGTGAGGAGGTGTGGGTTGGCGAACCTCAATTTAACTTCAGAGGCGTGGGCGCTGTGCGTGCCTCTTGCCCGGTGGTCGCTGCCAAGCGACTTATAAAGCTCGGCGCGATTCGCGTGGGATGGAGCAAGGTGCGGCTCACACATGAGGGCCATAAACCCAGGCATTGCTACAGATGTCTGGGTAAAGGCCACATGTCTGGTATGTGCAGCTGCGAAAAGGACCGCAGTGACCTCTGCTATCGCTGCGGCAATCCGGGGCATAAGGCTGCTAGTTGTGGGTCGTCTGTGCTACGCTGTGCAATTTGCAGCGACGCTGGCCTGAAGGCGGACCACGTGATGGGGGGCAGATCGTGCAACCCGCCATCGGTGCGTGGAAGATTTCCCCCCGTCTCGGCTCCATCCGGGAGAGGGCCTGTGGAGCTTGATGCCGAAATGACAGGATAATGATTAGTCATTTCGGTGTCTTACAGGCCAATGTGAACCACTGTGCCGCGGCTCAGGACCTCCTCCTACAGTCGATGGCGGAGTGGTTGATTGATGTGGCGATCGTAGCGGAGCCCTACTTCGTTCCTCCCTTGCCGCAATGGGCGGGAGACAATTTGGGCTCTGTGGCGATAGTGGAGAGACCTGGCTCTAATCCCTCCATCATACCCAGAATGAGGGGCGATGGATACGTTGTAGCCGCTCGAGGAGACGTGTTCATCGTTAGGGTGTACTTCTCCCCAAACCGCAACCTGGCTGCCTTTGAACAGTTTCTAGATGTTCTGGGGCCGCTGGTCAGGAGGCTGGCTCCATTTCCCGTCATTGTGGCAGGAGACTTTAATGCCAAGTCCTCGGCGTGGGGCTCACCCGTCACCGATCCGAAGGGAAGGGAAGTGGAGGAGTGGGCCTTAGCCACGGGACTGTCTCTCCTCAATACGGGAACAGCCCTGACATGCGTGCGGCGGACGGGCGGTTCAGTGGTGGATTTATCGTTCGCCACTCCTGCTATTGCGCGCAGGGTGGAGGGGTGGAGGGTATTGACGGAGGTGGAGACGCTCTCGGACCACCGCTATATTAGGTTCGAGGTGTCCTCTGCAGTCTCCGCCTCAAGTCCGGCGTCTAGGTCTGGTGGGCGTAGCAAGTTCCCGCGCTGGGCACTTACCAAACTCAACCGGGAGCTGGCGGAGGAGGCGGCTATCGTCGGTCGCTGGAGCCTCCCGTCGATGGAAGGCATGGGGGTGGATGAGATGGCTGGCTGTATTGGCAGGGTTCTCACAAACATATGTCAGGCAGCCATGCCTAGAGTTTGGGGCCCGCCCTCTCCGCGACGGGCAGTGTATTGGTGGACGACCGAGTTGGCTGATCTTCGTGCCGCCTGCAATGCGGCGCGTCGTGCTTATACTCGCAGCAGGCGGCGCCGCCCCCAGGACGTGGATCGGGATGACCGGCTGCACAGAGTTTACGTGGCGAAGCGGAAGATACTGCAGCTGGCTATTAGCCAGGCCAAGGAGAAAGCGTGGATGAAGCTGGTGGAGGGAATAGACAAAGATCCCTGGGGCCGACCGTATAAAAGGGCGCGAGACAAACTTCGCACCCAGTCGGCCCCTCTGACGGAGACGCTCCAGCCAGGTCTTCTGGGGAATATCGTTCGGGAGTTATTCCCGAACCCCCCGGCAGGATTCGCTCCACCGCGGATGGTCCGCCGTACGCCGGGCACGATGGAGGAGGGTGTTCCGCCACCCGTTACCGATGCTGAAATGGAGGCGGTTTTGCTCCGCCTTCGTTCCAAGAAGAGGGCGCCTGGTCCGGACGGGGTGCACGGGAAAATTCTCTTAATAGCTCTCGTGCACCTTGAAGACAGTTTTCGGGAACTTTTCGACCGCTGCATTCAGTGCGGGCAGTTCCCGAAGGCATGGAAGGAGGGCCGCCTCGTCCTATTACCGAAGGGCGGGCGGCCACTGGACAGCGCGTCGGCGGTACGACCGATCGTTTTGTTGAGCGAGGTGGGCAAGGCGTTTGAGTACATTTTAGCCTCTCGCCTCGTTCAACACTTAGAGCAGGGCCCTGGGCCTGGATTATCAAATGCACAGTTCGGGTTTCGGAGCGGTCGGTCGACCATCGACGCCATAGGGCGCCTCAGGTCGGTAACGAAGGAGGCGGAACGCAGGAAGGAGGTGGTGCTGGTGGTGTCCTTGGACATCGCCAACGCCTTTAACAGTCTCCCCCACAGCGTAATACATGAGGCACTGGAGTACCAGGAAGTGCCTCTGTATCTCAGGAGACTGTTTAAGGCGTACCTCTCTGATCGGGAGATCGTCTTCGAGGATCGGTCGGGGTCCTTAGTGAGAGTGGAGGTGGAGTGCGGTGTTCCACAAGGCTCGATTGTGGGCCCGAACCTCTGGGACTCCGGCTATGACTGGGTCCTGCTGGAAGAGTATCTCCTCCCCGGAATGGATCTTGTCTGCTATGCAGACGACACTTACATCACATTCCGGGAAAGGACGTACCAGGAGGCTGCGCGGCTGGCCGAAAAGGGCACAAAGCTCGTAGTCAGCCGCATTGAGCAGCTTGGGCTTCGGGTTCGCATGGAAAAAACCGAAGCCCTGCTCTTCCGCGGGCCCGGGAAGAAAGGACCTCCATCGGGTGCACGTCTCCTGATCGGAGAGACGGTGGTCAGGGTGAGCCCGACACTGAAATGTCTTGGGCTCATTCTGGACGGGAGGTGGACCTTCGGTCCTCATTTCGAACAGTTGGGACCGAAGGTCGTGAGGGCGGCATCAGCGCTGGGTCGGCTCCTTCCGAACATAGGAGGGCCCAGCGAAGCCTGCAGGCGGCTGTACTCCGGGGTCTGCCGGAGTATAGCTCTGTACGGGGCTCCAATCTGGGCGGATTCCCTCACCGTCAAAAACAAAACCCAGTTGCGGAGAGCGCAGCGGGTCATAGCGGTGAGGGTAATTCGGGGCTACCGTACAATCTCCTGGGTGGCAGCCACTGCCCTGGCTGGAGATCCCCCGTGGGAGCTGGTGGCGCCAGTGCTCGCCGAGATGCACCTCTTCTCTTCAGAGAGGAGGTCACCCTTCGGTGTGTCGCCGACGTGGGAGGAGCTCTCGCGGGTGCGGAAGCTGGGGCAGGATTGGCTGCTTCGAAGGTGGGGTGAGGCTCTGGCGCAGGCCCAGTACGGTCAACGTACTGCTCAGGCTCTGCGCCCAGTTCTTGCGGCGTGGATGCGTCGCAAGAGAAAACCCCTCACCTTCCGTCTTACACAGGTGCTCACCGGACACGGTTGTTTCGCTGCGTACCTGTGTAAGATCGCCAGGAGAGAGCCAACGCCAGCCTGCCACGAATGTGGCGCTGCGGAGGACACGGCCCAGCATACCCTCGAGGTGTGCGAACGTTGGGCCGTGCAGCGCCACGATCTGGTGGCAGTGCTGGGCGAGGACCTCTCGCTCCCGAGCATGGTGCGCTGCATGCTCGAGAGCGATGAGGCCTGGCAGGCGGCGGTCTCTTTCTGCGAATTTGTCATATCGCAGAAAGAGGCCACGGAGCGGGACAGAGAGAATGACCCCACCTCTCTGCCGCTCCGCCGGCGTAGGACGGGAGTGCGGAGGCGTCGCTACGCGAACCTCCAATCCCTCGTCTAACGGGGCTCCGGGTCAGGATGGGAACCTGCCCGGCTTTGTCAGTCCCGGCGCCGAGGGGAACGCCTTAGTTCGCCTAAGCGTTCCCTTACTTTGGTGGAAGTCCGGTCCGAGGTAGACCGGCCGGTCGTGGAGGGAGTCCCGTGCTTGTTAGATCCGGGATATCCCTCCTTATACGGCTGAAGGCGAACCGCAGGTGGTTTTAGTGAGTAGGAGTCTCACATACCCCCGGGTCACCCAACCCGGGGCACCCATGATGGGTTTCCCCTGCGACATCAAAAAAAAAAAAAAAAAAAAAAAGGTGATGCATGCAGCATGACAAAATTACGGTCATGGTCCATCCATCTTAGAAATTTTCATGAAATTTAAAGAAGATTAACATAATCAAGAAAGAAAATAAGATTACATCCATTCTAATATTATTAATGCGAAAGTGTGTCTGTCTGTATGTCTGTCTGTCCGTCTGTCTGTCTGTCTGTCTGTCTGTCTGTCTGTTACCTCTTCACACCCAAGCCACTGCACCGATTTTTTTTTAATTTGGTATAATTGCAGAGGTGGACTTTGTTTACCGGGAAAATGTACGGTTCCCACGTGATAAACGAATTTTGGCGCAACGGAGTTGCGGGCATCATTTAGTTCACTATAACAATATAGCTTTTCCTATTAATACCTAATTATAGTCTCCAAAACTAACCTCTTAAATCTTCGTCCATTCTAAAAAGGCTGTTATGCTGGATAAAAGGTGTCTTAGAATAAAGAACTTTATTTTCTATTTTCGGCCTTTGAGTCTTTTGTACTCGGTGTTTCTATCCACTATAAATTTTGTTCCTAGGTGCTATGCTTTTAAGATATGAAAAATCCTTTTAAAACCTTGGCCAATTTTAAAAGATCTGTGTAAGATGTTTTAAAACATTTTTGAACAATTTGGTTCTATGAGTTTCATTTTGTAGTTTTAATTAAAAGTAAGTGCATTTAAGAAATGAAATCCTTTTAAAACCTTGGTCAGTTTTAAAAGAACTCTCTAAGGGACAGACGGACCGCATTTGCATTTGCTAGGTTCGCACTCTTAGAGGGTGCAGGTTCGATCCCGGGTGGAGCCGTACCAATGAGATATTTTTGGATCTCAAGTACACATACGGTGAAGGAAAACATCATGAGGAAGCCCGCACATAGTTGATCCCAGACGTATTGACTAGTTCTTTCCTCTGGACTACGCCGACTATGTTGCGAGAATGCCGTATGCGCTTTGGCAACCATACGGACATTTAAAATCTTGTCCCAGGGACTACAGTATTTGAAGAGTGGTTACTTCGCTCCAAAAATACTGTATAAATCATCCACAACGGATCTGAATGCCTAGTTTAGTTGTAGCTGAAATTGAGGTCTGTAGTTTTATTATTTGGCGACAGAAAATGCTACAAAACTTTTAAACTCGATCAAAACTAAAAAAATATGTAAAGGTGACTTTGCGATCCTTGCCACCGAAATCTGGCAAAAATTCAAATAAAATGGTACTTTGTCAGTACCTACCATAACTCAAAATCGGTTCAGTAATTTTGGAACGAAGTTTCTTATGACGCGTTGCGGCTTAGGCTAGACTGAACAAGTTGTAACGACACTTTTTTATTACTACATGCATGGTAGGGGCAAAGGGCGTTGATAGTACGAGTATTCCTGTTCGTCAACTAAATGGAGTTTTTTGCGAATAAACAGCGACGTGTTGTAAGTATTTCTTGGTGTCAATAGATAGCGTTTTTTAAATATTTTTTTGAGTCTATAATAATGTATACAAGTTTTTGAACATAAGAAATAACTTCGTTCCATCCGGGTGTCCCTTGACACCCCTCAAGTTTTTTTTTGAGATAGGGAATTTTGAAGTCGGTTTTATTTTCTGATTTAAGTATTATATATATTTATTGTACAGTATTATTAATCAAATACGGTAGGCAACGTCTAGTCTAATATAATACTAGATAACGCCCGCAACTCCATTGCGTCAAAATTCGTTTATTACGCCAAATTCTTTCCGGGATTAAAATAATCCTATATCCTTTCCCTGGACTCAAAGTATCTCCATACCATAAAATTGGTTTAGTGGTTAGGGCGTGAAGAGGTAGGTAACAGACAGACGGACAGACACTTGCATTTATAACATTTCTATATACACACACCGGCAAAATTAGCGGAACATAAGTAAAAAGGGCCACAACTTGAATTCAAGTGGGTCGGGCTGTGTGAAATCCTTTTTTATAGTTTCTAAGCTCATTTAAGAAATAAAATATTGAACAAAACTGACAAGTTGACAGATTTTTATTGCAATTATGCCCTACTAAGTGTTTTTCGATGATTGACGTTGTAAGTGTTTCTGATAAGAATGGCGTTTTTAGCGGGGTGCAAGGTATGCCAGCTCATTTGATTGTTTGGTTTTTGGAAGAACATATTGCTTAGATACAAAATTAGTGGATTTTCCAGCATCTACGACAGCTAGAGCTGTAACCACGATAGAGAAAGGTCACACCTACCGTTCGGTCAGTCAGGCCTTAGGTGTGTCGGCTTTCGTGGTCCATCGTAAATTTCAACGCTACAGAGAGACTGGATCTTACGTTCGGAGACGAGAACAAGGCATATATCGGGTGGCAAAGGTTCAGGATAACCGTTTTGTAAGGGTACAAGCCTTAAGAAATCGACCTTAAACTGCTTTGCAGAGATGAAACCTATAGGAACAGGTCCGAGATGTACCTGTAAGTGATTGTACAGTAAGAAGAAGACTCAAAGAAGTTAAATTAAACTCAAAAGTGCCAGCAAGGGCACCAAAACTTGAGACAGGGCACCAAAGAGCCAGGCTAAGATTTGCGCGTGAACATCAAAATTTGACAAGTGAGTGAAATCGTGTGCTGTACAGTGATGGGAGCAAATTCTATGTAAATTTTATTGACAGTCCATAAAGAATGTAGATAAATCGTAAGGAACGCTATAGACCATCAAACTTAACGGAAACAGTGGTATATCATGCAGGCTTCGTAATGGTTTGGGGTTGCATATGATTTGGAGCCCGCACAGAGCTGATGATTGTTAATGATGGTACTTTGACAGTACAGAGCAATAGCACAGACATCCTAGAACTGCATTTTGTTCCTTTTACATAGTTTTAGGTAGTAACTTCAATTTTTTGCGCGTCCATAGAGTAAAAAAATCGGGCATTATGACCTAAATGATGCTAGCGTAGCCCAGGTGGAGAGGTCAGCACGGTCTACGGATGTGGATCCAATTGAGAACGTGTGGCACATCAATGGGTGAACGGTACGATTTAAAACTCCAGCTCCAAAATGTGTTCAGGAGCTCGAATTGGCGCTACTGGAGGAGTAGAAGAATATCCCACAGGAAATTATTGACAATCAAAATGCAAGCATGTAATGGCGTATTCAGACTCTCTTCAGATCCATAGAAGGCATTACACGCTGTTAACATGGCATTTCTTAAGTAAAAATGAAGAATTTAACTTAAAAACTTACTACTGAAATTTCAAAGATTTTTCTTAATTTTAGATTTTTGCAGATTTTTTTAATTTTACACGTTTTTATGCCCTAAATTTATATAAGTTTTATTTTTTAATCATCAATTATTAAATTAATAAATAAATATATAAAAAAACAGCGATTAATTTTCAAAAAAAATAAAATTTTATTATGTTCCGCTAATTTTGCCGGTGTGTATATAAGAATATGATTAAAGTAAGGCGCCAATCTAGTTTATCTACAACAAAGAACAAAGATATTTGAAGTATGGCAAATTAATTTTGTACTGACCAGACGTAGGCCGAAAGCTGTGTGAGAAATTACCTGTCAGAACCACTTTAAATTTAATACTGGAGCGATATTGGGTTGAATAAAATTCGAGTTTAGGCCACCCCCACTTAGAATATTGGAATATTAATTACTATCTTAAGGCTTTGATTATACCTACCTCCGTGGTCTAGTGGACTAGAGCGCGGCTCTTGACTCGGAGGTCGTGGGTTCGATTCGTCGTTGGAAACGTGTTATTTCCAAGTTTGGTTAGGACAATGCAGGCTAATCACCTGATTGTTTGACAAGTAAGATGATCCATGCGTCGGATGGACATGTAAAAAGTCGGTCCTGCGCCTGATCTCTCGCCGGTCGTGCCGGTCTTCCGTCCCACTGGGATATGCGAGTAAAAGAATAGAGAGTGCTCTTGAATACTGCGCACACACTTGAGCACTATAAAATTACTTCTGCGTAGCTGGCCTGGTTTCAATGAAACTGGCCACCGTCACCGAAATCGGTGTGGGGAGTGTTGTGATCGAATAGGGCTGGACTGGTGTCAGGCCGACCTGACCGAGTATAGATAGGGTACAATTGTTGCCTATTCCATTGCTGTGGCAAGATTTCACCTCCTTGACTGGTTTTATGCATTTCCGTGTGTGTACAAGCCTGGTTAGATCAGCCTTCCATCAGTTCAGCCTGACGTGATCGGCCTCTTCGTATAGTGGAATAACTTGCGTGTCTGTGCTTACACGCAAGTTAATTCCACACATTGGTTGGTGTAAGGGTCAATTCTGTCACACCAATACAAAAGTTACGACGCGACGAGGCGCGGTGTGGCATAAATTTGTATGGATTTGACAGATTTCAATTGCGTGAGACGTCTTGCGAATCTGTCAAATCCATACAACACGTCGTGTTACGTTCTGTATTTACCCTAAGGGTCTATTCACAGTAAAACCGTGGCAAGCGTGACAAGAGGCGATGTGGCAATGGATTCGGACATAACCTCGGTCGTTTCCGTCCTACAGCGTTATTAGATTAGAAGAGCTGGAACTCTTTGTTTTACGCACATACTTCGGCACTATGAACATTATTTCTGGCTGAATTAGCCAACGACACTAAAACCGGTGTTGTAGCTATTAATAACTAGATGATGCCCGCAACTCCGTTGCGCCAAAATTAGTTTATCGTGCGGGAACCGTACATTTATCCGGGGTGAAGAGTATCCTATTTCCTTTCCCGGGACTCAAGGTATCTCCATTCTAAATTTCAGCAAAATCGGTTCACTGGTTTGGGCGTGAAGAGGTAACAGACAGACAGACAGACAGAGACACTTTTGCATTAATTATAATATTATTATAGTATGGATGCTGCTAATAATATTGTTATAAAATTGTGATTGTAGAATACCTCTAAGACAAAAACATCCATATATTCATGACGCTTCCACGTAACGATTATCGCATTAAAATCATCTTCGATAGAGAATTTTCGCATATTTTATGCTACATATTGCTCCTGGTACGCAAGAAATACGCGGTAACCGAACATTTTACCACGGGATTATTTTTAACAAAAAATTAAAACCGACTTCCAAGGTAAAAACAGTAAATAATAATATGAACTAAAAAGTATTAAATAATTATTACTCTTTAATAGTGCCTCTTCCAGAATTCGTCTAAATCTCAACTATTTCTGTACATACTATAGTCTTCATTATTTTGTGAGTTAATCAGTGAATGTCATAATATATGAAACTTTTGGGACTAGTACCGACTTCAAAGTAATGAAGACTATAGTATGTACAGAAATAGTTGAGATTTAGACGAATTCTGAAAGAGGCACTATTAAAGAGTAAGAATTATTTAATACTTTTTAGTTCATATTATTACTTACTGTTTTTACCTTGGAAGTCGGTTTTAATTTTTTGTTAAAAATAATAATTTCACTCTTTTTAGTTTATTTACCGGTAAACATATTAGCTGTCAGTTGTAGATATTATACAGGATTTATGTATGAAACTATCACAACTACTATACTCAGGCAGTTTTCAAAAAAGTTTTATGCTATGTCTCAAAAGCAATGAGCTAGCCTACTATAAAATCAACAGACCTGTTAATCTAATACGCACTCAACTGTCATGAAATGGCTACTATAACACGTCGTTATTTATTACTTCTTTACTATAATATTATTTCTGAATTATCATGAATAGAATTTGCATAGTAACATACTTTCAGTTCTTAAAACAACGATGAAACCCCCAAACTTTCATAAGAAAACTTATTATCTGAGTTCACTACCACTTTAGAATTTCTTAAAGAACTCCAAGCATATACACCTGTATGTATATGCTTAGAGTTAATCAAGCAACGCTGAAATGTTCAAACGCCTATCTCTGAAGGCTTTAGACTCTAGAGTTCTGGTTCAGTGACTTTCATTGTATTATAAAACTTCCGCATGTACCTAAACTCATCAGCTCAACATAATAAAATATTATGCTTTAACTACTTTAAGCTACAATAATATAAATTAAAATTTCAAATTTAAATATTTATAACCATATATTTTGTCCCAATCAAGGAGTTTCCTAGATCAAATTACCAACTTGGTAACCACAACACCAAGTTTAAATCATTTACTTTGTAACAACATTAATACAATTTTCAAAATCACTCGATAAACTCAAGTCGCGATCGAAAAGACTATGAAAAGAACCAATTATAGGGTCGTAACTCATAACGATGCATCGTGTGATGATTATGATGATGATGATGACGATGATGAATGTAATTTGCATAGTAGCATATGCTTTCAGTTCTTAAAACATCGCCGAAAGTCCCGAACTTGTATCTTTAAGGAATCCGGAGTTCTCTTAGTATCTTCGGAACCATAGCAAGCCTTATTGTAAAAATCTTACTTTACACTAAGACATGCTATGGTTCTGAAGTTTCCATATAAATTTTGAGGAGTTCCCTCGGTTACTCATGGATCCCATCATCAGGTCACCACTTTTGTGAACATGGTACCAAATTGGAGTTGAACCCTATACAACAAAAGAAAAAAATTGAAAATCGGTTCACAAACGGCGGAGTAATCGTTGATCATACACAAATAAAAATAAAAAATAAAAAAATATCCACAGCCGATCCATAGCTAATAGAGCTATGTCCACATTATGCAATTTCATCTTATTTTTATTCAATTTTCGTTTGGCATATTTAATAATTAAATGCGTCAAAATCCACCCGCGTTGAATGAAAAGTGTCATAGTGTATATAAAATCAAAGTGTATATAATTTTAATTTTTAACGGGCGTCACGGGCATGCCTCACGTTCGATGTTGACTGCGCTATAACGCATGCCCTTGATGAACAAAAAATAGGCACAGTGTGGACAAAGCTAATGATAGATACTTTAAAAGAAACAAAAAAACACTTGTTACATGCTTGTTACAATATAGCATGTTATTATATATTTTTTATACAACTATTAGTATTCTAATAACAAGGCACATGAAAATAACATTAAATAATATCTATGTAGGCTACCTCAAAACCATTAAAACATAATCAAATCTACGTTTTAGTTAAATGCGGCTTAGGAAACCGCACCCTAATTATTTGCAGTTCATTAAAAGTTATAATAAACTGACTTTTACTGCTGGTAATAGTCATTATTTTAACTATTTTACAACTTAATAATATGATGTTAAAAGTTATATTAAACTAACTTTTACTGCTGGTAATAGTTATTTTTTAAGCTATTTTACAACATAACATTATATTATTACTACCTACTAAGCAGTTTTTTTAATAATGATTGTTGTAAACACAGGTTTTCACAGAAATTCAAATTAACGCAGCTTTATAAATGTATGAATATAAAATATGATTTAATTAATTGAGCGAATGCAAATCTTTTATTTTCGTGTGACAATAAATAACTATGAAACTATTGAAATTTAAAAAATTGTGTAAATATTTATAAAGTACAACATATTTTATTATTAACTAAAATCTAACTTTACTACAAAATAACATGTAGTTTTTAGGCGTTTTTGACATAATAGTTATAAAATTGAAGAAGATAAATATAACTTTATTATGAACATTTTTCTGCAAAATCAATATGTAGACTACCTACTTACTCGTACTCGTAAGTTGATTTTATTTTTCTGAGTTTGAGTTTGAATTTTTCTGAGTTTGAAAAACCTTTGAAAAAAGGTAGAATCATTTCTATTTCTTACAAAGTATTTTCCACAACAAACGATTTATATATATAACGTCTCGACGTTAGCGTTAGCGTGTCGTCGTGTGATAACCGTTTCAGTGTTGGTTTACGATAAGGACCTCATGAAAGTCGTTCTTTGGTTAACGTGGCTAGTTAACTTAACCGGCTAGTTTACTGGCAGTTAGCCGGCAAATTGCTAATAAGCCAGCTTATATCACTTTACCACAACATAATGAAGATTTAGTACTTACCACATTTTATGCAGGTTGTAACCAAATAAATTGGTAATAATTTAGGCTTTGTAGCGTCCTTTATACTAGGTGTAATATTTTATCTAATAATTATCTAAAGTGTGTATGTGTCCCTAACTTCCAATATAGGTTACTGTGAAAGTAGCAGTGCTAGAAGAGTTAGTTACACCATGTAAAGAATTTAGTGTATATTATGAAGCTGGGACGAAATACTTACTTTTTAAACTAGTGTATGACGTTGGAGCGTTTCTTTAAATAGAAACATAAAAGTCAAAAGCTGAAGTGTGTTAAATATATCTCAGTATATTCCAATACTATGCTATAATACTCGTATACCATAGCATAGTATTATAATAGCTTAATGTATGTTATGTTATGAATCAACAAAACTTGGTTGACTACGGAACCCTAATCAGCAGATTTTTTGTATATTGATAGGTTAATTGTTATATAATTTAAGAGAAACATTGTCCTACAAATAGAACAATCCATTTTGAGGACCATCAAATCAAAGTATGAAATCCTTTCTATCTCTGTTAGCTACCACTTTCAAGATTTTTCGAAGATAAAATTGTTGTTCATCTTATCAAAATGAAGGTACTCACAAAAAATGCATCGACTTGAAAAATTGATAGCATTGACTTGATAGTAATAAAAAAATTTTTGTTCCACGGAATCCGGACTGTGAGGTTATAGCTGTAAAGGCTAATTATGAATGTTAAATATTAATTCATAAGCACTACCTACTGAACTTATCATTTCGCCACTTCGTTTCATTTCATTCTGAACTGACCTGCACTATTAATAATATACAGGGTAGGTATAAAAAACAAAGTTATAATTAATGATAATACTTGAAGGTGTGTATGTGTCTTTTAGATATAGTCACCGTGATAACAATATTAGATTGTGACGTCTTTACTAACAATTGTATTTGTTTTATTTTAGGTGAATCAACTCCTGTAAATATACAATTCTTTTTGTAACCGTATCTTTGTTACTTCACCAGACCTTCACTACAGTATAGAGCAAAGTCTTTTCAAAAAAACTCTGACACTGGCAAGTGGCAACTCACCGAGTCAGCCATTAAAAAGAAGAAGAAGATATAGTCACAGGATATAGTGCGTTGTGAAATAAGCAGCCCTGATAGTGTTATTTTTTTAATTATTGTACACACAAATTCATCAATCATGACCTTAAAACATAGAAGTTATCTCAGTCAAAAGTGACTCTTTTACTTGCACAATGCACTCCGTACAAAGAAAACGTACAGTACATTACACACCCTAAAGTATAATTACTTTGTTCTGTTACACTCTGTCGACAATGTATATAATAATATCTCAAAGCGTTTCAAATGTATTTTACTATACAGACATACAATTAGCAGGCACAAGCAGGTACCGCGAGGGAAATCATCCTACACTCACATTCTTGCGACTAGAGAAAGGAATGTAGAGTTAGGAAATGAAAAGATACAACCGTGACGTTTAGGCGATTTTAACCCCTAAACCCCTCAACCCCTATTTAAGAAGAGGAGTTAAGTTTACCACCCCCATCTCAAATTTCACGTAAGATTTAGTTAAAAAATAATATAATAATCCAAAAACAGTTCGAATATTTTTGTTACTATGTAACTTTCACTCTGGAAATGCTGCATGAAAAATTAATAATTTCTAGAAGCATGTCGCATATTGACAAACAAACAATTTGGCATGGAGATACTTTGAGTCCCGGGAAAGGACACAGGATACTTATTGTCCCGGAGAAATGTACGGTTCCCGCGCGATAAACGAGTTTTGGCGCAACGGAGTTGCGGGCGTCATCTAGTCAAAGATAAAAATGAGATCATAATCGGTATTTTTGTAGCTACGACCCCGTTAATAAGAACGTCAAACTTATAGGTAGAGGGATATTTAAAATATAAGATAAGTTGTAATATTTTGCCGCATCTATTTTCCTTACATCTATATCGCATAATACCTGCAAACTATGTTTGTTTAAAGCTCCGACCGCGACGGTAAGTGACGTTTATCAAATTTGTCAACAGTATTGAATTAATTTCTTACTAACATTACTTCCCATTTCACAGAAAAATACATACAATCTAGCTTTCTTTGACTGTAGAAAATAACTAATTTGTATACTGTTATTAGTGAGATATTTTATGCCATTTCTGAATAAATAAAATGACCGTCAGATGAAATAATATTACTATGCCCTTGTTCCGAAATAAAACCCAGCATAATGGCCTGTGCTCAAAACGTCATGTATCATTTTCAATATGGTACTGGTGCAGGTGTGCCATTCTTCGATCACTACTATACTCAATATTATATTAGTGATCGAAGGTGCCATTGGTAAAACAAGTATTTATACTATGTACGTATTATAATGACATCCCAACAAAATCATATACTTACCTATAGTCACTGCACGGACGTATATTTCGGAACAAATCAACATGACATCATAAGAACTGGCTACAGGATGTATTTCAGAACATACACATGAAATATTAATATGACAGCTTTATAAAGTACTAGCTGTCCCGGCAAACGTTTCTTTGCCATAATATTATATAAAGTATATCGCCCGTATTATTTTATTGAATAAGACGTGACTAAATAAGTATGTCACCATGGCAACGTCCATCGGTATCCCGTGACCCGCAACGCATAAACAATGGTCGCTCTTTATAGACAAATAATTTGTAATAAAATTAAATTGCGACTATAATTAAAGATCTAAGCTATCCTATCTCTCAAGTTGGAAAAAAGCACACATTAAAAAAATACATTAAAATCGGTTAAGTAGTTTAGGAATCCATCGCGGACAAACATCGTGACAGGAGATTTATATACCTATATTAGATTAGACGACCCCGTAACTCCGTTTAACTCGTTTATCGCGCTGGAACCGTACATTTTCCGGTATAAAATGTATCATAGGTCCTTTTCCGTGACTCAAAATGTCACCATGGTAAATTTCAGCAAAATTGGTTCAATGGTTTAGGCGTGAAGAGGTAACACATAGATAGACAGATAGACAGATAGACACACTTTCGTATTTATAATATTAAGTATGGATGAATAAAGTAAAGTCAACTAACTAAGGGAGAAGACCTAATGGCAGACACTGTAAGGAAACATGCAACATTTGAATGTTATAAAATATATATTTATGAAAATAAAGGATTGATAACTTCTTCCATGTCTTCAGTAACTCTTACAAAATAAAACTATTATACTTATTCTCTGACAAATCAATTAAAAATATATATTATTGGTCTTTTTGTAAACTTAGTCATAAGCACTAATAGATGACATCACAAAAAACGAACATCACTAATAGTAGACACCAATATGAACTAATAGTTGACATAGAACTTTACATTACATTTTACATTTTTCATATTATTAGGTCTTTATTTGCCATTTTTCAAAAGAATTCATTTACTTCATCATAGTCACTACATGCATCGGAAATATTATCCACGTTGTCTCCAGATTCTATTCATTCTTCTTCCATGCTGAAACTATCTTTCCTTTTATTTTTATTTTTCATATTTTTGAAGTGAAAACTTCTTTAGCGGCGTTGAGCACTTTTGTGGGATGGGTAAAAACTGTGAAACTCGCGTCAGATTCTCGTGCTGATCGAAAAACCTTGGAAAAACCGTAAGACGGTTGGAGAGTAGTGTTTTGTATCGAACTCTAACTCGAACTCAAACTCGAATTGATTGTAAGGGTTTCGATTAAATAAAAAAACGATTTTTTAAAAATCGATTTTCATAAAAAATGGGTTAAAAATTTAATCGATTGTAAGGGTTTCGATTAATTTGAGAAATCGATTTTTTAATAATCGATTTTCACAAAAAATGGGTTAAAAATTTAATCGATTGTAAGGGTTTCGATTAATAAAAAAAATCGATTTTTTAAAAATCGATTTTCATAAAAATTGTGTTAATAATTTAATCGATTGTGAGGGTTTCGATTAATTAAAAAATCGATTTTTTAATAATCGATTTTCATAAAAAATGGGTTAAAAATTTAATCGATTGTAAGGGTTTCGAATAATTTAGGAATCGGTTTTTTAATAATAGATTTTCACAAAAAATGGGTTAAAAATTTAATCGATTGTAAGGGTTTCGATTAATGAAAAAAATCGATTTTCGTAAAAATTGGGTTAAAAATTTAATCGATTGTAACGGTTTCGATTAATTAAAAGAATCGATTTTTTAAAAATCAATCTTTTGAAAATCGATTTTTTAAAAATCGATTTTCATAAAAAATGGGTTAAAAATTTAATCGATTGTAAGGGTTTCGATTAATAAAAAAAAACGATTTTTAATAATCGAATAATCAAGTTTTCACTTCTGCCGGCACTCCCGGAGTGCAACCCGTCTTTTTTTTCCTAGCAAATTTATTTTCAGTCTTTAGTGTCCATGCTTTTTTTGCCTCTTCTTTTTTCTTCTTTCTTTTCTCAGCTCTCTTTTTTCTTTTTTTTACTGCTGAAAAACTAAAGCAATCGATTTTAGATCAGTTATACAAGGTCTAATATTAGACACGTCCATTTTTAGGTGCAGTAGTTCTAAGTTCTTAGATTGTTAATAGAATTATATTTTCAGAGAATAGTGATGATTTTTGCAGTAGAATAAAGTACAAAATAACTTTAGTATGTATTGCAAAACTCAAAGATGAGATCCATGCCATCTATTAGGTTTTTTACATTTTCAAGAACTAATAGTAGACACCCTTTATATTGTTAGGGAAAATGGACAAAAAATCTTAAATAAACATTAATTAGTGTATACAAGAAGACCATTAATCCAATGAAATCAATAGAAATTACAAAAAATCAAATAAATGTATTCAAAACTTACGTGCAAAATTTTGCCTTCCTTAACCTATTTGATAATGAAATTGCCGAGCGCTTGTTGACGCGGTCATATTATTTACGAAAACTGATCCCATTTTAAAATTTTGTTCCCGAAGGCGTCTCTAATTAATTTTTTCAATTCAACAGATAGCTTGAGAAGCTTATAAAATTTACAGTGGTGAGAAATAATTAGAGTAATTCTTATTTTTATGGTATTTTTGTCATAAGTGTCATCTATTAGTTCAGTGTCTACCATTAGGTCTCTTCCCTTAGTTGAATTGTTAGAAGTTAATGAGGAAAACTTCATTAGAAAATTATATGGTTCATTCAAAGTGGCTATTTTCGCCTGAAATTCACAGATCTTGTAAGTATTACTATACTATTCATTTATGTTAAACAGGAATCTTACATATCTTATGATAGGCATAAGCAACAGGCGTTCGACTCTCTGGAATTTAGTATAATATGAAATCTTTGACAGACAGCAGATATTATGCAATATTTGCTATTAAAACAAACGTCTGTTGCTTACCTGTCGCAAGATACATAAGCACCCTGCCAGTATATTTACATTCATATGTGATAGGAGACAATATTTGAACAAAGAAAGCCAGGCTCAAGCAAATCTTGCGATTGTGTTGATATTATGTAATAGCTTTTCCATCTCTTTCCCTCATACATTCCTCTCTGTTTACTGTGGAGTATTGCTTACACAGATATGGGGAAATAGACACTAAACATGTTTTGTTATATGGATGCTGTTAAGCATATTTTGTTTTTCCTACAAAAAATACGTACGGTATTCAGTTATGAATGCAGTTCTCGAGATCATTTAGAACAAGACTGACATAATTCAACAAAAACAAAAATGTGGGTTGGTACTCGTACACAAATGCTTAACAGGGACCATAATATTATAATCATGTTGCTTTTCAGGTTGTACGTTGCGTTATAGGATCTATATAGATTTTTTTACGTGAACATAAGCGGTCCACACAAAAAATTCGACTACGTCTACGAATAATAAAACCTATTGTGTTATTTCAAGTATCTAAATTAAACGAAGCATTATCTATACTAATATTTTAAAGTGTATCTGTTTATCTGTCTGTCTATCGTTTACCGCTGCACCGATTTTGACGAAATTTGGTACGGATATACTAAAAGTCCCGGAAAAGGCAAATAATAGTTTTTTCTCTCGGAAAAATGTACGGTTCTTAGGCGACAGACGAATTTCAGCGCAAAAAAAACTTCAGGCGCCATCTAGTATTTGATGTCTTTATGGGAATAGCAATCATATTATTATCATAAATCCCAAGCCAAATAAAGCGCAAAGCTTTTAGAAAAGCTTATTTAAATGCAAAATAAAAGCACGTTTTCAATAAGCACACAAGCTTTCCCCCGGGGGAATGAGCGTTTTATTCCCCTGGAGGGCACTTGTGTTATTATCAGCAGCTGTACAGCATACAATCAGTTTTATAATCAAGTTGAAACAACAAATCGAGACACAAAATTTTATATCTATACTTTGAAAGTGTCTGTCTGTTATCCCTTCACGGCCAAACTTCTAAACTTGCCTTTTGAAGCAAACTTGCATTCACTGGGCTACTGCACACATACTGCAGACATACAGGCTTTGACATTAATAATAATAATATCAATATGGTTACGAGTAAGGTACAATTCCGTGCATCGCGATCGATCGCGGTCGCGCACGACCTACGACTGTCGTCGGCCGCTCGCGACCATAGTCAGCGTATGAAAATGTATGGCACCGCTTCCGAGGCCCGCGACTGACGCGCGCGGCCTTCGACTGTCGTAATCCGCGCGCGACCGTGCCATATAACTTTGACACGGTCGCGCGGGGCCTACGAGTCGTAGGTCGTGCGCGACCGCGATCGATCGCGATGCACGGAATTGTACCTTTAGCAGTATCAGTACCCAAATACAGGGTGCAATTAAACATTCGTGCCAAATTTCTCCAGGGCTTAGGATAATTGGGTATTTTTTTTTAATGACATATTTTATCCCATTTAAAATCGTTGCAGAACGGCCACTCGCGGCGCGGGGAATGAGCGGGGGGTCACGTCACGCGCGGGCAACGCTTCGTGTCCATTAATAATTGTAGAATGTAGTGTTTTTTATAAGGATAACTTTCGGAAGGTATTTCTCAACATTTTAGTACTGAGTGATTATAAAAGAGAAAATACGTGTATTTTTATTTGCAACAAGGATCAATATATCAAAATTTGGCAGGAAGGTTTAATTGCGCTCTGTATATCAATTATCAAAAAAAAACTAGGCCTTTTAATCCGTTGTGGATGATTTATACAGTATTTTCAGAGCGAAGTAACCACTCCTCAAATACTGTAGTGCCTGGGACAAGATTTTTAAATGTCCGTATGGTTGCCCAAGCGTAGGTATACGGCATTCTCGCAACATATTCGGCCTAGTCCAGAGGAAAGAACTAGTCAATACGTCTGGGGCCAACTATGTGCGGGTTTCCTCACGATGTTTTCCTTCACCGTACGAGCGTCCGTATTATGTACTTGAAATCAGAAAATGTCTCATTGGTACACGCCTCCACCCGGGATCGAACCTGCACCCTCAGAGTGCGAACTAAAGGTCTACCCATTAGGCCACGAACGCTCCCAATCAGGAGCGTCCGTGGCCTATTGGGCTGGTTCTTTCCTCTGGACTAGGCCGACTATGTTGCGAGAATGCCGTATGCGCTTGGGCAACCATACAGGCATCTAAAAATCTTGTCCCAGGCACTACAGTATTTGAAGAGTGGTCACTTCGCTCTGAAAATGCTGTATAAATCATCCACAATGGATGCAAAGGCCAATTATCAAAATATTGTAATTAATAGCCCCTTAAATAAGTTGTTAATTAAAACCAAAACAAAAATTAACGAAATATTACTCATCGTGGGGATTAATTTACTAATTTATGGCGATGATGGCGGATCTCGTTAATTTAATGACGCCATTAATTATGCTAAGCGCTCTCGCGTTAGGGACCATCCGTAAAGTAAGTCAAAGTACGACATGATTTTTAGACCCCTCCTTGTTACAGGTCAGCCTGACCGAGCAGGATGCGCTGTCATTCCGCTTGGAATAGACGATTGGTCAATGGTGCCCGAATTGACCAATCGTGCTATTCCAGCGGAATGACAGCGAAGCGGAGCGAAGATTTTGAGCATGGTGATTGGTCAATTCGGCACCGCTAAGCTCCGCTCCGCTTCAGTGGAAATACGGCCTAACACCTCGCTCGGTCGGAAGATCTTCCTTTGTTTACACATATTTCCACAGACCTTTCTAGTCTAGGAGCTATGTGAAAAATGCTGGCACCGTATTCTATTAATTTAAGAAACTAACAAAAAAATAAAAACTACCCATATAAAGACAGATCATAACAGATTCATCGGAACACCTCTTGGTAAACCCTTATTTTCATAATCTCCAACTATTTATGAGTTCGGAGTGTACATAAATCGAGTATGCAAAATACGATATCGCCCTAAGACAAGAAAAATCAGTCACTTTATTATCATTCACGATTTGTACAGAAAACGATGAAACATGACAAGTTTTTTGATAAGGAGTCAGTTGACCGCTAGGGACAGAAACCTCCCTCCCTCTTTAGGTGTAAGATACTTTATGGGTGGCCCCTGAGGCTACTTAGCCTCCGTGAGTATACTGTAACTGTGTACTTACACAGTTACCTACAGTATACTCACGGAGTGGAGGCAGTAAAGTGTTAAAAATGAGGGAGGCCGAACGATCAGATAAGTGATATGTTATGATTTTTTTTATGAAATAAGAGGGCAAAAGCGGCAAACGGGTCACCTGATGGAAAGCAACCACCGTCGAGCATAGACACTTGCTACATCAGAAGAGCTGCAGGAGCATTGCCGGACTTTTAAGAGGGAATACACTCTATTAAAGGTACGTAGGTCGTATAGGTCCAGAAATACTACTGGTGACAGTTCATTCCAGAGTTTAAGGATGTAACAAAACAAGGTGAAGAGCGTTCGTGACCCAATACCTTTACTTCGCAGTTCGGTAGACCTTTGATTCGCACTCGTAGAGGGTGCAGGTTCGATCCCTGGTGGAGGCGTGTACCAATGAGACATTTACTGATCTCAAGTACATAATACGGACGCTCGTACGGTGAAGGAAAATATCGTGAGGAAACCCGCACATAGTTAGTCCCAGACGTATAATTGTGACCTATTCTTTCCTCTGGAATAGGCCGACTATGTTGCGAGGATTCCAAGGTATGTGCTTAGGCAACCATACGGTCATTCAAATCTTGTCCCAAGCACTACAGTATTTGAAGGTGGTTACGTCCCAAAAATACTGTTTAAATCATCCACAACGTATGCAAAGGCCTAATTTTTGTATTACGATCTGTCTACGCGCAATAGCTTTGTCCACATTGTGCCTTTTTCTGTTCATCAAGGGCATGCCTTATAATAGCGCTGTCAACGTCAAACGTGAGGCATGCCCATAACGCGCGTTGAAATCGTAGCGCGCGCTATGACACTTTTCTTTCAACGCGGGTGGATTTTGACGCGCGTCACGGGCATGCTACACGTTCACTGTTGACAGCGCTATAAAGGTGAACGCAGATTTGGCCGCACCGCACGCACCGCAGTCGCCGCATTTCGAATTCTTCATATAAAGAATGTAGAAGTTGCGAATATGCGAGCTTGCCTATAACTTCATATAAAGAATTCGAAATGCGGCGACTGCGGTGCGGCCAAATCTGCGTTCACCTTAAGGCATGCCCTTGTTGAACAGAAAAAAGGCACAATGTGGACAAAGCTAATGCGAGACATCACTAGCGCGGCCATCCCAACACTAGCGCCGCGCCGCCATCTTCTCAACTCAATTGTCAACCAAAAAGGAAAATTCTTCTACCAAAAATCTCAAGAATAAACAGATATTATTTCAACTGGTTTTTGTGTGCAAATTAGTGTTTCTATATATTATATCACGCTTCCTGAGTATAAACACGATCAAAACGTATGGTATAGTTTATTTCCTTATTTCGAAACGTCTATCGTCTGCTCTAGGAAATAAATTTAAATTAATTTTCCATCACTTGCCAATAACCACGTGCCGTTTTCGTGAAAATTAATTTTCTGTGTCACCGCTCTACGTAATTGGGCAGGGCTGCCAACCGTGACGTGTGTTAGAAATTTCTGGCCCTGACAACCCCGATTGTCTATTACTTCGAATCGTTAAATCGAGTTAAATTTGTGAAAAAAGACATGACGATAAAGTTTTGGTATTCAGAATTTTATTTTACTTACATAATACGTGTGACACTCGGGGACTGAGTACGGCAAGGTGTAGATATTTTTATTTACTTTGCAATTATAATTCGCATACGTCTAGTCTCGCACACAAATACTGTGCCGAAGTCCACACCACACCTCGAGCCATACCGAGCCGAAGTCTTCCAAACTGAAACGAAGTTAGACGAATGTTAGGTGTTTTTCGTTACGGAATTTCTTGATTAGGTCGCTGCGCTCAAAGTCCGCGATAAAAGCTATGCACATTAAAAGCATGACACGAATGAATGAAAATATTCTTTCAGTTAAAAATTCATAAAACTAACGTTTTCTCAACAATTTTCACACGTTTTCACGCAGCGATACGTCGCGTAACGGTTGGAAGTGGCAACCCTGATTGTCTTTAACCTTATTGTTAAACAGAAATTGAATAATTTAAACATTCAGGCCACATACGTTATTCATGTATTGTTGTTTTTGTGGCCCTAGATTTACACAGAAACGCAATTTCAATTCTCACTCTAGGAATCAAACTCTATAACGTTTTACACGTGCAACGTGACACCATTGTTTTTGCTAGTAACTTAATTAAGCTATCTGCAATCATGTTTATGTGTGCGTGAGCTCGATTCAGGAGGTTAGTTGGGAAATGGTCAGCTCTGCATATTGTTATAATATTATAATAAACAATATTAGTAATAGTACTAGTACAATCAGTGAAATTAATTCCTAGGCAGATGGCCGACCTGTGATTTTGGTCGAGTTATGTAAAGTCAATGTTACGCTGACTTCTCACGGCGCGTAATATCAAGATCCGTGCCACGGCACGAGAAGAGGCCGGGTGCCATCTAAATTCTCATACATACGTAAAACCAAAATCATTTTCTCATACGAAAATATTTAAAATGATTGGGTTATTTTTCAGCTTAAAATAGTAATTACCTAGGTTCAGGTAAGCTAAAATATAACTCAAACATGTTAAATATTTTCGTATGAGAAAATGATTTTGGTGTTACGTACAGCTATATATGAGGATTTCGATGGCACCCGGCCTCTTAACGGTTGGGTTTGATATAACGCGACAAAATTACGTAGCAAATCTATGAATCAACTTCCCTGATAGTACAAGTGACAATAATTGGATCCACTCAGTTGGGTGCTGTCAAGTTGGCCCTACCCTTGTTGCCCTTAGAGACCCTAAGCCCTTCCCAATAGATAAATCCGTGTTAAAGTAAATACTCAGGTACGCAAATACCGATTAAATTATATATTTGGAGTGTATACGTTAATCTTCTTCTTATATATAAAAATGGGTTTTCAAATGTGTTAGTCGCGCTAAAACTTGAAAACGGCTGAACGGATTGGGCTGATTTTACTCTTAAAATGTTCATAGAAGTCCAGGGAAGGTTATAAAGTGACATGAAGTGCACTGGGACAACTACAATCTTATATATAAAATTCTCGTGTCACAATGTTAGTCCACGAACTCCTCCGAAACGGCTTTACTGATTTTTACCAAATTTTATATGCATGTTCAGTAGGTCTGAGAATCGGCTACTGGGTACTTTATATATTGATAACTGCATTTGTTGAATAAATAATAGTAAATTATTACAACCTGAGACTGACGGCGACCATTGTTTGTGCGACGAGATAGCGATCGGCGTTGCCATGGCGACATACTTTAAATAGTCACTTCAATAAAATAATAAGGGCGAAATACTTTATATTATGGCAAAGCAACGTTTGCCGGGACAGCTAGTAATATATAAAATTCTCGTATCACAATGTTAGTTACCGTACTCCTCCGTAACGGCTTTACTGATTTTTACATAATTTCATACGCATATTCAGTAGGTCTGAGAATCGGCTACTGGGTACTTTTTTATTGATAAGTACTTTTGTTGAATAAATAATAGTAAATTGAGACTGACGACGATCATTGTTTTTTACGACGGTCGACGGGATAGCGATGGACGTTGCCATGGTGCCATACTTATTTAGTCACTTCAATGAAATAATAATATGGGCGAAATACTTTATATGGCAAAACAACGTTTGCCGGGACAGCTAGTACATTTCTAAATTTTCAACACAATCGGTCCAGCCGTTTCAAAAAATATACCGACAAACAACGCTACCCTAGAATTTTATATTTAATTGTGCCTCCATGTAGCTCCGTAATGTTTATGCAACTATTCAGCATGGCGTATCATTGCCCGCAGTGCAGTATGACGTGACAAGCTGCCATGTTGAATACGGCCGACGATAAGGCTTAAATAATTGTCACAGTATTTAGACCTCAAATCCACGTTTAACATAACCATGATTGTCACTATGATTTTATACATTACTAGACGACGCCCGCAATTCCGTTGCACCGAAACTCGTTTATTGCGCAGGAACCGTACATTTCTCCGGGACAAAAAGTATCATATGTCCTTTCCCGGGACTCAAAGTATCTCCATGCCAAATTTCAGCAAAATCGGTTCAGCGGTTTGGGCGTGAAGAGATAACAGACAGACACACAGACAGACAGACAGACACACGGACGGACGGACGGACGGACGGACGGACGGACGGACGGACGGACGGACGGACGGACGGACAGACGGACAGACAGACAGACAGACAGACAGACAGACAGACAGACGGACAGACAGACACACTTTCGCATTTATAATATTAGTATGGATTACAAGCTGTCCCGGCAAACGTTGCTTTGCCATAATATAAATTATAAAGTATTTCGCCCATATTATTTTATTGAAATAATTATGTCGCCATGGCAACGTCAATCGCTATCCCGTCGCACAAACAATGGTCGGCGTCAGTCTCAGGTTGTAATAATTTACTATTATTTATTCAACAAATGCACTTATCTATATATAAAGTACCCAGTAGCCGATTCTCAGACCTACTGAATATGCATATAAAATTTGGTAAAAATGAGGCAGTTTTGGAGGAGTTCGTGGACTAACATTGTGACACGAGAATTTTATATATAAGACGAGAATTTTGTATATAAGACTAGATGCCCGCAACTCTGTTGCGCCAAAATTCGTTTATTGCGTGGGGACTGTTAATTTTCTGGGATGAAAGTATCCTAGGTCCTAGCTCTTTCATCGGACTCAAAGTATCTCCATACCAAATTTCAGCAAAATCAGTTCAGTGGTTTCGACGTGAAGAGGTAACAGACAGACATACCTACACACTTTCGTATTTATAATAATTTTAGTATGAATATTTTGGATAATACTATTTTCAATGCTAAACGATGAAAAAAGTACGTACCCAAAAATAAATATTTTCGGGCCCAGGAGCGATTTTTACCGTACCAAGTGTGCATTATCTTCTTTTATTATGTGTAGCTTAGTAGGACGGATGATCGACACGACTGGCGAAAGATACGCGCACTTTTTACATGCCCGTCTGAAACATGGATCATCTTTCTTGCCAAATAAGTAATCAGCATTGTCCTAACTCCTAAATCCTAAGAAAACTTCTCCCTCCCTCCACCTAATTAATACATACTCCTAAATATATCATACTATAAGAGCCACTTGACCAAGAAGGCTCTTATATCTAACACACCTATTTATCAACTATTTTTAATCCAAATCTGAACAATAGAATCTGACAATAAACAAGGTTAAACAACAAAGTTGTGCTCACGACCCTCGTCCAATCCCGCCCCGTTCATCCCAATCCCGCCCCTATCCCGTCGGGATAAATCCCAGAATCCCCTGACGGACGAAACGGATTAACCTTCGGAAGGATAGGAAGGTCTTCGGCGTAAATCATCCGGTAATTCACAAAGTCGCACGAAATATGTCAGCACTTCCATTGGGAGTTGTGTTATGATGGTAAATATGCATTCTGTAAGACGCTACCCTAAAACTCGTGTTTTGAAATATTAGGCACGTAATATAACATTATACAAAATTTTGATATTTTGGAACCCTTCGATCAAATATCATTATTTTTTGAATACCTTTAGGTTTCAATTCAGAACGTAACGCGACGCATGCATTTCTAATGTATTGATGTGACAGACTTCAATTATGTGAAACGTCATGCAAGTCTGTCAATTCAATCTTTATTTATATAAAACTCAAAGGTTTCAAACTGACATGGTGATCTATCAACGCACAGCCCAAACTACTGGACGGATCGAGCTGAAATTTGGCATGCAGGTAGATGTTATGACGTAGGCATATTAGGTTAAAAAAGGTTTTTGATAAATTACAACCCCGAGGGATTAAAATAGGGGATGAAAATTTGTATATCATAATAAAACTTCTTAACGCGAGCGAAGCCGCGGGCAAAAGCTCGTACATAAATATATCTACACGTCGCGTTGCGGTCTGAATTGACCATATTGTGTATTTTTCAGATTTGATTTGATTTTGAATAATTTCAAAACTATTCAAAACTTGTAGCGGGCAAAGCTACTTTAAAATGTTACAAATCCATACTAATATTATAAATGCGAAAGCGTATCTGTCTAATTAGCTTTGTCCACACTGGGCCTTTTTTTGTTCATCAACGGCATGCGTTATAGCGCAGTTAACAGCGGACGTGAGGCATGCCCGTGACGCGCGTTGAAATCGTAGCGCTCGCTATGACACTTTTCTTTTAACGCGGGTGGATTTTGACGTATTCAATTATTGAATATGCCAAACGAAAGTTGAATAGAAAGAAGATGAAATTGCATAATGTGGACAATACTTTATCCCTTCACGCCCAATCAAAATAATATTAAACTAGCTGTTCCGGCAAACGTTTCTTTGCCATATTATAAAGTATAATATATCGCCCGTATTATTTTATTGAATTAGTGACTAAGTACTCGTAAGTATGTCACCATGGCAACGTCCATCGCTATCCCGTGACCCGCATCGCATAAACAATGGTCACTCTTTAAATAGACAAATAATTTGTAATAAAATAAAATTGCGACTATAATAATTAAAGATCTAAGCTATCCTATCTCTCAAGTTGGAAAAAAGCACACATTTAAAAAAAACATTATAATCGGTTAAGTAGTAGGAATCCATCGCGGACAAACATCGTGACAGGAGATTTATATATATTAGATATTCCACTAAATCCGGTAAAAGTCACAACTTCAAAATGTCACTTTCATAAAATAATTTGAGTTGATTCAACTAAACCCCAACTTAAGTCTAGGCCCTGATCTCTGGGATTAGTTGACGAAACTGGTACCCGGTACCCAAAGCCAGGGTAATCTCGGAGGCTATTAGGGTACATAAATAAGGCTTTCGGAACTCCAGCGGTCACGTTAAAGTATTATTAGTTAAGTACTTGACAGAAAGATCACCTAGTTAAACTTGATGTTCGTTTACATACAATTAACTATAATTATAAATGCGAACATTTTATTTGTCTGTCTGTTTGACAACTCTGCAGCAAAATCGGTTAAGCGGTTTAGGTTTGAAGTGGTAACAGACAGGCAGACTCATTATCACACCCATTATTCTTAAATATTATGAATGCGAAAGTGTATCCGTCTGTCTGTCTGTCTGTCACCTATTCACGCCTAAACCGCTGAACCGATTTTACTGGAATTTGTTATGGAGATACTTTGAGTCCCGGGAAAGGACAAAGGATACTTTTTATCCCTCAAAAATGTACAGTTGCCAGTGATAAACGAGTTTTGGTGCAACGGAGTTGCGGGCATCAACTAGTATATTATAAATGCGAAAGTATGTCTGTATATCTGTCACCTCTTTACATCCAAACCGCTGAACCGATTTTGTTGAAAGAATAATGGGCATTTTTGTATGGACCCCGACCCTGGCCGGCATAGCCAAATGAAATTGAAACAGTTTATGTTATGAATGGACCGGAAATGTACAGTCTGGAACATTGAAAGTTATATTTTTGGCTTCTAATTTTTTTTGAAAAAATCAAATCTACAATCGAAAAAAAATATTCTATGCTGTATTTTAGTCAGCTTATCACTTGGGTAATTAACCTTAGGGTGATACTACCAAAATAAACACTTTTATTTTTTAAGTTTTAACCCATCGATCGTGGCAATACGAGACACAATATCGCTAGGTGTCTATACATAGAATCTCAGTCATCTGGTTTAATCTGCGATTCGAAAGGACAACTCGTTAAGACGTTGAATGTAAAAGTCATATAGCGAAGTCGTAAATAAAATGCTATATATTTTTTTCAAGTAGCCGTTGACGGGGTAGTTATAATTAAATCCACGCTTTCATATTATTATCTTAGTTATTACAAATAAAGCACTAATGTAAATGTAATCGATAAAATATCAACACAGTGCTATCAGCTGTGCGAGCTGTTTGACGCCATATTTATTTTAAAGACTAGTAGCGCCGCCGTAGGAAGAAAATGAAATACGTTCAATTACCTGACTGATTTATGTTCGCTATCTTCAAAACGCAATGCTACAAATGGCTAACTAGTTGAACGTTGAGGGACGATCGTTCAATTGACGTTCGGCCGAGTCATTCAATTGAATGCTGTCATTCAATGAATGCGATAGTCATTCAATCGCATCGCAGATTGAACCAGATGACTGCAACATTTACACATTCATCATCAAAAATGATGTCTTCCAAATATAGTGCCGGGTGAATAAATACATCGTGGCGACCAACGTCTAAACACCATATTATTGAAATAATATGGTCACACGCACCGATTGTGCGCCGCCCTATCAAACACGTACAGTCGTACAATAATGATGAACTAAAGCATCCCTCCCTTGTTGTTGACGGTCTACGAGTCTATGAGTACGGTCTATGACGTCAGCGAAGACATTTTTTGAGAATAGCTTTCCTACTGAAGTGGTTTAAGTCCATAGATAGGCAGACCTATGATATCAGGTGTGATATCTTTTTTCTCCGGTTGTTTACCGTGTTCTGTCCATAATAAAAATTGAAGCTTATGATATAAGGTTTCATTTCATAGGCAAGTGATTTTTATTGGATATACCGGCCAACTTGACGCATCGTTCTTTGGTAAGGAGACGCTTTGAGTCCCGGGCAAGGACATAAAATACTTTTAATACCGGAAAAATGTACAATTCCACGCGATAAACGAGTTTTGGAGCAACGGAGTAGCAGGCATCATCTAGAGTATAATACTAGTATGGATCCGGATTCATATTTACAAGTACGTATGCGTAAGTGTATTATTAATGTATCTAACTCGAGCTATATACAAAGAAACGTAACATTTATATGACAGGCATGTTCACTTTATGAGTATGATAATTTAACATTTCTCATATTCACGGAATATGTCATATCATCAAGGCGAAGTGAAATCTTAGCGGTACACCAATCCTAACCGCTTTTTCGCGAATAAAAATGTAAATATAACCGTATGGAACCCCTCAAACGGTTTACCTTATGAATTATTAAAGAGGTGCAAAAACCTGTAGCTGCGGCAAGTATTTGCCACGACTAAGGTTTTTCGAGTATTCGTGGATGCTAGATCTCATTTTATACCCAAACTACCTTATCTATTTTATAACTACTTTGCACTAGAAATCATTGCAATCTTAGGGCCGGGACACAAAAACACGGCACGACGTGTGTGGCGCCGTGTTTTTGTGTCCCGGCCCTTAATCCCTTGGAAATGCTATTGTATTATATTGTTGTCGCGATCACCGGTTCTCGTATGGAACTTGATGGGTTAATAAAAAAGTAATAAGAAACTAACTAACCAACCAACAATATTTCAGGATTAATACGATCTTAAAGCCTGCAAGAAGAGTGCGTATTCCCTCTTAAAAGGCCAGCAACGCACTTGCAACTCTTCAGATGTTGCATGCAGATTTTCATTAAACCGGCCATTTCACAAAAGCCGGTGTGGCATAATATTTTGTAAAGTGTAAAATGGGAAAGAAGTTAATATTCCCCCAGGAGCTTCGAAGTTCTTAAGTTGGGTACTTAATTTGTGTCAATAGCATTTCTTCAACTTTTTAAACGTTTATATAAAACTTCGAGCTTTGGACTTGTGTTTTGTTATGCTGGTATATTATTATTTAAGTTTGGAAGAAGTCAGAAGTGTGTCTCTCTGTCTGTTTGCCTGTATGTCTGTTACCTCTTCACACTCAAACCACTAAACCGATTTTACTGAAATTTGGTATGGAGATGCTATGAGTCCCGGGAAAGGACGTTTGATATTTTTGTGTTAGCAGTAAGTCATTAGTACTATTATTAATATCAAAACCTATTTTCACATTCGCTGTAAGCAATTTTGGCCTTTGACAGAAACGGAATTGAGCATGATGTCAAAACAGCAAAGAATGACGCGTAAAAACCACTTGCCTAGGAAATGAAACCTTATATCATAAGCTTCAATTTTTATTATGGACAGAACACGCTAAACTACCGGAGAAAAAAGATATCACACCTGACATCGTAGGACCGCCTATGGACTTAAACCACTTCATTACGAAAGCTATTCTCAAAAAATGTCTTCGCTGACGTCATAGACCGTACTCATAGACTCGTAGGCCGTCTACAACAAGTGAGGGATGCTTTAGTTCATCATTATTGTACGACTGTACGTGTTTGACAGGGCGGCGCACAATAGGTGCGTGTGCCCATATTATTTCAATAATATGGTGTTTAGACGTTGGTCGCCACGATGTATTTATTCCCCCGGCACTATATTTGGAAGACATCATTTTTGACGATGAATTTGTATATTATACCATGGAAGTTGTAACTGTAGTAAATGATTATTAAAAAATAAAAGTGTTTATTTTGGTAGTGTGGCGACTGGCGTTACCCACAATTCGCCTAACATTCCTGCATCGCGCTATCGAAGTTTTCTGAGCGCGTCGGTATAATATTATATACGACAGCTGAAATGTATCACGGTAGCTTAGGCCTGACCGGGCATCGGTGGACCGCAGTCGGAATTGTTTCCGCTGTGGAAAACCGGGGCACAAGGCGGCCGAGTGCCAGGAGAAACAACCCAACTGCTGCTTCTGCGAGGCACTCGGCAAGGAGAGCAGGCACGTCCTTGGAAGCGGCGGCTGTCCAACAGCCAAGAAACCGCCTCCCACCACGAAGCGCCGCAGGAGAGGAGCTCCCTCTGTCAAGGCTCGGCCGCGTGAGCCTGGAGCCGGTGGTGCCGGGGTTAGTCAGCCCCAGCCCCGCCAGTGGAGCAATAGGCCCGTGGGCTGTCGATCGGGGGATCACAGCCCGCACGAAGGGCCTCGAGAAGAAAGCTCCCTAGAGGCCCGGGGAGCTCTCGGTGAAGAAAGCGGCATGTAGATTTGATTTTTACATAAAAAAGTAGGAGCAAAAATATATAACTTTCAATGTTCCAGACTGTACATTTCCGGTCCATTCATAACATAAACTGTTTCATTTCAGTAACATTAGGTTATAAGCAATAGGCTAACAGACATTAGAACTTTATTGGCTAATAAGGCTAAGTGCCCATCATTATTTGACTTGATTAGTGATTCTCTTTATCAGGGGCGTATTTACCGAAGGGGCTAGCTCGAATAATTTCTATGTCACAGCAAAACCATTGAGCTTCAAAGAGCTTACTGGCTATCGCTGCAGCCAGGCACTGAAAATGGACCTCGATGCGCCTATGATGCCTACTTGGTCTAATTCCCATAACATGAGTATAAACTTAGCATGGTAAAAGTCTGATTGTGCACGTCCTATCTGCTGTCTTTTACACTGTATCTTTCCGTAGGACTGCCTTAAGAGATATTTTCTTTTAGAAATAAGCAGTTCCTTTGTGTCGTATTTCCATGTTAGTTGTATATTAATATTTTTTCTTGTGTGCAATAAAGAGTTAAAAAAATGCAAAGTAAAAAACTTAAATGGACGTGTTTGTACTATTGTATATGTGTGTAAAATAAAGGTATCTTTAGTTTACATTGCAAAGAGGTAAGATAATGCAATTATTTTATGGCAGCCACTTAAAATTGAAATAGGCAGATTAACCACTTTGTAGCTAGTCTGTTAATTCATTGTGTAATGTGTATCTTCTAGTATCCATACTTAATATTATAAATGCGAAAGTGTGTCTGTCTGTTACTTCTTCACGCCCAAACCGCTGAACCGATTTTGCTGAAATTCGGCATGGAGATAGTTTGAGTCCCGGGAAAGGATATAGGATACTTTTTGTCCCGGAAAATGTACGGTCAGCATGCGATGAACGAGTTTTGGCGCAACGGAGTTGCGGGCGTCATCTAGAGTAGTAAATAAAATATTTTTTTCATGATGAAAAAAAAAAACATTGCACTGCAAGCGTGTCACATTGATATGCAATGTTTTTTTTTTACTTTCTAACAGACCCTAAGAGCAACTCTAAGAACAGAATTTCAACGACTATGTGTTTAAACACACTAGGCCGAAGTTACGCGTCGTAAATTCCACATGATTACGCCCGCAATGTGTTTTAAATTGCCGACGACACACTATTCCGTCGCGTTCCGTCATTATTTTGTATGCATTTGATATTGCGGACATAATTTACGCCGCGTAACTTCGGCATAGTGTGTTTACTTGTTTAGATACTATAACAATCGCATGAACTTATATTGATGTATAGTAATACTCTCATGCATACACAATGGTTTTTTAAATAGCTTACTTAATGCTGTCTTCATTTTGATGTGCTCAATTTTCCCTCGAACTTTCAGCTTTGACACAGCTAATTGGCCGCTGTGAAGGCGGTTTGTATGCAAAGGAAGTCGATAATTATGGCCACGTCAAACTGACGTCGATTTAAATATCCCTAGCTTATTCCTGGACAATTTCCTTTTCTTAGCAAATTACCTTTTCCTGGAAAATCACCTGTGTCATAAAATAGATAACTAGTTTATTTTCTTGTTATATTTTAATATTGCTGGATTTATTTATGAACTTGATGACGTCCGCAACTCCGGTACGCCAAAATGTAAAACGTATTCGAGATAAAAACCCTACCCTATGTCCTTTCCTGGGACTCAAAATAAGGTAATTTAAAAGTAAAATTTGCTTTTTGTTATGGAGATCCATAGCAAATTTAAGCAAAAATAGGTTCAGTGGTTTAGGCGTGAAGAGGTAACAGAAAGGCAGACAGACATACTCTCGCATTTAAAATATTAGTATGGATAGTTAAAATTTTAAGGACAGTTTATTAAAAATTTTATTACTCTGGAAAGTTGGAGGTACATAATATGGAACAAGAGGAACAAAGTGTTTGTGTATATAAGCTTATCAACTGCTGGTGATTTAGTTGGCCTTTGTTGGTTTTCTTACCTACCTTTTGATTAAAAAAAACTTGAGAGGTGGTAAGGGACACCCGAATGGAACGAAGTTATATCTGTTCAAAACACCTGTATACATCTATACTTATAATAAAATCGTAGAGGTAAAATTTTTGTACATTGAAAATAAACTTGAAAAAAACGAGTCAGGGGCATGTTAGAAGAGTAGTAGAACACATTTTAACTGTTTTTGAAATTTTTGTTTCTCTGTCTGTTTGTCTGTTTGTACAGGCTAATCTCTGAATCCGCTGGACTGATTTTAATGAAATTTAGCGTGTTGATACCTTACATCCCTGGTCAACATCTTAGATACTTTTTTTAACCGACATCCAAAAAAGGAGGAATTAATGTTTACTTTGCTGTTTGTGGTCAGATTTTCAAAATTCTTTTTTTGTTGTATATATTGTTAACCCAAATTAGATACCATGTTTACAAAAACGGTGACTTGATATTGATTTTCTCGGGATCGAGAGGTATCGACGGAACTTCCTTACAACAATAACATTACAGTAATTTTCACTTTTTTAAGTAAAATTAACATAACATGCCACCAAAAATTAAGATCTGCACCAAGGCATATCCCAGGGTATAGGGCTTCCGAAGGTTCCGTTGCTGAACAGAACCCTGATTCCTTATAAGACGTTCCGCGCGGCTTCGCATAATCGTAGATGGGTGTAAAATTTTCTAAATTTCTATTTAAATAATAACATTCATTCACGCGGACGAAGTTGCGGGCAACAGCTAGTAATTATTATATTATATTAAAAAAAGATATTTAAAAAACGCCATCTAGTTGACGCACAGGAACACTATCAACGCCCCCTGTCCCTACCATGCAAGTACTAATAAAAAAGTGTCGAAGTCAAAATATATCGTTCTGTCTGTCTGCCGCTGCCACAGCAAGCTCGCTGCGCTCGCTCGGCTCCCTCTGTGATGTGATCTAAGTTCTAACCATAAAGTTAATATACTTAGCGGAATACGTACACATATTTTTCACACAGATGAAAACCAATTTTGGTTACGTTTGACAGCTCGAGATTGTTGCTCTATTCCGATAGGTATATTAACTTTATGGTTCTAACCTAACCTACTTTTGGGCTTTCTCGATTCTGTCTTTACGCCGAAATGACGCCCGAACTTCGTTCCAAAAACATTATTTTATTCAGGTTATTCGCTTGCTCAAGAGGTAGCAATCTTCTAGAAGTGTAACAGTCAATCCTCTGTTCTACATGCTACTCGTAGTAAAAGGTGCGACGCGAGAGAAATCTTAAATTATTTCAAAATAATCAGATTGAAAAAGTTGAAAAGAAACATCGAATTCTGTGAATGAAGTTCCATCATTCACGTAAGTTTTTGCGTAATTTGGGTTTTTTATATCGAGTAATGTAATTTCCCTCAATCCCGAGTAGGGTGCCCAGAAGTTTGAATAAAGCCGGACATGCTTTTTTTTCGGCACAACATTTTACAATACATTAATAATTTGTAGGATTTTTTACATATAAAATTACCATGTCACGATGATTTTAATAAAATTTCGTATAATATGTTCAATTATTGTACATTCGTTAGGGCTGAGAAAACGTTTATATGTACGTTTTATATTGATACTAGAAATAATTTATAATATGGCAAAACAAAGTTTAACCGATCAGGTTATACAGGTACTACAAGCCACTCAGTACGAAAAATAAAGAGTACAAAGATAGTGTTTACCACCGTTCACGTCATTGTATTACCACGTAGTTTTCTCTACTTAGGTACCTGTGCCACCAATGTATTGAATTATATTGAAAAGAAAAAAGAAATTAATTGAATGTATTGATGAACTAAAAAGTATTAAATAATTTTTACTATCTAATAGTGCCTTTTTCAGAATTCGGCTAAACCTCAACTATTTCTGTACTCAATCTTCATTATTTTGAAGTCGGTACCAGTTAGCTGAATCTTCAGTCCTCTGACAGAATATTTGAAACTTTTGGAACTGGCACCGACTTCAAAATTATGAAGATTGAGTACAGAAATAGTTGAGGTTTAGCCGAATTCGGAAAAAGGCACTATTAGATAGTAAAAATTATTTAATACTTTTTAGTTCGTATTAATGTTATTATTGTTTTTACCTTGGAAGTCGGTTTTAATTTTTTGTTAAAAATAATAATAATTTCACTCTTTTTAGTTACACTAGTAGGTAAATCTTCGCGTATATTTTACGTATCTTATTACAATTTGTTAAGAGTCACAACTCACCCTCACAAAATAATATAATATTATCAGTGAAGTGAACATATTGTGCTAAGTAATTTAACAATTTTAATACTTCAAGCCCGAAGCGGTCACCGGCGATTGCGATAACAATAGAAAGGCTATTGTGTCTCGTTTTTCCACGATCGAAGGATCTATCAGATAAAAAATTGTACAAACTTGCATAGGATGTAGCGTAGCATAATATTTAATATTATCATAATTATTGTCAGCTGTTCTTGTTATCAAGAATTCAAATCGATAGGTACTTAGTGCACCATCTATCGATTAATAAGTATAACTAATTAAAAAGACACTTAATGACTTTGTTTTGTTTAAATGCTCTTTTTAAAATAACTTTATTTTAATTCTATTTGTCTATTAAAATTTTATAAAGTAGTAAAGTATTCGATCTGTATATAAAGTAGTTAGTAAAGTATTCGATATTCTGTCTTCTGCCGCCACGCGCCGCGCGGCGGCGCGGGACGGCGACGCCGACCGCCGTGTATTAAAAACAAACAGGTGTTGTTATACAGTACATAATTATTATTATTAGTATATCCATACCTATGCCTTGTACTATTATCTATTCTGTGCCATGAGACATTGATGGCCTTAACACGACGTGGTAATGATGATGATGACGATGATGATGATGAATTGCATAGTAGTTTATGCTTTCTGTTCTTAAAACAACGCCGAAACTCCCAAACGTGTATCTATAAGGAATCAGGATTTCTCTCAGCATCATGGAAACCATGGTATACCTTGACCCAATATTTGACTTTTTTGTAGCGTATTCTTAGTACACTTCAGATAAAACCAAAATCACCATATGTTTCCATATAAATTTCGAGGAGTTCCCTCGATTACTCATGGATCCCATCATCAGGTCACCACTTTTGTGAAAATGGGACCAAATTGGAGTGAAACCTAATACAACAAAACAAAAATTTCGAAAATCGGTTCACAAACGGCGGAGTAATCGTTGAACATACAAAAATAAAAATAAAAAAATATCCACAGCTGAACATATAACCTCCTCGTTTTTTGGAAGTCGGTTAAAAAAATTATATTAATCTCTTTTTTCCCGTGGCGTCTATTACATACAACTTTACATTCGTGGTTATTTGTCATTGCCAAATGTGAAAGGGGTTTTACACCTTTCAATATTTTTTTTATAACCAGACTGCCCGACTTTTTATAAGTACATCGTGTGGTCACCCCAGCTCGTCCGCCGCTGGTCTGTAAAACTTGTCACCGTGTTTAGAATTGCCAACTTATTGTGAAGTTGGTACCTGTGATAAAATTTTATTGATCAGCGTCGGTGAATGTAAATTTTGTTTATGGCTGTACTTGACAGGTACAGTCGTGGCGAAAATTACGTTTATTATGCTGTTATGTACGCGATTGTACTATTTATCGGTACAAAGTCAGAAAAAAATGTCACTACTAATAAAAAACAACTAGATGACGCCCGCAACATTGATCGTACATTTTTCCGGGATGAAAAGTATCTGACGTCATTTCCCGAGACTGGATGTATGTTCGTACCATATTTAAGCGAAATCGGTTCAATGGCTGGGTCTTGAAGAGATGACAAAAAGACAGACAGACAGACACACATTTCCATTTATAATATTAGTGTGGATGGATGAAATTGCTACTTAAGTATATGAAACCAATTTTGTCCTTCTATATACATTTTTGACTGGCCCCTATAACTTCATGTGTACAATACTCCACAACCTCACTACAGTATATCTTCATAGGCAATTTTCACCCGTGTCTTCCATAAAATAGAAGCGTGAATCCCGTACACGTTTAACACGTTTATTGTGCCTTCAACCCCGTATCTGCCAAACTTATTTCAATGTTAGATACGGCCTTTGTTAGTACTAGAATGGATGCAATATTGTAATAGCCAGTATTCTGTATAACTATACAGGTGCGCCATTTTGAATTGAATAGACAACTTACGAGAAACTTGGCAATAGCTTAACAACAATATCTATGGACGCTTCACACCATGTCAGTCTGGTACGTTCGAGTTGTGTTACAGGTGCCAGACAACAAAAAATATTATATACTGCAGTATACAATACAGGGTAATGATAAGTACTCACATATAATATTTAATAAGGTTTTTCTCGATAGTTTTACTCCAAATCGAGTAATTTGAATTGACCCTAAGTTTTGTTAAACTAGCTCAAATCGTCGAATTGGTAACCACCTATTTTGAAGCCGGTTCAAAAATATTATTTCAATTATTTACCGACTGTGATGCTCATACTTATCCAATCCGCCCCGAAACAATATCAAGGAATATCAAGATCAAAGATACCTCCGCAACTTTCTTAATTATCAGACTTCGGCCTGATTAGCGTTGTTAAAACGATTATTCCAAAACAGATTATTTAATTAACTTCTGTAAACAACTCTGTCAGTTTAAAAAACTTTACTTGTGCTTGTCTAGACTTGTGCTGATTAAAGTTGTGATAGATTAAGGGTGTGTTCCAAAATATTGCCCAGTAGACTGATTAATTCTCTTGACATCTAATATCGACGCCATTCTGTTGATTCTAACCAAAAAGTACGACAGTGCATTGATGTATTTTATGTGCATTGATATATTTGTTGGAATTATATAAATAATACGTCACAGTTGTATCGCCACTGTGGCACACCATTACGATAATATGGTTACGTGATCAGACCAAAGTCACAAGACATCTCTTGAGCAATGGTCGGTATACTGGGTTTTATTTCAGAACCTACTCTAATGCTATTTTTCCCTTCGTACGCCGCCTACCTTTCCTTCCATGGATTAATTTGTGCGTCCCAAAGACAGCTTATCCTGTCACTTGCGCACCTCTGTTGTTGCTAAATGCACGGTTCCCGCAGCTTTTCCATTCTCGTACTTTATTTGGATGTACTACTTTAACTGAATTTTGTTAACGTCCCTATGTGATAATAGCCGTTAAGCAAATTTATTACCTACATCATTTCATGTATCGCTTACCTACATCATAGGTAAATAGATAGTGCAGTATAAATCATCAAGCGGTAAGTTAGGCAGTGTATTAAACAGCTTTAGCAAAATGGAGTTACTTTATCGTTAGAATAAATGCTACGAAACCACCTCGAGACCCCTACGAGGACTCTAAACTGCCATGAGGCTACTTTGAGACTACGATACTGCTACTGGGCCTACGACCCTGCTACGAGACAACTGCAAGGCCGCTATAACAGAGCGTACGAGGCGACACTCCTACGAGGCGCTACAATATTGCCACAAGAACGTTACTACGAGGCCGCTATGAGTTCACCACAAGGCTATCGGCTGCGATACGAGATCTCTACAAGACCATCAACGCAACAATACCACTACTACGCCCTAACGAGACTTTTAGGGTCAATTCAGATCGCAACGCGACGAGGCTAGGCGCGGTGCAGCATAAATTTGTATGGATTTGACAGATTTCAATTGCGTGAGACGTCTTGCGAATCTGTCAAATCCATATAAATTTAGAAATGCATCTACGCGTCGCGTTGTGGTCTGAATCAACCCTAACGAGCTTACGAGGTAATACAGCAGTATGAAGTACGAAGTACAAGTAGAAGAAGTACAGTACGAAGCCACTGCGATATTGCTCCGAGACCAATTTGGGACTGTTTGATTCTAGTAGCTCGTTGCATTTAAATATTATATTAAAAGGGTTTTTAACATAAGTTAATATTTTTTTAGAGTTTTCACGCGATACAGCAAAACTAAAAGTTAAATAATTTTAGAATTCTTTGTATACCAGAGCTATAATAGTATAAGCTATTAATAAATGAGTACATTTATTCGAACGCCTCCGTGGTCTAGTGGTATGAGGCTATGTTGTCGCTGAGTGGTATAGAGCGCGGCTCTTGACTCGGAGGTCATGGGTTCGATTCCCGCGTTTGACACGTCATGTTATTTCCAAGTTTGGTTAGTACAATGCAGGCTGATCACCTGATTGTCTGACAAGTAATATGAACCATGCGTTGGATGGGCATGTAAAAATTCGGTCCTGTGCCTGATCTCTCGCCAGTCGTGTCGGTCGTCTGTCCCACTAAGTTATGAGAGCGTAGGAACAGAGAGTGATCTTGTGTACTGCGCACACACTTGGGCACTACAAAATTACTCCTGCGTAGCTGGCCGTTTCAATGACACCGGCCACCGTTACCGAAACCGGTGTGAGAGCTGTTATACTTACTATTCTAGCTCTCCCTCGTAACATTTTCTCTAAAATAATACAATTATTTTCACATACATCACTATCGAAGTTTTGAGCCCGCTATATTTTAGTCATTAGCTCCAAGTTTCATACATTTCCAATATTTCACCGCATCTGGGAAAACGCGCCACTAGAATTTATCATTGTACCCACATGGGAAAAACTATAATTACTAACTGAATATCGTAAATATGACAGATACTAGTTTGTAGTTATTGAATACTGGGTTTACAATATAAATTGATTTGAAATTTTAACTAAGTGGTCTTGTATTGTATAAATTCAAGAACATATTTTTATTGCGATAAAGGTAAAATATGTAATATGTATAAATGTGCACTTAAGGTAACTCGTATTAAAAGTGAAACTTAGAGGAACTATTAGTAAATTCCGAAGAAATTAAGGGTCAATTCCCTTCCCTTATATTATGAATAGAAAGAAACATCGTTTTCTCTTCGCGATTTTGAATATGATACACTTGTATCATATTCAAAATTTATTTATATATCCTATTTCATATGCATTACTGTTATAATGTATATTACTACATACGGATTTCAAATCATGTATAAATACTATAAAATTACGTACATTATTAACTGTAATAATGTACGTAACGTACGTACATATGAAATAGGGTGGTAAATGATGAGTTTACTAACCACCTGAGGTAAGCAATAACAAATCTGTATAAGACACTAAAGTACTTAGTCAGCCGAAATTACTTTGCTGGTTGGCATGCTGATGCGGTTACACTGTGTATGGTACAAGTAAAAAGAGGATTTGCTGCAAAAAATTACAAAATCGCTCAATTTGTAATTTTTTGCAGCAATTTCTTTGCTTTATGCGCACCGAAGCTCAAATCGAAAAGCATGGGTTTGAATCTTTTTTTTTTCTTTTGAAAATTTAATAATTAAGAGTATATTATAGTAGTATTTTTAGTAACCATAAACTTTTAGTGTAAAGGCGACTTAATCTTCAGGATGCAAGGCTTATAAAATAAATAAGATAAAAAAAAAATTTTGTGTAACTAACCACAATCTCGTATCTAGTTCGTCATTATTAAGAAACGCATTTTACAAAGGCTTAATAGTCCGATCTAATTAGAATAAAAAATAGGGGTGAGGTTACATTAATTCCGACAAGGCTGAATATTGGTAGGATTGTTCAATACACTATAATATAGGAAATGTGAAAAGTCCTCATCGATCCGGCACGTGCAAAAAAATTTACTCGGGGTCGAAGGTTACAAAAACGAGTTTTCCGCGATTTTCAGCAAAACGGTAAGTTTTATCATAAAATCAGCTCAGACAAAATTTGTAGATCAGATAATTATCTATAAAAATGTCTATACTTTTTTTCTAAGAGCCACCATTTTTGAGATAAAACGATTCAAAAAGTTGAATGAGTTTGAGGTATAAGTTTACTTAGCGCGTTTTTTTTTCAAGTTACACCTTTTAAGTGTACATCAACGACAAAACTGACTAGTGGTGTATCTAGTCTGATGTATGCGATACATACATCAGACTAGATACTCGTTGACTAAACTCTTTCAACTTTTTGAATCGTTATAGCTCATAAATGGTGGCTCTTAGGAAAAAAAAGAATTTAGACATTTTTATAGATAATTATCTGATCTACAAATTTTGTCTGAGCTGATTTTATGATAAAACTTACCGTTTTGCTGAAAATTGCAAAAAAGTTCTTTGACCCCGAGTAAATTTTAGGCACGTGCCGGATCGATGAGGACTTTTCACATTTCCTTTATTATAGTGTATTGAACAGTCCTACCAATATTCAGCCTTGTCGGAATTAATGTAACCTTGGATGTCTAAATTGATCGGAGTATAAGTTGTTAATATTAAAGACAGCCAAATCTAGCTTAGCGAAAGATCGAGGTAATTTTTTATCTCATGATCTGTATCCACAACATGTGAAAATAACGCATGTATAATTTGCTATATTATTATGCTTGGCACACATTGTGAAGAAGTGAAGCGAGGCAAGCTACATTTTTTTTATTTTATGACCCATCGAGCTCATACTATCATCATCGCGTCACTCTGTATAAACACGTGTGAGCGTATAAATTATACGCCGTTCGCTTATAACTTGCGCCATACCAACATTCTCAAAGACTCATCCTTTAGAAATTATATTGAAACTAAGCAGTATTTAATATTCATTGCGCTGGAATATTACAATCATTTAAGTTTGAATAATATCGTATTATCGAATTGAATAATATCGAATAATATCGCTGAAAGATTGGATAATTTAGTTGCACTAAATAAACTAATCTTCTTCGCCACAATATTAGTTTACACTAATATTGTAATAAAACTAGCTGTCCCGGCAAAGGTTGTTTTGCCATATATAATTAGTGTTTCGAACATATTATTTTATTGAAGTTACTAAAGGAGTACGGTAAATATTAACTAACATTGTGACACGAGAATTTTATACATAAGATACCTAGTTTGTTTTAGTCACGTATGACGTAGGCTTCAAAAAAAGACCGATTTCCGCGGTGATATAATGTTGGTGAGATGTAGATGTCGCAGCCAACTGGTTTAAATAGCCGATCAATCAAACAGCTAGCCCTTTGACTGAACAACGCCTGTAAAGAATTGTAAAATGTTACTAAAAATAATGAGGTTGTCTATAACAATATATTAATCTGTATCTATGGTCAAAGTGTTTATGTGTACAGACACATAAACACTTTGACCATAGATACAGATTAATATATTAATATATATTAACCAGTTAGCTAAGCGTCGTCTTAATGTAGTGTTGAATGTTGCAGTCAACAAGTCGGCTAAACGACGTATAGCCGTGTGATTGAATGGCGTTGAGGCAGAATGGGGCCTTTTTATTACTATTATGGACGCTAATTATTTGGGATTATGAGAATTTTTCTCAATAAAAATATTCCATGAAACAAATTACGACTTTTATTTTTCATTTTTCAATTGACATTAAATTTGACAGACCAGTGATCACAGAACCAGAATTCAATCACACGGCTATACGTCGTTTAGCCGACTTGTTGACTGCAACATTCAACACTACATTAAGACGACGCTTAGCTAACTGGTTAAATAGCAAATTAACTAAGCTGACCATTAGTTTAGTTTTATTATTACACAAGCGCAATGATAATAATAAGCAGAATAAATTGTATCCTAACTCATTTTGAACACAATAATTACATATAATACCTTCGTGATGCATTTCATAATCCCGTAATTTATCCTCGAAATTTGAATATTTGTTTTTTTGATTCACTCGTACTCGTATGTGGCATGTGCCCCCATAATTTCTGTCACTTTAATAACACTTGTAACGTATATATTTTACGAAAAACGTCTTAATACAATCACAAAACACCGACTAGTTGACGCCATATTGTGAACAAAACGCATCTAGCGCCGCGGTGGTGAGCGCTGAACTAATTCAATCAAACGGCGGCGGCTTGAATCAGCTGTAGTGTTGAACGTTTCGAGCGACTGAAATATTCAATTGACAAGCTAGCCGTGAGATTGAATGGCGTTGTTCAGTCAAAGGGCTAGCTGTTTGATCGAAAGGCTATTTTAACCAGTCGGCTGCGACATAGATACCATGAGAAAGAATAAACGTTATTTTACTGGCAAAATGTACATTGTACGGTTCATTTGGGAATTGGGTTATATTTTACGCGCGCGTACCATGAAGTAGGTAACGCTAGTCAAATGTAAAAATTCCCTAATTTTCTAAACGTGATGCGTATTTTTTGGCATTTTGCATTGTCACTTGTCAGTGCTGTTAATTTTTACTTTCAGCAATAATTAATAACATCACTTAGGGTCGGTTGCACCAACTTACATTAACTATAACTGTAACTTTAACTATTACATCAGTGCAAAATGTCAAATATTTGGTTACCGTACAATATTATGGCGTCCGACGCCATATTTAACGATAACAGCAGAAAATTTTGGAAACATATCAAGGACATAACATACAATAAAAAAACATCACGAATCATCCTCAGTTTTGCTGAATAACCAATCTTCAGAATTGTCATCTTTAAACTCTGTAAATAATTATTTTGTAAATATTGGGGCGCACTTAGCACATAAATCACAAATTAAATTGCATGGGCGACCGTATGCCGCTTTGACTAACAGATCTAACGCAATGGCTTTCTCATTAATAGACACCGATGAATCCGAGGTAGATAGAATTATCAAAAGCCTACGGGACGACTGCGCAGTTGGATGGGATAATATTATCTCGTGTACAATTTTGAAAAAATTTAGACATAATATTATTTTGGTTCCACATTTAACCCATATCTTTTAAAAATGCTTATCTCAAAGTGATTTTCCTAAATGTTTAAAAGAGGCAGTCGTGGTACCGATTTATAAATCCGGTGACAAACAAAATTCATCATTCAAAACATTCAAAATAATACAAAATATGGTGTTCCACAAGGAATGTTATGTTGTATTTTAGGGCCAACACTGTTTTTAATATACATAAATGATATATTGTGTCAACTTAAATTAGTCCGTGGCATAATCATATCATACGCTGATGACACAGCACTTGTTTTTTCTGTTAACACATATCGCGAAGTTTTGGAGTACGCACAGCAAGGTTTTAATATCATAAATAATTGGCTATCGACACATTTATCCGATGACCGAAAAAACCAAATACATAAAGTTTTCCATGCGTAAATCCACCTCAGCAGTTACTAACCAGCCACTATATGCACATCTTTGCTCAACAGTATCTAACATGGCATGCACATGTCCTAGTATTAATGGGACTAACAATATAAAGTACCTAGGTATAATAGTAGTTGAAAATCTGTCTTTTAGGCCTCATGTAGATAGACTATGTGAAAAAATACGTAAGTTGATATTTATTTTCAAGAAAATTCGTCATGTACTAGACCAACGTTTAATCAAGCAGGTGTATTTTGCTTTATGTCAATCGATTCTAACTTATTGTATTACATCTTGGGGAAGAGTAGGCAAAACGCTGTTACTAACTGTTGAAAGAAAAAAAAAAGCACAAAGGGCAATAATCAAAATATGCAACTTTCGTCCTTTTCTTTTCCCTACTAACCAGCTTTATGCGTCATTTAAAGTACTAACAGTTCGTCAGCTTTTCATACTAAACGCAGTACTAAAGCAACACATATCTCTACCCTTCGACCCGGACTCCATCAACAAAAGGCGGAAAGATATCGTTTGTCCACTAGAAATAAATACAAAATATGCTTTTGCTGATATAAGTATTATATATTCTTAGGTCCTCTTCTTTATAAAAGAATTAATGCCCTGTTAAATGTATATTCTGTGAATTATTTCAATTGTAAAAGAAAGCTTAAAAAATTTCTTCTAAATATGACGAATGAGGAAACAGAGAAACTTCTAGTGGTTTTGCAATAAATTAACATTATTAGAATAAGATTACGAAAATATGATATTGTGTAGTAATAAATTAATATTAGTATCTAAGGGAATTTAAAACTATTATAATAATTATTAAAGTTAGTATATCTACTTAATTTAATTTATAACTTTTAGGCATAGCTATAGTTTGTATTGTTATAATTGTTGTAGCACTAATTTTCGCCTGAAACACAGGGTATCCTAGTTCAGGCAATAGTATAATATTATTTTAGTCTTATTTAGTTTAAGTAGCTCTAACTAATCTACTTTATCCTTAACTATAACCATAACTTTAACCACGCCTCTGGTGCAACCCACCCTTAAGTTATTCAGTATTCAAACCAAAAACTAAAACAATAAACATACCAGCATTGAAACACAAAGTAAAATGAAACGAAATATAAACGGATTCAGAGATTCCACTTAGAGATTTTTGCAGTCAAAATGTACATAAAATCTCTTTGCACTCAAAGGAAACTTCGTGCAGTGGGAATAGAAATGGCACAGACACTATATGGGTCACTGATAAAAGTTGTAAAGGCTTCAAAAGACAATGCTGCGAGGATGTTTGCAAAGCTGCAAGGATGTTTTACGATTTAAAATTAGAAGCCATCAATATTATTATTATTATATAATACTAGATGACGCCCGCAACTCCGTTGCGCCAAAACTCGTTTATCGCGAAGGAACCGTACATTTTTCCGGGACAAAAAGTATCCTATGTCCTTTCTCGGGACTCAAAGTATCTCCATGTCAAATTTCAGCAAAATCGGTTCAACCGTTTGGGCGTGAAGAGGTAACAGACAGACAGACAGACAGACAGACAGACAGACAGACAGACAGACAGACAGACAGACGGACAGACAGACAGACAGACACACTTTCGCATTTATAATATTAGTATGGATATCTATGGATGCTTTGCACCAAGTCAGTCTGGCTGTGTTACGGGTACCAGACAACGGAAGTATATTTAATAAGTACTTTTATACGATACATATATTTAAGATTTTTATTATATCATACACATATTAATTAATACACATCCAGACCCGGGAACATTTTGTTCCGTCGGCGGGATTCGAACCCGCGACCCCCGGCTTGAGCTGCCAGTTGCCACACACTCAACCAATTGAGCCACAGAGGTCGTCATTCGTCATAATCAAAGCGAATCCAAGTTCGGAAAATGATTAAGATGAGTTGAAATTCATGATTTTCATCAATATTATTATTATTATTATTTGTTTCTGTTTTATATAATAATATTAGTAAAATATAAAATTAAGACATCAAAGACAACGCAGATTTCAAAATATTTGTATCAAAGGCATATTTATAGCTTATTTCAAAGAATCGAAGGTAAAACATTTTTCGAAGCATTTTTTGTTGCTGAAATGTTTTTGATACCTACTAGATATTTATTGTGGTTTGGTCAAACCTGAGACGAAGCTTTTTTAGTATTTGGTAAACTGACTAAATGAAATCTATATAAAACTATCTGCCTGGCAAACGTTGCTTTGCCATAATATAAAGTATTTCGCCCATATTATTTTATTGAAGTGACGAAATAACTATGTCGCAATGGCAACGTCGATCGCTATCCCGTTGCACAAACAATGATCGCCGTCAGTCTCGAGTTGTAATAATTTACTATTATTTATTCAACAAATGCACATATCAATATAGTATAAAGTACCCAGTAGACGATTCTCAGACCTACTGAATACGCATATAAAATTTGGTAAAAATCAGTCAAGCCGTTTCGGAGAAGTTCGCTGACTAACAGTGTGACACGAGAATTTTATATACTTACTAGCTGTCCCGGCAAACGTTTCTTTGCCATATTATATAAAGTATGTCGCCCGTATTATTTTATTGAAATAGTGACTAACGGCCGTTCCCAATATTCAATCTATCTATGGTTTGACATACGAACGATCGCAGCTAACATAATTGACATAAAATATTATATTATTATGTCTCTAATGTCTAAAGCCGGCTGTACACTCTCGCCGAGACACAGCGAGGCGGCCCGAGTGCGAGAATGTAAATGGGTGCGCTCGCCTCGTCTCGCCTGTCTCGGACCCTCTCGGTCCGTTGTCTGTATTTTGCGCCCCAGACAAAGGGTCTCGCGAGGAAAACGAGCGCACTACTGTACACTCTCGCGTCTTTCAGTACTAGTCCCGCCGTTGGACAGTGTAGAACAGAAAAATAACAATAATAAACGTCATTAGCAGTCATTATCTGTGAGAAATAAAATTAAATATGATTATAAATCCTTGGATTACAATGATATCTTCCGATACATGGTGGATGGTTAATGGTCGTTTTCGTCCGTCTCTGAGTTCTTAACTGCGATTGAACTAAGCGAGAATGTACATGATCGCACTCAGGCAAGGGGCTCTCGCACGAGACTCTCGTCACGGCGAGCGTGTACAGCGGGCATAATGAGTAATGAGAGCTATTCCTATCTCTAGTAGGGCAAAACCAGAGATAGATCAAATATTGGGAACGGCCATAAATAAGTATGTCACCATGGCAACGTCCATCGCTATCCCGTGACACGCGTCGCATAAACAATGGCCGCTCTTTGTAGACAAATAATTTGCAATAAAATAAAATTGCGACTATAATTATAGATCTAAGCTATCTTATCTCTCAAGTTGGAAAAAAGCACACATTTAAAAAAAAGAAACATTAAAATCGGTTATGTAGTTTAGTAATCCATCGCGGACAAATATCGTGACAGGAGATTTATATATAATAGATAAGTTATAAGATAAGATATTGCTTGCGCAGAAAAAGACTGGTGGAATCATGTTTCGTGCTTTTTTGATGGAATATTTTTCTTGGAAACACAAGGTGATCTTAATAGGACAGTAATTACAAGAGTTGAAATTTTCCATTTATCTTGTAATTTATTTTTCCAAAGAATAGGCTTAAGCTGACTTGAGGTAATTATGTTAATTAGGAAAATAAGTACATTATTTTAAATGTTACGTCTTACGTATACATAAAATATTTTTTCTAAAAAAATATGAAATAATAATTATATCATTACCGGAAATTTCAATTATCGTAAAGGACATTTTGTTGAAAAACGATTTATACAATATAACTAGCTGACGCGATAGACGTTGTCCTGTCTTAACGATGATCACTTAACTCGATTGAATAGTTTATGCGCAAAACATAAAAGTATATTGTGCAGTAAATGTACACTTTCAGAATAAAATGTATCTAAATATATTATGTCCTCCGGGACTCAAAGTATCTCGATACCAAATTTCAGCAAAATCGGTCCAGCATCCAAATATAATATTTAAGTATTATACATTTACTAGCTGTCCCGGTAAACGTTTCTTTGCCATATTAAGTATATAAAGATTTTTTTTTTATTTGATCGCAGCGCTAAATGTCGGGACAGACTAAAATTAAAATTCGAATTCGAATTCGAATATTATATAAAATTTGACACTGCGATGGTAGCGCCGTCTGTCGGATCCAACGTAAAACATTCCAAAATCAACAACTACTAATAAATTAAAAATTAATTAAAAAAACATTGTCCAGCGGACAAAATTGTGAATCTAAACCATTCCCAGATCCCCTTGAACACACACAAAAAATTTCATCAAAATCGGTCCAGTCGTTTGAGAGAAGTTCAGTGACATACACACTCACAGAAGAATTATATATATTAAGATAGCATAATCTTACTCATTTTCGCCAAAATGTATTTTACGCCAATCGTTGGCATCGTTTAGGATTTGTTTTTGTATTTTTATTTATGCTTCAATTCACATCTAATAAATGATCAAACGAACTTACCAAGTTTGATCATTATTATATGAGTCGCTTCATTCAAAGATATATTAATTAACCAGGTAGTCCTTTGTTTATTTGCTAGGCAATCGCGTTTTTTTAAAGACGTATGTGGGTACATAAAATATCGTATGGTCACTCTGTCATCACCGCGCTTCATTATGTTTGGAGAGAGGTAATTCAAAAAATCTTTCTTTATTTCTTTGGGTACTGCAGCAAACAAAATTTAGTGCAGACTGGGTGGGAGGGAGATTATATCTTTGAATGAAGCGACTCATATAATAATGATCGAATTTCACTTGGTAAGTTCGTTTGACCATTTATTATATTTCTCCGCTTCATTCTTCGATATATTAATTAACCAGTTAGATTTTCAAAGTAACAAAAGAAAGATTTTTACAGAATACAATATAATATTATAACATATGGAGCGGACGTAGATCTCTGTAATAAGTATATTAACTAATAACTAATAAGATTGAAGAGAGTATTTATCTAAAATCTAAGTCGAAGTAAAAGTATTTTAGAATAAATTTTAAGAGGTCTACTGCTTTAACCGGACTCAGGTCCGGCTGTGTGGTCGTCGATAATGTGATTATTGCATAATATAAATATGATTGAAAGTCGAGAATATTGTGTTCTCGGTCCACCAGGCTGAATATTTTAACAATTATTATTATTCAAGAACAAGTATGATTCTGTTATCGTATTTATCATGGCATATTTAATTTAGTATTAAAAATTTTAATAGCTGAAAACCAGTTGCATTCCGCGGCGGGAGTCAGGAATCAGGATATGAAAGTGTCAAAACATCTCATCAGTTGAGCTAGCTCACGAATAGTACACGGATTTAACTGTTCTATGTTATTGCGTTTTTAATTGGCATATATTATTATTAAATTATACTGTATCTAATATATAAAATTCTCGTGCACCACGGTATGCGTGGTTGAACTCCTCTGAAACGGCTCGACCGATTTTCGTAAATCTTAGCGAGAATATCGGCTAGGGTTGAGAATCAGGCAACATCTACTCTTTATATTGATAAGTGTATTCATTTGTTGAATAAATAATAGTAAACTGCTACAACTCAAGACCGACGGCGACCATTGTTTGTGCGACGAGTTAGGAATCATGGACTTTGATGGTGACATACTTATTAAGTCACTTCAATAAAATAATAATATGGGCGAAATACTTTATATGGCAAAACAACGTTTGCCGGGACTGCTAGTTATGTTATAATAATATAAATATTATAAACGTTAAGACTCAAATAATTAGATATTTGTTGTGGATTTAATACACCCATGGCACTATTAACAATAAAACGTAAACAAAAAAGAGCACTGATATTGTTAAAGCGTGGTAAATCTAGTAGTGATAAAGCCCACGCCTGGTCTGGTTTCCTTCTTTATATTTTTTGTGAAAAAAATGTTAGCACATCTGATAGTCTTGTACGTCAAGACTTAAGGCTCTTAATCCGTAAATTAAAAATTTTTCGTTCGACTAGTCAGTTAAAAGGAACCAAGAAGAAAGGCTTTTAAATCTATTTTTGCTAGATATCCACTTTGGGTATTGGCTTGAAAGCCGAACGATAATTTTCCAAATTAGCATGTAATTTTGAAATAAACTTACGAAGTGGTTTCAAATTTAAAATAATTCAAAAATTGTATTAACTTATAGAACAGCAAACTTAAAGCAAACACATTACACATTCCAAACACATTGTACGTTTATTGACTCGCGGTCACAGTACATGCCGATTAGTATTGCATATAATAATTGGCTCGTCTTGGCCTCGGTAGTGCCTGCCTAAGTATTTAATAGTACTTACCTGTATTTTCTTGTTACACAATAAAATAACACTGAATTTAGTTACTTACAACACTGACTCAATCATCTTAATAATAATAACTAATTTTCTTCTGAGCGCTGCGCTTTGGCGTGGTTACTAAGTATACGTGCTCGTGTTGCCTCGCGTTAACAAAGAATGAAGCGCGCTGATGACAGAGTGACCATACGATATTTTTTGTACCCACATACGTCTTTAAAAAAAACGCGATTGCCTAGCAAATAAACAAAGGACTACCTGGTTAATTAATATATCGAAGAATTAAGCGAAGAAATATAATCTATATGTCACCGTAAGATTGTAAATACCGTTAGATTATAATCTATCTCGTGAGATTGTAAACGGTCGAAATATTGTGAACCGCAACGTACTGCTTACAATATAACGTATTATTATTCGGTAGATTGTAATCTATCGAAGTGAAACCGTTAAATTACAATCTTAAAATTGTTAAATCGTCAACTGTCCCAAGGCTGTCCCTGATTGGTCGGCCTTACAGTAGACCGTTCTGTGACGGACCTCTCGCTCCCGAGCATGGTGCGCTGCATGCTTGAGAGCGACGAGGCCTGGCTGGCGGCGATCTCTTTCTGCGAATTTGTCATGTCGCAGAAAGAGGCCACGGAGCGGGACAGAGAGAATGACCCCACCTCTCTGCCGCTCCGCCGGCGTAGGACGGGAGTGCGGAGGCGTCTGCCCGGCTTTGTCAGTCCCGGCGCCGAGGGGAACGCTTTAGTTCGCCTAAGCGTTCCCTTACTTTGGTGGAAGTCCGGTCCGAGATAGACCGGCCAGTCGTGGAGGAAGTCCTGTGTTAGACAGATCCGGGATTTCCCTCCGTTATACGGCTGAAGGCGAACCGCAGGTGGTTTTAGTGAGTAAGAGTCTCACATACCCCCGGGGCACCCAACCCGGGGCACCCATGATGGGTTTCCCCTGCGATATCAAAAAAAAAAAGACCGTTCTGTGACTATAGAGTTAGAAATAAAACACAGGTGTCAGTCAAATAAAATTAATGTACTTACTTCAAGAATTGTGACATCAATATCCGACATTGTAAATGTTGTCAAATGAGATCACATAGGTTCACGAGCATAATATATATTAAAACACGGAAAATATATGTAATTTAGGCTATGTTCGGTGACTAACACTAACTTATATTTATCATTCAAACTACATTTCTTTGGATAATAACAGATTCACTTTATTTCCGCAACAATTTTATATGACTAATTCTAAAGCTTTGAGTTATTTTCAACACGAAATCAATTAACAAGTACCCAAAGCCTGTTTGTTTACATTCGACATCAATTTATAATCATCAAAACACTGTTTGTTTACATATTTTAACTACAAACGAATAAGGCGACACGGGGCATATTACATTTATACCGTTCAACCAATCAGCGCCCGAGGTGCGTTCCGTTTCACAATTTGACGGTTTCACTTCGATAGATTACAATCTACCGAATAATAATACGTTAAATTGTAAGCAGTACGTTGCGGTTCACAATATTTCGACCGTTTACAATCTCGCGAGATAGATTATAATCTAACGGTATTTACAATCTTACGGTGACATATTTATAATATTATATTATATACCTCAAAGGTGACTGACTGACTGACATGATAGTGATCTATCAACGCATAGCCCAAACCACTGGACGGATCGGGCTGAAATTTGTCATGAAGATGTTATGACGTAGGCACCCGCTATGAAAGGATTTTGACAAATTCCACCCCTAAAGGAATAAAATAGGGGATGAAAGATTTTATAATATAATAATACTTCCTAAGGCGCGCGAAGCCGCGGGCAAAAGCTCGTAATATTATAAAATTGTCATTTGTCACGGCATCACGCCTGGACCGTTTTTAATGAAATTTCATTTTTATTAAGTGTAAACTACTACCTTTAAAATTGATATGAAACATGCTGCCCTTCCCGTGGCTCTTCGTCATAATGTGCGCGAAGCTCAAAAACATTTCACATCAAACCGCACAACTTGACGTAACCGCAGCTGTTTGTGACACGACAGTGGCTAATCACCCTAATTGGTTGTCTAGTGGGCGAAAAAAAAGAAAATTTGTGCACAAACTTTTCTTTTTTTTTTACGTTTGGCGGGTATAAAGCAGTCTGTATGTTATAGTTTGAATGTAGTCTGTATTATTGAAGATAGTTTGAGCTGACGAATGCGTGGACGTAATTTTTTTTTTATTTTCTTGGGTACGAGGCAGCGTGTGCTGAATAGTTTGAGGTTACCCTGTTTTCTATAGTAAAAATACATGGGCTAATGTAACAAATTTTTTAGATTACGTATTAATTATTAATTTGAATGATAATAAAATATATTATTCAAAATCGGCTAATAACTTATGAATACCAATTTTCCTTGCAGTTGCTATTACTCAATAAATAATTTAAATGTTATGACAGTCTGGCAAAAAATTATTTATACTAAAATTTCAAAAATTTCAAAAACTGCAAACAAATAGACATACACACTTTGGCATTCATAATATTAGTATTGAAGTACGCCTGCTCTTTTCTGACAAGGCTGTATAATTTATATTCGTCACGTATATTTCTCAAGCCGGCTGTACACTCTCGCCGAGACACAGCGAGGCGACCCGAGTGCGAGAGTGTAAATGGGTGCGCTCGCCTCGTCTCGCTTGTCTCGGACCCTCTCGGTCCGTTGTCGGTATATTGTGCCCGAGACAAAGGGTCTCGCGAGGAAAACGAGCGCACTACTGTACACTCTCGCGTCTTTCAGTACTAGTTTCGCCGTTGGACAGTGTAGAACAGAAAAATAACAATAATAAACGACAGTATTAGGGATTGCAAAAAACGGATTTTTAAAAAAATCCGGATTTTCGGATTTTTTCATCCTCAAATCCGGATTATCCGGATAATCCAGATTTTTTGTAATTTTTTAAATATTTTTGATAAACAGCTTAAAATGTGAGTTATTTTCTTATTGTTTCTTTAATTAACATTAATTTTAAAAGTGCAAAATAAAACGTCTTAAAAATTTAATTTTTTTCTTAAGTAAGTGATTTTCATATGGGTGCAAAAAAGGAAAAAAGAGATCACAATAACAGTATCTGGCACTTTAAATATTATTATTAAGAACTTAAAATTACCTTGATTTTAACTTTTTAAAAATGTGAAATTTTAGATAACAAGAAAATCCTAAGCAATCTCCGTTTTATCGACGACTTGATTATTTTTGCGCCTACAGCTGTCAGCCTGTCAAATTATGCTCCAAGATCTGCAAGCCTAGAGGTAGAACTTACAAAAAATAGGTCGAAGACACACAATGATCAACAGTACGAGACGTAGGGTCGAGGTTGACGAGCAAGAAATTCACAATGTCAACGAGTACCTGTACTTGGTCCAATTAGTTTCTTATGACAACAGAAAGGCAGAAAAACTGGGGGGCTAAAATGGTCGCTTTGGAGAATCATATTAGGAATTATAATATGATTAATTAAAAAAAATCAGAAAATGTTCACTCAGCTTGCAATCATAATTCGTAATAATTTGATATTCGTGAGTTTGACTGTTTTTTACGATTCAGTTTCTGAATTGATTTTAGAGGAATTGCAAAATGTGACCATTTTAGCCCCCCTTGTCCATGAAGAATGGTGACTTACCAATCTCTTTGAAGCGCAGACTCGTTGATATGTATATTTCGCTCGTCACAACCAACAATGCGCAAACTCAATCATTTACCGATTTACGATTTACAAAAGTTCCAACTTAGGGTCTGCCAAAGAGTAACAGAGCTCAAATCTCAACAATACAAAAAAAAACATAATAGCATACCACTTAGAATTAACTTAAATTAGGATTATATACCTATTTTAAACTTATTTAATATTTATTTTTATATATTTTACCCATTATACTTAATTACGTTAATTATATATTATTATTCTATAAAATATATTATTTTTATTGAATATTATACTTACATAAATAATTATTATAATATTATGTCTGATTCCGATAATGACTCATTTCATTCCGCAAGTGAATCTACTTTTTTATCCAACGATGATAGTTTTAATTCTGTAACAAACACCTTAGGAGAACTTTTGCATCAAACTTTTAACGTGCACAATTATAGTCAGTTACTAAATGTGTGTCATATCAACGCACAAAGTGTGCCTAGTCACTTTAATGACATTTTGGACACTTTTGCAGGTAACAATATCCATTCACTGCTGATCTCAGAGACCTGGCTAAAACCTAATCTACTTTCCACGACTTACAGTTTACCCGGATTTGTTTTAATTCGAAATGATCGTAGCGATCGACGTGGTGGTGGTGTAGGTATCTACTTGCGGAGCGACCTCTCATATAAAATTATTGCCAGCTCGCCTCCACATTATTCCGCCTCCGCCGAATTTCTGTTCCTAGAGGTCTGCATTACGGGAATGAAAGTTGTTCTTGGAGTTGTTTATTGCCCTCCTACTGTTGATTACTTTAGCCAATTAGAGTCTGTTTTGGAGTCGTTGAGTGCTGATTACGAACATCAGATAATTATGGGCGACTTCAATACTAATCTACTTGATGAATCTTCATCACGCTCACGCAGATTACAACACATTCTGGAGTCAACTAGTTTGCAAAATTTACCTCTGCATGCCACACATCACAACATCAATGGCGATGATACCTGGTTGGATCTAATTTTAACATCTAATCATTCGTTAGTTCATTCTCACGGACAATATCATGCCCCCGGTTTTTCTTTGCACGACCTTATCTTTCTTAGGTATATTCTTAGGCCCCCCAAAATAAAACCAAAGATTATCTATAAACGCTGCTTTGCACGTATGGACATCGATAAGCTTAAATCAGATGCCGTGAATGTTGATTGGAGTCCACTTATAGCTGCTACCTGCATCGATGACAAAGTCCAAGTTTAACAAGACCATTCATGCTCTTTATGATGTCCATGCGCCTATTAGGAAAGTTAAAATAAAGAGCGCTCCAGCGCCATGGTTGACTGCCGACATAAAAGTAGCCATGAGACTCAGGGACCGTGCCTATCACAAATTTAGAAGGAACCGAAGTGACAGTAATTGGATGAACTTTAAAACAGCCAGGAACCGATGTAACCAAATGGTCAGAAATGCTAAACGTCGACATATTTTCCTTAACATAAGCAATTCATCCTCATCAACTAACTTATGGAAGTTTCTAGGTACTATAGGCGTAGGTAAATCCCATCACGCGGAATTGCCGAGTACTATTAGTTTGAATGACTTTAACGCCCATTTCTCTTCTACCACAACTGCACTAGATGCAAGTACTAAGTCTTCAACTATTACTTATGTAAATGGACTTCCGCGTGCTACTCAACATTTGTTTCAATTTGAACCGGTTTCTGCAGACGAGATCAAAACGATTATAAAATCTTTGAGCTCCAAGGCGGTTGGCTGCGACGATATCAGTCGTCAAATGATTATCGCTATTGTTGATAGTCTCTTGCCAGCAATTGAACATATTATTAATTTTTCCCTTGTCTCCTCTACCTATCCCGACCTTTGGCGTAAGGCCTACGTCTGTCCTATACCAAAAGTTCAAAATCCCGCACAACCCTCCCACTTTCGTCCCATCTCAATTCTTCCTTTCCTCTCCAAAGTAATTGAGGCGTGTGTTCACAAACAATTGTCTAGGTTTGTATTCGACAACAATCTTCTCTCTCCACTACAGTCTGGTTTCAAGCCTGGGCATAGTACCACCACTGCCTTGTTAAAAATTATCAGTGACATTAGGAAAGGCATGGAGGAATCAAAAGTCACTGTCCTAGTGTTGATTGATTTCTCAAATGCTTTTAATAATGTGAACCATGATATCCTCTTGTCCATCCTATCCCACCTCAATATCTCGCCTGAAGTAATAAACTGGTTCTCTTCCTACCTTAAGGGGCGCCAGCAACGTGTTCGCATCGACGGGTCCTTCTCCGATTGGGTTCTTCTCGAGGATGGGGTTCCTCAAGGCGGTATACTGTCTCCCCTTTTATTTTCAATATTTATTAATTTGTTAGTGTATGTAATAAGCAGTGCACATCATTTATATGCTGACGACTTTCAGCTCTATAGACAGGTAACAATTGAAAATCTCTCCTCTGCTATCGATGCTGTAAACCGGGATCTTGATGCAATAAACAACTGGTCTGCTAATTTCGGACTGTCAGTAAATGCGGCTAAGTGTCAGGCCATTTTAATAGGAAGTCCGGGAATATTAAGAAGAGTCGACACTAAATCTATTCCGCCTTTACTTTTTGACGGCAGTGTTATACCCTATAGCTCTTCTGTTAAAGATCTCGGATTACACATTGACGCTAACTTAGATTGGCATACACAAATTGCTAGCGTTAGTAATAAAGTCACATATTCCTTGCGAACGTTATACCGACTCAAACATTTCTTACCATCTTATATAAAATTAATGCTAGTTCAGACTCTCATTCTCCCAATAATTGATTACTGTGACGTCTGCTATCTTGATCTTAATGTAGACCTCCTTAACAAACTAGATCGGCTCCTTAATAACTGCATAAGATTCGTTTTCGGCCTCCGCAAGTACGATCACGTCTCCTCCTACCGCTCAAAATTACGCTGGCTCCCAGTCCGCCAACGCCGTTCGCAGCGGGCAGTGTGCACGCTCTACTCCATACTTCACTCTCCCTCCGCTCCCAACTACCTAACTCCTCATTTCAACTATCTATGCAGTAATCATGACAGAAATCTCCGTTCCACCAATGATTTGCGCCTCCAATGTCCTTCCCATAGTTCCTCTCTCGTCCACTCCTCCTTTCATGTTCAATCAATTCTTCTTTGGAATTCGCTTCCAAAGGAAATTAGGATGGCCGAAACTAAACAATTATTTAAACGCAAAGTTCATGAACACTATCTTAAATCGTTGACTTAAATGAGACAACAAAATCTATAATACGTAATTTGTTATTTTATCTATATATGTTGTAATATATGTATATATTTATTTTATATATGTATATATTGTATATAATGTGTTTATTTTATTTTACATAATATTATTATGAATATAATTATACCTAATATTGTATTATTCATTTTAAGGTATTTTTAATCCCTTTGTCCTCTTTTGGGTTTGCATCTACCTCACTTTCTCTGAACACCCTAAGGTTTGGCTGGAAGATAATGCCACGAGGCATTAAGCCCGCCTTTGTACGGAAATGTGCAAAAGTTTTAAATAAATAAAATAAAAATAATGTGCTCCCAAACTAGAATCACAGACGTAGGAATCAATACGGCCAAGCTATAGTCGCATTGGGCTGGTCAGGTTATCTGCGTACATCTAGGCTGGATATCGACTAAGTGGGTATCAAGGCCTAAAAAATAGATGAGCTCTAGAAGCTATGCTCTAGAGGTATTTTATTTCCTCCATATGCAGATCACTGTAATTCTGACGTTACGACGATCCTTGAGAATTTATTGTGACTCCTAGTACCGTCTACTACTCCTAGTACCAACCCAGTGCTGCTCATAACGACGTGAGGGATTGGCACTACAAATTTTCTCTTTTGTAAATTAGGAAAGTTTTTGCTTTGTAGTAAAGACGTAGAGTCAAGTAAAAGGTGAAATAGGTGTGTCACAGAATCTGCAGGTTATTAAAACAAGCTATTGTGTAAAGGTGCTTGTTGAGCTTACATTGTCCAGTTAGGCTTCTGGCAAGAATTCTATTTTTTTCTTACTAGCCAACTCGTCAGCGGTTACGTTACCAATGAGGAACTAACGATTGCAAAGATTTTAGAAAAGAACAAGGTTATAAACCCCCCACTGGAGGCATAACAGCGGGGCTGGCAAACGGTAACGCTGGAGCAAGATAAGTGAAAGCTTTTGCCCAGTAGTTGGATAGTATATATTTTATATTTAAACTATTGCACAAAATAATGACTTCAAATAATTATTTAAACTTTAAATGAACATTCAGTTATATTATAAATTTACTATATCCCTTTATATAATTTGACAGAATCACAAATCAGAATTTGTTACATAAACAATAATAATTTATAATTATAACCTCAATGTAAACAAAAACAACATATTTTATAGATAAAACATTGTGTTCAATACAAAAATGTTCTAAAATAAGTAATTGTAAATTTTTTATCATTGCATTTATATTATCATATAGAAAACATAATAATAGTATATAGTAAAATGAGAGCTAGGTTATAAGAAATTAAAATACTTATGTGGTTTCATAAGTGAAATGAAAAAATATATATAAATGTAATTACAGCCACAAAACAACTACACAATGGAATTGAATAAAGGAAAACAAATTCTGACTTTGGTACGTGTAAGCCATGCAAAGTTGTGATATCGTCTTTAAACAAATGTGAATTTGTATGTCAGATATTACACGATACACTTTAATAGATTTTCTATTGCGTAAAAGCTTTCTTTTCATTATTTTATCTACTATTCGAAAAAACCGAAAATCCGGATTTTGAAAATAAAAATCCGGATTTTTAAAAGGCCTGAAAAATCCGGATAATCCGGATTTTTCGGATTTCGAAGTATCCGGATTGCAATCCCTAGACAGTATCAGTCATTATCTGTGAGAAATAAAATTAATTATGATTATAAATCTTTGGATTACAATGATATCTTTCGATGCATGGTGGATGGTTAATGGTCGTTTTCGTCCATCTTGTCTGAGTTCTTAACTACGATCGAACTAAGCGAGAATGTACATGATCGCACTCGGGCAAGGGGCTCTCGCACGAGACTCTCGCCCGAGAGCTCTCGGCGAGAGTGTACAGCGGGCATTAGAAAGCGAACAAAGTCGCGGGGGACAAGTAGAAACATGTTTAGAGTTAATAACAAGTTAATTAATTATTATAACTCCTTAAACTTTAGGGATACATTTGAGGATTCTTCATTACTTACACATCGATTCTTTGTATATTGTTTATGCCATAGAGCTACGAAAGAGTGGATAATAGATATCCATATCCATACTAATATTATAAATGCTAAAGTGTGTCTGTCTGTCTGTTACCTCTTCACGCCTTAAGCACTGAACTGATTTTGCTGAAATTTTGGTATGGAAATACGTCCCGGGAAAGGGCATATAGTTAGATAGTTTTTATCCCGGAAAAATGGACGGTTCCCGCACGATAAACGAATTTTGGCGCAACGGAGTTGCGGGTGTCATCTACTTCTATATATTTTTTGCTCAGGTTTTGAGCTTAGTAATAATGGAAAATACTGCTTTGCCATAAACGTCAGATTACATATTAATATTGTAATTAATATAATAATAATAATATCTATGGCTGAGCTGGAATCTGGATATTTTATACTTAATAAAATTTTCTCACTTTGATATTATAAAGCTATCATATTTCAACCTTTTTAATTTTAGGGTTTTTTTTTTTGTTTTTTGGCATATCTTATACTACAAGTCTACATTAAAAGGAATTTAATTCTACATTGTATGATGTATCAAAGTCAACCCTTTAAGAAACTTAAAAGCTAAATTCTTAGCTACATAACAGTTTTGTTAAGTTTTCAGAAATTCTTCTGATACTCCCTTAGATGTTTTGTTTATTTAATCTTGAGAATACGAAATTAAACTTCCAACTCTGTGGCTCAATTGGTTGAGTGTGTGGCAGGCTGGCAGCTCAAACCGGGGGTCGCGGGTTCGAAACCCGCCGACGCGACGGAACTAAAAGTTTTCAATGTTGGGTCTGTTGGGTCTGGATGTGTATCTGACATCTGTGTATGATATAATAAAAATCTTAAATATATTTTGTTTAGTATAAAAGTATTAAATATTATAATATTTCCGTTGTCTGGTACCTGTAACACAAATCCTTCAGGTACTGAGCACGGGGCCAGAGTGACGTGGTGTGAAGCGTCCATACATATTATTATTATTATTATTATTATGCGTCTGCGCGAACGAGTGGTTTGGACGCCACCGGCCACACCACAATCACAAGCAATTATAGTATGTAACGATATATTTAAATAGCGGCGCGGTCGCGTCCCTATTTACACACAATTGCTAGTGTTCTCGCGGTGTAGCGGCCAAAACGCCCTTTCTCGCGGATTTATATGCAAAATCGGGCCTTATAACTTCTCGAGGCAAACAAACAAATCAACAAATTACTAAAGTATGGTATATCTAATCGTACAATATTCATAACACGCACAAAACTTTCTGGCAATTTTATTGTTTCTTGCCGGAAGTGAGCCGTATCTCAGTTTTGTTTTTTCTTTTATTATGATCGAGTTATTTTTGGTAAAGTTTTTTCAGATATTGTATTTCATTTGAGTGTTATTTATGTTGAAATCAAAGTCGAAATTTTATTATTCTTTTTATGCTTACTAATACTATAAATGTGAGAGTGTGTTTGTCAATCGACAGATCACATGAATTATTATATGGAAGGGTAACAGTCAATGATGTATGTCACTGTCTCTTAATTACCTCTTTAGTCTTCAAGCTTAATCTGTCAAACCGATTTAGTAATATCAGGTAATATGATGAAAATAGTATACTGTATAACATGAAATGCAGACATACCAAATATCTAGATAAAAGGTATATAAATAATTATTCTTTTCAGCTCGTGAAAGAAGGACTTAGGGTGGCTTGTTTATTAGACCCTTATTCAAAATATACTTACTGTACCTATTTTGATAAAGATCATAGCGTTCTTTACGATACAAGATAAACATACATTTAATCATACGCGTATCCTATATTTATTCTTTTCGCTATTTTGTGACACTGGGCTGATGATGATTGTGATTTATTTGAGAGATCATCCCTGGTATCTTTTCGTAAAAAAATATATCAGCCATTGAAAAGACCCCTCAAATCTACGGCTCGAGAAATATAAGAATCTAACAGAAGTGGCAAAAATATATTATTATTGTTTTTAATAATATGAGGCATAAGGTGCATTGGGGTAACTTCGGAAGAAAAAAAAATGGGGATATTTCGAAAATGGCAAATAATTACTAAACAGAAAGTAATTTTGAGCTCTGGCCACATTTACCGAGATGCCAATTTAATCACCTCCCCCGCTTCCTTTCCCTCGAGCCGTCAGCCGGGAGTGCAGCGTGTGTGCTAAGTTCATTTTTTCGCGCCAAGTGCAATTTTATGATTTTTTGGGATTATCGAAATTACCCCGTTTTGTTTTACATAGAAATTAGGTAAGTTACGTAATATTTTGTTTGTTTTAAAGAAGCTTTGACGTTTTTTGCTCTCTTGAGAATAGGTAATGTTGCTCTAGCTATGATTTTTAACAAACATTCTAAATAACCCCAGTGGGGTAATTTTTTTAACGAAGTTTCCCCAATAATTTTTTCATAGTCTTTTGCAGGGGTGCGCAACATAATATAAAATACTAGCTGTCCCGGGCCCGGCAAACGTTTCTTTGCATATAAAGTATATCGCCCGTATTATTTTATTGAATTAGAGTCCATCGCTATCCCGTGACCCGCTTCGCATAAACAATGGTCGCTCTTTATAGACAAATAATTTGCAATAAAATAAAATTGCGACTATAATTAAAGATCTAAGCTATCCTATCTCTCAAGTTGGAAAAAAGCACACATTTAAAGAAAAGAAACATTAAAATCGGTTAAGTAGTTTAGGAATCCATCGCGGACAAACATCGTGACAGGAGATTTTTATATATATAATATTTACCTGCCTTTACCAACAAACATAAACGAATGAAAATACAGAGTCCAAACTTAACTCGACTCGTACAAATCAGGTCGATTTTCGACATTGAGAAATTTAAAACATATTTTTAAATACTGTAGAATCATTTTTTATTGTTGTTAAAATAAAAAATAAAAAACAGTTTTAAAGATATATAATTCGGGTTCCCAAAAATATTTTTAATTACTATCCAGCAAATGTTTCGTGAGTAGCTTCATTTTGATAAGACGAACAACAATTTCCTTCGCGTAAATTCTCGAAAGTGGTAGCTAACAGAGATAGAAAGGATTTAATATTTCTATTTGATGGTCCTAAAATATGGATTGTTCTATTTGTAGGACAAGGTTACTCTTGAATTTTATAACTATTAATTTATCAATATGTAACAAAAAATCAGCTCGTTAGGGTTCCGTTTTAGTCGTTTTAGTTCATTAATCAACAAAACTTGGTTGACTACGGAACCCTAAAACACAACCCTATCCAGCTGATTTTTTTTTTTTTATTTGTATATTGACAGGTTAATAGTTCTATCTCTGTTAGCTACCACTTTCAAGAATTTGCGCAAAGAAAATTGTTGTTCGTCTTATCAAAATGAAGCTACTCACGAAAAATTAGCTTGATTGTAATAAAAAAAATGTTCTAGGGAACCTGTACGACTATATAAATGGTTTAAGTGAAGAAGCCACTTTTATTATTTGCAGGTGTCAACTGCTTGGGTGCTGATTGCTGACGTGCAATTTTAAATGCAGAGCTAAGGCGCGCCTTTCCTCTGCAATTGAAAACTACTTCCTTTTTTTTAATTTAGTTTTAATTTTGATTTAGCTATTTACGAGACTGAGTAAAAATATTTTTATTTTTAACAAAAAATGTGTTCCTATTTTATTTCGTTAGTTATAGTTTTGTTGGGTATTAAATAAATACAATAATATCTAGTGTTGGCTTTTTTATTGTTCTTATCTATTTACTTCTTTGCTCCAAATGTTGAGGACATCTGCATCCCCGATGGAGTAATTTCGAAAATTTTGCAATCTAAAACTTAGTTTGGTGTCTTCTATGGCTTGTATGCACAATGTTTTTGTATGGGGTAAAATAGAATAAAAATAAATGTGTGCCTTAAATGTATTTTTATTTTTTACATCAGGTCGTGTTTCGCTGTTTTTCGAAATTACCCCTTGAGTTTTCGAAATTACCCATGAAAAGTAAAAATAAGGGTTATGTTTTAAAGGGGTAGTTATACCAGAATCCGTAAATACTTTTGAACTAAAAAAGATACAATTCACATGGAAATATGTTTATCATTACTAAAATGTTAGAGTTATAGGTAAAAATATATACAAATTCGTCTTTTAAAGTTGATGACACAATAGCTCACTTTTCCAAAAACTTTACGAAATTACCCCAATGCACCTTACTCAATATGACGTGTTTGTACTTCCTTGGATATAACTAAATATTGGTTAAAACTGTAACAATAAAATAAGTATCTAAAATTAACATTGTCTTCCTACACAATAATTATTTTAAATTATAGTCGGATTACTTTGATTGCTACGTTTGACAATGTATTTTCATTTTGTTTGCTATTTAAAAAGCGTCGAGAGAGAAGTTTCAAGAAATATAAAAATAATATTGTACATGACGAAATTTTTTAATACTTAGGAATATTGTAGAATTTTCGACTGTTGCGTTGCTGTCACAAGACACAAAATCACAAATCGATCGGCCTCTCCAGGATCAATTCAGACCGCAACGTGACGCGTACGTGCATATATGGGCGATTCTCTGTAAGCTCGTAAATGACTGTCTCTACCGATTTTTTCAAAGTATTTGATTAATTAATAAATATAATCAATGAAACCTAATGAAACTCGAACCTCGAAACTTTACAGTCCCTTTGTTTTTAGAATCATAACTGTTTTAAGTTTTTTAACCGACTTCCAAAAAACGAGGAGGTTATATGTTCGGCTGTGGATATATATATATATATATATATATATATATATATATATATATATATATATATATTTTTTTTTTTTTTGTATGTTCAACGATTACTCCGCCGTTTGTGAACCGATTTTCGAAATTTTTGCTTTGTTGTATTTGGTTTTACTCCAATTTGGTACCATGTTCACAAAGTGATGACCTGATGATGGGATCCAGGAGTAATCGAGGGAACTCCTCGAAATTTATATGGAAACATATGGTGATTTTGGTTTTATGTGAAGTGTACTAAGAATATGCTACCAAAAAGTCAAATATTGGGTCAAGGTATACCATGGTTTCGAAGATGCTGAGAGAACTCCTGACTCCTTATAGATACACGTTTGGGAGTTTCGGCGTTGTTTTAAGAACAGAAAGCATATGCTACTATGCAACTCATATTCATCATCATAATCATCATCATCATCATCATCATCGTCTTCATCATTACCACGTCGTGTTAAGGTCACCAATGTCTCATGGCACAGAATAGATAATAGTACAAGGCATAGGTGTGGATATACTAATAATAATAATAATTTTATACTGTATAACAACACTTTGTTTAAATATACACGGCGGTCAGCGCCACGGAGGCGACGGTATCGCGGCGCCGCCGAATATACTTTACTACTTTATATACAGATCGAATACTATACTAACTACTTTATAAAATTTTAATAGACAAAATATAGAATTAAAATAAAGTTATTTTAAAAAGAGCATTTAAACAAAACAAAGTCAATAAGTGTATTTTTAATTAGTTATACTTATTAATCGATAGATGGCGCACTAAGTATCGATTTGAATGGATTTGAAATTGAATTCTTGATTACAAGAACAGCTGTCAATAATTATGATAATATTATATTACATTACTAGCTGTCCCGGCAAACGTTGTTTTGCCATATAAATAATTTTTGGTATGAAAAATAGATGTTGGCCGATTCTCAGACCAATATCCTCACAATATGCTCACATAATTTCATGAGAATCGGTCAAGCCGTTTCCGAGGAGTACGGCAACGAAAACTGTGACACGAGAATTTTATATATTAGATGAGTAGCTATGCTACATCCTATGCAAGTTTATACAATTTTTTATCTGATAGATCCTTGGATCGTGGAAAAACGAGACACAATAGCCTTTCTATTGTTATCGCAATCGCCGGTGACCGCTTGGGGTTTGAAGTATTAAAATTGTTAAATTACTTAGCACAATATGTTCACTTCACTGATAATATATTATTTTGTGAGTGTGAACTGTGTAATAAGATACGTAAAATATACGCGAAGGTTTACCTACTAGTGTAACTAAAAAGAGTGAAATTATTATTATTTTTAACAAAAAATTAAAACCGACTTCCAAGGTAAAAACAATATTAACATTAATATGAACTAAAAAGTATTAAATAATTTTTGCTATCTAATAGTGCCTTTTTCCGAATTCGGCTAAACCTTGACTATTTCTGTACTCAATCTTCATAATTTTGAAGTCGGTGCCAGTTCCAAAAGTTTCAAATATTCTGTCAGAGGACTGAAGATTCAGCTATCTGGTACCGACTTCAAAATAATCAAGATTGAGTACAGAAATAGTCAAGGTTTAGCCGAATTCGGAAAAAGGCACTATTAGATAGCAAAAATTATTTAATACTTTTTAGTTCATATTGTGTAATGTTAATATTGTTTTTACCTTGGAAGTCGGTTTTAATTTTTTGTTAATTATAGAGGCGATAGAAGGTCTGAAAATACAGTCCCCTGGCTGTCCTATCACTACCGTCACCACCTAAACTGATATTTACGAAGAAGTTGATGAAACTACATACATAAGGCGGTTAATATTACAAAGTAGCTGACCCGACAGACGTTGTCCTGTCTTAACGATAATTATTTAATTCGAATTGGTATAATTAAGGAAACAATAGATTAAAATTAGTATCTCCATGCCTAATTCCATAAAAATAGATTAACCCTAGGTAACTAAACTATATTTGTGGTTACATAGTAACTAAACTTTCGTCTGAGGGACTACGCAATAAAAAACGTGAAATTTATCAAAAGTAATTATTAAAAATAGAAACTAGTTATACGGCACTTTAGTTTGGTTTAATAGAATTTAAATTGAAAGACATAAAACAAAAAATATCTATTCCGCACACCTAGTACACATGTCAATATTGTGAGACCCATAAATGGCATTTTTGCATTTCATGCATCGATACCTTGTCATCCTGCGGACTTTAGATGGACATAAACAAAATATTTTGTGCACACTGCTCACAGAAGGAACAGGAATTTCAGATTCTGAAGACTCGCCAAGAATATCTTTTATCATGACCTTGATGTCACGCCTCAAAGTCACCGTTTGTAAAGGCTCCCGTAGCCAGGGCTCCATCAGCTGGTCTCCCATCCTGAGGATAAAATCACGTCGTTTTGTCGGCTTTTTTTTATTTCTTAAGTTGTTAACAACTTTCAACAAGTCATAAATAGCATAGACATTAAGAAAAGCTCATAAATTTTAAAGAAATCGGGGGGTTATTTGAAGAACACGCTGGTTACCTTGGTTTAAGGTTTGAGTAGAATCCGTTTCCTGAAAATCCTCTAAAGAGTCATCAGAGTCTATAATTTAAGTTCTTTATCTTTTACTTGGGCGTGTAATGTCATCCTCAGGTTCCGAAAATTTGTTTAAGTTTTCAGAATCGGAAGTATTGATATGTATTTCTTCCTCCACATTATCTTCCGTCTCAGAAGCCGTAATATACGAACCTTCTTCCAATTTTTCTTCCATTTCATCTTCGAGCCATTTACTTATCAGTCTGTTCTTTTTGACTCCCCAAATCCTTCTAAAAAAACAAAAGGTACAATCGTATCAAAGCCGGGAATAACTTATTGCAACACAGAGATATTTCATAAAATATAAACTTTTTTATTAGTAAATTTCACGTGTATACAGTATAATATATATTTAAATGGTAAAATACATTAATTTATATAAAATAAAAACAAAATATAGCGTGGGAATCGCGCATAAATAATAAAAAAAATCAAAATATAATCATACATACCTTTGCAAAATAACGTACGTTGTAACTAAACTTTCGTCCACCGGACGACGCTATAGCCGTAGGTCACCTCCTAATTACCGTGTAATTACAAACGTATCACACGATGAGCTATTTGCTCCGATCAGGAAGGTAAACAAAGCGTGGCGGGTGCGGGGCGCAGGGAAGTAAGTGCACTGGACATTCTCGGGAAGGGGCGTCGTCGCACAGACGAATGTTTAGTTATCTAGGGTTAAATAGTTTAAGCGAAAATCATAAATTGTGCAGGAACCGTACATTTTCCGGGACAAAAAGTATCCTTATTCCTTTCCCGAGACTCAAAGTATCTCCATGCCAAATTTCATAAAAATACATTGAAAAGTTTAGGCAACAATCATAAAAGTTTATTGTGCGGGAACCGTACATTTTCCGGGACAAAAGTATCCTTATTCCTTTCTCGAGACTCAAAGTATCTCCATACCAATTATTTTCATCAAAATAGATTGAATAGCTTAGGCGGAAATCATAAAAGTTTATTGTGCGTACATTTTCCGGGACAAAAAGTATCCCTTGTCCTTTCGAAAGACTCAAAGTATTTCCATACCAAATTTCATCAAAATAGATTTAATAGTTTAGGCAAAAATCATAAAAGTTTATTGTGCGGGAACCGTACATTTTTCGGGACAAAAAGTACTTATCCCTTGTCCTTTCCCGAGACTCAAAGTAACTCCATACCAAATTTCATAAAAATCAATTGAATAGTTTACGCGCAAATCATAAAAGTATATTGTGCACTAACTGTACATTTTTCTGTGACCTAAAGTATCCCTTGTCCTTTCCCGAGACTCAAAGTATCTCCATACCAAATTTCATCAAAATCGATAGAATAGTTTACGCGCAAATCATAAAAGTATATTGTGCGGTAACCGTCCATTTTTCCGGGACCAAAAGTATTCCTTGTCCTTTCCCGAGACTCAAAGTATCTCCATACCAAAATTCATCAAAATCGATTGAATAGTTTACGCGCAAATCATTAAAGTATATTGTGCAGTAACCGTACATTTTTCCGGGACAAAATATATCCTATGTCCTATTCCTGGTTCTAAGCTACCTCTCCACCAATTTTCAGCCAAATAGGTTCATTCGTTCTTGAGTTATAAGTGGCGTAACTAACACAACTTTCTTTTATATATATAGATAATAATGATTAATATAAAATATTTTCGTAAAACAAAGTCTCACTGCCAATTTATATTTTTAGTAGGCCTCTGTAAACTTTGTCCCCAGAATTTTTAAGCAGTCCCCTGCCAAAAATTTCAATCCATTTAAATGAAAAACTATAATATTTACGAACGTTTTCTTGATTGAAACAAAACGTAATTAGTGTGAATATGGCAACCTTGTTGAATTCGGAGAAAGGACGCCTTTTTTTTAAATGTCACAAAGTCATTTGTAAGATGAACACGTGTTTGAACCGCTATCACAAACAGTCCTCTGGTAAGTAATAAAAGGTGTGTTAATTATTTTACGAATTGAATATTCAGTTTATTGTTTGTATTATTCATGTCTTAACTGATTAGCAGATTCTTTGCAAAATATTTTACAGCCGTTTAGGATATATCTTGAAATCTAACCGAAATAAACAGTACCCTGGCAACAGTCCCCTGTCTTAAATTGTACGATTTGATTGGATATCTCGATTTTTAAGCGAAAAAACTGTTTTTAAGGTTCCGTGCCCAAAAGATATCAACAATACCCTATTGCTAAGACTTCGCTGTCTCGTCTGTCTGCCTGCCTGTCTATCCATCAGTCCGTTTATTTATCTTTGAGATATATTTTAAGAACTACGATAGCAAGGCAGCTGAAATTTTCACAAATTATGTATTTCTGTTTCCATTATAACATCAAATACTAAAAACAAAATAAAATAAATATTTAAGGAGGGCTCCCATACAACAAACGCGATTTTTTTCTTTTTTTGCTCGATATGAATAATGGCCACAGGTAGGCACTTGAAATGTTCACAAAATCCTTAATGATATTTGTACTCTAATCATTAATAATAAAATTAATATATAATAAATATTTAGTGTGGGCTACCATACAAAAATCTTTCACACTTAACAGTCCCCTGTCTCGATTTCTAAGAGAATCGCTAATATCTCGGAATATACGCATAAATTTAGTGGACTTCCTTATCCACCTTAAATAAAAGTTAATTTTCTTTAAAAAAGTGCATATTTTTTTGGCAAATGTCAAAAATAATTCCCAAGACAAAATTTGTATGGGACCTGACGAGCTTACAGAGAAATATATATTAAAATAATATTATATTATGAAATTGACAGATTTCAATGTAGTTTGCATGACACGTTTCGCGTAATTGAAATCTGTCAATTCAGTACAAATTTAGAAATGCATGTACGCGTCGCGTTGTGGTGAGTTGACACTTGGACGCGACGCCATGTCATGTCATCCCTCAGTCTACGGGCCGTGATAAATGCAGTAAATACGTCATGTCATACGTGAAGTGTTTTCTGAGCGGTGTCATCAGGGGGATTGATTTTCACCGCCCAAACTCTCACAAGCCATGGATGAAGACTTAAGGATGTTCAATGAAAGGATGTTTTGGATGATAAAATACTGTAAAACGTTTTAGAATTTTTACATTTCGAACTACATAACGCCCGCAACTCCGTTGTACCAAAATTTTATCGCGCTGAAACCGTATATTTTTCCGAGAAATTGCTTCAGTGGTTTGAGTATGAAGAGGTAACAGACAAACAGACACACTTTCACACTTACTATTATTAGTATGGATATGGTAGAGACTTGATGTATTTTGTGTAATTCCTACTACGAGTAGACTAATTGGTCACGCATCCTTCTTACACATTTCACAGCATCCACTACTTTGCAGGCTGTTTATGAGTCTGTAAGCTTTTGATAATGTTTGGCACTCGGGGACTGCCGTGGTAAAGCAATTGCATAACATTTTTTATCAACTTATGCAGTTATCATTAAGATATGTCTAGTCCCACGCACACTAGCACCGTGTCTAGGAATGTTGCACCGCTGTGTTAGTCGAGTGTGTTAGGTTTTTTCGTTACGGAATTTCTTGAGTCGGTCGCCGCGCTAAAAGCCTAAAACAAAAGCTATGCAATGGTAAAAAAATGTAACAATCCTTGAAAGTTCAAGTACGAAATGTTCTTTTAGGTAATAATATTATGTGGACGGCCCCTAGCACAGAATATATTATATTAGTGCCCCTAGGCTAACTCAATCAAGCGTGCTAATTGTCCAACGAGAAGGCAAACGTTGGCGTTTGTGAAACGGCTTAAAATAGCAATATAAAGACCATTTTGGAATGCTGCTAAAATAAATTTTGTATATTTTTACCTTTGTGATGAAGGCCAAAGAGAGGATAAATTAAGAAAGACAGTGAAGAAATAATGATTTTGAGGACGCTTATATTTTTATGTGCAATCTAATATGTGACTAAAAGTTTACATTCAAACTTAACTAAGCCTTAAAATATTTCAACATAATTACATACATACATCTAATAGCTTATTTATTTTACAATTCCAATTAAATAAAAATTATAGCTTATCCATACAATATATTTCTTTAGATATCGTCAGTTTAATGAGAGTATAAGGTAGAAGTTGCAAAATAATTCGAAAATACCGTAATAGACGCGCCATTTTGCAAATAAAGTGCGAGTCGGACTCATGCACTAAGGGTTCCGTACCATTATAGTATAGAGCAAAATTAGACCAAAAATTGTGTTTTTTGTATGGGAGCCCCTTTAATTTTAAATTTTATTTTAATATTATTATTAAATATTAAAATGCACATAAAACTAAGGATCTTGAGAAAAAATCAAGTATCTACCTATTGCCATTATTGATATAGGAGCCAAAAAGGCCAAAAAAATCACGTTTGTTGTATGGGAGCCTCCCTTAAATATTAATTTTATTTTGTTTTTAGTATTTGTTGTTATAGCGGCAACAGATATACACAATCTGTGAAAATTTCAACTCTCTAGCTATTACCGTTCTTAAGTTACAGCCTGGAGACAGAAAGAGGAACAGACAGACGGACAGACAGACGGACAGACAGACGGACAGACAGACGGACAGACAGACGGACAGACAGACGGACAGACAGACGGACAGACAGACGGACAGACAGACGGACAGACAGACGGACAGACAGACGGACAGACAGACGGACAGACAGACGGACAGACAGACGGACAGACAGACGGACAGACAGACGGACAGACAGACGGACAGACAGACGGACAGACAGACGGACAGACAGACGGACAGACAGACGGACAGACAGACGGACAGACAGACGGACAGACAGACAGATAGACAGACGGACAGACATCGAAGTCTCATTAATAGGGTCCCGTTTTTACCCTTTGGGTACGGAACCCTAAAAATGGACCGACAGCTATACCGACCGACGGCTATATAACATACTCAAACATTCTCTCGAAAAACACAACCCTCCTGGTGCAATCGGTTAAAGCAACATCAAAATGCCATGATGATGTTGCGTCCCACATAGTGTTAAGGTAAATATCGTTTCTCCTTTGTTACGTCTCAGTGGACGGCCTCCAATCACGAGCCTTTGTCAACCTCCGCCAAATATTAGATCGGGCTCGACAAAATATGTAAATTTAACATGCTATCATCATCACTATCGGTGATGTAAAGTGATGGAGCACTTTTTCAAATTCAAATTATTTATAACAACAATATACAATATGTAGTATAAAAGCTAGGTAGCATAGGTCGCCCATGACTCTTAACAATGTCGGATGTGAAAAACAGCAACTTTACAGGAGAGCGATTCAAAGTCTAAATTGTGAATAACTTTTTACTTATTTCAAGTAGAATCATGAAATTTCGGGGTTGTGCTCTATAAGTTATTTACGTTTAGTATATTAATAGGATTATGCAGTAAGCTAAGGATATGGGAATTGCGTCGGTGACGGATGGGAAGCCACTTGAGTTTTGATCTAAATTCAGATACGTGGTCAAACTTTTTTAGTCCAAAAATAAAACGGATACAGAGATTCTGCAGGCGTTCTAATTTTGTCAATAATTCCTTATTCAAGTCTAAGTAACAGGAATCGGCATAGTCGAGGATAGGGAGAATTAGGGTTTGGACAAGGAGAATTTTGGTAGGAATGGGCAAAAAGTTTTGGAGGCTCCTCATCATGTGCAACGAGTGGTGAATCTTTCTACTGACTTCATTAACCTGAGGTTTCCAACTGAGATTACTGTCCAAGATGATCCCTAAATTTTTAGCTGAGTCAGCATAGTCAACTTCAAACGTTTTGAATTTTGGAGGGGCACGCCATGTTATCGTAGTTGATCTCTATTCTTTTATTATTATCTATATAAGTTCGATTTTTATTATCTATATAAGTACGATTGTCATGCGCGGTCGGCTAGGATTAGTTGACAAACAAATCTTGGTAACCATAGTGACATTAAGTAAAATATGACGATTAATATTACTCGTATTATTTTACTTAATGTCACTATGGTTATCAAGATTTGTTTGTCAACTAAGGGGCGATTTCATCAAAGAAATGGAACGCGTTCAATGTACACTGAACCGGTTCAAAATGTATAAACGCGATTATAACATCGAATTGCATTTCGCCAACATAAACTGAACGCGTTCACAGCAAATCCGAGTTAAATCTTCTGAACCCGTTCAAGCCCTGTCATGGCGGAACGAAAAACATAGACAAAAGAAATGTCAAAATAACAGTTTTGACACATGTGTTTGGTTAGTTTATGTATTGTTTCTTACTAATTTGTAGTTAAATTAACGTGAAAAGGCTTTAAAGTGATGAAAACATGTAAAATAATCGCGTGACGTCACGTAAACTTAGATTTAATAAAAGAGAACGAGATTTACGTCGCTGCATGAACGCGTTCAATGGAAACTAAGTTTTATAAATCGAAGTTTTATGTGTGTTTGGTGAAATTCCACCTTATTCTAACCGACCGCGCATGACAATCGTACTTCAAACGTTTTGAATTTTGGAGGGGCGCGCAATGTTATCGTAGTTGTAGGTAGTGACTATCCAAAATTGTTAGCGGACTATCTTAGTAATATACGACATTTTTAATGTAACTATTTCAGAAACAATGCAAAATATAATTTTTTTCTTTTCAGCCAATGATAGCCTTGGTTTATAACCATGGACATGTGTTATGAAAAAAAAAAAATTGTCGATTTTGCACATCCGACATTGTTAATTATAGTCATGGGCGAGGTACATCACGTCGTTTAATCCCATGCTAAGTAAAAACTTGTATTATGGCAATCAGACAACGGATGCACGCCGAACAATTTATCCTAATATAATATTATGTAAGTAATATGAAAAATAAAATTATATATTATTTTTAAATATAATTCTATACACATTAATAACAATGTTTTATTTGTTGTCAATTTACTTTTATTTGAGCCACTATCAGACGTTTGAATGATTTATTTTTGTTTGAGTATACCTATTTGGAATAATATTATGTTTCAGATACAATAATATTACATTCTGGATGATGTCGAATGAAGGAAGAAAATAAATCGTCTAATCCATTACCTTTTAGATTAATATTATTATGTTCTTAATTTCTTGAATACTTACTTATATTTCACTCCATTTTATTAATGTAAAGATAAAATAAATTTAATCACGGCTTTAATATAAATTGAAATTATAATAAAGGAAAGTTACAATATTATAATCCTATTACTTAACAAATTAATAATCTTGATAAAATATCCGAAATAAAGCGGAAGAAAAACAACATTCATTCGAGTGGATAAAATGAAGAAATCGTCTGATATCGCCTTTACTCGTGTTTGGACTTAAAAGCTAGTATAGCCAAAGGTTTAACAGTCTACCGGTCAAAGATACCAATTACCCGCTTAGCAGAATCAAGTGCCCGTTTTGTAATTACAGGCATGCCTCGGCACGAATTTACTGATCGGAATAACTTGATCAAAATCGGCGTAAAATGATTAGGTATCATAAATCACTAGCTATATGACAGAGCTTCGCTCGGTATTCAAAAAATTAAAAGAACACACATAAAATGACATTTTATGAAAATGATTCCTAGCTAGATCGATTTATCGCCCCCAAAACCCCCTATATACTAAATTTCATGAAAATCGTTGGAGCCGATTCCGAGATTCCAATTAAGATATTATGAATCATAGTCAAATGGACACTGCTTGCAATAATTATTCATATCTAGTTAATCTGGCATTTGTCAGTTTGACAACATTTACTGAATTGATTGAGAGGAATTGCTAAATGTCTCCATTTTAGCCCCGCTAGTTGCGCGGGGGTCTAATGTTCGCACACATTGTGAGTTATGACGACCAGCATTGGCACGAGGCACAGCGGGCCGGATTTTACATTCAAATTATTATAATATGAACTATTGCGCAATGGATCATAGTATAATAGCGGGGCCCACCTCGATGCACCCCGTCAAAATGTCCTTGAAACTTAACCCGGTATATTTCATTAATCCTTTAAGCCCCTATAAGAGCACCAGTGATCGCGACAACAATAGAATAACAATAGATTTCTAAAAAACCGCGATCGAAGGATTAAAAACTTATTTCACTGTGAGGTAATAGTTTATTCATATCCACTCATATTTTATACTGAATGACAAAAACAAAACATCTAAGCTATTTTTGACTAATCAGTTGAGGAAAAAGACCCTTAAATTATAATGTTTATGTCAGGGTTAGGACTTAGGAGAAATACGGCCAACTTTTTAATGAGTCACTCGAGACACTTTCAAACATCTCCATAAAATTATGCCTCATTTTAATTCTTAATAGAACTTTTTTCATTTTCAAATTATTTATATCTCCGACGTTACGTTTCAATTTATAAGATCTTTATTAGATAAACGTAAATTTAAGAAAATAAGTGTCGAGGCCCCTGGACTCGTTGCAGTCGCGCGACAAGAAATAATCGCGACCGACAAATAAACGTCTGTTATTACGAGTACTCAATACCTATAATATCACATATAAATATAATATACAAATCAAATAGACGTCCGCAACTTCGTTGCGCCAAAATTCGGCTATCACGCGGGATCTTTCCCCAAATTTCAGCAAAATCGGTTTAGCGGTTTGGGCGTGAAGAGGTACAGACAGACGGACACACTATCGCATTTATAATATTTATATGGATGCACAAAAGATTTTATTTGCTGTTTGTATTCAACTCTTGTTTAAACAATTTTATTTTATACCGACATAATTGGTCTAGCGTCCCAGGCCGCCGCTGTTTTTTAGTGGCGTAGAGCAAAATGAAAACTATAGCCTTTGTCATAAGGTGGCATTTCATTTGAATTTTTGCCTTTTTGACCACTTTAAGATTAAAATTCGCCCCACAAAACTTTGTAATAATTATAACTCCCACACCGGTTTCGGCGAGGGTGGCCGGCTTCATTGAAACCAAGCCAGTTACGCAGGAGTGATTTTATAGTGCCCAAGTGTGTGCGCAGTACACAAGAGCACTTTCAATTTCTTTTACTCTCAAAACCCATTGTGACGGACGACTGATACGACTGGCGAGAAATCAGGCGCAGGACCGACTTTTTACATGCCCATCCGACGCATGAATCATCTTACTTGTCAGACAATCAGCTGATCGGCGTGCATTGTCCTAACCAAACTTGGAAATAAAATGTTTCCAACGCGGGAATCGAACCCACGACCTCCGAGTCAAGAGCCACACTCGCAAGTCTTAACCATTGGACCACGGAGGTGATTAAGTTTGAGGTGAGTAAATGATCACGTTATCAGGTAAGCTTTCCTTTGAGGCCGTAAACAAGTCGCGTCGCACCAGCTGTGCGCTGGGTCTTATTCGATAAAAAGAATTTAGGGTAAATAGGTTGATGGGCGCTTTGGAGTTTTATTTCTTTCTTCAATGTTAAGTAGGATAAACACTGTGAATTGGCACATCTGTGCAAAAATAAATTGATACATTTCCACGTTTCTTTGGAGGAAATTAATAATAAATATAAGGGGGTGTTACTCGTAGTTCATTATTGGTATCTTAAAAGCCTTTTTAACCGACTTCACAAAGAAGATTATAAATTGTTCTGCATGTAATATTTCTAGAACTACCCAGTTTTTGTATATGTTAGTATATGAGTGCCAAATTTCAAAAGTGTATGTATGTTGGTATGTATGCATTTGCGATGTGCGCTGTCAATTGCCACATCTGTGCAAAGTTCCACGTTTCTTTGGAGGAAATTAAAAATAAATATATGGGGGTTTTAGTTCATTATTGGCATCTTTAAAGCCTTTTAAACCGACTTCACAACGGAGGTTATAAATTGTTCGGTAAGTATGTAATATTTCAAGAACTGCCCGGTTTTTGTATTATACGAGCGTCCAGAATCTAGATAAATGTGCCTCAAAAGTGTATGAATGTATGATGAAATGTATGCGCGCAAGCGCATACATTTCATCATACATTCATACATGCGTTGTGTTAAATACCATTTTTTTTTCTTCTAAATTCGTTATCGTAACTAGCGAATGCATTTTGAGTGCTTAACTCATAATGGGCATTGTCCAAAAAAAATTACATGTACTTTTTTTTTCGTTAAAATAGGGTATTTTAAGAATATGAATTCAATAATTTTGAAATTCATTGGCTAGTTTTTTCTCAATAAAGTTTTAAAGTTTCGCTCTGACGTCATCATCGGCGGCCAATTGACCTCTGCAGAATGTTTTTTTTCCTTTGAATCTTATTCATAATGGCTGGTTCGTCAAATACAAGTTCTCATTATGTGAAAGCTGATACGAAAAGCTTACCAAAAGTTCGAAACGTAATGTTGGTCGAATTTATTGCTAATTTAACGCCATTGAAGGTCAAACTAAGGTTAAACATATTTGTTCAAAAATATAAGTAACTAATGGGTATTTTTTTCGTTTATATACAGAAAAACGATCACTGACCTTATTCCTCGAAATATTTTTGTAATGAGCAAAATTAAAAAAAAATGGACAATCCCCATTCTAAAGTACATTTTCAATTTTCAATTCAAAATCTTTATTTGCACAAAACATGATATAAAGATGTTACAATTTTAAAATAGTACATGTTTTGCCGTTTTAATGGCATGCAAATATTACAATAAATAGGATCCTAAAGTTACTAAATATACAAGTACATTTTAATATAATATCACAAATTTAATTGAAACATAGAAGGACAATACTTTATTCATTATGATTGAGCTCTATTATTATATTAATTTTATTTTATATTATATTTAATTCAAATATTCTTTAACAGTGTAAAAACTTTTATCGATTAGGAATGATTTTAATTTCATCCTAAATTTATTTATATCGTCAATATCTATAATGTCATTTGGTAGTTTATTGTAGAGTTTCGGCATCATTACATACGTACTTTTGTTAAATTTTGTAGTTTTTGATGGCGGCATTTTTAATTTTCGTTTGTGACGTGTGCTACTGAAATTTTCATATAAATGCATATTACTTTTCTTAAGGAATACTAAAGACTCATATATATACAAACATGGTAACGTTAATATCTTTAGGTCTTTGAAATATGGCTGACAACTATCTGATTGTTTAAGGTTGCACATGGATCGTACGCATCTTTTTTGTGCCCTAAATACGCGTTCATTATCTGTGGAGTTCCCCCAAAATATAACTCCATACCTTAATATTGTGTCCACATATGCATTGTACGTAATAAGTAGAGTATCTAAATTTGCTACTTTCGATAACATATGTAATGCATAAGAAAATTTTTGCAGCTTAGAGCATAATGCCTCGATATGTGAGTTCCAGGTTAAGTCGTGGTCTATAAGAAGTCCAAGGAATTTAGTTTCTTTGATTTCTGATATAATATATTTGTCATAATTGATTTTTAATAATGGTCGTACTTTATTCTTGTTTGCAAATGTCATAATCTTTGTCTTGTCAAAATTTAGTATTAAATTATTGTCACTAACCCATTTTATGATATTCTTTAGCGCATTATTAATTTTTTGTTCAAAATCAGTTTTACCATCGTCTAAAAATAATAAATTACAATCGTCAACAAATATTGTCATTAATTCATTAATAAATTTTGGAAAATCATTGATAAAAATCAAAAATAGTAAGGGACCGAGCACACTTCCTTGAGGGACACCTCGTACAATATTATTGGCCTTAGAATAGTGAGCTTCTTCAAATTTAGTTTTTTTATTTACTCGATGTATACAAGTTACTTGCGACCTATTTTTTAAGTAGGATTTCATACATTCTAGAGCATTACCTCTTATTCCATATTGGTACATTTTATTAAGCAAGATATTATGGTCAACATAATCAAACGCCTTTTTCAGGTCCATATAGAGAGCACAAGCTACCAAACCTTTGTCAAGATTTCGCATCAATTCGTTTAAAAAATTAAATATTGCTGAATTAATTGTACAATTTTTCCGGAAGCCCATTTGTTCAGGTGTTAGTAATTTAAATTTAATTAGGTAATTGTAGATACGTTCATATAAAGCTTTTTCTATGATTTTAGAAAAAACTGAAGAAAGAGCTATGGGCCTATAATTTTCTAAATTTAATTTATCACTTTTTTTATGGAGCGGTTTAATTATGGTCATCTTTAACTTATCTGGAAACTGTCCTTGCGACATGCACATATTTATTAAATGACTTAGTGTATGAGCTATAGTTGGTGCCACACATTTGATGACTTTTGTGGAAATATTGTCAGCGCCTGTACTATTAGTGTTTTTAAGACTTTTAATATATTGAATAATGTCTTTTGGTGTTGTTGGGGATAGGAAAATTGAATTCATATTAGACAACTTTATGCTTTCATTACAGTGCTTATTAGATAAATTTTCTGTTTGGCCCGTAAAATAGTCATTAAAAGCGTTAGCTATTTGTGTCGGATTAGATATAGTTTTACCTTGCAAACGGATTTGTGTTATTCCTGCGTTTATTACTTTGTTGCTATAATTGTTCTTAATTACCTTCCACGTAGCTTTAGACTTATTTGAGGCAGTTTTAATATAGTATTGGTTTTGGGCTTTCTTTGTTAAATTTATAATTTGTTTAAGACGTTTGGAATAGTTTTTAAATAAGCTTCTGTTCTCCTTAGTTTTGTTTGACCTATACTTCCAAAGCATTTGTCTTTTTCGCATACAACATTTCTTTATGCCCTTTGTAATCCATCGTGGTTTCTTAAACTGATTGTATTTGACTCTAATTACAGGAAAGCAGAGGTCATACAGCATTTTGAAAAGGTTGTAAAAAGAGTTAAAAGCATCCTGGGCGTCCTGACTTTGATAGCAATCAGAAAATGTTAAGGAACTTAGATATTCGTAAAACTTCGATATGTTCTCTTTACTTAAGTCACGTCTTTTGACATACCAATAGGATGGTAGAGTTTTATTTTTTACAGGGCATTGCATTAACTGAGCTGTATGATCTGATAAAGCCAGCTCGAGTACTCGGTGTTTAGTTCCGCTTAAATTATGTGCAAAATTATCGATACATGTCCCACTTATAATACGAGTAGGTGTTTTAATTGCTAAATTTAAGTTGTAACTGGAAAGTAAGTCCCTAAATCGTTTTGAAATCGGGTCTGTTTTTAGTACATTTATATTGAAGTCTCCGCAAATGATAACTTTGTAGCGGTAACATACAGTTAAAATATCATTAAGTACTTTAAAAAATGTATTTATTGCTATGGGATCATTTTTCGGTGGTCTATAAGCACAAATTATCTTAATATTGTGGTCAACTAAACTAATTGCACTACATTCTAAAAAATTTTCTATGCTATAATTAGTAATTTTCGGTATAACTTCATATTTAATAGAATCCTTTACTAAAATGCAAGAGCCACCGTGTCTGCTATTTCTCATATTATATGATGTTGCTAATGTATAGTTTGGAATATTAAGACAGTCATCATCACCTAATATCATATTGTGCTCTGTTACACACAGAATGTCAACATTTACGTTTATCAATTTAGAGCCATTTAAATAAATAGATAGTAAGTTTGATTTGGAGAGCAAGCCGTTTATATTTTGATGTAGGATATTTATAAATTTAGGCGCGAAAAAGCGATTCTTGAGAACTGTTTTGAATTGAAATATTGTCCTTGTTATGTTCAAAAGAATTTTCTTTATTGTCTACTGTATCAAAACATGTTTGTGTGCTCTTATTTAATAATTGTTTTTTACATCTTAACTCAGCATTATTTTTATATAATTCTAATTTATTACGGTAATCAATTCGTAATACATCTCTAAGCATAGCGCGACACATATTCAGACTTAAATTTCTAGAACTTCGGTATTTAAAATTATTGTTAAATACATTAATAAAAGCAGCACAATCATAGTAACTACAAATAAATTTAAGTACATAATTTAGTTTTGATATATTAAGATATTTGTTATATGGAACTCTACAAAACAAAATATTTGTGTTAGCCAGAGATCGTACAAATACATTAATAGCGCTTTCAAATTCAAAAGGGTTGCGGTCATTTATACCAGTTAGAACAATAATAAAATCATGCTTAGTCATATTAAAATAATTTTCTTGCAATTTTAAAATTTCACCCGTGTTTGCGCCTGGTTTACAATATGAAGTAACATTGTATTCCTTTCCCAATAGCGATTGTAGAGTTGTTCTTAAATATCTTCCTTGTTGATCTCCTATGATAACGATATTTCGTCTAAGTATCGTGGGGTATGTATGGGGCATAGGTTTATTTTTTATGGTCGATGGTGTATTTTGAAGTGCTTCGGATTCGGCCGGTAAAATTGAAATTGTTTTAGTCTGGTTACAGGAAGCCGACGATTTATTCTTTGTGCTAGTACTGTTGCAATGTGAGTGCTTTTCTTGAGTTGTATTATTTTTATTTGCAAGTGGCGAAAGGTTTATTGTTAATTGATGCTGAAGTAAATCATTTTTGCGAGTAGATAAGTTCAATGGTGTCGAGAATGAGCTTGTAGGTTTAAGAAGCTTATTGTTTTTTATTTTTGCTGGTGTAGCGGTCCTTGTTTCATTTAAAAATATTTTTTTGTAGGTCTTTATAACCTTTTTACTTTCTTCGAGCTCAGATTTTAGTCTAGTATTTTCAAGATTCAATTTCTCAATTTCTAGAAATGCACTTTGGAGTTCGTCGGATAATTTTTTAATTTTTCCTTTTAAAGAATCTGAAAAAGTACTGTCATCCATTGATAAACATGGTACGCTGCGGATAGTGTTGTCAAATAAACCAGAACTCTCGGCATCAGAGCTGCCATCTATCAATGCTAAGTTGTCAACTGATATTGATTTCCGAGGCCTGCGGATTGTGACTCCTGAGTAAACATCTGTCAGACTGGTTTCCATTTTAGTTCTGACTAATTTACATAGATGGCGTTAAACGTGGATGTTGTTCGTTATAGTCGTTTAAATGTAGATTTTAAAATAATTCTTAAAATACCGACATAACATCGATAATAAACCGTCGTAGTACCGACCTTAAAAGTGAATTGAAATAATCCTCTTTATTAATTAATTATTTTAGTCCTGTTTCCATTTGGGGTATGAAAATCACTGGTTACTGATATTGGTAAGTTTTTCTTAGGTCAACACAAGTCACAGTACAGTACAGTTTGTTTTTGGTCAGGTATCACTTTTGTAACATAACTTTGTCCACAGCTTATGGATTATTTAGATAACAGTTTCACATGCACTTTGATTGTTTCTTAGTCACTTCATTCACTTTTCACTTATTAGAACAAACTTTTACTATTTTTAAATATAAAATTTACACAGAGCCGATGTTTATACTCTTAGCGCCACCTAGTATCTTCAAATTAATAACCTCCTTTTTTAAGATCGTTTAAAATATTTTTAAGCATTCATATTAAATATAAGAATTAATTCATAGGCATATTATTGAAGTAAGTACAGGCTATCCCGTCCAATTAGTCTCGACTTACAAAATGGCGGACCCTCCGGATTGAGAGGCCGATTTAATGGCCGCCTAATAACAGTATTTGTGTGAGGACGATGCTGTATTTATGTTAAACGAGCAGATTGATCGCTTGATCACAGGAACGATTTCAAGAGCACGTGTAAGGTTTAATAATAATTATTGTGGATCAACGATTTCAGTTTCCTCTTGATAATTTTAACTTCGTATTATTTCGAACTGATATTTTATTTCAGGTTTTAAATCAAATATAGGGTTAACTTACCCATTTTAAGCAGTCATTCTATTACGAGTATTGGTACCCTTGATTTTTATGCCTATGTATCTATTTATGAAATATCTAACCCAACCTCCGTGGTCTACAAGTGGTATAGAGCGTGGCTCTTGACTTGGAGGTCGTGGGTTCGATTTCCGCGCTGTAAACATGATATTTTCAAGTTTGGTTAGGACAATGCAGGCTGATCACCTGATTGTTTGACAAGTAAGATGATCCATGCGTCGGATGGACATGTAAAAAGTCGGTCCTGCGCCTGATCTCTCGCCAGTCGTGTCGGTCTTCCGTCCCACTGGGTTATGAGAGTAAAGGAATAGAGAGTGCTCTGGTGTACTGCGCACACACTTGGGCACTATAAAATTACTCCTGCGTAGCTGGCCTGGTTTCAATGAAACCGGCAACCTCTACCATCTATACCTATCTATCTTTTGTGTGTGTTCAGCATCCAAAAACCGGGATAGACCAATTTTGATCTTTTGAATTGTTTGAAAGCAATAGGCATCATCATCAGCACTCTCACTGCTGGAAAAAATTTCGCGTACACACTGGAGTATAATTTATATATAAGATTGTAATTTTTTCCATAAAATTAAAGTTCAAACGAGCAAATTGGTCACCTTGTGGAAATCAACTACCATCGCCATGGACACTTGCAACATCAGAAGAGTTGCAATTGCGTTGCACTCGATTCGACAGACGACAGCGGTGTTAAACATGTCGCACGCCCAGTATTCAAAATATTATATAATTTAAAAATGTTAAAAATATTCAAGTAATATTTAGACCAGTATTATAGTAATTGAATTGATGTTTTCTTTTTGGTAACTTGTAAAAAATAATGAGCATGTTTATAACAACATACCAAATTAAAAAATATAACAACAATTTTCGATATTATCTTCTTTATGGTCAAACTTTAGAGCTGATATAAAGTATGATAATCAGTTCTCTGCACCAAAATACTCCGTGTGACGTGATATTTTCTTTATTCCTAATCAATCCATACTTCCTTACTAATACTATAAATGCAATCTGTCTGTCTGCCTGTCTGTAACCTCTTCACGCCAAAACCGCTGATCCGATTTTGCTCAAATTTGGAATGAAGATTTGAGTCCCGGAAAAGGACATATATTTGTATAAGGATAATAATATAAAATACGACATAATTATATTTAAAAACGACATCGCATCGTATCGGTGTGAATAAGCCCATCGCATCATATTTCATTATTGTGTTAACAAAAAAAAACAAATTTCTTTGCGTATCATACCGAATTTTGTAATAATAAATGTGTATTTAATATCAAAGGGATTACGAAAAAGGGATATATTGTTTACCGAATTTTAATTACAAAGTTACCTCAACATTATCTCGGTGTCATTATTATTTTAGGGTCACAGCACACATCAACTTGGAAAGGGATCAATAGGGATGATAACAAACAAGGTCAAAGATTAGCGAATTTTGTTAACAAAATAAAGAAATCACGGTAAAAAATAAGTGTTCCCAAAATTTCAGCTTGATAGCTTGGCATTCGTATTTTTTTTTGTTATGCGCCTTCAAAGTTGGATAATCAAGTCAATTTTTTTTTTCAATTAAATTTCTTAATATTTTTGTATACCATTCGATAACTTATGCAATTTAAAGCAACTTTTGTTATGAAACCACCTTCATAAACGCAATATTTAATATACCTACCGAACAAAGTTCTCTCCCGAGGCGTACAAACTACGAAAGATTGACGTCATTCTTTCGTAGCACTTTGTATGGAGCATTTCGGGCAGGTCTATTTTATGAGATGTTTGAATTGTCATATCTTGGTGAATTTTTAAGCTATCAGAGTCATTCTTTCAGCGATGTTTCTATTTTTTAAGGGTCTTTCAGTTACCAACAAGAAAAAAAATAGTCAGCATGCCTATAATGTCTCGCCGCCAGCCACGTGTCAACTCGGCTACTTGTAGGCGATACCAGTTACCACACTTAGGGTCAAATCAAACCCCAACGTGACGCGCAGAGACATTTCTAAATTCGTACTGAATTGACACATTTCAATTGCGTGAGACGTCATGCAAATCTGTCAAATCCATACAAATATTTAGAAAATATGCATCTACGCGTCGCCTTGCGGTCTGATTTAACACTTATACTACCTATAAAACACACTTATACAACAATTTATTACGCATTATGTCAATCGCAGCTTGAATATTGTGTTACGTCTTGGGGCGGGACAATATGTAAAACAAACCTCTCAAAACTAGAAAGAGCACAGAGAGCACTTCTAAAGGTTGGCATATTCTTACCTTACTAAATATCATCCCATGCACTACTGACCTTTATCTGAAATGTGAGTTACTAACAGTGCGCCAAATTTTCATCCTAAAAACGGTTCTTAACACACTCTTACAGTTTATGAACCAGATAAAAACAAGAACAAACGAATAAGAAGTAAGGTATGCACGGTACCATTATGCAGAACCACCTTTGCCCACCGATTCTTTACTTACCTGGGTCCTAACTTATATAATAAAATCAACAAGAGTTTATCAATATACCCCTTAAATAAAAACAAATGCAAGCGTTTCACTTCAGACTGGCTGCAAAAATTAAATTACAAATCTACAGAAAGTCTTATCAATAGTAATTAACCACAATTCACAACATATTTACATATTATTTGTCTATTTTTACATTTCACTACCCACTTGCCTCTAGACAGTTTTATTCCCGATTTATTTAACTTAAAATTATTGTAATCCATAAGTACTTACTATTATTTCATTAAATTGTATAAATAATTATAGATATAAATAATAATCTAAACGGTAATGTAACACAGGCTTTGCCTTATTCAGACACCAGCTCACCTCACTTTCTAATGTAAGGCAGCATAATAACTTGTAAATTATCCATTAAGTTAGATTGTCTGAGAGAATATAAAGATTTATTATTATTATTATTACCTCCGTGGTCGTGGCTAAGAGCGTAGCTTTTGACCCGGAGGTCCTAGGTTAGATATTCTCCATGTTTGTAACATTATTTCCAAGTTTGTTGAGAAAAATACCTGATTGTCTAACAAGTAAGATGATCGAGTATGATGGCATGTATAAAGTCGGTGTTGCGTCTGATTTCGTTGTCAGTCGTGTCGGTCTTCCCTCCCAGTGGGTTGTGAGAGTAAAGGAATAGAGTACTGCGCCCACAATTGGGCACTATAAAAAATTCTCCTGCGTAACTGCAGGACTGGTATTCATGATACCGGCCACAGTCACCGAAACCGGTGCGGGAGATTATTATACTTACTTAGCCACACACTTGCTGACGTTTGAATTTAAATCGTTATGGGGCAAGTCTGGACGACAAGCCGTAAGCGCGTTTCGAGCGTGTTCTGAGGCGAGGCGATTACGTTACGATTCCGATTGTGCATTAGTGGCTTTCATACAAAAAATCATCATGCGATACAACTACGATCCGTCTCCGATACGTGTGCGGGTAGCCTTATAAATTTACATGAAAATTTTAATAAATCTTAATAACAAAGTCGTTTCGCCTTTGTAATTCCATTTTGACGTGTACGACGGGATCTATAATGTATATTATGTTATATGATCCAATTAGGGTGCTTGGATTATATCAACATACAATTAAGGGGTTTTCGTACATTTAGGGTCGTTTCACAGTAGCGATAAAATTAAATCATAAAAGTTTTCCGAGGTAAGGATGAGCCCTGACTATTCGATGTCTCCAACGCTTGTGCCCTACCAAAGGGCCAATAGCTATGTACACATTATGCGCTTTCATCTTCAATTTTCGTCATCTTCTTTCTTTCAACTTTTGTTTTGGCGTATTCAATAATTGAATGCGTCAAAGAACGCAACGCCAACTGTCATTTTTAATAACAAAGCGAAAAATTTTGACGGACAGAGGGCATGCGTCGCGGGCATGCCTCAAGTTCACTGTTGACTGCGCTATAACGCATGCCCTTGACGAACAGAAAAAGGCACAGTGTGGACAAAGCTTATGTTTTGTGTACAGCTTGTAAAAAGTGGGTGCACATAATAACTATGTTATAGTTGCTGGCTATTTTTGCACGTTCTTACATAGATGTATTAGCAATCAACCGATATCCGAATCTTGAAAAGAAGGCGCGTTTATGTATACCAGTATACTGTCAGTAGCTCCGCATTCCCGTTGGACAAAGTTGAGTCAAATTTTTTTCAATCTGACGTTGCGGTTGACAGTTGACAGCTTATTTAAATCAACAGTTTGAAATATTCATCATGAAATATTATATTTTCAATTAAAAAATAAATAAAGATATATAACACTTACCGTCAGAGCCCATCTCAATCCACAAAAATCTAATTGATGACAAAGTTTTACCCCAAATGCAGCTCCTATAATAGAAGTAATATGACAAACTCTCGCTGTGTTTTTACCCTAAGGAAGGCTTATTTAAGAGTTGTAACTAATTTAGCCGAGTTGTGCCATATGGAACCGCCAAAATTGAGCGAAAGTAGGAAGTTTGGCTTACATGTTTGTAAGCAATGTTCGAAGAAATTCCTGAAAGTATTCATAATGTAATTTACCAAAATGACGTGTCACTTCGCTTAGTATGACGGTGTCAAACATAAGAACACTCTTTAACCGCTTAAACCAATTTTAATAATTATCACGGTAGGTAATACTTATATCTCATCTAAATGACGCCCGCAACTCCGTTGCGCCAAAATTATAGTTTATCGTGCGGGAACCGTACATTTTTTCGGGATAAAAAGTATCAGAGCTGGGCTGTAGGGTTATGTCCTTTCCCGGGACTTAAGGTATCTCCATGCCAAATTTCAGCAAAATCGGTTCAGTGGTTTGGGCGTGAAGAGGTAACAGACAGACAGACACACTTTCGCATTTATAATATTAAGTATGGAAGTATGGATGTTTATCTCAATGTTATCGCGATTATTTTTTTCTTATCGCGGCAAATACTTTTCTATTAATTTCATTTAAAGGAGTGGACAATATTTAGTAGGCGTAGAAAGTGGTGGAGGAAGTTTCAAAATACTCGTATATTAGATGTCACACTCTTAATTCGTTCCATAACATTATATCCCACTGCATTAGCGTATAAATAGCTTTGTTGGGTCACATTTGTCTCACCAGTGGCACACAAGTATAATATTGCGTATACTGGCCAATATACTGGGTTAAATTTCGGAACATAACAGTATTTTAGTCGAGCCATTTGTGACAACCATTTATCAAGATAAATTCTAAAAAATTTGAGCTGAAACTTTGAAATAGAGGTCTTTTCGCTATGACGTATGGGCGGAATATGCACTTTTTGAGTTATGTTCGTAATAAACTGGCGTTGCTCCTCTGGGGATGCGGATGTTATTGAGCTGGGCTGTAGCTGAACAGAGGAGTTTTAGGTGCGTTGCGGATTTTATATAGCAATTAATATTACTTGTCACAAATTCAAACTGCTCTTCCTAGTCCTCCTATTTTCGTTTGATTAATTTCGATGCGGGTCCCAAGACAGTTTTAGCATGTCCCTCGGGCTCCCTGAGATCATATCAAAGGGTTTTCCTGGTTGGATACCGTTGTCGATCCTGGCGACACATGAGATATACAGTGGTGGGACTGTGTGGTGGGCCAACGCCCGTTTAAATAAAAGTAGAAAACTGAAAAACCGAAACTCCTGACAGCATTATTTTTCTTTATTATTTTTACCCGATTACACCTAATTCGAAAGAAATGATAATTAATTTAGCAGCATATCTCGTAGAATCTAAACGATTGATCCAATTTATCAAATGAGGTTTCAAGAGCTAAAAAATAATTCGGCGCGTGAGATAGGGTATTTACCTTGTATTCTAATTACTTGCTTGGCATATTGTGTTGCCTATAATTCCTTCACGTTCCCTATATTTATTATTCGCAAAGTATTTATAAAGCTGAAAGCAAAAACTCTTCACAAAATACCACCTCATTACTAGATATCTCCATAATTATTTTTTGTCGAGCACAGAACAGACAGAGCAGATTAGTGTAAAAAATAATGAGTAATATACTAAAAATATCCCCTACCCTCATTTATCATACAAAGCTTTGATTAGAAGTGATGGGACTCTGTCGATAATTTAGAGATAATATTTATTATTTATTGTTAAGTAGTATCTTAGATGCTTTAATTTCGTAACAAAATATATAAGATGAAGTATAATTACGGGAAAAAAGTTAAAAAAAACTGTAATGAGCATTTTGTAAATTACATTTTGTAGCTAGCCGAGCTCTCTAGCCACAAAATGTAAAGGTTGTGGGATACCACAACTTTTAAATTTTGTGGTACACTTTACGGAAAAACTATCACGCTTATTGATTTGTGGTTTAATATAGTAATTTTTATTTATAATTATGTAGATGTGTTATCAGTCAGTCAAAGTGTGATGACGGAAACCCTCACAAAGCTCGGCTTTTCATACAAGGAATTTCTATCGATAATTAAAGGCACAACTCTACTCACTTAATCGTTGTCTTCTATTTGTGGTAACAGTCACGCGAATAGCGAATCCGAACGGTTTTCCTGATCATGTACAAATCGTTTATTGTTTGCTTTTTGTTTACCGTGATCAAAGAGAGTGAGATACTAATAAGTTTAATGTCTCTTTCTTTTGTTAATACCTTAACAATTTATGATATTATATACATACAACAATCCATACTAATATTATAAATGCGAAAGTCTGTCTGTCTATCTGTCTTTCTTTCTGTCTGTTACCTCTTGACGCCAAACCGCTGAACCGATTTTGCTGAAATTTGTTATGGAGACCCCGAGTCTCGGTAAAAGACATAATATGATAGGTTAATGCCGCCAAAATGTACAGTTGATATGACATACTATTTGCTTGTGATCTACTGGTAAATTGCCCAAAACGACTGGTTTGGGCGGACGCATTTTTTATAAGTTAAGGGGATGAACGAGCATACAGGTCTCCTGATGGAGAGCAACTATACCGTTACCCATCAACAGTCGCAACATTAAAAGAGCTATAGGTGCGTTGCATATAAATCACACCTTACATCGTACAGGTAATTCGAAATAATACAATAGAAGTGGCTCACAACTTTCAACGGAAAGGTAGCCATTTTTATGAGTTAACCTCAAAAGGATCATTAATTCCGCTTACCCCCGAGAGGAACGCTCACAAGTGATGATGAATACTAATTTATTCCAGGGGAAATGTGGTTAGATGGCAGAGTGGCGTCAATTTTCATTTAAGTTCAAGAGCACCATAGTCCTAAGTCACATTGCACTCGACAGATGCATTTTTAAATTTAATATGGAATGAAAAATTGTCCATTTTTTTTTAATTTTGCTCATTACAAAAACATTTCGAGGAATAAGGTCAGTGAAACAACGGGAAAGAACAAAGTATAGTTTTTTTTGGGATTTTTTTTATCGCAACAGAGCTGTAGGCGTTATTTAGTGCTTATTAATATCCATCTATACAAGATCAAAATATTATAAATGCAAATGTGTGTCTGTATGTTACCTCTTCACGCCTAAACCACTGAATTGATTTTGATGAAATTTGGTATGGAGATACTTTGAGTCCCGGAAAAGAACATAGGATAATGTACAGTAATTCTCGCGCGATAAACGAATTTCGGCTCAACGGAGTTGCGGGCGACATCTAGTTAGTATACATACAAAAGCACTCATACGGTCCTTCTGTCCGTTTACTCATGAACTAGAATATTTTAACAACAGAAACAAAAGACAGATCCCCCTTTGTCTTGAATGCATCCGAATAATTATACAGTTGAGAAATCTTGTCGAATAATATGCTTTTAGTACTTACAATATAAAAGTATGCAGTAAGCCATCTTCATGCTGAGGATAATTTTTTTATGAGCCATTCAACGGAACCAAACAGCCTATTATACTGCGGTAATTGTCTGTCAATTCAATGTGTATCTTGAATTGTTCATTCAGTAATGCATTACATTGTAAGTATTTTTGCTCCCCTTTTTTGACGCACGCACATAATATAAGCGTGATTTCAAATAAGTTGAGCTTACAATGCCAAAATATGCTGTATTTCATTATACCTTAAAGTAGCATCTACTATCTACATCCTCCACATATAGGGTAGACTATAAAAATTATGTTAAGGTGTGTTTTGTCGTAATGGAATTAAAAATGCCAAGTTAACAATACAAGGCAGAAAGCGCAGCGCTTCATTCGCTCTCTCACTTCATCTCCTGTCCGTCGTTTTGTCAAAACTATAATACAACGCATCATGACAATATGACATAAAATATTATGGCACATATTATGATATAAATATAAGACATAAGACGGAGCGCTATTGCAGCGGCGCGGCGCGGCAACGCAACAGAGTTGTCTCGCAAGAACACAGACGAGTTATGCTACTTTTTACATTAATTGTATTATGCTTTTAGTTCCTTTGCAGGTATTAAAATGTACAGAGTGCTTATTTTACTTTACTACTTGAAAGTTCCTCGCGTAATATTATTATTGCACGCTTAAATTTTATTACCCTAGTTAGAAGTAGTAATAATAATAGTTTATATTATGCCAATTTCCATAACCAATTTAATTTTGACAGTGGCTCTGGGAGTCCGTTTTACAGTGCCCAAGTATGTGCGCAATATACATAAACAAAAAGGGTAGATAAACTGAGCAAGAAAAATCTTATATATAAAATTCTCGTGTCACAATGTTCGTTCCCGTACTCCTCCGAAACGGCTTGAGTCTTGACCGATTCTCATGAAATCGGCCAACATCTATTTTTAACCGACTTCCAAAAAACGAGGAGGTTATATGTTCGGCTGTGGATATTTTTTTTTTATTTTTTTTATTTTTTTTTTATTTTTGTATGTTCAACGATTACTCCGCCGTTTGTGAACCGATTTTCGAAATTTTTGTTTTGTTGTATTTGGTTTCACTCCAATTTGGTACCATGTTCACAAAAGTGGTGACCTGATGATGGGATCCAGGAGTAATCGAGGGAACTCCTCGAAATTTATATGGAAATATATGGTGATTTTGGTTTTATGTGAAGTGCACTAAGAATATGCTACCAAAAAGTCAAATATTGGGTCAAGATATACCATGGTTGCGAAGATGCTGAGAGAACTCCTGACTCCTTATAGATACACGTTTGGGAGTTTCGGCGTTGTTTTAAGAACAGAAAGCATATGCTACTATGCAATTCATATTCATCATCATAATCATCATCATCATCATCATCGTCATCATCATTCGTATTAAGGCCACGTCGTATTAAGGTCACCAATGTCTCATGGCACAGAATAGATAATAGTACAAGGCATAGGTATTGATATACTAATAATAATAATAATTATGTACTGTTTGTTTAATACACGGCGGTCAGCGCCGCGGAGGCGACGGCATCGACGCGCCGCGCGCAGCGCGGCGCGTGGCGGCAGACAGATCGAAAATACTTTACTGCTTTATATACAGATCGAAAATTTTACTAACTACTTTAAAAATTTTTATAGACAAATAGAATTAAAATAAAGTTATTTTAAACAGAGTATTTAATCAAAACAAAGTCATTAAGTGTCTTTTTAATTAGTTATACTTATTAATCGATAGATGGCGCACTAAGTATCGATTTGAAATTGAATTCTTGATTACAATTTACAAGAACAGCCGTCAATAATTATGATAATATTATATATTATGAGTAGCTACGCTACATCCTATGCAAGTTTATACAATATTTTATCTGATAGATCCTTCGATCGTGGAAAAACGAGACACAATAGCCTTTCTATTGTTATCACAATCGCCGGTGACCGCTTGGGGCTTGAAGCATTAGAATTGTTAAATTACTTAGCACAATATTATGTTCACTTCACTGATAATATATTATTTTGTGAGTGTGAATTGTGACTCTTAACAAATTGTAATAAGATACGTAAAATATACGCGAAGGTTTACCTACTAGTCACTAGTGTAACTAAAAAGAGTGAAATTATTATTATTTTTAACAAAAATTAAAACCGACTTCCAAGGTAAAAACAATACTTACTTAATAAAATTAATATGAACTAAAAAAGTATTAAATAATTTTTACTATCTAATAGTGCCTTCTTCCGAATTCGGCTTAACCTCAACTATTTCTGTACTCAATCTTCATAATTTTGAAGTCGGTGCCAGTACCAAAAGTTTCAAATATTCTGTCAGAGGACTGAAGATTCAGCTATCTGGTACCGACTTCAAAATAATGAAGATTGAGTACAGAAATAGTTGAGGTTTAGCCGAATTCGGAAGAAGGCACTATTAGATAGTAAAAATTATTTAATACTTTTTTAGTTCATATTAATTTTATTAAGTAATTCATACCAAAAATTATTTATATGGCAAAACAATGTTTGCCGGGACAGCTAGTAATGATATTGTAATATTATGTTCTGAAATGTCCATCACATCTTATTCTTTCTAATCAGACAATCAGGAGATCAGCCCAGTTTATCTTGAAACAATATAAATTATTTTAATTGTCCTAACAAAAGTTAACAGAATAAGTTACCTACTATTGAAGCGACTTTATCGAATAAACTGAGCTTAAGGAAAAAGTTTAAAAAATATATTCCACAAATTAATACGAATAGAATAAGCAAATTTTAATTTAAAACTTTGGATCTTTTTATTATGTCCATTGTTGAGATTAATAAATAAGTAAATAAGACCAATAAAGACTTAATTGAATAAAATTAAAAAAAATAAATACTGTTGACAAAAGACTTTCAAAGTTTGAAAGTCAAGAAAAATCACAGGTAGAAACTATAGAATAACTTTACTCTCAGCGATTTATCATGAAAAATGAAATCCACGGAAAATTATTCATGGCCTACCTCTGGGCCTTTGAATTATGAATCCAAAGAGGATTCTAACCACAGATATATAATATTCAAGTGGATTACTTAACTCTAAAAAATATCATACACATATAATGTACATAGAGTCTAACTGTATAACTTGAGGCCCTCAGTGATGATCTACTGCTTATGAATATTCCCTCAAGTTGAGGGACTATTCTTAAGCAATATAATATCATCATTATTATATTTTATCATAATATTAATCCTTCGATCGGAGGTTCTAGGAATTCCCATTGTATTCTCTTGTTCTCGCGATCATCGGTGCTCGCGCGGGGCCTGAAGGACGAAAAACTTTGTAACCCTTTTTAGTAAAACGAAAAATTCGGAAACGTAGGTACATGAAATTTCACACAATTATAGTTTATAATTATGGAGAAAGAGTGCATCGAGCCGATATTGTTTAAAAAATTTGCTTTTATTATACCTTACTTTCATAAATAAAACATTACACACACTACAACGTACACACTATGATGTTTCAAATGACAAGCCTATACACTATACACACGAGTTATAATACTCTTTTATTTATGGTTGAAGTCTGTTTTCAAATTAAAAATGGATTATTGTTTTTATTAAATCTGAAATAATTAATACTTTAAACGGGGAGCCAAAATAAGAAGAAATATGTCAATAATTTGGTAATAGAGTTAATAGCACAGTTAATTGCAGTGAAACCTTCAATTTTTAAGGTCGAATAAACCAAGGTTCGACCATTGGCACAGAATATATTATATTAGTTGTACCAGCCATTGGGCGATCTCTAGTATAAGGATATCATACCTACAATATATTCTGTTGCGGCTACTTTATAATGTATCTGCGTCCCAAACTGAAACTCGTACCAACTTTTACGTTTCTTATACAAGCCGCGTAATCTTTCTTTCTTCTTTAAGTTGTCAATTCGGATGCGACTTTTGGGAATTCTCATGGACTTACGAAGTTCAGAATTAATACCCTATACTCTTAACTGGCTTACAAAAGATTTTTTAAGATGCAAAGAATAATGTGCTGTCATATAAATAGATTCATACAAATAGATTTAGTTAATAGAAACAAAAACATACACTTAAAATGATTCAAATTAATTATTTCGATGTACTACAAATTTAGAAACATATGGCAAAAAAAAATATCTTTTGCTGCCGTACTAGCCAAATGTCGTACTAGAAAAATATAATTATTGGCCGGACCTACGTAATTTCATCACATTAAACCATTTAAACCAAGTCCAGCCCAAAAGATCGCAACTAATATACGCTTAAAATAACCTGACAAAATAACGTAAGTCAGTAACGTAAGTCAGTAATAAATAAATTTCCCTGATAGCACATCATCATTGTAAATCAGCGTTGCAGATCCGTTCTCAACTTTGCTAAATTTATTATTGTTGTTAGTTTTGTTTTTACAAAATACCAATACCATTAATTTTCATTCCTTCGTCATCAGTGTTTAGCTTGTGTAAAAATTATCAGAACATTTTATAGCTATATTCAGCTGTAAAATATATAAATTACCTTTTGTGCCTTTCAATAAAATATATTGAACACTGCACCCGAAATTGAAAAAGGTTATTGAAATGCACAAAATATTTACGCGATGGATTAGACGAGCGACCGACGACTGCAACAGTTTCTCGCGACAAAAATGTTCAGGCAAATGAGAAAACAATCAAAATAAGTTATTTGTTTTAAAATTCTAAAATCAACTTTAAGTGTTTTAAATAACAATATCACAAATACTTATTATATTATTAGATTTTTTCTGACTAAATAAACAATGATAATTCATTATCATTTGCATTATAATATTGAAGAGGTGAGTGGGTGAAGTACAAACAAACAAACAAACAAACAATCAAATATAATTTATTGTGCACATAATATGGATAACATTACAAATACAAATAGTAGATAAGTAACAAATTGTAAATTGACGTTTTTGCATAAATATACAGACTTTAGGTTCGGAAAAATTATTTGAAATCGTATGAAAGTGGATTTTATGTATAGCCTATAATATAATATTACTAGCTGTCCCGGCAAACGTTTCTTTGCCATAATATAAAGTATATCGCCCGTATTATTTTATTGAAGTGACAAAATAAGTATGTCACCGTGGCAACGTCCATCGCTATCATGGTCGTCGTTTTTCTCGAGTTGTAATAATTTACTATTACTTATTCAACAAATGCACTTATCAATATAATAAGTACCGAGTAGCCGATTCTCAGACCTACTGAATATGCATATAAAATTTGGTAAAAATCAGTAAAGCCGTTTCGGAGGAGTTCGTGGACTAACATTGTGACACGAGAATTTTATATATAAGATATAATCAGATACATCAGCCAAATGGTGAAAATATAGATAAGTTACAAGGTTTGTTCAGATTATAACCGAAAAAAATGAGTAATTGAGAAAAAATTGTAAAAGTGTTATAAGGTCGCGGTTTTTTGTAGCCCGTTTGCATCGACCCGTAGGCATGAAATAGAAAATCTCTCTGAAAATTTCACCTCAACGTATGCATACAAAGCGTACTCAAATAAAAGTTAATAAAAATTTAAAAAATTAAAATGTTCATTTCTACTGTACACTTTTTAATGAAATCATCTTTGTTGACACGGTAGGGCGAGAATTTTTGTGAAAAAGGTAAATCCTTTTTTGGCACACCTTTTTTAAACAAAAAAAGGTTGACGAAAAAGAATTAGTGTATTTTGAAAAATAGCTTATTTAAAATCAAGACACATCGCAATGCGGCACTGCGTTTATATAATAGCTTTTCTAATATTCACTTTACTAGACTTTACTGAATTAAATTAAAAGTGGGCTATGTAATATCACACTTTTAATTTCATTCTTTAAATACGAAATACTAAGCTATAAGTACTATAATTAATACGAATAAGCTTCAATTATTTCGAATGCTAAGCTTATATTTTAGTTCTAGTGCCACGTCTCGTCTCGGTATATTATATTTCAGGTTGCTTTCAAGGATGTTTTGGCGTATTAAATGCCGCCATCTTGTAAAGTGTCACTTTATAGTTTGTGCGTTTTAAGATGAAAATAAATGGGTGACACATAATTATTGACAATAGTAGGAGTTACCTTAAAAAAATTAATCGATAATTTAAAAATATCGAATCACTTTGTAAAGGAATTGCAATCGAAATTATCGATTTCGTGCTGACGTTCCAGGGTGGCGCCGGCTTCGATCACAATATATTTTATAGTGATCGTGATCGAAGGGCTTCGGCGATTTAAAATGGCCGCCATTTTTAGGGTTCCGTACCCAAACGGTAAAAACGGGACCCTATTACTGAGACTTCGATGTCTGTCCGTCTGTCTGTCCGTCTGTCTGTCCGTCTGTCTGTCTGTCTCCAAGCTGTAACTCAAGAACGGTAATAGCTAGAGAGTTGAAACTTTCACATATTATGCACATCTGTTGCCGCTATAACAACAAATACCAAAAACAAAATAAAGTTAATATTTAAGGGAGCCCCCCTTAAATATTACACACAAAACAAAAGTGATTTTAACGGCCTTTTTTGCTTGTAATCAATAATGATAGCAGCTATGCACTTGAAATTTAAACAATATTCTTAATTATACTTGTAGTTTAATAATTAATAATAAAATTAAAATAAAATAAATATTTAAGGGGGGCTCCCATACAAAAAACATATTTTTGGCCAACTTTCGCTCAATAACGGTACGGAACCCTTTGTGCGCGAGTCCGACTCTCACGCGAGGCCGATTATTTTTTTATTGATTTGATTTTGATCCAACAGTGTCAATCTCTATTGGCATACGTTCCGTTTCATGCATCTGACATTTTTCAAATATTTTCGTAACAATAATTTTATATTCCTGTTTTCACAGTTAATATTTATAATAATTTTATATTAATAAGTTAGCATTTAGCAACTTTTCATTTTCATTCATTTACAATAATTGTAGGAAACATTTGATTTTGTAGATGGAATATAATTTATTACATGTTGATTTATTTGTTTTCTTGAAAAAAATCCGTAGCAAGGAATATGAGAAGTGTCACCCATATCATCTTAAAACACACAAACTATAGTTCATATCCGGTCTTGTCAAAATCAAAATTATTATTTTCAATGACAGGTGACAAATGTTTCAGCATGATACTGTCAACACGCGCCCAAATCCTTGCAGGTCTGTATTTCTGTAATATTTTACTGGGATATAATCAATGGAATATTCCTGAAACAGTAACACAATGGCATTAATTTGTTGCACACCCACATTAACGCGGTATCATGTATCTGATGATGATTGCCGTAATATGAAATAGAATGCTCATGCCAAACAAATTAAGCCTGCTTTGCACTACCGAACGGCGAACATCCGAACGTTCTTTCTAATGAAAGACGTTCGATGGTAGAGTAAAATGAGTGGATTTTTATATGTCTCTTACGCTGGTTTCTGTGACGTCACGCCTGTGCGTATTTAAAACGTGTGTAGTAACGTAAGTATGAAAAAAGTATTTCCTTTTCCTTCGTTAGCCAGTGAGTGGACGTTCTGGAGAAGGATTACATCCACGCTAATATTATAAATGCGAAAGTGTGTCTGCCTGTCTGTCTGTTATTATACCTCTTCGCGTCTAAACCGCTGAACGGATTTTTCTGAAATTTGACATGGAGATACTTTAAGTCCCAGGAAAGGACATAATATGATACTTTTTATCCCGGAAAATTGTACGGTTCCCGCGCGATAAACAAATTTTGGCGCAACGGAGTTGCGGGTGGGCGTGATGTACACAAATAATAATATTATTATTTGTGTACATCACGTTTAATATTATAATGTTCTATTCTATCCCACCAAAAGTATTTCTTACTTCAGTTATGCAACAATTCTGTTCAATGTCACAATGTTTAAACTAAGATTCGGTCCTTCTTATGCTTGATATTTTAACTACCTTAAAATTACTGAAATTAAAATTCAAAGTTAGAAAATGACTATATTACTTTCATTATTTTTGTATAAATATCCGATATATTACTTTGTATAATATTACAACATCTTATGTAATATGTAAAAAAAAAAACATTTTCAACATGTAAGTATTGCACAACCGTGTTCGGTGGTATACCGCCAGCTTAAAACGCCAAAGAGTCTGAAGTGATCTTAAGTGAAACCCTAAAAGGGCCGAAATTGGATCCTTAATTCCGAGGGCCGCTAATATTTCCCGGGCCCTTAACATGTTCGAGAGGGTTTATTACTTTGTGTATTTGTGCCTATTATTGTTAAAATTTAATCTTAACCAATTCGCCTACCATTATTTTCAACCTTCGTTCCGTATTGTGGCAACAAAATTCGTTATTCAAAAGACTAACAGTGTAATTATGAAGGTCGTATGTGGTTTTGTTGTGTTTTTTAATTGTTGTTTCAGTTGTTTCGTAAATTATATTAATATAAAATCTCTCTTTTTCTCTCAAACAGCATTGACAGGACATATTTTTATATTTTTTTTAACTTTTATTAACACTACCAGCATTAACAGGACATAATATTATTATAATTATATTTAATATTTAATTTTCATTATCACATACAATATTACTCGTGGTATTGGCATAATTATTATTCCAAGTAAATAAACTTTTTTTAAAAGGCCAATTCACATAATATTACAACGTGATTAATGAGTCCAATTAAGATCACGGCGGGGGGCAAGTCGGTTAATTCAACATGTGTTTGTGTGAGAAATAAAGTTCTGTTTTGATTTATTGATGAATTGCATCCTATTGCATCAACGCGTCATGTGTTAATAAAAACTGACCATAACACTAACTTGAATTAACCCTTATTTAGGCGCATGAGAAAAGTCACACAAGTAGTCGCATGGGGTCTCCTCCGACCCCAAATAAAAAAATGAAAATTAAGTTGAAGAAATAAATAAAATGAAGTATTTTAACTATGCGAATTGTAAGAATGCTTTATGATAATTAATCTTAATAAGAAAAATCCTTCATTTGCCTCTATACCACTACAAAAATCAATCAACTACTGCTCTGTCTCGAAATCTCATAAATATCACTATGGTTAATATCGAGTTTAAAAAAATGTATTATTCACTTTGATGACCACATTTTTTTGCAGCACCGAAGGAAGTAGGTCCTGAGCTAATACTAACAAACATATTTTCCTCATTTCTTTGATTTGTTACGCACTTCTGGTTATCACCTCCTCATCATCATCATCATCATTATCCAGTGGTCAGGGATTATTTTAGGCATCTCTAAGCTCTTAAATCTTGTCTACCGATTCATGCCCATCACAAATCGGTGCATAGTTTTGAAGTTCGGAGGCCATAGGCTCGCAAAATCTCTTTTGCCTTCAGAAACCTTCCAGCCGCCAGTGTATTACAATATATTGATCTATGTTGAAATTTTTACAGAGCAATTATATAAAATAAGGCGGTCAATAGAATGACATACTCATATATTTATAAATCATTCTAAATTATATCAAAAAATGTCTAACAATTAAACATAATAATATTACAAAAATGGAAGCTTGTCTTGTGATAAAAAAGTCACGTAAATGGTCGCATGGGGTCAGAGCTCAAGATAGTAGCGACACATGCACAATCGTTAGCTGACCGGCTACCACTTATAAGAATACCTCAATAGGAGTTAGGAGACTAACAAAAGCGTCGTTGCATTCCTGGAACTCTAGCACATTTTTTTTCGGTTTGAAAGTGATCTGACCCCATGCGACTAATTATGGGTTAAGTAAGTCAGATAAAGTGTGATTTTAAATACTATAGCTTGCCGTTTTAGTAATAAATCAAGACGGTATAAAACTACACTACTTCAAAATTAGTATTATGCAGTAACTTAGTTTCTCTCACACAAAATATGTAAAACAGGCTTACTTTTGTCTATACTTTTTATTCGAACTGAGCCGTTTGTAATCTAAACGAGTTAAAACTTATGGTTTAGCCGTAAACCCTAGCCATTTTATAGTTTAAAAACAAAAGTTGCCAACTCAAACAATTATATAGACTGGATCTAATAGAATTAGTGTACTAACATTAGGTCGGCAAATACAATCCTGGAGTTTGTAAAGTCCTACTACGATATTTTCTCGATTTTCTAAGCATTTTCATCAAAACGAGACGAGACGAGGATATTATGTGTAATAGGGATACAAAATTGAAATGTCATGTAACGTGACAATATTATAATAGAGTAAAAAAAAATTGTATGTTATTATTTTTAGCAATATTCCGCGAAATAAACCTCAACCTTTTAGTAAATGAGTGAGGGTACGCATAGGCATGCGTTCGTCACGGCCATTCTCTCCCTCACTGCCTATGCGTACACTCGCGTGAGTACTATGCGTACAAGAACTTGCAAACACCACCGCCACACAATAAGTAATGTGACCATTAGCCTATCAGTCCCCGTAAGACCGGTGCGCGGGGGGTCTGGCCCAAGTGGGCCGCGATAGCAAAAGATTTCCAAGAATTGGCGATCGAAGGATAAGGAAAGCTATTTGACATATTAACATTATTTTGTCATGAACCTAAAGAGCCCCCGAGACGGTCAAACGGTTTGACTCAAAGACGTAAATTTTGGGGAGATCGCAAACGTCACACTTTTTGTGTGATCGAGTCTGCGGCTTACATACAATCTGCATGGCGCGCGCCATCAGAATGTATGGAAGCCGCAGACTCGATCACACAAAAAGTGTGACGTGTGCGATCTCCCTAAGTTTGACTCAAACCATTTTGATCGCTTACAAAGCTTGTTTGAACGGTGTGTCAAACATTTACGTGTTTGAAGCTTCTTTGATGAAACTTCATATTTTTGTTGTGTTTGACGCGCCGTTTGATCGTGTTCCGAAGCATTTGATCAAACTCAGCTTGGTTTAGTGCTGGATTTTGAAGGAGAAAAAAGAAAGAAGCTGTGGTTTCTAGCACTTTCTGTAAAATATGTTCGTCGATAAAACGATATCTTAGTTCATACTATTCTTTAGACCAAAGTCTTTTTCTTTTTTTTTCTCTTTTGACAGAGGACATTAACATTATAAACATAAGAAAATCATCATCCTCGTTCTAGAATCTAGACTCTAGAGTCTAGAGCATCTTATGTCTGCATCACAAGACGTGTACTCGACAGCGCGTTTTGAATTACACTGCGCATCGTCGTTTGACAAACCGTTCAAACCGACATCAAACGGTTGCATCAAACATGTAAGGTTTGAATCAAACCGTTTACCGTTACGTCTCGGGGGCCCTTTATAACCCTCGATGTGCCCATTACTATTCGTGAGGAAGGAAATTGCAAATTTTGAGATTGCGATCGCGGTACCTGCAGTTACAGTCTCATTACTAATCATAGTAATCCATATTATCCTTACATGCAGAGTGCTCTAATTATTATTATACGATGAAATTCAAATAGAACTCGAACAGCCATAATCGAGTATTCGTAGTAAAGACTATCCGATTAGACATCTAGAACTCCGTGCGGTCTAGATTATTTGCTAATGTGACTGGAATAGCAGTTTAACGTTCAAAATCGCATTACAAACTTGACTTTCTAGGACGGCTTGCGGATCTGCTTAATAAGGGAATTAAATGATCAAAGGAAATTGTACCTTATGTGACTTCGCGTATACTATTACATGGCCTTATATTATAGTACTAGATGACCCCTGCAATGGGCATTGTCCAAAAAAAATCACATGTACTTTTTATATTTTTTTTCGTTAGAATAGGGTATTTTAAGAATATAAATTCAATAATTTTGAAATTCATTGGCTAGTTTTTTCTCAATAAATTTTTAAAGTTTCGCTCTGACGTCATCATCGGCGGCCAATTGACCTCTGCAGTATGTTTTTTTCCTTTCAATCTTATTTATAATGGCTGGTTCGTCAAATATAAGTTATCATTATGTGAAAGCTGATACGAGAAGCTTACCAAAAGTTCGAAACGTAATGTTGGTCTAATTTATTGCTAATTTAAGGCCATTGAAGGTCAAACTAAGGTTAAACATATTTGTTCAAAAATATAAGTAACTAATGGGTATTTTTTTCGTTTATATACAGAAAAGCGATCACTGACCTTATTCCTCGAAATGTTTTTGTAATGAGCAAAATTAAAAAAAAATGGACAATCCCCATTCTGTTGCGCCAAAATTCGTTTATCGCGCGAGAACCGTGCATTTTTCCGGATAAAAAATTTTCCTATGTCCTTTCCCGGGACTCAAAGATCCTCCATGCCTTTCAGCAAAATCGGTTCAGCGGTTTGAGCGCGAAGAGGTAATAGACAGACACACTTTCGCATTTATAATATAAATCGACGTATAGATGGGCGCAAAGCACATTGAGCATAGAATTCGGAAGAACATTAGCGATGCATTAATAACTTTGTTATCAGAAATGGCTAGATTACGCGTCCGCCCGAACGCGCGGTTTGGCGGCTACACATCACAAGCAACTGTATGTAAATGACAGCGCGACTGCACCGCTATTTAAATAAATCATTACATACGAGTACATTTTCGAGATGTAACAAATATATCACGATTAGGCGATGCTTTTTTGTAGTAGCTACTTTTATGCGGGCTCTACACTCGCGGCGCGAAAGCACGCGAAGGTCGCGAACCGCGAGTGTGGAGGGTTTCGCGGCTGCTTCGCGGCTTCTTCTTTGTTTGAATCGTGTTCACGGCGTGAATCGCGGCCGCAATTCGCACCGCGAGTGTAGAGCTCGCATTAGAAAATTGAAATCCCAAAGACATTAAATTTTCTAGCGCCTTGTTTCGTCTCATTTCCTGTTCTATAAGCTACTTGTAACGTTAGTAAACTTTCGGTAGACTGTAGATGGAAGTTTTTCACTTAACATCCTAATATAAGTTAAATCACTTGCAAAGCGAAACTTCCAAATGTGGAAATTACTTGCGACAGAGCTTGTTAAAAACTCTTTCGTACTCCAATGCAATTCGAAATAAAATATTGATAAATACAGTGAAAATTTGGTGATTGGGCACTCAACAAGATATTATCATAATATTTTACCCGCGATATTGCGACCGAAAGCGGGAAACACGAACGAGAATAGCTATGTCCACATTATGCAATTTTATCTTCAATTTTCGTCATATTCTTTTTAATCAACTTTCGTTTGGCATATATTCAATAATTGAATGCGTCAAAATCCACCCACGTTGAAAGAAAAGTGTCATAGCGAGCGCTACCATTTCAACGCGCGTCACGGGCATGCCTCACGTTCGCTGTTGACTGCGCTATAACGCATGCCCTTGATGAACAAAAAAAGGCCCAGTATGGACAAAGCTAATGGGAGTGGAAGGATAAGCGGAAGCAAGAGTGGAATCGGGAGCGGAAACGGAAAAGAAAGCTAGTTGATTGTTTGGGAGTATTCATAAGTAACATTCATTATATTACTATGGCCGGCTTACACTATTCCAATCCAGTAATCCAATTCAGCGCTAGATTTCTACTGGAATAATGCAAACAGGTATGCACTGGAATACTATTCAATACATTCCAGTACATTCCACTAACCCTTTACATTATTCCAGTACCTATCCAGAACTAGATCGGAATAATGTTAACCAGTCATTAGTTTTCAATCTTGTTTTCATCCAATTTTCATCAACGTGTTGACTGTTGATACGTTATTAGCTATGTCCATTGTCCAAACTGTGCACTTTCGTCTTCAATTTTCGTCATCTCCTTTCATTGAACTTTCGTTAAATGTCGCATTCAATAATCCAATGCGTCAACGAACGCAACGCCAATATTGTCATTAAGGCCGTCCCCCGAGCAAACGACCTTGGCCATACATTTGGCTTTAACGCGGCGTCACCTTAAATTAATGAAATTGGATTTTCCGCGACTTTATGCACGCAAAATAAAATATTATAGAACTGTACCTCTTTTCATAATAATCATAAATATAAAATCTGTAATAATAATTGCAACAACAAGGAGTTAGGAAGATTACAGTGTGATCACATACAAAAAGACATACGTACCTAAGACATAAGAGTATACAGTCTGATGTCTGAAAAGGCCTTTTCGGTCTACTCTTTTTTTATCATATTAGGGGACAAACGAGCAAACGGATCATCTGATGGAAAGTAAATACCATCGCCCATTGTCACTCACTACATCAGAAAAGTCGCAAGTGCGTTGCTGGCCTTTTAATACCTCGATCGTGGGAATAGCAGACACAATAGATTTTCAATTGTTATGCGACAGCCCGCGCTGCTTGGGTATTGATGAGTTAAATAAACACTGTATGAAATATAAATATGTACATAACACCTTTCTGTCACAGTCGACTAAAACCTTTTAATTAAATAAATCTTTTCTCTGTGTTTAACCTTAATAAAAGCTTTGAATTAAATAATATTTTATCTTCACTTAATTACCACAAAAGTTTTAACCTCAATCTTTTGTAACTCATTCTCTGAACAAACTTCTGAGTAATGATCTTACAAATCTTTTAAATTTAGTTTTGAGAGGCTAAAAAGAGGTATTACTGCGATGTGAATATATAGGTCTCAGATGTTTAAAGCTGCCAGAGATTAATTTAATCCTTCAAGCCCCATAAGAGCACCGGTGATCGCGACAAGAATATAATACAATAGCATTTCCAAGAATCCGCGATCTAAAGATTTCAAATGCGAGTTGGACTCGTGGACGAAGGGTTATGTAAACCTAGATAATATTATTATATTAGCTAGATGATCAAGCATTTAAGCTACAAGGTTTGTTCATATTATGCACTTACGTCTTCAACTATTAAAATAAATAATGATAATGATAAGTAGTCATAACTTAACAACGACCAAAGTATTTATACAAAATATTTCACAAAGTAATACACATTGCATGCTTCGGCAGCGTTCAGAAAATAACTATCCTATGTTATGTCCAAAGTTCTAAAGCCACTATTTTCTGGCGGCCTTATTCTGTACAAGAAAAATGATGCGGAAGCGACATCGAGATTCGAGGTATATCCACGCGATATTTTTTATTTATTTATTTAACATTTATTGTACACAAGAAACTTATTCTAAAACAATTGACATGGAAAGACGACACAAAGGAACTGCTTATTTCAAAGAAATTTCTTACAGCAGCCCTACGAAGAGAGACATGACATGTAAGAAAATGGACAGAGCGTGCACAATCACAATAATAATTCTTTAAGCCTACATTACATACAAGAAAATAATATTAAATAATAACAATAATAATAATACATAGAATATTACACTTAGAATTTATAAATAAATACAATACTATAATAATTGAAACAAATACAAAATAATTCGCCTAAAATACATACACACTATATGTATATTTAATAACGGTATTTATATGGATTCTTGAAGATAATGCTCTTTTAATCTTCTTTTGAATAAACTGATAGTGGGGCTATCGCGAACAGCATGGGGAAGCGAGTTCCACAATCTGACTGCATGAACAGTGAATGAGTAGGAGTAAAAGTTGGTACGGTGCGGTGGGAGGGAAAGGTTCGTTCTAACGCTGGATCTACATGGGATATGGAGGGGTCGGGAAAAATTGAATCGATCATCAAGGTAGGAGGGAGATAGAGGATTATACAGGATATTATACAGTAAGCTAAGGATATGGGAATTGCGTCGGTGACGGATGTGAAGCCACTTGAGTTTTGATCTAAATTCAGATACGTGGTCAAACTTTTTTAGTCCAAAAATAAAACGGATACAGAGATTCTGCAGGCGTTCTAATTTTGTCAATAATTCCTCATTCAAGTCTAAGTAACAGGAATCGGCATAGTCGAGGATAGGGAGAATTAGGGTTTGGACAAGGAGAATTTTGGTAGGAATGGGCAAAAAATTTTGGAGGCTCCTCATCATGTGCAACGAATGGTGTACCTTTCTACTGACTTCATTAACCTGAGGTTTCCAACTGAGATTACTGTCTAAGATGATCCCTAAATTTTTAGCTGAGTCAGCATAGTCAATAACAGTACCATCATAAATGACTGGAGGCACATTGCGTAAGTGTTGAGTCATGTATTTGCTGCCAATTATGATGGCCTGCGATTTTCTCGGATTTACAAGCATAGAAAGAGTAGTTAAGGATATGTGTAAGGATTGGCAAGAGTTCGGGAAGGGTAAGTGATATCATACGAGGACTCAGGTTATCATCGCCTGCTGCACAAGATGTTATAGCCATGATGTGTTTACGTACCTCATCATCAGAGACAGGCATGAATGAAAATGGAGTACAGGAAGGGAGAGGAAGAGAGCAAAGATGGGATATGGTATGGGCTTTAGTGTTCTGGTCGACAACTACTGGTGGGACAGAGAAATGAGTGTTAAGCTTATTTAAGTCAACCGTGTTATTGAGGCTGGCGGATGATTTGCCAAAGCCGAGCCTTGAAAGAAATCTCCACAGTTGAGAAGGGTTGCTTTGTTCGATAGATGAGTGTATATGACGTCTCTTAGCCTCCCTACACATACGACTGCAGCAATTTCGTAGATATTTATATTTTAGGAAGTTCTCATTAGTCGGCCGTTTTTTGTACCTACACATGGCACGGTTACGCTTGGCCATGAGAGTAATGATATCTTGCGTTAACCAGGGTGTCGGTGCATGTTTTACTCTTACCTTTTTCAGAGGAGCATGTTTGTCGAATATCCTGGTTATAATCTCAATTAAAATTGTCACCTCTTGGTCAATACCCGAAGCCGCGTAGATTGGAGACCAGTCAGCGTTGGATACATCATGTTTAAAGGCCTTCAAATCAATTGCCTTTATACTACGTAAAAGAAGAAACTTGGGTTTACGTCGGGGCGGTTTGACTTTCAGGGAAAGGAAAATGAGGTCATGATATGAAAGGTTAGAAGGGAATTGACCATGGATCTTTATGAGGTCAGGAGATGATGTAACAAGGAGGTCTAATAGGGTAGGAGTACAATTAGGAGCATGATGGGTCGCTGATAGAGGAAGTATGGAAAGGTTAAAAGACGTTAATAGCGCCCGAAGTTTGAGAGCACTCGAGTCAGATCTTAACAGACAGGTATTGAGGTCCCCTACGAGTACAGTGTACTCATAATTATTTTATATATTGTAATAAAATCGAGCTACTAATATAATAATTACACGTTTAACTCTTTAAATGTTACATTTAAAATACTGTGTTCCTTTTGTATATTCGAATATAACATTGTTTAATACTTATAGAAATAATTTTTTTTTTTTATTATTTAGTACTAATGCAGTTTAATTTTGACTTAATAACTAAGTGAACTTGAAAATCCAAATTGGTTGTAAATGTGAAATGATTCCTTCTGACTATATTATAATATATTCTGATAATATCTCTCCACGCTGAAGCCTCTAACCTGATTTGAATAAAACTTGCCAAGATATGTCGCCTATATTCCCGGGACAAGACATTTCACTCTTTTTAGCCTCGAATAATGTGTGACGAAATAATTTCGACGTAATGAAGTTACGGATGACATCTTCTACGACATATTACATAAAATTATTTTGTGAATATTCAGTAGAATATTCCACAATATTTCCAGAATAAGGCCGTGCCTGATATTTTATATAAGGCTGAGGATAATGCCTGATAAATTATGTAGCATGCTAAAGTGGCGAGGGGAGAATGCCATCGTCAAACTTGCTAGAAGTTACTATTAAATAGGACAACATTTACCGTTTACGTTAAAATGGTTATAGTTCATTACTAGATCTTCCACGTGGCTTCACCCGCGCAAAGAATAGGGACGCAAATGTCGGAGCAGAGGGCGCTACTAACACATATTGTAAATACGACCAAAATCCAACATTTTGCGCGCGTCATATCAGAATACTGACAGGAACGTTGTCAAACTAAAAAAAAAACAGGAACGATGTCAAACGTCGAACAAAGCTTTTTGTTTTGTGTCTATGTTGGTGCTGCCGTCTAACGTGAAAATATTCCAGTTACTTATCCTGCTCCATTAGATCCGTAAATTTTCCTGCATATCCTGCATATAAGGATCAACTCAGACCGCAACGCGCCGCGTAGATGCATTTATGTTCTGAATATAATATAATTATTATCTGTGCAAAATTACGTAAGTCAGTCCAGAACCTCATGATAAAACAAAAAAGTCATCATGTACATAATATTTGTATAGATATATTTCCTCCTCCAAAGGTGACGGTACCCGGTTTCATTCAAAGGCCGGCTACGCAGGAGGTAATGTATAGTGCTCAAGTATGTGCGCAGTACACGTGATTGGTTTGTTGTCGATTCCAACGATTGCTTTTTACACTATCCCTTAAGGGTCAATTCAGACCACAACGCGACGCGTAGATGCATTTCTAAATTTGTATGGATTTGACAGATTTACAAGACATCTCATGCAATTGAAATCTGTTAATTCAGTACGGTACTAAATCTGTTAATTCAGTACGGTACTTTATAATTAATGCACCTACAGTAACACGTCGTGTTGCGGTTTAAATTGACCCTAAAGCTGTACTCGCCTTTTCTCAGTCAGTAAATGAAATGTTATCCCAATTCCGTGGTAATAAATCAGGGGCGCGCACTATTGGCTCGTTTTATGGCCGTACATTTCCGAAGAAAGTAAATCTATGTGAAATGGAAAAAGGTTTCGTATTCGGGAAATATTGAATGTTTACTGAGGAGCTAGTGTTGGGAATTTTAGGACCGAAATTCTTTGGTAATTGTGGTCTTAATAGAAATCAATTTTAACTTAAAATAAAAATTCAAACTTAAACTTAATTCAAGACGTAAAGTGGAAGAATAAGGTAAGTAACATGAAAAAACTTCCCGTTTTTTTGCTTAAATGGAGGTTTAAGGGCCAGAAAAATTATTTGAAATAGAAAAACTATGGATTATATGTGTAGCCAGATATATTAGCTAGATTATGACGTAGATAAGTTATAAGTTTTATTAAAATAATTAGGGCAAAAATGAGTAATTGTCCGTATGTTACGAAATGTTACTTGTTCGATTCTTCAACTCACGTCTTCTATATTATTATAATAATTAAGTTTAAGTTTAAAACAATTCCTGTTGTAAGAAGATAAAAGGTGATCGCAGATTTTCCAGCAAGCACGCGTCGTACCGCGTAAGCGCCGCATTTCATGAACTATGCGGCGCGTACGGTGCGGTAAGCTACGTAAGTACAGACTACGAAAGATAAAAAATATTATGTTATTCTCAGTCATCAGGCAGGTATGTGTTAATCTACGATACACTCTAAACGATGTACCTTTTTCATTAAGTACTATAGTATTGCGGATAATAACTAATGATTATAACAGTAAGAGGGAGGTAGGTACAGTAATTTTTTAACATGGGGACCGCAAGGTATTTTGTAGGTATGTTTATATTATGATACGCATAGTATGGTAATAGTTTTGCACTCGTACGGAGCCGGGGGTGTGTGGCTAGTCTTATTTAAATGGCCCGATATATACCTTTAGGTAAAACTATTTTTTTTGGTCTTTCCCATCCCTAGTCAGCAGTTGCAAACCTTTTAAAGCAAACGTTGCCGTTTGTTTTTACTTGAACGACTGAAAATATTTAGTGTGTATTTACAGTAAATGATGCTTTTATAGCTTTTATTAGTTTTAGCTTTTAAAGTACTGAACGAAACATTTTTGTCGATTCCAACTACACTGAATGTACAGCCAGCGATGGAAAAAAATTATGTGGCAATTTAGTTTTGAAATCATTAAGATGTTATGATTTCGTATGATTTCTAAGACAAAATATTCTAGAAATCTAGACAACTGCATAATTGAAGACGTAAACTTGGGTCAAATGGCTAACTAACTAAAAAGTCGCCATGTGCTAAGCTTTTAAGTTTTTTCACATGATTTCAACAATGTTTTCCCTATAAAATTTTCACTTCAAAAACCCACTTAACCGTATTCGTTAAACGACACCAAAGAAGGAAAGTGTTTGAAAATCAGCTTTCCACGAGCAGTAATTATTTTCATTCCCGTAGAAAATCTATACTTATAATAATAAAATCGTAGAGGTAAAATTTTTGTTCATTGAAAATAAACTTGAAAAAACAAGTCAGGGGCATGTTATAAGAGTAGTAGAACACATTTTAACTGTTTATGAAATTTTTGTTTCTCTGTCTTTTATCTGTTTGTACAGGCTAATCTCTGAATCCGTTGGACCGATTTCAATGAAATTTGGCATGTTGATACTTTACATCCCTGGTCAACATCTTAGCTACTTTTTTTAACTGACTTCCAAAAAAAGAGGAGTTAATATTTCCTTTGCTGTTTGTAGTCAGATTTTCAAAATTCTTTTTTTGTTGTATATATTGTTAAACCGAATTTGATAGCATATTTACAAAAACGGTGACTTTACATTGATTTTTTCGGGATTGGGAGGTATCGACGGAACTCCTTTACAACAAAAACATTACAACAATTTTCACTTTTTTAAGTAAAATTAACATAACATATGCCATCAAAAAGTAAGATTTGCACCAAGGCATACCAGGGTATAGGGCTTTCGAAGGTTCAGTTGCTAAACGGAACCCTGATTCTTTATAAGACGATCCGCGCCGCTTCGCCCAGGTAAATAAGATATTTCAGACAAATTAGTCCACTAAAAAGTGGTCTACTTCTTATATGTGTCAAATAAAAAAAAACAAACACAATCCAGAAAGTCCAAAAGTAGGTTAGGTTACGTAGACTACAACACAGAGAGAGCCGAGCGAGTGTGCTGCGTCAGCTACTGGCGACCGCCATAGGCAGCAATCTGCGACCGTCACAAAAGAAAAGGGGGGCTCGGGGGGCGTAGCGTAGTAAATAGCCAAAACAAATACAAACACAATCCAGGAAGTCCAAAAGTAGGTTAGGTTAGGTTAGAACTCAGACCACAACACAGAGGGAGCCGAGCGAGCGCAACGACCTTGCTGCGGCAGCAGCCGGCGACCGCCATAAAACAAAAGGGGGGCTCGGGGGGCTCAGCCCCCCGCCAAAACAAAAACAAACACAATCAAGAAAGTCCAAAAGTAGGTTAGGTTAGAACTTAGACTACAACACAGAGAGAGCCGAGCGAGTGCAGCGAGCGTGATGTGGCAGCAACCAGCAACCGTCGCGAAAGAAAAGGGGTCTCGGGGGGCGCAGCCCCCGCCAAAACAAAAACAAACAGAAAGTCCAAAAGTAGGTTAGGTTAGAACTTGGACCACAACACAAAGGGAGCCGTGCGAGCGCAGCGAGCGTGATGTGGCAGCAACCAGCGACCGTCATAAAACAAAAGGACTGTTTTAAAATTTCGTGTGTAATATAGATCTAAATGAAATAGTCTTAGATGGGTGTTACATTTTCTAAATTTCTATTATAATAACATTCATTCACGTGTACGAAGTTGCGGGTAACAGCTAGTAGACGATTAAAATCAGCAATTGAAGACATCAGTGGTTGAAAGGGGGAACTGAATAAATCAATATTATTCATTTTTTACCTTATTCTTAAACAAACTTTGTAACTTACCTACTTCATCTTCCGACTACTTATTTAATATCTGGCTATACAGAAAATCTACATTTTTTTTTTATTTCAAATCATTTTAACGCTCCTAAAGCCTTATAAAAATAAAACTTTAGCGGTGTCAAGGGATACCCGAATGGAATGAAGTTATTTCTTATGTTCAAATCTGTATTGTACATATTATTATTATACTCAAAAAAAACGCCATCTATAGTTGACGCCCAGGAATATTACTAACAACGCGTCGCTGTATATTCTAAAAAACGCCATCTAGTTGACACACAGGAATACTATGCAGGTATAGTTCTTGCAATCTAGGAGTGCGCGTCGCCCTTAGTTGTGTGAGTGACCATATCTATACACGCGTACCTACATGGCTCGCCCGCTACTGACTGCTCCGTCGGGTACGCACACTAGCGAAAATGTCTATTCACATTTCCAAATAAAGGCGACGCGCACTCGTAGATTGCAAGAACTATACTTACTAATAAAAAGTGTCGAGGTCAAATCAAGGTCGGTTCGGTATCGGTCTGTCTAGCCTTCTTTACGCCGAACGCGCGATTAGGAACTCCGTTCCAAAAAAATAAAAACATTAATTTCATATTGTTTGTTACCCACTTCATCCATTCATGTCTACAATTGATTCTTGAAAGCGGTTCAGCGACGAAAGCGCTGTTTTGAAATAATTGAAGAAAAAAAACGGTCTTTACTCGTCTGTCATTATAAAAAAAGCCGGGGGACAATCGCAAACAAGTCCTACTTTCAGCAATACATACTGATGCATACTATCTATACTTCTTTAATTTTATCATACTTGTTATATATGCGAAAGCGTGTCTGTTTGTTAACTCTTTACGCCCAAACCATTGAATTAATTTGGAGGTCATTTGGTATGAAGATACTTTGAGTCCCGAGAAAGGACGTAGGCAATGACAAAAGACATACTTTTCATCCCGGAAAAATGTACGGTTCTCACGAGATAAACGAATTTTGACGCATCAGAGTTGCAGGGCAGGCACCATCTAGTTATTATCTAAAACCACTGATCTCCATTATATTACAAGTACGCTGGACTTATGATACTCATCTGATTTTTATGTCTATTTGAAGCGGAATCAGCGCCCCCAATGCGGGGGAAGTGAACTAAATGTGACGTAAAAATGACGTTTGAAAGTCGCGTCGCTGATATCAGTAGTGAGAGTACTTGGAACTAGTACTAGTGATGACATAATGTTTTGACAACCAATAACAACAATAAAAATAAATAAATAAAAAAGCGTACTTGTATAATGGAGGTCAGTGTCTAAAACGCTATAAAGCGCCATCTAGTAATGTTTTGCCGAACTTCGTCGTACGCTCGTAATTTTGCGGGACATTCTGGGTTGCGAAAATCTGATTTTCTGGAAAGTCGCCAAAGAAGAGTAGTGTGAGCTTTAGTACTAAATAAGATCAATAGATGTCACTTTAACAACCTGACTTGCATTAAATGTTTCCAAGTGAATTATTTTATTCGTAGACTTAAAATCAGCAATTTTCCAATATTATCAATACTAACAGTTGCATTTAGAGACACTCTCACAACTTAACTTTAATTTAATCCTTCGATCGGAGGTTCTATGAATTCCAATTGTATTATATTTTTGTTCTCGCGATCACCGGTGCTCGCACGGGGTCTGAAGGATTAATGAGGAGTTCGATAGAACATGTATGCACTTTATATCAAAACATTCTCGTAGTCTTTGATAAAGAAGGCATCAGATGATGATTCAATCAAAATCACTTCTATTTATTTTTTTCTTTTTTGTGACCTGTTAAAATATTATATTAAGACTAATTACAAATAATAAAAACTATTAAGACTGTCTGAGTGTCTAATTGTCTGGTACACCGTACACACCATGCCGAACTTCCGCCGCGGAATTTCGGCATGGAGTGTTTCACAGACATAACGACAAAACGAGCGTGTCACTTTTTTCCTACTACTTTGACCATAAACTTAAGATGCAATATATTATTATAAGTCTATGACTGTGACGTACCGATGATAAGGAACGAGTACTTTATCAAGGCCAACGTTTCTATTTGAATTTCTACAGCTCAATACGGCACTTTTAGGTATTTAGGCATTTTTAAAATTCTGATTGACGTCCGATTCCGATAGCAGACCAGTGAACTTTAAACTACAGGAAGAGTAACTCCGTCAAAAAAAGTGCACCAAATGGCTACAAAATGTGACCCGAATACATACACATTTATGCATGTGTTCGGTACACATTTTTCGTGTATATATACTCGAGTGACGTTCAACCAGGTTGACATGATAATTATTGTCACACTCATTTTACAATTTGTTTACTTTTGGTTTATTTACTTTTTACGTAGCTTTTTACAAAATTTTCGTTGTTAAAATGCCTAAATGCCCTGTGAAATGGCGTAGAAGTCATACAGATACGACTTTTAATACAGGAATAACCTTTCAAGTTTCATCAGTAAGTGATTTTTTTAAAATTATGCTTAGGTAAAGTTCTTGTATTTTTTCCGACCCAAAAACATGCCCAAAAAGATGGTTTATTTAAGTTGGATGCCAGGGTATTTGCGTAAAATTAAGCTGGTCTCTTTGTGTTTATCTTACTAAGTTTACATGTTATTGTAAAAATGCAATAATCAAAAAATAATATATTTACAAAATTGAGACAATACAAAAATGAGACATGGCTCCTAGATGGAATATCGAATAGTGAACTTTTCGATGATAGGTACCTTGTGTGGAGGCGCGATCGCAACTACTCGGCCACGGGTCAAACGCGAGGCGGCGGCGTGCTGGTCGCGGTTCGTCGTGAGCTTGCTGCAGTCGAAAATACCAATTGGCAGTCTAGTGCCGAAGACATTTGGATTAGTATCAAACTATGCGATCATTCTGACAGAAGCGCTTTTTTCCTTAATTTATGCACTCTGTATCTCTGTGAGCATAACACAGGCAATAATTTTTCCGCTCAATTAAACTTATACTGCGATAAACTAATTGAAATATCATATAGCCGACCTAGTGACAAATTTTTGATTTTAGGTGATTTCAATATGAGCCACATTACATGGACCTGCACGCCCCATGGAATATTACCTAACTCAGTACAAAATAACCTTTTTACTAACTTTATTGACACTATCAACCTATGTGGGCTACAACAATATAATCTTACAAATAATAAATTTGGTAAGATTTTAGACTTGGTTCTATCCAATACTAGTGTGTCTGTCTCGGCTTGTCTCGACCCGTTAGTCAGTGAGGATGCATATCACCCGGCCTTGTCGATCGCACTAAAAACGGCTCATTCCCAATCGCTAAAGTTAAATACACGCACCGTTTACCATTTTAATAAGGGCAACTATGAGTCCATTCGCTGCGAATTACAAAAAACTGACTGGGCAGGCTTAATTCAAGTAGGCACTTTGGATGATGCGCTACGTAATTTCAATAATAAAATATTCGAACTTATGGACTTATTCATCCCAAAACGTAGGGTTAAGGCTAGTAAATACCCACCGTGGTACAACTCTGCACTCATCAAAATTATTAAAGAAAAGGCCAAATACTTTCTAAAGTTTAAAACTTATAATAATATGTCTGACTTATTTACCTACCAATTACTACGGGACAGAGCTAAGGACGTCGAACGTGCCTGTTATGAGGCGTATTTATCTAAGATTGAGTCATCAATATCTAGAAATCCCAAAATGTTTTGGTCTTACGTAAAAAGCAAACGTGGCAATCATAATTTTCCGTCAAGTATGTCATATGGTGATCGCAGTTGCGAGGGGGGACAAGAGATATGTGAACTCTTTAGTACCTTTTTTAGCACTACGTTTCAAACTACCTCGTCCCCAATCGCAACTGTCGATAGTGTGCCGACTGATGTTACAAATTGTCATATTAGCGATATCGAGGTCGATGTACTGACTGTACACAAGCTTCTAAAATCTCTCGACCTTAACAAATCTGCAGGCCCCGATGGTCTTCCTGCGATATTGATTGTAGAGTGTGCTTATGAACTTGCTATACCAGTCTCGTTGCTCTTTAGAAGATCTTTGTCTGAGGGAACAATGCCATCCCTGTGGAAAACTGCTTTTATATCTCCCATACACAAGAAAGGTTCAAAAGAAAAGGTCGAAAACTACCGGCCAATTTCTAAGCTTTGCCTCTTAGCTAAAGTTTTGGAGAGGTTGGTCTACGATCAGCTGTAAAGTTGTCTTCAGTCTACCTTTGCCCCTCAACAACACGGTTTCCTAAAATGTAGATCAACTGTTTCCAATCTTCTTACATTTACCGACTTCCTATCCGAGAATATGGATAATGGATTCCAGTCGCACGCGCGAAGCGGATACGATCGCACGCTATCGATGCGCCTAGGCCGATGCGCGACGTACGATTTGCTTACATATAAGTTATAAACTTTCTTAAAAACTACATTCATCCCAACTAACTACAACTATTGGTGAAAATGGTTAAGTGTGTCCAGTGTGTAAAGGTTATAACCAAAAAACTACCCGGATTGCAGTGTGGACGGTGTAGTAAATGGCTCCACGCCTCGTGTGCACTACTAACAACCGAGCAGCTAAACACCCTCAATTCCACGGATTCCGTGGACTGGAAATGCAAGGCCTGCACAAGTGGTGCGAAATCCAAAAGATTATCATGCATTATACAAGATGATGACGATGATGATAAAACTGACCCGGAAGCCGACCACGCCGCCGCCAATATGGATGCCGCAGGAATGTTACAACTTTTACGCCAAGAGATACGTCAGGATATCAAAGAAGCTATTAAATCTGAGCTACAGGAGACTCTGAGATACTTTTCCGATAAGATCGATGAATATGAATATAAGATTACCGAGTACGAAAAACACAACAAACAGTTAGCAAATCAATTGATTGAGGTAAAAAACAATTACAAAAACATAAACACAAAATACGAGAGCTTGGAAATGAAATTTAACCAAATGGCACAAGCACAACTATCAAATCAGCTCGAAATTTGTGGTATCGACGAGGACTCCGAAAATCCGGACGAAATAGCAAAATCTATTGCTGTCACAATAAAGCAAAACCCAGAAGACGTGATCAAAGCCTACAGGAAGAAAAAAGTGACACGCCAGACGAATGCCCCCCAAAAACCTGTGCCGTCGGTCATCGTGGTGTCACTTAGGGATGGAGTACGTGATGGGTGGCTGTCGTCAGCAAGATCGTCGAGTATATGCAGCGACAATCCTCGAAGAGTTTACCTTCGTGAATCTCTTACCCCCTCTAATGCCTACTTGCTGTGGAAAACCAAAGAAGCTCTCAAAGGATTATATACCTACATCTGGTGCAAGCAAGGGAATGTGCTAATTAGAAAACATGATAAGGACAAAATAATTAATGTGCAATCAATAATCTAGATCTAGCATCTAGAAAAAATAAAATCGGACACTAAAGGTTAAATCTTCATTATTATTATGTTATTATGTAGTTTCATCATAATCGTAAAAATGGATGATAGTCCTCCTTTTATAGCTGAGCACAAGTGTAATTCATGGAATGACTTTACAGCTCAAATACCTAATAGCTCATTGTTAATATTTCATGTCAATTTACGATCTATTCTCAAAAACTTTGATTTTCTGGAATATACTGTGCTTAGCTCCAAAAAAATCATTCATATTGTTTTAATCTCCGAAGCTAATGTAAAGGAAGATTATATAAATATGTTTAGGATAAAAGGCTACAACTTGTATTACAACCTAAGAACTAACAGAAAAGGTGGTGGATTAGTGCTGTATGTACATAACAGTATTGATTTTTCTAAAAATAATACTTCAGTTAAAAGTTTTGAGTGTATAACAGGCGATATAATAATAAACCAAAAATACAACATAGGTTTATGTGCAGTATACAGGCCGCCAAACACAAACAAACACGATTTTATCTCTGAACTATCTTCTACGATTTCCAAATGCAAACATAATCAAACCTTCATACTAATCGGAGATACAAATATTAATATAAAACAGTCATGCCCCATAACAAAAAATTATCTCGATTCCCTAATAAACTTAGGTCTAGAAAGCTGCATAAATAACCTCACCCGCATAGAAACCTATAAAAACCAAACGGTAACTTCATCATGCATAGATCATATTTTTGTACGTAACTTTCAAGGTCACAATATACTTTCTGCAGTAGTCGGTACCGCACCCGCTGATCACTGCATTATCGGGTGCGCGCTGACGCACCCGGCCGATGGCGATCGCTCGCTGCCAGGTAAACAAGATCGACAGGTAATTAAGATAATTGATAACGATAAACTGCATAACGAGCTGCGCGCCATCGACTGGAGTGCGCCCCTTACTATGACTGACCCTAATAACATTGTCGAATATATTTCGGAACAGTTTCGAAACGCATATTCGAAATGTCAACGTACACTCACTAAAAAAGTTAGCAAGCGCTACGATTGTTTGTGGGCTAATCAAAGATTAAAAGAAATGTGTCGAAAGCGAGATGAGTTTTATGAAATTTGGAAGAAGGATAAATATAATTTTAATAAGAGGCTATGGTATAATTCTTACAGGAATAAAACTAACAAATATGCACAACATTTAAAAAATAATTATATTAAGTCTTCGGTTAGTGTTAATTTCACGAATACTAGGCTGGTTTGGCAAACCATAAACAATTTAAGCGGTAAAACCTGTAATAGCATTGATAAAACGTTACTAAAACATTTTAAATTAGAGCCGTTAAAATTAGCTAATAAGTTTAACATAGAATTTAATGACAACGTACAAAAGATCTGTAGTTCATGCTCCAAAACTATATTAGACCCACAATCTTATGTGAATAGCCACAATTGTTGTATTAGAATAAAGAAAGCGCGCGTGGCTGACGTTAGGTTAATAATAAAACAAATGAACCCTAATAAAAGCCCAGGATATGACGACATACGAACAAAAGATATACAAGTAATTTCAACTAAATTTACCCCAGTAATAACGCATTTAATCAATTGTTGCCTAGACACTTGTACTTACCCAGACTTACTCAAAATTGGCACCATCCGACCCATTCATAAAAAAGGTAGATTCAATGATTACAACAACTATCGCCCGATTACAATCTTATCATGTTTAAACAAAATAATAGAAAAATTCCTATGTCAACAAATCAGTAAATTTCTCGAGTCGAATAATATTATAAATCCCAAACAATTCGGTTTTCAAAAGAAAAAAAGTACCACCCAGTTGTTAAGTGCAATCACAGACGAAATTAATGAAAACTTAAATAATAAAAAACATATACTAGTTTTATTTATAGATTTTAGCAAGGCGTTCGATGTTTTAAATTATAAGATATTGTTTAAAAAATTATCACAAGCTGGTTTGCAAGGGCCACTACTAGAACTAATAAAAAATTATCACAGTAATAGATTCTCAAGGGTAAAAATTTCTAATAAGACAAGTGATTCGATACCTTGTAGTAGAGGCACGGCTCAAGGGTCGAATATAGGACCCCTAGAATATCTCTTATATGTAAACGACATGATTAACCTGATGAGAGGTGCCTCGGTATACCAGTTCGCAGACGATACTTGCCTGTTAGCCAGCGGTAGCAGTGTTTATGAAGCTCAATCAATCCTGCAACGTTGCTTTACAACGCTGTGTAAGTGGGCGCATGACGTCGGTTTGGTAATTAATGCACAAAAGACAAAAGCTATACACATACATTCATCGCATAATAAAAGTAATTACTATCCTAAAGTCATCGCTCATACTCACAACTGCCTACACGATGAAAGCGTAATCAGCTGTGACTGCCCCGACATAGAATTTGTTAACCAGCATACTTACATCGGTTTAATTATCGACAGCCGATTCAATTGGCAACAACATAAAGATCACGTTTGCACTAAATTAAGGTCTATTATGGGTAAACTAAGCATTCTTAAATATAAATTACCATATAGCACCCTCAGGCTAATATACATGGCCCTCGCTGACTCGATCGTTGGCTACGGTATCAGTAGCTATGGCAGAACATACACGACGTACCTACAGGACATATACAGTCTGCAGGTAAGAATCCTAAAGTCAATTGTGCCCAAAAATGTCAAGGCTAAGTACAAAAATGACCCAGAGGGTTTGTTTAAGTTCTGCAATGTGATGAGTGTCTTTAATAAATTTCAATTTGCAATTCTAAATGAATGCCAAAATAAAAATTTACTCATACAAAGAGTACGACCGAATATGTTACGCGAAATTAATTACAAAAATAAGTATATTACTTTTCAAACTAACAATATATACGGCTCGAGAACCCTAAGAAATATAGTACCTACAATTGTAAACAGCCTGCCATCAAAAATACAAGACATCAACCAACCAAAATTTATTAGAGATTTGAAGAAGTATTTGGTGGCTGGAAGTGTTTAAAAAATAGTGTTTACTGTGATCTATGGGATTTCTCTTCAAATAAAATATAACTTTTGAATAGACATTTTATAAATGTATATCTTGTGTGTACTGGGACACTTATTAATATGTTAATTATGAATAGTGAAATGGTGGGTTGAGTTTGGCTATGACTGGTGCTGTCAAAATCTTATTCTTGTAACCGCCAATAACATTAATTTATACTTATTGCATAATATTAAGTATATAAATTATATCTAATTATTGACTTCACGTTTGATACGCATGTATTAAGAAATAATTTTGATAGATTATGCTGGCTTATCATATGGTTTATACTTAGACTAGTTACTTATTCATGTTTTAATTATTTCCACGCTGCTGTATGTATTAATTTACTTCTGTTACAATGTTTCCTATTTCAATGTCTTAAAGCCTTTTACATACTTGTTTCACCTTAGCTTTAGTTTTTAGCATAACTTTACGACTTCATATCAGTAAATAAGTAAACCGTAGATTTTATTTGCAAAGTCACATACTTGTGTAAATGTAGTTTTAGTTTATTATTCCGTTTTCGCGATAATAAACTAAAATTACGTATAAAAAGAATATTATTTCTATAAAATTGCTTCATATGTGTGAGACTTCAAATTAACTTAGGTACCTAGTATAATATTATTGTGTTAAAAAGCAAATCGTATGTTTGGTGCGATACCTAGTGCCCAGATAAACCGAGAGGGTTTATGGTGCACTGAAAACATGTTGTATAATTTTAAGTTAATAATATAATTGAAAATAAATGAAAAAAAAAAAAAAAAAGGTGGATGTGGTGTATACCGATTATAGTAAGGCTTTTGACCGGATAGACCACTGCATACTTCTTAAAAAGCTTTACGAGTTAGGTATAAGGGGTGACCTCTTAAGGTGGTTCTCGTCGTACGTGCACAACAGAACACAATCTGTTGTATTGAACGGTTTCATGTCTTCGTGGATACCTATTCCGTCTGGGGTCCCACAAGGTTCTCTTTTGGGGCCACTAATCTTTATCTTATTTATTTATGACATTGGCAATTGCTTTAAATTCTCGAAATTTTTGATGTTCGCTGATGACATGAAAATCTTCCGACTTATTAAGAACTTGTCTGATGCTCTAATCCTACAAGACGATTTGATTCGCTTAGCGGACTATTGCCTACATAACAAGCTTGATCTCAACATATCCAAGTGTAATATTATCTCCTTTAGCCGTAAAAATACACTTCTCACCTTTAATTACTCCATTGCCAATCAAATTTTACCTCGTACCTCTATTATTAATGACCTAGGGATCCAGATTGATAGCAAGCTCACTTTCGAATCACACATTGACTATATAGTCAACAAGTCGGTCAGAGCTTTGGGCTTTATCATTCGTAATACCAGCTACTTCAATAACATGAAAAGCATCAAAATCTTGTACTGTGCCTATGTCCGAAGTCATCTGGAGTACTGTAGTCAAGTATGGAATCCTTTTTTTGATATCTACTCAAAAAGAATCGAGAATGTCCAAAAAAAGTTTACAAGGTACCTCAGCTATAAATTCAAGATTCCTTATAGCAGCTATGATGAACGATGCAGTCGCTTCCACCTCTTACCACTCTCAACCAGACGTATTATCGCCGACATTCGGTTTCTTATGAAATTAGCGCAATCTAAAATACACTGTCCTGAACTTTTATCCAATCTTAAATTAAATGTTCCGTCGCGTCACTCTCGTATCAGAAATATTCTACACATTTCATATGCTCACACTTCATATCGACAGAATTCGTTCCTACTCAGATCATCGAAGGTCTTGAATCAGCTCATAAAATCAGATCCTAATATTGATCTCTTCACTAGCAGCCTAGCATCTATTAATACCGCTTTTCTGAAAAATCAACAGTGACGTTTGCGGCTATATGTTATGTGTAGTCGCAACTGGGCGTTGCTGTTGTTTTTATTTTTAATTATTATTTATTATAGTTACATATCGTTGACAGTACTTGCAGTTGTTGTTGCATCTTCGTATTAATGTTATCATCGACATTGAGAATATGCAGCGTTAGTTTGTGCCTATTGTAAATTATTTTGCATGTTGTTACTACTAACCTCCTTTATCAATAGTTTAGTTACGAACTAGTATTTAAGTATTTACTAACCTTGCTTTCTCCTTTATGTTATTAATTTACATTAACGAGCTACTTGTGGAGGCTTGTAATTGGCTTTTTGAAAACTATCATGTATATATACTGTGTTGTAGCTAGCTGTAAGCCACCCTAATATGTTAAAATAAAATAAAATAAAATAAAATAAAATTTTTACAAAGTCGCCATGGACAGTGTTATGCAAGATGTAACAATGACTGACATCAGTATGGAGGTATGGAGTATCTTATTTTTATAATCATGCCGTTCGTACTTCGTTTAGTAAGAAACGAACTGAATTGGATGCCGAGCCAGATTACTCGTTTATGTAGCATACACTTTAATAGTCATGATTAGGGAATGTGTTTTTACACGAATTATCATATTTAGACTGTGAAATCCCAAGCTTTATTTTCCATATTTTTCCATATTTTAGGGTTTTACAAAGATAAGTCCATATTTTACAAGAAAATGTCACAATCGTCCATGTTTTCACTAAAATACAAAAAAAAATACGTTCCCGCCACCATGCGGCTGCGTATTTCGTTCCTCTCGCGTTTTATATTATTATTTATTATATTTTTTCGGTATTCTGTTTTCAAAGAAGATTATTGAAGAAATAGAAAATAAAGTTTCAGCTATGCTGAAGGTCATGTTACTGACATGGCTAAACAAAAACTGAAGTAAAAAAATATCGTGAATTGTGAGTTGTGACGTGCAGGGATCATTTAGCCAATATTAAGCGAACCCAAGACGATCATTTTTTTAAATGAAATAAGGGGGAAAACGAGCAAACGGGTCACCTGATGGAAAGCAACTTCCGTCGCCCACGGATACTCGCAGCATCAGAAGAGCTGCAGGTGCGTTGCCGGCCTTTTAAGAGGGAAGGGCAGGGAAAGGAAAATGGTAGGGGATTGGGCCTTCAGTAAACTCAATGACACGGCGAAGCACAGCGCAAGCGCTATTTCACGCCGGTTTTCTGTGAGCCCGTGGTATTTCTCCGGTCGAGCCGGCCCATTCGTGCCGAAGCACGGCTCTCCCACGTCAAATCATGCAGCATGACGTGCGTTACGTGCTGTCATGGTTACAATATTATGATCAGCATGTCATGCAAGTTGTACAGTTAATACTGTCACATATGTTTATTCCCAAACCATTTATGCATAGGCAAAGCCAGTATAGCATATTTAGGGCCTACCAAATATGCAAAGGCAAAGCCAGCATAGCATATTTCTGGCATCTATCTCTTTGTTAACTGTCACGAGTGACTCTTTTCTTACCTATTACACTAAAACAAAGTTTAATTTTTGGAATTTTATACTCCATATTTTTTCCATATTTCTATTTAATACTCCATATTTTTACATATTTTCGATTTTTTAGTCCATATTTTATGTACATATTTTGGATTTTTTAGTACATATTTTTCCGGGCCCTATTCATGATATATTTTGTATGAGTAATGACCGAAAATTAAAGAGATTACGAAAATCTGCATCTGTACCGTAAGTTTTTTATTTCAATTCTGTACTAGGCTGCTATTTATGTATCCGGAACTGGCCACTTACAAGAACAATATTCAAAAAGTAATTACAACATTTGAAAATAGAACTCTTTGGTTGAAGAATACATTTTGTTTCATGTGACTGTCAATTATTTTTCCATTGTGGCGTCATTTTGAAAATTGCGTGTCTTCATTTGCCATGGATTTAACGCGTGAACATTTTCGTGCAATGATTTACTACGATTTTCGGCGTGGGCTAAATCAACAACAGTGCTTTATTCAACTCACCGCAACTTTTGGAGATGAAGCACCATCAAAAACCACTGTTTATCACTGGTACAGTGAGTTTAATCGTGGGCGGTCTATGCTCACGGATGAAAATAAAGAAGGTCGCCCAAAAACAGCTGTTGTCCCACAAAATATAGATGCCGTGCGGGAACTAATAATGCGTGATCGTCATGTTACATATCGCGAGATAGAGGCGTCCTTAGGCATAAGTATGACGAGCATACATAAGATATTACACGAACATTTGGCTGTAAAAAAAATATGTTCGCGTTGGATTCCGCACAACTTGACAATCGATCAAAAACGGGCTCGTGTCGATTGGTGCAAAAAAATGATAAAAAAATACAACCGTGGTACGTCAAAAGCCGTTTATAATATCTACACAGGTGATGAATCTTGGATTTATGCATATGACCCCGAAACTAAACAACAGTCAACGCTGTGGGTGTTCCAAGATGAGCCGAAACCAACAAAAGTTACTCGTGCAAAAAGTACTTTGAAGCAAATGGTCGCCTGTTTTTTTGGAATTAATGGACATGTGGCTACAGTGCCATTAGAGAATCGTAAAACGGTTAATTCTGAATGGTATACGACCATTTGTTTACCAGAAGTCTTTGAAGAAATAAGAAAGGACAACCGACAACGCAGAATCATATTACATCACGACAATGCTAGCTGTCACACCTCAGCTGAAACAACTCTGCAATTCTCTATGTAAACTATACAGATCTGTTGTAAAAACTGTGCAGTTCTCTACGAAAACTGTACAGATATTTTCAAAAAACTGCGCAGTTCTGTATAAAAACTGTGCAGTTTTCTATGAAAACTGTACACATCTTTTCGAAATACTGCGCAGTTTTGTGAAAAAACTGTGCAGTTCTGTATGTAAACTGTACATATCTCTTGTAAAACCTGTGCAGTTCTCTACGAAAACTGTACAGATGTTTTCAAAAAACTGAGCAGTTCTGTAAAAAAAACTGTGCAGTTTTCTATGAAAACTGTACAGATCTTTTTGAAACACTGCGCAGTTCCGTAAAAACTGTGCAATTCTCTATATAAACTGTACAGATCTGTTGTAAAAACTGTGCAGTTCTCTACGAAAACTGTACAGATATTTTCAAAAAACTGCGAAGTTCTGTATAAAAACTGTGCAGTTTTCTATGAAAACAGTACAGATCTTTTCAACCAACTGCGCAGTTCTGGGAAAAAGCTGTGCAGTTCTGTGAAAAACTGTGCAGTTCTCTATGTAAACTGTACAGATCTCTTGTAAAAACTGTGCAGTTCTCTACGAAAACTGGACAGATCTTTTCAAAAACTGCATAGTTCTGTGAAAAAACTATGCAGTTTTCTATGAAAACTATACAGATCATTTTGAAAAACTGCGCTGTTCTGTGAAAACTGCACAGATATTTTCGAAAAACTCCGCAGTTCTGTGAAAAAACTGTGCAGTTCTCTACGAAAACTGTACAGATTCTTTCGAAAAACTGTGCATTTCTGTGAAAAAACTGTGCAGTTCTCTACGAAAACTGTACAGACCTTTTCCAAAAACTGCGCAGTTCTGTGAAAAAACTGTGCAGTTCTGTATGTAAACTGTACAGATCTCTTGTAAAAACTGTGCAGTTCTCTACGAAAACTGTACAGGATCTTTTCGAAAAACTGCGCAGTTCTGTGAAAAAACTGTGCAGTTCTGTATGAAAACAGTACAGATCTCTTGTAAAACTGTACATATCTTTTCAAAAAACTGCGCAGTTTTGTAAAAAACTGTGCAGTTTTCTACGAAAACCGTACAGATCTCTTCAAAAAACTGTGCAGTTCTGGGAAAAAACTGCGCAGTTCTGTGAAAAAACTGCGCAGTTCTGTGAAAAAACTGCGCAGTTCTGTGAAAAAACTGTGCAGTTGTGTGAAAAAACTGTACAGATCTTTTCGAAAAACTGCGCAGTACTGTATAAAAACTGTGCAGTTTTCTATGAAAACTGTACAAATATTTTTGAAAAACTGCGCAGTTCTGTGAAAACTTTAGATCTTTTCGAAAAACTGTGCAGTTCTGTGACAAACCTTTGCAGTTCTCTACGAAAACTGTACAGATTATTTCGAAAAACTGTGCAGTTCTGTGAAAAAACTGTGCAGTTGTGTGAAAAAACTGTGCAGTTCTGTGAAAAAACTGTGCAGTTCTCTACAAAAACTGTACAGATCTTTTCGAAAAATTGCGCAGTTCTGTGAAAAAACTGTGCAGTTCTGTATGTAAACTGTACAGATCTCTTATAAAAACTGTGCAGTTCTCTACGAAAACTGTACATACACTTTCAAAAAACTGCGCAGTTTTGTAAAAACTGTGCAGTTTTCTACGAAAACCGTACAGATCTCTTCAAAAAACTGTGCAGTTCTGTGAAAAAACTGCGCAGTTCTGTGAAAAACTGTGCAGTTTTCTATGTAAACTGTACAGATCTCTTGTAAAAACTGTGCATATCTCTACGAAAACTGTACAGATCTTTTCAAAAAACTGCGCAGTTCTGGGAAAAAGCTGTGCAGTTCTGTGAAAAACTGTGCAGTTCTCTATGTAAACTGTGCAGATCTCTTGTAAAAACTGTGCAGTTCTCTACGACAACTGGACAGATCTTTTCAAAAAACTGCATAGTTCTGTGAAAAAACTATGCAGTTTTCTATGAAAACTATACAGATCATTTTGAAAAACTACGCAGTTCTGTGAAAACTGCACAGATATTTTCGAAAAACTGCGCAGTTCTGTGAAAAAACTGTGCTGTTCTCTACGAAAACCGTACAGATCTTTTCAAAGAACTGTGCAGTTCTGGGAAAAAACTGCGCAGTTCTGTGAAAAAACTGCGCAGTTCTGTGAAAAATTGTGCAGTTCTCTATGTAAACTGTACAGATCTCTTGTAAAAACTTTGCAGTTCTCTACGAAAACTGTAGAGATCTTTTCAAAAAACTGTACAGATTCTTTCGAAAAACTGTGCAGTTCTGTGAAAAAACTGTGCAGTTCTCTACGAAAACTGTACAGATCTTTTCGAAAAACTGCGCAGTTCTATGAAAAAAACTGTGCAGTTCTCTATGAAAACTGTACAGATCTTTTTGAAAAACTCCGCAGTACTGAGAAAAAACTGTGCAGTTCTCTATAAAAATTGTACAGATCTTTTCGAAAAACTGTACAGTTCTGTGAAAATACTGTGCAGTTCTCTACGAAAACTGTATAGATCTTTAAAAAAAAAACTTCGCAGTTTTGTGAAAAAACTGTGCAGTTCTCTATGAAAACTGTACAGATCTAACGAAAACTGTACAAATCTTTTCAAAAAACTGCGCAGTTCTGTGACAAAGCTGTGCAGTTCTCTACGAAAACCTCACAGATTCTTTCGAAAAACTGTGCAGTTCTGTGAAAAAACTGTGCAGTTCTCTACGAAAACTGTATAGATCTTTAAAAAAAAACTTCGCAGTTTTGTGAAAAAACTATGCAGTTCTCTATGAAAACTGTACAGATCTAACTAAAACTGTACAAATCTTTTCAAAAAACTGCGCAGTTCTGTGACAAAGCTGTGCAGTTCTCTACGAAAACCTCACAGATTCTTTCGAAAAACTGTGCAGTTCTGTGAAAAATTGTGCAGTTCTCTATGTAAACTGTACAGATCTCTTGTAAAAACTCTGCAGTTCTCTACGAAAACTGTAGAGATCTTTTCAAAAAACTGTACAGATTCTTTCGAAAAACTGTGCAGTTCTGTGAAAAAACTGTGCAGTTCTCTACGAAAACCGTACAGATCTTTTCAAAGAACTGTGCAGTTCTGGGAAAAAACTGTTCTCTACGAAAACTGTATAGATCTTTAAAAAAAAACTTCGCAGTTTTGTGAAAAAACTGTGCAGTTCTCTATGAAAACTGTACAGATCTAACGAAAACTGTACAAATCTTTTCAAAAAACTGCGCAGTTCTGTGACAAAGCTGTGCAGTTCTCTACGAAAACCTCACAGATTCTTTCGAAAAACTGTGCAGTTCTGTGAAAAAACTGTGCAGTTCTCTACGAAAACTGTATAGATCTTTAAAAAAAAACTTCGCAGTTTTGTGAAAAAACTATGCAGTTCTCTATGAAAACTGTACAGATCTAACTAAAACTGTACAAATCTTTTCAAAAAACTGCGCAGTTCTGTGACAAAGCTGTGCAGTTCTCTACGAAAACCTCACAGATTCTTTCGAAAAACTGTGCAGTTCTGTGAAAAATTGTGCAGTTCTCTATGTAAACTGTACAGATCTCTTGTAAAATCTCTGCAGTTCTCTACGAAAACTGTAGAGATCTTTTCAAAAAACTGTACAGATTCTTTCGAAAAACTGTGCAGTTCTGTGAAAAAACTGTGCAGTTCTCTACGAAAACCGTACAGATCTTTTCAAAGAACTGTGCAGTTCTGGGAAAAAACTGCGCAGTTCTGTGAAAAAACTGCGCAGTTCTGTGAAAAATTGTGCAGTTCTCTATGTAAACTGTACAGATCTCTTGTAAAAACTCTGCAGTTCTCTACGAAAACTGTAGAGATCTTTTCAAAAAACTGTACAGATTCTTTCGAAAAACTGTGCAGTTCTGTGAAAAAACTGTGCAGTTCTCTACGAAAACTGTACAGATCTTTTCGAAAAACTGCGCAGTTCTGTGAAAAAAACTGTGCAGTTCTCTATGAAAACTGTACAGATCTTTTTGAAAAACTCCGCAGTACTGAGAAAAAACTGTGCAGTTATCTATAAAAATTGTACAGATCTTTTCGAAAAACTGTACAGTTCTGTGAAAATACTGTGCAGTTCTCTACGAAAACTGTATAGATCTTTAAAAAAAAAACTTCGCAGTTTTGTGAAAAAACTGTGCAGTTCTCTATGAAAACTGTACAGATCTAACGAAAACTGTACAAATCTTTTCAAAAAACTGCGCAGTTCTGTGACAAAGCTGTGCAGTTCTCTACGAAAACCTCACAGATTCTTTCGAAGTTTTCTATGAAAACTGTACAGATCTCTTTGAAAAATTGCGCAGTTCCGTAAAAACTGTGCAATTCTCTATGTAAACTGTGCAGATCTGTTGTAAAAACTGTGCAGTTCTCTACGAAAACGGTACAGGTATTTTCAAAAAACTGCGCAGTTCTGTATAAAAACTGTGCAGTTTTCTATGAAAACTGTACACATCTTTTCGAAATATTGCGCAGTTCCGTAAAAACTGTGCAATTCTCTATGTAAACTGTACAGATCTGTTGTAAAAACTGTGCAGTTCTCTACGAAAACTGTACAGATATTTTCAAAAAACTGCGCAGTTCTGTATAAAAACTGTGCAGTTTTCTATGAAAACTGTACAGATCTTTTCAACAAACTGCGCAGTTCTGGGAAAAAGCTGTGCAGTTCTGTGAAAAACTGTGCAGTTCTCTACGTAAACTGTACAGATCTCTTGTAAAAACTGTGCAGTTCTCTACGAAAACTGGACAGATCTTTTCAAAAACTGCATAGTTCTGTGAAAAAACTATGCAGTTTTCTATGAAAACTATACAGATCATTTTGAAAATCTGCGCTGTTCTGTGAAAACTGCACAGATATTTTCGAAAAACTCCGCAGTTCTGTGAAAAAACTGTGCAGTTCTCTACGAAAACTGTACAGATTCTTTCGAAAAACTGTGCAGTTCTGTGAAAAAACTGTGCAGTTGTGTGAAAAACTGTGCAGTTCTGTGAAAAAACTGTGCAGTTCTCTATGAAAACTGTACAGATCTTTTCCAAAAACTGCGCAGTTCTGTGAAAAAACTGTGCAGTTCTGTATGTAAACTGTACAGATCTCTTGTAAAAACTGTGCAGTTCTCTACGAAAACTGTACAGATCTTTTCGAAAAACTGCGCAGTTCTGTGAAAAAACTGTGCAGTTCTGTATGTAAACTGTACAGATCTCTTGTAAAAACTGTGCAGTACTCTACGAAAACTGTACATATCTTTTCAAAAAACTGCGCAGTTTTGTAAAAAACTGCACACCGTGCGCTATAAACTGAAGTCCACGTGGACGAAGTCGCGGGCAACAGCTAGTTCTGTAATAATTTAGCACATATATTTTTGTAATCTGAAAACGTCTTGTCTAGGTGCTCTGGATAGTTTTAAATTCGTCCGAGTCGTACACGATTTGTTCAAAATTATTATATATTATTATTATCGACGATTTAAGGATCAGAGGAAAATTTTTGATTTTAAAATAATAATTATGTACTCCTTTCTTCGTGATAGTAGATATGTTTGGTGTATACTGCATAATGCCATCCGCTTTGTTTCATAACTGTGACATTGATAATAACCGCGCAGGCTGTCGTCCAGCGCGCAATATTATGATACGTTACCTGGGAAACGACCTTGGCGAGAATCTGAATTGTCATATTTTAGTGTTCGAAAAGGAGCCAAATTTAAAACGGTTGAAGTATGGGAGTTATGTTTCCTGTAGTTTTGTTATTCGTTGTAGCAGACTAAAGAACAGACTTTCAAAAGACGAGCATTGCTCGTCATTTGGGAACGCGATATTGCACGCGAAGTACGTATACACATGCGGTATCTATCTAGATCTTTGTCTTTTTAGGCACTAATAATGGTAAAAAAAGTTCGAAGAGTACACTAGTCATTAGATAAATCTTTTTTTGAGTTTTGGAAGTCCGTTTAAAATATTAGGTATTCCTAATTAAAAGGTTAAAGGCATAATAATTACGTAAATATTCAAAGTATTACAATTGTCATGAAAACTAGTACTGTTTTAATTAATTAGAATTTGGATGATTAATTATTAAAAGTGATTTATAAATTATCAAATTCAGAACAAAGTAATGTTTGTATTAATTTATCATAATAATCTCAATATTCCATTTTTAGCATCATAATAGGATCGAAAATAATGAAACGGATTGGAAATTTAATTATTAATTAAAATTGACGAAAACTTATTAGCGTGTTAATGATGACCCGAGAAATAATATATTTTCGATGTAACATACCTGTGGCCAAGTTATAGACTTTGGCCGTCTGAACAGTAAAAATATTAATAATATCTATGAACATTTTACATCACTTCAGACTGACCCCGTGATAAAAACTCGATTATAATATTATAATTTTTTTCCTGTATACCTACTATGTCAATAAAATTCTCGTATCAAGGTCTGCGTGGTTGAACTTATTTATACTCTGAAACGGCTCGACCGATTTTCGTGAAACTTAGCGAGCGTATCGGCTAGGATGGAGAATCGGACAACATCTACTTTTTAACCGACTTCCAAAAAGGAGGAGGTTATACGTTCGTCTGTTTATATTTTTTTTTGTATATTCAACCATAACTTCGCCGTTTATGGACCGATTTTCATGATTCTTTTGTTATTGTACAGGGTTGAATCCGAAGTAATTGGTATCATGTACACAAAAGTGGTGATCTGATGATGGGATCCATGAGGAATCGAGGGGACTCCTTGACATTTATATGGGAACATATGGTGATTTTGATTTTTTCTGAAGTATTTCAGGCATATACTACCAAAAAGTAAGGTTTTGCCCTAGGATATACCCTGGTTCTGAAGGTACCCAACAGAACTTTTGAATCCTTATAGATACAAGTTTGAGTATTTTGGCTTTATTTAAACTACTCCAAGCAAATCCTACATTATTTGTGCTGAACATAGGCTAAATTTTATTTTGGAAAAAATAGGGTTTCGTAAGATATTTGGGTTTTTCGGACGTCAGGTGAAAAAATCAACAAGAAAAGTTACTTATTTTGCGTACGCTGCCGAAACTATAAAAGATAGAACCATAAAATGTTCTAAGTATTAAAATTGTAATAAATATCTACAAAAAAGTCCGCAACACACTATACTTATCTATGTCAAGTGAGGCACAATAACCATATTTTTATTTAAAAATCTTGAATTTTTTTGGACAACATTTAAACGCGTTTATTTTACTCATGTCACTAATCCTTATCAAAATAAATTATTTCATCACTAAGAACAGTTTATGTAGATAAAATTTGGTCTGTGAATGATTAAAATTGGACGTTTGGTTTTGAAATTATGGCGAAATTAAAATATTACGATAGTAGGCGTCACCAAGCGGGATGCGCTTGCGGTAGGAAGACAATCTGTGCAGTGTGCACTGTACATTGATAATGACTGCGTCCGCGTCGTCGATGTCAGTGTCGGAGTCTGTGAATTGACCTGGGAATCATTTTGCTGACCGAGTCTTTCCTGGGTAAGCTTTTTGCAGACGGAACCGACATCCACGCGGGCAGAGCCGCAGGCGACCGCTAGTAATATGTACAACTCTAAGACAACAAGCTATAATACGAGTATAGCCTTGTCGTCTCATATTATATAACTAAAAAGGGTAAAATTATAATTTTTTAACAAAAAATTAAAACCGACTTCCAAGGTAAAAACAAAAGTAATACTTATTCTTAATCTAAAAAGAATCAAATAACTTACCTTAGCCCAATTGCTATGTCAAGGATCTCAGAACTTTTCCAGGCTGGTACCGACTTCAAAAGCATGAAGATTGAGTACAGAAATAGTTGAGGTTTAGGCAAAGTCTGAAGACGCCACTATAATAAGGAATAAGAATTATTTGATTCTTTTTAGATTAAGAATAAGTATTACTTTTGTTTTTACCTTGGAAGGCGGTTTTAATTTTTTGTTAAAAAATAATAATTTTTATATTGATAAGTGCATTTTCTGAATAAATATTAGTAAATTATTACAACTCGAGACTGGTGGCGATCATTGTTTGAGCGACGGCGATACTGATGGACGTTGCCACTTTATATACTTCAATAAAATAATATTGGCGAAATATTTTATATGGCAAAACAACGTTTACAGGGACAGCTAGTAACAAAATAAGAATATTATTTTTTATCTCACAAAATGTTACAATTAAATAAGTTTATGGGTGATCTTGAATAGCCTATTTAACTAAACTTATGTTAATAATAAACAATGTCTAGTTACTTTATTTATAGTTTTTTATAAAATAAAAAACTATAAATATAAATAAAATATCGTCTAGGATATAAAATATATAATACAAGATAGACGCGACGCTCGCGCTGTATTTAAAGTATGTTTTGAACTTATGTGTCTCAATTTTAAAATCCCTCGCATCACCACGTCAAATTGCTATGTGAGCTGACCCTAACTCGCCATCGCTTTCACCTTGGACCATACATCGTGTCAGTGACATTATGACCTAGATTCACCGGGATAGCTGGATCACTTCGCGGTATTTTATATTACGGAAGACTATACTTATTTAAATATTGCTATTTTTAACTAGCATTTTTCTGTAAAGAACTTGTAATGAAATCATGTTGTCGAAGCCTCAATTTAACTTTAATTAATATTTCTCTTATTATATTTATAGAATATTTAAATATTATATTTTTGCTCTCTTAGCTTTTTGCTTTTATATTTTTGCTATTATTTCTTTATATCTGTAGCTGTACCTACTTCCGCTAACATTAATGTTCTACATTGACATAAAGGTTGTCTGAAATAAATCGCTTATCAAAGATCGCTTTTACCCACATTCATACTTAATATTATTAATTTAAGAGTGTGTCTGATGAGTGATGACCTAAACCGATGAACCGATTTTGCTGAAATTTGGTATGGAGATTGTTTGAGTCTCGGGAAAGGACATAAGGTACGTTTTATCCCTGCAAATGTACGGTTCCCGCGCAATAAATTAATAATTTTGGCGCCACGGAATTGCGAGTGTCATCTAATAAAACATAATAATATTATTATTCTTTTTCTATGTATATCTGTAAAATATTAAGCATATTTTAAACACGGCGAGCGTCTTTCTTATATTTTTATTACTATGGTAATTTTTATCCCTTTAAAATGTCACTAGTAACCTAAGTGGTTATGGTAGTGACAACTACGATAGTTCAATTACCGGAAAGTGCGAGCATTTCAACGAAATTGCAAATTAATTATAAATTAATTTACAATTTCGTTGAAATGCTCGCGGTTGAGGTTTTCTAAAGTGTATTATAATAATATAGAATATTGAGATCTTTTGACGTGACAACGTCTTATAATTCGATGGAGCCGGCTGCACGCACGAAAAAACATGACTCATGCGGTGTTACCTCGCTCTGAGGCGTTCCATTTTCTTATGACGTTGTCACGTTCAATCGCCAGTAAACCGACATTACAGATAACCGATTTTTTTATCAATAATTGAATGCGTCAACGAACGCAACGCCAACATTGTCCTTACAATTGGGTGCGCAAAGGCTCGGCTGGTGCTTTCATTCAACACACTTTGCGCTTGCAATTTTATAGTTTTTTGATTGTCGTTATTTTATACATCAAATAAATCGAGTCAAATAAACGATACTTGTTAGATATATTCTTTGTCTTTAATTCAGTACAAAAATTATGTAAAACTCCAAATAATTTGGTCATAGTACTCTGGCAATTACGTTAAAAGAAGAGGTAACTTTGTTATTTTTTTCTATCGAATGAAGTTCATGATAATATTGTGTAATGGAATATTAATTCCAATGTGTTAGATCCTTAACTAACACATATAATTTTTTGGAATTTAAATTACTATATTTTTATGTCTCCCGTCCCGTTTAAATCTTGAAAATCGTCCGTTTCTTAAACTAGCTCCCAAAGAACATAGCGAAAGTTTTGGATACGGTTAGAAGGCATGCGTGATGCGTCGCGGGCATGCCTCACGTGCGCTGTTGACTACGCTATGATGCATGCCCTTAATGAACCAAAAAATACAGTGTGAACATACCTAATTGCTTGAGACGTCATGACGACTCATACACAGGAGTTGCAGTGGTGAGAATGTGTGGTGGGCATTTTACCCGTTTAAAAAAAAGACGTCATGCAAGTTACATTTAAGTCTGTCAATTTCATAATTATTACGTTGGAAATGCATCTCACGGCAGCTACGCGTCACATTGTGGTCTGAGCCGACCCTTAAAGTAGCAGGCTGCAGCAGCATCTTCTTTGAATAATATTAATGATTTTTCCAAACTTTCTGTTTCTCGCGATAAGAAAAAATAATAAGCTGGTATAATAGATGGTTTTTGTATGACTCCTTATTATTGTGGCATACAATAGAAGATAATAGCTTTTGTGCTCCTTTATGGCGTATAATGCGTTTTGAATGGCTAGGTATAGGTTCGATTACAGCGTTTACTCGACTACGCAAGATGAGTTCTGTTTTTACTAATTAGTGTTTGTGTGTGTCTTCTTTTTAGGGTCAACTCTGACCGCAACGTGACGAGGCGAGACGAGGCGCGGCGCGGCATTAATTTGTATGGATGACAGACTTCAATTGCGTGAAACGTCTTGCGAATCTGTTAAATCCACATAAATTTAGAAATGCATCTACGCGTCGCGTTGCGGTCTGAATAAACACTTAGAGCTGGTTGGATTTGACTTTGAGACATTTCATTAACTTCTTATTAATTGTAAGACATGGCGTGTGAAATACATTTGGGTTTTTCTAAATTTTTTTTTCTTATCTTGTGTCACAAATAAAAAATAAACAAAAATGATTGCAATTGACATAAGCCTTCGATAATAATATTATGAAGTTGACGTTCGACTCGTCTAATGTCAATTCCAAACATTTTGATCGGCTATACTAAAAAGAAACAATAAAGAAAACGTCTTGGCTAAAAGGCCTGTTATCAGACGTTGTCATTACAACGTCTGAAATGACAACTCCTCGCTCGACCGAAAAATCTTCCTTTGAGGCTCTCAAAATCTCTCAAGCATATTCCCGCAACGTATACACACACCGGCAAAATTAGCGGAACATAAGTAAAAAGGGCCACAACTTGAATTCAAGTGGGTCGGGCTGTGTGAAATCCTTTTTTATAGTTTCTAAGCTCATTTAAGAAATAAAATATTGAACAAAACTGGCAAGTTGACAGATTTTTATTGCAATTATGCCCTACTAAGTGTTTTTCGATGATTGACGTTGTAAGTGTTTCTGATAAGAATGGCGTTTTTAGCGGGGTGCAAGGTATGCCAGCTCATTTGATTGTTTGGTTTTTGGAAGAACACATTGCTTAGATACAAAATTAGTGGATTTTCCAGCATCTACGACAGCTAGAGCTGTAACCACGATAGAGAAAGGTCACACCTACCGTTCGGTCAGTCAGGCCTTAGGTGTGTCGGCTTTCGTGGTCCATCGTAAATTTCAACGCTACAGAGAGACTGGATCTTACGTTCGGAGACGAGAACAAGGCAGATATCGGGTGGCAAAGGTTCAGGATAACCGTTTTGTAAGGGTACAAGCCTTAAGAAATCGACCTTAAACTGCTTTGCAGAGATGAAACCTATAGGAACAGGTCCGAGATGTACCTGTAAGTGATTTTACAGTAAGAAGAAGACTCAAAGAAGTTAAATTAAACTCAAAGGTGCCAGCAAGGGCACCAAAACTTGAGACAGGGCACCAAAGAGCCAGGCTAAGATTTGCGCGTGAACATCAAAATTTGACAAGTGAGTGAAATCGTGTGCTGTACAGTGATGGGAGCAAATTCTGTGTAAATTTTATTGACAGGCGATAAAGAATGTGGATAAATTGTAAGGAACGCTATAGACCATCAAACTTAACGGAAACAGTGGTGGTATATCATGCAGGCTTCGTAATGGTTTGGGGTTGCATATGATTTGGAGCCCGCACAGAGCTGATGATTGTTAATGATGGTACTTTGACAGTACAGGGCAATAGCACAGACATCCTAGAACTGCATGTTGTGCCTTTTACACAGTTTTAGGTAGTAACTTCAATTTTTTGCGCGTCCATAGAGTAAAAAAATCGGGCATTATGACCTAAATGATGCTAGCGTAGCCCAGGTGGAGAGGTCAGCACGGTCTACGGATGTGGATCCGATTGAGAACGTGTGGCACATCAATGGGTGAACGGTACGAATTAAAACTCCAGCTCCAAAATGTGTACAGGAGCTCGAGTTGGCGCTACTGGAGGAGTAGAAGAATATCCCACAGGAAACGATCGACAATTAAAATGCAAGCATGTAATGGCGTATCCAGACTCTCTTCAGATCCATAGAAGGCATTACACGCTGTGAACATGGCATTTCTTAAGTAAAAATGGAGAATTTAACTTAAAAACTTACTACTGAAATTTCAAAGATTTTTCTTAATTTTAGATTTTTGCAGATTTTTTTAATTTTACACGTTTTTATGCCCTAAATTTATATAAGTTTTATTTTTTAATCATCAATTATTAAATTAATAAATAAATATATAAAAAACAGCGATTAATTTTCAAAAAAAAATAAAATTTTATTATGTTCCGCTAATTTTGCCGGTGTGTATATATGGCTAAACCTACGAATAACAAAACTAAAGTTCACTGGACAAAACAATGTTCGTCGGATCGATAGCAACAATAATTATTTTCCAAAAGCTATGTCCACACTGTGAATCTTTTTTCATTCAACTTTCGTATTGGCGCATTGAATACGTCAACGAACGCAACCCCAACATCGTCATTAAAGAACAAAGCGAAAGTTTTGGATACGGTCAGAGGGCATGCGTCGCGGGCATGCCTCACGATCGCTGTTGACTGCGCTATAACGCATGCCCTTGATGAACAAAAATAGGCACAGTTGGACAAAGCTAAAGGTTGCTAGTGCCATTCGAACCATAACCGCAGGATGAATACAAAATAAACAAACAGAATTCCTATCGAAACCACAATATCTTCAAATTTACAAAACAATTTTTGATATCGCGGCTTCAATAGATTTAATAAACGTAATGAAAGCGAAGAAAACTTATTGAATTATTTTCATTAACTCGACTTAAAGTGAATTTGTATTTTGATTTCAAATAAAGCATTTACGTATAACTTTTGCTTGGCCGATTTGACTAGGTAGGTTTAAATATATTTTACCTTCAACCAATTTATATTTTGTGTAAGTAAATGAAATAATTATTTCGTGGAATTTTTAAAATATTTTTAAATAAACAGATAAACTATTGACAATAACTAAAACGAGGTTTGCGAAACCCAAATAATTTCATTCAAACAACAATTTTATTTTTTTTGAATGAAATTATTTTTTTTAATTTTATTTCATATAAATTATCAACGTATTTTATTTAAAAAAATGAGTTTTAGTCAACATTAGTTTTTCAGTCACATACGAGAGTAAAAACATTAAGGTACTTACAAAATTATTCTTCATCTTACCAAAATCTAGACAAGCTTTAGCAAGTCCAACCAAGGTTGTAATTTCGTTTCTGTAAATTCCGAAATTTTAATGTATTCAACTTTAAAATTACAATTGATTGTAATAATAAATCAAGTAACTGTGTGAAATTATGGAATATCTTTATTAAAAAACTTTGTGGCAATATTTGCTAAACTACATGTTCAAATATTGGAGTTTTAAAGTAAAATTAATGGGCTCGAGCGTGGCAGTAGCTAGGGATGGGATATTATGTTTGTTTTTATCGATATCGAGAACATTTTGATAACCGAACACAAACATTTTAGCGAGAATACTGTTTAGTGTTTACCATGGTATAATATGTTTATACATAACATGTTTTATCCATTAAAATCAAAGTGAGGATTATTTTTTTAAAAATACAATAATAATAGTAGTACATATTATACTCATTTCATATAAAATATACCATGTTAAGTAGATTAATATATAATACCAAATAAGTAAATGGATGGGTTTGAATTATTATTGTTATGAAGATTAAGAAGTAAATTGTAACAAAAAAATTATCAACCTACAAAAGATAAAGACGAGCACTATAATATTATTACCATTTAATGATTATAAATAATATTATAGTGCTAAACTAGTTCCGGTGATTAGCTCGCTTAAAATACGTGTGTCTGTATGTAACCTCTTAACGCCCAAATCACTAAACTAACTTTGCTAAAATTTGGTATGGAGATACTTTGAGTACCGGAAAAGGACATAAGAAACTTTTTATTCCGGAAAAATCTATGCGTCATCTAGTTATAAATACGTTCATAGTCAATTCTGACCGCAACGCGACGCGTAGATGCATTTCTGAATTTGTATCGATTTGCAATATATATCACGCAATTCAATTTAGTACAAATTTTGAAATGCATGATCTACGCGTCGCGTTACGATCTGAATTGATCCTAGGGTACAATTTTATGTCTACGTGTATCAAATTGTACCCTAGGATCAATTCAGATCGCAAAATTTTATCGTATATATTTCGATAACTGTCACCTCTCTCCAAGAAACTAGTTCCAGAGCAAGTCGCGGACGTGTCCAATTGACTCCCATGTGCAAAATGGCGGCTTACATCTGTTCGCAAATAAACTTATATTAATTTACATACAAGATAATAATATGCATGTCGTAATCTGTAGGCATTGAACTAAAACTCACTTCTATTCAGATTTATTACAGAAACAAGAAGTAATTCTATTGCTTAAGAAAAACTACGATGTGCTTCTATTTAGAAATTAGAAAAAACAACAAACGGTAGGAAAATATTAATTAATTAATTAGATATATTTAAATTTTCAGAGTTGTAACCAAGTTAAGAAGACGTAAATTTAGTATAGCCCTGCAAAACAAGTATCTGCTTAAAATTTACGTGTTTTATTTATGTTAGTTGCAAAAACAATGCACTCCGCTCAAATATATTCTCACACCGTACACGTATGATAGAACTATATTTTCCGGATCAGCTAGTTAAAATTTTAACGACCTCTGTGGCTCAGTTGGTGGGTTGTTGGTAGCTCAGGCCGGGGGTCGCGGGTTCGAATCCCGCCGACGGAACAAAAAAGTTTTCAAAGTTCCTTGGTTATGGATGTATATTAAATATGTGTATCATATATTAAAAATCTTAAATATAATTATGTATTAAGTATAAAAGTATTAAATATTATATTTCCGTTGTCTGGTACCGGTAACACAAGTCTTTTAGGTACTTACAACGGGGCCAGACTGACGTGGTGTGAAGCGTCCATAGATATTATTTTATTATATTAAAATACAAAAGTCGAATGGCCAGACCTATTAAGGCAATAAGCATATCCAGTTAATAAAGTCAAGAATTATTCCTGACTAAAAACTTATTCTGAACCGGCCTTAATTAATTTGAGTTTAATTAAGAAAAGCTCTCCCTAATGATCAAAAATTTTGAATTCGCACTGTAATGAGCCCAATAAAAGGATTAACCCTTGAAATGGGCACGCTGGGTCGTTTTGACCACACTTAAATATTTTTGCTGAAACCAGTATAATATTATTATTTACTAGCTGTTGCCCGCAACTTCGTCCGCGTGAATGAATGTTATTGTAATAGAAATGTAGAAAATTAAACACCCATCTACGACTATTTTATTTGGATCTATATTACACAAAAAATGTTTGTTTTTGTATTGGCGGGGGGCTACACCCCTTTTGTAACGGTCGCCGGCTGCTGCAAGCTCGCTGCGCTCGCTCGGCTCCCTCTGTGTTTTGGTCTAAGTTCTAACCTAACCTAACCTACTTTTGGACTTTCTGGATTGTGTTTGTATTTGTTTTGGCCGGGGGCTACGCCCCCCGAGCCCCCCTTTTTTATGACGGTCGCGCAGAACGTCTTATAAGGAATCAGGGTTCCGTTCAACAACAGAACCTTCGGAAGCCCTTTACCCTGGGATATGCCTTGGTGCAAATCTTACTTTTCGGTGGCATGTTATGTTAATTTTACTTAAAAAAGTGAAAATTACTGTAATTTTTTTGTTGTAAGGGAGTTCCGTCGATATCTCTCGATCCCGAGAAAATCAATATGAAGTCACCGTTTTTGTAAACATGGTATCAAATTCGGATTAACAATATATACAACAAAAAAATAATTTTGAAAATCTTACCACAAACAGCAAAGTAACCATGAACTCCTCCTTTTTTGGAAGTCGGTTAAAAAAAGTATCTAAGATGTTGACCAGGGATGTAAGGTATCAACATGCCTTATTTCATTGAAATTGGTCTAGCGGATTTAGAGATTAGCCTGTACAAACAGACAGAGAAACAAAAATTTCAAAAACAGGTAAAATGTGTTCTACTACTCTTCTAATATGCCCCTGACTCGTTTTTTCAAGTTTATTTTCAATGTACAAAAATTTTACCTCTACGATTTTATTATAAGTATAGATTTTTATAGTAAGCCGGCTACAATGCCCAACCATTTTAGAACTAGCAGAATATCAACTATATTTTTATGAAGTTGTTTATTTTTATCAGGTTTTTCAAAATAATCGTCATTTTTTTTCGTGCTATAAATATAGCACCTGATAAATTATATCGGATTATTTTTCTCATTAAAATTTTTAACTCACTGCCATGTGTTATTCACATAGCTCCCAGACTCAAATCAGCTTAGCCCTTAATCTTACATCGTGCTTAAGAATAATCTAAAGAATATTATTATAATATTTCACTCTCCATAATATCATCAATGTCACATATTATTTGGTTAAGTATACACATTAACACCTCACATTCTTCATAAGTAACTTAGATAATATCGGAAAGTTTACCCAAAGCTTTGGATAAGCAAACAGCTAAAGCTCATAACTAGCTTAAAGGGGGTCCAAGATACCGCGCGAGTGACCTGGAGCAATTACCACGTACGGGTTAAGTGCGAATAAGGGCGAGTGTACATGGCTTGTTGTGACAGCGTTGCGTCGACGCATACAATTAATATTAATATTACAAATGCGAAATTGTGTCTGTCTGTTATCTCTTCGCGGCCAAACTACCGAAGGAATTTACCTGAAATTTATTATGGATATACTTTGAGTCCCAGGAAATGTCAAAGGATACTTTTAATATCTGAAGAATTTACGGTTCCCGTGCGATATCGAATATTGGCTTCGTTGTGGATGTCATCTAGTAGTAGACCATATCGGCGCTGCCACAGTGCTGTTGCATCGCAGATTATTTATATGACAAGTGATCAACGCACATTTTATACAGGTCCTCATGCCAATAAGAGATACCGCAAATATAAAGTAGTTGTAAACGCGTGTCGATAGGTGGTTACCGCTTTACCTCAGGGGTTGTAGTCAGTCGTTCGTAGGCCGTCACTAGTGTTTCATCAACGTACGAGACCCACATTTGGTGAACGGTAAAGTTAGAAAAAAAGTAGTAGTAAGTATATAAAAATGCAGTGACAGAGTTGCGTTAATGCAACTCTGACAGAACCAGCCTCCCAAGACAAGTGGCAAGCGATTATCGTAAACGCTAACGGTAACGCTACAAAATGTATGCGATTTGACATAGGTCATCGCTTCGCTAGCGTATACTAATGTCAAGTCCCATACTTTCTGTAGCGTTAGCGTTTACGATGATCGCTTGCCGCTTATCTAGGGGGGCTGCTGCGTTTACACGACGATAACGAAACGTACTGTGTGAACTCGTCCGTAAGTTCAAAGACCGCGTTTCGGAGAGCTCTCGAAATAATTACCAAGCTCCCAGTTTCTCTAGATTTTTGTATACCCTCAGTGACATCCTTTCAGTCAAGATCCTCATTAAAGTGATAGTTGAAACGCCGTTAATGTAACTTCTTTAGATGTTAATGATATTTTCTTTATTTGTCTCGTTTTCTCATTAGCTTGAAAAAAAAAACGAAAGTATATTCATTATATAAATCAGTTGCATTGCAAGAGTGTAAGGTGAATGTTTAACGAAATTGATTTTTTATACGTTCTTAAAAACATGTTTATTTCTAAGTCATTTCGAGGCTATCCAGTGCCGTAAATAGGGCAGTGCCACCGGTGCCCAGGCACAGGGCGTAGACCCTGGGGGGCGAAAGAATGACCTGACTAGGCAGGACTAGATATTTTTTCTGTTCTCTCCCGATAAGTTCCCGCTGCGCGCCTAGTGCCTCAATTATAATTGGAGCACTTATTGTGTCGGTCGACCAATAACAATAATTATTATTGTAATTGGTTGACCAACACCAAGTTTTATTACCCTACATGGAAGAACATAGGCTTAAACACAGCGTTGCTCTCGGTACCTATAATATTTATAAAAACCAAGGGCGTTCTTATAGAAGATCGCACAGGGCGTAGTTATAGAAGCTCGCACAGGGCGCAGTTAGAGAAGCTCGCACAGGGCGCAGTTATAGAAGCTCGCACAGGGCGCAGTTATAGAAGCTCGCACAGGGCGCAGTTATAGAAGCTCGGACAGGGCGCAGTTAGAGAAGCTCGCACAGGGCGCAGTTAGAGAAGCTCGCACAGGGCGCAGTTATAGAAGCTCGCACAGGGCGCAGTTAGAGAAGCTCGCACAGGGCGCAGTTATAGAAGCTCGCACAGGGCGCAGTTATAGAAGCTCGCACAGTGCGCAGTTAGAGAAGCTCGCACAGGGCGCAGTTATAGAAGCTCGCACAGGGCGCAGTTAGAGAAGCTCGCACAGGGCGCAGTTATAGAAGCTCGCACAGGGCGCAGTTATAGAAGCTCGCACAGGACGCAGTTATAGAAGCTCGCACAGGGCGCAGTTATAGAAGCTCGCACAGGGCGCAGTTATAGAAGCTCGCACAGGGCGCAGTTAGAGAAGCTCGCACAGGGCGCAGTTATAGAAGCTCGCACAGGGCGTAGTTATAGAAGCTCGCACAGGGCGCAGTTAGAGAAGCTCGCACAGGGCGCAGTTATAGAAGCTCGCACAGGGCGCAGTTATAGAAGCTCGCACAGGGCGCAGTTAGAGAAGCTCGCACAGGGCGCAGTTATAGAAGCTCGCACAGGGCGCAGTTAGAGAAGCTCGCACAGGGCGCATTTATAGAAGCTCGCACAGGGCGCAGTTAGAGAAGCTCGCACAGGGCGCAGTTATAGAAGCTCGCACAGGGCGCAGTTAGAGAAGCTCGCACAGGGCGCAGTTATAGAAGCTCGCACAGGGCGCAGTTATAGAAGCTCGCACAGGGCGCAGTTATAGAAGCTCGCACAGGGCGCAGTTATAGAAGCTCGCACAGGTCGCAGTTATAGAAGCTCGCATAGGGCGCAGTTAGAGAAGCTCGCACAGGGCGCAGTTATAGAAGCTCGCACAGGGCGCAGTTAGAGAAGCTCGCACAGGGCGCAGTTATAGAAGCTCGCACAGGGCGCAGTTAGAGAAGCTCGCACAGGGCGCAGTTATAGAAGCTCGCACAGGGCGCAGTTAGAGAAGCTCGCACAGGGCGCAGTTATAGAAGCTCGCACAGGGCGCAGTTATAGAAGCTCGCACAGGGCGCAGTTATAGAAGCTCGCACAGGGCGCAGTTATAGAAGCTCGCACAGGGCGCAGTTATAGAAGCTCGCACAGGGCGCAATTAGAGAAGATGGCACAGGGCGCAGTTATAGAAGCTCGCACAGGGCGCAGTTATAGAAGCTCGCACAGGGCGCAGTTAGAGAAGCTCGCACAGGGCGCAGTTAGAGAAGCTCGCACAGGGCGCAGTTAGAGAAGCTCGCACAGGGCGCAGTTATAGAAGCTCGCACAGGGCGCAATTAGAGAAGATGGCACAGGGCGCAGTTATAGAAGCTCGCACAGGGCGCAGTTATAGAAGCTCGCACAGGGCGCAGTTAGAGAAGCTCGCACAGGGCGCAGTTAGAGAAGCTCGCACAGGGCGCAGTTAGAGAAGCTCGCACAGGGCGCAGTTATAGAAGCTCGCACAGGGCGCAAAAAAGGCTATTTACGGCACTGAGGCTAACATCAAAATATTTTGCTAATACAAAAAAAGACCGAGAACACAAACTTTCACGTTAATGTCGAGATTATAACCCGCGACCTCTGGCTTAAGCTCAACGCATAACCACTAACCGTATGCGCTGACCAAATGAGCGTCTATGGTCAAACGTATAATTATAACAAGCTGACCCGGCAAAGATTGTTTTGCCATATAAATTATTTCTAGTGTCAATATAAATAATCGGCCAAGTGCGAGTCGGACTCGCGCACGAAGGTTTCCGTCCCGTTATAGAACAAAAATAGGCCAAAAATTGTATTTTTTGTATGGGAGCCCACCTTCAATTTTTATTTTATTTGAATATAATTATTTATTATTAAAGTACACATAAATTTAAGGCCTTTGTGCACATTTCAAGTGCCTACATGTTGTCATCATTAATACCGAGCAAAAAATGCTTGAAAAATCACGTTTGTCGTATGGGACTCCCACTTAAATATTTAATTTATTTTATTTTTAGTATTTGTTGTTATAGAGGCAACAGAAATACATATTCTGTGAAAATTTAAACTCTCTAGCTATTACCGTTCTTGACTTACAGCCTGGAGATAGACGGACAGACGGACGGACATCGAAGTCTCAGTAATAGGGTCCCGTTTTTATCCTTTGGGTACGGAACCCTAAAAATAGACAAAAACTTATTTTTAGGCCTAACAAATATACATACAAAATTTCATTTAAATCTGTTGAGCCGTTTTGGAGGACGGATTCGCGCACATACACCTAGCTGTGACAAGAGAATATTATAGATTAAATTCTGTGCCTGTCAAGGATTAAAAATGTTGATGATGATAGCTCCAGCGAATAGCTTGGAATATTCATCTGAATAAATTCAAGCCCAAAGCCTTTCAACATTGTTGAGCGGAAATTCTGCCACGAGCCGGCATTGAGAACTAATTTAAGTGCTACGCCGCCGTAGCACAGTGAATACTGTGCTACGAAACTCTACGAGCCGCTACGAAAATCTACGATGTGCTACGAAATGCTACGAAGTGCTACGCCTCCTTGGTCCAGTGGTTTAGAGCACGGCTCTTGACTCGGAAGGTCGTGGGTTTGATTCTCGCGTCGGAAACACAGGGCCTCCGCTACCATATGTGCAACGTTTGCAATGCACACGGGCGCCATCCTCTAGGGGCGCCAAATTGCCATCTTTAGGGGCGCCAAAACCAAGGACCCAAAAAAAAAGAGTAAAGGAATAGAGAGGGCTCTTGTGTACTGTGCAGTGCGCACACACTTGGGCGCTATAAATTTACTCCTGATTTCAATGAAACTGGCCACCGTCACCGAAACCGGTGTGGGAGTTATTATTATTATTATTATATTTGCTACGGAAGTGCTACGAAAAGCTACGACATAATATTACTATACTGTGCCGTAGGCACATTATAGTATGTCTCGTAAGACATACTATAATGTGCCTATCTGTAAGAAACTACGTGCTGCAAACTGCTACAAAATACTGCGATGTGCTATGAGATGCTACAAAATTCTATAAAATCGTACTAGTGCTGTTTATTTTATAATGATTCCCGTATCGTCTTCTGGTCTGACTTTATGCTTTGAAACGTGAAAAAAAAAACGCTTTTTTAATTTACATTCGAAAATGAGATTTTTAATTAGCCTCACCATTCTACTGGGACAATATAAATCTTCCAAAATTCAAAAAGTGTTTAAACGATAAAAAAGCCGATAATCGGTAAATCGAAGGGAAAATAAATCTTTCGTTAAACAATCGTTAAATCAACTCCGACCTTAAGGGATAATTCCCTCCCCCCCTTCCCCTGTGACTTTGCTCCCTTTACGGAAACTTTGAGCTTAAAGTGCCCTATTATTTTTAGCGATAAGGAGGCACTTGCTTTGGAGGTCCTTAGCGTTACATACATATTGTTATTCCTGATTATTGAATCTACTTATTGAGCCTGCAATGTTTTTTCCTTGAACTCAAGGTACGTCCACAATAAATGATAAACTTAGAGCTCAACAGACGGACTTGATATGTTTTTATCATTTTATGAATTAATTTTTCGGTATCAATGAGTCGTCAGTAAATTAATCGGTTGTGTCAGTTATGGGATCATGAAAAAAAGTTAGTTTTAATCGTTGAATTGATAATATCAATTTAATATAATATTATATTGATGATATTTAAATAACTATTACTTGTCCTCTGTATTCGGTTATTCTGTAAAAATAGAAACGTGTACCTTAAATAAATAAATATATCACATCCATTTTTCATATGAAACTAAAAGCTTAGGATAATATGTTTGGTCCCTCCGTAAGCGTTATAGTAATGTCCCTTATCCATGTAAAAATATCAGACCTTTATGGCTCACACAAAATATTGTCATAATATTAAATGTTTGGTTTGTAAGAAAAACTTGTTGTGGCTCAGTGGGTCGGAAAGTATATTTTTACTGTTTAGGGTGAAATACAGGATGTAACAAAACTATGTAATAATACACAAAGGTATGTATGTGTTCCTGATATAGAGTTTAGTGTGAAAGTAGCGGCGCTGAAACGGGCAACTTTTTAATTTTGTGATTTGTATGGGCAGACGGCCCAGCGTCAATAATTTTCCCTTACAAAAAAAAAGTTCATTTTTCAGCGCTGCTACTTTCACAGTGAACTCTATACAGACGACCCCTACTCACCCTACCGTATTATTACTTAGTTTTCTTACATCTTGTATAGTGATTTAATAAGGTTGTCGTTAAAAATATTATAGTTGAATTAACTAAACATGACATAAACTTCAGTTTCTACCATAAGAAGTTTTACTTTAACAGTAAAAAATTGTGAAAAAAAAACAAACAAATACTTGTGGCACTCGGGGACTGCTGCAATAAAGCTATTACATAATATTATTAATCAATTTATGTAATTATAATTCGTATACGACTAATTGCACTCTCATAAAAACCGTGCCCAAGTATGCCTAACTTAAACGACGTTAGACGATGTACGGTTTTCAACGCCGCACCACTGTGCCGGACGAAGTGGGGGTGTTAGGTTTTATCGCTACGGAATTTCTTCTTTCGATGGCCGCGCTCAAAGCCTGCGAAAACTTAAATATTCCGAAAATAAAACATACAAAAATATTATTTTCGCAGGGACTCGAACGTGCGACCTCTCTAATGTCGTGAACTCAATTACCGAGTGATTTACATGCAAATATAAATCCAACTAAAGCCTTAATCAACGCTGATTGTAGAGACAAGAATTTAAAGATGCAACATCGATTCACTACGCCAGATATTATGGTCTTACTCGAAAAACATATTTTTTTCCATTTTTAACATAAATAATAATATAATATCTATGGACGCTTCACACCACGTCAGTCTGGCCCCGTGGTAAGTACCTGAAGGACTTGTGTTACAGGTACCAGACAACGGAAATATATTTAATACTTTTATACTATACATATATTTAAGATTTTTATTATATGATACACATATTTAATACACATCCATGACCCAGGAACTTTATAAACTTTTTGTTCCGTCGGCGGGACTCGAACCCGCGACCTCCGGCTTGAGCTACCAACGCGCTCGCCACTGCGCCACGGAGGTCGTCGTGACAGAGACAGGTCGTCATAAAGACTGTGCAGTAACTGAAGGTGGTGGAAGACAGAAATATAATGACTTCCATCCAAGTGATCTTAATAGATACAATATTTTTTTAGTACGTAGACAATAAAAAATGTATTTTGATACAAATAAATTTCTAATTTTATTAGCCTTGCTAAAACTCGACAATGGCTGAACCGTTGAAGGCTATAAGGCCTTAAAATATTAATTCCATAATATTAATCCTTCGGTCGTGTATTCTTGGAAATCTATTGTCATTCTATTGTGTCTCGCTGACCGGTGAGCTTTTGGGGCTTGATGGGTTAATACGAGTTAATTCATAATAAAAATTACATTACGATGCAACAGTTTTGTATATGAGCCTTAAGGCAGATCTTACTATTTTATATCATTGCTTTAATGTCAACGCCTTCATCAATAATCTTGCAAAAGATCCGCCGACTAACAGATGTCTCCAATTTAAAATCGAATAATTGCATTTAAAAAATAATTTCATCGTTATGATTTCAAAAGTAAGGATAGGCTCTAAGGATACCTTTATAGTTTATCCTACCTGGCAGACCGAACGTTGCTCGGAGTTTCCTAACAACAATGTCCTAGTACCCATTTGTCTTCCTAATCTACAAACTTAATATACGCCTAAATATTAAATTAAATAAAGATTATTGGGAGCAGTTGTTTCTGAAAAACCAATTATTTTGTAATTTTAAATATTAGATAAGATTGTCTCGTTCAAATAGTTAATAATATTGCGTGTAATAGTTAAAGTACATGTTATGTTACAAAACATAATCCTATACAAAAAAAAGTTAAACTATTATTAATTATTTGCAATGATAGTGTAATAAAGTTTAAACCCAAAATTGTTACAACAGACTAATGTTTGGGACAGTTTAAAAGTAGACCTTTATACCTCAACTTTATGCCTTATCTATAAAATAATTTACGAATGATAATATTATGGCTTGAAAATAATATTATAATTTATAATATTTTAGCCGTAAAAGTCCTTCAGAGTTCAAAAACCCTCGAAATATAATTAAACTCGTTTTTATCTTTATATAATATGCAATATTTATTTTTGACTTTGAGAGATATTTATTTACTTGAATAAAAACAAAAATCTGTATTGTGTCCTTTTCATTATTAAAAGATATTTATATTTATGGCCTGTTTCACCGCTTCCTGATAAGGTGCCCATTTGACAGATTTTCCATACTCCATCTGTCAAATTAAGTGGTGGATAGCCTTATCAGGAAGCGGTGAAACAGGCCCTTAGTATCGTGTTTAGTTTTAAATCAGCTTAGGCCTTGTTGACCTGCAAGACAACTGTCGCGAGAAGTGTCTGACAGTCTGTCTGACAGCAGCTTGCAAGTGTAAACCCCGTAGCAACTACTCGCAGGAAGCGCTTGACAATTTTGACAATTTGTCAAGCGCTTGCGAGTAGTTGCAACAGCATATCTAAACACGTCTGAGAGGACTCGCGACAGATCTCGCTGCGCGTCACCGCAGATATATGGTCTAGTTTCGTATAGTATTATCCGCGAGCTTCTCGCATGACATTTATTGCAGCAATAAATTGTTGGAATTAGTATGAAATGTAAATAATATTGCAAGAAACTCACGCAACACTTCCGCGAGTTTGCTTGCAAGTGGAAATACGGCCTTACACAGTCGTATGCTTCAGATGAATTTCGTCTGCATACTGCATTGTTTTGTTATAGTTCTTGTAATCTACGAGTGCGCGTCGCCCTTAGTTGTGTGAGTGACCATATATCTATGCACGCGTACATGGCTCGCTCGCTACTGACTGCTCCGTCGGGTACGCACACTAACGAAAATGTCTATTCACATTTCCAACTACAATTAAAGGCGACGCGCACTCCTAGATTGCAAGAACTATACTTAAAATTACAAGAAATCTCGTTAAAATCTGCGTGCCATTCGGGCGGATTCGTATGAGAATTTCGTTTTGAAATGTGTGTAAGTGAGTTTGTCCTTTTGTCTGCTACATCTTTATGATGCGCTGTAAGTACCGCTAAATTACATCAAAATCGCTTTAGCGCTGAACCGATTTTAATGCGATTTAATGTGGATATATTTTAGGTCGCGAGACCTTTCCACAAAGAGACTCAAAGTATCTCCACATCTATGACGACCTATGTGGCTCAATTATTGTTGAGTGTGTAGCAGCATATGCCGGGGTTCGCGGGTTCGAATCCCGCCGACGAAACAAAAAGTTTTCAATGTTTCCGGGTCTGGATGTGTATTAAATAATATCTGTATGATATAATACAATGTTTTAAATATAATTATGTATAGTAAAAAAGTATTAAATACCTACATTTCCCTTGTCTGGTCACAAGTCCTTCAGGTACTTAGCACGGGGCCAGACTTACGTGGTGCGAAGCGTCCATAGATATTATAATTATTATCTACGCGATAAACAATTTTTATTGCAACGCAGTTGCAATTTGCGAGAAGTATCCACTTATTTAAATTCTCCTCCTACAATTAATGGTAGACGCCCACGATGTAACGATCCCAGAATTATACAATCCCATAAATTCTGATTACTATGTATACATTAATATATTCGGGTAAGTAATCAGAAATTCTGTAAATGAGTTATTTAATGTTTATCATTAATCTGGACCATACCTGAGCACTAGGGCTGGCACCTTAATTATATTGGATGGGGTCTTTGGCGCAGGGTTGGTACTTTTGATTCTTCCTACTAATTATAATAAACAATATTTTTTTTAATGAAATAAGGGGACATACGAGCAACCTGATGGAAAGCAACTACCGTCGCCCATGGACACTCGCAACATCAGAATAGCTGCAGGTGCGTTGCCGTTGCTTCTCATACCGATATTGTTATCGCTAGTTTCATTGAGTGAATGTCTAATGTTTCAATATATGCAGAGAAGAAAGAAAACTCTCTTCCTTTACTTTTTTAAATTAGTGGGACGTGGGACAAATTATCAACTCGACTGATAGGAGATCTGTTGTAGGACCAAACTTTAAGGTGACGCCGCGTGTCGCCTTAATATGGAGCATCTTTCTTGTCACCAAGAGTAAGTATTGCCTTAGCCAAACTTGCGAAAAAACGTTTTCTTTCAACGCGATATCGTACGATTGGACGACCAATCATTAGTCACGTTATAAGCCATGAACATGGAATTTCTCGAGCTTCAAAAGAATTTTCTATAAAAATTTACCTCGGGTCAGAACCCGTTAAAATATACCCATTTATTATACCGCTGCGTATATTCTGTCCCTATAGATTTTCTGTCCCATTCATTTTAATTTTTATGCTACTGAGAATCCACCCAATGGGGATTGTCCATTTTTTTTTAATTTTGCTCATTACAAAAACATTTCGAGGAATAAGGTCAGTGATCGTTTTTCTGTATATAAACGAAAAAAATACCCATTAGTTACTTATATTTTTGAACAAATATGTTTAACCTTAGTTTGACCTTCAATGGCGTTAAATTAGCAATAAATTCGATCAACATTACGTTTCGAACTTTTGGTAAGTTTCTCGTATCAGCTTTCACATATTGATAACTTGCATTAGACAAACCAGCCATTAAAAATAAGATTGAAAGGAAAAAAAACATACTACAGAGGTCAATTGGGCGCCGATGATGACGTCAGAGCGAAACTTTAAAAATTTATTGAGAAAAAACTAGCCAATGGATTTCAAAATTATTTAATTTATATTCTTAAAATACCCTATTTTAACGAAAAAAAATATAAAAAGTACATGTGATTTTTTTTCGACAATGCCCATTGGATAATATTATGGAACATTCAAATTTTCCTTTCATAATATTGGTCAGTATAAACTAGGCCTTTGCATCCGTTGTAGATGATTTATACAGTATTTTCAAAGCGAAGTAACCACTCCTTAATTACTGCAGTGCCTTGGACAAGAATATTTTCAAATGTCCGTATGGTTGTCAAAGCACTTACGGCATTCTCGCAACATAGTCAGCCTAGCCCAGAGGAAAGAACTAGTCAATACGTCTGGGACCAAATACTATGTGCTCACGATGTTTTCCTTCGCCGTATGAGTGTCCGTATTATGTACCATCGAGGAAATTGATTCCTATGCAGTTGATAGACCAACGTTATTTGGTCGAATATGTCAATTCAATGTTAATTGTGACCTGTCGGCTGGGTTTGACGTAACGCAACCAAACTACGTAGGTCCTCGATCTGCATAGAAATCAACTTCTCTGATAGTACTTGAGATCAGAAAATGGCTTAATGGTACACGCCTCCACCCGGGATCAAACCTGCATCCTCTAGGAGCGTGAACCAAAGGTCTACCCATTAGAATGGTAAAAGTATAGATAATAGATTAATTTTTAAGTACAAGAAAATTATAAGTACGTATAGAATAACCTAGAGCTGATTGCACACAGCCCTAGCCTACCTCAATTATTTCTGATGGAGTGTTGAGTTGGAGTAATGCCCGCAATCGTATATAATACCAACACATTTATTGTATGGACCGGGGGATTTTTTGCAGACTGTACTTAATGTTGGGGCTTAGGGCTGCCAACTCCTTTTTTTTTTTGTAAAGTGAAAAAATGAATGCGACCCTAAAGGGAAATAAGTCGAAGTAAGAATAATCATTTTATTACTTATTCGTTTTTTATTTATTCTCAAAAATATTTATGCTAAAATTTCCTCAATGTTATTAAAATCAATAAAATACTATCCGATAATATTGGACGAAAGAAATAAACAAAAGGGACCTGATTATATTATAAAGTTTACTTTAGAAAATAACTAAAAGTCACAACGTCTCACCCAAAAGTTTTTCACTCTTTCAAGACAGTCTGAAGCACTGATACCTATTGTTAAAATTTGGTATACAGATTGATTTGAGTTTTTTAAATAAGGCCATTATAATAATATTATTATAATTATTCCGAAAAAAAATTGCGTTTCGTTGATGCACGGGTTTGGTGTACTGTAAGATAGAATAATATAATTATTATTATTGTATTCTTCTATACTACAAAACCATTTTCAAGAAAAACTTATTCAGTGTTTAAGGCGTGGTCTTGCCTAATGCGTTTTCTCTGTAGTTACGGCTGGGAGAAGAAAAATTTTTTTGTACACAAATTACATCATATTTATATTGTTAATTGTTATGAAAACCAAGCCCTTATGGTCAGTATACTTTGCGAAGTGACGAGGCAATGCGTTGTATTTTTAATGGGCCATTCAAAACTATTCTATAATTACTACACAACAAGATAAACATTGAATTGATAGGCTTCAATTGAGTGAGACGTCATGCAAGTAACAAAAAAAACTAAACAAAACAAGTTTAAAAAAACAAAAATGTTGCAAAACGTACTTATGCAAAATTTCGAAATAATTAGGGATGATTTAGACCCCAACGCGACGCGTAGATGCATTTCTAAATTTATATGGATTTGACAGATTTTCAAAACGCCTCACGCAATTGAAATCTATCAAATCCACACAAATTTATGCCGCGCCGCGCCTCGCCTCGCCGCGTTACGTTGCGGTCTGAATTGACCTTAATACACGGTATGTAAAGTTTCGAATTAATAACACTACTGGAGATATGTGAAAATCGTGCTCAAAGATTCCGTTACATACATACAGCCCAAGTTAACAAAAGCGTGTTAAAAAGCACCTGTTGATGCAGCCTGGACTCGCTTGGGACTTTTTAAAAGCAGCCTTTAAGCAGCGCGTCTTTTATGTTACGTAATTTAAAATGATAAACCTTAAGACAGTTCCATTCCGTAATGTTTTCTGGGAGAAGGGACTTCCTTGTTCATCAAATAAAGAGCCCTTATTCCCACCGGCTATTATCTAATAAGTACCAAGTTTATGATGGAAATGCTACTGTTATAACGCGTAGTGGCTTAAAAGCTTGGAGTCCTTACTAATATCATAAGCTACATAGTGCCCGCAACTGCGTTACGCCAAAAATCGTTTATCGCGGGGAACCGTACAGTTTTTCGTTATTAAAATGTCTTTTATCTTTTCCTGAGCCCCAAAATATCTCCATACCCAATTTCAGCAAAATCGGTTCAGCGGTTGGCGTGAAGAAGTAACAGACAACATACGCACGACAGACACACTTTCGCATTTACAATATTAGTATGGATGGATTGTGATTTCTGGCAATGGTGTTTTGCTGATCAATAGAAATAGAATGTCCAATAATTACAATATCATAATTAATTTTGTGGTATGAGAGACCGTGCAATAGATTTGTCCACACAGGGCCTTTTTTTATTTATTAATGGCATGCGTTATAGCGCAGTTAACAGCGAACGTGAGGCATGCCCATGACGCGCGTTGAAATCGTAGCGCTCGCTATGACACTTTTCTGTCAACGCGGGTGGATTTTGATTTTTGACGCATTCAATTATTGAATATGCCAAACGAAAACTGAATAAAAAGAAGATGACGAAAATTGAAGATGAAATCGCATAATGTGGACATAGCTAATACCTAACTTCGCTGTCGAAATTATCGAATGCCACTTGACTAAGGGGAATGATAAGGGAAGAGGTCTTTATTGGAATCATTTGGGAACTATTTAAACTTTTTTAAAACAGGGCATAACAAAATAAACCAAATGAACGTATCTCGGTATTCCCCTTACAGATACTACAATTTCGTTAAACTTTTAAATCTCTTTTAAACTCTTTTAAAAATTCGATTGAACAATCCAATAATATAACTTTTAATAACAAACGTCAAAGTATCATCCTAATTTGTACTTGTTTACTTTTAACTGGTTCAAAGGAAAAAGAGACTTTTAACTTTTAATTGGTCGGATTTCAAAATGAAAATAATGTTTTTTCTAGTACGTGTCGTAACATTTTTACTATGAATGTGATAATAATAATATAATAATATCTATGGACGCTTCACACCACGTCAGTCTGGCCCCGTGGTAAGTACCTGAAGGACTTGTGTTACAGTTACCAGACAACGTAAACATATTTAATACTTTTATACTATACGTATATTTAAGATTTTTATTATATGATACACATATTTAATACACATCCATGACCCAGGAACATTGAAAACATTTTGTTCCGTCGGCGGGATTCGAACCCGCGACCCCCGGCTTAGGCTACCAACGCGCTTATCACTGCGCCACAGAGGTCGTCATTAATTGTCATTGCCGGGTCATTTAGTACAAATATTTTGTACTAGATGACCTGATGTACAGCGTATCACTTCGCTGCTAAAACCTTCCCTGGACTTCTACGAATATTTTAAAACCAAAATTAGCTAAATCGGTTAAGCCGTTCTCGGATTTTAGCGAGACGTACAAAAGTTAAAAATCTATTTTTAGATATTTGTTACGGTCTAGACCGCACGTAGTTATACGAAAATGAATATTATATTAAATGAAAATGAAAATAGGAAAGCTCAATAACTCCAATAGAGATATGGTTTTTGTGAAGTTCCACATAAGCATACCCCCGTTTCCATCGGAAATGAATGCAGCGCCGATTCTAGATTAACGATTGGCTTACTGCGAAGCGTCAGCGAATTAATCGCTGCAAGGGAAACTAGACTTTATTGGCTTATAACAAGGCTGGAATTCCATTGGCCACGTTCTAATCTAATATAGTGGATTTTTACTTATGAACTTAGCGCATTGACTCACAGATTTTAAGTGATATTAGTTTACCCAGAGGCGATGTTTATAATCTAAATTAATTCGCTTTTAGCTTTTGCTTTTCCTGATGTTTGTATATTGAAGTAAGGTATAGTGCATTTTTAAATGTAGCCTATTGACGGTAACTTGGCGTACTTATTTATTATTAACTTAAGGGTTTTATTATTAACTTAAGGGTCAATTCAGACCGCTACGCACGAGGCGAGGCAAGGTGCGGCGCGGCTTAAATTTGTATGGATTTGACAGATTTCAATTGCGCGAGACGTCTTCCGAATCTGTCAAAACCATATAAATTTAGAAATGCTTCTACGAGTCGCGTTGCGGTCTGAATCAACCCTAAGGGCCGATTCACACCGGATCGGCAGCGGCCGGCAGCGGCGCGAAGAGCACTTTTAGTGTGAAAACTTCTAAAAGGGCTCGAGGCGCCGACGGCTGCCGACGGCCGCCCGCGGCGCCTCGAGCCCTTTTAGAAGTTTTCAAGCGATATTAGTAGTTATTAGTATGTAAATAAAGTTTAAAATTATTTCACACTAAAAGTGCTCTTCGCGCCGCTGCCGATCGCGCCTCTGCCTACCGCTGCCGGCCGCTGCCGATCCGATGTGAATCGGCCCTTAAGGTACAATTCCGTGCATCGCGATTCGCGACAGTCGTAAGTCGCGCGCGGCCGACGACTGTTGTCGGCCGCTCGCGACAATAGTCATTGTATGAAGATGTATGGCACCGCTTCCGAGGCCCGCGACAGACGCGCGCGGCCGACGACTGTAGTAAGCCCCGCGCGGCCGTGTCATAATAATTATAACTTTAACACACTCACGCGGGGCCTACGACAGACGCGGCTACGGCTTACGACTGTCGCGATGCACGGAATTGTACCTTAGAGTTTGTTTCCATTATAGTGTATCTGTTGCCGCTTTACGCGTAAACGATGGATTTTTATAATAAGGGGACCTAAGAGGTATAGTCCTACCAAAATGTACGATTCACGCTCGATACACGAAAACAAGATACTATGGGCAACATATTCTGTTCATTTTAATCCATAAAAATTGGATCGTGAATTGTAGGCGTCGTCATAATTTAGTCACGAATCCAATCAAACCCTTTGATCAATAAGACCATCGTGTAGGATTTGTTTCATCAGCATCGGCACGAACAGGCCACCCATATTATTGATCTTAAGGTACTCCCAGACAGAAGTTATGTAACATTAGATAACATTTTTGTATAACATTTTGTAACAAACTATAACAAAAGACACGTTTATTTTTTGATATAACTGTCATGTTGTAGCGTATGTTACACGATGTTATAAGATGTTATCGTGTTATACACTTTTTTATATAACGTTTTATATACCCGACCGGTAACTTCTGTCTGGGAGCACCATTAAAGAAAACGGCTAACGGCCTAACCTTATAACCTTAACCGTAACTATAACAACTCCTCTAATGCAACTATAATACTTATGGTTGTATATGGATAGTGGATACCCTATATCAAGTTAGCTGTAAAAGTATGAGCACTGAAAGAGTATTTTTTTACTTTTGTATGGGAAAACTCATGACGGTCGGGCACTTGCCCATACAAACTACATAATATTAACTACAAATTTATCTTTCAGCGTTGCTACTTTTAACAGTGAACTGTATATAAGGGGCACATACAAAGTACAAACCCTAAACGTAAAGTTACATTCTGTATAGACATAGAAAAAAGTGGCTGGCCTATTAATAATAAAAAAAAAATATAAATCTCATTCGAACTGGAGAACAGCAACGGATGAACCGATTTGGCTAATTTGAGTCTTAAAATATTCGCGGAAGTCTAGGGAAGGTTTATGATATTTGAAGGGAAGTGACACAAAGTTTACCGGGTCACCTAGTCTTAAATATTTTTACTTTTACTACACGACTTAATCGCCTTGGGCCAAGGCCGTGGTCCAGTGGTTTCAAAACCATTGGAGCACTTTAGAGTATGGGCTCTTGACTCGGAGGTCGTGTGTTCGATTCCCGCGTTGAAAAGTGTTATTTCCGGTTAGGAAAATGCAGGCTGATCACCTGATTGTCTGACAAGCAAGATGATCCATGCGTTGGATGGGCATGTAAAAAGTTAATGCTGCGCCTGACGGTCGTCTTGTCCGTCCTACTGGGTTTTGACAGTAAATTAATGGAGCGTGCTCTTGTGTACTGCGCACACACTTAGGCACTATAAAATTACTCCTGCCTGCGTAACTGGCCTGGTTTCAATGAAACCGGCCACCGTCACCGATACCGGTGTTATTATATTACACGACTTATCTGTCAATGGGCTTAAAATTTTATTTCTCCGATGGTACTTTTTACTGCGCTACGCAAAAGAAACAAGAGAAATCTATAGACGGCTAATTGGAATCCTAACTCAATAATGTTGACGTTTATTTGCGGCTTTTTTCCTCTCTGTCATTATTCAGTCTGTTTCATTGAGTATTTTTGAAATTTTTATTCGCTGAGACATATTTCGACGGTCCCTACGTATAAAGCGACATGTCAAAAGTAGTAGTTTTCAGGAGAGCGTTTTTAAGATTCAAACTGTTACTGTAGATTACCATAAAACATAAACACAATTATTTTTGTTGATCTGTAAAGCTCTATGTAGGCCCTTTGTCATGATATAACACAATTTTAAATATTTACTGTATTTTCGCCAAAATTGCAAGACGACCGTTTTTACTGTGACAAATCAAGACTGCCCATAACGGTTAAGTCGTGCATGTCCGTTTTTACTTTGGAAGAATTAAAATATTATATTAGGTCATAAATTCATTCAGCACTATATAAAATGATTCGTATTGTCATAATTTATAAGTTTATAACATATAAGTAATACAAATTCTGGCTCTTCAGTGAGAAAAACTAAGAAACACAGACATATCTTTTTATACGCTGCTAATTTAAGTAGTTTTTTCTTTGTTACTATGAACGAATAAAAGGACATGTTATCAATTACTTTAGGTCCATAATGAAAAATTGTAATAAAATATGATTATTTGATGAATTAAACTGTTTAGTTTTAAAAAGTCTACAAAGTTTAGTATCTATGTATAAATTTATTCTGTTTTACTAAAGGGTAAAGCATAAACATAATAATGTTGAAGATGAGAAGACTGACTTTATTTGTAACAAAATGCATCGTTGCTATGATTTAGATTTTATATAATATTTTTGAAAATTTGTCAATGATACTTGTATATGGATATAATGTAGAAAAAAAACTTTTAGCATATTTTACATGTTGTTGAAGATAACGAATGCGAAGATACTTTGCATTTTTCTTCTTCTTGGTCATTTCGGATACTTGAGCAAGGTCAATTTCTTATACAATTTTGAGACCTAGGTGACCATTCACGACCTTAGACCTTTATTGCATCTTACATGAGTAAATTCTTTGAGGCTTCATTATAACTTCTACGGTGTACAAGTCTGGACAGTAAAATATATTTCTGAGTTAATTATTATATTCAGCTTTAATTGACTCTTGAGCGTTTCTGAAGGTCGTAATTTTTAGTATTACTAATCGTCTAACACGTTCCTCGCAGGAAGAAAATAGTATTTCATCCCAATTTGCGACTACCAAATTGACTACAGAACACCTTGTCAATTCTATACTAATTTTATACAGCTGAGATTTGTTTATAGCTGAGCTGAGAGCCCTAATCTCAGGCACTACTTATCCGATTTGGAAATTTTTTAGTGTTAGATAGCTCATTTATCGAGGAAGGCTATACGTTATAAATTATAGCGCTATGGTTAATAGGAGCAAAAAAAAATAGGGGAAAATGTCAAAAGAACGGGGGAAATAATTTGAAAAGGCTTATCTTACAAACTCTATTGGAGCAAAAAAAAGCCCATAAACTTTTTAATTTCTAGATTAATCATGCACCGATTTCTCTTTAGATTTTTAATATGAGCTTTTCCAGAATTTTTTTCAAGCCCTTCTCAACCCTACAACCAAGCGATACCGCGTTGTAGAGGGAGTCCATCTATCAAGTGAACAAGGAGTGTTCTTAATAGTTTTGAATTAATTTTATATAATTTATAAGCGTTTTCAATACTGTTTTACATAAAATAAATAACATCCATATTCATAATTAAATAAATACATATCAGACTTCGCTTTCTATCTGTCGTCCGTTCGTCTATCACCAAGCTTTATCTCAAGAACCGCAATAGTAGACATTTTCAAATTACGTTTTTTGTTGGCGATATTTAAAGAAATATAGTAAAATTAAAATAAAATAAATGATTATTGTGGGGCCTTGTACAACAATTTTTTTACTCTATATCGATAACGGTAAGGTCCAGATGGTTGTTCATTATGAAAAGAAGCCTCAGTCTCCGTTGCAACTATTATTTCACGTTGCTGATTATTTATAACACTCAGATTCTCATATTGGTTTGAAATTAATTGAATTTGTGCCACGAGTCCCGCTGAATAAGAACTAAAGTCTCATAATTACTGAACGTAAATGGTAACAAGTATATAAATAATTCGCTACCTTAGAGGTAGAAACGGTCATGTACGACATGACGCGGGACGGCGCGTAATTTCCAATGCGGTACAAGACGGTAAGTATAGATGTCCGCATCTACCACAATAAAATCTAGTAAAACTGCCAACTTGACGTCATTTACGTCTTTTTATCTTTGAAATTACTTGTGATAGAAAATAATAATAATGTAGGAATATGCGTCTCATTATACGGAAATGCATGATGCAATAAAAAACATTTGCTATTTTAGACATGACCTTTTATACGTAGGGACCGTCGATTTGAATACTATACTGTACTCGGCGAAACATGGCGGTAGCGGTCATTGACTCCCTGTCAAAAACTTGTCATTCTCTATATAAACCGCGATTGATAATGAAGTGTCAGATGTTGTCAATCGCGGTTTTGTATAGAAAATGACATGTTTTTGACAGGGAGTCAATGACCGCTATAGCCACTTTTTGCCAAGTACAGTATAATACTCGTATTAAGCATACTTTTTTATAAAATAACGTTTGTGAGTGTCCACAGGATGAAACTACCCACTGCCAGACCACCACAAAGTTTTTAAAGTTTAATGATGTCTGCCGGCGGGAAGCAACTGTCTATAATTTCATGTGCGTCTTGTCGATATCGACATAATGTCAAAATCATTTTTTGACATTATGTCGATAGATTTTTACGACAGATCTACACGAGAAAAATGTATATGAGACAAACCATTAAACATCGAGAAAACATGTAGACAAAATTTTCTCGTTTGCGCATCGGCCGCTAGAAGAAAACAAGATAAAAATTGAGCTTAACTCTTTAGCAAAGGTTAGGTAGACTTCGTCGAAGGAGGAGGCGGAGCGTAGGCGAGAGGCGGTGACGCTCGATCCTCGGAGAAGGCCGAGGCGGAGACCAAGGGCCAGACATGGGCACGACATCCCGCCTTAGCAGGGAGCTCGGGGCGTCGGTATGGGGCTGCCGTCGCCCATGACAACGAGTCCCGGGTAGGCCACGATGCGCTAGGTGTTCCAGCGCATCGTCGCGGAGTAATGTGGACTGTGGTCCACGAGTGAGCCTGAAGAGGCAGAGGTGGTGGGGCTGCGGTCGTGTATCACGCGTTTCCCGTAGTCCCACCTTCAGGAGCAGGAACACCGTTGGGGTTTTAGTGGGTAGTCCCGGGTGCGTCCTCCGCCCCGGGGAGTCCCACATACCCCGGTGGTCCTCCCCAGACCCCGGGGATGCGTAAACGCATTCCCCCAACGCAAAAAAAAAAAAAAAAAAAAGGTAGACTTTCACAACTGGAAACCCCCAAATTAACCGCGACCGAAACTCCATTACAGTTGTTGGTCTTTCTTACCTCTATAGGTAAAGATCATAAACAGGTAAACTTTCAGCTTAGGGTCTACACAGACGGACTGCATTTCAACTGCAAATTGCGTTCAAGTGCAGTTTGAATGCAGTTGACACGACTGCAATACGACTGCAATAGAACTGCAAACCAAACAGTTCACACGACTGCACGCCGAATGCAACTGAACTGCAATCCGACTGCGCGTTTGGCTTGCAGTTCTATTGCAGTCGTTTCAACTGCATTCAAACTGCACTTGAACTGCAATTTGCAGTTGGATTGCAGTTGAAATGCAGTCCGTCTGTGTAGACCCTTATATAACATGATGAAAATCAATTAGTTGTCGTTGGCTCTTGAGTTACAACAAAATATGGCAAATTTTGGCCCTGCGTCCGTGTACCTTGTGTAAATAAGTGTGCATCTTCTTCTTATATATAAAAATGGATTTTCAAATGTGTTAGTCGCGCTAAAACTCGAAAACTGCTGAACGGATTGGGCTGATTTTAGTCTTAAAATATTCGTAGAAGTCTAGGGAAGGTTTTAAAGTGACCTGTGACACGAAGTTCACCGGGACAGCTAGTCTTATAATATATAAAAATGGATTTTCAAATGTGTTAGTCGCGCTAAAACTCGAAAACGGCTGTACGGATTGGGCTGGTATTAGTCTTAAAATGTTCGTAGAAGTCCAGAGAAGGTTTTAAAGTGGCACGAAGTTCACCGGGACAGTCTTCTAATATATAATTATTATTTTTTAATAAAAAATTAAAACCGACTTCCAAGGTAAAAACATAAGTAATACTTATTCTTAATCTAAAAAGAATCAAATAATTCTTATTCCTTATTATTGTGGCGTCTTCAGACTTCGCCTAAACCTCAACTATTTCTGTACTCAATCTTCGTACTTTTGAAGTCGGTACCAGGTCGATAGTAGGTAGTCTAATTTGTCACAATAAATTGAAGTGAACTCATCTTGACGTCGGACGGCCATAAAAATAAATTCCAATAATTTCGGCAACAAAAAGGGTTCCTATCAAATAGGCCGTTAAATTATTTGCTCCAATTTTACGCGATGCCGAATTTCGCTGAAATATGCACCCGTTATTCATTTTATGGTCAACAGTAAAATGTTAAGGTGTAACAGCCTAGTTATATTGGTTGTATTTTTATTCCAATCAAATATCTGTCAAAATAAAATACAGTCAAATTGATTAAATAAAAGACTGTTGTTTGCATAAAGGAAATGTAAATCTAATATATATAAATCTCCTGTCACGATGTTTGTCCGCGATGGATTCCTAAACTACTTAACCGATTTTAATGTTTTTTTTTAATGTGTGCTTTTTCCAACTTAAGAGATAGCATAGCTTAGATCTTTAATTATGGTCGCAATTTTATTTTATTGCAAAAGCGATGGACGTTGCCATGGTGACATACTTATTTAGTCACTAATTCAATAAAGTAATACGGGCCGATATACTTTATATAATATGACAAAGAAACGTTCGCCGGACAGCCTAGTCCTCTATATGGAGATACTTTGAGTTTCGGAAACAGGCAGGATAATTTTTATCCCGGAAAAATGTACGATTCCCGCGTGATAAACTAAACTGTTCGGCGGTTTGGGCGTGAAAGGGTAACAAACAAACGGATTTTGACACGGTTATTGTTTATGTCAAAATTTTAAAACGTACGCTCATTATAATGACAAAACTGACTGCCATACTACGTATTTGGTAATATAATAATACTAGTGTTAAAACAACACTTTTTAACACGAAAAAATTTATTGTAAAAAACAGCAAGAGGAAAAAATCAAGAGAACCAAAAATCTAATTCGTCATGTCTAACGTCAAATCTGATATTTTTTATTTATCCTCAGTTGACACTATAGTAAAAAGAGGTTGTAATGTAAAAGTTTCTATAGGGATGAATGTTACCAGATCTATACATTAAACATGCCGCGGCCCAAGGACTATATGGGTCCTTTAACTGTAGAAGATACAAACGTCTACACAATATTAACTTGAAATAGAGTGAGAAAAACAAAACAAGACTATAAACTACACTTAACTAAGGCTCTGAAGCAGCTAGAGGCAGAGGGCACAGTTTGGTAACTGGTCTCTTAAAGACACGATCCTTAAATTGCAAGGAGACCACACGTGTTACACCGTCTGCTCCCGGATGCTTCGCCACAATTCGTCCCAAAAGCCATTTACCTGGAGGTAAACGATCATCTTTCACTAACGTTACCGTACCAATATTTATGTCGGGGTGATTCTGGGACCATTTATATCGATGTTGTAACATAGTAAGATACTCAGATTGCCAACGTCTCCACAGACCTTGTACCATACGTTGCACCTTTTGCCATCGATTTAAATAATCGGGTCGAGTATCCACGAAGCTTTCTTCAGGGATAGTAATCGGTGCTTCGCCGATCAAAAAATGACCAGGAGTTAACGGTAGTTCATCAACAGTAGAACTAATCAACGTAAGAGGCCGAGAATTGACACAAGCCTCGACTTGTGTGATCAGAGTACCAAACTCTTCGAATGTTAAGCAGGATTCGCCTACGACGCGTTTCAGATGTCCTTTTACGGATTTAACTCCTGCCTCCCACAATCCTCCAAAGTGAGGGGCACCAGGAGGAATGAAATGCCATGTTGTGCTGTCGTTAGCTAACAGTTGGGCAATTTCGTCAACGACAGTTGATTTGCTGTTTTTAAACGCGAGGTCTAATTCTTTGGACGCGCCTATAAAATTAGTCCCACAATCACTCCAGAGGTCTTTACAATGCCCACGTCGGGAAGTAAAACGTTTGAAAGCTGCTAAAAACGCAGCACTGGATAGCGAACTAACTAGTTCAAGGTGAATAGCCTTTGTAACCATACATAAAAACACACTTATGTAAGCTTTACATGTTTTGGTGCATCTACCAGAATACAGTTTCAGCGTAAATGGACCACAAAAGTCTACGCCGCTGGTCAAAAACGGGCGTGACGGATTAACCCATTAACGGAGTCATAGTTCGTGCAGTTTGGGTAAAACAAGGTTTACATAATCTTATAATCTTTTTTATCAAGTTTTTTGCTCCGAGAATCCAATATTTTTTGTGGACAACATTTAACGTGAGCGCATTTCTACCATGTAGTGTTCTCAAATGAGCATCAATTACAATTAACTTTGCTAAGTTACATTTATGATGTAAAATTATAGGTGACTTCATATCAGGTGGTATTTGAGCATTTACAAGACGTCCACCGACTCTAATAATTTTCTCATTGTCTAGGATCGGATTCAAAGATAAAAGTTTACTATTTTTTGGAACAGATTTGCCCTGTAATAACAATTCTATTTCAGTTTCAAAGTAAACTGACTGTGACATTCGAATACAAGTTTTTAATGCATTTTTAATTTCATCAGTAGTGAGATATGTCAGTTTTATGTTATCATTCTTTTTGAGAACCCTATCTTTACATAGACGCAAAAATCGATAGCAATAAGCAGTCACACGTATAAGTTTAAGTATATTAGAATATCTATTGAGATACATAGCACATTCATTGGGTTCAGCTGTACATAAGAAACTAACCTTTGCTCTCGGTTTTGCTTCAAGTGTAGTTTCAGGTATAGTGAAATCAGGGTAACAAATCTCAACGGATTCGCGAAGAAAGGCTGGACCTTTCCACCATAGTTCTGACTGCTTCAGCTCGGCAGGGCAGATACCGCGTGAGGCGCAGTCCGAAGGATTATCCGCAGACTTAATGTGATGCCATTGACTACTATTCGTAACATTTAAGATTTCAGTAGTGCGATTACCAACGAATGGCTTCCAAGTATTGGGAGTTTTACGCAACCAAGCCAAAACTATTGTGGAATCTGTCCAGGCAAATACAGAATTATCATCAATATTTAGACTAGATTTTACAGACGGTATCAATTTAGACAATAGGACTGCCCCACAAAGTTCAAGACGAGGCAATGAGATCTGTTTAACGGGAGCTACTTTTGTTTTAGCTGCGACAAGACTTACTTTTATCTCATTGTCCGTGATGACTCTGATGTAAATAACCGCAGCGTAGGCGGCGCAAGAGGCGTCACAAAAGCCGTGCAATTCAATTTTTGCATTACTAGCAATCCCTAACCAACGTGGAAGCTGAATGGCCTGCATGTGCTCAAAATTAGTCAGGTAATTCTGCCATTCAGTTTTCAGGTCTTCAGGAAGTTCAGAGTCCCAGTCCAGGCCGGCTAGCCACAACTTCTGCATAAACATTTTAAACACAACCACGCAAGGTGCTAGCCAACCCAGAGGGTCAAACGTTTTTGCTATAGCAGATAGCACACTGCGTTTCGTAACAACGTCGTTGTCATGAGGTAAGTTAACTATCAGTTCAAATACATCACTTTGTGGTTTCCAGGCTATGCCCAGAGCTTTCACCCAATCATCCATTTTAATATTCACTGAACCTTTTAAGGCTTTTTGCGAAACGGGAATCTCATTTAAAACCGTATCACTATTAGACGACCACTTATGTAGAAGAAAACCGCCACGTTTAAACAGTTCAGTTAATCGACGTTGAAGCCGTTGAGTGTCTTCTTCTGTAGATGAGCCCGTCATCAAATCGTCCATATAGAGATCAGTTTTAAGAAGTTCAGCTTCAGGAAACTCTTCACGTTCATCGTCCGCAAGTTGATGAAGTGTCCTTATGGCAAGATATGGAGCACATGAACTTCCATAATATGTGACGGTAAGTAACCGATATTCTCTAATCGGGTCTTCCGATGACTCACGCCATAAGATTCTCTGGTAATCTGTGTCTTGCTTCGAGATAAGTATCTGTCGGTACATTTGTTGTATATCGGCTACTAGGCAATACTTATGTTGTCTCCACCGTGTTACCAAATCTCGTATATCTTGTTGCAGCGGTGGGCCGATTAGTAGCTCATCATTAAGTGAATTTCCGTTTACAGGTTTAGCGCTTCCGTCAAAAACTACGCGCAACTTTGTAGTGAGGCTTGATTCACGAAAAACAGCATGATGTGGAAGGTAATAAGCTCTATTCTGCTTCTCTGATTCAGGAACGATCTCCATGTGACCGAGTGACTCATATTGCCTCATAAACTTGCAGTATTCTTCGTGAAACTCGGGTCTTCGCTTAAACTTATTCTCCATCTGATGTAAGCGCTTCAAGGCAAGTTGTCTAGAGTTGCCTAAGTTCGGAGCGCCTTCGTCTTTGAAGGGTAAGCGAAGCTCATATCGACCATCAGTGTTTCGAGTGTGAGTTTTCTTAAAATGCTCTTCACACTGTATTTCAGGTTTTGACAGAGGCTTCACGTTTGGCAAATATTCATCGATCTCCCAAAACTGACGTAGCAACTGATCGACTTCGACTTGTGTGTGCATAACAACTACCTTGTGTGACTTATGACCAGACTGCGTTACTTCGCCGCTTACAAGCCAGCCCAGTCTTGAGTTTAAAGCGATCAGAGACTCATTACGTTTTATTATTCCGTCAAGAATAATATGTGAATATACGACTGCGCCTAATAGCACGTCGATAGATCCTGGCTTGTGGAAGTGTGGATCCGCAAGATCCGAAATCTCAGAAGAAGGCCAGGTATCTGATGGGAGCTCTTGTGATGGTAGTCTCGAATTTATTCGTCTAAGGACGTACGCCTTAGCTGTGATCATGTGTGATGGATCTCTTACAGCATGAAAGTTCAACGTAACTTGTGACTTGGTTGTCAGCGGTATAGATGATATGCCAGTAATTTTTCCGCTGACTGAAGTGCGCTCTAGATTGAGCAATTGAGCTGCCGCTTCAGTAACAAAGTTTGATTGCGAACACGGATCAATCAATGCTCTCAAAATCATCGTGTCGCCGTTCCTCGACTTAACTGCAATCCGTGCGGTTGCCAAGATTACTTCCTCACTGTCATTGTCAACCTCAACTTTGTAAGCGACGGTTGATGTGCTTTGGCTTGTTTCAGGATTGTGTGGTGCAGCATCGCTTTCCGGCACTGATGTGATCTTGTTAGGGTTTGTGAAGTGCAGCAGAGTGTGATGTCGTCGACTACATTTTCTACAGGTGGTGCTCTGCCTACACGCATTAACTGAGTGACCCTTTACAAGGCAATTAAAACAGATGCCATTCTTCTTAATAAAATCCTGACGTTGAGAAACTTCTAATGCGGCGAATTCTTTACAATAACAAATATAATGGTTCTGTGAGCAATAAGTGCATTTGGTGCTTACTTCTGTGACAAATGACCTTATATTTGTTGGTCTTTGGGTTGTATAATTTTTGACTAAGTCCTTCTTCTGCGGTTGGTCTTTTTTATGGGTTACATTCACCATCTCCATCGAACGAAATCGATTTTCTAAAAATGACGACAAAATAGTAAATTTGGTTATGTCTTGAGATGATCCAAGTGACTGTTCCCATTGTTTGTGTGTTTCTAAGTCTAATTTGGATACAACTAAATGCACGATAATTGCATCCCATGTGGAGGTATCCACGCCGAGATTGTCAAGAGAATTCAGGCATTCCTTTGTGGTATCTAAAATTTCCTTTAAGCTTTTAAAACATTCTGTGTTCATCTTCTTCTGATTTAAAAGGCGGCTAATTATTGTGGTAACAATCATACGTTTGTTATTGTATCTACTCTCAAGTGTGCTCCAAGCCTTATCGTAATTAGCCTCCGTGAGTGCAAAATGTTTTAGAAGTTGTTCTGCCTGTCCCGATAAACTCGTTTTTAAATAATGATGTTTTTCAATCGTCGTTAGATGCACGTTGTCATGTACGAGAGCCTTAAACAAATCTTTAAAACTTGTCCAATCGTTATAATTACCGTCGAACTTTGGAATCGATAAAGGAGGTAACTTAGTTCTAATCGGGGTGGTCTCACCATCATTCGTTACTAATAAACTTTGCGTACCATTATGTGACTGTGGTTGACCTTGACCTCTCGAAAATTCCAACAAATAATCCTTTAGCACTCCCTTAAATTCTAGGTATGTGTCTTCAGTCGTCTCGTATAGACTTTCGGCATCAAACTGTAATTCCTCCAGTTCAGTTTTCGTAACCGTTGAGCCAATCATCTCATATTGAGTTTGATACTTAGACCAATAACTTTCTAATGTTTCTAATCGTGTTTGCAGATAGCCAAGTGTGTATCTTGATTTAGACGTCTTTTTTGTATTAATTTGCAACTTAGAAATACGTTCCGATAACGTTTTTAGTGATTCACAAAGTTGAGCCATTGTTTATGTTTATGAATTCAGTTTAAGTAATCACTAATGTTCACGTAACGAAATTGTATAAGTCCAAATCACTTTCTAAATATTACTTGTGATCACTATAGTATAAGTAACATTAGTCCAAAATTAATTACACACTGTCTAAATGTCCAAGTTTGTAAAATAGTTCATATAAGTTAAAAAGCTCACCGGTACACGAAATCAAAGTTAATATTTACAGTCTAATCTTACCAACTCGCAGAAAATAGCACTTAGCCTTTTACACTAATAGTTTTTAGCACATATTACACTTTCATTATCCAGTTCGAGAAGGACCAAACATGTTAAAACAACACTTTTTAACACGAAAAAATTTATTGTAAAAAACAGCAAGAGGAAAAAATCAAGAGAACCAAAAATCTAATTCGTCATGTCTAACGTCAAATCTGATATTTTTTATTTATCCTCAGTTGACACTATAGTAAAAAGAGGTTGTAATGTAAAAGTTTCTATAGGGATGAATGTTACCAGATCTATACATTAAACAACTAGAAATTGCCCGCAACTTCGTCCGCGTGAATGAATGTTATAATAATAGAAATTTAGAAAATTTAACACCCATCCACGACTATTTTATTTGGATCTTTATTACACACGAAATTTTAAAACAGTCCCCTCAGGACAGGGGAAAGGATCATGTGACGGAGATAGAGGATAAATTACAGAAGACGGGATTTATTGTAGGCATCTATCCCTGCGGACGGAAGCCACGGAAGACGTGTTATAGACTCTCGCGTCTCCGTCCTGCGCGGAAGTAGGAACTTACCATCTCTGTTCGGCCGTAGCAAGTCCCACATACCCCGGAGGTCCTTCCCCAACGCTGCCGGAAATGCGTAAAAGCATTTCCCGACCCAAAAAAAATTGATATGATTTCAGGCTACCCTAAGAACAATATTATGGTCAAACTGGTTTGGGACCCTCAACGAAATTAATCAGAAGAAAATAGAAGTATGAAGACTTATTGTAATTCCTCTTTCTATTCAAAGCGGAGATAGCAAAAAGTTGCAATGACCGAATGTCAAATAACTAAGAGAGCACCACAAAAATAAACTATAATAATAATAATTGTGACTACTAAGCGATAGCTATAGTACCTACATTACGCACCTAGGGCAGGAAAATAAGAAATGTCTCAGATCACATGTAATTGTTGGCCAAGACGATGCCGAGATCATCCAACATGTGATCTGAGGCTTTCTTATTTACTGTCCGTGGTGCGTATACTATTTTTCTTCTCATCGACGCATATCGATATCGATACATCGGTAAGCGCAGCGGGAAGAAAGTTGACGTTTTCCGCCCGGAGGCTTACCTCCGGGCGGTACTATTTCTTAAAATAGTACATTACGCACCTAGGGCAGGAAAGTAAGAAATGTCTCAGATCACATGTAATTGTTGGCCGAGGCGATGCCGAGTCAACAAACATGTGATCTCAGGCTTTCATATTTACTGACCATGGTGTGTATACTATTTTTCTAATCGACGGAGGCGGAAAACGGCAACATCGGTGAGCGCAGCGAGAAGAAAGTTGACGCTTTCCGCCCGGAAGTGAGAAAAATTATTAACCCATCAAGCCCCATAAGATCACCGGTGATCGCAACAACAATAGAAAGGCTATTGTGTCTCGTTTTTCCACGAGTTCATATAGCGCTGTCCACGATATATCACCGCAGTATGCAGCGTCAGATTTACTCGCACGGCTCCCCTCTGTGTTGTGGTTTAAGTTCTAACCAAGCCTAACCTACTTTTTGACTTTCTGGATTGTGTTTGATTTTGTTTTGGCGGGGGGCTGCGCCCCCCGAGCCCCCCTTTTCTTTTATAACGGTCGCTGGTTGCTGCCACATAACGCTCGCTGCGCTCGCACGGCTCCCTCTGTGTTGTGGTCTAAGTTCTAACCTAACCTACTTTTGGACTTTCTGGATTATGTTTGTTTTTTGTTTTGGCGGGGGGCTGAGCCCCCCTTTTCTTTTATAGCGGTCGCCGGTAGCTGACGCAGCATGCTCGCTGCGCTCGCTCGGCTCCCTCTGTGTTACAACACAGAGGGAGCCGAGCGAGCGCAGTCTATGATGTAACCTCACCTACTTTTGGACTTTCTGGATTGTGTTTGTTTTTGTTTTGGCGGGGAGCTGCACCCCTCGAGCCCCTTTTGTTTTATAACGGTCGCCGGCTGCTGCCGCAGCAAGTTCGCTGCGCTCGCTCAGCTCCCTCAGTGTTGTGGTCTAAGTTCTAACCTAACCTTGCGCCCCCCGAGCCCCCCTTTTATTTTATGGCGGTCGCCGATAGCTGCCGCAGCACGCTCACTGCGCTCGCTCAATCCATCTGTATAATAGTAGTCTAAGTTCTAACCTAACCTTACCTACTTTTGGACTTTCTGGATTGGGTTTGTTTTTATATTTATTTATTTGGCACAGATAAGAAGTAGACCACGATAAGGATCATAGGCTATTTTAGTGGACTAATTTGTCTGAAATATCTAATTTACCCGGGCGAAGCCGCGCGGAACGTCTTATAAGGAATCAGGGTTCCATTCAGCAACGGAACCTTCGGAAGCCCTATACCCTGGGATATGCCTTGGTGCAAATCTTATTTTTAGGTGGCATGTTATGTTAATTTTACTTAAAAATGTGAAAATTACTGTAATGTTTTTGTTGTAAGGGAGTTCCGTCGATACCTCTCGATCCCGAAAAATCAATATCAAGTCACCATTTTAATTGTAAACATGGTATCAAATTCGGCTTAACAAACAGCAAAGTAAATATTAACTCCTCCTTTTTTGGAAGTCGGTTAAAAAAAAGTATCTTAGATGTTGACCAGGGATGTAAGGTATCAACATGCCAAATTTCATTGAAATCGGTCCAGCGGATTCAGAGATTAGCGTGTACAAACAGACAAACAGACAGAGAAACAAAAATTTCATAAACAGTTAAAATGTGTTCTACTACTCTTCTAACATGTCCTTGACTCGTTTTTTCAAGTTTATTTTCAATGTACAAAAATTTTACCTCTACGATTTTATTATATCTAAGTATAGATAATATATAGACATCGGATTATATGCACGATCAAAGTGCCGAAATATGCATGCAAGTATGCACGAAAAAATGGCCGAAATATGCACAAAATATGCACAATCAAAAGTCACTTAATATCTCTCGATCGCGGATTCTTGGAAATCTATTGATATTCTATTGTTATCGCTGTCGAATTCGATCGTTTGGGGCTTGACGGGTTAAAATTTATTACGTTTTTGAAGAGTTTTGCCGGTGGTGCCGTTAATAAAAGCGCCAATTTTTTAAATTTCATCAAATCCAGGATTTTTAATTTATCTTCCAGCACCAATGAGAATTTTCCGATTGTAATATTAATTCGTAATGCCCATGGAAGTTTATTAAATCGTTAACTACTTTATTCAAATTTTTTGTTAATGTTGCCAACTATAATGAAAAATTTGTTTCTAGAAAGATAATGTACCTATTGGATGTATTACATTCTTTAAATGGGGATGGAGCCACATATTTGAAGTGATTTGATGTATCGTACCTCTGTTTTGTGGTCTTGGTGTGCTAGTTTGGAGACTACAAGGCATCTACAAGGGCAAAAAACTACCCCGAAATATGCACTATCAACGAAAAATGGCCAAAATATGCACTATCGCCTAAAAAGTGCCATTATATGCATTTGCATATGCAAGTATGCAAATGCATATAATCCAATGTCTAATAATATAATATCTATGGACGCTTCACACCACGTCAGTCTGGCCCCGTGCTAAGTACCTGAAGGACTTGTGTTACAGGTACCAGATAACGGAAATATATTTAATACTTTTATACTATATGTATATTTAAGATTTTTATTATTATGACATAATAACATATTTAATACACATCCATGACCCAGGAACATTGAAAAACTTTTTGTTCCGTCGGCGGGATTCGAACCCGCGACCCCCGGATTGAGTTGCCACACACTCTAACCATTGTGCCACGGAGGTCGTCAATATGTTACGTAATCGCAATTATGTTACGTAATATTTCCTTGTCTAATCATCTTTTCATAGGTAGTGATTATGTACTAGAAATAACTATCTGATATCGATTTATGAAACCTTATGTTTCGATTAACGAATATTATGTGTTGACTCTTCGGGTAAAAAAAATATAAAGAGACGAACATACAACATCCTCCTTTTAGGAAGTCGGTTTAAAATAATAATAATTGGCATGCTTAGCATAGTAAGTAAAGTGACCGATGAAGAAAGTCAAACATTATGGCCACAGAATCTGGCACTATTTCTATTTTTATTTGCACTATAACCATTCTGAGCCTTACTTAAAATATTTACCAAATACACAACAGGAAACCTCAAAATTAATCACTTTTTATTTACAAAACCACTATTTCCCCAGAGGATACAAGTCATCTTTCACTTGGAAGGTTTGTATGACGCGGTTGTTGGCGTAACCGTCGTAGAACCAACCGAAGCTGACTCCCCACTGTGGGTACGCGTACTCATAGTACTCTCCAGGCTGAATATCAGCGTACTTATGGATCAAATGGACGTAGTATCTTAAATCTGTGAAGACGAAGAGCCTATCCTCATTATACCGGATCTCAAAGCAGCCAAGTCCAACCAGAGTGTAGCCATCCAAGAGCGGACCTCCATTCTGCAGCCCAGGGAAGCCGTAGGTGTTCTTAATACAGATGAACTTCCCCCACCATTTGGGCAAGTATTTCGAGCAATCCACGATGTCAGCTCTCTTGACGACGGCGTAGAAGATTTTGTAGTTTTCGTATATGTGCAGGAGATATTCGTATCCGGAGCCAGTGAAGACTAGATCATCTTCGAGTATCCTATGGGAGTCTGTCAGCGTCACTCGGTAGGCATACATCCATCGGTAGGACAGGCCTGTGGTGATGTATATCTGGTCTTGAGAGATGACGAGTGCGACGTCATGCCTTGGACAGTGCTGTCCTCGAGGCCCGTGCTGGTGTTCAGCGTTGTTGCTTCTTGGGAGTATCCTGAAGATGCGCCAGACCTAAAGGCACCATTAACCAATTAATTAATTGACAAAACTAAATTGGAAAATGAACTTAAAACGCTGGAACGAACTGTCACCAGCAGTGTTTCCGGACCTATACGACCTGCATACCTTCAAAAAAAGAGCGAATTCCCTCTTTTAAGGCCGGCAACGCACCTGCAGATCTTCTGATGTTGCGAGTGTCCATGGGCGACGGTAGTTGCTTACCATCAGGTGACCCGTTTGCTCGTTTGCCCCCTTATTTAATAAAAATAAAACTGTATTAGTTGAAGCGACCAGCGATGATTAATCAATTTTCGCTGATCCATACAAATACTGCAAATGCGAAAATCTATCTGTGTTTTAACGGTAGACGCTTGAGAGCCCGTACTCTCTTTTCTACTGCTCTCTTCACACTCACGCCCGTCTTTCATATGCCAGGTGAAATAGGACGATCGCCAAGTCAGCGGGCAGTTATAGGTATTCTGTTTTTTAAAGGGATTTTTATATGAAAGTGGTAAAAAGTAATTCCAACTAGAAATACTGTATTTTAACTGTTAAATCACGTCTGTTAAATGCGCGAAAAAAAATTTCGTATACGGACTCTTAAATCGCTGAAGCGATTTTATTTTGCTTACTTAGGAGTCTTAGAAAAGACTTACGACAAACATATATACGTGTAACAATATTGCTGTAAACAGTCTAGTATCTACCCATTAATTCCTTTTTTTTTATTTTTTTACAAATAAAGTCCAACTAAATAGTTTAAGGCAATTTCTTCTTAACCAAGGGCATATTCTGCGCAAGAGCTTTAAGGAACTTCACACAGTATTGTGAGGGACCAGATTTTTCGATCCACAATTCACTGCCCTATTCCTCGGAACATACCCTATATCTGAAGGGCGAGTTGTGCAGCCCCAGCCTGCCCTGGGCCCAGATCCTAACGTCCCTCTGTCGGTACTGCATGTAGGGCTCCAGATGGTTGGCGGCGGTCAGCACCATCCGTCGGTTAAGGATTGCCCCCGTGGATAGTGGTAGAAGATCTGTAATCCATACTTCCATACTTAATACACTTAACATTATTATTAATGGGTAAATGTGTCTGTTCCATCTGTCTGAACCTCTTCGCGTGCAAGCTGCTGAACCAATTTTGCTGATGGTATGGAGATACTTTCAACCCCGGGAAAAGACATAGAATACTTTTTAGCTCGGTAGAATGTAAAACTAATTTTGGCGCAACAGAGTTGCGGGCGTCATCTATTAATTTATAAATACAAATATTATCTGTCTGTCTGTTACACATAAACAAGCTCCATAAAAAGGCATTTTCCTTACGTATTTATTTGATTTTCTTTTGGTTTTGGTTCGTAAATATAAAAAAAACTGCCTTAAGGCAGAAATCTCAATCCAAAACGATAACCTTGCACACAACCAAAGACCAAGCGTATACACATCGCAATAAGATTCATTTTAGCTTAGCGTAAAACTGTAGTTACTAGGATCGGACTAGGCGGATCTTCTCTATTTTTCATGTTTTTTAAAATATATTATTGGAAATAAATATTAAGAAACAAAATTATTGTTCGGTTCAGAATATTTTTATATATATTTACTAACAGTTTATCCTTGTTAATACTTATATTTCGATGAATTAGGTTTTTGTCGGAGGTGAGTTTGTAAATTAATTACAGCCGAAAGTATTACGTTTTTTTATATTTTTATATCTCATATTTTTTTACTTTTCGTTATTACATTGGAACTAGGTAAACTGGGAGTCATGGAATAATAAATGGGCGTTGATCCTCGCCTTAAAGATTATTACCACGCAGAATAACGACTCGAGCCCTCACAAAATATCTTGGCGTTTAGGTAGTTATATTATAAGTAAGAAGTAGCTTCTTATGTCGCTTACCTATAGACAGCCCAGCCACAACGCAAAGTCGTCTCCTATAAGCATTGTCCACCCAGTCGACACCCCATCTCCAGAACTGGAAATTCTCGAACTCCACCGTCTGCCAGCGGAAGAAGCTGGACCTCATCACCGTATCAGTCCTGTACGGACCAGGTGTGGTCGTACCTTTGTCCCAGAAACCGGCTATTGAATGTAGAAGGCATAATCTGAAAGTTTTATGTTGAAGTGAAAACTTATTTTGCTTTCAATTATATGGATTTGACAGATTTCATTGCGTGAGACGTCTTGCAAATCTGTCAAAACCATACAAATTTAGAAATGCATCTACGCGTCACGTTGCAGTCTGAATTAACCCTTAGCACTAGAGGTGTTAACACAGGACAGATTTTTTGTTTTTCTAAAATTAAACACCAATAAAACACATATTTCGTGCACTTTTTTCACTATATATTATGAAATTATCATAAATTTTTAACGAAATCACCTGATGATGATTTTTTCGAAATCGGTCGTGTAATTTGTAAAAATTTATAATATTTTTTAATGTTGTGGAAAAAGTGCACAAAAAATTGTGTTTTATTAGTGTTCAAAATGAATTTTCACCAAGAATCGATAGTACAATCAATTACATATTTCTAAGATTAATATTAAACAAGAAACTTACAATATTATAATCTTTTCACAGTTCATCTTAGTCTTGTAGTCAGCAGTTGAATAACATCCTTTGTTACTTGTTGTATTTTACAGAGTAAAATGTTGTTGTTATATCTTTTATTGCAGTTGTAATAATAACAAACAACATAAATATACAAATAAATAATTAATGATATCATAAAATCATAACACAAGCGCGAGTTACCTTCTCATTATTTCATTTCTTACAACTTGCATTTCCTTATCAGAATTATCAAAAGATTGCTTTAAGAACAAAATTTGTTTTTTGCCCTTAGTATTTAGTAGTGAGTGAGATTTTAAAATGTAAGATATAAATATGATCAGTAGACCCCAATTGGACTGGCGAGTGTGCGCTTTTATAAGTTTTATATTATTTTTGACGTGGCGGTAATATTGTGGACGTCCGCGGTAAAACGATAACATAGGGAAGTAAAATGTATGGAAATATTGTTACGTGCTAGGGGTTCGAAGATTCGGAAAGAAAGACCTGGTGACTCTCTTGAAGACTTTATTCACAAACACTAGCTCACACTAATCACTGAGTCCAAACACTAAGCACTAGATCCAAATCACTGAGCACTATCACTGTCCTAGGTCGTAGCCGAGTCACTATCACAATCACAATCACTCACTATTGATCACTTGTTTCCGCTCCGAAGTCGCCTCGAAGATAGCTCAGATAAAACTGAATTGCCGGCTCGACTGTCTGCGACTATTTATACGGGCCGGATCCAATCTCAGAAAATTCCGGAACATCCCAGAATAAACCCGATATGCGTAAACAAGTATCAGATATTTCTAGAAAGTACTCGTAGGTACATACACCTAGCGTCATCTAGTAGCGAGTAGGGGATTTACGTTGCCTGTGTTCCCTTGGTAGGTTCGCTGGCGTGACGCTAGATGGCACCACGTGTCCGTATCCGTAACACTACTCCCCTCTTAGAGATGCTCGTCCCGAGCATCGTTGTTACTGCCATGGTAACGCGCCAGACGGTCTATGTGTACCACTTTGAATGTCCCTCTTGGTTGCTTTTGGATCCTGTAAGTCACGTCATTCAATCGGGTAACCACTTTGTATGGGCCGTCCCACTTGGTCTGTAACTTTGGAGATTTCCCTTTTCGGCGAGTTGGGTTATGCAGCCACACCAGTGACCCTTCTTCGAAGCCGCTCGTGTTCGCTTTCCGGTCGTATCTGGTCTTCATCTTCTCACTTGACTGTAACCCATTTTCCCGAACCGTGGCGTGTATATAGCGCATCTTTTCCCTTAAATCGCAGACATAGTCTGGTACGGTCTTTGGTTCCTCCGGTGACCCTCCTGTCAAGAGGTCTACTGGTACTCGTAGTTCTCTACCGTAATTGACATACGCCGGGGTAGCTTTTATGCCCTCATGCTCGGCGGTACGGTACGACAGAAGGAAGAGCGGTATATACTTGTCCCAATCCTTTTGTTTGTCATCTACCAATTTCGCCAAATGCCTCTCAAGGGTCTGGTTAAATCTCTCAACCATTCCATCAGATTGTGGATGGTAAGCGGTGGTCCTCGTCTTATGCATTCCCAAAATTCTACATACCTCCTGGAAGACCTGCGATTCGAAATTCCTGCCCTGATCGGAATGGATTTCTAGAGGCACACCAAAGCGAGATATCACTTCTTCGACTAGCTTAGAAGCAACTGTTGTAGCTTCCTGATTTGGTATAGCGAAAACTTCGGGCCATTTGGTAAAGTAGTCCATGACGACCATGAAATACTTGTTTCCCGATTCTGTTACAGGAAATGGCCCAGCTACGTCAACTGCAATTCGTTCCCACGGTGCGCCAACGTTATACAAGCGCAGGTTCCCACGGCTCCTTGTCTGTGGTCCCTTTACTGCAGCGCAAGTAGTACATTTGCGGCACCAATCCTGCACATCATCTCGACAATGCAACCAGTAGAATCGTTCTCGCACTTTTGTTAACGTCCTCTTGACACCTAGATGACCTCCTGATACGCCATCGTGTATTTCACGGAGAACATCTGGTACTCTCGTCCTTGGGACAACTATCTGAAGATGGAACTCTCTGCCGTTAGTCTTCTCCCATTTCCGGTAAAGTATTCCATTTTGAAGTATCAGACTGTCCCATTGCGCCCAGTACGCCTTAGTGGCAGCGCCAGTGGGTGCAACCTCACTCCAGATTGGTTTTACGTCACCCCGTTTCTTCCATGTGATGATGTGCCGAAGGTCGTCATCCCTTTCTTGAGCCTCCCTCATAGCATCATTCTCCCATGGACCCAAAGGACTTGTTTTCGTTAACTTTAATGTAATTTCATTAGATTCCTGCTTAACACAATGTTTGCAGTCTTCTGAACACGGCCTTCGTGAAAGTGCGTCGGCATTCCCATGCGCCTTTCCGCTGCGGTGTTCCGTCTTGAAGTCATACTCCTGGAGTTGTTCAATCCATCGAGCTACTTGGCCTTCTGGGTTCTTGAATTGTAATAACCACTTCAACGCTGCGTGATCAGTTCGCAATAAAAACTGTCTCCCGATGAGATATTTGCTGAAATGTTGTAGCGTCTTTACGACAGCCAAGAGTTCTCTTCTTGTCACACAGTAGTTTCTCTCTGGCTTGGATAAAGACTTGCTGAAATATGCAATTACAACTTCTCTTTCACCCTGTTTTTGAGATAACACCCCTCCAATGGCCGTGTTGCTTGCGTCTGTGTCGACTATAAACTGACCTTCAGGTTGTGGATACCCCAAGATTGGTGTTTCACACAGATGTTTCTTCAGTTTCTGAAAAGAATCTTCAGAAGTCTTGTCCCAAATAAACTGTCGTTTATCTTCTGTCAGCTGATGTAATGGCTTGGCTATCTCTGAGAATCCCTTAACAAAACGCCTGTAGTAGGAACATAGGCCGAGAAATGCCCGCACTTCGGTTTTGTTTTTAGGGGTTGGCCAATTTTGAACTGCTTCCAGTTTCTCCGGGTCCGTCTGGATTCCATTACTGGAGATTACATGGCCGAGATAATTGACCTTATTCCTGAATAAACGACACTTTTTCGGATTCAGCTTTAACTTGGCCCCCTCTATTTTGGTGAAAACTCGTTCTAAGTTTCGCAAATGGTCCTCGAAGTCGCGGCCAACAATGATGACGTCATCTAAGTAGACTAAGCAGGCCTCTCCAACTAAGCCTGCCAGTACGCACTCCATGAGTCGCTCAAATGTGGCAGGTGCGTTGCACAATCCAAAGGGCATGACGTTAAACTGCCATAAACCTTTACCGGTGGAGAAAGCTGTCTTCTCCTTGTCTTTTGGATGAATTTCCACCTGCCAGTATCCAGATTTCAGGTCCAGGGTCGAGAACCATTTCATGCCACTCAAGGTATCCAGAGTGTCGTCGATTCGAGGTAATGGATAGCTGTCCTTCTTAGTGACATCATTGAGACGCCTGTAGTCCACACAAAATCTTGTGCTGCCATCTTTCTTCTTCACTAACACAACAGGTGAGCACCACGGACTTGCAGACGGTTCAATTATCTTATGCCTTCTCATGTCCTCCAAAAGGCCTTCAACTTCTTTTTCCTTTGCAATGGGTATCCGTCTTGCTCGTTGACGAATTGGGTTCTCGCTTCCGGTATCTATCCTGTGCTGAACCATCGACGTTCTTCCAAGGTCGCCTTCCTGACTGGAGAAGATATTCGCGTGGCGTTGTAAAAACTTCTTAGCTTTCATGCTCTGCGAATAAGTCAGATTACTCTTGCAGTCATCGAGTAGCTCAGTCACTATTCCATAGTTGCTGCTGTTTGCTGAGTCTGAGCCTGTGATCGAACTACACTTTCTCATCCAGACAACTTCCTCGCACTTTCCAATGACGTCACCTTTGTTCAAGCAGATCTCGCGATCGCCAAGATTCAAAACCCTGACCACAGCGTTACTGCTTCCACTAACAAGGGTTCTCGCCGTCATCAGTTTTTGCGCTGATGTCTTGGTAGGCGTGTCTTCGATCAACACGCATCTGTTTGACTTTTTCTTTCCAGCTGGCGGTAGTTTCACCAGCACCCGAGCTTCCGCACGTCCAGGTATAATGACTTTCTTTACACATTCAACTTTCCCGCAGGCGCCTCCAAGGATGAAAATTTCCTCTTCACCGCACTTGAAAACTCCGTCAGCGACATTAATCCTGCAGTTGTGCTTCTTCATGAAATCCAAACCCAAGATGCAATCATCCATAATCTCAGCTACTATAACGTCGTGAAGGTATGAGGACCCCCCTACATTAATCGTAACTGACATTTCTCCCAGGACGGGTATTGGCTGACCGGAGGCAGTAAGAAGCCGACAGTTAATTCTCCTCTTCTGTCTCCTTGCGGCTTTTACCAGATTTGCGTTCACTATCGTTCTAGAGGCTCCTGTGTCTAGAGTAATTTTGCAATCCGTCCTGTTAATAGTCCCCTGAATCACAAGACTATTCCCGCTGCATGCTTGGGAGATAACAGTTATCGGGGCTTCCTCCGCGTCAGCCAGTACTCGCCCCTTAGTCCTGGCTTTTATTCGTTTCCCTGATCCTGGACAGGGGACGAAGCCCCTTGCTTCTTCAGCTGCTCTATTTGTTCAATGCGTTCTTCGAGTCTTTTCATTCTTGCCATCTGAGTCTCCTTCTGGGGGCAGTTGAGCTGAAGATGGCCCCTCTCGCCGCACTTGTAGCACATGGCTCCAAAACTTCTCTTCGTAAGAGCCTTGACCTCCTTGACTTCCTCCGAGACCTCGCGGATCTTATAGGTCTGCCGTATGTCACGCCGGACAGCCTCGACCTCTAGAGCATGCGCCAACGCTTCCTTGAGCGAGGTGTGGTGACGTAGCCTTACTGCAGCTCTGACCTCCAGATCCCTGATTCCGTCGACAAAGGCTTGAATAGTGTTCGAGTCAACCATCTTGGAGTCTGCTCCTGGATGTGCCTTTTTAACCAGTTTTTCAATTTCCAACGCCCATTGTTGTAGTCCCTCTCCAGAGCGTTGGACTCTGTCACGAAGTTGGGCACGGAACACGTGCTCCAGGTGTCGCTCCCCGTATCTGGATTCAAGCGCCTCCATCAGATCTTGGAACCCATTTCCTGTGTGTGCTTCCAGGACCGACAAAGCTTGCCCTCTAAGCGCAACAGTGAGAGCGGTCAGGCATTGTTCGTCAGTCCATCCGTTGGCAGAAGCAACCGTCTGGAATTGCTGACGATAAGCGTTCCAAGAAGTAGTACCGTCGTATGGTGGCACTTTAACTCTTGGTCCTTGTGCCACTACTCCATTAGTTCCACTAGACGTAGCGACTCCTGTGGTTTCCAGGCGCACTTTCCACTTCTGTAATTCTGTGAGGCCGGTTTTCACATTTTCCATATCCACTCCTAGCCCGGTAACTCGTTCTTCCATTATGTCGACATCTTTTCGAAGCTTAGTCACAGTGTCACTAACATCCTTTATGGCCAGAAGCGCTTTCTCTTGGAGGTCCTTTTGTTGCTCTTGTGACTCTTGCAAGGCGCCGAGTTTGCGGTCTTGTGACTCCCTCATTGCCTGAATTTCGGCCCTTTGAAAATCTTGCAATGCGCCGAGCTTGCGGTCTTGTGACTCCTGCAAAGCGCCGAGCTTGCGGTCTTGTGATTCCTGCAAAGCGCCAAGCTTGCGGTCTTGTGACTCCTGAAAAGCCTGAATTAATTCAATTAGGCTTTCTAATTGAAGAGCCACCTGAGGGGCTGTAGAAACTACGGGCGTGGCAGGATGGATGGAGCTAGTCGACGGGGCCTGAGCAGGCGGGGCCCAGTGGGCGGGGCCAGTGGGCGTGGCCTGGTGGGCGGAGCCAGTGGGCGTGGCCATGTCCAGAGTGGGCGGGGCCTGAGGGGCGTGGTCAGTGGGCGGGTCCCGGTGGGCGGAGCCAGTGGGCGTGGCTTCACCCGAAGTGGGTGGGGCCTGGGGGGCGTGGTCAGTAGGCGGAGCCTGGTGGGCGGGGCCAGCGGGTGGGGCCTGCCCCGCAGTGGGCGGAGCTTGGTCCCTAGTGGGTGTGGCCTCCGCAGCTCCACCTCCAACTCCTCTCTCGGAGTCGATGGCAGCAGCTCGCTGCGCCCTTGTCCTGACACTCCCCTTGAAGTCCTCTCTTGGAGTCAATGGCATCTCCAAATCTCACTTCCGACACCAGTTGTTACGTGCTAGGGGTTCGAAGATTCGGAAAGAAAGACCTGGTGACTCTCTTGAAGACTTTATTCACAAACACTAGCTCACACTAATCACTGAGTCCAAACACTAAGCACTAGATCCAAATCACTGAGCACTATCACTGTCCTAGGTCGTAGCCGAGTCACTATCACAATCACAATCACTCACTATTGATCACTTGTTTCCGCTCCGAAGTCGCCTCGAAGATAGCTCAGATAAAACTGAATTGCCGGCTCGACTGTCTGCGACTATTTATACGGGCCGGATCCAATCTCAGAAAATTCCGGAACATCCCAGAATAAACCCGATATGCGTAAACAAGTATCAGATATTTCTAGAAAGTACTCGTAGGTACATACACCTAGCGTCATCTAGTAGCGAGTAGGGGATTTACGTTGCCTGTGTTCCCTTGGTAGGTTCGCTGGCGTGACGCTAGATGGCACCACGTGTCCGTATCCGTAACAATATATTAATATGAAGACGCTTTTAAATTACCGTCGACAATAACTTTTTAACGTGCACGTTAGAGGGCATCACGACGTCCACACTCTTCTGAACCGCACAAAACGTCCGTGGTGCGAAAAATCAAAAGGACATTTAACGTACCCAACGTTTTATCGTGGAAGCCGGCATCCACGATAACGTGACGTCCAGAATTATAAAAGCGCACAGTGGCAACACGATATTATTATTTTTTTTATTTTGTATCGGCCAATCGCTTACTGAATCGTCTCGTTTCGGTATGAAGTTACTATCAAGAAACACGGTTACTGTGGGATTTCCTGTAACAAGCATCTATTCATAGTCATTACATGGTCCGTATACTCATAGTACAATATCATAGTATCTGTAGATATATTTATAGGTCATTGTATAAGAATGACATAGATTAATTATTACTTAACAGATACACCACGAGTTTACTGATATACCTATTAACATAAAAACTATGGATCGAATGACGAGCCAATAATGCACATAACTGCATATTTATTATTGTCAAATCATAGCAATATTCTTATTATATTCCTCTATAATATTTTCACTATATAAGAATTAATTATTTTGTGTTACTGATTAATAATTTCGTACTTAAATTAAATAACAATATTGGGGACACTTTATACGATTCTATAGTCAGAACTCAGAGCCTTTCATTAGTATTTCAGTGATAGTATCGGACACAGAATAATATTTATTTTACAATTACAAGGGTTCCTTGTAGTTATTTAACTTTATAAAATACAGCTACTTAAACCACTCTCATAGTTTTTAGGTATAATAACCAAGCAATTGCAATGCCTCTTTTTACATAGCATAGTCCCTCACGCTTGTAGGTTTAGTTCACAAGCGAATGGAGTGTATCATCTATACATAGCCTGATTGCCAGGAATAGCAAAATCGATAAGGGTGAGTGAACCACCATTGTACCAGCCTGAGGCCAGGGATGCCAACAGGGATATTTCTCGCATACATATTGCTGAAACCAATAATAATAGATTTCAATATCGATGTAAGGGTCAGTTCACATTCAGCACGCAGCGTTACAATGCATTTTTTTTTAAATTTGGAACAGTTAGTCCAATACCGTTGGCAGCATTGTATTTTCTTCAGTAGTAATCTGTAATATGTACACTGTACGTATCTTCTTGTGTAGATAAAATATAAACTTTAGTTTTGAATGGATTATTTAAAGTGTATAGCGTTGTATCGGCGTCACGTAGTAATGTGGGCTGACCTGTGTCTAAAACACACTAGGCCGAAGTTACGCTGGCGTAAATTCCGCATGATTACGCCCGCAATGTATTTTAAATTGCCGACGACGCACTATTCCGTCGCGTTACGTCCGTATTTTGTATGCGTTTGACATTGCGGACGTAATTTACGCCGCGTAACTTCGGCCTAGTGTGTTTAGACACTTAGTCGTCAGTTTCTTTAAAACCAGTTGTACTGGGTCAAGTAATATTCAGAGTTGAGAGCCAAGCCCTAATCCATTTAAAGCGAGTTTTTAATAAAAGGTTTATCATCCCACAAATTCATTATACGACTCCATTGCCCCAAAAAAAATTCATCGCGCGGGAAACGTATACTTTGAACGCGGGACTCAATGTATCTCTATCACGGCACAATCGGTTCAGTGGTTTGGACGTGAAGAAGCAGCAGACAGACAGACATGACACACTTTCGCATTCATATTAAACATGGATATTATGTCACAATTCCTAAGGGATAGTGTAAGCGTCTAGGGCATCAAGATATGACGCAATTATGCATATTTTTCAGTTTTTGGCAGCCCTAACCTCAAGGTTTGACCTTCGTGGGCGCCATGCTTCCTGGCATTGGTAAAGACCGTGAGCAAGTTTCATGGCTATTTTTATAGCGTATACATAATGTTATTAATATTCAGTAGAACACCATTATACTAGCACGAAAAGTTTGTACGCACTTACACACACTAACACACGCAATTTCACAAAACTTGAAGTACATAGTGGTAACGGAGGTATTATATAGTAAACTATCTTTATAATATTTGACCGCACTAATTGGGCGCACGCCGCACGCACACATAAGCGGAATTTCAGGTACTTACCTTAAAGTAGCATCAATAGTATAAAACTTATGTGTTGAGCAAATTTAAATCATAATGACACGGCTTTAATATCACTTTGCTTTATACAAAAATATGATCTATGCTTAACAATAATCATTGTACTAGGCCGCGAAATCCACTAGCACGCACACATAAGATTTTATGCACCTAATTGAGACAACATTATCGTAAAACTTTCATCTATGTTGAGATTATTTAACTTTCGGTACACTGTTACACAATCGTGTCCCTATACGGTATACACTACACTATAAATAGCACATAGGAACACTTACTAAGTGTCATATAAACAACAAAATGATGGTAGAGTAACACTACTCTACTATGTGTTATTTATACTGTGGCATATCGCATGTAATTTTGGAGGACAAAGCGTTTGTTTTCGAGTTGCTAAGGTCGTGTAACAAATACGACTTTTGAGTTGTTGTGAAGTTTTGAAAACTTTACATAGACGATAAATTATTATTACTTGAAAACAACAGCTGTATTGACTGAGATGGGCTTGACAGATTATTATCATTTTTGTAGGGTTAGTACTGCGGGGCTAAAATGGTCGCTTTGAAGAATCATGATATGAATCATAATATGATTTATTTTTCTAAAATCGCAAAATGCAACTCTGCTTGCAATTCGTTTCTGTATTTTTGTGCTGATTTGACATTTGTCAGTTTGACAGTTTTGACAATTCATTTGCTGAATTATTGATTGAGAGGAATTGCTAAATATGACCATTTTAGCCCCGCTGGACCCTAAAACGGAACTCTAACGAGCTAGTTTTTTGTGGGTAGCTTCATATTGATAAGATAAACAACATTATTATTTTCGAAAAATCTCGAAAGTGGTAGCTTGTTCGATTTTTTTGGGTGTTTTGATTTAAGGGTTACCACGGTTTTTTTACAAAAGCTTTTGACACCAATTTTGTTGTCATCGCGCGCTATAAACTGAAGTCCACGCGGAAGAAGTCGCGGGCAACAGCTAGTAGTTATATGATTTCGCGTCTGTCGCGTTCCGTCCGTATTTTATATGCGTTTGAAGCGCGGCGTAAATGCGGCGGAATTTACGCCTGCGTAATTCGGCCTTGTGTGTTTAGGCACTTAGTCTCGTGAATACACAGTATTGAACGAGTATATTTTAATATCTATTTTAGAATCCAGGTTACGAGGGCACTGGGCACTGTAAGGAGGGTAAGCCTTCTTTAAAAATATACCAGATATTTTAAATCTCATGCCAATACAACAATACAATGCTTCAACTGTATCTCATAATATTACTAAATCGACTATATTTTTTTCCCGGAATTTTAAGTTACATGAATTAGGTTTTTATTAGTGAATAGTTAATAGACAGATGGAACAACTTTTCCATTTCAATTATTGTTGTGTACTATCAAAGAAATTTAATTATATAGGCAAATGTCGGACCTATCCGAGGAGGCTAGTTTTTCAAGCTAGGATAGCAAGCTAGTTTTTTCCCAAACTGTCCTGGCTTGCTGACCTAGCTTGGAGCATGCTAGTTCTGTTTTACAAATGAAGATAGTTTTGTCTACACGAGGCCAGAAGTACTATCTTGCGAGCTTACAAACACAAGCTTGCTATCCTAGCTTGCTAAACTAGCCTCGTGTGTCCCGGGCATTATAGTAATTATTATCTGTCGTCTGTAAACCCAGCCGACAGATCGCTAACTTACATTGAATTGACTACTAAAATCATACTTAACCTTTTAACATTTACTATAACTAAAATCATAACCCTTTTGGCTTTGTCACAGTCAAGTAAGGAGTATTACTTTAAACAAAGAGACTTCAATTCTTAGAAGCACTTCTCATCTACTCGACCTTTAAAAGGCGTTACAGTTACACTAGAGCTAAGATATTATGCTACCTAGTAATGTTAAGTTTAAACCTAGATTATCCTTGACAAAATACCTAAAGCTATACCGTTGCGCCAAAATTTGTATATCTCGCGGGAATCGTACATTTTTACTAAAGATCCTATGTCCTTTCGCGGGACTCAGAGTATCTCCATACCAAATTTCAGCAAAATTGGTTCAGCGGTTTGGGCGTGAACAGTAACAGATAGATAGACAAACAGACAGATAGACATACTTTCGCATTTATAATATTATTATTATGGATGCTACACGTTTTACTTCAATATGTACCCATTACAGATTAAATTATACGGAACGTTTTTATCGGAATCCTTTAGGAATCCAATTAAAAATTAAACGATTTTTGGTTTAAGCTCGACCACTCATCCTCTCAGAGTTTTAAAACAAATAAAATATCGACAGAGACCAAGCAAAGAGTTGTAACCCGTTTTTTAGAAAAAAATGTTTTTTTCCATTAAGGGTTTTTTTTTTTAAATAAACTTTTTTAAAAAAACCCTTATTTTAAAAAACCCGTTTAAAATTGGACAGTGAGCAGAGAGGCTACGGAAAGTGGCAGGTAGTAAAGTTTGGGAAAATTCTAATACTTATACAATTTTTGAAAACATGAGTACAAGGTAGACAGTGCTTCGTGGGAGTCGGATCGAAAGATTAAATGTCGAAAACGTTATAAGTATAAAACCTTTTTTCAACGATTAAATTTAACTAAGCTTTAAAATAAACATCAATATACTCATAATATTAACTAAAGAGGTATTTAATGGACGAATGGAAAAAACGCTGGAAATCTTGTGTTTTTGGAGTTACGACCTTTTGCGTAGTCGCTGTCAATATAACTTTGGTAAACTCGTATCAGTCCTGTATTGGTTTCTGGTGTAACTTGTATTTTAAATTGTCGTTCATGTAACGCCTGTTATAGACAGCAATAATATAACTGTACAGTTCTACTCGTATCGAGAGGAAATTGTTTTAATACAGTATATTTGCGTCTCCTCGGAATATACTAATGGTGACATAGAATAGAAAGATGTACCATTGAAGAAATTGATTCCTAGGCAGTTGAAGGACCTACGTCATTCGATCGAAATATGTGAATTCCATTTTAGTCTTGACTCATGACTCAAGAGTAGTCGCTGTCAATATAACTTTGGTAAACTCGTATCAGTCCTGTATTGGTTTCTGGTGTAACTTGTATTTTAAATTGTCGTTCATGTAACGCCTGTTATAGACAGCAACAATATAACTGTACAGTTCTACTCGTATCGAGAGGAAATTGTTTTAATACAGTATATTTGCGTCTCCTCGGAATATACTAATGGTGACATAGAATAGAAAGATGTAACATTGAAGAAATTGATTCCTAGGCAGTTGAAGGACCTACGTCATTCGATCGAAATATGTGAATTCCATTTTAGTCTTGACTCATGACTCAAGAGTAGTCGCTGTCAATATAACTTTGGTAAACTCGTATCAGTCCTGTATTGGTTTCTGGTGTAACTTGTATTTTAAATTGTCGTTCATGTAACGCCTGTTATAGACAGCAACAATATAACTGTACAGTTCTACTCGTATCGAGAGGAAATTGTTTTAATACAGTATATTTGCGTCTCCTCGGAATATACTAATGGTGACATAGAATAGAAAGATGTACCATTGAAGAAATTGATTCCTAGGCAGTTGAAGAACCTACGTCATTCGATCGAAATATGTGAATTCCATTTTAGTCTTGACTCATGACTCAAGAGTAGTCGCTGTCAATATAACTTTGGTAAACTCGTATCAGTCCTGTATTGGTTTCTGGTGTAACTTGTATTTTAAATTGTCGTTCATGTAACGCCTGTTATAGACAGCAACAATATAACTGTACAGTTCTACTCGTATCGAGAGGAAATTGTTTTAATACAGTATATTTGCGTCTCCTCGGAATATACTAATTGTGACATAGAATAGAAAGATGTACCATTGAAGAAATTGATTCCTAGGCAGTTGAAGGACCTACGTCATTCGATCGAAATATGTGAATTCCATTTTAGTCTTGACTCATGACTCAAGAGATGTGGGCTGAGTTTGACATAATGCTACCAAATTATGTAGATCTGCCATTTGCCTGCAACTTCTCTAATAGTGCTATAGTTCTTGCAATCTAGGAGTGCGCGTCGCCTTTATTTGTAGTAGGAAATGTGAATAGACATATTCGTTAGTGTGCGTACCCGACGGAGCAGTCAGTAGCGAGCGAGCCATGTACGCGTGTATAGATATGGTTACTCACACAACTAAGGGCGACGCGCACTCGTAGATTGCAAGAACTATATCAGATTAATTCATAGGATGTCTAACCTGCAATATTTATTCGTATCATAATAATTAATAATGTTGACGTGTGTAAACGTAAAAATATCGCTTGTTGAGTCAGTTAGTACATTTTTTATACTAGCTAAAAGCCGAGCTTTAGGTTGTGTTTCCACTGAAGCGGAGCGGAGCTTAGCGGTGCCGATTGACCAATCACCATGCTCGAAATCTTCGCTCCGCTTCGCTGTCATTCCGCTGGAATAGCACGATTGGTCAATTCGGGCACCGCTAAGCTCCGCTCCGCTTCAGTGGAAACACAGCCTTATGGGGGCTCGCGTCGTACACCTTGACTGACTGATGATAACACATCTTCATAAAATAAGTTTAGCATAAAATGTTTAGGTTGTGGTATGTACTAGGGCTCGCTTCGCTCCCCGCCCCCGATGGTTGCTCGCCTTGTCGTGGCGGTGGGGCTCTAGTAACCGCGGCTTGGACAACCGCGGTGAAGCAAAGAGGCAACCAGGGCCGGCCGGTGTCGCCGCCTGGCCCGAGGAGGGCGCTCCCAGCGGACTGGAGGAGTCCGCTGCGGATGCGCACCGAGGCGGGGCCGCAGAGGAAGAGGCAAGTAGGTATTACGGTGCGCCGCTTGCCCTATCCTCTGCGGCCGAGGTGTGGTCGGTAGCAGAGCCACAGACCTGATCTGCCACATGGCCTCCAACTAGCAGACTCGGGGGGCGTCTGCTACAGTCCTGGTGGGGGCCGAGGAGGAGGGCGCACGTGTTGTGCGCCCATCGTGGAGTCTTCGGGCCGCTGGCGGGGTCGCAGATGTGTGTATCGTTCCTGTGGCCCCGTCAAAAGGCGGCGTGGCGGAAGATGGGGGGGGTTTTAGTGGGTATACCGTGGTCTCATTAGCTACGGGAGTCCCACATCACCGCTCGGGTCGCCCCCTGCGCCTGGGTGGTATGCGTAATGCATTTCCCCTCCGGAAAAAAAAAGATTACTGATTATGCTATAATAAATATTGACTGATTATGCCGAACTGTGCAGTTTTATCGGCGCGTATATAGCTACAGAAAATCAGAGTACATTAGTACAAGTTATTTATTATCCAAAACCATTTCAATATCCCAATATTGGTTGAAGTAATTCATAAAAGTGTTCTATTCAGCAGTAAATCTCAATGATATATCTGCGTTTTGACCTTGAACTATAATATTTAACACGAGCCAAAAATGTCACAAGCTTACATAATGGGTTAAGTTTTTAGTGAAGTGCTAGTTGATTTGGCAAAAAGTTTTACAGTATACGGTGTGGGAATATGCTTAAGGGTCAATTCAGACCGCAACGCGTTGTAAATTGATAGGCTTCACTTGCGTGAGACGTCATGCAAGTCTGTCAATTCAACACAAGGTTTGAGTCCTAAGGGTTAAATCAGACCGGCACGTGACGCGTAGATGCATTAATTCTAAATTTGTATGGATTTGACAGATTTCCAAGATGTATCAAGCAATTGAAATCTGTCAATTCAGTACAAATTTAGATATGCATCTGCGCATTACGTTGCGGTCTGACCCTAAACAGAATATAATAAGGCAAACAGGACGTTACTTAGTTTTTTTTTTACTACGTATTAATTTATTTTTACGTCCGCCCATCATGAAAATGATTGAAATAATTGTTACCAATAAAACTGTTTTGTAGCAGCCCTATTGCACCGACGCGACGCGACGTACGGCAATTTGGGTCTGCTCTTCAGACCTCGCTATCAAGGTTGGAAAAATTGGACGTGTTTTATTATTAGACACTCAAATGTCTAGGTCACTTGCCCTTCACGTTGGTTTTGGGCTTTTATTGGTCCATTGCAAGCCTGCCTGCTTTGTACATACGTCTGAACTTCTTAAACCAGACGTATACAAGATGTTTGTGTAAACACCGTTGTTCTTAAAACCATCAAATGAGCCCGTCAAAATGAACAACTTTTTCTATGAGAACAATGCTAGGAATTTAAAAAATCTGTCTTCATACCCATACAAATTGCCGATCCGGGCATCCGTATGGGTATGAAGACGGTATTTTTTTTGAGTTCCCAGCATTGTTCTCATAGAAAAAGTTGTTCATTTTGACGGTCTCATTTAATGGTTTCAAGGATAACGGTGCTTACACAAACACACTGTATACGATTTATTGTATATTGTATAAACGTCTGGTTTAGGTATGATCTTTGCCGTCTTTTATATAAAAAGTAATTTCAAAGATGACGCTCTTTTTTATGAAACTTAGGTAATAATATTATCTACTGAAGAAACAGAACCGCGTCAAATAATGTGGGCGTAAAGGTGCTCCCACACAGCAGTTATATAACGCTACAAAACATTGTGTAATACGATAACATTTTATAACAGCGTGTAAACGCTACAACATGTCAAGAAATTATTTTGTTTAATTTGTAAAAAAAATTTGGAGCCAAAATTATCCAAAATCTCCAGCAAACTTGGATAAAAAGTATCCTATGCTCATCAGTAAAATCATTTCAGAGGTTTTTGTATGCAAAGATAACAGCCAGACAGACACACTTTGGCATTAATATATTAGTATCAATAATAATAATTATTATTGTCAGCAGAACCAAACTTCAAACCAAAAACCTAAAGTTATGATTTGTGACAGCCCTAGCCATCGAACTGACAACTCGTGCAACGTTTTGGCAGCGCAGTGGCGGCGTCACCCCGTCTGCCACGAGCAGGGTCGTGTCAAGGTTAGGGGCGCGTCCCGGAACTTTTACGGGAAAGTTTGAGAGTAATGGTCTTTATCTGGAATCTGGATGCCAAAAACGCATCAGCAGCTGACTTATTTACTGACAAAATAGGGTAATAAGAATTTTATACTTTATTTCCTTGGTACGTACGAAATTTCACTGAAGAAAATAAGGATAAGAGCAAAAAGCCCTTATAGACGATTCATAATGACAAAAAAACTCTAATTGTCTATTCAGACCGCAATGCGACGAGTAGATTCCATAAAGTTAATATACCTAGCGGAATAGAGAAACAAAGGCCTGAGCAAGCGAGATGCCACTATCAGTAACACCGTGTGGTAAAAAGAGACGTGTGATACATGACAGCAGCACTCTTTTTTTGACGTCCAGTCGGCACGTGCCGCACGTTGTCAATTTAATCTCATAGAATTCATGTTCAATCATGCTTGTGTAAGTGTATACGTACACATATTTTTCACACAGATGAAAACCAATTTTGGTTACGTTTGACAGCTCGAGATTGTTGCTCTATTCCGATAGGTATATTAACTTTATGGTAGATTCATTTCTAAATTTGTACTGAATTGACAGATTTCAATTGCATGAGACGTTTTGCAAATCTGTCAAATCGATAAAAATTTAGAAATGCGTTGCGTTGCGGTCTAAATTGGCCCTTAAGGCCGTCCCCCGAGCAAACGACCTTAACCATACATTTGCCGCATCGCACTAAAACCCAATTTTTTTTTTACTTATCTTAGTTCAAAATTGTCATGAAATTCAAACGGCAAATATGTAGCAAATGAAATTGTCTATCAATTGTCGTGTGTTTCAAATAAAAGTAATTTGTAAATACTAGGGAGATGCAGAAAGTACGCTTGAATTCTAATAAATTGGTTTTACTTTGGAAGTTGATATTATGAAAATAATAAACAAAATAGTAAATTAATAACGGTGGAAGGAATGTTAATATGATAAGGATTTTTGCTGTATTTTTATTACATCTTTGTAGTTTTCAAATTATGAGTTATAGAGCTCTAAAAAGCGGTAAATTATCTCCGTAGGGGGATGGCCTTAATAGGCCTCCACCAAATCTCAGCATGGAGGAAAAACTTTAAAAACGTCTCACACAATAACTTACGGACGTAGCAAAGATAGGGAATAATATTTTCAACAGTTCCCGAGGGTTTAACTCACGAAGGAACATCCAGTTCTTAAAATAAGCTGTCAGAAGTTCACAGATAACCCCGGAAGAAAGATTAAAGCGTCACTCGAAATTTTCCAAACACAAAAACAGATTAGAAGAGTCAGAAGAAAATGTGTGTACAAACTTTCCCCTCCGAGGGCGAAAGTTTTATCATTTCAAATCAAGCAATTTGTAACTTGAATATTTATCAGCTTCAAAAAGTTTATGTTACTTGTATACTTCATTCTTCAATTCGAATAAACCAAAAATAGCGAGAGGCTTATAACATTTTGACTATATGATTGTTATTTATTTAAACATTATAATATTACTAGATAACGCCCGCAACAGAGTTACGTTTAATGCGCAGAAACCGTACATTTTCCGGGGTAAAAAGTATCCTTGTCCTTTCCCGGGAATCGAACTATCTGTATGTCCATAAAAATCGGTTCGTTGGTTTAAGCATGAAGTTGTAACAGACAGACTGACAGACACGCTTTCGCATTTATAATATCTAGATTATCTGTTGACATATTGTCATAACACGACCAAATTACGGTTTGCAATCTACCTATCAACATCTATCAAACATTTTCTCTGATGGTCATCGTTTTTTACGTCTGTTGTTAACGAGACCATGATGATGATGTTCTGGTATGAGCTGCAGTGCGCCAGCTGTGCCAGCAAGTCAATATCCCGCAAGTCCACACTATCGGAAAATGTATTAGAGAATTTTTCGCATCCAAATGTACGTACATTCCATTTCCCAAAGATTTCATGACATGACTAGCTGACCCGGTATTGTTTTGCAGTTTAAGTAAGTAGTTATTGTAAAATGTTAGAGAGACTAGCTGTCCCGGCAAACGTTGCTTTGCCATAATATTATAAAGTATTTCGCCCATATTATTATTTTTAACCGACTTCCAAAAAACGAGGAGGTTATATGTTCGGCTGTGGATTTTTTTTTTTTTTTTTTTTTTTTTTTTTTTTTTTTTTTTTTTTTTTTTTTTTTGTATGTTCAACGATTACTCCGCCGTTTGTGAACCGATTTTCGAAATTTTTATTTTGTTGTATTAGGTTTCACTCCAATTTGGTCCCATTTTCACAAAAGTGGTGACCTGATGATGGGATCCATGAGTAATCGAGGGAACTCCTCAAAATTTATATGGAAACATATGGTGATTTTGGTTTTATGTGAAGTGTACTAAGAATACGCTACCAAAAAGTCAAATATTGGGTCAAGGTATACCATGGTTTCGATGATGCTGAGAGAACTCCTGATTCCTTATAGATACACGTTTGGGAGTTTCGGCGTTGTTTTAAGAACAGAAAGCATAAACTACTATGCAATTCATATTCATCATCATAACCATCATCATCATCATCTTCATCATCATCATTACCACGTCGTGTTAAGGCCACCAATGTCTCATGGCACAGAATAGACAATAGTACAAGGCATAGGTATGGATATACTAATAATAATAATTATGTACTGTATAACAATTAACAACACCTGTTTGTTTTTAATACACGGCGGTCGGCGTCGCCGCCCAGTCCGTCCGTTCAGTTCCGTCTTCTGCCGCGTGGCGGTAGAAGACAGAATATCGAATACTTTACTAACTACTTTATATAAAGATCGAATACTTTAACACTTTATAAAATTTTAATAGACAAATAGAATTAAAATAAAGTTATTTTAAAAAGAGCATTTAAACAAAACAAAGTCATTAAGTGTCTTTTTAATTAGTTATCTGTTATACTTATTAATCGATAGATGGTGCACTAAGTACCTATCGATTTGAATTCTTGATAACAAGAACAGCTGTCAATAATTATGATTAATATTAAATATTATGCTACGCTACATCCTATGCAAGTTTGTACAATTTTTTATCTGATAGATCCTTCGATCGTGGAAAAACGAGACACAATAACCTTTCTATTGTTATCGCAATCGCCGGTGACCGCTTCGGGCTTGAAGTATTAAAATTGTTAAATTACTTAGCACTATATGTTCACTTCACTGATAATATTATATTATTTTGTGAGTGTGAGTTGTGACTTTTAACAAATTGTAATAAGATACGTAAAATATACGCGAAGATTTATCTACTAGTGTAACTAAAAAGAGTGAAATTATTATTATTTTTAACAAAAAATTAAAACCGACTTCCAAGGTAAAAACAATAATAACATTAATATGAACTAAAAAGTATTAAATAATTTTTACTATCTAATAGTGCCTTTTTCCGAATTCGGCTAAACCTCAACTATTTCTGTACTCAATCTTCATAATTTTGAAGTCGGTGCCAGTTCCAAAAATTTTAAATATTCTGTCAGAGGACTGAAGATTCAGCTATCTGGTACCGACTTCAAAATTATGAAGATTGAGTACAGAAATAGTTGAGGTTTAGCCGAATTCGGAAAAAGGCACTATTAGATAGTAAAAATTATTTAATACTTTTTAGTTCATATTAATGTTATTATTGTTTTTACCTTGGAAGTCGGTTTTAATTTTTTGTTAAAAATAATAATATTCAAGTGACTAAATAAGTATGTCGCCATGGCAACGGCGATCGCTATCTCGTCGCACAAATAATGGCCGCCGTCAGTCTCAGTTGTAATAATTTACTATTATTTATTCAACAAATGCACTTATCAATATATAAAGTACCCAGTAGCCGATTCTCAGACCTACTGAATATGCATATAAAATTTAGTAAAAATTAATAAAGCCGTTTCGGAAGAGTTCGCGGACTAACATTGTGACACGAGAATTTTATATATAAGAAGAAGCTGATGATTAGATATTATTTTGATGAAACTTGTAGTATTTCTTAATACTTTGATCGTGGATTCTTGGAAACTACTGCGTCTCGCTCACCGGTGAGCTTATGGGGCTTGATGGGTTAAGTTAAACCTAATACAACAAACAAATAATAATCACTTAAATCGATCTTATAGTTCCGGAGATATGCGAACACAAACATAAAAACATAAGTACATAATATCTGTGCATAATAATATGTAACATGATTTTAAATGGAATGAAAAATGGATTTTATAGCCAACTAGATGTCGCCGGCAACTCCGTTGCGCCAAAATTAGGTTATCGCGCAGGAACCGTGCATTTTTTCGGGTTAAAAAGTATCCTATGTCCTTTCCCGGGACTCAAAGTATCTGCATACCAAATTTCAACTAAATCGGTTCAGCGGTTTGAGCGTCAAGAGAACAGACAGACAGACAGTCAGACACACTTTGGCATTTATAATATTATTAGATGACGCCCGCAACTCCGTTGCCCCTAAAATCGTTTATCGCACGGGAACCTTACATTTTTCCGGGATAAAAATTCCCATGCCAAATTCCATGCATCTCCATGCCAAATTTCAGCACAATCGGCTCAGCCGTTTGGGCGTGAAGAGGTAACCGACAGACAGACAGACACACTTTCGCATTTATAATATTAGTATGGAAGTATGGACTATCAGGCCTTCCCATACTCGTAATAAGCGCACAAAATGTGCTCTAAATCAAGTCAGCCACGGTGTGTGTTTTTCTTTACCTCGTCGCGTCGTCAAGAAAGTTTTAAAATCAATTTCGCATTTAATATACTAATTAAGTTATAAGATAATCTTGTTACTGAGCAGTTAAATATTTATTTAAGTTAATATAACTGGGAGTTAAACTCTCTAACTACAAAGTTAACTGGCGAGAGGCAAATTTAAAATTAATTAAGTTTATATACCTACTTTATTGAATTTGAGGGTCGTTTCACACCGGAACGTATCGAAAGGTGCCAAAAGATCTTTACTATGTAATATTATTATAAATTGGAAAGTGTGTCTGTCCGTCTGTCTGGCAGCTGGCTGTATTCTTCCTCTTCACGCCTTAACGCCCAAGCTGACTTAGATGAAAGGAATAATAACTCCCACACCGGTTTCGGTGACGGTGGCCGGCTTCATTGAAAGCAGGCCAGTTGCGCAGCAGTAATTTTATAGTGTCCAAGTGTGTGAGCAGTACACAAGAGCACTCTCTATTCCTTTTACTCTCATAACTCAGTGGGACGGACGACCAACACGACTGGCGAAAGATCAGGCGCAGGACCAACTTTTTACATGCCCATCCGACGCATGGATCATCTTACTTGTCAGACAATCAGGTTATCAGCCTGCATTGTCCTAACCAAACTTGAAAATAGCATGTGTCCAACGCGGGAATCGAACCCACGACCTCCGAGTCAAGATCCACGCTCTGTACCACTGGACCACGGAGGAATGAATGGAGATACTTCGAGTGCCGGGAAAGGACATCGGATAGTTTTGTTGTAAAAATGTAGGGTTCCCGCGCAATAAACGATTTTAAAAGACAACAAACAAAATATTAAAATAAAACATTTTGCAATTCACGCAGTCATTGTAAATCACGATCGGCCAAACCACAATTTACTTACCAAGATTATATTTTGGCGGAATCACCAAGTATATCTTTATTTCATTAAAATATTTATTTACTAAATTACGCCCGCAACTCCGATGCGCCAAAACTCATTTATCGCGCTGGAACCGTACATTTTCTGGACAAAAAGTATCCTATATCCTTCCCCGGGACTCAAAGTATCTCCATATCAAATTTCAGCAAATCGGTTCAGCGGTTTAAGCGTGAAGAAGTAACAGATAGAAAGACAGACAGACACACTTTCGAATTTATAATATTAGATGGAAGTATGGATTAAATACACTTTAGTGACGATTCACGACACGATATCGTATCCAATGTTATAAAAAGCTCTAGCTTAGCAGAAGCTCACCTATTACACTCAGCTTAGAAAGCTTTTAATACTTACGAGTACCATCATGATCGTTAGTTCAAGAAATGTTCGACGCATACCTATGTAAGAAAAGGATAATATTTATTTATTGCAAAAAATAACTGTAGCAATGGCAATTTACCATCTTAGAAATTGATTATAAGGCAAAGGGCGACCATCATTATTCGGTAGGGTTATGTCAAGTCAATAATTAATCAATATTATTCGTGATATGTCGGCTGGTATCAAAACTAAACAAAATTACATACTTTTTCAGTTATAATAAGTTCAGCCTCTTACTTATAAATCAATTTCTAATAGCAATATATTTTTCTGCAAAGATTTTTCGGCGCGTGTCCCGATATCGGAATCAGTGTCGCGTTTTGTAAGTTGTCACTTGATGATAGATAGTTCCAATGAAAGATGTTACTCCCATGAAAATATCATCTATATCTTTGTAGATTTGAAAGCGACCCTAATAAGGATTGTAAAATATTATAAAGAAAGCAAAATTATGAAAAAAAAAAAGAAATCACAGATTTTTGTAAAATAAAATTGAAATATATTTTGCGATAATTTTTTTTATATCTGTCTTTTTCGCAACACGAAAAGCATGGATTTTTATTTCAATTGCCTGTAATTTGACGTCATGGCTACACATCGGATCTCTCTTAAAAAAGGCTTACATTTTTTCACTTTACCCAAAAAAAATAAAAGACTTTGGTTTATCAACAAAATAAATTAGTAAATAAATATTTTACCTATAATATTTTGCCATTTTCCCTAATGATTCATACCAAACTTGATTAGAATAATCAAAATGGTTGTAAATTTACGATACTCCAAACTTTTATACCTTTATATAAAGTCAGAACTTTGAAGTCATCAATCATTATAATTTGCTTGGCCTCGTATAAAACCGGCCAAGTGCGTGTCGCCACATGAAATAGAGTTCCGTATACATATCGGGAAATTGATTTATATTCGATTTTTCAGGCCGGCTATTTAAGTTTTTGGGAACTATAAAAATGAGTTTTCAAGAAAAATTTCCCGCTTTCATAAACCTAAACTTCTCTAGCCCTTCATCTTGCAAGTTTTTGATTTTGCCTTTTGTCCTGACGCGACCTTAAAAGTGTTACCTATTACAAAAAATACCAAAATATCGCGTATAAGATGTTTTTGTTAAAAAGTTGTATCTAATAACCAAACACTGGAACTTGACTAAAATAATTATCCATATTTTTTGTGTATGAGAAAAGTCTCTAAATTTTTCATATTATTTATATTTTTTAGAACTTTGTCAGTTTTACTAAAAACAAACATACAGAAATTATTTCAAAGGTTTCGAAAATTAATCTACGGAACCCCAAAAATGAGTAATGGAAGTTACTGCGTAATTGGACAAAATTAGGTCTGTATAAAATGTCAAATATTTATAACCATTTTTGGTATTACTCTAATATAAGTTAGGCTGCTTTTCCATCAGCGATGTTGCGAGGAATGTGTTTTTATGATCCAATAGCATCGCCGCGCTGAGCGATGTCAAGGCAAGCTCACGTCAATGAAGCGTTTCTATTGGTTCTCAAAAACACATCCCTCGCAACACATCTCTGGTGGAAACACAGCCTAAAGGTCAGTTTAGACCGTGATGCAATAAGATATAATTAGACAAGAAACTCGAACCAAAATCGACACCGTGTTGACCAAATGTCATCGTCTTGATCGTGGGGATCGTGGGCGGTATCGGTCATTTACTCCCTGTCAAAAACTTGTAATTTTCTATGCAAAGCCGCGATTGACAACATCTGACACTTCATTGTCAATCGCGGTTCATATAGAAAATGACAAGTTTTTGACAGGGAATCAATGACCGCTACCGCCATGTTTCGCCGAGTACAGTATAGTTAAATTAAATGAAGTACGGCAATTTAGCACTTATCATGGCGCTTGCGTTGCGTTTTTTCAAATGCCATACATTTTTATGTCTTACTTCAGTGTCGATAATTTCGACACTAAAGTGAGACATAAAAAGCGCGACTTGCTAAGCAGCCCGTTTAGTGGTTAATTAAATACAGATAATTTTATTAATAGAAGACTCCATTGCCCAAAAAATTCTTTATCACACGGGAACCGTAAACTTTTCCGGGATGAAAAATATTCTATGTTCTTTCCCGAGACTCAAAATATCTCTATACCAAATTTCAGCAAAATCGGTCCAGCAGTTTGGGCGTGAAGAGGTAACAAACAGACAAACCGAGAGACACGCTTTTGCAATTATAATGTCAGTATGGATATGGATTTAAGACTAGTGAAATCGAGTTGATTCGTTTCTCGGTTGTGTCGGAGAAACCACTTATTTCTTCTTACCAGGTGAATGTAAGATAAACCGAATTTAAATAATTTCTACACTTTGAAACGCCCCAAGAATCCCTTTGGTTGATAAAAATAACTTTGAGGGCTGAAATATTTAGAGTGGAACCCTTAATGATGTCCGAAGTAACATTATTCCGATTAGGAGCGTCACGTTTAAAAAATGTGAATAAAATAAAATCTATACTTATAATAAAATCGTAGAGCTAAAATTTTTGTATAGTTCTTGCAATCTACGATTGCGCGTCGCCCTTAGTTGTGTGAGTGACCATATTTATACACACGTACATGCCTCGCTGGCTACTGACTGCTCCGTCGGGTACGCGCACTAACGAAAATGTCGAACTGTGTGTCCCCCCGCCAAAACAAAAACAAATACAATCCAGAAAGTCCAAAAGTAGGTTAGGTTAGAACTTAGACCACAACACGGAGAGAGCCGTGCGAGTAAATCTGACGACGCATACTACGGTGATATATCGTATACTAAAGTAAACGTTAGTACAGCGCTATTATAGGAACTCGTGGAAAAACGAGACACAATAGCCTTTCTATTGTTGCCGCGGTCACCGGTGCTCTTATGGGGCTTGATGGGTTAGTAATTTAGCTATATCCCTACAGCGCATAGTGACACACATATGGCACATACCGAAAACATTGAAATATTTCTATAATTGAACCAAGTGGAGTCATCTAGTAAAGTGTAAACTAACCATGAATAATCGAAAATTCATATTAAGTACCAAAAATTTTAATTAGATGTCTCTGCTACGTGTTCTTTTACATTTTTTTACAAAACCAACGGAATTATTTGAAACGTTGACAACTAGTGCATAAAATTAACAAAAAAAGTTATAAATTTGAATATTTTGGCTACAAATAAATTAATGCAGGTAAGTTTATATTTCTATTAGTTATTTTATTTGTTATTTTGTAATTTTATATATAATTAGTTTATAAAAATACAACATTTTCATGTGTGACACATATGGCACATAGTGCATTGACTGTCATAAAAAATAATGTATTGCTTGCAGATGAGCTGTAGGAAAAGATTGAATTCTGACGAATTTTAGCACTTCCTCCTTTCAGAAATTCCTTCTGGTAGTGAAGATGACCTGGAACTGTCCGATGAGGAAAGCGATGATGACTTGATCAGAATTCAGGATTTGGTGATGAATGAAATGGAGTCGTGTCCCCATTGCTACACGATGACTACTTCGATGAAAACGTAAGCATACCTAGTCCAGGGTCAAGCAGGCTGCTAGTGCTGTTAGTACTAGATGTAATGCTGACAAACAACTGGCTTATGTATGAAAGGGTTGAGGCGCAGAGACAAAACACAAGGCTAATGAAGTTACGAGAGTTTCGACTGGAGGTGGCCAAAGCATTATGTTAGTGTGGGCCATCAATGACAATAAAGCGAGGAAGACCTTCCTCAACTGTATCTGACTTGCTGGATGATAGAATGAAAAGAAAGCCAAAACTCAATGTACCACCTAAAGATGTCAGTATCGATGGTATTGAATACTTTCCTGTTTGGTCCTCTATAAGGAAGTGATGTAAGTTGTACCTGGTTGTAACGGCAAATTTTTCGTAATTTGCCAGAAATGTAATCAGGCACTATGTCTCAATAAGGACAATAATTGTTTCCCACGTTTTCACTATTAGTTTCGTGATTGTTCGTTTTTTAGAAGTATGTTGTATTTTTATAGGTAAAAATAGCTATTAACGTTGGTTATAAAGCTCCATGTGAGGTATCCAAAGACTAAATTTATTACAATATATTATTTTCGTATATAAATTTTGTTTATTATAAGTTTGTTTTATTTCGACCTATTTCTATATATTACTATAGATTTGCATATATTGCATGATGTGCCAAATGTGGGTCATACGGAAAAAGTCACATAACTATGTTTGTATTGCGTTCCGATTTTTTAAAATATTTTTCCAAGCAATAGTACCATATTTTCTACCTTATATATTTTTTGGAAGCCGAAAAAAAATATCATGCATTGTAGGGATATAGATGCCCACAATAAATCCCATCTTCTGTAATCTATCCTCTATCTCCATCACAACATTAATTCACGCGGACGAAGTCGCGGGCAACAGCTAGTTTTCGAATAAAAGTTGAGTTTTTATTGCATAGCTTTTGTCACGGGCTTTGAGCACGGTGACCGAATCAAGAAATTCCGTAACGAAAAAAACCTTACAGCCCAATCCGACCGCGTTTCTTGACTTTGGCACGGTGTTTGTGTGCGTGCGACTAGACGTAACCGAATTATAATTGCATAAATTTGTCAAAAATGCTATGCAGTAGCTTTACAGCGTCTGTCCCTGAGTGCACGTACACGTATCTATTTTTTAATTTGATATTTGATGTTTTTGTCGTACTACAATATAGCAAATTAAGCAGAAAATTTAGGTGGTTTGTGTAATGTATGTTTGGCGGACTCCTAAATTATTATTAGGAGTGTGCCGTGTGCCGTGTGTGTGTGCCGTGTGCCGTGTGTGTGTGTGTGTGTGTGTGTGTGTGTGTGTGTGTGTGTGTGTGTGTGTCGCTGAAAACTTGTATAATGAGTTAAGTGTAGAGAGCGCCTAAATGTATCTAATTTTAAGGACTATTAATTATATAGCTTAAGTTGTTTTAAAACGTTTCATACTACATGCATACAATCAAAGGGCCTGGTCATTTTGCGACAGCTGAAAAATAATAGAAAAACTTTTTTATTTCAATTTGCCTATTTTTTATTTAAAAAATGTAAGAAAAAAGTAAAAATTCTTTCAATTACGTGAGCTCTCATTATTCTTACAGAACAGGAATTCCGGAATAAGCATTGCAGGCGTAGACCTAAGAAAAGTTAGAAATACCTTAACAAATAGGGTTTATAATAGCACAGACATAGATCAAGATAGATACCGCATGTCACTCCATTTGTATGAAAATGAGCGTGACACTTTTTTCCTATCACTGTGACTTACCGATGATAAGAAACTTGTCCATTATCAAGGCCAACGTTTCCTCAATTTGTCTCAATACGGCACTTTTAGGCATTTAGGCAATTTTAAAATTCCGATTGACGCCCGATTCCGATATCAAACTAAAGAAAATACTTTCGAAAGACGAGCATTGCTCTATGTCTGTGGTTTACAGAGGCTTTACACTACGTCAGTCTGGTCCCGTTGTAAATATGGCAGAACTTATTTGACGGGCACCTAAGGACGTCAATTATTATTAATACTTGTATATTATATATTACTAGCGACCCTCCCCGGCGTCGCACGGGAACGGTATAAAATATATAGCCACTGAAAAAATGATTAAAATCGAAAGCCTATCACGATCTTTCATGTGGTCTACTTCTTATCTGTGCCAAATAACATAAAAATTGCTCCAGTTGTTCGCGAGATAAACCCTTTCAACTAATTTCCCCCGTTTTTGCACATTCTCATATTAGTTTTAGCGTGATAAAATATAGCCTATAGCCTTTCTTAATAAATGGGCTATCTAACACTGAAAGAATTGTTCAAATCAGACCAGTAGTTTCTAAGATCAACGCGTTCAAGTTAGCCCTTTCAAATAATTTTCCCCGTTTTTTCCACATTTTCCTCTATTTCTTTGCTTCTATTAATCTTAGCGTGATAAAATATAGCCTATAACCTTCCTCGATAAATGGGCTATCTAACACTGAAAGAATCATCAGAATCCGTTGCGTAGTTTTAAAGATTAAAGGGAACAAAGGGACATGAGGGAAAAAAGCGACTTTGTTTTATAATAAATATAGAAATATAGATTACAGACAAAAGAGAGGAGATATTTTATGCGAACGGAACGAAAAAGCAACATTAATCCACCGCACACGGGTCCCACGTGACAGCCACAAACGCCGTTTTAAGCTAGTCTATTGGTGGTAAAGTGAATCGTTGTAGCGTGTAGCGGCCACCGGCGTCAAAAAATGTATGCTCTAAGGGCTCCCGCACAAGGGCCACGACCACAAAACGCCGCTACCTGCATATTACCTGTAGTTTTCATACATTTTATATATAATAATTTTTTTTATTGAATAAGGGGGCAAACGAGCAAAAGGGTCACCTGATGGTAAGCAACTACCGTCGCCCATGGACACTCGCAGCATCAGAAGAGCTGCAGGTGCGTTGCCGGCCTTTTAAGAGGGAATACGCTCTTTTCTTGAAGGTTTGCAGGTCGTATAGGTCCGGAAAAACTGCTGGTGACAATTTGTTCCAGAGTTTTACTGTGCGCGGCAGAAAGTTACGCGAAAAACGCACTGTGGAAGACTGCCACTCATCAAGGTGATGAGGGTGGTATGTTTTTCGCGTGGGTCGACGGCGAAAAGTTGCAGGTGGTATGATTCCGAACAATTCCTCAGAATACTCCCCGTGATACAACCGATAGAGGATGCAGAGTGAAGCTATATCTCGGCGTAATTCCAAGGGGTCCAAGCTGTTTGAAACACTATGGCAGTCAACAACTCGAGCGGCCCTTCGTTGGATACGATCCAGAGGGAGCAGTTGGTGTTTTGGCGCCCCTGCCCAGAGATGAGAAGAATATTCCATATGAGGCCGAACCTGTGCCTTGTAGAGTTGTAGGCGTTGGTCCGGACTGAAGTACTATCTCGCTCTGTTAAGAACACCAAGCTTCTTCGAGGCTAATTTGGTCTTACCCTCTAGATAGTATCGGAACTGGACTTCGCTCGATATGTTGAAGCCAAGTATCTCAATGCTAGGGGAGATGGTTAAAGATATGCCCTCGAAACGAGGATATACGACCATTGGTGACTTTTTAGTGGTGAACGCGCAGACTTGTGTCTTGGCGGAGTTGAATTGGACTAAGTTACGTCTACCCCATTCAGAGACTTTCTCCAATGAATTCTCCACCTTAGACACAAGTTCGTTTCGACTCTCAGTGACATTTTGCCGAGAAATATTGGGGGAGCCGTTATATACAGCATCACCTGTCATTTGCATAGCAATGAATGCCGCTGGTCTGCAACATGTCATTGATATGCAGTAAGAATAGAGTAGGCGATAGCACACAGCCCTGAGTGCAGTGCTAGCATCAACAGAGTGAGTCTCCGAGTATTCGCCGTCAGCTACGACCTTTATGCTTCTGTCTGCTAAGAAACCAGTGACCCACTTACATAATTTATAATATGGACTCGCCGCACACGGTTGACGCCCCACACGCTACAATCGTCCAATCTTCTTGCTTCTTGTGAGTTGTGGGGGCGTTAGTGGCTGTCGCGTGTGGCCCGTGTGCAGCGACACTAAATCTCCTAGACCGCTTTTCATTGAAAATATTACCTATCTGCAGTTATTTAATCCTATTAATATCTCGGAATATCTCTTAGATCTAGCGAATTCTGATTACATATCTACGGCTTCTTACATCTGCGTTCTACGCTTATTAGCCTAGCAATAAGATTTAATTATCGCCTCAAAGAGAATTCCTGCGTTCCGAATTTCATACATAGATCAGTCTTGATGGGAACATATTAAAGAAAATATTTTTATACTAGATGTCGTCCGCAACTCCGTTGTGCCAAAATTCGTTTATCGCGCGCAAACCGTACATTTTTCCGGGATGAGAAGTCCTATGTCCTTTCCCGGGACTCAAAGTATCTCCATACTAAATTTTAGCAAAATCAGTCGGTGGCGTAAAGGAGGTAACAGACAGACAGGCAGACACACTTTCGCATTTATAATATTAATAAAAAATTAACTGCACTGTCAGAGTGCGAAGTGAAAACAAAACAGCGGGGCTAAAATGGTCATATTTAGCAATTCCTCTCAATCAATTCACAGAATGAATTGTCAAAACTGTCAAACTCACTAATGTCAAATTAGTACGAATTCAGGGCCACCGCACATATACAATTTCATGTTGGCCGACTATCGTACAAATGAAATTGCGTAATGTCACAATTTAATTGGATAACTTCATCGTGTACGCTGCCAGCCGCAGACTTTTAGATTTAGTAGGTAACGGTGTTGCTAGCCTAGCGACGTGCGTGTTAAAATGCGTAAAAAGCACGCTTTTATTGTGGCACTAATAAAACGAAGGCAAAAAGAAAGAAGAATATTTTGGGTGCATTCAATACTAAGTGACAGATTAGAATTAGGAAAACATCATTGATCATAGATAGTCGGCCAACATGAAATTGTATATTATGTGCGGTGGCCCTTAGACATCTGAATTGCAAACAGAGTGTAAATTTTGCGATTTTTAAAAAATGAATCTTATTATGATTCATGATATGATTCTCCAAAGCTATCATTTTAGCCCCGCAGCAGCCAGCAGGGCATGTACTTTATTTTTGGTTGAAAGAAAAGGTGAAAGGCCTCATTAACGCGGTTAAGTTAGTATTCACTCAACTCTTTTTGTTTTCATCCAATAAGCTTCAAAATACTGGGTCGATTTTCAATAAATTTATCATAGACCATAGAGGGATAATTTTAATCGCGAGAAATTACGTCAGTTCCTTTTACCTCTATGGGTTACAAAACCTAAATCAGACCGCAACGCGACGCGTAGATATGCACTTCTAAATTTGTATGGATTTGACAGATTTGCAAGACGTCTCACGCATTTGAAGTTTGTCAATTCAATACAAATTTAAAAATTCATCTACGCGTCGCGTTGCGGTCTGAGCCCTTGTACGCGGACGGAACCGCACGCAATTTCTAGTGTATAATTTTATTGTATAATGTTGTGTGTCCAGTCCATTTACATATACAAAGGGTGTCCCGACAGAGCAGTTTGAAGACAACAATATCTCATTTATATGTATGAGATCCGCACGAATCGTATATTTTTGAACACATACATTAGGATTTTGATGAAATCTCGCATTGTATGAGGATTTCGTACACGTTTTCCGTGTATTGTATTAATAAATTGGGGGCTTTATTCGCGTGAATAGAAAGTCGCTTCGAATTTCGCATTCAGAGCCTGAATTTGACGTTGCGTCTGAGTTGACCCTCAACTCAGACCACAACGCGGCGCATAGATTATTTCTAAATTAATATGGAATTGACAGATTTGCAAGACGTCTCACGCAATTGAAATCTGTCAATTGCGTGAGACGTCAGACGATTAAATAAAAATAACCTTTTCAACGCTGCTACTTTCACAGTGAACTCTACCGATATAATGCGCCAATACAAACCCTGAAGTATTATCACGTTGTTTTGTTACGCCGTGTATATTTTCTAACTCGCTATGCGTCACGTCTTTATAATCAAACTCTCTCTAGTTAGAAAGTTGTTTAGAGGGAATCGTGAACTCCCCGGAGTCCTAATTATGAAGAAACGCTACACCAAACTCCCAACAAGTTTGTTTGTCGCGCGGTTGATCCTAGTTCTAATTTTCTTTGGAATTCGATAGAATGGTACGGTGCTGGGTAGGCATTTTTTTGTGAAATACTTACTAGATATAATAACAAACAGTGGCGTACTAACTACTTGTACAGAGTAGCAGAGCTGGCAAAATGCAACGAGCCTCCGACCCAAAAGAGCCCCGGCCCAAGAGGCCGTGAGGTCAGATTTTTTTATATATTGTTTTATTGTTAACGTGACGATTTTTACTGATAGGGCCCCAATTTGCCACGGGCCCGGTTTCTATAGTTACGCCACTGATAACAGACGATACTCATAATTTATAAATAAAACCAGCTAAGTGCGAATCCGACTCGCACACGAAGGGTTCTGTAATATTATGGTGTACAATTATTATACATGAACTTAGCTTGACACGCTACCGCGTGTCTAGATTAACTGCTACGTCCGCGTCATGAGTCATGACCCCGTAAACTTCGTATCACTTCCCACTTGTATAAGGCTTCCCTGGACTTCTACAAACATTTTAAGACTATGCCAAATGTGTTCAGCGGTTCTCTTATTTTGGCGAGACCTTTAAAATTTAAAAAATATAAATTTTGAGATATGCTGCTTCTGCTGTTTTTCAGTACTTCTGGAAATATTTCCTTTTTTCTGTTTCTGTTTTCTTCCTACTTCCGAGAAAAGTTCGTCAAAAATTATGATGTTATATATTTTACGGAATCAATTTCTCACGGATGCTCGCGTATCGGAAAGCGGATCAAAATTTAAGAAGCCTTGTTAAGTAATGAATTCGTCTAATAAAAATCGCTAACGAAGGAAAAATTAATTACCTTAATTCTTAATTGAGAATTTTTTATGCTATCCACTTTTTTGTTTTATCATGGAACTTATATTATGGATAAAGCGTGTAAAAGCAACTGACCTATGTATATGGTTTAGCTAAACTATGCTGTTTTAATTTTTTTTACTTGGCGAAGGCGTTTTTATAACTTTCGATTAGTTTTGTGAAAAAAAATGTGAGTTTTTTTTTATCTAGAAAATAAAGGACTTTATCGTAGATTGATAATGCCGTAAAAAACGCCTGAGTTCAAAATCATGTTATCTAGTTAGTAACTATTGACAAATTCACCTCAAAAAACTAGTATAATATCCTTTGAATCCATTGTGGATGACTTATACAGTACTCAAATACTGTATTGCTTGGGACATGAATTTTAAAAGTCCGTATGGTTGCCCAAGTCGGCCTAGTCCAGGTGAATAAGGAGGGTCACCGTACGAGCGACCATATTATGTACCTACTTGAGATCTGAAAATGTCTCTGGTACACGCCTCCACCCGGGATCGAACCTTTTTTTTATCGTTAGGGGAATGGACCCTCTCAAGTACCAACCAAAGGTCTATCCACTAGGCCACGGACGCTCTCACCTTTAAAAACCGATCATTTATGATTTCAACGATAATTTATTATAGACGTGCGTGGAAGAAGACAATTAAAGTAACCTTTTATAACACACGGACAATTATTACTCATTTTTTGCCTTAATATTTCACTATATCTTGTAACTTATCTAATTGACCACAGGCACTAATATATATTATGTGCCACCGGCTAATAAATATGGCAGCACATTAAATTTTCATTTTTTTCAAATCATTTTTCCAGCCCTAAATTTATGCCCGCCTCCATTTATACAAAAAAACCGGCATTTTTTTTTATGTTAAGTACCTAGTTATCGTATTCATCTACGTTAGGTTTTCCGCGCAAGTCAATATTGCTATCATATGCATGTATTTTCGTCTCACGATTACCACGTAACCTTACTTCCTGATAAAAAATTAACCAAGGGCCAGAAGTTCAAAGTCATTACCAGCAAGGGCGGCCGCGGTCGATATTGCTACTCCGCAAGGCCCATGTAACCTTAGTATTGAAATAGGTAATTTTCATACTGATATGTGTATGATTTGGACTATAATAAAGTAACAAGACGTTGCTCGCAATTTAACTTAGTAATTTGCTTATTGTTCAAGAACCGTTCTTTTTTTTCCGGACTGGAAAACTATCACTGTGTCCTTTCCAGTAGCCCTAGCACGGCGACCAGTGGAAATGCGAAAGAATAGACAAACTGTGGACATAAACAGCTTAAGGTGCCGTTCCGATCTTTTTTTATTCCGAAAAATTCAATTAAAATGTCACTTTATGACAGACTATAGTCACAAACTGTGGAGATAAACTTAAGGTGCCGTTTCGATCTTTTTTCGTTCCGAAAAATTCAATTAAAATGCCAATTTATGACAGACTATAGTTCTAAAAATTCAAATAATATCCATAAAGGTAATATACCCATCGGAATAGAGAAACAATCCCGAGCTGTCAAGCTTAACCAAAATTTGATTTACATCTGTGTATACAATTATGTTTACGTGTGCGTGTCAGTGATGTACAAACATCTTGTAATTCGACAAAATATCGATCATAGAATAATAATTGTAAGATTGTAAACAAAATAAAATGGAATAAAATAAAACTGCATAGATATATTATAAAAAAATTGTAATTTTGAAGTAAAATGTGAATTTTCTTCAAAATGCTTGCTGCATAATTAAGTATGCATGAATTTTTCTTCGGAGTCCAGTTTGGACGGTTAATTATTTTAAATAATTTTTAATTTCTGGTATCCAGGTTAGCAGGAAATCTGAAAAATTGGCCAAGTGTAAGTCGGACTCGCGCATGAAGGGTGACCGGTTTCAACCGGGCATTTCCTAAAACCCGACACGATACGACACGACATGACGTCATGACACGATTCGACACGACAGGTTACGTCACGTGACAATATCAGTACACGAGACGACACGACTTCACTAGACCATATTAATTTTCAATTCACTCTCAATGAGCCCTTTATTTGATGCCCATCTTGCAGAAGTGCTTTCAACTATTCCCCTATCTTGGATGAGAAGTCTATTACTATAGTGGTTCTTGTTATACAGCCTGGACACAGAGAGACGGACGGACCGATGGACAGACGGACAGGCATCAAAGTCTTAGTTACAGTAGAGCGGGCTGCGGGACCCCACTACTAGGACTTTTTACCCTTTGGGTGCGGAATCTTAAAAACGATGAATTATGTATGATAGTATATTAATATACTTAAACTAATTATAAACTACGGATGAGTATGTTATCATTTCAACATTACTAGATAATTAGTATACTTAACTAAAAAATATTTTCATATCGATACAACTTATCGATAAATTGATGCAGCCCTAGTGTAAAATATATGAAAATTTTTTACACAAAATATCCTTAAATTGTGCACCAAGGCTAGTCAAGTTATGTTTTCCATATAATGAACCCTTTAAAGAAGTGATTTCTCAAAATCAATACCAATAACTCGTAGGGAATTGGCAAAAATAAACTTAAAACTAGGCTCTGTCGATGTAGAATAATTCACCTGTGAAATGAATATTTATCCGGGTTTTTTCGATGTGTGGATCCAGAATCATTCCACAAACAATTAACCATGTTTCTAGAGCAGTATTTCTAAAAACTATTCATTATTTAACTTAAAATCACAATTTTTCTGAGAGCCCAAATTGACAACGATCGGCCCAAGGGCAGACAGACTGTCAAACAGATGAAAAAAAAGCTATGCAACCTCAAATCACGCTTCTCTTTCTACCACGCAGTGTTACTGATCGTGACATCTCGCTTGCTCAGGCCTTTGTTTCTCTATTCCGATAGGTATATTAACTTTATGATAATATCCTACTTTATGACATATTATACTATAGTCTGTCATAAAGTGGCATTATAATTGAATTTTTGTCGGTAGCGATTAGCCGCGGTAAAGATCGGAACGGCACCTTAAGTTTATATCCACAGTACCGTAAGGTACTATTATATATTCTGTGTCCACAGTTTGTCTATTATCTATACTTTCGAATTTCTACTGGTTGCCGTGCTAGGGCTACTGGAACTCTCTTCATACTCGTTAAATCTCCTATACTTCCTCCTCCCATTATGTTGCGATTACTTTCGTTACGATTTCCAAGACAGCTTTGGCATGTATCTCGGGAGTCCTTAAAAACATAATTAAAATGGTTTTCGTAGTTGGCAGCGATTCTGGTAGCACAGGAGATACAGTGGTGGGAATGTGTGGTGGGCCAACGGCCGTTTAAGAAAATATAGATCATCACATACGAGTACGGACCATGCTGTGTTTCTTCATAAAATAAGTGTAACTGCAAAAACATTCCCTAATCTATGTCGACATCCATTCCAGCGTAATTCAAAGGTAATAAATCTAAGAAGGCTGTGATAAGGGTACCGATAACTCTTATGGAAATCGGATTCGGACATAACGGATGTGACAAGTGCGAGCAAAAACTTTGTTTTAGGGGGCTATGTAAATGGATGGGGGTAGTGTAAAGAGATAGGGAAAATAGGATTTAAACTACTATCCATATTTTTTATAACATATTATCAACTAGGTAATGCCCGTAACTCTGTTGCGACGATACTCGTTTATCGCGCGGGGACCGTACACAAAAAGTATCCTGTGTCCTTTCCCGGGACTCAACGTATCTCCATGCCAAATTTCAGCAAAGTCGATTCAGCGGTTTGGGCGTGAAGAGGTAACAGATAGACAGACGGGCAGATTTTCACGGGCAGGACACTTTCGCATTTATGATATTAGTATGGATTCTCATGGGAAGTTTGTTGCAAAATTGCTCCGCAATTAGAATGAATGATAAAGTTTTTAAGCTAATGCATAGCTTTTATCGCTTTGATACGGCGACCGATTCAAGAATTTCCGTAACGAAAAAACCTGACACCCACTACTCCGACCAGCACAACGGTGCGGCGTTGCTGTGTATTGTCTAACATCATTTCAGTTCAGCAGACTTCGACACGGTATTTGAGTGTGTGCGCGTCTACTCGGCGGGATTCGAGCCTGTGACACCCGGCTTGAAATTCGATGCATTCACCAACTAAGATGTCATAAGAGGTACAGAACGACAGACAGACACACTTTCGCATATAATATTAGTATGGATACAGTCCACTCATCTCTCATCTCAAACCAAATACTCACAGATAATAATAGCTATGGAGCTATTATTATGTTTGTTTTGTCGCAGGAATGACAGCTGCGAGAATAGCCCTCCTACTAACTTATGACGTCACATCGGATTTAATTACGGGTAACGGGTATTACCCAATTACAACGAGTAATACCCAATAACAATGGGTAACCCGCGTCAATCAACCCATTTCAAAGTCGGGCTACATTTGGGAATCTAACGTGATTATCATATTGACTGTCATGTTCGTAAAGGACGAGGCATATCGGGGTATAAAGCGTCTCCAGTTTTGTGGAGTTTGGGGCAGTTTAAGTTTGGTGTTAATGGATGCAATTGTAAAACGTGCAGATGAAAATTTGTCAAAATATAGGCATGAAATGGAGTATTTATTGATATTTTTTTGAAAATGAATCATGTTAATATTAATTATGCTTATTAAAAAAAACCTATCCTAATATTTTTTTAAGAATGCAAAATACAATTTTGTGAGCTTTTTAGCTAATTTTTTGGTTTAAATACAGTATGCAAAGAAATAATTCTTAATTAGCGCGCACTATGACATTGTGCAAACAATGTCATAATGCGGGCGTAACTATTTCCAGTACGAAGAGGTTTTCCTAGGTACAATACAGCCTATCTTTACTCGGAAATCACATTGTTGTCTAGGATTTAGTTTCTATAATAGGCTTATGAAATATACCCGTTGTAGTCCCAATGTGGTCATTTGTAGTTTAAAGTTTACGCCTAGAGTAATCTTAAACTCGTCGGTAAAGGGACCATAACATTGAGCACTTTCCAAATTGAAGACGTTAGAAGAAGAAGCAGGTAAGTAACAGTTCAAAAATTGCAGTCTCCTTTTTCGTAAATGGAGGCTTTAGAGCCGGAAAAATGATTTGAAATTAAAAATTACTATATGTGTAGTTATAAGTTACAAGTAATATACCGTATAAAAGTTTAAAAGATTACTCTTTCAGGGCTGCTACTTTCACAGCAAAAGGGACACATACATACCATAAACAAACCGTATAGTAATAATACTTTAGAGCCTTAAGTATTATTACTATGGTTTGTTACACTCTGTATATTAATTACTATGTCTTGAAATGCTGGCATTTTTATAATCCGCCAAACATTTAATCAATTCGTTTATAATTTTTATAAATGTGAAAGTGTGTCTGTCCGTCTGTCTGTCTGTTACCTCTTCACGCCCAAACCGCTGAACCGATTTTATTGAAATTCGGCATGGAGATACTTTGAGTCGTGGGAAAGGACGTAGGATGCTTTTTATCCCGGAAAAATGTACGGTTCCATCACAATAAACGAATTTTGGCGCAACGGAGTTGCGGGTATCATCTATACTCCACTCGGGCTAGCTTGTCGCCAGCGGTCATTGACTTCCTGTCAAAAACTTGTCATTTTCCATATAAAACCACGATTGACAATATCTGACACTTCATTGTCAATCGCGGTTTATATGGAAAATGACAAGTGTTTGACAGGGAGTGTATTACGATGACGGTTCTTTGTAACAAAAATTCTAAGAAAAAAGAACACTTTTAAAAAAATGTAAGTACTCAAATTGTTCCGCTCAAAGAAATCATAATTTTTTAATCACAATATTTATGAAAGTAAATTAATTAATTCAAATTATTCAGGTACAACGAGGGCGACATTTATATAAAATCACTAAAATAAAGTATTCATAAAAGTATGTTCCTTCTGTCTGTATTTATACTTGGATCTTTAAAACTACGCAACGGATTTCGATGCGGTTTTAGTACGTACTTTTAAGTAATCTACTTAAAAGTACGTACTTAACGTACGTATCTCTATCTGAGATACATGGTGTAACAAAACTAACAGATAATACTTTCGTGTTTGTCTAATATTGCAGCGTCGTGAATTTTCCCATACAAAAGTTCAAAAAAGTTACTCTTTCAGAGGTGCTACTTTCACAGCGAACTCTATATAGGGCAGCATATATATTAAACACCCTAAAGCAGGGATCACCAAATTGCGGACCGCGGTCCGAATCCGGACACCCGACTCATTGTTTGCGGACCAATCATTTTCGAAGATGAACTTCGTTAAAAATAAATTTCGGTCTCGACTTACTGATGGACATCTCCAGGATTTATTAATATCAATAGCTTGCACCAATTACACTCCAAACTTCAGACAGAAATAATAAGAAACAAAAATTAACACTTTTCTAATTGATATGTTAATTAATAATTCATATTTTTTTATACTTATCCATTACACATATTTGTGGACCGCGAAGGTCTTTTCATTTCTTAAAATGGACCCCGAGCGAAATTAATTGGTGACCCCTGCCCTAAAGTATTATCACTTAGTTTTGTTACACCCTGTATAAATGCATGATATAATAATATTATTGTAAAAAAAATATGTATTTTACATTGTATTTACTATTTATACAACATGTATTGCCATTTGCTACATAAATATTGCTAAATCATCTCGTCTTGTTTCGTCATATTTACTGTATTTATATATCATGTTATTTCGTTTCGATTGTAGTTGTAATGTGTTTTGTGCATTAATCCTTCGATCGCCAATTCTTGGAAATCTTTTGTTATCGCGGCCCACTTGGGCCTTACGGGGATTGATAGGTTAAAATAAATAAATCGACGGGTCCCAAACAAACAAAATCGTATATTATGGGAAAATATCGGTTTACAGTATGAGATTTTCAAGTTCTGTGTAAATATAATTATAAATTGTTGAAGCAAATATACATTTTTTGTGAAATAAATTAGCAAAAGCTATTGAACAGCTTAATTCCTTTATTTTCATATTTTTTTATAGATTTAAATTGTTATTTTCGAATAAAATGAATTCTTATAATACAATAAGGTTTTGTTTTCCGGAACGATCTAGTACATATCTTAATATACGACGTTGTTCTTTGGAACAATCTAGCATATATCTTTATTTAAGACTTTGTTTTACGGAATAGATGTTTCGGTTTCATGTCTTAAAAGATAATTAAGCCCTAATGCTCGAATTGATATTAAAATTAACAATGTAATTATCAAAATTTTTATTAAATAAATAAATTCAGAACATTTTTAACTCAAAAATAATATAAAAAAATATAGTTTTTAACTTTAATTATGAATTAACGTGTATGTTACATGTAATTATTATAAAAACGTAATAATAAGCTGTATTTATTTTGGTAAGTGCACCTATAGAAAAAGTAATTTTTAAAAAAACAGTAAACTAAATCTTTAACAAAAATGGATTTTACTCTTATTCTCACCTGCAGGGCATAACAAAAGCAGACATGGAAAAGAATCGACATACTGACAGATTTTATCGACAAAATGGCGGATTTCCAATGTCTATTTGTCACTTTATCTTGTTTTACTGTCACTTTGTCTATTCTTCCTTCGAAAGAAACCGTTTCTATGGTGACCAAGCTACGCCTGCTGGTAGTTAAAGAAGTAAAAAATCAAATCGGTTTTTATTCGAATTATCTACCAGATATTTGATATTGCATTGCTGGAATTTATGACATTAAATTTTTATTTCTTTTAGCTACAATAGTGACGAAAAAGAATTTTCTAATACAGGTACTGCAGTCTCTATTTCCGCTTCCAAAATCGATTAAAACATTCAAGTCTTTGTTCTTCTGTCATTTCGTCTCCACACTTATACTTAACAACTACACAGTTTTCCCATCATTTTGTCACTAACCAATCTACCTTTTTTTGAAACGTAACTCTTTCCAAAATTTTTCAGTCTTGTCTACGTACCAAACGTTTCTTTCACTTTCACTTCGGGGCAGTTTCAGGCGTTAAGTTTGATGTGCTATTATTTAGGGATTGGACTGAATTGATCCAACCACTACGATGGGCATAAAAAGGATCATTACATTTTGTGTACAGTAACTGGGGAAGGTATAAGTGTAGCTATAATACCATATGTGAATGTGTTGTGGGCGGTGGGCCTAATCTCCTACTCTATACCTATACCTTTCTTCTGATTAATTTTGCTGCGGGTCCCAAGACAGATTTGGCCTGTAACTCGGTCATCCCTGAGATCATATCAAAGAGTTTTCGTGGTTGGTTAACACCGTTGATCCTAGCGAGACAGGAGTTGCAGTGGTGGAAATGTGTGGTGGGCCTAATACCATAATATGTGATGATGATGGTGTTGTAGAAATCGCAGGTTCTTCAAATTCTCCAATATATAATATATTGCTGTTGAGTTATTAAAGCTGGAGGTTACCTCAATGTTCAATGGAGTAAATACTTAATCTGTAGGCGGTGCTAGTGGCAAATACATAGGTGGTGAAGTAAATTAATCGTAGGTATCATGATAGGGTATCTGGGTTATGGATATGAGGATCTGATTTTTTTCTCAAACTATAATTTTCCGAGCCGAGAATATTGACGTCAATATGGTAGAAGCCATATCGACGTCAATATTCCCAGCTCTAGGTGGCACAGGAGAGCTGATGTTGGTGTAGCGTTGGCATCCAGTATCTAACAGAAAGCAAATAAGAAGGTATATGTTATGGTAGTATATGTAACTAAAATGTTATTACTTATAAAAAATGTTACTATTTTATTATAAAAAACTAGCTGACCCGACAGACGTTGTCCTGTCTTAACGATGATTATTTAAATCAAATTGGTATAATTAAGAAAACAATAGATTAACATTTGTATCTTCATGCCAAATTTCATCAAAATAGATTAAATAGTTTAAACGAAAATCATAAAAGTTTATTGTGCAGGAACCGTACATTTTTCGGGACAAAAAGTATCCCTTGTCCTTTCCCGAGACTCAAAGTATCTCCATACCGAATTTCATAAAAATAGACTGAATAGTTTAGGCGAAAATCATAAAAGTTTATTGTGCGGGAACCGTACATTTTCTGAGACCAAAAGTATCCCTTGTCCTTTCCCGAGACTCAAAGTATCTCCATACCAAAATTCATCAAAATAGATTGAATAGTTTACGCGCAAATCATAAAAGTATATTGTGCAGTAACTGTACATTTTTTCGAGAAAAAATGTATCCTATATGTCATTTTCCTGGCTCTAAGCTACCTCTCCACCAATTTTCAGCCAAATCGGTTCATCCATTCCTGAGACAAAAGTTAATTGTGCGGGAACCGTACAGTTTTCGGGACCAAAAGTATCCCTTGTCCTTTCCCGAGACTCAAAGTATCTCCATACCAAAATTCATCAAAATCGATTGAATAGTTTACGCGCAAATCATAAAAGTATATTGTGCAGTAACCGTACATTTTTTCGGGACAAAATGTATCCTATGTCCTATTCCTGGTTCTAAGCTACCTCTCCACCAATTTTCAGCCAAATCGGTTCATCCGTTCTTGAGTTATAAGTGGCGTAACTAACACAACTTTCTTTTATATATATAGATATTAAATAATATTCTTTTGTATATAACAAAAACGCATGTTAAAATAGTTTGCAGACAACAAAATAGTTTATTTATATACGACTTATTTGTTTTATTAACCATTTGTAGAACAAAATCGTATCTGCTCAAGCGATAAATGACTTGAAATTGATTTTTACCGAACAGAGACTTATGTTAAAATAATAAGCTAGAAAATAAATGTGTCTAATAAGAGTCTAATTTGTATAGTTTATGAATATAAAAGTTAAATAGGTTTTACATGAATTATTTATAAGTTGCTGATGGACGTATTTATATTTTTATAGAACAATATCGTATACGCACAAACGTCAAAAAGTAATGAATTTGCGTGTAATTTTGTTTAACTATTTATAACTTTAAAATATAACTACTTTAAGCAATGTTAAAGTGCATTATGTAAAAAATTCAACTATTACCCACCTTTTCTAGAGGTGTCATCGTCTTTAATACAACATCTAGGAAGACTGCCGCTATTTTCATTTACATGAAGAGCTAAAATTTTAGTTTATATTCATGATTTAAGTTTATAATTATACAATTATAAACTTAAATCATGAATATAAACTAAAGTTTTGTTTTTTTTTTCGGGAGCTCGCTTGTTCTCTTCAAAGTCCAATATTTTAATATTGGACTTTGACGATGATATTTCTGATAAGACAGTGTTCGATTGATTATTCCAAAAAGTAAAAGGATATAAAATTAAAAAAAATATATAGTGCCATACATTGAGATGTATGGAGTTGACACCGCAACGCAATGCTTGGTCACATTCAAGAGACGCTATATAGCCCATAAAGTTAATATACCTATCGGAATAGAGCAACAATCTCGAGCTGTCAAACGTAACCAAAATTGGTTTTCATCTGTGTGAAAAATATGTGTACGTATACACTTACACAAGCATGATTGAACATGAATTCTATGAGATTATATTGACAACGTGCGGCACGTGCCGACTGGACGTCAAAAAAAGAGTGCTGCTGTCATGTATCACACGTCTCTTTTTACCACGCGGTGTTACTGATAGTGGCATCTCGCTTGCTCAGGCCTTTGTTTCTCTATTCCGCTAGGTATATTAACTTTATGATATAGCCTCAGCGCACTTAGTCGGCCCCGAGCTCTTCTGCGCGCTTGACGTATGACAATTATAAAAAAACAAAATAAAAGTCACAAAAATGCCTTGGTGTGTCTTATGATATTGTAAAAATAATTCCAAAAGCGACGACATAACATTTTATAGATTAGTATTCTTATTTAATTATTTTCAATTAAAATACGAACATTTAATTACTAGGCGAAGACGCGTGCCATTTCGCATTGTCATAGAGTAGTAGATACAGAGGAGAATGCAAATATAGGCATAATACAGATAATATCTATGATGAGACGACAATGAATGAAGTATTCAGGTAGACGAGTTTGTATTTTGGTAATATAAATACGGTATTACGTGTATATTATACATGCGTACATTATAATTGTATTTATAAATATTTAAGTAATTTAAATAAGGTAAGTATGTAGTGGACTTTGAATCCATGCTTATTATAATATAACTAGCTATCCCGGCAAACGTTTCTTTGCCATAATATACAGTATTTCGCCCAAATTATTTTATTGAAATGACTAAATAAGTATGTCACCATGGTAACGTCGATCGCTATCCCGTCGCACAAACTTAATGGTCGCCGTCAGTCTCAGGTTATAATAATTTACTATTATTTATTCAACAAATGCACTTATTAATATACTAGCGACCCGCCCCGGCGTCGCACGGGTATAAAATATATAGCGGCTATATATTTTATACCCGTGCGACGCGACGCCGGGATAATTTTTTCAGTGACTATATTATAGCCACTAAAAAATGATTAAAATCGTTAGCCTATGATCCTTCACGGGGTCTACTTCTTATCTGTGCCAAATAACATAAAAATTACTCCAGTAGTTCGCAAGATAAGCCCTTTCAAATAATTTACCCCTTTTTTCCACATTCGACTTGTTATATTATATTTTCGTTTATTTCTGCATAACTAAAAAGTTGGATTTCACATAACTATTTTCAACTGAAATCGAATTCTTGAGTCATGCAGAAATAAACGAAACTTTGTTTGTATTCCCCTATCTTAGATGAGCCGCCATATTGGATGTAGGATGACATTACATTGGTTTTCGAGTTATTCTCAAAAAGTTATTTCATTTAATATCCATACTGTTACTATACGACGGCATAGAAAATAACTATTCCGCTATCTTGGATGGTCGGCCATTTTATATTTATAGTGATGTCAAATACTGTATCGTGCATTGTCATTCAAACCAAACGTGTATACAACATTTCAGCTCAATCGGTTAAAATATTATATTATGTACTTACATACAATATACATACTTCGAAATTGAGTTCAAAAAATCCACCCGAACTTACATAATAATAATATGTAAGTAAATAATAATATACAGAATAAGTTAAATAAAATCTTTTAATAATGTTTGGTAAAAATCTTTGTTTTATTTTATCCACTAACTCAATTCTGCGCTCATTCATGTGTAGGCACCATAAAGTTAATATACCTATCGGAATAGAGAAACAAAGACCTGAGCAAGCGAGATGTCACTATCAGTAACACTGCGTGGTAGAAAGAGAAGCGTGATTTGAGGTTGCATAGCTTTTTTTTCATTTGTTTGACAGTCTGTCGGCCCCTGGGCCGATCGTTGTCAATTTGGGCTCTCAGAAAAATTGTGATTTTAAGTTAAATAATGAATAATTTTAAGAAATACTGCTCTAGAAACAGTTAAGTGTTTGTGGAATGATTCTGGATCCACACATCGAAAAAACCCGGACAAATATTCATTTCACAGGTGAATTATTCTACATCGACAGGACCTAGTTTTAAGTTTGTTTTTGCCAATTCCCTACGAGTTATTGGTATTTTTACGTCCGTGTTCTCTTCTGTATATGTTTAATTATATGGAAAACATAACTTGACTAGCCATGGTGCACAATTTAAGGATATTTTGTGTAAACAATTATCATCTATTTTACACTAGGGCTGTATCAAGTTATCGATAAGTTGTGTCGATATGAAAATATTTTTTAGTTAAGTATACTAATTATCTAGGAATGTTGAAATGATAACATACTCAATCCGTAGTTTATAATTAGTTTAAGTATATTAATATACTATCATACATAATTTAGGTTCCGCACCCAAAGGGTAAAAATTAAGTCCTAGTAGTGGGGTCCCGCAGCCCGCTCTACTACTAAGACTTCGTTGCCTGTCCGTCTGTCCATCCGTCCGTCCGTCTGTCTGTCTTCAGGCTGCATAACAAGAACCACTATAGTAATAGACTTCTGAAATTTCCACAGATGTAATGTCATTCTACATCCAATACGGCTGCTCATCCAAGATAGGGAAATAGATGAAAGCACTTCTGCAAGATGGGCATCAAATAAAAGGGCTCAGTAGGCTCATTGAGAATGAATTGAAAATTAATAGGGTCTAGTGAAGTCGTGTCGTGTCGTGTAGGTACTGATGTCACGTGACGTAACCTGTCGTGTCGAATCGTGTCATGACATGTCGTGTCGTATGACGTATCGTACCGGGTTTTGGAAAATGCCCGGTTGAAACCAGTCACCCTTACACTTGGCCAATTTTTCAGATTTCCTGCTGACCTGGATACTAGAAATTCATGGCTTAAAATAATTAACCGTCCAAACTGGACTCCGAAGAAAAATTCATGCATACTTAATTATGTAGCAAGCATTTTGAAGAAAATTCATATTTTACTTCAAAATTACAATTTATTATATTATATTATCTATGCAGTTTATTTTATCCCATTTTATAATGCCCGCTGTACACTCTCGCCGAGAGCTCTCGAGCGAGAGTCTCGTGCACAGATTAGACGTAGCAAGCTAGTCTCGTGCGAGAGCCCCTTGCCCGAGTGCGATCATGTACATTCTCGCTTAGTTCAATCGCAGATAAGAACTCAGAGAAGATGGACGAAAACGACCATTCACCATTCACCATGCATCGAAAGATATCATTGTAATCCGAATATTTATAATCATATTTAATTTTATTTCTCAGAGATGATGACTGATAATGACGTTTATTATTGTTATTTTTCTGTTCTACACTGTCCAACGGCGGGACTAGTACTACAAGACGCGAGAGTGTACAGTAGTGCGCTCGTTTTCCTCGACCCTTTGTCTCGGGCGCAAAATACCGACAACGGACCGAGAGGGTCCGAGATAGGCGAGACGAGGCGAGCGCACCCATTTACACTCTCGCACTCGGGCCGCCTCGCTGTGTCTCGGCGAGAATATACAGCCGGCATTATGGTTACAATCTTACAATTATTATTCCATGATCGTTATTTTGTCGATTTACAAGATGTTTGTACATCACTGACACGCACACGTAAACATAATTGTATACACAGATGTAAATCAAATTTTGGTTAAGCTTGACAGCTCGGGATTGTTTCTCTATTCCGATAGGTATATTACCTTTATGGTAGGCACCAAACTTTGTCACTTCTGCGGTACTGATATAGATCAGTGTGTCATGTCATGTCATGGCTATAGAGCCATTACCGCTCCGCCTCTCACCCCGCTCATTCCTCAAGTGTGACATGTTTTTTGTTGGCAATAGCAACTCCATACATCTCAATGGTGCCATATAGTTTTTAGTATGTAGAATCCAAAAACGCAACAAAATACATTTCGTCTTATTTTTCCATAAGATTTTGTTCTTGGGGCCCGTCGAAATAAATTTACTCTCCTTCTCTCCGTGTAGAGATAAAAGACAGACAGAGTCACTTTAGCGTTCATTAGTAAGGATAAAATCACATGAAGAACCTAGCTAAATATATTTACGTACAACCTTTATTAGCATTTTAATCAAATTACATCATAAATTGTAGGCAGTAATTCAACTTCATTATCCTGAGCTGAGATGGAGTGATTTTGTAATGATATTATGTTCTCATGGTCTACTGGTTTATTCCCATCCATGCTAATATTATCACTAATATTATAAATGCGAAAGTGTGTCTGTCTGTCTGTTTGTTGCGTCTTCACGCCGAAACCGGTGAACCGATTTTGCTGAAATTTGCGAAGAAGATACTTGGTGTCCCGGGAAAGGACACAAAATTCTTTTTATCCTGGAAAAAATGTACGGTTCCCGCGCGATAGATTAAAACGGAAATTGGTGCAACGGAGTTGTGGGTGTTCTAGTACTCATTATACCCTAAAGTGTCCGTCTGTCTGTTTATAATATGCCTATAATTTACCTATTTGCCTGTCATATTTGTATCTGTAAATCTATTTCTCTGCAGCTTCTTCTAAGCGCTTTGAAATATTTTTTGGTCGATTTTAATTAAGTTTTGTATAGGAGACACTTTAGAAGTATTTTTAAGTCTCGTTAAAATCTATATATAATACTAGCTGACCCGGCAAACGTTGTTTTGCCATATAAATAATTTTTGGTATGAAAAATAGATTCCCAGACCTACTCAATATGCTCACAAAATTTCATAAGAAACGGTCAAGCCGTTTCGGAGGAGTACGGGAACGAACATTGTGACACGAGAATTTTATATATAAGATTATATTACTCAAGGGTGACTGACTGACTGACTGACATAGTGATCTATCAACGCACAGCCCAAAACACTGGACGGATCGGGCTGAAATTTGGCATACAGGTAGATGTTATGACGCAGGCATCCGCTAAGATAGGGTTTTGATCAATCTACCCCCAAGTGGATAAAATAAGGGATGATAGTTTGTATGAAACTTTATCAATTTTAAACCAATCAGGCTGATACCTAATTAATAATAATACTTTTTAACGCGAGCGAAGCCGCGAGCAAAAGCTAGTACATTTTTTTTTATCCTAGAAAAAAATGTAACCGCGCCATAAAAGAAATGCAACGAAACAAAGCAACGAAATATTTATATAGCCTATTTCTGCCGACAATTCATAAGAAATTGAATTTAAACCTAGTATAATTAACTCATTTTAAAGAAAATTGAGTGCATTCAAGGGAGGAAAGATAAGTAAAGTGAACAAAGTAAAAACTAATTCATGAATATATTATGACCGAAGACTTTGTAACTTTCAAAGAATATTACAAAACTTTGTAGGTAAGGGTTATAGGGTTATAGGGTTGCCTATAAAACAAAATAGAATAGCAAGATTTTGAGGTCAAATTTACAATTTAAGAGAAACGGCTAGCCCGGTTTTAGTATTTCATACAGATAATAAACTTATCTGTTTTTTGTTACGTGAAATTGAATTAATTATAATTCTTAATAATTAATTTCTTTGTAAGGAAAAACCAAGGTAAAGTCCTGTTTAAACACTGTATTTTTTGGTAAATAATCTTTATTGTGATAAATCAGGATTAAAAGTCTAAAACTACTATGCCTTTGATATAATCTGTTAAGTAGTTTTCGTATGAGGAATTAACAAACAAAATATCACACACTTACAAGTTCTCGCCTTTATTTAAGTGTGAATTTGTATACATAAGTATTAAAAGATTAAGCTCTAAAAGCTTACCAAGCTTTAATACTATTTTTCAGCGGCATGTAGAAAGAAAGCTTCCATCGTGCTTTTAAGCTTTTAACAGTTTGACACGATGCAATTTTAACGCAATCTTTTTTATGAGCTTATTAAACGGCTTTCAAAGTTCTTTCACGTAGTTCCTTATTAGAACGTGGTTAGAATGGAACTTGAAAGTTCCTTGAAAGCTCATTTTTAAATTGGTATTCCTGTTTTGTAATAGTACTTTATCATAATCCATACGTCTACTAAAATTTTAAATCCGAAAGTGTGTATTTTTCGAAAACTTGAAATTTTGATTAAATTTTGTATGGAAATATTTCAAGCCCTAAGAAAATAAGGATAGTTTTTATCGACAAACATGGTGCATCGCTAGTAAGACAGAAAGAGTAAATGCCAAAAGAATTTAATCAGAGTCACGGCGTAAGTTTTGTTTACGTTAGGCAAAATATTAAAATTCCGCCGCTTTTTAAATAAATTTCACGTTACCCGTACACTAATTTTACAGCTTACTTCACTCGCAAATATTAAATGTCTAGTGTTGTACGAAAGTCGATAAAATTATCGACATTTGTTAGTTTAGTGTAGCGGGTAGCTATGTAATTTAAATTGTTCAATTGTTAAATATTTCAATTGTTAAAGATTCATATTCAACCTTCGGAAATACGATCACGTTTCTTCGTACCGCTCTAAGCTGCACTGGTTACCAGTACGCCAGCGTCACTCTGTGCGAGTGCTACGAGTATGTGTGCTATATTCACTGCTGCATCATCCCCATACTCCAGAATATCTCGCCCCTCATTTTCAATACATTTGCAGCACGCACGATTAAAACCTCCGATCCACTTCAAATCAGCGTTTAAGTTGCCCTTCCCACAAGTCTAATTCCGTCCACTCTTCTTTTAATATCCAGGCTATTCTCCTCTGGAATGCTCTTCCTCCGGAAATCAGGATGTCATTATTTTTAACAAAAAATTAAAACCGACTTCCAGAGTAAAAGCAATAATTATTATTATAATGAACAAAAAAGTATGAAATAATTCTTACTATTAATAGTGCCTTATGCAGAATACTCCTAAACCCTACTATTTCTGTACACAATCTTCATTATTTTGAAGTCGATACCAGCTAAGAATGGTGAGTTCTTAGACAAAATATTTTTAATTTTAAAGACTAGTACCGACTTCAAAATTATGAAGATTGTGTACAGAAATAGTGGAGGTTTAGGAGTTTGGGAATAGGTCGACGGAGGTGTAGGTCGGCCGGAGTCGCCCCAAATGAATCTCGTAGGCAGTAGAATGTAAGTACCACGTATATTTCAATACATACACAATATTATGTTATTGTTACAATATACACACACTTGGTTAATAGTTAGTAGAGATATTTACACAGTTGCTACGGAGTTAAATCACAATAATAACATCGAGAGCCTCGTGTCTAGCTCGGTTACTTAGCGCCAAGAGAGCGAGAGAAAAACCGGCTGTCACCAAAATGACAGGCTGTCTTCTTCTCCCTCTTTCCTTGCTGTGCAACGCACGCCACACCATCACAAAAGATCTCACTTGGCGGCCTTGCGGCGATTACCGTGGCCTTAACGCCTGACTTTATATCCTAGGAATGTGACTTCACTTGCTCCGATGGTGCACTTGGAAGGGTTAAGATCGTTAACAATTTATTAGGAAATGTCAGCTCAAAACTGCTTGAATTATTTTACTTGCTAATTAAATGCAAGAGAGTATTTATAATCTAGGAATAGTAGATTATCAAGCTAACAATGTAGTTAAAAATATTCTTGAAATAGTTTAAATACATTTAAACAGGTTGCTAGTATTGCAACATCTGAGTTATGCGTCTTACTATGCTATAAAAAGTTTCTGCAGTATTATTATTACTGTTGCTTTTGGCTTATAACGTTTTAGTAGCACTTAGGTTCACCATGCAACACTGAAGTTAAAACAAGATACTTGGAATTGGTTCTAATTAATATGTGATAAGCAGTACCTTGAGGATGGTGAGGCAACATGCAACCAGTACCGTACCAGCAAGCAGGCATCCACATGCGACAAAAACTGGAGATGCGTGCGTAGTTGCGCAGCCGCAACTTAGTCCAAGAACGGTATGTGGGGCTGGTGTGTTCAGGAATGTTGGGCCGTCACCGTGCAGGATTGTGCAGTGTTAACAGCTGCTGCTTCTTAGCGTGCTTCGATGCGATTTGCGGTAGTATGCGTGTTCTGTCGCTGGTCACCACTTTGGGAATAGGTCGACGGAGGTGTAGGTCGGCCGGAGTCGCCCCAAATGAATCTCGTAGGCAGAAGAATGTAAGTACCACGTATATTTCAATACATACACAATATTATGTTATTGTTACAATATACACACACTTGGTTAATAGTTAGTAGAGATATTTACACAGTTGCTACGGAGTTAAATCACAATAATAACATCGAGAGCCTCATGTCTAGCTCGGTTACTTAGCGCAAGAGAGCGAGAGAAAAACCGGCTGTCACCAAAATGACAGGCTGTCTTCTTCTCCCTCTTTCCTTGCTGTGCAACGCACGCCACAGGAGTATTCTGCATAAGGCACTATTAATAGTAAGAACTATTTCATACTTTTTTGTTCATTATAATAATAATTATTGCTTTTACTCTGGAAGTCGGTTTTAATTTTTTGCTAAAAATAATATTTTTTTAGTAATTTATGTAATTTATAAGGTTTTCTGTAAATACTAATGTGTTCTACTAAGTGACTTTGGAGCCAGAATACACATTTATGATATGAGAACTATAAAGTTAATATACCTAGCGCCCTCTCAGAATAGAGAATTGCATAAGCAACTCCAAGAATATACTCGTATCACTGTATAATTAATAATATAAGCTTGGCGTTAATCAAGCAATGATAAAATTAATGTTCATGCGCCTATCTCTAAGGGCGTTCAGTGACTTTCTTTCTATCACAGCACTCCTGGAAAGTCATTATCTCACTATAATAAATGTTCATATAATATTATGCTTAAACTACATAGAGCTACGTTAATATAACTATTTATTTTATCCCAATAACAAGGAGTTTCCTACATACGGATTACGGACATAGGTACCTCATAATTCATAGATCTCACAATCAAATTGCTAATATGATAAGTATAGTTTAATATATATTTTATTTGTATAATTTATAAGTTATATTTACATGTTGTTAGTTTTTTTTTCTTATTCTGGTAACTTGACTGGCACCTATACAATTTTGTTCCTGTATCGCCCAAAGGTTGACTGGTAGATAATGCCTTTAGGAATTAAGTCCACCTTTGTACTTGTATTATATGTGCATTAAGTTTTAAATAAATAATAAATAGTTACATTGATGATTTATATATTTCAAGAATACAGCATATTGAAATGGAACCCATCAAAACAGTTCTAAAATAAATAAATAAAAGTTTATTTGACCCTAACAGGACATTACACTACAATAGCTATGTCCATATTATATACAATTTCATCTTGAATTTTCGTTATCTTCTTTGTATTAAACTTTCGTTTGGTATATTCAATAATAATTGAATGCGTCAAAATCCACCCGGTGCGTTGAAAGAAAAGTGTCATAGCGAGCGTTACGATTTCAACGCGCGTCACGGGCATGCCTCACGTTCGCTGTTATCTGCGCTATGACGCATGCCCTTGATGAACAAAAAAAGTTCCAATGTGGACAAAGCTAATAATTCACATCAACAATTCGAATTTATACAAACAATAAAACATAACAATACAACACGAATAAAACCGGACACAATAACATAAGAATGAGAATTCTACCAAATCGGAGCGTATTTGACTGGAAACCATCCGTTCTTAAATAGAAATTATAGTTTATTGCCAATATTTTCCCAACAATCATCCCTCATTTGGATTAACGCAGCCGTAGGCGACAAAACCACGGACGTAATTTCGCAGATTACTAAGGGTCAATTCAACCGCAACGCGACGCGTAAATGCATTTCTAAATTTGTACTCGTATTGAATTGACAGATTTGCAAGATGTTTTACGCATTCTAAGTCCATCAAATCCATACAATTAAATTAGAAATGCATCTACGCGTGGCGTAGCGTTATGAATTGACCCTAAACGTTGTATATTGGGCGTTTGCACACTGCACGACAACGACACGACACGATACCACAGAATAGAGGGCCACCGCACATATTATACAATTTCAAGTTGGCCGACTGTCGTACAAACTGACTATCGTACTAATTCTAATATTCTGTCACTTAATATTGAATGCACCCAAAATATTCTCCTTTCTTTTCGCCTTCGTTTTATTAGTGCCACAATAAAAGCGTGCTTTTTACGCATTTTAACACGCACGTCGCTAGGCTAGCCGTTACCAACTACATCTAAAAGTCTGCGGCTGGCAGTGTACACGATGAAGTTGTCCAATGAAATTGTGACACTACACAATTTAGTTTGTACAATAGTCGGCCAACTTGAAATTATGTGATATATGCGGTGGCCCTTATCTATTCTGTGGTATGGTGTCGTGTCGTTACCGTCGCAGTGTGAAAACGCCCATTCCCTGGCGAACTAAGATGGCGCTAATACGTTTATTGAAGTTCTGCGATTAACTCATAACTTGATAGTAACGTGTATCGGCGTGAACTTTGCTTGTTCCGTTAGTCTATTTAATATTTATTGCTAGACAAAACGCTCGTTTGTTTATTAAATCGACACCCATCTCGAAATCCCTAAACTAACAGAATAATTTAGTCACTAAACAAATAGTATGAACTAAAAAGTATTAAATAATAATTATTCCTAAATTTACTACTAAATATTGTATCAACGGTATAGTTTAGGTAACATAACAGAATATAAAATTTACAATAACAATAATCTACATAAATAAAAAATAATTTAACAATGATAATAATTAGCATAAAAAAGGAAAAACAAAAGATCTTAATCAAAAAGGCCACCCCGCAGCGTACCATGCTCAAACGTCCCCATCACACTGGCCGCGTTACCGCGCTGAATGGCTAGGGAGACGTGTTGGGCCAGGTAAGCCCCGGAGCGGGGATCGTTACCCGATTCTCGCAACCGACGTCCGAGCTGGCGAACAAAAGCTTTCGCTTCATTGCACCACGGACCTCCCGTTTCGACGGCAAAAGGCACAAAGAGGTACTGGTTTTCCAAATCCGTGTACTTGTTGTGCTTTTGCCGAGCAGCGTACTCGGCGGCAGATCCCGCATTTCGGGCAGTGCCAGAAATGTGCGAGGTAGCATACGTACTAACGCACGTGGCATCCCATATGAGGCACCGACCTTTCTTCCAAGGGATCAGGGAAAGGCCGTCCGGGCGTTTGCCGTCGCTTCGGCTCAAGCCAGGGGGCTCAAGCACGCATGGTACGTCTGCCGACACCAAGGCTCGACGGAGAATGTCGTTGAGGGCGTGGTGTCTAGCAAAACGACCGGCAGCTTTAATGCAGCTGAGTCCGTGGTGGCCGTACGCGTCAACTTCAGTGCCGCAGGGGCAGCGATGAGGCTCGCACACTTCACAGCCTAGTCTCAGGGCCACTGCTATTCTTAGGGTGTTATCGTCAAGAAAGGTGCCGAGATGCGGTGACGGCAACGCTTGGAGCCAGGCACTAGATTCCATGCAGGAAACTGCCTTAATACGGGCCAGTGCTGATTCGGACCGTGAGTTCAACATAAGCGTTAAGGTATGTCTGGAGCTCAGGTCATCCCATGCACGCTGGGAGGTGACATCCTCGGGGGGGTCGGTGCCAGGATATAATTCTTGCCAGGCAGTTTCTGCATCGCTCAAAAAGGGGATGCTGCATCTTGCACCTTGGATTTTTAAAATGTTAGTGACAAGATCAGCAACCCCATTCGACGACGCAAGAAAGGCCGGCAAACCGACAGACTCTATGCTCCTGATGCCCAAACCACCGTGTTTTACCGGTAGCGCAGCCTGTTGCCATTGCGGATCATCTAGAGAAATATTGAGTATTTCCTCTAGCGTGGATCGGATAATACTGTCTAACTGACAGACCTCCTTGGGGAATCGCCAGGTGGGGGCCGTCCTTATTATATAAGTGAGCTTGGGCAGAGAGAAACAGCTGCGATACAGTATTAAGGCAACGTGAGAAGATACTTTGGTGAGAAGTTCTCGGACTTGTGTTAGAATATTGGCCTTACTTTGTAGAGTTGATGGAATGGCATCCGGGAATATCGGCGCGCCTAGCAGAGAAAATGTAGATTTGTTTAGGGTTTTAATTCCAGGAAGCAAAGAGTCAAAAATGGTGATTTTGTGTTCGGCTGTGTCTCCGCAAGCGAATATTTCACATTTGTTGGTATTTATTTCGAGTCCCAGTTCTTGAAGACTGCTGGAGAGAGTGCGTATATCTTCCGCGACTGACTCTGGACTACCACCGATTGTACCATCGTCAAGGTACCAGACGTTTAGCGGAGACTTTATGGAGGATATGGATTGGTGGATGGCTAAGCTAAATATCAGGGGACCTAGGGGGTCACCTTGTTGCGCTCCTACTTGCGAAGGAATTATGTGATTGTTGTATAATAAATTACTGGGTGAAGCGTAGCATTGATGTAGAAAGGGATATAGCGAAGGAATTAATTCCTTTGCCTCGTTTAAGATAATATCCCTTTCAACGGCGTTGAAGGCATTTTTTAGATCCACCTTGACGATGATACAGTCGCTGTTATCTGGGTTCAAAGCAAAAGCCCGCGTCGCGTGGATTGTCGCCTCGCAGCCGAGGGCGGTACCGAAGCCAGTTTGGGTAGGTTGCAGGTGTGATGCCATAAATTCCCTAATGGCTCGACATGCGCACTTCGCTACGAGGCGTCTAAAAGTGGAACCTACGGCTATTGGACGTATGCCTCCATCTTTTTTTAAGAGGGCACAAAGTGTCGCCCCATAAAGGTGTGGAGAAACGTCAGGGTTTAACGTGCCTTGTAGTAAGAAATTGCAGAGATTGGTAAGTGATTTTAGTAGACGCGGGCCGTTGTTACCGGCAGACGGTGATGTTAATTCTTTGAGGTGTTGGGGGCGGATGCCGTCTGGGCCGGAGGCAGATGAGTTACTAAAGCTTTGTATGGCGGAAGCAACGTCTGCAGGGGATAGCGTTAGAGGAGGTACAGACACTACGGGAGACAGGGGTGGTATGGACAGTGGGCGGGAGGGAGCAGGATGTTTTTGGATTAGGGACTCTAGAGTGTTTGTGTTAGTGGGGGCGATTTTGCAGTCTGAGACGAGCAGACGTGCCGCTCCTGCTAAATCACCTTCGTGTACTTTTGCTTCAACCCTTTTGCACAAATCGAAAGGCAGTCGACATGGGATCTCGCATGGCAAAGGGCAGGGGTTGTCAATATTGTGTTTTACTTTTGTCGTTAGAGATGATTGGCCTGTCTGATCTGGTACTCTCAGTGCAGAGTAGGCAAAGGTTAAAAATTCATACCAGGCTGTTTTTGAGTTCCTATCAACACAAACATCGATCAGGTCTGCAAGTTTGCCAGCTGCTAGACTTCTGGCTCCTTTGGGCACATGTTTTAATACGCGGACACTGCGCTTGAGTTTGGGGAGGCTGTCGAAGTCGAATGGGCCGTTACTGACCTGGTTGGGCTGAGTGGTGCCGCCGAGGGATGTCGAGATACAGGATAAATCGGACGAAGATTGCGGGAACGGGTTCTTGTGCTTGCGGCTGATGTGTATATTCAGCCCGTGAGTACCACTAAATCGGCGACTTGAGCATGGGCAGTGCGGGCATGCAATGCCTTGGTTACCATTATTAATATCTATAGACATCGTACTTAAAAATGTAACTTAAACTAGAGCCTTAGGAAATATTTTATTTACATAAATTACATATTAAAAATAAGGTGGACTAACTAAGGAAAACTATAAACAAAAAGTAGCTTATGTAAAAAAGTCGCTGCTTCACTTATTTTTCGGTAGACTCTCGCTCTACGCACTCTCTATCCATCATCATGCACCGTTGGTGTGGACATCATACTGTCAATTGGCTGTGGCTCCTGTGTTAGTAATTCTCTCTATCATTGACGAGCATCAGAGTACCGGACCGCACTGAAATACCTTTCCACAACTTGCGGTCGGGGGAGTACTTCTATAAGGCCGGCAGCTCAATGTCTTGCTTCTTTTTTTGTCCAACAATGACGTCTTGCTCTGGCTCAGATCGTTCCTTCTAAGAACACCATTTTATTTTTTGCATACCGTATGTTGCGGCTTTGTTCTAAGTCTTGTAATTATTTATTGAAAATGAATAAAAATTCAGTATTTTCACTTCTAAAATATTGTAATATTGGAGTTAGACATAATTGGAGTTCTACGTTGGGCTATAATAAATAATGAATAATAACTATAGAAGAATATTCGAATCAAAAAATGGCTCCACGAATAGCCGCGTACTGACCAAGCGACCCGCCTCGCGAGGCAGCCTCGCGCAGCAGTTGCTCGGTCGGTCAGTACGTGTTAGTGCGCAGCAAACGTACCGAGACGCCTTTGAGCATCGACAAAAACCGACAACTCTCGGCTTGGGCCGCGGCACGCTCGAGCGAGGCAGCGAGGCTGCTCGCTTGGTCAGTACGTGGCTAATGGAGAATGGAATTTTCGGACTCTGAGTTGGTCATGCCACATTAAGAAATTGTTTGATTAAAACAATATATTTTTTGTAATAATCGAAACTAATTTTAACTCCACATATTAAAAACTTAAAAAGTATATCTCCATACCAAATTTCATGAAAATCGGTTTAGCGGTTTAAGCGTAAAGAAGTAACAACGTTATATTTACTAGCTTTGTGAGGGCTCACGTGGTCACACCTTGACTGACTGATGATAAGTTGATAACACAGATGTGTTAATAAAATTACTATGTTAAAGCATAAATCAGTAGGCGTGATAGTTTTCCCGTAAAGTATACCTACCACAAAATGTATCAAGGCGTTAGTTTTTCCGTAAAGTGTACCACAAAACGTTCAGGTTATGAGATACACTAGGGCTCGCTTGCCCTGATTAGTCTGTAGGTAAGAATAAAGTTAAAAATATCGATATTACAACAGCACATCACAAAACAACCATAATGAGCACGGCTCGAAACCTTTTAGCGCCAACTTCCCAGCTCTAGACAACACTTAACCGAAGTTTAAACAAAGCGAATAACTTAGAAAGTATCATGTTATATCTCCTGCTATCATCAGCAACAGAGTTTGGGGCGTCTATTAATTGCACAACAACTTTTTAACGTTTTTTTATCTTTCCTATAGTAAGATGAATTCAGAAATACATCAACGCGTTGCGTTGCGGTTTGAATTAACCCAGTTGGGAACAAATTATCGGACGAACGTCCGCGGGCGGTTTCATCGGATGCGGCTTGGTTCTATTTGATCTATACAAAATACACTAAACTGTGCACATTGTCTGACATAAGTCGCAGACGCGACCTTGAGCGTTCGGACGTTCGAACAGAATTTGGCTGGCCGAATATTTTTGCATCCGCGGACGTCGACCATTGACATAATATAGCTTAGGTCTTTGACGTCCACGGATGAACCGTGCACATTGTTAAGCCGCATCCATCAGCCGCGACTTATGGATGTGTCCGACAGTTTGTTTCTAGCTTAAATTTCTTCCCCTTGACATAATAAATAAATAATAAGTTGAATAAGTATAAAATAACTCTACCACGCAAATTAAGCTCGAAATAATTACCACATTTTTTTCAGATAAAAGAGATGAGATGTGACAGATGTAAGATTTGGCTGGGTCGTACTTCTCGTAACCTATGGACTTCCCCCTTCTAAAGTACTTAGTAATATCAAATATGGCATTTGATAAATTTTAACATAAAATAATTATGTAATGAAAAAGTGCGATTCTTTATGTAATATTCGCTACCGAACGTAATTTGACTTAGTACCCTGGCCATAAAAGTGATTCTTCTGGTCTTTTCCTTGAGACATTATAACACGAGCCAATGCCAAGTCCACGACCTTCGACAAGCAATGAAAGTTCAAGCACAATAGAAAATACAGTAGAGTAACTTATCCGCGTTCTTAAAATGCGCCCTTTGCGTTGCAAAGATTGGATTTTTCTAGGATTTTCTAAGATGGTTGTGCAGATGTGTAGTCACCGTGGAATGTCTACGAAAACCGTACAGGTGCCTAAGAAATAAGACGAAGGTTCTGAAAAATAGGTATGTGCTACGCAATACCATCCAGTGCCTAAGAGATCTGTACTGCAGGTGCCTACCAAATTGGTGCAAGTGTCTATATGGGCTGCACATATGTCTACGAAACATGTGCAGGTGCTACGAAAACTGTGCAGGTGTCTTCGAGATCTGCATACGAAAACTACCAATGTGTCTACGTCACCTGTTTGGAAGCAATGAAAACTTTACTTGTGCTATAACAATATCTTTATAAAGGTCTACAAGATACCTATGTTCAATAACTACGAAAACCTTACAGGTATGTACGACATATACACTGAATAATCTACTGTATTATTTATACTGTGATTCAAGCGTGCTATTTAGAGCTCTTACATTATTTATAGCTTAAATTATTCATGTCCTTGAGTAAAATTATAAGTTACACGACATTTACATGGCTAATGTAAATTATTGGATTAATTATTTCGTCGAGTCACCTAAGAACCAATCAATGGTTTTAAAAAGGAAAAGAGTCTAAGGGTCTGTTAACACTGCAACGTTACGAGGCGTTGAGAAGTATTTTCAAATGAGATTTACTGGCTGTTTTAACTGAACATCTATATATTAAATATCCTTGGGGCGAAAAATCTAAATAATAAAATAACAAAAAAGGATATGGGCGAACGGCCCATAGACGGTCCCAATTTATAAATTAAAAAAAACTGAACATCTATCTACTATTATTTTGCTGATATTATAGCAAATACTTAAGACAACAATGGTTACTAAAATCATATTTTTTTGTACTGTGTCAACGTAATTTTTTGAACACAAGGCATGTATTCACTTTGATAAGTGCGAGTGCAGGTGATTAGTGATTAGGAGAAATAAAAGGACTTGCACTAACCAGTCGCTGTCCACACTGATATTTTTTACTGATTACTCCTACTCCTCGCGTCGTATTCCTCATTGCTGTAGGTCGTGATTCCCCTTTTGGAGTTTAGTGACGACCACATTACGCCATCTGTGGCGGATCCTTGGCAAAATGGAGAGCATCATGGAGGCCGGTATCTAGAGTTGTGCTGATTACTAATAACCCGCAATATTATAATCACCTGCACTTATCATAAATCAAAGTAAATTCACTCCTTTAGTGTGAGTTGACCCTAAGCGAATAATTACGTTGTACTGCTGACAACCATTCAAGAGCCTTATTATAGAAGTACTTGTGAGTATTCAACAATCATTGGCGTATATTTTTAACCAATTGTACCGATGGATGCATGCACTTAAAAATGTTCAAATTATGCACAGAATTATGAACACCAGTCATTCTCACAGTTTCTCGGCTCCACAGTCGACGCATAAATTGTTTTTAGTAATGTTACCACAAACTAGCAATAGAAATAATAATAGTACGGGAGCCCTAGAATATATTATATATATTTTTATTACTATTTATAAAATTAGCTTGATGATAATTGTTCTAGGGCTCCCGTACTATTAATTTAAAGACAATTTTTTTGGGCCCACCAAAAATATCATTTTCATAATCATAATATCTTTATTTGCTCGAAATGTGGTTACAACAAAGATGACAAAAGTAAGGTACAGTTCCGCACAATTCGCTAATAAATTCTTAGCATGCAAATTTTCATTTCTCATATTTCAAATTAATAAAATAGTATTTAATATAAGTTACAGTAAGAGAAAATTAACAGTAGTAACAAGAATAAAATAATTAAGTAAAATAACATAAAATGATATCTAATTTAAATGGTTTAGTACTAAGTGTCATATAATTCATCTTATGATACATAATGATTAATAATAAAATATTTTAATATTTTTTTCATTATCATCATCTAAATTGTCCTCAGATACAAGTCAACAGGTTGAATTAATTATGTAATAAAAAATAATGCCATAAGATATAAAATTGATCATTGATTAATAAATAATATTAATGTTTTTAATAAAAGTATAATAAAATGTCAATCAGTCGAAATTAAATAAAACAATTAAATAATAATAATAATATGTGATGTCAATAAATAAATTCATTGTAATAAAATTTCAGTCAATAGATTCAATTAATTAATAAAAACAATGTCATTTAAGGTGTAAAATAAGTCATTGATAAATAAATAATAATGTCAATTATTAATAGTCGAAATCAAAATAAAAATAATATGTGATGTCAATAAGTTCATTATAATTAAAAATAAAATAATATTAATAATAATTACTAATGTCGAGGTTAAAAATGATATTATTTCTCAAAAGGGTTCCACCACCAAAAAAAGTTTGAAAACCGCTGCAGAGAAACCAATGAGCAAACGTTTTGCCTAGTTAAATCCACCATCGCCCATCACGCTAATCGTGTCGGTCATCCGAGCCATGTTTGGGTTACAACAATTAAGGAAGAGAGAGCAGTCCTGTGTTTTGCGCATATACTCGGGCACTATAAAATTCCTGCGTAGCCTACCTGGTTGGTACAAAGGTGTAAGAGGTATTATTATTACTAAAAGGTTATAGATTTTATCGACATCATGCATTTTACCCCCACTTATAACAATGACCATTAGGCGATTCGTCTGCTCATTCGCCTTATTCTCATTACGGGTTTATGCCACTTTTCCATTTACAAGGAAAAGAAAACAATTACTGTAATGGCTACCCGTCCGAGTTAAAACGTCGTTTATTCGGATCACCTGTTTTAGTTTCTACTTTATTTTGTTGGATTATGGGAATACTACACTGTACTCGACGAAACATGGCGTTTGCGGTCATTGACTCCCAGTCAAAAACTTGTCATTGTCTATATAAACCGCGATTGACAACATCTGACACTTAATTGTCCATCGCAGTTTATAATATTAAAAATGCGCCAAAATTCGTTTGCGACGCGAGAGCTGTAAGGTGCATTGGGGTAACTTCGGAAGAAAAAAAAATGGGGATATTTCTAAAATGGCAAATAATTACCAAACAGAAAGTAATTTTGAGCTCTGGCCACATTTACCGAGACGTCAATATAATCACCTCCCTCGCTTCCTTTCCCTCGAGCCGTCAGCCGGGAGTGCGTGTGCGCTAAGTTAATTTTTTCGCGCCAAGTGCAATTTTATGATTTTTTGGGATTATCGAAATTACCCCGTTTTGTTTAACACAGAAATTAGGTAAGTTACGTAATATTTTGTTTGTTTTAAAGAAGCTTTGGCGTTTTTTGCTTTCATAAGAATAGGTAATGTTGCTCTAGCTATGATTTTTAACAAACATTCAAAATAATGGGGTAAATTTGCTAACGAAATTTCCCCAATAATTTTTTCATAGTCTTTTGCAGGGGTGCGCAACATAATATAAAATATTTACCTGCCTTTACCAACAAACATAAACGAATGAAAATACATAGTCTAAACTTGACTCGACTCGTACAAATCATGTCGATTTTCGACATTGAGAGGTTTAAAACGTATTTTTGAATACTGTAGAATCAATTTTTATTGTTGTTAAAATAAAAATTAAAAAAAAAACTGTTTTAAAGATTACCTATAATCCGGGTTCCCAAAAATATTTTTTTATTACTATCCAGCAAATGTTTCGTGAGTAGCTTCATTTTGATGCGACGAACAACAATTTTCTTTGCGTAAATTCGCGAAAGTGGTAGCTAATAGAGATAGAAAGGATTAATATTTCAATTTGATGGTCCTAAAATATAGATTGTTCTATTTGTAGGACAAGGTTACTCTTGAATTTTATAACTATTAACCTATCAATATACAAAAAATCAGCTCGTTAGGTTTCCGTTTTAGTCGTTTTAGTTCATTAATCAACAAAACTTGGTTGACTACGTAACCCTAAAACACAACCCTAACCAGCTGATTTTTGAATATTGATAGGTTAATAGTTCTATCTCTGTTAGCTACCACTTTCAAGAATTTACTCAGAGGAAATTGTTGTTCGTCTTATCAAAATGAAGCTACTCACGAAAAATTAGCTTGATTGTAATAAAAAAAAATTGTTCTAGGGAACCAGTACGACCATATAAAAATGGTTTAAGTGAAGAAGCCTCTTTTATTATTTGCAGGTGTCAACTGCTCGGGTGCTGATTGCTGACGTGGTTTTTAAATGCGGAGCTAAGGCGCGTCTTTCCTCTGCAATTGAAAACTACTTCCTTTCTTAATTTAGTTTTAATTTTGATTTAGCTATTTACGAGACTGAGTAAAAAATATTCTTATTTTTAACAAAAAATGTGTTGGCTTTTTTATTGTTCTTATCTATTTACTTCTTTGCTCCAAATGTTGAGGACATCTGCGCCCCGATGGGGTAATTTCGAAAATTTTACAGCCTAAAACTTAGTTTGGTGTCTTCTATGGCTTGTATGCACAATGTTTTTGTATGGGGTAAAATAGAATAAAAATAAATGTGTGCCTTAAATGTAATTTTACAATAGGTCGTGTTTCGCTGTCATTCGAAATTACCCCTTGAGTTTTCGATATTACGCATGAAAAGTGAAAATAGGAGTTATATTTTAAAGGGGTAGTTATACCAGAATCCGTAAATACATTTGAACTAAAAAAAAACAATTCACATGGAAATATGTTTATCATTACCAAAATGTTAGAGTTGTAGGTAAAAATATATACAAATTCGTCTTCTAAAGTTGAAACAATGACACAATAGCTCACTCTTCCAAAAACTTTACGAAATTACCCCAATGCACCTTAAATATATCCGTTACCAAACCTTTTGTATGTCCTTTCCTGCCTCTCAAAGAACCAAATTTCAGCAAAATCGGTTCAGTGGATTAGGTAACAGGTTTGTCTGTACAAAGATACAGAGAAAGACAAACAGACAGACACACTTTCACATTTATGATATTAATTAAAATCATTTAATGATTAATTTAATTTAATGAAGTATTTAACAGAAAATGTATCGAGCTTAATATCCATACTAATGTTATAAATGCGAAAGTATGTATGTCTGTCTGTTACCTCTTCACGCCCAAACCGCTGAACCGATTTTACTGAAAAGTATGTAGTGAAAGGAATATGGGTTTCTTTTTATCCTGGAAAAATGTACGGTTCCCACGCGATAAACAAATTTTGGCGCAATGGAGTTGCGAGAGTCATCTAGTTTAATATTACATTAATTTAATGAAGAGTTTAACAGAAAACGTATGGCACTTATCTCGATATCATTAAAGTTAACTAATAATTAAATGTCTCTAACGTAAAATATACCTAATTTTTTTTCAACATTATATTATAAATACACATCATATTTGTTTAATGAATTTTATATACAAGTTTATAAAGCAGCAGAGTTTGTTTGCTTGAATGCGATTATCTCAGGCACTACTGGTCCTATTTGAAATAGTACATTACGCACCTAGGGCAGGAAAATAAGAAAAACAAACATGTGATCTGAGGCTTTCTTATTTACTGCCCATGGTGCGTATAGTATTTTTCTCATCGACGGAGGCGGAAAACTGGCAACATCGGTAAGTGCAGCGGGAAGAAAGTTGGCGTTTTCCGCCCGGAGGTGAGAAAAATTCTTAGCTTATTAATATCGAAGCATGCTATGCTATAATAAAATATCACACTAAGATCAATAGTAGCGTAACGTATAACAATGCAAAACGTAGGCACATATTTGGTTATACAAACGAGAGGAAAACAGAATCAACCCGAACGTGAAAAAGGTTTGTGTGTGACACGAATTTGATTTCAGTGATTGATAGATTTAAAGGCATAGAATTTGTGCGACAAATATAAAAAATCAGCCAAGTGCGGGTTGGACCAGTGGACAAAATGTTCCGTGATATTTTAGACTATAAAAAAGGGAAAATTGTGATGTTGTATGGGCTGGGTTATGGCTATCCCATTTTATTTTAATTGCTATTGTTCTGTTTACTAGTCTATTTTATCTGTTAGGTTGTAAAGTTTTATGTTTTGAAGCTCTAGATCAGTCAGAGTAAGAGTTTCTCAAACTATTTTATTCCGTAGACCCCTTCCAAAAATTTAAGAGGATCCGGTGGTCCTACAATAATATTTTAAGAAACAGCTTGCTAATTGCTATTATGCCCGGGACACACGAGGCTAGTTTTTTAAGCTTGGATAGCAAGCTAGTGTTAGTAAGCTAGCAAGCTAGTGCTTCTGGCTTCGTGTGGACAAAACTGTCTTCATTTGTAAGCTAGTAAGCATGCTCCAAGCTAGGTCAGCAAGCCAGGACAGTTTGGTTAAAAACTAGCTTGCTATCCTGGTTTGAAAAACTAGCCTCGTGTGTCCCGGACATTTTCTTAAGTAACAGTCGCTTTGCTTCTAAACAAATTATTATCTGGCCATGATTTATGATTTAAGAGAAATAAAGCACACTTTTAAGTTTGTCACTGCAAACCAAATCAATTTTCATGTACCCGCTTACGATTCGGCTGCCCCATTTCAAAAAAAATATATTTTACACTAGTGTTTTTGTATTCGGTAGGGACACTAATGGGCATTGTCCAAAAAAATCACATGTACTTTTTATATTTTTTTTCGTTAAAATAGGGTATTTTAAGAATATAAATTAAATAATTTTGAAATTCATTGGCTAGTTTTTTCTCAATAAATTTTTAAAGTTTCGCTCTGACGTCATCATCGGCGGCCAATTGACCTCTGCAGTATGTTTTTTTCCTTTCAATCTTATTTATAATGGCTGGTTCGTCAAATGCAAGTTCTCATTATGTGCTAGCTGATACGAGAAGCTTACCAAAAGTTCGAAACGTAATGTTGGTCGAATTTATTGCTAATTTAACGCCATTGAAGGTCAAACTAAGGTTAAACATATTTGGTCAAAAATATAAGTAACTAATGGGTATTTTTTTCGTTGATATACAGAAAAACGATCACTGACCCTATTCCTCGAAATGATTTTGTAATGAGCAAAATTAAAAAAAAAATGGACAATCCCCATTAGGAATTTTATGCAAAAAACTATTTTGAAACCCCAATTTTTGTCTCGTTCCGTTAGTTCCGTTAGCTTTGTAGCTTCGAGTAGCCGCTAGGGGTCCACCTGAAACACTTTGAGAATCACTGCTCGAGATAATACCTTAGATCTGGATTAACTGCCAATATTCAAGTCAAAGTTTTGAATTTAACGACGTCATGACTCATTTAATACTGACTTTACTTTGAACACGTGTATCGGTCACCTCAAAAAACGGCGGTAAAATCTTAAGTATTAAATAAAAATGCAGGGCCTTTAACCAAGATGTTTTCGTTAATTTGTGTAGATATCAAAAGCAAAAATTCAAAAACAAGCAAATTTTTTCGCGAAAAATCCACGGTTCATACAATATTTAATTTTGCACTTTTAATATAGTTACGGTCTACGGCTAGTCCTTTACTAACGGTTTAGGCGTAAAGAGATAACATACAAACAGCCTGACAGAGAGACAGACATATTTTTGCAAATTAGTATGAATCTTTTGACGTCACCTTTTCATTTAAGTCGGACTTAGCCGCTGCGATTTCATAATATAACATACATAGTTAACAATGTTCTTTTTTTAACAAAAATACTCAAGCTGCATCTAAACTCCCTGAGCTTTCATCTGCCGTGACGTCACAAAAACGTACCCATAAATATTGATTCCGGCGTGAATTATGAGTTTTGGGGCCATTAATAATGTCCCCTTTCTCCCGATCTCAAAACTTTGTAAACATAAAAAACATTTTCAAACTTTGCAAAATGTAACACCCTGTGGAATCATCATCATCATCTTTTCAGAGCAAGTATTGAGTTTACGTTTTTTACTAATAAAAATGTCGTTTTGTGAGTCTGTCTGTCTTGTGTCTGTTTTTTGTTATCAGAAATGAGGTTAAAAGACATGGAAATTATTTGAAAGGACTTATCTCGCGAACTACTGGAGCAATTTTTATGTTATTTGGCACAGATAAGAAGTAGACCACGTGAAGGATCACAGGCTATCGATTTTTATCATTTTTTTCAGTGGCTATATATTTTATACCCGTGCGACGCCGGGGCGGGTCGCTAGTAGATATAATAATTTGATTTTTTACTTTTTTGTATTAGTCAGGCCCAATTTATTATTAAAACTTGCATCAGCGGAAATTCCCGATAGGGCTTATTTTTTCACTCGATACTTTCACCCGGTTTCTGAAAGGCTGATCAACACTAAAATTAACTAATCGCCTGTTAAATCTTTTGTCAAGTACCATTTGGGTTGCTAGAAGCATGATTAGTTAGTTTAATTTGATCAGCGCGTCAGTTGATACGGCTGTTCAATTTGACTCGAGAATCATAATAATATGTCAACCGCCATTTTGGGTTTCCGAAACGCATGTCAAGCCGTGATCATAGATTAAACGTTTGTCAAAAGCTGTGTCAACTAATCGGTAATTGTGGGTGAATTAACTTATGAATTACATTGATTTTTTATGTAAATCTACATTTTCTCTGTGAACCTACGTTACTATAAGGTTTGTAAACACATTTATTAAGAAGTTTTAATAAAACTTCGTAATAAATACGTCGATAATGCAAATAAACTGTTTTATTTGCAATACTCGTTTTATTTTCAAAAAATGTATAATTTAATCAATTTCATTTCTATAATGAAGAAGAATTTAGGAATCGATAACGTCTGAAAAATTGAAAATCAAAATTCTGACAAATGAACGAAGATAAACAAATCGCATGTCAAATCAAAATGATCACAGATTAGTTAATTTTCGTTTGATCAATGATTTAGAAAACATCCGATTTGAAATTCCCAGAACATTTTTGATAGCAATGGCAGTCTGCAATTCCTTTTTTTGACATTCCATTGGCATTTTTTATAGTTAATAGTGGACTAATCACCGAAAAATAACAAATCGCTAGTCAAATGAAAAATGATCATAGATTAGTTAATTTTTGGCTGATCAATGTATCAGAAACTCAAATTGATTTGACATCCATGCTAAATTAACAGCAGTGTTAGTTGATCAGTGATTTGACAGACCTTTCAGAAACCGGGTGTTAGTGTCCCTAATCCATGACTGCTAATACCAAATAACATTTTTCTCGAAATCATCGAAATCAAAACTCCATGAAAGGGCGAGGCCTTACTTTTAAAATCGATTGAACATAAATAGGTATTCCAATAACGCGCCGTCTATTTAATTTTGCGTACCAAAAACGAATTCATAATCATTATAATGAAGCCACGTACTACGACGTAGGCGCGTTAAGCAGGGGTCACAGTAAGGCTCGATTTATACAGGGTGCAATTAAACCGTCCTGCCAATTTTTTATATACTTATTGATCCTTGTTAAAAATAAAAATTCATGTATTTTTTTCTTTTTCAATCACTCAGTACTAAAATATTGAGAAATAGCTCCTGAAAGTTATCCTAAAAAACACTACAATTAATGGACACGAAGCGTCGCCCGTGCGTGACGTGACCCCCCGCTCATTCCCCGCGCCGCGAGTGACCCTTCTGCAACGATTTTAAAATGGGATAAAATATGTCATTAAAAAAATAATAACACCCAATTTTTTCTGACTAAATGGACTATCCTTATGATATAAGCCCTGGAAAAATTTGGCAGGAAGGTTTAATTGCATCCTGTATGAGTCCGCCCGAACGCGCGGTTTGGCGGCTACACCGCGAGAACACAAGCTATTGTATGTAAATGATATTATAGCTTAATCGTTTATAGGTCATTAGGGTAAATTCACATTACATTGGAACGCAACTATGCGATGCATTTTATGAACCACGAGCTATTGCCCGCGGCTTCGCTCGCGTTAAGAAATATTATTATGTTCAAACTTTCATGTCCTATTTTAACCCTAAATTTTAATATTTTAAATGCGGCAACTTTATCATTACTATGGCCGTAGGATTAAAATATAAGTTCGTGACATAATAGAATCGTAAAAAAATCTTCAATTTAAAATTCAGATATTGTTTGAAGAGACAGATTGTAGAGCGTTCGGCTTTGACAGACCGAATTCAAGAGTCTGTTTATTTTACTCATTCGAATCTGAATGGTTTTGGACGAAAATGAATTGGGAATACTCGAAAAACTGGGAATAAATAAAGGGACGAATTTACAGGGATTTCTAGAATAATTTGTAAAGTTCATTTGTATAGGCTAATTACACATTAAGTTAAATTATAGATTTTTCTCTCGGCTACTTTAACTCTTTAGGTTTAAGTTCATACAAGACTCGTGGCTCGAACATATTTATTTTTATTTCGCTTGCTAGCGGATTTTACTCGCAATAATTTTAATCAAGGCGTTTTCCGCATTATCACAATATTTATAACAACAGACTTCCAAAAAAGAAACTACCTAGTTTCCGACGGAAATGTCCCTTGTACCAAATGGTTTGTACTACAAAAAATGTAATGTGGTGATTAACAACTGCCTCATGAAATCATGAGGGGCTTGTTAATCACCACATTACATTGTCATCTTGAGCTTTAGCAGGAAATGGAATATATTATTTGCAATTTTCACACAAAAGATACAATGAGTATCTCTTAACCCGTCGAACTGCGAAATTACACGCTCAACAAAAAAAATCTTAACGCCAAAACGACAACAATGATTCCAGTTGAAGCCTTCAGCAAACAGCAGCTACATCTTTATTGAGATACAGTACCGAGAAGGAGACGGAAGTATAAAATCACACGCGCGAGAAAGGGATGGATATATTTATTATGCGAGCGTCTCGTAGCACCATAGAGCTACGGCAGTAACGCCGCGTAGCCGATCCGCGTAGCACAGCTACGCGCCGCTGCGATTATTTACGATTTTGCGGGTATGAGTGAATTTTGTCGGTCGATTTACGCGTAAATTGTTATGTAAAAAGTGGATAAGTTTTTGTCTGACTACCCCCCGTTCAATATCATACTGCGAGGGAATGGGAGCGCATTCTATGGACTGGAAGGTAATATTGCCACGACGGAAACTTATTTAATTAAGTTTTTTAATAAAGTCAAATACTTGTTGAATAATAAACTTTTCTGTTTTAATTTAATTAAATAAATTCTATGATTTGCGCCTAATTAAAAATATTATTTTATAAGAACATGCTAGCTGCCATAGTGACTCTGATATAGTAATAAGATGAGGCACAATAATTTTAGTGTCTAAGCACAGTTATAAATGTTTCTAAAAGTATGTTTTTACGTATCTTTTAATAATGTTGTTAGATACATAGTATTTGGTATTTATAATTCTTATTGTGCTTCTGTTTGTTTTCCTACTTAAATAAGGAATAACCTATCGTGAAAGCTAGTTTTAACAAATTATTTTTAGAATAAAATTGGCTATGTTTTTGTGTGTACTATTATCAGTTTTCCACGTAACACAAATTCATACCGTCGCGTTGTCAAAGCAACGGAAATTTTTTATATGAAAAATAAAAAAACCAAAATAAAATAAACAAAGCGCCGGTGAAATATTATATTTTTATTTATTATTTCACATAAAAAAAACAAGAGGATCGCGTTTCGAAAATAAAATCTGTAAAAAATACAAACTCTATTATTTTTTCAACATTTCAGTTTATAATATAATGTTTTCACCATATTTTGTACTAAAAATATTTATATGTAAGTACTAAAATATAAATATTATGGTATGTCGTTGTAACTGTTTGTCTTTCTATCTATTTGTCTGTCTGTATATTATTACTTCCTTTGGTATGCAAATGCATATAATCTTAGCTGCAACTGGAAAGTATATTTTTAATTGTGTATGTTTTTAAAAAAGGACAAAGGATGAATGACAAGGAATGATGTCCCGTAAACATTTACGTTTTTTTCGAAATTTTGCTTACAGAAGCAGACCTGTAGGCATCGTTTTTATAAAGATTATATTTTTAGTTTCTTTATTTAGCTTAGTTTCTAGTAGACTATTTCCTACTAACAAAATGTAGGGTTCTGTCTTTGTCTGGGTATCTGTCCTTGCTATATTCCGTTTTAAAATAGACAGCATAAGCTGCGATAGACTGGCCATTGTCTTACCGATATGTTTGAGAGATAGCTTTGATAATAGTATAGTATTTTGAAGGGGAAACTAATGGTAAGTATAATAATATTTAGGTTTAGTTTTGACCAAAATGCATCATTAATACAGTTTTAATTTAGATTCTGAGAACCACTTCCTACTGGTATATTTTAATTATAAATAAAGGAATTATCGTTATATACTCATAATATTATATATAAGCGAAAGTATGTCTGTCTGTTACCTCTTCACACCCAAACCTCTGAACTGTTTTAGCTGAAATTTGGTCTGACTTTGAATAACATAGGATACTTTTCACCCCGGAAAAATGTACGGTTCCCGCGCGTTTAACGAATTTTGACATAACGGAGTTGCGGGTGTCATCTATCTTCTAATATATATAAATCTCCTGTCACGATGTTTGTCCGCGATGGATTCCTAAACTACTTAACCGATTTTAATGTTTTTTTTTTATTAAAATGTGTGCTTTATTCCAACTTGAGAGATAGGATAGCTTAGATCTTTAATTATAGTCGCAATTTTATTTTATTGCAAAAAATTATTACAACCTGAGACTGACGGTGAGCATTGTTTGTGCGACGGGATAGCGATCGACGTTGCCATGGTAACATACATATTATTTATTCACTTCAATAAAATAATATGGCAAATACATAATGTATTATGGCAAATCAACGTTTGCCGGGACAACTAGTGTATTATGAAACTCTCAAAGATAGCGCCTTATTCTACTTACCTAAACTGAGTTTATGAGATGTAATGTCGTAACTTTTTAACTCTTATGCGTGTTACGTCTAACCAACAAGAGTGTGTATTAAAAGTTTATTATGTAGGTACATGATATTGTTCGCAACTGTATTGCGCAAAAATTTGATAAGTGCGCAGTAACTGTACATTATACCTCTACATTTCTGTGATAATAATTACTAGCAAGTAAGTACCCTGTATCCCTGTATAGGGGTAATACTTTAGGGTATATTTGTGTCCCTTATATAGAGGAAGCGGCGCTGAAAGAGGATTTTTTTTTGTAATTTATATTATGGGCAAGTGTAGCATCATGAATTTATCCAAAGGTGAAAAAAGTTAGACTTTCAGCGCTGCCACTTTTAAAAGTGAAATCTATATCTAGACACGCGGTAGAGTGTCAAGCCAAGTCAAGCCAACCAATGGCTAGCATGCACCGTGTGTAACACGAACCATTTGCAGCTACTTTTGACCCCCTCATAATTCAGAAATTATTTCACATAAACGTTTCAAACTTAGCTCATATAATGAAACTTGCGAGATAAATACATGCTTTAAAATTCATAAGCACAGCTTAAACGGTTGTTGAGATATTAACGTCCGAAAATCTTAATTTTTATCACTGACTGACTGACCTATAGATCAAAATTCTAACCCACTTCCAGATGACCTAGAAGGCTGAAATTTGGAATCCAGCTCCGTAATTATGTGCAACCGTAGGGAAAAATCCGAAAACAAAAAAAATTGGTCAAGTGCGAGTCGTACAGAGCGATAATTGTGTTTTTTGTATGGAGACCCCCCTTAAATATTTATTTTATTTTACTTGTATTATTTGTTATGAAAGAAGAAATATAATTAAGGACTTTGTGAACATTTCAAGTACCTTTCGGCTGCTATTATTGATTTAGAGCAAAAAAGGCCAAAAATCACGTATATTGTATGGGAGCTCCCCGTAAACATTTATTTGTGAATTGAAAAATGAAATGAATAGAAGATGACTTTATGAAGTGTGTCTGTCTGTCTGTTACGTCTTCACGCCCAAACTGCTTGTATCGATTGTTCTTTCATGGTATGGAGATATAGTTTGAGTCCCGAGAATAGACATATAATTATTTCAATATGTTTGTCCGTTTGTCTGTCCGTCCGTCGGTTTGTCTGTCTGTCTGTTAGACAGCTATAATAATAGCTACTTAACTTCCGCATAATAAGTTGTTCACTATATATAGTTAATGGTTGGAAATACACTTGTGTTATACCGTATTATTCCAATGACTTCTGATGTTAGCTGCATTATCCATTCGCTTGGATTTTCTTTGTTTTATTCGTCTGATACTCAAGTCTCAACAAGGCTTAGGGGCTGTTTCCCCACTTCCTGATAAGTTTCAGATACTTATCTGATAGATGAAGCATCTGCCAGATAAGTTGCGGGTAGCATATCCGACACTTGTAGGGAAGTGGTGAAACGACACAAATTTGCGAATTGCCATTGAATATACATAGTCGAATAGGATGTTTGAACTGGGAAGATGAAGGTGTCTACCCTTGCTCGGAAAGTTTACTTAACAAAAAGTAGTGATATCCCACCAAAAACATAAATGTAAAAATGCTGAGCCAAGTTCCATACAAACATTATATTTCTTGTCTATGGACTTCGCCGTAAAAAGGATGGAGATCTAAATGAGTGCCAAATTCCATGGAAAATCGAAATAAGTACGTATAGGCACCAAATAACATTATGAACAAATAATAGAGTCTATTTCATTGCTTTATTGAATATCTATAACAATTGATGTTATTTAAATAATGTGAGATCTTAAACTAGATTAGATTTTACTTGGCTAGTTTTCATCAGAATTAAAATGTTCAATTACTTTATGAAAAATGACTGACGTAATGAAAACTGGCCAAGTTAGATCTAATCTAGGTTAAGATCTCACATTATTTAAATAACATCAATTGTTATAGATATTCAATAAAGCAAAGAAATAGACTCTATTATTTGTTCATAATGTTATTTGGTTCCTATACGTACTTATTTCGATTTTCCATGGAATTTGGCAATCATTTAGATCTCCATCCTTTTTACGGCGAAGTCCATAGACAAGAAATATAATGTTTGTATGGAACTTGGCTCAGCATTTTTACATTTATGTTTTTGGTGGGATTAAAGATTAGAGATATATATACGCCTAAATTATTATCACTTGGTATTATTACACCCGTTATAAAATTTAATGGATTACTATAAATATGCCTCCGTGGTACAGTAGTTTGGAACGTGGCTCTTGACTCAGAGGTATTCGGTTTGATTCCCACGTTAGAAGCATGTTATTTCCAATTTTAGTTAGGACAATGCTGATCACCTGATCGTCTGACAAGATTATCCATGAGTCGGATGGGCATGTAAAAAGTCGGTCCTGCGCCTGATCTTTCGCCAGTCGTGTCATTATTCCAGTAGCAACCCAGCACTCCAGTTTTAATGTAATCAATAAATTATAATTAAATCGAATAGTATTAATAATAACAAAATATATTATGCATGTAATCTTATAATTTTTAGTAACGATTATTGGTCATAGAATAAATGCTCTTTTTGTTTTATTTTTTATTTTATAATCCAGCACTGGAATTATTACTGTATCGAAATAATATAAACTAGACATTAGAACGTTTTGAAATTCCCCCGCTCTGTTCCGCTTTCGTAAATAAAATAATTTATTAACAATGAAAGATTTATTGGTACGATAAAACATATCGTTTCAGTCGTTGTTTTTGTTGCCCCTTTTGATTGTTTGATTCAATATTAATTGTTTTGATTCATCGATGCCTATGAATTGAATGAAATGGCGTTGTTGTTTTTGCATTACTTTCGTTTTTGTCAGTAGAATCCTATACAATAATATTGTTTTTAATACAAAGACAGTTTACACAATATAATTTTTACATAACCCAGACGCTCGCAACCCGGTTGCACCAAAAATCGTTTATCGTGCGGGAACATTATATTTTTCCGTTACATAAAGGATCTTAATTCTTATGTCCTTTCTCGGGACTCAAAGTATGTCCATACCAAATTTCAATAAAATCGGTTCAGTGGTTTAGGCGTGAAGAGGTAACAGATAGATACACTTTCGTATTTATAATGTAAGTATGGAAGTATGGACTCTAAATACTTAATACTGTTTTACGTTTTGGTACAGGAAAATAACTTTGACATTACATTGTTACAAACTCTGGGATTGCACTAGAAACTTTACCGGTAGTTGCAGATATTTTTAAGCTACAATCTATATCTACAAATCTTACCTTTGAAACTGCGTTTTGAAGCAGCTGGTGTACCTGAAACAGTAGTAGACATTATTTTTATTTATTTATTTATTTATTTATTTACACTTTATGCAATTTACATAGGCGGGCTTAATGCCTTGTGGCATTCTCTACCAACCAACCTTAGGGTGATACTGAGAATGTAAATACAGGCGCAATCGTTGTAATGAGATACAAGGGATTAACGATAAAATAAATGGATTTATATATAAATAATTAATAAACCTAATTATATATAATTAGTAAAAATAAACATACATAAACAATAAAATACATTTTATATTATAATACTTACTTAAGTAAATATAATATTCATAAACTATAAAATATTATATACCTACATAATAATATAGTTTGTCATTGCAAATATAATGTATAAAAAAAAAGTATACTTATTGTCAAATATTAATTCCAAGTGAAAACATAAACTACCTAATTAATAATTATTATTGAGTTTATTATTCATTCAATTGTTTTAAATACAATTGTCGAACTCTACGTTTAAAAATATTTTTATTAGGGGACATTCTCACATCCTGATTTCTAGGGGGAGGGCATTCCAAAGGAGAATGGAGAATTATATTATTATCTAGATCTAGTAGTCTACGTCAGAGAAGTTGATTCATAGACAGATGGCGGGCAAACAATTACACCCCGACGACAGAGACACGACAGTTTTTAGACAATCTTGTTTCACATAATATATACGAGTCAGACTTTAAGATTAAAGAGAAACAGTTGTGTCTATCACGTGGCGCATACCAAGATGAAACTGTTTTGTCGAAAAGGAGTTGAAAGGGAAGCCGACAGTCGTTAGTCAGACTTGTCACCGTGCAGTTCTTGTACGCATTAAACAACTTTGTCTATGAGACGTTTTGTTTCAAATTTGCGCGTCTAGTACCTACTTTTTATTATGCAATAGTCGGTCTAAAAACTGTCGTGTCTTAAATGTGCGGTCGCCCTAATATTAAATTGACCCAATACGACTTACTCTTCGACAAATTTCTTCGATGGTTCATGGTAGGTACAATGTACTATCAGAGAAGTTGATTTCTAGACAGATGGCCCTACGTAATTTGGTCGCGTCGTTAAACCAAGCCGACAGATCACAATTAACATTGAATTGACATGATCCGACCAAAATATGACGTTGGTCCGACAACTGCCTGGGAATACATTTCCTCGATGGTACATAGTTATATCGGTTAAACTACTGGCATTGTGCTTACGCAAGCATGGCTCAGTGGTTCATTGTGCGTCGGATTCGAGCGAACCGCGCGTTCAACCGAACGCATATAAAACGAGTTTCAGGCGGCGACTAACCCTAAATTGTCGATTTTATAATTCATTTTATACTTTCAAATAAGCCCCGAATTGTTTCATTTTTTAAACATAGATACAACATTATCTTTCCGAGGATCCGACCTAGCGAAAACACGATATCTTAAATTTTTATCGATAGAAAAAAAAACCACAAATATGCATCTTTTTTCACGAATTTTTCATATATTGCCATAACCGTGCATTCAACTAAGTTAACACATTGTATTTTAATACATTGTATAAAATTCTATCATTGAGAAACTGACCTAGCGGATTTTTTTAATGTTGTATATTTATCGAGTTGTTGGGAAAAAACTAATTTGGTAATGAATCCGCGTCGTCCTTTTTCGCCTGGCATATAATATGGAAGACGGGTGTGTCGCCTTTTTTCACACATTTTGCACTACAAAAATCACGTCTTTACAATGAAACTGGCTACTGTCGGCGAAACCGGATTACAGTCTTACATTTTTACAATTAAGGTTTGTTCACACTTGATCATTTTCCCGTATCAGATCTCCATCGCGTGGTTTTGTCCACATCTGTATCATGATCGCGTATCAGATCTACGTTGCGTAGCATCGAAGCGTATTATGATCGCTAGAAATGTACGCGATTATCGCGATCATTGTGCGTCCACACTTATAGCGATCATGATACGCTTCGATGCTACGAGACGGAGATCTGATACGCAATCATGATACAGATGTGGACATAGTCTAGCATCGAAGCGTGTCATATTTGCTAATGTGGACGCAAAATGATCACGATCATGATACACTTCGTATCATGATACACCCCGATCGCTATAAACCGCGTATCTAATACGTGTCGTATCGGATACGCGTATCATGATCGGCAGAATGATCTAGTGTGGACGCATTTTGATGTCTGCACTCTGAGAGTTCTAGACAGAATGAATCACTAGATCGATACGTCGATCGGCGAGACGATACGCGATCAAGATACAGTATCTATATTTTATTACATTTTATTATTTATTACTATATTACTATATTATATTTTATTATTTGTTGTATTATATTACTAATTTTATACTTAAATTTAACCAGATATACCTACACCATCACCTTTTTTTAAATTTAGTTTTCTACACGACACTACCATAATTTTAACAGGTAACCACTATAATATTAGAGTCTCTTGGTTTTATGTCATCCTCCAATTTAAGTCCCAATGACAGTTTTTTCTCCTGCTCTGACTCAAATAGCGGCGATGAAAGCTTTCATAGTTCTTCTTCGAATCCATTACTCTCTACACTTACTTCTCACCTTGCAACTAATCAGAAAAATTTCAATGTTATCCACATAAATGCCCAAAGTATTCCTGCACACTACTCCGATCTCCTTAATTGTTTCGATTCCCAAGACTTTGTTCATGCTATACTAATTTCTGAATCCTGGCTTAAACCATGTCTGTCCTCTACCTCTTACTCTTTGCCTGGCTATCAACTGATTAGGAACGACCGAATCGGCAGACCCGGTGGTGGGGTAGCTATATACCTTCGATCTAATATCAGTTATAAAATCTTAAGAACTTCTGCACAACCACCACCCGCCGACGAGACTGAACACCTCCTGATAGAAGTTACAAATGGTCATTCTAAATTACTTTTAGGTGTCTTCTATAGTCCTAACCTTACCGTCAACTACTTTCCCTCCTTCGACAAAATTCTTGACGAATTCACTCCTTCATATGACCATACTATATTCATGGGAGATTTTAACACATGTCTTCTTAAAGACGACCATCGGGCCAAAAAGCTAACTTCCTCCGTAAATTCCTTTAACTTAAGTTTCCTTCCTCTACAAGCTACACACCACTATCCTCACTCCATACCCTCTCTCCTAGACCTTATGATTCTTTCTTCACCTCATCTAGTTGATTCTTACGGCCAACACCCAGCTGACGGATTCTCTTATCATGACTGTATTTTCCTATCATACAAATGGCGAGTAGCTAAGACAAAACCTAAAATAATTATGCAAAGAGCCATGAAAAACATGGATTTTGATCGTGTTCGCGAGGATGCTAGCAATGTCGACTGGTCTGACATTTTTAATGCCCAGACGATTGACGACAAAATAAATATTTTTAACCACACCATCATTAAACTGTTTGATACACATGCTCCTTTACGTCCGGTCAAAATTAAGCACTTACCAGCACCTTGGCTAACAGACGAAATCAGATCCCTGATAAACAAAAAGAACCGAGCCAAAGCTAAATTTCGAAAATCTCACTCGGAAATAGACAAGTTAAAGTACAATATACTACGAAATCGCTGCAATACTGCTTGCAGGGATGCGCAGAGATGCCACATTCAGTCATCAGTTGAAAACGCTGATCCAGCTAAAGTCTGGAAATTTTTAAAATCTCTGGGTGTTGGTAAAGATTCCAAAGCAGCCATTCCTTCGGATTTAAACTTAGACCACTTGAATTCCCATTTCACCGGATCAGCACGAGTTTTCGACACACGTAGGAAAGCTCAAACTATCCGCGATCTGTCCACCTTACCTTCTCCTGATAATACTTCCTTTTCTTTTAGAGAGCTGTCACAGAGGTTAAAAAGGCTGTTATGTCAATTTCTTCAAGGGCCGTGGGCAGTGACGGCATAGGTCGAAATATGATAGTTCCCTTATTAGATATTTTAGCTCCGATTCTTGTACACATCCTTAACTTCTCACTTACAACCGGCGTCTTTCCCTCCTCCTGGAAATATGCGAATATAATTCCTCTCCCCAAAAAACTGAGTCCTAAATCTTTCAGTGATTACCGTCCAATCTCTATCCTTCCCTTCCTCTCAAAAATTTTAGAACGTTCTGTACATCATCAACTTCAGTCTTTTCTCAATTCTCATAATTTACTAAATCCACTACAATCTGGCTTTCGTTTCGGGCATAGCACCTCCACGGCCTTGGTGAAAATTACCGATGATATTCGTCTTGGGATGGAAAATCAATTATTAACTATACTTACTCTATTAGACTTTAGCAATGCCTTCAATTCAGTAGACCATGATATTCTTTTACTTCTTCTTAGCTCACTTAATCTATCTCCGATCGTAGTAGAATGGTTCCGCAGCTTCCTACAGGGGCGCCGACAGCGCATCAAAATTGACAACACATCGTCATCTTGGTGCGATATTTTTGCCGGTGTGCCCCAAGGCAGTGTGTTATCACCTCTCTTGTTTTCTCTTTTCATTAACTCCATTTCTCGCAAAATTTCCTCTTCCTATCATATGTACGCCGATGACCTACAAATATATATCCAGGTCCTGCTCCCATTACTATCCTACGGTATTGCTCAAACTAATGTTGATTTAGATGAAATATCGAAGTGGAGCAATGCCTATGGTTTAGTCCTTAATCCAAATAAAACACAATCTATTATTATCGGCAGCAGACATCTAATTGCGAAAGTGGACTGGAACTCATTACCTGATATTGTCCTTGACGGGAATGTTATTCCCTACAGCTCCTCCGTGCGTAACCTTGGAGTTTACTTCGACCGCACTCTCTCATGGGATATCCAGATCCAGGAACTTCGCAAAAAGATGAACGCTGCCACCGTTTCCCTCAGACGATTAAGCAATTTCCTGCCAGTCGCAACTAAAATTAATCTAGCTACGACCTTACTCTTCCCGATTCTAGACTATGCTGATGTTTGTTACTGTGATTTAAATGAAAATCTTCTCTTTTCCCTTCAACGACTCCAAAATTTGTGCATCCGTTTTATCTTTGGCCTTCGCAAATTTGATCATGTGTCTGAATATCGGTCTCAGCTGAAGTGGCTTCCGATAAAGATGCGACGAAGTTCTCACGTCCTGCATTTACTATATAATATCCTCTTTAATCCTTCAACTCCTGACTACCTAAAAGTAAAATTCAATTTCCTCGGTCATAACAATCCTATTCTTCGCTCTGCAAACAAACTTACTCTTGCTTTTCCATCTCATAAAACTTCATTCTATGATTCTTCCTTCGCCATCACCGCTATTCGACTCTGGAACTCCTTACCCGATTTCATTAAAAAATCTGAATCTATAAATATATTCAAAAAACGTGTAAAACAATATTACTTAGACCTCTCTATATAAAACTATTGGTGTGTAGGTTCTTTTATATTATAACTATACTTTTTTGTCTTATTATATCTGTGTAAAGTTTATTTAGTTTATTATATATTATGTTATTAATATTGTATGTAATTAGTATATTTAATATTTATATTTTTAATTTTATTGTCGGTTGTCTGGAAGAAACTGCTTAAAGCAGTAAGACCGCCTTTTTGCACAATTTTGTAATTTTTCTATACTTTTTTGTTATTGTTATGTCTTTTGTTTTTTGTCTCTTATATGTCTTTTCTTTTGTGTGTGCAAATAAAGAATTTATTATTATTATTATTATCTATAAGTGTGGACGTGGTTTTAGGCCAAACTGTGGCTCACGCGACAAAAGATGCGCTATGGTCAAAATAGGCGTCCACACTTAGGATATGCATACTCGATACGACTACTTGATACAAATGTGGACAAAGCCTTATACTACTTCTCTCTTCCGAAAATAAAACTACCTAGTCCATAAGTCGATACGCCAATTAAGATAAGTCGCGAGATAAGGGTGCTGTCAGACGCAATTCACTGACTTTTATTAAGGGGCCGGGTATCCTCGAAATTCTCATACATACGTAATACCAAAATCATTTTCTCATACGAAAATATTTTTCAGCTTAAAATAGTAATTATCTAGGTTCCTGCACAAAAATTTACTTCAAAATATTTAAACACTAAAAAATTTTTTTTTGTAAATTTACTACAAAATATTTAAACTCTTAAAAATATTTCTTCGTATTTAAATATTTAGTAGTAAATTTAATATTTATTTATATACTTTTTGTGTTTTACTCTATTTTTTGTGTTTAAATATTTTGAAGTAAATTTTTGTGCAGGAACCTAGGTAATTACTATTTTAAACTGAAAAACAACTCAAACATGTTAAATATTTTCGTATGAGAAGATGATTTTGGTATTACGTATGTATGAGAAATTCCAAGGGTACCCGGCCTCTTAATAACTTTATATATGTTTCTTTATAGTGAATCTATACTAATATTATAAATGCGAAAGTGTGTCTATCTGCCTGTCTGTTACCTCTTCATGTCTAATTTGCTGAACCGATTTCGCTGATTGGCATGGAGATAATATTTTGAGCAGAGTCAACAAAACTAACGAGTAGGAAGAATCAGAAGAGATCCTGTTTATTACGTTTGATGTAGTATGATGTCACATCGGCCGGCGCGCACAGTACTATGCGTTTCCCAGCATGGTGATAACATGTTGAAAGTGACCCAGCCCAACTCGCGTAATACTCGCCCGTTTGTTTGGAGCCGAGGTACTCCTTAGTTCTGTCTACTCTGCTTTTGGTCCCGGGAAAGGACATGGGATACTTTTTATACCGGTAAAATGTACGGTTACCGCGTGATAAACGATTTTTGGCGCAACGGAGTTGCGGGCGACGTCTAGTTGTAAATATGAGTATGTCCTGCTACCTCTACTTATTGAGATATACAGGGTGTAACTAAACAAAGTGATAACTTTAGGGTTTGTATGACTACCTTGTATAGAGTTCACTGTGAAAGTAGCGGCGCTGGAAGAGCAACTTTTATTTTATTTTTGTAATAATATTAGTATGGATGGAAAAATTCATGACGCTCTGGCGCTTGCTCATACAAATCATAAAAACTGCTCTTTCAGCACTGCTACATTCACAAATCACCATAAAATCTATATAAGGGACACATTCACACTCTAAAGTATTATCACTCTGCTTTGGTACATCCTGTAGAGATAGAGGATCCTGGGTAAGGACCTACATACAAGATAGATTAGCTTTGTCCACACTGGGCCTTTTTTTGTTCATCAAAGGCATGCGTTATAGCCCAATCAACAGCGAACAAGAGGCATGCCCACAGATTAAGTAATGCCGTCTTAGGCCGCGATCGCGTGGCCATTTTGTGCTTGTTTTCATACAAGTAGTGTGCGTGTATTTTCTTGAATATTTCTATGGCTTGACACTCTACCGAGTGTCCAGATGTGTCGATAATTTCGAAGCATATTATAACCCTGAAAAGAAAGTTATTTAGTTCAAGATATCGATAAACTATAGTTCAAGTAATGTCCATTCCTACACACACGTAAAAAGCTTTGCAATTTTTGTAGACAAATTATTACTTGATGTGACATTTTTAGCACTAACGCCTTATATAGCACAATTAAGGGATTTTTAAACTTGTAAATTATCTTTGCAGCTCACAAAAATTTGTTTAAACAATATGGCTCCGGGTTGCACCATGGCATGCATTTATATTATCAGAAGGGCAATTTGAAGAGGATCGCATAAAAAAATTGAGGTGGAATAGTTTTTGGTACTCATACGCTGTTTCGTGCTAGACTACATAGCGCACGCTACGATTTCTATGTTACGGGCATTTTATTTTAAAACGGGCTTTGGCCCACCACACATTCCCACCACTGTATCTCCTGTGTCGCCAGGATCGACAGCGGTATCCAACCACGAAAACCCTTTGATATGATCTCAGGGAGCCCGAGGGACATGCTAAAGCTGTCTTGGGACCCGCAACGAATTTAATCAGAAGAAGATGGGAGGAGTAGGAAGTATACAGTTTTTCCCTCCCCATAAAAAGCGGGAGACAGCACAAAGTTGCGGTGACCGAAAGTCAAAGAACTAAAGGGAAAGCACCACGGGAATAATTAAAGTTAATTATGACTACTAAGCTAGATCTAAGTTAATGTTGGGATTTGTTGTGTTACACTGTTTCCAGTAATAATTATGACAAAAACGCTTAAAGGCACGGAAGTTCCTAGCGCTGTCCACAAGATCATCGTAATATGGGACTCCAGATTTACAAAGCATGTTGTTAAGCATTATAGATCTTTCGTTTTGCCAGAGGTTACACTCCCAGAGAACATGATGGGCGGTTTGTTCGAACATGTTGCCTTCGGTCGAGCAGTCGCACATGGGTGATTCTACTAATTTAAATCCATATAGTTTGGCTTTAAAATTACCATGACCGGTCAGGAATTGAGATACACAATGATCAATATCCATCCAGTGTTTGGATAACCGTTGACGTATATCTGGGAAAAAAGTTATAAAGGTGTGACCTTTTGTGGAGTTATCCCAACGCGTTTGCCATTCGGACATTAGGTAACGTACTGAGTCATCTAAGGGTTCAAACAATCTAGCAATTTTTGGTTTATCACGAGCGTTTAAAAAGTCCGGACTAGTAATGTTTTTATTGTGGTAGTACATAGTCGCACGACGTTGTATTTCAAGGTCTACGGGTAAAACTCCGGCTAGTACGGGTAAAGCTTCGGTACTTGTGGTTCTATAAGCTTTACACAAGAATATGAGAGCAAGACGTTGGCTTTGCAATAATTTGCGACGAGCCGCACCAATAGTTGCTCGGTCAGCCCACACGGGAGCCCCGTAGCATATAGTACCTAGGAATGTCGCTGAGTAAATTAGTTTGGGAGTTTTAAATGAGAGACCCCATGTTGAAGTGGAGATTTTGGTAAATGAATAAAAGTTACGTTTAGCTTTTTCACCGGTCTGAATTATATGATCTAAAAACGAAAAATTATTTTCTAAGTAAAAACCTAGATAACAGAGCGACTGCTTGCGTTTAACGTTAACATTGTTAAGTTTAATGCTGAGTGTCGACAAGAGGGATCCCTTTAAAAGTATTTGGTATGTTTTATGCGCGGCAAAATTTAAGCGGTTGCGGTGGCCCCAGTCCGAAATTAAATTTAAACTTTGGTTTGCTTTTGCTTGTGTTACGGGCATGCCTCATGTTCGCTGTTGACAGCGCTATAAGGCATGCCCTTGATGAACAGAAAAAGGCACAATGTGGACGAAGCTATTGAATGTTCCAAGGTTTTTTCTTCAAGGTGCATATGTGTTAGTCTGATTGTCCTAAAAACGAATATAGTTGAACCCTGTGGGTTCTTCGAGTCTAGACCCAAAATTTTAGCCATTGGTAGTCCAAGGCGTCCTATATCTCTAAAAGGTATAACACATTGACACTACACTAAATCATATACCTTTGTCTACTGCGCAAATATATTTTCCATATATCAAAAAAGCATTGAAACACTATATCGAATACAATCGGATCCACTTAGCAACATAATACCATAGTGGCTCGTATATCATACGTATACCATTGTCCGTTGGGAGCAATTTTCCCCACAGATATAATTTCTATGGCACAATGGGATTCTTTTTAAGTGTGTAATGGACAAGGGTCTAATGCTGATGCCTCGAATGTAGCGATGAGCGGGGCGGGAAACGAAGACACTGCCGCCTCGATTTTTAATGTAAAGTAGCATTTGTTTCTTATATTTTAAATAAACCTTGAAATTTACATTCTTCATCATCTGGCTCATATTATAATATCTACATAAAATCAACATGATTTTTATTGCCAATCATTTTACCATCCCTATTGGAGGCTCCATAAATGCAAAAAAATGATAATTTTAAACTGTTTTTTTTCTTATTTATTAGGCTTGTGTCGAAACCGACAATGCCAGCCTCATAAATTACATCCAAATTATACACGTATGCGATATATCGTATACAAGGCAGAATGTATAAGGCTCTGAAAAATACTGTAACACCTTATTATTGTACCTGCATTCTTAGCAAATAAACGATCTATCTATCTATCTATCTATCTACACTTCATTGTTAACAATTTGCAAACAGATACTAATTAGCTCTACACTTAATAAAATTCAAATACAAATTCACTAGCCCCCATTTTTTGAATTTTGCCAGCATAATTATAAATCAAATTGAATAGAAAATAATGTTATGTTATGGTGCTGAAAATGCCTCATTATATTCAAATCTCATACTATATTTTCCTTGTAACTTCGTTGTGCAAACTACCTTTACACCCTGGGTACTTGGACAAATTGCAGTGCGTTATGCCACCTTTAAAATCCAACTGCGCTATCAAAATTACTCTAAGTCAAGTCTATCTCACTACGACACTACCCGTCGCTGCCGTCCCGCTATCCGCAAAATTCGTGGCATAGGCTTTATCGATATACGAGTTTTACAAAATGAATCAATGGTTCTCACAGCAAACTAAACGAAGGACGACTTAGCACAGTGCAATACAAAATTAAAAAGTTGCGCTGTCATTCCCATTTCAACCCATCTACGCCGCAGACAAAAAGAAGAGATTTTGGACGTTTATGTGCCAAAATAATGCTCAGGAACCGTAATTTTTTCCGGGATAACAAGTATCCTAAATTCCCGGGGCATAAAGTTTCTCTATACCAAAAATTTTGACAAAATAGGTTCAGCGATTTGAGCGTGAAGAGGTAACAGACAGACAGACGTCGTCGTTTCTGTGACCTGACCCTAAGGAATGTAACGCTATAAAATTATGCAGTAAAAATTCCAACATGTGGTTTAACAAGTTAATTAATTCAAGCCCATCCAGTGTAAAAGCGGTATTTAGAATGTATAATTACTTAACACTTCACGCTACTCGTTTTTCGTAAAAGGATTAAAATATTAAAACACTCTTACAATTTAAATATTTATACGGCGAAAAACAATTTAAGAAATGCATGTCGTCGTCTGGCATATTGGAAAGAGCACAGGACAGACATAGACAGCGGATATAAGTAGTTATATATGTCGTAGGATTATTTGATTAATCGAATTTTCGCGAAAATTCTAGGGATTTTTCGAAAACACGGATAATTAGGTTAATGGTGATTACATTTTTCAATTATCCTAAAAAAATAGGTTTTTTGGGAAAACTCGAGTTGCCTTAGTAACATTTCACATTCTTAACGCTGATTGGCTTGATTTTTGCTTACTAGCCAACTCTTATTCTGATTGGTTACTATCTTTTCCTATGTATCGTTGAGGTAATACACCATAGAATTATAAAGGACATAACCTCAGAATTAGTTTCTGGTTCTGTTAAACTTTCAGCACTAATTTAACATGTATCAGTCATTTTGTATTTACAGACACACTTTTAGACAACTTTTCGCACTAATTTTCAAGTCCAACTGCAATTTTAAACACATTAAATATCAAAACCTGCTAGCTCGTTTTCAGAAACAACCACAAACAAAACAACGCGTGACAATGAATTGACATTTAAAATGTCAAGTCTTCAACCAATCAGAGAAGATGTTGTTGTGAGGCGCTTTAAACGACCAATCAGTGACTTTTTTCGATAATAACTAACGATTCGTTTCGCAATCGTACTAAGGCGACTCGCATTTTCGCGAAAACACTACCTTTTGTCAGTAACATTGAAAAATGTAATCAACATTATCTAATTATCCGTGTTTTCGCAAAAACCCTAAAATTTTCGCGAAAATTCGATTTATCAAATTATCCTACGACATATACATAATATACGCTACCTAAATATCTGGGTGCACGGCAGTGCACCCGCCGAGACGAGCCGAGCGAAGCGCAAAGGCTAGGTGAGATCTCATGTAGAGCCAAGCTTCGGTATCTACACGGCCTAACTCTACTGACCCTAACTTAAACAAATTATACATTTCATTCAAATAGTAAATATGTATGACTTAGGTTTCTTTTTTAAATGATATAAGGAGGCAAACGAGCAAACGGGTCACCTGATGGAAAGCAACTTCCGTCGCCCATGGACACTCGCAGCATCAGAAGAGCTGCAGGTGCGTTGCCGGCCTTTAAAGAGGGAATAGGGGAGGGTAGGGATGGGAAGGGAATGGAATAGGGTAGGGTAGGGAAAGTAAAAGGGTAGGGGATTGGGGCTCCGGTAAACTCACTCACTCGGCGAAACACAGCGCAAGCGCTGTTTCACGCCGGTTTTCTGTGAGGACGTGGTATTTCTCCGGTCGTGCCGGCCCATTCGTGCCGAAGCATGGCTCTCCCACGTCAAGTTTTGTTACTAACTTTAGATCAGAAACTCAATATTTGCGTCCCCTCCGCAACGGTAGCGAAATGCGAAGCCATAATATTATATTATTATACTAGCTGTCCCGGCAAACGTTGTTTTGCCATTTAAAGTATTTCTACTTCATCAGCATACAAAATCTTACCCCCTCTTTTGTCCCCTAAGAGGGGTGGGGGAAAAAATGTTATATTGGAATGAAAAAATATACAGATGTTAAGTTGGAAAAACAGTTAATAATATAAAGTAAGTCCAATAAAGAAAAAAGTTTACTTAATTCAAAATCTGACCCTCTCTTTGGTGGGGGGGATTTTTATTCACCAGATGTTGAGTTGGAGGAAGGCAAATATATCTGCGAAAACCGTATGCAAATCAGATCAGTAGTTTTCGTGTTAAAGCAAAAGTCTTATACAAAATCTGACCCCCTCTTTCGTCCCCTTAGGGGGGTGAGGGGACACATTTTTATACACCAGATGTTAAGTTGGAAGAAGACAAATATATCTGCGAAAACTGCATTCAAATCGGATCAGTAGTTTTCGTGTGATGCTGGAACAAACATACAGACAGACAGACAGACAGACAAAAAAACTAACCACAGTTTTGGCTTCTATAGCGATGTAGTAACACCCCCCGCTTATTATTTTTTGAATATCTTTAATGTACAGAATTTTCATTTCTACAGTTTTATTATATGTATAGATTTACCGATATGTAGAATTTGTTGAAGGTAGGGTCGGTAGAGTTAAGCCGTGTAGATTCAAAAGCTTGGCTCTACATGAGATCTCATATCTTTTTCACAGAGTAAGCCTGAGTGGTCGTCTCGGCGACATTTTGCAAGAAATGTTTTTGATCGGATTATCTTAATTAGTTCAAAAGCGTTAGTACAAATTAAATTATTCAAGATGAATTTGCGCGAAAACTCGTTAATCGTGAAGAAACTGTACATTTTTCGGGATAAAATGTCCTTTCCCGGGACTCAAAGACATATCAAATTTCAGTTAAATCGAATCAGCAGCTTGGGCGTGAAGAGATAACAAATAAGTAAACACACATTTTCATTTATAATAATTATTAGTTGGAATAAATCAGACTTGGGCGTGAACAGACAGACAGACAGACACATTCCCTTTTAGTATGGATTGATGAAATGTAGGTATTGGAGCAACACAATCTTTGTAAGTTACATAATAGTATATGTTACGGTAATCGTTCGGATTTCTCTGAGATTTGTATCAAGCGGCGGATTGACAAAGGTTCCGGGAAATCTCACGGGACGGGAATTACGGACAACGCCGATATCCCGGAATACATAGCGGATTTACCCGTAAAAACTATTTTATATACTTACTAGGCGTTTCCCGAATACGTGAAGTTCGGAGAATTTTCCACGACAATAGACAATACTTATATTTTAAATGCGAAATTGTGTCTGTCTGTCTGTTCGTCTGTTACCTCTTCATGCCTAAATCAACAAATTTTGTTGAAATTTGGTATGAAGTGACCTTGAGTCCCGGGAAAGGACATATGATACTTTTTATCCCGGAAAAATTTATGTGCGATAAACAAATTTTGGTCCAACGAAGTTGCAGGCGTCATCAAGTTTTTACAAAATTTTACTTACTATTTTCAAACAAATATTTTTATGAACACACATAACTTCAGAGCAGCGTAGAATTTCTAATATTTGCCCACAGCGTGTATGCATTGACACTTCTGTGTGGAATCCGAAACCGTATTCGAAAATAGAATACCTCTGGGAAACATAAAACCCGGAATATTCGGTTTCGGAATGTTTTGAATGTTTACCGCCATAGTGTTTTTTTTTTTTGTATATATTTTTAAATGCCTTAAGATTATTCTTAAATTCGTTCAATAATTTCTCATCTACTAAAATAATGTTTGAAATTTCTAGATCTGCATGTTTTGTTTCATAATAAAATTATGTGACTACTGTTGTCTTAAAAATAAAATAATTTGGAGAATATAATAGGTACTAATTTATTTTATTTATTTAACGTACTTTTATGTTCATGTTTTGCACAATGTTTTTCTAAATTATTTTTTAAATAAAAGTAATCATGTATCATATCAAATAAAGCTGCTTATGCATAAGAAAAACTCCGACAAAATTGCACATTTTTCAAAACCGACGCGTGCCATCGACGAGCAAAATGCAATTTCACGCCTGGCATCCCACACATGTCACTGTAATAGTGTTCGACTCCTTTCATCATCAGCAGTCCTCCTCCAGTTATTATGAAATTACAGCGTAATTAAGTAAAGGTCACCTAATGGAAAGCAATTACCGTTGCCCATGGACGGCGAATTTTAAAAGGGAATAAGGTCTCTTCTTGAAGGTTTGGAAGTTGCATATTTGGTCCGAAAATACTGCTGGTGTCAGTTCGTTCCAGAGTCGGAAGACTGCCGTTCATCAAGTTGATACGGATGGTATATTTAAAAGTTGCAGGACGTAATATACTCACTATGCTTTCCGACAATTCCTTAGTTGCTTTATATACTTAATAATATTGTGATTCTTAACTCGGAGGTTATGAGTTCGATTCTAAAATATTGTTTTCAAGCTTGGTTAGGACAATGCAGGCCGATCACCTGTTTGTCTGAATAGACAGATCCATACGTAGGATGGGTATGAAAAAAGTGCACCTGATCTCTCGCCAGTCGTGTCGGTCATCCTTCATACTGGATTACGAGAGTAAAAGGGCATAATAAGTATACTGTATTTCGCACATACTTTGGCACCATAATATTATGTAACTCTAACGTACCTTCATTGATTCCTATTAGGCCACACACACAAAAGTTGCCGTGGGAGCCATGATTCTTTACTATTTAGTAACCTATTGTCGCCAAAATTGAGTGAGTGGGACGCAAGTAATTGCTTCTCGCTTTAATTGTGCTATTGCTTACAATGGCCATTAATCAGTTAATGCCTACGAAATTGCTCGAAATGGCCCATCTACGGCCTGTAATTATTCTTATTGTTCGCTTGATAACGTACTAAATGAATTGGAATTCATATCAATAGTAAATGTGAAGGTGTGCCTGTACATAACATCACTGGTAACAACCAGTGATGTTATGTACAGGGTGTTTCAAATAAGGTATACTAAGTTAAAACAACTGAGGTAGCCCCATTTTTGCCTTAAAATGCCATGTATATCATAATATTACCTAGGCTTAAAACAGAATACCTACAATAAAAAAAAATTAAAAACGCCCATTCAACAAACGTATTTTTATTTTTATACGGAACCGTTCGTGCGAGTCCGATTCGCGCTTGGACAGTTCTTTTCTTTTTGTCCTTTTCTAAAAGTAATCATAATTATCATTATATAGATGAAGAACACTTGAACCTCAATTTATATAGCCCGACGTTATCTCGGCATGATGGATCAACTCATTCCAAACTTTATTACAACTTCATAAAACTCATTTTTCGATGTCACAATCCGTCTTTTTCCTCATTCCTTTTTTTTTAAATCTTTTTTTTATTTTTAGTTTCCTGTGACATTGTCACAAAAAACTTGACTATACGACTAAAGAATAGTAATAGAAATAATTCCAAAGTGTGTAGTTAAGCTTGGCTACAACGCGAGATCACTAAGCAGTTGTATGTTTGGTCAGTTTGGGGAAGACCGGCATACTTTATTTGAATTTGACTTTGAGCTGCCCCTATTGCTTTTGTAATGACTCAAGAGAGACGGTGTTCACAGTAGATGACAAAGTAATATTTTATATACCTAATACAGACGTTAGATGTCCCCACGTATTAATTGTATGGCAAATATAGTTGATATTTCAAAGAAACATCTTGTAGACGGACTTTCCCAGTCTTAAGGGTAAGTCCGTCTAAACTCTTAAGTCAATTTTGATGACTAAAAACTAGATAGTGACATCTGTAAGTAGGAGGTATTGAGAAAGAAACTATACTGTTATAATTTTAAAGCCTCGTTTAGATTTTATTGAGTAAAAAAAATTGGTTAATGATTTATTTCAAATTCGCGGTGTAAGGGCCGGGACACAAAAACACGGCACGACGTCGTACGACGTCGTACGGCGCCGTATAGAAACATACGTAGAAACTCAAGATAACGCGACATCGTGCCGTAGAAACTCAAGATGACGCAACGTCGTGCCGTAGAAACACACGTAGAAACTCAAGATGACGCGACGTCGTGCCGTAGAAACACACGTAGAAACTCAAGATGACGCGACGTCGTACCGTAGAAACACACGTAGAAACTCAAGATGACGCGACATCGTGCCGTAGAAACACACGTAGAAACTCAAGATGACACGACGTCGTGCCGTAGAAACACACGTAGAAACTCAAGATGACGCGACGTCGTGCCGTAGAAACACACGTAGAAACTCAAGATGACGCGACATCGTGCCGTAGAAACACACGTAGAAACTCAAAATGACGCGACGTCGTGCCGTAGAAACACACGTAGAAACTCAAGATGATGCGACGTCGTGCCGTAGAAACACACGTAGAAGCTCAAGATGACGCGACGTCGCGGTAGAAACACACGTAGAAACTCAAAATGACGCGACGTCGTACGACGCCGTACGGCGCCGTTTCATGGTTTTTTACGACGCGCATCGTGGATTCCCACGATCGTGTTTTTGTGTCCCGGCCCTTACGGCCGAATCACTCTTGCAAGCGAACGCATGTAAATTAACCCTCAATATAACTGAACCGATTTTGACAAAATTTATGGAAATTTAGAAATACCTTGAGTGCAGAAAAAGGACATAGGATTAGTTTTCCCATCTAGTGTATAATAAAGCCATTTCTAGAGTGTACCTTTACTTTATGCAGTTCTTAGACCTTAATTGCTTCATACATTTTACAAAAGCAATTCTTTCCGTATAAAATAATCCTTAAGGACTACTCAAGTGTAATCAATAATGAACTGTAACTTTAAGTGATAGAGTTTAATTTACCTTGAGCACAATTTGTCACATGTGAGAAAGGAGGATTTATTGCAAAGATTATCTTGAGTATAGATGGAACGGTTATAATTATAGAAGTATATTGATGTTCGGTACATATTATGTGTCGCTTGTACAGGTTCACTGTGAAAGAAGCAGCGCTAAAAGACTGACTTTAGACTTCTATCATCTTTTAAGTATGAGGTGTGTTGGTAATAAATAATAATCAATGTAATACCTGGTAACACTTAAAGTTGGCAACACTGTTATGTCAATTGTAATGGCGGTTTTTCCTGTTAACTTGGCTTTGGTTGCGTTGTAACAGTAATTGCAAATATATTGTGTTCAAATGTTAATACATAAGTATCAGTTTTTCCTTTATTCACCACATATACCTTCAAGGTGTCTCTAGTTTCAATAATATAATAATCAAAAAAATAATTCTGTATTTAATATATTTCACGACACATACATTCCATATTTTAAACCCTTTTATTTCTATTTTTCCGGTGACTTTAATTAAAAACCAAACTACGTGCATATCCACTCGACCTACAAAAGTTCTTAATTTGAAATTCAACTTTTAAATTAACATTTTTACTTTCCAAAAAGGTTTGTCTAAGGGTCTAAGGGTCAAAGTAATTAGAAACTTGACCTAATGGATGGATGTTTACAAATCACAACTTTCTGTGGACGGATGAAATTCGCGTCACGTTTCTTCGGGGTCAAAAGTTATACCTTCAGTCGTTTTCACGCGTGTATATTATGACCAAAGTTAGAGTGGTCATGATATTATAATTGTAACTAGTTTTTGCTGGCAGCTTCACCTGCGTTAAAATTCCTGTCATATTTCGTGTTCTTCTCATTTTATCGCGCAAATCTGATGCGCTAGTCAAAATCATGTCATGTCATGGCACATGCCTAGTTGGCTTATCATGATAATATGAGAATATTATGATTTTGAAAAAATAAAACTGACTTCAAAATTGTACCTACTTGAAATTCCGTATCGCAAAAAACTACTGAGCCGATTTTGATGAAACTTGTAGAGTTCCTAGTAAATACCTAGTAAGTACCTACAACAAAAATTACTTAAATCGGACTTGTATATCCAGAGATATGCGAACACAAACATATGTTGCATGTTTTAAATACCCACATACAAACATACATCATCAATCATCATACACTTTTGAAAGGCACATTAATTGTTCTGACACTGTTATAGACACGTACGAAAGCTGGGTAGTTCTTATTCCATAAAATATAAATACAGGTCGAATTGATATTTTTATAGGTGTACCAGAATCTGATGGCAAAAAGTGAGAAAATAAATTGACTCTAGCAATACCGGGGTAATAGGAATAAAACATTTTCATCCTTTTTTATTCCTTTAACGGCTTATTTTGTGTGTGAAACATACAAATATAAAAATTTATCCAATGATCAAGGATATTTTTGGAAAATTTGCTGTCAAAAATTGCCATCAGATTCTGATAGACCTATATTTATTTTATTTTACTTTAATAAGGTTCACCAACAGTACATACATTGATACACATACAAAATAATGAAGAGAGGATCTGATGTTACCAATTATATGCGCACACATCATTACAAATTGAGTGACAAATTATTATACTAAATAAAAGATATTAGACAAAGATAACAAAGATAAAGTTATTAACAAAGATAACAGTATGACTAATATTTGAGTTACAAGGGAGACATGAGAGAGTGCTAAGTGGCTTGAAGGGCTACCATCAAAGTGATTTTAAATTTATTTATGTTATGGATAAATATGTCTCTATCTTTACTGTCAGCTTTTAAGAGCTCGTTATAATGACATTCTAGTAATGGGGTTAAAACATGAAATATTGTTTTTTTAAACTTGTAATAGAAACAGATTTGTTTTATTTGCTCTGCGTGCTCTGTACTTAATATTAAAGTTTAGACAAGAAAGAAGTTCAGGACAATCTATTAGAGAATGTACAATTTTGTAGAGGTGAATGCAATCAAAGTATTTACGACGTGTTTCTAAGGTTTGAATGTTAAAAATACGGAGCCTGTCTGCATATTTCAAGTCTGAGCGTCCGGGTTTATGCCGATAGAAGAGAACCTTAAGACACTTTTTTTGAATTCGCTCCACAGAATCTATATGTGTTTTATAGTGAGGTGTCCATATTACACTACCATATTCCAAGACACTGCGGACAAGTGCAAAGAAAAGGTAAAGGAGACTTTGTGAATTTTTAAATTCTAGGGTAGATCTACAAACAAATCCAAGAAGTCGAAATGCCTTTGAGGTGATGTGCTCGTAGTGAGCTTTAAAAGAAAGCTTGTCATCAAATAAAATACCAAGGTCTTTTATTATTGTAGATCGAGCTAGTTCTTGATTGTTGATCCTCCTTTTTTGAAGTCGGTTAAAAGTAGCGGATTCTTTGAATCATAAGGAGGTAAATTACATCAATCAGCCCACGTGGCAAACAAAAGCCCTTAATAAAAGTCATAAAAAGGAAAACTTTTGTTTGGTTCATTTCGCTGATAGCCTTTTGTTTTCTTTTAAAAAATAAATGGGTTTTGTTGGATAAAGGGAAAAAAGGTAAGATGACACTTTCGGAATACGGTCAAGCGTGAGACGGTATACGATGGTTCCGTAGTTTCATTCTTTTAAATCTCAGAACAGTGCATTTTCCCGCAATTAAAATAGCCCATGTTCTTTCTCATAGATTACTTTACAAGATATGACAAAACTAAGTTATAATACTTTGATTTAAGAGTGTGTATGATTCCCCTGCATAGAGTTCACTGTGAAAGTAGCAGCGCTGAAAGAGGAACTTTTTTTACTTTTGAATGGCTAACTCCTGACGCTGAGGCACTTGCCCATACAAATCACAAAAAATGCTCTCTCAGCACTGCAACATTATGCCCATACCAATGATCAGCTACAATCGGTTCAACAGCTTAAGCGTGAAGAGGTGACAGACAGACACACTTTAGCATTTATAATAATATTAGTATGGACGTGAAATTGTCTCTGTCTGTCTTTTCCTCTTTACACAAACAAACTTGTTGTAATTGTATTTGTACTAGATATAATAATATAACTAGCTATTTGACCGAGCTATGCTCGTATTCGATAAAACACGAATAAAATGTCATTTTCTAAAAATCGGCCAAGTGCGAGTCGGACTCGCGCACGAAGGGTTCCGTACCATTATAGACCAAAATTAGGCGAAAAATTGTGTTTTTTGTATGGGAGCCCCCCTTAATTTTTTATTAAATTAAGGGGGGCTCCCAATTATAAATTTTACAATTATTATAAAGTATTAAAGTACCCATATAACTAAGGACCTTGTGAAAAATTCATGTACCTACCTGTTGCCATTATTGATATAGAGCAAAAAAGGCCAAAAAATCACGTTTGTTGTATGAGTACCACCTTAAATATTATTATTTTTTTTGTATTTGTTGTTATAGCGGCAACAGATATACACGATCTGTGAAAATTTCAACTCTCTAGCTATAACCATTCTCGAGTTACAGCCTGGTGACAGACAGACGGACAGACGGACAGATAACGAAGTTTTTACCCTTTGGGTACGGAAACCTAAAAATTATTAATATATTTATTAAACTTTGCCCTAACAAGGCGACCTGTGCCTACGTGAAAGAACCCTATCCAATATTAAATTTCATTTTACACCTTCGTTTTCTCGGATTCATAAAACCACTTTAATATTCCGAAAGGCTTTTCCCCGCCGCCATAAAGTTACAAAATGTCGTTTATTGTTTTTCATTTCGAACGGGAATTTCTTTTCGGATTTATGACGAAAAAAAAAATTCTTTGATTCGCATGGCCACGTGGCCTGATCGAAAATTCGTAAGACGAAGGGGGAGTAATCCGCCGGCGCGGCGCGGCGCGGCTAAACCGATTTGGCTAATTTTAGTGTTGAAATATTCGTGGTAGTCCAGAGAAGGTTTATAAGAAGGTAGTGATTCAGATGAGACAAGATTCACTGAGTAATCTAGTATCATCTTATATATAAAATTCTCGTGTCACAATGTTAGTTACCGTACTCCTCCGAAACGGCTTTACTCATTTTTACCAAATTTTATATGCATATTCAGTAGGTCTGAGAATCGGCTACTGGCTACTTTTTATATTGATAAGTGCATTTGTTGAATAAATAATAGTAATTTGTTAAAACTCAAGACTGACGCCGACCATTGTGTGACACGATAGCGTTGGACGTTGCCATGGTGACATACTTATTTAGTCACTTCAATAAAATAATATGGGTGAAATACTTTATATGGAAAAACATCATTTGAAGGGACAGCTAGTAAATATATTATAAAATAATATTATTTTTAGCGTTCCATTATTTAAAACAATATTATCCTTAACATAAGACAAAACCCTAAAATATGCTAAAACTAAGCTAGCAGCATGAAATTGCTTTATTCGCTGAAAATTTACCCGTAGCGACTATAACGGCCATTATAATTTGAAACTTTCGAAAATCGGACGTTCTAGAACCAACTTTCCGGCGCTGGGTTTTGTTTTTAAATATGGAACAGTTTATTTTTTTCTGCACTGGATTCTGGACTGCAAGGTGCATCTAAATTGTTGCAAAATGTAAAATTATTATTATTAAGGGAGTGCCTCCGCTGCCGGCGCCGGCTCCAAAAAATATCAATAATTATTTATGGAAACCGGCGGTAAGTATACTGCCGGCAGCCGAGATATAAAACAACGGCTGCCGGCGCTGGCACTCAAAATGGGAGCCGGTGATAATATGTTAAGCGCTAGGTTCCAGTGCCGATACACAAATTTTAAAAAGAAATAATTATAAATTATAATCTCAAATAATATATTCGACTTTACCGACTTCCAAAGGTAAAGGTTAGGTACCTATTTGTTCGGCTGTGGATATTTTAGTTTTTTGTGATGCATTTTCTTAGCTTATCTTTACCTTAGCTACCTTTTTTCAGCTACCAAAAAGTAAGATTTTGCTCTACAGCTACTGCAGTTATGAACTCCGTAGTATACTTCCGAAGGTACCTACTGAACAGAACTTCAGACTCCATAATCCATATACATGTTAGAGAGTTTCAGCGTTGTAGCAAAGGTACGTATATTATGCTACTATGCAGATCAATTTATCAACATCATCATCACCACCACCACCATCACCTTATTATATTTTGTGCTTTTCATAGTCCTTTAGCTCAAGACTGATGTTTTTGATAATTATTCTGTAATTTGATAAGCGATTTTAATATTATCATTTTGTGTTATAATTCAGGCAGAATACTCGATTAATATGCGTCCACCCGAACGCGTGGTTTGGCGGCTACAACACGAGAACACAGTCTGTGGAACATAAATTGTATGTGCTAGTTAAATGCGACCGCACCGCTATTTAAATATGTAAATCGTTACATACGATTACTTGTGATCTCGCGGGGTAGCGGCAAAACCGCTCGTTCGCGCGTACGTATATAAATACAGCCGGCCCTGCCGATGCGGGGCGAGGCGCAGCACGGCATATTTGTATGGATTTGACACATACCAATTGCGTGAGACGTCTTGCTTATCTGTCAAATCCATATAAATTTAGAAATGCATCTACGCGTCGCCCTGTTTCAGAAGTATTCTGTGCCAGAAGTAACATAGCAAAACAACAATGCCGGGTCAGATAAAATAAACTTAATTCTAAAATCTGCGAATGGTGACTGAAACAAAAAAATAAATTGTCAGGGCTTCACTTTTTGTTTGCACGATTGTGAACAATTTAACCTATTTTAAGCTTTATTAACATAATAATAAGGTTGAAAAGTGTTTGGTAGCTTTCTTAATAACATTCAGCCATAATTCTAACAAATGGGACGTCTTTGTTTAATTTTTATATTATTCCTCGATTTATAAGCCAGATTGTAATAAAAGGTGTGATTTATTGCGACTTTTTACTTAAATTTCCAACCATACAATTTAATTTGGGTATAAAAAGTAGTTTTAGAGCATTTATATTTTTTACCGCTTTTAAAATTTTGCTTTTATGAACCTGACCAAATTATTATTAACTAGATGACGCCCGCAGCTTCGTTGCGCCGAAATTCATTTATCACGCGCAAACCGTACATTTTTTCCTTTCCAGTCTCTAAAGTATCTCTATACTTACCATAAAGTTAATATACCTAACGGAATAGAGCAACAATCTCGAGCTGTCAAACGAAACCGAAATTGACTTACATCTGTGTGTAAAACATGAGATTAAATCGTCGACGTGCCGATAAGTGCCTACTGGACGTCAAAAAAAGAGTTCTGCTGTCATGTATCTTACGTCACTTTTTACCACGCAGTGTTACTTATAGTGATATCGCGCTTGCTGGCCTTTGTTTCTCTATTCCACTAGATATATTAACTTTATGCCATATACCGATGAAAAATACCATTCTCCTTTGAATATTTAAAACAAAAAATATGTAACGAAATTAGGAGCTGTCAAAGTACACCATTAAATGACAGTAATTCCCTAGAAGACTAAACGAAATTAAGTTTTTATTAGGTTCCATAAAAATCGTTACAGCAATCATTCATAATTAAAATGCCTCGTGGGACTCATTTGGTGTCGCGTTTGAAACAAATATTTTTATAAAATAATGTCAACCTTTTCAGAATATTCATAATATCTATACTAATATTATAAATGCGAAAGTTTGTCTGTCTGTCTGTTACCTCTTCACGCCAAAACCACTGAACCGATTTTGCTGAAAAGTATGGAGATACTTTGAGCCCAGGCATAGGACATAGGATACATTATCTATGCCAGAAAAATTTACAGCTCTCGCCCGATAAAATATGGATTTTGGCGGAACGGAGTTAGGGCTTCATTTAGTTCCAAATAAAATGAAAAAAAAAATGAAACCATCGTCACGCGAATTCTGATTACATGTAGGTCAGTTTAATGTTTTTAACGAACCCAAAAAGCAGTTTTCTGTTCAATTACTATGAACGAGGGCCGCCGCAAATTCTATTAATCATGGGATATAAGTAATATCACTGCACTATTTTCACGCTAGACGCCAGCATCAGCACAGAGTGGCCACAGAGAATAAACGAAAAGTTTTGTTCGAAGTTTGACAATGTTTCTGTCAACATTCTGTATGTGCTAGTAGCCAATAGTAACATTGAATATCATTGCTAGTAGCACCCTCTGCTCCGAACTTTGCGTAATATTTGTACTGTAATAAATTAATTATTGTGATACTAGGTTTCCTCATAATAATAAAGTTATTAATATATTGTATCAGACATAATGATATTAATAGATTGTTATGTTCGGAAAATTATATTAATTGTATGAATTAATATAATTTTCCGAACATGGGTAGAACCCACGTGGTTGTACCACAATAGACAGAACGAACTAGTACGCCGACTTACTCGTAAAAGTGTTCTCAAAATACGTTTGACGTTTATGGGTCAATTCAGAATTGACAGACTGCAATTGCGTGAGACATCTTGCAAATCTGTCAAACCATACAAAAATGCATCTACGCGTCGCGTTGTGGTCTGAATTGACCTTTAATATTATTACGATGTCATAACATCGGCCAGCGGAATTGCGATGCTGAGGCGTTATCAGTCAGACTTACAGCGGACAGCAGCAGTACCCGCGCCGATTCGTGAGTTTGTTTGAAGTCGGCCTTTTTTTTTTTTTTTTTTTTTTTTTTTTTTTTTTTTTTTTTTTTTTTTTTTTTTTTTTAAGGAGGGGAAATACTTTGCGTATCCCCCACCCCTTCGGGGAAAGGGGCGGGGGTATGTGGGACTCCCTACAAGAGGTCTACCCACTAAAACCCCCCCAGCCCTTCGTCATGCGCCTAGTGCGGGAGGGACGGGTACCACAGGGCAATTCAATTCCGCCCCTTCCCGCGCGCAGCCGCAACCGGCATCTTCTTCCAGCGGCTTTGACCGCTGACCTCACCGAGAGCCCCCTGGGCTATAGGGGGCTGTCACCTCGGGACCCTTTATGCGGGCGGAGATCCCCCGATCGCCGCCCGCGGGTCTAGGCCTCCGTCTCCATAGCGGCAGAGACAGGCGGAGCCCGCACGCCCTTAGGCTTCGGCTTTTGCCGAGCCTTGGACGGGGCCTTCTCTTCTCGGGGGGCCGGCTTTTTCACGGCAGATGGACATCCTCTGCCGCCCAGCACGTGCCCCCTTTCTGCCCTGCCAGCAGCTTCGCACAGGGCGCAGTTTGGCTCTGCAGCCCCGCACTCCGCCGCCTTGTGCCCCGGTTTCCCGCACCGGAAACAAGTCCGGCTGCGGTCCACCGGGCACTGGCACTTGGCAGCCACGTGGCCAGTGTCCTGGCAGCGGAAACAACGCGTCGGCCTCGCGGCCAACAACGTCACTCTCGCCGACACCCAGCCAACCCGCAACCGCCCAGAGCTCGAGAGCTTCTTGGCGGCCGCGGCTGGGAGGCGGATCCAACACGACCCATCTCCCCGTGGCCCCTCCCTCATAGGCCCCACCCGGACATCGCCGGCCAGGCACTCTCCATTAAGTGCGACCGCTTCCATGATATCGGCGGCCGTCACAGAGTCGTCCAGGCCGGCGATGCGCATCTCTGCGCAAACAGCCGGCCGTCCGACCCTTACCTCTTGTGGCAAGACAGCCTTGAGCCTTGCAGCAAAGGCGTCTGCCTTCTTCTCCGCGCCCTCACCAGCTATGGTGAGAAGGCACCCTCCAGTTCGGGCCCGACGGAAGCGGACCTGCGGAATATCAAACTCCGCAATGCTCATCGACCGCCGGGCCGTCTCAATAGCCTTGCCGTACGTCAAACCCGCCTTCACGGCCGACTCTTCAATGGTGAGAGCGACGGCCGCAGTGGCGGGGACGCGAAGCCTTGGCTTCTTCTTCTTCTTAGGGGCGGCTGTAGATGGTGTAGCCGCCCCCTTCTTCTTTCTGGCCTTGGGACCAACTGTGGTCCATGGGGCCTCAGTACTGGGGGAGCTGGTGCTCGTTCCCCCTTGTGCCGCCTCCTGAGCTGCCATTGAAGGCCGCTTCTTCTTTCTCTTCTTCTTGGCCTTTGGAGGCCCGGGCGTCGTGGGTGCAGCAGGAGCCTCTGCAGGGGCCGCTGCAGCAGCGGGCGTTTGCGTCTTCTCCGGTTTGGCCGGTTTCCCTTTCGCCTTTTTCGGCCGAGGGGGTCCCAGCAACTCTTCTTCAATGGGCGCAACGACGCTCGCGGAGACGGTTGGGAAGTCCTCAACCCGAACTCCGTCCGACGCCAGCGGCGGCCTCCGTCTCGGCTCCGGCAGGAGGCGGTCCTCCAGCCCGGCGAGCCTGGCGTTCAGCATATTGCCGAAGGTTTCCGCGTTCGCACGGGAAACCTCGGTCAACAGCTGACGCATGTCGCCTCCAGTAGGTTGCGAGGCCCTCTTCCGCACCTCGTCCAGCTCCTGGCGTAGCGCCGCCACTTGCCCTTCGAGGCGCGTGTTTCGGGCCTCCAGGTCCTTCACCTGCTCTGTTGTAGAGAGGTCCGCCAACTTGTTGAAAACCATCTTTATGGTCGCCACCGACTCCTTAAGGTACTTTTGATATGTTCCCTTAAGGTTCGTGGACTTCGTGGCGACCATATTGATGGTCTTCAATGTCTCCGCCACCGTATTGCTGATATCAGCGCCCGTCCACAGCCTCTCAACCTCTTTTCCCGAAAGAGAAGAGGCGGAGAGCTCGGACCCTCTGAAGGCGGCGCTGAGACACGCACTCGCTAGCCTCGCCTTGCTCATTTGTTCGGCAATCATGACTTCTTCGGCCTGAAGCCGGAGAGCCTCCTCCCTTTCACGGTTGTCGGTCTTAGGAGGACGGCCACGTCCTCTTTTGGGTGCCGGCACCGTCAACTTGCTAGTCAGCGGCGCCTCGTCAGTCTCGTCCAGGTGTCTCCTTTTTAGAGGAGTCGATCGTCCGGATTGTGCGGGCAACCCCACGGAGTCCAGCGACATATTGCTGCCGGACGCCGAGAAGCAGACCTCGCTGTCTCTATCTTCATCGGTAGGCGGCTCCCCCTCCGGTACGGTTAGGTGCACCGGCTTGGGATCCGCGCGCTTCTTGGCGCTTCGTGTTTTCCTCCTCTCCTCCTTCTCCTCTTCCTTCCTCGCAGCAGTTGGCCCCTCCGTATACACGGGCCTGACACTGTCCGTAGACAGTGTGTGGGATTCTCCGGCTCCTGAAGAGCCGGGACCCACCCGGAGAATACTTTCCCTGTTGCGATCTGCCATATCTTCAAACTCCGACACCCCGGGTCGCGGGCCTGTTCGTCACACTGCAGGCTCAGCCAAACACACACACAAACACTCGCACATACCGGCGTTCAGCCACCCCTCCCGTGCCACCGCGAGAAGGCTCACGATGACACGGGGGAGGTGCCCAGGGACACGGCGTGGACGGACCGGTATCGCCCCCTGTTTGAAGTCGGCCTACTGGTTAGTTATGTCTATTGTGGTTGTACGGATTCAATTATTGTCATGTCCTCGTTATCTGACGATAATGACGTAATTATGTCATGTCATACTGACGTGTGTTATTTTTTGCGTCATTCATTCTGGTGACGACGACTTCGCTTTTAGCGCCCAATTACCTAACAATTTATAGCAAGCTATAGATGACGCCTGCGACTCCACCATTGACGATTAGTTTATCGCGCGGGAACCGTGCATTTTTCCGGGATAAAAAGTATCCTATGCATTTCCCGGGACTTCAAGTATCTCCATACCAAATTTCAGCAAAATCGGTTCAGCGGTTTGGGCGTGAAGAGATAACAAACAGACAGACATACTTTCCCATTCAAAGCAAGATACGCATCTAATGAATCAAACCAACTCCGATTCCTTTAACTTTTTCGATCGATTAGCTCAGCAAACGTTCTATATTTCTCTCACTACGCATGGGCGCGCACGGGATCGCGTTTGCGTTTTAATTCGCGTCGATGCGCCCGTGTGCGCTACGGTGCGCTACGGTGCGCTCCGTTAGCGCGGCCTCGTTTATGCGAAATACAAAATAAATACAGGACTTTTTATGTAAGGAATTTATTTGTGAATGAAAATAAGGTATCGCAGGACACATTACTAATATTATAAATGCGAATGTGTATGTCTGTTACCTCTCCGTGCATTTTGTGTTTGTCTGTTTCCTCTTCATCCTTGAGGCGCTGAAATGAATTTGTTATTATTATAAAAAAAAATATGCCATTTATTATTCACACCAAAAAATTTTCAGCGCTAAATATTCATTACAATATTTCACAAAACTAATTTGTTAATTTCGAAAGGCAATAATTTGACGTTGATTAATGTTTAATAAAGATGAAAAAAATTTCGTTAAATATTTAGATTGGCATTTGCATAATTATTACGGACCAAATTCCCGTGGGTGTAAAAAATCTATAATATTTATATATATAGTTATAGACGCTCCAATAATTTGGGCCAATTTATTGAGAAAATTGACAGGTGAATGAAGAATGAGCGAGATGGAAAATACCTAATTTATCATTTTTGTCATGAGGCAAGAAACTGATAATAATTATTTAGCTATTATTATCTGTATCATACCTATATAATATTTATTTCATCGCACATTTTTCATCTACTTCAAAAATCTATTTTGTCGGCGCTGCTACTTTCACAGTGAACTTTATATTATAAAGGACACGTATATACAATGCAGAGTGCCGACCCTACAGTATTATCACTTTGTTTTGTTACAGCCTGTATAGAGTACAGTGTGACCTACTATTACACTATACTCTATTGCCGTAAATTATAAAATATCATACAATTATACCAAATTTTGTCTAAATACTTCTTATGGGAAGCACAGTTTTTATGGTAAGCAAGTGACAGACAGACAGTCAAACAGTTTATTCTAATATCCCTTCACATTACTCACTGTCGCATTTATTATATGAGTAAGCGTCAATTCAGACCGCAACTCGACGCGTAGATGCATTTCTAAATTTGTACTGAATTGACAGACTTCAATCGCGTGAGACGTCATGCAAGTTTGTTAATTAAATGCAAATAATTGACAAACGATCATTTCAACGAATTCAGACCGCAATTCGTCGCGATGCGGTCTGAATTGACCCTAAGGGTTTGAGCGTGTGAAGCGGCTATAAGTTGTAACTATAATATTCGATCAATATTCAAGGATTTTCTTTGACATTGATTTAGTCAGGCCTTCACATTTACGACTTCCACAAGGCTGAACTTTTCGCCCGCTTCTATACTTACTAGCGATATTAATATTATCGATATAAGCTGATGAGCTCCTAATAATTACCCGTTTTCGACAAAAGTAGGGTAAGGTTAAGTATTTGTATATAAAAATTTGAATCCATATCCATACTAATATAAATGCAAAAGTCTGTCTGTATTACCTCTTCACACCCAAACGGCTGGACCGAATGTGCTGAAATTTGGTACAGGGATAATTTTCAGAGATTCCTCCCGGAAAAATGTACGCAAATTTTGGCGCAACAGAGTTGAAGGCACCATTACTGGTTCGACTATAAATCTCCGATCAAAGCTATACGCGCTAATATTTCATGTTCAAGAGAGCGGCCTCGCGTGCAGTAGTAGCCTTGCCCTTAACTCTCTCAATGAAACTTGGGAGTGGCGTGCCATTCTGCGCCTTTATCACATAATAGTTTCATAATGGCACATAAGTTGTTTCGAGAGACTGTTGTGTCGGACTAAAAGTTGTACTTTCCATTTTTGTAAGCAAATTATGATTGGGGTTATCAGTATATATTATTTAACTTTAATAAAATATTATTATTGGGGGGTTGAAAGATAAATTCGTGTGACGTACTTAATAGGATGGTTCCTACTGACAGCTTTCATTCGTAGAATCTTATTTCGGTGTAAACGAAGCCTCATTAAGGCATTAAGGTGCTCTAAGATGTACCAATAGCTTTGTCCACATTGGCCCTTTTTTTTTGTTCATCAAACATGCGTTATAGCACAGTCAACAGCGAACGTGAGGCATACCCGTGACGCGCGTTGAAATCGTAGCGCTTGCTATGACACTTTTCTTTCAACACGGTTGGATTTTGACGCATTCAATTATTGAATGTATACCAAACGAAAGTTGAATAAAAAGAAGATGACGAAAATTGAAGATGAAATTGCATAATGTGGACATAGCTCTAATAGAAGTGATTACGAATGGGCATACTGCAAGGTGACGCGTAGATGCATTTCTAAATTTGTATGGCTTTGATAGATCTGTCAATTCCATACAAATTTAGAAATGCAGCTATGCGTCGCATTGGGGTCTGAATTGACCCTTAAAAGACAGTGTACTCAAGCCTAAGCCGACTTTAAAATTATGCAGCTCTTAATTAATCTTAAGTAGGACTTAACCAAGTTATTAAATTAAACTTCCCAGTTATAATGCAGTTACTGTATGCAAAGTTAGGTATCAAACTCAGTTACGAGTAGGACAAAGACCAAAACTGGTTTTTATCTAACTGCAATTAAGAGGAGTTGTGTTTTTCAAATGTATTTATTTCCATCCTAATTCTATATTGTGATAAATCCTTATGATCGTCTATTTGTTACCTCTTTTGCGCTAAAACCACCGAACCAATTATTTGAATGATACTTTGAGTCGAAAATGGACATACGATTATTGTTTTTTTCTATCTAAAATCGTACGCAGTAATAACATACACTTTTTCCACTTTTATTAATTTATTTTATTACAGTTATGTTTCACACGACCGGTTTCGATTATCATCAGGTGTAGTGATGATGATTTTATCGAAACCGGTAATGTGTATGTTATTACTGTGAAACATGAATTTCCACCAAGAAGTTACGGTACGTACGATTTTATATGATATTGAATATCATATAAAATCGTACGCTTTTCAAACAATAAACTTATTTTGTTGCGGACAACGTCTCGTATCTTTTACTATCTTTAAATCTTTAGATCTATAAAAAGGAAATAGCGTTCTATGTGATAATGTGTTGTATATTTTGTGCGTTTTTCTGTTTATTGGGGAAAATCTACGACCGGAAAACCGGACCCGTGAGGGTTCGAACTCGCGACCACAGCGTGACGCGCATAACAAATTGCTAACCGATTTTGCCGAATACCTAAATGTCTAAACACACTTGGCCGAAAATACGCGGCCGTAGTTCGACATGATTATTGATTACGTCAGCAAAGCTACACCGCGAGATTACTAGCAAATGATTTATGCAGTGTGTTCAACACCGTTATCCTTGAAACCATCCATTAATGAGCCCGTCAAAATGAACAACTTTTTCTATGGGAACAATGCTGGGAACTCAAAAAAAATGCCGTCTTCATACCCATACGGATGCCCGGATCGGCAATTTGTATGGGTATGAAGACAGATTTTTTTAAATTCCCAGCATTGTTCTCATAGAAAAAGTTGTTCATTTTGACGGGCTCATTTGATGGTTTCAAGGACAACGGTGTTTACACAAACATCTTGTATAAGTGGCGGCGCGGTCGCACTGTCATTTACATACATTTTGCTTATGAATTTATGATGTTGTTCTTTGTCTTGCTAGAAATCGGGAATGGCTAAGCCGATTCTATAACTAATTTTAGTCTTGTAATATTCAAAGAGGTCCAGGGAATGTATTTTTGCTCCAAAACAATAAAACATGGTACGGAACCCTTCGTGAGCGAATTTGACTAGACACTTGTCCGATTTTTATTTACACTTTGATCAAAATTCATAGAAACGCGAGCAATTGTTTTCTTGGAATATATTCATGAAATCAAAAATGAATATTTCATGAGACCTAGCCCGCGTCTAGAATCTAGATGGACTAACTTCGGCCATCGATCTACTATGTTTGTTTTAGGAACACTATCTAGGACCTAACTTCTGGGTCGTGTAGACGATTATTCTGTAGTTAGGTCAAACTGATATGCGACGCTAAGGGTTAATTCAGACTGCAACCCGACGCAACGCAACGCAACGCGTAGATGCATTTCTATTTGTATAGATTTGACAGATTTGCAATTAAGCCCGTCACAGACCTAGCTATAATATATATTAATATGTTTATAGCTAGGCATATTAATATATATTTTCTATACTAATTTTCGTGTGACCACACACTCAGCTATAATATTATATATTTCTGTGACATGTGGATTTAGTACAGAATAATATGCCTTGCTATAAATATATTAATATATACTAAAGCTAAGTCTGTGACGGGCTTTAGACTTCTCACGAAATTGAAATCTATTAACATAATACAGTACTTTAGAAATGTTGCGTTGCGGTTTCAATTGACCCTTTGGGCTAAAACCGGCACTGATAGTTATACTGAAATGTGACGCTGAGAATATTAAAGATGTTTTGCTACCGAAACGTGAAGAAACGGAACGATGCAAAATATTGCAATCTCCGCGTACAAAGTCTGTTGCATCCATAAAGGTAGCATCCACCGCGGCGCACGCGCACGCGTGGACGTGAACGGATTTATTACTTTGACTTGAGTCAATTCGTGCGTATCGTGTCCATGGGTTGCAGTGGACACAGTCACATATATTTTCTTACAAAGCGAAGCTTGACGCACGTGCGTAGTCTCTCCGTGCGCCGCGGTGAAATGGAGCCCTAAAGTTAATATACCTAGCGGAATAGAGCAACAATCTCGAGCTGTCAAACGAAACCGAAATTGATTTACATCTGTGTGTAAAATATGTGTACGTATACACTTACACAAGCATCTTTCTAATTATGATATGATTAAATTGTCAACGTGCCGATAAGTGCCGACTGGACTTCAAAAAAAAGAGTTCTGCTGTCATGTATCACACGTCTCTTTTTACCACGCAGTGTTACTGATAGTGACATCTCGCTTGCTCTGACCTTTGTATCACGGACTTAAGTTAAAGACTCCATCCACATCCCTATTTAATATTTTTATCAAAATGAGTCCAGTAGGTCCTTCAAATAAATATAAGTAAAGTTGGGTATGCCGATGGTATTTTTTGGAGACGGGTTATAAAGGTTTTTATTTAGGGTCAAACCTCAAAATAGCTTATTGATTGAAGGTTCAAGGTTAACCGGCTTGGACAGATGCCAGTCGCATCGGTTAGCTACAATTGTATAGATAAATGATGAAGTTTTAATGCAGTTCCTTTTAACTCTATCTATTGCTTATCATTGCTATAACAAAATAAATAATACTTTAGGATGTCCTTTAAAACTCTACAATCCATACTAATATTATAAATGCGAAAGTGTGTCTGTCTGTTTGTCTGTTACCTCTTCACGCTCGAACCGCCGAACCGATTTTGCTGTTTGGCATGGAGATTCTTGGAGTGCCGAGAAAGGACATCGGATAGTTTTTATCCCGGAAAAATGTACGGTTCCCGCGCGATAAACGAATTTTGGCGCAACGAAGTTGCGGGCATCATCTAGTTATAATGATACAAGATAAGTAATTAAGAGCTGCTGCTGTTATAATACAGTCTCTTATATCTTTTTCAGTCGCAGACATTAAATAATTATTAAAAATCAATTTAATGAAGAGTTTGACAGACACACAAATTAAAATTCAGCTTGTTATTATTTTTAGCAATATTCCGCGAAATAAACATCCACCCTTAAGTAAATGAGTGAGTGCACGCATAGGCATGCTGTACGCATGCTGGTGGAAGTTTATTTCGCGGAATATTGCTAAAAATAATAACAAGCTGAATTTTAAGCTATGGATTTCCGCAAAGTAACGCCTGATTCCATTAACTAGACACACAAATCTTCATTTAATTACAGTTAAGTTTTTAAAATACATCTACAGTAATAAACTATGTCTGCCACACTCAGGTCAGACAGATTTTAACATTTTTCAACCCCTGGACCAAAAAGAGGTAGAAAATAAGTTTGACTGTCTGTCTTTCCGTGAGTCGACTTTATTTTGATCGGCGATTCAGGATAATATTATAAGGAAGCGATTAAGAAAACTTCTTGGCCCCTAGCTTAGGGTCTATACAGACGGACTGCATTCCAACTGCAATCCAACCGCAAATTGCAGTTCAAGTGCAGTTTGAATGCAGTTGATGGTTTGGTCCAATGGTTTGCAGTTATATTGCAGTCTTGTCAACTCCATTCAAACTGCAGGATTGCAGTTCGTCTGTATAGACCCTTAGGCGTAACAAAACAAAGTGTGTATGTGTTAGCATTAACCTAGACACGACAACTTCGCCTCAACGGAAATGCTGGAAGATCTGTAACAATAAAGAATACGAATCAATAAAATGTAAAGAACAAAATTCTATGAATATCATTATCATATTTTCATTGTTGCAGAGAGTTAAGGTTAGCTTACACTGAGTATACGCGGGGTTATTGGAAATTGAACTTTATTACTAGATAATATAAGATAGTTGCTCTTAAACAAAGTCTTCTTAGTATGCTCTTAGCAAAGAATTTCGTACGATTTTTATTAAAAGGCTATATATATATATATATATATATATATAACTAGCTGACCCGACAGACGTTGTCTTGTCTTAATGATGATTACTTAATTATTCGAATTGGTATAATTAAGAAAACAATAGATTGAAATTAGTATCTTCATGCCAAATTTCATCAAAATAGATTAAATAGTTTAAAAGCGAAAATCATAAAAGTTTATTGTGCAGGAACCATACATTTTCCGGGACAAAAAATATCCCTAATCCTTTCCCGAGGCTCAAAGTATCTCCATGTCAAATTCCATAAAAATAAACTGAATAGTTTAGTTTAGGCAAAAAATCATAAAAGTGTATTTATTGTGCGGGAACCGTACATTTTCCGGGACAAAAAATATCCCTAATCCTTTCCCGAGGCTCAAAGTATCTCCATGTCAAATTCCATAAAAATAAACTGAATAGTTTAGTTTCGGCAAAAAATCATAAAAGTTTATTTATCGTGCGGGAACCGTACATTTTCCGGGACAAAAAGTATCCCTTGTCCTTTTCCGAGACTCAAAGTATCTCCATGTCAAATTCCATAAAAATAAACTGAATAGTTTAGTTTCGGCAAAAAATCATAAAAGTTTATTTATCGTGCGGGAACCGTACATTTTCCGGGACAAAAAGTATCCCTTGTCCTTTTCCGAGACTCAAAGTATCTCCATACCAAAATTCATCAAAACCAATTGAATAGTTTACGCGCAAATTATAAAAGTATATTGTGCAGTAACCGTACATTTTTCCGGGACAAAATGTATCCCATGTCCTATTCCTAGTTCTAAGCTACCTCTCTACCAATTTTCAGCCAAATCGGTTCATCCGTTCTTGAGTTATAAGTGGCGTAACTGACACAACTTTCTTTTATATATATAGACTAGCTGTCCCGGCAAACGTTTTTTTGCCATATTAAATATATAAAGTATTTTTTTTAATTTGATCGCAGCGCTAACTGTCGGGACAGACTAAAATTAAAATTCGAATTCGAATATTATTTAAAATTTGATACTGTGATGGTAGCGCCGTCTGTCGGATCCAATGTAAAACATTCCAAAATCAACAACTACTAATAAATTAAAAATTAATTAAAAAAACATTGTCCAGCGGACAAAATTGTGAATCTAAACCATTCCCAGATCCCCTTGAACACACACAAAAAATTTCATCAAAATCGGTCCAGTCGTTTGAGAGAAGTTCAGTGACATACACACTCACAGAAGAATTATAGTATATATTAAGATATAGTAAAAGGATATAGGCAAAACAACGTCTGCCAGGTCAACTAGCTATAATATAATCCCACTACTGTATTAATCACCCTAATATTCTAAATGCGAAAGTTTTCGAATGTATTGTGTATGTTTGTTACTTCTTCATGTCCAAACGTCTGATACGATTTTATTCAAATTTAGCATAGCGTAAACCGATACCCTGTAGCAGGGGTTCCCAAACTTTGCGCCGCGGCGCGGCGCGGCGCCCTGGTGCGCCGTGGAAAGGCAAGAGGGGTGCCGCACCGTTATACGAAACCACAAATATTATAAAATAAAATTATATTAACTATAATCATTAAAGGTGTTTAAGTATATTTTTTGTAATAGCTAGGTAAAGTTGAGCGCTGTGACAAAATATTGAGGCTTGTAACTGCACCGCAGGCTGAAAAATATTGGTAACCCCTGCCCTAGAGGCAAAAGGTAGCCTATGTGTGAACACATAGGCTACCGTGTACCAGATAAAAATATCACAATTTAATGTCTCTCATAAGCCACGGGCTCAGCTACATTGGGTTATATTTTGTAAAGAAATTATTCATTGAGTTTCGCTGGCCGCATTTTGCGGTCACGGAATGTTACGGTCTGTCCCGTAAACACAACTTTTTCGTAATCGAATTACGTTTTTGCGGGATGTTTGCGAAATCCGAGTTATTCTGGTATTTCTCAGAAGGAACACTTAATAATTTATGAGGGTAATCGGAAAAATGAGAATAACACCAGATGGACTGTAATTTTGTTCAAAAATCTACTATTAATACAGAATTATTTCAACGATGAATAGCTTTGTCCATTACTGAAATAATATTGATAAGCCTTATTTAGCCTTAAGATTAAACGTAGTATATTTTAAGGTGGCTTATATTGTGCATCTTCACATTTTCTTCAACTAAACGATATCGTTCCGTATAAAGTTATAACGCCTACACGTTGACCTTAATTTCCGGCGTATAAGCCCACCTCTACACGAGCTATTTATTTGGCTAACACCAAAGATTTATAACGCTAGATGTGACCACTGACCGCATAATAGCTTGGAAATAACTCAGTCCCGAGATCGATTTATGTCTGTGTGTCGAAGTATTTAAAAATATAGTTTTGATGTGATTTTGATGCAGTCTTGATGCAATTATTAATCAGTCGATCAACAATTCCTGGAAATCTTTTGTTGTCGCAGCCCATTTGGGCCTTACGGAGCTTGATGGGTTAAACTAAAAATATTTAACGAATAAAACTAAAATGAACGCCAAGAGAATAAAATTTTAACAACCGAAAACGCAAAATTAGAAAACATCAACGCAACATAATGCTAATATATAAATTTTCGTATCAGTACTGGCGTTAATATAAATTATCTATGTTCTATCTTCTATAGAAGTAAAAATAGTAATTAAAAATGAATTTTTAATTTTGTTTGTCTCGCTAAAACTAGAAAACAGTTGAACCGATTTGGCTAATTTTAGTCTTGAAAATTGAAATATTTGTGGAAGTCCAGGGAAGGTATTAGGAAATTATGTATCACTTATACAAACTTCACGGGGTCATCTAGACAAAAATAAATCTCGGAAACCAAGCTCCATACGTTTGAATTTGCGACAGCCATTTTTTCCATTGGCACATCTAACTATTTAGATCTCTGGCACCACTTGGCAGCGCGCCAGCTGCAATTCGCTTGCACGCTAAATCGTCTGTCAATAGGTAAAGATTGCAGAATATTCCAGAAGATACTTTTTAAAGCAGAACGTTTCTAGAATATTCAAATAATTTATAGATCTTCGAGTTTAAATAACTTTCATGTTAAATGTTAGTGATACATTTTTATACCGCCATCGCTGATATGAAAATGAATCTGAACTTTTAACATTAGAAACAGAAGTTTATTTTAAGTATTTGTTTATTTTAACTAAAGTTTATAAACTAAGTTGTGTTCGTAATTTTTTGTGCTGTGATTCTTTTTTTACAGGAACCCGTACATTTTGTCGCTTCTAATCCAAATTTTATCAGTATTTCAGTGGTTTAGACTTAAACAGGAAGCAAACAGACAACCCTTCCTATTTATAACATGCTTAAGTAATTTATTGAGTAGTATATTAGTAAATATCTTAGCCTATCCAAATTGAAATCTCTATTTTCTATTTATAAAATCCAATCCTAAGGCTTAACAAGAATCTACTGTAGTAAGGTAACTAAAATTTAGTTTGTTATTATTTTTAGCAATATTCCGCGAAATAAACTAGTTTATTAAGTTTAATAAGTTTATTTCGCGGAATATTGCTAAAAATAATAACAAACTACATTTTATGCTATGGATTTCCGCAAAATAACGCCTGATTCCATTAACTATGTAAGGTAACTAGTCAAAGTCTAGTCAAAGTTAGTGAAAGTCGAAAGGAAAAAGTTAGATTAAAGTCTTACTTAAGCTAGGATTAATTAGTGTAAGACGGGCATCGGTAGCCGCTAATTCTTTTAGTATCTTAAGCCGCGAATGTGTTAAGCATTTTCGGACTTTACGGAGTAAATGTACTTTTAACGCGTTCAATGTGAAACTACAAGCATAAGAAAATAAATTAACCTAGGAAATAATTGCATAAAGCTGAAATTTTGAAGTTAAATTAACCATTACTACATGACGCCTGCAACTCCTTTGCGTCAAAGTTCGTTAATCACGCCCTAAACCGCTAAACCACTGAAACGTATAAACCGCTATACCGATTTTTCTGAAATTTTGTATGGAGATACTTTGCGTCTCGGGTAAGGACGTACTAGGATACTTTCTATCCCGACAAAATCTACGGATCCCGCGCAATAAACGAATTTTGACGCAACGGAGTTACCTACGTCAAAATTCGTTTATTGTAGTCCATACTAATATTATAAATGCGAAAGTGTGTCTGTGTGTCTGTCACCTCTTCACGCCCAAACCGCTGAAACGATTTTTCTGAAATTTATTATGAACATACTTTGATTCCCGGGAAAGGACAAATGATACTTTTTATCCCGGAAAATGTACGGTTTCTTTACGATATGCAAATTCTGGTGCAACGAAGTTACGGGCGTCACCTACTTCAATATAAAGTGCCTCGTGGCTTAAACCATATAAGTGCTCAATAAAATTAAATAGAGACGTCAAACTAGAAACTAGCATTCCATACTCGTTGTTTCATCGTAAAGTTTTCACTTCGCTGTATTTTGCTCCTTGGGGAATCAAGTTATTACTTCAATCTAAGGAATTATTCCAGGGAAAATTCTCTTGGAATTATCAGTTTCCTGGTATGCTTTGTCACTGTAATTGTTTGTGGAAGAGTGGTATTTGAAGCAATAGGGTCAATTTAGACACCAACGCGACGCGTGGATGCATTTCTAAAATTGTATGGATTTGACAGATTTGCAAGACTTATGACGCATTTTCACTGGTCGATAGGGCCCGCATGCGAGGTGCGGGAGATTTCTGAAACGCATGCCTAGACCAATCAAAATGCGCCATTAGTTGTCATAGACTCCCCGTATGCTCCCCGTACGAGTTAACGACTAATGGCTCATTTTCACTGGTCGATAGGGCTCGCAAGCGGGGTGCGGGAGATTTCTGAAACGCAAGCCTCGACCAATCAAAATGCGCAATTAGTTGTCATAGACTCCCCATACGCTGTATACCGCACGAGTTAACGACTAATGAAAATGCTCCCTAATGAAAATGCGCCCTTCTTGCGCAATTCAAATCAGTCAAATCCATACAATTTATGCCACGCCGCGCCTCGCCTCGTCTTGTGGTCTGAATTTACCCTTAGGGTCAATTCAGACCGCAACGTGACGACGACTGGGTCGACGCAACGCGCTGTGTGGACAGGCTCTTAAAATGTCAACTGACAATTCCATCTAACACAGAGAATTACTTCTCTAGAGCATTCTCGAAGAAACGTAAAGAAATAAGTATGGTAAACAGATTAAGAAGAAAATCTCAACGCTAAAGATAATGAGATTTAAATTTATGTAGATCCTTACTTAAGCGTTTTATACACTTCCCCATGGGAATGAAATTGAAGGTCAAATCATAATTGGGCGTCATTCAACTTTTATCTGTCTCTAAAGTGTTATAAAGTTCTAATGGTATATTGTCTCAAGTCCTTTCAAGTTTATAAATAAACATTCTTCCTTATATTTGAAGAGTTTTCCAAAGGTTGTTTAAATATTTTTCGTAAATTAACGGTTTAGTTAAGTTTCGGTAATAAATATTTTAAGAAGTGGTTTTCTGAAATATTTACGGGCATTAATCTTCCACTTATTAATAAACACTGATGTTTTAGGTTGAAAATAATACCCTCTTCTATAAAAAAGAGATTTTCAAAGGTTCCAAACTGTAGAAGCCCAGCTTTTCCTATATTAATAAACTAGATGACGGCACTCGTTTATCGCGGCGGAACCGTACACTTTTACGAGATAAAAAGTATCCTATGTCCTTTCCCGGGACTCAAGGTATCTCCATGCCAAATTTCAGCAACACCGGTTCAGCGGTTTGGGCGTGAAGAGGTAACAGACAGACAGACAGACACTTTCGCATTTATAATATTAGTATATATGGATATTAGTATGGAAGTATGTATTATTATTATTCAACATAATATCATCTTAATTTTCACTTTTCTAAAATGCGAATTTCAGTTTATATAAGATCTTTCCCGTCTTATACTCTGACCTTACACTTGAATAAGCGACCCTTAAGAAAACTTAACACCACAATAAAATACAAGGGCAAAGAAAATATAAATCATTCGGTCGCCTTTTATGCCAAAAGCACCAAGTACATTTATTTTATTTATGTTGTTGTGATATCATAAACACGTTTGGAATATTGGACATAAAACTTTCCAAATTGCATGTAGTTTGTTATAACTTATAATAATAATGATATCAGTTTGACAAATATTTTATCAATATATTCGAATGCAGGCTTTAGTATAATGGTGAATGTTTGACACTCGTTTACCCCCGCCGCCCGCTCCCCGCCTGAAACGGAGCCGCGGCCGAATTACGCAAGTGTCGCCGCTTGCCCCCCGCCTCCTCCCCCGCGTTCCAAAAACAAAGGGCAAAGGAGGCCCCTGCAAAGGAGTGTCCTCCCTCCGAAAAGGACCGAAAGTGCGATGATGACGGGTTTATAAGAGTGGAGAGGAAGAAGAAGAAACCCGTCGTCAGCAACCATCGCGACACCGCACCCGAAGGACCCGAGCAGCTGTTGCGGCGTGAGACTCCCGCGACGCCGCTGTACGTGTCCAGGCTGCACTGGTCCACGACGGTCGAGCAGGTCGTGGACTACATCAGGAGCAAGACCCACTTCGTCTTGAGGGTCGAGCGTTTGGAGTCCCGCCACAAAGTGAATTTTAGCTCCTTTGTGGTGAGAGTCCCGACGCACCATCTACCGACCTTCGAGAAGGAGGAGTTCTGGCCGATTTGAGTCGTCTACAGGAGGTTCCGAGGACGACTTCCGAACACGTCGCGCCCCACGTCGCAAACAATACGTGTTTAGTGTTTTAGTGTCAGTGTTAGTTTTTAGTATAATTGTATGTATGTTAGTTTATAAGGTATTTATAATATGGGCCAAGATGCCTGAGTCAAATAAATAAATAAAAATTATTTTTTCCTAGATGACGCCCGCAACTCCGTTTGCTAAAAAAGCCGTGTATCGTGCGGGACCCGTACATTTTTCCGGGTTAAAAAGTATTCTATATTTTTTTCTGTGACTCAAAGTATCTTCATACCTTTCAGAAAAACGGTCGAGTGGTTTAGGCGTGAAGACAGTCGGACAGATGGACAGACGGACAGTCAGGCAGACAGACTTTCGCATTTATATTATTAGTAAAGTATGGACAGAATTAGTTCCTTGGTAAAGGTTTTATTTTATTCTTCCACAAAAAAACCTTCCTGGGATATTAACTATCACAATGATAAAATTATTACGAAATCGATTCAACCGTTCTCTAGGTTAGCGGTTACACATAAATACGTTTTTATAATATACTATATCATATAGATAGAATAGAATAGTTACTACTATTCGAACAGGCATTACAAACCCAACTTGAGGTATGTAAATGGATTCGTATATCTCATTCATTAATATACAAACGTTGAATAATCACCGTTGTTAATCCGATTAATGAAATCCAACACTCGATGTATAGGCTTATTGGTCGTGTATTAATGGTGTGAGCGCCGCTTAATTAAATTTTATGTAAAGGTCCATCTACATCGGCAGGTCAAAGTAAAGGGTATTACGCAGTTATAAAAATTTTGTTAAGTTATACAGCTACGTTATTATCAGTTATGTTCTGTATATTTCAAAGTATATATTTTTAAACAAAAAGAAGATGCATTCTTGATGACTTTTTTACAAAGGCGAATGCGCGGGAAGGGACATTAAAGCAATTAACCTTGAATATAATTTTTTTTGAGTTCTCGTCCAAACTTCCAGTATACCAGCTAGTGAATGTAACAAAGCGCGCCACCCCACCAATGCGCCATTATAGATTCCATACTGCCGGTTGGAAATCTCCTATCAGCAGTATGGAATTAAAGCTATATGGCGCACATGCATTAGTAAAATCCAGCATTGATTCCTCTACTTGTCCCCAGATGTCGCGCTGCGGGGCGAGGTAGAGGGGCGCGGGCGCGGCACGGAGGCGTTACACGAGCTGCACTCCACGCTGCCACCTGTCGCGCCCGACGCCTGGCACACCGTCTCCCTCGTGCTCAAGGGGCTGGTCTTCATCACCATCATCCTCGGCGCACTCTTCGGCAACGCGCTCGTCATCATCTCTGTCCACCGCCACAGGAAACTCCGCGTCATCACCAACTACTATGTCGTCAGTCTCGCGGTTGCGGATATGCTTGTCGCGTTATGCGCGATGACCTTCAACGCTAGCGCGGAACTGACGGACTCCTGGCTGTTTGGCCCGCTCGTCTGTGATATATTCAATTCCCTGGATGTTTACTTCTCCAGCGCATCTATACTACATCTGTGCTGCATTTCCGTGGATAGGTACTACGCTATCGTCCGTCCCCTGGAGTATCCGGTCACCATGACGCATAGAACCGTCTGCTTCATGCTCGCCAACGTCTGGCTCTGGCCGGCCTTCATCAGCTTCGTACCAATCTTCATGGGGTGGTACACCACAGAGGAGCATAGACAGTACAGAAAGATGCACCCAGACGAGTGCATCTTCAAAACCAACATGGTGTATTCCCTCATATCTTCAAGCGTATCCTTCTGGATACCGAGTTTGGTGATGATATCGATGTACTGCAAGATATTTAGAGAGGCAGTGCGGCAAAGGGAAGCCCTGACGAGGACATCGTCAAACGTGCTGCTAAATTCTGTCCACATAAAGCATACTTCGCATAGCGCTCACCATTCCCACTACTTACATCCTGACAGAAGGCCATCAGATATAAGTCCAAACTACAGTACCTTTACAGAAGTCGGTCCAGAGGAGGCCGATATCGGTGGGGAAGTGATGATAGCTTTAGGCGACATCTGTCCAAGTAAGGAAGCGAGTCCGAGGAAGTCGGTGAACGTGAGCTGTGACACAGCCAGCTCGGGGTATTGCTCTGGGGGGTCAAATAAGAGATCTTCGTCCAGCGGCCAGCCCCCGCCTCCAGGGTGGCGGCCAAGCTGCACCTCTACAGTAGCAACGAAGGACTTCGCGAGGGCATGCACCGAGTTGAACAATCAAGGTAATTTTTATCTTCCATCTTTTCACTTCTTTATCAGTAACTCGATTCTTCCATTTTAATATTAACACTGCTTTAATGTAGTTTTGATATATTCTCAGTATAATAAAACTACAAAATGGTATAGTCTCATAAACATTCGACCAAAATCCAAAAGCTGACAAACTTCAGAAATAGGTTATGGAGCATTAGCATAGACAGTAAACAAAAAGTTTTGTTCGACGTTTAACAACGTTTCTGTCGATATTCTGATATGACGTGATCCATGGATCGGATTTTGGTCCGATAAATATACTTCAAATTCCTGTATACGCTAGTAGCACTCTCTGCTCCAATTTTTCATAATATTTCCTATTTTTTGACGTTTAGACCCGGATCGGATTAAATCTTTATTAACATTGGATTTAAATCTGAATCAAAATACTTATCCCGAACATAACCATAAAACCGTGTCTAAAATTGTTCACGTAACCACTATTTACTCCTTTACCTGTGAGGAAGATAATCATAAAAAGATATTTACCTCAATATCCTTTAGAGTTTAGGCCACACAATATACTTATTTTGGTCCGACCCTTGGCAGTTTCTAACCTTCCAAAACCTTTTTAACGGTAATGGCGATAGTGCTCTATTATTTATTCGAGGTGACTTACTCGCTTTATAAGAAAAGTCTCACAAAGGGGTGTTGTAAGTTTGAAGTGCCTTTGCATCTTGGCATTAACTTCTAAGGTTTTATTAGTGAAAATAACGTTTCATTGCTGTTATAAGTTTGAAGTCAAAGACAAGTCTTTGCATCTCTTTTCACATTGACTCCTAACTTTCTGGGTACTCCGTTAGTGAAAATAATGTCTCCTTTACCGGTTTCGGTTACGGTAGCCAGTTTTATCGAAACCACCTGGCTCTTTGGCAGGAAGGAGTGATTTCATACTGTATAGTTGTATACATAAGACCACTCTGTATTCATTTCCTCATGTAACTTACCGACACGACCGGCGTGATATCAGGTGCAAGACCGACTTATACATTCCCAATCGTCTTACTTGTCATACAATCGGGTGATAAGCCTGCATTGTCCTTACTAATAATTAGGCTTCGAAACAACATTTTTTCTACACAGGAATCGAATCTACGAGCTTAAAGCTACGCACTAAACTACTGAGTTCACAGAGGCGTTTAGATAAGTTTTGATTTTTTCTTGTCAGACAATTAGATGATTTGACAAGGTACTGCGTAGATTACCTGATTTCAATAAAACCGGCTGCCGTAATTGGAACCCAGCCATTACTCTGGATTTTTAACAAAAATCTTTAATTTATCTTAAAATATTTACTAATATTATAAATGCGAAAGTGTGTCTGTCTGTCTGTTACCTCTTGACGCCCAAGCCGCCAAACCGTTTTTGATGAAAGGTATGGAGATACTTGGAGTCCCGCGAAAGGACATAGAATACTTTTTATCCCGGGAAAATGTACGGTTCCCGCACTATAAACGAATATTGTGTTGAGCGTCATTTTATCAAATATATTCTTGCCGTAATCACTGATATTAAGTATCTTCAAAGTGAACGACAATCGTCTCTGTCACAAAGCATTTCTATATGTTAAAATAATTGGGACAGAATGGGGTGACATGGGGGAAAAGTGGGGGGAGATGGGGGAAGATCAAAAGGGGAACACGGCTGAACGGATCAGCATCTTTAAGTGTCTTTTGTCAATCAAAAGATGACGAGGCGAGTTGTGATTTAATTTGAAAGAATATTTGACTTGTCGATCAAAAGGATAATTTTATGCGTATTCGCTGATGTTGAAGAGGAATTCGCATTGGTGGGCGTTCCCTTAAAGACCTATACGGAGAGGCCGATCGTTCCGTAGGTGTCTGTCTTGCGACAGCAAAGCTACGGGCAATATTTTTTTTATAAAATAAGCGGGCAAACGAGCAAACGGGTCACCTGATGGGAAGCAACTACTGTCGCCCATGGACACTCGCAACATCAGAAGAGCTGCAGGTGCGTTGCCGGCCTTTATACAACTTCTTCTCCTAATTGTATTCATACTAATATTAAATGCGAATGTGTGTTTGTCTGTGTGACTGTTCTTCGCGCCCAAGCCGCTGTACTGATTTTGCTAAAATTTGATGTGTAATTATACTTTGAGTCACGGGAAAGAACATAGGATAGTTTTTATCCCGGAAAAATGTGCGTTACCCGCGCGATAAATAATTAATTTTGGCGCAACAGAGTTTTTTTGGCATCATTTTACATTGGCATCATTTGGCTTACAATACTAGGAGTATTGTAAGCCAAATGACGGCAATGTATTTACTCGTAGTTCGTTACAAAAATTCATAAAATAGAACACATAAATTGAGTTATTCAGATATTTCTAGTTCAGCAGTTAGCTTGAAATAGGGCTTTTATTTTTAAATCAGAAACAGTAAACTTTTTAAAACTAGAAATTTATATTATTAAAAGCTAGATTATACAGAAAGTAATGATACAATAAATTGTGTTAGTATTCAATATTTCGATTAAACCCATTAAGCCCCGTGCGAGCATCGGTGATCGCGACAACAATAGAATGCAGAAAATGCTATTGATTTCCGAGAATCCCCGATCGCAAGATTAATTACGTTAGTTAAAGTTGATTACCAAATTCATTTCTCGTTAAATGGTATTTTATAAGTATTTCTATTTATCTTTTTCTTAACAAATGTTTCTTTATTAGTTGTTTGCAAAAATTTGCGCCAAAATTCATTTATAGAGCAATAACATTTTGCCGAGACCAAAAATATCCTATAATATTTTTCAATAAGTACCGAGAGTTAAAGTTTTCCCATCAAAATACATTCACATTTAAAATATTTATCAGAAAGTACTATGTAAAATTGATAACAACTTGACATGAAAGTACGCCCAGCTTAACTCCGTAAACACGCTAAATATCTATTTGAGTCACAAACAACATAATTAGTCTTAAGTTAGATTAAATTAACGTTAAACAAGGTTATGGGTACACAAGTCAACTCTATTTCATTAACAATAATTAACATACACCTAACATCCATACTAATATTATAAATTGGAAAGTTTGTCTGTCTCTCTGACGTTACGTCTTCTAACGCCCAAACTGCTGAATCGATTCGGCTGTTTGGTATATATGTTACGCTCAAAGACCGAAAACGCTCAGTGAGCGAAAAAATGGCCCACAACGCGTTGTGGTCACAGTGAAACGGCCACGACGCGAAATCCGCGTCGTGGCCCTAATGAAAACGGCCACGACGCGTTCTGGTAATCACAGAAATACCACATAGCGAAATTCGTGTCGTGGCTGACGTGCTATTCGACCACAACGCGTTGTGGTAATCGAGAAAAGCCATGACGCGTTCTGAGCATTTAAAAACAGCCACTACGCGAATCCGTGTTGTGGCCCTAATGAAAACGGCCACGACGCGTTCTGAAACCAGGTTAGTTACTCAGGAGTAATTTTATAGCGCCCAAGTGTGTGCGCAATACACAAGAGCACTCCGGTTTAAATGAAACTAGGCCAGTTACGCAAGAGTAATTTTATAGCGCCCAAGTGTGTGCGCAATACACAAGAGCACGTTACGCAGGAGTAATTTAAAAGTGCCCAAGTGTGTGCGCAATACACAAGAGAGCTCTGGTTTCAATGAAACCAGGCCAGTTGAGCAGAAGTCATTTCATAGTGCCCAAGTGTGTGTGCAATACACAAGAGCACTCTGGTTTCAATGAGACCAGGCCAGGTAGGTACGCATGAGTTATTTTATAGTGCCCAAGTGTGTGCGCAATACACAAGAGCACTCTGGTTGTTACGCAGGAGTTATTTTATAGTGCCCAAGTATGTGCGCAAATCGCAATACACAAGAGCACGTTACGCAGGAGTAATTTTAAAGTGCCCAAGTGTGTGCGCAATACACAAGAGCACTCTGGTTTCAATGAAACCAGGCCAGTTGAGCAAAAGTCATTTCATAGTGCCCAAGTGTGTGTGCAATACACAAGAGCACTCTGGTTTCAATGAAACCAGGCCAGGTAGGTACGCATGAGTTATTTTTATAGTGCCCAATTGTGTGCGCAATACACAAGAGCACTCTGGTTTCAACGAAACCAGGCCAGTTACGCAGGAGTAATTTTATAGTGCCCAAGTGTGTGCGCAATACCCAAGAACACTCTGGTTGTTTTCATTAGAGCCACGACGCGAAATTCGCGTCGTGGCTCTAATGAAAACGACCACGACGCGTTCTGGCAATTCCAAAAAGACCATAACGCGAAATTCGTGTCGTGGCTGGTATGCTATTCGTTTTTCTTGGTTTGTTCTTGATTAATTAATCATCCAGAGGTATGGAAGATTATAAATTTATAATATTGAATTACCACGCATACTACAAAACATTTTTTCTTTTACTAAATCACTGTATAACGTGTAAATTATCATTATTATTTATAAAATATCAAGTTCCACATAACTATCCGTACAGACAGACAGACAGACAGACAGTAATAATACTAGTACGGGTTGTACGGAACTATAGATATTTTATAAAATATAATAATGATAAACACGTTATGCAGTGATTTAGTAAAAGAAAAAAATGTTTAGTAGTATGCGTGGTAAATTCGCGTCGTGGCTGTTTCACTGTGACCACAACGCGTTGTGAGCAATTTTTTCGCTCACTGAGCGATTTCGGTCTTTGAGCGTAACATATATACTTTAAGTCCCGGCAAAAGACATCTGGATACTTTTTCTCGGTAATTCTAGGTAAATGAATTTTGGTGCAACGGAGTTACGGGCGACATCTGTTAATCTATATATATATAAAAGAAAGTTGTGTTAGTTACACTACTTATAACTCAAGAACAGATGAACCGATTTGACTGAAAATTGGTGGAGAGGTAGCTTAGAACCAGGAATAGGACATAGGATACATTTTGTCCCGGAAAAATGTACGGTTACTGCACAATACACTTTTATGATTTGCGCGTAAACTATTCAATCGATTTTGATGAATTTTGGTATGGAGATACTTTGAGTCTCGGGAAAGGACAAGGGATACTTTTTGTCCCGGAAAATGTACGGTTCCCGCACAATAAACTTTTGTGATTTTCGCCTATACTATTCAATCTATTTTGATAAAATTTGGTATGGAGATACTTTGAGTCTCGGGAAAGAACAAGGGATACTTTTTATCCCGGACAATGTACGGTTCCCGCACAACAAACTTTTATGATTTTCGCCTAAACTATTTAATCTATTTTGATGAAATTTGGTATGGAGATACTTTGAGTCTCGGGAAAGACAAGGTATACTTTTTGTCCCGGAAAATGTGCGGTTCCCGCACAATAAACTTTTGTAATTTTCGCCTAAACTATTCAATCTATTTTGATGAGGTATGGAGATACTAATTTTAATATATCTATATATCATATATATACATAAACATGAATCCACAAATAAATTAAACACTAACTTGCAACCTTTCGAGAAATTTAGCGATGGCCAAAATGTTGCAGCAGAGCAAACTAATAGTTTGGGAATTGGGATGAGTGCACGATGGAACTAAAAAATAAACACACTTTTTTTTATTAATTATGCCAATTCGAATTAATTAATAATCATCGTTAGGACAGGACAACGTCTGTCGGGTCAGCTAGTAAATTATAAATAATAATTTACAAATATAATCTAAAAGTTTACTGCATCAAACTGACATGGAAAGTACCTTAAAATACCTTAAAATACCTTTACTGCGTAGCTATCTATTTGAGTAACAAACAGTGTAATTACTCTTAACTTAGATTAAATTAACGTTAAACAAGATTATGGGTACACAAGTCAACTCTATTTCATTAACATACAGACATGCATAATATAATATGTAATCCCCCAAAACAGGTCACATACGATATACTCAATGGAACAGGGGAGCGGAACCTTTGGCGCGCGACAAATTCAATTTAGAATCCCTGGTTTGGTTTTATTGAGCGTTTGTGGTTATTTTTAAAACGATATACGCCGTTCCATATCCAAATGGTAAAAAAGTAACCCTAATAGACTCGTCACATTGTCTGTCTGTATATCGTATAAGCAAATTTGTAATGGTTTATTGAATAATTTAAAAAAATAAAAGAAGGTATTTACGCAGCGTATAATATTCAAGGTTCTATCTTTGTCTTGTGATGTTTCTAATATGACAGACAAAAATTATAATTATAATTATTATTATAAATGCGGAAGTGTATCTTTCTGTCCTCTTTACAACAAAAGCCTGTGAACCTATTTTGCTGAAATTAGCTAGGGTATACTTTAAGTCCCGGGAAAGGAGATAGGTTACTTATTATCCCGGAAAAATGTACTATTCCCGCGCGTTTAACTTTGGCGCAATAAAGTTGCGGGTGTCATCTAGTAAAACATAATATATTTAAAACACAAAAAAATCATAGTTTTGGGTAGTGTAGACCATAATATTTTACCCTGTCCTTAATTGATTTTACCAAACCTCATTAAATTTAGTCAAGGCGAAAGGGAATGTTGAATCAAAGCGACGTAATGAGGAGACGCGCGGCGGCCGCAGCCAATTTGTGCCAGGTCGGAGCAGATGCTCCTAATAGTTTCATATTTAAATGTTTATGACATTTAACGCAAAATTCACATATCCATGTCCATACTAATATACTAATATTATAAACGAACTTCTGCACGCGGCTTCGCTCGCGTTAAGAAGTATTATTATGTACAAACTTCCATCCCCTATTTTAACCCCTTGGGGTTGGAATTTATCAAAATCCTTTCTTATCGGATGCTAACGTTATAACATATACCTGCATGCCAAATTTCAGCCCAATCCGTCCAGTGGTTTGGGCTGTGCGTTGATAGATCACTATGCCAATCAGTTGGTCAGTCACCTTTGAGTTTTATATATTATATAGATGCGAAAGTGTATCTGTCCGTTTGTCTGTTACCTCGTCACGCTCTTACCGCTGAACCGATTTTGTTGGGTATGGAGATACTTTGAGTCCCGGGAAAGGACATAGGATACTTTTTATCCCGGAAAAATGTACGGTTCCCGCGCAATAGTCAAATTTCGGCGCAACTGAGTTGCAGGCATCATCTTGTATAATATAATTATTATTCACAAAAAACACAAATTTTGGCATCGCTCTATAAAGGTACGGAAGGCTCGCGGAAGAAGGGTCTTCCGCGAGTCCGACTCGCACTTGGCCTATTATAAATATTTCTCTTACTTTCACCAAAGGTGATGCATTCCTGCAAGACGGTTAGCATCTCTTTCCCGTGTTCGAGAGTAATAGATAATCAATATGCAAATGGGATCGGGATATCTGTTCTAACGCGGATAACACCTATATATTTACATAATAATAATACTATAATACCTCTATGTAAGCATTTACATAGTACTCAACTGTTTATAATTCAGAGTGTTGAAACAAAACTTGTGACGACCTGAGTTGGTGAGCTGTTGATAGCTTAAGCGGGTTCGAATCCCGCCGACGAAACAAAAATTTTTCAAAGTTCCTGGGTTACGGATGTGTATTGTATAATAAAATTCTTAAATATATTATGTGTATAGTATAAAAGCATTAAATATACTTCCGTTGTCTGGTACCTGTAACACAAGTCCTTCACGGACTTAGCACGGGGCCAGACTGAAGTGGAGTGAAATGTACATAGATAGATAGATATTATTAAATAGGCTTTATTAAAAAAGGTCCTGTGCCTACGGGAAAAAGTATTGAACATTAAATTTATCAGCACCACATTAATTCTACCATATCTACAACTATATCTAGGAAATTCCGCTCTCTATGTTAGGGGGATAAAAAGTTTATTTATCTTACGAATCCTCAAAAGATACGGTATATGGGTTTTATAAATATTATTTCTCTTCCATTTATATGTGACAAGGAAAACGCTTAGAGTGACGGTCGTCTTTAGATAAGTCGTGGGATTTACCTCGCATCTGATCCCACAATATTATATTACAGTTTGTTCGCATTGAGAATGATACTATATTAAGGGGGCGACTAACCCTAAATTGTCGTTTTTATACTTGAAAATAAGCCCCGAATTGTTTCATTTTCTAAAATTAGATACTACATTATATTTCCAAGAATTCGATCTGAGCAAAAATACGATATCTTAAAAGTTTCTCGTTAGACAAAAATCACAAGGATGCATTTAATTTTCACGAATTTTTCATTTTTGCCATAACCGTGAATTGAACTAAGTAAATATTTTAACACATTGTATAAAATTCTATCATTGAGAAACCGATTAGCGGATTTTAAAATGCTGTTTATTTATCGAGTTATTGAGAAAAAACTAATTTGGCGATGAATCCGCGTCGTCATTTCACCTGACATATGAAAGACGGGTGTGAATGTAAGAGAGAGTAACGATGTTAAATTTTTTTGGTTAGTCGCCCTCTTAAACATGATATTTTTACAACAAAATATACCTTATCATGCCTCCGTGGCTTAGGGCGTGGCTTTTAACATAAAGATAAGTAGATTTGATTCTCGCGTTTAAAAAATCTTTATCCTTACTTATATTATAAATGGGAAAGTGTGGATTTTGTCTGTTACTTTTTATCATCTAAACGGCTAAACTAATTTAGTTGAAATTTGGTATGAATATACTATGAGCCCCGGGAAAACACATATGATACTTTTAATCGTGGAAAAATATACAATTTCCACGTTATAATCTAATTAAAAAACGATAAAAATATAACGCTACTAGTAAAATTATTACTAGTACCATTATAATATTTTTATCGTTGCACAAATTATGCGAGGCCCGGTGGGTTTCCCTCTTGGGCTATCAAAAGGGGTACTTTCAAGTTACTACAAACTTAGAATAGTTTATACAATATTTTATGTTTATTCCACAAACTATTTAATATGGCTCTGTTGAGAAGGGTCTAACCATCTTTGGTCCAACAATATGGGCCTCTAGAGTGTTGTGAGAACTTTTAAGGGCTTAGTTATCTTAACAAGTCAAATGAGAAGTAAATATATCAAGTTGACTGGAAAAAGAATATACCTACAGGGTGTAACAAAAAAAACGTGTGGTACTCGAGGACGAGCTATATATTACAGCTAGTCTACACGCATACGTGTAGTCGCACGTACACAAACACCGTGTCAAAGTCTGCCAAGCTGAAACGACGTGAGACGAGTGTGAGATTTATTTTCATTACGGAATTTCGTTATTCGGTCGCCGCACAAATAACTTTAAAAAAGTGACAATACTTTAGGATGTGTAATGTGATTACCCTTTTAATATACCTTTAGAGTTCACTGTGAAAGTAACAGCACTAAAACAGGTATTTTTTTATTATACTATTGGAAAATTCATGACGTTTGGGCATTTTTCTTAGAAACATAAAAAATATCTCTTTCAGCGCTGGCATTTTCACAGTGAACTCTAAACAAGAGACACGTACACAGCCTATAGTATCGATATTTAGTTTTTTTTAACACCCTGTATAGATTTTATAATTATTATAGAACACTAGATAACGCCTGCAAATCCATTGTGCCAAAATTCGTCTATCGAGAATCATACCTTTTTCCGAGGGTAGTTAGTATTCCATAGCCTTTCCCGAGACACAAAGTATCTCCATACCAAATTTCAGCAAAATTGATTCAGCGGTTTTATCCTTAATAGGTAACATATAGATAGACAGTATTTCACATTTATAATTATAAGTATGGATTAGGTAGACCAATTCCGCCTGAATTACCAAATTCTAAAGCCTAAAAACACCATCTGCTGGGCTCATTCCCTTGACCTTGTCCAGCCCTAACCCTTATTATACCAAGGAAGGGTCTCGAGGGTTTTTGCCAATGCTGTGTCATGTACAATATGTTTCTCCCACAACGTTGCTATTAGTGAAAAAATATGTAAGAAAATAAGGGTTTTTATGAATACCAATACATACTTTTTTAGCGGTGTGTGAGCCCTGTTTTTGGTGTACAATCATACTACTCACACGATTATTTTACTTTTTTTTTTTTGGTGAACCTATTTTGCTAAAATTTGGTAAGGAGATTCCTCGAATTCTGGGAAAAGATAAAGGGTACTTTTTATCCCGGAAAAATATACGACTCCTGCGCGTAAAGCGTATTTTAGCAGCACAACGAAATTGCGGGCATAATCTAGTCTTTTACGTTTCAAGAAATATACAGAGTGTCACAAAACTAAGTGATAATACTTTAGGGTGTGTATAGAGAGTTCACTGTAAAAGTAGCAGTGCTGAAAGACCAAGTTTTTTTCACTTTTGCATGGGCATGGGCCCGAGCGTCACGAGTTTCCCCATACAAAAATGAAAAAAAATTTCTCTTAAACGCTGTTACTTTCACAGTGAACTCTCTACAAGGAACTCATACACATCCTAAATTATTATCACTTAGTTTTGTTACACCCTGTTTTATAAATGTACACCCTGTTTTATGTATGTTATTTTTACCTCAACAAAATATATTTTTTGACGCGTGAGAAGAATATAATATTGTATATTATGAAAGAAAAACCTTGTCGGTGGATGTACGCTTATATTTTATCTCCCTTCCTCAGGATGTGATGCATCCGGGATGCCGCTGACAATCTTGTATACCTAACATAGTGTGCATATCTTATAATATATTATACATTGTATTCATATCTTATATGTATAGAGAACGCCGGCAACTCCGCGCTAAATTTGTAATTTTTTAAGACATAAAAACAAGTTTGATTAGGACGATGCGGGCTGATCAACTGATTGTCTGACAATACGATCCCCAACGATGCCCAATGCCCATCCGACGTGATGGGCATTGTGCATATAAAAACAGTGCGCCTTATCTCTCGCCAGTTGTGTCGGTTGTCCATCACATTGGGTTTTAAGAGTAAAGGAGGAGCTAGTGCTGTCTGTATATTATATTTATTATTCTAACTATATCGCGCTTAAACTTAAGAACGGCTGAACCATCTAATTTTAGTCTTGAAATTTTCGTGGACGTCCAGCTAAGGTTCATATTAGGATGAAATAGTACGAAGTTAACCGGGTCAATAATAATTTCTAAACATAAAAAATTATTATTGTAAACTATATCTTGGTCAACAAACGCAATAAAAAACGAAAGATATTGATAAATGATAATAAAGAATATAGGGCTTTGTAAGCGATCAGCGCATTTAGAGTAACCATAAACGTTTATTACTTTTTTACGGGCAAAACACAAAGCATCAAGACGTCTTCCGGTCATGTCATCTGTCAAGATTGGAATGTCAACGTCACCCTTCGCTTCGATGGCAGAAGTCTTTTTTTACATCCTTTCCCTGGCCAGGGAAACGCATCATCTATCTTCAAAACGCAATATTTATATTTTATTTTATATCTTAACTTATATAATACAGTCCACAAGTTTAAAGTAAATAACACAAACAGGCTTCTATCAAATCAAATCAAATGAATTAATGAAACTTCTACAACGCGGGCACACTGCGCAAACGGTAGCAGAAAGTTTTGCTTGGTCCAGAAACAAATTGCGGTCATGAACTAAATAATATCTTATACTACATGACGCCCGCAACTCCGTTTCGCCAAAGTCGTTTATCGCCTGGAAACCATACATTTTTGGAATAAAAATTATCCTATGCAATCCCTATGCCGCTAAAGGTTTCAAAGTATCTCCATAGCAAATTGTAGCAAAATCGGTTTAGTGATTTGGGCGTAAAGAGGTAACAGACAGACACACTTTCGCATTTATAATAATTATAATTAGTATGGATATCTCCAGAACTCCCCTGTGGCGACTTAGAGCGTGGCCTTAAGCTTGAAGATTCAAAGTGTTCGATTCCCGTATTTGTAAAACTATTATTTCTAAGTTTGGTAAGGACAATTATTATGTCAATTCACTTAATTGTCTGTCCATCCATCCATCCACCCATCAATAGTAATAAAAGTAACAATTCCCACACCGGTTTCGGTGACGGTGATCGGTTTCATTAAAACCAGGCCAGTTGCGCAGGAGTCATTTTATAGTGTGCAAGTGTGTACGCAGTACACAAGAGCACTCTCTAATCCTTTACTCTCATAACCCAGTGGAACAGAAGACCGACACGACCAGCGAGAGATCAGTGCAGGACCGACTTTTACATGCCCATCCGAAGTATGAATCATCTTACTTGTCAGACAATCAGATGATAAGCCTGCATTGTCCTAGCCAAACTTGGAAAAAATACGTTCACGCGGGAATCGAACCCACGACGAGTCAAGAGCTACGTTCTAAACCACTGAACCACGAAGGCGTGCCATCCATAGTAATAGTAATATAACGCAGGTGCCACACTGCGCGCGGCGGGCAAGTCGTGGCGGGCTGAGCATAAGGCGGCGCGCACACTGGGCATCATCGTCGGCGCGTTCCTGCTGTGCTGGCTGCCGTTTTTTCTGTGGTGAGTTTTTTCTTTTTTTTCCTCAAAGAGAATTTGTAGGGCCATAGACATTAGACGCTTTATTTAACACTTGCAAAAGTTTTAATGTAAGTCAAAAATGTACAACCTCATACAACATAACACCCATAATATTATTTATAAACATGTTATATGGTCATGACTCATGACTGTTATGTATTTGTGTGTTAACCCATAAAATATTAGGCATTCAGTTATGATTGTAGTCATGTAAAATAATAACATGATTTAAACTCTAAAGAATAAGACTGTATACCTCATTTTTTGGGCTAACACACAAATGCTTGATAACCATATACCTCATTATTTGGGCTAACACACAAATGCTTGATAACATTCAAACGTAAATTTTATCGACAGGTACGTCACATCAAACGTGTGCGGTGAGCCCTGCGAGACACCGCCAATAGTCGTTGGTGTCCTATTCTGGATCGGCTACCTAAACTCGGCGTTAAATCCGCTGATCTACGCGTATTTTAATCGCGATTTTCGAGACGCGTTCAAGAATACCCTCATGTGTGCGCTGCCTTGTTGCTTCAGTTGTTGGAAAGACACCGGTACAGCGTCCTTTGTGTAATATCGTGTCCCCACTGGCTTAGCGCGTGTGCGATAGTTGTGATGGCAGTGGGGGTTCGAATCGCCTATATCATTTGTATAAGTAAATCGAGTATATTGTAACTTGGTAAAATTATCATTTGTGTAAGAAAAGTATACTTGGTAAAGTAGCGAATTGACTAGCTGTAATGTAGCCAAAAGTATACTTAGCTTTTTTTTTGCTCACCTTTCAAGAGAAAATAATTATTAATCTACAGTGATTCTTGTTATAAAATCTGAAGTTTTTACCAAACAAATTAACAATTTTAAATTGAAACTAAAACTGTTTTACTTTGAAAAGAAATTGTATTATGTTATTATGTTTCAAAGTCCATATTGTAAAAAACTTAAATTGTAGTAAAAATGTGTAAATTAAACCTTCACTTTTTTATTAAATAAGGGGGCAAACGAGCATACGGGTCACCTGATGGTAAGCAACTACCGTCGCCCATGGACACTTGCAACATACGCTCTTTTCTTGAAGGTTTGCAGGTCGTATAGGTCCGGAAATACTGCTGGTGACAGTTCGTTCCAGAGTTTTACAGTGCGCGGTAGAAAGTTACGCGAAAAACGCACTGTGGAAGACTGCCACTCATCGAGGTGATGAGGATGGTATGTTTTTCGCGTGGGACGATTGCAAAAAGTTGCAGGTGGTATGATTCCGAACGATTCCTCAGAGCACTCCCCGTGATACAACCGATAGAGGATGCAAAGCGAAGCTACATCTCGGCGTAATTCCAAGGGGTCCAAGCTGTTTGAAACACTATGACAGTCAACAATTCGAGCGGCCCTTCGTTGGATACGATCCAGAGGGAGCAGTTGGTATTTTGGCGCCCCTGCCCAGAGATGAGAACAATATTCCATATGAGGCCGAACCTGCGCCTTGTAGAGTTGTAGGCGTTGGTCCGGACTGAAGTACTGTCTCGCTCTGTTAAGAACACCAAGCTTCTTCGAGGCTAATTTGGCCTTACCCTCTAGATGATATCGGAACTGGACTTCGCTCGATATGTTGACGCCAAGTATCTCAATGCTAGGGGAGATGGTTAAAGATGTGCCCTCGAAACGAGGATATACGACCATTGGTGACTTTTTAGTGGTGAACGCGCAGACTTGTGTCTTGGCGGGGTTGAATTGGACCAAGTTACGTTTACCCCATTCAGAGACCTTCTCCAATGAATTCTCCACCTTAGACATAAGATCGTTTCGACACTCAGTGACATTTTGCCGAGAAATATTGGGGTAGCCGTTATATACAGCATCACCTGTACTGTCATTCGCATAGCAATGAATGCCGCTGGTCTGCAACATGTCATTGATATGCAGTAAGAATAGAGTAGGCGATAGCACACAGTCCTGAGGCACACCAGCAACAACAGACTAAGTTTCCGAGCATTCGCCGTCAACTACGACCTTTATGCTTCTGTCTGCTAAGAAACCAGTGACCCACTTACATAATTTGTCGGGCAGCCCGTATGATGGAAGCTTTGATAGCAGCGCTTTATGCCAAACCCGATCAAAGGCCTTCGCAATGTCCAAACTAACAGCCAATGCCTCTTCCTTCGACTCAATTGCCTGAGCCCAACGATGAGTCAGGTACACCAAGAGATCACCAGCCGAGCGACCCTTACGGAACCCGTATTGTTTGTCGCTTAGTAATCCCTGGCCGTCCAAGTATCGAAGAAGCTGGCTATTGATAATGGATTCCATTATCTTCGAAAAGAGAGAGGTCATAGCGATTGGTCTGTAGTTGGAAGGATTTGAGCGATCACCTTTTTTGGAGATCGGGTGCACCAAGGCTGTCTTCCAGGAAGCCGGGACGATGCCAGTGGAATAGGATAGCCGAAAAAGACGCGTCAAGACCGGAGCCAACTCTGGAGCATACTTTTTCAACACAATAGGCGGGATTCCGTCAGGCCCACTCGACTTTTGGATATCAAGGGAACGGAGGGCTTTTCGCACTGAGCGCTGATGAAACCGAATATCCGACATGATGCTCGTGCATCGCGGTATGGTCGGCGGTTTCTGCCCCCCGTCATCCAGGATCGAGTTTGACGCAAAGAGCTTGCCCAGAAGATCGGCTTTGTCTTTTGCGTCCTGGGCCAACGATCCATTTCCTACGTGTAGGGATGGTAGGGTTGGCTTGCAGAAATTTCCTTCAATAGCTTTGGCCAGAGACCAGAATGCACGGGTTCCCGAGGCGCTCAAGTCTCTTGCCAATTCTATTGACGTGCTGTTGCTTTGCCCGAGTAATCTCTTTCTTGAGGGTCCTAGAGGCAAGGTTGTACTCCTTTTTATATGTGCTGGTATTTAAATCCCGAGCAGACACTACGTTGGCCCAGGATTGGTAAACCTCCTGCTTTCGGCGAGAAAGGCGAGCTTTTTTGGGGGATGAACCAAACCAGGGACGAAATCTGCCGCCAGTTGGCACTACAGAGGACGGAATGAAAAGTTCCATCCCCTGCACTACCACATCGGCAACAGAGCTTGCAGTGTTGTCGGGATCATCCGGTGAGAAGCACACGTGCCCCCAAGGATAGGATGCAAAAAACGACCGCATACCATCCCAGTCTGCTGACTTGTAGTGCCACACACGACGGTATTTAACAGCACGCTGTCTTAACACCGTCGTAAGTGGCACAGAACTTCAGTGTCATACGAGCAAGAAATTAAATTCTATCTTAAAATGTTTTTATTTAAAAGTTGAATTGATTTAAATTCAGCCACTGCAAAAGCAATTTAAAGTAGACAGTTAATTTTCATAAACAGATCCAAACCCATACTAAAATTAAGCACAAGTTAACTCTTTAAGGTTCATTGTCGTTGTCTGTCATTGACTTTTTCAATGTGACAGACAAACAAACATACCTCGTGTAGTTATTTAGTAGGACTACACATTTTATCTTAATGCAAAAGTAACAAATAAACTTTTATGGGGAATTTTGTCATGGCTCAGACAACGAAAATACCCAAGTCACATTAGAGATATAGTTTGCCACAGAAAAGCAATAATTTTCTTAGAATAGACATTTTAGTATAAGTAGTATAATAATATACTATAGGTATACTTTTTAGTGAAGGCCTACTAGATATTTAAATGTCATATGTTAATAAAAATAAAGTATTGGCAATAATGTTAGTATAGTATAATATAGGTATTATATAGTAAGGATTAGTTCACATTGGAACGCGACAAAATGCGTGACGCGATGCAAAATATCATAAACTTGAAATATCATGCGCGCGCTTGAATGCATCGCTAAGTTGCGTTTCGGTGTGAATTGAGTATTAGTAATTAATTTTTTTATTTCTAGAAACACACCGATTGCATCACGTGATTAAAAGCCAATTTTTTAATTAAATATTTATTATAATATATAATCCCTATATAGGCTGTCTTAATCACCTTGACAGGATTTGATAGGTGTATGAATGCGACCGCTTTAATAGTTTTGACAAATTTTTTAAATGAACATAAATTTTATTTAACGAAACATAAATTTGGATACAATATGGTTTCTTAGTTTATGAAGGTAAAAATAGTGCCAAATAAAAATTTACCTGATGCATATTTTTACTGCATTAATAGGGCTATAGTTTAATTTAAATTTTAGAAATTTATTTAAAAAAAGGATATTTTTTATAGTTTGTTTTTAATCCAGTAAAACGAAAAATAATATGATAGTATCTACAAAAGTTTTAAAAAATATTTCATTCAGTATTTTAGAAAGGCATACAAGCTAAATGTAACAATACTTCACAAAATCGCTATGAAAAGAATTGCCCTCTAGCTATTTCCTACCTGCAAACAAAACTCAGCGTTTTTTTTCTTTTTTAACTTGTCAAACCCACGATCAATATACGTCGCAGTTAGTAGCGAAGTTGCTTGCAATAGTTTAATATTTTTAACCAACTTTCGAACAAAAAGTCGTCTGTTTTGTTTGAATCTATTAAAAGGCTATTTACAATATTTTATGGCATGCTAAACTAGCCTGTGTTTCTTTTGAAACGATTTTCAAAAAATACCTCGACTATATTTAAACTACGAGTCACTACGTCGCGGGGTAGCACTACTAATGCTACAAGTCGCTACATCGCAGTACTGCAAAGAAACAAACTTCACTACAGTAATTATAATAATATTATCACAATGCTGAGAGTGGCTACGTCGTAGCGCTACAAATGCTACGAGTCACTCCGTCGTAGCACTACGAATGCTACGAGTCGCTCCGTCGTAGCACTACGAATGCTACGAGTCGCTCCGTAGTAGCACTACGAATGCTACGAGTCGCTCCGTCGTAGCACTACGAATGCTACGAGTCGCTCCGTCGTAGCAGCGTCTACGAAATACGTAGCCATTACCATAATAAAACTTAAACTGAAAAAATTTAAAAGTTTTTAATTTTTTATTACATTCGTAGACGATGCTGTGTTCATTTTAAAAGGCTGATGATTTTGTCACGCTCAATGTGTATGTTTGCTTTGTTATTCTATACTCCTAAATGAAGAATAAAACTCCAAAAAGCGTTATTTTTGTAATCGAAAAGACAATCATGAAGATGTTATGCTACAAATTATAATATTTACATCATAATATTATTAATGCTGTTTACAAAAAGTTTTTTTTCGAGACAGTCTTATTATTTTTTACTTTATGTTTGTTTCCGATAGTGTGATCCGAATTTTAAAAACCTTCGTTTACGAGTATAGATTTTAAAATGCTCAGTTAATAGCAAATACTAGTCAAATAATTTAGTTTTATGACTGTAAATAATGTATAAATCACATTAGTAATAATATTAAAAATGAATGTGTTTAGAAAATATAATAGTTATTACTTATAATTAGGGTCAGTCGCAACATGTGACAACTGAACTTAATTAGGTAAAATAAAAATATTTTTCTTGCGATTTTATATATTTACTTACACGTGTTTTGATTTTGTATTTTTTTATTATATAATTATTCCACGAATATACATAAATTGGCTGTAAATACATTTGAACCAAATACATATTCTATAAAATAGCATGATATACAGGATGTAACAAAACATAGTGATTATGCTTTAGGGTGTGTATGTATATCTCTTGTTTAAAGTTTACTGTCAAATTAGAATTGCTGAAAAAGCTACTTTTTTTAATTTTCGTATGGGCGCTTGCTCATTCAAAAATTATCTCTATTTACACAGAGATAATTTTTGAATTAGCAAGCGCCCATACTAAAATTAAAAAAAGTAGGACACACAATAAATTATTATTACATTCTTTTGTTTACATCCTGTATATTTTTTCAGACAAATACGATACGATGATCTTGTATATTTATTCGTTATTAATATTTTATTATTGAAAATGTTGGTGTGAAACTAAGGTGGCATTTTTGAATTACTGAATAATTTTATTATGTTACGTTGCAAAAATATGTTTAGTAATGTAACCATTGATGTACAAGTAGTAGGGATGCCACAAGAAAAAAAGTTGAGGCTTGAGAGGATAAAATGCTGACCGGAATGGCAGTTTAATAAAAGTAATTCGGTTGGTTCAATCTTTGTTAATAATTTTACTCCATGATACGTCACGTATGATTCACAAAATTCAACTATTTAATAATATTAATGCTTTTACATGTAATAAAACGAATGTATGTATTTAAAGAAAAAAAGGAACTCCGGAAGTGCCAGCTGGACTGGATCTTAAACAGCAGAACAGGTAAAATTTTCACTATGAAATTGAAAAAAAAAGGATTTTTCTTTTCTACCTCCCGCTGGACACATATTTTGACGCGTGCTTAGCGTAAGAAGTGCACAACACCGCACCGCTGAAAATTTAAATGCAGCATTAATTCAAACAATCGAGACAAACGCTTGATTTTACTCACAAAAATGGCTTTACTGAAAATTACAGCCGTTTGCGTATTCTCTGGATATGGTACATCAATATGATAAAATATGAACCGGTCTATGGCTAATAATTGTGATGTAACATGTAACATTTCGTGACGCACAGGAATATGGCTTGTGTATTTGGCCAAAATAATCCTTGAATGGATACACCGAAACCTCCATTACCATATATTGTTTACATTAACGAGAAACATAATAACAATTTAAGAAACCAGTATATTAAAAAACCCAAAAAAAATTAGAAGTGAGTTATGGCTAAGGACAATCAATCATGTCAAAAAATTTTAACAAAAAAAAACTAGATCAAAATTGGCCCACTCCTTTGGATGCTACGATGTTAGGAACAGACACACACACTGAGACCGAAGACAGACACGTATAACTTATAACACTCATCCTTTTTGTCGGGGATTAAAAACAAGTAAACATTAATTTATTAAACTAGAACCCGACTAAGTTTTGATGTACCTAGTCGCTCTTACAGGAACGACACCTTTCAAGTTGGAATTTCTGCCCTCATCTGAACAAGCAGAGGAAACGAATTAAATCTGAGTCATAAAGTGGCATTTCCTTTAGAAAATACCGTAACATCCAACACTGTACGCACAAATGCGTGAAATAAAAGTTAATTCGAGTCAACAGTTTTAATTTGCACCCCAAGACTTAATCAGCTTAACGAAACCAGAATTTACGCGTTTTCCTCAAACACAACAACACATAGAATTAAGGAGAGATAGAGAGAACAAATTTGCCTTTTCGTTAATGAAGTTAGTATCTCATTCAAAATAAACAATTAATGACAAAATGTTCATGTGTTTAGGCGTTTTATAAATTTCATAAAATAAATTATGAATTTTCGTAATATATACTTTAATAAAGTACGTTTATTGAGTTATTTCAATGAAATGTGATGCGATGCGACACACAAATATGACGAAACCAGATAGATCCATCGTTAACGATATAATATAGCGACAGTACAATGGCATGTTGCACCCTGTTTTACAACCGTTGCTAGGTTTCTTCACTCTTAAAGTTACTTAAATATTAAAATATTGTCCATAAAACTTTACCCCTCTTTCTTCATAGGGGTTTAAAATATGCGACTATCTAGTTGTGTAATGAATGAGAATCAATATTTTTGATTTTAAAATACGTAATGCTTCACACTGTCATTCCTAAAACAGATGGCATCCTTTCTATGTCTTAATTTGCAAATCCAAATTGCAATGAAGAAAAAGCAGAGAATTCGGATTTATTTCTGCGCCACCAGCATTTTTGTTTCAAAGCTTAACTGAATATTTTCGGCGCTTACGTAGAATAACGAACTCATACTTTTAAGGGTTGTCATTTTTTAGCCAAGTTACGTATTTAGTTAATAAATGAAAATATGAAATGTAAGCTATTGCCAAAACTTTACACACGCATAAGAAAGAAACGCATCATCCCTTCATAATATTTCTGGGATAAAAATTACCTTCAATAACCTAAACCGCCAAGCATCATCATAATTATTTTTACATTATATCAGGAAAGCTTATCTACTTTACTGAATCGATTTAGATATATCTTGGGTCCTAAAAAGGTTAGTGTAGTTATGTTTAACGTAAAAATTTACGATTACCAAACGATAACAAAAAATAATGCAACAACTTGCGGGTATTTTACAAATGTCTTGGGCCTGAACGGACATATTACAACCTCGCTCCATCGAAAGATATTTTTGCTCTCAAGCATTTTTCATACAAAGTTTACGTCAAAACAACCTTTGGCAAGTAAACTACTTAAATTACACTCAAATAATCATAAACTATAAAGACATAATAAAAAACATAAAATATAATAAATAGTCTGCACTTTTATATCTGACTTTTGACAGCCCTACGCACCTTGGTCAGCGTTTATGGAAGAGAGCCTTCGATAGTCTGCGTGGGCTGAATACATATTTCCATTATTATAAGACCGAAAACTTAGTTTCACGTTGAATCTATAATCACAAAATATTATTCAATGATTAAAGGTAATACAATCCGACTACGCAAAATAATACTAACTTGCAAATAAGCATGTTTTAGGATCAATTCAGACCGCAACGCGACGAGGCGAGGCGAAACGTGGTGCGGCATAAAGTATGGATTTGACAGTTTTTAATTGCGTGAGACGTCTTGCGAATCTGTCAAATCCATACAAATTTAGAAACGCATCTACGCGTCGCGTTGCAGTCTGAATCAACTCTTACGCAGCGTATTCAAGATTTTTTCGTATGACAGATTCTGCTGTTCTGTTTTAACTTCTGTCAGCACTCCTCTTAAGGTCTTTGTTCTGATAATCTTGACATCACCAATTCATTAATGCATAATGCATAAATTTAAAACTAATAGAAGTACGCAGAGTAACTCTGGAAGGGACTGTCACCAGCAGTATTTCCAGACCAATAAGACCTGCAAACCTTCAAGAAGAGAGCGTATTCCCTCTTAAAAGGCTGGCAACGCAAATGCAGCTCTTCTAATGTTGCGAGTGTCCATGGGCGACGGTAGTTGCATTCCATCAGATGACTTGTTGCCTTGTTTGCCCCCTTATTTTATAAAAAAAACACTGCCAAAAGCATTACAAAACACAGGTGTATCAATGAACTAAAAGCATTTTAATAGCTTAGACCCATTAGTTGAATAATAAAATATGCGTTGTTTGCTTTACGGCCATTATATTTAAACGAGTTACATCATAATTTGTTATCACATTCCTTGGTTTTTAAGCGTCAGTTTACATAATGCCGAGGCGATGCGTGCATTTTTAATGTGCCAAAAATGTACTTTATTTACTATATAAGAAGATATAACATCAGTTGTTGCACTATTGCTCAGGGATAGCATTTTTCATTCCTGAAACCGCCTACATAAATTTCATGCCAACTAGCAGCTGTTGCATAAAGAAAACGATATAAAAAATGTACAAGATCGTCTTGTATTAAGTATTAATTATTCTATTACCTAGTCTACGAATAATAAAAACTAAGGAAACGTAACTCCCATTCTATTACCGTTTTAAATTTGGTTTGTACAAGGCCACCTAAATATTGCAAGTGTATTGGAATGTGTACCTAAGGTACACATTTTTGACAAGTATTGTAGAACATGCTTTTTAACGGAGTTACATTTCCTTAGTTTTTATTATTCGTAGACCTAAGTCGTTGATTTTGTTTTGTAAAAATATTAATTTTATTTACAAAAACTGTTTTTGAATTGTTATGACGTTTTCTTACGAAGGTATTTACGTATAAAACATTAGCATTAAGGGTCAAGTCAGACCACAACGCCACGCGTAGATATGCATTTCTAAATTTGTATGGATTTGACAGATCCTCACGCTCACGAAATCTGTCAATTCAGTACAAATTTAGAAATACGCGTCGTGTTGCAGTCTGAATTGACCACTCTTCACGTTGGGCTATGATGGATTGCCACGATTGTGAAGTTGTCTATAGTATATTGTACCATATGATCGTGGGCAATGATAGACGATATTGCCCAAACGTTTGTACTATATTGGTTCATCATAGGCCAAAGTGGAAAGACCGTATTACACTTAGGGCCTGTTTCACCGCTTCCTGATAAGGCTATCCACCACTTAATTTGACAGATGGAGTATGGAAAATCTGTCAAATAACCCTATCGGGCACCTTATCAAGAAGCGGTGAAACAAACCATTAGTATAATAAATTATGTACCTGTACAAATTTTGAAGTTAATTAAATATTAAATAAGTTACAATTAGGGAATAAATGTTGTGATATAGACGTAACAAAAGCTTAAATCTTTGAGTAGCTAGAATTAAGAAGTATATCTTAATAAATATCTCTCAGTTAAGGTATATATGTGTGTTATGGAATATCTCTATTTTAAGGAGTATGTAATTAAGAGGCGAAAAGGGGAAAACAAATACGTAAATGTAATCGTAATTCAAATTTGTGTAAGTGTTGTCGTCTCAATGTGTAGTCTTTGGTAGAGCAACATTTAAGGCTTGTCACACCACGGCTACCTACCGCCATGGCTGTTTAAATCCCTACCTTTTCTAACACAGCTGTCGAAAATATTTGGCTAAGTACCCAAATTCCTTCTTATTAAGAAGTAAAATCTTCAATGGTTGCTCTGCCAGACTTTTTGCAACTCAGTTGCTTAGTTCAAGATGTTGTGTTAGAGTAAAAGTAAATATCACTATTTGTAAATAAAGAAAAGTTACGAAAAATTAACTACTATTGAAAATTACTCGTCCTTCTTTCAAAAGAATAAACTAAGAAATAAAGTCTTATCCTTGTCTGATATGTTGGCATTAGACATTGTGTATTCACTGTGCACATTTCTAGTAGGAATATAATAAAAATAATTGATGTTAGAAAAGTCTTCAAAATTTCCTCAATTTGTGCCCCTGCTATTTTAATCCAATATCAATTCAGCTTTGATTTAGTTTCAAACTACGAATAATAAAAACTAAGGAAACGTAACTCGAGCATGTTTTTTGACGGAGTTACTCTTCCTTAGTTTTGATTATTCGTAGGTTTCAAAGCAAACTCAGTGTAGTAAAACTACAAAATGGCAGTCTCTTAATATCGAAGTTATGATATATGATTAGAATAAATAGACCATTTTTAAGTCCCATTATGAGTTTTCTGGTCAGTAAAAGTCTGTGAGTTAAGAAGTATTGTTAGAAATGATAACTTTCGCTCATAACTTTAAAAAGTGTTATAGGTCTACCAGAATCTGATGGCAAATTGTGACGGCTGATTTTCAAAAAATATCCTTGATCATTGGATAAATTTATATATATTTTGTATGTTTCACACACAGAATCAGTCGCTATATGGAAAAAATGGATCAAAATGTTTTATTTCAATTACCCCGGTATTGCTAGAGTCAATTTACTTTCTCACTTTTTGCCATTAGATTCTAATAACCTATAAAAGTGCATTCATATTTAACGTCACGGTGACCGTAACATTTCGGAACTAAAAAAGTATTGTACAGTCAAAATAAATAGAGACGAGGCGTCATTATTTAAGTTACTAGTCTTATAAGCAACATGCAAATTGCTCGACTCGTATTCTTTTGTTTTCAATTCTTATATGGACACAAATTATTATAAAGATTCTTATAAATTCATCAAGATAGTTCTTGTCAACATTTAAAATAAAAATCTGCATCAGCAATTTACTGATTACTCAGTTCTAACCGAGTACGCAAAAAACGATAGAGGATAGCCCTTATACTAGACTCGTCTGTTATAACTTATAAGTTATACTCGTAACTTATAATATTTTATTGTCGATGGCGTTTCGTAGGTAAAAAATGTAGTACGTTGTGTTTTTGACAGGGGCAGCTATCGCTGCCGCCTCGAATCACTGCGTATATATTATGTATCCCCTGAAAACTGTGTTTTTAATTTTTACTAACTACTCTCTTCTGTTAATTCGTCTGCTGTATCTCCTAAAAACATTTGCTGTATCCGCTGTTTGCTCCCAAATAGCGCTGGCTACTTATACCCAGTCCCAGACAATCCATTTGCTTCTATCCCCCTATATATAATTCCCCTATATATAATTTCTATATATAATAAACTATAAATGAATACATAGATGTCATATTAATCTTGTGTCACAGCATAAAGTTCCTGATAGTGTCTGGTCACGGTCACGGTAATTTGAACGCACCTTAACCTGTCAATAATCTTGTAAATAATGTAAAAATTAATAATAAACATTTAAGAGCAATAATTGATACTGCTTCGTATTTTAAAATATATCATGTATGTGCTATCTAGAAGTTAATGTTATATTGAATCTTGTTGGAATATTACTGTCGTGTATAGTATAATATAATAATGTTTTGATTAAATAGTTAAAATGTGATTTCTTGTTTCATTTCATAGTATAATGTTACCGGAAATTTATTTTATTGCATGGAAAATGAATAGTATTTCCTAATGGAAACTAACTGGAGAATTAAATTGTCATTGTCAAAACCAGTTCAGCGGTTTAGACAGGAACCGATGTCATTAAGGAATTTCTCATAGAAAATGTAGAAGTCGAATGTAATAAATTTATTATTTTAGCTTCTATTTTCAGTAAACTGTGTAAACAGGACACATAGTTATAAATAAACACAATAACATAATAATACATAGTAATAAATGAACACATAGTTAAAAATATTAAATACTAATATTATAAGTGTGTCTGTCTGTTTGTCCGTCTGTCTGTCGTCTGACCTTTTCAGGCGCAAATCGCTGAACCGATTTTGCTGAAATTTGGTATAGAGATATTTTGAGTCCTGATATGATAATATGGGATATAGGATGCTTTTTATCCCGAAAAAATGTACGGTTCTCGCGCGATAAACGAATTGTGAAAAGTTGCGGGCGTTATCTAGTATAAAATGCAACAGATATACACATTTTGGCATTATAATGTTAAGCACGTAATCAAGTATTAAAATTATTTTGTTACACGAAATTTAACCCAAAACTTTTAATACAAAGCTTTAAAAATCACGAGGTAAATTCAGTCTTTCTGCGCCGAAATATTACTGAGGCTAGACAAATAAAAATAGGTCGTGCAACACCGTTGTTAACGTATGAATTAGGCATAGATTATGAATCGTAGATTCACATTTTTATGAGTCAATTTATCAAAGATTCATGTTCGAGTGAACTTTACAAGTTTTTATTACCTTTTCCAGTCCCGCGCCCGTTATCTGTAAACAGGTTTAGAGATCTTTGCTGTAAACAAATCTTGTAACCTAAGAAATGTGATTTTCCTGGTTTACTTTATTTATATTATGGAGTTTCTTTTAATAGGTATTCCACATTAAAACGGAACTCCATAATATTATTATCAATCAAATATGGGCTCATTATTAAATATTAGTTCATGACTATTACTTCGCTAAAATAAAATCTGTTTTTAAGATATTGCATAGCTTTTATTGGGCCTTGAGAGCTGTGACCGAATCAAGAATCTCCGTAACGAAAATATTCATAACATTCGTCTAACATCGTTTCAGCTCGGACTTTTATTTACGGGCGTTGGCCTTCCACACATTCCCACCACTATATTGTCTCCTCTGTCGCCAGCCCCCTTAGACAAAGTATCTTTCGTTAAAAACGATGAATAAATTCGTTATCAAAATTAATGCGGTTTGACATATTAAGTCATCGCTAAATGACATTTCGCTTGCGAAGACTAATGTCAAATCCCATACATTTTGGTAAAGAATTTTGTAATCTTTTTTAACGAAAGGGACTTTGGCTACGGCCTCAGGATCGTCAGCGGTATCCAACCACGAAAACCATTTCAGTTCGGCAGACTTCGGCACGGTGTTTGTGTGCATGCGACAAGTCGTATGCGTGTAGACTAGCTGCTAACTGCCTTGCCTACCTAATCGTTTCATTCGGCAACACCCGAGTGCCACACGTTTTTTTAATTCTGTTTTTTTATCACCCGTACTTCTCTAGATATAATATTATATCAGTGGCCATGTTTAACAAAATAATCCCACGTGTCCTCGATGTGTTGCCGGGATTACACAAAATGTTTTGCGTCGTAAAAACTTTTAATAATGTTGTAAAAGGGATGAGTAAGGGATGAAGCTTGGTTAACCTTTACCAGGTAATTAGGGTTATAGGGACTTTTAAGTTGGTAATACATCGGATTTAATAATAAGTAAATTTTGAGGTATTTTTTTCTAGCTTGCTGATGATGATGACTTGTGGCTCAGAATAAAAGTACAATTAGGAAGCCGACTACATGAAGCGGCAGCAGTCGACGTGTCGTCGCGACGGCACCTCTTAATGAGCTTGAATTTATCATTTTTCTGAAAGGTTCAACGCCCTCAACTTTATTAGTATGAAAAAATATATTCCAGGACAATGAGAAAATTTATTCTGATAGCTGTTATATACGTGACATTGATGATTTCTTTGTAATGGATAAAACAAAAACCTAATATTACTTTTATTTGGAATAATAATATTTATACCTTTACACTGGTTTCAGAGACAGTGGCCGGTTTCATTGCAACCGAGCTTGCTACACCAAGAGTAGTTGATTTCCATCAGGTGACCCGTTAGCTCGTTTGCCCCCTAATTTGATAAAAAGGGTGTTTCTGAAGTGCCTGTCTAAGTACGCAGTACTGCTCTCTTTTTTTACACCCATACCCAGTGGGACGGAAGACCGACAGGCTGGCAAGAGATCAGGCACAGGATCGACTTTTTACATACTGTATGGATCATCTTTCTTATCATACGATCAGATGATGAGCCTGCTTTGTGCCAAATAAGATAGGCAATCCTGCCTCAGGAGCATTGAAAACTTTTGTCACAGCGGGATTCGACCTGCTACATTGGTATACGCTAACCACTAAACCATCGGGGTCAAATGAAAGACATCGAACAATTGGCAGAATTCAAACCGGCTACCATATCATGCGGTAACCACTGAACTATCAGAGTCAAAAGACATTCGATCCATTCCAGACACGTACTTATGGATGTTTGTTTAGCAAAGTGGTTGAGGGCCATTAATATAGGCTTTTAAATCTGTGAACTTTACGGGGACTGTACTTTAAATTGGAGGGTGAAAGGGATCATTCATCATCATTATCATTATAACGTCGTCATCTTCATTTTGGAATTGACAACTATTGTAGTTGAGTTGTACACATTTTTGGAATGGCTAAAAATGTTAAGATCATCGCGTCAGGACACGAGAGGAAAATACTATTCATACTAATATTATAAATGGGAAATTATGTCTGTCTGTATGTCTGTTACCTCTTCACGCCTAAACCGCTGAACCAATTTTGCTTAAAGATATGGAGATACTTTGAGTCCCGGGAAATAACATAGGATACTTGTTATCCCTAAAAATGTACGGTTCACGCGCGATAAACGTAATTTGGCGCAACGGAGTTGCGGGCATCACCTAGCTAATATATAATAGAGCTAGTATATAATAGAGCTAGTATATAATAGAGCTAGTATATAATAGACAAAAACTATTTAATAAACTATGTCTACTATCTAGCAACTTATGTTATTGACATCTCACGGAGGGATTCCTACCCATGTCACACTTAATATTGTCAATTGTATGTTGTATATTGGAAAATGTATTGAGCGTTCGCGCTTGACGCCGTACGACGACGTCTTTATTATCACTGAATTGAACTGACAATAGCAGGCTCGATAGAAAAATAGAGCGTTTAAGGTTGATTCACACTGTTCCAGCAGCATTGGAAGCTAGTGCTGGAACAATGTTAACAAGTTGCTGAAGATCCATAATTCATAGTAATATTATAAATGCAAAAGTGTTGACGTCTGTTTGTCTGTCTATTTTTCTATTCGTGCAAAAGCTGTTCAACTCCGGGTTTGAAACCCGGGAAAATACATACGCTACTTTTTATACTGCAATAATGAAAGGTTACCACGCGATAAACGGATTTCTGCGCAACTGAGTTGTGGGCATCAACCACTGACCTTAATTATACAAAATGTACGCTGGACTTATGATAACCTTTGAAATGACAGATATTTGAAGCGGAATCAGCGCCCTCAATGCGGTAGAAGAGAACTAAATCTGACGTAACCATGACGTAACTTGCAAATGGTCGCTTAACCGTTATTGGTTGTACATCACCAGTATTAGTTCCAAGTACTCTCACTACTGCTAGCGCCAATATGGCGACTTTCAAACGTCATGGTTACGTCAGATTTAGTTCTCTTCCATCGCACTGGGGGCGCTGATTCCGCTTCAAATAGGCACAAAAAAACAGCTGGGTTTGATAATTCTAGCGTACTTGTATAATGGAGGTCAGTGACATCAACTAATTACAGGTAAGTATTGAAGTTAAAAAACCGTTGAAAACACTCTCGATCATGTTAGTTACAATAAAACTGGATCGAAACTGGTTTACCTGTTTGGGTATTACAGACATACACACACAGGCAGACAGATTATAATTTAGAACTGCATTTATAACTCAACAATAGTTTTTGAGTGAATACAAAAAAGTTTAACTGCGGCACAAAAGATTAATCTGCTGGAATATATAATATAATAATAATATGGATATACGCTTAATTGAATCATGAGACAAATATACAATAATCATCAATCTATATATATATATAAAAGAAAGTGGTGTTAGTTACACTACTTATAACTCAAGAACGGATAAACCGATTTGGCTGAAAATTGGTGGACAGGTAGCTTAGAACCAGGAAAAGGACATAGGATACATTTTGTCCCGGAAAAATGTACGGTTACTGCACAATATACATTTATGATTTGCGCGTAAAATATTCAATCGATTTTTATGAATTTTGGTATGGAGATACTTTGACTCTCGGGAAAGGACAAGGGATACTTTTAGTCCCGGAAAATGTACGGTTCCTGCACAATAAACTTTTATGATTTTCGCTTAAACTATTTATATCTATTTTGATTAAATTTGGCATGAAGATACTAATTTTAATCTATTGTTTTCTTAATTATACCAATTATTATTCGAATTAATTAATCATCGTTAAGACAGGACAACGTCTGTCGGGTCAGCTAGTTGACAATAATTATAATGATTTAACACAATAATGAGCCTTACTGATTGACATACTGTGTCAATACAGTCGCAATTACAATCATACAAGTAAGTTTTGGTGCTTGGCTGAAATTAGAACGCATCAGACAAAGCGGGCATCAAAATAAAATACAATGGTAACCATATTAATATAATAAATGAGAAAGTATGTGTGTCTGTCAGTCTTACCTCTGTTAAAGATAAATTTTATTCTTGGCTTCTTAATAAGCACTGTAAAAAAACAAACCTGTCACTTGTCTTTTGTAATGTCATTTGTTTCCCGCTGATTTTGTTCTCTTTCCCGCCGTGTGAAAAGTTGTAAGCTGTGTTAGTGTTTCAATAAATACTTTTGTATAAGAATTCTTGTTAATCGTGTCCATCAATCTCCAATTGGTTATTGGCCCAGTTACGTGTAAAAGATTAACAAAGAGCAGAATACAAAACAAAACGTGTTATAAGGCAATTAGTCAAAAGTCAAGACGGCGTCGTCGTGCTCTTCATACGGAAGAATGGAGTTTGGAAAAACTATGAATCTTGATAAGTTCGAGGGTTTTAATTTCAAACAATGGAAATTTCAGATAAAGTGTGCCCTACGTGCAAAAGGATTGGACATAAATAAGCCCAAACCTGAGACGAACCCACATCAGTGGAATAAGGATGACGGAATGGCGATGTTCATAATCACATCGGCCATGGATTTAAAACAGGTTGCGCTAATTGAGAATTGCGAGACAGCACTAGAGGTCATGACCAAACTTGAGTCCATTTATGAACAAAAATCAGAAATGAATAAAATGTTACTACATGAACGTTTTTATCAATACAGAATGGTTCCGGGTGACAGTATGGCTCAGCATATAGCCAAAATCGAGAGCTTGGCTAAGCAATTAAAAGAGAATGGAGAGGATATCAGTGATACTGCTATCATTACCAAAATATTAAGCACACTGCCTCTCAAGTATAGATCTCTCCGTCAGGCTTGGATGTCACTTGATTCAAGTAAACAAACTGTGATCAATTTGACAGCACGGCTATTAGATGAGGAGGCTAGTTTTAGTGTGGAAGAAGACAATGAGACAGCTTTAGTTGTAGCCAAACAAAGTGCAAAGAAAAAAAATGTTGCATTGTCAGAAACAAAGAGAGAATCAAAAGAAGTAGTAAATCATCGTTTTGTTTGCTATAATTGTGGGAAAAGAGGCCATTATGCAAAAGACTGTCGTGCACCTAAACAAAATAAAAAAGAGAAGAATATGTTGGCCTTTAACATAGAAAGCACTGAATGGCAGGATGATGACGACGGAAGCAGCTGGATTTTAGACAGCGGTGCCTCAGCTCATATGTCTTTTAAACGAGAAAACTTTTCTGAAATGTATCAATATACAGGACCCACACTGAAATTAGGAAACCAAGAAGATATAGATGATGTTGGACAAGGAAATGTTTTGATTAATAAGTGTGTAAATGGACAGTGGGAGACAAGTATACTAAAAAATGTTCTCTATGTACCTAAACTAAGAAGAAATCTGTTTTCTGAAGGAGCAGTTTCTCGACAAGGTTATAGCATTGTGAAGAAAAACACTCAAGCCTTGATTTACAAGGGCAATGATGTAGTAATGTGTGCTTATTTACAAAGTAACAATTTATATAAGTTAAAAGTGAAAACGATTCAAAATCCAGTCTGCAATGTTGTGCAAAAATTGGATCTTAAAACATGGCATGAACGTTTGGGACACTTAAATATCAAAGAAATTCAGAAAATGTGCAAAAACAATGTTATAACTGGTGTGGACTTATCAGACAGTGAAAAATTTGTGTGTGAGGGTTGTGCTTATGGAAAGCATGCCCGTCGACCATTTCAAAAATCATCGCGGCAACCACTACAGCCAGGTGATATTGTTTATAGCGATGTTTGTGGACCTATCAATATATCATCAGTACAAGGTATGAAATATTTTGTTATTTTCAAAGATGCTGCAACAAGTTTTAGGCATGTGTATTTTTTGAAGAACAAGTCTGATGTGTTAGACTATTTTAAAAAATTTAATACAAAAATTAAAAATCTTTTCTCACATGGTGTGCGTATTTTACATACTGACAATGGTGGAGAATATACGAGTAAAGTTTTCAAAGAATACCTAGAACGTGAGGGTATTTCCCATGAACTCACAGCACCATACACCCCTGAACAAAATGGCCGTGCAGAGAGGGAAATCAGGACAATAATGGAAAGTGCTCGCTCCATGCTTTATTCCCGTGATGTACCACTTAACCTATGGGCAGAAGCTGTTAACTGTGCAGTTTATTTATTAAACCGCACATCTTCTAGCCAGACACCTAATATTACACCTATGGAGTTATGGTGTGGTACGAAACCAAGCCTGGACCATGTTCGAGTTTTTGGTTGCGAGGGGTTTGTTCATGTTCCGAATCAATTAAGAAGTAAACTGGATTCTAAAAGCCGCAAAATGATGCTAGTAGGCTATGATAATACTAACTATAAAATGTATGATCCAAACACAAAAAGAATAACAGTATCCAGGAATGTTATATTCAATGAACAGAAAAGTATTGAAGTAAAAGGGAATAAAACTGAAATTTTAATTTATGATGATGATGAAGAGGAGACAGATAACGCAGAGAGGGATGTAAGTAATGAGCATATTACTTCAGATCATAGTGATGAGAGCACACATACTGCTGTCGATGAACAAGATGAGACATATCAACCATCAACGGATGATTATTATTCTGATTCATTTGATTCTTATGTGAATACTCGACCACGGAGACAAAGGACATTTGAGGCAAATTTAATGGAGTTTGATGTGCCAGCGACTTATGATGAAGCCCTAAATAGCAAGGAAAGGTCATTATGGCTTGATGCTATAAAAGAAGAGTTGGATGCTCATAACTCTAACAATACATGGAGTTATGTTGAAAAACGAAATCAGAGAACCATTACCTCAAAATGGGTTTTTAACATTAAAAGAAAGCAGAATGGTGATGTTGATAGATATAAAGCCAGACTGTGTGCCCGCGGTTTTACACAAATAGAAGGAATAGACTATAGTGAGATTTTTTCTCCTACTACAAGATATGAGTCGATAAGGATATTGTTATCAGTCTCTGCAGAATATAACTGGGAGATAATACAGCTAGACGTCAAAACGGCCTTCTTATATGGAGAGCTGGAAGAGGATATATTCATGGAAATCCCAGATGGAGTTGATGCACCTAAAAATACTGTGTGTAAACTTAACAAATCCCTTTACGGCTTAAAACAGGCATCCCGTTGCTGGAATAGAAAATTTACCGATTTTTTAGTTAAGTTTGGCTTTATTCAGTCACAAGCTGACAACTGTGTGTTTGTAGGTAACTTTCATGGTAATAAGGCTTTGTTGATTCTATATGTAGATGATGCCTTAATTATGTCTCAGTCTAGAAAAGTGTTAGACTATATTATTAGTTACTTAAAACGTGAATTTAATATAAAAGAGTTAGAACTAAGCCGGTTTGTTGGTTTAGAAATTATTAAAACTAAAAATTCAATATGTATTAGTCAAAGGCAGTATATAGACCAGATTATAAATAAATTCAATCTGAGTACAGCTCACCCATGTAGTACACCTATTGATGTAAATGTCCAAATTACCAAAAATGTAGATAGCATGCAGTGTAATTTTCCTTATAGAGAGGCCATTGGGTCATTATTGTTTTTATCTATGGCATCTAGGCCAGATATTTCATTTGCTGTCAATCTTTTAAGTAGATATGTCAATAATCCAGGTCTGCAACATATTACTCAGCTTAAGAGGATTATTAGGTACCTTATTAAAACAAAAGATATATGTATAAAATACCAAGGCCATGTAGATTTAATTGGATATTCAGACTCAGATTTTGCTGGGGATTTAGATACAAGGAAATCAACTACAGGTTATATTTTTATGCTAAATGGTGGCCCTATATCTTGGGCAAGTCAGAAACAATCTTGTATTGCCCTATCGACAACTGAGGCTGAATTTATGGCAGGATGTGAAGCTGCCAAAAATTTACTGTGGTTAAAACAATTTTTCAAAGATATTGATATTAAACAGAACTGTACTTGTTTATGTATTGATAACCAGAGTACTATTAAATTAATCTATAATCCTGTGTATCATAAAAAAACTAAACACATTGATGTGAAATTTAATTTTATCAGAGAGAAAGTACAGCAAAAGTTAATTGATGTTCAATATGTACAAAGTTCTGAGCAAATGGCTGATATTTTAACAAAAGCTCTGCCTACTGTTAAATTTGAGCATTTGAGAGATGAAATATTGTATAATAATAGTTAGTCTTTATTATAAATTTTTGGCAGGCAGGCGGAACTTGTTAATATAAAATTTAGTGGGAGTGTTAAAGATAAATTTTATTCTTGGCTTCTTAATAAGCACTGTAAAAAAACAAACCTGTCACTTGTCTTTTGTAATGTCATTTGTTTCCCGCTGATTTTGTTCTCTTTCCCGCCGTGTGAAAAGTTGTAAGCTGTGTTAGTGTTTCAATAAATACTTTTGTATAAGAATTCTTGTTAATCGTGTCCATCAATCTCCAATTACCTCTTCATACTTAAAGCGCTCTTTTTCTGTAGGGATACCTTGGGTCACAGAAAAGGACAAAGGACACTTCTTATTCAGAAAAAATGTACAGTTCCTGTGCAAATTTTGACGCAACGGATTCGCGGGCGTCATCTAGTCGAATATAATAGAATAATTGCAACTTCTTTACATTTGAACGCTCAAATATAATATGTATCCAGTTACTAACTTAGATACGTTAGCAACGAAAACTGTATGACCGACCCAAGTTTCACAACAACTGAATGTACGAAAGTTTCAGAAAATGCACACCTAAAATATTAAACCTTAAAGTGGTCGGGCAGTAGGGAGCAACTGTCATAAGTGTCCTACTCTATACAAAATGAGGTAAACAAATTGATGTTTATACTTTATCGAAGGTTAGGTAGACCTTCAGAACTAAATACTGGTTGCTGGTCGTTCTTACCACTATAGGGATCATAATAAACAGGATAACTTTCAGCCATTGATCTTTCAGCCTTTGAAAATGACCAATATCTGGCTGTCATAGTTCTTTTATGTGATAGTTTTTCATTTTGTGAAACTTTTTGACTTAGTTATTTTTCTTCTGTGTTGATTTATTATTTTGCATAGGCGGCTACTTATTTGTGACTTATGTGACTAAACTCGCGGTTCAGATTATAGTATTAATATTGGATATTTCATCACAGCTTGATCCTATTGAAAAGCTCTTGGATATAACCATATCCAATTTAATTTAAATTCCACATAGGTTAGGCATATTAGCATCGATATTATATCAAAACTAGCTGAAGCCCGTAACTCCGTTGCGCCAAAATTAATTTCATTTCAGGAACCGAACATTTTTTCGGAATAAAAAGTATCCTATAATATTCTTTCCCGGGACTCAAAGTATCTTCATATAAAATTTCAGGAAAATCGGTTCAGCGGCTTAAGCGTGAAGAGGTGCAGACAGACATACACACTTTTGCATTTATATTATTAGTATGGATGTCCACACGAAAGTGTACGTAAAGGGATGCTGCTTTCATTAAAAAATAACTTAATATTACTAGGCGAGAAGATACAAATTTAATTGACAGACTTGCCGATCGAAATTGGTTTCCTGTGACAATTATTTTGAATGGTCCATCGCAACGCTCTTCACGTTGCAGTGTGAACTGATCCTAAAACGTCCGTAAATGTTCGCAAAGGTAACAAAATCTGAAAAAGGCTCTATATCTGCCTTTGTCACAAAATGTAGTTTTCAAAGGATACAAATCTAGGCTATGTTTTGTTCAAATGTATTTTGATATTCTGTAACGTAAGAAAGTTTGCATTGTGAGCTTATACAGATGCAGAAAATATTTTAGAGTAGGGATTTCTGAAATGGTTCTGCGGCAGACAATCCTACATCGTGCTATAATAGTAGTTATTATGTGCGACGGATCTATCGGTTTCCATTTTAACTGATATTTAAGGGGCCAAAATTTTCGATTTTATAATTCATTTTTATACTTGAAAATAAGCCCCGAATTGTTTCATTATCTACATTATAATATCTTATATATCTATATCTCTACATACGATAATATCTTATCTCGATAGAAAAAAATCACAAAGGTGCATCTAATTTTCATCAATTTTTAATTTATTGCCATAACCGTGCATTGAACAAGTTAATATTTTAACACATTGTATAAAATTCTATCATTGAGAAACTGACCTAGCGGATTATTAAAATGTTGTGTAATATTTATAGAGTTATTGAGAAAAAACTTATTTGGAGATGAATGCGTCGTCTTTTTTCACCTGGCATATGAAAGACGGGCGTGACTGTGAAGAGAGAAGGACGATGTTTGATTTTTTGGGTTAGTTGCCCTCTTAACACAAATACGCAAATCACGAGATAATTTAATATCATGATGACGTGGAGCTAATCTCATTAGATTAGGACCGTCATGGAGCTGGAAGGTGGCCATAGGAACTCCCCAATAAAACGGCCTAACCCCATCGACTTTGGGTTCTTTCCATTCGTCTTGATGAGTACTTGGTCCTCAAATAGTTTCTAGGGTCTGATGGTAGAGTTGAAAAGTGGAAATAGGGAATGATTTATCATGATAATAATTATCTCCTCGGGAATAAAAGCTTTTTCCATTTTTTCCATATAACTTATTTTTAATAGTACCTAAAACTATCCATACTAATATAATAAGTGCGAAGTTGAGTCAGTCTGTCTATCTTTCGCGCCCAAACCGCTGAACCGATTGTACTGAATCTTTGATACGTAGATACTTTGAATCCCTGGAAAGGAAATAGGATAGGTCTTTTTACCTTGAAATATGCACCGTGTGCAATATTCGTGTTTGTTCATACAATGCCCGCATACCACTTGAGCACATTGCATTGTTTTTGTTTGTGCTGATGGCACACAGACTGTATAAACACAAGTTACTGTTGTGTTTTTTGATATTCCTGCTAGCATATCCATACTAATATTATAAATGCGAAAGTGTGTCTGTATGTCTGTCTGTTACCTCTTCACGCCCAAATCACTGAACCGATTTCCTGGGTAGGGAGATACTTTGAGTCCCGGGAAAGGACATAGAATACTTTTTTCCAGAAAAATGTACGGTTCCCGGGTGGTAAACGTATTTTGGCGCAACGGAGTTGCGGGCGTAATCTAGGTGACTGTAGTCTACTAGAGGGTAAGGCAGCTAATTCTTTGGTGGTGTTTTACCGCTTTTGGTGTGGTTGAAAAATGTAAACTCACGTCAGGGCACGTGACTCTTTCGATATTTCGTAAGAAGGGACAGCAGACCACAGCAGCGTAGGAGAGAATCGAAAACAAAAAATCCAAAGAGATCAGTTATTTAATACCTTTGCAGTTGTGAAAAAAATTATTTGATGCCAAATGTCACTTAGGTCATTTTAGTTCATTTTTGGGTGACATTGGTCACCCTAAAGCTACGAATAATAAAAACTAAGGAAGAGTAACTCCGTCAAAAAACATGCTCCAAAATACTTGTCAAAAAACGTGTACCTTAGGTTCACTTTTCATACATTTGCAATATTTAGGTGACCTTGATCGGTATAAAGGCTGACGTTACATGACAGTTCGAATGGAACCAAATTTAAAACTGTAATAGTATGGGAGTTACGTTTCCTTAGGTTTTATTATTCGTAGCCCTAAAGTTATTATTTTGTGACCAATTATAATAATAACAATAATATCTATGGACGCTTCACACCACGTGAGTCTGGCCCCGTGGTAAGTACCTGAAGGACTTGTGTTACAGGTACCAGACAACGGAAATATATTTAATACTTTTATACTATACATATATTTAAGATTTTTATTATATGATACACATATTTAATATACATCCATGACCCAGGAACTTTATAAACATTTTGTTCCGTCGGCGGGACTCGAACCCGCGACCTCCGGCTTGAGCTACCAACGCGCTCACCACTGCGCTACGGAGGTCGTCAAACGCCAATTACTTATAACAAGTCACTTACAATCAGACAATATATCCGCTCGTGTAAATTGCCGTTGTTTGTCCAATTTGAGCGAGAGTGTACGCGATTACTCCATTAAGTATTCTGTACGTGTCTGTACCATCACCTTACTATTCCCGACACAACTGTAGGTACTTTGTTATAGTTTTAACCGACTACGAAATAAAAATAAGCTATTTTGCTGTTTATGCTGGGCGCAAAAACTATTCTATGTCTTCTCTTGAGACCCAAAGTATCTCCATGCCTTTCATCAGGATTCTAACAGACTAGCGAAAACACTTTCGATTCTAACATTCATGAATGTTATGAATAGCAACACATTAAGTAAATGTGCGCTTTTATAATTTTGGACGTAGCGGTAATATCGTGATTCGTGAACGTCCGCTGTAAAAGGATAACATAGGGAAGTAAAATGTATGGAAATATATGAAGACGCTTTTAAATTTCCGTTGACGATAACTTTTTATCGTGCATGTTAGAGGACATCACGACGTCTACACTTTTCTCAACCGTACAAAACGTCCGCGGTGCGTAAAATCAAAAGGGCATTTAACGTACCCGACGTGACGTCCGGAATTATAAAAGCGCACAATATAAAGTACAAACAAGGTATTATGAAATAAAACAGGTAAGGAACTGATTATGATTATGGCTAAAACACTCTGGGTCAAGTCTCCTCTCAAAAAAAAACTAGATCAAAATCGATTCACCTATTTAGTTTCTACGATACCAAGACACACACACACACACACACACACACACACACACACACACACACACACACACACACACACCTTTTTTCATTAGGGGCAAAAATACATAGCATCGCCTCGTCACGTCACAATGTGAACTGACCCTAAAACGTAATTTCGTTGATCGAATACTAATAAATTCAGACTTTTACAGTCACTCCTAATTTATAACAGAAATATAACTCTTACGACCTGAGGGCCTGCTTAGTATTCTGGCCTCGTTTCTTTTGGGTTGCCATACTCAAACTACTAATTGTTGTTGTATTTTTGCCCTTGTCTACCCTTAAGGTGACGCCGCGTTAAAGTAAAAACCGTGGTGGATGTTTTTTAGATTGCTTGTTTTCTATGAGAGGCCGGCCAGGCCAGGCCCGGCCTCTCATACCTAGTTGTATTAAAGTGTATGCTTGAACCAATCTATGTACAAATTTTGGAAGCTTAAATCACTATTGATTACTCTGTGACATACAATCACACTTGATTATTGTGTGTTATAAAAGTTGACCAATCGTGTTATGCTATGGGTAATTCAAAGACTAAGACATGATGAATACTGACAATGAACTAAATTGCTGAGAAAAATCGATATGTGTAACGGTTAAAACGCGCGTCCGCGCGGACGCATAATATAAAGCTAAAAGTCACATCGTTCCTACATCGCAACGTACATCCATCCTTACTAATATTATAAATGCGAAAGTGTGTCTGTCTGTCTGTCTGTCTGTTACCTCTTCACGCTCAAACTGCTGAACCGATTTTGCTGAAATTTGGTATGGAGATACTTTGAGTCCCGGGAAAGGACATAGGATACTTTTTATCCCGGAAAAATGTACTGTTTCCGCGCGATAAACTAATTTTGGAGCAACGGAGTTGCGGGCGTCATCAAGTTACCTATAATCTATAATATATCTTAACTATATTTCAGTCTGTCTGTTACTTGTTCATGTTTTAACTCAGCGAATTAAATTCCATTTAGGTATAAAATACGACGTAACATTCACAAGAACCACGTACTTACAGTGCATAAGAGTGTGGGACATATTATCTTACTGAGCAGAGACAAATTGCATATGCTATGTAGCCCCCCTACTACGGTGACATTAGTTGGAGAAACAAGTGAGAAACTGGAATGATGATAATGAATAATTATGCTCAGAGAATTTACAGGGTTATTAATGGAAATCTGATGGTAAAAACTATTTTCCTAACAAAAGGATGAAAGAGCCTCTATAACAAATTTTGTTAAAATCGGTTTAGCGGGTTATGCGCATACATAATAATAATATTATTATGTAATATTATACAGGATGCAATGCACGTCATGCGCGGGCGACTTGTAGTGTCCATTAATTTTAGTGTTTTTAAGGATAACTTTCAGAAGCTATTTTTCAATATTTTAGTACTGAGTGATTAATGATTATAAAAGAAAAAATTCGTGTAAGTATTTTTATTTTTTGCAATCAAGTCGACTGCTACATATCTATTCGTGTTCGAGTACCACTAGTAGGGACCACATGTGCCCCATAAAGCTTTCTCGTCTACAATATGTTTGCACAAGACGAAGGAATTTTCACGACTGGCGTGCCTTCATAATGAGAAAGAAATAATTATAAAAGCTGTCAGCCTGTTTCGTTTCCTCGATAGGTATAGGTCTACCAGGATCTGATAGCAAATTTTGATGGCAGATTCTCAAAAAATATTCTTGATCATTGGATTTTTTATATTTGCATGTTTAACACATAGAACCATAAGGAAAAAAAGGATCAATATTTTATTCCAATTACCCCGGTATTGCTAGAGTCAATTTCTTTTCTCACTTTTTGCCATCAGATTCTGGAAGTCCTTTAGGTCAACTGCAATATTTTCGCTTTATGACGTACTAGCGACCCGCCCCGGCGTCGCACGGGTATAAAATATATTATAGCCACTGAAAAAAACATACCTATAGCCTTTCTCAATAAATGGTCTATCTAACACTGAAAGAATTTTTCAAATCGGACCAGTAGTTCCTGAGATTATCGTATTCAAGTTAGCCCTTTCAAATAATTTTCCCCGTTTTTTCCACATTTTCCTCCATTTCTTCGCTCCTATTAGTCTTAGCTTGATAAAATATAGCCTATAACCTTCCTCCATAAATGGGCTATCTAACACTGAAAGAATCATCAAAATCTGTTGCGTAGTTTTAAAGATTAAAGGGAACAAAGGGACATGAGGGAAAAAAGCGACTTTGTTTTATAATAAGTATAGATTAACAAAAACTACTTAGCTACATCCAAGCTACATCTCATTCAAACTAATTGTCGCTGGAGGTTTTCATGGTAATATACATTATATTATGTTACTAAGCACCATCATTTTAGAAAATATTCAATGAAAACAAACTCTTATTTTACTAAATGTTCCCGCAACTTCTTTGTATCAATTTTGTGCCTACCCTTTATATCCCATAAAGCCTCTATTGCCACCGGTTCTGTTGAGTAGTTCTATCGACAGAACTAATGTATCCTATGACCTGTCCCAGTCAGTTGGTAGAGATATCCTTACAGATTTCATAGCATAGGTATTTTAGAAGTAACAGACAGACACTTTCACATTCATAATGTTGTATTATATATAACATGATAAAACTAGGTTCTCTTGTCTCACTAATTATTACTCGACACTAAAAAAAATCTGATTTGGTACATATCTTTTCTTATCGAGGTTGACTACTAATAAATATATGTAGGCATTTAATTTCGAAATCACATCTAGAAACTGAGAAATATGAATTCAAACTTTCTGTAACGTAGACGTAAGTTTGATGTTTATGTAGCTGGTATTTCGAAAATAAGATTATTTTATGAACAAAACTTACTTTATACGTTAGTTTAATTGATGAAATTTTATTTGATATGGGTGAAAGTTAGCAGTCCTAACTTATTTGTTACATTTACTTACTCTTAATTATACTGAAAAACAAGCAGGGGGTGCTTTTATTGACGTGATAAAGAATTTTCTCGGTCACAACAAATCCGCTAACGTTCGCCAAAAATAAAACTGAAGTTGGACTTTAAAATTAAAAAGGAATGTTATATGTCATTTACTTAATTCGCACTTGGACTTTTTGCCCGAAAATATGGGATCAGTTAGCCATGAACATGGGAACCGCTTTTATGAAGATACGGCTGAATTTTTTTCCAAGATGGGGCCTATTATGCTAGCAGATTACTGTTGGAGCCTTATTAGTGAATCTCCAGGATCTTAATACAAGTGTAAAGCCAGCTGCACCAAGAAATCTCCCCCTTTTTAATTAAAACATCAAAAAAACCTAGCGTATGAGCATGATTTTGCTAGAAAATCATAGGTTTGAATAATTGCATTTATCTCGGAAATGAGATGTGATCCAAAAATGTTATTTACACATTTATATTAGGCAAATAACAAGGGATATAATTACATTGTAGAAACTCAGATCAAAAAAAAAGTTGAAAATTTGTTGAGTAGTGAATTACTAAATATGTAGTTAGTTTTAATGAATGTATCTCTCTCGCTTACACCCACAGAGCGGTGTATTATGATTAATTATATCTGTCTCGTTCTCACATCATATAGCACTGTATGTAACATACAATTACTATAATAGATTGTTGAAAGTATGACATGTTTATTGTTTATTCTAGATATTTAGGTAATTTAGTTTTGAGATAAAAATTCCTACCTTTATATTCAAGACTTAGCCGAATCGGTTCGGCCATTGTCTAACTTTAGCGAAAGTAAATACATTTTTATTTGTATGGGTCAGTGGTTCTTAACCGGTGGTCAGCGGACCACTGGTGGTCCCTGGAGGCATTCCAAGTGGTACGCGAGGTCATCCTAATAATATTATGTGAGAATTCAGAAGTGAATAAAGAGTATGGCTATGGACTATGCAGTCACAAAAATCACATTTAACTAATCCTTCGATCGGAGGTTCTAGGAATTCCTATTGTATTATTTTGTCCTCACGATCACCGGTGCTCGCGCGGGGCCTGAAGGATTAAAATATTATGTAACTTTTAGATTTTTGCCAAATAAAAAAATTTGTGCTAATTATTATAAAGTTTTCCTTGTTACCTTTATCAAAAACCCCTTAGTTTAGGTAAAGTAATCGGGTGGTCCCCGGCTAGATAAACATATTTCGGTAAAATGGTCCCTCATGAGTCATGACTAAAAGGTTAAGAACCACTGAACTATAGATAGATGATTGTATTCCATACTAATAATATAAACGCGAAAGTCTGTCTGTCTACAATAAATTCTTAAGTGTTCGACAGAAAACGCCAAGTAACAGTTGAAATTCTAAGAAAATTCTAGAAACGATATAAGACTCTTTGAAATGTAAGTCTCAAAGACACAACATTCTCTCAGAAACATTTACTCCCGATGAAATCTTTTCCTCTACTTTTTAGGGTTCCGTAGCCAAATGGCAAAAAACAGAACCCTTATAATAGATTCGTCATGTCTCTCTGTCTGTCTGTACGTCCGTATGTCATAGCCACTTTTCTCCGAAACTATAAGAGCTATACTATTACAACTTGGTAAGAGGATGTAGGTAGTCTGTGAAGCGCATTAAACTTTTGATACAAAAATGGAAAAATTATTAAAAATTTTAGCGGTCCCCATAGGTACACGAGATACAACTGAAACAGATAAATAATTTGACACTGAACATGAATTTCCACCAAGAAGTGACAGTACATACAATATCGTACAACTGAAACAAATTTTTTTTTTCATCTAACATAATATGCGTGTGGGGTATCTATGGATATAATAGGTCTTCAAAAATCATATTGAGGTTTCTAATTTTTTTTTTCTTACCTGAATAGTTTGCGAGAGAGACTCTTCCAAAGTGGTAAAATGTGTTGGCTGGTTTTTAATGAAAAGTAGGTTTTGATGTAATAGGAGCATTTTGTTATTGAGTAATGAGTATACAGCGAAAAAAGACGGGTAAAAATCACATAGCGATGCAATGCGACGAGATATAATAGCATAATATATTACTGCAATGTTTTCACGCTAGAGCCAGCACCAGCATAATTAAACAAAAAGTATTGTGCGACATTATTCGACAACGGTTACGTTCCTATCGTTTTTAGTCGGATTATTTACAGGTCAATATTCTGATATGACGTGTGCAACGTATCAGATTTTGGTCTTACTATATTACGAGTATTATGTGCTCTTAGAGCCCTCTGCTCCGACCTTTGAGTACTCGTAATATTCCCTATGAAAATAGCCATAATACCTTCTTGTCTAGTAAATAAAGTTCACTTTTGAATAGCTCATTGAAAATGCATCGCATCGCCTCGTCGCGTTACAATGTGAACTGACCCTTTAGTACTATCAGAGAAATTGATTCAAAGGCAGGTGGCTGCCCTACGTTATTTGGTCGGATTATGTCAATTTAATGTTAATTAGCTTTATCCATACTGGGTCTTTTTTTGTTCATCAAGGGCATGCGTTATAGCGCAGTTAACAGCGAACGTGAGGCATGCCCGTGACGCGCGTCAAAATCGTAGCGCTCGCTATGACACTTTTCTTTCAACGCGGATGGATTTTGACGCATGCAATAATTATTATGCCAAACGAAAGTTGAATAAAAAGAAGATGACGAAAATTGAAGATGAAATTGCATAATGTGGACATAGCTATTGTGATTTGTGATTCGCCTGCGGGGCCAAAATGGTCACATTTAGCAATTCCTCTCAATTAAGTAATTCACAAAATAATATATTGTTAAAACTGTTAAACTCACGAATGTCAAATTAGTACGAATTTAGACACCTGAATTGCAAACAGCTGACAGAGTGTCAATTTTGCGTTTTTTGAAAAATGAATCATAATATTATGATTCATAATATGATTCTCTATACCGACCATTTTAGCCCCGCTGGGTTTACATAACACGACCAATCTACGTAGGTCCGAGAATTCTCTGGAATCAACTTCTCTGGTACGTAAGTAACATACTAAGTTTTATACCATCTGGATCCAAGTTTTATTTAAGTTTGTAAGTATGTCTGTGACTACCAACTTCGTAAGTTTGTGAAAGCAGTAGATCTTTGGACTTAAGTGGAAAACTACTTTATCTACCATCTGGGGGGATTTTCAGTTTTAAGTAGTTCTACACCTGATATCCATACTAATATTTATATGTTTGTGTGTGTGTATAATGCAATTGTCTGTAACCTTTTCACGCTTAAATTGCTGAACCGATTTTGCTGAAATTTGGTATGTACTTTGAGTCACAGGAAAGGACATAGGATACTTTTTATCCCGAAAAAAGTACAGCTGCCGCGCGATGAATGATTTTTTGCGCAACGGAGTTGCGGGCGTCATCGCGTCATCTAGTTATTAATTGCGTTAAGTGGTAGAGACAGACAGACATACAAACTGACAAGCTTTCGCAGATACTAAACATTTAGTTATATAATCTAGGTATATGACTATCTGTCTATTATCTTTTCACGATAAACTTTAAGCCCCAGGAAATGCCAAAGTAACGTTTTAGGGTCCATTCAAACCGCAATGCGACGCGTAGATCTATTTCTGAATTTGTATGGATTTGACAGATTTGCAAGATGTCTCGCAATTGAAAATTTAGAAACGAATCTACGCGTCGCGTTGCGGTCTCATTTGACCCTCAGAGCCATTCCACGTGGCGCGTTGCGTCAGCTACCGTTGCGTTGTTTTACATACAAATAACCAAGGTGTTCACACGGCGGGCTGCGTCATCACAACGCATACATGACGGACAGCAGCCCCCGAGACGAAGCCCCCGGGGCGTTGACGTTAAGGGTCAATTCAGACCGCAATGCGATGAGGCGAGGCGAGGCGCGGCACTTTATAAATTTGTATGGATTTGACAGATTAGACTTGATGACTAATTTTTTTCTTATTTGTAATTGAAAGACCCTTAAAAAATAGAAACATCGCTGAAAGAATAACTCTGATAGCTTATAAATTCGCCAAGATATGAACAATTCAAACATCTCATAAAATAGACCTGCCCGAAACGCTCCATACAAAGTGCTACGAAAGACTGACGTCACTCTTTCGTAGTTTGTACGGATCGGCAGAGAACTTTGTTCGATAGGTATATTAAATATTGCGCTTATGAAAGTGGTTTCATACCAAAAGTTGCTTTTAATTGCATAAGTTATCGAATGGTATACAAATATTAATAAATTTATTTGAAAAAAAAATCGATTTGATTATCCAACTTTGAAGGCGCATAACAAAAAAAATACTAATGCTATCGAGCTGAAATTTTGGTAACATTTATTTTTTACCGTGATTTCTTTATTTTATTAACAAAATTTGCTAATCTTTGACCTTATCATCATCAATATTGCGCGAGACGTCTTGCGAATCTGTCAAATCCATACAAATTTAGAAATTCATCTACGCGTCGCGTTGAGGTATGAATCAACCCTAAGACTGCTTCGTAATAACGCTGCGATGGCTCAGCGCCTGTGTGGCCGGCTATGCGTCAAAATGTTTGCGCATAGCCGGCCACACAGGCGGCAACACGTCGACAACGCAACGCGCCGTGTAGACTGGCTCTCAGTCACAAATACATTTCCTGCGCAAATGAATTTCAACCCGAATAAAGTTGTAGAGAACATAAAATTATTTCATAAATATATTTCCTTTAAAGCAATATTGAAATAAGTCGTAACTCGTAAGGATCTTCATTTTCTATATTTCTGTAGCTCATTCAGATACGAATCCCTTATAATTGAATTTGAATAATTATACGAAACGGTTGTGATACAGAAATAATTCGTTTCTCTTATTTCATTCTCCAAATATCGAATGTTGTGTTTTCTTAAAATACATTAATTAGGAATAATTATGAGCGGGTTGATTCAGACCGTAACGCGACGCGTAGATGCATTTCTAAATTTGTATGGATATGACAGACTCCAATTGCGTGAGACGTCTTGCAAATCTGTCAAAATATGCATACAAAAATGTTCGTCCGCCCAAAGACGCGGTTTGGGCGGTTTGGACGCCGTCTGCCTATGTATCAATTATTACTTCTCTGATAGTACAATGATTCAAAAAAGTTCATCCACTATTTCACAAAGGTTTTCCGTGAGACCATTTTCAAAGTCAAGTTCATGAAAAATCACTAGTGTGTCCATAATTTCGGAACTTCGTGAATTATTCCGGACAAAATCCCGTGGATCCAGGAGACGGGCGGGAGATTTATCACCACAGTAAATGTCCGCAGTACCGACATGATATATTATGTTATACATGCCTACACAGGGTGGAAAGCAACTAAGTGATAATACTTTAGGGTGTGTATGAGACCCGCGTTCAAAACTTACGCGAAAAACGCACGATGGAAGACTGCTACACATCAAGGTGATGGGGATGGTATATTTTTCGCGTGGAACGATTAACTTGACATATTAACCTGGACTGGTCCTATCACAGGCATATGGGGTAGCTAAGTAATTTGGTCGCATTATCAAGCTCCGACGCCATATACGGTACAACTTAACGTAACCCGACCAAATAACGTAGATTGCAGCATCAATTTCTCTGATCATACAAAAATTCTGTTACCAAAACAAAAACATTTTGTGAATTATAAGACGAAGAATCCCTTCTAATACAAACACCTATCATACAGCTTCAGGTCAGAAACTTCGGAAATATTGAATTACATTCGGAAAAATATTATTGTGGGATTATGGCGATTGTTACTATTTGTTGGGCCGAAAGTTTTGGGATTGTAATATAACAAACAAAGGCTTTGCAGATGACAGTTGTGTACGCATCAGTTATCGTATATAGATTAAAGTGACGTGATATGATGACTTGTGTCCAATCACCTGATTGTCTGATAAGTCAGATAATCCATACGACGTATTGGCTACTTCTCCATAAAAAAATACATTACACACGGTGGTGCTCGCTAGTTCTGTTTTACTTGAACTTGGCTTGACACGCTACCGCGTGTCTAGATTGTTGTGATAAAAATGTATTGAGTTTAGTGCAAATGTCCACCAATAATGATACTTATAACTGGACCGCAACCAAAAATGTCCTGTCAGTAAAAAGTTATGACGATTCCGTCATTTCAGTTTTTATCATTTTATTCCATAAAATAGTATTGATATGATCCATTGCATTTTTAACTACTTAATCTATGTTATGTCATGTCGCCTGGCATTCCCTGTTAGGTTTTCACTGAAATAGATGAATATCAATATTTTTATTTAAATAATCAGTCTAGTGCGAGTCGGACTCGCGCACGAAAGGTTCCGTACCATTATAGAGGAAAAATAGGTCAAAGAGTGTGATTTTGTATGACAGCCCCCCTTAAATTTTTATTTTGTTTAAATATTATTATTAATTATTAAATTAGACATATCACTAAGGGCTTTATGAAAATTTCAAGTGCCTAGCAGTTGCCATTGTTTATAACAAGCAAAAAAGGCACGTTTGTTGTATGGAAGCCCCCTTTCAATTTTTATTTCATTTTATTTTTAGTGTTTGTTGTTAAAGCGGTAACAGAAATACATAATCTGTGAAAAAGAAAGAAAAAAAACTGTCTAGCTATTCTTGAGTTACAGCCTGGAGACAGACAGACGGACAGACAGACATCGAAGTCTTAGTAATAGGGTCCCGATTTACCCTTTGGGTACGGAACCCTAAAAAACTTTCATAACTTTTTACTGATAGCTTATTTTTATTTTGTCTCATACTGAAAGACGAAAGTAATTACTCCATTTATAATGGATGATAAGTCAATTTGTGTCTCGTTAGTGGTGGAAATTTGGACCACTTTACTTCATTCTCCTTTCTTGACGTTTCTTTATAAAACGTAGCAATATTATGTCCTATGTCGTGAGTCGTGACCCCCTAGTGTGTGTTCTATGTGAAAATTTTATAATCTGCCTGAAATTTTTCTCAGAGCTAAAATTTCGTACATATATACCATGTTAGATCAAATGCCTAGTCATCTCGTGAAGTGCGAACATTAGAATTATTAACGTCGAGTAATTAAATGGAGGACGGATCAACTTGAAGTGATAAAATTAACAATGGAGGTGCTTAATACATTAATTCCCGTTACTAAGGAATGCCTGACCAGGCAATATTTGTTTTCTTAAACGGTGTAGAATATTAAGTTTATTATATCTTATTTCTATTTACGAGTATATCTAAATTATAATTTAATTCTAAGTTTTGTTAGTATCGTTAAAACTCGAGAATGGCTGAACCGATTTGGCTGATTTTCTTCGTGAAATGTTCGTGAAAGTCCAGGGAAGCTTTGGTGAGAAAGATTGTGAGTTAAGTGATACGAAGTTGGGTCATCTAGGGGCTAGGAAACATACATTAATTATTAAACCAATTTTACAAGCTTTTCAAGTAAATCCCACCACTTCTTCAAACGTATCTAAATCTTTTCGCTAAAGCATCTTCTATCCAGGTAGCCGACAAGTCTATTATTCGTAATTCATTGAGTGAGTAATGTATGATGAAAGCTCGATGTAAAATGAACTTTATACTACGGGCTTAAGGTTTAGAATCGAGTGAGCTGCTCTTACAATCACTTTATCTAATTTGATTTACATTATGACTATGGATGTTCACTGGCAAAGAATGTAGAAACAGAAGGTAAACTTGGAAGTAGCGGTAAGTGCATTTTGATCCGTCGTAAATTTTATGTAATGTCCTTTTACTGAGACTTTGCTGTCTGTCCGTCTGTCTTTCTCTAAGCTGTATCTCACGATTGGTGATAGCTAGAGAGTTGACACATTACCGCCATAACAACAAATACTAAAAACCTACGAATAATAAAAACTAAGGAAGAGTAACTCCGTCAAAAAAAATGCTCCCAAAGAGGATGCAAACTACCATACTCCAAAATACTTTTCATACATTTGCAATATTTAGGTGACCTTGCGCGGTATAAAGGCTGACGTTACATGACAGTTCGAATGGAACCAAATTTAAAACTGTATTAGTATGGGAGTTACGTTTCCTTAGGTTTTATTATTCGTAGCTAAAAACAAAATATTATATTGAAATTTAAGGGGGACTCCCATACAATAAATATATATTTTTTGCTCTATATCAATAATGGTTACACGTAAGCTCTTGAAACGTTTCCTTGGGATAAGATCTACCTGAATTTTTCTTACCTTTTCAGTGAAACACATGACAATTTTTTCGAATTAGACACTATTAGGGTTGATTCAGACCCAAAGGTACGCGTGGATGCATTTCTAAATTTATATGGATTTGACAGATACGCAAGACGTCTCACGCAATTGAAATCTGTCATCCATACAAATTTATGCCGCGCCGCGCCTCGCCTCGCCTCGTCGCGTTGCGGTCTCAATTGACGCTTACATAAAAACAAATTTATATTATCCACAATGTCTTGCTTAAAGTATGACGATGAGAAATGTCCAAAAGAAGAATTCATACTAATAACTAATATTATAAATGCGCGTCTGTCTGTCTATCTGTCTATCTTTACGAATAAAACACATACTTTGGTATAGCCAGATATATTAGCCAGATGATGAAGCAGGTGAAATACAAGATTTGTTTAAATTATAAGAAAAAAATTAGTGATTGTCCTTATGTTATAAATTGTTTGTTATCTGATTCTTCCACTCAAGTCTTTATCATCAGCATCATTCTAGTAAGTACACAAATAAGAATATTTTTCTTCTTTTTTGGGTAAAATAAATGTACCGAATCTAATTGCACTTATTCCCAAGATAGTCAGTCATGTTTAAACACAATAGAAAAGTAACATTTGAATGAATTTCATTATGTATTATTAGTATTGGTTTTATACGCCTTGCTTTTGATTTGTTTAGATTTTTTACAAAGTACAAAAACTGAATTCAGAAACCTTTCCAAATTAAAATTATACTTTGGTTCACGAATTTTGTATTTAATTAAAATATGTTAGGTTGTTTCTACGAATAATAAAAACTAAGGAAGAGTAACTTTGTCAAAAACATGCTCCAAAATACTTGTCAAAAAAGTGTACCTAACGGTGCGTCCACATTTGTATCATTTGCGCGATCAGATCTCCGATCAGATCTCCGTCGCGATCATCGCGCCGTATCAAAATGATACGCGTATCATTTTGCATCCACACTAGCGATCATGATACGGCGCGATGATCGCGACGGAGATCTGATCGGAGATCTGATCGCGCAAATGATACAAATGTGGACGCACCGTTAGGTTCACTTTTCATACATTTGCAATATTTACGTGACCTTGAGTGGTATAAAGGCTGACGTTACATGACAGTTCGAATGGAACCAAATTTAAAACTGTTATAGTATGGGAGTTACGTTTCCTTAGGTTTTATTATTCGTAGGGTTGTTTACACACTGACGGACACTGCGAACTGCAAAAACGCACTTGACAGTTCAGTCAATTCTAAAAGCCTCTTTATTTTAAAAATCATTTTATGCATTTTGTCAATCTCTATGCGATTGATGCTCTGCGTTAAATTTGGTTTTTAGTCTTTAACCAACAGTGCAGCGTCTGAAGAAAATAATGTGTCAAATTTTAAAAGTGTATGTACTATGTATGTTTTTTGTTTGAGTTCACATAAAAATAAATAAAAAATAAAAATTGTTTTATTTCCGAATAGATTTGTAGCAAATGCTTTCAGAATGTTGATACTACTGGTGCCTACCACCGGTTCGGGAACTATCCCGGCGAGAAGAACCGGCGTAAGAAACTCGCCGGGGTCCCACTTTTTACCAAAAAAGTGAGAAAAAAATTAATCTTTTAAAATAAAATTTACAATTGTAACTTAAAATTATACAATGTCAATATCCATACATAATTGTAAGTCATATAACATGTAGAAGTGGCCTTGCAAGCAGCCATCCTACTCCCAATATCTCCGGAACTACGAGTACGATTTAAGTTTTTTTTTGTTGTTGTACTAGGGATTGTTTAACTTAGAGACTACTTTATGTTTCATCAAAATCGGTCCTGTAGCTTTTGAGATAAGGAATATTGAAGAAGGAACGTCGATTTTATTCTTAATATATTTTACGTTGGAAAGTTTTTTAAATGGCCGTTCCGTAAGGGTCAATTCAGACTGCAATGCGACGCGTAGCTATTACGCGTATTTCTAAATTTGTATGGATTTGACAGATTTGCAAGACTTCTCATGCAATTGAAATCTGTCAATTGAGTACAAATTTAGAAATGCATCCACGCGTCGCGTTGCGGTCTGAATTGACCCTTAGGCACACCATGAGATCCTTTACAAAGATATCCGTGTACCTTCAACATTAGTACAACACGGTAATGGAGCAACATTAACCGTTGTAAATCCGCCGTGCCTCAGCGCGGAGACACAATTAATCGTTTCGTTAATTAGTTGCGAGATGACAAACGCCAGCCTTGTTCTTTGTAAGCTATATTAATAGTCCTGGCGACGTTTTAGGGTGACCAGGTGTTTCGACACCCTTAGGATTGTCAAATCACTTTCAGTTTCCTGAATTTTCAGGTAAAAAAACAAAAATATAAATTAATTTATGTCACCTTGGTGACGCCAAAAACACCAGCTACAGAATTTCTGTGTTGAATTCTATATCGCCAGTACATGAACTCACGTCTTCAATTACTAGATCTCGCCTGCAACTCCGTTACGCCAAAATTCGTTTAACGCGCGGGGACCGTACATTTTTCCGGGATAAAAACTGTCCTATGTCCTTTACCGTGACTCAGAGTATCTCATACCCAACAAAATTTGTTCAGCAGTTTAGGCGTGAAGAGGTAACAGACAGACACACTTTTGCATTTATAATATTAGTACGGATTGCCTTTTAAAGTTTTGCTGAGCAATCTTAAAAGCTTGGCTTGAATTAGATAGATTTTAGAGTATGTACAAAAATATTTTATATAGCCTTCTTTTTTGGAAATCGGTTAAAAAAGTAAGTTCAATCGTGTCCCGAAATTATCCGCTTATAACGTGAATCATAGTCACCCGGATGATGTGAAATATGCGTGACAGTATTAAACAGTACGGTTAGCGGAATAAATTGTTTACGTATTGCTGAGTTTGCTGTCTGTACTAGACAAACGAGTTTAGAATGCTTCATTTTAAGACATAAGTAGATGAAGGGGTAAGTAAAAATTTGAAAACTGTCGATTTTTGCATAAATTGAGCCTTTAGGACCGGGAAAATGGCTAAGCTCTCCGTATTAACTCTATGACCTATGTATTTAAGATGACGCCGCGTTAAAGTAAAAAATCGTTTTGGATATGTTTTAGATCGCTTGTTTTCTACGAGCTGGCCTCTAATGGAAAATAAGAAATGGAACAACAAGAAATGGAAAGGGCGTAAGCGACAAAATGGTTTTTGTCGCGTAATTTAAAAACCATAAATATATTTCATGATATGAAATATATTTGCCCATAACTTATATTATTAGCTCATGGGCAAATTATAGTGTATGCTTGAACTAATCTATGTACAAATTTTGGAAGCTTAAATCACTCTCCTCTGTTGGCAAAATTAGAATCCCTGTTTTTATAGAGGTCTTTTTGATTTGTTGTTCTGTGTTATAAAAGTTGACCAATCGTGTTATGCTATGGGAAGTTCAATGACAAAGACATGATGAATACCTACTGACAATATGAACTTTAATTTCTTAGCTTCAGTCATTGTTGAGAAAAATCGATATCGCTGCAACCAAATTATCAAGGCGTCACCTTAAGTCAGCAAGATCCTTTAGATTTCCATGCAGTTTAACCAGATCTAACCGATTACCGATCGCATACCATTAAGTTAACTCACTCGACTGAACAGTAAGTGCAGTGTAAAACCCGACCATGTGTAAAACACACGCCAATGCTCTTGAAAAACCACAAAAAAAGATAAAAATAGTCAATGTGTTGAGTGGCTATTTTGAAATGACCTGAAATATATTCTTGGTAAATATTCTGATATGGAGAGCAACAACCTTGCAAGCAACGTCTCGTCACAATACGGCATCACCCTTATAAACTTAGGGTGATGCCATATTGAGACGATACGACAGAAGGAGCCGTTGTGTTTAAGAAAATAATTTATATTGTACTAGCTATTGCCCGCGACTGCGTCCGCGTTAGCATAGTAGATCACATCCCAAGTATTATTTATTGTACAAAAATATTCAATGTACAGAATTGACTTTCCTACGATTTTATTATGTAAAAATGTTCAGCGCGGCTTCGCTTGCGTAATTTAGGAATTTCACGCAACGTACATTTTTCCGCAAAAAATAGCCTTTGTCCCTTCACGTGGTCTATTCTTCATGTTTGCCAAATAACATAAAAATTGCTCCAGTAGTTCTTAGATAATAAGCAATTTCATATAATTTCCCCCGTTTTTCCCACATTTTTATCTATTTCTTCACTCTAATTAGTTTTAGCGTAATAAAATATAGCCTATAGCCTTCCTTGATAAATAGGCTATCTAATACTGAAAGAATTTTTCAAATCGGACCAGTAGTTCCTGAGATTAGCGCGTTCGAATAAGCCCTTTCATATAATTTAACCCTTTTTTTCAACATTTTTCTCTATTTCTTCGCTCTTATTAGTCTTAGCGTAATAAAATATAGCCTATAGCCTTCCTCGATAAATAGGCTATCTAATACTGAAAGAATTTTTCAAATCGGAGCAGTAGTTCTTGAGATTAGCGCGTTCGAATAAGCCCTTTCATATAATTTCCCCCGTTTTTTCCACATTTTCCTCTATTTCTTCGCTCCTATTAGTCTTAGTGTGATAAAATATAGCCTATAGCCTTCCTCGATAAATGGGCTATCTAACAGTAAAATAATTTTTCAAACCGGACCGGTAGTTCCTGAGATTAGCGCGTTCAAACAAACAAACAAACTCTTCCCAATTATAATATTATTAGTATAGATTGATTGTATTGCACCGTCTAGTTTCTTCTTTATAATAACTCCCGCACCGCGCGGTTTCTGTGACGGTGGTCGGTTTTATTGAAACCATGCTAGTTAGGTAGGAGTAATTTTATATTCCCCAAGTGTGTGAGCAGTACACAAGTGCACTCTCTATTCCTATACTCTCACAACCCAGTGGGACGGACGACCGACACGACTGATGAGAGATCAGGCGCAGGACTGACTTTTTACATGCCCATCCAACGCATGGATCTTACTTGTCAGATAATCAGGTGATCAGCCTGCATTGTCCTAACCAAACTTGTATTTATATTATATACACCCTGTATTCTATTCGAATAGAAAAAGCAGTACAAAAGTCTACCAGGCTTTTTCGCGTTTTGGTATTAAAACTCATATTACACAGGTCAACAAAATCGAATAAAAAAATTGTTGCCCACAAACTAAATTAGCAGTTTCTATAAGAGTTTTATGTGCACAATATATTACATTCCTAAGAAGTTTTCTTTCTATCAGCTATCAACTACAATGTGATTCTGAAATGGGCTAAAATTCAAGATTTTTGAAACTTTGGAATGAAATATCTTAAAAACCTGAGCTGGTAGATAGAAAATTTCTTATGCCGCACATGCGTCTATCGTACGAAGCTTCGTGCTATGAGACGATGCCATTGGTCGATACACGCAGATCGTCCAATTCTGGTCCAATGGTATCGTTTTCTCGTGCGGCCCGGGCATTAGAAACATATTATGATCAGGGCACAAAGTTTTTACAGGAACAGCTTTTAGTTTTCAGGAAACAAAACTATAACTGTTGACCAGTGTTATCTTTATTAACTAACAGATTTTGTGTTCATCATCATTATCCCACGCAACTTTATAACAAACTCACATATTTCCGCAACAATTCTAGTTTATACCCCTTTTTGTCCCGGATTTACAAACCGGGGTACAGCTATAAATTACTACATTTCCGCCCCGACTTAAATATACGTTTAAACGTTTCATTTAAATGTAAATTAAATTTTAAACAGTAATTTAAATATGAAATATGTTTCAGGAGACGGAAGAATATTAAATACCGTATAATTTTACATTTCGTAGTAGTTTTAGCTAAGATTTTAATGAGAAATTGTTTAATTGTTTCTTTATAGAGTCGGTTTTCGTCGAAAAGAAAATATAGGAGTGATACTCACGTAGACCCATACCATAAAGAAATCATACATTTCATATTCACATGACGTCCGCAACACCGTTAGGACAAAATTCGTTTATCGCGAGGAAACCATAGATATTTGCGGGATAAAAAGTATCCTAAGTCCTTTCTCGGGACTGGAAGTATATCCATACCTTTCAGCAAAACCGGTTCAGCGGTTTAGGCGTCAAGAGTTAACATTGAGACAGACAGATAGACTTTCGCATTTATAAGATTAGTATGGACAAAAATCGTAGCGAACCAAACATTTTATTCTGAATCGTTCTAAGTGTATCAAAGTTTGTCTCAAAAATGTTTTTCTAACGAAACTATCGAATGCAACTTGCCTAGACAGACCGATCGACTTTCGCCATTACAATATTAGTACGAATTGCCAAAGATTAAACATTTTCATTGCTAGCGTTAGAGTCAATTCAGAAACGGTACGCGGAGATGCATAAATCATAATATTTTCTTTGATTGACAGATTTCATTTGCGGGAGACGTCTTGCAAATCTGTCAAATCCATACAAAAGAAATACATCTACGCGTCCCGTTGCGGTGTGAATTGATCCTTACTTAAACATATCACTTTTCAATAACTTACCGAGGTAAAAAGGCCCGTCAAAGGGAGAATATTGCGGCAAATTGCCTGTCAGTGATCGACTTGCGATATTTATTTTGACAAGCCTAATAGGCCCATCAATCATAATAAAGCCTACTCGCGGAAAGATTTACGGGGTAATAAAATAGCGATATGGCAAAAATGAGAATTATGGCGATTTAAGACGAACAAACATCTAGTTGGTCCACTTGAGGTGGCTTTCCGATCTTGCCGCAAGCGACCCCGACCGACAAAAATTCAAACAAAGTGCCACTTTATGACCTAGGCTATAGGTTTCATTTTGCTCCACGCCACTACAAAGCGACATAAGTTGCTAGAGCAATGATGACCTATCAAGCTCTAACCACTGGACTACGAGGGCGTACTATTTGTAATAGCACATTAATACCTGTAAGACAATTCTCAAAACTGTAACCCTAATATTAACATAATAACATCGAAATACGATGATACAGAAACATATTTATAAGTATGTAAAAAATTTGTTCCACGAAAAAGGTAGTTAGCGAATTTTAATATTGTCGATGTGTGGCAACTGTTGTTTTGTACTGTTTTATAATTTTGAGGACCTATTATTTGACTTTTCAAATTTACACAAAAGAAAATAAAAAAGCAGGAGAGTTGCTGTAAATTTTCCTGTGAAATGAGTATGGCGATTATACGTATTTTAAAGATTTTTAATAAATCCATGACTCAGGAACATTTAAAACTGTTTTTTGGGTCGAATTTTTCACCTCTGACTTCAGCATCACGCGCTGAATCACTGAGCCACAGAATATCATCAATATTATGGCCGTACGTATCTACGTTTCCATAATGTTGGATTTCGATGCACTAGGTACAAACAATATTGAGCCCTTGAGACGCCGGAATTGGCAACTTTATAAATGTCCTATTGAATAGGGCCTTAGGGCCCAATTTGCATATACCTAGTACTAATGTACTAGGGCCTAAATGGGTTTTGGACGGATGGTAAAGTTAAGGTCATATTATTACTCCGTAGCGTCGTCGCTACGACACTCCGACTTTACATAGTATGTAAAATCCGGTTCAGTGGGTAGGGCGTGAAGAGGTAACAGACAGACAGACAGACAGACACACTTTCGCATTTATTATATTATAATTATGGAGATGGAATATCAAAGTTATGTTTTGCGTCGGTTTTGCTCAAAACCGTTTAGTCGAAAAAGAGTTTTTCAACATCAAGGAAAGGGCATCACGTGCTAAGCAAACGAAAGATTATTCTTCTCACAATTACCCCATGGGTCTTCTCACGCGTGAATAGCTATTTAAATATAAGTCTAAACCCATTTTCCTCATACAATAAAATTTTGTATCAATAATCCTCGTTATACGTTTATGTAGGACCTATTTGGTAAGGGAGGATGAGTCCCTACGGACTATCTAATAAACCTTTGAAAATATTTTTATGCGCCGTTGTGTGAGTTTCAAAATTTAACCCAGTAAGGGCTGATGTTTTAATAGTCAGATAACTTTTACCTAAAGAATAAATAATATGACACTTTGACATTTTTTCATACAAATATTATTTTATTATCTGACGATTAAAAAATCTGCCCTAAGTTTACTAGGTTAAATTGGCCAGTGCTCACGACGACTTGAATCGCATGTCTTATTATTGTGTGCCATTACTGGTAGGACAAGTGTCACGTAATAATATATTATAATGTCATTGATACACTGGTAAATATTTTTTAAACGATGCATATTATAGCAGCAATTTATTCGCCATGAAACATTGGCTTGCTAGTTGCTATCCAAAATGCTGGTCACATCTTCGGGAACTTTTTTTTTTTAATTTTATTTTTATTTAATAATGTATGTACACATAACCAGTTTACAAAGAAAAGAAACATAAAACTAGAGATACACTTACCCATTACGTACTTCATCTTTTAATTTATTTTTATTTATAGCGTACATCAAAAGTGTCTCAATAAAACTTTTCCTGGCTTTAACTAAAGATACAGATAAAGCCAGTATCATCGCTTTTTTATTTCACAAGTCCTGAGTGCCCCAATGGGACAGTCCCTTTGGGGACACTATAACATAAACTTGCCCTGTCCTTACGTCAACAACCAAGTGTACAGTGAGGCAATTATTTTAGCGATTACTTTTATACAGGGAACGAAGTATGGAGATAATAGCATTGTGTTTCGACGGAGAATTTAAATACGAAGAAGAGAAGAATATTATCTTGTAAGCAATGATATTGTATGTTACTAACGTAACTAGATTGGCAGTCTACGACAGAAACGCGTCACCACTTTGAAGATGCCTGCAGGCATATCTGCCATACATAATGACATAATAACATTATGAAGTGACATTGTCTTTTGGGCTCTCAAGTGGTTACGCATTTTTTGCGTCAGTTTGTAAGACATTGCCACTCTAGTATTTTAGAAACTCATTGCTTGTAAGGATAACGAAAGGATATGAGGGGATATAGGTGTAATTGTATTATGCGTACTAAGAAAAGAGATTTTTTGGATTTGACAAAGCTTGTCAAGCATTTTATTTCTATACTTTAGTGATAAGGAGGTTAGCATTTAAGCCTTAGATATGAAATGCGGGGTCGCTGGGGATGCGTAACGCAAAAAAAAGGTGTGAAATGCAAAACTAATGAAAAGTTTCTAGTAATTGTCTTTGTTCTCAATATATTAATTTCTTGTATTTTATGCCAGTTTTAACGCTCTCACTCATAACTACTCATAAGGTTATGCTTAGGATCATTCTTGAGATGTTTTAATTAAAAAATTATAAGTTAGGTTACACTTTCGCATTTATAATATTGGTATGGACTTGGACACATGGGTCGAAATAACCTCCTTTTTTAAGTCGGTTAAAAATAAATTTGAATAATAACACGGAGAGCACGTAGTTCGGAACTCGTGGCACAGTTGCACATTAATATCGGAGTTGGAACTGAATAAGAAACTTCCATTTTTCTTAAACAAAAGACATAGAAAAGATCTCGCAACGATATTGCGGTTAGGGTTGTCGCGTCGCTATTGTGTAATTTAAAAAAGTACGCGTGGCACTCAAAAAAAAAAGGTACTGCCGTGGTAAAGATGCATAGCAATAGCTAGTCTGCACGGCGCACGCATACGTCTAGTCGCACGCACACAAACACCGTGCCGAAGTCTGCCGAATTGAAATAATGTTGGACGATGCATACCTTTAATCTCCGCACCGCTGAGCCAGTCGGAGTGGGAGTGTTTGGTTTTTTTCGTTACACAATTTCTTTAAGAGCTTTAAGAGCGGCGGCCGTTTCAGGCCGCCGCTCTTAAAGCCCGCGATAAAAACTATACAATCATTGGTTAAAAACTCTAAAACGTAACTAATTAACGACATTAGAACCGAGTGTTAACATGACATAGTAAATAGAGTTCATACACAACTGCAAAGAAAAAACATTGATCTAAAGCAGTGTTTCCCAAAGTGGGGGTCGCGGGTAGATTTTGGGTGGGTCCTGAAATTATAGGACGATTGTCGTACTTACGTACTTTCCTAATTGAAATGGGTGTGTTGACGAGCTTTAGAAAAGGCCCAAGTCCAGCAGTGAACGTCAGTAAGCTGACGATGATGATATGGTAGTGAACTACGATAAGAATTAACGGGGCTGCTTTTCACCCGAGGATTATATTTTGTCTTCATGACACAAGGTGGGCCGCGAACTTTAAACTTTCTTGTAGATGGGTCGCGGTCCCGACAAGTTTGGGAAACACTGATCTAAAGAAAAAATAGTGACTAGGCACTTGGAGAAAACATGGAAAGCGCTTAAATCAGTATGTTGTAAAAAATTATAATTTTTCTTAGCGCGTTTCCCCATATTTCTTTTGTCTTAAAATTTTACTTAAAGTCTATACTTATAAAATTACATGTCCTGATTGAATGACTGATTCATCATCGCTGAGCAAAAACTGTTAAAGTTACAGACACGAAATTTGGTGAGTAGGGTTGTTTTATTAAGTAGACACTCACTAAGGAAGGAATTTTGAAAATTTTACCCCTAAGGGGGTTAAATAGGGGTTGAAAGTTTGAATGAAAGTTCATCATTTCTTGAGTTAGAAACATGAAACTTTATTTTTGGGTTAGTGATTAAAAATGAATGGATACGTATTTATGCGTTTTTGGAAATTCTACCCCCAAGGACGTGAAATTGGGGTTGAAAGTTTCAATGAAAGTCCGTTATTTCTTGAGTTAGAAATATGAAATTTTATGTTTGGGCTACTGATTAAAAATGATTGGATACGTGTTTAAGCGTTATTGGAAATTCTAACCCCAAGGGCGTGAAATAGGGGTTGAAAGTTTAAATGAGAGTCCGTCATTTCTTAAGTTAGAAACATGAAAGTTTATTTTTGGACTGCTGATTAAAAATGAATGGATAGGTATTTAAGCGTTTTTGGAAATTCCACCCCCAAGGGGGTGAAATTGGGGTAGAAAGTTTCAATAAAAGTCCGTCATTTCTTGAGTTAGAAACATGAAAGTTTATTGACGTTTACGTTTGACGTTTGCTTGAATAGGGTCCCGTTTTTACCCTTTGTATAAGGAACCTTAAAAAGGGGAAAACTATCCATCTTTGTTATTATACTAATATGATAACGCGGACGAAGTCGCGGGTAACAGCTAGTATTACTCTAAAATAAGTTCGTTAGAACTTTTTATTATTCAATATGATATTGTTCAACATAAATCTGTTAAATATTAAGCGTAATTAATAACGTCAAGGTGACAGCCCTAACACGATTCACGATTGGCCATTACTTCAGCGAACAACTTGCGAAATTAGTACCTACCCTCGCGCGAGGTTTTACTTTGAATTTTTTATATTCAAGAATGGTGTACCTAAATTGTGGAGCATAATTTCCTTTTAATTGTTCTCTTACATAATATAATGATCATTGTATTATAATATCAGAGTTTTAAGATTATTCTAATGCCGTCAATGTCAAAATCATCATACTAATCTATATCTATCTATACTTATTATAAAACAAAGTCACTTTTTTTCCCTCATGTCCCATTGTTCCCTTTAATCTTTAAAACTACGCAACGAATTTTAATGATTCTTTCAGTGTTAGATAGCCCATTTATCGAGGAAGGTTATAGGCTATATTTTATCACGCCAAGACTAATAGGAGCGAAGAAATAGAGGAAAATGTGAAGGGAAAAAACAGGGAAAATTATTTGAAAGGGCTAACTTGAACGCGCTAATCTCAGGAACTACTGGTCGGATTTGAAAAATTATTTCAGTGTCAGATAGCGCATTTATTGAGGAAGGGTATAGGCTATATTTTATCACGCTAATACTGATAGGAGAATGTGGAAAAAACGGGGGAAATTATGTGAAAGGGCTTATCTCGCGAACTACTGGAGCAATTTTTATGTTATTTGGCACAGATAAGAAGTAGACCACGTGAAGGATCATAGGCTATCGATTTGAATCATTTTTTTCAATGGCTATATTATATTTTATACCTGTGCGACGCCGGGGCGGGTCGCTAGTGATATTATAAACGCGAAAGTCTATCTGCCTCTCTCTTTGTTACTTCTTCAGTCTTCACGCTCATAGCCCAGTTCGCCCAGTTGAACGAGACGATGTGCAGTCTGTCAAGAAAGTAAAGACGCGCGCGAAAATTTTTCAATGAAATAAAAAATATGAGAACTTTATTAATTCGGGATAAAAATGTGCAAGGTGGCGATGTTTTTAAATGTATGAAGCGTTCTCTGTGAAAATACAAAAAAAAGCCTTATATGCGTGATTACGTTAAGAAAATTTTCTCGCGAGTCTTCAACTTGACAGACAAAGTATACTTTGAGTCCCGGGGAAGGATATAAAATACTTTTATATACGGTTATATTTTTAAAATATTTTATATATGGTTCCCGAACCGTACATTCTTTCGGGATGAACCGTAGCACGGGTGCTATAAACGCATAATTTCTGCGCAACTACGGGAATCAACTAGCGGTTTATATTTTTAACCGACTTCCAAAAAGGAGGCTGTGGGATATATATTTTTTCCGTCAGTAAGAAACGTCTTTATTCTTCTTTGTGACAATTTATCTATCTTGAAAAAAAACCAAATAAGTACCATACCGAGGCTGCATCGAAACGTACTACCTAATAAGGAAGCTGCATTTAATAGCAGAATAGGGTACCATGACTATTCAAATTTTACCATCAAAAACGATCTTTTGATAAGAAACGATACCTTAACATTAACCCTTCAAACACTCACCGAAATGAACAGACACGTACAAAGACTCTGATGGTATCTCCCGCACGTAAAGTTAAGCTTTGAGTCCCATGTCAGCTATGCTATACAGTAAAATATTGTTAAGGAATCTACCTACCTTTGGTTGGCTGGTGGCAAGATGGTGGTGGAGGTACACAATCAGCGACGATAATGGAAATATTCGTGCTTGATTGGCGCTGATTGATGAATACCCAATACCGAATGCCAGCGACAGCCAGACTCGTTATTTTATAAAAGCATTCTTGTATAATATGACCCCTGTGAACGACCAGCAACTATAATATAATAATAATAATATCTATGGACGCTTCACACCACGACAGTCTGGCCCCGTGCTAAGTACCTAAAAGACTTGTGTTACGGGTACCAGACAACGGAAATATATTTAATACTTTTATACTATACATATATTTAAGATTTTTATTATACCATACACATATTTTATCCACGACGAACTTTGAAAACTTTTGACGTGACAACGTCTTAAATTAGGTTGCGGCTGGGAGTCACTTATGAAAAAGTGTAACGCTCGGTAACGTTACGATGAGTCACCGAACGAGAGAGAGGCCCGCCGAATGCCTTGCGTCTCTCTCCCACACGTTGTCACGTAAAATCTTCGCCCGTAAAACCGACTTTACAGGCAACCATTTTTTTTTTCCGTCGGCGGGATTCGAACCCGCGACCCCCGGCTTGAGCACCAACGCGCTTACCACTGAGCCACAGAGGTCGTCAACTCTACTAACTATGGAGTTTCAGTCGCACGGTTACTTTAGGAGTTCCAGTTCTGAAGGTATGCCTAATCTTCCATAGTCCATCTCCATACCAATCCATACTAATATTACAAATTCGAATGTGTGTATGTCTTTCTGTTACCTCTTCACGCCCAAACCGCTGAACCGATTTTGCTGAATTTTTTCATGGAGAGACTTTGAGTCCCAGGAAAGGACATAGGATACTTTTTGTTCTGAAAAAATGTACGATCCCCGCGCGATAAACGAGTTTTGGCGCAACGGAGTTGCGGGCATCATCTACTAAAGTAAGTTACATTTTTTATCTTATTTTCTTCATGATAATTTTAGGAATCTCTTTATGTACCGCTGGGCATTTTTGTCAGTTCCTTCCCACTGCCAGACACCGTTCAATCATTAAACTTAAAAAATATACAGTTTTTAGGGTTCCGTACCCAAAGGGTAAAAAACGAGACCCTATTACTGAGACTTCGATGTCTGTCCGTCTGTCCGTCTGTCTGTCTGTCCGTCTGTCTCCAGGTTGTAACTCGAGAACGGTAATAGGTAGAGAGTTGAAATTTTCACAGATTATGAATTTCTTTTACCGCTTTAACAACAAGTACTAAAAACAAAAAGAATTGAATATTTAAGGGGGGCTCCCATACAACAAACGTGATTTTTCAAACATTATTTGCTCGGTATCAATAATGACAACAGGTAGGCACTTGAAAATTTCACAAAGGCCTTAATTATGTGTGTAGTTTAATAATTAATAATAATATTTGAATAAATTTAGTATTCAAGGGGGGCTCCCATACAAAAAACACAATTTTTGGCCTAATTTGCTCTATAACGGTACGGAACCCTTCGTGCGCGAGTCCGACTCGCACTTGTTTTTTACGTTAATTGTATCTTCGCATCGCTTTTAGTAGACAGAATTCTGTAATACATTTCAGGAGTTCTTTATAAGTAATATTTTTAAGAAAAACCTTTCAACCTCGCCTTCTGGTTTATTCAAATGAAAGTTTTTTGTATTAAAACTTTCTGTAAGGAATCAATATTACTTTTTCTTCAAGTTAATTTATCAAAACAGTTTTTGGTCCCCTTATAAGTTATTCGATAGTTTTTACGAATTGGTAAAGGGAAATGTCGCGGAAACTATACATTTTCCGTTTTAAATAGAAGCTCATAATATTATTCGATATGTAAAACGTCAGAATGGTTTGTGAAAATTCAACGCAAACACTCACATCCTTACGTCCGTGCTCACATCATTCTTTCCGAAAAAGCGTTTTTTTCAACATTTCATGATAGACAGAACATTATTTTACAAACTATTTTTACATTACTGTACAAACTATACAAAACATCGATCTTTTGCTTAGTTAAATTAATTTGCATAAAATAAAATATATCAGTTGTTTGACATAACTACTTAAAATAGTCATCTTTAATCTTTATACTTTCCCAGGACTACATACCACATACCATTATTTCATCACAATCGGTTGATTCCGTTACATTTCATCAAAGATGATGGAGCTGGAAGATGGCCATAGGAACTCCGTATTAAAACCATATAACCCCATCGATTTTGTGCTCGTTTGATTGGTCTTGATTAGTATACTTGGTCTGCAGATAATTTCTATGGTCTGATGACAAAGCTCGAAGGCAGTCATAGGACCTCCGTAATAAGGTTTTATTACGAAGGTCCTATGATATATGACTACGATATGGTTATATAACCCGATTGAGTTTGGAATTTGGACTCGTTTGATTCGTCTTGATGAGTACTTTTTAGACTTTTTACTTCCTAATTATAAAAGATTGTTTTAACAAAATATGTGTTTCACACTATATGACGTTCGCAACTCCGTTGCAACATAATTATTTTATGTGCATTTTTCCGAAATATAAAGTATATTTTCAGAGACTCAAAGTATCTCAGCTCTTTCAGTGGTTTAGGCGTAAAGGCAGCAGACAGACATACTTTCACATAAATATAATATTAATATAGATTTTTCTAGGCAGTAAATGACGGGAGTGAAGCCACAGGTCAAAGCGTATATTTTAAACGAAGTCGCACGAACAAAGATAATCGGATCGGAAATGGAATTTCTGTTCCACCGAGCATCGGGACCCAACACTTGATGTGGGCGAATTACGATTCGATTTAAAATACTCATATTATTATAATTCCTGATTTCTGAAGTGTTTTGACGTTTATAATGATTATACATTCATTAACGCTTTTGATTGGCTGATATCGAAATATTATATAGTCAATTCAGACCGTAAGGGTTGATTCAGACCGCAACGTGACGCGTAGATACGTTTCTAAAATATGGATTTGACAGATTTGCAAGACGACTCACGCAATAGAAATCTATCAAATCCATATAAATTTATGCCGCGCCGCGCCTCGCCTCGCCTCGTCGCGTTGCGGTCTGAATTAACCCTTACGCGACGCGTAGATGCATTTATAAAGAGACGTCGTCTTCCAAAGACGACGAAAAATTAGCAATGCATCCACGCGTCGCGTTTCGGTCCTAATTGGCCCTGAAGCATGAAGGGGTAACAGACAGACAGACACACTATCACAATTATTATATTAGTAAAGCTGGATTTATATGCGAACGCGCTGACATAATACATATATTATATTATGATCTCGCGGTGTAGCCGCCAAACCGCGCGTTCGCGCCGCCGCATATATAAATTCAGCCTAAGGATGTGTGCTTTATAGCAGTGTTTTTCAACCTTTTTCATGGTATGAAAAAATAATTTGCGCCCCCCACCGTTTGCTTTTTTAAATGCTCCTCATATTTTTTATCTTTTTAGTTATTACCCTGAAATAGTTTTCTTGATCTCTGGCGAAGCTACAGACGCTTTGCGACCCCCAGGGGAACGCGACCCACAGTTTGAAAAACACTGCTTTGCACAAGAATAGTGTCTAAACATGGCAATTCAAAGAGTGTTTAGTTTGGAACTGTCGCCTCCAAAGCTTCGGGCGAGCAATTTCAGACTCGAGTTATGTAAACACTAAACACTTAGCACTTGGTACTACTAATATACAATATGTTTGTGTAAACGCCGTTATCCTTGAAACCATCAAATGAGCCCGTCAAAATGAACAACTTTTTCTATGAGAACAATGCTGGGAACTAAAAAAATCCGTCTTCATACCCATACAAATTGCCTATCCGGGCATCCGTATGGGTATGAAGACGGCATTTTTGAAGTGAAAACTTCTTTAGCGGTGTTGAGCACTTTTGTGGGATGGGTAAAAACTGTGAAACAGACTCTCGTGCTGATCGAAAAACCTTAGAAAAACCGTAAGACGGTTGGAGAGTAGTGTTTTGTGTCGAACTCGAACTCGAATTGATTGTAAGGGTTTCGATTAATTAAAAAAATAGTTTTTTTTAAAATCGATTTTCATAAAAAATGGGTTAAAAATTTAATCGATTGTAAGGGTTTCGATTAATTAAAAAAAACGATTTTTTTTATAATCAATTTTCATAAAAAGTGGGTTAAAAAATGGACAACGTTAATAATCAAGTTTTCACTTCTGCCAGCACTCCGCAGGAGTGCAATCCGTCTTTTTTTTGAGTTCCCAGCATTGTTCTCATAGAAAAAGTTGTTCATTTTGACGGGCTCATTTGATGATTTCAAGGATAACGGTGTTTACACTAGGGTTGTTGAGGATTCCTCTTCCGCTTCCTCATAATGAGGAAGTTCCGCAATATTTTGGTTCCTCAACCGCTACCGCATCCTCGTAAATAAAAATAAAAAAATCCTCTTCCGCTATCGCTTCCTCAAAATTTAAGAGGAATTTATGAGGAATTTCACTGCGCATGCGCGTCGCGTATCCAATCATGGCACACGCCAGAGCTAGAGAATTGTTACATCATTCACTCATCTTTTTTTGTGTGCGTGTCTTGTGTATGTTACTGAACTCCTTAACTGCTGGACCGATTTTGATGATTCTTTATTGTGTGTGTTTCGAGAATGGTTTAGATTCATAGTTTGGTCTACTGGAAAATGCTCTTTTAATTATTAGAGTTCTGTAGCCAAATGGCAAAAAACGGAACCCTTATAGATTCGTCATGTCTGTCTGTCTGTCCGTCCGTATGTCACAGCCACTTTTCTCCGAAACTATAAGAGCTATACTATTGAAAGTTGAAACTTGGTAAATAGATGAAGTCTGTGAACCGCATTAAGATTTTAATACAAAAATGGAAAAAATATTAAAAATTTTAGGGGTCCCCACAGGTACAACTGAAACAAAAAAAAATCTAACCTGTGCGTGTGGGGTATCTATGGACCGGTATTCAAAAATATTGAGGTTTCTAATATCATTTTTTTCTAACCTGAATACTTTTCGAAAGAGACAAAGTGGTAAAATGTGTCCCCCCCCCCCCCTAACTTCTAAAGTAGGGGCATGATAAGTCTAAAAAATATGTATGATGTACTTTACTATAAAAACTACCAACGAAAATTGGTTTGAACGAAATCTAGCAAGTACAGTCGGGGCATTTTAATAGGCCACATTTGACATCTGTCAGATTAATCTCCATAGTGAGGTGAACTGCGTAAAAACATCGACCGAAACGAATAAATCGATACGCACTTGAAATAAAATATTTGAATTTTATACGTTATTTTGTAAAACCAAAAACAAATTCCTGTCCCTTTATTACTTTTTCTTCGCAAATTCAAGGACCAAAATAAGACAAGTACATAATTTACAAAAAACGTTGCATTTATTCGCTTGAATTATAAAAATTGTTAAATTTAGTATTATCATTATTCATTTCCCATAAATATGTGTTACTTTTCACAACGTGGTTATTGATGTATGGGGATGTTTCGTTACAAGTAATAAATGCATCGATACTATTTATTAGCTTTCGATTTTTAGAGTAACATCCCTAGAGTTTAAAAAGAAAAAAGGTCAGCTGACGTAACAATGTAACGACATGCACTTATTAAGATCAGAATTTGTTTATTACGTTTAGAATTGTTTATCAGTAAAAGCAAATCGTTAAATAATTCGTATCGGTCATGTTTACAATAAATATGTAATCGTAATTGAAAAAAGTTAATCAATTGTGCAGTTATAACAAAACGAAAATATTTATTTTTTATGCACGTCGCTACAAGGTTACCCGCCGTACTCAGAGACATTAAATAATGATTAAGCTTCAATTTAATGAAGAGTTTGACAGATAAAGTATGGGGCTTATGTCAAAATTTTGAATTAATTACATTTAACTAAATAATGTTCCACTCTGAGTGCGGCAGTACGTGGTGCAATTTTGATGAACTGTCAAATGTGGCCTATTAAAATGCCCCGACTATAGTTTTTTTTTATACTTACGTCATAAATACCATTTATGACGTATATATTTTTTTTCATCTAACCTATGTGTGTGTATCTATGGATACTACCAACGAACATTGGTTTGAACGAAATCTAGCTAGTAGTTTTTGGAGTTTACTCCTTAAGAATCGATTTTCATATATAAGGCGCCCGGTATGAGAAAAATCCGAGGGGTAAAACCTACTAACAAGTAGAATAAGAATAAGAATAAGAATATCTTTATTTAGATACCACACAACATATTATGTAAAGCAAACAATAATAATTCGACGTACTTAGCATTAATTTCTACAACTACAATACATATTATATTGTGTGACGTCAAAATTGGCCCAGGCTCAGTTAAACGCAGCAAGCTAGCTCGCTGCACTGGTATTCTGCCAGGGCCAATGAGTGACTTCACCCCAAAATAAGGCGTAAAATCTATACTATACTTACTCTAATAAAATTAAACTAAACAAAAATAAGAAAAAATAAATAAATAATAAACAATAACTAGCATACAAGGAATTTATCACATTAAATAACCACTACATAACAAACAAGTAACTAAAATGTTTCACGTTTTTGGTGCGCACCTTTAGTGCGCAGCTTTCTAATTTGGCTGTGAGTGTATTAAGACCATAAAGGTAATAATATACCTATCGGAATATAATTATATAAAATAATATAATTATTATATAATTATATTATTTTATATTTATATAGTAGAGTAAATTCCAGACGTGCGTCGGAGCTGACACAGTTTTTTTTATACGTCATAAATGGTAAACATAATTTAACTTTTATTAAATCAGCTGAAATATAAAAATAAATCAAAAACCTTTTAATTTTATAAAAATAAACCTTATTGCTGCTGCAGAACCCTTCATGGGCGAGTCCAACTCGCACTTGGCCGATTTTGTGTAATGTATGTACCTAGTTATGTACATACAGGACAAAGACTTTTGGGTTGGGTCCGCTAGTATTTATAATTTCCTATCATCCTCTTCCTCATCCGCTTCCTCTTCCGCTTCCTCATCCGCATCCTCTTCCTCAAAAAAATATCCTCTTCCTCATCCGCATCCTCTAAATTTGCGCGTGACAATTCCTCTTCCTCCTCCTCTTCCTCATAATCACTTCCTCAACAACCCTAGTTTACACAAACACACTGTATATTCTTTGGCATCATATTAGCTGATATTAGCTATTGCTGTCTGTATAGAGTAAAGATAGACTGATCCATACTAATATCTCATCACCCATACATACTATTATTATGAATTCTGTATTTCTGTCTGTCCTGTCTGTTACCTCTTCAAATCCAAACCGCTGAACCGATTTTGCTGAAAGTTATGGAGATACTTTGATTCACGGAAAAGGACATGTACGATTCCCGCGCTGTAAACGCGTTAAAAAATTATTTGTATTAACTTTGGTAATAAATTATGAACAATGCGAAAGTTTGTCAGACTTTCTGTAGACATGTGTTTGACATGTTGTAGCGTATGTTACACGCTGTTATAAAAAGTTATCGTGTCTTCCGACTCGCGCTTGGCCGATTCTTTTTGCACCGCAAACCAAGTTACACAACCATAACCTGCTTCGAATAAACTGACAATAGAAAATAGTTGGCTACGGCTAAATTGAAAACCGGTAACACGACCGCAAAACTCTCAGGCCGACTTGCCGTTCAGCTATATTACCCCTGTCATCGTCTTTATTCCAACAACACAAGGGTCACTTTCATTGAAACTCCTGCCTGTAATAAACTTATGGGTAGTTAGTCAAAGTTGTTCAACTTGCATTCGATAATTTCGACAGCTAAACTAAAATATAATATTAAACTAATTGATGACGCCCGCAACTGCCTTGCGCCAAACACTCGTTTATCGCGCGGGAACCGTAAATTTTGCCGGGATAAAAAGTAGCTTATGTCCTTTCTCGGGAAAGTCCTATGTGCTATCCCCATACCAAGTTTCAGCAAAATCGATTCAGCGGTTTGGGCGCGAAGAGGTGACAGACAGACAGACAGACACACTTTCGCATTTATAATATTGGTAAAAACATGTAAAAAGTAAAATAGTAAAAGTATGGAAATATATATTTTTTAATAATAATAATAATTTATTGAAACAACCATACATACATCTGTTACAAAATAATTTACAGGTACATTATATTATTTTAAGATTACAGACGTTTTACTGCCGAGTTTCTTTGATGTCTGCACTGTGTGTGTGTGTGTGTGTGAGTGAGTGAGTGTGTGTGTGTGTGATTATGCATGTGATTATTTCTATCTATATATCTCTCTTAATATTTGTTCTTTCTCGTCATAATCTAGAGCTTTTAGCCATCTTGTTACTTTTTCTTTTACTTCTTTTAAAGAGCTGTCTTTTATAATGCATTCTCTGTTTATTTTATTATATATGAATGGGTGTAAATATCGACCAAATATTCTAGCGAAACTAGAAGATATCCGCGGTAACGGTAGCTTTAATATTCTTTTTTTGCGCAATGTTTCGTAATCTGGAGATTTAAGAACAGCACGATGTTCCTTGACAATAACGCGGAGTATAAAAAGAGCACGAACAGTAGGAACATCTATATCTTCGTACACATTTGCTGTAGAATACCAGATAGGTTTCTTCAATATGACTTTCAATATTGACCGCTGTGCTCTTTCCAGATTTTAATTTTAGTGGTAGCTGCCCCTCCCCAAATTGGTATGCAATAAGATACTACCGACTGGCAAATTGATGTGTAAACCGTTTTCAGTAAGTTCTAAGTAGCAGAGGTACGTAAGTTTTTAGAAATGTAAATATGGATAAATAAAATAGGATTTTCAATTTTGTTAATCCTGTTATAACTCGAGAACAGCTGAATCGATTGAAATGGCTGGGGAAGTCCACTGAAGGTTTATAATATTAGGAGGGAAGTGACAGGAAGTTCATCAGGTCATCTAGAAATAAAAAAAATATAGAATTTAAGTTAAACCACCATACGCGTACTGCGCCATGTTACTTACAGAGATAAGTTATGTCAAAGCCTATACATTTTTAGTTTTTCCAACCCGCAAGGTAAAACAAGACTCTGTCACTAAGACATTACTGTCTGTTTGTCTGTCTGTCACCAGATTATATCTCAAGATCGGTCCACCTGTTTGGACGCTACGATGCCACGGACAAACACATACACACAATGTAAAGCCAGACAGACAAACGCCTCAAACATAAAATACCCCACACTGTTTTTGATGGACATTAAAAATTATCGACTGCAAGTTGTCTAAAGTCCCTGATTAGTTTTTTAATCTATGTTCACTAGTTGTTTTAGCTGAAGGCTTGTTTATACTTTATGCTAGACGCTAACTGTGAATAAATTACTTAATTAATTACTAATTATTTAGAGGGCGAATGAGTAGACACACTACAATATTATGTTCTAGTAAATAATTTGTAACTTTTTCTTTTCGATGCTGTCTCCATGTCACAAAACTACAACTAGTATTCTCATAAAATGTAATTTTGGCGCCCAACGCGTTCTTATAGGGAATCTTACGCAAAGACAGGGAGCGCAACTAGCACATGCAGTAAATATAATCTGACCAAAATCCGACATGTTTCACACGTCATATCAGGATATTGACAGAAAAGTTGTCAAACGTCGAACAAAACTTTTTGTCTACTGTCTGCGCTGGTGCTGCCGACTAGCGTGAAAACATTGCAGTAATCATAGAATTATAACCTTTAGAAAAGGCATTCCATACAATCATCAGCGCGAAAATGTGTCACCCTCGAAATGAGTGAGTTCACTCATCTGAGCAGTGTGCCTTAGGACGCGGTGGCAGTAGGACGTGTTTAATTTATTGAATACCGCGTTGTTTTTCGCTACATTTCGATCCAGAATGCCGTCATGTGCCTTCCGACAGTACAGTAACAACACGAGGAATACAAATAAAGCCAATTAATAAAAATCAAAACATTTCACACGTAATTACTAAGATTTAATCAATTATTTAAATTATTGTCTTCCATTTTAAGAGAAAAATCAAAGAGAAGCTTAAAATGATCGAAATAGAAAGTAGTTTAAGCTATTATTGTAAGACAAAAAAGGACCACAATTTTTCCCGATACACATTTTGCATGCAAAAACATTGCTACAGTTTTGATGGCGTATGCCATATCTAAGTATTGACATCGTCGTAATTTATCCTACTAAATGACGCCGACGCAGATCCGTTGTATCCTTTCTATAGGCTCAAAGTATAATCTATACCAAATTTCAGCAAAATTAATGCAGCCGTTTGAACGTGAAGAGGTAAGCAGACAGACAGTCAGACAGACGGACAAACAGACATACTTTCGCATTTATAATAAGTAATATTAACCCATCAATCTCTAAGCGGCAGCCGGCTGCCGCATGACAATTAAAAATATATTCTGTCTGCGATACCCACGATGGAAGTATGAATTGGTCAATTTTGATGGTGGTGATAGTGATGATGATGACGCAAATGACAGTGCACAGACAGGGCCCAGGTACTAACAAAAGTCATTTAGCACCCATTTGTTTTATTCAGAGATTATTTATATCTTTTGTATCTATTTCTATTGTTTTCTGTCTTTTGTTAATGCTCCCATTGTCCTTGGCAAGGGCGCTAAGAGCTTCACACTTGCTGCGGGAAACGCTGCGATTTCACCCGACTGTGCCAGACAGACTTTTCGTTTTACAAAAGTGTGTTACATTCCATTAGCTATGTCCACATTATGCAATTTCATCTTCAATTTTCGTCATCTTCTTTTTATTCAACTTTCGTTTGGCATATTCAGTATTTGAATGAGTCATAACTCAAAATCCACCCGCGTTGAAAGAAAAGTGTCGTAGCGAGCGCTATGATTTCAACGCGCGTCACGGGCATGCATCACGTTGCTGTTGACTGAGCTATAACGCATGCCCTTGATAAACAATAAAGGCCCAGTGTAGACAAAGCTATTGGCATGCTCGGCTTGACTTATTCGAGTTATAGAGTTGTTACTAGGTATTCTGCCCAGTGCTTCTGAGAATCGACGCCATACTGTTGACTTGTTCCGAAATATACGCCAATGGCTCCACAATGAGCGACGAGTACCTACATGACGACTTGATTTTATGTTTTTTTGGAATGGTTTTATGGACACTGGCGAAAAGATTCCTAAAATATTTTAATACATATTATCCTAGGATTTTGGGGCAAGACATACCCTTACACCCGTGATGATCACATGACGTTGCTATTGAAATTAAAAAACAATATACGCAATAAGTGTGACGCGCCTTTACGTAAATATTCGCGATTTTCATTCCACTTCGTCATTATTAGACAGTTTGAATTGGTCCCGAATTGAATTCACTGGCTTTCGACTGTGACTTTGTCCACTAAAGTCTTTAAAGTTGTATACTGTACACTACTGTACTACACATTATATTTAAATATTTACTACACTACTACTCTTTATATGGCTAAAAGTATTATCATATTGTTTCCTTTGTCGGGTAAGTTACTGACTACGGATATCTAAGAATGTTCGTCAATCGCGGTGTATATAGAAAATGAGTTCTTTGAAAGGGAGTCAATGACCGCTACCGCCATGTTTCGCCGAGTACAGTATAACTTCTTATCATAAACTTCTACAATATACATTAGTCAAACTAGATGTCCCTGTGAACTTTGTATCACTTTCCTTCTAACATATTCCCTTACAAACCTTCCCTGGACTTCCAGGAATATTTCAAGACTAAAATAAGCAAAATCGGTTTAGCCGTTATCGAGTTTTAGCGAAACTAAAAAAAATTAAAAACTAACAGTACTAAATTAACCCTAGGTCATAAAAAACTACTCGTAAAGGACATTCGCAGCCCTCCACGGCCCTATAATAGGTCTGATCATTATCCCTTTGAAGGACAGGAACTCAGCCATCAAGGGTCAGACACCTAGAACAACCCTTAGGATGACCCAGAAAATATATAATTACGTATGTTTGGGTATGATAACGACAATATGAGTCCTAGATGGAAAATTATCTATATCCATACTTCCATACTAAAGTAATATTATAAATGCGAAAGTGTGTCTGTATGTCTGCCTGATAAACAAATTTTATCTTAAATATATTAAAACAACAAAAGAAATGACAACGTTTTATGAAGATCTTCTTTTGAGGCTAATTCTCAATCACAGTGTTTTTAAACTTTTTTTGGTTTCGTATCCCCCTGGACCCTGGTATGAAAAAATATGTTTTATTTTTAATCTTTATTATTTTCCGCCGAACCGATCTTGCTGAAAGAACAATGGCCAAAATGGACTAAAAAAACAAGGTTCTTGTTACCTAGGTGGAACTATTACTAAAATGTAGTTTAGGTAAAATGCTATAATTAAATAAAAACAGTTGATTTTTAGAAGCTGGGAAAACAAAGATAATCGGCTCTAAAAATATTAATATTGAATTTGTGTTTTTAACGCAGGATAATGTTTTTTTTTATATTGAACGCATATTCATAGGGACCCATACGACCTGCTTAAATACGCTCTCTTCTTGAGGATTTCGAGAAGAGAGCGTATTCAGATTTTGCGAGTGTCTATGAGCGACGGTAGTTGCTCACTATCATGTGACCTGCTTGCTCGTTTGCCTCCTACTTTTATTTTAAAAAAATCTGATGTGTGTTTCATATAATTTAAACCAAAACCATAACTCAAAATGATAGTACAGCTTATTATTAACTATCTTTATAACCTCAAAATTCAAAAACTTTATACATAATTACTTGAAACTCCCAGCTTTTAAAAATATATTGAATGCCGTGCTATGTTACAATTAAATAGGCAATTGAAATTACAGATGTTTCTTCAAGTTACGTTTTATATGATTTTTGTAGTCCAAGCATGTTAGGCGGATGGCCTTTGTTTTTTTGTATGGAGATACTTTGAATACCGGGAAAGGATATAGAATACTTTAAATACCCCGAAAAAATGTACGGTTCCCGCGCGATAAACGACTTTTAGCGCAAAGGAGTTATGGACGTCATCTTGTGTAGCTATAAATCTTATATCTCACATCTGTGTCACTCCAAGCTGCTCACTGATGTCATTATATAACCACAGCAGGAAGTTATGCAGTTAGTTCTACCGCACCGTAAATCCTGAAGTTCCTCTGGTGCTGCAGATAATTCACAATGACGAACGCAACTGTTTGACGACCATTGTAGCTCAGTGGTTAAGCTCAAAGCCGGGTGTCGCAGGCTTCAATCCCGCCGACGAAATAAAGAGTCTTTAATGTTCTGTTGATGTGTGTTAAATATGTGTATCATATTATAACAACCTTAAATATAACATATAGGTAATAGGTATAGTAAAAAAGTACTAACATGTTTATGATTGTCTGGTACCCGTAAAACAAGTCCTTCAGATACTTAGCACGCAGCCAGACTGACGTGTTGTGAAGCGTCCATACTATTATTAGCTGTTCCCCGCGACTTAAATATACCTGCGGGTCTATTTAATAGAAAATTATAGCAATCACTAATCGATTAGCCGCGTACTGACCAAGCGCGTGCCGCGGCCGAGCAAAAAGTTGTCGGTTTTTGGTCGATGCTCAAAGGCGCCTACGTTTGCCACGCACTAACACTAACGACCGAGCAAATGCGCGCGAGGCTGCCGCGGCGAGGCGGCTCGCTTGGGAAGTACGCGGCTGATATCTAACGCCTGCCCCGTTGCGCCAAAACAGACACGTCAAACTTATAACACCCCTCCTTTCGTCAAGGGTTAAAAACAGACAGAGGACACTGCAGACGTAAAACTTATAACAACCCTTACCAGAGTTAAAGCACAATTTATATTCCCAATTTAAGCTTTCACGCTACAGCTTTTTGATATTTCTATCCGTTTCCACGCTTAGAGCTTACAAAAGCTTACGTAAGCTTAACTAACGACAATAATTTCAGCTGCACAAAATGTGAAGAATTTATTTGTGAAATTTTTTGTGAACTTCTGTGCTATTTGCGTTTTTAATTAGATAATTTCTAACCTCTCCACAATAGGGTGGACAAGCATCCATATTATGTAATATTATAAATGCGAAAGTGCCAAGCCCAAACCGCAGAACCGATTCGTTGAAATTTGGTATGTAGATACTAAGTTCCAGGGAAGGGACGTAGGACTTTTTATCCCCAAAAATGTACGGTTCCCGCGCGTTAAACTAACTTTGGCGCAACGGAGTTGCGGCCGTCATAATATTATAGTTGTTAATAGTTTTAGCTCAATTATTATCTTGTCTTATCTTTTGTAAATCTAGTGAATATAATATTCAAACATAATTCAATATATCCAGTGAACCAATATCTCTTTATTTTGCCCTAATCGGCCATAACTTTATATTAAAAACTGTACCACGGAAAAACAACTCCTATACTTTCTATATAAAGCTGAAATTCCTCTGCGGAGGTTTTGCTTAAAAATTTTCTCAGCTGCCCCTACACGCAGATGTTTAGGCGATTTTTCGGTAATTTATGGCCTATATCCAGTGGATATAAATTACTTATATTGAAAGCGAATTGCTGTTTTGTTACGGCGAACAAGGATATCTTTAAAAAACTAGCGGAAACTTAAATATTATATTGTTTTGAGATACTCGTAAACTGTACTATTTAATTTTTTTAGCCAAAGAAAGACGTGAATACAGTAGGTATGTGTCTATCAGGGCCTAAACAACTGATTAGATTTTTGAACTGAAAAAAAAAGGTGAGAGAATTGACTTCCTTTCCTACACTATTTTTATTGTGCCCAAGTGTGTGCGCAGTACACAAGAGCACCCTCTTTTCCTTTATTCTCATAACTCAGTGGGATGGACGACCGACACGACTGGCGAGAGATCGGGCGTAGGACTGATATCATGCCCACCCGATGCATGGATCATGTCACTTGTCAGACAATCAGGTGATCAGCAAGTCCCCCTCAAACTTGGAAATAAAGTTTCTAACGCGGGAATCGAGCCCACGACCTCCAAGTCAAGTGCCACTCTAAGCCATTAATAATCGTGTGTGTGTCAATTTTATGTAGAAATACTCTAATCATGGGGATTTCACAAGTTGCTTGCCCGGGAATCGAACCTACAGTTGTGATCTGTATTCTACAAGTAGCTTACGAGTACCCAGGATTCGAACCTACAGAACCTTAAGTACTGAGGCATTGCCTGTAACGGCCGTCAACATAATCACCATCAATCACATTCGGGCTGAAGGCTGTCCACTTGAGCGATGCGAAACGAAATTAAAGTACTGAGTACACTCCACAGATATCTGAGATTTCAAATCGGGGATAAATGTGAAAAACAACCACAATGACCGGTTTACATTATTTCAGTACTAGATTGCTGCTGGAATGGGGGCGATGCCGGTCCGTCCACGTTCGTGTCCCTGGGCACCTCCCCCGTGCCATCGTGAGCTTTTTCGCGGGGACACGGGGGGGTGGCTGAACGCCGGTATGCGTGTGTGAGTGTGTGTGTGCTTGGCTGCGCCCACAGTGTGACGAAAGGGCCCGCGACCCGGGGTGTCGGAGTTTTGTATGATGGAAGGTCGCAGCAAAGAAAATAATCTCCGGGTGGGTCCCGGTCCCGATGGGGCCGGAGAATCCCATACGTCGCCTTCGGGTGACGGGCGGTCCGCGTATACGGAGGGGCCACTTTCTGCGAGGAAGGACGAGGGGGCCGCTAAGGCGGTGAAGAAGAAGGGTGGCGCTAAAAAGCGCGTGGATCCCAAGCCGGCGCACCTAACCGCGCCGGCTAGGGATTGTTCATCTGAGGAAGTGGCGTTGTCCACAGAGGATACGGATTCGGCAATAAGGGAATCGGTGCGTCGGATGGATGAGGTGCTTGCCGACCTTCCATCCCGCTTTCGCCGCACCGACTATGACAGAGAGGTCTCCTACTCGTCCGGCAGCAATATGTCGCTGGATGACGTGGGACGGCCCGCACCTACCGGACGGAGGACGCCTATCAAGAGGCGATTACTGGCTGAAGACGAAGCAGGGCCGTCTACTAGTAAGGAGACGGCACCTAAACCTAAAAGGGGACGTGGCCGGCCACCAACAACCGGCCAGTACGTCGGCTACGCTAAGGCGCAGGCTAAGTACAGGCAGAAGGAGGAGGCCCTCAGGCTAGAAGCCGAAGAAGAGGTTGCCGAAGCAGCGCGAAGGGCTAGGAGGACGTGGAAGGACACGAGCTCCGCCCTCGCCGCGCTCCCCGCTTCATCTCCTGCGCGAGAAGAGGCGTTGGAGACGGCAGGCGCTGACTTGGCCAAAACTGTGGAGCAGGCGTTGGAGACCATTGAGATGGTCGGCAAGAATTCCGCCAACCTTAAGGGAACCTTCCAGAGGTACCTGAGGGAGTCGGTGTCGACCATCGCAATGGTCTTCGACGAGATGAGGAGTCGCTCCTCATCAGAGGAGATACAGAGGCTCGAGGCCCGGAACGCGCGTCTCGAAAAGCAAGTGGCGGTTCTACGTCAGGAGCTGGACGAGATGCGCAAACAGGGTTCGCAGCCTGCCGGAGATGGAAGCCTGCGCGAGCTATTGGACGAGGTCTCCCGTGCGAACGTGGAGACCTTCGGCAATATGCTCAACGCCAGGCTCGCCGGACTAGAGGACCGACTTCTGCCGGAGCCAAGGCGGAGGCCACCGCTGGCGTCGGACGGGAAGGCGAAGGCGAAGAAGGCTCAGCCGCCTGTGACAGCAGCTGCCCCGCAAGAGGCTCCTGCCGCGTCGACGGCGCCCAAGGGCAAAAATGCCCGAAAAAAAAAGAAGAAGCGGCTGTCAATGGCCGCTCAGGAGGCGGCGCAAGGGGGAGCAAACACCAGCTCCCCCCGTACAGAGACCCCTTGGACTACGGTGGGTCCGAAGGGTAAGAAGAAGAAGGGGGCGGCTACACCATCTACAGCCGCCCCGAAGAAGAAGAAGAAGAAGAGGAAGCTGCGTCCACTCAAGTCAGCCGCCATCACTCTCACGTTGGAGAAGGGGGTGGACCAGAGCGTGACGTACGCTTCTATCTTAGAAGATGCGAAGAGCCGGATCGACCTTGCAGAGGTAGGAATCTGCCAGGGAAACAAGGTTCGATTCCGGCTAGCGAGGACGGGTGCCCGAATACTCGAGATAACCGGAGAGGACGCCCAGAAGAAGGCGGACGCCCTCGCCAACAGGATGAGGGACGTCCTTGACAGGGACGTCGTTAGAATCGTCCGCCCTGTCAATAGAGCCGAATTGCTCGTCTCCGGCATGGACGACGCAGCGACCGCCGCCGATGTCACCAAGGCGGCGGCAAAAGAAGGCGGTTGCCCGGCCACCGACATCCGGTCGGGCAGAATTACGGTGGGTCCTAGGGGCGCTCGGAGTTTGTGGCTCCACGTCCCCACGGCTGCTGCCAAGAAGCTGGTGGCTTCTGGGCGGCTGCAGGTAGGCTGGGTCATGACGAAGGTGGTACTGCTGGCCGCGAGGCCAACGCGGTGCTACCGATGTCTTGACGTCGGCCACTTGGCGTCGAACTGCCAGTCCCCGGTAGACCGTAGCAGGAATTGCTTCCGCTGCGGTAAGCTGGGGCACAAGGCCGCCGACTGCGCGGAGGAGCCCAGTTGCTTTTTCTGCGCTGAGCTCGACAAAGAGAGCAACCACGTGCTGGGGGCTAACGGCTGTATCACAGCAGCCAGCAAGCCGTCCGGCACGAGGAAGAAGCGCAAGGCTCCCTCTAAGGCTCGGCCGCGTGAGCGGCCCGGAGCTGATAAGGCCGGGGCGAGTGAAGTCGCCCCCGCTATGGAGGTAGAAGCCTAAGCCTGTGGGCGGCTGATCGGGGGATCACTGCCCACAATATAGGCCCCGAGGAGAAAGGCTCCCCTGATGCCCAGGGAGCCTCTCGGTGAATGCTGGCGGCGGCATAGGCTGCTGCAGTGATGCGATGCCGGAAGCGGCAAGCGCTGCGGAGGACGCGGTGCGTTTTCGATCCCGCGTTCCTCCGCGTGTAGCGTTGACGAGGGCATGGGGGGGTTTTAGTCGGTAAGCCCCTGCCTCTGCGGAGGGAGTCCGACATACCCCTGTCCCCTTTCCCCCGAGGGGGCGGGGGATGCGTAATGCATTTCCCCTTTCCCCTCCTAAAAAAAAAAAAAAAAAAAAAAAAAAAAAGATTGCTGCTGGAATAATGATTAAATATAATTACTAGCTGTTGCAAGCGACTTCGTCCGCGTTAACATGGTATTATTATAAAGATCTATAGTTTTCCCCATTTTGTGGTTCCTACAAAGGGTAAAAACGGGACCCTATTAAGCAAACGTCAACGCAAACGTCAATAAACTTTCATGTTTCTAACTTAAGAGGCCGGGTACCCTAGGAATTTCTCATACAAACGTATTACCAAAATCATTTTCTCATACGAAAATATTTAACATATTTGATTTATTTTTCAGCTTAAAATAGTAATTATCTAGGTTCCTCCACAAAAATTTACTTCAAAATATTTAAACACAAAAAAAATTTTTTTTTCTTTAAAATTTTTTTTAGTAAATTTGCTACTAAATATTTAAACACTAAAAAATAGAGTAAAACACTAAAAAATATATAAATAAATAGTAAATTTACTACAAAATATTTAAACTCTAAAAAATATTTTTTAGTATTTAAATATTTTGTAGTAAATTTACTATTTATTTATATATTTTTTAGTGTTTTACTCTATTTTTTAGTGTTAAAATATTTGGTGGTAAATTAGCTAAAAAAAATTTTAAACAAAAAAATTTTTTTATGTTTAAATATTTTGAAGTAAATTTTTGTGTAGGAACCTAGGTAATTACTATTTTAAACTGAAAAATAACTAAAACAGTTAAATATTTTCGTATGAGAAAATGATTTTGGTATTACGTTTGTATGAGAGATTCCAGGGTACCCGGCCCCTTAAGAAATGACTGACTTTTATTTCAAACTTTCAACCCTAATTTCACCCCCTTGGAGGTTGAGTTTCCAGAAACTCTTATATACGTATCCATTAATTTTTAATCAGTAGCCCAAAAATAAAGTTTCATGTTTCTAACTCAAGAAATGACGGACTTTCATTCAAACTTTCGACCCCAATTTCACCCCCTTGGGGGTAGAATTTCCAAAAACACTTATACAATACGTATCTATTCATTTTCAATCAGTAGCCCAAAAATAAAAAGTTTCATGTTTCTAACTCAAGAAATGACGGATTTTCATTCAAACTTTCAACCCCAATTTCATGCCCTTGCGGGTAGAATTTCCAAAAACGCTTAAATACGTATTCATTCATTTTTATACAGTAGCCCAAAAATAAAGTTTCATGTTTCTAACTAAAGAAATGACGGACTTTCATACAAACTTTCAACCCCTATTTCACCCCCTTCGGGTTAAAATTTCCAAAATTCCTTCCTTAGTGGGTGTAAACTTAATAAAACAACCCTACTCACCAAATTTCGTGGCTGTAACTTTAAGTTTTTGCTCAGCGATGCTGAATCAGTGAGTCAGTCAGTCAGTCAGGACATGTAATTTTATAAGTATAGATATTTATATAATAATTCATTTAAAATATAGTATCCGTATAGCATGTAATAGTAATTACTATAGTATGTATTAATAACTGTCGATAAAATTATAAATAAAATTATTGTACTTTGCATCTACCTCATCCTGTCTCAACATCACCCAAAGGTTGGCTGGAAGAAAATGCCTAAAGACATTGCCCGCCTCTGTATTTATGTGTGCAAAAAGTATAATAAAAAAGATCACTGGAATGGACGGGAATGCAATTCTTCGATACCTACCTGCGATGAACACTTTTTTAATTCAATTTAGTACATTCCTATGCAATTTAGTACCCGTTTACGTTATTCCAGTAGCAATCCAGCGCTGGATTGGATTACTGGATTTGAATCATCATGTTGACCCACTATAAAGTTTTCTCGACTGTAGTGAGAGGGTTTTGTTTATCAAATCTGTACTTATATTATACTAATCTTTACTGATATTATTCCTTCGAGCCTAAAGCGGTCGCATGCGACCGCGATAACAATAGAAAGGCTATTGTGTCTCGTTTTTCCACGATCGAAGGAACATAAAGTTCAAGTTTGTTATTTTGTTTGTTTGATCGCGCTTATCTTAGAAAGTTCTGGTTCGGATTGCAAAATGTTTTTTGGTTGGATAGTATATTTATCAAGATTCGAGGCAGACTACCATCCCTTGACATTTCAAACCCCAAAACGGGTTGATTTCTTAAGATGCTTAAAGGTGCTCCAATACTAAACTTGAATCTTCTTACTAGTAAGTAAACAATCTTACTAGTAAGTCAAGAACTTAACTTTCCTCACAAAACTAGTTTATAAATAATTAGCATTGAAGTAATACAACTCCGGAATTCCAAATTGCTTTACCAACTATTCGACACAATATACCCAAATAATATACAGTAGAACATGTTCATACTTCCACCTAATTCTGAAACACGCACACATTAGCGTGATTCCAGAATGCAGACTGCAGAGACAGTTCGTACTCGCGTATAATATTGTCTCTGTGGTGATAAAGATTTGAAGGACCTGACTTATTTACAGTACTGTATGACATTAATACTGTGTATTCGGTTTGTCGATTGGTTGTTTTGTATTTGGAACGAGGTATTGTAAATTCACAGTAATAACTTACACTTTTTATATACTTTATCCACTTTTATTAATTTATTTTATTGCAATTATGTTTTACACGACCGGTTTCGATAAAATCATCATCAGGTGTCGAAACCGGTCGTGTAAAACATAATTGCAATAAAATAAATTAATAAAAGTGGATAAAGAATAAAGAAGTTACGGTACGTTCGGTATCATGTATTGTAAATTGTTTGTGGTATATTTGAATATTTTAAGCCCAATTTCTAAGGTTTTTGACAGAAGTCTTTTTGAACACTAACAAAACACAATTTTAAAACTACCGACGCGACGTTAAACTTACACCTGATGATGATTTATTTCAAAACCGGTCGTGTAATTTGCTAAAAGTTTTAATATTTATCTTAATATAGTGGAAAAAATGCACGAAAAATTGTGTTTTATTAGTGTTCAACATGAATTTCCACCAAGAACCAACAGTACAATCAATTACATAATATTATTATAAAATTATTTTTGACAGAATCTTTTCAGCAAGGTTGTTAAGGGCGCATTTTCATTAGTCGTTAACTCGTGGCGGTATACAGCATACGGGGAGTCTATGACAACTAATGGCGCATTTTGATTGGTCGTGGCATGCATTTTAGAAATCTCCCGCACCCCGCATGCGGGCCCTATCGGCCAGTGAAAATGCGCCATAAGATTGGTTAGGGCGTATTTTCATTAGTCGTTAACTCGTACGGTATACAGCATGCGGGGAGTCTATGACAACTAATTGACAACTAAAGGTACAATTCCGTGCATCGCGATCGATTGCGGTCGTGCACGACCTACGACTGTCGTCGGCCGCTCGCGACCATAGTCAGCGTATGAAAATGTATGGCACCGCTTCCGAGGCCCGCGACTGACGCGCGCGGCCTACGACTGTCGTCGGTCGTGCGCGACTGTCATAACTTCAAGACACGATCGCGCGCGGCTTACGACAGTCGTAGGCCGCGCGCGTCAGTCGCGGGCCTCGGAAGCGGTGCCATACATTTTCATACGTTGACTATGGTCGCGAGCATCCGACGACAGTCGTAGGTCGTGCGCGACCGCGATCGATCGCGATGCACGGAATTGTACCTTAATGGCGCATTGTCATTGGTCGTGGCATGCGTTTCAGAAATCTCCCGCACCCCGCATGCGGGCCCTATCGACCTGTGAGAATGCGCCATAATTAGGGATATATAACTTACTGGGTTTCTACAGAGAAGAAATTAAGAATATAAGAAGTTGTTAGAGTTTAAGAGCCAAGAGGGATCTCTTCAAACAACTAAAACAAGTTTTCTGCAGTCTATCAACATTTTCAAATTACAAAAAATAAGTACTTAGATCCTTCTTGTTCTAACAAGTAACAACTTTTTATATTTTTAATGTTCTTTCTTGAATTAGACTGATTCGCACTTGGCCTTCTTCAGACTTCAGAAAGCTATAAAAATAGTGAGAAAATTTTAATGTACCTGTATACTGCAAGGGTATTTCTTGTTCTAAGCACGGAGCACAGCATCGATCACTAACACATCACAAAACAAAATCACTAATAGGATATTATATCACTGCACTACACATAGAGAAGGCAGCACCAGCACATACAGTAAAGTTTTGCTCATGAATGGAAAAATTTATTTGTCCTTTGAGCCATTTGTAAATAATTTTTTTGAAGCTAAAGTTACTATATTGTTTTTTCGTTAATTTACTTTTTAGTAGTTTATTATACACAGCTGGTGCCAGTACGTTGTACTGTTGACGCATAAAGGTCGTTCGTGCAAATGGGACTGGGCACCTATCAATCCTCTTTGAAGCATTAGGTGGTAAGTACGGTACTGTAGTTTTGTGGAATCTTTTTAGCATTTCCTAAATCAAGATCTTTCTCACCGATAACACATCCGCCTGCATGTATAAGTCTGCAAATGGGTGTTTGAAGGGCAGGTGTAATAGAACCTTAAGAATAGCCCGCTGGGCTATTTCAAGTTTTAGTAATTGGGTTTTACAAATTATTATTGCAATTCCGAAAGTGTGTCTGTCTGTCTGTTAACTCTTCACGCCTTAGCCGCTAAACCGATTTTGATGAAATTTGATATGAACACAATTTGAGAGACAGGAAAGATAATCCCGCGCAATCGACGAATTTCGGCGTAACGGAGTTGTGTATGTGCAACGAGACTAGCTGAGAACAACTCCGTTACCGTAACCATTAATTCTTCTGGGATAAAAAATATAATAATAATAGTAAAGTTTATTTGCAACTACATACATACCTACATACATATATTATGCTGTTATTTTCCGGAACTCAAAGTATTTCCATACCAAATTTAACCCATTAAGACCCATATACCGCCTCACCGGTGAGTAAGACACAATAGAATAAGTATAGATTTCCAAGAATCCACAATCGAAGGATTAATTAAAATCGGTTCAGCGGCTTAGACGCGAAGAGGCAACAGACAGGCCGAAAGATAGACAGATAAACTACACGAATTAATAATAATATTAGTAAGGAAGTAAGAAGCAACATTATACAAGTTGGTTACACTAAAATAAACTTTACTATTATATTTAATGCCAAAGTTTGTATGATAAACTTTATTATACTCGTAATATCTAGGTACGAGTATAACTCATTACTCATTCAGGTTAGCAAGATAGATGTAGAAATTACAGCCAAGAGAAGGCAGTTACATTTAACTCCGAATATAAAGGAGATCTACATTATTGATGATTCTTATCACACTGCAGACGAAAAACGCAGTCTGTTTTCGTTTTTTAAATTATCGTCTCATTTGAAAGTAAAATATGTTGCTGCAAATTTTGCTTATAAAAGTATCTCGTCTTTGTCTGATATCTTAAAAATCCTCTCAACAAAAATGTATTTAATATATTATTGTTTATTTCAAATGGTGTACCATGTTAATAAATAATGTCAATCATTATTATTAGCCTCAACTCTCATCAAGACGTATCTTTCAATGACATTTTCACATAAAAAGCAACAAAAAACACGTCTCATTGTTTATGATAAAGCGATTGCTAATAAATTATATCAATTAAAATCATGCCTTTTTTTGATTTTTGAGTTCACGTTTATTTAAAGTTATATTCGTTTTGGAGCCAAAAATAATAAGTTTAAGTTCAATTTTGCGACGTTAGAATTACAACTTTACCGCATTGTATTCATTACACAAGTATGTATAACTATTTATAATAATTTAATTGGTACTTACTAATCTAAGGCGAGAACAGACTTTTAAAACTCCTTATGCTTTCAGTTCTTAATCTGAGCTTTAAACACAAGAAACATTAAAGACGTTCTTTGCTTATTTTGAGTATTCAACGATCGCGCGACAGACGACATCAGTGTGATAACCTCTCGGAAATGAGACGCAGCAAGAAGCGGGAGACAATTGGTAACGGTTAAATCTTTGATGTGAAAATTTGGGTGAAACGACTAGCGGAAATTAAGTATCGACCTGGGCTTGATTTAATAAATCTCTAGTGATCATTATTTTTGGAGCAATTTATAAAGGAAGAGAAGGATAGGTAATAATTTTTAGGGTTCCGTAGTCAACAAGGAACCCTTATAGTTTCGGCCTGTCCGTCCGTCTGTCTGTCTGTCTGTCCGCGGTTTTACTCAGAGACTATAAGACCTACAAAGCTGTAATTTGGTTAAAATATTGAATACACATATTAATGATGGCAACAAAATGGTACATGAAATCGTAGAAAAATATTTTTTTTTATGGTACCTGCCCTACACATCAATCGGGGATAAAAATTTTTTTTTGCGCTCACTCCATAGTGTGGGGTGTCGTTAAATAGGTTTTTTAAAAATATTGCGAGTATTCTTAGATCATTTTCCGATTTAGGGATACGTTTGTGACATATTAAGTTTTAAAGTGGAAAAAATCGTTATGGGTCCAGTGTTCCCCCCTCTACCAGCTAAACGGTTGGTTCTGGAAATGTGAAAAAATTCACGGGAGTAGGAAATATGCTGAATTTAAAAGGAAAACTATCACGACTAAGAAGACTTCATAAGTTATTGAGTAATAGTCGATCAACTATAAAAATGTATTCGGCGAAGTATTAATGGAACTTTTCGTTCAAATTCCTTTGAAAGTAACTGTGATGTTGTTAGTAGCGTAAAACACGCTCTAAATATACGTTCATTGACCATAAAAAAATTGTCAAAAACTAGCGGTACTACGGAACCCTATATTGCGCGTGACCCGACACGCACTTGGCCGGTTTTTTATAACTAGATGACGCCCGCAACTCCATTGCGACAAAATTCGTTTACGGGAACCGTACATTTTTCTGGGAAACTTTTAAAAAAGTGTCCTAATATGTCCTTTCCTGAGACTCAAAGTATCTCCATACCAAATTTCAGCAACATCGGTTCAGGGATTTGGGCCTCTAGAGGTAACAAATAGACAGACAGACAGACACACTTTCGCGTTTATAATATTAGTAGGTACCGTACCAATATTTTTATGATATCTACACAAAATTTTCTATAGAGTAAACTGTAAATGACACAAAGTCGCAAAGAAAATGCTTGTAAAATTACAATTCAGACCTAGTACTAAAAATATAAGCAAAAGATCTAGGCCATTCAGCCTCTGACCTAGAATATTCAAGGATCCACATCGTTAGACTTAAATGGTCTAGGTTCAAAGGGATTTTAATATGGATTAGAGCTGGGAATAGTAATGAATGTAAAAGTATAGGTATTAGGGTTAGTTCACAATGCGATCATGAGACGATGCAGTTTTTAAAATTGGAACAGGTAACCCAATCTGTCACAAGTCAGTCAATTTTATGTGTATCTTTATATTAAGTATGTGATATTCTACTTAAACAGATATTATGTTACGTCCATACTATTTTCCGGCTTAAATCTCTTCCGAACAATTTTCAAATTCAAAATTGCAAACGTTGACAAATTTGACAGATAAGTGAAACATAAGATACGAAAAACCTTACATAAAAGAGACAGGTCTATTTTTAAACGTTGAATCGTATCGCTGTCTCTTTCTTCGCCTGAGCTATGACGAAAATTCGATTTTTTCCAGATTGTTGGAAAAAATTATTGAATATGTAAATAATCGAGGTATTTATTGCAATCAAGACATGCGGTAAGAGATTCCATGTGTTTTGTTTACTTTTGAGTCATAATTGGTATGTACATTTTATAAACACGCACCACGTCATTTTCAATTTATTTAGGTAAGACAAGACGCGGCACGTTCGTGACTGCGCTCGATGCAGACTAAATAACAGACGACCCAATTGGGCCGTATCTGAATCTTCACAACGCGCGCGGTAGTAACATATCTGCTTTGAGTTTTTCGTCATTGATTATGTCCATACTAATATTATAAATGCGATAGTGTGTTTGTCTGTTTATTTGTCTGTCTGTAGCCCCTTCACGCCCAAACCACTGAAGCTATTTTGCTGAAATTTGGTATGGAGATACCGACTTTGAGTCCCGGGAAAGGACATAAGTACTTTTTATTCCGAAAAAAATGTACGGTTCCAGTGCGATAAACGAATTTTACGTAACGCAGTTGCAGGCGTCATCTAGTAGTAAATAAACTTCAGTTTATTAGTTAGTTATAGTCCTTATTTAGGCGGTGTTTCCACTGAAGCGGAGCGGAGCTTAGCGGTGCCCGAATTGACCAATCGTGCTATTCCAGCGGAATGACAGCGAAGCGGAGCGAAGATTTTGAGCATGGTGATTGGTCAATTCGGCACCGCTAAGCTCCGCTCCGCTTCAGTGGAAACGCAGCCTTAAAAATGAATCGCACCGCTTCACCTCGTCATGTATAAAGCGTAGTAAAAAATTTTGAGTGTAGTAAAAATATTTATTACCAATATTTTACAAGTAAATATCACAACCAAACAACAAATTGTCACTTGATATTGCCAGCTATCAGATGATACCTTACAGAAGTCTATAAAGGTTAAGTCACATCGAAACGAGACTATACTCCTCTCGGGCTAGCTTGTCGCTAGCGGTCATTGACTTACTGTCAAAAACTTGTCATTTTCCATATAAAACCACGATTGACAATATCTGACACTTCATTGTCAATCGCGGTTTATATGAAAAATGACAAGTTTTTGACAGGGAGTCAATGAGCGCTAGCGACAAGCTAGCCCGAGTGGAGTATAGGCACAACACAAATTACATTTCTATTTGTATTGGTTTTGAGCGTCTTGTCGTTTCGTCTAATTTCGATGCGACCTACGAATAATAAAACCTAAGAAAACGTAACTCCCATACTAATACAGTTTTAAATTTGGTTCCATTCGAACTGTCATGTAACGTCAGCCTTTGTACCGCTCAAGGTCACCTAAATAATGCAAATGTATGAAAAGTGAACCTAAGGTACACTTTTTTGACAAGTATTTTGGAGCATGTTTTTGAGGGAGTTACTCTTCCTTAGTTTTTTTTTTATCGTAGGATGCGACTGACCCTAAAGGCCAGGCCACGCTACCGCGTTGCGACGTCGCATCGCAAAAATTACATTGCTTTTCTAAGGTTGTTTTTGCGATGCGACGACGCAACGCAGTGTAGTGGCCTGGCGGTAAAGGCTGAATCTATATGTGTCCGCCCGAACGCGTTGTTTGACCTCTACACCGCGAGATCAATTGTATATAACAATTTATTTAAATAGTGGCGCGGTTGCGCTGTCATCATACTCGTACTATAGCTTGTCATCTCGCGGTGAAGCCGCCAAACCGCGCGTTCGGGCGGACGCAAAACGACGCCGTCACTATTTCTGACAGAAGATTTACTTCTGACACACACGTCAGACGTCAATTATACAGGGCGGAAGCCGGAACTCAACTAAGTGATAAAACTTTAGGGTTCACAAGTGTGGCGGCGGTTTCTTTCTGTGAAACCGTCCTTTCACAGAAAGAGGCCGCAGAGCGGAACAGAGAGGATGATCCATCCTCTGTTCCGCTCCGCCGGCGTAGGTCGGGAGTGCGGAGGCGTCGCTATGCGAACCTCCAATAACTTCCGTCCCACGGGGCACCGGGTCAGGATGGGAACCTGCCCGGCTTAGCAAGTCCCGGCGCCGAGGGGAACGCTTTAGTTTGCCTAAGCGTTCCCTAACTTGGTGGAAGTCCGGTCCCTGTGAGGTAGACCGGCCGGTCGTGGAGGGAGTCCTGTGTTAGACAGATCCAGGATATCTCTCCGTATACGGCTGAAGGCAAACCGTAGGTGGTTTCAGTGGATAAAATCGGAGTCGGGAGTCCCACATACCCCCGGGGTGCTTCAGCTTAACTGAGGCACATCCCCAACCCGGGGCACCCATAAAGGGTTTCCCCTGCGCAACAAAAAAAAGGGGGTTAACAAGTGTCCCTTATATTCAGTTCACTGTGACAGTAGCAACACTTAAAAAGCATTTTTTTGTAATTTGTATGAGCAGGCGTATGAGCGTCATGAAATTTCCCATACAAAGGTGAAAAAAAGTTACTCATTAAGGTATTTCCCACATTTCTCAGTTTTACTCTTTCAGCGCTGCTACTTTCACAGTAAACTCTATACAGTGAACCCATACACATCCTAAAGTATTATAATTTAGTTATGTTACACCCTGTGACCTGTGTAGTCCGTACACACGCTCTTCTTACATTTTGATGACATAATTTTATTAGTAAGGTATCAATACAAGAAGATGGTACCATCGGAGTGGTTTTCCACCTTGAGCGTGGGCGGCGGGGGGTCCCGTTCTAGAAGATACTGCCGCACCTGGATGAGCACCACGTTGCTGATGGAGCAGACGATGGAGCCAAGGAGCACCCTGGAATGTGGAGAGGTTAGTTTACATTGGGTAGTGGTGCGCGGCATTTTTGGAGGCTATAATATCATTGGTGCGTTACGTTGCGTCATCGCAATGATCAAATCAATCGATAATTATAAATTATTTCTAGATATTTTTGTTTAATTTTTCCGATTCCGGTTTCCCCAGTCCGAGTTCCCTATAACACTTTTTTTCATTTGATTACTATCAAGCTAACTTTCCGTGAGTAGCTTCAATTTGATATAATTAGGACGAACAACAATTTCCTTTGCGAAAATTCTCGAAAGCTTCCCGGAACTCAATGAATCTGCGTAGTGCGTACCAAATTTCATCAAAATCAGTTCAGCCGTTTAAGCTTGAACTTCAATGATATTATACACTTTCGGATGTATAATATTATTGAAGTTTGCCAGTAAGAGATTCAGCTGTCTAAGCCTGAAGAGGTAACATACCGACCCACTTTAGCATCTATAGTTATAACTAATAAATAAAACTGAATTTTAAATTTTGTTAGTCTCGCTATAACTCGAGAATGGCTAAACCTATTTTGCTGATTTTAGTCTCAAATTAATCGTGAAAGTCCAGGGAAGGTTTATAAGTGCAAAAGTTCACCGAGACATCTAGTTTATAATATTATTAATGATTACCAGTACGAGAATCCCAATCCAGGTCTCGCTTCCAGCATTCCCAACGCGATGTAGGAGAAGGCCAGGTGGTCCCGCAGGCCGGAGACCGCCCAGTACACGCCGAACATCATCATCACGGCTACACCCAGCACTGCAGCCAGCACGTTTGCCCATAGACAACCTAGAAGCAATAGCCTTTTGAGGTGATTCGAGTATAGGAGTATATGGGAATATGCGTGGCGGCCTCAAAGGAAGATCTTCCGACCGAGCAAGTGTTATGCTCGGTCAGACCGAAGCCCACGTGATTGGTTTCAGCTGTCGCATACAGGTGTAACAAAACTTAGTGATAACACTTTAGGGTGTGTGTGTGTGTGTTCCTTATAATATAGAATTCACTGTGATACTAGCAGCGCTCAAACAGCATTTTTTTTTTGTAATACGTATGGACGAGCGCCTCAACGTCATGAATTTGCCCACACAAAAGTTAAAAAAGAGTTGCTCTTTCAACAATGCTACTTTCACAGCGAACACTATAAAACACATACACACCCTAAAGTAGTTTTGTTACACCCCATAGAATCACCGACCAAAAATTTATGGAATTGACATAAGCGTTCGATAATATGGAGGCAACGAATATTGCCTCACTGAACTCATGTCATGTCTTTGGATCAGCGATCCTATAAACAAGCGTTAAAGAATACGTCTTAGCTACGGCTCACTAACTACGGGCTCAGATCCGCCTATGATGACGCGCATGACAGGAAAACCACCTATTAGTAGCCACTCACCAGGCAACCCAAACACGGGTTCCGTGGGGTTCCTCGTCGCGTTGAGCAGCGCCAGCGCCCCGGCCCCGACGCCAGCAGCCAACTGGAGGAACTGGATCGCCAGGATGCTGATGTAGATGGCGAACGAGAGGACCGGAGGGTATTCTACTGTAAGAGAGACAATGAAATGAAATTATGTATTCTGGATTTACAAATTAATATTATAAACTAGCTGTGTCCGTGCTACCTGGGGTTTTTAAGTGAAAGTAAATTACGTATTAACAGTAGATGATTTTTCGCGAATTCATTTTAATTGATTTTCCCATAGTAATAAGTAATTTTCCCGATTTCCACGCGTTAAACTAACTTTTGGCGTTAGTATAATACAAATCCATTTTTGGCAGGTATGTTTATTTTGCATAAAAGTTATCATATATAATACTTTACCCATCTAAAACACATAACTCGACGGTGTAAAATACAAAGACATTCTTTCTGCAAAGTTTAATACGCCTTAACAAGAGCACGGAAACTTTTAAAACATAATACAAACATATGCAGTAGACTCTCTATGAGGAAAACAGTATCGAGCGCACACACACGTATCTCAAAGCCACCTAAGTGGTTAGTCAAAGTGGTAGTCAAAGTAGTAAGTCAAAGGCAATGTATGTACTTCATTTTTAAATGTGCCGTTCAAAATTTAATTGTATTAACTGCACAAGAAGACACACATTGAATTGATGTATTGGGCTACCTGTTTATATTTTAAATTGCTCATTTAAAAAATCCATCGCATTGCCTCGTTATTTGCGCAATGTAAATTAACCCCTTATAATGAAAATCAAATCGCGGCCTTTTTTGTATTCAGCGAGTTTGATTTCAGGGACACACTTGAGTTACACTACTGTATTATAATAATTGTGGCAATACTGTAACTTTTATTAACAACACATGCGTATAACTCTTATGAACCCTACCCCTATAGATATACGGTCGAAATATGTTTGTACTTTCGTGTGAAATCTTGACAAATGTAATGCATATTTTATGTTCAAGAAGAATAGACGCGTAATTACTAAAAGTTTCGAGTTGTATAATGTACAAGAGTACGTGGAAGAATTTTAATGTAGGTACTAAATAGGCCGCGCATGTCTTTAAGATTGCTGGGCGAAACTATAGCGGATGGTAATAAAATTTAACCAATGCGAAATAATAAAATATCGGACTGAAAATAATATATAAGACAAAAAACTCTGATTTCAATTGAAAAATAAGTGATATATTTGCGATTAAAGTTCTAATATCTATAATTCTCTTGCAAAACAAAAAACAGGGATGTTGTATTAAGCAGGGCATGTAATATGACCATAGAATATATCAAAAACAAGACATTATGACGGTTGTAACATATGTGATCTATCTTTGTAACTGACTATAATAGTTTACTTACATACAGCTACGAGTATAGAGCTGTATTGTATTTTTTGCTGTATTTCAATTGAGCTTTTGTGTTTAAAGTTTGTATGACAGTTTGTATGATGTATCTCCTTTAGTAACTTACATGGGTTGTTTTCAGAGACGTTGGTGACAGACACACAAGCCTGGTTCGGCCGAAAGCCCTGGGCTAGAGCGCGCACCTGAAACACAAAAATAAATTGATGTTTCTTTTTTTTATGAGCCTATGCTATCCCACTGCTGGGCAAAGGCCTCCCCCAAGGTCTTCCACCTGTCTCACTCCAACGCCACCGCAGGCCAGCCTGGCTTATAGCCGCTGGAAGATGCAGTGCCGGTTGCGGCTGCGCGCGGGAAGGGACGGAATTGAACTGCCACCACGGGTAACGGGTACCACGGACCCGTCCCTCCCGCACTAGGCGCATGAAGAAGGGCTGGGGGGGTTTTAGTGGGTAGACCTCTTGTAGGGAGTCCCACATACCCCCGCCCCTTCCCCCGAAGGGGTGGGGCATACGCAAAGTATTTCCCCTCCTAAAAAAAAAAAAAAAAAAAAAAAAAGGCCAGCCTGGCTTGTAGGCATCCAATTGATATGTTAGTATTATTAAAAACATAATAACTGTAGCAGCTCAGCTAAGTCTTACCTATGGAGTAAAATTGCAGATTTTGCAAGGAGGAGACACCTATTCACATTCTCCTCAGCAGGAGTAGGAACCTTGGTCGCTACTCATCCACAGAGGAAATTCGTGCCATCAACCCCAACCTAATGCTGCTCATAAATTGAACGATGTGGTTCAATTTATGAGTAGCATTGGGTTGGGATGGTGCTATAATGCGAAGGAGTCACAATAGATCCTCAAGATAATCTGACCGTACAGTATAAATAATAAGGGCCAAAAAGGTTTTTCTATAACGAAACAACGTTTTTACCTCTTCTTCCCTAGCCGAGGCCTCGGTTTTACAGCTGACCGCACAAGCATTCTTGTCCGGGACGCAGGTCACTGGAAATAATATTATTTCATTATTTATATTGTATAACCTGCATTATGGGTCTAGCGTCTAGTTCCTGTACGCTTTTATATCGTCTTATTTATGTGTCTAAAGTTCTAAACACACTAGGCCGAAGTTACGCGGCGTACATTCCGCATAATTACGCCCGCAATGCATTTTAATCCTTCAGGCCCCGCGCGAGCACCGGTGATCGCGAGAACAAAAAACTAAAGTGGTAATTCCTAGAGCCTCCGATCGAAGGATTAAATTACCGATGACTCACTATTCCATCGCGTTCCGTCCATAAATAGTTTTTATTCAGAGTAAATTTTTTACAAAATTTTTCCGAACGTCGTTACTAAGCTGCCTAGCACCGGTTCGGGAAAAATCTTTGATAATACATGGGAAAAGCCACTTGGCAGACGATACATAAATACTGATTTTATCTCTGTTGTATCCGTGGCCCAAGAAACCTTAAAATATTTATTTCCTCTGCAAGATTCGAACCCGCGATTAATAAGCGGCAATGAGCTGAAGCCGATCCAATCGTTGTTTCTTTCAGCGTAGTTTACTGTTAGTTGCGTGTGTACGGTGAATTATACGGCTATTAATGAACCAAAGATTTCCTTTGGTAGGATTGGTCCTTATGGTCCAAGGATGGATTTAAGATGTAGAGCCACCGCGATTTTTGATGTTAGTTTTTATTTTTTTATTTTAGCAGCTTCTGCTCTGGAGGAAAATAGAGTCTCATATTAGACTCATATATAAATAGAGACTCATATTTGCACGATAAAGATGTTAAACAACGTAAAAAGAAGAAGAAGAAGAAGAAGAAGCATTATTTAAACGCGCTAATCTTAGTATGAGTCAGTAATTACTGGTCCGATTTGAAAAATTCTTTCAGTGTTAGATAGCCCATTTATTGAGGAAGGCTATAGGCTAAATTTTATTACGCTAAGACTAATATAAGCGAAGAAATAGAGGAAAATGTGAAAAAACGGGGGAAATTATTTGAAAGGGCTTATTTCACGATTTTTTCATCAATTTTTCTGTTATTTGGCACAGATGAAAAGTAGGAACGTGAATAATCGTAGGCTATTTATTGTGGACTATTTTTTCTGTGAAATATCTAATTTACGCGGGCGAAGCAGCACGGAACGTCTAGTAATATTTTAAAGCTGAAGAGTTTGTTTTTTACGTTGTTTAACATCTTTATGATGTTAAACAACGTAAAAAGAAGAAGAAGAAGAAGAAGAAGCATTATTTAAACGCGCTAATCTTAGTATGAGTCAGTAATTACTGGTCCGATTTGAAAAATTCTTTCAGTGTTAGATAGCCCATTTATTGAGGAAGGCTATAGGCTAAATTTTATTACGCTAAGACTAATATAAGCGAAGAAATAGAGGAAAATGTGAAAAAACGGGGGAAATTATTTGAAAGGGCTTATTTCACGATTTTTTCATCAATTTTTCTGTTATTTGGCACAGATGAAAAGTAGGAACGTGAATAATCGTAGGCTATTTATTGTGGACTATTTTTTCTGTGAAATATCTAATTTACGCGGGCGAAGCAGCACGGAACGTCTAGTAATATTTTAAAGCTGAAGAGTTTGTTTTTTTGAACGCGCTAATCTCAGGAGCTACTCATCTGATTTAAAAGAATCTTTCAGTGTTTGATAGCCTATTTATCGAAAAAGGCTATAGCCTATATTTATCACGCTAAGACCAATAGGAGCAAAGATACAGAGGAATATGTGAAAATAAAGCTGAAGAGTTTGTTTGTTAGTTTGTTTATTTGAACGCGCTAATCTCAAGAACTACGAGTACTGGTCCGATTTGAAAAAATCTTTCAGTTTTTGATAGCCTATTTATCGAGGAAGGCTATAAGCTATAATTTATCACGCTAAGACCAATAAGAGCAAAGATACAGAGGAAAATGTAAAAAAACGGGGAAAAGTATTTGAAAGGGCTAATATCTCACAGACTACTGGAGCAATTTTTATGTTATTTGACACGAATATATCTAAGTAGACTACGTGAGATATGGGTTATTAATTTGTGAAAAATATACGGTTTCCGTGAAATTTCAGATTTACGCGGACGAAGCCGCGCGGCACGTCTAGTAATATTAATATGTATATTGCTCCATTCATCACCATGTCTTTGGCATGCAGAATAATGCGGCTATTAGCCTCCTTATATTAATTAAGCCCTGTCAACAGCATTTTCGTTGGTTGAAAATCATAATATTCTAAATTTTTTATTTTATTTTTACTATTTTTATCTAAATATTATTCAAAAACTGGCATTTAAACATTCGATTCAATCGAAAATGATATACCTAAATCCCACGCAGTTATTGACCTCATGCCTTGTTAAAGCTAAAAAAACCTCCCCCACCTGCATGAAATATTCAGGTGGCTCCACATCGTAAACCCATCTTAGGGGTATATAGATCAATCCTACCAAAGGAAATCTTTGATTCAGCAAAAGCCGTATTCCTCGTTTTTTGGTCTTGTACGCACACGACTATGTGGGAAAATGTGGTTTTAAAGCAGCCTGACACTGAAAAAGTGTGGCCCCTTAAAAAGGGTCTGAATAGTGTGACACTGCAAAAGTGTGGTACTTACAAATGTATGGCCTTTAAAAGAGTAACCCTCGTAAAGTGTGTCACTGAAATATTATTGTAGCTAGCATTCAGGGCTACACCCTGAAAAGTGTAGACCGAATAAGTGTGGCATGCCCTGAAATGTATGGCACTTAATAGTGTGGCCCCCAAAAGTGTGAAAAGTGTAGCACTGAAAAGTGCAGCCCTGTTAAAATATAGCCCCCATAAGTATCTATCTCCCTGGAAAAGTGTTGCCCTCAAAGATTGTGGAAAAAAGTGTGGCATTGAAAAAGTGTAGCCCTTAAAATGTGGCACTGTCAAAGTATGGCATAATGCCTCAATCGTGGGAATCGCAGACACAATAGATTTTCAATTAGCCGGCTGCCGCTTGGGGATTGATGGGTTAAAGGATGGAACTTACTGTACAGAGTGTTATATGATGGCGTATCGAAGATGTGCAGTGCGAACTCTCCCTTGAACATGCCATAACGGACAGTGCTGTCTTGTGTCTGGTCCTCCGTGAATGCTGTCGCTACCACCTGGAACGAGGCCGCGTTACTCGCCACATCCATTTCGTCATATCCATATACTAAACTAAATGACGCCCGCAACTTCATCCATTTTCCATCTTTTTAGTAAAAGATGGCCCAGAGCGAGTTTCTTACGCCGCGCCGGTTGTTCTCGCCGGGTTATATTAGTTCTCGAACCGGTGGGCGGTGGTAGGCATCGTAGTTTCTACGTTCTTTCTTCGACGTTCAAAAAGTGTATTAGTGATACCTATTTTGAATAAAAAGATATTTCATTTATTTATTTTACTCCTTTGTGCCAAAGTTTATCGGGCAGGAACCGTACATTTTTCCGGAATTAAAATTATCCTATGTCCTTTTCTCCAATCCATCTCGCCATATTTATTCCATACTTCCATTGCTAATATTTTTAACCGACTTCCAAAAAACGAGGAGGTTATATGTTCGGCTGTGGATATTTTTTATTTTTTTTTTATTTTTGTATGTTCAACGATTACTCCGCCGTTTGTGAACCGATTTTCGAAATTTTTGTTTTGTTGTATTAGGTTTCACTCCAATTTGGTCCCATTTTCACAAAGGTGGTGACCTGATGATGGGATCCATGAGTAATCGAGGGAACTCCTCGAAATTTATATGGAAACATATGGTGATTTTGGTTTTATGTGAAGTGTACTAAGAATACGCTACCAAAAAGTCAAATATTGGGTCAAGGTATACCATGGTTTCGATGATGCTGAGAGAACTCCTGATTCCTTATAGATACACGTTTGGGAGTTTCGGCGTTGTTTTAAGAACAGAAAGCATAAACTACTATGCAATTCATATTCATCATCATAATCATCATCATCATCATCGTCATCATCATCATTACCACGTCGTGTTAAGGTCACCAATGTCTCATGGCACAGAATAGATAGTAGTACTGCAAGGCATAGGTATGGATATACTAACTCGTAATAATAATTATGTATTGTTACATAACAACACCTGTTTGTTTAATACACGGCGGTCGGCGCTACAGAGGCGACGCGACGGTGTCGCGCGGGCGGCGCGTGGCGGCAAACGACAGATCGAATATTTTACTACTTTATATTATACAGATCGAATACTTTACTAACTACTGTTCACTTCACTGATAATATATTATTTTGTGAGTGTGAGTTGTGACTCATAATGTAAAGAAAAGAAGTCTACGCCTTACGCCTAAAACTGGTCTTATAGTTCTGTAGGGTTACCCTGGGACGTTAATCCCTCTGGCGTTCCTATATGTAATAAAGTACTCTGTGCTCTGGCGTAATATCAATTAAGACAACCAGTGAGTGTGAGCGAGAAGAAAAATTATTGTAGCGAATTAGTTATATCAAATGCCGTCGAGTAAGCGATACCGCGATGCAGACGCTTAACAACGACATCTGTTGTTGAATTGCGGAACTAAATTTTCTTAGAAAATATAAAGTTTACAAATCTCAACACTTAACAAATTGTAATAAAATACGTAAAATATACGCGAAGGTTTACGTACTAGTGTAACTAAAAAGAGTGAAATTATTATTATTTTTAACAAAAAATTAAAACCGACTTCCAAGGTAAAAACAATAATAACATTAATATGAACTAAAAAGTATTAAATAATTTTTACTATCTAATAGTGCCTTTTTCCGAATTCGGCTAAACCTCAACTATTTCTGTACTCAATCTTCATAATTTTGAAGTCGGTGCCAGTTCAAAAAATTTTAAATATTCTGTCAGAGGACTGAAGATTCAGCTATCTGGTACCGACTTCAAAATAATGAAGATTGAGTACAGAAATAGTTGAGGTTTAGCCAAATTCGGAAAAAGGCACTATTAGATAGTAAAAATTATTTAATACTTTTTAGTTCATATTAATGTTATTATTGTTTTTATTACGGAAACCGTTCAGTGTTCCGCAAAAAAAAAGTACCTATCCTATCCTTTTCCGAAACTCAAGGTATCTCCATACCATACAGAAAAATCGGTTCAAATGTTTGGGCGTGTAGAGGTAACAGACAGACAGACACTCTTTCGGATTAGTATGGAAGTATTGGATATGGATTGAGTAAATCTTTTCAAGGAACATTTCAAAATCCGTTCAGAGGATTTACCTCAGAGAAAAACTACTATAAAACTACTTTTGTTCGTAGAATGACTGTCTTAAAGGTAAATTAATAATAATTAGGAACCTTAGCATTGAGTCTTTTGTGAAAACAGGCAAACGGATAACCTGACATTAAGTGCCCTCAGACATCCGCAGCACCGGAAGAGCGTCGTCGGCGTTTGACAAATAACTATGACCTTTCTTTTCTTTGTAATGAAAGAAAAGAAAATTCTCATGTTAAGTTGTTTTTTGGATGTACCTAGTAGGTATGTACTATCGAGGAAGTTGATTCGTAGGCAGATGGGGGACCTACGTAGTTTGGTCGCGTTACGTCAAACCGAGCCGCAGTATTAACTTTACGCAATATTTTATTAAACATTGAATTATGATTCGACCAAATTAATGGAATGAAATGGTCTGTCAACTGCCTAGGAATCAATTTCCTCGATGGTATAGTTCTTGCAATCTACGAGTGCGCGTCGCCTTTAATTGTAGTTGGAAATGTGAATAGACATTTTCGTTAGTGTGCGTACCCGACGGAGCAGTCAGTAGCGAGCGAGCCATGTACGCGTGCATAGATACGGTCACTCACACAACTAAGGGCGACGCGCATTCGTAGATTGCAAGAACTATACTTAAACTTCCAAATTGATTTGTAATAAAAATAAACAAGATAACATTTTAACAACAATAAAAATACTTTATTGCGTGATGCGTCGTGGTAAATATCTATTAATTATTTAAATTAGTAGCAATATTACAATATATTATTTGCTGTTTCATTCTTTTCATAGTTGTACCGACTTCCGAATAAGAGGAGTTTCTATGTGATATTTTTATTCCATGAGTTTAGAAGTTCCATATTCAAACGTATCTCCTGCAGAGCTGCTACTTTCACAGTGAACTCTATAATTAAGCGACACGTACAAATCCTAAACTTTTAAAGTGTTATCACTTTGTTTTGTTACGTCCATACTAATATTACAAATGCGAAAGTGTGTCTGTCAATCTGTCTGTCTATATATTACCTCTCCACGCCCAAACCACTGAACCGATTGGAATGGAAATATTTTGAGTCCCGAGATCGAACATACGATACTTTTTTCACCGGAAAAATGTACAGTTTTCGAGAGATAAACGAACTTTGGCGCAACGGAGTTGAGGGGTTTTCTAGTAAAACAAGTATATAGTTATACTCACCCAACTATCACTAGACACCGAAACTATAATGAATATAACACAAAACACACTGGATACGAAGGAGCAAAATATATAACCTCTTCGCGTCACTGCCATTTTGAACTGCCATCATCAAAGGATAATGATAATTCCAGATATCTTATCATATTACTAATTATTATTGATAATGCGTATGACTGATAGGAATGGTATTTTATTTTCTGCGTTTGATGGTGGAATTTTTTTAATTACTCTTATGAGTGAAAAAAATCACTACTTACCTAATATAATTGTACAAAGTGTAACAAAACTAAATGATAATACTTTAGGGTGTGTATGTTCCTTATATATGTAGAGACATGTAGATAGAATTCACCGTGAAAGTAGCAGCGCTAAAAGAGCAATTTTTTTATGATTTGTATCGCTAGTGCTCCAGCGTCATAGATTTTCCCATACAAAAGTTAAAAAAAAAGTTATTTTTTCAGCGCTGCTACTTTCACAGTGAACCCATACACACGCTAAGTTTTGTTACACCCTGTATAATTAATTACTGTCTTTCGTCATATTTTATCTTTGCTTCTTTTCATTATGTGTGGGGAATTTTTTAATCACTCCTCAGGATAAAATTGTGTTTAGTTTTAGTTAGTAAGTACTTAATTTGCCTTAAGTACCTTATTTTTTTCTGGGTGGTGAAACTTTTTGAATCGCCTTGATGGGTGAATTCTGGTAATACCTTGATCGTGGGAATCGCAGGCACAATAGATATTCAATTGTTATGATGCCGCTTGGGGCTTGATGGCTTTATTTGTTTCTTTTCATCCTAGGTGGGAAAATTTTCATCACATTAATCCTTCGAACAGGGATTCTTGGAAATGCTATTGTATTATATTGTTGTCGCGGTCATTGGTGTCCTTAAGGGACTTGAAGGATTAAGTTTCGTCTTTCATCTGACTTTATAATATAGAAAGGAAATACCTTTTATACGTCGTGTTTTTTTCTCTTGGTGATTAAATTTTTTCATCACCTAGGCGCCCCACCATGAGAATTTGTCTTTTGGTATTTTTCTGTATTTACTTCACATTCTATTTATAGCCAGCTTCACACACAATCTACAAAAAGAAAATAAAATAGACAACACAATACACAAAGACTACAAAATAAACTTTAAAATTGCAATAACTATCTTATATATAAAAAACCGGCCAAGTGCGAGTCGGACTCGCGCACCGAGGGTTCCGTACAAACCTGCAAGGTTTACAAAGTTCGTTTGATATGAATTTCAACTTGATAGCTCTACGCGTTCATGAGGAAAAAAGTAATAAGTTTATATTTATTAAAAAATATATATTTTGTAATGTAACTAAAAATTTAAGGTTTTCGGAATTTTTCCTTTATGTGTGCTATAAAACGTTGCTTCATACCAAATTTCAAGATTCTAGGTCGACTGGAAGTACCCTTTAGGTTTTGATTCCCTTGCGAGTACTTGCGAGTTTCAAAATATGCAGCTTAAATTGCTGTTTCTTTTGATTGCGTTGACATAGAAGTTTGATTTTGTTACAGCTTAAAGGTATTATAGACCTGAGTATTTGGTATGAATTTCAATTTAATACCTCTACGCGTTTATGAGGAAATGGGTAGTAAGTTTAAAATTATAAAAAAAAATATATTATGTGATGTAACTAAAAATTTATGGTTTTCGTAATTTTTCCTTTATCTATGCTATAAGACGTTGCTTCGTACCAAATTTCAAGATTCTGAGTTCACGGGAAGCACCCTGTAGGTTTTGATTCCCTTGCAAGTGTCGAAAATTTGCGGCATAAACGGCTGTATCTTTTGATTGCGTTGGCTTAGAAGTTTGATTTTTTCACAGCTTCAAGGGACAGTAGACCTGAGTAATTGATATAAATTTCAGCTTCATACCTCCACGCGTTCCTGAGAAAAAGGGTCTTGACAGACGGACGGACAGACGGACAACAAAGTGATCCTATAAGGGTTCCGTTTTTTCCATTTGAGGTACGGAACCCTAAAAATGGATTTTCAAATGTGTTAGACGCGCTAAAACTCGAAAATGGCTGAACGGATAGGGCTGATTTTAGTCTTAAGCGTGAACAATAGACACGACTGACCTATTTCAAATGTAAGGTATCACTTTAAATCATAGACTGCCAATCATGGGCTTCAAATAATAATAGGAATTTTACAGAAAAAAACCTAACAGGGACACATATAACAATTATATTTTTATAATAATAAATACATTATTTCAAATAATAATTTATTTCACAGCTTGTTGAAACAAAATATACATCTTTGTAAAGCACCTATCTGTATAATATTATTTACAATATTTTATTATTATACTTAATTACATGACTGAAAAGCGTATAATATCCAAATTACTCTAAATCTCATTTTTAATTTCTTTTGATGATCGGTTGAGCTAACTACATGTTAGCTAAACCGATCATAAAAAGAAATAAATATTAATAAAAGGTTATCTAGTATATTATTTTAAGCTAACCGCGTATAATAATTATGATAAATGTCAATTAAATAAAACCAGAGTAGACAGAACTACCTCGACTTCACCACGGGCGAGTAGCGATATCGCGATCAGACCGTGAAACGTTAATGATAGTAGATATTTTACTATGCACTAATTGAGCCCCAAATCTAGCTAAGTAATCCTAAATATGTGCACGATTTATTAGGTAAGCACCTACCTAAATAAAATATAAAATGTATCTCTTTTATCGGTCTGACATCTGTTAAGTGTGAGATTTTCAACTACTCGCCGTAAATAAGTTTTACCTACGTATTATATTTAAGCAAGAATTTTAGTACTGAAACTAAGTCACTGAGATTCTTAACAATTTTAATGTCTTACAACACACACAAATAACTTAACACCTGTTTATACAGGGTGTAGCAAAGAGTGTTACGTCCCTTATACAGAGTTCACTGTGAACGTAGCAGCGCTGAAAAGTAACTTTTGACTTATATTATGTCTCTATTAATAATGCCCCAACGACGTCATGAATTTGCCCATACAAAAATAAAACTATATTTAAGCGCTGCTACTTTCGCAGTCAAATATATACAGGGGACTCATATACTCTAAAACAGACTTTCCCAAAGTGGGCGATAGCGCCCCCTTGTGGGCGCTGTAGGTCTAAAGCAGAGCGGTGTGGGACCCAGAAAAAATGGGGTAGTTGTGTAGAAGCTTGGAGTGTGATTTATTTCATCTGAATGCATTTCAAATTGAAACCATGGGGGCGCTAAAACATATTTTTCTCAAAGTGGGCAGTAGACAAAATAAGTTTGGGAACCCCTGCTCTAAAGTATTACCTTTCACTTTGTTTTGTTACACCCTGTATAGAGTTTCCTTAGGACACGATGCCTAGTTAACTTATGCGTGTTATACACTTAAAATATTAAAATGTATCCCCTTATTCCCCTATCCAAATACATATATTAAACAACCGATTTTCTTATACACTATGAAATAATACAACTGACATTTAAACGCTTAAATAATTTGATTACAAGTAATTAGGTATATCTAGAAATGTTACATAATAATTAATAAGTTATAAGTTATAGTTATAACATTAAACAGTAAACGATTATTTATGACATTAATAATTATACTTTAATTAGATAATTAAATTAAGAGTTTTATAAACTGCTTATTACCTTCATAATTGCATATTCTAATCAATAACATAATATTTATAACATTAACAAAACAAATAAATTATAAATAATGATTACCCATGTAGTAATAATAATATTTAACTAAAGAGACAGGCAAACCTTGTACAATCGAGGAAATTGATTCCTAGGCAGTTGACGGAACTACGTCATGTGGTCAGATGATCTGACCACATGACGTAGTTCCGTCAACTGAATTGACATGATCTGACTCTGATCATGTCAATTCAATGTTAGCTGTGATCGGTCGGATGGGTTTGACTAAAGGCGACCAAATTACTTAGGTTCGCCATCTGCCTAGGAATCAACTTCTCTGATAGTACATTTATGTAAGCTGTGATTGTTTTTGTTTGAGATATTGGAAACACAGCGTAAATAATTTAATTACTAACGAAATGAAACTACAACTTCTACACAAAGCGTCTCTACCATATTTGCATTCTCATTAATAGCAGACGATTAGTTGTCTTTTTCTCCCATGTGACTCTTCTAATATGCTAGACAAAGAAAAAAAACTCGTATAACTGTTATGTTGTGTATAAGAAAGAATTTTGTTTGCCTGTCCGCAATAATGATAGAATAAAATTGTGCGTTTTACTAATCATTAACTTTAATCTCATAAAATAAGCTCTAGTATTAAAATTGCATTAAAAATATTACAACCGTTTTCCTGTTAAAAAAGTAGCCGATGTTATTATTTGTGTTCTCTGTAACTGTACCACATTGCATTAAACTCAGTCCAGTAGTTAATAAAAAAAATATATTACATTCAACCACAGAAAGCTGCATGTGCATTTTATTATAATGTTGTTACCTAATTTATACTTAAAAGAAATACTATTCGTTTTTTTAACATTGCCAAAATTTGAATAAAAATTTCTCGCCACAAAACGATACATCTACTGACTAGTACAGAATACTAGATAATTTTCATCGGTTTTTTCATTTCCCTTAATAGTACTTATATAATATTTAAGGCTCCATTCCACCGCGGCGCACGCTGTGCACGGCCACACGTACGCGTGGACGTGCACGGATTTATTTCTTTGACTTGAGTCAATTCGTGCGTAGCGTGTCCGTGGGTTGCAGTGGACACAGTCACATATATTTTCTTAGAAAGCGAAGCTTGACGCACGTGCGTAGTCTCTCCGTGCGCCGCGGTGGAATGGAGCCTTAAATATTTTCAAAATTAGTCGAAATATTATGTTCGCTAGTTTTCATAACGAATTATCTAACAAAAATGTATGTATTTGACATATCGCATCACAAGTGCCATGACACTTAGCGTTATGTGAAATCCTATACATTTTTGACATTTTACTTCGCTATCTAAGGCTTGTCGCATACACACGTTTACCGTATTCTAGTTCCTTTTTCGGAAATTCGAATGCATGGAATCAGTAGAAAATACATTAACTGGTGCATACGTTCGCTTTTTTTCGAATGGAACGAATTCCGCACGTACGTTTCAAGTGCCAGCCGTACGTTTGCGATTGAAAAAACGAACGTTCTTTGATAACTATATCAGTACTCTAGCAAAGATCTTAAGATGGGTTTATTATTTATTACCAGGTTTCTCTGCACTCATACATTGCAGTATATCTTTTAAACTCTCATTTTCTTCACACATTTCTTTCCACTTGTCAAACTGGTTACCATTAAACTCGGAATGTAAGGACACTATACACAACAGTCTTCGGTCTGCGAACGACATGGTCGCCCTATTAGCTATATCGAAAATTCCCGATTTCGACTCGGTATTGTGGAAACCCAGTTTAAATATATACTGAGAGAGATGTCTTAGTGTCCGTATGTGTGTATTCGAGTTGGCAGACACGAGTAGAGTCAGGAGGCAGTATGGTAGTAGTTCGGTAGATATCTTGCCGAAGACCAAGTGACATAGCGCTTCGAATATCCAAAAACTCAGTACGGGCAGTTGGTCTTGAGATATTGACGTTTCGAATACCTGAAAAATATACATTATACGTGTTGATAATATTGAATAAAACTATGATTACAAAAAAAGAATTATGTATTACTATGTTTGTGTAAAATTGATTTTTAATGCCAGAAGTCAAATGGTATTGATATGAAACACTTAACCGAAAAAGGAACGGAGGTGCAATTAATATTACAAACAGTTTCGGGAATAAATATTTGTTAGATGACAGGTTTTTCCTACAAATAAGTTTTATTTTACATATTGAATTAAAATGAAACTAACCTCAAAAACAACATCAGCCGTCAACACCGAGTTCTCTATCCATCTGTCCCTCTCGCTCAATAGTCCTATCCTTTTCTTCTCCGTCTCCTTACAACATTCTAAAAACTCTATGACAACTCTACTCAGAGTAGCCGCAGGGGGCAGAGTCTCTCTTAAAAAGTATTTCAAGACAGAGACAACTATATGTTTTGTCTCGCTCGATTTCGACTGACGTAACACTTTGTATAGAAGGGTTATGCGCTCCATGGAATTCATAAGCACATCGGGATCCATGTTAGAAACGTCCGACTCGAGTTTTGGACTTATTAGTTTGCTGTCAGCTGAAAAAGTAATCAAAGTAAACACAAAACATAGTATGGAGTAAGCGATTAAACACGTTTCAAATAAAAAAAAACGTGTGGCACTCGGAGACTGCCGCGGTAAAGCTATTGCATAGCAGTGTTGTCAATTTATGCAATTATAATTCGCATACGTCTAGTAGCACGCACACAAACATGTTACACGATGCACGGCGTTGCCGTACCGTTGTGCCTGTCGGAGTGGGAGAAATTCCGTAACGAAAAAACCTAACACGGGGGCTGTTAGGTTTTTTCATTACGGAATTTCTTGATTTGGTATCCGCGTTTAAAGCCCGCGATAAAAGCTATGCAATAGCTTAATAGCATCTACTCACCACTAAACAAGTGCACCATCAGTATTCGTATCGCATGTCGCTCGGGATAGTCTTGCATTTGTTTAGTTAGCTTCTCTATTATGTTGTTCTTGAGATCCTTCGGCAGGACTTGCTGTCTCAATACTGTTGTTATACCCTGAAAACGTAGAACATTACAATATTTAGAAAATATTTTGATGCTGGCTTTCCACAGTAGCCCTTGACATAGTCGCCTGTGCAACTTAGATTGTGCAATGTGCATGGTTGCGTTAATCGTGATGGCAATAACGGTTATTCATCATGGTCCAACCTTATGGGGGCCATAATGTTTACAATATAATTGATTTAATAATACAATACAGATCACTCCGCAAAACTGGAGGAATCAATCGCCAGATAATTATATCTATATATATTAATAGGCTATATGATTTTTTTTTCCTTGAAGGCAGGTTCGTTGTAGCCATGACGTCACTGCGCCCCATGAGGATCTATTGTAACTCCTTCGCACTAGAGTACCGTCCCCAACCCAATACTGCTGTCACCAGGTCGGGTCTGCCCAACTCCGCCGCTCGGAGCATTATAGCCCAGTATAGGCTGTGTATACTGATATATGTGTATATACCTTGACGACCAGCTCGGTGCAGTAATGTCGGGGTTTAGTCAACACGAAGTTTACGGCGACAGTCACCAGGTCGAGGCTGCCCAGCTCCGCCGCTCGGAACAGTATGGCCCAGTATAGGCTGTGTATACTGATATATGTGTATAACTATACCTTGACAACCAGCTCGGTGCAGTAATGTCGGGGTTTAGTCAACACGAAGTCCACGGCGACAGTCACCAGGTCGGGGCTGCCCAGCTCCGCCGCTCGGAACAGTATGGCCCAGTATAGGCTGTGTATACTGATATATGTGTATAACTATACCTTGACAACCAGCTCGGTGCAGTAATGTCGGGGTTTAGTCAACACGAAGTCCACGGCGACAGTCACCAGGTCGAGGCTGCCCAGCTCCGCCGCTCGGAACAGTATGGCCCAGTATAGGCTGTGTATACTGATATATGTGTATAACTATACCTTGACAACCAGCTCGGTGCAGTAATGTCGGGGTTTAGTCAACACGAAGTCCACGGCGACAGTCACCAGGTCGGGGCTGCCCAGCTCCGCCGCTCGGAACAGTATGGCCCAGTATAGGCTGTGTATACTGATATATGTGTATAACTATACCTTGACAACCAGCTCGGTGCAGTAATGTCGGGGTTTAGTCAACACGAAGTCCACGGCGACAGTCACCAGGTCGGGGCTGCCCAGCTCCGCCGCTCGAAACAGTATGGCCCAGTATAGACTCTGCTCGTATACTGATATCCTGAAAAAATTATTTTAGATCTAAGGAAGGAATTCGACCTTAATCTTTAGTATCTAAATTCTAAGGTATAGTTAAGGTACAGGTAGTAATTTTGGTTTGTCAAATAAGCTACGATAGCGCTGCCCTGTTACGCACAAGTATGCTATCTCAAAAAACTCGAATTTGAGAAAAACGGCTCTAAAGTTTTAAACAAACATTTGCTTGTATTGTATTAATAAAAATGTGCCATAAACTTAAAACTGTTTGATTGACTTTGTTGAATGTTTCTAGAACATATTGTCATATATATTTTTTTAATATCTGTAATACTTAATATTTAAATAGAGTTAAACGAGTTATGAATAACCATCACTTCATACAAACGTGGTTACGCGTCGTGTGATAATTTAAGTTAGAAGAGTTGCGTGCAATCAGCAGCATGCGATGGGTGGAAAACTTATCTATGTTATCTAATAGTTGTATTAGATGTGTTTGACGAGTGCTACCGAAAGGTGGTAAAAACCTCTGCAGTTCGACGCGGCGTTATGTCGCCAGATGTGAGCGTCTTTGTCAAATTTGTATGGATTTGACAATTTCAAAGACGTCTCACGTAATTGAGGTCTGTCAAATCAGTATAAATTTAGAAATGCATCTATGCGTCGCGTTGCGGTCTGAATTGACCCTTACAAATGTCACAGACGCTCAGTTCGAAAGTTAGGCTTTCGATCTGAGACTATAAAGCGTCAGTGACATCGCGTTAAGTGTCGCCGCGACAGAGCGACAGATAGATGCTGAATAATTATGAAATTCTAGAGAACATCATTCGAGCCAATGATATTCTATTATAAAAAAATTCGAGCACAGAGACACTAACGCGGCGTCAGTGACGTCACTAACATCGGTGTTAAGTACCCCGCAAACGATCAAATTTGTTTGACAAACATGTTGGATGTAATTTACGTTTTCATTGACAAATTGTTTGATAAACGCTTCAAACAAAGCTGTACACTATCAAATTGTTTGACAAACACGTACAATTTGACAAACAATTTGATCGCTTGCGGGGCACTTTAGGAGAATAAAATTATATTTTTTAGTAAGTCATTTATTAAAATTTTCAATAAAAATACTTCAAATTATGAATTGTCATGCACAGTATCTAAATCGCTAACGTTTTCATTTACGACAAGGCTTTCGAAAAAGGCTTGACGTGTCAGTGGCATTGATTTGCACAATTCCATCAATTCCTTTTTTTTTATTTTACTTATACCTCGACATTGAATTTCTTTTGGAATTTCACTGATAAAATCTGAATTCTTATCATTTAACTGTAAGCATTTTTTCTTCATTACATTAATTTCCTTAAAATCTTCTGTAATGTATGAATTTTTAGCAAATAAACTTGTTGATCCTCGACGAAATTCTACAATTTTTAAAGCCATTATATTGTAGTCTTTTGGAAATTTTTTGGCCAATTGATCTTGAAACAAAATCATGTCTTTATGCGTAATTTTTTGAATTCTCATGTTTTTTCTGGAATTCTTCATTTTTTCCGTAAAGTCTGACAAATCATACATCTCTTTTACTTTATTAAATTTGTTAGCTATGCTTGCGTGAACTGTGTCAGCTGCCATAAAAGTATGGCCTGGTTCAAGGTACACAAATTTTATTTTTTCTGTATTCACTAACTTCTTTGAGTTAACCAATCTTATCATTGCGGTAAACAGAATTTTATTTTTATTTTGTGCGGAACAGTTGTCACAATAGAAAACTATTTCTTTATAGTCACGTGCATTATTAACTAAAAAATATGTGTATGCTGATGCAATATTGTGTGCTTTACGCCCACTTTCTCCTTCGTGCCAAACGACACAGTACGCTTGTTCGTTTTTCCCTGGAGAAACAAAAGTTTCATTAAATAGCACTAACTTTCTTGAGAAGTAATAGTCTTTGATTGTCAATTTAGGCATGCAAATTGCCTTTTGCATGTCAACCGTAAAAACTTTGACTGTTGTACTGTCATTTTTCAAATCATGTTCAAGACATTTTCGAGATTCGGTGTAATTTAACTTATGAGTAGGAAATTCTGTGCAAACTTCACAATTGCATTCAGAACATACATGGTTCTCATCGTCATGTGCATCTTTATGCTTTTGGCATGTTGTACATAAATCTTGTCTTGGATTTGCAGTGGACAAATTCATTTCTTTGACTATATTGTGAAAATATGTCCAGCTGCATTTTTTTATATTGATCTCGTCACAATGTGAAATATAAGCTTTAAACAAATCACGGAAAGAAACTCCACAAGGTAAATATCGCCTATTCGGTGCATGCTTTAAATTGTAATGTGAAACAGTAGGCTTCACATTTTCTATAAATTCCTTTATTCCTTCCTTATATCCTTCTGGGAAAATGTTCCACGGCTTTTTTAACCCTCTCTGTTCTGGCGCTGCTTCTTGTGTGTGTATGTCTCTTACTCCCATTTTATAATTTGCTTTTAATACTGTCATTATAGTTTGTGCATTGAAGAATCCTAAGGTATTTAAAAAAAAAGGTTTGCATACTTTGATATTCCTTAAAGTCCACGTCAGGGTGTTGTGGCGCTTTGAATTTTCTGTTGTAGTATATTTTTTGCGTTGTCTTATTACATTTCTAGTTATGAAATTCCTTTGATTTTGTTTACTCAAATTCCTAAAATTTGACCAAATTTGCTGTCTGTCTTCCTCGGAGAACTTTTCCCAACATTTTTTTCTACATGTCTGCCCACAGGCTGGTTTTATTTTATACTTTTCTTTTTCTGCTTCTAACCGTTTTTTTACATTTCTTTCTCTTCTTTTCTTGTTACAGATAACAGAATCATTATTATTAGAAACATCTGTCAACGACTGACTCTTTTCTTTATTTGTCAACTGTTTGCTATTATTTCCAGTTTCTTGATTTTCTTGACTTTTTGACAAGCTGTTACTCTTTTTACGTTTTTCTTTAGGCTTATTTATGTTATTTTCAGTTTCTTGATTTTCTTGACTTTTTGACAAGCTGTTACTCTTTTTGCGTTTTTCTTTAGGCTTATTTATGTTTTCAGATTCCAGACTCTCACGACTTTTCGACAAACTGTTACTATTTTTACGTTTCTTAGAAACATCTGTCAACGACTGACTCTTTTCTTCATTTGTCAACTGTTTGCTATTTTTTCCAGTTTCTTGATTTTCTTGACTTTTTGACAAGCTGTTACTCTTTTTGCGTTTTTCTTTAGGCTTATTTATGTTATTTCCAGTTTCTTGATTTTCTTGACTTTTTGACAAGCTGTTACTCTTTTTGAATTTTTCTTTAGGCTTATTAATATTATTTCCAGTTTCTTGATTTTCTTTACTTTTTGACAAGCTGTTACTCTTTTTGCGTTTCTCTTTAGGTTTATTTATGTTATTTCCAGTTTCTTGACTTTTTGACAAGCTGTTACTCTTTTTGCGTTTTTCTTTAGGCTTATTTATGTTTTCAGATTCCAGACTCTCACGACTTTTCGACAAACTATCACTATTCTTTCTTTTATTTCGATTATAATTAATAGACAAGTCCAGTACTATATTCTCATTAACGGAATCAATATCGTTTAAGTCAATATAATTATTATCTTCATAAAACGTACCATCTAACTCAACCAGGTCTTCCCTACGTAATTCTGGAATGGGCGTGGAAGTTAACATAGGTAAAGGTACTGACTGAAGGTCGTAAATAGTAATTGGTGAAGAGAAATTTCTGTCTGATCCATTATTTGAATCGATCACCGACTGGTCTTGTCTTGATCGAGCTTGTTGCAGAATTTTTGAATAATTTGTTAATAAACCCTCATTTTCTATAATTTTTTTATCACTACTTAAAGTTAAAAGCGTCTTTCCTCTTAAATTAAACATGTTAGTAACTTAAAATCACTTCACAATAAACTTCACGGACACTAAACAAACGCACTGCTTCAATTACCGTTCAGTAATAAGTAATAACATGCGGCTGTAATGTAAACAAACGAGCCGCGGCCGGGAGACATGACTGCCCGCGCCCCCGCTCACCCCCGGTTTTGCCTACAGCTACACGTCGGTGCGGCCCGGCCGCGCTCACTGTTTCAGCGAGTGGCCACGCGTAACTATTTCAACTTTAAGATAACAGACTTAGTTTGAGTTACAGAATTTATTGATAATTCTGCCCATCTGTATTAACTTAAATTGAATGAGTAATGCCTAACTGAAACAAAAAAAAATAAAGTTAAACGAATTTGTCATAAGAGATTCTGACTCACTGATAAATATTTTTTTGAAATTGTCTATAGTGCCATATAGACTGTACTAATTAAGACTATTTTGCAGTGGTTAGGCGTAACTCGTCTATTTTAAAATAGCATACTTGTGCGTAACAGGGCAGAGCACTGGTAAATATAGTAATCCATTGTAATGCGTCTGTATGTTACCTCTACTCACCTAAGCCTCTTCGACGATTTTGCTAAAATTTGGTATGGAGATACTTTGAGACCCGGGAAAGGACATAGAATACTTTTTATCCCGATAAAATGTAGTGCTCCTGCGAGATATACGAAATTCTGTGCAACGGGATTGCGGGCGTCATCAAGTATTAAATAAACTCACTTATCACTATGCACGTTCTGCGCCGCCTTATCTCTCAACAGGGCGATGACGTCAGCGGGTGTATGTCTGTTGAGTAGTAACAGCCAACCGCGTAAAGACGCCTGTCGGTTCGGCGCGAAGCTCGACGATAGAGACTTGAGTAACTTCTCGTGGACTGTTGATAGCTCCTGTAATGTTATCATTATTATTATGGTTAATTCACATATTAGTTAACTTCTTAAGAGGGATGCGGAGTCATGTCAAATTATGTTAAAGATATTCAAAAGAAGCTTGTTATGGTTGGGAGACGTTCAAAATGTAATATTTTTTTACTCAATAGTGTAGGTATTTTTACATTTCCACCATAATTATTTGAATCGTTAATTATACATAATTACAATCATTATTATCGTCATCATAATTCATATCCCCATTTGGCCCTAGTGTGCTTATGTGTGAACTGTGTATGAAGGATGGACACTTTTGTTTACCCGTTCGTGTCCGTGTATGTGTCCGTGTGCAGCGGGGGGCCACAGTACATGCCCAGTACACGTCGCGTTTGCATGTAAGTACGCCACTGACGAACCTCATTATACAATAGCCAGTGTACATCATCTATTCATGTCCATGTGTAACGAGCAGGCACGTAGCTAGCGCCTGTAACGCGGGCGCAGCGGGCGCGGGGGGCCCGAGCACATGCCCAGTATACCTCGCTTTTGTATGTAAATACGCCACTGACGAACTTCCCATACAATAAACAATATACCTGTTCATGTCCATGTATAACGGGCAGGCACGTAGCTAGCGCTTGTAACGCGGGCGCAGCGGGCGCGGGGGGCGGCGGCGGGTGTGCCAACGCGGCAGCGGCGCGCGCCCAATGCGCCTCACGTCTGAATACGCCACTGGCTAGAGACACCACTCGGACTAGGGCGACGCGCGCCGCTGCACCTGTGTTTGCCTGGAAATTTAGAAAAACGTACATTTTTTTATTGCGTTTAAAATATGCTTTATCATCTTAAAACATAAGAATTAACAGCAGAATGTGTCGATGTGCAATGTGACATCAATCTATTTTAATATTTTCTTTATCAAGCTGATCGCACACCTGTCAGCACCGTACGCGTCGAACGCACCGCATAGTACACGAAATGCGTCGCGTACGGTGCGGAAGACTGTGCGAGCCGCGAGGTTGCACATCATTTCATACAACAAATTCTAAAATGCGGTGTGTTCGGCGCGTGCGTGCTTTAAACCTTTATGCTAATTACTCACAAACGGTTTTGCTCGATCGAGCAATCACGTCGAGCAAAACTCGCGGTTTGGGCTTTCGTCCACACATTCAGCATTGCTCGATAGTTTTACTCCAGTTCGAAGGAAATTAGCTACGAATAATAAAAAACTAGTGTCAAAAAAATTACCAAGCCGGCTCGATTTGAGCCTTCAAACTGGCTCGATGCGAGCCTTCGAGCTGTGAGTTTTGCGGTCCACACAATAGTTTTTGCTCGATTTCGAGTAAAACTATCAAGCATAACTGTATGTGAGTACTTAGCATTAAACTCGCCAACAGCAAAACAAAAAAAAACATTAAAAATACTTATTTCTCGAAAATGCACATTGCACTTACGTTTTAGCCATTTATAGGTGTCAACAGCATATCCTAATCTAGATTCTGAAATATACCTTAGGGTCCAGCATATCAGTGGTGAGATCCATCAATATCTGTATACAGCTGTTGATGTCGATCACTTCGTTCTTTCTAGTCCTTTTCACTTCTCTTCTCACTTTGAGAGATGAAGGTCCATCGTTTAAGCCTGTAAAGTTTTGAAACATAAATACTATTATTTATTACAACACTATTTGATTGATTGGTTATTGCATTCACAAAAAACACCAACAATTAGAAATATCAAATAGTTGGTGATTTTTAGATTACATGTTTTATTAGCGTGGAAATAGAATAGAATAGAAAGCGTTTTATGTCAAGTTCGACTATAGTTTGTTCGTTCTAAGATGATATGGGTGACAGTTCTCATATTCCTTGCTACGGAATTTTTTTACAAGAAAACAAAAAAAATCAGAATGTAATAAATTATATTTCATCTACAAAAATAAATGTTTCCTGTAATTGTAAATGAATAAAAATGAAAAGTTGCTAAATGCTAACTTATTGATATAAAATTATAAATATTAACTTTGAAATAGGAGTATAAAATTATTGTTACGAAAATATTTGAAAAATGTCAGATGCATGAAACGGAACTTATGTCAATAGAGATTGACACAGTTGAATCGAAATCAAATCGATAAAAAAGGGCGGCCATCTTAAATCGCCGGTGTCACTCTGAAACATCAGTACGAAATCGATAATTTCGATTGCAATTCCTTTACGAGGTGATTCGATATTTTTAAATTATTCGATTATTTTTTTTTAGGTAACTTCCCTACTATTGTCAATTATAATGTGTCACGCATATCATCATAAAACGAACAAACTATAGAACTGCATGGAAATAGAAATAAGTAGAGAATGACTACTCTCATACATTGTACCGCACAACGCACGCACCTGCAGCTCTTCTGATGTTGCGAGTGTCCATGGGCGACGGTAGTTGCTTACCATCAGGTGACCCGTTTGATCGTTTGCCCCCTTATTTAATAAAAAAATGGCTTCAGTTATGCCTTACTATACTACACAGATGCTACGAAACGCGAAACATCTGCGAAACAGGAATAGAGCGAGATGCCATATAACGCATTGCCGTGTGGCGAGTGAGACAGCAAATCGGTTCGCCGCTGCTTCGGGTTTCGCAGCGTCGGTGTACTAGAGTCGTTACTGAATAAAAACGTAGCTAGAGCAACAAAAATTGTTTATTGTATAACAGACCCCAGTGAGACAACAAACTATAGGTGAGCATTTGTACGCCTAGGTGTGCATTTCATGGACAGTATTTATCATTCGTAGACCATTTGATTTTCTGTTAACAATAAGCCTAGTAAAAAAAACTTTTTACCTGAAACGCACTTCAAATACTCCGTACTGAATTGTCCGTAGTGAAAACCGATGTTACCATCTCTTTTCATCGCCACTCGTTCCAAATTTAAATTTTCGAATATCAAATACGCTGAGGTACCCACTAAAATGTTTCGAAGACGGGCCATGCTGAAAAAATTAAATAAATTTCATAACACTGTCGATTTTTTTAACTATTGTGATATAATTTTTTTTTAATAAAATAAGGGGGCAAACGAGCAAACGGGTCACCTGGTGGTAAGCAACTACCGTCGCCCATGGACACTCGCAACATCAGAAGAGCTGCAGGTGCGTTGCCGGCCTTTTCAGAGGGAATACGCTCTTTTCTTGAAGGTTTGCAAATCGTATAGGTCCGGAAATACTGCTGGTGACAGTTCGTTCCAGAGTTTTACAGTACGCGGCAGAAAGTTACGCGAAAAACGCACTGTGGACGACTGCCACTCATCGAGGTGATGAGGATGGTATGTTTTTCGCGTGGGACGATGGCGAAAAGTTGCAGGTGGTATGATTCCGAACAATTCCTCAGAGCACTCCCCGTGATATCACCGATAGAGGATGCAGAGTGAAGCTACATCTCGGCGTAATTCCAAGGGGTCCAAGCTGTTTGAAACACTATGACAGTCAACAATTCGAGCGGCCCTTCGTTGGATACGATCCAGAGGGAGCAGTTGGTATTTTGGCGCTCCTGCCCAGAGATGAGAACAATATTCCATATGAAGCCGAACCTACGCCTTGTAGAGTTGTAGGCGTTGGTCCGGACTGAAGTACTGTCTCGCTCTGTTAAGAACACCAAGCTTCTTCGAGGCTAATTTGGCCTTACCCTCTAGATCCCTAGATCCTCTAGATCAACCCGCGGCCCGCCGGGACTGTATTTGTGGCCCGCGTGATGTTAAAAAATTTTGAAATTCACGCCCACCGGCAAAATAACGTAGTCTATGTGATAGTCGTTAAATTTTTTTCACTTTAAATTCGTTAATTTTGAAGAATGTTATTTTTTTACCCTAAAAACTTTTGTTGCGGCCCGCGACACCAAGACCAAAACATGTTTGTGGCCCGCATGAAAAAAAGGTTGGGGGCCACTGCTCTAGATGATATCGGAATTGGACTTCGCTCGATATGTTGACGCCAAGTATCTCAATGCTAGGGGAGATGGTTAAAGATGTGCCCTCGAAACGAGGATATACGACCATTGGTGACTTTTTAGTGGTGAACGCGCAGACTTGTGTCTTGCCAGGGTTGAATTGGACCAAGTTACGTCTACCCCATTCAGAGATCTTCTCCAATGAATTCTCCACCTTAGACACAAGTTCGTTTCGACTCTCAGTGACATTTTGCCGAGAAATATTGGGGGAGCCGGTATATACAGCATCACCTGTACTATCATCTGCATATCAATGAATGCCGCTGGTCTGCAACATGTCATTGATATGCAGTAAGAATAGATTAGGCGATAGCACACAGCCCTGAGGGACACCAGCATCAACAGACTGAGTTTCCGAGCATTCGCCGTCAACTACGACCTTTATGCTTCTGTCTGCTAAGAAACCAGTGACCCACTTACATAATTTCTCGGGCAGCCCGTATGATGGAAGCTTTGACAGCAGCGCTTTATGCCAAACCCGATCAAAGGCCTTCGCAATGTCCAAACTAACAGCCAATGCCTCTACCTTCGACTCAATTGCCTGAGCCCAACGATGAGTCAGGTACGCCAAGAGATCACCAGCCGAGCGACCCTTACGGAACCCGTATTGTTTGTCGCTTAGTAATCCCTGGCCATCCAAGTATCGAAGAAGCTGGCTATTGATAATGGATTCCATCATATTTATTATCGTCATCAATTGAAGTCATCATCATCATCATCATCATCAGCGTTATAACATCGCCGCCTAAGTGGACGGCAATTATTGAAATACAATGACAAAATTTCAAAAATTACGAGTAAAAAATCTTAATAACTATGCGGCACCTTGCAGTGCGTTCATAGCGGAAGCTTTGAAAGTCACGTTTTCAAAGCGTAAAAAAGCTTGTCGATCCGTCTGGGTGACTATAAAAGGTCCTAATACTGCTGTCTCGCTCCCACATTATACTGACCCGCTCGCACACAACGTCGTGAGTAACCGGCACGCACGCAGCGTAGCCGGCCGCTAGCAGAAGCTGTGTCACACCCTGCACCGCCCAGTGCGAGAGGCCACACATATTTCTCTCATTAAACTGCTCTCTCGCTCCCGCATATCTACTATGCCGCTAACTCACCCGTCAGTAAGCGGCACGTACGCCCGCGGTATATGTAACGGCCCCCTGCCCCTCACCATGGGACCGGCCGCTAGCAGCAGCTGAGAGACGCCCTGCACCACCATTACTACTGCTGTTCCGCTCCCACATATCTACTATCTCGCTAACCCGTCAGTAAGCGGCACGTACGCTCGCGGTATATGTAACGGCCCCTTGCCCCTCATTGTTGGGGTGGCCGCTAGCATCAGCTGAGAGACGCCCTGCACCGCCATTACTACTGCTGTTCCGCTCCCACATATCTACCATCCCGCTCACTCACCCGTCAGTAAGCGGCACGTACGCTCGCGGTATATGTAACGGCCCTTTGCCCCTCACCGTGGGGCCGGCCGCTAGCAATAGCTGTGTAACGCCCTGCACCGCCCAATGCGCCCCGTTGCCCTGTAGGGCGCCGAGTAACCCCACCCATATCTCCTCGAATTGCTTTTTAGATGACCAGCCTATTAGGTTCACTCTGAAAGCGTAATAGTAAAAAATCATTAGTAATTAGGTTTCCGTAACCAAATGCCAATAAAACCAAACTTTTTTAGATTTGTCATGTGTATCTTGTCGTCTGATTGTCCGTATGTCACAGCCAATTTACTCCGAAACAATAAAGTTTATACCTACCGTTGCTACTTGGCAAATACAAGTATCCTGTCATTTAAAATTTAATTCATAGAATTACAGGCGTATTTTATTGTGAGATTATAATCTATAGACTCACATTTCAAAAGTCACAAGGCTAATTGAGCGGGTGGTAAAATTCGGCGCCTATACATATAAACTAACGACGCCAAATTGTAAAATCGGCAATACTCTTGTCCAGAACCTCTTACCTGAACAAGAATTTCTCCAAAACATCCATATCTTGCAACGCTTGGAGCGGTAAGTCTATCCTCTGTAGATGGTCCTTCGAGACGGCCGCCTCGACGGATGACCACGCAATTGGAGGTATGAGAGCCGCGTTGCTTAGCAACTCTAACCTGAAAATTAAAGTTATTTAGGCTTTAAAGGCAGTTATTGTGAGACCGCGACGGTTGTAATCTATTTATTTCTAATCATTTGTCATACTATTTCATAAACTCTGTAAACAAAATAGATAAACATCCTAATATTAATATTATAAATGCAAAAATTTGTCTGACGATCTGTCCGTCCGTCTGTATGTCTGTCTGTCTGTTACCACTACACACCAAAGCCGTCAAAGATCGCAAAGCCACCTTTATTAACATATTGGTGTTAACGCATACCCAGGTCGCAAATGTCTCTAATCTGTCTACCCATTCCTCTCAAGCAAGTGGTTAAAATTCGTACTCACCTAGCCAAAGATACCAAGAGATCTTCAATAGGCTTCCTATATCTTGCTCCTAACAAATGTTTGTCTTGTTGCTCATAGAAATTCTCCTCCCAATAGTCAATAAATGTGATGATCTTTTCACAGGTGATGATGATATCTGGCTTTGGACCGTCTCCTTGGTAGTTCATGTGAGGTTTCAATATTAAAGGCTTTTTATCCTGGAAAATGGTGAAATAGAATAGATTTAAGTAAAGAAATACGTGTAAGATAGCTCAAAATACGAAAAAGAAAATTGAAGATGTGACAACTTATTTTGATTAAAAAAGTTGTATTCGCCTTATATTTATCAAATTAATGTCGTGCGAGAAGCTCGCGGATAGATGCCATACGAAACTAGACTGTATATCTGCGGTGACTCGCAGCGAGATCTGTCGCGAGTCCTCGCAGACATGTTTAGAAATGCTGTCGCAACTACTCGCAGGAAGCGCTTAACAAATTGTCGCGACAGCACTTGCTACAGGGTTTACACTTGCAAGCTGCTATCAGACAGACTATCAGACACTTCTCGCGACAGTTGTCTTGCAGGTGGAAACACGGCCTAAGGTAGATATGCGGGTACAAAGTTGCATATCATCTAGTACTAACTTACCTTAACCAAAAACTTGACGACAGCATACAAACAATTGATAGCAGACTGGTTCCTGTTCAAATTGCATTCGACATTTAACTCTACGAATATTTCATTCACTCTCAACGCTTTAGCAACATTCTCTAGTGTTTTTAATATTATATAATCTACTGATACATGATCAGTAGCTGTATTATTTACTCTAAATGATACGTCTGCATGGACTGGAGTTTCTACCGTCTTCTTATTTTTAACCAAAAAGGAAAGATACTGTAGTGATACAACAGAAAATACTGCAATATTTCTAGCTAGGGTATTAGGAAGAATGTTCTCGAGACATTTTTCAAGCAAGTCGCAATCGGTTTCATCAAGGACACTCATTATTTTATTAATAGATTCCAGAAAACCGACTAGAATTGTGTGTATTGTTTGGAACTCCTGGTAGAATTGCTTATCTTGGAATACTTGGTGGCATCTTCTTGTATACCTATCAATTGTGTGTTCGTTATTTAGATTAAAGTTCTCTGACTGACTCAAAGGTCTGCTTTGCTTTGGAAACACTTTGAGAAGATCCGCCAAAGATTTATCTAGTACTGTGACTCCAACTTGATACAGTTTAGGCAAATCTGGTATGACTATGTCTATTTCTTCGTCAGCAATTTCTAGACTTCCCATCTTATCAGTAACTTCTGCGTCAGATACGTACGATATGAAGAATTGTGATTTTGATTCTTTGTTGTCACTTTTTTTGAATACATGTAAAGTGTTAGCTACATTCAATTTGTTACTGTCTATAGATGATGTCATCTCCTCTTTCATTTTCTCCATCTCTCTTCTCTCTCTAACAGCTTCTATTTCTGCTTCTCTTAGTTCATTATCGGTAATCAAATTCAAGAAATCTTTAATGAAAGTATCGCATGAGACTTGGAAGCAAGATTTTAGTATTTGTCTATCGAACTCTGGACAAGACATTATTGTGGTTATATCTTCTGAAGAGAGATTAGCTAAGGAGCAGGCTAGGTAGTAATGTTTAGATGTATCATCCTTTTGACAGCACCTGCAAAATAATAAGTAATTATATTTAACACTACTGCTGAAATTGTAAACTAGTCTTAAAAGTTAAAACACAACTAAAACTTTACGTAGTGTTGAACGTACTTTTGCATACATTCTAAGACATGACGTTACTAAACATTGCACCTCTTGAGAAAATATGATGTTGAATAGTATAGCCGTATAATATTGAGGTGATTTGCTGCCCACTTTGTGGTTATTTCAAACACAATAAGGCATGATGTCAAGTCTTCCAGCTACTGTAGCTGTAGCTTCAATATCACCATCATCATTTTGACCATCCACATTTCTACCACCACCGTCATCACGTACCTGCTCTTGATCTGGTTGACCAGCCATTGCCCATCAACGTTGGTGGTGTGTATGTAGTGTGGGTTGATAGCTCTGTCCTGGTTGAGGTCGAGCGGTGACAAGTCGAAGACGGTAGACGCCAACGCGTTGATTTGCACCACCAGAGTGGGGTATCTGGGGACAATTTCATTTTTTGACGTGACAACGTCTTAAATTAGGTTGCGGCTGGGAGTCACTTATGAAAAAGTGTAACGCTCGGTAACGTTACGATGAGTCACCGAACGAGAGAGAGGCCCGCCGAATGCCTTGCGTCTCTCTCCCACACGTTGTCACGTAAAATCTTCGCCCGTAAAACCGACTTTACAGGCAACCATTTTTTAATTTCATTTTCTGTGCACCATACGACTTGACGTATGCGTGTAGACTAGTTGCTAACTGCAATAGCTTTACCACGGCAGTCCCTGTATTTATATTTCCCAATTTTTATTTTTTTAGAGAGACTATCAAATGCGATCAATTTTTGAGCGTGAAAAAACATTTCGCTACGTAATTTTGGCAATAAGTTTTTATTGTATTCGTGAAAATTACAAAACTGAATTTAAATATATAATATTTTAAGTAATAAGGGACGAGCAAACGAATCGCCCGATGTTAAGTACCGTCGTCCATAAGCATAACGATGACAAAAGACTTTTGGAATGCGCTAGAAATATCTACATGATATTATCAGTATTTTGTCTTGGTGTACACAATATATCAAAATAGCAAACAATATGCAAAACCAGTGTGCGACCAACATATCATTTATGACAATGACTAATTTTAGTATTTTTTAAATTAATTGATATTATATTTGTCTGATTTGCATATAAAATTTACTGTATATCATAAACAAGGATTTTCCAGTTTAGAAAGATCAGGTTAATATCTACCAAAGAGCAAATACTTCGTAAAATGGTAGACCGCGGAGCAGCGCACACCAGTCTATCAACTGTCGCATTGCCGTCACTTCCCCTAGCTCACCTCACATGCACCCGGTCCCTCTGCAGCATCTCCAGAGCGACCTGAACGTCCTCCTTCGACAGCTGGCTGGTGATCACCTCCGGGGGGAGACCGCGGAGCAGCACACACCGGTCTATCGCCAGCTTTGTGAACCTGAAACAGTAACAGTTACTGTTACAGCAAAGGTATTCAAGGGATGAATGAAATAAACATACAGGGGTAACAAAACAAAGTGACACTACTTTAGGGTGTGTATGAGTCCCCAGTACAAAGTTGACTGTGAAAGTAGCAGCGCTGAAAGAGTAACTTTTTTTTAATCGGCCAATTTATGCCGCGCGTCCATGTGTCCCAACACATGCCCATACAAATCACAAAAAATATGCTCTAAAAATATGATCTTAGACTACCAATGTTTTGTATATGTTTCACTATTAATAATAATATCATTGGACTCTTTGATTGGACTGGATACAAACGCGTGTAGGCTATAAAGCATCTTTAACATAATAATAATAATATTATGTATGAATTCAGATGTTTTTCCTACACCATAATGTCAAGGGTTACTGCGTATTGTTTGTCAGAGATGTCGGTTAGCAAGGCCGGTGAGGGGTAACAAAATAGATCGAAATAGACCATTATCATCATCATCATCATATTTTTTCTTGTCAGATTTACAGTGTCATCAATGAGAATGTCAAAATATTATTCTTCAATAATTATTAATGAGTTAAATCTCATAAGCACCTCATTTAAAGTATTTAAAATAATTCATAATCAATAATAATTAAATTGAATTATGACATTCGTACTTATGAATCACTTGGACATGACTTAACTATAATTTACTGTAGTCTATCATACAATGTATATAATAATAATTATATAATAAGTTGTAACAATAAGTACATGATAAATATAAATAATAAAGTCCCGCTTGCACCGGTGTATTATGTTATAGTTAGTTAACTTTTATATTTGATCCGTACTAATATTATCTTATATATAAAATTCTCGTGTCACAATGTTAGTCCACGAACTCCTCCGAAACGGCTTTACTGATTTTTACCATATTTTATATGCATATTCAGTAGGTCTGAGAATCGGCTACTGGGTAGGTACTTTATATATTGATAAGTACATTTGTTGAATAAATAATAGTAAATTATTACAACCTGAGACTGACGGCAACCATTCTTTGTGCGGCGAGATAGCAATCAATGTTGCCATGGCGAAATACTTACTTATTTAGTCACTTCAATAAAATAATATGGGCGAACTTCTTTATATTAAGGCAAAGCAACGTTTGCCGGGACAGCTAGTAATTTATAATATTAGTACGGATCTAATATCAAAGTGTGCCTGTCTGTTACCTCTTCACGCCCAAACCACTAAACCGATTTTGCCGAAATATGGAACGGAGATACTTTTGAGACCCAGAAAAGGACAAAGGATACTTTTTATTCCGGAAAAAGTACGGACCTCGCGCGATAAACGAGATGTGGCGCAACTTTGTGTTTTCAGCGTCATTTTATCCCTCTCATCAAAAAATCAAATTAACAAAACTGGTTCAAACAGACCTTGGTTATGTAACAATATAACCGCTAGTTATTCGATACGTGTCCTAGGTGTCAGGTTCAGATTTCACAGCGTAATTTTAAGATGTTAATTAATACTGAAACAGTTATATAGGGTGTGATAAAACTAATTATATTAGTGATAATACTTTAGGCCTAAGGGTGTGTGTGTTATTTGTTGAGCACGTTGTAAACATTGAACCAACATTAGACCAATTATGTAGTATAGAGTACGGAATGTCGCTACCAACTTATGGCCATTCATTTGTTTTCAATTCAATTCCTTTATTTTGCAAAATGTGTGTTAGTAAAGATATTAGTAGAGAGTTAAGCAAGCCAAGTAGGCCTCTACACGTTGGCTGGCTCAATATGTGCAGCCGCCTTTACCTAGAGTTCGCTGTGAAAGTAGCAGCGCTGAAAAATTTACTTTTGACCTAACTTTGACCTCCAATGCTTCATCTTCATGCATTTGCCAACGTAAATGGCAAAACAATGTTTGCCGGGTCAGCTAGTAAACTATCTACGTAATAAATTAAAACAATAGAAGAAGAATGAAACACGGTCAGATGTGAAAACAAAAGAATTAAATTGTATTGTGTAATAAACAATTTCACACTATTATGGTAGAAAAGTGCAGTTAGATAATCTTGGACACAACAAACATAGGGGACTAAGGCTCAACTCACACTAGGGCAGTGTCATATGTTTTTCCTATAGTCAGGACAATTTAAGGTGGCACCAGCGGTCATTGACCTTGTCTAGCTACGTGAAAAATACTCGCACTGCATTCTGTAAACTTAAGAATAAAATTGAATTCTTGTAAAGAAACAGACTATTACAGTTTCATCGGAAAACGTCGTGGTAACTCTTCGTATGATAATATCCAACTATTTATGAGTTTGATTAAGTGATATTATCCATACTCTGTTCACATCGTATAAGAAAAATACGATATCACCCTTAGAAGTCGAAGTCGAGTCGAAATAATTGTCGAATGAATAAGGCTAAGTATGCTGAAAATTATAATATAATACTAGCGACCCGCCCCGGCTTCGCACGGGTATAAAATATAATAAAGAAACGGGTATAACATATAATAAAAAAATAAAAAATTGTTGTTCCTCACTCGACATAAACATGCGGAATTTTTGGTAGATATTTAAAAGATCTACATTTACTTAGAACATTGGTGGTTCTATCTTTTATAGTTTAGGCAGCGTACGCAAAATAAGTAAATTTTCTGGTTGTTTCCGAAAAACTGAAATATCTTACGGAACCCTATATTTTCCAAAATAAAAAGTAGCCTATGTTACTCGTAAATAATGTAGCTTTCGAATGGTGAAAGATTTTTTAAAATCGGTCCAGTAGTTTTTGAGCCTATTCATTACAATTAAACAAACAAACAAAGTTTACCTCTTTATAATATTAGTATAGATAAGGGCCGATTCACACCAGATGTATTACAATAATGAAGATAATGTTTAAAATCATATGATACTGAAACTGCTCGCCTCGCCTCTGTTATTCCGGTGTGAATCGGCCCTTATAGTATAATATGTCCTTTCCCGGTACTCAAAGTATATCCATACCCAGCAAAATCGGTTCAGCTGTTTGGGCGTGAAGAGGTAACAGACAGACAGACACAATTTCGAATTTATAATATTAGTATGGATATGGATATAACAAGCGAATAAACATTAGTTTGATGGACGTACTTTCAATCCATGGCATACGTTCTATAATATATGCAGTATGCAGCCAGTTATTCTAAAACTAAACTTCAAACAGCGCAGCCGTGTTTTCGCGATAAAAACACGTTTTTTTTTTTTATCTTAAGATATTATACTTACAATATTTTTTACTAGCGCTAATTGAAAAATAACTTAATTTAAAAAATTTAAAGTGACATAATATATAGTTTTTATTTTTAACTATTGGTGAAGAATCTGTGGAATACTATTGGTGATTAAAATATACAGGGTAAGAATTTTACAACATTTTTTTTTTGTCCTAAAAATATTTTAAAAGGTCATTTTTTGAGATTCTTAACTACTCCTAAAATATTTTGTTTTTTGAGTTTTGAAATTATTTACTTAAGTGCTTACTTATTAGTTATTGATAATAATTGGTAACTCACATATTAAGTTACTAATAATTATATTATTAATTAAATTCGACGAAAGAAAGAAGCAATAGGTACACACGAAAATATGTTAAGCCGAAATTTTCGTTTTTAACCCCAACATTTTCAACCCTCGTACTAATAACGAAGAAGAAGAGACGTTTGCGTAGTACGACAAAGCAATTAAGCAAGCATTCTGGCTAAGGGCCAAAAAACTTTTGATACTTTTGAAAAATAATTGAACACCTTTAATTTATTGTATATTGTATAGGAGATGGCTCGGTAAACTTTGCATCACTTACCTTCTAATATAAACCTTTCCTGGACTTCCACGAATATTTCACGACTAGAATTAGCCAAATCGGTTCAGCCCTTCTCGAGTTAAAACTTGAGAACGGCTCGCTGATGCGAGGCTAACAAAATTAAACAATTGTTTTTTTTTTATTGAAAATATAATAAATATTATAGAGGATAGATTGCTCGCAGTGATGGTAAAAAAAAAACATGAAAATTAAAAAAGTTCAAAATATTTTAATTTAACAACGCTTACACAACATCTATACCGATTTTACATTGTAAATGCATGTCATTGACTTTTTATATTTTAAATATTCATTTTTATTTATACATTTTATGCATATTCCTATTTAGGAACACAAATGACCTCAAAATTGGCATGAGACCTGTAGAACTAGTATACAGTGCTTGTCCTTAAGCGCATGTTTGAGTCATCAAATATTTTTAATATTTTTTTAATAGTTATATGGATGATTTTGAATATAAATTTTATATTTGAAAAAAAAAACATTTTTTCTTCATAAATAAACCATAATTAGACAAGAGATGCATGTCCATCGTCATCAAAACATTTTTAACTTCTAGATTTTCAACCCTGTTGTTATAGTAGAGGGTTAAAAATCTGGGCCTTGATCTCACGCACACCACAAACCGCACGGCTCCCGTATTGTAATAATTAATAAACATTCGTCTCTAAGTGCGGCAGCAAGAGGCTGGGGGATAGTGACTTCGTCGGTAGACCATGATGATCAGACGCTTCTGCCAGTGGGCACAGTGGGCAAGTGCCAGGACCACGCAATCGATAGAGGCCTCCCAGTAGTTCTTTCTTCGGAAGAATAGACAAAGTGACAGATTGACAAAGGTAATCGGCCATTTTGTAACTAAAATCTGTCATTATGTCGATTCTTTCCCGTTTCTACTCGTAATGTTGTTATGCTAAGCCTGCAGATGTGTTAGAAATTGTTTAAATGATTATTGTTTACAATCATGATCAATACTTATTTACTCAGTTTAATTCTCAAATGTTAATTTGTTTGTCAACAGTCAAATAAAATGTTAAGCTTAATTAATTATAACTATTACTATTCAATTATTTCATCGTTATAAAATCAAGTTATTATTTTATCAAATATTTATAAGGTAGTTCTAAAATTGTTATATTATGATTGATTGTTTTTAGGCTTTTAGTTCCGAAAAGTATAAATAGGATAGTCGCCATATTGGCTGGCTCATTACTGTTCTAAACGTCGAACCGACAAGTGTAATTAGTAATTACTAAAGTATTAGTGTATAATAAAAGTACATAATTGATCTAATTTGGGTTTTACTTTTTCAAATCAGAAGTGTTGGATAAAGATCGCCTACGGCCTAAATCTGGTAATGTAGTGATGACGCGTGAAAGTCGGTAAGTCGTAATTGTATGACATTATTACAGATATAAATTCAAAATTATTAACGTTCATTCTGAAGCTACGGCTTACCTTTTAAACCTGTGCATGCTGTGTTGAATTCGTATTGCCATGAGTTAACTGTAAGTACTTATATATTTTTCTTGTGCAAAATTTTTAACTAGTATTTGAGTGAAATACAAAGAATTTTCTGGAGATATCGTATTACCGTTATTATTCAATTTGGTTTAACGGCTTATAATTTATTAGAATACAAATGTAATATTACGTATAACAGAAATAACGAATATTTATTTTTAACTGTAAGTACCCACCTGTTTTTGAAGTAATAACGAAGTGATTATTTTCAGATATCTGTGCTATTGTTTTTAACTGTGTCTCGGTTCGCTTAAGCCATTGATTATATTAGTAATATATATTGAAAACTTACAATTTTTTTTCGTTGGACTATAAAATTATTGATATCTAATTTTATCAAATACCCACATTTTCGTTTTAATTTAAGATAATAATTTAAATCGGTAGTATCATTGTAAAGATATTCATTCGCTCAAGTTATTAACATCCTAAATATTAATATGTCAGACCGTGAAGGTACACCGACGGGCCCTACACCTTTTTCTAGAAACCGTTCAAATAATTTGACTAGATCGACTCGAAAAAGCCGTAAGCGACATCGTAGCCCTTCTACCGGCAGCTCCTCTTCTCGTAGTGGCAGTTCGGATAGTCACAATCGTCACCGTCGATATTTAAGACGTCGCTACAGTCGTTCACGTACAAGACACTCGCGACGTAGATCTCGAATTAGTGACTCTGCTTTGACACGTCACAGTTCACAATCAGGCTCGCGCGGAACACCTGTACGTAACCGTGCACGTACTTCTCATCGTCGGTCTCGTTCGCAATATCGCCGGTCACGAGTAGATTCGTTAACGTCTCGACATCGACAAAAGTCTCGTTCTAGTGCACGACGGAATGATCGCGATAAACCATGTGGGAGTGCACTCTTGAGTGAAACCCATACTTCGCAAGATAATAATTCAAATAATATACTTAATCAATTAATCAGTGCATTGCAGGGAGGAAACAATTTACGTAATAATAATTCTAGTCATGTGCAGGGATCGCAAAATATAATAACTGAATTTGACCCAGCCTCAAAGAGTCAAACCATAAACGATTGGATTGCTAAAATTAATGAATCTGCTGAAATTTACGGATGGTCAGAACAGCAAACTATCTTTTACGCTTTACCAAAACTCTCCGGTTTAGCAAAAAAGTGGTACGATGGGCTTACAAGCGTTAAATTTAGTTGGGTAGAATGGCAACAAAAATTGTTGAAAACGTTCCCTAGTGATCACAACTATGCTGATCTTTTGGTTGAGATGCTTAATAGAAGAAGTCGACGTAATGAAACGTTAGTTGAATATTTTTACGATAAAATTATGTTGATTAATCGGTGTCAACTAAAAGGTCGGCAAGCTGTAGACTGTTTAAGCCACGGAGTTTACGACAGTAATATTAGAATGAATATAGAAGGAGCACAATTCAGTGATCCTGATCAAGTACTTAATTACTTTCAGAATATTTCTCATATAAAAGAGGACACAGCAATATTCAAAAAGAATTATTATAGAGACCGTAGTCATTTTGATAACTTGCGAAAACATTCCGATACCCAAGATAGTAAATTTAAAAACAATTTCGATAGTACCGGTAATAAAAAAATTATACAAGCGGTTACCTGTTACAATTGTAAAGAAACTGGTCATACGGTGGTAAATTGCACAAAAGAAATTCAAAAATGTAGCAAATGTAAGCGTTACGGTCATTTAGAGCTAAATTGTAAAGTTAGTTTGACTAATAAATATAATAACAATAATAATAATGAAAATCCAAAAGTTGCTGATCCCAAACAAAACTCGAAGCAGGTCATGACTATCGATGAAACTGTAGACAACGGTAATAATAAATATTTTAAACAGGTTAACGTTGATGGAATGAATTTATCTGGATATGTAGATCTTGGAAGTGAATGTACACTGATTAGCGATAAAGTTAAAAGCACCCTAAAATCGGAAGTAAATAATACTAATCTGCCAACTTTAAAAGGATTCGGAAACAGCGCTATTACTCCTGAAGGGAGAATAACTATTCATATAAAATTGGACATGGTTGAATTACAAGTACCGGCATTTGTAGTTCCTGCAATATATTTACCCGCGGATATATTAATAGGACAGACCCTCACAGAACATCCCTCAGTCAGAGTATTTAAATCGGACAAAGATCTAATTCTTTACCAAGTTTCTCCAAATAAATCTAATGTGATAACCCTTAAATCTAAAGAAGATGCTACAGTTAGTCATAATTGTTCAATAGAAGTATATAGTAATACGGAATTCACTGGATTCGTTAGCATTACACCCGATCTTAGACTAAATAAAGAAGCCGAATATTTAATTTTGCCTGGTTTATATTCTGTAACCAAAGGTTTGGGGAGTATTGTGTTGATTCCACTTAACTCAAAGGATATACAGATAGCTAAAGATACAACTTTGGTTCGAGGTATAGGTATACCTAATCAAATATTTCCTGAAAATATTAAAAATAGTTACATCGTAAATGTTAGGCATGTGTCAAACGATAACGCCCAAATTTCATATAATGACCTGAATATTGACAAAACGCTATTACCTGAGGCTGTTAATAAATTACTTGATATGTTAACTGAATACAGAGATTGTTTTGCGTTCTCAACCGGTGAATTGGGTAAAACATCGGTAGTCGAAATGACAATCGATCTGCATGACAAATCTCCTGTAACATACCGTCCATATAGGCTTTCACTAGCAGAGCGCGAAAAAGTTTCTCAAATTATATCCGAACTTTTGGAGAGTGACATAATTCGAGAATCAAATTCAGAGTACGCGAGCCCGATAATATTAGTGCCAAAGAAAAATGGTGAACTGCGTCTTTGTGTCGATTATCGGGCGCTCAATCGAAAAACCATCAAGGACAAATATCCTATGCCGTTAATTGACGATCAAATAGATTGTCTTCAGGGACAAAACTATTTTAGCACCTTGGACTTAACCCAAGGCTATCATCAGATTCCCATGTCGGAGAACTCCAAACATTATACAGCATTCGTCACACCAGACGGACACTACGAATATAACCGTATGCCGTTTGGTCTGACGAACGCTTCAGCGGTATTTCAAAGGATGGTACATAAACTATTAATTAAGCATAAAATACCAGCCGTTCTCGCATATATGGATGACATAGTAATAGGATCAAGTTCAATAGTTGAAGGGATACACAAATTGAAATTGGTACTTAATATATTACGTGAAGCTAAACTGTCTTTGAATTTAAAGAAATGTCATTTTTTTAAGGAATCGATAGAATACTTAGGATTTGAAATATCACGTAAGGGGGTTAGGCCTGGTTCTCGAAAAACAGATGCGGTATTGGCATTTCCGGCTCCTAAAAACCCGCACGAGATACGCCAGTTTATTGGCCTAGCTAGTTTTTTCCGTAAGTTTATTTATAATTTTGCAACTATAGCTAGACCACTTACTATGTTAACTAGATCGAATATTCCTTGGAGATGGGGTGAAGAACAAATTAATGCATTTGCTAAAATAAAGGAATCCTTAACGTCGAGACCAGTTCTTAGCATTTACAATCCCAGTTATCTCACTGAGCTCCATACTGATGCCAGTCAACATGGCATTGGTGGAATTTTATTGCAAAGAGAAAACGAAAATTCGTCTCTTCGAGCCGTTGCTTACTACAGCCGACAAACCTCTCCAGAAGAACAACATCTCCACTCGTACGAATTGGAGACGTTGGCCGTAGTTATGTCTTTAAATCGCTTTAGAGTTTATTTAATTGGTATTCAGTTCAGGGTGGTGACTGATTGTAATGCGCTAAGAACAACATTAACAAAACGAGACCTAATTCCACGCATTGCACGATGGTGGCTCCTTGTACAAGATTACGATTTTACCGTAGAATATAGACCAGGTAGTCAGCTCCAACACGCAGATGCATTGAGTCGTAATTCTTTACCCTTTACTGACGAAGACAGACATGAAGTTAGTGTGCTTAAAATAAATTTAGATGCCCAGTCTTTATTATCTATACAATTAGCTGATCCCAAATTAAAACTCATTAAATGTATTCTTGATAAAAATTGTACAGAAGCGAAGGATATTATGAAGAATTATTGTTTAAAAGACGGTAAAATATATAGAAAAGTTGGGGATACGTTGAGATGGGCAGTGCCACATGATGCTAGATGGAAGGTTTGTCTTTTGTGCCATGATGAAAGTGGACATTTTTCCTTTGAAAAGACCCTAGATAAAATGCGGAGAGATTACTGGTTTTCGGGTATGACACGTTTTGTCAAAAAATATGTGCGATCATGTATTCAATGTGCTTACGCGAAAGAACCTTCTGGAAAGAAGCAAGGCATGTTGCATCCCATACCCAAACCTACAACTCCTTTCGAGTGTGTACATATAGATCATGTAGGTCCTTTTGTCCGCAGTAAGAACGGAAATACTTACATATTAGGAATAATCGATGCGTTTACAAAGTTTATTGTGTTACGGGCTGTTCGGAATACTAAAAGTAAAACTTCGATTCAGGTATTACAGGAATTCATCGGGTTATTTGGCTCACCTAGAGTTGTAGTTTCTGATAGGGGTACTAGCTTCACCTCAGCAGAGTTCAAACGGTTTATAGAATCAAACCAAATTAAACACGTCAAAAACGCGGTAGCAACACCTAGAGCAAACGGTCAAATCGAGCGTTATAACCGTTCTATTCTTGGCTCATTGACTGCTCTTAACTTTACCGAAGACGATCGCAATTGGGACAGAGAACTAAACAAAGTACAATGGAGTTTAAACAACACTATCAATAAAGGTATAGGCAAAACCCCAGCTGAGATCGTTTTCGGTAAGCAGACTGTAAATATTGCAGAAAGTCATCTGCATGAGACTTCAATGAATTTAGAACAAAACGAAAATATTCAAGAAACTCGGGAAGAAGTAGCTTCACATATACGTAAGGAACAGAGTGCGATGAAAGCCCGATTCGATAAAAAACGTTGTACTGCTCACATGTATAAAGTAGGAGACCTAGTTATGGTATTAAAAAACGTTAGTAACGTCGGTAATAGCAATAAACTTGTTCCCCCATACAGTGGACCTTACAAGGTTTCTGCTGTGCTAGGTAACGATCGTTACGAAGTCTGCAGTATAGACGGTTTTTCGAGCAGAAAATATAAAAATGTGTACTCGGCGGATAAAATGAAGCCGTGGATAAGGTTGGGACCTATCGGTAGTAGCTCCGATAATGATGATTCAAATGATTCAAGTGCTGAATGATACTTTACCATGAACATTATTTATATTATTAAACTATTCTTTATTTACAATTTTTAAAAGCCATCAATATCTTTATTTATACATAAATATATATACATTAATCAAATTATACAACGAAATTATTTTTGATTATTATTTTTAAAATGGTTTTAATGAATTTATATTACTTTTACATAATATCTTAAGCGACTCGAAATATTAGTAAAATTTACAATTGCATTATATTGCGGATAACGTACACCCTGTGTGTGTACGTTTCACCTGCAGCTGCAAGGCCGAAACACCCTGTGCGTGTACGCGGTAGTGTGGCTCTCGTTTGTGCACCTTGTGTGTGTACGTTACATCTATTGCTGCAAGGCCGAAACACCCTGTGTGTGTACGCGGTAGTGTGGCTCACGTTTGTGCACCTTGTGTGTGTACGTTACATCTATTGCTGCAAGGCCGAAACACCCTGTGTGTGTACGCGGTAGTGTGGCTCTCGTTTGTGCACCTTGTGTGTGTACGTTACATCTATTGCTGCAAGGCCGAAACACCCTGTGTGTGTACGCGGTAGTGTGGCTCACGTTTGTGCACCCTGTGTGTGTACGTTACATCTATTGCTGCAAGGCCGAAACACCCTGTGTGTGTACGCGGTAGTGTGGCTAACGTTTTGTGCACCTTGTGCGTGTACGATACATCCATTGCTGCAAGGCCGATAGATCTTGTGTATGTACGCGGTAGTGTGGCCTACAACGTCGGTACACCCTGTGTGTGTACGCTACACCAGCTGCTACAATGCCGCTACACCCGTGTTTGGTGATGCGGCCTACAACGCCACGTTGCACCCCGTGTGTGGTATATTGCTATGCCTTTTGTGTATGCGAAGATTGGCTCAGAGTTAAGTGAACACAAAGTGAAGTGAGATTATAAAGTGCTAATTAAATAATAGAGAGCAGTGTGAAGGAAGCTACAAAATGAAGTGAATAGTGCTAAAATAGTGCTAAAAATATTAAAAGTGAAGTGAAATGAATATTCTAATGTTAATCAAAATTGAATGGGGCCATTCAATAATCACAATAGGATGGCCGAAAATAAAATAAACATTGTACTTATAAATTTAGATTAAGCTAATCAATCTGTTAATAGTTAAAATGTTAGAGTGCTTGCATATTATATTATAAAATATTATATTGTTAATTTCTCATAAATAGTATAATATGAAAGTAACTAAAAAAAAACAAATATTATATTGTATTGTATAAATTTTGATTAAGTTTATCAGTCTGTTAGTGTGCTTGCATATTATACTAAGTATAAAATATGATATTGTTAGTTTCTCATAAACACATAGTATGATATGAAAGTAACTAAACATCTTTTTTTTTCTCTTTTGCCTGAGGCCAGGCATTGATTCAGGATGGCCGAATGTTAGAAATTGTTTAAATGATTATTGTTTACAATCATGATCAATACTTATTTACTCAGTTTAATTCTCAAATGTTAATTTGTTTGTCAACAGTCAAATAAAATGTTAAGCTTAATTAATTATAACTATTACTATTCAATTATTTCATCGTTATAAAATCAAGTTATTATTTTATCAAATATTTATAAGGTAGTTCTAAAATTGTTATATTATGATTGATTGTTTTTAGGCTTTTAGTTCCGAAAAGTATAAATAGGATAGTCGCCATATTGGCTGGCTCATTACTGTTCTAAACGTCGAACCGACAAGTGTAATTAGTAATTACTAAAGTATTAGTGTATAATAAAAGTACATAATTGATCTAATTTGGGTTTTACTTTTTCAGATGTTTATTAAAAAGTGATCTATCAAAATGCTCATGCATGGGCCTCAATATGCCCAGGGCCTCCAATAGGCCCGGACGGTTCTGATGATGATGGGCTCATGCATATTATTGGGATCAGGGTCGTCCCTTTCATATTGTCTGCGTGTTCTGGGGTCACGTTGTGAGCACCTGGTATTTACCTCCAGTGACCTTTACTGTTATTATCTTCGAGTGAAGAATTGACATAATAACTTCGTCTTAGGGTTGATTCATACCGCAAGACGACGCGTAGATGCATTTCTAAATTTATATGGATTTTACAGATTCGCAAGACGTCTCACGCAATTGAAATCTGCCAAATCCATACAAAATGCAGCGCCGCACCTCGCCTTGCCTCGTCGCGTTGCGGTCTGAATTGACCCTTAGGTTTATCTGTCAGGCTCAGATATAACCTTGCGGACCAAATCCTCCATCGCGCTATCGAAGTCTGTACTGATAATACATACCTACTTTAGAGTTTAGGGTGTGTATGTATCCCTCATAATATTATAGAGTTCACTGTGAAAGAAGCAGCGCTACTTTTACAGCGAACTCTAGATACGAGGAATGCCCATACAAATATTAAAATACAAATCTTTCAGCAAAGTAAAAGCCGACAAAAAATCATACAATTTGAAATGATAATCAATAACTGCTTCTATAATGTATTTTTATACCCAGACGAGTTAAAATTATAAAACAAAAAATCACAAAAAAAAGAATAGAAACATAACTATCAATTTGCATATAGATCCTAAATTATAGATGTGATTAACATAAAGATAATTTTGCATAATCATCATCATCGCGAGTACTTCCTGTTCTAAAATCTGCTTTTATAATAACTCCCACACCGGTTTCGGTGACGGTGGCCGGTTGCTTTGAAACCAGGCCAATTACGCAGAAGTAATTTTATAGTGCCCAAGTGTGTGCGCAGTACACAAGAGCACTCTATCTTCCTTTACTCTCATATTATGTATTTGTCCCTTATATAGGGCTCATATAAATCACAAAAAAAAACTTTTTCAGCGCCGTTATTTTCACAGTGAATTCCAAACATCCAAACATTTCGGTTTTCAAAACGTTCTCAAATCGTTCTCAAATACGTTTTTGTTCCCAAAACCGTTATTGCAGTGAACCGTTCCGTACGAATCAAAACCGTTATTAAAAATAACGTTTTCGAGCCCTACAGTGAACTCTATAAATATAAGGCATAATATGTAACACACCCCAAATTATTATCACTTAGACCCTGTATGTCCTTCATGCCTAGAAGTACAAGGTTCGAATAAAGTATGCAAAAGACTGCATTCTCTATAAAACCTTGGCGCTAGCGTCCTAACTTTCCATAAACTTGTCACGAAATGTAAATACTTGGAGCACATAACGCAAAATGCCGTTAGTAACTAAATGATGCCCGCAACTCCGTTGCGCCAAATTCGTATATCGCGCTAGAACCGTACATTTTCCAGGATAAAGGTATCCTATGTCCTTCCAGGGACTCAGAGCATCTTCATACTAAATTTCAGCAGAATCAGTTCAGCGGTTTAGGTGTGAAGAGGTAACAGAGGGATACAGATATGCCCCACTCACTCGAAGTGCCGCCTGGTGAACTATGACATAGTTAGTGTTTTCAAAAACCGTCAATTATCAGAATTTCCGCCACTTTCCTACCTACGCTCGTCTCAATCAGGGTGATTCGTGTCCAACTGCTGTCATATGTCACGTATAGCTTTCACGTGTCACGATAATATACCTATTTGACACGATAGTCCATAAGGCTACATAGCGGCACCTGGTGGCAAATAGAATTTTAAATTACCGTGTCAACAGCCACACTAAGTCCTAACAATATTAAGTCATGAACTTAAAAAACCCTTACTTTTTGTTATTTCAAAATATAATATAATGAATTTCTGTATAGATATCGATTTGATTTTATTAATTTATTGTCTTAAGTTAAAAAATGGAACGGGTTTTTTGATTTAATTAACAATTTGCAACACGTTAAACAATGTCAAAGGTTACTGTGTTATATGAAACTAACATTGCGTCTATAATGTGTGCAAAAACTGGTCGTTATCCTAATGACTATAATCTGCTCGAGCTAATGCCACCTCTCCAGATGGCCCCAATGCAATGGAGCAAAATATAATCTAACCAGATGACGCCCGCAACTCCGTTGCGCCAAAATTCGTTTATCGCGCGGGAACCGTACATCCCGAAAAATGTGTATTTCCTGCGCGATAAACGAACTTATATGCAACGGAGTTGCGGGCATCAACAGTAAACTTATATCCTTTTTGCAGGCAATCATGTTGCCACTGCTCATCCTGGCAATGCTGGCATGCACGTGCCTGGCAATCGACTGCCAGAAGAACCTGGCAATGATGGAGCCGAACGTGTACAATGTGAAACATCTGAAGAACGACCTGGACTGCTTCATCAGCAAAGGAACATGTGCCAAGATCAGCGCGGCTTGTAAAAGTAAGTCTTTGAAATTATACTCGAATACTTAACTCGAATAAGTAAGGACATGTCATATGTGGGCATAGAGCAAGCACCATAAAATTAATATACCTAGCGGAATATAGAAGCAATCCTGAGCTGTCAAACGAAACCAAAATTGAATGACATCTGTGTGTACAAATCTGTTTACGTGTGCGTGAAAATTATGTTCCTACATACATTTTTCTTAGAGCTCAAACTGTCAACGTGCCGATAAGTGCAGACTGACTGTCAAAACAGATGGAAAAAAGGGTTCTGCTATCATGTATCCCACGTCTCTTTTTAACACGCAGCTGCAGATGTCACTTACTCTCTATCAGTTTTAACACTGCGCGCAGTGTTACTGATAGGTCACTATCAGTAACACTGCGCGCAGTGTTAAAACTGCAAGATGTCAATCTTGCTTGCTCAGCTCTTTGTTTCTCTATTCCGCTAGGTATATATGTATTCACTTTATGGCAAGCACTTATGGCGCATTTTCATTGGTCGATAGGGCCCGGTTGCGGGAGATTTCTGAAACGCTTGCCTCGACCAATCAAAATGCGCCATTAGTTGTCAAAGACTCCCCGTATGCTGTATACCGCACGAGTTAACGACTAATGAAAAAAGGACTGTTAAATATGTCCTTACGAATAACATTTTGCAGTAATAATATTTTATGCCTTTAAAAATTTGGACTCCAAAACTGGGACAACTACTCAATTTTACCAATTTCCATGAAACAATGTAACCGTACTGAAATGTAAATGAAACAAACAAATACAACTCAATTAGGTATATTGTATGTACAAAAACTTGTCTTTTAAATATTCAAGCGATCGATATTTTCCTAACTACACTTCCTATTATGGTTATACATGCATAGTATGTCCATTGTCCGTATATGAGAAAAATATTCAACCTACTTACACAGTTTCACCATTTCATTGTTTCATAAGCGAATCTAGTATACCTAATCAAATTGCAATATTTTGTAGCATGGCCAATAATTGATAATTTCACTTTAGGGTCTATACTCTATACATACGAGAGTTTCACTTTAGAGTACGTAACACACTGAATGGAACGTTCGCTTGGAATGCTTGGCTTGGATTGAATATGCTGGTTCGGTTTTGATGAAAATATACATAATATCAAACTAAGGACATCTAGAATATTTTTCTATGGCGCAGGAAATCACAAATAGCCTGCTATGCTTACATTATTGGAGCGACCATCTTTCTTTCTGCGTATTTTTGTAGTTCTAAAGTTCAGTCGCCTAAATATTAATAGGGATTCTAAAGGTGTTTTCACATTTTTATACTATCTATTTTTTTTTTAATCTGAATATATTTTAACAACCCCGCTTCTTACGTTGCAATCTACATTCACAATTGTAGGGTGATACAAATTTATATTTTTCCAGGACGTATCCCGCAGGACGTGTCCCAGGCTTGCAAGAAGTGCAGTCCCCGCTACAAGCATCACCTCAAAGTTTTCCTGGCACGCATCAAAGAACTATTCCCAGAAGACTACGTGACCTTCAGAAGAAAATACGATCCGAATGGAAAGTATTTCGACATGTTGGAAGCTAAGCTATTTAAATATTAGTTTATAATATGAGAAGCATAATATAAATAACATACAGTAAAATAGCCATGCCCAAAGTGTGCTACGCGGACCCGGAGGCTACCCAAAGGAACTGTAGGGGATGCGCAAACGATACATAAATAATAGGCTACTTGACCTATTTTTTTTTCTTTATTCTAATCGCTTCTTAATCATTCATTTTCACCAAAAAAACTAATATTTTAATATCTTAAACAGTAGAAACATATAAAAATGTTGATTGAAAAATATGCCTTTTATATGGCGCCGAAAACACTGTCCGTCATTGTACCGCCATAGTGTGACGTCATGTTTTTTGTATTTTATACTTTCTTTTTCGAAAAAAGTTTTATGTGCTAATCGTGCGAGTCTAACAGTGCCAAAAAATTTGAAAAGAATTTAGAAATCATTTGTAATGTTGAACACTTTTGTAGAAAAGTTTTGGCCATTTCATTTCCCAGCTACAATAAATGGAGATAATATATAAAACTGATGTTTTATTTGAATTATTCAAGAAAATATATTTTATAAATCTTTTGAGGCTTATTCATATTATTCATGTACAAATAAACTTACATATAATGAGCGCGATAAATAAAAGATGTTAAATTACAAATGGGATGACGTCACATCCAAATCAGAAGTACCGCAAAAGCGTTTTCGTCAGTACAAATCCTATTTTCATAAAATCATATTTTCAAATCGACTTTATTTATCAATCATAAGCTTTTATTTGATGATAAAGGTGAAATACGGTTTCCTAGGCTAAGTTCTACTAGAAATATGCATTTGTTCAATGAAATTGAATATAGTTCAAGTAGCCTATTGTTTTAATGACGTCACAAGACACCGTTTGGAGACAATTCATTCAAAGACAAAACATTATTTTTGGGGCCCGTCAAAAATGTTACTTCTTAAAAGAAAATCTTCATACTAGAATGATTATGATATGCGGCACACGTACAGTGTACACATAAGTGTAATTTTAGCTAAGGGCCTGTTTCACCACTTTCTGATAAAGTGCCGAATAGGCTATCCACTACTTTTTTGACAGATTCTCCATACTTCCTCTGTCAAGTTGTGAATAGCCTATCAGGCACTTTTCAGGAAGGGGTTAACAGGCCCTAACGTAGTTACATGGAGTCTCACGTAGCATGTGAGTATAACTTGTAGAGACCGGATTATATGCAACATAAAAAGCTTGTTATATGCATGCAAATATGCATGAAAAATGCTTGAAATATGCACGAAAATTGGCAGAATATGCATAATTAAAGACAATATGCAAATTCAAAATCTGCATACAATTATTAAATTATTTTTTGATATGCGATAATAGGTACAGTAACATTATAATATGACACTAAAATTATTTAAAAAAATTGTAAACCTAAGCAATCAAATATTTTTCAAAATTTTCAGTGGCAAGATTGTGTCTACGATCACTTAGAATATTTTTGTAAATAGAAAAGGTTCGCTCCACATTCACTGAGGAAACTGGGCAGAATTAGAACTTGGGTGCTTTGTTAACACTTACAATTTCTGGCAAAAGTTCTGCCATCCCAATAATTTGTAGTTGGCAAGCGCGACGTTCTTCTGGCTCTTTCATTTTAGTATCGTAACTGTCAAAACAAAAGACGCGCACGGCTACTGACTGCATTCGAAATGCAGTAAAAAGTCGCAACTATTACTCAATAGCCCTTATGTTTTGTAACTGTTATTGTTATTAGGTCGCATTTCGTAATGCAGGGTTAGTGAAAAATGTTGTAAATGTACCGAAAACATGCATCATAACTAGATCTTAGGTAAAATATGCTATTACCGCTGAGAATGACTAAAATATGCAAATATGCAAATTCATATAATCCGGTCTCTAATAACTTGTGTATAACTTTCAAGAACATTCTTGAGTTACCATACTGTATGTTATTTAATATAAGCTTAAAGTATGTTTAAATAGGGAGGTTTTTAAGACACCAATCGCAGATGAAAACAAAAGAGTGTGTTAGAAAACCCCTATTTTAAGTAGTCTTTAAGATTGTGCCGCTTAAGATGTTTGAAAACTTTTTAGAATAGTGGGGGCTATCCTATAATATGATTTAGATTATATTTTCTACTTTAGCTTTATTATTTGAAATAATTATAATATTTTAGAATTTAGATTTTAGACCATAAGTAAGGATATAACAATAAAATTTGGTACATAATATAGATGTATCAAAGCAATCTGTAAAAATACTCAATTTTATTATTGTAAGGAAAAATATCATCAGTATTTTAAGTAAGACATTCAATAAAGTTTTTTACGTAACATTTTTTATTTTTTTCTCGGGCTTTTACGTTGATGAGGAAGACGTTATCTTCCTTAAAAACATCATCATCATCTTCTTCAATAGCGTAAGCCGTAAGGTGACTACTGGCGTAAAGATACGCTAATTGACTATTATTAAAAGATTACGCTATGAGGACAAAATATGTCAAAATAGCATATTTTTAGGACACGATGTCCTTTCCTGGGACTCAAAGTATATCTATACAAAATTTCAGCAAAATCGGTACAGCAGTTTGGACATGAAGAGCAGACAGACAGAGTACAGACACACTTTAGCATTTATAATATTAGTATGGATGCAAACACAACTTGGGACGAAGCGACATTAGTATTCGACTTTCGCATCCATGACTCTTTCCAAACTTTACTAGTCTAAGGACCTGTTTCACCACTTCCTGATAAGTGCCGAATGGGCTAGGGCCCCCGTAAGGGCTACTGGCACCTGTGTGCAAAAAAAGGATCTTGGCGCCTCTTTAGGCAAATTTTTTGGGTCCCTAAAGATGGCGATTTGGCGCCCCTAGAGGATCGCACCCGTGTGCATTGCACACATTGCACATATGGTAGCGGGGGCCCTGGAATAGGCTATCCACCACTTAACAGATGAAGTATGGAGAATCTGTCAAAAAAAGCTGTAAATATAGCCTATTCGGCACTTATCAGGAAGTGGTGAAACAGGTCCTTACTCATTAGACTCGATTAATAATATCCGTCCGCTCGAATGAGCGCGGTCTGGCCGCTAAACTACAAAATCACAACCTATAAAATATTGCTTGTGATCTCGCGGTGTAGCGGCCAAACAGCTCGTTCGCGCGGACAAATATAAAGCTGGGAACAAATTATCGGACGAACGTCCGCGGACGTTTTCATCGGATGCGGCTTGTTTCTATCTGATCAATACAAAATACACTAAACTGTGCACATTGTCTGACATAAGTCGCGGACGCGACCTTGAGCGTTCGGACGCCCGAACAGAATCTGGATGGCCGGATGTTTTTGCATCCGCGGACGTCTGCCATTGACATATAGGTTAGGTCTTTGACGTCCGCGGATGAACCGTGCACATTGTTAAGCCGCATCCTGCATCAGCCGTGACTTATGGATGCGTCCGATAATTTGTTTCTAGCTTAAGCCAAGATTCAAGCCGTGTCTAAACAAACTAGGCCGAAGTTACGCGGCGTAAATGCCGCATGATTACGTCCGCAATGCCAAACGCATAGAAAAATACGGACGGAACGCGACGGAATAGTGTGTCATCGGTAATTTAAAATACATTGCAGGCGGAATCATGCGGAATTTACGCCGCATAACTTCGGCGTAGTGTGTTGCGAGGAATGTGTTTTCAAGAACCAATAGAAACGCTTCATTTGCCTGACCACGTTCAGCGCAACGATTCTATTGGTTCTTGTAAAACACATTCCTCGTAACGCAGCTTAGCTCAGCTCTGGTGGAAACACAGCCTAATGCGCGTTTGGTCATCAAAACATTATAAAACTCAGACACAATATAATATGTAAACAAATCCAAAGAATTTTACCTTTTAGGTATCCATAATAAAATAAAAATCATGTATTTTTTACTAATGAGTTTGACATTGGCAAAGAATGTCCTTTAAATGTCGAAGGGTAAATACAGTGAACTTTAAACTACAGGAAGAGTAACTCCGTCAAAAAAAGTGCACCAAATGGCTACAAAATGTGACCCGAATACATGCACATCTATGCATGTGTTCGGTACACATTTTTCGTGTATATATACTCGAGTGACGTTCAACCAGGTTGACATGATAATTATTGTCACACTCATTTTACAATTTGTTTACTTTTGGTTTATTTACTTTTTACGTAGCTATTTACAAAATTTTCGTTGTTAAAATGCCTAAATGCCCTGTAAAATGGTGTAGAAGTCATACAGATACGACTTTTAATACAGGAATAACCTTTCAAGTTTCATCAGTAAGTGATTTTTTTAAAATTATGCTTAGGTAAAGTTCTTGTATTTTTTCCGACCCAAAAACATGCCCAACAATGATATTATATAAAAAAATTGAATATCATTGATGCCCAAAAATATGGTTTATTTAAGTTGGATGCCAGGGTATTTGCGTAAAATTAAGCTGGTCTCTTTGTGTTTATCTTACTAAGTTTACATGTTATTGTAAAAATGCAATAATCAAAAAATAATATATTTACAAAATTTTTACAAAGTCGCCATGGACAGTGTTATACAAGATGTAACAATTTAATCATAATTCATAACCGGGGGTCTCACTGACATCAGTATGGAGTATCTTATTTTTATAATCATGCCGTTCGTACTTCGTTTAGTAAGAAACGAACTGAATTGGATGCCGAGCCAGATTACTCGTTTATGTAGCATATACTTTAATAGTCATGATTAGGGAATGTGTTTTTACACGAATTATCATATTTCGACTGTGAAATCCCAAGTTTTATTTTCCATATTTTTCCATATTTTAGGGTTTTACAAAGATAAGTCCATATTTTACAAGAAAATGTCACAATCGTCCATGTTTTCACTAGAATACAAAAAAAAAAATACGTTCCCGCCACCATGCGGCTGCGTATTTCGTTCCTCTCGCGTTTTATATTATTATTTATTATATTTTTTCGGTATTCTGTTTTCAAAGAAGATTATTGAAGAAATAGAAAATAAAGTTTCAGCTATGCTGAAGGTCATGTTACTGACATGGCTAAACAAAAACTGAAGTAAAAAAATATCGTGAATTGTGAGTTGTGACGTGCAGGGATCATTTAGCCAATATTAAGCGAACCCAATACGATAATTTTTTAAATTATTGTACAGTTTTCGTAGAGAATTGCACAGTTTTTACGGAACTGCGCAATTTTTCAAAGAGATGTGTACAGTTTTCATAGAAAACTGCACAGTTTTTTCACAGAACTGCGCAGTTTTTTTCATGAAGAACTGCACAGTTTTGTCGAAAAGATCTACAGTTTTCACAGAACTGCGCAGTGTTTCAAAAAGATCTGTACAGTTTCCATAGAAAACTGCACAGTTTTTTCACAGAACTGCGCAGTTTTTTCATATATAACTGCAGAGTTTTTCGAAAAGATCTACAGTTTTCACAGAACTGCGCAGTGTTTCAAAAAGATATGTACAGTTTTCATTGAAAACTACAGTTTTTTTTACAGAACTGCGCAGTTTTTTGAAAACATCTGTACAGTTTTCGTAGAGAACTGCACAGTTTTTAAAAGAGATCTGTAAAGTTTACATACAGAACTGCGCAGTTTTTCGAAAAGATCTGTACAGTTTTCGTAGAGAACTGCACAGTTTTTTCACAGAACTGCACAGTTTTTCGAAAGAATCTGTGAGGTTTTCGTAGAGAACTGCACAGGTTTGTCACAGAACTGCGCAGTTTTTTGAAAAGATTTGTACAGTTTTCGTTAGATCTGTACAGTTTTCATAGAGAACTGCACAGTTTTTTCACAAAACTGCGCAGTTTTTTTTTAAAGATCTGTACAGTTTTCGTAGAGAACTGTACAGTTTTTTCACAGAACTGTACAGTTTTTCGAAAAGATCTATACAAATTTTATAGAGAACTGCACAGTTTTTTCTCAGTACTGCGGAGTTTTTCAAAAAGATCTGTACAGTTTTCATAGAGAACTGCACAGTTTTTTTCACAGAACTGCGCAGTTTTTTGAAAAGATCTGTACAGTTTTCGTAGAGAACTGCACAGTTTTTTCACAGAACTGCACATTTTTTTCGAAAGAATCTGTACAGTTTTTTGAAAAATCTGTACAGTTTTCGTAGAGAACTGCAGAGTTTTTACAAGAGATCTATACAGTTTACATAGAGAACTGCACAATTTTTCACAGAACTGCGCATTTTTTTCACAGAACTGCGCAGTTTTTTCCCAGAACTGCACAGTTTTTTGAAAAGATCTGTGCGGTTTTCGTACAGAACAGCACAGTTTTTTCACAGAACTGCGCAGTTTTTTCATATAGAACTGCACAGTTTTTCGAAAAGATCTACAGTTTTCACAGAACTGCGCAGTGTTTCAAAAAGATCTGTACAGTTTTCATAGAAAACTGCACAGTTTTTTTACAGAACTGCGCAGTTTTTTGAAAACATCGGTACAGTTTTCGTAGAGAACTGCACAGTTTTAAAAGAGATCTGTACAGTTTACATACAGAACTGCAGTTTTTTCACAGAACTGCGCAGTTTATTCACAGAACTGCGCAGTTTATTCACAGAACTGTGCAGCTTTTTTTCCAGAACTGCGCAGTTTTTTGAAAAAACCTGTACGGTTGTCGTAGAGGACTGCACAGTTTTTCACAGAACTGCGCAGTTTTTCGGAAAGATCTGTACAGTTTTCGTAGAGAACTGCATAGTTTTTTCACAGAACTGCGCAGTTTTTCGAAAAGATCTGTACAGTTTTCGTAGAGAACTGCACATTTTTTTCACAAAACTGCGCAGTTTTTTTTAAAAGATCTGTACAGTTTTCGTAGAGAAGTGCACAGTTTTTTCACAGAACTGCGCAGTTTTTCGAAAATATCTGTGCAGTTTTCACAGAACTGCGCAGTTTTTCAAAATGATCTGTATAGTTTTCATAGAAAACTGCGTAGTTTTTTCACAGAACTATGCAGTTTTTTTTAAAGATCTGTCCAGTTTTCGTAGAGAACTGCACAGTTTTTACAAGAGATCTGCATAGTTTACATAGAGAACTGCACAGTTTTTCACAGAACTGCACAGCTTTTCCCAGAACTGCGCAGTTTTTTGAAAAGATCTGTACAGTTTTCGTAGAGATATGCACAGTTTTTACAAGAGATCTGTACAGTTTACATAGAGAACTGCACAGTTTTTCACAGAACTGCGCAGTTTTTTCACAGAACTGCACAGTTTTTCGAAAAGATCTATACAAATTTTATAGAGAACTGCACAGTTTTTTCTCAGTACTGCGGAGTTTTTCAAAAAGATCTGTACAGTTTTCATAGAGAACTGCACAGTTTTTTTCACAGAACTGCGCAGTTTTTTGAAAAGATCTGTACAGTTTTCGTAGAGAACTGCACAGTTTTTTCACAGAACTGCACATTTTTTTCGAAAGAATCTGTACAGTTTTTTGAAAAATCTGTACAGTTTTCGTAGAGAACTGCAGAGTTTTTACAAGAGATCTATACAGTTTACATAGAGAACTGCACAATTTTTCACAGAACTGCGCATTTTTTTCACAGAACTGCGCAGTTTTTTCCCAGAACTGCACAGTTTTTTGAAAAGATCTGTGCGGTTTTCGTACAGAACAGCACAGTTTTTTCACAGAACTGCGCAGTTTTTTCATATAGAACTGCACAGTTTTTCGAAAAGATCTACAGTTTTCACAGAACTGCGCAGTGTTTCAAAAAGATCTGTACAGTTTTCATAGAAAACTGCACAGTTTTTTTACAGAACTGCGCAGTTTTTTGAAAACATCGGTACAGTTTTCGTAGAGAACTGCACAGTTTTAAAAGAGATCTGTACAGTTTACATACAGAACTGCAGTTTTTTCACAGAACTGCGCAGTTTATTCACAGAACTGCGCAGTTTATTCACAGAACTGTGCAGCTTTTTTTCCAGAACTGCGCAGTTTTTTGAAAAAACCTGTACGGTTGTCGTAGAGGACTGCACAGTTTTTCACAGAACTGCGCAGTTTTTCGAAAAGATCTGTACAGTTTTCGTAGAGAACTGCATAGTTTTTTCACAGAACTGCGCAGTTTTTCGAAAAGATCTGTACAGTTTTCGTAGAGAACTGCACATTTTTTTCACAAAACTGCGCAGTTTTTTTTAAAAGATCTGTACAGTTTTCGTAGAGAAGTGCACAGTTTTTTCACAGAACTGCGCAGTTTTTCGAAAATATCTGTGCAGTTTTCACAGAACTGCGCAGTTTTTCAAAATGATCTGTATAGTTTTCATAGAAAACTGCGTAGTTTTTTCACAGAACTATGCAGTTTTTTTTAAAGATCTGTCCAGTTTTCGTAGAGAACTGCACAGTTTTTACAAGAGATCTGCATAGTTTACATAGAGAACTGCACAGTTTTTCACAGAACTGCACAGCTTTTCCCAGAACTGCGCAGTTTTTTGAAAAGATCTGTACAGTTTTCGTAGAGATATGCACAGTTTTTACAAGAGATCTGTACAGTTTACATAGAGAACTGCACAGTTTTTCACAGAACTGCGCAGTTTTTTCACAGAACTGCACAGTTTTTTGAAGAGATCTGTACGGTTTTCGTAGAAAACTGCACAGTTTTTTACAAAACTGCGCAGTTTTTTGAAAAGATATGTATAGTTTTCGTAGAGAACTGCACAGTTTTTACAAGAGATATGTACAGTTTACATACAGAACTGCACAGTTTTTTCACAAAAAAGATCTTTTAAAAAAAACTGCGCAGTTTTGTGAAAAAACTGTGCAGTTCTCTATGAAAACTGTACAGATCTAACGAAAACTGTACAAATCTTTTCAAAAAACTGCGCAGTTCTGTGACAAACCTGTGCAGTTCTCTACGAAAACCTCACAGATTCTTTCGAAAAACTGTGCAGTTCTGTGAAAAAACTGTGCAGTTCTCTACGAAAACTGTACAGATCTTTTCGAAAAACTGCGCAGTTCTGTGAAAATACTGTGCAGTTCTGTACGAAAACTGTACAGATCTTTTCGAAAAACTGCGCAGTTCTGTGAAAAACTGTGCAGTTCTGTATGTAAACTGTACAGATCTCTTTTAAAAACTGTGCAGTTCTCTACGAAAACTGTACAGATGTTTTCAAAAAACTGCGCAGTTCTGTAAAAAAAACTGCAGTTTTCTATGAAAACTGTACAGATCTTTTTGAAACACTGCGCAGTTCTGTGAAAACTGTTGATCTTTTCGACAAAACTGTGCAGTTCTTCATGAAAAAAACTGCGCAGTTCTGTTAAAAAACTGTGCAGTTTTCTATGAAAACTATACAGATCATTTTGAAAAACTGCGCTGTTCTGTGAAAACTGCACAGATATTTTCGAAAAACTCCGCAGTTCTGTGAAAAAACTGTGCAGTTTTCTACGAAAACTGTATAGATTCTTTCGAAAAACTGTGCAGTTCTGTGAAAAAACTGTGCAGTTCTCTACGAAAACTGTATGATCTTTTCCAAAAACTGCGCAGTTCTGTGAAAAAACTGTGCAGTTCTGTATGTAAACTGTACAGATCTCTTGTAAAAACTGTGCAGTTCTCTACGAAAACTGTACAGATCTTTTCGAAAAACTGCGCAGTTCTGTGAAAAAACTGTGCAGTTCTGTATGTAAACTGTACAGATCTCTTGTAAAAACTGTGAAAAAACTGTGCAGTTTTCTACGAAAACTGTATAGATTCTTTCGAAAAACTGTGCAGTTCTGTGAAAAAACTGTGCAGTTCTCTACGAAAACTGTATGATCTTTTCCAAAAACTGCGCAGTTCTGTGAAAAAACTGTGCAGTTCTGTATGTAAACTGTACAGATCTCTTGTAAAAACTGTGCAGTTCTCTACGAAAACTGTACATGTCTTTTCAAAAAACTGCGCAGTTTTGTAAAAAACTGTACACCGCGCGCTATAAACTGAAGTCCACGCGGACGAAGTCGCGGGCAACAGCTAGTTCTGTAATAATTTAGCACATATATTTTTGTAATCTGAAAACGTCTTGTCTAGGTGCTCTGGATAGTTTTAAATTCGTCCGAGTCGTACACGGTTTGTTCAAAATTATTATATATTATTATTATCGACGATTTAAGGATCAGAGGAAAATGTTTGATTTTAAAATAATAATTATGTACTCCTTTCTTCGTGATAGTAGATATGTTTGGTGTATACTGCATAATGCCATCCGCTTTGTTTCATAACTGTGACATTGATAATAAACGCGCAGGCTGTCGTCCAGCGCGCAATATTATGATACGTTACCTGGGAAACGACCTTGGCGAGAATCTGAATTGTCATATTTTAGTGTTCGAAAAGGAGCCAAATTTAAAACGGTTGAAGTATGGGAGTTATGTTTCCTGTAGTTTTGTTATTCGTTGGGTAAATATTTTGTTTGTTTATATAATGTGGATGTATAATAATTATTATTATATGGATTTACCGCCACATTAGAAATGGTAAAACTTTGTAATTCTGTGGTTATATCAAGCACAGCCAGATCACGACTTCCATTGACTTGACATGATAAAATCTTTTCCCGGGATGGAATGTTTTTAAATACCAATTTTCATCAAACTCACCTATTTAAAGATAATAGAGACACAAAAACAGACAGACACATTTTCGCATTTACATATTAATATTCGTCAGGGCAGGCTGTCTTATTTTTAACCCCCGACCAAAAAGAGGGGTGTTATAAGTCTGACACTTCATTGTCAAATTTTTGACAGGAAGTCAATGACCGCTACCGCCATGTTTCGCCGAGTACAGTATAAGTGGTCATAACGATTTTACTACAAAATCCATACTTCAAACCATTAAATAATTACAATTAAACTATTAGAAAGTCTCCACCTTCCTGTATGTGGTAAAAGGAAACGCTATTAAGTACCGTACATTAACCGACAATAAAAAAGATGATTCTGTTGCCATATTAGGTAATATAATTGGATGTGATTGATTATATCTTACATCACTATAACATACGGCCCGTTCAGAGTTATGTTACATCGGAGTATGTGCAAGAGTAGTCCTTATGACAATGGCATTAGGGTCCTTCAGAGATTGAATAGTTGTCGATTCTGCAAAACTCTCTAAAGTCTAAACCTATGTAAATCAGTTTTGTTTACTTGTAACAAATTAACGTAGTATTTTTTTGTATAATTTATCGCAGTCATCTGGTCAATCTGCTATTTGATCAAATGACTGACACAATTAAATGACTAAAGGACAAATCGTCAGGTCGTTGACTGTAACGCTCCACGTCTTGACTGAACGTCATTTAATGCAGTCCTTAACCCATCAATCCCCAAGCGGCAACACAATATAACAATTGAAAATCTATTGTGTCTGCGATGCCCACGATGGAGGTGCTACATTGGACTTCGTTCGTTATGATACGGAACGTTCCGCCTAGTCATCCAATTAAATGGTTTTATTAAATGAACGCGCTAGTCATTTAATCAAATAGCAGATTGTACCACATGACTGCGCTATATATTTACATAGCGTGTATCTTTTTATAAGTGAGAGTTAAGCACTTACCTGATAGCAATGGCCGGCTCCATCTTGCCAACTATCCGGCATATGAGGAACATCAACGCTCCGGATTGGCTCTCGTGGCACGCGCTTAGAATCTTGTGAGTGTTGAGCGCGAATTCGTCCTGGTGAGGAGAAAACTATTTTAACCCTGAGCATTGTCAAATTAAATTAGTACTAGCTAAGTCAGCTAGCCTTGTCCATTCTATTCTATCTTAGATGCTAATATCATAAATACAAAAGTGTTTTTGTCTGTTACTGGTAGGCCCGTCAACTGCCTATGAATCGATTTCTTCGATGGTACATTAGGACATAGCTCACTAATTTCTGTCCAACATAACATGACCATACCTTGAGACAAGCCTGACATCTCGCAGCAACAGCTTGCAGCAGCAGGGCCGATGCCGCCGGCGCCGCTTGCACCGACTTGACGAGCTGCCTGACAATTTCCTCGTTGTACTGAGAGACTATCACGTGGATGCGGTTGACAAGCAGCCAGGTGAGATGGACAGCTTGGGAGAGACCGTTTTCCACCTGAAAGAGGAGTTATTTAGTCGCCCAAGTTTTTAAATTGCCTAAGATTTTTATAAGGTGCCTAAAATTTTACTAGTTGCCTAAGATTATACAAGTTGCCTAACGATATATATTGCACTGGGAGACTACGTACACTTCGCAAGATACTGTTATACACTTTGACGAAATATTTATTTAGTTTTCTTAGGTTTGACCAGTTGTTTGTCAATTTTCTCATTATACTAATGAGATAAACGGTCTGGTAAAACCCTAGTTTTTTTTTTTATTTGTTGCCTAATTATTTTAAGTTGCTTTAAGATATATTGCACTAGGAGACTATGTACACTCGGGGAAGTTGATTCCTATGCAGGTAGCGGGTCAGCCCAATTTCGATATAATGTTGGTCGGGAAAAAGAAAGGACAGAATTCTATACTTCCGTCCTGGTCGTTTTGTGTTTGCCAAAATATCAACACAGCGATCTCCTTAGCGACGATAAGTTTATTGGTCGCTATCTGTCGGTTAATCGGTTATACTCGTATGACACGACATAATCTTATTTTATTGGTCACTACACCGGCTACTTAGCAACTGCCTTAGCAACGAAAGTATTTACGTTTTGAAGGTTTTGACAGGATTATTTTAAGTTTTGCAAATATGGTTCTGATTTTTTTTTATAATATAATATCATAGGTTCTGAACATGTTATGAATTATTGGTGTGAATATTTATTTCCCCTATCTGAACTTAATATTATGCACTTCAAACGTGGCTTATCTTAGCATTTTTGTGCTTCAAATCATTAACTAACCTAACGTTCAAAATGCGCTATAAGGACAATGAAGTCATACACAATACACAGGTTATAATTAAGCAGATCAACCCAGTCTATATCAACAGCACACCCTCATTCTACAATCTTCGTTGATGGCCATGGTAAGAGTCGGAAAAAGCCACGAAAGGAAGTAACACTATTTTGTCTTCAAATTAGTTTCATGTTGCTGATCGTTTTAAGATCCCATAAATTTTTTATATGACCACAATTGTAAATTATTACTGTATTTACTGTGAAATAAAATATTGTCACTTTTTACTTGTGTTGTGATTTTTGTTAAAATATTATTTCTTGTAGATTAGAAAGATGCTGATCTTTTAGATAAAAATGGGTAGGTAGTAAGATGCTTTGTAATAATAGCATTATTAAATTAATCATTGGCCTGAGGGTGTCAGTTTTGGCCTGTGGGTTTAGTTTCATATCATAATTATACGGATTCCGATAGGCTTTGAGGGAATACATTTTACAGTCTCTTATTTATATAAAAATACCTAAATTACTTGAATTGCGACAATTTAAATTAAATTTTAGCCTAAAATACGGATATCATTTTGTCCTATTTTGGATGGTCACGTTTTGAGTAACATTAGGTATTTAGATTGCAATTAACAAGTCTTTCTGTAATTAACAAATCCTCGTTGACTATGGAACCCTAAAACGGAACCCTAACGGCTAACCAGCAGATTTTTTGTATACTGAGAGGTTAGTAGCTACTTATAATATAATTTAACAACATAACAATAACATTAACCTACAAATAGAACAAATAACAATCCATATTTTAGGACCATCAAATCGAAATATTAACTTTCGAGAATTTTTGTACAGGAAATTGTTGTTCGTCTAATCAAAAAAAAATTAAGCTACTCACAATGCTACTCACGAAAAATTTGCTTAATAGCAATCAATGTTCTCAGTTCTAGGAAATCTGAACCTACTCTAGTAGGCCTTAAATATTATTGTAATTTAATAATTAATAATAATATTTAAATAGATTAAAAAATAAGGGGGGGGGGGCTCCCATACAAAAACACAATTTTTGGCCTATTTTTGCTCTATAACGGTGAGGAACCCTTCGTGCGCGAGTCCGACTCGCACTTGGCACTCGCAATTATTATGTTTTGCGTAATGTAAAAAGGCTCTAGAATTCTAGATCAACATCTTTCTAATCTACAAGAACCATAAAAATCAGAACACACATGTATAATATCGTGATTATATTTTATTTGAGAGTTAAAAATATACTTATCGAAAAACTTAAAACTTATAAAATTATTATTAACTCTCAGGTATTCTTCTTGAGGTAATAATATGAACTCTGGGTTGTTACAATGATCAGCAATGAGCATATACTTAATTCAAAAACATAACTTAAGTTTTACTTAATCCTTCCGGGTAGCCTTTTCCAACTAACCAAGTCATGATATTTGACGAAGATGTTAGGAGTAGATAATTCTACTCCTAACATCTTCGTCAAATATCATGACTTGGTTAGTTACAGATCAAACTAGCCAACCTAATGGTTGGCTAGTTTGATCTGTTCAACGATTTGCTGATAATAAGTCCATTGTTTTGTAGCACATATTGGATGGGTTATAATGTTTGAATAAACACATCTTACATAATATTATATAATATATAAGCAAGTAGGTACTTATTATTTTTTTCAGAGATTGTTCGGATGAGAGAAATAAAATATTATATTACTTTTAAATCAATTCCCAATATTTGCAAAACATTTTTGAAGTATACAGGCGGTTGCTAAGTAGATTATATATTGTCAAAAGCAATGCGACCAATAAAATACGATAGAATTATCGTGAACGAATATAGCCGACAGATAGCGACCAATAAACCATGAATAAACCTATTGTTCCAAGGAGATCGCAATGTTGATATTTTGGTAAACACAAAATGATCAAGATGGAAATATAGAAATACAATTATGTCCTTGTTTAACACTGACCACTGACCAGTTTAAGTTGACCCGCGACATGCATAGGAATCAACTTCCTCGAGTGTACATGGATTTTGAGAGACAGTTGTAGACAGATATATTATATACCTACCTACACTTTGACAAAAGATTTAATTAGTTGCCTAAAATTTCACATGCTGCCTATCTCGTTACAAATTTGTTTTCATACAAATACTTTATATGAAATTTTGTGCCTCGTTTGGGCTATGGTAACATAAGATGGCTCACAAAGTATTCACAGTACGCCAGCACGCACGCAGACTGGAGCAAGTCGGCTCTTAGCAGCGCGGAGTCCCCGCTCGCGTTGAGCGGCACACCGCGGACGAAGCCAACTAGCTTGTGCCAGTACTTGTGGGAGAGTAGGTTTAGTCTATGGACAAACAAACACATACATCATCAGATAACATTAACGCCTCCGTGGTCCATTGGTTTAAGCGTGGCTCTTGACTCGCCGGTTGGGGGTTCGATTCCCGCGTTCGACACAGTTATGTTATTTACAACTTTGGTTAGGATAATGTAGGCTGATCATCTGATTGTCTGACAAGTAGAATGATGGGCATACGGCACACACTCCTGCGTAATCAATGAAACCGACTACCGTAACCGAAACCGTTGTGGGAGTTATTGATGATTGTGTATCTCAGATATTTGTCTAGTCACCTAGTAGTTTAAACCTTGGCTTTCGATTTAAGAAGTCGTGAGATTGGTCCCCGTAACAAAAAAGTTGCTTGTACGTCTGGTTCGGACAATGTAAGCTGATCAATTTATGATCTGAAGAGAAATTTAAGTAATGGACTTATACACGTCGGATGGTCGTAAAAAAGTCGGTCCTGACTCCTGGCACCTGCGATAGGATGATCCTAGACAAATTAATAATTATTATTATTATTATAAGTTGATGAAAAGACAACTCTTGTGCATATCCCTAAAAGCGCAATGTGCCAAAAAATACACCAACGCACATGGCTGAAACGCCTTTATTGTCGACGTTATTGATCCTCGCTTGTGCCCGAGTGTGCACGCAATCTATATGAACAACATAAAGTTACCGTATCAGTAGATGTGACCAGTGCACCGTCAGCAGCGGCGCCCGGTGAGCACACTTCAGGCAGACCAGGTTGAGCGCGTCCAGGGGGAAGTTCTCGTCAGGGCTGTATAGGCCGGTGTTGAGGCCGTCCTGCTCGTTATGGAGAATAGTCCGCGCCATCATGGCGGTAAGCGGGAAGAGGCAGCCATCTTGAAAAAAAAACACTTTAGGACAAAGACATTTTTAGACATTTTAGTTTGGCGGGAAACTAGTTTAAGCCAATTTTGTATTTTTATTTGGAATAAACGATTTAAAAAAAACATACGGTGCTTGTGTAAAGACATTCGAGAAATACTTATTGAAAAAATATAATTTCATTTTAGGTTGAAGACATTTTAGCATATGATCTGCTATTTAAATGTTATGCGAAGCGAATTCATTACATGAACGACATGACGAGTTGGCCTTAAGGCTGCGTTTCCACTGAAGCGGAGCGGAGCGGAGCGGAACTTAGCGGTGCCGAATTGATTAACCGTGCTATTCCAGCGGAATGACAACGAAGCGGAGCGAAGATTTCGAGCATGGTGATTGGTCAATTCGGCACCGCTAAGCTCCGCTCCCCTTCAGTGGAAACGCAGCCTTGGTCTTCTCTTGATCTATTAAATCGCTCAATGAATTCGTTAGCCATTCAATCAAATAGCAGATTCAACCAGCTGACTGCAATATACATACAGCGGATAGATGGCGTTGTGCGCTAAAATCATAGCGTTATCGTATATGTTTCGGGGGAAAATTGACATATTTTAGATTGAATTAACTAATCGAAAGAAGTTTTAAGACACAATAAAATAACCAATTACAATTCACGCCGAATAAAATATATATGAGACGCTAAATACCTACATACAATCAGATGAATTGATACAGAACGCATACGTATTTAGCGTCAATGTAAATATGTAAAAAGTAAAAACTCACCAGTCAAATGCAGCATATGCTTGACCTGAACTATAATATTCACGCACACCGAATACATCAATCGATTCTGCTCCTTATACTCGTTATCCACAAGGTCGAGATTCGTGTGAAAGTCGTCCATCTCTAGAATCGCATACGTCAACGTCTTGAACAAGAATCTTACTAAAATGACATCTGGCGAGAGATTTGCGCAGTTTTCATTGACATTTTGAACATTCAAAGGATCTATATTCGGTTTGACGTTAAAGAAAATCGATTCCGGCGCTATACAAGTCGATTTCAAGTAGTTAATCGATAGTAGTATCTCGGTTTCTGGAACGTATATCATAACTTTTCTGAGAAGCACCATTATAATGATGAGGTATCGTGTTTTCAGCTTTTTAGGTGTAGTTGCCTGAAACAAGGAACCAAAGTTAAATATATAAATTTAACAGGAATAATATATTAAGGTGTAGTCAGAGCCTGCTTTTTTACAAAAAGATCCACACAGTACAGACATAGTGACTCAATTTTATTCTATTCTGACAAGCGTTTTTTCTTACTTATCAAACAAGGACATGCAAACGAATTGCATCAAAATTCGCTTATCGCGCGGGAACCATACACTTTTCCGGGATAAAAAGTAATATTATGTCCTTTCCCGGGACAAAAAGTATCTCCATACCAAATTTCAGCGAAATCGGTTCAGCGGTTTGGGCGTGAAGAAGTAACAGACAGACAGAGACACTTTCGCATTTATAATATGGATTTGAAATCCATCCAGCAGTTTTTAAAGTAGCAATCATCCCAACAAACTTTACTTCACCTGATCCGGAGGCGCCTTGAACAGTATCTTCAATAAAACCTCCACTCTGGATTGTTCTAGAAGCACATCCCGGTATAGCACGTCTAGTAGCGTCTCCAACGCTTCTACTGCCTCTCTCTTCTCAAGCAGTAGACTTCTCTCGCTGAGCAGATTTAGTAGAGTGTCCGCTGCTAACTCTGACCATCGGTAGTGGCTTTCGGGTTGGTCGCGAGTGAGCGAGAGAACAGATGAGACGAGCTCTAAAACCTAGAATAGAAGTGGAATTGTACAGGTAACAGGATGTTTCAAATAACGTAAAGTAAGCCGAAAGGGGGTTATTCTGATCGACTTTAGATCTAAGACTTTCGGAAATTCGCGAAAAAAAAAATACATAGTGTAATCACGTTAAGAAGGCAGTGAAAATAAATTATGACAGTGTGGGGACAATCAAACCTGAAATACGAGTATATAAATATAAAAAGTATCCTAAAGTATGTCCTTTCCCGGGACTCAAATTATCTCCATACCTTTCAGCAAAATCAGTTCAGCTGTTTGGGCGTGAAGAGGTAACAGACAGACAAACTTTCGCATTTATAATGTTAGTATGGATACCTTAGGTTGATGCATAGTCTTCTGCAGCATATAGAATAGGACTTCACGCGTCGCTTGCGCTTCGGTCTGTTGTGCTTTGCCGAGGACACTGGTACCTGTGTGAAAACATATTTCAAACCATTATATAAAAAAAGTGTTTGATTTCTGAATAAATTTGAAACAAATATTTTCGGAAAGACTACATGGTGCCTACCACCGGTTTAGAAACTAATCCGGCGAGAAGATTCAGCGTAAGAAACTCACACGGAGCCCGCTTTATACCAAAAAAGTGGGAAAAGTGGAAAAAAGTATTTTTACGACAGCGGCGTTTAATAAAAACCATATTAGGACATAGGAGGTTAACCCACTAAAACCCCCCCCAGCCCTCCGTCATGCGCATAGTGCGGGAGGGACGGGTACCGCGGAGCACTTCAACTCCGTCCATGCTCATGACACCTAAATATTTTGTCTATTTTTGTATCTTTATATACGTATACAATAAGTATTAAGTATTTCATTCATTCACTCATTCATTCATTAATTCATTCACTACTCTGAGTGTAGATGGACCATAGACAAACTTACCACCCATATTACTAAACACTTTGACTGCTACGGGCTGCAGCCCCGCTATGCACTCGTCTAGCGCGCCGGCCGCTAGCAAACCGTCGCATAGTTGTAGCAACTGTAGAAAAATCAAATTCTTTATTAAGCACACAATAATATTATACAATTGTATAAACTAACTACAAAAGACAGATAAAATTGCTATCGTAAAACAGAGAGACAAACTTTGGCGTTCATATTCGTACACTTATGAACAGGATGCAACAGATTACAGAACACATTCATAAAATACGTTAGGGTGTGTATGTGATTTGTTATATTGCTGTTAAACTTTTAGACTTTTCTATACTTTCAACTTCTATGTTTCTATAAGAAATAATATTGCATTACAGTGAACTCTAAGCAAATAGCGTCAAACATTCCTAAAAAGTATTCCCTTATCAAGAAATAAAATAATCCCCCTAATTCAAGACTTATATTGAAACATCTAAGGTAAACTAAATTCACTTACTTTAGGCAACTCAATAATTTGCTTCGTGTGATGTTTGGAGGAAGACAACTGGACCAGAAACAGCAGAATACCGTTTACCAGATCGCAGCAGTTACTGAAATAACATTGTAGTACTTATAAGTTGACTAAAAATATAACTGCCATCGACACGACCAACATAAAATTTTCTGACTAGATTTTACTTGCTAACTTTGTTGTGCCAAAATTAGTTTATCGCGCGGGAATCGTACACCTTCCCGGGATAAAAAGTATCCTATGTCCTTTCCCGGAACTCATAGTTTCTCCATACCAAATTTCATCGAGATCGGTTCAGCGGTTTAGGCGTGAAGAGGTAACATACAGATACACTTTAGCGTAGCTTAGCATGGATTCTCCCTCTAACTCGGTCATCGGCCGATCAACTCATGGTCTACCAGTCTACTTACTGTCTACCAGTCTACCAATCTACTCCTGGTATCTCATGCTGCTTCACCAGCTCCTGACTGCTGACACAGCAGACTAGGACGCTCACTTGGAGTGGTCACTAGTCTACTCGCTGTCTACCGGTCTACTCACGGTATCTCATGCTGCTCCACCAGCTCCAGCTGCCGCAGCAGGTACCCTATGAACACCTGGTCGCTGTCCAGCATACAGTAGTTCACTCTCAGTGACAGTAGCTGACACAGCAGACGTAGGACGCTCACTTGGAGTGGTATGTCATTTTGGAAGGTATAGCTCTGAAAGTAACAGAAAGGACAGTGACAAAGACATTTTAGGTAACCCCCAAAGCACTATTAATAATAATGATGATGAATTATAATTTATTGTATCTGGTGAGGATATATAATTTTGAACGAAGCCTAACCTCAATCGTCAAAGATAAAAGGTAGGAACCTTGACTGATGCGATTGGGAACCCAACTACAGGACCCTCCACTCCCTAGTCATATCGGACAAGGACGAACTCATGCCTACGAACGAGGTAGTAGAGAGAGTAGGAAGTATTATGCAAGCAAGGAGAGAAGGGATACAGGTAGACCGAATAAGGAGGGGAAAAGGGAGAAAAATAATCATGGGGTTTAGAGACAGGAAGGAAAGAGATAGAGTCAAAAACAAAATAGAGGAAGCGAGGATGGAGTTAGATGTACAGACTATAGAAAATAAGGATCCCCAGGTTGTGCTATACGGGGTGCTGAAAAGCAACACTGATGACGACATCTTAGATGCCATCAGGAGGCAAAATAGGCACCTCGTAAAGGACATCCTGGGAGGGACAGAGGACAGGATGAGTGTTAAATATAAGAAGAAAGGAAAGGATGATCACACTCAGCACGTGGTACTTAATGTGTCACCGGGGCTGTGGGAGCGTTTCACCGAGGCAGGATATCTTTATATATATATCCAGCGCGTCAGAGTCGCCGACCAGTCCCCCCTAATCCAGTGCTCGCGCTGCTTAGGGTACGGACATGGGAGGCGATTCTGTAGCGCTGCCGAAGAGAAATGCGCTCACTGCTCTGGAACACATCACCAGTCTGAGTGTGATGATCGGAATGAGGGTATATATATATATATATATATATATATATATATATATATATATATATATATATATATATATATATATATATATATATATATATATATATGCATAAGATGACGAGACGATGCACAACACATATTATTAATACCACCTAGCCTACTTATTATGTTTATAATGTAATTCTTGTCACCTTGTCAGCCACGTTTGCGCACGCTATAGCACCCTACAACAACTGCAACATTATTGTGATGACATAATTATGCTCGCAACTACTCTCGCCGGGACTTCCACGCTGAACCCAAACACTGTACCACTTGTCATGCATAAAATTAGTTAAGAAATAGATTGATAATACCGTGTACTCTAAATATAAGGAAGAAATGTAATGATGGAAATAAATCTCTAGAAATATAAATAGAAATAAACATAAATTAACAAATAATAATGTAAAGATACAAAATTATGTAATGAAAGAAATAAGGAAGGAATTATCCTTCCTTATTTCTTTCATTTATCACGCGCATAAAATTGAAGTTACTGCCTAAAACAGTGTAAAAGGCACAACATTTTGTTTATAACAATTATGTTATAAACAAAATAGATAAATTACGAAGGAAATATTATAATATAAGAATATTGAAATGAATTAAAGGTAAAATATAGAAGATATTGTAAAAACGGACAGAGAGAAACTGAATGTAAATTGAGTGTAAAAGAAGTAAACGATAAAGCAGAAATAGATTAATGTTGATAGTGAGAATTGTTAGTAAATAAATTGAAAAATAATGGGAAATGTAGTAATTAAAATAAAAGTAAATAATTGTCCCTTTTTCCTAAAGGGGGAACAAGAGGTCCCAAATGAGGGGCCGTTAAAAAAAAAAAAAAAAAAAAAAAAAAAAAAAAACCTCAATCGTCTCGTACAATTAACGTAGCATGCAATATAATGATAATATATTTCTGCAATATTTTCACGCTAGAGGCAGCACCAGCGTAGACAGTAAATAAAAGTTTTTGTTCCACGTGTGACAACGTTTCTGTCAATATTCTGTTATGACGTCAGTAACATGTCGAATTATTTACTGTTATGCGTTAGTAGCGCCCTCTGCTCCGATCTTTGCGTAATATTCCCTTAGTTGTCAAACTTCTAATCATAATAATCATAATCGTAATATCTTTATTTGCTCGAAATGTGGTTACAAATAATCGGTCAAGTGCGAGTCGGACTCGCGCACGAAGGGTTCCGGTACCATTATAGAGCAAAATTAGGCCAAAAATTGTGTTTTTTTGTATGGGAGCCCTCCTTATTTTTTTGCTTTATTTTAATATTATTATTAGATATTAAAGTACACATATAACTTAGGATTTTGTCAAAACATCAAGTAACTACCTGTTGCCATTATTAATATAGAGCCAAAAAGGCCAAAAAAAATCGCGTTTGTTGTATGGGAGCCCCCTTAAATATTAATTTTATTTTGTTTTTAGTATTTGTTGTTATAGCGGCAATAGATATACACATTCTGTGAAATTACCTGTTGCCATTATTACTACAGAGCAAAAAAGGCCAAAAAAATCGCGTTTATTGTATGGGAGTCTCCCTTAAATATTAATTTTATTTTGTTTTTAGTATTTGTTGTTATAGCGGCAATAGATATACACATTATGTGAAAATTTCAACTCTCTAGCTATAACCGTTCTCGAGTTACAGCCTGGTGACAGACAGACAGACAGACGGACAGACAACAAAGTCTTAGTAATAGGGTCCCGTTTTTACCCTTTGGGTACGGAACCCTAAAAAGATGACAAAAGTAAAGTACAGTTCCGCACAATTCGCTAATAAATTCTTAGCATGCAAATTTTCATTTCTCATAATAAGTATTTCAAAATAATAAAATAGTATTAAATATAAACAGTAAGACAAAAATAACAGAAGTAACAAAAATAAAATAATTAAGTAAAATAACATAAAAGGAAATCTAAACACACCGGCAAACTTAGCGGAACATAACAATTTTTTTTTTGAAAATTATTCGCTGTTTTTAATATATTTATTCATTAACTTAATAATTGATGATTAACAAATAAAACTTATATAAATTTAGGGCATAAAAACGTGTAAAATAGAAAAAAATCTGCAAAAATAAAAAATTAAGAAAAAACTTTGTAATTTCAGTAGTAAGTTTTTAAGTTAAATTCTTCATTTTTACTTAAGAAATGCCATGTTAAAAGCGTGTAATGCCTTCTATGGATCTGAAGAGAGTCTGGATACGCCATTACATACTTGCATTTTGATTGTCAATCATTTCCTGTGGGATATTTTTCTACTCCTCCAGTAGCGCCAACTCGAGCTCCTGAACACATTTTGGAGCTGGAGTTTTAACTCGTACCGTTTACCCATTGATGTGCCACACGTTCTCAATCGGATCCACATCTGTAGACCGTACTGACCTCTCCACCTGGGCCACGCTAGCGTCATTTAGGTCATAGTGCCCGATTATTTTACTCTATGGACGCGCATAAAATTGAAGTTACTGCCTAAAACAGTGTAAAAGGCACAACATGCAGTTCTACGATGTCTGTGCTATAGCCCTGTTCTGTCAAAATACCATCATTAACAATCATAAGGTCTGTGCGGGCTCCAAATCATATGCCATCCCAAACCATTACGAAGCCTGCATGATAGGCCACTGTTTCCGTTAAGTTTGATGGTCTATAGCGTTCCTTACGATTTATCCACATTTTTATCACCTGTCAACAAAATTAACACAGAATTTGCTCCCATCACTGTACAGCACACGATTTCACTCACTTGTCAAATTTTGATTTTCACGCGCAAATCTTAGCCTGGCTCTTTGCTGCCCTGTCTTAAGTTTTGGTGCCCTTGCTGGCACCTTTGAGTTTAATTTAACTTCTTTGAGTCTTCTTCTTACTGTACAATCACTTACACGTACATCTCGGACCTGTTCCGATAGGTTTCGTCTCTGCAAAGCAGTTTGAGGTCGATTTCTTAAGGCTTTTACCCTTACAAAACGGTTATTCTGAACCTTTGCCACCGATATCTGCCTTGTTCTTGTCTCTGAACGTAACATCCAGTCTCTCTGTAGCGTTGAAAGTTACGATGGACCACGAAAGCCGACACACCTAAGGCCTGACTGACCGAACGGTAGGAGTGACCTTTCTCTATCGTGGTTACAGCTCTAGCTGTCGTAGATGCTGGAAAATCACTCATTTTGTATCTAAGCAATGTGTTCTTCCAAAAACCAATCAAATGAGCTGGCATACCTTGCACCCCGCTAAAAACGCCATTGTTATCAGAAACACTTACAACGTCAATCATCGAAAAACACTTAGTAGGGCATAATTGCAATAAAAATTTCTCAACTTGCCAGTTTTGTTCAATATTTTATTTCTTAAATGAGCTTAGAAACTATAAAAAAGGATTTCACTCAGCCCGCCCCACTTTAATTCAAGTTGTGGCCCTTTTTACCTATGTTCCGCTAATTTTGCCAGTGTGTGTAATTCAAATGGTTTAGTGCTAAGTGTCATATAGGTAAGTACTAATTAATTCATCTTATGATACATAATAATTAATAATAAAATGTTTTAATATTTTTTTTTTCATTATCATCATCTAAAATGTCCTCAGATACATCATACAACAGTCAACAGGTTGAATTAATTAAATAAAATAAGGGGAAGTTCTGTTTATTACTGTAATTTTCAGCTTTACCTTAATATATTTTTAAGCTATTGCATAGCTTTTATCGCGGGCTTTGAGCGCGGCGACCGAATCAAGAAATTCCGTAACGAAAAAACCTAACACACCCCACTCCGACCGGCACAGTCGGTGCGGCGTTGCCAGACTTCGACAAGGTGTTTGTGCGACTAGACGTATGCGAATCATAATTACATAAGTTGATAAAAAATACTATGCAATAGCTTTACCGCGGCATTCCCCGAGTGCCACACGTATTTTTCTATACATATTACAAAAAGGAATGACTTTACCTTCAAAGACTGTATAACGACGGGCTCAAACAATCTTATATACCGTCCCAACTCCTCCTTGTTGGTACCCCACTTTCTATCTGTCCTATTCCTTGCAAAATTCTCCATCATCATCAGTAGATTCTTATCATCATCATCATCAGTCTTAAACTGGTTAATCAGCATGACATCTTCAAAGAAGTTTGCTTTGGATTTCTTCGGGGTAGGGTCCGCTATGCTCATATAGTCTGAATACTGGTTTATCATGCTCGTTCCGAATAGACATTTTAGCAATTGGGTAATGCAATTTACTGTCAATTCTGGACAGTATGGCATTATGGCTTTTAAATAGTAAAGTATTTCTTCAGTGACATGGCCATATTCGTTGACTGTTGCCATTTCAAGTTGGATAGCCAAACAGTTGAGTGTAGTTGTCAAAAACTTGTAGAATATACTGCTCTTTGGGTCTAGATTTATCTGTAAAATATATATAGCCATTTTTACATTTAAAAACATATTTTATTATTTTTAACAGGGTGTAACGAAACTAAGTGATAATACTTTAGGGTGTGTATGGGTCCCCTATAATATTATGTTCGCTGTGAAAAGGGCAGCGCCGAAAGAGTAACTTTTTTCCTTTTGTATGGAAAAATTATGACTTACCCATACAAATCACCAATAAAATCGCTTGTTCAGCGCTGCTACTTTTGCAGTGAACTTATTATTAGGGACATAATATACACACCTAAATTATCACTTTATTTTCTTATAATGTAGTCTCAAGTCTTAATTACCTTATGATTAGAATAAGTAGCTCTCAAGCTGTCATACAGCTTCATATAGAATGGTTCCCGGTAGAAATGCCCAGCGAAGTTAGCTCGTAACGTGTTAGCGGGGGCTGAAGCGCGTTTCTTAAGAGTTTTGTCATCTTCGGTTGTGCTACTCTTCCTTTGTGATGTATCTGTTGGTTAAAATTATAACATTAAGGGCCTATTTCACCGCTTCCTGATAAGGCTATCCACCACTTCATTTGACAGATGGAGTATGGAAAATCTGTCAAATAACCCTATCGGGTACCTCATAAGGAAGCGGTGAAACAGGCCATAAGTGAAAAAAACGTGTGGCACTCAAGGACTACCGCGGTAAAGTATAGTATTTTATCACCTTATGCAACTATAATTCGCATATGTCTAGTCGCACGCACACAAACACCGTGCCGTCTAGCAACGCCCGGACGGAGTGGGGTGTGTAAGGCTTTGTCCACATCTGTATCATGATCGCGTATCAAATCTCCGTCGCGTAGCATCGAAGCGTATCATGATCGCTAGTGGACGCAAAATGATCGCAATCATCGCGTACATTTCTAGCGATGATTATACACTTCGATGCTACGCGACGGAGATCTGATACGCGATCATCATACACATGTGGACAATGGCTTAGGTTTTTTCGTTTCGAATTTCTTGATTCGGTCGCTCAAAGCCCGCGGTAAAAGCTATGCTATGTAGTCTATCTACATAATATTTTTTTTTTATGAAAAAGGAATATTATGTATTACGTAAAGGTCGGAGCAGAGGTTGCTACATACACATACATTGAATATTCCGACCAAAACCTGACATGCTGCACACATCATATCAGAATATTGACAGAAACATACCTTGAGTCTTTTTCCTGACTGGACTACCAGGCAACGCAATACTGCTCTTATTTATATGGACATTAGGATTGATTTCCTCTATCAAATGCACAAGCAAGTTCATCATCTTCAGAGTAACTTGAAAGAACTTTTCAGACAGTGCTGCCACCTCGGCGTTATCTAGATAATGCCATTTCTCACTTTCAGGGTTGTCACGTTCAAAGATATCACGATTTGTTTTGTTTTGCATTATATTGTGTATTGAAACTGGAAAAGTTAAACAATAAATATCGTAAGAGGCAAACGCTTGCTAGAATTACAAACACATTAAAACGCAAAGTTAATAAAATTGAGATGATGTATAAATAGCTATTTTATTTGCTTTATGAATATTATTATCACAACGGCTATGGTGGCCGTTAGACTGCGTTTCCACCAGAGATGTGTTGCGAGGGATGTGTTTTTGAGAACCAATAGAATCGCTTCATTGACATGACCTTGGCATGACATCGCTCAGCGCGGCGATTCTATTGGGTCTTAAAAACACATTCCTCGCAACACATCTCTGGTGGAAACGCAGTCTTATCCTGTTAGGTCTTGTCCACATTCAACAATTTCTTAAAACATTGGCATATTTTCACAATATTAATAGACTATATTATAAGGATGAAGCTACTCAAGATCCTTCAAGATACTTTTATCTCCAAATACCCTTTCCCTTCAAATAAATAAGTAAATAAGGAAGTATAGATTATTATATTACCTGGATAAACAAGCCTTGCGATATCCAATAACATAGTTCGTGCCATCACATTTCCATTGCAATTCTCCAAATGATGTAAGCAATAGTTCAGTATACCGTGGCCAGAAAACGCTTCTATGTGTTTCCATGGCGACCATCGCCGACATATAGCTTGCAAAGTCTCGAGTAGACCTTGCTAAAAGAATTTATAATGTATAACACAAAAGAAAATGGTCTTAAAACGGTACCTTATGGTACACTATTTCGAATGCACGTATAAGCACAAAATTTACTCAACATGAAATTAAATTCAATTTCGAAGTCAAATTACATGTGTATAAGGCAAAAGGGACTCACCAAATAATTTTTGCTATTAGAAGCCATGAGTGTAGTCATCAAATCTCCAATGACCACACTAAGGCTTTCGACATCATTAGCTATGTCCCCAACTTTGAGCTGTTCGGGTAGATCGTTGTAGAAGTATATCTCGCGGACTAGATCTAGTGCCGTTCTATTCGTGTTGAACTGAAACAGCTTGCTGTGCGCTGCAGCTAGCTGAGCCATCATAGTTGTAGCTGTCGCTTTTGGTGATGGGTAAATTTTGGGCACTATACTGAAATAAAGATAATAGTTCTAGTAACATCATCAAAAGATATTATATTTATAAGCTTTAGTATGTATGGATGCTGCGGTGTATTGCGCAAACTTATAGGCATTACGATATATATAGCTTCCCTGTATTCAACGTTCTTCCTTCTTTTAGACTGCAATATGCGGTACTGTAGTATGCTTCGAAGTATTTTACTCTTTACTATTAAGCCGTCGCGCTTACTGTGTAATTAGAATAATATTTTAAAGTGTTTGGGTGATGTTATTTTAAACTGAGAATAAAAAATCTTACCTAGCAATAGCCTGCGCTGCGGCAGTCCTCACTCTCTGATCTTTATCCTTCAAGAGGCCATACAGAGTGTCCATGATGAGCTTACTCCGAGCTTTATACCCGAGGTGTAGCATGTACAACCTAAAAATAATGTTTAACGAATTAGTATTTAAAAGAAACATCAAACTTATGAATAAAGACCTGAAAGCTGATGCATATTCAACTGCAGATACGGTTACAGGTACCGATGCGGATACGGTTGCAAATGCAGATACGGTTACGGATACTAACGGTGCGTCCACATTTGTATCATTTGCGCGATCAGATCTCCGATCAGATCTTCGTCGCGATCATCGCGCCGTATCAAGTATGCGTGTCATAGTGTGGACGCCTATTAGATCATTCTGCCGATCATGAGAGTATTTGATACGGCATGTATTAGATACGCGGTTAATAGCGATCGGGGCGTTTCATGATACGCGTATCATTTTGACACGCTTCGATGATACGCGACGGAGATCTGATCGCGCAAATGATACAAATGTGGACGCACCGTAATGCTAATGCAGATTCAAATACGGTTATAAATACGGATACGACGTGGTTGCAAATACGAATACAAAGGTATAGAACAGAACATCCAACTTACCTCTGATACGGCAGTTTCTCATACAACTTAGCTAAGTTCACCCTGCACAACCAATACGTGTTGTTCTGTACCGCTACTAGTGCGTTCAATATGTTAGCCAGCAGTGGGCAATGTACGCTGTTACATAACGATACGGCCACTTGTGTAAGTGATGACAATGTGTGGTTCACAGTGGAGTGAAGTTCGTCCGATAGACCCTGAAAAAAGTAATCAGGACAATACTTTAGAAAGATATTAGCAAGCGGCCAAAATTGGAACTAACGCCGGATTATTGTTAAATACAACTTGAGACATAGCTATTTCGCATAAAATATTCAGTCACTCCTGCCAATGTCATCCAGGTATTATCAAAGAAATTGATTCCTAGGCAGATGGTGGACCTAAGTGATTTGGTCGCGTTAAGGCAAACCCAGCCGACAGATCAAAATTAACATTGAATTAACATGATCAGCCTAGGAATCAATTTCCTCGATGGTATATTATGTGGCTAAAAGCAACTGTTGCTGTCTTCGTTTAATCGTTCTCAACAAAACAAAATAAATCTTACCTTCAATAGAATCTCCAAAAGCCTCTCCGTACTGATATTATCACTCACGTCTTTGGGCAACGCACTATAATTCCTCCATCTATGATAATCACCATGAGAGAGATCCAATGCTGAGACTAGATAGTTCCCAATACATACACGCACCAAACCCCTTACTTGGGGATCACTGTAACTCTCTAGCAAAACAAATATATCCGAGATATGCTGAAACTCAAACTCTCTGTCATCAACTTCCATTTTTTCCTCTTCAACTTGAGTGACCTCTTTCTGCGTTTCGTATTTCACTGACTCTAAATTCGTTGTGGAATCTCCAAAATGGTCGAATTTCATGTCCAAATCTATGCTCGATGATAGAACATCTCCACTGCTTGACATGGGATAGCCAGTTGACATATGATCATTGCTCGCTGTCATGTTGGAGTTTGTAGTGAAATTGCTATTACTCATGTTGACATTTGTTCCATCTGTGAAACCACTGGCTATAAGATTAGCTTTACTGTCTAGTATGTTACTTGGTACGTCTTTGGAACTTTTTAGCTCGCTGTCCGTAGATTTTTCTAGTGACTTGCTGTCTTTTTTAGACATTTGCACTTGACTGTCTGAACTTCGATTAAGAAGGTCCTGACTTAGTGACTCTGTTATGGAGTCCTGGTAGCAAATGTTTCTTTCTAGGATGAAATCGTTTATGTGGTCTTGATTGGAGTCTGTGCCTTCTGATGACCCTAAGGATAAAACAAATAATAATAATTTGTTCAGTTTCTCTCTCATTACAGACAAGCTTGGAAAGGTGTTGTATCCTTTAGTATATACTAGCGACCCGCCCGGCGTCGCACGGGAATAAAATATATAGCCACTGAAAAAATGATTAAAATCCTTCACGATCCTTCATATTGTGGTCTACTTCTTATCTCCAAATAACATAAAAATTGCTCCAGTAGTTCGCGAGATTAAACCCTTTCAAATAATTTTCTACATTCTCCTATTAATCTTAGCATGATAAAATATAACTTATAGCCTTTCTCAATAAATGGGCTATCTAACACTAAAAGAATTTTTCAAATCGGACCAGTAGTTCCTGAGATTGACGCGTTCAAGTAAGCCCTTTCAAATAATTTCCCCCGTTTTTTCCACATTTTCCTCTATTTCTTCGCTTCTATTAATCTTAGCGTGATAAAATATAGCATATAACCTTCCTCGATAAATGGGCTATCTAACACTGAAAGAATCATCAAAATCCATTGCGTAGTTTTAAAGATTGAAGGGAACAAAGGGACATGAGGGAAAAAAAAGTGACTTCATTTTATAATAAGTATAGATATAGATTTAAAAAAAAAAAAGTTTTTAGTGTATGCACTACTACTTGTTCACGAACATAAACGTGCGAATATGCTTACTTATACGCAACCACGCGTACGTGCACGCATTGGTGTGTACGTATACGCAAAAATACGTGCGTGAACGCAAAAGTGCGTGTATATACGTTAAAATACTTACCAGAATAGTTCTGGAACTTCATATCTGCGTCCTTGTCTAAATACAACGTCGCGGCTTGGGGATAAAGCTGCATTATAGCCGCTATACAAGTTAAGGCTGAAGATTTTACTGACACCTTTACACATCTGAAATACAAATAACAAATGTAAAACAATTTGCATTACACAAATCGTCTCAGCATCAACATGATGTTATTTTTTATTTAGATAGATGAATTCTTTTAACAGGTTTCTTTATTTGAGTGTCTTTCAAATTCTCAATAGACAGTAAAATTATGAAGCTTCTCGCTACTTAGGCGAGTTTTAAATTGTTACGACATATTTTTAATGTTAATACGCTGAAAAAGTCATTTAACAAACGAAAACAAACTTTGTGTGAGTTAAGCCGGGTCCGCAGCGCCGTGTTTTCGTGTTTCCAAACATCATAACATGTTTCCGACACAGAATAGGGGCGTGGCTTAACAGTTTTTGTTAGCAAAAACACGTAACATGTTTACCGATACAAATGGATAACATCCTCCGCGTTCGCCTGCGGGGAGGGGAAGGAACGCATTTTATGTTCGCACTCACAAGAAGAAGACGTCCGTCCTAATTTATCTATGGTCCGTCCGCCTATATTCTCTTTGCGGCCATTCTCCGGTTTGGCATTATTTGCCTCATTACCGTAACCATTTTTTTTCTTCGTCGATTTGACTTAGACACATTGAAATATTAAAGAAATGAAAGATACAAACACAATAATAAATGTGGCGTGAAACAGTTAGTTAAAGTTTTTTTGGATAATGAGACTTAAAAATTTATGGGTACGGTAATTAGACAAATGTAGTGTTTTACGTAACGATACAACGACACAATTGACAAAAACTAGCTTAGGGCAACGTACGTAGACCAAATTATGTAACATAAACATAATATACATAATAAAAATCTAATTTAAACATAATTGAAAAGTAACGATTACGGTAATTAGACAAGTTTGTAACCAAAGCTACGGTAATTAGATACTAGCGTGCTTTATCGGCGGCACACTAACATTAACGACGTGGGACCGCTGATGGGCAATGGCACACACTAAGAAGAAGCAACCCGTGCACTCGTAATATGCCAAATCCTGATATTTTTGGATGGGCATCCAAAAACAGCAGGTGTTACGGTAATTAGGACTTTTGATCGGACAAGCGATTATTTCATGATAACTATTTATAGGCTGGGCCTATTGAGTCGATATTTTGCAATGCGATAGCCAATGTTTATAGGCATTTAAAACCATGAATAGATTAAATTAAATAGGTACGTTATAAAAATTACAGGCAAGTTTAGAGATCAAATTGGCGTGGGGACACGTTACGGTAGTTAGAAAAACATGGTTTTTGAACACGAGTTCAATTAATTTAGTCTGAATTACTTAAATTAGAAGCCTGTGTTTAAGTTTGTAGCTAGATACTGATGCTATCTACCGTTTAAAAATATTACATACTTGAATAAGATAGTATTACAGAGTATACAAGCCCAGGACACGTAAATTTTGCTCTCCTGAGAATGGCCGTTTGACGTCCGCCATTATATGCATTATTATTCGAAGATTGTGTTGATTGTGTGTGACAAATGACAATTCTCTTTGTTTCACCTATCATCAATTTTTAGTTCTTGATAAAATATTGAAGGAACGAGGGTCCTTCAATAGTTATCAAGGGTCGGACCCGGAACCTATTTTTATTATTTCATTGGAGAACTAAATCAACTATTGCTAAAACAACTTCCACGTCTTCTTCGTCGGAACTCATATTTGAAATGAAATAAAAACAATAACAAAAATAGGCGCAGCGGACGAGCGGTTTTGCAAACATGTTTTGTGTAGAAAATTTTCGCTGCGGACCCGGCTTTACACATTGATAATATTTTATTATTATGGAGGTAGTAATAAATTAACGTACCTATTCGATATAACACCGCCTTTATTACCAGTCAGAAGAAACTTTGATGCGAGTAATCGTATGCAGTATTTCAATCGGACGTCCTCATCCGCTGACGAGCCTATATTTATCTGAAAATAAGAAGTTTTATGGCCTGTTTCACCGCTTCCTGATAAGGTGCCCGATAGGGTTATTTGACAGATTTTCCATACTCCATCTGTCAAATTAAGTGGTAGATAGCCTTATCAGGAAGCGGTGAAACAGGCCCTTAATGTTTTACAATGAAAGATAACTTATCAACAATGTAATAAAGTCATATTTCGTTATTACTTCTAAACTGTCTGACTTAGAGCATTGAAGTAAAGAATTTATTTAAGATGAAAACCTCCTCTATCTTTTTAAAACAAAAAAGAATCAGTTTAATGCGCTAGATTTTTCACAAAAAGCCATTAATTATAAATTTTTTTTTTTTTCTTAAACTTTGGTTTTCCTATGTTTAATTCCACAAAATTTATAACATATTTCCTGTGTAAGCATAGACCACAAGTTTAGCTATCAAATGAGATCTTTTTTATCTTCATAGGATATTTACGTGAGAAGTAATAGTCAGATTAGTGTGAAAGCCCGAGAAAAACTAAAATGGCTGCCATTTAACAACCGTGAGAGAAAAAAAAATTGAGAGCCATTTTGTCGATAAAATATGCCATAGATAATGACATTAAGGGATCGGACACCGGTGTCGGGACACATTGTATATAATGATTGCCCTTGTGGCATACGTTAAATGTTACGCCAGGCTTGACAGACACGAAAAAAACATTGGGTAATTATAGGTTAATATATATAAAATATGTTTAACGTGTAAAGGTGGCTTTCCGATCTCCGCGTCACGCGACCGAGGCGTGCCGCGTGCCGCGCTATCTTAACGAATTTTTTTTTGTAAATGTTCTGACATTACCTTGACGCCGCCATCTTTAACTACAACGTCATCGACTACATCGCTCTCGTAGCCTTGCAGTTTCTCGGCGACGTCGTGACTCAACTGCTCCGGGTCGGGCCGGATATCGGCGTCGCTCTCCGCTGGCGAACTCGGCGTCTGGAACGATTAATGATGGTGATGTTTATTAGGCCGTCTTTCCACTGACGCGGAGCGGAGCGGAGAGGAGCTTAGCGGTGCCGAATCGACCAATCACCATGCTCGAAATCTTCGCTGACATTCCGCTGGAATAGCACGATTGGTCAATTCGGGCATCACTAAGCTCCTCTCCGCTCTGCTCCGCATCAGTGGAAACACGGCCTTAAGGCCGACCGCACATTATAAGAATTTCTAATAAGAAAAATTCAGACGCCCGCCGGACCACCACATCCTATCAGAAATGTCCTTCCGGCGAGTCCGAGTTTAGTACAAAATGTATAGAAAGAGCGCGATCCGATTTTCTGATCAGAAAAGTTTCTGTCATCCGATCGACGGCATCTGACACTCATCTGAATCGGACGTCAGACATGTCAGAATTCTGATAGCATACAGGGTCCAGAACAAAACATAATATGAGCAGAGCGTTCCGGCGGGCGTCCGGTTTTTTGTGATCAGAAATTTAAAAATGTGCGGCCGGGGTATAACCGGACTGTGGTATTTCTCTGCTAATTTTGGATATTGTTCTGAGGCTTACTTCTATATTAAGATCCTCGACGCTCAAGCTCGGCGTGGCCAGCTGCAACAAACTCCCGAGCTGCAGGGCTCCACTGAACGTGATCTCAGGCTCCCGCGACTCCAGCGGAGCGCTAGCCACCGTGCGAGACGATATGGCGCTGGAATAACCTATAAATTAAAAAAGGATAAATGTTTTATAGAATTTAGAAAATAAATAGTTGATTATTTTTAACCGACTTCCAAAAAAGAGCACTTATACATTCGGCTGTATATATTTTTATACACAATAATATTACTTAATATAGAGGCAGAGGTAGTCACAATTTTAGTAGAATATGCCTGTAGTAGAGATGTTAGCCTATTTGTGTGCGGGTGCATGTGTGTGTGCGTGAATGCGTGCGTGCGTAGATGCATACGCGCGTGCGTGTGCGTGCATGCGTGCGTGTGTGTTTGTGTGTGTGTGTGTAGATTTTGACATACTAGTATTTGAAAGGTTAAAAAGCTTACTCATATTCCTCCTATGTCCTTTATCACTCCTGTCATCGAGACTCACAACTCTCGGGTTCTTCTCGAGAAGTGCTCTTCTGTATTCGCCCCTGGCCTGACCAAGCAACACAGACAGACATTCCAATATAGTGTTCTGTATGTTATGTTCCGTTGTGGTCACTTCGATGTGGTCAATGCAGAGTTTATATAGCTAGAAATAATAAAATTACGCCAAGTTAATATTTCATAGATTCTACTTATTTTTTCTAAACATGAACAGTGTGACTCTTTACATGCGTATTAAAAAGAAGCTTTATTTATTATTATAGGTTAGTTTATTATTATCCTGAGTTTTCAGGTTCTTTCTTACTGGTACGAAGATAAGAGAATTAAATATTTCGCACTGTGATTATATACTAAACGGCTTTTTGTTAAATATGATGTAAATAGTCACAGCTATGCAGTAACGCTATTACCCACAAAGCAAAAAAATAGTCTTAGCCACAGAATTAAAATAAAACCTTATGTTTAAATACTAATTAGTAAATACTAATTACCTTAAAATAATCTTGCACACTAAATACATCACTTTCTTGAAATTTCTCAATGTCAGTGACTTGGAATATAGCTTTTATAATGGAAAACCAGCCCAGAACAACTGTGTCTTGTTTCCCACTATCATCATCGGCTGAGCGAGTCAAAGGCCATAATTTATCTGAAAAAAAAAAATTTTTTTAGGAGTTTACATAAAGCAGAGTATTTACTATATATTTTACTAGATGACGTACGCAACTACGTTGCATAATTCGTTTCTCGCGCAGGAACCGTACATTTTTCCGGGATAAAAAACATCCTTTGTCCCTTCCCGGGACTCAAGGTGTCTCCATACCAGATTTCAGCAAAATCGGTTCAGCTGTTTGGGCGTGAAGAGGTAACAGACAGACAGACAGACACACTTTCGCATTTATAATATTAGTATGGATTCCTTGCATAGAATCAAATACATACCATATACTTTTGCAAGTAAATTTGTCAGTAGTGGCTCTCGGTGTGAACACAAATGAGCGACACAGTTTGCTACACCTCTTCTTATGGCTGGCTCAGAAGATTCAACCAAGGGTAGCAGGCTTTTTGATAGTTCTGAAAAAGAAGATTAGTCTATATACCTATACCGTATACTTTTATTTATACATGACTAAATAAATACATCATTTATAGTGTGTTAAAATGCAATCACATAGAACACAAAATTTGTAAACAGATCCATTGCAACTCTTCTTCCACTTGTGCACTAATAACACTATTTGTGTTGTGTGTGTGTGTGTGTTGTGTTTTGTGCAATTTCTAGTATAAGAGACAATTTGTAACAATGAGTCAATGAACTTGTATTATTAATAACTAGTCATTCCGCGCGGCTTCGCCCGCGTAAATTAGATATTTTACAGACAAATTATTCCACAAAAAAAGCCTATGATCCTTCACGTGGTCTACTTCTGATAAGTGAGTTCGTGAGATAAGCCCTTTCAAATTATTTGAATAGGCTTACCTCACGAATTCCCCCGTTTTTCCACATTTTTCGATATTTTTTCGCTCCTATAAGTCTAAGCATGATAAAATATAGCCTATAGCCTTTCTAGATAACTGGGCTATCTAACACTGAAAGAATTTTTCAAATCGGACCAGTAGTTCCTGAGATTAGCGCGTTCAAATAAGCCCTTTCAAATAATTTCCACCGTTTTTTCCACATTTTCCTCTATTTCTTCGCTCCTATTAGTCTTAGCGTGATAAAATATAGCCTATAGCCTTACTCAATAAATGGGCTATCTAACACCGAAATATTTTTTTTATCGGACCAGTAGTTCCTGAGATTATCACGTTCAAACAAACTAACTAACTAACTCTTCCGCTAAATATCCGATAAAATTAATGATTTTACCAGATATCTCTTCATCTGTTGTATATTCAGCTAGCGCGTTTAGTATTCGTGGCAAATTGTTCTCTAATGCCTCTACAATGAGTTGGGTTTCATTTGTCTGTCGGACTATTTGACTCAGCTTCGGAATCAATGTCTGGGCCTGAGATCGGATCTTGCCAACTCCTGGTCTCAGCCAACAGTCCCCAAGGCATACTCGTGATAGAGCAGCTCTTATCCATCTGAAAAGAAATGGAACATTAAATTTAAAAAAAAGTTTTTATAAGAAGATCTCTTGATGTCATTGTACCATAAAAGAAATAAATTCACAGGATCATGGACCTATATAATTTGGTCGGGTTATGTCAATTTAATGTTAGTCGTGATTTACTGGCTGGGTATGACATAACACCACCAAACTACATAATTTCCTTTAAGTTCTAACACCACATAAGTCAAAAATAGCAAATTTTCAGGAGAGAGAAAACCATTGCACAATAGGCTACTTGACCTAATTTTTTTCTTCATGCTAATCGCTTCATATCATTCATTTTTACAAAAAAAACTAATTATAAAATTATAAATATTTTACACAGTAGAAACCCATAAAAATGTTTATTGAAAAATATGCCTCTTAAATGGCGCCGAAAACACTGTCCGCCATAGTGTGACGTCATACGCTTTGCATTTTAAACTCTCTTTATTGAAATTTTTTTAATGTGCTAAATGTACGAGTCTAAAAGTGCCCAAAAATTATAAAATAATTATATAAGAAATTAGAAATCATTTGTAATGTTGAAAACTTTTGGAGAAAAGTTTTGGCCATTTCATTTCCCGTCTACAATAAATGGAGATAATATATATAAAACTGATGTTTTATTTGAATTATTGAAGAAAATATATAATAGGCTTATTCTTATTATTTAAGTACAAATAAACTTACATATAGCGAGCGCGATAAATAAAAGATATTAAATTAGTGTGAGGATGACGTCACATCCAAATCGGAAGTACCGCAAATGCGTTTTCGTCAGTACAAATCCTATTTTCATAAAATCATATTTTCAAATCGACTTTATTTATCAATCATAAGCTTTTATTTGATAATAAGGGTGAAATACGGTTTCCTAGGCCAAGTTCTACTAGAAATATGCATTTTTTTTTTATTTTTTTTTTTACGGCAAACCATCGCTTTTTGCGACATTCTGCCAGTGTCAAGTATTGAAATAAAATTGTAACGAAACGAGAAAAAACAAATCATGAAACAATTAATTATAATTTTAAAATTTTGGTATTTGAGACCTGAAAAGAGAAATATTGTTAGTTAATTATTATGGTAGGTTAAACATTTATGGTTTATAAAATAATAAGGAATACAAATAAGTGGGTTATCAAAGGAAAGAATAATATTACAGGTTGATCTTATTTAGGTTAATGAATTTAGATAAGAGGAATATCAGTTTGTAGTCATCAAAATGATAAAGAAGAGACCTGAAAATATGCATTTGTTCAATGAAATTGAATATAGGTCAAGTAGCCTATTTTGAATAGATACTAAAGCAGATTTAATATTTAATTATTTTAGGAGTTTTTGTTAAGCAATGCGTGTTACTGATTGGCTGATATGATGTGTCCTCCGATTTTCTAGCAAATAGCATCAAAATTTAAAAATAGCCAAAAAGTGTCTTATGCGGTGTTAGAACTTTAAATGTTGATAAGGTATTATTTTTATTTGCATGTTGTGATCATAGTGTCTACAGACCACAGTATAAAGTAAAAACCAAAACAGACTTAAAAACAAAGATTTTTAATAGTAATAGTACCTTGCATTTTTTGTAGAATCAATTTGATTCTGTAGTATAATATTTATTTTGTGGGAATGGAATGCCAGGCCTCCAGCAACACAGTTGTTCAGAGCTTCATCACCTAATAGACGTACCTCTGCCTGAAATAACACAGTAATAAATAAGCCAAAACTCTTAAGACAAGTGGTAAAACTATAATAACTGTAACTTACTCACATCATAGTTATTCTAATAGCATAATCGTTAAAAACTTTTTATCATAAAGTAATATGAAATCATATTTCTACATAAACAATTTATCATTCTTATAAGTATTGTAGATCATATGAATCTGATTTGGTCACCAAGAGAATATGAAAACAATAACATATCAAAAGGAAAACCAGGTTTTCTAATATGAAGGTAATTTCAACATTTGATGTTCTGGCTTTGACATTGAACAAGTCTTTTTGAAATTACTATTTGAAGACATTTATGGCACACACCATTACATCCATGTATAATATATTTATTGTTTATCTTTGTTTACAGAAGATTTCGTAAGGCTCGTCTTTTTGTTTTTTGAAATGTTTGATTTGGTAGAGTTGCAGTACTTACGCTATCATGGCTTGCTAAATTTAGCAATATCGGTATGGAAGAAGGAAGTAAATTCGCATAGTGTCTAGCGTAAGCATGCCGACTGCCTAAGATACCGGAACATCGACCCAGCGCACTCGCCGCCACCTGCAGCTCATGATATCTGCAAAAAATACACAACATTAGAACAAATATCGCAAAAAATGTACGTATGCAGTAAGTAACTTATTTACTTTGAAGTACTATCGACGCTGTTCTTCAAATACTCTAAGGATTTCTCGGCTTTCTCTAACACGTTCATGTTGAACCAGGGCTTCACGATTTTCAATTATTTATCATTCTGATTTGGGTAATTCAGGATAAAAACAGAAAGATAAAATTTTTTACAAAACCCAAAACACCACAAACCACAGCCACAAACAAAAATCAATCGTAAGTCGTAACTGACATTGACAGTGGTCAGGGGATATCTTTGACACTTGACAGTGACGTCATATTTTTTATAGACGCCCGACGCGGCTTATGGTCGAGGCGGTTGTGCTTGATGTCTGCCGACGTGGTGCGGAGGGGCGGGGAGTGTTGATGATGACTGATGTCCAGAAGGATGCGTGTTCTTGTCGGTGGTCACCAAATTAACGTTGTTAGTGGCGGCCGAAAAGGAAGATCTTCCGACCGAGCGAGATAGCATGCTCGATCAGGCCGAAGCCCACTGACGTCATTTCAGACGTTGTATATATCTTGCCGTTCTCCGAAACTTCGATAGCGCGATGTAGGATTGTTAGGCGGATTGTGGGTACCGCCACAATGTGCATCAAAAACCGACAAAGGTACGAAAGTGTATTTGGTATTGGTCATATTTGTCAAATAGGCAAATAAGGCCAATATTTGTCAAACATACCCTCTACACATTGTGATTGTTTGGCGAATACATCAAATACGCAAATATATAATTATAAGCCATGTGAATTGCGGTGCCTCCATAATATGCTCTGTTATCATAATATTTTGTTAGAAAATTAGCGTTGCGGATTCGGCTTTAGAAATATAAAAAGGACAGCCGACAGCTTCGTTGCACTTTATAAGTTTATTCTCTTCTTAAGAGTCCAGTCTCCACTCTCCACTCCACTCCACAGTCCACCGTCCACGTATGAGTGACAGCCAACATCCTTAGTTTTATAAATACCGAAAGAAGAAGATGAATCTGACATATAACTTTGCGTGACCCACTGTCAGACGCATGTCAGACGTCAGCTGTTCAAAAATTCGTGTGAGAAACAGAAATTTTAAAAACAGCTTTGCTACCTAGCTGATATTGACCGTGAATCTTGTTCTTATCAATTCCTCTAAACTCCGAACAGTTGTAGATACCGCGAGAGGGCAACTATTATGTCAACGGCCAGCGAACAAGAAATCGATATTATGTATGGGCTAAAAACAGTTTTGACGAATATCGAAAATGCTGTGGCTAGAAGAAGCAGGGTAGGCAATATTTTATATCTTTTAACATTGCTCATGGCTCTTAAACTATTTTATATATACCTTTAATAGTTACTATGATATAAAACTAAACATTCTAACCTCCAAAATCTCTATTTAATATAAATATTTACCTAATAAAAATAACTGTTTCAATAATGTTTATACTCTATACCATTTTAAGTATTATTTTGGTCTAGGTTTAATATTAAAAAGTAGATGACAGAAATAAATATCTTATAACCCATTTTTCACTTCTAAGTCAAAACTTCTGTGTTTGTTTTCTAAGATTTAGGATAAAATGAATTTAGAATAAAGGAATATGGAAGCAATACCAAGATATTAAGTTTTTATTATATGACTGTAAGTAGAAATTATTACTATAGTTAGTACTAATTATTCTGAAATGTTTTAATCCTTCAATCGCGGATTCTTGGAAATCTATTGTTATTGCGGCTGCATGTGGCCGCTTGGGAGTTGAAGCATTAATCCCATCAATCCCCAAGCACCAGGCTGCTGCATAACAATTAAAAATCTATTGTGATTGCGATTCCCACGATGGAGGTATTAAAAGATACCTAAATAATATTACATCACATAGAAATAAATTACTAGTTATGAAGACAGTACTGTAATATGTGACATCATTATTTTAAATACTTACAGTGATAAGATTATTATGTCTAGACTGATAAGTGATATTAAATTACTGTTATCACTACTATTTTACTGTGTCACTAGGAGTACATAATTTCTATAGTTTAGTTATTATTGGTTACAAGATTACGCAACAGATATTTTTCTAGTGAGAAATTAAATATTTGTTTATTATATTTTGTTTATTTTCAACATTCATAGCCAATGTTTCATATTATAATACTTTTTCATTTAGTATTAGTAGCCAATGTTCCGTATACCACAAGTAAACTTTTTTATTGTCATTTCAGGACCTACCACAAATCACACCGAGACTCATAGCAGTATCTAAAATCAAACCACCAAAACTTATCATTGAAGCCTATGAAGCAGGTCAGAGAGATTTCGGTGAAAACTATATTAATGAACTTGCCGAGAAAGCAAGTGATCCGGAGATATTAGAGAAATGCAAAGACATTAGATGGCACTTTATAGGTCATGCGCAGACGAACAAAGTAAATAAATTATTAGGGGTTCCTAATCTGTTCATGGTACAAACGGTTCATTCTGATAAAATTGCCGACACTTTGAATAAGCAGTGGGTAAAATATAGAAAGGAGAATGAAAAGTTGAAGGTGTTTGTACAAGTTAACACAAGTTTGGAAGAAGGTTAGTTTCATAATATGTAATAATAATAATTTACTTATATTATATATTAAATGCAAATTATGCTTGAAATTGCGCACACAAATATTTTCTTCTAGACAACGCCCACAACTATGTTGTCAAAATTCGTTTATCAAGGGGGAATCCTACATTTTCCGAAATAAAGTGTATCCCATATCCTTTCATGGGACTCAAAGTATCTCCATACCAAATTTCAGCAAAAATGGTTCAGTGGTCTAGGCGTGAATATTAGTATAGATATGAAGTTACACATTACGAATCTCACTTCTATAAATTGAAGTAATTTTTGATGCACCTAAATAACAATAATTTATATTTCAGCTAAAAATGGTGTTGAGCCTCCAGAAACAACAAAACTTGTAGAACATGTCCTAAAGAACTGTCCCGAATTGGACTTCAAAGGGTTAATGACGATTGGCCAGTACGACTATGATACCTCCAAGGGCCCTAACCCTGACTTTTTGACCCTGGTCAAATGTAGACTGGAAGTTTGTGAGAAGCTAAACTTGGATATAAACAAAGTAGAATTGTCTATGGGAATGTCTACTGATTATGAACATGCGGTAAGAGAACAACATTTTTTGAGAGTCTTGCAACCTTTATAATATTGAAAGTCTTGAATAATAAGATTGTGCAAGATATGATAATGCAATGTAAAGATTTGTGTATCCAGATAGGTGCAACAATTACTTATGCCTGTTTTTGAGTTATTTCCTACTAAATTCCAATCTTTTAGGCATCAAAGGTTGCCGGTAGTAATAAAGTAAGTACCGTCTGATATTTTGATTTTCTGATTACAGATTGAACTAGGAGCTACAACAGTAAGAGTGGGAACCGTTATATTTGGAGCAAGACCACCAAAGAAACAGTAATTAAAAAAAGTAAGATCAAGTCTTCCAATAAGTATAAGTTAAGTGTTGCTAATTGTTGATATGTGTATATTATGGTAAATATTATTAAAGTATTTGTGATGGTACAAAAATATTGATTATTTATTAGAAATCAATTATTTTATTTTTCACTTAACATTGGTAAGCCTATGTACTATGAGCATTGAGTTCGCTTTCGACGCTTCGAGTTTCGCTTGCATAAATAAATGAGAAATCAAAGTTTTATTGTACATTTTTATTATACAGTTAAGTAAACAGTTTACATCCTCTTTGTTTTTAAACGTGAACAAAGAGGATGTAAACTGTATACTACGTAACAAGAGGTCGGACTTAGAAGAAAAAAAATAAACATTCGTTATTTTTTTAATTTAAAACTAAACGACAAAATTTTAAGTGCAAAACCTTTCACTCTAAACATACCAAAAATTAAAAAAAATAAAAATAAAAAGAAATGAGCTCAAATAAATGTTTTATTTCAATAAAAATTATTGTACATGGCTAAATAAATAGGCTAATAAGGTAAATTAAACAATAAAACAGACTTAATCCACAAGTTTTTGTTGATTTCTATTATTAAATATTATAATATTATTACATTACAGTTTTATGTATTTTATTTATAAATATGATAGAATAGCTGTCTATGCTACTCCTTATCCTAGCGGCTAGCTAGGTTCCTAGGTAGGATCCTAGCTAGGATCCTAGCTTCTAAATGTTGTTCCACGTCTTGACTAAATCGGAAACGATTTAGGATCTAGGAACCTAGCTAGGATAAGTGGAATAAGCGCTTTATACAGTAAACTCTATATAGGGAGGGGATTAAAGCTGCGCGTCCACCAGGTTGGAATCGGGACATACGGTGCGGACGGTGGCACCACGTGTCGTCATATACTTGTCAGGCGCAGAATGATGTTCCAGTACTTCTAGTGCAGTTCATAGTAGTCAGTACCATACATACAAAGCAACGAATCCGTCCACTGCGTACCTTTGCTCCGATTCCGATCCAGTGGATCGCACCTTTATACATACACACTTTGTTTTGTTACACCCTGTATACGACAGCTGAAATCTATGGCGCGGGTTCAGGCCAGCTGCATACCACCTCACTTGATCAGAGGATTTTTCCTTGGTGGCCGTACCACTCATAATCCCATACCTTCCTTCTCCTAAAATCTCCTTGCATTGAATCTCTTTGCTGCTTTCGTTCCCAAGCGGTCGCATGCGACCGCGAGAACAAAAGATTTCCTAGAATCCGCGATCGAGTTAACAGCTATTGCTTGCAGACTAAAATGTTGCAAACTAGCTGTATAGGGACCTAAAAATCTGAAATTAATGAAACATTTTTCATTTATATTCCATACAGTTTACATAAATTATAGTAAGTATAGTAATTAATAACCTTAAGTTTTGTTACAATAAAACAATATACACATGATACACATTTCATCATTTTCCAAATTAACTGCATACTGATATACATTATAATAATTTCTATGAAATAATAATCTATCTTTTTCATATTAATATAGTTTAAGTTCTAAATTATTGTACAATTATGCAAATAATACTACGACATACTTTGTATTAGAACATGGTATGATATCGTTATGTTTTGCTTCAATTTATCAATTTACGGTTACATTTACATTTTACAATGGCTTACCTTTCGTTTTTCAATAATTAATCCACTTAATTTACAATTTTTGTATTTTTGTAATAAATAATTTTCACAAAATGGAATTCGAACCTTGAGTTTTAAACTTCATCTTCCTCTTTTTTCTCATGTAGTTTATATTCTCTATGGTCTTTTTTATCAACCAATCACAGTCGACCGTGCTTAAAAATTGTACAGATTATGCGATTTACTTTAGTAGCTACGTTTAAATTTGGAACCCAATTTTTTTTTGTTCGGAAAGTTTCGTCCACCTGAACGTGAAATGATTTATAACTTTGTATTTTTTATTGTAATTTGTATGCAATGATATTATATTAAAAAACTCAAAGTTGAATATCATTGTTTGTATGCTTATTGCTTTTTCCTTCGTTAAGTCAAGTTCAACTGTCAAGCTAAAAAAAAAACTTGATAGTTGAGTGTTGACGTACGTCATGTCCTTTTGTCAGTTGACTGCTGACACTTGAGTCTTGACCAATTTGTCATTTGTGTTTTGTGTCTCGTTATGATCGCGTGCGCCACGAATCTTGTTTTCTCCGTAAAAGTAAATCAGTTAATTTCTGTAGCGTTATAATATACGAGAGAATATATTATCTACAAGTTTTTAGTCGTGCTAGTTTACTTGCACGTATAATAATTGGGTGAAATAAGTGAAAAGTGTTTGTAGGGCGTTTCGCATCCTGTTGCGTGGATCATCTCAATTACTGGAAAGAAGGCCGCTTTTTACACTGTAGCAGGTAAATTCCTTACTCTGCATTCATTTTACTCCATAAGTTTCATTTACACCACTTAATTTATGGTTGAAAACATAATAATTATTTGTTTAATGTTGAGGATGCATTACTTATTGCATTTTACACATATTTTACACAAATAGAAGGTGGTTTAAAAAGTGTTTGAATTTCGAATACACACAACGTACAGAAATGAAATTTGCACCTGCTTTCCTATAGTTCCTTAAAATGGGGAGCCTAGTTAATTTCTGTGTGCTAAATGTTTCTAATATAATATAATGATGTTATAAGTTCTTATAATGCATCTTACTCATATCTCGGCCAATAATTTGAAATCTTTCTGACCTTTTACTTATAGTTTGAACTTGGTTGAGTTATCTACAACACGGTCAAATTAACTAGACGCACGGTTTGATGACGTCATTATGGAGCTCACATGTTAATTTGACATTTTGATGCATCAAGTTAATTTGACCGTGTTGTACAAGTAGGTTAAGCTGAGTAAAGATATTTTTTGTTTAAACCAAATGTATTGAAGAAATGAGCCTCACATAGTATTTTTTCATTTAGTACAACCAAAAGTAGTAAAAAACATCCAAGGAAAAAAACATAAAAAACACAGATTATAAATTTAGCTATAATTTAAACCTTTATATCATTTGGTGTTTAGCTGATCTTATTTTGTAGAAGAGTCAATAAACTTTCAACATCTTTTACTTTTGTGATCTAATAGTGTGATCCATGAGATAAGTCACAAAACTTCATACTAAACGTCATAGAATTCAATTTTCTGACTTGTCTCATTGTTGATACAGTCAATCTATTTTTAATATTGCTAAATAATTCTGACATCATGTGCAAATGTATTGTCAAGGTCAGGTCTCGTCAGGTTTGTCATACAAGTTATGTATGTCAAGTTACATATTAGCTGTGAATTTACATATTTATGCATATCTATTCCAACATTATGAATGCAAAACTGTGTTTGTCAATGTTGTCTTTTTATTTGCAAAAATTAGTCTGTATGTCTGTTTGTTTCCTCTTCGCCTCTTCCTGTAACTACTGAATAATTTAGTTGAGAGTTCTAAAGAGTAATATGGAAGTTGTAGATACTTTTTTATGTTTTTTTAAGCCTTTAATCCTTTGATACACAATAGCCTTTCAATTGTTATCGCGGCCCACTTGGGCCTTACGGGAGTTAGGTTAGCGTTAATTGTAGATGTGTAGATATACTCTGAGTTCTGGGAAATTACATAGAATAATTTCTATTTTAGAACTAATCTAGATGGCACTGTGTGCAAAAGGAAGTCCCACAAGAACCATACATTTTGCTGCATAAAAAAGTAGACGAATGTGATGTGTAATAATAAAGTAATCTCACTTCATTAACGCTTCAACTCTCGTAAGGCCCAAGTGGGCTGCAATAACTATTGAAAGGCTATTGTGTCTCATTTTTCCACAATTGAAGGATTAAAAAGTAGTCATTGTCGTCCGATAATATCTAAAACTAGATGTCCGGTGAACTTCGTGTCACTTTTCTTCCCTGGACTTCTACGAATATTTTAAAACATCAGCCCAATCCGTTCAGTCGTTTTCGAGTTTTAGCACGACTAACACATTTGTAAATCCATTTATATTATATAAAATAGAATATATTATATTTAATTACTTAGTCCTAATTACACTTTGTAATAAAAGTTTCTATTAAGAAGATTGTCTATTTCTAAAGTAACAAGTTAACAACAAAAGAATCAAATTGCTGGGAAAATAAATGAATCTTGAGAAATTGTGTAATGACATTGCTTTACAAGATTACACCACAAAATTGAATCATGCTATCATTAGTGGCTTTGGTGAGAAGTCCATTGGATGCTAATCACCATCATCCATGGGCGCCGGCAGAAATCATTTCCAAGGGGTGTAGATTTTACTTTTCTTTCTTTTTACAAACAACAGTGACTCCTCAACATATAACATTTAGTGCCGAAACATTACGAACTATCATTGTACGGCATGGTAATAGGGTTACAAAATGCTTTTTATTTCAATAATTGCAAGTGCACCCCCCTGCTGGCGCCCATGTCATCATCATCATCATATCAGGCTATATTTGTCCACTGCTGGACAAAGGCCTCTCTCAAGGAACGCCAAGATGACCGATCTCCTGATACTCGCATCCAACATGTCCTGGCCCTTGTCAGATTGCCGATTCGCGTGTTCCAAGTGGCAATTATAAGCAAATGCCTTTGATGAAACGCACCATACTAATATTATTTTATAAATGTTTTGTTTGTCTGTTTGTATTTTGCCTCTTCCCTTTAAATCAGTTGAGTTTTAATAATTAATTTGCAGGTAAGATATATCATATTTTGAGTCCCAGAAAAGTGTATGGTCCTGGCATGGTCAACAAATTTCGGCAATGTCTTTAACTAAAAATGTTCTTGAATAGCATTAAATATTTACAGTTAGGTAGTTATTTCATTTTAAAAAGTAAATGTTTTGTATTTTTATGTTTTTTATGGTGGCTGTTTTTTTTTTTTACTTTTTAAATAACCATATTATAATATTTTTTACTTCTCTTTAGAAGAGGCAAAAGACAGACACATCTTTGCATATTATAATATATTGTATAAATTATTATTACCAATGGGGATTACTAATTATTAAATAATATTAATGATCGATATCCTGTAACACAATTCCTAAATACTTTTAAATGATATAATAAATAAGTGATTGTAATAATTTCCGTAACTTGATTTCTATCACATTATACTAATTTTTGTAGGACAAATTTTACATAATGACTATAATAATTATCCTATTGAGGCATTACATTTGGTTTGTATTTAAAGTAGACCAATCACTTCATATTTCGATTATTGAATTACTGCACAATAATAAAAATAAAATGTGTTACAAATAAGTCATTTAAATACATGGGTGGTTTCACAAAAATATGGAAACTTCGTTTCCGCAGCACATTTCAGTTTAAATCAATACTAATTATTTACTACCACAATTGCTAAATAATAGTTTACAATGTGTTTAATTTATCCCCCAAATTATGTTAAAATTAACATTATATTATATATTTAAAATCTGTTTTATATGTCCCAAATGTCAGGCCCTAGGCGTGTCCGTTCTCCGAAATTTTGTGTTTAGGAACCCATATTTAAAAAAGTACTATGCTTATACTTATTTTTATTAATATTTTTTAAAATGTTTAAGTACTCGCAGCTAATTATGTGAGTATTTTATAGTTAAAATATACAATAATTGTTTTTTCTCGAATGAGTTTAGTGTCCTCAACTTTTTTCGCCAGGCCCTAGCCACTTACGAATTTTAAAATTTCGCGACATCATTAGAATGTGCGTTGAATATTGTTGGGGAATTTCAGAGTATTACATGAAGTTATTATCTGACAACACTCGCTCTGCGGCGGTCATTTTAAAAATCAGTGCAAAAATGAATGTTTGTGGGCCACCACGTGGTAATTCCAGTCACTTGTTAAATCCCTAGATAAGTAATTTTGTTGTTTATTGATATTAAATTCTTATGAATTAATCAATATTTATAAGTAATACGTCGGCATTGTTCGCAATATCATATTAGACTTTATAATGTTATTTGCAACAGAATTTTAAGTTCAATTTTATTCCAAAATATCAGTCCCTAGACCATCAGGCCCTAGCTTCTAAAGGCGCTCGGACTGATGTTTTGGTATGAAAACATCAGTACTATAACAATTATTGAAAATATTATATCAAAAGCTGAAACTCATCAAGAGCAGTCAAATAAACAGCTTTGGTCTGGCCCAAATTTTGAAAAATATATACTTTGGTGATACAGTTCCACTCTTTATATATCCTATAAGAAGTTTCGACCAAGTAGTCCTAAAATAATATAAAATCGGCTAAGTGCGAGTCAGACTCGCGCTGAAGGCTTTAAAGTTGTCAGTCCCTAGATGCGTAAATCAGCAAAACTCTAAAAATTTCCTAAAATAATGCATAAAGTGACTGGCCCTTTTAGATAAGACACAATTAATAGATCACCTATCATGTACACCAACAGGGAATTTAATAACAAATTAAAAATGATGATGACAAAATACCTTCAAAAGTTGCCCTATTTTTGTGAAAGCACCCATGCACATAATCAAAACAAACCTATTATTGTGTCCAAGTACCTAAGGTTAAAAGTTCGGACAATGTACAACGATCATGTACATGGATATGATGGGCATGTAAAAAGTCGGTCCTGTCGTCGTGTCGGTAATTCTTCCCACAGTTATATGACTATTATAAACTAACTGAGAGGAACTCTGTGTACTGCACATGCACATTAGCACTATAAAAAACCTGCATAGTTTCGTACACTACAACCTTCGCAACCGTTACCGAAAATTCACATTCACATTACTGCGGCGCAGCGACCCAAATTGAGTCTTGGCCTCTGACACAAGCACACGCCACTTCTTTCGATCCTGTGCAACATCTTGCCATGATTCGGCAAAAATACCGAAAATTGCTAAATACATATATATTATAGTTATGAATATTGAATTATAAACTTTTTTAATTTAATCGGTTACTTTTGAATTTAGATTGGTGCTGAGCAAAGTGTAGTTAATTGATAATCTCAACCGCTTGATGAAAATCGATTAAAGCGAGATAACCAAATCAAATTTCTTTCGAAAGCGGCCCGGTTTTCGATTCGGTAATGTTGTGGCTACAATACATACATAATGCATTATTGACAACGAAAGTGAAATTATATATATAGGTCCTCAATCAAGTGACGAAGCTTCGGCACTGATACACTAGTAACGCTTTGACTTTGAGAGATAGGGACAGATTTTTTACATGCTCATCCGATGCATGGATCATCCTACTTGTCACTTATTCAGACAATCAGATGATCAGTCTGCATGATTGTCTTAACAAAACTTCGAGTAAACATGTTGTTTCCAACGCAAGAATCGATCTTACAACTTCCGAGTCAAGGGCCACGCAGCACGCTCTAAAGTTCTAAACCCCTGGGGCCTGGACCTTAGATTAATGATTGGTATCCGCGCGCTACGGCCTACGACTACGGAGCTGAGTAATATTTAATTATAATGTTCTGTGTTACGACGTCGCGTCGTAGCGCGCGTAGACCAATCATTAAGGCCGTCCCCCGAGCAAACGACCTTGGCCATACATTTGCCGCTTTGCCGAGATCGCGCCAAAACCCTATTATTTTTACTTATCTTAGTTCAAAATTGTCCTAAAAAAAATTTAAAACGGCGAATATGTTGTTTATGATATTGTCGATCTATTGGCGTGAGTTTCAAATAAAAGTAATTTGTAAATCCTAAGGAGATGCTGAATTTATGCTTCAATTTTAACAAATTGGTATTACTTTGGAAGCTGATATTATGAGTATAAGAAACAAAAATAGAAAATTTAAAACGACAAAAGGAATGTTGATATACTGAAGATTATTGCTGTATTTTTATTATAACTTTGTAGCTTTCAGATTATGAGTTTATAAGGTTTTAAATACGGTCAATTACGGAATCTCCGGACGGAACGCCCTTAATCTAAGCCCCTGGACCAAGGAGGCGTTAGGACTTAGGTTAGGTGTTTCATTTCAATTTGGTATGATCCTAAGGCTGGATTTATATGCGGCGGCACGGACGCGCAGTTTGGCGGCTACACCGCGAGATGGCATGCAAAATATTATTTTGGTGGGAGAGCCATGCTTCGGCTAGAATGGGCCGGCTCGACCGGAGAAAAACCACGGACTCACCGGCGTGAAACAGCGCTTGCGCTGTGTTTCGCCGAGTGAGTGACTTTACCGGAGGCCCCTACCCTCCCTTACCCTTTTCCCCTTAGCATGCAACGCACTTGCAGCTCTTCTGGTATTGCGAGTGTCCATGGGCAACGAAAGTTGCTTTACATGAGGTGACCCGTTTACTCGTTTGCCCCCTTATTTTATAATAAAAAAAACAGACGCATATAAAATTATAAATCCAGCCAGAGCCCTGCATTACCGCATTTTTCGCCTTTCACATAAAAATCTGACTATAACCAGCGGACCGTGTTATATTAAATCGCGATCGACTTTGAAAGTGATTACAGTATTATATAACGGCGGTATTTGTTTACTTAAACCGCTTTCCTGCCACTTGGGTAACTCGAAACTCGTATACGTAGATACCTTGAATAATTGGAAAAAAATTTTGAACCGATCAAATCACTGGAAAACCCCGTTTCTTTCAACCTCAAAAATTTTAAATTTCTCAGTTAGCGGGTTTACATTATTGCAATCTGGGGTTGGATTTCTACTGGAATAATCACGTTTTAAATATTATTCCAGTAGTAATCAAGCGCTGTATTAGATTATTGGAGTAATGAAAACCCGCTGTATTATTTATATTTAACTTGAAACTTTGATGTAAACTATGCACATAACGCAAATTACCAAAACCCTCGTTAGTTCATTACATACAGCTGTACCTAACCTATTACCGCTGTCGATCCTGGCGACACAGAAGATACAGTGGTGGGAATGGGGGGTGGGCCACACCCAATAAAAAAATAGCCTATTATACAGCTATCAGCGACCACATTGATACCTATGCATAACGCAAATAACCAAAACCCCCGTTAGTTGATACATGCAAGGAATGTGATGAAATTCAGTTATAACAATTTGTAAGAGGTTATAACAATAACAGTTAACCCAGTAAACGTTTACCGTTAAAGTTAATAATTGATCGGTTAAGTATAAGGTGGGAATCGCGGATACCGTAACTAATGGCTAATGGGGTATACGGAACGCGTAATTAACAAGTACGGTTACCGTTTGCATTTCGATCGTATGGCTATGGTAATAAAGGTCAAAATTAGTACCGTTTTACAGTACGATAATGTGGTCTAATTAAGAGCAAAAGTGAGTTACTATGAGCTACTGTTCTGATTTGAAAGCGCATTCTATGTTATAGGTCATATCTAATCGATGCTAATATTTTAAATGCGAGAGTTTTTAACTGTTACCTGTTCATGCCCAAACCGAACCGATTTTGCTGAAATTTGGTATGGAGATACCTTGAGTCCCGGGAAAGGACATAGGATACTTCGTATCCCGGAAAAATGTATGGTTCCACCGCGATATACGAATTTTGGCGCAACGGAGTTCCAAGCGTCATCTAGTTATTCCGCCTCCTTTATCCAGTGCACAGTGGTTAAACCACTGGGAATTGAACCTATCTAGACTCTAGAAGGTTTTTACCTTATAGAGCATTTTGCTCTACGGCACTACAAAGCAGCGGCAGCATGGGACGCTAGATCAATGTCAGTAGAAAATGATGCTATTGCCTATGACCCTACGTCATAAACTAGCATTTTATTTGAATTTATGTCGTACGCGGTCGCTTGTGGCAATGATTGAAAAGCCACCTTTAAGTATTCGAGAATCGAGATGAATTTCGAAACAGCGAGATCTCTATTAACATCGTTTAGTTAACAATGATTTAGTTTTTATGAGATGAGAACCGTGGGATAGTGGGACGAAAGTGCCATTGTGGTTCCATTTAGCGTTTTACATAATATTAGTGTAATAAGGAAGTTTTTAGAACTATTTCGAAGTAGACGAAATAATTTTGAATGGACTGCCTGAGTGGCTAATGCGAGCTTAGTTATATGTACTAGCCTTAATCAGTATAATGATAATTTTAATCCGTATCATGTCTTGTTAAAATTTTTCATATATTCAACTTATATTTTTAGTTGGTACCGCCTACAAAAGTATGAAAATGAATAATTAGGCTTTATTTACACTGTCGTGGAATGGAGTGAAAGCGCGTCCAATTTTTGGATCGAGTGTCTTAAAATTACTGTTGACATAAAGTTTATTGTGCTATGTAGTATCAGAGAAGTAGATTCCTAGGCAGACGGGGGACCTACGTAGTTTGGTCGCGTTATGTCAAACCCAGCCGACAGATCACAATAATTAACATTGAATTGACATGATCCGATCGGTAAACTGCCTAGGAATCAATTTCCTCGATGTTACAATTTCGTGGCAAAAAGTCGCTTCTTTGACAATAATTAACATTGAATTGACATGATCCGATCGGTCAACTGCCTAGGAATCAATTTCCTCGATGTTACAATTTCATGGCAAAAAGTCGCTTCTTTACTTTGGCTTTTAATATTAGGTTAATTTTATAACTAAGAATAAAATAATTATTTAATATATAAACATTTTTATTTTTTACCTTATTGTTATTCTAACCTTGGATGTCCGTTTTAATTTTTTTCCTTACAACATAATAGTAATCATGCCTAGAGATCGTAATCTATCGTTTTATAGTAAAAAAAGTGAGAAATTACTTTACTAATTTAAATCGGCCAAGTGCGAAATGGACTCGGGGGCAGTGCCTCCAGATTCACTGTAATTACAGTAGATTTACTGTATTTTGGACTTTTCTACTGTCTACTGTAATGATAAAATACAGTGTAGGATTTTACTGTATTTCAATTCCGATAAAATATATTTGCGTTAAACGTTGCGTCTGCTGCAGACGTGTTTTGGCATCAGCTGGCTCTATTGAAAGATGATAATGGAGACAGCAAATTTCATCTTCTGCCGCGATTTATGCTTCAAATATTATCTTTGCCTCACTCTAATGCCGAATGTGAGCGTAAGTTCAGTGAGATAAATAATATAAAAACGAAGCAGAGGAACTGCCTAATCACAGATACTATTAAAGGAAATATGTTATCCCAGCAAGCCATTCGTCGACGTTCAGAAAATTGTGTGGATTTCAAGCCCACAAAAGAAATGATTTCTAAGATGACGTCCAAAATATATCAGAAGCATGAAAATATTATTTTTGAATAGGTACATGATTAATAAATGAATAAAAAGTGCTATAAATATTGTAGTAAATGAATCATTGTTTTCTTTTAAATCTGTAAAATTTTACTGTAATTCTACTGTATTTAGTAAGTCTAATTTACTTCATTTTTTTTAGGATTCCCTGTATTTTTTCACTGACAACACTGTAATTTCACATTTTGAATCTGGAAGCACTGCTCGGGGGTTCCATACCATTCACAGACATAGATCAAGATCTGTCTGTGGTACCATTAAAGAGCAAAAGTAGCCAAAAAATTGTGTTTCTGTTTGGGAGCCTAAAAAACAAAAGGACCCATGTCACTTTATCCAAATAGAATGTGTTATGTGACAGTTCACCGCCAAATTACGGTCGCTATAATTTTATGACAACAGTTCGCTCAGATTAAGAGATCATCTAATGCAGCCATTCTCAAAGAACTTATGCTCCACGAAGCCCCTCGAGCGATACATGATTTTAACAAATATCAATCAGACACCAGCAATCAGCATGGAGACATTTCATTCAAAGACAAAACATTCTTCCGTTAAAAATTTCGCTCCTTAATAGGGGTCCTGCCACCAAAAAAGATTGAGAACCGCTGATCTAATGATCATCTACTGATCAACTAATGATGACTTCAAACAATGCTCAAGATACTATTGTTTTAACCTACGCTCGTTGCTCTTATGTCATCAGTGAAAGTTACTTTTACGTGCCCAAAATACTTCAAGCTACAGCTACGTTAAAATCGTGTTCTTGTTATTATTGCAATACTAGATGACCCGGTGAACTTCTTATCACTTTCCTCCCAATATAAAGCTCCCCTGGACTTCTACGAACATTTCAAGACGAACGGCTTAATCGATTTGGCTAGCTAATTAGCCAAATCGGTTTAGCCATTCGAAACCTTGCCAAAACGAAGATGGTTTGGTGGAACAGCGACTTGAAAAACGCACGGTTTTTATGCCAAGCTCCTAACTCCTAAGGTTCGACAGGACTTATAATATAACCCATCAAGCCCCGCGCTAGCACCGGTGATCGCGATTCGCGACAACAATAGAATACATTATACAATGCAATGGCAATTCCGATAAATTTAACTAGATGACGCCCGCAACTCCCTTGTGTCAAAATTCGTTTATCGCGCGAGAATCGCTCTTTCTTCCGGGATAAAAAGTATCCTATGTCCTTTTCCTGACCTCAAGGTATCTCCATCACCAAACATCTAAATAGGTTTGAGCGTAAGCTTGCAGACATACACATTAGAATTTATAATATTAGTTAGGATTTATTAATTGGTTTGAATGTGTGGATGTATGGTACAGTTAAATTACTAGCCTCCGCTACGTTAGTGGCCTTGGAACACATAATAGCCCGTGTCCAGTGCTCAGCAGAGCGGAAACAGCAGTGTATCATCAAAATGGGGCCGAAGGGCGGACCCCAATATGGGTTGAATGACTCGGTAGTTCCGTAATACATACATACACAAACATGCAAACAGAATAGTGTTTGGGAATTGAAAACGTAAGTGGATGAAGTGGGTAACTAACTATTTGAAAATTGTGCCCAAGCTATTGTGCAATTCTAGCAAAATGTCGGCCTAGTCCAGACGAAAGAAAAGGTCCATAGATCTGGTACTAACCATGTGCGGGGTTTCCTCACGATGTTTTCCTTGACCGTATAAGCGTCCGTAATTATGTACTTGAGATAAAATGTCTCATTTAACCAACAAAGTAAATTCAACTTCTAGTTTTTATTAGGGTTCCGTACCCAAAGGGTAAAACCGGCCAAGTGCGTGTCGGTTCCGTAATACCGCTAGTTTTTTGTTTAATTTTTGTGTTCTCAATGAATGTATATTTAAAACGTGTTTTACACTACTAACAACATCATCTCAGTTACTTTCAAAGGAATTTGAACGAAAAGTTCCATTATACTTCGCCGAATACATTTTTTTTAGTTGATCGACTATTACTCAATAACTTATAAAGTCTTCTTAGCCGTGATAGTTTTCCTTTTAAATTCAGCATATTTCCTACTCCCGAGAATTTTTTCACATTTCCAGAAGCAACCGTTTAGCTGGTAGAAGGGGGGGACACTGGACTCTAACGATTTTTTCCACTTTAAAACTTAATATTTCACAAACGGATCCCTAAATTGGAAAATGATCTATGAATACTCATAATAGTTTTAAAAAACCTATCCAACGACACCCCACACGATGGGGTGGACGCGAAAAAAATTTTCATCCCCGTTTGATGTGTATGAAAGGTACCATAAAAAAAAATATTTTTTAAGATTTTATGTAAGTACTTACCATTTTGTTGCCATTATTACTATGTGTATTCATGCCAAATTACAGCTTTGTAGGTCCTATAGTCTCTGAGCAAAACCGCAGACAGACAGACAGACGGACAGACAGACGGACGGACAGACCGAAACTATGAGAGTTCCTTGTTGACTACGGAACCCTAAAAACGGGACCCTATTACTGGGACTTCGATGTCTGTCCGTCGTCTGTCCGTCTGTCTCCAGGCTATAACTCAAGAACGGTAATAGCCAGAGAGTTGAAATTTTCATAGATTATGTATTTCTGTTGCCGCTATAACAACAAATACTAAAAACAAAATAAATTAAATATTTAAGGGGGCTCCCATACAAAAAACGCAATTTTTGGTCTATTTTTGCTCTATAACGGTACGGAACCCTTCGTGCGCGAGTCCGACTCGCACTTGGCCGATTATTTATAAACGTAACCCCAAAGTTATTTTATAAGGAAGTACGCAATTTGGGTTATAAGAAGGGACCTAACGCATCAAGGTGCATGCATTTCGGGAGGTTAATGAGGTGGAATATTTGATGGTTAGAGGCACAGGTTAAAAAGTTTAACGAGGGGTCAATACAGGAAAAGTTATTTAATAACCGTTTCCTTGTAAGGCCTTGGCCAATGATGGAAAACCATGATTGTTATCGTGATGGCGAAGCTGTAAGCATGAAGATCGATGGGCAACGAATTTACCGCTCTTAAATGTGCGTTCGCTTGTACTATGAGTCCACTAACATCACCTAAAGCAAGTGCTCTCAAACTAAATGGCTGACCTAATTTTAAGATTTTAATAATTTCTTGACCAAATGAATGAAATTCTTAAGTTAATTTAAACCTATTATGCTGCAATGTGAAACCACATGGCTTTGAACAACTCTCATTGGAAAACAAGGCGTTTATTTTGTACACTCAGCTGGGTAAAATGAAGGATTTCCGTACTAATAAATTAATAATATAAATGCGATAGTCTGTATGTCTGTCAGTCTGTCCGTCTGCTACCTCTCCTCTTCACGCGCAACTGATTTTGCTTTAATTTGGTATGGAGATATACAGTAACATACTTTGAAGTTTGAGTCCCGATGATTTCAAAATAGATGACGCCCGCCCCGCCGCGCCGCAAGATGTCCGTTTCGCCATGTTTCGCCAAAATTCGTTTATCGCGCGGAAACCGTATATTTTATACCGATAAAAAGTGTTCTGAGAATGTATGTACGAGGGGAGGTCCAAAAGTTCGCGGAATGAAAGGGTTGTTAATAAAATATAACAATAAATTTATTTTTCCTTTTCAATATAATCAAAGCGCACGGAAGTGCGCAAGCCTAGTTCCAGCAGGCCGCGCGCATGCCGTGCACTATTTACACGAACCGTTTCGACGTACTTTTGACCCCCCTGTAGCTCAGTGTCTATTGCGAGTGCAAAGATAAAATTATACCTACGTAATTATTTACGAGTACTTAAGCAGTATACCCAATTTCATAGATATAGCTTCAGTAGATCCTGAGATATGTCCTTGTAAAAATAGCTTATTTTGGCACTGACTCACTCATTCACTCACTCACTCACTGACCGGTAATCAAAACCTCTAGGCCACTTCCAATTGTCCTAGCGTTATGAAATTTGGCACACAGGTTGTGTGTTATATGTAGATTAACGAAAAATTAAGAAATTGTAGAAAATGGTCAAGCGTGAGTCGGTTCATCTACGAACTTCAGAGGCCACTTCCAATTGTCCTAGCGTTATGAAATTTGGCACACAGGTCGTGTGTTATATGTAGATTAAAAAAAATAAGAAATTTTAGAAATCGGTCAAGCGTGAGTCGGCCTATCTACAGCCCATACAAACTTTAATGTCATAGCGTTATGAAATTTGGCACACAGGTCATGTGTTAAATGTAGATTAACAAAAAATTAAGAAATTTTAGAAATCGGTCAAGCGTGAGTCAGCCGATCTACGAACTTTAGAGGCTACTTCCAAATGTCCTAGCGTTATGAAATTTAGCACACAGGTCGTGTGTTATATTATTATGTAGATTAATGATAAATTAAGAAATTTAAGAAATCGTCAAGCGTGAGTCAGTTCATCTATGAACTTTAGATAAAAATTCTTATGTACCAGTGATATAATGAGGCATCTATTGAAAGTATTGTTTATATCGGGCGTAGCACAAAAAGAAAACATAGGTAGGATTTCTTGAAAAAAAGTATTGAAATCCCACCAAAAACATACCTGTTAAAATAGGGCCTAGTTCCTATAGGCTAACTGCTGGTCTAAAAAAAGAGTTGAAATCCAATCCAATGCCAAGTTCAGATGCACTTCATCGATCATAATCATCTTTATCAACAGCCTGATCCATAATACTTCTAAATTTGAACTTGGCAGGTTTTTGTGTTATGCGTTACACTTGATTAATTATATAATTAGATAATATTAATAGAATTTAAATAACCTGCCAAGTTCAAATTAGAAGTATTATGGATCAGGCTGTTGATAAAGATGATTATGATCGATGAAGTGCATCTGAACTTGGCATTGGATTGGATTTCAACTCTTTTTTTAGACCAGCAGTTAGCCTATAGGAACTAGGCCCTATTTTAACAGGTATGTTTTTGGTGGGATCACCCTTAAGTGTAATACATTTATTTGATCTATGGATTAATTATTCTAAACCATCGAAAAAATATTTTTTGTCTTTGGCCTCAAAATGCGCCGAAATTGCCTCCTTCACTTCGTTATCGTCGGAAAATTTCTTTCCCCTTAGCTCTTTTTTTAAATTTGGATATAAATAAAAATCGCTAGGGGCCAGGTCTGGACTGTAGTGTAGGTGAACAAGTGGTTCGAATCCATGCGTGTGAAGAGCAGCCATGGCAACTCGGCTCTTGTGAACCGGCGCATTGTCTTGCAAAAGCAACACACCCTTAGCCAATTTTCCACGACGTTTTTCTTTAATTGCCTCCTTTAACTTTTCCAATATTGATGCGTAGTATTCTCCGGTTACAGTGTTACCTTTTTCTTTATAATCAATCAGTAATATTCCCTCACAATCCCAAAAAACAGTGGCCATCAACTTTCCAGCCGATTCTGACACTTTGAATTTCTTGGGAGGTGGTGTACCCTTTTTGTGCCATTGCATGGACTCCTGTTTTGATTCAGGTTCAAAGTGATGAACCCATGTTTCATCTCCAGTAACAATCCGCTCCAAAATCTGCACAGGGTTGTCTCCACACACCTCCAAAAAGTGCTTAGACGCGTCGATGCGCTGCTGTTTTTGAAGCGGCGTGAGCATTCTCGGCACCCATCTTGCACTGACTTTTGTCATGCCCAAGTGGTCGTGCAGGGTCCGCAAAATGGTTGTATCTGATACTCCAACAAATGCAGATAATTGTTTTTTCTTTAAACGTGTGTCTTCCAGTACAAGTTTTTCGACTTTTTCGACGATGTCTGATGTGGTGGCCTCAACTGGCCGCCCAGAGCGAGGGTCGTCTTCAATTGAATCTCGACCATGTTTGAAAAGTCCATGCCACTTATAAACCATTGTTTTACCAGGGCAATGATCTCCATAAACGGCTTCCATTTCATTTAAAATGGTTTGAACGTTTTTTCCTTGCTTGGTAAGGAATTGTATCACAGCGCGATGTTCAATTTTCTCCATAGTTGCAGTTTGCTTCCAGATTGACTTGTTTAGCAGGCGAGTACTCGTAAACGAATGGCGCTATAGGGTTGAGATTTTATATATATACTAATTATGAGTGCTCAATTAGTATGACACTAAGCGAGCTACCCTATCCCCACTCCATCCCCTCCATTCCGCGAACTTTTGGACCTCCCCTCGTATGTATCTACATACCTTTCAGCAAAATCGTTTCAGCGATTCGGGCGCGAAGAGGTAATAAACATTCACACTCGCACAATCTTCCTGGATAATAAGATCCTAATATTATGTCCATTCCCGAGAATACAAGTATGTATCTCCTGTTTCCATACTGAACAAAATCGGTTTAAGCGGTTTTGCGTGAAGAGGTAACAGACACACTTTCGCATTAATAATGTTAGTATGGAATATGGATCCACTGCACTGTAGTATTGCTGTCGGAGTGTACAATCGAGAGTGGCACAATTCCTTCACGCCATGGCGAGTGTTAAATAAAAGATGGTTTAATTGCTCAGTGCTCACGAGTCGGCAGGTGAAACGCACTCATACATATTTCATACGTCGTACAAACACACACATGCTTACTTCATACATCATACGTGTACACATCCGTACTGTATACTTCCATCCTTACTTAATATTATAAATACGAAAGTGTGTTTGTCTTGTTACCTTTTCATGGCCAAACCGTTAGACCGATTTTGCTGATATTTGGTATGGAGATACTTTGAGTCCCGGAAAAGGACATAGGATTTTTTATCCCGAGAAAATGTACGGTTCCCGCGCGAGAATCGAATCTTTACGCAACATAATCAAGGGCGTCATCGTAAGTATAAAGCTGAAAAGTTTGTTTGAATGAGTACTACTCACTATAATCTCATGAACTACTGGAAAGATTTTTAATGTCATTTGGCATATTATATAATAGAGAACACGGAAAGAACATCTTAATTCTAAGGCTACTTTTTTGCCAAATTATGTACGCTTCTTAAAAATCTTTGTGTCCTCAATGCGCGTTCATAGCGAAAAATGCCAATCGATTACTTCTGAAAGATTTAACGAGCACTTATTACTTAACAATAATTTAATGACGACTTTAACATCTCATATATTTGCTGTCAGAATATTCGTCGAATTAAGCTAGAAACAAATTATCGCCCGCATATCCATAAGTCGCGACTCGCGGCTGATGGATGCGGCTTAACAATGTGCACGGTTCTTCCGCGGACGTCAAAGAGCTAACCTATATTATGTCAATGGCAGACGTCCGCGGATGCAAAAACATCCGGCTAGCCAGATACTGTTCGGACGTCCGAACGCTCAAGGTCGCGTCCGCGACTTATGTCAGACAATATGCACAGTTTAGTGTATTTTGTATTGATCAGATAGAAACAAGCCGCATCCGATGAAAACGTCCGCGGACGTTCGTCCGATAATTTGTTCCCAGCTTCAAAGTTATCGTACATCTCTGTGTGCGGCCGTGCCTACAAGATTCCATTAATGATTTGAATTGCATGATCATAATGATAGTATGCGTGTCTAGAAAGGTGTTCTAAATACTAATGGGGGAAACTGACAGGTCTACTGATTTCAACACAGATATGATACGAAGTACGGTACTTAAGTACGAATTAATTAATACGGCATCCCTAGAATGATCTTTTTTGACGTGATAACGTCTTATAATTCGATATGGGGTGCGCGCCCGAAAAACATGACAGTTCATGCGGCGTTACCTCGCTGACAGCACTCAGTAAGGCTCACCTGGGCCGCGCTCTTTATTTCGATCATATTACGTAAATTTCGATGACTTAGAGAATACTTTTGTATGAAGAAGTTTGGTTAGTTATGACCTTTGATACATTGACCACACTCTGAATGAAAAATAGATAAACAATCTGTGAGCTATTAATATTATTTCGGCTATTCAAAATTGTGCTCTATTTCCTGCGTGTCAAGGTTTGACTTGTGCTTTGTTCGAAGATTTTACTGGATTTCACGAATTTATGTAGCGTTTTGTATTGCGAATAGTTTATTTTACTCATTATAAATATTTTTAAATTTTTCGGAACTGAGGCGTTAAGGCTATGACGTTGTCACGTTCAACTATCGTCAGTAAACCGACTTTACAGACAACCGATTTTTAGAAATGTCATCACTTTTTTCATCGCCATCATTAATATTTAAATACAATTTTTTTGGACCTGTCAAAATGTTACTTCTTAAAAGGGTTCTGCAACCAAAAATGTTCGAGAACCGCTGATCTAAGCAGTTAAACAGCTGCTTATAAGCCTTAGACTAGAACATGTTAAAGGACTTAAGCTCTGGATTAGGACGACTTATATAATATGTAGTTTTTGACGTGACAACGTCTTATAATTTTATATGGGCTGCGGGCACGAAAAAACATGACGCAGTATGCGGCGTTACCTCGCTCTGAGGCGTTCCATTTAAGGCTATGACGTTGTCACATTCAACTATCGTCAGTAAACCGACTTTACAGACAACCGAGTTCGAGTCGACTTCGAGTAGAGTTCTAGTTCGAGTCGAGTTCGACACAAAATACTACACTCCAACCGTCTTTTTTGACAGAGCTAATCTTTTCAATTGCATTTTTGACACGTATCGCTTATGGAGGCACTTCACATGGCTATTGGATTGACATCGTTGGCTATTGGTACTTATTTGCTATTGGCTATTTGTTGCATTTGGCAAAATTGTTGACATATACACAAACAAGCAAATAAAGGTAAATACGGCCTTCCACACATGGGCGTCAAATACCAAACTTTGACTTGATTTTGTTTACTTGCTTGTTTGTCTCTTTTGACGTGCGTCAAAAACCGACAAAACGACGAAAAACCGAAAAGACAAATACACGTATGCGCATACGTTTTGGTAATGGTCATATATTTTGTCAAATAGGCAAATAAGGCCAATACTTGTCAAACATACCGTTTACACAATACACGTGGTGATTGTTTGGCGAATGTACCATCGAGGAAATTGATTCATATATGCAATTGATAGACCAACGTTATTTGGTCGAATATGTCAATTCAATGTTAATTGTGATCTGTCGAGTGGGTTTGACGTAACGCAAAACTACGCAGGTCCCCGATTTGCATAGGAATCAACTTCTCTGATAGTACATCAAATACGCAAATACAAATAGCCATGTGAAGTGCCTGATGTGTTTGTCTCTTCGTCAGTGCTCATACTGACCAAGAGACAAACAAATTTTTGACTCGCCTGGCGCTATATCCATAGCGAAAATTATCTAAGCATGTATTCTTGTATTAGCCTTGACATTATCACTGCAACCTATACTTCCATTGTTACAGACTTTTCTCGAAGACACCGCGAGAAAAAGGAAAGCGAACAATGGTAACAATATAGAGATCTGTCGCAAAAAATGATGGGATGCATCAAACTTGAAAATATCATCTAGCGGAGAAACAATGAACTAACGTGATATCGCCATCTATCGACAGCAAACATGAAGCTTAACCTGTTTAAAAGATCGATGATCTTTGCGACGTTCTTCGGCGCCTGTCTATGTATAGCGCTGATCGTCGCGTCCCTGGGTACCACACACTGGGTGGACGCTAGAGCAAGAAGACTGTCAAACACATTGGAATCCGAGGGTAGAATAAACTTTGGACTCTTCGAAGGTCACAAGAAGTTGATCCTGAAGTATGGACAGAGGGACTACGATTTGAGCAGTAAGTTTTAATTTTTAAGCATGCCTTAGGGTCTAAACACACTAAGCTGAATTACGCCGGCGTAAATTCCGCCGCGTTTACGCCGTGTTTCAAACTCATACAAAATACGGGCGGAACGCGAGAGACGACACACTATTCCGTCGCGTATTTGTATGCGTTTGACATTTGCGGCGGAATTTACGCCGGCGTAATTCTGCCTAGTGTGTTTAGACACTTAGGTTCAATTCAGACCGTAACGCAACGCGTAGATGCATTTCTAAGACGTCTTGCAAATGATTTAAATGAATCTATGCGTCGCGTTGCGGTCTGAATTGACCCTTAGACTGCAATTAATATAATTATGGCATATCGAGCAACTAAAGTTTATTTGTTAGATCAGGTACTCATAGACTTAACAAACCATGACACTTACTCCGTTACAATAAGTTTCTTTTTAATGCGAAAGTGTGTCAGTCTATCTGTCTGTCTGTTACCTCTCCACGCCCAAACTGATTTAGGCGTCAACTAGTTTTAAATATTGGTAAGAATAAGGATTTTACGTAGTCTGATTTTTAAACTTTTATCTTATTCCGTTTCCAGTAAAGGCGGGCACACACCCCGCGCGACGGTGGGCGTGGTGCGGGACGGCGGCGCAGCTAGCGGTCGCCCTAGCAGCGTCCGGCGGCGCCTGCGTGCTCGCGGCACTTGGGTCCGCGGCCAGGACGAGATGTTCGCCGCGCCCGCTCCTAGTGTGTAACTGCGCTACAGGTGGGGGTAGTTTAATTGTACCATCGAGAAAATTTATTCCTAGGCAGTTGACAGACCTACGCCATTTGGTCGGCTTGTGTCAATTCAATATTAGCTGTGATCGGTCGGATGGCTTAACGCGACTAAATGACGTAAGCCCCATACATACATAACTGTTTATCGTAGCGATTTCAGACTGTGCAGATAAATCCAACGTTCCTAGTGCCTCCACACGGCTCCGATATCGACGTCGATCAGGCAGTTCTCCGCAGAAGCTCACGCAAGATACATGTTAACAATGGAAGATTCGCACGCACTTGCTATATTAGGCCTGGTTATATTTTTAAAGAAATAATCGGCAAAGTGCGAGTCGGACTTGCACACGAAGGGTTCCGTACCGTTATAGAGCAAAAATAGGGCAAAAATAGTGTTTTTTGTATGGGAGCCCCCCTAAACTTTTTATTTTATTTAAATATTATTATTATTTAATAAAGTACAATTATATTTAAGGCCTTCGTGAAAGTTTCAAGTGCCTACCTATTATCATTATTGATTACGAGCAAAAAAGGCCAAAAAATCACGTTTGTTGTATTGGAGCCCCCCCTTAAATATTAATTTTATTTTTATTTTTGTATTTGTTGTTATAGCGGCACCGGAAATACACAATCTGTGAAAATTTCAGAACTCTAGCTATAGCGGTTCTTGAGATACAGCCTGGAGACAGACAGACGGACAGACAGACATAAAATTCTCATGAATAGGGTCCCGTTTTTACCCTTTGGGTACGGAACCCTAAAAAAGAGGCGGAGTCTATGGTGTAAAGATTCAATTTTCTCATACCAACTTGTTATGAGAGTTGAAATTCGCTCCGCAAGATTGGCATAACTATTTAAGGATGAATGAAGAGACATACTAAATCTGCTGGCTTTAGTTTCTCCACTAATAAAGAAACAAGACACTGTTATGAGAGAAGCTATAAGTCCTCACGAAAGATAAGGCTTCTGTAGCTTTCTATAAAATCTTGAAGTAGTTCGCGGTGTCCAACTCTTTCGTCTTGAAAGCGACGTGCCCGTGCGCACACTAGCAAGCTCCGTGAAATACTGCCGAACTGAGCGATCGCCGTCCACACGCAACGATAAAACTGTGCAAATGTAATCGACAACGATTTATCTGATAGAAATTGCAACTGCCACCGACGAACGATTATCGACAACGATTTTTCATACACACGATCGATAAAACTGCGCAAACTAGTCTGCACAGATTTATCGCTACAATAAATAGTTACGTATGTATGGGGCTTTAGGTCCGCCATCTGCCTAGAAATCAATTTCCTCGATGGTACTATTAGCACTAGTTCAGATAAAGTTGAAAACCGCGCGTTCAGAAACGTCCCGTGCAGAAACGCTGGTCTTCTATGTTCAGCGTAATTCCAAGGAGTCCTGCTTGTGGCAGTCAACACTATGGCAGTCAACAATCTGTGCCTGCCTTCCGTTGGATACGTCATACGATCCAAAATACCAACTTCCAGTTGGTATTCTGTCGCTCCTGACCAGAGACGTTTTAGGGTTAATTCACACCGCAACGCGACGCGTACGGCGTAGATGCATTTCTAAAGTGCTGAATTGACAGATTTCCATTTGCATGAGACGTCTTGCAAATCTGTCAAATCCATACTTTAGAAATACATCTACGCGTCGCGTTGTGGTCACGCGCCGTTAAAACGCGGTCTAAAAAGCGCAGTTCCCCGCTGTGTCTGAACCGGGTCTTAGACAAGTTGATAAATAGGCAGATGGTGGATCTACGAAATTTGGTTGGGTTATGTCATATCCAGCCAACAGAATCACAACTGACATTATTCTATACCCTTGTAACCTTGTGTTTCTCAAGCAATGTGAAAGTTCAGGGAATGGCTTATATTAGGAGGGAAGTTAGGCGAAGTTTACCGGGTCATCTAGAATTGTAATAAAATGTGTATATTCACACTATCCTTCACACATTCCAGTGCTCTTCACGCTCGGCGCTATAGCTGTCTGGGTGACGGAGTACTTTCTGAGGCTCCAGCACAATGTGATGTCGGATGAGGACCTCGCCAACACGTGGACGTCCGACCAGACAGCGGATCTGGGGCTGTCCTTCTGGTGAGTGGCTCGAAGGACCAAAATGGTCCTTCTAGCAGGATAGGCTGTTCACGTTCATCGCGATAGCTTTGTGGCTAACTGAGTGAATTGCTCGAAGGACCAAAATGGCCTTTCGAGCTGGATAGGCTGTTTTTGCTAGGTGCTATAGCTGTCTGGCTGACCTGGGGCTATCTTTCTGGTGAGTGGCGAAGGACCAAAATGGTCCTAGCCGGATAGGTTCATTGTCATTAGGTAAAAGTTAATAAAAAAGTGGTCGCTGGAAAGAAAAAGTAAATAAAGGGCGTATGGTTTGAAGAAACAATGTGGTTTTTAATATGAATACTCGCTCAGAAGTCAGAACCTTCGGAATAAAAGATGTCACAAAAGACTGAAACGACATTACATCCTAGACTTTGATAGGAGATTCAGATAATAAAGGAATATGAATACTGATTTGTGTACACAAAAAGTAAATATGAGAAATGGACGATTTAAGGTGACGCCGTGTTAAAGTAAAAAACCGTGTTGGATATGTTTTAGATTGTTTGTTTTCTATGAGAAGCCGGGCCGGCTGGTACAGCAAAAAATGGAAAGGGCGTAGCGACAAAATGGTTTTTGTCGCGTAATTTAAAAACCATAAATACATTTCATATAATCTATGGGCAAATTAAAGTGTATAGTACAAATTTTGGAAGCTTAAATCACTCTCCTCTGTTGGCAAAATAGGAATCCCTTTTTTTACAGAGGTCTTTTTGATTGATTATTCTGTGTTATAAATGTTGACATGATGAATACTGGACAATGAACTTTAATTTCTTAGCTTTAGTAGTTGCTGAGAAAAATCGATATCGCTTCAGCCAAATTATCAAGGCGTCGCCTTAAGAAGCCACACCCGATTAGCTTATTGATATTTTTTAATCTGCTGGCATTTACGAATGTACGTTACGTTACAATTATCGTAACGTCATTACATGTCAAAATTGGTGGCTTCCTTCAGTTAGAATACCTATGCGTTATTGGCCATTGTGCTGATCAGTCACTGCATACTTTAGACATACCATACCTCTCCCACAACTCTCATATTCCTTTTCTCAGTTATCTAAAGCTATTTTATACTATTTCAGGCTAGTCGTCGCGGCTGGAATTACGGCGTTCGTGAACAACGTGTGTATACTGATCGCGATGGCGGACGGACGAGACATGGACACGATAGCGCCGGCGCTCGAGGAGAAAGTCAACGGCGCCATCATGCTGTACTAGAGGCCGCTAGCGTGAAAAAAAACTAGCTGTCATCTGTCACCTGTCAATGTCTTATGTCAATTACATTTTTTTTTAATAAAGTGCTATCGAGCCACTGACATACTCAGTCAGCCATAAAAAGGAAGAAGAATACCCTCGGATACGATTTAAAGAACATTTATACGTGTATTGTGTTATAAATATAATTCATGTACTGAATTTAACTAAACTGTGTGAAGAATCAAGTGGCGTCATCGTGCTGTGGCCGTTAGCGTGAAAAAAGCTAGTGTCAACTGTTGTCAAAGTCGTATTTAAGTTAGGGAATGTTTTTTTGGAATACCCTCGGGTTCTAATCAAAGAACTAATTTCTCATGATTCCGCACATCCTGCATGGTCTACGCAAATGTCCTAGCACTTTTGATGTCTGTAATACCTCGAATCGTACTAATAGTAATATTATAAGTCTGAATAACTAAGAAACCTCCGTGCAACATGTAAATATTATTAACTTGTAGATTTAAGCGTGCCTTTTACCTACCCCTAGTAACATTGCAGATTACTTACCTACTTATAAAAAAAATCTGTACATTACAAACGTTATAAAATTGTGTTTTCTTATCTGACTCATTGGAAAAGGTAGATATAAGGAAAGAAATACACAATAACGTTTTCAAAGTCTTTTTTTAATTAGTAAGAGGGTTTATAGTTTTACTATAACTGACTTTTCGATTTAAGTATAAGTGAGTCATAAGCGCAAATGTTTAATTTGATCAAAACTCAAAAACTTGTCCGTTTGCATTAAATGACTAAATTAAATTGGTCATTACGACAATTATGTCAAGAATGCTGACTTAATGCAGGATAAAGCTAGAAACAAATTATCGGACGCATCCATAAGTCTCGGCTGATGGACGCGGCTTAACAATGTGCACGGTTCATCCGCAGACGTCAAAGACCTAACCTATATGTCAATGGCAGACGTCCGCGGATGCAAAATCATCCAGCCAGCCAGATTCTGTTCGGGCGTCCGAACGCTCAAAGTTGCGTCCGCGACATGTCAGACAATGTGCACAGTTTAGTGTATTTCGTATTAATCAGATAGAAGCAAACCGCATCCGATGAAAACGTCCGCGGACGTTCGTCCGATAATTTGTTTCCAGCTTAAAATTGTATGAAAGGAATATTGGCTACTGTTTTATGTTGTTTACCTCAAGGTAGGATTGTAAAAGAGATAGACAATATCATTAATTACTATCTAGGTATATCTCGAGTCTCGGTCCCCGAACACATAGAGATTCGGCTATTGACCTATCGCTACTTGTGCCCTTCATTCACATGAGATAGATCTCTGTCACACTCATATTACGACTGTAGAATAGAGATAGCTATATTCGTACGTGATTGATAGAGAAGTAGTGATTATCTACCAAAAATCTACGTGCTCTGTGACCAAGTTATATCTATCACATTCAGTAAAAGGGTAATTTTGTACTTAAAGATCTGATGGTCATAGCACAAGTTTGAATATTGATATTATTAGAAATTATAATACGCACAAATTAGCTTGGAACCTGCTTCCATAAAGTTTTTAAATGAGGCGCCTTTTTAATTTGTGCGTGTTATAACGTATTAAAATCCGTCCATTTTTATTCGTCCAAAAACTTTTTAGAAATTAAAAACGAATGTTGTATTTTTTAAGTTTTATTATTAGGTTTAGTGCCATTAGTTAGTAATACTTTTGTAAACTTTTTTTCTAACAATTTATTTATAATTCCAATTTTTAATATTCGAGAATAAATACTAATGAATGATACTTTTGTTTTATATTTTGCCTTTATTTGAATTTTTGTCGGTCGCGGTCACTTGCGACTCTGCGAGGGTCGGAAAGACACCTTAGGCTTAAAGGCAATAATACACGAGCAATAATTGCGGCTGTCTATCACTATACAAAATAAATAAATAAATAGTTGCCCGGCGACACGAATGGACCGCTCTGGAGCAATTAGTGGAGCAATATGGAGCAATTTCAATAAATTGCGGCAATCATTTTGGCGATATTGCTTCTAATTGCTCCAGATATTTCATATCGCAGATATGAATTGACGTATATCCTTGAAATGGGCTTTGAAATTCTAGGCAATTGTATTGCGCAATATTTCTGCTTGTTGCCGCAAATTGCTTGATGTATCTAGTCGTGACGTCAAAGTTGACAAGAATTGACTGGAATTGAGCAATAATTTTAGTTGCCCGTATAAGCGCACCTTAAGATGAATAAATATACAGTCCTACCTAATATATTTTTTTTCGAAAGTCGGTTCAATGTATTGAAATATAGAAACTGAGTAACTACTAACTATTAACTACTATGCCTTGTTGTAAAATCCTAACAAAGATTCACGTCACGTAAAAAACAAAATCCTTTGAAAGGGAGACGTGGATTCGATATTTGAAATGATAAGAAACCTGACCTTGGACCGTTAGCTTTGTAGGAATCGAAATAGACCCTCAGATTTAAGAAGTAAAAAAGCAATAAAGTGTGATACTAATTTTACCCTTAGACTATGAGTTGCATTAAAAAAGGAGTAAATTGATACTAATGTTATACTGAAGAGTTTCTTTACAAGCTGAATAATTTGTTTGTTCGCGCTTATCTCCCGAACTAGAGTAGAGTACGGGGAAGGTCATGGGACTAATCACTAATGAGACTACTCTTTTGCGAGAAACTAAACGGTTCCCCTCGGAACCACAGAACACGTTCCCGCGTAATCGAACCCACGACCTCCGACTCAAGAGCCACGCTTTAAACCACTAGACCACGGAGACCATTTTTGGTATGGATAAAATACTTTAAATAAATACAAAAATACAAATAGTTTATTGATCATAAATAAGTTTACAAGCATTTTTACGAGTAATGGTCCCCCAAACTCTGTCCTATGGGGGAGTTTAAGAGCAACTAACAAATATTATTAACCACAGTATTATGGTAATTAGTAGAGATGTGCCGACTAGTCGGTAAAGTCGACTATCCGGCCACTTTTCAAGTAGTCGGCGAATAGTCGGCAAAAGCGCCGACTAATCGGCTTTTTACTTTTTTGCTATTATTGAAAGTATGTACCTACATTATAGAAAATCATTGATTATTATTTATAAATTATAATATTATTATGTTCATATCATACTCAATCACAATAATTCACATTACACATTTATAAGGCTTTTCATTGGCAAGTATTCGCATGTGAATGTTTAAAGTACCTTTTTGATGAAGCAACGCGCGCGCACATTTAATTGTTACTACAAACCTCACAACTATAACGCTTTTTAGTGGCATGTATTAGTAAGTGTCTGTTTAAGTTACCTTTTTGACTAAACGACTTACTACAAACATCGCAACTATAAGGCTTTTCATTGGCATGTATTAGTATGTGTCTTTTTAAGGTACCTTTCTGATGAAACGACTTACTACAAACATCACAACTATAAGACTTTTCAGTGCCATGTATCCGTATATGATTGTTTAAAATACTTTTAAACCTAAATGTCTCACTACAAACATCACAACCATAAGGGTTTTCAATGGCATGTATTAGTATGTGTTTGTTTAAGGCAGGTTTTTGCCTAAATGTCTTACTACAAACATCACAACTATAAGGCTTTTCATTGGCATGTATTCGCATGTGAATGTTTAAGGTACCTTTTTGTCTAAATGTCTTACTACAAACATCGCAACTATAAGGCTTTTCATTGGCATGTATTCGCATGTGAATGTTTAAGGTACCTTTTTGTCTAAATGTCTTACTACAAACATCGCAACTATAAGGCTTTTCATTAGCATGTATTCGCATGTGAATGTTTAAGGTACCTTTTTGTCTAAATGTCTTACTACAAACATCGCAACTATAAGGCTTTTCATTGGCATGTATTCGCATGTGAATGTTTAAGCTACATTTTTGTCTAAATGTCTTACTACAAACATCGCAACTATAAGGCTTTTCATTGGCATGTATTCGCATGTGAATGTTTAAGGTACCTTTTTGTCTAAATGTCTTACTACAAACATCGCAACTATAAGGCTTTTCATTGGCATGTATTCGCATGTGAATGTTTAAGGTACCTTTTTGTCTAAATGTCTTACTACAAACATCGCAACTATAAGGCTTTTCATTGGCATGTATTCGCATGTGAATGTTTAAGGCAATTTTTTGTCTAAATGTCTTACTACAAACATCACAACTATAAGGCTTTTCATTGGCATGTATTCGCATGTGAATGTTTAAGGCAATTTTTTGTCTAAATGTCTTACTACAAACATCACAACTATAAGGCTTTTCATTGGCATGTATTCGCATGTGAATGTTTAAGGCAATTTTTTGTCTAAATGTCTTACTACAAACATCACAACTATAAGGCTTTTCATTGGCATGTATTCGCATGTGAATGTTTAAGGCAATTTTTTGTCTAAATGTCTTACTACAAACATCACAACTATAAGGCTTTTCATTGGCATGTATTCGCATGTGAATGTTTAAGGCAATTTTTTGTCTAAATGTCTTACTACAAACATCACAACTATAAGGCTTTTCATTGGCATGTATTCGCATGTGAATGTTTAAGGCAATTTTTTGTCTAAATGTCTTACTACAAACATCACAACTATAAGGCTTTTCATTGGCATGTATTCGCATGTGAATGTTTAAGGCAATTTTTAGTCTAAATGTCTTACTACAAACATCACAACTATAAGGCTTTTCATTGGCATGTATTCGCATGTGAATGTTTAAGGCAATTTTTTGTCTAAATGTCTTACTACAAACATCACAACTATAAGGCTTTTCATTGGCATGTATTCGCATGTGAATGTTTAAGGCAATTTTTTGTCTAAATGTCTTACTACAAACATCGCAACTATAAGGCTTTTCATTGGCATGTATTCGCATGTGAATGTTTAAGGTACCTTTCTGATGAAACGACTTACTACAAACATCACAACTATAAGGCTTTTCATTGGCATGTATTCGCATGTGAATGTTTAAGGTACCTTTCTGATGAAACGACTTACTGCAAACATCACAACTATAAAGTTTTTCAGTGTTATGTATTTGTATGTGTCTGTTTAATGAACTTTTTAAACAAAAACCTTTACTACAAATATCACACTTGTAGGGTTTTAGTTTAAGGTGAATTTGCTTGTGGTGTATTTTTAAAAGTCTTGTAGAATTTAATGTTTTGCTGCAGACATTACAAACATAATGTTTTGTGTCATCTTGTGTCGGCTTCGTGGGAATATGCTCGTACGCTGATTCTCTAGTTCTTTCGGCTTCGTAATGACTTGGACTTTCCGCACATTGTTCTTTTGTAGCTGCAATAAAAACATTTGTTCAGTAATATAAACTACAATATACATTTCCAACAAAGGAAACTACTATTAAGCCTCCATAGTCCATAGGAACAAAATGGCATATATACAGCTGATTGTTAAACAACTTTGCCCTTTGGGTATCAGGTCATAATATGGGATTAAGAAATAAGTGTCTGGAATGTCCAAGTGAATGAATTTTGCTTGGCGGAGAAGTGGTTGACAGTGGATCTATAACAGTATCAAATTCACCTCGACTTTTTGATTCTTGACCCGGACACTCTACAAACTCTACAGCTGTGCCCTCTACATATTCTTTAATATCTAAAAAAAATAATTACGCATTTAAAAATTTAAATATAGCTGACTCATTGGCTGCGGAGTTTTGGCGGGCATGTGAAAGAGTGCTGTTGTGTTTTTATATTATTTTCCTAAAATTGTGGTAGCTGGGTTTTTAATGTGTAATATTGGTAGAATATTAACCATTAGATATTCGTGTTCATGCACAAGTGTAGGAAAGTGATGTAATATCCAGAAACGTGCTATTTTGTGTTCCCTCCAAAACTCCATCGAAAGTTTCAGTAAAGCGTCTACCACTTTACTGAATCGACCGACTTGACTCCTTGACTGTATTGACTTTTACTTAGACTTTGACTAGACTTAGACCTGACGATACATGAAAACGATGATGAAAAATATAATAGGAGGAATATGGTTTTCCCGCCATATTCCTTACCTTTTTACCTTGTCTGTGGCACAACATACACATCCTTTGTGTCAAGTTGCCAAAAAAGAAGAAAAAGAAAGCTGACTCATGGACCTCAGACTATTAGTATGATTTTTTAATTTAACAAAGTTTTTCTGCAGTAAGATGTAGCTTTGTGTTATCCAGTGAGTAGGGCTAGCATAACAACAGTAGACATGGGAAAAAATCGACTGACAGATTTTATCGACAAAATGGCGGATTTCAATCGTCTGTCACTTTGTCTTGTCTGTCACTTTGTCTATTCTTCAGTAGAAAGACACCGTTTCTATGGTGACTATGCTATGCCTGCTGGAGTCAGCTTACTCGATAGTCGATACCAAATTTCATTAAAATTACTTCAGCTGATAAGATCATAGATATGTGAAAAAGTAACAAACATTCAAAATCACAAACTTTCGCATTTATAAATTATAATATTAAGTAGTATGAATTATGATATGATTTTAGGTAGGTAGTTGCCTGTAATAAATTGCGGTGTTATAGTATATTGTTTTTTTGTCAATGTCTACAAAATTGTTTATTTCAAATTAATCATTTTAATGTAAGGTGAATAGTTGAATACATTAAGAGGCTGGGTGGCAACGAAATTCTCATAAGTTATTTTTCAGCTTAATTTACTACAAAATATTTAAACACTAAAAAATATTTTTTAGTGTATAACTTAAATATTTTGTAGTAAATTTTTGTGCAGGAACCTAGGCAGTTACTATTTTAAGCTGAAAAATAACTCAAACATGTTAAATATTTTCGTATGAGAAAATTATTTTGGTATTACGCATGTATAAGAATTTCGATGGCACCCGGCCTCTTAAAAGAAGGAAGCCTAGCAATATAATACACTTAGTCGGAAAAAAAAGACAGAAATAACCTACTTTCTTCCTTAATAGTGATGGGATGCAACTGGATATTTGCAGAATTTTGTGGCAGAGACCAGGCATAAATGGCTACCATGGACAGGTGTACTAAAGGTCTCACGTCAGGCTGAAATGATAAAAATTGTAAAATGAAATTAATTTTACCACTATACTGCCGTGCAATCACTAAAGTGCAGTAAGGCGCATTTTTGTGATTTTCCGTTTTTGATATATTCTAAATCTACATTTTTTTCTCTTTATTTCTGGCTTACTCACATTACCCTACGTTAAATGGAAGTATTTTATTTCCATAAAGTTTTTTGAAAATGCAGTAACTATCCCATTTTACCGCCAAAAAGGAATTATTGTAATATAAACCGCAGTAAAATCACTTACTGCAAGGATTTTTTTGTGATTCCAGATTAAAACGCAGTAAATACAAATAAAATACTATTTTTTAAATAGTTCCGTATACACACAGAGTCACGTGAAAACCTAATTAAAACCAATGATATAATAAATAATAACTCAAAGCAGATATGTTACTACCGCGCGCGTTGTGAAGCTTCAAATACAGGCCAATTGACCGCTCCTTTATTTAGTCTGCATCGAACCATCGAACGCACTTCACGAACGTACCGCGTCTTGTCAAGTACCAAAATAAATTGAAAATGCCGTCGTGTGTATTTAGAAATTGAACAAACTATGGCTCCAAAGTAAACAAAACACATTGAATCTCTTACCACTTATAAGAATGCAATAAATACCTCGATTGATTACATTTTCAATTATTTTTTCGAACAATCTGAAAAAATCGAATTTCCGCCATGGCTCAGGCGAAGAAAGTGACAGCGATATGGTTTTGACGCAAAAACGATAAGGATGGTAGCGCTGCTGCAGCCATAGAGTAGTTAGTGCAGACTCGCCACATGACTGTTAGATGGTGACTTAAATGCCTACAATTGCGGTTTATTTGTATTCTATTTTTATACGCTATGCGATGTCTTATGCAACTGTACTGTACTGTTTTTTTTAGGTTTCCTTGTGATCAAGTAAAACTACAAGATTGGATAGCAATTGTTCGTCAACAAAGAAGCGAATCAGACTGGATTCCATCAAAAAGTAGCAAAATATGTAAAATGAATGAGGAGTACATTTTGCTACCAATGATGAAGCAAAACAATTGAAGTATCGCATTTTAAAATCATTTTTGTATTCCAATGTTTTTGACTCGCTCTTAGGGGGGTATTACATTATCATTTATATTGGATCATTTACAGGATCATATTATATAGGATCCAATAAAAATTATAATTTGATCATATCTGCATATTACATTATCATATAACATTAATCCTATTTTACGTCATATGTTGTTTTAATAGCTAATGGGGAGCGCTAACGCTGACAGGTATTGACATCAGTGTTACTAGATCTCAGAGAATTCGATTTGTCAAAAGACATCGTCATTTTTAATATGGCTTGTTTTTTGTTATTTCAGCAAGATTATTCAAGTATATAATTAGAAAAAGAATTACATTACATTATTTGAAACATACTAACGAACAAGAAAGTAAAAACTCTTTTTTTATATTAAATAACTGGCAACACCAATTTCTATGACCGTATTGGATCCAATCTCTCAGCAAATGTTAAAAATCTATGATCAAGGAAGAAATGAATCATTTATCTATATTACATTATCCAATATAAATGACCCAATGATCTAGGATCCAATATAAATGATAATCTAATACCCCCCTTAGAACATTCAAAATAAGAGACCCCTATTTTTAATCATAGAGCTCATCTCATACTAATATTATAAATGCGAAAGTGTGTCTGTCTGTCTGTTACCTCTTCACGCCCAAACCGCTAAACCGATTTTGCTGAAATTTGACATGGAGATACCTTGAGTCCCGGGAAAGGACACATGATAGTTTTTATTCTGGAAAAATGTACGGTTCCCGCGCGATAAACAAATTTTGGTGCAACGGAGTTGCGGGCATCATCTAGTAATTGATAAATACACAAATATTCGTCTCCATTTGGCACATAAAAATAATCCGGAAATACAAAAAATTTCAAAGAGACAGAAAAGAAATAAATTAAATCTTTTTGAAGGTACATAAAATATGTATTTTATGTAGTAAAAAATGATTAAAATCGATAGCCTCGATCCTTCACGTGGTCTACTTCTTACCTGTACCTGTGCCAAATAACATAAAAATTGCTCCAGCAGTTCGCGAGATAAGCCCTTTCAAATAATTTCCCTCATTTTTTCACATTCTCCTATTAGTCTTAGCATGATAAAATATTGCCTATAGCCTTCCTCAATAAAGGGGCTATAATATCTAACACTGAGAGAATTTTTCAAATCGGACCAGTAGTTAGCGCGTTCAAGTTAGCCCTTTCAAATAATTTTCGACGTTTTTTCCTCATTTTCCTCTATTTCTTCGCTCTTATTAGTCCTAGCGTGATAAAATATAGCCTATAGCCTTCCTCGATAATTAGGTTTTCTAATACTGAAAGAATCATTAAAATCCGTTGCGTAGTTTTAAAGATTAAAGGGAGCAAAGGGATATGAGGGAAAAAAGCGACCTTATTTTATAATAATATGTATAGATATAGATATTTATTATTACTTAAATATTTTGGTGTTAAAATTTTCAATTAATGTAAAAGTAGCTCTTACATATTATGTTCTTTCATTTCTTACCTTATTATAAGGCTGGCAACGCACCTGCAGCTCTTCTGATGTTGCGAGTGTCCATGGGCGATGGTAGTTGCTTACCATCAGGTGACCCGTTTGCTCGTTTGCCCTCTTATTTAATTTTAAAAAACCTACTAATTAATATAATATACATATTTAGCCCGGGCATACGACCGATCCTAAAGTAATTACTCTAAAAAAATATTATGTAAATACAAAGAAACAAAAATTTACACGTTATATACCCCAAGTACTAATATTTTTAAAAATATTCAATGTGTACTTTTGTTTTCCTACGACTTTATTATAATATGTATAGAATATAGCACAAAGTTTAATAAAAAATAATCTAACAAACAATTAGTTTTATTCAATGTCTCTTCTGTTCAACAATAACAATATTCTCTTATTCTTTGTCGCGCATGCGCGCCGATGCGCCTGTCAAGTGCAATTCAAAACCATCTCAAAACATATAGTTATCCTATTCTATACCATTCATTACGTATTATCTGTCGCATTCATTGTTGTAACTATGGTAACCTTTAGATATGACAGAGGTAAGTACGTATTTGAATTTGAAAATTGTTTGGAAGCAATTTAAGCTGGAAGATAGTATGAACATAACAGATCTGTATTTAGTAGAATATCATTGATTAAAACGAAAATATGTAGTTGTATTGAGCAGTTCTTGGATAGATTTTTAAGTAAAAAGAGGCGCTTAGATATTATAGCTTATAAGCTATATGCCCTGATAAGACTGATTAATTCGTAAATGTCTTGTTACTTATTAATATACCACTTCTCAGTTCCACCATTTTATAGATTTTTGTGTTCCTTTCAGTGCCAATTATGGACTGATTAATTGTATAATGTAAGTAATTCCTAATGAGGAATTTTCTTAGCTTTTTAATTTGATTGTCAAACAGCTTCCATTTTAGTAACTAGATGGCGCGGCGTATGGGTAGACAACTATCGGTAATACCAGGGAATACCATCAATAATTGCTACATAACTGGGCAAAAGCATATAAAACTTGATACATTTCAATTTGAAAAAGACACAATAATATTCCAATGAATAGGATAATAAAGTTATAATAACGATGTTTTAGTTAAAACTCGCGGAAGAAATAGCCCTATTTACCGTTGTTCACACCAAATGTCACAGGAATAATACATTTTGGTTTTGACAACATCTTACCTGCACTTGTGCAAGATAACAGATATTTAGTGGCTAATATTTTACCAATAATGAACGCCAAAAATCCAAATAACACAATTTGGGGAAAAATAATAAAAACCACACCGACAATAAAAAGTAGAAGTAGAAAACTCTTTCTGTTATCATGTTTTCAGTTTGACAAGTGCAAGCGTATTCCTAAGCTGTTACCAGTATACTGGCCTAATTGCTTAGGCCAATGATCGCTTAGGAGTATGATATTTTGATTGATATTGCACTTGACAGTACACTGATATTTTTTAGAAACACGACCAACATGTAGTCAGTAATGCCAGCCTGCAGATAAGTTCAAATCGGTGGGGAACCAATAGAAAATTAGTGAGTGTCTACCGTCGCGCCGTCTGGTGGAGATGATAAAAAGAAAACATCCCATTCACTTAAAAATGGTATTTTTTTAAATATAGTACTAGGTATTTACAGTTTTAAGCATTATTTAAAAATAACGATCTTAACATACTCAGATAAGATAATAATTGTTAGTTTTTTTATGCAAAAATGCAGATTTTTTAATAAACTTTTAGCTTAGGAACGAAGTTTAAATGAAAAACACATCCTATTTGATTATTAAAAATAAAATTTTCAAAATTAAATTATTATGTTGTTTCATTTGTATGCACTACTGCTTTTATGTCCTAGAACACAAAACTAACTAAAGTACAGTAATGCACCTTTTTTACTGTGTTTTAATATGTAATTCTTCCTTTTTTTCTGTGCAGTAAAGGGGCCCCAAAAATATTAATGCCTGTAAAAAATTATTCTTGGGGTTTTCAGGGCATTCATTATGTCTTGGATTAAGTTTACGTTATTCCCTTTGAGATAAAGTCGACAAAGAACAAAACAAATACATTTTAATGTACTTTTTTACATTTTTAAACTTTAAATGCGTTTTTCTCTGAACCATGATTTTGCACTTACTGCACTTTAGTGATTGCACGGCAGTATAGAAACCAACATTATGGTTTCATAATGTCTAATATGATTACAGGTCGGTAAGTTTTCAATTACATTAATACAGTAGACCCGCATTAATCCAGCAAACTTTTGCACAGCCAAGTCAAATATCAACAGTGAATTTGTCGGATTATAGAGTACTGAATACATTTTTACACATTACAACACCTTAAAATCAAATTTTTATGATTTTATCTGAACTACAAATAATTTTCCTAAAGCAAGGTACTTATCAGCGAGCAACCGTAATCTTGCATGAATCAGAACAAAAAAATTACATACCTAAAGATTGGGCAAAAAAATTTTTATTAAGTACCTAACTTACCCAGTGATCGGCATGTCGGATTAAAAGGGGCGCCGGATTAGCGAGGGTCTACTGTATTAATTAATATTAAGTATAATTTAATCAATGTAACTGTTTTACAAGTAAACTAATTTTATAATTTAAATTACCTACTAAAACTAAGCTGCATAACCATCTTTTGAACAGAGTCGCTCACTAAATAATCTGTAGTATTTAAATATATCAGATATTAAGTTTTTCTCTAGCATCTGCTAACTGTGTTAACTGTTTGTCGACTTTTTGTATTACCCTGCTTAAAAATATGTAATATCTCCATAGCTGCAGGGTTGCCTGGAAGAGATCGCTTAAAGCGATAAGGTCGCCCTTGCCCACATTTTACTGCAAATATATTGTTAAGTTAGTCGAACTAGTTATAGTAGCAATTTGTGAGCAATAAAGAGTTATCTATCTATCTACCTAGAGGCACAAGAAACTAGCAAATATTTGTTGACACTTTGAAAGTGACTATTACCTGACTGACTCTACTATTTACTTGTATTTGCTTTAGCAGTTGTTGGCTCTGAAGAAGCTTTGTATAGCAAATGTAGCAAAGCGGGTGAGGGTCAGCTTGTATCTGTTAAAAGGGAAAATAATATAAGTATATATGTATCTAAAGTTGTTGAAATTAGTAAAAAGCAATGCTCTTTTGTTTAGGAGAGAATTAAAGAAACACAACCTCAATGCCTGATAATTCATCGTACACATTTTGCAAGTGAGAATATTTAATATTATATATTTTTGCTACAGAAAAACACAATAAACATCTCCCTTGATTCATTTTTTAATTTTTCTTCTTCTTCTTCTTTAATTTACGGCAAACCATTCGGTTTTTGCGACATTCTGCCAGTGTCAAGCATAGATAAAGTAATATCACAGTATAGCAATATCCCTACAGTAGTGAAACTAATGTACTTGCGCAGAGCAACGGAGGGGTAGGTACCCGCGGGAAAGCGGGCGGCGCGGATCCGCGTACACAAACTCGCGGAGTTTGTGTACCTACCTACCTGCCCGCGCAGGGGTGACGTTGGCGCGTTGTCTACGAGTTTTGTGTTGTAAAACGATAACTTATCTTATAAATTATTATAAAATTGGGATGTAATATGTGTTCAGTGTCCGGATGTAAATCTGATTCAATAAAACAAAATGGATTTAAATTTTCATAAATATCGGCTCACAGTTCACACAAATATTGTGTTGGCCTTGGCGGCATTTATTTGCATATCTGTTTTATTGTTTACGTTGTAAGAAGTGTAACATGGAGAGAAACAATAAAGAATAAATTAAAAATCTGTCAAATACCCTGTTACATACTAATTAGTTAGGTACTAATTAGCCTAGCTAGGTACACAGGGCCATACATCAAAAAATGTTACACTTAGTGTAACATTTTGACCTTTGGACCGCCCTAACCGCGCACGTTATAAGAGCGAGTTTTGAATGGCTTCTGTTACACCTGACGTATGGCCTACCGTACCTACCAATTGTTATATGATTAATTGTTGGATACTTTATATATTCCTACTTTATTATTCGTAGATAATATATTCGAATGCGTCTTCATTATTTTAATCCTTCGATAGTGGATTCTTGGAAATCTATTGTTATTTTATTGTATCTTGCTCACCGGTGAGCTTTTGGGGCTTGATGGGTAATGAAATTCATCCATTCATAAATCCATACTAATATTATAAATACGAAAGTGTGTCTATCTGTATGTTACCTCTTCACGCCTAAACCGCTGGACCGATTTTGCTGAAATTTGGCATGGAGATACTTTGAGTCCCGGGAAAGGACATAGGACACTTTTTGTTCTGGAAAAATGTACAGTTCTCGCACGATAAACGAGTTTTGGCACAACAAAGTTGCGGGCATCATCTCGTAGAGAATTGAAATCATCTAAAAATAAAGTTTCACGTAAATATAGATTAAACAGATTAAATGATAACATTACAAGCACAATATTTTATTTTTATTTTATTTCCCGTTTCGTGGCAACCCTGGCATATCTGCTCGGTACCTACACCGGTGGCGGCATCGTGCGACATCAAAGGCGTTTCGTTACTGTAGGGATAATATTGCTATACTGTGGTAATATAGTGTTACGTGCTAGGGTTCGATGATTCGGAGAAAAAGACCTGGTGACTCTCTGGAAGACTTTATTCACAAACACTAGCTCACACAAATCACTAAGTCCAAACACTAAGCATTATCACTGTCACTCACTATTGATCACTTGTTTTCACTTCGAAGTCGCCTCGAAGATCGCTCAGCTAAAACTGAACTGACTGCCGGCTTGTTTACCTTTTATATGGCCCGCGACGCTTTCTGGAACGTTCCATTCTGGATTGTTTACGTAAACACGCAATTCACATAAACAAGGGTTGGACTTTTCTAGAAAGTATGCGCAGAGGTAAACAACTGTCCGTATCCGTAACACTACTCCCCTCTTAGAGATGCTCGTCCCGAGCATCGTTGTTATTGCCATGATAACGCGCCAAACGGTCTATGTGTACCACTTTGAATGTGCCTCTTGGTGGCTTTTGAATCCTGTAAGTCACATCATTCAATCGGGTAACCACTTTATATGGGCCATCCCACTTGGTCTGCAACTTTGGAGATTTCCCTTTTCGGTGAGTTGGGTTATGCAGCCATACCAGTGACCCTTCTTCGAAGCCGCTCGTGTTCGATTTCCGGTCGTATCTGGTCTTCATTTTCTCACTTGACTGTAAGTAACCCATTTTCCCGAATCATGGCGTGTATATAGCGCATCTTTTCCCTTATCGCAGACATAGCCCTGTACGGTCTTCGGTTCCTCCGGTGAACCTCCTGTCAAGAGGTCTACTGGTACTCGCAGTTCTCTACCGTAATTGACATACGCCGGGGTAACTTTTATGCTCTCATGCTCGGCGGTACGGTACGACAGAAGGAAGAGCGGTATATACTTGTCCCAATCCTTTTGTTTGTCATCTGCCAGTTTCGCCAAATGCCTCTCAAGGGTCTGGTTAAATCTCTCAACCATTCCATCAGACTGTGGATTGTACGCGGTGGTCCTCGTTTTATGCATTCCCAAAATTCTGCACACTTCCTGGAAGACCTGCGATTCGAAATTCCTGCCCTGATCGGAATGATTTCTAGAGGCACACCAAAGCGTGATATCACTTCTTCGACTAGCTTAGAAGCGACCATTGTAGCTTCTTGGTTTGGTATGGCGAATACTTCGGGCCATTTGGTGAAGTAGTCCATGACGACCATAAAGTACTTGTTTCCCGATTCCGTCATGGGAAATTGCCCAGCTACGTCAACTGCAATTCGTCCCCACGGTGCGCCAACGTTATACAAGCGCAGGTTCCCACGGCTCCTTGTCTGTGGTCCCTTCACTGCAGCGCAAGTAGTACATTTGCGGCACCAATCCTGCACATCATCTCGACAATGCAACCAGTAGAATCGTTCTCGCACTTTTGTTAACGTCCTCTTGACACCTAGATGACCTCCTGATACGCCATCGTGTATTTCACGGAGAACATCTGGTACTCTCGTCCTTGGGACAACTATCTGAAGACGGAACTCTCTGCCGTTAGTCTTCTCCCATTTCCGGTAAAGTATTCCATTTTGAAGTATCAGACTGTCCCATTGCGCCCAGTACGCCTTAGTGACAGCGCCAGTGGGTGCAACCTCACTCCATATTGGTTTTACGTCACCCCGTTTCTTCCATGTGATGATGTTCATTGCATCATTCTCCCATGGACCCAAAGGACTTGTTTTCGTTAACTTTAATGTCACTTCATTATATTCCTGCTTAACACAGTGTTTGCAGTCTTCTGAATACGGCCTTCGTGAAAGTGCGTCGGCATTCCCATGCGCCTTTCCGCTGCGGTGTTCCGTCTTGAAGTCATACTCCTGGAGTTGTTCAATCCATCGAGCTACTTGGCCTTCTGGGTTCTTGAATTGCAGTAGCCACTTCAAGGCTGCGTGATCAGTTCGCAGTAAAAACTGTCTGCCGATGAGATATTTGCTGAAATGTTGTAGCGTCTTTACAACAGCCAAGAGTTCTCTTCTTGTCACACAGTAGTTTCTCTCTGGCTTAGATAAAGATTTGCTGAAATATGCAATTACAACTTCTCTTTCACCCTGTTTTTGAGATAACACCCCTCCAATGGCCGTGTTGCTTGCGTCCGTGTCGACTATAAACTGACCTGCAGGTTTTTTTTTTTTTTTTTTTTTATTAAATTGGGGCCGTCTATGGGCTTTTCGCCCATATCCTTTTTTTTTCTTTTTAAATTTATTGTATAGGTTTTTCGCACCAAGGATAATTGAAATAATATTATTAAGACCTGCAGGTTGTGGATACCCCAGGATTGGTGTTTCACACAGATGTTTCTTCACTTTCTGAAAAGAATCTTCAGAAGTGTCGTCCCAAATAAACTGTTGTAACAAATAAACACAATACAAGTCTCGCCTACACGCACACATCGATGCTGATCAATGTTTACATCGTGATGGATGCCACTACATACGTCACCAAGCGAGTATAAAAGGAGCGGCGCAGCCAGCATCAAGTCAGTCGTTCGCTAGACGGCACGGAGTGCGATAGCCCCGCAGTCCTCTCTGTTGCCTCTGCTGACCTGAGCGGTAGCCCCGCAGCCCTCAGGACAAGCCAGCTAGGAGGTTACGGAATGCGATAGCCCCGCAGTCCATTCCACGAACCACTAATAGGCTTCATCTATACATATATGCTTAATGTATGCCATTGTTTATTAAGACAATAAACGTAGTAATAACACATTTGTGTTGTTTCATTCCATAACAACACTATATTGGCGCCCAACGTAAAAACAATAATAAACAATGACTGAAGAGAAATCTGAAATGGTAATAATGACGACGGAACAATTTACGGCGCTAATGACCAAGCTTACTGATAAGACCGAGACAAAGAAAAGCTTCGCTCAGTGCTCATCACGTTTTCACGGCGAACGGTGCTATAATAAAGTCGAGGAATTTGTTACAAATATTTCCATTTATAAGAAAATTGAAAAGATTTCCGACGAAGACGCTCTCGAAGGACTTACATTACTGCTCACGGGACCTGCTGCTACTTGGTGGAGCGGAGTAAAAGGCGATATTAAAAAGTGGAACCAAGCCCTTGAAGCAATAAAAAGTTCATTTGCACCTAAGATGCAGCCACACGAGGTATATCTTGAGCTGTTCTCAAAGAAGCAAACTAATGAGAAAATCGATTCGTTCCTTTGCGAGAAGCGTGCTTTATTGTCTCAGCTTCCATCAAAAAGGCACAAAGAGGAGGAACAACTAGATTTTATATACGGACTTCTGGCCATTAATTATAAAAAGGAAATTCCGAGGTCCGAAATAAAAACGTTTGCTGATCTACTGGAGCGCGGAAGACATTTAGAAAGCCTCTCAAAGGAGATTGAAGAAGCGTCAAAAGATGGAAGTGTCCGTAAGGGTTTTAAAAGATGCACATATTGTGGGAAAAAAGGACATCTGTTTGAAGTCTGCAGGAAGAAGATGGCGGATGTAAAGGTCCAGCCAAAACCGACTATAACTTGTTACGGATGTGGTGCCCCGGGTGTATTCCGCAGTAACTGCGAAAATTGTAAAAATAAGGAGACCCCTCCGGAAGCTGTGTCTTTTTACTCATTACAGTCGGCAGTAAAAAGCCAATCGAAAATCCCCACAATAGAAATAACTATTAAAGGACAAAAGGGATATGCATTTTTGGACACGGCTGCGCGGACCAGTATTGCCAGTGCCCAATTATATAAGAACTTGGTGCAGAGTGGTGTGTCATTTGCAAAAGAAAATGCACTCCTAAGTCTTGCAGATGGCACTACAAGACAAACAAATTTGCTCGTGTCGACTGTAAATGTTGTTGTTGGTGGTCGTTCACTGCCGATAAAATTGTCGGCAATCCCGGAAGCGAGTGACAACCGCACACTTTTAGGAATTGATTTCCTGGAAGCTGCCGGTATAATCTTAAATTTACCCCAACGTCACTGGAGTTTTATCGACGACCCAACTAAATCATTTAGTTTCCTCCAATTGTCGAGCTGCATACCTATTCCGTTAAAGGCCGCTAAGCGTCTGTCGCTGGAAACAGAAGATGGGGACATTGTTGAGCGGAACAAACCCATTTCCGAATTCATTGAGTGGGCAAAGGAGTTCAACAAGAATCATATGTTATCTCCACTGTCAATTACGCCAACAAAAGACACGGAAACTTCTCCTCCAGATGTGAAGCGACCGAGGTGGAAAATTGTTAAGCTGGACACTCCACCCCGACCAATACGTCCACGTGAACCAGCAGAAGAAAATTTATTTGTTGACCCTCGTGTAGAATATTTAAAAATAAATCCTACATCTTTGTATTCTGTTGATATTTATTTACGTCCCAATGAAGGTACTTCACTTAATCTTGATGAAAGAATAATTTTTAATAATCTGTTATCTGAATATTCTGATATTTTTGAAAAGAATAAAAAACCAACTCCTTTTACTCAACATAGAATAGAAACAGAAAATCATTATCCGATTAGCGTTAAACCTTATAGACTCTCTCCTGCCAGACAACAACAATTACGAGAGAAACTTGATGAAATGATAGCTAATGACATTATAGAAGAGTGCGATTCTCCTTGGTCTGCACCTGTAATATTAGTACCAAAAGGTGATAACGATGTTCGAGTATGTGTAGATTACAGACAACTGAATGATATAACAAAACCAGATAGATATCCACTACCACGTATTGATGACTTATTACATCAGGCAAAAGCCATGCCTTTTATGACTACAATTGATTTAAAATCAGGTTACTGGCAAATTGCTATAGATCCACAAGATTGCGATAAAACAAGCTTCATATCGCCATTTGGGACCTTTCGTTTTAAAAGGATGCCATTTGGTTTACGAAATGCACCCGCTACCTTTCAAAGATTGATGGACAAATTCATACAAGGATTAAAAGCGAAATGTGTATTAGTATATCTTGATGATCTAATAATCAGATCAGATAACTTTTATGAACACACAGAAGATATAAGAGAAATTTTTAATAAACTAAGAAAATACAACTTATGTGCGAATAGGAAGAAATGCAACTTCGTATGTTCTTCAGTAAAATACCTTGGGCATCTTATTGTACCAGAAGGAATCAAAGCAGATCCTGATAAAATATCCGCCATAGCAAATTTACAAATGCCTAAAAACCTAAAACAATTAATATCGTTTCTACAAACAGCTTCATGGTACAGAAGATTTATTAAAAACTTTGCACAAATATCTCAACCTTTAACAAATTTAACGAAGAAAAAGACAAGCTGGAAATGGGGACAAGAACAAGAAGAAGCATTTACAAAATTAAAAGAGGCTTTAACAACTTCACCCGTTTTGAGACAAGCTAGCGCTGATCTACCCTATATAATAAAAACTGATGCTAGTCAGTACGCTATAGGGGCAGCTTTGGTGCAGGGGGAGGGAAAGGATGAACATCCTGTAGAATACGCAAGTAGACTATTAACTCCTGCTGAATGCAATTATACTGTAACAGAAAAGGAAGCACTAGCCATAGTATGGGCTATATCAAAGTTTCGTGGCTACATAGAAGGAACACAGTTTATAACGATAACTGATCATCAACCTCTAAAATGGTTAATGAATCTCAAAACACCCACTGGACGTTTGGCACGTTGGGCACTACAGTTACAACCTTATGAATTCAAAATTCAGTACAATCCTGGACGTACCAACGTAGTAGCAGATACATTATCAAGACCGCCATGTGAAAATCACAGTGAAGATTGCAATATATGTCAAGTTGGCATAGAATTACCAAAATTAAGTGAAAAACAATTAAGGGAAGAGCAAATGAGAGATAGTACATTGAAGGAAATAATAGAGAGCCTGGATAGTGGAATAGATTCTAAATCCTATGAAGAGTTTGTAAAAAAGGGTTATATACTACATAAAGGGGTATTGTATCTGTACGTACCAGATCAAGAAGATGATAGTGCAAAATTGGTTATTCCACGACATGAAATACCTAATATTCTTAAATCCTTCCATGATTCACCAACTGCCGGTCACATGGGAGTCGAACGAACTGTGCAACGCATTACCAATAAATTTTACTGGAAAGGATTACGTAAAGACGTAATAAAGTATGTAAAAACTTGTATTGAATGTCAAAAATACAAACCTTCAAACCTAAAACCAGCTGGGTTATATCAATCAACTCCAAACTCCCAAAGATTTGAAGTATTATCTGTAGACCTATTCGGTCCGTTACCCAAAAGACCATTAGGAGAGACATGGATCTTAATAATAGAAGATACTGCTTCAAGATGGATGGAAATTTTTCCATTAAAGGAAGCTACTGCAGAAAGTTGTGCTTTAATTTTACTTAATGAAATATTTCTTCGTTATGGCCTACCAAGAAAAATCATTTGCGATAATGGAGTACAATTCATATCAGCTATAATGCAAAAACTTACCTTTTGCTTGGAAATCCAACAAATATTTACGCCAGTTTATCATCCAGAACCTAATGTTGTAGAAAGGAAAAATAGAGACATGAAAACGCAAATCGCAATTATGGTTAAGGATAAACATCACAATTGGCCATTAACTTTACCTGCTATAAGATTTGCAATGAACACAGCTCGTTGCCAAACTACATGTTTTTCGCCCGCGTATCTAACATTTGGCAGAGAATTAAGAACTCCTTATGAATTATCTCATGACTTAAGTAAGATAGTAGAATCTGAAAACTTCGTAGCAGAGATAACACCAAAACTAAAACAGCTAGCCCAAGACTTGAAATTGGCTAAGGAAAATATTGAATGCAACAAAGATGCAAGTCGTCAAAGGTCAAACAATAAACGAAGAAAGGATCCCGGTTATAAAATTGGTGATTTAGTATTGGTACAATCACACCATATAAGTAGTACTGATAAGCAATTCTCAGCTAAGTTTGCTCCACGACGCGATGGTCCTTACATTATTCTGAAGAAACTTGGAAACACTACATATGAAATTGCACATCCAGACGCTCCAAATCAATCGATCGGAAAATACCATTCTTCTGCAATTACGAAATTTGAAACAAGAGGAAATAACTCTACTAAACCTGTATACCCAATACGTCGAAGAGGGAGGCCAAGAAAGAAACCCAATGCTGGTACTCTGTCGGGACGACTTTAGAGTACCAGAGGGGGAGAATGTAACAAATAAACACAATACAAGTCTCGCCTACACGCACACATCGATGCTGATCAATGTTTACATCGTGATGGATGCCACTACATACGTCACCAAGCGAGTATAAAAGGAGCGGCGCAGCCAGCATCAAGTCAGTCGTTCGCTAGACGGCACGGAGTGCGATAGCCCCGCAGTCCTCTCTGTTGCCTCTGCTGACCTGAGCGGTAGCCCCGCAGCCCTCAGGACAAGCCAGCTAGGAGGTTACGGAATGCGATAGCCCCGCAGTCCATTCCACGAACCACTAATAGGCTTCATCTATACATATATGCTTAATGTATGCCATTGTTTATTAAGACAATAAACGTAGTAATAACACATTTGTGTTGTTTCATTCCATAACAACACTATACTGTCGTTTATCCTCTGTCAGCCGATGTAATGGCTTGGCTATCTCCGAGAATCCCTTAACAAAACGCCTGTAGTAGGAGCATAGGCCGAGAAATGCCCGCACTTCGGTTTTGTTCTTAGGGGTTGGCCAATTTTGAACTGCTGCCAGTTTCTCCGGGTCTGTCTGGATTCCATCACTGGAGATGACATGGCCGAGATAATTCATAATTGACCTTACTCCTGAATAAACGACATTTTTTCGGATTCAACTTTAACTTGGCCCCCTCTATTTTGGCGAAAACACGTTCTGAGTTTCGCAAATGGTCCTCGAAGTCGCGGCCAACAATGATCACGTCGTCCAAGTAGACTAAGCAAGCCTCTCCAACTAAAGCGCTTATTCCATTTCACTAAATTTAGATATCTAAATGATTAGTAACTAAATTTAGTGAAATGGAATAAGCGCTTAAGCCTGCCAGTACACACTTCATGAGTCGCTCAATCAAATGTGGCAGGTGCATTGCACAACCCAAAGGGCATGACGTTAAATGCAAATTAATGTTGCCACATTACCCTTACTGTGCTACCTTAAATTAGGGGAGATAATATGTTATCAGTTATCACAAAATGCACTTAAAGAAAATTGTACATAATTCTAACAGCTTTCGCCCGCGGCTCTGCCTACGTTAACGTCTATCCCTCGGGGACCGTTCTTTTTCCTGGGATAAAAGGTACCATATGTCCTTCTCCATACTCCAGAGTTCCAGACAACGTGTACCTATGAAAGTTTTATGATGATCCGCTTAGTACTTTATAAAGTCACTTTCGCATTTACTAGCTAAAAGCCGAGCTTTGTGAGGGCTCGCGTCATCACACCTTCACTGACTGATGATAACACATATTTTACATGTAAATACTATGTTATAGCAGAAATCAATAGGCGTGATAGATATATGGCGTCATATTCTAAAATACCGATCAACTGCTGTCAAAATCTGACAGGTATTTTAGAACATGACAAGGTATTTTAAAATATGACAATCACACTGACACATAAAAGCCGCGCATGCGCAGTTAAAAAAGCAAACGAACAAGGCTATTAAGTCTGTGGTCAGCAGTCAGTGTCACAGAAAGGATATAATAATAAAGTCAGTGTCGCCTGCCGGCTCCCATAAGTTGGCGGGGGAAAGTCAATCTATTGCAACTTTTTTTTGCTAATTCGATTGTTCGTCGTTTGTTCTTCATTGTTCGATGGTGTCCGACCGAAGGTCTATTTTTGGCCGAAGCCGAAGCCGATTAATCGGCAATCGCCACAACCTTCGGCCGAAGCCGAAGCCGAAGCCGAAGGTTTATAATCTTAATCGCTCGACTCTCAGTAATTAATTTTTAACCGACTTCAAAAAAGGAGGTTATCAATTTGACGCGTATGTATGTTATATTTCCAGAACTGCCCTGTATCATCGTCTGAACCAATGTGCCAAATTACAGGTGTATATGTATGTATATATGTTTTTATGTTTGTGTTCGCATATCTCTGGAACTACCATTCCGATTTCAGTAATCCTTTTTCGTTGTACTAGGTACTGTTCAACTTAGGGAATAGTGCAAGTCTCAACAAAATCGGTTCTGTAGTTTTGGAGATACGGAGTTTTAATTGTCAATTACGTATAATTTTGAAGTCGGTTTTATCTTTTTTAAATACAGTTATGTTCAATATTGTCTACAAGCTACACTTAACCCTTAATTAGGCGCATCAAAAAAGTCACACAAGTAGTCGCATGGGGTCCCCACTGACCCCAAATAAAAAAATGAAAATATAGTTGAAGAAATGAATAAAATGAAGTATTAATTATGCGAATTGTTAGAATGCTTTATCATAATTAATCTTAATAAGCAAAAACCTTCATTTGCTTCTATACAACTACTGCTCTGTCTCGAAATCTCATAAATATCACTATGGTTAAGATCGAGATTTAAAAAATCTATTATTAACTTTGATGACCAGATTTTTTTGCAGCACCAAAGGAAGTAGGCCCTGAGCTAATACTGAATTATTATTTTTAACAAAAAATTAAAACCGACTTCCAAGGTAGAAACAACTGTAATATGAACTAAAAAGTATTAAATAACTCTTACTCTTTAATAGTGCCTTTTTCAGAATTCGTCTAAATCTCAACTATTTCTGTACATTACTACAGTCTTCATTATTTTGAAGTCGGTACCAGCTAATTTAATCGTGAGTTCAGTAATGTCAGAATATCTTTTTTTTTTTATTGAATAAGGGAGCATACTAGCAAACGTGTCACCTGATGGTAAGCAACTACCGTCGCCCATGGACACTCGCAACATCAGAAGAGCTGCAGGTGCGTTGCGATAAGGGGGCAAACGAGCAAACGGGTCACCTGATGGAAAGCAACTTCCGTCGCCCATGGACACTTGCAGCATCAGAAGAGCTGCAGGTGCGTTGCCGACCTTTTAAGGGGTAATAGGGGAGGGTAGGGAAGGAAATAGGGAAGGGTAGGGAAGGGAAAAGGGTAGGGGATTGGGCCTCCAGTAAACTCACTCACTCGGCGAAACACAGCGCAAGCGTTGTTTCACGCCGGTTTTCTGTGAGGATGGTATTTCTCCGGTCAAGCCAGCCCATTCGTGCCGAAGCATGGCTCTCCCACGTCAAAATATATCTGAAACTTTTGGGACTGGTACCGACTTCAAAGTAATGAAGACTGTAATAATGTACAGAAATAGTTGAGATTTAGACGAATTCTGAAAAAGGCATTATTAAAAGTAAGAGTTATTTCGACGGGTCCCAAGAACAAAATCTTATGGAAAAATAAGACGAAATGTATTTTATTGCGTTTTTGGATTCTACGTACTAAAAACTATATGGCACTATATTTTTTTTATTTTATATCCTTTTACTTATTGGAATAATCAATCGAACACTGTCTTATTAGAAATATATACCCACGAACAAACATGTAATGACATGTAGGCGCTTGTTCTTTGCAACTCGCACCGCGCGCGCAGCGACGCAACGTCATTCGCATACTGTTTGTTCTCGTCAAAGTCCAATATTTTAGCGAGCTCCCGAAAAAAACCAAAATTTTAGTTTAAATTCATGATTTAAGTTTATAATTATACAATTTTAGTGTGTAGTATAATAATGTCGGGCATATAAAAAAAAGAATACTCAATTTAGCTCTGCATGTAAATGAAAATAGCGGCAGTCTTCGTAGAAGTTGTAATAAAGACGACGACACCTCTAGAAAAGGTGAGTAATAGTTGAGTTTTATACATAATGCACTTTAACATTACTTAAAGTTGTTATATTTTAAAGTTAGAAATAGTTAAACAAAATTGCATGCAAAATCATTACTTTTTGACGTTTGTGCATATACGATATTGTTCTATAAAAATATAAATACGTCCACCAGTAACTTATAAATAATTCATGTAAAACCTATTTAACTTTTATATTCATAGACTATACAATTAGACTCTTATTAGACACATTTATTTTCTAGCTTATTATTTTAACATAAGTCTCTTTTCGGTAAAAATCAATTTCAAGTCATTTATCGCTTGAGCAGATACGATTTTGTTCTACAAATTATTAATAAAAAAAATAAGTCGTATATAAATAAACAACTTTGTTCTCTGCAAACTATTTTAACATGCGTGTTTGTTCTATGCAAAAGTATATTATTTAATATTTTTTATAATTAAATAGTAATATTTTTTTAAAGTAATAAGATTTTAGTTATATATACTACCATAAATATACCTTCTTATTTGCTTTCTGTTTGAAACTGGATGCCAACGCTACATCAACATCAGCTCTCCTGTGCCACCTAGAGCCGAGAATATTGACGTCGATATGGCTTCTACCATATCGACGTCGATATTCTCGGCTCTGGGTCATTATTTTCATCAAAATAATGACCCAGAGCCGAGAAACTTCTGCTTGGCATGTTTGAAAATGATAGTTTGAGAGAAAAATCAGATCCTCATATCCATAACCCAGATATCCTATCATGATACTTGCGATAAATTTTTTTATTTTTATTTATTTATTTATTTACCTCAGGCATCTTGGCCCATATTATAAATACCTTAAGACTAACATACATACAATTATACTAAAAACTAACACTAAGCACTAAGCACGTATTGTCTGCGACGTGGGGCGCGACGTGTTCGGAAGTCGTCCTCGGAACCTCCTGTAGACGACTCCAATCGGCCAGAACTCCTCCTTCTCGAAGGTCGGTAGATGGTGCGTCGGGACTCTCACCACAAAGGAGCTAAAATTCACTTTGTGGCGGGACTCCAAGCGCTCGACCCTCAAGACGAAGTGGGTTTTGCACCTGATGTAGTCCACGACCTGCTCGACTGTCGTGGACCAGTGCAGCCTGGACACGTACAGCGGCGTCGCGGGAGTCTCACACCTTAACAGCTTACATTACTTCACCGCCTATGTATTTGCCACCAGCACCGCCTACAGATTAAATATTTACTCCATTGAACATTGAGGTAACCTCCAGCTTTAATAACTCACCAGCAATATATTATATATTGAAGAGTTTGAAGAACCTGCGATTTCTACAACACCATCATCATTATATTGTGGGATATATGCGTAGTGGCCGCAAAGGAAGATCTTCCGACCGAGCGAGGTGATATGTCCGGTCAGGCCGAAGCCCACTGACGTCATTTCAGCCGTTGTATATATCTTGCCGTTCTCCGAAACTTCGATAGCGCGATGTAGGATTGTTAGGCGAATTGTGGGTACCGCCACATCATTATATGGTATTAGGCCCACCACACACTCCCACCACTGCAACTCCTGTGTCGCCAGGATCAACAGTGGTAACCAACCACGAAAACTCTTTGGAATGATCTCAGGAATGGCCGAGTTACAAGCCAAATTTGTCTTGGGACCCGCAACGAAATAAATCAGAAGAAAGTTAGGAGGAGTAGGAGATTAGACCCACCACACATTCACATATATTATATTATAGCTACACTTATGCCTTCCTCAGTTAATGTACACAAAAAATGTAAAAAAAGATCACCTTTTTATGCCGATCTTATTGGATTGATTCAGTCCAATCCTTAAATAATAGCACATCAAACTTAACGCCTGAAACTGCCCCGAAGTGAAAGTCAAAGAAACGTTTGGTACGTAGACAAGACTGGTCGAACGCTAAACGGAAAACCCTGAAAAATCTTGGAAGGAGTTACGTTTCAAAAAGAGGTAGATTGGTTAGTGACAAAATAATGGGAAAACCGTGTATGTAGTTGTTAAGACGAAATGACAGAAGAACAAAGACTTGAATGTTTTAATAGATTTTGGAAGCGGAAATAGAGACTGCAGTACCTGTATTAGAAAATGCTTTTTCGTCACTATTGAAGCTAACAAAAATAAAGATTTAATAAGTATATGCGATTCTGGCGTCATAAATTCAAGCAATGTAATGCCAAATATCTGGAAGATAATTCGAATAAAAATCGATTAGATTTTTTACTTCTTTAACTACCAGCAGGCGTAGCATAGTCACCATAGAAACGGTTTCTTTCTAAGGAAGAATAGACAAAGTGACAGATAGACAAGATAAAGTCACAGTTAGACAATGGAAATCCGCCATTTTGTCGATAAAATCTGTCAGTATGTCGATTCTTTTCCATGTCTAGTTTTGTTATGCCCTACAGGTGAGAATAAGAGTATAAAATTTATTTTTGTTAAAGATTTCATTTACTGTTTTATTAAAGAATAACTTTTTTTTTGAGGGAACTTACCAAAATAAATACAGCTTATTATTACTTACACGTTTTTATAATAATTACAACTGAAATTTTAGAAATTATGTAACATACACGTTGACATTGGTGTTAATTCATAAACAAAGTTAAAAACTATTTTTTTATTATTATTTTTGAGTTAAAAATGTTCTGCATTTATTTATTTAATTAAAGTTTTGATAATTACATTGTTATTTTCACTATCAATTCGAACATTAGTGCTTAATTATCTTTTAAGACATGAAACCATAACATCAATTCCGTAAAACAAAGTCTTAAATACAGATAGATATACTAGATTGTTCCAAAGAACAACGTCGTATATTAAGATATGTACTAGATCGTTCCGGAAAACAAAACCTTATTGTATTATAAGAATTCATTTTATTCGAAAAGTACAATTTAAATCTATAAAAAAATATGAAAAGAAAGGAATTAAGCTGTTCAATAGCTTTTGCTAATTTATTTCTAAAAAAGTTTATATTTGCTTCAACAATTTATAATTATATTTACACAGAACTTGAAAACCTTATACTGTAAATCGATATTTTCTCATATACGATTTTGTTCTTGGGACCCGTCGATTTAATACTTTTTAGTTCATATTACTATTGTTTCTACCTTGGAAGTCGGTTTTAATTTTTTGTTAAAAATAATAATTTCACTCTTTTTAGTTATCTACAAAACAAGGCTATATGCGTAAATAATCAACACGAATGTTAACTATTCATATTATGTTACTGTAAGCAAAATTGTGGTAAATGCTTGCAGTTATCTAAGCGATGCTGCAATTTCCAAACTTTTATCTTTAAAGGTTCAGGAGTTCTGTTCAGTGCCTTTGGACCAAGAGACACCTTTGTATGAAATTTATCTTAAATTCGTAACATGTGTTTAATTTACTAGAAACAACATTTTAACCACTATGAGTGTTTTGATAAATTTCAAGGATTTCCCTCGATTGCTCATAAATCCCATCATCAGCTCACCACTTTCGTAATTGTTATACAAAATTAAGATTATATCCTATACAACAACACAAGAATTTTGAAAATCGGTCCACAAACAGCGAAACTATCATCAAAAACAACTGCTTCGATGCAAAATATCAAGAAAAGTACCAATAATTGGGTCATAGTGTGATTTGACCCATGGTAAAATTATGGTTGTGCTTTCAGTTGTTTAAACAACGCCGAAATCCCCGAACCTGTACCTATAAGCATTCAAAAGTTCTGTTCGGTACCTTCGGATCCAGGGTATAACCTGGTGCGAAGTCTTACTTTTTGGTAGCATTTACCTCGAATGCTTCAGAAAAAATCAAAATCACTATATGCTTCCATGCAAATTTCAAGGAGTCTCCTCGATTCCTCAAGGATCCCATCATCAGATCACCACTTTTGTGAACATGGTACCAAATTCGAGTTAAACCCTATACAACACAAAAAGAATTTCGAAAATCGGACCACAAACGGCTGAGTAATCGTGGAACATACAAAAAAAATAAGATACATACAGCCGAACGTATTACCTCCTCCTTTTTGGAAGTCGGTAAAAAATATATATTCCTCATTTGTATGATTTGTTACGCACGTCTGGTTATCACCCCCTCATCATCATCATCATCACCATCCAGAGGTCAGGGATTATTTTAGGCATCTCTAGGCTTCTAAATCTTGTCTACCGATTCATGCCCGTCACAAATCGGTGCATAGTTTTGAAGTTCGGAGGCTATAGGCTTGCAAAATCTCTTTTGTCTTCAGAAACCTTCCAGCCGCCAGTGTATTTCACTATCTTGATCTATATTGAAATTTTTACAGTGCAATTCTATAAAATAAGGTTGTCAATAGAATGACATACTCATATATTTATAAATCATTCTAAATTATATCAAAAATAATCTAACAATTAAACATAATATTATTACAAAAATGGAAACTTGTCTTGTGACAAAAAAAGTCACGTAAGTGGTCGCATGGGGTCAGAGCTCAAGAGAGTAGCGACACATGCACCATCGTTAACTGACCGGCTAACGCTTATAAGGATACCTCAATAGGAGTTAGGAAGCTAACAAAAGCGTCGTTGCATTCCTGGAACTCTAGCACATATTATTTTCGGTTTGAAAGTGATCTGACCCCATGCGACCAATTGAGGGTTAATATTAAAATTAAATATGTATTTCAAAACTTCAATATTGAAGGTTTTCCTCTATATTGACTGTCTCATAGAGAAGTTGATTTAGAGATGGTAGGTAATAAAAGTTTGTGATTTCGTGATTTATTTCTTACTTAATAATTGGTGGGCTACAAATAATGAATTAAGTTTAAGGAATGGCTCAAAATTCAAATATGTAGTTCGAAAATGGACGAGAATTTGAAAAAAGTGTATAGAATCCAAATTATAGAGAATTTAATAAGTATTTTTTTTCATCCTAGAATGTTTTTTGCTACAAGGCATCGTTGTTTAGTTATTAGCCAAAAACCAAAAATTTAGACTTTTGGCACTCTCCCTTCACTCCGGTTCACCTCCTAGACTTCAGGACTTTTAGTATGTTTTATCCTTAAGCACCCTGAATCAGTTCCAGCAGAAATGTCTTAGGTCCCGCTTACGCTCATTCTACAACTACTTTATTGACTGAACCATTGTAAAAAAAAATTCTTTATTATTTCACAAATAACAATAATAAGACCTGAGACCAATGAATGATCAGTCTTTTACTCGACTAGACTGAAATTAGACTAATAAATAAAATAAACAAACATTAACTTCTTAATAAATAATTCTTAATAAATGGTTTAGTAAGAAGTTAGTGTTTGTTTATTATATTAACGGTCTGTCGCTCTCTCACGACTCACTCAGTATTTCGTAACAGTTTACAGTTCGTTCAATTTCGACGGTTGCTCGGACCAGCGGCAAAGCTTCGGCTTCGACCGGGTTTTAGGCCGAAGCCGAAGGCTTCGCCGAAGGTGTTTTTTTTGGCCGAAGGCGGCCGAAGCCGAAGCCGAAGCTTCGATAGTTGAACGATAATTGAACGTGACAACATCATAGCCTTAAATGGAACGCCTCAGAGCGAAGTAAAGCCGCATATTGCGTCATGTTTTATCGTGCGCGTAGCCCATATCGAATTATCAAACGTTGTCACGACTCACGTCAAAAGTCTAGATACTATAATTGTCGGCGCTAGGTTTAGGTCAAATTTTCGAAAATTAAAATAAAAAAAACGAAAAACTAACAAACATATTATTTTGTTTTGATCGAACAAACGATAACTAGCTTAGATTGATTGAAAAAAAAAGTCTAGATGCTATAATTGTCGCCGCTAGGTTTAGGTCAAATTTTCGAAAATTAAAATAAAAAAACTAAAAACGAACAAACATTATTTTTGTTCAAACAATCACGAACAAACGACGAACAATCTAATTAAGGAAAAAAAGGTGCAAAAAATTTACTTTCCCCCGCCAAAAAATTAATTATCATTTATCAGCGTAAATAAGATCGAACAAACATATTTTTTGATCGAACAAACGATAAATAGCTTAGATTGATTAAAAAAAGAACAAGAAAAAAAAAGAGTAAATTTATTTTTATAAATTAAGTATTTTATTTATATTCAAGGTCATACCTTGAATGTAATGAAGGGTCAGTTTTGACCCTTTGACCTCATCCCAAAGTAACTTCGAGTATAACTCACCTCAACTGACAACATGAGTGGATGAAGTGGGTAACTAACATTTTACAACATATTAAGAGCAATTATTCATTTTGGAACGGAGTTCCTTATCGCGCGTTGCGAAAGGGGGCTAGACCGAAAAAGTTGTAACGACACTTTTTTATTACTCGTAGTACCGTCCTGCATGGTAGGGGCAGAGAGCGTTAATAGTATTCCTGTGCGTCAACTAGATGGCGTTTTTGAGAATAAACAGCGACGCCTTGTTAGTATTCCTGGGCGACAGTAGATGGCGTATTTTTAAATATTTTTTTTTGAGTATATAATATATCTGGGGGCACGGCAGTGCCCCAGCCAAGCTTTTTAGCAAAGGCACGGCCGTACTATACTTTTCTCGAAGCGGTTCGCGGCTATATCACACCCTCCTTATCTTCGATGTTAACAAAGCTAGAGATTTAGAATTTCGATGACTAGGAGCTAGTATTAAAACTAGCTTAACCTCCAAATTACATTATATTTTGATTAATAGTTTACTAGTTACGGATGGTCAAAGTTACTACGTTTTGTCACTGACTGACAGATCATCAAAATTCTAAGGTACTTCTAGCAGACTTAGAACCTTGAAATTTGGTACCCGGATAGGTCTTTATTCACAATGAAAGGAAAAATTATGAAACCGGCCAAGTTCGAGTCGGACTGGCGTAGATAGGGTTCTGTACCGTAAATTTGTATGGGAGCCTCCCTTAAGTAAAAGGTTTATTTAATTTATATTATTTATTATTAAAGTTAAAATACAATTGAGTATTTTCTGAAATTTCCAAAAACGTTACTGTTACCATTATGAAGATAGAGCAAAAAAAGCAAAAAAATCGTGTTTGTTGTACGAGACCCACCATTCCTAAATTATTTTATTTTGACGGCCATTCTCAGGAGAGCAAAATTTACGTGTCCCGGGCTTGTATACTCTGTAATATTATGTTATTCAAGTATGTAATATTTTTAAACGGTAGATAGCATCAGTATCTAGCTACAAACTTAAACACAGGCTTCTAATTGTAAAATATCGACTCAATAGGCCCAGCCTATAAATAGTTATCATGAAATAATCGTTTGTCCGATCAAAAGTCCTAATTACCGTAATACCTGCTGTTTTTGGATGCCCATCCAAAAATATCAGAATTTGGCACATTACGAGTGCACGGGTTGCTTCTCCTTAGTGTGTGCCATGGCCCATCAGCGGTCCCACGTCGTTAATGTTAGTGTGCAGCCGATAAAGCACGTTAGTATCTAATTACCGTAGCTTTGGTTACAAATTTGTCTAACTACCGTAATCGTTACTTTTCAATTATGTTTAAATTAGATTTTTATTATGTATATTATGTTTATATTACATAATTTGGACTACGTACGTTGCCCTCAGTATTTACCGTACCCATAAATTTTTAAGTCCCATTATCCAAAAAACTTTAACTAACTGTTTCACGCCAAATTTATTATTGTGTTCGTATCTTTCATTTCTTTAATATTTCAATGTGTCTAATTCAAATCGACGAAGAAAAAAAAATGGTTACGGTAATGAGGAAAATAATGCCAAACCGGAGAATGGCCGTTAATTGGACTATTCTATTTTATAGCGACAACAAAAATACATAATTTGTGAAAAATTCAACTATCTAGCTATTGCGGTTCTCGAGATCCAGCCTGGTGACAGACAGACAGCGAAGTCTTAAGACTTTGTTAATATGGTAGAATAGTTTTAAAGGTAGAAAGAAGGTTACATAAAAAAATTTAGAAGAAGAAAGTGGACCACAAAATGCAGTCGGAGGCATGTTGCACCAAGTTTAACATAAATTCATAAATCATAAAATATTATGCCTCCGACTGCATTTTGTAGTTCACTTTCTTCTTCTACATTTTTCTATGTAACCTTCTATTCATCCTGGAAAGAAAAAAACCTTAAAAAAAGAAATGATATCCCACCAAAACATTAAATGTAAAAGGAGCCAAGCAAAATATTGCATAGCTATGCAATACTTCTGTCGTAAAAAGTTTTCAGATCAAGCCAAGCTTTCAACTTATTTTTTTATTAAAATCAACATTCAGTGAATGTATCATATGAATAGTTTTCTTTATTTTAAAATTATTATAGTGGCTTGGTAATGAGCACTAGAGAAATAATCAGCGACTAATTGGATTTATATGGGTACCTGCATCGACCATATGCGTCGTTACGATAAACTAAAAAAACACTTTACGCTTGCCGTCTGTGTAAACGTAATGAACTCCTCCAAATATGCAGTTTTATATTTGTTTCTTAATAATTATGTGCTCATTGCCCAGCCACTATAATAATTTTAAAATAAAGAAAACTATTGATACATTCACTGAATGTTGATTTTAATTACAAAATAAGTTGAAGGCTTGGCTTGAATGTGATCTGAAAACTTTTTACGACAGAAGTATTGCATAGCTATGCAATATTTTGCTTGGCTCCTTTTACATTTAATGTTTTGGTGGGATTGTATTATACCACAGAAATAAGATCTAGATAGAAGCGCTATGTCGCTCCATTTGTATGAACACGAGCGTGTCACTTTTTTCATATCTACTGTGACGTCACAAGAGCGCTATAGTGATGGGAATACCCGTACGCGCGGAATCGATTCAAAGGAACTGCCGCGCCCCGCCTCTTTTGCCATTTTAATAGGTATATCGATTTTTTAATCGATTATTATTTGAGTTCATAAACAGAGGAATGATAAATCTTAAGATACGTGCCTGCCAGGACAGCTAGTAATATATTATATTATTATTCTAAACTAAATCACTAAACATGAACATAAATACATATTACATAACTAGCTGTCCCGGCAAACGTTGTTTTGCCACTTAAAGTATTTGTACTTCATCAGTTCATACAAAATCTTACCCCCTCTTTTGTCCCCTAAGAGGGGTGGGGGGAAAAATTTTATACACCAGATGTTAAGTTGGAAAAAACAGTTAATAATATGAGGTAAGTCCATTAAAGAAAAAAGTTTGATACAAAATCTGACCCCCTCTTTGGTCCCCTTAGATGGGTGGGGGGAATTTTTTTTATACACCAGATGTTAAGTTGGAAGAAGACAAATATATATGCGAAAACCGCATTCAAATCGGATCAGTAGTTTTCGTGTGATAACTAGACATCGGATTATATGTGTCGTAGGATTATTTGATAAATCGAATTTTCGGGAAAATTCTAGGGATTTTTCGAAAAGACGGATAATTAGATAATAGTGATTACATTTTTCAATTATCCTAAAAAAAATAGATTTTTTCTTAACGCTGCACATTCTTAACGCTGATTGGCTTGATTTTTGCTTACTAGCCAACTCTTATTCTGATTGGTTACTATCTTTTCCTATGTATCGTTAAGGTAATACACCATAGAATTATAAAGGACATAACCTCAGAATTAGTTTCTGGTTCTGTTAAACTTTCAGCACTAATTTAACATGTATCAGTCATTTTGTATTTACAGGCACACTTTTAGATAACTTTTCGCACTAATTTTCAAGTCTAACTGCAATTTTAAACACATTAAATATCAAAAACTGCTAGCTCGCTTACAAAAACATCCACAAACAAAACAACGCGTGACAATGAATTGACATTTAAAACGTCAAGTCTTCAACCAATCAGAGAAGATGTTGTTGTGAGGCGCTTAAACCGACCAATCAGTGATTTTTTTCGATAATAACTAACGATTCGTTTCGCAATCGTACTAAGGCGACTCGCATTTTCGCGAAGACACTACCTTTTGTCAGTAAGATTAAAAAATGTAATCAACATTATCTAATTAACCGTGTTTTCGCGAAAACCCTAGAATTTTCACGAAAATTCGATTTATCAAATAATCCTATGACATATGCACGATCAAAGAGCTGAAATATGCATGCAAGTATGCACAATAAAATGGCCGAAATATGCACAAAATATGCACAATCAAAAGTCTCGTATTATTAAAATTTATTATTTTTTGAAGAGCTTTACGGTGGTGCCGTCAATTTTATATTTTATCCAATCCAGGACTTTTTATACAGCACCAATAATAATTTTCTACCAATATTTTCCGATTGCAGTCTTAATGCCCATAGAAGTCTAAGAAATCGGTAACTACTTTATTCAAATTTTTTACTAATGCTGCCAACTACAAAGAAAAATTTTGTTTCTAGAAAGTTAATATTGTAGGTAGTTAGGTACCTGTCGGGTGTATTGCATTCTTTTAATGGCATTTGAAGTGTTTTGATCTATCGTACCTCTGTTTGGTTGTGGTCTCGGTGTGTGTCATGATAGCTAGTTTGAGAATACGAGGGCGTAAAACTACCGAAATATGCACTATCAACGAAAAATTGCCAAAATATGCACTATCGCCTAAAAAGTGACATTATATGCATTTGCATATGCAAGTATGCAAATGCATATAATCTGATGTCTAGTGATAATTGATAGTGGAACAAACATACATACAGACAGACAGACAGTAGACAAAAAACTAACTACAGTTTTGGCTTCTATAGCGACGTAGTGACACCCCCCGCTTATTATTTTTTTAATATCTTTAATGTACAGAATTTTTATTTCTACAGTTTTATTAAATGTATAGAACATGTATAGAAATACTCGTATAATTAGTTTACCGAGTCACAAAATATCCCAAAGCGAACATTCTCATTCCTCTGTTTCATGTCTGTTTCGAAAATCGATTAATTAGAATCGAGAATATGTACAACATTATTTGCTTCACTTGACAGAAAAATGAGAATATTGACTGTACCTACCTCGAAACTAAGCGATGAGTGAAAGTTTCGATTGTTTTATTTCCATTGCGCGCTCAATAGCGGACAAACAGAACGGGCTCTATAATTTTCTTACTAAGGCGGCAATGTATTATGAATCATGCGGTACACACGCAGTTACTTAGATTTCATGGTAAAAACTACAGCCACACACGATTTACATTAAATAATTGATTTTAAAATAAAGGACACAATATGATTTAATAATAAAATTACTTACCGATGATAAGAAACGTGTCCACTATTTATACCAACGTTTCTATTCGAATTTCCACAGCCCAATACGGCACAATTAGGCATTTTTAGAATTCCGATTACTTACGTCCGATTCCGATAACGGTGGAGCGCAGACTAAAGAACAGACTTTCGAAAGATTGAAATGTGTGATCGTTTGGGAACGCGATGGCATGCGAAGTACATACACATGGCCTATCTAACTAGATAGAGATCTGTGTAATATACAGATTTTTTGAACATAAGAAATAACTTCGTTCCATTTGGTGTCCCTTGACACCTCTCAAGTTTTTCTCCCTTTTAATTTGAACAAACCTTGTAAATTATTTACTTCATCATCTAGCTAATACATCTAGCTATAAAAGGAAACCACATTTTTTTGATTTCAAATCATTTTTCCTGTCCTAAAGCTTCCATTGGTGCAAAAAACGACAGTTTCTAAATTTTTAGTTACCCCCATGTCTTCGCCTCACCTATGATTACATTTCAGCTCACGTACCGGTCACAACGATTTGTTTTCAGGTATTCACACTTATTTTACCTTGGCACGACGCGGATTTTAAACCTTATGAGCGTTCGTATAAAGCTTTAGAGGTGATATTTTACCTTTGAATAACAAAAGATCAATTCCAGTTACGACTTTGTAGACCTAAACCTGAATAAAAAGGTAGCCCATTTTATAGTTTGACTCGTAGAATTAACATGTAGTGTATGCCGTTTAAGGATGCCTGCAGCTTTTGTAATGTGACTTTTCTAATTTGCAGCAGCAATAAGCACGTTTTTATCACGATTCACGCATGGGAAACTCTTTATGGGTGACAAACAAGCAAACGGGTCACCTGATGGAAAACATCTACCGTCGCCCATGGACACTCGCAATATTAGAAGAGCTGCAGGTGCGTTGCGTTACAAAAGAATTACTCATATCGGACTTGTAGTTCCTGACATATGTGAACATAAACATAAAAACATACACCCATACAATATAGTTACATGCATACTTACTTACATGAAATATTTTTAGACACGTTTGTTCAGACGTTTAATCGTATCGACTAACGAAAACTGGGCTGGAAATATTACAAACATACAGGTCGAATCGATAACCTCCTTTTTAATAAAGTCGGTTAGTAAACATTAATAATCAAATCGAATTCCCCCGAGGAAGCCACAATAATCAGAAATGAGATACTTACGCCATTCAAAAGTATCAAATTATATTTAAATGATTTTGTAATTTAGGGATCACTATACCTAGTTAAAACGTTAATAATAAATAATAATTGCTCTTACGTTGGCTTAGCATAACAACATTATAGTAGGGGAGGTCGCGCTCAGTCCAACAAGCACGGGCGTATATATAGCTCTGATATGGGGGGGGGGGTCCCTAATGTAAAAAAACGGCCAACTGCGAGTTGGCTCCACCCATGAAGGGTTCCGCAGCAGCAAATAGGTAATGTGTTTAGGAAAACAAAAGTATTTTTAGGGTTTCGTACCCAAAGGGTAAAAACGGAACCCTATTACTAAGACTTAGACTGTCCGCCTGTCTCCAAGCTGTATCTCAAGAACAGCGGTTCTTGAGATAGTCCGGACGAATTTTGTACGATATAAAATGACTTTATATTCAAAAAAATTTTACATGTTCAGTAACGCGACTGACGTTGAATCCCTCGTCTGCAATACGGCTGACGGTGATTTTTTGGTTAAACATGACCTCAATAATCATCCATCAAAGTTTCATTCGGCATAAAATCACTTTTTAACCGACTTCCAAAAAACGAGGAGGTTATATGTTCGGCTGTGGATATTTTTTTTTTTTTTTTATTTTTTTATTTTTGTATGTTCAACGATTACTCCACCGTTTGTGAACCGATTTTCGAAATTTTTGCTTTGTTGTATTTGGTTTTACTCCAATTTGGTACCATGTTCACAAAGTGGTGACCTGATGATGGGATCCAGGAGTAATCGAGGGAACTCCTCACAAGTTTCTGCTAATTAAATTTACGAAATTACTGGTTTTATGCAGAATTTTAGTAATTAAAGTATTGGTTTTATATTAATAAACTTAGCTTTTAACGGAATATCAAATAAGCAGAACCTTTTATGGATCAATAAGTGAATATAAAATATTGTACCTGCCAGCTGATTCACCTTATCTAATTCTACACTTACACAATAATAAATCTTATATCATCATAAATTAAATCTTCAAGATGTCACAAATGATCGATATAATGAAAGCACAACAGAATTTGGAAGATCTTGTTACAAAGAAGATGGACGAGCTCCAGGCACAGTTGCAGTGTGGAGCCGCTGCTAAGGATACTGTTTCCAAAGTTGCTGAGGAGTTTCGCACCTTCAGAGAGCTCACATTTTCCATGCTCAGCCTACTACGGAAACAGATAGCTGAATGTTCCAGAGCAATTGATATAATGGAAACAAGGTCCCGCAGGAAATCATTACTGCCAGTCCTTTTACACGTGCAATCTATGGGCGAGCTACACCCAGCGCACGATAAATGCTCTTCGTGATCAGTACAATAATATCTTTAGAATGCTGTTAGGACTACCAAGGTACTGTAGTGCCTCAGGCATGTTTGCAGAAATGCGCACTGATGGCTTTAACGCCATTATAAGAAAAAGAGTGGCGTCATTAATGCAGCGTGTCCGAAGTAGTAATAACAGCATTCTAAGGGTATTAAGTGATAATCTTGAGGGTTTGGTAAGACATTGGATAGAGGTTCACGTTAAATAGGTGTAGTGATCATTAAAAGTTCCAATGCCTCACCATTCCTAATACACAATTTGTTACCATTGATATTTGATATGTATTTTGATGTACTAACATAGTTTTAAGTCTCAATTATATTTACTAACATTATGGATTTTTATTGTGATCTGAAATAAAAAGTTATTATTATTATTATTATTATTAATTATCTCTGGTGTTCAAGAGCAAAGTGGTGAGAACTGTACAGCTTTAATCCTTAACATACTTCAACAAAAACTGCATTTGGAGGATATCTCATCTAATTCCATCAAGGTATGTCATCGGTTAGGTAACACATCCGACTCCCAACGAGTCCGGCCCATATTGGTTAAGTTTATCACAACTGACATTAAAGCCGCTGTATGGAGAGCAAAATCCAAGCTTAAGGGGACTCCATACACCTTAACCGATTCGTTGCCACCTTCATTTCAACAAATTCTTACGACAGGCCAAGTACTTTGTTCGATGACGCACCATAAGCGTCATCGGCCCTGCTAAACGATGACGCGCCACGTGCGGCATTGGCCACTGGTTGTGTTTTATACATATTTTATTGTAAATAGGCGTAAATCAGAGAGGGAAAAGATAAATTTTGTGTGCAGTGTTCGTATTAGTTGTAATTCAAAGCTGATATGGCGTATAAAAGTAGTAATTCATACTGTTAACAAAATGTGTAAGTAGTCGTCAACCTTTGGCACAAATTTTGCTCATACGAGTATGTAGGTATTAATGATTTTAATTAGTGCTGGTTACTAAAAGCCGAGCTTTGTGAGGGCTCACGTCGTCACACCTTGACTGACTGATGATAACACATATAACACGGACTCGCGCACGAAGGGTTCCGTACCATTATAGAGCAATATTATGCCGAAAATTATGTTTTTGTATGGGAGCCCCCCTTCATTTTTTATTTTATTTATTTAATTTTATTTTGTTATTAGTATTTGTTATTATAGCGGCAACAGATATTCATAATCCGTGAAAATTTCAATTCTATTACCGTTCTTGAGTTGCGGCCTGGAGACAGACAGACAGACAGACAGACAGACAGACAGACGGACAGACAACGAAGTCTTAGGCTGGCCTCACACAGCCGGAATGTCTTTCTGAATTCATATTATTAATTCAGAAAGACTTTAATTCCATACAATATCAGTAAGTATGCTCCACGTACACATTCTGATTTTTTTTCAGATTATGTTTCTCAGATCGATCTGTAAGAATGATACTGACGAGCGCGTTCTGAATTCCGGATCGATAAATTTAAGATTATGATTTCATAACGCGCGTATTCCCATACATTTTAATAGAGCGGCACACACATACTGGAATCAGATTATGAATTATTTCAGTTGACACTGCAAGAAGCTAACCCCTGGACGTGTTGTGACCTGCTGGCATGATGTCTGACACGGAAAATTTAATCTTAAGCATTGAAATATAGGACACATCCATTGAGGATTACCATGACAGGGAAAAAAACATAGCGTGGTTGGAAATTCTTAAAAGTTTAATTCCAAATTGGGAAACATTAAGTGAAAACGAAAGTAAAAGAAAAATAATATTTATTAGTATTAATTCTTCTTCCATAAAGACGTTTAAATATGTGCCAGGAATCATGAGACTACTGATCAATCTTATTTTCAAAGATGTGTGTGAGGCAAGGTGCCGAAATTTAGATTATGAATTTGCGATTATGAATTATTCAGAGAGACGTTCCGGCTGTGTGAGGCCAGCCTTAGTAATAGGGTCCCGTTTTTATCTTTTGGGTACGGAAGTTAGAACCCTAATTACATGTTAAAGCACAAATCAATAGGCATGATAGTTTTTCCGAAAGGTTGTGGGATTTATTATGACTAGCAACTTCATCTATTTTAGTTGAAGAATAAATAACTTAGAGTAGTTATGTAGCTATGACAATATAAATTTGTATTAAAATTTAAGAGCTCTCAGAAAATCGTTTATTTAAACAAATGAAATACGTTTGTTTTGGATAATCAGCAGGAATATAATGACTTTCCTGAATATAGCCAGCCACGATTTACAAACATACTCAAATGAAAATTGCCTGGAAAACGACAATAAGGAGAATGAAAGTTTTCCAGAATATAGTCACTCAATATTGCAAAACTTTACATTGAAAAGGACATTAAGTAATTGAAAGTTCTCGTATTTGTCATGACGCAAAAAATAACTCAACAGACAGTAGCATCGAAGCTAAATTACTGACGCTGATGAAGATGAGTGTTAATAAGAAAAAAAAAGTTTCATAAATACGCTAATCGCAGAAAAGTAAGGATTCTTCGAGTGAACCAATGATTGACGATCTCTGACTAATAGCCTTTAATTCTAAAATAAACGGCCACGCATAAAATTGAGTTCAACATGTATATTTAGACGAGGGAATTGTAATTACAGTATAATAAATTAGTTTTAACGTGTTTTTTATCAATTCTTATATGCCGCGTCTGGCATCATTGTCATAAAAAGCTCTGATGGCAAACGACACAAATTGCATTCTTTCGATGAACTCCAGCCTCTTGTGCTAAAATACCCAAAAGTAGCCTCAACCACTTCCACCTCAAGTGTTAATAAAACATAATGCAACATTCATTAGGTTGTTCAGATAGTCCTCAACATATTTAGTGGTTATGTTATGGTACTCTGTATTTTTCCATTGCTTGTATTATATTATGTTGTGTGTAATTTTCATTTTATTTTAGATTATAACTTATAAACGTCAATAACTGTTAATTTCGGCAATGTTTTAAGGGTACACTATAATTTGTTTAACAAAATTTACACATTTATCATAATATTTTGTATTTTGTGTTGGTGTTTTCTTCTTCTTCTTCTTTTGGCGTAAGCCTCCCCACTTAGGAGTTGCCAGCGTCAGAGTTGAGGCGAAAAGTATATTATTATGCTCAGTTATAACAACGCAAACTGATTGCCATGCACTGGGCACGGATAAGTGATGACTTCATGCGACCATGCAAATACAAGATATAATAATAAACCAGAAAAAAACCAGAACAAGCAAATATGAAGCAAAATATTGTTTCTTAGCCTTTAAATATACACGAAATACATAAACATATATACAATAAATAATTTAATATATAAAAGGAAGAGAATTCTAACTATAACTAGAGCCTAATGTGATTATGAGCAATGAACGAGCTTAAGGTGTCTATAAATGGAGAATATACTAACGATAAAATAGATTTAAGATTAGTGGGACGAGGAATATTAGGAGGAAGGTAATCGTACAATGAAAGGTTGTTTTCGCAAGCAAAAAATATATGGTCTGGAGAGCCTTCATCCAAGCCACATTCACACAATGAGCTATCCCTCACCCTTATTTTAGCCAGAAATACTGGATTACAGGAGTGCCCCAGACGTAGCCGACAGATAGTAGAGCAAACAGGCTTATTAGCTTTCAAATATTTATAAAACCACGGTCGACTAGGTACTGAATCTTGAACTTCAGCGTAAAAACGTCCTTTATTTCTACTCGACTCAATCCAAATAGTATTCCACTCCAAAGTCAAATGCGACTTGGCCAGAGGCAAAAGATCCTGACAAAAAATTTTGAAATTGCTTAAACCACCAGACTTTGCAGCTTCTTTGGCATATATATCCACACATTCATTTCCTATAATCCCGCTATGACCAGGGATCCAAGCAAGTAGAACCTGAATGTTGCTACAATAGCATTTAAATAGTAGCTCCCTAATTTTAAAAATTAAAGGAAACTTAAATTTACTTCTAAAGGGGTTTGACAAAATTGCTTCCAGGGAACTTTTACAATCGGACATAATAATTGCCTTGTTAAGCTTGTGCGATTCTACAAATGAGACGGCATCAAAAATCGCTAGAGATTCAGCATTAAAAACCGAGGAAAGCGAAGGCAATTTATTATTAAGGATGACATTAAATTTTGGAATCCACACGGCACTACCGACACAAGAAGTATCTGATAGTTTTGAAGCGTCCGTGTAAATCAAAGTCCAATCCTTAAATTTATCACTTATAATGGTATTAAATTGGTTGTTAGCAACGGGGGAACCCTTCACTATGGGTAAATTTAAAATAACATCTGGAGAAAATACAAGAGAGGAAAATGAAGCTTCAAACAGCGGATTAACTGAAAATTGAGCCACAGGACATGAAAGAGAAACTATCTTTTGATAACTTTTCATAACACAGGGTAAACTTTTATGCGTCCAATAACTACTAGTTAAAAGATGTGAGAGAGATGACAGCTTATTAATAAGAGGGTGGCAAGACCACTGGTAGACCTTAAATATGAACCTGTCAGACAAATACTGTCGACGTAGAGATAAAGGAGGTTCCACACACTCCACTTGGAGCGCATTAATGGGGGATGACTTCATTGCACCTAAGACTACCCGTAAACATTTTGCCTGCAGCTTATCATACATTTTTAAAGCAAATTTGCTACAAGGCTCCAATAAAAAGGATGCATAATCCAAATGGCTACGAATTAAAGCATTGTACATTAACCTTTGGACGTATGGGTGAGAACCCCACCAAACTCCTGATAATGATCGAAGGATATTTAAATTTCTTTCCGCCTTTTTTAAACAATTATTAATGTGGCTTATACCAGACAATTTCGAATCCAAATGAAGGCCTAAATATTTAACAGAATCCCTAACGGGAAAAACTTGGTTGCTGTAAACTAAAGAAATATCCGGGATATACTTAGCTCTTGAGAAAACCACTACAGAGCTTTTTTCTATGGATATTGAGAGACCATGATTCTCCAGCCAGTCGCTTAAGTAGGACACTGCAGAATTTAATCGATCACAACCTTGAATAATATCCTTACAGATAATATACAGAGCCAAATCATCAGCATACTGGAGTATATTACAGAAGCAGCTTACAGAGCTTTCAAGGTCACTGGTATAAATATTGTATAGAAGTGGGCTAAGGACAGAACCTTGAGGGAGACCTTTCCAAACATACCTCGGAGAGACGGATATATTCTTATATTGTACATTAACGATCCTAGACGATAGATAATTACAAATATAATTAACAATTCTACTTGACACACCTAATCTGAGTAATTTATGTCTAAGAACGGGGAGGAGAACATTATCATAAGCTGACTGTATATCTAGGAAAACACCTACCACTGACTCATTTTTAGAAAATGCCAAACGAACATCGGTCACAAAGGTTGCCAGACAGTCTGCAGTACTTAAGTTTTTCCGAAAGCCAAACTGATTATATGGAAGAATATTTTTACCTTCCACAAACCATTCTAATCTATTTTTAATGAGATGCTCCAAAATTTTCGAAAGGGTGCAAGACAAGGCAATGGGACGGTATGACGATGGGATACCGTCAGGTTTACCGGGTTTCAGAATTGGGATAATAACTTGAGTCTTCCACTCTTGTGGAGGAGGACCTGTCTGAAATATTACATTGAGAGCCTCTAGAAGAATTTTTTGCGTTGAAGTTCCGCTTTTAACAATAAATGAGTACGGTATCCCATCAACACCGGGGGCAGAGTCCCTCAAGGCTTCCAAAACCAACTGAAATTCCTTCCATGAAAATGGAGCATCTAGGTCACTATTCCCAGTACCAGAATTTTCATATACCATTAATTCCTCCTGTAAAGGAGCTGAAGGAGGCGCCAACCTTTCTGCAAAGGAATCAATCCAACACGAAGGATCACTACTAGAATCCCGGATCTCACAAGAAAATGACCCGCGATATCTTTTTATTTTTTGCCATACCAGGGAAGAGTGAGATTGGGGGGATAAACTTTCACAAAAAAGTTGCCACCCAAGTCTTTTTTTCTTAGAGAAAAGCCTCTTAGCCTGAGCAGCAATTCTTTTATACGTAAGAAAGTTTGACAAAGTCATTGATAATGAGTAGGCTCGTTCTGCCTCCTTTCTATTTTTACAGATCTCTGTACACTCCGCATCCCACCAAGGTGGAGACGGCATTCTAAATGGACCATGCTTTTTGACGGGGAAAGATTTTTCAGCGCTTCGTAATAAAGCTAACTTAATAGACGGGTAAATATCATAGATGTTATCCGTTGTAACCTGAGGAATAGATCGAAACTCCTCATCCGTTGTAATAGAATACAGATCCCAATCAGCATTTGCCAGGTTAAATTTCTGCCTCGGGGGGATGTCAACGGAACAAGGTCTACTGGAACTTTGAAAATATATAACAATTGGAAAATGATCACTTCCATACGAATTAGGAAGAATAGACCAAGAGCACTGCAAAGAAAGAGCAGAAGAAACAAATGATAAATCGACAGCGCTATTAGGATTCTGTGATGGTGCAACCCTTCGAGTTGGGGAGCCGTCATTAAGAATGACATAATTACGGTCATCAATAAAATCTAACAAAGAACTAGACAGATTATCATTGAAATGGGAACCCCACACCATGCTGTGAATATTAAAATCACCCAAAAACACAACAGGAGGTGGTAAAGGGGATATAATTGAAAAAAACTCAGTTAGTAAAGAAGCGTTAGGATTCGGAATATATACAGAAACATATGTGACATCCATAACTCGAACAGTAACAATATTTATCCCATCACTATGGGGAGGTAATGCAATGAGTGAATATTTACAAGTATTACGAACTAAAATAGCCGATCCAGCCTTTGCATCACTCCGATCGTCCCGGAAACATGAAAAACCTGGAATTCTAAAACGAACACCAGGTCTTAACCATGTTTCCTGAACGGCCATGACTATGGGATCAAAATTTTGAAGTAGAGTCCTAATCTCTTGGTTTTTGTTTTTCAAACTACGACAGTTCCACTGGACAATTTTGAGTGCCATTTTGAGGAATGAAAGATGAAAGCTTAGATAAATGATTTAGGATATTGTCCGGTAAGCCGTCACTAAACCTAGAAACAAAATTGATGATAAACGCAAACATAAACTCGATCATATTGTCATTAGGTGACAATTGTGTAGGGACAAAACCTTCAGTGGACACCTGGGATGCCTGTCCCTGACTAGGAAAGGCACTTCCATTTTGCGAGAAAAAATTTGGGCTTCTTATTAAATCCTGATGAGCGAGATGGTCATAGCCTGGAACCGCTGGAGGAGGAGTACGGCGAGGAGAAAGAACGGTTTTGCGATATGAGCGCTGAACCGTAGACGCTTGGGAACTCAGATCGGCATGATGCAAAGGTAGCGAGGAGGACGGAGACTGATAAGTTTTCGAGGCATCAGCGAAAGAACGACTTACCTTGGGGAGCCTTGTAGAAGCCTCCATATAAGAAATGCTTTCCTGAGACATTAACAATTTAATAGATTTTTGCCTAGAATATTCGGGGCAGGATATAGAGTTAGCCTGGTGGAGACCAGAACAAAAAAGACAAGATACAGACTGCACTGAACAAGTCTCACCTTCATGAGTTCCAGAGCATTTAAAACATCTTGGCTGGGATCTACACAACGCCTTTACATGCCCGAATCTACAACATTTGTTGCATTGAATAGTCGGTAAACTATAAATTTGAACCGGCAGCGAATTGTAAAAGCAAAAAACTCGATTAGGCAGCTTTTGCCCAGAAAAAGTTAACACAACTGATTGCGTAGGAATCCAAGTCGGAGAATTATTGACAACTGATTTCCGGCTCAGTCTCCGTGCCCTCACAACCTTACCAAAACCATTAGGGACTTCTATATTTTCTACTAATTCCTCCATGGCCCACTCGACGGGGATATCGCGGACTATTCCCATGCGGAAAACGTTGTATGCGGGAATCGTTGCAGAGTATCCATTTTCTTGTAAAATAGGGTTAATAACAAAAGAGTTCGCACTTTCAAAATCTTCAAACTCTATTGCAACCTTATTCCGACCTAATCTTTTAATGCCATCTGTCACAATTTTTTTGATATTATTTTTAAACAGAAATTGTCCGAAATTTATAGGTTTTAAAACCACCCCAGAAGCATTATTCGGTTCATTCCTTGAAACCTGGACAATAAACGGGCCAACATCGCCATCAGAATATTTTTTATCAGCCATAAAGTCCGGATGATTGTAAATAAGCTGAATCGATGGATTAACGGCTGTATTTCTTTTGGAGTTAATAATTGGAGGAATACTATCCGCATTTGGTCTTTTTCTAGCAATTATAGACCCGTCCGAACTAGTGTCGGGCATATCCAATAATAAAATATCCCCACCACCAGGATCCGGCGGATCAACATCCATATTGACTAATTATTATAAAAATACACTAAACTAAATACTATCCTACGTATATTTAAGCTAAAGGTTAAAAATAACTAACTAAAGAAAGGAAAGAAACAACCAAACCAGAAAAAAAACTACGTAACCTCAATGATATAATAAATAATAACTCAAAGCCATCTCAAAGCAGATATGTTACTACCGCGCGAATTGTGAAGCTTCAAATACAGGTCAATTGTCCGCTCCTTTATTTAGTCTGCATCGAACCATCGAACGCACTTCACGAACGTACCGCGTCTTGTTAAGTACCAAAATAAATTGAAAAAGCCGTCGTGTGTATTTAGAAATTGTACGAACTATGGCTCCAAAGTAAACAAAACACATGGAATCTCTTACCACTTATAAGAATGCAATAAATACCTCGATTGATTACATTTTCAATTATTTTTTCGAACAATCTGAAAAAATCGAATTTCCGCCATGGTTCAGGCAAAGAAAGTGACAGCGATATGGTTTTGACGCAAGAACGATAAGGATGGATGATTTCATTGTTGTAACTATGGTAACCTTTAGATATGACCGAGGTAAGTACGTATTTGAATTTGAAAATTGTTTGGAAGCAATTTAAGCTGGAAGATAGTATGAACGTAACAGATCTGTATTTAGTAGAATATCATTGCGTAACCTCAAAACCTTGTATCATACATTCGAGAACGCAGCTTGAAGTCCTTGGTGTTTTAAAAAAAAATCTCATTTTTACTGAATTGTCATTTGTCTTGCTGACAACTGACACATTTGACATTTTTTTTTTTTTTTTTTTCATCTAAGATGAGTACTTGTCTGTTTTTGTTCTTACTTTTCCGTTTGTTGTAAATTTGTGTAAGTCAATAAGTCATAATATTTTAAGTCTGTTTATTTTTATTTTTGATTGTTCTCAATAATTATTAAATTGTATCCGAAGTCAGCTGGCGGGTGTTGCTGAATTAATAATTAGAAAAGTTTTTATAAATAAATTAGAATTTTTACAACGCTTATAAAATTAGTATATCTTCTTATATATTATTGTATAACGTTATTATATACTTTATATATATTTATACTAGTTTATGTTATCGATACACAATGAATCCTTCGTTTCCGTGGTAAGTTTGAATAATTCAAGTAACAATGATAGTTTCTACTCTGTTGATGATGCCCTGTGCGATCTCTTACAACAAAATTTTAACACTGGCAACACTAACATGCTCAATATATGTCATATAAATGCTCAAAGTGTTCCCAGTCACTTTGACAATATATTGGAAACTTTTACAGGTTGTAACGTCCACGCAATACTTATTTCGGAATCCTGGTTGAAACCTCACCTCTCCTCCACAACATACAGTTTACCGGGTTTCATATTAATACGTAATGATCGTGTTGACAGACGTGGCGGCGGTGTTGCTATTTACCTACGCAGTGACCTTTCTTACAAGATAATAACATCTTCATCTCCTCAATATACGGCTACTGCAGAATACATTTTTCTAGAAGTCTGCGTTAAGGGATCTAAGCTGGTTCTGGGAGTCGTATATTGTCCCCCTACCGTTGACTATTTTTCCCAACTAGAATTAGTTTTAGAATCTCTTGGCACAGACTATACTCATCACATTATCATGGGTGATTTCAATACCAACATTTTGGACAATTTATCCCCACGCTCTCAAAAACTTCAAAGAATCCTGGAATCTTGTAGTTTACATAACTTGCCTCTTCAAGCAACACATCACAACATCAGCGGTGAGGACACGTGGTTAGATTTAATTCTGACATCTAGTCCTTCATCAGTTTTTTCTCATGGTCAGTATCCAGCTAATTCCTTTTCTCTACACGACCTTATCTTTGTTCGGTACAATCTAAAACCTGCAAAATTCCGTCCTAAAATTATATACAGACGTTGTTTATCTCGCATAGACACCAATAGATTAAAGTTTGATGCAGCGGAGATCGATTGGGCGCCTCTTATGTCAGAAACCTCTATCGATAACATGGTTCAGATCTTTAATAGCAAAATCAACGATCTATTCGACACCCACGCACCTTTTAAGAGGATTAAATTAAAACATAAGCCAGCACCGTGGATGTCGGATGATATTAGATTGCTTATGAGACGGAGGGATCGGGCATTCCGCAAATTTAGGTCTCATCGGTCTGAAGATAATTGGAACGACTTTAAGGCTGTAAGAAATCAGTGTAATCAGGTGATACGCAATGCAAAACGCCGACACATTCTAAATAATATAAATTCATACTCTTCTTCATCCGCTAGCATTTGGAAATTCCTTGGCACGATTGGCATTGGCAAATCAAGACAATGTGATTTGCAAAGCTCCATAAACTTGAACGATATTAATATCAATTTTTCTTCTTATACTGCATTGGATGCTCAAACCAAACGTCAGACCATTGCCTATCTAAAAAATTTACCATTTGCTATCGATGAAATTTTCCATTTCTCTCCAATTACTCCGGGTGAGATCAAAGCTACCATCAAACGTATTGACTCCAAAGCCGTAGGCTGTGACAATATTTGTCGGCAGATGTTAGTGCCTATTATTGATGAACTCCTGCCAGCTCTTACGCACATTATTAATTTTTCTATAGAGTCCTCTACATTTCCCAAAATATGGGGTAAAGCCTATATTCGTCCATTACCTAAAATCCCTCATCCTTTACAACCATCCCATTTTCGTCCTATTTCCATTCTCCCCTTTTTATCCAAGGTCCTAGAAGCATGTGTTCTGAAGCAGTTCTCCGAGTTTGTACACCAAAACAATATCCTCTCACCACTTCAATCTGGATTCAGACCGGGGCACAGTACCACCTCTGCTTTGTTAAAAATAACTAATGATATAAGGGCTGGCATGGAGAATTCAAAAATCTCAGTCTTAGTCTTAATTGATTTTTCTAGTGCATTCAATAATGTCGACCATGACATTCTTTTGTCGATTCTCTCCCGTATACTCTCACCCGAAGCTTTAAATTGGTTTCGTTCCTATCTTCGAGGACGCCAGCAGAGTGTAAGATTAGATGATTCCTCTTCTAGTTGGGTGGATCTTGAAGCTGGTGTACCTCAAGGCGGTATTCTCTCTCCTCTTTTATTTTCATTGTTTATTAATTTAATATTCTTAGTTATACTTCATTGTGCGTATCACCTTTATGCTGATGATTTGCAGGTCTACATTCAAGAAACGGTTGATGATTTACCTGTCGCGATCAGAAACATGAACAGAGACTTACAGGCTATAAACGCGTGGTCCTTAAATTTCGGTCTGCATGTAAACGCCAGTAAATGTCAAGCGATCTTGATTGGCAGTCCGCGTTTGTTGAGCCGAATCGACATTAAAGCCCTTCCACCCGTCGTCTTTGGTAATAGTGTTATCCCTTTTAGCTCTAGTGTTAAAGATCTCGGGCTATATATAGACAATAGTCTCGATTGGCGTACACACATAACAAACGTTTCTAGTAAAGTTACCGGCTCCCTGAGATCTCTTTATCGATTAAAAAACTTTTTACCTATTAATATAAAGTTGTTGCTGGTTCAAGCCCTTATAGTTCCGCTGCTGGACTACGGCGATGTTTGTTGCTTCGAACTCCATGAAGAACTACTTAACAAACTTGACCGTATGCTAAATAACTGCATCAGGTTCATTTTCAATCTTCGTAAGTTTGATCATGTCTCTCAATACCGATCTAAGCTGCAATGGCTGCCAATTCGTCAACGTCGATCACTGCGTGCACTGTGTGTGCTGTACTCTCTCCTTTACTCTCCTAGCGCTCCTCCATATTTATCCTCCCACCTTGAATTCTACAGCAATACCCATAGTACGGAACTTCGATCATGCAAAAACCTGCGCCTCCACTGCCCTCCTCATAATTCCAGCATTGTCCACTCCTCCTTCTATGTACAGTCTATCCTCCTTTGGAACGCCCTCCCTCAAGAAATCAGGATGTCCCCTAACAAAAATATCTTTAAACGCAGAGTTCGTCAATTATATTTAAAAAATCTTTTGAATGATAACGAGTAATTAGATTTAGTTTCCACAGGAATTCATATTTAACAAATTTTTCCATATTTTCTTTCAGAAATTTAGTATTTTAATAATTATGTAAGTACATATTTTATGTAGGTATATTTTAATTATATAGTTGAGATATGTATGGTATTATCATAATATTATTATTATAGTGTGTAATTAGTATATATTAGGTAAGTACGGTTTATGTAGGTTTATTATGATATAATGTATAAAAATAATATTTATAAAAATATTTATTACATCATAATATTGTAACTAATATTGCTTTAGAATGCGCCTATTCTACATTCTCATCATCACCCTAAGGTTGGCTGGTAGAGAATGCCACTAGGCATTAAGCCCGCCTATGTATACTTGCATGAAGTGTTTAAATTAAATAAATAAATAAAATAAACTCCTCGAAATTTATATGGAAACATATGGTGATTTTGGTTTTATGTGAAGTGTACTAAGAATATGCTACCAAAAAGTCAAATATTGGGTCAAGGTATACCATGGTTTCGAAGATGCTGAGAGAACTCCTGACTCCTTATAGATACACGTTTGGGAGTTTCGGCGTTGTTTTAAGAACAGAAAGCATATGCTACTATGCAACTCATATTCATCATCATAATCATCATCATCATCATCATCATCATCATCGTCTTCATCATTACCACGTCGTGTTAAGGTCACCAATGTCTCATGGCACAGAATAGATAATAGTACAAGGCATAGGTGTGGATATACTAATAATAATAATAATTTTATACTGTATAACAACACTTTGTTTAAATATACACGGCGGTCAGCACCGCGGAGGCGACGGTATCGCTTTACTTTATACTTTACTACTTTATATACAGATCGAATACTATACTAACTACTTTATAAAATTTTAATAGACAAAATATAGAATTAAAATAAAGTTATTTTAAAAAGAGCATAACAAAAAAAAGTCAATAAGTGTCTTTTTTTAATTAGTTATACTTATTAATCGATAGATGGCGCACTAAGTATCGATTTGAATGGATTTGAAATTGAATTCTTGATTACAAGAACAGCTGTCAATAATTATGATAATATTATATTATATTACTAGCTGTCCCGGCAAATGTTGTTTTGCTATTTAAATAATTTTTGGTATGAAAAATAGATGTTGGCCGATTCTCAGACCAATATCCTCACAATATGCTCACATAATTTCATGAGAATCGGTCAAGCCGTTTCCGAGGAGTATGGCAACGAAAACTGTGACACGAGAATTTTATATATTAGATGAGTAGCTACGCTACATCCTATGCAAGTTTATACAATTTTTTATCTGATAGATCCTTGGATCGTGGAAAAACGAGACACAATAGCCTTTCTATTGTTATCGCAATCGCCGGTGACCGCTTGGGGTTTGAAGTATTAAAATTGTTAAATTACTTAGCACAATATGTTCACTTCACTGATAATATATTATTTTGTAGTGTGAACTGTGTAATAAGATACGTAAAATATACGCGAAGGTTTACCTACTAGTGTAACTAAAAAGAGTGAAATTATTATTATTTTTAACAAAAAATTAAAACCGACTTCCAAGGTAAAAACAATATTAACATTAATATGAACTAAAAAGTATTAAATAATTTTTGCTATCTAATAGTGCCTTTTTCCGAATTCGGCTAAACCTTGACTATTTCTGTACTCAATCTTCATAATTTTGAAGTCGGTGCCAGTTCCAAAAGTTTCAAATATTCTGTCAGAGGACTGAAGATTCAGCTATCTGGTACCGACTTCAAAATAATGAAGATTGAGTACAGAAATAGTCAAGGTTTAGCCGAATTCGGAAAAAGGCACTATTAGATAGCAAAAATTATTTAATACTTTTTAGTTCATATTAATGTTAATATTGTTTTTACCTTGGAAGTCGGTTTTAATTTTTTGTTAAAAATAATAATAATTGCAACTATTTTTTTACAACTTTGAAATACTCTCAGTTAACATTCCACCACGGGTGCGGCGACTGACGCTAATTATATTGATTGATAAATATTAAGCTACCGCTGGACAAAAATTTGGTCGGTATGAAATCACTTATTAAACGATAGCACTACCTCCCTTACTATTAGGGACGGGAGAGAATGGACAATGGACATACTGGCAGATTTTAGTGACAAAATGGCGGATCACCTTTGTCAATCTGTCATTTTGTCTATTATTCCGTGGAAAGAAACTTTTCCTATGGTGACTGCTGAGCCTGCAGGGCAGCCACGCAAGAGTAATATTTTATAGTGCTCTAGTTAATGGGCGTAGTGCACAAGAGCACTCTTCTTTACTGTCGACGAAATATCATCTGATAAGACTGGCTATGCATTTGTGGCGTTGCTGGCCGCAAAGGAAGATCTTATATGGTATCTGGTAGATAAATATTTCGTGAAGTAAATAATGGCTCCGTAGATGCGGAACCATTAAGCAAGCTCATTAAAGTAAAGCATCATTACACTTTGTGGCCCCAAGGTTTGTGGGCCTCTAACCAAAACTATAAAGTTACTAATGACTAATAAGCCTAAAAATATCAAAACACAGCTTTGGAGTTGGATCTCCAAAAAGTAACCAAGTCGTTTAGACCTCGCAGTTACTTCCATACTATTACTTTACTTAAAACGAATTACTTAAAGTGTGTCTGTGTGTCTCTGTGTCTGTTATCTCTTCACACCCAAATCACTGAACCAATGTTTCTGAAATTTGGTATGGACATGCTTTGATCCCGTGAAATACGATACTTTTTATCCCGGAGAAATGTACGTTTCCCACGCGATAAACAAATTTTGGGGCAACGAAATGCGCAATATTTATATACCAATGCGGACGTCTAGAGAGGCCTATGTCCAGCAGTGGACGAATATAGGCTGATAAGATGATGATGATGAATGCGGACGTCATATTTATATAACAAATTCAGCATTGGCGTGAAGAGGTAACAGACAGACACACTACGCAATGGTATTATTAGTATGGATTCTACTAAACTTTTTGTTAGTTAGTTTCACTATATAAATATCACGTAATCCGTTACTTCACCACTCCTCATGTCACCGAGCCTTATAAAATATTCCGCGAGTCACAGCTGAGTGAAAATAAAGCTGCCAGCGTAATGTAACTGAGGCGTAAGATTCAATAAAGTATGTCAAGCCGGCGAGATGAAGCCGGCTTTATAGGCCAGGAGGTGACGGGGAAAAACTGTTGTTTACTAGGTTGTGGGTGAACTCCGTTTAACATACGGGAGCCGTATATTTTTCCGGGATAAATAGTATGCTATGTTCCATCGAAGAAATTGATTAATAGACAGGTGGTACAGGCGGATCTATGTCATTTGGTTGGAATAATATCAATTCAATGTAAGTTGTGATGGGTCGGATAGGTTTGACTTAACACGACCAAATTACTTAGGTCCGACATCTGCCTAGGAATCTAGGTCTCTGATAGTGCTTTCCCGGGACTCAAAGACCAAAGTATCTCCATAGTCCATACCCAGCAAAATCGGTTCAGCGGTTTGGATGTGAAGAGGTAACAGACCGACAGACTGACTCATTTGCATTTATAATATTAGAATGGAGTAGTAGTAGTAGTAGTAGTAGTAGTAGTAGTAGTGTCTGTTTGTCTGTCTGTTAATTTCTCTTCACGCCCAACTGAACTGATTTTGTTGAAATTTGGTGAGGACATTTAGGAAGTATCCTACAACAAAATCTGTTTAGTGGTTTGGGCGTGAAGAGGTTAATCAGACTGACAGAATATCCCGGAAAATGTACGGTTCCCGCGTGATAAACGAATTTGGCGCAACTTCATTTAGGGTACTCTATAATTGTGTTTTTTCCTCCACCTCCTAGACTATAACAAATGTATACAAATAGGGGAGCCTGTTTCATATTTTTTATCTCAAATGGGCTATTTTGAAAGCCTTTGTAGGCTAAGCGCTGACTGGCGTGCTATTGTGAACGAAATATAAGCGTTAGTTTTGTGGAAATGCATTAAAATATTACCTTCATATCTTATTCAGTTCATTGTATAATATATTATGGTTAGTGTTTTTAAGTAAGTACTGCTTTTTTGAATGTTAAAAAAGTCATGTATACGTTTCAGGGGTGCGTATGTGTTCGTTATAATTATAGAGTTCACTGTGAAAGTGGCAGCGCTGAAAGAGTAAATTTTTTACCTTTATATGGAAAAAATCATGACGCGTAGGCACTTACCCATACAAACCACAAAAAATTGCTCTTTCAGCGCTGCTACTTTCACAGCGAATTCTATGTAGGCGACCCATACACACCCTAAAGTATTATCACTTAGTTTTGTTACACCCTGTATATAGATGGAGAGACATACACACAGACAAATAGGCAGAAAAAACTAAGCCTTTGCATCCGTTGTGGATGATTTATATAGTATTTTCAAAGCGAAACCACTCCTCAAATACTGTAGTGCCTGGGACAAGATTTTAAATGCCTGTATGGTTGCCCAAGCGCATACGGCATTCTCGCAACATAGTCGGCCTAGTCCAGAGGAAAGAACTAGTCAATACGTCTGGGACCAGCTATGTGCGGGTTTCCTCACGATGTTTTCCTTCACCATAACATGAGTGTCCGTATTATGTACCTGCTTGAGAGTTGAGATCAGAAAATGTCTTATTGGTATTTGGTACACGCCTCCACCCGGGATCGAAGCTGCACCCTCTACGAGTGCGAACCAAAGGTCTACCCATTGGGTCACGGACGCTCCAGGGCCTATGCAAAAGATAGACAAACTGACGAATAAGCAACTAACAGTCACACATTTTGAAACAATGCTATGTAGAATGTGTTAGTAAAGTATTACTTTATAATATTAATAATAATAAAGCTTTATATTTTGATTCCAAGCAAGTTAATAATTTTTTTAAGATTACAATATAAAGTATTCTAATTTAGGCTTGTACGGACCCCCTTCGGGTAAAAGCCTCCTCCAAAGAATGTATTACTTTAGTATAACTTTAAGTATAAGTACTGAGGGTATTTCAAGTACACAAAAGTTGATCAAAGCATATTTGTTATCACATTTCTATAGAAGCCGAGTCCCTGCGGTGTGAACTATCGAAGAACACCCGATTAGTTTAGTTAATAAGACACGACAAATATTTGAGGTGGAGGGAGGTAAGTTTGTTCAACAACATCATCATTATCATTTAGGTACGATCATTTTTATTTATTTACAAGATAGTATTATAAACCCTCCTAATATAAACCCTGGAGTCTGGACTTCCACGAACATTTCAAAACTAAAATTAGGCAAATCGGTTCAGTCATTCTCAATTCAAATTTTTTTATTTTAAGATTTATTTATTTATATCGGTGGTTATATGTACTCATATAGGTCCATATTATAAATTTTGTTATTTTTAAAGCCAAGATTTAAGATCAAGTTACAATCATGTTACAATGTGACATGGCGATGCGTTTTAAGCGGGGTACAAAATAGAAAATCCATGCCTTGGCACCAACAGAGCAGGCATAGATTTATACCGCATTTTAAAAAGAGATATGTGAGGTGTTTATGTGTTACAACTTACAAGTAACACATATCCACCTCACATAAGGCTTTATCCACATTTGTATAAAGAAGTCGTATCCGTATCAGGCATATCGTATCGAGTATGCGTATCCTAAGTGTGGACGCCTATTTTGACCATAGCGTATCTTTTATCGATTTTTATACGAAACGTATCCGATACGTGGTTTATAGCGAGGGCGGAGTGTATCATGATTGCGATCATTTTGGGTCGGCACTAGCGAAAATGATACGCTTCAGTGCTGCGCGACGGAGATCTGATACGCGAAAATGATACAGATGTATACAAAGCCTAATATCTCAGGATTAAGTCTAGTCTCCCACTGTCTTCTAAACTTTATATATGGCTCTTAGCCAAAACATTTTCTTAATCGTTTCTGTCTATAAAATCACTGTGAAACATGAATTTCCACCAAGAAGTTACGGTACGTTCGATATCATATATAAAATCACTAGTCAAAATGTAAATAAAAGAAAATGAATAATAAGTATACAAAAATCCCTAATAACGTAAGACCTATCATATTGGTTGCGACTGTATTCGCAAATGTTTAGCCATGTAAAAGTTTGCGAAACTATGCGAAACAGAAGTTAAACTTTTAAAACGGAACACCACACAATTTGTGCAGAATGTAGAATGAATTGTATGGTTTTCATATTGTTATGTACTCATTGCAATGACTTTAAAACTAGTGAATCTATCACTTATATAGATTTTGGTTCTGCCTTTTTGATACCATAAAAATAAGAGAACAAAATTAAAGCATTTTTTTATATAAATAGATTAACAAACATAGAGTACAGGTATTGCTCTTGTCTGGCACTTTAAAAATACACTTGATAAAATAAAATCAATATAAATATTAATTATAACTTTAACGCATAGACGTACAGTGTGTCTCTTACTAGTATACTTTTAAGTTTACCATGAAAAGGTAAATCAAAAACTAATCGGAACAAAACGGGGCTCTTCAACAGTCGGCCATCTTGATTTCTTGGAATAAGTTTGTCCCTGAACCCTTGGGGTCCACAAATGATAGCGCTAATGATATGTGAAAGTGACATGGAGATTGGACCCAGCTGCGTCATACGTCACATAAATAAGTAATAAAGTAAATACTTTATCATAAACAAGATGAGGCCGCAACTCCCTTGCGCCAAATCAAAGTTTTCGTGAACTCAAAGTATATTTATCAAATATCAAAATCGGCAACCAACAGGTAAAGTGTCTAAACACACTATGCCGAATTTCCGTGGCGGGAGTTCGGCATGATTATGTCAGCAACGTCAAACGCACGAATTTTTATAACGCGACGGAACGCGTTGGAATTTATATAACGCGACGGAATTTCGGCATGGTGTGTCATCGGTAATTTCTAAATGCATTGCAGGCGGAATCATGCCGAACTTCCGCCTCGGAATTTCGGCACAAAACACAAAGGTACGCTTTTGCATTTATCAGGGCGAGCGAAGCGAGCCCTAGTAGGTATATCCTACAACTATATCACTTTCGTGGTACACTTTGCGGAAAAACTATCATGCCTATTGATTTGTGCTTTAACTTAAGTAGTAATTTTTATTTATATGTAGATGTGTTAGATCATCGGTCAGTCAAGGTTTGGGTATTATTAAAATATAAAAAAAAAAATGGTTGCCTGTAAAGTCGGTTTTACGGGCGAAGATTTTACGTGACAACGTGTGGGAGAGAGACGCAAGGCATTCGGCGGGCCTCTCTCTCGTTCGGTGACTCATCGTAACGTTACCGAGCGTTACACTTTTTCATAAGTGACTCCCAGCCGCAACCTAATTTAAGACGTTGTCACGTCAAAACTGTCACTAAGATTATTACCACGCAGAAAAACAACGCGAGCCCTCACAAAGCTCGGCTTTTAGCTAGTAATATTATGTACTTTCAGTTGATTTTTTTAAAACACTCGACTTTAACATTATATTCAAAGTTACTAGTTCTGAGAATGTTTTTATAAAATGTTTTTTTTTTTGCGTTTTTGCTTAATATAAAAAGGACAGGCATTATTATTTTAGGTCATATTTATTTTAGGCTGTGAATGAGTAACCTGCGGGTTGTAACCCGAAATATCCAATACACAGGCGCGATGGACTGCAAAATCGTTGCAGAGAGCAGAAAGTAAAGGACAGGGAATATTTTTAACCTCCGACGGAAAAAGAGGGGTGATATAGATATTTGATGACCTCTGTGGCTCAGTTGGTGGGCTGTTCAAGCCGGGGGTCACGGGTTCGGATCCCGCCGACGGAATAAAAAGTTTTCTAAGTTCCTGGGTCATAGATGTGTATTAAATGTGAGTATCATAATATAATAAAATTCTTAAATGAATATGTATGTATGTTAAGGTATATATTGTATGGGCCTACGCGGTAGCCTGATTTAAATAAATAAAAATAAATTAAATATATGTTTAGTATAAAAGTATTAAATATATTTCTGTTATCTGGTAGTAACACAAGTCCTTCAGGTACTAAGCACGGGGCAAGACTGACGTGGTGTGAGGCGTCCATATAATACATATTATTATTATTATACATTGAGTTATTATATAAGTTTCACGAGTCTGTCTGTATCTGTGGTGACTTTGTAGCATCCCAATGAGTAGATTGATTTTAATCTAGTTTTTTTAATGCTGACATGATTTAGAGTGCAGTTCTTAGCAATATAAATAGCATAGCAATTTATACAAATAGTGGAACGACTCGGTTTGAAAGGAAAGTATTAAAAGTAGTAAAGTATTAAAAGTCTTTGCAGATCATTTCATCGTTATAATTGTTACTCGTATTATTATGACATCGCATGCCCTGTCACTTGGCCTTGCGTCATGTCTTGGCTATGGCTGTCGAGTGCAAGTTTACTACGTAGTAGTGTTTCGGCAATATTTTTGTCATATTCATCCCATTCCTAGGTCTATGTTTATTATAAAATTAGTAGCGACGTAGACAAGGGAGAGCCGACGATACATAATGTGGTTATAGACCTACCACCAATATCACTTTACCTGAACATTCTGACATCAGAGTTTGTGCCAGTTCAGACCGCAACGTGACGCGTAGATATACCATAAAGTTAATATACCTAGCGGAATAGAGAAACAAAGGCCTGAGCAAGCGAGATGCCACTATCAGTAACACCGCGTGGTAAAAAGAGACGTGTGATACATGACAGCAGCACTCTTTTTTTGACGTCCAGTCGGCACGTGCCGCACGTTGTCAATATAATCTCATAGAATTCATGTTCAATCATGCTTGTGTAAGTGTATACGTACACATATTTTTCACACAGATGAAAACCAATTTTGGTTACGTTTGACAGCTCGAGATTGTTGCTCTATTCCGATAGGTATATTAACTTTATGAGATATACCTTGAGATGCGCATTTCTAAATTATACTAGCTGTCTTCAAGGATTATTTTAAGACTAAAATTAGAAGAATCGTTGAAGCCGCTATAGAGTTATATAACATGCATGACGTCTCACGCAATTAAAGTCTATCAATTCAAAACAAAAGAAAATACACATCTTACGGACCTGAAGGGTCAGATTGCAACGTGATGAGACGATGCGAAATATTTTTAAATGAGCCATAAAAATTTAAACACATTTACCATAAAAGAAGATACAAATTGCATAGGAAATACGCAAAGGTCGGAGTAGAGGGCACTACTAGTACATGCAGCAAATCATCTGACATATTGCACCCGTCATATTATTATTAAATCAATCGCCAAACAAATTTTTTTGTCTACTCTCTAAGCTGGTGCTGCGTGCCTAAAAACATGGCAGTTATACAGCTATTACAAAGCCTAAATTCCTATAAAGCCACTTTACTAGAGTAACAACAAATTAACTTTTCTTCGTTAATTTTCCAACACTAAACTTCTATATTTTTCTTCGAATCGTCGATAGTTGAAGTTAGATCAATTAGTGGTCGGTCCTCAGGGGGTGAAACAAAATGATGAAACGCGGTGAACCTGAGAGAGAGGAGGTGTGTGAGACTCCCTTGGTGACTATTGGGGCACAAACCGGCACAAAGCTATATTAGTACTGTACTATATACCTCTCTAATCTCTCTCTCTAATACTCATATTATTCCTGCACAAAAAATTGACGCGTCTATCTAAGACAGACCTCGTAGACACCGCTGTAAGTTTTTCGTAGACACCTGTACAGATCTCGTAGACACCTGCATAGATCTCATAGACGCATGTACAAATCTCGTAGACGCCTGTATATATCTCGTAGACGCATGTACAGGTCTCGTAGACACCTATACAGATCTTGTAAACACCTGTACAGATCTCGTAGTCAACTGTACTGATCTCGAAGACACCTGTACCGATCTCGTAGTCATCTGTACTGATTTCGTAGACACCTGTACAGATCTCGTAGACACCTGTACAGATCTCGTAGACACTGTACAGATCTCGTAGACACCTGTACAGATCTCGTAGACACCTGTAAAGATCTTGTAGACACCTGTACAGATCTCGTAGACACCTGTACAGACCTCGTAGACACCTGTACAGATCTCGTAGACACCTGTATATATCTCGTAGACACCTGTACAGATCTCGTAGACATCTGTATATATCTCTTAGACACCGGTACATATCTTGAAGACACCTGTACATATCTCGAAGACACCTGTATATATCTCGTAGACACCAGCAGGGTTTTCGTAGACACCTGTACAAATCTCGTAGACATTTCGTAGCAAGTTTGTCATTTTGTTGTAAATTATCTGTTGTTACTTCTTTACGCTTAAACCGTTGAACTGACAATAATACAATTTGGTATACAGACAATACTTTGAGTTCCGGAACAGGACATAGGGTACTTTTTGTCCCGGGAAAAATACAATTCCCGCGCGATAAACGTACTTTGGCGCAACGGAGTTGCGGGCGTCTAGTTGCATATAAATCTTTTTACTGGAGCGCTAGCTTACTGCACTTAACAGTTCGGCGAACCAGGGTGCTGGTAGCGCTGAAAAAGTTGGCGTCCTTTTTGTTTGCCTTCACCTTCAGCGCCCCTTTTTATCCGGGGCCCTGGGCGGTCGCCCAGCGTCGCCCTTTCGTTGAATTCTACAGTGCCCAGGGTGCTGGTAGTGCTGAAAAAGTTGGCACTGTTTCTGTTTGCCTTCAGTGCCCCTTTTTATCCGGCGTGGCGCCTTGGGTGGTCACCCAGCGTCGCCCTTTCGTTGAATTCTTCGGTGCCCAGGGTGCTGGTAGTCCTGAAAAAGTTGGTGCCCTTTTTGTTTGCCTGCAGCACCCCTATTTATCCGACGCCCTGGGCGTTGCCCTCCTCTAACGCCGCTACTGCCACTCGACTCGGCAAACTTTAATTAACACTCGAGTCTCAAGTCTTTCGCCAAGAAATTGCCAAAGCAGAGATTAGTTTCGGTAAGAACCATTTCACAGCTGCGTCGTATTTTAAGCGTTTGATGGCTGGTTTACATTATTCTTATCCAGTGATCCAATCCAAGACTAGATTGCTACTGGAATAATGTCAACATAATATACTGGAAACAATTCGATGACCTCTGTGGCTAAATTGGTTGAGTGTGTGGCAGCTCATGCCGGGGGTCGCGGGTTCGAATCCCGCTGGTGGAACAAAAAGTTTTCAATGTTCCCAGGTCTGGATGTGTATTGAATATATTGTGTGTGATATAATAAAAATCTTAAATATATGTATACTTGTATAGTATAAAAGTATAAAATATATTTCCGTTATTTGGTACCTGTATCACAAGTCCTTCAGGTAATTAGCCCGGGGCCAGACTGATGTGGTGTGAAGCGTCCATAGATATTATGATTATTATTAATAGACTGAATTGAATTACAGTGCATTCCAGTGGCTGTTTGCATTATTTCAGTAGCAATAAATATTTTTGAAAATGCACGGTTCTGACGTATATATAAGCAAATTACCATGTAACGTAGCATCGGGCGTCAATTTCCGATATACTGGTCCTAAAATTTACCTTAACGATAACCTTTAAGGGTCAATTCAGACCGCAACGTGACGCTTCGTTCTAAATTTGTACTGAATTGAAATATTTCAATTGCGTTCACGGTGCGTCCACATTCAGTCACATCTCCGATCAGATCTCCGTCGCGATTATCGCTCCGTATCAAGTATGCGTATCATAGTGTGGACGCTTATTAGATCATTCTGCCGATCATGCGAGTATTTGATACGGCATATATTAGACACGCGGTTAATAGCGATCGGGGCGTATCATGATACGCGTATCATTTTGACACGCTTCGATGATACGCGACGGTGATCTGATCGGGGATTTGATCGCGCAAATGATACAAATGTGGACGCACCCTTAGATCATTCTGCCGATCATGCGTGTATTTAATATGACACGTATCAGATATGCGGTTAATAGCGATCGGGGCGTATCATGATACGCGTATCATTTTGACACGCTTCGATGATACGCGACGGAGATCTGATCGGGGATCTGATCGCGCAAATGATACAAATATGGACGCACCCTGAGACGATGCAAATCTGTCAAATCTATACAAATCTAGAAATGCATCTACGCGTCGCATTACGGTCTGAATTGACTCTTAGAATTAAATTACGTACACTAGTTTATTAATAGACCTATTACTAATTAAATCTAAATATTGCAGACGTAGGTAGCCTAGGCTATAAGGACTAGATTTAGGTCAATATTAAGGGGAAGATGCTGGCTTGTCCGCCTGAAGAACACTTGTGGCGGAAAAACTGAAGAGGCGATAGTGAGCAACTGTAAGGGTGTGTCCACATGTTTACGGAGTTAAAACTTTAGCTGCGTTTGTACACTTTGTAAAAATGTTCTAACCCGCGTAAAATAGAAATAGAAATAATTTATTTGCAGAAATAAGGTACAATATGATGTTATAGTTAGATTCAGCGGTTCTCAAACTTTTTTGGTGGCGGAACCATTTTAAGTGACATTTTTGACGGACCCCCGAAAAAATGTTTTGTCTCTGAATGAATAGTCGCTTCATGCTGATTGCTGGTGTATGAAAACATTTCTAAAAACACAATTGTTTTTAGAAATGTCAGGGACTACCTCAATAGGTATCTCTCGGGGAGCCCCTACAAGACCTTTACGAAGCCCGAGGGCTCCGCGGAGGACACTTTGAGAATGGCTGCGTTAGAGGGAGAGTAGATGGACGCGATGTAGGAGAGAATAATTCCTATGGATTCGCGCGACGGAATTGTATGCCTGCAGAGCTGTTTTATTAATTAGCTTTTTTTAAATTTTTTACTGTTTTTTTTTCTTAATAGTACTTTTGTACTAATAATCTAACTTGCGATATATTTTTTCGTAATCATACTCAATCATTTAAAAAATGTAAAACACTTTTGTTTAAGTTTTCACTTCTGGCGGCACTTCCGGAGTGCAACGTATTCTCGTTATCAGTGTGAACTCGTCTTTACATCCAGTCTTCGCACACGCCATCAAGAGCTGTTCAAACATCGATCACCTGTATGTAAGCACACTTAATAACGTTATCATAAAGCTAAATAGAACCTTCGGTCAATGGGATAAAGTCGGTTTTTACGAACCGCGCAGGAACCTTCATAAGGGCGCGTTCACTTGAAAAATTGTTCTAAAATAACATGGATTGTTGGTTTTTCTAAAGAAATGAATAGCTTATAGGATCTTTTTCATATTTAGGGCCTTATCTATATACCTACGTACGTGACAGGAATCCTTTTTCTTAAAAATAAAGGAGGAATGATTTTTACTTTGAGGACTGTTTTAAAGATATAAGACGTTTTAAAGACTATCTTGTATCATTTAACAATATATTAAGGGCCTGTTTCACAACTTCCTGATAAGTGCCGGATTGGTTATCCTGTATCCACCATTTAACTTGACAGATACAGTATGGAGAATCTGTCAAAAAAGTTGTCGATAGCCTATTCGACACTTAATCAAGAAGTTGTGAAACAGGCCCTAAGTATTATTTTATTTAAAGGTGGATGCACTATCAGAAAATTTACTAATAGGCATCATCTGCCGGATCCTAGGATCCCGGGTATGCTATGTGTACTGACTTTACATAATACAGAATAGTAAAATCCCTAATAATATCCATATCCATACTTCCATACTATTATTATAAACGTGAAAGTGTATCTGTCCGTCTGTCTGTCTGTCTGTCTGTCTATCTGTCTGTTACCTCTTCACGCCCAAACCACTGAACTGATTTTGCTGCAATTTGGCATGGAGATACTTTGAGTGCCGGGAAACGACATAGGATACTTTTTGTCCCGGAAAAATGTACGGTTCCCGCGCGATTGTCGCAACGGAGTTGCGGGCGTCATCTAGTTATAAATGTGAAAGGGTGTCTGTCTATATGTCACCTCTTCACGCTTAAGCCGCTGAACTCATTTTGATAAAATTGAGTAAAGATATAGTATCAGTCTCGGGAAAGTTCATATGATACTTTTAACCCGGAAAATTTACGGTTCGCGTCATCTAGTCGTTATGAGTATTTTCTATAAATCTAATATATATAAATCTCCTGTCACAATGTTTGTCCGCGATGGATTACTAAAGTACTTAACCGATTTTAATGTTTCTTTTTTTTAAATGTGTGTTTTTTTCCAACTTGAGAGATAGGATAGCTTAGATCTTTAATAATAGTCGCAATTTTATTTTATTGCAAATTATTTGTCTATAAAGAGCGACCATTGTTTATGCGACGCGGGTCACGGGATAGCGATGGACGTTGCAATGGTGACATACTTATTTAGTCACTAATTCAATAAAATAATACGGGCGATATACTTTATATTGCTCCGTGTATTATTTTCCTCTATGCTTTATATAACATGGCAAAGAAACGATTGCCAGGACAGCTAGTAGTTTTTAAAAATATTGTGGTACTTAATATTTAGATTTCTTTTTCGTCGATTGAAACCTCAGAACAGGAAAATTTGAAACAATCGAGTTACCAAGGATCTGATGGCAAATTTTGATGGCAGATTTTCAAAAAATATCCTTATTCATATAGTTATATTGGATACATTTTTATATTTGCATTTTTTACACACGGAATCAGCCACTTAGATAAGTAAAAAAAGGATCAAAATGTTTTATTCCAATTACCCCGGAATTGCTAGAGTCAATTTCTTTTCTCACTTTTTGCCATCAGTTATTTCGATTACTTTAGATTTCACTTTACGTTAGATTACAAATTACAAGTCCTTTCGTTAGATTAGCTGGCATTCCTTTTATCCCAATTGGGTACAGCATCATGTAGAATACTCATAAATATTTACGGCGCTATTACACGTAAAACGGCCGGTCCCACGGGCGGGAATTACAGCGCACATGTCATGGAGGAATTTTTAATACGGCATTGTCAGGGCTAATGGCGCTGGCAGGGTTTGATTCTCATTTTTTTTATTAGGTGGCAAAAAGGGGCACCTGATATAAAGCAATTACCGTCGCATATGGACAGTCGCAATCAGGACCCGATCTAATTATTAAAAGATAATTTTCGCCGCCCTTTACATACAGAAAACCAAATAAGTCATAACTCATAAGCTAGTTTTGTTGGGAATGGGTGGAATATTTATCTAAGCACTATCCAACCTGATGTAGGTTGGAAGGTATAATTCAGAAACTTGGGTGGTGAATGGCTAATAGCTAGGTTTGAAGATAGGAAGTCAATTTTTCCGCCCGTCATTTTTTGCTGCTCTGGGCAAATGCCCGGCTCGCCTCCCCTTAGATCGGGCCCTGGTCGCAATATTAGAAGAACACAATATGTTATTATTAATTATTGTTTATTAATTATTATTAACAATATTACAAGAACTTTTTGGTTAGTAAGGGAGAAGACCTAATGGCAGACACTATAAGGAAACATGAAACATTCGAATGTTATAAAATATATAATTTATGAAAATAAAGGATTGATAACTTCTTCCATGTCTTCAGGAACTCTTACAAAATAAAACTATTATAATTATTCTCTGACAAATCAATAAAAAAACATATTATTGGTCTTTTTGTAAACTTAGTCATAAGTACTAATAGATGACATCACAATAAGCGAACAACACTAATAGTAGACACTAATATGAACTAATAGTTGACATAGAACATTAAATTACATTTTACATTTTTCATATTATTAGGTCTTTATTTGCCGTTTTTCAAAAGATTTCATTTACTTCATCATAGTAACTACATGCATCAGAAATATTATCCACGTTGTCTCCAGATTCTATTCATTCTTCTTCCATGCTGAAACTATCTTTCCTTTTATTTTTATTTTTCTTATTTTTTTCCTAGCAAATTTATTTTTAGTCTTAAGTCTCCATGCTTCTTTTGCCTCTTCTTTTTTCTTCTTTTTGTTCTCAGTTCTCCTTTTTCTTCTTTTTACTGCTACAAAACTAAAGCATCGATTTTTAGATCAGTGCAAGGTCTAATATTAGACACCATGTCCATTTTTAGGTACAGTAGTTCTAAGTTCTTAGTTTGTTAATAGAATTATATTTTTAGAGAATAGTGATGATATTTGCAGTAGAATAAAGTACAAAATAACTTTAGTATGTATTGAAAAACTAAAAGATGAGATCCATGTCATCTATTAGGTTTTTTTACATTTTCAAGAACTAATAGTAGACACCCTTTATATTGTTAGGGAAAATGGATAAAAGATCATAAATAAACATTAATTAGTGTAAACAACATGACCATTAATCCAATAAAGTCAATAGAAATTACAAGAAATCTAATAAATGTATTCAAAACTTACGTGCAAAATTTCGCCTTCCTTCCTTAACCTATTTGCTAAGAAATTGCCGGGTGCGTGTTGACGCGGTCACATCATTTACGAAAACTGATCCCATTTTAAAATTTTGTTCCCGAAGGCATCCCTAATATATTTTTTCACATCAACAGATAGCATAAGAAGCTTATAAAATTTACAGTGTTGAGAAATAATTAGAATAATTCTTATTTTTATGGCATTTTTGTCGTAAGTGTCTTCTATTAGTTCAGTGTCTACCATTAGCGCCTTTCCCTTAAATACATTTAAAAAAAGCAAATAAAACGTGCGTTGTCAGCCTTTTTAGAGGGAAGCAACTACCGTCGTCGATTCTACACTCGCAACAAGGCCAACAGCAGCTTAGATGCGTTGCCGGCATTAAGAACACCGAACACGCTCTCTTCTTGAAGGTTTGCAGGTCGTATTGGTATTTGATCCGAAAATACTGCAGGCGGAAAGATATGCGAAAAGCACTCGGTGGAAGACTCGGGTCGCTCATCAAGGTTTAGGATGTTATATTTTTTGCGTGGATCGATGGCGAAAAGTTGCAGGAGGTATGATTTCGAACAATTACTCAAAGCAATAATGGCCATATCTAATATCTATACTTATAATAAAATCGTAGAGGTAAAATTTTTAAACTTGAATAAAAATAATCGGCTAAGTGCGAGTCGAACTCGCGCACGAAGGGTTCCGTACCGTTATAGAGCAAAAATAGGCCAAAAATTGTGTTTTTTGTATGGGAGCCCCCCCTATTTTTTATTTTCTTTAAATATTATTATTAATTATTAAAGAACACATATAATCAAGGCTTTTGTGAAAATTTCAAGTGCGTACCTGTTGTCATGATTGATACCGACCAAAAAATGTTCGAAAAATCACGTTTGTTGTATGGGAGCCCCCCTTAAATATGTAAATTATTTTGTTTTTAGTATTTGTTGTTATAGCGGCAATAGATTTCTGTTGCCGCTATAACAACAAATTTATTAGGTAATAGCTAGAGAGTTGAAATTTTCACAGATTATGTATTTACATAATCTGTGAAAATTTCAACTCTCTAGCTATTACCGTTCTTGAGTTACAACCTGGAGACAGACGGACAGACAGACAGACAGACAGACGGACAGACGGACAGACGGACAGATGGACAGACATCGAAGTCTCAGTAATAGGGTCCCGTTTTTACCCTTTGGGTACGGAACCCTAAAAAACGAATCATGTTAGAAGAGTAGTAGAACACATTTTAACTGTTTTTGAAATTTTTGTTTCTCTGTCTGTTTGTCTGTTTGTACAGGCTAATCTCTGAATCTGCTGGACCGATTTTAATGAAATTTGGCATGTTGATACATTACATCCTTGGTCAACATCTTAGATAAAAAATTTTAACCGACTTACAAAAAAGGAGGAGTTAATGTTTACTTTGCTGTTTGTGATCAAATTTTCAAAATTATTTTTTGTTGTTTATATTGTTAACCCGAATTTGATACCATGTTTACAAAAACGGTGACTTGATATTGATTTTCTCGGGATCGAGAGGTATCGACAGAACTCCCTTACAACAAAAACATTGCAGTAATTTTCACTTTTTTAAGTAAAAATAACATAACATGCCACCAAAAAGTAAGATTTGCACCAAGACCCACGGTATATAGGGCTTCCGAAGGTTCCGTTGCTGAACGGAACCCTGATTCCTTATATGACGTTCCGCGCGGCTTCGCCCGGTAAATAAGATATTTCAAACAAATTAGTCCACTATTATTATTTTTAACAAAAAATTAAATCCGACTTCCAAGGTAAAAACAATAATAACATTAATATGAACTAAAAAGTATTAAATAATTTTTACTATCTAATAGTGCCTTTTTCCGAATTCGGCTAAACCTCAACTATTTCTGTACTCAATCTTCATTATTTTGAAGTAGGTACCAGATAGCTGAATCTTCAGTCCTCTGACAGAATATTTAAAATTTTTGGAACTGGCACCGACTTCAAAATTATGAAGATTGAGTACAGAAATAGTTGAGGTTTAGCCGAATTCGGAAAAAGGCACTATTAGATAGTAAAAATTATTTAATACTTTTTAGTTCATATTAATGTTATTATTGTTTTTACCTTGGAAGTCGGTTTTAATTTTTTGTTAAAAATAATAATAATTTCACTCTTTTTAGTTACACTAGTAGGTAAATCTTCGCGTATATTTTACGTATCTTATTACAATTTGTTAAGAGTCACAACTCACACTCACAAAATAATATAATATTATCAGTTAAGTGAACATATTGTGCTAAGTAATTTAACAATTTTAATACTTCAAGCCCGAAGCGGTCACCGGCGATTGCGATAACAATAGAAAGGCTATTGTGTCTCGTTTTTCCACGATCGAAGGATCTATCAGATAAAAAATTGTACAAACTTGCATAGGATGTAGCGTAGCATAATACTCGTATTTAATATTATCATAATTATTGACAGCTGTTCTTGTTATCAAGAATTCAAATCGATAGGTACTTAGTGCACCATCTTTCGATTAATAAGTATAACTAATTAAAAAGACACTTAATGACTTTGTTTTGTTTAAATGCTCTTTTTAAAATAACTTTATTTTAATTCTATTTGTCTATTAAAATTTTATAAAGTAGTAAAGTATTCGATCTGTATATAAAGTAGTTAGTAAAGTATTCGATATTCTGTCTTTCGCTGCCGTGTATTTAAAACAAACAGGTGTTGTTAATTGTTATACAGTACATAATTATTATTATTAGTATATCCATACCTATGCCTTGTACTATTATCTATTCTGTGCCATGAGACATTGGTGGCCTTAACACGACGTGGTAATGATGATGATGACGATGATGATGATGATGATTATGATGATGAATATGAATTGCATAGTAGTTTATGCTTTCTGTTCTTAAAACAACGCCGAAACTCCCAAACGTGTATCTATAAGGAATCAGGAGTTCTCTCAGCATCATCGAAACCATGGTATACCTTGACCCAATATTTGACTTTTTGGTAGCGTATTCTTAGTACACTTCACATAAAACCAAAATCACCATACGTTTCCATATAAATTTCGAGGAGTTCCCTCGATTACTCATGGATCCCATCATCAGGTCACCACCTTTGTGAAAATGGGACCAAATTGGAGTGAAACCTAATACAACAAAACAAAAATTTCGAAAATCGGTTCACAAACGGCGGAGTAATCGTTGAACATACAAAAATAAAAATAAAAAGATATCCACAGCCGAACATATAACCTCCTCGTTTTTTGGAAGTCGGTTAAAAATAGCCTGTGATCCTTATCGTGGTCTACTTCTTATCTGTGCCAAATAAAAAAAAAACAAACACAATCCACAAAGTCCAATAGTAGGTTAGGTTAGGTTAGAACTTAGACTACAACACAGAGGGAGCCGAGCGAGTGCAACGAGCGTGCTGCGGCAGCTACCCGCAGCCCCCCGCCAAAACAAAAACAAATACAATCCAGAAAGTCCAAAAGTAGGTTAGGTTAGAACTTAGACCACAACACAGAGGGAGCCGTGCGAGTAAATCTAACGATGCATACCACGGTGATATATCGTGGACAGCACTATAGGAACTCGTGGAAAAACGAGACACAATAGCCTTTCTATTGTTGTCGCGATCACTGGTGCTCTTATGGGGCTTGATGGGTTAATAATTTTTCTCGCCTACGGGCGGAAAACGTCAACTTTCTTCCCGCTACGCTTACCGATGTTGCCGTTTTCGGCCTCCATCGATGAGAAAAATAGTATACGCACCATGGGCAGTAAATAAGAAAGCCTCAAATCACATATTTGTTGACATTTCTTATTTTCCTGCGCTAGGTGCGTAATGTAATATAGCTATCGCTTAGTAGTCACAATTATTATTAAGTATTATAATTTATTTTTGTGGTGCTCTCTAAGTTATTTGACATTCGGTCACTGCAACTTTTTGTTGTCTCCGCTTTGAATAGAAAGAGGAGTTACAATAATTCTTCAAACTCTATTTTTTACGTCATAACGTCTTATAATTCGATCTGGGCTGCGCGCCCGAAAAATATGACAGTTCATGCGGCGTTACCTCGCTGACAGCTCTGAGGCGTTCCATTTACACTTTCAAGTCTCTCAACAACCATAAGGACCACCTGGGCCGCGCTCTTTGTTTCGATTATATTACGTATTTCGATGACTTAGAGAATACTTTTGTATGAAAAAGTTTGTTTAGTTATGACCTTTGATACCTTGACCACACTCTGAATGAAAAATAAATAAACAATCTGTGAGCTATTAGTATTATTTCGGCTATTCAAAATTGTTCTCTATTTCCTACTTGTCAAGGTATGACTTGTGCTTAGTTCGAAGATTTTACTGGATTTCACGAATGTATGTAGCGTTTTGTATTGCGAATAGTTTATTTTACTCGTTATAAATATTTTATTTATAATGAGTAATTTATTCGTTTATTTCTTCTGAATAAGTCACTAATTATAGTTTCGAAAGTTTATAATTGAGAAACTAATATCACATTGTACTAAATACTATATTATGATGGCTTGATAGATAGAAGATTTAACATATATTATAATGTAGGTCACACAAACATAAAATATAAATTGCATGTATTACATTAATTTTACGAAGAGGGTAGGCCGGGCGCCATTTTTTTTTCACATTGACCTGCCAACTTTTTGCATAGATTTTTCCCGGAACTGAGGGGTTAAGGCTATGACATTGTCACGTTCAACTATCGTCAGTAAACCGACTTTACAGACAACCGATTTTTTCTGATTTATTTCGTTGAGGGTCCCAAACCAGTTTGACCATATTGTTCTTCGGGTAACCTGAGATCATATAATTTTTTTTTGGGTCGGGAAATGCTTTAATGCATTCCCGGCAGCGCGCAGCGTTGGGAAAGGACCACCGGGGTATATGGGGCTTGCTATGATGGCCGAAGAGATGGTAAGTGGCCGCAGTGAGCTGTACCCACTAAAACCCGACCGTGTTTCTACTTCCGCGCAGGACGGAGACGCGAGAGTCTATTACACGTCTTCCGTGGCTTCCGTCCGCAGGGATAGATGCCTACAATAAATCCCGTCTTCTGTAATCTATCCTCTATCTCCGTCACATGATCCTTTCCCCTATCCTGAGGGGACTGGTTTTAAATTTCGTGTGTAATATAGATCCAAATAAAATAGTCGTAGGACGTAGATGGGTGTTAAATTTTCTAAATTTCTATTAGAATTCACGCGGACGAAGTTGCGGGCAACAGCTAGTTATATAGTATAAGTAAAATACTATTGTCTCAGTGTTTGTGCGCACACTCCTCCAAAACGGCTCAACCGATTTTAATGAAATTTTGTATGTACCATCGAGGAAATCGATTCCTAGGCAGTGAACAGACCAACGTCATTTGGTCGGATCATGTCAATTCAATGTTAATTGTGAATTGAGATCTGTCGACTGGGTTTGACGTAACGTGATCAAATTACTTTTCTTTATTAATTAGGAATCAACTTCTCTGATAGTACATTCGCTAGGCTTGAGAATAGACGGACGGAAGCCACGGAAGACATGTAATAGACCCTCGTGTCTCCGTCCTGCGCGGTAGTAGGAACACGGTCGGGTTTTAGTGGGTACAGCTGCGGCCACTTACCATCTCTTCGGCCGTAGCAAGTCCCACATACCCCGGTGGTCCTTCCCCAATGCTGCCGGGGATGCGTAATTGCATTTCCCGACCAAAAACAAAAAAAAAAGGCTTGAGAATAGAAACATCTACTTTTTATATTGATACTAGAAATAATTATATGGCAAAACAATTTTTGCCGGGTCAGCTAATAGAGGTATAACAAAGAATATTCTTGATCTCGTTATAGCAATAATATATCAATAATATTTATTTACTATACTCTAGCAGTAATAAATTAATACACTCAGTGTTGGCAGTGCCCCGGCGTTCATTTCCGTAGCCTCGGGTGCAAATTTCACCGGACACTAAGGTGACGATGATGACGTGTTTATTAAGACAAGTCTTCATTAAAATAAATCAATAAAAACGTTTATTACTTGCATCAGCCAATAAAAATATTAGTGTACTGGACGGCCCGGTGAACTTATCAATTTACTTCTAATATAAACCTTTTTTGGACTTCCGCAAATCTTTTGAGACTGAAATTAGTCAAATCGGTTCAGCCGTTTTCGAGTTCGCCTCGTCACGTTGCAATTTGAATAATCCCTCACTCTCTCTTACCATCAACTTAGTTCATAATCCCACAATTTTAGTATATCATGGTGACACTAGTATTGGAACCAACAGTATCGACCTGCAGTAACTTAGCCTGTACTTGTCATGTACCTAGAAACTGTGGCATTTGGCCTTAAGCTATCCTCTATTATGTTACCCAACTGTGCTAAAAGGAGAGTTATGTTGTTGATGACACCAGCACTGGTTGCCCGCGACTCCACGCAGTAACCGTACATTTTTCCTGGATCAAATGTATCCTAGGTCCTTTCCCTAGACTCAAAGTATTTCCATGATTTTCATCATAATTGGTTATCTGATATAAGCGTGAAGAGGTATAGACAGTAATTTGGACAGACAGATAAACGGACACACTTTTGCATTTATAATATAATATAATAAATACCTATGTACATATATTATAATATATATACATTATACATACTTGTATATAAGTATGGATTGTGCATTTTGTAGGAATAAAAATAAAATCTCTTCAGGAGTTTTTTTCGACTTTGTAAGACGGTGTACTCTACACTGCCGGCGCGGCGTATGAAAGGAAGTGATATCCTTTTGTATGGATTTGGAAAATATTTAAAATTGGTCATTTAATATTCTCGGCAGCTTAATATTCAAAAGCGGGCACAAAAGCGATAATAGGGGTATTCGGTCAAAAATGTTTGATGCCCACCGCGGAGTTGGGAAAAATTAATTAAATTAAGATGCTTTAATCATTATAGCTGATTAACGCTCATAAAATGGTAATTAATTTAAATTAAAAAAAAACGAGATGTAAACATATTTTGTGGAAAAAAAAATAGAACTAGATTAGACGTAAATGTTTGTGTATTGTTTTGTAAAAATAATAATATTATTATTTACTAGCTGACCCGACAGACGTTGTCCTGTCTTAACGATGATTAATTAATTCGAATAATAATTGGTATAATTAAGAAAACAATAGATTAAAATTAGTATTTTCATGCCAAATTTAATCAAAATAGATATAAATAGTTTAAGCGAAAATCATAAAAGTTTATTGTGCAGGTACCGTACATTTTCCTGGACTAAAAGTATCCCTTGTCCTTTCCCGAGACTCAAAGTATCTCCATACCGAATTTAATAAAAATAGACTGAAATAGAAAAGTTTATTGTGCGGTAACCGTACATTTTCCGGGACCAAAAGTATCCCATGTCCTTTCCCGAGAGTCAAAGTATCTCCATACCAAAATTCATAAAAATCGATTGAATATTTTACGCGCAAATCATAAATGTATATTGTGCAGTAACCGTACATTTTTCCGGGACAAAATGTATCCTATGTCCTTTTACTGGTTCTAAGCTACCTGTCCACCAATTTTCAGCCAAATCGGTTTATCCGTTCTTGAGTTATAAGTAGTGTAACTAACACCACTTTCTTTTATATATATAGATTATACTTAATCTTTGGTGAAGGTATATAATATTATAAGGTGTAAAAAAATAAAGAAAAATGGATAGAGTTCACTGTAAAAGTAGCAGCGCTGAAAGATTAAATTTTTATGTGATTTGTATACGCAAGCGCTCACGTTCACAGCGAACTCTAAGTAGACCCATACACGTCCTAAAATGTTAATTATCACTTAGTTTTGTTACACCCAATATAAGAGACACATACACACCCTAAAGTATTAATTATCACTAAGTTTTGCACCTGTATAGTATCTACAAATAAAAAGCAAAATAAAATGAAGACCAAATAAATACTCCCAACATTGCAGGTTTATTTGGCACTTGAGAACTTTCGCTCGAGATTAATCGAACTAATAATAAATATTATATTCTAAAGTAATTCTGTTGGTAGATAATAAATGCAGCAAATACATTGGATCGCGGCCACACTCAGGGACATTTAAAACTACTTAACTTTAATTGGAGGAGACTGCGGATCATAAGACGTAATTAATAAATTAATAGGACATATTACTGCAATGTTTTAACATCTAGACGGCAGCACCAGCATAGATAGTCAACAAAAAGTTTTTTTTTCGAAGTTTGACGATGTTTCTGTCATTATTCTAATATGACTTGTATGTTGGTGTTTCTAACGTGAATACATTTCAGTAATATATCCTACCCTACGAATAATAAAAACTAAGGAAGAGTAACTCCGTCAAAAAACATGCTCCAAAATACTTGTCAAAAAAGTGTACCTTAGGTTCACTTTTCATACATTTGGTGACCTTGAGCGGTATAGAGGCTGACGTAACATGACAGTTCGAATGGAACCAAATTTAAAACTGTATTAGTATGGGAGTTACGTTTCCTTAGGTTTTATTATTCGTAGATCCTACCAGATAACGCCCGCAACTCCGAGATAAAAAGTATATTTTCCCTAGACTCAAAGTATCTCTATATCAAACAGCAAAATCGGTCAGCGGTTTAGGCGTGAAGAGGTTATAGGCAGACAGACACAAAAATTTATAATATTAGTATGAATTGTCCTGATACTTTTAAAGGGGGAACAAGGGTTAAATAAAAAAAAACCTTAGTGAGGTCAAAATACGTTTATTTTAATCCCATTCAGCATCCCGAGCAGCAGCAAAATTTTTACTTTATTTTCTGAACCAGGAACGGTGAAATCACTAATTAACGCGTTAAGCGCCGGCCAAGTAGCTGCTCGGGATCGACGTGAAGTACACCCACACTGGAAGCACACCGATTATGGGAAAATACGGAAAAGTACGGGTAATTACGGGTTATATTTGTGACGTACACCTTCACTGGAAGTATGTTGATTATGGGAAAATATGGGGAATTGCGAATAATATGTCTGTGAAATATATCCATCTAGTATAAAATACGGGTAATAACGGGAAATATGTCTGTGAAGTATGCTGGAAATATATGGATTATGAAAAAATATGGGGAATGGGCATTGTCCAAAAAAAATCACATGTACTTTTTATATTTTTTTTCGTTAAAATAGGGTATTTTAAGAATGTAAATTAAATAATTTTGAAATCCATTGGCTAGTTTTTTCTCAATAAATTTTTAAAGTTTCGCTCTGACGTCATCATCGGCGCCCAATTGACCTCTGTAGTATGTTTTTTTTCCTTTCAATCTTATTTTTAATGGCTGGTTCGTCTAATGCAAGTTATTATTATGTGAAAGCTGATACGAGAAACTTACCAAAAGTTCGAAACGTAATGTTGATTGAATTTATTGCTAATTTAACGCCATTGAAGGTCAAACTAAGGTTAAACATATTTGTTCAAAAATATAAGTAACTAATGGGTATTTTTTTCGTTTATATACAGAAAAACGATCACTGACCTTATTCCTCGAAATGTTTTTGTAACGAGCAAAATTAAAAAAAAAATGGACAATCCCCATTGCGGGAAACATGTCTGTAAATGAATTGACATGATCCGACCAAATGACGTTGGCCTGTCAATGGCCTAGGAATCAATTTCCTCGATGATACATAATATTATGGGCCAGTTAAAAATGAATTAGGGCTCACGCTTATTTTAGACACGCGACAGTCTTAATACAGATTATTACATTATTATTGCTGTACAAATTACAATACACATGAACATACACACACATATAAACAAATATACACATTTTTTTAAATTGCCACTTGTCTTAAGACTATACGTGTCCCAAATAAGCGCTTGCTCTAAATTTTACCTCTACTTTAATCAGATAAAAAGTAAACTCACAAAGCAATATTCCAGTGATAGCTATGAGGATCACCGCGCCTGACAACCAATCGAAGTGGCTGAGGAGGCACTGGTCTTGGGTGATGCACTGGAGTGCCGTCGTCACCACACAGATAAAACCCAGGAGGAGATTCAGCAGCATCATGCCTACGAAACCTTGGATAGCGCCGTCGTTGTCCTGGGTGAGAAAGGATAGGTTAAGCTAGGTTATCTATGAAAGATTTCGATTACAGTGTGTAACAAATCTAATATGATAATCGTTTAATATAATATATTCTGTGGTCAATTAAATATAGAGTTCACTGTGAAAGTAGCAGCGCTGAAAAAGCAATTTTTGTGATTTGTATTGGCAAGTGCCCCAGCGTCATGAATTTCCACATACAAAATTAAAACTCTTTCGACGCTGCTACTTTCACAGCGAACTCAATATAGCTATGGCATAGAGGGAGAGCTAAATCAGGTGGTGTCGGGCTTCACGACTTGGAGTCCAATTTCATGTCCTTGAAATTACAGCTTTATTGTATAAGTAACATTTTTTTACGCTCTCAATAGATTAAGACAAATTGCATCGAAACAAGCTGCTTTGACTGCTTATCACGGGTATATGTCCTCAACTCTACGGTATGGAATAATACTATGGGGCAATTCAACCGATTTTACTAGAGCATTTAAAGTACAAAAAAAATGTGTAAGATCTGTATGTGGTGCAGGGTATTTGGACAGTTGCAAGCCGCTGTTTAAAAAGTTGAATGTACTGCCTCTGCCATGTCTTTACATTTATTAAACGGCTACATTTGTTTACAAACATACATACTTATTTGCTAAAAACAAGGACTGTTATAAATATAGAGGTAGGAAACGAGAAAATTTGTGCATTCCTGACCAGAAACTGGCTCTATTTTCTAAAAATTCATACTGTATGGCTATCCGTATATATAATAAACTACCAAATTATTTAAAAATAATGACATTTAATAAATTTAAAAATAGATTATTTGAATTACTGTTAGCTAAAATGTATTATAGTATTGACGATTTTATTAATGATGAAAACATACTATTATAATAATTGTAACATATTGTAATCTTGACAATTTTTAATTACTTTTCCCAATAATATAAGGGAAAGGCGCTAATGGTAGACACTGAACTAATAGATGACACTTACGACAAAAATGCCATAAAAATAAGAATTATTCTAATTATTTCTCAACACTGTAAATTTTATAAGCTTCTTATGCTATCTGTTGATGTGAAAAAATATATTAGGGATACCTTCGGGAACAAAATTTTAAAATGGGATCAGTTTTCGTAAATGATGTGACCGCGTCAACACGCACCCGGCAATTTCTTAGCAAATAGGTTAAGGAAGGCGAAATTTTGCACGTAAGTTTTGAATACATTTATCAGATTTTTTGTAATTTCTATTGACTTCATTGGATTAATGGTCATGTTGTTTACACTAATTAATGTTTATTTATGATCTTTTATCCATTTTCCCTAACAATATAAAGGGTGTCTACTATTAGTTCTTGAAAATGTAAGAAAACCTAATAGATGACATGGATCTCATCTTTTAGTTTTTTAATACATACTAAAGTTATTTTGTACTTTATTCTACTGCAAATATCATCACTATTCTCTAAAAATATAATTCTATTAACAAACTAAGAACTTAGAACTACTGTACCTAAAAATGGACATGGTGTCTAATATTAGACCTTGCACTGATCTAAAAATCGATGCTTTAGTTTTGTAGCAGTAAAAAGAAGAAAAAGGAGAACTGAGAACAAAAAGAAGAAAAAAGAAGAGGCAAAAGAAGCATAGAGACTTAAGACTAAAAATAAATTTGCTGGGAAAAAAATATGAAAAATAAAAATAAAAAGAAAGATAGTTTCAGCATGGAAGAAGAATGAATAGAATCTGGAGACAACGTGGATAATATTTCTGATGCATGTAGTTACTATGATGAAGTAAATGAAATCTTTTGAAAAACGGCAAATAAAGACCTAATAATATGAAAAATGTAAAATGTAATTTAATGTTCCATGTCAACTATTAGTTCATATTGGTGTCTACTATTAGTGTTGTTCGCTTTTTGTGATGTTATCTATTAGTACTTATGACTAAGTTTACAAAAAGACCAATAATATATTTTTTTATTGATTTGTCAGAGAATAATTATTATAATAGTTTTATTTTGTAAGAGTTACTGAAGACATGGAAGAAGTTATCAATCCTTTATTTTCATAAATTATATATTTTATAACATTCGAATGTTTCATGTTTCCTTAAAGTGTCTGCCATTAGGTCTTCTCCCTTATTTATTATACGTACCAAATTTTATGACATTTGACTAATTCATTACTATTATTATTTTTACTAACAATGTATTGTACTTGAACAAATATTGTATTGTAGAGAACGAAAAAAATTAAATTTAAGTTTTATTAAAATATTTGCACATCGAGATGTATCCGACAAAACATGAGCGCTATTTCACATTGTACCATCATATTGTATCTACCATGTTTTTGCAAATAAACATTCTTATTCTTATTCTTAACATTATTTCTTGTTCAACTTTCAAATTGCTAGCAATAATCATTTTGCACTCCAAAACTGCGATAGCTCAGAATAAAAAAGCGTTGATGTTTGTGATATAATTTACTAATAGCTGCACACGCTATAATTTTTAGTATTACTGCCATGTTTTTATGCTTTATTTTCAGTTTAGGTGTGTAACAACCTGATATATTTATTACATATTCGTAAAGCCTAAACCCAGAAAAGTTGTTTCAATCCATTTCCGTGAGAAATAATGACAATAAAAGTTGAAAAAAAGCGTGGCAGAATACACATGTCTTTGCCTAACTTTATTAAAAGTTAAAAAAAGAAACCGCAAATCCCTCCAAATTGAGTGTTCGAAATTCGAATTGAAAACTTTCTTCGAAATAGCGCTCGTTTTGCAGATTACTTGGAAAAAGTTGGATGTACATAATTTTGTTGTGTAAATTGAAACATTCCCTTTACAAACGTGTTTTCGTGAATATTAACATTGTTCGGATCTGTTAGAAGTTTGGACTGATAAATATTTAATTGAATATTTTAAACTTTGCATAAAATTAATGTAGCTAATGTCAGTGTTAATTTTAAAAGGGTTTTAGGAAGAAACTAATAACATTAATTTACCCGCGTGTGTATTAAGTGGTATACTTGTAATTTGTATTTCAAATAAGTATAATATTATTCTGTGGACGCTTCATAGCATATTTTATTTTATTTATTTTATTTTATTTTAACATATTAGGGTGGCTTACAGCTAGCTACAACACAGTATATATACATGATAGTTTTCAAAAAGCCAATTACAAGCCTCCACAAGTAGCTCGTTAATGTAAATTAATAACAAAAAGGAGAAAGCAAGGTTAGTAAATACTTAAATACTAGTTCGTAACTAAACTATTGATAAAGGAGGTTAGTAGTAACAACATGCAAAATAATTTACAATAGGCACAAACTAACGCTGCATATTCACAATGTCGATGATAACATTAATACGAAGATGCAACAACAACTGCAAGTACTGACAACGATATGTAACTATAATAAATAATAATTAAAAATAAAAACAACAGCAACGCCAAGTTGCGACTACACATAACATATAGCCGCAAACGTCACTGTTGATTTTTCAGAAAAGCGGTATTAATAGATGCTAGGCTGCTAGTGAAGAGATCAATATTAGGATCTGATTTTATGAGCTGATTCAAGACCTTCGATGATCTGAGTAGGAACGAATTCTGTCGATATGAAGTGTGAGCATATGAAATGTGTAGAATATTTCTGATACGAGAGTGACGCGACGGAACATTTAATTTAAGATTGGATAAAAGTTCAGGACAGTGTATTTTAGATTGCGCTAATTTCATAAGAAACCGAATGTCGGCGATAATACGTCTGGTTGAGAGTGGTAAGAGGTGGAAGCGACTGCATCGTTCATCATAGCTGCTATAAGGAATCTTGAATTTGTAGCTGAGGTACCTTGTAAACTTTTTTTGGACATTCTCGATTCTTTTTGAGTAGATATCAAAAAAAGGATTCCATACTTGACTACAGTACTCCAGATGACTTCGGACATAGGCACAGTACAAGATTTTGATGCTTTTCATGTTATTGAAGTAGCTGGTATTACGAATGATAAAGCCCAAAGCTCTGACCGACTTGTTGACTATATAGTCAATGTGTGATTCGAAAGTGAGCTTGCTATCAATCTGGATCCCTAGGTCATTAATAATAGAGGTACGAGGTAAAATTTGATTGGCAATGGAGTAATTAAAGGTGAGAGGTGTATTTTTACGACTAAAGGAGATAATATTACACTTGGATATGTTGAGATCAAGCTTGTTATGTAGGCAATAGTCCGCTAAGCGAATCAAATCGTCTTGTAGGAGTAGAGCATCAGACAAGTTCTTAATAAGTCGGAAGATTTTCATGTCATCAGCGAACATCAAAAATTTCGAGAATTTAAAGCAATTGCCAATGTCATAAATAAATAAGATAAAGAGTAGTGGCCCCAAAAGAGAACCTTGTGGGACCCCAGACGGAATCGGTATCCACGAAGACATGAAACCGTTCAATACAACAGATTGTGTTCTGTTGTGCACGTACGACGAGAACCACCTTAAGAGGTCACCCCTTATACCTAACTCGTAAAGCTTTTTAAGAAGTATGCAGTGGTCTATCCGGTCAAAAGCCTTACTATAATCGGTATACACCACATCCACCTGGAATCCATTATCCATATTCTCTGATAGGAAGTCGGTAAATGTAAGAAGATTGGAAACAGTTGATCTACATTTTAGGAAACCGTGTTGTTGAGGGGCAAAGGTAGACTGAAGACAACTGTACAGCTGATCGTAGACCAACCTCTCCAAAACTTTAGCTAAGAGGCAAAGCTTAGAAATTGGCCGGTAGTTTTCGACCTTTTCTTTTGGACCTTTCTTGTGTATGGGAGATATAAAAGCAGTTTTCCACAGGGATGGCACTGTTCCCTCAGACAAAGATCTTCTAAAGAGCAACGAGACTGGTACAGCAAGTTCATAAGCACACTCTACAATCAATATCGCAGGGAGACCATCGGGGCCTGCAGATTTGTTAAGGTCGAGAGATTTTAGAAGCTTGTGCACAGTCAGTACATCGACCTCGATATCGCTAATATGACAATTTGTAACATCAGTCGGCACACTATCGACAGTTGCGATTGGGGACGAGGTAGTTTGAAACGTAGTGCTAAAAAAGGTACTAAAGAGTTCACATATCTCTTGTCCCCCCTCGCAACTGCGATCACCATATGACATACTTGACGGAAAATTATGATTGCCACGTTTGCTTTTTACGTAAGACCAAAACATTTTGGGATTTCTAGATATTGATGACTCAATCTTAGATAAATACGCCTCATAACAGGCACGTTCGACGTCCTTAGCTCTGTCCCGTAGTAATTGGTAGGTAAATAAGTCAGACATGTTATTATAAGTTTTAAACTTTAGAAAGTATTTGGCCTTTTCTTTAATAATTTTGATGAGTGCAGAGTTGTACCACGGTGGGTATTTACTAGCCTTAACCCTACGTTTTGGGATGAATAAGTCCATAAGTTCGAATATTTTATTATTGAAATTACGTAGCGCATCATCCAAAGTGCCTACTTGAATTAAGCCTGCCCAGTCAGTTTTTTGTAAATCGCAGCGAATGGACTCATAGTTGCCCTTATTAAAATGGTAAACGGTGCGTGTATTTAACTTTAGCGATTGGGAATGAGCCGTTTTTAGTGCGATCGACAAGGCCGGGTGATATGCATCCTCACTGACTAACGGGTCGAGACAAGCCGAGACAGACACACTAGTATTGGATAGAACCAAGTCTAAAATCTTACCAAATTTATTATTTGTAAGATTATATTGTTGTAGCCCACATAAGTTGATAGTGTCAATAAAGTTAGTAAAAAGGTTATTTTGTACTGAGTTAGGTAATATTCCATGGGGCGTGCAGGTCCATGTAATGTGGCTCATATTGAAATCACCTAAAATCAAAAATTTGTCATTAGGTCGGCTATATGATATTTCAATTAGTTTATCGCAGTATAAGTTTAATTGAGCGGAAAAATTATTGCCTTTGCTATGCTCACAGAGATACAGAGTGCATAAATTAAGGAAAAAAGCGCTTTTGTCGGAATGATCGCATAGTTTGATACTAATCCAAATGTCTTCGGCACTAGACTGCCAATTGGTATTTTCGACTGCAGCAAGCTCACGACGAACCGCGACCAGCACGCCGCCGCCTCGCGTTTGACCCGTGGCCGAGTAGTTGCGATCGCGCCTCCATACAAGGTACCTATCGTCGAAAAGTTCACTATTCGATATTCCATCTAGGAGCCATGTCTCAGTTAGGGAAATTATATCGTAATTGCTAATAGCTAAGTTTCTAAAAAAAGTAGTTGACTTTGTCCGCAGTCCCCTTACATTTTGATAGTAGATGTGTAAATCATACATTATTTATAGGAGTAGCTACAAACAGATGTGTATTAAAAATTATAGGACCAGACCAGTACTGAGTAAATCTGATAATAACAGTAAGCGGAATATAAACCTTACTAAGATTAAGATATTGCTCCCAGCGCAACACCAGCTTATTTGAAACAATGTCTAAAGTTTGAATAGAAGCACTTTCCATCTTATGAGTAGTTATAGGACAAAGTAGTGTTAAATAAGCAATTCTATATATTTTATTTCTCCAAAATAAATAAATCACATTAAGTGTAATAGTATAGTAAGGTATGTAAAAAAGAACTATAATTAGCGTATAATAGAGTAAATCCCATGCAACAATTATCGTTGTTATATTATTATTATTTAAGGTGTACAATAATAGCATTTTAACCTCAGTAGTGTTATTGACTTTTGTCTCGAAATAGTAGTATTTCATTAGTTGAGTGAGGTATAAAATTACTATTCTTGTCCATGTATGTTTAGCAGGGAGAATGCAAATAATGATAAATACGGTCAGAATAAATAAATAGAAATAGAAACAGTAACAAAAAGGCTTTGATTGAGTAAAACCATAATAACCTTCTATAGAATATGGTATTGTTTTAGTAGTCCATGCATTATTGATAACAGTTGAGAAAACAATAGGGAGTATTAAAAAATATAAAACTAGATTAATATAGTATATATTGTTCGAAGTACAACTGATACGAGTAATAAATAAGCACCCTTCTGGTAATATTGTTAGATAAAACAAAGTAATCCATGCAGATACATAGTAACAAGTGAGAAATGTAGGAATAACAACTGGTTTAGTAGTGCAATATATTTTGTTTAATAAAATATTGTTCATATAAAACAGATTACAAAACAGTAGGTCTAAAAGAGAAAGAATTAGCAAATCCATCGATACAAGGGTATGAATTGTGTGAATAAGGTTTGACAAGACAATGACATTTTTAAGGACCGTAATTATGTAACATAATGAATATTCATTTGCATGTATTAAATTAGAAAGAATTTTAAGTAGAAAGACTACTGTAAAGTAAGTACCTTGTTTATACTTATTTGGCTTAAGATTGGGAATATAGTATCGTAAAGACAGAATATTGTGTAATACTGTAATAATATGTAATGCAGGATAGCATTTTCTAGACGCGTAGTGCTCGCGCCTAGCGTTATGTATGAAACAAAGCAAGCAATCAGCAAAAATATTGAAAAGTATAAAATGAACGTAATGTAAGAGCAGCCCAGCATGTATTAAGCCACATAGCAAGTATACAATGAGCTCAGAATGACAGTTTAATAATATAAGATATTTTGAATACAATAATATGATAAAAGTGCACTTCGTTGAATGATCGGTAAGCAAGCTAATAACACACAAAGCATGATCAGCTGATGCAGTTTGTGATAATAAATTAACACAACTTAGAAACAATTTGAGGAAATTACATAATGAGTAAAAATTACACAATATTAATTCAAATGACTTTTTACGGTTTGGAGAGATGATAATTAATAAAATCATTAGATATTGTGTAAGATTAAAGATATTTTGTTTAGAATAGGCACTTATTATTAGGACAAGTTCAAGTAGCACAAAATAGTAGGCGTAGACACTATACAGTATTTTATGAGGAAAGCACATTAAAAGTCATTGAATTTTTTGTAAGTCGCGTTCAGAGGCAATGACGAATGACTTCGACGTCTGGTCACGCCGCACAAAAATCTTCATATGCTTGACCCAAACATATTGATAATTATGCTTCTTAGCTAGTGATTTTGTTTGGGTAAGTAGCATTTTGTTTTTGACGGTCAGGTGGTCATTAACAAATATCCTTCCTGTACCATTAAGGCCGATATCAGCAGGCAGTAACGGCTCCTTACGATAACGGGCTGCAGCCAGGAAGTCCTCCTTTATATATCGACACAGGAATGACACGACGATATTCTTATTAGTAGTCACATTTGATGGAACACGATGGATGAAATTTATTTGGGTTTTGGAGATTGGATAGGAAATAGCTAAGCCAATTTTGGTCAGTATTTCAAACAGGTTTTCCTTGTCTTTTAAAGGAACTCCTTTAATTTCGAGGTTGTTACTACGAACCCATTGATCCATATCACGTTGGCAATTGTTTAAATCGGTGATAGATGACTTGGCGCACGAGACGTCGTCGTGAAGGGACTCAACTGCAGTCAATCGCTGATCTATTTTTGTTACTTTGCCAGGCAAATCCTTCAATTCGGACAGTTCCTTGCGAATGAGTTTTATTTCGTCCGTCAGGCTGGTGAGAGGGGCGAGTTCGTGACGAATGTTGATCAGCTCCCGCATGACCGAGTCAAGGGTAATAGGCGACGGAGAAGTTGGTGAGGTTATGATGGGTGGGATTTGATTGGTGCTGACGAGGCCTATATTCTTACAAATAGCACACCTCCATGTGGCTTGACGTTCACCGAGTTTGCGGTATCCCTTTTCCGTAATCCCGGAACAAGGAAAATCAAAGTGTTTATGACATGCGGAGCATTCAATCGCTTCGGGGACATCTTCGTTACATCTACCACAGATCACCATCATACACAAAACGAACCAGTTTATGTTTGTGAACACATACCCCCTTACTAATAAACGCTCTATAAGCTTTGAATAGTTATACAGTGTTTTGTCTTCTTCAATCCAATTAAAAATGTCACTTGTGTGACAGGAACAAAACACTGTATAACTATTCAAAGCTTATACAACGTTTATTAGTAAGGGGGTAAAGATATAATTACAATAATTATAGACTGTGGACAAGTTACATTAACGACTTGTAAATTAAATGCGCGTGCGTTGCAGTTTTGCGGCGTACGTGATATTCGAGCGGCGAGCGCGCGCGGACTGATATTGTCAGTAAGCTTCTGGGAAAGTTAGGCGTTCCGTCCGGAGATTCCGTAATTGTCCGTATTTAAAACCTTATAAACTCATAATCTGAAAGCTACAATGTTATAATAAAAATACAGGAATAATCTTCAGTATATCTACATTCCTTTTGTCGTCTTAAATTTTCTATTTTTGTTTATTACATTCAGCATCTCCTCAGGATTTACAAATTACTTTTATTTGAAACTCACGCCAATAGATCGACAATATCATAAACTACATATTTGCGGTTTTAATTTTTTTTTAGGACAATTTTGAACTATGATAAGTAAAAATAATAGGGTTTTGGTGCGATCTCGGCAACGCGGCAAATGTATGGCCAAGGTCGTTTGCTCGGGGGACGGCCTTAAAGAACTTGGGTGCCGGGTCCCAGACTAAGGAAATATTTGAAATATATTTTGTTTACTACTCACTGTATATATTAAGGGTGTTATTATAAATTATATATTAAAATCAAAAGTACATATCCACGAAGCTGAATAATTGAAACGTTCATCTCAGCGGGATTCGAACCCGTGACTTACTGATTTGTATTTTTACTAAGCCTCGAAATACTTAAAAATGTTTAAAGCCTAAAACTCTCAACAGGAAAAGTAAGACCGTCGCATTCACACTCACATAAAACCGTATACGTGCGAGCGAGACAAAATATAAATATGCGTTGCCTCACTCACCCAAAGGTTACCAATGAGCAGCGAGACACCAGCCATCATGAACAGTACCATCATGAAGCTGATGACCGAAGTCAGCAGAGTACTGCCCTTCTTGATCACGTCCTGTGCTGAAAATAAGGGACATAGTCTATACCCTATACTAATATTATAAATGTGAATGTGTGTCTTTTACCACTTTACAAAAAACCGCTAAACCGGTTTTGCTGAAATTTGGTATGCAGGCACTTTGATTTCTGTACACAATCTTCACACTTTTGAAGTCGGTGTCAGTCCCAAACATTTCTAAAATCCTTGATCTATACGATTGACGTGGGAGAGCCATGCTTCGGCACGAATGGGCCGGCTCGACCGGAGAAATACCACGTCCTCACAGAAAACCGGCGTGAAACAGCGCTTGCGCTGTGTTTCGCCGAGTGAGTGAGTTAACCGGAGGCCCAATCCCCTACCCTTTTCCCTTCCCTACCCTTCCCTATATTCTTCCCTACCATCCCCTATTACCCCTTAAAATGCTGCGAGTGTCCATGAGCGACGGAAGTTGCTTTTCATCAGGTGACCCGTTTGCTCGTTTGCCCCCTTATTGCATAAAAAAAAAGAAGATGAATCAAGGATTTTAACAATTTTTGCTAATTGATTCATCTTTTTTTTTTATTACCTCTTCACGACATAACCACTGAAACTGTTTTCCTGGATGCTGAATCGATTTTCCTTTCCTGGGATTTGGGATTCAAAGTATCTTCATAGTGCGTGCAATTTTCAGCAAAATCGATTTGGGCGTGAATATGTAACAGACACACTGTCGCATTTGTAATATTAGTATGGATTTACGCGGGCGGAACAGAAAGTCTTACCGAACTTATTCCATACCGAATTTCATCGCTTTAGGCGTGAAGAGGTAACAGACAGACAGACTATTAGTATGGATTTACGGGGATGGAGCAGAACGTCTAGTAATTTACTAAGAAGCCTTCCTTACCCGACACATCTGTGGCGTTCTTCACCATGTCTAAGTTGACGTTGGATCTCTGCTGCATCACGCTCAGACCTATTGCACCAGTCACCTGGTACAGAACGAAAAAGAAGTAAAGTTGCCTATGTCCACCATACTCTACGACCAGTGACGGATTAAAACTACTTGATGCCCTAGGCCTAAGCAATCTATGCCTGTGTACATCCCCCCCCCCCCCATATCCGTATGTCAACTAGAAATTTTTAAACTTGTACCACCTAAAAATATAATACTTTTTTCTAGACACTTTATTGGCGTGGTTTTTGGTGACGTGAGAGTGAGACATGATGCCCTAAGGACGGATGTTTTTTGTCCTGAGGGAACACCTCAGACGTGATGCCCTAGGCAATTGCTTATTTTGATTAAGGGTTATTCCGTCACTGTCTACGACCTACGTCATCTAATTATGTATTTTATCAGTCGGTTCAGTGGCTTCCAATAGCCTAGCTCTTTAATACAAATTCATGATTTGTGACATCTTCTCTTCTGATACTATATAAGTCTGCCACCGTTTAACCACCGATTTTACGCGATAGGTCATAATTTGTGATTATTTCATGACGTACGTACGTGCGCGTACTGTAAGTAATCACTAAATATCGCCGATTGCGGTCTCAAGGTATGGAAGAATTTCTATCAATTTATATTTTATACTTTACTAGCTGTCCCGGTGAACTTTGTGTCACTTTAAAACCTTCCCTGGATTTCTACGAATATTTTAAGACTAAAATCAGCCCAATCCGTTCAGCCGTTTTCAAGTTTTAGCGCGCCTAACACATTTAAAAATCCATTTTTATATTTAAGAGATTCAAAACCAACGCCGGCCGAAGATACATCTAAATATAGCTGACCCAAATACACCCGGTAATAACCCCGTTATAACCCGTAACCCGGCGTAGCCCGGATCAAAATAGCCGGAGGTTTAGCCGGTTCTAATTGCGGGATCGAAGTCGCACTTGAGGTGTGTTCCGACTTCCGATACTGTAATCTGTTCATATCATGTAACCATGTAGTTTACGTGCAGACTGCTTGAAATATTTGGTTTAGTTTTGAAACATTGAATATTTGTTGTGCATTGATCCCCTGTATAGAGTTTACTGTGAAATCCATGAAACCTAGAAGCCAAAAGTAAGTTTTTCAGAGCTGCTACTTTCACAGTAAACAATATTTATTGTATCTTTAAAGTGCTTACAGACGGCTTTCTTGTCGACGGCAGTCGGCAGTCGACGGCAGCAGGAACATCTTGTCTTGCCGTCGACAAGTGCCGTTCGTCTGTTGAGCGCTGGGTCACTTACACCGACAGTAATAACACCTTGTTTTATTACACTTACAATTGCTAACACGGCTATAATAAGCATGCCAAGCCTTAACGACAGGCACATGCAGAATTTAGAAATTTCAGGCAAAATGTCGCACATTTTGGTTAAAAAACTATGAACAACTATGAAAATTATCTTATTAAGTATGATGACATTTCTTATGTTATGAAATGACAAGTTGTGCTTCTTCTAATAAAGTTTTTTTGGATGCATGCTAAGCAAAAAAAAAAAATATTAAAAAACGGACAAAAGACTGAAAAATGAAAGTATATAATAATAAAATCGTTGGCAGCAATTATTGTATTAAATGCATTGATTAAATGTATGTAAGTTGTAACTAATAAGAAAAACAAATAGAAGTGAAAAATTATGATTTTTAGGCTCCTCCTTTTTTAATACCTCGTTCGCGTTCGTGGGAATCGCAAACACAATAGATTTTCAATTGCTATGCGACAGCCGGATCACAATAGATATAACTACGCCGGGTGCCGCTTGGGGATTGATGGGTTAAAATCAGTTACAATTTTGAAGACCAAAAATAATATTATTGCACCTTATCACAGTTTTTATAACACAAGAGAATATTTTTACAGAACTAAACGTAAATACGTATTTATTTAAATAGAATTAGAATAACATTTCCTTATTTATTCATTTTAAAATCTAAAGTTACCCACTCAATCTTCCACGTGTTGAATATTTAAAGAAAACATTTTCAGTTGTGTTTACTTTAAATTTTCCTCATTCGGAATCCAATTTTCGACTGACTGACAATGTTTTCTTATGCTCAGAATTCAGAATTTCTTAGTTAACTTATACGTTAAGGGATCATTTAAAAGTAAAGTTACTTAATTAATTTTATAATCCGACTTTAGAAAAAGGAAAAGGTTCTATATTTAGCTCTGTATTTGTATTTTATTTATTTATAATAATATTTATTTATTTTCTCCCACAAATTACAATGATGTTCATTGTTCAAGGATTACTTAGCCGTTTGTAGTGCGATTTAATTTTTTTATTTTATTTTTAAGTAGGTTGTAATCTTACACACTTTTCGAGAAATATAGTCATTACGTAAACAGGGATAGAAAGCGCAGGTACGATTTGGCGTCAGTAGAACTATGCCAAAATTGATGAAAATCTGTCTCAAACCATGATTGCTTTATTAATTATTATAGAACATGGATTTTGATGCTGGGCAATCATAAACAAACTTCCTTCAACACATGATCATCCATACTAATAAGTGCGAAAGTGTGTTTGTTTGTTACCTCTTCACGCCCAAACCACTAACCGATTTTGCTGAAATTTTGTATGGAGATACCTTGAATCCCGGGAAAGGAGATGGATGTTTTTTCATCTCGGGAAAATTTACTGTTTCCACGCAATAGACGATTTTGGAGCAACGGAGGTCATCTAATTCGCCTATAATAGGCTGCATCTATCGTAAGAGTTTTTATCTCAATCAATATTCCATCTCATCCATCCATTCAAGTTTATTATTTTAATCACTTCGAACAAAGCAATTTCAATCATGCATTGAAATATCAGAGTATAGAACAACACTGCTCACATCGTTGACTGCTCATACATTTGATCGTTCAAATATGGCTCAAATATTCCAATCCAGTGATCCAATCCAGAGCTGGAATACTATTAGAATATTATCAATGGACACTGGAATGCTCAGTGCAATCAGTTCCATGCAGTTAGTAGAGATTACATTTTTCCAGTAGCAATCCACCGCTGCTTGGATCAGTGGTTGGAACAATGTAATGTCCAGTTTACATTAGTCCAGTCCAGTATCCAATCCAGTGCTGGATTGCTACTGGAATCAACTGGCCATAACGTACTCGTAGCTAACGAAAATTGTACGTTATGAAAAATTCGAGTTTGACAATAAAATAAAAATTAAGAACCACTTTTTTCTCCCGTTACTCTTCCATAGCATTAATTATTCGTTGATTGAATGAATAAAAACCCAGTTAATATAGATCGGAACATCTGATTGGCTGCTGTTGACCTTGTCCTGATTATGAGCCCCAAGGGTCTGTTATTTGAAACATGTATGGCGCTGTTTTGAGACCGGAAAATGAGCGATGGATAGCTTGATAAGTTGTCAGTAGAATATGTAACATATAAGTATATCGTTAAAGAAATTTTGTTCGTTTTGACTGATACCTAAGCTGATTTTTACTACTTTTGACCCAAGTTGATTTGACTATAAAAATGTTTTGTCGTTGTTTGAAGTGTTTAGAAGTCGATTGACAGAAAGGACAAAACATTGACGTAGGTACGTGTATTACACATAATATTTTTATTATTAGCGAAAAATAACTATAACGACTAAATAACTTTATTTAAAAAATACATTGACAAAAAAACAGACTTCACTTTTCAGACTTGGTACCCCTTTAAATAACTGATGGACATTCGAAGACTGTTGACTACGATCACAAAATACGCCGTCACTGAAAATAAAATAACATTTGTACATGTACGGCTAAATACAGATTTACCACTTTAATCCTTCGATCCCGGATTCTTGGAAATTCTATTGTACCTATTCTGTTGTTGTCGCGATCACCGGTGCTCTTATGGGGCTTGAAGGATTAAAGAATAACGGCATTTACCTCAATTCGGGTACCTTACGACTATTCATGTACCATCGAGGAATTCGATTCCTATGCTGCAGTTGATAGACCAACGTTAGGTATTTGGTCGAATATGTCAATTCAATGTTAATTGTCACCTGTCGGCTGGGTTTGACGTAACGCAACCAAACTACGTAGGTCCCCGATCTGCATAGGAATCAACTTCTCTGATAGTACAATCTGAGACTTTGATTCATAGGCAGAGGGTGGCTACGTAATTTGTTTGCTTTATGTCAAACGCCACCCACAGATTATGGCTAATGAATTGACAAAATCTGATCAAAAGGCGTAGGTCCGCTTTCTGCCTGAATCAATCTCTTCGATTCCCTATGTCTGTAAGTACAAGAGCACGAGCTCTCTTCTTGACCAGCAGGAGATGTTGCGCAGGACCGACTTGTTACATACCCATCCAACGCATAGATCATCATGTCAGACAATGAGGTGATCAGCCTGCCTTGTCATAACCAAACTTGGTACCAACATTTTTCCCGCGCGGGAATCGAACCCGTGACCTCCAACTCAAAAGCCACATTCTAAGCCGTCTATCCCTGAGCGGCAGCCGGCTGCCACATAACAATTGAAAATCTATTGTGTCTGCGATACCCACGATGGAGGTGCTACGCCACAGTGGAGTCTTTCGTTTAAATAGCTTATTTTCCTCATTTTCATCATTATCAACTCATCGCACTTACCAATCAAATTGAGAACGACGATCCCAAGCAGTATGATGCCGGTCTGGTAGCTCTGGGAGTGGTAGAAGAAGCAGACCATGGCCAGAGCGAAGTATAGGATGCTGGTGATCGCGGTGTGGATGATCAGACCCCACTCATATATGCAGAGCAGCTTCGCAAAGTTCTGGAAACCATTAAAGTGTATCTGAGACATTGATCCATTGGTAGGCGGTGGAACTACGTAATTTGGTTTGGTTATATCAACTTAAGCTGATTAAACAAAATTATTGCTAACCAACTGCTTTGCAATAACTTTAAGAACACTCGAAAAAAATTGAAAGAAAAATCGCAGTGATTTTTAGGTGTCTTTGGTGGGACGAGAAATGAGCGGGGCGCCGACAGTAACACGCTATTGGTAGAAGAGTGGTAGCTATTGTACCCGTTATTATAAATATAGCTATACTATTAAGTGGTTGCGCAAATTGCCTCCTCCAGTTTTAGGGCGCATTTTCATTAGTCGGTATGGTATACAGCATACGGGGAGTCTATAACAACTAATGGCGCATTTTCAATGCGGGGTACGGGACAATTATCAACCAGTGAAAATGCGCCAGAAACGAGCGCGTTATTAGTAAATAATATGTGCTTAGGCAAATCGACTCCTCCAGTTTAGGCTGGTTTTAGAGTCACGCTGACTGCGCGCGCACCATCGGCGCTGATGGCCCGAGATGTATGAAATTGTAGAAAGCGTTTTTGATTAACGCGTAGCGGCAGCGCTGATATTTCATACATTTCGGTGTCGGCGCCGACGGTCAGCGAGCGGTCAGCGTGACTCTAAAACCAGCCTTAGGTTGGATTTTTATACGTCCGCGCGAAGTAAGGTTCGACGTTTTGGTATCTAACGATTCAGTTGCTTCTGATCGCGCCGAGTAGCAGCCAAACCGCTCGCATTCGCATATAAATCGAACCTTAAGTGCCCGTTCTTCTTAATTCACGTTTCTAGAATGAGTAATTTTTAAGGAAAGCGTCATTAAAAAAAAACTGAAAAATATATACATGTATAGACACATCTTTTAACTAGTGACTTTTTTGGTTAGAAACTAGATAATTTTCCTCGATAAAAAAATTCCGAAACAACCTCGATTTTAAAAACATTTTGAGTTTTATATGACTTACAGGGACTCAATCAAAAAACACTTTAGACAGTTCGATTACTATTAAAATTTTACAGGGAAGTGATTGGATACATGATTAGTTCTAATATTTTTTATCTAAGTAAAAAGTTTTTTCTCCTATTTCGCCCTATCATGGACGCGGCGAGCGTCGTAACCATCATACAAGGCGCGCTGTTATGAATATTATTTTAATGTCATTTACGTCGATATTCGCACTGACAGACAATCGACCTGCTAATTTAGGAAGAACTATAAACAAGAAGTTTAAATGAATATAAACTTCTAGACTATATATATAAAGCTTAAAACAAACCAAAGCGTCTACGCCGTACGCGATACGGGAGCGTCTGCAACGCGAAACTGGCCGTGCACACCTGCGCGACTACGGTGCGAACCGTCAAACGTTAATATCATGACACAATCTATCAAAACGTATACAAATCAAAAACTCATAAACTAAAGAGTTGTAGAAAAAAAATATAAAAAAAGGTTTTAAAAAAGAAGTATAGTTATGTACACTTCAAAACACGCGTCTGACAACTTGACGCGCAAGTTCCGCTTGCCGACGCGAACATTTCGCATCGCGGTCGTGCAGGTGTGCACAGCGCCATAAGATTACATGGGCATTGTCCGCCGCGCGGTAGACGCTACCGCTTCGCAGTCGCTTTGGTCGCGTAGGTTTGTGGAATCCTTTAACCTCTTACTATTTTGCAATTTTAATCCAACATAAATACAACTTGGCTACAATTTCCACACAATCTCGATGAATGGAAGAATCAAATTGGTACACTCACACAGAAGGCTCCAACAATCAGCATGATACCGATGATCATCAGCATCAGCCCCACGCAGCCGAGTATGCACCTCGCCGCGTGTTCAGTCGCCGTGCCGAGGTAGGACAGTACTGACTCTCCAGCCGTATGCCAAAGGTAGTTCTGGTCGGTGAGGTAGGCTAGGTTGGGAACGTAGAACGCACCGAGAGCCTATAAAAATTAGTAGAATTTATGAAACAGCAGTAGACGGCAAAAGGCTGATGATGATGATAATGATGATGATGATGTTGATGATGATGATGATGAATTGATGATGATGAATCTTTTTCTACAGACTAGAGGGAGAACACTGTTAAGTAGCAAAACAATTAATGACTAGTATACTGTTTCATCTGCCGATGATGCAATGGGCATTCACTATTCCCTACTCTGGAAATAACTGTGTCACCAGCAGTATTTCCGGACCAATACGACTTGCAAACCTTAAAGAAGAGAGCGTATTCCCTCTTAACCCATCAAGCCCCGTAAGGCCCAAATGGGCCGCGATAAAAAAATATTTCCTGGAATTGATGATCGACGGATATAAGGCTCGATACAAAACTCGAGGCTCAATAAAAAAACATCACATGAGTCAGTCTACCTGACATTGATATGGAGTTTGCTACTTTACTGTAAGTCTGCCGAACACTCGCTCAGACTACTAAATTCTATCCGATGTAATTTCCTGAGACTCAAAGTACTTCGATGCCAATTAGTTGGCGGTTCAAGCTCGAACAAGTTTATGAGAGATAGAAACGCTTTCGAAAATTATGTAGATTGCAACTTGCAAGCTTTAGTTGTTGTAAAAATGTAATATTCAAAATTATTATACATCATGCTGTTGAGTGCATCAAGTAAAAAAATATTTATAAAATACTCTACTGCACAGTGACAGTGCACACCGAGTTTCACTAAAAGAGTAAATACGAATTTAACGACATCTCTAATTGTGCTAAACTAAAACCTACACTAAGACCCAATAAAGTACAATAAATAATTCATGGTGCAAAACGTGCCAAACTTATTCGTTCATGCTCTCGAAAAACGTACTCCTTCTGCAGGCGTAGGCGGGCAAAAATACTAGATTGTACTTACAAAAGTGAATATAGCTATCATGATCGTGCCAGCACGTAAAAAGCAGCAGAAACAACAGCTGATGACCGTTGGAATCCTATCCAGCACCGACATGGTGAATATAATTATAATAATTTACTTTTAACAAGAATTTTCAGTTTTCTTTTTAAAATTCCCAAACCACTAACTGTCAAATTTTAAATGACATATAAACTTTTTTATTTTTCTCTTCATATTGCAAAGAACATTTATAGAACAATGCCACTATTGTTTTTGCTACCAAAGTCATGGAGATACGACAGACAGTAAGTACATTGACATAAGAAACAGGTGGTTATCCTGGGTTATCCTTTCTTTTCTTATTCTTCTTTTTTGGCAACTTGACACAAAGGATGTGTATGTTGTGCCACAGACAAGGTAAAAAGGTAAAGAATATGGCGGGAAAACCAAATTCCTCCTATTATAATTTTCATCATCGTTTTCATGTATCTTCAGGTCTAAAGTCTAGTCAAAGTCTAAGTAAAAGTCAATACAGTCAAGGAGTCAAGTCGGTCGATTCAGTAAAGTGGTAGACGCTTTACTGAAACTTTCGATGGAGTTTTGGAGGGAACACAAAATAGCACGTTTCTGGATATTACATCACTTTCTTACACTTGTGCATCAACACGAATATCTAATGGTTAATATTCTACCAATATTACACATTAAAAACCCAGCTAACACAATTTTAGGAAAATAATACAAAAACACAACAGCACTCTTTCACATGCCCGCCAAAACTCCGGGTTATCCTTTAAAAATGACTTTTTGAAGTATTTTTTCATGCGCAAAATGCATGGTAATCATACTGCAATGTTTTCACGTAAAGGCAAAGAGAATATAATCAAGTTACATTTTAGTTAGAGGCAGCACCAGTATGGACAGTAAACAAAAAATTTTGTTCGACGTTTGACAACGTTTCTAACTGTCAATATTCTGATATAATATGACGGTACAGTTACTCTATGACGTGTACAATTTGTCGGATTTTGGTAGGATTGTTTACTGTGTGTGCTAGTGGCGCCCTCTGCGTAATATTTGTTCGAGTAACGTTGGTTAGTTTTACTAGTGTAACAAGCTATACGATGTTGATGATGTTATCGAGTACACTCGTATCTACAAGTTTAAACTATTTACATTTCAGATTAACAAAAGGTATGCTTTAAATTTTAAAACATCGCAAACTGGCGACTTCTGTGCGACCGGATTGACAATCTGCTTCGAAATATACAATTTTTTATGAAAACATAAAGTTAATATACCTAGCGTATATTAACTTTATGTATGAAAAACAAACCAACAAGCAAGCGCTGGTAGACAAGTAGGTAAGTGTATAAATCTTAACATGTTCATATTTAAATGGTTATGAAGGCATTTCGACAACGAGTTTTTTAAGTTCATGAGTTCAGACCAATATACTGGGTTATTAATCGGAACATAACTAATACCCATTGTTTCTCGAAAGACAAAATGATGTATCGAAAGTATCTCGTCTGCCCATCCTCATTTACATACCCAACCAGCGAGTGATCTATAGTGATTTGATAATACCACGCTACAATTTACTAATTCATTCAGTTCCCAACAGTTGTGAACAGAATTTACGATCAGCTGACTAGATGTAAATTAACATTTTACCCGAGTACGCTAAAGCAAAGAGTGATTTCATTTTTAGACACCTAAAGTTAATTTGGGATTTAGAAATATTCTGGGTACTAGAAAAGGTAATAGGATAGAACTACTGTTTTTATATGTTACGCTCAAAGACCGAAAACGCTCAGTGAGCGAAAAAATGGCTCACAACGCGTTGTGGTAATAGTGAAACGACGTGAATTTCGCGTCGTGGCCCTAGTGAAAACCACCACACCAAAACCACCACATAGCGAAATTCGTGTCGTGGCTGACGATTCGACCACAACGCGTTGTGGTAATTGAGAAAAGCCATGACGCGTTCTGTTGTGGCCCTAATGAAAATGGCCACGACGCGTTCTGAAACCAGGCCGCCGTTTTCATTAGGGCCACAACAGGAATTCGCGTCGTGGCTGTTTTGAAATGCTCAGAACGCGTCATGGCTTTACTCGATTACCACAACGCGTTGTGGTCGAATAGCACGTCAGCCACGACACGAATTTCGCTTTGTGGTATTTCTGTGATTACCAGAATGCGTCGTGGCCGTTTTCACTAGGGCCACGGCCCACGACGCGGATTTCGCGTCGTGGCCGTTTCACTATTACCACAACGCGGTGTGAGCCTTTTTTTCGGTCTTTGAGCGTAACATACATACATAATTATTATAAAACAAAGTCGCTTTTTTCCCTCATGTCCGCTTGTTCCCTATGCTTCAAGCCCCAAGCGGTCGCATGCGACCGCGATAACAATACAAATCTATTGTGTCTTGTTTTTTCCACGATCGAGGGATTAATCTTTAAAACTAAACAAGGATTTTGATAATTCTTTCAGTGTTAGATAGCCCATTTATCGAGGAAGGCTATATTTTATCACGCTAAGACTAATAGGAGCGAAGAAATAGAGGAAAATGTGCAAAAAAACGGGGAAAGTTATTTGAAAGGACTATCTTGAACGCGCTAATCTCAGGAACTACTGGTCCGATTTGAAAAATTCTTTCAGTGTTAGATAGCCCATTTATTGAGGATGGCTATAGGCTATATTTAATCACGCTAAGACTAATAGAAGACTGTGGAAAAAACGGGGGAAATTATTTGAAAGGGCTTAAGAGCAATTTTTATGTTGTTTGGCACAGATAAGAAGTATACTATCGATTTTAATAAATTTTTTTAGTGGCTATATTATATTTTTAAATACTTGTGCGACGCCGGGGCGAGTCGCTAGTGTGGGAATAAGGCGTGGAGGAAGATCTTGCGACCGAGCGAGGTGGTATGCCCGGTCAGGCCGAAGCCTACGTGATACATTTCAGCTGTCGTATATATACCGACGCGCTCAGAAAACTTCGATAGCGCGATGCAGGAATGTTTGGCGAATTGTGGACACATCACTCCCCCCCGAAGCGGGGAGTGCGGGGCCGATGCTACGTGCTGACCAGGAGAGATGTGCTCTGCTTGCTGACCGGTCGGTGTAGTGAGAAAGCCCGATGATGCCGATGCGGAGTCGCCCGCGGTACATTGCGGCTAGTGGACGATGTACCCGATGAGGCGATGCTGGCTGGCGCGGTGCGGAGGGGCGGGGAGTGATGATGATGAAGGAGGCGTGTTCATATCACGTCGGGGTCACCAATATGGGTGCGTGGTGGCCACAAAGGAAGATCTTCCGACCGAGCGAGGTGTTATGCTCGGTCAGGCCGAAGCCCACGTGATACATTTCATTTCATTTCAGCTGTCGTATATATACCGACGCGCTCAGAAAACTTCGATAGCGCGATGCAGGAATGTTAGGCGAATTGTGGGTACCGCTACACTAGTATAATAATGTTTTGACGAAATATAGATGCGGGCTAGATTTAAACATCTTACCATAAGTCGTATTTAGCTTCAATTCACGACTAAAACAACTCCAAGTAATAAAATTATTCATCTCCTGTGTATTGTCGTGGCTCATAGTGTTTCTGTATTACGAGTATGCTACCTCTCCACGTTAGCCCATATTCAATCAATACAAGCGATCTCGAACGTGCTGACCATATTTGTTTGTACACGCTCAACCAACCAGTGCTTGCGAACGGGGATAATTCGTCTATAGCTTCAGCTAAGTAAAACATTTTTATAACCAAAATAGAAAAGTTTTCTACAACATGCATAATCGACTACATAATCATGGGCAAGCATATACGAATATGCCCCTGTATACGATCATAAACGTATGTATTGATTCACTATAACTCAATTTACAGAAGACCGGTCTACTGCTACTCCGTTACGCAGATACTAGTTTACATCGCAGAAACCGTACATTTTCCGGAATAAAAAAAAAGACGGGTTGCACTCCGGGAGTGCCGACAGAAGTGAAAACTTGATTATTAACGTTGTGCATTTTTTTAACCCATTTTTATGAAAATCGATTGTAAAAAATCGTTTTTTTTTTATTAATCGTAACCCTTACAATTGATTAAATTTTTAACCCATTTTTTATGAAAATCGATTTTTAAAAAATCGTTTTTTTTAATTAATCAAAACCCTTACAATTAATTCAAGTTCGAGTTCGACACAAAGCACTACTCTTCAACAGTCTTACGGTTTTTCCAAGGTTTTTCGATCAGCACGAGAATCTGACGCGAGTTTCACAGTTACGCGAGTTACCCATCCCACAAAAGTGCTCAACGCCGCTACGAGTAAAGAAGTTTTCACTTCAAAATATGTCCTTTCTCGAGAATCCATTCCCATCATATGCGGTTCAACAGCTTAAACGTAAAGTGACGAGATAACAGACAGACAGACACACTTTAATCGTTCACAATATTACTATGTTTACTCGTAGACGGCCGACGTCATAATTCATAATTCTTTATTCACAAGAATGCAGTAAGTACAAGGATGGTATTGAGTTATAATAACAAAATATGATTCTGTACATTCTATACAACGGTGTGTGAATTTAAATAAATGCATTTTGTAAGCTATAAAATACGATTTTTACATGTTTTAGATAAATTCGCGATCGTGGCTATCCATTTTAACGTTTAAAGGGGCCTTTACAGCGTCTTTTACGATAAAATATGTAACCCGATACTGTTGAGGTTTCGCATATTTCTCGAAAATAAGGTACTTATTCGTATATTTCTCGAAAACACGCCCGTATATTTTCCTGTATACGGGATTTCGATATTAAATATTGAAATGTTTGGTGAGCGATTGGTGCTTTGGTCGTTTGATGGGGGATTAGAATTTGTTAGTGTAGACGAGTATATAACAATATTTCAAAATGTATATTAAATCTGATATTAAGTATAACGGAAAAGAAGTTCAAGAAAAATATGGGCAATAGCAGCTGGGCTTCTCACACGATTCCAATAATATTATGCATTTCCTTAGGATGGGTAAAAATATTAAACTTGCGGCAAGACTTAGGACACGTGACCTGATCGAGAATTCGTAAGACGTAGTTAGAGTAGACTGCCGGCACTCCTGCTTCTACCACGGCGCGAAAATGTTCCTTAAAAAAAAACGAAACAGCAGGTGCTTCATATTTCATTTCAATAAAATTACCGTAACAATGATTCCTTAACGTTTTTCCACGTAAAGCACTAACGTAAATTTTCTACGTAAAACCGGTGCGTAAAGCCTTATGAGTTGTCGGTTTATTAGTTAAATTTTCCCAGAATTTCGGTATTTTTTCCCGCAAAAAGTGAGATCTATAAGCCTTTTATGATATAATTCGCGACTAAGCTGTTTTAAATGACGCCTCTGGGCACAATTTGTTGGATTAACTGACGAAACAAAAGAGGCTTTATATTCAAATAAAATGTATGCGAAATAACGACTTTCACGAGGCAACGTAGGAATATTTATTTCGTGTTAACATAAAGCAATGTTTTTCAACCTTTTTAGGATTTCGTACGCAAAGGCAAGGTTTTCCAACCTTCTTAGGGTTCCTTTTAAGACTTAAGGAAAAACTGGACCCTATTACTAAGACTTCAACGTCTGTCAGTCTGTCTGTCTGTCTCCAGGCTGTATCTCAAGAGCCGTTATAGCCATACTTCCGAAATTTTCACAGAATGTATTTCTTTTGCCGCTATAGCAACAAAATATACTAAAAACAGCTAAAAACAAAAAAATATAAATTGAAGGACGGCTTAATATTAGTCACAACAAACGTAATTTTTTACTAAGTATATATTATTTACTACTGAAAACAAACTAACAAATCTTTGCCCTTAATATGTTAGTGATAAAACCACTTGAATAAGGTAAAAGAAAATAAAAGTTCATCATAAGGTCGACCCAAAGTAATAGACGTACTATGGTAGTGAATTATTTTTCTGGTCATTGCTTTTTTCTGGTCATAGATTTTTATTCAACGTTACGGCTATTTATGTGTTATACAAAGAGCACTTTTATGGTGAAAATAAACTATATATTTTGATAAAATGTAGTGTGCTATTAAAATAAAAGTAAAAGAAAATCCTTTTGAGTATTTTATGCTTCTGTTTTCAAAATGGTTTTGGTTTTTATGAATTCTTATTAAGTACTACTATTAACATCTTTTGATTTTAAACCACCTTATTATCTAACCATTTGGTAGGTGGTATGGCAGATATAATATTATATGACATTTCAATAATTAATTGTGTGTCTATCTGTCTGTTTGTCTGTCGGTTACTACTTTACGCCGCCGAACCGCTGAACCGATTTTGCTAAAATTTCGATAATTAATTTAGATACTTTGAGTCCCGGAAAAGGACATAGGATACTCTTTATCCATGAAAAATGTACGGTTCCCGCGCGATAAACGAGTTTTGGCGCAACGGAGTTGCGGGCTTCATCTGGGCTAGAATAAAATGACTATAAATTATTTAATCATTACTAACCAAACTTGACCACAGCATCTAGAAGTTATCTGTAACATGTGACACCACGTCACGTCATATTACGCGACGTGACGTGACGTGACGCGAGCATACCTCAAGTAATGTGATCCCATTACACGTACAGTTGCTGAAATGAATAGTGTAGCAATTCTGAGCCGAAGCCCGAAGGTCCCTTTCCTGGTCTGCGTGTTGTCACCCGCGTATTCAGTCCGCATGCGGGTGACAACATACTCCTGGCCGCACGCGTGTTGCCCGCATGATACGTAATGATACGTAATGATAGGATGCGTCATGCCGCATGCGGGCAACTGGCATAATGGTGCTCTCACACCGCACTTAGGAAATGTTTGTAAACATTTTCTAACATAAAAACATTTACTTACAAATTTGCGAAGCGGTCCGCGTATGCATTATTATATATGTGAAAATATATTATAAATGTGAAAGTGTGTCTGTCTGTCCGACTGTCTGTCTGTCTGTTACCTCTTCACGCCCAAACCGCTAAACCGATTTTGCTGATAAAGGTACTTCCGTCGTCCCGGGAAAGGACGTATGACGTAGGATACTTTTTGTCCCGGAAAAATGTACGGTTCCGAGGATAAACTAGTTTTGGTGCAACGGAGTTTCGAGAATCATCTAGTTTCGGATGTATATTTAGTATGAAAACTGAAGATCGCCGTGCGGCGACCGCATTTTTCAGTCGGTTTCGACTGCAAAATACAGTCCGTCTATGATCGGCCTTAGTGTCTAAAGTCTAAACACACTAGGGTGAATTACGCCGGCGTAAATTCACCGCAAATGTCAAACGCATACAAAATACGGACGGAACGCGACGGAATAGTGTGTCGTCTCTTGCGTTCCGCCCGTATTTTGTATGAGTTTGAAACGCGGCGTAAACGCGGCGGAATTTACGCCGGCGTGATTCAGCCTAGTGTGTTTCGACACTTATATTATTACAACGTTGCTAGGCGCTGCGATGCATTTTTAAATGAGCCATTCAAATTTGGAACAGGCAGCCCGACGACGGCGAGTCTGTCAACTTAATGTGTGTCTTCTTGTGTAGTTAATAAAGTTTAATTTTGAATGGCTCATTAAAAATGCTGTATCGACGAGTCATATTGCAATGTCACCCTTATTTTCTAAAGTACTAAAAGTGGGGTACTGCGTGCTCAACTGTACATGTAGATTGTATTTGTATTGTGTGATTTGTGTCTTGTTCTCGTTTTTCAGCTTATTCCCATAGGAAAATATTCACCTTTTTGGTTTCCTGAATTACACATTTGTAAGTGATATTTTGTTTGGAATAACTCATAATAATTTTTATAACAATTCCTAAATATAAAATTTTTAATAATAATTCTTTTCTTCTTCCGTCTGCTATCAATCGTACCTTAATTATTAACAAATCCGAAATTCGAGAATCTTCGAGATCTTTCGAGATTTGAGAATTCGAGATATGAATATGTATGTATTATGAGTATAGTATTACATTATGCCAACATATTATTGTAATGCCGTGCTTCACGGACTATGTAATGAACTCAGTATTCATCTCGTCACGAGCTATTTTCTGTTAGGAGGGCAAATAAAGCAGATAATAAATCGTCCTCTCTTAATACCCACACCCGTCTATTATATGCCAGAACGACGCGGAATCAGTGCCAAGTTTATCCTTCAAGCCCCATAAGAGCAGGGGTGATCGCGACAACAATAGAATACAATAGCATTTCCAAGAATCCCCGATCGAAGGTCCAAGTTGGAACCGAGCAACTCGCGACAACAGCAGACGAAGTGTCGCCGCGACACTACAGGACTGGTTTGTATGTATTTCTATGAAACACCCTCCTCAGCTAGCGACACGAAGCTAGCCACACTTATTCATAGAAATACACAGAAACCAGTCCAGTAGTGTCGCGACGACACGTCGACAGCTGCCGCTTCATGTAGCCGGCTTCCAACTTGTACCTATATTCATAGAAATACATAGAAACCAGTAGTGTCGCGACGACACGTCGACTGCTGCCGCTTCATGTTGCCGGCTTCCAACTTGTACCTATATTCATAGAAATACATAGAAACCAGTAGTGTCGCGACGACACGTCGACTGCTGCCGCTTCATGTAGCCGGCTTCCAACTTGTACCTATATTCATAGAAATACATAGAAACCAGTAGTGTCGCGACGACACGTCGACTGCTGCCGCTTCATGTTGCCGGCTTCCAACTTGTACCTATATTCATAGAAATACATAGAAACCAGTAGTGTCGCGACGACACGTCGACAGCTGCCGCTTCATGTAGCCGGCTTCCAACTTGTACCTATATTCATAGAAATACATAGAAACCAGTAGTGTCGCGACGACACGTCGACTGCTGCCGCTTCATGTAGCCGGCTTCCAACTTGTACCTATATTCATAGAAATACATAGAAACCAGTAGTGTCGCGACGACACGTCGACTGCTGCCGCTTCATGTAGCCGGCTTCCAACTTGTACCTATATTCATAGAAATACATAGAAACCAGTAGTGTCGCGACGACACGTCGACTGCTGCCGCTTCATGTAGCCGGCTTCCAACTTGTACCTATATTCATAGAAATACATAGAAACCAGTAGTGTCGCGACGACACGTCGACAGCTACCGCTTCATGTAGCCGGCTTCCAACTTGTAGGTACCTATATTCATAGAAATACATAGAAACCAGTAGTGTCGCGACGACACGTCGACTGCTGCCGCTTCATGTAGCCGGCTTCCAACTTGTACCTATATTCATAGAAATACATAGAAACCAGTAGTGTCGCGACGACACGTCGACTGCTGCCGCTTCATGTAGCCGGCTTCCAACTTGTACCTATATTCATAGAAATACATAGAAACCAGTAGTGTCGCGACGACACGTCGTCTGCTGCCGCTTCATGTAGCCGGCTTCCAACTTGTACCTATATTCATAGAAATACACAGAAACCAGTAGTGTCGCGACGACACGTCGACTGCTGCCGCTTCATGTAGCCGGCTTCCAACTTGTACCTATATTCATAGAAATACATAGAAACCAGTAGTGTCGCGACGACACGTCGACTGCTGCCGCTTCATGTAGCCGGCTTCCAACTTGTAGGTACCTATATTCATAGAAATACATAGAAACCAGTAGTGTCGCGACGACACGTCGACTGCTGCCGCTTCATGTAGCCGGCTTCCAACTTGTACCTATATTCATAGAAATACATAGAAACCAGTAGTGTCGCGACGACACGTCGACTGCTGCCGCTTCATGTAGCCGGCTTCCAACTTGTACCTATATTCATAGAAATACATAGAAACCAGTAGTGTCGCGACGACACGTCGACTGCTGCCGCTTCATGTTGCCGGCTTCCAACTTGTACCTATATTCATAGAAATACATAGAAACCAGTAGTGTCGCGACGACACGTCGACTGCTGCCGCTTCATGTAGCCGGCTTCCAACTTGTACCTATATTCATAGAAATACATAGAAACCAGTAGTGTCGCGACGACACGTCGACTGCTGCCGCTTCATGTAGCCGGCTTCCAACTTGTACCTATATTCATAGAAATACATAGAAACCAGTAGTGTCGCGACGACACGTCGACTGCTGCCGCTTCATGTTGCCGGCTTCCAACTTGTACCTATATTCATAGTAATACACAGAAACCAGTAGTGTCGCGACGACACGTCGACTGCTGCCGCTTCATGTTGCCGGCTTCCAACTTGTACCTATATTCATAGAAATACACAGAAACCAGTAGTGTCGCGACGACACGTCGACTGCTGCCGCTTCATGTTGCCGGCTTCCAACTTGTACCTATATTCATAGAAATACATAGAAACCAGTAGTGTCGCGACGACACGTCGACTGCTGCCGCTTCATGTTGCCGGCTTCCAACTTGTACCTTTAGTTTTTTCATTAATAACTCGATCAATAAATAATATCTTAAATTGATACATAAATAATATCTTTAAAATCCGCCAGTACATTCCCTCGGTAATATAATATCTAATATCTAAATTTCGTGTGTCACAGTGTTTATGCGCGAAATCCTCCAAAACGACTCAACCGATTTTAATGAAATTTTGTATGTACATTCGTTAGGCCTGAGTTTTTATCTACTTTTTTATCTACTTTTTATATTGATATAAGAAATAATTTATATGGCAAAACAACGTTTGCCAGGTCACTGTAGTATTTTATTAAAATATTGTCTTTGTTGAATGCACGGTCTTGAAAAGAAATTAAGTATTCGTGTTAAGGATGCATCTTTGTGTGTTTTATCTAAGTATAGAGAAAACAAAAAATCTATAGTATAAGTTAAGTTTCATTGAAATGAGCTTAGCGGCGTATTTCACGTAGGGAATGCAAATCTTGCGAGATTAGGGCTGAAGCGAGATCCCGCGAGTTTATAAATACAATACCGCGAGATCTCGCCAATTTCGAGATCTCGCGAGATTAGTAGTTTGGTGGGTTTTTTTTGCAAATAATCTCAATATTTGAATAAATTATTAAAAAAAGTAATAAATATTATAAGATTAACTTTCATTTTCACATATTTTTTCAATAGAATTCTATGCATCAAACATTGTTTGACGTATCTGTCTATAATTTTGAAGTGGTAAACTTTTGTACATGGTACGTATCTACTATTTATCAAATAGCAAATGAAAGAAACAACCAGTCTTCTCTTCTAATGTGCACTTTTATAATTTTGGACGTGGCGGTAATATCGTGAACGTCCACACAGTAAAACGATAACATAGGGAAGTAAAATGTATGGAAGCATCACGCTAGAGGACATCATGACGTCTTCACTCCACACTCTTCTGAACCGCACAAAAACATAACGTGACGTCCAGAATTATAAAAGCGTACATTATCAAACACAAATCTTTTCAGTTCAAATCAAACAGTTCTTTTATATCTAACAAAACAACGAGAAGTCAAAATTCAGGACCTACTTGAATATCACAGTGCACAGTAATTGCTTAGGCCAGCTTCAAATAAGACTTTTTTATGCTCAGGTGCAATCTCGTCAAACTCGCGAGATCTCGTCTTTTTTTCGTCCGAGATTAATCTCGCTAAAAAAAGCCGAGATGAGATTGCATACCCTAATTTCACGCGTCAGCGAGACACTTTCACATACATAGTGTAGTATGGAGTATTTATTTAGGATAATTTAAAGTAAATTCCTTTCCCGGGACTCATTCCAATTTTCAGCAAAATCGGTTCAGCGGTTCGTGTGAAGAGGTAACAGACAGATAGGCAGACAGACACACTTCCACATTTATAATATAAGTATTGAGTAATTGAGTATAGATTGTGGTGTAGAGATCAACTACGATAACATGGCGCGCCCCTCCAAAAAAAACGGAAAAATGTAGATTTGGTGTAAAACTTAATTATTACTTCTTGAAAGTGACGACTAGATTCCTAGAAAAAGATACGATTTGACTTTATTTGTCAATGTCAAATGAAAACTACTGTGGGAACAGTGTGGGAAGGATTCAGTTCCCTTTTAGTTTCATTTAAACAGCTAAACATATTTTCATGGTAGTTCATATTTTAAAAATACACTTACCAATGTATTTAAAAATTAAGTCACTGAGGGCCTGTTTCACCACCTCCATATACGTGTCGGATAGGCTATCCACCACTTCACATGGTAGACAGAAGGCCTATTTCATCACTTCCTGATAACTGCCGAATAGGTTATCCACCACTTAACTTGACAGATGAAGTAAGTATGGAGAATCAGTCAAAAATCTGTGAATATCAGGAAGTGGTGAAACAGGCCTAGAGTATGGAGAATCTGTCAGATAAGTTGTGAATAGCCTATCCGGCACTTTATTGCAGGAAGTGGTGCAACAGACCCTTAAACCTCCTAAATAAAGTGTATAAAAATATATTTATACACCTTATGAAGTACACTAAATAAAGTGTATAAAAATATATTTACTTATACACTTTATTTTTACAACCGAGTTTGTTACGAGCTAGCGATATTTTTCCCTCACCCCCGGGACTATACGCTTAAAAGGTCTTTAAGGTATCCGTGTTTTTCCTCTGATACGGGTTATTAAGTCGGGGAAAACTCGACCAACGCTTAGGCTATATTTATCATTGTCACTGCTAGCTTAATGTTTAGAGTGTCACTTTTCGCCGAGAAACTTTGCTGGGAGATAAGCGACATAATATTTTTGTGTGGGTAATAAGGATATGTTTTATTTGTCAAATTCTAACTGTATATAGTTTAAAAAAAAAGTCATTTTCATACTAAACTTATCTAAATATATAAAACTTAAAGGTGACCGACTGACTGACATAGTGATCTATTGGACGAAACCATTGGACAGATCGGGCTGAAATTTGGCATGCAGCATGTAGATGTTATGATGTTGGTATCCGCTAAGAAAGGATTTTAATCAATTCTACCCCCAAGGGGATAAAATAGTTGATGAAAGTTTGTATGAAACTTTGTCAATTTTAAACCGATCGAGCTGAGAATTTAATATTGATATTTAACACGAGCGAAGCCGCTGGCAAAAGCTAGTATATCTATATATATAAAACTCAAAGGTGACTGACTGACATGTTGATCTATCAACGCACAGCCCAAACCACTGGACGGATCGGGCTGAAATTTGGCATGCAGGTAGATGTTATGACGTAGGCATCCGCTAAGAAAGGATTTTGATAAATTCCAACCCCAAGGGGTTAAAATAGGGGGTGAAAGTTTGTATATAAAAATACTTCAAAAGCTCGTATTATTATAATACGACTTAAACGAGTCTCATAACTACCTAGATGTCGCCCGCAACTCCGTTTACAAAATTCGTTTATCACGCGGGAACCGAGGATTTTTCCGGGATAAAAGTATCTCCATACCAAATTTCAGCAAAATCGGCTCAGCGGTTTGGGCGTGAAGAGGTAACAAACAGATTGACAGGAAGACGAACAGACAGATAAACACACACTTACGTATTTATAATATGTATTATAAAGTACATGGATATTATAAATAACTAACGACCCACCCACCCGTGTAAGTAACAATCCTATAATAATTATAGTCATACTGTCAATCAATAAATATTAACCTCATAGCTCCACAATCTGACAAGACTTAACAGCGGCTGCTCAGTTCAAGCAGCCAGCTACAAAAATAAATGTGCACACGCACAGGGCTATGTTGATATCGTTACGAGTAAATTTTGACAGGATCCGTCATATTGTAAAACTCACGTCATCTTAATCTAGTGTTAATTAGTATTACTTGTCATTGTAGGTTGTCATCCTGTGACTGTACTGAAATTTCAATGCCTACTTATCATTAAAGACAGGGGTAAGCAATAGCGCGATTCAGCGGCCTCACAGCGCCATCTATGTTTCGCGAAGGCTAACCACAATGTCTTAAAATAATCTTCGATATAAAATTCTCGTGTCACAATGTTAGTCCACGAACTCCTCCGAAACGGCTTTACTGATTTTTACCAAATTTTATATGCATATTCAGTAGGTCTGAGAATCTGCTACTGGGTACTTTATATATTGATACGTGCATTTGTTGAATAAATAATAGTAAATTATTACAACCTGAGACTGGTAAATATACTTTAAAAATTTAAATTTGGCATATATAAAGTTTAATTAAAAAAAATTAAATAAGTTATGTGCACACCGCACAGCTATTTTTGGATGTTTTGATTGCAGGGGTACCAGGATTATTTTATAAAAGCTTTTGACGCCAATTTTATTGACATCGCGCGCTATAAACTGAAGTCCACGCGGACGAAGTCGCAATAGGTAGTATACCTATATAGCTTTTGTCTATTAGGTACTATTTTTCTTCCTTGACAAAAAAAAGTTACAACATGAATTAAGTAAACACTAAACAGTGTTATATCCTAATATTAAGTACTTACGTATAAAGTGGTACATCCATAATATTTATACTATACAAAATTTGGGATAGCGATATTACCTACAACATCTTTATGCCGTTGTAGTAAGATTCAAAATCATATAGCACCGAGGGTAAATAACTCTGAACATATACGAGAATCTACAAAAAGTCATGTTCCAATGATATTTGCACCTGCCGAACTTTCCGCTTGGCCGAGTTATCGACAAAGATAGTAATTATAGTGTAGATGTGCTGAATGCTGTTATCCTACATCGAAGGAAAGAGAAAAGGTATTTGATGCGAAACTTCATATGGCATATTATTAAGGTTGAAGCCAAACGATTGTAATTTTGTGAGTCGTGAAGCGCATCACACACGGTGAAGATAATATAATATTTTATCTTAAGATGCCCAAATATAAAATATTATAGTATAGCTATCACACACGACTAAGATACGATAATATTAAAAATATGTTCATTTCCTTACGAGTCTGCGTTGGTGCCACACGTATTCCTTGTTAGAGTTCTATATACAGAATGATTGACTATGAGTGATAACTAATAACTGATACTGTCTTACTTCTTGATTTGTTAGACAGCTTCTCAGACGATGATTCTGATATAGAATGTGAAATGCAGATTGCAGTAGCACATTCCAAAAGGAGAAACATTTGGATAGAGCCTCACATAAAAAAGAGAAAAACCTGCGGCGAATTTAACCTTTAGGGTCTACACAGACGGACTGCATTTCAACTGCAATCCAAATGCAAATGCAAAAATGCAAATTGCAGTTTGAATGCAGTTGACACGACTGCAATGCGACTGCAATAGAACTGCAAACCAAACACGCAGTCGGATTGCAGTTCAGTTGCTGTCGGCGTGCAGTCGTGTGAACTGTTTGGTTTGCAGTTCTATTGTAGTGGCATTGCAGTCGTGTCAACTGCATTCAAACTGCACTTGAACTGTAATTTACAGTTGGATTGCAGTTGAAATGCAGTCCGTCTGTGTAGACCCTTATCAATATCTGTCAACGAAGAAGTTTCAGGAGTATTTTAGAAATTCAAGAGAAACATTCATTTCGATTCATGAGCTTTTTAAGCAATAATAATAATAAAGCAATAAATTATAAGTAAATTTTATTTAAAAATTATCCGAAATGTTACTTTTTCCATCAAAATGTTACTTTTCGAATGAGAGTAGGTATGTAACTTTCTAACATACAGCACTGGCAACACTGCATCTACTAGTGCGTCCGATCACCGATGATCCCGCTGCTCGACACAAAAACACCCTGTACCTATTCATAAAGATATATTTCGCATCTTAAGATAACATATTAAGATGCGAAATATATATTTCGTATCTTAAGATAAAATATTAAGGTACGAATACAAAATATAAAATATAAATTAACTTCGTCGTGTGTGATGGTTCATAGGATTTGTACTATGGTGAGCGATATTCTAAAATATGCTCTAAGATAATATATATTTTATATTATCTTCACCGTCTGTGATGCGCTTTAATCATTTTTTCAGTGGCTATATATTTTATACCCGTGTGACGCTGGGGTGGGTCGCTAGTATATCATAAATCGTTACATACAATCGCTTGTGATCTCGCGGTGTATAGCGACGAAACCGCTCGTACGCGCGGACGCATATAAATCCAGACTTAGTATACACATACAGAGTGTACAAAAGAAAGTGATAAAACTCAAGTTTGTGTAATGTGTATAATATGTCCCTTATATCATAGACTTTACTGTAAAAGTAGCTGCGCTGATAAAGTATTTTTTTCCGACTTTTGTATTGGCAAACTCATGAAGATGGGACGCTTGCTTATACAAATCACACAAAAAATGCTCTTTCAGCGCTGCTACTTTTACATTCAACTCTACACTAGGGACGCTTACACACTGTTTTGTTACACCCTTTAAAATATTATAGTTAAGAAATGTTACACACCATTTACGACATATTTCTTCAACATAGGATTACGTTTCACACGTTAAGGACAAGCTAAAGGTCTAATTAACGGGCATTAGAGGGCCGAATACATTTAGAGTTATTCTACCTTTGAGAGGACCCTTATGGCAACGGTGTAAGGACGATTATTGTGTACACTGCACTATTACAGTACATTTGAAGTTCTACCTACACGAGGACTCTTATGACGGCGGTGTAAGGATCATTATTGTATGCTCTTTTAGATATTATAGGCCTAACTACTAAATGTTTGACTGACTTTACCAAACAAAGTAGACAAAATTTTCTGTCTGGTCTATATACTATAGAGTGCAATTAAACCTTCCTGCCCAATTTTTTCCAGGGCTTAGGTATCATTAGGAGAGTCCATTTAACCAAAAAAATTGGGTGTTATTTTTTTTCAATGACATAATTTTATCCCATTTAAAATCGTTGCAGAACGGTCACTCGCGGCGCGGGGGAATGAGCAGGTAAGGGATGAAGCGAGGGGAGGAGCGCACGCGGGGGCAAGTCACGACTCACGCGCGGCCGACGTATCGTGTCCATTAATGTTTTTAGGATAAGTTTAGGAAGCTACTTCTCAATATTTTAGTACTGCGTGATTATAAAAGAAAAAATACGTGTATTTTTATTTTTAACAAGGATCACTATATCAAAATTTGCCAGGAAAGTTTAATTGCACTCTGTATTTTGTGCAAAATTTTATCCAAATTAGACTTCGGAGTCTATTGGATGCAGACAAAATATAAAGGTTTATATTTAGAGGTATAAATTAGTTTTTTGTGTGGTAACTGCGCATTTTGGTGAAATGTAAGCTATTATGCTTTTCCAGTACTCATAATATTATGGCCGGTTTACATAAATCTTATCCAGTAATCCAATCCAGAGATTTTTTACATTTGAATTGCATTCCAGTACCCATTTACATTATTGCAATAGAAATCCAGCGCTGGATTGGACTGTTTATTACGATGGAACTGTACATTTTTCTGGCATAAAAACTATCCCACGTCCTTTCTCGAGACTTAAAGCACAATGGGTTCAGCGGTTTGAGCGTGAAGATACACTTAAAACTAATTATACCAAGGCCAAAGGGATGACAAAAAAAAGCTTTTACACGAATAATATTTATTAAAACATAATCTAATAGAGATATGACAACACGTAGTCTATTAAAACATTCATCACTATAACACATTATAATATTATGTACACTCGCTATTATAATATTTCACAATCTAAAATGGCACAACACATTATTATACAAAGTATTTACAAGACGTCTTATAAATATTTATAATGTCTATTATGATTAAATACGTGAGTGGTAGAACCAGCTAACTAACATATTTTTACAACAGAGGAAATAGGTCTACCAGCAACTGATGGCAAAAAGTGAGAAAATAAATTGACTCTAGCAATACCGGGGTAATTGGAATAAAACATTTTGATCCTTTTTTTCCTTATAGCGGCTGGTTATGTGTGTGAAACATGCAAATATTTAAATTTATCCAATGATCAAGGATATTTTTTGAAAATCTGCCGTCAAAATTTGCCATCAGATTCTGGTGGAGTAATACAAATTTTTTCCTTATAATAATTTAAACAAACCCTGTAACTTAACTACTTCATCATCTGGCTAAATATCTGGCTGTAAGTACATAAAAACCACATTTCTTTTATTTCAAATCTTTTTCGCAGCCCCAAAGCCTCAATTTATAGAAGAAAACGGTAATTCTTTAACTGTTACTTACCTGGTTCTTCCACTCATCCGATACAAAGTTTAATAAATCTCTTTTTCTATTATTTACATTTCAACTATCACCTACAAGTAATCACATTTATATAATACAGCCATTATTTATTTTATAAATAGGTCACGTAAGTACATGAAAATATTATTAATGGTAAGTACTTACTTAATTTTAACTTAATTTTTAAATACTTAATAATAAATTCATATATTTTACACTATTTTAATTAATTTAAAATACAGAAACAGACTATAATATTTTAAAACGTCAAATAAACATAATATCATGTATCTTGACTTAGGAATTTGGACTAAGATTTTAAAATCATTTGTGCGACAATAGTTTCTGCCTCTGATTTTTAAAGTAAGTTTTATTTTTGAAACGCTTAAAAATCAACTATTTTAACATTATATCGACAATCCCAGACCTATTATTGTGTTTTACATTAATCCTTCGATCGCGGATTCTTGGAAATGCTATTGTATTTTAATTACTATTGTTGTCGTGATCACCGGCGATCTTATCTATGGGGCTTGAAGGATTAATATTCATTAGTTAACTTGTTAACAAAGCAAGAAATCGTGTGCCCAATATTTAAATGTTTTTGCAAAACCACATTATAAACCTAACAATTAGTCAAAAAGTGATGATGATGAACGCAGAGGCGTAGTGTGGGCTTCACCGGTGGGCAGACGGTAAGGGGGCGGTCGGTGGTACGCCGACAATACTTTAAAATATCATATTTTGCGAAATGATAAAATGATATGGCTCTAATAAAATATTTCGTGTATGAATAAAATTGAGTTTGGATTAAAAATCGTATATATTATATATGTACGATATTAATATTATGTAATATGCGATATTCTCATCATCGACCTCAATGGTGTGATTTTGCTATAAATATAAGATTTGCATACTGAGTCCGCCTGTAATTATTGGGTCTGCACCTAAATAAGTTTTGTGCTTGTAATATGTTAGTAAGTTTATATAATTCGTAGATGTTAGTAAAATAAGTTTTGATAAGATGAAGAGCTGTTGCTAGACCAATCTTTAAATATTGTTTACAGTTACGCTTTCACACAAAAACTACTTGACGAATCATTATGAAACTTTATACACATACTCTTGGAGGTATCAAAAGTAATATAGGACACTCGAGCCGAACGGTATCGCGCGTGACGATGGCAGGAGACCTGATGGAATGACGCTCATTCCATGGAGCCGGGGCAGACCTTTGGTTTGGGACGCCACCTGCGTGGACACGCTGGCGGCGTCGCACTTGACCGCCACCTCGAAAAAGGCGGGAGCGGCCGCCGCTCACGCGGAGACCAGCAACAGGCGGAAATATGAGTGTCTTGGCGAAGACTTCATATTTCTGCCTTTTGCTGTTGAAACCTTGGGTCCGTGGGGGCCTGACGCAAAAGCCGAGGTAAGCCCCAGCCCTGGGGTCATTTGATTTGGCGACCAGTCTTTTGGACATATCTTTATAGAGATAAAGATATGTCCAAAAGACTGGTCGCCAAATCAAATGACCCCAGGGCTGGGGCTTACCTCGGCCAACGTATTAGTTTGGCCATTCAGCGAGGTAATGCCGCCAGCCTAATTGGTACTTTGCCCGCAGCCTCCGATTTAGATTTAATTTTTTACTTATAAATAGTGTATATATATTAATTATTTATAGATGTTGTATTTTATTATATACCGTCACTTAAGTATATATTGTAGTAGTAAATATAGGATTCTTTTGATAAAAAAAAATAAGAAAAAAATGTTGACGGGGACGCGGGCGAGGTCGCGGTCAACAGCTAGTAAATAAATAAATACATACCGTATATTGTATCCCACCAAAAACATACCTGTTAAAGTGGGGCCAAGTTCCTATCAGCAAATTTTTGGTCTAAAAAAAGAGTTGAAATCCAATCCAATGCCAAGTTTAGATGCACTTCATCGATTGTTATCATTTTCATCAACAGCCTGATCCATAATACTTCTAAATTTGAACGTGGCAGGTTAATTTAATTATATTATCTTATTTTACAATTAATCCAGAGTTACGTAAAGCACGAAAACCTGCCAAGTTCAAATTTAGAAGTATTATGGATCAGGCTGTTGATGAAAATGATAACAATCGATGAAGTGCATCTAAACTTGGCATTGGATTGGATTTCAACTCTTTTTTTAGACCAAAAATTTGCTGATAGGAACTTGGCCCCATTTTAACAGGTATGTTTTTGGTGGGATTTCAGTCCTTTTTTTCAAGAAATTATACCTATTTTTCTTTGTGCCACACCCGACTTAAACAATACCTTCGATATATGGCGCTAGTTGTAAACTATCAATAGAAGCGAAATTTTCAAGTAAACAGTATTTATTTAACTTAAGTATATCAACTCCCAAGCGGTCGAATTCGACCGCGTAAACAATAGATTTCCAAGAATCCGCAATCGAAGTATTAATAAGCTATACGGTATGCATTATATATGATGACAATATTTTAAACCAATTCTCGTTGTATCACTGGCGTATAAGAATTTTCACTTATAGTTCGTAGAGGAGCCGATTCACGCTTGACCGATTTCTTCTTAATTTTTTTATTAATCTACATATTATAACACACGACCTGAGTGTCAAATTTCATTACGTTAGGAAAATTGGAAGTGGTATCTAAAATTCGTAGATGAACCGATTCACGCTTGACCGATTTCTCAAATTTTTTTAATCTACTTATAACACACGACCTGCGTGCCAAAGTTCATAATGCTAGGACAATCGGAAGTGGCCTCTAAGGTTTGTAGGTGAACCGACTCACGCTTGACTGATTTCTTAAATTTCTCAATTTTTTGTTAATCTACTTATAACACACGACCTGTGTGCCAAATTTCATAACGCTAGGACAATCGGAAGTGGCCTCTCAGGTTTATAGGTGAACCGACTCACGCTTGACCGATTTCTTAAATTTCTCAATTTTTTGTTAATCTACCTATAACACACGACCTGTGTGCCAAATTTCATAGCGCTAGGACAATTGGAAGTGGTTTTGATTACCGGTCAGTGAGTGAGTGAGTGAATGAGTGAGTGAGTCAGTGCCAAATTTAGCTATTTTCACAGGGAGATATTTCAGGTTCTGCCGAAGCTATATCTATGAAATTTGGTATACTGCGTAAGTACTAGTATATAATTACGTAGGTATAATTTTATCTTTGTACTCGCAATAGGCACTGAGCTACAGGGGGGTCAAAAGTGCGTCGAAACGGTTCGTGTAAATAGTGCACGGCATGTGCGCGGCCTGCTGGAACTTGGCCGCGCACTCCGTGCGCTTTGATGCATCGTATGTATGTGTCGATTCGTATTTTTAAAAGCCGTCTTAAACAGAGAGGCCGGTCGTGTAGGCAGTAGGTCTCACTGATAGAAGGAAGGGAAGTGACAAAACGAGTCCTGGAGAGCTTTCAGAAAACAAGAAAACAAGTTGGCTAAGCCTAGCCAACTTGTTTTCTTTATCGCTTTTTTATAGAATCGCTGATCAAAGTGTGTGGAATTATCATGACATGAGTCGAATGTCGACTTCATAATATCGAACGGTTATATCAATTCCATAAAAATGGAAATTAAGTAAGTTAATTAAAATATACTACTGTTAAAAACAACATTTTGCACCAGCACTTTTAACATTCAAGTTGAAAAGTTTAACACAGCGCGAAATATCATCATTATAAAGTTTCCCCACTGAATAAGCAATAATTCCGAAAGTGCAGGATTTATTCGTACATTTTGCCGTCTAGACATAATAAAATTAGAATGTTTAAACAATGAGTGATGCCATTTTATAAATTGGCAGTAAATTAAAAACGAAATATGCAGGGTGCTATGAAATTGAATTTACATAAGAACGCTTTTTGTTTATTCTATGTGAGTTTCACGACCTCTGTTGTGGAGTGGATAGCACATTTAAGGTAACAATCGTGGGTTCGAATCCCGATGAAGAGATCCATTCTAATATTATAAATGCGAAAGTGTGTCTGTCTGTCTGTCTGTTTACTGTTACCTCTTCACGCCCAAACCGCTGAACCGATTTTGCTGAAATTTAGTATGAAGATACTTTGAGTCCCGGGAAAAGACATAGGAAACTTTCTATCCCGGAATGTACGGTTTCCGCTCGATAAACGAATTTTGGCGCAACTGTAGGCTGTACAAGCCCAGAGTTGCGGGCGTCATCAAGTACTTAATAAGTTCTGTCAATTTTACAGGGTTTTGGATTAAAATATTTTTAATAATACTCGTACATACATTTTTCTTGTCCCGATGTTGCAAAACGCATTTGAAACGGCTGGACTGAATACGTCTGAGAATTAGTCAAAGTATTATCCACTAGGTGACGCCCGCAACTCTGTTGCGCCAAAATGCGTTTATTGCGCAGAAACCGTACATTTTTTCGGGATAAATAGTATCCTTTGTCCTTTACCGGATTTTAAAGTATCTCCGTATCTTTCAGCAAAATCGATTCAGTGGTATAAACATGATGAGGTAACAGACAGACAGACACACTCCGGATTTATAATATTAAGTATGGAATTGTTGTATACTATAATATTATAACTGTTTGTTGTGACATATTATAATACCAAACGACGCTCAGTTATGAATCGCGCTATCATTATTGCGTGATATGCGCTTGGCTGGCGCTCGTTGGGGGAGGCCTATGTACGAGTGTGGAGGGAGTCCTGTGTTAGACAGATCCAGGACATCCCTCCGTATACGGCTGAAGGCAAACCGCAGGTGGTTTTAGTGGGTAAGTCCGGCGCTGTCGTCAGGAGTCCCACATACCCCCGGGGTGCTTCAGCTAACTGAGGCACATCCCCAACCAGGAGCACCCATAATGGGTTTCGGCTGTGCATCAAAAAAAAGTTGACAGACCTATGTTCGGGTTATGTCAATTTAATATAAGTCGTGATCTGATGGCTGAATTTGATCTGCCTATGAATCAATTTCTTTGATGGTACATCTGATGATGATGATGTCGACCCCACTATACCTTCGCAATATCTTGGTATACTCCTTATTACGTTACCTCGCCTGGGAAACTTAATTTCCATAATGCAATTTCTGCCCTACATACTGTTTTATTTGATAAAATGAAAAAACTCGAGTAATCAAGACGTTGATTACCACCTTTATTATTCTTGGGCGTTTGGGCTGTTGTGTATTTTTTATTTGCCTTTTTTGTTTACTGTTTTTTATGTAAATAACTTTCGTAACAAAGTGCGGCGGGGCTAAAATGGTCGCTTTGAAGAATCATGATATGAATCATAATATGATTCATTTTTCTAAAATCGCAAAATGCAACTCTTCTTGCAATTCATTAATTGATTGAGAAGAATTATTGCTAAATGTGACCATTTTAGCCCCGCGGAAGAGCGCACTGTTACATCCCTAGTTAGTACATTCCGTTTAACAAGCATTTCTATATTCCTCGATATTTTTCCGTTTGCGTTGCAGTTTTCGTTTAGTATTAATTCTAGTTCAATTTCTCAGTCAGCTAGATTCTGGAAGCCGCGCAAGTAAGGTGTAGGAAGTCGTAGTAAAGTGTAACTAATTAGTTTTTGGGATAATAAATTAGTTGGGGTGAACTTTTGTTTTTTTTTTTAACTCACACAGAGGGTGCTGCGAAACAGCACGAAGGGTTCCTTAGTAGAAAAGCTCCTTCATTAAATTAAAGTTAAATAATCATTTCAATGTATCCGAGTGTGGCCGCAAGCATAACATATAAGGATCGCGCGGGAACCATACATTTTCTGATACAAAAACTATCCTATGTCCTTTCCCGGGACTCAAAGTATCTCCAAACCAAATTGCAGCTAAATTGGTTGAGAGGTTTGGGCGTGAATGGGTAACACACCGACAAACTTTCGCATTTATAACATTAGTACTTGGATTTAGGTACTTAATTTTCTGAAATTCCTTTCCAGTATTAAAGTAACAAATTCATTTTGTAAGTATATTCATTTTGTATGGCAAATATATTTTAAAATTAAAAATTACTTACAATCGGTTCAGTAGTTTTGGCGTGACAGCGAGACAGACAGACAGACAGAGATACTTTCGCATTTATAATACTAGTTTATTGTTTTAGCAATAGACAAACAAACACACTTCGCAAATATAATATTAATAGTGATCTATAATTATCTATACCATACTACCTTTAGTTGTATAAATTGAATACAATATGATGTATATCTTGTCGTGATTGGATTTACCCTATGTACCCATTTGTACCCTTTGTCCCTTCCATAATTCGATGTCATGCCCAGGCGTAATCGACGGGATGTATTTTGATGCTAGTTTAATATATAACCAAACTACATCCTTACTAATATTATAAGTGTGAAAGTGTGTCTGTTTGTCTGATACCTCTTCACGCCTAAACTACTAAGCTGATTTAGATAAAATTTGGTCAAAGTATCTATTTTGAGAGACGGGAAAGGAGAAAGGTTTTTTTTTACTTTAAGAGAGACGGGGAAAGAGTTTTTATGGCGGGAAAATGTACGGTTCCCGCGTGAAAAACTAATTTTTGCTTAACGGTTATGTGAGTAATATCTAGTACATATACAAAAACTGGGCAGTTCTGAAAATATTACAAACTAGCGACCCGCCCCGGCGTCGCACGGTATAAAATATATAGCCACTGAAAAAATGATTAAAATTGATAGCCTATCACGATCTTTCATGTAGTCTACTTCTTATCTGTGCCAAATAACATAAAAATTGCTCCAGTAGTTCGCGAGATAAACCCTTTCAAATAATTTCCCCCGTTTTTTTCACATTCTTCTATTAGTCTTAGCGTAATAAAATATAGCCTATAACCTTCCTCGATAAATGGGCTATCTAACACTGAAACAATCATCAAAATCCGTTGCGTAGGTTTGAAGATTAAAGGGAACAAAGGGACATGAGGGAAAAAGTGACTTTGTTTTATAATAAGTATAGATATAGAATAGATATACGGGTCGAACTGATAACCTCCTTTTTTGAAGTCGGTAAAAAAATGATAAAAAAGAAGAATTTTTTGAGGAATGAGGAACCATAAAAATGGTTGAAAAACACTGCTATAGTTTTTATGGTAAGAAAAGCAATTCACAAAAACATGGTGTTATTTTTAATATAGCTGTCAAATGAAATAATAATTAATGGGTTAAGGAAATTGCCCTTTTAATGTTACCGGGGGAAGTGTTTTATTTTGACGGTCAAACCATATTACATGTATTTTGGTGCCAAGCGAATAACATAATATGAAAAAATTTGCATAGTTTTGCTAAAAAATAATGTATTTTCTAAGCAGAACAGCATAATATTTCATATTTACCCAATAAATTTATGATTCAAATTAATAATATTACGATTATAAGACGTTATAACAAAATATTATATTACTTTATGTTGGTTTTATAGAAAATAATGTACAAATCTAAAAACCTCTTGCTTATTGTTACTAAACTTATTTGTTACGTACTTTTCTTACTTTTTAAGCTTTAAAAGTAATATTCCTAAGAGTACATCAATATAATATTATTATAATCTATTTAAATACTAGTGTTTCAGTTATTTACATATTTACAAATGTACAAAACTACAATTACACAAAATTAACGGGGAAAAATAGATTATATTATATACCTACTTATATATAAAAGGGGTAAGTAAGTATTTAATTATTTATTTTAGGTACGTGAGTGAGGTAGTATAGTATTTGTAATGGGTCTTGCTATAGAATAGTTAAATAAAATATTTGGCTTTTGGTTTGGCCCTCTTTAGGATTTTAAGGATATTTTAAAATACCGTTTTGTATCTGACGCTTTTCATATCTTTCAGCTTGGCCTATTATTTGCCAAACTTAATATGTACTCTTCCAGCCTGGATATAAAGTACAAAGTACCATACTTGTTAAGTTGGTCTTGTTTATTCAGTTGAATGAAAAGGTTTCGTCACAATTTTTAAAATTCCAAATAGAAATTTAGAAGGCGTTATATAACTAACCAATAGCTAAAAAACTAAAGACACTATCTTGTATATTATATAACTTTACATCTGCATTACTAAAAATTCTTTCAGACTGGCCTATGTATTAATGGCAATCTCTAATATCTCATACCCTGGCCTATAAGGTGCCAAACTCTAACCTCTTCCAGATATTACGTGCCAAACTTTCTTACTTCTTCCATCTTGACCTGTTAAATGCCAAACTCTTCCAGCTTGGCCTATTAGTTGCCAAACTCTCTGACCTCTTTCAGCCTGACCTATAACGTGCCAAACTCGTCAGGTTTGGCCTGTATCCGCAGTACGTCAGCTGAAGTTGACTTGACGCAGTTGTTGAGGTGCATGTCGGAGGAGGCATTGGAGTGGTGGTCCCGACGCGCCTTGGGACAGGTGATGTCCCCGCATATGGACCTGGGGAAGAAGGCAGAAGTTTTTATGGAGTTTGGTACCCGTGCACTGATTACTAGAGGCTGGACAAGTTTGCTGTGATAGTCTTCATCTTGCATCGAATACCAGTGGCTTTGGTGCTAGCCACTAATGTTGAACACATTTAATTTGATAGGTTTCAGTAGAACTTGCCTGAAAAAGTACTGTAACTGCACTAAATTATTAAGGCCTGCGCGGACGGAAAAAAAAGGTCTGTCAACTGCCTAGGAATCAATTTCATCGGATATTAGTCGGATATACATACCTGCAACAAGAGTCCAGGGTCTTCCTAAACGCGGCTCTGAAGTCCCTGTTGAAATACGCGTATATGAGCGGGTTGAGTGCGCTGTTGAAATACCCCACCCAGAACATGGCGGCTACCACCGACGGCGGGCATGGACACGCCTCGCCGCAGAGCGCTGTTATTATGTACCTGGAAGAATAGCGGACATCAAGGGCCGTAGACAAAGTCCCTTTCGTTAAAAACGAAGACGAAATTCGTTATCAAAATGTATGGGATTTGACATTAGTCTTCGCAAGCGAAATGTCATTTAGCGATGTCTTATGTCAAACCGCATACATTTTGATAACGAATTTCGTCATCGTTTTTAACGAAAGATACTTTGTCTAAGGGGGCAGTCACTGCAACAACCAGATAGGGATCAATTACTATCTTACAAGCATCTGGCACCCTGATATAATAGTTTTTAGGATAAAATAAAGCATAAAGGGTAGTTTTCGAAGTGCTATAACAGGCTGCATTGCTTTTGCCGATAGTGATGGCAATTTTTACAAATTGCCTGTGTCCACACAACATTTTGGAGGCGTGGATATAACACAGCAGTGTCCCGACACTTTACAAGATACCATCACGCACGATAAACATGTATCTATTTTGCAAAACGTTGTGTTTGGTGCATTTGAACCGTATATTGGAGAAAAATCTGGAAGCCACTAGCACTTATCATAGAATAAAACGTCAGCCAACATGCCAGAAATGCTGACATGATGATGCTTACTTCGCCGCTTTTTACTTGGATGATCCATTACTTGGAAACTTCCACTTACCATAGAAAAAACGGCAGCCAGCACGCCAGAAATGCTGACATGATGATGCCAAGCGTCCTGGCAGCTTTTCTCTCCCTCTTCATCTTGTTGCTTGCTTGGTGCATCTGTATGCTGTGGCGCTCCCTCATCATGTCACCCATGGATATCCCGTTGATCTGAAGATGCTTGTCCAAAAGCAGAGCTGCTACTTTACTTCTAGAAGAAAAAACAGTTTAGTTTATTACCAAGTGTGATAAGAAGAAAACTGCTGGTTTACTTCTAGAAGAAAAAATAATAGTTTTGTTATTCGTAGTTTGTGTGTGATATGAAAAAAAGTAGAGTACACTTCTAGAAGAACAAACACAATTAGGTTTACAATTAATCAATGTTATAAAAAGTCTAGTTTACTTCTAGAAGAAGAGATATCTTGATTTAATATTATAACTCAATGAAATAAGGTCAATTGGCGATAGCATGATTGGAGGTGCATTAGGAGAATCTTCCATCGTTGGCAGTTGGCAGATGCTACTATCCTATTATCAAATATCAGCTATTATTTGCATCAAGCATTTTTGTTTGTAAATACTACGCCATGATCTTCTATAGTATATGAACTATTAAAGTGCCCATAATAGTAGGTGTTCTGACATAATATGTGTAGTGCCTAAACTACTGATTCGATTTGATTACTGAAGACTGGCCATTTTATATCTGTAGTTTAATAATAGCACGAGTAAAATAGGCTTTATATTATATTTTTCCTAGTCAAATTACAGTTTTCATTGATATTTATTAAGTTAATAATAAAGGTGTCAGTCGATAATTTTCCTTGCTAAAATTATAAGAAAGAATTTTCTATACAAAATACGAATAGCTAAAATTAGGGCAAAATATTAGATTACGCGTCAAATATTATCTTAAAAGCTTCTTAGGTTAAAAATAAAATTTATTTTCATTTGAGGTAAAGAAGGTTAAAAGCTCTTTAACCGCGTAGGGAAAGCGGCACAACACAATAAAATCTTATACTTTTAAAGAGATAATAATCTTCCTTAACGTAATAGAATGTCATATTGATACTAATAATTATTATGAGTGTGAGAATATGTTTATTACTCTACTAGACGACAACCGCAACTGTGTTGCGCCAATATTCGTTTATCGCAGGAACCGTACATTTTTCCGGTATAAAAGGTATCTTATATCCTTTTCTGAGACCCAAAGTACTTCCATACCAACTTTTAGCAAAATCGGTTCAGGGTTTGGGCGTGAGCAGGTAACATATAGACATACTGATAGTATGTATTAGTTTACACGATTCATGACGTTACAGGAACTTACACTCAACTGGTATGGTAGCGGCCATAAGGGTTAAGTAAATGGAAACATTGACATTGGACCATATTGCTAGCAATATGAACTTAGCAACGTCATTGGGCCGAAAATAAACCTTATTAAATATACCCTTGAAAGCGTAAACATAATAATAGCTAATAATAGGGAAAAGTGTAACAAAACTCCCAGCTAATAAATATTTACACATGGACGGACAAACATTTTCAATTATTAGTGCTTTACTCCATTTTATTCGCTTTGATAAATGTAATTGTAATAATAATGCCTCCCACACCGGTTTCGGTGACGTTGGCCGGTTTCATTTAAGAAGGTTTCTTAATTCGACCGAACTATTATGTTTGTTCGCGAATAACTTCGCCGTTTGTGAACCGATTTTGATGATTCTTTCTTTGTTGAAAAGAATATACTTTACAGGTGGTCTCATTATAAATAATACTGTTTATTATTATTAACGCCAGTAAACGCATTTTACGCACATCCAATGCGGTTTTCCGTTCTCACAACGCAACGCACTAATGCCTTGTGGCCTCACCCCAACTTGAAACTCCAAGTGATTAAGTCTAAGCTAAGGCTAAGTTGTGTAAGTCCAATAAATGTGTCGTAACTTTTAGATTGTTTTGGTTCGTGAGTTTGTCAGTTCTTATTTAGCTTTAATTACATAAGTTTACAGAAACTTCCACCTTAATTACGTATATTTTAGAGTGCTACTGTAATTCATACTACTAATTCAAAGTTTGTCTGGTTTTTCTGTAACCATTTACACCATTGAACCGCTTAACAGATTTGGAAGAGAAGAAGAAGAAGACGGATTTAGATTTTGCTACATAGTTAGTTATAATATCAAACGCATTACGCCTTTAACGTCTCCGTGGTTCAGTGGTTTATAGCATGACTTGGTTCTGGGTTCGATTCCACGTTGAAAACATGCTACTTCCAAGTTTGGTTAGGAAAATGCAGGCTTATTGTCCAGTAACATGATCCATGCGTCGGATGGGCATGTAAAAAGTCGGTCCTGCGCCTGATCTCTCGTCAGTCGTGTCGGTCTTCCGTCCCACTGGGTTATGAGAGTAAAGGAAGAGAGAGTGCTCTTGTGTACTGCGCACACACTTGGGCGCTATAAAATTACTCCAGCGTAACTGGTCTGATTTCAATATAATCGGCCAGTGTCCCCGAAACCGGTGCGGGGAGCTTAGGAGTATTCACAGTACAAAAATGTTTCATTTATATCAACTTTGGTGGGGCGTGTCATTTCAAATTAGACAAGCTCTAACATAACTATGTTATAATATGAAATGATAGCCCATACTTTCATCGATATTGTACATGATTTTCACAAGCTGAAACAATGACTATTAATACAATATGTTAAGTATGTGAGGATGGTTGACATCCTCACATACTTAACATGTATAATAATCACTATTTCAGCTTTACGTGTATAATCCGCCGTGTGTGAGTAATTATTCATGTGATGTGACATCTGTTATGTACTCCCTGTTTATATCCCGGATACGTGTGGGAATGAACATTCATATTTACATACTAATATCTTAAATGCGAAAGTGTGTCTGCGTCTGTTACCTCTTCACGCCCAAACCGCTGAACCGATTTTGCTGAAATTTGATATGGAGATACTTTCAGTCCCGGGAAAGAACATAGTATACTTTTTGTCTCGGAAAATGTACGGTGGCTAGTCACGAGCGTTATCTACTGTCTTAGGCATAGGCATTCACTCATAAATAATTTTTCGAAATTCTACCCCTAAAAGGGGCAAAATTGGGGATTAAAGTTTGTACATTTCATGCGTTGCACCCGAAATATTTTCTCGCAAAATTCTGCAAATACAAATAGGGTTCCCAAGCCAATCCGCAAACAAAACGAAACAAATGATCCACACAACAGAAATGGAAGGTTAATATCCGGACCGGATATTAGTATTATATGGATATCGGATATGAGCTATCTGACTTTGTTCTGTATAAAGCAAAACCAACAGAGAAATATTGGGGAAACCGTACCTTTTTGCGGTAAACTCTCAGATATTATGTCTATTCTCGGTAATAAAATATATTTTTGGATAATTGTAAAGTTTTAAATGGTAATACAAACAGGTTTTTGTATGAGCGTCACGTGTTCTTAACGACAAAAGAGGACATTTTAAATCACATAGTTCACTTTTCATATCAAACTTATTAGGCTCGGTTTCAGCACTAAAAACTTTGTTACGAGTGTAATGTTCAGGCTTAGGCTAAAATCGTGGCAAAATTAATTCGAATTTGAGTAATGCTTTTTTTTCTGAATCTATACAATTTGGTAATATTGAATATTGCAATGGGTCAACAGTAAAATTCTTTTGTCGTCACTGCTAAACCATCATCCATATTTAACTAGAAGACGCCCACAACACCGTTAAGCCAAAATTCCTTTATCACTCGGGAACTGGATTTTTTCCGGGATAAAAAGTTTCGTATGTACTTTCCCGGGACTCAAAGTACCAATCTCCATACCAAATTTCAGCATAATTGGTTTAGCGGTTTGGGCGTGAAAAGGTAACAGACAAACAGACAGACAGACAGACGAACACACTTTCGCATATACAATATTAGTATGGAATATCGAATATGCATAATTTATATAAGAAAGTAAATGGATTTGTAGTATCACTAACTACACTACACTAATGTTCGCTAACTTAAATAATTGTGAACTGACCTGTACAACATCCTCTCCTGTCTATCAGCCTCCATGTATATTCTATAGTACATGAATATCATAATGACACCGGGTATCCAAAAGCTGACACTACTGGACACCACCGCGTACACTTTGTTCACAGTGAAACTGCACACTCTGGGGTGCCGTCTCCTGAACTCTAAATGCTCATTCGTGGTGTACCAGCCCATGAAGATCGGCAGAAACGACACCAGCGCTGGGCTACACCAGACCACCGCTAGCATGATGCCGAGTCGCCCAGGAGTCATGATGAGCGGGTAATCCAACGGTTGGACGATCGCATAGTATCGGTCCACGCTGATGCAGCATAAATGGAGTATCGATGCTGAAGAAAAGTAGACGTCCAGAGAATTCCACACGTCGCACATGAAGTACCCAAACAGCCATTCCCCATTCGTTATTTCGACGCTGAAGTTGAAACACATCGCCCAAATCGCTACCAACATGTCTGCCAACGCGAGCGACACGACGAAATAGTTCGTCAAAACCCGTAATTTCCTGTGCCTCATCACTGATACTATCACGAGCAAATTCCCGAAGATCGCCGCGAGGATTATAAACAGCATAATAGCACATTTTAGCACAATTAATATCACTATCAACGGATCGTTAAACTGGTTGGAGTATACGAAATCATTAGTCTCGTTGAGTTCAAAAGTCCGGTTAACATAAGAGTCAGTTAGATACATCGATGTGGACAACTCCTTCCCGTCCAAAGTCAGATTCTGTAGAACTATGTCTATGTCGAACCTCATCTTAGGTGATTCTGTCATTTATATTCTCTTCATTTTCCATTGTAGTACCTGGAAAAGAAAGACTTATTAAATACTTTATGCATGTTTTGTACAGAATTATATACTTGGAATACAGTTCAAGCTCAACTTATACCGCCGCGGAATGGAACGGAATGGAAGCGTCAATTTCGCCTCACGCAAGGTAATTGGCACCGGAAATTTCCGCGGAAGACGCGGAAAGATGCGCGTTTAATTTTTCGGCCCGTGTTTAATTTTTGTGTTATACTTTTGTTATAAAGTTCATTGTGCTATGTAGGTACAGTTTCGTTGCATAAAGTCGCTTCCGTTCCGTTACGCGGCGGTGTAAATTGAGCCTAGTTTCTTAATAACAAAATTTCAAATGGTGTAAATATAGGTTTGGCATTAAAATGACATTCAGAATATCAGCGCGCCTTGTACAGTGGCGGTTACGACGCTCCTTGATAATTATACATTTTATTTTATTAATACCCGAAACATTTATTTAAAAACAATTCGATTATTACTTATTTCCGGGGGCAGCTGTGGACAAGGTGTAACTTTCAGGGCCCCCGCGTGGCGACCAAGCCATGCGGCCACCGCGCGCACTTTGCGGCCACGTCTGCGGCCACACTCGTAAGTCGTATGAGTAGTGATTTGATGAGTAAACTTTGAATATTATTTTGTTTTCTGTTACATACAAAAAACGTGTGGCCGCGGCGACCAGTGCGCGCACACTGAGTAATTTCATACAAATTCCCGTATCTCGTTGGCCGCGGCGGCCAAGTGGCCGTGTGTGTGTCGCGATGTTTTTCGTTGGTCGCGCGATCAAAGCTGGTCGCGTAATGCGCGCACCTACATAATATATTATATCATAGAAGAGTTGACCGCAGCGACCTGGCCGCCTAATGCGTGGGGGCACTCAATGAACATTCAATTATCGGCTAGGGGAATTGATTAATCAAAATTCTTATAGTATTTTTCCAATACACGTTCGTAATACTTTACACCTGGAGAGACCATCATAAATATTAGTTTTCGTTGAATAAAACTTAAAATAAAATTAATCTTTTTTAAACAGTTAAAATAAAACCACGAAACAAAATAAAACAAAGTCGCTGAGCTCGTAAATCACAAAGTTCGAGTGATAAATATTTTAATACGAAACTTCTGAAACTCGAAGCAAACTTCTGCCTAGATTCTAGAAATATCTTGATTATGACTTTATGTATTCAGATAGTGCTGAAAAATGAATGAAACGTCAATGGAAATTTCTCATGAAACGTACATTTTTGTCGTTTCAGAGCTTGTTCTATGAAAACAATCAATTAAATGTTTCCTCTTTATTGGATTTTACGTAACAAACATCCAGAAATATTCACATGAAAGGTACAAAAGGTATATTAATCAACTGGGCATGTAATATTACGCTCTGCTGCCTCTGTGAGGAGACGCGTGATATGCGTAAAGCTATAATTTAGTATACGCGTAGAGCTGTATCCATAATATAAATATCATACAGTAAGCTAACAACATGAAAATCGTTTTTAGTCCAGTGATTTAAATAAATAAAAGAATAAACATATTTATTAAACATACAAGGCACAAAACACAACCAAAGTAGCCAGCGTAGTAATATTTAGTGTAGCTTTTGACTCGAAGGGCGTATGATCGATTCTCGCATTTAAAAATTATTATTTCCATACCATGTGGGATGGGCGTGTAAAATATTATTCCTGTATCTAATCTCTCGACAGAGATGTCGGTCAACCAACTTAACCGTATTTAAAAAATCGAAACGCTAAACACAGAAACAAGTTTTTTTGATAGTTACGCCATTTTTTGTTATGACCTTAAGTTATGTGAAATCACACTTAAGTGTGAACAGCGTGCGGCACATTCGCGCTCTCTAAGATATAGATAATCTACTGTTCATGTAAAAAATTTATGTTGTGGCTTGTAGGCATTAGGTACTATAATGAGTCTATGTATGGGTTGGGAATAGAATGGTCGTAGAATAATAATCCCAGTTATCTATATAACTGTATAACACAAAATCAATAAAGTTTTGCTTGAAAATCATCATGATAATAAAATGTAATTTATTACTTTTTTTGGAAGCTCAAAATAACCATTTTTCTTTTATTACATGCCGAGATGACGCTTTGTTTTTTTTTTTGCTTGGTATTCAAAGTATCTCCACACCAGTAACAGACTTATAGACAGACAGACACACTTTCGGCTGACTAGATGATGCCAAAACTCGTTTATCGCGCGAGAACCGTTCATTTTCCTGGGACAAAAAGTATCCTATGTCCCATACCGAGCTCAAGGTACCTCCATACCAAATTTCAGCAAAATCGGTTCAGTGGTTTGGGCGTAAAGAGGTAACAGACAGACAGACAGACAGATAGACACACTTTCGCATTTATTATATAAGTACAACCTCTTTTGACGCACGCTCGACATAAAACCTTTCAAATCAAGAACTCACAAAAATACATCGAAAGACTTTCGTCGTGAATTTTAATTCCATCGAAAAGAGTCGCTCGAAACCTTTTGAAAAGCCTTCAAGCCTTGAAGTGTTTAATGAGCACAACGAGAGGTAGGATTATTGTCGAGCGTCGACGAGATCCCACGAAAAGCTGTGAATTCGTCTAATTCTTACGGACTTAGCGCATGTAAATTCTCGTTAAATGTGTCTTTGTATGCTGGGATTGCGTAATCAAAGACGTGAGTGGGAGGACTAGATAACTAATATTTTATAATACACGAGTATTATAATATACAAACTTTCATCCCCTATTTTAATCCCTCAGGGGTAGAATTGATCAAAATCCTTTCTTATCGGATGCCTACGTTATACATCATCTACTTGCATGCCAAATTTCAGCCTGATCTGTCCAGTGGTTTGGGCTGTGCGTTGATAGATCACCAGTTTTATATAATACTAGCTGACCCGGCAACGTTGTTTTGCCATATAAATATTTTTTGGTATGAAAAATAGATGTTGGCCGGTTCACAGACCTACTCAATATGCTCACAAAATTTCATGAGAATCGGTCAAGCCGTTTAGGAGGAGTATGGCAACGAAAACTGTGACACGAGAATTTTATATATTAGATATAGATTTCCATAATTTTCAAACCACAATACTATGTTATTGTACTATGTAGCATGTTCTTCTTTTTGGTTTTTGGTCAAACTATCCTATAAACTGTTTGCTAACTTGTTTTTATTGTGTATCTTACTTATTTTCTGTATCTAATTAAGACTGTTCATAATAGCATGTATTTAATTAAACAATAATTAATAAATACAATAAACATATTATATACAATAATATTATGTTACTTAGACGTGAAAACTTGTAATTGGCTTTCTGATAATAATTACACATAAAATAACTTCACCGATAATACTTAGCTGAAAATTTTCCATATTACATAAAATAAATAACATAAGGTCAATTTAAGACGTGAGTGGAAGAAACAGGTAACTAATATTTACGAATTACACATTTTTTCCCTTTTAATTTTAACAAACCTTGTAACTAGTTTACAACTAGCTACACGCAAAATAAACAGTTTTTTTATTTCAAATCTTTTTTCTAGGTCTAAACCTAAAGCCTATATTTATGCAAAAAAAGGCTATTTCTTAACACGCTTTTATAAGCTTGATGTATGTAACGGAATCAGTAAGCACGATATTTACCTATTCTGATTCAAAAACTTCGACGACAATTGTAATATATTTTTAAAGCGTGTTTTTTAAGTTTTTTTAACTATTCTTTATCAATTGTCAGTTACCTGCTTCTTCCACTAACGTCTACATTATTCTCCTAATTCTTACGCATTTAGCGCATGTAAATTCTCGCTAAATGTGTCTTTGAAGCCCGCAACTGCGTAGTCGATATGGAAATTGCTCACTGATTTGTATATTCGGACGGGATAGTACTATCAGAGAAATTGATTTATAGGCGGATGACGGGCCCACGTAATTTGGTCGCGTTATGCCCAGCTGACAGATTGCTCCTAACATTGACTGGCCGCAAACGCACGTTTTTCGTATTCGATTTTCAAATTCGTTTTCTCTTAGAGTGAGACTAGCGCAGTGGTTCCCAACCTGGGGGTAATTACCCCGCGGGGGTAAAATAGCTATTCTAAAGGGGAAACAGAGTTGGTATCTAAAATAGACGAATTGGCAAAAAAAATTATAAACTGAACATTTTGCAGAAACACAGCTACAGAATACCCTATCATTGCAGACAGAGATCTGAAAATATCGGTACCGTTAGCTATCACTTGTAAATGCGAGAGCGGCCTCTCAACTCTGGTAACATTAAAAAAAAAGGCAAGAAACCGTCTGAACGCGGAAGAGCAAGATATGAGAATTGAGATGCACGTTAAGTGTAACTGAAGTGTGAACCTAATTATATTTAAAAAAACTTGCGAATTTACTAATACAAATTTTTAAAGTTGTTTCTAATATTGGGTAAAATCATTATCTCTAACAGGCCATAGGGGTAACAGCTCTAAAAAGGTTGGGAACCACTGGACTAGCGCATACGTTCGTTTTTTTACGCCCGAATAAGCGGAGCGGAGCGGTGCCGAATTGTCCAATGAAAAACCATGCTCGAAATCTTCGCTCCACTTCGCTGTCATTCCGCTGGAATAGCACGATTGGTTAATTCGGGCACCGCTAAGCTCCGCTCCGCTTCAGTGGAAACACAGCCTAATTACACTTGAAACGTACGTACGGAATTCATGTATTTTCTACTGATTCCATGCATTGTGATTTCTGAATACGTAAAACGATTTTGCAAATCGCATAATTATGGAAAACGTGTATAGGCTTCAATAAACCGGACCAAATGATGAATGAACAGGCTTATGAATCAATTCCTTTGATGGCAAAATAATTACTCTCTCAACTAATAGCGACTAATTAGACTACTACAAGTATTTATGAACTACTAAAAAATCTAAATAATTGCGTGAAAACAATTATTATACTATAGGTTTTAAGCTTTTATCGCGTATTTTGATCGCGGCGACCAAATCAAAAAAATCCTTAACGGGAATAAACCTAACGCCACCCACTCCGACCGGCACAGCGTGGCGGCATGGCGTTGAAAGCCGTGCATCGTCGTTTCAGTTCAGCAGACTTCGGCACGGTGTTTGTGAGCGTGCAACTAGACCTATGCGTGTAGACTATGCTATAGCAATAGTTTTACCGCGGTTGTCCCCGAGTGCCACACGTATTTTATATTTAGCTATGGCTATAAATTAATATATTACTTCAAAACGGAAATATAAAAAATTACGTACAGCGAGTAAAAGAAATCTCGACCTTTTCCCCACTTATTACAGATCAAACGAAAATTGAAAATAATCCGAAATGCGTATCGCTTATACTCCATTACGCCGTGTTCACACTGTGCGTGTTAACAATTTTTTGTCACTATAGTAGTATAATAGCGGGACGACCGCAGATTCCTAAAAACACAATTTAGCAACTCTTTACTTGCAAATATAATATTAAGTATATTGAATTAAAAATATGAAACATAATATTATATTATGTGCAGTTGCTCCGTCCTGTCGGAACCATGTTCTTTGGTTATGGCCAGGAAAGTTTCGCAGTTCAGGTTAGTCAGAAGATGTCTAAAGGCCGTTACCAATATTTGATCTATCTCTGGTTTTGCCCTACTAGAGATAGGAATAGCTCTCATTAGACATTAGAGACAAATATTATACTAGCTGTCCCGACAAACGTTTCTTTGCCATATTGTATAAAGTATATCGCCCGTATTATTTTATTGAATTAGTGACTAAATAAGTATGTCACCATGGCAACGTCCATCGCTACCCGTGACCCGCGTCGCATAAACAATGGTCGCTCTTTATAGACAAATAATTTGCAATAAAATAAAATTGCGACTATAATTAAGGAACTAAGCTATTCTATCTCTCAAGTTGGAAAAAAGCACACATTTAAAAAAACATTTAAATCGGTTAAGTAGTTTAGGAATCCATCGCGGACAAACATCGTGGCAGGAGATTTATATATATTAGATATGTCAATTCAATGTTAGCTGCGAACGATCGTATATCAAACCACTAACCAGAGATAGATTGAATATTGGGAACGGCCGTAAGTAAGTGCAGAGATGACACATATAACATAAGGCTCTGAATTCCCGAGAGCTAGGCTACCGATTTACATAACCCCCACGCCCCTCGGATACGTTGCGTTCACGCAGTAAGCTTAATAAATTATATATTTTTTTAGACACTTTGTACAAAATGGGAATACAATTTTGCCTTTATCTGATGGTAATTTAGCCAAAACTTTTTCGTTGTCGCTCCGTTAAAGAATTGCAATCCAAAATGTATGGAATTGACATTTAAAGCGTTCGTAATATGACGTTGACTCATCTTTGATCTTATGTCAATTCCATACATTTTGATCGGCGATTCTATAAAGAAGCGATAAAGAAAAGATCTTGGCTCACCCACCTGGACCGGAACATTACTGTCGTTCAGTTAAAATGTAGAATTGCGTACTATAGTGTGTACGCATACCAAAAATGTCCGACCAAGCGATGGGGATTAAACGACTGGACCAGATAAAAGGGACTCGATATCAATTGAGAATATCTACTAAGCGTTTTGTGTCCTTATAATTCCCAAGAAACGGTCTGGTGAGCGAAAAAATAATTAAGACATTCTGCCATCGTGGGGATACTTATTTTGCAAGGTTATGAGTTATGACTTATGTATACCAATTCAGCTTGCTGGTATTATGTTAAATTAATAAATTATAAACTACTGCGCACACACTGCGGTGTAGCTAGCCTGGTTTCTATTTAAAAACCCTGTCACCGTAACAGAGAAAGAGTCTGTGACGGCCAGACCTTCCTCATTTTAGGAAAGCTGTAAGTTTACCTGCTTGTAAGTTGTAAACCTTTAGTAAGAACCAACTATAGAGTTTCGGTCGCGGTTACTTTAGGAAGTACCCAGTTCTGAAGGTCTACCTGACCTTCGAGAAAGAGTTCTTACCTAAAGTTTAATTTTATAGTAAGTGGAGGAATCCCGTGAGTACCTAAAGCTTAATTTAATAGTAAGTGTAGATATCTCGTCTATTACTTCCGGACATTTTTGAGTGTTGCTTCCCACTGCCAGACACCCTTAAACTTTGTTAAATTATGAGCCTTTGAGTGTGTCTAGCTTTGGAAATCAAGTGCCGACAATTTCGAGCTGTCAAACGAAACTGAAATTGATCTACATATCTGTGTGTAAAATATGTGTACGTATACACTTACACAAGCATCTTCCTATGAGATTAAAGGTGAACGCAGATTTGGCCGCACCGCACGCACCGCAGTCGCCGCATTTCGAATTCTTTATATAAAGTTATAGGCAAGCTCGGATACCTACCCGCGCCGCAGTCTTCGCAACTTGTACATTATTTATATGAAGAATTCGAAATGCCTCGACTGCGGTGCGTGCGGTGCGGCCAAATCTGCGTTCACCTTAAATTGTCAACGTGCCGATAAGTCGATAAGCCGACTGGACGTCAAAAAAAGAGTTCTGTTGTCTTATTGTATCACACATCTCTTTTTACCATGCAGTGTTACTGCAGCTGCCAAAATCATTTCCTAATTTTACGCCACAGTCTGTCAAAACATAAACTGACTAGTACCGATAATGATGAGTATCAATAACATTAATCAAATATTCAAAGTCATTATAGAGCAAGAGCCCGTGAGGGCCAGACCTTCGTCTTTTTATAAAACCTGAAAGTTCTTCTGTGTATATCCCCAATACAGGTAAGAATGATCCTCACCCATGAAACCTGGGTAGTGGTGGCTTTGGCAGGTAATAGGTAGCAAAGGTGTAAAAATTCCGCCTCAAATTTATCAATTTATAAAACTTAATTTCTTTATATTTTATTCATAATAATATTAAAACTCGCATTGCTCATTGCCAGACACTTAGTATGGTTACAACCCCCTGCCGGACACCCCTAAACTATTATAATTTGTAATTATACTTACGTTATATTTTTTTTTTCCTAGCCTATGCTGTCCCACTGCTGGGCAAAGGCCATGTTACGTTATATTATAAAAGCTAAATTTTACATATGTTTTTTGGAGAACTATTTAATAATGTTTCCTTAGTAGCCGGACAGTTTCGAGGGTTCTATCGTCCTGCCAGACGTATTGAATGTGTACAATACTTGTGAGCGCGAGGAGCATATATAGCAACGCGTGCGAGTGAAATAGAGTGTTCGGTCTATTGCGATCCTTTACTGCACATCTACTGTTGTTTACTCCGAATTATCTAGTAATCTTTTTTCTAATTTTTTGAGAAATTTGATTGAATAAAATTATTACAGTCTGAGCAATAAATTTTTAAAACAATATTCTGTAAAATTTTACAATAAAATATCAATCATATCAAAAATCTAGTAACTCAATTCATATTTTTTCTAAATTTTATGAAGTTTATTATATTTAATTCAACTGAAATTTCAAAGTCATCAAAATCTTATTGTTTATTATACGGAAGAACAATTTTTTTGTTAATAAAAAATTTAGAGGAAAATAAATTTATTTAAATCAAATATTTAATCTTCTTCATTGTCATCGTAGTTGATATCTTCATTTTTGTCGTCACTGCTACTCCACTCCCTAGATTCATCGTTATCAACATCGTCTTCTTCGCCTGCTTCTGCAATAGTAAAATAAAACCAAGTTAATTTAATTTTAATTAGTCACAAATTAATGTGAAATAATTTAACATAATTATTATATTATACCTGATACGGTTTTAAGCGATTCACTGACATAATTCGGTAGTTGATCCCCTTCAAACCATTTAAACTGGTAGTGGTCATCTTCCAAAATCCAACCATTATTTACTGGTTCATATGTTGTCGGTTTTTTCAAATGAGCATTGTTCCAGATAGCGCATATATAATTTGCTCGCAAAAATTGCTGTAGTAGCTCACTTTTACAAGGTGGTAAACTACTAGCGTCGAAATTTCGCAATTTTTTTCGATTAAAAGCTTCGTTCACATCAGACACTGTATAAGAGTCTATAAAAATTTGTATAAGAGTCTATAAAAATTTGTTGATGCTGCTAGACTACAATTTTTTATAGACTCTTATACAGTGTCTGATGTGAACGAAGCTTTTAATCGAAAAAAATTGCGAAATTTCGACCCTAGTAGTTTACCACCTTGTAAAAGTGAGCTACTACAGCAATTTTTGCGAGCAAATTATATATGCGCTATCTGGAACAATGCTCATTTGAAAAAACCGACAACATATGAACCAGTAAATAATGGTTGGATTTTGGAAGATGACCACTACCAGTTTAAATGGTTTGAAGGGGATCAACTACCGAATTATGTCAGTGAATCGCTTAAAACCGTATCAGGTATAATATAATAATTATGTTAAATTATTTCACATTAATTTGTGACTAATTAAAATTAAATTAACTTGGTTTTATTTTACTATTGCAGAAGCAGGCGAAGAAGACGATGTTGATAACGATGAATCTAGGGAGTGGAGTAGCAGTGACGACGAAAATGAAGATATCAACTACGATGAGAATGAAGAAGATTAAATATTTGATTTAAATAAATTCATTTTCCTCAAAAATTTTTATTAACAAAAAAATTGTTCTTCCGTATAATAAACAATACGATTTTGATGACTTTGAAATTTCAGTTGAATTAAATATAATAAACTTCATAAAATTTAGAAATAATATGAATTGAGTTACTAGATTTTTGATATGATCGATATTTTATTGTAAAATTTTACAGAATATTTTATTGCTCAGACTGTAATAATTTTATTCAATCAAATTTCTCAAAAAATTAGAAAAAAGATTACTAGATAATTCGGAGTAAACAACAGTAGATGTGCAGTAAAGGATCGCAATAGACCGAACACTCTATTCCACTCGCACCCGTTGCTATATAATATGCTCCTCGCGCTCACAAGTATTGTACACATTCAATACGTCTGGCAGGACGATAGAACCCTCGAAACTGTCCGGCTACTAAGGAAACATTATTAAATAGTTCTCCAAAAAACATATGTAAAATTTAGCTTTTATAATATAACGTAAGTATAATTACAAATTATAATAGTTTAGGGGTGTCCGGCAGGGGGTTGTAACCATACTAAGTGTCTGGCAATGAGCAACGCGAGTTTTAATATTATTATGAATAAAATATAAAGAAATCGAGTGTTATAAATTGATAAATTTGAGGGGGAATTTTTTACACCTTTGCTACCTATTACCTGCCAAAGCCACCACTACCCAGGTTTCATGGGTGGGGATCATTCTTACCTGTATTGGGGATATACACAGAAGAACTTTCAGGTTTTATAAAAAGACGAAGGTCTGGCCCTCACGGGCTCTTGGACTATTACGCAGTTGTGAACAAACGTTTGACAAAGTTTGGCGGCTAAGTAATTATACAGATCAGGACGCAGGTGCTTTCGAGCTTATCGTAGTACGGTGGACATGGGTTTGGACGATGTGGGATAATGGAGACAAAATAAATTGTGAACTGGCTTCAGAATATTGTTGGTACGGTGTCCATGAATGCGGAGAATTGAGGATAAAAAATAACTCAAATTTTTGATTCAAAAATTATGTACATTCACACCCATTTATCTATGGTTATTAAAGAAAAATATTAACATGGTAACAAATTACTTAAGTATGAGCTTCCTATTTAAATAATTTATTTGACTGCTAGTATTCATAAGACGATATAAAAAAAGTTTTTTTTATATTATGGCAAAGCAACGTTTGTCGGGACAGCTAGTTTAAGAGGCCGCGTACCCTTGGAATTTCTCATACATACGTAATACCAAAATCATTTTCTCATACGAAAATATTTAACATGTTTGAGTTGTTTTTCAGTTTAAAATAGTAATTACCTAGGTTCCTGCACAAAAATTTACTTCAAAATATTTAAACACAATTTTTTTTTTGTTTAAAATTTTATTTGTTCAAAAATTTTTTTTTAGAAAATTTACTATTAAATATTTAAACACTAAAAATAGAGTAAAACACTAAAAATATATAAATAAATATTAAATTTACTACATAATATTTAAATACTAAGAAATATTTTTTAGAGTTTAAATATTTTGTAGTAAATTTGCTTTTTATTTATATATTTTTTAGTGTTTTACTCTATTTTTTAGTGTTTAAATATTTAGTAGTAAATTTACTAAAAAAATTTAAACAAAAACATTTTTTAGTGTTTAAATATTTTGAAGTAAATTTTTGTGCAGGACCCTAGATAATTACTATTTTAAGCTGAAAAATAACCCAAACATGTTAAATATTTTCGTATGAGAAAATGATTTTGGTATTACGTATGTATGAGAATTTAAAGGGTACCCGGCCCCTTGATATAAAATTTCAAAGCAACGAGAAAACTTGATAGCTATGCACTCTAATAAATCAAAGTCGTATTTCCTTAAACGCTCGGCGTTTCCATTCAAGCAATGATTTCCTAAACGTAACCTCACTAACTTATTTACAGCATAACACGAGCGACGAGATGGGAAATAAGCAAATATTTTACCTCGATGTCTGCAAATGTAAGTTTACCAACCTAGAAGCTATATTTCAACGTGATAGAGTTTATCAAGACCTAGATGTAGATCTGTGAGGAAATTTAATATTTATTTGTCACTTGAAATATTTTCTATCAAAAGCTATGTTTTCTATTAAAAATACCTCAGTCAATTCACATTGTAAAATCACGAGGCATTACATTTTCAAATGCCCCATTCAAATTTGGAACAGGCAGCCTAACACAGCGAGCATCTAGCCCGTTAATTTGAATTTGTGCCTTCTTTATAGCAAGTAAAGTTTAATCTTGAATGGCCTATTTAAAAATATTAAGTATGTTGAAAATGAAAGTACTTTATCTACAAATTGTCAACAATTTGTCACTTATTCGCGAATCGCGCAATTAAATAAGGAAACAGATTATTTTATTACTATTTTTAATTCTTATCCCTCCAATTAAAACATAATGGTCACACTAGCGTCTATTAAACTTGTGTACGGACAAAACGACTCTGTAGACATTTCTTGGTATCTCTGATTGGCGACAGTTAATACGGTACTGATTGTTTAACTTTGAACTTTGGTGTGTATTTGTATTTGTTTCTCGATCTTACTTTTGCGATTACGCAAGTTATTCTAATTATCATTATTATATGTAAGTGAGTTTCGTGAAATATATTTTATTCTTCGTTTTTCTTCCATGTTGTACTGTAAACTTTTAGTTATTTGTAAGCTTTTTCTTGTTTTTTATAAACGATTTCGCTTGTCTTAAGCTTTGTTTTTCAAAGGAAGAAAAGGTAACTTATCACTATTCCCACAGACATGATTAATATCATTAGTATTGTAAAATATTTGCATTGTGGCTCCACTCAGTGCTAAGCCATGAACCATGATGAATAGCCATGATTGCGCAACTGACATCGATCAATCAAATACGAATAGGCACTACTCTTATGCACAATATATTCATTGTGCATAAAGAGGCCCGCAATATTTTGGGACTTTTTGACACTTTAAAATTTTGGGACTTATCCTAAATTTTACCAGAATCATGGTCAACCCATTAATCGCACCATCTGCGGCTCGTGAACGCGGACCTAACGACTTCATTACACGACCTTCTCGGGATCTCTGACTTAGCTTAAGGCCCCGTTACTGTTAAAGCTTCGCGCACATTGTGATGAGAGATTTCTATTATGTACTTGATATGTGCTGCCACCTGTCCTATACTACAATATGCACGTTAACTGTGTTAAAAAAACTTGAGAGGTGTCAAGGGACACCCAAACGGAACGAAGTTATTTCTTAAACGCCATCTATTGCCGCCCAGGAATACTAACAACGCGTCGCTGCTTATTCTCAAATAAAACCGGCCAAGTGCGAGTCGGACTCGCGCACCGAGGGTTCCGTACAAACCTGCAAGGTTTACAAAGTTCGTTCATCACGACAATCGAGTATGAGGAAATGGGTAGTAAGTTTAAAATTATTAAAAAAAATATATTATGTGATGTAACTAAAAATTTATGGTTTTCGTAATTTTTCCTTTATCTATGCTATAAGACGTTGCTTCGTACCAAATTTCAAGATTCTGAGTTCACGGGAAGCACCCTGTAGGTTTTGATTCCCTTGCAAGTGTCGAAAATTTGCGGCATAAACGGCTGTATCTTTTGATTGCGTTGGCTTAGAAGTTTGATTTTTTCACAGCTTCAAGGGACAGTAGACCTGAGTAATTGATATAAATTTCAGCTTCATACCTCCACGCGTTCCTGAGAAAAAGGGTCTTGACAGACGGACAGACGGACAACAAAGTGATCCTATAAGGGTTCCGTTTTTTTCCTTTTGAGGTACGGAACCCTAAAAACGCCATCTAGTTGACGCACAGGAATACTATCAACGCCCTCTGTACCATGCAGGTACTAATAAAAAATGTCAAGGTCAAATATCATTCTATCTAGCCCCCTTTACGCCGAACGCGCGATAAGGAACTTCGTTATAATAAAAAACAATAAAGTGTGTGTACCAGGTAGGTAACATCTAAAAAATGAAATTTTGGTTTTCTATTAATTACAAAAAATTGGGTAGATAAGGCATAAAGAAATTTTTGGGTGAATAATTGAGCTTTAAGAAGTCTGTGGAATGTTCTTCGCGTTCTTTCGTTTTGTTCTAAGTGTCTAAACACACTAGACCGAAAATACGCGGCTCAAGTTCGGCATGCTTACGCCAGCAATGCGCTACACATGCAATATAACACGACGTAATTTAGGCATGATGTGTCATCAGCAATTCAAAATACATTGCAGGCGTAATCATGCCGCGGACGGAAGCCACGGAAGACATGTAATAGGCCCTCACGTCTCCGTCCTGCGCGGAAGTACGAACACGGTAGGGTTTTAGTGGGTATAGAGCTGCGGCCACTGACCATCTCTTCGGCCATAGCGAGTCCCACATACCCCGGTGGTCCTTCCCCAACGCTGCCGGGAATGCGTAATAGCATTTCCCGACCCAAAAAAAAAAGACGGGTAGCACTCCGGGAGTGCCGGCAGAAGTGAAAAATTTATTATTAACATTGTGCATTATTTTATTTAACCCATTTTTTATGAGTTCGAGTTCAGGTTCGAGTTCGATTGTTCGATTAATCGATTTCGATGTTACAACACTACTCTCCAATCGTCTTACGGTTTTTCCAAGGTTTTTCGATCAGCACGAGAATCTGACGCGAGTTTCACAGTTTTTACCCATCCCACAAAAGTGCTCAACGCCGCTAAAGAAGTTTTCACTTCAAAAAGTACGTACCAAACTTCGGATTACGCCTGCAATGTATTACTTGCGTGTTTAGACACTAAAACATTTAACGTTCACGAAATCGCGTATTCCTGCCATGGTTTTCATGGGTTTTTAAAATGTCTCTCATACGACGATAAAGAAGTTCCACATAACAAAGCATTCATATGGGTAGTTATATAGTAAAGCTCATACAATATACATTTCGATTCCATATCTAAGTGTCAGCCATATTGCCAGGCTTAAAATAGTTCGTTTTGAAAACGGACGAACGTAAAAGAAAGTATTCAAAACTAACGTTCCATACATTCACTCTTCATTCACTGTCGAATATGAAAATGAGTGTAACACACCTGAGTATACTGTGAATAGACTACCTAGGGTGTAGACTAGTAGTTTAGGTACTAATATAAATACTATTCATATCATAATTGAAGTGGAAGAACTAGATAACTAACATTTTATAACATAAGGACATTTACTCATATTTTGTTCCCTTAAAGTAAAATATGGTTAAACAAACCTTGTAACTTAATTACTTTACCGTCTAGCTAAAGTATCTTCATATCTATCAGGCTTTGTATAAAATCAACATTATTTTATTACAAATAATTTTCCTAGCCTTAAAGCAATATTTTGTGCAAAAAAACGACAAATTTTTAACTAATACTTACCAGCTTCTTCCACTAACGTCTTCTACACTTTAAAATCTGTCTGCTGGCGTTTGATTCGTATTTAGAATCTCAAGGCAATCGAACTCACGACCCTTGACATGTGATGCGCCCTTAAGCACATTTGTAACTAAGCGGTGTAATATGATTAAAACCCTACAGTTCGGATTTGAGATAACCCCCTACCCCTCCCCACTCCCAACACGCCATCCCACGCCCAAACGATTCAATTATAAGTTCAGTCAAACGTGGTGTATCATCATTATCAGCTGTATTTTGTTAATAATGTAAATAATGATAGAAAGAAAAAAGAAATAAATGGATATGTGGTAAAAAATAAACGTACTATCAGACAAGTTGATTCATAGACAGATGATGGACCTACGTAATTTGATCGCGTTTTTTCAAACCCATCCAACAGATCACAGCTAACATTGAATTGACATAATCTGACCAATTGACGTAGGTCCCGGGTCAGTCAACTATGAATCGGTTTTTTTGATGGTACATTAAAAAAAATAATTAAAATCTTGCCTAATAATGCTTTTCACATACTTTTGATATAGTAATGATGGCCGATTTTATTGAGCATTTAAGACACGACTGGCAAGAGCCGCTTCGGATGAATTTAGCAACAAACAAAAACCGTGATAATTTTATTATAAGGTTATGATTTCAAGTTAAAGCCATCATCTTGCGAAGAGTCCTGGAATAAAAATAATGCTATCCTTTTCGTCTCCAAAAAATGATTATTGTATTTCCTAAATAATATATTATTTTAATAAAGAGAACGTATTAATGTATGTACCTACTTAGTAATCGGCTACCATATCTAGTTATATTACATTAATTTGCTGTATTACTTAACATTACGTTTCTACTGTAAGTTTACCATGTATTGTGAAAATAAAATATATCGCACAAATGTTCTTTATACTTTGAAATGATTTGACTTGATATACTATTTTAGCACCCCAATTTAATTTTCCAAATTCTTATTCACAATATCTTAGAAATAATTTACCCTAAAGCGGGGCCACATTACTCTGCTGCGTTGCGATGTTAAAATATATATTTTATGACAGTATGCCATGTGTGCCATATTTGGGACAACCTTTTATTTTTATCAACGTTTAAACGTGACAACATAATTTGTACGGTATTGTTATTATAAAAAAATATGAATTTAACGCCTGCAAACTCTAATTTCATTCTTCGAATAAATAAATATTAATCTTATAATCTATTTAAATCTTATCTATATCCATACTAATATTATAAATGCGAAAGTGTGACTGTCTGTCTTTTACTTATTCACGTCCAAACCGCTGAACCGATTTTGCTAAAATTTCGCATGGTGATTCTTTGAGCCCCAGAAAAGGACATAGGATACTTTTTGTTTCGAAAAAATGTACGGTCCCCGCGCGATAAACGAGTTTTGGCGCAACGGAGTTGCGGGCATCATCTAGTAAACAATAAAGCAATGGAACAACGTCGCATCGTAACGCTAACAACGTAGCTTCGCTCTTAAAGTACCGTTTTGGTCAACGCGACAAACGACCGCGACTGACGAAAATCAAATGAAATATCACTTGATACAGGGTGTAACAAAACTAAGTGTGTGTATGTGTTCCTTGTGAAAGTAGCAGCGTTGCAAGATCACGTTTATTTTTTGACATATTATAGTGTATGTTACACGATGTTTTATTTTATAACATCGTGAAACATACGCTACAATATGTTAATGTTATCGTATTACACAACGTTTTATAACGTTATATAACTTCTGTCTGGGAGCACCTTAAGTTACATTTCCGTTCGTTTCGTCGTCGTGTTGCTACGCACCGCAACGAAGCAACGTGGCTTCGCTCCTAATGATTGACGATTACGGACTCATTTTAATGATTTAATGATATTCCATAATAATAATTGGGCAATTCCACAAGGCCTCTAATATTTAGAACTTTGGCTCATTAATAATTTTGACCGGAAATTCGGTTTCGGTCGTAAAAGCTTTGTTTTGGCACGACCGGGTCGATGTTATGAATATTATTGTATACAAAGTATTATATCACCGTTATTTGGTCACCTGTAACTTCTTATTTTATTATTTTTCTTTAGCTCAGAAGCGTCCACAGGGCACAGAAACAGTAGTGGAAAAAGGCATGTTTCTGCATCGCACTATAGAAGTGTTCTGAGTTCGTTACTGAATAGTAACGAAAAGCTAATGTAGTAATTTTTTATAGAGCCTTAAACAAGCTGTAAAAAATGACTACAGATATTATGGGCACATTGTCTTCTGCTTACGCTAAGATGTTTTTTTGTATGTGTCTGAGATTTAGATATTTTTTCTAAATGTCTATTACTTAGGCCCAAAATACTGTAGTTGTTTATAAACACTTTATACTAAGATAACAACTAAGAAGTTTTCTATCAGATAGAGCGTACAGTCTTGTTCGAAACTTTTGTGACCTTTAGGACTCCCACGCATAAACAATATTATTATTATCAGGTGATTTCCCAGCTCTTTAATAATTCCGAGCGGAAATTCCGACCACGGTATCGATTTGTCATTACGAATGTAATAAACGTAAGATCTTATCCGGATTTGACTGGCCAAGGTTATTTGAGTTCCCTCTGTACAGTCGGGAAATATAGTGTTTAGCAATTTGCTTTTAAGCTGATTTTAGGGGGGTCGCACCACAGGCGTTGTTATAGTTACAGTTATGGTCAGTGTTAAGGTTATATTTTAGGTTAACTTTAACAATAAATAGAACTATGACCACATAATTTGAAAGCTGATGTCTGTTGAGAGTATAAAAAATGAAATGAACACTGTAAGCCTTATATCAAATTTAACTTTAACGGAGCAAAATTGCGCGGTTAAGGTTATCTTCAAATATGGCGTCCATTATTGTTTTTAACCAGAAATTTGACATAGTTAAAGTAAGTTGGTACAACCTAGCCTAAATCTCATTGAAGGCCCGAGATGTATGGAATTCTAGTAAGTACTCGTATTATGAATAGCTTGTAGTCTATGGTGGTGTTTTATACGTTTTGTATCAGCGTTGACTTTGAGCGAGTAGTCAGCGTGAAAAATCGGCCTACGATGTAAGCAGGCTATATTTTACACATTAATATTTATATTTGTTTTGACTATGTTACGATACAGACCTATAAGACCGAGCTTTGCTTTGAATTGAAAGACTGGAAAATTACAAAATGCGCAGTTTCCTGAGCCTTTCAGGAAACCTAGCTAGATCATTTTCTCCCTAAAAGTCCGTGCTCGATTTCTTAGGAAACTTGCAACAGTTGTGTTGTTGTGAGCTTAGACCTAGATATTCTTCTCAAAAGCCCGTACAGTTCGACAAGGCTGTATATGAACGTGGCGAGAAAAGGAACTAACGTTTCCATCATACAAAAACGTCATTTTTGACAGTTCTCCTTTACCAGCAGCGCCCATTGACATCATTGACATATTCATTTAAAGCCTTGTCGAACTGTACTCGATATCTTGGAAAAACTTGTTATTGAAAGAATGAGATGATGATGAAAGCAATAAAACTTTGTCAGCGCATAAAAACTTATTAAAATGTCTTCAAAGTATCTACGACTAAGTTTTATGGGTGAAAGTTTTATGGTTTAAAGTCATTGAAGGCACTCCCTGTCTCCGTGACTTAGACTATGGCGTTAATTGTCTCATCAAGTATTAACGCTTCGTAGCTACGGCATAGAACTTCGTAGACCCTCTACGAACCCTATCTTTAGTATCCGACTATATAATAAATCTATGTCTATTATAAACTAAATGCTCAATAAAAATATTTTATCAAGTTTCTTTATTCACAGTAGCCAGTGGTACGAAATTTAATTGTGAATATTTTATTTTGTGTGATTGGTTTAAAAAAATATATCTAATAATGCAGTTTTAATTTTATTTAAATCGAGCTTGCAACTTTTAACCCTAACCGCTGTCTTATATTTTTTTTAATTAAAAAAATATATAGCAAAACACTTATTTGATACAGTTTTAGGGCCTCTTTCACCACTTTCTGATAAAGTGCCGCATAGGCTATTCACAACTTTTCTGACAGATTCTTCATACTTGATCTGTCCAGTTAATTGTTGGATAGCCTACTCGTCGTGGTGAAACAGGCCCTTAAAGTCTACAAGGATGAAACCGAGTAAAGGAACTTCTAATTAGTATGTATGGATGTTTGTTTCATTAATGAGTGTCCTAGCACGAGTTTTACTTAAACTTGGCACAGACTTGACTATAACAAATTAGTTTAAAATGTACGGTTCCTCTGTGATGCTCAAATATATCTCAACTTATATTAATTGATATTAAGTACACTTAAGACGTTTGGAAGAAAAATGATACGCAACCAAGAAGTGTTTAAAACTATAAAAAATATTCTCTTGAACATAGGAAGCTATAATATTATTATTAAAACTGAAATATCAACTACATCTTCGTTCTGCTATAATTAGTTTTTCACGAATAAACAATAATCGGGTGCAATTTGCACCCGATTTCTCGGTGCTCGCGCGCGGTTTGTTAGTTAAAAGTCACGGTCAAGCTATCTAATGTCTAAATAATGGAACATTCGATCGTCATTAGTGCCAGAAGGCAACACCGTAGCAATTATGTACTCTAGTACCAGCCCAAACAATATCTCAGCGTTCGTTCTAAAACGTATTAAAATTTTCATTTTCTTTATTAAAACTTAATTTTTATTAAGAATTTGTATTTTTTATAAGTGTTTAATGCTTTTTATATAATTTCATTATATGCTACGGCGTAGCACCACATGGCGTAGACTGTTACGCCGTAGCACGATATGGCTTAGACTGCTACGGCGTAGCTAGATATGGCGTAGACTGCTATGGCGTAGCTTGAGATGGCGTAGAATGCTACAGCGTAGCACAATATGGCGTAGACTGCTATGGTGTAGCTATGATATAATGTAGATTGTAGACTGATACGGCGTAGTAGTCTACGCTATCACTTCCTAGCAATCTACACTACAGCAAAGAATGCCGTGGCAATTATTCCTTAGAAGAAAATAAAGGAAATATGGTTTCCACGCTACAAGGCCAGAATTCAGCTTGCGTGTCGTCGCGTCATTTCCGGTGTCATTTAAGGCCATCTTACACGAGTATGACATATTACACGCCCGCTTCTTGGTTAAGATTATATTATTTACTATTATGTTTGTTTGTCACGTCCTAACTGTATATTTTGCTGCAATAAAACTAATAGATTGATAAATATACACGTTTATTGCTCTTATGCTACTTCTATACTAATATTATAAAGCGGCTGAGTTTGTTTGTTTATTTAAACGCGCTAATCTCAGTAACTACTCGTCCGATTCGAAAAATTCTTTCAGTGTTAATTAGCCCATTTATCAAGGAAGACTAGATTATCACGCTAAGACTAATCGGAGCGAAGAAATAGAGGAAAATGTCGATAAAATGGGGGAAATTTTTTTAAAGGGTTTACGAACTACTTGAGCAATTTTTATGTTATTTGGCACAGTTAAGAAGTAGACCACGTGAAGAGTTATAGGCTATTTTTGGACTAATTTGTCTGTGAAATATCTAATTTACGTAGGCGAAGCCGCGCGGAACGTCTCGTTATTATATTTCTTAGAAATTACACGATTAGTTTCGATAAAATTAAGCTCAGTCATATTTATTACTTTGTAACATTAATTTCTACCAAGAATTTATAGTACATTAAATATTATACTTAAAACTATTAAATTCTTTCGCGGTAAAAGCGTTTCAATAACGAAAAATTCAGTTAAATTGGTTAAAGCGTATAACGTAAAGGCAGCTGATATACAGACACAGGTCACATGTACATTTTTAGCTATTTTACTGCTTAAAATTATGAGGTTATACCAATAACCAGTGCAAAAGTTTTTATATGTGCACTTACAAGTATGTCTACTACAAAATATATAAAATATATTGTAAATATAAAACAACAAAAATAAATTTCTATGGTTAGTGGTTACATTAGCCAGCTAAATGCTTGGCTATTATGTCAGCCGGATATCGGCTATATTATTTACCGACTGGCTAAACTTAGAATAGTTTAGCCAAAACCTTTACTTTTATTGAGGTTCTTTCATTGTTTATTGAGTAGTCTATCCACAGTATGATTATATAATTTAATGAAGAGTTTGACAAATAAAGTATGAGGCTTAATCTTCATTTAATTACAATTAACTATTAAGTAATTAATAATCGAATCTGAATGCGGCAGCTAGAGGAATTCCTTAGAATTAATAGTATAAAGTCCATAGATATAAGAGGTTTAATTTAATTTTTTATGCCTTAACATAAAATGAAAAAAACAAACAAAATTATCTTAAGTATATTATTATCATTCGAATTTTGTCAATGATTTGTTTGCAAAGTGTTACAAACATTCAAATATTTCCTAAATTGTCGTGTTCAATTAAATGGAAAGTATCACAAACATTTTTCGATTTTAAATAAATAAAGGAAACATTTTCGAGGAAAACGACATTAACAAAAGTTCAAGGAAAAATATTAATTGCTATTAAACGTAACCGAACTTAGGCTTCGTGCAAACGAGTGGCTAGCTTAAAGACCCTAATTTGTAGATCAAACGCCGCTCCGTAAATGAGGGCCTTTACTGTTATTGCCTTATCGCCCTTACATTCTTTAATTAATAATAATAATATCTATGACGCTTCATACCACGTCAGTCTGGCCCCGTGTTAACCCTCCGTGCACCACGTGAATAAAAGTTACACCGTGCACCACGTGGGGTTTGTCAAACCCCAAGACTTATCTGGGCATGGAATGCGTAATTTGTGTTTATTTGTTCATTTTGTTTTAAATAACTATTTTGTGTATATTTAATTGTAATATAAAACTATACTTACTGAGATAATTCCCATTTTTAATCCTTTGCACCCAAAAATGAAAATTTTGAAATCTTTTACCACGTAAAACATAGACTCTTTTTTGGTGAGCTCCCATAGTTAAAAGTTACTTTTTATTTCCCGTATTGATTTAAAATGTTTAAACTGTATAAGGAAAAACAATATAAGGAATATAAATTTAATAATATTAGCTTTATATAATCGCTCTACATGACATTCAGGCAAATTGAAACCTGTACATTTTTTACAACGAAAGTGGGCACGGTATGTGTAAGCAAATAGGTCTGTCATTTTTCTCACAACCGTATTTGAGTTTTCAATTTATATTACTGCTACAATCTGGACACTTCTTTATTGATCTTGACAATTTTTCTGGTGGTCCAGGGGCTGCTTTGCCAAGAAATTCGTGAAACCGCTTACAAGAACCTCTCAGTGTCTATGGTTTATATCGTTGCGATTTTTAAATCTTTGTCTATGAAAGTCATATTTGATTTGTTCATAAACCTGTCCACGAATGCTTATTAAATCAAAATGAATTCAAATATGCGATAAAAGTCGATTTTTTCACATTTCACAATACTCGTTCTATACAACTTTTTAACGACGTCCTGAACTACGTGGGGTTTGTGGGCCCCAGCACACTTTGGGTACGTCTATTCGTTGCATCGGTAAAGAAAATCCTCAACTACCGCCGCCAAACGGTAAGGCAATGTCTCAACTCCAGCTACATAAAGCGTCCAAAAAATCACACGAATATTTAAACATATATGACAATTTTTGTACGTCTGGGGTTTGTCAGACCCCACGTGGTGCGCGGAGGGTTCAGTACCTGAAGGATGTGTTGCAGATACCAGACAACGGAAATATATTTAATACTTTTATACTATACATATATTTTAGATTTTTATTATATCTTACACATATTTAATACACATCCAGACCCGAGAACATTAAAAACTTTTTGTTCCGTCGGCGGATTCAAACCCGCGACCCCCGGCTTGAGCTGCCACACACTGAACCAATAATTATTGAGCTACAGAGGTCGTCAAAATTACCCCACTGCGCCAGAAAGAGGATTTTTTTGAGATAATGTATGTTTGTGTTCTAGCGCAAACGCCGGTCAAAAACGGTTTATTTTTATTAAAAACCGATTTCTTGTTTTGAATTATTTTTTAATAAAAATAATTCAAATGTATCATCTGAATAAGTTCAGATGATACATTTTGCCCGCTTTAGTATCGAGACCTAGTTCTTTTTTTTGAGGGTATCCCTAGCCTGTATAGTAGGTAAAGATTTGAAAGATCTTCAAAATATAAAAACTAAGAAGTAAGTGAAACCTATAGAATTAGAGAGAATTCAAAGACGCTTGTCTGTACGGAGCCTTATTTGAATATTTAAGAGTTTTGGGGTAAATTAAAAAATAAGCCGCGAATTGAGAAACATCCCACGGAAAGGTGGGAGAATATTTTAAGATTATTTGCGAGGAATTCATTTAAATTTGAAACACGCAAAAGAAGTAGTTATTGTTTTATGTAATAAGAAGGAAATAATTATCCAATATCCATACTAATGTTATAAAATATGCGAAAGTGTGTCTGTTTGTTACCTCTTCACGCCCAAACCGCTGAACCAATTTTGCTGAAATTTGCCATGGAGATACTTTGATACCCGGGAAAGGACATAGAATACTTTTTGTTCCGAAAAAATGTATGGTCCCCGCGCGATAAACTAGTTTTGGTGCAACGGAGCTGCGGGAATCGTGTAGTTTTTAAAAAGATTCAAAACTGATAGACTTATTTTGATGAGACACAAGGAATAGCCACGTGGTGTGGAAAAAGGACAACTTTTTTAATGTTTAGAGGTTATATAAGTGATGAATCGTGTTCATAACATGAAATCTAGTTTTCTCTATAATCTAATAATGCTAATGATACAAAAACTTTTTTATAACTTTTTTACCTTAAACAAAATAGAACAAACAGAAAATATCTTAGATAATTAGAAAGAAGAAGTAGAAAGAAGTTTCTTTCTTCTCTTCTTAATCTATAGGCTAAAACAATTTCCGTACTTCATTTCTATCACATCATTCAAAGAAACATAGAAATCAATTCAGGATACAAACCCGCAGTCGGCTTGAGCATTCAACCACTGAGATACATGGTTAATACGCAGGCTTCGCTAATAAATTCATGCCTCAGGGATCGCGAAGTAAAACACGCTTATTACTACCGGTACATTTGCCGACATTTTATATTATATAGCATGTACAGTCGAGGGAAAAAGTTCCATTATTTTACAGTAGGCGTACATAACAAAAACATTTCAATATGGAGCTGGCCAATTAGTGCCGAGGCACTAGCAGTAAATGATGGATGGATGGATACTCCAATATCCCCAGAGAACATAAATATTTTCTCTTTCAATATATTTCAATATAACATTTTTCCGTATTCATTCGAGTTTCATTTTCGATAGGAAATTAAAATGTTTTAGAAAAAGTAATATAAGGGTATGTTTACACCACAACTTTACGTGAAGTAGGTACGATATAAATTGAACTTTATTTACTACACAAAAATTAACTTTATATTGTAACGGCTCATCTTAAATTTCATTCATACTAATATTACAAATGCGAAAGTGTGTCTGTCTGTCTGTCATTTGTTGCCTCTTCACGTTTAAATCGCTGAACCCATTTTGGCGAAAATTGGTTTGGAGATACATTCAGTCCCAGGAAAGGATATAGGATACTTTTTATGTCAAAAAAAGGTACGATTCCCGCACGATAAACGAATTTTAGCGCAGCGGAGTTGCGGGCATCACCTAGTAAAGTATAATATGGCTAAACGTTTGCAGGGTTAAAGCTAAGAATACGCTACGCTTCTTTAGAATGACGATACACGGTCATTACTTTTTTTAATGGGCAAAAAAAAAGGGATTCCAGCCTACGTCTTCCGGTCGTGTCATCTGTCAAAACTGGAACGTCATTAGTCATCTGTCTTCACATCCGTCCTTGGCCAAGGACGCAATATCTTTTCTTCTATAAACGTAATAACATTATCTTATTTTATAATTTACATCTAAAGTGCCCCGCAAACGATCAAACATCAAACAAGTCAAACACCATATAAACTACGTGTTTGACGTGTTTGACGCGTTTGATGAAAATTTGGATTTACTACGTGTTTGACGTATTTGACGTGTTTGATGTTTGATCGTTTGCGGGGCACTTTACATCTAATACAGTCCAATGCAAGTTATATAAAGTAATTAACACAAACAACTGATTTGTATGTATTTCTATGAAATACCCTCCGCAGCTAGCGACACGAAGCTAGCCACACTTATTCATAGAAATACACAGAAACCAGTAGAGTCGCGACGACACGTCGTCTGCCGCCGCTTCATGTAGCCGGCTTCCTAATTGTACCTTAACTGTTTTAGATCCCCTACTAAGCTCTTTCTGGTATCATTTTCCTCACCTGACTGTACAACACAGCCGTATATTTCGAGGCGTATTTGCACAACAAACGAGTGTTTTCATGCACCGATTTCCACAAAATTGTTTCTGTTTCGATCAATAAACTTGCTTTTTTAAATGACAAAACCGGAGAAGCTTGTGAACCTTCAAGTTGATGTCATCGCGTATTTTTAATATGTAAAGACGGAGTAGTGTGTTGTTGATCGAAAAAAACTAGATCGAATAGGCCTACCCGTTTGGATGCTACGATGCCACAGACATACACACACACAAACAGATAGACAGACACGTCAAACTTATAACACCCCTCTTTTTTGTTGGGGGTTAGAAATGTGTAAGACGGTGGAAGAGTAGAGATTTTTGAGCTTGAAATTAACCATACATCTTTACTATTACTGATAATATAAATACATGTCTATCTGTTACCTCTTCACGCCCAAACCGGTGAAACAATTTTGCTGAAATTTGGTATGGAGATATTTTGAGTTCCATGAAGGGACATAGGATACTTTTTATCGCGGAAAAATACACGTTTAAGGTGAACGCAGATTTGGCCGCACCGCACGCACCGCAGTCGCCGCATTTCGAATTCTTTATATGAAGTTACTAGCTGACCCGACAGACGTTGTCCTGTCTTAGCGATGATTAATTAATTCGAATAATAATTGGTATAATTAAGAAAACAATAGATTAAAATTAGTATCTTCATGCCAAATTTCATCAAAATAGATATAAATAGTTTAAGCGAAAATCATAAAAGTTTATTGTGCAGGAACCGTACATTTTCCGGGACTAAAAGTATCCCTTGTCCTTTCCCGAGACTCAAAGTATCCCCATACCGAATTTCATAAAAATAGACTGAAATAGAAAAGTTTATTGTGCGGGAACCGTACATTTTCCGGGACCAAAAGTATCCCATGTCCTTTCCCGAGACTCAAAGTATCTCCATACCAAAATTCATAAAAATCGATTGAATGTTTTACGCGCAAATCATAAATGTATATTGTGCAGTAACCGTAAATTTTTCCGGGACAAAATGTATCCTATGTCCTTTTCCTGGTTCTAAGCTACCTATCCACCAATTTTCAGCCAAATCGGTTTATCCGTTCTTGAGTTATAAGTAGTGTAACTAACACCACTTTCTTTTATATATATAGATAGGCAAGCTCGCATACCTACCCGCGCCGCAGTCTTCGCAACTTCTACATTCTTTATATGAAGAATTCGAAATGAGGCGACTGCGGTGCGTGCGGTGCGGCCAAATCTGCGTTCACCTTTACCGTGCAATATGCGAATTTTGACGCAACGGAGTTGCCAGCGTTATTATCTAGTTTAATATTTTAATGAAAATAAAATCAACATAAACAAGTTTATTTTATTTGTAAATATTTTTATTAATATTATTATCAGTTTACAGTGTCCCACTGCTGGGCAAAGGCCTCCCCTCTTTCTTTCCAAAGATCACGATCCTGTGATGGCCACTCTTTATCGAACGCATCTAGTTTGTCGTGCCACCTTTTCTTGGGTCGATTTATAATAGGTTGGGGAAAAAGAAATCCATTATTTTTTCGGTAGATGGCTGTAGTGATCGATATCTCGTAAATTATCGATCAAACAATTTCAAATTTATGCTTGTTGTCAAGGTAACAGTTCGCACTAAAAGAATTCGTTTGCAGTTTTTTGTTTTGTCCATTCAGTTCTGAGTTACACGGCGTTAAAGATGGAAGTCAACAAAGAGAAAATTCGGTACATTTTACAGTTTTTCTTTGATAAGGGCGAAAATGCAAGTCAGGCGGCTGAAAATGTGAATAGTGTTTATGGTCCCGATACTGTAACAGCTAATTACGCGCAATTTTGGTTTCGTCGATTCCGTTCGGGTATTTTTGACGTTAAGGATGCCCCTCGCACAGGCAGGCCCGTCGTCGAAAATGTCGACAAAGTCACTGAAATCATCGAAGTGGACCGGCATGTTAGTAGTCGTAGCATCGCCCAGGAGTTAAAGATCAACCACAAAACAGTTTTAAACCATTTGCACAAAGCTGGGTTTAAAAAAAAGCTTGATGTTTGGGTGCCACACCAATTCAGTTCACGTAAAAATAATGGATTTCTTTTTCCCCAACCAATACTAGGCTGCTATTTGTGTATCCGGAACTGGCCACTTACAAGAACAATATTTAAAAAGTAATTACAACATTTGAAAATAGAACTCTTTGGTTGAAGAATACATATTGTTTCATGTGACTGTCAATTATTTTTCCATTGTGGCGTCATTTTGAAAATTGCATGTCTTCATTTCCATGGATTTAACGCGTGAACATTTACGTGCAATGATTTACTACGATTTTCGGCGTGGGCTAAATCAACAACAGTGCTTTATTCAACTCACCGCAACTTTTGGAGATGAAGCACCATCAAAAACCACTGTTTGTCACTGGTACAGTGAGTTTAATCGTGGGCGGTCTATGCTCACGGATGAAAATAAAGAAGGTCGCCCAAAAACAGATGTTGTCCCACAAAATAGAGATGCTGGGAACTAATAATGCGTGATCGTCATGTTACATATCGCGAGATAGAGGCGTCCTTAGGCATAAGTATGACGAGCATACATAAGATATTACACGAACATTTGGCTGTAAAAAAATATGTTCGCGTTGGATTTCGCACAACTTGACAATCGATCAAAAACGGGCTCGTGTCGATTGGTTCAAAAAAATGATAAAAAAATACAACCGTGGTACGTCAAAAGCCGTTTATAATATCTACACAGGTGATGAATCTTGGATCTATGCATATGACCCCGAAACTAAACAACAGTCAACGGTGTGGGTGTTCCAAGATGAGCCGAAACCAACAAAAGTTACTCGTGCAAAAAGTACTTTGAAGCAAATGGTCGCCTGTTTTTTTGGAATTAATGGACATGTGGCTACAGAACGGTTAATTCTGAATGGTATACGACCATTTGTTTACCAGAAGTCTTTCAAGAAATAAGAAAGGACAACCGACAACGCAGAATCATATTACATCACGACAATGCTAGCTGTCACACCTCAGCTGAAACAACTCAGTTTTTGGAGGGTCAAAAGATCGAATTGACTAGTCATCCGCCGTGTACGGCTGATATGTAGGGCTGTAGCCCTGATTTGGCACCTAACGATTTCTTTTTATTTCCATACGCGAAGAACAAATTACGTGGTCAACGTTTTTCGAGCCGCGAAGAGGCTGTTGATGCGTTAAAATTAAAATGCACGTTTTGGAGATACCTCAATCAGAATGGAAAAAGTGCTATGAAAATTGGTTCCAGCGTATGCAAAAGTGTGTCGATCATCGCGGCGAATATTTTGAAAAGCAATAAAACCATATTAAATGATATATGTTTGTTTCTTTTTTTAATTCCGGATACTTAAATAGCAGCTCGTATGTAAATATTGCTTTTTGTAATATTATATTGGCAATTAATACAGATATAATTAAACACCGTGTTGTACAACAAAGGTTAAAGGTTAAAGTTTAAGCCAAAGACGATTAAGGTCGAACCTTGTTTATTAATAAACTATACTTTGTTATTTAATCTTAATCAGTTAATTAAAGAAACCCGTATACATACATACCATAAAGGTTATCGACCGCTTTCAGATATAATTAATGATTTCTTGACTTTAATTAAATGAAGAATTTCACAGAAAATTTATGGAGTTTATGTCATTATCTACATTAAAGAAAATTTAACTTATAATAAACCATTAATCCTTCGATCGCGGATTCTTGGAAATCTATTGTTTACGCGGTCGGATTCGACCGCTTGGGAGTTGCAGCGTTAATTATTTCTGAGTGCAGTAGTTACTAATACTTTGAGGTGACTAATGTAAACTCATGATCATAAAAGTCTATTTCGTGCACAAGGCAATTACTGTTTTAATAAAAATGAACCTCCGTCAGTATTAGACTTTCATTTTGCATTTTTTGTTCACTTTAATAAAGCTGAGCAAATTTAAACCTTTGCTGATAAAATGTACGAGATAATTAAAAAAGCTAATAAATTTGTTTCGTTTTTTATATTTAATTGAACAAGGGTGAATTGCCATAAGCAATAAAATACTAGATAACGCCCGCAACTCCATTATGCCAAAATTTGTTTATCGCACAAGAACCATACATTTTTCCGGGATAAAAAGTACTAGGTCCTTTCCTGGGACTCAAAGTATATCCATACCAAATTTCAGCAAAATCGGTTCAGCGGTTTAAGCCTAAAGAGGTAACAGACAGACAGAAATATACACTTTCGCATTTATAATATTAAGTATCTCTTCTTTTATATAAAAATGGATTTTCAAATGTGTTAGTCGCGCTAAAACTCGAAAACGGCTGAACGGATTGAGCTGATTTTAGTCTTAAAATATTCGTAGAAGTCCAGGGAAGGTTCAAAAGTGACACGAAGTTCACCGGGACAGCTAGTTTTATAAAATTAATATGAATTGAACACACAATTATAATTGTCATTTAAATCATTATAATAATATTATGCTTGTTTTGCGGTAGTCGGTAAAATCGGCCGCAAAATAGCTTGAAAATGCTAGCTTACCGTAAACTAGGTTACCTAGTTGTACCTAGCTAATAAGTTTAGGTATAAACGGCTATCCTTCAGAACCGCTTTATTCTAGGTAATATATAAATCTGAGTCAGTATCCGTACTAATATTATAAATGCTAAAGTGTGTCTGTCTGTCTGTCCGTCTGTCTGTATGTCTATCTGTATGTATGTCTGTCTGTATGTTAGTCTGTTACCTCTTCGCGCCCAAACTGCAGAACCGATTTTGCATAAACTTGGTTTGGAGATACTTTGAGTCCCGGGAAAGGACATAAGATACTTTTTATCCCGGAAAAATGTACGGTCCCCACGCGATAAATGAATTTTGGCACTACAGAGTTGCGGGCGTAATCTAGTTTCAAATATTTCATAGTTATAATATTAATTATTGGAATTTATTGCTAACTTGGCGTTACATATTGTGGCATATTCGATAAATTCTACTTCATAACTTCAAACTTCGGTTGCTGAAGTTTGAAAATACTTTGATGTGATACTTAGAAGATGAATGTTTGTATTGTGTGATGTATGTAGACATTTTTATTCTAGAACTAGCTTGACATAAGCTGTGTAATTTTATAATAATACTTGATTACGCCCGCAACTTCGTTGCACCTAAATGCGTAACTCAAAGTATACCATACCAAATACCAAATTTTAGCAAAGTTAGATCAGCGGTTTATGCATGGTGGGGTAAAAGACAGACATACATGCACAGTTTAGAATTTATATTATTAGAATGGATATACATATTATTTTACCCATCCGACGCAAATCATCTTTCTTGTCAAACAATTAGGTTAATTATCGCGGGAATTGAACTCATAACCTACAAGTCAAGAGCCACGCCTATAAAAAGTAAAGGCCGTGTTTCCACCTGCAAGACAACTACCGCGAAAAGTATCTGACTATCTGTCTGACAGCAGCTTGCAAGTGTAAGCCCCGTAGCAAGTGCTGTCGCGACAATTTGTCAAGCGCTTCCTGCGAGTTATACGTAGTTGCGACAACATGTCTAAACATGTCTGCGAGCCCGGCGAGGACTCGCGACAGATCTCGCTGCGGGTCACCACTCACCGCAGATATACGGTCTAGTCTCGTATGGCATTTATCCGCGAGCATCTCGCACGACATTTATTGCAGCAACAAATTGCAGGAATTAGTATGAAATGTAAACAATATTGCAAGAAACTCACGCAAGACTTCCGCGAGTTTGCTTGCAGGTAGAAACACGGCCCTAGCACTCCATTCTGCGAAGTCACAAAACGGAATATTCACCCTGTATTTTTATTTAAGTACTAGGGACGCGTATAATTTTCTCCAGACAAACTTGGGTTAAAGGTCCGGTTTTTCCACTGAATCACTTTATTTTGTGTATAAATCTTAAAGCAGGTGCGACCCTTTTACCCTTCCAGAGTGATTCGGGTATGAATATAAAATTGCTTTGTATCGCAATGTATTAGTCCTTCTAAGGTTATCTATGGCAGTCGGGTTATTTTCGATAATTCCAAAGATAGAAATTATAATCTCTATTTTACACAATATTTTACAATGAAAGTGTTACATAATTTTATTGATGAAATCTACCATATTATGAAAAGAAGATCTACCATATAGTTATAATATAAGTAGATACTATACTGTACTCGGCGAAACATGGCGATAGCGGTCATTGACTTCCTGTCAAAAACTTGTCATTTTCTATACAAAGCCGCGATTGACAACATCTGACACTTCATTGCCAACGCGGTTTATATAGAAAATGACAAGTTTTTGACAGGGAGTCAATGACCGCTACCGCCATGTTTCGACGAGTACGGTATAGTCTGTATTGTATCTGGCTAAACTGCAGCTTGTCAAGAAAGAGTTAAAGCCGAATATTATTTTTAAACCAAATCATATTAAAGTACACAAACTTTATCTGTGGAAAAACGAGACATGAAAACCACCATTCGATCATAATTCATCATCATCATCACATCAGCCTATATTCGTCCACTGCTGGACATAGGTCTCTCTCAATGAACGCCAAGATGACAGATCTCCTGCTACTCGCATCCAACATGGACCCACAACTGAACGGAGATCGTCGTCCCAATCATGACCCAATTTGGTGACTATTCTAAACCACTCTTGCAAAATGGATACTTTAAGCAAACATACCAATATTATAAATGCGAACTGTCCATCTGTCTCTTACCTCTCCAAGCCCAAACCGCTGAACTGATTTCATTGAAATTTGGTATGAAGATGCTTTGAGTACCGGGAAAGGACATAGGATACTTTTTGTCCCAGAAGAATGTACATTGTACAGTTTTCGCATGCTGAACGAATTTTGGCGCAAAAACAACAAAATGGTCCATTTTTACCCTGTCTAAAACTACTTGAACTAAGTTGAAAAAAGTTTAACTAACCTTAGTTTGATTTTAAAATGTGGTTTTAATAAAAACCTTTTCGCAATCATCTTTAAAGACCTGTTCTGGCCGGTTGCCAGATATTGGTATTGGCAAATTGCCAGAAAGTAACCATTGGTAAGTTTTTCCAACTTCTAACTTTGTACTACCAATTTTTATTATGCACTTGCCCGCAACTTCGCTTGCCTAGAAACAAATACTTAACAGAATAAGCTTTGTCCCTCCTTAAATTTCACCAACCGATAAAAGTTACGTCAAAATCAGTCAACTTTTTGTAAGATTAGTTAAAAATATTGGGTAAAATATTTAACCTAGTCAGTAGTCACAAAAAGCCAAATAGATAATTATTTTCAAGGAATCCTTATTCCTTATTAATTTGTAAATGTAAAAGTTTGTCTGTTTGACTGTCTGTCTATCTGTGTCTGCAGTTACCTCTTCACGCTAAAGGTACAAGTTGGAAGCCCGCTACATGACGACGTGTCGTCGCGAGTCGCGACACTACTGGTTTCTATGCATTTATTTGAATAAGTATCGCGCCGTGTCGTGTCGCTAGCTGCAGAGGATGTTTCATAGAAATACATACAAACCAGTCCTGTAGTGTCGCGATGACACGTTGTCTGCAGTTGTCGCGTGTCGCTCGGTTCTAACTTTTCAAATTCAAATTCTTTATTAACCATTCAATAATATACAATAGTATAAAAGGTAGATAGCGTACATCACGTCGTCTAATCCCATGCTAAGTAAAAACTTGTGTTATGGCAATCAGACAACGGATGCACGCCGAACAATTTAATCCTAATATATATTATTTACACATTTACACACACAATCACACTACACTTTATCACGTAAAGTCTCTTTCGGCGACGTGATGCGCGCTTCGTTCGGGAGCCTCCCCCGGAACTCCTCCGCCTCGAAGATGGATAAAACTTGAGTCGGCACTCTCACCACAGAGGAACTGAAATTCACTTTGTGGCGAGAGTGCAGACACTCCACCCTCAAGGTGTAGGTGGTCTTCTCGCGGATGTAGTTTATGAAGTCTTCGACCGTCATGGACCAGTGCAGGCGCGACACGTAGAGCGGCGTCGCGGACTTTTACTTTTAGGATGTGCTTCCACTGAAGCGGAGCGGTGCTTAGCGTTGCCCGAATTGACCAATCGTGCTATTCCAGCGGTATGACAGCGGCGCGGAGCGAAGATTTCGAGTATGGTGATTGGTCTATTAGGCTGTGTTTCCACTGAAGCGGAGCGGAGCTTAGCGGGTGCCCGAATTGACCAATCACCATGCTCGAAATCTTCGCTGTCATTCCGTTGGAATAGCACGATTGGTCATTTCGGGCACCACTAAGCTCCGCTCAGCGTCAATGGGAACGCGGCCTTAAGCGGCTAAACCGTATTCGATGTCTTCCTACAATATATCTCAAACTGACACTTCAATTCTTCATACAGATACCAATATTTTATTGTATTTTCCTATCCCGATCTCGCAAACTTTATATGACATCCACTTGAATATAAACTTAGGAATTGTTTCCAAGTTCCGATACTGAGAAATACCGAAGTTGCTTAAAAATAAAATATATTTCTTGCTTAAAAATTCATAATCCAATTTTGTCATGGCGAACGTGAGTTCTGTTTCAAAGATGCACATTTAGGAGAGAATAAAGTACTATAGCTGGGTTGTCAAAAACTCTTATTATACGCACCAAAATTATCTCATAACTAGTAGGCCCGACGGACGTTGTCACTTGTCTCGTCATACATGTGAAGTTTGAATTGACAAAAGCTACATTTGAAAACTCTAAACGATTGTAAAGTATTTTTAGATTTAATAATTTACCACGTTTTTTTTAAATTTTTCTCTCCGCTAGAACCATCCTCTACTTCAAGGTATGTTTTAAAAAGAATTAGTGAAATAATATTAGCCTTTCTAAAGATTAACGACGAGTATTAAACGTAACACATTCAGCAATACACTTTTGTATTATAAAAAAAGGAAGATATCAAAATCTTAAGTTTATTTTGTATATTTTAAAATATTTTTCTCTTGCCGTGACACAAAGGGATATCCTGGCAACGTATTCTGAGAAAGATACAGATTATAAAAAATAAAAATAGTACACCTTGGACGGATATGGATATAACATGTCGCGTTCGATACCGGCCAAGTGCGAGTCGCGTGACGGGTTCCATCATGCAGCAGCCGATTTTTGGCATGACAAAAGACGTTGGAATGGATTCATCATGTCTGTCTGTCTGTCCTTTCGTTCTTCATGTATAAGTCCGACTTGCATTTTGTCGATTTTTTTAAATTACGTTTTAAATCATCAATCATGAGAAAACACGTGAAGTCAATGACCTCTACAATAATCATTTTTAAGCCCCGACGAAAAAACACAGACAGACACTTCAAACTACTAAACATGTCTGTCTGTCTGTGTTTGTGTCTGTCCGTAGTATCGTAGCATACAAAGTATGGTCTACCCGATTTTGATAACTTTTTTTTTGTTTGAATGCTGACATGTTCGAGAGTATTCATAGCAAAAGTTCATTAAGGGTTAAGGTTAGAAAGGGTTGCACCAACTTACTTTAAGAATAACTGTAACTTTAACTATAACTACAGTGCAAAATGACAAATCTTTGGTTAAGGGCGCCATATTATTAACGGTAACCATAACCGCTCATACTTACCGTATATCGAAATATTTTCGTGAAAATTTACTATGTTTCACAGTGTTGTTATAACAAATATTTTCACTGTTGATTTTTACGGATAATTCAATTTTTCATACTCTCAATCCTATTACCTTTAATAAAATTATTATTATTTTTAACAAAAAATTAAAACCGACTTCCAAGGTAAAAACAATATTAACATATGAACTAAAAAGTATTAAATAATTTTTGCTATCTAATAGTGCCTTTTTCCGAATTCGGCTAAACCTCAACTATTTCTGTACTCAATCTTCATTATTTTGAAGTCGGTACCAGATAGCTGAATCTTCAGTCCTCTGACAGAATATTTGAAACTTTTGGAACTGGCACCGACTTCAAAATTATGAAGATTGAGTACAGAAATAGTTGAGGTTTAGCCGAATTCGGAAAAAGGCACTATTAGATAGCAAAAATTATTTAATACTTTTTAGTTCATATGTTAATATTGTTTTTACCTTGGAAGTCGGTTTTAATTTTTTGTTAAAAATAATAATAATTTCACTCTTTTTAGTTACACTGGTAGGTAAACCTTCGCGTATATTTTACGTATCTTATTACAATTTGTTAAGAGTCACAGTTCACACTCACAAAATAATATATTATCAGTGAAGTGAACATATTGTGCTAAGTAATTTAACAATTTTAATACTTCAAACCCCAAGCGGTCACCGGCGATTGCGATAACAATAGAAAGGCTATTGTGTCTCGTTTTTCCACGATCGAAGGATCTATCAGATAAAAAACTGTATAAACTTGCATTGGATGTAGCGTAGCTACTCATCTAATACCAAAAATTATTTATTTGGCAAAACAACGTTTGCCGGGACAGCTAGTAATATAATATTATCATAATTATTGACAGCTGTTCTTGTAATCAAGAATTCAATTTCAAATCCATTCAAATCGATACTTAGTGCGCCATCTATCGATTAATAAGTATAACTAATTAAAAAGACACTTATTGACTTTGTTTTGTTTAAATGCTCTTTTTAAAATAACTTTATTTTAATTCTATATTTTGTCTATTAAAATTTTATAAAGTAGTTAGTAAAGTATTCGATCTGTATATAAAGTAGTAAAGTATATTCGATCTTCCGCCACTCGCCGCGCGGCGGCGCCGCGATACCGTCGCCTCCGCGGTGCTGACCGCCGTCTATATTTAAACAAAGTGTTGTTATACAGTATAAAATTATTATTATTATTAGTATATCCACACCTATGCCTTGTACTATTATCTATTCTGTGCCATGAGACATTGGTGACCTTAACACGACGTGGTAATGATGAAGACGATGATGATGATGATGATTATGATGATGAATATGAGTTGCATAGTAGCATATGCTTTCTGTTCTTAAAACAACGCCGAAACTCCCAAACGTGTATCTATAAGGAGTCAGGAGTTCTCTCAGCATCTTCGAAACCATGGTATACCTTGACCCAATATTTGACTTTTTGGTAGCATATTCTTAGTACACTTCACATAAAACCAAAATCACCATATGTTTCCATATAAATTTCGAGGAGTTCCCTCGATTACTCCTGGATCCCATCATCAGGTCACCACTTTGTGAACATGGTACCAAATTGGAGTAAAACCAAATACAACAAAGCAAAAATTTCGAAAATCGGTTCACAAACGGCGGAGTAATCGTTGAACATACAAAAAAAAAAAAAAAAAATAAAAAAAAAAATAAAAAAAAAAATATCCACAGCCGAACATATAACCTCCTCGTTTTTTGGAAGTCGGTTAAAAATAAACGCAACAAATATCTATCAGATTCTGTGGTCAAAGTTAAGTTATAGCTATAACCATAACTTTAACTTTAACCACGATTCTGGTGCAATCCACCCTTAAACATTTATTTTGTAACTAGTAACATATTGCATGTTTCTACATTTAATCTTTGATCCCAAATTTTATATAATTGATTTTTCGAAACATCTCTTTTATGTTCAGAAAATAAAACTGCCTATTAGCATATAGATTACCTTTCGTTCCGACAAAACGTATCATTCCCGTGGGATAGGTAGATTTTCTTTCTACGTGAGACTCGTATATTTACTATAAGGTCACCGAAGAGAAAATTTTACTTGAATCTTACTCGTATTTTAGTTGGTTGAATGTAATATCCATACTTCCATACTTACTATCCATACTAATATTATAAATGCGAAAGTTTGACTGTCTGTCTATCTGTCTGTTACCTCTTCACGCCCCAACCGCTGAACCGATTTTGCTGAAATTTGGTATGGAGATACTTTGAGTCCCGGGAAAGGACATAGGATACTTTTATCCCGGAAAATGTACGGTTCCCGTGCGATAAACGAGTTTTGGCGCAACGGAGTTGCGGGCGTCATCTAGTTATAATATAGTTGACCCAAACAAACTATTGAAAACGTCGTTTTTAATTATTTCCTATAATTTAAGTTTTATTATCTTTGAAAAGAGATATTTTAAAATTAATTGCGTCTCTCAATTCCCAACAAGCCATGTTTCATCTATTGTTTGAGTTTTATCTCATTAATTTTTACAAATTGCCTCTCTAGACGACGGTATTTGTCAAATTAATTAAATTTTCAATAGTGGAACTTTCATTTTAAAGGCTTCTTCTTCAGTAATTTCAGTATAATATCTTATATAAATTAATTCTGCATAATTGTAAGATTCTGCATAATTGTAAGACAATGAAAACCTTATAGTTATAGGCTTAAAAAATTACTATAAGTTAGGGTTTATTCAGACCGCAACGCGACAAGGCGAGGCAAGGCGCGGCACGGCTTAAATTTGTATGGATTTGACAGATTTCAATTGCGTGAGACGTCTTGCGAACCTGTCAAATCCATATAAATTTAGAAATGCATCTACGCGTCGCCTTGCGGTCTGAAGCAACCCCGCCTTAAATTACCTAATTAATATTAAGTAAGGATATTTAAGTCGATAATAATTTCATATTCACACTACTATTAGATATATAAATGCGAAAGTGTGTCACCTCTTCGCGCCCAAACCTGAACCGATTTTGATTAAATATGGCATGGAGATACGCATGATACTTGGTTTGATTGGCATGGAGATACATATGATACTGTATTTGATTGGCATGGAGATACACATGATACTTTGTTTGATTGGCATGGAGATACATATGATACTTTATTTGATTGGCATGGAGATACACATGATACTTTGTTTGATTGGCATGGAGATACACACGTTGAGTCTCGGGAAATTATGATACGTTTTATAACGGAAAAATGTACGGTTGCCATAAACTAATTTTGGCCCAACAAACTAAGTTGCGGGCATCAACTAGTAATCGGCGAAAACATTATAAACCAATGAAGCTGTTTTAACAAACAAAAAACACAGGGTGTGACAAATGTAAGTAATGATACTTTAGGGTGTGTATGCGTTCCTTGTATAGAGTTCACTATGAAAGGTGCTACTTTTTTTAATGATTTTTATGGGCAAGCACCCCAGCGTATGTAGTTTGCCCATACAAAAGATAAAAAAGTTACTCATTGAGCACTGCTACTTTCACAGTGAACTTCCACCCTCCCACCTACCCTGAAGTATTATCACTTCGTTTTGTTTAATAAATAAAATAAATAAACGTTTATTCAGTAATCTGGACATTTTACAAAGTTCTGTACATTAAAATTTAAAAACACCACACAATGGGATGTTTTCTTTTTATCATCTCCACCAGACGGCGCGACGGTAGACACTCACTAATTTTCTATTGGTTCCCCACCGATTTGAAATTATCTGCAGGTTGGCATTACTGACAACATGTTGGTCGTGTTTCTAAAAAATATCAGTGTACTGTCAAGTGTAATATCAATCAAAATATCATACTCCTAAGCGATCGTTGGCTTAAGCAATTAGGCCAGTATACTGGTAACAGCTTAGGAACACGCTTGCACTTGTCAAACTGAAAACATGATAACTGAAAGAGTTTTCTACTTCTACTTTTTATTGTCGGTGTGGTTTTTATTATTTTTCCCCAAATTGTGTTATTTGGATTTTTGATGTTCATTGTTGGTAAAATATTAGCAACTAAATATCTGTTATCTTGCACAAGTGCAGGTAAGATGTTGTCAAAACCAAAATGTATTATTCCTGTGACATTTGGTGTGAACAACGGTAAATAGGGCTATTTCTTCCGCGAGTTTTAACTAAAACATCGTTATTATAACTTTATTATCCTATTCATTGGAATATTATTGTGTCTTTTTCAAATTGAAATGTATCAAGTTTTACATGCTTTTGCCCAGTTATGTAGCAATTATTGATGGTATTCCCTGGTATTACCGATAGTTGTCTACCCATACGCCATCTAGTTACTAAAATGGAAGCTGTTTGACAATCAAATTAAAAAGCTAAGAAAATTCCTCATACAAGTAACATGATAGTAATCAGAAACACAAAAAAAAACACAACAATGTTACACGTTGAATAAGCTTTAAGATAACTTAACACCAATTTCTAAACTTTAAACTACAGTTTATAAACCAGGTATTGTAGTTACACATACCGAGCAGGTGGGCAGCGGGTCGGGTTACGACAACGATTGAGCGCTCACCTGGATTAATTGAGGAACTGATACCGACCATCACTATCACCGTGTCTGGAGGGTGTAACAAAACAAAGTTTTGTATAATTTTTATGATTTTAAGTAAAAGTAAGGTGCCCATTGAAAATCAGCGTTGCGGATCCGTCTGCAACATTCATGAATGGGAACCAATTTGGTATGACATAAGTTAATATTAATCATTGTTGTTAGAAGATGTTATACCAAATAAAAATGTCTATCTTTCTTCCAAAGTGATAATACTTTGGGGTGTGTATTAAGTAATAAGAGCTACGACATTCACAGTGAACTCCATAAAACAGACATCTTATATAGAGTTCACTGTGCAAGTAGCTGCTCTTATAATACAGCATTTGCGTCTCGAGATAGTTTCAACGTAAAAAATTAAAAATGAAATATCCAAAGTGCAATCGGCGAATCGAGGCACAAAATTTTCTCTCAAACGTCTGGGTCAATTCAGACCACAACGAGACACGTAGATATGCATATTTTCAAAATTTGTATTGAATTGACAGTCTTGCACATAAACATACGACAGTATATTATAAGTTTATGGTCTTACATGACGTCTCATGCATTTGAAGTCTGTCAAATCTATAAAAATTTAGAAAATATGCATCTACGCGTCGCTTTCTATGCCTTGTTATTTTGTTTTTAATATTGTCAAAATTTTAATTAATTTAAAGACATTAAATACAATTTCGAGAGTTAGTAAGTTTGTATTGATAGTATTAGGAGACAATAGCAAGCAGTAATCTTATTAAACGTTTGAATTTGCGGCGTTCGCGTTGTTTTAACATAATTATAAGTCTCAATAAGGCTTTGAACAGAGGCTTTTGTCTTTGTTGCTTGGGAATTAACATTGTGTTTGGTTTTTAACTCTCAAAGAAAATAATTGTTATTAGTTTGATGTGTCTGTCTTTCTTTGTGAGTGTGTCTGTCTGTGGCATCGTAGCATCTAAATGAATGGACCGATTTCTATCTTTTTTAATTGGAAAACTGAAAATCGAATGTCATGTTGCGTTTTAGTATTATGGCTTTATTAGGTAAATATTACGCAAAGGTCGGAGCAGAGGGCGCTACTAGCACATATAGTAAATAAACTGACAGAAATCCGACATGCACACGTCATATCAGAATATTGACAGAAACGTTGTCAATCGTCGAACACAACTTTTTGTTTATATCATAAAGTTAATATACCTAGCGGAATAGAGAAACAAAGGTCTGAGCAAGCGAGATGCCCCTATCAGTAACACCGCGTGGTAAAAAGAGACGTGTAATACATGACAGCAGCACTTTTTTTGACGTCCAGTCAATATAATCTCATAGAATTCATGTTCAATCATGCTTGTGTAAGTGTATACGTACACATATTTTTCACACAGATGAAAACCAATTTTGGTTACGTTTGACAGCTCGAGATTGTTGCTCTATTCCGATAGGTATATTAACTTTATGGTTTATATATGCTGGTGCTGCCGACTAGCGTAAAAACATTGCAGTAATATATTCTACTAGATGAGGCCCACAATTACGTTGCACCAAAACTATAGTTGATCGCGCGGGAACCGTACATTTTTACGGGATAAAAGTATCCTTTCCCTGGACTCAAAGCATCTCCATGCCACATTTCAGCAAAATCGGTTTGGGCGTGAAGAGGTAACAGACAGACAGACACATTTTCGCATTTATAATATTAGTATGCGTTGAAAATGTATTCTATTTTTAGGTAACTATTTAGTCAAACACGTAACTCAACACCGATAGAGTTACAACAATTAAGTGTAATCCAATTCTGTTTAGTCTAGACTCTAGAGTCTAGACGCGTGTGAAATACAAAATGGCTGACATAAAGTTTTTAAGATATGTTATTTAATATGAATGTTGTAATTTTTTATATATCGTTGCGCCAAAATTCGTTTATCGCGCGGGAACCGTACATTTTTCTGGGATAAAACTATCCTATGTCGTTTCTAGGGACTCAAAGAATCTCCATGCCAAATTTCAGCAAAATCGGTTCAGCGGTTCGAGCGTGAAGAGGTAACAGACAGACAGACAGACGGACAGACGGACAGACACACTTTCGCATTTATAATATGAGTATGGGTAAACATTATGAATATCTACAGGATGGAGAAAAACGAAGTGATTATACTTCAGGGTGTGTATAGAGTTAATTGTGAAAGTAGCAGCGCTGAAATAGTAGCATTTTTACTTTTGTAGGTCATGACGCTGGGGCGCTTGCTAATACAAATTCCAAAAAAAAAAACATTCGGCGTTGCTACTTGCACAGTGAACTCTTTACATAAGTTTACGTGTGTACGGTACTTTCTGCAAATAAATGATTCTTATTCTTACATAATTATTATCACTTAGTTTTGTTACACCCTGTATGTTTAAGGTATTTAGAATTTCAGCGTCAATGTCTTTCGGCCGTCTTTTAGTAATTCCCATAGAAAAAGGAGACTGGTCATTAGGTAGGCGGTTTTGTAACCACACAGTAAACTTTGATTAATGGCAAATGTCAAAAACTTTCCGATCCTAAGTAATTCAACCTTTGGTTGAACCGGGCCGCTTGTCCACTGTCGCCGTTATCGGGACGTCACCGAGAACGAGATGACGGTGACGATTAAGAGTCAATTCAAACCACAACGTGACGCGTAGATGTATTTCTAAATTTGTATGGATTTGACAGACTTCAATTGCGTGAGACGTCATGCAAATATATAAATTCAATACAAATTTAGTTTCATCTACCACCGCCGCCAGGGAAGATATTATTGCGGGCCGATAAAATGCCACTTTATGACCCAAGGATAATAATATAGGTTGCATTCTGCTCTACGCCACTACAAAGCGACGGCTCGGATCACTAGACCAATGTCGGTAGAAAATGAAACCTACCTACCTACGTCATTAAATGTAATTTTATTTGTATTTTTATCGGTGACGTCCCGGTGACGGTGGACAAACGGCCTGACTATGGCCGTTTGACCCCAGCGCAGTGGTGGACACATGGCCATCCATATTAATATTTTAAATGCGAAAGTGTGTCTGATTGTCTGTCTGTTACCTCTTTACGCCCTAACCACTACACTGATTTGTCTGAAATTTGGTATGTAAGATACTTTGAGTCCCGAGAAAGGACATAGGATACTCTTTATCCCGGAAAATGTACAATTCCCGCACGATATACTTATATTGACGCAACGGAGTTGCGGGCATCATCTAGTAGTGAATATACCTATATGTATCACTAAATCGGCGCCGTCATCTCGTTTTCGGTGACGTCCCGTTGTCGGTGACTGTGGAGAAACGTCCTAAGGTTGAGTCAAACATTTGTTTACTATTAATAAGGATTACCGAACCCTTGGGCTTTCGGCAGATGCGCTAAGCCGAAATAGCCGAGATTGTTATTATCTTTTGTATACTGGCTTACGAATAAAAATAACATCGTGTATATCGACGATATAGTTATCAATTATCATCATCAGTCGAATACGAAAGTCTTTCACTGACAATATATTATTTGTTTAATAATTTGTTTAATAAGCTGTACAATAATATCGGTAAAAGTAGTCATGCACATGGTGCACTAGTAGCTTTGAAACGAATTCAATGTATTACATATACTATATATATATATATATATATATATATATATATATATATATATATATATATATTACTAGCTATATAGAAGTTGAACAAGGAATTTCGCTAGTCAGAAGTTAAGCAATGTACTTTGCTAGTCAGCTATATGTATAAAAGTTAATTATTATATAAAAGATAATTTTGCTAGCCAGCTGTATAGAAGTTGAGCAAGGAATTTCGCTAGTCAGAAGTTGAGCAATGTACTTTGCTAGTCAGTTATATAAAAATTGAGCAGTGAATTTTGCTAGTCAGCTATACAGGGTGCAATTGAACCTACCTGCCAAATTTTTTTTGGGGCTTAGGTATCATTAGGTGAGTCCATTAAACCATAACAATAAGGTGTAAATTTTTTTACAATAACATATTTTATCCCAAAAAATTTGGTGCACAATGGTCACTTCATAAGTTCATAATAATTACGATATTGCGAGCGCTAGCTAGTCCATCGCGCTGCACAGTTGCAGTTGGGAGACCGGTTACGCGGGGTAAACCGGGGGTTACGTGCCGGGGGGCGTATTGCCAAACTGTATACTGACCCAGACCGGGGTTGCTCTGAGTTCGATCGCAGTTTGCCTTTATAGTTGAAGAGCAAACTGTATACCTATTCAGAGCGTGTCTGAATCGAAATACATTTTGCTTTAAAATACTTGAGCAAAATACATACGAGTCCAGACGTCCATACTTTTCGGCGTCTGGTGTAGTATGTAAAAAAAATTCGATGTTACAATACAGGCAAAAAACAAAAATAGTAATTATGACATTTTTCTGTTCTTGATTCATTAATTTATTCGTTTGTTGTTGATTGAAGGAACCCTTTATTATTTTCAGTGAACATCGATTACAAATAGGTACAATTTATTGTGTCAGTCAGTACATCTTTCTTATGAAAAATTAATAAATACTGTCATTGGAAACACTAACATTTTTTTTAACAGCCTGTACCTATAATGGTTACAGTTCAAATTTTTCAAAATACTTACTCGTACAACGGGTTTTCTTTCGTTATAACCCAAAATAATTCACAATAGGTATGTTTTAGGGAAAGTTGTTCAGTTTCACGGATAGATATAACAACCACACACAACAACATAACAAAAATATACGGGAAATTATTAAACACATTGTATAGGTAGTTACAGATATTCGCATGTCACAGTTTGCTTTACATACAAGCGAGCAAAGTGCATACCTACTCAGATTGGTCTGAGCTCGTATATACTTTGCTCCAATTTTCAATGAGCGCGACGTAGTTCAGTACAGACTATGGGCGTCTGGGTCAGTATACAGTTTGGCAATACGCTGCCGGGGGAGGCGTTAGGCCGGCCGGTCGGGCGGTCGCCGGGGGCCGTTTATTTTGTTTGTCACGGCCCCCCGGCCCCCGCGCTTGTAATGATAATTACTCGTAGTGTCTGTGAAAATGTACCCTAACCACGATCGAGTATTATGAACTGTTGAGGTGTTGCATTTTGAGTGGCGAAAGTTCACGCGGAACCCAAAGACTGTACAGGCAAGGAAGCCTTCCTCGTCTTCATAACAGCTGATTGATGATTCTCGAATGCAGCAGCTGTACCCTGAATCTGAATCGCGAAACAATCAAAAACATGCCTCTGACGAGGTTAAAAGTGACAAAGTTGTGCTTAACAAACTTTTAAAAGTCTAAGACAATGTGCAAAACGCGGTAGACTCTGCTTAGAGCAAAACGGATTGCAGTTTGAACTATGTTAAGTGTAGACAAGATGGAAGTAAACAAGATTTAGAGGTGGGTGGTTTTGATTTAAATACGCCTAAATGCAAAGGATGTGGTTTAGATAGTTCGTAATTAAAAAGTTGTAATTTTCCATTCTTTTGAAGTGTATTAATTAATTTTATTCTAAACATACCTGTCTACGTCCTTTACATTTTGACGGTCCTAAGACCGTCAAAGTATGAAGGGAAAATTCGCAACTTATGATAATAACATGAATGTCAATGGAAGGGCGGGGCGGGATCGGCCCGCGCATGTGTCCATATTTCGTGGTTTTTGGTAGGATAACTTTCGGAGGCTATTTCTCAAAATTTTAGTACTGAGTGATTATAAAAGAAGAAATACGTGAATTTTTATTTTTAACAAGGATCAATATTTCGAAATTTGGCAGGAAGGTAAAATTGTATAGAAGTTGAGCAATGAATTTTGCTAGTCAGAAGTTGAGCAATGAATTTTGCTAGTCAGAAGTTTACCAATGAATTTCGCTAGTCAGCTATATGGAAATTAGAACCCCATGAAATTAAACGCGTAGTGCGTTCGGCGCTTTATATTATAGAACTCAATTATTTTGTTCCGTCTTATATCTCCAGTTAATGGCTTTTGTTGGGAGATTCACCGAGATGGCTTGATGGTATTTTAACCGACTTCCAATCAAAGTATAATATTATGACTATTTTGAAACCGACAAAATTCTTAAAATTGTTGACTTAAGTTTCCTATTATATTATCCTTTTATTAGACCAAATGAAAGTTGTGCTCAATTCGTTTATTGCACGGGAACCGTACATTACAGACAGACACACTTTAGCATTTATAATATAAGCGTGGATTTCTGTCTCTTTCACTTAGTAATGTAATCCACAAAAGTCCAATTTAAATCTTACATCAAAGCTAACTTTTTAATGCTGAATCTTGTGAAGGCTTCAAGACTAATTAGAGATACTTTTATGGTCCAGCAAAAGGTTATTTTAAACTTTTTCTACGTGAAATGACCGAAGGAAAAGATTTTATGATGAAAGTTATTTTACTGCAAACGTACCTTGTACTTTCTTTTTGTTTACTGCCTCTGAAATGTGCTTGTAATAAATAAGTAACTAGTAAGCTAATTACAATTGTTATTTTAAAGTGACTCTTAAAAAACAATAATTTTATAATTAAAATAATGATGTTTTCTGAAAATAATACTATAATAATTCGAAATGGAATATAGTTCGAAATTCAAAACAGTTGATGAAAAGAAAATGGCTGCCTCACTGGCCATTTATATTCATAAACAACATTCTTTATTTAAATGTCTGAGGGTGATGGATAGCCGCGAATAATAAAAGCTAGATATTGTCTATGCTTCATAACAGTTTTGGCGCGAATCCGATTATATTTCCGCCATTTTATTGTTGTGTTCTCTTTTCGAATAAAATATGAAACAAATTGAAACAAAAGCCACGTAGTCATTTATTTTGAAACAATGAATTTTATTATTAAAGAAAATTAATTTATATTAATATATTATATCACATTAATAGATAAATAATAATGAGTTTGAAGTAAGAATGAGCCCCCTTGCGCACGTATTACGTATGTATTAAGTATTTAATATCTTTGTAAAAAATAGCATTACAATATTATGTTTTACTTAATAACGTCCACTACTTCGTTGGGCCAAAATTTGTTTATCGCACGGGAACCGTACATTTTCCGAGATAGAAAGTGTCCTATGTTCCGGAACTTAAAGTAGGAATCTCCACAGGTCACACCAAATTTCAGTAAAATTGGTTCAGCGGCTTGTGCATAAAAAGGGTAACAGACAGAAAGACTTTCACATATTTTATAATCATAGTATGGACATGGATTATTGCGCGTTCTCGATTACAAAACACATTGGCCCCAAATTTGAAGACGATCTGAAGCTCGAACCGCCCTATCCTTACAAAGAAAAGTAAACGGGAAAATCCAATAAGATAAGTCGAGTAAATACTGTTATCTGTCTGTCTGTGTAGTAAGTACATAATAGGGATTACATAAAGCATTAGGTAAGACCGCCATAAACAAATATTGCTTCGTAAACATGTCAGAATGTTATGTTGATTAGTTGAATACAGATTTACACAAAGTAGTTCAGTAGGGAAGAGACCACAGTAGATCCATACTAATATTATAAATGCGAAAGTGTGTCTGTCTGTCTGTTACCTCCTCACGCCCAAACCGCTGAACCGATTTTGCTGAAATTTGGTATGGAGATACTTTGAGTCCCGGGAAAGGACATAGGATACTTTTTATCCCGGAAAATTATCCCGTTGCGCATATTTTGGCGCAACGGAGTTGCGGGCGTTATCTAGTAATATTAAAATTACTAGATAACCCGACAAACGTTGTTTTGCTCTATACGTAGTCTTATTTCGTACATTCTAGACCATACATTTTTCCAGGACAAAAAGGAGCGTATGTCCTATCCAGGGATTCAAAGAATTTCCATGGCCAACTTCACACCCAAACCGCTGACCCGGTTGAGCGGTTTGGGCGTGAAGTACAATCAACATCTTTACTTATTACGCTTCATTTTTTCAGCGCATTGACAAGTCTAGTTCATAGTTAAAGAATTATTACCAGTATTATCTTGATAAAACATCCCTAGCAAACATATAATAAAGAACCTTACAAAAATCCTACTCCCGAGGCCAAAACGAAGAAGGCCAGTAGCGAAAAAAAATAAAAATAAAGGTACAAATCGGATTGGCAATACTTTCCTTTGATATTGCTCAGTATCCTGTATCCTTCCTGTTGTCTATTCTGTCTTATTTTTGTCGATATATTTTATCGATTTATCGACTATCGTAAGCACAACACTAGTCTCTTAGTATTTCCGTGAGTTATTACTTACTTACTTATTAGTTATTACAAAGACGTGATTTAAGAGATCAAAATAGGTACTTAGAATTATACAGTAAAACTGCAATTTACTGTCGATAGCTTTTTTACATTGGATAAAATATGGTTTAGTAAAGAGTTCTTTGAAGTATAGAAGCAGTATTTTACTTTCGATTGTTTTTTGAATGCACCTCTTAGTCACAATGCAATAACGTATAATATAACGTTGTTAATTTCTATTGACATTTATTATGGTGTTCTTACAATAATGAAAAACGACGTATTGAACGTATTGAAGTAATTTCTTTTCACTAGCGCTTTAAGCCCGCACATTATCCGCATTTCTGATCAGAAAAATGCGGATGCCCCGCTCGTACATTTTGATACGTCAGAATTCTGATAGTGTGCGGGGCACAGTTTATTTCTGTGATGCGGAGTCCACAACAAAATGTATGAACAGAGCACGTTCCGGCGGGCGTCCGAACTTTTCTGATCAGAAATTGCAGATAATGTGCGGTGAGGCTAAATCGGTTAACGTTAAATTATTAAGGGCCTGTTTCACCGCTTCCTGATAAGGCTATCCACCACTTAATTTGACAGATGGAGTATGGAAAATCTGGTCAAATAATCCTATCGGGCACCTTATCAGGAAGCAGTGAAACAGGCCATTACTTATTAACAACCCTGTTGAATAGACAAACTACTTTCAAGTACCTAAGAAAACGGGAAATATTAATATCGACACAATATAAGAAGATAATATAGAGTTCATAACTAACATTTTATAACATGCAGGCAATTTCTTATTGTTACTTATCTAATTCATCATCTGGCTAATATAATATCTAGCTATACATAAAATCCACTTTCTTTTAAATTCAAATCATTGTCCTTCAGCCTTTTATAAAAAAGCCATTTGAGCAAAAAAAACGTCAATTTTAAAACTTTTGCTTACCCACTTTATCCAATCATGTCTTTAATTCTAAAATGCACATCTAGGGGTCTAAACCCACGATGCCGAATTTCCGCGGCGGAAGTTCAATATGATTCCGCCTGCAATGTATTTTAGATTACCGATGACACACCATGCCGAAATTCCGTCGCGTTATATTGTATGCGTTTGACATTGCTGACATAATCATGCCGAACTCCCGCCACGGAAATTCGGCATAGTGTGTTTAGACACTTTGAACGACATCGCCAGCTCAATATAATTATTTAACATGGTCGAAGTTTGGATGAACCTTCAGCTAAACTGATAGTTAGATTAGCTGTCAAGTCACTGTATGCTGTCCTTGTCATCTCCTCAAGATATGACAGTGACAACCTGTAGATAGAACGGCTTTGTCAAAATTAATTTAAACTGTTCCCTATTGTTTCACTCCTAAATTAAGAGCTATACAAAGCGAATGGTATTAATATAATACCTCCCACACCGGTTTCGGTGACGGTGGCCGGTTGAAACCAGGCAAGTTACGCAGGGGTAATTTTATAGTGCCCAAGTATGTACGCACAATAGCACTCTTGGTTCCTTCTACTCTCATAACCCAGTGGGACGGACGACCGACACGACTGGCGAGAGATCAGGCGACCGACTTTTTACATACCCTTTCGACGCATGGATCATATTCTTACTTGTCAGACAATCAGGTGATCAGCCTGCATTGTCCTAACCAAACTTGGAAATAACACGTTTCCAACGCGGGAACTCATACACAAAGGAAATTTGGCTTTGGCTAGTTGAGGACGCTATCCGTTCAATACTCGGAAGCCGTACATTTTTCCGGCACAGAAACTAGGTATGGGACTCGAAGTAATTACATACCCATTCAACTCTATTAAGCTGTTTAAGCATGAAAAAGTAACAGACTAATATTTTTCGGATAATATTTTTGTTTGGATAGGCGACAGAACCACTCCGTTGTGCCGAAATTATATAATTGCGCGGGAACCGTACATTTTTCCGGGACTACAACTATATCCTATGTCCTTGTCCGCGACTCAAAGTATCTCCGGACCAAATTTCATCAAAACGATTCAGCGGTGTAAGTCTAAACAGACAGACAGACAGACACACTTTCGCATTTATAATATTACCACAAATACCTAGACTGCACCGAAACTGCACCAAAACTGTACTAGTATGAGATTTAATACTGGTAATATAAAATATGAAGCATTAGCGAAGCCAGACAATGAACGCAATATACCTTCAACAAAAACACGACAATATTACAGACAATTTTTCTCCGATAATACGCTTAATAAAATCCTCTTATACACCGAGGCAGTATTTTCTTCGAGTGTATTTTCACAAGTAAAATATTATGCAGATTTGTTCGCTAAGTATAGTTGTATGAGTTTATGACTTATCAATATCCTGAGTAGTAAAAGTATAGCATGGTTTTGAGGATTCTTTTGGGTTCCTTGGTAGATAGCCACAGACATAGATCAAGATAGATACTGCATGTCGCTCCATTTGTATGAAAACGAGCGTGCCACTTTTTTCCTACCATTGTGACTTACCGATGATAAGAAACGTGTCCATTAGCTAGGCCAACGTTTCTTCCCTTATAATTTGAACAAACTTAAGTCACGAGACTTACCTATTTCATCAACTTACAAATGTATAAATCCGCGTTTTTTTATTTCAAATCATTTCCTAGTCACCCCAGCCCTCTATTTACGCCAAAAACGAACATTTTTAAATTATTACTTACCCACTTCATTCACTTACGTCTCCAATTGTCAAATGCATCTCAATATTCTCAACTTTCTGTCAAGAAAGTGAAAACTTTCTGTCATGTCAAAGTGAAAACCTTTTTCTTAGATTGATTAGAAAGGGATGACACTACGCTGTTGAAACTTTTTAATTTCTTCACTTTCTTGACAGACTATAAAGTGCTCCAAGGCTTTAAATGAATGTGAACGGGGCGCTGCTGGTAAAGGATAATTATTGTCAAAAATGACGTTTTTGTATGAAAGAAGCGTTAGTTCCTTTTCTCGCCACGTTCATTTAAAGCCTTGTCGAGCTGTAAAGTGCCTGTTATAGGCTCATTTCATATTTCAAGTCTCAACGTCGAATTTCTGCAAACGTAATAAAGAAAATGACGAAACGTACAAAATAAAAATACGTGTACACTGTACAAGTGTACAGTAATAAATTTTATTTATCTTTGTAAAAAGTTACACGAAAATTTTAGTATTCTGTTCGTACATTGGCGTGTTTTTTATGATTTTGAAGTGCTGTTTGATGTCTCCTTATGCAGAATCTTATTAGAGTCCTAAACGCATGATTTAAACGCAAACACGCGCAATTAAGGGCATTTCCTGTCATGCGTTCGGATCAGCCCCCTTAGACAAAGTATATTTAATTAAAAACAAACTCCCTTTCGTTAAAAATATTTATAAATTCGTTATCAAAATGTATGCGGTTTTACATAAGTCACCGCTAAATGACATTTCGCTTGCGAATAGTAATGTCAAATCCCATACATTTTGATAACGAATTTATAAATATTTTTAACGAAAGGGAGTTTGTCTACAGCTTCTAGTCCGCATGCGGGTGACAACATGCTCCTAGCCGCGCCTGCTGCTCGCAATACTTCTCTTCTCTTAGTATGATAAGATAAGAGATAAAGTAACATTGTAAATACCTGGATGATTTTGGTGATATGATGAGATTTCTACGCCACTACAAAGCCGCGGCTGGATGGGTCGCTAGACCAATGTCGATTGAAAATGAAACCTATAGCCTAGGTCATAAAGTGGCATTTTATTTGAACCTTTACGGTTTACAGTGAGATGCAACACGACGTGACGCAGCGCGTTTTTACCAAAAAAAAAACTGAACTTTATTTGCAACACGATAACACACACATTGAATTGACTCGCGTTGTAGGCGTACTCCAATTTTAAATTACTTATTTATGCATTTTTAAATGGGCCATTCAAAACCGAACTTTATTTACTAAACTAGAAGACACATATTAAATTAACAGACTTACCGCTAGCGGTGTCGGACTGCCTGTTCCTTTGAACTGCAATATAAACTGACTAAGGGTCTACACAGACGGACTGCATTTCAACTGCAATCCAACTGCAAATTGCAGTTCAAGTGCAGTTTGAATGCAGTTGACACGACTGCAATACGACTGCAATAGAACTGCAAACCAAACAGTTCACACGGCTGCACGCCGACTGCAAGTGAACTGCAATCCGACTGCGCGTTTGGCTTGCAGTTCTATTGCAGTCGTGTCAACTGCATTCAAACTGCAATCCAACTGCAATTTGCAGTTGGATTGCAGTTGAAATGCAGTCCGTCTGTGTAGACCCTAAACGCCCGAAACTCCGAAATTCGTATATCGCATAGTAACCGTATATTTTTACGAAATAAAAAGTATTCTATGCCCTTTCCCGAAACTCAAAGTATCTCCGTACCAAACAGCAACATCGCTTCAACGGTTTGGGCGTGAAGAGGTAACAGAGAGACAGACAGACACATTTTTACATTTATATTATTAGTGTAGAGTGTAGACCTTGGAAGTTAATGTATTGATAAATTTTACAGACGACTCACTGTAAACTTAATTTTAAATGCCTTAATTAGTTGGAAACACATGTATAAAAGACAAACACATAAAACAGTATAAATGTTTAGATGTATGTATCAAATTTCGCTGGTGGTTGGTGAAATGCCTAATTAAGCGAGGATTTCACCCTCGTACGGTCGGGGAAATATGCGGTTAGGCATTTTGAACCTTATTTTAAAGGTCGTAAGGTCGAAATGTGATAGCGGGCATACAGAAGCCTTTTGAAGTTAATTTCGCCGTGTTATTCATTTAACTTTGGATGGTTTTATTGAATATGTTATAATTAGCTTTCGTATAACTCTAAAATCAATTTAGGCATTGAACGTTGCTTATATCAATATTCCATACTAATATTATTAACCCATGTCTTTCTCTCTATTGGTTGGTTTCACAGATCAAAAGCAAGTTCATGACGTTAGGTATTCCTCATGAAAAAATAAATGTAATTCTACCTGCGATGCTACTTTCACAGTGAACTCTATGTATTACAATAATGAAGACACAGTTTAAAATCACTGCGAGGCCGTGGGCGGTCGCCCACATCTCCTACGCCTTGCGCCGCCTCTGATTATAAAACGAAGTCACTTTTTTCCCTCATGTCCCTTTGTTCCCTTTAATCTTTAAAACTACGCAACGGATTTTGATGCGGTTTTCTTTAATAGATAGAGTGATTCAAGAGGAAGGTTTATAAGTATAATAACATTCATTAAATAGTGGACAAATACTGTTATTGTTGGGGTTTCTAATATGATGTCATAAATAATTACATTTTTTTCCGCTTACATTGCAAACTCAGGCTGAACCCTACGAGATTTATCAAAATAAGGTACTAAGTATTGTACACAATGAAAAGGTCTACAGAAAACTCCGCAATGGTATGTCTATCTCTTATGGATATCCCACAGGCTACTTTTTTACTGGAAAAAAGGGTGAAAATGCGTAAATTTGTTCAAATTAAGTTAGTTCCAAAAAATCCTAATAGATGGCGCCGTGCCGTCTCCTACATCGCACAAGCGTTTACGGTTTACCCAAACGTGTTTCTATAAGAGGTGGTAAGGATGCAGACTCCATTTACATTATTTTTTTTGGAAGTATTAAGAAGTTAGAAGAGTTGATGTTCGACTTTGACTACTCCCCAGTTTTTAACCCCCTACGCAAGTCTAGTCTTGTATAATAAACTGATTTTTAGATCTTAAGCCTGTACATGATACTCATGATCTCAAGTCGTATAAAAGTAATATATGATGAACAATTGAGTTTGAACGTGTACCAAAGATTTTCTTTGTGCGGAGTTCCTTTTATCAATCAATGAGCAAAGTTTATTGAAAGAAAAGCTAATATCAGTTTATATTTTACCCGCGACGGGTAATTTGTTACCTGTCACAGGTAAAAATGTTTTTGTTTCTACCTACATTAATCTTTTTCTTAACAGGACGATTTAAATAACGCTTACTCGTAAAAGAAAGACTTGAGTTTGAAAATGTCATCTAAAAATATTATGTACGTGATCAGAATGAATTTACGGTTCCGTATTTAAATTGTAAAAACGAGGTATTCTTGCCAATAATCCATACTTCCATACTAATATCCATACTTCCATACTATAATATTATAAATGCGAAAGTGTGTCGGTCTGTCTGTCTGTTACCTCTTCACGCCCAAACTACTGAACCGATTTTGCTGAAATTTGGTATGGAGATACTTTGAGTCCTGGGAAAGGACATGGGATACTTTTTATCCCGGAAAAATGTACGGTTCCCACGCAATAAACGAGGTTTGGCGCAACGGAGTTGCGGGTGTCAACTAGTATAAAATATGTATATGAGTCTGTTTGTCTGTTACCTCTTCACGCTTAAACGTCTGGCCGATGGCCTGATTTAGAAGAAACATAGGATAGTTTTGCGCAATTGTACGGTAATAAACTAAAATATCTTGTCCAGATAAACTCATTGTAGTTTTCGCGGCAAGATTTCTTATAATTTTGTTATATTATTTTTATTAATTTATATTGAACAAATATAAATTAATAAAAAAACGAATTTTGGTGTAAACTGTAAAGAACAGGCACAGGACCCAGAATCTGGGGGGGCGCGAGAATGGCCAGATCAGGGAGGCCTGTGGCCCTGGAAGCATTGCTCTGGGTACCTATAATATCTAAAAAACCGGCCAAGTGCGTGTCGGGATACGCGCAATATAGGGTTCCGTAGTACCGCTAGTTTATTTAGTTATAACGTGTTTTACACTACTAATACCATCATCTCAGTTACTTTCAAAGGAATTTGAACGAAAAGTTCCTTTATACTACGCCGAATACATTTTTTTAGTTGATCGAATTTTACTCAACTAGACGTTCCGCGCGGCTTCGCCCGCGTAAATTAGATATTTCACAAAAATTTGTCCATAAAAATGCTTATGATCCTTCACGTGGTCTACTTCTTATTTGCTCCAAATAACAGAAAGAATACTCTAGTAGTTCGTGAGATAAGCCCTTTCAAATAATTTTCCCATTTTTTCCACATTTTCCTATAATTCTTCGTTCCTATTACCTAGTCTAAGGGCTTGTTTCACCGCTTCCTGATAAGGCTATCCACCACTTATTTTGACAGATTGATGGCCTGTTTCACCGCTTCCTGATAAGGTGCCCGATAGAGTTATTTGACAGATTTTCCATACTCCATCTGTCAAATTAAGTGGTGGATAGCCTTATCAGGAAGCGGTGAAACAGGCCCTTAGTATGGAAAATTTGCCAAATAACCCTATCGGGCACCTTATCAGGAAGCGGTGAAACAGGCCATTAGTGTGATAATATAGCCTATAGCCTTCGATAACTAGGCTATCTAACACTGAAATAATTTTTCAAATCGGACCAGTAGTTTCTGAGATTAGCGCGTTCAAATAATTTCCCCTGTTTTTTCCACATTTTCCTCTGTTTCCTTGCTCCTATTAGTCTTAGCGAAATAAAATATAGCCTACAGTCTTCCTTGGTAACTGGACTATCTAACACTGAAAGAATTTTTCAAATCGGACCAGTAGTTCCTGAGATTAGTGCGTAGCCGATTCAAAAGCCCATTCAAATAATTTCCCCCGTTTTTTCCTATTTTCTCTATTTCTACGCTCCTATTAGTCTTAGCGTGATAAAATATAGCCTATAGCCTTTCACAACAAAATATTTTTTTAAATCGGACCATTAGTTCCTGAGATTAGCGCGTTCAAATAAGCCCTTTCAAATAATTTCCCCTCGTTTTTTTCCACATTTTCCTTTATTTCATAGCTCCTATTAGTCTTAGCGTGACAAAATATAGCCTATAGCCTTCTTCGATAAATGAACTATCTAACATAGAAATAATTTTCAAATCGGACTAGTAGTTCCTGAGAATAGCGCGTTCAAACAAACAAACAAACTCTACCCAATTATAATATTATAAGTATCGATAGATAACTTATGAAGCCTTCTTAGCCGTGATAGTTTTCCTTTTAAATTCAGCAGATTTCCTACTCCCGTTCACATTTCCATAAGTAACCGTTTAGCCGGTAGAAGGGAAGGGGGAGACACTGGTCTCTAACGATTATTATTTATTTCCACTTTAAAACTTAATATTTCACAAACGGATCCCTAAATCGGAAAATTATCTATGAATACTCGTAATATTTTTAAAAAACCTATCCAACGACACTCCACACGATTGGGTGGACGCAAAAAAAAATAAATTCATCCCCGCTTGATGTGTAGGGAAGGTACCATAAAAAAAATATTATTTTAAGATTTCATGTACCATTTTGTCGGCATCACTAATACGTGCATTCATGCCAAATTACAGCTTTGCAGGTCCTATAGTCTCTGAGCAAAACCGCGGACAGACGGACAGACAGACGGACAGACGGTCGGACAGACCGAAACTGTAAGGGTTCCTTGTTGACTACGGAACCCTAAAAAAACAAGGGCGCAGTTATAGAAGCTCGCACAGGGCGCAAAAAAGGCTATTTACGGCACTGATCATCTAGTATGATAATAATCATTTCTACTCTGTATATCCGTCGACTTCAAATAAATAACACTATATTGTAATATATGTCACCACGGGCTGTGCTGCTCGCGAAGTGCTGGACGCTTTTCGCGGCATCACAGCCTGAACGACCTCATTCGCCGGGCTCTTGTCACTGCCGGCGTGCCAGCGATACTGAAGCCCTCCGGTTTGGCGCGTGACGATGGCAAGAGACCCGATGGAATGACCCTGGTCCCCTGGAATGTGGGACGGGCCCTTGTGTGGGACGCTACTTGTGTCGACACATTCGCCTCGTCTCATATTCAGGGCACCTCGAGTTGTGCGGGCGCAGCTGCAAATCAAGCAGAGAACCTCAAGCGGCGCAAGTATGAGAACCTCAGTGATGAGAAACTCTTTTCTTGTACTCAATACTGGAGACTTCAATGTACCTATCAATAGTACGATACACAAACCTAAGCGTAACATTAAATTTTTTGAGCAACTTGAAAATACGAGGGCTGCTATTTATGTATCCGGAATTAAAAAAAGAAACAAACATATATCATTTAATATGGTTTTATTGCTTTTCAAAATATTCGCCGCGATGATCGACACACTTTTGCATACGCTGGAACCAATTTTCATAGCACTTTTTCCATTCTGATTGAGGTATCTCCAAAACGTGCATTTTGAACGTATCAACAGCCTCTTCGCGGTTCGAAAAACGTTGACCACGTAATTTGTTCTTCGCGTATGGAAATAAAAAGAAATCGTTAGGTGGCCAGTTCCGGATACATAAATAGCAGCCCTCGTAGCAATTGCCATCCAACGTGGCAATGCTGTCAGCTTGCTGGGCACTCTGCCAGATGGGGACGACTTGGACAAGTTTTTGCTTTTATAGTTTATTATTTAAAATTTGTATATATCTGAATATTTTAGATTATATTTTTATTTATTATTATAGATATTAGTATATTCCCAATAAGTTGTTAATAGAATACTATTATTGGACATATAAAAACCGTAATGGCAGTATGGATACTACAAGTAATAACATTTTCAATTTATAAAAGCAAACAACTTACATGACAGCACTTATTGTCTCCTACAATAAAACAGCGGCTTTTAAAATATGAGTAGGCGTACCAAAGGTTCCCATGTGAATAAATTTACTTCATTTCTTTTCCTCCCTTCTTCTTTTAACCGACGACGAAAATAGGGATGTTATTATTTTATATTAAGTATGTTTATTTGAGAAATCGTTTAAACATTCTGTTTCCTTTTTCAGGAGAAAAGTGCTTCAAATTATTGTACCCTTGGTTCTGCGGTTCAATCATAAAGAGACAACAAACAGACACGCTTTTGCATTTCTAATATTAGTAGTTTACTCACTGATTGCAGATTATAAGAGGAAAAAAAAATAGTATAATATATGGATTAAAACATTATCTTCAGAAGTTGAACTACGAGTCAGCGTTGCTGAATCCTTACTAATATTATAAACTAGAAACCCGTCGCACGGGTATAAAATATATAGCCACTGAAAAAATGGTTAAAATCGATAGCCTATAATCCTTCACATGGTCTACTTCTTATCTGTGCCAAATAACATAAAAATTGCTCCAGTAGTTCGCGAGATAAGCCCTTTCAAATAATTTCTCCCGTTTATTCCACATTCTCCTATTAGTCTTAGCGTGATAAAATATAGCCTATAGCTATCCTCGTTAAATAGGCTATCTAACACTGAAAGAATCATCAAAATCCGTTGCGTAGTTTTAAAGATTAAAGGGAACAAAGGGACATGAGGGAAAAAAGGCGACTTTGTTTTATAATAAGTATAGAATGCCAAATTGCAGTAGCGGGGCAAGACCTAAAGATGTAGGCAAGATTTATCTGTGAAAACTTGTAATTGGCCTTCATGTTTGTGTAATTTGTATTTGCTCTTGTGTTTAGCCGTAAGTTTTCTGAATTTTGAATAAAATAAAAGGTATATTTTGCGAGGTCCGCTAATAGATGACGGAAGGGAACGAATTTTGTTGACAGAAATAATTTTTTGATACCCAAATTTCTATTCATAAAAATTTAAGTTTTTGATCCTCGTGGTCTAAGGGATTCGAGAATCTATGTACCGAGAGGAGCTGTTTGATATCGAGATACTTTGAGAGACGGAATGTACGGTTCCCGCGTGATAGTTCAACAAAGTTGTGGTGGTATAATACTATTACGTAGTTTTCCCACACTGAAACTGTTCGTAGCGATACATTTTGCGTTTTCCCATCGTTCAGATAAAATCAGGTCACTGAATCGGGTTAAGCAGCTAGACCTAGGTACTACACAGGTATGCCATTTCCTGGGAAAACATCATTTAAATTTTCTGTAGAGTATAGTAGAGTACCACAGATTTAGAGGAGTAGAGCTGTTCCTATACTGGGTGTAACAAAACTGAGTGATAACACTTTAGGGTGTGTATGTGTTCCTTGTATTAGAGTTCACTGTGAAAGTAGCAGCGCTGAAAGAGCTTCTTTTTCTATTGTATGGGCAAATGCGTGTAACAATTGCTCATACAAAACACTAAAAAAATATTCTTTCAGCGCTGCTACTTTCACAGCGATCTCTATATACACATACACATCCTAAAATATTATAACTTAGTTTTGTTCTACCTGTAGAACTGTAAATACGGGCAGCAAATTGTGAGGAAGATGAAACGAGCGTGTGGCCAGTATCCATACTAATGTTATAATAAAACGTGAAAGTATGTCTATCTATGTGTCTGTTATATTAGCTCTTCACGCCCAAGCCGCTGAACCAATTTTGCTGATATTTAGTACGGAGATACTTTGAATACCGGGAAAGGACATAAGATACTCTTTATTTCGGAAAAATGTGCGGTTGCCGCGCTATAAACTAATTTTAGCGCAAGGGAGTTGCGGGCGTCCTTTAGTAGTGTATAGTTGACTATTTCAATACTACAGACCTACAAGACAGATAAGTATTGGTAGCCCGAAATCGTTTTCTCTCTTTCTAGCAAGTCCAGTGGCGTAACTATAGGGTGGCATGGATGGCAAAATGCCACGGACCCCCGACCCAAAAGGGCCCCGGCCCAAGAGGCCGTGAGGTCAGAAATTGTTTATAGATTGTTTTATTATTAACGTGACGATTTTTACTGATAGGGTCCCATCAATTTGCCGCGGGCCCCGGGTGTTATTTTTACGCCACTGAGCAAGTCATCAAGTTTTTACGGGTATTGCTATTTCTCTTAATATATGTACATAAACTAACAATAATTTCCTTCTTTTTGCTAAAATTCCGGGCGTTCTTAATCTCCTCAGAGTTTTTAATTAAAATGGTTTTCATTCAATTCGATGTCGGGGTTGTCAAATGCATCTTGACTAAACGACCAGGGTATAAAGTCAAATTGCACTCTATAGTTTGACTGCAGTATTAATAGAAATAAAAATAGATAGGATTTGATTTGATAAAACACGAAATACAACTTCAGCAGCTAGGTTTCAATTGAAAATCAAAAAAGTTGAAGGAGCTGTTTATAAAAGACTTTCACAGTATATTATTACTTTATTGTTGGATTCCAAAACCTTCAAACTTAGAAAACAATAAGGAAAATACTTAGAAAAAGATAAAGCGAAAGAAAGAAATTGTTTTGTGTAGTATCAAAGTCGTAATAAAGAGTTCGCCATTGAGTGACGTTATCGTACACCAGATTTGGTACAAGCGGACAAAATAATATTATTTTTATGCTATTTCAATTGTTAGGCATTGTATAGGGTGTGTATGGGCATCCTTTATCGAGTTCACAGTGATGGTATCAGCGCTGAAAGAATAAATCTTTTTAAACTTTTTGTAAGTATGGGAAAATTCATGACGCTCGGTCACTTGTCCAATCAATTCCAAAAAAATGCATTTACAGTGCTACTACTTTCAGAGCCAAGGAGGAGGAACTAGGAGCCTATATAGAAGATATAGATATAAGAGCGTATTCCCTCTTAAAAGGCCGGCAACGCACCTGGAGCTCTTCTTATGTTGCGAGTGTCCATGGGCGACGGTAGTTGCTTACCATCAGGTGACCCGTTTGCTCGTTTGCCCCCTTATTTAATAAAAAATATATTAAAAAAAATAGTGTTTACACAAACACACTGTATATGTGTGTTTGTGTAAACACCATTTTTTTTTCGTTCCTTGTTTAATAGGTTTTACCCCCCGTATTTTTCTCATACCGGGCGCCTTATATATGAAAATCGATTCTTAAGGAGTAAACTCCAAAAATACACTCTAAAGTATTATCATTTAGTTTTGTCCTGGTTTTGTCACACAGTATAAATTATTATTTTTATCACGTAATGTTATGAGAAAGAATTAGAGATCTTGTCTCATCTAACGCTCTACCTGAGTAGACTTCAATAATTTAAGGAACACAAAAACAATTAGAAAATTTAAAAAGAAGACACACTTCCATAATTTTTGAACACCTTTTTGAGATTCGTTCATTTTTAAACAATCTTTAAAGATTTTGCAATTAATTTAGGCATTCAGTATCTATAAAAAAACTTTAGCATAGAAAACAAAACATATTTCATTAATGTTGTATATTTTGGCAGTTGTATAATTTTTTGGTTATTTCCCTGACTGAATTACATTTCTATAATTATTTATTACAATTTTTTAAGCCAATTGTTATTTTTACTTATAAAGTACAACTACTATAATATCACGTAAACAAAATGTTAAATAATATTATCTTAAAAATAAAAACATAAAAAATACTTACTCATAAAATCCAAATAAAAATCCACAAGCACAAAAAACACTACAGCACAGTTTGAAATTAGAACAATTCTTAATTCAAATTCACGTTTTTTTTTATTCGTGAGGCGGGCGAGACAAAGACGCACGCTCCGTTTGCCGAGCGAGCGATGACTGGTGCTGCGGCAGGCGTGTTTCTCATACAGCGCAGGTTCGGTGCACACAGTTTATGCAATAAAAAAATATTAAAAAGTGAGTGTTCGAAATTCGAATATATTTTAAATTTTGAAGGTATGTTGAGGAGTTTGAGGTTATTAACATTTCAGACGATTTTTATACGGCTATAAAGCCTATTTATAATTAAAATGATGAGAAAACAAACCCATTTTAATGTAATTAATAATTATGTATTTTATAATCATGTTATAGATGACGTGTTATGATTTATAACTAATTATTTCAGTTAAAAAGCCGACCTATATAAAATTTGCGAGGCATTTCAGCTCAACAGGTAAAACCACAAGCACTTATGGCTCCACAATTTCCATTTCGATACTTGACATAATGAATAATTACGGGTCAGACCGAGACGCGAGGCGACGCAACACTGCTTTAAGCACGTTCATTTTCTAAAATTTTCTATACAAACCCACATCTCTGAGCTGTGCACTCATCATTTTGAATTTCGAAAGCTAATAGCACGTTCATTTTCTAAAATTTTCTATACAAAACCAATTCAAAATGATGACATTTTGAATTTCGAACGCTAATAGCACGTTAATTTTCTAAAATGTTCTATACAAAACCACATCTCTGAGCTGAGCACTCATCATTTTGAATTTCGAAAGCTAATAGCACGTTCATTTTCTAAAATTTTCTATACAAAACCACATCTCTGCTGTCTGAGCTGTGCACTCATTATTTTAAATTTCGAACGCTTATACTGGTAAACGCTGGTTTGACGCACTTTTTAACAGAAAAAAAGCCCAACTCTGTAACGAGTAAAATTTTGTATTTTTCTTGCAAACTGAAATTGTATAATTAGTGAAAATACCGTTTGAGTTTTTAACAAACATAACAATCAACAAGCTATAATTACCATAATATTATTTTAACATTTCATCAAAGACAATTAAAATTAGGTATATAACATTTTTGTATCAAATAAAGGGGTGTGAAAATATTGTTTTAAACCTTCGATCGCCAATTCTTGGAAATCTTTTATCGCGGCCCACTTGGGCCTTACGGGGATTGATAGGTTAGCATTAATTTATAATGTTTATTAATTATGTTCTAATTTCATAAAATATACTGTTTTAATGTTTAAAAATTCGTGTTTTAAAGATTCGGATTATAGACTGCATTGGACTACGAAGTAGCTTTAGCAATTAAATATAATTATGTTTCTAATGAAATGGTTACATTGATAAGGCTGGCTGTATACACAGGTTTTCCGTGTTAAATTTCCGAACTCGTTTTCCGTCGATTCAGTAAAAAATACCGTAACAGACGTACATTACAGACACGTACGTTTCGAGTACAAGCCGGCGCGTGCGCGAGTGAAGAAAAACGAATGGTTGCATTGGTCTCACGGAATTCAAAAAAAAATCACGGAATTCGAATACGGAAAAGGTGTATATATATATATATATATATATATATATATATATATATATATATATATGCGGCCCGCCTAAAGATTAATTTATTTTTATGATGTGCATGTAAATAATCAATTCATGTCGAAACGAGACGTGCCGCGACGATTCAAAATAGTTTTCCTATACATTCTATTATAAATCCCAAAAGTGTGTCTTTCTGTCTGTCTGTCAGTTAACTCTTCATGCTCTTACCATTTAAGATAGGTATTATCATTAGAGAGATGCTTGAAGACCGAAAAAGACAAAGTTTTAGCAGAATACCAGATTTTAAGCGCATAACCTATTTTAATTTTCTACTATTTTTATGCACCTCTAATTCTTGCTTCGCCGCGTTTTAATGTGAACCGACGCTTAAAACATCCACCTAAAAATCTTTTTCGACATTTTTTTAATTCTTAGAGCACAGTGCATTCATATTCAAGGTCTCGTATATTCCTAATGGGAGATTCTCAGAATTCCCTCACGCGAGCTTCTCCATAATGACTCCACAGGGAGAAGGGGGAAGGGTCCATCCTCCCCGTTTTCACGGTATTTTTAGTACATGTTAATAATATGATTATTGCTTACATAAAATATTTCGTGTGTGTTTGCTTTTGACTCCGCGTTACACGAATTAAGACATTATATTCATATAATGTCTTAATTCGTGTAACGCGGAGTGTTATTATGGTTGTAATGCGTGGAAAGGCCTCAATCCTGTTCTTTTTCTTCCGTTCTGATTTAGTTTTTTTTTTAAATATAGTATATATAATGACTGGTTATAACTGCTACGCTGTAGCAATTATAACCAGCTGCAGCGTAGCAAATCGTAACCAACTACGGCGTAGCAATTTGTAACCAACTACGGCGTAGCAAATATAAAACAGCTACGGCGTAGCATTTAGTAAACTGCAGCTATGGTGTAGCATTTCGTTACCAGCTACGACGCGACGTAGCAATTGTAACCAGTTACCAGCTACGTTATAACCAGCTACGGCGTAGCATGTTGTAACCAGCTACGGCGTAGCATTTCGTAACCAGTGACGGCGTAGCATTTCGTAACCAGCTACGGCGTAGCATTTCGTAACCAGTGACGGCGTAGCATTTCGTAACCAGCTACGGCGTGGCATTTCGTAACCAGCTACGGCGTAGCATTTCGTAACCAGTGACGGCGTAGCATTTAGTAACCAGCTACGGCGTAGCATTTCGTAACCAGTGACGGCGTAGCATTTAGTAACCAGCTACGGCGTAGCATTTCGTAACCAATGACGGCGTAGCATTTCGTAACCAGCTACGGCGTAGCATTTCGTAACCAGCTACGGCGTAGCATTTCGTAACCAGTGACGGCGTAGCATTTCGTAACCAGCTACGGCGTAGCATTTCATAACCGCAGCTACGGCGTAGCTATTAGTTACTAGCTGCATACTCAAAAGTATGTAAAAGAGAGTACGGAACCAGACGGAACCTCAGTTATATTTGGCATTAGGTAGAATTTTTATAATCAGCTATATATAAAATTAATTGTCAATTTTGTAATCTTGTATTTGGCATAAATGGTGGATTCTTATAAATTTTACTAGCTGTCCCGGCAAACATTGTTTTGCCATATTATAAAGTATTTCGCCCATATTATTTTATTGAAGTGACTAAATAAGTATGTCACCATGGCAACGTCGATCGCTATCCCGTCGCACAAACAATGGTCGCCGTCAGTCTCGAGTTGTAATAATTTACTATTATTTATCCAACAAATGTACTTATCAATATAAAAAGTAGGCAGTAGCCGATTCTCAGACCTACTGAACATGCATATAAAATTTGGTAAAAATCAGTAAAGCCGTTTCGGAGGAGTACGGTAACTAACATTGTGGCCTGAGAATTTTATATATAAGATAATTACTTTATTAGTAACTAATGAATACAAGCAAATTAGTGTCGTCAGGGTCCAGAAACTTGAAGGTCTTCAATCTCAGTAATTCTATAAACTTGGCTACTCGGAACTGGGTCGCCAACTTCACATAATGTCTGTACATACATACATGTACATTGTACACAGTGTACAGATTTACAGTCGCTTGTTTCGTTATTAGGGTCAGCTATTCCGATTCATTTTAAACTAAGTGTAAACTAAACTCAGTATAATGCTACTACCGTGTAGTAGGAAAAATGGGGAATAAAATTTAGTAATGCTAATTAATCCTTCGATCGGAGGTTCTAGGAATTCCCATTGTATTCTTTTGTTCTCGCGATCACCGGTGCTCGCGTGGGGATTAATATTAAGGATTAATTAATTAAAAATAAATTATTAAGGATTAATATGATATTGTACTGAAAATATGTAAAATGACGAGGAAAATCTCTAATTTTAGTTTAAAAATGAATAAGATATTTGGGATTAAAGTTTTCAGTTACAAGTTACAAGTTCTTCAGGTACTTGCACGGGGCCAGACTGACGTGATGTGAAGCGTCCATAGATATTATTATTATATGCAGTACCTGTAATACTACGCTACTGCTACACATCGGGTTTTTCGATGTTTAAATAGAAAATAAAACGTGAAAATATTATAAATGCATTGTCTTTCCATCTGTCTGTTACCTTTAAAAGTGATTAACAATAGCTGCGTACTGACCAAGCGAGCCGCCTCGCCGCGGCAGCCTCGCGCGCAGTTGCATGCCAGTACGTGTTAGTGCGCGGCAAACGTCCGAGGCGCCTTTGAGCATCGACAAAAACCGACAACTTTTGGCTCGGCCGCGGCACGCTCGGGCCAGTGGCAGCGAGGCTGCTCGCTTGGTCAGTGCGCAGCTAATGATATTTTGTAAAAACATACTTGGATTTCTGAAAAATGACATACCTACGACATTTTCTATTCCAAAAAAAGGTATGGTTCCCGCAAAATGCAAGAAAGTTGCTCACAACATCTACGTCAGCCATTCTCAAAATTAGCTCCGGGGAGCCCTCTTAAAAGGGTTCTCCCGCCAAAATAGTTTGAGAGCCGCTGTATTGAAAATGCTCAGACACTGAATATTAAAATTAATTCCGCTGCGGATGAAAAGTAGGGCAGGTCGAGAGGTACAGCTAATAAACATCAAATGATTTATTGGAGAAAATCTGCTTTACATGGAGGCATGCAGGTGCTTAACGAATATTTATTGTTTAACAATGTTTTATGTTCATTACCTAGCTGTATAGCTTTACTTGCGTCGGTATTTTATCCGACTACGGCGAAATTAAAAGGAGTGCAGTAGACGCCTAATCTTTAGGCGCTATCGAAGTTTCTAAGATGTATACAAAATGGCACGGCTAAAATTAGTTTTTTTTTTATATAGATTTATATATTCAGTGGTTTATGCATGAAGAAGTAGCATACAGACAGACAGACACACTTGCGCATTTATAATCATAGGAGCATTTTACTATTCCAAAATGATTACTCTTTTTGCCATCGTCGTAAAGTAATCTATCTGGACCAGCTATACTCAACCTACGGTCAACTGCATGCGACCCGCCGGGACTTTATCAGTGGCCCGCGTGAAGTAAAACCATTTTGAAATTAACGCCAACCGGCAAAATGGTGCAAAGTCATCGTGAAAATCGTGAATTTTTTTATACTTTTAAATCGCTAAGTTTGAAGAACGTTATTTCTTTAATCCTAAAATTTTTGTTGCCGCCCGCGACATCAAGATCAAAACGTGTTTGTGTCCCGTGAAAAAAAAGGTTGAGTACCACTGTGGACGATGTTTTCCATCCCACATGGAGTTGACTTTCGTAACGAGAACCTTTGTAATGCAATTACCACATTACCTTTCTCTGTTAAATTAACCAGAACAACCTTCGAATAAGTGAATACCGTGTATTTTTATACAATAGTATTACGAAACGTACTACATAATAATAATACTCCCCACACCGGTATCGGTGACGGTGGCTAGTTTCATTGAAACGGCCTGTTACGCAGGAGTAGTTTATATAGTGCTCAAGTGTGTGCGCAGTACATAAGAGCACTCTCTATTCCTTTCACTCTTATAACCCAGTGAGACGGAAGACCGACACGACCGGCGAGACATCAGACGCAGGACCGACTTTTTACATGCCCAATGCCCATCCGACGCATGGATCATCTTACTTGTCAGACAATCAGGTGATCAGCCTGCATTGTCCTAACCAAACTTGGAAATAACATGTTTTCAACGCGGGATTCGAACCCACGACCTCCGGAGTCGAGAGCCGCGCTTTAACTAGACCACGGAGGCGTACTACATAATAGATACTAATTACTAGATGACGCCCGCAAATCCGTTGCGCAGAAATTAGTTGATCACGCGAGAACCGTACATTTTTACGGGATAAAAAGTATCCTCGGATCCTAAAGGACTTCGCACATACATATAGCTAACGTTAAAAGATACAGCTTTGTGACAAACGGACGGATATACATTATAAAGAGAAGTTTTAGCTATGGTAATAATAATAATTTAAATAATATTATACTTTATTGTGCACACGAAGTAACAAATACAACAAATTATCAACTTATAACTACAGTGTACCACAATGGCGGCCTTATTACTAATAAGACGTAATAACTAATAAGTAATATCTTCCAGGCAACTACAGGCAAAGGACAGTTAATGTTATCGATATTAAGTAGATGAATGTGCAAAAATGGTCAAGTTTTTAGACTTTGTACGGGACCTTAAAATCCGTAAAATCTCGCGTCAACAGTAAAAGGCAGCGTTTATTTTCAATTATCTCTGAAATACCATCCATCTTTATTATTCTCACTTCAACTTGAATTGCTGACTGTCCCGCATAAAGGCTCCTCTTGGACAATCCATATGCGAAAGTGTGTATGTCTGTCTGTTACCTCTTCACGCCCAAACGACTAAACCGATTTTGCTGAAGTTTTTTCAACTTTTATATGGGGAAACTAGTGAGTCGAGACATGGGGCGCTTGCCCTTACAAATCACAAATAAAAATTATTAGTCTTTCAGCGCCACTACTTTCACGATGAACCCTCTACAAGGGACACATACACACCCTAAAGCAGTGGTCCCCAACCTTTTTTTCATGCGGGCCACAAACATGTTTTGGTCTTGGTGTCACGGGCCGCAACAAAAATTTTTTGGGGTTAAAAAATAATAACATTTTTCAAAATTAACGATTTAAAAGTGAAAAAAAATTCACGACTGTCACGACCACTTTACATTATTTTGTGGTGGGCGTGAATTTCAAAATGGGTTAACATCACGCGGACCACAAATAAAGCCCCGGCGGGCTACATGCGGCCCGCGGTCCGCGGGTTTAGGATAGCGGCCCTAAAGGTATTAAGTATCAATTAGTTTTGTTATAACCTGCATACTTCATCATTCTTCACTACATTTAATTATGAAATGAAAATATGAAAAGCAAATATTATCCGTTTCAGAAGTTTATATAACGTAATCTGTTTTCATTAGCTGTGTCCAGTGGCGGTGTTACCAATATGCTGAGTAGGCTAGAGCCTAGGGCGCCAGATTTTAGGGACGACAAAATTTGTCCTAATTCTTTATCATAAAGAAATAAAAGCAATTGAAGACGTAAGTGAATATGTATAACTAAACATTTTATAACATAAGGGCAATTAAGTACTTATTTTTATTTTTTTCCCCTTATAATTTGAACAAACCCTGTAACTTACCTACTTCATCATCTGGCAAGGTCTATGTTCCTTCTGAGTTCTAGGGTACATTGTGCCGAGTGTGAGTTTTTGTTTCACATTCGATCGTGAACGCGTTTGGCGTTTACTAAGATCTTGTATGGAATTATTGTACAGCGTCACCTAGCGGTACTCACGGGAGTGAGCCCAGCTCAGTGAGTAATCCCATAAAAAATCTTAGTAAACGCCAAACGGGTTCACGATCGAATGTGAAACAAAACTCACACTCGGCACACTGGGGTGGCTAAAATTGAGTAGCCTACTAGCGGCGTTAATCCGCCACTGGCTGTGTCGGTTTTAATTACTCTCGAATATCCCACCAGAGAATGCTTTTGAATCACACTGATTACTGAAACATACCCGTGAGATGGATTTTACGATATTTTGTATGAATGTTACAAGGGTCTAGCTTCAGCTCGAATTGGTCGGCTCGAACGAATGGGATAGATTTAATTGATCATTATATTATTTACACTATCTTTACCCTCGGCAAATATTGTTTTGTTATAATATTATACATAATATTATAACAAAACAATATTTTTTATTTAAATATATAGATATTCTACAGAATATCTATATATTTAAATAAAAAATATTTTTAAATTTTGTTTGTCTAGAGTGGCTCGGAGTTAAACCATTTTGAAATTTACACCAACCGGCAAAATAAGTAGTCAAGTCGTAGTGAAAGTCGTGAAAAATGTTCCAACTCTAAATCGATAATCTTTAAGAACGTTTATTTTTACCGTAAAAAATTTTGGTTGCAGCTTGCAGCCCGCGACACCAAGACGATGTTTCTTTAAATATTTTTGAGTCGGCGACATCTATCGGAAGTGATGTAAACTATTATGTTATATGCTGTAACTTCGTTTCGTCCCCACAGGACAGGCATCGCCTAGTGTGGGGATCCGTTATCGCATTAAACTATCTTAAAATTTCTTTGGTCAATAAATATTTGTATTTGTATATGAATTCACAAACCGTAGAATGGTAAGTCAAAAAGGGAATATTACGCATAGGTCGGGCAGAGGGCGCTACTAGCACATGTAGATAATAGTCCGACCGAAATTCGACATGTTGCACACGTGACACGTCATATTATCAGAATATTGACAAACGACGAACTTTTTGTTTACTGTCTATGGTGGTGCTGCCTCTTCGTGAAAACATTTCACTATCCTATTGAACGTGAATAATTTACTTAATTATGTTTAGAAAAAAAGTTGTCAATTAAATTAACATTAGTGCTAATCTTAATACAACCTTAAACTACCAAGAAAACCATCTCACAACAAGTATGTAGTTTAAGTTTATTTTAATTCGATTGCATTATTGATTATAATAAAAAACTTTATTATATTTGGTAAAATTTATTCAAGCTTCGGATATGTAAAGCGTACTTTATATACAAGTTAATATATTTATTCACATAAGGCCCGACGCACACATATCATATGAACATAATACACTATCCCAACAAAACTTTAGCTTCAGTATGTAATTCAAAGAGTATTACTCTACCAAAAACAACATAACAACATGTATGCGCGATGCTCTTAAAACACTGATGTAACAATTACTAGATGTAACAACATAATCGGAGGGTAACTTAAACTTATTAGTCTCAAATCTAGTATAACAGTTTATCTAGAAGTATAAATATATCTATTACATAGCTTGGTCATAGAACAAAGAGAAATTTGTACCATCGAGGAAATTGATTCCTATGCAATTGATAGATCAACGTCATTTGGTTGAATATGTCAATTCAATGTTAATTGTGATCTGTCGGCTGGGTTTGACGTAACGCAACCAAACTACTTAGGATATCTTCTCTGATAGTACATTGACCTACGGGCTACGGCAAATAGGTTTTTACTAGCACACAAATATAATTAGTGTCTGGTTTCCACACATGCCATGTGATTAGGATACCATTATTTTTGTGGGCTTATGAAGAGACCACAGTTTGCTCAATACAATAAATTTCTCTCTGACACGCGACAAAACTATAGCATGATTTTGAATAATAATAGTTTCCTTTATATTCAAAGATTTGTACATGTAAATTTTAATGATTTCGAACACTATGGGGTACTTAAAAAGTTATAAAAAGTACATACATAAAATACAAGTCTGTTACGTTTTTATTTACACTGATCCAACTAAATATAATATTATATTTAAAACTTAACCAGGAAAAACCTGCACTGAGCATAATCATATAGCTACAGCAAAAAATGCTTGCACGTTTTGATTGTATGTTATTTAAATTAGTTTCCTTATGGATAAGACCAGCTCTTTTCAGAGGCGTAATTCATATATTTTGTAATTTAACCTATCAATCCCCGTGAGGCCCAAGTGGGCCGCGATAACAAAAGATTTCCAAGACTCCGCGATCGAAGGATTATTGTTAGAATCTATTGTTATTCTATTGTTGTCGCGATCACCAGTGCTCTTATGGGGCATGAAGGATTAAGCTTGTGAGTGAACAATTTTCAATTCCAACTGCCAATTAAATTTTAAATCACTTTGGTACCATATATTTTCCCAGCTTAAAAACTATCCTATTTCCCAGGAATCGAAGAACTTCCTTAACACATTTCATTAAAATCAGTAAAGCTATCAGCTTAGGGACATGTCAGACATAAAGTGGTCACGCGGTCAATCGTTCAAGTGGTCAGTTTTGAGTTCTTTGTGTTGCATTACGTTACATAGATATACTCACACAGGGGGCAAAAGTTTTCTGTGTGACCGCTTGATTCGAATGCTTGAACGGTCAGCTCTATATCTGACAGGTCTCTTAGATAGATTTAACATATCAATTGTATGGATTACAAATTTTCCCTGGTCAGTCTATATGCTTGTAACAAACCATATATCAGTCTATTCTGAACTCATCCTCTCCCGTCTTCACTCTCTTCAAACACAACGTCAAACTCTCCTGACTACCGCGTTTCAGTTTCACAGCCTTCCCGTCCTTACTATCTACACTACACCGTTCACTATATTCACTATCACTGGATACACTACAGTTTTTGGACAAATCTTTCTCCGACAGACTACAGCTTTTAGTTACGTTCTCCGGCACAGAGTTTTTTTTTGGTTCCTCTGGAGTATCCTTGACTAAATCGGAGATTGTAGCATTCTTGATGATGAGTAAGTCTTTCTCGATTTCTGACAGTTCTTTTGGCTTGCACGGTCTCCCTCGTGGCCGTTTCTGCTGCGATTCTTGCTTTTTGGGCTTCTTTTGTATTTTCTTGACGATCTTGTTTTTCTTTGGTTGTGGATCACTCTGGAATGTGACAAAGGTTAATCAGATTTGGTTTTATGTGCTACTGCATCTTTGTTGCGCAGCTATCGTGTATCTCGCTGTAACTGTACATTTCTCGCGACCGAAACTATCTAAGTCGTGTCCAGAACTTACAGAGAGAGATATATTGTATTTTAATATCAAATAATAAATTCGGTTCACTGGTTTAAGTTTGAAGTGGTAACTGAGAGACAAATTTTTGGCATTTGTGATATCCTGGTAGGTTATCTCGCAGAAGCCATGCACTATCCCGCGACACAAAACTATACTAAGTCCATTCTAAAAGCATCTCTCATCAGCCAGACAGTAACACTGTCGTGTTTATTTTGATACTTATTTGACGAATCACATCTTCAATTATCAAAAAAAAGTGGATGAATACAATAACTAACATTTTGTAACATATGGGACATTTGCCCATTTTCTCCCTTATAATTTGAACAAACCTAGTAACTTATCTACCTAGCTAATTTATCTGACTTTTTGTTTCAAATCATTTTTCCGGCCTTTAGGCTGCGTTTCCACCAGGTATATGTGTTGCGAGGAATGTGTTTTTAAGATCCAATAGAATCGCTGCGCTGAGCGAGGTCACGTCAATGAAGCGATTCTATTTGTTGTCAAAAACACATTCCTCGCAACACATCTCTGGTGGAAACACAGCCTTAAGCCTTGATTTATGAAAAAAAAACGGCAATTTTTCACCATTTGTTATTGTGTTCTTCCACTCACCTCCTTTTTTGAAGTCTTCAATTATTATAGTAAGGATGTCATGTATTGGGGTGACATACAGCGGGGCTAGCTAAGTGGCAAGCGATTATCGTAAACGCTAACGCTAACGCCACAAAATGTATGGGATTTGACATTAGTATTCGCTAACGAAGCGATGACATAATATATCAAATCGCATACATTTTGTGGCGTTAGCGTTTACGATAATCGCTTGCCGCTTGTCTAGGCCCGCAGACAACATTACCTGTTTAGGTTTGGCGCCAATGTACCCGGAGCATCGTTTGGCGCCGCACATACATTGCTTCTTTTCAATACCAGCCGACTCCAGGTTATAGTTGAAAGTTAGCTCGCTGTTCTGTAACATTAAATCATAAATCTATAGAAAAAAAATACACGTAAAAATATGTAAATTGAAAAAAAGGACCAGAATCAAAACTAAGCATGCAAAAAATGTTAATAGCCTAATCTAATGCAAAGAGAAATAATGTAAAAATATTTTAATAAAAGTGCTCGTGGAAAATCCGCGCCTTTTAAAAACTAGCTAAATGTTTGACCTAACCGGCCGCCTAGACGAGCAATTTTATTGTCAATATCACTGATCGTCGATCATTGACCGTCTAGGGTTAGGTTAGGGTTTACAAGATTGAAAAGCGAGCGCGTCCGCCTTTCAATCTTGTAAAATATGTCAAATAAGTTGTTCAATAAATATTGTGTGTGATATTGCGCAATAAAATTAGTCGTCTATACTCTAGCAGCTAGCTAGAGGCCCGCTAAGGGCGATATCGTATTTCGCATCCCCGATGAGAACTGAGTACGAAGTATATATATATATATATATATATATATTTCGTACTCAGTACTGACATTCGGTTTTGCTCGATAGTTTTACTCCAAATCGAAGGAAATGACATATTTGACATATTTAATGCCATCGAGCCGGCCAGCTTCGAGATTTCAGTTTTGGCGGTCCACACGGTGGTTATTGCTTGATTTGGAGTAAAACTATCGAGCAAAACCGTATGTCAGTACTTAGCATAAGACTAATAGATACAGTGCGACCATTTTAGATATAGCTCCTAGGACCTAGACTATGGTCAATGACCGCTGCGGACTTGCGAGTTTTCTATGCCGGTTCTTCTCGCTGGGCTATTCCCGAACCGGTGGTAGGCAACATAGTTTCGACGTTCAATAATAAATAAAATACTCTGAATAAAATTATTTGATTTGATTTGGACAATTCCTTTTGACTATAGAAATTTCAGTACATTTTGAAGTCAAAGTAAACAGCTGTTGACGTCGTCATATAGCGTATACTCACGGCTGGTATGTCGTCTATGGCGAACAGACCGACACGAACATCGCCGAGCACCGTCCACTTCTGAGTCTCACAGTTCGGCTCGCACGAGTGGTTCATAAATCTGTAAAGTGATTACATTTTTTACTATGATATAATTGGACGCTGTTAGGCATTCGTGTACCAACCCACAAAAAATTACGTATTGAATTATGAATGCAGTTATGGTCTTTAGTTGATTTAGATTTTAGAACAAGACTGCATTCAAAATTTAACAACAAAAAAAATGTGGGTTGGGACACTAATGCTTAACAACGACCATATGATATTATCTTAAATTAACTTTTGTAAATAAGCTTATACAGGCAGTAAAGCACTTGCTTTACTTGTACTTACAAGTCCTCATATTTTATTGTTTTATTTATTCGGCAACAAAATTTAATAATTCGTCACTCCAGCTATTTATAAGCTAAGATTCTAATTTCACAGCAAATTTTACGTGCCTATGCAGTATGACAATTAATAGTCTATATAAATAATAAATTGTTACATTGTCATTGCGTATTAAGAATACGTATGCAAAGTTTCAATTTAATACTACTGGAGAATGGAGATAGGTGAAAATCGTGCTCAAAAATTCCGTTACATACATACAGCCCGAGCTAATAAAGGCGTGTTAACCCATCAATCCCCAAGCGACAGCAATGGAAAAGCGCATAACAATGGAAAATCTATTGTGTCTGCGATATCAACGATGGTGGTGTTAAAAATATAATTTCAATGTTGTTAGTCTCGCTAAAATTCGAAAATGGCTCTTTAGTCTTGAAATATTCATGAAGATCCATAGAAGGTTTATATTAGAATCCCAAATGATACAAAGTTCACCTGGTCAACCTGTATCTTAAACATCGCCATCTCACTAGAACTAACCTCGCCAAATTCCCCTTCGGTCCCGCATCAATCATTCTCTCCTTGTCCAGCGTGAGGAAGTAGAAATTCTCGTCTCTGACTTCGTGCTTCCTGCGCATGCGCCGCTGAAACTCAGCCTCGTCTAGCAGTTCTCCCACGTACTCGATCACGAACTGGCCTGGAACGATCACGAGACGTAAAAAAGTGATCATGAACTGTCCTGGAGGTGATCACGATTTATGACTTGATTATGAACCATGTAACCGGGACCTTTTAAACATTTTTCTTTAAAAAAAAATAAGGGCTTTAATTTGTTTTAAGACAATCTCAAAGACCTTGAAAATACCTTTAAATGGTTTTAAGATTAATCTGATAACTTAAAAATTATTATCAGTTTTGTAATGAAACAAATAAATTAAGTTACATAATATTCATATTCTTGTGTCTCTCATTTTTCAGGAAATTGTTGTAATCAAGATCGGTCGATTTTTTTTTTTTTTTTTACTTTTTCATTTAGGCTTTTAAAAATGCAATCAAACAATTTTTATAAAGGTTCTTTTACTTTTCCTAGATTCCGATTTCCGAGGTTTTACAATTTAAAAATTGTAATTGTCTTACGGCGCTCCACTAGAAGATAATAACCTCTGGTGCCTCGTTAATCAATTTGGAATATAGGTAATTTAAAGTATACCTGCTTTTATATCCTCCAAGCACCTGAGTCCCCAGCCTCGGTGTGGCGTGCGATACGGCGCCATCTTGGGATATTGACGTTTCTCGAACGCGCGGTTGTTGCAACGTTCGCCCGCTCGGCACGTCGGCCCGCATTCCGTTAGGAGCATCCTGTAATGTTAATTGTTAAATTTGTACTCAAAACAGTGACATAAAAAGCTTAGAGTGTCAGTATTGGGTCGTGGGTCATGGCCAAAATTGTAATACCTTCATATTGTTAAATGTAACTTTAGAGAGCTGTTTAGCACTCGCGTTTTTTCATCAATGTAATTGAAGTATTCTTTTGCATGTGACAGCAATGACGCTGGCGTTTTTGCTGCTTTGTAGCTGCTTCGTTTTGGAAGCATAGCCGCTGACAACACTCATTTAACTTTAGAGAGCTGTTTCAGACTCGCAATCTTCCGTCAATTTTATCATAGTATTATGTGACAGAAATGACGCCAACATCATTTCTATCATATGCAAAACATGTATTGCTGCTTTGCAGCTGCTTCATATCTACGAGCGTCATTTTGCTAATTTGTAGCTGCTGCGTATCTACGACTGAACTCTTACCTAGTTACATACTTCGTATTCACAACAAAACTGGACACTGCGGGCCGATTCTGTAACGTACATTTGTGAGTTTAATCACTGAGTTACTAACGAAACGGAGGAGTGAGCAACCCAAAGTCTCACTTTTGTATGCAAGTGAATACAAAAAGTGGCACTTTCCGTTGCTCATTCCTCGGTTTCGTTACTAACTCAGTTATTAACTCACAAATTTACGAACAAGAATCGGCCCGCTGGTCTTTATATACCTGTTGAGACACTGCGAATACGGCTCCAAGCCTGTGGGGTCGCATTCGCACTGCGTCAGCAAGCTCACCTCTGATCTCTAGGTCTATCCGTTAGGTAGGTTAGGTTGACGAGCAAGGCGACCGGCTTGTTCATACCCTCGCTTTTGTATTTATATCATTTGAGTATAAATTTGCACGTGACAGAAATGATACTGGCGTCAATTATGTCACATGCAAAATATATATTGCTATAGTCCGCACGGAACTAGTTGGCCACGCCTTGGGTACGTGAGCGGTGGGACGGAGAGGCGGGGGCGCTTGATTTTGACAGTTCTGGTTAGCTAAGACAAAAAACACAAGAGATTGCAATAGCAAGATGAGTCCGCCGATAAAAAGATAATCTAAGGAAATAATATTTAAAGTGCATACGTTTTTAAAAAACGGAAAGCCGATGTCAATACTTTAGAATATAAAACTGATCAATTGTCTTTTATTTATTCTTTTCAATAATTAAATAATATTATTGTTCACGATATCTTGAGATTGGTCGTCACTGTCTAATCTAATGTGCATTGCGAGCAGCAAGCAACCCGCCCCCTCACCCCCGTCCCTACCTAAGGCGCGGCCGACTAGTTCCACGATCGAACTATAGCGGTTACTCACCTGTTGAGACACTGCGAGTACGAGCCGCACGGCTCCATCTCTGCGGGGTCACAGTCGCACTGCGTTAGCGAACTCTCCTCCACATCTATTCGGCGGTTGACAAGCGAGCCGACCGGCTTGTTCACTTTGAGCTTTACGTAGTGCGGCGGTAACAGGGATGACGCTATGTCCTGGCTCTCCTCGTCATCGGGAATGACGTCTGTAATCAATTTCAATTTAAAAAATTAAGGGTGTAAAGAATTGTTATACTTCTGGAGTACCGCAATGCGCAGTTCGGTACATTTAATTTAAATTAAATCGAACGGAGCACACTCACTTTTCAATATCTCGCAAGCGCGATAGGCGTGTTCAACGGCTAATGTGAACGCCGAGTCGATTTTGGACTTCTGACTTGATATTTTGCCTGTGTCACCTGAAAAGGAAATTAAATGTTCGTTCTTTATATTCTTCACCTCATCTAGCCCTTTCTATTTTGAATACTCAGTTAGAATTGATTATGCAGTAAATCAGTTTGATTTTTTTAAAAAATTGAGATTATATTAATTATTATTCTAAAGGTGACTTCCCAATCCCTGCGGCAAGCGACCGCGACCAACTAAAATTCAAATAGAATACTTCTTTATAAGTTTTAAAGTTAACAGAATATGGTGCGAGTATTTCTCACATTGCTCCTAAACTAGAAAGGTCAACGAACGCTGTTGCCTCTTTTCTCCATTGTGACTATAGCAGACAATGAATAATGAATATAATGCTTTTTTACCCGTATCGCCCTATTTCCCTCCTTCCCCCTAATTCCACTCACACTCCTAAAATGAGAATCAGCAGCTCCTATATAGAATCATTTTATATAGACCCATTTTAAAGATTCCTCCTTATAGACCTCTTAATATAGACCCTCTTTATATAGACTTACCCTCTTGGAACGGGAACACGCGGCCTCTATTCACCCAATAGTGGTCGTACTGCCCAAAGAACCGCACCACGAACTCGCCCTGAGTGTGTTTTACCGCCATTATGTTGGCGGGAATCTGTGACGGGTGGAGGATTATGCCGGGCCACCATCTGGAACATTAAATTGAGATTAATAATATAAAACTTGAGAGGTGTCAAGGGACACCCGGATGGAACGAAGTTATAAATAAAAAAAACGCCATCTATAGTTTGTGCGTTATAAGATAATATGGGTGACAGTTCTCATATTCCTTGCTACGGATTTTTTTACAAGAAAACAAAAATATCTAAAATATGTAATAAATTATATAACATCACAAAAACAAATGTTTCTTATAACTGTAAATGAATAAAAATGAAAAGTTGCAAAATGCTAACTTATTAATATAAAATTATAAATATTAACAGTGAAATAGGAGTATGAAATTATTGATACGAAAATATTTGAAAAATGTCAGATGCATGAAACGGAACTTATGCCGATAGAGATTGACACTGTTGAATCGAAATCAAATCGATAAAAAGGGCGGCCATCTTAAATCGCTAGCGCCACTGTGAAACGTCAGTACGAAATCGATAATTTCGATTGCAATTCCTTTACGAAGAGATTCGATATTTTTAAATTATCGATTAAAAGAACAAAGGCCATCCGCCTAACGTGCTTGGACTATAAAAATCTTATAGAACGTAACTTGATGAAACATCTGTAATTTCAATTGCCTATTTAAATGTAACATAGCACGGCATTCAATATATTTTTAAAAGCTGGGAGTTTCAAGTAATTGTGTATTAAGTTTTTGAATTTTGAGGTTATAAATATAGTTAATAATAAGCTGTACTATCATTTTGAGTTATGGTTTTAGTTTAAATTATATGAAACACACGTCAGATTTTTTAAAAATAAAAGTAGGAGGCAAACGAGCAAACAGGTCACCTGATAGGAAGCAACTACCGTCGCTCATAGACACTCGCAAAATCGGTATACGCTCTCTTCTCGAAATCCTCAAGAAGAGAGCGTATTTAAGCAGGTCGTATGGGTCCCTATGAATGACAGAATATGCGTTAAATATAAAAAAAAACATTATCCTGCGTTAAAAACACAAATTCAATATTCATATTTTTAGTTTTACCTAAACTACATTTTAGTAATAGTTCCACCTAGGTAACAAGAAACTTGTTTTTTTAGTCCATTTTGGCCATTGTTCTTTTTAGGTAACTTCACTACTATTGTCAATTATAATGTGTCACCCATATCATCTTAAAACGAACAAACTATAGTTGACGCCCAGGAATACTATCAACGCCCTCTGCCCCTACAGCGCAGGAACAAATAAAAATGTGTCGTTACAACCTTTTCCGTCTAGCCCCCATTCGCAACGCGCGATAAGGAACTTCGTTCCAATTAATTAGTATAGGCTCGTTTTATCGCTAATCGTTTCGGCAGCGCCGTTGGAGCGCCGCGAGTTTGAAGATGTAAGGTGGTAGTAGTTGCGTTTCAAAGTCGCGCTCTTGAGCAGCGCTGTTCGTCCGTTCATTCATTACATCTTCGAACGCGAGCGCTCCGAGCGCGCTGCGAAACGCTTAACGATAAAATCAGCTTAAAGCCGCCAGTCCACCGCAGCGCACGAAGAGACTACGCACGTGCGTCAAGCTTCGCTTTGCATGAAAATATATGTATATGTGTATGTCCACTGCATCCCACGGACACGCTACGCACGAATTGACGTAGTAAAAGTAATAAAAACGTGCGCCGCGTGGCCGTGCACAGCGTGCGCCGCAGTGGAATGGCGGCTTTAAATATATGTGTGAGGATTTTTTTATTTTTTTATTTTATTTATTTTACCATTTATTTCAGGCATCTAGGCCCATAATACATATACATTTTTGACCACACGTTACGTTCGGGCAGACACATATATATATATAAATCCAGCCTAAGTAAAACAAATGTTATTTATTATACCTGTAATGTCCTAGTTTGACCCACACCATCTCCCCATACAGCGGCAGCCGGCCAGTTTCACAGTCTTCACACATGTAGCCACCTGCAAAAAAAATATTCATCATCATCAATCTCTAAGCTATGTGCCTCGAATTTACATGGAGGTGACATAATATCTTGCGACAGCTACGCAACAGGTTTTGATAGCAGATATTGCTGACGCTAAACAATTATAGTCGTATACCATACTTATAATAGACAAAATATGCCTATTGTAATTAGGGTTGCTGAGGATTCCTCTTCCGCTTCCTCATAATGAGGAAGTTCCGCAATATTTTGGGTTCCTCAACCGTTACCGCATCCTCATAAATAAAATAAAAAAATCCTCTTCCGCTATCGCTTCCTCAAAATTTAAGAGGTATTTATGAGGAATTTCACTGCGCATGCGCGTCGCGTATCCAATCATGGCAACGCACACGCCAGAGCGCGAGAATTGTATTATTCACTCATCTTTTTTTTGTGTGCGTGTGTTGTGTATGTTACTGTGTGCCGAGTGTGAATTTTTTGTTTCACATTCGATCGTGAACGCGTTTGGCGTTTACTAAGATTTTGTATGGGATTACTCACTGGGCTGGGCTCACTCCCGTGAGCAGGTGGCGCTGTACATCCATCATCTACATCTATACATACATCTATATATCCCATACAAAATCTTAGTAAACGCCAAACGCGTTCACGATCGAATGTGAAACACAAAAAATTCACACTAGGCACACGAACTCCTCCTTAACTGCTGGACCGATTTTGATGATTCTATATTTTGTGTGTTTCGAGAATGGTTTAAATAGACTTTAGATTCATAGTTTGGTCCACTGGAAAATGCCCTTTCCTTTTAATACTTTTTTGTGTACTGTTATGTACAGACAGGACAAATTCTTTTGGGTTGGGTCCACTAGTATTTATAATTTCCTATCATCCTATTCCTCATCCGCTTCCTCTTCCTTCTCCTCTTCCTCATAATAACTTCCTCAACAACCCTAATTGTAATATAGCTATCGCTAGAATCACCCTGCCGGAGTTCGAGTTTTTTTACTCGCTATTGTCTAAACTCTAAACTTATAACACAATTGGTAGCGGGCGCGGGCGCACGCTCGCGTGTGTATAAATGTAAAATACTATGGGCAGCGTCGTCGCCCGCGTCCGCGCTCCGTCACACGCGCCTGTGCTGCTCATACTATTTTTCATATATACACACGCGAGCGTGCGCCCGCGCGAGTTTTAGCGTTGGCCCTTAGCAAGCACGAGCGCGTATGTGTCCCTTGATTAGAGTTTGTTAAAAGTAGCAGCGCTCAAAGAGTAGCTTTTTTGTTCTAGGAATAAATTCGAAGTCAGAAATCAGCGCTGCTACAGTAAACTCTAGTGACAGACAAGGGACGCATAACTTGAACTCTGTATATAAGACACAAGCACACCCTAAAGTGTTATCACTATGTTACAACACATACAAAACGTGTTATTTCCAAGTTTGGTAAGGACAATACAATATGCTGATCACCTGATTTACTCCTGCTCAACTGGCCTGGTTTCAATGAAACCGGCCACCGTCGCCGAAACCGGTGCGGGTTATATAAAACTACTCTCACCTTCAGGCGGATCTATATTGAGGCATTCAGCGTGGAAGGAAGTGGGGCAGTACTCGCAGCATATCAGCGTCCCGCCGAGCGCGCAGATGAAACACCAACCCGTGTTCACGTGACACGGGACTTTGCCTGGTCTGTGAAAATAATTAAAAAAACGTTATTTAAAATTCTAAGGGCCTATTTCACCACTTTCTGATAAAGTGCCGAATAGGCTATTCACAACTTTTTTGATAGATTATCCATACTTTATCTGTCAAGTTATGTGGTGGATCGCCTATTCGGCACTTTATAAGAAAGGTAAAACAGGCCAGCACTGAGCGGGCTGATGATGCACTGTCACTGAGAACTCTTGATCATGTCAGCTTTCAAACAATAAAAACTAGTTCAAAATCGGTCAACCCGCTTCTACTATGCCGTAGATAAACACACACAGACAAACTTACAACGAAAAAAGGGGGCCTTTTTTATCGTCGAAAAATAAAGAAAAAGTAAAACACACAATTAGGCTGCGTTGCGAGAAATGTGTTTTTGAGAACCAATAGAATCGCAGCATTGACGTGAGCTTGCAATGACATCGCTCAGCGCGGCGATTCTATTGCATCTTAGAAACTTAAAGCACATCTCTGGTGGAAATGTAGCCTTACGCATTTAACTCTTACGCCTCTAGTCCTCCGACGCTGCGAACTGCGAAACAGCGGCGAACCGATTTACTGTCTCATCCGCCACACTACAGTGCGTTATATTGCATCTCGCTCTATTGCTGTTTCGCATTGGTTTCGCAGAGTTTTTTGCAGTTTGCAGCCTTGGTGGACTAGAGGCGTTACTCGCACGCCAAACATTATTGTCAGTCTTTACGTCAAATTGTGGAGATGAGATGGCGTTGAATTGATCCATACGCGAGTAAAAAGACAGGTGAATGACCCAACACAACTGTTTTACATAGACACTTTGAGACAAAATCAAAATTACCTGTGCTCATAATGCCTGGGGCAGATGATTTGTGAACCGGTCAGAATCTGCGTGCCCGCTGGAAGACATTTTGTGAAAGTGTGATATGTAGCCGGACATCTCACACATCTTGCTAGCTTATCCCCGCTGAATCTGGTCTTGCAGCCTCTTGGGTCATCACTGACACATGTGTGGCATACGTGGCGAGGACAGGACATGGCTTCGAACCCTTCCTTACACTTATTTCGAACGTCACCCCCATTAAACTGTGTTTGGGGCCAATGGGCCAAGCACTCCTCATGGTAATATTTGTGGCAGTGAGCCACTTGACATTTCTGTCTGTACTTCACGCACTGTTTGGGAGAAACTGGCAACTTGCACACGAAACATTTTGGCGTCTCTAACTTTTCACAGTCCTTGCATTTGAAGTTGGACGTGTCAATAACTTCTTCTGGTTTCTTGATTTCCAGTTTTACGTCCACTATTTGGCATTTACCTGGAGCGTTCCAAGAGATTGCGACTTTTGAGCTCTCGTAGTCGTACGGTATGTTATCTAAATCTCCAAGGATTTCTCTCATTTTGGCTGATGCTTTCGCTTCGAAGTCTTCTGCATCAACTACTATCGGTTCCTTTTCAGCTTCTATTGATAAGTTAGGATCAGAAAGACCGTCTTGGGTCTTATCATCACTATGATCGTCGTCGACGAAAGTTTCATCAGAATTTTTGTTTCTCCGTTGATACTTCTTTTTCTTCTTTCTACCTCTGCTCGGAGTTTTTTCTTCTGTTTGTGTCTTGTGTTGGTTTTTAACGCAGTCCGCATGGAACATACCGTGGCAAGTTTTGCATTTCACGAGATTGGACACTTTCTCGCAAATTTCACAAACTCTTTCCCGGACTAGGCCCTTGAATACGTTCGGTTTTGGGGTGGTTAGTTGTTCGAAATACATTTCCACCATATCCATTTCGTTGTACACATAATGTTCTATGTTTGCTATTTCTTCTTCGTGCGTCAAATCAACTTCTTGGGATGGCTGACACGAATTAGCTTGCTGTTCCACATTGGGTTTGTTTGACTTCTTTCTGAATATTTCGAATAGAGCTAGCTCCTCTTCTATATCTGAAATTTCTTCGTTGTAGTAGGGTCGGGCTTTAGACCTCCTGGATTTCTCTTTAGGTTCGACATCAATTACTTCGGAAACCCTAAAACTTTCTTGGGAATCTTCTTTTACTATTTTAAATTTTCTTTTAGGCTTTTTCGGTTCCAAGTCTACGCCTTTAACGAGGGACGTTTGATCTATGTCATCATCTATTTTCTTATCATTTTTTATCTTTTCTTCATAGAGCCATGTCTTGTACAGGTAATTAGTTATTTCTTCTTCAGTAAGCTCTGGATGCTCATCCATCACGTAATCTTGTCGCAATTCTAAATATCTGACAAATTCTGCATCCATTAAAGCTTTCTTTTTTTCAGCTTTCGTTCGTTTTTCTTTCCACATTTGCTTTCTTTCACTAAGTGAAATCTCACATTCACTCTCCGAAGAATCAGATGGTGGATTATCCAACTTATCATTACTTAATATTTCCTTAATCTGAGATTTGACATCGTTATCCATTTTAGTTTCTATCTCATTAACATTACGATTGCGAGATTCTGTATTAAAAGTAGAAAATTCAGTATCATTAGAATCTGAAGATTTTTTATGATATTCGTGGTAGCCATTTTTCATTAAAAACTTATGAATGACTTTAGGCGGTTTGTTCTTCACCTCAGAAGCATTACTCGTTCTATTTCGATTCAACCTTTTTCTCTTCTTATCTTTATCGGCGTAAATACTGCTTGCACCTTTAACTAAACTAGTTTGATCTATTTCGTCAGTTATGTTCTTTTCAGATTTATTGTTCTCTTCGTAAAGCCATGTTTTGTACAGATATTGGATGAGTTTTTCATAAGATAGCTCAGGATGCTCATCGATAACAGAGTCTTGTTTTAATTCCAAGTATCGTACAAACTCTGGCTCTGTAAGAGCTTTATTATTTTCTTTTTGGGTACGTTTTCGTTTTAACAGTTGCCTTCTTTTACTAATTGTCATTTCGCTTTCACTCTCTGTTGAACTAGATAAACTATTAAAATTGCCTTCGTCATTTGTAATATCTTCATTTACCGATTTCTTGTCATCATACTCTTCAGGTTCATAATCAGTTGATTCATTTAAATTTTGATCCTTTGCATCTTTACTATCAATATACATATTTAAATCATTGCTTTTAATTGTGTTACGCACTTTCTCGGTATTTTTTACGTCACTTTCATTATTTCTACAATCGGAAACTTTCTCCTTGCTACTTTCAGGTGAGTTACTTTGTTGAAAATCTCTTTTACAACTAGCTTGAAGTTCTGTTTTAACGTTTAACGATTTTTCAAATTGTTCCTGGAACCCGTTATGTTTAAAAAAGTGATTTATTATCGTCGGTTGCTTTTTCTTAGTATCGATCGAATCACTGGGCCTTTTTCTGCTCAACTTTTTTCTCTTCCTATTTTTATCTCCATTTAAAAGTATTGCACCCTTAACCAGACTAGTTTGATCTACTTCATCGGTTTTTTTCCTCTCACATTTATTGTTTTCTTCATAGAGCCACGTTTTATACAGATATTGAACAACTTCGTCGTAAGAAAGCTCAGGATTCTCATCAATCACAGAATCTTGTTTTAACTCAAGGTACTTTTGGAAATCCGGATTGTTTTTAACGTTTTCTACATCTTGTTTTGAAGAAATACAATTGCTATTTCCGATATCAGTAGGACCATGTTTATCTGACGCCGTTTCTTCATTTTTAAAAGATGTTGTAATTTTTTCAATGGTTGTAATTTTTTGCTCCTCGCTTTCTGGATTTGATGTTGTTTTTGGTGTTAAATTTTCTGAATGACTATTCACTTTAATGACGGACTCGGTGTAAATTGAGTCTGAGTGCACTATTTTATTTTTATCTTTAAAGCTACAGATGTCTTTTTCTGTATTATTAACTACGCCTAATTTACAATACTTATTATTATATTCTGTGCTTTCTTTGTCACCCAGAACGGAATCTTTTAGTATATGATTGTTTTCTACAGTTATTTTACTGCACTTTTTATTTTCATAAACAGTGCTACCGACGGCGTTGTCTTTGTCACTTGAAATCGAATTAATGCTATCTTTATTATTTCCCACTCCATTTGTATTGCACTTTTTATCACAATCTGTGCTACTGTTGGCGAATTCATTTCCATTTGTAACTGATATTTTTTCTATGATACTATTTTCATTTCGTCCTAATTTTTCGTTGAAGACATGGTTCAGTTCTTTATTATTTTTTTGTAATGATGTAAATAAAGGTTTTTTATTTTCTTCTCCAAGAGTTTCTACTGGGCACGTTACATCATTTTTAAGGTTCGCTAGTTTACCACGATTTGTAATATTTGAGCTAATAGTGTCGTCAACATCATCAAAAATTTCATTTCCGTTTTGTAATATAATGTTATTTTGTGTAACGATATCTGGTTTTTCTGTTTTTCTCGAAGTATAAGGTGCTGCAGCATTATTGGAAGTGTTAGCTCTGGTGAGCGATATTCGTAGCTCACGTTGTTCAGTTTTTGTTAAGCTACCATTGGTTAGAACTTTTGTCTCCTTCAATTGGCATTTTTCTGATGACAAACTTTCCTTTTCTACAAAGTTCGTATTATTATTGGTACTTACAATATGTGGTTTCTTTTCTGCTAAGTTTCTAGTCATCGGGGACAAATTAAAATTTTTAGAAGACATATGGAATGTGTTCACATTTTGCGACGTTTCCATATTCTTGGTATTAGAATTACTACCAGAAATCGTTGTAACTTTAGATCCAACCACATGTCCATTATAATCATATGTAAGTGTGTGACTTTTATCATCCGTGTTGTTATTTGTTAGCTCATTTCTCTCAGGTTTAGTCGAAATAATATTTTCAAGTTCCTTTTGGGTGGGTGGGACATTTACCTTGATTTCAGTAATGGTCATTTTTTTGTTTTTATCTACTGTTGTCCTAAGTGAGTTTTCACTTATAGGGATTTTGTTTGACTGTGACACAGTTATTAATTTCTCATCTCTGTTAGAACTATTGATTGGCATTGTACTGTTTTCTGTGATTGAAAGCTTATTTTCTTTCTCTGGCGTCTTTATGTTATTGCTATTACTTTTAGGATTTTGTGTCATTTGTGTTTTGTCATTTAATAGCATCAAATTACCATTTTCTACTTTGGTCACGCTAGGCAATTCTGAGGTTACATGTTTCGTATCAGTGCTTACTTCCTTTGTTGCCTTATTATCTACAGAAGATATGCTCACTTTATTTTCTATTTCAGGGGTTTGTAGCTTAGCTGTTATAGGAGAGCTAATTTTAAAATCACTGTAACTAATATTATTCTTGACTGATTCGGTGATAGTCTTTTTAGGCAAAAATATTATTTTATTTTTGGGAGAGATAATAATAGGCTTGATTTCTTTGTGATGTCCATTTACCGGGGATTTATTAGTAGGTGACAAAATAGTTTTGTTTTGCGTGAAGTCATTGGGTTTCTTTTGAACTAATTTTATCTTCCCTCTTTCTTTATCAAGGGCCGTACAATTAGTACCTTTAGTTGGTGCTTTGTTGTCTTTCCCCGTAAGTTTATTATTAATTATATCCCTTGATTCATACTGCCATGTTTTATATAAGTAGCTGGTTATTTCATCTTGTGATAATTCCGGATGTTCATCCATAATATTATCCTGCTTTAGTTCTAAATATTTTTTAAATTCTGGATTATTATATTCCGTTTTTAAATCGATCTTAGGCTGATCATTCACAGGAGAATTATTTATAGATAACTGTTCTATACATTTTGACTCACTTAAAGGAACTGACTCACTTAAGGAGGATGCAAAATCATTTTCTTTTAGTGTTGTTTCAGATATAAACAGTGATTCATTTCCGTTTATAACTTGATTATATTTACTTTTTTTAGAATTTGCCTCTTCATAGCTTATTTCATGTTGTTTGTCATCTAAAGGCGAATTTCCATGTTTTTCTTCAATGTTTTGTTTCTTTAAAGTTTTAATACTGTCAATTCTTTGTTTAAGTTCATTATATTCATTTACATTTGATTTATCTGCAGTTTTAGAAGCAAGTTCTTCGTTAATTTCATTATTGACAGGTGCAGTTGATTTGGCTAATTTTACATTAATATTTACATCAGATTTACGTAATGTTTTTGATCTTGTGTTAGGCGTATTTAATTCACATACGTTGGACTTCTCGCTATCGCAATATGATCCTTTGGTCTCGTTTATTTCACAACTTACTGTATCTATCGATTTTTGTCTCGTCTTGATTTTTTTAACCTTTCGAAAATTTTGAGGCACGTTTTCAGGAACACTATTACAATTATTAATATTTGTGTCTAATTTAACATCGGAAATTGTATTGACACTACTTCCATCTTTATTATCTATTTCAGACTCTTTTGATTTATGAATATTGGTAGTACATTTATTACCTTGCATTTCTTCAATATTCAGATCAGAATCATTATCATCAGTCAGTTTTTTTGTACAATCAATATCTTTACCATCAGTTTCTTTACTGCTGCATTCACTTAATTTAGTTTCCACACCCATGGTAATTTCTTTCACACATTTATTTTGTTCCTTTTCATGCACATCATTCAAATTTTCTGTTGAAATTTCAATATCTATTACGACATTTTTGGGACTACTAGTTACTGGTCGACTTTTGTCGATATCCTCGCATATTTTGTCATCAGTAATTCCAGATAAGTTTTCATTGCCCTCGGGCTCTACGGTATCTTTGTCAGTGGATTGAGAATCGACCCTACTAATTTCAAAAGAAGTCGACAATCCAGATATATCAACACTTGACGTCGAAGGCATGTTTTCATCAGAATCAATGCTTTGTTTAATTTTATTCAAGACATTTTTCCTTTCACTCGAAACACTCTTTCCTGCTTCAGATAATGGACTTTTAAAAATATCATTATCTGATAAGTTTTTTTGACTGTTGGTTTCATTTGTATTGTCAGATAAATATGTTTGATTTGATTCATTATTAAGTCTGTCATTGGAATTTTTTATTGCATCGTCATTAGAAACAGAAACTGGCTTGTAATTTGATGATGTGGATGCTTCAGGATCATTTATACTACTATCACTACTCTGAGATTCGTTATTGCTTCTTCTAAATCGATACGGTTTTTGCGAAGTACTGGGTGTAGGCTTATTGGTTTTGGCACTAGTTTTAGCAGGTTTTTCTACTGCTTGAGATTTCAATTGAGATTTCTCTGGTGTTTTTGTTTTAGCTTTGAGTAACCATCTGTCCATGTGAGATTGTTTTTGGATCTTTGTGATGCCAGTCTTGGCAGCCATGTTGTCGAGGCAGGCTGTGACGACGTCAGAGACGTCGAGTGATTGTTTCCTCTTGTTTTTCCTGTCTGAATCGTTTCCTTTAGTATCATCTTCAGAAAAGAGTGTATCATACAGGCTCTCACTGAGTGAGACATCACTATCTGTCCTTGTCACTCTCTTGCCCTTATCACTCTTGGGTGTCACTTTCTCTGGCCATACTTTCATAAGCATAGAGTTCAAAATGTCAATTCGTAGCCTCTTGGGTTCACGTAGCAGAATTTCAGCTTCTTCTACTGACAAAAGCCATTGTGGCTTCTTCCTCTCGGATATAAAGAAGGCCGCATACAGTTTTGGGTCCTTTTTCTTTGCCTGAAGTAATCAACAAAACTGATCAGTTAAATATTTGAAAATAAGTTATATAATTATATTTATTAAAAAAAATTAAACTAATAAACTAACTACTTATTTGTTATTACGTACAAGAAAAATACTTCCCCATTGCTCTCTGTCCACCGCAATGTGGATGGTGGACCTGTTATTTGGTTGGGTTATGTCAACTCAACATTAGCCATGATCTATCGTACTTGGCATAACGCGACCAAATCACATAATTATGTCCACCATCATAAATCAATTTCTATGATAGTACTACTACGAAGAATTATAAATTTGCTAAACTTATTTTTTCTTTACATAAAGATGAATAGTATACAGCAAGTCTCTGCACTTACTTCAGGTGTAAAATGTGTCCTGGTTGTTTCAAATTCCAGTTGACCCAAAAACGGCCTGAGCATGCTATCGGTGATCCAACTCCTCCGGCCGTTGTCTCCGAAGAATGTAACATTAAATATGTTACGAACTGTACGCCCAAATACTGGAATGCACAAGAATTCCCAATTAATTTAAACAATTATAAGTACAGAAAGCTAGACTGTTTTCCTGTTAGAATTGTTACTGTAGATACTAAGAAAAATTAATGAATTATTCAACAATCAATAATATATGAGGAGCTGGCGAACAAAACGCGATAATTACATAAAATCCAATTTTACAGGAGCAGTAAAAAACTGAATGACATACTTACAGTGAGCTTTTGGCGTGGTTTTTAATTTATCCGTATAAAGTTACAGACTTTATTTGAGGTAGTTTCGATTGAAAATGAGTTGTGATTCAAATTCAGTGGGCCCAAAACCTCCGGAATGTACAAAAAAAACGCGTTTTGTTCGCCAGCTCCTCATATTATATCGATATTTTAAAAAATTGGCAACATTTTTTGTTCTGTAAAACATTAGTGACAACCAAATGGAAAGGGCCCACGGGCAAAAGAAAAGTAGGCAGACCAAAACAAAACTGGTTGCATTACATGTTCAAATAGCTGGAAAAAACTGGATTAACAAAGCCATCGAAAAGGCTGGAGAAGGCTGGGGGAGGCCTATACCCGTGAAGGGGCAACTTCACCACATTCAACTACTGCTAGTTAAACAACTCTTAAAGAAATACTTACTGGGTGGTGAATTGCTTAAAAGGCTATAATAATAATATATTAAATATGTTTGGTCCTCAGCCTTGTTTATGTGCCCTTACATTCCTTTGCCTCAGGCACAAAAAATATCGACAGTTGAATGAAAAAAAAGTTACCCTAGAGTTCAAAGTGAGTTTTTATATAATATTATTAGGAATGAGCGAATTTTTCTCTATCGACTATCAATTAGTCTATGCGGGACCTATGATAATATTGAACAATACCTATTTTATTGAACAATTTATTTGACAGTAATATTTTTAAAGTAAAAATGAATCTTTAATGGCTCTGTTGATGTTGTAAAAATTGCAATATGGCACTCGGTAACTTTTTTCACAAAAATTTATAAAATAACATTTGTAAGGTAATTTTTGAGCATTGCACATTCTTATAAAATGAGATAATTGAAATGATTATATTTAACCTTCAATGAGATGTTATCAAGATTCAAGATATAACAGAAATGTTGTTATACAACATATTTTCATAATCATCATTATCATCAACTCAATATTATTAGTAAATTAATTTATTCCAAATCAAAAAGCAAACTAAACTAAATTATTTTTTTTAACAAGAGGACTTTTTCAAATTTATTTTATATTACAAACACAAATGTGTGTCAGAGTAAAATTTGTCTTAAATACCTCAATCGTGGAAAAACCAGATTCAATAGCCTATCTATTGTTATCGTGGCCGGATGTGGCTGCTTGGGAGTTGAAGCATTAAAGTTCCACATAAGCTGCAGAACTGATTGTACATAAATTTTGCTTGGTGTCATACAACATGGAATAAGATAATATTGAAATTTTCTTTTTTTTATAAATTCCACTTGAGAGATATGTTGCATAGCCAGAGTTAATATTATTGTAATTTTTATATATGTTGATATGTTGCATAGCCAGAGTTAATATTATTGTAAATTTAATATTATTGTAATTTTGTGTTCTTTATTTTTTTTGTGTATTTTTGTAATAATGTAATATTGTGTTGTGTGATTGTCAAAATAAAATTTTCTTATTATTATTATTATTATTAATACATTTCCATGAGAATTATAATGTTATAATTCTCATAGTTTCAATGGGAACACCATATTTTTTGGAATAAAATACTATTTAAATAAATAGAAAACTAACTACAAATATTTGTAAGGTAAATGCAACAGCCCTTGTCAACTATTTATATAAGTTTTTAATGTATGCACTATTTGGTGGCCTTACAACAATAAATAAATAAATATTTTCCAACTTAGTGACAACAAACAAAAGTGGAATTTTTATAAACTGCTGTCTGCATAGTTCTTTTTCTAATGATCAGCATAGATCACACATATGGGTACATATTATTATTCTTTATATTAGCATTCGCAAAGCCTAGCAAAATTAGTAAACAAAATAATATTATTATTTTTAAAAAATTGAAAAAGGTCCCTCTTAGCCTTATTTAATCCTTTTACAACATTATATAAAAATATTTTACAGTAAGGGCCTGTTTCACCGCTTCCTGATGAGGCTATCCACCACTTAATTTGACAGATGGAGTGTGGAAAATCTGTCAAATAACCCTATCGAGCACCTTATCAGGAAGCGGTCAAACAGGCCATAAATAGTTTAAATAGTAAGGACTAGAAGAAAATGTCTGGTTAATTGAAATAGTCCCATGTCAGGTAAAGATGCTAGGCTATCTTTAGTATTAGGAGGTTTTAAGAAAAATACTTGTACTTACATTTAGTTTTAACAAACAATTCGGTCCCTGGCTCTCTAGTAATGATGCAAGGCCAAAACGGATATGTACCCATTCTTGCCCAGGCCAAATCACCAACCTGATATTCTGATTTGGCTTCAATCTCAAAGATCTCACTTTTAGAAAGATCAATTTTTCCTGCATCTTTTTTATTTTTATCATCCTCCTTTTTATTGTCTTTGCCATCAAAATCTAAAGTCTTTACAACTGACTGCGTTTCTTTGCTTGATAATTTCCTCTTACCATGTTTTTCCACAGATCGTTCCAGAGATGACCGATTTGATTTCTGTGCGCTTTTGACGGGAGAAAACATGTTTTTTATCAATACAACTGTTTCTTCAGACTGCTTGTCCTTATCTTTTAATTGTATCAAATCTTTCCTAATGTAGACTTTAGGATACCTTTTCGATGGAGATTTTTTCTTTTCTGCCGAACCAAAACGGCTCAAGGCAACATTTTCTGAGTAAATACTTTCAATTTGGCTCTCGAAAGGTTCTGGTTTTTGTGAATCCAATTTGATTGGTGAGTTTGATGCATGCATCTTATAGACCGGGGACTGTACTGTTGATTTTGGTGATATTTCCGTTTTTGGTGATTTGGTTTTAACAGATTTATCGGATTCGGAGTTTTCATTTTTTAGCCGTCGGGCCCTGCCGTAGCGACTCGTGCTGCAGCCATCGGCGGATATCGGTGAAATGACTCTGGCGGTCAAGCTAGTCTCTAATTCTCTTTCCACCAGCGAGCGTTTCTTCGGTTTGTTTTTGACAGCAGGGCTTTTTGTGTTATTAATGTCCTCAGCGCCTAAATTATCCTCAGATTCCTCCATTTTGAATACTATTGTCCATGAAATTCGTCACTATACTGACGCGAATCAGGGCAAAATTTTCGACACTGGAAGGTATCTGTAAGAAATAATTGTTTTAACAGTTGGACGCGTACACTGTTTTTTCTGGGCATTATATGATAAAACAATATGTTTTTGCGACTCCCATGGCGGATATCTCTGGGATATGAAACAAAAGAATCGAATTGAAGTTATGTCTACATGGGCTGTAAGGTTAGGCACTAAAACACAAAAATCTCAAGGAAATCATTCGAAATACACAGTTTTATAACATATTTTACTTTTATAAAGACATATTTTATAATTTTCAACTCACAGCGCTCAATTTCGTAAGGCACAATTCTAGTAATGAACGTTTCTCACATCCACCTACAGTCAGTACATCGAAAACTTGATTTTCATTTTTACAGATTTATTTTACACTTTCGTTACGCCTAAATACAGTTTTTACTTTCAAATAAATATGTAGTTGTAGGAATTTTAATAAAAAATGCAATAAATTAAGTAATCGGTGGAGCAAAGTCCTATTTTGATACGAACTGGGTCCCAATGTAGCCGTCATACACGCGCCATCATAATTTAAATGAACCGATTATTTAATCATTCTTTGACCTGCATACCTAAACGTTATAAATTAATTAGGAACAATAACTAACCTTGGTAATAAAACACTCTAAACTAAATAAAAACACTATTACTAAATTATACAGAAGAAAATAAGTTCAACGACGCTCAGCAAACTTGTACCGCGAAAACACAAGTGCAATCTGTCAATGTGTGAGTGATGTGAAATGTGTTATGTGATGAAACAGATTTGTGTGTGTGGGCTTGTACGAATATTTGAATGAATTTGAATTTAGGCGCTTTGCAGACAACGGGGCGGGGCGGGCCGGTCAATTTTGCAGTGAACGATCGCACAAAGGGAATCCTATAGGCCTAAATTACGTGTACCTAATTTCCCCGTGATACTAGAATCGTGATAATTTTGACCACAGTCAAGGTTCTAGTACTTATCACGGGATTCACAAATAGTACTGCGATACTGCGATTCGGCCTTTAACGAATATTCGGCGAACTCCGAACCATCAACATTATCATGAAATCGTGATAATATTGATGCGATACCTGCCATTTTTTCAACGCACACGGCGCGGCGGGCAAAAAGATCGCGCCACCGCATGTCCGCGGACCGCGGCAGGCGGCTGCCCAGTGCCCGCCGTGGTCCCGTGGCCTGGTCCGTGGATCACACAAACCAGTTTACATGCAGTACTAAAGCGCTTATTCCACTTATCCTAGCTAGGTTCCTAGATCCTAAATCGTTTCTGATTTAGTTAAGTGGAATAACATTTAGAAAGCTAAGATCCTAGCTAGGATCATACCTAGGTAGGATAAGTGGAATAAGCGCTTAACGCAGATAGCGTGTTCTTTGTGTACGCGGAGCGGGCAGCCGCAGCCATTAACGGGCGTATGAACTACGAACCGGGCGGGAAGATCGCGTCGTCTGTAAAGCGCCTTATAGGAAGTACCACGGAAGTACTTTCGGAAGTACCACCATAAAAAAGTAGGTACTCTGTGGGCAGACCCAAGAAACGTACTTGGCAGTACCGTACCTCGGACACATCTCGGACCTCCCCACTGTACCATGACGTATCTATATTAATTCATTTTTAGTTTTGATCTCTAAATTCTGGATGAGATTTTTTATTTATAAGAACTTCTTTTGTGCCCTTTGAAAAATATGATAAATTGATAATTTTTAACCGACTTCAAAAGAGGAGGTTATCAATTATTCGACAGTAATTTTCGTATCTAAGGGTACTTATTTACTTAAATGACTATAAGTGATTGGACAGTACCAGTCATTGGAGCACAAAAATACAATTAGCCAATTGGCAAATACAAAATATAGCCATAATATGAAGTGCCTCCATAACATAATATTTTGCTTTAAAAACTTCCTGTTTTTCATTAAAATCAGGCGTTCTATTACAATAAAAACAGACAGTTTTTAAGGCAATCTCGATAATTAATAATGTCATTATTAATTATCGAGATTGCCTTAAAAACTGTCTGTTTTTATTGTAATAGAACGCCTGATTTTAATGAAAAACAGGAAGTTTTTAAAGCAAAATATTATGTTATGGAGGCACTTCATATTATGGCTATATTTTGTATTTGCCAATTGGCTATTTGTAGCATTTGGCAAAATTATTGACCTATACACAAACAAGCAAATAAAGGCAAATACGGCCTTCCACACATGGACGTCAAATACCAAACTTTTACTTGATTTTGTTTACAGTGCGACTGGTGCGACAAGGTTTTAAATGAACGTGGGTGGTGGCGCTGCTCGTAAGGGAGAATTGTCAAAAATGACGTTTTTGTATAATTGCAGCGTTAGTTCCTTTTTTCGCCACGTTCATTTAAAGCCTTGTCGACTTTGAGTATCAATAGCAGTAGTACTGTTATTAATAAATAATAATTAATACTCTTACCGCCGTACTCAGAGACATTAAGTTATGATTAAGCTTCAATTTAATGAAGAGTTTGACAGATAAAGTATGGGGCTTATGTCAAAATTTTGAATTAATTACATTTAACTAAATAATGTTCCACTCTGAGTGCGGCAGTTAGCTTGTCGAGCTATACTATCCGTAGTATCTCTTAATAGTCTGTGGCTGTATAATGCCTATATTTTGACTCTTTTGATGTGCGTCAAAAACCGACAAAGGATACGTGTATTTCGTATTGGTCATATTTGTCAAATAGGCAAATAAGGCCAATACTTGTCAAACATACCGTCTAGTGTCTACCATAAAGTTAATATACCTATCGGAATAGAGCAACAATCTCGAGCTGTCAAACGTAACCAAAATTGGTTTTCATCAGTGTGAAAAATATGTGTACGTATACACTTACACAAGCATGACTGAACATGAATTCTATGATATTATATTGACAACGTGCGGCACGTACCGACTGGACGTCAAAAAAAGAGTGCTGCTGTCATGTATCACACGTCTCTTTTTCACGTTACTGATTATAGATGACGATACATGAAAACTATACATGAAAACTATGATGAAAAACATAGAAATGGCTGTATTGGCAACGCTCCCTTTGCCTATCCCGACCGGGATGAATTAAAAAAATATCTATGGTCAACACTGTCACCAAAACCAAAGAGGATGTAAACTGTATACTACTACGTAACAAGAGGTCGGACTTAGAAGAAAAAAAATTAACATCCGTTATTTTTTTAATTTGAAACTGAAGTTAAAATTTTTAAGTGCAAAACCTTTCGCTCTAAACATACTAAAAATTTAAAAAAATTAAATAAAAAAGAAATGAGCTCAAATAAATGTTTTATTTCATTAAAAATTATTGTACATAGCTAAATAAATAGGCTAATAAGGTAAATTAAACAATAAAACAGATTTAATCCACAAGCTTTTGTTGATTTCTATTATTCAGTATTATATTATTACAGTACAGTTTTATAAGTTTTATTTATATAAATATAATAGAATAGCTGTCTTTGCTACTCTACTAACTACTTGATTGGCTTATACAGTAAACTCTATACAGGGAGGGGATTAAAGCTGCGCGTCCACCAGCCGTAGGGTTGCAAAATTACGTAATTTTACCGAAAACGCTGGTAAAATACGCGTATTTTACGGTAATTTATATAAATTACGGTAAAATTACCGGCTACGTATGTATGGTGAATGATAGTATGACGGCGGGCGAGGCTAGCGTGTTGCAAGTTGCAAGTTGCATCTTGCGTACTGCGTTCACGTCGCACGATGCGACGTTGCCGATAAGTGCTGTTTGCCATAATATTTTGCGCTGTTGCGACTTGTTGACGTCACTCGACAGAGCATACTAGCCCAGTAGGGTTAGTTCAGCCTTATATCATGTATGGGAAGCTGTAATTAATTATAGTCAGAAATTTTTTGAACAAATAGCTTAAATTCAAAAACTCGACTAAAACTCGAAAGTGCGTTAGCCGCCATATTGGTTTGAAGGTCCAATCTTTTTTAGCTATAACTCCTTTATTTTTTTTTACGAAAATGATAAGGATTAAACAATATACAAGCGCAATTATACTTTGACTTGTTTTTTGCATTTATCTCCGTAAATATTGGTTTTACGATGAAAATTATAATAATTCAAAATGTAGAAAATTAAATGTACAACAAATTTTTTTTTACAAATTTGTTGTACATTTAATTTTCAACATTTTGAATTATTATAATTTTCATCGTAAAATCAATATTTACGGAGATAAATGCAAAAAACAAGTCAAAGTATAATTGCGCTTGTATGTCAAATATTATCGAATTTAGCGAAAGTAATTGTAGAATAGAAACAAAGTTGTAGGCGATTTCCTACAAATAAGGCAAATATTGACAAAAATTTGTGCTTTTTGTATGGGAGCCCCCTAAATATTTATTTTATTTTAATTTTTAAAGTACAAATACAATTAAATATTTTATGCTTATTTTAATTGTCTTAGTGCTGCTATGTTTTTGGTATTTGTTGTTATAGAGGGAAACAAAATACATAATATCTAAAAATTTCAAGTCTCTACTATCACCGTTCTTGAAGTCTGGAGACAGACAGACGGACAGGCAGCGAAGTCTTCATTTTAATTGTGGTTAATTTAATGAGCTACAAGTGTATTTCCGTATTTTTTCTGTATTTGACAATAATCGCGATACAGGTCGAACAGGTCGAAATTATACTTGGACTTGTTTTTTGCAGTTATTTCCGTAAATATTGATTTTACAATAAAAATTATAAGGACTAAAATTGTAAAGAATCAAATTTGCGACAAATTTGATCTTTATCATTTTCTTAAAAAAATATAAATTAGATATAATTAGCTAAAAAAAGATTGGAACTTCAAACCAATATGGCGGCTAACGCACTCGTCGGATTTGGTCGAGTTTTTGAATTTAAGCTATTTATGACCTCCTCTAAACACTGGTGCAAAAAAATTCTGACTATAATTAATAAAAAAAAATCTAACTCTACTGGGGTATACAGCAAGACGGTGGCCTGGAAGTTATTTTAATTTGACTGACTGCACTAGACGTGCATTAAGTAACCTGCTTATATCCCCATTATTAATGAAAATTATGCCACGAACTCAAAAATCGTTTTTTACCAAATTTTACCGTAATTTACCGTAAAATATAATATTTTACGTAAAATATCGTATATTACCGAATTTTACGAAAGTAATTTTACCGCTTTTCATCCCTACCACCAGGTCGGAATCGGGACGTACGCGACGGTGCGGATGGCGCGTCGTGTCGTCATAATATATTTGTCAGGCGCAGAATGACGTTCCAGTACTTCTAGTGCAGTTCACAGTAGTCATACCATACATACAAAGCAACAAATTCGTCTGCTGCGTACGAATCTCCCTCTTCCTCATTCCGATTCTCTCCGATCCAGTGGACGCGCACCTTTATATATACACACTTAAGTATCATTACTTTGTTCTGTTACACCCTGTATACAACAGCTGAAATCTATCACGCGGGTTCAGGCCAGCTGCATACAACCTCACTTGATCAGAGGATTTTTCCTTGGTTGCCGTACCACTCATAATCCCATACCTTCCTTCTCCTCCTAAAATCTCCTTAACAGCTATTGCTTGCAGACTAGAATGTAGCAAACTAGTATAGGGACCTAAAAATCTGAAATTAATTAAACATTTTTCATTTACTACATTTCCATACAGTTCACATAAATTATTAAAGTATAGTTAATATAACCTCATGTATTATTACAATAAAACAATATACACATTTCAACATTTTCCAAATTACCGGAATACTGATATACATTATAATATTTTCTATGAAATAATAATATATCTTTTTCATATTATATAGTTTAAGTTGTAAATTAATGTACAAATTGCATTATGCAAATAATACTACGACATGTAACTTTGTATTAAAACATGGTATGACATAGTTATGTTTTGCTTCAATTTATCAATTTACGGTTACATTTACATTTTACAATGGCTTACCTTTCGTTTTTCAATAATTAATCCACATAATTTACAATTTTTGTATGATTTGCTACAAATAATTTTCACAAAATGAAAATCGAACTTTGAGTTTTAAACTCCTTCTTCGTCTTTTTTCTCATGTAGTTTAAATTCTTTATGGTCTTTTTTATCAGCCAATCACAGTCGACCTTGCACAGATCAAGCACAGATTATGTTATTGGGTCCAGTTGCTACGTTTAAATTTGGAACCCAATTTTTTTTTGTTCGGAACTTGCATCCACCTGACAACCAAAACTGTCACTGTCACTTTATCGAGGTTGGGATTTTTTAGGATTTTTGTGTTTTCTCTTGAATATAATTGAATATATCCAAAAATCTTTTTTGCAAAGATGTCTACAAAACTAAAACAAGCGAAAGATGAACCACCAGCTTACAGCGAAGCAGCGCTAAGAAACAATATGGTTTTTGTGGAATATTGTAGAACTTCCATGTCTGCACTATCAGGCTCTACTGCTGGTAACAAATAGTAATTTATTATTACTACACATTGATATTAGCAACTTTATGCGTGTAAGAGAAACTTATGCGGGATTTGTACATTTCATTTTTGCATGGACTAGTGGTTTGAGTGAAAACAAACAAATCTTTTGAAGCATTTTTTACTATTTTCAGCACTTACCAATTATGTTTTCTAGTACTTTTCAATGTTGTTGAAACATTGAGAGAGGTCCTTTTTATAAAAACTATACATTTTCATTTGTACTTTATATAACTAATGGTTTATCATAAAAGGTTTATTTTGATCTTATTTCTGTATTCCATTTTTGTTTCAGGTATCTTAGGATTGACTGGTCTCTATGGATTTGCATTTTACGTGTTATCTGTGCTTGTACTCTGGATGATGTTCATGATCAAAGCTGGACCCCACTGGAAAAAATACTATGTATCCCGACAAAGTCTCCTTACCAACGGATTCTTTGGGGCTCTTTTCACTTACATTCTATTCTGGACATTTATATACGGAATGGTGCATGTATATTAAGCATTTAATAGAATATTAAGCTAGATATATTATATTTTATTGGAACAGTAAATTATTGTTGTACCTTAATGTAATTCCATTTAGCCGTAATATTATTTCTTAAAATATTTACTTACGTCTTTAGCTCTCTGACCCTGGGAAACACAAAAAATCTGCAAAATAGGAAAATATGCAATATATTGCATAAAAGAAATTTTTCCGAATAGATTTGTAACAAATGCTTTCACAATGTTGATACTACTGGTGCCTACCACCGGTTCGGGAACTATCCCGGCGAGAAAAACCGTTGTAAGAAACTTGCACGGGGTCCCACTTTTTACCAAAAAAGTGAGAAAAAAATTAATCTTTTTGTTGCATTTTTGTGAGACAGTAAATCGGTTCACAGTGTCTCTGTGCTAAAGGCGTTCAGGCTTAGGGTGGGTTTCCACTGATGCGGAGCGGGGCGGGAAGGAGCCTAGCAGTGCCGAATTGACCAATCATTATGCTCAAAATCTGGGCTTGGTCATTGGTCAATTCGGGAACCGCTAGGCTCTTCTCCGCCCCGCTGTCGACAGTGGAAACCCACCCTTATGCTTGTAGCTTTTCCAATATTTGATAAAAATATCAACATTGATTATGTTACCACACATGCTTAAGAGGCCGGGTACCCTTGGAATTTCTCATACATACGTAATACCAAAATCATTATCTCATACAAAAATATTTAACATGTTTGACTTGTTTTTCAGTTTAAAATAGTAATTACCTAGGTTCCTGCACAAAAATTTACTTCAAAATATTTAAACACAAATTATAATTTTTTTGTTTTAAATTTTTTTGTAGTAAATTTACTACTAAATATTTAAACACTAAAAAATAAAACACTAAAAAATACATATATAAATAGTAAATTTACTATAAAATATTGAAATACTAAAAAATATTTTTTAGAGTTTAAATATTTTGTAGTAAATTTACTATTTATTTATACATTTTATAGTGTTTTACTCTATTTTTTAGTGTTTGAATATTAAGTAGTAAATTTTCTAAAAAAAAATAAAAAATAAAATTTTTAGTGTTTAAATATTTTGAAGTAAATTTTTGTGCAGGAACCTAGATAATAACTATTTTAAGCTGAAAAATAACTCAAACATGTTAAATATTTTCGTATGAGAAAATGATTTTGGAATTACGTATGTATGAGAATTTCGAGGGTACCCGGCCCCTTAATGTTTATGCATGAAGTAAATATTTTTAATAAAAAGGGGTATTCTGTATAATATTATGTTTGATCCTTTTATTTCCATTATAAATTTACAGGGCTAAATAAATGTAATTATTAAATATTTTACTTTTTTTTTTTTAAAGGACGGGAAATGCTCTGACGCATTCCGCGGGGGACGGGGGGAATCCAGCCGTCTAGCTGTCGGTAGCTAGTCTGCGGTACGGCGGGAGCTGGCGCTCATGTTCGGCACGCCTGCGCCCTCCACGCCGTCTCCGAATTGGGTCTGCGGCCACATCCGCCTCTCTGACCCGCTCGGCGGCCTCATTCTGTGACATGACGTCCTCACAGAAGGTAGCTGCCGCGTCCCATCCCTGTCTCGACTGAACCATATTTGAAACTATGGCCGGGAGTGTTATGTCAAGTCTGGTGGTCGCAACAAGCACCGCTCGCTGTTCAACCCATGCTGGGCATTCCAGGAGCGTATGCTGTGCGGTGTCATCATCATGATCGCAGTGGTGGCAACGAGTCGTTGGCTCCCTCCTGGCCGTGTGGTGCAGGTAATGACCGAAGCAACCATGCCCGGTCAACACCTGAACCATTCGGTAGGTCAGAACACCTCGAGTGTTTGTCACCCACTGCTCGAGTACAGGCCGAATTGCTGCCACTATTTGGCGATCTGCGGTTGGCGACGCCATCTGGACCTGCCAGGTGCGCATTAGTATAACACGCGCCTGGCGGCGCCATCGGGTAACCAGGTCTGGTGGAACCCTTTCGCCACGTCCTTTGACTTCGGCAGTGCGGAAATACACCTCAGCCAGTACACGTGCCTCCAAGTCCCATGGAGGGGACCCTGCCAGCGCCAACGCTGCTTCGCCGGCTATCGTACGATAGCCGCGAATAATTCGCAACACCATCGCGCGTTGTGGGCTCCTCAGCATCGCCTTATTTTGGGCGCTCAGGTGTTCCGCCCAAATCGGGGCTCCGTACAAAGCCATCGATTGTATGACTCCTGTGTATAGCCTTCTGCATGTGGACCCCGGACCACCAATGTTGGGCAGGAGGCCATTCCGAGATCCGAGGGCCATTGCCGTCTTTATTAGTTTTGGGGCTAATTGGCGGAAATGTGCATTGAAGTTTCACTTGGAGTCTAGGATCAGACCCAAGTACTTCATTTCCGATCCGATCGGCACCCTGACTTCGCCGATGGGAAGGCAGGCATTCGCGGGAGGCCGTTTGCGGGGGCCATGGAAGAATATGGCCTTTGTCTTCTCGACGGCCACGCGTAGTCCCTGCGCCTCAATACGCTCCACGATTAGGGACGCGCCTACCCTTGGAAGTCGTATAGCCTCCTCAAAGCTCTCTCCGCAGGTCAGCAGATACGTGTCATCCGCGTAGCAGATGAGTCGTAGCCCACGAAGGAGGGCCGCTCTTAGGACTCGATTAAACCCGATGTTCCACAGGAGTGGACCTAGGACAGACCCCTGTGGAACACCGCACTATGTCACTGGCGATATCGAATGACACCGCCACTACCACTCCGCCACACTTGTGATCTCTTTGACTTTGAGGATTGCATCTATGGTCGAGCGCTGAGCACGAAAGCTGCATTGTGTGTCGGACAGGTTCGGCCCTTCCTGCTCGAGATGTTTAACGATTCTGGATGCAATCACTCGTTCAAGAAGTTTTCCCGCCTCGTCGAGTAAGACGATTGGCCTATAAGCAGACGGCGAGTCCGCGGGGCGACCGTCCTTTCTCAGGAGGACAAGTTTTCCCTCCTTCCAACATTGTGGGAATTCGCTTTGAGTGAGGCATGCGCTAAACAGGTCCCGCATCCTGTCCTTAAGAGGCCCCATAGACTTGACCCAGACTCGTCCGGGAATTCCGTCCGGACCCGGGGCAGCCTTGCGCTCGCTCAGCCGAAAGACGGCAGCTTCAAACTCGCCCTCGGATACGGGCGGCACCTCCTCCATCGGAGTTGGCCTAGCATCGTTCGGTGGCTCTGAACCAGCGGCAGCTGGGAAGAGCGCCGATACAATGCTAGGCAGATGTTCTGGAGGTACAGCCTCCAATGCTGGCGGACCGCGGCCGATCTTATTCCGCACCATTCTGTACGGACGCCCCCAGGGGTCCTGGTTAAGCCGGCAGGTCCGCCAGCATTTCTTCTCGGGCCGCTTCATTTGCCTGTTTAATCGCCAGGTGAAGAGCACTTTTGGCCGAGCTATATTCCTCTCTGAGACGTCTTTCTAGCGTCTCATTCTGAGTCCTTCTTCGCCTTTGGCGCTGATAAAGGCGGCGCGCCCTGACACATTGCCGCCGAAGCGTGTCCGTCCACCAATAGGCCTGCTTCTTCATGTGAGGGCCACGAACGCGGGGCATGGCGGCGTCACAAATTCGGGTCATCGCCTCCCGAAACCAGCGGGCCTCGGCGTTAACATCGATAGGTGTCATAGGCCTAGGTGTCCAGGCCTCTACCTCAATGGCCTCCTTAAGCGCCGAGATTAATTCGAGTCGATCGATAGCCGTTCGTTCGGCGAGTGCCGCTGCAGCCTTTTCTGTCCGCCGCTGCGCTACTAGTAATGAGGTAGCGACCTTCTTCTCTGCCTGGAGTCGGAGATCTTCATATTCCAGCTCAAGGAGCTGCTGCTCAGCAGCAGCCAAACCAACATGTTCCTCCGTCATGGTGGGACGTCCTCTTGGCGGCTCTCTTACGTCGGGTATCGGAACGGAAGGATCTTTCAGACCCGCCGTCATCGGAGCCGGACAAGGAGTGCGATAGTCTTCGTTTCCCTGCTACACTATTATCTGCTCTATCGTGCGATGACGCACGAGAACTGCCCGCTGTTCTCTTGGTGTTCAGAGAACAGTCTGAGTGGTCAATCCTTTCGAGCCTTACAATCGGCGTCCTTGTGGTAAGCCTTAGGTCATCGTTGTTTTGCGTCGACGAGTCCGTTGCCGGTGCGGTTAGGAGCACCTGCCCCGGACTATTGCGAGATGTCGCGCCTTCTCTTACCGTCAGTACGGCCCCCTCTTCCTCTCGCACAATGGTGGCACCCCCGTATACATGGGCCAGACTCCTGGTTGTGAGCCAGGAGTGCGGGATTCTCCGACTGAATCGGAACCCGCCCGGGGTCTATTTTTGACATTGTGTGACTCCATCTTGGTTGACCAGTTAGGGGTGGTTCTGCCCCGGTGCCCTTGTGACGTAGACCGCCCGCTCGCCACGCATCCCAAGGCCGGGCACTACAAACCGGGGATTAGGGACCCACGGGTCCATCCGTCATCAAACACACACAAACCTATACACACATACACATACTGTTGTATAGAAGAGTTAAATAAAACGTAAAGATAGAGTAGAAAAGATGATGAAGAGATAGAGTAAATAATAACAAAAATCACAACGAAGAGTACACTATAAAAAAATGGAAAGATAGAGAAAGACCGGCGTTCAGCCACCTGAGTACCTCACCCCGTGTAAAGAGCGGGGTGGCGTACCCAGGCGCCCAGGGGCACGAACGTGGACGGACCGGTACCGCCCCCATTAAATATTTGTTTTTTTACCTAGATGACGCCCGCAACTCCGTTGCGCCAAAATTCGTTTATCGCGTGGGAACCGTATATTTTTACGGGATGAAAAGTATCCTATGTCCTTTCTCGGGACTCAAAGTGTCTCCATGCCAAATTTCAGCAAAATCGGTTCAGCAGTTTGGCCGTGAACAACCTCTTCACCTGTCTGTCTGTCTGTCTGTGTTACCTAACAGACAGGCACACTTTCGCATTTATAATCTATACTAATATTATAAATGCGAAAGTATCTCTGTCTGTCTGTCTGTTCCGCTTTCACGCCAAAACTACTGAACCGATTGTAATGAAATTTTGTACACAGATAGTCTAAACTTCTAAAGCCTAAGAAAGGAAATAGGCTACTTTTTAACTGGAAAAAGGGGTTGTAAGGGGGTGAAAATGCGGTGGTGGCACCATATTGAGTTAGGTTTTTCGATTCTTTCGATTGTTATACGAGCGCTTTCACAAAATGTTGTACCTGGCCAGATTTGAGGACGGTTTTTTAAAGTGTGATATTTTTTGGATTATATGTGGTAATTGCTATCATTTTATATGAAAAACACTAAAATACTTATTAATTACGAAAATATTGAAGAAAATATAAGAGATAGTAACAAAAGGCTTGTCAATTATGTTACCACATTTTATATAGTATTTTAGCAGTAAGTTAAGAAATAAATGACTAATTTTATTAATTTTAACTGCTATTTTCTTAAAAACAATAGAAAATTCAACAAGTATTCCTTTTTTTTCAAAAACTCTGATTTAATGTACGTGTGTTTCAGCTATCATATTTTTTTATTTGTTTCGTGCATTCCCTTAAGAATTGGCTTTAAATTTATTTATTTAGCAAAATAAAATATTTTATTAATATTTAAAACCCTCAAAACCTCAATATTTCTGCACAAATAACAAATATAATGGATTGATTGAGAAAAAGGTAACATAACTGACAGTAACATAATCATAAAGGTAAATTTACATGGGTGGAGTTTTAGGTGTGACGATGGGTGGATAAGAAAATGTCAAGACTAATGATAGCACCAAGATACAACATATACATTTTTAAAATCAAATTATAGTCTAGAGATCGAATCTGAAACCTAGACGAAAGTCAAAGAAAAATCGCATCGTAATTCATAATAATATTATGTATTCTGAAATCTTAAATGTATTACTAAAGAAAGTTTAGCTCAAAATGGAAACAAATGCATATTTTGTGAATTATATTAAACGATTTCACCCACGGGCTAAAGATTTTTACATGAGAATGAAGTATTTGCCCGCAGTAAAAACTAGTCCATGTGTTATTCCTATCTCCAAACCAAATTTTACTAAAATTAGATATAAATAAACATACACATACACAAATTTTCGCATTCGGAATATTAGAGTGATTTAAAATTTAATTTATCTATGACCATCATGTGAACACAACTTTATCCTGTCAATTATGTTACTTAGCCAGTCATCCTATAGTTACCATCCAAATTGGTAACAAAATGGAGGTAACATTATCATCCTCGCTCAGTTTTATAAATTCACTGTTAATTCATTTGTACACCAAAATATTTTATATTTACAGTAACGCTATCCTTACGAAACACTTTATAAATATAAAAATAGTTTTTATGTAGTGTAGGCGAAAAAGTGATTAAAATAGTGGTAACTGTCCTGACTTTTTTTTTCACGAAACACTGTGTGGACACTTCTAACTCTTGTTGTGATCCCGGTGCAAATCGCCGAATGATTGTAAAATAGCTGACACATAAATCAAGCTAATTTGTTGCCATTTCACAAAGAAAATATCCCATATTTGATTATTTTCTCTCAGATTTTTGGTAACATAATTGACATGTCAGGCATATTCAAAATCTGGGTAAGTACCGAATTCAAATCGGATTTGTAAATTTATTTGAATGGTAAAAAATACTTAATTTGCATATTCCAAGTAAGTAAATTCTTGGCATAATAAAAAATATAATATATATTTGAAGCTGTATAAGCCAATTAGGTTAAAATAACGCATTTCATCGGGATTTCGGGGTGGGGACAGTCGAAATAATGAGATCCCTTAGAAGTATTTTGGTGCAAATGCAGTATATATTCATAAATTTCCGAAATACTTTAATATATAGTTGAATATTAATATCACATACGGATACGGACAATAAATATTAGTAGCTTAAATCAATGTCTAAAGTCTGGGGACACACCAAACCAAGGGGGTACAACATTTTGTGAAAATGCTCATACACGTTATTAACCGATTCGTGGCCACTGCCGCACCCAGCGCGTCATTTAAAAAGATTTAGTGAGGCCGATGACGCGCCAGGGCCCGTACCACGAAACGGTTTTGAGACTCAAACAATCGGACGAGAATGGCGCGTCCTACTCTAACAAACGTGAAATGACGTTGTTAGAGCAGGACGCGGCATTCTCGTCCGATTGTTTGAGTCTCAAAACAGTTTCATAGTTGGCCTACAGGCGCGGCATACGATTGTTAAAAAACCAATGAGTAAAAAACACGTTAAAACTAATTTATTATACTGTAATTACAATTTCTTAGTCTACATGTGCATAAAATACAACCAGTGGCCAATGCCGCACGTGGCGCGTCATCGTTTAGCAGGGCTGATGCCGCTCATGGCGCGTCATCGAACAAACTACTTGGCCTGTGGTAAGAATTCGTGAAAATGAAGGTGGCAACGAATCGGTACAACTCACTACTCAGTACTTTACCTATGCAGTGACGTAATAGGGGTACCAGGGTTTGTTTCAATTTTGTTGATACCGCGCGCTATAAACTGAAGTCCACGCGGACGAAGTCGCGGGCAACAGCTAGTATTAGTATGGATTATGGTGTTCTGCTGACCCTAACATTTTGATTCCTAGGCAGTTGACAAACCAACGTCATTTGGTAGGATCAAATCAACTCAATATTAATTGTGATCTGTCGGCTAGGTATGACATAATGCGACCAAACTACGTAGGTCTCTGCCTCGGAATCAACTTCTCTAATAGTACTACTTGCCGCTCAAAATGGCCGACAAAAATGCAAAACTTTTATTGGCGCTTTACAGGAATGTATTTAAGTAAATTTCCTGTTCAGCAGTTTATGTCCGGGGCAGTCGTAATGAAGATTGAATGTGCCAATCTGTCTCGCGTAGGGCGGGGAAAATATATATATCGATAAATTCTTCTTCTTCTTGTCTCCTCCTAAGGCTCCTTTATCGATAAGTTCCAGCACTTAAGTGCTGAGGAGCGACGCGATTAATTTTTATCAGGTCCATTGTTTGCTTGTTTCTTCATGAAACAATCTAATCATTAAAAAATGTGAATCTAGGGCTCTCGCACACCGGCCACCGGCCACAACTACAAAACGTCGCTACCGGCATATTTCCTGTAGTTTTCATACATTTTATATGGACTCGCCGCACACGGTTGACGACGGTGACCGCTACTTTTGTCATTTGTGCTTTTTCTTGCTTCTTGTGGCGGCGTTTGTGGCTGTCGCGTGTGGCCCGTGTGCGGCAATTCAGACCGCAACACGACGCGTAGATATGCATTATTCTAAATTTGCACTGAACAAAGAATTAACGAGTTTTAATTACGTGACACTTCTTGGAAATATTACGAGGGCTGCTATTTATGTAGGTATCCGGAACTGGCCACTTACAAGAACAATATTTAAAAAGTAATTACAATACCCGGCAATAAATATTGCACATCGACCTTTGGAAAGAGACAATCGGCTAATTTCGGTTTCATAGAGCGTTATCTTTGTAGCACACACCCATTTGACATTATGTCAGTCGTTGTCCAAATTCAATGGAGTGCAGTCGCGTCCAGGTCAAAATATATATCTAGAGTTGTTAACACCCCTAAATTTGCTACAGCTGTAATTTTCCAAAAAAATTAAAATATACGTAAACATAATTTGAACACGCTTTTTATTTTATTTTACCTGAACCTAAATCCATAATTTAATGAAAACTTGGTGTATTTTATACAAAGAATAATAAAATTTTCAAAAGAAGCAAACCATAATAATTATGGTTTTTTTTTAACAGCTCCTAATATATATCGGACTTTTTGTATTTCGTGCGTAAGAGATAACGCTCTACAAAACCGAAATTAGCCGACTGTCACTTTCCAAAGGTCGATGTGCAATATTTATCGCCGGGTACTGTACAACATTTGAAAATAAAAAATAAAAAAAAAAATATCCACAGCCGAACATATAACCTCCTCGTTTTTTGGAAGTCGGTTAAAAATAGAACTCTTTGGTTGAAGAATACATTTTGTTTCATGTGACTGTCAATTATTTTTCCATTGTGGCGTCATTTTGAAAATTGCGTGTCTTCATTTGCCATGGATTTAACGCGTGAACATTTTCGTGCAATGATTTACTACGATTTTCGGCGTGGGCTAAATCAACAACAGTGCTTTATTCAACTCACCGCAACTTTTGGAGAAGAAGCACCATCAGAAACCACTGTTTATCACTGGTACAGTGAGTTTAATCGTGGGCGGTCTATGCTCACGGATGAAAATAAAGAAGGTCGCCCAAAAACAGCTGTTGTCCCACAAAATATAGATGCTGTGCGGGAACTAATAATGCGTGATCGTCTTGTTACATATCGAGATACGTATACATATTATACGAGATACATATACGAGATAGAGGCGTCCTTAGGCATAAGTATGACGAGCATACATAAGATATTACACTAACATTTGGCTGTAAAAAATATATGTTCGCGTTGGATTCCGCACAACTTGACAATCGATCAAAAACGGGCTCGTGTCGATTGGTGCAAAAAAAAAGATAAAAAAATACAACCGTGGTACGTCAAAAGCCGTTTATAATATCTGCACAGGTGATGAATCTTGGATCTATGCATATGACCCCGAAACTAAATAACAGTCAACGGTGGGGTGTTCCAAGATGAGCCGAAACCAACAAAAGTTACTCGTGCAAAAAGTACTTTGAAGCAAATGGTCGCCTGCTTTTTTGGAATTAATGGACATGTGGCTACAGTGCCATTAGAGAATCGTAAAACGGTTAATTCTGAATAGTATACGACCATTTGTTTACCAGAAGTCTTTGAAGAAATAAGAAAGGGCAACCGACAACTCAGAATCATATTACATCACGACAATGCTAGCTGTCACACCTCAGCTGAAACAACTCAGTTTTTGGAGGGTCAAAAGATCGAATTGACTGGTCATCCGCCGTACAGCCCTGATTTGGCACCTAACGATTTCTTTTTATTTCCATACGCGAAGAATAAATTACGTGGTCAACGTTTTTCGAGCCGCGAAGAGGCTGTTGATGCGTTCAAAATGCACGTTTTGGAGATACCTCAATCAGAATGGAAAAAGTGCTATGAAAATTGGTTCCAGCGTATGCAAAAGTGTGTCGATCATCGCGGCGAATATTTTGAAAAGCAATAAAACCATATTAAATGATATATGTTTGTTTCTTTTTTTAATTCCGGATACATAATATTATATTATAATAGCAGCCCTCGTATGTCAAATCTTTACTTAAAATTTAGTTTGTTATTATATATTTTTAGCAATATTTCGCGGAATATTGCTAAAAATAATAACAAACTTAATTTTAAGCTATGGATTTCCGCAAAGTAACGCCTGATTCCATTAACAAATCTTTACTTATTTAGAAATGCATCTACGCTACGCGTCGCGTACTGCAGTCTGAATTGACCCTTAGAGCGAGGAGATGATTAGAGGGACAGTAAATAAAAGCTTGAGAGGTGTCAAGGGACACCCGAATGAAACGAAGTTATTCATTTATGTTCAAATAACCTGTACGAGTATACATAACAATTAAAAAAAATATTAAAAAAACGCCATCTATTGAAGCCCAGGAATACTATCAACGCCCTCTGCTCCTCACATGCAGGTACTAATAAAAAAGTGTCGAGGTCAAATCAAGGTCAAATAACGCGGGATAAGGAACTTCGCTCCAACAAACCACGTTCGTGCTAAGATATATTTTCAGATGCGATGGCCATATCTATAAATCAGAATGCAATATGTCTTCTTCTCCGTTAATCAGTTGAAAATCGCCTCCAACGACACAACTTACTGGCGAAATATTATCAGAAAATATAATAATATAATATAAAAAATCATGTACCAAAATCACCCATGACGCTGCGACGACACACGGGAGCAACGTGTTTACTCTAAAATTGAATAATTTCATTATTTTTAATCTGGTTGTCGATATAATAGTCTCCCATCCCTAGTCCTGTAGAGACTAGAGGAAATAACGTCGCCGTTGTCTCGGGAAAAATTTTAATTGCAAAGATTTTAATTTTGATAACTCGCGTTTTTGGGGTCAAAATTTTGCTTCCATATTTTAATGATAGGGCCAGTGCCATAAGCAGCATTTTTTGCGCCCTGTGCGGGCTTCTATAACTGCGCCCTTGTTTTTTTAGGGTTCCGTAGTCAACAAGGAACCCTTATAGTTTCGGTCTGTCCGTCCGTCTGTCCGTCTGTCTGTCTGTCTATCTGACCGCGGTTTTGCTCATTAATTGGCATAAATGCATTTAATAGTGATGCCGACAAAAAGATTAAGAAGAAAAAGGTACTTACATGAAATCTTAAAAAAACATTTTTTATGGTACCTTCCCTACACATCAAGCGGGGATGATTTTTTTTGTGTCCACCCAATCGTGTGGGGCAGAGTTGGGCATAATGGGTTGTTTTCTTTTTATCATCTCCACCAGACGGCGCGACGGTAGACACTCATTAATTTTCTGTTGGTTCCCCACCGATCTGAAATTATCTGCAGGTTGGCATTACTGACTACATGTTGGTCGTGTTTCTAAAAAATATCAGTGTACTGTCAAGTATAACATAAATCAAAATATCTTAAACCTAAGCGATCATTGGCCTAAGCGATTGGGCCACTATACTGGTAATAGTTTAGGAACACGCTGTTAAAATAAAAACTTGTCAAAGTGACAACTGACAACTGAACGGCCTTTCATTCTTTCTTTTTCTTCTTTTTTGGCAACTTGACACAAAGGATGTGTTTGTTGTGCCACAGACAAGGTAAAAAGGTAAGGAATATGGCGGGAAAACCATATTCCTCCTATTATATTTTTCATCATCGTTTTCATGTATCGTCAGGTCTAAAGTCTAGTCAAAGTCTAAGTAAAAGTTAATACAGTCAAGGAGTCAAGTCGGTCGATTCAGTAAAGTGGTAGACGCTTTACTAAAACTTTCGATGGAGTTTTGGAGGGAACACAAAATAGCACGTTTCTGGATATTACATCACTTTCCTACACTTGTGCATGAACACGAATATCTAATGGTTAATATTCTACCAATACTACACATTAAAAACCCAGCTAACACAATTTTAGGAAAATAATATAAAAACACAACAGCACACTTTAACATTCCCGGCAAAACTCCAACTGAACGGCCTTGTGGCGGCCATGTTACATTGGAACTTCTATACTTTTTATTGTTGGTGTGGTTGGATTATTTTTTCCCAAATTGTGTTATTTGGGTTTTTGATGTTTATTATTGGTAAAATAATGACCATTAAAATATATCTGTTATCGTGCACTAGTGCAGGTAAGATGTTGTAAAACCAAAATGTATAACATTTGGTGTGAATAACGATAAATAGGGCTATTTCCGTGAGTTTTAACTAAAACATCGTTATAATAACTTTATTATCCTATTCATTGGAATATTATTGCGTCTTTTTCAAATTGAAATGTATCAAGTTTTACATTCTTTTGCCCAGTTTTGTAGCAATTATTGATGGCATTCCCTGGTATTACCGATAGTTGTCTACCCATACGCCATCTAGTTACTTAAATGGAAGCTGTTTGACAATCAAATTAAAAAAATAAGAAAATGCCCCATTGAAATACTCCTTAATCTAATTACCAATCTAATTGCAAACTAATAAGAATACATTTTAATCTGAGTACATTGTAGTTTGATAATAATTGTGGTTATAGAGATTACAAAGCAATTGATACCTAAGTATTCTAATTTCAAATAAATCTAATTATTTTTGTAAATAAAATTACTTTTATAATTGGTTTCGACTTTCGATTCATGTAATATTTTTTTACAGTGTCAGGAGTAAAAAACACATAAATTGATAAAATTTATCGTCGGCAAAAGCAATGGCGACTTCATAGTAGCATCCTTAGTGATTAATGATTATCCATACTTACGTTGAATTTCGAAAGTGTGTCTGTCTGTCTTTTATCTATCTGTCTCTTTCTTAACTCTTCACGCCTAAACCACAGAACCGATTATACTGAATTTTGGTATAGAGATAGGATAGATACTTTGAGTCCCGGAAAAGGACACTGCGTAACTGGCCTGGTTTCATTGAAACTAGGCCAGTTACGTAAATGCAGGAGTAATTTTATAGTGCCCAAGTGTGTGCGCAATACACAAAAGCACTCTGGTTTCAATTAAACCATGTCAATTAAGCAGGAGTAATTTTATAGTGCCCAAGTTTGCGCAATACACAAAAGCACTCTGGTTTCAATTAAGCCATGCCAATTAAGCAATGTCTTAAGCTGAAAAGCTGTCAATGTCAAAGTTTGAATGCTTGTTACTCGGCAACTATTTGTCCTGGATAAGATTTTCTTCGGCTTGATCTTCCTGGATTTATCTCCTCTATTCGATTCTGGCCTTAGAATTGGGAAAAAATGATGTCTCTGATTTACTTCAAATTCGGGGAGGAGGTAGCCCAGGTATTGCCTTTTATGTTAGAATTTTTTTGCCTGTCAATGTCAAATGTTGATTGCTTATAACTCGGCAACTGATTGTCCTGGATATGTGGTTCTTTAGCTAGCACACTATGAAATTACTCCTTTAGTGCTCTTTTGTATTGCGCACACACTTGGTCACTATGAAATTACTTCTGCTCAACTGGCCTGGTTTCATTAAAACCAGGGTGCTCTTGTATTGCGCACACACTTGGGCGCCATAAAATTACTTCTGCGTTACTGGCCTGGTTTTATTGAAACCTGCCACCGCAAGCGAAACCGGTGTGGAAGCTTTTTATTTATTATACCTAATAATTACCAGCATTGGACATTGTAATTGGGCATAATTAAAATACTCAATAATCTAATTAAATTTAATCTAATTGCAAACTAATTAGAATACATTTGAGTCTAAATACATCCTAATCAACTTACGAGTAATTTCAGGTGCACAATTCTTCATCAATCGGATTAATTAGTAATCTGATTAACAATTACAAAGTATTTGTAATTCTGTAATTGCTAATCTGATTAGTTTATGCCCATCTCTGATGTGGGGTGTCATTGGATAGGTTTTTTAAAAATATTCTATATTATAAATAAAAATATAATATATATTATTTTCCAATTTAGGGATTCGATTTGTGAAATATTAAGTTTAAAAAACAGGGGAAATTATTTGAAAGGGATTATCTCACGAACTAGAGCATTTTTTTCTGTTATTTGGATCAGATATGAAGTAGACCACGTGAAGGATCATAGGCTTTTTTGTGGATTGATTTTTCTGTGAAATATCTAATTTACGCCGTGTTCAGACCAAACTGACTATACGCCGCTGAATGTGAGCAGACTCACTATGAGCCCCAGTGTGAACGTGAAAATCATATAGTTAATATATACGGTATCGAATGTCCGCGCCTACGCCTAGCGTATATATAATGGCGTATTGTCCGTTAGGTGTGAACGAAAAAGTGAATATGTATGGAATTGTAACGCTCTCAGTCATTGACTGCAAACAAATACCATGCAAACAAAAAAAAAATACTAAATAAGTTGTTTAGGTAATTTTAGTTTATTGTTTTATTGATATCTTATAATTATTACTTACATTAAAATGATTTTTGCTGTTATGTTTAAAAAAAATGTATTAAGTAATTTTAAATTTTTTTTTTCAAAAAAACGGGCGAGGTGTAGTGTATGTCGCACCTCCCTCCTATATAAGGTAGCTGATAAGTAATAATTAAGTCAGTTATTAAACATTATTTCAACTAAACACATCTTTTAACAGTCTCCCCCAAGCCGCACATTGCAGCTCGCTCACATTCAGTTTGGTGTGAACACGGCCTGTACGCGGGTGAAGCCGCGCGGAACGTCTAGTTGAGTAATATTCGATCAACTAAAAAAATGTATTCGGCGTAGTAGACTTGTCGTTCAAAATCCTTTGAAAACAACTGCTCGATGATGTTGTTAGTACTGTATTATTATTTTTAACAAAAAATTAAAACCGACTTCCAATGTAAAAACAATATTAACATTAATATGAACTAAAAAGTATTAAATAATTTTTGCTATCTAATAGTGCCTTTTTCCGAATTCGGCTAAACCTTGACTATTTCTGTACTCAATCTTCATTATTTTGAAGTCGGTACCAGATAGCTGAATCTTCAGTCCTCTGACAGAATATTTGAAACTTTTGGAACTGGCACCGACTTCAAAATTATGAAGATTGAGTACAGAAATAGTTGAGGCTTAGCCGAATTCGGAAAAAGGCACTATTAGATAGCAAAAATTATTTAATACTTTTTAGTTCATATTAATGTTAATATTGTTTTTACATTGGAAGTCGGTTTTAATTTTTTGTTAAAAATAATAATAATTTCACTCTTTTTAGTTACACTAGTAGGTAAACCTTCGCGTATATTTTACGTATCTTATTACAATTTGTTAGGAGTCACAGTTCACACTCACAAAATAATATATTATCAGTGAAGTGAACATATTGTGCTAAGTAATTTAACAATTTTAATACTTCAAACCCCAAGCGGTCACCGGCGATTGCGATAACAATAGAAAGGCTATTGTGTCTCGTTTTTCCTCGATCCAAGGATCTATCAGATAAAAAATTGTATAAACTTGCATAGGATGTAGCGTAGCTACTCATCTAATATATAAAATTCTCGTGTCACAGTTTTCGTTGCCATACTCCTCGGAAACGGCTTGACCGATTCTCATGAAATTATGTGAGCATATTGTGAGGATATTGGTCTGAGAATCGGCCAACATCTATTTTTCATACCAAAAATTATTTATATGGCAAAACAACGTTTGCCGGGACAGCTAGTAATATAATATAATATTATCATAATTATTGACAGCTGTTCTTGTAATCAAGAATTCAATTTCAAATCCATTCAAATCGATACTTAGTGCGCCATCTATCGATTAATAAGTAAGTATAACTAATTAAAAAGACACTTATTGACTTTGTTTAGTTTAAATGCTCTTTTTAAAATAACTTTATTTTAATTCTATATTTTGTCTATTAAAATTTTATAAAGTAGTTAGTAAAGTATTCGATCTGTATATAAAGTAGTAAAGTATATTCGATCTGTCGTCTTCCGCCACGCGCTGACCGCCGTGTATATTTAAACAAAGTGTTGTTATACAGTATAAACTTATTATTATTATTAGTATATCCACACCTATGCCTTGTACTATTATCTATTCTGTGCCATGAGACATTGGTGACCTTAACACGACGTGGTAATGATGAAGACGATGATGATGATGATGATGATGATTATGATGATGAATATGAGTTGCATAGTAGCATATGCTTTCTGTTCTTAAAACAACGCCGAAACTCCCAAACGAGTATCTATAAGGAGTCAGGAGTTCTCTCAGCATCTTCGAAACCATGGTATACCTTGACCCAATATTTGACTTTTTGGTAGCATATTCTTAGTACACTTCATATAAAACCAAAATCACCATATGTTTCCATATAAATTTCGAGGAGTTCCCTCGATTACTCCTGGATCCCATCATCAGGTCACCACTTTTGTGAACATGGTACCAAATTGGAGTAAAACCAAATACAACAAAGCAAAAATTTCGAAAATCGGTTCACAAACGGCGGAGTAATCGTTGAACATACAAAAAAAAAAAAAATCAACAGCCGAACATATAACCTCCTCGTTTTTTGGAAGTCGGTAAAAAACACGTTATAAAATATATATACTTACATTCATTGACCATACACAAATTTGAAAAAAACTAGCGGTGCTTACTACGGAACCCTATATTGCGTGTGACCCGATACGCACTTGGCCGGTTTTTTTAGATATTAATAGGTACCCACAGCAATGCTTCCAGGGCCACAGGCCAGGCCCAAGCATTGGGGCGCATAAATGGCCAGACCAGGCAGGCGCCCCCAAGAGTCTGCGCCCTGTGCCTGGGCACCGGTGGCACCACCCTATTTACGGCACTGGATAGGGCAAACGCGTGAAGTCACATGGTAAGAGATTATTTATACTCAACACTAGAGGAGATACAAGTGTGTGCAAGCAGGAAAGAAAAACCACCAGTTGCGTGGTCCTGGGCATTAGTCTGTTTCGTAAACAACGGAATATAGTAGTGGAAATCTGGAAAGAAGGTAAGTTTTGAACTTTACTGTTCAGTTATGAGGAGAAAAACGTAATTTGCTTTATGGTTAGTATAAACTGACACAAATCACAACTCACAACATAATATTATTAGTGATAACACCACCATAAAAAGTTAAGGTTTGTATTCGTTTTATTACCTATTATTAGATATTATATATATTAGAGGTAGGAGAACCTCTTAGTTCTTAACCCTTTTTTTTTCGTTGGGGAAATGCCTTTACGCATCCCCAGCAGTCTGGGCAGGGCTACCGGGGTATGTGGGACTCCCTGGAGGCGGAAGACCGCGCCCGGGCATACCCACTAAAACTTAGTTGTTAACCCTGCTGCCTCTGTGTAGATGTGCCATTTAGAGTATTAATAACAGGTAGATGTGCCAGCAAAAAAAAAAAAACTCGAAACAAAGACCCTGAGGTAAAGTCAACGTGAAAAGCATTAAAAAGTGAGTTGCGTGTCGCGGCCCCATTATGTTGGGATCGGAGCGCTCCGGTACTCAGTCAGAAATAAAGTGGGGCCATTAGTTACAACCACAATCCATACTAATATTAATGGGAATGTCTGTCTGTTCACGCTTGAGCCGCTAGACGAATATTTTAAAAATAATGTTTTGATTTTTGGGACACATTAAATATTACATTTTAAAAATGCTATTTTATTGGGTACCTACTAGAAGACGCCCTCAACTCCGTCGCGTCGAAATTACTTTTACGGGAACCGTACATTTTTCGAGATAAAAAGACGTAAGTATCCTAAGTATTATAATGTATTCCTTTCTCGCGACTCAAAGTATCTCCATACCAAATTTTTAATTTTGGCAAAAGGTTCAGCGGTTTGGGCGTGAGGAGGTAACAGACAGACAGACACACTTTCGCATTTATATTATTAGTATGGATAGGATTTTTTTATTGGGTACCTAGGTACTAAATGGCGCCCGCTGCGTCCAAACTCGTTTATCGCGCGGGGAACCGTACATTTTTCCGGGATAAAAATCCTATCCTATATCCTATATCCTTTCCCGGGACTCAAAGTATATCCATACCAAATTTCAGCAAAATCGGTCGTCGGTGGGGCATCAGTCATACGGGCACCGGTGATCGCGACAATTATTATAGAATACAATAGCATTTCCAAGAATCCCGGATCGAAGGATTAAATTAATTACATGCACATGCAAAGTTGCAAATCTCAAATTATTATGGTGTGCAATGTGCATGTGTACCTATCCATTATCCATAAACTATAGTTCATTGTGAAAGTGGCAGCGCTGAAAAAGCATTTTTGTGCTTTTATAGGCAAGCGCTCCAGCGGCATGAATTTGCCATACAAATATGAAAAAAGTTACCTTTTCAGCGCTGCTACTTTCACAGCGAACTCTACATGTACTTACCTTCATAGTAATCGATTCATGATGGGCACCATGACAAAACCCGAACGAATTACGTAAGTCCCTCTGCTGACTATTAATCCTTCGATCGGAAATTCTTGGAAATGCTATTGTATTCTATTGTTGTTCTTATGGTGGGTGGGTATATCTTGATGGGTCAATCGATTTCTCTAATACTAAGTATTTTATTTCTGCAGTCGGTTAACCCTTAAATCCATATAAGACCCAGTTCGACAGGGCTTCGTATTGTCTAACCCTAATCATACGGGCGCCGACGGGTCTTATCGGCCCCACGCAAAGCTATTTAGGGTTATGTGAGTGGAAAGAATTGTATATCAGCGAGAGTAGATTAATTTGAGATTAATATAATTCGTTTTTGAGCCTCGGGTCGATATAAAATGTCACAAGTAGCTTTTTTTATAAAATTAAGGGGCAAGCTTCGATCAAATATATACAGTGATCGAAGGGGGCAAGCGAGAAAACAGGCCACCACGGATCATGGAAAGCATCACTTTGTTTTATTACCATTTACCACCCTGTTGAGTTCACTGTGAAAGTAGCAGCACTGAAAGACTTACAGTCTACGTCCTACGATCTCCCTCAGAGTTGGCATGTTGCCGAAACGAACTGTTTTCAGAATTCTTTCAGACTACTTTGTAGTCGATTCAAAGTCATGTTTACCATTAGACAAAAATCTTGCTTATTCACCCGGCAATCAGTCTTTGAGTTGGGTTTTCAGTCTTCTCATGGTTTAAAATTAAAAACAATATATTTTGTAAGGTCGTATTTCTTTTAAAGGATCGAGAAAGCATTTGGGTCTCTTCTGACATAAGACTAGGGATCGGCTTGGGGTCAGTTGACACAAAAACGTGATGAAATGTAAGGGTCAGCGCAAACGAAACGGAGCAAAGCGGACAGGATTTTATGGTTAATAAAATCCTGTCCGCTATGCTCCGATACTTGAAAATAAACCTTAAAATTATTAATCGAAAGTGCGATAAAGGATTTCCGCATATCCTCAGGGACGCCTGAGAATTTTTTGTAAGGTTCAAGCATTTATACATTTTAGTAACTACAAAGTTTATACCGCGGATCGTGTAGTTAAATAAAGTTTAGTTTTCATTATTTTATTTAAATCCATTGCATCGCTTCTGCAAGTTGCAATGTGAACTGACCTTTTTTTCTAAAACACTGTTTGAAAAAATATTTGGTTGAATTGAGAACCTCCTTCTTTTTAAAAGTTAGTTAAGCTCTATAATATCATACATCTTCCTACCTAGATTAATTTCGCTCAAGCCATCTACGACGCCTAAACACTTATTTCCTTCCACCGTACCCGTGCTCTTAACCACCAAGTTAATTTAAACTTTAAGCGGGTAGAAGTAAAACTCAATTAATGTTTTTAATTTGCGGAATATGTGGGTAGTTGGTAATTAATTTTGTTGAATGTTTGTGTGTGCAGTGACAGTCCCATTCGGACTTATTTGCACAAGGTAATTAGGGTTCCGTAATGCTTTGAGCCCTGTAATAAACTAGTTCTGTAAAGCGGCAGGGCTATCACGTAAAAATAGCGATCAACAATCCACAAGCAATAATCGCGCGCAACAAGAACTACACGTAGCCCACAGGTGAATACAGTGAAACATATTAGCTTTGTCCACATTGGGCCTTTTTTTGTTCATCAAGGGCATGCGTTATAGCGCAGTCAACAGCGAACGTGAGGCATGCCCGTGACGCGCGTTGAAATCGTATGCCCTTGATGAATAGAATAAGGCACAATGTGGACAAAGCTATTTGGTCATAATATTCTAGACAATTTTTTTATAACCAATGTGCCAATATTTTTTGCTTTTGTTTCAATTGTTGGTGCGGGGATAGGGGGGGATTATTACCTGTATTTATAAAACTACACAATAGATACACTTAGATAATATTTTAGTTACAAGTCTCAACGTTACAACTTACAATATTATGTTATGTAGGTTAGTAGTTATACTCAGTAAGTGCTCTCAAGTAATAAACTGTAAAAATATGATGTGACTGAACATCGGGAATATAAAGTTGGAGTTTATTCATGACTTTTATGGATATGTAAGGGAAAGGGTCCCATAAAAATTGATACTGCGCTCTCCTAGATTACTTTTTAAGATTTACATAGGACTGAACTGAGGACACGAGTGGATGAAGAGGCCAGAACAGGATAACTAACATTTTATAACATACTAAAATTGCGGCAAAACTCATTTATCGCGCGGGAAGCATACATTTTTCTGGGATAAAAGTATCCTTTGCCCTTCACGGGACCCAAGGTATCTCCATACCCAGTAAAATCAGTTGAGCGGTTAGTTAGGACGTGACGACGTAACAGACGGACAGGCAGACGCACTTTCACATTTACAATATTAGTATGAATATGGATAAACAAAGTTCTTAAATTATTTCATCATCTGGTTATACATAAAATCCTCATTGGTTTTAAATCATTTTTCGTTTCTGAAACCGCCATTTATGCAAAAACACGAACTTTTTCAAATTGTTAGTTACCTAATTCATTCACTCACGGCTTCAACTGTATTTGGATAGGTCGGTAAATAAATATTTTACACTCGTTCGCGATTTCCTATTTCCAAAGTCAAGGCCAATATGAGTTTTCTTTTCTGAATTTGTTTGAATAATGTGATCCGGCGCCAATTATTAGTCTGCTGGATCCCGCACCTGCAAAACGCGGATCCGCGGATCCCGCATGACCCATTTGCATACTTTCTCGGGGAGCCCATATGATGGAAGCTTTGATAGCAGCGCTTTGTGCCAAACCCGATCAAAGGCCTTCGCAATGTCCAAACTAACAGCCAATGCCTCTCCCTTCGACACAATCGCCTGAGCCCAACGAAAAGTTAGGAACGCAAATAGATCACCAGCCGAGCGACCCTTATGAAACCCGTACTGTTTGTCAGTTATAATCCCTGGCCGTCCTAGTCAAAGTATCGAAGGAGGTGAATATTGATAATTGATTCCATTATAATACTACTAGCTGTTCCGGCAAACGTTGCTTTGCCATAATATAAAGTATTTCGCCCATATTATTTTATTGATGTGACTAAATGTGTATGTCGCCATGGCAACGACGATCGCTATCCCATCGTACGAACAATGGTCGCCGTCATTCAGTCTCAGGTTGTAATATATTTTTTTATGCAATAAGGGGGCTAACGAGCAAACGGGTCACTTGATGGAAAGCAACTTCCGTCGCCCATGGACACTCGCAGCATCAGAAGAGCTGCAGGTGCGTTTCCGGCCTTTTAAGGGGTAATAGGGGAGGGTAGGGAAGGAAATGGGAAAGGGTAGGGAAGGGAAAAGGGTAGGGGATTGGGCCTCCGGTAAACTCACTCACTCGGCGAAACACAGCGCAAGCGCTGTTTCACGCCGGTTTTCTGTGAGGACGTGGTATTTCTCCGGTCGAGCCAGCCCATTCGTGCCGAAGCATGGCTCTCCCACGTCAAAAATGTACTATTATTTATTCAACAAATGCACTTACCAATATATAAAGTACCGAGTAGCTGATTCTCAGACCTACTGAATATGCATATAAAATTTGGTAAAAATCAGTAAAGCCGTTTCGGAGGAGTTCGTGGACTAACATTGTGACACGAGAATTTTATATATAAGATCAATAGGTTATAGCGATTGGTCTGTAATGGGAAAGATTTGAGCGGTCACCTTTTTTGGGGATCGGGTACACCAAGGTCTTCCAGGAAGCTGGTACAATACCAGAAGAACAGGAGAGCCGAAAAAGACGCGTTAAGATCAGAGCCAACTCTGGAGCACATTTTTTTAAAACTATAGGATTCCGTCAGGCTATTTGCACTGAGCGCTGATGAAACCAAATATTCGACATGATGGTCGTGCATCTCGGTATGGTCGGCGGTTTCTGTCCCCCGTCATCTCGGGTCAAGTTTGACGCAAAGAACTTACTCAGAAGATCGGCTTCGTCTTTGCGTCATGGGCCAACAATCCATTTTCGACGTGTAGGGATGGTAGGGTTGGCTTGCAGAAGTTCCCTTCAATAGCTTTGGCCAGAGACCAGAATGCACGGGTTCTCGAAGGAAGGTGCTCGAATATATCTCTATTGACGTGTTGTTTCTTTGCCCGAGTGATCTCTTTCTTGAGTACTTAATTTTATTTAACATGTGCTGGTATTTAGCAGACACTGAATTGGCCCAGGATTGGTAAGCCTTCTGCTTCCGGTGAGAAGCTTTTTTGGCGGATGAACCAAACCGGGGACGAAATCTGCCGCAAAGCACTACAGAGGACGAAATGAAAAGCTTCACCCCTTGCATCACCACATTGGCAACGGAGTTGGCAGTGTTGTTGGGATCATCCGGCGAGAAGCACAAGTGCCCCCAAGAACAGGATGTAAAAAACGACCACATCCCATCCCAGTCCGATAACTTGTCGTGCCACACACGACGGTATTTAACAGCACGCTGTCGCAGTATCGTAAGTGGCACATAACTCCTAATAAGGCAATGGTCCGATGATCCAAGTGGTGCGGTCATGGATGCTTGGTAGCCATCAGAATTTGAAGTCAGCAGAAGGTCTAACAGGGAAGGATACTGACCGTCTACATCTGGGATTCGAGAAGGCGTAGCAACCAGTTGTGTTAAGTCGTTAGAACAAAAAAAGAAGCAAAGTCGCAGATAGATCTTCCCGCATGATCAGTTTTGCTGGGATTGAGCCAGTCGGCATGGTGGGCGTTAAAGTCACCAAGTATCATGATCTCTGCGGATGGGATCTGCCGCTGCACTAAATCTGAAGCAGCTTGCAGGTGTTCAAAGAGTTGATCCGTCTCGAGGTCACCATAATATGTTATAAGCACGCATAAACGCGAGGGTGGTCGTCGCAATCAATGCGGAGACCCCATAATGTTGAGAGGTCCATGACTTTAAGATTGCTGAGGCATAATAAGGCTAGATTGATTATAACATAAAACAAATATTTTTGTTGTATAATATGAGACATTTTCTATTAATAAAGTTGATTATTAATAAAATATAAACCTGTACTATACTGTACTCAGCGAAACATGGCGATTTATTCAATTTTATAACATAAATTCAAATATGCGGGATCCCGCGGGATTGGCCAATCCCGCAAATCAATCCCGCGGGATTGAATAAGGTGCGGAATTGCAATCCCTACTTGATAGCACCAAAAAGAAACGTGAAATTTCAAAATACTGCAGTGGCCAGAGGTTTTAACCTCCGAAAATTGTAATAGTGATTGGATTTTTGTTTTTTAGGTGTCATTTTCTTTTTTACACTATAACTTGCAAAGTTTACCAAAAATTTTTTTGTGCTTTTAATTTTTTACTTACTTAATTAAAAATTAATATTTCACCATACAAAACCGGCCTCGAAAAAAATTTTTTTCCTTGTTCCTGTTATTTAATGACTCTTATCCGATTGTTTACGTTGAAAATACACAATTTAAAAAAAATAAAGTTTGCTTTGCTAAACTAAATACAACTATAATGTTTTTGCAAAGTTTTTAGAGATTAACGCTCGTCGTAACCAAGATAAAAGGGTTTGGGTGGATTTAAGGGTTGTAACGAAAAGTGTGTTAAACTTACTTGTTGTGCGTATTTAATTTTTAGAGAAAAGTACTTAAAAACGTTTAAATATCTCCAAAAATGTGTAAAATAGACCGAAAATTATTTCGATATTTGTTGAGAATTTATTTAAGTGAGAGCTAAAACATTAAATGCATCGACAAATTAAAGACTTTTTCTAGTCTTTGAAATATATTTAAGCTTCCACTTAAAGCCAGAAAAAAAATTGGGTGCTACAAATCTCACGTACATACTAAAGACGCATGCTGCGACCTATGTTTGGAAAATGCTTACCTGAATGCAAAAAATATCAGTTCTTAACCTAATTTGTATTTTTTTACTTTAAGTATGTTTTAGCAAATATAATTAATGAAAAAAATAAATAAAAAATCAATTTATTTTGTAAAAACCTAACCAAAAGAAATAAAATACAGATTTTCTTCGAAATATCCATGAAAAGTTTGTGCAACATTTTCAGTAAATGAAATAAAGTAAGAGCTAAAAAGTTATACACATTAAGAAATAGAAGGCATAATTTTAAACTTCCTATTTAAAACCAAAGAATAATTGGAACGCCATTTACCTGGCGAGGCACACAACAAGCACATTTGGAGGTGACATGCTCATCTACATACAAAAATATTAATTTTAAATTTAAGGGAAAGTACCTAATGGTAGACACTGAACTAATAGATGACACTTATGACAAAAATACCATAAAAATAAGAATTACTCTAATTATTTCTCACCACTGTAAATTTTATAAGCTTCTCAAGGAATCTGTTGAATTGAAAAAATATAATAGAGACGCCTTCGGGAACAAAATTTTAAAATGGGATCAGTTTTCGTAAATAATATGACCGCGTCAACACGCGCTCGTCAATTTCTTAGCAAATAGGTTAAGGAAGGCGAAAATTTGCATGCATTTTGAATAATTTAAAAATCAAAAGCACAACTTTTCAATAGATAAACTTTATTATTTATGTTATCAGCTACACATTCCTTTTTTTCTTTATAATTTTCATCCACTACTGCAAAAATCGGAGGTTTGCACGATTTTTACGCTCTGGGAACTCCAATAAAAGTGGCACGAGTCATTTTTAAAAGAAGAACTTGATATTTAAAAAAATATCATTTAAAAAATGGAACGTTTTATTATTTTTTTCTACTTGCATGTTGCAACAAAAGAGCTGATTTTACTACGTTAATTAGCGGGAGATGTAACTGTCACCCGCTATCTCTCACTCGATTAATTTTCTCTCACGATCCAGGTGTGATTACTGATTACATTATACATTCATTTCATCTCTTTGTCTTCGGTATTAATAAACTTTAATTTAGCAGTCGAGTGCAACTATTATAATATTTAAATTGGTACTTGTTAGAGGTCAAAGATATGATTGGTTGGATGATTTTAATATCTTTTCGTTGGCAGTTATAAAATTATCCCAAAAATCAAAATATTATGTCCTTTTATCCCACTTTTTACCCATCGAATTTTTATCATACCCAACTAAATTATCAGAGTTTAGAGTTCAGACTTGGGACAAGGGTTTTCTAATTTCTCTAAGAAAAATATCAGCCAAAATTATGTCATTACCAGATTAGCCTAAATTATTATATTAAAGGAGAATAATAATTACTTAATAAGTAAGGTACTTATGGATTTTTTTACTAAATACTTTATTATTAGGAAAAATCCAATTGGTTAAAAGGATTACTTTAAGTACAAACACTTAATCATAAAACAGTCAATACATAAAACCTTTCGATTCCTTATACATTAAAGTCTATAACTATCTCGCACAAATACAACATACGAATATATACTCTAAATTAAAGTATTAAAGGATACATTCGCTTTGTAGCGAATCGAATTAATTTAACCTCATAGCAAATGGCGCGGTGAGTTTGAATTTCGAACGTAAATTGTAATTTTATATCTTTTTAACGCCTTCTGCAAATTTATGATCTCCTGGTTCAAGCTAAGAAAATGCTCCTTTAGATAAAGTGGAAAGAAATAGACTGAAAAGCAGGGAGCAATTTCATACCATACCAACCATACATACTTTAATCTCCTAAATATACTTATGTAACTCAGAGGTGACTTACTGACTGACTGACTTAAGTATATATATATATAGTGTAGAGCTGTAGCAAACCGTATGTACGAGTATTCGGTACTGAGTAACGGGTACGCCATCTAGTACCGAATAACGAAACGTTACTCACGAATCCGTTTCGTTACTCGCATTTTTCGTAGTTGCCAATTTGCCATAATATAAATTATGCAATATGAACATGGCCCATGGGCGGGAGCGCTGCTGGTAAAGGAGAACTGTCAAAAATGACGTTTTTGTATGATGGCAGCGTGATACGCTTGCAGACTGCAGTATTCTAGGTTTAATCCTTCGATCGCGGATTCTTGGAAATCTATTGTTATTCTATTGTTGTCGCGGTCGCTGGTGTCTCTGTCTATTAGGGGGTTGATAGGTTATTTTAATTTTTTAGAAAAAAGATTTTATAGTCTGCTAGAAGATTTTTTTTAAATTAAGGGAAGAGACCTAATGGCAGACACTATAAGGAAACATGAAACATTTGAATGTTATAAAATATATATTTATGAATATAAAGGATTGATAACTTCTTCCATGTCTTTAGTAACTCTTACAAAATAAAACTATTATAATTATTCTCTGACAAATCAATTAAAACATATATTTTTTGGTCTTTTTGTAAACTTAGTCATAAGTACTAATAGATGACATCACAAAAAACGAACATCACTAATAGTAGACACAATATGAACTAGTTGACATAGAACTTTGCATTACATTTTACATTTTTCCTATTATCAGGTCTTTATTTGCCATTTTTCAAAAGATTTCATTACTTCAGCATAGTAACTACATGCATCAGAAATATTATCAACGTTGTCTCCAGATTCTATTCATTCTTCTTCCATGCTGAAACTATCTTTCCTTTTATTTTTCATATTTTTAAAGTGAAAACTTCTTTAGCGGCGTTGAGCACTTAATTTGTGGGATGGGTAAAAACTGTGAAACTCGCGTCAGATTCCCGTGCTGATCGAAAAACCTTGGAAAAACCGTAAGACGGTTGTAGATGAAGAGTAGTGTTTTGTGTCGAACTCGAACTCGAGCTCGAATTCGAACTTGAACTCGAACTCGAATTGATTGTAGGGGTTTCGATGAATTAAAAAAATCTATTTTTTAAAAATCGTTTTTCATTAAATGGGTTAAAAATTTAATCGATTATAAGGGTTTCGATTAATTAAAAAAATCGATTTTTAATAATTGTAGAATAATTATAGAATTTATAGAATAATTATAGAATTATAGATCACGTTTCATTTTGTTTGAATATATTTATGTTAAGTATGATAATTCTCTCCGAAATGGCTATTATGTCTTCTATATTATCTTTGTGTATGCTCTTTATTAAGAAACCGACTCCGTTCTGTCCTGGACAAAGGAGAAACGCCAGGATAGCATATACAATGGACATCGACAAATGGCAATTATAAAATTGTAACAAAACTAAAATATTATAATACATATATCTATTTATTACACTGTGATAATACTTCAAAGTGTCCCTTATATAGAGTTCACTGAGAAAGTAGCAGCGCTGAAAGAGCAAATTTTTTGCGATTTGAATGGGTAAGTGCCCCAGTGGCATGAAATTTTCCATACAAAAGTTAAAAAAGTTACTTTTTTAGAGCTGCTACTTTTACAGCGAACTCTATACAGGGGAAACAGACACACCCTAAACTCTTAAGTATTAACTATCACTTAACGCTTCAACTCCGCGAGAAAATAGATTTCCAAGAATCCGTGATCGAAGGATTAATTTTGTTACATTCTCTAGAATTTGTCCATCATTCGAACGTTTGAGATATTTAGATGGAAGTCGGCACAAAAAAGTTGACTACGAAAGCGTAGTACTATTTAGTAATCTGTGACGAAAGGATGTAGCCTGTAGGCAACCAGTACGGTTCCTGCACGATTTTTTGCTTACACTATGTACCCTAGGTGTGACAGATTATGTCACACTTCGGTTACATACACATTTTGATTACTAGCACAAGGTAGGCTAAATAAAACGTCCATAAAATTGAGTAGATACATTAACACATCGTAAAATCTACCGTCTACGAGCAAGTAAATAGTACACAGATTTATTAAGATAAAATCAAAGATTTCACAAGTCAGTACGTATATTTGACAGAAAAACAAAAAGAAAATACGATAGAAGTGGAAACGAAACAGCTCAGGCATACATTTTCATCTTAAGTATATAATTATTTCATCTTATATCCTGATTGTCTGACAAGTAAGATCCATGCGTCGGATGGGCATGTTAAAAGTCGGTCCTGTGCCTGATACCAGTTGTGTCGGTCGTCCGTCCCACTGGGTTATGAAAGAGGAATAGAGAGTGCTTTTGTGTACGGCGCACACACTTGGGCACTATAAAATTACTCCTGAGTCCTGCGTAACAGGCCCTGGTTTCAATGAAACGGGCTACCGTCCCTGAAACCGGTGTGTGAGGTATTGTTATATTCTTCCTCTGTCTTACGAGTTTCTGATCAGGTCACATGTAAGTTGTAACCTAATAACCCGCTGATGATGATGATGGTAAAAGTGATGACCGCAGTGTAAGCTTAAACATTTGAATTGGAAAGTTTTTGTCGTTGCTTTAACTTTAGTGGAAGACGAGTATAATTTTATCGTGGTCCAGGCGTTGATTGTGTGAATTGATAAGAAATATAATATACTTTAGAGTTAATATATTACTGGTTTTGATGGTATAATTATTACAGTAAACTAGCTGATGCCCGCGACTAAGTTGCGCCAAAGTTCGTTTGTGCCCATTTTACCAGGATAATATCCTATATCCTTATTATATATGTATAGATTATGCCATGCCGCTCACGAATATACCTGAATTGAGGAGCAACATATGCGTTTTCGGTAATATCCTAAACTTCATTTTCACTATAAAAAAATATGTCATTTTGTTCTATCCTGTTTTTTGGAGGTCAATTGTACTTACTCCGTCCAAGCCAGCTTATTCGTGCAGAAGTATTATAGTTGTAGTTGTTTCATTAAGCTGTTCAATAATAAAACAAGTTTTGGCGTCAGCGTCCAAAGTATCACAATCACACAAGTTCTTTGCATTATTGACTTAGTTGTTATCTTGTAAGTAAAGAATTCCTGCTACAACTACTATTTACAAAAGAAACACATTATTTCTAGTATGATAAATAGAAAATGTTTGTTTTCATCGAAAAGGCTTCAAAACTACTGGATCGATTTTAGTAAAATTTTATACAGATATAATATTATATCACTCTAAGACAAAATACACATTTAGTAGACACCTGAATAGTTTTCGTAGAGACCTGTACAGCTTTCGTAGACACCTACACACAGTACAGTTTTTGTGATCAATACAGGTTGCATAGATACCTGTACAGTTTTCGTAGACATCAATATAGGTCGCGTAGACACTTGTATAGTTTTCGTACACATCAATACAGATTTCGTAGACACCTGTACAGTTTTCGTAGACATCAATATAGGTTCCGTAGACACCTGTACAGTTTTCGTAGACATCAATGTAGGTTGCGTAGACACCTGTACAGTTTTCGTAGCGACTTGCACACTTTTTCGTAGACACTTGAGCAGTTTTCGTAGCGACCTACACAGTTTTCGTAGACACCTGCACAGTTTTCATAGACGCCTGAACAGCTTTCGTAGACTTCTGTTCAGTTATCGTAGCAACGTTTGCATTTTTCCTGAGAAAAATGTCTACGCATCTGAACAGTTTTTGTAGGCAACTGTACAGTTTTCGTAGACACCTGAATAGTTTTCGTGGACCGAATGAGATAACTTTTCTTTCATGTTAAATTTAGTAGGTATGGATAATAAGTAGATATATTATAAGAGACGAGAAAAAACATAAGATACTTTTTATGCCGGAAAAATGTATGGTCCCCGCACGATAAATGAATTTTGACGCAACGGAGTTGCGGGCGTCATCCATTAACTCCGGGGAACTGCGGGGTTAATCCACATTTATGATGATTTTTCAATTTCATGAAGTTTGACAGATAATATTAAGTAAATAACATTCGTCTCTGTGCTAGTAAATACTAATTACCTATGTCCACACTAGGTGCTTTCGTCTTCAATTTTCGTCATCTTCTTTCATTCAACTTTCATTTTGGCGCATTCAATAATTGAATGCGTCAACGAGCGCAACGCCAACATTGTCAGTCGCGGGCATGTCTCACGTTCGCCGTTGACTGCGCTATAACGCATGCCCTTGACGAACAGAAAAAGGCACAGTGTGGACAAAGCTATTAAGCTTCAAATAACCGCTTACAAGTAGCGTTAAAACCACAGTAATATCACTAGTTAAAACCACAAAACCTTTATCATCTAAAAAGCCGCTAACAAAATAAACTCTATAATCCGCCCTCCATTCCCTGGACTATGTGCATCCGATCCGTTTGTTGTTTCTATTAAAACTTGGCGAATGGCGAGTTCGAAATGTTTAAAAGCTCGCTCCAAATATTTATTGAGATTATGCGGTTAGTACTTTAAGGCCGCATACAACGAGGATTAGTGAAATTTCGTGTTTTTATTTTCACTAGAACTTTGACCACAAGTAATTATAAGTATTCAAACATTTTTTGTAAGTTAGTTACGTTCCTTACCAAGGTTAGGGTCAGCTTAAAATTTTGATTTAAATCCATTTACCACTAAAAAAATGTGCATTAAAAATAATCCTTTCAAAATTTTATTTCTTCTAGAATTCAGCGAAAACAAATACATGAATAAATATTTTTATGCCAAAATGTTTCAATCATGATTCCGGAGGCACCCATCAGCTTCGTTTTTGATAAAATATACCAATTATAAAGATAAATCGCTTTGTTTACAAATTTGAACAATCTGTTGATATGTGAGAGCAACGCCTGATCATGAATATTTGGTACAAAAAATCCACAGGCACTTGATGGAAAATAAATAAAGGACATCAGTCAAATCTGTGTGTCAGAGGCATGGTCAGAGGCTGATTGTCTATCATAGAAAACCTAGAGTATGTTCACAAATATATCCCAGTATACTGGCAGCTCTTTACGTCTAGAATCGCCGTGGTCCTATACCGTTGATTCGTTTCAAAATATTTGCCAGTGAAATGTCGAATACATATTTTTTGTAATGTAATTATATACGTCATACTTATCTAATACTAGTGGAATACCAGTACAAAATAGCGCCGTAATTTGACGTCTTGGGCAGTGGTAAGTAGACTGGGTTTTATTCCGGAACCTAGTCAACATTTTTGGTTTACAAATACTACAATATTGCTTTGTAACCTAAATTATTTGGCGAGAGACTACCTAATAAGATGCTATTCGATAATTTATATTCACCAAACGATCATTTTTACGGTTTTGGTAGGCTTGAAAGTCAAAAAATGTAAACATTACAGCTAGTCAGAAAACAATGTACAGATTACCGCAACACAGAGACAAATTTTTACGTATACATGTCAAAACATTGTAAAATGATATATGATATGTCCAATCCATAGCAATAGAAAGAATTATTACATCTTAGCACTGGAGTAATAAAATCTGCACAAGAAATCGTAAAAATAATATTATCATGCGGATAGATCTAGATATTTTGTAGATACCTACACCATGATTTTGGTGCACCTCGGGAGGAAATAACTAAGGATTCTACATTATTTAAGAAAAAATAATGTGATCGAAATGAAATGCCCTAAAACCTTATTTGATTTTATCAAAAAATATATATTTTTTGAACAAAAATCGCGACGGAATTTAAAAGTACTACACCATGATTTTGGTGCACCTCGGGAGGAAATAACTAAGGATTCTTAATTCTTTAAGAAAAAATAATGTGATCGAAATTTGATTTTATCAAAAAAATATATTTTTTCATATTTTATGAATAAAAATCGCGACGGCATTTATAAGTAAAAACTAAATAGATTGCATTTATGCAATTATTAATTCTTTACTCACGACAATTTCATGCAATATACAGGAACCGTAATTTTTTTCCGGACCAAAAAGTATCCTTCGTCCGTTCTTCACCAAATTTCATAAAAAATGGTTCGGCATGAAAAGGTAACAGACAGACTATTCTAATATTAGTATAGATTATAATTAAAATTTAAATTTAATAAGATACACATTTCGTAAATATTTCAAACACCTACCCGCTACCGGTTGTCATTATTAATGTCGAGCAGAAAAGGCCTAAAAATTGTATTTTTGTTTTGAATATATTTCAGACCTCTTAATTATTAATTTAAATGTCTTGTTTCTATATTTTGTTGTTATGGTGATTGGTGACAGCAAAAATAATAAAATATTCTTGAAAATTTAAGTTCTCTAGCTACCGAGTTTACTTGATATACACCCTGGATACAGACAGACGGATATCTCTTTTGGGAACAGATTCCTAAAAATTTAAAATGACAAAGAAAATATGAATATGATTTGCATAGGCATAATGAATATGCGGACGGAAGCCACGGAAGACATGTAATAGACCCTCGTGTCTCCGTCCTGCGCGGTAGTAGGAACACGGTCGGGTTTTAGTGGGTACAGCTGCGGCCACTTACCATCTCTTCGGCCGTAGCAAGTCCCACATACCCCGGTGGTCCTTCCCCAATGCTGCCGGGGATGCGTAATTGCATTTCCCGACCAAAAACAAAAAAAAAAAAAAAAAAAAGGCATAATGAATATATTATTATTATTATTATAATGAAAACAAAAACGTTACCTTTAAAGCAAGTAGAGTTATCGTTTTTGAACTTGTGGAGGGTGCTAGGTATATTAATTCCAGGTGATATAAGTGATCATCATGGGGCTACACTCTACATCTTATTTATTAAAGCTATTGCAATAAACCCAAGTACAAAAATCTCATTGAGGTCATAAAATAAGCTCTCTATTTCCCAGCAGTAAGCGAGCTGTTTTATTCTAGTTAAGAACTTTTGAATCTACTTTAACGAATTTTAAATCTACTTCGGTATTAATATTTTGGGATGTGTATGTGTTCCTTATATAAAGTTCACTGTGAAAGTAGCAGCGTTAAGAGATTTGCTTTTGAATTCCAATGTTTCTATGGAAAATACGCCAATATCATGAACATTTGCAATGAACTATGTATGGGTAATAACTAATACTTTATTTTGTTATACATTGTAATTTGTATATTAATATTATTATGAGGAAATACTTTTTTATGTTCGTGAGTACAGAACAAACATCATATTTAAATATCTATAAATACATCATTTTATTATAATACAAAATTCATTAAAGATTGCGTTTATCAAGTTATGCATAAGTTACGAACATGGCCTCTCTGTTAATCATTACTCTGTACGAGTTTACCACGTGATCACATTATTTCTGAAAATACTAAAATCGACTACGGCTTGATATGTAAATATGTACCTTTCGAGCGCCATCTATTGAGCTAGTTTGTCTCAAATTCTAAAATGTCAGTCGCCTATAATCCCGCCTTAACCTAGAGTTCAAAAGAACCTTCAAGAATTCATGATTCCGTTTTTCTATACGATAATCAAAATAACTAGGCACAGAATCTCATACTGATATTTCTGACTTTGATATTTTCTATGAAGTTTTCTGCCTAGATTCGCCGTTGTGAATTTAGTGTCGGCTCAACCGATTTAAATGAAACTAAATTGGTTTAAGCGTCAAAAGGTTACATACAATCAGACAAAGACGAAATTTATAATATTAGTAAGAATTGTTTGCCACTGCTAGTGCCTTTAATCCCATACAAATCATGCCTTACTTACGAGTGTATATTATAATTTATATTCTTTGCTCACGGTGAGAAGCGATAAAAACTTGCACCCAGCTCTATACGAGCTATAATATAAAATTATCTATAATAACTTTGCTCTCACAGCTGGCGGCATAGTTCAAATATCTGCTATTAGCATTTTATTAGACGTATTACTTGTGAGTTGTGAGGTACGTGTGAGGTACGACAGACGCCAATATGTTCGGTTATTGAGCTTGGGGTCGAAAAGGCCAAATGCATTAAAATAAATATGCACTAAGCGACACTATGCGACACTGGACTGCAGCAGAGCACCGCATATTTTGGAATTAAGATACTTAAGGTTAAGGCAAACAAATCTTTTATCTCTACCTTAAGTAATATATATTTTTGTACTTGTATACCTAATATACAAAAAAAAAGGAATATTTTCAGTAAAACTTATTTTCTTTCTGTAATTATAAGAACTGTGAGTTCAGGTTTATTTTACCACGGAGTTCCTAACATCAACCCTTATATTATCGTCATAAGGATCACGCCAGAGGCAAAATAAAATGGATCGGTCTGTATCTTTAACTGTTTCTCAGCGTAATTTAATCGGCTATAACTTTTCCCGCCAAATTGGCGTCAGGTGGCGCAGTAATGCGCCATCTTGTTTACGATTACTTTTGACGGCGTTATTTTTTTTATTAGGCACAGGGTTACAAGAAAAAGGCATTAGAGTTATACTTCAGAGTTCAGAGTTCCTATATGTATTTTTTTTATTACAATTCAAGGTCGTCGATGGGCTTTTCGCCCATATCCTTTTTTTATCCAAGAAGTATTATTAGTATAAGACGTGGTATTGTTCAGTTTTTTTAACAAAACATAACCACAGTATAGCAATATACATAACATTCGACATTAGGACGTGTGCCTTGTATTTTTATTTTTCACTAGATGACACCCGCAACTCCATTGCGCCAAAATTCGTTCATCGCGCGGAAACCGTACATTTTATCGGGTCATAAAGTATGCTTTATCCTTTCCCGGGATTCAAAGTATCTCCATACCAAATTTCAGCGCAATCGGTTCAGCGGTTTGGGCGTGGAGAGGTAACAGCTGACAGACAGACACACTTTCATATAATATATAATATTACTAGCTGTTGCCCGCGACTTCGTCCGCGTTAACATAGTATAATAACAAAGATGGATAGTTTTCCCCTTTCTGTGGTTCCTTAAATATATAGGGTCCCGTTTTTACTCTTTGTAAGAGTAAAAACGGGACCCTATTTAAGCAAACGTCAAACGCATTACGTCAATAAACTTTCATGTTTCTAACTCAAGAAATGACGGACGGAAATGACCCAATTTCACTCCCTTGGGGGTAGAATTACCAGAAACGCTTAAATACGTATCCATTCATTTTTAATCAGTAGCACAAAAATAAAGTTTCATGTTTCTAACTCAAGAAATGACGGACTTTCATTCAAACTTTCAACCCCAATTTCACCCCCTTCGGGGTAAAATTTTCAAAATTCCTTCTTCTGTGAGTGTCTACTTAATAAAACAACCCTACTCACCAAATTTCGTTGCTGTAACTTTAACAGTTTTTGCTCAGCGATGATGAATCAGTCAGGACATGTAATTTTATAAGTATAGATCTAACAAGGAAGTATGGATTTCAACTCAAGCGTGTCAACGCCGCGCCGTAAGAACAACAAAAAAAGACACAAAATGGCGCTCAGGGTCAGTAGATGTTTCGTTCATTTTCCCGCCAAAACTACAATCAGCGTTATTGCCCTCAATAGGTTCGTTGTTTGGCTTCACCAAAACAATTTTCTTAATTTCATTAAGGTTTTTCCTGTATCACGGGTTCCATTAAAGAATTTTCCAGAATTTTGGCGCCATACCAAAATATCGACAGCGATTTATCACTGCTTTTTGTTTCGTTTAATTAAATTAGCTTTTAGAGAAATTAGATTACGCAGCAAAATATAAATAAGTGGCAAATTGTTTATTGAATAAAAAAACCTTTCTTGTCTTCACTGAAAAATTTAAAGAAGATAGCAACCTTTTGCAAATCAGTTATTAAAAAAAGAACAGTTTTTTTACTGAGAAATATTATGAATGGAAAAAAGATGGACGGAATTAACAAACTTTTTTTAAAATTTTATTTTCCTTGCCACTATATTGTATTTTTAAACATCCTCCACCTGTTTCATAACTCGGTTAAGAGTTGTTTTATAACGTATGGTCATTAACGCACCATATTAGCACCCGAAGGGTTCAGTTTCAAACTTTGTACACTTAGCCACGATAAAAATAACTAAACAATAACAAAAAAAAATATTTTTTTAAATTTTAAATATTATCTATCAATAACGAGCTATTCGCTCTTACAGAAAACCGGCGTAAAATTAAAAGTTTGAAAACGCATCTGTGATTTTTTTTTCTTAATATATCCCTCATCCCTGGGAAAATTTAGTAAATTTTGAAAATCTAATCCTATGTATAATATTTATTTATTTTTCTTGTGTAAATATTCGCTTTAAAATCTACAATTTTCCCTTGAAGCTGAAAATAGAACAGGATTAGGATCGAAAACATCCAATAGGATTACTGAGAAAATTCTTTTAAACATGATCTACAAAGGTTGGAAAATCGAAAAGAAAATATAGTTACAAGTTTAAATACTCGTAGTAATTAGGTAGTTTGGATTTCTCCCTGTTCCGCAACTGTTTTTTTTAATAAAATAAGGGGTCAAACCTGATGGAAAACAACTACCGTCGCCCATGGACACTCGCAACATCAGAAGAGCTGCAGGTGCGTTGTCGGACTAGCTTTCTGTGCAAATTTTCCTTCTCTCATATTACTATCTTCTTACTAAGTTCCTAAGTTTAGCCGTATATAAGCGTAACAGTTGTTAGTAAGGGTAGTGCTTCTTTATTTTTAACTAGATGACGCCTGGAACTTTACATTTTTTCAAGATAAAAATTAAAAAGTATCTTACGTTCTTTCTGGGACTCAAAATATCTCCATACCCAGCAAAATCGGTTCAGCGGCTTGGGCGTGAAGAGGTAACAGACAAACGGACAGACAGAATTTCGCATTTATAATATTATTGTGGCGATACCCACAATTCGCCTAACATTCCTGCATCACGCTATCGAAGTTTTCTGAGCGCGTCGGTATAGGTTTATACGATAGCTGAAATGTATCACATGGGCTTCGGCCTGACCGGGCATACGAACTCGCTAGGTTGGAAGATCTTCCTTAAGTACTAAAAAGAACTTTAAGTCTTTTTGGAGGCAAACCAATAAGCTCAATCCAAGGCCGTGCATCCCACTCAATGTCGAAGGCATACAAGAGCCAGCTGGAATTGCCAATATGTTTAGGGAGAACTTTTTGATAGAGCCCTTATCCAGGCCAAACTGTGTATCTCGGCCGCTGGAGTCCAATAACCACGTGCGCAGCCGGACAACCGCTCACCCGATACGCTTTACTGCGAAGGAAGTGTCTAACACGATACGCGCTATGACAAAGGGTAAATCTCCAGGTCATGATGTAATTAGCATCGAGCATCTGAGATACGCAGGTTCACATTTGCCAAGGGTTCTGTCTTTGTTTTACACCCTATGCATTAGGCACACGTATTTGCCTGGCGATTGTATGAAGACGGTTGTTGTACCAATAATCAAGAATAAAACTGGAGATTCCTCCAGTAAAGTAAATTATAGGCCCATATCGCTAGCAACAACAATAGCAAAGGTCCTAGACAGTCTGCTTGATCAATATCTAGACAAGCATCTCAAGTTACATGATGCCCAGTTTGGCTTTAGAGCAGGGCTATCTACAGAAACGGCAATTTTGTCCCTCAAGCAGACTGTCAAATACTATACTGATAGGAGCACTCCAGTTTATGCATGTTTTCTTGACCTTTCGAAAGCTTTCGATATGGTGTCCTATGAGATTCTACGGAACAAGTTGCTGGATGAGACGGATCTTCCAATTGAGATAATAAATATTTTTGATTACTGGTACAAGAACCAAGCGAATGTTGTAAAGTGGTATGGGGCTCTCTCTAGCGAGTATAAATTAAGGTGTGGAGTTCGACAAGGTGGGTTAACATCTCCTCGTCTGTTCAACCTTTACGTAAATAAGCTGATCGAGGAGCTGAGCAGCACTAATGTCTGTTGTTCCATTGGCGGAGTAATGCTGAACAACATTAGTTATGCTGATGACATGGTGTTGCTCAGTCCCCCAATCAGTGGCCTCAGAAAACTGCTAGGCAAGTGTCAAGCGTATGCCGAGGCCCAAGGACTCAGGTATAACTCTAATAAAAGTGAACTTCTTGTTTTTCAACCCCGTGAACACAAAGTTAGCACAATACCACCCGTGTTTCTAAATGAAGTTCCACTTGCTAGAGTCAATAACTTCAAATACCTGGGTCATTGGGTAACTGACACACTTGCTGACGATGTAGACATTGAGAGGGAGCGAAGGGCGTTGGCCGTACGTGGGAACATGTTAGCTCGTAGATTTGCAAGATGCTCTACAGAGGTGAAAGTGACTTTATTTAAAGCTTACTGTCAGTCCTTTTACACATGCAATCTATGGGCGAGCTACATCCGGCGCGCGATAAATGCTCTTCGTGTTCAGTACAATAACATCTTTAGTGCCTCCGGTATGTTTGCCGAAATGCACACTGATGGCTTTAACGCCATATTAAGGAAACGAGTGGCGTCATTGATGCAGCGTGTCAGAAGTAGTCATAACAGCATTCTAAGGGTATTATCTGACAATTTTGATGGTTTGATAAGGCATTGGATAGAGGTGCATGTTAGATAGAGATTAAGGTTTCATTAATAGTTTCAATGCCTTACCATTCATAATAAATAATTTTATACTTTAAGAATTGCAATGTAATGTACTAACATAATTTTAAATTTTAATTGTATTTTCTACTAACACTATGGATTTTCTATGATCCGTAATAAATGGTTATTATTATTATTAAGTGTCTAAACACACTAGGCCGAAGTTACGTGGCGTAAATTCCGCGTGATTCCACCTGCGAGGTATTTTAATAAATTACCGATGAGTGATGACTGATGAGTGATGAACTGATGACACACTATTCTGTCGCGATCCGTCCGTATTTTGTATGCGTTTGACATTGCGGACGTAATTTACGCCGCGTAACTTCGGCCTAGTGTGTTTAGAGCTTAGACACGCGTCGCCAAGCATATTCCCACAATATTATTAGTATGGATTTCACTTCTATATTTGAAAGGGTTTCTCACGAACTACTGGAGAAACTTTTATGTTATTTGGTACCTACGTTTGGCACAGATAAGTAGTAGACCACGTGAAGGATCATAGGCTATCGATTTTAATCATATTTTTTTCAGTGGCTATATATTTTATACCGGTGCGACGCCGGGGCTGGTCGCTAATTTATAATAAACAATCTGCGTCCGACTGTACATTGCTCTCGCGTAGGCAGCGAACTCGAGTTTTATTGTGTCAAAGTAAATTGTAATTAGCGGGCTGAAACATGTTTGTACAACGTTATGTACGAATTAATTACATAATGTACAAATTACGTAATTACTCAAATTGTCCGCCCTTGGATCTCCAGCTGTTGTCATTTGGAAAAGATGTTGCTCGCAACTGCTTCACAGCAATTCGTTTAGGTTGGATTTAGACACCCCTCTATTTTGTCAGGGGTTAAAAAATAAGCCATCTCCATTAATGGGATTTTACTACTTATAATAAACCATAGAATTATAACCTTCAGAAAAGGCATTCCATACAATCGTCAGCGCGAAAATGTGTCACCCTCGAAATGAGTGAGCTCAGTCATCTGAGAGCAGTGTGCCATAGGACGCGGTGACAGTCGGACGTGTTTAATGCATTGATTACGTAAAATATGCATTGAAAGTGTAAAGTGAGTGAAGAGAAGTAGTATAATATGCTATTTTTTTTTTTTTTATTAAGCCTTTTTTATCAAGCTGCAGTTTTCTTTCGTTCCTTTGTTGCTCCTCTATGATCTATCTTAAGCTTGTTTGCCCTTTTGGCAAAAGGCCACCTCCAGGGCTTTCCACCTTTCCCTGTTCCTCCCCAGTCTAGTCCAGGTGCTGCCTGCTACCTGTTTTATATCATCTGTCCATCTTTTAAATTGTCTTCCTTTTTTCTATATGCTATTACTGTAAGACAAATAAGGCTACAATATTTTCTCGATACACATTTTGCATGCAAAAACATTGCTACAGTTTTGATGGCGTATGTCATATCCAGTATTGACATCGTTGTAATAAACTAGATGACACACGCAACTTCGTTGCATCAACATTCGTTTATTGCGCGGGAACCGTACATTATCCTTTAAAGTTAAAATCAAAAATTATCCTTTAAACTTTAAAATTAAAAAGTATCCTTTATCCTTTCCCGGAACTTAAAATATATTATTACTCTTACATAATTTAACCTAAATTGGGTGAGAGGTTTGGGCGTGAAGAGGTAACAGACTAGACACACAGACATACTTTCGCATTTATAATATTAATATGGCCCTTAACCATACCCTACAATATGGACCACTTAAAATTCCAAACATTCGGGGAATTTTTTTTTACGCTAAGATCAAATTAAATCAGAACACGGCATGCAAAACCTAGGAGAAACTCTTTTAGTATTTTAATACACCATCCTTCCCCGTTGTTTGCTGACTTTGATGAATCGCCCGCTCAGCAAACTTCGTGATCACAAACTGAGAGAAACCTCATCAATCATCACTCATCATCAGCCTCCAAGCCACGATGGACCATGGAAGAAGGATAAAACATGGAACTACCTAAGCCTAGTGTACCAAGCGTCAACACGATGAGAGAAGGCGCAACATTTCTTGACTCTGCACCTCTTCTTGTCGTTAGAGTTTTCGAGTTTATAGACCGTCAACAGTTAAATTACTTGTTTCACAAACATTAAAAATATCCCGTTATGGTGACACTTCACATGGCTATTGGTATTTATTTATATGGCTATTGGATATTGGCTATTTGTTGAGTTTGGCAAAATTATTGACGTATGCACAAACAAACAAATAAAGGCAAATACGGTCTTCCACACATGCACGTCTAATACCAAACTTTTACTTGACTTTGTTTACTTGCCAGCTATTTAACTCTTGTACGATGCAAGCATCGCACAGTCCTAGGTTAGCTGTCAGCATAATAATCAATACATCAATTTAGTAAATATCTCAATGTTTTAACGATTTCGTAATGTTTTAATTTTTGTTATACTCATCAATATCTTTGTCTTATCGCTCTCATTCGCATCGCTATCATTATCTTACATCATTTGTCTTATATCATTATTATCATTTATCTTATATCATTCGTCTTATATCAATTCTCTTATATCACTGTACCTTTGTAACGTGTATACTTATCTATCAATAAACAGTTATCATTTTAAAGCTGTTTCCATCATAAATCATCATTATCAGCGTGTAAGATGCACAGACCCGTACATCTTTGTGGTCCTTCGAGAGGGATCTTTTTAAGAATTTGATTTACAAATACATTTTGTCTAAGCACTTTTGTAAGATATGGAAAGAAAAAGACGAATTCCCCGGTACACATATTTATTCAATACGAATATCTATTATTATTTCTCGTTTAATATCAGTAATATTACATTTCGGTTTGCCCTCTTATCTGATTGAAGCGATATTAGGCGCCCGTTCACAAAACACCAGACAATTTCTTTTTTTTAAGAAAAAAGTAGGTTTATACATAATCGGTTGTAATACAAAAGTTTAATATTCACTTCCTTTGGCAATAGTGCTCGTGTGAACGAGGTCTAAGGGTGGCTTTCCGATCCTTGCCACAAGCGACCGTCACCGACAAAATTCGAATAAAATGCCACTTTATGACCTAGACTGTAGGTTTCATTTTGCTCCACGCCACAACAAAGCAGTAGTGGCATGGCCCATGGGTCGCTAGACCATTGGTCTAGCGACCCATGGGCCAAATTGCCCATGGGCATTAGAAAATAAACCTTAAGGGCCTGTTTCACCACTTCCTGATAAGTGCCGAATAGGCTATCTACCACTTAACTTGACAGATAAAGTATGGTGAATCTGTCAAAAAAGTTGTGAATAGCCTATTCGGCATCGGCACTTTATCACAAAATGGTGAAACAAAAACCTTAGCCTATGTCATAAAGGTGGCATTATATTCCAAATTTTGAGAAAAATCGGAAAGTCACCACAAGATACATGTAGTGGCCACGCCACAGTTTTTAATTTTTTTTTACAAAAAATAAATAATAAATACTATCTACATCTCTCTCACACAGTAAAAAATACGCATTCATTTTTAGGAACTTACAACATTTTAATGATATCATCATTATAATAATATCAAGTCGGCCACACTGTGTGCTGAACAATAATACTTGTCTTTATGACCAGACTAAAAAAATATAAATATTATTTAAGTATGGTCATCCCCCATCATTGTTTTACAATGATTTAGTAATCAATTAATACATTAAACCGACTTGACTTGGTCTTATTACAAAATATTAAGACACCCAGGTCTAAAAGAAGATTTCACAGAAAGAAATTGTTTTGCTTAGAAAACGACAGAATTTGGCCTGCTAATAGATTACATGCATTTGTTTCTTAAACTTTAAACTTAAAAAAAAGCATTGAGGATGTAATTGATTTAAGAGTAGTTTTCCGTTGAAGTTTTTTTAAGGGTGAATTCAGACCGCAACTCGACGCGTAGATGCATTTCTAAATTTGTATTGAATTAACGGACTTCGATTGCGTGAGACGTCGTGCAAATCTGTCAAGTTAATACAAATTTAGAAATGCATCTTCGCGTCGCGTTGCGGTTTGAATAGACGTTAATTCATGGCAAGTTTTGTGTAGAAAAAAATATCCTCAGTTCAATCTCCAAAGTCTTCATCAGATGATAGAAAAAGCATGAAAATATTTTTGGTGGCAGCGGAGGGTAACTTAATAAATATTTTTATACATATTATATAGTATAAGAATAATAAAGTATGCAAGCCCTTAATATTTTGTAAAAAGACCAAAAACGTTTTTTTGGCACACCGCCGTTCATACCTTTCACACATAAATACTTTAGGTAAGTATAATAAAACGTGTACACAAAAACTTAGTCTAGAACTTGGTCTTTTTCGTTACTTTACCAAATTTGACATTCTGATAAATATAAAATCTTATAAAGTAAAATTATTAAAATGTGAAGCGGGCTTTTTTTACATTAATTAAAATTTTTAGGCAGGTTGTCATATAAATAAATAATGATACCATATGTTATTGTCTTAGTGGAAGGGTACATGTATAATACGTTCTAGGTATCTGATACAAAACTTACAATATTTATCCATATAATATTATGAGGACCAAAGTGACAATAATTATATTATAGGATAGGTTTAAGTGCAACGGAACTAATTTATAATTACAACTATTTTTGGTGAATTTGACTACAACGAAACTAAAATAGTAAAAATAATATTAACAACCAAGTATAAAAATAAACTTTGAAACCATTAGTTAATAAATTAATAATTTTAACAAAAAATACAACCTCTTTTACATACTAACATCTATACGAAACTCTCATTACTTTTGAAATCGTATACAATAATGTTCTTACACTCTTGCGCAGGTACGCACACAAATATATTCTTGTCACATTTCTCATTGACATCTAATGTTACAGAATACACATTGTTAGTTTTAACATCTAGATTCAATATCTGTATTTGTCTATCATCATTACAATGGACATCAACTTGTATATCATCATTATTTGTATCATTATCATTAATTACTTCACCTAAATTATCATTGAGTTCGTTCATAGCTGCGATAAATTTCATGCTATTCCGTCTCATGTTTTCCACGTTTATAATCTCACCAATTTTCACTTGTTGCACTTTGGCTCCGAATACCTCCTTGTTCTCTTTCACTTTCTTGCTGTCTCTGTTAAAGAAGTATTTCTGTGATGATGTCCTATTGCTGTATCGTCTCCAGAATGACTCTGTCGTGTTGCTGCTCGAAAAACCTGTCGACGTCGTCGTATTGAAGGTGTCCCTTCTTTGCATGTTCTCTCTTATGTTCCTCCCGCATCTGACCAGCTTATTAATTTTCAGCAGCTTTACAAAGCCATCCCGAAATTTCGACGACATTAAATTGTATAAAATTGGGTTTATAGCTGAGTTTAGATACAGCATCACCCTGCAGAAGTATAGGAGGATGTAGTAGCCATCTATGCCTAAAGACATGATGGTCTCTGGTGGAAAGACGATGATCCAGAGTGTCAGGGCTTTAAAGGGGAGCAGACAGATGAAGAAAGACAGAACAACGGTTCCAAGCATTAGGATGACTTGTTTTCTATACCGTAAGACGTTTCCACCGTTGTTTGGGTGCTTGCTGTGCTGAGATATGATGATTGGGTTCTCCATTAGATTCTTGGCGATGACGCTGTACAGAACCAGAAGTATTCCAAGGGGAATGATAAAGAAGATGGCGATGATGAGGATGAAGAATAACGCTGACCAGAAGGTGTCGGCCTGGGTGAGGCACACCGGAACTTCCGTACCATCGGAGTATCTTTCGTATGTGAAAGTCGCGACGGCCAGTATTGGGCTGAAAAAAGAACGAAAAAAGATTATTAGATTAATATTTCATTTTTGTCTCAAAATTGCCTTGAAATACCTGAAGATCCTACATTATATATAATATTATAGGTGCTACTTTTCACGTTAGGCCACGATGCATAGTCATGATTATTATGATGATTGCGATAGTTATATACCATGCGCAATTAACGTCGATCATAGACAATCAAAGACGAATATTAGTCTCTACATATTCGTAATCGCTTATAGGCCAACAAATAAAGTCCTTATTAGAACCATCATGTTTTCGCCAGATTCGGACTTAAAAATCTATGTTTTAAGCTAAAAAAGTTGTTCTTCATATCATTAAAATAATGAGAAAACTTTCAAAGAAACCTGCATGCTAAAATATTCAGCATCTGTTACACATATCACAAATTAGGTTCTTCAATTATATTTTATATCAAACGTAAAAACTCTTAGCCTACTTTTCTGGACTTGTTTTATATTATTTTATTTCAAACAGAACGTCTGTTATTATATACGGGCTGGTCTTTGATTTGAACTCGAGAGGGTGCAGGTTCGATCCCAAGTGGTGTACTATGTGACATTTTCATATCTCAAGCACACTGTACGGATGCTCGTACGGTAAAGAAAACATCGTGAGAAAACCCGCACATAGTTGGTCCCAGACGTATTGACCTGCTCATTCCTCTGGACTAGGCCGACTATTTTGCGAGTATGCCGTATGTACTTGGGCCTTAGGCATTATTTAGGGCTTGTTTCACCACTCCCTGATAAGTGCCGGATAGGCTATCCACAACTTATCTGACAGATGGAGTATAGAGTATCTGTCAGAAAAATTGTGGATAACATATCCGGCACTTATCAGGGAGTGGTGAAACAGGCCCTAAGACACTCTATTACAAATTTCTGCGCGAAGAAACTTGAAAACTACATCCAGTATTTACTATGTTTGCCTAGACCTACACAAATCATTATTAACATAAAATAACAACTTATGCCTTTGTTAAGTTTTGATTAGTTCGTATTTGTTTAACAATATTAGATTTTAGACACGTGTATTTTCCGTATTGTACTCTTTTCGAAGATAATGGAATCCATTATCAATAGCCAGCTTCTTCGATACTTGGACGGCCAGGGATTACTAAGCGACAAACAATACGGGTTCCGTAAGGGTCGCTCGGCTGGTGATCTCTTGGCGTACCTGACTCATCGTTGGGCTCAGGCAATTGAGTCGAAGGGAGAGGCATTGGCTGTTAGTTTGGACATTGCGAAGGCCTTTGATCGGGTTTGGCATAAAGCGCTGCTATCAAAGCTTCCATCATACGGGCTGCCTGAGAAATTATGTAAGTGGGTCACTGGTTTCTTGGCAGACAGAAGCATAAAGGTCGTAGTTGACGGCGAATGCTCGGAAACTCAGTCTGTTGATGCTGGTGTGCCTCAGGGCTGTGTGCTATCGCCTACTCTATTCTTACTGCATATCAATGACATGTTGCAGACCAGCGGCATTCATTGCTATGCGGATGACAGTACAGGTGATGCTGTCTATACCGGCTCCCCTAATATTTCTCGGCAAAATGTCACTGAGAGTCGAAACAAACTTGTGTCTAAGGTGGAGAATTCATTGGAGAAGGTCTCTGAATGGGGTAGACGTAACTTGGTCCAATTCAACCCTGCCAAGACACAAGTCTGCGCGTTCACCACTAAAAAGTCACCAATGGTCGTATATCCTCGCTTCGAGGGCACATCTTTAACCATCTCTCCTAGCATTGAGATACTAGGCGTCAACATATCGAGCGAAGTTCAGTTCCGATATCATCTAGAGGGTAAGGCCAAATTAGCCTCGAAGAAGCTTGGTGTTCTTAACAGAGCGAGACAGTACTTCAGTCCGGACCAACGCCTACAACTCTACAAGGCGCAAGTTCGGCCTCATATGGAATACTGTTCTCATCTCTGGGCAGGGGCGCCAAAATACCAACTGCTCCCTCTGGATCGTATCCAACGTAGGGCCGCTCGAATTGTTGATTGCCATAGTGTTTCAAACAGCTTGGACCCCTTGGAATTGCGCCGAGATGTAGCTTCGCTCTGCATCCTCTATCGGTTATATCACGGGGAGTGCTCTGAGGAATTGTTCGGGATCATACCACCTGCAACTTTTCGCCATCGTCCTACGCGAAAAACATACCATCCTCATCACCTTGATGAGTGGCAGTCTTCCACAGTGCGTTTCTCGCGTAACTTTCTACCGCGCACTGTAAAACTCTGGAACGAACTGTCACCAGCAGTATTTCCGGACCTATACGACCTGCAAACCTTCAAGAAAAGAGCGTATTCCCTCTTAAAAGGCCGGCAACGCTCCTGCAGCTCTTCTGATGTTGCAAGTGTCCATGGGCGACGGTAGTTGCTTACCATCAGGTGACCCGTCTGCTCGTTTGCCCCCTTATTTAATAAAAAAAAAAAAAAAAAAAAAAAAAACTATCGAAGAAATGGTCGAATTATGTCAATTCTTAGTTGCAATCTGTAGGCCGGGTTTGACGTTACGCGACCAAACTTAGTAGGACCACCATCTATCTGCCTACGAATTAACTTCTCTGATAATACCATCAGAGTAACAGATTCATAATTCCTAATATAGTCATTCGCCAGAGAACTAAAGTCACCGACATCGCTCATAGAATTAGCACGCTGAAGTGGAAGTGGGCTGGTCATGTCTGCAGACGGGAAGACGGTAGATGGAGCAGACAAGTGTTAGAGTGGAGACCACGCATGGGCAAACATAGTGTAGGACGTCCTGCAGCACGGTGGACCGACGATTTAAAGAAAGTGGCTGGCAGCGGATGGATGAGGGCTGCCCAAGATCGGGATGGTTGGCGCTCATTGGGGGAGGCCTACGTTCAGCAGTGGACGGCAATAGGCTGATCATGATGAACAGATTCATAGACAGGGATCTACGTAATTCGGTCCGGTTGTCAGTTGTGTCAAGCCCTTTTTTTGGAAATATTTATGGAAAACTGGCTGATGCCAGCTATGAACTCGAGCTGATATAAGTTTACTGTGAGAAAGCCAACATTTGAGGACATGAGTGGATAGTTAACTAGCAATTTGAAAACTGTCGGTTTTTTGCACAAATTAAAGCTTTAGGACCGGGAACATGATTTGAAATCATAAAATGTGGATTCTATTTATAGCTCGGGATATAATTAGCTAGATAATGTAGTAGGCACGTTAAAACTTACGAGGCTGGTTCAAATTAAAAGGGAAAAATGAGTATTGATCTTATGTAGTAAAATCTTAGTTACTCGCTTCATTCATTCCACTTATGTCATCATTTAACCTTGATAAACATTACAAACCATACGTCTACATTCGATCTTTAAAAAAATCCATGATGCCTACCATTAGCATACTAGACGTTCAGAAAATATTTTGTTCAAAGATAAGATTTTGAATTCAAGCCTTTTAGCCAAGACTGACAGACAAGATAGAGCCTTTAGAGAATCGCCGATCAAAATGTACAAAATGACTAGGCATTTGATAAAATGAAATTGAGGTGCTACTCGTGTAATGTCCATTCCATACATTTTGATCGGCGATTCTATAACGAAGCGAAAACGAAAAAGTTTCGGCTAAATGGCCGGGGGTGTCCCAAAATCTTTTCGTTTTCGCTTCGTTATAGAATCGCCGATGAAAATGTATGGAACTGACATAATCGTTCGTTAATATGTAATTTTGTTAAATTCGTTAAATTCTCAAAAAATGTATAAATACATTTTGATCGGCGATTCTATAACGAAGCGAAAACGAAAAAGTTTCGGCTAAATGGCCTGTTCATCCGCTGTCAATCGCCTGTCGCATAGCTGTCGTGGAATAATCACCCTGCCGATATACACCTGTATATTGCACACAGTATAACACGCCTCTTCATCGTACGAACTTCAGGATACCTGAAAATCGGTGGTGCTTAGTCGAGCCTTAAGTATGCAAGTTCTGGGAACAGTTAAGACGTAAACTACGAGGAGTTGAAGTAGTTGAGAACTTGAAGAATTCCTACCAAATATATAAGCTACCTCGATTGTACTATATATTTAACTAATTGTATATATTATATAATTGGAATCTCGGAATCGGCTCCAACGATTTTCATGAAATTTGGTATATAGGGGGTTTCGGGGGCGATAAATCGATCTAGCTAGGAACCATTTTTAGAAAATGTTATTAATTTATTCAAGTTAGTCAATTAATAGCTAGTGACTACATTATACAACGTCATCGAAATAATTATGTGTCTCGATTTCTATGTGTCCGCACGATTGCGCGATTTGGGCGCTACACCATAATATCACCACAAGTATATTGTATGTATGCAAATAGCGCGAACGCGCCGCTATTTAAATAAATAGTTTCATACAATTGCTTGTGTTTTGCGCAGAAATTAGTATATCGTTCGGGAACCGTACATTTTTCCGGGATAAAAGTATCCTATGTCCTTTCTCAGGTCTCAAAGTATCTCCATACCAAATTTCAGCAAAATCGGTTCAGTGGTTCGGGCGTGAAGAGGTAACAGACAGACAGACAGACACACTTCCGCATTTATAATATTAGTATGGACTTGATGACGCCCGCAACTCCGTTGCGCCAAAATTCGTTTATCACGCGGGAACCGTACATTTTTTCGGAATAAAATGTATCCTATGTCTTTTCCGGGGTTCAAAGTATCTCCATCCCAAATTTCAGCAAAATCGGTTCAGCAGATTGGGCGTGAAGAGGTAACAGACAGACAAATAAACAGACACACTTTTGCATTTATAATATCAGTATGGTTTACACTAGGATGACTCATTTTAGGCTTAAATCGTTGATTGTCCAGGTTCGAACAATGCGTATTGTACAACGTGCAACTATAAATTGCAATCGCAATTGCATACAATGTGCAATAAATACAATATTTCATGTATATTAGTTGCGGGTTATCACACGAAGACAAAAACCGCATACCGCATAACGTAATATTTTGATGCTTTTGTTCGCTAACGCTAAGTGACATAATATTACATATTATTAAGGCTCTTGCATTGCTTTATGTCAAACTCCATAAATTTTTGATTTTCAACCTTGACGGTCAAATTGACTAAAAGAAACAGTACTTTTACTGAATAATTTGACCCCTATAGAGGTAAGAACGACCAGCGACTATGGAGTTTCGGTCGCGGTTACTTTAAGGCGCAGCGCAGACGACAGACTATCCGTGGCGCACTTTTTAGTCTGTGGGAAATAGAACCTATGCAATTATATGCAGTAAAAGTCCGCATATAATTGCATAGGTTCTATTTCCACAGACAAAAAGTGCGTCACGGATAGTCTGTCGTCTGCGCTGCGCCTAAGAGTTCCAGTTTTATTTAATTTTCAACTCGAACTCGAAGAATCTCGACTTCCACTGTCGGACACTTGCCGGATATACTGGCAATAGCCGTAAGATGCGCCACTGTGATAACTCAGCTTGTCAGCCTCACAGTAATTAAATGCAGCATGCCGTAGGATGTAACCATTTAAGATAAACAATACCAGCTAAGACAATATTATTGCGGATTCTGGATGCTTAGACAATTTGCATTCGATAATTTTGACGGCGAAGTTAAAAATCGAAAAAAGGCGCTTGCGATACGTTATGTCAAATCCCATACATTTTTATTACTTCCCCGTCGCAGAATATGAAAGTACTTTACCAATCTTTACAAATTATAAATAATTTGTAAAGTAATAAATTACTAAATGACGCCCGCAACTCCGAGGCGCCAAAACTCGTTTAATCGCGCGGGAACCATACATTTTCGGGGATAAAAATGTATCCTTATGTCCTTTCCCGGGACTCAAAGTATCTCCATGCCAAATTTCCGCAAAATCGGTTTAGCGGTTTTGACGTGAAGAAGAAACAGACATACACACTTTGGCATTTATAATATTAACAATGGATAGTAATTATGGGTACTGGATACTTCCAAGTTAAAACTAAACCTTATTTACCCACCTGCAGAAGATACTCCTAATACTTAATTATTTTGCATTAGATGACAATTATTGACATCAACATCGAAGTTAGAAATAAAAAATGTACTTATGTGATTTGACATAACGCATCGCAAGTGCCATGTCACTTAAAGTGACGCGTTATGTCAAATCCCATCCATTTCTTAAGACTCCTTTATCGAAACAATTGAATCCAAGTTGTCTAAGGATCCTGAGCCTGCAGCCACAACGTTTGCTTTGTCCCTACTTTATAGAATCGCCGATCAAAATGTATTGAACTGACATAGCATGAGTCACATGTCGACTTCATATCGTCGAACGCTTATGTCAATTTCATACATTGGTATCGGCGATTCTATAAAGAAGAGATAAGGAAAACGTGCTGGCTAGGCCCCCTGCCCTACTAAACAAGTGGCAAGCAATCGCTTGCCACTTGTCTAGTATCATCGTACATGCCAACAAAATGTATGCGATTTGACATGTTAAGTCATCGCTTCGCTAGCGAATACTAAATATGTCAAATCCCATACATTTTGGTAGCGTTTACGATAATCGCTTGCCACTTGTGTAGGCCCTCTGGTCTTTTCTACTCGAGTAGAAGAATAAAACGACACATAGATATGAACAATATATTTGGTACATAATATGCAATTATCCTAAAATAAATATACTCTAGAATCTAAAAATAAATTCATTATGTTAACATTTTTAGTTTACTCACAATAATTATGGTCTCATAGACTTGGCATAGGAGCGCCCATGCCAAGACGATAGCTTGGCATTTTCGTTACCAAACTATTATACAACTGTCAACGGACAAAAAAAACTTTTTAAAACTATATCATTTTACAAAGTTTTTATAATATACGTATTCTAAGTATTATAACATGGCACGAAACAAATAACTGTAACATTCAATTTGGCTATATGAAAATCTTTAATAAAATAAGGTATTGTTACTTATAATATATTTTTACAGTTTATTTTTATGACATTTTGCAACTTCAATTCATTAATTACTAAAGTGTTAATTAAAATATTTCCAGCATATATTTTTAAGAACATCAAACGTATTTTTACACACCAGCATTTTATTTTAATTAAAAAGTTAAACAGTTTAAAAAAGTTTACTTCTACCACATCAATTGAAAGTTTGAAAGCGCTTTTATAAATATGTAACTACAATAATTATGAAGGTCACAGCAGTACCCCTATTTTAGTATTTAAATTTAACATTATCGCAGCTTCGTAACTCGTTTGATGTAGTACGTTTCTTATCAGACAGCAAATTAATAGTGTTGTGACTTGTAATAGCTCCCAAGGTCTATTTTAGTTTTTACCAACCATAACATATTGTTTTTTCTTCCGTAACGCTGTCAGGGCTTGTTATTTTCTTTCGGTTTAAATTTTTGCTCTTTTTTCAATATTTTCCTTTTATTTTTATCAAATTTATTGTCTTATGGCTATTAGTATCAGGTTAAAATGTTTGATATAATGTTCGTTTTCTTTGTCCTTAATATTATTTGGCGTTGTCAATTACATAATATAGTGTCCGATGATTTGATATTTGAGATACGGACAAGATACCAAGCTGTATTATTTTGAAATAGAATCGGGGTTTAAACTGGAAAACAGTCCTTTTAAATCGTAGGCAATGTAACTCGTTAACGGCAACGTTACTCCCATGATGGTCGTTTCTATAAACTAAACATTTTGGCTTTTTGCTACTTCACTACTTTTTTTAGTTTATAACTATTGAAAACGTCACATATATACATATATGACCATTATACTCAATGATCCCAACAAACCCTCCGTGAAAATACATCTCTGTACTATATACCTCTGCAGACAAAACTTGGGCAACACGCCCACAGCGCAGCTAGAAAATTTCACGCATACCTTGTTTGACACAATTAACTCTTGTCCTGGTGATATGTTCATTATTTTGGGTGACTTTAATCTCCCACATATCGACTGGAATCCACAGGGGAACCCCGCAGCCTGTGAATTACCACTTAGTACAGCTCAAACCAATTTTATAGACACCCTACTTCAATGTGACCTTAATCAACGTAACCATGTTCAAAACGACAATAACAGGTTCCTTGACTTGGTCTTCTCAAATTGTGAACTCGAAATTACAGCCTGTCTCGATCCCTTAGTACCGGATGATATCCCCCACCACAAGTCATTAAATATAGCCTTACCATTGAACCGAAACAGTCCTTTACAAAATAAAACTAGAACAAAATATTTTTACAACTCCGGTGACTATGACTTAATTAATAAAAATCTTTTTGAAATTAATTGGACCGAGTCACTTCGTAATAAACCGTTAGATGAAGCGTTAACACTTTTTTATGATACGTTGTTTGAACTCCGCGATTACTATATACCTAAAAAACTTATACGTCCAAATTCCTACCCCCCCTGGTATAGCTCCGCCCTCATCAAGGTATTAAAAGAAAAACATAAATTTTTCCGCAAATTTAAGCTCTACGGGAACCAAAGTGATTATTCAACTTTCTCACTTCTCAGAAAAAGAGCTAAGTCTCTCGAAAAGACCTGCTATGATTCTTATATTAACAAGGTTCAAGAATCTATAACACGTGACCCTAGAGCTTTCTGGTCTTTCATTAAGAGCAATAAAAAGTCGACTACCTACCCTTCGTCTATGACTCTTGAAAATGTATCTGCGTCAACTGGGGACCAAATCTGTGATCTCTTTGCGACTCATTTCCATACCAATTTTCTTCAACCTAGCCCTGCATCCATTGCTTCCTCTCCTGTCACAAACTCATTTAAAAATAACAATTTCAATATAGGAAGTATCAATATTAATACTGAGGAGCTTCTCAAACTGTTAGAGACTGTAGACTTAAATAAAGGTGCCGGTCCTGATGACATCCCTCCAATTTTCATTAAAAAATGCGCTAAAAGCCTAGTCGCACCTCTGAGTATACTCTTCGAACGGTCATCGATTGAAGGTCACTTGCCAAAAATCTGGAAATCAGCATTCATTACCCCAGTATATAAAAGTGGTGATAAAACTAATATTAAAAATTATAGACCAATTTCTAAGTTATGCATTTTTTCCAAAATTTTTGAACGCATCGTCTATAACCAGGTCTATACAGCGCTAAAGAATTGGTTCATCCCTGAGCAGCATGGTTTCCTGAGAGGACGCTCGACTACTTCGAATCTCCTTCTCACGTACGATTTTGTCAGCTCTTCTATGGATTCAGGCTGCCAGGTTGATATCATCTACACCGACTTCAGTAAGGCCTTCGACCGAATCGATCATCGTATATTCCTTGAGAAGCTCCATCGGGCAGGTATACACGGCAACCTGTTCCGATGGTTCTCCTCGTATATTAATAACCGCTCTCAGGCTGTGGCACTAAATGGATTCATCTCATCCTGGATGTCCGTCCCATCTGGTGTTCCCCAAGGATCGCTACTCGGGCCACTTCTATTTGCGATATTCCTGAATGATGTGTCGTCTTGCTTTCTCCATTCGCGTTTTTATCTTTACGCCGACGATACTAAAATAATAAAACGAATCACTTCAAGTATTGATGTGCAATTGTTGCAGGAAGACCTTAATAGATTTTGCGAATATTGCTTTTTTAACAAACTTGACCTCAACGTTTCTAAGTGCTTCGTTATAAACTTCACTCGCAAACTACTTGTTATTAAACATAATTACATTTTAAACAATCAGGCCCTGTCACATAGGAACTCGATAAAGGACTTAGGTATAATCGTTGACTCCAAATTGCTTTTCAACGAGCACATTGACTACGCTGTAAAGAAGGCCTCGAAAGCACTTGGCTTTATTATTAGATCCTGCAAAGACTTTAGAGCACTCAAGCCGATCAAAGTTCTTTACTGCTCCTACGTACGCAGTATCCTTGAATACTGTTCTGAAGTATGGAACCCTATCTATCACACTTACATTTACAGAATCGAATCTATTCAAAAAAAGTTCTTAAGATACTTACAGTATAAATGTGGTGATAGCCTTATCGACTATGAAGCTAGATGTATGAAATATCATTTCCTTCCCTTGCAGTACCGTCGCAAAGTCTCGGATCTTGTATACCTTAGCAAAATTGTAAATAATCTCATTGACTCCTCAGAACTACACAACAAAATAACCATCAATGTACCCACCAGATATTTCCGCAATTTTCTTCCTTTCCACATTCCACCCTTTAATACTAATTATCGTCGCAATTCGTTTATTTGTAGGTCTTCTGCCCAGTTTAATGATCTCATTCGTGCTCACCCAAATATAGATGCCTTTTCGTTCAAACCTTCACACATAAAATTACTGGCAAATAGGGATTTCTTTTCTCCTGAATAACTGACTGATGGCGTATGCATTTGGTATGAAACCAGTTCAGCGACCCATAGGCTATTAGTAATTATTAAGTATATTAATGAATTTTTCCTAGCAGTTATTTATTTTTAACATACTTACTCACTATTGTCATTAAATGCAAAAACTTGTAAATGGCTATTTGTTTCTAACTTAGTCGTTATTGAGATTTATTTAGCTGTAAGTTTTTCTGGATAAATAAATAAATAAATAAATAAATAAATATAAATTTAGCAAAACTTGATTTTGCTAAATTTATATAGGTACCTGTGACGTTTTCAATATACCATACGAAGACAAATATACCTTATTAAGTTATTTACTTTATAAATAAATATTTTACTTGTAAGGTATAAATTAATAACTACAGACAATAGAATTTATAACATTTTTGTTATATGGGCGTTGTTAATGGCGCAATTTCACTGGTCGATAGGGCCCGCATGCGAGGTGCGGGAGATTTTTGAAACGCATGCCACCACCAATGAAAATGCGCCATTAGTTATCAATTAGTTGTCATCTAAGACTCCGCGCATGCTGTATACCGTACGAGTTAACGACTAATGAAAATGCGCCCTAAGCATTTGTGTATCATCCCACAAAAATATGTATCGAGTTATGAATGCAGTCATGTTCTTTAGATCATTTGGAACAAAACTGCATTCATAACCCAGCAAAAAAATGTCGGTTAATGTACTATCATAGAAGTTGGTCGCGTATAAGTCAAACCCATCCGAACGATCACAGCTATCATTGAATTGACATAAGCCGAACAAATGGCGTAGGTCCGTCAACTGCCTAGGAATCAATTTCCTCGATGGTACACAAATGCTTAACAGCGACCATATTACAATCTTTTCACATCGTTAGCAATACAGACTGAAATCCCATGGTACCATAAATTTTATGAGAAAACTTTAACTACGTAACACTACACGAAACTCTCCGGAAACTCATATTCCACACTCTTAGATTTCTGCAAGTATACACAGTCAACTTTTATCTTTTTATACGCTACTACTCTTTTACTACATTCGCTATCGAAACTACGCGATTTGGCGGAGTTTATTAGTACACTACGTCTTAGAGAACTATTATCTATTTCTATCTCTTTCTTACTGGAATGACCGATGTATTTCACTGTGTCTCCTTTGGTATCGCTATCCCTTTCTTTAGCTTTCTCTGGTTCTATTTCGTCTAGTTTTTCCTCGCTTTTGGCTCTATGTACTATAGTTTTGACATTTTCACCTAGCGGATCAGACTGCTGTCTTACAACTCTTCTGTTTGTGAATATTCTTTCAAAAAAAGAATTCCTCTCGTCTTTGGATTCTTTATTGTCTGTTTCTGTGTCGCTCTTATCGATACTATGTCTGTGACCGAAGAATTTCTTCAGGCTGTTAGTAGTTCTTGTCAGGCTACTGCTAGTGGTAGATCCATTGGTGGCAGTCCTCTGTGCTCTTCTGTTCTGCTTCTTTTCTGACGTCCTTTCGTAGCAAACGCATACCTTGCAGAAACCGATGCGAAATTTCGAAGACATCATGTTGTATAGAATGGGATTTATCGCAGAATTGATGTATAACATTATCCGTGAGAAATACAGCAGATTGTACCATTTCTCTGGACTCACACTGTCCGACACATCAGATGGAGTCACAATTATCCATAAAGCTAGCACTCTATACGGCATCAAGCATAAAAAAAAGCATAAAACTACAGTCCCCAGCATTAAAATCACTTGCTTCCTCGCTCTAGCGTTGTACGGGTCGAAAGTTTTGTTCATAACGACTTTCGATGCTGCAGTTATTAAATTCTTGGCAATCACAGAATATAAAATAATGAGAATAATCAACGGTAGAACGTAGAGGAATATTATGATCATCACGAAGAAAGTGATCTGCCAGAAGGTCACCGCCTGCGTTAGGCATTGGTAGAAAGTGCCGTCCAGTCTTGTTACCGTGTGGAGCTCGGCTATTGCCAGGATCGGGCTGAAATAAAAAAAAATATAAACTTCACTCGCGTTGTTCCAAATACAAATTTTTTAATTCGAATTTTTGACACATAAGAAGTTTGAAAGGACAGTTTTCGGTAGAAAGATAGAGAAGGTTAGAACGAAAATAAATACTTAAATACAACAATGAAAGCACATGAGTAGCAAATACTAAAATCAAAATGCACCTCACGGCGTTCCTTAACTTTTATCAATTTCAATACTTTCGGAACTTTTTTGTGAGATATATTTTGAGGTTAGTTTTAGTAAAGCATATAAAGCAACATTAGGGTAATATTACGAACCTTGCTTCTCAAAGGGTTCTGAACCATGCAACTCGACGTAAGCACTTTTAACTTATGGAAGTTAGATATGAACGCGTACGAAACTTTTATTTCGCGGTATGTTTTATCAATGGGAAAAGGGTACATTATGGAACACATTATGACAGCGTGCAGCGGGACGGACCGCATTTTACTTTTTTATGTATGAAAAATGCGACCCACACCGCTGCGGTGCATCTTGTGTGTGTCATAATGGCCTTTTGATTTTTGAGTATTGCTAATAGTTTATTACGAGATCATGCTTTTGCCATCCTATATTATTAGACTCAGGGTTTTCTTTAAAAAATGTAAATGGCTACTTTTAGAAGAATATTATAATTTAACAATTCTTAGTATTTTCGAACCAGGACCAGGTTAAATAAATGATGAAATCTAAGTTTGAAATGAAAGTTGGACGTTTCTTGAATATCTTAATTTAAAAGGTGCGAGATCTGTGTTCGTCAAAAGGTTTTGAAACGGAATTCTTTATTTGACAGCGGTTAGGGAAAGGGCATACACAAACATCGCTGTTATCATGCTGTTATTCTTTAAAAACATTTTTTTTTTAATCAGTCAGAGTAACAACTGCAAAAAAGTACATATTGTTTGTAGTCTTTTTAACTTTACGTAGTTTTAATTTTATTTTAAAGTCGAATCGAACTCACGCATATATTATGAGCTCGGTAAATAGAATAGCTCCTTATCTGATGTTTGTATCTGCCCGCTACAGACGGCGACGATTTTATTGCACATAGTTTGCATCATCTAGTGATGACGCAGTCTGTCTGTTACCTCTTCACGCCCAAACCGCTGAACCGATTTTGCTAAAATTTGGTATGGAGATAGTTTGAGTCCTGGGAAAGGACAAATTATACTTTTATTCCGGAATAAAGTACGGTTCCCGCGAGATAAACAAATTTTGGCGCAATGAACGTCATTTACTTTTAATTACAACATTTCGATCGTCATCGATCTTGGCCCGGACTGATTCGTCAACAGAAATTCTCGTGTCACAGTGTTTGTGCGCGAATTTCTCCAAAATGACTCAACTAATTTTAATGAAATGTTGTATGTACCATCGAGAAAATTGATTCCTAGGCAGTTGACGGACCTACGTCATGTGGTCGACTTATGTCAATTCTATGTAAGCTGTAATCGATCGGAAGGGTTTGACATAACGCGACCAAATTACTTAGGTCCACCATCTGCCTAGGAATCAACTTCTCTGATAGTACCATCGAGGAAATTGATTCCTAGGCAGTTGACACACCAGCGTCATTAATTGGTCGGATTATGCAAATTGTGATCTGTCGGATGATTTGACGTAACGCGACCAAATTACTACCTAGAAATCAACTTCTCTGATAGTACATGCGTTAGGCCTGAGCATAGGTTTTTATCTTTTTTTATATTGATAAGTGCATTTGTTTAAAAAATAATAGCAAATTATATCGACGGTCTTAAAACAGCGTAGCGAAGTTCGCGGCGTCAGCTAGTATTAATATTTTTTTAATATTTTGACCTCGACCCGAAGCCACTCGCGTCATCAGAGTACCCCCTTCTCTCAGCCGTAAACACTTTGTATTCTGAACAACAATTGTATAATTCACCCTTTGACGTCAACTACTTTTTATTCAAGTGATAACTCTAGCCGAAAAGAATACATTATTCATCATCAAAAGCTCGATCGAGTTATTTCAGTTTTAGTGCAGAAACTGTACATTTTTCGGAATGAAAACTTTCCTATGTAATTTATAGACAATTTATTGTATTGACCCCTTATTTCATAAAAAAAATTAAAGTCTTCATACCAATCCATACTAATATTATAAATGCGAAAGTGTGTGTCTGTTACCTCTTCACGCCTAAACCGCTGCTACGATTTTGCTAAAATTTGGCATGGAGATACTTTGAGTCCCGAGAAAGGACATAGGATACATTTTGTGTCTGAAAAATGTACGGTTCCCGCGTGAGAAACGAGTTTTGGGGCAACGGAGTTGCGGGCGTTATCTAGTACGTGAATAAAAACTTGTAAATAATTTTATTTTTTAAAGAAAATTGTTTAAATATAATATTTTTATTTGTTAATGTTTGTTGAAATAAAAAGTCATATTTTTTCTTAGGAACAAAGTAATCTGGAAAGTTTTTGTTTTAATTTAAGAAGATAAAACAAGCAATTATACATTCTTAAGCAACAATGTATGTTTTGTTGCTGTATGTATTATGTAAGATACTTCCTGGCAGACTTTTAGATATTTCATTACTTATAGACAATGTTGATTTGTTGTGTGAGATGCATTCGCTACATTACTTAAAGAAAGTTGGTTGAAAATATTACAGAAGTTCAACTTCTTCAGCCAAACGACTCTCACATCCGTCATTCGCCACGAGACAAAGTGGCGTCAAAAACATAATACAGTTAATAAAACTGTGACATATTGTAGGAATGTCGTGTGTTCTAGGTGTCCTATTTACTACATTCCTTATTGTACCGACGACAAATAAGCACTGAAACATAATTCTCAAATACTAACATCAAACAATAATATTCTTAATCGTTTATTAAACAAGAATTTATTAAAGGCCGAAAAGCCAAACCTACATCATTTTATAAAAGCTACGTAGGTTACACGTTCATTGCTGAGACTGATGCCAGATTGATGGCTAAAAAGTACAGTTTCTATTTGTGTCTGTCCGTCTGTCTGTTACCTCTTCATGCCTAATAACCGCTGCATCAATTTGCTCGGGTATGGATATATTTTGAGTCACGACTCACGGAAAAGGACATACTTTTTATCCTGAAAAAATGTACGGTTCCCGCGCGATAACGTATTTCGACGCAACGGAGTTATGTCTACCAATTCAGTATAAAAGAAATGCATCTACGCGTCGCGTTGCGGTCTGAATTGACCCTTAGCTGTATTTGCTGTCGCTACATAGGGGACGGTCTGCATAAAACATAAAACCTTTTATATTCCGCTCGCATTTCGCACATTTGCCGACGGTACTGTAAAATTCACGAGCTTCGAGCTTTAAAGTTAAACCAGGATATTGTTGATTTGAAGAAAGCTTAATAATACCGAGCTTTGAGGAATCGGCAGGGTGATTCTGCGACAGCTTTTTAACAGGCGTTCGATAGTAGATATCCATACTAATATTATAAATGCGAAAGTGTGTCTGTCTGTTAAATCTGCACGCTTAAACCGCACAACCGATACTGATGAAATTTGGCATAGAGATACTTTGGGTCCCGAGAAAGTACTCAAACTACCGGTAAATGTACGGTTCCCGCGCGATACATGAATTTAAGCGTAAACGAAGCGATCAATATCTAGTTTATTATAGTTTTAATATAACAAATGCGCCTGTATGTCTGTTACGGTCCTCTATGAAAATCCGTAAAGGTGCTACGAACCTCGTAGAGGCTCTACGCAATATGCAACGCTGACTTGAGTGCGAATTTTCTTGAAGAGGTTGACTTCAATTTGTATTATTGTTTAATTATTTAGATTACGAAATATTATAAATGCGAAGGGGGTTTGTCCCAACATGTTATAGAAGGCAAAGATGAGTTGTAATAAAGAAAACTACATATCGCGCAGAAACCGCACATTTTTCCGCTAGAAGACCCGGGATCCGTTCCGGCACTTAACTTTGGTTACTCATCATTTCATTTAAATCAGTTCAGCGGTTCATTCATGAAAAATTACAAATTAACTCATTTTCACGTCATTTATAATATTTAGCATAGATAGTACTTTTAGACATGAAGTTAACAGTATAAAAGCTAAAAGCTTTTATATTTATTTAATAAAAATATGCAAATATTTATCCATAAAGGCATGCCTTAAAAATTCCATGCCTACATTGAATTGAAAAAATGTGTATAGTTTTTTTGTAGTAAATTCTTGCTATAGACCTCAAAATTGCTTTGCAAAGACCTGACCAAAGTGAGTTTTAGTGATGTGCGTGAGATTGTTCATATCGATAAATCTTGTACTTTAAACGAGATACATTTATACTTGATAACGCCCGCAACACCGTTGCGCCAAAATTCGTTAAACGCGCTGGGAGATTTTTCCGGGATGAAAAGTATTTATACCTTTCAATTTCGAAATCGGTTCGGTGGTTTGGGCGTGAAGAGGTTTAGTGACAGACACAACTAACAATAACATGATCCGATCAAATACCTTTCATTCATTGATGGTACAAAACATGTAAATCCATACTAATATTATAAATGCGAAAGTCTATCTTTTACATCCTCACGCTTAAATTTCTGAACCAATTAATATGTAGATGAGATTTGGTATGGAGATACTTTAAGTTTCAGTAAGAGACATAGGGTATATTTTTCACTCATCGGTAATCACTGTACCTACACAATCCAACTCCTTTGTTCAAAGTATTATTTTTTTTGCTTTGCAGATTTTTGAAATTTTCCACTCATCGATAAGTGCTGTGGCACATCCCTACACAATCCGGCTCCTATGTTCAAAGTCTTTACTTGCAACGCGGTGTGCAATTTATTGCATACTATTCTGGCTCAAATAGGGCTGCCAACTTACACATTTGCAAATTTAGTTTTTGAATGATTAATAATGATTATTATTTAAACAATGCAATGATAATATTATCATAAATAAAATTAGAGACATGGCGAATGCAGGAGTTTAGAGCTCAATTTCCGTTTAAAAAATGAAACTGTATTACGATACAAATGAAACAGTTTGCAAATATGGGTTTTTATTGCTCTTTTACAAAAAAAAAACTACGGACGCATTTAATGAAATGAGATACTTATATATCAAAGTTTAGGCTCTAGATAATTAAAACACTACTTTTTGGTGTACGTACTTATTATAGTTACTACGTAGACTTTACAAGAACCCTTGTGAAATCTGTATCGTGCCTATGATAACTTCAGCAATTATCAAAGATATACAGCTTCACATCACAAAAATTTATATTTAACTATAGATTTACTTTATTTTTTGCATCATAAATATTTAATTGCATCATATTATATTCATCATTAAAAAACGCTTTAAGTAATTAAAATAATACGAAGTACCTATATTTGAAGTTGAAAATTCAAACTAATGCAGTTAGCAACCCTAGAAACGAAATAAAATCTTAGACTTTATTAACTGGCTACAGAGTACACAGTGGGTCTCGATTCTCGAAGGAATCTGTATTTACTTTGGAAAAAGGACTTTCACTTATTGATAAAAAATTACAGCGATTAAGTTACACAAGTAGTTTTAAATATTGAGCGTTTAAAGCTATTTTCAATATTAATATTTAAAAAAATACTTAAGGCAAGGCTGTCCCCAAAATTAGCAGGTCGATGTCTGTCAGTTCCAATATCGACTTTAAGGACATTAAAATAACATTCATATCAGCGTACCTTGTACAGTGGCCTATCAAGGCGAAATAGGAGAAAATTACACATTTTATTTTGTTTTTTTAATGACCGAATCATTTATTAAAAAACTATTCGGTTATTTTGCTAGAAATATAACAAAGCTATCCTTTTTCTAAAAAATCATATCATTGTCATTGAAATTAATTATGAGATGTTCGAATTTGAAGTGTATTTTTTTGGTGATATTCAAGATTTTTTTACAGAATTACCATGCCATTTTTCAATATTCTGTTCGGTTATTTTGTTACTTTGTTCCTTTTTGTGTCTACATCAATTTTGATAATTCCACATAATTTCATCAGACTGGAAGTTTAAAAATCAGAATCAGAATTCGAACTGGCCTCACCTTAAACGAATAAAACCGGCATCATAATTCTCTATCTCAAAACCTATACTGAACCGATTTTAATGAAACTTTCAGTACCTATTTCCTAAGTTAAACTAAATCTAGAAGGTACAATAAAAATGAATTACTTCAATCGAACCTGCAGTTCCGGAACATAAACTAAAAACATACATACTTCTTTGTCACATTTGTTCAGACACTGATATAGACTATAACATACATGAAAACTGGACAGTTCTGTAAACATTACATACATACGGGTCTTATTGTTAATGGAGATTAACAATTTTTTGAAGTCGGTTAAAAATGTAGTCTGTAATAGTTTCAGACTGCAGTATTTTAACATAGCGCAATCATGCGACTTTTTATATGAAAAGTGTTCCATTTGTAATTTATTAAAGCCCCACAAAAGTCTCTTTCAAAGTTCAAAAACATATTTTAATTTCTCTCTTTTCAATAGGAACGCTGACTATGAGTAAAAAATCACAGTAAGAGATTAAAATACCCATATCTATTGTAATGACAGCGATCTCAATATGGTAATTTAATAGAGATATTCTCTCAATTTTGAATAAAGAACGGATAATCTTTTTATTATCCCTGATTCCCTGAATAAGATAGTCGATTGTGAAGATTTATATGATTTAATTGTAAAGAAATGAAGGAAAATGCAGCGAAAAGTCTGGCTATGATTTAATTGTAAAGAAATGAAGTGTCTTAAGAAATGAAATGTCATCTCTTAAAGTCTGACTTGAACCTTTAACTCTTAACAAAGACGTAAGTGGAAGAAGCGGGTAAGTTACAGTTAAAAAATGTCGTTTTGGAGGCTTTAGGCCCGGAAAAATGATTTTGATTTAAAATGTATGGATGGAAAAAACTGTGGATGCTATGTGTTGCTAGATGTATTACTTAGAATGTAGATCATGAAGTAGATATTAAGTTACAAGGTGTGTTAAAATTAACTATTCTTATGTTATAAAATGTCACAAAACTGATTCTTCAACTCCCGTCTTTAATTCTTGTAGGTTAAGATTTTTTTGCAATTTTCTAATATTATTAAAACCAAAAATTTTCATCAGTCTGATAACAGACTCCTCAAACTAATCGACTAGTCTGTTTAAAAATGTTAACACAAATTCGCCATCTGTTCTGTATTAGCCGTTCAGAGATATTTTGCCTTTAACATGACCTCTTTTCCCTCGACATAAGTATTACCTTAGAACGGAGTAAAACTCGAAACGCGTGGGTAACTTTACCCAGCCGTTCTAATATATTTCGCCTCTTAGTGACCTTTATTCCCTTGTTATAATGATCATAATAGGAACTCCTAACAACTCCAAAGTTCCTCGCCCACTTTGTATGGACCAATTTTGTTTTGAAAGTTCGTCTGACGCCTTCTTAAACTTATTTTCTCCTCGTACAATTGTTTATCATCAGCATTGCCCATTTACATCTCATCTCAAATAAACTGAAAGTATGGAAGTATTGTCTTTTTAAAGAAAGCTTCAAACTAAATTTGGAGAGCTAAAATAGTTTTGGAGTCAGTGACAACAACATTCAAAGTTCTTCAAATATTACCCGGGGTTAAAAAAGGGGATGAATCGATTACTCCGTCGTTTGTACATTATTTTCAAACCATTTTCTGGTTTTCTTTCTGTGTTGATTGAGTGTACGACAAGGATAAATTTTTATTGCGCGAAAAAAAAAACACTTCATACGTGAATTTCAGCGCAATGAATTTTTCAGTATGTACAAAAATAATGATTACCTACTTCAGTAAACAAGTCTTGTTCTGTTATATTCAGAATAACGTCTAAATAGTTTATTCTGTTAGCAATTACTTGAACAAAATAAATACTGTGTGGGTGGAGCATTTCAAGTGTAGTTCTAACAAGGTTATGACTGGCAAGAATAATATGCATGGAATATAAAATTTACTCTAGTTATAACTTACTGAAATAGATTCATAAATATTATTAACTCACGACCAATAACAGCAACCCTATTTTATAACTGTCTGTCTGTCTGTTAGTGTGTATGTCCGTGACATTGTAGCACTAGCAACGAAACTGGTGAACCGATTTTGATATACGCATAGTCATCATGTCATCATGTCAGCGTTCTCACGAATAAAGTCGTGAGAAAGCTGACATGATCGAGAGTGTTCTTACTTCTTAGCAATAGTTCATAATTGAAGACGTGAGTGGGTGAAGCAGGGCCGCAGCGCAGACGACAGACTATCCGTGACGCACTTTTTAGTCTGAGGGAAATAGGACCTATGCAATTATATGCAGTAACGCACACGACACATCTAATTGCATAGGTTCTATTTCCACAGAAAAAAGTGCGTCACGGATAGTCTGTCGTCTGCGCTGCGCCTAACAAACATTTTATAACATAAGGGCAAGTACTAGAAATACACTATTGCCCTTTAAAGGAAAGAGGAGTAATTAAATTCAATATACCTTCACAAATACCCTAGATACTAATCAAGACTTAATTGCAGTCTAGGCTAAATTAAAATCAAATTTAGAATACATTGAACCTAGCTCTCGATACGAAAACACTGACTATAAAGAAATAAAAAAGTTAACTCCATAGACAAATTCGTTTTTAAACTTGGAATTCGAAAATATAAGGGTGTTTTTACACAGACGAAAGAATAATAATAAACGTAATGCTTATATATTAAGCCCATAGATCAAATAAATATCCCTACAAGTAATATATTTGCCTTTCACATTGGAAAAGTCACATGACAGTCAAATACGTAGGTCACACTTTGAATAGTATAATAGACTCTTTATATGATGTATACATTATAATTTATATACAAGTGTATAATGTATATTATATTTATTTAATCAGCTCGTTACTATAGCCCGGTCGCTGGAAATATAGAATTTCCTCCATAGCTGCATCTCTATTTTACATACAAGACATTGCTATAATTTGGTAGACATATTTTGTTCTAGTCATAATATTATCGTCTTATAAGAATCGGGACTTTGGGGTTTCAAATATACAAAAAGTGACAAGAACTATTTTATTATTACTAAGTACAATGAAGATAGAACCGTATTCATTTTTAATTGCATGTTATTTATATATATTTCTAATATGAGGTTAAAGCCGTGCATGTCTTAGCATTCAAAATGTTAACCTTTCATGAATAATTTTGTAATAGATGCAGTATTCTTATTTTAAAAGAATATATTACGTCTGTAACACGATAAAAACTTTTTCAGTAATGTATTGGTAAATACAAATAACCTGGCACTTACAACACATAGTATATATTTTATGAATTATGAGAATTACGTGTGTGTGTGCTGCCAAACACACAACGTAACAAGTATATTATACAGTATACAATATGTTGTAAGCGCCAAGTTACAAGTATACACCTGTAACATAAAATCGTAATTTGCGTCAATCACATAAGGCCCGCCGATACTGCAAGAGTAACATTGCAGTCAATGGTTCAGTAACACGATAGCATACTGCAGTAACAATCCAGTAACATTACTGTAACACAGTAACACGTTACAGCAGTAACAAACATTACTGCAAGAGTATCATTGCAGTAAATTGAATATTTTCAATAATATACCACAGTAACGTTCTGTAATTATGTGAAAGCATAATATCTAGGAACAATTAACATATTATTTTTACGCGTATGCTTAGGATACAAGTTAAAATATAGCTTGATAGCATTAGCTTGTGTTTACGCCAAAATTTACCAACGGATTTTTTTCAGTTTAAGAGAAAGTTATACAACTCATTGCACCCATGCGAGGCCAACACTGTAATCTAAATATTATTATCATTAATGTGAATGTATGTATGTCTGTTGCCTTTACGTTTAAACGGCTGTACCATATTTTGATGACATTTGGATTGGATATCCTTTGATAGAAGGCACATAGGATACTTTTTGTTGAGAATTTTTTTCGGTTGGGATGATAAACGAATTTCGGTGCAACTTGGCGCGCGTCTTGTATACACAATTACAGACCATTACAGTAGTAACAGTTACATTTGTATACTGTATAACAACGTAACAGTTACACTTGTATAATAATGCAGTTACTGTATAACTTACCTAGTAAACAACGCAGCGAAGAACCAAGCTAACGCGCATATCAGCGTAGCTCGCGTCTTGGTGCAGACGTAGCCAGCCCGTAGTGGCTCGCATATGGCGTAGTAACGTTCGAAGCTGATAGCGAGGATGGTGAGAACACTAGCGTGTGCCACCGTCAGCTCGATGAACGGCACTGCTAGACCTGAAAAGAATTATCAGTTAAAGTTTTTCCTACAATTTGAATCAATGTCTTAAGAATTATCTACCTGCTGACCTACGTCCAGTTCGGGAACCAACCTGGCAAATGTAACTCTAATATCCTCGTACTTTATGTATTAGGTATATTATTGAACTAGCGACCCGCCCCGGCGTTGCACGTGTATAAAAATTATGCCTATAGCCTTTCTCAATAAATGGGCTATCTAAAACTGAAAGAATTTTTCAAATAGGACCAGTAGATTAGCGCATTCAAGTTAGCCCTTTCAAATAATTTCCCCCGTTTTTTCCACATTTTCCTCTATTTCTTCGCTCCTATTAGTCTTAGTGTGATAAAATATAGACTATAACCTTCCGTGATAAATGGGCTATCTAACACTAAAAGAATCATCAAAATCCGTTGCGTAGTTTTAAAGATTAAAGGGAACAAAGGGACATGGGGGAAAAAGCGACTTTGTTTTATAATAAGTATAGATAGATGGCCTATTTGAAATAGATATCTACATTAGGATAACAGATGATATACATTTTTGTAGGGGCTGTAGTTTGTGCGCAATGCACAATGATACTATTTCACAATCTCTACTCTCATAACTGTTTCCCATTAGTTTTTCTAACGCAAGCATCGAACCCACAACCTTTAAGCGGAGAGCAAAGTTCCACCACGGACAATATGATGATTCTGGTAGATTAGACAAGATTAAAAAACGCAAAGAAAACATTCAATTTATAATGACACTTTGGTAATACAAAGTGCAGTAACCTTTTAAATGTCCCTAAGGTACTTAGTAATATTATTTGAATTTAAATAATTAAGTAGTTTTTGCTTGCGGATCCGCCTGCATAAGAAAGTTTTACGATAAGAATGCAAAATATTAAATATCCAGCGACAAGTGAAGATGATGATAAACATTAACTACGAACAATCTTGATCATGTCAGCTTTCAAACAAAAGAACTAAAGTCGGTCCCGTTTGGTTGCTTTGATGCCACGGAAAGACAAACACGTCAAACGTACAGCACCTCTTTTTTTGTTCTCACGGGTTTTTTAACCGACTTCAAAAAAAAGGAGGCTATCAATTCGACGCGTATGTATGTAATATTTCCAGTACTGCCCAGTTTTTGTATGTTAATCTATAACAGCTTCTGAACAAATGTGCCAAATTTCAAAAGTATATAATATGTATGTATGTTTTTTGTTTGTGCACGCATATCTCCGGAACCACAAATCCGATTTTAGTGATTATTTTTTTTATTGTACTAGGTATTGTTCAACTTAGGGAATACTGCAAGTTTCATAATAATCGGTCCAGTAGTTTTGGAGATAGGGAATTTTAATTCTTAATTACGTACAAAAATTTGAAGTCGATTTTATCTTTTTAAAATACCATTATTTTTAATTAGGAGGCAAACAAACAAGCGTCCATCAGGTGACCACCTGATGGAAAGCAACTACCGTCACCATGGACACCCGCAACATCAGAGGAGTTGCAGGTGCGTTGCGGACCTCAACAAAGCGTCGCATCGCATTGTCACAATGCAATGTGAACTGAACCCGTTGAAATTTCCAAAAAGAAATTTGTCTGGTGTGTACCCAGCCTTAATCAATATTCCTTTGAACGAAGTTATTAAAAGTAAATGGCGTTTTTAAAACAATGAAACCAAAACTCCATTTCAGTAATAAAACATTATTTATCACCAATTTGGAGTTCGATTGTTTTTATACTTGAAAAGGTTTAATGTCTGCAAAGATCTTATTTTTCATGAAAGGGGTTTCTAAAAGGACAGCTTTATATTGGAGTATGAAACGAACTTCTGGATAATAATATTATGATCTACTGCTTATGTAAAGATCCTAGAGCAAAAAAGAACATTATATTTACTTACAATAAAAAACTTAAACCAAATTTTAAATGCTTTTCGAGCTTGACAATAATAATTATACTCTACATCGTAGACTTGACACTTACGCATTTATAATTTCAATGAAACAGTCACCGTAAAACGTAGCATTTTTTTATTAACTAGTTTATTTTCGCAACTTTTTTGCACCGAAATGCTTTATGCCTGGGAACCGTACATTTTCAGGGATATAAAGTTAGTTCAACTTTGACGCAACGGAGTTGCGGGCTTCATCTAGCAACAAATAATAATGGATTTGTCTTGTAAAGACATTATGGCGTTGGTGAAATGAATATTTTTATTCAATACAACCCGGAAATAATAAATATTACATTTCTTTTGCATAATCCGACTAAATGCAATCGTCCTTGAAAATACATAAGCATAAGCCGCGCGTGCTTTAACCAATATTGGTCGGATTTCATCGATGCAAATAGGGACAAAAACAAATATTATAAAGACGAAGGTCTCTTTGTTTGGTACTTTTTTACGTTTAAACCACTGAATCGGTTTCGACGAATACGGAAATTAGACATTATGGCTTGAGAGCCAGCGACAGCCAGACTATCACCTTACCTTCCCGTTTTTGTTCTAAACGTAAGCTAAGATACTAATTATTAAATTATGCATATCATCTTGAAAAATAAAGATGTATTTTATCCACTTTGAAGTATAATTCAGCGATGAGATTTCTCCACTACAATTGGAGGACTGCTAAATTATGAATATAATATGTTAGAATTGTTCTTGGCCGCGGATAGCCCACGCTCCATACAAAATTGTCCATTGTCCTTTATCGAAATGGAACAAAATTCTAAACGTAAATGTGAAATGAAATCAACAACAGAAGATGCTGTACGTGATTTCGCTATTGCTATACGGGTCAGTTCACAATGCGCGTTTAGAATCGCGCGTATGGCCTACGCCTATTCTAATATTTTAATGCAATTCATGGTTTCGATGCAGACTCGGTGTAAAAAGCCTAAAAAATATTATAAAACGTAAAACAAACATCTTTCGCTCTTTGATCGGTATAAACAAAACAAATGGGTAAAAAAATAAAAATATTTGACTTACGAGTATGTGTGCTTATGTCAAACAAACAAATATTTTCTTTGATAGAATTCGAACTGAATCGAAGCTGTACTTACCCTACTGTGCCAGAATGAAGGTAATATTTTTTGAGAATATGTTTGTATGTAATAAATAATAATACATTATTCAATAGGCTCTGCAGCCTGAACGGAATACATTTCAGCTAGCGAGGTGCCGTGTCGTTAGATTCGTATTAATAGTAACGTAGTAAGAGTGAGGTTGAGTAAATGTATAATATAATAAAAAAAATACACATAATTCCAGAAGTGTTTTTTAGGTTTAATCCTTTGATTGCGGATTATTGGAAAACTATTGTTAATCTATTGTTATCCCGGTCACCGGTGTCCTAATGGGGCGTAAATTACCGATTTATCTGTTTGAGATATGGGATCTAAGCATTTGATTTATATCAGAATTATTATACAGAAAACAAACGTTAATCGCACCAAATTAATCGCGCGTAGTATCTACGAGTACGTATGTAGTGTGCATATACGCTTACGTCGTAAATCACTGCTTCAGTTTTCATTTTAACCACTCAACAGTTCCACGACGTGTGGGGAATAGATATAAGGCTGGTTACACTCTGTCAAGAAAGAGTAGATAGATAGTGAAAGATAGATAGACAGAGATAGATATATTGATAGATGTTATAACTCTTTATTGCTCACAAATTGGTACTAACTAGTTCGACTAACTAATAAAACAGAGTAGACGCTGAACTTAATTTTCTTAATCGCAATCGCCATCGAATGGTGTCTTTTTGCCTCGTGTTTCATAGACAACTTTCGTACACTTTAAAATTTCAAGTGTACAAGAGTGGAAGTTAAAAAAGTTTAAAGTGCAAAAGATATTATTTAATATTATCTCATTTTAGGGTTCCGTACCCAAAGGGTAAAAACGGGACCCTATTCATGAGACTTGGATGTCTGTCTGTCCGTCTGTCTGTCTCCAGGCTGCATCTCAAGAACCACTATAGTTATTAGCTAGAGTTCTGAAATTTTTATAGATTGTGTATTTCCGGTGCCGCTATAACAACAAATACTAAAATCAAAATAAAATTTATAAGGGGCTCCCATACAACAAACGTGATTTTTTTGTCTTTTTTTGCTCGTAACCAATAATGGCAACAGCTAATCGTTTTAAATTTTCACAAAATCCTTAATTATATTTTTAATTTAATTATTAATAAGTAATAAAACTTAAAAAATAAATATTTAAGGAGGCTCCCATATAAAAAATGAAATTTTTTGCATATTTTCTGATTTCTCTCTGTAAGGGTACGGAACCCTCCTTGAGCGAGCCCAACTCGCACTTGGCCGATTTTTATTAACACGCTTCACTTGTATCTTAATTTGACCTACTTCCCGGTCTTCAATACGGATGAAATTTTGCACAGGCTCTGAGTTCTGATGATAATACATGACTAGCTAAGAAACGTCATTACAAATCCAATATGGCGGCCTCCCCAAGATGGCGGACAGGCTATTTGAAATGCAGCCCCATGATATTATAGGTATTAAATGAAAGGAAACTATTGATTATTTAATTTTACTCAATAAATTTCTTTAATTTACTATGGTATAAAAAGCAATAAATATGATAGCATGTCTGCCTATATTTTTTGCATTTAATAAACCACTAAAGCGATAATGATGAAATTTAATACATAAACAGATACTTTTAGTTCCATAAAAGGACATCGCAGAGCATTTATCTTAGAAAAACGTTTCCTAAAAAAAATATTTTGTCGCAAAGTTTGAGCATTTCTGTCTGTGAGTAATTTCAGATCGGCTTGCGATCAGACCGACTTGGTCGATCGTATTTTCCGTATATGGGGGCCTTTAGTGTACTATTAAATAATCTGTGCATTTAGCAAGATCGTGCAGTGTTGTCAGCAATTTTGGCAGCGCATTTTACTCCATATATCTGGGCATATTTGGCAGCGTTGGCAACACTTAGTTATCTGCGCAAAGTGTTTTGAAGTGGATTTAGATTTAAAATGATTTAAATGGGGTTTTCCACTTTTACCTATAAGATCGATAATTTCGTTATGGTCAAAGCCCGTCCATACTAATATTATAATATCTGTGCATACAAAAGGTAACAGATGTCTGTTACCTTTTTCTCTTTTAGCCTTCGATCGTGTATTCTTGGAAATCTTTTGTTATTCTATTGTCTCGCTCACTGGTGAGCTTATGGGCCTTGATGGGTTAAGCCGCTGAACCAATTGTGATGAAAGTTATGGAGATACTATGAGTCTCGGACAAAGGACATCGTATAGTTTTTATCGTGGAAAAATGTACGGTTTCGGCGCGATTAACGCGGCACAACGGAGTTTAGGGCGTCGTCTTGTAGTACAATTATTTATTTCCCAATCATCTTTCCAATTATACATAACGTGTGCGCACGCCCTTATGTTATTTCTGGCGCCATATTTTTCCCCTGTCAATTATTAAACGCAACATTTATTTGCCTAGGTTCCGAAATATAACCCAGTATGCTGGCCAGCGCTCATGACGTCACGCATATTGTACTGGTGTGCCACTGTTGAGACAAAAGTGACGTATTGTAATGACAACACAAAGTCATCCATACTCCATACTAATATTATAAAGTGAAAGCGTGTCTTTCTGTCAGTCAGTCAGTCTGTTTGTTACCTCTTCACGCCCAAACCACTTAACCGATATCGCTAAAATTTGGTAAGGAGATACTTTTAATCCAGGAAAAGGACATGATATACTTTTATCCCGAAAAAATGTAAAGTTCTCGTGCGATAGGTATACGAATTTTGTGTTGAAACGGAGTTGCGACCTACGTCTGTATAATTATTATTATTATAAGTCAATGCACTGGCGTACATATCGGAACGAATCAACATTATGACGTCAATTCTAGACGCCATGAGCACTAAAACCAGTAGCCACTATGCTGGTTTAATTTCGGAACACACTATCTATTTTACTATCGGAATCAAGGTGATGAAAATTTAGGACGTACAACTATTTTTGACAGCCTCACCTGTGCAGAGTGTGTCTAATTTTACCTCTACCATGACCTTTATTCAGTCTACATAATATGGGTTAATATTCCTTTGGTTGAGATGATGCTGGCCGATCTAGTATAACAAGTTAAAGATGATCCATACGTCGGATGGACATTGGATATGTAAAGTCTTGCGCCTGATCTCTTACCAGTCGTGTACCAGTGGCTTCGATCACTAATATACCTATTATGTGATCGAAGTGTACCGGTCGTCCATACCACTGGATTACGAGGGTAAATAAAGCCCTTCCTTTAATCCACTGTTCGTGTGTACTGCGGACAGTCTTAGGCACTATATTCCAATAAAGCCTGGTTCAACCAAAACCATTGTGGGAGTCATTATAATTTATACGTTTATATCTGCCACAAAGATTTTAATAATAAAATACCAAATTTTGTATTTGAGTTTAAAATATTCAGTTTATAATCAATGTTAAATATTAAACTTTTGCTAACTAACCTCGATATTAATTTGTATTTTATTTTAAGAGTCCTTAGAGAGCTGTTGTAACTTTAATACAAAATCCCTAAATAATACAAACTAATTTTTTATAATGGGAAAACTCGTGACGCTCGGGCGCTGGCCCATACAAAAGTGAAAAAAATTTGGTCTTTCAGCGCTGCTACTTTCACAGTGAACTCTATACAAGGAACACGTACACACCCTAAAGTATTATCACTTAGTTTAGTTACACCCTGTATATAGCGCAAATTAATGCTAAAATTAGAAGTTTATAAACCGAAATCACATCACAGATATCACTATGATTGTAGCTATTTTGGCGTAATTCGGCCATTTTACCCTAATTTGGCCGTTACATCGCCAGAATGGGTTATCTATACATTACACTTTACATTACCTGAGTCTTTTTATCTTTTATTGGGTTGCGCCAACTTTAAATTGGCCGTTTTGTTTTATATGGCAACTTCGATTGCTTAACTTTTCTGTTTAGCTTTATAATAGACTATCTTTAATCTATGCTTAATCCCAAATAATACATACTAATATTATATATGCAAAAGTATATGTGTCTGTTAGTTCTTAGCGCTTGAACTGCTTAACTGTTGTTAGTGAAATTAGATGGATTTTTATCTAATATTAGAATCTAATCTAATAACAACAGACAATAACTATGTAGTTATTATTTAGTTATTGAATATATTTAATAAGTATCTATCGTCTAGGAAAAATGTACGGCTCCAATGAGTTTTATCCGTTTTTGGAGCAACTAAGTCACATACAGGTTTCTGTGTGTCCGTGGCTTAGTACATCTCTTAATTATTATTATTTTGGTTTTAATGCTCTCCATAATCTATTTCAGGTTGACATTTAAAGTTATAGAATGATTTTATATCTATCATCATCACAATAATTATCATAATCTCCTTCCACCAAAAAATTCCTAACTCTTAAGTTAATCGATTAAAAAATATATCAATGAAGATAATCAACATGGGGATGCTTTCCAGTTTTCCTGTAGTGCTGATGATGATGGAAGTAAATTCTAGAAGTTTATTTGTCAACCCGAAATGGTTTTAATGGCGGACTCGGAGCGCCGCATGCACTGTTTGAGCTGCAGATTTCGGGGCAAAGATTAGCGAGCAGAGGCGACAAATGATGGTAAAACGGTAAAACGATGAAGCCAAACGAGCGTAATTTGTGAGTTGTCAGTCGCAGAATTACGGTCGCGTAAAATATATCTTTTCATACAAATAATGACTCAGAAAATTACGCTCGTGTGAATCAAACAGGACTTTTATATGAAACTGAATGCAGCAGAATTTCTGCCAGCCCAAATTCTGCGACTCACAACTCACAAATTACGCTCGTTTGGCTTCACCTTTACTAACACCATATTATTCTTATCTTATATATAAAATTCTCGTGTCACAATGTTAGTCCACGAACTCCTCAGAAACGGCTTTACTGATTTTTACCTATATGCATATTCAGTAGCTCTGAGAATCGGCTACTGGGTACTTTATATATTGATAAGTGCATTTATTGAATAAATAATAGTAAAGTATTACAACCTGAGACTGACGGCGACCATTGTTTGTGCGACGAGATAGCGATCGACGTTGCCATGGCGACATACTTATTTAGTCACTTTAATAAAATAATATGGGCAAAATATTTTATTATTATGGTAAACAACGTTTGCCGGAACAGCTAGAATAAATATTATAACCCTAACTAGATAACGCCCGCATCTCCGTAGCCGGTTGCGACGTACGCCAAAAGTTTATTGCGTGGGAACCGTATTTTTCCGGGAAAAGTCCACGGATACTTTTTATCCCGGAAAAATTCGTTTATCGCTCTGGAACCGTATATTTTTCTAGATCCTATTTCCTTTCCCGGGACACGTAGCATCCCCAATTCCCATACCTTTAAGTAAAATCTGTTCAGCCGTTTGGGCGTGAAGAGGTAAGAGACAGACTGACAATGCGAAAGTTTGTTCGCATTTAAAATATTAGTACGTATATTGTTAACATAAATATAGGAAAATTCTCACAGTGATAGATAATAATGGATGATAATAAATTATTATAATATTTTTCTATACACTTTCTAGGTCTAAACAAAGCCGTAAACTATATCTTACTGACAATCTTTAGATATTTTGATCGGCAAAACTAGTTCTTTATCCGAACTAAGTATAGGAAGTATTTTCCAAAAATAAGTTTAAGCATTCCTATTCAGGCGTATTTGGGGACAATAAAGATAATTTTATTACTATGTTCGATACCGTGTAGGTCAGTGTTTTTCAACCTTTTTATGGTACGATGCCTGGTGTGAAAGAATATTTCGCGACCACTCTTGCTTTTTTAATAAGTATGTAGGTATGTTTATGAGTGTATATCTATTATTTTGTTAAAATTACTCCTACTTAATATAATAATTATCAATCTTTATTGTATTTTTTAACCGACTTCCAAAAAACGAGGAGGTTATATGTTCGGCTGTGGATATTTTTTTTTTTTTTTTTTTTTTTTTTTTTCCTAAAATAGTTCCCTTGACCTCTATCAACCCCGCCTACGGAAGCATCGAAGCCCCCAAGGGGTTGCGTTGGTTGAAAAACACTGTTGTAGGTACGTAATCTTACTTCCAAATACGTTTATTTATTGCAAAGTTGTTTTGTTTTATCATAAGAGAGACGACATGAGGAAAAAACAAAACATCTAACTTGCATCAAGTCATAATTTTATATTATTACTCGGCATAATCTATTGTTTGTCTGTTCACTTCTGATTACAAATAAAAAATACGGGTGACACTCGACGACTGCCGCGGTAAAGCTTTTACATAGCATTTTTCATCAACTTATGCAATTATAATTCGCATACCTACGTCTAGATGCACGTACACAAACACCGCGACGAAGTCTGGCAACGCCGCACTTCGGTACGGTGCAGTGCCGATCCTCCGATCGGGTAGGTTAGGTTAGCACCTCCCCTCATGTTAGGTTATTTTCGTTACGGAATTTCCTGATTCGGTCGCCACTCGCCACGCTCAAACCCGCTATAAAAGCTATAAAATAGCATAAAAACATTATAAACTAGTCGAATCACGCGGGTGCGCCCGCGTTAGTGAAAAATTCCGCGGTAACCGCACATTTTATAGCGAAAAAGTAGCCTATCTGCTTTCGTAGTCTATCTGTGCCAAATCTCATAAAATCGGTCAAGTTGTTCGAGAGATTAGCACGTTTAAAAGAACTCTTTAGCTTTATAATATTACAAAATAAAGATAACTTTATTGTGGAGTTAAGTTATTCTTTTCCAAACCTTATTCTCTGGAGACCGCGCTAGTAATTAAAATAAATCGTTGGCTTGTACGATTTACGAAAACAATAATTTTCGCGTGAACGCGCGCTGTTCGCGCCTTTTTTATTCCGCCATTTTGTCTTTATGCATTTTTGATGATATCAGAAATGGAACAGTGTTTTATCATGAACATTTTTACATATTTGCAAAGCGAGATTTTATTATGCTTTTAAAATAAACTGAATGTTTGAAATTGAAGATTGTAGAGTTCTGTTGTATAATATTTATTGCGCCGGTCGAACTTATCACTCATCACTCATCATCAGTGTTACATAATTTTGTGAAATTTAGTTATTTGTGAAATTATATTGATTTTGATAATATTATTATTGTGGTTCTCTAGAAAATAAATTATATAGTAGGAGGTTGTATTTAATGTATATTTTGTTCAGCCCTACTATTTTCACAATAACACAACAATTTGATTATACCTTACTTAACAATTTATTTTATTACACCTGTATATAGCAGTGAAATACGCGTAGGTACAATTCTAAATACTTTAATCGAGAAAACTCTCTGTATTTATCGATAGTTAATCTTTGTCGCAATCGGTTGCCAAACAGACATCTAATATCGAAGACAGCAAACAACATCGTGGTCAAGTAGTTTAGGGTCAGGCCACACAAACACAACTCTACATTTATAAGACAGCTATTCAAAATTGAACTTTACCAACATAAAATGCACGATTTTATTTAAAAAGTTGGAATTTTGAGCTGCATCTCGCTACGTTATTAGCACATAGAGCGATAACAATCTTGTAATATAAGTAGTGAACATTCTTGTGTATGAAATAAAGTTGAATTTTGAATAGCTACTTATCTCGTTGCGTCTCATCGAGACGTAATGTTATGTCTATAAAGGTAACTTTACATTGCAACATCGCGAAACGTCGCGAAACGTTTGGGTTTTTTGTATAGTATACATATAAAGTTCAGTTTAGAATGTTTCATTTGAAAATGCATCGCATCGCCTTCTCGCGATGATAATGTAAACTGATCTTAATATAAAACGCTGCAACAGGAGAAAGACTTTTTTGTGGCACCACCTTGGCTTGAACGCGTTGCATTTTCTGAGAGAACGGGAAACGCACTAGAAATTTCACCTTTGAACAATTAATCATGGCGAGCGAAGCGTGCCCTAGTACGAGTATATCCCACAATCTGCTCATTTTGTGGTACACACTATCACGCCTATTGATTTGTGCTTTAACACAGTAATTATCATTTATATGTAGATGTGTTTAAATCATCATTCATCAGTCAGCCAATGTTTTTTATTATGTAGATGTGTCATCATAAGTCAACAGTAATAAAACACACTTTTCTTCAATGATATTGTATGTTACTAACGTAACTAGATTGGCAGTCTACGACAGAAACGCGTCACCACTTTGAAGATGCCTGCAGGCATATCTGCCATACATAATGACATAATAACATTATGAAGTGACATTGTCTTTTGGGCTATCAAGTGGTTACGCATTTTTTGCATCAGTTTGTAAGACATTGCCACTCTAGCTTTTCTTGCACTTTTTCCACTATACCTATTATAGTGGAAAAAGTGTAAGAAAAGTGTGTTTTATTAGTGTTGACCTACGAATAATAAAAACTAAGAAAGAGTAACTCCGTCAAAAAACATGCTCCAAAATACTTGTCAAAAAAACCGGCCAAGTGCGAGTTGGACTCGCCCATGAAGGGTTTAGCAGCAGCAATAAGAATTATTTCTATGAAATTATAAGGTTTTTGATTTATTTTAATATTTCATTTTTGATATAATAAAAGTTTAATTATCATTTAAGACGTATGGTTTATCATTTATGACGTTAAAAAAAAAACTACTGGCTAGATCTCGTTCATACCAATTTTCGTTGGTAGTTTTTATAGTAATGTACATCATATATTTTTTTTAGAATTATCATGCTCCTACTTTAGAAGTTAGAGGGGGGGGGGGACACGTTTTGCCACTTTGGAAGATTTTCTCTCGCAAACTATTCAGGTTAAAAAAAATTATATTAGTAACTTCAATATGATTTTTGAAGACCTATCCATAGATACCCCACACGCATAGGCCAGATGAAAAATATAATTGTTTCAGTAGTACCTATGGTGACCCCTAAAATTTTTAATAATTTTTCTATTTTTGTATCAAAATCTTAATGCGGTTCCCAGACTACATCTACTTACCAAGTTTCAATAGTATAGCTCTTACAGTTTCGGAGAAAAGTGGCTGTGACATACGGACGGACAGACAGACAGACAGACAGACATGACGAATCTATAAGGGTTCCGTTTTTTGCCATTTTGGCTACGGAACCCTAAAAAGTGTAACTACCTTAAGTTCACTTTTCACACATTTGCAATATTTAGGTGACCTTGAGCGGTATAAAGGCTGACGTTACAAGACAGTTCGAATGGAACCAAATTTAAAACTGTATTAGTATGGGAGTTACGTTTCCTTAGGTTTTATTATTCGTAGGTGTTGACTGATGAATTTCCACCAAGAAGTGACAGTACAATCAATTACAATTTACATATATCATCAGTCAGTCAAGGTCAAGTCAAGTCATAGCTCGGCTTTTAGCTAGTTGTAGTACACTAAACATATTACTTCAAACGTCAAAACGCACCTGCAAGTTCCCTATTCCAGATAATCTTAACCAACAAGACTCTAATATCTTTTCTAATTAACATAAAATGGCGGTATTTTTGTCAAAACAGCCGCGGGTTTAAGATGGCGTGGATTTGCATACAAACTGTCCCTCGTTAGATTTTAATTTGGCCATTTTTATGCCGCCAATTTGGGGGTAGCTTGTGTCATATTTTGCAAAATTCACACCCCGTTAAGCAAATACCATGGTGATTTTAAAATCTTAAAAATCTAAAGGCCTCTTCGAAGTTACGCGACAAGCATCCATGCTCATATTATAAATAAGAAAGTTGTCTGTCTGTCTGTCACCTCTTCACGCCTCAACCGCTCAATAATTTTTTAAAGAGTGGCCGCATGCACACGTTTTCCGTATTCGATTTCCTAATGTAGAATTACGATTTGGAATTCCCCTTATTTTAATTTAACTTTAAAAATCAGTAGAAACTTCTTTTCTTATTTCTTATTTTATAAAAAGAAATTTCTACAGATTTTTTTTATAAAATAAGGAGGCAAACGACCAAACGGGTCATCATCTGACACTCGCAACATCAGGACAGCTGCAGGTGCGTTGTCGGCCTTTTAAGAGGGAATACAGTAATACCCCGATTTACGCGACCCCGTTTTGCGCGATTTCACTATAACGCAAAATTTAAAATTTGCGCTCATAAGCCATAATATATATTTTTTTCTCGCATTACTCGAAAAAGTGCGTGCAAACATAAAACGTTGGCTAATGATTAATAGGCATTAATCATTGTAGATAATGATGATAATTGATAACTGTGTCTTGACTCTTGGCCGTGTGTCAAACAATTGAAAACAGTGTTGAGTGTTATTTTACAAAAACGTAAAAAAACGCTACCCAAAAGACAATACATACCTATATTTTTCCTAAAAAATCATTAATTGTATATGTATTGCATACAGTACCTTTAGAATTAAAATGATACGTCCTTTTTTATTCAATTTTGACTGGTTTAATCATAAACCCCGATATACGCGAATTTCAGTTAACGCGATTTTTTTCCGGAACGTACGAGTATCCCTCGCGTAAAGCGAGGTGTTACTGTACGCTCTCTTCTTGATTCCATGCATTAGGATTTACGAATATGGAAAACTTATTCGCAAATCGAATAAAGAATACATTCGTATACGGCCAGCCTTAGCGTGTCACATCACTGGAACTTAATCTAATTGTAAAGTTTTCATTTTGCAAATATCAAAAAACTCTTATTCCACTTAGGGAGTGAAACTTCGATAATTTTTAAAATTCACACCTTGTTTAGTAAGTCTCATGGTAAATAAATTACTTATAAAACTTTCACATTTTCGCCTTTTGGGGATGAAACTGACGAAAATTTATAATTTTTGTGAAACTTTTTAGCATGTCCCAAGGTGCAAGAAATTAATCATTTCTACCAAGTCCCTTAAGGCACTTCGTCACGTTGGCCAATGATGGATACCCATCATTGCGATGATGTCTATAGCACAACACACACGACGTCGACGATGGGCACTCACAGATTAATCCATGCTTAGTGCTTATCTATGCATAATAATATTATAAAAAAATCGGCCAAGTGCGAGTCGGACTCACGCACGAAGGGTTCCGTACCGTTATAGAGCAAAAATTGTGTTTTTTTGTATAGGAGCCCGCCTTAATTTTTATTTTATTTAAATATTATTAATTATTATTAATTATTGACTTACAATAATATTTAAGGCCTTCGAGAAAGTTTCAAGTGCCTACCTCTTATCATTATTGATTACGAGCAAAATAGGCAAAAAAAAAATCACGTTTGTTGTATGGGAGCCTTAAATATTAATATTATTTTTGGGGTTTACTCCTTAAGAATCGATTTTCATATATTATAAGGCGCCCGGTATGAGAAAAATCCGAGGGGTAAAACCTACTAACATGTAACGAAAATCGGTCACGTTTTTGGTGCGCACCTTTAGTGCGCAACTTTCTAATTTGTTTTAACAGGATTTGAATGCACAATCCTTTAAAGTTTAAAGAGTGGGTATTCCCGGGTGAATATTAGGTATACATATAGAATGTACACATTATTCAGATAAAAAAGTAGTAGAGTAGTAGATTAGTTCAAATTCGGGGAGGGGGTAGCCGAGGTGTTGCCTTTGATGTTAGAAGAAACCCCGTTCCTCTAGGCCTATTGGGAGCGGAGTTATGGCTACTTTAGTAAGACGTTTGAATGTTGCCGAGCTGTCAATGTCAATGGATCGCAACGGATTTTGATGATTCTTTCAGTGTTAGATAGCCCATTTATCGAGGAAGGATATATTTTATCACAGTAAGACTAATAGGAGCGAAGAAATAGAGGAAAATGTGGAAAAAACGACTTACTTGACTTGAACGCGCTAATCTCAGGAACTACTCCGATTCCGGTCCGGTCCAATTTAAAAAAATCTTTCAGTGTTAGATAGCCCATTTATTGAGGAAGGCTATAGAGTATAGGCTATATTTTATCACGCTAAGACTAATAGGAGAATGTGGAAAAAACGGGGGAAATTATTTGAAAGGGCTTATCTCGCGAACCACTGGAGCAATTTTTATGTTATTTGGCACAGATTTTTTTTTCACGTGTTTATGCGTAAATTTGTTTAAATTAAGTTAGTTCCAAAAATTATCATAGATGGCGCTGCACGTCACTCTACATCATAAAGTTAATATTCCGATAGGTATATTACCTTTATGCTCTACATCGCACAAACGTGTTTCTATAACAGGTGGTAAGGATGACCGATGAAGGATCCTTTGAAGTTTTAAGAAGAGTTGATGTTGAACCCAGTTTTTAACCCCCGACGCAAAAAGAGGAACTTTTTAAGTGTGGCGTGTCTGTCCAACGAATACTATACTCATGTGTCTGTCTGTCTGTAAGCATTGAAGTTTGAAGTAAGCGTACCGCGGAAGCAACTCTGTCGAGGAAATTTTGCAATTTGCAGTAATGTATTATGTAGCCTAAGTTGTCTAAATACATAGAAATGGAAACTAACGCGCGCTATAAGCTGAAGTCCAAGCGGATGGAGTCGCGGGTAACAGCTATTTTTATGAATACCTATAATATTAATTATTATACATTATATGGAATATATTATTATATTAATTATTATGGAATTCTGGAATCACTGGAATAATATTGTAAATTATATATATGGAATATATTATTATATTAATTATTATGGAATTCTGGAACTATATATTATATTATTTAAGTGGTGCGGCTGCTCAGAGCTGAACAAACATCCACTCTAAAAATATTTCAATCTTTAGAAAATCGTATGCCTGTAGGCCCTTTACAACTTACTACTTATGATTGAAGTCCGTGTCAATGATAGCGCGAGGCAGCACGCGCTTAGCGACATCTATGATTCTCAAAGACTAACTAGCTGATAAAAATAAAGCGAATTAAAAATTAGATCATTTAGCAGCCTCATCCTTTTTAACGCGCTTTTATTAGTTTTATTAATATTGAAAGAAAATTTCAAAGGTCAAAGATCGATGTGCGCTATCAGAAACCATCAAGATCAGTCAATAAGGAAGTTAAAAAGTTACCCAACTAATTACTGAGTTCAAGATTTCATTACCGATCACAGAAATAAGATCTAGATCTGTGTTACCGATAGACGAAATATAAGACAAAAGTTTCAAATGTGATCAGGAGTGCTTAGAGCTCCCACACATAATAGGGAAGATGCGATATTTTTATTTTTGTGTTTATTTTAAAGAACCTCATGTAGAATAGACCACAAGTATATTAAAAAAATTTAAACACTGGAATTTACTGAAAAAATGCGGTTTAGAATTGACAGTTTAAATTTTGGCGCCAAAACGGATCTATAGTCTGTATGACGTCACTACTGTTTGACAATAATTATTATTGACAATGGCCCCACCTGATCAATATATACCTTCATCTGTGCACCAAATAGAATATAATCGCTACGTGCTGTGCGGCCTGATCGTACTTGTTCCCAAAGGCTTTCCTAATTTTGCATTACTTATTTTTCGGCTAAGAAAAGTTCAAGAGATGATGTACTTAGGTCAAAGAAAATTGCAAGTCTTCGAATTCACATTGAAAGAGTGATCAGAAAACTACACGAATTTGCTTTTTTGAATCATTTGTTGTGCCTGTGCACTTGTCAAATTACAATCACCTTTAATTAAAATTAAATAAAAAACTGTATTTACAAAACGATATAGTTTTATTATCTCAAACATTTTAAAAAATAATGTAAGTACATAAACCTTGTCTATATCACTTACGGTACCTAAGTTTATAAGACCCAAAGGCCACATTTAGCATTTTGTGGTGTATATTATTGGAAAATAAAACCAGAATAGTTATTGGTTGCTAGCCGCATCGTCTATTAACACATTCATTACCACCACTATTTTCCAATAGTTCCCAGCGATGCAGCCCTATAAAAACGCAAACATGCTAGGTGTGCTCTCGGCACTGCAGGATGAAATTACGTAGCACGCTAGGCGTGTTCACTGGCACTGTAAAGAGGTAATATTATATAGACTTCTTCCAGTAACATGTGACGGACGTAATCGGAGGCTCCTTTTGCAGGACCTCGCATTTGCAGGCCTGAACCGAGCCTTGCGTTTCATTTATAATCTCTATAACACGATACCGTAACCTCCTTTAGGTACTTCGTGTTCTGGAGTAACTCGAAGGTAACTCGACTTTTTATTGTATGTAAGCACATAATATTGTTTCTCCTCTTTTGAGTTGAACATTCAGATGGCATAGTGCTATAAGATTCTCTTGTTGAGCTGAAATAAAATAACTGCTATATGTATATAGAAGCCGCTGAATGAAGGTAAATAAATGATATTAGGTACATGATATTTAATTTTAGTCCCTCTCATTTCTACACTGGAATACCTCTGCACTTTCGACAAAAAATGTTAAGTACTTACTAAAATGTCAACAGTGACTTTGGAAGATAATATCTTTAAAACGTAGTGATTACATTCTCTTTGTATTTGTAGAGTCTGCTTTGATAAACCCAGCTTCCATTTTTATTGGAAAAATGCAATTAAACTTTCGTGAACCTTAACCTCTCAAAAAGTTGTCAAACTTAATCAAATATACTAATAATAATACTACTCGACCAAGCCAACTAGACGACTGTCAAATTATGCTCTCTCGCTCTTATGCATTCTAGCGACATGCGTAAGTGCGAGAGAGCAAGCTTTGACATTCGTCTAGTTGGCTATGTATTATATTTCTCTATGGTTGTCATAAGCATGTGTGACGTCACTGAACGCTGATTGGCGTTTTAAAATACGTTCCGTTTCAAGCTACTTTTAATTCATATTTTTTGTTAAAAACAATATTTTATAAAATAATAACCTTACAGTGGCCTTTCTTTTATGTTTTTTTAACATTTTAATAGCAAAATTTTCATAAATATTGTATTTGCATGTTCCCTATTGCGAATTCCCATCGCATCGCAAATAATTATCTGACTGCGACAAAACTCATAATAAAAAAAAAATTTAATTCGCAGTTAAGTTTGGGAATCCTTATTCGAAATGCATTCGCCAATTCCGATAGCGAAGTTAGTTATCGAAAATATAATAAACTAATGCCCGCAACTCAGCTGTGCCAAAATTCGTTTATCGCGCGGTAACCGTACATTTTTCCGTCCAATGTTCTTTCCCGGAACTCAAAGTATCTCCATACTACTTCGCTATCGATACTGACGAATGCATTTTGACCAAGCACCTTGGTTGGGTTGGTTTAATCGCTGAATTCGAAGGATAATATATATATATAATATAATAAAGCGTGTCTGTCTGTTTGTTACTATTTCACGCCCAAAACGCTGAGCCAGTTTTTCTGAAAATTAGTACGAACATACAAACGAATTTCGGCACAACGGAGTTGCGGGCATTATCTAGTGCTGTATAAATCATCCGCAACAGATGCAAAGCCTGAGTTTTTTTAGAGTTTCTTACGTGTGCAGATAACAAACCAGTTCTAACCGACTACGCGAAGGAGGGTAATATGTTTTTATGAAAGGAAATAGATAACTTATCTTCAAGTAACGACTCGACAATCGTAAAAACGATAATGGATTTCCTAAATTAATTAAAATTTATTTTCGCTGACTTAGGAATTTGTGAGTTGAAGATTTGTTAGACAGTAAAAAGTCGTGAAGAATTCGTAGCGTCAGGAACTTGAAAATATTTCTAAGTATTTTCGACTTAAGTAATAAAGTTAATTATTAACATAATAAGTAATTGGTCATAAAGTTAGAATCAGCGAAGGAGTTTTATAATTCATATATACTTACTTCCATACTTATTGATATTGTAAATATAATAATAATAATAATAGCTCCCACACCGGTTTCGGTGACGGTGGCCGGTTTCATTGAAACCAGGCCAGCTACGCAGGAGTAATTTTATAGTGCCCAAGTGTGTGCGCAGTACACAAGAGCACTCTCTATTCCTTTACTCTCATAACCCAGTGGGACGGCAGACCGACACGACTGGCGAGAGATCAGGCGCAGGACCGACTTTTTACATGCCCATCCGACGCATGGATCATCTTACTTATCAGACAATCAGGTGATCAGTCTGCATTGTCCTAACCAAACTTGGAAATAACATGTTTCCAACGCGGGAATCGAACCCACGACCTCCGAGTCAAGAGCCGCGCTCTTTACCACTAGACCACGGAGGCGTATTGTAAATACGAAAGTAAGTCAGACTCATGTCTGACTGTATGTTACCTTCACGCGTAAATCACTGAAACAATTTTGATGAAATTTGATATGGATATATTTTGAGCCCCGGAAAAGCACATGGGATACTTTTTATCCCAAAAAAATGTAAGGTTCCCGCGCGATAAACGAACTTCTGTACAACGGAGTTGCGGGAGTCATCTTATTAGTCATAATATTTAGAAATTTATTTGATCGAATAAAATACCTATATTAATTTCATCAGGTTGGCATGATCGTGAATGTCGACCTTAGAGTACGGTTACACGGTCAGTCTGATGTCCGTTTAGTCCATCAGTCTGAGACTGACGCCAGAATGATGATCGGAAAGTACATAATAAAAAATGATCAGTCCGTCAATAAACCGGTACGCGTTCATTCTCACGTCTGTCTGGATCGGACTGATGGTCAGTGGATTGTACTCACGTAGAAAAAGATGTAGTACTTACACAACTCCTTCCCAAGCACCCAAGTCTCGGGTTTCGAATTCACTTCCACCAGCACCGTCGGAGTGCACACCAGTAGCACCATCAGATCAGCAATACTCAGATTCACCAGGAAGATGTTGGTGGAATTCCTCATATCTTTCGTCTTCAGGATCACTATAGGGACCATCACGTTACCAATGACTCCAAGACACATGATGACGATGCAGAATGTCATGGAAGTGGCCTTTATATAATACGGAATGGCCGCGTACTCCGTGAAGTTCTCCGAGATGTTCTGGTAGCCAAAATCCAGTTTTGAGGCATTCTTGGTGAGGTTGGCTATCGAAATCATGTGTGCAACTTCACATCTTTGAGGCGTGGGGGGCCGCGGCTGGAACAAGAAATTATCTAAGTAAGTATTTAAAATTTTCGTGACGCGATTTTTGCCACCGATCAGAAAGGGGAGGATCGGTTATGATTAAACACAAGTTCTAAGATAAAAGCTGATCTATAATCCTTTTTTGTGACTCAGAGTATCTCTATTCCAAATTTAATTTAGTAACAGCCAGAAAGACATGTACATAAAGGCAGAGTTACTCATGCATTTACGATGTTGTGTATTTAGTATGGATATAATAACAGTGTCAATTAGAAAATGGAATAAAACTGGGCAGCACTGTCAATGTCAGCATTGAAAGTCAAACTCTTCGTGTCTCGGTGTGATATGACCCTTGTGTTTACATACATTAAAATAGTTTGGCATTACCTACATTAGTTTTTTTTCTACTGCCTAATGGACAGGTGTTTTAAATCATGGCTTTTCAAAGTGAATCATATCCATTTTTAGTACATTTTGTGTTAAAAATTGTACCTGAGAGTTTCCCTTTGCGTTTTAAGAAAAAAGAAGTGCAAATAAAAATAAATAACTGTATTTTAAAAAGATAAAACCGACTTCAAAATTGTACGTATTTGAGAATTAAAACTCTCTATCTCCAAAACTACTTAACCGATTTTGTTAAACTTGCACTGTTCCCTAAGTTGAACAATACCTAGTACAACAGAAAATAATTACTAAAATCGGAATGGTAGTTTCAGAGATATGCGAACACAATCATAAAATTAAAAACATACATACATACATATAATATACACTTTTGAAATTTGGCACATTTGTTCAGACGCTGATATAGACTAACATAATGTACGAAAATTAGGCAGTTCTGGAAATATTACAAACATACGCGTCGAATTAACCTCCTCTTTTTGCAGTCGGTTAAAAATACTAATAAGAACATCTAATAACTTCGTAAAAAAGTATGACCAGACGGATTCTTAGACAACTCGCTGTCGATTATTTCGGCAGTGAAGTTAAAATAAAAGAATTAGTAAGATTCGAAAATTATTTTGATTTCTAAAGCTGCCGAAACTATCAGTGTAATATGACTAAAGGCCCCAGACAACAAGATTGTCTTGATTAGAGTTTAAGAAAAAAACATTCTGTGTTTAGAACGAAAACTAAATTATTATCTAGAAGTCCTATTATGAAGATCAAGATGACTTCGTTCAATTAATCTATAGTCAAAATAATTTAAGGTGGAACCAGCGTCCATTGACCCCTCTAGTCTAGGAGCTATGTGAAAAATCTGTTAACGTAAGAAATTATTATTATTTTTAACAAAAAATTAAAACCGACTTCCAAGGTAAAAACAATAATAACATTAATATGAACTAAAAAGTATTAAATAATTTTTACTATCTAATAGTGCCTTTTTCCGAATTCGGCTAAACCTCAACTATTTCTGTACTCAATCTTCATTATTTTGAAGTCGGTACCAGATAGCTGAATCTTCAGTCCTCTGACAGAATATTTGAAACTTTTGGAACTGGCACCGACTTCAAAATTATGAAGATTGAGTACAGAAATAGTTGAGGTTTAGCCGAATTCGGAAAAAGGCACTATTAGATAGTAAAAATTATTTAATACTTTTTAGTTCATATTAATGTTATTATTGTTTTTACCTTGGAAGTCGGTTTTAATTTTTTGTTAAAAATAATAATAATTTCACTCTTTTTAGTTACACTAGTACGTAAACCTTCGCGTATATCTTACGTAATTTATTACAATTTGTTAAGTGTTGAGATTTGTAATTTTTTTATTTTCTAAGAAAATTTAGTTCCGCAATTCAACAACAGATGTCGTTGTTAAGCTTCTACATCGCGGTATCGCTTACTCGATAGCATTTGATATAACTAATTCGCTACAATAATTATTTTCTTCTCGCTCACACTCACTGGTTGTCATAATTGATATTACGCCAGAGGGATTAACGTCCCAGAACCATAAGACCAGTTTTAGGCGTAAGACGTAGGACGTCTATTCTTTACATTAAGAGTCACAACTCACACTCACAAAATAATATATTATCAGTGAAGTGAACAGTAGTTAGTAAAGTATTCGATCTGTATAATATAAAGTAGTAAAATATTCGATCTCTCGTTTGCCGCCACGCGCCGCCCGCGCGACACCGTCGCCTCTGTAGCGCCGACCGCCGTGTATTAAACAAACAGGTGTTGTTATGTAACAATACATAATTATTATTACGAGTTAGTATATCCATACCTATGCCTTGCAGTACTACTATCTATTCTGTGCCATGAGACATTGGTGACCTTAACACGACGTGGTAATGATGATGATGACGATGATGATGATTATGATTATGATGATGAATATTAATTGCATAGTAGCATATGCTTTCTGTTCTTAAAACAACGCCGAAACTCCCAAACGTGTATCTATAAGGAGTCAGGAGTTCTCTCAGCATCTTCGAAACCATGGTATACCTTGACCCAATATTTGACTTTTTGGTAGCATATTCTTAGTACACTTCACATAAAACCAAAATCATCATATGTTTCCATATAAATTTCGAGGAGTTCCCTCGATTACTCCTGGATCCCATCATCAGGTCACCACTTTGTGAACATGGTACCAAATTGGAGTAAAACCAAATACAACAAAGCAAAAATTTCTAAAATCGGTTCACAAACGGCGGAGTAATCGTTGAACATACAAAAAAAAAAAAAAAAAATAAAAAAAAAAAAAAAAAAAAAAAAAAAATATCCACAGCCGAACATATAACCTCCTCGTTTTTTGGAAGTCGGTTAAAAATTGAAATACATACTATTATAGTTTCATCTAAAAAGTAAAAACCTCTTGGTAACTCAGTATAAAAATCAGTTCAGTTCACATAGAGTATGCGAAATACGATATTGCCTTTAGACTAGAAACATCTGACGACCTCTGTGGCTCAGTGGTGAGCGCGTTGGTAGCTCAAGCCGGGGGTCGCGGGTTCGAATCCCGCCGACGGAACAAAAAGTTTTCATTGTTTCCGGGTCTGGATGCGTATTAAATATGTGTGTACGATATAATAAAAATCTTAAATATATATGTATAGTATAAAAGTATTTAATATATTTCCGTTGTCTGGTACCTGTAACACAAGTCCTTTAGGTACTCAGCACGGGGCCAGACTGACGTGGTGAGAAGCGTCCATAGATATTATATTATATTTAAATATAATATCTGTCACTTCATTATCAATCGCGGTTTGTATAGAAAACGATGAAATGAAGGTTTTTGAAAGGGGGGTCAATGACCGCTACGGACAGAATTCGGCAATTTGATAATCGACTCACTGCAAACTTAACATAATTTTGTTGCATTGGGGCCAAAACTGTTATGATAAACATTAAACATAGTAAGCATATGCGTTACGCTACATTAGGTATATATGAAAAATTGCGACTCCATATTGATATGTTAAACATATATTTTGTATGTTACGGACCATAAATTATGAATGAGGAAAAGCCTTTAGCGGAGTAGATTTGGCACTATTAGGCCGCATTCACACTAAAAATATTTACAGTCGAACATACAACCTCCTCTTTTTTGGAAGTCGGTTAAAATTACTATCAGCGGTCGAAAGTTACAGTACCTATCACGGAGCGTTACACTGTACACAGTAAAATATTAATATATTCTATAACATATCCACACATATTAATTTTTTTGTTAACTACAATATGTTATTACTAGAGTAAGAGTCAGCGATAGCCAGACATTCGTCATTTTATAAAAACGGAAAGATTTTCTGTGTGTGACCCCTATAGAGGTAAGAACTACCAAGTACCAGCAACTATGGAGGTTCGTTCGCGGTTACTTTAGGGGCAATCCAATTGTGAAGGTCTACCTAACTTTCGATAAAGTATAAATAATAAAGATACATTTTTTTTGGATAACTAAAGGAAACTCGTCTCCTACTGGCGGACATTTTTACAGTAGTTTTCCACTAAAGTAATAGACTTTGAGGTGGTTTAAATAAACAATTGACGTCGTCTTCATAAAATATTTGTCCATCATTGGGCTACGTGGAGGCCTCTTACTACATGAACAAGTCCTGCAAGTTGAACTCATGTAATCGACCCTTAAAAACTATAAAAAGTTACTGCTAATAACACTAGTTCAACCGATGGGGATCTTTTTGTCCCGTAGAATATAAAACTAACAAATGCTTATGTTTATCTGGTTTTCGATAAAATGTGTAAAGTTTTAGACAACAAAATGGAAAACGGGGCAATGTATGAAACGTGCCCAAAAAAATGAGGCCGTTTTGCTGTTTTTGGGGCCATTTTGAGATTTAAAGTATGTAGTTATGGCATATTACTTCTCCTCGTATGAAGATATTTCTATCAAATTGGTTTACCACATATCTCGAGTTTGGAAGTTCTTGTTTGATTATGAAAAAGGCGAAGTAAAAAAAAATATTACCTTTTTCAAATTGGTTAAAAATAGAGATAAGTTGCTAAACAACTCTCAATTACGGGCACACTGTGCACGAAATAAGTGGAAATATTAAAATTTTCGAGTGCTACTCAAAAGTTTGTGAAGGTGAACGTTAATACTTTTGTATGTAGGTTTGTTATATCGTGCACCGAAATGAATGGATGGTTCAGAAAAACTCTAATCTATACCCAATTTTACTGTGTCAATGCGAAATTAATGCAGCTTTATTCGATTTAGTAAATTTCCTATCGAATTAGTAAATGGTATTCTTGTGAAATGTTTTGTCGGTTTGATATCCATATTAATATCATAATTGCAAAAGTGTGTCTGTCTGTCTGTTATCTCTCCACGCTAAAACCACTGAACTGATTTTGATGAAATTTGATATGGAGATAGTTTGAGTCTCGGGAAACATAATATGATGCTTATAGGATACTCCACGCAATAATAATTTGTTCTGCCCAACGGACGCCATCTAGTCATAAAATTATCATTATTTATTTATTTATTATACTGTAGTCTATACTAATATTATAAATGCGAAAGTATCTTTGTCTGTCTGTCTGTCTCGCTATCACGCCAAATTTAATGAAATTTTGTACGCAGATAGGCTAAAGCCTGAGAAAGGACATAGGCTACTTTTGAACTGGAAAAGGGGTTGTAAAGGGGAGAAAATGCGTAAATTAGCTCAAATTAAGTTAGTTCCAAAAATTCGTAATAGATGGCGCCGTGTGTCTCCTACATCGCACAAGCGTTTATTCAAACGTGTTTCTATAAGAGGTGGTAAGGATAAAGGACCCTTTTACGTTTTTTGACCCCACTCCCCAGTTTGTAGAGGGTTCTACGCAAAAATAGGGGCGTTTTAAGTGTGAGGTGCATCTCTACATCACATGTCTGTAAAGCGTAAACATTGAAGTCTGAAGTAAGCGTACCGGCTACCGCGGAAGCGCCTCTGTCGTGTAAGTTTTGCAGCTGAAGTCCACGCGGACGGAGTCGCGGGCAACAGCTAGTTTTACTAAACTGTTTTAGTATGATTATATTTTGGTCAAAACTATCGAATTTTCGGAGATTCGTTTGGACATTATCAATGTAAAGTCATGAACACGATCAAGACCAATATTTTGCGAGTGGAGTCGCGACAAAGAGCTAGTGGGTAAAAACGACCCCATACAACTTCTGGCATTTAAAGGTTATTGTCCCAATAGACACTAAAAATAAAAGCTCTAAAATTTAAATTAGATTTCATAAAGACGGCCATTTTTGGCTTCACTGTTACTTTATTGGTAGTGAAATTTAACAAAAAACCTGGGTCTCTCCCAAGTTTTTTGTTAAATTTTTTATAAAAATATTTTTTATAGTTGAAGGTACAAAATCTTATTTTAAATTTTTAATCGACCTCCCAAAAAGGAGGATTCCGCTGTGGATATATTTTATAAAACAACGGCATTTGCGTACAACCAGGTGCTCTGTTTACTCGTTTGTTCCGTAATTTTGTAAAATACTTGTATTTATATGAGAAAAAAAATACATGTGGCACTCGGAGATTACCGCGGTAAAGCTATTGCATAGCATTTTTTATCAACGAATGCAATTGAAGACGTGAGTGGAAGAATCGAACAAGTGACATTTCGTAACATACGGGGACAATACCTCATTTTTTCCCTAATTATTTTAATAAAACTTGTAACTTATCTACTTCATATCCTAGCTAATATGACTGGCTACTCATATTCATATTTTTTCTATTTCAAATAAATATTTATTCCGGCCCTAATGCCTTCATTTAAGCAAAAAAACGGGAAGTTTTTTCATGTTACTTACCTTATTCTTCCACTCATGTCTTGAATTATAATTCGCATACGTCAAGTCGCACGTACACAAACACCGTGCCGAAGTCTGATAACCTTGCACCGACTGGCACAGCGACAACGCTGCACCACTGTGCCGGTCATAATGGGGTTGTTAGGTGATTTTCGTTACGGAATTTCTTGACTCGGTTGCCGCGCTCAAAGCCATAAAAGCTATACAATACCTTAAAAATATAATATCAATAGAAAGAAAACAAGATCGAGATGCCTTGAATTGACCTTAAAAATATGTCAATAGAAAGAAAACAAGATTGAGGTGCCTTGATTAAGAGCAATCATGGACGTATATGTTCGCTAGCATTTGTCAATCATGTGCCAACGCCCAACATGGACGTATAATATAACAATGTTTGTGTGGATATTAGTTTTAGAACCCGCAATATTGCCTTTATATCCCTTTAAACACACAATATATCTTCGACAACAATACATTTTATATCCCTTCAGATCCACTTGCACAGATAATATGGGTTAAAGTTAGCTGGATTTAATACAATTTTTAACCTACGAAAACAGGGGTAATAAATTTGACGTGTCTGTTTGTCTGTTACCAAGTTAGGTTATGGTTGAAGTTTTTAAATTCGAATCAAATCTCGATTTGATATTTCGTGAAACAAAGTGTTACATTTTATTTTCAAAAACCTTATAAACACAAGATGTGTAAAATTTCGTACTTGTACAAAACCGTACATCTTGCCGTGATTAAAGTAGTGTAAGTATCTCGTTTACCATAATATCTACTCTACATATGTTTCAAGCTTAATCATAATTGGCAAAGGATCATTAATCATTATAGAAATCCTACATTTTGCCGAAAAAAAATCTGTCTTTTCTCTGTAGAGCAAAGTGTAGGTAGTATATTTCCTAAAATATGGGAAATATACTATAGTTCTACCAGAATCCGATGTCAATTTTTGACAGCAGATTCAAATCATTCAGAAAGAAATCATTGGATAAATTTTTATATTTGCATGGATTAGCTGCTAGAGAAGGATCAAAATGTTATATTTCAATTACCCCGGTATTGCTAGAGACTAGAGTCAATTTATTTTCTCACTTTTTGCCATCAGATTCTGGTAGACCTATACCTACAAACATACGGTCTACTACATAAAATTTTATAAAAGATATAGGACCTATATCTCTTATTAAATTTTATATCATACAGTGATAGTGCTTAGTTTAGCTGAAAATCGGCCTGAAATTTCATAAGAAATTCAGCTTACAGCAGTCAGCATGGCCTCGCAGCTCTTAAAGTGATAATCCTTAAGGGTGCGTATGGGTCCCCTATATTATAGAGTTCGCTTTGAAAGTAGCAGCGCCGAAAGAGTGACTTTCTTTTAACTTTTGTATGGAAAAACTCATAACGCGCGGGCGCTTGCCCATACAAATGTCAAAAAAACTTTGCTCTTTCAGCACTGCTACTTTCACAGTGAACTCTCTAATATTATAATAAACATAAACGTCTTAGACACCCTTTAGTATTATAATTTAGTTTTGACATTAAACTTGAAGGTGTACTTTCATGTTTCAATAATATTTTACATAGGTATATATATTACGGCTAATAGCCGAAGTGCGGCTACACCTAGTTTTAGCGGCTACACCGCGGAGGCGACGGCATCGCCGCGCCGCCGCGGGGCGCGTGGCGGCAGACGACAGATCGAATATACTTTACTACTTTATATACAGATATAAAGAATAATAACGATATAAAGATAAAAAGAATACTTTACTAACTACTTTATAAAATTTTAATAGACAAATAGAATTAAAATAAAGTTATTTTAAAAAGAGCATTTAAACAAAACAAAGTCATTAATTAGTGTCTTTTTAATGTCGTTAGATGGCGGACTAAGTATCGATTTGAAATTGAATTCTAGATTACAAGAACAGCTGTCAATAATTATGATAATATTATATATTATGAGTAGCTACGCTACATCCTATGCAAGTTTGTACAATTTTTTATCTGATAGATCCTTCGATCGTGGAAAAACGAGACACAATAGCCTTTCTATTGTTATCGCAATCGCCGGTGACCGCTTGGGGCTTGAAGCATTAAAATTGTTAAATTACTTAGCACAATATGTTCAAATAGTTAATGGAATCAGGCGTTACTTTGCGGAAATCCATAGCTTAAAATTTAGTTTGTTATTATTTTTAGCAATATTCCGCGAAATAAACTTCCACCTTTAAGTAAATGAGTGAGTGCACGCATAGGCATGCGTACAGCACCTCCCTCCTCCCACACTGCCTATGCGTACACTCGCATGCAAGAACTTGCAAACACCACCACCACACAAGCAATAATGTTGGCAAATCCGTGCAAGGCCCCTCACCACCATGCAGGTTGAAAACCTCGACGCGCGTTTCGCTCCAACACCGGAGCATCCTCAGGATGTGGACTCTACGAACAACGTCCGTCAAGTTGAAGCCGACTTGACGGACGTTGTTCGTAGAGTCCACATCCTGAGGATGCTCCGGTGTTGGAGCGAAACGCGCGTCGAGGTTTTCAACCTGCATGGTGGTGAGGGGCCTTGCACGGATTTGCCAACATTATTGCTTGTGTGGTGGTGGTGTTTGCAAGTTCTTGCATGCGAGTGTACGCATAGGCAGTGTGGGAGGAGGGAGGTGCTGTACGCATGCCTATGCGTGCACTCACTCATTTACTTAAAGGTGGAAGTTTATTTCGCGGAATATTGCTAAAAATAATAACAAACTAAATTTTATACAATATGTTCACTTCACTGATAAATGATAATATATTATTTTGTGAGTGTGAATTGTAACTCTTAACAAATTGTAATAAGATACGTAAAATATACGCGAAGGTAAAAGGTTTACGTACTAGTGTAACTAAAAAGAGTGAAATTATTATTATTTTTAACAAAAAATTAAAACCGACTTCCAAGGTAAAAACAATAATAACATTAATACGAGTATGAACTAAAAAGTATTAAATAATTTTTGCTATCTAATAGTGCCTTTTTCCGAATTCGGCTAAACCTCAACTATTTCTGTACTCAATCTTCATAATTTTGAAGTCGGCGCCAGTTCCAAAAGTTTCAAATATTCTGTAAGAGGACTGAAGATTCAGCTATCTGGTACCGACTTCAAAGTAATGAAGATTGAGTACAGAAATAGTTGAGGTTTAGCCGAATTCGGAAAAAGGCACTATTAGATAGCAAAAATTATTTAATACTTTTTATGTTATTATTGTTTTTACCTTGGAAGTCGGTTTTATAATGTGTAGAGTCCCTCTGTAGTAAAAACTGCAGTGAGTAAGTCTTGCAACATACTATCACATATTATAATAATAATAATAATAATAATAAACATTTATTCAACAAATACATATTCACACCACGCTGCACTTAAACACACATATTACACAGATACAAGGTACAAAAACAAAACAAATAAAAAACAAGCAGTAAAAAAAAACATCAGTAAAAAAGATAAAAGAACATAATAGACTTTTTTTAAAATTTATGGACTAGGTACCTTGATGCAAGTGCGATGCGAACACATTGTCGAAAAGGATTCCACTCAGGCTGTGATCACGGTATAGGATACCTGTACCGTGATCCCTGGTATTCTGTGGATCCTATATAGATGTTGTCAGGCGGTTGACAGACAACACGCAGTATTTTACATATATAAACATTAAATAGGTAAGTAAATAAATATGATTGAAATATAATAATACGCTAAATATTAATAATATAAAATAAATTAAATAAATAATACCGTGAGTTATTGTACAATAAAAGTGCCCCATGTTAAATGAAAAATAAATAAAACAGGCAGCCGATTAAAGATAAATAGTAAGTAATATTATTTTGAGTTTAGACTTCACCGGCACAAGGTACGATAACAAAGCGGGGTGGCGGGCGAGGGTGAGGTGGTACGAGGGGGGTGCCGGGTGGTGCGGCGCCAAACTGGCGGTAAACACCTAACGGACTTGACAGGCGCGCGCGCCGCCCGCTGGCCTCACCGCCTCACACCGGCGTGGGCCTCACACGGGGGCTCACGGGACACAGCTGCTTATAAGTTTGTAATAATAATATCTTTCATAAACAGTGCTAGGTTATTACTTCGAATATCGTGTTGTTATCTTACTGACGTCATAAACCTACAAGGTAAGTAAGTTCCACAATATTATAAATGAATAAAATATATAAGATATGTTTTGACAATATTATAGTAGATTTAATTTTATTTATTTTAGGGTGAGAGGACATCTGATAGTAGTGTGGCAAAATTATTATGACTTATAAGTTATAACAGTTACAGTCCCATACTAGTGCCCACAAGTACGAGCGGGTGAACAACAATAACAGAAACCACTTGGCTTCGGCTTACAGAACTGAAGGTATGTCAATAGATGATTACTAGATAAATTACTCAATAACAATTGTTATTTAAAACTATAAAATAATATAATAATACGAGCCACAATATTTATAACTATAGATGATTTATTATAATAAAGTAAATAAATAAATATTCAAATTATATACGAGTATATGAATTAACAATTATCAATAATATTCTATTTGTCTCTTATTTATTGTAATTTATTTGTTCTTTCAATTTGTTGTTTCAATTTGTTCTTTCAATAACTGTGCTTTCAGTTTTAACTTAAAGGTATTTATTGTTCGCAGAGCACGAAGCGGTGGTGAAAGATTGTTCCAAATTTTACTAGCAAGATATCTGAAACTGCCTCTGAAACCGGAAGTGTGATGTAAAGGCGTGAGGAGTAAAAAGGACGAACCTCTTGTGGTGACAGTCAGTTCGTTATCTCTTGCCCATTGTATTTTGTTAAAGAGGTATGATGGTATTTTAAATTTAATCACCCCGAACAAAAGTGTCGCGAAGTGTACCTGTCTGCGCCCATCCATCTTGAGCCATCGTAAGTTATTAATATATGGCGTTACGTGCGCGCGGGGCGGAATGTCACAACAGAATCTGGCACATGCATTCTGTACCTTTTGTATGAGCCTTTTTGACCGCGATAGAAGACAGGGTCCAATAACTGCGTCCGCATAATTTAGGTTCGATAAAACAAGGGATTCGCAGAGAGTTCTGCGCAGGTTTTTGGAAATAAAATTTCTTATTGGATACAAAACTTTTAGGCGGTAGAAGCACCGACTTACCGTTTTAATTGTATGTTTTTCAAATTTTAGTTCCTCGTCTACTAATACTCCCAAATTACGGGCTTCGCTCACTCTCTCGATATTTTTATTTTGGATGTGTATTAAGGGAGATTATGAGAGTTTGTTGATTTTTGTATGATTAAAACTGAGTTAAAAAGTTATCCTATTTGTTTAAAAAATATAAGAGAAGCGAACAAAGACTTAGTTGATTTTTTCATAGTTAAGAAGTAAAGCTTTAATTTTTATGTTTATTTTTTTATCTTTGCGCCAAAGATGTCTAGTTCGGAATGTTTATAAAGAGAAGATTTATTTATAATATTTTGTGTTTTAATTACTTGTAAATTGTAATAACGCCTTTTCTGTTAAAAGATATTTGCCTGTCAAATAATAAATGTCACTTAAACATCCCTGTCTTTTATATTTAATCCATGTAATCGAATTGATCGGGATACGCAAAATTAGAATCTCAAAACGACTGAACTGAAAACCTAGTTCTAGCCGATGATAAATAGGATACACCTAAGTTTAACCACCGGTGTGTGGCTGTACCTAGTTTTAGCCGCTATAATAAAGGCTAAGGGCCTGTTTCACCGCTTCCTGATAGGGCTATCCACCACTTAACTTGACACATAGAGTATGGAGAATCTGTCAAATAAGCCTATCGTGCACCTTATCAGGAAGCGGTGAAACAGGCCCTAAATCTAGTTGTAACCGAAGATAAGTAGGATATACGCTATATATAGGATATAGGTTTAACCGCATGTGGCAGGCTGCACCTAGTTGTAGCCGGCTAAAACTAGGTGTAGCCGCACTTCGGCTATTAGCCGTAACATATACATAAAATCATCAAACGTGGCATTTGTAAAATAAGATTTTAGACTGAACTATGTATGCCAAAGGGCCAAGGTTTAGCCGGCTATGATTATTAATTGTCCCTTATATTATAGAATTCTATAGGGACACATACACATCTTAAAGTAATAGCAGTGAATTTGTTTGGGGGCCCGTGCCCCGTTGTATGGTTTGCCTTGCTTGACTTTGGTAAATTAAAAAATTGAAATATTTCATACATTTTTTCTTGCGCACGTTGGGGGCCACTATAGCCCGGGGGCCCTGTATAATTACGGTATATACGGTGGTAGCTACGTCCCTGTTACATCTTGTATAACGTCTGTACACGACTACATATTCGCAAGACGAGCGAGTTTGCGTTGCCCTGAATGCTATAAATAATTTCCATAATTAAACACAACAATGTGTTTAATGGCGAGTGTAATTTTCATTTCTCGTAACATCCATACTAATATTAAAAATACGAAAGTGTGTCTGTCTGTGTGTCAATTATCTCTTCACACCCAAACCGCTGAACCAATTTTGCTGAAATTGGGTATGGTATGGAGATTTTCTGAGTCCCGGTAAAGGAAATAGGATACTTTTTATCCAGGAAATATGTACGGTTCCTCTTGCGACATCTACTTTGATAAGATACACTTCTCATTTGGAATTCACTTTATTAAAAGCTCTCAAGTCTTGGGTCCAGCGATAAATCCGCCGGAACCCGAATTGACCCATTAAAGTTATTTATTAAAGGGGAAAATCGTAAAAAAATTATACGCCAATTCGTCACAATAATAGTCTATTGTATTTTGCGGGTTTCTACGGGTAAAATCAAGGTAAAATGATGAAAATGCTCAAGAATCCACACTAATATTATAAATGCGAAAGTGTGTCTGTTACCTCTTCACGCTCGAACCGATTTTGTTTTTTTGTTATGGAGATACTTTGAGTCCCGGGAAAGGACAAAGGATACTTTTTATGACGGAAAATGTACAGTTTCTGCGCGATATACAAAGGCGCAGCGGAGTTGCGGGCGTCGTCTAGTATTATCATAATAATTATGCTTGTCTCTCTCATGTATCGTATTAAATAGATGGCGTCGGCGATATCTTAATAATGGTCACCTTAGTTAAGAGCCCGTACTCTCTTTTCTACTGCTCTCTTCACACTCACGCCCGTCTTTCATACGCCAGGTGAAATAGGACGATCGCCAAGTTAGCGGGCAGTTATAGGTATTCTGTTTTTTAAAGGGTTTTTTATATGAAAGTGGTAAAAAGTAATTCCAACATTGTATAGACGACTTTCTCAACAGTACATTGTATTTTTTTCATACCGTTAAGACGTCAATACAATCCATAAACAGGTGATATTCTAAACCTTTTACAGCAAAAATCTCAAAACTGTCGCGGGTTTGAGTTGGATTATTTAAAGATACTTAAAAAAAATAAAAAATCTAGCTGCAACATTCGATTATAATTGAAATGATCTTACATGTTGTGCATTAAAATTTATAGAAATACTGTATTTTAACTGTTAAATCACGTCTGTTAAATGAGCGAAATCGGCAAAATTTCGTATACGGACTCTTAATGTACCATTTAACCAGTTGGCTAAGCGTCATCTAGCTGTAGTGTTAAACGTTGAAGTCAACAAGTCGGCTAAACGACGTATTAGCCGTGTGATTGAATGGCGTTGTTCAGTCAAAGGGCTAGCTGTTTGATTGAATGGCTTTTTATTTTTTAACCAGTCGACTGCGACTTATACACACCGTAGTTCAAGTGATTTAATTTAAATGTTATGTCTACACTTCTTTAACAAATGTATACAATAGCTATAGCCAGTAAGAGCGTTCTCATCAACAAGGTTAACGGTGCGAAATTTATGACCTCTGACCTCGTCACATAACTCGACCCTTTTATTGCACGATTTCGGCCCTTAGTAATAATTTGCTATATGAGGACTACTTAAATTAGGAGTGACTTAAATTAATTTGGTATTTGAGACAACCGGCCGCACTCAGAGACGTTAATGATGATTAAATATCAATTTTATGAAGAGTTTGACTGATAATGTATGGGGCTTACTCGTACATGTCGAAATCTGCATTTAATTACAGTTAAGGATTTAATTACAGTTAATTATAGTGCCGCAGTTAGTAATCATTTGCTATATGAGGACTACTTAAATAAGAGTCTGTCAAATTGATTTGTAATTTGAGATTTTATTTTTTCAGGAAAATAAGTGGCTTCTGTGTAAGTTTACAACAAGACGCAGCTTACAATTTTTACTTCAATACGAATATTTTACTTCAAGTATTATAAAAGGTGAACATAATATTTTTATTTATAGTATATTCAATAGAGGGGTTTCTTATTAAATTAATTTTATTGTACCTTTTAAGTTTTAACCTAACGTCAACTTGTGCCTTCAATATAGCGGTCTCTAATTAGATTAATTTTAATGTACCTTCGAAGTTCTAACCTAACATCTACCTTGTGCCTTTGAGCCTCTCTTTAACCCTCGTTTAAATATATTATCTGTTTTGTCCCTCGTATTTACTGAAGCAACTAATACGTTTTATAAATTACTAGCTGTCTCGGCAAACGTTGTTTTGTCGTATAAAGTATTTCGATTTTCGCCCTGGATATTAATTTATTGAAGTGACTAGAAATAAGTATGTTACCATGGCAACGTCCATCGCTATCCCGTCGCACAAACAATGGTCGCCGTCAGTCTCGAGGTGTAATAATTTACTATTATCCATTCAACAAATGCACTTATCAATACAAGGTGTAACAAAACTAAGTAATAACACTTTAGGGTGTGTATGTGTCCCTTGTGGAAAGTTCACTGTGAAAGTAGCAGAGCTGAAGTCCCAAAATTTTTTTTCACTTTTGTATGGGCAAGTGCCCCAGCGTCACGAATTTCCTCACACAAAAGTGAAAAAAAAAAATTGTCATTCAGCGCTGCTACTTTCACATTGAACTCTCTACAAAGATCACATACACACCCTAAATTAGTATCACTTAGTTTTTTTACACCCTGTATAGTTTAGAATTAAATTATGTCTAAGTATACTACTAATCTATATCATCCGAAGCAAATCTTTTGACGTCTCATTTAGTCATTTGTCAAAATCGGTCAAAAACATGGACTGCCAAAACCAAAACACTCCTTGCCTTTGGCTTCGCTGTAGGCGGTAAAAAGTCACATGTTATTAATAAATTTTACTGGCACAAAAGCCACAAATTGACCTAAGTAAATATATTATTATAAAGTTTATTATGTTATTCCGACACTTTACAAACTACATCACGTAACAAAAGGTCAAGGGTCATAAAAACAAAAAACAATCTAAAACAACACAAAGCGTAATTGAATTTGTTTTTTATTGCTTTTAAATGTTTTCATTAATCCAATTTGGGTGGACAGATTTATTTAATTAATGTTTATTCGTTCTCTTTAGGCTGTCTATACACTGGAAATACTAGCTTTCTATAAAGTGTAACTTTAGAAATATACGGAAGAAATAAGATAAAAATCAGAAAACTAAATAAGTAAGCTGACCACCGCGCCGTACTCAGAGATATTTAATTATGATTAACCTTAAATTTAATGAACAGTTTGACAGAATGCGGTAGGTAGTTGAAGTTCAGACATGTATAGATAAGGTCTGCAACTACGTTGCGCTACATATCACACGGCAACCGTACATTTTTAAAGGATAAAAAGTATCGCCCTTCCTTGAGACTCGAAGTATGTCCATATAAAATTTTAACAAATTTGGTACAGCAGTTTGGCGTAAAGAGGTAACAGACAGACAATCATACACAATATCTTCGCACTTTTTCGTCGGAGGACACAAACTTCGGAGGAAAAATTCTGGAACTTACTTGACGACCTCTGCGGCTCAATTGGTTGGGTGTATGACAGCTCAAGCCGGGGTTCGAATCCCACCGACGGAACAAAAAGTTTTCAATGATCCCGGGTCTGGATGTGTATTTTTATTGTGATTATATAATAAAACGTCCATAGATATTATTTACTGTTACCAGCAGTATTTCCGAACCATTACGACCTGCAAACCTTCAAGAAGACAGCCCTCTTAAAAGGCCGGCAACGCGCCTGCAACTCTTCTAATGTTGCGAGAGTCCATGGGCGGTTGCTTTCCTCAGGTGGCCCGTTTGCTCCTTTGCCCCTCAATTTTATAAACAAAAACAAAATAAAAGTGACAACCTGCCTAAAACCACTACCTTTGTTTGCACAAAGGCCTGCCACAACCTCACTCAAATAAGTCCCGGGTAAGCCTACGGACATTCTTGTCCTGTATAGGGACCATCCATTAAGTACATCACACGATTTTCATGATTTTTAGACCTTGTCACAGGTGGTGACATTTGTGAGACCCCCATCCCTACGGTGCGTCCACATTTGTATCATTTGCGCGATCAGATCTCCGTCGCGATCATCGCGCCGCATCAAGTATGCGTATCATAGTATGGACGCCTATTAGATCATTCTGCCGATCATGCGAGTATTTGGTACGACATGTAGCAGATACGCGGTTAATAGCGATCGGGGCGTATCATGAATCATGATACGCGTATCATTTTGACACGCTTCGATGATACGCGACGGAGATCTGATCGCGCAAATGATACAAATGTGGACGCGCACACGTGCTGTGTAACATCTCACAATAATTTTACATCTAACAATTGAAACTTTTTTAAAAGCTGTTCAATTTATTAAATTTTTAAAATGTGAAGTCACAAAATAGTTTTAAAGATAATATCAGAGTCATTCTTTCACCAATGTTTCTATGAGAGATATTTTAATTGCCAATAAGAAAAAAATAATAGACTAGCCTATTATTTTGCTCTAGAATCTAGATAGCCCTTACGTCGAGTCAAAGTAAATTGACCCTTACAATGTATATCACTTCATTCAATTTCCTATACACACTAAACGAATTAGTCCAAGAGCCCGACAAAGCTGCTGTAAACTAGTCCAGGATCAACAGCCTCCCGGGACAGTAATAAAATTAAAATCCAATCTGGAGGAAGCGTTTACATCATAGTTTTAACCCGAGATTAAATGTTAAACCGTAATTAGATTCGGTTTAAAACTTCTCGCCTTTAGGTCGATCCTGATTACTATTATATTAAGTTTTATTTTGCTGTTATGTAGAAGTTAGTACAATCCATAGTAGGTAATCATTCTGATAACTATTTTATTATGTTTAGTAACAAAAGGTCAAATTTTCACGATGGTCCACAGTAAACTTAAGGGAGATCGCAGACGGCACACTTTTTGTGTGATCACGGTAAAAATAACGACGACGAACGACGGCACACTTTTTGTCTGCGGCGCACATACATTCTGCATGGCGCGGCCATGCAGAATGTATGTGCGCCGCAGACTCGATCACACAAAAAGTGTGCCATCTGCGATCTCCCTATGGCAAATGGTCTATAGTCTATTATAGTGCATTAGTTTATAATTTAAGCGCCAATAAATCAATTATTGGCATATTGTGCCATAATCTAATGATTACGAAGTCTGTGTATCACTAGGGTCTAGGTCAATTCAGTTAAATAATTTTACAATAGTTTAAATATGGTTTCGATGTAGCACCTATATAATAAAACTGTACAATCGTATTCATTATTCTCATAAAATACAAAAATGCATCCTAATAGTAATATATATTCTGCAATGTTTTCACGCTGGAGGCAGCACCAGCATAGGCAGTAAGTTTCTGCAACATGTCGGATTTTGGTCGAATTATTGCAGGTGAAGCCAAATGAGCTTAATTTGTGAGTTGCGAGTCGCGGAATTTCGGCTGGCAGAAATTCTGCTGCATTCAGTTTCATACAAAAATGCTGTTTGATTCACACGAGCGTAATTTTGTGAGTCATGATTGTATGAAAAGATATTTACGCGGCAGAAATTTTGCGACTCACAACTCACAAATAACGCTCGTTTGGCTTCACCCTTAGTGTCTAAACACACTAGGCTGAATTACGCCGGCGTAAATTCCGCCGCAAATGTCAAACGCATACAAATACGCGACGGAATAGTGTGTCGACTCTTGCGTTCCGCCCGTATTTTGTATGAGTTTGAAACGCGGCGTAAACGCGGCGGAATTTACGCCGGCGTAATTCAGCCTAGTGTGTTTAGACACTTACTGTATGTGGTGGTAGAGCCCTCTGCTCCGACCTTTGCGCAACAAATACTGATCTCGAATATTCGTTCTCACTTACAGCTTGCTGTATGAACAGATGAACTAATTTTGATCAAAGTTGGTGTAGATGACCACCTACATAATAGCCTTTTAAGAGGGTCAAATACGCTTTAGCCATTCGTAACCCTTGGTTATGGAAAAATGTACGGTACTTAACTTGCGTGCAGGATGTTACACATTTTTCGCTTTTTAATATTATCTGCCTATTTAAGTATTTAAAATGAAGGTGAACTAATAGCATATTTTACCTTCAAATAATTACATTTAGGTGCTAGAGCTAATATATTACGTTTTATCTTTTTTTTTTTTTGCTACTTTATTTAAATAATTTTGACAACAGATTTACCAATTATTAAAGTCGGTTTTTTGAGACACCACGATGTTGATTGATGATTACTAATTAAATTATTTACGCAGCAAAACTTTTTAACTTCGATGGCAAGTGACAGACTTCGGTCGGCCCGAGCCCAGCTGTAGCTCAGTACGAAACCGTTTTGCGACGCAAACAATCGAATGAGAATGCTGCGTCCTGTTCTAACAACGTCATTTCATGTTTGTTGGAGTAGGACGCGGCATTCTCTTACGATTGTTTGAGTCTCAAAACGATTTCGTGGTATGGCCCCAGAATTTTCAAATGAAAAGAGGAGTAAAAAACGGTCCGATCATTTGACCGAAACATTGCACTTCAGAGTAGTCCTCCTGATCACACATCGTAAAGAGCCTTAAAGCTTACAGTCGCAAGTGTGTAGAAGGCCTAGGATTCTTTATTACACATTACACATACCGAGTACAGTGGCAAAACAGTGCTCACGGCCGAGTACTTGGTATGATTTCACCAATTTGATTGGCTGAAAGCACTGTCCTGCTACTCTACACGGTAGGTGTAATCAAGCCCTAACTAATAAAGAATCCTAGCCCCTAGGCCTTCTACACACTTGCGACTGTATAAGCATTAAGGCTCTTTAACTAGTAAAGAGCCTACGAATAACAAAACTATAAAGAGCTCAAGTATTAGTGTAAGTGTGTATGTAGCCTAAGGGTCAATTCAGACCGCAACGCGACGCGTAGATGCATTTCTATATTCTGAATTGACAGATTTCAATTGCGTGAGACGTGAGACGTCTTGCAAATCTGTCAAATACAAAGTATTTAAACCATAGACTTATCCATACTTCCATACTTCCATACTAATATTATAAATGCGAAAGTGTGTCTGTCTGTCCGTCTGTCTGTTACCTCTTCACGCCCAAACCGCTGAACCGATTTTGATAAAACTTGGCATGGGGATACTTTAAGACCTGAGAAAGGACAAAGGATACTTTTTGTCCCGGAAAAATGTACGGTTCCACCGCGATAAACGAATTTTAGCTCAATGGAGTTGCGGGCGTCATCTAGTAAGTTATAATATGGCTGGAATTCCGCATGATTACGTGAGCAATGTTAAACGCATACAATTATTATATAACGCGACCGAATTTCGGCATGGTATGTCAGCGGTAATCTAAAATACATTTCTGATTGCAGGCGAAAGTAAGCCGAACTTTCACCGCGGAAATTCGGCAGTGTGTTTAGACACTTAGAAATGCATCTACGCGTCACGTTGCGGTCTGATTTAACCCTTACGAGTGCGTTAGTATCAAAACACACTAGGCTGAATTACGCCGGCGTAAATTCCGCCGCGTTTACGCCGCGTTTCAAACTCATACAAAATACGGGCGGAACGCGATAGACTACACACTATTCCGTCGCGTTCCGTCCGTATTTTGTATGCGTTTGACATTTGCGGCGGAATTTACGCCGGCGTAATTCAGCCTAGTCTGTAAAGACACTTAGGCTTATAGTCGCAAGTGTGTAGAAGACCTAATTATAAAGGGTCTCCTTAATAACTGTGAGTGTGTAGACAGCCTAAGGCTTTATATCTAAGGGTGCTCATTAAAAGTAAGAGGATTGTCGTGATATTAGTCTTGTTAGTATCTGCTTTTATTGAGAGTCTTGATGCACAGTACTACGACCTCTATAAAACGAGCCGAGACGAGTTTCAGCACATGATCAACACATAATATTAGTACATTACTAGCTGTCCCGGCAAACGTTGCTTTGCCATAACATGAAGTTAAAAGTATTTCGCCCCTATTATTTTATTGAAGTGACTAAATAAGTATGTCGTCAACGTCGATCGCTATCCCGTCGCATAAACAATGGTCGCCGTCAGTCTCAACTCTCAAGTTGTAATAATTTACTATTATTTATTCAACAAATGTACTTATCAATATATAAAGTACCCAGTAGCCGATTCTCAGACCTACTGAATATGCATATAAAATTTGGTAAGAATCAGTAAAGCCGTTTCGGAGGAATTGTTGGACTAACACTGTGATACGAGAATTTTATTTTATTTAATTAAAGAAGATGTTGTAGTAAAAATAACAATTAACAATTAAATATGATCTATTAAGGCACGGAGAAAATAAAAAGTGTTAAAAAACCATACTTGTATTATTAGTTGTGAAAGTGTGTCTGTCTGTCTGTTACCTCTTCACGCCCAAAAAGCTGAACCTATTTTGATGAAATTTCGTATTGAAATACTTTCGAGTCCCGGGAAAGGACATAGACTTTTTATCCTGAAAAATGTAAGGTTTTCATGTGATAAACGATTTTTGGCGTTGCGCCATATAATTATTATGTAAATGATACTAGATGTAGTATATCATATAATTACATGAATTACGATGGTATAATATCGCGTCTACAGCTGTATTAACGTAACTAAACGCAAAGAGGTTCTGTGAACTGGTCACGCCAGTTTCAGAGGCAGTACTAGCACAATCAGTAAACAAAAAGTTTTGTTCGACGCTTGACAACGTTGCTGTCAACATACTGATATAGCCGCGTACTGACCAAGCGAGCCGCCTCGCCGCGGCAGCCCCGCGCGCATTTGCTCGGTCGGTCAGTACGTGTTAGTGCGCGGCAAACATCCGAGGCGCCTTTGAGCATTGACCAAAAACCGACAACTTTTGGCTCGGCCGCGGCACGTTCGGGCGAGGCAGCGAGGCTGCTCGCTTGGTCAGTACGCGGCCGTATGTGCTTTTAGCGCCCTCTGCTCCCTTTTCGTAATTTTCCCTATCATGAACAAGAGACGAATGCGTCTCTCTAAGGGCGAAGCCAAACGAGCGTAATTTGTGAGTTGTGAGTCGCAGAATTTCGGTTCGGCAGAATTCTGCTGCATTCAGTTTCATACAAAAGTCCTGTTTGATTCACACGAGCGTAATTTTGTTAGTCATGATTTGTATGAAAAGATATTTACGCGGCAGAAACTCTGCGACTCACAACTCACAAATTACGCTTGTTTAGCTTCGCCCTAAATTCGTAATCGCCTGTATTTGTCTACGAGTACCAACGTGAAAAGTCTCGTTATAATGTCAATTCCATAAATAAGCGATAAAGAAAAAGGCTTCGCTAAGGCTTCTTACGATGACTTGAGATGAACGGCACTCGTAGGCGGAAGTCGACGGCATACGTCGATGGCAGTCGACGGTATACCGCCGACGGCAGTCGACGGCACGCGTCGCCGGCAGTCGACTGATTTTTTTTGCAATTTTCGACGGCTGCCGTCGACACTTGCCGTTTTTCTGTAAGCTCTCCAAGGGCGTTGTAGGACGTAGGTGTTCTTTACGTAATCTTTTCGGGGTTAAAGGTCAAAGGTCATCTGTCAAAATCTCGATTCACCTCCACGATGTGACTGACAATTTTCCGCGGCCTGTACTCTCAATCTTGGTTTAGTTTTGCGTGCTAATAACATTACTTCCGGTTTTAAAGGTCAAAGGTTATTTTATCTTGAAATTGAATATTCTGGATATATTTTATTCATAATAAATAATCTTAAATATTAATCCTTCAAGCCCCATACGAGCACCGATGACCGCGACAACAATAGAATACAATAGCATTTCCAAGAATCCCCGATCGAAGGATTAAAGTATCCAGGTATAAAGTTATTTACTTAAGAGTCCGTATACGAAATTTTGCCGATTTCGCTCATTTAACAGACGTGATTTAACAGTTAAAATAAATGAAATGATTTTACATGTTGTGCATTAAAACTTATAGTATTTCTATAAGTTTTAATGCACAACATGTAAAATCATTTCAATTATAATCTAATGTTGCAGCTAGATTTTTTATTATTTTTTAAGTATCTTTAAATAATCCAACTCAAACCCGCGACAGTTTTGTGATTTTTGCTGTAAAAGGTTTAGAATATCACCTGTTTATGGATTGAATTGACGTCTTAACGGTATGAAAAAAATACAATGTACTGTTGAGAAAGTCGTCTATACAATGTTGGATATACTTTTTACCACTTTAATATAAAAAACCCTTTAAAAAACAGAATACCTATAACTGCCCGCTAACTTGGCGATCGTCCTATTTCACCTGGCATATGAAAGACGGGCGTGAGTGTGAAGAGAGCAGTAGAAAAGATAGTACGGGCTCTTAATAGTACCCTAGTACATAATACCTCTTTGCTCAATAGGTATTATTATACTATCTCCGTTGTCTAGTAGACGTAATGGGCCAGACAGATGTGGTGCGAAGCGTCCATAGATATTTTTTAAGCTATTGCATAGCTTTTCGTAGGCTTTGAGCGCGGCGACCGAATCAAGAAATTCAGTAATGAAAATATACCTAACACATCGCCTAACGTCGTTCAGTTCGGCAGACTGCAGGTTACGGTGTTTGTATGGGTGCGACTAAACGTATGCGAATTATAATTGCCTTGAAAAAAAATTCTATGCAATAGCTTTACCGCGTAGTTCAGGAGTGCCACGCGTATTTTTTTTCAACCACTTGACATAATAAGGGTTATAAATATTGATAAAGTCGGGCTATTGATAACACTTCCCTGTGGGACACACTCGAGTATAGTTTGGGTTTCATCCCTTCATGGAAAATATTGAGATTTATCGGAGGGAGATTTTGCACGCAACTTCGTTTCAACAGAAATTCGCTTACATTATCAATGTCTATTAATAACTATAATTCCATACTATGATATTAGAAATACGAAAATATGCCTGTCCCTCTGTCTGTCTACCTCTTCATGCCCAAATCGCTGAGCCGATTTTGCTGAAGCCTGAAAGTTATGAAGATACTTTGAGTGCCGGGAACGGACATAGGATACTTTTTATAACGGAAAAATGTACGGTTCCCACGCGATAAATAGATTTTGGCGCAACGGAGTTGCGGGCGTCATCTAGTAACTTCATATTTTTGTCAATGGTTGTGTAAAACGTATATGGCAAAACAACGTCTGACGGACCAGCAAACAATAATAACTTCTTATTTTCGTGTAAAAAAGGCTGCCCAGCGGTACCGCGGTGCCGACACAGCATCGCACTCAGTCTAACAACCCGCTAATGTGACCTTCAGCTGGACCCGAATTGGTGAAATTGCGGTCCTTTTACTGGACTTAGATTGTGAGAAGTTAGGAGATATCACTTTCCATTCTAAAACTATAAATGCAAAAGTGTTTATGTCTGTTGGTTACCTCTTTAGTATTTACGCTCTAACCGCTGAACCACAGACATAGATCAAGATAGATACCGAATGTCCCTCCATTTGTATGAAAACGAACGTGCCACTTTTTTCACTTATACCTACGTACCGATGATAAGAAACGTGTCCATTATCTAGGCCAATGTTTCTATTCGAATTTCTTCAGCTCAATACGGCGCAATTAGGCATTTAGGCATTTTTAAAATTCCGATTGATTAATTGATTGATAAAAAATCCGATTTTAAAGATCCGACAGACTTTCGAAACACGAGCATTGCTCGTCGTTTGGGAACGCGATGTGGCACGAGAAGTACATACACATGCGGTATATATCTTGATCGGAACCAATGTTACAGGTATGGAGATACTTTGAATCTCGGAAAGAACATTTAAGATCTCGTAAAAAATGGCGCAACGAGGCGAAATGGTGAAATTATTGACCTTTTACTACGTTTAGATTGTGAGAAATTAGGAGATATCACTTTTGTAGACGACATAATAATACATATATTAAGATTTCTTTCCTTTGTAAAATATTAGTCAAAATTTCACCGAATTTTTTTTGGAAGGATTTCATTTTGCGCGTGGAATGTCGTACAATAGCAATGTCCACACTGCGCACTTTCGTCTTCAATTTTCGTCATCTTCTGTCATTCAACTTTCGTATTGGCGCATTCAATAATTGAATCCGTCAACGAAAGCAACGCCAACAGAACAAAGCAAAAGTTTTGGATATGGTCAGAGGACATGCGTCGCGGGCATGCCTCACGTTCGCTGTTGGCTGCGCTATGATGCATGCTCTTGATGAACAAAAAAAACACAGTGTGGACAAGCTGGTATTTCCTTCTGGCACTGTTGACCTTATTGCCACAATCGAACCCCATACCCCTGACCTTTGACTCATCCAGATAAAGTGAGCCACTCCGTCAAACCTGTCAGTGAGTTTAAAACAAATGTACATGTGGGCATGTTAAATTAATAATTATCACTAAAGAGCCTTGTACAATGTAACTAGAAATTGATGCATGGGCATCTGGCCATGCATCAATTTCTGGTTCCGCCATCTGGCGGAACTACATCGTTTGGTCGGGTTACAAGTCAATACTATTTTTAAGCAATGCCAAGATTTGAAGTAATTACTGTGATTTTATATAGGTGAATTATGCAAGTCCATACTACTTTATTGAAAGTTATGAGCATGGGGAAAGAATTTCTTGACATTTTATAAGACGATATTTTGTGCCTTTTGATTTTACTATAGAATAGGTAAAAGATTGTCTGCTTGTTGCTTCTTCTGTGTGAGTGGCCCTGTGTGTGTGTGTGTGTGAGTGGTAATCATAATAATTGTTATCGAATAATATGATCTAGATTCTAGAAGAAGAAAAGGCCTTTATAAAATCACTTTTTTTACGTACACTGTGTAATCTCCTTTACACTAAAGCAACGCATCCAACATGTAGAAGTTCTGGCAGCGAATATCGCATTGATATCATATTATAGATCTTCGATCAAATATAGAAGATAAAGATTTATATTTTAAGATTATTTTACCGAAAAACAGAGGATATAAGATAGAGGAGACCCAGGGCCTGTTTCACAACTTCCTGATAAGTGCCGAATAATCTATCCACAACTTAACTTGACAGGTAGAGTACGGAGCATCTTATTATATCTTATCAGGAAGTGGTGAAACAGGCCCTAAATATAATGATGGTATTATCTCCTAGTAGTTTGTCGTGAATGTAATTTGACACAGATATATTATAGAAGGGACAGAATATATAATAGTAGTTACTCGCACGGGGAAGAATATCGCCTATCGGCTACTTTTTTGTAGTAAAATTTACGGTTCTTTTGGAATTTTCAATTTAGGAGCCGCACGGAACGTCTAGTATAATATTGTGTATGTAATATAGAGTGTAATATATCTTCTTTCATATGGAAGTGCGGACAGTAGGGACGGGTAATGCCCCATGACACGGTCAAGAGCGAGCCTAAAGCCATCATACCCAAGGTACAAGGTTCACGAATTATATGGGGTTGATGGGGGATGGGGGACCAGCCGACCCGGCAGATGTTGTTTTGACAAGTTATTCGGATAAGAGAAAATATATCTTAATATATATAAATCTCCTGTCACGATTTTTGTCCGCGATGGATTCCTAAACTACTTAACCGATTTTAATGTATCTTTTTTTTAAATGTGCTTTTTTCCAACTTGAGAGATAGGATAGCTTAGATCTTTAATTATAGTCGCAATTTTATTTTATTGCAAATTATCTGTCTATAAAGAGCGACCATGATTGTTTATGCGACGCGGGTTTATGCGACGCGGCTAGTTGAAATAATTATTATTTTTTTATTATTATTATTTCTAGCCTAAACTGTCCCACTGCTGGGCAAAGGCCTCCCCCAAAGACCTCCATCTGTCTCTCTCCTGCGCCACCGCTGGCCAGCCTGGCTGGTATGCCTCCAGCTCATCACGCCATCTTTTTCTAGGCCGGCCTCGGCGGCGGCGTCCGTCGCGTTGAAATAATAATTTTTAATTATTTTTAAAATATTCTGGTTAGCCATCGCGAAACATAGATGGCGCTGTTAGGTAGCTACATCGCGCTATTGCTTGCTCCTGTCTTTAGTGATAAGTATGCATTAAAATTCCAAATTCAAATTCAAATTCATTAATTTTTGCATACGTGTGTTACAATAATATAGGTCTTATATTTGATATTAGGTTCAACACATAGGCCTCTGTGGGCATGCAAAATTAACAATAGAAAATTATTACAGTCTAAACAGGTTATAAGAGAATTATACAGTCAAAAATAATTAATATAATGTAGTAAAATTAATTTATTAATATTATTCTAAATTATTATGTATAAAAATGTCATTATTAAATTAAAAATATTACGTCAGTCTAAATAGGTAGTAATTTCTCCATAAAAATATTTAAAACATGTCATAGTACGTTATTCATTTAGAATAATATTATTATTACAATAGTAAATTGATTTCTATTTTCTATGTTTATAACAAGTCAATAATAATAAATTAGATACATATTTTGTTTAAAATTTACATTCACGAAAGAGATCTTCGATAGTATAGAAGCATTTATCAACCAAATACTTTTTTAATTCATTTTTAAATCTTTGAATGCTGTCTATTTCTTTAAGACTCTGCGGTAGTTTATTGTATATTTTAGTTGTCATACCAAAAACATTTTTTCTAATTAGGGTGCTTTTTGATCCAACGCAACATAATTTGTCAGCTAGTCTTTTTGTGTTAAAACTCTCAAACAAATGTAGGTTTGATCGCGCAAATAATGCTACTTCGTATATGTACAAACACGGAAAGGTAAGAAGTTTATATTTTTTAAAATACGGCTGACAACTCTCAGTTGTCCGTATATTGGCTATAATTCTGATACATTTCTTTTGCGCCTTAAATATATCTTCACGCATAGTAGAGTTACCCCAGAATATGATACCATAACGAAGAGTAGAAACTACGAAACCATTGTAGGCCATTAACAATCCTTTTTCATTAACCACTTTAGAGGTAGTATATAAAGCATAGGAAAATTGATTTATTTTTGTACAGACATGTTCCGAATGTTTTACCCATTTAAGATCTTTTTCGATGTATATACCTAGAAATTTTGTAACTCCAATATCTTCAATTTTATCCCCATTATATTTGATATTTAATGTGTTTAATAGTGGCTTTCTTTGCTGGAATTTCATTATTTGTGTTTTCTTTAGATTTATGAGTAAGTTATTAGATTTCAACCAATTCATAATGTCAATTAAACTTTCATTTATGTCATTTTCGTAACTACTATGATCATAACAGGTAAACACGACAGTACTGTCGTCTACGAATAGAGTCATTGGGTACTTTATGCAGCGAGGGAAATGGTTTATGTATATCAGAAATAAAAGAGGCCCCAGAACACTGCCCTGGGGAACGCCATATTCTAATTTTCGAGATTTTGAAGAGTATGTAAGCTCTGTTTTTGTTTTCGCACATATTCTTGTAATTTGAGTTATTTGGGTCCTATTTGTAAGAAATGATTTTATCAAATTAAGGATACTTCCTCTTACCCCATATATATTTAATTTTTCTATTAGTATATCATGTCTAACGCAGTCAAAGGCTTTAGAGATGTCCATAAATAGAGCTGTCACCGGTATAGATTTGTCAATATTTGAGACTATTTTATTTAAAAAATTGTAAATAGCTAAATTAATGGATAAATCCTTTCTAAATCCCTTTTGTTCTTCAGAAAATAGATTAAATTTTTCAAAATATGAATACAAAGTTTTATATATAATTTTTTCTATAATTTTTGAGAATACAGAAATAATAGCAATAGGACGGTAACACGTTACATCCTCTTTTTCACCTTTTTTAAATAGAGGTTTGATTATGGCCGTTTTAAGCTCAGTAGGAAATGTGCCATCTTCTATACAAAGGTTGATAATATAACTAACCGGTGATGCTATTATTTCAGCCACACTCTTTACTACCGGGGTAGATATTTCGTCAATACCAACACTTGTTGTATTTTTTAATGAATTTATTGTTGATTTAGGGCCTGTTTCACCGCTTCCTGATAAGGCTATCCACCACATAACTTGACACATAGAGTATGGAGAATCTGTCAAATAAGCCTATCGGGCACCTTATCAGGAAGCGGTGAAACAGGCCCTTAATGTCAAGAGGTGATACATAATTGAAAAATAAAGAATTAAAGTGATTACATGTCAGGGTACGTCTATAGTTTAGAATGTCATTATTATTTAAATATTTCACTTGATCAATAAAATAATTATTAAATGTCTGTGCTATATTTTTAGGGTCTGATATAATTAGTCCATTACTAGTTCTAATTTGTTTTATTTGTTCTTTAGGAAGATTATTTTTGTGCCTATTAATGATGTTCCAAGTTGCTTTTGACTTATTTTTCGACGAGTTGATGTAATACAGGTTTTGTGCTTTTTGTGTCAAATTAATTATCCTTTTAAGTCTTTTTGTGTAAGTTTGATAAAAGTTTTTGTTATAAGCACTTGGATCCTTTCTGTATAGCCATAATAACTTGCGTTTTCTTTTACAGCAAAGTTTAATCCCCTTAGTGATCCACTTGTGTTTTTTGTTAGTTGAAATTCTGAGTCGAATAACAGGAAAACAAAGATCATAGAATAGCTTAAACTCATTAAAAAAGATACTGAAAGCTTGATTACCCGTTTTGCTTGTATAAACATCTGTGAATTTTAAGCTATCTAGGTAATATTTGAATTTTGTTAAGTTTTCCTGTGAAAAATCACGTTTATGTTTGTACCAGTATTTTAAAGTACATGCTGATTTTACTGAGAAAGAGATTATCTGAGCATTGTGGTCTGAGAGCCCAAGGTCTAAGTTGAGGCTCTTCCTTCTATGCAGATTGTGTAAGATGTTGTCAATACACGAGTTACTAGTTAATCTGGTTGGTGAATCAAATTCAAATTTCAAATTGTAACACTCTGCTGTTTGGAGAAATCGCCGTGAATATTTATCATGTTTACATATGTTTATATTAAAATCACCACAGATGATTATTTTTTTATGACTTTTGGCACAAATTAAAATTAGGATTTTGTCAAACTGTTCAAAGAATAATTTATATTGGGCGGGGTTGGTTTTTGGGCACCTATATATACATAAAATTATTGTTTGATGGTCTAAAAGTTCGATAGCGCAGCATTCAATGATATTGCTAATAGACAATTTATTAATGTTCTTTAGTAACTTGTATGTAAAGTTATTTTTCAGTAATATACAACTTCCACCATTTCGATTATCTCTCGAGTAACTAGAAACTAATTTATATGGAGCACAGTCGAGCAATTCGGTATCAGTATTTAACATATTGTGCTCAGTTATACATAGGACGTCTACGCTTAAATTATAATTATTTAATAAGTCTTGTAAATGAACATTTAATAGATTTGCTTTACTTAAAAGGCCGTTTATATTTAGATGAAAGACAGTAAGATTATTTATCAAGAAAAAATGAATCTGAGCCTGGATATTTTAAATTATTTGTTTCATCATTACAATTATTATTATCTGTATCACAATGATCAAGTTCATAATCAAGAGTTTGTGTAAATTTTTACGACATTGAAGCTTTAGGTTGTATACTATGTACTCTACATTTGCGATCTGATATCTCGGTATAATACATTGCCATTTTTTGTTGATATTCTAGATGGAGAATTTCTTTTAAAAGGAAGCGACTTACAAGTAATGAAAAACGTGTTCTGACGTGAAGTCGTTCAAAATCCATGTCGACAAATGTAGAGTTCGTATGGCGTTAACATATATAATTAAGTTCATAGTTTACTTTCTTAACATTTAGGTATTTTTGAAATGGAATCTTACAAATAAGTACTTACATTAGTTTTTTTCAATAAGTTCATCCAGGTTTCTAAATGGTATTGAAGCTCAAATGGATTTTTTTCATTCGCACCAGCAATCAGTATGATATAGTCTTGAGTTGTCAGTTTTGATAATTCTTCATTCTCCGATAGAAGCAAGTCATGTAGTTTCGCTCCGGGTTTGCAAAAAGTAGTTACTAAGAAATTCTCGCCTGTAAGTTTTTGAAGATATTGCCGAACACCTTTGCCCAGTTGATCACAGATAATGACGATTCTTCTTTTGCTTACATGGGACTTTGGTATCTCAAAATAAGAGTCCATTTTAGTATTATTATTATTACTATTGAGCAGGTGGGAACTTCTGTTTATAATATCTTGTAATTTTTTGATTTCTTGTTTTGCATTTAATAATTCATTTTCTAATAATTCTATTTTCTCTTTAAAATTTTCGGTCATTTGTGTTATATTATGTTCACTGGGTAGCATGCTCATTACACTTCCTCTATTCAAAGTTGTTTTTATTTTCCTAATGATAGGCGATGTCATACTATGAAGGGATTTTTCAGTAATGCCAATTTTTTTTAATATGTTTAATGTTTTTTCTTGCTGTGATATAATTCGTTTTAATTCCACGTTTTCTAAAGATAATTTTGATATTTCTTCATGAGCTGAGTCTAGTTGTATTTTTTGACTTTGAATTTGATCTTTGAGTTCCTTTGTGATTATATATGGATTATCCATTATATATGGATGTGTCTGGTAAACTTTGAGATGATAGGTCAAAACAGCTCTCCCTACTTGTTTTTTCATCAACGATTAGTGACAGATCTACATATGATTTTGATTTCTTTTTGCGTAGAGTAACGTATTCAGAATCCATGTCTTTTTTCTGTATTTTTCTTATTGATTCTAAAAAATGTAAAGACTATCGAGTTGTAGGAGCGACACCTATTAACGAGTAGATACTGCTAAATAATTACAGCAAAAGCGACATCTGTGTCCATCTATGGAAATAATTTGTTCCAAAGTGACATCTATTGTCTTTTGGTAAATTAATTGTAGGAGTGACACCTGTTGACGAGTAGATACTGCTAATTAATGACAGCAAAAGCGACATCTGTGTCCATCTATAAAAATAATTTATTTTAAAAGTGACATCTATTGTCTTTTTGGTAAATTAATTGTAGGAGCGACACCTATTGGCCAGTAGATACTGCTAATTATTACAGCAAAAGCGTCATGCGTCCAATAATTTGTTATAAAAGTGACATCTATTGTCTTTTTGGTAAATTAAATTGTAGTAGCGACATCTATTGTTAAGTAATACGCAACTTTCGCATCGACCGTTGCTATATTCTTCAATTCAAATTTCCTTTGTTCTTTTGATATTATTATGTTATTTTCTGATTCACCATATAAATGATTTTTACTATTCACAATTTATTTATTGGCTATCACACAATTGCACATGATGATTTTAAAAGGATATATACAGTTTTTGACTCACTTTAAACGCTTTATTAGGCTGGCAGTTTTTACTCCATTATCTTCTAATTTCACTAGTGTTTATCTTGGATAACACTGTCACTAATAGTTTAATTGTCACTTATCACTAATCAATTTAGTTCTCAGTTGTAGAGTCACTTTTTCCACTTAAAAAGATTATTTAATACGGAGACGATGTGAACCGTGTAACGCCCTCTAGCGAAAATTCCCAATCCTGGTGATCCATATCTTCTCATATTAATTTTTTTTTTGCTGGCTGCTTAAACTGAGCAGCCGCTGTTAAGTCTTGTCAGATTATGAACCTATGAGTTCAATATTATGACTATAATAATTATAGGATTGTTACATAAACGGGTGGGGGTGGGTCGTTAGCTATATTTTATAATATTATCCATGTACTTTATCTAATATATTATATAAATCTCCTGTCACGATGTTTGTCCGCGATGGATTCCTAAACTACTTAACCGATTTTATTGTTTCTTTTTTTTTAATGTGTGCTTTTTTCCAACTTGAGAGATTGGATAGCTTAGATCTTTAATTATAGTCGCAATTTTATTTTATTGCAAATTATCTGTCTATAAAGAGCGACCATGATTGTTTATGCGACGCGGGTTTATGCGACGCGGCTAGTTGAAATAATAATTTTTAATTATTTTTAAAATATTCTGGTTAGCCATCGCGAAACATAGATGTCGCTGTTAGGTAGCTACATCGCGCTATTGCTTGCTCCTGTCTTTAGTGATAAGTATGCATTAAAATTCCCAATCCTGAGAAGATATGGATCACCAGGATCCCAATCCTGGTGATCCATATCTTCCCATATTAATTATTTTTTTTGCTGGCTGCTTAAACTGAGCAGCCGCTGTTAAGTCTTGTCAGATTATGAACCTATGAGTTCAATATTATGACTATAATAATTATAGGATTGTTACATAAACGGGTGGGGGTGGGTCGTTAGCTATATTTTATAATATTATCCATGTACTTTATCTAATATATATAAGTTATTAGAAACTAATCAACATCATCACCTTGGGAGTGATGAAATACCTCACTAATGATCATCATCAGCCAGCCTGGCAGTTTGCCAGATGTTTGGCACGGTTGGCAATCAAATGAGCGGAATGTGCAATTAATTGTAAGTGATCATACATATATCTTTGTCAGCTGTACAAGCTAAACACTGAATACAGTTTTAGGTCTAATAGATAATAGACTGAAAAAATATACAGGGTATAATAAACGTCTTTATTACACAGGGGTAGGTAATCTGTAAAAATTGAAGTCAAAGAATAAAATTGAATGAGGCAATGATTTGACAGTCAGTGGCGGATTAACCATAAGGCCGCGTTTCAAATGACGCGGAGTGGAGGGGAGAGGAGCTTAGCGGTGCCGAACTGACCAATCACCATGCTCGAAATATTTGCTGTCATTCCGCTGGAATAGCATGATTGGTCAATTCGGGCACCGCTAAGCTCCGCTCTGCTCCGCGTCAGTAGAAACACGGCCTAATAGTTGTAGTAGCACGTCGTGCTACGGGCCCCGTGCTTTCTCAAGATTAGAACTTCGAGTGCGGCCAAAATATGCTGTTTTGCGTGCGATTGACTCTACGTTTGAAGTGACATTCAAATCATGAGAATACGTCCCGAGATCATGACAATAATGTTCAAAACTGATGAAATGAAATAACTTAATATGAACAAGCAGCATATTATTACAAATGACAGATGATAATTCGCGTGAAATCGTTGACAGGGGTGCTGTCGAAAACGGCGTTGACAGTTAACATGTCGCCAATGCTGACTTTGTGACAGTTTGGGAACAGCACACACTATGGATTGATTGTAATAGAAACCCAATTAGAGATTATGCTTTTGACAGCTAATTTGCCAGCCTTTCCTCTAAAGTCGAATGTGTATAACTTTAACCGATTTCGATGAAATTCGGTATAAACTATTACAGGTATAATCTTGAATGCCAGAAAAAAGAACATAGTTTTTATTTGCAGGCAACATCTAGTTTAATATTGTAAAACGACAGTAATCTATAAAACAAATGTAGATTAAAATTTTCTGCGCTATGCCTTTAGTGAATAAATTTATTGTTTTCACAAATGGATTATTTCAATTTCGTTTACTAAAACCGTGCGATTAAAGCGTTAAAAATTAATTCAAAGTATAATCCGATGTTCTGTGATTGAATTTCCGTGAACAATTTACTCAAACATTTATTTTTAGTGCAATATTACCTGCAACTTCATTTGAGTATATGTAATTGATTGTACTGTAAGGTTTTAGGTGGAAATTCATTTTATACACAAATGAAACACAATATTACTTGCACTTGTTCCACTATATTCATAAATTACAATTTAAAGACTTAAAACACGACCGGTTTCGACTAAATCACCTGAAAGACACCTGACATTTGTGTATCATTTGAGTACCACCACAAATACTTTACAAGATGTTCACGCGTATTGCGGTCTCACCTTAACACAAAATAGAATAGTCGATAGTGTGCGCTGTCTCAATTCTATTTTTATGTTTATTTTTGTTTACAAGTCATAGGCGTACGCCAGTTTTAGATTCGATGAAATATTTTTTAACATGTCTGTGGAATTTTCAGTGCCAGACAGACGACTGTTTTACTGAGCTTAGTAGATAATATGCTTCGTTTCGACTCGTTTAAAGCTAACCGCCGTACTCAGAGATATTTAATTATGATTAACCTTCAATTTAGCCTGGCCGCACATTGTCCGAAATTTCTGATACGAAACATTTGAACGTCGGCCGGACCGCCACACCGCACCCTATCCGAAATTTCCTTCCGGCGAGTTCGAGCTCACTCGGCTCAGTACAAAATGTAAGAGAGAGCGCGATCCGGTTTTCTGATAAGAAACATTGAAACTGCTACCAATCGACGTCATCTGATGTAAAATTGCGGACGCCCGCCGGAAAGCAATTAAAAATTTCTGCCATCCGATAGACGGCATCTGACAACTCATCCGGGCCGGACGTCAGGTACAAAATATATGAGCAGAGTGCGGAACGGCTTACGGCGGGCGTCTGACATTATTTGTCAGATGACGTCGATCAGATGAGTACTCTGTTGTTTCGTCCCAAGATTTTAGGCCCAGTGGGCCCAATGACCAGATATGATTTTTAACATTTTTTTCATCTGGCGATTGGTCCCACTTTTATCATCCATTCTAGCAAGAAATTTTGAAGTAGGGTTGGCACAAAAATAATCAGTTATAAGTTATAACCATAATATTGTTTTGTACATTTAATCCTTCGATCGCGGATTCTTGGAAATATATTGTTATTCTATTGTTGTCGCGGTCGCCGGTGTCCTTATGGGGGTTGATAGGTTAAAACAATATATCTAACACTGTCACCTTAAAACTTATATTATTATTATTATTAATAATACCTAAACATACTGCGTCGAATCAAGTTTAACGAAAACACCTGCTATATAGGTACTGCGTGAAATTTTAATTCCCATCTTCTTAGTACTACGATAGACTTGGAAAGTTTGTCTTTTATTCAAATTATAAATAAAATTCGGCCGGGTTATAGCTGCTCGCGCCTATCGGCATAAAGTTGCCATAGTACGACATACAAAATATTATTCATTTTCAAATCCAAATGTCTTTATTGCCAGAATGTTGTTGGTATAAAGGTCTTATTAACTACTTAAGCTCCATTTAGACTAAACGAGCGAATGCTCATTCTAGTAAAGCTCTTTTGATGTAAAGCCGGGTCCAGACGAGTGTAACGTGTAATGTAATTCACCATGTAATGTAACACAAATTCTACGTGTGGGCGGCTCTACGAGCATTATATGTAACGCTCGGTGTTTATCCATCGGCTGCGCATGTGCGAATTTTCGCGCGAGCACAAAGGCTCGTTTGGACAATTCGCTTTGAATTCGTGTGCCGTCTACACTGTTGACGCTAAATTACACGTAATTTTAGATTACACGTTACACTCGTCTGGACCCGGCTTAAACAAACAACGAGCATTCTTTCGTTATTCAAGTGTGTTCGCCACGTGTTTGGCGGTAAATAGGTAAAATGCTCCAAGAATGCTCGCTCGTTTAGTGTAACCGACGCAAGAGCATTTGAGCAATTGCCTAGAGCGTTCTTTCGTGTTCGGACGTGCTCGTCTTCGAGGCGGTCACTTCAAAGGGATTCTAGTGTTCTTGAAAATTCTGACTTTTTGGCGGGTTTTTTAAAATATTATCGAGTCTTCTTCTTTGTATTAAATTTGTTCCCCACCAACCATCTTTCTTTATTTTTTGTTTCTCATTAATTTCGTTATAACTATAACAATAAATGCAGCACTTGAAATCGCAATATCGATATCAGTCAGACATACTATAGTGTGAACCCTACTACTTATCGTTGACGAATGAGCAATGAGCATTCGCTCGTTTGGTCTAAATGATTCTCATCTATAGAGCAAACATTCTTATTCTTGATGTTCTTGTTGGTTCGATTGGTGTAAACGATCTAAAGTATGTTACACTAAACGAATACGAAATAATGTTCTTATGCAGTTCTTGCTCTATGTTCTTTTGGTTAAACCCACCTTTATAGTTCTAACATTCTGCCATAACAATGGCGCGCAATTGAATGAAACTTACTTAAAATTAATTAAAATTAATTAATTAATTGTCGTTATCTTACAAAGAATTTTATATATAATGTGCCAATTAAAGAAATATTATATAAGTTTGTGCCTACATATTTTATATTTTATATAGTTAACAAATTATTATTTGTCATTAATGTTTGCGTCATCTAGGTCTCATCATATTATCTAGGATTTTAGGTCGTAGCACCATTCCCAATTTGTGCAGGAATTACTAAACATCTTTATATAAATAGTCATCTTTTTGTAATTAGGAACACACTTCGCTTTAAGCTCGCAATATTGTAACTCATCTACAATAAACGGTCACGGTAAATCAGTCTTTAAATAATTCCTATTACCTTCACACTGGTAGGTAAAAGTTTAAATAAAAATAATAATAATAAATAAATTTTAAACTGAAACAACTATACAATAATAATAATATAATTAGATTATTTAGAAAATAAATACTTTTGTTATTATTTATGTCATAAGAGATTTGAATTTATTATACACGAGCTTTTGCCCGCCTTTCATCCCCTATTTTAACCCCTTGGATGTAGAATTGATCAAAATCCTTTCTTAGCGGATGCCACATCATAACATCTACCTGCATGCCAAATTTCAGCCCGATTGGTCCAGTGGTTTGGGCTGTGCGTTGATAGATCACCATGTCAGTCAGTCAAACCTTTGAGTTTTATAATAATATAATATATATAGATATAGATGTCCATTGAATTATTTTTCTTTAAATATCATTTATTTATTCAGTGTGTAATAAATGTTTTCATACAAAATAATTATTTTGTTTTTTATTCAAATCTACAACTTTTTTGCTAGCCCTACAGACATAAGCCAAACATTCATAAAAAATAATTACTTGGGAGCAATCGCCAGATGAAAAAATGTTAAAAATTCATAATATCTGGTCATTGGGCCCACTGGGCCCAAAAACCTTGGGACGAAACACCAGAGCACTCTGGCAGTTCAATTGTTTCGTATCAGAAATTTCGGACAATGTGCGCAGAGTAGACAGAATGATAGAGTATGCCGACTTAGAACTGATGTAAAAAAATTTAAGTTTGACTTATTATGACAAAAGTCGTCGCTAGGGTCGTTACCTACAAATTTAGTTGTTGTTTATATTTTGGCACATGCAAAGAAAACTGTCAGAATTCAATTTCATCTTATTTTTAAAAATAAATTATACCAGCCAGCGCGCCAGCCTTTATTTGACAGATATTGAAACCTTTCCATTTCTTTGCAGACGAACTACTGTAGTTATGTCTATTGTGATGTGCGGCCGGGCTTAATGAAAAATTTGTCACATAACGTATGGCCTATGGGGCTTATGTCAAAACTTTGAATTAATTACAATTAAGTAGTTAATGTTCCACTCTGATGTGCGGCAGTAAATGTTAAAAAATTGGACAAATTATTACTAATTATGCCTGAATTAATTAATTTTGATTTAAATGTTATGACTTATGAGTTATGAGTTATGTGAGTTATGACTTATGAGTGATATGACGTTTCACGTTCCATATACAATTTACATTTCAGAACGTCACGAGTCACGACTCACGATTAAACAAATTTTGGAATTGATTGCAATGTGTATGTACTGAATAAATGTTTATTATTATTATAATTACCTACCAGACTAATAATAATTAATAAATAATAATACATCACGTCATTGCGAACAATTTATGAAGACGTTCAATTGCTAAACATTCATTTTCCACCTCTGTACTATTTAGAAGACTAATAAATCTTAAAGCCTCCAAAAGTCATCATTTATTTTGCCTCCCATCATACATCACTGCAGTCTACATCCATCACTTCATCACCAATCATCATCATCAGCTCGCCTGCACTATATCACAAGGGTTACTTAGCATCAATATATACCTGTCAACTCATATACAAAGTAATTATCATACAATATTAATACTATTTCATATCGAATACAAATCACGCGAAAACCGACTTTAGTTCCACGTGTTAAGGTGAATTTAACTTTGCTTCAGGTGGCATAGTGAATATTTAATTTTGTCGAACTAATACAGACCTTAAACTGACCAGTTAAAGTAGATTTTTCATTGAATTCAAAATTAAAATATGGCTGCCAGCCAATTCTTTGATGTCTTGCATAGTGGGTTTATTTTGGTGTGGAAAATGTCTTTTCTAGGATTGTTTTTGTGTTTTTCGTGTTATTGTTGTTTAAAAAAATATATGACACGTTTTTTGACAGCCCAATAAATTACTTTTACAGTTTGATTTGTTTTTTCTTCAGAAATAATGCAATATTGTGGCAATATTATGTATTTACTTTTGTAAATTGAGATACTTTACTACACAAGAAAAAACACATTGACCTGCCGTCTTATTTAAAAATGCATCGCAACTTTACCATGTGAAGTAACCCTAATGTATTTTTTTTAATAAGGGGCCAAACGAGCAAACGGTTCACCTGATGGTAAGCAACTACCGTCGCTCATGAACAAAATTCTTTCATACTTCCATATCCATAGTGCGAATGTCTGTCTGTTACCTCTTTTCGCCCAATACCGCTAAAGCGATTTTGGTGAAATTTGGTATAACTCTAATGAAAACAGCCACGACGCGTTCTGGCAATCACAAAAAGACCATAACGCGAAATTCGTGTGGTGGCTGATATTCGTTTTTCTTGATTTGTTCTTGATTGATTAATCGTGGTATGGAAGATTATAATATTTGAATTACCACGCGTACTATAAAATTTTAATAATATTAGTACGGAATACGGATAGTATGGAACTATGGATATTTTATAAATAGGTAATAATGATAAACACGTTATGCAGTGATTTAGTAAAAGAAAAAATATTTTGTAGTACGGGTGGTAATATTTTAAATAAATATAATCTTCCATATCTATGGACGATTAGTAAATCAAGAACAAATCAAGAAAAACGAATAGAATATCAGTCACGACACGAATTTCGTGTTATGGTCTTTTTGTGATTGCCACAACGCGTCGTGGCCGTTTTCATTAGAGCCACGACGCGAATTTTGCGTCGTGGCTGTTTCACTGTGACCACAACGCGTTGTGAGCTATTTTTTCGCTCACTGAGCGATTTCGGTCTTCGAGCGTAACATAACGAATTAACGATACTTTGAGTCCCGGGAAAAATCAAAATATTTTATTGCCAAATAGGTTGACAAAGTTAACACTTTTAGAACGTCGCGACTACATGAGGCCTACCACCGGTTCGGGAACTAACCCGGCGAGAAGAAAAGGCGTAAGAAAGGCGTAGGATTTTCTTACGCCGGTTCTTCTTATAGGTATACTTCTTATTCCAGGTAAAATGTACGGTTCCCACGCGATTAACGGATATTGGCGTAACGAAGTTGCGGTCGTCATCTAGTTAATTATATTGTAAACTAAGCTTCAAGTTCCAACAATAACTAACTAAATAATCAAAAACAAATTCCACACACCAATTCAAAAACTACGCAGGCGAATTGAGAACAAAGCAAGTCCCCGAAAGTTGACAGATTAATCTACCTAGTTCGAAACTTTGTCGATTAGCATACCGCCAACTACACAGGAACTAGGCAGAGGCGTATTCAGCTAGGCGCCCATAGCATATTCGGCGACGAAACCTATAAGGGTTGATTCAGACCGCAATCGCGAGGCGTAGATGCATTTCTAAATTTGTATGGATTTAACAGATTTGCAAGACGTCTCACGCAATTGAAATCTGGCAAATCCATACAAATTTATGCCGCGCCGCGCCTCGCCTCGTCGCGTTGTGGTCTGAATTGACCTTAAGGGCGTTCCGTCCGGATATTCCGTAATTGACCGTATTTAAAACCTTATAAACTCATAATCTGAAAGCTACAAAGTTATAATAAAAATACAGCAATACTCTACAGTATATCAACATTCCTTTTGTCGTTTTAAATTTTCTGATATATAATCAATAGGATATCCAACTCCCCGCCAACTTAGAGTAGAGGTTTCGTGTTTGGGCAATGGGCTCATTTTAATTGCGACAACCAGTAAGAAGTAGATAAACATTAAACAGTAAATATATTTTACATGCTGCTCCTGCAGCATCACCTGGATTCTATATGAACCGAGCTTCATATGAACCCAAAGGGTAGGTTTCATTTTTGGGCTCATATTAACAGCCTCATCGATAAGGACATTGATAGATGGTAATCATGAGAACACTTATGATTCTGTTGATAGGAATTATTCTGCACTTTAACCAACACAAGTTTAAAAAGTAAGAAATAAAATTAAATTAAGAAATTTAAAAAAACCCCCGCCAAACAACTTTAAAAAGTAATAAAATAATATTTACTGCCTTTAAGTTCAAATAATTCCTAACTTGTGTAAAGTAATATTTTAGTCCATAATTGTTGTCAAGGTGTGTCGGGGGACCGCTAATGTAGATGTTTGATTTCACAATCAATTCATAGCGAACTGAATCGACTTGGCGATTGTATGTTGTAAGTAGTTTACTTGGCGGTCCCCCGACATACCGTGACAATGGGGATTGTCCATTTTTTTTTAATTTTGCTCATTACAAAAACATTTCGAGGAATAAGGTCAGTGATCGTTTTTCTGTACATAAACGAAAAAAATACCCATTAATTACTTACATTTTTGAACAAATATGTTTAACTTTAGTTTGACCTTCAATGGCGTTAAATTAGCAATAAATTCGACCAATATTACGTTTCGAACTTTTGGTAAGCTTTTCGTATCAGTTTTCACATAATGAGAACTTGCATTTGACGAACCAGCCATTATAATAAGATTGAAAGGAAATTTAAACATACCGCAGAGGTCAATTGGCTGCCGATGATGACGTCAGAGCGAAACTTTAAAAATTTATTGAGAAAAAACTAGCCAATGAATTTCAAAATTATTTAATTTATATTCTTAAAATACCCTATTTTAATGAAAAAAAATATAAAAAGTACATGTGATTTTTTTGGACAATGCCCATTTTGGACTAAAATATTACTTTACACATGTTTACACAAGGAATTATTTGAACTTAAAGGCAGAAAATATTATTTTATTACTTTTTAAAGTTGTTTGGCGGGTTTTTTTTTTTTAATTTCTTAATTTTTGTTTCTTATACTCATGATATCAGCTTCCAAAGTAATACCATCACATTCAGCATCTCCTTAGGATTTACAAATTACTTTTATTTGAAACTCACGCCAATAGATCGACAATATCATAAACTACACATTCGCCGTTTTAAATTTTTTTTAGGACAATTTTGAACTAAGATAAGTAAAAATAATAGGGGTTTTGGCGCGATCTCGACAACGCGGCAAATGTATGGCCAAGGTCGTTTGCTCGGGGGACGACCTTAAGAATTAAAAATAGTAATTTCTAAACATGGACTAATAGAGTTATTTTTAATTTGGGTTACTCAAATGTATAATGTAAATGCGCTGTTCGTTGTATGAAAACTAGTTAGCGATCACTAGGAAATAGGACAGTCACATACTCATCGTTTGAAAGAGCAGAGCCTGCCAAAGAATAGAACCTCAAAAAGCGGTGCCTACTTATTATATTTGTTAACTTAATATTTGTTAATCCGGCCCTGAGTATAGTCAGCAAATTTACAAAGAAAAATCTAAAATATAATATTATGTATTATAAATTATTTCGTAGTGTGAGGAAACCTTAGATATTTATTGAATATTAGAAACGCCCGCAATTTCGATGCGCCAAAATGTTTTTTTTTGTTTTCAAAATTCAATGCGCTTATCGCGCGGGGACCGAAATTTTTTCCGAAATAAAAACTTTTCGTTGTCTTTTCCCGGGACTCAAAGTATCCCCATACCAAATTTCAGCAAAATCGGTTTAGCGGTTCAGGCGTGAAGAGGTACCTAATAGATATATAGACAGACGAACAGACAGACACACTTACGCATTTCTATTAAATAAATAATAATAAGGAAGGATTAAAATTCGATTTGTGTTATTTTTAAAAAAAGTACTCAATTGAACCAAACTGTAGTCTTACCGCAGGACAACGTTGCACGTAAACGTGCATGCAGTATATCTGCTGCTGTATCTTTATGTTCTTCCTTGTTCTCATCCAATTCGGTCCATCTTTCGGAGTCTATTCCAAATATTTCCCGGAATTAATTATGCCAAGGTCATAAAATAATGTCATTGAAGCATAAAACATTTAATTCTCGCAACATAAAGTAGCAAAAAAGTAGGACATCCCAATAAAAACTAGAATCTACATGTAAAATTCGTCGTCAACCATCCATGACGTTAAACATTAAGAACAAATTAAAAACTTGTACAGCTAGGTCACAGCATAATGATAATTATCCTAGAAATGAGACAGAAATTAACATGGAGAAATATACTAGACGTTAATGTTTAAACTATGGTTTTACTTCACTGCATCATAGATCTTTTATACACTGACCCGGCAAATGTTGTTTTGCTATATACGTTTATACCAGCAATAACTACAGGGTGTATTTAAGCAAAGTGATAATACTTTAGGATGTGTATGTTCCTTGTTACATATAGAGTTTCCTGTGAAAATACCAACGCTGAAGGACTTACTTTTTTATTGCAAATTCATAATATCTTTGGGTATTTTCTCATAAAAAACACTTTTTGTGACTTTAACACTGGTTCAAACCAGTTCGTGCTACCCGGTACCAGTTTTCACCAGTCTGTACTAGACACTTGTCAATATTTTATTTTAAAATGTTAAAAACTGTTGCAAATGCTAGGATATGCAAAAGCCATAATGTATTAAGAGAGTTGTTTTAGAATTTGCTGTACCACGTCATGAAACCGTCTAAGGGTAAATTCAGACCGCTACGGGACGCGGAGATGGATTTGTAAATTTGTACTGAATTGACAGATTGCGTAAGCATGAGCCGTCTTGCAAACTGTCAAATCCGTACACCGCAAGTGACAGCTACCGATACAAATTTAAGTAAAATGCTTTATGGTCTAGGCCAGGGATAACGAACCAATGGCACGCGTGCAGTGCCACCAGTGGCACGTCACAAAACTATTCTGTACTCGGCGAAGCATGGCGGTAGCGGTCATTGACTCCCTGTCAAAAACTTGTCATTTTCTATATTACAAACCGCGATTGACAATGAAGTGTCAGATGTTGTCAATCGCGGCTTTGTATAGAAAATGACAAGTTTTTGACAGGGAGTCAATGACCGTTGCGGCCATGTTTCGCCGATTATAGTAAGTATAAAAAATTATTTTATCAACAGCAATTGTTGCTAAAATATTTTTTTAAAAGGTTAAAGATCCACCTTTGCATAGTGAGCACCAAATTAGGCTTTTGAAATACGTACAGAATCATAAAAAAAGAATGGCACGTTTATGACTTCTTCAGAAATATTTCTTCAGAAAAATGGCACAGTGATACGAAAAGGTTCCATGGCCTATAGGCTATAGGTTTCATTTAGCTCTACGCCACTACAAAGGCGGCATGGGTCGCTAGACCAATGTCGATAGAAAAGTACCGATAAGCAATATTTTTCTGTATCGGTACTGCTTTGAAACCATATCGAAACAGTAGTAATTTAGTAGAATCAATGCATTCAAACCCATGTCCTTTATTTTAAGTACTAATGGCCCATACAAATAATAAATCTACTACATTATACAAACAATAAAATTCTAATGATTATGGTATGCATTATGTCCATATACGTATAACATTATGCCACACAAACGAACACCATTCTGGGCAGTGTCAAAACATTATTAATCATCTACAATCTACATACAATGTTACAAACATACAATGATCAAAAGATTTAAGGGCTGCAACGCACTTGCAACTCACTCGGTGCTGTTTCTGATAAGGCTTTTTAGTTCAGTCACTTCGTTTTAAATTAAAAAATAACAACTTTGCACTTCCTGGGGGTGAGCTAAGATCTGTTCTTTGTCGCTAGTTATAGAATCGCCGATCAAAATGTATAGAAAAAGACGAATCGAACGTCACCGTCATATTAACGAACCACGCATAAGTTCATTCATGGTTCATTCCATGCATTTTGATCGGCGATTCTATATTTATTTATTTATTTATACTTTTTGCACAATGTTGGTACATAGGCGGACTTAATGCCAAATGGCATTCTCTGCTTATATTGCTCTTCTACGCTACGAACTTTACTCCACCTCTGCCTTACAAATTTTCGACAAAAAGCCTTGCAGAAAGCCTTAACTACCTCTCCTACGTCACACCGGCGGTTAGCCCTCTCTCCATCTTACTAACTTTTGACCGAAGAAAACCTAGCAAGAAAACGTAGCAGAAACTAGAGAGCCTAAAACCAAATCGATTTTAGAACTTGTAGCAAACAACTTCCTCACTCACACAGTCTCCCGTCTCTGTCTTAACAGATTTCCAATCGGTATTTGAAACTATTTAACTTCTAATAGCTTTCATTAGAACTACTTATTCCCAACTAAGAAAACGGCAAAAAAGGAAATTTTATTTGAAGTTTGTTTGGAATCTTTTCTTCTATATTATTCTTAGCTTTTTACCTATCTACTTTTTTATTTGTTGTCCTCAAAATTGGTATTTTTTGGTTGGAAAACTTTCTATTGTCTCAAGTTATGCATATTATGATTTTGATATTATAATCTCAGGGAGCCCGAGGGACTTGCTAAAACTGTCTTTGGAAAGATAATTAATCACAAGAAAATATTCCTACTCCTAGTTTTTTAGCAAACTAACCTAACCTTATCATCACATCTGTATTATAAAATTTGTAGTTTTTGAACCCCTTTACCTTTTCGACGCAACTTTGTTAGTTCCGAATCTCCTTTTTATTTGCTTTGGGAGAATGCCTTCACGCATCCCCGGGGCCTGGGGAGGACCACCGAGGTATGTGGGACTCCCCGGGGCGGACGTAATATGCTCCTGAAGGTGGGACTACGGGAAACGCGTGATACACGACCGCAGCAGTTTGGAACCTGCCTGCCTATCTAATTTTACGATTTTTTGAATCTTTATCAGTTTGACTCACGTTTGACTCCACCCTTTTGACGTAAAGGCTGATGATGATGATGGGTGCGTTTCAAATGAAAATACCGCATGCTGTGAAGATATTGTTAATAAGATCAAGTGAATAATAGAAATATAGTAGGTAATGATAGCATGTACTAATAAAATCAGCCAAGTGCGAGTTGGACTCACGCACAAAGGGTTCCGTACCGTTACAGAGCAAAAATAGGCCAAATATTGTGTTTTTCGTATGGGAAATTTTTAAATTATTATTTTATTTTAATATTTTTATTAATTATTGAAGTAGACATACAATCAAGATTCAAGGCCTTTGTGATAATATCATGTGCCTACCTGTTGCCATTACTGATATAGAGCAAAAAAGGCCGAAAAAAACATTTTTTTGTATGGGAGCCACCCTTAAATATTAATTTTATTTTGTTTTTAGTATTTGTTGATAAAGCGGCAACCGAAATACATAGTCTGTAAACATTTCAGAAGTCTAGCTATAGCGGTTCTTGAGTTACAGCTTGGAGACAGACGGACGGACGGACGGACGGACGAACGGACGGACAGACATCGAAGTCTCAGTAATAGGGTCCCGTTTTTACCCTTTGGGTACGAAACCCTAAAAACAAACATTCGCCCCCACTTGAAATACTTAAAAACAAGGTCTTAGCATCCGTTGTGTATGATTTATACAATGTTTTCAGAGCGAGATAACTACTCTTCAAATACTATAGTGCCTGGGACAAGATTTTAAATGTCCGTCCGGCCAAGCACATACGACATTCTCGCAACATCGTCAGCCTGGTACAGAGGGATGAGCAGCTCCATCCATGTGCGGGTCTCCTTACGATATTTTCCTTCTCCACAGGAGCTTCCGTATTAATGTACTTGCTTGTTTTACTTGTTTTTCCGGCCCTAAAGCCTTTACTTATGCAAAAAAATGACAGTTTTCAAATTATTCTTTGTCCAACCACTCATTTCTTTAAATATTTCGGGATATACCACAGAATACATATCAGCACAAGTAGCTTGCTAATGAAAAGCCAAAAACCGATATAGCCTTAAGTAAAACGATATTTATTAGGCGATACGCTTCGATCACTAATATACAAGATACACAATCCGCGGCAAAAAACGACCTCACCAAAAGAGCACCAAACTCAACATTCTGGTGCACTTTTGATTTAGTAGTGCTCGAACGCTCCGCCGGGAAACATGCCTCGGTGCGCGTTTAATAATTGTAGAAATCATACGTCTAAAACCAAAAAAAAGGATGGAATTTCATATTTCCGGTAAGTATTAATTTTATCCTAATATATTTCTTACAATTGTATTGTAAATATTGGTATTTCTTTAAGAAATCACCAAAAGACAGTTTTAAAATTAAGTTGTAAATAAATCAACACCAGGTATAAACCATCTCAATTGCGAATACTCATACTAAAGGTACTTATCGTAGTTTATCATGCCCACTTGAAATGTTCGGGTTATAAGCTATGTTTCTGTTCCATTTGATGGAGTCGCTATTACTATTATTTTTTTATTGAGGATTTTTTTCAGGTTTCCTCGAGATCCAGTTAGATGTGGTAATAATATTATGTTCCCATCTTCGATCAAATATAGTTCCCATTAAGGATTTTTTAAGTACGTTAAAAAGTATGGGCGATGGGTGATGTGAGTTGTCCTTTGTGGCCTATCGGAAAATGTATGTACACTTATATATTATATTTTGGTTAATGATAAAATTAGACATAACATTAGAACAACATAATATTACAAGTAAAAAATAATTACTCCTCACTTTATACATTAAACTTCGGAAAAATTTTAACAGTTCGACTCCACTCATACTTCACTTCGCCCTGTTCCAGCGGCGAATTTCGGTCGTAAAATTGGATTTTTTTTTGGCACTATACAAATTTGAACTTAAATCATATACGCGGATGGTTGAATTTAGTATGAAGCGTGCATCGGACGTAAAAATTTTATTGCTTTGTAAACACAAATGTTCATTGTTTTATAAAAAGATCTTTAATAATTACTATAATTAAGGTTGATTTTAGATAAATGTATACTTCATTAAACTCTATTACTCGGGGACAGATTTTCGAGAGGTTTTGTATGAGACTGTGTATCTTGTATATTAGTGATCGAAGGCGATACGTTAATTTTACGACACAATAAACCAATAAGGCCGAACTCAGCCGGGCTCTAAAATTTATTGCTACTGATATGACGTCACGCAGATAAGACCTGCATTATGAGTTTGAATTTGGAACGTTTGTTTTTTTTTTTTGCGAGATTACAAACGGCAAAGATTTGTAAATTAAGGTGCAAAATGTGATAAGGATAACATTCAAATTGGTATGAACTTAAGGACGGGACGACGAAAAATGTACGGTTCCGCAGGATAAACAATTTTTCGCGCAACGGAGTTGCAGGCTTCATCTAATTTATTATTATATTTTGTGTTATAACATTCACTTTAGTATAATTAATACAACCATATTACATGTAAATGCATAATATAATATTATGGTTCATGTCGACAGCTGTTAAACGTTAGAAAACACTTTCATAAATGCAGAACAGTAAACGTTTAAGTAAATAGTATTGCTGGAATATCTAGCTAACTACTTTCACAGTGAACTCTATTATCTATACAATATACACATAGGGGACCCATACAAACCCTAAAGTATTATCACTTTATTACACTTTGTATAACTTAATTGTAACATATTTTGTACTGTCACACTAATTGATTCATAGACAAGGAGGGAGAAGAAGGACCGACGTAATTTAGTCGGGTTTTTCAAATCTGACAGATCTCGATTAGCTTAGTCCACACTGGGCCTTTTTTTTGTTCATCAAGGACATGCGTTATAGCGCAGTCAACAGCGAACGTGAGGCATGCCCGTGACGCGCGTTGAAATCGTAGCGCTCGCTATGACACTTTTCTTTCAACGCGGGTGGATTTTGACGCATTCAATTATTGAATATGCCAAACGAAAGTTGAATAAAAAGAAGATGACGAAAACTTAAGATGAAATTGCATTGTGGACAATGGACATATTATAGCTATTAACATTGAGTTAACATGCTAGAAAAATGACGTCGGTCTTCCATCTACCTCCAAATAATTAATTTCTTAGATGGTAGCTACATAGGCACTTTTAATTTAAAGTACTTATATTATAAGTATTAAAAAACATGATCTACTGTATACCATTTTAAATATTGCTGGAACTATGCCGGAAATACTGTTTCGTTGTTATCTTTGAAATTATAGTTATTATCCTGATAAAACCGGTTTTTTAGTGACAGGTAGTTGTGAAAGAATACTGAAAAACTGAATAATATACTTGCAGTGAGAAGCGGCTATTCTTCAAAATAAGGCCTTAAGGAATTGTTAAAGCTCTAGGTGACGCCCATAATAACTCCGTTGCGCCAAAATTCGTTTAGCGCGGGGGAACTGCACATTTTCCGGGATAAACATAACCTATGCCGTATCCCGGGACTCAAAGTATATCTATACCAAATTTCAGCAAAATCAGTTCAGCGGTTTAGGCTTGCAAAGGTAACAAACGTAACGTGGATATAGTATATGTGTGTGTATGTCTATTCTTAACGTGAAAATACGTCGCCAAAGATATACAGGCGTTAAAATACGACCTGCAAACCTCCAAGAAGAGAGTGTATAAAAGCTGGCACCGCACCAGCAGCTCTTCTAATGATGCGAGTGTCTATGGGCGGCCACCTGCTGGAAAGCAACTACTGCTTTCCATCAGGTGATCCGTTTGCTCGTTTACCCTCTTTTTAGGTAAATGATACAGAATAGAGAGTTAAAATACAGTTCAAATATGGATTGAAATATCACTTTCGTATTAATTTTCCGTTATATTCGGTCAAAACAGTCGGCTACCCGCCAATTAGTAAATTACAGAGCATCTGTTATTACAAATTACAAATTCCCGGAGAATATTCTAGAATTCCTTTAATAATGAATGAATTTGTTTATAAATATCTTAACTTCAATTATAATTTGTTGTTTTGTTATTATAAGTAAAGTAATAATTAATTAATAACTTGACTACGCGTGTACGAAATGTTCACGAATCCCAACCGAATTTGATGATTTGTTACGTTGAGTATCCCGGAAGGTTATACACATAAACTTAATTATTTAATTAAGTTTATGTGCATAATCTATACTTATTATAAAACAAAGTTGCTTTTTTTCCCTCATGTCCCTTTGTTCCCTTTAATCTTTAAAAGTTTAAACTACGCAACGGATTTTGATGATTTTTTCAGTGTTAGATAGCCCATTTATCAATGAAGGTTATAGGCTATATTTTATCACGCTAAGACTAATAGGAGCGAAAAAATAGAGGAAAATGTGGAAAAAACGGGGAAAATTATTTGAAAGGGCTAACTTGACCGCGCTAATCTCAGGAACTACTGGTCGGATTTGAAAAATTCTTTCAGTGTCAAATAGCCCATGTATTAAGGAAGGGTATAGGCTATATTTTATCACGCTAATACTGATAGGAAAATGTGGAAAAACGAGGGAAATTATGTGAAAGGGCTTATCTCGCGAACTACTGGAGCAATTTTTATGTTATTTGGCACAGATAAGAAGTAGACCACGTGAAGGATCATAGGCTATCGATTTTAATCATTTTTTCGGTGGATATATATTTTATACCCGTGCGACGCCAGGGCGGGTCGCTAGTTTTTAATATTACTAGATGACGCCCGAAACTCGTTTATCGCGTGGGAACTGTACATTTTTCCGGGACAAAAAGTATTCTATGTCCTTTCCCGGGACTCAAAGTATCTCCATGCCAAACTGCAGCAAAATCGGTTCAGGGGTTTGGGCGTGAAGAGGTAACAGACAGACAGACACACTTTCGCATTTATAATATTAAGTATAGTATGGATTAGATTTTGGACGGATTATTTAGTGTACGTGCTAGTAGCGCCCTCCACACTATTACATAGCTTTTATTTAGGCTTTGAGCGAATAAAGAAATTTCGTAACGAAAAACACCTAACATTCGTCTAACGTCACGTCAGTTCGGCAGACTTCAGCTCGGTGTTTGTGTGCGTGCGACTAGATCACTAGACGTATACGTGTAGACTAGCTATTGCTATGCAACAGCTTTACCGCGGCAGTCCGCGTGTGCCACACGTATTTTTTAAGCCAAAGCTGTCATTATATTCCCATCCTTATGACACTATGAACATTGGATTCAATTTCAATGTTTCGCGAACAAAACTACGCTACTATAATACTATGTGGAACATCTCTGATCTCTAGCTAGGGCTGTCATGAAACAAAAGTTTAATTCTTTATTATAATAAATAATAATAAGCAATATAGCTGTGAAATATTTAACTGCCACAGTAGATACGAACAGCGGGTCATATATATGTCACAATTTTTATATTTTTGAACACCAACCACCGTATGTCATGTTTTTTTGAATACTTAACTTTTTAACATGTTGCATTTGAAATTATGATCCCAGCAATTATTATTAATATAATTATTATAGGATGGCTTCTAGGTGAATAGTGGCCCAAATAGTATTTTCGCATCCATATTAAATACTAGATGATGTTTACCGCTGAGGAATCGTACATTTTTTCGGAATATCCTATATCGTAAGTCCTTTCCCGGGACTCAATGTATCTCTTTAAAAAATTACAACATAATCGGTGCAGCGGTTTGGGCGTGAAGAGGTAACAGACAGACAGACACACTTTTACATTTATAATTGGATTGTTTTGGCAGCCCTAGAGGTAATAGAAAATCCTGCAGATTTACATTTGTATTATTAGGTTTTTGCTTAGAAAGGGTTCAGTCGATATTTGATTTCCAACTATCATCAGTTTTAAACGCGAACTAGGGAATTAAGGGACTACAATTCGAATCCCAGGGCCCAATAAACTCTACCTGTGACCTTTGCAAATAGAATTTATGAAGACGTGGGTAGATGTTTGTTCTGTAGAAATAAAATTTGTGATAAAAATGTCATCTGTAATACCAGTAACTATGTTATGCGAAAGTGAACTATCTATTACCCCTTCACGCCTAAACCGCTGAACCGGTTTTGCTGAAATTTAGTATGGAGATGCTTTGAGTCCCGGGAAAGGACAAGGGATATTTTTTATCCCGAAGAAATGTAAGATTTTCGCGCGATAAACTTCTTTTGAATACCTTCATACTCTACGTGCCAAATATCATCGAAATCGCGTTAGCGGCTAAAGTGTGAACAGACAGACAGACACTTTCGCATTAATAATATTAGTAGGTACTTATGTATCCGACAAGATTTTTTTTTCAACTTCCAAACTTTTATAATGAGTTTTTTAAACGGATTTTGTGCTTAACAGCTTTAACTCATTCTGTCAAGCTCAAAGTTAAACTTTACTTGTAAAGCTTTCTTTTTGCTTGCTTATTTTTTTGTTCGGAATCATACCACCTGCAACTTTTCGCCATCGTCCCACGCGAAAAACATACCATCCTCATCACCTCGATGAGTTGCAGTCTTCCACAGTGCGTTTTTCGCGTAACTTTCTGCCGCGCACTGTAAAACTCTGGAACGAACTGTCACCAGCCGTATTTCCGGACCTATACGACCTGCAAACCTTCAAGAAAAGAGCGTATTCCCTCTTAAAAGGCCGGCAACGCACCTGCAGCTCTTCTGATGTTGCGAATGTCCATGGGCGACGGTAGTTGCTTACCATCAGGTGACCCGTTTGCTCGTTTGCCCCCTTATTCAATAAAAAAAAAGCTTTTAAAAGGCTTTTTTAGCTTTTGCTTCTAAGCTGTAGTCCATTTATGTATCCATCTTCTTATATATAAAATTCTGGTGTCACAATGTTAGTCCACGAACTCCTCCGAAACGGCTTTACTGATTTTTACCAAATTTTATATGCATATTCAGTAGGTCTAAGAATCGGCTACTGGGTACTTTATATATTGATAAGTGCATTTGTTTAATAAATAATAGTAAATTATTACAACTCGAGACTGACGGCGACCACGGAGTAGCGATGGACGTTGCCATGGTGACATACTTATTTAGTCACTTCAATAAAATAATACGTGTGATATATTTTATAATTATGGCAAAGAAACGTTTGCCGGGACAGCTAGTATATATATGATATTCAATAATTTAGACATTTAATTGGGTAATTTAGACACTGAAATTATCGTAACAAAATATTGCAAAATTAACGGCCGCACATAGAGATATTAATTAATAACTATTATTTAACTTTAATCAGATAGTAATTTATTTATTTATTAAATATAATGTAAAATATACAGATATATACAAATTTTAAATAAAAAACTATAAAAGGAAAAACTTGCCCAAGTCGTCCCCATCTGGCAGAGTGCCCAGCAATCTGACAGCATTGCCACGTTGGATGGCAATTGCTATCCGCTGTGCCAGGTAGCTCCCAGTTCTGGGGTCTCGGGTGGCTTCAACAAGCTTCTTCGATATTCCTCTAAAAAGCTTATGTTCCCCCGGACCCCATGCGCCTAGAGTTTCCACCCCAAACGGTTCAAATATGAGATCTCCACTGAGGTTCTCATACTTGCGCCGCTTGAGGTTCTCTGCTTGATTTGCGGCTGCGCCCGCACAACTCGAGGTGCCCTGAATATGGGACGAGGCGAGTGTGTCGACACAAGTAGCGTCCCACACAAGGGCCCGTCCCACATTCCAGGGGACCAGGGTCATTCCATCGGGTCTCTTGCCATCGTTATGAGCCCGGCGAATGAGGTCATTCAGGCTGTGTTGCCACGAAAAGCGTCCAGCACTTCGCGAGCAGCACAGCCCGTGGCGACCGTAGCTGTCTACGTGCGCGCCGCAAACACACTGATGAGGGACGACATGGGGGGCACCAAGACGCAGGGCAGTGGCAAGACGGAATGTATTACGGTCCAGCAATGTTCCTGTATTTTTAGATGGTAGTGCCTGCAGCCAAGCTCCCGACTCCCACCTCTCCACGGCCAAAAGTCGAGCCCGTTCTACGGCGCTGGTAGACGTATTAAACAGTTTATTACGGACCAGCCCGCAGATGGGCTCATCCCAGAGCCATTGGGAGGATGTGTTCTTGGGGACCTCGCTGCCGGCACTAGCAATGTCCCAGGCGTCCTTGGCCTCGTCCGCAAAGGGAATGACGAGTGGGCAAGAAGAGGGTTCTAAAATTTTGTCTTTGTTTAAAATTGTGGAAAGCGTATGTTTTAGGGTGTCATCTAAACTATGGAGAAGTTCTAGGAACTTCCAGAGCTGACAACACCGCAAAACATACGTAAATTTTGGGACGAATAAACAATATCGAATCAGGGTAAATGCCATGTGACTGTTAATTTGGAGAAGACGATCTAAACTTTCACTAAAATTTCGTGCTATTTCATTTATATAGTCCGGAAAGGAATCGGCTAGAACAGGTGAACCCAAGAGAAAAAGTGAACTCTTCTCAATCACTGATAATTCTGGGGCGACGGCTTTGAAACTGGATATTATCTCATCTCTATCCTCACTTTAATCTAATTACAAATTTAAAATTGTGTAGAACTTTAAAAAAAATCATTATAATTAATTTAAAATTAACTAAGACTTAATTGAATTTCAGTTTTCTCAGTTAACTTTTCAGTATTTTAAGGCAAAACATTTTTCTTTCTTTTTTTAATAGAAAAAATTTAATATTCTGAAACCTGTTTATAGTGCCCATCTTTCTTCCTAAGTTGTCTAGACTAACCCTTTTACCTTTATTACCCATTGTGGTGTTTTGATCCCACACTTTAAGTGTGATACATCAATCATTTCTTTTCAATGTTATATCGAGTTTTTTCGTAAATAGCTGTCATTTATGCCTTGGAATCTTGAAAGGGTTAACACGAAGACTTTTTATAAAAGATTGATTATATTATACAGGATGCAATTAAACCTTCCTGCCAAATTTTGATATATGGATCCTTGTTATTTAATGACTTCTTAAGTTTTCGCGAGTATCACTCATGATTTATAAGTTTAAACACTTACGGATTTTGTCGCGGAGCACTTATATTAATCCCGACGTTTCGGCTGCCTTACAGCTGCCGTGGTCACGGTTCGGTCACGGTACAGTCCGCCCGTGACCACGGCAGCTGTAAGGCAGCCGAAACGTCGGGATTAATATAAGTGCTCCGCGACAAAATCCGTAAGTGTTTAAACTTATAAATCCTTGTTATTTATCAAAATTTATACGTATTTTTTCTTTAATAATCATTCAGTACTAAAATGTTGAGAAATAGTTTTGTTATCCTAAGTTATCGAAAGTTATCCTAAAAGACACTACAAATAATGTACACGATGCGTCGGCCGCGCGTGATGGGCCCCCGCGCACGCGCCTCCCCCCACTCACCCCAGCTCATTCCCCCGCGCCGCGAGTGACCGTTCTGCAACGATTTTAAATGGGTTAAAATATGTAATTGAAAAAAAACACCGATTTCTTTGGTTAAGTGGACTCTCCTAATGATACCTAAGCCCTAAAAAAATTTTCAGGAAGGTTTAATTGCTCCCTGTATGTTTTCGATTATTATTTACATAACAAAAACTAACAGATCCACTGTACTTTACTCGATTATAAAAGCTGAAGAATTTATTTAATTTTGTTTGTTTGAAAGCGCTTATTAGCTTAGTTGGAGAGTCCATTTATCGAGGAAGGAAAGGATATGTAACATACTGTGAGTTGTGACCAATAGGAGCAAAGAATCAGTGGAAAATGTGGAAAAAACCTATAAAATTATTGATATTTCAACATCTGGCGAAACCAAAGAAAGTATATAATATAATGATTCAGCCAGGCTCAGAAATGTAGCAGCGGCTAAATTGCTAATCCTATTTTAACAAGTCAGGTTGTAGTGTATAGTTTTAATAGATTATAGTTTTTCTTACTAATGACGTGCTTTATAATCAATGATTTTCCAAAACAAACTTTTAGCTTAGGAAATACGAGTTGCTAATTGAAAATCTTTAAATCCAGTTTCCTAAATGTAGAGTTTTAGGTCAGCGGGCAGGCTGGAGTGCGGATTTATCTCAAATACAATTTGTACTGACAAAGTTTCATTGTATTATCCATGTAAGTTTTTGTTTCGATTCAAAAATTTCGTATATAAGACAATAAAATATTATAATGGTACCAGTTCAGAAGCGAGTAATGTAGACATCATATTATATTGCCACACTTAGATACGAATATAAATTATTTAACTGTAATTAAATGAAGATTTTATAATAAGTTCCATACAATAACTGTCAAACTTTTCGTTGAATTGAAGTTTAAAATAAATAAAAAACTAAAAAAGCCTTTTATTTCACGTTTGACTACATTACACACGATTTAAAGTTCCAGAATACATAATGTTGAAATTGTTATATACATTGATTATTATATTTATCAGATTAATTACAATTGACAATTAAAATTCATGCAAAATTTAATTGGTGAAGCCCCCACGAGAGATGTCCAATAGTCTCTATCTGTAGCTTTTGTAGCTATGAGATTTTTTTCTATAGTGTGTGCAGAAAAAAACCGTGTCTGCAATATTTATAACCTCAAAATTGCAAAGTTATGAATTGAAGTTTAATCATCATTAATAATTGTTCCGGAGTGCGGCCGTTACACACTTAAAGTTATCTAATTATTATTATTATATCTCTCATGATTCATCTCTGAGTCTACGACTTTTTAGTTGCTAAATGACCCGGTGAACTGTTTTAATCACATTCCCTCCTAATATAAACCTTTCCTGGACTTCCATGAATATTTCAACATTAAATTTAGACAAATTGGCTCAGCCGTTTAATGGAGTGTTACTTGTTCGCGACAAAATTGAAAATCTACTTTTATTTATATAGAAAGATAGATTAAGGAAGTAATCTAGTTTACCACAAACGTTTTATCACATAAAACACTTATAAAACCATCGTGTTGAGCTAAACGTATTCGAACCCTGCGCGTCTTAGTCGGACGATAATTCCATTACTATTTACCACATGCGGAACCCTACTAGGGCTGTGTTTTCAGATTTTAGTTAGCGTTTATTTTAGCATTACAAAAAAGTTGATATTATTAGCAGCGGTGGCGCAGGAGTGATAAAGATTCTGAAGAAAAGATTCTGGAGGAGAAAGTTTTTGGGGGAGGCCTTTGCCCAGCAGTGGGACAGTTTAGGCTTATAGTGATAATTATTATGTTTACAGTTTACTAATATTGTCGTCCTAATGCTACTGACGATAAGACATATTATTTCAATGAGAAATGACCCTAATCCTGACTTTTTATCAATGAGGGTTTTTGTTATTCCATTTGCCACCGTGCCGCTATGTCGTCAGGGTCTATCGTGTCAAACTGCTGGCATATGTCACGATAATATGCCTATTTGACACGAAAGACCCCAAGGCTATATAGCAGAACCTGGTGTCAAATAGAATATCAAAGACCCTTGACAAAAAATAAAGCAACATTTCCGCCAAGTTTCTAGATAACCTATCTACAAAAATACTGATTCTAGCTAAACGTTGATAAGATCCTGCTAGCTTTTCCAAAGATACATCTTTGCTGAGGAAATCAGATTTGAAAGACTGAAAACACGCCTACCTGAAGACAATATCCGGAACAGATAGTACTACATGATGCCCGCAACTTCGTTGCGCCAAAATTCGTTTATCACGCGGGAACCGTACATTTTTCCGGGATAAAAACCATCCTATGTCCTTTCTCGGGACTCAAAGAATCTCCATGCCAAATTTCAGCAAAATCGGTTCAGCGGTTCGAGCGTGAAGAGGTAACAGACAGACAGACAGACACACTTTCGCATTTATAATATTAGTATGGATTTTCCGAGAAATGTTAATAGTGTCTACGAGAAATATTCGCTATAATGCTGCTAAATAACTTAGTTTTTCGAGATTTTAATAGTAGGTAGACTCTAAACTACCAACTTTCACAATGATATTATTGTTTGCTATGGTATAGGCAAATATCATGCAAGGCTTAATCTTAGACGAACGACAAAAGAAACAAAATGCAAAAGGATCATGGATTTTTCATTCCTGTTTTAACGCTCAATTCCTGGGGACTCTGAGCTGTAAATATGTACCATCGAAGAAATTTAAAAGTTTATGTACCATAGACCGTTGATGGGCCTACGTCCTACGTCATTTGGTCGAGTTTTGTTTATTCAATATTAGTCGTGATCTGTCGGCTGTGGCCTGTGTTTGACATAAAGTGACCAAATTACGTTGGTCTGACATCTGCCTATGAATCAACATCTCTGATAGTACCTATTCACAATGTAAAAAGGTTGCTGGTTGGTTAATAATAATAATTTGACGTTCCCTAATCAAAAGCGAGAAGTAATAGTTAAGCTTCATAGCAGTCAAAAAATCTTAGGAACCAAAAAACATTATTTGTTTTTAAATGTTACTTTTGCGATATTTTTGGTTACATAAAAAATACTGTCAAGTCACAACCCTATTCAAAGGGCGTAGGGCCACACATTAGACGTATTACATTCCATTTTATTAAATCAGCACAATAGATTGAATAGATAATCAAGTGATTATCTATACGACAATTTTATTAAAGAGAAAAGCCCTTAAGTTAGGGCTTTTCTCTTTAATAAAATTGTCGTGTCACGGACCACGGTGTTAGTAACAAACGCCCGAACGCGCGCGCGGTTTGGCGGCTGCACCGCGAGACCGCAAATCATGCGGTATGTAAATAGCGCAACCGCACCGCAATTTAAGGTGACGCCGCGTTAAAGTAAAAACCGTGTTGGATGTGTTTTAGATTTTAGAGCAATGGATCAGCAAAAAATGGAAAGCGCGTAGCGACAAAATGGTTTTTGTCGCGTAATTTATAAACCATAAATACATTTCATATAATATATAAGCTATGGGCAAATTAAAGTGTATGCTTGAACTAATCTTTGTACTTTGGAAGCTTAAATCACTCTCCTCTGTTGGCAAAATAGTAACCCTTTTTTTACAGAGATCTTTTTGATTGATTATTCTGTGTTATAAAAGTTGACCAATCGTGTTATATAGCATAACACGATTGGATTGGTAATTCAAAGACAAAGACATGATGAATACTGACAATGAACTTTAATTTCTTAGCTTTAGTCATTGCTGAGAAAAATCGATATCGCTACAGCTAAATTATCAAGGAGTCACCTTAAATAAATCGTTACAATAGTTGTGATATCGCATTAAAAAAATCCTCTGAATCGGCTGGACCGATTTTTATGTGTCTGATTGTCCTGTAGGACTGAGAGTCGGCTAACATATGTTTTACATACTTACTCGAAATATAATGCTAATAATTAATAAATAACGCTGCAGTAAATATATAGCCTACTAAATAGCGCCTAAATAGCCAACTAAATAGCCTCCAAAATTCGTTTATCGCCTAAGTACCCTATGTCCTTTCCCGGGACTCAAAGTATGTCCGTATCAAATTTCAGCAAACCGGTTCAGCGGTTTGGGCGTGAAGAGGTAACAGACAGACACACTTCCGTATACAGTTTAATATAAATATGGGTAAAGCAATATTTAAAAGCAAAGTCTGAAATAGTTTAGCCGCTATATGCTGCATGCATCAAAAAATCATCACCCTTCTTTTTGGCTTCGCCGTAATCAGGCAAAAAGGGTACAAATTAAAGTGTGGGCCATTTAAGAGGAAAAGGCCTGAATGTAGGCCAAAATATAGGCCAGACGAGGCCAATTAGAGGCATTTACATATTCACTATTGTCCTATATAGCAGAGAGGAAGCTCGCAACATTAAAATCTTCAATCCTTTGTGTAGTTCTTTGTCTCAGTACAAAATATCGGTGTTCTGAATAGCTGGGCATTTAGTCAAGTTATTTATTTAATGTATTAAAAAAAAGGTTGCACTCCGGGAGTGCCGGCAGAAGTGAAAACTTGATATTAAGGTTGTGCATTTTTTTAACCCATTTTTTATGAAAATCGATTTTTTAAATTAATCGAAACCCAATGAGTTTCTAAAATACTAGAGTGGCAATGTCTTACAAACGATTCTCAGAAATGCGTAACCACTTGATAGCCCAAAAGACAATGTCACTTCATAATGTTATTATGTCATTATATATGGCAGATATGCCTGCAGGCATCTTCAAAGTGGTGACGCGTTTCCGTCGTAGACTGCCAATCTAGTTACGTTAGTAACATACAATATCATTGTCGAAACCCTTACAATCGATTAAATTTTTAACCCATTATTTGGAAAATCGATTTTTAAAAAAATCGATTTTTCAAATTACTATATAATCGATTACGAAACCCTTACAATCTATTTTAAAAAATCGACAATAAAAAAAAAACAAGCGATTAATTGATTAATCAATTTCGATGTTACAACACTACTCTCTAACCGTCTTATGGTTTTTCCAAGGTTTTTCGATCAGCACGAGAATCTGACGCGAGTTTCACAGTTTTTAACCCATCCCACAAAAGTGCTCAACGCCGCTAAAGAAGTTTTCACTTCAATAAATACATGTGGCGCTTGGGGACTACCGCGATAAAACTATTGCATAGCATTAGCTAATCTACACGCATATGTCGCACGAACACAAACACCATGCCGAAATCTGCCTAACCGAAACGACGTTAGATGATGTGTTAGATTTATTTTCGTTATGGAATTTCTTAATTTGGTCGCCTTTGTCTATCTCAATTACATCTGTCAATGAGCCAATATCTCTGATGGTACAAACTTTGATATTCCCACATCAATTTAAATTGACAAGATGTTATGAGACTTCCTGTGAGGGGTCGTCTATGACCGATGCATTATGACAATACTAGTATTTGACCACGCAGCGTGGAACTCGTACATTTTTCCGGAATAAAAAGTCTTCTATATCCTTTTCCGGTAAACCGCTAAATAGATTTTTCTGGAATTTGGTATAGAGATATCCCGAGAAAAGAAATTTTTATCCAGGAAAAATGTACGGTTCCCGGACGATAAACAAATTTTGGCGCAACGGTATTGCGGACGTCATGTTCTAGTTAAAAATAAAGTTACTCTTCAGCGCTGCAACTTTCACAGCAAACTCTATAATCGGGGAACCATGCACAATCTGAAATATTAATATCATTATTCATTAGCTATCTTAGAGATCCTGTAGATAAAAAAACTTTTTGGCGTCAATAGTCGTAACATTAAACGCTTCTGCCCTACCTATCCCTATCAAAGTGCACGATGAAATTAGATGGGGCGTTAAAGAAAATTGAATCCTGTTGGTCCTCGGACTTCGGACGTGGATGGGAAACTTTAACAGCTGCCATGTTACACGCGAGCGACAGTTAATAGGGTATAATAAAAAAACGCGTGACACTCGGGGACTGCCGCGGTAAAGCAAAATTTTAACAACCTTTTTAAATTTTTTCAACTTATGCAATTATTTTATTATATTGCGTCTGGTCGCAAGCACACGAACACCGTGCCGAAGTCTGGCAACGTCTGACAACGGAGTGCGGGGTGTTGGTTTTTTTTTCGTTACAGAATTTTATGATTCGGTCGCTCAAAGCCCGCGATAAAAGCTATGCAGTAGCTTAGTAAAAATAATTATGATGATAAGAATTTTTGATCAATGCAACGACAAAAGTAGGCAAATTTTCTTAAAACAATAATAATATTAGATAATAATATTAGAAATGCGAAAGTGTGTCTATCTGTTACCCCTTCACTCCTAAACAGCTGAACCGATTTAGCTAAAAATCTGGTATGGAGATACTTCGAGTGCCGGGAGAAGATATCTAATGGCGCCTCTTCACAATCGGCGATCATAGGCGATTACGCGCGAGCACGATTGTGTAGAGGGGCTACTCGCCTGTAGTCGGCCATGATCGTCCATAGTCGCCGTCGTGATCGCCACGATCGGTGACTTGTCGGTTTTTTGGACACGCATCAAAGGGAATCGCGTGTAGTCGGCAGCGCGTGCCCACTGCCCACACGATCGCCGATCATTCATTCACCGGAGGACAGCGGAGCCGTGCGTACGTCCGTCGCGTCTGCTTTTGTTTATAAAATAAAAGTTAGTGCAAGTGCAAAACCATGGCTACTGGGTGGTCAAATGAAGAGACATTTAAGTTCATAGAACTTTATCAAAACCACCCAGTAATATGGAATCCCAAACATAAATTTCACAAAGATAAAAATATAAATTTTCTTTTCACAACTTTTCGTTGAACTATATTGCTAAAATGATTGTAAATAGAAATTAAACTAATTGTAGCTGCAGCTATGACCTCCACGTCCATCTTGATGGCTTGCCGCTCAGTGAATGAACGCGGACGATCGTGTGGATGCTTCCACGATGATCGTGGCGATTACCTTGCCGATCACAGGCGATCAACGAGTGCCGATCATCGCCGATTGTGAAGAGGAGCCATAAGGATACTTTACCTGGAAAAATGTACGGTATCCGCGCGATTAACGAATTTTGGCGCAACCGAGTTGCGGGTGTCATAGTATTTTTTATGTATTTGTCTTTCACTAGTTTCATTACTGTACGAAACATACTATCAGTCGTTAACATACAACTATTAGGGGCGTCGACAAACATACGGCCAACACTATGTTTACTATGACAATAATGTGGCAGATAAAATTTATGATTTTACCGGTGCCATGTCTATTTTTACATAGCGCTGTGCTACTAATATAGGATGTCCTAAAATTTTGCGCAATGATTTAATTGCTTAAATACAAGTCTAATATATTATCAAAAAGACGATTTTGTCAATGGCCGAAGCTGGAAGCCTAAGAATGTTCATAAGTTCATAACATACCGGTAAAGATAACCGTTTTTCTCAAAATTTATAAATTAGGACATTCCCAGCTGTTTTTCCCTTCTTTTTAATCCTTCGATCGCGGATTCTTGGAAATCTATTGTTATTCTAATGCAGTTGTCGCGGTCGCCGCCCGCCAGTGTCCATATGGGGGTTGATAGGTTAATTGACTATGAAATTTTCAAAAAATTGTTCAGTAATTAATACACGATGTTCTTTCGTGAAACGTTCCACTTTTACAATGCCCTAAACCAAGTTACTATTTAGTAGTACTCTGTGCGTAAACTGTCAGCAGTTGTCGATTTTTTTTCTTTTCGGCAAAACTTTACTGCATTCTGGCAAATTTAAATCTTGAGTTAATTTTGGGACACTCTGTATTAGCCATACATAGACTAGTGAATTATGTACACAGAAAGATACATTATCTGATAAATTAAAAGCCCCTGATATGAAAGCTCTAACTAGATAAACCCCGAATTTTCCAGCAAAAGATGAACAAAATAACAAAATGGAAAAGGTTAACAAAATTATTATTATAGATCAAAAGATTATTTGATTTATGTATTTGTTATTCCCATAGTTTTTCATATTATATTATTTACAAGTAGCCAATTTGATAATTATATTATGATCATTAAGAAAAATATGTCTGACCGATAAAAAAGATTTAGGTAAAATGGAGATACTTTGAGTATGGGAAAGGATATAGGGGACTTATCTTAAAGTATTATCACATAGTCTTGTTACACCTTGTATAATATTAGTATGAATGTGTGGCAAAAGTCGTAGGCAAGCATTCACATTTTGTATATAACTTTACGGTATAATCATAAAAGGAAGCAGTAAACACAATAAATTGGTGAGGTATAATTTTTTCGATGCCTAATAAAGATTTTATGTATTTTGTGTAACTGTGGGTGACGTTCCGACGTTTATGTGACTCTTAATCCGTGATATTTTAGCCTTCTTAGCTAGTAGTTGAGAGGTCATGGGTTTGATGCCCTTCTAGGTCTAGTATTTCAGAGATTGGCTCGGAGGTCGTGGGTTTGATACTCGCGTTGGGAAATTGTTTCCAAATTTGGTTACGTAAAAACCCAATTAATATAAATATCAAACAAATGAACAAAATAAGATATAAAAAAGTTAATATTTTGCTATAAATTTAACCTTTTTAAGGCTGGCGTCACACAGCCGGAATTTCATAATCGGAAATTCATATTATTAATTCAGAAAGACCGGAATACCATACAAATTCAGTACGCTCCACACACATTCAGATTTTTTCAGATTATGAATTTCTTACATCGATCTGTAAGAATATGAATTTCCGATTATTAAATTCCGGCTGTGTGAGGCCAGCCTTAAGAAAGTTGTCAGATGTTTTTTCTGCAAAAGCGTATCCAAGGTTAAAACGTTTTGTTAGAATTATATAATATTAAATTTCATATTAAGGCCGTCCCCCGAGCAAACGACCTTGACCATACATTTGCCGCGTTGCCGAGATCGCACCAAAACCCTATTTTTTTACTTATCTTAGAGCGCTTACAGACGAACGGCACGTGTCGGCGGCACGCGTCGGCGCCAGTCGACGGCAGACGACGGCACGTGTCGGCGGCAGTCGACGGCAGTCGGCGGCACGAGTCGGCGGCAGTTGATGGCAGCCGTTGACAGTTTATAACGCTTGCAGTTGTGACGTAACGCGTAAATGTAAGCGTCCACAGGTCGGTATAGTACGCAACGGACGTTTCGCATCAGACGGATTTTTTTACAGTACGTCTCACTGTATCGACAGCGTGTGGATTACCGACTAGCTAGTATGTTTATCTTCAAACTAGCTGTTGCCCGCGACTTCGTCCGCGTTAACATAGTATAAGAAAATAACAAAGATGGCTAGTTTTCCCCTTTTTGTGGTTCCTTATACAAAGGGTAAAAACGGGACCCTATTTAAGCAAACGTCAAACGCAAACGTCCATAAACTTTCATGTTTCTAACTCAAGAAATGACGGACTTTCATTGAAACTTTCTACCCCAATTTCACCCCCTTGGGGGTGGTATTACCAGAAACGCTTAAATAAACGTATCCATTCATTTTTAATCAGTAGCACAAAAATAAAGTTTCATGTTTCTAACTCAAGAAATGACGAACTTTTATTCAAACTTTCAGCCTCAATTTCACCCCCTTGGAGGTAGAATTTCCAAAAACGCTCAAATATCTATCGATTCATTTTTAATCAGTAGTCCAAAAATAAACTTTTATGTTTCTAACTTAAGAAATGACGGACTCTCATTTAAACTTTCAATCCCTTTTTCACCCCCTTGGGGGTAGAAATTCCAAAAACGCTTAAACACGTATCCAATCATTTTTATCAGTAGCCCAAACATAAAATTTCATGTTTCTAACTCAAGAAATAACGGACTTTCATTAAAACTTTCAACCCCAATTTTACGCCCCTGGGGGTAGAATTTCCAAAAATGCTTAAATACGTATCCATTCATTTTTAATCAGTAACCTAAAACTAAAGTTTCATGTTTCTAACTTAATAAATGACCGTGGAAATGACGGATTTTCATTCATACTTTGAACCCCTATTTTACCCCTATTTTTTATTTTTATATTTTTATTTCCTTAGTGGGTGTCTGCTCAATAAAACAACCCTACTCAACAAATTTCGTGGCTGTGACTTTAACAGTTTTTGCTCAGCGATGATGAATCAGTCAGTCAGTCAGTCGGGACATGTAATTTTATAAGTATAGATTAGTCCAAACAAAGTTTCTAAGTCAAAATATCTGCTTTCGACTTTTCCATCCATACCCCCCTTTTGAACATTCATTTACTAGGCTAAACAGTTATCCGTACACTGCCGAATCAGCGGACGTACTGAGAAAAAAGTATCCGTTTGATGCGAGATGTCCGTTGCGTACGATACCGACCTGTGGACGCTTACTTTGCGGGGGTACGTCACAACTGGGGGCCTACCACCACCTCTACTAACCGACATCGTTTGACAGATAAGAATTTATTACTTTAACCTCAAGCTAGCGATCTTAAAAAAGTTGATATTTCACAGCGGATTTAACATTGTTTTGAATTTTATACTGTTTTTTAGTAAAATTATATTTAAAAAGTGAGTACGGTAATGTTGTTGTAATCTTACAACAAAGTGTTCTGGTAAAGGTGTTTAGGAAAGGTCGTGGTAGGCCCCCTGCAAGCGTCATAAACTGTCAAAGGCTGCCGTCGGCTGCCGTCGACTGTCGTCGTCTGCCGTCGACTGCCGCCGACACGTGTCGTCGTCTGCCGTCGACTACCGCCGACACGTGCCGCCGACACATGCCGTTCGTCTGTAAGAAGCCTTAGTTCAAAATTGACCTAAAAAAATTTGAACGGGGAATATGTTGTTTATGATATTGTCGATCTATTGGCGTGTGTTTCAAATAAAAGTAATTTGTAAACACTAAGTAGATGCTGAATGTATGCTTGAATTTGAATAAATTGGCTTTACTTTGGAAGCTGATATTATAATAACTACAATATTAAACAAAAATAGAAAATTTAAAACGTGGAAAGGAATGTTGAGACACTGAAGATTATTGCTGTATTTTTATTATAATTCTGTAGCTTTCGAATTATTAGTTTATAAGGCTCTTAATACGGTAAATTACAGATTCTCCGTAGAGAAGGCCCTTAAGATCTACTACTAAATCATTTGAAACAAGCGAAAATCTTATGAGCTTTATACATTTTACCACGCTTTACTTTCTTAGTTACTTACTACAAAAATCAAAATACATTATTGCTAAATTTAAATTTTTATTTCTCTTTAGTAATCTAGCTGATATTAATTTTTACTATATTATTTTGATTGCTAAAAAATTGAAAAAAGTAAAATTAACCATCTTAGAAATTTAGGAGACGGAGATAATATAGTAAAATTGCATAGATAAAATTTAAAAGCGTACATATAATATTGCATGGTAAAATTTCCTTACACTTATTAGAGGATTGTGAAACAGACCCTTACAAAAAAAGGTTAACATTAATTATTAGTCACAAACCACAAATCACAATGAAAAAGAACTTCTGAAGCTTTTATTAATAACAGCAAAGTTTTGAAAAAATTGATTGACTACGCTCGCTCGAACTTCGGCAATTCCAAATCAACGACTACAGATAAATTTAAAGTAACTCCCTTTTTTTGAACATAAATTTAAACAAGGAAGTTCGAATTTCATAATAATTTACGACAGATAATAAACATAACAGATTTGAACATTGTAATGTCCATAAATATACTTAATTGAATATCAAAAGAAGAAATATGAAGAACAACGAAATGTCTCTTGTCTGGTTCGCATGTTTTTATAGCTTTTATGAGCACTGAAATAAATTTTACAGATGTTTGAATATGCCAAAGAGTATAATTAGTATGCAGAACTTCAAATGATTTACATCGGGTTGTGAAAGCTGAAGAGTGTTTTTGTTTTTTTTTTTATTCAGTATTCCATTCACTACAAAAAAATATGCAAGGCATGATAGAAATGTGAGACCCTTTTTAATGAAACATACAAAAACTTTAAGTTTGTGCAAAACGTTACATTATTTTTTATTTCATCATTGAATATTATATTATTAGAAAAAGAAAATCTTATCTTTACTTCCGTTGAGATCATAATCAAAATAAACCAAGGTGTCGGATGTGACACACAGGATCTTTGCACACTTAAATAAAAAAAACTATACAGGCTGTTACTTTTTAATTGCAGATGGTCTTGTCAGATTTAGCGACCCAGTTAATAATTTCTTCGTTGTTTTAACATGTTGTACACCATTGTAAACAGACTGTAAAAAAATGCTAAAAATATTGCATTCCTTTGTATGATGGCGATTTTTTCGTTGCATCGTTTTTAACGCGCAAAATCTGAGATGAAATAAAATTCGCCTAATAATATTGAAAAAAATATCATACAACATTTTAATTTGCATAAAAATATGAAAGTGAATAAAAATATATTATAGTGTTCAAGAATTAATAATTTGCAATGATAATATTAATCATTCATAGTAAGTAAGTTTATTTATTCAGTATATTTTTATACCTACCTGTAATTTTGTACACCATTGTAAACAGACTGTAAAAAATGCTAAAAATATTGCATTCCTCTGTATGATGGCGATTTTTTCGTTGCATCGTTTTTAACGCGCAAAATCTGAGATGAAATAAAATTCGCCTAATAATATTGAAAAAAATATCATACAACATATTTTTAATTTGCATAAAAATATGAAAGTGAATAAAAATATATTATAGTGTTCAAGAATTAATAATTTGCAATGATAATATTAATCATTCATAGTAAGTAAGTTTATTTATTCAATATATTTTTATACCTACCTGTAATTTTAGCAATATAAGTCTGCATCGTATTTTTCCAACTTGTAAAAAAGTTTTATGTTCATCTGTAATGTTGATAATATAGTAGGTATTACGCCCAGAAAATTGAATATAGAAATACAATATTTTTTAGTAAGTAATATTATTTAATTTTACATTAAATATACATCTCAAGTCAGCAAATAATATTCATTCTTATCTAATCCAAAAGTAACTCGACGAAAGGTGTCGGATCCAAGAGATTTATATGAAGGTTAGCCCTTTACAAAACACCGTGTAACAGTACTTTATTAACAACTTTTCCCATAATTCTTTGCGACTTTATCATGGGGAATTCCGAGTGAAGAAATTTTCGGACATAAATTTTCCATTCCAAAAATCTTCTGGAACTCGAAGTTTCCGTTGTCACTCAGTTAGTGGAATTTCGGAATTTGGAATGTAGAAAATTCTTGACTTAGTCCGTAGAATACAACAAATAAAAGATATATAAAAATCTACGAATAATAAAACCTAAGGAAACGTAACTCCCATACTAATACAGTTTTAAATTTTGTTCTATTCGAACTGTCATGTAACGTCAGCCTTTATACCGCTCAATAGGTCACCAAATGTATGAAAAGTGAACCTAAGGTACACTTTTTTGACAAGTGTTTTGGAGCATGTTTTTTGACGGAGTTACTCTTCCTTAGTTTTTATTATTCGTAGATTAAAATGTTTTATTCCTAATGTATCTAATGGGTGTTTGCACACTGCACGATAACGACACGACACGATACCACAGAATAGAGGGCCACCGCACATATTATACAATTTCAAGTTGGCCGACTATCGTACAAACTGACTATCGCACTAATTCTAATATTCTGTCACTTAGTATTGAATTCACCCAAAATATTATTCTCCTTTCTTTTCGCCTTCGTTTTATTAGTGCCACAATAAAAGCGTGCTTTTTACGCATTTTAACACGCACGTCGATAAGCTAGCAACACCGTTACTAAATAAATCTCAAAGTCTGCGGCTGGCAGCATACACGATGAAGTTGTCCAATTAATTTGTGACACTAAGCAATTTAGTTTGTACGATAGTCGGCCAACTTAAAATTGTATTGTATGTGCGATGGCCCTTATCTGTGGTATCGTGTCGTGTCGTTACCGTTGCAGTGTGAAAACACCCAATCTTTTCAAAATGACTACGTGATGGCCTACCATCGGTTCGGGAACTAACCCGACGAGACGAACCGGCGAAGTATTATATTTTTATAATTAAAGTATTTTTTGATATGGGTTCCTGAGACAGAAGTTTATCTATTCTAGAGACAGCTTAAACGGCTGGAGCGATTTCGACAAAATTTGACATGGAGTTAGCTGACATCCTAGCTAGATGTTCACACAGAGTTACATTTTTAACCGACTTCAAAAATGGAGGAGGTGATATATTTGTCTTTTAGCTCTGGTAATATTTTGACGATATTCAATCGAAATGCTAGAGAAATAATATTATATTAAGTTGATAATGCTCCTACAAACAAACTACAGACACCGGTCAAATAATATTTTATTTAAATATAAATAAAAACTAAAGATTGTTTTATAGTATGGAAACCAGATACTAAAACTGTCTAAAAATGGCACAGAAATGTAATAAAAATAAATATTGCCATGTAAGTTTTATAAAATATAATGTATTAATACTGTATTACAACAAAAGTATAATTTTCACCATAAAAACTAGTACAATTAATAGAATATTTTAAATGTTATTTATATAGTTTTACTAGCAATAATTTATTATGTCTAACAAAGAAAATTAAAATATAATATTCTCATTATACGAATAGGGACAACATTTTATGAAAGAACTTGTAATTTATTACATGTAAAAAAATAAAGACGTCATATTTTTTATTATTTGACCAAGAATTTTATAGTATTTTTATTATTATCTTTTCTTTTGAAATAATGGGATTGACAAAGATAACTATTCAGTGCTATGATCTAATCTAATATATATATAAATCTCCTGTCACGATGTTTGTCCGCAATGGATTCCTAAACTACTTAACCGATTTTAATGTTTCTTTTTTTTAAAGTGTGCTTTTTTCCAACTTGAGAGATAGGATAGCTTAGATCTTTAATTATAGTCGCAATTTTATTTTATTGCTAATTATTTGTCTATAAAGAGCGACCATTGTTTATGCGACGCGGGTCACGGGAATCGGGATAGCGATGGACGTTGCCATGGTGACGTACTTATTAACCGACTTCCAAAAAACGAGGAGGTTATATATTCGGCTGTGTTTTTTTTTGTTCTTAATTCAATAAAATAATACGGGCGATATACTTTATATAATATGGCAAAGAAACGTTTGCCGGGACAGCTAGTATAATATATAAATCTCCTGTCACGATGTTTGTCCGCGATGGATTCCTAAACTACTTAATTTATTATTTTTTTTAAATATGTGCTTTTTTCCAACTTGAGAAATAGGATAGCTTAGATCTTTAATTATTATAGTCGCAATTTTATTTTATTGCAAATTAACATTAAGTGACATATTTATTCACTAATTCAATAAAATAATACGGGCGATATACTTTATATAATATGGCAAAGAAACGTTTGCCGGGACAGCTAGTTGTAATGTATAGTTATACAAGTAGAATATGAAAAATCTTAAACAAAAAAAAATACTTATAAGTAGTAAAAAAAAATATTATTTCCTAATTTTTGTTAAATTTTTATATATTTTATATACAAACCGTTATTAGTTTTTTTTTTCAATTATTATGTGACAAAGTAATATTTTGTATTAAAATATTAGTAAGTAAATATTAAAAGTTATTTATTGTATAAAAAAATTCAATGTAACTCATAAAGCTACATCATCAATAGTATTCATGTTATTTTTACAGGAATGCAGTTTATTTATAAAATTGTGAGTTTTCATCTATCAAAATATTTTCTCAGAAGAATCTAACGGATGCTCCTCACGGTGTATAAACGAATAGATTTTATTTTTAAGATACGTTAACGAATACCTATTTATGTCATAATCGAGGTTTTTTTTTCATGATAAAGGGCTTTTTTATAGTCAGACACGAGGTACCTATAAATTTCCATTTTTATCTCAAGCCAGCCACTTATCTATTTACTATACAAGTAGATAGTATAAAAAATGCGAAAGTAAGTACCCTATATATTATTATGTAACTATGTCAATTAGCTCTTCATGCCTAAATGAACGGATTTTGATAAGTATAGGATAATTTGAGACCTGGGAAAAGACTTTGAATAGTTTTTATTGCTGAAGAATTTACAGTTCCCACCCGACAAAAATAAATCTATTCAGGCATAACTTCTAGCATTTTATAATTAACGTCAAAAAGTAAGAGGTCACTCTTGGAATTTTAAATAGAAAATATTAATTATTAAAATTTAAATCACGTAGAACCCTTAAAAACGCACGTGTTCTTTTTCAAATGTTAATTGAGGTAACAAAATTTGTCGGGTCAAATTATAAACGGGGTAATTTTAGAACTTTGCTTGGAGTGAAAGAAAAAAAAATATGTATTTACTTTTTAAGCCGTCGCGCGTCGCTGGTAAGAGGCTATAAGTACGGGTAATATGCTTTCAGCGAGATTTTTTGTAACTTTTTGTACTAAGTACTTATTAAAAACATTTTTTAAGATTCTTTATTAATAATATTATTGTGCTTTAACGTAAAAATGTTTTGCGAAGCTGGAGCCTAATGGAGACCTTTTCTTTACATTGTTTTATTTAAACTACTAATTAGGTAGTTACTACATTTTATATATTATTTGGTTCTTAGAAATAACTTACACAATGTTGTTTTTATTACGAACACGAAAATGAAATAAATTCTAAAATTATTGTGTACTAGGTAGTAATTATTTATACAAAGAAATTTTAATTATATTATGTAAATTGCGATTATTACAAAGGCATCAAATATACGAAAATATTAAAGTATTTTACACAATAATTATATTTAATTTTTAACAAAATATTATAATTGATTTCATAGCAAAACTTTCAGCCCGATAAAAAATCAAATTAAAAAAAAAACACCCTGTATTCGAAACGAAAATTCTAAATAATAAAAGAAACACTCACATTCGAATTTAGAACTAATACTTACAATCAACTGTCACTATCTCTTTGACACATGTCACAGCACTATCGGAAACTTTAGCGCGAAATTCCGCGGCACTCGCGACGCACATCTGCTATCGGCGCTCCGTGCGCGGCAACTGAGGACTCGCAGATGAGTTGGGTGATTCCTAGAAGTGCTGAATGGGTTTTCCATTCATAAACGTTGAGGCTTTCAATAATGTTTTGTAGGACAAAATAATCCTTTAGTCTCTACTAGTAGAGTAAACTTTATAATTTATTGTTGAGACTTGACTGCACAATTTTAGCGCTGAAGCCTGAAAGAGTTGCTTTTGACTTCTACTAATATTAATTTGTCCCTTACAAAAATATAAAAAGTAACTTTTCGGCGCTGCTACTTTCATAGAAAATTCCATACAAGGAACTAATACTTACGCACCTTAAATGTTAAAGTTTTTATAATTTTGTTTTGTTACAGCCTGTAGATACAAGACACTAAAAAACCAGTTATAGACTACTTAAGGGGATACTTAGCGATTGGGGGCGGTTGCTGAAAACGGGTATTTGACTCTCGTAGGATTTAAATTTTCTTTTAAGCGGACGAAATAGAACACAGAAGACAAACAAAAATTTATGCAAACCAGCTCCCTTGTCAAAAGGCATTCACCAATTTCGATAGCGAAGTTATGGCGTATTTTCACTGGTCGATAGGGCCCGCATGCGGGGTGCGGGAGATCATGCCTCGACCTATCAAAATGCTTCATTAGTTGTCATAGACTCCCCGTATGCCTTATACCGCGACTAATGAAAATACGCCCTTAGGGTCAATTGAGACCGCAACGCGACGCGTCACGCGTAGGTGTATGGATTTGACAGATTTTACACATTACTTTAGACATGCATATTATATGCGTCGCGTTGCGGTCTGAATTGACCCATAGATAACATCAAAAATGTTTGGGACTTGATATAAGTATTATAACGTAGCCGAAGCGCTATCACACTTACCGTTATGGCAAATCCCATACATTTTTGACGTCTAACTTCCCTATCGACTCTGGCGAATGAATTTTGATCAACCATAAACTCTGGCTCTGGGCACAGTTAATCCAAACGATGTTTGAGGTATAAGAACTACTAATGATTCGTTGTTAATTTACCTCTAACATGACCCTTATGCTTTCGTCATAAGAATCGCAATATAAAATCCAAGGTAAAACCACTATAATGGCTTGTTTTCGGTTAGTCAGTTCGGTGTCAGCGTATTTTTCTTTTCGAAATTCCCAGTGGGCAGGTGATTTTGTGGAAACTTTTCTTTATTACGCCTATTTGGTGATGAATTAGGTACAGTTTTTAGACGACGTCCAAAAAAGGAAGAAAAACATTCGCGGATATATCATAATATAATTAAATTAAGCATTTTGCACTACTTGAAATATTTATAACTATTTAGGTGACGCCCGCAACTCCGTTACGCCAAAACTCGTTTATTGCGCGGGGACCGCACAGTTTTTCCGGGACAAAAAGTATCCTATGTCCTTTCCCAGTATTCAATTTTCAAAGTATCTCCATTCCAAATAGCGGTTCAGTGGTTTGGTCGTGAAGAGGTGACAAACAGACACACTTTCGCATTTATAATATTACTAGTACATTAGGATAATGGATGTTCTATACAGGGTAAATATTTATTCCGTTTCAAGAGTTTGCAAATAAAAATAATATAGTCTCAGATTGCGACTTACCTACTTTTAATCTTACTGTCCTACTTATAAAAAAGTTATTTTTAGGGTTCCGTACCCAAAGGGTAAAAACGGAACCCTATTACTAAGACTTCGTTGTCTGTCTGTCCGTCTGTCTCCAGGTAACTCGATAACGGTAATAGCTAGACAGTTCAAATTTTCACAGATTATGTATTTCTATTGCCGCTATAACAACAAATACTAAAAACAAAATAAATTGAATATTTAAGGGGGCTCCCATACAACAAACATGATTTTTCAAACATTTTTTGCTCGGTATCAATGATGACAATAGGTAGTCACTTGAAATTTTCACAAAGGCCGTGACTATACGTAAAATTTAATAATTAATAATAATATTTAAATAAAATAAAAAATTAAGGGGGCTCCCAAACAAAAAACACAATTTTTGGCCTATTTTTGCTCGATAACGGTACGGAACTCTCCGTGCGCGAGTCCGACTCGCACTTGGCCGATTATTTTAAATAGCAAAGAGTTACTGCCATTGAAAAAATTGGTAAGTCTTGACACGGAAACAAAATTCAGCCTGTATACAGAATTTCATAGGGTCGGCTTTACCCTAAACTTAGTGCCCTATTACCACTGATCCGATTATAGTCATGTAGTAAAATTTTCTCAGCATGTTCAACCCTAGCGTTTAGGCCTATTTTAAACTCGTCCATTAATTACGTTTGTCTATCCTCATGTCGAGCTCACAATCTGTTATGACTCCGAAGTCCGACTCATCGCGACACGCCGACAGCGAAAGGGCAATTAGGGTTGACACGTCAGAGAAAATAAAAAAACGTGTGGCACTCGATACCAGCCGCAGTAAAGCTATTGCTGGTACTAATATGTATTCTGTGCTATTGCATACAATATTTATTATTATTCGCATACGTCTAGTCGCACACACACAAACACCGTGCTGAAATCTGCCGAACTACGTTAGATGATGCACAGTTAGGTTTATTTTCGTCACGGACTTTCTAGATTCGGTCGCCGCGCTCTAAGTCCGCGATAAAAGCTATGCAATAGCTTAATATATAATTTTATTAAAAACCTAACATCTTTATTATTTTCTTTTGCACTGCAAAGATTTTATAAAGTACTAGAGATTTGACGAACTTATTAAGAAAGTTGGTTGTTTATTATAACTAGTTATAAGGAAAACCCCTCTCAGAATTATAATCCACTAGCGACCCGCCCCGGCGTCGCACGGGTATACAATATGCCTATGATCATTCACGTGGTCTACTTCTTATCTGTGCTAAATAACATAAAAATTGCTCCAGTAGTTCGCGAGATAAGCTCTTTCAAATAATTTTCCCCGTTTTTTCCACATTCTCCTATTAGTCTTAGCGTGATAAAATATAGCCTATAGCCTTCCTCAATAAATGGGCTATCTAACACTAAAAGAATCATCAAAATCCGTTGCGTAGTTTTAAAGATTAAAGGGAACAAAGGGACATGAGGGAAAAAAAGCGACTTTGTTTTATAATAAGTACTAGCTGACCCGACAGACGTTGTCCTGTCTTAACGATGATTATTTTATTCTAGAGATGTGCCGACTAGTCGGTAAAGCCGACTATCCGGCCACTTTTGAAGTCGGCGACTAGTCGGCCAATAGTCGACAAAAAGCGCCGACTAGTCGGCTTTTTACTTTTTTACTATTATTGAAATTATATTAAAGAAAAACCATGATTAATATTTATAATGTGTATGTACATAAGTCATAACACAGTCAGTGTTACATATTTTAAAATTAAATGAAGTGTATCTGAAATTACTTGCTAGTAAAGAAATTATTTTTGTAATTGATGTAATTTTAACATAATGGTCACCGTCAGTCTCGATTCTCGAGTTATAAGTAATAGAATTATTTGTTCAACAAAATGCACTTTTCAATATAAAAAGTAGCCAGTAGCCAATTCTCAGACCTACTGAATACGCGGAATTTATTGTGCGGAAACTGTACATTTTCCGGTACAAAAAGTGTCCCTTGTCCTTTCCCAAGGGCCAAGACTCAAAGTATCTCCATAACAAATTGCATCAAAATAGATTGAATAGTTTAGACGAAAATAATAAAAGTTTATTGTGCGGGAACCGTACATTTTCCGGGTCAAAAAGTATCCCTTGTCCTTTCCCGAGACTCAATAAGATTAAATCGAGATTTCATGTACTTACATGAAATATTTAATGAAAACCATCAACTGTATCATAGAAACAAAATAAAGTTAAATTATTACGCGAAGTAAACATACCTACTAAATACGATTTGACACGTTTGCAGGCGGCATATGCGCAAACAACAGTAAAAAAGCATTACGGAAACTTCGGAAACCATGATCGGCTTGGCCGACTAGTCGGCTTCTTTGCAGCCGACTAGTTAGCTAGTCGGATAGTCGGCCAAAGTCATGATCGCCACATCTCTATTTAATTCGAATTGGTATAGTTAAGAAAACAATAGATTAAATTTAGTATCTTCATGCCAAATTTCATCAAAATAGATTAATAAATAGTTTAAGCGAAAATCATAAAAGTTTATTGTGCAGGAACCGTACATTTTCCGGGACAAAAAGTATCCCTTGTCCTTTCCCGAGACTCAAAATATCTCCATACCAAAATTCATCAAAATGATTGAATAGTTTACGCGCAAATCATAAAAGTATATTGTGCAGTAACCGTACAATTTTCCTGGGCAAACTGCATCCAATGTCCTTTTCCTGGTTCTAAGCTACCTCTCCACCAATTTTCAGCCAAATCGGTTTATCCGTTCTTGAGACAAAAGTTTATTGGGCGGGAACCGTACATTTTCCGGGACAAAAAGTATCCCATGTCCTTTCCCGAGACTCAAAGTATCTCCATACAAAAATTCATCAAAATCGATTGAATAGTTTACGCGCAAATCTTAAAAGTATATTGTGCAGTAACCGTACATTTTTCCGGGACAAAATGTATCGTATGTGCTATTCCTGGTTCTAAGCTACCTCTCCACCAATTTTCAGCCAAATCGGTTCATCCGTTCTTGAGTTATAAGTGGCGTAACTAACACAACTTTCTTTTATATTATACTAGCTGTCCCGGCAAACGTTGCTTTGCCATAATATAAAGTATTTCGCCCATATTATTTTATTGAAGTGACTAAATAAGTATGTCGCCATGGCAACGTCGATCGCTATTTCGTCGCACAAACAATGTTCGCCGTCAGTCTCAGGTTGTAATAATTTACTATTATTTATTCAACAAATGCAGTTATCAATATATAAAGTACCCAGTAGCCGATTCTCAGACCTACTGAATATTGCATATAAAATTTGGTAAAAATCAGTAAAGCCGTTTCAGAGGAGTTCGTGGACTAACATTGTGACACAAGAATTTTATATAATACTAGCTGTCCCGGCAAACGTTGCTTTGCCTTAATATAAAGTATTTCACTCATATTATTTTATTGAAGTGACTGAATAAGTATGTCGCCATGGCAACGTCGATCGCTATCTCGTTGCACAAACAATGGCCGCCGTCAGTCTCAGGTTGTAATTATTTACTATTATTTATTCAACAAATGCACTTATCAATATATAAAGTACCCAGTAGCCGATTCTCAGACCTACTGAATATGCATATAAAATTTGGTTAAAATCAGTAAAGCCGTTTCGGAGGAGTTCGCGGACTAACATTGTGACACGAGAATTTTATACATATATTAAATATATAGATAGATAAGAAAAAGGAACTTTAGCATCAGTTTAGTCCATATTTGTGACAACCCTATAATTAACGAAATATTTTGACACATTCAACTGGGAGACACAAATAAATTTTATAACAAGCTTTTACAATCTCATACAAGATATTTATAAAGATAATACAAGACATTTATAATTAGCGAAAAATGGAATATTAACAGACGCTCTGTATATCAAAACAGCTCTGACAGATCAAGGCCAGGGCATGTTTTGTAAAGTATTAGCTAAATGTATTTTAATCCATACTAATATTATAAATGCGAAAGTGTGTCTGTCTGTCTGTCTGTTACCTCTTCACGCCCAAACCACTGAACCGATTTTGCTGAAATTTCGCATGGTATGATACTTTGAGTCCCGGAAAAGGATAAAGGATGCTTTTTATTTCGAAAAAATGTACGGTTCCCGCGTGATAAACGAATTTTGGTGAAACGGAGTTGTGGGTGTAATCTAGTCGTATATTATACTTTATTATTTTACCCGTGAGCTTGATATCGAGGCGAAAGCTTAAAATGAAGCTACTGAGTGTTGTTTGGAGCCATTTTGACATTTGTGACGTCAAAGTGTGTGAAGTGTGACGTTAACAACGTAATAATATTATGTTATTAAATCTTTCCTAAAAGACGCCCAAAATATGTCAAAATCTGCATTTAATTACAGTTAATTATTAATATCCGCCTCTGAGTGCGGCACTCGGCAGTTAGCTCTGTGAGTGCGTTGTCTAAACACATTATGCCGAATTTCCGCGGCGGTAATTCCGCATGATTACGTCAGCAATGTCAAACGCATATAACACGACGGAATTTCGGCATGGTGTGTACCTAATTGGTAATTTAAAATACATTGCAGGTGGAATCAAGCCGAACTTCCGCCGCGGAAATTCGGCGTAGTGTGTTTAGACACTTAGCTCTGTGATTCGGCCGTTCTTGTCACTAGCTTTTCATTCGAAAACTCATATTTTATGGGAAAATTTTCGCACCTAATGAAAACCGCATATTACAAGTAGAGCATATTTGTTGTTTTAAATTTATAATGCGGGATATAAATTTATTTTAATGCGTTTTGGGGGAACGGAGGAAATAGAATCTGTATTTATTACCGCACTAGATATTAAAAATAAACAGTATGGTGTTTGGCGATCTAACCAAACAAATTGTATTACGCCGATGAAAGATATGATTTATAAATATTATTATAGTTAAATCTACGGCTTAACTTTATGTATGAAGATCGATGATAGAGATTTGAGATTTTTCAGAATGGGGTATCCACCGTAAGGCATCCCTGCAGTTTTGGATTTATATTGTATTAGGTCATAAAACTGAAGCACCTCGGGGGTATTTGGGACTCTTACCCACTAAAACCACCTGCGGTTGGCCTTCAGCCGTATACGTAGGGATATCCTGGATCTGTTTAACACAGGACTCCCTCCACGACCGGCTGGACTTCCAAGTTAGGGAACGCTTATAATATATAAACTAAAGCGTTCCCCTCGGCGCCGGGACTAGCCAAGCTGAGCAGGTTCCCATCCTGACCCGGAGCTCCGTGGGACAGAAGTTATAGAAGCCAAAAGGTACTACTGTCCTCCGCACTCCCGTCCTACGCCGGCGGAGCGGAACGGAGGATGGGTCATCCTATCTGTTCCGCTCCGCGGCTACTTTCTGTGAAAGGACGGTTTCACAGAAAGAGACCGCCGCCTGCCAGGCCTCATCGCTCTCGAGCATGCAGCGCACCATGCTCGGGAGCGAGAGGTCTCCACCTAATATTGTATTAGGCCATGGCCCATGGCCTATGGGCGCCAGCGTCCTATGGCGCCCTAGGGAGGGCGGCAGCGTTGCAGGATGGCGGCAGAGTTCGTACATATAGGGGCGGCAAAATGAAAGTGGCATAATATAAAAAAATAATCCGGCCCTGTATCCCTGGCCCCTAAGCCCACAACACAAACTCCATAATTCCTGCCAGTCGTTCTTAAATCTTACCTCAATAGGGGTCATAAATTGGTAAATATTCAGCTTTTATAAAATGACAAAAGCCGGTTTTTGCCTGGCTCTTGGGCCAGTAGTACCTATATCTGATATCATTGAAATTCTAGTTAGCCATAATTCGTCATTATTACCTCGTTTACTGGTGGAAAATTTTAGGCGTTTTATACAATTTCTTTATTTAGATTTTAGACTGATATAACATGTTTTTGTTGGCTAGCACTAGCCCTAGTGGGAAACATTGACCCTAACATACAACTGTCAAAACGGTCCATTACAGTCTTGGCATCGGATTTGTAAAACAAAATCTTTGAACATCATTTTTCATTTATGTTCACTTTAAACACTAATAGATACACGTCTTTTACAACTAATGGATAAAGTGAATTGCTATATTATTATACTAAGCTTTTGCCCGCGGCTTCGCGTGGAATTCTGAGAACGGCATAATTTCAGAAAAAAACATTTTACATAAAAAATTTAAAATAGCCAGATGTCACTCAGCCACACCTGCTTTCTATCGGTTTTAAAATTTTTGCAATCGGACCACTTGTTTCAGAGATGGTATCTCGAACAAGCAGAAAATACAAACTTTACCTCTTTATTATGCGCTCGAAACGTACGTGCGGAATTCGTCCCGTTCAGAAAAAAAGCTAAATTCTCCGTCACTTAGTAAATTTTCTGCTGCTTCCATGCTTTCGGATTTTCGAATACGAAAAACGAATTCTAAAATCGAATACAGAAAATATGTGAGAGTGCACACTGATCTGACGACTTACGGTCTTACTACAAAAGATTTAAAAACCCGTTGAACAGTTGATTAGAGAAAAATTTCATACAAAATTGTCTCAAAACAACTGTTCAACAGATGTTTAAATCTTTTGTGGTAAGACCGTTAGTGTCTAAAGTTCTAAACACACTATGCCGAATTTCCGCGATGGAAGTTCGGTATGATTCCGCCTGCATACACTAGTAATATTTATGTCTATGGCCTGCAATGTATTTTAGATTACCGATGATACACCATACCGAAATTCCGTCGCGTTATATTGTATGCGTTTGACATTGCTGACGTAATCATGCGGAATTTCCGGCGCGGAACTTCGGCATGGTTTGTTTAGTCTTTACACACTTAAGGCGAAGACAGCTGCCAATTCGACATCTTTTTGCAGTTTTTTAGACATAATATTATGTATTTCATTGATTGGCACAAAAAAAAGTGTATCAGCTCCAACGCACGACTGGAGTTTACTCCTTAAGTACGAGTACTCGTATCTAACCATACGCAAAAAGAGTTTATTCAACTGAAAATAGATTAATATCATATGAAATCAGATGTTCCGGCAATATTATCTACACCCTTTTATGCCATAGTTATTTCAAAATACTGATAGTTCACTTTAGCCAGTATAATGATAAAAATTATAACTTCACAATAACAATATTAATTATTGATATTTATAACAAAAATAGCAATATAAATACATCGACACTGATAGAAACAACAACAACAACAAGCCCAATAACATATAGTATATAGGTATAGTCGCCTATACAGCATACCATATGTACGTCTTAATCATAAAGTTAATATACCTATCGGAATATAATATTATATAATAATATAATTATATAATAATTTAATAATATAATATTCCGATAGGTATATTACCTTTGTGGTCTTAATACACTCACAGCCAAATTAGAAAGTTGCGCGCTAAAGGTGCGCACCAAAAACGTGACACATTTTCGTTACTTGTTAGTAGGTTTTACCCCTCGGATTTTTCTCATACCGGGCGCCTTATATATGGAAATCGATTCTTAAGGAGTAAACTCCAAAAAAATATATGTGATTTTTGATTATATTTGGAAAATCTTGTCGAATTTAAATAATAAAATAATGTACTCCTACTGGATGAAAAAAAATACCAAAGTCACATCTTTCAGGAACTTTAAACATTTCTAACTAAAGTAATAATACAATCTATGCTTTAAAAAATTGTTTATTTGATACCTTTTACAAAAATCCAAAGATTGTCGGATTTAATTTTCGGTTCTGACATCTAGATTTCCCATAATATTTATTTTTTCCTCTAACAAACGAAAAATGTATCCACGCTACCGAGTGAACACTTCACATCTCTGTCTCTCTGGCATGAAAATCGACAGTGGTGCGAGAGTGATGCGAGATCAAGGTTGTCAGGCAGGCAGTTGTCAGCGCCTTAACATGAAAATGGCTTCTTAATTTTTTTTGTTTATTTACTGTAAGACGCAATGGCGTTATCCATCATCATGACCCCTATGTAAAACGCAATAAGTAGATAATAGTTGCAGTGTGCAACCGTGGGAAAATGTTGCAGGATGCTGATAACGCTGCTAGGTCGTGTTATCAGAGCTGATAATAGTGTTTTGTTTTGGTGTTTGCTGCTGAAAGTTCTAGTGTTTAAGGCTTTAAGGCCTCAAAGGATAGGCTCTACTTTTAGCAAAATATAATTATATTATGTGTAAGCATAAGGCTCAACTCACACTGAGGCACAGATGGTCGCTGTTAAGCATTAGTGTCCTAACCCACAAGTTTTTAAACGACTTCCAAAAAGGAGGAGGTTTCTCAATTCGACCGTATATATTATGTTCTTTTTTTTATGTTTGTTCGCGGATAACTCCGTCGTTTGTGGACCAATTTCCAAAATTCTTTTGCTGTTGTAAAGGATATAGTTGAAATTTGGTACCACGTTCACAAAAGTGGTGATCTGATGATGAAATCCATAAGGAATCAAGGGAACTTCATAAAATGTATATGGGAATATATAGTGATTTTAACTTTTTCTGAAGGATTTCAAGTATATGCTACCAAAAAGTAAGATTTTGCACCAATGTATACCCTGGTTCCGAAGGTGCTGTACAGAACTCTTGACTCCTTATAGATAGATGTTCGGGGATTTCGGAGTTATTTAAACAACTAAAAGCAAATGCCAATACATCAATTTCATCAATCATCATTATCATCACCATAGTTATTATGCCACGCACCAATATATTATGATCCTATTATTGGTACTTCTCATGTAATGGTATTTTCTCGCCGTTTCTTGTCTGATTTTCAAACTGACTGCGTATCATAAATGTATAATAGGCATACATATAATAGATATAATGTTATACATTATACATAACTAAAAAGAGAAAAATAATTATTTTTAAACAATAAATTGAAACCGACTCCACACTAAAAACTACGGTGAATAAACTAAAAAGTGTTAAATAATTCTAATTCTATATTAGTGGCTTTTTTAGGATTGGCCTAAGCCTCAACTATGTCTGTACTCAATCTTCATACTATACAATACTTTCAATTTTTTGTTTAAAAATAATTTGTTGTAAAATTTGGAATGCAGTCTTGTTGTAAATCATCTAAAGAACATAACAGCATTCATAACTCAATACGTAATTTTTTGTGGGTTAGTACACAAATTCTTAACATCGTCCTGTGTTTTTTGCTCACAACATAATCATTTTTGTTGTTCTATTTGCTGCTATCTGCTTTAAATTAAATGAAAAAAATGAATATATTCTAAACCCTAACAATGACTGGTTTTACCAAGTCCAGGGACAATTAAATGTAGCAGATAAACATGTCTGTTTATTTGCTGTGTGGACTGGTGCCGAGTTTCCTCTTAAAGTTGTAAGAGTTTATAGGGACGAGGAATTTTGGAGGCAAAAAATGTTTCCAAAATTAATTCAGTTTTATGATAAATGTATATTACCTGAATTGATTGACCCACGAAAAGCAAGATCAATGCAGCTTAGAGAAATTTTTTTGTAAAACTCGGACGCAATTAGCTCGTTTTAGCTCGTTAACGCAATTATCTGAGTATAATAAGTTCGTTATTTTAATGAATAACCCATTTATCTATCTATCTATCTATTTGTCAAAGACGAACGGCAGCTCCAGTACCACTTTTCATTTCAATTGGCTGTAATATAAAAAATAGTTATTTTTTATATGTATAATAATGTAAAAAATGTTCATAAAAATGTCTAAATATTAATGCGAAATAATAAAATGATCAATATAAGAAACGTTGTATTATTTAAAATCATTATTTTCATTGTACCAATCACTCACATTTAAAATAAAATCGTAACAGTACATTTATTTATAAAAGGATCAAGATGATTTGTTATGCTTACGCACTATACTGACCAGCACGGATCACGCCGCGCGTCGTGCGCGCTACACAAATTTACCTAAACTTGAGTAGCGCAAAAATGTGAAATGGCTCTTAAGTGCAAATTTCTGCTCTGAAAATATGGAAGCGTCGAAGTGCGAATGCGTGGGTCGACGCTTCGTCTCTGCCCAGTGTGAGTTGATATTAGAGAGTTGAGCCAAAGTACCAGGGCCTGTAGACAAGTGGCAAAGCGCGAACACTAACGCTAACGCGATTTGACATATGTCATCGCTTCGCTAGCGAATACTAATGTCAAATTCATACTTTTTGTAGCGCTAGCGATAGCGTTAGCGTTAGCGTTTTGCCACTTGTCTACGGTGGCAGAAGAAATTGATTCATGGGCAGTTGACGGACCTAAGTAATTTGGTCACGTTAAGTCAAACTCAGCCGACCGATCGGCGATCACAGCTACATTGAATTGACATAAGCCGACCAAATGACGTAGGTCTGTCAACTGCCTAGGAATCAATTTCCTCGTCGTCATCGTCAAAGATCTTTGACGATTATTCCATAAGTTCATAATCGTCTGTATTTGGCCAAATAACAAATGATGCTTAAGGTTAAAAAAAATATTACTCCACCTGAAACGATCAAGTTTCCTGATAGTTATTAGGTGTTCAAACCTGATCCCTCAGTAATAGATATTTTATTGTGATCTAAGGATCAACAAAACCGGATCACTGTTTATTTGCTTCCGACAGAGCTCTTATGCCAACTACTGAAATGCTATTTTCATAGAACTGAGGGGTAAAATAACAACTGTATTACGTGAATCGGTATTAATACGGATATTTGCTGAAAGCTCCAATTGTTTTTAATAACATTGGATTATTAATATTGTGGTGGATTTGCGGAATAGTCCTGAAACGCGGTTTCCAGGTTTTTAGAGTGAACCAAGAGTGAACTTAATAAATATAGGTAATATGCTAGTCCTCAGCTGAAAACCAAGTGTAGTTTATATTACAATACTACAAGTATACACCGGGAATCGAGATTTAATAGTGCTCAAATGTGTGGGAAGTAGTCAGTAGTCACAAGAAGAATACTCTTTCTTTAACCGAGTGGGGCGGACGACCGACACGACTGGCGAGAGATCAGGCACTTGACCGACTCTACATGCGCCCCGCCCGATGCATGGATCATCAGTCATCTTTAAATCAGACAATCAGATGCTCAGCCTGCATTATCCTAACCAAACATGGAAACAACATTTTAACAGCGGGAATCGAACCTCCAAGTCACGCTCTAAGCCACTAGACCATGGAGGCATCATTTTGTCAAACAATCAGATGATCAGCCTGCATTCTCCTAACCAAACTTGGAACCAACATTTTCCAACTTGGAAACAACAGCAGGAATCGAACCTCCGAGTCAAGAACTCTTAACCACTGACCCACTGCTAATATCGATATATTGTAATACAACCACGAGTTATGAATCTAGCCGAATAATCGAGTAATTTGCGATATTGTGTGCAATCGCTCAGCAATCGATTTAGCGCCTCACTAGCTTTTAATATTACCATCATCATCATCATCACCATCATTGCATCGTCAACACTCATCATCATGATGTTGAGTAGTCTATTAGACCCTTTAGCGAGTGAACTCCTTGTGACTTTTGATAGAATTGACTTAAAAATATGGTTTCCCAAGGAAAACAAGTTATTTTTGGAGTTTACTCCTTAAGAATCGATTTTCATATAATAAAAGGCGCCCGGTATGAGAAAAATCCGAGGGGTAAAACCTACTAACAAGTAACGAAAAATCGTGTCACGTTTTTGGTGCGCACCTTTATTGCGCAACTTTCTAATTTGTTTTAACAAGATTTGAATGCACAATCCTTTAAAGTTTAAAAAGTGGGTATTCCCGGGTAAATATTAGGTATACATATAGAATCTACACATTATTCAGATAAAAAAGTAGTAGAGTAGTAGATTAGTTCAAATTCGGGGAGGGGGTAGCCGAGGTGTTGCCTTTGCCAAAATACCTACTATTTTACTTATTTTTTTATGAATTTTACTTATTTTGATTGGACTTCTAATGGATATTTTGATACTAATTTAATAATTATGGACTTTTGTTTTATATTAGATTCGTATATTGTAATTATTCTATAAATTAATTCATTTTTAATACTTTCTTAATGTTACCTTTGACTTTTGCACGCCACCTGGATGGCAGAATGTTTAGAACAGTATTTTATAATTTGAAGACCTTGTTATGCACTACATTCTTGCAATAAATATATTTCATTTCATTTCATTTCATTTGATGTTAGAAGAAACCCCGTTCCTCTAGGCCTATTGGAAGCTGAGTTATGGCCGCTTTTGTTCGACGTTTGACAGTTGCCGAGCTGTCAATGTCAAAGTTTGAATGCTTGTAACTCGGCAACTATTTGTTCTGGATATAAGTTTCTTCGGCTTGATCTTCCTGGATTTTTCTCCTCTATTCGATTCTGGTCTTAGAATTGAGAAAAAAAATTGATGTCTCTGATTTAGTTCAAATTCAGGGAGGGGGTAGCCAAGGTGTTTCCTTTGATGTTAGAAGAAACCCCGTTCCTCTAGGGCTATTGGAAGCGGAGTTATGGCCGCTTTTGTTCGATGTTTGACAGTTGCCGAGCTGTCAATGTCAAAGTTTGAGTGCTTATAACTTGGCAACTATTCCGTACTTACTTTACTTTTCCACCGCCTATTCCCTATTTTCAGTTGAATAAACTCTTTTTGCGTATGGTTAGATACTCGTACTTAAGGAGTAAACTCCAGTATTATTTGAAACATATTAACGAACAAGTAATTAAAAACTCTTTTTTATATTAAATAACTGGCAACACACTTTTTTTACAGAGAGACTAATAATAATATTATACACAATATTATTACACGAGACTGTCCTGTCTAAATTATAACTAGATGTCGCCCGCAGGCCGCAACTCCGTTACGCCAAAACTCGTTTATCGCGCGGGATCCATACATTTTTCCGGGATAAAAAGTATCCTATGTCCTTTCCCGGGACTCAAAGTATCTATATACCTTTCAGCAAAATCGGTTTAGGCGTTTGAGCGTGAAGAGGTAACAGACAGACAGACAGATACACTTTTGCATTTATTATATTAGTATGGATTAAATTAGAAAGTATAGGGACCCCAGATTTATTTTTCTATTTTTGTGTGAAAATCCTTACGTCATGCTAAGTTTTAACAGTATATATGGTTTAATAGTTTCGGAGAAAAGTGGCATACGGACGGACAGACAAACAAACAGACATAGCGATTCTATGAGGGTTCCGCTTTTTGCTATTTTAACTACGGAACCTTAAAAAGCAAGCAATGACCCACCCCTTAGTAGTCTGAGCAATGACCCTTTGGAAGACGAACTTTGACGCACGTGTTTTAATTTTGAGTAAGGCAGCGTCGTTTCTCTTGTTTACGTCATCGTTTAAATCCTCCTACATTATTATCAAAGTCCTTGCTGCCCACATACAGGATAAAAATTGTCAAATTGATAGTCAATTTCTCCGTACACAATTTTCCTCAAACAAGCCAAGGCCGCTGAATCACTCTTCTGAAAACATTTATAATGTTGTTTTGTATTATTCCCATACTGATAACGTATTGTGGGAAAGTTTAAAAATAAAGATTCGTCATATTATTATAGTCATACCAATTATTAATGAATTAAGTACAGAGTACTTACACGATCAGAGAACTTCGGTGTCAAAAAAACTAGGCCTTTGTATCCGTTGTGGATGATTTATACAGTATTTTCAGAGCGAAGTAACCACTCCTCAAATACTGTAGTGCCTGGGACAATATTTAAATGTCCGTATGGTTGTCTAAGCACATCCGACATTCTCGCAACATAGTCGGCCTAATCCAGAGGAAGGAACTAGTCAATACGTCTGGGACCAACTATGTGCGGGTTTCCTCACGATGTTTTCCTTCACCGTACGAGCGTCCGTATTATGTACTTGAGATCAGAAAATGTCTCATTGGTACAAGCCTCTACCCGGGATCGAACCTGCACCCTCTACGAGTACGAACCAAAGGTCACTCTAACCCGTCTACCCATTAGGCCACGGACGCTCTTCGGCACATCTATTTGACTCCGTTCGTTTCGGTGTCAAATAGATATGAAAAATAGATAACCTCCTCCTTTTTGGAAGTCGGTTAAAATAGGGAATATAACGCAAAGGTCAAGCAGAGGGCGCCACTAGCACACACAGTAAATAATCCGACCAAAATACGACATGTTGCACACGACATATCAGAATATTTATTTATAAAAACGTTGTCGAATTGTCTTTGCTGGTGCTGCCGTCTAGCGTGAAAACTTTGCTGCAATATCTCCTGTTGGTAGTGTCAATAGAATATATTCTAGAATTTCTTCTGTAAAATTTCACAAAATGCCACGTTTGATTTTTACGCACGTAAAATATTGTTACACTAAGTAAATACCTCATATTAATAATAGCCATAATATTATAACAATTCCCTACGCCGTGTATCAACCCGTGCTGCTAATCTCTTTTTAACTTACGCGAGTTTCATACAAAATGCGTCAAAAACATTCTATCACGTTTTGCCGTATATGTGCCGTTTTGTGTAAAGTACAAAATGACGACTTTGTGAATTTTGTGATACATCCATACTTATATACTTATCTATGTGTATGTATAAAAATTTATTTTCAATTGTGATAGTAACGCTATAACGCTATAACGGCTGGACCGATTTGGCTAATTTTAGTCTTAAAATGATCGTGGAAGTCCAGGGAAGGTTTATAAGTGACAAAAAGTTCACCGGGACATCTAGTCTAGTGCATACTTACTATATTAGTAAGTATGCACTAGACTAGATGTCTAGTTGATTTTAAATGCGAAAGTGTCTGTCTGTCTGTTACCTCTTCATGCCCGAACCACTGAAATTAGGTATGGAAATACTGAAAATCCCGGAAAAGGACATAGAATACTTTTTATTGCGAAAAAATGTACGGTTCCTGTGAGAACTGAATTTAATGCAACGAAGTTTCGACGTCATCGATGTTCAAATAAAGCACAATTCGCAAAATAATTATGAATTTGAATTTTGTGCTGTCTGATTTTTTTATCGTTTAAAAATGCACCGCGTCGCCTCATCTTGTTGTAACTTGTAACGTGAACTGACCCTAAGCACAGAATATATATTAGTTGTACCAACCCTAAGGCTGATGGCGATAATTTGTATCCCCTAATAATAGCTCCCACACCGGTTTCGGTGACGGTGGTCATTGAAACCAAGGTCAGTTACGCAGGAGTAATTTTATAGTGCCCAGGTGTGTGCGCAGTATAAGAGCACTCTCTATTCCTTTTACTCTCATAACCCAGTGGGACGGACGACCGACACGACTGGCGAGAGATCAGGCGCAGGACCGACTTTTTACATGCCCAACGCATGGATCATCTTACTTGTCAGACAATCAGGTGATCAGCCTGCATTGTCCTAAGACCTAACCAAACTTGGAAATAACATGTTTTCAACGCGGGAATCGAACCCACGACCTCCAAGTCAAGAGCCGAGCTCTGAACCAATGGACCACGGAGGCGCTTGTATCCCCTTAAATATCCTAATAGTAAGGATATTTAGGGCCTGTTTCACCGCTTCCTGATAAGGCTATCCACCACTTAATTTGACAGATGGAGTATGGAAAATCTGTCAAATAACCCTATCGGACACCTTATCAGGAAGCGGTGAAACAGGCCATTAGTGTAATTTAATCGTGGCGACGATAACGCAGCCGCTATCAGTATGAAAGCACATTGCACAATCTACTAATGGCACCAAATTACTGCGCTTTTTAAAATACCATAAATTACTTCCACAGTTCCAGAGTTGCACAATCTATGCGTTGTTTCTAGCATGCCATCGACGTACTATCACTAAAATCATAGACTCACTAGATGACACCCGCAAATCCGTTGGCCCAAAATTCGTTTACCATGCGGGAATCCCACATTTTTCCGAGATAAAAAGTTGTCCTATGTCCTTTCCCGGGACTCCAAGTTTTTCCATGCCAAATTTTGGCAAAATTGGTTCAGCGGCTTAAGCATGAAGAGGTAACAGACAGACACACTTTCGCATTTATATTAATAATACTATTTATGAAAGTACGGATAATAGTATGGAAGTATGGATGACATAATATATCGCTCGAATCGACCTTCGCACACTAAACTCTGGAAAGATCTGTCCACAAACCAGCAGGCAGCAGTATTCGCGGACCAATATACGAACTGTAAACCTCCAAGAAGAGGATGTTACACCTCTGATGTTGCGAGTGTCCATACTCCATTGGCGACGGTAGTAATTGCTTTCATTAGGTGACCCGTTTGCTCCTTTGCCCTCAATTTATACAAAAAAACACAGATTTTAGATAACTTAGAAGAGCATCACAGTGCACCTTAATTCGACTTGTAACCGTAAGCTTCAAAGCACAACAATTAATTGATTTGTATACAAAGCAATAGCTTTTAAAGTTTAAACTTTGGTAAAAACAATGAAAGGGAGAAAGAAATTAAAAAATATATAGCCACTTTTTCTCTTTTACGACGTGACGTAGAATGTTAAATTCATGGCGCTTTCTCTTATTTCATCACCGGTTAAAACTATTATTGAAGGAGAGTGAAATCAAATTAGGCCCAGCTGCGCCGATCACACTTAAAGTTGTAAATATCATGTAATCTGGGTTTTTTTCGCATTTACGAGAAAAAAGTGTCATTTTCACGGATGTTTAGCAATGAAACCAGACTGGCACAACTAGGCCTAAATGGATTGAAGAAATCTATGTGATGTCCTTGTGTATGGTACGTCAATGTAACTGACTCATTTTGGGCACCTCCCAATGATGAAGACTGTGTCAAGAGCAATGAAGCAATGAATGGCATTTTTATGGGATTCTTCTTAGAAATTAACCCATTAGGTATAAACAATAACCAGTATGCTACACGAGAAGGCGCGCAGGAGCGCCAGTTGTTCCAAGCCAAATAGGCTAGAGCTTTCCTCGGAAAAGAGTTCTTTACTTAGAAAAGCAGTTGCACTACGAGAGGGACAATAGAATATGTAAAAACTAAAAACATACTGGCACTCCCGGAAAAATATTATATCATAATATAGTATAAAGCACTAAAATATGACGCCCGCAACTACGTTGCGCCAAATTACGTTTATCGCGCCGGAATGGTACATTTTTCCGGGATGGAAAGTATCCTATGTCCTTTCCCGGGAGCGGAATATAATATATGGTATAAATGCATGCGTTTTTTTTTCAAATTTCGGTCCGGACCATAAAGGTAATATACCTATCGGAATAGAGAAACAATCCCGAGCTGTCAAGCTTAACCAAAATTTGATTTACATCTGTGTATACAATTATGTTTACGTGCGCGTGTCAGTGATGTACAAACATCTAGTAATTCGACAAAATATCGATCATGGAATAATAATTGTAAGATTGTAAACAAAATAAAATGGGATAAAATAAAACTGCATAGATATATAATAAAATTGTAATTTTGAAGTAAAATGTGACTTTTCTTCAAAATGCTTGCTGCATAATTAAGTAATGCATGAAGTTTTCTTCGGAGTCCAGTTTGGACGGTTAATTATTTTAAGCTATTTCTGGTATCCAGGTCAGCAGGAAATCTGAAAAATTGGCCAAGTGTAAGTCGGAAGGGTGACCGGTTTCAACCGGGCATTTTCTAAAACCCGACACGATACGACACGACATGACTTCATGACACGATTCGACACGACAGGTTACGACTTACGTCACGTGACAATATCAGTACACGACACGACACGACTTCACTAGACCCTATTAATTTTCAATTCACTCTCAATGAGCCCTTTTATTTGATGCCCATCTTGCAGAAGTGCTTTCAACTATTCCCCTATCTTGGATGAGCAGCCATATTGGATGTAGAATGACATTACATCTGTGGAAATTTCAGAAGTCTATTACTATAGTGGTTCTTGTTATACAGCCTGGACACAGAGAGACGGACGGACGGATGGACAGACGGACAGGCAACGAAGTCTTAGTAGTAGAGCGGGCTGTGGGACCCCACTACTAGGACTTTTTACCCTTTGGGTGCGGAATCTTAAAAACGATGAATTATGTATATGAGAAAGTATATTAATATAGGTACTTAAACTAATTATAAACTACGGATGAGTATGTTATCATTTCAACATTCCTAGATAATTAGTATACTTAACTAAAAAATATTTTCATATCGATATAACTTATCGATAAATTGATGCAGCCCTAGCCATGAACGTAGAAAAAAAGGCGGACGGAGTCTTGTCATATACAAAACTGTGTCTTCACTTTTCTTCTGAGTCGGCCACGCACACGTTCTGACGCCTGTCAAATAGTATGGATTAGCGCAAGAATGTGTTCGTACAGTCAGCTGGCCGACTCTGAGCGACACAGTTTTGTGTATGGTGGGACTCCGTCCGCCTTTTTTTATACGTCCATGGCCCTAGTGTAAAATATATGAAAATTGTTTACACAAAATATCCTTAAATTGTGCACCAAGGCTAGTCAAGTTATGTTTTCCATATAATGAACCCTTTAAAGAAGTGAGTTCTCAAAATCTTATATTATATATATAAAAGAAAGTGGTGTTAGTTACACTATTTATAACTCAAGAACGGATAAACCGATTTGGCTGAAAATTGGTGGACAGGTAGCTTAGAACCAGGAAAAGGACATAGGATACATTTTGTCCCGGAAAAATGTACGGTTACTGCACAATATACTTTTATGATTTGCGCGTAAACTATTCAATCGATTTTGATGAATTTTGGTATGGAGATACTTTGGGTCTCGGGAAAGAACAAGGAATACTTTTTGTCCCGGAAAATGTACGGTTCCCGCCCAATAAACTTTTATATCAAGAACGGATAAACCGATTTGGCTGAAAATTGGTGCAGAGGTAGCTTAGAACCAGGAAAAGGACATAAGATACATTTTTTCCAGGAAAAATGTACGGTTACTGCACAATATACTTTTATGATTTGCGCGTAAACTATTCAATCAATTTTGATGAATTTTGGTATGGAGATACTTTGAGTCTCGGGAAAGGACAAGGGATACTTTTGGTCCCGGAAAATGTACGGTTCCCGCACAATAAACTTTTTTGATTTTCGCCTAAACTATTCAGTCTATTTTATGAAATTCGGTATGGAGATACTAATTTTAATCTATTGTTTTCTTAATTATACCAATTCGAAATAAATAATCACTGTTAAGACAGGACAACGTCTGTCGGGTCAGCTAGTATATATATAAAAGAAAGTGGTGTTAGTTACACTACTTATAACTCAAGAACGGATAAACCGATTTGGCTGAAAATTGGTGGACAGGTAGCTTAGAACCAGGAAAAGGACATAGGATACATTTTGTCCCGGAAAAATGTACGGTTACTGCACAATATACTTTTATGATTTGCGCGTAAACTATTCAATCGATTTTGATGAATTTTGGTATGGAGATACTTTGGGTCTCGGGAAAGAACAAGGAATACTTTTTGTCCCGGAAAATGTACGGTTCCCGCCCAATAAACTTTTATATCAAGAACGGATAAACCGATTTGGCTGAAAATTGGTGCAGAGGTAGCTTAGAACCAGGAAAAGGACATAAGATACATTTTTTCCAGGAAAAATGTACGGTTACTGCACAATATACTTTTATGATTTGCGCGTAAACTATTCAATCGATTTTGATGAATTTTGGTATGGAGATACTTTGAGTCTCGGGAAAGGACAAGGGATACTTTTGGTCCCGGAAAATGTACGGTTCCCGCACAATAAACTTTTTTGATTTTCGCCTAAACTATTCAGTCTATTTTATGAAATTCGGTATGGAGATACTTTAAGTCTCGGGAAAGGACAAGGAATACTTTTTGTCCCGGAAAATGTACGGTTCCTGCACAATAAACTTTTATGATTTTCGCTTAAACTATTTATTAATCTATTTTGATGAAATTTGGCATGAAGATACTAATTTTAATCTATTGTTTTCTTAATTATACCAATTCGAATTAAATAATCATCGTTAAGACAGGACAACGTCTGTCGGGTCAGCTAGTCAATACCAATAACTCGTAGGGAATTGGCAAAATAAACTTAAAACTAGGCCCTGTCGATGTAGAATAATTCACCTGTGAAATGAATATTTGTCCGGGTTTTTTCGATGTGTGGATCCAGAATTATTCCACAAACAATTAACCATGTTTCTAGAGCAGTATTTCTAAAAACTATTCATTATTTAAATTAAAATCACAATTTTTCTGAGAGCCCAAATTGACAACGATCGGCCCAGGGGCAGACAGACTGTCAAACAGATGAAAAAAAAGCTATGCAACCTTAAATCACGCTTCTCTTTCTACCACGCAGTGTTACTGATAGTGACATCTCGCTTGCTCAAGCCGTTGTTTCTCTATTCCGATAGGTATATTAACTTTATGGTCCGGACACGTGTTGCGTCAACCGATACAAATTCAACATAATAATATTTTCGCTTCAAAAACTCGAAAGCTCTGACTGATGAGTATGTCCGTGTTTCTTAACTCTATGGCTGCAAATACATGACCACAGTATAGCAATACATGACGCAGTGTGATTATTATGTCGATTGCCGAATGACTTTGATCTTCACGCACATTACTGTTAAAATGTAGTTGTTAGGTTAAGTCTAGATTTATACTGGACTAGAATGTTAGTACCTCAGGTTGCAAATGCAAAGTTCTAAAGACTAAATAGAGCCTAAAGGTGACGTTCCGATTCTCGCGGAAAGCGATCGCGACCGACAAATGTTAAATAAAATGCCACTACAATTACATGTAACAAAACTATTTAGTGATAATATTTTAGGGTGAGTATGTGTGCCTTATACAGAGTTCCCTGTGAAAGTAGCAGCGCTGAAATACTATTTTTGTGTGATCTGTTTGGGCAGGCGCCCTTGCGTCATGCATATTTCCATACAAAGGTAAAACAGTTACTCTTTCAGCGCTGCTACTTTCACAATAAACTAAATAATATAGGTGACCCATGCATACACCCCCTAAGTATTATCACTTAGTTTTGTTACACCCTGCCTACAACGTCGGAAACACACAAATTGTTTATAAAATTGTATGAATTTATGTGAAATCAGCCTTAGATAAAGTCGATAACAGACGCGAGGCAATGTGTTACAGTCCTCATAAACTGTAATTTATCGTTACAATCCTGGATTTAGTTTACAGATGATTAACAGGGAATAAGTGTCTAGCCATAGACTAGAGGAGTTGGAAATGGCATTTGTCTTCGTGGCCAAAGCGGAAATGTGACATAATAAAAAAAATGCTTATAAGTTGTGACTGCTATCTACATTATCCATACTAATAAGTAATAACGTAAATACAAAAGTGTGTCTGTATGACTGTCTGTTGAGGTAACAGACACCCAAACCACTGAACTGATTTTGCTGTAATTTGGTATGAGAATACTTTGAGTCCTGGAAAAGGCATATTGTGATACTTTTATCCGGGAAAATGTACGCTTTCTGCTCAAACTGCGCGTTTATTAATTTGGCGCCAAGGAGTTGCGGGCGTGATCTAGTTTTCTCTTCTTTTCTTTTTCTTCTTTTCTTTTTCTTCTTTTTTGGCAACTTGACACAAAGGATGTGTATGTTGTGCCACAGACAAGGTAAAAAGGTAAGGAATATGGCGGGAAAACCATATTCCTCCTATTATAATTTTCATCATCGTTTTCATGTATCGTCAGGTCTAAAGTCTAGTCAAAGTCTAAGTAAAAGTCAATACAGTCAAGGAGTCAAGTCCTTCGATTCAGTAAAGTGGTAGACGCTTTACTGAAACTTTCGATGGAGTTTTGGAGGGAACACAAAATAGCACGTTTCTGGATATTAGGTACATCACTTTCCTACACTTGTGCATGAACACGAATATCTAATGGTTAATATTCTACCAATATTACACATTAAAAACCCAGCTAACACAATTTTAGGAAAATAATATAAAAACACAACAGCACACTTTACATTCCCGGCAAAACTCCAGATGTGTAGTTTAATATTATCTAGTTTTCTCATATTTTTTTGAAACTGCCATAACTTTTTCATGTCTAAAGATTAGATTCTCAAATGTACATCATACTCTATCCTAAATCCTGACTTTTCGATCCTCCTGACTTTGATTAAGAAATCTTTGAACGAAATCCAATTTGTCGCCATCTTGCTGTTACATAATATTAATGAAACTCTTATGATGTCTTTGTCAAGATGTTTTTATGATAAAAAACATCTGATTTAATGTTTTGTTTTGACGAAAACATACATAAGAGTGCTGAGTTACACAATGTCCCTACAGGTTGTAACTTGTAACAAAACAAAATGTTATTAGGTACTTAGAGGTGTGCTACAGACTTATAGAGTTTACCTACTATAATATTAAGCAGGAAGTTTCAGAACAAAAAAAAATATGTTTCTCTAAACGATGCATTTAAACGTCATTACCTCTGTTACCTCTTTACGCTGAATATAAATCGCTGAATCGATTTTGCTGAAATTTGGTATGGAGATACTTTGAGTCCTGGGAAAGGACAAAGGATATCTTCTTAATTCTTATTCCGAGAAAATATACGGTTCCTGCGCGATAAACGAATTTCAACGCAACAGAGTTACGGGCTTCATCTAGATTCTACTTTCTAGTACCTAGCTTTATAATACAAAGTCCCGACTTCTGTTACGTAGTTTATAATAATTATAACCTATTGTGTTGAGTCACAATAGATCTAGCCTAGTAAAAGAATGCCCAAAATGGGGGTCTGCTTGGATCTGTCTGTCTGTCTGTCTCCAGGCTGTAACTCAAGAACGATAATAGCTACAGAGTTGAAATTTTCAGAGATTATGTATTTCTGTTGCCGCTATAACAATAAATACTAAAAACAAAATAAATTAAATATTTTAGGGGGGCTCTCATACAACAAACTTGATTTTTCTTATACAAAAAACAATAAAATGTTGAATATCGAACCTTTGCCTGATTTTTTCATTTAGTATCACTTTGGAGAAATTGTTTATAATTAGCAAAACTAGCGCATGGTGCAATAATAAGGGGTGTTTTTTTTTTATTTCTTATGAAAAATAAAACACCCTGTATTATTGCACCATTTGCTAGTATTGCTTATTATAAACAAATTCCCCAAGGTAACGATGTACGATTAAATCCAGGAAAGGTTAGATTTTTAAGGTTTTATTGTTTTCCTATACGTTTCTTAAAAATATGAAACAATATACTAAAATACAACACTTTCCTCAAGTTTGCCATATACGATTACTTTCCAGAAGTCATTCCTTACCAGCAACAATAGAAATTTATGCAATAATATAGAGTGTTTTTATGTGATTTTTTTCTTAACTTCTACCCTCATTAACTTTTTTCTCCCATGGTTTAGAGATTTTTCGTCATACAATAAAATGTTCAAATTTTTAAGCCCTTTCATTTGGCGTATGTCTCAAAGTGCTACATTAGATTGGACAATATGCCCCTCCTTTAAAAATTAATTATTTATTTTATTTAAAATTTATTTTTAATTATTAAAGTATAAATACAACTAAGTATTTGTGAATATTTCAGCCTACTTTATGCTATGAAAGATATCGAGCAATCAAAAAAACAAAAAAATCAAGTTTGTTGTATGAGAGCCCCCCTAAAATATTTAATTTCTTTTGTTTTCAGTATTTTTGTTATAGCGGCAATAGAAATACATAATCTCTAAAAATTTCAACTCTCTAGCTATTATCGTTTTTGAGTTATAGCCGGAGACAGACAGACGGACAGACAGAAGGACAGACAGAGTTAACACTCATCTTCATCAGCGTCAGTAATTTAGCTTCGATGCTACTGTCTGTTGAGTTATTTTTTGCGTCATGACAAATACGAGAACTTTCAATTACTTAATGTCCTTTTCAATGTAAAGTTTTGCAATATTGAGTGACTATATTCTGGAAAACTTTCATTCTCCTTATTGTCGTTTTCCAGACAATTTTCATTTGAGTATGTTTGTAAATCGTGGCTGGCTATATTCAGGAAAGTTATTATATTCCTGCTGATTATCCAAAACAAACGTATTTCATTTGTTTAAATAAACGATTTTCTGAGAGCTCTTAAATTTTAATACAAATTTATATTGTCATAGCTACACAACTACTCTAAGTTATTTATTCTTCAACTAAAATAGATGAAGTTGCTAGTCATAATAAATCCCACAGCCTTTACGGAAAAACTATCATGCCTATTGATTTGTGCTTTAACATGTAATTAGGGTTCTAACTTCCGTACCCAAAAGATAAAAACGGGACCCTATTACTAAGGCTGGCCTCACACAGCCGGAACGTCTCTCTGAATAATTCATAATCGGAAATTCATAATCTAAATTTCGGCACCTTGCCTCACACACATCTTTGAAAATAAGATTGATCAGTAGTCTCATGATTCCTGGCACATATTTAAACGTCTTTATGGAAGAAGAATTAATACTAATAAATATTCGTTTTCACTTAATGTTTCCCAATTTGGAATTAAACTTTTAAGAATTTACAACCACGCTATTTTTTTTCCTGTCATGGTAATCCTCAATGGGTGTGTCCTATATTTCAATGCTTAAGATTAAATTTTCCGTGTCAGACATCACGCCAGCAGGTCACAACACGTCCAGGGGTTAGCTTCTTGCAGTGTCAACTGAAATAATTCATAATCTGATTCCAGTATGTGTTTGCCGCTCTATTAAAATGTATGGGAATACGCGCGTTATGAAATCATAATCTTAAATTTATCGATCCGGAATTCAGAACGCTCGTCAGTATCATTCTTACAGATCGATCTGAGAAACATAATCTGAAAAAAATCAGAATGTGTACGTGGAGCATACTTACTGATATTGTATGGAATTCCAGTCTTTCTGAATTAATAATATGAATTCAGAAAGACATTCCGGCTGTGTGAGGCCAGCCTAAGACTTCGTTGTCTGTCCGTCTGTCTGTCTGTCTGTCTGTCTCCAGGCCGCAACTCTAGAACGGTAATAGAATTGAAATTTTCACGGATTATGAATATCTGTTGCCGCTATAATAACAAATACTAAAAACAAAATAAAATTAAATAAATAAAATAAAAAATGAAGGGGGGCTCCCATACAAAAACATAATTTTCGGCATAATTTTGCTCTATAATGGTACGGAACCCTTCGTGTGCGAGTCCGTGTTATATGTGTTATCATCAGTCAGTCAAGGTGTGACGACGTGAGCCCTCATAAAGCTCGGCTTTTAGTAACCAGCACTAATTAAAATCATTAATACCTACATACTCGTATAAGCAAAATTTGTGCCAAAGGTTGACGACTACTTACACATTTTGTTAACAGTATGAATTACTACTTTTATACGCCATATCAGCTTTGAATTACAACTAATACGAACACTGCACACAAAATTTATCTTTTCCCTCTCTGATTTACGCCTATTTACAATAAAATATGCATAAAACACAACCAGTGGCCAATGCCGCACGTGGCGCGTCATCGTTTAGCAGGGCCGATGACGCTTATGGTGCGTCATCGAACAAAGTACTTGGCCTGTCGTAAGAATTTGTTGAAATGAAGGTGGCAACGAATCGGTTAATAAGTAATTATTGTGATCTGTCGGCTGAGTTTGACGTAATGCCAACAAACTACGTAGGTCCCCTATCTGCATAGGAATCAACTTCTCTGATAGTACCTACATTTGAAACCCCAACAATAACAGCATTTCTCCACTATAATTTAATGAATGTTAAGGGGTTCACACACAGAGCAGGTAATGTATATTAATAATTAATATACACTACATCCCTTAATATAATGTACATAATATTAATGTACTAGCTGTTGCCCGCGACTTCGTCCGCGTGGACTTCAGTTTATAGCGGGCGATGTAAATAAAATTGGTGTCAAATTAAGCTTATAAAAAAACCCTAGTGCCCATTAACTCAAAACACCCAAACAGACTATCTGTGTATAAAATTTCATTACAATCGGTTTGGTAGTTTTGGCGTGAAAGCGAGACAGACAGACAGACAGAGATACTTTCGCATTTATAATATAAGTATAGATCACACACACAACAGGTAATGTAATGTATCTTTCCCTACATTTCAATGGCTTGCTTGCTTGCTAGCTTGACGCACATTTTAGCTGCTGAGGTGATAAACAGGCTGTTCTTATATTTTTTAATGTCGTAAATCGTAATACTATATGGACCCTTCGAAGGGCCGAAGCTTAGCTGGTAGACCTTTAGAACTGAATACCTCCTAAAGTAAACGCGACCGAAACTTCGCAGTAATTGCTGGTCGTGCTTGCCTCTATAAAGCCGGCTGTACACTCTCGCCGAGACACAACGAGGCGGCCCGAGTGCGAGAGTGTAAATGGGTGCGCTCGCCAGTCGCCTCGTCTCGCCTGTCTCGGACCCTCTCGGTCCGTTGTCGGTATATTGCGCCCGAGACAAAGGGTCTCGCGAGGAAAACGAGCGCACTACTGTACACTATCGCGTCTTTCAGTACTAGTTACGCCGTTGGACAGTGTAGAACAGAAAAATAACAATAATAAACGACATTATCAGTCATTATCTGTGAGAAATAAAATTAAATATGATTATAAATCTTTGGATTACAATGATATCTTTCGATGCATGGTGAATGGTGAATGGTGAATGGTCGTTTTCGTCCATCTTGTCTGAGTTCTTAACTGCGATTGAACTAAGCGAGAATGTACATGATCGCACTCGGGCAAGGGGCTCTCGCACGAGACTCTCGCCCGAGAGCTCTCGGCGAGAGTGTACAGCGGGCATAAGGGTAGTGTTCAGGAGAACATTCAGCTTTTATAGACTAGCTGTCCCGACAAACGTTTCTTCATATTATCAATCATATTATAGTATATCGGCCTTATTATTTTATTGAATCAGTGACTAAATAAGTATGTCATCATGGCAACGTCCATCGCTATCCCGTGACCCGCGTCGCATAAACAAATAAAAATATAGACAAATAATTTGCAATAAAATAAAATAGGCTACTTGACCTATTTTTTTTCTTCATTCTATTCGCTTCTTAATCATTCATTTTCACCAAAAAAACTAATATTTTAATATTTTAAACAGTAGAAACCCATAAAAATGTTGATTGAAAAATATGCCTTTTATATGGCGCCGAAAACACTGTCCGCCATTGTACCGCCATAGTGTGACGTCATGTTTTTTATATTTTATACTTTCTTTATTGAAAAAAGTCTTATGTGCTAAGTGTACGAGTCTAACAGTACCAAAAAATTAGAAAAGAATTTAGAAATCATTTGTAATGTTGAACACTTTTGTAGAAAAGTTTTGGCCATTTCATTTCCCAGCAACAATAAATGGAAATAATATATAAAACTGATGTTTTATTTGAATTATTCAAGAAAATATATTTTAAAATCTTTCAAGGCTTATTTATATTATTTATGTACAAATAAACTTACATATAATAAGCGCGATAAATAAAAGATATTAAATTACAAATGGGATGACGTCACATCCAAATCGGAAGTACCGCAAAAGCGTTTTCGTCAATACAATTCCTATTTTCATAAAATTATATTTTCAAATCGACTTTATTTATCAATCTTATGCTTTTATTTGATGATAATGGTGAAATACGGTTTCCTAGGCCAAGTTCTACTAGAAATATGCATTTTTTCAATGTGAGAACAAAAGATTTCCTAGAATCCGCGATCGAGGTAACAGCTATTGCTTGCAGACTAAAATGTTGCAAACTAGCTGTATAGGGACCTAAAAATCTGAAATTAATGAAACATTTTTCATTTACTACATTTCCATACAGTTTACATAAATTATTAAGTATAGTTAATAACCTTATGTATTTTCACAATAAAACAATAATATACACATGATACACATTTCATCATTTTCCAAATTAACTGCATACTTACATACACTACATACATTATAATATTTTCTATGAAATAATAATCTATCTTTTTCATATTAATGTAGTTTAAGTTGTAAATTATTGTACAAATATGCAAACAATACTAAGACATAGGTACTTTGTATTAGAACATGGTATGATATTATCGTTATGTTTTGCTTCAATTTATCAATTTTCGGTTACATTTACATTTGACAATGGCTTACCTTTCGTTTTTCAATAATTAATCCACAATTAACAATTTTTGTATGAGTTGCTACATAATAATTTTCACTGCCGATCCACACTCGCGCGCGAAGGCACGCCGCGGACCGCGGCGCGGATCGCGGCGCGGATCGCACATTACTACCAAATCCTCTCAAAGTTCGCGACATGTCCGCAGTGTAGTTCGCGCTTTAAGCGTTCTTTATTTGAAAAATTTCCCGCGCGTCTACTTTTTTCATAATATGGCACTCGGCTTTTTAAGAATGGCCAGTGTCAAGTAAAATATGGCGGGAAACAAAAATTTACAAAAAGTTGTTTTTCCAGATGATCGTCAAGTCAAAAGTCTAGTAAAAGTCTAAAAATAGTATTTTAAAAAGATAAAACCGACTTCAACGTAAATAATTACGTAGCATTAAAATTCCCTATCTCAAAAACTACTGAACCGATTTTGATGAAACTTGCAGCATTCCCTAAGTTGAACAATACCTAGTACAACAAAAATCACTTAAATCGGACTTGTAGTTCCAGAGATATGCGCACACAAACATAAAAACATACATACGTACATAAGAATAAGAATAAGAATACTTTTATTTCCAGCATCACACGAAACATCATAATAATAAACAGTATTGAGTAGTACAGTTATTGTGATCTAGTTACATTAATATCATAATATTATAATGCTGTGTATTTGGCATCCATATACATACATACATACACTTTCGAAATTTGGCACATTTGTTCAGAAGCTGCTATAGATTAACATATAAAAAAACTGGACAGTTCTGGAAATATTACATACATACGCGTCGAATTATTGATAACCTCCTTTTTTTGAAGTCGGTTAAAAAGTAGTCAGTAAAGTCAACGAGTCAAGTCAGTTGTTTTAGTAAAGTGGTAGACCCTTTACTAAAACTTTCGACGGAGTTTTGGAGGGAGCACAAAATGGCAAGTTTCTTGAAGTTGTATCACTTGCCCACACTTGTCCACGACATCAAATTTTTAATGTTTTTTTTATGAAATAAGGGGGCAAACGAGCAAACGGGTCACCTGATGGAAAGCCGTCGCCCATGGACACTCGCAGCATCAGAAGAGCTGCAGGTGCGTTGCCAAGGCTGGCAACGCACCTGCAGCTCTTCTGATTAAGGGGTAATAGGGGAAGGTAGGGAAGGGAATAGGGGAGGGTACGGAAGGGAAAAGGGTAGGGGATTGGGCCTCCGGTAAACTCACTCACTCGGCGAAACACAGCGCAAGCGCTGTTTCACGCCGGTTTTCTGTGAGGACGTGGTATTTTTCCGGTCGAGCCGGCCCATTAATGCCGAAGCATGGCTCTCCCACGTCAACGCCGGTTTTCTGTGAGGACGTACGTAAATCGTAATACGTAATGGTTAATATTCTACCAACATTACACACATTAAAAACCGAAATAACACAATTTTAGGAAAATAATACAAAAACACAACGGCACTCTTTCGTATTCCCAGCAAAATTCCGCGCGTCTACTCTTTCTTGACAGACTGTATTATCTGTTCACTAAACAATGCTGGCATGTCTTGTATGGCAAAAGCCCTTATTAAAATAAAGATTTAAAAAAAACCCTTTGCCGCGGGACAGAAAACCGACAACATTCGGGGAACGGGCCGCGAAGTGCGAGACATATGCGAATCGGATCCACACTCATGCTTCGCAGAAATTTCGCGGCGCCGCGGCGTCGCGCACGGTCCGCGTGCGAGTGTGGATGCGGCCGGGGAACCAGCCGCGAAGTGCGAAAAATATGCGAACCGGATCCACACTCACGTTTCGCGGAAATTTCGCGGCGTCGCGCGCGGTTCGCACGCGAGTGGGGATGGGGCTTGACAAAATGAAAATCGAACTTTGAATTTTAAACTTCATCAGTCATCTTCGTCTTTTTTTTCTTGCAGTTTATATTCTCTATGGTCTTTTTCATCAGCCAATCACAGTCGACCGTGCCTAAAAATTGTACAGATTATGCGATTCTATCTAGTAGCTACCATGGGCGTATATAAGGGGGGGGTCCTGGGGGTCCGGACCCCCCCCATTACTATCCATCTTACTTGTCCAATCGACAATATGTTATGTACCTACCGCACCGATTTTAATCGGCGACGTACATAATATGTGTTTTTTTTATTCACAGTATAATAATTTATTATTATACTGTGGAGCGTGTCCATAGGCAGAGAGGTACCGCGATGCCATAAGGGCGATGCGTTCGTAGTTCGACGCAGGGGCGCCGGGAAATGGCTGGCTGGTGGCATCACTGCACAATTCCCCGTGCCCGTGGCGGTGCATTCAAACTATGCAAGTTTAGATGCACCGCCGCCAACCGCACAGACTCACTGGACTGGCGCGGGCGGCGCAGCTTGATTCCGATTTGCGAAAGAAATTATCCGAAGTTGATTTAACAATAAAACGTAAACATTCATTCCGATATTCAAATTTTAAATATTCGGCCAAGTGCGAGTCGGAATTGCGCAAGAAGGGTTCCGTATCGTTATAGAGCAAAATAGGCCAAAAATGGTGTTTTCTGTATGCCCTTAAATATGTATTAATATTTTATTTTAATTATATTATGTACTAGCTGTCCCGGCAAACGTTGCTTTGCCATAATCTAATATATAAAATTCTCGTGTCACAATGTTAGTCCACGAAATCCTCCGAAACGGCTTTACTGATTTTTACCAAATTATATATGCATATTCAGTAGGTCTGAGAATCGGCTACTGGGTACTTCATTTATTGATAAGTGCATTTTTTGAATAAATAATAGTAAATTATTACAACCTGAGACTGACGGCGACCATTGTTTGTGCGACGAGATAGCGATCGACGTTGCCATGGCGACATACTTATTTAGTCACTGCAATAAAATAATATGGGCGAAATACTTTATATTATGGCAAAGCAACGTTTGCCGGGACAGCTAGTACTATATATAAATGTATTTGCCATATTATTTTATTGAATTAATGACTAAATAAGTATGTCACCATGGCAACGTCCATCGCTATCCCGTGACCTGCGTCGCATAAACAATGGTCGATCTTAATATACAAATAATATTTTGCAATAAAATAAAATTGCGGCTATAATTAAAGATCTAAGCTATCCTATCTCTCAAGTTGGAAAAAAGCACACATTTAAAAAAAAGAAACATTAAAATCGGTTAAGTAGTTTAGGAATCCATCGCGGACAAACATCGTGACAGATTTATATATATTAGATTAATAAAGTACATATAAAACTAGCTGTTTCCCGCGACTTCGTCCGCGTGGACTTCAGTTTATAGCGCGCCATGTCAACAAAATTGGTGTCTAAAGCTTTTGTAAAAAAACCCTGGTACCCCTTAAATCAAAACACCCAAAAACAGCTGTGCAGTGTGCACATAACTTATTTAATTTTTTTAAACTTTATTTATAAAAGTATATATTTTAGCCCCCCAATTACACAACTTTACCCATAAACTATTTATCATTGATAGGTTTAAGGTTACGTCACTGCACAGATAAAGTACTGAGTTATTTAATAACGTAAAAAAAAAATAACAATCGAAAAAATCCAAAACTCAATGTATTAGATGATACCACTTCTTATAGAAAGACGTTTGAGTATGCGTCACCGCGATGTAGGAGACGGCATGGCGCCATCTATTATGAATTTTTGGAACTAACTTAATTTGAACAAATTTACGCATTTTCACTTCCTTACAACCCTTTTTTCCAGTTAAAAAGTAACCTATGTCCTTTCTCAGGCTTTAGACTATCTGTGTACAATATTTCATTACAATCGGTTCGGTAGTTTTGGCGTGAAAGCGAGACAGACAGAGATACTTACGCATTTATAATATTAAGTATAGAGCATTTTCTGAAAATTTCAAGTGTCTTTGAAGCCTTCCTTAAATATTAATTTTATTATTATATAACAGAACAGAAATACACAATCTGTGAAAATTTTAGATGTCTAGCTATATCCCATATAGCGGTTCTTGAGATACAGCCTGGAGACAGACAGACGGACAGACAACGAAGTCTAGTTAATAGGGTTCCGTGTTTACCCTTTGGGTACGGAACCCTAAAAATACTTTTGATTTCCTAAACACGTTACCTATTTGCTGCTGCGGAACCCTTCATGGGCGAGTCCAACTCGCACTCGGCCGTTTTTTTACGTTAGGGACCCCCCCCTTATCAAAGCTATATATACGCCCGTGGTAGCTACGTTTAAATTTGGAACCATTTTTTTTTTTGTTCGGAACTTTCGTCCACCTGGGCGAAACCACAATAGACATTCTGTCTACTCTGGCGAAACGATCATAATATTGCATGACGAAAAATTAAACAACTTGTCAATCAATGTACAGCACGTAGTTTGCATGTCATTCGCATCATTCACTACAATATACGATAATGCGTGCATTACAGCACGTAATGCATGTAATGCAGAATTACCGTCTAGCGAGCGCATAAAAACCGCGTATCATAAGTTAACTATTTATCTAATAAGCAATCTGTGCAACTGAGAAAATATGAAGTATGTATAGGGTAGATAGAATTTTTTTTAAAGAACGGACTGCAGTCGTTAACAAAGAGAATATTATAATCACTACGTTTGTCGTTAAGAATTAGTGCTCTCCGACATCGTAATTTTGTGTTTAAAATTTTAATTCTATAAAAATGGAATCAAATCGGCAGTCGGGTAACAAATTAAATAAGATTATTAAGAGAAAATATAAAGGTACAAGAATACCGGTACCCAAGGCGTCCCTGCTTAAGATATGTCCAATAGCGATTGGTGATACTTCTAACGTAACAATCCGTAGAAGATATTTGGACAAGAATGTCAAGAAAATGGACAAGAATGAGCCGCCATTGATCGAAGCAGGTCCATCGGGAAAAGACGCCGAAATACTGAAACCTCCAGTGGCTCTGAAATCTGACACGTGTAAGAATCTCTTTCTATATCTTCATTAATTTTACGATTTTTTCTGGCCGCAAACGTTTCTACGTTGAAGACTACCCGTTTTCAACGTACACTGTACAGTAATTTTGTGTCAGCCTATAATCTGCTATAATATGGGAGATCGCACACGTGACACGTCACATTTTTTGTGTGATCGAGTATGCGGCTTACATACAATCTGATGGCGCGCGCCATGCAGAGTGTATGTAAGCCGCAGACTCGATCACACAAAAAGTGTGACGTGTCACGTTTTGAATCAGGTATTTTTTTATTACTTAATTTAAACATGATGTGCGTACGGAGTCCCTTAGTACCTAGTGTATCTAGTATTTATCTATTTATTTTCAGCTTGTACGTCGTACATGAAAATAGGTTTGATCCAAGACTACGACACTGACGTGTTTACACACCTGCTGGAAGGTGAGAGGAGGATTGCTGTCCCTAAGCTGGACTCCCAGTCTCGCGCCTGCGTCATCAACTGGATCATCAAGGTCAACGTAAGTACCTATAGTTCGAGAGACGAATCGAGGCATATATTTTGTAGCTGTTTACAGACAGACTCACTTTCGCATTTATAATATTATTAATAGTAAGTATGGAAGTATAGATTCTGTGCCTCGTTATTTAGATTATTTTATGTTATTATTTACTAATAGTGGACCAAACTTCTGAGCCGGTTCTGATGAATAAGTAACAACAGACTGCTGATACTCTTTCGTATTTATGATATTCTACATAATATTATTCTTGTTTAGGGTAACCAAGGTAATCCAACGGTCGTCCAGGTCGCAATTTCTTTCCTGGATACGTTTTTGGCGATGAGAAAAGTAGACGTCGAACGTTTGCAGCTGGCGGCAGCCGCTTGTTTCTGGCTGGCCCAGAAGAACCTCGGAACCTGCCTGAGCGCCAGTGAGCTGGTCGAAGCCTCCGATAGAGCGTTCTTTGTCTCCGAACTGGCGCACGCAGAGAGAACGATAATAAGGCTGTTGGTAAGATGACGATTATGTCTAGATATAATAATGTTTTGTGAGTTTAAGTCTAAACAGCTATTAATAGAGGCACCTCTTAACTCAGGAAACCTCAAATGCAATAACTATTTTTTTATTTCTGTACTGAATTCTTTTCATTACCGTATACTATTATAAACATGGTTTTGTTACCCACAGGGCCACAACTCACAAGGGACTTAGGGTCTGTTTCACCACTTCCTGATAATGCTATCTATGCTATAGTAGAGGAGGCGAAGAGGGGATTTCGGGAGTAGCTCGAGCGTGTCAGATTAAGCTTGTATAGGCTTCCGACATGTGTCTAGTTATCATGCTATAGAAATTTCTCACGTGGTGGGTTAATTTTTTTTTTTGAGTATTGAAATGTCATCCGATCTGTCAGATTAAGATAGGGGATGTTTAGTATACCCTAAAAAAGCTTCCATAAAAAGCACTGACGATTTAAAGGTTTGGTAAGCCCGTAGGGACATTTTAAAATATAAAAATATAAAGCTTTATATTTTCCTAACTAAGCTTCGCATATATTTTATTTTGCACTAAACTAAATGATTTAGTCCTTTTTGTCTAAAATATAATAATAACTGACCGAAATAACCAATTTTCTGAGTATATTTTCTTTTTCAAAACTTTAAAATGGCCGCAGTTTCTGAACCCACCGCTAAAATAAAAAATGCTCTTATTATTTTTTTATCAGTTTTACCTAATGTATACAACCTACTAGGTCTCCATGACGCTCGAGTGACTACAAAAATAGCACCTTCGCCTCCCCTACTACTATCATAACATAACTTTAAATATTACCATATTGTCCACCACTGTCCACAGAAGTTTCCTCCGACACCCATCGTGCCACAAGACTTTATTTCCTACTTGGCCGGGATCAGCGGGACCTCCAAGCCGGAGGAGGTAGAGGTGGCAGCAACCTTCATCTGCGCGTCAGCCCTCCTGGCCGATACGTCGCTAAGTAACGAGTACCCGTCGGTAATAGCCGCGGCGGCAGTGCGGAACGCCGTGCTGTGTCTCGGCGGATGTCTGGCGAAGCTCCGTGATAATGCTGTGTGAGTATACTGTCATACTTATTACTTTATCTTCATCACGCACTCTTTTACTAGCTGGGGCTGTATGTATGTAGCGGAATCTTTGAGCACGATTTTAACCTATCGCCATTATGCTAAGTACTGACATACGGTTTTGCTTGATAGTTTTGCTCCAAATCGAGCAATAACCACCGTGTGGACCGCAAAACTGACAGCTCGAAGGCTCGCTTCGAGCTGGCTCGATAGAATTAAATATTATGTCAAATATGTCATTTCCTTCGATTTGGAATAAAACTATCGAGCAAAACCGTATGTGAGTACTTAGCATAGTCTAATTAATTTTCAAACTTTTCGTACGGTACGTAAAGCGCCAATGACAATGCAATGATAATAATTTATTAAAATTGTTGAAAAATAATAGTTGAAAATCGTGTTTTTTCAACTAAGTATTATTACGGAATAGAATAGAACAGTGGGGCTAAAATGGTTGCTTTGGAGAATCATAAATCATAATCTTATGTATAAAATTCTCGTGTCACAATGTTAGTCCACAAACTCCTCCGAAACGGCTTTACTGATTTTTACCTATATGCATATTCAGTAGGTCTGAGAATCGGCTACTGGATACTTTATATATTGATTATATTATGTATAGATAAGTGCATTTGTTGAATAAATAATAGTAAATTATTACAACCTGAGACTGACGGCGATTTGTTTGTGCGACGGGCATGAACGTAGAAAAAAAGGCGGACGGAGTCTTGTCATAATATTATACAAAACTGTGTCTTCACTTTTCTTCTGAATCGGCCACGCACACGTTCTGACGCCTGTCAAATGGTATGGACTAGCGCAAGAATGTCTGCGTGCGAACCGTGTACATACAGCCAGCTGGCCGACTCTGAACGACACAGTTTTGTGTATGGTGGGAGTTGGGACTCCGTCCGCCTTTTTTTATACGTCCATGGCGACGACGGGCTAGCGATGGGCGTTGCCATGGTGACATACTTATTTAATCACTTCAATAAAATAATATGGCAAATATATTATGGTAAAGCAACGTTTGCCGGGACAGCTAGTATTATTATATTATGATATTTTTTTTAAATCGTTATATGGTCACTCTGCTTGCAATTCATGTCTAGTACTTGGGGAGGGGAAGAGGGGATTTCGGAACAAGTTCGAGCGTGTCAGATTAAGCTTGTATAATGTATACATTATACAAGCAATACATTAAGCTTGTATAATGTATACATTATACAAGCTTATGCTTCCGACATGTGTCTTGGTTATCACAGTAAGTATAGAAATCGGATATCTCAAAATTGGGTGGGTTATGGGTGGGTTAATTTTTTTTTTTAATATTAAAATGTCATCGGATCTGTCAGATTAAGATAGGGGATGTTTAGCATACGGCATACCCCAAAGAAGCCCCGCTGGAAAATAACAGATTGACAAAGGAAATCTTTTATTTTATCCTAAAGTTTTATTTTCAATTGATTTCACAGATACAACATGGCTGAATCAAAGGCGCTGGACTTTTGCTACGTATGCTGGATGCAGCAGAAGGCCGTATGCAAAATTTCGGCCTCTGAGTGGAAGTTCAAAGCTCCGCTGGAGACGTATTCGACGCCTCCCCAATTCGTCGCTCATAGAATAGTCAGCGCCGCTGCCGAAATGCAAGATATAAAATTCGAAAACATGGACAGTGACTCTCCATAATATTATTAATTCTCCATGTCACTACATCATTTATAAGGCTTGTATTATATTATAGAGTTATAGATTAAAAGCCCTTGAAGGGAATTACCGGTGGAAATGAACCACGTGAATTTATATCGCGAAGGCTGTTACTATGGGTATGTCTGAAAATAACTCTGAGCACTATTTCGTTATTTCTGAGCGGTACAGGTAGTACGCGTTGAGGTTATATTATATTGGGGTTGCGAGTTGCGACCCATGGCTTTCGGCCCCTGCACTGGAAGAATGTATGGGTCGCAACTCCTATAGTAATTAGAACTCCACCGAGTAGTGCGTACTACCTGTACCGCTCAGAAATAACGAAATGGTGCTTAGCGTTATTTTTTAACATTGTATAGCTCTATTCAGTATTCACGTAGGTTTCTTTAACCCGTTAATTTTATTCATGGGCTAGTCTTATAGTACGAGTACGGACAAAATGACAGAGTGTTTTGTTTTTCAATCATATTTTTTTATTTAATGACATCATTATTAGACATCATTATTAGTCATTTAATTCAATAGAAATATAAAACATACAAAAAGAAAACATATTACTAATCACAAAAACCATTTTGTCATACACATTTTTAAGAACAAAGTTAAATCGTTTGAGATTCTTTCTAGTCATTTAAGAGTTAGAATTCAAGGTTTTGTTCATATTGAGTGCATGACGTCTTTTAAGCGACGCGACGCCTGAGAAGCCAAATGTTTTTGCTGCCAATTTCCATCCCATTTTTTCCTTCTATGCTTCAATAGCCATATTATGGCCTATGGCCTATGGCCATACTCATGGATTCTTGGCTCCAAAACTGCCGATTAGTTTTTCTTTGTAGTTTCGATGCATATCCCCTTAACAAAATAATAAATGTTAACTATCAGAAACACTAAACATGGTATGTCATTTTGTCCAAATGTAACCAAAAACAAATAAATATCAAAATTCCATCAAATAATCTAATGATTGCAATAAAGTTCATAGAAATCACTGGCTAGAAGCATAGTTCATCGATTTTAATACAAATAATAACAAATGACAGCAAATATTCGCCAGAAAACTCGCCATCGCCATCTGTTAAATAAACTTTTGAAGGCGAGAAACACGTTTGATCTGCTTACTGCGGCTCAACTGTGAGAATGGCACTCAAAGTCTGGCAGGATTGTTAATATTATGACTGCCGTCACGTGATATAATCGCGGAAATGTGTCTAAAACCCCCCAATTTTGAAATAAGGGCACTATGTCATTTTGTCTTTCATACTAGCGAGTCTTATATTATACTAGCGAGCGATAAAAATGTATTTGTTGATTTTATTTAATTTTTATTTTTATTAAATTGTTTTAATTATTTTTTATTTTATTTAGTTCAATTAAAATTTTAATTTAGTATTTTGTTTATTTTACGGATAAGGCCATCAATTTCAGTACCCTCAGCTCGGGAGTGGATTTGGAGGTGACCTGCGTATTAAAATGGAACTGACACGAGAGCAGGGTAAAAAATTTATTGTATAAAAATCTGCCTTGTGGTAAACCGATCTACCTCACACAACCCAGAGTAATTCCTCTGCCGACGATGTAGCAGCTGAACCACGCAATCTCTTTGATTGGACCGAATACATCTCTTGGCATAGCCAACTAAATATCGGGGTCAACAGTACCAAAAGCGATGCTGAAATCTAGTTGTCACAAGTTGGTCTGACGTTCCAACTTCCAAGACGAATATCATCTGAGAGGTTGACTAGCGGTCGTGGTGTTATGTCCTGGTCAGAACTCAGACTGATATTTGCTTAATAGGTTAATTTTCTAGGAATTGAGCTGGTTTGATATTAATCGTTCAAGAAATTTGGAGAGGTATGGAAGGAGAAATATAAGCTATAATAGAACGGAAGTGTAGGACCATTAGTTTGGGATAGGAATTACATCTTCTGCATTAAAATATATTGTGATACCGTTCATACAATATGTTCTAACTTTTCGTTCAGTAACAGGTTTTTTATTGCTACTTAAAGCATGCAGTGTGGCTTGTTTGTATTTGGAAATAGGTGGCACTGTAAACAATCGGGCTTTGGCCCACCACACATTCCCAGTTCCCATCACTGTATCTCCTGTGTCCCAGGATCGACAGCGGTATCCAACCACGAACACCCTTCGATATAATCTCAGGGAGCCCGAGGGATATGCTAAAGCTGTGTTGGGACCTGCAACGAATTTAATCAGAAGAAGATAGGAGTAGGTAGCATACAGGTGGCACTATACTAAAGTGGCGATTAAGCGAGTCGATGTTAACCTTAATTTGGATTAACCAATACCTAGTAGGCTCTCCATTTGCAACTGATTCATGTACATGGAGACGCTGAGCGCCTCGACACATCCCTTTGCAGCGATTACGTAAGTAATTCTTTATGTACCTATGACAATTAGGCCTGGAGATACTGACACAAAATTCTTGGTCATTTGTACCAGTATGGCGGTTTTACAGGGGTATAATTACGTAATGGCAAAAAGGAAAATGATGGTCATAGCGCTCGCGCTGTCAGCCCAAACGCGTGGGCGTTAATCGAACGTGTCGGATAAATAACGAGTGTCGAACGATTTGTTCCACAAAAATGCTTGTATTTTTAGGTAGTCGAAAAAAAATAAGTAGGCGAAAGCGTAATGCCATACTTGTCTGGTGCGGCTTACAACCCGCCATACCGACGCGAATACGTTAATTTTAATTAAAAAAATTGAACCATTCGTACCAGGCTAATTTTTGCATAGCTAATTATCGTCGAGTAGCCATTCACGAAAATCACCTTGCCATACTTTTCGGACAGGTCCCAATGGCCGTCATACCACTGCAAAGGTGTAATTTTTTTTTCGCCAAACGATTTGTACCAGTATGACATTTAAAGTTTTGGAAAGTATTTGACAAAATATGACTGTTATTATTTTTCCCATACTTCTACGTCTTCTAGTAGGGGGAAAAAGTGCTGCCATACTTGAAATACTTATTTATTTGACACGTTTAAAAATACGACTGTAAAATACGTAAAATCATTTTTTACATCATGGCATCATTGTAGTCTCGTCATTTGGCAATTGTACCAAAAAAAATGTTGCAGATTGTAACCATGGGGCGGGATGACTATCGGACTTGAGCAAAAAAGTGATTAAAATTGGACGATTTGTACCAGTATGGCATTTGGATTTTTGGAAATTATACGATACAATGTGACCATTATTATATTTGCCATACTTGTAGTAGAGGTCAAAAGTGGCGCCATACTTAAAAAACCGTTTGAAATTACGAATAAAATCTTAGGATTTTGAAATAATATTGTTCATATTCGCTGCCTCCCACAGGTATGGCATTATCAGGCTTCTATTTATGATCATACAGGGAACTGTTAAAAAAGTTTTAGGGTGGTAGACATCGTTTGGCGAAAAAAGATTACACCTTTGCAGTGGTATGGCGGCCTAATTATACCCCTGTAAAACCGCCATACTGGTACAAATGACCAAGAATTTTGTGTCAGTATCTCCAGGCCTAAATTCTCTTCAGATGGATTATGTCTATATTTTACCTACGCAGCATTTCTCTTGGCCATCATATCATGTATTTGATGTCGCTCGTGAGCCAAGGAGCGGGGAGGTGCTTAAGGCGAACAGGTCAAATGGAGCATGAACGTCGAACAAGCGGAGTATAATATCGTTAAAGTTCTCCCAGTTAGAATTGCGTAGATCAGTCATAAATGTTTGCCTATCACTACCGTTCAAACTACGTCTTAGGGCACTATCACACTGGCGACTAGCGAGTGATTTGAAAGTGACGCGACTGCGCAGCGCACACGCCGCGACAGCGCAGCGTCGTTGCGGCGTGGCGTGAACGGCATTTTGTACACTCGTACACAGGGATGTGACCTCAGAATCCATTTTGCTACTGAGTGTCCAAAACGCGGAAGGCAAGCTGCGTGCACACCGCGCAATCGCGGAATCATCACTTTCAAATCGATCGCTAATCGCCATTGGGATAAGGCCCTTACCGCCGCACTCAGAGACGTCAATTAAGACTTAATGCTCATTTAACATGAAATGTACCTCTCAGAGATGACAATTAAAAATCGCTAATTGCGGAGTTTGTTGTTCAAGTTTGAGGTTATTCTTGAAATTTTTTCAGTTTTAATTTTTCAAAAGATAAAATTAAGATAAAAATAAAATTTATTTGAAGTGTTAAAAATAAATAATAATAATATTAGATAATGCCACACATAGAACTTCATAATTACTGTGATAGTACTAAAGCATTTTTGTGCAATACATGCCTAGTTACTTAGTACAGCTGTTAGTAGTAAGGGATTAGCCGGTTCTGGCTCACTGCCTCAATGTAGGGAAAAATGGGGTTTTCGATGACCATTCGCCTAAAAAAAAAAAAAAAAAGGAAGTTTGGTGTCAAAATATAGGTTTTTGGCCATTCCCGTTCGATATATGCGATCCGTTTCTGCGTATTTGCACTTGTTTCAAAGTTAGCTTTTGTGTTTAACCCTCATTATCTACTATCACCACGCTCCATTGTTCCTTAATGATTACAATGGCTACTTATTGCATTGTTATGCTCGCCTCGGTGTCCTATTGTTCTGACTATCGGTTTATCGCTTACGTCACCTCACTTTCTTACAAGATTTTAAATAAATATGAATGATAATTAACTAACTAATGAATTATTGCAAATTAAAAGTACTTAATAATTAATTATGTAGGTCATCCGATCATTCGATGGACTTCGTAAACACACAACGACGCGGTGCGCAAACTGACACGTTTTGCTCGTCAGCGAAATCCGACGAGTCATCGACCGCATCCACCACCACCTGCATCTCGCGGCTCGCGTCGAAGTGCAAGTGTAAACACAAAGCTCGCAACACAAAAGCGTGCCCTGCGAGTCGCGAGCCGCGCCGCGAGACGGGTCGCAAGCTCAAGTTTACACTCTCGGCTCGTAGCGCATCTCGCGACTCGCAGGGCCCGCACCCGCTCGCCACCGCCGCCCGCTCGCTGCCTGCGACCGAGTCGAAGCCGAGTCCAACTCAGCAAAAGCTTCGCAAATGTTGATGCTCACCCCGCTCCACCCCCGCGGTCGAAAACAAGGAGGGTAATGGATGGTCGTAAGGCAGAACCTCCTCGACTCAACAAGGACGAGAGCAGGAGGTGCGACGAGGAGGGCTGCACACTGGTAGAGAGAGGAAAGAAGAGGAAGTCCACCCTCCGCAGCCACTGCGACACCGCACCTTACGTACCCGAGCTGCTCTACGTGTTGCACCTGCACTGGTCCATGGAAGTCGAGGACGTTGTAATATAATTATTGTAAGAAGACTACCTCCACATTGGGGGTAGAGCGTCTATACTCTCAGTACAAAGTTAACTTCGGTTCCTTTGTGGTGAGAGTACTGACAAAACTTCTTTCCACTCTCGAGGTGGATGAGTTCTGGTTGACCGGTGTAGTTTACCGAAGGTTTCGGGGAAGGCTCTCCAATGAAGCACGCATCACGTCACCACCAAAAAAGACTACGTGATTATAGTGTGAATGTGAGAGTGTTGTGACAATAATAAGATTATGCTTTGGAATAAGACTGTTCGGTGTGCATCGGTTGTCTGATTGCTATAACACAAGTTCAACTTCACGCTAAGTTGAGTTGAGATTAGACGACGTGATGTCACTGTCTACTTTGTGCTGTTGTGTATTATTGTATGAGTGTAATAAATAATTTGTATGATTTGTAATTTGTATAATAAAACTTGAAAAAATTTTCATTACATTTATTTTATTTCATTAAAACATGTATTGAACATACTGTACAATATTATATTAATACATAAAGTGTTGCTACTATGTAACTTTCGAAACTCTACTAAGCTTTTCCCATTGAACTTATAATACAAATACATTAAACTATACTGTCCACAAACTGATATGAAATCATTTTGTAATCTCTACGTGTTAAAATCCCATCTCCTACAGCTTCGCCCCATAAAAGCCTTGTGATATCACATAGGAGCGCGCCCAAACGAGTCAAAGTATTGCCATTTTCATTGATGTGTATGGCTATCCAGTAGGACCCTGGTTTACTATCAGAGTCCAAGTTGCTAATAAATTTATGTAGGGGTTTGATCATATTACCATTATATAGGCAGACGATTCGCAGCGTATACTATATTATCTTCTAAAGTCTAAACCTTCACAAATTCTTCTCAAATAATTACTAATCTCTATTGTGTTCATACTGTATTATGACAGAACCAATCTGGTATAATTATGAATCTTTTATAATAATATATCACGTCATATCCGTATAATGTAAATCTTTATGTATTTACAAAGAGGGGTATTACATATGAAATACTGAATGAATAAATAAAAGAAACATAACTTTGTTACAATATTTTATTTCATAATATCTACACACTATTAGGTAAACACTCACACATAAACACGTTACATATCATAACTTAAATATATATCATACATGTGACTTTTCTTAGCTTCTATAGTCTACAGTTACATTACGGTTTTTATCTAGTTTTCTATAACATTATCAAACTCTGCAAATACAATACAGTTATTCGTTTGAGAGAGACTAGAATCAATTGTTACCCCATTTCCTTCATTAAGGAAAGTTTACCGGTGCCGAAAAATAATGTATGAGAGACTGAAGTGAACATATTAGATACCATTGAAGGATGGTTGTAGAGTTTTTGAAGGCACGTGTTGTCCATCTATGTATAAACAATATGAATAATTCATACCTACCATAATTTTCAAAATTGAAAGGATTCCTACTAATGATTAAATGCTGCGTTATTTACTAATCCTATGATAAATCTTTTGAGTACTTGCCCCAAGAATATTATCAAGCGTTTTTTTTTCTCATCAGTGGAAAGTCGTAATATCATAAACGTTATTCACAATTATTGAGTCATCCTAAACATCCATTTAATGGTAAAGCATACAATAGATACACTTTCACATTCTTCACTAATTACTGATTATTCCTGTGAGTCGTTCAAAAAACAGAATAACATTAGATAAGATTGTAAAACCTCATATCATTTTAAAATTTAAAAAAGTATACTCAATAATATTTATTAAGTTTTCTTATAACTCCGTTCACTTGTCAACTTGTTCGTATGTGATATCAGATATGGTGTGAGTGAAATACTCTGCCGACACTTCAACCAACCGTAACCACTCTTCGTAATCGGTGTTTACACACCCCCGCTGTATCCTCGAGATCCTCTGCAATATCATCCTGAATCAGTGTGTAAATGCTATCACCACTCAGTCCACTCCTTTCGTACACAGTATAATAATATGTAAGTCTTCACGCAATTTGCGTAATAGAATAGGCCACATCCACAGCTTCAACAACCTGTTGGTTGATAAACATTTTTTTCATTTAGTCATGATCACATGGAAAAGTTAATAGCCCATGTATTACCCTCTCGACCCCTGTTAATTATGTTTACACCCTGATTAAGTATTGCCAAAATATCTTCATCTATGTCGTTATATCTCGATGGTTATGCCACAACGTATCCATTGTCGAGATGTACCACTGTCTGCAATGTACCAGCATGAATCTTTGATGGAAATTTGAAAGCTCTAATGATTTCATAAGGGATGTTTATCTCAAGGTCCTCCAAATTTTTCCATGTCTTATTATAATTATTTAATATTTTCAGAGCATCGCCCATTTATATTTTTAAACTAAAACACTTTTTATACTCACAATATTCAAAAACTTCTAGCGGAAATATTAATTACTGTATTGCTCACGAGTGTGGTACTGATTAAATGTGATTTCAAACAGAACACTAAAAATCTCTTTAAATTTTCTCTATTGTTCCCCATAACGACAGAAACCACTTCCTGTGTGATAATATTTTGTTAATAATTATGTTTTTAATGATATGAACTTCCCGTTATGTCCTGAAAATATATGCATAGGTAATACTAAAAGTTCTACTAGGTGCACAAGATTTAACGATGAAACCGGAATTTTATAGTTTATCGATTTTTCTGAAAATTTAGTGACTGTCCAGTCACATAAAATCAAAATGTTTCATAAAAACAATTTATTCACGATTTTGTATTTTAGATATTTCAAAAACTTTAATGTATGATTTCCACTACAATTATATTATAAATAAATTTTCAAATAATATAAAATTGTTGTATACAGATTACATATTATATACTGATAGTTTAATATAATATCAAATATACATACAAAATTTATATAATGATATTAAGCAAGATCTCCATAAATTTTTTGATACATCTGATTATCCTTCTGATAATAAGTATGGTTATCCTTAAATAAATAAGAAAAAATATTTTTTTTCAAAGATGAAAACAACGAAAAATAATGAAAAAATTGTAGGGTTGAGATAAAAAAATGTATGTGTTTGATTCAGACAATAATTTAACTGCAAAGGCAAGGAGTCAATAAATGTGTCACAAAAACAACGAATTTAGAAAATTATAAAACGTGTTTTCTTTTAATCGATAAAAATATTCATTATGGTCAATGTTGAGATTCATATGATCAATCAAACATAGAATTTTCACTCAAAAATAAATAAATCACGTTTATCATAGTACAATGATACTAAAATATTTATTTTGTCCAATGATCTTCACTTTAGCTCAGGGTCATTATAAATTGAGAAAAATTAGGTGGAATAAAACCTTCTAAAATATTGTGTTCGTATGTGATTTGTCATTGTACCGTGAAACTGTATTTTTGAGCTTAGTCAATAAGATTAATTTGTTTTCTTGTTATTAATTACTGTAAAACGTACTTTGTTATGACATAATTTTATACACAATGATTTTGATGTATGAGTATGACATAATGATTTTTTTTCTTTTGTAAACTAGATTGTGATTTGTGATACTTTGTTTCGTGTAGCCATACTTTAATATTATACTTTTATATGTATGATATTGTACTGAATGCTTAATTTTTAAAGTTTTATTGTATTACAACATTGTAAAACGTAATAATATTTAATCAAGATTTTCCTTAAAACATAAAGTTTTAAATTATGTTTCTTATAATATGAGGTTCAAATTAAAATTTGAATGATATATTTCAAATTTATTAAAGCTTTTTTCATTATTTTCAAAAACCTTTTAGAAAATTATAAAACGTGTTTGTTTTAAATATAACATATTTCAAATTTGTTAAAGCTTTCATTTTTTTTCAAAAACTTTTTAGAAAATTATAAAACGTTTTTTAATCTAATATATTTCAAATTTATTAAAGCGTGTTTCATTACTTTGAAAAACCTTTTAGAAAATAGCAAATCGTGGTTTTTTTATAAAAAAATATTTCAAATTTGTTAAAGTTTTTTTCATTATTTTCAAAAACTTTTTAGAAAATTATAAAAATTAAAAAACGTTTTTTTGAATTTAATATAACATTTTAAATTGATTAAAGCTTATGTCAATATTTCAAAAACCTTTAAGAAAATTTCAAAACTTTTTTTTTATAAAATATATTTCAAATTTATTAAAGCTTATTTCATTATTTCAAAAACTTTTAAGAAAATTACAAAATGTGTTTTTTTTATAAAATATATTTCAAATTTATTAAAGCTTGTTTCATTATTTTCAAAAACCTTTTAGAAAATTATAAAACGTGTTTTTTTAATACAATATATTTCAAATTTATTAATGCTTGTTTCATTATTTTCATAAACTTTTTAGAAAATTATAAAAAGTTTTTTTTATTTAAAATATTTCAAATTTATTAAAGCTTGTTTCATTATTTTCAAAAACCTTTTAGAAAATCATAAAATGCGTTTTTTATTTTTATAAAAATATTCAATTATGTTCAATGTTGAAATTCAAATCAATCAAACATCGAATTTTCACATTTTCACTCAAAAAATAAATTAAACATGTTTATCATAATCTTTACAAGATTTTAAATAAATATGAATGATAATTAACTTATGAATTATTGCAAATTAAAAGTACCTAATAATTAATTATGTAGGTCACCCGATCACTCGATGGACTTCGTAAACATAGGAGGCCCCGGCGCGCAAACTGAGTCTTTTAGATTTTAAATAAATATGAATGATAATTAACTAATGAATTATTGCAAATTAAAAGTACCTAATAATTAATTATGTCGGTCACCCGATCATATTGTACCAAAGTTATGTTTCTTTTATTTATTCATTCATTATTTCACATGTAATACCCCTCTTAGTAAATACATAAAGCGCACATAGTACGGATATGTGATATCAATACAAGATCCATAAACCGGATTGGTTCTGTGATAATACGGTATGAACACAATAGAGATCCGTAATTATTTGAGAAGAATTTGTGAGGGCTTAGAAGATAATGTATACGCTGCGAATCGTCTGCCTATATAATATAATATGTTCAAACCCCTAGATACATTTATTAGCAACTTGGATCCTGATTTATGTTACACCTAGACCCCACTGGATAGCCATCAATGAAACATCAATGAAAATTACATTACAAATACTTTGATTGCTGCGGGCGCGCTCCCATCCGATATCACAAGGCTTTTATAGGGTGAAACTGTAAGAGATGGGATTTACAAAATGATTGCACATCAGTTTGTGGAGAGTATAGTTTAATATATTTGTATTATAAGTTCAATGGGAAAGGGTTTAGTAGAGTTTCAAAAGTTATTTAGTAACAACACTTTGTGTAATGATATAATATTGTACAGTATGTTCAATATGTGTTTTCATGAAATAAAATAAATGTAATGAAAAATTTATCAAGTCTTATTATACAAATTACAATTACAAATTCTCACTCTTACGTGTCTATATATTTATGAAGTAGCAACATATTTTGTCAAACAAAGAAGTCCATCGAATGATCGGGTGACCGACATAATTAATTATTAGGTACTTTTAATTTGCAATAATTCATTAGTTAATTATCATTCATATTTATTTAAAATCTAAAAGACTCAGTTTGCGCGCCAGGGCCTCCTATGTTTACGAAGTCCATCGAGTGATCGGGTGACCTACATAATTAATTATTAGGTACTTTTAATTTGCAATAATTCATAAGTTAATTATCATTCATATTTATTTAAAATCTTGTAAAGATTATGATAAACATGTTTAATTTATTTTTTGAGTGAAAATGTGAAAATTCGATGTTTGATTGATTTGAATTTCAACATTGAACATAATTGAATATTTTTATAAAAATAAAAAACGCATTTTATGATTTTCTAAAAGGTTTTTGAAAATAATGAAACAAGCTTTAATAAATTTGAAATATTTTAAATAAAAAAAACTTTTTATAATTTTCTAAAAAGTTTATGAAAATAATGAAACAAGCATTAATAAATTTGAAATATATTGTATTAAAAAAACACGTTTTATAATTTTCTAAAAGGTTTTTGAAAATAATGAAACAAGCTTTAATAAATTTGAAATATATTTTATAAAAAAAACACATTTTGTAATTTTCTTAAAAGTTTTTGAAATAATGAAATAAGCTTTAATAAATTTGAAATATATTTTATAAAAAAAAAGTTTTGAAATTTTCTTAAAGGTTTTTGAAATATTGACATAAGCTTTAATCAATTTAAAATGTTATATTAAATTCAAAAAAACGTTTTTTAATTTTTATAATTTTCTAAAAAGTTTTTGAAAATAATGAAAAAAACTTTAACAAATTTGAAATATTTTTTTATAAAAAAACCACGATTTGCTATTTTCTAAAAGGTTTTTCAAAGTAATGAAACACGCTTTAATAAATTTGAAATATATTAGATTAAAAAACGTTTTATAATTTTCTAAAAAGTTTTTGAAAAAAAATGAAAGCTTTAACAAATTTGAAATATGTTATATTTAAAACAAACACGTTTTATAATTTTCTAAAAGGTTTTTGAAAATAATGAAAAAAGCTTTAATAAATTTGAAATATATCATTCAAATTTTAATTTGAACCTCATATTATAAGAAACATAATTTAAAACTTTATGTTTTAAGGAAAATCTTGATTAAATATTATTACGTTTTACAATGTTGTAATACAATAAAACTTTAAAAATTAAGCATTCAGTACAATATCATACATATAAAAGTATAATATTAAAGTATGGCTACACGAAACAAAGTATCACAAATCACAATCTAGTTTACAAAAGAAAAAAAATCATTATGTCATACTCATACATCAAAATCATTGTGTATAAAATTATGTCATAACAAAGTACGTTTTACAGTAATTAATAACAAGAAAACAAATTAATCTTATTGACTAAGCTCAAAAATACAGTTTCACGGTACAATGACAAATCACATACGAACACAATATTTTAGAAGGTTTTATTCCACCTAATTTTTCTCAATTTATAATGACCCTGAGCTAAAGTGAAGATCATTGGACAAAATAAATATTTTAGTATCATTGTACTATGATAAACGTGATTTATTTATTTTTGAGTGAAAATTCTATGTTTGATTGATCATATGAATCTCAACATTGACCATAATGAATATTTTTATCGATTAAAAGAAAACACGTTTTATAATTTTCTAAATTCGTTGTTTTTGTGACACATTTATTGACTCCTTGCCTTTGCAGTTAAATTATTGTCTGAATCAAACACATACATTTTTTTATCTCAACCCTACAATTTTTTCATTATTTTTCGTTGTTTTCATCTTTGAAAAAAAATATTTTTTCTTATTTATTTAAGGATAACCATACTTATTATCAGAAGGATAATCAGATGTATCAAAAAATTTATGGAGATCTTGCTTAATATCATTATTCTTTATTAGGGCAAAAAAACAATATCACAATAAAGTACTATTACAAACAGTCTTCCTCTATAAATATACAGTAATTGTGATATCCACATCATTTACCACATACTAAATATGTAAAATGTTCTTAAGTTTAATTATAAGTATTTGTTTATTAACAGGTTAAGATTTCAATTTAATGTATTGTTATTTTACATATTTAATTTTTGACATGTTTAAGCAAATAACAAGATAATAAGATTATAAGTGTTACCTACCTGCTTATTTAGTAACTACCATTTACCAACCTTGATTGATTAGCGGGCGGCACCCTAGCCCTACGATATGAGGTCTTGGGATCAGTAACAACGACTACCAGGGTGTCGTATGCGAGATCAATCTGGTTTACAAAGTAGTACCTACTTAGTATCGAGTAGTTAACTAAAATTACTTTATAATCAACGTATACTACGGCTGCTTTTTATTTTACATGCTTCTTACAAAATCGAAGCCAAGTAACTACACAATTTCTATATCAAATAACCAATAAAGTAATAATAATAATACAGTATTTAGGTATACAGTAATAACTAATAACTAGAAGTTAAACTATCAAAGCCATATGTCAGCCTGTGTGTGTGTGCGGTGTACCTAGGTGCGCCATTTGCGAGTATGTGGCACCCTAGCCCTGCGACACGAGGTCTTGGGATCAGTAACTAAGACTACTAGGATGACATGTGTTGTTTATATTAATTATTAATTACATGTGTGAGAGCACATTACCTGCTGTACGACATGTGAGTGTTAGTTTGAGTTTGTATGTGTGCTATGTGTGTTTATAATCGTGAGCATTTTGAGTGCGTGGCACCCTAGCCCTACGACAATATTGAGGTCTTGGGATCGGTAACGATGACCACTAGGGTGCCGTGTCAATATGTTATACCCGCTACGGACGAACAAAAACTTACGTGAAATATCCTAACAATACAGTTTTACCACTAAGTAATACTAGTGATATTTATTTTAGAGAGTTCCTCTGTGATCAGTTTTTTAAAAGCAGTGGCTTTATTGGCATTAATATCTATATGGTTAAAGTGTCTGTTATATAAGGTAAGTATATGATTAATTGGTGCGCGAAGACCTGCATTAGTACGCGATAATCTTGTAGCAAATACTACAGGAGCAGCACGACAGGCTCTTTTGTGTGTTCTGAGAGGCACTCTGTAGCTAAGGTCATTTACAATATCGATGCAGTCATATTTATTGTGGCAGATGTCGTACAATAACATCATCTGAAGTTGCATTCTTCTACAATTTAAGGTTAGTAATTTGTACTTTTCTAGTAACTTAGGGTACGATAGGTAATTTAACCGACATTTATATTGTACACAACGTAAGTAACTTTTCTGCACTTTTTCTAGGTAGTGTGAATATCCTGCGTACATCGGATCCCAAATACATGGAGCATATTCCAGTTGTGAGCGAATTAAGGTTTTGTATAGATATAGATATGTACTAGGTCGTTTGAAATCATTACTAGCTCTTAAAACAAAACCGTACATCTTAAAAGCTTTACTGCAAATATAATCTATATGAGAATCCAGCGTCAGTTTTGTATCCAATATGACCCCAAGGTCACGAATAGTGAAAACTTTTTCTAACTTATGGCCATCTATGAAGTAGTCATGTATTATGGGTCGTCGTTTTCTGGTAAAAGAGATTATTTTACATTTGTTTAAACTTAGCTGCAATTTATTTGCATTACAATAGTTAGCAAATCTTTTAAGATCTTCCTGTAGCCCCCTCTGATCATCAGCATTGTCAATGGTGCGATAAATCTTTAAGTCGTCTGCATATAGTAGAAATTTACAATTTTTGAAACATTTGTGAATATCGTTTATGTAGATGATGAACAGCAGGGGGCCAAGGATAGACCCTTGTGGCACTCCAGACGTTATAAAATTAGTATCAAAGTTAGATTCATACCCATTAATGACAACTTTCTGCGTCCTATTTGTGACATAAGATTTGAACCATCTCCATAGATTACCACGGATACCGTTAAAAGCGATTTTTTCAAGTAATAGTTTATGGTCTACACGATCGAAAGCCTTTCTAAAATCTGTGTATATACTATCTGTTTGTTTATTACAATCCAGATTGGTAAAAAGTTGATTGGTATAAACCATAAGGTTTGTAACAGTAGAGCGATTACGAACGAAACCATGCTGTTGTTGAAGGATATTTCTATGTAATAGTGGGTATATATAATTATGTACTAGCCTTTCAAGTAGTTTAGATAATGTTGGAAGTATCGAGATTGGTCGGTAATTGGTTATGTCTGTTTTGGAGCCTCCCTTATGAATTGGGGTAATTCTAGCAGATTTCCATACCGTCGGGCACACGCCTTCTGTCAAACATTTATTATAAAGTTTTGTTAAAGGCTCATGTATAGCCTCTGCAGTACATTTAAGAAAGATGGGAGGTACATTATCGAGACCTGCTGCTTTTGTACTATCTAGAGCTTTAAGTACCTTAAGGACGTCACCTTCTATTAGTTTTATATCACTGATAATTGTGGCGTCAGAGGGTCCGCCCTCCTCACCCGTTATATTATCCATATTAAAAGAGTCTGTAACTTCAGAGGGTTGAAATACCGACTGAAAAAATGTGGCGAAAAGGTTACAAGTTTCCTGAGGGGTTTTAGCTTTTATATTATTGTAATGTACGTTAGTAGGAATTACTGACTGGTTTTTACGGTTATTTATGTAATTCCAGAAATATTTGGAATTTTTAGGAATGTCATCTTCTACAGAGGTCATATATTTAGTGTAGCAGATCTGAGATTCTTTCTTGAATCTTTTTCGAAGCAAAGAGAACGTGAAATAGTCTGATATGTTTCCATGTAGCTTCCATTTATTCCATGCCTTATTCTTATCTTTATAAATGTGTATCAAGGCTGGTGTGAACCACGCGGGAAAATTATTATTAGAGACACGTTTAGATGGTACTCTTTTTCGAATAATATTATATATGTTTTCGTAGAAAACACTAGCACAATTTTCAGAAGATTTGTTTTTGAATTGTTCATGCCAATTGATTTCAAGGATATCCTTATTTATTTGTTCGTAGTTTGCACTTTTGAAACATAATCTTGTAGTTAAAGACGTAGTTATAGGTTTGAAACAGTGATCTTCAACAGGTATTAAGGCATAGAAAGGGGGGTGATACGCATCCGGTGGAACAAGAGTGATTGGCGCGGGGTATGTTCTACATTCTTGAATATTTGTTAAACATAAGTCGAGCAATCTATTTATGCTATTCTTATGAGAGTTTACCTGTACACAATTTGTCGCCCTAATGAAAGTAAAAAGATGTGAGTTTGGTGGCGAATACAGATTATTTACTGGTATCATGTTGTTGAGATTACCGTTTGTGCACCAATCTATGTGAGGGAGGTTAAAATCTCCCAATATACAAACATTTTCATAACACTTTATTTGTATAATTTTTAATAATTCATTAAAAAGTGCTAAGTATATGTCATTGTTCACAGCTGGTGGAACATAAACGGCGCCTAGCAAAAGTTTAGTTTTACCAAGACGTAGCTCTATTAGCAAGTAATCTAGAATAGGGGGTATGTCTAGTGGGGCAGCGGGGGGCTCTGGCATACATTGCGTAGCGCCTAATGTGCGCAGTACCGCAACAAGTACACCCCCTCCGTCCCGGCGTCCCGTGGCAACACGGTCACGGTCGCATCATCATTATATAAATTTTGTATGTATATTTGATATTATATTAAACTATCAGTATATAATATGTAATCTGTATACAACAATTTTATATTATTTGAAAATTTATTTATAATATAATTGTAGTGGAAATCATACATTAAAGTTTTTGAAATATCTAAAATACAAAATCGTGAATAAATTGTTTTTATGAAACATTTTGATTTTATGTGACTGGACAGTCACTAAATTTTCAGAAAAATCGATAAACTATAAAATTCCGGTTTCATCGTTAAATCTTGTGCACCTAGTAGAACTTTTAGTATTACCTATGCATATATTTTCAGGACATAACGGGAAGTTCATATCATTAAAAACATAATTATTAACAAAATATTATCACACAGGAAGTGGTTTCTGTCGTTATGGGGAACAATAGAGAAAATTTAAAGAGATTTTTAGTGTTCTGTTTGAAATCACATTTAATCAGTACCACACTCGTGAGCAATACAGTAATTAATATTTCCGCTAGAAGTTTTTGAATATTGTGAGTATAAAAAGTGTTTTAGTTTAAAAATATCAATGGGGGATGCTCTGAAAATATTAAATAATTATAATAAGACATGGAAAAATTTGGAGGACCTTGAGATAAACATCCCTTATGAAATCATTAGAGCTTTCAAATTTCCATCAAAGATTCATGCTGGTACATTGCAGACAGTGGTACATCTCGACAATGGATACGTTGTGGCATAACCATCGAGATATAACGACATAGATGAAGATATTTTGGCAATACTTAATCAGGGTGTAAACATAATTAACAGGGGTCGAGAGGGTAATACATGGGCTATTAACTTTTCCATGTGATCATGACTAAATGAAAAAAATGTTTATCAACCAACAGGTTGTTGAAGCTGTGGATGTGGCCTATTCTATTACGTAAATTGCGTGAAGACTTACATATTATTATACTGTGTACGAAAGGAGTGGACTGAGTGGTGATAGCATTTACACACTGATTCAGGATGATATTGCAGAGGATCTCGAGGATACAGCGGGGGTGTGTAAACACCGATTACGAAGAGTGGTTACGGTTGGTTGAAGTGTCGGCAGAGTATTTCACTCACACCATATCTGATATCACATACGAACAAGTTGACAAGTGAACGGAGTTATAGGAAAACTTAATAAATATTATTGAGTATACTTTTTTAAATTTTAAAATGATATGAGGTTTTACAATCTTATCTAATGTTATTCTGTTTTTTGAACGACTCACAGGAATAATCAGTAATTAGTAAAGAATGTGAAAGTGTATCTATTGTATGCTTTACCATTAAATGGATGTTTAGGATGACTCAATAATTGTGAATAACGTTTATGATATTACGACTTTCCACTGATGAGAAAAAAAAAAACGCTTGATAATATTCTTGGGGCAAGTACTCAAAAGATTTATCATAGGATTAGTAAATAACGCAGCATTTAATCATTAGTAGGAATCCTTTCAATTTTGAAAATTATGGTAGGTATGAATTATTCATATTGTTTATACATAGATGGACAACACGTGCCTTCAAAAACTCTACAACCATCCTTCAATGGTATCTAATATGTTCACTTCAGTCTCTCATACATTATTTTTCGGCACCGGTAAACTTTCCTTAATGAAGGAAATGGGGTAACAATTGATTCTAGTCTCTCTCAAACGAATAACTGTATTGTATTTGCAGAGTTTGATAATGTTATAGAAAACTAGATAAAAACCGTAATGTAACTGTAGACTATAGAAGCTAAGAAAAGTCACATGTATGATATATATTTAAGTTATGATATGTAACGTGTTTATGTGTGAGTGTTTACCTAATAGTGTGTAGATATTATGAAATAAAATATTGTAACAAAGTTATGTTTCTTTTATTTATTCATTCAGTATTTCATATGTAATACCCCTCTTTGTAAATACATAAAGATTTACATTATACGGATATGACGTGATATATTATTATAAAAGATTCATAATTATACCAGATTGGTTCTGTCATAATACAGTATGAACACAATAGAGATTCGTAATTATTTGAGAAGAATTTGTGAAGGTTTAGACTTTAGAAGATAATATAGTATACGCTGCGAATCGTCTGCCTATATAATGTAATATGATCAAACCCCTACATAAATTTATTAGCAACTTGGACTCTGATAGTAAACCAGGGTCCTACTGGATAGCCATACACATCAATGAAAATGGCAATACTTTGACTCGTTTGGGCGCGCTCCTATGTGATATCACAAGGCTTTTATGGGGCGAAGCTGTAGGAGATGGGATTTTAACACGTAGAGATTACAAAATGATTTCATATCAGTTTGTGGACAGTATAGTTTAATGTATTTGTATTATAAGTTCAATGGGAAAAGCTTAGTAGAGTTTCGAAAGTTACATAGTAGCAACACTTTATGTATTAATATAATATTGTACAGTATGTTCAATACATGTTTTAATGAAATAAAATAAATGTAATGAAAATTTTTTCAAGTTTTATTATACAAATTACAAATCATACAAATTATTTATTACACTCATACAATAATACACAACAGCACAAAGTAGACAGTGACATCACGTCGTCTAATCTCAACTCAACTTAGCGTGAAGTTGAACTTGTGTTATAGCAATCAGACAACCGATGCACACCGAACAGTCTTATTCCAAAGCATAATCTTATTATTGTCACAACACTCTCACATTCACACTATAATCACGTAGTCTTTTTTGGTGGTGACGTGATGCGTGCTTCATTGGAGAGCCTTCCCCGAAACCTTCGGTAAACTACACCGGTCAACCAGAACTCATCCACCTCGAGAGTGGAAAGAAGTTTTGTCAGTACTCTCACCACAAAGGAACCGAAGTTAACTTTGTACTGAGAGTATAGACGCTCTACCCCCAATGTGGAGGTAGTCTTCTTACAATAATTATATTACAACGTCCTCGACTTCCATGGACCAGTGCAGGTGCAACACGTAGAGCAGCTCGGGTACGTAAGGTGCGGTGTCGCAGTGGCTGCGGAGGGTGGACTTCCTCTTCTTTCCTCTCTCTACCAGTGTGCAGCCCTCCTCGTCGCACCTCCTGCTCTCGTCCTTGTTGAGTCGAGGAGGTTCTGCCTTACGACCATCCATTACCCTCCTTGTTTTCGACCGCGGGGGTGGAGCGGGGTGAGCATCAACATTTGCGAAGCTTTTGCTGAGTTGGACTCGGCTTCGACTCGGTCGCAGGCAGCGAGCGGGCGGCGGTGGCGAGCGGGTGCGGGCCCTGCGAGTCGCGAGATGCGCTACGAGCCGAGAGTGTAAGCTTGAGCTTGCGACCCGTCTCGCGGCGCGGCTCGCGACTCGCAGGGCACGCTTTTGTGTTGCGAGCTTTGTGTTTACACTTGCACTTCGACGCGAGCCGCGAGATGCAGGTGGTGGTGGATGCGGTCGATGACTCGTCGGATTTCGCTGACGAGCAAAACGTGTCAGTTTGCGCACCGCGTCGTTGTGTGTTTACGAAGTCCATCGAATGATCGGATGACCTACATAATTAATTATTAAGTACTTTTAATTTGCAATAATTCATTAGTTAGTTAATTATCATTCATATTTATTTAAAATCTTGTAAGAAAGTGAGGTGACGTAAGCGATAAACCGATAGTCAGAACAATAGGACACCGAGGCGAGCATAACAATGCAATAAGTAGCCATTGTAATCATTAAGGAACAATGGAGCGTGGTGATAGTAGATAATGAGGGTTAAACACAAAAGCTAACTTTGAAACAAGTGCAAATACGCAGAAACGGATCGCATATATCGAACGGGAATGGCCAAAAACCTATATTTTGACACCAAACTTCCTTTTTTTTTTTTTTTTTTTAGGCGAATGGTCATCGAAAACCCCATTTTTCCCTACATTGAGGCAGTGAGCCAGAACCGGCTAATCCCTTACTACTGCTGTTTTTACCTTTTCTTGCTAATAAATAGAAGTATTTCACATGAAAATTACCTATAAGTATCTTCCATACAAACTAGATATACCTACAAAGAAGTATGAACATTGTCACCAAATTGTGTAATTACGGTATTGAAATTAAAGTATGTTTACTATAGGTATAGTTACAATATTATTACGAATAATTCCTAATAGCAATGGTTTTCTTATATTAAAACGGTAGGTAATAGTAGACATAAGACAGGTTATTCACACAACCCAAATTGTAAAACATAGAAACGTCAAATGTTGCAATAAATACTTAAATACCTAGTACCTATTATAAAAACAATATAAAACATGTTTTTTTTTTCTAACACCTTTTATGTTTGTTACATATCTGTGGTAGGTACAGGTGGACGAAACTTTCCGAACAAAAAAAAATTGAGTTCCAAATTTAAACGTAGCTACTAAAGTAAATCGCATAATCTGTACAATTTTTAAGCACGGTCGACTGTGATTGGTTGATAAAAAAGACCATAGAGAATATAAACTACATGAGAAAAAAGAGGAAGATGAAGTTTAAAACTCAAGGTTCGAATTCCATTTTGTGAAAATTATTTATTACAAAAATACAAAAATTGTAAATTAAGTGGATTAATTATTGAAAAACGAAAGGTAAGCCATTGTAAAATGTAAATGTAAAGTACAGACGGACAAACATACGAACAGATAGATGGACAGACAGACGGTCAGGAAGACGGACAGTCATCAAAGTCTCAGTATAGGGTCCCTTTTTTACCCTTTGGGTACGAAACCCTAAAAACACATTCGGCCAATTTTAGAAGCTCATAGCGAGGCAATGATTGGAGATAGATACAAAGTGTAGAGGATAAAGTTGTAGAGAATTTAATTAGCTTTTATTATGTAGTACAAGAAAATTTCGTACGAAGCACCGTTTTTGATGAGTAAGCAAAAAAAACAAAAGACAGGACCTTCTTTGCCAGACCACAAAATTTGGATGAAATCACGCCTAACATCTTCTATAGAAATATGTGTATAAATAATAATCGGCCAAGTGCGAGTCGAACTCGCGCACGAATGGTTATAGAGCAAAATAGGCCAAAAAATGTGTTTTTTTATGGGAGCCCCCCTTAATTTTTCATTTTATTTAAATATTATAATTATTATTATTAAAGTATACGTACACAATTAAGAACTTTATGAAAATTTCAAGTGCCTGCCTGTTGCCATTATTGATATCGAGCAAAAAAGGCAAAAAAAATAACGTTTGTTGTATGGGAGCCCCCCTTAAATATTATTATTATTTTGTTTTTAGTATTTGTTGTTATAGCAGCAACAGATACACATAATCTGTGAAAATTTCAGTAGTCTAGCTAAAGCGGTTCTTGAGATACAGCCTGGAGACAGACAGACGGACGGACGAACGGACAGACAACGAAGTCTCAGTAATAGGGTCCCGTTTTTACCCTTTGGGTACGGAACCCTAAAAATGACTTTTAAATTTTGTTAGTTTCACTAAAACTCGGGAACGTATGAACAGATTTGGCTTGGAAGTGATACGAAGTTTACAGAGTCAATTAGTTAGTAATACAAATAACAATTATTATTATTCTTATGATACTGGTCAATTTTGTCAATTCTATTCTGAATCACTGCCTTCTTACTCTATCTTGTGTATTACATAATATATATTATAGTTTTCCAAAGTGTGTCACCAGGAAAAGTGTTTCCGAAAGTTTGAGAATATTGAATTAGAACTTGTCCCATTTTGGGGATATCGGATCATTTGGAATGGCCTTATCTTGATTGCATGTACCTTGGGAGGATAATATGATTCATAGGCAGTGACCTACGTATTTTGGCGGGGTTATAGTGAGTGTGGCAAATTGCGCCTATCCGGCAAGTGCGCCATATAGCTATTTTTTCCATACTTACTGCTGATTAGAGATTTCCAATCAGCAGTATGGAAAATAGCTGTATGGCGCACTTGCTGGGTAGGCGCACTTTGCGGTTTACCACACTCACTATTATATCAAAAACAACCGACAGATCACGTCAACATTGACTTGACATAACATTGCCATGAACCTTTGAATCTGATTCCTGATAGAGCATTGTAACGCTATGTACTGTTATGAGTATTGTTCTTTGTCAATAAAAAAAAACATAAAAAAATCTATTGTGTATTTGTGTCTCGCTCGCCGGTGAGCTTATGGGGCTTGATGGGTTAAAATATATTATGTAGGTATAGAGAAAACTACCGTAAAGTATACTTTCTTTATTTTTAAAACTGTTATTCCAATGTTACGCTAGAGTGCAGCACCAGCACAGACATTAAACAAAAAGTTTTGTTCGACGTTTGACAACGTTTCTGTCGATATTCTGATATGACGTGTGCAAGTCGGATTTTGGTCGGATTGTTTACAGTATGTGCTGATAGCACCCTCTGTTCCGACATTTGCGTTATGCGTAACATTCCCTATTATCAAACGCATTTTGGGAACTGAGGGCCTGTTTCACCACTTCCTGATTGTCGGATAGGCTATCCACAACTTAACTTGACAGAGTATGGAGAATCTGTCAAATAAGTTGTGGATAGCCTATCCGGCACCTTATCAGGAAGTGGTGAAACAGGCCCTAATATAAATAAAGTTTTGAATAGCTATCTTCATTGCACGTCGCTGTGTGACCTGACCCTGTCTTATCAGAGGCGGCTTTAGACAAGTTTGGGGCTTAAATTAAGGGCTGGTGGGCGCGATATCAATAATCCGACCCCGATCATTGCTTGTCAATTATAACATCGTTAAGGGGATAGATTAAAACGGGTAGAGCCAAGCATCGGCATGAACGGGGCGGTTATAAAACTACCCCATAGAAAACCCACTCTTAAGTAACCTGTACACAAGAGACTGAGTATTAATAACAGTAGTTATTAATACTGTACAGGATGTAATAAATACTTTAGTGTGTGTCCCTTATTATAGAAAAGTGAAAGTGGCAGCGGTGAAAGAGTATTTTGTTTTTTGTGATTTGTAAGGGCAAGCGCCCCAGCGTGTGTGTTCTCGTCTCATGAGTTTCCCCATACAAAAGCGAAAAAAATGCTCTTTCAGCGCTGCTACTTTTATGGTAAAGTGTGGACTCTATAATTTAACGAACACATAAATACCCTAAAGTAGGTATTATTTAGTTTTGTTTTCTCCCTATAGATGGAAAAGACGAATCAAAATCAAAAGATTCTATTAATAGAATACATCTCTTCTTTTAAGTTTCAAGCTAAATTCTCTCTTATAAAAGTCTTTAGAAGATATTTTTAATAAACGTCCTGTTGTCCTAGCCAGCCTAGCAGCTGCTGACATAGACTAGGGGGAATAGAAGTGCCAATACTTTATTCCTTTAAGCAAATCATATATATATATATGATTCGCTTAAAGGAATTCGCTTAATATATATATATATATATATATATATATATATATATATATATATATATATATATATATATATATAGAGTCCCGCTATCCCCAACCCGAGGCACGCGGGCCGCATGCTCATGCGCATTAACAGGAACCAAAAATTTGACCGGGATAAAAAGTATCCTATGTCCTTTCCCGGCACTCAAAGTATCTTCATAATAAATTACAGCAAAATCGGTTCAGCGGTTTGAGCGTGAAGATGTAACAGACAGACACACTTTCGCATTTATAATATTAGTATGGATAAGCAAGGAAAAGGCCTCGAAATTCAACATTACATCAGTCTATATTTTCCTAGCTCTACTCGTTCGACCAACATTTTATATTAAATAGTTGTTGGGTTATTGAAATTGTACTACAACGGATGTTCACTCGCAAGATGCCACTTGTAGTTATACTATTAAGAAATTTAAAAAAAACCCCGCCAAACAACTTTAAAAAGTAATGAAATAATATTTACTGCCTTTAAGCTCAAATAATTCCTAACTTGTGTAAAGTAATATTTTAGTCCATAATTGTTGTCACGGTGTGTCGGGGGACCACCAAGTCGCTGACTATCTCGATTGTTCGCTATGAATTAATTGTGAAATGAAATCAAACATCTACATTAGCGGTCCCCCGACACACCTTGACAACAATGGGGATTGTCCATTTTTTTTAAATTTTGCTCATTACAAAAACATTTCGAGGAATAAGGTCAGTGATCGTTTTTCTGTATATAAACGAAAAAAATACCCATTAGTTACTTATATTTTTGAACAAATATGTTTAACCTTAGTTTGACCTTCAATGGCGTTAAATTGGCAATAAATTCGACCAACATTACGTTTCGAACTTTTGGTAAGCTTTTCGTATCAGCTTTCACATAATGAGAACTTGCATTTGACGAACCAGCCATTATAAATAGGATTGAAAGGAAAAAAAACATACTGCAGAGGTCATATTGGCCGCCGATGATGACGTCAGAGCGAAACTTTAAAAATTTATTGAAAAAAAACTAGCCAATGAATTTCAAAATTATTTAATTTATATTTTTAAAATACTCTATTTTAACGAAAAAAAATATAAAAAGTACATGTGATTTTTTTTGGACAATGCCCATTATGGACTATAAGTTGGCGAGGAGTTGGATATCCTATTGATTACCAGGTGATGGTGCAGCACCAGGCCAACTTTCCATTATTATGTGTATACTTTAGGTAAGTATACATATTGTATATTCACAAATGTCATGAACTAGAATGAAATATAAAACCCATCAAATGACTGCAAGTTGCTAACGGCCTTTCATGAACCAGATAAACCCTGATTGTCCAGCACTGAGCAGGCTGATGATGATGAACTATAGCTAAGAACACTCTCGATCATGTCAGCTTTTAAACAAAAGAAACTAGATCAAAATCGGTCCACCCGTTTGGATGCTACGATGCCACTGACAGATACACACACAGACAAACAGACAGACAGACACGTCAAACTTATAACACCCCTCTTTTTTGTCGGGGGTTAATAAAGTATAAACATAATTAAAAAACACTTATTTCAAAAAACGTAATTGTAATCGTACCGTATCGGATAGTAATCATAATAATTTCAGACAAATAATATTTTTCAGTAAAGACCAGCGGGGCTAAAATGGTCACATTTAGCAATTCCTCTCAATCAATTCAGCAAACGAATTGTCAAAACTGTCAAACTGACAAATGTCAAATCAGTACAAAAATACAGAAATAAATTGCAAGCAGAGTTGCATTTTGCCATTTTAGAAAAATAAATCATATTATGATTTATTTTTAGGCGCAGCAAAAACTCCGGCCAAACTTCAAGCACGTATGGTTTCAAGATGGAAAGGTCCTTGCGCGTATAGATGACGGTGCGAAGCCCTACGTCGCGAGATGTGAGGAAGACATCGACAAGATACTTGAACAAATAGCTACTATGAATCGGTAAAAGTAGACCCAGTGGGACATGATTTATCGTCGAGTCATTGTGAGTTACAAAATTGTTTTAATATTAATGACTTTAGAACTAAATTTTCTTACATAAATTCAAAGAAGATTAAACTTACGTTATTGCATATTAACATAAGATCGCTTAAGAAAAACTTTTCAAGTGTACTGCAGTTTGTTGTGTCGTCTAAATTATGTATTGATGTGTTAATATTGTCCGAGGTATGTTTACATCGCATGAACTTATAAATATGTACCAAATAAACGGATATAGATTGCACAGCGAGTTACGTAAAAACCGAAAAGGTGGAGGACTATTTGTTTACATTAAAAATTGTCATACATTTTCTAGATACGATCATATTACAACTACTCATTGTGAATCGATAATAGGTAAAATCAGCACGTCCTCTGGTTATTTGTCAGTAATCTGTGCAATATATAGACCGCCGTCTGAGAGTAAGCACTTGTATATTAGTGAGATTAAGCATATACTGAATAAACCCTCGTTTATTAATATCGATGTATACTTGCTGGGGAACATAAATATAGATCTCAAACAAAGGAGCAACATATGTGATTATTATATGAATAAAATGTCTGGCTGTGGTCTAACGAGTGTTATATCTGATTACACTAGATTAGAAAAATTAAAAAATAAAGTAACCAGATCTTGCTTAGATCATATTTTTGTTAAAACACACTCATTAGACGTTTACTCGGCTGCGTTGGGCACCTGTCTAGCTGATCACCGAGCTGTAGTTATGTCATGCATAGATAAATCGACGTCTTACATACAGGATGATACAAAATATACACACTTAATTGATAATAATAAAATGAAGTTATTATTGTCAGAACTAGACTTTAGTGAGATACTTACTCAGGACTGTCCCTTAAAAATATATGACACTATAAAAGATAAATTTAATGATTGCTATAATTCAGCCACATGCTACAAAAAAGTTAATTGCAATAGCAAAAGGAATAAAAACCCATGGATTACTAATAAAATAAATGAGATGTGTGTGCATCGAGACAAACTATTTAACCAGTTAAAAAAAGACTCAACTAACGCCATGCTAAGAATTGAGTATAATAATTTTTTTTTTTTTTTTTTTTTTTTGTGTCCAATTTTATCTGCAATCAGTTTGTAAAACTATAAGCAGGTGAGATGTAGGTTTGGGCAGGTAGAGTGCTTCCACCACCGTGGACAGCTTACTCATTATTCATATTAAGGAACATTAAAGAATGTCCTTCCTTTTCAGTCGTTTAGTATAACTTCGACTAGACAGAGAGGATGCCAGGATATTCGGGTGGACCTCCAGTCGTTTTTTGTACTTCTCTGTGTTTGCGTGAATTTCTTCCTTTATTGTGGGTATATTTAGATTGTTATGAATCTCAGTGTTTGTGATAAGCCATGGGGATTTGGCGATTGTTCTGAGTATCATGTTTTGCATTCTTTGGAGTGTTAAGATGTTTGAGTTACTTGTACTCCCCCATAGTTGTATGCCGTACATCCATATTGGTTTCAGAATTGATTTATAGATTATCAGTTTATTTTCCATTGACAATTTGCTGTTACGGCCCAAGGCCCAGTGAAGGTTTTTGAATTTGATGTTCAGTTCGTCCCTCTTGCTTTTTATATGTTTTTGCCATGTTAGGCGTCTGTCAAGGTGTATTCCCAGGTATTTAACGCTGTTTTGGTGGGGGAGAACAGTGTTCTCTAGGAATACGGGGGGACAGTCCTCTCTGCGCAGCGTGAAGGTGACTTGCACAGATTTTGTAGTGCTGGCTTTTATCCTCCACTTTTGGAGCCATTTGGTTACTGAATTTAGTCCATTTTGTAGTTTTTCAGATGCCATGGCGGGGTTTTCGTTCGTCGCTAGAATTGCTGTGTCATCAGCGTAAGTAGCAGTCTCGGCTTCATGGGATATTGGGAGGTCATAGGTGTATATATTGTAGAGTATAGGACCTAGCACAGAGCCTTGAGGTACTCCTGCGTTTATTTGGTAGAATTTGGAGGTGGAATCCGACTCTACGACTTGAAAAATTCGTTCTATAATATATGATTCTAGTAAAAGGTAATAGCTATTGGGTAGGCACTGCTTAATTTTACAAAGTAATCCATCGTGCCATACCTTGTCGAAGGCCTGTTTGATGTCTAAGAACACTGAAGAGACATATTCCTTATTTTCTAGCGATTTTCTAATTATCTGAGCTACCCGATGGACTTGTTCAATTGTTGAGTGCTTTTGTCGAAAGCCGAATTGATGATTTGGGATGGTGTTGTTATTTTCTAATAAGGCTAAGATCCGTTTTGAGAGTAATTTTTCAAAAACCTTAGATAGGATGGGCAGAAGACTTATTGGTCTATAGGACGTCACCTCGTTTGCTGGTTTTCCGGCCTTATGTATCATAAGTATCCGGGAGACCTTCCAGTAGGATGGAAAGTGTTGCACTCTGAGGATACCATTGAATAGTGAGGTCAGGAACACAAAAGCTTTTCTAGGCAGTTCCTTTAGGACTTCAGCTGTGATTAGATCATAGCCAGGTGCCTTTTTAGTTGTCAGTCCTTTAATAGTGCTCCATACCTCTCGCACTGATATAGGTCTAGGGGGTAGTGACATTTGGAGAGGCTGTGCCAGGTAAGATTCTACTTCAGCTACATTTTCTGTATCAGTAACCTCATTTGGGTAGAATACCTTCTCGAGATGTTCAGCAAATAGGTCCGCTTTTTCTTGAGAAGAGCGGGCCCACCCATTAGATGTTCGTAAGGGGGGTTTAGCCATCTTAGGTCTGTTGTAAGATTTTGTAACTTTCCATAAGGAATAGTCCGTTTTCGCTGTGGCGGTTAGGGATTCTAGTTGGTCTTCTAGAGTTTTATCTTGCCATTCCTTCAGTATGTATTTTAATCGCGAGGCTTGCCTGTTAAACGCTGTTTTATCTGCAGCAAGTCTGCTCAACTGCCAGACACGTCTCAGCCGTCGCCTTTCCTGAATTTCCTTTTTTATTTTAAGAGGGAAGTCATAATATGTCGTCTTATTAGTTCCTCGGGATGGTGTGTTCTTCCAGCAAGCTTCCTGTATGAGTTGGGTAATATACTTTGTTGCGTTCTCTACGTCGTCCGCAGTTTTCAGTGCAATGTTAAGCATGACATTCTCGTCAATGTAATCTCTGAAGCTTTCCCAGTCGGTATTTTTATTATATAGTTTTTCCGGATCTTTATTTTCAATTATATTATTGCTTAAGGTTAGTATGACTGGAGTGTGGTCTGAGGAGCTATCTTGGCAAGATTCGCATTTTATGTAGTGACTGGAGAAGCCCTTCGTAATGAAAAAATCCAGCAGGTCAGGAATCTTGCACGTGTCCGTAGGCCAGTATGTAGGTTCACATGTGGAGATTGCTGTTAATTTGTTTCTGTCTATAGATAGTTTAAGTTGTCGTCCCCGAGTAGTAGACAGTCTGGAGCCCCAATATGTGTTCTTGGCATTCCAGTCTCCCCCCGCTAGAAATCTCGTACCCAATGTTTTGAAAAAGTCATTAAACATGTCTTCTGATATTTTATGTTTCGGAGGGCAATACACAGAAGAAATGTTTATTAGTCCCTTGTTATCTTGAACCGCGATTGTAGTAGCTTGGAGGTGTGATGTTTTATATTCCGGCATGATGAGGTGTTTAAGTGATTTTCTCACTATGATTGCTGTGCCTGCATGACCTGTTCCGTCAGGATGCAGAGTTATATAGCATTCAAAGTTATTGAATTTCATGCTAGTGGATGCGGTGCAATGAGCTTCGGATATAAGTAGCACATCTAGCTTTTGTTGGGTGAGTAGCAGTTCAGCGTCTTGTTTGTTTGGAGTTAGTCCATTTATGTTCCAAGTTCCTACTCGAATAGCAGTCATTTGGTTAGCCTGTCAACTAGTTTTGTAATGAGCATCATCAAAGTACTCATTTGTTGTAATATTATTTCAAATTTTTCCGTTTGTTTTAGTAAAATTTGCTCTAGGTTCATGTCAGTTAGTGAGGAAGTTTGTGAATCTGGTTGTCTGTCTCTTTTTGTAACATTTGCATAGCTCGTAGACTTGTTGGTATTTTTTGGAGGGTCTATTTTATTAGGCATGTCTGCTTCTAGGTTTTCTATTACTGTGGGTGTTATGTGTTTTTTTGGTATAGACTTGGTCCGTCTTAGTAGAATTTGCCTATATACGTCGCATCCTTTGTAGTTGGCTGGGTGCGGGCCATTGCATAGGGCGCAGTGTGCGGGGGTTGAACGATCCTGTTTCTTGCATTCAGACGTTTTGTGTGATTGACCGCATTTGACGCAGCGATAGGGTCTCATACAATAGTTTTTCGAGTGTCCGTACTGTTGACACCTTTGGCATTGAACAATAGTTGTTCTCCTTCTTGGTTCCTCTATTACTATTGATTGATGGTAAATGTATTTAATTTGTTTAGCGACCTTGTTATTGGGACCGGGTGCAATATTAACGAAGAATGTCGAAGTTGGTTTTTTCTCAGGTCCGAATTTGACATTAATGATTTCGCCCTGTACTTTGTTACCAGTTTTTTCTATCTCTTCTATAATAGCTTCTTGTGGTGTTGTGTGATGAAGTTTTTTTATTACTAGTCGACAGCATCTTTGGTCTTTACGGTTAAATGTATGACCTATTAGGTTGTTCTCTCTAACTAGAGCTAATATTTTCTTGTAGGCTTCGAGGTCGACACTACTTATCCTGAGCTGATTTTTATTTACAATTTTGAGAAAAAATTCTTCTTTACTGGCGATTGTATAGATTAGTTCGGTTAGTTTATTAACATCTTCTATACCGTAAAGAATAATTGGGGGTGGTTTATTTGGTCGTGATTCCTTGTTTGTGTCCACATTATCTTTAGGGTCGACTTGCAAGGAGCTAAATCTGTTGGTAGTTTTTATACCTTCAGGGGATGGTGAGTGTGAACACTTCTTTCGCTTGTAAGCTCTTGCAGTTGGTACTCGTTGCCATTCAGGTGGACCAGTACTATTGGTTCCCATATTGTCGGTTGATGTAAAGACTTCCTGTGTCCTGTGTACATCAAGATCTCCACTAGTTGTGTTGGTTGGGTGGTCTGGGTGGTCTATAACAACAACGTCGTCGTTATCACGTGGTCTTTGTTGTTGGCACTCGGGAGTTTTGCTCCCAAGTGAGGAGCTTCTTGGTCGGGTCGTGAAGAAGCTGGGGTGGAATACCTGCTGCATCATCTTCCTGTCATCCCTTCGCGAAAGCAAAATTATAAATATAGAAAGATAAGAGTATAATAAATATAGAAATAAAATACGTAAACTAATAGAAAAATGTAGAAATAGATATTATATTGATTTGATTAATAAGAATAAAATGAACACACAAAAACTCTGGCAAACTCTTAACAATCTAACGGGGCGTTCAAAACTGTCTATAGAAGAAACAATATTAAACTCATTTAAAAATAAAATTAGCGCTAAAGAAATAGCTGATAACTTTGCTATAGAATTTCGTGAAAGTGTAAAGAAAATCTTGCCAAATTGTAATAAATTCATATTAAATAAATCAGATTACATAGTTTCCGTAAATAAATCAATATTTTTTAACAAAGCAACATCTAAAGACGTTCTGAAAATCATACAAGGACTCAACAACAACAAATCTCCAGGAATTGATAGGATACGATGCATAGATATAAAAAATGTCGCTCATAAAATAGTAAATGTAATAGTAAAATTAATTAATACAAGCCTGAGACAGGGACTTTATCCACAGAATCTCAAAACAGGAATTGTAAGGCCAATTTATAAAAGTGGTAGTCACATTGAATATAGCAACTATAGGCCTATAACTATATTGCCAGTTATTGATAAAATCATAGAAAAGTTTGTGTGCACTCAAATACAAAATTTCTTTTCTAAACATGACATATTATCAGCTAATCAATATGGATTTCAACCTAAGAAATCGACTGGACAGTTATTGTCCAAGTTTACAAACGAGGTTAATAAACAGTTAAATGGCAAAAAACATGTAATATTACTTTTTATAGATTTTAGCAAAGCTTTTGACACTTTAAAACACAGTACATTACTGCAAAAACTAGACAATTCAGGAATTAGGGGTTATATATTAAAATGGTGTAAAAACTACTTATCAGACCGAAAATATAAAGTAAAAATAGGTAATGAATTTAGTGATGATGTTGATATTGAAGATGGAACAGCTCAGGGGTCCGTGATCGGTCCAAAGCACTATCTTTCATATGTCAATGACATGGAAAATGTAGTAAAGAATTGTCCTCTATTCCAGTTCGCAGATGACACCTGTCTGATGGCTGTTAGTGAAGATATTAGTAGGGCAGCTAAACTGTTGCAAGATGACTTTACGCGGATTGCTAAATGGGCTCATGATGCTAACCTCGTAATAAATGCAAAGAAAACAAAAATAATACATGTTCACTCATCACACGTTAAAGATTTTCCTCCGTTTAATATCATTGCACACGATCACAAGTGCTTACATGATGTGAAAGAATATAAAGACACAATATGTATGAAAATTGAACAAGTGACACATCACAAGTATCTAGGACTGATCGTAGACAATAGATTTAACTGGTCATATCATGTAGATGCTGTTTGTGATAAGCTGAGGGCAATTTTAGCCAAATTCAAAATTATTAAAAGTAAAATTCCATACCGTGTATTATTAAATATGTATATAGCCTTAGCAGAGTCAGTAATCTCCTACGGGTTAACTAGTTATGGGAGAACATTTAATACTTACTTAAACAAAGTATATAAGTTACAACTAAGACTTTTAAAAACTATAATACCATCGAAATTAAGACACAACAACGACAATACAGCATACCTATTTAAGTTATGTAAGGTATTACCTATTTATGAAAAATTTAAATTATTATTACTATGTGAACAGTATCTTAATAAAAACTTACTGATACCTACACATCACAGATGTACGACTAGAAAAGTATCTGACGGCATATTTGAAATACCGAAATTTAAAAATTTCTATGGTAAAAGAACTGTGGAATATTTGCTACCATCACTCATAAATAGTATGCCACAAAATATTAAAAGTAAATTTAATGAAAATAATTATAGGAAATTATTAAAAACCTATTACTATAACACGGCGAAGATATAGAAGAATACACTATTAGATAGTATACACATACACAATGCACCTTAGTGGTATGAGTCAACTACCGATCCCAAGATATATTTTGTGTCGTAGGGCTAGGGTGCAATAAGGTATAAATTAACTTGTAACACATGATTATAAAAATTAAAATTTCGGCAACACTCGGTAAAATTTATATAATATTATGGTATACCCGCATGCACCCTAGTGGTATGAGTACCGACCCCAAGATATTATAATATCGTAGGGCTAGGGTGTAGGGTGTAATAGCATAATAATTGCTAGTGTACCTAGTAACAGATAAGCTTATCCTAAAATGATTGGTGTATTAATAATACGTTTAAATTTAATAAAACCAATTAAATCAGTGTAAGTATTGATTACATCCTGTATGTGAAGGGTAGATGTTACGATAAAACCGGTCCAGTCGCAGTCCGCAGTTCACAGCTGACAAAATAATATTGTGATAAGTTATTGTATCGCTTATTATAACGTAGATAACTATTGTTTTTAAACTTAAAATAATATGTATGTCATTTTAGTTTGTATTGCACTCATTCTTATTATTAGTTGTTCTTCCCCGTGAAATATGTATTAACTATTTAGTTAAAAGATTATTGTATAAGCATACTTTGTGTTACCAAGTATATAGTTAAAATGTATTATTAGCGCGTGGTGAACTTTCTAAGGTGTACCAGACAAACCTTGCAGGTTTATAGTACATTCTCAAATAGATATAAGTTAAAATTGTATTGCTTAAATAAATAAATAAATAAAATAAAAATATCATGATTCTTCAAAGCGATCGTTTTAGCCCCGCAGGCCACAACTGCGTTGCGACGACGTTACATTGCAAAAAACTACATTGCTTTTCTTTTAGGTTATTTTGGCCTGTTTGTAGTGGCCTGCCGCCTGCCGCCTGGGCATATTATGTAAAGAGGTTTGGTGGCTGAACCGCGAGATCACATACAATTATTGTAAGTATGTTAATGACAGCGCGACCACACTGCTATTTAAATAGATACATATTCGTTACATATTAGGGTTCCGTACCCAAAGGATAAAAACGGAACCCTATTACTGAGACTTCGATGTCTGTCCGTCTGTCCGTCTGTCTCCAGGCTGTAACTCAAGAACGGTAATAGCTAGAGAGTTGAAATTTTCACAGATTATGTATTTCTGTTACCGCTATAACAACAAATACTAAAAAGGGGGGCTCCCATACAACAAACGTGATTTTTCAAACATTTTTTGCTCGGTATCAATCATGACAACAGGTAGGCACTTGAAATTTTCACAAAAGCCCTATTTATATGTTTACTTTAATAATTAATAATAATATCAAAATAATATTGTAAGGGGGGCTCCCATACAAAAAACACATTTTTGGCCTATTTTTCCTCTATAACGGTACGGAACCCTTCATGCGCGAGTTCGACTCGCACAAGTCGTACTTGGTCTATTATTAGTAGGTAATTACTATTACTAATTATTGTAATCTCGCGGTGTAGCCGCCAAACCGCGCGTTCGCGCTACTTAGTACTATGATCAACTTAACAGCGGGACTAAAATGGTCGCTTTGAAGAATATGAATCATAATAATATTATGATTCATTTTTCTAAATTCGCAAAATGCAACTCTGCTTGCAACTCATTTCTGTATTTTTGTACTGATTTGACATTTGTCAGTTTGGCAGTTTTGACAATTCATTTGCATGCATGAGGAATTGCTAAATGTGACCATTTTAGCCCCGCCGATTTTATAATTATTTCTTTCACAAAAAAAAACTACGTTATCTGTACAAAGGCTAGTTAAATATAAATAATACTATTCTATATCACATTATCGTTCTGCTTGATCATGCACATTGTGAAGAAAAAATAACCGAGTCTATTTCCAGACCGCATATTGGAAACTAGAATTTTCCGAGTTTAAAAAGTCAACACAATCCTTTGTCTGTCATAGCTCATGCGGACAAACAGAAAAGCGATCGTTTTGTAAATATTGACTTACGGCTATGCGTCAGAGGGGTCTATTTTAATCCAACATTAATACAACTTTGATCCAGTGAGTCAAGCAAAATAGTATTCTTTACGTCCAACGTAAATGTTAGGTTTTTAGAGGTTTCATACCTCCTCCTATAATGGATTTTAGATGTAGTTAGTTAGGATTAAAACCACATAATGGTATTCTCTTTATCAAATAAAAGTAAGAAAATTGAATTTTGATTGAATTGTGATCCACCGTGAGCAATTATTATTAGTAGTTTAACATTTTATGAGAATACCATTTTGTAGTTCCATTTTACTAAGACTGCATCTAAACCATAATATCAAAGCAGCATTATTTTGATAAGTCAACTTTAATTTAGTTAAATCTAAGTCTAACTTAAGTCATTAATTACTCAAATCCGCTTGACCGCTAGCTTGACTTTTGGGCTAGCATTTTCTAGACTAGAGACAGTGAACTCTAGAATTGGGCTATTAGACCTAAGCTTACAGACAAGACTTAATCTGTACATGAAAGCTTGTAGATGCTACTGTCCATAATATGAGACGTATAGGATATAGAGTTAAAATTATAGATATGGCGCTTTAAAGTTTCATCACAGAGACAGGCGCGTTAATCCATATCAATATTATAAATACGAATGTGTGTGTATTTGTCTGTTACATCGACTTTATACTTAAGCCACTAAACATAATGTAATAATATATAGTACATTACGCACCTTTTTTTTTCACGCAGTGAAATGCCGTGACGCATTCAACGCAGGGAATGGGGACTCCCGCTGCGGATATGTGGGGCTCGCCGCGGCGAAGATGGTGAGTGCCGCGGCCCTACCCACTAAAACACTGCGATGTTCCTGACTCCTGCAGCTGGCGAATACACGGGTCCCGACGAGCATTACTCCGTTGAGTACATTACGCACCTAGGGCAGGAAAATAAGAAATGTCTCAGATCACATGTAATTGTTGGCCGAGGCGACGCCGAGGTCAACAAACATGTGATCTGAGGCTTTCTTATTTTCCCGCTCATGGTGCGTATACTATTTTTCTCATCGACGGAGGCGGAAAACGGCAACATCGGTATAAGCGCAGCGGAAAGAAAGTTGACGCTTTCCGCCTGGAGGTGATAAAAATTTATTACTTACATTAGATGCTTAAAGTTTCGGCAAAGTCTAGGTTTTATCATAGAAAAATGTGCGGTTCCCACGCGATAAACGAAGTTACAGGAAATCTAGAAGATTTTTATGAACTTTCATACTGATGACTTTGTTTGAATATTCTTCAGCCACTTCTATTGCTATCATTTTCTATGCCCGAGTCATTCCTCTTTTGATGTGTCAAAGGAAGATTTATGGCCTAGACTCTACAACGCAAACTCTACCCTATCGACCTATACATAAAGTTGACATTTGCGTAGTAATACTGGATGTAACTACCCTCATTTTAACAAATATGGATAAAAAATGTGAATACTTTCACTCGGTTATAAAATATGTTCTAAATATTATAGATAAATCGTGAGGACACATGTTTTAAGGGAAAACTTTATATTTATTGGTACTTTTTGATATTAGATCGCGTGCAACGAACCTCTTTGTCTTAGTTTTATTGTCTGTGGACTGTTTCAGACTTTTTAAGAAACTACCTACCATAGACAAGAAATAAGCTGAAGGAATACTTTTTTCTTTAATTCATACTACCAGTGATATGCTATGAGCAAGGTATCAGGTAAAGAAAACATTGTATAATTACTAATAAGTAATAAGTTTACTTATATAACTACAGAAATTAATATGACGTGTACAAATCTTTGTAGTTATTACTACTAAAGGGCTAGAACTGCTAGAAGTTACGGACCTAGCAGATTGAAACCGGTACAACAGACTGTTATTGTTATAATTAATCTTTAATTATTTCAACCTCCATGCCGAAACCAGATCGAACCAGATGGTTTTTCGCGGGAATCCGTTTATTGTACAAGAGCTGCATGTGCTGCTAATAAATGTAAACTTCTGTTTACTCTTTAAAGTTTAATCTGTGATCGTTGTTTTTTAAGTGAAAACTTCTTAGGCGTTGTGAACTATAACTGAACTCACGTCAGGCCCTTTAGCCAAGACATTTTCTTTGTCGTTTCGACATGATATGAGTCTACCGTCATCGTTATATTAACGAATGCTTATGTCAATTAAATACATTTTTAAACAACATTTGAAAACGTCTTAACTACAGGCTCAGGACACGTGACAGGCTCAGGACACGTGATCGGAAAAACGTAGCACGAATTCATACTCTGAAATGCTCGTAAGGTAGCGCGACCTGTTTTTAAAAACTGACTCATTTTCCCCTGTTGCTTCGGTTCTACTCCCCCATGACGTCACCAATTCACCAAAACATACTTGTATTAGAGATAAACTACGATAACATGGCGCAGCCCTCCAAAATTCAAAACGTTTGATGTGCGTTGTCAAAACGTTTGAAGTGCGTTGTCTTGCGCGGTCGGCTAGTTATTTAATTAGTTGACCAACAAATCTTGGTAATAACTTAATAAGTAACATTAAGTGAAATATTACGAGCACTGTTTGATTGGTCGAATACTTACTACACACAAACTCTTTCATAAAGATGTGACTACAGTACTACACGCATTGAAACAGTAATTTGGAGGGGCGCGCCATGTTATCCGTAGTTTATCTCTATAATAAACTAAGTATAACTTAATAGTAACATTGACATTTGACATAATGAAGAGATCTATACGCGTCGACATGACATTTCAAACCGCACACTTTATGATCCGCCATTAACCCGATTCTAGCCGTTAAACAAATTCAGGACATTTGGGAAGGATCGAGTTGACAAACTAGAACAATATGGGAGTAACGCCTCCCCGGTTTATGAAGTGTAGGCCGTTAAACGCATTCGTATAACGCCATTGTTTTCAAGTAATAAATAACGATGTATGAAGATTTATTTGAATTTGGAATTTGTGAGTTGTGACGCGATAGGTCTATAATACTCTATGGTGTTCCATATTAATTCAAATGTAGACAGTTATATTTTTTATAATTCGTTTTTCAGACAGCAATTTAAAGTTCTGAGTATATAAAACTGAAATAATATTTATACTTAAACTTTTTGTTACTTTTATGGTTTAATTTCGAAACGATTGCTATCTTTAAACGCTCGTAGTGAGTATAAAACAACTCAAAATATCTACGTTTAAAAATGTATTCACTAAAAATAGATTGAAGTTAAATGGTTATTACTGAGGTATTTGTATAAAACATCAAGTCGATTGAGATTGTACGATTATTATTTAGATAAAATTTCACAGACGTAGCGTACAACACTTGCAATAATATCGTCTGTGGATGTTAGAAGTAATGGGTATGTTGCCGTTAACATTTAAAAATAGACTTGTCACTAAAAAAAGCAATTTCCGCAACAAGAGACATGACCAGGGCTGCGTTCCAGATGACGTTAATAACGCTCACGCTCAAGACCTTCGTTTCTCCCGTTCCATTAGCATGTGAGCAAATGTGAGCGTCAATGTCACAAACCCAAGTGGAACGGAATTATGGAGCGTTTTGAGCGCTCTGGCGAGGTGACAGTGACAGGTGACAGCTGAAAGAGGTTAAGTTAGAATTCGAGTCTACCGCTTTTATTTGAATAATATTTAGGTACCTATCGATTATCGAAATGGATATTTTTACGGCAGTTAGACATATTTTGCAGGTGCATCGGAATAATGATTCAGACAATTCTAGTGAATCTAGTTCAGATGAAGAGTGGAATGCACTTTTCCACAATTATGATCGCGAAAAGCGAAAGTTTAGACCACGAATCAATGAATACGAAAATGTAATCAATCTTTATTCTAATGAAGAATTTAAAAGACCAGGAGAGACGATAACTTAGTATTTTATAGGAAAATATTTGATCTTTCATTTAAAACAATTTATTTTTAATAAAAATATTTTATTTAATTATATTTAATATATTTCAATTAAAAATATTATGTTTTGCAATGAAATTATATCAAGTTTTTTTGTCGCTACTCGCTCCTGAAAACATTCCAAATATGGTCTTTGCGATATTGTTACGTTAAAATAAAAAAAAACTAGAACGCCCACTTCGACCCATTTTCGTCGTGGGTCGTTTTGAGCGTTGCTTGAGCGAAATTGATGATGTCATGAGTGACGTCATAGCCGCTATCAAAACGACCCCGGTCGCCAAAGGGAACGGCAGAAGGGGACGTTTTGAGCGTTTTGGTCAAAATTAACGTCATCTGGAACGCAGCCCAGATTGACTACAAACAATAAAATTAAAAAAATAGAATTTCGAATTTCGAACACAATGACACATCCTCCGACTAAAATGGCGGATATCATTTTCCCGCTAAACAAAGGATGTTAGAACAAATTAATGCTAGTATTGATAAAAAGATCGGTTTCCGATAATGGGTAGCGCGGGATACGACATCTGTCGTAATGGATACCTACTCAATTTGTCATAGTGTCGTGTTATATAACAAAAAATGGCTTCTGTAAGTTCGATCACCTGAAAGTGATTGTTTTGTACATGACAGCTTGTAGTTGAGGTAGTTGGATTTTTTCCCATATTAATTAAAGTAGAGATTACATAGAGAATAGTAAAACAAAAGATACTCGTCTTGGGCTAGGTGTACCGGAAAAGTCACAAAGGATTTGTATTTTTAACCGACTTCCAAAAAACGAGGAGGTTATATGTTCGGCTGTGGATTTTTTTTTTGTATGTTCAACGATTACTCCGCCGTTTGTGAACCGATTTTCGAAATTTTTGTTTTGTTGTATTAGGTTTCACTCCAATTTGGTACCATGTTCACAAAAGTGGTGACTTGATGATGGGATCCAGGAGTAATCGAGGGAACTCCTCGAAATTTATATGGAAACATATGGTAATTTTGGTTTTATGTGAAGTGTACTAAGAATATGCTACCAAAAAGTCAAATATTGGGTCAAGGTATACCATGGTTTCGAAGATGCTGAGAGAACTCCTGACTCCTTATAGATACACGTTTGGGAGTTTCGGCGTTGTTTTAAGAACAGAAAGCATATTATGCTACCACGCAATTAAAATTCATCATCATCATCATCGTCATCATCATCATTACCACGTCGTGTTAAGGTCACCAATGTCTCATGGCACAAAATAGATAATAGTACAACTTACAAGGCATAGGTATGGATACAATAATAATAATTATGTACATAACAACACCAATTATTAATATAGGCTGTTTATACACGGCGGTCGGTGCGGCGTCGCCACACGCCGCCGCGCGCCGCGCGGCGTGTGCGTAAACATCGCGGCATTGCGTCGTACCTATTCAAGTTCTAATGTCAGGGCATGCCGCACCGCAGCGCAGCATTTTGAGTGTCATAATATGATTTTAAACTTTATCTTCATTAACGTAGTACAATATAGTATCGCTTGAGAAAGGCGCAGGCGGCCGCGAGGCCGGCTTTCCAAGTTTCTCATGCGATAGTACTATGTATTACAATAATGAAGGTAAAGATTAATATCATAATATTATTATGACACTGAAAATATACTCGCCGCGCCGCTGGGTGTGATTCGGCTCATCCTTCGATCGCGGATTCTTGGAAATCCATTGTTCTGGCGGCCGCTTGGGAGTTGAAGCGTTAAATTGTTAAATTACCTAACACGCATAGGGTTGTGTTCACTTAGATTTTTTTAATCTATTGTTTAAATTTATCTACCTGATATTTGGGCCTTGGGGTATGACTCTTAACAGTCTTAACAAATTGTAATAAGATACGTAGAATAAACGCAGTAATTCGACGCGTAGGGTGGTATGGTCACTAAGTCACTACTCACTAGTTCACTACCACCGTCCACCACTTATAAACTCGCGGACTGTGACGGAGGTCATCTTGGAGGGTTAATTAATATTTCTAATAACAATACGAGATCAATAATTACCACTCAAAATGTTGACAATTCAAATTTCAATGCTCACTGCTCACACCAATGGTGACACATTTCTGATTTCACACAGCCAATACAACTATATAAAACTCCTACGTACAAGCGATACTGCGATTCAGGAGCACCTCAGCGAAATCTATTGAATACATCGTGTAACTAAAACTATATGAACAACAATCGGAGTTCGGACAAGCGATAGCGCCGACAGAGCGCCTCAATGACATATAGTGAAGACAATATAAAACTATTTTTTATACAATTTAAATTGGCACTAATTATAGTTTATCTACTAGGTAACTAAAAAGAGTGAAATTTTTATTTTTAACAAAAAATTAAAACCGACTTCCAAGGTAAAAACAATAATAACATTCTTATAATATGAACTAAAAATTAAAAAGTATTAAATAATTTTCCTCTCTAAATGTGCCTTTTTCCGAATTCAGCTAAACCTCAACTATTTCTGTACTTTTTGATGAACCCCCCAAAATGAAAGATAAATAATTATCATTCATTTTTGAGGGGTTCATCAAAAAGTGACTTCTTTAAAGGGTTCCGCAACCAAAAAAGTTTGAGAAGCTCTGGTATACAGTTATACAGATTTAGTATTCTCCACGGAGCAGTGATCGTATTGGTATCGCAGTTGCTCTACATCATTTATCAAATTCGAGAACAGACGTCGGCCATGTATAGTGCTGATAGAAGCTGTAGACACGACAAAAAAAGCAATAACTTTTACCAACCGCATTAATGTTAAGGCCGTCGGCGCCGACACCGAAATGTATGAAATATCAGCGCTGACCGCTACGCGTTATTAGCCGCGTACTGACCAAGCGTGCCGCCTCGCGAGGCAGCCTCGCGCAGCAGTTGCTCGGTCGGTCAGTACGTGTTAGTGCGCGGCAAACGTACCGAGGCGCCGCCTTTGAGCATCGACAAAAAATTACAACTCTCGGCTCGGGCCGCGGCACGCTCGGGCGAGGCAGCGAGACTGCTCGCTTGGTCAGTACGCGGCTATTCAAAAACGCTTCCTACAATTTCATACATCTCGGGCCAACAGCGCCGGCCGCCGACGGTGCGGGCGCAGTCAGCGTGACTCTAAAACCAGCCTAAGTGACAAACTGGCATTCAATTAGGCAATTTTTTTTAACAGGGTCAAACGAGCGAACGGGTCACTTGATAGAAAGCAACTACCGTCCCCTATGACACTCGAAACATCAGAAGAGTTGCAGTTGCGTCGCCTCTCTTCTTGGAGATTTGCAGGTTGTTTAGGTCCGGAAAATCTGCTGGTGACAGTTCGTTCTAGAGTTTTACAGTGCGCGGCAGAAAATTACGCGAAAAAGCCACTGACTTTTTCTGCTAATTCTCATAAAATTTTTCTTCCGTTTATGCCAGATCTAAACTTCCCAACTCTACATTGTAACATATTGCAATATAACCTTTTTCTGACCTACCGAAGGTCACTGGTTAGCAAATAATAGATACGAATAGCCGTTCTGGGAAGGCTCTATTTAGAAAACTGAATCACACAATGAAAAATTATCAAGTAGGCGTATAGAACACTAGCTGATTACGCCCGCAACTCAGTTGCGCCAAAATTCGTTTATCACGCGGCAACCCTACATTTTTTGGAATAAAAAGTATGAAAATTTTGTAAATATTAACTAGTACCTCCTAATTAAATTGTATTGTCGATCATTTATAATAATTGCATAACAATATTGTAGTTCCTTTCCCGGGACCCAAAGTATCTCCATACCAAATTTCAGAAAAATTGGTTCAACGCTTTGGGTATGAAGAGGTAACAAAAAACGGGTTTTCGCATTTATAATATTAGTAGAATTTTAAGCTGTCAAATAAAATACTTAAGTTAAAAAATTTTGCTTCATACTCATCATCTATTAGGTAAGTATGTATAATATTTCTCGTCCCTTCAGATATATGTTATTAAAAACACCCACTTAAAACGTCCGATTTTCGCGTGCCCGTAACGTTTTCATATTGATTTGTGGTGTTTACACGATATGGCCATTGTAATAAAAGTTTTATGGGCTTTATCGCGGTTTAGAAACTGGACATGGCGTCTGTAAAGTGTCCGAAACGTTTAGAATCTAAACCTATAAAGGCCAAGGGAGAATTAACCTCGGCAACGAAGGATTCCGTATAAACTTAATTGGAACTTACTGTTTTTGTTTGTCTTGCTCCTGTCTCTGTCCTGTCTTGGTGGCGGTGACGATAACAGTAACTATTTTGATGTCATTATGGCACCATAATAACGTCATATTGGCGTCACTGTGACTTCGTAATGACATCATAGTGATTTCGTAATGACTATTATGACGCTATTATGCAGCCATTGTAGGGCTATAGGTATATACTTACTACAAGACACTAAGTTTTGTGACTCGCCTCACGATTTATACCGTAGCTATAACAGTTTATGAGTCAACTTGCTACAGAGTACAGATAGATGAACAGGCAGCAACATCTCAGCAATCAAGTCTGTAGGCCTACCATGAAACTGTTTTGAGCCTCAAACATTCGGACGAGAATGCCGCGTCCTGCTCTAACAACGTCATTTCACGTATGTTAGAGTAGGACGCAGCATTCTCGTCCGATTATTTGAGTCTCAAAACAGTTTCATGGTACAAGGCCTGGTTCTTACGCTCTAGCTACGGAACTCTGAAAACTATAAAACCGTAAAACGTTAAAGTAGTTTTATTACAGTTTTCTAATGCGGGATCGACTGATTGACTGATAGAAGACAAAGAACGAGTATCCTTTGGCACGAATGAGTCGACCGGATGTTGACCATAGATTAAACATGTCCCTTGGTGATAGGTTACTTTTGATTTATATGAATAATTTTATTTTTATAAAATAAATATAAATAATATATTTATTTTATTTTTAGTATTTTTTGTTATACTTAATGGGAATAAAAATAGACAACATTGTGTAAAAAATTTCAACAGTCTAGCTCCTTACGGTTCTTGAGATATACCCTAGACTGAGACAAACAGGCGGACAGACAGTAAAGTCATAATAGGGCCCCAGTTTACCCTTTGGGTACGGAACCCTGTAATTATACTTAAATGCGACATCGAAACAAGCCACGCAGTCTTAGAGCTTTCAGTTAATAATTATACGTCGAAATTATACTTTTATGTCAAAGCAGGAGTAAGATAAGTAATTTACGTGTAAGATAAGTATAACAGGCTTGTATGGGATTTGTGTAATGCGTTCCCGCGGCGCGACCCCCGCCGCGTGCATTACCGACGGTCACGGTCTGGGAGGGACAACGATCGTGATGTATAGAACTGGCCTCAGCGTGGCCTCAGCCCTCTAAAAGTCAATTTAAAAAGTATACACGTTAAAATTTTGACGTTACAACTTTTTAAATCAAAGCAAAATCGGCTTGGTTTGGGCATGAAGAGGTAACAGACAGACAAACTTTCACATAATAATTATATTTATAAGTATAATATATATTAAACTATGAATACGTGTCGCTCATAATAATTTATGTAATTGTATACCTAACAAACCAAAAAAATCGTGCTTTGATAACTATTTTAATACAGACGTATTTAGTGCCTACCACAGGGCCTACCTACCGGTAGGTAATATTCCAGAAAAAAGGATACTCATTTGGCCGACAAAAGTCAGATCTGCAAACTTTATATCATTGGCAAATGCCCTTTGTTTCCTAATATATTTCAATTTATACAGAGTAAAGCATTTAGATTCACTTATTAGGGAATTTCTTTTGTTTACATTCGTACGAGTTGATGTTAAACGAAAGCCACAATGTAAGACATTATAGAAAGGGTATTTGAACCTTAATAAATAAAAAACTCTTTATTCAAACCATTAAAACAAATCAGTTGACAAGGTTACAACGAAAGAGGGAAAAAAACAGTTTGAAATGGCGGCCTTACTGCTGGAAGCAGCTTAATTTTGTTGTCGTTCGAAACATTTTGCTGATAAAAATCTGATTTATTATTGGACAGGGGTTTATGATGTGTCTTATTAAAGTTTATTTGAGTAAGTTTTAGCCTCGTATTTATAAATAGGCCGTCATAGGCCTAGGAGTGGTAGCGTTTTAGGGGGCGGTACCGTCCTAGGGATGCGGCAGCATCCAAGGAGGGATATAACGTAGGTACTATAAGCGATTTTTTTTAATATGAAGGATTTGAAGGCATCGAGTTCCTTTTATATAATTTTGCTGCATAATTTTAGAATACAGGCAAACTTACCTGAACTGGCAGATAACGAAACGTACATGGCAACATTGACCACCTGTCAAAGGAAACGAAAGTTCATTCAAACTACCTACAGTTTAAAAATCAAATTTTATTCAAAACTCAACTGTAATTAATATTTGATGCGCAATAATTAAATAACGACAAGAATAGAGGATACGCAATTTGAATCCCCGAATCTGGTGTTAAGAAGTACGCCAAAAACCCTGCGCCAGCCGCGTAGAGACCCCATATTCTGTCATGGCGGTGAGAATACACACACAACGATATGAGGTTGCCAGCTATGACAATATTCCCCAGTTTTTGGTGCTCTTTTCCCGCTAATGCGAGGACAAATGGTATCAAACCGGATATCAGGTGTGCGGCGCTCATGTTCCGGTCTGCGCCGTATAGATCCGCCATTAAACAAGGTAATGCGAGGTAACGAGTCGCCACTGTGCTTATTACGAAAGCGTCACTTAGATCTCGGCTTATTTTGTCACCTGCAAAAATAATATTTTCAGTATTTGCACCTGCAAGCTTAATAAAAATCTCAGATAAAAATTTTTTTCTTCTAAGTCCGACCTCTTGTTACGTAGTATACAGTTTACGTCCTCTTTGGTAACAAAATATGATGAAGATCCTCAACCATACCACACTTATTACAGTTTTTATTTTTTATTTTAGTTAGGCGAATCAGATACTTTAACTAGATGACTAAAGTAAACGTTAGTAACGCCAATTTTTTTCGCCTTTACATTTTTTATTTATTTATATACCAAATAAAACATATAATTTTTACTATAGAGGTTTGTGCAATGCTGTGATCCAGTTGCATTGTTTTCGCTTACTTTGGGAATGAAAGAAACCCAGCAATCCATGAATGAAACAGTTGGCGTGAACTCCAGGCTGTGTATAATTCTTAACGTGAGCACTCAGTCTTGTACCAGACACGCAGCATAAGACAATATTGGCTGCTGCTGCACTGATATCGTCCTCTGATCTTGTTTCAATGCCCATATTTTTAGATTGTTTTTTTACTTTTCAACAAGGAGATAAATATTTATGAAACTTCAAAACTCAAAAGAAAATTATCTATATGGGCTTGATCAAAGAGGATGTAAACTGTATACTACGTAACAAGAGGTCGGACTTAGAAGAAAAAAAATGAACATCCGTCATATTTTTAATTTGAAACTGAAGTTAAAATTTTTAAGTGCAAAACCTTTCACTCTAAACATACCAAAAATTAAAAAAAATTAAATAAAAAAGAAATGAGCTCAAATAAATATTTTATTACATTAAAAATTATTGTACATAGCTAAATAAAGAGGCTAATAAGGTAAATTAAACAATAAAACAGATTTAATCCACAAGCTTTTGTTGATTTCTATTATTCAGTATTATAATACTACAGTACAGTTTTATGAGTTTTATTTATAAATATAATAGAATAGCTGGCTATGCTACTCTACTAACTACTTGATTGGCTTATACAGTAAACTCTATATAGGGAGGGGATTAAAGCTGCGCGTCCACCAGGTCGGAATCGGGACGTACGCGACGGTGCGGACGGCGCGTCGTGTCGTCATATATTTGTCAGACGCAGAATGACGTTCCAGTACTTCTAGTGCAGTTCACAGTAGTCAGTTCACAGTAGCAGAACGCGTCGTGGCCGTTTTCATTAGGGCCACGACGCGAATTTCGCGTCGTGGCTGTTTCACTGTGACCACAACGCGTTGTGAGCTCTTTTTTACACACACTTAAGTATCATTACTTTGTTCTGTTACACCCTGTATACGAAAGCTGAAATCTATCACGCGGGCTCAGGCCAGCTGCATACCACCTCACTTGATCAAAGGATTTTTCCTTGGTGGCCGTACCACTCATAATCCCATACCTTCCTTCTGCTCCTAAAATCTCCTTAACAGTTATTGCTTGCAGACTAAAATGTTGCAAACTTACTAGTTTGCAACATTTTAGTCAATATCAGATTTATTTATATAGTTTTTTTTTATTTATATTAATATAGTTAATTTCAGATTTTTAGGTCCCTATACTTAGGGACCTAAAAATCTGAAATTAATTAAACATTTTTCATTTACTACATTTCCATACAGTTCACATAAATTATTAAAGTATAGTTAATATAACCTCATGTATTATTACGTATTACAATCAATGATATTCTACTAAATACAGATCTGTTACGTTCATACTATCTTCCAGCTTAAATTGCTTCCAAACAATTTTCAAATTCAAATACGTACTTACCTCTGTCATATCTAAAGGTTACCATAGTTACAACAATGAATGCGACATATAATACGTAATGAATGGTATAGAATAGAATAACTATATGTTTTGAGATGGTTTTGAATTGCACTTGACAGGCGCATCGGCGCGCATGCGCGACAAAGATTATGAGAATATTGTTATTGTTGAACAGAAGAGACATTGAATAAAACTAATTGTTTGTTAGATTATTTTTTATTAAACTTTGTGCTATATTCTATACATATTATAATAAAGTCGTAGGAAAACAAAAGTACACATTGAATATTTTTAAAAATATTAGTACTTGGGGTATATAACGTGTAAATTTTTGTTTCTTTGTATTTACATAATATTTTTTTAGAGTAATTACTTTAGGATCGGTCGTATGCCCGGGCTAAATATGTATATTATATTAATTAGTAGGTTTTTTTAAAATTAAATAAGAGGGCAAACGAGCAAACGGGTCACCTGATGGTAAGCAACTACCATCGCCCATGGACACTCGCAACATCAGAAGAGCTGCAGGTGCGTTGCCAGCTTTAAAATAAGGTAAGAAATGAAAGAACATATGTAAGAGTTACTTTTACATTAATTGAAAATTTTAACACCAAAATATTTAAGTAATAATAAATATCTATATCTATACATATTATTATAAAATAAGGTCGCTTTTTTCCCTCATATCCCTTTGCTCCCTTTAGTCTTTAAAACTACGCAACGGATTTTAATGATTCTTTCAGTATTAGAAAGCCTATTTATCGAGGAAGGCTATAGGCTATATTTTATTACGCTAGGACTAATAGGAGCGAAGAAATAGAGGAAAATGAGGAAAAAACGTCGAAAATTATTTGAAAGGGCTAACTTGAACGCGCTAACTACCTACTGGTCCGATTTGAAAAATTCTCTCAGTGTTAGATATTATAGCCCCTTTATTGAGGAAGGCTATAGGCAATATTTTATCATGCTAAGACTAATAGGAGAATGTGAAAAAATGAGGGAAATTATTTGAAAGGGCTTATCTCGCGAACTGCTGGAGCAATTTTTATGTTATTTGGCACAGGTTCAGGTAAGAAGTAGACCACGTGAAGGATCGAGGCTATCGATTTTAATCATTTTTTACTACATAAAATACATATTTTATGTACCTTCAAAAAGATTTAATTTATTTCTTTTCTGTCTCTTTGAAATTTTTTGTATTTCCGGATTATTTGTATGTGCCAAATGGAGACGAATATTTGTGTATTTATCAATTACTAGATGAAGCCCGCAACTCCGTTGCACCAAAATTTGTTTATCGCGCGGGAACCGTACATTTTTCCAGGATAAAAACTATCATGTGTCCTTTCCCGGGACTCAAGGTATCTCCATGCCAAATTTCAGCAAAATCGGTTTAGCGGTTTGGGTGTGGAGAGGTAACAGACAGACAGACAGACAGACACACTTTCGCATTTATAATATTAGTATGAGATGAGCTCTATGATTAAAAATAGGGGTCTGTTATTTTAAATGTTCTAAGGGGGGTATTAGATTATCATTTATATTGGATCCTAGATCATTGGGTCATTTATATTGGATCATGTAATATAGATAAATGATTCATTTCTTCCTTGATCATAGATTTTTAACATTTGCTGAGAGATTGGATCCAATACGGTCATAGAAATTGGTGTTGCCAGTTATTTAATATAAAAAAAGAGTTTTTAATTTCTTGTTCGTTAGTATGTTTCAAATAATGTAATGTAATTCTTTTTCTAATTATATACTTGAATAATTTTGCTGAAATAACAAAAAAACAAGCCATATTAAAAATGACGATGTCTTTTGACAAATCGAATTCTCTGAGATCTAGTAACACCTGTCAGCGTTAGCGCTCCCCATTAGCTATTGAAACAACATATGACGTAAAATAGGATTAATGTTATATGATAATTATCATTTTATCATATCTGCATATTGCAGATATGATAAAATGATAATTTTTATTGGATCCTATATAATATGATCCTGTAAATGATCCAATATAAATGATAATGTAATACCCCCCTAAGAGCGAGTCAAAAACATTGGAATTCAAAAATGATTTTAAAATGCGATACTTCAATTGTTTTGCTTCATCATTGGTAGCAAAATGTACTCCTCATTCATTTTACAGTACAGTACAGTTGCATAAGACATCGCATAGCGTATAAAAATAGAATACAAATAAACTGCAATTGTAGGCATTTAAGTCACCATCTAACAGTCATGTGGCGAGTCTGCACTAACTACTCTATGGCTGCAGCAGCGCAACCATCCTTATCGTTCTTGCGTCAAAACCATATCGCTGTCACTTTCTTCGCCTGAACCATGGCGGAAATTCGATTTTTTCAGATTGTTCGAAAAAATAATTGAAAATGTAATCAATCGAGGTATTTATTGCATTCTTATAGTGGTAAGAGATTCCATGTGTTTTGTTTACTTTGGAGCCATAGTTCGTACAATTTCTAAATACACACGACGGCATTTTCAATTTATTTTGGTACTTGACAAGACGCGGTACGTTCGTGAAGTGCGTTCGATGGTTCGATGCAGACTAAATAAAGGAGCGGTCAATTGACCTGTATTTGAAGCTTCACAATTCGCGCGGTAGTAACATATCTGCTTTGAGTTATTATTTATTATATCATTGATTACAATAAAACAATATACACATTTCAACATTTTCCGAATTAACTGCATACTGATATACATTATAATATTTTCTATGAAATAATAATATATCTTTTTCATATTATATAGTTTAAGTTGTAAATTAATGTACAAATTGCATAATGCAAATAATACTACGACATGTAACTTTGTATTAAAACATGGTATGACATAGTTATGTTTTGCTTCAATTTATCAATTTACGGTTACATTTACATTTTACAATGGCTTACCTTTCATTTTTCAATAATTAATCCACTTAATTTACAATTTTTGTATGAGTTGCTACAAATAATTTTCACAAAATGAAAATCGAACTTTGTGTTTTAAACTCCTTTTTCGTCTTTTTTCTCATGTAGTTTATATTCTTTATGGTCTTTTTTATCAGCCAATCACAGTCGACCTTGCACAGATCAAGCACAGATTATGCGATTGGGTACAGTTGCTACGTTTAAATTTGGAACCCAATTTTTTTTTGTTCGGAACTTGCGTCCACCTGGTGAGTATTGTGCAAGTATCCGTCCCTCGCCTATCGAACGGCGAACCAAAAAAAAGTTAAAGCGTCAAGCTGCCATTTTGGTTGTAAAATACAAGAAATTTCCAATTTAACGTAAAAATTGTGGTATTTTCCAGTGATTATTTTGTATTTTTACAAATTGGAATCGAAATAAACACAAAATGGCAGCCAGCGACTCCGGAACGGATGAGTCACTTTATCCGATTGCAGTATTGATAGACGAGCTCAAAAACGAAGATGTCCAACTACGCTTGAATTCTGTGAAGAAACTTTCAACCATTGCCCTCGCTTTGGGCGTGGAGAGAACTCGATCGGAGCTCATACCCTTCCTATCTGAAACCATTTACGACGAGGATGAAGTCCTGCTTGCGCTTGCTGAACAACTCGGTAAGTATGACTAAGTTTTACTTATGTACCCACCTTAGACTTTGTAATACAAAACCTCATTTTATTACTAATTACATTTCTCATTGGAGTGTAATTAATAATTATAAATCTAAATACGAGCCTCGCGAGGTTCCCCTTAAGTTTTGTATAATCTTATTTCCTATAAGACAGAACAAAGAACATAAGTATTTTGTATAAACATTTTACATGAGATTGTCTCTGTCATTTTTATCTTATCTAGTCACAGCATCAATAATAATAAATATTGATTGTTGGAGAGGAGTATTTACGTTTAGTTTTTAACCCATCAATCCCCAAGTGGCAGCCAGCTGCCGCATAAATTATTTGATATTTAGACTATTTTATCGTTATAGAATATTATGTAATGTGTTTAATGTGTGGCAAAACAAACTAAAGGCGGGCCGCAGACCTCATAATCGTATTAACCCTAGAAGCTCAATATACCTACACATATTGAGAGGAAATAAGTTTTTATTAAAAATAGCACAAACAGCTACGTACTTAAGTGGCGGTAACTACTGGCAGTATTAGAAAACATTGTTTTTGATACACATAACTTATTCACAAAACATTCACGGGCCGCAAGTTAGACGTTGCTTTTGTCTAAATGATGCTTTTGTCTAAAACTGAGTTCTCATTCCAGGTAACTTTATAAACCTGGTTGGTGGTGCGGAATATGCTCACTGCTTGCTGCCACCGCTAGAGTCTCTCGCTACAGTCGAGGAGACTGTTGTAAGAGATAAGGCGGTTGCATCTCTCCGTGCCGTTGCTGCTCATCACTCCCCGCAGGCTCTTGAACAGCATTTCGTACCACTTGTGGAGAGACTCGCTCATGGAGATTGGTTTACATCGAGGGCATCAGTATGTGGACTGTTCAGGTAAGGAGAAGGCTTATTTTACATTATAGTCAGTGGGGATGAAAATAAACTGTTATTATTATTCTTATAAATCTGAAATAGACTTGTCATTTTGAATCTTTGGCTTCTAATGTGACTGAGCAACTAGTTTTGGTTTTAACCAATACTCAAATTTTAATCAAAAGGATACAAGTACTCATTTGCTATCACTTAGATTGATCACACTTGAAGACGTAGTTCTGCACACCTTTAGTTTATGTAGCCACCTTGTGGTCCTTGCTGGCCAAAGGTTTCTTATATCTCTCAACTTATATATGAACTGGTTTTGAAAATTTGTTCTCTAGAAAAACCAGTTCACACGTGTTCTACCCAATCTAGTTTTTACCAAACCATCATCATTTCCAGCGTCTGCTACCCTCGCGTCTCCGCGCCCGTGAAGGCCGAGCTCCGGGAGCACTTCAAGTCTCTCTGCCAGGACGACACGCCGATGGTGCGCCGCGCCGCCGCCTACAAGCTCGGCGAATTCGGCCGCGTGATGGAAGTGGAGTATGTGAAGAGCGATCTGATACCCATGTTCGTGCATCTGGCGCAGGTGAGTTAGTTGGTAGTCTCTGCCCGGTGAAAGCCACTTAAACTCTCTGCCAGGACGACACGCCGATGGTGCGCCGCGCCGCCGCCTACAAGCTCGGCGAGTTCGGCCGCGTGATGGAAGTGGAGTATGTGAAGAGCGATCTGATACCCATGTTCGTGCATCTGGCGCACGTGAGTTAGTTGGTAGTCTCAGCCCGGTGAAAGCCACTTCAAGTCTCTCTGCCAGGACGACCCATCTTTGTGCATCTGGCGCAGGTGAGAGTTAGTTGAACGATGCCAGTGAAGGTTTTAGCACTACTAGCACCCTGGGCGAGATTTCTTCGGCGCCCAGGAATGCCAAATTATGTTTGTCTGTCCTTTACCCTTTCATGCTTAAATGGAGATACTTTAAAAGTCAGGTAAGGACATAGAATAGCTGTATTGCGGTAAAATGTACGTTTCTCTCGCGATAAACGAATTTGCGGGCGTCATCTAGTGTTGATTAGGTTATTCTTATTTACTTGTTTACTAAAAAGAAATGCAATCTATCAAACTTCATACTATGGTTTTGCTGCAGATAGGAAAGCCAGCAAATTATTGGCTTTGATTATCCGCGTCACACAATAAACAAATGCTGCGTTAGAGCACTGCTTTAATTGCAGCAACAATTATATGACCAATTTTTTTGTAACTAACTCATCAACTCCCAAGTGGAACCCGGGTGCCACATAACAATTGAATATCTATTGTGTCTGTGATTCCCATGATCGGGGTATTCATACATTTCAGTTATTCTAATTATTATTATTTTTTTAATTCTAGGATGAACAAGACTCTGTCCGTCTGCTGGCCGCGGAGTCGTGCGCCTGTGTGGCCGCACTGCTGCCGCCGGAGGACATGGAGCAGCTGGTGATGCCGACAGTCCGCGCCCGCGCCGGCGACACCTCCTGGCGCGTGCGGTACATCGTGGCCGACAAGTGAGTGCTGCCGTGTAGTTGTACTATCAGAGAAAAGATTGATTCCTAAACAACTAACATTGAATTGACGTGATCCGACCAAATGACGTTGGTCTGTCAACTGCCTAGGATTCGATTTCCTCGAAGGATGACCACCCATTGTCGTCGGCCACAATTTTTACGTATGAACTTTTTAAAAGTATAAATGCCAAAATCAATTTAAAAAGTAGAAAAGTCAAAATAAATAACATTACAACTTTTTAAATTGGGTTTTAAAAGGTACAAACGCTAAAATTATGACCATATGCTGTTAAGTTTATGTTCACCAAAGCAACATTGTAAGGGGACAGAACTCTGTCCGTCTGGTAGCTGCAGAGTGCTGGGATCATACCACAAAATCGTTTTGAGACTCAAACAATCGAACGAGAATGCCACGTCCTACTTCAAACGTGAAAGGACGTTGTTAGAGCATAGAGTTATACATTCCTGGATGAGCAGCCCTAAGGGGATTTAGCTTAGCATTGGCCACAATTTTGACACTTGACCTTTTTAAATTGTGTTTTAAAAATAATGCAGTGTTGCACAACCACCGCTTAATGGTTTTGATAGATGATCTCGTTTAATATGTAAAATGTAATGTGTCAGGTTTGTTGAGCTCCAACTGGCTGTGGGTCCGGAGCTTGCTCGGTCTGACCTCGCGCAGATCTTCCAGGGGCTACTTAAAGATACGGAGGCCGAGGTTCGCGCCGCAGCCGCCGGCAAGGTTAGTAAATCACGCGTAATTTTAAGAGCGCTGAAATTTTCTGGGGGACGTATGAGGTATAAGCCGCGATCGGAGACATTATGGGAGGAGTCGGGTATAATAACTACATATTATAAACTGACCACAACTTTAAGGGTGAAGCCAAACAAGCGTAATTTTGTGAGTCGTGACTTTTTCTCATACTAATCATGACTCACAATATTACGCTCGTGTGAATGAAGGAGGAATTTTCTATGAAACTGAATGCTGCGGAATTTCTGCCGGCCGAAATTCTACGACTCACAACTCACAAATTACGCTCGTTTGGCTTCACCCTTAGAGTCTTAAAAATGTGTACAAGGTGATGAGTAGGGCCCGGAATTATATGTAAATAAATATTTTTGTTTTGCGTGATTTTCGGCCTAGAATGTGTTTTGTACACGAACTATCATGTTTAGACTGTGAATAACCAAGTTTTACTTATTTTTTTCCATATTTTAGGGTTTTCAAAGATAAGTCCATAATTTGCAAGAAAATGTCACAATCGTCCATATTTTCACAAAAATACAAAAAAAAATGCGTTCCCGCCACCATGCGGCTGCGTATTTCGTTCCTCTCGCGCTTTATCGTCGTATTTATTGTTTCCAAAGAAGATTATTCCTACTGGATTCAAGCCCCATAATAGCACCGGTGATCGTGACAACAATAGAATACAATAGCATTTCCAAGAATCCGCGATCGAAGGATTAATAAAGAAATAGAAAATAAAGTAAGTATATAGAAAATATAGTAAGTAAAGTAATGCAAAAGGTCCTGTTGATGACATGGCTAAACAAAAACTGAAGTATGTTTCAGTCTTCGGGTAAAATAAAGGATTTAAGTACGTAACACACAAAGCAAAACAAAATTCTGTTAGGGTTCCGTACCCAAAGGACCTAAACGAGACCCTATTACTAAGACTTCGATGTCTGCCACCAGGCTTCTGAAATTTTCACAGCATGTTTATATCTATTGCCGACATGACAACAAATACTAAAAACAAAATAAAATTAATAATAATAATTAAGGGTGGCCCCCACACAACAAACGTAATTTTTTTGCTATTTTTCGCTCAATATCAATAATAGCTACAGCTAGGCACTTGAAATTTTTACAAAATCCTTAATTATATTTGTACTTACTTTAATAATTATTGATAAAAAATTAAAATAAAATAAATACATATTTAAGTTACCTATACTAAAACAATGTTTAATTATTGTAACTTTATAGTCCATATTTTTCCATATTTCTGTTTTATAGTCCATATTTTTCCATATTTTCGATTTTTAGTCCATATTTTAAGTACATATTTTGGATTTTTTAGTACATATTTTTCCGGGCCCTAGTGATGAGTTTGGTTGTAAGGTATGTGTGGTAATTGTTAAGACAAGGAGTTGCGGTTATTGGTTTATGCGTTGTGTAATAAAAGGCGATTCGCAGGGTGATTAATGATTATGTATCGTACGACATTCAATGCGATGCAACAAATGACAGCATTTTGCACAATATTATCTTGTCTTGTCAGTCAAAAATTATTATGTATATAGAAATATATTTACAAAAAATTATTGCCCATTATATTGCTACCTATAGCTTTCGCACTGCGACGCATGCCCTCTGACCGTAATCCGTATACAACAATTTCGCTTTGTTCTTTAATGACTATGTTAGCGTTGCGTTCGTTGACGTATTCAATTATTGAATGCGCCAATACGAAAGTTGAATGACAGAAGATGACGAAAATTGAAGATGAAAGTGCACAATGTGGACATGACTTAAGGCACATACACTTAATAATAATGTGTTTTTAAAATTATTAACTCAATATTCATTCTCGTTTCAGGTGAAAGATTTTTGTATGAACTTGGACAAGGCACACCAGGAACACATCATAATGACCATGATCCTGCCGCAGATCAAGGACTTGGTCTGCGACCCCAACCAACACGTTAAGTCCGCTCTCGCCTCCGTCATCATGGGACTCAGTCCTATCGTTGGACGCCAGAACACTATTGAAAACCTCCTGCCCCTATTCCTCACACAACTGAAGGACGAGTGCCCCGAAGTCAGACTTAACATCATCTCCAACCTCGAGTGTGTGAACGAAGTCATTGGAATCCAACAGCTCGTGCAATCTCTACTACCAGCCATTGTGGAGTTAGCTGAAGACACAAAATGGCGCGTGCGACTTGCCATTATAGAACACATGCCCTTATTAGCAGGACAGCTCGGCCAGGAGTTCTTCGATGAGAAACTCACCGGACTCTGTATGTCGTGGCTCATAGATCATGTGTATGCCATAAGGGAAGCCGCCACGTTGAACCTGAAGAAATTGGTCGAGCAGTACGGAGCAGCCTGGGCCGAGACCAACGTCATACCCAAAGTATTAGCCATGTCCCGCGAACAGAACTATCTACACCGAATGACTTACCTCTTCTGTATCAATGTCCTCTCCGAAGTGTGCGGCAAAGATATTACTACTAGAGTCCTCCTGCCCACCGTCTTGTCTATGACCGATGATAATGTTGCCAATGTAAGATTCAACGTAGCCAAGACACTACAGAAGATGGCACCGTACCTGGACCCAGCAGTTATTCAGCCCCAAGTTAAACCAGTTTTGGAGAAGTTGAATGTAGATCCAGATGTTGACGTCAAATACTTCGCCTCAGAAGCCATCGCTGGCATTGCCGGTTAAGCGGTGTTTAGTGTAATATTTAATCTGTAAATCTAAATTTTTTACAATAAGTTCCATTCCAGTGTCAACAGCCATATATTTACGGAATGTATAGAGGTAGTCTAACACTACATATTTTTGGCTTGCCACCTAGACATTTAAATTTTAAATCTTAAAAAAATACTAAAACTTCTGAATGCAAATAATGCTGTAGCAATAATACTATTGTTTACAAAAATTGGCCGCCAAATTGCCACTTTTTGCAAACAAATCACAGAAAAAAAATTAAATTATCAAATTCAATGTTTATAATGACTACTTCTATATACATTCTCTGGCCCCTAACACTGCTCGGCATTTACTTTGCACTAATTTGAAATTGTAACAAAAAACAATAAATGTAGAATTAAATTAATGTTGTTTTTTTTTTCTTTGATGTTCAATATCACGTATTGCGCATAACGTATTAAAAGGTTCGCTCAATTTTTCGACCTACCCACTAATTCTAAGATTTTTCTTGTGACTACCCCCAATTTTGTGAATTGACAAATTAATAGGAGCACATTTGTTTTATATAACTACAAGCTGTCCCGGCAAACGTTGCTTTGCCACAATATAAAGTATTTCGCCCATATTATTTTATTGAATTGACTAAATAAGTATGTCGCCATGGCAACGTCGATCGCTATCCCGTCGCACAAACAATGAACGCCGTTAGTCAGGTTGTATAATTTATTATTATTTATTCATCAAATGCACTTATCAATATATAAAGTACCCACTAGCCGATTCTCAGACCTACTGAATATGCATATAAAGTATGGTAAAAATCAGTAAAGCCGTTTCGGAGGAGTTCGTGGACTAATATTGTGACACGAGAATTTTATTCAATTCTTGTGAATTTAAGTGCCTCCGAGTGCCTCACGTATTCAGTTTTTTTTATTCGATTATTACATTTCCAGGCCAATCTATATCTATACTTATTATAAAACAAAGTCGCGTTTTTTTTCCTTCATGTCCTACGAATAATAAAAACTAAGGAAGAGTAACTCCGTCAAAAAACATGCTCCTAAATTCTTGTCAAAAAAGTGTACCTAAAGGTTTACTTTTTATACATTTGCAATATTTAGGTGACCTTGAGCGGTATAAAGGCTGACGCGGACGTTACGTCATGACAGTTCGAATGGAACCAAATTTAAACAGTGGCTATATATTTTATACCCGTGCGGCGCCGGGGCGGGTTGCTAGTATCTTAATAAAACAATATTAACTTTATAGTTTTTATTTCCATAAAACAACAGTATCCTAATTCACTTTAGCAATATATGAAGAGCGAACGAGGAAATCTTGGAATGTAACTCAATGTTACAACTCAGCAGTGATATTTACAAATCCGCTGCAAATTGACAATTTTTCAGTACTTGACAAGAACTCGTCAATACATAACTAGAACTTGTCAATGCCTGACGAAAACTTCTGAACTGATAAATTGACAAATCACAACAGGAATATTGCATTTGGTTTGAAAGAATAAAGGTACATATCACACTCAACTGAGTGTACGGTCAACAAAAACATTATCAAGTCTTTAGTGTTCGTTGGAATGGTGTTAAGACCGATAACATCCAGATAATCTGTCGACCGTACCTTACACATTCAACTTTGTGCACAAAAACAACATAAATAAATATCATTGAAGCACCAATATACTGATTTAAATTCAATTTATTTACACAGTAACACTGAAAATGGCTGGCTTGTATTATAATTTCGTAACTTCGCTAAATACACATTTAAATAGACTATTAACAACTTACTAATAAGATAATATCTTACATATAACCGACATTCCAACGCGAACTATAAAAATATCAGGGTATGCTTGCAACATTAAAAGGTTAGGTTATAATTATGTCATTGTTGACTTGTACCTAACTTCAGACCGATATTTCTCATGGGTTATGACAATGATATTGTATGTTACTAACGTAACTAGATTGGCAGTCTACGACAGAAACGCGTCACCACTTTGAAGATGCCTGCAGGCATATCTGCCATACATAATGACATAATAACATTATGAAGTGACATTGTCTTTTGGGCTATCAAGTGGTTACGCATTTTTTGCATCAGTTTGTAAGACATTGCCACTCTAGTATTTTAGAAACTCATTGGGTTATGATGTATTTAGTGTGTTCTAGCCAGAATGTCGCTCTTGTCTGCTTAGTGGCGCGAATCTCTGGGGTAGAACTCTGCGAGGATGGAAGCGGGGATACGTTTCAACATCTCCTTGGGGAAGATACGGAGCAGCTGCCAGCCGATGTCAAGGGACTCGAATACTGTGCGGTTCTCGTAGTTGCTCTGTGGAGAGTAAATTAATAATACACATAGTAGCTTTTCATACTTAATATTTTATAGCTGGGCCACCATAGAAATGTTTATTTTGAAGAAAAAATAGGCAAAATGACAGACTTAAAGAAATTTTACAGTTTTTATATTGTCGCATTTTAACTATTGTTACGGATACAGACACGTGGTGCCATCTAGCGTCGGACCAGCGAACCTACCAAGGGAACACAGGCAACGTAAATCCCCTACTCGCTACTAGATGACGCTATGACCATGACGCAATGACCAGGTTTTCTTTCTCTCCGAGTCTTCGAACCCCTAGCACGTAACACTATTATTGTCATACTCTGCCTGCTAGAGGTCACCCACAACTTTGAGATAGCTTGGAAAAAATGAATCTTAAGTATGAAAATACGCGGCCGAAGTTCGGTATGATTACGCCTGTAATGTATTTTAAATTACTGATGAGTGAGGACACACCATGCTGAAATTACGTCGCAATCTAGCGTACAGCCGAAGACGAAGATCCGGTTGCGGCGAGGCAGATAACACGGCACTACGCTGTGTTATCAGAAATCAAAATATTCAAAGTTACGCAACTGAATTTCGTGCGCGTAATTTCGGCTCCGTGTGTCATATCAGCCGAATGCGGCGGAACGTAATATCGGCCACGGAACTTCGGCCGCGTATCTTCGGCCTAGTGGGTTTAGACACGAGTTCAAAACCTCCATCATCATCACTCACCTGCGTGACTTCAAGTTGCGTTCTCGAATGTATGATACAAGGTTTTGAGGTTACGTAGTTTTTTTTCTGGTTTGGTTGTTTCTTTCCTTTCTTTAGTTAGTTATTTTTAACCTTTAGCTTAAATATACGTAGGATAGTATTTAGTTTAGTGTATTTTTATAATAATTAGTCAATATGGATGTTGATCCGCCGGATCCTGGTGGTGGGGATATTTTATTATTGGATATGCCCGACACTAGTTCGGACGGGTCTATAATTGCTAGAAAAAGACCAAATGCGGATAGTATTCCTCCAATTATTAACTCCAAAAGAAATACAGCCGTTAATCCATCGATTCAGCTTATTTACAATCATCCGGACTTTATGGCTGATAAAAAATATTCTGATGGCGATGTTGGCCCGTTTATTGTCCAGGTTTCAAGGAATGAACCGAATAATGCTTCTGGGGTGGTTTTAAAACCTATAAATTTCGGACAATTTCTGTTTAAAAATAATATCAAAAAAATTGTGACAGATGGCATTAAAAGATTAGGTCGGAATAAGGTTGCAATAGAGTTTGAAGATTTTGAAAGTGCGAACTCTTTTGTTATTAACCCTATTTTAAAAGAAAATGGATACTCTGCAACGATTCCCGCATACAACGTTTTCCGCATGGGAATAGTCCGCGATGTCCCCGTCGAGTGGGCCATGGAGGAATTAGTAGAAAATATAGAAGTCCCTAATGGTTTTGGTAAGGTTGTGAGGGCACGGAGGCTGAGCCGGAAATCAGTTGTCAATAATTCTCCGACTTGGATTCCTACGCAATCAGTTGTGTTAACTTTTTCTGGGCAAAAGCTGCCTAATCGAGTTTTTTGCTTTTACAATTCGCTGCCGGTTCAAATTTATAGTTTACCGACTATTCAATGCAACAAATGTTGTAGATTCGGGCATGTAAAGGCGTTGTGTAGATCCCAGCCAAGATGTTTTAAGTGCTCTGGAACTCATGAAGGTGAGACTTGTTCAGTGCAGTCTGTATCTTGTCTTTTTTGTTCTGGTCTCCACCAGGCTAACTCTATATCCTGCCCCGAATATTCTAGGCAAAAATCTATTAAATTGTTAATGTCTCAGGAAAGCATTTCTTATATGGAGGCTTCTACAAGGCTCCCCAAGGTAAGTCGTTCTTTCGCTGATGCCTCGAAAACTTATCAGTCTCCGTCCTCCTCGCTACCTTTGCATCATGCCGATCTGAGTTCCCAAGCGTCTACGGTTCAGCGCTCATGTCGCAAAACCGTTCTTTCTCCTCGCCGTACTCCTCCTCCAGCGGTTCCAGGCTATGACCATCTCGCTCATCAGGATTTAATAAGAAGCCCAAATTTTTTCTCGCAAAATGGAAGTGCCTTTCCTAGTCAGGGACAGGCATCCCAGGTGTCCACTGAAGGTTTTGTCCCTACACAATTGTCACCTAATGACAATATGATCGAGTTTATGTTTGCGTTTATCATCAATTTTGTTTCTAGGTTTAGTGACGGCTTACCGGACAATATCCTAAATCATTTATCTAAGCTTTCATCTTTCATACCTCAAAATGGCACTGAAAATTGTCCAGTGGAACTGTCGTAGTTTGAAAAACAAAAACCAAGAGATTAGGACTCTACTTCAAAATTTTGATCCCATAGTCATGGCCGTTCAGGAAACATGGTTGAGACCTGGTGTTCGATTTAGAATTCCAGGTTTTTCATGTTTCCGGGACGATCGGGGTGATGCAAAGGCTGGATCGGCTATTTTAGTTCGTAATACTTGTAAATATTCACTCATTGCATTACCTCCCCATAGTGATGGGATAAATATTGTTACTGTTCGAGTTATGGATATCACATATGTTTCTGTATATATTCCGAATCTTAACGCTTCTTTACTAACTGAGTTTTTTTCAATTATATCCCCTTTACCACCTCCTGTTGTGTTTTTGGGAGATTTTAATATTCACAGCATGGTGTGGGGTTCCCATTTCAATGATAATCTGTCTAGTTCTTTGTTAGATTTTATTGATGACCGTAATTATGTCATTCTTAATGACGGCTCCCCAACTCGAAGGGTTGCACCATCACAGAATCCTAATAGCGCTGTCGATTTATCATTTGTTTCTTCTGCTCTTTCTTTGCAGTGCTCTTGGTCTATTCTTCCTAATTCGTATGGAAGTGATCATTTTCCAATTGTTATATATTTTCAAAGTTCCAGTAGACCTTGTTCCGTTGACATCCCCCCGAGGCAGAAATTTAACCTGGCAAATGCTGATTGGGATCTGTATTCTATTACAACGGATGAGGAGTTTCGATCTATTCCTCAGGTTACAACGGATAACATCTATGATATTTACCCGTCTATTAAGTTGGCTTTATTACGAAGCGCTGAAAAATCTTTCCCCGTCAAAAAGCATGGTCCATTTAGAATGCCGTCTCCACCTTGGTGGGATGCGGAGTGTACAGAGATCTGTAAAAATAGAAAGGAGGCAGAACGAGCCTACTCATTATCAATGACTTTGTCAAACTTTCTTACGTATAAAAGAATTGCTGCTCAGGCTAAGAGGCTTTTCTCTAAGAAAAAAAGACTTGGGTGGCAACTTTTTTGTGAAAGTTTATCCCCCCAATCTCACTCTTCCCTGGTATGGCAAAAAATAAAAAGATATCGCGGGTCATTTTCTTGTGAGATCCGGGATTCTAGTAGTGATCCTTCGTGTTGGATTGATTCCTTTGCAGAAAGGTTGGCGCCTCCTTCAGCTCCTCTACAGGAGGAATTAATGGTATATGAAAATTCTGGTACTGGGAATAGTGACCTAGATGCTCCATTTTCATGGAAGGAATTTCAGTTGGTTTTGGAAGCCTTGAGGGACTCTGCCCCCGGTGTTGATGGGATACCGTACTCATTTATTGTTAAAAGCGGAACTTCAACGCAAAAAATTCTTCTAGATGCTCTCAATGTAATATTTCAGACAGGTCTTCCTCCACAAGAGTGGAAGACTCAAGTTATTATCCCAATTCTGAAACCCGGTAAACCTGACGGTATCCCATCGTCATACCGTCCCATTGCCTTGTCTTGCACCCTTTCGAAAATTTTGGAGCATCTCATTAAAAATAGATTAGAATGGTTTGTGGAAGGTAAAAATATTCTTCCATATAATCAGTTTGGCTTTCGGAAAAACTTAAGTACTGCAGACTGTCTGGCAACCTTTGTGACCGATGTTCGTTTGGCATTTTCTAAAAATGAGTCAGTGGTAGGTGTTTTCCTAGATATACAGTCAGCTTATGATAATGTTCTCCTCCCCGTTCTTAGACATAAATTACTCAGATTAGGTGTGTCAAGAAGAATTGTTAATTATATTTGTAATTATCTATCGTCTAGGATCGTTAATGTACAATATAAGAATATATCCGTCTCTCCGAGGTATGTTTGGAAAGGCCTCCCTCAAGGTTCTGTCCTTAGCCCACTTCTATACAATATTTATACCAGTGACCTTGAAAGCTCTGTAAGCTGCTTCTGTAATATACTCCAGTATGCTGATGATTTGGCTCTGTATATTATCTGTAAGGATATTATTCAAGGTTGTGATCGATTAAATTCTGCAGTGTCCTACTTAAGCGACTGGCTGGAGAATCATGGTCTCTCAATATCCATAGAAAAAAGCTCTGTAGTGGTTTTCTCAAGAGCTAAGTATATCCCGGATATTTCTTTAGTTTACAGCAACCAAGTTTTTCCCGTTAGAGATTCTGTTAAATATTTAGGCCTTCATTTGGATTCGAAATTGTCTGGTATAAGCCACATTAATAATTGTTTAAAAAAGGCGGAAAGAAATTTAAATATCCTTCGATCATTATCAGGAGTTTGGTGGGGTTCTCACCCATACGTCCAAAGGTTAATGTACAATGCTTTAATTCGTAGCCATTTGGATTATGCGTCCTTTTTATTGGAGCCTTGTAGCAAATTTGCTTTAAAAATGTATGATAAGCTGCAGGCAAAATGTTTACGGGTAGTCTTAGGTGCAATGAAGTCATCCCCCATTAATGCGCTCCAAGTGGAGTGTGTGGAACCTCCTTTATCTCTACGTCGACAGTATTTGTCTGACAGGTTCATATTTAAGGTCTACCAGTGGTCTTGCCACCCTCTTATTAATAAGCTGTCATCTCTCTCACATCTTTTAACTAGTAGTTATTGGACGCATAAAAGTTTACCCTGTGTTATGAAAAGTTATCAAAAGATAGTTTCTCTTTCATGTCCTGTGGCTCAATTTTCAGTTAATCCGCTGTTTGAAGCTTCATTTTCCTCTCTTGTATTTTCTCCAGATGTTATTTTAAATTTACCCATAGTGAAGGGTTCCCCCGTTGCTAACAACCAATTTAATACCATTATAAGTAATAAATTTAAGGATTGGACTTTGATTTACACGGACGCTTCAAAACTATCAGATACTTCTTGTGTCGGTAGTGCCGTGTGGATTCCAAAATTTAATGTCATCCTTAATAATAAATTGCCTTCGCTTTCCTCGGTTTTTAATGCTGAATCTCTAGCGATTTTTGATGCCGTCTCATTTGTAGAATCGCACAAGCTTAACAAGGCAATTATTATGTCCGATTGTAAAAGTTCCCTGGAAGTAATTTTGTCAAACCCCTTTAGAAGTAAATTTAAGTTTCCTTTAATTTTTAAAATTAGGGAGCTACTATTTAAATGCTATTGTAGCAACATTCAGGTTGTACTTGCTTGGATCCCTGGTCATAGCGGGATTATAGGAAATGAATGTGTGGATATATATGCCAAAGAAGCTGCAAAGTCTGGTGGTTTAAGCAATTTCAAAATTTTTTGTCAGGATCTTTTGCCTCTGGCCAAGTCGCATTTGACTTTGGAGTGGAATACTATTTGGATTGAGTCGAGTAGAAATAAAGGACGTTTTTACGCTGAAGTTCAAGATTCAGTACCTAGTCGACCGTGGTTTTATAAATATTTGAAAGCTAATAAGCCTGTTTGCTCTACTATCTGTCGGCTACGTCTGGGGCACTCCTGTAATCCAGTATTTCTAGCTAAAATAAGGGTGAGGGATAGCTCATTGTGTGAATGTGGCTTGGATGAAGGCTCTCCAGACCATATATTTTTTGCTTGCGAAAACAACCTTTCATTGTACGATTACCTTCCTCCTAATATTCCTCGTCCCACTAATCTTAAATCTATTTTATCGTTAGTATATTCTCCATTTATAGACACCTTAAGCTCGTTCATTGCTCATAATCACATTAGGCTCTAGTTATAGTTAGAATTCTCTTCCTTTTATATATTAAATTATTTATTGTATATATGTTTATGTATTTCGTGTATATTTAAAGGCTAAGAAACAATATTTTGCTTCATATTTGCTTGTTCTGGTTTTTTTCTGGTTTATTATTATATCTTGTATTTGCATGGTCGCATGAAGTCATCACTCATCCGTGCCCAGTGCATGGCAATCAGTTTGCGTTGTTATAACTGAGCATAATAATATACTTTTCGCCTCTTAACTAACTTAACTCTGACGCTGGCAACTCCTAAGTGGGGAGGCTTACGCCAAAAGAAGAAGAAGAAGAAGAAGAAATTTCCAATTTAACGTAAAAATTGTGGTATTTTCCAGTGATTATTTTGTATTTTTACAAATTGGAATCGAAATAAACACAAAATGGCAGCCAGCGACTCCGGAACGGATGAGTCACTTTATCCGATTGCAGTATTGATAGACGAGCTCAAAAACGAAGATGTCCAACTACGCTTGAATTCTGTGAAGAAACTTTCAACCATTGCCCTCGCTTTGGGCGTGGAGAGAACTCGATCGGAGCTCATACCCTTCCTATCTGAAACCATTTACGACGAGGATGAAGTCCTGCTTGCGCTTGCTGAACAACTCGGTAAGTATGACTAAGTTTTACTTATGTACCCACCTTAGACTTTGTAATACAAAACCTCATTTTATTACTAATTACATTTCTCATTGGAGTGTAATTAATAATTATAAATCTAAATACGAGCCTCGCGAGGTTCCCCTTAAGTTTTGTATAATCTTATTTCCTATAAGACAGAACAAAGAACATAAGTATTTTGTATAAACATTTTACATGAGATTGTCTCTGTCATTTTTATCTTATCTAGTCACAGCATCAATAATAATAAATATTGATTGTTGGAGAGGAGTATTTACGTTTAGTTTTTAACCCATCAATCCCCAAGTGGCAGCCAGCTGCCGCATAAATTATTTGATATTTAGACTATTTTATCGTTATAGAATATTATGTAATGTGTTTAATGTGTGGCAAAACAAACTAAAGGCGGGCCGCAGACCTCATAATCGTATTAACCCTAGAAGCTCAATATACCTACACATATTGAGAGGAAATAAGTTTTTATTAAAAATAGCACAAACAGCTACGTACTTAAGTGGCGGTAACTACTGGCAGTATTAGAAAACATTGTTTTTGATACACATAACTTATTCACAAAACATTCACGGGCCGCAAGTTAGACGTTGCTTTTGTCTAAATGATGCTTTTGTCTAAAACTGAGTTCTCATTCCAGGTAACTTTATAAACCTGGTTGGTGGTGCGGAATATGCTCACTGCTTGCTGCCACCGCTAGAGTCTCTCGCTACAGTCGAGGAGACTGTTGTAAGAGATAAGGCGGTTGCATCTCTCCGTGCCGTTGCTGCTCATCACTCCCCGCAGGCTCTTGAACAGCATTTCGTACCACTTGTGGAGAGACTCGCTCATGGAGATTGGTTTACATCGAGGGCATCAGTATGTGGACTGTTCAGGTAAGGAGAAGGCTTATTTTACATTATAGTCAGTGGGGATGAAAATAAACTGTTATTATTATTCTTATAAATCTGAAATAGACTTGTCATTTTGAATCTTTGGCTTCTAATGTGACTGAGCAACTAGTTTTGGTTTTAACCAATACTCAAATTTTAATCAAAAGGATACAAGTACTCATTTGCTATCACTTAGATTGATCACACTTGAAGACGTAGTTCTGCACACCTTTAGTTTATGTAGCCACCTTGTGGTCCTTGCTGGCCAAAGGTTTCTTATATCTCTCAACTTATATATGAACTGGTTTTGAAAATTTGTTCTCTAGAAAAACCAGTTCACACGTGTTCTACCCAATCTAGTTTTTACCAAACCATCATCATTTCCAGCGTCTGCTACCCTCGCGTCTCCGCGCCCGTGAAGGCCGAGCTCCGGGAGCACTTCAAGTCTCTCTGCCAGGACGACACGCCGATGGTGCGCCGCGCCGCCGCCTACAAGCTCGGCGAATTCGGCCGCGTGATGGAAGTGGAGTATGTGAAGAGCGATCTGATACCCATGTTCGTGCATCTGGCGCAGGTGAGTTAGTTGGTAGTCTCTGCCCGGTGAAAGCCACTTAAACTCTCTGCCAGGACGACACGCCGATGGTGCGCCGCGCCGCCGCCTACAAGCTCGGCGAGTTCGGCCGCGTGATGGAAGTGGAGTATGTGAAGAGCGATCTGATACCCATGTTCGTGCATCTGGCGCACGTGAGTTAGTTGGTAGTCTCAGCCCGGTGAAAGCCACTTCAAGTCTCTCTGCCAGGACGACCCATCTTTGTGCATCTGGCGCAGGTGAGAGTTAGTTGAACGATGCCAGTGAAGGTTTTAGCACTACTAGCACCCTGGGCGAGATTTCTTCGGCGCCCAGGAATGCCAAATTATGTTTGTCTGTCCTTTACCCTTTCATGCTTAAATGGAGATACTTTAAAAGTCAGGTAAGGACATAGAATAGCTGTATTGCGGTAAAATGTACGTTTCTCTCGCGATAAACGAATTTGCGGGCGTCATCTAGTGTTGATTAGGTTATTCTTATTTACTTGTTTACTAAAAAGAAATGCAATCTATCAAACTTCATACTATGGTTTTGCTGCAGATAGGAAAGCCAGCAAATTATTGGCTTTGATTATCCGCGTCACACAATAAACAAATGCTGCGTTAGAGCACTGCTTTAATTGCAGCAACAATTATATGACCAATTTTTTTGTAACTAACTCATCAACTCCCAAGTGGAACCCGGGTGCCACATAACAATTGAATATCTATTGTGTCTGTGATTCCCATGATCGGGGTATTCATACATTTCAGTTATTCTAATTATTATTATTTTTTTAATTCTAGGATGAACAAGACTCTGTCCGTCTGCTGGCCGCGGAGTCGTGCGCCTGTGTGGCCGCACTGCTGCCGCCGGAGGACATGGAGCAGCTGGTGATGCCGACAGTCCGCGCCCGCGCCGGCGACACCTCCTGGCGCGTGCGGTACATCGTGGCCGACAAGTGAGTGCTGCCGTGTAGTTGTACTATCAGAGAAAAGATTGATTCCTAAACAACTAACATTGAATTGACGTGATCCGACCAAATGACGTTGGTCTGTCAACTGCCTAGGATTCGATTTCCTCGAAGGATGACCACCCATTGTCGTCGGCCACAATTTTTACGTATGAACTTTTTAAAAGTATAAATGCCAAAATCAATTTAAAAAGTAGAAAAGTCAAAATAAATAACATTACAACTTTTTAAATTGGGTTTTAAAAGGTACAAACGCTAAAATTATGACCATATGCTGTTAAGTTTATGTTCACCAAAGCAACATTGTAAGGGGACAGAACTCTGTCCGTCTGGTAGCTGCAGAGTGCTGGGATCATACCACAAAATCGTTTTGAGACTCAAACAATCGAACGAGAATGCCACGTCCTACTTCAAACGTGAAAGGACGTTGTTAGAGCATAGAGTTATACATTCCTGGATGAGCAGCCCTAAGGGGATTTAGCTTAGCATTGGCCACAATTTTGACACTTGACCTTTTTAAATTGTGTTTTAAAAATAATGCAGTGTTGCACAACCACCGCTTAATGGTTTTGATAGATGATCTCGTTTAATATGTAAAATGTAATGTGTCAGGTTTGTTGAGCTCCAACTGGCTGTGGGTCCGGAGCTTGCTCGGTCTGACCTCGCGCAGATCTTCCAGGGGCTACTTAAAGATACGGAGGCCGAGGTTCGCGCCGCAGCCGCCGGCAAGGTTAGTAAATCACGCGTAATTTTAAGAGCGCTGAAATTTTCTGGGGGACGTATGAGGTATAAGCCGCGATCGGAGACATTATGGGAGGAGTCGGGTATAATAACTACATATTATAAACTGACCACAACTTTAAGGGTGAAGCCAAACAAGCGTAATTTTGTGAGTCGTGACTTTTTCTCATACTAATCATGACTCACAATATTACGCTCGTGTGAATGAAGGAGGAATTTTCTATGAAACTGAATGCTGCGGAATTTCTGCCGGCCGAAATTCTACGACTCACAACTCACAAATTACGCTCGTTTGGCTTCACCCTTAGAGTCTTAAAAATGTGTACAAGGTGATGAGTAGGGCCCGGAATTATATGTAAATAAATATTTTTGTTTTGCGTGATTTTCGGCCTAGAATGTGTTTTGTACACGAACTATCATGTTTAGACTGTGAATAACCAAGTTTTACTTATTTTTTTCCATATTTTAGGGTTTTCAAAGATAAGTCCATAATTTGCAAGAAAATGTCACAATCGTCCATATTTTCACAAAAATACAAAAAAAAATGCGTTCCCGCCACCATGCGGCTGCGTATTTCGTTCCTCTCGCGCTTTATCGTCGTATTTATTGTTTCCAAAGAAGATTATTCCTACTGGATTCAAGCCCCATAATAGCACCGGTGATCGTGACAACAATAGAATACAATAGCATTTCCAAGAATCCGCGATCGAAGGATTAATAAAGAAATAGAAAATAAAGTAAGTATATAGAAAATATAGTAAGTAAAGTAATGCAAAAGGTCCTGTTGATGACATGGCTAAACAAAAACTGAAGTATGTTTCAGTCTTCGGGTAAAATAAAGGATTTAAGTACGTAACACACAAAGCAAAACAAAATTCTGTTAGGGTTCCGTACCCAAAGGACCTAAACGAGACCCTATTACTAAGACTTCGATGTCTGCCACCAGGCTTCTGAAATTTTCACAGCATGTTTATATCTATTGCCGACATGACAACAAATACTAAAAACAAAATAAAATTAATAATAATAATTAAGGGTGGCCCCCACACAACAAACGTAATTTTTTTGCTATTTTTCGCTCAATATCAATAATAGCTACAGCTAGGCACTTGAAATTTTTACAAAATCCTTAATTATATTTGTACTTACTTTAATAATTATTGATAAAAAATTAAAATAAAATAAATACATATTTAAGTTACCTATACTAAAACAATGTTTAATTATTGTAACTTTATAGTCCATATTTTTCCATATTTCTGTTTTATAGTCCATATTTTTCCATATTTTCGATTTTTAGTCCATATTTTAAGTACATATTTTGGATTTTTTAGTACATATTTTTCCGGGCCCTAGTGATGAGTTTGGTTGTAAGGTATGTGTGGTAATTGTTAAGACAAGGAGTTGCGGTTATTGGTTTATGCGTTGTGTAATAAAAGGCGATTCGCAGGGTGATTAATGATTATGTATCGTACGACATTCAATGCGATGCAACAAATGACAGCATTTTGCACAATATTATCTTGTCTTGTCAGTCAAAAATTATTATGTATATAGAAATATATTTACAAAAAATTATTGCCCATTATATTGCTACCTATAGCTTTCGCACTGCGACGCATGCCCTCTGACCGTAATCCGTATACAACAATTTCGCTTTGTTCTTTAATGACTATGTTAGCGTTGCGTTCGTTGACGTATTCAATTATTGAATGCGCCAATACGAAAGTTGAATGACAGAAGATGACGAAAATTGAAGATGAAAGTGCACAATGTGGACATGACTTAAGGCACATACACTTAATAATAATGTGTTTTTAAAATTATTAACTCAATATTCATTCTCGTTTCAGGTGAAAGATTTTTGTATGAACTTGGACAAGGCACACCAGGAACACATCATAATGACCATGATCCTGCCGCAGATCAAGGACTTGGTCTGCGACCCCAACCAACACGTTAAGTCCGCTCTCGCCTCCGTCATCATGGGACTCAGTCCTATCGTTGGACGCCAGAACACTATTGAAAACCTCCTGCCCCTATTCCTCACACAACTGAAGGACGAGTGCCCCGAAGTCAGACTTAACATCATCTCCAACCTCGAGTGTGTGAACGAAGTCATTGGAATCCAACAGCTCGTGCAATCTCTACTACCAGCCATTGTGGAGTTAGCTGAAGACACAAAATGGCGCGTGCGACTTGCCATTATAGAACACATGCCCTTATTAGCAGGACAGCTCGGCCAGGAGTTCTTCGATGAGAAACTCACCGGACTCTGTATGTCGTGGCTCATAGATCATGTGTATGCCATAAGGGAAGCCGCCACGTTGAACCTGAAGAAATTGGTCGAGCAGTACGGAGCAGCCTGGGCCGAGACCAACGTCATACCCAAAGTATTAGCCATGTCCCGCGAACAGAACTATCTACACCGAATGACTTACCTCTTCTGTATCAATGTCCTCTCCGAAGTGTGCGGCAAAGATATTACTACTAGAGTCCTCCTGCCCACCGTCTTGTCTATGACCGATGATAATGTTGCCAATGTAAGATTCAACGTAGCCAAGACACTACAGAAGATGGCACCGTACCTGGACCCAGCAGTTATTCAGCCCCAAGTTAAACCAGTTTTGGAGAAGTTGAATGTAGATCCAGATGTTGACGTCAAATACTTCGCCTCAGAAGCCATCGCTGGCATTGCCGGTTAAGCGGTGTTTAGTGTAATATTTAATCTGTAAATCTAAATTTTTTACAATAAGTTCCATTCCAGTGTCAACAGCCATATATTTACGGAATGTATAGAGGTAGTCTAACACTACATATTTTTGGCTTGCCACCTAGACATTTAAATTTTAAATCTTAAAAAAATACTAAAACTTCTGAATGCAAATAATGCTGTAGCAATAATACTATTGTTTACAAAAATTGGCCGCCAAATTGCCACTTTTTGCAAACAAATCACAGAAAAAAAATTAAATTATCAAATTCAATGTTTATAATGACTACTTCTATATACATTCTCTGGCCCCTAACACTGCTCGGCATTTACTTTGCACTAATTTGAAATTGTAACAAAAAACAATAAATGTAGAATTAAATTAATGTTGTTTTTTTTTTCTTTGATGTTCAATATCACGTATTGCGCATAACGTATTAAAAGGTTCGCTCAATTTTTCGACCTACCCACTAATTCTAAGATTTTTCTTGTGACTACCCCCAATTTTGTGAATTGACAAATTAATAGGAGCACATTTGTTTTATATAACTACAAGCTGTCCCGGCAAACGTTGCTTTGCCACAATATAAAGTATTTCGCCCATATTATTTTATTGAATTGACTAAATAAGTATGTCGCCATGGCAACGTCGATCGCTATCCCGTCGCACAAACAATGAACGCCGTTAGTCAGGTTGTATAATTTATTATTATTTATTCATCAAATGCACTTATCAATATATAAAGTACCCACTAGCCGATTCTCAGACCTACTGAATATGCATATAAAGTATGGTAAAAATCAGTAAAGCCGTTTCGGAGGAGTTCGTGGACTAATATTGTGACACGAGAATTTTATTCAATTCTTGTGAATTTAAGTGCCTCCGAGTGCCTCACGTATTCAGTTTTTTTTATTCGATTATTACATTTCCAGGCCAATCTATATCTATACTTATTATAAAACAAAGTCGCGTTTTTTTTCCTTCATGTCCTACGAATAATAAAAACTAAGGAAGAGTAACTCCGTCAAAAAACATGCTCCTAAATTCTTGTCAAAAAAGTGTACCTAAAGGTTTACTTTTTATACATTTGCAATATTTAGGTGACCTTGAGCGGTATAAAGGCTGACGCGGACGTTACGTCATGACAGTTCGAATGGAACCAAATTTAAACAGTGGCTATATATTTTATACCCGTGCGGCGCCGGGGCGGGTTGCTAGTATCTTAATAAAACAATATTAACTTTATAGTTTTTATTTCCATAAAACAACAGTATCCTAATTCACTTTAGCAATATATGAAGAGCGAACGAGGAAATCTTGGAATGTAACTCAATGTTACAACTCAGCAGTGATATTTACAAATCCGCTGCAAATTGACAATTTTTCAGTACTTGACAAGAACTCGTCAATACATAACTAGAACTTGTCAATGCCTGACGAAAACTTCTGAACTGATAAATTGACAAATCACAACAGGAATATTGCATTTGGTTTGAAAGAATAAAGGTACATATCACACTCAACTGAGTGTACGGTCAACAAAAACATTATCAAGTCTTTAGTGTTCGTTGGAATGGTGTTAAGACCGATAACATCCAGATAATCTGTCGACCGTACCTTACACATTCAACTTTGTGCACAAAAACAACATAAATAAATATCATTGAAGCACCAATATACTGATTTAAATTCAATTTATTTACACAGTAACACTGAAAATGGCTGGCTTGTATTATAATTTCGTAACTTCGCTAAATACACATTTAAATAGACTATTAACAACTTACTAATAAGATAATATCTTACATATAACCGACATTCCAACGCGAACTATAAAAATATCAGGGTATGCTTGCAACATTAAAAGGTTAGGTTATAATTATGTCATTGTTGACTTGTACCTAACTTCAGACCGATATTTCTCATGGGTTATGACAATGATATTGTATGTTACTAACGTAACTAGATTGGCAGTCTACGACAGAAACGCGTCACCACTTTGAAGATGCCTGCAGGCATATCTGCCATACATAATGACATAATAACATTATGAAGTGACATTGTCTTTTGGGCTATCAAGTGGTTACGCATTTTTTGCATCAGTTTGTAAGACATTGCCACTCTAGTATTTTAGAAACTCATTGGGTTATGATGTATTTAGTGTGTTCTAGCCAGAATGTCGCTCTTGTCTGCTTAGTGGCGCGAATCTCTGGGGTAGAACTCTGCGAGGATGGAAGCGGGGATACGTTTCAACATCTCCTTGGGGAAGATACGGAGCAGCTGCCAGCCGATGTCAAGGGACTCGAATACTGTGCGGTTCTCGTAGTTGCTCTGTGGAGAGTAAATTAATAATACACATAGTAGCTTTTCATACTTAATATTTTATAGCTGGGCCACCATAGAAATGTTTATTTTGAAGAAAAAATAGGCAAAATGACAGACTTAAAGAAATTTTACAGTTTTTATATTGTCGCATTTTAACTATTGTTACGGATACAGACACGTGGTGCCATCTAGCGTCGGACCAGCGAACCTACCAAGGGAACACAGGCAACGTAAATCCCCTACTCGCTACTAGATGACGCTATGACCATGACGCAATGACCAGGTTTTCTTTCTCTCCGAGTCTTCGAACCCCTAGCACGTAACACTATTATTGTCATACTCTGCCTGCTAGAGGTCACCCACAACTTTGAGATAGCTTGGAAAAAATGAATCTTAAGTATGAAAATACGCGGCCGAAGTTCGGTATGATTACGCCTGTAATGTATTTTAAATTACTGATGAGTGAGGACACACCATGCTGAAATTACGTCGCAATCTAGCGTACAGCCGAAGACGAAGATCCGGTTGCGGCGAGGCAGATAACACGGCACTACGCTGTGTTATCAGAAATCAAAATATTCAAAGTTACGCAACTGAATTTCGTGCGCGTAATTTCGGCTCCGTGTGTCATATCAGCCGAATGCGGCGGAACGTAATATCGGCCACGGAACTTCGGCCGCGTATCTTCGGCCTAGTGGGTTTAGACACGAGTTCAAAACCTCCATCATCATCACTCACCTGCGTGATGAAGTTCTTCTCGAACTTGGTGAGGAACTCGAGGTAGAGCAGGTCATCGGGGGTCAGCGCCTCCTCACCCACCACAGCCTTCATGGCCTGGACATCCTTACCGATGGCGTAGCAAGCGTACTGTAACACAATATGGGAAATATTAGAATAGAAATCATTTACTTTTATTTAATATTAATATTAAATAAATTGCTGTTTGTTTATGAGGATTGAATGATCGGCTCTACAGGATTTATATCCTGTAGAGGTAATTATTAATAGAACAAAGTGATGAAGTCAACAATAATTTGAGTGCAAAAAAAAATTTAGTATTTGTTGCAGCAACTACGAGGGCTGCTATTTATGTATCCGGAATTAAAAAAAGAAACAAACATATATCATTTAATATGGTTTTATTGCTTTTCAAAATATTCGCCGCGATGATCGACACACTTTTGCATACGCTGGAACCAATTTTCATAGCACTTTTTCCATTCTGATTGAGGTATCTCCAAAACATGCATTTTGAACGCATCAATAGCCTCTTCGCGGCTCGAAAAACGTTGACCACGTAATTTGTTCTTCGCGTATGGAAATAAAAAGAAATCGTTAGGTGCCAAATCAGGGCTGTACGGCGGATGACCAGTCAATTCGATCTTTTGACCCTCCAAAAACTGAGTTGTTTCAGCTGAGGTGTGACAGCTAGCATTGTCGTGATGTAATATGATTCTGCGTTGTCGGTTGTCCTTTCTTATTTCTTCAAAGACTTCTGGTAAACAAATGGTCGTATACCATTCAGAATTAACCGTTTTACGATTCTCTAAGGGCACTGTAGCCACATGTCCATTAATTCCAAAAAAACAGGCGACCATTTGCTTCAAAGTACTTTTTGCACGAGTAACTTTTGTTGGTTTCGGCTCATCTTGGAACACCCACACCGTTGACTGTTGTTTAGTTTCGGGGTCATATGCATAGATCCAAGATTCATCACCTGTGTAGATATTATAAACGGTTTTTGACGTACCACGGTTGTATTTTTTTATCATTTTTTTGCACCAATCGACACGAGCCCGTTTTTGATCGATTGTCAAGTTGTGCGGAATCCAGCGCGAACATATTTTTTTTACAGCCAAATGTTCGTGTAATATCTTATGTATGCTCGTCATACTTATGCCTAAGGACGCCTCTATCTCGCGATATGTAACATGACGATCACGCATTATTAGTTCCCGCACAGCATCTATATTTTGTGGGACAACAGCTGTTTTTGGGCGACCTTCTTTATTTTCATCCGTGAGCATAGACCGCCCACGGTTAAACTCACTGTACCAGTGATAAACAGTGGTTTTTGATGGTGCTTCATCTCCAAAAGTTGCGGTGAGTTGAATAAAGCACTGTTGTTGATTTAGCCTACGCCGAAAATCGTAGTAAATCATTGCACGAAAATGTTCACGCGTTAAATCCATGGCAAATGAAGACACGCAATTTTCCAAATGACGCCACAATGGAAAAATAATTGACAGTCACATGAAACAAAATGTTTTCTTCAACCAAAGAGTTATATTTTCAAATGTTGTAATTACTTTTTAAATATTGTTCTTGTAAGTGACCAGTTCCGGATACATAAATAGCAGCCCTCGTAAACCACGACTGACATATTTTGTGAAATTATAATTTGTAACTAACATTTTTAAAAAGATCACAATACCCATCCAGATGCCATCAATTTTTATCAAACCCGTAGAACCCAGAGTAATCCAAGATTTTTACTCAACCCACTGGAACCACTTACCAGCTGGTTGGACACATCGGAGTGGTCTTTGCGGGTCATGCCCTCGCCGATGGCAGACTTCATCAGACGGGAGAGGGAAGGCAGCACGTTGACTGGCGGGTAGATCTGACGATTGTGCAGCTGACGGTCTACGTAGATCTGTAAACAGTAGTTGTATAGTAAATAGTTATACATCTCATGTCGACCTCTGTGGCTCAATGGTTAAGACTTAAGACGTGTCAACTCAAGCCGGGGGTCTAGGGTTCGAATCCCGCGGACGGAATATAAACTTTAGAGGAAATTATTTAAAAATATTCTAACCTGTCCCTCAGTAATGTACCCGGTCAAATCGGGAATGGGATGGGTGATGTCGTCGTTGGGCATAGTCAGAATGGGGATCTGAGTGATGGAGCCATTGCGGCCCTCTACGCGTCCGGCCCGCTCGTAGATGGTCGCCAAATCGGTGTACATGTAACCTGCGGGGCAAAGTTAGATGAGCAAGTTGCAGTGAAGCTACAAATATTTTTAGACTGATGATTCAAATTTGAACTTTCAGTATTATTATTTTTTTATATTAAAGTCCTTTCGGTCTTTACACTATTTTTAAATGCAGCCAAATCTAGAGAAGTTTGAAACTCCAGAGACTTAAACTGCTTGGGGTTTGGCTTATGCCAGATTTTTAGATATTTTCATGCCAATTTTCAAAACTGAAAATTGGCTTATTTGCAAGCTTTTTTTATTAAAATGAGAGTTCACAGTTCATCTAGTAACTAGTTAATTATAATTTATTCTTATTTCTCTTTTGGTCTATGTACTATCAGGGAAGTTGATTCAAAGGCAGATTGGACTTACGTTGTCAAACCCAGCCGCAGCAGATTACGACTTATATTGAATTGACATAAGCCGACCAAATTACGTAGGTCCGCCAACTGCCTTTGAATCAATTTCTTCGATGGTATTTCATAACACAGGAACACTACACTCGTAATTATTTACCGGGGAAACCACGTCGTCCGGGCACCTCCTCACGGGCGGCGGACACCTCACGCAGAGCCTCGGCGTATGAAGACATATCAGTTAAGATTACCAGCACGTGTTTCTGGAATATGGAGGAAGATGATTATTGAATTAAGAAATGTGTATCGGCACAAAATGTTTCATAATATTTCAAAAGCAAGGAAGAAAATCAAAGTCAAAATTGACATTATATAATTCCCGCAAAGCTTCGCTGTTCAATTTTTCAGTCAGTAGGACGCGCACAGAGACGCTTCACGCTATTGGTAGATCATTGATCAGACAGGTTCGTTAATGATAGATTGCGATTAGACGAAACTAATTAGTAGAATAATAATGTGAATAGAAGAATGCGCGTCATTAGCAAATATCTATAGTCTATGCATAAGCAATTTTAAATAATTTCCTCCGTTTTTTCCACATCTTCCTCTATTTCTTCGCTCCTGTCAGTCTTAGCGTAATAAAATATAGCCTATAGCCTTTTTCGATAAATGGGCTATCTAAGGGTGCGTCCACATTTGTATCATTTGTGCGATCAGATCTCCGTCGCGTATCATCGAAGCGTGTCAAAATGATACGCCCCGATCGCTATTAACCGCGTATCTGGCCTTGTACCATGAAACTGTTTTGAGACTCAAACAATCGGACGAGAATGCTGCGTCCTACTCTAACAAACGTGAAATGACGTTGTTAGAGCAGGACGCGGCATTCTCGTCCGATTGTTTGAGTCTCAAAACAGTTTCGTAGTAGGCCTACTGATACGTGCGGTATAAAATACACGCATGATCGGCTGAATGATCTAATAGGCGTCCACACTATGATACGCGTACTTGATACGGCGCGATGATCGCAATGGGGATCTGATCGGAGATCTGATCACGCAAATGATACAAATGTGGACGCACCGTAACACTGAAAGAATTTTTCAAAGCTGACCAGTAGTTCCTGAGATTAGCGCGTTCAAATAAGCCCTTTCAAATAATTTCCCCCGTTTTTTCCACACTTTCCTCTATTTCTTCGTTTTTATTAGTCTTAGCGTGATAAAATATAGCCTATAGCCTTCCTCGATAAATAGGCTAACTAACACTGAAAGAATTTTTCAAATAGGACCAGTAGTTCCTGAGATTAGCGCATTAAAACAAACAAACAAACTAACAAACTCTTCCGCTTTATAATATTAGTAAGTATAGATAATTTACTAATATAATTATAAGTGTGTCTGGTTTGTTATCTCGTCAAGTATAAACATCTGAACCGATTTTGATGGAACTTGGTATGCAATCTTTGCGTATCAATACTTAGCGTTCTGGGTAAGTTCATAGGATAGTTGTTGTTAGGGAAAATGTACGGTTAACGCGCCCGCGCGATAAACGAATTTTGGCACAACGGAGTTGCGGGCGCCATCTAGTAATAATAAACTTACCTCACACTGGTAAGCCAAGAACTCAGCGGCGGTCAACGCCAGACGGGGTGTGATGATCCTCTCGATGGTAGGGTCGTTGGCCAAGTTTAAGAACAGGCACACATTCTCCATGGAGCCGTTTTCCTCAAAGTCCTGCTTGAAGAAACGAGCCGTCTCCATGTTGACACCCATAGCAGCAAAGACAATAGCAAAGTTGTCTTCGTGGTCATCGAGGACGGACTTGCCGGGGACCTGAAATGTGAATACGAGTTTAGTTTCAAGTGAATATAGTTTAGTTTCAAGTGAATATAGTTTAGTTTCAAGTGAATAATATAGTTTAGTTTCAAATGAATATAGTTTAGTTTCAGACGACCTCTGTGGCTCAGTGGTGAGCACGTTGGTAGCTCAAGCCGGGGGTCGCGGGTTCGAATCCCGCCGACGGAACAAAAAAGTTTTTCAATGTTCCCGGGTCTGGATGTGTATTAAATATGTGTATTATATAATAAAAATCTTAAATATATGTATAGTATCAAAGTATTAAATATTATATTTCCGTTGTCTGGTACCTGTAACACAAGTCCTTTAGGTACTTAGCACGGGGCCAGACTGACGTGGTGTGAAGCGTCCATAGATATTATTATTATTTCATTATCATATCATTCATTAGTAGTAGTTTCATCCTCTCTTTTTATAATGTCAATCCATACTAGTATTATAAATGCCAAAGTGTGTCTGTCTGTATGTTACCTCTTCACGCCCAAACCACAGAATCGATTTGGCTGGGTATGAAGATACTTTGACTCCCGGGAAAAGTATATAATTAATTGTACTGTCGGATCTTGGAGGAAATTCGTGTCGAACACTAATAAAACACAGTTTACGATTCTCGCGCGAAAAACGAATTTTGGCGCAACGGAGTCGCGGGCGTCATCTAGTACAATTTTTTTTCGTAATCAAAAGTGTAATAAAAATTATGAATTCTGAAATATTAAAATTTTATTATTTTAGAATTCATTAAAACATTAATGCTGTATAGTTTTGAAATCATCTGTAAATGGAATCGGCACAGGGTCAATCTTTTGTTTTAAATTCGGATCCGTTGCTGCCCGATTCACGATCGTCGGAAAGTTTTCACGTGAAAAGATCTCATATTCTGTCAGTATTAAAGCGATTCACAAGCTTCCGCGACGGAATGAATCCGACACCAAAGAGATTTTTTTTTTAATTCGTCCCGGTCGGGACAGGCAAAGGGAGCGTTGCCCATAGAGCCATTTCTATGTTTTTCATCATCGTTTTCATGTATCGTCAGGTCTAAAGACTAGTCAAAGTCTAAGTAAAAGTCAATACAGTCAAGGAGTCAAGTCGGTCGATTCAGTAAAGTGGTAGACGCTTTACTGAAACTTTCGATGGAGTTTTGGAGGGAACACAAAGTAGCACGTTTCTGGATATTACATCACTTTACTTGTGCATGAACACGAATATCTAATGGATAATATTCTACCAATATTACACATTAAAAACCCAGCTAACACAATTTTAGGAAAATAATACAAAAACACAACAGCACTCTTTCACGTGCCCGCCAAAACTCTAAACCAAAGAGAATAATTGACACTAGTTTTTTTTTGGCAATAAGTGCTACGGCATATATAGCCTTGGTTATTCATCAGACAGGAAAATAATTGTCTTTTTTTCCTGCACCTCTTAATTTAATGAACAAAATTTTTAAAACTAAGATTAGTCTTACCTTACAAAAAAATATAATATTTCAGCTGCGTTTTAATCAACGAATGATTTTGAGTATTTCATTGAATATTAAAAAGCTACTCATTAAAAAAATTAATACAAAACACTACTTCCATTCGTAAAATCCAGTAAAAAAACTTCGAAAAAGTACACGTTATAGCAACACACACTAAATAACGCACAATAACCGAAAAGATACTAATGGCCCATAGTCTATATTGTAGTATATTTCATTCAGAATGTAGCCAATAGATCGTACGTCTAATGAACCTTCTTTATCCCGTCACGCCCCATAAGGACACAGGTGACCGCGACAACAATAGTATGTAACAATAGCATTTCCAAGAATCCCCGATGGAAGGATTATACAAAAGTAGTCTGTAAGTCAGCGAAATATGTTACATAATTGAATAAAAGAGCGCGGTAACCCGCTGCCGCTTGGCGTTTGAGTCTTGAGTGAATGGCGTACCGCGCAGTACAACTACAAAGTACAAATAGCGCGGCTGCCGACTGCCGCGGCCGCTTGGGGCTTGAGTGGAATTAAAACAAAAAATATTGATTATGTGCCGACTGCCGAGTGACAATGACAATCTGTCAAATCTGTAAGTCGTGTGTTGACTAGTGTGTTGAGCTCCGATAAATCACAGAGTACTTTATTATATTAAATCGGTAAATCTTGTTGTGTGAGAATACCTTTTATTTATGTGTGCAAACAAACTTATTACTTACTTTAAATTTTATATACTTAAGTTTTTTTGTTTTAAATTTGCTTTTCATTTAATATTAGTTTTTATTAGAATATGGAAGTTCCAGGGTGGTGAGTATGACCTTGGAATTATAATGATAATATTATATTATACTTAAATAACTATTTAAAATTAATGGTTTAACATAACACATAAGTATTAATCCTTCAAGCCCCATAAGGACACCGGTGCAGTGACCGCGACAACAATAGAATACAATATAATTTCCAAGAATCCCCGATTGAAGGATTAATAGTTAATATAAAATTTAAAAATTATTATACCTATTTCTAAATCTTTAAGTACCGAATATTATACATATTATACTGCATTTATAAATAAAAAATATTTATTGTTCTATGAACACTTCCTAAAGATTTGACACATAATTATTACAGTATGACATTTATTTAATATTTTGAACAAGACACGACTAACTAAGTATTAATAATTGCTTTGTTTTATTCTTATCATTAAATAATTTCATCTAACAATAATATCCGCCATGACACGGATCTCGTAGTGAAAAGATTTCACGAGTCTCGGAGGTGGCGGGAACATTCCGCAAAATGGACTCTAATCCTCGGATAATTTCCCGCCGTCGGATGTCAAACTCCCATCCGCGGTGAGATCCTCTCGATTCCGTGGCGTAAACTATTTCACTCATACAAAAAAAATGTCACTACTGTCAAAATGACAGCAAAATCGGAAAGTATTCACTTGTCATTTGCTTGAAAGTGAAATAGTTTCCGCCAGCGGGAAGATTCCACGCGGAATCGCTTAGTGAATCACCCCAGGATACGTCAATCATCATCATCACTCACCTTGACCAGACCGGCCTGTCGACAGATCTGCGCGGCGATCTCGTTGTGCGGCAGACCGGCGGCGGAGAAGATGGGGATCTTCTGACCACGGGCGATGGAGTTCATCACATCGATAGCGGAGATACCTGCGCATGAGGTTCTGGTTATAGAAGGGCATAAGAACATTCTAGCACAGGGTTTCTCAAACTGTGCGCCACGGCGCCATGGTGCGCTGTGGAAAGGAAAGCGGGGCGCCATGAGTCGATCCTTCATCATTATCCGAAACCACAAATATTATAAAATAAAATTATAATATTATGAATTATACAAAGCAGGCAGATGATTACCTAAATATTTACCTGCTTAACTATAATAATCATTAAAGGTGTTTATGTATGTATCTTTTTGTAATAGCTAGGTAAAGAAGGGCGCCGTGACAAAAAATTGACAGACAAAAACTGAAAAAGATTGGGAAGCCCTGAAGTAGCGGGTTTATTTTGACGTTTAAACTTATGACAATCTCTTAAGTGTCTTTTAATATTTTTACATTTTGGCTCTTTGGACATTTTGAAATTAGAGATGAGACATTATATCTAATTTCAAAATATTATCTATCAACTAATCAACAAAGAAATGCCGCCACAGAATAACAAGATACACACAGTAAAGTGGGCCCTACATACAAAAACCCTTCATTTCTTTTATTCCTCATTACTGATCTGTGGCAACTGTCTGTCTCAAGTTGACCCTTAATACATCAATCCCCAAGCGGCAGCCCGCGGCCGCATAACAATTGAAAATCTATTGTGTCTGCGATACCCATGATAGAGGTGTTAAGTAATACAAGTCCTCGGCCAGGATCGGGGGTCCCTTGTCGATGGGCTTGCCGGACCCGTTGAAGAAACGGCCTGTTTGAGATGAACAGTAAAAGTCAGATGATGGAATGGCTAGATGATGTGTTTAATTAGCCTAGGACATAAATTATTGAATATTTAACAGTGCTAGTTTCCTTTACATACTTCCAATAATGAAGTATGTATTTCCTTCTCTATGCAGATACGTAAAATCAAGTACAGATATTTTTTGCTTTTTATGTAATAAAAGAAAGATATAAAGAATACAAAATATGTTTTCTTGACTAAAAAGTAAGTACTGAAAACAAGCCACAATAACAACAATTTGGAAACATACTCTTCATTAAATTGTTAAATATGTCTTTGAGTGTGGTCGTAATACTGTTATCTTACCCAACATATCCTCGGACACTGGTGTACGGAGAATGTCACCGGTGAACTCGCAGAGAGTGTTCTTGGCATCAATGCCCGAGGTACCCTCAAACACCTGGACGACGGCTTTGGAGCCGCTGTCTCCCCTGTTTCCCCTGCGCATCAAAAACAAAAAAGGCCTGCAACACCATTCACTATCCTGTATAAGCCGGCGGACTACACGGCGGCTTATACATGATTGACGGCATTGTACAAAGGAGGAAATCATTGACCAAAAATTTACCTGCCTACCGACGTCGTTTATATGTAATGTATTTTCAATATTTCTCGTATTTTGTTTTGATTTTTTTTAATTCTTCTCGAGGTGTTGAGGTCTTTTTTTTTTCAATAATTTTTATTTCTTCTGTTATTATTTTTTCTTGTTTTATCATAACGTTCATCGTTGTCTTTTAAACGATCTCGGTATTTTTTTTGGGTAAGTGCTCTGGAATTTTTCTGGAAAAAAAAGAAAAAGACCTTAAATCAAGGTACCTACAGATACCTTCGACGGAGAGCTGGTGACCAAATTCGTCATGTAGCTTCAGCTGTATTAAAACTCCGGCTACTTCCCTGAACAACCCTCTGATAATCTGCGTGCTGGCAGGCCGTGGGCGGTGGGTGGGAGAAGAAAGTACAATACTATATCGAAAACAGAGTTGGGCATAATTGAAATACTCGTTAATCTAATTACTAATCTAATTGCAAACTAATCAGAATACATTTTAATCTAATTACATTGTAGTTGAATTACTTCATAGTTGTGGATATAGAGATTACACAAAGCAATCGATTCGTAAGTATTCCAATTTCAAATTAATTTTACAGTGTCAGGAGTTAAAAACGCATAAATTGATAAAATGTATCGTCGGACAAAAGCAATGGCGACTTCATACTAGTAGCATCACTGATTAATGATTATTATGAACTAGCGACCCGCCCCGGCGTCGTACGGGTATAAAATATATAGCCACTGAAAAAATGATTAAAATATATAGCCTATCACGATCCTTCATGTGGTCTACTTCTTATCTGTGCCAAATAACATAAAAATTGCTCCAGTAGTTCGCGAGATAAATCCTTTCAAATAATTTCCCCCGTTTTTTCCACATTCTCCTATTAGTCTTATGGCCTGTTTCACCGCTTCCTGATAAGGTGCCCGATAGGGTTATTTGACAGATTTTCCATACTCCATCTGTCAAATTAAGTGGTGGATAGCTTTATCAGGAAGCGGTGAAACAGGCCCTTAGCGTGATAAAATATAACCTATAGCCTTCCTCAAAAAATGGTCTATCTAACACTGAAAGAATTTTTCAATACGGACCAGTAGTTCCTGAGATTAGCGCGTTCAAGTTAGCCCTTTCAAATAATTTTCCCCGTTTTTTCCACATTTTCCTCTATTTCTTCGCTTCTATTAATCTTAGCGTGATAAAATATAGCCTATAACCTTCCTCGATAAATGGGCTATCTAACACTGAAAGAATCATCAAAATCCGTTGCGTAGTTTTAAATATTAAAGGGAACAAAGGGACATGAGGGAAAAAAGTGACTTTGTTTTATAATAAGTATAGATATAGATTATCCATACCTACTTACAAAATTTAAATTTCGAAAGTGGGTCTGTCCGTCTTTTATCTATCTGTCTCTTTGTTAACTCTTCACGCCTAAACCACAGAACCGATTATGCTGAATTTTGGTATAGAGATAGGTAGATACTTTGAGTCCCGGAAAAGGACATTGCGTAACTGGCCTGGTTTCATTGAAACTAGGCCAGTTAAGCAGGAGTAATGTCATAGTGCCCAAGTGTGTGTGCAATACACAAAAGCACTCTGGTTTCAGAGGAACCATACCAATTAAGCAGGAGTAATTTTATAGTGCCCAAGTGTGTGCGCAATACACAAGAGCACCCTGGTTTTAATGAAACCAGGCCAGTTGAGCAGAAGTAATTTCATAGTGCCCAAGTGTGTGCGCAATACAAAAGAGCACTCTGGTTTCAAAAATTTGATGTCTCCGATTTAGTCCAGATTCGGGGAGGGGGTAGCTGAGGTATTGCCTTTGATGTTGGAAAAAACCCCGTTCCTCTAGGCTTATTGGGAGCGGAGCTATGGCTACTTTTGTAAGACGTTTGACAGTTGCCGAGCTGTCAATGTCAAAGTTTGAATGCTTGTAACTCGGCAACTATTTGTCCTGGATTTGTGGTTCTTCAATTTCTTTTGATTTGACGAATGTCAGTCTTTCGTAGCACCTTGTATGGAGCGTTTCGGGCAGGTCTATTTTATGAGATGTTTGAATTGTTCATATCTTGGTGAATTTTTAAGCTATGAGAGTCATCCTTTTAGCGATGTTTCTATTTTTTAATGGTCTTTCAATTACCAATAAGAAAAAAAATTAGTCATCAAGCCTATTACAAAGTACATATTTGTAATTCTGTAATTGCTAATCTAATTAGTTTTTGCCCATCTCTGATCGAAAACGGTACTTAACTGTTTTTTAGGGTTCCGTAGTCAACAAGGAACCCTTATAGTTTCGGTCTGTCCATCCGTCTGTCCGTCTGTCTGTCTGTCTGTCTATCCGCGGTTTTGCTCAGAGACTATAGGACCTACAAAACTGTTATTTGGCATGAATGCACATATAAATGATGCCGACAAAATGGTACATGAAATCTTAAAAAAAGATTTTTATGGTACCTTCCCTACACATCAAGCGGGGATGAAATTTTTTTTTCGCATCGTGTGGGGTATCGTTGGATAGGTTTTTTAAAAATATTATTAGTATTTATGAATACTAATAATATTTTTATAAATCGGAAAATGATCTATGGATCATTTTCCGATTTAGGGATCCGTTTGTGAAATATTAAGTTTTAAAGTGGAAAAATCGTTAGAGTCCAGTGTACCCCCCTTCTACCAGGCCCAGCTAAATGGTTGCTTCTGGAAATGTGAAAAAATTCACGGGAGTAGGAAATATGCTCAATTTAAAAGGAAAAGATAAGAAGACTTCATAAGTTACTGAGTAATAGTCGATCAACTAAAAAAAATGTATTCGGCGAAGTACAAACTTTTCGTTCAAATTCCTTTGAAAGTAATTGAGATGATGTTGTTAGTCAATGATATTGTATGTTACTGACGTAAATAGATTGGCAGTCTACGACAATAACGCGTCACCACTTTGAAGATGCCTGCAGGCATATCTGCCATACTTATCCTTTCGTACGTGGAAATGATTTTAGCCACATTTCTGCATCTGTTGAACCGGGAGCCGGTATGGTCAACAGACAGCCCTAGATTGGATTCAGATTGGATTTTCTCCGTATCTAATAAGAATCAAGTCAATTCAAGTTATAAATCTTATTGTAAATTGAATAATCTTTATTCACTTTCAACCATTTCTATATAAATACTCAATTATAGCTAACATAGAACTTTCAACATAAAGTACTGTAATAGTTAGATAATTTTGGTTATAATTTTAATTACAACAACTTTTGAAGTAATTAAAATATTTTATTTACAACTTATCACATTAGGTTTAAAATACAACTCAAAATTCAAGTGCCACCATACATATTTTTTACACAAAATATGATCCTAATGACATAATAAAACTGTTTTGCACTACAACAAAACAGATATTATATGGACAAGAAACACATATGTTAATTAGAGAGAAGCTGTCTACATTGCCTTGTATGGTCATGCATTTTGTACTTACCGATGGCGTTTAGCTATCCCCCTCGCTCTCATGGGGATATTGATTACCTTACTCTTTCCCTCCAGCCGGCTCCGACACACGACTGCCATATTGTTCTCATAGCAGTCTCTAATGAACCAGCAAGAGCTTGCTGTTAACATAATTATGTGTTTCTTGTCCATATAATATCTGTTTTGTTGTAGTGCAAAACAGTTTTATTATATGTCCTTGAAACACATATGTTAATTAGAGACCTGTTTGATTTCTGCTGGTGAAAGAGTAGAATCGATTAGTTATTCTTATCTACTACAATGACGCTATGTGATTCTGAGTTCAATATCTAATAAAATATACATGGTACAATGTCTCTGGTGTTACTTTATCCTTGTACCTTTTTGAAGCAAAAATAATTTATAATATAATACTATTCCTTATCAGCAAATTTGCACGATAAACATGGTAAACACAAAAAGGGAAGAAAATAATTTATATGACTGGATATTATGATATTATGTTAATAATGTGTTCCTAAAATCCCTTTTAACTCCTCTGCTTGTTATTCCTTGATCCTTTTACTAATAGTTGTTGTCTCTTAAACAAAATATATTTATTAAGTTTTATTAATATTTTAATATAATATTATATCCGAGATTGCGAAATATGACTTCTCCTACTGTTTAAATTAGTTTATTACTCATACGGTTCTAAATTTAAAGGTTAATTTCTTATTTACTATAAATTAAAACAAAGCTTTTATTTTAAATGTCTAACAACTGTACGCAGAGTGGATCATTATTTGTTATTAATGTAGTTAATTTAAAATTTTGGCATAAGCCCTGATCCTACATTATCTATCAAACTCCTCATTAAATTGAAGGTTAATCATAATTAAATGTCTCTGGTAAGAACACAGTCTGCTCTCTCAGTGCTACACTAAGATTGAAACATTTATTACTTAAAACATTATATGTAATTATTTCAACGTTTTGATTTAAGCTCTATTTTCATTCTGTCAAACTAATTAATTAACAATAATATTAATCATATTTAAATATCTCTGAGTATGGCAAATAAGTCACCTAATATTATTAGGCTAGAAAGCATAATCTTTTTAAAATAGTAATGGACTGAAATAAATCAGCATTTATAAATTCTGCAATTTTTATCTTCTAGTAGATTCTCATTACTCCTGTCATAGTTAGCTTCTTAGAGTACCTCATTTATTTATTATTATTATTACTCTTTATTTTGTTATTATTACTATCCAACCAACTCATAGTTCAGCTGATCTGAATGCTACCTATAGGAGCAGCTAGCTGTATTTTCCTCTTTAAAATTGGACCACCCTCTTGCTATTATAGACCTTATAATTTTAATCTTACTTGATACAGTAGCTACCTAATGTCTTCAGGGTTGTGTAAGATTTATTAGTATTTTAATATTATATACCTTACAGGACATATCTGTTTTTTTTTTTTTTTTTTTTTTTTTTTTTTTTTTTTTTATTAATTAATTTATTTATTATTATAACTTATCTGATGTATTAGCCCCCCCCTTTTTAATAGCCTATGTCCATCAGAGTCTGTCCTATGGTCAACTCCCGGCCACACTGCCAGAGGCGTAGCGTGCCCTGGCGGGGCCCCATACAAAATTAGTTTGGGGGCCCTAAGGAATTTTTTTTTTTTTTTTTACACTTTTCATATCTTGTTTGAACTTAATTGAACTCAATAAAAGTAATGGAAAGTTTATATTCCGTTTGGGGGCCTTTGTGGCCCGGGGGCTCCGTATAATTGATATGGCATATATGGCGGTAGCTACGCCCCTGTAACTGTGCCCTCCTTAATGAAACAAAATCTTGTCCTTAGCTACCTCGAGAATATTAGGTTTTGTCCCTGTTTTCCAGCTACCAAGAGTACTATTAGTTGTTATTATTAACTGTTTTCTTAGATATCTCAATTAGTGTTTCTTTGAATACAATTATCACTGTAAATAATATGTTAGTTCTACTATTGCTCTAAGTATCTAGTTTATAAAGATGTATATGAAAACTTCTTGAATCTTGGTAGTATTGCTGGAGTCTTAGCACAATTATTATGACTTATGACTGATTTATGTAACAACCAAGTCTTAGACTCTAGGTTGTCTTTTGGATCTAAATGTGCTAGAGATCCATCTACATCCCTCATCCTCTAATGTACTTGTGTACACAAAAACTTCTGAGTTCTTCTGAGGAATGGTTCCCTTGTCCGACTGCCCCCCCCCCCTAATTTTTTTAGGCTATTTTTGTATTATGTCTGCCTGAGTGGGGGCCTGTTGTGCGAGTCCTGATATCTGGGATAGTAATCCTAGGTAATACCTGAGTCTTAAATTATGGATTTTTGCCCCAAGAAGCATTGCTTCTATTGAGGAACTATTTCTTTGGCACCGTACCTATAGTGCAGCTCTTAAAGTATTATTTGGGAGATTGGTGGAAATATCCAAACTAATGGTGCTGCCCTCCTTGACTAAAGGTAAGGCAGCACCGTCTCTCAAGTCCCAGGTAACCTGCGATTGCATCATGGGCCATGGCTGATCTTCTCTAATCGAGCAAGTCTAGCCGTTGGGACACCCCATATTGGAAATGGCCTCCGAGGCCTGGGGTAACAAGTGCCCTTCCAGCACGGGTATGTTATGAGACATCCACCTCCCTATGACACCCTATATTGCAAATGGCCTCTCATGCCTGGGGTGACATATACCCTTCCGGCATGGGTTTGTTGTGGGATATCCACCCTTATATCGCCCCTTATTGAAAATGGCCTTCGAGGGCTAGGGTAACAGGCGCCCTTCCAGTGCTTTTATGTCGTGCGATAGCCACCCTTAGGACAGCCCCTATTAAACTGGCCCCTAAGGCCTGGTGTAACAAGTGCACTTCCGGCACCGGTTTGTAATGAGACAGTATATCTACTCTGCTGTTGTGTCTCTCTGGCAGAAAAACTGTTGATAATGTTATATTTAACAATCTAATATTGTAATGAAAATTAATAGCATATAATTAGAGCTAAATTTACAAAATTCTTTGCTTTTCTGCCAGCTTTAATGTCAGGTTTAAACGGTCTAAGGAGCGTGTCTGTCCCTTGACTCCTCTGTACGCTATCAGCGTCCTGTTGTATGACTCTAAGTATATTATGAATAGCATATTATGTATGAGCAGTCTTTGAGACTTTGTTATTGCTACCAAAGCTGCATACATTTCGCTTTTGTTTGAGTGCCACCCTCTCCGGTGTGGTCACTAAACTCCTGATAACTACTTGTGTCTTAGCATGGCACCTCGGCTTGTGTCTGCAGCATCCGCTGTCAGAAAGTGGAATACCTCCCTTTTTATAGAGGTTTATAGAGCTGTTTTTAAGGCCTGTCACCCGGTTGTAAGTCTCGCATCTGCTTTAGTATTTAAGGCGTTTGCTTTAATCTGTTGTCCTTAAATTTATTAGGAAAACCTATTGACAGGGTATTGACGATGTCAACAGCTCTGAGGTGTTGAGATGTTTACAAAGTGTAGAGATCCCCCTGTGGATTGTAGTTCTCTAACAGTACAGCTGTTCCTGTTTGATAATTGACCTATGAGTTTGCTTATCCTTATGTCCTTTCTGCTAACAGAAGGTTAAATTCTTAAGGTGTCACTCACAATAATTGGCATAAGCTCACAATGCACGAACCTATTATCTTTGAAAAATCTATCTAGGTTTTGAAATTGATTTCCTTTGCTATTGAAATATTTGACACTATATAGTGTCACCTCCTAATTATCTTATTAACTACCTTAAATATTAATTGTTTTGGGGGAAAATATATAGGTGATCTATTCCTAAAGGGAATGTAAGATCCTATAAATAAAGTAGAGTATAACTAGAGTATAACCTTGTTACAACCAAGTGTTTTTCCTGCGACTAAGCTTTCTATAAGTCAGTGCCTCCCCCAGAACTTTTATGGCTACTTCTGTTCGTTGAACACGGCCTGGTTTTTTCTTTTCTACCCTGGTTATTCTTGTAGGAAAGGAATTGTTACTTTTTATAGTTTATTCTGAATTATTTGTACCCTATTAGATCTTGCTGAGTACCTACTACCTATGTACCTAGGTATCCTTGTTGGTGTGGCTCCTAGGATTATATTATATATCTTTGTCCTGTCTAAAAGTTGTAGTTTCCCTTGACTAAATAAATGTTCAGTATTCTACTTTTCCTACCACAGCTAATCTGCTCTGGTCCTTTACCTGTCATATACCTAGTGACCCGATTTCAGAGTTAGGGCCCTAAAGGTCTGCTGTCATAGTAAGCAAGGTTTTCAGCTTTAGATCCTGTACAGCCCAGTCTACAAAGTTCTGTAGGTTTTGTTTTTCATTAATCTTTAACGCCACAAGGGTTGTAGTGGCAGAGTACAGATCTTAGGATAGATCTACAGATCTATAGAATCTCGCTATATCGCTACAGCGAATGCCCCTCCAGGACTGTGAATTAAATCTTTAGAGATCCTCGATCTCTTCTATACCTGCCTTCTGTTCTCGCCTCTGGTATTATGTTCTAAACTTGTGTTATTACAACTTGTTATAGTTTACCAGGAATGGCTGAGACCAAGACGTTGTAGGTATACCTTAGTGTGTTTTGAGTATCTAGTAGGTGTGAGTAAAATTTAATTATTGAATGGTGTTGCGTATTCTGAGATGTAACTCACCTCTTTCTCTAGGTTATTCACCTGATCGGAGGGACGCCAACCTTTGCGCCTGTGGTTGAAGTCTGAACAATCCTCCTCCGAAGTCCAAGGACGACCAGTCCTGACTCTCTTCACTCCCTGTGTCTCTCGAAATCACAGAACACCTATCAGCTATCACTCACGGAGCTCGAAAATCAAACTCCATATAATATTTACTTATCACCACGTGCAACCCTTTTGTTTACAAACAAACTAAGATAGAAATTAGTTATTTCAAAAACTAGATAAATGAGGTAGATATATTATACTCAAAACACTTGAAATTTCTATAAATAGGGATTAATTAAATTATAACTTAATAATTTACACTAAAATTTTGTCAATTTGACCGAAAGGCGAAATTCGATGTTCGCTCGGCAATGTATTTTGACGCTATGAGAACAATATGGCAGTCGTGTGTCGGAGCCGGCTGGAGGGAAAGAGTAAGGTAATCAATATCCCCATGAGAGCGAGGGGGATAGCTAAACGCCATCGGTAAGTACAAAATGCATGACCATACAAGGCAATGTAGACAGCTTCTCTCTAATTAACATATGTGTTTCAAGGACATATAATAACATTATGAAGTGACATTGTTTTTTGGGCTATCAAGTGGTTACGCATTTTTTGCATCAGTTTATAAGACATTGCCACTCTAGTATTTTAGAAACTCATTGTTGTTAGTAGTGTAAAACACGTTATAAATGTACTGTTACGTGCTAGGGTTCTTTGGATTCAGAGAGAAAGACCTGGTGACTCTCTTGAAGACTTTATTCACAAACACTAGCTCACACTAATCACTGAGTCCAAACACTAAGCACTAGATCCAAATCACTGAGCACTATCACTGTCCTAGGTCGTAGCCGAGTCACTATCACAATCACAATCACTCACTATTGATCACTTGTTTTCGCTCCGAAGTCGCCTCGAAGATAGCTCAGATAAAACTGAATTGCCGGCCGGACTGTCTGCGACTATTTATACGGGCCGGATCGAATCTCAGAAAATTCCGGAACATCCCAGAATAAACCCGATATGCGTAAACAAATATGAGATATTTCTAGAAAGTACTCGTAGGTACATACACCTAGCGTCATCTAGTAGCGAGTAGGGGATTTACGTTGCCTGTCTTCCCTTGGTAAGTTCGCTGGTCCGACGCTAGATGGCACCACGTGTCCGTATCCGTAACAGTACATTCATTGACCATACAAAAATTAAAAAAGAAACGGTACTACGGAACCCTATATTTCGCGTGGCCCGACACGCACTTCGCCGGTTTTCTACGTATAAACCATAAAGGTAATATACCTATCGGAATAGAGAAACAATCCCAAGCTGTCAAGCTTAACCAAAATTTGATTTACATCTGTGTATACAATTATGTTTACGTGTGCGTGTCAGTGATGTACAAACATCTTGTAATTCAAAACTTGTTATTCGGGACTTAACGCGACTTATTTCAATAGTAGTGCTACTATGAGTACATACTTTTTGTATACTCCGTTACGTAAAATATCACAAGTACTGCGGTCACCAAAGGATTCCTTACCTTTCCAAACTCCTGGGGTTTATAAAATAGATTGTAGCTGTGGTAGTTCGTACATTGGCCAAACGAAACGGACTATTGGCGAAAGAGTGAAAGAACACATAGCCGCAGTGAAAAATCGCCAGACAAATAAATCCGCGGTAGCAGAACATCTGCTTGATATGGGGACTAATCACTGGATGGAACTACACGACCCCAAAATCCTCTCTACGGATCGTCATTACCACACGAGAGTAATACGTGAAGCTATTGAAATTAAAAAGTACAAGAACTTCAATCGTGAGGACGGATTTAAATTGTCTCCAGCCTGGAATCCAGTGATTAATAAGTGCAAACCGCGTGTGTCACCTTTATCAATAAATGTAAACCCGGATACAGTTAGTGTTGTGTGTCGCACTGAACCTGCTGAGTGTAAATATACTGGAACACAAATGTTAGACAACTCGAGGGTAGTCGAAGATCAGACGGCCCGGTGCAAACGAAGACGTCGCGCTCCTGCAGTCCCCTCGTGACCACGGCCGTTGCAACACGGCCGAAACGTCGAGAAAAAGTATGTACTCATAGTAGCACTACTATTGAAATAAGTCGCGTTAAGTCCCGAATAACAAGTTTTAAATTATAATGGAACGCGAAAGTTTAAAATGTTATCTTGTAATTCGACAAAATATCGATCATGGAATAATAATTGTAAGATTGTAAACATAATGCCGGCTGTACATTCTCGCCGAGACACAGCGAGGCGGCCCGAGTGCGAGAGTGTAAATGGGTGCGCTCGCCTCGTCTCGCCTGTCTCGGACCCTCTCGGTCCGTTGTCGGTATTTTGCGCCCGAGACAAAGGGTCTCTCGAGGAAAACGAGCGCACTACTGTACACTCTCGCGTCTTTCACTACTAGTCCCGCCGTTGTTGGACAGTGTAGAACAGAAAAATAACAATAATAAACGTCATTATTAGTCATAATATATGAGAAATAAAATTAAATATGATTATAAATCTTTGGATTACAATGATATCTTTCGATGCATGGTGAATGGTGAATGGTCCTTTTCCTCCATCTTCTCTGAGTTCTTATCTGCGATTGAACTAAGCAATAATGAACATGATCGCACTCGGGCAAGGGGCTCTCGCACGAGACTTGCCCGAGAGCTCTCGGCGAGAGTGTACAGCGGGCATTATAAAATGGGATAAAATAAAACTGCATGTATATAATATAATAAAATTGTAATTTTGAAGTAAACTGTGACTTTTCTTCAAAATGCTTGCTGCATAATTAAGTACTCGTATGCATAATTTTTTCTTCGGAGTCCAGTTTGGACGGTTAATTATTTTAAGTCATGAATTTCTGGTATCCAGGTCAGCAGGAAATCTGAAAAATTGGCCAAGTGTAAGTCGGACTCGCGCATGAAGGGTGACCGGTTTCAACCGGGCATTTTCTAAAACCCGGTACGATACGACACGACATGTCATGACACGATTCGACACGACAGGTTACGTCACGTGACATCAGTACCTACACGATACGACACGACTTCACTAGACCCTATTAATTTTCAATTCACTCTCAATGAGCCTACTGAGCCCTTTTATTTGATGCCCATCTTGCAGAAGTGCTTTCAACTATTTCCCTATCTTGGATGAGCAGCCGTATTGGATGTAGAATGACATTACATCTGTGGAAATTTCAGAAGTCTATTACTTTCAGATGGACAGACGGACAGGCAACGAAGTCTTAGTAGTAAAGCGGGCTGCGGGACCTCACTACTAGGACTTAATTTTTACCCTTTGGGTGCGGAACCTTAAAAATGATAAATTATGCATGATAGTATATAAACTAATTATAAACTACGGATGAGTATGTTATCATTTCAACATTCCTAGATAATTAGTATACTTAACTAAAAATATTTTCATATCGACACAACTTATCGATAACTTGATGCAGCCCTAGTGTAAAATAGATGAAAATTGTTTACACAAAATATCTTTAAATTGTGCACCATGGCTAGTCAAGTTATGTTTTCCATATAATTAAACATATACAGAAGCGAACACGGACGTAAAAATACCAATAACTCGTAGGGAATTGGCAAAAATAAACTTAAAACTAGGTCCTGTCGATGTAGAATAATTCACCTGTGAAATGAATATTTGTCCGGGTTTTTTCGATGTGTGGATCCAGAATCATTCCACAAACACTTAACCATGTTTATAGAGCAGTATTTCTTAAAATTATTCATTATTTAACTTAAAATCACAATTTTTCTGAGAGCCCAAATTGACAACTATCGGCCCAGGGGCAGACAGACTGTCAAACAGATGAAAAAAAAGCTATGCAACCTCAAATCACGCTTCTCTTTCTACCACGCAGTGTTACTGATAGTGACATCTCGCTTGCTCAGGCCTTTGTTTCTCTATTCCGATAGGTATATTAACTTTATGGTATAAACTTACTAGTACACGTATTACATTACATACTAGATGTTCCGCGCGGCTTCGCCCGCGTAATTTTGGAATGTCGCATAACCGTACATTTTTCTTCGCTCCTATTAATATTAGCGTGATAAAAGCGTGGACTTACCATAATTTACTATTAAAAAGCTGCACTTAACTATAGATTTTGAATATTTTGATATAGTGGCCATTTTGGGATTGACGTTTTGCCGAAATTTCTAACTGAAAATAGGTTTGACGGACGTCAGAACTCAAAAAAATTTAAAAGAGGAAGCGCCCCATAAACGTGTATTACACCACACGATATCAAGTACCCTGGATGCAGAGTGGGCGTGTACCCTAGTTAGTGCGGCGCTTATTACACTACTCTGCGAATCGGGCCCTAACTCAGTTTAATGGTTTATACGCGAATGTCGAAAGAGTTGGACGTACCTATTACCGTATTTACATCATGCCGTCGTCACTATCGAAACGTCAAAAAGTTGCTATAGCTGTCACAGCCGCGCTCGCAACAATAAACATTAAAAAAAGAAAGAAGAGAAAAATCTGGGTGAATGTCTTTATTTAAGGGGCCGGGTACCCTTGGAATTTCTCATACAAACGTAATACCAAAATCATTTTCACATACGAAAATATTTAACATGTTTGAGTTATTTTTCAGTTTAAAATAGTAATTACCTAGGTTCCTACACAAAAATTTACTTCAAAATATTTAAACACAAAAAAAAATTTTGTTTTAATTTTTTTTTAGTAAATTTACTACTAAATATTGAAACACTCAAAAATAGAGTAAAACACTAAAAAATATATAAATAAATAGTAAATTTACTACAAAATATTTAAACTAAAAAATATTTTTTAGTATTTAAATATTTAGTAGTAAATTTAGTATTTATTTATAAATTTTTTAGTGTTTTACTCTATTTTTGAGTGTTTCAATATTTAGTAGTAAATTTACTAAAAAAAAATTTAAAACAAAAAAAAAATTGTGTTTAAATATTTTGAAGTAAAATTTTGTGCAGGAACCTAGGTAATTACTATTCTAAACTGAAAAATAACTCAAACATGTTAAATATTTTCGTATGTGAAAATGATTTTGGTATTACGTTTGTATAAAAAATTCCAAGGGAACCCGGCCTCTTAAGTACTCCTTGTGCTCCTTTTGCCATAAATATGGCATGTCTTTATACATGTCTAACATGGACAATATAACTCCCTTTTCCTTGTTGCACGTCATGGTTGATGGTATTACAAAATGGCGGCGCAAGGCGACGGGACGAACAGACGCTACGCAGTCGACCGCTCTACGCGCTAGTCGCGCGGCAACCACAGATCAGATATTAGTTACTGTTTGAAAGTAAAGAAAAAGAAAGTCACGCCCACGGCCCAACTCCCAAGCCGGAGAGTTTTTAAACCCTCGAGCCGGTATATTTTTTTAAAGTTGACAGTGGTAGCTGTCAAAGAACGCAAATTAAAAGTCATCAACAATTATTTTTTTTAATTATGGAATTCTCCAAAAAGCTAGCCAAGAATCTAAAAATCATAGCTAGTTATAATATCCATCATATTGATGAAAAAAATCCATCACTTGATTCAAAGAGGATGTAAACTGTATACTACGTAACAAGAGGTCGGACTTAGAAGAAAAAAAATTAACATCCGTTATTTTTTTAATTTGAAACTGATGTTAAAATTTTTAAGTGCAAAACCTTTCGCTCTAAACATACCAAAAATTAAAAAAAATTAAATAAAAAAGAAACGAGCTCAAATAAATGTTTTATTTCATTAAAAATTATTGTACATAGCTAAATAAATAATAAAGTAAATTAAACAATAAAACAGATTTAATCCACAAGCTTTTGTTGATTTCTATTATTCAGTATTATAATATTTACAGTACAGCTTTATAAGTTTTATTTATATAAATATAATAGAATAGCTGTCTATGCTACTCTACTAACTACTTGATTGGCTTATACAGTAAACTCTATATAGGGAGGGGATTAAAGCTGCGCGTCCACCAGGTCGGAATCGGGACGTACGCGACGGTGCGGACGGCGCGTCGTGTCGTCATAATATATTTGTCAGGCGCAGAATGACGTTCCAGTACTTCTAGTGCAGTTCACAGTAGTCATACCATACATACAAAGCAACAAATCCGTCCGCTGCGTACCTACGCTCCGATTCTCCCTCTTCCTCATTCCGATTCTCTCCGATCCAGTGGACGCGCACCTTTATATATACACACTTAAGTATCATTACTTTGTTCTGTTACACCCTGTATACGACAGCTGAAATCTATCACGCGGGTTCAGGCCAGCTGCATAAAACCTCACTTGATCAGAGGATTTTTCCTTGGTTGCCGTACCACTCATAATCCCATACCTTCCTACTCCTCCTAAAATCTCCTTAACAGCTGTTGCTTGCAGACTAAAATTTAGCAAACTAGTATTGGGACCTAAAAATCTGAAATTAATTAAACATTTTTCATTTACTACATTTCTATACAGTTCACATAAATTATTAAAGTATAGTTAATATAACCTCATGTATTATTACAATAAAACAATATACACATTTCAACATTTTCCAAATTAACTGCATACTGATATACATTATAATATTTTCTATGAAATAATAATATATCTTTTTCATATTATATAGTTTAAGTTGTAAATTAATGTACAAATTGCATAATGCAAATAATACTACGACATGTAACTTTGTATTAAAACATGGTATGACATAGTTACGTTTTGCTTCAATTTATCAATTTACGGTTACATTTACATTTTACAATGGCTTACCTTTCGTTTTTCAATAATTAATCCACATAATTTACAATTTTTGTATGAGTTGCTACAAATAATTTTCACAAAATGAAAATCGAACTTTGAGTTTTGAACTCCTTCTTCGTCTTTTTTCTCATGTAGTTTATATTCTTTATGGTCTTTTTTATCAGCCAATCACAGTCGACCTTGCACAGATCAAGCACAGATTATGTTATTGGGTCCAGTTGCTACGTTTAAATTTGGAACCCAATTTTTTTTTGTTCGGAACTTGCATCCACCTGACTTGATTGATACACATGCACATCTTTGAGTCAGTTATTGATCCTTATTAGATTATCTCATTTATACATCATGAAACCCAAACAACTGTGTTAACTGAAGTTATTATAATCATACTGTAACATATTCTTCAAGTATTCGCTTTCAAAACTACCACTTTTTTCTAATTAATGTCACATGATTTTCAACTTACATATTTTGATTTTTCATTTTCTCAGTACAAACATAGTTATGCAAATATAAAATTTACGTTTGATTTTGTAGTAGTTTTCAGTAATATACATTTATAATCTAGACAAAGATAAAAAACAAGATTTTTGATCAGCTGATTATTATCTATGTCTAAAATTCTGGTGATTTGAGTCTGACATAGCTAACATAATTTTATGCATATAAATGGGCTATTTTGTAGCCCAGTTTAATCCTTCGATCGCGGATTTTTGGAAATCTATTGTTATTCTATTGTTGTCGCGTTCGCCAGTGTCCTTATAGTAGGGGAGGTAGTGCTAGCATTTGCTAAGTCATTTCATACCGACCAAATTTTTGTCCAGCGGTAGCTTAATATTTATCAATCAATATAATCACAGTCAATCGCCGCACCCGTGGTGGAATGATATATTTTATACCGAATGAAACTCTGATGGATGATTATTGAGGTCATGTTTACCCAAAAATCAGCGTCAGCCGTATTGCAGACGGGGGATTCAACATCAGTCGCGTTACTGAACATGTAAAAAAATTTTGAATATAAAGTCATTTTATACCATATAAATATAATAAAGAAAACCGTCAGTCGCTAATACGATGGTGGAAAAACCGTCAGCCAGCGATATAAGTTATGACCAATATAGCCCTACTTCACGCTCAATAATAATAATAATAATAATATCTATGGACGCTTCACACCACGTCAGTCTGGCCCCGTGCTAAGTACCTAAAGGACTTGTGTTACAGGTACCAGACAACGGAAATATATTTAATACTTTAATACTATACATATATTTAAGATTTTTATTATATAATACACATATTTAATACACATCCAGACCCGGGAACATTGAAAAACTTTTTTGTTCCGTCGGCGGGATTCGAACCCGCGACCCCCGGCTTGAGCTACCAACGTGCTCACCACTGAGCCACAGAGGTCGTCAATGTATCCTAGGGCGTCGCGTAGACGACATTCCTACCTGCAAACATTCAACTGACGGCGATTTTCGTTTGAATTAACCATAAAATTATCTCACATAGCAATTTTATGTAATTAATTCAATAGTCAATAGTTGTGAAGAAGAATTATATATTTTACTTTAAAAGCGCCATCTGTTGTTACCTACTAAACTAAATTAACACCTACCGAACCTAAACATGTATAATCTAGATATGAACCTTTATTGGGTGCGAATTGGGATCTTTTTAATATCAATTCAATACGATTCCCAACAACAACTTTGAGATGCTCTCAATTTTTATTCCACCCATTATGAAGTGGCTGACGATCAAAGCTGTTATGTATTACTGGAATCAAACTGGAATACTATTATTGTAACGATTTTCGCTCGGTATGAAATGACTTTAAACTGAGCGCGACCTCCCCTACTATTATGGGTGTTGTTTAGAACCTTTTAGGACTCCTTTTAGAATTATTAAAAATAAATAATATTGACGTTTTTCGCCTTCGATTTTGTATTGTCACTTTTCTCCTTTAAAATGTTCATATGGTAGGTGTTTTGAAGCCTACCCTAAAATTGGGGGAACGGCGGGGCGGGGGTAGGGGGGGAGGGGCAAATAACCCCCCCCCGTACCAACACCACAACAAGGAGTCCCCCAGTTTTGGAGCTACTCACCTTTGAAATTCGGAATTGTGAGGTTACGACTTATTCTATTCTCGGCAATTTACGGAGTGTTTCTTCGGAGAGATACCTCTCCCTAGGCTGTTGTGAGCGGAGAACTAAAATTTCAATTTTATTTAACAATGTGAATCAAGGCTTTTGATAAAAATTAGAACTAGGGAGAGGTATATATAAAAATATTTTTTAGTTTAAATATTTTGTAGTAAATTTACTATTTATTTATATATTTTTAGTGTTTTACTCTATTTTTGAGTGTTTCAATATTTAGTAGTAAATTTACTAAAAAAAAATTAAAACAAAATTTTTTTTTGTGTTTAAATATTTTGAAGTAAATTTTTGTGTAGGAACCTAGGTAATTACTATTTTAAACTGAAAAATAACTCAAACATGTTAAATATTTTCGTATGTGAAAATGATTTTGGTATTACGTTTGTATGAGAAATTCCAAGGGTACCCGGCCCCTTAAATAAAGACATTCACCCAGATTTTTCTCTTCTTTCTTTTTTTAATGTTTATTGTTGCGAGCGCGGCTGTGACAGCTATAGCAACTTTTTGACGTTTCGATAGTGACGACGGCATGATGTAAATACGGTAATAGGTACGTCCAACTCTTTCGACATTCGCGTATAAACCATTAAACTGAGTTAGGGCCCGATTCGCAGAGTAGTGTAATAAGCGCCGCACTAACTAGGGTACACGCCCACTCTGCATCCAGGGTACTTGATATCGTGTGGTGTAATACACGTTTATGGGGCGCTTCCTCTTTTAAATTTTTTTGAGTTCTGACGTCCGTCAAACCTATTTTCAGTTAGAAATTTCGGCAAAACGTCAATCCCAAAATGGCCACTATATCAAAATATTCAAAATCTATAGTTAAGTGCAGCTTTTTAATAGTAAATTATGGTAAGTCCACGCTTTTATCACGCTAATATTAATAGGAGCGAAGAAAAATGTACGGTTATGCGACATTCCAAAATTACGTGGGCGAAGCCGCGCGGAACATCTAGTATGTAATGTAATACGTGTACTAGTAAGTTTATACGTAGAAAACCGGCGAAGTGCGTGTCGGGCCACGCGAAATATAGGGTTCCGTAGTACCGTTTCTTTTTTAATTTTTGTATGGTCAATGAATGTACATTTATAACGTGTTTTACACTACTAACAACAATGAGTTTCTAAAATACTAGAGTGGCAATGTCTTATAAACTGATGCAAAAAATGCGTAACCACTTGATAGCCCAAAAAACAATGTCACTTCATAATGTTATTATGTCATTATGTATGGCAGATATGCCTGCAGGCATCTTCAAAGTGGTGACGCGTTATTGTCGTAGACTGCCAATCTATTTACGTTAGTAACATACAATATCATTGACTAACAACATCATCTCAATTACTTTCAAAGGAATTTGAACGAAAAGTTCCTTTGTACTTCGCCGAATACATTTTTTTTAGTTGATCGACTATTACTCAGTAACTTATGAAGTCTTCTTATCTTTTCCTTTTAAATTGAGCATATTTCCTACTCCCGTGAATTTTTTTACATTTCCAGAAGCAACCGTTTAGCTGGGCCTGGTAGAAGGGGGGGACACTGGACTCTTAACGATTTTTCCACTTTCAAACTTAATATTTCACAAACGGATCCCTAAATCGGAAAATGATCCATAGATCATTTTCCGATTTATAAAAATATTATTAGTATTCATAAATACTAATAATATTTTTAAAAAACCTATCCAACGATACCCCACACGATGCGAAAATAAAATTTCATCCCCGCTTGATGTGTAGGGAAGGTACCATAAAAAATCTTTTTTTAAGATTTCAGGTACCATTTTGTCGGCATCATTTATATGTGCACTCATGCCAAATAACAGTTTTGTAGGTCCTATAGTCTCTGAGCAAAACCGCGGACAGACAGACAGACAGACAGACGGACGGACAGACCGAAACTATAAGGGTTCCTTGTTGACTACGGAACCCTAAAAAACAGTTAAGTACCGTTTTCGATCAGAGATGGGCAAAAACTAATTAGATTAGCAATTACAGAATTACAAATATGTACTTTGTAATAGGCTTGATGACTATTTTTTTTTCTTATTGGTATTTGAAAGACCATTAAAAAATAGAAACATCGCTAAAAGGATGACTCTCATAGCTTAAAAATTCACCAAGATATGAACAATTCAAACATCTCATAAAATAGACCTGCCCGAAACGCTCCATACAAGGTGCTACGAAAGACTGACATTCGTCAAATCAAAAGAAATTGAAGAACCACAAATCCAGGACAAATAGTTCTTCTTCTTCTTCTTCTTTTTTAAAAAATGGCTCCTTTGTGAGTCGCCAGTATCAGAGTGTTTTTTCGAAGACTCTGCTTTATGAGATGGCTTTATGAAGGAACAAGGTTATCAAACAACAACAAAGTTATGTTGAGACGCGTACGTTGTCTGTTGAAGGATCTAAAACAAACAAAAACATTTAGGGTTAGTCCTATACACCTTACAATTTAATTCTGTTAGTATAAATATATGTACATAAAGTTTCAACAAAGGGAGTATTTACAAAGGACAGAACGGAAATAAAATTGATAGGGCGAGGGATAGTAGGGGGAAGGAATTCATATAAGGAAGGTTGGTATCTTGGGCAAGAGAAAAAAATATGGTCCAGGGTGCCTTCGTCTAGGCCGCATTCACATAAGGAGCTGTCTCTGACCCTAATCTTTGCTAAGAAAACAGGCAACTGTCAAACGTCTTACAAAAGTAGCCATAGCTCCGCTCCCAATAAGCCTAGAGGAACGGGGTTTTTTCCAACATCAAAGGCAATACCTCAGCTACCCCCTCCCCGAATCTGGACTAAATCGGAGACATCAAATTTTTGAAACCAGAGTGCTCTTTTGTATTGCGCACACACTTGGGCACTATGAAATTACTTCTGCTCAACTGGCCTGGTTTCATTAAAACCAGGGTGCTCTTGTGTATTGCGCACACACTTGGGCACTATAAAATTACTCCTGCTTAATTGGCATGGTTCCTCTGAAACCAGAGTGCTTTTGTGTATTGCACACACACTTGGGCACTATGACATTACTCCTGCTTAACTGGCCTAGTTTCAATGAAACCAGGCCAGTTACGCAATGTCCTTTTCCGGGACTCAAAGTATCTACCTATCTCTATACCAAAATTCAGCATAATCGGTTCTGTGGTTTAGGCGTGAAGAGTTAACAAAGAGACAGATAGATAAAAGACGGACAGACCCACTTTCGAAATTTAAATTTTGTAAGTAGGTATGGATAATCTATATCTATACTTATTATAAAACAAAGTCACTTTTTTCCCTCATGTCCCTTTGTTCCCTTTAATATTTAAAACTACGCAACGGATTTTGATGATTCTTTCAGTGTTAGATAGCCCATTTATCGAGGAAGGTTATAGGCTATATTTTATCACGCTAAGATTAATAGAAGCGAAGAAATAGAGGAAAATGTGGAAAAAACGGGGAAAATTATTTGAAAGGGCTAACTTGAACGCGCTAATCTCAGGAACTACTGGTCCGTATTGAAAAATTCTTTCAGTGTTAGATAGACCATTTTTTGAGGAAGGCTATAGGTTATATTTTATCACGCTAAGACTAATAGGAGAATGTGGAAAAAACGGGGGAAATTATTTGAAAGGATTTATCTCGCGAACTACTGGAGCAATTTTTATGTTATTTGGCACAGATAAGAAGTAGACCACATGAAGGATCGTGATAGGCTATATATTTTAATCATTTTTTCAGTGGCTATATATTTTATACCCGTACGACGCCGGGGCGGGTCGCTAGTTCATAATAATCATTAATCAGTGATGCTACTAGTATGAAGTCGCCATTGCTTTTGTCCGACGATACATTTTATCAATTTATGCGTTTTTAACTCCTGACACTGTAAAATTAATTTGAAATTGGAATACTTACGAATCGATTGCTTTGTGTAATCTCTATATCCACAACTATGAAGTAATTCAACTACAATGTAATTAGATTAAAATGTATTCTGATTAGTTTGCAATTAGATTAGTAATTAGATTAACGAGTATTTCAATTATGCCCAACTCTGTTTTCGATATAGTATTGTACTTTCTTCTCCCACCCACCGCCCACGGCCTGCCAGCACGCAGATTATCAGAGGGTTGTTCAGGGAAGTAGCCGGAGTTTTAATACAGCTGAAGCTACATGACGAATTTGGTCACCAGCTCTCCGTCGAAGGTATCTGTAGGTACCTTGATTTAAGGTCTTTTTCTTTTTTTTCCAGAAAAATTCCAGAGCACTTACCCAAAAAAAATACCGACGTCATTTAAAAGACAACGATGAACGTTATGAAAAAACAAGATTGTGTATGTGCCTGAAGCACACCGGGGGCACAGTATCCGGGGGTATGTGAGACTCTACTCACTATTATTATTTTTAACAAAAAATTAAAACCGACTTCCAAGGTAAAAGCAATAATAACATTAATATGAAATAAAAAGTATTAAATAATTTTTACTATCTAATAGTGCCTTTTTCCGAATTCGGCTAAACCTCAACTATTTCTGTACTCAATCTTCATTATTTTGAAGTCGGTACCAGATAGCTGAATCTTCAGTCCTCTGACAGAATATTTAAAACTTTTGGAACTGGCACCGACTTCAAAATTATGAAGATTGAGTACAGAAATAGTTGAGGTTTAGCCGAATTCGGAAAAAGGCACTATTAGTTAAAAATTATTTATTACTTTTTAGTTCATATTAATGTTATTATATATATATATATTTTTTTTCATGTATATTCAACGATTACTCCGCCGTTTATGAACCGATTTTCAAAATTTTTATTTTGTTGTATTAGGTTTCACTCCAATTTGGTCCCATTTTCACAAAAGTGGTGACCTGATGATGGGATCCATGAGTAATCGAGGGAACTCCTCAAAATTCAAATGGAAACATATGGTTTTTTTGGTTTCATATGAAGTATTCCAGGCATATTTTACCAAAAAGTAAGATTTTGCACCAGGATATACCATGGTTCGAAGGTGGTGAACAGAACTCCTTACTCCTTATAGATACATGTTTGGGGGTTTCGGCGTTGTTTTAAGAACTGAAAGCATGTACTACTAAGCTAATTACATTAATCATCATCATCACCATCACCACCATTCCACCATACACCTTCACATTATGACCCTATTATAATCGGTAGGTATTTTTCATAGTATTTTTAGATCAAAACGGATCGCGGATGTCTTAAAACATTGTTTTGTAGAAAGTTAAGCTATTTTGAAAATTATTTTACTATATTATTTCGACCTGATGATAAGGTCCATGAGTGATCGAGGGAACTCCTCAAAATTTATATGAAAACATATGGTGATTTCGATGAAGCCAAACGAGCGTAATTTTGTGAGTCGTGACTCGTGAGTCGCAGAATTTCGGTCGCGTAAATATTTTCTCATACTAATCATGACTCACAATATTATGCTCGTGTGAATGAAGGAGGAATTTTCTATATAACTTTCTGCCGGCCGAAATTCTACGACTCACAACTCACAAATTACGCTCGTTTGGCTTCACCCTTAGAGTCTTAAAAATGTGTACAAGGTGATGAGTAGGGCCCGGATTTATATGTAAATAAATATTTTTGTTTTGCGTGATTTTCGGCCTAGAATGTGTTTTGTACACGAACTATCATGTTTAGACTGTGAATAACCAAGTTTTACTTATTTTTTTTCCATATTTTAGGGTTTTCAAAGATAAGTCCATATTTTGCAAGAAAATGTCACAATCGTCCGTCGTCACAAATATTTTCACAAAAATACAAAAAAAATGCGTTCCCGCCACCATGCGGCTGCGTATTTCGTTCCTCTCGCGCTTTATCGTCGTATTTATTGTTTCCAAAGAAGATTATTCCTACTGGATTCAAGCCCCATAATAGCACCGGTGATCGTGACAACAATAGAATACAATAGCATTTCCAAGAATCCGCGATCGAAGGATTAATAAAGAAATAGAAAATAAAGTAAGTTTAACCTCCTGAGACCCGAGCTATAATTGAAATCACTTGCCACTACGGCCGAATGTCCTTTATAAAGCATTAAACTGTTTTTGGTGTAAAGTCCGAGACTTTGCATGTTAAATAAAACAAAGACCAGGGGTTTTCGGGGATTTCACTAAAACAAATGTTTTTTGGTATTATTTGATTAATACATCAAGCACATTAAAGTTTAGGTATTTTTTGTTCTTTGTAAAGGACTTCAGGTCATTATGGCATAAGTAGGTTAGGTGTTTAAGTAATACAAATAAATTTATTTTTTAATATAATCTTAAGTAATGTCACAAATTAGGTACCAAAAATAAACATATTTATTTATTTCAATCGAGATATTAATAAATAGTCACAAGACTACCACAAAGGAGCGTCTTGTGGCCGAGCCAGACCTCGACTGTGAGTGCCACCACGTGTAAAGACCCGACACCCAGCACGTCGACCTCGACCTCGACGACCAATATCCCTGCCTGGACTACCAGCACTACCCCGACCTCTTGGTGAATTGCTATCAGCGCTGTTGAAACTGTCGTTGGAGCCTTCGTCTGCTGAAGATAGGGATTCCATTATGAGGCGTGTCTCTCAATTAAATCTTCATCCTCACTTGAGTCATCAAACACGAGTTATTTATTAATTCCGTAATATCGCGGTCTTGTAACGCTGAAAGTAATAATTATTATATTATATAAATACATATATAACAATATAACATAACGTACGTATTGCGTACGAAGTGCCTTTCTAAAGGATTAATTTATTTACGACATTTTATTTACTTAATTATGCTTTATTTCTTGACAAAATTATGTATTTTTCTAAGAATATTTATTAATCTACAAGTCTATAAAACATCTACAATATAACAAGTAACTAAAACAAAAAAAAAAAAAAAATTACTTACTGCGTCGGCCGCGCGCCGACGTTGTTTTAAACTCCTGAGCAAGTTTCGCGCAAATGAAGGGCACTCATCATGCGATCTCTATCGAACTCCAAGGACAAACTATTGCCATTGGTTAAATTTCATTGGTCGGAAGCAATCGCGTGTCTAATACTTTTTTAGCGGGAAAAAACAAACACTCGAGAATTGATGCTACATAAAGGTCGGTCGTCCGTTGTCGAGCTAAGATGTCAAGAAATACTCGGTCTTTAGAGTACGGTCTATTTAGCACTTTATAAAGGACGCCAGGTGTCAGGAGGATATAGAAAATATAGTAAGTAAAGTAATGCAAAAGGTCCTGTTGATGACATGGCTAAACAAAAACTGAAGTATGTTTCGGTCTTCGGGTAAAATAAAGGATTTAAGTACGTAACACACAAAGCAAAACAAAATTCTGTTAGGGTTCCGTACCCAAAGGGCCTAAACGAGACCCTATTACTAAGACTTCGATGTCTGTCACCAGGCTGTATTTCAAAAACGGCTATAGGTAGACTTCTGAAATTTTCACAGAATGTTTATATCTATTGCCGACATGACAACAAATACTAAAAACAAAATAAAATTAATAATAATTAAGGTCGTCCCCCGAGCAAACGACCTTGGCCATACATTTGCCGCGTTGTCGAGATCGCGCCAAAACCCTATTATTTTTACTTATCTTAGTTCAAACTTGTCCTAAAAAAAATTTTAAACGGCGAATATGTAGTTTATGATATTGTCGATCTATTGGCGTAAGTTTTAAATAAAAGTAATTTGTAAATCCTAAGGAGATGCTGAATGTTTGCTTGAATTTTAACAAATTGGTATTACTTTGGAAGCTGATACCATGAGTATAAAAAACAAAAATAGAAGATTTAAAACGACAAAAGGAATGTTGATATACTGAAGATTATTGCTGTATTTTTATTATAACTTTGTAGCTTTCAGATTATGAGTTTATAAGGTTTTAAATACGGTCAATTACGGAATCTCCGGACGGAACACCCTTAAGGGTGGCCCTCATACAACAAACGTAATTTTTTTGCTATTTTTCGCTCAATATCAATAATAGCTACAGCTAGGCACTTGAAATTTTTACAAAATCCTTAATTATATTTGTACTTACTTTAATAATTGATAAAAAATTAAAATAAAATAAATACATATTTAAGTTACCTACACCAAAACAATGTTTAATTATTGTAACTTTATAGTCCATATTTTTCCATATTTCTGTTTTATAGTCCATATTTTTCCATATTTTCGATTTTTAGTCCATATTTTAAGTACATATTTTGGATTTTTTAGTACATATTTTTCCGGGCCCTAGTGATGAGTTTGGTTGTAAGGTGGTGGTATGTGTGGTAATTGTTAAGACAAGGAGTTGCGGTTATTGGTTTATGCGTTGTGTAATGAAAGGCGATTCGCAGGGTGATTAATGATTATGTATCGTACGACATTCAATGCGATGCAACAAATGACAGCATTTTGCACAATATTATCTTGTCTTGTCAGTCAAAAATTATTATGTATATAAAAATATATTTACAAAAAAATATTGCCCTTTATATTGCTACCTATAGCTTTCGCACTGTGCATTTTTTTGATCATCAAGGGCATGCGTTATAGCGCAGTCAACAGCGAACGTGAGGCATGCCCGCGACGCATGCCCTCTGACCGTAATCCGTATACAATTTCGCTTTGTTCTTTAATGACTATGTTAGCGTTGCGTTCGTTGACGTATTCAATTATTGAATGCGCCAATACGAAAGTGCACAATGTGGACATGGCTTAAGGCACATACACTTAATAATAATATGTGTTTTTAAAAGTATTAACTCAATATTCATTCTCGTTTCAGGTGAAAGATTTTTGTATGAACTTGGACAAGGCACACCAGGAACACATCATAATGACCATGATCCTGCCGCAGATCAAGGACTTGGTCTGCGACCCCAACCAACACGTTAAGTCCGCTCTGGCCTCCGTCATCATGGGACTCAGTCCTATCATTGGACGCCAGAACACTATTGAAAACCTCCTGCCCCTATTCCTCACACAACTGAAGGACGAGTGCCCCGAAGTCAGACTTAACATCATCTCCAACCTCGAGTGTGTGAACGAAGTCATTGGAATCCAACAGCTCGTGCAATCTCTACTACCAGCCATTGTGGAGTTAGTTGAAGACACAAAATGGCGCGTGCGACTTGCCATTATAGAACACATGCCCTTATTAGCAGGACAGCTCGGCCAGGAGTTCTTTGATGAGAAACTCACCGGACTCTGTATGTCATGGCTCATAGATCATGTGTATGCCATAAGGGAAGCCGCCACATTGAACCTGAAGAAATTGGTCGAGCAGTACGGAGCAGCCTGGGCCGAGACCAACGTCATACCCAAAGTATTAGCCATGTCCCGCGAACAGAACTATCTACACCGAATGACTTACCTCTTCTGTATCAATGTCCTCTCCGAAGTGTGCGGCAAAGATATTACTACTAGAGTCCTCCTGCCCACCGTCTTGTCTATGACCGATGATAATGTTGCCAATGTAAGATTCAACGTAGCCAAGACACTACAGAAGATGGCACCGTACCTGGACCCAGCAGTTATTCAGCCCCAAGTACCAGTTTTGGAGAAGTTGAATGTAGATCCAGATGTTGATGTCAAATACTTCGCCTCAGAAGCCATCGCTGGCATTGCCGGTTAAGCGGTGTTTAGTGTAATATTTAATCTGTAAATCTAAATTTTTTACATAAAGTTCCATTCCAGTGTCAACGGCCATATATTTACGGAATGTATAGAGGTAGTCTAACACTACTTATTTTTAGCTTGCCACCTAGACATTTAAATTTTAAATCTAAAAAAAATACTTAACTTCTGAATGCAAATAATGCTGTACCTACATCTCAATGTGTAGCAATAATATTATTGTTTACAAAAATTGGCCGCCAAATTGCCACTTTTTGCAAACAAATCACAGAAAAAAAATTTAAATTATCATATTCAATGTTTATAATGACTACTTCTATACATTCTCTGGCCCCTAACACTGCTCGGCATTTACTTTGCACTAATTTGAAATTGTAACAAAAAACAATAAACGTAGAATTAAATTAATGTTGTTTTTTTTTCTTTGATGTTCAATATCACGTATTGTGCATAACGTATTAAAAGGTTCGCTCAATTTTTCGACCTACCCACTAATTCTAAGATTTTTCTTGTGACTACCCCCAATTTTGTGAATTGACAAATTAATAGGGGCACATTTGTTTTATATAACTACAAGCTGTCCCGGCAAACGTTGCTTTGCCACAATATAAAGTATTTCGCCCATATTATTTTATTGAATTGACTAAATAAGTATGTCGCCATGGCAACGTCGATCGCTATCCCGTCGCACAAACAATGGACGCCGTTAGTCAGGTTGTAATAATTTACTATTATTTATTCATCAAATGCACTTATCAATATATAAAGTACCCAGTAGCCGATTCTCAGACCTACTGAATATGCATATAATATATGGTAAAAATCAGTAAAGCCGTTTCGGAGGAGTTCGTGGACTAATATTGTGACACAAGAATTTTATATATAAGGCGAAGTACCAGGAGCGCATAACGTATGAACAGGTGTTTGCTAAGATTTTTCTTGAGACTAGCTAGCCCCTAATATTTTGTTTAAATTCTTGTGAAAATATTATGTTTTGAATTATAAAGTACCAGGAGCTCATAACACTTCTAAGACTTTTCTTGTATATATCGGCGCATAAACTCATTCAATGAATCATTCTACGATCACGCCACCACCACCGGTCACCCGACGCGCGCTCCCCTCTCGAGCGAATTACGCGCCGCCCCCAGCCCCACTCGCTCACTCCCACCATTGCGCCTATAAAAGTGTTGCACTTGGCAGATCGGGTGATTTTCATCTTGCGATTTCCGAAGCGTGTAGATGTCGGACTTTGTTTAATTTTTCAAATAAGTGATTTTGTTTAAATTAATCAGTGAACGAATAAATAACAATATTAAAGTGATATTTTCTTAATTAAAATTTAGTGATTCGAACAAACCTTGATTGTGAAGTGTTTAATAACAAGTAAAAATTTTAGTGTGACAATCATTATTGGTGTTGTGACAATTATTTGTGAAGTATTCTGATTTAAATAAAAATGAGTGGTGAAAACGAAGGTGTTTCTTCTGATCCTGTTCCCCCTTCTCTTACATCAGAAGAGGGGACGAGCCGACGCCAACCAATTGCGGCCTCATCGGCAACTTCTCCTATGCTGCTATTGGCAAATACGTTCAAAGATACCATGTCGGAAATGATGGAGCGGATGTCTCAAGAAAATCAGGCTATTTTTTTAGAAATGATGAACGTTATTCGACCTGAAAATTCAAGGATTCGCATATCCGACGTTTATTTTCCAAGTTTTGACCCAGACAAAGAAATGGATGTAAAAGAATGGGTTAACTTAATTTCACGCACACAAAAAGAATACAATTTGAAGGATCACGAAGTACGACTAAAAGCAGCTAGTGTTTTGAAAGGCAGAGCACAATCTTGGGCTGACGATTGCTTACTTCGCACAACTACTTGGGCTGAAATGAGAGAGGACATGCTACAAACATTCGAGGCAGAAAGCAGGTATTTCTCTGATATATTAAAATTTAGAAGGTACACAATTGAAAATGCCGAAAGTATTCCTGAATATATTTCAACTGTGTGGAAAATGTTCAAGAAAATTATGAAACCGAATCCTACCGAACAAGATGCCGTAGAATTTGTCATTGGCAGTATAACTGATGACTCTTTGCGGACAGAATTACTGAATACCAAATCCAATACTGTACCGGAGCTTATTGCTATTGCCAAAACCATGCGAAAGCGGAAAGCCCTTCCGATTCGTGACAGCGCTACTTCTTTCAAAAGAGCCAAAACCGAGCGTAACGGTAATTTTGATGAAAAATTAACATGCTTTGTTTGTGGAAAACAAGGACATCGAGCGAGATGGTGTAGTCAAAATTCAATAGTTCAAGCTAGATCTGAAGCAAATCAAACAGTTTCTAAAGAATCCTCTGAAAAGAAGAAAAAAGAGTGTTCATATTGCGCCCTGCCAGGACACACATATGAGACATGTTTCAAGCGCATCAATGCTGAAAAAAATGTCAACTTATGCCAAAAAGGTAAGGAAGTTTCAAATATAATAAGTGTTCTCAATAATCAGCAAATATTTCAGGCATTGTTTGACAGTGGTGCCGATTGTTCACTAGTGAGAGAATCAACAGCTGCAAAACTTTCTGGATCTCGAATAACGAAACTGACTTGTTTAAAAGGAATTGGACCAGTACCCATTTTATCGGCATTCCAAATTTCACCTATTCTTCAAATAAATGATATTCATATTGAACTCAATCTTCATGTGGTGCTTGATCATGAAATTCCTGTAGAAATTTTAATAGGAAAGGATATTTTGAGCATACCAGGTATTGAAATTACACTTACAAATAATGGAATTAATATAACAAATAACAAAGAAACTATTACTAAAAATGTTTGGCAACTTTCGGCTTCAACAATTGATACAGACTTGACAGAAAAACAAGATATCGAAGTATTATTAACAGTTTTGAATAAATATCAAGAATCGTTTACGGAAGGCGTGTCAAGCTCTAGGATAACTACAGGTGAGCTTTCTATACGATTGAAAAACCCTGATAAGACAGTGAACCGTAGACCTTACCGTTTAGCACCGATTGAACGCGAGAAAGTCAAAGCAATAATTAAAGACCTTTTACAAAAGAATATTATTCGAGAAAGTAATTCTCCATTTGCAAGCCCGATAATCATGGTAAAAAAGAAAAACGGGGAAGATAGACTATGCGTCGACTACCGTGAACTAAATGCGAATACAGTTAGAGATCATTACCCTCTGCCATTAATTTCTGAACAACTTGACCAATTAGCTGACGCAAAATATTTTACTTGTTTGGACATGGCAGCAGGATTTCATCAAATACCTATAGCCCCAGAGTCAATAGAAAAAACAGCGTTCATCACACCAGATGGACAATATGAGTATTTGACCATGCCATTTGGTTTAACTAATGCGCCTTCTGTTTACCAGAGAAGTATAAACAAAGCACTTGGGGAATTGCGAGGTAAAGAAGCTTTAGTCTACATTGATGATGTCCTGATACCTAGTAAAACAGCGACTGAAGGTCTAAGTAGACTTCAACTAGTCTTAGAAGCACTAACTAAAGCCGGTTTTTCAATAAATGCAAAGAAATGTTCATTTATGAAAACTTCAATCGAGTACCTTGGATTTGTTGTCTGTAATGGAATGGTAAGACCAAGTCCAGCTAAAGTTGAAGCGTTAGCCAAATCTTTGCCGCCTACAAATGTTAAACAGCTGAGGCAATTCAATGGTTTGGCTGGATATTTTAGACGTTTTATACCTGGATTTTCTACTCTAATGATACCACTGTATGATCTAACAAAAACTGGAGCCCAATGGGAATGGACATTAAAGCACGAATCGGTACGTTCGAAAATTATTGACTACCTCACATCTGCGCCATTGCTTACTATATTTCAGGAAGGTCACTCTATAGAATTGCACACTGACGCTAGTTCATTAGGGCTAGGAGCCGTGTTAATACAATTGAGGGAAGGTGTCCCACGTGTCATTGGATATTTTAGCATGAGAACAACCTCAGCTGAATCAAAGTATCACAGCTATGAGCTTGAGACTTTAGCAATAGTACGTGCCATTAAACACTTTCGTCATTTTTTATATGGACGAAAATTTACAATTCTTACTGATTGTAATGCAGTAAAAGCTTCTCGATACAAACAAGAGCTGCTTCCGAGAATACATCGATGGTGGGCCTTCTTACAGAATTACGATTTCGAAGTGGAGTATAGAAAAGGTGAGAAATTAAAGCATGCCGATTATTTCAGCCGGAATCCATTACAAGTTGTAATGAATATAACAACTAAAGATGAATGGTTAATGATTGAACAGCGACGTGATCCTGAGTTAATAAAAATAATTGAAAGTTTACCCAAAGACCAAACGGACTCCCAATTTGAGCTGAAAGATAATATTTTAAATTATAAAATGGAAACAAATGGAAAATTAAAACTGGTTAAAGTGGTTCCACTAGCTTACCAATGGAGTCTTATTAATACGTACCACGAAGCACTTAAGCACATGGGCTGGGAGAAAACTTTGGCTAAACTTAAAGAAAACTTTTGGTTTCCAAAAATGTCTTCTACTGTGAGATATTTTGTAGAGCATTGTGTGACATGCAAGACCATGAAAGGAGCATCTGGATCTATTCAAAGCAGACTGCATCCTATCGAAAAGGTACCAGAACCATTTCATACTTTACACATAGATATTTCTGGAAAATTAAGTGGCTCAGCTACGCAGAAAGAATACGTTTTTGTTGCTATTGACGCCTTCACCAAGTTTGTCTTTCTTCAACATGCTAAAAATAAATCTCAAGCTAGTGCCATGAAACATCTTCAGGAACTAATTTTTCTATTTGGCGCACCGAAGCGGATTATTGTTGATGGTGATGGCGCATTTACCTCGCTTTACAAAGCTTATTGCAGTAAATATGGAATAGAATTACATCAGTGTGCAGGGTACACGAGTAGGGCGAATGGACGAGTAGAGAGAGTAATGAGAATAATAAAAAATGGCTTGACTGTGATAAGTAATACTCAAAAATCTCACTGGAATAAATCATTGGGAACGTTGCAATTAGCAATTAACTGTACAATTTCAAAATCTACTGGACAAACTCCAATTGAACTACTTACTGGAAAAAAAGGATGTGTGCCTCCCCAGCTTCTTTCTATTATAGATGAGGAAAATGAAAGAATAAATCCTGAAATTTTGAGAGAAATTGTGATGGGAAGAATGACCGAGCAAGCTGAAAAAGATAAAATACGTTACGACAGTGGCAAAGCTAAAGTGAAAAGATTTGAAAAAGGAGAATATGTTTTACTTAAAGAACAACCAAGACTGGGGACTAAACTGAGCCAAAAATATGACGGGCCCTATGAAATAAAAAAGATCTTGCCACATGATAGATACGAAGTACGTCGCATTAATCAACGCGGTCGCTGTAGAAAAGTTTGTCATGAGCAACTGCGTGGTGCTCCTAAATTTGGAGTTCAAAGTAGTATGGCCATATCGGCAATGAATAGAGAAATTTGTGAAGAGGATTGATAAATGTGACAGGTAGTTGTGTTTTTTTTAACAAAATATGATGTAATTTTTGATGTTACGAGTAAATGAGTGTTGAGGCTCATAAGCTGCATGTTAGTCAAAATGAATGTTGAGGTTCTGTGGCTTTGATTAACGTGTAACTTCTTAGCGCCGAGGCTATGAAGTTAAATTAGTGCATAATACGAGTAATTAATGAGAATTGTTTAGTTTTTCTTTTTTTTTTCTGTTTCAGATAAATAACGGCGCAGGGACGCGCCTGTCGTCAGTATGGCCGTATCGGCGCATAAACTCATTCAATGAATCATTCTACGATCACGCCACCACCACCGGTCACCCGACGCGCGCTCCCCTCTCGAGCGAATTACGCGCCGCCCCCAGCCCCACTCGCTCACTCCCACCATTGCGCCTATAAAAGTGTTGCACTTGGCAGATCGGGTGATTTTCATCTTGCGATTTCCGAAGCGTGTAGATGTCGGACTTTGTTTAATTTTTCAAATAAGTGATTTTGTTTAAATTAATCAGTGAACGAATAAATAACAATATTAAAGTGATATTTTCTTAATTAAAATTTAGTGATTCGAACAAACCTTGATTGTGAAGTGTTTAATAACAAGTAAAAATTTTAGTGTGACAATCATTATTGGTGTTGTGACAATTATTTGTGAAGTATTCTGATTTAAATAAAAATGAGTGGTGAAAACGAAGGTGTTTCTTCTGATCCTGTTCCCCCTTCTCTTACATATATACCCCCAATATTTTGTTTCAATTCTTGTGAATTTTAACTACGAAGGACCAGGAGCGCATAACGTATGAAGAGGTGTTTGTGTTAATTTTTTTCGACCTACCCACTAATTCTTATATTTTTCTTGTGACTACCGCCAATATTTTGTTTCAATTCTTGTGAATTTAAGTGCCTCCGAGTGCCTCACGTATTTAGTTTTTTTTATTCGATTATTACATTTCCAGGCCAATCTATATCTATACTTATTATAAAACAAAGTCGCTTTTTTCCCTCATGTCCTACGAATAATAAAAACTAAGGAAGAGTAACTCCGTCAAAAAACATGCTCCAAAATACTTGTCAAAAAAGTGTACCTAAAGGTTTACTTTTTATACATTTGCAATATTTAGGTGACCTTGAGCGGTATAAAGGCTGACGCGGACGTTACGTCATGACAGTTCGAATGGAACCAAATTTAAACAGTGGCTATATATTTTATACCCGTGCGGCGCCGGGGCGGGTTGCTAGTATCTTAATAAAACAATATTAACTTTATAGTTTTTATTTCCATAAAACAACAGTATCCTAATTCACTTTAGCAATATATGAAGAGCGAACGAGGAAATCTTGGAATGTAACTCAATGTTACAACTCTGCAGTGATATTTACAAATCCGCTGCAAATTGACAATTTTTCAGTACTTGACAAGAACTCGTCAATACATACCTAGAACTTTTCAATGCCTGACGAAAACTTGTGAACTGATAAATGGACAAATCACAACAGGAATATTGCATTTGGTTTGAAAGACAATAAAGGTACATATCACACTGAGGGTACGGTCAACAAAAACATTATCAAGTCTTTAGTGTTCGTTGGAATGGTGTTAAGACCGATAACATCCAGATAATCTGCCGACCGTACCTTACACATTCAACTTTGTGCACAAAAACAACAGATAAATAAATTCTACAAAATCATTGAAGCACCAATATACTGATTTAAATTCAATTTATTTACACTAGTAACACTGAAAATGGCTGGCTTGTAATCATTATAATTTTGTAACTTCGTTAAATACACATTTTAATAGACTATTAACAACTTAGTAATAAGATAATATCTTACATATAACCGACATTCCAACGCAAACTATAAAAATATCGGGGTACGCTTGCAACGTTAAAAAGTTAGGTTATGTCTTACCTAACTTTACACTGATACTTTTACATGGGTTATGATGTATTTAGTGTGTTCTAGCCAGAATGTCGCTATTGTCTGCTTAGTGGCGCGAATCTCTGGGGTAGAACTCTGCGAGGATGGAAGCGGGGACACGTTTCAACATCTCCTTGGGGAAGATACGGAGCAGCTGCCAGCCGATGTCAAGGGACTCGAATACTGTGCGGTTCTCGTAGTTGCTCTGTGAAGAATTAATAAGTAAATACCATAAAGTTAATATACCTAGCGGAACAGAGAAACAAAGGCCTGAGCAAGCGAGATGTCACTATCAGTAACACTGCGTGGTAGAAAGAGACGTGTGATACATGACAGCAGCACTCTTTTTTTGACGTCCAGTCGGCACGTGCCGCACGTTGTCAATATAATCTCATAGAATTCATGTTCAATCATGCTTGTGTAAGTGTATACGTACACATATTTTTCACACAGATGAAAACCAATTTTGGTTTCGTTTGACAGCTCGAGATTGTTGCTCTATTCCGATAGGTATAATAACTTTATGGTAAATACACATAAGGTCAGCAATTTTTTAAAAGGACTATTATCTATATAATATCAGTGGCCCGCGTGAAGTTTGACACCTCACTCACTTTGAAATTCACGCCCATCGGCAATAGTATAGAGTGGTCTTTCTCGACCACTTGAAAGGAACATTTTCAACTTTTAAATCGAGTTTTTAGAAGAACGTTATTTTTTAACTCTAGAAAATGTTGGTTGCGGCCCGCAACAATAAGACCAAAACGTGTTTGCGGCCCGTATAAAAAAAACTTGGTACCCACTGATCTACACAATTTTAGACAAAAAGGCTTTATTATTATCATTAAGAGGCCGGGTACCCTTGGAATTTTTCATACAAACGTAATACCAAAATCATTTTCTCATACGAAAATATTTAACATGTTTGAGTTATTTTTCAGTTTAGAATAGTAATTACCTAGGTTCCTGCACAAAAATTTACTTCAAAATATTTAAACACAAAAAAAAAATTTTTTGTTTAAAATTTTTTTTTAGTAATGTTACTACTCAATATTGAAACACTAAAAAATAGAGTAAAACACTAAAAAATATATAAATAAATAGTAAATTTACTACTAAATATTTAAATACTAAAAAATATTTTTTAGAAATTAAATATTTTGTAGTAAATTTACTATTTATTTATATATTTTTTAGTGTTTTACTCTATTTTTTAGTGTTTCAATATTTAGTAGTAAATTTACTAAAAAAAAATTTTAAACAAAAAAAAAATTTTTTTTGTTTAAATATTTTGAAGTAAATTTTTGTGTAGGAACCTAGGTAATTACTATCTTAAACTGAAAAATAATTCAAACGTTAAATATTTTCGTATGAGAAAATGATTTTGGTATTACGTTTGTATGAGAAATTCCAAGGGTACCCGGCCCCTTAAGATTAGTTACTCCTACAAAGACTTGTAGTTGATCGCCGGTTTGATTAAAACCACAAAATTTTAAATTACCGCCAATTAAATAGTAAAATAGTAATTCTTAAGGTAGCTTTCGGATCAAGGTGACCGCGACGTCGCGGTCTCGCGTCGCGATCGCCTTGATCTAACTAAGTTTTGTCCAAACAGCTTTTTTTTACATTTGACGTTGATGCCACATTTGGACGCTGTTAGGCGTTTGTGTATCATGATTTTGAACGCAGTTATGTTCTTTAGACCATTAAGAACAAGACTGCATTTTCAACAAAAAAAATTGACATAAGCCGACCAAATGACGCAGGTCCGTCAACTGCCTAGGAATGAACTTCTCTGATAGTACTATCATCATCATCACTCACCTGCGTGATGAAGTTCTTCTCGAACTTGGTGAGGAACTCGAGGTAGAGCAGGTCATCGGGGGTCAGCGCCTCCTCACCCACTACAGCCTTCATGGCCTGGACGTCCTTACCGATGGCGTAGCAAGCGTACTGAAACACAATATGAGACATTAGAATAGAAATCACTTGCTTAATATTAAATGCTATCAGCTGCCATATGGCCTGTCCACATCTCCATCCATCTCATGTCCACGTCACGACGTCGTCAACGTGGAACGGTGCGGTAACGTGGCACTCTACGTTGACGTGACGTGAAAATTTACGTTAACGTAAGTCGTATCGCAAAATGCACATCACGGTACAGCAGTCTTTCCCAAAGTGGACGATAGTCTAAAAGGGTACCCAACCATGAGTACCCAGAAAAAAATTGGGGCGTCGTGTAGAGGCTTGGGGGGTGATTTATGTCATCTGGATGCATTTTAAATTGAAACAATAGGGGCACTAAAACATAATTTGGGCAGTAGACATAATAAGTATGGGAACCCCTGTGATATAGCAACATTGTACGTCGCCATGCCTTGTAAAACTGCTACATTCTTCACTACTGATCTAGATGTGGACCGCACAATACGTTTTCTGCTTTTGCTATCATTTTTACGTTACGTTGACGTAAATTTACATGTCACGTCAACGTTCCGTGCGGCGTGCCACGTTACTGCACCGTTCCACGTTGACGACGTCGTGACGTGGAGATGTGGACAGGCCCTTAGGGCTCCCACACATAACTTCGAATCGCAAATACCTGCGACAAAACTCGTACTAAAACGTACTAAAAACGACATTGCGATGCGATGCGAATTCGCAATTTTATGTGGAAGCCCTTACTCCGGACAGAATCAGAATCGAATTAGATCGATCTCAAAGCTTTTGCTACTTCTGATATATATACTAGCGGCTGCGGCTTAATTTGGAACTACAGTCAAAACCGTTTATGGCGACATCGTTTAGAACAACATACCGGTTAAATTGACCAAAATCAAAGGTCTCGGCTGAATGCTATATGACCACCTTAAAAAAAACATTGGTTTTTACGATACAATCTCTCTGCAGCTCAATTTGAAATTAATCAGACTCGTAAATCAAAATCGTATCAGTTTCAGGGGTAAGACTTCTTTTTTTTTTTTTAAATGAGAATTGAAGGCTCTACAGTCTATAACAAAACAAAGTGATGAGGTCAAAAATATTTTTGTATTTGTTGCAACACCAAAACTACGACAAACATATTTCGTGATACACATTCAGATGGATGATTACCAAATTCTTAGCAATTTCAAACCCATAGAACCCTGAGAAATCCAAGATTATTACTTAACCCACCGGAACCACTTACCAGCTGGTTGGACACATCGGAGTGGTCTTTGCGGGTCATGCCCTCACCGATGGCAGACTTCATCAGACGGGAGAGGGAAGGCAGCACGTTGATTGGCGGGTAGATCTGACGATTGTGCAGCTGTCTGTCTACGTAGATCTGTAAACAGTAGTTGTATAGTTATACAATAATTATACATCTAATATAGTCAATAGTCATATTAAAAAATCGAAATAAAATATAACACAAACACATTTTGTATTGCCATTTGCCAACAAAAACTAGACCTTTGCATCCTTAGGCCGTGTTTCCACCTGCAAGCAACTCGCGGATGTCTTGCGTGAGTTTCTTTCAATATTGTTTACGTTTCGTACTAATTCCTGCAATAAATGTCTTGCGAGAAGCTCGCGGATAATACTATCGCAACTTATCGCGAAGGTGTTTACACACGAGAGCTTACGAATGTCGCGATAGGAACTATATCATTACTTATTTACAAAAAAAACACAAGCCGTGCGTGCGATAACTTGCTGCGAGATATAGCAGCGAGATCTGTCGCGAGTCCATGCAGACGTGTTTAGACATGGTTTCGCAACTACTCGCAGGAAGCGCTTGACAAATTGTCGCGACAGCACTTGCTATGGGGTTAACACTTGCAAGATGCTGTCAGACAGACTGTCAGGTACTTGTCGCGACAGTTGTCTTGCAGGTGGAAACACGGCCATAGTGGATGATTTATATTTTATACAGTATCTTCTGAGCGAAGTAACCAGTAACCACTCATCATAGTGCCTGGGACATGAATTTAAACGTCCGTATCTAAACCTACGGGTCTACACAGAAGGACTGCATTTCAACTGCAATCCAACTGCAAATTGCAGTTCAAGTGCAGTTTGAATGCAGTTGACACGACTGCAATAGATCTGCAAACCAAACAGTTCACACGACTGCACGCCGACTGCAACTGAACTGCAATCCGACTGCGCGTTTGGTTTGCAGTTCTATTGCAGTCGTATTGCAGTCGTGTCAACTGCATTCAAACTGCACTTGAACTGCAATTTGCAGTTGAAATGCAGTCCGTCTGTGTAGACCCTTAGCTACCCAAGCACATACGGCATTCGCGCATGTCTGTCTGTATGTTACTTTTTAAATGGTATAGAGATATTATGAGAGGCGTTAAAGGACATTTTTTGTTTAAAAAGTTGAACAATAGTGTTTTTGAGAATAAATTATGTGTATTTTCACTCACCTGTCCCTCAGTAATGTACCCGGTCAAATCGGGAATGGGATGGGTGATGTCGTCGTTGGGCATAGTTAGAATGGGGATCTGAGTGATGGAGCCATTGCGGCCCTCTACGCGTCCGGCCCGCTCGTAGATGGTCGCCAAATCGGTGTACATGTAACCTGTGGGGCAAAGTTGATTAGAAAACAGACATTTGGATGAGAATCTTGGCCCTAGATTAGATACCCTAGATTCTAGGGTATCATCTATAAAATATGTCACACGTAAAGGGTGGGAGGTGACATGGTATGACAATGAGTGGGAGGTCCTAAGTTTTTTTGATATCACTTTTAAATAAATTGAATCGCAAAACTTTAAAATAGAGACAGTTTAGTTTTTAAGATGTAGTGACGTCACACTAGGAAGGAGGGGTCTAAAAATCATGAAATCCGTTTGACGTAATTAATGGATAATTCCGAGTGAGGTACAAATCAAGCTCAAATTTTGCCTCTCAGCATTCTCCCTCCTCTTTGCTTCTGTTTATACCTTTACCCAATTAATATTTATCGTGTCTTCTCTGTAACTTTTTTGCGCGACGCAATATTGCTGAATAAAACGTTTCGGCGGCTTATTTGAATTTCGAATTTTTATATGCATGTTTCTTACGAAATAAATGTATTTTAAAATGAAAAAAAAATATACTTTCGGTGCACTTCTTAATCGCGACCAAGTAGTGAATTAAACCCGTTGACGTGTATGTATCTTGTCCAGCGTCTCTCAAAATTTTTGGCAAGAATCTTGCATAATAAACAATGCATATTTACCGGGGAAACCACGTCGTCCGGGCACCTCCTCACGGGCGGCGGACACCTCACGCAGAGCCTCAGCGTATGACGACATGTCAGTTAAGATTACCAGCACGTGTTTCTGGAATATGGAGTTAGATTATTAGTGAATTAAGAAATGAGTATCGGCACAAAATGTTTCATCTTATATATAAAATTCTTGTGTCACAATGTTCGTTCCCGTACTCCTCCGAAACGGCTTGACCGATTCTCATGAAATTTTGTGACCATATTGACTAGGTCTGAGAATCGGCCAACATCTATTTTTCATACCAAAAATTATTTATATGGCAAAACAACGTTTGCCGGGTCAGCTAGTAATACATAATATTTCGAAAGCAAAGTTATTTATACTTATAAGGTAGAAAAGTTTATATTATATAAGGTTTAAAGTCAAAATGGACATTACACACTTCCCGCAAAGCTTCGCTGTTCAATTTTTCAGTCAGTAGGGCGCGCACAGAGACGCTTCACGCTATTGGTAGATCATTGATCAGACAGGTCGTTAATGATAGATTGCGATCAGACGAAACTAATTAGTAGAATAATAATGTGAATAGAAGAATGCGCGTCATTAGCAAATATCTATAGTCTATGCATAAGCAATTTTAAATAATTTCCTCCGTTTTTTCCACATCTTCCTCTATTTCTTCGCTCCTGTCAGTCTTAGCGTAATAAAATAGCCTATAGCCTTTTTCGATAAATGAGCTATCTAACACTGAAAGAATTTTTCAAAACGGACCATAAGTTCCTGAGTTTAGCGCGTTCAAATAAGCCCTTTCAAATAATTTTCCCCGTTTTTTCCACACTTTCCTCTATTTCTTCGTTTTTATTAGTCTTAGCGTGATAAAATATAGCCTATAGTCTTCCTCGATAAATAGGCTAACTAACATTGAAAGAATTTTTCAAATAGGACCAGTAGTTCCTGAGATTAGCATGTTCAAACAAACAAACAAACTAACAAACTCTTCCGCTTTATAATATTAGTATAGATAATTTACTAATATAATTATAAGTGTGTCTAGTTTGTTATCTCGTCAAGTATAAACATCTGAACCGATTTTGATGGAACTTGGTATGCAGATACTTTGCGTTCTGGGTAAGTTCATAGGATAGTTGTTAGTACAGTAGTATGTTTTCCACATACGGTTCCCGCGCGATAAACGAATTTTGGCACAACGGAGTTGCGGGCTTCATCTAGTAATAATAAACTTACCTCACACTGGTAAGCCAAGAACTCAGCAGCGGTCAACGCCAGACGGGGTGTGATGATCCTCTCGATGGTGGGATCGTTGGCCAAGTTTAAGAACAGGCACACATTCTCCATGGAGCCGTTCTCCTCAAAGTCCTGCTTGAAGAAACGAGCTGTCTCCATGTTCACACCCATAGCAGCGAAGACGATAGCGAAGTTGTCTTCGTGGTCATCAAGGACGGACTTGCCGGGGACCTGAAATGTGAATATGAGTTTAGTTTCAAGTGAATATAGTTTGGTTTCAAGTGAATATAGTTTAGTTTCAAATGAATATAGTTTAGTTTCATTTCATTATCATGTCATTAATTAGTAGTAGTTTCATCCTCTCTTTTTATAATGTCATTGATTTGGCTGGGTATGAAGATACTTTGACTCCCAGGAAAGGTATATAATTGATTGTACTGTCAGATCTTGGAGGAAATTCGTGTCGAACACTAATAAAACAGAGTTTTATTAGTGTTCCCGGGAAAGGACACGGTATACTTTTTATTCCGGTAAAATGTACGGCTCTCGCGCGATAAACGAATTTTGACGCAACAGGGTTGCGGGCGTCATCTAGTACAATTTTTTTTCGTTATCAAAAATAAAAATTATGAATTCTGAAATAATAAAATTGAAATTTTACTATTTCAGAATTCATTTAAACATGAATGCTGTATAGTTTTGAAATCATCTGTAAATGGAATCGGGCAACTGCACAGGTCAATCTTTTGTTTTAAATTCGGATCCGCTGGATACGGCCATCATCATCACTCACCTTGACCAGACCGGCCTGTCGACAGATCTGCGCGGCGATCTCGTTGTGCGGCAGACCGGCGGCGGAGAAGATGGGGATCTTCTGACCACGGGCGATGGAGTTCATCACATCGATGGCGGAAATACCTGCGGATGTGGTTTTAGTTACAGAAGGACATAAGAACATTAAACTAGCACAGGGGTACTCAAACTGTGCGCCGCAGCACCCTGGTGCGCCATGAGTCGATCCTTCATCATTATCCAAAACCACAATTATCTTTATGTATATAATTCTTCTGTGAGTGTGTATGTCATTGAACTTCTCTCAAACGACTGGACCGATTTTGATGAAATTTTTTGTGTGTGTTCAAGGGGATCTGGGAATGGTTTAGATTCACAATTTTGTCCGCTGGACAATATTTTTTTAATTAATTTTTAATTTATTAGTAGTTGTTGATTTTGGAATGTTTTACATTGGATCCGACAGACGGCGCTACCATCGCAGTGTCAAATTTTAAATAATATTCGAATTTTAATTTTAGTCTGTCCCGACAGTTAGCGCTGCGATCAAATTAAAAAAAAAATACTTTATATACTTAATATGGCAAAGAAACGTTTGCCGGGACAGCTAGTATTATAAAATAAAATTATATTATGAATTATACAAAGCAGGCAGATGATTAAATATTTACCTGCTTAACTATAATAATCATTAAAGGTGTTAAGGTGTTTATTTATGTATCTTTTTGTAATAGCTAGGTAGAGCCGGGCGCCGTGACAAAATATTGAACGTGCAACTACGCCGCAGGCTGAAAAAGATTGGGAACCCCTGAAGTAGCGGGTTTATTTTGACGTTTAAACTTATGACAATCTCTTGTGTCTTTTATAATTTTTACATTTTGGCTCTTTGGACATTTTGAAATTAGAGATGAGACATTATATCTAATTTCAAAATATTATCTATCAACTAATCAACAAAGAAATGCCGCCACAGAATAAAAAGATACACACAGTAAAGTGGGCCCTACATACAAAAACCCTTCATTTCTTTTATTCCTCATTACTGATCTGTGGCAACTGTCTGTCTCAAGTTGACCCTTAATACATCAATCCCCAAGCGGCAGCCGGCGGCCGCATAACAATTGAAAATCTATTGTCTCTGTGATACCCACGATGGAGGTGTTATGTTATACAACCGTAAAATAAAACTCACCAGTCTGGATCATCTCCTCGGGGTAGATACGGGACCAGGGGTTGATGGGCTGGCCCTGGATGTCGAGGAAGTCCTCGGCCAGGATCGGGGGTCCCTTGTCGATGGGCTTGCCGGAGCCGTTGAAGACACGGCCTGTTTGAGACGAACAGTAAAAGTCAAATTATGGAATGGCTAGATGATGTGTTTAATTAGCCTAGGACATAAATTATTGAATATTTAACAGTGCTACTTTCCTTTACATACTTAGAATAATTAAGTATGTATTTCCTTCTCTATATACAGATACGTAAAATCAAGTACAGATATTTTTTGCTTTTTAATGTGACAAAAGAAAGATATAAATAATAATAAACACCGTATGTTTTCTTGACTAAAAAGTAAGTACTGAAAACAAGCCACAATAACAACAATTTGGAAACATACTCTTCATTAAATTGTTAAATATGTCTTTGAGTGTGGTCGTAATACTGTTATCTTACCCAACATATCCTCGGACACTGGTGTACGGAGAATGTCACCGGTGAACTCGCAGAGAGTGTTCTTGGCATCGATACCCGAGGTACCCTCAAACACCTGGACGACGGCTTTGGAGCCGCTGACTTCCAGCACCTAGGGTAGACATAATATTTTAAGAATATTTATTATTTATGAATTTTTATTGCAAGGAGGGCTTTGCCAAAGAGCAAGTAAATAAAAGAAAAAAACTTAAGAATGCTATAAATTGAGTTTAGGAACAGAACATAGGAATAAAAAACAATATTTACCTGACCGGAACGGAGGGTGCCATCGGCGAGTCTGAGTTGTACGATCTCAGAGAACTTGGGGAATTTCACCTCATCGAGGATGACCAGAGGTCCATTTACACCCGACACAGTCTTGTATGCTGTGAAACAAAATTTTAAATATAAAAAAAAATACTATTACTACTAATATTTACTACTTTTATTACTACTAATATTTAATATATATTAAAAAGTCAAATGTAATTTACTTGTAGTCTATGGTGTTGTACTATATTCTTGTTTACTTCATTTTTGTGTTTAATTACTTTAACAATTTAATCCTTTGATCACGGATTCTTGGAAATCTATTGTTATTCTATTGTTGTCGCGGTCGCCGGTGTCCTTATGGGGGTTGATAGGTTAATGTAAATAAATAAACTTTTCAGTGAACTACAAACACTACAAAATATTTAAAACTGTTTGATGGTCAAAAAACTGTATTGTAATTGTAACTTTACAAATTAATGATATCTCTGTCACTCTCAAATCACAAAAATGTTACACTTATTAAATAAATCTACTACAAAACCAAACTAAGTAACAAATTAGTTATAGATTTGCATAACTATGTGTTTACTAAAAATATAAAAAATAGAAATATATAAGTTCAAATTCATGTGACACAATTTAGGAAAATGTGCTAGTTTTGAATGTGCACATTAGAAGAAAAACTGACTTGGCAAAATTCTTAAGCTAAATAATACCAAATAATAAAAAAACGGAATGTATGTCTTGTTCTCTATGGTCTGGATTTGGTTTACTATTTTAGTTTTAAATCAAGTTTTAAATATTAACCTATCTACACCCATAATAACAATAGATTTCCAAGAATCCGTGATGGAAGGATTAAAGTAGACTACAAAACAGCCCATTTTTATGCATAAAATTATGTTAGCTATGTCAGACTCAAATCACCTGAATTTTAGACATAGATAGGTAACAATCAGCTGATCAAAAATCTTGTTTTTTATCTTTGTCTAGATTAGAATTTACGTTTGACTTTGTAGTAGTTTTCGGTGTACGAAAACTACTACAGTCGAACGTAAAATTTATTTTTGCATAACTATGTATGTACTGAGAATATGAGAAATCAAAATATGTAAGTTGAAAATCATGTGACACTAATAATAAGAAAAAAGTGGTAGTTTTGAAACTGAATACTTGAAGAACATGTTACAGTATGATTATATTAACTTCAGGTACCTAACACAGTTGTTTGGGTTTCATGATGTATTTAAATAAAATAATATTCTAATAAGAATCAATAACTAACACAAAGATGTGTATCAATCAAGTGATGGATTTTTTTCATCAATATGATGGATATTTTTAAACATGCACAACTAGCTATGATTTTTAGATTCTTGGCTAGCTTTTTGGAGAATTCCATAAAGGACTAATAGCGTTCATTATCTACACAAGGTTACCATCTATAGACGTAAAATTTGATAAAATTAGACTAAGATATTTGGAAATCTATCATAAAAAAGGTCTTAAATATCAGTTCATCCTTGAAAATTAAGAGATTCACAACTTGCTACAGCTATATCAAAACTTTGGGAAGCAAAATCAATAATCCTACAAATATCACAGACTGCAAATACGTAAGAACTAGGGCGTAAAACATCAGCGTACTTACTTAAGCGGGGTTGGGAGATGAAATCACGGGATACCGCCAAGACATGCTCCCTGGTGGCCTGGTTTATGGAGATGGTTTTTGCCATTTTTCCAGTTTTTCTTGGGAGACCGCTCAATAAAACACCAAACTGCGCTGCCTCCTCACCCGAAAACTGACGAATGGAGATTTGTCTATGGTATTTCACGTGCTGTCACGTGACCCGTCACAAGATAAATGTTGCCAATTTTTACTTAAATTTTTATTTTATCTAAATATTAGGGAGTGCCTCCGCTGCCGGCGCCGGTTGCAGCAATGGCAGCAGGCGCCGGTTGCAGCAATGGCAGCCGGCGCCGGTTGCTGAAATGGCTGCCAGCGCCGTTTTCCGAACTCCGAAGTTTGCCAGAGTCACGCGATGTTTACCGAATAGGCTGCCGGCGCCTATTCGGCAAACATCACTTGTCAAATGACAGAAATCAGAATAATGATCAAAAACATCAGTCTTGGGCTAAAGGACTATGAAAAGTACAAATAATAAGTAGGGCGTAACTACTACTATACTACTATTTATGACCATAAATAGTCATATTATTGTAAGTATGCATATTTGAATCCTTTGATCGGGGATTCTTGGAAATGCTATTGTATTCTATTGTTGTCGCGATCACCGGTACTCGTATGGGGCTAGAATCTTGATGGGTTAATGGTGGTGATGATGATGCTGATAAATGTGATATGCATAGTAGCATAATACAATATCTTTGCTTCTTTAAACAACGCTAAGAGCGTTTTCACACGAGACACGACCCGACACGACAAACTGCGGTGACGATTCCGTGCGCCATACATTTCTATGTACCGTTTTCACACGGAACGACACCGCACAGCACGACACACGATTTTGAGACGACAATCCGCTATGTCGTCACGTTTTTTAGCACAGATAAAAAAATACAAAGATATTATGAAAGTTGTCTGTGGATCATTTGTTCTTTGAATTTTGAACCAAGAATATGCCCCGCGTACCACTTGACGTTAAAAAGGATCATCGAACTATCTTTTAAAATTATATTGTACAAAACCCAACAATAGATGACATAATATTTTTAAGTACTAATGGCTGGTTTACACGTACTAAGTTGATAAGTAGTTAACTTAATTTTAAATTTGTAAATTGTAAACACAAAATTTAGTAGCCAATAGCAAGTTAAAATTTAGTTAAGTAAGTATAGGGTCATAAGTTAAAATTTAGTTGACCATTTATCTACTTATCTCGTGTAAACCAGCCATAAGTGAATGCGGTGTCGTCGCAGAAATCGTCGCTCGTGTGAAAACGTTCAAACGACACGGTTCATAGACAATTTATATTTGTCTATGAACCGTGTCGTGTCGTGTCTCGTGTGAAAACGCCGTAACGGCGTTTTCACACGAGACACGACACGACACGGTTCATAGACAAATATAAATTGCACAACAGACGTCACACAGTCTGTCGTTTGAACGTTTTCACACGAGCGACGATTTCAGCGACGACACCGCATTCACTTATGGCTGCTTTACAGGTATTAATTAGATAAAGCCGGCTGTATACTCTCGCCGAGACACAGCGAGGCGGCCCGAGTGCGAGAGTGTAAATGGGTGCGCTCGCCTCGGACCCTCTCGGTCCGTTGTCGGTATTTTGCGCTCGAGACAAAGGGTCTCGCGAGAAAAACGAGCGCACTACTGTACACTCTCCCGTCTTTCAGTACTAGTCCCGCCGTTGGACAGTGTAGAACAGAAAAATAACAATAATAAACGTCATTATTAGTCATTATCTGTGAGAAATAAAATTAAATATGATGATAAATCTTTGGATTACAATGATATCTTTCGATGCATGGTAACTGGTGAATGGTCGTTTTCGTCCATCTTATCTGAGTTCTTAACTGCGATTGAACTAAGCGAGAATGTACATGATCGCACTCGGGCAAGGGGCTCTCGCACGAGACTCTCGCCCGAGAGCTCTCGGCGAGAGTGTACAGCGGGCAATAAACCAGCCATTAGTTCTTAAAAATATTAAGTCATCTATTGTTGGGGTTTGTTTTTTTTAAGAAGAAGGCAAATATCTGCGAAAATCTTATGCAAATCGGATCAGTAGTTTTCGTGTTAAAGCAAAAGTCTTATGTAACAAAATCTGCCCCTTCTTATGCCCCTTTAGAGGGGTGGGGGGAAAAAATTTATACACCAGATGTTAAATTGGAAGAAAACAAATATATCTTCGAAAACCGCATTCAAATCGGATGAGTAGTTTTCGTGTGATGCTGGAACAAACATACAGACAGACAGACAGACAAAAAAACAAACTAACTTTTCGGCTTCTATAGTGATATTGTGACACCCTCCGCTTATTATTTTTTAAATATATTTAATGTACAGAATTGACATTTCTACAGATTTATTATATTATTGCTAGCTGTCCCGGCAAACGTTTCTTTGCCATATTATATAAAGTATATCGCCCGTATTGTTTTATTTAATTAGTGACTAAATAAGTATGTCACCATGGCAACGTATATCCAGTGAGGCCGTGACCCGCGTCGCATAAACAATGGTCGCTCTTTATAGACAAATAATTTGCAATAAAATAAAATTGCGACTATACTTAAAGATCTAAGCTATCCTATCTCTCAAGTTGGAAAAAAGTACACATTTAATAAAAAGAAACATTAAAATTGGTTAAGTAGTTTAGGAATCCATCGCGGACAAACATCGTATTTTAATAACAACAGGAGATTTATATATTATAATAGATTATGTATTATGTATATTATGTATTATGTTATTATGTAAAATTATGTAATTACGTATATTATATATATATTATGTATAGACGTAGTCTAATATATGAAATATGAATAGGTACTATGTAGTATAGTATTATAATATGGTAGTAAGTATAAAATATAGTTATTATAATATTATTTTATATTATTAATTATCATATTAGGTACCTATAATACTGGTATAGGTGATATAAGATATTATATTATAGTAATATGGCGCCGTACCGCGTAATGCTCGCCGGCAAACCACTATACAGTTTGGCAGGCTGTCAGAACTTAAATTATGATTACTTTTCATTTAAAAAAATATTTATTTATTATCTGTAGACAAAAAACGGGACGACATAGCGGATTGTCGTCTCAAAATCGTGTGTCGTGCTGTGCGGTGTCGTTCCGTGTGAAAACGGTACATAGAAATGTATGGCGCACGGAATCGTCCCCGCATTTTGTCGTGTCGTGTCGGGTCTCGTGTGAAAACACTCCTAGAGCGTTTTCACACGACACACGACCCGACACGACAAAATGCGGTGACGATTCCGTGCGCCATACATTTCTATGTACCGTTTTCACACGGAACGACACCGCACAGCACGACACACGATTTTGAGACGACAATCCGCTATGTCGTCACGTTTTTTAGCACAGATAAAAAAATTACAAAGATATTATGAAAGTTGTCTGTGGTTCATTGATTCAGTTTGAATTTTGAACCAGGCCACTAAAATTACTGCCTTAAATAATACAATATGCCTCGCGTACCACTTGACGTTAGAAAGGATCATCGAACTATCTTTTAAAATTATATTGTACAAAACCCAACCATAGATGACATAATATTTTTAAGTACTAATGGCTGGTTTACACGTACTAAGTTGATAAGTAGTTAACTTAATTTTAAATTTGTAAATTGTAAACACAAAATTTAGTAGCCAATAGCAAGTTAAAATTTAGTTAAGTAAGTATAGGGTCATAAGTTAAAATTTAGTTGACCATTTATCTACTTATCACGTGTAAACCAGCCATAAGTGAATGCGGTGTCGTCGCAGAAATCGTCGCTCGTGTGAAAACGTTCAAACGACACGGTTCATAGACAATTTATATTTGTCTATGAACCGTGTCGTGTCGTGTCTCGTGTGAAAACGCCGTAAAACTCTCTAACATGTATTAAGGAATCTGTTCAGTACCTTTGGAAGTATACCACGTGGTTTATAACTGTAGATTTTAATTATTTAATTTCAAAATTTGTGTATCGGCACTGGAACCTAACGCTTTACGCATTATCACCGGCTCCCATTTTGAGTGCCAGCGCCGGCAGCCGTTGTTTTATATCTCGGCTGCCGGCAGTATACTTACCGCCGCGCTGCGCCGGTTCCCATTGCTGATATTTTTGGGAGCCGGCGGCGGCAGCGGAGGCACTCCCTAAATATTATTATTATCAGAGTAGACATAATAATTATAACTAAAGCAATAAAATTTTGCAGCAACTGTTGCTATTATTAATTACGAGCAAAAAATGCCAAAAAAAATCGGTTGTCTGTAAATTAGGTTTACTGCATAAAGGTAATATACCTATCGGAATAGAGAAACAACCCCGAGCTGTCAAGCTTAACCAGATTTACATCTGTGTATACAATTATGTTTACGTGTGCGTGTCAGTGATGTACAAACATCTTTTTTTTTTTTTTTTCTTCTTTTTTTGGCAACTTGACACAAAGGATGTGTATGTTGTGCCACAGACAAGGTAAAAAGGTAAGGAATATGGCGGGAAAACCATATGCCTCCTATTATAATTTTCATCATCGTTTTCATGTATCGTCAGGTCTAAAGTCTAGTCAAAGTCTAAGTAAAACTCAATACAGTCAAGGAGTCAAGTCGGTCGATTCAGTAAAGTGGTAGACGCTTTACTGAAACTTTCGATGGAGTTTTGGAGGGAACACAAAATAGCACGTTTCTGGATATTACATCACTTTCCTACACTTGTGCATGAACACGAATATCTAATGGTTAATATTCTACCAATATTACACATTAAAAACCCAGCTAACACAATTTTAGGAAAATAATACAAAACACAACAGCACTCTTTCAGATGCCCGCCAAAACTCCGAAAGTCTACAAACATCTTGTAATTCGACAAAATATCGATCATGGAATAATAATTGTAAGATTGTAAACATAATAAAATGGGATAAAATAAAACTGCATAGATATTTAATAAAATTGTAATTTTGAAGTAAATGTGACTTTTCTTCAAAATGCTTGCTGCATAATTAAGTATGCATGAATTTTTCTTCGGAGTCCAGTTTGGACGGTTAATTATTTTAAGCCATGAATTTCTGGTATCCAGGTCAGCAGGAAATCTGAAAAATTGGCCAAGTGTGAGTCGGACTCGCGCATGAAGGGTGACCGGTTTCACCCTGGCATTTTCTAAAACCCGGCACGATACGACACGACATGTCATGACACGATTCGACACGACAGGTTACGTCACGTCACATCAGTACACGACACGACACGGAGCCCTTTTATTTGATGCCCATCTCGCAGAAGTGCTTTCAACTATTCCCTTATCTTGGATGAGCAGCCATATTGGATGTAGAATGACAATGTTACATCTGTGGAAATTTCAGAAGTCTATTACTAATAATATAATAATAATATCTATGGACGCTTCACACCACATTAGTCTGGCCCCGTGCTAAGTACCTAAAGGACTTGTGTTACAGGTACTAGACAACGGAAATATATTTAATACTTTTATTTATACTATACATATATTTAAGATTTTTATTATATCATACACATATTTAATACACATCCAGACCCGGGAACATTGAAAACTTTTTGTTCCGTCGGCGGGGTTCGAACCCGCGACCCCCGGCTCGAGCGTCCAACGCGCTTACCACTGAGCCACAGAGGTCGTCAAGCGATTACTATAGCGGTTCTTGTTATACAGCCTGGAGATTGACAGACGGACGGACGGATGGACAGACGGACAGGCAACGAAGTCTTAGTAGTAGAGCGGGACCCCACTACTAGGACTTTTTACCCTTTGGGTGCGGAACCTTAAAAACGATAAATTATGTATGATAGCATAATAATATACTTAAACTAATTATAAACTACGGATGAGTATGTTATCATTTCAACATTCCTAGATAATTAGTATATTAGTATACTTAACTAAAAAATATTTTCATATCGATACAACTTATCGATAACTTGATGCAGCCCTAGTGTAAAATAGATGAAAATTGTTTACACAAAATATCCTTAAATTGTGCACCATGGCTAGTCAAGTTATGTTTTCCATATAAATAAACTTAAATAGAAGTGAATTTGATAAATCAATACCTCGTAGGGAATAAACTCGTAGGGAATTGGCAAAAATAAACTTAAAACTAGGTCCTGTCGATGTAGAATAATTCACCTGTGAAATGAATATTTGCCCGGGTTTTTTCGATGTGTGGATCCAGAATCATTCCACAAACATTTAACCATGTTTCTAGAGCAGTATTTCTAAAAATTATTCATTATTTAACTTAAAATCACATTTTTTCTGAGAGCCCAAAACAAATGAGGAATTTTCTTAGCTTTTTAATTTGATTGTCAAACAGCTTCCATTTTAGTAACTAGATGGCGTATGGGTAGACAACTATCGGTAATACCAGGGAATACCATCAATACTTGCTACAAAACTGGGCAAAAGAATGTAAAACTTGATACATTTCAATTTAAAAAAGACGCAATAATATTCCAATGAATAGGATAATAGAGTTATTATAACGATGTTTTAGCTAAAACTCACGGAAGAAATAGCCCTGTTTACCGATATTCAGACCAAATGTCACAGGAAATATACATTTTGGTCTTGACAACATCTTACCTGCACTTGTGCAAGATAACGGATATTTAATGGCTAATATTTTACCAATAATGAACATCAAAAACACAAATAACACAATTTGGGAAAAAATAATAAAAACCACACCAACAATAAAAAGTAGAAGAAGTTTTGAAAGTGACATGCCCGCCAAAACTCTCTGTCAGTTGTCAGTTTTCAGTTTGACAATTTGCGTGTTCCTAAACTGTTAACAGTATACTGGCCTAATCGCTTAGGCCAATGATGGCTTAGATTTAAGATATTTTGATTTACGCCACACTTGACAGTACACTGATATTTTTTTGAAACACTACCAATATGTTGTCAGTGGTGCCAACCTGCAAATAATTTCAGATGGGTGGGGAACCAATAGAAAATCTAGAAGTGTCTACCGTCGCGCCGTCTGGTGGAGATGATAAAAAGAAAACTTCCCATTGACAACGATCGGCCCAGGGTCAGACAGACTGTCAAACAGATGAAAGAAAAGCTATGCAACCTCAAATCACGCTTCTCTTTCTACCACGCAGTGTTACTGATAGTGACATCTCGCTTGCCCAGGCCTTTGTTTCTCTCAAAGATATAAAAGTTCTGTCACTGGTGACGTCTGACGTTTTGTCAATGTCAATTATCAGCTGTCATTAAACGTCAAAAAACTTCGGCTGTTTCGGCACAGTATAGCAATATCCCTAGTTTCGGCTTTCGTGTTCGTAGGCGACAGCGATAAAAACGATAATTTATCTGAAATACGTGAAATACCTACGCAGTCCGCACTCCGCAAGTCATTTATTGGACTTCGGTTTTGCTGGCAGCAAAGTTTGAAGCGGGCTCCGCGTTGGTGTTGAAAATATAATACTCGTAGTTATATCGGACAATTTGAGTCGAGATGTCGGTTATAGGCAAATTCGTAGTGCCTAGCGCGACGAAGCATATGAATAAATTAAGTGTCGCTTTGCAAGTAGCTCGTTCTAATAGAACCTATTTCACGTATACCCAATCATTATCGCAGCCGCTAGATCGGAAACCAGAAGCGATCACCGCCAAGGCGGCCTTTGAGAAATGTCTGAAGTCTGGTATGTATAAACATTTATTAGTGAAGCGTTAGTTACTGATCAATATCTAGCATATGGAATAAGAATAAAAATCTCAAATTATCTACAGAAAAAATGTAGGTACTAATTACCTATTAAGAGGACAAAGCATAACAGGTTAAATATCTTGTTTGCCACTCCCACAATTATTCAAGTATTTAATGTTTGCGTTTATATTAACATTATAATATTATTTTAATTATTTCCTCTTATCACTCGGTGTGTTTATGAATACTGAGTAAAGAATAAAAGAGCAGAATACTAACAAACTTGTGAGTTCAAAGGTCAAATAAACTTAATAATTCAAGATGAACATTGTTTACAGATTAGTACAATGCCCACTTTATTTCCTGAAATAAGATAAATGTTACAATTATTGTATTTATTACTTTCACGGAGAAAAAAAGTAAATTTTTTGATTGCATATGTTATTATGTGGAATAGCTGCATATTAGCCTTGACACAAGATATTTAAAACTAAGTACAAGGTATAGAAGTCACTAAGGAGAAACTATTATTTTCCTTCTATTTTTTAGGGTTCCGTACCCAAAGGGTAAAAACGGGACCCTATTACTAAGACTTCGTTGTCTGTCTGTCTGTCCGTCTGTCTGTCTGTCTGTCTGTCTGTCTGTCTGTCTGTCCGTCTATCTCCAGGCTGTAACTCAACGGTAATAGCTAGAGAGTTGAAATTTTCAGAGATTATGTATATCTGTTGCCGCTATAACAACAAATACTAAAAACAAAAGAAAATTAATATTTAAGGGGGGCTCCCATACAAGAAACGTGATTTTTTTGGCTTTTTTTGCTCTATATCAATAATGGCAACAGGTAGGTGCTTGATTTTTTCTCGGAGTCCTTAGTTATATGTCTTCTTTAATATTTAATAATAATATTAAAATAAAATAAAAAATTAAGGGTGGCTCCCATACAAAAAACACAATTTTTGGCCTGATTTTGCTCTATAATGGTACGCAAACTTGGAACGAAAAAAAAATGGGACTTCGCACTTGGCCGATAATTTATTTTTACAGCTTCAAGGAAACTTGTTACATATTATATGGAAGAGTTTGCCTATTACTACAAGTTTTAGTTATGTTTTGTTTTTTAATTAATTGTGTGTTCCAATGCAATATATTTTAAATTCAAATGAGGCCAAGAGAAGTAAACAAAATAATAAAAACAAAAAGATAATGACAATTATCTTATGTACGTAAATCACTTGGTGTGTTATGTATATTGTTTGCATTCTGATACAAGTCAATTATTTGTCCTTTATTGTGGCTTTACATCTTTTACATCTCATTAGAATACCTAAATTACCATAATAACATATTAAACTGTAACCATAACTAATAAAAAGTTACACACCATGTATAGAGGGTGTATAATATTATAATGTTTTAAAAGACTTATCTAAAGATATCCCTGATTATGACTACGACAACTAGAGAATAAAATAACAATATCCATTGTAAAGTAAAAAATATAACAATTTTCATTGGAATATTTAATGTATTCTGAAAAATTGTTTACAATTACGTAGAACTTCTTTATTCAAACATTAACATCAATATTTATTTCTTTTAATATTCAATGGCTTGTTTACTTAAATTCAGTAAGTTGCTTAGTGGTTCTGTATATTATTATAATTTTAATATTTCACATTGGCTAAGACCCAAAGCCATTTCAAAATTTTTTGGCTCTCTGAATTCACATAATCAAACCTGTTGATTCAAGAGCCAACCTTTAACCCTCTAAGGCTTTATGGTAAACACCACGTAAGGCAACAAAATTATGCTGTTCGCCTGTTAGATTAGTATAGATTAGTACCAATCTGTCAAAAATTGATCAATGAAATGGGCATGTAAAATAACCTCCTCTTTTTTGGAAGTTAGTTAAAAAGTCAATTCTCTGCCTGATCTCTTTCACCAGTTGTGTTCCTAATGTCTATCCCAATTGGTTATAACTTATAAGAGTAGAGAAAAAAAGTGTAATTGTGTGCTGCGACTTGGAATAAATAAGAATAAATTCCAATTATAGTTAGCTACTATAACCAAAATAGGTGCATGGGACATTAAAATAATTGTACTAAAAGCAATCGAAAGATTAGTCACCACTCACCAGCAGTCGAAATTATTTAAAAATATTCAGCCGTTGAACCCTAAAATGTCTTTCAAAAACATGTGAAGACTACTTAGAATAGAATTACAATATTTTTGGATTGATTAGCAGCACTAACTTATTCATGTCAAAAGGTGTATTTTAACGATAGCGGTAATGAAATCAGAAATGTGGACTGTCATGCTAATAAAGGATTAAAAGTAGGTAAAGGCTGAAATAATTATATATACTAAAGGCAAATTATTATTTAACCAGTTTTTCCTTTAACACCATCATACTCAGGGTGAAGCCAAACGAGCGTTATATTTTGCGAGTTGTGAGTAGCAGAATTTTGGTCGCGTCAATATCTTTTATTGATTTGTTCATGACTTACAAAACGCTTGTGTGAATAAAACAGGACTTTTGTATGAAACTGAATGCAGCAGTATTTCTGCGACTCAACTCACAAATTACGCTCGTTTGGCTTCACCCTCACAGAGAAAAGCGAAAAAAAAGAAAAGTCGAAAGGATATCAATTATCATTTATAATTACAATCCTTTTAATATGGTGTTCTAGATGATGACATGACGGAAACCGTACATTTTCCGGGATAAAAAGTATCCTATGTCCATTCCCGGGAGTCGAAAATATTTCCATACTAAATATCAGAAATCGGTTTAGCGGTTTGGGCATGAAGAGACAGACAAACTTTCGCATTTATAATATTAGCACTAGTATGGATTAAAAAGTGCTAAAATTAAACTTAGCTAAAAAAAATTGTGCACGAAGCTGCCTATGTCGTACACATAGATCGCTCGCCAAAACTGGAGAGGGCTATAGGCGTACAATATCTACCAATAACCTGTCACCATCTTATCGCGATCTACCAATAAGTAATAACTACCACTGACCTACCAATACCGTCTTTCATACGCGCACACCAAGGCCAAAGAGACCAAGAAAGACCTAAAAACATTGCGTTTCCTCGTTGGTTTTAGCCCAATAATTCTTTTTTATAAAATTAGGGGGCAAACAAGCAAAGTCACCTGATGGAAAGAAACTACTGTCGCCCATGCACACTAACCCCAGAAGAGTTGCAGGTGCGTTGCGGTTTAAAATGTACGTTCTTAAATTTGCGCACGATTTTTGAAGTGAAAACTTCTTTAGCGGCGTTGAGCACTTTTGTGGGATGGGTAAAAACTGTGAAACTCGCGTCAGATTCTCGTGCTGATCGAAAAACCTTGGAAAAACCGTAAGACGGTTAGAGAGTAGTGTTTTGTGTCGAACTCGAACTCGAACTCGAAATGATTGTAAGGGTTTCGATTAATTAAAAAAATCGATTTTTTAATAATAGATTTTCATAAAAAATGGGTTAAAAAATGCACAACGTTAATAATCAAGTTTTCACTTCCGCCGGCACTCCCGGAGTGCAACCCGTCTTTTTATTATTAGAAATCGTTTCTACAGCAGCATTAAAATTTTAAAGTATTTCTATCTGAGAATAATTCTGAGATTCCGATAATACCGTACACATTTTGATAAAATATTTTAGGGTTACTTGTTGCTGAGACGATTCTTTCGTCAAGATATGACGCAATCGGGGGCCGGGCTTGTATAAATAAACCTGAATCGCGAAAACGAGATTGGAATAATGATTCCTTGACCGCGTTCGACAGTTCATTTCGTGAATTTCTGAGATTATTATAATTCGAACCCTAGAAGCCCAAACATATTTTTCCTGCTATAAAGCCCAAACATACGTCACAACGACGTGTATATAGTTAAATCACTCGATTTCACCTTTTTATTTAAGGATATGCAGATTTTTTAAATTATTTATTTAAAGTATGTTATAATGAAATAAAAAAATGCAATTTTAAAAACATTTTTAATTTTTATTAATACTTCAATACTACAATAGACAAAAGAACAAAACATATACCAAAAATGAGATCCTCTCAGGTTTTTTTCTTATAATAATAAAATTTCTTTATAATTCAACTTTTTAAATGTTTCTCCTTAAAATTAAATCAACTTTTATCAATATTAAATAAGAAAATCGATGTAATACAGTCTTTAAACACAGTTTTCACAAATGTTAATATTATGTTCTCTGAAAACCGCTTTTTTGCATTTCGAGCACTGCGATTTGGTCATCCGCCTTTTTTATAGGAACAAAACCCACAATATCGTCGTTTCTTTGGTTCAGGCTCATCACATGATGTCCCTAGTGTTGTTTGTAGTGCAGGTTTTATAATATTCTTTATATTTTGTCGCAAATTCGTCTGCAAAGTAGGTGTCTCCAAGCGTTTTGCCATCGACGGTTCCGTCAACTGTGTGCTCAATATCTTCATAAAAACTTTACGACTAACTGGTTTTTTCCTTTGGTTTACTTTATTACGACAATATATAATATAGGAATTCACAAAAGCCACGTTTAAAATACCATGGAAGACCGCCATTGGCCACCTATTAGTTTTTAACCCCCGACAAAAAAGAGGGGTGTTATAAGTTTGACGTGTCTGTCTGTCTGTCTGTTTGTCTGTGTGTGTATCTGTCCGTGGCATCGTAGCATCCAATCGGGTGGACCGATTCTGATTTAGTTTTTTTTTGCTTAAAAGCTGACATGATCGAGAGTGTTCTTAGCTATAGTTCATCATCATCAGCCTGCTCAGTGCTGGACAATCAGGGTTTATCTGGTTCATGTCCGTGGCATCGTAGCATCCAAACGGGTGGACCGATTTTGATCTAGTTTCCTTTGTTTGAAAGCTGACATGTTCGGGAGTGTTCTTAGCTATAGTTCATCATCATCAGCCTGCTCAGTGCTGGACAATCAGGGTTTACCTGGTTCATGAAAGGCCGTTAGCAACTTGTAGTCATTTGATGGGTTTCATATTTCATTCTAGTTCGTGACATTTGTGAATATACAATATATACGTATACACATAATAATGGAAAGTTGGCCTGGTGCTGCACCATCACCTGGTAATCAATAGGATATCCAACTCCTCGCCAACTTAGAGCAGAGGTTTCGTGTTTGGGCTCGTTTTAATTGCGACAACCAGTAATAAGTAGACAAAAAGTAAATATTTACACGCTGCTGCTGCAGCATCACCTGGTTTATATTTCTATATCTGGAAGTTTCATGTTTGGGCTCATATTAACAGCCTCATCGAAAAGGACATTGATAGATGGTAATCATGAGAATACTTATGATTCTGTTGATAGGAATTATTCTGCACTATAACCAACACAAGTTTAAAAAGTATGAAATAAAATTAAATTAAGAAATTAAAAAAAACCCACGCCTAACAACTTTAAAAAGGAATGAAATAATATTTACTGCCTTTAAGTTCAAATAATTCCTAACTTGTGTAAAGTAATATTTTAGTCCATAATTGTTGTCAAGGTGTGTCGGGGGACCGCTAATGTAGATGTTTGATTTCATTTCACAATCAAATCATGGCGGTTGTATGTTTTAGTTAACTTGGCGGTCCCCCGACACACCGTGACAACAATTATGGACTAAAATATTACTTTCACAAGTTAGGACTAATTCCGCAACTAAACTAATTCCGAAAAAAATGCAGGATTCTGTGGATTTTCTGGTCCATTTATGGACTTGTATTTTCCACGTAGTCCACCACTTCATCTTCTACTCTTCTACGTCACTCATGACATCGTCATGAGTAACACAATCTTCATCTTCAGATCCTGTATCAAGTGCCAAAACATCATCTTCATTTGCCAAAATAGCAGCAATTTCAACTTGATTGAGCTGCCGACTGGACGTCATGGTATGTTTGGATCTAAAAAGTGAATATCGAATGAAAAACCACTCAAAACATTATATAAATAAATAAAAATCAGAAAAATAAACCATCAAAGCTATTACCAAAAGTTACAAAAAGCCCAAACATACGTCGAATCGACGTGCAACATGTGTGTAACAACAAAATGGCGACACTTACCGAAACGACACAACCGTCCCCTGTTTCGTCTTGGCGGCTATTGAGTTGGTTCGGGAGTTTGCAGCGATCCGATCTTGCGCGAGAAAGAAAGAGCAAATTTTCGTCGGAGTATACGTCGAAACGACGTAGATTGGGCTTCTAGGGTTAAAAATGCATTATTGTTTTTAGCAAAATGTTGAAACTATACATACTTAGGTTCGGTTGCACCAACTTACTTTTACTATAACTGTAACTTTAACTATAACTAGTGCAAAAATCAATCATCAAATCATCAAATCTTTGGTTAAAGTTAAATATGGCGTCCAAGGACGCCATATTTAACTTTAACCAACTTTAATAAAACACAAGCTTCAATAAAAAAATAAACGCAACAGACATCTGTGAATTTCTCCAGTTAAAGTTAAGGTTAAAGTTAAAGCTAAAGGACGCCATATTTAAGTATAATCATAACTTTAACCTTAACTTTAACCACGCCTCTGGTGCAACCCACCCTTACAAGTTACTACACAGTAGATCATAAAGGCAAAAGTCTGTCCATGTGTTACCTTTTTACGCTGAAATCGCTGAAATGATTTCGGACACAAGATAATTTTTAGTACCCGGGATACAACAATGGCCGCTAGGGAACATAGCGTAAGGTGGTGGTTAGCGAAAACAGGCATTAGAGTTTAGAGTTTAGACTAATAATTAAAGTGTTCAACAAATTGAAAACTAATTTTACTAGGTGGTATGTTTGGTCGGCCGAAGCCTATAATATTATTTGCTATCAGCTGTGATACAAAAGAAAGATAATACATATTACATACTTTAGAGTTTAGACTTTAGGTGTATGTGACAGTCACATACACCCCCTAAAGTCTAAAGTATGTAATAGCTGTCTAGCTGAAATGTAGGGTCAGATCAGCGTGTGTCACACATGTGGTCGCCCAGGGCGCCGTTTCTTTTCAGCCGCAGTGTTTAAAAACTTTCGATAGTGCGATGCAGGATTGCATGCTATGTTGCATTGCAGTACACCTGTCATGTTCAGCCGCAGTGTTTAAAAACTTCGTTAGCGCGATGCAGCCATGAGCTAGTTAGTCCACATGCTTACTCTATTCTCCTGGTTCCAGGTCAAACCGTGGTCGCCCACGGCGCAGCAGCTACTCCCGCGCCACTGCTGGACGCCATGACAGAAATCGGCAAGAAGGGCTGCATGAAAGACATCAAGGTGGTTCACATGCATACGGAGAAGGAGGCAGCGTATACGGCGCCTGACTGCGAGGGGATTTTCAGGTGCGTAATGCGTTATACTGTCTAATCATACTTGGTAAAGACTAAAGGGCAATATGCTACTAGGATTTAGGAATATACATCCTTCGATTTTCGTTGGAAGCCTAAAAAAAACAAAACTTGATTGCCCCCCTTGGCAATCAAGTTTTGTTTTTTTAGCATTTTCTTTTTGCAACGCTCTTCATATTCAATAGATAACAGGTCACATTTTGTATACGTAACCTACTTTTAATCGCAGTAATTACTCGCATTAAACAACAAATTAAAACTTAATACAAGATAAACCACAGTGCAATTTACGGCATCGCTAAATTACGTCTTGTTTGAACTACTACTAACTACTAATATGTATTCTGTGCTTTTAGCCCATATTATGCCTTAGGTGAGGAATTCATCTCATTAAAACGCAAAACATGTATACTGTACAAGCGAAACATGGCGGTAGCGGTCATTGATTCCCTGTCAAAAATTTTCTATATTATAAACCGCGATGGACAATGTAGTGTTCAGATGTCAATCGCGGCTTCGTATAGAAAATGACAAGTTTTTGACAGGGAGTCAGTGACCGCTACCGCCATGTTTCGCCGAGTACAGTATAGCCTATAGGTGACTTTAGCTACTGCTCCCATTGATTGCACTAGTTCTATTAGGCTGGATTTTGTATAATATGCATTATGCGTCCGCCTCAACGGTTTGGCTGGATTACAAGCTAATGTAATTATGTAAATTGTAAGCTAACCTAGACCTCAGCCTCTTTGGCCTACAAGGCCTATTAATAAATCCAGGGCTGGTTAGTCTGGAGCATAGACTTATAATATATACTGTCGTATAGACCACCTGACAACCCGAAAATGCGTGACGATTTTTGATCTGTCAATGTGTGCGTGTCCTAGTGATGTATATTTTACTATCGATAGTATTGTCCGATCGAGTTATTTTACCTGCGTTTCTATGAGAAATAAATAATATGCAACTTTGACAGATTTTGTAATTCAAATTAGGTATCATATATTTTATTTGGCAGTAAAAAGGGGACGATTGAAAAGTAGATACACATTTTCGGTTGGGGTGATTTTTGAAGTGAAAACTTCTTTAGCGGCGTTGAGCACTTTTGTGGGATGGGTAAAAACTGTGAAACTCGCGTCAGATTCTCGTGCTGATCGAAAAACCTCGGAAAACCCGTAAGACGGTTGGAGAGTAGTGTTTTGTGTCGAACTCGAACTTGAATTGATTGTAAGGGTTTCGATTAAATAAAAAAAACGATTTTTTAATGATCGATTTTCATAAAAAATGGGTTTAAAAATGCACAACGTTAATAATCAAGTTTTCACTTCTGCCGGCACTCCCGGAGTGCAACTCGTCTTTTTTTCAATCGTCGGATATGTTATAACATGAGGTTCTTATAACGGTAAATAATATACACATTTTAAAGTTACTTACTTGTTATTCAGGTAAAAACTATCTGAAAATTCAGCTCTTACATTAATAGAAATGCAAACATAAAGTTGAAAGTAAACGACAAACATAGTATATTATTTATTCTTAAATTAAATACATATCATAATACCCTTACACCCCCATTACATTTTTAGATTAGTTTTATGTTCTTGTTAAATACCGATAGGCATATCGATAAATTTGATTCAAGCCCTAGCGTATATGTAAACAATTTTAATGAAAAATTTTTCTTTAAAAATTGTGTAATTTAAGAACAATAGTACCTTTAGTTATGCAAAATATGAAAGTAAAGGGGAGGATTAACAATATTTTATTTGAAATAGAGAAATATAGACAGAATATAGCTAAAATAAACACATCGTAGCAATTAGGACATGAAGATTAATTACCTGTGAAATGTATATTTTTCAGGATTACTCCTATGATTTACACTGCAATCACTCACAGAACAAGTTACCATTGTTATATGTAATAGTATTTGTCGAAAATAATAAAGGATTTAAACAATAAATTGCAAATACCGAAAGGGCATAAAAACGGGTGACGACTTGGTGACGACCTGTCAAATGAAAGTGGTTAAAGTTTTCATTAGACTGCCTCTCTCTTTTCATCTTGTTATAATTCCATAAAGGATTTTCTTCTCTCTCGCACTCTTTGTTGGTCTTTAGCATCATACGTTTATGGTCTGGAGAGTGTAGTATATTAGCATACTAAATGGTTATGAATTATCAATATCTATTTAACGTGCACTGTGTAGTCAGATAAATGACGTACAAGGCCGTAGCAATTGTTAGTTAAGATGTGTTCAGATAAGTTTATCTTTTGTAGATATTATGGTTTAAGGATCTTTTTGTACAACCTTTTTATAATAAGTGATTTTGATACATTTTTGGGCTAAAATATTTACTTTAAAATCAAGAGGCATTTATCAAAGATCTTCTTCTTTTGACGTGATTCTGACTACGTCTTATTATTCGATGCCGACTGCGCGCACGAAAAAACATGACGCAATATGCGGCGTTACTTCGCTCTGAGGCGTTCCATATAAAGCTTAGTATCCACTTCAGCGGCTCGGCCAAATGAGCCCGCTCATTTGGCCGAGCCGCTCAAGTGGAGACTAGGCTTAAGGCTGTAAAAACGTCATACGCCTAATACTGGTCCAATCCGTTCTGTAGGGTTACCCTGGCCCCTGGGACGCAAATCCCTCTGGCGTAATAATAAATAAAACAACCAGTGAGTGTCAGCGAAAAGACGAAAATTTATTTCATTGAAAATTATACATGTTACGCTCAAAAACCGAAAACGCTCAGTGAGCGGAAAAATAGCTCACAACGCGTTGTGGCCCTAATGAAAACGGCCACGACGCGTTCTGGCAATCACAAAAATACCATAACTGATAATATTATATTATTTTGTGAGTGTGAGTTGTGACTCTTAACAAATTGTAATAAGATACGTAAAATATACGCGAAGATTTACCTACTAGTGTAACTAAAAAGAGTGAAATTATTATTATTTTTAACAAAAAATTAAAACCGACTTCCAAGGTAAAAACAATAATAACATTAATATGAACTAAAAAGTATTAAATAATTTTTACTATCTAATAGTGCCTTTTCCGAATTCGGCTAAACCTCAACTATTTCTGTACTCAATCTTCATAATTTTGAAGTCGGTGCCAGTTCCAAAAATTTTAAATATTCTGTCAGAGGACTGGAGATTCAGCTATCTGGTACCGACTTCAAAATAATGAAGATTGAGTACAGAAATAGTTGAGGTTTAGCCGAATTCGGAAAAAGGCACTATTAGATAGTAAAAATTATTTAATACTTTTTAGTTCATATTAATGTTATTATTGTTTTTACCTTGGAAGTCGGTTTTAATTTTTTGTTAAAAATAATAATTCCGCTCACTGAGAGTTTTCGGTCTTTGAGCGTAACATATATATGTTACGCTCAAAGACCGAAATCGCTCAGTGAGCGAAAAATAGCTCAGAACGCGTTGTGGTCACAGTGAAACAGCCACGACGCGAAATTCGCGTTGTGGCTCTAATGAAAACGGCCACGACGCGTTCTGGCAATCACAAAAAGACCATAACGCGAAATTCGTGTCGTAGCTGATATGCTATTCGTTTTTCTTGATTTGTTCTTGATTAATTAATCGTCCAGAGGTATGGAAGATTATAAATTTATAATATTGAATTACCACGCGTACTACAAAATATTTTTTCTTTTACTAAATCACTGCATAATGTGTAAATTATCATTATTATTTATACAATATCAAGTTCTATATAACTATCCGTACAGACAGACAGACAGACAGTAATAATATTAGTACGGATAGTACGGAACTATAGATATTTTATAAATAATAATGATAAACACGTTATGCAGTGATTTAGTAAAAGAAAAAATATTTTGTAGCATGCGTGGTAATTCAAATATTATAAATTTATAATCTTCCATACCTATGGACGATTAATTAATCAAGAAAAACGAATAGCATATCAGCCACGACACGAATTTCGCGTTATGGTCTTTTTGTGATTGCCAGAACGCGTCGTGGCCGTTTTCATTAGAGCCACGATGCGAATTTCGCGTCGTGGCTGTTTTACTGTGACCACAACGCGAACGCGTTGTGAGCTATTTTTTCGCTCACTGCGCGGTTTCGGTCTTTGAGCGTAACATATATACCAAATGTTGTCGGGTAAGCGATAGCGCGATCTAGAGGCCTAACAGCGACATCTGTTATCAAATCGCGGAACTAAATTTACTTATAAAATATTATGAAGTTTACAAAATATCTCAACAAAGGCTATGACGTTGTCACGTTCAACTATCGTCAGTAAACCGACTTTACAGACAACCGATTTTTTTTTATTAGGATTCCGTACCCAAAGGGTAAAATTAAAAACGGGACCCTATTACTAAGAATTCGATGTCTGTCTGTCCGTCTGTCTGTCTTCAGGCTGTATCTCAAGAACCGCTGTAACTAGATTTCCGAAAATCTGTGAAAATTTCAGAACCGCTATAGCTAGAGTTCCGAAATTTTCACAGATTCTTGAGTTACAGCTTGGATACAGTCGGACACGGGACAGACGGTATAATGGCACGGAACCCTTCGTGCGTGAGTCCAACTCGCACTTGGCCGATTTTATTTCAGATGTTTTTGATTGAAGCTTGGCTAAAATGGCTCCTTAGTCGCCAATGTCAAAATGTGTTGATAGAAGTTATCAAATATCATTAAAAGCTTCGGTATTTGACATCATAAGCACCACGCTATGTTACTTTGCGACGACTTATGTCGATTTCCATACATTTTTGACATAATACTTTGCTGTCAAAACTATCGAATGCCATTTGAATAACATACATGCTACGTGTTTTCACGACCCTACATAAGGACATAATTATGACTTCCAACAAATTAGTAAAACAAATTAATTATTACTAATCCAATTAAAATAACAGTAATACATATTAATTCGTGTAGAACAAGCACATGACGGGGCTAAAAAATGCAACACACAGCACGTTCCTAAAACGCATTCATTTTATAGGGTTCCTTATTACAGAGTGTCATTTTATGTAACTTCTGTGACGTTTCTTGATTTAAAAGTACATAGACGAAAATACATAGTATCCTATGTACTTTCCCCGACCTCAAAGTATCAGCATGTACTTACTAAATTTCATCAAAATCGATTCAGTGGTTTGAGCGTGAAAAGATAGCAGACGGAAGGCATTGTTCGCATTTATAATGCGTTCTTATAACTTTATAGTTGTTTTTTTAACTAGATGACGCCCGCAACTACGTTGCGCCAAAATTAGTTTATCGCGCGGGAACCGTACATTTTTCCGGGATAAAAAGTATCATAATAATATTTCCTTTCCTGTGACTCAAAGTATCTCCGTGCCAAATTTCAGCAAAATCGGTTCAGCGGCTTAGGCGTGAAGAGGTAACAGACAGACATACTTTCGTATATAATATATCAGTATGGATAGGTCGTTTATTTCTGTTCTAATTCTGTACCTCAGTTGTAGTTGACATAGTACAGTACACAATATGACGCACTCTTACAATGTACTAACTAGGACTGCTGACCTCTCAGCTCCCTCTATAGTATATAATAGTGCTATTACTATAATCGAGAGGCAGTAATACTTATCAACCTATGTCTACATAATATTATAACATTATGTTTATTGTTTAGTATACTTACTGGCTCAGAATGGTATTATGCATATTTAAAGTATTATCAAAAATGTTTGGGTTTTTCTTGGAATTTGGATCTTTGAGAAACATTGATTATTTTAATAGTTTAGTATTGTTAACTTTAGCAACATAATATTTTGTAGCGTTTGACTACCAGCATAATATCACAATTCATATTATTACAATATATTATTCTAAAATTTTAATTTGAACCTGACACCTGTTTTTAGGGTTCCGTAGCCAAAATAGCAAAAAACGGAACCCTTATAGATTCGTCATGTCTGTCTGTCCGTCCGTATGACACAGCCACTTTTCTCCGAAACTATAAGAGCTATACTATTGAAACTTGGTAAGTAGATGTAGTCTGAGAACCGCAGTAAGATTTTGATATAAAAATGGAAAAATTATTAAAAATTTAAGGGTCCCCATAGGTACAACTGAAACAAAAAAAATCATCTGGCCTATGCGTGTGGGGTATCTATGGATAGATGTTCAAAAATCATACTGAGGTTTCTAATATAATTTTTTTCTAACCTGAATAGTTTGCGAGAGAGACTCTTCCAAGGTGGCAAAATGTGGGGTCCCCCCCCCCCCCTAACTTCTAAAGTAGGGGAATGATAATTCCAAAAAAAAATATGATGTACATTACTATAAAAACTACCAACGAAAATTGGTTTGAACTTTGAACGAGATCTAGCCAGTAGTTTTTTTTATACGTCGTAAATGATAAACCTTAATTTAACTTCCATTATTTATATCAAAAATGAAATATTCAAATAAATCAAAAACCTTATAATTTCATAGAAATTATAAATTCTTATTGCTGCTGCGGAACCCTTCATGGGCGAGTCCAACTCGCACTTGGCTGGTTTTTTATTTGTATTTGCTTTATTATTTTAATGCTTCAAAGATGCAAACTGCAAAGGAACATTTTTAAAGCTATTTCCTCAAACATTTTTTATCGTCGACTTATCAAGGATTTTATGGCACTTTACCTTATCAGTTAGTATCCTATGACAGGTAAAGAACACCTTATATAAGTTAACCCTATGTGTTAAAGTCAAAATGTGATCATTCATCATTATGTCTGCAGGCAAAGAATACATATTAGTGCTGCAGGTTTAAATGACACATTGAGTGATTGCCGCATGTTAGAGAAGTTGTTAGTAACTTACAACTATTGAATTTTTTTGAGCAGTATACTTATTATTTCAGTCTATAAAAAACTGTCAAAATTAAAATTTGGCTATTTGGTAACATCTAAATTAAAAAATAATCCACCGGGACACAAATTACGATATAAAATGTAAAAATCTATAGAATTAGAGAGGGGAGATATTTAATATGAATGTAGTTCACAGTTTCTGTTAAAGTTAGACTTGCTAAAATAAATTTAGTATTGTCAACTACATATTAGCAACATAATATTTTACTTCATTTCACTAAATCTTTATAATTTTTATCCATAAAATCGAAACACATTAGCACTGTATGTCACAATTTTCGCCGAAACAGTTAGGCTTAAAACTTTATTCCATTTAATGCAAAATGCAAAAAATATGTTTTTTTGGGCGGTCAATACATGAAATTTAAATTGACAGCATTATAACTACAGAACTTTGTTTACTGTTAGTTCAGAATGTATTGAAACCGAGTATAGTAACTGTAGCACAGTAGCCAGTTGCCACCGCAGTGTTATGTGCGCACGACTCAAACACAATACATTATTATAATACTTGTGGTTATCGCGAATGTCATGATAATAATATCTTTGGACGTTGACGTCATGTTGCTAAGTTGTTTATTTCGTGTTTTGAATGGACTTCATCTAAATTTTAAATAGTGTTTAGTAAAAAAAAAACATTCACTTGTTTCGGTAGCGAAATTATCAAAATGTATGGGATTTCGCGCGATTTCAAATCAAAATGTCAAATCCCATACAATTTTGACATCTAACTTCGCTATCGAACCTAGGCGAATTCATTTTGACTAAGCACTCAGGGATAGGAGACAGAAGCGAAAGAGAAAAGGACAAAAAATACAATAAAACAAATCTCCAAGATCTTTGATGAAAATGTCTTCAATATATTTTTTTCTTTATCTTATTCATCTAATAATACCTAATATATTTTATAATCTATAGATTCGCTCTTACTTAACATATTCTACAAGTTGTATACTGAAACCTTAATTTTACCTTGGGCAAATATAGTCTGATAGTCTATCATAGGTACTTGTAAGACGTTATAAAATATAACGTAAGTCTTATAAATAATTATCATGAATGTTTGACTCAAATAGATAGGCATTAGGCATCCATATGCGAATAAAGAATTCTGTATATTAAGGAGGCATCTAGGACATGCATAAGACGTTTTACTGTTACGTGACAATACTAACCAGCCAGACTAGGGAGGCCTATACAAGCATTGCTCTGGGTACCTATATATCTAAAAAATCGGTTGTCTGTAAAGTCGGTTTACTGACGATAGTTGAACGTGACAACGTATGACGTTGTCACGTTCAACTATCCTTAACCCCTTAACCCTCGCTTTCGAATCTCTATAAATAGAAACAAACTTTTTCGACTGTAACCTAAAGTTATTTCGATGTATTTCTTTCAAATGATTGTCTAAAAATATTTACACGTCAAAAGATCCTATTATCACATTATTTCATCAATTATAAGAGTGAAAAATAAGAAAGTGTACAATAAAAACTGGAATAAGTGGTTAAAATAATGCCAAAAAGTGTTTTGCTAAAACAATAAAATATAATATTAAAAAATTGCGGGTGTCTAAACATTGGACTTTGGACTGCTAGTTCAACTCACTATAGTAAACAAGCAACCCGGAGCAGAGCTGCAAGTGAAAGACAATTGCGATATTTACGTCATCGCTCCAGTGGCGCAGGTGGATGATACTAATGACTCCAATTATCGAAGTCGTAGGATCGATCCTCACCGGGGGCCGTACAAAAATTTCTGAATAGCGAGAAGTTTTTCACGAGATTACTAGAATATTGATTCAACTCCGAAGATGGAAGAGGGAGGTTATGGCCGCTCTTCGAAAAATTCAAATGGATTTAATAGACGAACAAAAAACATCTATACAAAATTGCGCCGAAATAGTTACAGAATAGGAGATAGACGGATGTCGAACGCTGCCGAAGTCTGCCGAACGCAAAGGCCGATTGTGCTTCCTTGTCGCTCGTTCCGCGCTCCCGCTTGCACTTCAAGCCTTAAATGGAACGCCTCAGAGCGAGGTAACGCCGCATGACTGTCATGTTTTTCGGGCGCGCACCCCATATCGAATTATAAGACGTTATCACGTCAAAAAACAAGGCGCAAAAAAGGCTATTTACGGCACTGTGACATGCTCCCGTTGGCCATTACCACACTGGAGCACCGCCTATGGATACACAGTACACACCGTACACTCGCATGCGAGAACGTGCAAACACCACCACCACACAAACAATAACGTTAGCAAATTCATGCAAGTCTCACCAACATGCAGGTTGAAAAACTCGACACGCTTCGCTCCATCAATATTTAAAGACTAATTTTTCTCACTTTTTCGGTAGGAAGTGGGCCCCGTGCGGGTTTTTTACGCCGGTTCTTCTCGCCGGGTTAGTTCCCGAACCGTTGGTAGGCACCATGTAGACTTTCTTTCTTTATTCAGAAATAAATCAATTTTTATTTTATTTAACCCTTAGGATGTGGACTCCACGAACAACGTACCTCAAGTGCAAGACGTAATATACTAATTCCAACCCCCCATTTCAGGTCGTGTTCCCTATTCATGGCGGCGAACGTGAGGAAACCCGTTGCTGAGGGCAGATCCGACGTCATCCCGATATTCCTGCAGGACATCCCCAAGCTGTTCCACAGGAAAATCATCCAGCCTGATATCACCCTCATCCAGGTGCGTGGATCTGTAAAAATGTGTCTGTCTTAAGAAGTTCATGACCCCTCGTTTGCTAGGCATGGATGAAAACGGGCATAGGCGGCCCATTTGCGACAATACTGGCTAAAGATCCGCTATTAGTATGCCTCTTGTTCTTTGTATAGATGAAAGAAAAGACGCCCATAACAATCCGCAATAACCCAGGCAGGCGCAAACAAATCACTGTTTGATTAGTTATGGCCTGGAACATTAAACCACTTGGTTTACTAAGCAAGTAACCAAATGCCCATTTTATCACGGTATCTGTTAATGGGATTATAACCTAGTCATTATTCTTCTCCAGGTGTCCCCTCCAGACCAGCACGGCTACTGCAGTCTTGGAACTTCAGTGGACTGTGTCAGAGCGGCGCTAGTCAACTCCAAAGTCATTATTGGTAATTCACAGTACATTATCTTATATCTAATTGAAAGCTGGGCGTAGATCAGTCATGATCTTAATTCTACGCCCAGCCAAACCTTATACCTTTGAAAATTTCACTTCAAAAATGTTTTATGTTTAATATGATGATTCTAGACTATAATAGAGGGTTAGAGACAAAACCATGGGGAAAAGCTAGTGTTATGAAAATCAAATTGGCACTCAAATTTGGCACTTTAATAATTAAAGTGCCAAATTTTATATATATTATTATTATCCTAATAGAAGATCTCTATCATGCTTAGTTTGACATGTATTGGAATGTTTTGACCACCATTTTTTTATTCGCATAAGCTAATACTCTTTTTAATAGTGACATTGAAGAAATAAGATTGAACTTCCCATATTTTATTCCCCAGCTCAAATCAACCCGCACATGCCTCGTACCTTCGGAGACGCGATCATCCACATTTCCCATGTGGACTATGCTGTCGACGATCACACACCTTTGGCAGAGCACGGTGCTAAGCCTGGCAACCCTGATGAGGCCAAGATCGGCCATCTGATCGCTGACAACCTGGTTGAAGATGGCGCTACGCTGCAGATGGGTAAGTTGTAGCAAAACCCCAACAAAGAGCACTTGGGACCATACGTCTTTGGCAGAAGACGGCGCTAATCCTGGCAACCCTGATGAGGCCAAGATAGGCCAGCTGATCGCTGACAACCTGGTTGAAGATGGCGCTACGCTGCAGATGGGTAAGTTGTAGATGGCAACTGTAAGGGCACCATGGACTCCACTCTTGGCGGATCGTTCTGACGGGGCCAAGATCGGCCACAGACCACAGCTGTAGGTGGATAAATAAGGGTTTTTGAGTTCGATCAGATAAGTAGTTTCCAAGATATTTTTTGCAATCGCACCATTTCTGTTGTTACCCAACTAAAATGTAAGAATTTAGATAGCTTGTTCTGGACAAATTCTAAAACATGACCAGAAAAATACAACATCTTGCCATGTTATGGAATCAAAGGCCAGGCTTTACGTAAACAATTCTTGTAAAAGCCAGATATATTATGTAGGTGGTAGGATTTAAATGCACAAGCTATAGCAAACACTTTTTCCAAAAAGTTTCATAACTTCTATAGACTTTAACGATTGTCTATGCCCCAGGTATCGGTAGCATCCCTGACGCGGTGCTGGCTTCGCTCACCAACCACAAAGACCTCGGCATCCACTCGGAGATGTTCAGCATCGGCGTCATCGACCTCGTCAAGCGCGGCTGTGTCACCAACAACATGTGAGTGATGTGGCAAAATACACTTGCGTGTTACTGCCAAAAAAAAAGTTAAACGTCAGTGTCAAATTACATCTGTCATAATATTTTTTATATCTGCGTTGCCGCCTTAAAAAATCCTCAATTTCAGATAAGTACAATAATTGTATCTGAAATTCAGGATTTTTCTGAAACTTGGATGCACCTTTTAACCATGTCATGGTTAAAAGGTGCAGCAAAGTTTTTTTTTTAATTTTTAATTTTCATTTTTTTACACAGGAAAAAGACGCACAAGGGTCGCATTGTTGCCAGTTTTCTGGTCGGCAACCGTGAGCTGTACGACTTCGTTGACAACAATCCTTTCGTAGGTAAATATAAAAATACATAATATTATGTAACTCTTACTACTTAACCTTTACTCTAACCTCAATAAAGGGGAAGAATATTGCCTTAATTATTCATTCCACTTTGTTTACATTTACATCAAAATGAATTTTTGATACTTCATGTGTCTAAACACACTAGGCTGAATTACGCCGGCGTAATTTCCGCCGCAAAGGTCAAACGCATACAGAACGCGACGTAATAGTGTATCATCCCTTGTATTCGGCCCGTATTTTGTATGCAATTTAAACGCGGCGTAAACGCGGCGGAATTTACGCCGGCGTAATTCAGCCTAGTGTGTTTAGAGCCTATTCGTCACTTGGTGCAGCTATGTAGTCGTAGGATCTTACGATATAGCTGTCATTTAAAAAAATAAAAATGAGTAAATATATTTTTTTTCTTTCTTTCATTTATTATGTCTGTTTGATATAATGATTATTGACACGAAAGTCCTTACGTCAAATTTACCTTGTGACAAATTTAATGTACAATACCCTATTTAAACCGAACACAGTAACATTCTCTTATGGTTTTCCAGAAATGATGGAGGTGGACTACGTGAACAACACGCACATCATCTCGCAGCAGCCGCGCATGACGGCCATCAACTCGTGCATGGAGATCGACATCACCGGACAGGTGTGCGCCGACTCCATCGGTGAGTGATGATGATTATGATTGTTAAAATGGACCAGCACATCCCCCTAATTAAGTAAGTCCTTTGATAAAAATTTACTTCATTGTCTATGGTCACAATTTTTCAAAGTTAAAACTAGGGGTCGCAAACCGGAATCCCGAATTTCGAAAATACCGGGATACGGGGCCAAATTTAGGTCTTCTCAATACCGGTATTCATTTTACGAAAACCGGGATTTTCGGTATTTTCGGTTTTAGTAAAATAAATGAAAAACAAATACAAATAGAAAAAGTTACGGCCGTTTTAGTGATAGGTAACCATAATTATTAAATTAGTACCCACTTAATACTTCAGTACGTTTCAAATATATTCACATTAAGTGGATCTTTTATCAGCCTCAGCTTTATACTACTTCAAACACCATATTTTACGTCCCCAAATGCCGAAATTTTCTCGTGTCTATCTCGAAAGGCTCAAGAGTTATGTTCATAACTTCGGATTTATTAACAACTCTTGAAGTCATAAAATTCAAATGCTTGCACATATTATTATAAGGAGCACCAAAATTTTTAAACGTCTTTAAAGATCCAATTTTTCAAAACGCCTATCGAAAAAGCTATGATATTCTACCAAAAACATAAATGTTCCAGTTCCTGAAAACTGATCATGCTGGGAGAGTCTACGACATTGCCCTTGCGTACGACTTATCACAATAGTAGGGAGGTAGTGCTATCGTTTACTAAGTGATTTCATACCGACCAAATTTTTGCCCAGCGGTAGCTTAATATTTATCAATCAATATAATCAGCGTCAGTCGCCGCACCCGTGGTGGAATGTTAACTGAGAATATTTCAAAGTTGTAAAAAAAATAGTTGCGAAAAGTGATTTTATACCAAATGAAACTTTGATGGATGATTATTGAGGTCATGTTTAACCAAAAAATCACCGTCAGCCGTATTGCAGACGAGGGATTCAACGTCAGTCGCGTTACTGAACATGTAAAAAAATTTTGAATATAAAGTCATTTTATACCGTACAAAATTTATACAGGTGAATGTTTCTACTTTGTAAATAATAAAGAAAACCGTCAGTCGCTAATACGATGGTGGAAAAACCGTCAGCCACCAAAATAAGTTATGACCAATATAGCCCTACTTTGCGCTCAATGTATCCTAGGGCGTCGCGTAGACGACAATTCCACCTGTAAACATTCAGCTGACGGCGATTTTCGTTTGAATTAACCATAAAATTATCTCACATAGCAATTTTAAGTAATTAATTCGATAGTCAATATATTTGTGAAGACTGAAGAAGAATTATATACATTTTACTTTAAAAGCGCCATCTGTTGTTATATACTAAAACTAAAACAACACCTACCCAACCTAAACGTGTATAATCTAGATATGAACCTTTAATGGGTGCGAATTGGGATCTTTTTAATGTCAATTCAATACGATTTCCAACAACAACTTTGAGATGCTCTCAATTTTTATTTCACCCATTATGAAGTGGCTGACGATCAAAGCTGTTATGTATTAGTGGAATACTATTATTGTAACGATTTTCGCTCGGTATGAAATTACTTTTTTAACTGAGCGCAACCTACTACAATTGGTTGCTACGCCTACGCGAATCCCAGGTGCCTACGGTCAGAATCCTCCCCTGTTGGACCGTCTGCTGACTACAAATCCTGATGGCTACTAAGTATCCGTGATCGCACCAGTTGGTTCATCGAATCATTGCCTTATTAGGAGTTCTATGCCACTTACGGCGGTATTGCGACAGCGTACTGTTAATTACCGTCGTGTGTGCAAGTTAGCAGAATGGGATGGGATGCGGCCATTTTTTGCATCCCGATGATCGCGACAACACTGCCAACTCTGTTGCCAATGATGATGGAGCTTTTCATTCTATCGTCTGTAGTGCCAACCGGTGGCAGATTTCGTCCCTGGTTTGGTTCATCCTCCAAAAAAGCTGGCCGGTACCAGGAGACTTACCAATGCAGTGTCTGCTCGGGATTTAAATACCAGCATATAAAATGGATTACAGCCTTGCCTCTAGTTCTCTCAAGAGAGAGATCACTCGGACAAAGAAAAAGCACGTCAATAGAATTAGTAAGAGACTCGAGTGCCTCCCCTCGGGAACCCGTGCATTCTGGTCGTTGGCCAAAGCTATTGAAGGGAATTTCTGCAAGGCATCCCTACCATCCCTACCTACACGTAGGAAATGGATCGTTGGCCCACGACGCAAACGCGTTAAACTCGGCCCTAGATGGACTTAGTTTGGACATTGCGAAGTTCGGGTTTGGCATAAAGCGCTGCTATCATACGGGCTCCCCTAGACATTATGCAAGTGGGTCAAAAGTTTCTTAGCAGACAGAAGTATAAAGGTCGTAACGATGAATGCTTGGAAACTCAGTCTGTTGATGCTGACATCTCATATTCCTCCGTCATTGAGAGTCGAAACGAACTTGGAACAGAGTGTCTATTATTATTTTTAACAAAAAATTAAAACCGACTTCCAAGGTAAAAACAATATTAACATTAATATGAACTAAAAAGTATTAAATAATTTTTGCTATCTAATAGTGCCTTTTTCCGAATTCGGCTAAACCTTGACTATTTCTGTACTCAATCTTCATTATTTTGAAGTCGGTACCAGATAGCTGAATCTTCAGTCCTCTGACAGAATATTTGAAACTTTTGGAACTGGCACCGACTTCAAAATTATGAAGATTGAGTACAGAAATAGTCAAGGTTTAGCCGAATTCGGAAAAAGGCACTATTAGATAGCAAAAATTATTTAATACTTTTTAGTTCATATTAATGTTAATATTGTTTTTACCTTGGAAGTCGGTTTTAATTTTTTGTTAAAAATAATAATAATTTCACTCTTTTTAGTTACACTAGTAGGTAAACCTTCGCGTAGGTATATTTTACGTATCTTATTACACAGTTCACACTCACAAAATAATATATTATCAGTGAAGTGAACATATTGTGCTAAGTAATTTAACAATTTTAATACTTCAAACCCCAAGCGGTCACCGGCGATTGCGATAACAATAGAAAGGCTATTGTGTCTCGTTTTCCCACGATCCAAGGATCTATCAGATAAAAAATTGTATAAACTTGCATAGGATGTAGCGTAGCTACTCATCTAATATATAAAATTCTCGTGTCACAGTTTTCGTTGCCATACTCCTCGGAAACGGCTTGACCGATTCTCATGAAATTATGTGAGCATATTGTGAGGATATTGGTCTGAGAATCGGCCAACATCTATTTTTCATACCAAAAATTATTTATATGGCAAAACAACGTTTGCCGGGACAGCTAGTATATAATATAATATTATCATAATTATTGACAGCTGTTCTTGTAATCAAGAATTCAATTTCAAATCCATTCAAATCGATACTTAGTGCGCCATCTATCGATTAATAAGTATAACTAATTAAAAAGACACTTATTGACTTTGTTTTGTTTAAATGCTCTTTTTATTTTAAAATAACTTTATTTTAATTCTATATTTTGTTTATTAAAATTTTATAAAGTAGTTAGTATAGTATTCGATCTGTATATAAAGTAGTAAAGTATATTCGATCTGTCGTCTTCCGCCACGCGCCGCGAGGCGGCGCTGACCGCCGTGTATATTTAAACAAAGTGTTGTTATACAGTATAAAATTATTATTATTATTAGTATATCCACACCTATGCCTTGTACTATTATCTATTCTGTGCCATGAGACATTGGTGACCTTAACACGACGTGGTAATGATGAAGACGATGATGATGATGATGATGATGATGATGATGATTATGATGATGAATATGAGTTGCATAGTAGCATATGCTTTCTGTTCTTAAAACAACGCCGAAACTCCCAAACGTGTATCTATAAGGAGTCAGGAGTTCTCTCAGCATCTTCGAAACCATGGTATACCTTGACCCAATATTTGACTTTTTGGTAGCATATTCTTAGTACACTTCACATAAAACCAAAATCACCATATGTTTCCATATAAATTTCGAGGAGTTCCCTCGATTACTCCTGGATCCCATCATCAGGTCACCACTTTGTGAACATGGTACCAAATTGGAGTAAAACCAAATACAACAAAGCAAAAATTTCGAAAATCGGTTCACAAACGGCGGAGTAATCGATGAACATACAAAAAAAAATAAATAAAAAAAAAAAAAAAAAAAAAAAAAAAAATCCACAGCCGAACATATAACCTCCTCGTTTTTTGGAAGTCGGTTAAAAATAGAGAATTCATTGGACAAACAAGAAATGATAGATGTAACTTAGTCCAATTCAACCCCGCCAAGACACAAGTCTGCGCGTTTACCACTAAAAAAGTCATCAATGGTCGTATATCCTCGTTAACAATCTCCCCTAGCATTGAAATACTTGGCATAAACATATCGAGTGACGTCCAGTTCCGATATCATCTAGAGGGCAAGGCCAAGTTAGCCTCGAAGAAGCTTGGTGTTCTTAACAGAGCGAGACGGTATTTCGGTCCGGACTAACGCCTTACAACTCTACAAGGCGCAGGTTCGGCCTCATATGGAATACCTACTGTTCTCCTTGCTGGGCAGGGGCGCCGAAATACCAACTGCTCACACCGCACCAGCAGTATTTCCGGACATATACGACCTGCAAACCTTCAAGAAGAGAGCGTATTCCCTCTTAAAAGGCAACGCACCTGCAGGCTGCAGCTCTGCTGATGTTGCGAATGTCCATGGGCGACTTATTTTATATAAAAATAAATAAAAAGGAGAGTCAAATTCAATATAGAAATTATGCCTGGCTGTAGGCTTCGCTGCAAAAAGAATTGAGATCTAAATGAGTGCCAAGTTCTATACAAAATCGAAATATTATGTATTTGTAGAAATAAAATAACATTATAAGCAAGTATTAAACTCTTTGCTTTACATATTTGATACCTATAATAACAGTTCATATTATTTAAAATATGTGAGATCTTAACAACTTTAGCTTAAATCCCGAAAATACCGGATTACCGGTATTGGTCTGGAGCCAATACCGAAAATACCGGTTTTGCTTAAATGATCCGGTATTGCGACCCCTAGTTAAAACGTCACACGTTTGATTTTGACGTAGGGTAAATTACGAGTCATTAGAATTTTTCAGTAGATGGACACTTTACACTTTGATCGTAAAAATAAAAGTTTGTGTTTTATATACGATGTAAATAATAATGGAATTAATATTGAGGAGCATTCACGCTACAATAAAAATAACAATAAAAATAGAGTATTTTTTATCAGGTTGCGGCGTAACTAAAATAAAACATATTTTTGTCGCCATGGTCATCACGTGCGCCTTGGTTTTGCAAATGAAAAGAAAAAATTTAAAAACATGATAAAGTTTTTAATAATATTTTTTATGATACACATTGTACATATGTTATTATAAACGTGTTTTTGTATAAATATTAAATAACCATCTATTAAGTATTTTTTGTACATTCTTAATAACCTTTTATCTTATTTAAAGGTTTTTTTGGCCTGTCCTACTACTGGTGTTGTAAAAGTGCTGAAAAACAATTATTGGGCGTTATTAATAACGTCCAATAATTGTTTTTCAGCACTTTGATATTGATCTACTTGATATAATATTCGAAAGATGAGAGTATTATTCAATACGAAAGTTAATTATTTGCAGTTGACTCGTGTCTTCTGAGTGCTTCAATAAAGTGTGACTTCTGGATACTTACTTCAAAAACCTAATTGTTGCCGTTAGTTGTATGGTATGGAATGAATAAGGGAAAGTAACGCAATTTGGGGGCCTTGTAAAATGCTATGGTGCGTTGCACAAGGGCTGATATTTAAACAACACGTTAATTTTTTTCAGTTTTATAGAGGAATTAAAGAATTTTCAAAATCAGCTACCCCTTTGTTTATGTTTTATTAGGAAATCCTTGGATTGTGTAGACCGTTCCTATTATTTTTGTCGCTGAAGTAGGCAAATGGCAAGCCTTTAGTTTATATATTTTCATGAAATCCCTCGACTTTGTGTTTAATGGACTTAAGTTAAACAAATGCTATACAATTTTTGCTACCCATCAGTATAATCCAGACTCAAGATTCAAGAACATAATATGCAACCTGTGGGATCTATTAGACAAGCCCAACTTCCTCCTAAAATTAGTAGAGTACGACCACAGCGACAGGCAAATGAGCTGCTATGCATTGTGCTCCATATTGAAATATTGTCTGAGTATGCCGATTGGCTCGATGAGGACAATCTGAAATCTCTAACTATTTGAGTTACGTTTTACCCACAGAACAATAAAAAGAGAACAAAAATAAAAATTATATGAACAATGTAATATACAGACATACAGATAAAGAGACGGACATCCTTTTACATCTATATTATTAATAGATGGCGGCCGTAACTCCATTGCGTCAAAGTCCGTTTATCGGGTGGATACCGTATATTTTTCCGGGGCCAAAAGTACTATTTTTCCTTTCCCAGAACTGAGTGTCTCCATACCAAATTTTTGCAAAATCCGTTCAGTGGTTTGAGCTGGAGCGTGAAGAAGTAATTGACAGACAGACAGACAGACGAACAGACTTTCATACTTATAAAGTTATAATATTAGTTGTTACAATAATAGTAGGTTCTATATGTAATATTGGTAAGAATTTAAATTTTTTGAAGTCATTTTTTGTTAAATATTTAATTAAAATACCTTTTTTTACTATAAATAATAAAAATATATGTGAAAACAACAATTATTTATAATATTTCCTACTTACAATACCAATTTTAACCAAATTTTAATCAAACTTTGCTTGTCCAACAACTGTTTTTGGGTGTCCCAACTACTGTAATTCCGTCCCATGACTGTGATTTACCTACCATTTAGTTTTTACCAAAAAAAACAATATAAACTGAAAAACAATCGTATTTTTATGTTTACATATCTTAAGGGGCCGGGTACCCTCGAAATTCTCATACATACGTAATACCAAAATCATTTTCTCATACGAAAATATTTAACATGTTTGAGTTATTTTTCAGCTTTAAATAGTAATTATCTAGGTTCCTACACAAAAATTTACTTCAAAATATTTAAACACTAAAAAAATTTTTTTTGTTCAAAATTTTTTTTAGTAAATTTACTACTAAATATTTAAACACTAAAAAATAGAGTAAAACATGTGGGAATATGCGTGGCCGCCACAAAGGAAGATCTTCCGACCGAGCTAGGTGGTGTGCCCGGTCAGGCCGAAGCCCACGTGATACATTTCAGCTGTCGTATATACCGACGCGCTCAGAAAACTTCGATAGCGCGATGCAGGAACGTTGGGCGAATTGTGGGTACCGCCACATCACTCCCCCCCGAAGACCGGAGGTCGAATCTTGAAATCTTGTCGCTTGAGTCGCCAGTGCCAGAGAGTTCCAGTGAACTGTTGCAGTGAGTCCCAGTGAGTCGCTGCTGTTGCACGGGATCCAGTGAGTCGGATAAGATGCCGTGCGGGGCCGATGCTACGTGCTGACCAGGAGAGATGTGCTCTGCTTGCTGAGAGAAAGCGTGTAGTGAGAAAGCCCGATGATACCGATGCGGAGTCGCCCAGGCCGCGGTACATTGCGGCTATTGTACCCGATGAGGCGATGCTGGCTGGAACGGTGCGGAGGAGCGGGAAATGATGATGATGAAGGAGGCGTGTTCTGTCGGAGTCACCAATATGGGTACCGCCACATCACTCCCCGGGCATACCACCTAGCTCGGTCGGAAGATCTTCCTTTGTGGCGGCCACGCATATTCCCACAAACACTAAAAAATATATAAATAAACAGTAAATTTACTACAAAATATTTAAACTCTAAAAAATATTTCTTAGTTTTTAAATATTTTGTAGTAAATTTAATATTTATTTATATATTTTTTAGTGTTTAAATATTTAGTAGTAAATTTAAAGAAAAAAAAATTTTTACAAAAAAATATTTTTTTGTTTTTAAATATTTTGAATTAAATTTTTGTGCAGGGACCTTTTTTTTTTTTTTTGACGCAGTGAAATGCTGTAACACATTCGACGCAGGGGATGGGGGGTTCCGCTGCGGATATGTGGGGATAGCCGCGGCGAAAAAAAAAAAAAAAAAAAAAAAAGGGACCTAGGTAATTAGTATTTTAAACTGAAATACAACTCAAACATGTTAAATATTTTCGTATGAGAAAATGATTTTGGTATTACGTATGTATGAGAAATTCCAAGGGTACCCGGCCTCTTAAGCTAGATAATTTATGAACACAAATATAATATCTATTTCTATTTCATGCGAAGTATTTAATGTTTTGGAGCTTTTTCTGTAAAAAAAATCCTTAGCTGTCCAATGACTGGTAGTTTACGGTATGAAGTTTTTTAAAACAAATTTTAAAAAATTGTAATGTCATTTTGACGTTTAAACTTTTTATTTGATTTTTGAAAAGTTTGAACATCAAAAACAGTTTTGTATGAGAAATAATATTTGCTTTGGACATTTAAAATACAATCTAGATACATTTCCTATTTACAGTTGCTTACAGCAAGCAATGAGTACCAGGTGCCGCTTACATAGCGGCACCTGCACTTGTAATCTGTGGGCACCTGGTACTGTGCATTGTGCATTGCATTGTGTGCTTTAGGGTCTATCATGTCAAACTGCCGTCATCTGTCACGATAATAATATGTCTATTTTATTTCAACCCACAGGAACCCGCATGTACTCCGGTTTCGGCGGGCAAGTGGACTTTATCCGCGGCTCGGCGGAATCCCTGGATGGGCGAGGCAAACCCATCATAGCTATGGTGTCGGCCACGAAGCGAGGCGAGAGCAAGATCGTGCCTACTCTCAAGCCAGGTAATGTTTGGGTTCCAAGCCCGCTTAGTATGGCAAACTCGAAGATTTTTTCTTTCGATTCTTCTTTCTTTCTCTTAAAATAGTTCTTATTCGAAGGTATCAAGGTTGTCATCAGATGCGCTATTTATTGTCAAAAATATAATCTTCTCTACTTTAGCTGTCAAAAGCGACCAAAGAAGAGTGTCTTTGACGCATATATTTAGGTTCTTCAAAAACTGCGTAGCTAGCTAGGTTTCAATGAAAGACACCAATATCAAAAATACTATTGGGGCTTAAAGCTCATTATTATTTCAACTTTTAAAGCATTAAATTCTAAACATGACCTTTATTCTATTTCAGGTGCCGGAGTGGTCACAACTCGTGGCCACATCAACTACGTAGTAACAGAGCAGGGTATAGCTAACCTCTTCGGTAAGACTCTCCGTCAGAGAGCCTACGAGCTCATCCGTATAGCTCACCCCGACCACCGAGAGAGCCTCGAGAAGGCAGCCTTTGAGAGGCTCAAGTGTATGCCCGCACCTTAAGCACAAACCATAGACTAGAGAGAATACCATAGACTATAGAGGGCTGTCTTCAAAAGATCAACAGATGATTACACAATTTTAATTTAATGATGAATGAGCTATGGTAATCCAGAGACCAGAAAGAATACCATATAGGGCTGTCTTCAAGAGATCAACGGATGATAAGTCAACTTTGATTTATAGACCGACAAGAATTTATATGAACGTGGACGGGGCGCTGCTGGTAAAGGAGAACTGTCAAAAAAAGGCGTTTTTGTATGATGGCAGCGTTAGTTCCTTTTTTCGCCACGTTCAATTAAAGCCTTGTCAGTCTGTAATGATGACTGATGTGTTGTCAAAATCTTTATTAAATTAAAGTTGAGGTTGAGCTATTATGTCGTCATACAGATAAGTAATTCTTAAACGAAATATAGTTACGATTAAGCGTCGTGACCACAGAAATAAATCAAATAGAACGGCGACGCGCGTGCGTTGCTAAGGAATCGCTCGTGTCAATTTTTACTTTGTTTTTAGTTAAAATAAATAACTTACCCGTGGCAAGAAATACCTCCGTGTGACCGATTCACTTTCGTACTTCTGTTTTTACAATGAGACACTGCACAATGAGACATTTTTGCACAACCGCTCCGGTGTAATCAAGTCGGGACGTGCGCGCTGACTGAATGAACGTTCAACGAATCTTGCACGACAGAGCAAGATTGAAAAACACGCTTACTCCACCCGCTTAGCCGTTCCATCTTGATTTATTTCTGTGGTCGCTACCGACAGAAATTCATAATGCCACTTCATGCTATATATTTGATTTTCTGCCGACATTGGTCTACCGACCCATGCCGCCGATGCTATGTAGCGGTGTAGAGAAAAATAAAACTTATACCCCAATTTATAAAGTGGCTTTTTGTTTGAATTTTGTCGGCCTTTGAACTGTTGGTATTGGAAATTTTTTGAGATTGTGCTCTTTGAATTCTATTCTCTATGGTATTGATAGGATCCGGCGAAATAGTCACTTTATAATTATAATTGCGTCTGCATCGGGCTTGGACCGGACGTCACGTCAGAATTTCGTTGCTTTGATTTGTATTGTACAGCGTGCATCGTCAAAAGTCTTAAAGCATTTTATAAATGCTGACAGCGCGTATGCCCCCATTCCGATGCAATGGCCGCGGAGTCACACCTCTTAGTTTTTCTGAGAGCCTAAATATCCTCATAGAGTTAAAAACACTAGATTATGCTTTCACAGAATTAGTGGTCAGTAAAGCTTAAATAGTAGTATAGTAGTATATAATACAATAGATTGCTACTTCAATATCAAAATTTTAATTAATGTATTTTTAACAGAGAGAAATAATCGTTCATTGCTACTTCTATCTCTTTTACTCGCACCTGAAAATATTGCTATCCCGTTCCTACAACAGTAAGTATAGCCATATTTCTCTTTATCAATCGACCAGACTTTAGTAAATTCAATGAAGATAATATGTTAAATGTATCTAATAAAGTATTAACTCGAAAGTAATATTCTACTGAAGATTTTTTAAAGCCGGATCCTGATATAGTGCATTATGAAATTACCTTTAGATGTACCAAAAGTTAAATGGTATTAAGATTCCATAGGCCTTATTAAATTTTTGTGTTGACAATAAACACATTCAAATAAAATGTTTTAAAATATAAGCCTAATTTTTCTAAAGATTTGCAATTGTTACACAAACACACAATTGAAATAGGATTGTTGGCACCGAAAAATATTTTAAGAAATGTCTATGATTTGCACAGATAAAGATTTTTTGCAATTTTAGTGTTGTCAGTTTTATTTATAATGAAGTGTCATAAACTAGAGTAAGTAGGGAAAAATAATTTTCATTTATCTTATCTCTTAATTTACTAATGACTGAAAGAATGTATTTTATCATACAATATTGTGAAATGCTTAATTCTAGTTTGTGACATTCATTTTATATATTTGTTGTAATAATTTTATACATCAGCCAAAACAATATTCATTAAAAGGATGTATATTTCTTGCAATCTACGAGCGCGCGTAGCCTTTATTTGTAGTTGGAAATGCGAAAAGACATTTTCGTTAGTGTGCGTACCCGACGGAGCAGTCAGTAGCGAGCGAGCTATGTACGCGTGTATAGATATGGTCACTCACACAACTAAGGGCGACGCGCACTCCTAGATTGCAAGAACTATAACTGTTGCTGTTGGTTAAAATCACTAAAATTATTATAAGGCATATCAATTTGCATAATGTTATTATGCTTTTAAGATGCCAAGTACCAACGCTAGTATTTTAATAAAATTACTTGTATTCCATTCATAATTAAGTTTATGATTTAAGTCGTTGTGTACGAATTTATTTTATTAAAAGTATATTTATACCACGAAAATAAGGTTTTATTTCGTCTCGTTTCTAGTTCTAGATCAGCTATACTTAACCTGCCGGGACTTTATCAGTGGCCCGCGTGAAGCTAAAATCGAACATAGATTGATTGAAGATCAGTGGGAAATTGAATTTTTTGTTGGGCCTAACAAAAATAGTGCACTAGGATTGACTGATACTGTCTAATCACTAGACATTTACCCTACTTGTTTGATATATCGTGAAATCGCTGATTTTGAATAACGTTATTTTTTACCCTAAATAATTTGGATGCGTCCAGCGAAATTAAAACTACAATGTTTTTGTAGCCCGTATAAAAAAAGGTTGAGTACTGCTGTTCTAGATACTGCGGTACGGTGAGCATAAATGACACTCAATTACCTAATGCTAAGTGCTCCTTGAATTTTAGAGAGAGGATGTTTTAAGAATTCATACCAATATTGTAAATACTGCCTGTCTGATAACAATTGATACTTAAACCCGCGCTGAACTAGTTTTCATTTTTTTTTGTGTGTAATACAGTCATGGCTTTTTCGCATTTCGTAAAAATAAATTAATAAATAGTGTAAAGGTGCGCATGCCCCGTGTATTATTTTCCTCTATGGGTGCGCATAAGTACTGGTTTACGCGTAGTAGTTGTAGTGTATTGATAAATAAAGATGGACACGCCTACTGGGTAGGAGTGGGGATGGTTAGAGTGGTCGCCCGACGAGAGTGACGATCACTCTTCCGTCAGCATGTCGATCTATTGGCGTGAGTTTCAAATAAAAGCAATTTGTAAATCCTAAGGAGATGCTGAATGTATGCTTGAATTTTAACAAATTGGTATTACTTTGGAAGCTAATATCATGAGTATAAGAAACAAAAATAGAAAATTTAAAACGACAAAAGAAATGTTGATATACTTACTGAAGATTATTGCTGTATTTTTATTATAACTTTGTAGCTTTCAGATTATGAGTTTATAAGGTTTTAAATACGGTCAATTACGGAATCTCCGGACGGAACGCCCTTAATAATCGAAGAACTTTAGAGTTTTTAGGACTGGTGAACTATGTAGGTAAATATGGATCTCTAGTTTAGCAACATGGATTGAAATTGTTAAAGCTAAAGCGCAGGAAAATTTAAACATAACATGGTTTTGGCGTAAAGATCAAGCTTTTAAGCATTTAGTGGTTTAATATGGGCATTGACTCAAGGTTAGGTACTGGTACTTTTTACTTTATTCTATTTATTTACTTATTTCATTTGTTCAGAAAAACTTATAGCTAAAAAAATTTCAATAATGACTAATTTAAAAACCAATAGCCATTACTAGTTTTACATTTAAGTAATATTTTAGTGAGTAGAAGGAGATAATAATCAATTTATAATAATTGCTAAGAAATTCATTAGCATACTTAGTATTAACTATTAAGTGATTTCATACCAAATACATAAATGAGTCAATTATTTAGGAGAAAATAAATCTTTATTTGCTAGTAATATAATGTGTAAAGGTTTGAACGAAAATGTATATATTTGAGTGAGCACGAATGAGATCGTTAAAGTGGGCAGAAGACCTATAAATTAACAAATTGCAACGATAATAATTGGTGTTATAGGGTGAAATTTTGTTGCTATTGACTATTTTAGCCGATATTTAAAAGAAGTCAAAATGACTAAAAAAAAACTACCACTTAAGTGGCAGGTACACTAACTGCCGCACTCAGAGAGTGGAACAATAATTACTTAATTGTAATTTATTCAAAATTTTAACATAAGCCCCATACATTATCTGTCAAACTCTTAATTAATTTGAAGGTTAATCCTAATAAAATGTCTCCGAGTACGGCGGTGTCAGTTTGAAGACAAATTGCCATTAAGTATAAAGCTTGGTAAAATGGACTTGGAAACAAAAGATAGAGAAACAGACGCATGGCGCAAAACAAAAGGAAGGGAATACGCTGATAGAAAGATACACGTAACAGAATCTACTATTGGAGTTGTGATAAAGTATACATGAAAGAAACGACGAAAGCAAAATATGAATTGTCGAGTACATTTAATAAAACACCATTTACAGCAACAAATATAGGAGGAAATTATCAAGGATTAGAAGCTGACAATGATGGAAAATGTTTGCGCAGAAATGTAGTACACTTAAAGTGTTAAAGGACAGTGCCATGTTTCTTACAATGATGGTAATGTCTCTGACAATGGTGATTCCTGTAACAACAATTCTGTTACTGGTAGTACTGGTAGCTCTCATGATTTGTAATTGATTGCAATGTACATATTATAATATTTTGAGTTTGTTAGTAGTTAAGTAATTTGAAATTGCCTATTATCAAACTGTACTTATTATTCATGATTGTATTTGTCTGTTCTTGAGTGATGACTGATGAGTCATAATAATATTGTTATATGTTTTAAATTGTAATTTTCCATCTTTTTAGTAAAAGATGGCCCCGTGCGAGTTTCTTTCGCCAGTTCTTCTCGCCGGGTTAGTTCCCGAACTGGTGGTAGGCACCTTAGTATCAACGTTCTGATTTTGATATATAAAAAAAAAATATTTGAAAGAGGTAGATGTAGTGTATTGATAAATAAAGATGGACACGCCTACTGGGTAGGAGTGGGGATGGTTAGAGTGGTCGCCCGACGAGAGTGACGATCACTCTTCCGTCAGCAGCCGCCAAGTAGAGTGTTCAGTAATTATACAGTAATCTGTGTTTAATTTCCTCGGCCAGCCACTGTACATACTGTACAGTGTGCACCATATATTATACCGGCACACTTGCCGCAGCTGTAGTTGACGACAGCACAGTAGTTAACTAAATTTTAACTTAATTTTAAGTTATTTATTGCATGTAAACACAAAATTTAGTAGCAAGTAGCAAGTTAAAATTTAGATAGGTACTAAATAAGGAAATTAGAATTTTGACTATTTTCTGTTAAGTTGGCAGGCGGGGCTTGTCACTTGACACATTTAGGGCAGGTGCTTTAAATTAAGTTAAAATTTAGTTACTACCATAAAGTTAATATTATACCTACTTACCTAGCGGAATAGAGAAACAAAGGCCTGAGCAAGAAAGATGCCACTATCAGTAACACTGCATGGTAAAAAGAGACGTGTGAATTGTGATCATTAAGTTAATATACCTAGCGGAATAGAGAAACAAAGGCCTGAGCAAGCGAGATGCCACTATCAGTAACACCGCGTGGTAAAAAGAGACGTGTGATACATGACAGCAGCACTCTTTTTTTGACGTCCAGTCGGCACGTGCCGCACGTTGTCAATATAATCTCATAGAATTCATGTTCAATCATGCTTGTGTAAGTGTATACGTACACATATTTTTCACACAGATGAAAACCAATTTTGGTTACGTTTGACAGCTCGAGATTGTTGCTCTATTCCGATAGGTATATTAACTTTATGATTGTGATACATGACAGCAGCACTCTTTTTTGACGTCCAGTCGGCACGTGCCGCAACGTTGACGTTGACGTGGCGAAATCGTGTGTCGTCCTGTGCGGTGTCGTTCTGTGTGAAAACGGTACATAGAAATGTATGGCGCACGGAGTCGTCACCGCATTTTGTCGTGTCGTGTCGGGTCTCGTGTGAAAACACTCTGTATGTATCTGTATCTGTCTGTAAATATTGTCACAGCTGAGAGTCGTTAAGTGTTACTAACTTAGGATTTCCCCCCAGATTTAGGGGGTAAATAAGTGAGTTGCGATTTTTATTTTTTTTATTTTCAGGGATTTTTTTACCCTTTATTAATTTCAAATTGTCCGATTTACATATAATTAAAATGATGGATCTTGTGCAACAATGATAGATGCAATAAAATGTTAATGTCAACATATTATTGTATGATTTAAAAAAAAATTGAATTTTCACACGAAGACGAAATATTAATGTATTAAATAATAAATAAAAAGATTTTGAAACATATTGCAAAATATTATAAATTTTTAAGGCGAAATCAAAAAATTAAGGCGATTTAGAGGTGAACGCAGATTTGGCCGCACCACACGCACCGCAGTCGCCGCATTTCGAATTCTATACATGAAGTTATAGGCAAGCTCGCATACCTACCCGCGCCGCAGTCTTCGCAACTTCTACATTCCTTATATGAAGAATTCGAAATGCGGCGACTGCGGTGCGTGCGGTGCGCCGTGCGACCAAATCTGCGTTCACCTTTTTGACACCAACTTTAGGGATAAATATTTTCGAGAGTTGGTAACACTGAACTCGTAATTTTTTTACAGTCTGTGGAAATGTCATGGTGACTGTCTGTGTGTGAATTGGAGCGCACCGTTTGGGCGGAGGCCATTTACATTAAAAACTTACGTTTTGTTTCTTTCCTTTCAACGAGTCAAATCTTCTAATCATAGTTTGGTGAAAACAACAAAAAGTGTTTACGTTTAATATCTGAACATTTGTACTATTGTATTTTATGGTGATTGCAAAATTTTAAAATAGACATCTAGGACAGACTATCAACCTGGCACAGCCATTCAGCCAGTTGTGACTTGTGCTATGCATTTATAATAATTGGTCCTTGATTTCATGTTCGTGCAAGCTTAGGTGGAAACTGATTTTCGTTTAACAAAAAGCGAGGTTCAAGATGTCGGGATTCCAGCAATTGCTCGCTTTCCGTCGAGAAATAATCATCGCGGAAAAGTATCGAATTATTCGGAAGATCGGTGGTGGATCGTTTGGTGATATTTATTTGGGGATCAACATTGCACATGGCGAGGTAAGTTTTTGACTCTGATATTTAAATTAAAAACATCACGTATTTGTTTACTCTCCCGATCGATTCGATTTCACAAGATAAGCACTTGGTACGACATCCGATAAAACATGAGTGAAACGTAATACCCAGAATAACATTGACAGAACGAAAAACACATCTATGCAGTTAGCAAAATGAAAAATTGTATGTTTCTCAGTAATTTTTGTATTTTACAAGGTCAACTCAAAATTGCTTGCCATTTTGAATATTATGTCCTCTTGTCACCTACTACAGACTTATTTAGCTTTCTAGTAATTACTGAATAACAAGATAAATTCATTATGATACATTCAATTAAGATTTCTATAATGGTCATGCAGAATGTCACAATAATTATTAAAAAAAAATATATTAAAAATATATGACTAATATTGTTAGTACTAGGTATATTTTGCTAAAGTAGTTTAATCCCTCGATCATGGATTCTTGGACATCTTCTTCCACTTGGGAGTTGAAACATTAATCCTTCAGGCCCCGCGCGAGCACCGGTGATCGCGAGAACAAAAGAATACAATGGGAATTCCTAGAACCTCCGATCGAAGGATTAAATAACACCCAAATTATGTTAGCAATAAGGCTATTGCAGAGGCCTGTAAGCAATTACTATAGATTCTACCTTAACAAATCATTACTAAGCTATGTTCCCCAAGCTTCTCTCACTGTCTTTCTCCATCTCATCTCATGAGCTTTTTTGTCGGAACGGGTCACCTGATGGAAAGCAACTTCCGTCGCTCATGGACACCCTTAGCATAAGAAGAGCGGCAGGTGCGTTGCCGGCCTTTTAAAAGGGAATAGGGTAATAGGGGAGGGTAGGGATGGGAAGTGTAGGGAAGGGAATAGGGTAGGGGATTGGGCCTTCGTTAAACTCACTCACTCAGTGAAACACAGCGCAAGCGCTGTTTCACGCCGGTTTTCTGTGAGAACGTGGTATTTCTCTGGTCGAGCCGGCCCATTCGTGCCGAAGCATGGCTCTCCCACGTATAAAGCCGTTATATTTATACGTATAAAGTCCAGCCGTTATTGAGTTATAGCGTTACTAACAATCGAAAATCCATATTTAACCCATCAAGCCACGGGGCTTGTCCTAACCCTTTCTATGGTTGTTGAGATCACCGGGGCTTGTACGGACAAGCCCCGGTGATTGCAAGTGATTGTAAGTCAGATAGTTTAGAAGTTATAACGATTTTCTTATGATGAGGTGGTCAGATTAGTATGAAGCCAAAGAAATTTTTTTTTCAAAAGTTGGAGAAAATAATAATTTGAAAGCCAATTTGTCACTAATATAAGCCATATATCAGGAGTTCAATTTTTTTTCTCTTGCATCTTTCTATAAGAGGTTCATTTTGCTCATGCGTCTTTCTATAAGAGGTGGTAGTTGGTACCATGTTAATCTAGGTTTATCGATTCTTTCGATTGTTATCACGTAAATAAAATAATTCACTACTCAGTACTTTTATCTATACACTAGCGACCCTACCCGGCACGGGTATAATTTAATTTAGCCACTAAAAAAATGATTAAAATCGATTCAGCAGTTTTGATTATTCATTATTACTACCCGTGGCCCGCATTGGTCGGTACCGCCGCAAAAGCTACATCTCACAGGAAATTGGAGCCTTTTGCAAGGTATAGGCAAATCAGTAGGGATTATAATAATAATTATTAGTATTCTTGGTATATGAGCTAATTCACCAGCTGCAGAGCCGGTCATAATCTTCGCTACTGCGCCGCGCACCCTCGCCATGGTAGCGCCCACTTCAAAACGGGCGTAAATCGCAATTTTTTATTTCGTCATAACTTCTAAACCAAGCGTCCAATTTTAATCATTTAAACACCAAATATTTTCTACACAAACTGTACTTAGTAATGAAATAATTTATTTCGATAAGGATTATCAGCATGAGTGAAATAAATGCGTTTAAATGTAGTCCAAAAAATTAAGATTTTTAAATAAAAAAACGGTTGTTGTGCCTCACATAGATAGAGTATCGCGGACATTTTTGTAAATATATTTTATAAGATCTACATTTACTTAGAACATTGTATGGTTCTATCTTTTATAGTTTAGGCAGCGTATGCAATATTAGTAACTTTTCTGGTTGATTTTTTTCACCTTGTGTCAGAAAAACCCAAATGTCTTACGGAACCCTATATTTTCCAAAATAAAAAGTAGCCTATGTTACTCGTAAATAATGTAGCTTTCGAATGGTGAAAGAATTTTTTAAATCGATCCAGTAGTTTTTGAGCCTATTCATTACAATTAAACAAACAAACAAACAAAGTTTACCTCTTTATAATATTAGTATAGATAATGCAGTGAGTAGTGACGTAACCTTAAACCTACCAATTATAAATAGTTAATGGGTAAAGGTAAAGTTGTGTAATGTAGTAACTTTATTTATACCAAATTTTAAATAAGCTTTAAAATTTGGTATATGTAAATAAAGTTTAATAAAAAAAAAATGAAATATTATATGCATGCTGCACAGCTGTTTTTGGGTATTTTGATTTAAGGGATACCAGGGTTTTAAAAAGCTTTTAAATTTTACACCAATTTTGTGAACATCGCGCGCTGTAAACTGAAGTCCACGCGGACGATGTCGCGGGCAACAGCTAGTTTAAATATATTTCGTAGTGTCACATTTGTGTGAATATTTCATAATACAAATAAAAGCTAAATAATAAATCTCCCCTCAAAATTAGCACATTTCTATAGGTACCAATGATAGGAGACAAAAACAAGAATTTAAAGTTGTGACTTTATAATTTACTTGAGCCTAAATCTAATGTAAAGTCTAGTAAAATAATGTTTAACCTGGTTTAACACACATTTTAACAATGACCTTGAGGTGTATTAAGCAATCGTAACAAAAATGCTATTTAGTCATGTACAATGTTTTGTTATGACAACAAATGATGCATTTCTTTTAATTTTGCTATATCACCAATTTTTATTTATGAAATGTTTAATTTTTTCTTGATATTAGTAGTCCATTGAAATGTTACATTTGGGGTAAAAATGTATATAAACATATTTGTAGGCAAAATAATTTGCAACAATTTATGTTCTTAAAAAATTTCTGTAAGAGTTATAGTTTCCGAGATATCACGAAAATAGTGTTGTCACCACTTTTTTCAAGATGGCGGCCGGGGGACAAGAGTGGCGACCCCACAAACTTGAGGTTAAGCTTCTATTGACCCCCCCCCCCCCCCCAACATATTCCAAAAATAAAATTGCGTCCTCTAATAAATGCAATATTCGGTCCTAAAATTGTAACATTTCAATGGACTATAGTTTAAAAATTGTATTCTGACCACTAAATGACTCATTTCTTTGCATTGCTGTCGGCCGGCCGGGTGTCGCTTGGGGATTGATACCCATCAGTTAAGAGAATGCAGTACACATTGTTAAACGAAATAACCCTTTGGTAGTACAACCTCAGCTCAAACTACCACCTAGAAAATATTTTTGTTTTGGTTACCCTGTGCTTAAAAAACTAAAAATATAATATCATTTGGGAACTAAAATTGACAGACACATTTTATTCCTAAAACTACTTTGACATTACATTTTTTTTGCATTCCTCATAAAATATTTGAATTTTGAAAAAAACAATTTCATAACTTTTTTTCTTGTTACAGGAAGTGGCAGTCAAGGTTGAATCTGTGAAGGCGAGACACCCACAACTTCTATATGAGAGCAGAGTGTACAAGATGCTCCAGGGGGGCATCGGAGTGCCCCATATAAGGTTATAAATTATAATTTGATCTTTCATTTGGCCTATTTCTGCCATTCTCGAAACTTGCTCCCTGGGGCCCTGCAAAGCCCCTGTATAATACCTCCCAGACCAGTTTTGGTGACGGTGGCCGGTTTCATTGAAATCAAGTCAGTTACACAGGAGTAATTTTATAGTGCCCAAGTGTGTGCGCAGTACACAAGAGCACTCTATTTCTTTTTCTCTCATAACCCAGTAAGACGGAACACCGACACCACTGGCGAGAGATCAGGCACAGGACCGACTTTTTACATGCCCATCCGACGCATGGATCATCTTACTTGTCTGACAATCAGGTGATCAGCTTACATTCTCCTAACCAATGGAAATAACATGTTTCCAACGTAGGAATGGAACCCACGAACTCCAAGTCAAGAGCCACGCTCTAAACCACTGGAGTCTGGACCACAGATGGGTTGTCAAGTGGTTTAGAACGTGGCCCTTGACTCGGACCCCTTGTAGGAGCTTCACTAGCAATACAATATAATCCATCAAAATTTGTACTCTTGTTAAAGCATCAATCATGTCGTCCATAATATTCGTATATACAGAATGTATCTAATAGTATAGGGTTTATACAATTCTAAGGGCCTGTTTCACCACTTCCTGATAAAGTGCCGAATAGGCTATCCATTACTTAACTTGACAGATGAAGTATGGCGAATCTGTCAAAAGAGTTGTTAATCTGTTCGGCACTTTATCAGAAAGTGGGAAAACAGTGCTTGTACCACGAAACCGTTTTGAGACTCAAACAATCGAACAAGAATACCTCGTCCTACTCTAACAAACGAGATATGACGTTGTTAGAGCAGGACGCGGCATTCTCGTCCGATTGTTGAGTCCCAAAACGGTTTCGTGGTAGGCCTACAGGCCTTAGATTAGTTGGGAAATATTGAGGTCATTACACTGCATTATGTAGGTTGAGGCAAATGTTTATATCTGAAGAGACAAAGGATCATACTTCTTGCATATATGATATGCAAGAAGCCTTCTTGCAACAGCATGTTAGCATTATCACATTGAGATTGGCATTGTACATTGACTAACATATTGTTGGTTAGATGCCCAGAATATGCATAATATAATATGTTTATTACAGTAAAATGTTCCTATAAGAGCATTTCTAAAAAAAAATGTACTTTCTATCTAAATCTTTGTCCCACATTTTAAAATATGTTTTTCTATAAATAACATAGACCATTACCCATTTCTATTAAATTGTATACATAGTAAGTTAAACAAATTCACTTAAAAAACATTTACAAATTAGAATTATATTAATAAATAATTAACTATAAAAATATTTTGAAAATCCGTCTAATCTAGTTGTATGAAAAGTGAAGTGTCCCAATTCCATACCTTCGCAAACAATTGATTGTATTTGTAAGGCCTTGCGGAAATTTTTGAAACAACTTATGTATTTATTTAGGTCTGCAAGACCATAAATCATTTAAAAGGAATATGTGGTCGTATTAGAACAAATTTATTTAATAAATAATATTTTTATTGTAACGCGGAAAAAGTTCCGTTTTGAAATTCCTTTTTTGTGACCATATTTTTTAAAAATTTGCAGACCATTTTGGTATAAATATGTTTTAGTATAGTGGCAAAATTGTTAAGCTCGGTATCCATCTTAATTTTGTTTTGATATTTCTTTTACGTTCCACGTGCGCGAACAGAAGGTTGTCTATTAGTCCAAAAAATTTCCAATTATAATGGTCCAAAAAATTTCCAGTCTTTGTTACCCAAGAAATGCATGTAAGCTCTAATATTATTATTATTTCGCCTTTAGATCCATTAAAGCTCTCAATTTTGATTTCGTAAGTCAAATCATAAACGAGTATTAGTTTTAGTTGTATGCGTAAACAAGTTGAAAAGTTTATTTAAGGGCGTTCCGTCCGGAGATTCCGTAATTGACCGTATTTAAAACCTTATAAACTTATAATATGAAAGCTACAAAGTTATAATAAAAATACAGCAATAATCTTCAGTATATCAACATTCCTTTTGTCGTTTTAAATTTTCTATTTTTGTTTCTTATACTCATGATATCAGCTTCCAAAGTAATACCAATTTGTTAGAATTCAAGCATACATTCAGCATCTCCTTAGGATTTACAAATTACTTTTATTTGAAACTCACGCCAATAGATCGACAATATCATAAACTACATATTCGCCGTTTAAAATTTTTTTTAGGACAATTTTGAACTAAGATAAGTAAAAATAATAGGGTTTTGGCGCGATCTCGGCAACGCGGCAAATGTATGGCCAAGGTCATTTGCTCGTGGGACGACCTTAACTTGATTCGTTACTTCCTTTTTTGTTACTTTTGAGTGGTAACGTATATAAGGAAAATAAGGTAACAAAATAGGAAATTGTAAGGCAGAGTGTTGACTATGTGATTATTATTATAATAATTATGAAAATTACATGATTTTATTATTTGCTCATCTTGTATTGACATGTAATTTTAAGCAACATTGATATTTTTGATTATTATGATATATGTAATAAGATTAGACAAACAATATTTAGTTTCAGATACTGATTTATTAACCAAAGGATCGTAAAGAAACAGAAAAATGATAATCTTGAATATATACAGATTTTTTTATTTGTACTACTGTGAAGACTAGGTTTAAGAAATCCTATTTTGTTACCAGAATTCCAATTTGGTTACTGTCCCATAAAAGCGGGCGCATATTTTTTTGTTTTTTTAATATTTTAGTAGGATTAATATTATATATTGTGATGAAGACAAAAATAAATACTTCGTTTTTGCATTATATATGTATATATAAAAATAATTCAAGATGAAAATATAGACTCAATATTGTGAAGATAATAAAGAGTTGTGGCCGTAAAGGAAACCGTTACCGCTTATATTTTAAGATTTTTGTGTTAAAAATAGGCAGTTTTTTTTTAAACAAATTAAATTATGCTTCAGTATCCCATTTATATAACATTTCCCAAATAAAATTTCTAATAACACAATTCAACATTGAATTTTCGTAATATAATAAAAGTAACAATATAGGAATTTTTCTGCACCTCGGGTATGTATCTGAAAACAACCCCTATTTTAAATTTTGTAGACATTTACCCATAGCTTAAAATAAAAAAATCGGTAATATTTAAACTTTTTTATTTTATCGTATCTTCTAAAAATGGTTCATTTTTTTTGAGAAACGCTCATAATGATTTCTGCGTAAAGAGAGCTATATGTAATAACAAGTTCGTTAGACAACTCAAAACTCTTTAGTGAACTTTTTACTGAACTGAAAAAATCTGAGAACAGTGGTACTCAAACGTTTTTGATGGCCGAACCCTTTTAAGAAGTGACATTTTTGACGGACCCTCAAAAATAATGTTTAGTCTTTGAATGAATTGTCTTCATGCTGGTGTCTGATGATATTTCTAAAAACAATTTATGTATCACTTGTGAAACCCCAAAAACTTTGCCGGGAATTACTCATTAGGGCTCCGCACAGCACACTTTGAGAATGACTGGTATACACTAGGTATGCATAGCAGTGTCTAAAACCCATTGGAACTGTGATATAATTAGATAGCAAAACTGAAACTTAGCGCGCCTTCACATTACGTCGCAAGCAGTGCGGCAGCAGCGCTGCAGCCTCGCGACTTCTTAGATACAAAAGAGAGTGGCGCGGCTCGTTTTAGTATAGAAGTCGCGCGGCTGCCGCATTACTCGCGACTTAATGTGAAGGCAGCCTTATTACAAGGTATTAAAATACATTGTTCATAGATAGTTCGCTTCCTGATAAGTCCCGGATAGGTTATCCACAACTTATCTGACAGATTGCGTAAGGAGTATCTGTCACAAGTTGTGGATAGCCTATCCGGGACTTATTAGGAAGTGGTGAAACAGGTCCTCAGACTCATATTTCTATCTTCTGTTATAGATGGTTTGGCTACGAGCGAGACCACAATATCCTGGTGATGGATCTGCTCGGTCCATCTCTGGAGGATCTGTTCAACTTCTGCTCTCGTCAGTTCACCATCAAGACGGTGCTCATGTTAGCAGGTCTGTATGAAGTTATTGTTTTGTTTCGTTTTGTACTAGATGGCCGCGACTGCGTTGCGTCAAAACTCGTTTATCGCGCGGGTACCGTACAATTTTCCGGGATAAAAAGTATCCTATGTCCTTTCCGAGACAGTACACATAATACTTCATGTACTTGCTTATAAATGTGAACGTTATCAATTGATGGATGGATGCAAAATCATAGACGGATTTTTGTTACTCATTTAAGCAAACACTAGTACTGAACAATGAACATATTATAATATAAATGTATGGTTGCTGAAATTTGCTATGGAGATAATTTGAGTCCCGAAAACGTACATTATACAAAGCATACCGTCGTTGCGCCTATATATTGTGTGTTTTTAGTAAAATTTTCAGGGGTAAACAATAAACTATTTTATTTAATGACGGTTGGACTTATCAATAAATTGCAGTATCGTGGCAAATCTTATTATGTATGAACCTTTAATTTACTGATAAATACATCAATCATTCAATAAAACAGTTTATTGCATCGATTTATATGTAAGGATATGCCTACTAGAACATTCTGCTAATAGGTTTTTCATACAAGGAAATAGAGAGTCATCTATGAAAAATCGATTGAACTACGTAGTGCGACACAATATGCAGGCGTACAATGTAACCTTGTATGAACGTACAATAAACACACTTTTTTAATATAAAATATTGACAATTAATGTAAGTATATTAATTTAGGCGTAGGGTTTTTGATTAACATACAAAAATAAGTCAATAAATAAATGCATTTATTCATTCTTACTCAACTGTAAAGGGAGGGTTATGTTTAGTTACAAATTGATATTCCAATAAATGAAGTTTGTTTAATATAAATTTGTTTAATATTCCAATAAATGAAATTTGTAACTTAAAATTAAGTAAAAATGTATTTTAGCAACTTTATACGTGTAAACCAGCCATAAGCCACTTTGGCTACAAACTAAGGGGTTTTATGAAAAAAAAAACTGGTGGCCTCATTTCATCCATACATCTATTATAAAGCACATACCATAGATTATGGCACATACCTAACGGCAAATCTTAAAATAAATCTATTTTCTAAGAAAAATAATATTCATGCAAAATGACGTCCATGCAAAGTCACACAGGCTATGAAGCGGCCGCGTGTGAATGCTGTTTTACCGACGTTGCGCCATTACTCGGTAAAACAGTAGCCATGGCGGACATCGGTGGTAAAATTATAAATTAATTATTTCTTTACTTAGACAAACAGTTTGTGTTGTGTGATATTCCATGTGCTTTTTTAACTTTTTTGACGTAATTTTTGCAGCCTTTTACCACACAACTAGGCATTTTTATGGCAATGTATACACATACGATGACACACCCGATTTGTTCTGCGGACCACAGACGACTAAGTCACGTCGGTGTCAAACGAAGTGTTTTGACACCGACGAATCGGCATCATTGCAACGCGCGGTTGACCCGGTCCTTACGCTAGTAATATTTATGTCTATGGTTTATTGTCTGCCCCTGACATTTTTTGTAAAAACACATAAAGGATTTTTCAGACGCAACTACGACACTTTATCTCGCAAAGGTGTACGGTTCCCGCACGATTAATGAATTTTTGCGTATAAGTACGGCCGTCATCTAGTCGTTTATAAATTACAATGTTTTTGGCGCGTATTTTATTGAGGCCAGGCAAAAGCGAAAGTTTAGATAACGCTGCAGTACTGTGAGGTGAAACTTTATGGTTTATTTTAATTGGAACCTTGTTATGTAACGGCTAAGTCTCAATTATAAAAATATGTACGTCAGCCCGAACGCGCGGTTTGGTGGCTAAACCGCTAGACGAGAAGCAATTGTATGTAAGTACTAAAGGTACAATTCCGTGCATCGCGACAGTCGTAAGCCGCGCGCGTCTGTCGTAGGCCCCGCGCGACCGCCGCCGTGGCAAAGTTATATGACACGGTCGCGGTCTGTCGCGGGCCTCGGAAGCGGTGCCATACATTTTCATACAATGACTATTGTCGCGAGCGCGGCTTACGACTGTCGCGATGCACGGAATTGTACCTTAAGACGTAGCAACGCGACCGAGCTTTTTTAATACCTCGATCGAGGGAATCACAGCACTGACCTCCATTATACAAGTACGCTAGACTTATGATACACAACTGTTTTTTGTGCCTATTTGAAGCGGAATCAGCGCCCCCAATGCGGGGGAAGAGAACTAAATCTGACGTAACTTGCAAATGGCCGCTTTAATCGCTATTGGTTGCAGAAACTAGTATTAGTTCCAACTACTCCCACTGCTGCTATCAGCACCAATATGACGACTTTCAAACGTCTTTTTTCGTCAGATTTAGTTCTCTTCCCCCGCATTGGGGGCGCTGATTCCGCTTCAAATAGGCACAAAAAATAGCTGTAATTTCAAAGGGTATCATAAGTCCAGCGTACTTGTATAATAGAGGTCAGTGGAATCACAGACACTATAGATATTTAATTGTTATACGGCAACCGGGTGTAGGGTTACCATCTAGGTATTACAAAAGTCCTGACAAAAAGCCGGACATTTCAATAAAAGTCTTTTGACTTTTTGTCGTACTTAGTTAAAAGAACAAAAAAAAAATTCCCCTTACCCACGCACGACACGATATTTTTAAAATTTTCAACACTGTTTTCAAGGTTTGATAGATAGGAAATTTAACAATTATAATGTAGTTCACACAAACATAAAATATGGATTATATGTAAGGATATTTCATATTACATTAATTTTACAAAGAGGGTAGGCCGGGCGCCATTTTTTTTGCACATTGATCTGCCAAAATTTTTGCATAGATTTTTCCCGCAACTGAGGGGTTAAGGCTATGACGTTGTCACGTTCAACTATCGCCAGTAAACCGACTTTACAGACAACCGATTTTATTTAGTTTTAAGGATAAGTTGATTTTTGTAAACAAAAATAACTTCTATTGATATTTTTTTTTATTTGACCTTTAAAGTTGATTTGTTAATTTATTAAAGATTTTAACATTTTGTTGTTCGATAAATGATTATATAATGATGATTAAAGTCTCACTCGATGTAACTTTACTAGTTTTATTTCTCATATTTCATCAAGTAATTAAAAATCCGGACAAATGAGAAGGCCGGACGAAGTCCGGACAAGAGTCTATAAGTCCGGACATGTCCGGATTAATCCGGACGTATGGTAACCCTACCCGGGAGCCGCTTGGGAGTTGATGGGTTTTTAAATCGTTACATTTGCTTGTAATCTCTCGGTGTTCGGGCGTACAATTAAATCATATCTTAAGAGGAGAAACTAGGGCTAGAGAAATGAAAAACAATTACTTAAGTAAGTATTTGTAAAATCTATTGCTGTCTCCCTAACCTCAAGACTCCCCCCGCAGAGCGCGATAGAGTCAACACGACAAAATTCTAATAAAAGGACGATGACTCCTTGTCCCCTAATTTGTTTTCCAAAACTTAACCGATTTTAGTACTTTTTTCATTAAAAATTAAAGTAAGGCTTGAACTGTGTTTCTATGTTTTTTTTTGTATAATCTAGTCTTTGTTTTCTGTATGTTTGAACACAGCTGAAAATCTGGCCATTTTATGGGTTTTTGAATGTTCATATCTTTTTCAATAATTAAACTATGAAAAGAAAGAAAACATAGGAGCATGCTAGTAGTGGCCATAGATATTCAGGAAAAAAATTCTAACTACTGGCATTATTCAGGGAGGAAACAGGAGACAACGTTTGTGTGGAAAAATGGCCCTAATGTCTCCTCTTATCTGCCTATTGTGGCCACCTAGGTGTCATTTTACCATGTGGCTTTTGTCTCAGAAAGTTTTATTAATTTGTTATTTCTCTTCTTTGCAAACAATCTTTTGGCTATTAAGGTATGTTATAATTCTCTGATAGTTCCACATTTTTACCAAATTTTATATGCATATTTATTATTTTATTTATTTATTGGAAAACAAACAGTATTTTAATACAAGCAACTGTAAATGGTAAAATAGTACATATGAGCCAATAAAGCTTTCACAAATAAGTATTACAGTAACATGGATCAACAATTATTTGTAATACAAGAAGTTTATGCAAAGGTTTATATATTGATAAGTGCATTTGTTGAATAAATAATAGTAAATTATTAAAACCTGAGACTGACGGCGACCATTGTTTGTGCGACGAGATAGCGATCGACGTTGCCATGGCGACATACTTATTTAGTCACTTCAATAAAATATTATGGGCGAAATACTTTATACGTAGGTCACACTATAAGTTTTGCGCAACTTGAAAAAACGACATGTTATAACCAAAATATTATGTTTATTGTTTTTCAAAATGCTCTTCTTTACATTCTAAACATTCTTTTATGCGATCGAACCATTTTTTTAAACTGGAGGATCACAGATCTTAAAGTATGTTTTCTACGCGCTGATTGGATGCTATCACTGCCTCTTCGGAGTTGGTAAAAGTGAAACCTCTCATTAAATCTTTCATTTTGGAAAAAATACAGAAATATCGTGTCTAAACGCAGCACGGGTCACGAGTTGGGCTTTTTCGGAAGCTAAAAATTAGTTTGTTTTGTTAGCCGTTGTCATGATGTAGGAGAATGCGGCTTCTTGGTCGTCTTTCGCGAACCTTTTCTAATATTATCCTGGGTAAACAAATAGTGGAATACCACTCAGCATTAACACTCTTATGATCTCCAAGTGGAATTGTACATATGGGATCCGTAGCTCAGAAAAAAACGCGATCATTTTCTTACCAACGTTTCTCGCCTGCCTCACTTTTGTTGGCCTGTTCTCATTTTCAAACACCCACTCACAAGATTGCTGTTTTTTATCGGATTCAAAACAACAAATCCACGTTTCGTCTTCTGTGACAATGTCATAAACAGCATTAGAATGTCCATGGTCGTGCTTCAGTAGCATCTGTGAGCACTATTCCACGCGAGCCTGCTTCTGCCCCGCTGTCAGTTCATGAGGGGATCCAACGACAACAAAATCTCCGAACTTACAATTCTTTGTGTAATTTTTTTTTAAATTTGGGTCATACCAAATACCAATCCCCAACAGTCCTCGAATCGTCTCATAGGTAATCCGCGGGTTTTCTTTAATTAGCCGCTTAACAGTAGCCACATTATTTTCGTTAACGGTAGTTGAAGGTAGGGATTGCAATCCAGCACATGCGTTTTAATTTATGTTATAAAATTTAATAAATTGAAACTACAGGTTAATGTTTTATTAAAAATCAACTTTATTAATACAAACTGTCTCATATTATGTTACAAAATATTTGCTTTGTAACAAAATAACATTGAAGATAAGTAATCACTAGTGTCCGACCGAAGGTCTATTTTTGGCCGAAGCCGAAGCCGATTAATCGGCAATCGCCACAACCTTCGGCCGAAGCCGAAGGTTTATAATCTTAATCGCTCGACTCCCAGTAATTAATTTTTAACCGACTTTAAAAAAGGAGATTATCAATTCGACGCGTATCTATGTATGTAATATTTCCAGAACTGCCCAATTTTCGTATATGTTAGTGATTAGTCTGTAATCTACAGTATCAGCGTCTGAACAAATGTGGCAAATTACAAGTGTATGTATGTTATGTTGTGTTGTGTTTTTATGTTTGTGTTTGCATATCTCTGGAACTAGCATTCCGATTTCAGTAATTCTTTTTTTGTTGTACTGTTCAACTTAGGGAATAGTGCAAGTTTCAACAAAATCGGTTCAGTAGTTTTGGAGATATGGAGTTTTCATTCTCAATCTATACTTATAAAATTACATGTCCTGACTGACTGATTCATCATCACTGAGCAAAAACTGTTAAAGTTACAGACACAAAATTTGGTGAGTAGGGTTGTTTTATTAAGTAGACACTCAATAAGGAAGGAATTTTAAAAATTTTACCCCTAAGGTGGTGAAATAGGAGTTGAAAGTTTGAATGAAAGTTCATCATTTCTTGAGTTAGAAACATGAAACTTTACTTTTGGGTTACTGATTAAAAATGAATGGATACATATTTAAGCATTTTTGGAAATTCTTCCCCCAAGGAGGTGAAAATGGGGTTGAAAGTTTCAATGAAAGTCCGTTATTTCTTGAGTTAGAAACATGAAAGTTTAATTTTTTACTGCTGATTAAAAATTAATGGATAGGTATTTAAGCGTTTTTGGAAATTCTACCCCCAAGGGGGTGAAATTGGGGTAGAAAGTTTCAATGAAAGTCCGTCATTTCTTGAGTTGGAAACATTTTATTTAACAAGTTTATTGACGTTTGCGTTTGACGTTTGCTTGAATAGGGTCCCGTTTTTACCCTTTGTATAAGGAACCACAAAAAGAGGAAAACTATCCATCTTTGTTATTATACTAATACTAGCTGTTACCCACGACTTCGTCCGCGTTAACGTAGTATAAAAACAAAGATGGATAGTGTTCCCCTTTTGCATCCTAGATGTAGATGGTTAGAATCCTTCCCTGTTGGACCTTCTGCTGACTTCAAATCCTGATAGCTACCAAGCATCCATGACCGCACCACTTAGATCATAGATCAACTTTTAAAATCATAAAAAATCTTCTCTAAAATCTTTTCGACTTAATTCCAATTTCGTTGCTTACGTAGAACTTTGATGTGTGATAAAAAATAATTGACAAATGATTTCCCGCCAAATTTTTTTTCATATTGCTAAGAAGGTTGCAACGTTTAAAAAAATATAACATTCATAACTCAAATAGTTCCGATTAGCTAGAAGTGCAAAACTTTTAGTGTGCCCCATGTATTGTGGCAAAGCAACGTTTGCGGGACAGCTAGTAAATATATAAATTCCATCTTCAATTCCAGACCAAATGCTCGCTCGCGTGGAATTCCTCCACTGCAAGAGTTTTATCCACCGCGACATAAAGCCGGACAACTTCCTCATGGGCATCGGCCGGCACTGCAACAAGCTGTACATGATTGACTTCGGCCTCGCCAAGAAGTTCCGTGATCTACGCACGCGCGTGCATATCGTGTACCGCGAGGATAAGAACTTGACTGGTGAGTTGAAAATGCATTGGAGATACAGAACTAAGGAGTACCTCGACTTCAAACGAACGGGCGAATATACGCGAGTACCACTTTCGACATGTTTCACAATGTTTAGACGCATTAGTACGGCGCGCGCCGACCGATATGATATACTATGTCGAACTTAAAGAGATTTCTTCTGAGTCGGTCTACTCGTTAGTTTTGTTTTCTCTGGAGTCTGGTAGTTTGGTGGTACCGGTACCGCAATTAGCACAAAACAAGCTGTACATGATATACTTCGGCCTGACCAAGAAGTTCCGTGATCTACGCACCCGTGCATATCGTGTACCGCGAGGATAAGAACTTGACTGGTAAGTTGATGGAAATGGCTTCGGTACAGGGTGTAACAAAAGTGATAAGTCGCCTTGACGATAGCTCAAACAGAGCTGATTTACTGGCACGCCTCACTGCGCCTATTTATATGGGCCGAGGCGAGTCCCAGACTATTCCAGAATGATCCTGACTCGCGTAAAAAAGTGTTGAAGGTTTCTACAAAATGCGCGCATGTACTCACGCACCTAACGCCATCTTGTATCGAGTAGGGGTATTCACGTTGTTTTTCCCCAAGTTGTTCCACTAGTTGACGCTAGATGGCAGTTGCACCAGTTTCTTTGAGTGTTCGTAACATACCTAAGTCTAGGGTTACACGGTCAGTCTGGCACTTGTGTAATTATAATGTTTAGAAGTTATAAGGGAACAGATGAACATCTATAGCCATTAGCCACAAACACACATACAGGTCAAAATTATAACCCACCTTTTTGCTGTAATCGGGTAAACATATTTAAATGTTTATTATGGTGATGTTTTCAGGCACGGCCCGGTACGCGTCGATCAACGCGCACCTCGGTATCGAACAATCGCGACGCGACGACATGGAGTCGCTCGGATACGTGCTTATGTACTTCAACAGGTAAATACTAAATTCATTTATTATCCGAACTGTTGATAGGGAATAATATTATGTAGTCCGACATTCTGAAAGTAAATTTTGATTCAAACTTATTCAGAACCAAAACAATTTGTATTTTATTTTATTGTGTACTTTTCTAATAAAAATATGTCGTGTCGGAACGTTTTACTTATATATTGAACCGGACAGAACATCCTTCTCCGTTATGTTAAAAAAGACAAGGAATATTCTTAAGTGTTTTGTTTACTCTTTCAAAAGATTAAGAATTAGATGTATAGAAGGCAAAGCTAATTGACTAATAGATAGACGCACAAGTTAAAGAGAGAATGAGATTTTCTTAGTCTGAGAGTTTTGTGCACTTAGAGCAAGAAACTAAAAATTTCACAGCTCTTGATGCATTTTTCAAGAGAGTTTTGGAGAGTTCGCTAAAACATTATTTATAAAAATTCCACCTCCATGGTAATTAAGTTTGAATGGCAATAAAACTTTCATACAGGTGAAGCTAGCTTTGTTCCGACAAAGTACAGTTACCGTGGAATATTAAAATATATTTTTAAATCTTTCAGAGGTTCTCTACCATGGCAAGGGCTGAAAGCTCTGACCAAGAAGCAGAAGTATGAGAGGATTAGCGAAAAGAAGATGTCCACCCCCGTTGAAGTGCTCTGTAAGGTAGAGTATTGCAGCGTCCCACTGCTGGGACAAGGAATACCCGAATAATGCTGGGACAACCCACTGATGTGTCACACCGCTGTGACATTGATGGGACAATCCCCTGATGGGACAGTAATTAATCCCATTGCTAGGATGCTGGCCACGATTCTGAGACTCTCAAACTCGGTAACAGATGGATAGAAAGTTTAAAATTTTGCCTTTGCTACAATATCAAACTAGCAAAAAAATAACATGACTAATTTGTTACATGAATACAACTTTGAAATGGTTCCAGTGCAGTCTTGGCTTTAACTACACAATGGACTCTCACAATTTGTCAAATCAACGGCAAACGCGTACTGATTGGGCAAAAACGCCATAAATCATATTTTGTTTGAAGTACTTATAATATTATTTTACTATGATATGACTGCATTGAAGCTGTATTAATGTTATACAGAGTGTTACTAAGTGATAATACATTACAGTGTGTATGTCAAGTGCTGCTTTTACAGTGTTTTCTATACAAGGGACATATATGCTAAGTACTCACATACGGTTTTGCTCGATCAAGCAATAACGTCGAGCAAAACCCGCGGCTTGGGCTTTCGTCCACACATTCAGCATTGCTCGATAGTTTTACTTTAAATCGATATAATTATTTAATTCTATCGAGCCGGCTCGATGCGAGCCTTCGAGCTGTGAGTTTTGCGGTCCACATTAGTAATTATTACTCGATTTGGAGTAAAACTATCGAGCAAGTATAAAATTGGTAGAATCAGGGTACATATCTGAGTAATTTATGAATGTTATATAGTAATATCGTTGCAATTAGTATATTGCTGCCTGTTCTATTATATGCACTATTTTAATATACCACTATAATTTCCAGGGATTCCCCGCTGAGTTTGCGATGTACCTCAACTATACTCGAGGACTGACGTTCGATGAGGCACCCGATTACATGTACCTCAGACAGGTTAGTTTCATATTCCTTTGCCGGTTTTTAGTTGTTTTAAATATAAGGTAACCTAATGATTCAGTTAAGTTTATGCTAAAAATTATCTTTAATTTCTTGGAAAATTGGACAGAAATATAGCAAGTTTACGATAAATTCTTTATTGTTATATCAAAAGTAAGTAACCAATAAAGTTCGCTAAGAGCGGTAGTGACCTTCACTTCCAGTTATTATTATTATTTCTACACTATTTCATGACCTTTAGTGCTTGTCCAGACAGCGGGAACCGCGCTGTTTGGACCCGCGTGGTTAATCCGCTCGCAGCTTATTACAAAGGCATTGTATTATAGCGTTCACACTTAAACGCTCGGTTTTTGCACGGGAACCGCGCGGTTCCCGTTGTGTCTGAACAAGCACTTAAACAACACATGCGATTCACTCTCGACCCGCCTAAAGAGTTTTTGCTTATGCTTAATATAACTAATTTCGTTTCCAGCTGTTCCGCATCCTGTTCCGCACGATGAACTACCAGTACGACTACACGTTCGACTGGACGCTGCTGCGGCAACGCAAGCAGCAGGTGATGGAGGCCGCCGGCGCCGCCGACCGCCGCTCGCCGTCCGTGCAGCGCCGCGCCGCGCAGCAGCCGCCGCAGCCGCCGCCCAACAACGAGGTAACACTAACAGTAGCCCTACTACGAAACGCACACATTATGGACAGTTAAGGGTGCGTCCACATTTGTATCATTTGCGCGATCAGATCCCCGATCAGATCTCCGTCGCGTATCATCGAAGCGTGTCAAAATGATACGCGTATCATGATACGCCCCGATCGCTATTAACTGCGTATCTAATACATGCCGTATCAAATACTATCATGATAGGCAGAATGATCTAATAGGCGTCCACACTATGACACGCATACTTGATACGGCGCGATGATCGCGACGGAGATCTGACCGGAGATCTGATCGCGCAAATGATACAAATGTAGACGCACCGTAAGACTGCTTCACAACGCTGCGATGATGCGCCGTGTGAATAAGCTCAAATTCCCTCCGCCTTCGTCTCGGAGGCTGCTGTCCGTCATGTGTGCGTTGCGCGCTGCCGTCACGACGCAGCGCGCCGTGTGGACACCATGGTTATTTGTATGTAAAACAACGCAACGGCAGCGCTGCGTCGACGCAACCGGCAACGATGACGCAACGCGACGTGTCTCTAATGGCCGTTCCCAATATTTGATCTATCTCTGGTTTTGCCCTACTAGAGGTAGGAATAGCTCTCATTAGACATTAGAGACATAATATATTTTATGTCAATTCAATGTTAGCTGCGATCGGTCGTATGTCAAACCAGAGATAGATTGAATATTGGGAACGGCCGTAAGTGTCTAAACACATTAGGCTGAATTACGCCGCGGAAATTCCGCCGCGTTTACGCCGCGTTTCAAACTCATACAAAATACGGGCGGAACTTCCGTCGCGTATTTATATGCGTTTGACATTTGCAGCAGAACTTACGCCGGCGTAATTCAGCCTAGTGTGTTAAAACACTAACGGTCTGCCGAGACAAAGTAGACACTGACCGACATCACTTAATCAAGAACTCACATAACGGTGCGTCCACATTTGTATCATTTGCGCGATCAGATCTCCGAACAGATCTCCGACGCGATCATCGCGCCGTATCAAGTATGAGTATCTAACGGTGCGTCCACATTTGTATCATTTTCGCGATCAGATCTCCGATCAGATCTCCATCGCGATCATCGCGCCGTATCAAAATGATACGCCGTATCATGATACTTTGTATCATGATACGCGTATTTTGCGTCCACACTAGCGATCATAATACGGCGCGATGATCGCGACGGAGATCTGATCGCGCAAATGATACAAATGTGGACGCACCGTTACAGTAATTATGACGTGTACAGCGCCACAAAACAAGTTTCATGGCAGTTGCGGTCGAATGGTGATATCTTCACCCTGTACTTTAACAAGCAATGAAATCACCCTGCAACATTTTTCATTTAATTTATGAAGTCTACTTTAATAGTTATTATAGGTGTACACACACCACGCACAAACTAATTAATAATTATACTGAGGCATTCCACACCAAGCGGGCAGGAAAAAAAGTTGATGTCTCCAATTTTGATAATAATATGTAATAACTAATATGTTTTTATCACAATTTGGTTTCGAAAGAATAAACGTTGTGTTGTTCTGAAATCAGAATAAAATCAGCCAAGTGCGAGTTGAACTCGCGCACGAAGGGTTCCGTACCATTATAGAGCAAAAATAGGTAAAAAATGTATGGGAGCCCCCATGGGAGCCCCCTTCATTATTTATTTTATTTAAATACTATTATTAATTATTAAATTAAAAATACAACCGGGTATTTCATGAACATTTCAAGTGCCTACCTATTACCATTATTGATATCGAGCAAAAAGTTGCAAAATATTACGTTTGTTGTATTGGAGCCCCCTTAAATATTTAATTTATTTTGTTTTTAGTATTTGTTGTCATAGCGGCAAAATTGTGAAAATTTCAGAAATCTAGCTATAGCCGTTCTTGAGATACAGCCTGGAGACAGACAGACAGACAGACAGACATCAGTCTTAGTAATAGGGTCCCGTTTTTACCCTTTAGGTACGAAACCCTAAAAACGACAATTAAAGTTTTTTCCTTACTATTTAAATTTAAATTTAATTAAACTCGGTAAATTCTGAAAACTCGAAAATCTTGATCGGTAATAGTGAGGGGAAATTAGAATAAATTTTTTTGTGATTAGTGATTACTAACAACCAAGTTTTTTGTGAGTAGCTACATTTTGATAAGACGAACAACATTTTTATTTTCGAAAAATCTCGAAAGTGGTAGCTAACAGATATAGAAAGGATTTCATATTTTGACTTGATGGGCCTAAAATATGGATTGTTTTATTTGTAGAACAAGGTTACTCTTAAATTATATAACTACTAGCTGTTGCCCGAACTTCGTCAGAGTGGACTTCAGTTTACAGCTACTCACAAAAAATTTGCTTGTTAGTAATCACAAAAAAAATGTTCTGGGGCTCCCGTACTATAACACTTCTCACAGAAAAAACTCCTACGCCTCCGACATCTTGACATTTGTCAAATTGTAACAATTAATTTTGCCACTGTGAATGCGCGCCAATTTTAAATAAAAAGACAATATAATATTTTCCTTTATATAAATAACACGTAGAGATCAACTACGATAACATGGCGAGCCCCTCCAACATTCAAAACGTTTGAAGTGCGCTGTCAAAACGTTTGAAGTGCGTTGTCTTGCGCGGTAGGCTAGTTATGATTAGTTGACCAGCAAATCTTGGTAATAAGTGACATTAACTGAAATATTACGTGTACTGTGATTGGTTGAATACTTACTACATACAAACTCTTTCATTAGGATGTGACTACACACATTGAAACAGTCATTTGGAGGGGCGCTCCATGTTATCGTAGTTGATCTATTGTATTATGTATAGGTGTCGCAGCCAACTGGTTTAAATAGCCGATCAGTCAAACAGCTAGCCCTTTGACTGAACAACGCCATTCAATCTCACGGCTAGCTTTTTAATTGAATATTTCAGTCGCTCGAAACGTTCAACACTACAGCTGATTCAAGCCGCCGCCGTTTGATTGAATTAGTTCAGCGCTCACCACCGCGGCGCTAGGTGCGTTTTGTTTACAATATGGCGTCAACTAGCCAGTGTTTTGTGATTGTATTAAGATATTTTTCGTAAATATACATTGCAAGTGTTATTAAAGTGACAGAAATTAGGGGGCACATACGAGTGAATCAAAATTTAAACAAATATTCGAATTTCAAGAAGAAATTACGGGATTATGAAATGCATTACGAAGGTATTAATTGCAAAATGAGTTAGAATACAATAGGGAACATGCAAATACAATATTTATGAAAATTTTGCTATTAAAATGTTAAAGAAATATAAAAGAAAGGCCACTGTAAGGTTTTTATTTTTTTAAATATTGTTTTTTTTACAAAAAATATGAATTAAAAGTAGCTTGAAACGGAACGTATTTCAAAACTCCAATCAGCGTTCAGTGACGTCACACGTGCTTTTGACAACCATAGAGAAATTTATTACATACTCGACCAAGCCAACTACACGAATGCCAAAGCTTGCTCTCTCGCACTTACGCACGTCGCTAGCAATACATAAGAGCGAGAGAGCATGATTTGACATGGGCTTGCTGACGGGACAGGACGCCAGCAAGCCCACGGTTTTTAGCTTGCAGCGTCGTCCGTATTAATGCTCCAATTTATTTACTTGACTGTAGAGGTGCTCCATTTTTGCTCTAAATTCTGATATATTGAAAATACACCTAGCTCGATTGGGCTTTCTGGGGAGACGCACACCTCTTAAACTTGTCTTAGCCAAAAAATAATGCAAAATTAGGAAAGCCTTTGGAAAAGCCACTGAGGACAAGTACGCAGGCCGCACAGCACGTAGTGATTATATTCTCTTTGGTGCACAGATTAAGGTATATATTGATCAGGTGGGGCCATTGTCAATAATTGTCAAACATTAGTGACGTCATACAGACTATAGATCCGTTTTGGCGCCAAAATTTAAATTGACAACTTTAAACCACATTTTTTGCAGTAAATTCCAGTGTTTAAATTTTTTTAATATACTTGTGGTCTATTCTACATGAGGTTCTTTAAAATAAACACAAAAATAAAAATATGCGATATCTTCCCTATTTATTCTGCTTATTATTATCATTGCGCTTGTGTAATAATAAAAATAAACTAATGGTCAGCTTAGTTAATTTGCCATTTAACCAGACAGCCTAGCGTCGTCTAGCTGTAGTGTTGAACGTTGCAGTCAACAAGTCGGCTAAACGACGTATAGTCGTGTGATTAAATGGCGTTGTTCAGTCAAAGGGCTAGCTGTTTGATTGATCGGCTATTTAAACCAGTCGGCTGCGACATACTAACATACTCAAATATTATAAAAATCAGAGACATCGACTTTTTTATTTTCTGTCCGCTTGGCGTGGAATGCGCACTGTTAAAAAAGCTCAGGTAATCAAGGGCCTAACTCTCTTTCAAGTTCCTCTTAATTAAGCCCGCTTAGAACGACATTCACTCCCTTCCCTCTCTCTTACACACCCTAAGGGTCCTTCCCACACGACGTAGTTTTTGTGCACTGACGACGCCCGTTTTTATGCGCTCGTCTTCTGCTCGTTTTCATCGCGTTTTTTTCAGATAAAAAGTTAAAAACGTGTCGGCTTCCTTCCGTTTGCTGAGCGTTCAACATGCGTTTGTATCGATACAAACGAGCGTAAAAAAACGTCGTGTGGAAGGGCCCTAAAGTAGTTACTTACCTTTTTTGTAGGAGCTCCCCCGTCTACGGTCTCAAGTTAGGAGCACAGGTAGACACAAGTAGACACAAGTAGACAACTCAAGAGAAATTTGCGGAAGCATTAAGTTAAATGTTTCAATGATACCTTAGAGCAGCCATTCCTAAATTGTTCTCCGCGCAGCCGTCAAAAATGACTTCTCAAAAGGGTTCCGCCACCGGAAAAGTTTGAGAATCGCTGCTTTAGAGCATACTATATTCTAGGCGACTGGTGGACACAAAACTATTGTGCACAAATTGGAAAAATGCTTATAGGTGAAAACAAAATCAAACATTTGTTGAAAGGATCCGAAGATTCTCACTTGAAAAAGGAAAACATAATATTGATATCTTAAATTAAAAAGATTAATGACAATTTTGGAAGCACCAACTCTAAATCTAAGTGTTTGTCCTATATTTTTTACGCTATTACCTCTGTAAAAATTTATACGTAACTAAATTATATTTTTTGTTAATTTTTTTTTCGTCATTTAAATTAGTTACAAAAAGTAGAGTAAAAAAGTTACGTAAATTATTTTAGCAAACGTAGAATGTAAAGTATTAGATTTGTCAACGGTGGTTTTCAAATAGTTTTATTATTTGAATTGTGTTGGTTCTTTTCATTGTTACATAGAATAGTATATTATCGATTTAGGTATTTTTCGATTGCTTTCTTTTCCTCGTATTTAGTATTTCATTATAAATTTTGGAGAAACACAACAACGAAATAGTTTTCATGTTGTAACACTGTTAAAATTGCAATTTTGTGTTGTGTTGTCTTTTGTTTATTGTGTGTGTAATGTGTTTTTTTTCTTTGAATTTCAGTGAAAGAGATTCCGACGTTCGGCAGCCGCGGGTAGCCCGACGAAAAAGCGAACGCGATAACATTGTATGTTTGTTTGTGTATGAATGTGTGTATGCGTGGTTGTGTGTGTGCGGTCGGCGTGCGTCGGGCGCCGTACTTCGAAGTGCATTTCAACACTTCGTAGTATACTTCTGCACTTCGAAGCGTACTTCAACACTTCAGAGCGTACTTCTGCAATTCGAAGCGCACTTCGGCACTTCGAAGCGCACTTCTGCACTTCGAAGCGTACTTCTGCACTTCGAAGCGTACTTCGGCACTTCGAAAGCGTTATTCAATACTTCTGAGGCCTTACCATGAGCTCTTATAGCAGTATTATTTTAATATTACTTTTAAATTTCGCATAAACAAACATGATCTCTATTTATATAAACATAGCAATGTTTTTTGTTTGTGCGAAATATGAAAGTAATATTTAAGTAATACTGCTATAAGATGTCATAGTAGGGGGGCTGAGCATATTTCTGCACTTCGGAGCGTACTTCGTCAGCTTCGAGCGTGCTCCATTTCACAGCACACTGCTTCGAAGTCTCGTTTTGAAGCAATACACGGCTCCGAAGCGTGACGTGCACTCCGTGATCGCTTCGAAGTGCGACTACGGAACTTCGAAGCGCTTCGAAGTACAGCCGCCGCCGTGTTGCAGCCGGTTCTAACTTGGAAGTTGTCGTCGAGCGTCGAATATCGTTGCGTGTGTCGTTTTGTACTCACACACGGACGGCAGATGGACAATTTTCGTTTACAGAGGCCTTTTCGTTCGTCTAGTGAATGCGGTAGAGTTGGAAGCTACGTACTGCGATTCGACGGCGAAAATGCCCAAAAATTATTGTTCAAATGCACCAGGGCAATTAGACAAGCATTCGATAATTTTGACTGCTGATTAGAAATGTATGAGACTTAACATAGCGACTGCCATGCCAAATCCCATACATTTTTCGTATGGCAACATGAACTATCGAATGTTGCTTAAGTACCCAGGTGCGAGCGATCGCATTTTCGTCTCGATCGCCGATCTACGTAGCAATTTTGACGATTTTACTCTGTGACCCATGCGTTCACTTCATTTTTAACCATTGTAATATATTCGATTCATTTTTTTAATATAAAATGTAATTGTAGACCGTCGTTTAGTGAGAAATCGATTATTATTTAACTATCTGCCCGGCGGGCTGGTTTTTGGGTTAGGTGTGAATGTCTGCGATGATAAACGAGTTAACCTGCTAAATCGGCGCTGACAGTCAGAAATGCGTGACACTTAAACCAGCCTTAGGTGGCTTTCCGATCTTTGCCGCAAGCGACCGACAAAAATTCAAATAAAATGCCACTTTATGACCTAGGATATACCTTTCATTTTGCTTTACGCCACTACAAAGCAGTGACGGCATGAGTCGCTATAGACTAGGGTTGCCAACCTAAAATTTAAAAAACCAGGTTTGAAGTTACAGTTACAAAAACCAGGACAATTTCGCCCAAAAACAGGACACAAGACTCGCAATAGTAGAATAGTATAATTATCTAGTGACAAAAGACACTAACGTTTATAAAATTAAAATAATGTCATAACCAATAAAATAATATAGTTAAAACTATTTATCATGATATAAAATAAACTATTTTGTTTACAACAAAATTTTAAACTTGGATAATTTACTAGGACATGTCCTGGGAAAACAGGACGGTCGGCAAACCTACGCTAGACCAATGTCCGTAGAAAATGGAACCTGTAGCCTAGGTCATAAAGTGGCATTTTATTTAAATTTTTGTCGGTCGCTTGCGGCAAGGATCGGAAAGCCACCTTTAGGTCGTTTTAGTGTCATACTTATTTGTTCACGTGTGTTGGCAATATTTACAATGCATATGACTTGCTTGTCATATCCAATGTGAATTATGCCAATGGGAATATTACGCAAAGGTCGGAACAGAGGGCGTTACTAGCGCATACAGTAAACAACCTAACCAAAATCGGACATGTTTCACACGTCATATCAGAATATTGACAGAAACGTTGTCAAACATCCAACTAAACTGTTTGTTAACTGCCTCTGCTGGTGCTGCTTCTATTGCGAAAACATTGCAGTAATATATCTTAATAGCATGCAAGAGCAAATCTGTGTAACTAAAACGCCCTTAGTTGTCAACGTAAAGCCGGGTGTTATTTTAGTTGTCAAGTATATGTTGCTCTCATATTTAGTTAGTTTGTTAGTTGAGTTGGGAGCTGCACATTAAATATCGAAAAAAAAAACTTATAAAAAGCACCGATTTATTCTGAAAAAGTGTCAGTAAAAACATTGGCTGCTTTCAATTATTCCTTTTTTCTTGTCGGGTAAAAGGGCCCATTCACGGCAGTCCGCCGTGCAGGACTGCAAATAAACATCTGACTGGTTCACACGACCGGAAACACCGAGTGTTAACCAATTAGTGAGCTATGTTCATTTGCAGTCCTGCACGGCGGACTACCGTGAATGGACCCTTTAAAACATATTTTCCTATGTAAATTGTTTAAGGAAAATAATAAAGTGACATTAGACACTGGCAAAATAGTGCACAGCACTAAAAGGAGAAGAAGTCAAGCGAAAGTTCCAAATTCAAAATTTTGACACATTGTGCAGCTACCCACATCTCAACCGTGTTAGTTAGCATTTAATTGTAATAAATTAACTAGTAGTAATATTAATTGGATAAACGTTTTGTACGATCACTGGAAAATCAAAGTGATGTACAGGCAGAGGCTTATATTTTTTTGTAGACGGTCTAAAACGTGTTAAAATCGGCGCGTGTATCGGTTAAAACATAATTTATAATTACTGATTATGATATGTTTCTGTATTAAAAATGAAAAATGTAAAAAAAAAACGAAAAAAAAAGTTCTAGGTTATAGAATGAATCCGAGCCGTCGGGAGCCCCGCGTCGTCTCGATAGTAAAACCCTAAATTGTAAATACTATATTGGGGTGTCCCGACGGAGGTACATAATATGTATATGTTACGCTCAAAGACCGAAATCGCTCAGTGAGCGAAAAAATAGCTCACAACGCGTTGTGGTCACAGTAAAACAGCCACGACGCGAAATTCGCGTCGTGGCTCTTATGAAAACGGTCACGACGTGTTCTGGCAATCACAAAAAGGCCATAACGCAAAATTCGTGTCGTGGCTAATATTCTATTCATTTTTCTTGATTTGTTCTTGATTTATTAATCATCCATAGGTATGGAAGATTATAATTGAATTACCACGCGTACTACAAAATATTTTTTCTTTTACTAAATCACTGCAAAACGTGCTTGTCATATTAATATTTATAAAATATCCATAGTTCCATATTATGCATACTAATATTATCTGTCTGTCTGTTTGGCGCATCGTGTTGTTGTTTTTGTTTTTTTTAAATATATGTATAAGTAAAGTAATCTGATCTCAATAAATAATAAAAAATATAGTTTTATTTTAATTAATTTCACTTAAATACAATACTACTAGTTGATGTCCGCTACTACGTTGTTCCAGACAGACAGAGAGACAGACATTAATAATAATTATTAGTACGGATAGTATAAAACTATGGATATTTTATAAAAAATAATGATAAACACGTTATGCAGTGATTTAGTAAAAGAAAAATATTTTGTAGTAATCTTCCATACCTATGGATGATTAATCAATCAAGAACAAATCAAGAAAAACGAATAGCAATATCAGCCACGACACAAATTTCGCGTTATGGCCTTTTTGTGATTGCCAGAACGCGTCGTGGCCGTTTTCATTAGAACCACGAAGCGAAATTCGCGTCGTGGCTGTTTCACTGTGACCACAACGCGTTGTGAGCTATTTTTTCGCTCACTGAGCGATTTCGGTCTTTGAGCGTAACATATCTAATATTTTAAGTACTGCAGAATAAAAATTGTAAATACGATATTATGGTGTTCATTTAATTGTTATTTTTTTAACACACGCTAATTTAGCACGCGGGTGGCGCGGTCGAACTGCCCATAAACTTACTAATGTCTAATATTTTTTATATGAATAACTGAGGACTAATGCTTCCATAGTCAAAGTACTTTTGCATTGGTTGAATCGCGTGAAAAATGTGTAAAATTAAAAATATTTGTAATGTAAAATCAATAAACGGATGTAATGCGAATATGATTTCCTGCCTTTTAGGTTGTATGTTTAGATAAATAATCAAAAATGTACTAAGATAAAGATAGATTGCGCTCTCTAAGACGCTGAGGTCAAAAACCTTTAACTGCTGACTTTATTGATCTTAACAGTGCCTTAAGGAGCGCAATGGAATTTGTTTATTTTTTCAAATTTTGTTTTATATAATCTCCAAACATAGGTAAATGATTTTATATAACGTTATAACATGTCAAATATTGTAAAAAAAATCGTGTTAATTCTTTGGGAATGATGTAATAGTGTGGAAATTATTATATCAATAAAAGTATTATTTAAGGAGCCAAATATACGAAATGTGACATAATAAAGGTATTTAAAAAGGCGTTTCAAAAATCTAAATTGTGTGAGTTATGACGTAATAAATGGTTGGCACTTGGCCCCTAGGGAGCATTCAAGTATTATGTAACGATTAGGAAGGGATAAGGGCTACTCTTAAAATATTAGGGCCAGGCCACAAAATTGCGTCGCGGCGTCGTATCCGCGATGGGATGTCGCAACGCTAAAATTTCATCGGATACGACATTGATAAGACGCAGCACTCTTTAGGGTAAATAATATTCAGAACGCAACGCGACGCGTACATGCATTTCTAAATTTGTACTGAATTGACAGATTTCGTGAGCGTGTGACGTCTCGCAAATCTCTTCGCGAGCGAGACGTCTCACGCTCACGAAATCTGTCAATTCAGTACAAATTTAGAAATGCATGTACGCGTCGAGTTGCGGTCTGAATTGACCCTTATGATGCGTTCTGCGGCGTCGTATTTTTACGATTACAACGCAGTGTTGTGACCTGGCCCTTGAAAATCTATTGTGCCTGCGATACCTACGATGGAGGTGTTAAACATAAGCTATGTCCACATTATGCAATTTCATCTTCGATTTTTGTCTTTTTATTCAACTTTCGTTTGGCATAATATTCAATAATTGAATGCGTCAAAATCCACCCGCGTTGAAAGAAAAGTGTCATAGCGAGCGCTACGATTTCAACGCGCGTCACGGGCATGCCTCACGTTCGCTGTTGACTGCGCTATAACGCATGCCCTTGATGAACAAAAAAAGGCCCAGTGTGGACAAAGCTATAGTGCGATATAACCAATGCAAAGTACGTTAGCGGCACCCGCGTTGTTAGCGGTCTCGGTAGCGGGCGGACATCTGACTGGAGTATGGCCATATTAACCGGTTTCTAGTGATAATGTGGATCTCAGTATTCCTAAATTCGCCTTTTCGTTTTCTCGTGAATCCGACGTCCCCCGCCAGAATTGTAATTCACTGTTCACTTAATGTAAATTAATAAATGATAATAAACATTACTGACTTTTTTTCTTACTACCTACGTCCATTGTAATGAGGGTGTTCAGTGATACAGTATTCTGTGTTTAATTTACTCCTCTAACGATAATGTACAAATTGTACACCCCCAACCCAATACATATTTTGTTTTAATTATTCTTGTGAATTGACAAATTATTAGGGGTAGCCCATTTGTTTTAAACTGAAGTACCAGGATAACGTATGAAGAGGTGTTTGCGTTAAATATACCTACACTATCAACAGCTGTCAGGCGCCCTCCAATAATAATACTTATAATACCTCAATAGATCATAAGTCGTAATTTTTAGTATTTAAATTAACGAAATATAAGCTTGTCAAAAAGAGTAGACGCTGTACACAATTTTGAAATCACATAAAAAATATGAAAACTTTATAAATTGAGATAAAAGTGTGCAAGAGATACAAGCGTTCTCTGTGGAAATACAAATAACCCAGGAAAATTAAACATTCGACCTCGGAATAACTCGCATAGAGCTGAAAATTGCTAGAGACGTTAAATACACCTTTATAAAATAAAATCTTAAAAGTCCTCGGCGATCCTCTTTGTGCAAAAATTTTTATTCAAGGTCAAAGGTATAAAAATGAGATTTTTCCCTTTTTTTCCAAACTGTACATTTTATCACAAAAATAGGTAAAGCAAGAGTGTAGATCATATAATTCTGTACAAAAAATATTCAGACACTTTTTTCATACGACTTAATATTCCTTATAAATGGCGGGCCTAAAGTTTGGGAAAATCATATCTAATACTTATACTATAAACTTATAAAGCTAAAGAATTTGTGGAGCTACTGCTTAGAATTGAATAATTCGTTTTTTGTTGGATAGTCTTATTTATCGAGGAAGACTTGAGCTATATAACAACACGTTGCCACCAATAGGAGCAAAAAAACAGGAAAATGGGGAAAAACGGGGAAAATTATTTGAAGGATCTTATCTCACAAACGGCTGAAGCAATTTTTATGTTATTTGGCACAAATATAGAATAGGCCACGTGGAGGGACATAGGCTTTTTTGTTTATCAGGAAAATTTACGGTTTGCGTGAAATTTATAATTAACGCGGCCGGGCGGAGCCACGCTTAACATCTAGTACTACACACTATGGTTGTTTGAAAAAATTGAAATGTTCTCGGCCTGACATACTTCTGAGAGACTTGCAAGCGTACTGTTGCTCTTCGCGACTCGAAAAGTTTAGATTTGGTAACGGTAATAAGTCACGCTGAAGTATGATTGGCTGTGAACAGCCCTCGTATGCTGTAGTACAAGAATAGTTCCGCTCAGCCCTGTTAATTATGTATTTCACGGTAACCGTACATTTTCCCAAGAAACAAAATAGCTTATGTCCTTCCACATGGTCTACTTTATATCTGTGCCAAATAACATAAAAAATGCTTCAGCCGTTTGTGAGATAAGCTCTTTCAAATAATTTTCCCCGTTTTCCCCCATTTTCCTCTGTTTCTTTGCTCCTATTGGTGGCAACGTGATGTTGTATAGCTCAAGTCTTCCTCGATAAACAAGACTATCCAACAAAAAATGAATTTTACAATTCAAAGCAGTAGCTCCACAAATTCTTAAGCTTTATAAGTTTATAATATAAGTATTAGATATGATTTTCCCAAACTTTAGGCCCGCCATTCATGAGGAATATTAAGTCGTATAAAAAAAGTGTCTGAATATTTTTTGTAGAGAATTCTATGATCTGCACTCTTGCCCTACCTATTTTTGTGATAAAATGTATAGTTTGGAAAAAAAAACAGGAAAAACCTCATTTTCATACCTTTGACCCTGAATAAAATTTTTTGCACAAGGAGGATCACCGGGGACTTTTGAGGTTTTATTTGTAATAGTGTATTTAACGTCTCTACCAATTTTCAGCTCTATGCGAATTATTCCGAGATTACGATTTTTTTGCGTCTAATTAGACCGGGCTAAAAGAGAAAAACCCCACCTTTTGATCGTGATTACGTTTAGAAACTTTTTATAATACTGCGTCTACTCTTTAGCTAAAGTAATAAAAAAAAACAATATATTTTTAGCTATTTATTTAACATCATCATATAACTTACACCGATTAACAATTATTTCAACATGTGAGCTGAAAAATTAACAGAATCCTGAAATGGTCGAGTGTCAGGCTTACCAACGGCTATTGATATGGTTTCAGATTTGAATAAGTTACCTAGCCAACTACAATAATTACTTTTAAGAACTTGGGCTGAACAAACTTTGACAAAAACTACGCGGCTCCCTCTACTTACAGGTCTTTGAACTTAATTCAAGTAAAGGTTGCGTTACTTTCCTTTGGAAAACCTGACTCAGGTACAAAATACGTAACATAAATATTGGTTTAAATAGTGCCAGTTTTTGGTTGCTAATTGCGATCTACTACTACATAGTTAATTTACCTCTGATAAATCCCTTAAGGCTAGTACACAAGGATTCATTATCATAAAATTCAGAGATAATTTAACTCAGATAAACTATTGCCGAAAAATCTTGGAAATAGCGCCACCTAGCGACAAATTCAAGAAACTAGCAAGTTTGTACTCGACTGCCTCTAATGCTACGTCCGCACGTTTGGCGTTTGCTACAAACTCCAAATTGCCACAAATCGTCACAAACGTTTCGCTTGATTTGGAAACCCATCCACACGCTTGCGAGTGAGTTTGTTCTGACGCGGCAAGCATGACGGACGTCGAAGTTGCTGTATCGGCTATAAACATTTGGCAGTTATTTTTATCCACACATATAAATAAAATTAGAGTATCTGTTTGTAATATTGAAAGAATATATTATATACGCTACATACACCAAAACAACATTTTTTTAGTATTTTTGTCTGTCTGTCTGCTGTTCCGGCTAATCTCTGAAACAGCTGGAGCTATTTTGACGGGACATTTTTTGGTAGATAGCTTATGTAGTAAGGAGTAACTTAGGCTACTTTTCAACCGACTTCAAAAAAGAAGGAGGATATATTTTACTTTGACGCAGGCGAAGTCGCGGGCAACAGCTAGTTATAAATATAAGAAAACTATATAATGAATATAATATAATTTAATACGTTTTCATTAGACCACCAGTCATTCATTTTTCGAAAGCACACACAGACATACTACGTACGTATAATAGCACGTCTGTTCGCTTACAGAGCATCGACAAGAATGAACGCGCACAAACGTGTGGACGGGTGGCAAACGCTTGCGGCAAATACCCTTTGATTTGTGTTCAAAAACCGACACTGAGTCGGATCGGCTACAAGTCTTTGCAAACCTAGACAAACCAAGCCAAACTCCCTATCCACACGTCTGTTTTTGAGACCGTTTGTGACGATTTGTCGAGGTTTGGCAAACGTGCGGACGGGCCTTAAAAACTAGCACATGAATTACAATAATATTATTATTATTATAATTAATTGTTTGGAAACGCTATGGGGTTGTAAATGGAGTAATTACTAAGTACTTACGCGAGTCGAAGTAAAGTCATAGAAAAGGCGTTAAGTTTGTTGCTAAACAGGGTAAGTTCGGATTACAGGGTAAAATCCTAATTTCACACCATCCGGAATTACCTTGTATCTGAAGTTACCCTGATTAACCCTAATATTTCTATAATATTCGATAGGGGCCGATTTATATGAATAATTTGTGGAGTAGTTTATAATGAATAATAGGTAAAGGTTTTTTTTTCATAAAAAAACGAACCTTATTTACTAAGTATAATAACTGAAAAATCTACACTACAGAAACTCACTAAACATTTTACAATATAATTATGGCTTTGGTAGGTCAGGAGATAGATACTTTTATTTATAAGGAATACGGGGTTTTCGCGAAAATAAAAATTATTTAAATCTAGACACGCGGTAGCACGTCAAGCCAAGTTCGTTTTATTAATAAAAAGGCTCATCATTTTAATAAAGAGCTTAGAATGTATTGTGCAAACACTACATAATATTTCTAGTTTTTTTATAACAAAGTAGTATTAAATGTATGTTGACAGGACTATTTATGATTTAATAATTGTTTTTAAAACATTGATTTATACAATGCATTTTAACCCACACATTTAAAAATGTTAAATTTTAGGGATAATTTAAATTTTTGTATTGACGTATAAAACACTACGGTTTATAAAGGCATACGGGTATAGATAGTTTGTTTTAGGATAATAATATCATAATTGTAGGTTTAAGAAATCCACTTATATGTAGGGGAGCCCAGCTCAAAGTGGCCATAGGAGGCAAAGCGGCTACACTTAATATTTGGGCTATTTATAAAGGCAGAGCAACGTTGCTGCTCTGGCGCATAGTGAACATCCCGCCCAGCCCCGCTCCATGATGTGGTAGCGGTTGGGGAAGGCGCGAGCTTGTAGCGCCAAAAATATTGGAATCGCATGTTGTATTAAAAAAATGCAAGGTAAATTCTTCCTGTTTTAATTATTTTCTTGTATATTTGATTGCTTCTATTTTTCCGGTGTCGTTGCTTATCTATTTAGCTTTATTTATGTTGTTTTATTCTGGAGTATGATAAAAAATGCGAAAGAAAATTATGTTTAAAACATAACGGTTGCCAAAGGGCTTAGCGGACCGGGCAAAGCGGCCAATAGGCCGCTGAGCTAAATTATAGTTTTATATGATAATTACTTAAAACTATTTTTAGATGGTGAACAAACTATCAAAGGAAAACTATCCAGGGGTCATGGGAAGAGACTACGATGGTGCGAGCTATTAAAGATGTTCAAGAAAATCGGGGTTCAGTCAAATAAGTAGCCAACAAACATGGTCTCCCTCGCAATACTTTAAGGAGACATTTAAAAATAGGAATATATCGATAAAACAAAGTTTTATTGATATATTTTGATCAAATACCTATTTTCGAACTTTTTTAGCATTCATTTTACCAAAAAATATATCTATATATAAGAAAAAAAATACAATTTCGTGTCAACATTTTGGCTGGCCACGTTGCCCTTACCCCTATGGCCGCTTTAGGCGGGCCCTCGGGCAAAGCGGTTTTTTGACAGGTTGTCGTAATATGTGAATCATGAGCAAATTTCAAGACTTGGGTCAATATGAATCATAGATAGCAGAAATATAATAAATGCACTATCTGGTAGCACATTTTTTATTTTTAAATATATAATATTTCGTCTTTTTTTCAAATTGAAAGTTAAGGTGGTCGCTTTGAGCTGACCTCCCCTACAGTATGCGTGTTCAACAATGTAAAACATTTTAAACACAAAACACTCACAATATAAATTCAAATAGGTATACTCTTTCTATTTTAATAATTAGCAGATTTAATGTACGCGATAAAAAATAAACTTAGACTTAAATAAACAAAGTATTTTTTTGTCAATATTAAATGGAGTAGGTAGTAGGCATTGAAGATAGGACGTCGTTTTGGGAAGGCTACTATTAAGGATATTGGAACAGTTCCTAAAACTAGTAATTTACTTGTTTATTGAGGAAAAAGCCAAGAAAACTATCACATTTTTTTGGTTAATATTAATAACCGTAAATTGACATTTTTAATTGTAAATTATATAAAATACCCGTGACATGTGATACGATATTATATCAAGATAACGCTTATTTTTAAGCTGATACTTACTGTTTAAAGTCACATTTATTAGATTTTTTAAAATATAAATAAGTATTTTGATAGCTAGTAGATAATGAAATTAATATATTCAATGACATTAAGGGAAGAGACCTAATGGCAGACACCAGCAACAGTTGGAAGTTCTGTTACATGGAGCCGTTACAGTTTCTCGTAATAACGAGTATTTAATAGGCCGACTCACAATTCGGCGGGTGGTAGTCGCCGAAGATGTTCAACTCGTACAGGCTGGCCAGCGTGATGAAGAGCAGGTACCACACCATCAGCACAGCACCGAACTTGCGGTCCAGCTTCCAGCCGTTAGCGTGAGTCGCCACCACCAGGAATATCACCGTGGAGAACAGGGAGAGAGTGGAGTAGATTAGCCCTGTAAGATTATTAGTTTGTTAGTATTGAACAGGGTAAATTCGGATATAGGGTAAGTCCGGATACAAGTTGATATAATATTTGCAAGAATATTCGTTCGCTCGCGGGCTTACCATGTATCTGGGCTTACCCTGATTACCCCTACTGTCAATTTTTGAAAGCAAAATTTTTTATAACAGGTAATTCACAGGACATTCGGCACATGAATTGGGAAATTTGGGATACCTTTTAAATTGCTATATTCATTAACACTTAATAATTATTGCTGGCAATATCCAATAGAAATCATAAACAAGTGGCCCTGTCTTTAGACTTAATTGGTACAAATGTATACATATTGTATTATTACTACTAAAACGTTGAAGGGTTTCATGATGTTAAATTGTTGTCATTTCATTTGTTATTATTAGACGTACAATACCTATACCTTTTCTTTATCAATTTATTATATATAAATACAAGATGATGTCCGCAATTTCAGACAGATAGACATATATCCGCATTTTAAATATTAATATGAACATAATAACTATGTTTTACACACGGTACCTTTGCTGATGACGTTGACGTGGCTACCAGGGTGAATGATGGCGGTCTGTATGAACCACGGCAGCCCGAGACACACCAGGATGTCAAACACGTTGGAACCCACGGCGTTTGATACTGCCATGTCACCATATCTGAAATAAGGAAAAGGTACGGTTAGTTAAAAAAACAGCTATGTATATCTAAAAAAGGTGAGGGTAAAAAATATGAAATAAGGCCAGCTGCATATAATTTTGTAAAATGTTCAGCAATTTACTCATAACTTCATAAGGATTATTATAGGATCAGTGCCTATTTCTGTCCGGCGCGAACTGCATAGAGAGGGTTGATATATCCTCAAATTTCCTATTTTATACTGCATTGGAATTATGACTTTTAGTTACCTTATTTGTTTTGTAAAACAAATATTTCCTTACGGTTAAGCTGTCTTCAATATTCTTATGTTTTATCCGTGTTAGTTGTAAGCATATATTTGTATGTTATTATTATTGCGTGATGGTCCACGCTTACCCTTTCTTAATGACAGCGAGAGAGGAGAGCGCGTCGGGCACGGAGAATCCGGCCGCCACGAAAGTCAGACCCATCACCGTATCCGGGATACCCAGGGTGTGGCCTGAAATAAAATAATAATAATAATAATATCTAGGGACGCTTCACAACACGTCAGTCTGGCCCCATGCTAAGTAGGTACCTGAAGGACTTGTGTTACAGGTACCAGACAACGGAAATATATTTAATACTTTTTATACTATACATATATTTAAGATTTTTATTATATGATACACATATTTAATACACACCAATGACCCAGGAACTTTGAAAACTTTTTGTTCCGTCGCGTCGGTTGGATTCAAACCCGCGACCCCCGGCTTGACCTACCGGCTACCAACGCGCTCACCACTGAGCCAAATAAATTAATAAATAAATGAAATATCTTTCTATTCAAAATACATAATATCTTGAATACACTTTTAGAGCATCGGAAAAAAGAACGTCGAAACTACGATGCCTTGTACCACTGCACCGGTTCGGGAACTAACCCGCGGCGAGAAGAACCGGCGTAAGAAACTCGCACAGATCCCACTTTTTACCAAATTATTTTTAACAAAAAATTAAAACCGACTTCCAAGGTAAAAACAATAATAACATTATATGAACTAAAAAGTATTAAATAATTTTTACTATCTAATAGTGCCTTTTTCCGAATTCGGCTAAACCTCAACTATTTCTGTACTCAATCTTCATTATTTTGAAGTCGGTACCAGATAGCTGAATCTTCAGTCCTCTGGGCTCTGACAGATAGTATAAATTATTTAATACTTTTTAGTTCATATAATGTTATTATTGTTTTTACCTTGGAAGTCGGTTTTAATTTTTTGTTAAAAATAATAATAATTTCACTCTTTTTAGTTACACTAGGAGATAAATCTTCGCGTATATTTTACGTATCTTATTACAATTTGTTAAGAGTCACAACTCACACTCACAAAATAATATAATATTAAACACTTGACCGTTATTTGAAGCATAATAATTGAGATAGGCACTTCCGTTTCCGCAGATTTTACCTCCTTTTCTTTCCTGAATGTTGGTAGCTCTGTCAACCTTGGCGCCATTATCGAGCAGGTAGAGGGAGAATTCCCGCTTGACTATGATCATTGGCGTCTTGTTTTCCGCACCGCACAGTCGTGCTCAAAAGCCATTACGTATATACCTCCTTATTATATAACTCCTAGTTATATAATTTATGTAAAAAGTGAAATAATTTCAGTGTTCTGTTTTACCGTTTTTCAAGTGTTGTGATAATTCACGTAAGTTATATTTTCTTACCCTTATTTTCTTGCAAAATGCAAGATGAATATTTCATTTTATTAATAACGATTTTATCGTTCGTATCGTTATTTTAATGACGAATTTAAATTTAAATACTACATTTAAATTTTAAATATTGCAATTTTCTAGATAAGTTCTTGTGTTTGTGTTCTTTCCTAGGTTAAGGTAGCTATTAATAATGAATAACGAATGTGAATTTGTTAATGATTCGGTAGTGACACCAGCTAACGATTTGAAACTACCCTCTAATGCAGTTAATAAAAAGCCTTGTTCTTTTGCAAGGTCATCTAGTAGTTGTAGTTCCACATGTGATTGGAGCTCGTCATCGACTTCTACTTCACACTGCAAACGTAAATCGAGGCGCCGCTGCCACAAAAAAAGGGGGGGCAAATACAGACAGCGCCGTGACGACCATTTAGCTAAATTAACTCAAGAGGTTGATGAACAAAAGGGTTAATTCTTTTTACGAAAACCGATCTTTTCTTCAAGGTCATGCAGATGATTGTTGCATCGACGATACTGTCAGTCGGAAATTGTATTGCGAATCAAATGAAAATGAAACGACCGTTAGCAATTCTTTACAACCGAATCTTGTTTTTGAAAATGAAACGACCTTTAGCAATTCTTTACAACCGAATCTTGATTTTGAAAATGAAACGACCGTTAGCAATTCTATACAACCGAATCTTGATTTTGAAAATGAAACGAACGTTAGCAATTCTTGACAACCGAATCTTGTTTTTGAAATTGAAACAAAACTTAAAGAAACGTCCGTTCGGAAAACTTCTCCGGGGTTTTTTTGGCTATATTAAATTATATTCAACATACTAACGAATGGTCAGAAGTTCGTTATTCTGAAGTTCAAAAATCTTATAATGATATAATCATACATTAGTTTTTGTCGATTTAGAGGTCAATGATGAGCTTAAATATTTCGATTTTCTAAAAAATCTATTTCACGTGGACAAATCATACGCGGCATTATTATATTGCGTACTTAAGCAGCACGAAGCATTGCAATCTGCTCTTAAGAAATTGTTACAATGGTCACACGCTTCGAGCGTGACCCCTGAAGGTTTGAATGAAACCGTTAGGAATTGTATCACAATGTCAGATTTACTTCAATTAATTTGTGGTCATACAGCTGAGGTTTTCAAATGAGACGCAATTATCAATTTCGTTCGCGACCCAGTTCTTGCAATCATTTTATCTAAGTAAATTCCGAGTTGCTGGTGTCACTACTCGAAAAGACTGAGGGGGCTCGCAAAACCTTTGTTGCGAATAATCAGAATAATGTTGCTACCGTTGCGCAAGCGGGTTCTAGCAGCAAGAGTTTCGACTCGCCACCCCCCGCAGGGGCAGGCTAAGAGTTGTATATCCGCGCAGGGTATGTCTATGGATGTTGTGCTAGCTCGCACATTTCCCATGCTCACTAGCGTGCGCAAGGCTGTTCTTACAATCGTCTCCCGCAGGGACAGAGAAATAATTTTGAACCACGGTCAATACCTGGCAATGCACGAAGTATTTTTCACTCGAGAGCTTAGCCTACTCTCGCAGGGGCAGGCTAAAAGTTATATATACCCGCGCAGGGTATATCTCATGGATGTTGTGCTAACTCGCACATTTCCCATGCTCACCAGCCTGCGCAAGGCTGTTCTTACAATCGTTCCGCGCAGGAACAAAGAAAAAATTTTTAACCACGGTCAATGCCTGGTAATGCACGAAGTTCCTTTCACTAGAGAGGAGCTCGATTGGATAACAGAGGGAATTTCCACGGCAGAAGTACCCGTAAATGTGCCGCTTCTCTTTCGGGCCTCGGGAATGCCAAAAAAAAAAAAAAAAAAAACGTAAGTACTGACAAACAAAAATTCAGAGCGGGTCAAACTTTGAATTTTTACCGCCGTTGGCAGCGCCTAGATGCTCCAGGTTATCTGTTAAAGATTGTAAAAGGGTACCGCATACCCTTTATGGAGAAACCTCCTCGGTTCATTGCAAAATTGAACCAAAACATTTTTCTACCACAGAGTCGGAGGATATGTCTCTCCAAATTCGACAAATGATACACCAGGGTGTACTAGAAGTTGCTAGCCCCTCACCAAGTTAATTTCGACAATGTTTCTGGTTCCTAAGGTCGACGGGTCCTGCCGTCCTATTTTAAATCTTTCCACTCTACTCAATTATGTTTTGACTCGGCCATTCAAGCTCATAAATATTTAACTAATGACAGTTTTTCTGCAACCCAACGATTGGCTTTGCAAAATATACCTGTCCCAAGTTTATTTTCACCTGGCAGTCGCTCCATCGCACCGACGTTTCCTACGTTTGATATACAGGGGATAGTTGCTGCAAATTACTTGCTTAGCGTTCGGCCTCACCACTGCTCCGAAAGCTTTTGCTTTCCTGACCAATTGGGTTGCACAAACCCTCAGAGAGCAAGTTCTACGTATCATCGTTTATTTAGATGATTATCTAATTGCTCATTAAAACAAAATCATCCTACAGGAGCATGACCACATTTTGCTTCAAAGACTTCAATATATAGGTTAGCAAATAAAAGTCTATACTTACGCCTCAACAAGACCTGATATTTCTAGGTGTTTGTTGGAACACGTTACAAAACGAAAAGCTTTTTTCAGGCGAGAAAATGTCAAAAATTCAACAAAATATTTTACCTGTCCTGAGTCCTGACAAAGGTCTGGTAGATCTAAAGACCTTGCAGAGCATCGTCGGTCTCCTGACTTCGCCAGTTTCATAGTTCCGAAGGGGAGACTACATTACCGAGCTCTCTTGTCTCTTCTCATGGACATGGAAAAGCTTGCATTTCTCAATCGCTGCTCTCTACCGAGACAAGCGTTACGTTTAGCGACGATCTTCGGTGGTGGTTGCAAAGTCATCATCTATCAATTTCCATTCATTGGAGCCCACCGTCGCACTGCTTGGCAACAGATGTATCGGACGTAGCTTAGCGTGCTCAACTCGACCACCTTTCCTTAACGGGGACAATGGACATGGTGAGCACAAGAAAATTTCATGCATTGCAATCAGAAAGAGCTTCTAGCGCTTTTTTTTTTTCTCCGAGGTCAGCACCAGACTCTCACTCGCTCGATAGTTCTTTGGCAGAGCGACAATCGAACAACTAGAACCTATATTAGCGAGTCGGGATGAGGGTCGCACCAGGTCAGATGCCCTGATGGACATAACCATTCAGATTTTTCGAGTTATTGGATCATTTCCAAATCTGTTAACTTCTTGCACGGAGAAGTTCAGAAAACTTAGTGTATCTGTGACCGGTTTATTTGCTTCCGCCGAAGCTCATGTAGTGACTAATTGTGTAACTCTCGACTTGAACGATCAAGCAGCTTTATATCACGATGCCTTTTCTCAGGTGTACCCCCTAGCCTGGTTGTTTCCCCCACCTTAATTAATACCCAAAGGCCTGGCTCACCTAAATCAGGCGCCAGGAATTTATCTCCTAGTGAATCCACGCTAGGAACGAGTATTTTGGCGAGCAGATCTCAAGTCAAGTGCAATAGCAGCACCGTATATGATTCGCGATCTGGAGGAATGCCTAATCGACATTTCAACGAGGGTCCCTCTGCCAAAGATCAGGAAATGACCCTGGAAGTATAGAAATATGGGGGTGGTCGCAAAATTTCGTGAGCTGAGATGATAACCATATAAAATTATTATTGTTATTATCATGAAGACCTTCTACTCTCAAAACTTATAAAGTTGCCTAGAATGATGGTTATCGGTGTAAGTTACACAGATATGATGCTCACAAGCCGACGCCCACAGTCCTTGCAAAATTTTTACCATATCTATTTTTAATAAATATAAACTCTCTTATAACACTATTTTCTTACATAAATAGGTAATCTACCATGTCTGATATGGATATTTCTGGCCATTTGATTTCTCGTTTTGGTAAAACTGTAGTTTAAAATATATTGCATTGAAAGAGCCTGCACAACATATTATATTCAAAAGTTATTGAAGTCTTATACTGTTGACGCAAGTAATTTATTTGCAGTCTCTAGACATACAGATATTTTGCTTTTGTTTTCGTTGGGCAGACGTGTACATGATCTTACACTTCTTACAGTGATGATAATCACATTAAAGAATTTGACTAAAACGAACAGTTCTGATTCTAGGCAATATAGCTGGAAGATTTTAACTTTTAAGCAATTCCAGTGATAAGCAACCTTGCTGTTTATTGGCTTAAATGCTGTAATCATAATCTTCATCGCTGGACTAGCGAGTAGCGAAGCTAGATGTGCCAGTTTATTAACGAATTTGCGAGGAAAACCATCTGCCGCTTTTAAAACTGTAATAGCTGGCTGGATCCAAACTAACTTGTCTGGGGCAATTGAACCACCAGGTAACGTCCGCTCAGCTGTGGCTAAAAGTTGGATAGACAATGTATCCATGGATGAAATACTTTTGGGCAGTTATTGGAAATCGGTACAAAAAGTACTTTCATCTAATTCTAACGATTAAGGAATTCTTTTGTTCCTTTAGTTGATTTCATTATATTCCATATCAAAGCTTTTATAATTTGTATTTTTGATTTGTCAGTCAGTTTTGGATGTATTTCTAAAAGGAAATACTAATAATTTTATTTTATATTGTTATATTTTCTTTTCACATTGGCGTCTAACAACATTTTGTCACATTGGCGTCCATCATCACCAGGCGATAACAAACACGTCTCAATTATTATGCTTCAAATAACGGTCAAGTGTTTAATAGCAGCGTTTTACCCTGAAATAAAACGCTTATTAAATACTTACCTTATTTGAAGCATAACTTTTTATTTCTGCCTGGTGTAATTTCGACTCAATGATCATAGTCAAGCGGGAATTCTCCCTCTACCTGCTCGATAATGGCGCCAAGGTTGACAGAGCTACCAACATTCAGGAAAGAAAAGGAGGTAAAATCTGCGGAAACGGAAGTGCCTATCTCAATTATTATGCTTCAAATAAGGTAAGTATTTAATAAGCGTTTTATTTCAGGGTAAAACGCTGCTATTATCAGTGAAGTGAACATATTGTGCTAATACTTATAACAATTTTAATACTTCAAGCCCGAAGCGGTCACCGGCGATTGCGATAACAATAGAAAGGCTATTGTGTCTCGTTTTTCCACGATCGAAGGATCTATCAGATAAAAAATTGTACAAACTTGCATAGGATGTAGCGTAGCATAATATTTAATATTATCATAATTATTGACAGCTTTTCTTGTTATCAAGAATTCAAATTGATAGGTACTTAGTGCACCATCTATCGATTAATAAGTATAACTAATTAAAAAGACACTTAATGACTTTGTTTTGTTTAAATGCTCTTTTTAAAATAACTTTATTTTAATTCTATTTGTCTATTAAAATTTTATAAAGTAGTAAAGTATTCGATCTGTATATAAAGTAGTTAGTAAAGTATTCGATATTCTGTCTTCTGCCGCCACGCGCCGCGCGGCGGCGCTGGGCGGCGACGCCGACCGCCGTGTATTAAAAACAAACAGGTGTTGTTAATTGTTATACAGTAAGTACATAATTATTATTATTAGTATATCCATACCTATGCCTTGTACTATTATCTATTCTGTGCCATGAGACATTGGTGGCCTTAACACGACGTGGTAATGATGATGATGACGATGATGATGATGATGATTATGATGATGAATATGAATTGCATAGTAGTTTATGCTTTCTGTTCTTAAAACAACGCCGAAACTCCCAAACGTGTATCTATAAGGAATCAGGAGTTCTCTCAGCATCATCGAAACCATGGTATACCTTGACCCAATATTTGACTTTTTGGTAGCGTATTCTTAGTACACTTCACATAAAACCAAAATCACCATATGTTTCCATATAAATTTCGAGGAGTTCCCTCGATTACTCATGGATCCCATCATCAGGTCACCACCTTTGTGAAAATGGGACCAAATTGGAGTGAAACCTAATACAACAAAACAAAAATTTCGAAAATCGTTTCACAAACGGCGGAGTAATCGTTGAACATACAAAAATAAAAAAAATAAAAAAAAATATCCACAGCCGAACATATAACCTCCTCGTTTTTTGGAAGTCGGTTAAAAATATATGCGAAACTCAGATTTAAGTGTTAAGATAGGCCGCGTTCTAGCTTAGTGCCAAAATTCTGTTTCGATTAATTTCTAAATGTTAACAAATTAAGTCATCGTCTCAATACTAGATACATCGATAGCAATCATGGATAACCATGATTAGGAACATAAAGTTAATATACCTATCGGAATAGAGAAACAAAGGCCTGAGCAAGCGAGATGTCACTATCAGTAACACTGCGTGGTAGAAAGAGAAGCGTGATTTGAGGTTTCATAGCTTTTTTTTCATCTGTATGACAGTCTGTCGGCCCCTGGGCCGATCGTTGTCAATTTGGGCTCTCAGAAAAATTGAGATTTTAAGTTAAATAATGAATAATTTTTAGAAATACTGCTCTAGAAACATGGTTAAGTGTTTGTGGAATGATTCTGGATCCACACATCGAAAAGACCCGGACAAATATTCATTTCACAGGTGAATTATTCTACATCGACAGGACCTAGTTTTAAGTTTGCTTTTGCCAATTCCCTACGAGTTATTGGTATTTTTACGTCCGTGTTCTCTTCTGTATATGTTTATTTATATGGAAAACATAACTTGACTAGCCATGGTGCACAATTTAAGGATATTTTGTGTAAACAATTTTCATCTATTTTACACTAGGGCTGTATCAAGTTATCGATTAGTTGTGTCGATATGAAAATATTTTTTAGTTAAGTGTACTAATTATCTAGGAATGTTGAAATGATAACATACTCATCCGTAGTTTATAATTAGTTTAAGTATATTAATATACTATCATACATAATTTATCGTTTTTAAGGTTCCGCACCCAAAGGGTAAAAATTAAGTCCTAGTAGTGGGGTCCCGCAGTTCGCTCTACTACTAAGACTTCGTTGCCTGCCCGTCCGTCCATCCGTCCGTCCGTCTGTCTGTCTTCAGGCTGTATAACAAGAACCACTATAGAAATAGACTTCTGAAATTTCCACAGATGTAATGTCATTCTACCTTTCTTCCAAGATAGGGAAATAGTTGAAAGCACTTCTGCAAGATGGGCATCAAATAAAAGGGCTCAGTAGGCTCATTGAGAGTGAATTGAAAATTAATAGGGTCTGGTGAAGTCGTGTCGTGTAGGTACTGATGTCACGTGACGTAACCTGTCGTGTCGAATCGTGTCATGACATGTCGTGTCGTATGACGTATAGTACCGGGTTTTAGAAAATGCCCGGTTGAAATCGGTCACCCTTCATGCGCGAGTCCGACTTACAATTTGGCCAATTTTTCAGATTTCCTGCTGACCTGGATACCAGAAATTCATGGCTTAAAATAATTAACCGTCCAAACTGGACTCCGAAGAAAATTCATTTTGAAGAAAATTCACATTTTTACTTCAAAATTACAATTTTATTATATTATATCTATGCAGTTTTATTTTATCCCATTTTATAATGCCCGCTGTACACTCTCGCCGAGAGCTCTCGGGCGAGAGTCTCGTACGAGAGCCCCTTGCCCTAGTGCGATCATGTACATTCTCGCTTAGTTCAATCGCAGATAAGAACTCAGAGAAGATGGACGAAAACGACCATTCACCATTCACCATGCATCGAAAGATATCATTGTAATCCGAAGATTTATAATCATATTTAATTTTATTTCTCATAGATGATGACTGATAATGACGTTTATTATTGTTATTTTTCTGTTCTACACTGTCCAACGGCGGGACTAGTACTGAAAGACGCGAGAGTGTACAGTAGTGCGCTCGTTTTCCTCACGAGACCCTTTGTCTCGGGCGCAAAATACCGACAACGGACCGAGAGGGTTCGAGACAGGCGAGACGAGGCGAGCGCACCCATTGTAAAGCCGGCTGTACACTCTCGCCGAGACACAGCGAGGCGGCCCGAATGCGAGAGTGTAAATGGGTGCGCTCGCCTCGTCTCGCCTGTCTCGGACCCTCTCGGTCCGTTGTCGGTATATTGCGCCCGAGACAAAGGGTCTCGCGAGGAAAACGAGCGCACTACTGTACACTCTCGCGTCTTTCAGTACTAGTTTCGCCGTTGGACAGTGTAGAACAGAAAAATAACAATAATAAACGACATTATCAGTCATTATCTGTGAGAAATAAAATTATTAAATATGATTATAAATCTTTGGATTACAATGATATCTTTCGATGCATGGTGAATGGTGAATGGTCGTTTTCGTCCATCTTGTCTGAGTTCTTAACTGCGATTGAACTAAGCGAGAATGTACATGATCGCACTCGGGCAAGGGGCTCTCGCACGAGACTCTCGCCCGAGAGCTCTCGGCGAGAGTGTACAGCGGGCATAAATGGGTGCGCTCGCTCGCACTCGGGCCGCCTCGCTGTGTCTCGGCGAGAATGTACAGCCGGCAGTATGTTTACAATCTTACAATTATTATTCCATGATCGATATTTTGTCGAATTACAAGATGTTTGTACATCACTGACACGCACACGTAAGCATAATTGTATACACAGATGTAAATCAAATTTTGGTTAAGCTTGACAGCTCGGCATTGTTTCTCTATTCCGATAGGTATATTACCTTTATGGATTAGGAACATAAAGTTAATATGTATATTACCTTTATGCCCGCTGTACACTCTCGCCGAGAGCTCTCGGGCGAGAGTCTCGTGCGAGAGCCCCTTGCCCGAGTGCGATCATGTACATTCTCGCTTAGTTCAATCGCAGTTAAGAACTCAGACAAGATGGACGAAAACGACCATTCACCATTCACCATGCATCGAAAGATATCATTGTAATCCAAAGATTTATAATCATAATTAATTTTATTTCTCACGGATAATGACTGATAATGTCGTTTATTATTGTTATTTTTCTGTTCTACACTGTCCAACGGCGGGACTAGTACTGAAAGACGCGAGAGTGTACAGTAGTGCGCTCGTTTTCCTCGCGAGACCCTTTGTCTCGGGCGCAAAATACCGACAACGGACCGAGAGGGTCCGAGACAGGCGAGACGAGGCGAGCGCACCCATTTACACTCTCGCACTCGGGCCGCCTCGCTGTGTCTCGGCGAGAGTGTACAGCCGGCTTTATGATTAGGAATGAGGAGCCAAACCAAAAGCTCGAAGCAGATGGCTGATGGCGCCACCAGCGACCGTCCTACAAGTGTCAAATGAGTGGTTGCGATTTTCTATGTTTTCTTTGTGTTATAGATCTTAAAATGTATTCTTCGTTTACCGTGAGTGAGCTGAAAAGTGAGCTTCGTAAGAGAAATGCGTCAGTGGTGAGCAAAAAGCCGATCTGAGCTAAAGGTGAACATAGTAATATTTTTAGGTTAATATATTTCTTATTTCACAATTTGTTTAAATCTGTTATTCTTTTAACGAGTTTTTATTTCAAGATTGGAGGCATATGATCGGAACCAAAACTTTGACGGTGATTTGGGCGATCAAAAGGACAATTCTCTTATCTATTCACACCCTAATACATTCAGAGACATGAACGCCGATTAACATGTTCCAAGCATTAGCAAGCAGGAAATAATAGAATATCTGTAAAGGTATGTGTACATTAACGTATTAGCATTTGTTTACTATCACAGATAAACGTGAAATATTTAGATATTATTCTATCTTTTTACAGATTGAACACGGAACCAAAGGCCAACTTTTATACAAATCTAGACATCTTCTGACCGCCACTTACTCATGGAACGCTATGCATTCTTAAGAGGAATGTGCAAAACTTATGTATTCAGTAGACACCCTAGTCTCTCAAGAAGGTGTAGACGTGTAGAGGAATGCTATTGTGAATGCGCTGCAGGAAGTGGTGCATCTGCTAAGACGTGCAAACATGTATACAGTGTCATGGTCATTCATGGTTTATATCCACCATCCTGAACCTGAAAGTTTTTGATAAAATATAATTGCATAAAAATTATTGAAATGTAATAAAACCAAACAATCATTGATATCAGCTTTTATTTATTTTTCATAATACATTCTCTAAAGTTACAACACATGAAACATAAAAAATATTTTACTTGCTGTTGGTTAATCCTATAATCCTCTCAGTATGAACACATTTTAGTACTTGCTGCAACTGTGGTGCAACCATAAAGTTAATATACCTATCGGAATAGAGAAACAAAGGCCTGAGCAAGCGAGATGTCACAATCAGTAACACTGCGTGGTAGAAAGAGAAGCGTGATTTGAGGTTGCATAGCTTTTTTTTCATCTGTTTGACAGTCTGTCTGCCCCTGGGCCGATAGTTGTCAATTTGGGCTCTCAGAAAAATTGTGATTTTTAGTTAAATAATGAATAATTTTAAGTAATACTGCTCTAGAAACATGGTTAAGTGTTTGTGGAATGATTCTGGATCCACACATCGAAAAAACCCGGACAAATATTCATTTCACAGGTGAATTATTCTACATCGACAGGACCTAGTTTTGAGTTTATTTTTGCCAATTCCCTACGAGTTATTGGTATTTTTACGTCCGTGTTCACTTCTGTATATGTTTAATTATATGGAAAACATAACTTGACTAGCCATGGTGCACAATTTAAAGATATTTTGTGTAAACAATTTTCATCTATTTTACACTAGGGCTGCATCAAGTTATCGATAAGTGGTGTCGATATGAAAATATTTTTAGTTAAGTATACTAATTATCTAGGAATGTTGAAATGATAACATACTCATCCGTAGTTTATAATTAGTTTATATACTATCATGCTTAATTTATCATTTTTAAGGTTCCGCACCCAAAGGGTAAAAATTAAGTCCTAGTAGTGGGGTCCCGCAGCCCGCTTTACTACTAAGACTTCGTTGCCTGTCCGTCTGTCCATCCGTCCGTCCGTCTGTCTGTCTTCAGGCTGTATAACAAGAACCACTATAGTAATAGACTTCTGAAATTTCCACAGATGTAATGTCATTCTACATCCAATACGGCTGCTCATCCAAGATAGAGAAATAGTTGAAAGCACTTCTGCAAGATGGGCATCAAATAAAAGGGCTCAGTAGGCTCATTGAGAGTGAATTGAAAATTAATAGGGTCTAGTGAAGTCGTGTCGTGTCGTGTAGGTACTGATGTCACGTGACGTAACCTGTCGTGTCGAATCGTGTCATGACATGTCGTGTCGTATCGTACCGGGTTTTAGAAAATGCCCGGTTGAAACCGGTCACCCTTCATGCGCGAGTCCGACTTACACTTGGCCAATTTTTCAGATTTCCTGCTGACCTGGATACCAGAAATTCATGACTTAAAATAATTAACCGTCCAAACTGGACTCCGAAGAAAAAATCATGCATACGAGTACTTAATTATGCAGCAAGCATTTTGAAGAAAAGTCACATTTTACTTCAAAATTACAATTTTATTATATTATATATATGCAGTTTTATTTTATCCCATTTTATAATGCCCGCTGTACACTCTCGCCGAGAGCTCTCGGGCGAGTCTCGTGCGAGAGCCCCTTGCCCGAGTGCGATCATGTTCATTATTGCTTAGTTCAATCGCAGATAAGAACTCATAGAAGATGGAGGAAAACGACCATTCACGATTCACCATGCATCGAAAGATATCATTGTAATCCAAAGATTTATAATCATATTTAATTTTATTTCTCATATATGATGACTGATAATGACGTTTATTATTGTTATTTTTCTGTTCTACACTGTCCAACAACGGCGGGACTAGTAGTGAAAGACGCGAGAGTGTACAGTAGTGCGCTCGTTTTCCTCGCGAGACCCTTTGTCTCGGGCGCAAAATACCGACAACGGACCGAGAGGGTCCGAAACAGGCGAGACGAGGCGAGCGCACCCATTTACACTCTCGCACTCAGGCCGCCTCGCTGTGTCTCGGCGAGAATGTACAGCCAGCATTATGTTTACAGTCTTACAATTATTATTCCATGATCGATATTTTGTCGAATTACAAGATGTTTGTACATCACTGACACGCACACGTAAACATAATTGTATACACAGATGTAAATCAAATTTTGGTTAAGCTTGACAGCTCGGGATTGTTTCTCTATTCCGATAGGTATATTACCTTTATGGGTGCAACAAGCTGCGGAATCCTTACAGTAACTTTTCTATTAGCAAACATGTCTTGAATTTGCTTTGGCACTTGTTCATAAGTTAGCTTATTCCCATTGTTTGACAATCACATATAGATCTTGCATTTATTATGCTAATAAACAGTAAGAAAACAGAAGCTCTGTATGTATTTCTTTTCTTAGCTCAGCATCTGAAAATATATGTTAGAATTTGTAATTGGTTCGTTTTTAAGAGATGTCTAGGTAATAATAAGTTTGGCTTAGGCTAGACAGCATAATTTCACGACTTAGAGCTTGTCCAATTTGAAATGACGCGCCCCACCACTTCAAAGTTGATATAAATGAAACATTTTTGTACTGTGAATACGAGGGAGGGGTGCGCCATTTCAAGTTATAGTCCGTGCGGAACTAGTTGGCCGCGCCTTAGGTAGCGACGGGGGTGAGGGTTGCTTGCTGTTCGCAACGCACATGAGATTAGACGGTTACGACCAATCTCAAGATATCGTGAACAATTATATTATTTAACTATTGAAAAGAATGAATAAAAGACAATTGATCAGTTTTATATTCTAAACTATTGACATCGGCTTTCCGTTTTTTAAAAACGTATGCACTTTAAATATTAGGTATTTCCTTAGATTATCTTTTTATCGGCGGACTCATCTTGCTATTGCAAGCTCTTGTGCTTTTTGTCTAAACTAGCCAGAACTGTCAAAATCAAGCGCCCCGCCTCTCCGTCCCACCGCTCACATACCTAAGGCGCGGCCAACTAGTTCCGCGCGGACTATAGACAAGCTCTACCTGTGTATTTACATCTTTCAAAATAATTATCTTCTGTGAAATGAAGTAAACATAAGCGTGCCATATTTTTTCTTTGAAATTCTTTATTCACAAGGCGTTTTCCCACTTTTTTTCACTTTGGGTCTTTGGGAAATATACGAACTCTCCGGTTTTTAAAATTCAAAGCACAATATTGAGGCATTTTTACGAAAATTGATAATTATTACTCTTGTTTACAAAAAATGTATGGGATTTGACAGCTCTAATGTAAAATTACGGTCGGTCGACGATGCGACGCCTATCGGGATAAAAAGTCAGTTTTGCTCCTCATTACGAGCTATCTATGGCATTCACATTAAACATTGTACAATCTTCGTGCGATTAACGAATACGTTGTTCTGCACGTTATTAATCACTTGTAATCTGTCTAACTGAGACACTGCATTGAGGGCAAACATTCATTTCAAGTTACTAATAATGTCCAGTTTCGAAACTTTTTTACAGGAGCTGTAAAACCAATCAATGGCGTTGTCGATCTCAATATTTTAACGCTAGCCAATCAACAGCGCTTGGTCGTCTCAAAAAACGTTAGAAATAGTATATAATATTATACTCTAATAAACACACCAGCAAAATTAGAGGAACATAACAAAATATATTTTTTTTTAAATTATTCGCTGTTTTTTATATATTTATTTATTTATTAAATAATTGACGATTAAAAAATAAAACTTATAAAAATTTAGGGCATAAAAACGTGTAAAATAGAAAAAATCTGCAAAAATCAAAAATTAAGAAAAATCTTTGAAATTTCAGTAGTAAGTTTTTAAGTTAAATTCTTCATTTTTACTTACGAAATGCCATGTTTAACGCGTGTAATGCCTTCTATGGATCTCAAGAGGGTCTGAATACGCCATTCCATGCTTGCATTTCGATTGTCGATCATTTCCTGTGGGATATTCTTCTACTCCTGCAGTAGCGCCAACTCGAGCTTCTCAACACATTTTGGAGCTGGAGTTTTAACTCGTACCGTTCACCCATTGATGTGCCACACGTCCTCAATCGGATCCACATCCGTAGACCGTGCTGACCTCTCCACCTGGGCTACGCCAGCATCATTTAGGTAATAATACACGATTTTTTTACTCAATGGACGCGCATAAAATTGAAGTTACTGCCTAAAACTGTGTAAAAGGCACAACATGCATTTCTAGGATGTTTGTGCTATGGCCCTGTACTGTCAAAGTACCATCATTAACAATCATCAGCTCCGTGCGGGCTCCAAATCGTATGCCACCCCAAACCATTACGAAGCCTGCATGATAGGCCACTGTGTCCGTTAAGTTTGATGGTCTATAGCGTTCCTTAAGGCGATATTACACGATTCAATTTCGGTTCATTTTCGTTCATTACATTCAATTTCATTGCTTCAATGGCATTGAGACATATAAATACATTTCAATGCGATTGCGCAATCTCATTGAAAGCTACAATTTACCGAACGCTTTCAATGCAATGTGGTCATTGTTCAATGTGATAGTAACGTGTAACCTGCGTGTAACATGAAGATTGAAAGACATTTGAACGACGACTCTTTCATTTCGCGCGCCGCACTAGTCGAGTCGCATGAGTGCATGACATCTTAATTAATAGTTGTTATAGAGAAAAATATGAATTTGGATCTTCTTCTGCCAATTCGATTAATAAGGTGGCCGAGGCTCCTTGAGTTGTCCTTCTTGAAATCCATGGGCGCACCCACCAACGCCGAGATTTTCTTTTCTTTTTTTTATTCAACTCATTTATTAAATAATCGCAAATTAACGAAATTCCCGTACGTACGAGTTGGCGCGACATCACATTGCGTTATGTGAATATTGAATATAATTTGAATGATATGTGTATATTGGTTAAGTCGTTCAATGTTCAATGTTCAATGCTTTTCAATGGAATTGCTTCAATTCGGTTGTACCGTGTAATATCGCCTTAACGATTTATGCACATTCTTTATCGCCTGTCAATAAAATTTACACAGAGTTTGCTCCCATCACTGTACGCACACGATTTCACTCACTTGTTAAATTTTGATCACGCGCAAATCTTAGCCTGGCTCTTTGCGGTCCTGTCTCAAGTTTTGGTGCCCTTGCTGGCACTTTTGAGTTTAATTTAACTTCTTTGATTCTTCTTCTTACTGTGCAATCACTTATACACGTCCATCTCGGACCTGTTCCGATAGGTTTCGTCTCTGCAAAGCAGTTTGAGGTCGATTTCTTAAGGCTTGTACCCTTACAAAACGGTCATCCTGAACCATTGCCACCCGAAATCTGCCTTGTTCTCGTCTCCAAACGTAAGATCCAGTCTCTCTGTAGCGTAGAAAGTTACGATGGACCACGAAAGCCGACACACCTAAGGCCTGACTGACCGAACGGTAGGTGTGACCTTTCTCTATCGTGGTTACAGCTCTAGCAGTCGTAGATGCTGGAAAATCACTAATTTTGTATCTAAGCAATGTGTTCTTCCAAAAACCAAACAATCAAATGAGCTGGCATACCTTGTACCCCGCTAAAAACGCCATTCTTATCAGAAACACTTACAACGTCAATCATCGAAAAACACTTAGTAGTGCATAATTGCAATAAAAATCTGTTAGCTTCCCAGTTGTGTTCAATATTTTATTTCTTAAATGAGCTTAGAAACTATAAAAGAGGATTTCACACAGCCCGACCCACTTGAATTCAAGTTGTGGCCCATTTTACCTATGTTCCGCTAATTTTGCGTGTAAATTAGCGGAACATAGGTAAATCCAGAAATATGATCTTACTAACTGATACAATTTAAATACTTTAAAAACTCACCAATAATATTGATCATCCACACCATGAAGTAGGAGTAGAAGGAGATCCAAAGCATGGAGATGACGAAGGTGACGGGGTACCAGCGGCCTCGGCAGTCGGGCATCGTGTGGAGGCACGACCAGTGGACCGGGTACGCCACGTACCAGCACGCGAGCTGCAGGTGATCTGCGGATAGAACAGGATAAGTCCGGACACAGGGTAAAGTCGGTCACAGGGTAATGTCGGAAACAGGGTAAGTTCGGAAACAGGGTAAGTTCGGACACAGGGTAAAGTCGGAAACAGGGTAAGTTCAGAAGCAGGGAATGCCAAGACACAGGCTAAATTCGATCACGAGGTAAGTTGGGTCACAGATTAAGTTTGATTAATGGCAAAGGTTAATGCAAATGAAATATCGAAAACCATTAAAACATGTTGGTTCTACTCACTGGCATTGACGGGTTTGACGAGAGGGTTCACGGCGGTCTCGGGGTTGTACTCCCTGGCCTTGTAGTACGCCGGCGCAGCGGGGGCCTGCTGTGAAGCACACCAATATTTACAGAGGCTGTGTGTGTTTTTGTTAGGGGACTAGTCCATCAATTACGTATTATTCAGTAGTCGACACGTTTACAGCCAAAAGGAGTTTGGGGGGAGGGGTGAAAATCTTACGAAATCTACACACACAGCACATGGGCTACTTTATATCTGTTTAAGTGTTTTTGTTAGATAATGTAATAACTACATTTTCATAAAGCGAAGTTGGTTGTAATTATGATTGCGTGCGGTTTGCCTTCTGCCTTATTCCATCTTTATCTATACTTATTATAAAACAAAGTCGCTTTATTTTCCCTTATGTCCCTTTGTTCCCTTTAATCTTTAAAACTACGCAACGGATTTTGATGATTCTTTCAGTGATTTATCGAGAAAGGCTATATTTTATCACGCTATGACTTATAGGAGAATGTGGAAAAAACGGGGGAAATTATTTGAAAGGGCTTATCTCGCGAACTACTGGAGCAATTTTTATGTTATTTGGCACAGATAAGAAGTAGACCACGTGAAGGATTATCGATTTTAATAATTTTTTTAGTGGCTATATATTTTATACCCGTGCGACGCCGGGGCGGGTATCTATAGTTTATACTATGAACATTAAAAAATATGATACATTTACGTTGACGTTTCAACTTTTGAAAACAGAACTAAAAAAAATTAAACTAACCTGCGGCGCCGCCTGCGCTTGCTGTTGTTGCGGGGAGATCTGTTGTTCCGGCTGTTGTTGTTGTTGAGGGGGCTGCGGCTGTTGCTGAATACATTAGACTTTTACATTATATGTTTGTTATTAATCCTCTTATACACGGATCTGCTACTATTTATTACACTTATTGAGATGAAATTCGGTGTAAAAATATCTTGAGATGTGGGAAAGGATGTATAGTTACTGTTGGTAATATCAGATGGGTGAAGCCTGAAGGTTCACTTACACAAGGATCTTAGACTGTAAGCGTCGAAATGTAACATACAGACAGACACCCTTTTTCATTTATAACACAGCTAGTAAGGATGGAGGTGTAGGTGACATACCATGGAGGTGTAGTCCCAGGCGCGTGTGGGGTCCCACGCGTTGAGCGAGTCAGCGTTATAGCCCACATTGTCGTACGCGCCAGTCGGGTTGCAGGCTGAAACAAAAAGGTTGTAGTTAGTTTAATTCTAAAACAACCCCCGATTTAAAAATGTTAAGTATGTAAAAGACTTAAAATGTCGTTTTTTATTTACCTACGTTCCACATTTTGCTGGATCCGCGCTGGACCCAGCTGGATTAAGTTCAATCCAGCAAGAATCCAGCTGGATTGAAAATGCCGCTGGATTGCAATCCCTACTTGCGACTACAAAGTTAATAATATACCTAGCGGAATAGAGAAATAAAGGCCTGAGCAAGCGAGACGTCAAGCTATCAGTAACACTGCGTGGTAAAAAGAGACGTGTGATACATGATAGCAGATCTCCTTTTTTTTTGACGTCCAGTCGGCACATATCGGCACGTTGACAATTTAATCTCGCAGAAAGATTCTTGTGTAATTGACAATTGTATACGTACCTACATTTATTTTTATACAGATGTATTAAATCAACTTCGGTTTCTTTTGACAGCTTGAGATTGTTGCTCTATTCCACTAGGTATATTAACTTTATGGTTGCGACCCACAGGTTGAAAAATACTGGTATAAGTAAGTATAGATCTTTTTTAAGTAAAAATGAAACGAAATGTTGTTTTATTTCCAAATAGGTTACCGGTTCTGGAACTGAGAAGAGGAACCCGGAGAGAAGAACTGGCGTAAGAAACTCACACGGGGCACTTTTACCAAAAAAGTGTGAAATTTAAAAAAAAAAACGTCCCAACTCACGTGTCTGCTGCGTCTGGTCGGTACTGCCGTCCATCTGGGAGTACTCGGTCTCCGCGGTGGGGGGGTTCGGCACCACGGGCGCGGGGACTCCGCCCCTGGATAAATAGTACATTGAACAAAATATGGCCAATTTAAATATATATAGTCTCTTATTATGGAAGAAAACGATAACTAACATTTTGTAACATACGGACATTTACTCATTTTTTTTAAGTATTTAATTTAAAAAACTTTATGCACATAAAAAGTACAAAAGTGGACTAAATGCCTAATGGCATTATTTACCAGTCAACCTTTTGGCGATTCAGGAATAAAAATTGTGTAGGCGCCAGTCAAGTTACAAAAAAGGAAAAGAAAAAAAAAGAACAACTTAAACTCTTATCCAATAAGTTTACCTTGTAAATTATCTACTTCATCACATGGCTTATCATGTATCTGGTTACACATAAAATGTACAGTTTTTTTTTATTTCAAATAAATTTTCCGGCCCTAAAGCCTCCATTTTAAATGCAAAAAACGGCAATTTTTTACTGTTAGTTATCGTGTTCACGGTTCATCCACTCACGTCTTCAATTATTCTTTTACACATTTAAAATACAAGAACAAAATATGTTACTCATATTTAATATAAATCAATGACCCATCAGGAATTTGAAAACTTTTCGTTCCGTTGGCGGGGTTCGAACCCGGGATTAAGCGATGACCACGCGCCCTACCACTGAGCCACAGAGGCCGCGTAAATGTTTAACAAAATTAAGTGATAATACTTTAGGGTGTGAAGGGGGCATACGTGCCCTAAAGTATCACTTTATTTTGTTAAAAATTCTCCAAAATCATAATATACAAGATATTATGATTTTGGAGTTTGTCTTGTATATCAAAACAAACTCCGCCGGGTCTATTGTATTTAAACATGTAGGTGTAAAGAATGACTGACACAAGGGTGTGAGAGGTTAAGTCAAGTCAAGACACTCTGACCTACGTTTGACCCACTTACTGAAAACCGACCTGTTTTATATCAAACGTGAAAAACGAAACCTGTTAACAGTTTGACGTTCATTTATCCATCCATACTAAATTATTATAAATACGAGAGTGTGTCCGTCTGTCTCTTCACGCCTAAACCGATTTTGCTGTTTGTTATGGAGATTCTTTGAGAAAAAGGATTTATGTAACTAGAAAAGTTTTTGCGATAAAAGTAGGGTTCACGCGCGATATTGAAATTATTTGCAACTTTTACACGATCGACGAGGCCTTACACGATCATAAGGCTCACTGTGCACGGAACGGGTTAGAAGCGTAAATTTCGTTTCATGTGAGGAAATTGACACCGGAGAATTGTCGAGAATTCCTCAGAAGATGCGCTCGCTTTTTGGCTCTTATTTAATTTGTGAGTTATACTGTTAACATAAAATTTATTGTGCTATACGTACAGTTGCAAAAAGTCGTTTCCATTACATTTCGCATCGGTAGATATTGTAAAATATTAAGGCTAATTGCTGCACTCAGAGATTTTTCATGCTAATTAAACTTCAATTTAATGAAAAGTTTCACAGATATTGTAAAGGGCACAGGGATTATGTCTAAATTTTCATTTAATTATAATAAAGTGATTAATATGCGTCTGTGAGTGTGGCGGTAAGACCAGGAATCAAATTATCAAGAACAAACTCACTTGTAAGTGACCAATGCGGCCTGCTCCTCTCGTGTCGGCAGTTTGAAGGGCAGCGGCAGCGTCAGAGCCCAACGCTCCAAAGCCTCGTTAAACCTCAGAGCCACGCAGTATACCCCGTACATGATCAGCATGAACAGGGCTTCCGGCCTGAAAGAGAGGGGGATAGAAGATGAAACAGAAAGAGATCAAACGAAGAATAAAGAGAAAAGAGAACAGGGCTTTCGGCCTGCAAGAGAGAGGCAGAGAAATGAAGAGAGAATAGAGAAACAAACAAAAAGAAAGAGCTATCTAAATGACTGATAAATAAGGCTCATAAAAAGAAAAGAGAGAAATATAAGGAAACATAAAGAGAGAAAATAAATGTCAAAAGTGAAGAAGAGCAAGATGATGATCAACAAGCCTATATTATACAAACTATATATTGATAAACACTTACCAGGACACATAGCCATTGGCGATGGTACACAGCATGACAAGAATGGAGATGGCGTAGAAGAAGCAGTCACGACAGAGAGGCCACCAGTTGAGATGGGAGACGGCGCCGGCGCAGAGCGCGCAGACGGAGATCACAAACAAGATGTTGAAGACGGCCGAGCCAATGATGCCAGATACACCTGGAAAAATAAAACAATAATCTTATATATAAAATTCTCGTGTCACAATGTTAGTCCACGAGCTCCTCCGAAACGGCTTTACTGATTTTTACCAAATTTTATATGCATATTCAGTAGGTCTGAGAATCGGCTACTGGGTACTTTATATTATATTGATAAGTGCATTTGTTGAATAAATAATAGTAAATTATTACAGCCTGAGACTGACGGCGACGAGATAGCGATCGACGTTGCCATGGTGACATACTTATTTAGTCACATCAATAAAATAATATGGGCGAAATCATTGAGATGTATGGAGTTGCTATTGCCAACAAAAACATGTCGCACTTGAGGCATGAGCGGGGTGAGAGGCGGGGCGGTAACGGCTATAGATCAGTACCGCAGAAGTGACACAGTTTTGTGCCTACACTCGAAAGAATGCAAAATGTATTTGAGTAAATGGATAAAATAAAAATAAAAATTACTATTTAATAAAATTTATATAATTAAGTATGGATCCACAGTCCACTATAGTCTATAGCCAATTACTTGATTTAGATTACTTAAATATTTTTAATTACAATAATAAAATTATTATAATGTACGCATTTATAACGTACGTAATATTTTAAATATTACCAAAATACAAACTCGTCTATGTGAGTACTTCATTCATCGTCGTCTTATCATAGATCAGTATTTTGCCTACATTCCCCTCTGACTCTACTACTCTATGATAGTGCTAATGGCGCGCGTCTTCGCCTAGTAATTGAATGTACATATTTTAATTGAAAATAATTAAATAAGAACGCTAATACCCATGAAATGTTATTCCGTTGCATTTTGAAGTGTTCCTGGAATAATTTTTGCAATGTCTTAACCAATAACTAGGCATATTTGTGACATTTTTGTGTTTGTTTTTTATTGTTGTACGTCTGGCGTGCAGAAGAGCTCGCGTGCGACTAAGAGCACTGCGGCTATATAGATTCTGTTGAATGTGACCGAACATTTCGTTGCGGTGTCAACTCCATACATCTCAATGGGCGAAATACTTTATATTATGGAAAAGCAACGTTTGCAGGGACAGCTAGTATTAATTAAAAAAGTTGAAAAAGATAAGAAGAAAGAATTAAAACAAAAAGAAAGAGCGTGGGAAGACCAAACTCTAATAATTAGTGTACCAATAAAGTAGCTTGCCTTTGAAGCATAGATATTAGATAGATCCAAATCTTATAGCACTTAGCGGGTTGATAGTGATGAATTATTGCTAAGAACACTCGTGATTATGTCAGCTTTAATAATTTCGGTTAGTTAGATCAGAATCGGTCCGTTTGGGGGTTAATTAAGAGCGTAGGTAAAAAAAAAAATTGGAAGACTGCTCATGTTACTCCAGATACTGGTGCAGACGGTTTCTTACAGTTTTTGACTGGAATTTATAAAGTTTTAATATTTTAGTTGTGTTAAGTTTTGACGTTAGTAAAAAGAGCTAGGTAGTAATATATTTTGATTAATTATGTGGCTGTTACTCAAAAAAATCTCACAATTCTTTTGATTGACATTGGTTTTATTATAGATAACTTACCAATATCATCCTGAGCACAGAACACTCCAATAACAACGGTAGCCAACTCCGGTGCAGAACTGCCGGCGGCCATGAAAGTCGCGCCAGCTACATCCGGAGCCAGCTGAAGTTCTGAAATTATTAAGGATACGCTTATATTACAATTATTTTTGCACATTTACAAACAAATTAAATTTAGCTCTAAAAACTTATATAATTAATTAATATCTTTCTTACATAAGTTTTTGATGCATCACAAGTCAAATCTAGTCAAATACATAAATTCTGTGACAAAATGAACGGTAGATTTATATGACGATCCTATCTTTACAGACCTTGTTAAACTTATTGACAAAATCATCATAGCAGACGATAACAGCGATAATTATGATAGGGGTAATGATCCTACCTTCGCAGATCCTATCGAGGCTGGATACGAAGTACATCACAGACGATAGCCAGGCTGATAAAGGTGAACACCGGCACGTAAATGATGAAGATCTAAATAAAGATAAGGTAATGATGATAATGAATTCGCAGAACCTGTCGAGGCTGAAGACGAAGTACTCATCACAGATGATGGACAGGCCGATGAAGATAAACACCACGATTAGCACGTAAATGATGATGATCTTCATAAAGATAGTGATGAAGGTGATGATCTCACCTTCGTAGGTCCTATCGAGGCTGGAGACGAAGTACTCATCACAGATGATGGCCAGGCCGATGAAGATAAACACCACGATTGGCACGTAAATGATGGTGATCTTCATAAAGATAGTGATGAAGGTGATGATCTCACCTTCGCAGATCCTATCGAGGCTGGAGACGAAGTACTCAGCACACACAATTATGGCGAGGCCGATGAAGATAAACGTCACGATAGGTACGCAAATGATGATATCTTAATAAAGATAGTGATGGAGGTGATGATCCTACCTTCGCAGATCCTGTCGAGGCTGGAGACGAAGTACTCATCACAGACGGTGGCCAGGCCGATGAAGGTGAACACAGCGACCAACACGTGGATGATCAGCCCACCGTGCTTCCGAGCCGTCTGACTCATTAGAGGACGAGGGAACTGGACAGAAAAAATATAATCATCTATACATAATATTATGGTCATTGATAAATACGCATCCGATTTCAGCTATGAAATTGTTTAAAGGATTTAAATAATGCTTGATAAACTAATTCAAAATTATACTGTGAAGCGTCGAAGACAAGAGAGATCAAAGAAGAGTCATCTGTGATATTTGAACGAAATAAACTTAAAAAAAAAAACTAAAGTTCACAACGTATTTTATTAAATTTCAAGGCAATGCATAAAATTGTTTGTGTTAATAATTTTGTCTATGTTTGCACGTATATTGTCAATTGTTAATATTAAGCTTATATAAAGCTACTACCATGATAGACATGGGCGTACCCAGGGCGTTCCTACTTGCCAGGAAAATTGACGTTCATTTTATCTTCTTGGGGGGGTTCATTCTATCTTACCTGTTCAATAGCTGGTGGTGTGCAGCTCCTCAGCGGGTGGACGGTGGGTATGGCGTCTTCTTCTTCTTCTTCTTCCCTTTCATCTTCATTACGTATTTCCACCGTTTCTTGACTCTGGAAACAAGAAGAAAGAAACAAGTGATTAAGTTCACATTAGCTTCTTAAAAGCTTAAAAGGGAGGTTAGCAATTCGACCCGTATGTGTGTAATATTTCCAGAACTGCCCAGTTTTCGTATTATATTATGTTAGTACATATTAGTGTCTGAACAAATGTGTAATACGTATCACGTATGTAAGTATGTATGTTTTTATGTTTGTGTTCGCACATCTCCGGAACTGTAAGTCCGGTTTTAGTGATTCATTTTTTGTTGTACTTACTAGGTATTGTTCAACTTATGGAATACTGCAAGTTTCATCAAAATCGGTTCAGTAGGTTTTTAGATAGGGAATTCTAATTCTTAATTACGTAAAATTTTGAAGTCGGTTTTATCTTTTTAAAATACTATTATTCATTTGAATATATTTTAGGCTGAGACTATAAGAAGAAGAAAAAAAGAAAAACCTAAAATTTTCGGTACATTGCGTCTCCTCCTTCCATTTATGCTGAGCTTATCAAGTTATGTGTCATTTCCTTACAATTAATGCTAGTTCTGACGTCATAACCTTGAAGTTTAAACGAATTTAGGAAATGATTAATTATTATTATGGTTGTATTCAATTAGTTGCATGTTATGGTCGAGGACGAATTAATTTTCAACCAAATTGCCACTGTTCCATTGTACGTAATAGTATAAAATAGCTTTATTCTCCATATCCTAAATGTAATGGTTTGCTGTCAGTCTGTCAGTCAGTCATTATGATCTATAATATCTAGATAGCTAAGGTATGCTATCTGTCTGTTACCTTTTTACGTTATTATAACAAAGGCTCCATTCCACCGCGGCGCACGCTCTGCACGGCCACACGTACGCGTGGACGTGCACGGATTTATTTCTTTGACTTGAGTCAATTCGTGCGTAGCGTGTCCGTGGGTTACAGTGGACACAGTCACATATATTTTCTTACAAAGCGAAGCTTGACGCACGTGCGTAGTCTCTCCGTGCGCCGCGATGGAATAGAGCCCTAACTATAATGAATGCATCGGATTTTAATGACATTTGGTGTCTCGGGAAAATACACTGATACGAAAAACGTAAGTCGGCAATATTAAGCAATATTTAAAAACTTAACTGTTATAAAGCGATAATATCCTATATATCTTTTTAGGTTAGTGTACTAGAAAGTTTTACTAGAAAATACCGTAACGAAAAAAACCTGACACACCCCACTTCGAGTCTTCGACACAGCGGTGCGACGTTGTCAGACTTCAGCACGTGCTTATATGCGACTAGATATATTATGCGAATTATAATTACATAAGTGGATAAAAAATGCTACGCACTATCTTTACCGCGGCAGTCCCCGAGTGCCACATGTCTTTACTTACGTCTTCATAACCAGCGTCTTTTTGTTTCTTGTTTTCCCCTTCATCTTCTTTTTCGTCGAATCCTTTGAGCGCTTTCTTTCCCTCTCCCCCGTTCGCTACTTCTTTTTCTTCTTCAGGTAATTCTGCTTCTGTTAACAAAGTAATTATTATAGAAAAAACTTTTGCTAAGTACTCACATATGGTTTTACTCAATCGAGCAATCGCGGAGAGTAAAAACCACGGCTCGGGCTTCCGTCCACACATTTAGCATTACTCGATAGTTTTACTCCGAATCGAGTAAAAATTATCGTGTGGACCGCAAAACTCATACGCTTGAGTATGGCTTGAGTAAAGCTCGACGGCTTGCGTCGAGTATGTTCGAAGGAAATTAGATTTATTTAATTCCATCGAGCCAGCTCGATGTGAGCCTTCGAGCTGTGAGTTTTGCGGTCCACACGATAATTTTTACTCGATTTGGCGTAAAACTATCGAGTGAAACCGTATGTGAGTACTTAGCATTCGTGGAAATTTTCGTTTAATATCTTTTAAGTGCTTATATAATTTTATTAGGTTTGGAAAAATAGAGAATTATAAAGTGGTAATAGCAGCCTATCAAAGCTTTTTTATTGAGTAAGCCCACAACGAAAGTCACAAAAAATCATTTACTGAAAATTTTCTCGCGTTAAGTTCATTTTCACGTGTAACAAGAGTTTTAGATTTGCCGCCAATTCACCAAAACAAATGACAAATGAATGAAATATACCGTAATTCAAAAAAGTTTTCATTAGTAATGTTTCTAACTAGCTAGTTCTAAACGCTTTCAGTGTGACCCACGTATTACGTGCATCCAAGCAAGCGCCCTTTGATCTGTGTCCAAAAACCGACACTACACCGGGTTGGACGCAAGCGTCCACAAGCTCACGCAAGTTAAGCTATATACTCTCTTTACACGCTTGTGTTTGTGGATGCTGTTCAAGCCTTGACAAGCATGGAAACACAGCATAAAATAAAACATACCTTTAACATCAGCCCTACTCTTCAGCGCCGGTCCCGCTGTGACCTCCACCCGAGGGTCAGCAGGCTCGGAGGCCTTCCCCAGCACCGCGTGGAAGACGGTGTACGCGATGAAGAAGACGGATACCGTCAGCCACCGGTGCCGACGTGGGCGACGCATTCTCTGCGGGAAAGATAAAGGGATATATATTTATCTATACTAATATTGTAAATACGAAATTGTCCGTGTATGTCTGTACAGTAGCAGCGTTAGTGGGGGGAGGGGCGACGCTGGTCGACTGCCCAGGGCGCCAAGTAAAAAGGGGCGCTGAAGGTTAACAAAAGGGCCGCCAATTTTTTCAGCACTATACCAGCACCCTGGGCACAAAAAAATCTTATCCAGGGCACTGGGAGTGCTAAAACCGACACTGTGTCTGTAATCTGTATGTCTGTCTGTCAGAACACAGATATCGTCAAGCAATTATTTCTAGTATCAATATTATAAAAAGTAGTTAAAAACCTATTCTCAGGCCTAACGAATGTACAATGTACTATCAGAGAAGTTGATTCCTATGCAGATGGGGGACATACGTAGTTTGGTCGCATTACGTCAAACTCAGCCGACAGATCACAATTAATATTGAATTTACATAATCGACCAAATGACGTTGGTCTCTCAACTGCATAGGAATCAATTTCCTCGATGGTACATATTATATACGAAATTTCATTAAAATCGGTTAAACCGTTTTGGAGGAGTTCGAGCACAAACACAGTGATACGAGAATTTTATATATTAGAAGATAATATCTCTTTCGTCTGGGCTAAGGGGGCGTCCACAAATTACATGAGGTGTATTTTTGAATTTTTTGACCCCCCTCCCCCCCTGGTGAGATTTTGTGAGATTTTATTCAACCCCCTCCTAAATCCCACGTGAGATTTTTCAAAATGTGGGTTTCTACTTTCTTACGTAAACGTTTGGTTTGACAGTCACTAAAATTTCTATTTAAATAATTAGAAGTTGGATATAATATTAGGTACTAATAAATATCTAAATATCAATCCAATTAAAACAACCAATAGCTATGTCCACATTATGCAATTTCCCGTTCGCTGTTGACTGCGCTATAACGCATGCCCTTGATGAACAAAAAAGGCCCAGTGTGGACAAAGCTAATAAGCTATCATCATAAGCCTTAGGCCATTAATTGTTCTCTTCAAACAAAAACATTTTGTTGAGGATTTAAAAATACCAATAAACGCGTTCTATAATAGGATTGAGTCTTGAAGGGGGAACCTCCGCGTGAAACCGTAGAGTATAGACGTAGAGACAATATTATGGTGTAGGGGAGAGGACCCCTACAACGGTGTGCTGAGGGGAAATTGGGGAGTTACGGTACCTGGTGAGCTGAGGTAGCTGGCAGAGGCAGATGGGCTGAGAAGTGCTGATGTCCGTGATCACACGACACTGTCACCTTGGCCTATAATCACTATCACTGAGCTGAGTTGATATTAATATTAATCGCGAACTTTGGGCCGATTGGCTAACCATAGGATTTTCGTATGTAACGATCGCGTTGAACGTCAAGAGCGGAATGTGTCACTTCAGTGTCTAACGTATGACAGCTGACAGTGCAGACTCACGCGCTGCAGTGCTGCCAATCACCATATTCGTCGCGCTAAAGAGTGGCGCGAACACATGGCATACCGCATAGGCTCCTTTTTGGATTGTGTTGGGGCTATTTTGGCATTATTTGGAGCCATTTCGGCCTTTGAGATTCGAAGTTCAAATACAGTTGTCCGTGCCTTTAATATAATAAGCATCAATTACAAAGTACATTATTACTGTATAGTTCATTGTTCTCATAGAAAAAGTTGTTCATTTTGACGGTCTCATTTGATGGTTTCAAGGACAACGGTGTTCACACAAACACACTGTATATGATGTAATTTATGTACTTACTTTAGGAATGGTCTTACTTGGAATCATTGATTAGGAAACTAACCGTGAAAAACGGCGTGAAGAACTAGTGTTAGAAAGAACAATGGCCAAATCGTACCAGGTGGGTGGTGGCGTCCCGATATGCCATTAGTAGCAAAAATTCCCTAATATTTTAAGTCATCTAAAATCATTAGAAATGTATCTATAAATAGCCACAAAAAAGATCAATATATTTTAGTTTCGTTATGTTCTGACAGCCAGCGATCATTCGCATTCGTTCTATTTTTTGGGCAATGCTCTAGGAAAAATTGATTAGAAACGAGATCGCCGAATATACACTTGTAGGCTACACCGCAGTCGGGAAAAAGGTAGTTCTTAAGTCTAACCTCAAAGTAATTGTAAATGTTATTAATAATTATAAAAAATCGTGGCTGTTTAGACATAATTCTCAAACGGAATTATGCTTAGAGCATAAGAACAACCAAATCTAACTATAGTTTATTTTGGGTCATCAAAAATAAAAGTCCGAGTCCAGCTCCTATACAAATTTAGCCATGATTCTTTGCACAGAGATTCATAAATATGATAGCAACCAATATCAAGCAATAATTCAGCCTCATACTCGTACTTAGACGACATTGGCAATAAATGTAAAAGCTGCTTTTCAAATAACGTTATAAAAATGGGGGCGTTTTGAGAGAGAAAGCTCTCTTGTATTGCGCACACATTTAGGGACTATAAACTCCTTTTGTTGCTGGCGTAGCTTCACTGAAAGCGGCCACCGTCACTAAAACAAGTGTGAGAGGCATTAATTTTTTTATGCTATCCATACTTATTAACTTAATACTCAAAAATATTATAAATGCGAAAGTGTGTCTGTCTGTCTATCTGTCTGTTACCTCTTCACGCCCAAACCGCTGAACCGATTTTGCTGAAATTTGGCATGGAGATACTTTGAGTCCCGGGAAAGGACAAATGATACTATTTGTCTCAGAAAAATATACGGTTCCCACGCCAAAGAAATAAAACGCAACGGAGTTGCGGGCGACATCTAGTTTGAAAATAAATATACGTCGTGCCATTTCCTGAGTTTTAAGATCTTTGCGTACGACAGGGATTTAATCTTATATATTTTGTCTTTCATGTTATATATGCTCAGGGATATTATGTTTTCGCAAACATCAAAAACGGTTTTAAATCGTTTGATGCTCTAATTATTTATTTTTCTTTATAAACTGCTGAATCTTATTAAATTTTTAATGTAGAGACTTATATAATACAACACAGCAATAAAAGTCAGAGTTATTAATTTCTTATTTTCGAGTCGAGATAGCTACGAAGCTGAAGTGATGTAGACTGTGCTATAGAGATTAGAGACATAGACTGTGCTACTAAGAGACGTAGACTGTGATACAGAGATGTAGACCTTGATACGAAGAAACGTAGACTGTGCTACGAAGAGACGTAGACTGTGTTACGAAGAGACGTAGACTGTGCTACGAAGAGACGTAGACTGTGTTACGAAGAGACGTAGACTGTGCTACAGAGACGTAGACTGTGCTACGAAGAAACGTAGACTGTGCTACGAAGACGTAGACTGTGCTACGAAGAAACGTAGACTGTGCTACTAAGAGACGTAAACTGTGTTACGAAGACGTAGACTGTGATACAGAGACGTAGACCGTGATACAGAGACGTAGACCGTGCTACGAAGACGCAGACTGTGCTACGGAGAAACGTAGACTGTGCTACTAAGAGACGTAGACTGTGCAACAGAGACGCAGACTATGCTAGGAAGAGACGTAGACTGTGCTACGAAGAAACGTAGACTGTGCTACGAAGACGTAGACTGTGCTACGAAGAAACGTAGACTGTGCTACGAAGACGTAGACTGTGCTACGAAGAAACGTAGACTGTGCTACTAAGAGACGTAGACTGTGCTACGAAGACGTAGACTGTGTTACAAAGACGTAGACCATGATACAGAGACGTAGACCGTGCTACGAAGACGTAGACTGTGCTACGAAGACGTAGACTGTGCTACGGAGAAACGTAGACTGTGCTACTAAGAGACGTAGACTGTGCTACTAAGAGACGTAGACCGTGCTACTAAGAGACGTAGACTGTGCTACTAAGAGACGTAGACTGTGCTACTAAGAGACGTAGACTGTGCTACTAAGAGACGTAGACTGTGCTACTAAGAGACGTAGACCGTGCTACGAAGACGTAGACTGTGCTACGGAGAAACGTAGACTGTGCTACTAAGAGACGTAGACTGTGCTACTAAGAGACGTAGACCGTGCTACGAAGACGTAGACTGTGCTACGGAGAAACGTAGACTGTGCTACTAAGAGACGTAGACTGTGCTACTAAGAGACGTAGACCGTGCTACGAAGACGTAGACTGTGCTACGGAGAAACGTAGACTGTGCTACTAAGAGACGTAGACTGTGCTACTAAGAGACGTAGACTGTGCTACTAAGAGACGTAGACCGTGCTACGAAGACGTAGACTGTGCTACTAAGAGACGTAGACTGTGCTACTAAGAGACGTAGACCGTGCTACGAAGACGTAGACTGTGCTACGGAGAAACGTAGACTGTGCTACTAAGAGACGTAGACTGTGCTACTAAGAGACGTAGACCGTGCTACGAAGACGTAGACTGTGCTACGGAGAAACGTAGACTGTGCTACTAAGAGACGTAGACCGTGCTACGAAGACGTAGAGTGTGCTACGGAGAAACGTAGACTGTGCTACTAAGAGACGTAGACTGTGCTACTAAGAGACGTAGACCGTGCTACGAAGACGTAGACTGTGCTACGGAGAAACGTAGACTGTGCTACTAAGAGACGTAGACCGTGCTACGAAGACGTAGACTGTGCTACGGAGAAACGTAGACTGTGCTACTAAGAGACGTAGACTGTGCTACTAAGAGACGTAGACTGTGCAACACGTCGTAGACTCACTACTACATCCTGTGACATTTGATTTGTTTGGTAGCATTATAATATTATTATAATGCTACCAAATTAAATTATAGTATATTAACGCCTCCTTAGTCCAGTAGTTTAGAGCGCGGCTCTTGACTCGGAGGTCGTGGGTTCGATTCCCGCGTTGGAAATATGTTATTACCAAGTTTGGTTAGGACAATACAAGCTGATCCATGCGTCGGAAGGGCATGTAAAAAGTCAGTCCTGCGCCTGATCTCTCGTCAGTCGTGTCGGACGTCGGTCGTCCGTCTCACTGGGTTATGAGAGTAAACACTGGTGCAGGGGAGTTTCTGACTATAATTAATTTCAGCTTCCCATACAAGGCTGAACTGACCCTACTGGGCTAGTATGCTCTGTTGAGCATACTAGCCCAGTAGGGTTAACATTCAAATGTTTCATGTTTCCTTAAAGTGTCTGCCATTAGGTCTTTTCCCTTAATATTAAAGGTAAGCGTTCCCTGTAGAGAATACAAAGAGAAAAACCCATTTGAGCGTGATTACGCTTAGAAACTTTTTATAATACTTCGTCTACTCTTAAGCTAAAGTAATTAAAAAAACAACATAACATATTTTTAGCTATTTATTTAACATCATCATATAACTTACACCGATTAACAATTATTTCAACATGTGAGCTGAAAAATTAACAGAATCCTGAAATGGTCGAAAGTATCAGGCTTTCCAACGGCTATTGATATGGTTTCAGATTTGAAAAAGTTACCTAGCCAACTACAATTACTTTTTAGAACTTGGGCTAAACAAACATTGACAAAAACTACGCGGCTCTCTCTACTTAAAGGTCTTAGACTTAATTCAAGTAAAGACTGCATTGCTTTTCTTTGGAAAACCTGACTTACGTACAAAATACGTAACATAATATTTGTTTAAAATTTAAATAGTGCCAGTTTTTGGTTGTGAATTGTGATCTGCTACTACATAGTTACTTTACCTCTGATAAATCCCTTATGGCAAGTATACAAGGATCATTATTCATTATCATAAAATTCAGAGATAATTATAACTCAGATAAACTATTGCGAAAAATCTTGTAAATAGCGCCACCTAGCGACAAATTCAAGAAACTAGCAAGTTTGTGCTCGACTGCCTCTAAAAACTAGCACTTGAATTACAATAATATTATTATTATTATAATTAATTGTTTGGAAACGCTATGGGGTTGTAAATGGAGTAATTACCTAAGTACTTACGCGAGTCGAAGTAAAGTCATAGAAAAGGCGTTAAGTTTGTTGCTAAACAGGGTAAGTTCGGATTACAGGGTAAAATCCTAATTTTACACCATCCGGAATTACCCTGTATCTGAAGTTACCCTGATTAACCCTAATATTTCTTTTTATTCAATAGGGTCGATCGATTTATATGAATTTGTGGAGTAGTTTATAATGAATAATAAAGGTTTTTTTTTTATAAAAAAACGAACCTTATTTACTAAGTATTATAATTTATAACTGAAAAATCTACTCTACAGAAACTCACTAAACATTTTACAATATAATATAATATATTAAATGGCTTTGGTAGGTCAGGAGATAGATACTTTTATTTATAACGAATATGGGGTTTTTGCGTAAATAAAAATGATTTAAATCTAGACACGCGGTAGCACGTCAAGCCAAGTTCGTTTTATTGATAAAAAGGCTCATAATTTTAAAGATCTTAGAATATATTGTGCAAACACTACATATTTCTAGATTTTTATAACAAAGTAGTATTAAATGTGTGTTAACAGGACTATTTATGATTTAAGAATTGTTTTTAAAACATTTAATTATACAATGCATTTTAACCCACACATTTAAAAATATTACATTTTAGGGATAATTTCTATTTTTGTATTGACGTCTAAAACACTACGGTTTATAAAGGCATAAGGGTATAGATAGTTTGTTTTAGGATAATAATATCTTAATTATAGGTTTAAGCAATCCACTTATATATAGTATGCGAGTTCAACAATGTAAAACATTTTAAACACAAAACACTCGCAACATAAATTCAAATAATACCTACTCTTTCTATTTTAATAATTAGCAGATGTACGCGACAAAAAATAAACTTAGACTTAAATAAACAAGGTATTTTTGTCAATATTAAATGGAGTAGGTACGCACTAAAGATGGGACGTCGTTTTGGGAAGGCTACTATTAAGGATATTGGTACAAAGAGTATAAGGAACAGTTCCTAAAACTAGTAATTTACTTGTTTATTGAGGAAAAAGCCAAGAAAACTATCACATTTTTTTGGTTAATATTATTAACCGTAAATTGACATTTTTAATTGTAAAATATATAAAATACCCGTGACATGTGATTCGATATTATATCAAGATAACGCTTTTTTAAGCTGATACTTACTGTTTAAAGTCACATTTATTAGCTTTTTAAAAATATAAATAAGTATTTTGATAGCTAGTAGATAATGAAAATATATTCAATAGCATTATGTTATAAAAAAGCAAGTAAATAATAATAATGCATTACTTTTATCTAGGTAATGTTTAAGAGGTTTTTCTGTAGACTTAATAACATGATGATTATAGATGTGTTTCAATTTACATATTCCAAACTCAAAAATAAAGTGTTGATTAAAATTAAATATAATCATAGACTCATCGACATCATCAAAAATCAGTATGTTTGGTCCCTACCAAACATGCAGATTTTTTATGATTTTACCCTAAACCAGCTGGTAAGGTTAGGACTACATGGAGATTTATAAATTGCTTGATGTACTGTGTATAAAAATTTTCGAAGATCCTTTAAATAAAAAATGATGTTTGTCGATATTTTGCAAATTAATATAAGGAATTAAAATGAGATTGTGACGAATTTAATCTAGGAATAAATAATAGCTTACATACTAAATGCATACCACTCTTTGAAGCATTTTTAAATTAGAATAATGACTATAATAGGTACTTTATTTCATAAATATACATTTCTCTAATTATATATTTTGCACTACATTATTAATTGCGAGCGAGCACATATCCATAACAGCAGTATATACGTTATGTATTTTGAAAAAAGTACTGCCAAAAATTTACAAAGCTAATAGCGCTCTGATTCGCCGATACTTTTATGGTTATATGCTCGATGTTTCAAATAAATAATTTAATAAATTACAGACGGTTAATGGAGGCACAAAACTTCATATAAAATGTTAAAATTTGTATAAAATTTTGTGCCTCGTTATTTTGATTAATAGTGTACCCACTCTAAAAAAAACGATGTAATCATAAATTAGTACGTGATACAATTCAATACTCTTTGAAGTATCATTTAAGAGTAAGACCACACACAAAACGTACTTACTTAATAAATAAAATATGTATTAGTAATTCTTCATAGAAGTTATTACATTGTATAATATATTCGTGATGAAAAAAAACAGCAAATTTTGTTGGTTTGCTCGTTTATCGAAATATTAAAAATTATCATAATTATTGTCACTACTGATAATACTTTTAAAATAATTCTAGTACTACCTAAATAAAGCTTATTATATAGTAAGTAATTCAACTACAAACCACAATCAGAGACAAAATTCTTAAAGTCTAACAAAAATATACATTTTTAAATTTATATCATTTGAATGAATTGGTCGAAAATAACTTATTTGTAACGTATATCAAATCAATATAAGAATATTCTTTTACGTGGAAGTTGTAAATGAGGTAGAATTTAAATAACGTGTGGAAAACATGACGCAATGTACTTTCAAGGAAAAACGTTTCACTCGTACAGTGTTTCATCGACCATTTTAAGACTACAAACAGACGATTGGACTTGGCAGGCCCACACAACGAACTTGGTACACTCCGTACTAAGTTCGATCGTATGTGGCACGGTTTTCCGGACATAATTGTTATTACCGATATTAATAATAATAATGTCCGGCGGTGTAGCATACACACAATCGAACTTCATCCCACATATCCTTAGTACTTCTTGGTTAGCATATCGGTGGGGTATCGAACAAAGTTCACACCGTTGTCTGTTACAAATGTGGTAGCACGATTACGACTAGCTAACAAGTACAATAATATTATGTCGTTAATAGACATAAATATTATACCGTTTCAATTCGTAATTAGTTAAAACTAAAAATATAACTTGAACAAATTATAATGCCTTCGTATAGCATTATTGCATTTAATACGATTCAAATTGGAAGCTCACACAGAACCTTGCTAAAATGAATCGAAAAGAGATATGAATATTAATAGCCGTATATTGTGGGGGGATTAAAGTGGCTTTGTTGGTTACCCTGATCTCGCCACAAAAAATTTAAAGCTACTAAATTCGCCATCTCATTCGTTGTTTAGCTTATTTATTATCGGATCATAAGTTTGATTTATGCAAGGGGACTGGAAGAAGTGGATAAAAAATGTGGATAAGTAGGTACTTATGTGGTTATTAATTATTAATCGTATTTATGACATCCAAGTGTTCTATCAGGGGCACATATTTACTAAACTCTCATATACTTCAAAATAAAACGTTGTAAACAATTATTATAATATACTTTGTTGAAACTCAAAATTATTTGTGCGTAAATACTTCTTTAAGATGATTTATAAGAGTTTATTATGCAGAAATGTGCCTAAAAGTAGCAATTAATGAGAAATCGTTTATCTTTTTCAAAGATACTTGCTTGAAAGAGCTTGGAGAAACGTATTGTCAATTTACTTAGGCATCATCACAAGTAAAATAAAAACATTAGTGGGAAGAACGAAATAAAAATATACCTTATAAACAATAAAGAAATTTCTAACGCGGACAAAATAGGAAAATATCTAATATACTTTAAGGGGCCTGTGCAACTTCCATAGCCCTACGTAGTGCATTAAAGTTACTTAATATATTTTTACATAATACATCAATACTTATAAATGTTTAGAGCCCACTTATAATATGCTTTCAGTTTAACTGTCATAACTCATAACTCATAACTCATAACAGAGCTAAAAATAATTTATCATAAAAATAAACTTGGCAGCTGCACTGCCGTGCCTCCTCTTATCAGCTCATAATATTATACTAATAATTGATGTAAATTGTAAATGCTTGAGTATTATAAACCTGAGATCAAAATTTCATCTAAACTATTGAAAGATTATTACAATTAGAAAAATCGATGTTTTATGCTCATAAGATTCTGGCCTAAAGTGGTTAGTATTTACTTTGGTTCTTTGTTAACAGAATAAATAATGAAAGGAGGGCTTATTTTATAAGTTTTATATAAACACATACTTCACACATCTTTGGTAATTTCTGTGACTAGTCATAATATTATGGATTAAAAAACTTTTGTTTTAGTTAAATTGTAAGTTATCGTGAGAAAAAAAATAAGAGCTAATTAGGGTAAGTTCCGATACAGGGTAAGTCCGGATAATTAAAATGTAAGCCAAAACGAGTATTTTATTATCGGGTCTAGTACGATATGCCGTTTTATCGTGCCACCGCACACCATCAAACGAACAAAATACTCGGTGACATCATAATTACCCAGTATCCGTACTTACCTTGATTAGCCATTAAAATACATAAACTAAATACTACCCACTATTTAACGGACATATTATTAAAATAATCAAATGTCAAAATAAAGCTGTCAAAAATATTTTTAAATCTAATGGTTTGTAACTGCAATAATGTAACCAGCAACAGTCGAAAGTTCTGTTACACGGAGCTGTTATAGTTTCTCGTGTCGAGTATTTAATAGGTCGACTCACAATCCGGGGGGTGGAAGTCCCCGAAGACGTTCAGCTCGTACAGGCTGGCCAGCGTGATGAAGAGCAGGTACCACACCATCAGCACAGCACCGAACTTACGGTCCAGCTTCCAGCCGTTAGCGTGAGTCGCCAACACCAGGAATATCACGGTGGAGAACAGGGAGAGAGTGGAATAGATTAGCCCTGAAAGATTCAGTGATACTTTTGTGAGAATTGAACCGGGTAAATTCGGATATAGGGTAAGTCCAAATACAAGTTGATATTCAACAACAATCGCTCGCCGGGTTTACCCTGTATCTGGGCTTACTCTGATTACCCCTACTCTCAATTTTTGAGAGCAAAAATATTGTTTTTGCTTTCAAAAATTGACAATACAGGTATTCACAGGATAAAGGGCACATGAATATTCACCGTGACACGTATTGGGATACATTTTAAAGTACATTGTTATTGCTATATTCATTAACACTCAATACTTATTATTGTTGGCAATAAGAAATATCCAATAGAAATCATAAACAAGTGGTCCTATCTTATACATGTATTATTATTACTAAAACGTTTACACACGGTACCTTTGCTGATGACGTTGACGTGGCTGCCAGGCTGAATGATTGCGGTCTGTATGAACCACGGCAGCCCGAGACACACCAGGATATCGAATACGTTGGAACCCACGGCGTTTGACACCGCCATGTCACCGTACCTGAAGAGAACAGAGCCTGTAGCCGAGACGTTTTCTTTATCGCTTCTTTATAGAATCGCCGATCAAAATGTATGGAATTGATATAATAGTAGAGGAGGGGAGGGTGCTATTTATGTAATATGTAGTCACTCGAGCGTCATGGAGACCTAGTAGGTTTTGTACATAAGGTAAAGCTGATAAAAAAACAATAAGAGCGTTTTTTTATTTTAGCGGTGGGTTTAGAAACTATATTCAGAAAATTGCTTATTTAGGTTAATTATAAATATATTTTAGACAACAAGGACCAAATCATTTAGTTTAGAGCAAAATAAAATATCTGCGAAGCTTAGTTAAGAAAATATGAAGCTTTATCTATACTTATAAAATTACATGTCCTGACTGACTGACTGATTCATCATCGCTGAGCAAAAACCGTTAAAGTTACAGCCACGAAATTTGGTGAGTAGGTTTGTTTTATTAAGTAGACATCCACTAAGGAAGCAATTTTGAAAATTTTACCCCGAAAGGGGTGAAATAGGGGTTGAAAGTCTGAATGAAAGTCCGTCATTTCTTAAGTTAGGAACATGAAACTTTATCTTTGGATTACTAATTAAAAATGAATGGATACGTATTTAAGCGTTTTTGGAAATTCTTCCCCCAAGGGGGTGAAATTGGGGTTGAAAGTTTCAATGGAAGTCCGTTATTACTACACGTTATACTTGAGTTAGTAGCGTGAAATTTTATGTTTGGGCTACTGATTAAAAATGATTAAATTACGTGTTTAAGCGTTTTTGAAAATTCTACCCCCGAGGGGGTGAAACAGGGGTTGAAAGTTTAAATGAAATTAGTCTATATGTTAACGCGGACGAAGTCGCGGGAAACAGCTAGTTTTTTATATTTTAAAATGTCCCTACGGGCTTAACTAACCTTTGAATCGTCAGTGCTTTATATGGAAGCTTCTTTGGGGTATACCAAACATCCCCTATCTTAATCTGACAGATCCGACGACATTTCAATATTTAAAAAAAAATTACCCACCACGTGCGAAATCTGATTTCTATACCATGATAAAGGTGAACGTGGATTTGGCCGCACCGCACGCACCGCAGTCGCCGCGTTTCTAATTCTTTATATGAAGTTATAGGCAAGCTCGCATACCTACCCGCGCCGCAGTCTTCGCAACTTCTACATTCTTTAGTAAGTAAGTAAGTAAGTCTTTATTTCCAAGAAATTGGTTACAATGATCTTATTATAATTATCTATAGTTCTCAATTTCTACCTCCAAGGCGTGGAAATTTGTTTTTTAAGTCTAAAAAGATTCATGTTTAATTACTATAATAACAATAACAAACTAATGATATTAACAGAATCTGAAATTAATCATAATACAATCCTCAAAAAACTATCATAGAGCTCTAATAAATACAAATCCTCCATGAATCCTCAGAACATTAAAAATATAATATTATATTAAAACAATCAATTATTATTGAAAGTCAAAGTAAATAAAAATTAAAAACAAAAAAAAGTAATCTAAATATTAAAATATTAAAGTAAAATATAAATATGACAATTAAATTAAAGTACAAAAAAATTATAGAAGTTGGTTATAATACAATTAAGTAAATTACATGTCTATCAAATTAATATTAAAATTGGTAAAGTTCATTTCAATTCCATAAAAAAATACAATCAGTTAAATATTAATAATTCTAATTTTAAGATATAATCATGAAAATACCAAAAATAAGAATAAGGCACAAAAAAAATCAAACAAAGTGGTTAAATACAATAAGAGTGTTTAGAATATAATAAAAACAATTTAAATGTCAAATCAATTCATGTCATAAATAGTACCTATAATTCATTTCAATTTAATTAATAAAAATACAATTAATTAAATTACATCAAATTCAAATCAAATTAATAGTAAAATTGGTAGTTCATTTCAATTATTAAGAAAAAATACAATCAACTAAATATTAATAATTATAATTTCAAGATATAATAATGAAAATAAAAATAAGAATAAGGCACAAAAGAAATGCGGCGACTGCGGTGCGGCCAAATCTGCGTTCACCTTTACTAGACACATGTCAGTTAAGCCTATGCAAGCTTAATCTGACACGCTCGAGCTACTCCCGAAATCCCCTCTTCTCCTCCCCAACTATAAGACGAAGCGGACGTCAACTCGAGCTAATATAACTCTGTCAATTCTATACATTTTGATCGGCCATTTTATAAAAAAAAAACAATAAAGAAAAGTTCTTGGCTAAAGGGCCAGGTACAGTTAGCTAAAAAAAAGCTATCTAACTTTTATAGACAGCTCTTTTTTGTGACAGTACTTATAAAAGATGAAAAAAGTCCAGCTGCATATAATTTTGTAAAATGTTCAGCAATTTACTCATAACTTGGTAAGGATTACTATAGGAGACGTCTATCCGGTGCGAACTGCATAGAAAGGGTAATTTACGGTTGTCATATCCTCAAATGTCCGATTTTATTGGAATTATGACTTTTAGTTACCTTATTTGTTTTGTAAAACAAATATTTGCTTACGGTTAAGCTGTCTTCAATATTCTTATGTTTTATCCGTATTATTTGTAAGCATATATTTGTATGTTATTATTATTGCGTGATGGTCCACGCTTACCCTTCCTTAATGACAGCGAGAGAGGAGAGCGCGTCGGGCACGGAGACGCCGGCCGCCACGAAAGTCAGACCCATCACCGTATCCGGGATACCCAGGGTGTGGCCTGAAATATACACGAAACTTAAGGCCGTGTTTCCACTGACGCGGAGCGGAGCGGAGAGGAGCTTAGCGGTGCCGAATTGACCAATCACCATGCTCGAAATCTTCGCTCCGCTTCGCTGTCATTCCGCTGGAATTGCACGATTGGTCAATTCGGGCACCGCTAAGCTCCTCTCCGATCCGGTCCGCGTCAGTGGAATCACGGCCTAAGTTTAAGTTTTTGTCAAGATAATATATATCCTTTACGCCTAAAATATAAACGGCTGTCTCAAAAACAAAAGAGTCATGGTAGCTATACACTTGCACAATGCACGTGCCCAGTTTCTAAAATTTTTTTCACTGGAACTGGAAAACCAATCAACGGGATTATCGATTGGTCAATGTTTTAACAGTAGCACAGTGTCTTAGAAATCCCCAAAATCGGACATGACTAAGTTAATGCAATGAGTCGATGGCGTCTTATATTTCAAATGCAAGAGTAGAACTCCCGTGTGCGCATTTTACTTCGTTTTTGAGAAAACAAATTTTTAAATTGGTCATTTTTTGACTCCCTAAAAACGAAATTATTTTTTATTTGTAAACTTGCTACCCAGCTGATTAGATTAATCATTAAGAGACACAAATGTTGAATTGTAGGAATGAAATAATGATTTCATTCCTACAATTCAAGTAGTTCCTGAGATTTTGTGTTCTTAAATATTTAGACTTTAAGAGGCCGGGTACCCTTGGAATTTCTCATACAAACGTAATACCAAAATCATTTTCACATACGAAAATATTTAACATGTTTGAGTTATTTTTCAGTTTAGAATAGTAATTACCTAGGTTCCTACACAAAAATTTACTTCAAAATATTTAAACACAAAAAAAAATTTTTTTGTTTAAAATTTTTTTTTAGTAAATTTACTACTAAATATTGAAACACTAAAAAATAGAGTAAAACACAAAAAAATATACAAATAAATACTGAATTTACTACTAAATATTTAAATACTAAAAATATTTTTTAGAGTTTAAATATTTTGTAGTAAATTTACTATTTATTTATATATTTTTTAGTGTTTTACTCTATTTTTTAGTGTTTCAATATTTAGTAGTAAATTTACTAAAAAAAAATTTTAAACAAAAAAATTTTTTTTTGTGTTTAAATATTTTGAAGTAAATTTTTGTGTAGGAACCTAGGTAATTACTATTCTAAACTGAAAAATAACTCAAACATGTTAAATATTTTCGTATGTGAAAATGATTTTGGTATTACGTTTGTATGAGAAATTCGAAGGGTACCCGGCCCCTTAATATTTTTTTTTCTCCTTTCCTATACGATTTCTCAGACACAGACACAGTTTCTCAGACAGTCAGATTTAATTTTTTTGTTTTATATATTGTTAACCCGAATTTGATACCATGTTCACAAAAAATCACCCAAGTGCGAGTCGGACTCGCGCACTAAGGGTTCCGTACCATTATAGAGCAAAATTAGGCCAAACATTGTGTTTTTTGTATGGGAACCCCCTTAATTTGTTATTTTATTTTAATATTATTATTAAATATTAAAGTGCATAATATAAAACTAAGGACCTTGAGTAAAATTCAAGTACCTACCTGTTGTCATTATTGATATAGAGCCAAAAAGGCCAAAAAAATCACGTTTGTTGTATGGGAGCCCCCCTTAAAAATTAATTTTATTTTGTTTTTAGTATTTGTTGTTATAGCGGCAACAGATATACACAATCTATGAAAATTCAACTTTCTAGCTGTTACCGTTCTTGAGTTACAGCCTGGAGACAGACAGACGGACAGACAGACGGACAGACATCGAAGTCTCAGTAATAGGGTCCCGTTTTTACCCTTTGGGTACGGAACCCTAAAAAAACGACTTGATATTGATTTTCTCGGGATCGAGAGGTATCGACGGAACTCCGTTACAACAAAAACATTACAGTAATTTTCACTTTTTTAAGTAAAATTAACAAAACATGCCAATAAAAAGTAAGATTAGCACTAAGGCATAAACAAAAACATTACAGTAATTTTCACTTTTTTAAGTAAAATTAACATAACATGCCACCAAAAAGTAAGATTAGCACCAAGGCATATCCCAGGGTTTCCGAAGGTTCCGTTGCTGAACGGAACCCTGATTCCTTATAAGACTTTCCGCGTGGCTTCGCCCGGGTAAATTAGATATTTCAGACAAATTAGTCCACTAAAATAGCCTATGATCTTTCTCGTGGTCTACTTCTTATCAGTGCCAAATAAAAAAAAATAAACGCAATCCAGAAAGTCCAAAAGTAGGTTAGGTTAGAACACAGAGAGAGTCGAGCGAACGCGCTGCGGCAGCTACCGGCGACCGCCATAAAATAAAAGGGAGACTCGGGAGCGCAAGTTTAGGTTAGAATTTACACCACAACACAGAGGGAGCCGTGCGAGTAAATCTGACGACGCATACTACGGTGATATATCGTGGACAGCGCTATAGGAACTCGTGAAAAAACGAGACACAATAGCCTTTCTATTGTTGTCGCGATCACCGGTGCTCTTATGGGGCTTGATGGGTTAGTAATTTAGCTATCGCTTAGTAGTCACAATTATTATTATTAAAGTTTATTTTTGTGGTGCTCTCTAAGTTATTTGACATTCGGTCATTGCAACTTTTTGCTGTCTCCGCTTTGAATAGAAAGAGGAATTACAATAATTCTTCATACCTCTATTTTCTTCTGATTAATTTTGTTGAGGGTCCCAAACCAGTTTGACCATATTGTTCTTCGGGTACCCTGAGATCATATCAATTCTTTTTGGGTCGGGAAATGCTTTTACGCATTACCGGCAGCGTTGGGGAAGGACCACCGGAGTATGTGGGACTTGCTACGGCCGAAGAGATGGTAAGTGGCCGCAATGAGCTGTACCCACTAAAACCCAACCATGTTCCTACTTCCGCGCAGGACGGAGACGCGAGAGTCTATTACACGTCTTCCGTGGCTTCCGTTTGCAGGGATATATGCCTACAATAAATCCCGTCTTCTGTAATCTATCCTCTATCTCCGTCACATGATCTTTGCCCCTGTCCTGAGAGACTGTTATAAAATTTCGTGTGTAATATAGATCCAAATAAAATAGTCGTAGATGGGTGTTAAATTTTCTAAATTTCTATTATAATAACATTCATTCATGCGGACGAAGTTGCGGGCAACAGCTAGTAATTTAAATAAAATAATTTTGCTTTTAGGGAGTCAAAAAATAACCAATTTGAAAATTGATTGTCTCAAAAACGAAGTAAAATGCGCACACGGGAGTTCTACTCTTGCATTTGAAATATAAGACGCCATCGACTCATTGCATTAACTTAGTCATGTCCGATTTTGGGGATTTCTAAAACACTGTGAGTAGGTAAAAAACAACGCTAGGTCCTCTCAAAAAACCTCATAAACTTGACATGCTAATTGGTACATCCTCTAATAACACCTGAAATATGATGTTATTAACATAATATTTTTTACTCAGTCCAATAGTTTTACTCAGTCTTTGTTACTAATTAAAATAAACTTTCATTTTTATTTATTAAAAAAACTTGAGAGATGTCAAGAAACACCCGGATGGAACGTAGCTGCTTTCTATGAGAGAGACAGACAGAGAGAGAGCGAGAGAAACAGAGAGAGAGGGAGGGAGAGAGAGAGAGAGAGAGACAGACAGAGAAACACGCGCACGCCACACGGCTTTCACCTATAGCAAATAGTGTCGTCGCAACTTTTGATCTTAATTTTTTCCGTCTAACGCAACGCGCGATAAGGAACTTCGTTCCAAAAAAAAACTCACCAATAATAGTGATCATCCACACCATGAAGTAGGAGTAGAAGGAGATCCAAAGCATGGAGATGACGAAGGTGACGGGGTACCAGCGGCCCCGGCAGTCGGGCATCGTGTGGAGGCACGACCAGTGGACCGGGTAAGCCACGTACCAGCATGCGAGTTGCAGGTGATCTGTGGAAAATAGCATAGACGTAATCAGGGCAAGTCCGGACACAGGGTAATGTCGGAAACAGGGTAAGTTCGGACTCAGGGTCATTTTGGAAACAGGGTAAGTTCAGTCACAGGGTAATGTCGGAAACAGGGTAAGTTCAGAAGCAGGGTAAGTCAAGACACAGGCTCAATTCGATCACATGGTAAGTTCGGTCACAGACTCACAGATTAAGTTTGATTAATGGCCGTTGTTTCGAAAACCTTCAAAACATGTTCTACTCACTGGCATTGACGGGTTTGACGAGAGGGTTCACGGCGGTCTCGGGGTTGTACTCTCTGGCCTTGTAGTACGCCGGCGCTGCGGGGGCCTGCTGTGAAACACACCAATATTTACAAAGGCTGTGTGTTTGTTAGGGGGTTAGTCCATTAATTACGTATTATTCAATAATCTACACGTTTACAGCCAAAAAGAGTTTAGAGGGGGGGGGGGGGGGGTGAAAATCTTACGAAATCTACACACACAGCACATGGGCTACTTATCATAAAGTGAAGTTGGTTGTAATTATCATTGGTTGCAATTTGTCTATATCTATACATAATATTATAAAACAAAGTCACTTTATTTTCCCTCATGTCCCTTTGTTCCCTTTAATCTTTAAAACTACGCAACGGATTTTGATGATTCTTTCAGTGTTGGATAGCCCATTTATCAAGGAGGGCTATAGGCTATATTTTATCACGCTAAGACTTATAGGAGAATGTGGAAAAAACGGGGGAAATTTATTTGAAAGGGCTTATCTCGCGAACTACTGAAGCAATTTTATGTTATTTGGCACATATAAGAGTAGACCACGTGAAGGATCATTGGCTATCGATTTTAATCATTTTTTCAGTGGCTATATATTTTATACCCGTGCGACGCCGGGGCGGGTATCTAGTTTATAACATGAACTTTACTTTAACTTTTTATATTTACTGCCTATAAGTTCAAATAATTCCTAACGTGTGTAAAGTAATATTTTAGTCCAGAATAATAATTATTATGGACTAAAATATTACTTTACACAAGTTAGGAATTATTTGAACTTTAAGGCAGTAAATATTATTTCATTACTTTTTAAAGTTGTTTGGCGGGGGTTCTTTTAATTTCTTAATTTAATTTTATTTGATACTTTTTAAACTTGCGTTCCATCCCATCCATCCGTCCACCATCTATCAATGTCCTTTTTGTTGAGGCCGTTAATATGAGCCCAAACATGAAACCTCCACTTTGGGTTCATACGAAGCTCGGTTCCCATAGAATCCAGGTGATGCTGCAGCACAGCATGTAAATATTTACTGTTTAGATAAATAGTAAATATTTACATGCTGTGCTGTGATATGTACATGCTGTGAGAAGTAGATACTTCTTACTGGTTGTCGCAATTAAAATGAGCCCAAACACGAAACCTCTGCGCTAAGTTGGCGAGGAGTTGGATATCCTATTGATTACCAGGTGATGCTGCAGCACAGGTCAACTTTCCATTATTATTGTGTATACCTATATTGTATATTCACAAATGTCACGATCTAGAATGAAATATAAAACCCATTAAACGACTACAAGTTGCTAACGGCCTTTCATGAACCAGATATTCCAGCACTGAGCAGGCTGATGATGATGAATTATAGCTAAGAACACTCTCGATCATGTCAGCTTTCAAACAAAAAAAAACTATATCAAAATTGGTCCACCCGTTTGGATGCTACGATGCCACGGACAGATACACACACAGACAGACAGACAGACACGTCAAACTTATAACACCCTCTTTTTTGTCGGGGGTTAAAAAATATGTTGACGTTTCAACTTTTGAAAACAGAATGAAAATAAATTTAAACTAACCTGCGGCGCCGCCTGCGCTTGCTGTTGTTGCGGGGAGATCTGTTGTTCCGGCTGTTGTTGTTGTTGAGGGGGCTGCGGGGGCGGCTGTTGCTGAATACAACATTAGATTATTATTTATTCCAATATTTGTTCTTGATCATCTTATACATGGATCTGCTACTACGAGTATTACACCTATTGAGATGAAATTCGGTGTAAAAAATCTTGAGATATGGGAAAGGCTAAATGATAGTTACCGTTGGTAATATGTGGATCCTGAAGGTCCACTTACACAAGGATCTTAGACTGTAAGCGTCGAAATGTAACATACAGACACACACCTTTTTTCATTTATAATACAGCTAATCAGAATGGAGGTGTAGGTGACATACCATGGAGGTGTCGTCCCAGGCGCGTGTGGGGTCCCACGTGGCGTTGGGGTCCCACGCGTTGAGTGGGTCAGCGTTGTAGCCTACGTTGTCGTAAGCGCCAGTCGGGTTATAGGCTGAAACGATAACGTTCAATTAAGAAATTTAAAAACAACCTCCGATTCAAAAACGTTAAGTATAATATGTCTATAGTAAAAGTCTTAGAAATGTCGTATTTTTATTTACGTTATTCCCGCTGTACACTCTCGCCGAGAGCTCTCGGGCGAGAGTCTCGTGCGAGAGCCCCTTGCCCGAGTGCGATCATGTACATTCTCGCTTAGTTCAATCGCAGTTAAGAACTCAGAGAAGATGGACGAAAACGACCATTCACCATTCACCATTCATCGAAAGATATCATTGTAATCCAAAGATTTTTATTCATATTTAATTTTATTTCTCACAGATAATGACTGATAATGACGTTTATTATTATTATTTTTCTGTTCTACACTGTCTAACGGCGGGACTAGTAGTGAAAGACGCGAGAGTGTACAGTAGTGCGCTCTTTTTCCTCGCGAGACCCTTTGTCTCGAGCGACCGACCGACAACGGACCGAGAGGGTCCGAGACAGGCGAGACGAGGCGAGCGCACCCATTTACACTCTCGCACTCGGGCCGCCTCGCTGTGTCTCGGCGAGAGTGTACAGCCGGCCTTAAACATTTTGCTGGATCTGCACTGGACCCAGCTGAATTAAGTTCAATCCAGCAAGAATCCAGCTGGTTTAGAAATGCCGCTGCAATCACTAAACGCATTGCGCGACCCATAGATTGAAAAATACTATGGTATACACTATACACAGTATAGATCTTTTTTATGTGAAAAACTAAATGAAATATTGTTTTATTTCCAAATAGGCTACGAATGATAAAACTAAGGAAACGTAACTCCCATACTAATATAGTTCTTGCAATCTACGAGTGCGCGTCGCCCTTAGTTGTGTGAGTGACCATATCTATACACGCGTACATGGCTCGCTCGCTACTGACTGCTCCGTCGGGTACGCACACTAACGAATATGTCTATTCACATTTCCAACTACAAATAAAGGCGACGCGCATTCGTAGATTGCAAGAACTATACCAGCTAATACAGTTTTAAATTTGGTTCCATTCGAACTGTCATGTAACGTCAGCCTTTGTACCGCTCAAGGTCACCTAAATATTGCAAATGTATGAAAAGTGAACCTGAGGTACACTTTTTTGACAAGTATTTTGGAGCATGTTTTTTGACGGAGTCACTCTTCCTTAGTTTTTATTATTCGTAGCAAATAGATTACCGGTTCTGGAACTGAGAAGAGGAACCCGGAGAGAAGAACTGGCGTAAGAAACTCACACGGGGCACTTTTACCAAAAAAGTGGGAAATTAAAAAAAAAACGTCCCAACTCACGTGTCTGCTGCGGCTGGTCGGTGCTGCCGTCCATCTGGGAGTACTCGGTCTCCGCGGTGGGGGGGTTCGGCACCACCGGCGCGGGGACTCCGCCCCTGAAAAAGTTGTACAATGAAAATGAACAAATTATCGGACGAACGTCTGCGGACGTTTTCATCGTATGCGGCTTGTTTCTATCTGATCAAATACAAAATACCTTGAGAGTTCGGACGTCCGAACAGATCTGGCTGGCCGGATGTTTTTGCATCCGCGGACGTCTGCCATTGACATATATAGGTTAGGTCTTTGACGTCCGCGGATGAACCGTGCCGCATCCATCAGCCGCGACATATGGATGCGTCCGATAATTTGTTTCTAGCTATATTCTCTTATCAATTGAAGACGTGTGTTGAAGAACACGATAACTAACATTTTGTAACATACGGACATTAAACACATTTTTCCCTTATAATTTGAACAAACCTTGTAACTTATCTATTTTATCAACTGGCTCATGTATCTACACATAATTTTTTTTATTTCAAACCATTTTCCGGCCCTGAAACCTCCATTTACGCAAAAAAATGACAATTTTTTACTAATAGTTATCGTGTTCGTCCGTCACGTCTTCAATTATTATTTTTTTTACACATTTAAAACACAAGAACAAAATGTGTTAGTCATATTTAATACAAATCCATGACCCATCAGGAATTTGAAAACTTTTTGTTCCGTTGGCGGGGTTCGAACCCCGGGTGGAGCGCTGACCACGCGCCCAACCACTGAGCCACATAGGCCGCGTAAATGTTTAACTGTACAAGGTGCAACAAAATTAAGTGATAATATTACTTTAGGGTGTGAAGGGGGCATACGTGCCCTAAAGTATCACTTTATTTTGTTACAATATCTTGTATATGACAAAACAAACTCCGCCGAGTCTATTGTATTTAAACATGTGGGTGTAAAGAATGACACACGGGTTGGGGAGGTCAAGTTAATCCGCTTAGCGGCACACACTCTGACCTGCGTTTGACCCACTTACTGAAAACCGAGTTGTTTTATATCAAACGTGAAAAACGAAACCAGTTAACTGTTTAACATCCATCCATCCGTACTTCCATTCTAATAATATTATAAATGCGAAAGTGTGTCTGTCTGTCTGTCTGTTAACACTTCACGCCCAAACCCCTGAACCGATTTTGATGTTTGGTATGGAGATTCTTTCAGAGACGAAAAACGTAACGTACACTTAAATAATTTTACGTTACGTACGATATAAGAATTTATCTGCATCTTTTGAGTTTTGATTCTGAGTGTGTGAGAATAGGCTATACGAACATAGACGTAGGTTACATCACTTACACGGTCGGTCTGTCATACTCATCAGTTCAGTCCATCAGTCTAAAGCTGAGGCTTAACCTACGCGTCAGTGACGGAACGTCAAGTTGCGTCAAGTTGTCAAATGAGTGTTTTGTATACAAAAAACACATTTGACAACTTGACGCACCTCGACGCTCCGTCACTGACGCGTAGGTTTGTTCTAAGCATAATCCAGACTGACTGGAGAATGATCATGTAACCGTTGACGGAGTGATCATTTTTTTATGTCTAGGTACCTAAGGTACCAAATGACGTTAGTCTGTCAACTGCCTAGGAATCAATTGATTTCTGATTCTTATGTCAATTCAATGTTAGCTGTGATCGGTCGGATGGGTTTGACTTAACGCGACCAAATTACTTAAGTCCGCCATCTGCCTAGGAATCAACTTCCCTGATAGTACAGTTTCGTTGCAAAAAGTCGTTTCTATTCCATTCCACGCGGGTATAATATACTCAATATATTATATTGAGCCTAAAACTAGGATTCAATGTCAAACTCACTTGTAAGTGACCAATGCGGCCTGCTCCTCTCGCGTCGGCAGTTTGAAGGGCAGCGGCAGCGTCAGAGCCCAACGCTCCAACGCCACGTTGAACCGCAGAGCCACGCAGTACACACCGTACATGATCAGCATGAACAGGGCTTCCGGCCTGCAAGAGAGAGGGATAGAAGATGAAACAGAAAGAGATGAAACGAAGAATAAAGAGAAAAGAGAACAGGGCTTCCGGCCTGTAAGAGAGAGAGGCAGAAAAATGAACATAAAGGGAGAAAATAAATGTCAAAAGTGAAGAAGAGCAAAATGATGATTAACAAGCCTATATTTGACGGTAATGTCTCTGATGGGTTGGTAATCTAATGGGTAAAACTTAGGACATATTATACTCATGGACGATAGTATAATACTGCAAAACCAAGAAGCAGATGGTGTAGAAGAAGTTGTATTAATGCATTTGCCACCAAATGAAGAAACATAAAAATAGTTGTCATACAAAACCAGTATAAACAGAGTCACAAAACATGATAGAGTCCTATTAACACCCAGTTTGCATGACAAATAGCTACCAGAATAGTTATATATTGGCAAAGGCTTATTAGTAACGAGTAGGTGTCCTGCACATTGACAAAAATAAAGATGACAAAGAAGAAGGAGTGTAGTAAGGACCTACCAGGACACATATCCGTTGGCGATGGTGCACAGCATGACAAGAATAGAGATGGCGTAGAAGAAGCAGTCACGACAGAGAGGCCACCAGTTGAGATGCGACACGGTGCCGGCGCAGAGCGCGCAGACGGAGATCACGAACATGATGTTGAAGACGGCCGAGCCAATCACGCCAGATACACCTGGAAAGATGAAATTAAGTATGAAACGAAAATAAAAATGCGAAGATGTTACTGGGTCCTGACTGTTTTCGACAGGAGTTTACGTTCTAACATTTTTGTTGCGTAATGTTTTGATGTAAACGGATAGATAAACTTCTGTGAAAAAACCTGTAAAACCGGACATAAAATGAAGACAACACGGGAAAACCAAAGAATGTCAAAAAAGTATTAAGAGAAAAACAGTTTTAGGTAAGTATATAGTTCGAAAGTCTATATTTTTTTCATTCTAGACTCTTTTAAGTGAAATATTGAAACAACTTATTACTATGATAATATAATATGCTCTGCATGTACTTCTTAAACTTGATTTGTTTAAATAAGTTGTAAGTTATGGCTGGTTATGGTTCAGAATCTGAAATTAGTTAGTAGTGACTACACTCCATAATATCATAAACCATCTGTGTTGCTTTAGTATGAAACTTCTGCTGACGAACTGTTGCTTCAATGACGTATAAAGCTGGTTAGAAGGGAAAAGAAAAGGCCGAAAGTTACATATTATGATTATTGCCTTTTGTGCTGTTTCAACAGTTAGTAACAGCGTTTTGCCTTCTCCTCCACAAGATGTAATACAATAAGTTACAATCGATTGACATTATAATATCAATGGACGCTTCACACCACGTCAGTCTGGTCCCGTGGTAAGTACCTGAAGGACTTGTGTTACAGGTACCAGACAACGGAAATATATTTAATACTTTTATACTATACATATATTTAAGATTTTTATTATATCATACACATATTTAATACAAATCCATGACCCAGGAACTTTAATAATATAAAACTTTTTGTTCCGTCGGCGGGACTCGAACCCGCGACCTCCGGCTTGAGCTACCAACGCGCTTACCACTGCGCCACGGAGGTCGTCAAACATTATAAAGCAAAATACACCTGCTTGATTAAATGTTGGTCTAGTTTTGTATATGACGAAGTTTCTTGAAAATAAACATCAACTTACGTATTTTTTCACATAGTTTATCTACATGAGGCCTAAAAGACAGATTTTCATCTACTATTATACCTAGATACTTTATATTGTTGATCCCATCAATACTAGGATATGTGCATGTCATGTTAGAAAATGTTGTGCAAAGATGTGCATATAGTGGCTGGTTAGTAACTGCTGAGGTGGATTTACGCATGGAAAACTTTATGTATTTAGTTTTTTCGGCATTTAATCTAAATAAATGAGTCGATAGCCAATTATTTACGATATTAAAACCTTGCTGTGCATATTCGAAAACTTCGCGATATGTGTTAGCAGAAAAACAAGTGCTGTGTCATCAGCGTATGATATTATGATTATGCCACGGTTTTCTGGATTGCATTTTGTAGATTTTGTATTACGTATGACATAATCAATAATGGCAACAGGTAGGTAGGGGTCAGATGTATGGACAGTGAACCAGTAGTACACAGCGGCCCACAGTGGTCATATCTTACGAATGGGACGTTGAAAATTCGTGCCATAAACGCGAATAAACTTGTTTCTCGACTCAATCTTCCATGCCCAATCGACGGTGCGCTCCCGCCGTAAACATTCGCGAAAGGAGACTATAATTATTATTTTGCATACGAAAAACTTGAAAATTACGAAAGTACAATTTTGATTTCTAGTGCATTTTGATTATTGTTTTTCATTACCTACATATTACACCCTTATAGACTGACTATTGACGCATCTTTTGTATATACTAATAATTATTATAAGCGTTTACTTCATTATCATATTTAAACTTAAAAGAAAATAAATCATAGTCGTGCACAGTGGCTCAAAATAGGGTGGTACACAGTGAACTGTGTAACAGTGTACTGCCCTATTTTTAGGCACCAATGCTTTAATTATAATAAAAACATTCTAGGCACAGCATTTATTGGGAGCTCAGGGTGGCGGTACGGGGATGCCGTCACTCATTGCACCGAGTCCCCGAGAGGGTCGCGATGCGCAGTGTACTCTTCGCGCATTGCGACGACAGAGAGAGTCGCCTATGCAAGCCCCGGGAGGGCCTCTGTTCGGTGACAGGAGCATAGTGCTTCATAGAGAACGAGCTAGCTATTGATACGCCGGCGAACGATTGTCGAGCCACGGAGTAGAGCTCACGCGTTCTCGCGACTCGGCAACGGGAAGACGAAGAGTACCGACGGGTTTTAGTGGGTAGGGCTGCGGTCACTTACCATCCTTACGACCGCAGCGAGCCTCACATACTCGTGGGGGAGTCCCCAATCCCCCCGAGATGCGTCAATGCATTTCCCGTCGCAAAAAAAAAAAAAAAAAAAAAAAAAAAAAAAAAAAAAAAAAAAAAAAAAAAAAAAAAAAAAAGGCACAGCATTTATATTTGTGTTATGTTATTGTTAAATGTTTATTTTAAATTGTTAAAAAATATGTAAATTTTAATGTTGTTTAATTTTAACGCAAATAAAACATTTATTTCCATATATATAACTGATGTTTTAATTATTAATAATTTTACTAAACAAATTATATCACTAATAATATTATTAAACAAATTATATCACCCCAAATTAATAAAATTTAGGTGTTGGTTCACTGTAGGCTAACCCCCTGGTTCAGTGTGTACATATGGTAGTACACAGTGAACCATTTCCCTACTTTAAAAATAACAGTAACTGTTAAATTTGCAATAGACTTAAAGCTGAAATTTTAATTCAAATTCAAAGTTTAATAAACAACAAATAATATATATAAAAAAATCACGATTATAATCACTCTCGGTGAAGTTATGAGCTTTCAAACTTTTTCTGGGCCACTGTTCAACAGACCCCCCTTAACCAGACTTACCAGACTTAGTTATATAGGGTGCAATTAAACCTTCCTGCCAAATTTTTTCCAGGGCTCAGGTATCATTAGAAGAGTCCATTTAACCATAAAAAATTGGGTGTTATTTTTTAATGACATATTTTATCCCATTTAAAATCGTTGCAGAACGGTCATTCGCGGCGCGGGGGTATGAGCGGAGGTGACGCGGGGGCACGTCACGCACGGCCGACGCATCGTGTCCATTAATTGTAGTGTTTTTAGGATAACTTTCGGAAGCTATTTCTCAACAGTTTAGTACTGAGTGATAATAAAAGAAAAAATACGTGTATTTCTATTTTTAACAAGGATCAATATATCGAAATTTGGCAGGAAGGTTTAGTTGTACCCTGTATGTGTAGTTTAATATTTAATAATAATATTTAAATAAAAAAAAAATTAAGTGGGGCTCCCATACAAAAAAAACACAATTTTTGGCCTAATTTTGCTCTATAATGGTACGGAACCCTTCGTGCGCGAGTCCGACTCGCACTTGGCCGATTATTAACGTTTCTTACCATGGACAAACAAATACAAATTGAACTATAACAGTTGACTACGATGATTTTTACCATTTTTGTAATAGAATGTTTCCCTAAAAAGCTAACAGAACTTGGCATTAAAAAGTCAGTTTCACAAAAAAGATGACATTCAGCCCGGTCTTATTAGACGCAAAAAAATCATAGCCTCGGAATAACTCGCATAGAGCCATTGAGATGTATAGAGCTGAAAATTGGTAGAGACGTTAAATACACTATAACAAATAAAACCTCAAAAGTCCCCACCGATCCTCCTTGTGCAAAAAATTTTATTCAAGGTCAAAGGTATGAAATTGAGGTTTCCCTGTTTTTTTTTCCAAACTGTACATTTTATCACAAAAATAGGTAAAGCAAGAGTGTAGATCATATAATTCTCTACAAAAAATATTCAGACACTTTTTTCATACGACTTAACATTCCTTTTCCTGGTGGGCTTAAAGTTTGGGAAAATCATATCTAATACTTATATTATAAAGCTATAGAATTTGTGGAGCTACTGTTTTGAATTGAAAAATTCGTTTTTTGTTGGATATTCTTATTTATCGACGAAGACTTGAGCTGTATAACATCACGTACAGCCCTCGTTTGCTGTAGTACAAGAAGTACCGCTCCGCCCTGTTAATTATGTATTTCACGGAAACCGTACATTTTCCCGAGAAACAAAATAGCCTATGTCCTTCCTCGTGGTCTACTTTATATATGTGGACCACGTTAGATAAATTATCTTTCAAAACATCTACATTTGATTTAGCTGCTCCTAAACATCTCAAAATTATTTTGATTTATACTTGTACTAATATAGATAACTTACCAATATCATCCCGTGCGCAGAACACTCCAATAACAACGGTAGCCAACTCCGGTGCGGAACTACCGGCCGCCATGAAAGTTGCACCAGCTACATCTGGAGCCAACTGGAACTCTGAAAATTTAAAGGATTCGTTCTGTTTACGATTAAGCTTGTAGCATATGAGAAAGGCTATATAAATGTTATAACTAGACATCGGATTATATGCACGATCAAAGTGCCGAAATATGCATGCAAGTATGCACCAAAAAAATGGCCGAAATATGCACAAAATATGCACAATCAAAAGTCACTTAATATCTATCGATCGCGGATTCTTGGAAATCTATTGTTATTCTATTGTTATCGCGGTCGAATTCGATCGCTTGGAGCTTGACGGGTTAAAATTAATTACTTTTTTGAAGAGTTTTCCGGTGGAGCCGTTAATAAAAGCGCCAATTTTTACAATTTCATCAAATCCAGGATTTTTAATTTATCATACAGCACCAATGAGAATTTTCCGGTAGTAATCTTTATTTGTAATGCCCATGGAAGTTTATTAAATTGTTAACTACTTTATTCAAATTTTTTGCTAATGTTGCCAACTATAATGAAAAATTTGTTTCTAGAAAGATAATGTACCTATTGGATGTATTACATTCTTTAAATGGGGATGGAGCCACATATTATAAGTAATTTGATCTATCGTACCTCTGTTTTGTGGTCTCGATGTACTGGTTTGGAGAATACAAGGCATCTGCAAGGGCATAAAACTACCGAAATATGCACTATCAACGAAAAATTGCCAAAATATGCACTATCGCCTAAAAAGTGTCATTATATGCATTTGCATATGCAAGTATGCAAATGCATATAATCCGATGTCTAGTTATAACTTATAATAAATGATTATTAATAATGTTACCCTTTTATTTAATTTACAGTATTGTTTTTCTGTTCTTTAAGATAGTCGGAAGTAGAAAATATGGGGACTGAGATAGTGAAATAGAAATAGCCCGGAAAAGATTTTTTGTGTATAAGTTTTTGATGTGTTATATGCCTTATATTAGTGTTTAAAGATGATAATGATCAAAGTGGTGATGATTTTACCTTTGTAGATCTTCAAATCTACTGACGATGATAATAATAAAAAACGTGATAACAGCGAAAGTGATGATCCTACCTTCGCAGATCCTGTCGAGGCTGGAGACGAAGTACTCATCACAGATGATAGCGAGCCCGATGAAGGTGAATACACCGACCAACACGTGGATGATGATGATCTTAATAAAGACAATGATTGAGGTGATGATCCTACCTTCGCAGATCCTATCGAGGCTGGAGACGAAGTACTCATCACAGACGATGGCGAGCAGGATGAAGATAAAAACCACGATTGGCACGTAAATGGTGATGATCTTAATGAAGATAGTGATGGGGGTGATGATCCTACCTTCGCAGATCCTGTCGAGGCTGGAGACAAAGTACTCATCACACACAATGGCGAGGCCGATGAAGGTGAACACAGCGACCAACACGTGGATGATCAGCCCACCGTGCTTCCGAGCCGTCTGACCCATCAGGGGACGAGGGAACTGGACAGAAAAATATTATAGTCTTAGATTGACATTGACACACACAGTAGTCCTTAGTGAAATGAAATAACTGAAATTTTTCAAATGATGTTTGATAATAATTAATTTATTTGAAATTCACTGTTGGGTTAGGTTAGACTGAGGTGTCGATGTATTATTGTTGTTGTTACACTGGAAGAAACTGTACTTATAATACAGGCCAGGCCTAGTTTAAGTACTAGAACATCAAGCTTTATTGTAAAGTGTTTTTTAAGCCTCTTGAGTCATCTAAGTATAACTTAAAATATATCTTTGCTTGGACAAAAATCTATAAAGAATTCTGAAATTCAAAGCAACTTGTAGAATTTTGAGGTTTTTTTTTTTAATTTAGAGTGTGCCTATCTACGTGTCTGGAAACAACAATTCTGTAGCTTTTATGCTCTCATGCTCGGCGGTGCGGTACAACAGAAGGAAAAGTGGTATATACTTGTCCCAATCCTTTTGTTTGTTATCTACCAATTTCGCCAAACGCCTTTCGAGGTCTGGTTAAATCTCTCAACCATTCCATCAGACTGTGGATGGTACGCGGTGGTCCACGTCTTATGCATGCCGAAAATTCTATGGGAATGCCTCCGCTGCCGGCGCCGGTTGCCGAAATGGCTGCCGGCGCCTATACGGCTTGTCAAATGACAGAATAATGATCAAAACATCAGTCTTGAGCTAAAGGACTATGAAAAGTACCAATAATACAGTCATAATGTGAGGATGCATGTTTAATGGTAGTGATGATGATGATGATTAATGTGATCTGCATAGTAGACGTATGCTTGGCACAAACCTACGCGACCACGCGACTGCGAAGCGGGAGCGTCAATACAAAACACATATTAATTGACAACATGTCAAATGTGTGTTTTGTATATTTTCACCGACTCCCATTTTAAGTGCCGGCGCCGGCAGCCGTTGTTTTATATCTCGGCTGCCGGCAGTATACTTACCGCCGGTTCCCATCACTGATATTTTTGGGAGCCGGCGCCGGCAGCGGAGGCACTCCCAAATTCTATACTAATTCTCACTTGTTCAATAGCTGGTGGTGTGCAGTTCCTCAGCGGGTGGACGGTGGGTATGGCGTATTCTTCTTCTTCTTCCTTTTCTTCTTCATTACGTATTTCCACCGTTTCTTTACTCTGTAAACATTTATAGAAAATTGAACCGTTAGGTTTATTTTCGTTACGGAATTTCTTGATTCGGTCGCCGCGCTCAAAGCCCGCTATGCAATAGCTTAAAAAATCAAGCATTGTGTGTCCACCTTCCACTTTTGCTAAGGTATCTTAGGCTCGACTCTTATAAACGTCTGCACGATCGAGCATTTTTGTACTAGCAAGCAATAGGGATGATGACAAGGTCAAAGATTAGCGAATTTTGTTAATAAAATAAAGAAAGCACGGTAAAAAATAAGCGTTACCAAAATTTCAGCTCGATAGCATTTGTATTTTTTTTGTTAGGCGCCTTCAAAGTTGGATAATCAAGTCGATTTTTTTTTCAATTAAATTTCTTAATATTTGTATACCATTCGATAAGTTATGCAATTAAAAGCAACTTTTGGTATGAAACCACTTTCATAAACACAATATTTAATATACCTATCGAACAAAGTTCTCTCCCGATCCGTACTAACTAAGAAAGACTGACGTCAGTCTTTCGTAGCATTTTGTATGGAGCGTTTCGGGCAGGTCTATTTTATGAGATGTTTGAATTGTTCATATCTTGGTGAATTTTTAAGCTGTTAGAGTCATTCTTTCAGCAATGTTTCTATTTTTTAAGGGTCTTTCAATTACAAATAAGAAAAAAAATTAGTCATCAAGCCTATTGTATGCAACGATTTATTTAACGGTGCGGTCCCGGTCGCTCCGCTATTTACATACAGTTGCTTGCGATTTCGTTGTTTAGTTATTTATAGTGGCATAAAGTAAAATGAAATATATAGCCTATGCTACGAATAATAAAAACTAAGGAAACGTAACTCCCATACTTCGACCGTCTTCAGTTTGGTTCCTTTTCGCACACTAAATAAGGCTATAGCAACGGAACACTATCACTCGAAACGAACGAAAAAACCGTTGACATTCATTGTCACTTCTATATTGACACAAAATTGTATACTGAATACATGTATAAAGTAATGCATGTATTCGGGTCACATTTTGTCAAAGACATCTATTTAAACAAATAGAAGTTTTTGCATTTTGTAGACTCGTTGGACAAATTTTTGACACAGTTACTCTTCCGTAGTTTTTAGGGTTTCGTACCCAAAGGGTTAAAACGAGACCCTATTACTAAGACTTCGATGCCTGTCCGTCTGTCCGTCTGTATGTCACCAGTATCTCAATAACCACTATAGCTTAGACTTCTGATATTTTCACAGATTGTGTATAATATCTGTTGCCGCTATAACAACAAATGGCCTCGTAATCAATAATGGTTTGGCACTTGAAATGTTAACAAAATTTTTAAAATATATTTGTACTTTAATAATTATTAATAAGTAATAAAATTACAATAAAGTAAATAATTAGGGGTTCTCCCATATACAAAACATTTTTTTTTTTGCGGTACGGAACCCTTCATGCGCGAGTCCGACTCGCACTTGTCCGATTATTATTATTCGTAGAGCCTATGTCATAAGGTGGCATTTGGGTGGCGACCCATGCTACCGCTGCTTGTGGCGTAAAAGCTAGTGGCAGAGAGTAAAATGAAATATGTAGCCTATGACATAAAGTTGAATTTTATTTTAATGTTAGTCGGTCGCGGTTAGCCGCGGCAAAGATCGGAACGGTACCATTAAGAGGCCGGGTACCCTTGGAATTTCTCATACAAACGTAATTCCAAAATCATTTTCTCATACGAAAATATTTAACATGTTTGAGTTATTTTTCAGTTTAAGATAGTAATTACCTAGGTTCCTACACAAAAATTTAATTTAAAATATTTAAACAATTTTTTTTTGTTAGTAGTAAATTTACTAAAAAAAATTTAAAACAAAAAAAAATTTTTTGTTTCCCCTATCAGGGGGCACGGCAGTGCCCCAGCCAAGCTTTTTAGCAAAGGCACTGCCGTGACTTACTTTTCTCGAAGCGGTTCGCGGCTATTTCACACCCCCTTTATCTTCGATGTTACCAACGCTAGGGATTTAAAATTTCGGTCACTAAAAGCAAGTATTAAAACTAGCTTAGCCTCCAAATTACATGAAATGTCGATACATAGTTTAGTAGTTACGGATGGTCAAAGTTACTACATTAGATCATCAAAATTCTAAGGTACTTTTAGCAGACTTAGAACCTTGAAATTTGGTACCGGGATAGGCCTTTATTCACAATGAAAGGAAAAATTATGAAACCGGCCAAGTGCGAGTCCGACTGGCGTACATAGGGTTCCGTACCGTAAATTTGTATAGGAGCCCCCCTTAAATAATAAGTTTATTTAATTTTTATTATTAATTATTAAAGTAAACATACAATTGAGCGTTTTCTGAAAATTTTAAAAACCTTAGTGTTACTATTATGGATATAGAGCAAAAGAAGGGAAAAAATCGTGTTTGTTGTATCTTTATTAATTTATTTTATTTTGATTGGACTATTAGCTTTTATAACGACACCAGAAATACATAATTTGTGACAATCGCAACTATCTAGCTATTGCGGTTCTCGAGATCCAGCCTGGTGAGTGGTGACATACCGCGGACGTACGCAGTACGACGGACAGACACACTTATTAATAACAGGGCCCGTTTTCATCATTTGGGCAGGGAAACCTAAAAACTGAAATTGAAAAATAATATAATAATATAATACTTTATTAAATAAAATAAAAGATTTTTATGTTTGTAACTTTGCAAGAACAGTATGAGTTTCGACTGCATATTTGTTTGATGTACAAAAGGCTTTAAGTTAGTTATGAACTTCATGAAATGCTGTTAATTAAATAAAAAATAATATTAACAACTTCAATAGTGAAACAATAATTAAATTCGATTTAAATATAAATGTAATCACTAATCAGTACTGAGATATACACTCCATACCATAATATGGGAGTTTTAAGTTATCACATGAAATAAGGTGTGTTTTTTTCCTGCGAGCATTGAGATGCTTACAACAGTGCTGCTATGACGTATTCAACGGTAATGCTACAAAAAGTTTTCAGATCACATTCAAGCCAAGCCTTCAACTTATTTTGTAATTTAAATCAACATTCAGTAAATGTATCAATAGATTTCTTTATTTTATAAATATTATAGTGGCTTGGCAATATAAAACTGCACAAACAACAAATATTGGGAGGAGTTCATACTTAGGTACACAGACCACAGGTAATGACGCATGTGGCCGATGGTACCCAATAAATCCAATTAGTCGCTGATTATTTCTCTAGTGCTCATTGCCAAGCCACTATAATCATTATAAAATAAAGAAATCTATTGATACATTTACTGAATGTTGATTTAAATTACAAAATAAGTTGAAGGCTTGGCTTGAATGTGATCTGAAAACTTTTTACGACAGAAGTATTGAATAGCTATGCAATATTTTGCTTGGCTCCTTTTACATTTCATATTTTAGTGGGATTTATTTTAGAAAATCAGATGTGTCATTTCCTTACAATTAATGGTAGTTCTGACGTCATAACCTTGAAGTTTGAACGAATTTAGGAAATGATTAAGTAATTATTATTATGATTGTATTCAATTAGTTCCATGTTACAATCGAGGACGAATAAATTTTCAGTCAAATTGTCACTGTTCCATTATACGTACAAAATAGCTTCATTATCCATATTCTAAAATTTGCTTTCAGACTGTCTGTCGGTCATTATGATCGATAATATTATCTAAATGCTGTCTGTCTGTTGCCTCTTTATTTTGTAATCGCTGAATTGATTTTAATGAAAAGGGCAATATTGCTGCAATATTTGAAAAGTTAACTTACTTTATAAAGCGACATGATATAAATTTTTTAGGTTAGTACATACTAGAAGGTTTTTTTTAGTTTTTAAGCTATTGCATAGCTTTTATCGCGGGCTTTGAGCACGGCGGCCGAATCTAGAAACTCCGTAACGAAAAAACCTACCACAACCCACTCCGACACAGCGGTGCGGCGTTGCCAGATTTCGGCACGGTTATGAGCACGGCAGACGTATGCGAATTATAATTGCATAAGTTGATAAAAAATGCTTTGCAATAGCTTTACCGCGGCAGTCCCCGAGTGCCACACATATTTACTTACGTCTTCATAACCAGCGTCCTTCTGTTTCTTCTTTTCCCCTTCATCTTCTTCTTCATCGAAACCTTTAAGCGCTTTCTTTCCCTCTCCCCCGTTCGCTACTTCTTTTTCTTCTTCAGGTAATTCTGCTTCTGTTTCTGTTGGTCAAATAATTTTGATATGAAAAGCTTTTGGTAAGTTTATTTATTTATTTATTATTTGATTCAGGGATCTTGGCCCATATTATAAATACCTTACAGACTATTTTTTTTAATACTGTATACTACGAATAACAAAACAATACAATCATACTAAAAGTAACACTAACTATATTATTATATAGGTAATATTTTATCGTCCGTCAAGAAAGTGAAGAAATTAAAAAGTGGCAACATCGTAGTCATCCCTTTTTTCTTAGATTGATTTGAAAGGGACTATAAGATATCTGTATTCTTCTATAAATAGCTCGGTCTAATTAGACGCAAAAAAATTGTAATCTCGGAATAATTCGCAAAGAGCTGAAAATTGGTAGAGACGTTAAATACACCATTACTAATAAAACCTCAAAAGTCCTCGGTGATCCTCCTTGTGCAAAAAAATTTATTCAAGGTCAAAGGTATGAAAATGAGGGTTTTCCTGTTATTTTTCCAAACTGTACATTTTATCACAAAAATAGGTAGGGCAAGAGTGTAGATCATAGAATTCTCAACAAAAAATACTCAGACACTTTTTTCATACGACCTAATATTCCTTATGAATGGCGGGCCTAAAGTTTGGGAAAATCATATCTAATACTTATATTATAAAGCTAAATAATTTGTGGAGCTACTGCTTTGAATTGAAAAATTCGTTTTTTGTTGGATAGTCTTGTTTATCGAGAAAGACTTGAGCTATATAACTAGATGTTAGGCTGCGTTTCCACTGAAGCGGAGCGGAGCTTAGCGGTGCCGAATTGACAAATCACCATGCTCGAAATCTTCGCTGTCATTCCGCTGAAAAAGCACGATTGGTCAATTCGGGCACCGCTGAGCTCCGCTCCGCTCCGCTTCAGTGGAAACGCAGCCTTACGCGTGGCTCCGCCCGGCCGCGTTCATTATAAATTTAACGCAAGCCGTAAATTTTCCTGAAAAACAAAATAGCCTATATCCTCCACGTGGCCTATTCTATATCTGTGCCAAATAACATAAAAATTGCTTCAGCCGTATGTGAGATGAGCTCCTTCAAATAATTTTCCCCGTTCTTCCCCATTTTCCTCTGTTCATTTGCTGCTATTGGTGACAACGTGATGTTATATAACTCAAGTCTTCCTCGATAAATAAGACTATCCAACAAAAAACGAATTCTTCAATTCAAAGCAGTAGTTCCACAAATTCTTTAGCTTTATAATATAAGCATATATATGATTTTCCCCAACTTTAGGCCCGCCGTGTATAAGGATCCCACCTCTCTGCCGCTCCGCCGGCGTAGGACGGGAGTGCGGAGGCGTCGCTACGCGAACCTCCAATCTCTCGTCTAACGGGGCTCCGGGTCAGGATGGGAACCTGCCCGGCTTTGTCAGTCCCGGCGCCGAGGGGAACGCTTTAGTTCGCCTAAGCGTTCCCTTACTTTGGTGGAAGTCCGGTCCGAGATAGACCGGCCAGTCGTGGAGGGGGTCCTGTGTTAGACAGATCCGGGATTTCCCTCCGTTATACGGCTGAAGGCGAACCGCAGGTGGTTTTAGTGAGTAAGAGTCTCACATACCCCCGGGGTACCCAACCCGGGGCACCCATGATGGGTTTCCCCTGCGATACCAAAAAAAAAAATGGTAAGTCGTATGAAAAAAGTGTCTGAATATTTTTTGTAGAGAATTCTATTATCTGCGCTCTTGCCATACTTATTTTTGTGATAAAATTTACAGTTTGGAAAAAAAACAGGAAAAACCTCATTTTCATACCTTTGACCTTGAATAAAATTTTTTGCACAAAGAGGATCGCCGGGGACTTTTGACGTTTTATTTGTAATGGTGTATTTAACGTCCCTACCAATTTTCAGCTCTATGCGAATTATACCGAGGTCGAATGTTTAATTTTCCCGAAATAAAAGCTGATATCAGTGACCAATTTTAATATTAAGGTATTTTTGTATAAAATCAATAATATTTAAAAGAATAATTCGGCCATTCTCCGGTTTGGCATTATTTGCCTCATTACCGTAACCATTTTTTTTCTTCGTCGATTTGACTTAGACACATTGAAATATTAAATAAATGAAAGATACGAACACAATAATAAATGTGGCGTGAAACAGTTAGTTAAAGTTTTTTGGATAATGAGACTTAAAAATTTATGGGTACGGTAATTAGACAAATGTAGTGTTTTACGTAACGATACAACGACACAATTGACAAAAACTAGTTTAGGGCAACGTACGTAGGCCAAATTATGTAACATAAACTTAATATACATAATAAAAATCTAATTTAAACATAATTCAAAAGTAACGATTACGGTAATTAGACAAGTTTGTAACCAACGCTTCGGTAATTAGATACTAACGTGCTTTATCGGCGTCACACTAACATTAACGACGTGGGATCGCTGATGGGCCATGGCACACACTAAGGAGAAGCAACCCGTGCACTCGTAATGTGATGTGTGTGTGTGTCGAATCCTGATATTTTTGGATGGTCATCCAAAAACAGCAGGTGTTACGGTAATTAAGACTTTTGTTCGGACAAGCGATTATTTCATGATAACTATTTATAAGCTAGGCCTATTAAGTCGATATTTTGCAATGCGATAACCAATGTTTATAGGCGTTTAAAACCATGAATAGATTAAATTAAATAGGTACGTTATAAAAATTAAAAGCAAGTTTCGAGATCAAGTTGGCGTGGGGACACGTTACGGTAGTTATAAAAACATGGTTTTTGAACACGACTTCAATTAATTCAGCCTGAATTACTTAAATTAGAAGCCTGGCTTAAGTTTGTAGCTAGATATTGATGCTATCTACCGTTTAAAAATATTGCATACTTGAATAAGATAATATTACAGAGTATACAAGCCCGGGACACGTAAATTTTACTCTCCTGAGAATGGCCGAATTATTGTGTGTGCTTATGGGAAACTCTGGGTTAAGCTTGAGTATTATGTTCTTCGCTAATGACTGCACTCATCAACGTGTAATAATTACCTACTATAAACTTCATAAATTGAAGATTTTTTTTTAAATAAGGGGGCAAACGCGCAAACAGGTCACCCTGATGGAAAGCAAATACCGTCGCCTAAGGACACTCGCAACATCAGATGGGCTGCAGGTGCGTTGCCGGCCTTTTATGGTGGAATACGCTCTCTTCTTAAAGGTTTGCAGTTCGTATGGAAATACTGCTGGTGACAGTTCGTTCCAGAGTTTTACACTGCGCGACAGAAAGTTACGCGAAAAACGCACGGTGGAAGACTGCCGCTCATCAAGGTGATGAGGGTAGCATTATCTCTATACATTTTTTGCCAAACTCTACATTAAATTAAAGTTAAATAATCGTTAAAAAGGAGCGGCTGTTACAGAGTTAACTTATGATTATTAGGAATAGTACATACCTTTAACATCAGCCCCCGTGCTCTTCAGCGCCGGTCCCGCTGTGACCTCCACCCCAGGGTCAGCAGGCTCGGACGCCTTGCCCAGCACGGCGTGGAAGACGGTGTACGCGATGAAGAAGACGGACACCGTCAGCCACCGGTGCCGACGGGGGCGACGCATTCTCTGCGGGAAAGAGAGAAGCATATATTTATTAATTTATAATATCTCTTTCGTCTGGGCTAAGGACATTTAATCATACTGTGGCGGTACCCACAATTAGCGCCACAATCCTGCATCGCGCTATCGAAGTTTTCTAATGCGTCGGTGTACAGGGTGCATTTAAGTCTTCCGGCCAAATTTCGATATATTGATCATTGTTAAAAATAATAATACATGTATTTTTTCTTTTATAATCACTCAGTACTAAAATGTTGAGAAATAGCTTCCGAAAGTTAATAATAATAATAATAATATCTATAGACGCTACACACCACGTCAGTCTGGCCCTGTACTAAGTACCTAAAGGACTTGTGTTACAGGTACCAGACAACGGAAATATATTTAATACTTTTATACTATACATATATTTAAGATTTTTATTATATCATACACATATTTAATACACATCCAGACCCGGGAACATTGAAAACTTTTTTTTTTGTTCCGTCGGCCGGATTTGAACCCGTAACCCCCGGCTTGAGCGTCCAACGCGCTTACCACTGAGCCACAGAGGTCGTCGGTAAAAGTTATCCTAAAAAGACGGTTGGAGAGTAGTGTTTTGTGTCGAACTTGAACTCGAACTCGACTCGAACTCGGTTGTCTGTAAAGTCGGTTTACTGACGATATTTGAACGTGACAACGTCATAGCCTTAAATGGAACGCCTCAGAGCGAGGTAACGCCGCATACTGCGTCATGTTTTTTCGTGCGCGCAGCCCATATCGAAATATAAGACGTTGTCACGTCAAAAAACCACAATTAATGGTCGGCACGTATTCTGTGCCGAAGTAGTGTACTACCATAATAATATCATGACGACAAATAAAATAATAACAGCTAGACTAACTGCTGCACATAGAAACATTAATTATGATTAAGCTTCAATTGAATGAAGAGTTTGACAGATGAGGCTTATGTCAAAATCTTAAATTAATTACATTTACTAATATTCGTCTTTGAGTGCGGCAGTTAAACGTGGTGCACCGAATAGCAAAACAACGCTTGCCGGATCAACTAGTCAGTAACATAGTACGAGCTCTAACGTGAAACCATTATTTTATGTCTTATCTATAATAATGGTTAATATCAAAGTGTGTTTCAAACTTTCGAACAATAAATATCTTATATTACAACCGCTGCTTCTCAAACTTTAGGAACTTTTGATCGTAAAGTTTTATCGTTGCACAGGTTTCATGATATTAAATGTACAACTTTCTTCGTAGAATATAAATTCCCTATATTTTAATTAAAATATAAGAATCCATATTGACTCCCTCACCAACCTTACTTACACCCAGTAGCAATAGTAAGTGATATTACGAGTATTAATTTGGGGTCTGATTAGTGATTATGTAGGTCCCCTAAATCACTGTTAAAGTAGCATCGCTGAAATACTAATTTTTTTAAGCTTTGTATGGGAAAATTCATGACGCTGGGGCGCTTGCTCATACAAAACACAAAAATTGGATCTTTCAACGCTGATACTTTCACATTAACTCTATAGAATAGTTTTATACAAGGTGTTAGGATTAACACCGTTATCCTCAAAACCATCAAATGAGCCCGTCAAAATGAACAACTTTTTCTATGAGAACGAAAAATCCGTCGTCATACCTATACAAATTGCCGATCCGGGCCATTTGTATGGGTATGACGACGGATTTTTTTTGAGTTCCCAGAATTGTTCTCATAGAAAAAGTTGTTCATTTCAACGGGCTCATTTGATGGTTTTAAAGATAACGGTGTTAACCCTAACACCCTGTATATAGCAATTTGTTTTGTTACACCCTGTATACTTGTGATAGTAAAACAAAAGAAAAGCTTCTATGTATTTAAAATATTTGTCCCTCTCTACTAATCCGTGCTTAAGTGTAACTCACTATATTTTAAACTAAATGTTATGTGAAATGGATTTTAAACCTTTTACCTTTGAATACACCCTTGTCCCTACGTAATGGTTGTTGACAAACAATTGTCTATTTTAAACATATCTGTTTTCAATTATTTATTCTATTTACTAGCTGCTACTTTTCTTTATGAAATTTCTAAACCTCATACTAAAAAAAATATTAACACAGACACAAGCAGATTGTAGGTAATTAATAAGCACTGTTAATATTTTAATTAGAAATGGATTTCTTATTTTGAAATATGTTATGGTGCTGGAGGCTGGAAAGTGCATCAATTACGGAAAATGTACGATTTTAAAACAATGGAATAAATGCTGTACGACATTAAAGGTTAATTATTTTCTAAATAAGTTTTCAACTATTACTGCTAATGATATTTTTGTACGGATAGTAACCCATTTGGAAAACCTATTTTAAATGATACGAATTCTTACAAAAACGAAGTTGGATATATCACTAATAAATCCATACTAATATTATAAATGCGGAAGTGTGTCTGTCTGTCTGTCTGTCTACTGCTGAAATTTGGTATGAATATACTTTGAGTCCCGGGAAAGGACATGGGATACTTTTTATCCCAGAAAAATGTACGGTTCTCCCGCGATAAACGAATTTTGGCGCAACGGAGTTGCGGGCGACATCTAGTATGTAGATAACAACCCAATTAAAACAACCAATAAGCTATCATCGTAAGCCTTAAGCCATTAATAATTGTTCTCTCCAAACAATAACGTTTTGTAGAGGATTTAAAAAATATACCAATAAACGCGTTCTATAATCGGATTGAGTCTTGAAGGGGGAACCTCCCTGGAGCAACATTTGCGTGAAACCGTAGAGTTTAGACGTAGAGACATGGCAAAGGCGCATTTTTGGAATTATTTGGGGATATTTAGCATAATTTGGAGCCATTTTGGCATTTTTGGGGCTGTTTTGGAATACGAAAATGTAAAACGACTGCCTTTCAAATAACGTTTTACAATTTGGCAGCCTGAGTTTTGAGAGACAGTGTTCTCTTGTATTGCGCACATATTTAGGGACTATAAACTCCTTTTTTTGCTGGCGCAGCTTCACTTAAACCGGCCACCGTCACTGAAATCAGTGTGAGAGGCATTGATTTTTTTATGTTATCCATACTAATATTATAAATGCGAAAGTGTGTATGTCTGTCTGTCTGTTACCTCTTCACGCTCAAATCGCTGAATCGATTTTGCTGAAATTTGGCATGGATAGATACTTTGAGTCCCTGGAAAGGACATAGGATAATAATAATAATAATAATAAATTCTTTATTTGCACACACAAAAGAAAAGACATATAAGAGACAAAAAACAAAAGACATAACAATAACAAAAAATTACAAAGTTGTGCAAAAAGGCTTAAAGCAGTAAGACCGCTTACTGCTTTAAGCAGTTTCTTCCAGACAACCGACAATAAAATTAAAAATATAAATATTAAATATACTAATTACATACAATATTAATAACATAATATATAATAAACTGAATAAACTTTACACAGATATAATAAGACTAAAAAGTATAGTTATAATATAAAAGAACCTACACACCAATAGTTTTATATAGAGAGGTCTAAGTAATATTGTTTTACACGTTTTTTGAATATATTTATAGATTCAGATTTTTTAATGAAATCAGGTAAGGAGTTCCAGAGTCGAATAGCGGTGATGGCGAAGGAACAATCATAGAATGAAGTTTTATGAGATGGAAAAACAAGAGTAAGTTTGTTTGCAGAGCGAAGAATAGGATTGTTATGACCGAGGAAATTGAATTTTACTTTTAGGTAGTCAGGAGTTGAAGGATTAAAGAGGATATTATATAGTAAATGCAGGACGTGAGAACTTCGTCGCATCTTTATCGGCCAGTTAGTTAAGCCACTTCAGCTGAGACCGATATTCAGACACATGATCAAATTTGCGAAGGCCAAAGATAAAACGGATGCACAAATTTTGGAGTCGTTGAAGGGAAAAGAGAAGATTTTAGGAATTTAGGAAGGATACTTCTTGTCCCAGAAAAATGTACGGTTTCCACGCGATAAACGAAATGAAACGCAACGGAGTTGCGGGCGACATCTAGTTTGAAAATAAATATACGTCGTGCCATTTCCTGAGTTTTAAGATCTTTGCGTACGACAGGGATTTAATCTTATATATTTTGTCTTTCATGTTATATATGCTTAGGGATATTATGTTTTCGCAAACATCAAAAGCGGTTTTAAATCGTTTGATGCTCTAATTATTTATTTTTCCTTATAAACTTCTGAATCTTATTTTATTTTTAATGTAGACACATACAATACGACACACCAATAAAAGTCAGAGTTATTAATTTCTTTTCGAGTCGAGATAGCTATGAAGTGATGTAGACTGTGCTACGAAGAGACGTTGACCGTGCTACGAAGAGACGTAGACTACGAAGAGACGTAGACCGTGCTACGAAGAGACGTAGACCGTACTACGAAGAGACGTAGACCATGTTACAAACAGACGTAGACCATGTTACGAAGACGTTGACTGTGCTACGAAGACGTTGACTGTGCTACGAAGACGTTGACTGTGCTACGAAGACGTTGACTGTGCTACGAAGACGTAGACCGTGCTACGAAGAGACGTAGACCGTGTTACGAAGAAACGTAGACCGTACTACAGAGACGTAGACCGTGCTACGAAGAGAAATAGACCGTACTACGAAGAGACGTAGACCGTGTTACGAAGAAACGTAGACCGTACTACAGACACGTAGACCGTGCTACGAAGAGAAATAGACCGTACTACGAAGAGACGTAGACCGTGTTACGAAGAAACGTAGACCGTACTACAGAGTCGTAGACCGTGCTACGAAGAGACGTAGACCGTACTACGAAGAAACGTAGACTGTGCTACAGAGACGTAGACCGTGCTACAGAGACGTAGACCGTGCTACAAAGAGACTTAGACCATGCTACGAAGAGAAAAAGACCATGCTACGAAAACGTTGACTATGCTAGGAAGAAACGTAGACCGTGCTACGAAGAGACGCAGACCGTTCTTAAGAGACGTAGACCGTGCTACAGACACGTAGACCGTGCTTAAGAGTCGTAGACCGTGCTACAGAGACGTAGACCGTGGTTAAGAGACGTAGACCGTGCTACAGAGACGTAGACCGTGCTACGAAGAGACGTAGACCGTGCTACAGAGACGTAGACCGTGCTACAGAGACGTAGACCGTGCTACAGCTACTGTCCCTAGCTCTCTGCTGGTACTGTTTGTTTGTAAAAACGCGAAGCTCTATAGTAAATGCGCTGACACGGCATCGTATCGATCGAGCCGGCGTCATATCACCAACACACCATTATAAATCTTATTTCAATAGCACTAAAGCTGAAAATGCTACGTCCGTCAAGGGTTATCGTATCTCTGCTATCGGATTTTGAGTTCAGTAACTATTTCGTTAAGGTTGAAGATGCGTTGTTGGAGTTAAGGGTCATCGTGTACTTGCTGAAGGAAAGTAAACTCAAATTTAATGTTGTTAAGGTTGATAATGAAATGTCAAGGAGGTTATCAGATGAATTTTGCGATTGCTCATAGTCGTTATGGATGATAGTTCATAGCAATATGCTATCGTGATTTTATTTTTCCTACCAAAGCCAGACTTGACGACCTCTGTGGGTCAATTGGTTGAGTGTGTGGCAGCTCAAGCCGGGAGTTCAAATCCCGCCGACGTAACAAAAAAAAATTGAATGTTTCCGGGTCTGGATATGTATTAAAATTAACTATTAAATATGTGTATTGACATAATAAAAATCTTAAGTATATGTATACTCGTAGTATAAAAGTATTAAATATATTTCCGTGGTCTGGTACCTGTAACACAAGTCCTTCAGCCAGACTGACGTGATGTGAAGCGTCCATAGATCTTTGTATTGCACACTAAAACTCGCGGCACTCGGAAATTGCAAGGTAAAGCTATTGCATAGCAGTTTTTATCAACTTACTAGCTGTCCCGGTGAACTTCTTGTCACAGGTCACTTTAAAACCTTCCCTGGACTCTTACGAATATATTAAGACTAAAATCAGCCCAATCGGTTCAGCCCTTTTCTAGTTTTAGCGCGACTAACACATTTGAAAATCCATTTTTATATATAAGAAGATGCAATTATTAAAATTATTTCTTAATTCTAATCGCACGCACACAAGCACTGTTCAGAAGTCTGCTGAACTGAAACGACGACGTTACATGATTTTTAACTCCGAACCACTGACTAGGAGTGTTAGGTTCAATTTCGTTACGGAATTTCTTGATTCGTCGCACACAAAACCCGCTATATAAGCTATGCAATAGCTTAAAAACACAACCACCATTCATTATTATAGTTTATAGGGAAACACTTTAGGGTTTGTATGGGTCCCTTGTAAAAAGTTCACTGTGAAAGTAGCAGTGTTTCACGAGCAGCCTCAGTGTCATGAATTTTCCAATACAAAACTTAAAAAATGTTGCTATATAATAATTACTCCTGCGTGGCTTTGTTGCAATGAAACCGGCCGCCGTCACTGAAACCGGTGTGGGAGTTATTATTATAAATTGAGCCCAAGCAAAACGTCATAAGCGTCTCCGTAAGTCTGAAAACTGCTCACAAAGCGTACGCCAGTCAGAAACCAATTTATTTCAACGAAAAACAATCCCACAACGAAAATATTTGAACGATATCGAATATTTCGTTACAGAAACATGCTCGGTGTAAAAAGTATTACTGTAAAAATATTCCCGAATAGTTTTTCTGTTTAATATCATATTATGTGTTTGTTTTTGACCGACCGCGGCCAGATAAAGAATGGTAATGATTTTGTCATCTATGCTTGTCGATTCTAAAGAGGAATGTTTATTTGTTTGCTTCGAATAGACTCCGAAACTGTAGTTATTAATACTTTCACCATACAAAAACTAAACCGAGTCCAATATTCATTGTAAAGTATTTATTTGTAATTAATTAAAAGGATTATTATTTTGGTAAGTACTTTTTATATACTTCTATGCTGCTTATTTTTCTATGCTTTTTCAGTGCCAATTCATACGTGGACTCCACGACAACCACGTTTTCGTATCCATTTAGATACCGTGGACTGTGAAAGTGCTAAATTAAAAAAAAATCGGCATACACGTAAAACAATTGCATAGTGGACATATTTTTTATTGCATGAAAATGTACCTGTAACTACCGCAGGCTACCGTTTTGAATCGGATGGATCCGGGCACTATTTCTAGTAAGCATATGTGTTTTTCTACTTAACAACTAAGTTGTACATATTTAAAAAGTTTTTAAATAAAAAAAATGCTAATATTGACACTGGTATAAATTAAATTTACATTTGCGTACTTAACCCGTCAATCATCAAGCGGCCGCTGGCTGCCGCGTAACAATTGAATATCGATTGTGTCTGTAATACCCACAAGGTGTTAAGGTGACTTTCCAATCCCTGCAGCAAGCAATTTCTTTGTCAATTTGTCACTTAGTCCGTAGTCTATTCATAGAAAAAACCCTTTCTATGCGTTACGTGACGCATAGAAAGGGTTTTTTCATGAATATTGCTCAACACAATTGATAATCTAGGACAGGTAACTTTCTATATGGACAAACGGACAGCAAAATTCAAATTTTTGTACGGAACTCTATATATAACATTTATCGCTCATAACATTTTACCACGAAGGTAGAGGTTTTATAAGCCATCGTTCCGAGCCTCTCCACGTTTCAGACTGTGGCCGCGTTTACGGTAAAGATGAGTGTATATTGACGAAAATTTAAAATAAAAAACTTTAGAGGTGTCAAGGGACACCCGGATGGAACGAAGATAACTGGCTCTGGCAGAGAGAGAGATAGATAGACAGAGAAACTCGAACAAACCAAAAGTGTCGTTACAACTTTTGGTCTTCATTTTTTCCGTCTAGCCCGCTTTTGCAACGTGCGATAAGGAACTTCGTTTTAAAAATACAGCCGAATATATTATAACCTCCTCCTTTTTTGGAAAATCGGTCAAAAATAACCAAGGTCTTGCCTGAAACGTTGTAATTCCGCAGACATAATACAATTTGTCGCGAAAGTAGAGTTAGGAATTTAGGTACTTTGAAATGTTGATCGACAGATGACCATATTTTTCTTCAAATCATTAAAATCACCTTAGAGGAATAGAAAATATTAGGTATACAATAAGTGATGTCTGTAATTTGAGACACTAAAATCCATATTAATATTATAAATGCGAAAGTGTTGTCTGTCTGTTACCCCTTCACGCCCAAATCGCTGAACCGATTTTGCTGAAATTTGGCATGGAGATACTTTGAGTCCCGAGAAAGGACATAGGATAGTTTTTGTCCCTGAAAATGTACGGTTCCCGCGCGATAACGAGTTTTAACCCAACGGAGTTTCAGGCGCCATCTAGTATATAATATTTTGAAACATTTCAAGCGCTAAATATTTGAGGCCGCTTTGGTATAGGGTTCAAAGTATATTTTTTCAATGATAAGTTTGATATGAACAAACAAAACAAAATAACAATTTGCGATATCGTTTCAGCTGTTCTCGAGCGTGCGTCCAAACAAACAAATTCTTCAGCTTTATGGTAAAGTATAGATAAAATCGTAGCTTATGTACACTCAGCCTAAGTTGTGACGTCAGTGAGTTAATGTGTCAGTTTGGAGCAACCATTACCTAAGTACGGCTAAGCAGGTGAGATTACCTAAAAGACTTTAGCGGTAAACTTGTTATTTTGAGATACAAGGATAATACTCTGTCACTTAAAATACTCGAATAAGAGTGACGGTATGTATCTCTATCAGTACATTTTATTAGGATTCAATAATTTATATTAAAATTAAATAAAAAAGGGTCTCATACAAAAAAAATGACTTTGAATTGAAAAATTTACTTTTTTGGCTCCATAACGGTACGGAACCCTTCGTGCGTCAGTATGACTCGCATTTGGTCGATTTTTTAACGTTTCAACTGTCATGTTATCTTCGTTGCAAATTATGTTGGAATACAAATTGTATTATGTAATAAACATTAATCTTTTATTATTGTATACCCACTGCTGTGATAATATCATAATATAATGTATAATTATAATAATCTTAATGTCCCCTTTTTTTACATGGGGAAATGCTTTACGCATCCCCAGAAAATTGGGGATTGTGGGACTCCTGCGTAGCCTACCCACTAAAACCCAATGGTGCTCCACTCATCGCTTAAGGCAGAGTTGCGGGTACGATGAAACCTACCGAAACTCTACCAGTCTTAATTTCCCTTGCCTGTCCTTAATTCAGTGGGGTTTGGTAAGAACCCATACCCAAATAGCTTACGTAATTTGTGGACACCCCCTTGTACTAATTCCGATCCTGAACCTCCGAAAGACTGAGACGATCAAATATTTTTATGATAATTGATAACTTACGCACTAAATCCGGCTTCGGATAATTCATTTTTCATCTTCTGAATTCAGAGTCTTATTCTTAGTGAGAAAACGTTATTTTTGCGTGTGAACATGTCCTAAATACCTGTCAAATATATTGTGACAATAGTTCGACAAACGATTCAACAATTTTTAAGTGGAAGCTGGAAGCATTGCTGGAAGCGACAAAAATACGCGTAAAACATCGAAAAGAAAAAGGCCTAGAACGCTACAGGTATTTACTACTTTATAATACCTTTAAAATCCAAAAGCCGATCATCACAAAACGCCGCTAAAAGCCAACCAATAAGCACTTATTCCCTCATAAATCATATTTTTCTCTCGCTTCGAGTTATTGTGCGGTTTCTCGAGTGACAGCTAGTCGATTTAGAGCATTTTCATATCTTCGCTTCTAATAGCTCTTCAGAATCCTTTTTATACGAGGAAAAAATGCGATAAGTCGCTCGCTGTCCTCCTTCTTCGCCTTTTTTAAAGTGGTTATCCAAAGTTTTTGCCATTTATTTTATCTGAGTTTTAATTGATGTTTATTATTACAAAATATTGTGTTTTATTGGGTTTATTAAATAATTATTTTATTGAGTATACTCTAAAGTCTAAGCTATTAATATTTAGCTACTTATTTTTTATCGGTTTTGGCTTGAATTATTTGTATTTAACAAGTTATTATTATTCTCCTATATTTTATATTCCCCTATTAAACAGATCGCACGTTTGTACAAATATCATAAAGACAATGAATTACATATTAAATAAGTATAATCTTGTGCGTTAAAATTCCCGTTACAAACTTATACCTAGCTACAATTTTTCATCTTAAACCCAAGGTAAAATAATGTTTTCCCGCTCTCTCATCAACAAATTAATCATTCTCTCGCACTCCCTCATTAATCCCCCTTTAACAGCATCGTGCAATTTTCACAACGGGCTATTTTCGTCGTTTATTAAGAGGTACTCAACCTTTTCGGGTAATTAATTATTGTAATACCTTTATTTCGGATTTACGGAATTATTGTAGTGGTGTTACGGCTTATTTTGTAATTCGCTTTCTTTTTCGAAGATTATATAAGAAGGTAGAGAGTGGTTTTCTTTACAATTTTATAGGGATTAAAATGTCTGAATTCTCAACCTTAATAATCAAACTTGAATCCAAAATTTGGTTTGTGGACAATTTTAAATGTTATTCTAGAAAAAATACAAACGAAAATAGATAAGTAACCTTGTTTTTTAAGTCGGTTAAATTATATAAATGGGTTGTAATATCATTAACAGTCAGTATTGATTGGTTTACAAGTACTACCGAGTACCGACTCGCTAATGTTACTTTATAGAGGCAAAGATAAGAATCAAATCACATAGTAGTAAGTCACAAAATAGAAATTTTACTATTTCGTAGCTAAGCGATACGTAGATTAAATTTTTGAGTATTAATTTATTAGAAGGTCTAAGTAATATATTTCAAACTATATGCTAATAGTCAGTGTGATATAGCTGAAGTATTCGTAGTATATTGTAATACGTTACTGATAAGTTAAAAATTATATTTTTACGAAATTTCATGCCGGCAAAATGTTGCAATCGTAATAATTATCGTAAAAAAGGCTTCAAAGGTCTTCAGTAATACGATTGTACTCACCGAAGGTTGCATCATGGCTGGCCCACAGCCAGCTGTTCTCAACCTCGCTATTTATACGCCCAGGATATCGATTTTGTTACGTAACACGCGCCAAAGGTTGAGCGCCGCTGACTCATTCATGGGCACATTTTGACGGAGTCGCCGGGTAGAATGCTATATTTTAATGGATGGATAATATGGAATTGACTATCACGGGGTGCGGGGAGCGGAGGAACACGTCCGAACACAGTGGCGCCCACTATTCGACTGACGGGCGACTGCGCGCGGTTACAGCCTGAAAACTACCCCCCAAAACAGATACAACCTTAACGCAATTATACAAGACATATTTCAGCTTGCAGGTGAATTAAGCGTAGCAATTTATATGTGCAGCTCTATTAACCTGTATCAAGAGGGATTAAAGTTGATTTTAGCGTGATTTTAAAATGCGCGTGACATTTTAGCAGTGGCCCAGAATCAGCGAGATACAGACACGTCGGCGTCACGCTATAATTCGCATATTTACGTGATATTAACTGACGTGACTATCGCGTCACCTTCGACCTAGAAATACCGTGACTATTCATGTCCTTTATTGGGATTTTCATCCCTTTCGATTGGATAGGAAGTGTCACTAAAAAGTCGTGAGAGGATTACGATATAGTAGATGGTACGGATGTAGTAGGTATGCGATTGGAAAAAAATGTATTTTCTTGGAGAAAAATGGCGTGAAATAAAGATTTCACTGATTCTCACTGACAAGTTGTGGACACATGAAATTAAAGATATTAAAGTAGTTGATTAAAAACACTGTTTTCTTTGATAACTTATATTACGAATTAGTCGACTAGTTCTGATCAGATCAATATATTTTAATGCGTTACGGTAGAACAAACATAAAAACCATAATATTTCTAATGGTTTTTAGCGACTTTCAATGTTTTACCTTAATAATTTATTGTGGGTGTAACACATATTTAGTTAAGTATAGACAAACAAACTGACAGACATACTGTCGCTTTCGATGCTACGTGCTAAATCAGAGGTTCCCAAACTTTCGATGCTACGTGCTAAATCAGAGGTTCCCAAACTTTCGATGCTACGTGCTAAATCAGAGGTTCCCAAACTTATTTTGTCTACCGCCCACTTTAAGAACAAATTATATTTTAGCGCCCCCATTGTTTCAATTTAAAATGCAAACTGATGAAATAAATCACCCCCCAAGCCTCTACACAACGCCCCCATTTTTGCCTGGATCCCACACCGGCCCCCCTTCAGACTTTCAGCGCCCACAAGAGGGCGTTATCGCCCACTTTGGGATAGGCGGTGCTAAATAATAATAATATCGGTTTTTATCTATCTCTAAACTTTTCTTAATAGAGAGTATTTAAAAACATAATGTAACATTTCTATTGAGTATAATATATATTTTAATAATATAATATTTATTTACTTTTGTTTTCCTGTAGTACAATTAGTAATTTGCCCAGCGATGTAATTTCGTTGAAAAAGAAAACAAAGTTTACCTAATTAATTAAAGGCGAAAACCATAATGCTCAGAAAGGGTGAATAAATTGTGATATATATTTATTTTCTAAATACGTACAATAAAGTCGGCGTTACCCGCGACTTTCGATATGCTTTCCCGTGATAAAGTAGCATACAAAACGTTATCAATTTCGCTTTAGCCATTTTGTGACTAAAGAAGTAAAAGGCAGACCCATAGACAGACATACATTTTTCCATTAATAGTTTTATGAAAGAGGGACCTACGAAAAACCTAAAACAAACATCTATCTACAATAATTATTAATATTATATTATTATGTTGATTCAAAAAACGATCGAATCAAAACCAAGAAAACAAATCCTAAGTAAACAAAAATGTAATGAAATAAAAATGTTAGTCCTCGTAGAGGTCGTTACGAATTCCGTTACATGTTCTACATCGTCGCTACGCTGGAGCCAACTTGCCGCTACAGCAGGGGAGCCCAATTTGCTATTCGTGTAGTTAAGGCGAAGACAGCTGCCAATTCGACATCTCTGTGTAGTTTTCTAGACGTATATTATATTTCATTGATTGGCACGCTAAAAATATAATATGTGATTTTTTATTATATTTGAATAATAAAATAATGTATTCCTACTGGATGAAAAAAATACCAAAGTCACATCTTCCAGGAACTTTAAACAGTTCTAACTAAAATAATATACAAGCTATGCTTTTAAAAAAATGTTAATTTGATGCCTTTTACAAAAATCCAAAGCTCGTAAGATTTCGTGAGCGTGAGACACTTGCAAATCTGTCATATCCATACAAATTTAGAAATGCATCTACGCGTCGCGTTGCGGTCAGAATTGACCCTAACTCGAGCGTCGTGGAGATCTAGTAGGTTTTTTTATTAGATAACTTGTCTATCGCTCAGGAACAGGAAACAGACAGACAGACAAACTTTGACATTTATTACTTATTAGTAAAATATGGTTGCAAATCACGAAATCTCCTCTTGGGCTCCCCTACTACTCGCGTCATCGCTACGTGGCAATGCTACGCACGGCTGCGGCATTAAGCCAATACTTCACAATAAATCCATCAAATCGTTGTGTTCGCCGTTCGGGACGCCGTTCACGTACTTTCATTTAAAATCCCTCATTTACACGTTCTGTCTCTTAATACCAGCTTAATATGTACCAACCTTGTTGATACAGCATTTGCGTAATATTGCGTTAATAAAATATACATAGAAATAATTATGTTGACAAGGAAATATGGCTGTTTTATACGGGGTACAACAAATCAAAGTCATCATGAAATCAAACAGATCAATCAGCAGTTAAAAAGTAACTTTTTTAGCGCTGCTACTTTTACAGTGACCCCTATACAGGGGAATCATACACACCCTAAACTCTAGGTATTTTAGAGTGTGTATGATTCCCCTGTATAGAGTTCACTGTAAAAGTAGCAGCGCTGAAAGAGTTACTTTTTTAACTATCTGATTGATATGTTTGATTCCAATGGGTTTTATAGCAGATTTTAGGATATAGTAGAAGTAGACCAATAGGGCAGCAAGGACATTGGCTATTTACGTATCGTGGCAAAATGCACAGCCTCTGTGGCAGCTCCATCCATTTTATTAACATCGAGGGCCACGGCTAGTTAAAAATAACGAGTAGTTTAAGTACATCAACTCAAATAAAGAAAAAAAAAACAAATCAAATCTATGATATAGATTTCATATTTACATTTCAGGAAAGTCGTGAATAAAGAATTTTCCAAAGACTTTTCTCCTAAGTGATAGAGACGTTTATTAACTCGACGAATTGAGTTGTTCAGTACGACAGAGTAGTGCTAGACCGTTAGTCCATTGCCACCGTCACCGAGACGTCACGATCAAATAAAAAAAAAATTGGTTGTCTGTAAAGTCCGTTTACTGACGATAGTTGAACGTGACAACGTCATAGCCTTAACCCCTCAGTTCCGGGAAAAATCTATGCAAAAAGTTGGCAGGTCAATGTGCAAAAAAATGGCGCCCGGCCTACCCTCTTTGTAAAATTAATGTAATATCCTTACATACAATCCATATTTAATGTTTGTGTGACCTACATTATAATATATGTTTAATCTTCTTTTTTATGAAATAAGGGGGCAAACGAGCAAACGGGTCACCTGATGGAAAGCAACTTCCGTCGCCCATGGACACTCGCAGCATCAGAAGAGCTGAAGGTGCGTTGCCGGCCTTTAAAGGAGTAATAGGGGAGGGTAGGGAAGGGAATAGGGAAGGGTAGGAAAGGAAAAAGGGGAGAATAGGGAAGGGAAAAGGGTAGGGGATTGGGCCTCCGGTAAACTCACTCACTCGGCGAAACACAGCGCAAGCGTTGTTTCACGCCGGTTTTCTGTGAAGACATGGTATTTCTCCGGTCGAGCCGGCCCATTCGTGCCGCATGGCTCTCCCACGTACTATGTTCTATCTATCAAGCCATGATAATATAGTATTTAGTCCGATCACCGATGTGATATTAGTTTCTCAATTATAAACTTTCGAAACTATAATTAGTGACTTGTTCAGAAGCAATAAACGAATAAATTACTCATTATAAATAAAATATTTATAATGAGTAAAATAAACTATTCGCAATACAAAACGCTACATACATTCGTGAAATCCAGTAAAATATTCGAACAAAGCACAAGTCATAACTTGACACGTAGGAAATAGAGCACAATTTTGAATAGCCGAAATAATACTAATAGCTCACAGATTGTTTATTTATTTTTCATTCAGAGTGTGGTCAATGTATCAAAGGTCATAACTAACCAAACTTCTTCATACAAAAGTATTCTCTAAGTCATCGAAATACGTAATATAATCGAAACAAAGAACGCGGCCCAGTTGTTGAGAGAATGAATGAATGAATATGCTTTATTATGCTCAAAATGTACAAACATAATAAAAGAAGTTACATGAACTCAGCAGAGATCAGAGAGACTTGAAAGTGTAAATGGAACGCCTCAGAGCTGTCAGCGAGGTAACGCCGCATGAACTGTCATGTTTTTCGGGCGCGCAGCCCATACCGAATTATAAGACGTTATCACGTCAAAAATATAATATGCCACTTTATAGCCAGACCATACGGCACGTTGCGTCTGCTGCTACTGTTAGGCCGTGTTCCACTGACGCGGAGCGGAGCTTAGCGGTGCCGAATTGATCAATCACCAAGCTCGAAATCTTCGCTCCGCTTCGCTGTCATTCCGCAACACGATTGATCAATTCAGGAACCGCTAAGCTCCGTTCCACTCCGCTCCGCTTCAGTGGTAACGCACCCGGAATGACAGCGAAGCGGAGTGAAGATTTCGAGCGTGGTATTGGTCAATTCGACACCCCTAAGTTCCGCTCCGCTTCAGTGGAAATGCACCCACCGTCATATTGTTCTTGCCACTTGTCTTGTCGCTGGACCAATGTCGATAGAAAATGAAACCTATACCCTAGGTCATAAAGTAGCATTTTATTTGAAGTTTTGCCGGTGACGTCTCGTTGACGGTGGACGAAGCCTAGACGAGACAAACCGAGTGTTCGACGACAGAATTGAGCACCCTCTACGCATTTCAAGCGTTCATTGTGAATTGGAATACTTGGAATGAACAAATACATTTCATACGAATAATCTATACAGGGTTTAAGAAAACAACATGATAACCACAGAAATAAATCAAGATAGAACGACTAAGCGGGTGGAGTGTGCGTGTTTCAATCTTGCACAAGTGGGCAAGATTCGTTGAAGGTTCATTCAGTCAGCGCGACGTCGACTTGATTACACCGGAGTGGTTGTGCAAAAATACCTCATTGTGCAGTTTCTAATAGTAAAAACAGAAGTATGAAAGTGAATCGGTCAAAAGGAGGTATTTCTTTCCACGTGTAAGTTATTTGTTCTAACTAAATGCAAAACAAAAGACACGCGCGATTCCTTAGCAACGCACGCGCGTCGCCGTTCTATCTTGATTTATTTCTGTGGTGATAACACATTAAAGTTTAAGGTGTGGTCCCCATTGTATCTAGTTCACTGTGAACAAATCAGTATCTTTTTAAACTTACAACGCCTCCGTGGTCCAGTGGTTCAGAGCTCAGCTCTTGACTCGGAAGTCGTGGGTTCGATTCCCGCGTTGGAAACATGTTACTTCCAAGTTTGGTTAGGATACTGCAGGTTGATCACCTGATTGTCTGACAATTAAGATAGTCCATGCGTCGGATGGGCATGTAAAAAGTCGGTCCTGCGCCTGATCTCTCGCCAGTCGTGTCGGTCTGCCGTCCCACTGGGTTATGAGAGTAAAGGAATAGAGAGTGCTCTTGTATACTGCGCACACAATTGGGCACTATAAAATTACTCCTGTGCAGCTGGTCTGGTTTCAATGAAACCGGCCACGGTCACCGAAACCGGTGAGGGAGCTATTATTATTTATGTTATATCTTTGCGCTTTATTCATCTCAATTGATTGATCAGTGGTTTAGGCGTGATGAGTCCGTCTGTTCCCTCTTCACGCCACAAGTGCTGAACCAATTTTTTATGGAGATACTTTGAGCCCCGGGAAAATCCCGGTAAAAATATGTACCATACCAAGTATCTATCACATACGACCATATACCTTTTGTCCCGGAAAATGTACGGTTACGGTGATAAACGAATTTTGGTGCAACGGAGTTGCGAGCATCATCTGATAGTTATATAAAACTAAGCAAAGATTTTAGTCCTTACACAAACATTAGGCGACAGTGCGACGCGTGGATTCCTTATTGATCCACATGACTCATTACTTGACAAGTAATCTATAGATTGACCATCATCATCTATGTCACTTGTTACTAGTTTCCATGGATCAAAGATTTTAAATATTAGACTAGCTATCCCGGTGAACTTTGTGTCACTTTAAAACCTTCCCTGGACTTGTACAAATATTTTAAGACTAAAATCAGCTCAATCTGTTCGGCCGTTTTCGAGTTTTAGCGCGACTAATACATTTGAAAATCCATTTTTATATCTAAAAAGACTAGAAGTTTCCAGAATTGATAAAATACTTATATATCTTATTGGAACGGAGTTCCTTATCGCGCGTTGCGAAAGGAGGCTAGATCAAAAAAGTTGTAACGATACTTTTTTATTAGTACCTGCATGTTAGGGGCAGAGGGCGTTGATAGTATTCCTGTGCGTCAACTAGATGGCGTTTTTTGAGAATAAACAGCGACTCGTTGTTAGTATTCCTGGGCGTCAATAGTTTTTTTAATATATTTTTTTAGTAAGTATGTGTATTATACAGATTTTTGAACATAAGAAATAACTTCGTTCCATTCGGGTGTCCCTTGACACCTCTCAAGTTTTTAAGATATGTTGTGTTCTATTTCAATTTGTGCCAAATTTCATTGGAATCCGACTAGTTCTTGGGGAGTCTATTTGATAAAAACAATCTTCTTCCCTCCATAATAGGAAGGATACATATTAAAAATATCTCATTAGTACGATGTTAAAAGAACAAAAATCGATTGCAATGTTATCATGTCAGTTAATAATATTTTTTCATAAAATTGAAATAACATGGATCGAAAGGTTTTATACAAAAAAACCATTTATACAGGCGTGTCACGTAAAATGTTTTTAAACACACTTTATATGATCGATTACAATTATTATGATTTAAAAATATTATCTCAAAAACTAGGAAAAAAAATATTAATTTCTTAGCAAAATATCGCGTAGCACTCTCTACGGTTTTCGTAGAATCTTACGTAGCATCGCTCTACGCCGTAGCTTTGCTACGACGTAACAAAGAAGATCTTATTAGGGTTCCGTACCCAAAGGGTAAAAAACGGGACCCTATTACTGAGACTTCGATGTCTGTCCGTCTGTCTGTCTGTCTGTCTGTCCGTCTGTCTCCAGGCTGTAACTCGAGAACGGTAATAGTTAGAGAGTTGAATTTTTCACAGATTATGTATTTATCTTGCCGCTATAACAACAAATACTAAAAACAAAATGAATTGAATATTTAAGGGGGGCTCTCATATATCAAACGTGATTTTTCAAACATTTTATGCTCTTTATCAATAATGACAACAGGTAGGCATTTGAAAATTTCACAAAGGCCTTCATTTTGTGTGTACTTTAATAGTTAATAATAATATTTAATAAAATTTATATTCAAGGGGGGCTCCCATACAAAAAACACAATTTTTGGCCTATTTTTGCTCTATAACGGTACGGAACCCTCCGTGCGCGAGTCCGACTCGCACTTGGCCGATTATATAAGACTAGCTGTCCCGGCAAACGTTTCTTTGCCATATCATAAAAAGTATATCGCCCGTATTATTTTATTGAATTAGTGACTAAATAAGTATGCCACCATGGCAACGTCCTGCGTCCATCGCCATCCCGGTTACTCGCGCCGCATAAACAATGGTCGCTCTTTATAGACAAATAAATAATTTGCAATAAAACAAAATTGCGTCTACAATTAAAGATCTAAGCTATCCTATCTCACAAGTTGGAAAAAAGCACACATTTAAAAAAAACAACATTAAAATCGGTTAAGTAGTTTAGGAATCTATCGCGGACAAACATCGTGACAGGAGATTTATATATATTAGATTAGAAAAGTTCTAACAGTATTCTGCTCAGAGGAAGAAACGGCCAAGTAGAATAGTTAATATTGCGCAAAGGTTGGACAGAGGGCGCTACTAGCAAATACAGTAAATAATCCGATCAAATTCCGACATGCACACGTCATATCAGAATATTGACAGAAATGTTGTCAAACATTGAACATTATTTTTTCGTTTACTGTCTGTGGTAGTGCTGCCTTCTCGCGTGAAACCTTGCAGTAATATGTTTTATTGAACCTGGATCGGATCTTAGGATTTTACCTTCCACTTAAATAACTTGTTTTATACTGAAAGCTAAAATACAAATATATTAATAATAGATGATTGTAAAACAACCTAGTATAAAACAATATCATTTGGGGGCACGGCGAATACTCAGGCAAGTCTCTTCCAAATGGCAAATAGGCATTTTCAATAAAATTACCATCGAGGAAATTGATTTCTATGCAGTTGATAGACCAACGTTATTTGGTCGAATATGTCAATTCAATGTTAATTGTGATCTGTTGGCTGGGTTTGACGTAACGCAACCAAACTACGTAGGTCCCCGATCTGCATAGGAATCATCTTCTCTGATAATACATTTTTTTCTAATAAACTGTATTAGAAAGGACTGCAACGACATCTGTAATTGGTGCGTGATAAACTCAGTTTCATTTGATGGGTTCAAACGAAACTAGATGTCGTTCTCTTTGAGATTATTACAAAACTTAAATATAGATGGCGCTACTTAACAAACCATCTAAGTGACACCCGCACTCCGTTGCGCCAAAATTCGTTTATCGCGCGGGAACCGTATATTTACCGGGATAAAAGATATCCTTTCCCGGGACTCAAAGTATGTCCATACCAAGCAAAATTGGTCCTGCGGTTTGCGCGTGAAGAGGTAACAGACATACCTACACACTTTAGCATTTATAATAATAGTATGGTATGGAATATGGATGAATAAAAAAAGTAAATAACTGCAGTACTTATATCTTTTAAGTCTTAATCACAAATCATAGACATGTAAAATGCAGATAGGCTTCATTTAATACTATAAACGTCGGCTCTAACAGTATTAATATTCATAAGGAGAAAACGGCTTTAGTACAATGAAATGAAAAATCTAGCGAGAACTTAATTGTAATACCTTAATTCCATACTTGAAAGATTTAGGGCCTGTTTCACCACTTCCTGATTAGTGACGAATAGGCTATCCACCACTTAACTTGACAGATGAAGTATGGAGAATCTGTCGAATAGCCTATTGTAGGTTGATATCCTATTCGGTACTTTATCAGAAAGTGGTGAAACATGCCCTAAAATGTGAAAGTTTATCTCTCTGTCTGTCTGTTGCCTCTTCATGCCAAAACCGCTGAACCGATTACGCTGAAAGGTACGGAGATACTTTGAGTCCCGGGAAAGAACATAAGATACTTTTATCCTGGAAAAATGTACAGTTCCCGCGTGATAAACTAATTTTGGCGCAACGGAGCTGCAGGCTTTATCTAGTATATTTATCTAGCTTTTAATTGGTCAGTCTCAAGTTAATTAACAGCTAGTAAACAATTAACACTTATTTGATTAGCAAATAATTAACAGGAAAATTAAATACGAATGTATTTTCATTGTATAGTTCACTAGATGACGCCCGCAACTCCGTTGCGCCAAAATCGTCTGGTTTATAGCGCGGGAACCGCACATTTTTCCGGGACAAAAAGTATCCTATGTCTTTCCCCGGGACTCAAAGTATCTCCATGGAAAATTTCAGCAAAATCGGTTAAGCGATTTCGGTGTGAAGAGGTAAGACTGACCGACAGACAGACAGGCAGACTGACAAACACTTTTTCGCATTTATAATATTACGAGCATTTGCCCGCGGCTTCCCTCGCGTAACGCGTTAGAAATACATATTATTATATACAAACACTCATCCCCTATTTTAGCCCCTTGGAGGTATAATTGATCAAAATCCTTTCTTAGCGGATGCCTACGTCATAATATCTACCTGCATGCCAAATTTTAGCCCGATCCGTCCAGTAGCTTGGGCTGTGCGTTGATAGATCATCATGTCAGTCAGTCACCTTTGAATTTCATATACAAACTAGCTGTTTCCCGCGACTTCGTCCGCGTTATCATAGTATACCTATATAGACTTTCATTTAAACTTTCAACCCCTATTTCACCCCCTTGGGGGTAATATTTTCAAAAACGTTTAAACACGTATCCAATCATTTTTAATCAGTAGCCCAAACATAAAATTTCATGCTTCTAACTCAAGAAATAACGGACTTCCATTGAAACTTTCAACCCCAGTTTCACCCCCTTGGGGGAAGAATTTCCAAAAACGCTTAAATACGTATCTATTCATTTTTAATCAGTAACCCCAAGATAAAGTTTTTATATATAAAGACTTTCATTCAGACTTTCAAGCCCTATTTCACCTCCTTCGGGGTAAAATTGTCAAAATTCCTTCCTTAGTGGGTGTCTACTTAATAAAACAACCCTACTCACCAAATTTCGTGGCTGTAACTTTAACAGTTTTTGCTCAGCGATGATGAATCAGTCAGTCAGTCAGGACATGTAATTTTATAAGTATAGATAATATATCTAGATATAGTATATTATATAGTATGGACTATGGATATTGCGGTATACTATAGAATAAAAATAAAATTTTAACCCTAAACTGTTCGCCAAAATCCCCAAACCGATATCGTCATTATGGTGTTTTTTTTTGGCGAAATTTCTACCCCATAAATGTATGGGTGTGGCGGAACAGATGTGTGGTTTGGGTGAATGACTTTATGGGATTTTGGCTTTTATTGTAATTTAATTTTGGTGAATAAATCATGTGGTATTAATTGTTTGTCTCCGATACTTCTTCGTGCTATTTTCCGTAAAAAAAAAACTATAATTTCTCATTTCCCAACAATCAAAGCGTCTTTGTTCTGAATTTCATCAAAACCGATTGAGTGGCTTAAGCGTAATGGTAGCAGAAGAGAAGCTCTTTCGCAGCTATAATATTAATTACTAAATTATGCCCATAACTCCGTTGCACTAAAATTCATATTTTCATCATCATCATCATCATCATATCAGCCTATATAGCTGGACATAGGCCTCTCTCAATGAACGCCAAAATTCGTTTATCGCGCAGGAACCATTAGGTACATTTTTCAAGACAAAAAGTATCAGAATACCAAGTTTCATCAAAATCGGTTTAGCGGTTTACGCGTAAAGTGGTAACAAACAGACTGATAGACACTTTCGCATTTATAATTTAGGATGAATGGAAGTATAGTATGATAATCACGTTTAAAACTACGTATGAAGTTATAACTCATATTAAAACTCATCGAGAACGGTATCAGTATATTCTATATCTATGGTTACCGTTAAAATGTTGCAGAGAAAAACATGTTAATGTATTTTGATGTACTAAACAGATAATCTATTGTACTTTCTCCGCAAAATCACGCTGTGAGAAGTATTGAAACATCAAAATTCGCTCCGCATAGCCCCGTCACAGATTAACAAAGTCAATATTCAATTACGTTCAGAAACCAACATAAAATTGACAGTGTTAAAACAAAAATTTACGCGAAAATAAACTTTGTGGCTTGGTATTACAGTACAAAGGTTTTGAAATACAAACTTACGCTAACGTACTTAGTATAAATGACAATGTTGAAAAGATCATGAGTGCATTAGTATTGTGGCTTCGGTAACAATACAAACTTTTCAATGACATAAGTCAACGGTATTGAAAGATAGGACAAACTTGAATATTCCGTGCACATACGAAAATGAACTCTAATACAATGTTTTAAGGAAGAAACGTTCGGAAATCAGTATTGGTTTATTCACAATAGAATTGAATAGATTTTTTTGCGTTGCGTTTGGTAAATTGGGTTAGATTTCTGAACGCATTATGTCGACTTAAGTGTTTGACACTTCGGTTTGAATTTGGAATATTTACGGATTTCGTTTGTAAGCGGATTTTCTTATCTTTGTGTTCAAATGTTTTGTTATTGTTTGCTAATCTTCTTGAGTACTGTTATAAGTGCATTATTTGGATATTATGAATGATTTCAGCTTCGTGATTGTTTATTATTATTGTCCTAATAACTATGTGTTTTTTTAATTAATATGCTCCACAACCATAATAATTAATTAACAGCTCCGTATTCTTATGTGTATTGAAACACAGGCTAAGTTTTTCTAGTAAGCCCATTTTTTGACCGACTTCCAAAAAGGAGGAGGTAATACGTACGGCTGTATGTATCTTTTTTTTTGTATGTTCCACGATTACTCATGATTGGCTTACGTTTTGACGTAAGCTAAAAAGTCCAAATTTAAAAAATTTATAAAAAGTTTGTCTATTCTCCTAGTAAGAGACTCTCGTGTCAAAAACCATTAGAAACCTGGTATAGTTCTTGCAATCTACGAGTGCGCGTCGCCCTTAGCTGTGTGAGTGACCATATCTATACACGCGTACATGGCTCGCTCGCTACTGACTGCTCCGTCGGGTACGCACACTAACGAAAATGTCTATTCACATTTCCAACTACAAATAAAGGCGACGCGCACTCGTAGATTGAAAGAACTATAAGTATAGGTAACGCATACGGCATAGGTACGGCATATAACTTTGAATTATTTATACAACAACTAATTTAAGTAATTCTAGATGATGCCCGCGACTCCGTTGCATGCACAACTTGCACCAAAATTAACCCGTACTTACATTTTTTGGGGTTAAAAAGATCCTATCTTCTTTCCAGGGACTTAAGGTGAGGCCAAATGAGCGTAATTTTGTAAATCGTGAGTCGCAGAATTTCGGTCGCGTAAATATTTTTTCATACTAATCATGTCTCACAAAATTACGCTCGTGTGAATCAAACAGGAATTTTGTATGAAACTGAATGCAACAGAATTTCTGCCAGCCGAACTCACAAATTACGCTCGTTTTGCTTCACCCTTAGTGACGAAACACACTAGGTTGAATTACGCCGTGACGCGGACAGGGATACGACCGATCACACCGTGACGGCCTGTCCCGCCTGGATTGGACAACGCGCGGCCCTGTCGGCCGCAATCGGACCTGAAATCACGCTGCCAGCATTGGTGCGAGCCTTGCTGCGCGGCGATCCGGAATGGAAAGCGGTGGAAGACTTCGCCGAAGAAGTTATCTCCGCCAAAGAGGAGGCCGAGCGCATAAGAGAAAGGGAGGCGCTCGACCCCAGAAGACGGCCAAGGCGAAGACGTCGTGCCAACAATGACGACAACAACGTCCCGCCATAACATCGGCACCCCGCTCAGGGCGGCGGTAAGGGGATGCCGTCGCCCATTGCACTGAGTCCCAGAGAGGGTCGCGATGTGCAGTGTGCTCCTGCGCATCGCGACAAAACGCAGTGGAATGGCCTAGAAGCAAGCCCAAGTGGGGCCTCTGCTCGGCCTGAGGAGCGAGTAAAACGCTCCCATCGAGAGGAGTCTGCAGCCCACTAGGCAGACGTCCGCTGATGAAGCTGTGGTGTCGTACAGTTCCCGCGACTTCGTCAGGAAGCGGTGGCTAGGAGCACCGTAGAGTTTTAGTGGGTAGGGCCGCGGCACACACCATCTTCGTCCGCGGCGAGCCCCACATATCCGCAGTGAGAGTCCCCATCCCCTGCGGAATGCGTCACAGCATTTCTCTACGTAATAAAAAAAAAGGTTGAATTACGCCAAATGTCAAACGCATACAAAATACGGACGGAACGCGACGGAATAGTGTGTCACCCTTCGCGTTCAGCTATTTGCATTTGAAACGCGGCGGAATTTACGCCAGCCTAGTGTGTTTAGACACAGAGTATCTCCATACCCGGCAAAATGTGTTCAGCTGTTTGAGCGAGAAGAGGTAAAGTATAATTTACACAGAGCCAGTACTAGCTGCCAATAAGACTGGCAGCCAGTATTGGCTTGGCATATGCCGCTTGTGAACTGTTTTTCAAGCCAGGCCAAACTGTTCACACGCGGCATATACCAAGCCAATACTGGCTGCCAGTGTTATTGGCAGCCAGTACTGGCTCTGTGTAAATTATATTTAACTGTCTGTCTGGACAGTGGACAGACAGATAGAGACACGGACAGGCACACTTTCGCATTTATAATATTGTTAGTATATTAGTATGGATGCTTTTTGTGTACATAATATTATCATGCATTGAATAAATATTTTTATAATTAAAACATGCTTGCAGAAAAACTGAAGTGGCCTATCAGTAAAATTGGATAGTGCTTATGATTTTAATGGCTGTGGTTTTATTCGCGATCGTCGAAAGATAAATGTTTAAAATATAACGAATAGGTGAAGCGACGCGTGAAGCCACGTGCAAGATGGTTGACAATGCTCTATTGTCTATGACAAACCATAACTGACAGTTGGACAACCTTTGCGCCAAAAACCGCGCCCGCGCCACTGTATCAATCGAAATTCGAAATTAAAAAAAATAACAAATTAAAAGTAGACTTTTGATACGCATACGGAACCCTAAAAGGCTAAAGTCTAACACTAATTTACTACACAACATGTAGCTACTACTTAAATAAGAATACTTTTTATACTGAAGTAAATTATTATAGTCATCACAGAATTCAAATTACTCACGTACATAAGCATTAACGCTTTTAAAGAAATTAGGAGTTTATATTTTTGTATATGATACGTCATACGTGCGACGTGTTCAAAATGCCTACATTTTTTCTGACGAAATATACAACTGTTTTAGCTTAAGCAATTTTATATAACAAAGAAACGAAAATATTTACCTGCCGTGAATAATTATAATATGGTATAATAAACTGTTAGCATTCCATACGGCCTGATTCGTATGCAGTAGACGCATAAGTCATAACTTAGCTGTCTTTATTGTATTTACTATACCTTGTGCGTTTTAGCAGAGTAGACAGAATTGTAGAGTATGCCGACTCATAACTGATGTTGAAATTTTTAAATTTCACGTATTATGACGAAAATCCTCGCTAGGTTAACTATGACATATTCGCTGGACGTGTTCCTCTTTGGTCGTATTGTTGTTTGTGTTTTGGCACATGCGATTAAAATTGTCAGAATCCAATTTTGAAATCTTTATTTTAAATATTTAAAAATAAATTATATCAGCCAGCGCGAGGCACATTCCGTTCATAATCCTAGTGAAACCCGACGAATTTGACAGATATTGAAACCTGTTCGTTTCTTTGCAGTCGAACTACTGGTAGTTATGTCTATTGTGGTTTTAGGAAAATCGCACACGTCACACTTTTTGTGTGATCGAGTCTGCGGCGCACATACATTCTGAGATTGTATGTGCGCCGCAGACTCGATCACACAAAAAGTGTGACGTGAGCGATCTCCCATATGATGATATGCGTGACACATAATAATTGACAATAGTAGGGAAGTTACCTAAAAAATTAAACGATAATTTAAAAATATCGAATCACTTCGTAAAGGAATTGCAATCGAAATTATCGATTTCGTACTGACGTTCCAGAGTGGCGCCTTCGATTTAAGATGGCCGCCCTTTTTATCGATTTGATTTCGATTCAACAGTGGCAATATCTATTGACATAAGTTCCGTTTCATGCATCTGATATTTTGTTCAAATGTTTTCGTAACAATAATTTTATACTCCTATTTCACAGTTTATATTTATAATTTTATATTAATAGGTTGGATATTTACCAATTTTTCATTTTTATTCATTTACATTTATAGGAAACATTTATTTTTGTAGATGGAATATAATTTATTACATTTTGATTTTTTTTCTTGTAAAAAAATTCCTTAGCAAGGAATATGAGAACTGTCACCCATACGAGTATCATCTTAAAACGCACAAATTTACGTATGTAACATTTCTATTATGCCAATTTTATGTAGGTATTCCTCAATTAGCAAGAGCCAAGAGGTAAAATATCAAAAATGCGTTTAATCTGCACAAATCTTAATAAATAAAAATTAATATCAAATTTTGTTAGTCTTGCTGAAACTGGAGAACAGCTGAACAGATTTGGCTAATTTTATTTATTTTATCTATTGACCTGATATGGGCCAATATGCCTGAATTTTTTTTTTTTAGTCTTGAAATGTTCGTAGAAGTCCAGGGAAGGGTTTATACGGTGAGAAAATGTAGAATTAAGTGATACGAAGTTTACGGATCATCTATTGTTATATTATGATATTACCTAATTCTGTTAAATTAAGTATGACTAAGGCCCTGTTTCACCACTTTCTGATAAGGCGGCGAATAGGCTATTCACAAATTTTTTAACAGATTCTCCATACTATATCTGTCAAGTGGTGGATAGCCTATTCGGCAATTATCAGGAAGTGTTGAAACAGGCCCTTAGTCTACTCTACTTATTTTAAATGAATTATCTTACAACTAACCAGTGGCCTTAATCTTCCCAAAAAAAAGTTAAATATGTAGGTGCACACTTTTTTTAAATTTTCGCACCTACTTACAACAAAATCAAATAAATTAACCTGTTAGCGGTGGCGATTGATACGCCTAACATCTTTGCGTGTCACTGAAATTTAACATTGTAAATCAAGGCCATTATAGCACTGCAAAGATGCCGACTCTTTGAGATGACCGCTACAATAGCCTTTTCAGTGTCGCATTATTCTGCAATAGTTTTTTTTAATAGTATCTGGAGTGATGTGGACAATTTTTGTTTGGCAAACCGTCGGCGTTTGTGTGTTTGATTAAAAAAAAGTATACTATTTTCAAATTATGACATTCCATTTGTTTTTTTTTCTAACGTTGCATTGGAATAAGATGTAGCTTTTACTTTAGCCTTGATAAGTGTATTGTACAGTATCGGAACACTACTTTTCTCAGGGTTAAATTAGCATATTGTATTAGTATTGATCCAGGGCTCAAACTAATACTATGCTAACTGCACTCCGAAATAAATATTAATTACTCAACTGTAATTTAACGAAGATTTCGACGTATTAAGCCCCATACATTATCTGTCAAATTCTTAATTTAATTAAAGTTGGGTACCTAATAAAATATATGTATTTGTACATATCTGAGTGTGGCATTTAGATCAAAATCTACTCTGATGTGGATTACTGGCTAATTACTGGATTATTTTTTCCAAATTTTTTGTTTCCAACTCCGTTGTCGATTGCAATTTCCAACATTGAACTTGGCTTTTCAATTCGGTTTTGACTCTTGAGTCCACTAGACTAGCTGCCGCCGACTATTACTGACAATGATATTGTAAATATTGTAAACTGTCAACTAACAATACAGAAGTCTGACTGTCGACACAGTCGGCGCGTCTGTCGGCTCTATTTGCTTTGATTTGCCGATTTGACGAAACCTTTAGAGCGATTTGTTGATTTTGATAGTTGTGCATTAATAATATCGTCTTTGAAAAAGTTTAAATAAATGTACCATCGAGGAAATTGATTCCTAGGCAATTGACAGAGCTACGTCGTTTGGTCGGCTTATGTCAATTCAATGTTAGTTGTGAAATGTGATCGGTCGGATGGGTTTGACTTAACGCGACCAAATTAACTGAAATTACTTAGGTCCGCCATCTGCCTAGGAATCAACTTCTCTGATAGTACATACATACAATAATATATTGAAGTTCTTTTTTTGCTCAAACATCTATCTTTGCAAATATTATTTTTTAACGTGCTAATCTCACGAGTGCTGGAATATATTTTTATGAAAATTGGCACAGAGTAAAGACAATGCAGAAAGACATTATTAAAGGCAACGTAATAATTTTAATGACAAAATGTACGGTTTTAACCATCCTCATTTACGTGGGTGAAGCTGAAACGTCTTATTTCTATATAAAGTATCAAGATTATCTAAAAGTTATACTCATCATGGGCGGGGCGCGGCACCTTTGCAGTGTGTTTGTTTGGTCGGCGCTAACTCCACACCTTGTCAACTACACTCACTCTGAGAACATTACGCGACGAAGCAGAAATGTCACTTCGTACAACACAGATGTGGCTTTTATATTTGCGACACCCATTTATATTATAAACCCTTTATGTATAATGTTGCAAGCGACTGTAGTTTCTGTCTACGTACGTACTTCTCTGTTTCGGCAGGCCGCATACTCACGTTTTCCGTACTTATGCGTTTTCCTAATGTGGAATTTCAATTTGGAATTCCGTGAGACTAGCGCAACGTTCGTTTTTCTTCACAAACGAACGCGCTTGCATTCGAAACGCACGTTCGGAATTCGTTCTGTTCGTGAAAAAGCGAACGTGTGCGTCAGGTACCTACTATATTTTCTAATGATTCCATGTATGTATGTATGCGGCCAGCCTATGTGCTGTAATATAATTATTGTAGCTTACGAATTATAACGTCAATTAGCTTTGTCCACACTGGGCCTTTTTTTGTTCATCGAGGGCATGCGTTATAGCGCAGTCAACAGCGAACGTGAGGCATGCCCGTGACACGCGTTGAAATCGTAGCGCTCGCTATGACACTTTTCTTTCAACGCGGGTGGATTTTGACGCATTCCATTATTGAATATACCAAACGAAAGTTGAATAAAAAGAAGATGACGAAAATTGAAGATGAAATTGCATAATGTGGACATAGCTATTGGGTGACGCCGCGTTAAAGTAAAAAATCGTTTTGGATATGTTTTAGATTGCTTGTTATCTATGAGAGGCCGGGCCAGCCGCTCATAGTAAACAAGAAATGGAACAGCAAGAAATGGAAAGGGCGTAGGTAAGCGACAAAATGGTTATATTCGCGTAATTTAAAAACTGTAAGCTATGGGCAAATTATAATGTATGCTTGAACTAATCTACGTACAAATTTTGGATTGTCAAATGTGTGTTTTGTATTGACGCTCCCGCTTCGCAGTCGCGTGGTCGCGTAGGTTTGTGCTAAGCATTATAAATCACTCTCATCTGTTGGCAAAATTAGAATCCCTGCTTTTATAGGGGTCTTTTTGATTAATTTTTATTCTGTGTAAAAATTAATCAAAATAAAAAGTTGACCAATCGCGTTAGCGTATACGCGCACGGGCAACTTAGTTACTCGGCGATTTATTTGTCTCTCGATCAAATCTTTGCGTATATTCTAAATTTCATATAGTTACATAATATGAAAAATCCCGAGAATCAGCCGATCGCTGCCGAACGCCGATGAATGCACCCAATATTCTATTTTTCGACGCTTTCTTCGGTTTTTTATTTATTTTTCGAAAGAGACAAATAAATCGCCGAGCAATTAAGTTGCCCGTGCGCGCATATTCTTATGCTATTCATCATGACAATAAGACATCATGAATTCTGACAGTGAACTTTAATTTCTTAGCTTTAGTCATTGTTGAGAAAAATCGATATCACTGCAGTCAAATTATCAAGGCGTCACCTTAAGGAATTTTCAATTCAAACAATATCGGTGAATTTCCAAAAATTCCAATACATTGTAATAAATGTATATCAAAATGATGAACTTCCACATAATATTGGGTCTTACGAGTTATGCATCATAATTAACTAGATTTTTAGAACTAGCTACAAGCTGAATACTATTAATTAATTATTATCGTTTGTGTGTCAACCATAAAGTTAATATACCTATCGGAATAGAGAAACAAAGGCCTGAGCAAGCGAGATGTCACTATCAGTAACACTGCGTGGCAGAAAGAGAAGCGTGATTTGAGGTTGCATAGCTTTTTTTTCATCTGTTTGACAGTCTGTCTGCCCCTGGGCCGATCGTTGTCAATTTGGGCTCTCAGAAAAATTGTGATTTTAAGTTAAATAATGAATAATTTTTAGAAATACTGCTCTAGAAACATGGTTAAGTGTTTGTGGAATGATTCTGGATCCACACATCGAAAAAACCCGGACAAATATTCATTTCACAGGTGAATTATTCTACATCGACAGGACTTAGTTTTAAGTTTATTTATCCCAATTCCCTACGAGTTATTGGTATTGATTTATCAAGTTCACTTCTATAAATGTTTAATTATATGGAAAACATAACTTGACTAGCCATGGTGCACAATTTAAGGATATTTTGTGTAAACAATTTTCATCTATTTTACACTAGGGCTGTATCAAGTTATCGATAAGTTGTGTCGATATGAAAATATTTTTTAGTTAAGTATACTAATTATCTGGGAATGTTGAAATGATAACATACTCATCCGTAGTTTATAATTAGTTTAAGTATATTAATATACTATCATACATAATTTATCGTTTTTAAGGTTCCGCACCCACAGGGTAAAAAGTCCTAGTAGTGGGGTCCCGCAGCCCGCTCTACTACTAAGACTTCGTTGCCTGTCCGTCTGTCTATCCGTTCGTCCGTCTGTCTGTCTTCAGGCTGTATAACAAGAACCACTATAGTAATAGACTTCTGATATTTCCACAGATGTAATGTCATTCTACATCCAATACGGCTGCTCATCCAAGATAGGGAAATAGTTGAAAGCACTTCTGCAAGATGGGCATCAAATAAAAGGGCTCAGTAGGCTCATTGAGAGTGAATTGAAAATTAATAGGGTCTAGTGAAGTCGTGTCGTGTCGTGTACGTACTGATGTCACGTGACGTAACCTGTCGTGTCGAATCGTGTCATGACATGTCGTATCGTACCGGGATTCAGAAAATGCCCGGTTGAAACCGGTCACCCTTCATGCGCGAGTCCGACTTACACTTGGCCAATTTTTCAGATTTCCTGCTGACCTGGATTCCAGAAATTCATGGCTTAAAATAATTAACCGTCCAAACTGGACTCCGAAGAAAAATTCATGCATACTTAATTATGCAGCAAGCATTTTGAAGAAAATTCACATTTTACTTCAAAATTACAATTTTATTATATTGTATCTATGCAGTTTTATTTTATCCCATTTTATAATGCCCGCTGTACACTCTCGCCGAGAACTCTCGGGCGAGAGTCTCGTGCGAGAGCCCCTTGCCCGAGTGCGATCATGTACATTCTCGCTTAGTTCAATCGCAGATAAGAACTCAGAGAAGATGGACGAAAACGACCATTCACCATTCACCATGCATCGAAAGATATCATTGTAATCCGAAGATTTATAATCATACTTATTTCATTTTATTTCACATAGATGATGACTGATAATGACGTTTATTATTGTTATTTTTCTGTTCTACACTGTCCAACGGCGGGACTAGTACTGAAAGACGCGAGAGTGTACAGTAGTGCGCTCGTTTTCCTCGCGAGACCCTTTGTCTCGGGCGCAAAATACCGACAACGGACCGAGAGGGTCCGAGACAGGCGAGACGAGGCGAGCGCACCCATTTACACTCTCGCACTCGGGCCGCCTCGCTGTGTCTCGGCGAGAATGTACAGCCGGCATTATGTTTACAATCTTACAATTATTATTCCATGATCGATATTTTGTCGAATTACAAGATGTTTGTACATCACTGACACGCACACGTAAACATAATTGTATACACAGATGTAAATCAAATTTTGGTTAAGCTTGACAGCTCGGGATTGTTTCTCTATTCCGATAGGTATATTACCTTTATGGTGTCAACCCACAAAAATGAGTGAAGTATGGAGTTATGAATTCAGTGTTACTTTTTAGATAACATTATAAAACAAAACTGCATTCATTAAACTCAATGTCTAATTTTCGTGAATCGTGACTTAAGGGCATTCCCTCCGGAGATTCTGTAATTTATCGTATTTAAAGCATTATAAACTCATAACCCGAAAGCTACAAAGTTATAATTAAAATACAGCAATAATCTTCAGTATCTCAACATTCCTTTCCCCGTTTTAAATTTTCTATTTTTGTTTATTATACCTACTCATGATATCAGCTTCCAAAGTAATACCAATTTATTAAAATTCAAGCATACATTCAGCATCTCCTTAGGATTTACAAATTACTTTTATTTGAAACTCACGCCAATAGATGGACAATATCATAAACTACATATTTCCCGTTTTAATATTTTTTAGGACAATTTTGAACTAAGATAAGTAAAAATAATAGGGTTTTGGCGCGATCTCGGCAACGCGGCAAATGTATGGCCAAGGTCCTTTGCTCGGGGGACGGCCTTAACTCTCAAATGCTTAACAGCATTCAACTATGACTACTTCTAAAATAGCATATTTTTTAGATGGCATTTTCAAAAATATTTCAAAAAATGCCAGCGTTAGTGTAAGAGATAACAATTACTGTGATGGTCTTATATTTTGTTATTTTATTATTATCTATACTTACTACTGTATTCTATACAAATTACAAAGAGCAAATACAATACTGTCTCTCGCTACCCGGCTTAGGTAAGTTACCTGTGAAAGGGTTAAGGGTAAAGGGACTATGTTTTCAGCAAGTTAAACATGGCTGATCAATCAACACTAATTTGTTGTGTTGACATATTGTGATCAAAAGCTTTAAAAAGCTTCATGGTAAAAGTTCTGAGTGATAGGCAATGATATTCAACTAAATATTTTTTATATAATATCATTGGTGATAGGTATCATAGACTATCAAATGAAATAAAGTTTTGGTGCAAATAAAGAAATGAATACAGTATTCGCAGCCTGACATTGTAGTAAATTAAAATAAATTTAAAATTTTGTTAGTTTTGTCAAACTAAACTAAATTTTGTTAGTCTCGCTAACTTAACTTGAAAACGGCTGAATCGAATTGCCTTATTTTAGTCTTAAAATATCCGTGGAAGTCCAGAGAAGCTTTATATTACGATGAAAGTGATACGTATTAGTTTACTAGGACCTAGGGGAATTGTGATTAAGATGGCATAGTCAGATAAGACAGATCGGCAAAATTCGTTGAAATAATTGTGCTTTCTGTGAACTTGTGACGTTTTATGGAGCACCTCAGTGTGCCCCTAGTAGCCCAACTTAGTATGCCGGACAGGGACCGTACTTTAAAATATAATAAAGGTTTTCCTAATTTTGATGAGAGAAAAATTTTCTTACACTTTTGTTTTGTGGTGAAAAAACGTATAAGATCAGAATCTTTTCTTATAACAAATTGTTATAATTATGGACATAGATTCTTATAGACCACAAATATTAATAAAAGCGTGTTCTAACGTTAACTACTTATTTTGTTACAAAATTTAAATGTTTCCACTATTACTCATTTGGTAAGATGACATACTAGACGTCGGCTTAAGATGACATACTTTATTTACTTATGTTTCCGCTAAATCGGTAACAGATGCATTGTATATTTTTTGACGACGAAGAACTTAAGAATCTTTACACCACTGACAACAAGAGGGATAGGTTGGTCTCGCTTCGCGCCCGCGGTATACCAAACAGAAATTATTATCAATTATAGTCACTCGTAACTTTATATTATGTCCTGCTATTCTGTTTTTCATCAAAATCGGTTCAGTTAATCCTTATTCATTGATCGTATGAATATATTTGTCTCATTTTTCATATTAATAAAAAAGAAAAAAAACCTATGACATTTAACACAACCCACAGTGAAATTGGTACAGCTATTTCAGCTCAAATAAATGACAATATTTATTAAATTTCATCTCTCTAGAGAAGGATTGTGACCATGGGGGCAACCAGTTTCACATACTCCCCTTGCGAGGGGGCTAAGCCCCTCCCCTTTGACCCCACACAACACGGGGCTGCGGTTGGGGACAATTAGTTACGATTTTTGAATTTCGAGTTTTGTTTTTTGACGTGACAACGTCTTATAATTCGATATGGGTTGCGGGCACGAAAAAACATGACGCAATATGCGGCGTTACCTCGGCCTCGATCTGAGGCGTTCCATTTAAGGCTATGACGTTGTCACGTTCAACTATTGTCAGTATACCGACTTTACAGACAACCGAGTTCGAGTCGAGTCCGAGTTGAGTTCGAGTCGAGTTCGAGTCGAGTTCGAGTCGAGTTCGAGTCGAGTTCGAGTTCGAGTTCGACACAAAACACTACTCTCCAGCCTATTTTTTTTAAGAACACACTGTATGTGGCCAGTGGCTAAGAAAACTTCTCAGTTTACTTTTTAATAAACAATAGATACTTATTCACGTACTTAACTCTGTTGCGCCAAATTTGTTTATCGTGAAATTGCGCACAATTTTCCAGTTTATTTTTAAAATTAAAATTTTCCAGTTTAATTCTATAATTCTTTCACGAGACCTAAAGTAAAAGAAAATAACATTGTTCACTTATTGAGATACTTAATTATTTACAATTTATTTTAAACTGTTTTGTTTACTTTCTCTGTATTATATGACATCAAAGTTAAATGGTTTTATGTTTGCATAGAATCAATGCATCGGGAAATGCAAAGGCTTTAACGTGAAGAAGTAAGACACATATTTGCAATAATAAGTAACTATAGATTCTTAAATAAGTACATTATAGTTTATACTATCTGAGTGATTGCGTAAAACAATTTAGTTTTTGCTTGATTACTTTATTTTAAAAATTCATACAATGCGAAAGTTTGACACACTGTCCGTCCGACTGTTACGGTACGTACTTCTCAAAAGGTATAGGTAGACTATAGAGACATTTTTAATCCCAGGAAAGGATATGGGATACTAGGTTATATCACAGAATATATTTTAACCGCGGAATTTCAGCGAACAAGATCGTAAAGCCTAGAAACGTCATTTTGGTAGCCGTTCGGATACTCTGTCTAAATGTATTAATTGACATATTTTTTATGAAAATATCATTGGTGGTCCATTCATTCTGAATTCATTCACAAAACTCATTCATGAAAATTTATTATACGATTTAATATACTTTAACGTTCTAATTTCTTTATAAAAATCGTATAAATCTTCATAATATGTCAGTGTGTTCGGTTAGGAGCGTGACAACACAATTTGGGATTTTTTCGCATTTGCGTAACGCTTCATTTCGATTTATTTTGCCTCTTATAGGTCTTATGTTAATGACTTTAAGGGTCTTTTTTAAAGATATTCAGAGGTAGAATAATTCAGAATGGACTCTACTATGGCCGAATTACTACGCCTGTCGTTGGTACTATCAATTGAAGCGATATATATACAGCGTGCTCTAAATTTTGATACATTAAAAGTAAAAGAAGTTAGCTAAAATTAAATTTCAAATATATTATATGAATATTTGATGAAAGCCGTTGATGTTTTAGCTCGTAACTTTTCTCTTTTATAGAAATATAGAGCAGACACCTCGGTATTTGATCAACTTGCATTCAACGATTGAGATTTTAGACAGTGAAGAAACGAAAAATGTATAGGTTTTGAAATAAGCCATCGAACGAATAAATAAATATATTATAATATATTTCTAACTTCGTCTAAATTACCGAACAAAAAAGTTGTTTAAAATATACACAATTCACAATAAATTATAAATTTTATTACCATTTACCATTTAAAATGCAAGAATCACTACAACATTTCATACACAAATTTACTCATCCTTTCACAAAATTGAAAGTAGGTACCTATAAAATATCACTCTATACAGTGTCCTGTGTGGTCTGTTTGACCACAACCAATTCTCGAGTGCTAGAACAAAACCGCTCATAAATCTTCAAAGGCATTGTGTGAATGTATTGGGCCTCCATTCATACTCCCAGACGAGGAGACGCCAGGGATTCCGTGAAACACCCTGTATACGATAAAAGGTTAAATTTGATACGTCCGTAAAAAGTGATTTATATCATGATAAGTTATTTTTCATTCGCAAATACTTTTAATGTTCTACTAGATGACGTCCGCAACTCTTGCGCCTAAATTCGTTTATGGCGCAGGAACCGTACATTTTTCCGGAATAAAAACAATCCTATGTCCTATCTCGAGACTCAAACTATCTCCATACCAAACAGTAATTTATCGGTACAGCGGTTTGAGTGTGAAGAGGTAACAGACAGACAGACCGACAGTAAGACGACACACTTTCGCATTTATAATATTAGTATGGAAGTATGGATGATAAGTTGTTTTTCATTCCATCATTGTTTCATTCGCGAACACTTTTAATGTTGCAACTTCTATTCCTTTATATTCAATTAACCAAAGACTGTTTTATGATGCATTATGCAGTTATTTTTACAACTCTTATAAAATGCTATGTTTTAAAGCTTTTTTGTTTGAAAGTGCCTGCAGCTCCTAGAAGAAAATATTTAAAATGCACGGTTTCCGAGAGCCTAAACGAGCCATGAACGTACCTAGTAAGTCCTACCTACTCTATTCTCCCTGTGGTCTTTTGAGTTTTGTATAAGTAATACATACCTATCTGTGCTGGTTCAAGCAATATTTCAATGATTCTTTCGCACATTTTCGCGCAAACGAAGTTATGAGCAACCTCACTTGTTATAACTTATAAGTATATAATATAATGGAAACGGAACTGTTTCCTGAAACGGAAAAACGTAAAATATACCTACCCATTATCAATTTAAGTGTTTGAAGTTACAACGTGAGGACTTTAGGACAATTTATTCGAATACTTATATTTTTGAAGTGAAAACTTCTTTAGCGGCGTTGAGCACTTTTGTGGGATGGGTAAAAACTGTGAAACTCGCGTCAGATTCTCGTGCTGATCGAAAAACCGTAAGCCGGTTGGAGAGCAGTGTAACATCGAAATCGAACAATTGATTGTTTTTTTTTCGATTGACGATATTTTTAATCGATTTCGATTAAGTAATTAAAAAAACGATTTTCATAAAAAATGGGTTAAAAAATAATGCACAACGTTAATAATCAAGTTTTCACTTCTGCCGGCACTACCCGGAGTGCAACCCGTCTTTTTTTGTGTATTAATGGTATTTATAACTTTAACAATTGTCTGTAAAATTTATCCATCTTAATATTGCAATTATAAAGCCTATAGCTATTAAAGAGTATGTAAAATAAAATTATAGAGCATAATAAATAATAAAATTATAGTCTATAATAGCTATAGCTTACGCTAAAACCACTAAAACTATTATCATGGAAAAATGGACAGTTCCAGAACTATGAAATAAAATTTGCGCTTTAAAAATGCAGGCGACACAGAGTCATTAAATAATAATAACTATGCAACTTGTACCTAGAGAAAAACAAGATTATCTCTAATATTATTAGACAGAGTTAATAACAGCATTTACATAATAATATTATCATCATGAAAAATATATGGGTCTCATGGGATGACTTTCATTCTAAGCGAACGAAGTCGCAAATTTTATAACGATTTTAATCTCACAAATTTTGCCTTTAATGAAAGTGACCAAATTTTTTGTCCAATTTTATTAAGTTTATTAATTTCATGCTAAATGTAGCCTTTTATTTCAGAAGGGCTTTACAAAACACGAAATAAAAAAAAATAGCACGCCCAAAAAACACAAGTTTCCTGGATTCCCAAAAAGCCGTCACATATAAGATTGATCGTTCGGATCAATCTCAACAAACAAATACTTTTGATTGCCGTGAGTATCCGAATGAATTTTGGAATTGGCGCGATCTGTCAAAATTCGTGTCCCGCTTGATGGATCATCCGCCATTTTGTTTATTTTACCGCGAAACATCTAGATTGATCCTTACGACGTCAGAATTAAGGTTATTTAAAAGGTAAAATAAATTTGGATGGTGTTGTGCAACCGTTATGGACATGAATAAAGTTTTGATATTTGATTTCGCCTCCACTTTTGGAGGATTTCAATAGAATTAATTTTATTGTACCTGTCGAATGATACATCTTCCTGGATAAGACGTTGGGTCCGAGAAACATTGTAAAAAGCCTCTCGTAACCGAAATAAAAGATTTAGATTTTTGTAGAGTTTATTTTGCGGGTGCGACTGCACAGTCTCAGGACAAAATTAGAGTAAGATAAATCCATAAAATGAATACTTACTTTGCTTAGTGAGGCATACTTAGTTTACTTAAAAAGCACTTTACAGCCTACGCGTATAGACGTTTACATAAATGCTACTTTTGTATGACATAGCACAGGTACCTACCAAATATCTACTCAAAATCAAGAATCAAAATATTTGTTTCTAAATTAACACCAAAGTTAACACCTTTAGAACGTCGAGACTACAATATAAGGTCTACCACCGGTTCGGGAACTAGCACGGCAAGAAGAACCGGCGTAAGAAACTCGCACGGGTCCTTTAACCAAAAAGGTAGAAAATAACAATGATAGCTTAACTCAGTAAATAATGCAGTATTAATGCTATAGTAGGTACTTTATTTTATATATCTTGTTCTCTATGTTGCCTTATTCCCGACGGCGTGAAAATACACCAAGTAGGAAAAATAAACTTAGATCTTGTTTATTCTAGCTATGAAATTAAATAGGGTAAATGACTAGTAAATTGGACAGTACTAGTCATTGAACAAAGCAGAAAAACACAATAATATTTATTAAGGTTGCTTCAAAAAATGCCTATTTCTAAAGTAATAGAACGCCTGATTTTAAAGAAAAACAGGTAGTTTTTAAAGCAACCATAATAAATATTGGGTTTTTGTACTCCAACTACTAGTACCACGCTAGTAGGTACTTTCCAATGACTAGTCATTTACCTTACCTACCTGTATAATTTCTGCGAAGATTCTTTATTTGAATTCATCAAACGACACGAATGATGTCATTTCGCGTTTTTGCTTCGAAATTCGAACTGTCAATTTGGAACCACAAAAAATTGTACTTTTACCTACCTACCTATATTTAATTGAAAGTAAAAAAAATGCGCACAAAACAAATTTAATGAATAAGATAAGTATTTTAAAAAACCTTCTTGAAAAAAACCGTAGGAACCAGTCGAATTGATATGTTTATGGAGTTTTTTTGCGATAAAATGGCATAGTTTTATCAAAATCACTCAGAGTACGGCAGTTACTTCCGCATTTTTATCCAATAAACATTAGAAACTACCTAATGAAAATGAAATAAACAATTAGTGTATCCGCTGTCCTCGTGGAGTGTAAATGCAATTTTGGTTTTCTCAATATGATTCATGCAATAAAATATTTCTTTAGTTTGGATTTTGGGCAAATGAAAAAAAATAATAGCGAAACTTCTTTTGACATCATCTTTCGTCTATTTCCCGAACACATGGCCAGCATTTGAATTCAAAAATCGAACAATGCGCCGCCATTGTGGCGTGTATGTAACATATAAATCCCGCCGCAACAATCGCGAAAACCATTAAAACAAACAATCTAGCAGCTGCGAGGGCCGAAACCACTCAAGTGTAACGCTCGGCCCCCATGCCCGCCTCTAGACATCGTACAAAAATCAACATAAATAACATTACACACCCCTATCTCAATAGATGACAGCTCAGTACAAAAAAACAACCCAACTCGCACGCAAAGGTCGAGCGACATTCAGCCTTAACGTCCATGAATAAAAACTTTTTGGATTACGGACCGACTGGAGTTGCGTTAGAAAAAATAAGCGAGTTTCAAGTGTGCAACAATTGAAAAATATTCCATCTCTTTCGTTCGTTCATCGCCGATCCCTCTTTTGGGCTTTTATTAAATTTATTGTTAATGGAATGTATATAAAAGTTGTCCAAACGAAAAAGGGTCTCAGTTTGTTGTTGCATTCGTGTGTGAAACCATCTTCCGTGATGCTATCCGTACAAAAGAGTATCTTCCGTCCGTGGGATGTCAGTGATAAGAACGAAAAAGATGTCGAAAAGCAAAGGAGGTTCGACGAAAAACGAGAGAACCGATTGAGAAAAATTCGTGGAACGTATAAAATATCTGAAAATCTACACCAAGATGCTACAGTGTCTACTACGACGGATCTAGATGAAAAGTTAGAAAAAACTGAAATACCAGATTCACCTGTTGCAAGTCTGTCACAGTGCTGCGATAGACTGCTGAAAGAACCGGAAAAAGTTAAAAAGGAAGTGAAAGAACCTGAAACTAAAGAAGTAAAGCCGGTAACCGAAGTACCGCTTGGAAATCTGCATGCGCTACCTCACTTGTACAGCCATGGGTATATTCCAGACTACATATCAACGGATATAGCTCAATCATTAGGAGTTCCAGCGACCGATCCACTCCTTCTAGAATCCATAGCTCAGGGGTACGCCATGGAGCTAGAATACGCAAGAATAATGCAGCAAGAAAACGAAGCAAAACTCCAGAACGCGAGAAAACAACGACCGAAAAAATACAAGTGCCCACACTGCCAAGTGGGATTCTCCAACAACGGCCAGCTTAAAGGTCACATTAGAATCCATACTGGAGAAAGACCGTACAAATGTGATGAGAAGAACTGCGGAAAGACCTTCACGAGGAACGAGGAACTGACAAGGCATAAGAGAATACACTCTGGCGTCCGTCCTTTCCCTTGTTCTACCTGTGGTAAGAAGTTCGGAAGAAGAGATCACCTAAAGAAGCACACGAGGACACACTACATTCAGGCAGAAAGAATGATGCCAGTTTTTGTCCCTCTGTCAGCCGTGCCACATGTCGGATTCCCTTACCTATACGGCTATTAGAAAAAATGTGAATGTCATTTAATTTTGAAAAAAGAAATTTCTTCGAAAAGTTTTGAAACTTAAAAAAAGAATAAATGCTTTGTAGTTAAATAATTTTACGTGTTGTGTAAATATCCAAATGTTTTTAAATAAATTGTGTATATTTTTGCTGTAAAGTTAAAAATCATGAGACTGACTGTTTACTAAAACATGATTAACATAGAGATTGTACATTTTTAGACGAAATTTATTGTAGGTAAATAGGTAATTTAAATAGGATATTGAAAATTGTACAAATTTAGAATTAAGAACGACTTGAAGTTTTGAACGATTGTCAATTATTTGTGTGCAAAAGTTTTATAAATACCAAACACTAAACAGGTATGCCAAATAAAGATATATATTTTAAATAGTATTTAACTTTTTAACTTTCCTCTGTAACTTCTGTGCTTCAAATTATCTGGTTGTTATAAAATAACCAGAATGTTTAATAATATATAAAATTGATAAACTTAATATGCATTCTAGGAATCAGAATGCATAAGTTTATCAATTTTAGGTACACAAACTAGAAAAAAAACTAAGTAGTAAGTACTATACCATGCACAGTATTATGTTTTTAAGGATCCTTATAAATGTTATGAAAAGTCTGTATGTTTTTGAGATTATATTCTTTAAACATTACCATAATAATTTAGAAATATTATTTATCCGTCAACAGCGTATGCAGCGAACTATTCAAATTAAGTTGAGGGAGAATATTGAACTTTAGAAGTTTTTTTTTTACTATGACAAATATACGACCAAGGTCCTTTTAAGGCCTGCCGCAAACGTACGTTTTCCGTATTCGAATTCGTTTTTCGGAATTTCTTGTGACTAGCGCATACTTTCGTTTTTTATTCACGCGCGAACGCGCCGGCCTACTTAAATCGTACCTACGTACTGTGGAATCCGTGCTGAATTAGTGAGCAAAATGATCTTAGGAATAGCAGCTTGTAATGCAAGAAGTCCGTCAAAAGCCACAGTTCAATAGTTTTGATTGAAGTACTATGTTGGCATATGATTGCACTCTGAAATGCTAATTTAAGCTTAGAGTTATAATGTCTTGAAAGCACATTAGAGATTAACATAAGAGATTAAAAGTGACATTTTCAAGTGATAATCCTAAAGTAGCACGATATGAGACTTTAGCTCTATGTCAAGTACATACCTAAGTATGAATAAAATCTTATCCAAGACTAACTCAAAACATCTCTACAAAAATGCATCGTTAGGATGCCTACAAGCCACGTAATCTTGGGTACGCTAGTATATTTTAGTTAATGTATTTTCTACGGATTCAATGAATTCAGATTTCCGAAAACGAGAATCGAATTTGGAAAATAATATCACACGTAAATTAATTATTCAAGACGTGAGTGGATGAATAAGGTAAGTAACATGAAAAACTTCCCGTTTTTTCGCTTAAATGGAGGCTTTAGGGCCGGAAAAATTATTTTACGAAATGTTACTTGTTCGATTCTTCACTCACGTCTTCAATTACGAGCTGAAAAATCGGTTTACAAACGGCGGAGTAATCGTTGAACATACAAAAAAAATATATCCACAGCCGAACATATAACCTCCTCGTTTTTTGGAAGTCGGTTAAAAATAAAAATAATGCTTAGCACAAACCTACGCGACCACGCGACTGCGAAGCGGGAGCGTCAATACAAAACATACATTTGACAACTTGTTAAATGTGTGTTTTGTATTGACGATAAAAGTTTCGTAGCTGTTTGGCGTCGTAGCACCGAAGCGCGCCGTAGCTCTACGCCAGCTAGGATTGTAAGTAGTAGAGTAGCTAAAATATTGTTCTTCGGTTGCGTACAACAATTTTAAATTGTGTTTGTTTTTAGGGTTCCGTACCCAGATGGGTAAAAACGGGACCCTATTACTAAGACTTCGTTGTATGTATAGATTGTCTGTCTGTCTGTCTATCTGTCTGTCTGTTGTCAGGCTGTATCTCAAGAACCGCTATAGCTAGAATTCTAAAATTTTTACAAATTATGTATTATCTGTTGCCACTACTGTGTTTTTTGTACTGTGATTTTTTTTACCTTTTTTGCTCGATATCTTATTTATTCAATAATGGCAACAGGTAGGCACTTGAAATTTTCACAAAGGCCTTAAACATGTTATGTGTACTTTAATTAATAATTAATAAAATAATACTTAAATAAAATAAGTTTGTTCAAATTATAAGGGAAGAAACGTTGGCCTAGGTAATATAAGGCCCCCCCGATGGTTGCTCGCCTTGTCGTGGCGGTGGGGCTCTAGTAACCGCGGCTTGGACAACCGCGGTGAAGCAAAGAGGCAACCAGGGCCGGCCGGTGTCGCCGCCTGGCCCGAGGAGGGCGCTCCCAGCGGACTGGAGGAGTCCGCTGCGGATGCGCACCGAGGTGGGGCCGCAGAGGAAGAGGCAAGTAGGTATTACGGTGCGCCGCTTGCCCTATCCTCTGCGGCCGAGGTGTGGTCGGTGGCAGAGCCACAGACCTGATCTGCCACATGGCCTCCAAGTAGCAGACTCGGGGGGCGTCTGCTACAGCCCTGGTGGGGGCCGAGGAGGAGGGCGCACGTGTCGTGCGCCCATCGTGGAGTCTTCGGGCCGCTGGCGGGGTCGCAGATGTGTGTATCGTTCCTGTGGCCCCGTCAAAAGGCGGCGTGGCGGAAGATGGGGGGGGTTTTAGTGGGTATACCGTGGTCTCATTAGCTACGGAAGTCCCACATCACCGCTCGGGTCGCCCCCTGCGCCTGGGTGGTATGCGTAATGCATTTCCCCCTCCGGAAAAAAAAAAAAAAAAAAGGTAATATAAGGCGGGCTCCCATACAAAAAGCACAATTTTTGGCCTTTTTTTGCTCTATAACGGTACGGAACCCTTCGTGCGCGAGTCCGACTCGCATTTGGCCGATTTTAAATTTCTAATCGGCATGGTACCAGCGGGTATTATAGGTTTTGTACTTACAACGTAAAATACGAATAACTTCAGGGCTCAGACAGCGAAGCCGCGGCAATACGAGAATTTGAGTAGTATAGTAGTTTATTGGTCTTTCTCTCGCAATCTTGGGTCGTACCACGAAACCGTTTTGAGTCTCAAACAATCTAACCAGAATGTCACGACCTACTCTGACAAACGTGAATGACTTTGTTAGAGTAGGACGCGGCATTCTCGTCCGATTGTTGGAGTCTCAAAATTGTTTCGTAGTAAGCCTTCAGAGATTTTGACATAAGCCCCATGCATATTATCTATCAAACTCTTCATTCAATTTAAGTTTAATCCATACTAATATTATAAATACGAAAGTGTGTCTGTCTGTCTGTCTGTCTGTCTGTTACCTCTTCACGCCCCAACCGCTGAACCGATTTTGCTGAAATTTGGCATGGAGATACTTTGAGTCCCGAGAAAGGACATAGGATACTTTTTATCCCGAAAAAATGTACGGTTCCACCGCGATAAACGAGTTTTGGCGCAACGGAGTTGCGGGCATCACCTAGTCATTAATATGTCTCTGAGTGCAGCCGTTCGTTAAGACTTTAGACAGTATAATATAATACTACAGTTCTGTTTCAAGACTTGTTTAGCAATATAGACATTAGCTAACTTATATCAACTACGAGTTTTGAGCTTCCGTTGCACAAAAGGACCTTAAAATGCTTTCTAATGGCGTAGCTAATAAAAGAATCGATCCATCTCTCGACAATTATATTATCACGTGCTGTCATCGAAGTGCGGACTTCCGGCCGCCATTTTGAACAATTAGTAGAGAAATATTTTGACTCTGTGTCATTGTGTCACACTTGCAATAATAAAGGAATTTTAAGAAACGCGCAACCATTGTTGGTTTATTGTTGAGATTTTATAGGGAGTGAGCTATTAGTTATTATAATTTTATAAGTGTTCGACAAGTATTGTTATTTTAGGCCAAAGATATTCTTATTGTCTGCTAAGAAAAAGCGCAACACAAAATATGTTTAAATCTGATGTGATTGATATTCTAACAACTGCGAAGGCTACATAAGCCAAAACTATACATTATATAGGTCTACCAGAATCTAATGGCAAAAAGTGAGAAAATAAATTTACTCTAGCAATACCGGGTGTACGGGGTACACCTTGAGAGTTGCTGCTAGATGATAAAACTATAGATATATAATAAAACTATAGTTACTGATAAATTGTATATTGCTAATTGCTATGCTAAAGATGCTAATGCTAGTTACAGTGGTCCGCAAGGCGCGACGGATTTGCGTCAACTGTGCTTAAAACTAAATTATATTTAAAATGAGAGCGATGTGAAATTAACAAATTGATGATTATGTGAATTGATAAAATGGACTTTGTACGGTTGCACCGTACATGTGCTCCCGGACGGCAAGAGAAGTGGCTGCTGGATGAATGGTAGATGGAATGTTAGATGAGCTAACCTATAGACAGGGTGATAGAACAATCTGCTTATGCTAAATTACAGATGACACCCGACAAAATTAATGCTAATGATCGATCTTAAAACTACAGGATCCAAAAATAGGAGAACTGTTTTTGTCCGATTGTTCACTTGCTACGCTACACTTAACACAATACTCTGATTGTTTGCTTATTTCGCCCACACACTTATCACTTACACTAGCACTCACACATTGGTCATTTATGGCGCGCGGAGGCGCCGCTGGGGGCCCGGCCGGCGCGACCTGGGCGGTCGGCGCGGCCTGGGCGGCAGGCACGGCCTGGGCGGCTGGCGCGACCTGGGCGGCAGGCGCGCCCTGGGCAGCCGGCGCGGCCTGGGCGGCAGGCACGGGCTGGGCGGCCGGCGCGGCCTGGGTGGCTAACGTGGGCTGGTCAGCCAGGGCCACAGGCCGGCGGACCCACCATAGGCCTACCGCTACTGCTATGACTACTGCCGCTAAACAGTATGGGGCGGCGTAGTGGTGGATGTCATGAGGCGACAATCCCTTTTCCGTCTGCTCCGATGCTCTCTTGATCTCCTGGATGCTCTCCCCGAGGGCAAGCAAGGAGCGGTTGTAGCTCACCGTCTCCTCGTATTCGACATCAGACAATGTGATATTGATGATGTGGTTGATCGGTGCGATCTCTGGTGCAAAGACTACCGGCTCAGTTTCGAGGACATTTTTAATCTGTTTATGAGAATTGATCGTAAAAGTAGAACTCTTTATTGTACACTCTTCCCACAAAGTGATAACGTTGCTGCCCGTCACCTGTTCGTCGGTAACCTGATCTTGACATATTAACCTCAGTGTACAATGACCGCAGCAATGGATTAAAAATTTATTTATGTCAATAGGTATCCACGATGTCTGGCATTGTGCAAGTGTCGTCTTACACACGTGGCTTTGTTTATCTTTTAAACAAATGTCGTCGTCAGCCTGTCTGTGGTATACGGGCGTTTGTACGGCGCAAAGATAAACATTATTAGAAGAATATTGGGAACATTTATTGACGTCGCTATCGGTCAAGGGAATAAATGTGTCCTTTTTGAAATTCATGGCTACATGCTGCGCTATGGGTATTACGCTGACCATCGAATTTCCCATCGGCTTAGGCAGCGGAAACATCGTGTAGATCTCGTAGTTTTCCTTGTTGATGAGTGGAATTTGAGCTTCAAAAATAAAATATTGCTGCGTCATTCTTACTTTAACTTTCATAATTTTATAAATCGATGCTAGCTCGGCTCGTAAGTTGTTGACAGGCAACGCTAAATCCTTAGGAAGCTGTCCGCTAATTGTGTTGAGCTCGCTAAGTAGCTGGGAAGGGCTGAGAAGATGCACGTTAAACTCTTTCATATTTGTAATGGTATCGAGTAATGCGTCTTGAATTCCTTTTAGACTAGAAAGTATGTTATTGGCGATGATGCTCGTTAAGATGAAATCGTTGGCGGCTTGTGTTTGGCTTATCTCCGTTCGTAAAACTGATATTGTTATGTCTAAATTGTTTAGATGTTGATTGAACATATTATGTTGATTTTCCATTGTTCCTTCTATTCTTTGGAGTAAACTATTTTCCGCTTCTATAATTGATGTCTGATTTTTCCACAGCGCTAATAAATGGTTTTGGTTACTCCTCACTAAAGAAATATCTCGCTCATATTGTTGTGCAAATCGCTCGTCTAGGACACCAAACAATGAATTAGCAACGTATCCGATTCCATTGATGAGTCCTCGTCGCGTGCGCCTCGGTGCGTCAAAATGTTGATTCAGCAACATACGGTCATAGAACTTTAGCTCATCGCAGCCGTGATGTAATTGCAGTAATACGATATTACAATGGCTATATATTATTTTATTAGAGGCACACATATTTTCTAAATGATCGATGTAATTATCGAGCGTTTTAGAACCCTTCCAATAGGGTTTCATATTGTAATAGGCGATTAGCTTCCATCGGCTCTCTATAAAATGCATGGTGCCCAGTTTGTTAAAAAATATATGTTTATCGTCACTTATTTTTGTAATATTATAAGAATTACTTTGGCTTGCGTTGATTGCTGATGTGAACATTAAAATAAGTAACGTAAACAGGGATAAAAATTGTAAGCTGAATATATTTTTTGATACCCTCTTGGTTCGTCTGCTTCGAGGCGACTCCGTGGGTTGCTTTTGCTGATCTTGCTGTTGTTCGCTTATTGGTAGAATAGAGAGTTTAACTATAGGCCTTCTTATAATGCTGCTCTTTGTTTTTACGCTTACGACCCTAGTCAATCCGTCAGCTCCAGGATGCAATTCGACTACGCGCCCGACTGCCCATTTTCCCGGTGGTAGGCAAGCATCGTGTTCTCTATCTAAGATCTTGCTGGCTCCTACGAAGTTCGTTCCATTGTCGCTATAAATGTGACGAGGGCTACCTCTTCGTGCTGATAAAATACGTAAAGCTGCTAGGAAGGTAGACGATGATAAGTCGGATACAAATTCTAGGTGGACAGCTTTAGTGACCGTACATACGAATACAGTCACATATCCTTTGGTAGTTTTGATACCACGACCTTTGCTACATTTTACGTCTAAATTTTCTAATAATGATGACTCGTTTGCTGACCATTTTCGCAGATTAAATCCTTCTTTTCTCAGAAGTTCAATTAAATTATGCTGAAGCTGCTTTGCTGATGTGACGTCATACTCGCCGCTCAATACGTCACCCATATAACATTCCTCTTCCAGGACCTTGGCTGCTGAAGGATAACGATGACCTTCGTCCTTTGCTAATTGTCTGAAGGTCATCATCGCTAGGAAAGGAGCTGCTTTTGTTCCATACGTTACAGTTGATAAAGTGTGTTCCTGTATGGCATGGTTTGGATCTTCCCTCCGTACTATTTGCTGGTAATGGTCGTTAAAGATGACTCGTAATAACGTAGTAGATGAGTCATTCCGGTGAACTCCGTGGTGCGGCAAAAAGTAAACAAGTTTCATGTTACGTTCTATTGTTAAGTGCATGTGCCCTAAAGACATAATATATTCATTGATAAATGTTTTGTATTTTTCATTCAAGTCATCATGTGGCTTTCTTTCCAACTGATAAAACTGAGCGCATGGTTTTTGTTTTGAGGACCCTAATTTTTCGTCGGCGTCGTGATACAACGGTAGACGCACAACGTTTCTTTCGTCTGGCTGCCGTGTTGTTGTATTCTTGTATTGCTGAATACACAATAAATCCTGTGCCGACATATTATTTTCGAGGTCACCGTTATCTTCCACGGGCCAAAATCTTTGTATGCTGTCTATGTCGACCGTGACTACATTGCAATGGAAGGATCTCTGCACGTTACCGCATAGAATCCATCCAAAATGAGTTTGCTGGGCTACTGGAAGGGATTCGTCCTTTTTTATGATGCCGTCCATGATGATATATGAGTATACATCGGCGCCTAACAATAAATCAACTTGACGGCATCGATAAAACTCTGGATCAGCTAGCTGGATATCATCAATGAAAGACCACGAAGGTTTTTTAAAAGACCTATTTGGCAGGTCGTTGACCGCATGGTTCATTATGAATACTCCAGTATTTAAAGTAAAATCGCTGTAATTTGAACCTATGGTAATATTCATAAAACCTTTGCACGAGTTCTCTTTTGCTCCTAATCCTAATATGAGTCCTTTGTATTGATGTCGTGGTAAACCTAGTCTTTGGGCGGCATTTTCGGTAATTACAGATGTTTGTGAGCCTTGGTCGATAAGTGCACGCATGATTAACGGATTGCCATCTGCGGCTTGGACTACTACTAGAGCGGTTGCTAACAAGGTTTCCTGTGTATCGTCTAAGGACACATTAGAGCTGCTTCTATGCTGTTTTGATGGGCTATTTGCTGACGATTGATTTTGCCATTGCGGCACAGCAAATGCGTCGTGAATTAAAGTATGATGATTTAAATTGCATAATTTGCATCTCTTATTTGAAAAACAATTTTTTCCATTATGATCGTATAAGCAGTTTCGACACAGCGATAATTCTGAAATTGTTTTTAATTTTAATTCAGGTCGATAATCAGCAAATTTATTGCAATGGATAATTGCGTGATCTTTATTGCAAATTTGATATTTTGGTGATGTTGTTGCAATAATATTTTTAGGGTTCATTGCTCTACCTGATGGGTACCGATAGCTAGCAAACGACTTAAAGATATTTGATTTCTTAAATTCCTTAGGCGATGGTGCTCTATGGGCTAGTTGGCTGCTTGGTTTCGGTTGATCTTGTTTACGCTTTGATGACTCTAATGCTGTAAACTTTACCTCTAGGAATTTAAGGAACTCGGATAATTTAGGTAGCTCCCTTGGGTTCCGTAATGACTCGATATAGTCATTATGAGTGTCGGAATCTAATTTCTGGGAAACGATGTAGATGATTATCGGATCCCAGGTGTCTATATTGACCCCTAAGTTTTTGATAGCATTCGTACACTCATTTAAAGTATCGTGAATGCGTTTTATAGCTGATGATGATTGATGCTGCATAATCGGAAGGCCGGTTAAAATATTCATATGGGAATTGAAAATTAATTTTTGGTTGCTGTAACGGCGATCCAAAATTTCCCAACAAATATTATAATTTTCCGAGCTTATGTGAAGGTGCTGGACTAATTTTTCGGCTTCCCCCTTAAGCTTACTCTTTAAGAATTGCATTTTCTGAGCGCTAGAAAGGCACCTATTCTTATGGATAGTTTCCATAAATAAATCCTTAAAAGAAACCCACATGTGGTAGCTGCCAGAAAAGGTAGGAACATCTATTTGAGGAGTAGACTGCTCCCGATGACTTTCTGACCACATTTTAGTGTTGAGCTGCTTTTTTGTGCTGATATAAAGATTTTCATATTTGCTAAACGCTACTTCGTATTCAACATTCTCCCCATAGGATTCGCTGTCGATTTCCCAGTGTAAGCAATCAATTGTATTCCATCTTGATTGCACTGTTCTCATCGCATCATCGAACTCCCATTTTTCGGACATACTTTCTAGATCTAAGCTACTGATTGTTCGGTGAAATGCTTTGAAGTTGCTTTTTTGTTTTCTTAGCATTTCCTCGAGCTTGCTAGACGTACCTTTTGTTTGTACTCCTGGCTTAACCGATTCGTTGCCACCTTCATTTCAAAAAATTCTTACGACAGGCCAAGTACTTTGTTCGATGACGCACCATAAGCGTCATCGGCCCTGCTAAACGATGACGCGCCACGTGCGGCATTGGCCACTGGTTGTGTTTTATGCATATTTTATTGTAAATAGGCGTAAATCAGAGAGGGAAAAGATAAATTTTGTGTGCAGTGTTCGTATTAGTTGTAATTCAAAGCTGATATGGCGTATAAAAGTAGTAATTCATACTGTTAACAAAATGTGTAAGTAGTCGTCAACCGTTGGCACAAATTTTGCTCATACGAGTATGTCGGTATTAATGATTTTAATTAGTGCTGGTTACTAAAAGCCGAGCTTTGTGAGGGCTCACGTCGTCACACCTTGACTGACTGATGATAACACATATAACATGGACTCGCGCACGAAGGGTTCCGTACCATTATAGAGCAAAATTATGCCGAAAATTATGTTTTTGTATGGGAGCCCCCCTTCATTTTTTATTTTATTTATTTAATTTTATTTTGTTTTTAGTATTTGTTATTATAGCGGCAACAGATATTCATAATCCGTGAAAATTTCAATTCTATTACCGTTCTTGAGTTGCGGCCTGGAGACAGACAGACAGACGGATAGACAACGAAGTCTTAGGCTGGCCTCACACAGCCGGAATGTCTTTTTGAATTCATATTATTAATTCAGAAAGACTGGAATTCCATACAATATCAGTAAGTATGCTCCACGTACACATTCTGATTTTTTTCAGATTATGTTTCTCAGATCGATCTGTAAGAATGATACTGACGAGCGTTCTGAATTCCGGATCGATAAATTTAAGATTATGATTTCATAACGCGCGTATTCCCATACATTTTAATAGAGCGGCACACACATACTGGAATCAGATTATGAATTATTTCAGTTGACACTGCAAGAAGCTAACCCCTGGACGTGTTGTGACCTGCTGGCGTGATGTCTGACACGGAAAATTTAATCTTAAGCATTGAAATATAGGACACATCCATTGACGATTACCATGACAGGGAAAAAAACATAGCGTGGTTGGAAATTCTTAAAAGTTTAATTCCAAATTGGGAAACATTAAGTGAAAACGAAAGTAAAAGAAAAATAATATTTATTAGTATTAATTCTTCTTCCATAAAGACGTTTAAATATGTGCCAGGAATCATGAGACTACTGATCAATCTTATTTTCAAAGATGTGTGTGAGGCATGGTGCCGAAATTTAGATTATGAATTTCCGATTATGAATTATTCAGAGAGACGTTCCGGCTGTGTGAGGCCAGCCTTAGTAATAGGGTCCCGTTTTTATCTTTTGGGTACGGAAGTTAGAACTCTAATTACATGTTAAAGCACAAATCAATAGGCATGATAGTTTTTCCGTAAAGGTTGTGGGATTTATTATGACTAGCAACTTCATCTATTTTAGTTGAAGAATAAATAACTTAGAGTAGTTGTGTAGCTATGACAATATAAATTTGTATTAAAATTTAAGAGCTCTCAGAAAATCGTTTATTTAAACAAATGAAATACGTTTGTTTTGGATAATCAGCAGGAATATAATGACTTTCCTGAATATAGCCAGCCACGATTTACAAACATACTCAAATGAAAATTGCCTGGAAAACGACAATAAGGAGAATGAAAGTTTTCCAGAATATAGTCACTCAATATTGCAAAACTTTACATTGAAAAGGACATTAAGTAATTGAAAGTTCTCGTATTTGTCATGACGCAAAAAAATAACTCAACAGACAGTAGCATCGAAGCTAAATTACTGACGCTGATGAAGATGAGTGTTAATAAGAAAAAAAAGTTTCATAAATACGCTAATCGCAGAAAAGTAAGGATTCTTCGAGTGAACCAATGATTGACGATCTCTGACTAGTAGCCTTTAATTCTAAAATAAACAGCCACGCATAAAATTGAGTTCAACATGTATATTTAGACAAGGGAATTGTAATTACAGTATAATAAATTAGTTTTAACGTGTTTTTTAACAATTCTTATATGCCGCGTCTGGCGCGTCATCGGCCTCACTAAAACTTTTTGAATGACGCGCTGGGCGCGGCATTGGCCATGAATCGGTTAAATGATATCTGCGGCGTTTTTTCTTCTTCCGCTTGCTGCTGCTGCTGATTTCCAGCTGGAGTGGATGGGAACCCTAATAATCCTGGCCTAATGGGACTAGGTTGGTCTTTTCCCGCTGTAGATAAATACCCCGATATAAAAGAACGAGCGTCAGTGTAAAAATCTGAGGTTTTCTGGTACACATTATTGATAAAGTAATCATGACTTTGTTCGTCATCCGATTCACATAATTTAATGTGATTGCCCTGAAACTCGCTCCAATAGAGGTCTAGTTGCGCTAATCTTTTATTGATATGAGCCGGTGTCTTGCGATCGGCACCGTCTTTCTTAAAATTGCTGAGGAGCTGCTGCATAGCTCCGATAAGCTGATTTTGAGTAGCTAATAACCCTTCCATGTTGAATTGTGTGTAAAAATCTGGAGACTCACCGTTTCTGCTGGACTTACGTAGCGGCTTCTATTGCACGAGGTACTGCTTGCTCTACACTCGCGAGTTAGATCCTGCTTACGGTAAGCACGGAGGATCTCAGGACACTGATTCTAATAATTGTCGAAGGACCATAAAGATGTACGGGGTACACCTTGAGAGTTGCTGCTAGATGATAAAACTATAGATATATAATAAAACTATAGTTACTGATAAATTGTATATTGCTAATTGCTATGCTAAAGATGCTAATGCTAGTTACAGTGGTCCGCAAGGCGCGACGGATTTGCGTCAACTGTGCTTAAAACTAAATTATATTTAAAATGAGAGCGATGTGAAATTAACAAATTGATGATTATGTGAATTGATAAAATGGACTTTGTACGGTTGCACCGTACACCGGGGTAATAGGAATTCAACATTTTCATCCTTTTTTATTTCTTTGGCGGCTTATTTTGTGTGTGAAACATGCAAATATAAAAATTTATCCAATGATCAAGGATATTTTTTGAAAATTTGCTGTCAAAAATTGCCATTAGATTCTGGTAGACCTATACAAGCTAGAAAAATGATAGGAGCTGTAAACTAGATTTAAAAAAAATACCATGTCATTAAAAAAATTGTACCCTCTAGACTCGAATTCGCGCGGCGGTTTGCGAATTGGGCCTATGTCAATTACTATTTAGACTAAGAAGATCTTATTATAGATTTTGGATAAAGAAAGCTGTAAACGAATAAAATTAATGATTGTGTAACAAATTGGAACATTTCCCACGATGGTCAAACCCTTAGTAAATACATTAGTTTCAGATTTATTTTGCCTCTGATAAGGCCTTTATGCCAATGACTTAAGAATCATTTTAAAAACAGCTTAAATAACTATGAAGGAAGAAGGTAAACAACAATAACGAATTCGGAAGTCAACGCAGCATGAGTTTACGACTTGCGAGATAACTTTTTAAATTGCAATTACTTTGCAAAGACGTCATTCAGCCAGCGTGACATCTTTAAACGACGCAAATAAATTGCATATTTAAATTTCGAATGAGATTTTTTTTCTAATATCATTAATGCAATGGCAATTTTATCATTGTGCTATAAGTTATAACATTATCTGCAATCAAACTAAAAGCAAGCATAAACTAGTTTTGTTTTCTGTTAAAGGCCAGTCAATAAAATCTGTAACTTAGCATTATAAAAACTAACTTGAAAAAATTATCCATGTTATAAAAATATGATTCTCACGACCGATGCCATTGTCAAAAGTTAAATCGCCGGTTAAACATTTTTTTAATTTAACCCGCCTACGATTTTTACAAATTCGTTGAATAGATAATTTATTGTTAAAAATTTGATACTGGCTGTAAATAAAAAAAAAAATATCCAAGGAGGTTCGAAGCCATGAATGAAACCTTTGTCGCTTTAATGACGCTGGGTAAACATTTGTTGTTCTTTTTCGAATTCCGCAGGTGTGTGGGTGAAATAACTGACCTCCAACAACAGTGTTCACAGAATATATTGTAAATATAGCAACTTTGTATATCTACTAATACTATCCTATTACTTACTCTTACTAACTTTTATTCTAACACATAATAATTTCTCTTTGGGTAATTACTAATTACATATTATATTAATATAGGTCTACTCTACCAGAATCTGATGGCAAAAAGTGAGAAAAGAAATTGACTCTAGCAATACCGGGGTAGTTGGAATAAAACATTTTGATCCTTTTTTTCCTTATAGCGACTAATTATAATATGTGTGAAACATGCAAATACATAATATATATATAAATTTATCCAATGATCAAGGATATACTTTTTGAAAATCCGCCATCAAAATTTCCCATCAGATCCTGGTAGACCTATACCTAATACCTATATACATATAATTAGTATATGACTAAACAAACATGTGGCATAATAAATGTAACGGGGCTCTTCTAATGATCAAGAAAAATCTACACATCTCAATCAGTTTAGCAGTTAAGGGCGTTCCATCCGGAGATTCCGTAATTGACCGTATTTAAAACCTTAAAAACTCATAATCTGAAAGCTACAAAGTTATAATAAAATACAGCAATAATCTTCAGTATATCAACATTCCTTTTGTCGTTTTAAATTTTCTATTTTTGTTTCTTATACTTACTCATGATATCAGCTTCCAAAGTAATACCAATTTGTTAAAATTCAAGCATACATTCAGCATCTCCTTAGGATTTACAAATTACTTTTATTTGAAACTCACGCCAATAGATCGACAATATCATAAACTACATATTCGCCGTTTTAATTTTTTTTAGGACAATTTTGAACCAAGATAAGTAAAAATAATAGGGTTTTGGCGCGATCTCGGCAACGCGGCAAATGTATGGCCAAGGTCGTTTGCTCGGGGGACGACCTAAAGTGTAAATATTTATTTTGTGATAGACTGCGACGGAAAGACAGGCACGAACTTTTGCACCCATGTTACCGGTAACTATCATGGCAGTATATTTTTTTTCTAACTAGTCAAGACTCAATGCTAATAATTCTGAATCCTAAACGATATTAGGTGTAAATACAGTTTAGTCTCATGGCAATAAATCAGGTTGCTGTGGGAACTTCGGTCAGGTGGCCAGTGTCACGCCTACGGTATTTTTTACAACGTTACTACTGTACAAAAGGTAGGGTACCCATGGGCTTGGGCTACGCGGGACATGGCAGGACAGCTTGATGAAAGGAATTTGCGTGAAATAGCAATAACACACGTAAATACGCATCTACAAAATATTATGTTAATAAAATAATATTATGTTAATAAATAATATTATTTTCGAAAAAATAATTCTGTGGTTATAGGAACCCCTTCTCTTGTGATTATGTAGGTACTCATCTAACTGCTTATTTGCATTTATTAATATTTAATAAATGTTATAAAATATAAACAAAGCACCTAAAAGTTTAAGAAAGCTTAGGTTTCTAAGTTTTTATAGGGGATTACTTATTTCTGCGCTTTTGATTGATTAACTTCAAAATCTTAACCAATCCGCAATGCTGTTGAACAGATAAACTCCTATCAAAAAGTTTGAAATCGGCTTTTAAAGCCTTAAAAGTCTTAAAGACAATTTTACTATGGTCACCCTACTTGTTCAAATAAAGTCCTAAACTTCTCACAAATAGGGCTATTTACACTGGTCATTACAATGCTCATTCATACCTTGGCTTCTCACGGAGACGCGCAATTCGTCTCGGCACAAGTTGCGCATAAAAAAAAGCGCACTTGACATTAAACGTCAAAGTTGACAGATCAATGCGCGCCATTTTTTTACTTCGCGCCAAAAAGTGATCGATTCGATTCACGTTTTATGTTTGTTTATTTGCGCCGTTTAACTTTGCGCAGCTTTGTTGGATCCCACGCATTTTGTGGTAATATACAGGATTTTCATTGTAGATAATATCCGCTTTATGAAATGCAATGTGCATACCACGTCGTGTGAATGTTTTTTTTATTTGCCTTGTAGTGACGTTGACCTTTTGACGGTGACGTTGAACTTCTAAACTCAGAGACGTCTACAACATTACTTAACTGATTTTGGCAATTGACATAATAATATACCTAATACTTAAGCCCCATAAGTACACTATCTGTCAAAATCGTATGTCGTAAAACCATAACATAACAATATTATAATAGCAAGTAAGTAAATAAAGTATATAAGTACCTAAACGTTACATACAAAATTTTCAATTAATTCACAAAATCTGGCATTTCGATCGTTAACTTGTGCAAATGTCAAGTAAGATTAAAAATGCAACATCAGGAAATGACAAACGGATGCGCGGGAAAACGGCGGCCACCCATGGCGCGGTTTGTCGTCGCTAATGATATCGAATTATTGCATTACACAATTTTGCCTCGGTTATTATGGCCCTTATATCTTTACCATTAAGGTTTTGTTGGAGGTAATATAGATCTGAACGGTTCACAGCATTGTTTGCGGTTATATCGATTATTCGACATTGTTGCGTCAACGTAAAATGGTAAAAGTAACGCTATTGTTGTAGGTATTTGAATTATTCTTTGTGGTGAATGCAAACGCGGTTGATGACAAGTAAATTTAAATTACCGCGACGTTCCAAACTTAAATTTCTAGAATCAAACGATGGATTCAATAAAAAAAAACAAAATGCAACCGAATGTAGAGACTCCCGCACTTTTGATGAGCTGGTTTATAACGAGAAGACGGATCGCATAATACGCTCTGCAGTCTGTACATTTTCGTACCTAGTCCGTTAAATTCTTAATTATTTTGGCCTTCGGTGGTATCAACTATCAATACGAGTACAAAACGAAATAGTAGGTACATTACGCACCTAGGGGCAGGAAAATAAGAAATGGCTTTCTTATTTACTGCCCATGGTGCGTATACTATTTTTCTTCTCATCGACGCACATCGATATCGATACATTGGTAAGCGCAGCGGGAAGAAAGTTGACGTTTTCCGCCCGGAGGTGAGAAAACATAATTTCACGTCGGGTTGCTGTGAGGCCCTGGTATTTGCTCTGTCGACCCAACTCCTTGTGTCTACACTCTACGTACCCTGTTTTATTTCGCCACACAGTGGTATCAGTACATAAATCAAATCGATACAGTCCCCTAGTCGCGGCCCTATTGTCGTCACGTTCATTGGCGATTGCACTGACGCCATTTATAAATGGTTGTTCTTTAAATGGAGAATTTTGATTATTATCACGCAAGAACCGTACATTTTGCTGTAAAAACTAGCCCTATATAAAAGTTTGGAATAAGCCGCTACTAACGCCTAGAACGCCTATTTGTACAGTTCCATTTATTGTTTCTGTATATTTTTTCTGTTTATTGCTAAAGTTTGTAATTGCTGTGTGACCTACTAAGATACACGCATCTCTTCTTGACTATATATGATAATTTCCATAAGTTTTTAATGTATTTACTGTTTGGTGTCCTTACAATAATAAATAAATAAGCAAATAGTTTAATTTATTTTAAGTTTGTAGGGATAAAGAATTTTTTTTATCTCTATCGCCAATCTATCGCATGTTCTTTTACGGATCATAAGTCATAACGGGCCAAGAAGCTCCATACAAAATTTCATCTTAAAATCGGTTCAGCCGTTTAAGCGTGAGGAGGGAACGACAGACAGGTAGACATGCATTTTCACCTTATTTAAATTAGTAACTATAGTAAGGATAGTTAGGTACCTACTTGTTAGGTAGATTATCCTTCTGACGCGAATCTTGCCGATTCTGTGTAAAAGTTGAAAATTAAAATCATGCCTTTCCCTTCATACGGTGTAACAAAAATATTAGTGATAAATGATAATACTTTAGGGAGTGTATGTGTCCTTATACATAATATAGTTGACTATGAAAGTAGCAGCGCTGATAGAGCACATTTTTTGTCACTTGCACGGGCAAACGCCTGAGCGTCAGGAATGTTCCCATGCAAAAGTGAAAAAAAAGTTATTCTTTCAGCGCTGCTCCACAGTGAACTTTATAAAGGGGACTCATACACACTCTTGTATAATATTGTCAATTTGTTTTTTCTTACAACCTGTATACGATGAACAGTGCCAAAGGACAAGATCCAACGTCCATACAATTCGGGGCTAATTTTAAAAGTACCGGCCAACGCAAATAAAACCATTATTTAAATAGAACATTTTTGAAAAATTTACGGACGGAGCCACAGGAGCCATACTCGTGACATTACATCCGTGACTCCATCGGCGGTCGCCTGCTGTTTGGGGTATAGCAGGCTCGTCTAGGGGGAAGGTTTATTTACCTTCCGTCCGTCAATTTTTCCAAATCATTTGTAGGTATTTGGCCTCTAATCTGTTCTATGACTCGGAGAGGGATATAATTAATAAAATAAGTTTTATTACATGTTATAAAAAAAAGTTTGACCTTAAATAACAACTCGGAGACTTGACTTAGAACTTTGGTGTAATAATAAAAATTATTCCTTAGATTATGTTCTATTTAAATAATGGGTTTATTTGCGTTGGCCGGCACTTTTAAATTTAGCCCAATTTGGACCTTGTCCTTTATATTTTTGAGTGTACCTAGGCATTTTATTTCCGCCGCACCATGTACGTTTTTTTAATGTTATAAGGGAAAAACGAGCAAAGGGGTCACCTGATGGAAAGCAACTACCGTCGCCCATGGACACTCGCAACATCAGAAGAGATGCAGGTGCGTTGCCGGCCTTTACGTAATCTGTAGGGCCCTTATGGACGCAGCCGCCTCTAAACTGTGGCCTATAACGGCCTATTTGTAAATCCGGCGCTGACGATGAAAGAGTGAGATAACATACTACCAAACTGACGCAAGTAAACAGTAAAGCACTAGATTCTAGAATATTATGATAAATTAACTATTGTGAAATAAGTTTTTATTGTTTTAGCCGTCGAGCTGCCACGTTAAGGTGCTACGGCGTAGGCCGTAAACGTTGCTCACTCTTAGACTAGGGTTACCAGAGGGAACTGAGGCACATCCCCAACCCAGGGCACCCATAAAGGGTTTCCCCTGCGCAACAAAAAAAGGGTTACCAGAGGGCCTAGACAAGCGGCAAGCGATTATCGTAAACGCCAACAAATGTATGGGATTTGACATTAGTATTCGGTAGCGAAGCGATGACTGGTCAGTCTGGCATCTTTTCAGTCCATCAGTCAGACTGACGCCAGAATGACAATAAAAAATATGATCACTCTCCCATCCGTCTGGATTGGACTGAACTGATGCCAGAGCCAGACTGACTATGTAACCTTAGTCTTACAGTTTTCTGCAGATGCGGTACGCGGACGAATACTACAGTCTCAGCGAGAGGACGTCAGTTACAGCTGTGTCCCTGATATGTTTGGTAACTGTTCATACTAATTGTTAACTTGTACAATAATAATTATTATTAACTATCTATGGTCGAAGCAAAGAGGCATGACACAAGAAGAGTTTCTTCACATTTTGAACTATATGACGCCAAAATTCGTTTATCGCCCGGGAACTGTACGTTTTTTTTGGTTAAGTAATATGTCCAGTGTCTCTTTTCTGAAGATGAAATCTGGGATAGTGAAAATATTTAAGTATTGTACTTAAATATTCCCATCATCCCCCAACAAAACTATAGCTTATATGACTTATTTGGTTTTCTGCATTTAAAGGGCAGCGAAAATTATCTTTTCCCGGAGCGGCCAAATAGCTAGATCGAGCCCTGGTTTCAATATTAACTAATTCCCTAAGGCAGTCTTTCCCAAAGTGGGCGATAACGCGCCTTTGGAGGCGCTGAAGGTCTAAAGGGGGCGGTGTGGGACCCAGAAAAAAATGGGGGTGTTGTGTAGAAGCTTGGGGGGAGATTTATTTCATCAGGGCGTATTTTAAATTGAAACAACGGGGCCTGGGGGCGCCAAAATATAATTTGTTCTTAAAGTGGACGATAGACGAAATAAGTTTGGGAACCTCAGCCCTAAGGACTCCCACCTCCGAAACCACACGGTACAATGCTACACTACATAATACATATTATATTTTATTAACCTGTGCCTACGCTTTCCAGCTTTACAGCTATATCGACAAGCAGCTGATGGAGTGTAAAGAGCCGCGCTGCAGTCTTCAGCTTGAAGTAAACAGCTTTAGAAGCTTCATCCACACGCTGTTCCAAGTTGCTAACATGATGTCACTGCTTGGAGCTACTATCGTAATTATAAAACTGTTATTATGTCAAAAAGAACCTTTCCCCGCGGCTCCGTTTCCGTAAAATTACTTTGATCCCGAATTGGTCCACCTCAGGGATGCTTCAAGTTAATACTTTCAACCGTTAAATGAGTATTGTACACGAAAATCCTAAAAGTGTATCCATCTCTTATCTCTACGCACTTAATAATATTTTCTGTTTATTTTAGATAAATAATAGTATTTATAATAATTAATAAGCATCTCGTTAATAATAATAATTATATCGCAGTTAAGCCGATGCGAATTTTGAGGCAGCTACATCAAAGCGCCATCTGTTGTTCAGTAGCTGCGATGAAATTAAGTTTAACCCGGCCACACATTATTATCCGACTTTCTGATCAGAAAAATTCGGACGCCCCGCTCATACATTTTGACACGTCAGAATTCTGATAGTATTAGCGGGATCCACAACAAAATGTATGAACAGAGTGCATTCCGGCGGGCGTTCGAATTTTTCTTATCAGAAATTTCGGATAATGTGCGGCCGGGCTGGTATCAATAGCGCGTATTTTTGGGGGCGAAACACGAAGCTAATACAAAGCTTTGTAACTATTAGCTCCATGGGGCGAAACGCGTATCGAATTTTTGAATTTTTTAAACCCTGACAGTTAGGAGTATTGTGGTTGTAATTGCTTTTAAGGCGGTGGTGGTATATATATATATATATATATATATATAAGTATGTATATATATATATATATATATATATATATATATATATATATATATATATATATATATATATATATACCACCACCGCCTTATATATATAATATAATATAATATCTTATATATATATATATATATCTTATATATACAATTTCCCTGTCACAATGTTAGTAATAAGTTACAAATAAGTTACGCGAAAAACGCACTGTGGAAGACTGCCACTCATCGAGGTGATGAGGATGGTATGTTTTTCGCGTGGGACGATGGCGAAAAGTTGCAGGTGGTATGATTCCGAACAATTCCTCAGAGCACTCCCCGTGATACAACCGATAGAGGATGCAGAGTGAAGCTACATCTCGGCGTAATTCCAAGGGGTCCAAGCTGTTTGAAACACTATGACAGTCAACAACTCGAGCGGCCCTTCGTTGGATACGATCCAGAGGGAGCAGTTGGTATTTTGGCGCCCCTGCCCAGAGATGAGAACAATATTCCATATGAGGCCGAACCGGCGCCTTGTAGAGTTGTAGGCGTTGGTCCGGACTGAAGTACTGTCTCGCTCTGTTAAGAACACCAAGCTTCTTCGAGGCTAAGTTGGCCTTACCCTCTAGATGATATTATCGGAACTGAACTTCGCTCGATATGTTGACGCCAAGTATCTCAATGCTAGGGGAAATGGTTAAAGATGTGCCCTCGAAACGAGGATATACGACCATTTTATTTACTTTTTATTTACTTAGAGATTCTGTAGCGGAGCCCTTTTCTTATTCCGGCTGCTGACGTTTCTGCTGCTGTCTAGCGGCTGTGGTCACGAGTGGACTAACAGACGTCCAACTGCAAAGATATAATTTAGATGTATACTTATTTATTAATCTGTCACATATTCTATCTGCCTGGTATAAACGCTCAAGCAATAGGTCAATTTTCTGTGTTCCGTATATAGTTGATAACTGTAAATAAGTTGATAAGACAATTTAATAATTGCTACTTTTCTCAGTGAATACATACTTGACTATAGGTAACACTAAGTGACTAGATGACGCCCGCAACTCCGTTGCGCCAAAACTCGTTTATCGCGCGGGAACCGTACATTTTTTCGGGACAAAAAGTATAATTTGTCCTTTCCCGAGAGTAAAAGTATCTCTATGCCAAATTTCAGCAAAATCGGTCCAGCGGTTTAGGCACACACTTTCGCATTTATAATATTATGTATGGATATTACGGATAATCAAGGTTTCATGGGTTATGTTTTTCGAGCGTAGGTAGGTATGTGCGTGCTGCGGAGGACGCGGTAGAATGCATCGCGTTCCCGCTCCTCCGCGTGTAGCGTTGACGAGGGCATGGGGGGGTTTTAGTCGGTAAACCTCTGCGGAGGGAGTCCGACATACCCCTGCCCTTTCCCGCATTTCCCCTCCTGAAAAAAAAAAAAAAAGGTATGTGCGTATTTACCTATGTATGTTTGACACGCATTGCAAATTGCAATGCATAGCTTGAGGTGTCGGTAGATTCGTATTTACTGGAGCTGTTGCTGAGCTGTGAAAAATGTTATAAATTAATATAAGGTCGACGTGTCTGTCTGTCGGTCTGTGGCATCATAGCATCCAAACGGGTGGGCCAATTTCGATCTAGGTTTTTCTAGTGTTCTTTTCTCACAACTAGAAAATTTCGGGGACATTAAATTTATTCCTAGTTATTGATTTTTAACTCACCGTTTTTTCTTGTTAAGGAAAGCCCGAAGCTCCTGAAGATCTCCGTATGGTACATGCTGGCTTTTGTCGTAATGGCACTGGTCATCTCCATATTAGAATTCGTAATGAAATTTGTTCTGGATGGTTCACTCACAATATTGGAGTTTGTATCAGAAGTGGCGCTAATTTTCGGTAATTTTTTGCACAATTAATATTCAGTTTCAAATCATCGTGGCTTTAATACCAGTCCACACTCCACAATAATAAAAGTTACATATTAAGTATGCGTTTTTGTATCTCACTCGCGAAAACCAAAATATTTTTAAATGTACTTTTTTCATACATTTCGACGAAATGCTTTAGGAAAATGTATAAGTAAGTGCTATTAAAGTAAAGACGGTTGGAGAGTAGTGTTTTGTGTCGAACTCGAACTCGACTCGAAGTCGAACTCGACTCGAACTCGGTTGTCTGTAAAGTCGGTATACTGACGATAGTTGAACGTGACAACGTCATTGCCATAAATGGAACGCCTCAGAGCGAAGTAACGCCGCCCATTGCGTCATGTTTTTTCGTGCGCGCAGCCCGCGAATCATAAGACGTCGTTTGTCACGTCAAAAAAACTCGTATGCAACTTAAAATTACCCATAAACACAGAACAAAGCACAGAATAAACGGCTATAATCATGCTAATCCGCAATAACAAGACGTGCGTTTTTGTTACAAAAACAAACGCCCGTAATGCAACTTTTATACAACTACCCACACATTAAATTATAGTTGTGTGTATTGATAAATAAAGATGGCCGCCTACCCAATCATGGTGGGGGCGGGAGAATATGGCCGCCAGACGTGAGAGCTGTCGTCCACTTCTTCACCAGCCGCCGCCGAGAGTAGAGTGTTCAGTGATACAGTATTCTGTGTTTAATTTACTCTCCCTACAAAAATATACAAATTGTACAATAGTAACCCTATGCTACTGACCTCTGTGCCCTATGCCCAAGACTTTATGTCACTGCGGAACTACTGTTTCTGTGAAGAAATATAATATTATTAAAGCCACATAAGTATATTAATAATTAAGTATATTGTTTTTTCAGTTATGTTCCAATGTCTACCGATCTTCGATAATTTTCAAAGGAGCTTGGAATAAACTTTACTGACATTTATTTGAAATATTATAATTGTAATCAGTTAAAATTCTTAATTTAATAAAATAATATATATTTTCACCGTTTTCTGTTTAGTTTTGTCGACCAGTAAAACAAAATAATTCTGTAATCAATTCTTGTTTAATATTTTTTGTACTATCTATTATATACAATCGATACGCCATATTAAATATCTAGGAAAACATACAACAAACATTAAACTAATTCAAAATGAAAGCACGTATATACGACATAGTGATACGCGAATTTTAAAACTATATACACTTAAATGCTAATATTATGCTCAAATCTAAATTAATATAAGCGTAAACAAAAAATACCTTATACATTTAAATTGCAACAAAAAAATTTGGCGCATTACTTGGGATTTGTATTTTGTTTAAGTTTCTATTAAAATAGATTTGATCTATAGAGAAAAATTGATGTAATATTACACACGGTGTTGCTCGCCAGTTTTGTTGAAATTGGCTTGACACGCTGCCGCGTGTCTAGATTACGCATTGTCTAGAAAGAGACAGGACCAGTGCTATCTCTTTTCAACCTTTTACTGTCTTCGCAAAGAAACAAAAATATGTACTTTTCTTCATCTTTTAAACAATCTCTAAACATGAAAAACGTTTTTTTAGCACAAGTACATGATTCTATATTTGTTTTCTCACACACATAATATTACTATCTGTCTCTTTTTTAAACAAATTCCTGCACGGTACATAAATAATATTATAGATACAGCTTTTGGCATTATCTTTTCATTTATTATTTCCATTGTATTCAGAATAGAAGGAGATAGCATTGAGCATGCCATCTCTTTCTATTCTGATCACAAAAAAGAGATGTACGATACAAAAGTATAATATTTCAAGTAAATCTCACGTTGTTAATGTCCATCGGAAAACGTTATCGTCATCGTCATTACTTTAACAAAAAAAAGATACGTACAGCCGAACGTATTACCTCCTCGTTTTTGGAAGTCGGTCAAAAATACGTTTGTCACTCAGGGACTGCGCGGTAAAGCTATTGCATAGCATTTTTTAAATCAATTTATGCAATTATGATTCGTATACCTCTAGTCGCACGAACACAAACACGTTGCCGAAGTCAGCCGAACTGAAATGACGCTAGAGTTTAGACTTTAGACGTTGAACGGCAACAGTGTTAGGTTTATTTTCGTTACGGAAATTCTTGATTAGGTCGCCGCGTTCAAAGCCCACGATAAAAACTATGCAATTTCTTAAAAATGTTGATTGCCGATAGTCATTAACAAAGTAGTTGTTCACAACAATTAGTCAGGAAGTGCATACGCGAACTATTACAAGTGTATCCTAGGCCTAAAACGAACAAATCAATTGTATCCTAGGCCTAAAACTCATTTGGGCCCTTTTACCAACGGAATCGAAACGTCAGTCCACACGGCGCGTTGCGTCGTCGCAACGCAAATATTTTGACGCATAGCCGGCCACACGGGCATCATCGCAGCGTTATTACAAAGCAGTCTTAACGTTAACACCCCCTCCCGCTTTTTCTCGAGAGCTGCTGTCCATCATATTGTGTGCGTTGCACGTGGCTGTTACGACGCAGCGCGCCGTGTGGACTGGTTCTTAGGTTCGCCGTTCGATCTACATGCGTCCGCGCCACCTAGCGGTTTGACCGCTACTTAAATAAATCGTTACATACAATTGCTTGTGATATAGCGGTGTAGCAGCCAAACTCGGACGAATACAAATCCAACCTTAGGCACACACACAAAGCTTTTTAGCAAATGGATACTGAGATGAGTAGAAACCAATTTTAATTAAATCAGATTTGGCACTATTACAAACAATAATTTTAATATTTAATTTCGTAAACATTCATAAAATTGTCAGATCCTTGGAAACTTAATTCTTAAGTCGCTCTTTTAAAGTTACAGATTCTTTATTTTCAACCACCTGAAATCAGGGTTAATACTTGGTTTGGACTGAATGCTAATTTATACCAGCTGCTGAAACCTACATTCATAAAATTACCGTTCAAACAAGTTTCCTAAAAAATCCGCTAAATATGTGTCACTAGTATCGCGAGAAGTCTTGGTGCTATCTTTACTTGGTATATTGTGTATAATCTATGGTATACAAGGCAAATAAAATGTAAGGCATAACGGTGTTATAATATTGGTAAAAAATGTTGGTTTCATTCAGTTACATTATAATACATAATACATACCTAATTATTAGTCTAGTCCGTATGTGTAAACGCCCACCACAGAAAACAGAAATAGTATATTGTGAGAAAGAACAGTGTGCTTAGTGCGACTTTTATTCGATCATACGCATCGAGCGCGTAAACGCGTATTTATATGGGATCAAAGCAGCGCCATCTACGGGCTAACGTGGATATTGCTTTGTTCCCATATAAATTCGCGTTTACGCGCTCGATGCGTATGATCGAATAAAACTCGCACTTACCCCTCAGTACAAGATGTTCCGTCTAACATCGCAGACAAATATTCGGAACGTGCACGTAAGTAGCGACATATTTCAAACGAAGTGTCAGGGGCGTTTCAAAAAATAAACAACAAGAGTTTGTTTTATTTTGTAAAAATGATAGCAAATAAAATATATTTAGAACAATAATTAATGGTATTTGGGTTATATTTAGTTAAAAACTACTTGTGGAAAATTAATATAATCATAAAAAACTGGTTTTTAGAGTGTAAACACTCAATAAGCTTCAAGGCCCAATCTATGCTAAAAGGAAATAAATTGGTGTTAGCAGGACATGTAAGGGATGTAGAAGAGCTAAGAACTAGTGGCCATGTTATTTTATACGAGCCAATATAATTCACCGAACATCGGTTACTTTAGCACCCTATAAAACTAGTTCAAACGTAAGTACTCGACCGACCAAAAAACGTAACTAAACATTTGGATAAAGCAAGTCTAAGGGCCTGTTTCACCGCTTCCTGATAAGGCTATCCACCACTTAATTTGACAGATGGAGTATGGAAAATCTGTCAAATAACCCTATCGGGCACCTTATCAGGAAGCGGTGAAACAGGCCATAAACATTAAATATTTATTCTTACAGATAGCTGATAATAATGATTGTTGCTGGAGTAAAATGCAGCTGCGTTTTAACCAGGACTCATACATTTCATGCTGATAACACCACGTTACATTATAGCATGATTATTTTTAGGGTTCCGTAGTCAACAAGGATAGTAGTAGTAGTTTCGGTCTGCCCGTCTGTCCATCTATCCGCGTTTTTTTTTATGTTTCTGTCCCTGATTTTAAGTTAATGGAGGTGTACTGTCTAAGACAAGACATCCGTAACCTTTCTAAGCACAAATAAGTCTTACCACATCTACGACAAAAACTATACGTCGGTAACGCTGGCCTTGTACGTTGACTGTACATTATTTCAAAAAGTACAGTTGCTAGGGGCTGGGCGCCATATAACTTTTTTACCTACTCACTAAGAGCTATCTAATGGTATTTATTATCTCTGTTGAGCAATATACCAAAATGCCCATGATCCTTTGTACTGAATACCTATATTCTGCTGTTATTTTTGCAGTCTACGAACATAAACAATTAAGACCAATTTCTAAAAATTTCAAACAAGATGTACAGGTTTGTTTGTGAGCCCTAATGGTTGCATATTTTTGCCACGGCAAGCGCGGGATTCGCTTTTTTGTCCCCTCCACCCACTTCGCACGCTCCGAATAGTTAGTATCATTATCTGCTTCTAATATTTTATTAGTAAGAAGGTAGATGTTTGAAATGATGTTAGAAAATTACATTCTAGTTATAATTACCTGTGGCTGTTAATTAATTTCTATAAAAATCTATATTTATAAATAACAAAAAAGACTTCTGTGGTCATTGACGATAATAATGGGAATAAAAAGCTGCAAGTTACTAGTATTGTTAAGTTACTAGAAATTCCTTCTGCTTCGTATTTGTTTTTGGGAAAAGCGGAAAGAAACAAATATAGGTTTTGTTTTGAGAAAACATGTTGACATGACTTTGTTTCTTTACACATAAGCACACCAAACTAATAAAAAATACAGTGGGTATACTTAGCGTAAGTTCTAAAATTTAGCCCAGTACACTAGCTAGTGCTCAAAACGTCATGTATTTGACGCCATATTGTAACCACTGGTGACGTAATGACATCCTAACATATTCATATACTTCAATGCACTAGAGTATATTTCAGAACGAATCGACAGTCTGGCGTAGATTGTAGACGTCATAAGCGCTGGTCAGTATACTGGGTTACATTTTGGAACCCATTGTCTTGTCCTAGTCTGCCTTGACAGAACAAAATATTTCCTTGCCTGGTATATAGTAAAATCTTTGACTTTTACAACATGCCAGGCGAGGCCATAACTTTGTGTAACTTACTAATACAATACAGACATACACATTGTTTTATTAGTAAGTACAGCTAATATTAAGCCACATTTGTGTTTCGGTGTGACCAGAACATTAGGAACATAATACATTGGTGTTTCAGTGTCTTAACTAACGGCCAAAATACTCAGATGATATAATGTGTGTCTGAAAAAATTGAGATGGTATCTATGTTATTTAATCGGGTTATCTGGGCTTGATATAGCCCGACTAAGTTACGTAATATTTTCAATCATTTCTCTGACAATAAATTAAAAAAAAATCCACAGCCGAACATAATATAACCTCCTCGTTTTTTGGAAGTCGGTTAATAAGGCAATGCACTGCTCTAATATACTATCTGGGAAATATTTTAATTAATGGTCATTCCGTGTTAATCCTTGGCTAAAAATCATTTTTTCTCTCATTATCTTGTCTTGTCTTGACATTCGACATTTCATTGCTGAAAATTTAAGAAAATATAATTATCTCCCTAATTACTCAGCTTAAAAAACTATGTATCACCCGAGTGACGGCCAATAACACAATATTACAATACTTACAACTATGAGACTGATCAACAAATGTATCCTAATACACGATATCCAAACAAATTATAACACTATTCGCGATACATACAAAGTTAGAAAGAGACAACATGCACTAGGTGCCTGTAGTAGTAGTGTACCCTTCTGTAATACAAACACTTAAGGTGAACGCAGATTTGGGCCGCACCGCACGCACCGCAGTCGCCGCATTCGAATTCTTTATGTGAAGTTATAGGCAAGCTCGCATACCTACCCGAGAATAATAAAGAATTCGAATGCGGCGACTGCGGGGCGTGCGGTGCGGCCCAAATCTGCGTTCACCTTTAAAGTGCCAATAATTGGGTGTCCGTGTTTCATTATAATATGTCCATCATTTCTTTGTATGTAACGCAAAGTGCAAACAAGTTATACACATTATTATGTGATATGAAACATAGCACGATTATTATGTTATTGGTACCAAGCATTCGATATTTTCGAAGCTAAACACATTATTATGAACCTCTATACTCGTATCTTAGACATTAAAATGACTGTCATTGAATTATCAAGCAATTCGTCTTGATATCATGTTGAGTTTGAAGTTAAACTTTCTCTATTATTATGACGGGTGGCAATGTAGTGGGCTGTATTTTTTATAATATTTTATGACCTATCAGTATCACACACTCCGTCACAATGTGCATTTATTACATCATGACCTAGAATCTAGATCTTTTTATAGGTGTTATTCTAACATTTTTATGAATAAAAACATTAAAACAGCAAATAACTATAGTCTTCTTGTTTTTGTCTGGTATATTGAAAATAATACAGATAAAAACAGCAGCCCCGGATTTATAAACAGGCCGTGAAGGCCGCGGCCTAGGGGCGTACATGGCATAGCATTACATACTCATAAAAATATAAATCCGACACTGAAAAAAGTAAACCTTGAATAGTACTGTTATAAGTAGCATTAACATTTTTATTAGCAAGGGGAAGGGGTATAGTATATGCCTTCTTCAATGTATGCTGTATTCACATAATAGTCACTTAAAAATACTTAAAATATATCTTACAATAAAAACAAACATCTTTCCTAAAATTTTTTCACTATTATATAAATAACAAGAGCATTAATTAAAAAAATAGATACGACATTAATTATGGTCCAAAGTTCTAAACCACAGAGGTAGTGAGTAGTGACAAAACTCTATACTGACATTTTCTAACATGTTTTATGACTTGCTTCATGTTATAGAGTTTAGACCACAGTACTAAATTCAAAATATCCAAGAACTATTGGAAATAAGAAGCACTGCAAATAAATACGAGTTCCCAAATATTCGTCATGTCACATCTATTTTTCTAATTAATGCTTTATAATGTCCATTTAGATCACTCTCAATGTAAACTGTTACATAGTTATGTTCCTAAAACTTGTTTTGAAGTAATATTGAGAGATAGCAAAGAAAAATCACGCTAAAGAATCAACATTAGTCTAATAGTTAATAAATAGTAATAATTAAATGACGAAAAAACATTATTGTTTCCAAAAATGTACAAAAAACTGTTAGCAAGTGGCACCACAGCCCCCCTAGACAAACGGCAAGCGATTATCGTAAACGGCAACGGTAACAACAAACGATTTGACATTAGTATTCGCTAGCAATGCGATAGCTTATGTCAAATCGCATACATTTTGTGGCGTTAGCGTTTACGATAATCGCTTGCCACTTATCTACTAGGACAGGAGTGTAAAAAAATAAAAATAAGCAGGATTGCCTGATAGAGAATGCTTTGTATGCCACCCAATCACTACGAACAAGTAAGTGCATTACCTTTCTCAGCGCAACACATCAAAATCCAACGAAAAAACTTAGAGCCTGCTATACCACTTCCTGATAAGCGCTGGAAGGGCTATCCACAACATATCTGACAGATACTGCATACTCCATCTGTTATGGATAGCCGGTCCGACACTTATCAGGAAGTGGTGAAACAGGCCCTTAATGTTTCACCATGTAACAGTCCACACGACACACTTCACTTTGGTCCTTAACTAACACTCTGATTGGCTATCGACACTATAGGCTGCTGGTTATTGGCCGATATCACCGTGGAGCCAGGTGGTATTTTCTGGGGCACCATGCCATCTATTGGCCTGTACTTCTTCAGCCTCGTCCATTGGCCGTTGTTGTAATTCATTTGGAAGTGCATCTCGGAGAGCATGGTCAGATAGGTATCGTCCGATTGCAGGACGTTTTCAATGTTCTCTGACAGCTTTATTGTCACTATGTTGCCGAGGTTCGGACATGGGTTATCTGGAAAAAGATTGTAAAAGATATAGATAGCACTTCAATTTAAGATCGAAACTGGAGTAGGTAATCAGCAAACGTGAACAATATCTACTATACATGTCTCATCATTTGATCGTCGTTAACGTAAAATTGTTCAGACTTTGTACGTCATTCTCCTCTCCAAATGTCAAAGATTACTTCTGAACAATTTTGTGTTTTTTTTTAATTACTAAGTATAATAAGATTTGCTACATATTCAAACAGATATCTAACCATTGTCTTGCTCTATTTTCATGCATCTCTTTCACTCCTAAAACTATGTCCTACCGGCTATGCGATTTCGTGACGTAATCATCATCATCATTTACAAAATGTTGTAGAACAGTGTTTTTCAACCTGTGGGTCCGCGCGCGCGAGTATATGTATGAGGATCCGCGGTGTCATCTCTGGACCATACATAATCCGATTTTTTTGCTGTTTATTTTATTGAGAGGGTCTGTAAAACTGTACTTCACTTCCTTGTGTCCAAGTGTTTCCCAACCTTCGTTCAAGGTTGGCAAATACTGTTCTAGAGCAAAACAGAAGAAACAAATACCTCTAGAGCCGGCCATGAAGCCGAGTATGAGCGCCTTCTCAGGCCTGGTGACACGGTTCGCGTTGCGGAACATGTCCTGTGCCTCCATCATTTGTTCCCGCTGAAACACAAACATACAAATTATAACTAGCTGTCCCGGCAAACGTTTCTTTGCCGTATTATATAAAGTATGTTGCCCGTATTATTTTATTGAATTAGTGACTAAATAAGTATGGTCACCATGGCAACGTCCATCGCTATCCCGTGACCCGCGTCGCATAAACAATGGTCGCTCTTTATAGACAAATAATTTGCAATAAATAAAATTGCGACTATGATTAAAGATCTAAGCTATCCTATCTCTCAAGTTGAAAAAAAAGCACACATTTAAAAAAAAGAAACATTAAAATCGGTTAAGTAGTTTAGGAATCCATCGCGGACAAACATCGTGACAGGAGATTTATATATATTAGATTAGATTATGTAAATATGTATAGACCCATCTTAAATGGCGTGTAGTTGAAATTATCAGAGTCCTGCTGCCTTACTCCCGACAGAATCAGAATCGAATCAGCTCGATCTCAAAGCTTTCGCTACTGCAGACATATAAACTAGCGCACGATCGTGCTGCGGGTCAATTTGGTATTAATCAGACTCGTAAATCAAAATCGTATTTCGGGATGATTGCTACGGAGCTAAAATGGTCGCTTCGGAGAATCATAATATTATGATTATTTTTTTTAATCGAAAAATGGTCACTCTGCTTGCATTGATGCATGTCTAGTAATTCGTACTAATTTGACATTCGTCAGTTTGACAGTTTTGACAATTCATTTACTGAATTGATATTTGATATGAGAGGAATTGCAAAATGTGACCATTTTAGGTCCGCTGGTCACAAAACATTTTACAATATGAGGGTGTCAGTTCTGATTTTGACCACGCGTCATACAGTTCTGTATATCCAATAGCATTAAATTCTTAACAGCAAAAGACAGCTACGTCAATACATCATCATACACATAGACAAAACAACTGCATCAGTGTTGTTGTTCTACTCAGATTGGGAGATACCGCGTGCTGCCATGGTGTGTCATTACTCATTCTTAGGCCGCGTTCCATTGACGCGGAACTGAGCGGAGCTTAGCGGTGCCGAATTGACCAATCACCATGCTCGAAATCTTCGCTCCGCTTCGCTGTCATTCCGCTGGAATGGCACAATTGGTCAATTCGGGCATCGCTAAGCTCCGCTCCGCTTCAGTGGAAACGCACCCTTAGTGCGGCGAGCGTTTATTGGCTGTCGCGCGATGAGGTTTCCGAATCCCACTCGAATTGTGCATTATGAAGCTGGGCCCAGAGTAGCTTCACCAGACCTGCCACTGACGACACGATGACAGTATTACTGTGAGCCAGAGGTTTAGAGTGTGGTTCTTAGGCTCCGACTCAAGACTCAAGATTCACACTCTAAACCGGTGGCTGGCGCTGTCGCGGGTTCGATTCCCGCGTTGGAAACATGCTTTTTCCAAGTTTGGTTAGGACAATGAAGGCTGATCAGGTGATTCGCGGTTGTGTATCCCGCGTATCCCGTGGCTCTGCCTAAAGTGGAAAGTAGGAACACTTGTTGGGGTTTTAGTGGGTAGGTATGCCCGGGCGCGGCCTCCGCTCCCAGGGAGTCCCACATACCCCAGTAGCCCTCCCCAGACCGCCGGGGATGCGTAATTGCATTTCCCCAACGACAAAAAAAAGACTGATCACCTGATTGTCTGACGAGTTGATCCATGCGTCGGATGGACATGTAAAAAGTCGGTCCTGCGCCTGATCTCCCGCCAGTCGTGTAGTAAATCTGCAGAGTGTGGTCTTGTGTACTGCGCACACACTTGGGCACGTAAGAGGTATAGGTTATATTACCGTGAGCGAGAGCCCCCGTCGCGGCAGCAGCGGCTGAGTCTGCGGCGCGGGCTGCGGCGCCGGCACCGCCTGCTGCACCGCCTGGACGCCCTGCACGCCCTGGACGCTCTGGACGCTCGGCACACCCTGGACACCCTGCACTTGCTGCATCTGGACCTGCGAGACAAGTTACAACGGATTAGAATCTTTATTTTTAAACTAGACGATCCGCGCGGCTTCGCCCGCGTAAATTAGATATTTCACAGACAAATTAGCCAACAAAAAATACCCTATGCTCTTTCACGTGGTCTACTTCTGTGCCAAATAACAGAAATATTTGGTGCAGTAGTTCGTGAGATAAGCCCGAATAAATAATTTTCCCCGTTTTTTTCCTTTATTTCTTCGCCCCTGTTAGGCTTGGCGTGATAAAATATGTAGCATATAGCTTTCCTCGATAAATGGGTTATCTAACACTGAAAGAATTTTTCAAATTGGACCAGTAGTTCCTGAGATTAGCGCGTTTACATAAGCCCTTTCAAATAATTTTTGCCGTTTTTGCCACATTTTTTTATAAAATATAGCCTATATCTTTCCTCGATAAATGAGCTATCTAACACTGAGATTTTCAAATCGGACCAGTAGTTCTTGAGATTAGCTCGTTCAAACAAACAAACAAACTCTTCCGCTTTATAATATTAAGTATAGATTTAACTATTATTATTTCCGAAGTTTGTTAATCCCATTCCATACTTAATATTATAAATGAGAAAGTCTTATAAATGAGAATGTCTGTCCGTCTGTTTTGTCGAAAACTAAGTTACATAATTCAAAGTCTAAACTACAATATGTCTAATGAGTCTGGCTTCAACTATGAATGTGAGTGGAAGAACCAGATAATATAAATGATAAATTGGCACTCACCGTGTGAGCAAGTTGGTGTTGTATTTGCGGAGTCTGTTGTACCACTTGTTGTGTCATCTGAAATACGAATAATTAAATAACAACCCTCAAACAAACAAAACTCATTTTTAACCACACTGGACGTATGAAATGATTTTTTTTTTATTTCCAAGTTATTTAACGCTTTTCAAAACTTTACATAAGGCCTACAAGAGCCGGGGAATGAAACTCGCACGGGAAGTTTTTGTGAGTCCATTCAAGAAAAAAGTATATTCCCGCTTTAAAGGCCGACAACACACCTGCAACTATTCTAATGTTGCGAGTGTCCATGGGCGACGGTACTTGCTTTCTATAAGGTGACCTGTTTGTTCGTTTGCCCCTTAATTATATAAAAGATGGAACGGAGTTATATACATAAAAAAAGAGAGAGACAGAGAAACACGCGCTACTGCACAGCTTACAACTATAAGCATTTTGGCTCTAGTTGTAATATACCGACACTGTTGTGTCATGTCGTTACAACTTTTTCCGTCTAGCCCCCTTTTGCAACACGCGATAAGGAAATTCGTTCCAAAAAAAGTTTATTTTCTTTCCTAACAAATTGAACCTTAATATCCATACAATACGTACCGGTTTAATATTCTGCAGCAGCACCGCTTTGCCACCACCCTGTAGGATCACAGCGGAGGTATTGAGGAGGTTCTGAGCGGACAGCAGCACGGGTTTACCACCGGCCTGGCCAGCGATGAGGAGCTTCTGTTGTCCAACTACCAACGGCTTGGTTCCGGCACCCTGTGATAATGTTAATTTTTAACAAAAAATATTTGGTAGGCTTAGCATTAATAATTGAAATCACAAGAATATCTACTTATATTAATTTAAATTTAAAGAATTGCAGCACAAATTGTACTTAATTTTCTAGGACTTTAGAGTAAAAATTTTTAGGAGAAAGCTTGTAACTTATTTATTTCCTATAAAATGTATGTTACAGTGAATGAATAGGGACACTAATTGTGTATAATTACAAAATAGTATTGTAAACGAAAAAAACACACAGCCAAAAATAAAATCTCCTTTAGAAATCGGTAAAAAACAACCATACCAGTTTGGCTAAGCGGGCCCCTAGACGATCAATTTTATTGTGCATTATTATTGACCATCTAGGGTGGGTATTGAACGCGCCCGCCTTTCAATCTATGAGCCTGTCCAGATGAGGCGTTTTACGCGCGAGTGAGCGACTTGCGCGTTTTTCGCACGTACCCTCTCGGGTACTAGAGCTACATGCCAACGCACGTTTTCTTACTCGCGCGTAAAACGCTTGCAATGAGTGCGGACTCTTAGTCCGGTTAACGAATGACTCAAAAGAGGGTATAGAGTGCGTGAGCGGGAACCTAAGCGATTTCTGCTGGAACTTATTCAGGGTGATTAGGGACAAAACATACTAAAAGTCTTGGCGTCTAGGAGGTGAGGCGGCGGGAGGGGAGGGCGACAAAGGTCAAAATTTTTGGTTTTTCGTCAATAACTAAAAAACAATGCGTTGTAGCAAAAAATATTCTATTATACCCTTAAGTTCCAGCAGAAATCGCTTAGGTTCCCGCTCACGCACTCTACAAATACTTTGTTGATTGAGCTATCTCGACTCGCCCGTAAAACGCGCGAGCGACGTGCGAGGCGTGATACTTGGGTACCATTGCAGCGTCCAAAACTACGCGCAAGTCAGTTGCGAATGCACGTATTTGATTGGAGCGTGATGTACGTACGATGAGCGCGTGTGACGTATTTGATGGACGTATCTGGATGCAATAGAAATTGAAACGCGCGTATGGACTTCGCAAATAAAACGCCTCTTCTGGACAGACGCTTATTGTCAAATTAGTTGTCCAATAAAATATTGTCCAATACTATTGTAGGTCTAGACTCTAGGGGCCCGCTTAGACAGCTTCTCAATAAAAAATTTTTAGCAATTACCTGTTGCACAAGCAGCGGCGGCGCTTGCGGCGCGGCCGACGCGTGCGGCGGCGACCGAACTTCCGCTTCCGGCGCAGCGACCGGTTCCGGTGGCACCGCTTCCGCTTCCGTCTCCGTCGGCTCAGTGCTGCCACCTTAAGGGAATAAAAGTTAATAATTTGCTACTACTATCAGAGAAGAAAGGACCTAATTAATTTGGTCGCGTTATGATTTGTACAGCGACAACGAAAGATCACGACTAACATTAGCTTTGTCCACACTGGGCCTTTTTTGTTAATCAAGGGCATGCGTTATAGCGCAGTCAACAGCGAACGTGAGGCATGCCGTGACGCGCGTTGAAATCGTAGCGCTCGCTATGACACTTTTCTTTCAACGCGGGTGGATTTTGAATAAAATGACGAAAATTGAAGATGAAATTGCATAATGTGCACATAGCTATTGAATTAACCCGACGAAATGACGTATGTCCGCCACACATAGTTTTTAAGGCCCCGGCCTCGAATTTTGCGGGCAGCGTACTAGACAGCTTCCCTCATAACCGACACCACTCCCGCGCCGCTGCCCGCAAAATTCGAAGTAGAGGCCTTAGGGCCGGGACACAAAAACACGACAAGACGTCGTGTCGTACCACGACGCGGCGTCGTAAAAAACTACAACACGACATCGTAATTCGTAACGTGCCACGGTACACGGCACGACGTCGCGTCGTATAGCAACTCACGATGCGTCTTCATTGAATTTTGAATAACAACTGTCGTGAGTTTCTACGACGCGACGTCGTGCCGTGTACCGTGGCACGTTACGATGTCGTGTCGTAGTTTTTTACGACGCCGCGTCGTGGTACGACACGACGTCGTATCGTGTTTTTGTGTCCCGGCCCTTAGAAACTATGTATCAAAGAAATTTATTAAACCCTAAGTTACGAAACATATAGACAGCACAAAAGTTATCAGTATATTTAACTCTAATACAAGATATTCGTCCGTCATTTTATACTTAGGGATGGGAAGCACTTACCAGCAGGTGTCTCCTCCTGTTTGGTCTTGGTGTAGTCGGGGGGTGGGGGGGAGGCGGGCGCCGCCGCAGCCGCCTTTTTCGCACCCTCCTCCATTTCTAAAAAGTGACATATTTTGATATTACTTTATGTTTACACTTCACAGAATATTAATGTCTAATTTAATCTGGTGATTCACATTTTGGGATGTTTTTATCCATTTGGTAACTAATTGAATTTTATTAGTGACAGAACTGCTATTGAGGCTATTCCAAATTAGTGACCAATCTAAATTCTAGCGGTAGAAATAATATTTATAAATTATAATATTAGTATTGAAGGCTAAATAAAATCTCCAGACTTTGCAAAATGTTTACTTTAAAGCTTCTTAATAGTGGTTGCGAGCCAATAGATCCACGATACCCAGCTTGAGAAGCCCTGACTCACCGAGCTTCCTCCTCTTCTTGATCTGCGCATGAGTAGCGGGCTGTTCCGTGATATCTAGCAACTTGATGCCAGTACGAGGCGGGGGACGGACGGGGGCTGCGCGCGCGCCGGTCCGCGCCGCCCAACGCGACGGTAGGCCTTTGAGGGGCGCTGAAAGCAATAAGAAACACCTTTAGCTATGGACATCAATAAAGAACAACGAACCTTATTGGCATACCTGTCATATTTTGGTGTACACCTATGAAACATACGCCAATCGAAAGAAAGGATGTTTACAAACAATAAATATTATTTGACACAATGTCGTAAATGATATAATTTCTAAGTTATTTCAGTTTGAAAATATAAAATAAGTAACATTTAAGATATAGAACCTGAAATATTTAAAAAAGTGTAACATGTACGACATTTTATCAAAGAGTATTTGTTGTTTGTATTTGTTATTCTATCGATTGACGTATTGTATCATAGATGTACACGAAAATATACCATTAATTTAAGTACTTGAAACTAATTAGGTATGCCACGCTCCATACAAAAAGGTTCGAACTCTTTTTAACATACATGGACGTGGGGTCTGAATGCTGTTAGTTTTTATGCTATTGCATAGCTATTACCGCGATCGAATCAAGAATTTCCGTAACGAAAAACACCTAACAAGTGTCAAACGTCGTTTCTGTTCGGCAGATTTCAGCTCGGTGTGGCTCTGGGTCTGCGTTGCCAGACGTCCCGATTTTGGCGGGACGTCCCGATTTTTTCCGCGCGGAACAGGCTCAGTCCCGCTTTTCGGGGAGAGCCCGAACGTACGTACAGCGTGCTGAGAAAGAGAGGTGCGTCAGGTGCGTGTGAGTGTGGGAGGTAGAGGGGTGGATTTTCTTTGGCTACTTTTGCTATCTATTGTCACGTAAACGTTATTTTAACGCAAATAAACACACGGACAAAGTACAAAAAGGTATATTAAAACAAAACAAAATTTTATACTTTTTTGTATGTACTATCAGAGAAGTTGATTCCTATGCAGATGGGGGACCTACGTAGTTTAGTCGCATTACGTCAAACCCAGCCGACAGCTGATCACAATTAACATTGAATTGACATGATCGACCAAATGACGTTGCTCTCTCAAATGCATAGGAATCAACTTCCTCGATGGTACTTTGTCCCGCTTTTGACTGAAGAATCCCGCTTTTTCACTCAAAAAGTTCCAAAGTCCCGACTTGGTACACAAAATCTGGCAACGCTGCAGTCGGGGTGTAGACTGTAGTGATCGGTTGTTGCATAACTTGATAATAAATGCGATGCAATAGCATTACCGCAGCAGTCCCCGAGTGACACACATATTATTTTGTATTAAGTTTTAATAAATAACTTAGCAAATAATAGCTTTAGTGCAGGGGTTCCCAATCTTTTTGAGCCTGCGGCGCAGTTGCACATTCAATATTTTGTCACGGCGCCCTTCTTTACCTAGCTAATTACAACAAGATACATAAATAAACACCTTTAATGATTGTAAATAACAATAAACAAATATTTGATCATCTGCCTGCTCTGTATAATTCATAATATTATAATTTTATTTTATAATATAATTTGTGGTTTCGGATAAGGTGGATCGACTCACGGCACCCCTCTTGCCTTTCGATGGCGCACCAGGGCGCAGCGGCGCACAGTTTGGGAGCCCCTGTGTGTGTGCCCCAGTGAATATAATATGGTTATTTAGATGATAATTATTAATTTTAAAGTATTATTCAGCACTAAAGGCAGACTTTAAAACTTTCATTGATCTGTAACAAAACTACAGTAGGGCCTCGTTAATTCGGAGAGGCAAAAACACGACCTTTTTCGAGCATAAAGACAAAATGTACGTGTTCATAATTACAACCATGTAAGAAATCATTAATCAATAACTTAAAATAAAACATAGAGTAGTTAATTCTTTTTGAAAAAGTCTGTAATACTCTTCTGTTTATGATTTTCGCACTTCATTTCGAAAGCGCGGTTTCTAAGTTGACGGAGAAACATAACTTCGTGGCTATCAAATTCGTTATTATCTTCAGTCTTCAGCCCATTTTAAAGCAGTGTTTAAAGCTTCGGCCGGCCGGATTACAGCGATCACCGAACAAGCGGGAGTCCGGATTACCGAGGCCCTACTGTATTAACATTTTTGAGGACTACATTTTGAAGGGTAATGGGTATATTCTCAAGATAATATACCAGTCAGTACTCACTTGTATCAGTCATTTTTCTGGGCATACCGCGGCTACGAACCGGAACCGTTGGCGCCTGTGCTTTCTTCTGGTTGGCCTGGACCTCGGTGGCTTTGGCGAGCAGCTCGCTACGTAGAGCCACAGACTTTGGCTTTCGTTTTAATGTAAAATGTTTGACTGGGTTCGGCTGTTGACCGACCTAAAACAAATTATTGCAACTTTTTTTTATTTTTTACTTATGTACCCAAAAAAAGTTTGTTGAGATTCTTAAATCAATAATATTTTTTATGTACATACCTATGATACATTGTTTTTTAATAATCAAATGATAATTATTTTATGATTTTAAAATTTAAAGCATTTCCTCTACAGGTTTACCTATTGAATCAAAACATACAAAATTTAAAAATAAAAATAAATTACTTTATTAAAATATTCATACCAAATACCAATGTTAAAATTTTGCACTTTAATTAAGATATTAATAACATCATTTAACTGCTTTTCTGACAAACTAATATAAAATATATATGTCGTAACTTTTCAATTATATCCACAAATTTATAATAAATGTGAACTTACCACAGACACTAAGGCATTTTTGTTTAAATATAGGCACTCGAGAGGTAATAGCCCTAAGTCCGAATGTTTAGCGAGAGCTCTCCTCAGCTCTCCGATCATGTCGCTGAATATCGGCCTGGTCTCGTCAAACTCTGCTATCTCGGTGTTGAGTGTTCCCGCTGATGGGAACGTCTTGAGGACTTCCGCCAGCATCGCCACCCACAAGTCGGAGTCCACGGCTGCCACTTCAATGATCTCCTCCAGTTCATTTCTCCACTGAAACAGAGATTTATTTTTATTCTTTATGTAAGGATGATGTAATTTTCAAAACGGAAATGAACTTAAAGCAAGAATTTCCAAAAATTTTGTGTAGAATGTAGATAATTCTTAGTGAGAAAAAGAAATTAAGGGAGCCCCTAGATGAGCAATTTTATAGTGCAATATCACATATTCCGTAATAGTAGTGACCGTCTAGGGAATAGGGATGATATTGACAATTGTACACCTTCAATCTAATTATCAAATAAACTGTTAAATAAAATCAATGTGTAATATTGCACAATACAATTTATAGTCTAGGGCCGGCCGGCTAAGTCTTATCCCTGATAAACCAAACATTTTTAAGTTGTTTGTTTTATTGTTTCGAACTCCAAGCAAAGCTAACTCTTTCTGGTACTAAACATTTACTTATGCTACAGCTTCTTCTTTCAGAAAAACATAAACATAGAGTATGGTATACTACAAATAATAAAAACTAAGGAAAAGTAACTCTGTCAAAAAACATGTTCTACAATACTTACTACCTAGGTACACATTTTCAATATATAAGGTGAACGCAGATTTGGCCGCACCGCACGCACCGCAGTCGCCGCATTTCGAATTCTTTTATAGATGCCTTAGTTCATAAATGTATTAAGGCCGTCCCCCGAGCAAACGACCTTGGCCATACATTTGCCGCGTTGCCGAGATCTCGCCAAAACCCTATTATTTTTACTTATCTTAGTTCAAAAGTGTCCTAAAAAAAAATTTAAACGGCGAATATGTAGTTTATGATATTGTCGATCTATTGGCGTGAGTTTCAAATAAAAGTACTTTGTAAATGCTAAGGAGATGCTGAATGTATGCTCGAATTTTAACAAATTGGTATTACTTTGGAAGCTGATATAATGGATAATAAATGGATAATAAACAAAAATAGAAAATTTAAAACGGCGAAAGGATTGTTGATATACTGAAGATTATTGTTGTATTTTTATTATAACTTTGTAGCTTTCAGATTATGAGTTTATAAGGTTTTAATTACGGTCCATTACGGAATCTCCGGACGGAACGCCCTTAAGGGGCCGGGTACCCTTCGAATTTCTCATACAAACGTAATACCAAAATCATTTTCACATACGAAAATATTTAACATGTTTGAGTTATTTTTCAGTTTAGAATAGTACTTACCTAGGTTCCTACACAAAAATTTACTTCAAAATATTTAAACACAAAAAAACATTTTTTTGTTTAAAATTTTTTTTTAGTAAATTTACTACTAAATATTGAAACACTAAAAAATAGAGTAAAACACTAAAAAATATATAAATAAATAGTAAATTTACTACAAAATATTTAAACTCTAAAAAATATTTTTTAGTATTTAAATATTTAGTAGTAAATTCAGTATTTATTTGTATATTTTTTTGTGTTTTACTCTATTTTTTAGTGTTTCAATATTTAGTAGTAAATTTACTAAAAAAAAATTTTAAACAAAAATTTTTTTTTTTGTGTTTAAATATTTTGAAGTAAATTTTTGTGTAGGAACCTAGGTAATTACTATTCTAAACTGAAAAATAACTCAAACATGTTAAATATTTGTCGTATGTAAAATGATTTTGGTATTACGTTTGTATGAGAAATTCCAAGGGTACCCGGCCTCTTAACTACAAAATTTTAATTTTTCAGTTTTTAAGTGCCAGACACATTAAATGTCATGCTCTTTCGTCTCCGCACATTGAAATAACGGAACTCCGTTTCTTTCTAGCAAAATCATAGTGACACAATGAGGAATTGTCTTAGCTTTTTAATTTGATTGTCAAACAGCTTCCATTTTAGTAACTAGATGGCGTATGGGTAGACAACTATCGGTAATACCATCAATAATTGCTACATAACTGGGCAAAAGCATGTAAAACTTGATACATTTCAATTTGAAAAAGACAATAATATTCCAAAGAATAGGATAATAAAGTTATAATAACGATGTTTTAGTTAAAACTCGCGGAAAAAATAGCCCTATTTACCGTTGTTCACACCAAATGTCACAGGAATAATACATTTTGGTTTTGACAACATCTGCACTTGTGCAAGATAACAGATATTTAGTGGCTAATATTTTACCAATAACGAACATCAAAAACCCAAATAACACAATTTGGATAAAAATAATAAAAACCACACCGACAATAAAAAGTAGAAGTAGAAAACTCTTTCAGTTATCATGTTTTCAGTTTGACAAGTGCAAGCGTGTTCCTAAGCTGTTACCAGTATACTGGCCTAATTGCTTAGGCTCAATGATCGCTTAGGAGTATGATATTTTGATTGATATTACACTTGACAGTACACTGATATTTTTTAGAAACACGACCAACATGAAGTCAGTAATGCCAACCTGCAGATAATTTCAAATCGGTGGGGAACCAATAGAAAATGGGATGTTTTCTTTTATCATCTCCACCAGACGGCGCGACGGTAGACACTCACAAATTTTCTATTGGTTCCCCACCGATTACTCCTAAGCGATCATTGGCTTAAGCAATTAGGCCAGTATACTGGTAACAGCTTAGGAACACGCTTGCACTTGTCAAACTGAAAACATGATAACTGAAAGAGTTTTCTACTTCTACTTTTTATTGTCGGTGTGGTTTTTAATATTTTTTCCCAAATGGGCATTGTCCAAAAAAAATCACATGTACTTTTTATATTTTTTTTCGTTAAAATAGGGTATTTTAAGAATATAAATTAAAATTTTTAAAGTTTCGCTCTGACGTCATCATCGGCGGCCAATTGACCTCTGTAGTATGTTTTTTTTCCTTTCAATCTTATTTATAATGGCTGGTTCGTCTAATGCAAGTTATCAATATGTGAAAGCTGATACGAGAAACTTACCAAAAGGTCGAAACGTAATATTGATCGAATTTATTGCTAATTTAACGCCATTGAAGGTCAAACTAAGGTTAAACATATTTGTTCAAAAATATAAGTAACTAATGGGTATTTTTTTCGTTTATATACAGAAAAACGATCACTGACCTTATTCCTCGAAATGTTTTTGTAATGAGCAAAATTAAAAAAAAATGGACAATCCCCATTGTGTTATTTGGATTTTTGATGTTCATTATTGGTAAAATATTAGCCACTAAATATCTGTTATCTTGCACAAGTGCAGATAAGATGTTGTCAAAACCAAAATGTATTATTCCTGTGACATTTGGTGTGAACAACGGTAAATAGGGCTATTTCTTCCGCGAGTTTTAACTAAAACATCGTTATTATAACTTTATTATCCTATTCTTTGGAATATTATTGTGTCTTTTTCAAATTGAAATGTATCAAGTTTTACATGCTTTTGCCCAGTTATGTAGCAATCATTGATGGTATTCCCTGGTATTACCGATAGTTGTCTACCCATACGCCATCTAGTTACTAAAATGGAAGATGTTTGACAATCAAATTAAAAAGCTAAGAAAATTCCTCATTAGTGAGTGTCTACCGTCGCGCCGTCTGGTGGAGATGATAAAAAGAAAACAACCCATTGTTATAAATATAGTTTCTGGTTACCAAATGTATTAACCGCCTTTATTTTTAGAAATCCAAAAAAAATATTGACGTAACTGATTTTAGATTCACTAATTACTGAAAAATACAAAACACAAATGTATTATATACATTTATAATATCTGCTCATTTATCATCGCTAGCTTTGGCAGTGTGTTATGTGTTGTTAACACAATATATGATTTAAAAAATATTGAGGGGTATGGTATGTTAAATACTTTCACTATTAATGCTTTTGCAAGGAGTGATTTGTAATTTGTTTTTTTATTAACACCTTCACTGCGGTGCCTACCGCGGAATTTTAGCTGGTGCGGACTAAGAAAACTATGTTCTCTCACTCGGTGCGGAACGATTATCTCAGATGTTTGTAAAAGTATGACAGAGGCAAATATATATTTGAGATTGTGTTAAAAATTATAGGTCTTTCCTATAAAAAAAATATGGCAGGTCGTTATCGGCCTATCACGCACTGGAGGTGTCAAAAATCAGCTCAGTGCGGCAGTGGGCCTATTGCGGCCCGCCGTACAAGCTGGCGGTTGGCGACCCGATACCGCACCGAGCGTCCGCCTCGCCAGTTAGTGATGTACAATCAATCTTAATTCGTAACTGACGTACGTCGCGTTTTTTATCCGACTTCAATAATAGGTTATTAATTCAACCTGTATATTGTATATGTATTATTTTCAGAACTGTCTAGTTTTGATATGTTTTAATCTATATTATCAGCATTTGAACAAATGTGACAAATTTCTAAAGTGACATACATATTTATGTATGTTTTTATGTTTGTGTTCGCACATCTTCGGAACTACTAGTCTGATTAAAGTAATTCTTTTTTTGTACGGGGTACTGTTTAACTTCGGGAATACTGTTCATCAAAATCGGTTCAGTAGTGTTTAAAATAGGTAATTTTGATTCTCAATTATGTACTATTTTGAAGTCGGTTTTATCTTTTTAAAATACAATAATTATTATTCATTTCATAAAATTAACAACGCACGATAGTAGGAAACAAAAGATCGTGTCCTTGTGATGAGCGTTAAATGGCGAAATTATGCAGGGTGATATGATAAACTGGGAGAAACCATGAGTGTCGAATCAAAAAAGAAATTAAAAAAAAAACATACTGCAGAATGTGCAAACAAAAACGGGCTTTGTGTTTTAAAGACAGGAATTTAAATATATTAATAAAAATGTATTTTTTCGATATCCCCTTATTTTTGTTTTTCCATCTCTACTAAAAATACTTTCTAGTGTGGTTCAGGTCAATATCAGCCCGCCACTTTCCCTGGTTTATTTCTCATTTCCTGTTTGGCAGATCCCGGGGCGAATTAAATCTACAGTAGTTGGGTTCAAGGTTATTCCAACAGTCCAAAAACTGTACACCTACATTATGTTTTCGCAAAGTTATAGTAATTTAATCTAACCATGTGCTGGTGGGTCGAGAAAGGCCTACCCCGCACTGGCGGAAATATCTTTGGAGGCACACTTTGGCCCGCCGCCCGCCGCACCAGACGTAGACCTTAAGATTTTACTTGCCGCAGTGAAGGTGTTAATTAAATGATTACTAATGCCTATAATATTTTTTGATGACTAAGATTTCTTTTGTTTAGTCATATTTCTTGACGTAGAATGGCCAAGGATTAGGGCTTATTTAAATTCAAATGTTTATTGATTTTTTATTTTATTTGAAAGTTTCTTATAAGTACATAATTCCTCTTTACTCAAGAAGTTATTGTTTGTGACCATCTAATTAAAGACTGAATGTTAATTATTTTTTTTTATTTGAAAGTTTCTTATGATTACATAATTCCTCTTTATTCAAAAAGTTATTGTTTGTGACCGTCTAATTAAAGACTGATAAATATCATGTGTGATTATCATTTTAGTCTAATGACTGCCTCCCCATATAGGCGAACGCACTGCCAACGCGTTGGCCAACGCGTTGGCGGTGCGCTTGCAACGGCGTTTGTTTATAATCCACACATTGGAAGGTCGTTCAGTATGCTTTGGATCGCGCCAATGTGCGGACGGATTCAAAATTGATGTTGAGTCGCTAACAGCTGCAGCTGTATATTTATTCACAGCTTATAATCCATACTAATATTATAAATGCGAAAGTGTGTCTGTCTGTCTGTCTCCAGGCTATATCTCAAAAACCGCTATAGCTAGATTTCTGAAATTTTCACAGACTGTGTACTTATATCTGTTGTCGCTATTAACAATAAATATACTAAAGACAAAATACATTTAATATTTAATAAATACTTAATAAATATATATTAATCATGATAATAATTATAAGGTAATAATTATTATAATAATAAAGTTATAAAATAATTATATTATTTTAATATTATAAAATATGTAAAAGTGAGTTGATTTCTTTGTTTGTTACGTTTTCTCGCTTTTTACTTATTTATTTCGAGAATACCCTTTAAAACCTTTTTGTTGTTCACATTTATAAAGTAACTAGATAACGCCCGTCGCCCGCAACTCCGTTGCGCCAAAACTCGTTTATCGCGCGGGAACCGTACATGTTTCCAGGATAAAAAGTATCCTATGTTCTTTCCCGGGACTCAAAGTATCTCCATGCCAAATTTCAGCAAAATCGGTTCAGTGGTTTGGGCGTGAAGAGGTAACAGACAGACAGACGTTTTGACGTGGGAGAGTCATGCTTCGGCACGAATGGGCCAGCTCGACCGGAGAAATACCACGTCCTCACAGAAAACCGGCGTGAAACAGCACTTGCGCTGTGTTTCGCCGAGTGAGTGAGTTTACCGGAGGCCCAAACCCCTACCCTTTTCCCTTCCCTACCCTTCCCTATTTCCTTCCCTACCCTCCCCTATTACCCCTTAAAAGGCCGGCAACGCACATGCAGCTCTTCTGATGTTGCGAGTGTCCATGGGCGACGGAAGTTGCTTTCCATCAGGTGACCCGTTTGCTCGTTTGCCCCCTTTATTGCATATAAATTCGCATATCTCTTGGGTATCTTGGGTTACCAGTCTCTAGAGGTGCGACGAGGTGTAGACCTAATATTTGTTGCCTTAAAAATTCTTCGCAGCATAATAGATTGCCCCGAACTCCATGCCTTAATTTTCCGCTTGTATGTGCCTGATAACTATTTGAAGCACCGTCCTAGCCGTCGGCCAAAATTATTTGCACTGCCGACATGTCGGACTGTCGCGAGAGCTGAGTCCCCACTGTACCGAGCATTAAATTTGCTCAACGCCCTTCTGTCGGCCAATCCTGAGTGTGATGTGTTTGCTGATAAGTGGATGGATTTGAAGAGAGTATGTATAAGATTCTGTGAGAATAAGTATCAAAGGATATCTTCTGTTACTATTTAATTTGTGTAGTTAACTGTTTGTGTATTTTTTGTGACAATGTTATCACTAATTTTAAGTTAAGATAGTGCTTAGTTGTAGTTAATTATTGTAATTGGGGTAACCCGTTTTAATTAACTTTAATAATAAATAAATAAAAAAAAACAGACAGACAGACACACTTTCGCATTTATAATATTAGTATGGATTATAAGCTGTGAATAAATATACAGCTGCAGCTGTTAGCGACTCAACATCAATTTTGAATCCGTCCGCACATTGGCGCGATCCAAAGCATAATGAACGACCTTCCAATGTGTGGATTATAAACAAACGCCGTTGCAAGCGCACCGCCAACGCGTTGGCCAACGCGTTGGCCAACGCGTTGACCAACGCGTTGGCGTTTATTATTTATTTATGACATTTATTATTTATTTATTATTAAAGTTAATTAAAACGGGTTACCCCAATTACAATAATTAACTACAACTAAGCACTATCTTAACTTAAAATTAGTGATAACATTGTCACAAAAAATACACAAACAGTTAACTACACAAATTAAATAGTAACAGAAGATACCCTTTGATACTTATTCTCACAGAATCTTATACATACTCTCTTCAAATCCATCCACTTATCAGCAAACTCAGGATTGGCCGACAGAAGGGCGTTGAGCAAATTTAATGCTCGGTACAGTGGGGACTCAGCTCTCGCGACAGTCCGACATGTCGGCAGTGCAAATAATTTTGGCCGACGGCTAGGACGGTGCTTCAAATAGTTATCAGGCACATACAAGCGGAAAATTAAGGCATGGAGTTCGGGGCAATCTATTATGCTGCGAAGAATTTTTAAGGCAACAAATATTAGGTCTACACCTCGTCGCACCTCTAGAGACTGGTAACCCAAGATACCCAAGAGATATGCGAATTTATATGCAATAAAGGGGGCAAACGAGCAAACGGGTCACCTGATGGAAAGCAACTTCCGTCGCCCATGGACACTCGCAACATCAGAAGAGCTGCATGTGCGTTGCCGGCCTTTTAAGGGGTAATAGGGGAGGGTAGGGAAGGAAATAGGGAAGGGTAGGGAAGGGAAAAGGGTAGGGGTTTGGGCCTCCGGTAAACTCACTCACTCGGCGAAACACAGCGCAAGTGCTGTTTCACGCCGGTTTTCTGTGAGGACGTGGTATTTCTCCGGTCGAGCTGGCCCATTCGTGCCGAAGCATGACTCTCCCACGTCAAAACGTCTGTCTGTCTGTTACCTCTTCACGCCCAAACCACTGAACCGATTTTGCTGAAATTTGGCATGGAGATACTTTGAGTCCCGGGAAAGAACATAGGATACTTTTTATCCTGGAAACATGTACGGTTCCCGCGCGATAAACGAGTTTTGGCGCAACGGAGTTGCGGGCGACGGGCGTTATCTAGTTACTTTATAAATGTGAACAACAAAAAGGTTTTAAAGGGTATTCTCGAAATAAATAAGTAAAAAGCGAGAAAACGTAACAAACAAAGAAATCAACTCACTTTTACATATTTTATAATATTAAAATAATATAATTATTTTATAACTTTATTATTATAATAATTATTACCTTATAATTATTATCATGATTAATATATATTTATTAAGTATTTATTAAATATTAAATGTATTTTGTCTTTAGTATATTTATTGTTAATAGCGACAACAGATATAAGTACACAGTCTGTGAAAATTTCAGAAATCTAGCTATAGCGGTTTTTGAGATATAGCCTGGAGACAGACAGACAGATAGACAAACAGACAGACAGACGGAAGGACAAAAAGGCAGACAGACATTGAAGTCTTAGTGATAGGGTCCCGTTTTTACCCTTTGGGTACGGAACCCTAAAAAACATCGTGAGGAAAATAGCATGTCCAAGAACCATATTTTTTTAGCACGTCTTTTGATATGATTTTTTTGTTCCACAGGCAGATTTACTTTGATAGTTAACTCAATAAATTTAAATGTTTACTAGATACTTATATTGTTCGCTATTTCGTCAAGTTAGATGTTAATTCGCCACAAGAAGGAAACGTGCACTCTTCAGCGCTGCTCCGGGCGAACTGATCGCGCGGCCTATGTGTGGATGGAACGCAAGCCTTGCGACAAATTTCCTTTGATCATTCCGACACCGCGCGGCAAGCTCGCAAACGCGTTGGCCAACGTCTAAATACCTACCGCGAACGCGCGAGCGCCTGTTCTACACATTGGGCCAACGCGTTGGCCAACGCGTTCGCCTATTTGTAGTGCCGACAATATAGATATGGCCACTATGGCTTAGTCCTTTTGTTTTATGTTTTAAATTAACGAATTTATTGTCCTTGAGGAATATTTGATATTATTTATAATAATTGTTTGTAATCTTTAACTAGCCTTTTTCCTTTGAAGTGTTTTTAAAAATCAATTTCACTAGTTTAACAACGTTTGTTTGTACTAGTGAAATTTTATAATAGTCCTTCAGGAAGAAAAGACTAATTTAAAAGTTTTTATTATCATTGATGATTGCCCTATAGTTAGGACTTACTTTATACTCAGTAATTTAAACTGTTTTTTTTTAACCTAAAATTAAACATTATGATCATAACAAATTACTTACTGGTTGTTTCAATTCTGTTTTATTAAACTTTTTAGACCTTTTAACTTATCTTTGTCCTTTTATATTATGGACCTTTTACTTTATTTTGGCCTGGTAAATTATGAAAGTTTTATTGTGTTTTTTACTTAATACCTGTAAAAAGTAATTTTACATAGTGCACAAATGTATTATATAGTGGTTTATAGGTTTATTTGGCTCTTTTAGTAATGTTATTGTTATGAAAATAACAAAAATATTGAGATGTAATGTAGCTACAGGATTAGTCTTTGGTATACATGCAAAATTGTTTTATTAAGATATTTTTTTTTTAGACTTTCATGCAATCCAGATCTCAATATTCCGAAACTTGAAAACGCTCCTCTGTAAAGTTGACATTCATGTTGTTAGTGCATTTGTGAACTAAGGCATCGAATTATGAAGTTATAGGCAAGCTCGCATACCTACCCGCGCCACAGTCTTTGCAACTTCTACATTCTTTATATGAAGAAAAAGAAGTGCGGCCAAATCTGCGTTCACCTTTAGGTGGAGTTCAGCAGTATCAGGCTGACGTTACATGATGGTTTGAAAGGAACCAAATTTAAAACGGTAATAGTATGGAAGTTACGTTTCCTTAGTTTTTATTATTCGTATATTATGGTAAAGAAATAAAGTATAGTATTCTGTGTTAACTAGAATTAGATGTTCTTAAACCTTTTTACACTCTTGTTGACAAAATTGTGTCTATTAGCTGTGATTATTTTTAATTTAATATCAAGACTCTACTGACTACTTAGGATGCTACTGCAGGTCTACAGACCAATGGTTATGAATCAATGGCCGTAACTATAATCATAACTTTAATGTGTTATTGTTCGCTTTTAGTGGGTCTAGGAGGGTGAAACGTAATAGTTATCACTAGGACCCGGAAAAATATGTATTAAAAATTTCAAAATACATACTTAAAATATGGACAAAAAAAATCGAAAATATGGAAAAATATGGACCATAAAACAGAAATATGGAAAAATATGGAGTATAAAATTACAATAAATAAACATTGTTTTAGTGTAGGTAACCCTTAAATATTTATTTTGTTATAATTTTTTTATCAATTATTAAAGTACAAATATAATTAAGGATTTTGTAAAAATTTCAAGTGCCTAGCTGTAGCCATTATTGATATCGAGCGAAAAATAGCAAAAAAATTATGTTTGTTGTATGGGAGCCACCCTTAATTATTAATTTTATTTTGTTTTTAGTATTTGTTGTTAAAGCGGCAATAGATATACACATTCTGTGAAAATTTCAGAAGTCTAGCTATAGCCATTCTTGACATACAGCCTGGTAACATACAGACGGACAGACAGGCATCGAAGTCTTAGTAATACTGTTACCCATTTTTACCCTTTGGGTACGGAACCCTAATAATCAGCACAGAATTTAGTTTTTCTTTGTCTGTTACATACTTAAATCCTTTATTTTACCTGAAGACCGAAACATACTTTAGTTTTTGTTTAGCCATGTCAGCAACAGGACCTTTTGCATCTGAAACTTTATTTTCTATTTCTTTATTAATCCGTCGATCGCGGATTCTTGGAAATGCTACTGTATTCTATTGTTGTCGCGATCACCGGTATAATCTTTTTGGAAACAATAAATACGACGATAAAGCGCGAGAGGAACAAAATATGCAGCTGCATGGTGGAGGGAACGTATTTTTTTTGTATTTTTGTGAAAATATGGTTGATTGTGACATTCTCTTGCAAAATATGGACTTATCTTTAATAAATATGGTAAATAAAACTTGGTTTTTTCACAGTTTAAACATGATAATTCGTGTAAAAAAGACATTCTAGGCCAAAAATCACGCAAAACAAAAATATGTATTTACATATAAATCCGAGCCCTAGTTATCACTTATCATGCTTATGGTCTATTATAAAATTGCATAAACCTTTTCAGTACTGAATAACATATATATGCCTTATTAGGTTACATGATGTTAAATCATTTGTGATTTCTGTTGTAGCCAGGAAGCTACAGTATTAAGCACGCAAATATAATATTGAGCAATAAATTTATATTGACTAGCTATAAACATTTATTCACAAATTCTAATGATAATACCAACATGAAGTCTAACCCTTATCTACGTGTGTTGGTATTTATTTAGACTTTGAATTTGTAATTCTCGTGGTACAAGTAAGAATTTGTATTATTGACTAATTCTAAAGTGTAAAAACATACTAGACTTTTTAATTTTCTTCAAAATACTCAAAAATACATGACAACAAATAACACAAAATTAATTAGAATTTGGAGATCGTCCGTCTCTGTCGCCCTCGCACAAATCAGTATTTGATTAAAAAGAGACCACAATATACAATACAGTTACGCAAAAGCATTGAACAAGAGAAAAGTTACCTCTTCAACATTTCTGCGCGGGATATGAAAGAAACTCAACAATAATTTCAGTTTCACTTGTGTTTGCAAATCTGGAAAGCAATCCTTTATGTTCTTTAACACTTCTGCATTTAATTGTGTACAAATAGAGCCCGTTGTCCACGAATCATTCGATGTTCCGAGTTTATTGTGAAGCCACAACGATGTGTCACTATCCCGAACGTTCGCCATCTTGCAACTGACAAAGAGCACGCAAATGTCAAAACTCAAATCACAAAAAGCATAGAGAAAAGACCACGTAGGTGTTGTATCTATGACATGCCTTTGCCTGTCCCGACCGGGACGAATAAAAAAAATATCTATGACATGGCAAAATAATTTATTTATGTTACGCTCAAAGACCGAAATCGCTCAGTGAGCGAAAAAATAGCTCACAACGCGTTGTGGTCACAGTGAAACAGCCACGACGCGAAATTCGCGTTGTGGCTCTAATGAAAACGGCCACGACGCGTTCTGGCAATCGCAAAAAGACCATAACGTGAAATCCATGTCGTGGCTGATATACTGTTCGTTTTTTTTTTGATTTGTTCTTGATTGATTAATCGTCCATAGACATGGAAGATCAAATTTGAATTAGGTACCTACCACGCGTACTACTTTCTGTGTTGTGTGTGTTGGTACTTTCTGTGCTTAAGTACTCAAGATATATTTATTGTAGCCAATGATATAATAAATAATAACTCAATGCAGATATGTTACTACCGCGCGAATTGTGAAGCTTCAAATACAGGTCAATTGTCCGCTCCTTTATTTAGTCTGCATCGAACCATCGAACGCACTTCACGAACGTACCGCGTCTTGTTAAGTACCAAAATAAATTGAAAAAGCCGTCGTGTGTATTTAGAAATTGTACGAACTATGGCTCCAAAGTAAACAAAACACATGGAATCTCTTACCACTTATAAGAATGCAATAAATACCTCGATTGATTACATTTTCAATTATTTTTTCGAACAATCTGAAAAAATCGAATTTCCGCCATGGTTCAGGCAAAGAAAGTGACAGCGATATGGTTTTGACGCAAGAACGATAAGGATGGATGATTTCATTGTTGTAACTATGGTAACCTTTAGATATGACAGAGGTAAGTACGTATTTGAATTTGAAAATTGTTTGGAAGCAATTTAAGCTGGAAGATAGTATGAACGTAACAGATCTGTTTTTAGTAGAATATCATTGATTGTAGCTTTGTGATGCTTTTGTATTATGTAAATAATATATTTAACTTACTATAAACAAAACATCTGTGTCCATAGGAGCATTAGTCATTTAGTTTTTTGTTGAAATGTGACACCCACTTTTGAGGACTCATTCAAGTGGCTGACAATTGTGATTATTTTAAAACATGTGTTGTGTAAATAAAATGTATGGTGGCATGTGAAGTTTTATTTGTATATTATACCTAATGTGCTGAAGTGTAAATAAAATACAATTTGAGAATCTAATTTAGTTTTATTTAAATAAAAATCAAAAAATTGTTTAGATTTCACATTAACTTTTTTTAAATGTTCTGGTGCTAGATTCATTTTTATATTTAGCCAGATACAAAGTTATAAGAAAATAAAGACTATTTAATATACTTTATGATTATTAATGACAATTAACATTATTCCAATTAGAATCTGGGAAATCTAATTAGAACCAAATTCTAATAAAAAAAAACCCCCGTCTGTCGGGGTGCCTATGAGAGGAATGACAGATAGCATAAAATATTTTTTTTTTCCTTGTTATGGCTCTCGGCTTGTAAACCATGGCCAGTGTCAAGTAAAGTTTTGGCGGGAGAAAAAAAATTTCGTAAAACATTTACAAAATTTTCAAGTTGTTTTTCCAGATTATCGTCAAGTCGAAAGTCTAGTCAAAGTCTAAAAAGTAGTCGGTAAAGTCAACGAGTCAAGTCAGTTGTTTTAGTAAAGTGGTAGACCCTTTACTAAAACTTTCGATGGAGTTTTGGAGGGAACACAAAATGGCACGTTTCTTGAAGTTGTATCACTTGCCCACACTTGTGCACAACAACGAATATTTAATGGTTAATATTCTACCAACATTACACATTAAAAACCGAAATAACACAATTTTAGGAAAATAATACAAAAACAAAACGTCACTCTTTCGTATACCCGGCAAAACTCCCATAAAATATTTATTTTGACGTGACTGAGAAGAGGTTATTATTTTTTATTTTTTATATCTTTATAAAAAGAAGTAGAAAGAGGAGTTTTGCCGGGAATACGAAAGAGTGACGTTTTGTTTTTGTGTTATTTTCCTAAAATTGTGTTATTTCGGTTTTTAATGTGTAATGTTGGTAGAATATTAACCATTAAATATTCGTTGTCGTGCACAAGTGTGGGCAAGTGATACAACTTCAAGAAACGTGCCATTTTGTGTTCCCTCCAAAACTCCATCGAAAGTTTTAGTAAAGGGTCTACCACTTTACTAAAACAACTGACTTGACTCGTTGATTTTACCGACTACTTTTTAGACTTTGACTAGACTTTCGACTTGACGATAATCTGGAAAAACAACTTGAAATTTTGTAAATTTTTACGAAATTTTTTTTTCCCGCCAAAACTTTACTTGACACTGGCCATGGTTTAAAAGCCGAGAGCCATAACAAAAGAATAAAAAAAAAAGTAGAAAGAGGCGGAATTTTCAAATTTGGACTTATATCTTGGGCAAAGAGGATGTAAACTGTATACTACGTAACAAGAGATCGGACTTAGAAGAAAAAAAATTAACATTCGTTATTTTTTTAATTTAAAACTAAACGACAAAATTTTAAGTGCAAAACCTTTCACTCTAAACATACCAAAAATTAAAAAAAATAAAAATAAAAAGAAATGAGCTCAAATAAATGTTTTATTTCAATAAAAATTATTGTACATGGCTAAATAAATAGGCTAATAAGGTAAATTAAACAATAAAACAGATTTAATCCACAAGCTTTTGTTGATTTCTATTATTAAATATTATAATATTACAGTACAGTTTTCTGTATTTTATTTATAAATATAATAGAATAGCTGTATATGCTACTCTACTAACTACTTGATTGGCTTATACACTTACACAGTAAACTCTATATAGGGAGGGGATTAAAGCTGCGCGTCCACCAGGTCGGAATCGGGACGTACGGTGCGGACGGCACGTCGTGTCGTCATATACTTGTCAGGTGCAGAATGACGTTCCAGTACTTCTAGTGCAGTTCATAGTAGTCAGTACCATACATACAAAGCAACAAATCCGTCCACTGCGTACCTACGCTCCGATTCCGATCCAGTGGACCGCACCTTTATACATACACACTTTGTTTTCTTATACCCTGTATACGACAGCTGAAATCTATCGCGCGGGCTCAGGCCAGCTGCATACCACCTCACTTGATCAGAGGATTTTTCCTTGGTGACCGTACCAGTTACCACTCATAATCCCATACCTTCCTTCTCCTAAAATCTCCTTGCTTTGAATCTCTTTGCTGCTTTCGTTCCCAAGCGGTCGCATGCGACCGCAAGAACAAAAGACTTCCTAGAATCCGCATACAGTTTACATCCTCTTTTGAATCCGCGATCGAGGTAACAGCTATTGCTTACAGACTGAAATGTTGTAAAGTAGCTGTGCTGTGGACCTAAAAATCTGAAATTAATGACAATTTTTTCATTTACTACATTTCCATACAGTTTACATAAATTATTTAGTATAGTTAATAACCTTATGTATTGTTACAATAAAACAATATACACATGATACACATTTCATCATTTTCCAAATTAACTGCATACTGAATACTGATATACATTATAATATTTTCTATGAAATAATAATCTATCTTTTTCATATTAATATTATAGTTAAAGTTGTAAATTATTGTACAAAATAATATGCAAATAGTACTACGACATACTTTGTATTAGAACATGGTATGATACCTATCGTTATGTTTTGCTTCAATATATCAATTTACGGTTACATTTACATTTTACAATGACTTACCTTTCGTTTTTCATTAATTAGTTCACTTAATTTACAATTTTTGTATTTTTGTAATAAATAATTTTCACAAAATGAAATTCGAACTTTGAGTTTTAAACTTCTTCTTCCTTTATTTTCTTATGTAGTTTATATTCTCTATGGTCTTTTTTATCAACCAATCACAGTCGACCGTGCTTAAAAATTGTACAGATTATGCGATTTACTTTAGTAGCTATGTTTAAATTTGGAACCCAATTTTTTTTTGTTCGAAACTTGCATCCACCTGTATCTTGGGTATTGATCAAACAATTATTTATCGTTTTGTATCTATTTATTGAAATAACTTCCACATCGAAATAAATATTTAAAGATACATTTTAAGACGCAATTAAATTCTTAGTTGCTGCAATGTCTGAAAGTTATTTAAATCACTGTGTAGATATTTATGAAAAATATGATTCAACGGAAAATGTTCTTTCATTGCCTTCAAAAAATTTAATTTCAATTCCAGAACTTTGCAACAAATACTTATCTGTAAGTTTACTCTTATTTTAGATATGAAACATATTAACCAGGTAATATTTTTTACAATCTTTTTATGAATCTATTACGTACTCAGTGTGTTTTAAAGCTACTGTACATTTTTCACAGAGCCAGTATTGACTTGGTATATGCCGCGTCTGAACAGTTTAACCTGGCTTCAAAACCGTTCACACGCGGCATATACCCAGACAATATTTCTTATTGGCAGCCAGTACTGGCTCTGTGAAAACTGCTAATCTCACTATCTTGAGGTCGTGACTCGTGGGTGCGATTTAAAGCGATTCCCGCGCTGGAAGAATAAAAAAAAGTGGTTTTATGTTGAGTAGGAACTAACGACAGTTGAGTCGAGTGCCTAAGTATGTGCGCAGTACACATGAGCACTTTCTCTTCCTTTACTGTCATATCCACGTCATAGCCCAGTGGGACGGACTACCGATACGACTGGCAGATATCAGGCGCAGGCGGCAGGAGCAGTCAGGATCGATTTTATTCATGCCCGTCCGACGCAAGAATCATCTATTACTTGTCAGACAATCAGGTGATCTGCAGCCTGCATTGTTATAACTCATAACCGAGCTTGGAAAATATAATATTATGTACCTAACATGTTTCCAACGCGAGAATCGAACCCACGATCAAGTCAAGAGCCACACTCTAAAGTCTAATATAAACCAGTGGATCGCAATATTATTAATATAAGGACTTTTAATTCCAGATCATTTATTTGCAAGACAATCTGATAGAAATTATACCAGAGGACTTTTTTACATCCTTGCCCAATTTAACGTGGTTGGACATGAGAAATAACATTTTATCTGAAATCCCAAAGACTATACAGAATCATCAAAAACTAGCACATTTTTTACTACAAAATAATAAAATTGCATGGTTACCCAATGAACTAGGAACGGTTCCAAATTTAAAAGTTATGCAGCTGAGCGGAAACCCGATCGAATATCCGCCTCCCGAAATAATAAAAGCGGGAACCTCAAAAATTATTTCTTTTCTGCGGGATAATTTTTTAAATGAAATTATAGATTCACCATCGAATTTTTCTGTTAAGACGATGGATTTAGAAAATTCAACTCGTTGCCGGCAGAATCCCAATTCGAGCTCCCACAATTTAAAATCACAGTCTCGTAATAATTTATCCGTTCAGTTTACTGAGAAAGACAATGATTCTGATGAGGAGCAGTACTCGAAAAACGGCGGGAAATGCCCAAAATTAGCAAAAAGTCGTAGCAAAACGTTTCTAACGCAAAGCTCAAAATATTTAAAGCCACTCCGAGTTCCCACAAAATCCAAGCAGGATGAGAAAATGAGAGAAGCTTTTTTAAAAGAGCTGGCTATTAAAAAGCAAAAGGACATAAATACTGCGGCAGAAACTATTTTACAGGGGAGAAGGTATTATAAATATTTTTATTTACTATTTATTAATGTTTAATAGTCCTTATTTAAAAATTCTTTTAAGCTATTATAAAAGGCGATAAAACATTACATTTCAGACATAAAGAATATTTACGAAATTGGAGACAGAACTATAGAAACAAACAACTCTTCATGGGTAGTCACAACATAGAACATAAACAAGACTTTCCTTACGATACTAACCCTGAATACATGACTATACTAACTAGAGCTGATATAGAAAAAGATCTCCCTGATAAATACAGAAGAAGACTTATAAGGAAATCCAAGCAGAGTTTACCGAGAAAAAATAATGAGGACATCCTTTTGGCTATGAAAATAAAACAACTGTTTGAGAATCTTGAAGCTATAGATCTTAATAGGCAATGTATGACACCAAAGACTGAACAGAAAGCACTACTGGGTGAAATACACAAGGTAAGTGTTGGTTAGACTCTTTACAGCACATGGTAAAGTGCTCCAAGGCTTTAAATGAATGTGTCTAATGTCTATAGACGCGTTGTTTATTATTATGTATGATAGCAGCGTTAGTTCCTTTTCTCACCACGTTCATTAATCATTTAAAGCCTTATTGTCGAGCTGTACGGTAGACGGAGGTACCTAAAAAATGTTGGCCAACGCGTTCGCCTATATGTAGTGCCGACATTAGGAGAGAGACGGATGTCGAACGCTGCCGAACGCAAAGGCCGATTGTGCTTCCTTGTCGCACGTTCCGCGCTCTCGCTTGCACTTCAAGCCATATATGGAACGCCTCAGAGCGAGGTAACGACACATGAACTGTCATGTTTTTCGGGCGCGCACCCCATATAGAATTATAAGACGTTATCACGTCAAAAAATTCCACTCCTAGTTCCATGTTCGTCCTTCGAAAGGTCCGAAGGCCCTGATTCTTGTACCTCTTATGTCATTATACTTTCGAGGTATCGAATCCCAGCGAGGTATCGAATCCTAGAGAGCCCCAGTGAGTATGTTGACAGTCAGCGAAACCTTGACAATTTCTCCATTTGCATTTTTTTTTCAGATAACAGAAATTAAACAAAAGCTGAAGGAGTTGTCGACTTCGAATTTTACGTCTGTATAATCATCTAGCTAGGGTAAGTTGTGACTAATGTCTTTGTTATTAATACTCAATTGGATAAATATAACAATTTAAAAATTAATTTTTTGTTACTGGAAACCCTAAGAACCAGTTTTATTTGCAGTGCTACCCCCAATAAGTTTTGTGACTTTCTAAAAAAAGAAAACAAGAAAATATGTTGAAATAGTTTATTATAGATACATACTCAACAGTCTGCACCATCTTACTATTTAAAGAAGTACTGAAAAATAATTTTAATTGGATAAATAATATTGCAAAGCACATAAAACAATTTAAAAAAGTGTTATGCCTATTACATACCTTGGAATAATTTTAAGCAACAACAAAGCTAAATTGATGATGCAATAATTATAATAGATTTAAATTCTGCTTGTAATATTATTTTGTAATTTTCCTTTCTTTAATTTTAGACATGGTGTAAACAAAAAGTTATACATAATGAGTAATGACAAAAAGTTGTAAATAATAAACTGCTTAATTATTTATGCTTTTTTGGAAAGGAAACCTTTTATTAGATCCTCTATACTGGAAAATCAATTTGTTATATAAATAATAATATTATGATAGCATGAACAAGATTGATAATAAAAAAAATTATATGTCTTGATCCAAATATTAAATGCCTACATTGGAATTTCAAAGGTATAATTACTTATCAAGACACAGAATTTCATACAAATTTTGATTTTTTTTAATATGAAATTTTGTAGTTTTGTTTGTGTCCGACCTTTAACTAACGCCAATATAATACCACATATTTCAGGGCACGGTAAGGGAAGGGGCACACCCTTGCGAGGGGTTCTAAATATTCCTTGCCTGAATCTTATTACACTGCCAATTAGGATGAAGATTTTCGAATGTGGTGTAGTATCAGCTTTTGGATGGCCACCAATAAAAGTAGTGCAATACTATTTTAATTTCGTAAAAAACGCACTTACATTACGATTTTCTTACAACGCAAAATACAAGCATATTATATACAATATTTAACTAACTATATATTATTTATATGGCTATAAAATTATCATTAATACTGCCTAATGAAATGCAGTGTTGACTGTTATAAAGTTGGGAAGCCATTAAATTGAATTACAGCTTGGCAAAAAAGAGTCTGGTGCGGTGACAGGTGTAACATTTTTATTTTATTTATGGCAACATTGCAGTACTTGTCAACACTTGTACACATTGAATTGAAAAGTGCGTTCAAGCACGTAGGCCGTGTGGTTAACTATAATAAAAGAAATGTGCCCTAACAACGCACTCTTTTTTTCCAAGCTGTACAGCTAAACTCCGATTCGAATCGTTATGATAAATTATATCAAAATCAAATCTTTTAGATCAAAAAGTAAACAATGAATAGGATTTTGACAGAATGAATTGTATTATTTATTTGGCGGTTACAAAGTGACATTTAAATTGGTTTAATTATAGCTAGCATCGCTAGCATACTAAGCTTTGTTTTTGTCAGGATCATTCGAAACGGAGTAGGAGGATATAAAATAAAAAATAAATGACAACTGTTAGAATTATTCATGTTTGCAACATTGATGATTTATATTATACGATGAAATTGACAAGTCTCCGTATAATGTATACCCCAAAGGCCAAAACTAACAAAAATGATTACACTCTGCAAACGCCAAACATACGTCATAAATTACACAACTGACAACATTAGGGCCCTTCCACACGACGTTTTTTTACGCTCGTTTGTATCGATAAAACCGCAAGTTCAACGCTCAGCAATCGGAAGGAAGCCGACACGTTTTAAATTTTATATCTGCCAAAACGCTATGAAAACACGCAGAAGAAGAGCGCATCGGTAACGCGCGTGTGTAAAGGCCCTTAGTCTGATACGTCAGAAAATTCGCTCAGACGGGGACAAAAAATTGTGTAGACCGATTACTGTACATTGTGGATCTTTTTATATTATGGGTTTTCACAACATAGTTGTAAAAGTTTTTGTTGATTACCTTCAAAAATGTTTTTTTTCAGATTTGAACCTTCATTCACATACCAACATACCTAATTAACAATCAAAATCAGTCTTAACATACTTGACTAGGCTCAAATCATTTGCAGCGTTTTATTAAAACCAATTGCTGTTGTTTTTTTTACAATAATTGAAGCCAAACGAGTGAGTCGCAGAATTTCGGCTAGCAGAAATTCTGCTGCATTCAGTTTCATGTTTGATTCACGCGAGCGTAATTTTGTAAGTAATGATTTCTATGAAATGATATTTACGCGACCGAAATTCTGAGACTCATTAGTGATTACTCACAAATTACGCTCGTTTGGCTTCACCCTTATATTATGCCAAATAGCTTTATTGAATGTTATGTCACATTTGCTCAGAAAAAAAAAATTATTAAACTATTCATCTCACTTTAGACGATAACGCTAATAATTATTATTGTAAAACAGAATTTGCTTACATATTATATTACATCAAAAAAGTTTTAATACAATGTACCTTCAAAAAATGTCTGATCAACTAATGCTAAATTTAGATAAAATGACTTATCTAAATTTAGCATTAATTGATTTGTTAAGCAGAAAATATTAACTTATATAAAGACCTTAAAGAAATTAAATATAATAAAATAGTTTAGATGAAAACATAATTTTTACACAACATAACATGGTAAGTAAATAAAATCTTGTCCGATTTGATCGTAGTTTGGAAAGTAATAAATTATAGATTTACTTCTAAACGCGAATGAAAGATGTATTTCTGTTATGAATAAAGATCAAATACAGCGCCGCGTTCCTAAAGGGAAATCATTATTTCTGGTTATTAAATAATATTCTATACTATGGGTAATGACTTTAAAGATGGGTGTTTTCGTGCGCAAGTAAAAAGTCAAGTAGCATTAGGCCTATTTCAGAATGTATATATCGATGATTGGACTTTAATATCAGATTTTATCGATATGGCTTAAAATATGGCGCTGTTCCATTATTTTAGTATTGCCTTAATATGGTTGTTACTTTATAGTCGTTGACCTTATGGTCGATATTCTGAAAATGGTATTCGGGCTCTAGATATAATCATATAATTCATGTCTCTATATAATTATGTCACAATATGGGTCATTATAATGTTGCCATATCCTAACCACTTACGCTGCTATATTCATTGTTGCCATAACCTATATTCAGTGTTGCCATATTCAATATACCGCGGACCTCACCGGTGGAGTTTCAGCGCAGCAACTTAATATAACAATTATGTCACGTACATTTTGGGTGATTGTAGTGATGCCATTTCCTATATACTGCTATAGTCAGTGTTGCCATATATCATATACCGCTGACCTCACGGCGGAGTTTTAGTGCTGCTTGCAGGCTTTTATAACTTAATAAAATAATTGTGAAATGCATTATGGGTAGATTGTAGTGTTGCCATATCCTATATGCTACATTCAGTGTTACCACATCCTATCCACTTACGCTGCTATGTTAATTATTGCCATAACCTAAATCCAGTGTTGCCATATATCATATACCGCTGACCTCACCGGCGGAGTTTCAGCGCGGCGCGCGGCCGCTAGATGGCGCGCGCCAGGAACACTCTCCCCGCACTCCGGGCTGCCTCCACGAAGCCGAGTTTCGTGTAGAACTGCTGTAGGTAGTGGTCCGTTTCGTTGATACACACGTGGACACCGCTCGCGCCTTGAAAATGATTGATTGAAAATTGATTTGATTGAAAAAAAGGACCAGAAAAATTATTTGAAATAAAAAGAACTGTGGATTTTATGTGTAGCCAGATATATTATCCAGATGATAAAGTAGATAAATTGCAAGTTTTGTTCAAATTATATAGGAAAAAATGAGTAATTCGTAGCACGCCAGCCGTGCGCATACATATTATCGTGCGCGTCGTGCGTATGTGTAATTTGCGCGCACGTCATTTGTGTGTAAACGCATGTGCATACACATACTGCGTGCGCATCGAGATTCGAACGTTTGTATAATGTGCGTGGATGCATATAAAATATCTTATACATCTACTTACCGTGAGCTCGCAACGCCGCTAGTAGACACGTCAGCAACCTCGCTGGTGCGTGCGGGTCCGACACCATCGGTAGCACGCAACAAGTAAGTAGAGCGGGCTGAGCGCGTAAAACGCTCTCTGGCGCGCGCTCAAGACTACTGAACTCGTGGAAGTGGCGGATACACTCCTGAAAAATAATGTCATGATGATTATAGAGTACAATAGCGTTAAAAATAACGAGGGAAGCAGCACGATGAGTTTCTTTTTCAACATTTGAGGCATTACAAAACCCGACTTCAAAATTGTACGCAATTGAGAATTAAAACTCCCTATCTCCAAAACTACAGAACCGATTTTGATGAAACTTGCACTGTTCCCTAAGTTGAACTATTGTTCAACTTAGGGAACATATATATTTGCATATATTTTTTTGTTGTACTAGGTATTCCTAGTACAACAAAAAAATAATTACTGAAATCGGACTTGTAGTTCCGGAGATATGCGAACACAAACATAAAAACATACATACATACACTTTTGAAATTTGCACATTTGTTAAAACGCTAATATAGACTAACATATACAAAACTGGGCAGTTCTGGAAATATTACAAATTGATAACCTCCTTTTTTTTGAAGTCAGTTAAAAATAATTACTATTATAAAATAAATAAAAAATAATGAACTTACTTTAGCTGCCTGACTCAAGTCTTCTCTCTCTGTAAGCTCTAACGGGTACTTCCTACACATCTCTGGTATCCACGCTATCTCCTGTTTCTTGTAGAACTCTCTACTGTTCAACGCGGCACACGCGTATCCAACAATCTCTGGTTTCACACCTTGAAAAAAAAAACAAAGTTCTTAGTAGTGCCATATTAATTATACGACGTCATATTGTTTGAAGACGTATATGGATGAACACATCTTATAAGTTATAACATCTTATAAGATGTGTTCATCCATATACGTCTTCAAACAATATGACGTCGTGTAATTAATATGGCACTACTAAGAACTTTGTTTTTTCACTTATAATTTGGGAGAACCTTGTGCCTTACCTACATCATCTAGCTAATATATCTAGATTATCTAGCTATTTTTTAATTTTTCCGGTCCTGAAGACTCCATTTAAGCAAAAACCGTCAATACACTTACGTCTTCATTTAAGTTTTATACTTTTTCAGTGGCAACGTATTCAGTAACTAGACGTTTTGCGCGGCTTCGCCCGCGTAAATTAGTTTCGCAGAAAAATTTGTCCACAAAAAATAGCCTTTAATCCTTAACGTGGTCTACTTCTTATCTGTGCCAAATAACAATAACAAAAAATAAAAACCGACTTCCAAGGTAAAAACAATATTAACATTAATATGAACTAAAAAGTATTAAATAATTTTTGCTATCTAATAGTGCCTTTTTCCGAATTCGGCTAAACCTTGACTATTTCTGTACTCAATCTTCATTATTTTGAAGTCGGTACCAGATAGCTGAATCTTCAGTCCTCTGACAGAATATTTGAAACTTTTGGAACTGGCACCGACTTCAAAATTATGAAGATTGAGTACAGAAATAGTCAAGGTTTAGCCGAATTCGGAAAAAGGCACTATTAGATAGCAAAAATTATTTAATACTTTTTAGTTCATATTAATGTTAATATTGTTTTTACCTTGGAAGTCGGTTTTTATTTTTTGTTAAAAATAATAATAATTTCACTCTTTTTAGTTACACTAGTAGGTAAACCTTCGCGTATATTTTACGTATCTTATTACACAGTTCACACTCACAAAATAATATATTATCAGTGAAGTGAACATATTGTGCTAAGTAATTTAACAATTTTAATACTTCAAACCCCAAGCGGTCACCGGCGATTGCGATAACAATAGAAAGGCTATTGTGTCTCGTTTTTCCACGATCCAAGGATCTATCAGATAAAAAATTGTATAAACTTGCATAGGATGTAGCGTAGCTACTCATCTAATATATAAAATTCTCGTGTCACAGTTTTCGTTGCCATACTCCTCGGAAACGGCTTGACCGATTCTCATGAAATTATGTGAGCATATTGTGAGGATATTGGTCTGAGAATCGGCCAACATCTATTTTTCATACCAAAAAATATTTATATGGCAAAACAACGTTTGCCGGGACAGCAATATAATATAATATTATCATAATTATTGACAGCTGTTCTTGTAATCAAGAATTCAATTTCAAATCCATTCAAATCGATACTTAGTGCGCCATCTATCGATTTATAAGTATAACTAATTAAAAAGACACTTATTGACTTTGTTTTGTTTAAATGCTCTTTTTAAAATAACTTTATTTTAATTCTATATTTTGTCTATTAAAATTTTATAAAGTAGTTAGTATAGTATTCGATCTGTATATAAAGTAGTAAAGTATATTCGATCTGTCGTCTTCCGCCACGCGCCGCGAGGCGGCGCTGACCGCCGTGTATATTTAAACAAAGTGTTGTTATACAGTATAAAATTATTATTATTATTAGTATATCCACACCTATGCCTTGTACTATTATCTATTCTGTGCCATGAGACATTGGTGACCTTAACACGACGTGGTAATGATGAAGACGATGATGATGATGATGATGATGATTATGATGATGAATATGAGTTGCATAGTAGCATATGCTTTCTGTTCTTAAAACAACGCCGAAACTCCCAAACGTGTATCTATAAGGAGTCAGGAGTTCTCTCAGCATCTTCGAAACCATGGTATAACCTTGACCCAATGTTTGACTTTTTGGTAGCATATTCTTAGTACACTTCACATAAAACCAAAATCACCATATGTTTCCATATAAATTTCGAGGAGTTCCCTCGATTACTCCTGGATCGCATCATCAGGTCACCACTTTGTGAACATGGTACCAAATTGGAGTAAAACCAAATACAACAAAGCAAAAATTTCGAAAATCGGTTCACAAACGGCGGAGTAATCGTTGAACATACAAAAATAAAAAAAAAAAAAATAAAAAAAAAAAAAAAAAAAAAAAAAAAAAATATCCACAGCCGAACATATAACCTCCTCGTTTTTTGGAAGTCGGTTAAAAATTGTTCCAGTGGTTCGTGAGATAAGCCCTTTCAAATAATTTCCCTCGTTTTTTCCACATTTTCCTCTATTTCTTCGCTCCTATTAGTTTTAGCGTGATAAAATATAGCCTGAAATCTAACTAACACTGAAAGAATTTTTCAAATCGGACCAGTAGTTCCCAAATCGGACCAGTAGTTCCTGAGATTCGCGCGTTCAAACAAACAAACAAACTCTTCCGCTTTATAATATTAGTATAGATAGTTATCTAACCAAAAACTAAAGTAAAGCTATTATTAGTAAAATTTATGAATGGCCACCTTTATCAGAGGCGTTTTTGGATATTTGAGGTGCCAGTTAACTTTGGAATTTAAATTGTAATTACTTAGAAAATAGAATGATAACTTAGAAATAATTTACAGCTACAAAATATCTACAAAAATTGTTTGTAAAGGTTTGCAAAGAAAAAAAAAAGATCTTAAGCTTGGAGTCACAGGGCATAAAAACCCTTTTTGGGTTTTCTTTAAATAACTTGTTTTTAACTGAAATCTTTCATGGGTTAAAAACTCACCAGTAGGTTTAATATCGGATTTCTCCGACTCCGGATCGTCTCCTTCATCACAGTTGTCGTCCAAACACTCGCCGTCATCCTCCACTACCATACAGAACTCCGGCGTCAGAGTCAGGAATGGGACTACTAACCTGGGTGAGAATAAGAATAGGAACGTTAATTTGCCATACAAACAAAACAAATCCTTAGTTGTGACAAAACTAAGGATTCTTAAAGACTTATCGACGGCACTTGTCGACGGCAGCCGTAGACACTTGTCGACTATGCCGTTCGTCTGTTAGCGCTCTAAGTGATAATAATATAAGTGATGTATGAGACCCTTGTGTAGAGTTCAGTGTCAAAGTAGCAGCGCTGATATTTTTTTACTTGTATGGCCAAGTGAACCAGCTTCATGACTATTCCCATACAAAAGTTGAAAAAAAAGTTTATCTTTCAGCGCTGCTACGTTCACAGTGAACTCTTTACAGGGGACTCGTACACTCCGACGGAAAAAAGTGGCCTACCCTCATAAAAAATATAAATTCGACACTGTTGTTAGCCATAGCCCATAACCAACATTGGCTTATTTGAGGTTCAGTCGAGTATTACATTTTATAATTTTTTTGCAAATTACCTATCAGCTGGAAGTGTTTGTAAGTCGCTGGGGAAGAGGTCGCTGCAATCTGAACCGTCACGACACGTTTTGTGGCATATGGCACACACCTGTAAATAAATAATAATCATAAAAATATGTAGTTACTATATGACAATATGAGAAAATGGCCGAGTTCGTTGGCGTATTTTTGCAAAACCTTTTATTTTAATTTTCACAATAATGTCATATCACGGCAACGCTTGCTATTGTTTACTAGTTACTAGTCAGGTATCCAAACAAAAACAATTAGTGGTGTTGCCATGACATGATATGATTTTGACATGCCCAATAGATTTTGCGGCACATGCGCCAAAAATTATGGTGAAGAACACCGCCTAGGCTGATGATTGATGAATAAGACGGCAAGGGGTGAGACCTCATCAATATTGTTACGCACGAACAATATAAATACGCAATATTGTTACGCGCGTATACGAGCGCGCACGCAAGCACGCTCACGTGTATGCACCACGTACAAACGCATGTACGTGGTACGTACGGAAGCGTGTACGCGCGCGTGCTAGGGTAAGGCCAAATTAGCCTCGAAGAAGCTTGGTGTTCTTAACAGAGCGAGACAGTACTTCAGTCCGGACCAACGCCTACAACTCTATAAGGCGCAGGTTCGGCCTCATATGGAATATTGTTCTCATCTCTGGGCAGGGGCGCCAAAATACCAACTGCTCCCTCTGGATACTATCCAACGAAGGGCCGCTCGAATTGTTGACTGCCATAGTGTTTCAAACAGCTTGGACCCCTTGGAATTGAAGTCCGAGGCCGAGATGTAGCTTCACTCTGCATCCTCTATCGGTTGTATCACGGGGAGTGCTCTGAGGAATTGTTCGGAATCATACCACCTGCAACTTTTCGCCATCGTCCCACGCGAAAAACATACCATCCTCATCACCTTGATGAGTGGCAGTCTTCCACAGTGCGTTTTTCGCGTAACTTTCTGCCGCGCACTGTAAAACTCTGGAACGAACTGTCACCAGCAGTATTTCCGGATTTATACGATATACCTATACGACCTGCAAACTTTCAAGAAAAGAGTGTATTCCCTCTTAAAAGGCCGGCAACGCACCTGCAGCTCTTCTGATGTTGCGATTGTCTAAAAATAAATCTAAAAAAAATCTAAAAATAAATAAATAAAAATCACACACGGACGCGTCTACGCACACGTACTCGTATTTATACTCACCGCGTTTTCGCACGCTGACGTGTTCGCCAAACGCACGCATGTTGACATACACGCACGCACGCTAGCGTGTGCGCAATCACGTCTACAGTCGTTAACGACTCTATAGCAACGTATACGCACCGCGTTCTCATCAGCGGGCGCGTACGGTCGCACTGCGAGCGGGAGGCGCGCGGGCGGGCTGTGCGCGTGTGGCACGGGCGAGCACTCCACGGGCAGGAGGCGGCGCAGGTCGGCCGACAGCCCGCCCCGGAACACCCACGGCTCCTGGTTGCCGCTCTCGAACGCTTCGCGCCAGCCGCGGGAGAACCCTAGAATTGGTCGGTATAGACTATAGAGTTAAGTTTTGACACGACTGCAATGCAGCAAGCGAATATTTTACTTTTTTTACACTTTTACTTTATAATTAACATTGACATGTTGTATTTCAAGCGGATAATAAGTTATACTTACATGTGTACGTGCCCTGGATATTGTTGGTTACGTTTTGTGGGAATTTACCCAGTTCTGAAACAAAAATAATTTATAAATCAACTATCGTAAAATAGTTATTACGCGCAAATTGTGCATAACTAACCGATTTCCTATAACTGACAAACGCAGCCTCACATTATATAAATCCACAGCTCAGATTAAGTCCAAGATATGTCTCCGAGTTTTAGCAGGCCGTGACATAATTCTAACTAGCCACCTTACGAAATCCGCTAACAGATTGATAACAGTACAAAGATCCCACAGATAACGCCGTTACTCCATCAACAGCTTGAGATACGTCTTCACACCTTTATATCTTGCCGGGTTTGTAACAGACTGTGGTATAACTCACCTAGCCACCTCACGAAAGCCGCTAGCAGCTCGCTAACAGCACAAAGATCCCACAGATAATGCCGTTACTCCATCAACAGCTTGAGATACGTCTTCACACCTTTATATCTTGCCGGGTTTGTAACAGACTGTGGTATAACTCACCTAGCCACCTCACGAAAGCCGCTAGCAGCTCGCTAACAGCACAAAGATCCCACAGATAATGCCGTTACTCCATCAACAGCTTGAGATACGTCTTCACACCTTTATATCTTGCCGGGTTTGTAACAGACTGTGGTATAACTCACCTAGCCACCTCACGAAAGCCGCTAGCAGCTCGCTAACAGCACAAAGATCCCACAGATAATGCCGTTACTCCATCAACAGCTTGAGATACGTCTGCACACCTTTATATCTTGCCGGGTTTGTAACAGACTGTGGTATAACTCACCTAGCCACCTCACGAAAGCCGCTAGCAGCTCGCTAACAGCACAAAGATCCCACAGATAATGCCGTTACTCCATCAACAGCTTGAGATACGTCTTCACACCTTTATATCTTGCCGGGTTTGTAACAGACTGTGGTATAACTCACCTAGCCACCTCACGAAAGCCGCTAGCAGCTCGCTAACAGCACAAAGATCCCACAGATAATGCCGTTACTCCATCAACAGCTTGAGATACGTCTTCACACCTTTATATATTGCCGGGTTTGTAACATACCGTGGTATAACTCACCTAGCCACCTCACGAAAGCCGCTAGCAGCTCAATCACACCGCACAGATCCCACAGATAAGGTCGTAACTCGGTCTGCAGTTCTCTGTTAGCGGCGGCGCCTATACGCCGCGCGAGTCGCCGCACGCGCGCCCCCCACCATAGAAACCGACGTTGACGGCGACGCCATTCGCTTGTCTGTAAACATCCATACTAATATATATACATGCTCTTATGTACTACGCACACACTTGGGCATTATAAAATTATTCCTGCGTAACTGGCCTGGTTTCAATGAAACCAGCCACCGTCACCGAAACCGGTGTGGGAGATATTATTATTACTTACTAGTAGTAGTAAGTAATATTATAACTTCGAAAGTGTGTCTGTCTCTCTGTTACCTCTTCTCGGCCAAACCACTGAACCAATTTTGCATATCAATAAAGTGTATTTGTTTACCGACTTCAGAAAATAAGGTTTCTCAATTCGATCCTATATTATATTATGTTTTTTTATGTTTGAACGCTGATAACTTTGTCGTTTATGATATTATTTTTTTTTTACTTTTCTGAAAGAAGACATTTCAAATACTGTTTGGAGTCGTTTTTTTGGTAATATTATCACTATAATAATAATTTTTTTTTTACTTATTTAAGTAGACCGTCAATGTTTATATTACTATCAAACATTCATCAAATACCTCAGGTTTATTTCCTCGTGGCAGTATACTGGCAGCGTGCGTGGTGAGCCAGTGGTAGTCGTGTAGCAATCTCAGCCCTCGAGAACCGTGCTCGAACGGCAGGTAGAACAGATCACAGAGTAGGACGAGGTCGTCGCATGTTAGTGAGTTGGCATTGATGCCTTCTACCGCCCTGTAAGTAATAAATAAAAACTTGAGAGGTGTCAAGGGACACCGGGATGGAACGAACGAACAACGACACTTTGGTGGAATTGTAATAAAATTTATCTAAACGTCCGGTAGATGTCGCTGTTTATTCTCAAAACCGCCATCTAGTTGACGCCTAGGAAAATTATAAACGCCCTCTGCCCCTACAGCGCAGGTACTAATAAAAATGTGTCGTTACAACTTTTTCCGTCAAGCCTCCTTTCGCAACGCGCAATAGGGAAATTCGTTCCAATAACAATAAATCATTTACGTTCTTTTTACAATGTTGTTACCTTCATAAAGAGAGATGAGATATCTTGCTAGTAACTTAAGACTGCAAACAGAGACTTTTGTTTGCTTAACGTTTGACATTAGCTGTAAAAGTTTTAAAGAAATAAAAGGTAATGTTTTTGCCAAGTATGTGTGTATTACCTCTATTTCAATGAGGGTTTAAAATATTCAAATAATAATGGGCCATTATTACGAATTTTTTGACACAAATTTAAAGGAAACGTTTAATTTTTAAGGGACCTCATAAAGAAAATTAATGAATGCTAAGTTGTTACAAACAGTAACTTACTCGTCTGTAGCATCAGTGGCCTCCCCCATAGGTTCGACCATCATGTCACCGCTTAGCGGACTGTTGCTCGGCTCCACTTGCATAGAACCATTCTGCAATAAAATGCGCAATTTTATAACAAATTACTACATAATTATCTTCTCCGTAACGTTAACTGTCAACACACTAACTTTATTAATACTAACACCCGGTTTCTGAAAGGTCTGTCAAATCACTGATCAACTAACACTGCTGTTAATTTAGCATGGATGTCAAATCAATTTGAGTTTCTGATACATTGATCAGCCAAAAATTAACTAATCTATGATCAGTTTAAATTTGACAAGCGATTTGTTATTTTTCGTTCATTACTTCACTATTAACTATCAAAAATGCCAATGCAATGTCAAAAGCAGGAATTGCAGACTGTCATTGCTATCAAAAATGTTCTGGGAATTTTAAATCTGATGTTTTCTGAATCATTGATCAAACGAAAATTAACTAATCTGTGATCATTTTGATTTGACATGCGATTTGTTTATCTTCGTTCATTTGTCAGAATTTTGATTTTCAATTTTTTAGACGTTATCGATTCCTAAATTCTTCTTCATTATAGAAATGAAATTGATTATAATATACATTTTATGAAAATAAAACGAGTATTGCAAATAAAACAGTTTATTTGCATTATCGACGTATTTATTACGAAGTTTTATTAAAACTTCATAATAAATGTGTTTACAAACCATAAAGTAACGTAGGTTCAAAGAGAAAATGTAGATTTACATAAAAAATCAATTGAATTCATAAGTTAATTCACCCACAATTACCGATTAGTTGACACAGCTTTTGACAAACGTTTAATCTATGATCACGGCTTGACAAGCGTTTCGGAAACCCAAAATGGCGGTTGACATGATTCTCGAGTCAAATTGAACAGCCGTGTCAACTGACGCGCTGATCAAATTAAACTAACTAATCAAGCTTCTAGCAACCCAATTGGTACTTGACAAGAGATTTAACAGGCGATTAGTTAATTTTAGTGTTGATCAGCCTTTCAGAAACCGGGTGTAAGTAAACTAAGTAGTATTTACCTCGCTAGCACCATCGTTCATCACAACATCGGAGTCCGTAGCTGTGGCGGACGGCGGATCCACGTCTAACGGCTCAACACGCGTCGGACTCGCCGACCCACCTGTTTCTGTAAATTAATATATATTGTAGTTTACACACTTTTGTAGTCTGTCTAATAATAACACTCCCCACACCGGTTTCGGTGACGGTGGCCGGTTTCATTGAAACTAGGCCAGGTACGCAGGAGTAATTTTATAGTGCCCAAGTGTATGTATGCGCAGTACATAAGAGCACTCTCTATTTCTTTACTCTCATAACCCAGTGGGACGGAAGGCCGACACGACTGGCGAGAGATCAGGCGCAGGACCGACTTTTTACATGCCCATCCGACGCATGGATCATCTTACTTGTCAGACTGCATTGTCCTAACCTAGGGTTGCCAACCGTCCTGTTTTCCCAGGACATGTCCTGGTTTTTGTAGTGTCCTGGGACGTCCTGAATAGTTTTTCAGCAGCGTCTTGGGTTGTCCTGGGTTTTTTAACTTTAAAATTCACGCGCCTCTTTTCAAATTTTTACGCTACGAGCGTGAAGTGTGATTATTTTATTTACTTAAATTCCATTTCGTCTGTTTTCACTAGAATCTAGATATTTTTTAACTATTGCAACTCTATTAATAGGGCGACTAACGCAAAAAATCAAACATCGTCCTCTCTTTACACCCACGCCCGTCTTTCATAATATGCCAAGTGAAAAACGACGACGCGGAATCGTCGCCAAGTTAGTATTTTCTTAATAACTCGATAAATGATAGAATTTTATACAATTTATTAAAATATTAACTCAGTTAAATGCACGGTTACGGCAATATAATATGAAAAAATCGTGAAAATTTGATGCATCTTTGTGATCTATTCTTTTTCGAAAAAAATTTAAGATATCGTGTTTTCGCTCAAATAAATCAAATTCTTGGCAATACAATGTAGTATCTATGTTTAGAAAATGAAACAAATCGGGGCCTGGTTTCAAGTATGAAAATGAATTATAAAATCGTCAATTTTGTGTAATTCGCCCCCTTAATGCGTCCTGTTTTTATACTAAATTGTCCTGGTTTTTCTAACTTCAAATCCTGGTTATTTAAATTTGAGGTTGGCAACCCTATCCTAACCAAACTTGGAAATAATATGTTTCCAACGCAGGAATCGAACCCACGACCTCCGACTCAAGAGCGACGATCTGGACCACTGGACCACGGAGGCGTGTAGTCTACATGTTATGTGGCGACAAAACTGCACAGTTCGGTCGCAATAGGAAATCGTAACAGCCTAATATGCAAGTATGAATAACGAAGATGTTCTACATATATAGATTAGAAAATTTAACAAAAAAATAAACCAAATTCGTATAATAAAATAATACAAAAATAAAGTAAAAACTTGAGAGGTGTCAAGGGACACCCGAATGGAACGGAGTTATTTCTTATGTACACTCGGGGAAGTTGATTCCTATGCAAATGGGGGATCTACGTAGTTTGGTCGCATTACGTCAAACTCAGCCGACAGATCACAATTAATATTGAATTGACATAATCGACCAAATGACGTTGGTCTCTCAACTGCATAGGAATCAAATTCCTCGATGGTACAAAAAATCTGTACATAATACAAATACTTTAAGGCTCGACCGAGATCTCGGTCTCGGTCTCGGTCTCGGCATTCTCGGCTACAAATCCAACCGAGAAACTTGTCTCGGTTCTCGGCTAATTATAGCCGAGATTCTCGGTCATGACCGAGATTGTAACATTGTTCGGATCGGCATTCAAATTTTACCGCGCGTGGCACGATGAAGAGCAAGCTACTGGATGCACTTAATCAGCGGTTTTCATTTGTTAAAAGTTGTTTGCCACTAGTTACTGCAACACTGATCGATCCACGGTTTAAAACTAAATATCTAACTGAAAGCGAAGTTAACTCAGCCAAACTTCATATTATCGAGACTCTAACTCTCAATGAAAATGTAGGATCAGATTCTCGTGAGACGACATGGGCATCTTCAACTAACTCGTCAAACATGGCTGCAACAAGTCAATCCAACTTATGGGCAGCTCATGATTCGATAGAGTTGGAAGACGAGCCAATGACGAATACAATTCAAGCTCTGTGATCGAAATAGCGCTAGCAAGCTTTCTTAGAGAGCCAAGACTGCAAAGAAATGCTAATATTTTTGAGTATTGGTTTTCGTCGCCTTATAAGGTGCTTAAGCCCGCAGCAAATAAGTTTTTATCTGCGCCGCCTACTAGCCGTAGCAAGTGAACAACTTTTTAGCCAAGCTGGACAATTGTATGACGAGAGACGACATTCTTTGAAGGGCGAAAATGCCGAAAAATTGCTTTTTTTATGTTATAATATAATGTTATTTAACTTTGATTATTAAAACAATTAATTTTGTTAAACAATTAGTAGTGTATTAAAAAGCAAACAGTATAAAAAAAAATTCACGCTTTTTCTATTCTCGTTCTCGGCTCTCGGTCTCGGCCGAGATATTATTTTATTCTCGGTCTCGGTCTCGGCCGAGAACGAAAAACCCATCTCGGTCGAGCCTTAAAATACTTACTAAAAAAATATATTTAAAAAAAACGCCATCTATTGTCGCCCAGGAATACTAACAACGCGTCGCTGTTTATTCTCAAAAAAAAAACGCCATCTAGTTGACGCCCCTAACATGCAGGTACCAATAAAAAACAATTTTTTCGGCCTGGCCGAAAAAATTGTAACGACACTTATTTTTGGAACGTGCAAAAAGGAACTCCGTTCCAATAAATTTTTTTAAACATGTGCCACTTGTTAGTGAAAATTTAAGAAAGAACACTTTCTACTAAGACCAATTAAAATTGTTATAGTAATTGTTATAGTACTATAATATCTCGTTAATCAAAATTGGTCCATTCTTAATAACAAGACTATAATATTATGACAATAAAAATAACAAAGCCAACTGCTACACACAAGCTACAACAGTTTGTGAGTCGTGAGTCGCAGAATTTCGGTTGGCAGAAATTTTGCTGCATTCAGTTTCATAGAAAATTCATACTTCATTCACACGAGCGTAAATTTGTAAGTCATGATTAGTATGAAAAATAATTTACGCGACTGAAATTCTGCGACTCACGAGTCACGACTCACAAAATTACGCTCGTTTGGCTACACCCGTAAAGGAATGTTTACTCACCTTCTAAACTCATATCTCCATTCTGCAGTTGCTCCGCATTCGCTTCCACATCGTCCACAACAATATCATCATCCTCTTTATCCTTCTTGATTTCTTCTATGAAACTAGCCGTCTCCAATATACTATCGTTGGATAATGTTTCATTTATGTCTATCTTCTCATTAGTTTCTGCGTCCAGAGATTTCAGTCCAAGCATCGGTACGGGTAGAGTTGAAACGGGTATTTCTGATGGGAGAGCTATGTTTGAACTGGCCAGCGGTATGATGGGATTTGGTATGGATTCATTGAGGATGACTTTAGTGGGTGAAACCAGGGAATTCATGACTGGATTTGGTATCGGGTTGAGCGTTTCGATGGACGATATCTGTGGACAAGATTAATTCTTTAGTTTCATGAAACATTTAATTTTGATAGCAATATTTCTACTGATGTGAAGAAGTAGCATTTTGGCTATATGCCTTTATCGTACAGGCATGATAGAGACGTCCTACACGCAAAATATACGATCTACACACTTAATACACGTCCTACACATACCCCACGTCTCACACTTATAATGCACATTCTACACGCATAATACACATCCCACACGCATAATACACGTCCTACTCTCTTAATGCACGTCCCACACCCATAATACTCGTCATTATGCATCCCTCGCAAGCTCAAGGGAAGGGCATATCGGACTCCCTCCGGCTTAGAGTACCGGAGGTTAACCGACTAAAACCCCCCCTCAACGCTACTCGCAGAGGAGCATCCCGCGAGGCATTCTACCACGTCCTCCGCAGCGCTTGTCGCTTCCGGCACCACATTGACTGCAGCAGCACTTGCCGCCGCCGCATAATACTCGTCCCACACACACCCCACGTCCCACACTGACCCCGGTGGACGTGATGGGCCTGTCGGGCGAGGCGGAGCACACGTCGGCGAGCGCCTGCAGCTGGCTGGTGTGCACGGTGGGAATGGAGGCGGTGCTGCACGTCGCCACGGTGCCGGTAAGCGACATGCAGGTGTTCACTGAGGGGACGATCGGCACCATCGGTACTGGAGGCACTGACAATCAGAAAAATAGATAACTCATTATCCACTTAGTAATTAAAAAGGTGCAATGGAAAGCAATATTATGTTTCCGAGATTCAAAGATTTTATTTTTCAAGACAAGGGCCTGTTTCACCACTTCCTGATAAAATGCCGGATAGGCTATTCACAACTTATTTGACAGATTCTCCATACTTTATCTGTACAAATAGAACAATCCATATTTTAAAACCATCAAATCAAAGGAAGTCCTTATCTCTGTTAGCTACCACTTTCAAGATTTTTTGCACATAAAAATGATGTTTGTTTTATCAAAATGAAGCTACTCACAAAAAATTAGCTTGATAGTAATGAAAAAAATTTGTTGTAGGGCTCCCTGACTATTAGGGTTTTGCCTGTAAAGTTAACTTTCAGATAGTTCGGAAAAATGGGTGAACAATTCATACTAAATAATATATATTCATATTATACCCGAGACTGGTGGCTGAGGTTTTATCACTGGCCCCTGACTGGTCTTCGGAATGGAAAACTCTGGTAGCCAATCGTTGATAGCTTGCCTGAAAATTGTTATATTATATTGTCAACTACATCTTACTATAGCTTGCGCGTTTTAAGATGATATGGGTGACAGTTCTCATATTGCTTGCTACGGATTTTTTACAAGAAAACAATAAAAATCAAAGTGTAATAAATTATATTCCATCAACAAAAACATGAAAGTTGAAACTATTGAATGGAAATCAAATCGATAATAATCGGCCAAGTGCGAGTCGGACTCGCTCACGAAGGGTTCCATACCACTACAGAGCAAAAATAGGCTAAAAATTGTATTTTTTGTATGGATTATTATTTTTTAATTTATGAATTATTTAATTTATTTAAATTTTATTAATAATTATTAAAGTACAAATACAATAAAATATTTTGTGGACATTTCAATTGCCTATGTGCTGCAGTTATTGATTGAGAGCAAAAAATAGCAAAAAAATCACGTTAGTTGTATGGAAGCACCCTTAAATATTTAATTTATTTTGTTTTCAGTATTTGTTGTTATAGCGGCAACAAATATACACAACCTGTGAAAATTTCAGAAGTCTAGCTATAGCGGTTCTTGAGTTACAGCCTGTTGACCGACAGACGGACAGACATCGAAGTCTTGGTAATAGGGTGCCGTTTTTACCCTTTGGGTACGGAACCCTAAAAAGGCCATCTTAAAACGCCGGCGCCAGTCTGAAACGTCAGTACGAAATCGATAATTTCGATTGCAATTCCTTTACGAAATGATTGGATAATTCTAAATTATCGATTAATTTTTTTAGGTAACTTCCCTACTATTGTCAATTATTATGTGTCACGCATATCATCTTAAAACGCACAGGGTATAGTAATGACTAATGAGTAATCACAATTTGTAAAGAATGAATTTGATAACAAAAACCATGCGTTTCCTCTCGATCTTCTCAGAAAAAAATGATCCCATTAACTCCTGATACCTATCTCTAGATTGTAGTGTCCGTGTTCCGGGTTTTAACATGGCTATAGTAGCTCACCTGAGCGCCTGTCGATGATGGTATACGTGTCTGCCGAGACTGACGGGAGCCTCATCGTCACACACACCCCTCTCTCCCTCGCGCTCCAGACGTATGTCCCATGATACCGCTTCCACTATACACAATATCACATAATATGAAAATTAATGTTTAACCTAGTATTACAAACCAATAAGCTACTACAAAGCAGTAATAATAATAATAATCATTGTTCTAACGGAAAAGAAGCGTTTATAAGGAATTCAATATTTTTGATATAACATTTTTTGATTATTAAGGCGAAGACAGCTGCCAATTCGACATCTTTGTGCAGTTTTCTAGACGTATGTATTTCATTGACTGGCACAAAAAAATATATGTGATTTTTGATTACATTTGGAAAAGCTTGTCGAATTTAAATAATAAAATAATGTACTCCTACTGGATGAAAAAAAAAACCATAGTCACATCTTTCAGGAACTTTAAACAGTTCTAACTAAAGTAATAATACAATATATGCTTTAAAAAATTGTTTATTTGATACCTTTTACAAAAATCCAAAGATTGCCGGATTTAATTTTCGGTTCTGACATCTAGATTTCCCATAATATTTATTTTTTCCTCTAACAAACGAAAAATGTATCCACGCTAGCGAGTGAACACTTCACATCTCTGTCTCTCTGGCATGAAAATCGACAGTGGTGCGAGAGTGATGCGAGATCAAGGTCATTGGCAGTTTTCAGCGCCTTAATAAGTCAACAATGAGACGTGTGCGCCCGTAACACACACATCCTTTCTGACAAACTGAGCTTTAGTTATATGTTTGTACTAGCTGTTTCCCGCGACTTCGTCCGCGTTATCATAGTATATCTATATAGACTTTCATTTAAACTTTCAACCCCTATTATCTTGTTAATTCACCCCCTTGGGGGTAGAATTTTCAAAAACGCTTAAACAGGTATCCAATCATTTTTAATCAGTAGCCCAAACAAAAAATGTCATGCTTCTAACTCAAGAAATTACGGACTTGCATTGAAACTTTCAACCCCAATTTCACCCCCTTGGGGGAAGAATTTCCAAAAACGCTTAAATACGTATCCATTCATTTTAATCAGTAACTCAAAGATAAAGTTTCATATTCCTAACTTAAGAAATGACGGACTTTCATTCAGACTTTCAACCCCTATTTCACCCCCTTCGGGGTAAAATTTTCAAAATTCCTTTCTTAGTGGGTGTCTACTTAATAAAACAACCCTACTCATCAAATTTCGTGGCTGTAACTTTCACAGTTTTTGCTCAGCGATGATGAATCAGTCAGTCAGTCAGGACGTGTAATTTTATAAGTATAGATGAATATTGAATACAAATTCAATATTTAATTTAATTATACATTGAGGCTCAGTTTATGACAAGTTTTCAGAATTACATCTCTATTTTTTTCTCGCTCTGACGATAAAATACGTACTGTGCGCAGGCGCATCCAAGCTGCAGCTGGCCCAGTGAGCTAGCGTCCATATCGGTATCATGTTAGCGTTGTACTCGCAGTTCGGGTTAGACAGGACACCTCGCAGCAACGGTATTAGCTCGGGAGATCTACCGCAGTATGGACCTGAAAAGGATAGAGATATATTACAAGAATTTTAAAGAGAAAGAGGGACAGGGATAGATAGAGAGCTTATGAGCACGTCGCATTACACAAATGAGTTAAAAAAAGGTGAAAAACTACTCAAAATGGATGCGAAGTCCAGTTCCGATATCATCTGAATTCTAGAGGGTAAGGCCAAATTAGCCTCGGAGAAGCTTGGTGTTCTTAACAGAGCGAGACAGTACTTCAGTCCGGACCAACGCCTACAACTCTACAAGGTGCAGGTTCAGCCTCATATGGAATATTGTTCTCATCTCTGGGCAGGGGCGCCAAAATACCAACTGCTCCCTCTGGATCGTATCCAACGAAGTGCCGCTCGAAATTGTTGACTGCCATAGTGTTTCAAACAGCTTGGACCCCTTGGAATTACGCCGAGATGTAGCTTCACTCCGCATCCTCTATCGGTTGTATCACGGGGAGTGCTCTGAGGAATTGTTTGGAATCACACCACCTGCAACTTTTCGCCATCGTCCCACGCGAAAAACATACCAAGTAGTGTGTTTTCGCGGGTTCTGGATCACGATTCTGGGTCCACCCCACCCCCCGCTCGCGGCTCGCAAACTTTCTCGATCAATTTTTGTCGGTTCGAGGGGTGACATCGCCTAAAAAAAAAAAAAAGAGTTTGGTGTCAAAATAGGGGGTTTCAACTATGCCGGATCGATATATGCGATCCGTTTCTGCGTATTTGCACTAGTTTCAAAGTTAGCTTTTGGGTTTAACCCTCATTATCTACTATCACCACGCTCCATTGTTCCTTAATTACGGTCGTTGATTATTACAATGTAAAGCTCACCTCGGTGTCCTATTGTTCGTAATGAGTACCTGGCTAATCGCTTACGTCACCTCAATTTCTTACAAGATTTTAAATAAGTAAATAAAACTTGATCAATTTTTTATTACATTTCTTTTATTTAATTAAAACATGAAATAATAATAACTCCCATAGTAGTATGATTTCGTGCATTGTGAATCACTATTCATAATATTATGTAGTTCCCCTCAGTATCTAATGAATATTGACAATGCATTCCTGCTAATAACATTTTGCTGTGTCGCAATCCTCGTAAACAACATTCCAAAGTTTTTTTAACAATATATTTATTAAAGCTAAGGTTAAAATAAAACTTTGGTTTACTTTCAAACAAATTATTTATTTCGTATTACATACCACAGTTCATAAAACAAGATTCAAACATTTTATTCAAAAACATATCATTTTTAAGTGTGTCACTACCAAATTCAGTCTGAAACTCTGACAATGACTTGTTATGAAACTTATATAGCAAGTACATTAAACAGTACTCTCCACACACAGAAGTCCAATCATTTTGTAGCCTGATAATATTATAACGCCATTTTCTTGCATTTCTATTCAAAAACATTTTGTGCATTCCCGTAGGGAAGCGACCATATGTATCAAAATATTCACCGATGCCATGTTTGTCTATGTGAATAGCTATCCAGTGAGATCCTGGTTTTGAGTCCGGGTCCAAATTGCTTATAAGATATGTAGGAGTCGTTATATGCATTGGCAATCGATTCGCGGCATAAACGCTATTTTTTAGACTTGGATGAATCTTTTTTAAGCATGATTTTAGTTGTAAAGTATCCATTATTCGTTAAAAAAAGACTTATTCATTCACTCTATCATATGATTCACACGCAAGTGAAATAAATAAGGTAAGACAATCTTATTTAACATGCAATTGACTGGGGTTTTTAATAAAAATGAAAGCACATCTTTACAATAATCATTTATTTGCACATTAAAAACATATTACAGATTAAGAACTTAATAATACTTAGAAAGATAATACAATGTTTATTTCTTAGCTACTATAGTCAACGTTTACATTACGATTTTTATCTATTTCAATAACATTATCAAATTCTGCATAGACAACGCAATTTATCGTTTGAGTTAGAGCAGATTCAAAGCGAACTTCTAATCTAACACTACCATGTCTAATAAGATTCCAATGACCAGAAGAATTGGCTGATAAATCAGGTGTGAGATCAAATGCTAACAAACAATAACCTTTCGAATACTTATCGTGAGATATACCATTCCCTTCGTTAAGAAAATGTATTCCTGTTCCTGAGAATAATGTATGATATGTTGCAGTAAAAATATTATTATCGAAAGATGGTTGTAAAGCTTTTGAAGGAATTTGTTGACCGTCAATATATAAACAAAAGGAATTCATTTTATAGTTCTCAAAATTGAACGGATTTTTTGACAAACAACCATTAAATGCTGAATTATTTACAAATCCAACTATACATCTTTTAGGTACTTGACCCAAAAATATATTGTCTAATGTCTTGCCCTGAACCCCTGACGGTATCGTTAGAACTTTTACTTCGGCTCGAGTTATTGGATATTTTGCAGTTGTGGTGGCTAAAACTTTTTGATGGGCAAGTAAGACGGAAGGGTTAATTTTTGTCCTTCGAACAAGGAGAGTCGCATCTGTAATGTTTATTTTGTATTTAACGTCATCTGTTGGAGCCATGAGGTTAAACGATTCACGTGACCTAACCAATTTAATATTCATCTCAACACCATTAATTAAAAACTTTGATTGATTGAATATGTCACCATGGAGATGTCCTATCATTTCAACTTCCTTACTTTCTGAAACTAATTTTTGTCTTGTAGTAAAACCTGAATTTTTTTCATCGGTTGAATCCATTTTACCAGCAGCATCTTCATACCAAAGACTACAAGTCAAATGAGATTGTTTGGCGTCGGGTGAATAATTCAAAAGAGTTTCAATGTATGCTCGATAAGCATATGTATTGTTTGGAGGTGAAACTAATTTTTGATTCAAATAAACATCGAGTTGACTAAAAACTGAATGAAGCCAATTGTTTACAGGTGCTACAACAGTTGAAGCTGCCAATTTTGAAGAATCTTCGTTTAACACTTTCGCTTTTAAATGAATGAGTGTATGGGATAAGTCTATATAGTCATCGCCAGTTCCAGGAACTTGAAATTCTATGGGTCCATCGTCGGCTAAAGATGATATTGGTTTGTAGTGCACCCACATTCCACTTTCGATGCTTGTTTGTGTTGATGGCAAAGCAAATAAATCTAATTCAGACTTTATACATTCACAAGAGTGACTATGTAAGAAAGACATTGTTTTTAAATTTATGAAAATATATCTCCTTGATATTGACGAGTTAACTTTCTTTTCTTAACACCTCTTCCTTTAGCACTCGATGAAGGAATGACTGCTCCAAGACATTTTCTTTTAGTTATATAGCCTGTACCAGACATATTTAATTTATCAATTTTTTGATCTGCCCTTCTTTTCAAATTTGAACTAATTTCCTTAAGTCGTGATTTTACTGATTCATCCATGGGTCGTGCTTTCGCCATATCAGATAGGAATCCAACACCCGCACTCAAAGCTTCTTTTCCTATTGCTTTAGCACCACTCGAAAGCAAAGGTAGGACGGATCGAAACAAACCTCCCAAAAAGCTTCCAACGCCATGACCACGTTGATAAGGAACTCCTTTATATATTACTCCTATTCCAGAACCAGCTTGATGAGTATAATAATTTTCATATGGGCAATTTATAATATTATTGTGATGATGCATTATAACTTATAACTTTCTGAAGTGCAGTTTAATACACGAGGTTCCAAACTGGAATGGTATCTTTTGACCAGTGCTTGATCTTATATCTATTTCAATTGTATCAAATTCTCTGCGCATGACTGGTAAGTAGTGAGGGGGAGAAAACACATGCATCTTATTTGCTCCATATATATATTTTGAAGGGTCTAGTGGTATAATTCTAAGTAAAGAGGTCATTACATCTCCAACAATCTGTGGTTCCACTATATCACAATAAACAAAGAGTTGTGATGGAAGTCCCAGATGTAAGTTTGCAGGGCGTTTGCCAAACGTTTTTTCCACCAAATTCCTATTAGGCTCAAACCCTAATTGAATGCCTAACTTAGGTGACAATGTTAAGGACTTCAATGAATCATCTGCGATTGTCACAGATACAAACTTAGATATTTCATCGTAACGAAAGGTAATATTTTCTCTCATATTATTTAAAGCTTTTAAAATGTGATTAATATTATCATAGTTGGTTGCAGGAATGTGTTTTTTGTAGTGAACAATAGAAGGATATTTTTCATTAGGCATTATCATATTCTTAGAAATATAGACTATGTTTTCTTGTTCTTGAACAGTAAACATTGTACACGGATATTGAAATTCAACAACACCGACAACCCATTCTCCTTCTAATTTAATTGATTTTGGTAATTTTGTTGAAAACTTTGTTGTCATATTATCTGGAAAATATTGTATTGAACTGTTGCTCAGTAACGTTAGATAAAAACTTCCTTTCATTATATCTGTTTTAAATGAGATGCCAAAATCCAACTATTAAATTTATCAGGATAACCTTTCCACTTGACAAGCACTTGCCTTCTGCTACCAGAATATCGAGAAGTTATTATTTTATCTATTTTGTAATCTGAAGTTGGGCTAGGAGGTGTAATTTTTTGTAATTCTCGTTCATAAAAAGTACCTTCTATGTCTTCTTTTTGCAAATCCCTCAAGGTATATACAACCCATGGTGATCTTGGGATGACACTCGAAATAATAAAGATTTCATCGCTCCAGTTTGATTCATATCCCTTTTGGAATATATGTTTATATTTTGTGATTCTAACATAATCACCGACGTGAAACTTTGGTAAGAAGGTATCTTGTGGTGACCTTTTATTTTCTCGAGCATACAAATTATTCCAAACAGTCATAATGTTACTAGAACTTACATCACATGGAGACATTTTAATACTTGAATGAAAACTATGGTTATATGCATATAATAGATCTTGTAATATATCTATATATCTGTATGTATTTTTATATGTAAAATAACGCCACATTTTTGACTTAAGTGTTCTTTGAAATCTTTCTACAATACTAGCCTTAATGTCAGGATTATTTGTTGTATAATAATTTATATTTTTACTCTTAAAATATTGACGAACATCTTTAGAAACAAACTCAGTACCCTTATCAGACTGTAAGTGGGTAGGGACAATAGTAGCTTCCTCAAAAATACTCTCAAAACAAGTTTTGGATGTCAAAGAATTTTTATTTTTCATGGGTCTAGCATAAGCATACTTACTAAATACATCAATAACACACAATATATAATTATAACCATCATTATATTTACTATATGTTCTCATGTCACTTAAATCTGCTTGCCATAGATTATTAATATCAGATACAATATATTTGTTTCGTGGAAACTTTTTATAAACCGGTTTGTGAAGTGTGTATGTTTCTTGAGATTGTAACCATTTCTTGACTTCATTTTTATTCATTTTACCTGCCATTGCTTTTGCAAGTTTTTCAATACTGCTATAACCTGCAGGGTGTGATGCATCATAATAAATATTGTGAATCTCTAGTAGGGGGTCCATTTTTCCCAATCTATTTTCTTTTTTATTTTTCTAAGATACTTGTGTTCAGATGTAGGTGTAGAATATTCTTCGTCACCTGATGTTTCTTCAAAAGATTTCACTCGAAGTTGATTAATATACTCGCTTCTCTTTGGATTACCAATATAAGTAAGGGGTACTTTTATGTCCATCAAAGCTTTAGCAAATTTTTCCCAGCCTATTGGATCACTTTTTTTTAATGGTCTTAAAGAATCATTGACTAAATCTATAATATTGCTGCCAGTTATTTTATTACTATCCACGAGAACTGTACCATCATCATCCCAGTGTACTTTGTTTTGTCTTGTCAATAAGAAATCTAACAATGACTCACCTTTTTTAATGTAAGATTTAGGTATTAAACTTAATATTTGTTGTTTGGAGTATATACATTTATCTTGAATAATGTCACTTTCTTCGGGGTCAACTTCCTTATTCAATGTCTGATCAACAATAGGATCCTTATTGTTTGAATCACTACTTTTATCATAGTGTTCTTTTTTCAAAAGTGTTTTAGGTAAATCATTATTTAAAGTTATTATTGGAAGTTGATAAGGTTGGCGATCCTCAGCAGTGAAGTGCAAATACCTTTGTAATGTTTGTAAGTATAAAATCCATTTTTTTCTGTCATCATCTTTACTGTCAAGAATATTTTGCATTTCAGTATCTAATCGTGATTTAGGATTTTCGTGACTCTCATTCCTTCCATTTATTTTATCAATCAAACTTGGTTCGATCAGTAACATTTTCTTGGTGTGTTCCATTTTAGACCAGACCACTGACTAACCCACTTAATATAGAACCTAAAATGATAGGTAGAAATGCACCACCTTTTTGAACAATTATATTTTTTCTTACTTTGGTTGTAGTCTTACGAACAAGTTTGCGGAGTGTCTGTATATATAATTTTAAAGATTTTTTATCCTTTTCCTTTAATGGCACTTTCCCTTGTAGCACATTATGAATACATTCACATATACAATTGATTTCATCTTCATCACATGATTTTAATAAAGCTTTCTGATACTTTGGTTTTAATGTTTGCAAAGCGATAAGTAGGTCTTTATGCGTCTTTAACCTTCCAAGCATTATTTGTAAATGATATGACTTTGTTAGTTCTTGTTGTATTTAAACCCTCTTTTCAGTACATAAACTGAACAGTTTTTGTCAGCGGGGAATACATTAGTCTTAAAACGAAACATGTCATTGGTATTTTGTTTAAGATCAATCATTAAATAGCCATGTGCCTCTGTTGTAGCATCTTTATAAGCTTCTTGAACAAATTTTACATTATCTGGTGAAACTTGACGTGCTAAATATCGAATTTGAGTTTTGTCACGAGGGTTCTTAAAATAAATTATATAACTCGAATTTAGAGAAATATCTCTTTGACCTTTTCCCTGATGAAAAAGATTTTGAGTTATATAAAATACACTTAAATTTCTATGGTGACTACCTTTTGTAAATATATCTACAATCCGACCATCAGATTCTCTCATGAGATCATCTATTATAATCAAATTAGCCTCTTTGCCATCAAACATGTTTAAGTCAGGTAATCCTTGAAAGTAGTTAACATTTTTTAAATTGTATAATGGTTGCATTTCATCAAAACACCATGTTACTTGAGCAAAAGATGCGTTACATATTTCTTCCATATTATTAATAAATTTTGTAACAAAATTTGATTTTCCACAACCACTAGGTCCCGCAACTATTGCAGTGAATGGATGAATAAAATGTTTCATTTTTTTCTTTACGTGTGTATTAGACGGAATACAAGAAAACAATGAATTTTTTTCGTTTTTAAAACTGTTTTATTAGTTCTTAAACTAAACATTACATTAATATTTTATAAAAAAACACGTTTTATAATTTTCTAAAAGGTTTTTTGAAAATAATGAAAAAAAGCTTTAATAAATTTGAAATATATTATACTTATTCAAAAAACACGGTTTGTGATTTTCTAAAAAGTTTTGAAAATTTTAATTAATTTGAAATATATTATATTGACTATCCTATTTTGACACAAAAACTTTTTTTTTTTTTTCGAAAGGTTATTGTTTGTTAGCATTTGATCTCACACCTGATTTATCAGCCATTTCTTCTGGTCATTGGAATCTTATTAGACATGGTAGTGTTAGATTAGAAGTTCGCTTTGAATCTGCTCTAACTCAAACGATAAATTGCGTTGTCTATGCAGAATTTGATAATGTTATTGAAATAGATAAAAATCGTAATGTAAACGTTGACTATAGTAGCTAAGAAATAAACATTGTATTATCTTTCTAAGTATTATTAAGTTCTTAATCTGTAATATGTTTTTAATGTGCAAATAAATGATTATTGTAAAGATGTGCTTTCATTTTTATTAAAAACCCCAGTCAATTGCATGTTAAATAAGATTGTCTTACCTTATTTATTTCACTTGCGTGTGAATCATATGATAGAGTGAATGAATAAGTCTTTTTTTAACGAATAATGGATACTTTACAACTAAAATCATGCTTAAAAAAGATTCATCCAAGTCTAAAAAATAGCGTATATGCCGCGAATCGATTGCCAATGCATATAACGACTCCTACATATCTTATAAGCGGACTCAAAACCAGGATCTCACTGGATAGCTATTCACATAGACAAACATGGCATCGGTGAATATTTTGATACATATGGTCGCTTCCCTACGGGAATGCACAAAATGTTTTTGAATAGAAATGCAAGAAAATGGCGTTATAATATTATCAGGCTACAAAATGATTGGACTTCTGTGTGTGGAGAGTACTGTTTAATGTACTTGCTATATAAGTTTCATAACAAGTCATTGTCAGAGTTTCAGACTGAATTTGGTAGTGACACACTTAAAAATGATATGTTTTTGAATAAAATGTTTGAATCTTGTTTTATGAACTGTGGTATGTAATACGAAATAAATAATTTGTTTGAAAGTAAACCAAAGTTTTATTTTAACCTTAGCTTTAATAAATATATTGTTAAAAAAACTTTGGAATGTTGTTTACGAGGATTGCGACACAGCAAAATGTTATTAGCAGGAATGCATTGTCAATATTCATTAGATACTGAGGGGAACTACATAATATTATGAATAGTGATTCACAATGCACGAAATCATACTACTATGGGAGTTATTATTATTTCATGTTTTAATTAAATAAAAGAAATGTAATAAAAAATTGATCAAGTTTTATTTACTTATTTAAAATCTTGTAAGAAATTGAGGTGACGTAAGCGATTAGCCAGGTACTCATTACGAACAATAGGACACCGAGGTGAGCTTTACATTGTAATAATCAACGACCGTAATTAAGGAACAATGGAGCGTGGTGATAGTAGATAATGAGGGTTAAACCCAAAAGCTAACTTTGAAACTAGTGCAAATACGCAGAAACGGATCGCATATATCGATCCGGCATAGTTGAAACCCCCTATTTTGACACCAAACTCTTTTTTTTTTTTTTTAGGCGATGTCACCCCTCGAACCGACAAAAATTGATCGAGAAAGTTTGCGAGCCGCGAGCGGGGGGTGGGGTGGACCCAGAATCGTGATCCAGAACCCGCGAAAACACACTACTATACCATCCTCATCACCTTGATGAGTGGCAGTCTTCCACAGTGCGTTTTTCGCGTAACTTTCTGCCGCGCACTGTAAAACTCTGGAACGAACTGTCACCAGCAGTATTTCCGGACCTATACGACCTGCAAACCTTCAAGAAAAGAGCGTATTCCCTCTTAAAAGGCCGGCAACGCACCTGGAGCTCTTCTGATGTTTCGAGTGTCCATGGGCGACGGTAGTTGCTTACCATCAGATGAGCCGTTTGCTCGTTTACCCCTTTATTATTTTTTTTTTAAAGACAGAGACATGCAGAAAGCTTATGAGCACGTCGCGTTTTACAAATTCCGTGCGTTTTAAAATAAAAAGATGAGAAAACTATCCAAAATTAATATAATTTTGCGTATATTAAGCTAATGCATAGCTTTAATCGCGGGCTTTGACCGCAGCGGCCGAATCAAGACATTCCGTAAAGAAAAAACCTAACACACCCCCTTTTACATCCATACAGTGTGGGTGTTGACATTAATAAAAGGATAATATTATACATAAGCGGTGGAGCCTAATTAAATTATGTTATGTAGTTCAAATGACATGAAGACTTACCCAAGAATATCCTCTTCTGATCATAATCATTGGCGTGCAAGTTGTCCCAGATGACAGGTGGTCTCCGCAGAACTTGAGTGATTTCCTCAATGCACTCAGTCGTCAACGTCTTCGATATTACTTTTGGGCCTGGTCACGAGAAATGCGTTGTAATAACATCTTAGAATTCTTATTGGTTCATTTGTAAGAAAATCCTCATAAATGGGTTTAGATTGTTTTAGATTAAGCTAAAGATCCTACAAAGTTCATCCATCCAGACTTATATTTCGCCGTTCGCCGTTTTTCGTCTGTGTATGTCTTTTTTTTTTTTCAAATCTAAAATGCTAAACCAATAACTTGAATGGAATTTCGTATGAGTACATAATGATGATGAGTGAAATCCGATCAAGAGAATCAACAGACAAAACTGCAGCCTAAAGCCTGACAACTAATCATATAAGTATCTTATATCTTGTGGTATGTTGTGACGACACATAGTAAACAAAATGGAAAAGGATCATGGGCATTTTGGTATATCATATTCTCATGCTCAACAGAGATAAAATGTATACCATTAGATAGCTCTTAGTGAGTAGGTAAAAAAGTTAAATGGCGCCCAGGCCCTAGCAACTGTACTTTTTGGAATAATGTACAGTCAACGTACAAGGCCAGCGTTACCGACGTATTGTTATTGTCGTAGATGTGGAAAGACTTATTTGCGCTTAGAAAGGTTACACCTCCCTCAACTTAAAATCAGGGACAGGAGCATTAAAAAAAAAACTATAATATCCTTGTTGACTACTGAACCCTAAAAATAATCATGCTATAATGTAACTTGATGTTATATCAGCATGAAATGTATGAGCGCTGATGTCAGTTTTAACATGGCTTTACTCAAAAAGTACAACGAATCTTGACAAGCGCCCTATTGGTCATTAATGTACATGGGTATACCTTCCTAAAAATATACAATCCATTCCTGTTGAGCACTATACGAGTACCAGAGCCTATACATTTTTGCCCCTCATCATTTGTCGACACCAACATATTTGGCCTTGAAGGTTGTTAGCACCTAACTGTAAATGGCAGACACAACAGTGCCTATTGTTAAGTTATATAGTTGTAAACATTTTTATTATTATTGTGCATGTAATTTTGTTAAATAAATACTTATTTTAGCTACTTGCTGTGATAATGATTATTTACGCCTCGTAATTTAAAGTGTATGTTTAATAAAGTATCCCATAACTCATAAGTCATATCTCATGTAACATTTAAATACAGTCCAAGCAATGTCCAAAGCACAAATCATCAAATATCCGAATCTAAGACAAAGAATTATGTTTGCCTCCTCGCTTTTTTAAAGGTGGAGTTTAACCAAGGTTACCCATACAAAAGGTAACTTATCTGTATTATATAACACCTGTGTGGTCCAGTGGTCCAGAGCATCGCTCTTGACTCGGAGGTCGTGGGTTCGATTCCCGCGTTGGAAACATGTTATTTCCAAGTTTGGTTAGGACAATGCAGGCTGATCACCTGATTGTCTGACAAGTAAGATGATCCATGCGTCAGATGGGCATGTAAAAAGTCACTCGTCAGTCGTGTCGGTCTTCCGTCCCACTGGGTTATGAGAGTAAAGGAATAGAGTGCTCTTGTGACTGCGCACACACTTGGGCACTATAAAATTACTCCTGCGTACCTGGCCTGGTTTCAATGAAACCGGCCACCGTCACCGAAACCTGTACCATCTGTATAAAAATATCGTTATTCAAATGTCGCAAGTTAAAGAGTCCAAGTCACTATACCTATTAGGAGTTAGGACACAATAACCTTTTTGCCTTATCTATGATATAAGTCTTTAACCAATTACTCACCAGTCCACATAACATCAATCTCCCTAGACAGTTTTTCACCGAGCGTATTGAGGTACTCCGAACTGTTGACAGTCGGCACCGCTCTGGTGGAGCAGTATTGAGTCGGACAAAGCAGGAAGCGGGGACACCCAAGATGCTGGTGTATCTCATTGGTCACTGACACCTGAAATATTATCATGACAGTAACACATTAAAGTTTAAAATCAATACACATAAAGGTGCTCCCACACCGTGAGCATTCACTTGTAATGTAACATTATAGATTCGTTTTTGAGCATTACATTACACGTGTACTGTAACATTAAAGATTCGAATTTGAGCAATACTACCTCCCTGACTGATGGGCATTCGCATGCTATGTAACATTCGACTTTGAGCATTCTATAGCTAGTTGATGTTACAAGTTGTAATGCTCGGTTTTGTATCAGTACAAGGTGTGCCATTGTAATGCGCTTACTCTGTAACGTTACATTACAAGTTAACATGGGCGTATATAAGGGGGTGGTCCTGGGGGTCCGGACCCCCCCCCCATGGGACATGACTATCTATCTTACTTGTCCAATCGACAATATAATATTATTTACCGCACCGATTTTAATCGGCGAGGTACATGTATTTTTTTTTCTATTCACAGTATAATACTTACATAATTATTATACTGTGGAGCGTGTCCGTAGGCAGAGCTGAGGTACCGCGATGGAATTAATAATATTATGTACTACGTTATACGTAGTATATATTATTAATTCCATGACTGCGATGCGTTCGTAGTTCGTCGCAGGGGCGCGCTGCGCGGGGAAATCGATACTTAATATTAGAAAGCGGAAGAGTTTGTTAGTTTGTTTGTTTGTTTGAACGCGCTAATCTCAGGAACTACTGGTCCGATTTGTAAAATTCTTTTACTGTTGGATAGCCCATTTTTCGAGGAAGGCTATAGGCTATATTTTATCACGCTAAGACTAATAAGAGCGAAGAAATAGAGGAAAATGTGGAAAAAAGGGGGGAAATTATTTGAAAGAGCTTATTTGAATGCGCTAATCTCAGGGACTACTGGTCCGATTGGAAAAATTCTTTCAGCGTTAGATAGCCCAGTTATCGAGAAAGGCTATGTGCTATATTTTATCACGCTAAGACTATTAGGAGCCAAGAAATAGAGAAAAATGTGGAAAAAAACGGGGGAACTTATTTGAAAGGGCTTATCTCACGAACTACTAGAGCATTTTTTCTGTTATTTGGATCAGATAAGAAGTAAACTACGTGAAGGATCATATAATTTTTTTGTTGCCTAATTTTTCTGTGAAATGTCTAATTTACGCGAGCGAAGCCGCGCGGAACGTCTAGTGAATAATATTATATTCAGCAGTAGACGTCCCGCGCGGCTTCGCCCGCGTAAATTAGATATTTTACAGACAATTTAGTCCACAAAAATAGCCTATTATCTTTTACGCGGTCAACTTCTTATCTGTGCCAAATAACAGAAAAATTGCTCCAGTAGTTCGTGAGATTAAGCCCTTTCAAATAATTTCCCCCGTTTTTTTCACATTTTCCTCTATTTTTTCGCTGTTTTTAGTTACAGCGTGATAAAATATAGCTTATAGCCTTTCTAGATAAATGGACTATATAAAACTGAAAGAATTTTTCAGATCGGACTAGTAGTTCCTGAGATTATCGCGTTCAAATAAGCCCTTTAATATAATTACCTCCCGTTTTTTTCCACATTTTCTTCTATTTCTTTGCTCCTATTAGTCTTAGCGTAATAAAATATAACCTGTAGCCTTTCTCGATAAACAGAATATCTAACACTGAAAAAAAATTTCAAATCGGACCAGTAGTTCCTGAGATTAGTGAGTTCAAATAAGTCCTTTCAAATATATTTCCTCCCGTTTTTTCCACATTTCCCTCTATTTCTTCGCTCCTATTAGTCTTAGCGTGATAAAATATAGCCTATATCCTTCCTCGATAAATAGGCTATCTAAAACTGAAATATTTTTTTTTAATCGGACCAGTAGTTCTTGAGATTAGCGTGTTCAAACAAACAAACTCTTCCGCTTTATAATATTAAAATAAAAGTATAGATTCCGATATTCAAATTTTAAAAAATAGTTTTGATTTCCTAAACACGTTACCTATTTGCTGTTGCGGAGCGGAACCCTTCATGGGCGAGTCCAACTCGCAGTTGGCCGCTTTTTTACGTTAGGGACCCCCCTTTGTAAGTTAATCTTTTTAGAGAACATACAAGTATTATGTAGCATAATTTTGTGTAGCGGCTATAAATTTTTGTTTTAATCTTTGTCTTCTTCTTTTTAAATTATGGCTCCTTTGTGAATCGCCAATGTCAGAGTGTGTTGGAGTAGACTCTGCTATAAAAGATGACGTAATGAACAATCTTTGTCCTTTATAAAGTTTCGTACAACACATCACTATCATAGAGGGCCATTTAAAATAACTACACATAATTTTTATCTGTAATTAAAAAGTATAGTTTTCATACTCAAATTTTACTTACCTGGGCATGAGCAAAACTCTGGAATATCTGCTTGTCAGATTCACTCATCTCGGGCTCAATGTCATCAAACAGGAGAGCAAAGCAGGTGCAACCAAACTGGGACACCTAGAATAAATTGACAGTAAGATCCTTAGCCGTAACATATATAATAACATTATTGTAAATATGAATAACAACAATGTACTACAACTTAATCTAAATATATAAAACTCAAAGGTACTGACTGACTAACATAGTGATCTATCAATACACAGTCAGATCTGGCTGAAAAGCATGCAGGTAGATGTTATGACATAGGCATCCGCTAAGAAAGTATTTTGATCAATGAAAATTATATATATATATATATATATATATATGTTACGCTCAAAAACCGAAATCGCTCAATGAGCGAAAAAATAGCTCACAAAGCGTTGTGGTCACGACGCGAAATTCGCGTCGTGGCTCTAATGAAAACGGCCACGACGCGTTCTGGCAATCACAAAAAGACCATAAAGCGAAATTCGTGTCGTGGCTGATATGCTAAATAAGGGGTTAAAATAGGGAATGAAAGTTTGTATAAATAATACTTCTTAACCCATTCAATGCCACCAATCCACCTGTAACATACCGGTGGTGCCACTTGATTTTTTTGTTTTTTCTAACTTAAAATACATTGTTTAACGTATTTTATATATTAAATAATGCAATAACGAAAACCTCTCTAAATACGATAAACGCACCAATGGGGATTGTCCATTTTTTTTTAATTTTGCTCATTACAAAAACATTTCGAGGAATAAGGTCAGTAATCGTTTTTCTGTATATAAACGAAAAAAATACCCATTAGTTACTGATATTTTTGAACAAATATGTTTAACCTTAGTTTGACCTTCAATGGCGTTAAATTAGCAATAAATTCAACCAACATTACGTTTCGAACTTTTGGTAAGCTTCTCGTATCAGTTTTCACATAATGAAAACTTGCATTTGACGAACCAGCCATTATAAATTAGATTGAAAGGAATTAAGACATACTACAGAGGTCAATTGGCCGCCGATGATGACGTCAGAGCGAAACTTTAAAAATTTATTGAGAAAAAACTAGCCAATGAATTTCAAAATTATTTAATTTATATTCTTAAAATACCCTATTTTAACGAAAAAAAATATAAAAAGTACATGTGATTTTTTTTGGACAATGCCCATAGCGTTGGTGGCACTGGTGAGACAAATCCAATCACAAGTGCCACTCAACGCACCACTTACGTTGACGCTTTTTGTTTTAATTGAACTGTGTTATGCAACATAGTGGGTAGCTGAATAATTTTTAAATACAGGTAGGTTTTTTTCTACATATAGTTAACAGCTTATCAAGCGGTATATAGTAATTCAAAGTCCTTTCTCCCCTTCATTCTTTGAAAAAAAACTGAAAATTGAAATAAAATCCTTATAAAAAAATAAAATCCTTATTTGAATTTTTTTTTTCTTAAATATTGAAAAATACAACTGGTCAGCTAGGGGTCGCAAACCGGGATCCCGAATTTCGAAAATACCGGGATACCGGGCCAAATTTTGGTCTTCTTAATACCGGTATTCATTTTACGAAAACCGGGATATTCGGTATTTTCAGTTACAGTAAAATAAATGAAAAACAAATACAAATAGAAAAAGTTACGCCCTTGTTAGTGATAAGTAATGATTAATTAAATAAGTACCTACTTAATACTTAAGTACGTTTCAAAAATATTCACACTAAGTGGATCTTTTATCAGCTACAGCTTTATACTACTTCAAACACCATTATATTTTACGTCCCCAAGTTCCGGAATTATCTTCTTGAATGGCTCAAGAATTGTGTTCATAATTTCGGTTTCATTAACAACTCTTGAATTCATAAAATTCAAATGCTTGCAATTTTATTATACAGGAGTGCCAAAATTTTTATAACGCTTATCTTAAAAGATTAGATTTTTCAAAAAGCCTATCGAAAAAGCAATGATATTCTACCAAAAACTTAAATGATCCAGTTTCTGAAAACTGATCATGCGGGGAGATCTTTCTCACAACTAGTTGTTACGCCTACGAGAATCCCAGATGTAGAGTGTAGACGGTCTGAATCCTTCCCTGTTGGACCTTTTGCTGACTTCAAATCTTGATGGCTACTAAAGATCCGTGACCACAGCACTTGGTTCATTGGATCATTGCCTCATTATGAGTTGTATGCCGTCATTTGTTAATTACCGTCGTGTGTGGGACTGCAAGTTAGCAGACTGGGATGGGATGCGGTCATTTTTTGCATCCCGATGATCCCGACAACACTGCCAACTCTGTTGCCAATGATGATGGAGATTTTCATTTCGTCCTCTGTAGTGCCAACCGGTAGCAGATTTCGTCCCTGGTTTGGTTCATCCTCCAAAAAAGCTCACCGGAACCCGGAGGCTTATCAATACGGGGCCAATGCAGTGTCTGCTCGGAATTTAAATACCAGCACATATAAAATGGATTACAACCTTGTCTCTAGGTCTCTCAAGCGAGAAATCACTCGGGCAAAGAAACAGCACGTCAATAGAATAAGTGAGAGACTCGAGTGCCTCCCCTCGGGAACCCGTGCATTCTGGTCGTTGGCCAAAGCTATTGAAGGGAATTTCTGAAAGCCTACACGTAGGAAATGGATCGTTTCCTATTGGATGGAGGATTCATTCCTATGTGGATGATAGTACAGATTTTTATTTTATTTTATTTGGGACAATGAACAATTGCGTACATGCTTAATAGTAACACTTATGTAAACAATGAAATTAAGGTAATTACGCAACCAACACCATTATCCACAATACAAAAACAGATGAGGCCCTATATACCGGCTCCCTTCATATTTCTCGGTCATTGAGAGTCGAAACGAACTTGTGTCTAAAATAGAGAATTCATTGGAGAAAGACTCAGAATGGGGTAGACGTAACTTAGTCTTATTAAACCCCGCCAAGACACAAGTCTGCGCGTTTACCAAGCGTTTACCACTTAAAAAGTCATCAATGGTCGTATATCCTCGTTTAGAGGGCACCTCTTTAACAATCTCTCCTAGCATTGAAATACTTGGCATAAACATATCAAGCGAAGTCCAGTTCCGATATCATCTAGAGGGCAAGGCCAAGTTAGTCTCAAAGAAGCTTGGTGTTCTTATTTATTTATTTAATAGATCGAGACAGTATTTCGGTCCTAACCAATGCCTACAACTCTACAAGGCGCAGGTTCGGCCTCATATGGAATACCTACTGTTCTCATCCTTGGGCAGGGACGCCAAAATACCAACTGCTCCCTCTCTGCATCGTATCCAACGAAGGGCTGCTCGAATTGTTTCAAACAGCTTGGACCCCTTGGAATTACGCCGAGATGTAGCTTCACTCTACATACTCTATCGGTTATATCTCGGGGAGTACTCTGAGGAATTTTTAGGAATCATACCTCCTGCAACTTTTCGCCATCGCTTCACGCGAAAAATGTACCATCCTTATCACCTTGATGAGTGGCAGTCTTCCAGCGTGCGCTTTTCGCGTAACTATCTGCCGCGCACTGTAAAACTCTGAAACGAACTGTCACCAGCAGTATTTCCTGGCCAAGGCGATTTGCAAAATAAAATTTTCAAGTATTGAATAATAATTGAAAATTTTATTTTATTCAGAAGATAAATTCATTCAAGTTAGGTTCCTAGTTACTATTCCTCCGCAAACTAACTTTATTATAGTATTTTTTCAACTTTAGCTTAAATCAAGGAAATACCGAAAATACCGGATTACCGGTATTGGTCTGGAGCCACTACCGAAAATACCGGTTTTGCTTAAATGATCCGGTATTGCGACCCCTATGGTCAGCTAGTAAAAGATTTTGTATCAATTTAATTATAAATACAACGAATTGTTGGTAAAATTTACTAATTTGAACATAGTAGTGTTGCGTCATGCATGAAACCATCCAACAAAGTTCGCCGTTAAAATGCCACTGAACGCACCATTTACGTTATGGTAATTTTATTTATAAAATATACCATGAATCGAAGAAAAATTGTAATATACCTAAATATATTGCTTACTTTTATGTTCTTAGTCAAAAACTTCTCACTCTAATTCAATAAAACTGAAAATATGTTGAATTGAAATCAGGCAGTTTTTGGCCTAATGGTTTTTTCCCTGTCAAAAAAAGAGGGGAGGTCCAGACCAAAAACCGACAGTGTCACCACATGTAAAATATATCTCCAGTAGCTAATGAGGCCAAAGATTCAAATTAAATATAGCCATTATAAAGAACCGGGAAAAATATCAAAGGTACCTCAACGCATATGGTGTGTTGGTGGCACCAGAAAGTAAACTCGCAAAACGCAAATGGTGCGTTGCTGGCACTGAATGGGTTAACGCGAGCGAAGCTCTCTCTCTTAATTCTTAGTTAATCTTTGCTTACAATAAAGCTTAATGTAAGCAAAGATTAACAAACTTGTTTTATTACAAAGATAAGGATGGATACCTGTTCCAGCTTTCTTTTGAGTGTTGTTATTTCCTTCTGACTACTGTATGTTATATCCAGGCCTGGTGACAGAGCATAGCAGAAAGTCACATCGTGGGCCTTAGCCTCGGAGATGAGGGACGTCAGGTGTTCAGCCTCCTCAACAGTGTACAGCTCACGCCAATAGGCACGGTGTTTGTAGTCGTCTTTCGGAGCATATACATACATGTCCAGGCCCCATTTTTTCAATCTAAAATTATTTTAGTTAAGTTTTATGATTACCTTTGGAATGGAATGAGAATATAGAACTATTATTTACTAACATAATATAGTAAAAATAAAACTGTATAGTGTTTTATAACACAACATTTTCATAATGTCTTACAAGTGTTTGGTAACCCATCAATCCCGTTTAATTCAATTGGCGGCATCCGGCTGCCGCATAATAATTGAAAATCTATCGTGTCTGCAATACGCACGAAGGAGGTGTTAATTAGATTGATACAAAAACTATTCATTGGATCAAAAACTTGAGATGTGATTTAGGTTTCTTTTGTAACTTTATAGATCCAAGTTTCATGATTTCTTTTGTCTGTTGTTCAATTTAGAATACTTGCTATTGTTATTGTTGTGATTAAAAAAAACATGATATTTAATAACATTTCAAATCACATTATTTATATAAAAACAATGAAATAGAAGCTATTGTTGATTTACAAAGTTCAACGATTCTATGAAAGAGATGATAAAGTGTGAACTTTTATGTCAGGATCACACGTCTCTTACTTAGTACTAACCAAAAATACGGGCCTTATAGATAAACTGCGAAATTCCGATCAGAACTTTTATTTTTTCAATTAGTATTTTGAAACAATACTCACTTTATAAATAGATCTTTCCTTTGTTCTGTGGTCCATGGTCGGCCGTAAAAGCCTGCAAAAAGTAAAAGCAAAGTGTAGTGAATACAGCTAGCGAAAGTTCGGCGACCCAGCCATTTATTCCAATGCTGGCCATGTTCGATTTCTCGTATCATAATAAACATACCTTCAACTACACCGCAAATGAAATCCTTGCGCTTGGAACTATGTTCTGGAGAGCTTTCGGACATTTTTAATGTATTTGATAGCGTAGAATAAACAATAATCGAGAGAAAACAGCGATAACTGTAAAACGACCTACGTAATGTAAAACTAAAAATAGCGCCTATATATAAGATAAACCTATAGTTTTTGCGATTTTCGAATGCCGGTTGGTGCGGCCTACATTTAAACTAACTAATTAGAGATTCGCGAATCGTAATTCGCTCTAATGGAAAATAATAGCAAAAAAATTGAGACCGATGGGCGATGACGGGCGGCCTCGATTTGACGTTTGGTCGGAAGTCTTATTTTTTTTTCATTGACAATTTTGATGCCAAGCATCCAGCACATACAGGCTACAGCCACAATATAATATTTTGGTTTACAGCTGTTTAGTGTTTACCAATTTTTTTATATAATATCATTGGTGTTTACCAAAAAACTTCTCGGTCGCGGGTGTGGTCGCGGGCCACGAAAGCGGAGCCCTACATTTTCGTACCCTGGTCCCTGTGTCCTGACCAAACCCTGACTATATTAAATAGATATAGAATTTAGAACTATACTCAGCGGCGCGCGCGGCGAACCTTGGTCCCTATAGTGTAGGTCCTTATAGTGGTGTCACCCTTAAATAAGGATCATATTGGAGGCGTCTTAAAATTTAATTTATAAATTTTACGTAACTTAATGCCAGTACAATGATATTCCGTTTGAATTTTTAACAATTCTTAACATTTACAAGAAATTATCTCAATCTGAATTTACGTTTACGTCCTGTAAAAGTTACGTCATGTGACGAAGTCAGTTTTGCAGGACGATAAGAGATAAGAATAAAAGAGTTGATTACACCTAGGCGGTGACCAATGATATTCAACTAAATACAGATCTGTTACGTTCATACTATTTTCCGGCTTAAATTGCTTCCGAACAATTTTCAAATTCAATTGCCAAATTTGATAGATAAGTGAAACAAAAGATACGAAATGACATTTACATAAAAGAGACAGACTATACAAAAGACGGGTCAACTGGCCCGTATTTAATGGCTTCACAACGCGCGCGGTAGTAACATATCTGCTTTGAGTTTTTTTATATAATATCATTGGCGGTGACCTAACAAACACCTACCGAGTAGAGTGCCGACTGGGTGGCGAGGCAATGCCCTCGGCCGAGCATTAGCATGTATCCATGTCGCAGCCAGCTGGTTTAAATAGCCGTTAAATCAAACAGCTAGCCCTTTGACTGAACAACGCCATTCAATCTCACGGCTAGCTTTTTAATTGAATATTTCAGTCGCTCGAAACGTTCAACACTACAGCCGATTCAAGCCGCCGCAGTTTGATTGAATTAGTTCATCGCTCACCACCGCGGCGCTAGGTGCGTTTTGTTTACAATATGGCGTCAACTAGCCGGTGGTTTGTGATTGTATTAAGATATTTTTCGTAAATATACGTTACAAGTGTTATTAAAGTGACAGAAATTATGGGGGCATATACGAGTGAATCAAAATTTATACAAATATTCGAATTTCGAGAATAAATTACTGGATTATGAAATGCATCACGAAGGTATTAATTGCAATTGTGTTCAAAATGAGTTAGGATACAATTTATTCTGCTTATTATCGTTGCGCTTGTGTAATAATAAAACGAAACTAATGGCCAGCTTAGTTAATTTGCCATTTAACCAGTTAGCTAAGTGTCGTCTAGCCGTAGTGTTGAACGTTGCAGTCAACAAGTCGGCTAAACGACGTATAGCCGAGTGATTGAATGGCGTTGTTCAGTAAAAGGGCTAGCTGTTTAATTGATCGGCTATTTAAACCAGTTGGCTGCGACATCCATATTCCATAATAACATGCTGAGCAATTATTAATGCTGCGGATGCCGAGAGCTCTTTCTACCGCCACCCTAATCTATACTCGGTAGACGTAATCAAGGCATAATATACTGGGAAATTTAACATTATATTGTATTATAATTTGAAATAACAATGCGACGCGACGTGAAGACTAGCCGCAGCAATAGTGATGTACCACCAATTATTATCGATAGATAGGTGAAACGAGCTATAACAAAGTAGGTATTTCCACAGAATACAATTAGTTCAAGTATTGCATAGTTTTAGGGTTACGATTTCACATATTTTAATAAGAATAAGTAATAAATCTACATATTTTAGTTTTTTGTCATTAGTGAGACGCTTGTCTCAAAATAGAAACTGAATAAAAATAGAAATAATTAAAAGGTAAAGAAAGATACGAGAATGATTAGATATTTTTTTATTTATTTACAATTTTTATAAAATTACATGATTACAGCTTATAGTAATAATTACTATGGTGTCATAATATTTTGGCAACAATTATCAATAATACTGATAGAAAAGGTGGAATAGTCTAAACTACATAATATTATTATATGATGCGCCATTCAGAGAGTAGAAACAAAGATATTTTGGTAATTTAATAAAGGAATTTATGATATTAAATATGTTATGTATTAGTTACCCAACATTTTTGTACACGTCATATCGAAAATACCACTATTTTAATATTATGTTTCACATGCGGAAATCTATGATAGGTAATTGATATGTCATAGATTTCCGTAATCATGCTACAATATATTTTAATTATTGTTTATCAATATACTTACTGAAAATGAATGATATACTATTTATCCAGAATTAAATTATCTCTGATCTTAACTTTTTACCCCAGATATAAAGATCACTTTCGAGGTAAAATAACTCTGAATCGGCTCATCTCTGAATAGCTGTGCTAATTTCAAAACATGGTGACTAGAACATTTAATACATCACGTTAAATAATAAATACTATTTTATATACAATTCACATCTACACTATATTATATACATATCATATTTCGAATTCAAGAGTCCTTTTAACCACAACAGATATAATATACCGACTTGCAAAACTTCTCCAAGCGCTGTGATGATTAGCATGTAATAAAAGGACTCTTTCATTTAACATATACTTTTAGATATATTTTTTTCTATGGCCCGACTCTCGTACCTTTAATTATAATTATGACCAATAGCTTATCAGAATGTTTTGTCTTCGTTGTTCTTTAAAATTGTTCGCTATATTTTTAAGGAGTGACTAAGACAAAACTTTGAGCTAAGCTGTTCGCCACTAATCCATGAGTAGAGGTTTGAGAATCGAGCCCCAGATTTCACCACTACTTCAGCAAGTCCATGTGCGATCACTACGGCACGATATAGTCTATCGGCACAAACACGTGTCAGCCGAGCATCCCACCCGACATGTTGCCGTGGACGCGCATATGCCTGTTCAAGTTGCCTGACTGCGAAAACCTGGAAAGTGATAAACGAAATTATTATAATATAATATTAAAACGTATAATATAACCAACTATTTATTAGACCCTATAGATAGCCTATAATTCTATCTTGGGGGGAGCGGAGGCAGGGCCGTCTCTAGAACATGTGGCGCCCGTGTGCAAATATTACGAATATTATTATTAGAAGATAGGCAAAAATTATGTTTTTTATGGGAGCCCCTGAAAATACTACAACAGTGGATGGCACATTCAAGGGGCGCCCTTACCTTCGGTCATTTCCTGGGGGGTCTGTTCTTGGCCTTCTTCTGTGGAACATCGGCTACCATTGCATATATCCGTGGACTACGTGTAGTCTACTATCCAAACGACACATACATGCTGGCCCACGGAGACATATTTGAGAAGACCGTACGCCTGGCGAGAGTGGGTGAGTCTCAGGTTTTGGCGCTTATAGAAGCGTTGGGGCTGCGAGTCGCAGTTGAAAAGACGTAGACCATGTTTTTCTATGGACCCCGGAAGCACCGCCCCCACGGAAGCATAACTGAGCATCGCAGAGATGTGGAGGAGAGTGTGCCGATCGGCGCTGGAATGCAGTACTTGGGTTTGGTCAATGGTCCTGGATTCTGAATGGATATTTACCCCTCATTTTCGTCGATCGACACTAAAACTGAAGGAGATAGCCGTGGCCCTGAATCGCCTTCTGCCGAAATCTATGGTCCAGGGCCCTCCTGCAGACGGCTTTGTATATGCAGGGTCCTGTAGTCCTGTTTGGGCAGAACACATAAGCTCCCGGAATGGACAGCTGCTCAGAAGCCCGCAGCATGCTTTAGCGCTGCGGATACTACGCTGCTATCGTACTATCGTTGCTATCGTAGTATCGTTGGCGCTGAGAAGGTCCACTCCGTGGGATCTGGAGGCTCGCGTGTTGTCGGGGGGTGTATCAACACACAGCCGAGATTAAAAAGCAAGGAGAGCGGGTGCTACCAGACCTGGCAACCCAATGGCGCCACCAGGCGCATATCATCACAATACGCAGGAGGAAACTATCGTCTAGACTCTAGGTGTCACCACAGCCTGAGAAAGACGATAAGGCGCAGCATACGTTCATTGAACGCTGTGCTTGGGCTGAGCAACGCTGAGTTTTGCGCCAACCTTGGATTGGTCCTTACTACTTGTTGGGAGGCAGTAGCTTATACCCTCTTCGAAACTGTTATGTTGCAAACGGAGGCTGCATAAAGAGAGCGGGAAGCAAATTAATACGCAGATCCCATGAGAAGGAGGCACATAGGGCTGCACGGCACCCGGTGCGACCGCAAGGGCGCCGCGCGCCGTCGAGAGTACATTTGCTTGTGATCTTGTGGTTTTATATTTTTGTGGAATTTTATATTTATATTGCAAAAGCCGATCCGCTCGTGGCGCGCCTTGCTTTGCTGTAATTCGACAAATATAAGAAGAGCTCCAGATGCTACACAAAATATTTGCAAACTGGAGTTCTTTTTGCGTTGGTCAACGTTGTGCGCGGCGGCCGACCTACACGGGCAGGGGCCGAGTGGGGCTCCGTTGCGAGCGGCGCTCGGCGCCCCTAGAATCGTGGCGCCCGTGTGCAACGCACACCCTGCACATAAGGGAAAGACGCCCCTGAGTGGAGGAAAGTTACTGCAGGGATCAGCTTGACAGAACCGTTAGGTAGGTATGCCACGGCTCTTTGAAAATCAGCATTAAAATTAAAATATGAGAGCAGCTAGTTAGGTCTTTGTTTCTTTGCAGTGGAAATCACTTACCATCAGGGCATCGTTTATTATATCATTGTTTATTATACCTAATAAAGACGGTTGGAGAGTAGTGTTTTGTGTCGAACTCGAACTCGACTCGAACTCGACTCGAACTCGACTTGAACTCGAACTCGACTCGAACTCGACTCGAACTCGGTTGTCTGTAAAGTCGGTTTACTGACGATAGTTGAACGTGACAACGTCATAGCCTTAAATGGAACGCCTCAGAGCGAGGTAACGCCGCATATTGCGTCATGTTTTTTCGTGCACGCAGCCTATATCGAATTATAAGACGTTGTCACGTCAAAAATGACCTACCTTAGCAAGCACAATTTACACTGATACGGTTTTTCCCCTGAGTGTATCCGAAGGTGTTTTGTCAATGTAGAGCTGTCCGAAAAAGCCTTCTTGCATGACCGGCATCTGTAAACATAATATAGTAAATTAAGAAATTTAAAAATGAAAACTCTATCACGATGAACTCCGCACTTTCCAGTAGTAGAAGCTGAGTTTCAAGCTGATGGCATCATCATGAACTATGATGCCATCAGCTTGAAACTCAGCTTATATGCTAAGGGTAAATTCAGAACGAAATGCAACGCGTAGTTGCATTTCTAAATTTGTACTCTATTGACAGTTTTCAATTGCGTGAAACGTCTTGCAAATCTGTCAAATCTATACATCTAAAATCTAGAAATGCATATGGTTGTGTATCTCTGATTTAACCCTAAGAACACTTGCGATTATGCCAGCTTTAAAAAAAACTATATGGAAATCGGTCTATCAGTTTGGATGCTATGATGCCACGGCAAACATACCTACACACTGAGACCGACAGACAGAATGGTACGTGTCAAGCTTATTATAGCACACCTTTATTTTTGTCAGATGTTAAAACTAGATTCATGTCGGTCGTCCGTCCCACTTGGGTTATGACTTATGAGAGTAAAAGAGATAGAGAGTGCTCTTGTGTACTGCGCACACACTTGGACACTATAAAATTACTCCTGCGTAGGTGGCCTGGTTTCAGTGAAATCGACCACCGTCACCGAAACCGGTGTGGGAGCTATTATTATTACGGAATATACAGGTGGTAGCTACGCCCCTGGCCTTTATAAACTAATGTTAAATATTACACAGGAATATAATAATATTATTTCTTACAAGCTTAAAGCAGCCAATTTAAATTTATACTTAGCTGTAACTTACAAAAATCCCTTAGTAACGAAATATAAGGAACTTGTTTAATTTGTAAATTTTGTAATTATTTAAAATTCATTTAAAATTCATAATTAATTATTGTAACCTTTGTATTACTATTATAACTGTAAAATGATAAAAAAACATACCTACAGAGACTGCCATCATTACACTTTTTGCTGTAGTCGGTTAAAAACTTACTGGTACGGTCGCTCTCCGGAATGGGTTCTCATGTGGGTGGTGACACTGGAGCTCTGGCTGAAGCGACGGTCGCAGATTGGACACCTGAAGCCAGAAACACATCCAACAATAAAATGTAAGTCTCACCTCTTATTCATAAGAATAATTAGAATGGACTCTACTAATAAGAGAGAAACGTCGCGTCACCAGCTAAAATTATTATTAGCAATGCAGCGCTTACAGAAGTGAAAAAGGGAAAGAAAATTATTGTTCATTTATATATATCAAAGGTGACTGACTGACATGATGATCTATCAACGCACAGCCCAAACCACTGGACGGATCGGGCTGAAATTTGGCATGCAGGTAGATGCAGAATTATGACGTAGGCATCCGCTAAGAAAGGATTTTGATTAATTCCAACCCCAAGGGGTTAAAATAGGGGATGAAAGTTTGTATATAATATTACTTCTTAACGCGAGCGAAGCCGCGGGCAAAAGCTCGTAATACATATTACTTTAAATTATTATATTATTTTTACGTAATACACACAAAAAAAATTCACTAAACTAGATTCCAATTTTGAGAAGTACCTAAATAAGTGATTTTAAAGTTGTTTTAATAATATTTTTACGGCTTTCAAAACATTTTATCGATATTAATAACTGTCATATTATTCTCACATCACTATTACTGCTGATCTATCACCAAAAATATATATTACGTGAAACTGTCTCATAATTTCGGCCACTTTACCAACGACTCCGTGGCGCAACGGTAGCGCGTCTGACTCCAGATCAGAAGGTTGCGTGTTCAAATCACGTCGGGGTCAAAATTGTTTTTGTTTTTTTATTGCAGTAAAATAAAGTTTTATTTCATAAAAAGTTCAGATATGTATAATAATTTTAAATTGAAAAATTAAAAATCTCTTAGATCAAGTAATTTTACGGGACGCGCATTATATGACGGGCGCATCGGAGCGGGCTGCATTTCATGGAGTAAATAATTTATTTTTTGTGTAAAAATGGTAAAAATAGTTTTGATTTAATATTATTCTGATTTAATATTATAAAACAAAATCTAAATTCGTAAATTTTTCTACCGGCTCACACATTCAACGAAACGTTACATGCACCGGTTTAATATAAGACCGTGGTACCTTACCGGAAAGGCTTCTGGCCGGTGTGGGTCCTCACATGTGCAGTCAGGTTGGCCGCCTGAGAGAAACTCTTGTTGCAATCTCCGCATCTGGACAAAAAATGGTCGAATTAAAACCACCTCCTTTTTGGAAGTCGCTTTTAATCATTTAGAAACGGGGGCCACCGGCCAGTATATAACTGAATTTTGGATCCTGGATAAGCATTGTTTGAATTTGAATATCTCCAGCATTTACAATACCATCAATACCATTTTTTCTTCTTCTTCTTATGGAGAACCTATGTCCTCTTTTAGGACTATCCTTATTACCTGTATGGTCTCTCCCCCGAATGTGTCCTAAGATGCGTCTTGAGTGTGCTGGGACGCGCGTACGTCTTGCCGCAGATCCGACACAGGTTGGGCTTCTGTTCCTCGTCTTCTGAACACCCGCTTAGAGCTCCAACCTGCAAACAAAAAAATCAGTTGTCTGTAAAGTCGGTTTACTGACGATAGTTGAACGTGACATCGTATGACGTTGTCACGTTCAACTATCCTTAACCCCTTTACCCTCGCTTCCGAATCTCTATAAATAGAAACAAACTTTTTCGAGTGTAACCTAAAGTTATTTCGATGTATTTTTTTCAAATGATTGTCTAAAAATATTTATAATGAGTAAAATAAACTATTCGCAAATCGCAATACAAAACGCTACATACATTCGTGAAATCCAGTAAAATCTTCGAATAAAGCACAAGTCATACCTTGACACGTAGGAAATAGAGCACAACTTTGAATAGCCGAAATAATACTAATAGCTCACAGATCGTTTATTTATTTTTCATTCAGAGTGTGGTCAATGTATGAAAGGTCATAACTAACCAAACTTCTTCATACAAAAGTATTCTCTAAGTCATCGAAATACGTAATATAATCGAAACAAAGAGCGCGGCCCAGGTGGGCCTTACGGTTGTTGAGAGACTTGAGAGTGTAAATGGAACTGTCAGCGAGGTAACGCCGCATGAACTGTCATGTTTTTCGGCAGGCCTGCAAGTTGCAACACCATTCACTATCCTGCGTGCAGTCCGCCGGCTTATGCAGGATAGTGAATGGTGTTGCAGGCCTGCACGGCGGACTGCAGCTGCAGGACTGCAATGCAGGATAGTGAATGGACCGTTTAAGGTTTTTTGAAAGAAATACAAATTACAAAGTTCTCGTAGGTAAAAAGTGCATGGTCAACTTTAGTGTTGTAACTTTTTTCCCCGGGCCATTTTACACATTCTTTGACATTATTATAAGCTCTACCTCGATAGAATACCTACTGTATAAAACAAGGCAGATCATTTGGCTGCGTCTTTAACGTTAGAATAATTATGTAAGATTTAGAACCTAAATCAAAATCGATTCATCCGCTTTGGAGCTTGCTGTGCTCTGCTGGTATTGCGTAGCCTGTAGGTACTGCATAGCATCCATCGGGAGTCGGGAGTGAGTTATCTGATATCTCTGTCTATGCTTTCTTAAGAAGAGCTTTGACGCAGTACTCACCTGTACTTTACCAGATCCATTGATGCAGGTGGTATACCCGAAGTCCGGTTCCTGCTGATGATTCAAGATGTACGGGTTGCCCATTTGCTCCTTCTGATTCTCATACATCTTGCTTGGCGATCTCTTCAATGGCAGGGTTTTTTGGCCAGCGAAGTTGGGTTTCTGTTGGAAGATGTAGTTGTTCTGCTTCTGGTTCTGGATTTGGATGGGTTTGAAGGTGGAGGAGGCGGTTATGAGGGGATCGGACTGGCTGGGTCGAAAGTCGGCTGTGAAGGAGTAGGTTGCGGAAGGGTAGGAGGTTGGTATGTTCTGCGTTTGAGGGTATACCACGTTGACCGGCGCTGCAGAGTTCTGGTTCCATTGTACCTGGTGGAAAAGCACATGAAAATTGGGCATTTTTATTTTTTAACTTTTATAACATGTATAGAGTAGAGATGTGCCGACTAGTCGGTAAAGCCGACTATCCGGCCACTTTTGTAGTCGGCGACTAGTCGGCGAATAGTCGGCAAAAAGCGCCGACTAGTCAGCTTTTTACTTTTTTTACTATTATTGAAATTACATTAAAGAAAAACCTTGATTAATATTTATAATGTGTACATAACACACTCAGTCAGTATTACACATTTTAAAATTAAATGAAGTGTTTTTGAAATTACTTGCTAGTAAAGAAATAATTTTTGGAATTATGTAATATAATTTTAACATATGGTCGCCGTCAGTCTCGAGTTGTAATAGATCACAATTATTTATTCAACAAAATGCACTAAGATTTTATACTGACTTCACGGAGACGTGGTCGAACAGGATAAAAGGTATCCTGTCTGTCTCCTGCTTCTAAGCTACCTCTCCACCAATTTTCAGCCAAATCGGTTCATCCGTTCTTGAGTTATAAGTAGTGTAACTAACACCACTTTCTTTTATATAATACTAGCTGACCCGACAGACGTTGTCCTATCTTAACGATGATTATTGAATTCTAATTTGCATAATGAAGAAAACAATAGATTAAAATTAGTATCTTCATGCCAAATTTCATCAAAATAGATTAAATAGTTTAAGCGAAAATCATAAAAGTTTATTGTGCAGCAACCGTACATTTTCCGGGACAAAAAGTTTTCTTTGTTCTTTCCCGAGACTCAAAGTATCTCCATACCGAATTTCATAAAAATAGACTAAATAGTTTAGGCGAAAGTCATAAAAGTTTATTGTGCGGGAACCGTACATTTTCCGAGACCAAAAGTTTCCCTTGTCCTTTCCCGAGACTTAAATGGTATCTCCATACCAAAGTTCATCAAAATAGATTGAATAGTTTACGCGCAAATCATAAAAGCATATTGTTCAGTAACTGTACATTTTTCCGGGACAAAATGTATTCTATGTCCTTTCCTGGTTCTAAGCTACCTCTCCACCAATTTTCAGCCAAATCGGTTCATCCGTTCTTGAGATAAAAGTTTATGGTGCGGGAACCGTACATTTTCCGGTACCAAAAGCATCCCTTGTCCTTTCCCGAGACTCAAAGTATTTCCATACCAAAATTCACCAAAATCGATTGAATAGTTTACGTGCAAATCATAAAAGTATATTGTGCAGTAACCGTACACTTTTCCGTGACAAAATGTATCCTATGTCCTATTCCTGGTTCTAAGCTACCTCTCCACCAATTTTCAGCCAAATCGGTTCATCCGTTCTTGAGTTATAAGTGGCGTAACTAACACAACTTTCTTTTATATATTATATAGACTAGCTGACCCGACAGACGTTGTCCTGTCTTAACGATGATTATTTAATTTGAATTAGTATAATTAATATAAAAGTGTGTATATTTTTGAGTGCCATAATAATTGTGCACTCATCCCAAACTATCCCGAAAATCATAAAAGTTTATTGTGCGGGAACATTTTCCGGGACAAAAAGTATCCCTTGTCCTTTCCCGAGACTATTAAATCGAGATTTCACGTACATGAAATATTTAATGAAAATAAAGTAATGTACGCGAAGTAAACATACCTACTAAACACGATTCGACACGTTTGCAGGCGGCATGTGCGCAAACAGCAGTAAAAAAGCATTACGGAAACTTCCGAAACCATGATCGGCTTGGCCGACTAGTCGGCCAAAGCACAGTATAGCAATAGGGATATAATATTGCTATACTGTGGCCAAAGTCATGATCGGCACATCTCTAGTATAGAGATCAACAGACTATTTTACAATCCGGAGTTCAATTTTTGTTATGTTTAGCTCCCTTTTCTCCTCTTTTTCTTAAAAAAAGAGCCTTTTTCTGTTTCTAAAATGTTCTTATTTTTTAATGATGTGTGCGGAAATATTAGGCATGTTTCTGCCCAATATACTTCCTAAAAAAAATATGTGACTAATGACTGTAACACCTCATTTTATATTTTTCTTAGCATTCGCGCTCCGACTTTAGACGGTCTATGAAGAATAGGCCGTCTGAAGTTGGAACTTACTTTCGTCTTTCACAAACTTGTACATAGTTTTTTTATGAAATAAGTGGGCAAACGAGCAAACGGGTCACCTGATGGAAAGCAACTACCGTCGCCCATGGACACTCGCAACATCAGAAGAGCTGCAGGTGCGTTGCCGGCCTTTTAAGGCCTCTATATCCGCCAATGACCTTGATCATTGTCTGTCAGTGCGAATATCGACGTAAATGACATTAAAATAACATTCATAACAGCGCGCCTTGTACGGTGGCGGTTACGACGCTCGCCGCGTCCATGATAGGGCGAAATAGGAGAAAAAACCTTTTTAAGGCTAATATAATACATATTTCAAAAAAGTAAAAAAACCAAATTATCAACTTATGTATTGCAAAACAGTAGATATTTTTTATATATTCTTTTGATAAATAATGAAGGAGTAAAGTGGTTTCATTCAACGATTTGGAGGTGATTTGGTTTTTTATTTCTTTATTATGTGATACCGATAGAAAAAATATGGCAAAACCACGTTACGTATCATATCATGTAGCTTACTAATTATTTTTGTCAGATATAAAATCTCTGTTAATGCCGATGAAAAGTGGTTTCATCTGCACGCTTTTTTCGCGAGAGGAGCCTTGAGGGAATACGCTCTCTTCTTGAAGGTTTGCAAGTCGTATAGGTCCGGAAATACTGCTGGTGACAGTTCGTTCCAGATTTTTACAGTGCGCGGTAGAAAGTAAAGTACTTACCTAAGCTACATAGATAGTGAAAGAATTAGGAGAGTCCATTTAACCAAAAAAAATGGGTGTTATTATTTTTATAAATGACATATTTAAAATCGTTGCAGAACGGTAACTTTCGGAAGCTTTATTTTCTCAACATTTTAGTACTGAGTGATTATAAAAGAAAATATACATGTATTTTTATTTTTAACAAGGATCAATATAACAAAATTTGGCAGGAAGGATTATTTGCACCCTGTATGAGATGGAAACCCACCTGCGGGCACAGCTGGTCCGGCGGGCAACCGTGCATGGTCATGTTCATGGAGACGTTGACGCTCATGGTGGGGAAGAGTGGGGCGCCGCCATAGTGCTCGTAGTACCCGTACCCGCCGTTACCCATCATCTGTCAATCACATCATCTGTCAACATCATTAGGTCCTAAAGGCTAAAGCCAAGATCTAAATTTTATCCCTTCTTTATAGAATCGCCGATCAAAATGTATGGATCTTTGCCGCGAGCGACCGCGACCGACAAATATTCAAACGAAATGCCACTTTATGACTTAAGTCTTAAGCTATAGGTTTCATTTTAGTGTGGTTGTGGTACGTGTTGGTTGGCCCGCGTTATATCAATTCCCATTTGCCAAGTAGGTATTTACATTTAAGATTTCTAACTTCGCTATTAAAATTATCGAATAAGAAATTATCTACTTGCGTATATTTTTTGAGGATTGACGAGTCACGAGACCGAGACGAGTTTTTTGTTACTCTCGCTTACTCTCGTCTCGTGTGAAGCCCTAGAGGTGGGTCGCAATTTCCGAACATTTTTGTTGAATTGTGATTAACTATTACTGAGAAACTATTGCTTACTCGCTGACGCGAGTAAGAAATAGTTTCTTTATGTTGTTATAGTTATTTTAATTTATAGTTTTTTTATAATAATTAATTTTTTTATAATAATAAATAGTTTTTTTATGACTAAAAAAGGGTATCTGAAATTGCGGCCCCGCTGCGGCCTATCAACACGTGCGCGTACCTTGTATTACGTCAACAACTCTAGGTACATAAAGATAATATAGATTACTTTCCACCCCATTGAATACTTTGCAATTAATTAACAAAGATCTTCGCGATCCCAATCCATCAAAAGGAAACCCCATACGATATTAAGCCATATCAATTATTATAACCCTACCCCTATTCACCCCATGCACCTATCTCGCTCTAACATCTATGAGAAATTCGGTAGCTCAATTTCATATTTATTTCAATAAATCCAAATAAATCCCATTTTCTATCTCCCTTCAACATTAAAGCTAGAAATTCTGCAACAAATCAGTTTCAACATCTCTTTCTGGCGATAGTAATCGCGTACGGCGTAAATATTATGTCAAACCAAAATTCAAGGACTTCTATCTCGCTCTTTCTTATGTAACGTACGTCATCTCGATTCTGAATTCAAAAATTCGGCAGCCCCAGTACCCCATACTCCATCTCGCTCGCGCCGCGGCAATTGCATAAGTGTGAAAGAGATACCTGCGGGTGCACCGTTTCGGCGCAGTCGTGGACGACGGCATGCTTCAACGAGAGGAGGACGTCCGCTGCCTCCCCGCCCCTCTCGCGACACTCCCCCCCGCTCCTGCTGAGAAGAACATTGTATTGATTTTGCGAACAGTTTGATGGTACCCTTATGTCAATGAGTTAAGGATGAATGTGATAGAAAGTCAGAGATAGAATAACACTGAACGGAGTAATATTATAGATCCGTAATCTATCACGAAGTACCTGTAGTTAGTACCTAACAAACTCGTGATATAAGTAATTCGGAATTCGGATGGGTATAAAATAAGAATAAGACTTGTTCTGAAATAAGTCAAGGTATAAAATAAACAATACAAATAAAATATTATGTACTATGATTTTTTATATCGATAAAGGACCCAAGAAAATATCCGGGGATCATGAAATCCGCCTAAAATAGGCGGTTCTCAGAAAAAAGTTTGAGACTCCCTGTCTAAGGCATTGTTTAATTTAAATGTAGGAAAGTACCGTACGTACGTTTTAAGATGTAGGTAATATTAAAACTTAAAACATTTAAAATAACTTCTTAGAATACCTACCTATGGTGCGACCAGTTTAACCGCGACCTTCGTAGCATACTAAGTGTGTGCTACGAGAGTCACGCTTTAAGTGGTCGGTGCATAAATAGCTTACAGGCTATAGGCGTTAGCTATAATAATAGCTTACAGTAAAAAGCTTTATCCTTACTAATAATTATTATAATATTATATAAGTATGTCTGTCTATCTTTTCAAGCTTAATCAGGTGAACCGATTAAGTTTGAATAATTTAAACAGTTTCCGAATCCCGTGCGATAAACGCATTTCGACTTTTGTGACTCAACTAGTCGCGGGCGAAATCTAGTATTAGTAATTAAATATCCTCCAAAACAGATAATAATATGAGATAGGTTTCCAATTTCGTAACTTCATATTTTGTACCGAAAATTTTTATTTGTGCGTCACAAGAAAAAGTACCTAGGCGTAAATAGGTACGGTATAGGTAGTATTCGGAAACCACTCATTTCGTTGCGATAAAAATCGTGATAGTTTAATAATTTACACAGATATTATGTCCTACTTTATAATATCTCTGCTGAGTTTCACTAACGTCGTAACTCGAAGAGCTCCCCTCTACGAGTTACGACGTTGGTGAAACTCAGCAGCTCTGTTATTTTTTCAGTTAAGTATACATAAAGATGATAAAGACAGACATTTCCACCGCATTAGAATCCACCAGAGATTTTCAACATACAAGGGGTCTATATTACTCACTTGTACCCCGCAGACCGCACTGCACGGCGAGAAGAGGAACAGCGAAGGCAGGGGCTCCAGCTCCAGCGCCGGTAGCGAGAACGAGCCCATGTCGCTGCTCCGATAAGAATCCACCAGAGATTCGAGGTTGACGGTTGTACTCACTTGTACCCCGCGCACGGCGAGAAGGGGAACAGCGAAGGCAGGGGCTCCAGCTCCAGCGCCGGTAGCGAGAACGAGCCCATGTCGCTGCTCCGATAAGAATCCACCAGAGATTCGAGGTTGACGGTTGTACTCACTTGTACCCCGCGCACGGCGAGAAGGGGAACAGCGAAGGCAGGGGGTCCAGCTCCAGCGCCGGTAGCGAGAACGAGCCCATGTCGCCGCTCCACGCCTCGCCTACATCCTCCAGGTCGCACGGGATGCTCGTGAGCGTGTTCAGCTCATTTTCCGGACAGCACTCCGGCTCTTGCTGGAAGAAATTATATTTTATTCGCAAGGGGTACCTATACATGCGTAGTTTGGGAGCCATTTTTTCATAATAATTTATTTCATACCATATTATTACAATATCATTTGTTAATACAAACTTAGCAAATTCCATATTGCAACAGAAATTTAATTTAATATACCTACTCATAAGTATTACCTATACTTATGAGTGGGTATATTAAATTAAATTTCATTCTGCATTGCAGTTCTGCAATGCATTCTTTTCCGATTATAATTAATGTAAAAAATCAAATCAAAATCAGCTCATCTGTTAAGGCCGTCCCAAGAGCAAACGACCTTGGCCATACATTTGCCGCAGATCTCGGCAACGCGGCAAATGTATGGCACATTTGCCGCGTTGCCGAGATCGCACCAAAACCCCATTTTTAGGGTTTCGTACCCGAAGGTTAAAAAGTCCGTCTGTCCGTCTGTCCGTCTGTCCGTCTGTCTGTCTGTCTGTCCGTCTGTCCGTCTGTCTCCAAGCTGTAACTCAAGAACGGTAATAGCTAGAGGGTCAAAATTTTCGTCGTCGAAAATCACAGATTATGTAAATACAGTCATAATGCCGCTATAACAACAAGTACTAAAAACAAAATAAATTAAATATTTAAGGGGGGCTCCCATACAACAAACGTGACTTTTCAAATAATTTTTGCTCAGTATCAATCATGACAACAGGTAGGCACTTGAAATTTTCACAAAAGCCTTAATTATTTGTGTACTTTAATAATTAATAATAATATTTAAATAAAATAAAAATTTTAGGGGATTCCCATACAATACGTAGTTTACGATATTGTCGGTCTATTGGCGTGTGTTTCAAATAAAAGTAATTTGTAAATACTAAGGAGATGCTGAATGTATGCTTGAATTTTAATAAATTCACTTTACTTTGGAAGTTGATAATATCATGAGTAGGTATAATAAACGAAAATAGAAAATATTAAACGTGGAAACGAATGTTGTTATACTGATAGATTATTGCTGTATTTTTATTATAACTTTGCAGCTTTCAAATTATGAGTTTAGGCTCTAAATACGGTAAATTACGGATTCTACGTAGGGAAGGCCCTTAACAGCGAAGCGAAGTTTTGTTGGTATCAGAAGCACAGCTGGCCCGTGTTATAAACTTTATGGCCATCAAATAAACCGCACTTATCAACCTATTTTGATGAAAGGTAAATTCCTTACCTACTTAGGTAAACTGTATACCATATTCTAGATCCCGGGGTATAATATTATGGTCTCTGAAGGTTCTTGTAGTCCCGGAATGCATATATTTTTTATGCAATAAGGGGGCAAACGAGCAAACGGGTCACCTGATGGAAAGCAACTTCCGTCGCCCATGGACACTCGCAGCATTAGAAGAGCTGCAGGTGCGTTGCCGGCCTTTTAAGGGGTAACAGGGGAGGGTGGGGAAGGAAATAGCGAAGAGTAGGGAAGGGAAAAGGGTAAGGGATTGGGCCTCCGGTAAACTCACTCACTCGGCGAAACACAGCGCAAGCGATGTTTCACGCCGGTTTTCTGTGAGGAAGTGGTATTTCTCCGGTCGAGCAGGCCCATTCGTGCAGAAGCATGGCTCTCCCACGTCTAAATTTATTGTTTTTATAGATTTTATCCTGAAAAACGGTAGGTACCCGCGCAAAAATGTTAGAGATAAATGAGGATGTTTCCCCTTTACCTGGCAGCAGTCGTCAGCGAAGCGGAGCTGGTCGCAGGTGCAGGCGAGGGGGTCGCACAGACTCTGGCAGCCCCCGTACTGCGGGTTGTTCGGCACGTACTCCATGCCGGGGGCGGTGGGGGGCGTTACCGCCCACAGCTAGGGGCGTGTCACTTTCCGCCGTTTGTAGTCCCGGGTTGGCATGGCTGGGAAGATGAATATACCCTCTCGATTTAATGTATCTATAGATAGTCTATAACTCTGTACTGTGTATAAAAGAGTAAGATTTGTTTGTATTATAAAATGCCCTGAGACGTTTAAAATATTACGTTTCGTTCCATACCCAAAGTGTGAAAACGGGACCCTATTCATGAGTCTTCGTTTTCTGTCTGTCTGTCTATCTGTCTATCTGTCTCCAGGCTGTATCTCAAGAACCGCTATAGATAGAGTTCTGAAACTTTTACAGATTGTGTATATTAGTTGCCGCTATAACAACAAATACTAAAAACAAAATAAAATTAATATTTAAAGGGGGCTCCCTACAACAAACGTGATTTTTTTGGCCTTTTTTGCTCGATATCAATAATAGCAACAGGTAGGCACTTGATATTTTCCCAAAGGCTTTATTTATATGTCTACTTCAATGTTTAAGAGTAATAATAAAATAGAATAAAAATTAAAGGGTCTCCCATACAAAAAACACAATTATTTTTGGCCTATTTTTGCTCTATAACGGTACGGTCTACGGAACCCTTCGTGCGCGAGTCCGACTCACACTTGGCAAATTTTTTAGTTTTAACACGCTTTTACTAGCTTGGGCTGTATGTATGTAACGAAATCTTTGAGCACGATTTTTATGTATCTCCAGTACCTACCTAGTCTAATTATTAATCATTCGATCACGGATTCTTGGAAAACTATTGTTATTCTATTTTCGCGGTCGTCGGTGTCCTGGGGGTTGACAGGTTAAGACATAAGAGCCAATGACAATGTAAAAATTTGTAAAATTTTTAGAAAAATAAAAATAAAAAATCGGGTTTTTCAGTTTCTAATTTTTTTTGTGAGTGCATTGATGGGTGGGTGTAGGGTTGTAGATTAGGTACCAATTTAGGTACTCTTTAAACATAGGTATACCAGTGAAAATGCGCCATAGGCTATATAATATATATATAGGAAATAGGCCTTAGGTTTAGGTTTATTCTTTTGTTTTTTACACACTCATGGCAGCTTATTGGCCTTTAATGTTTCGTAAAAACGTTTTTTCAGGGTTCCGTAGCCAAAATGGCAAAAAACGGAACCCTTATAGATTCGTCATGTCTGTCTGTCTGTCTGTCCGTCCGTATGTCACAGCCACTTTTCTCCGAAACTATAAGAGTATAACTGAATAGTTTGCGAGAGAGACTCTTCCAAAGTGGCAAAATGTGTGTCGTCGTCCCCCCCCCCTCTAACTTCTAAAGTAGGGGCATGATAATTCTAAAAAAATATATGATGTACATTACTATAAAAACTACCAACGAAAATTGGTTTAAACGAAATCTAGCCAGTTGTTTTTTTATACGTCATAAATTATAAACCTTAATTTAACTTTCATTATATCAAAAATGAAATATTAAAATAAATCAAAAACCTTATAATTTCATAGAAATAATTCTTATTGCTGCAGCGGAACCCTTCATGGGCGAGTCCAACTCGCACTTGGCCGGTTTTTTTTATTTATCTTATTACAAAGGCATTGTTCTACATTTGCAGGTCTTGATGGTCCGTAAATAGGCGATTGTCATTCCAGAGTTTTATTATAGTAGTAGAAAAACTATAGGTACGTATAGCACAATATGTTAATTTAAGGAATTACAAACGAAGGTTAAAAAAATGAAAAGTTACTATAATAGTTATAGGTAACTTTGTCGAATAATAATTAACTCAGAGCGTTTTGCGGTGTGCCTACTTATTAGGTAATTGTAAAGATGTAGAGGCGTTTACGAATTTCGTAATGTTATAAAGCTGTTACCGACTCACTGTAGCTACTTTACATAATTATTTTGATCTTTCTCATTAAGTAGGTACCTACTGTTGCTTAGCTGGTGCTCAAAAAAGCATTCAAAACTCTAGATCGGTACAACTATACCTGAGGTGAGGCACCAAAAGTGGTGAAAGGAATCATTCATTCATCATCATCAGGTAAGTATATTATGATTATTTTTTGGCAACTCGCTTTTCATCCCATACGTACAAATTAAATTCGCACAAGTCATATAATATAATATTATGTACTTTTACACATACTACACCTACTACATATTTACAAACTTTTTGTCTTTTTGCCTATTTAGGATAGGTACCTATCAATAAAGATCGAAATCAAAACATCTCAGATTACAAACTTTTTTCATCCCGCTTGATTTAACACTGCATGCACCACTGGTAGAGAACTACCGATTTTGATGAAAAATAAAAAACTTGTAAAAAGCTGTTTCTAACATGCCAGTTTTTGTTTTACAAAACGGCATGTCAAATATTTTCATGCAAATCTTGACATTTAGTACCTAATATGAGGAATTTTAAAGTTATCTTGTACCTACTTTGAGTCGTAACTTCGTAAGTAAAAAAATATTATAATGTGTCAGTCTGTCTGCTACCTCTTCACGCCTAAACTGCTTTTAAGGCCCTATAGACCCAATTTTACATGACTTTGAATCAATAATAAACAAGCAAATAGTGACTTTTAACAGCCAAAAAAAAATACACATTGTTGTTTACTTAATGTACTTTGACAATTTGTGGTTCGAAACATAATATTGAAAACTTCACTCGATCAAAAATAAATCCGAAGAGGAGGCTAAATTCGAATATTTTGTGATATTTTTCTTATTTTTCATGAAGCTTATGATAGTTTTACTTTCAAAAATCATATCTACGAAAAGCTCATAACTTAAAGAAGAATAATTTGTGGTTATATTTTGCATTTTGGTTTAATTATCAAAGAAAAAAGGTTTTTTTTTTCTATTTCGCCCTATCAAGTACGCGGCAAGCGTCGTAACCGCCACTGTACAAGGCGCGCTGACATGAATCTTATTTTAATGTCCTTTACGTCGATATTCGTACTGACAGACATCGACCTGCTAATTTTCGGGTCTATAGGGCCTTAACCGAGCGATAGATAGAGTTTGAGTTCCGGGAAAATGTACAGTAATTTTGGCGCAAGGGAGTTGTCCGCCCGGCCCGAGCAACAGTTATAATGGTCTAATATGTCATTAAATCCAAGTGATTTAATGACACATTAGAGTTTAGACCATTACTGTAAATATATTAAACATTACGCTAATATTTAAAATTAGTAAAGTAAAGAAATTTCTGTATGTCACCAACAGGGAAGAAAGAAGAGATTCCGAGGGGACCCCTTAAAATACAGTTTGAGAAACTCTGTGCTAAACTATTAATATTATATATTTTCTCGATTGCAAGAAAACGCTTAATGATAACGTATTTTACATTATGTTTCAAGTTTCAACGGTCACCGGCGACCGCGATAACAATAGAAAAGCTATTATGTCTCGTTTTTCCAGGATGGGAAATTCGTATTTATCATGCCAAACTGTAATATTAGATGAGGACGTGTGTATTAAACATATTTTAGCGGTCAGCAACCTACAGCTCACGACGTCAGGAATTAGATTTTGAATATCAAGCTACAAGGCCTGGAGCACAGATTAAGGATATTGGAGATAGGTACTAACACAAAATTCTTGGTCATTTGTACCAGGCTGGCGGTTCTACAGGGGTATACAGGGGTAAAGGCAAAAAGGAAAATGATGGTCATAGCGCTCGCACTGGCATTGGCAGCACAAACGCGTGGGCGTTAATCGAACGTGTCGGATAAATAACGAGTGTCGAACGATTTGTTCCACAAAAATGCTTGTATGTTCAGATAGTCGAAAAAAAAATAAGTAGGCGAAAGCGTAATGCTATACTTGTCGGGTGCGGCTTACAGCCCGCCATACCGACGCGAATACGTTAATTTAATAAAAAAAATTAACCATTTGTAGCAGGCTAATTTTTGCATAGCTAATCATCGTCGAGTAGCCATTCGCGAAAATCACCTTGTCATACTTTTCCAACAGGTCCCAATGGCCGAAAAAGCCCATACCACTGCAAAGGTGCAATTTTTTTACGCCAAACGATTTGTCTTGGTACAAATAAAGCGGTATAAAGCTCTATTCGCAAATTATTATATTACCTCGATCATGGGAATCGCACACAATAGATTTTCAATTCTTATGCGACAGCCGGGTGCCGCTTGGGGATTGATGGGTATTTACCTACTAAATGATGGATGAACAAGAATTAGGCACCACCTAGGTACTCATACCTTTTACCATTTGCTTTCTTTAGGCTTTATAATATTTCTTTTCGTTTGTGTATGGCGTAGAGGTATCCTACTACTAAATTATTAAATTATAAATTATAATTAACATTTAAAAAACATGTATTGTTTTTATGTCTAAAATGCACAGGTTCATTATTAGGTATTCCGTAAAACAGGCTAGAACTGGTAGCGTAGAATCAGAGCAAGAATAGCTAAAATTGGTAGGTATAGTTGAGTTTTTTTTTTAGGGTTCCGTACCCAAAGGGTAAAAATGGGACCCTTTTACTAAGACTTCGTTGTCTATCCGTCTGTCTATCCGTCTGTCTGTCCGTCTGTCTGTCTCCAGGCTGTATCTCAAGAACCGCTATTGCTAGACTTCTGAAATGTTTACAGATTGTGTATATCTGTTGCCGCTATAGGTAACAACAAATACCTACTGAAAACAAAATAAAAATAACATTTAAGGGTGATACCGTGATACTACAAACGTGTTTTTTTTCCTTTTCGCTCTATATTAATAATGGCAACAGGTAGGTAGGCACTTAAATTTTTCACACAATCTTTTGTTATCTGTGTATCTGTCTATGTAATAATAATATTAAAATAAAATAAAAATTTAAGCGGGGCTCCCATACAAAAAAACACAATTTTTAGCATCTTTTTTGCTCTGTATCGGTACGGAACCCTAGTCCGACTCGCACTTGGCCCATTTTTTTTAGGCTTTATAACCTGCACGCTGTAACATTTTTTAAAAATGCATTAAAACAATTTTTCCGGTAAATAAATAAAATAAAATACGTTTATTTCAGGCTTTTCAACCCATAATAAGATACTAAACAATAAACCTAAAAAACTAAGTTAATAATAGTTAAAAAAAAAGTTAGTTTAAGTACTTGCCACCTTCTGGCGCTCCGGACACATGCACATGTGTATGGATCCAGTGCCCTAGAAGGGGGCTGTCCAGCTTGACGCTGAGCACTTTCAGGATGCTGTTGGGGCTGCTCCGCGTGCGGAACAGCAGCGATGCTATGCGACGTCGCAGTACGGTGTGAAAACCGTCTGTACGTGCGTGCGCAAACGTCGCTGATGCACTACACCAGCGAGGGAGCCCCACCAACACCCTGAAAGCACTATTGTATTGTACTCGGAGAGCGTTGATGGCCCGCTGCGTATAGCTGACCCACAGATTGCAGGTGTAGAGTGTTTGACAGAATGCTTTGAATAGTGTAATTTTAACATCTGTACTACACCTTGCGAATCTGCGCGCCAACATATTACAGCGGACCGCCATCGCTCTCCTCTCCCTTTCAATGTCTCCATCGTCTTTTAAATCCTCAGTGACCACATGACCGAGATATTTAAATTCTTTTACTCTTCGGAGCGCAACACCATTGAGAAGCACTGGTGCTACATCTCCGATTTTACGAGCCCTTGAATTAAATATCAAGAGCTCGCTTTTTTTAAAAGGCATAACTTTCACACACACTGACCATTTTTCTGAGGGCGGCTATTGATGGGCTGAGCAACACCATATCATCGGCGTGACTGATGCTGTTAATACAGAGACCATCAATAAAACAACCTACTCTGGTGTCGCTCAGCTCAGCAATAAGCCTGTCCGTGTAAAGGTTAAAGAGAGAAGGAGACGTTATCCCCCCTTGTCTCACTCCACACTCCATCCTGTATTCGTCGGAGAGTTCTCGGAGCCTTTTGACCTGGTTAGTTTGGTGGCTGTACCAATATTTAAGAATATTAGTTACCTCGCCCGGCACACCAGCCTCCTTAAGTTTTTGCCATAAGATATCGTACCTAACCAGGTCAAATGCCTTGGAGAGGTCCAGAAAAGCTGCATACACAGGCGTGCTCCTATCTGTGCAGTACTTGACAGTCTGCTTGAGAGACATAATGGCACATTCTGTTGAGAGTCCTGGTCTAAAGCCGAACTGTGTGTGTGAACTGTGCGTCGTTTAAAATTATATATTTCTTAAGTTGTCTCTCAAGCAAGCTATCAAGTATCTTCGATATGGTTGTAGCTAAAGATATCGGGCGGTAGTTGCACTTATCGGAGCTGTCTTATGTCTTATTATTATGTCTATAATATTATAATATTAGTATGGATATTCATTAAATACTGCGTGAGGTCGAGTGTAGCAGGCGGCTATATATATATATATATATAGCCGCCTGCTACACTCGATATATATATATATATATACAATAATTGTTCTGCAATTTGACACTCACAGTGTTCATTGAGATTTATTGACTCTACGTTTTAATTTTAATCGAATTTTTATTTTAATCAACAAAGCCGAAAGGAAATTTAACAATTTTAGAAGTCTGTACACCTATTCTTATTGTCTATGTCAATTTTTTTAATAACTGAAATCTACGAATAATAAAAACTACTAAGTAACTGAAATATTCAAATTGATTTAAAATTTGTTAGTTCCTATTTAAGGAAAAAATGTTTTCATGGCCTGCAGGATAAGAAATACAATTTTAATAAGCAGTCAGATTGAAAAAAAATTGTTTAGATTGATCATTGAATAAGTAAACATTAAATCATTTATTAATTTATTTGTTTGAGATCTCTATTTACCGGACGTTGGACCTTCAATTGATAACCGGAAACTGCCGTCTTTGAAAATGGAACGCGAAAAACCGGATAGAGTAGTTAATAAGATTTCACACTCTTTTTATTTTAAAAAACCTTTTTTGAGTTTAGCCGTGTGTAAATACGTATATATAATTATATCTAATAAGATTTTCTTTACGCGATAGAGAATTAATGACACTATAAACAGAAGTACGTAATTATCATTGCTAAATACTAATTGTATTTACACCCATCCTATTAGCTCGCTACCTATTATTTTGTTTGAAAAATATTATAAAGGACACTCTACCTTACCTTCTTGGGGAAATCCGAAAAAATCCAATAGTGTAAAACAAAATAGCACATCACAAAATCACAAAATAACCACTAATTAAATTAAACGTATGGACATGCGCCATGGCAACACTGGCTGAAAAAAAAAACACGAGCGCACTCTTAGCGGCTAGGGCCTGTGACTAAATGACTATCTAAGTTAAGTGCAGTCCACTCCTCCGTTAATTGGTTGTTTATAACCAACCCCTCTGAAAAAAAAACACGACATATTGCGCGCGGTAAAGTCACTGTCAGTGGGGGCGCGATGTTATAATGTAGATACAGCCCGTTTTTGTTTTGAAAGAGCTAGTAAAGTATAACATGAAAAGAAATGAAAATATTTTATATCTAAGTCGGTTAAAAATTAATACTTTTAAGTATAGCATCTACATGAGGCTTACGGCTTACCACAGGTTCGAGTTAGATTCCATCTCCTTTAGAAGATTATAAATTGTTAAATAGATATATTACTGATACAGTATCAATATAAATATCTTTTTAAAATTAAAGTGATCGCTTGGTTTTTATCTTTTCGCAAAAATTGAAATCACCATCCTTCTACCGGCGAACAGTGAACCCCTAGGGGTTCGTGTCTTACATTTTGAGAAACCCTGATTTTTTGCAAAAGCAATTTCTCTTCTTTCGTTTCATCATTTCGTGAGACTAAAGAGTATTGGATCTATCATCCATCCAAGCTGGATCTATGTCATCGATCATACATCGATCTTATCGAACATGGCTGCCTTTGTTTTTGTGGCGATGGTGGTGGATCGTTTAGCGGTCCGACACTGTTCCTCTATGAATTAATTAAACAATACACTTGAGAGGATTTCCCTATTAGTAGTTGAGTTAAATTGATAGCTGTTAACAAATTACCTAATAAATTATACTTAGTAGACTAAACTGTGTTCGGATTCGAAGAAAGGAAAATGAACTAAAAAATGCGTGGTTTCCCAAGGCTGAAACCTAGCTAGATCACAGATAATATAGACAAATTGTAAGTGTTTGAAGCCGTTACCTTCCGCCGTCCCTTAAATTATTATAGGGTTTTTTGTGAAAGTAGCAGCACTGAAAAAGTTACTTAGAAAGATTGTCTCGTATAAATATTATGACGATAAGCATGAGTACAGAGGTAAACTTTAAAGGGAAAAGAAGAGCTCATGAAGTTAGGTTAGGATTTAAGTAGTAGGAACTAACTCGACGACTAGCTTTCAATGGAACCCCTGGTTCAGTTAAAGATGCTTAGAAACAGCTGAAATAACTACTAATTACCTGATATAAAGCTTCTGTAGCTTCTTTGCATATTGGCAGAATATCGGCAAGCAATTGACGTATTATAACTCGTTGCTCGTTGCTGTGCTGAAACTCAAAAAAATTTAATAGCCAATGGATTACATTACTAGGACAGGACATTATTGTCATTAAATCCCTCATATTATGTCAATTTACTTATCTAAAATTTTTACGTAAAAAGAATAATAAACGTCAAACTTATTATTTTATTGCTAAAATATATTATTTAATGCTAAATGAATATCCGGCTAAATGAAGTATCTAGTGGGTCCATGGGTCTCATGAGATGATAAAAAGTAGCGGCTATCCAGATTCCAGAGTCTTCACTACATCAAAGATTAAAAAAAAACAACCATTTTATAATTTCAAATAATTATCGCAATATTCCTTCCTTTCGCATATTAGCCGGGTAGTAGCGAACCATATTTTTGATACAGCATATCTCACGATATCACCTGATCGGGTGTCAGCTGGACCACCCAGTATGCGTTCACTGACGCGAGCTGGAGCTGTGAGTTACGTGAGAATTTTGAATTTCGAACAGTTTCGCCAGCCATGTTTTTTTTTACTTCGATCAAAACAGAGGCTAAAGAGTTATAGCTTATAAGGATTTGCCTCTGTAGCTTCAGCGAACTGATTTTAATAACATTTTTGTTTTAAAGTTTACGATTTAAAGCTAAGATTTGAATTTTGCCACTTATCATCATGAGCTACTTAGCTACTAGCTTAGCTTACTAGCTTAGCGGCAGTAACTTAATCTCAGAGGTAGCCTATTTTTTAACGTACCGTTTTGAACTTACCGACCCTGCACTCTGCAGCTGTAGAACCATTTGGCTTTTTAGACTGCGTAAGAAGACTGTCAACTTTCGTCAAAAAAGTATGCATAATTTTTTATTGTATTGATAATCTTCATAAAAAGAACCTGACAGTTGGGTAGTTACAAAAATTGCATAGCCATTGATATAACAGAACGTAGATTAAACTAAAACATAAGATTTAAACTCTTTACACTTACAATTTTGATTTAATTATAGCAGTACTTAGCACTTGGGAAATAGAAATAAATACAGTCAAAAATTGATTATAAAAAACGTTTCAAGATATTTTACTCTACCTATATTATGTCACTCGCTGTCGCTACCTTTGTTATCGCCTGAAAACCCCCAGGCACCATAGCATACAGTTTGAAAACCCTTGATTAGGTATAAAAACAAAAAAAGTATTTGTGTAATTATTATCATGTTAATATTTTAATTTTTAATCCTTCGATCCCGGATTCTTGGAAATCTATTGTTATTCTATAATCTATTGTTGTTGCGATCACCGGTGATATTATGTTATGGGGCTTGATAGGGTAGTAACAATAAAATTAAATTACTAAAGTTGTCTAAACTAAGCGTGCACTCTATCATTTGAATTATAATTTTACTTTGGAAAATTACACATCCATGCATATTTTGCAAAACACCAAAACCCAAAATGTACTCTCCTGTAATGCTCATAAGGCTCCAATTTCCCCGTTCGCGAAGTCCATGTGAATTATTTGTGTCGGCATGCCTCCTGTCCACTCGGTTCAATGAGCAGCGATGCCACCTGATGGTGGTCCTACCGCACACGTAGAGGAAACTGAAAAAAGTGGGCACTGTGAGAAAATGCTGTCATACGTGTAATTTGTCATACAGATATCGTTCAAGTAATATTTATGCAAGAGTTTTCATGAAAATGTTTACGACTAGAGGTTTCAGCAGTGGTCCCCAACCTTTTTTTCATGTGGGCCACAAACATATTTTTGTCTTGGTGTCGCGGGGCGCAACAAAAATTTTTAGGTTTCAAAAATAATGTTCTTCAAAATTAACGATTTAAAAGTGAAAAAATCACGACTTTCACTATGACTTTACATTATTTAGCCGGTGGGCGTGAATTTCAAAATGGTTTAACATCACGCGGGCGGCGGGCCACAATTAATAAAGCCCAGGCGGGCCGCATGCGGCCCGTGGGCCACGGGTTGGGGATAGCTGCCCTAGAGGGTGCCCGCGACTCCTTTGCGCAGATTTGTTTATCGCGCGGAAACCGTACGCTTTTCCCAACAAAAATTATCAGGGTATCTATCCCCAATCGGAATTCTCTAGGTATATCTATCTAGTCTGAATCAATTTCATCTAATTCGGTTAAGAGGCCGGGTACCCTTGGAATTTTTCATACAAACGTAATACCAAAATCATTTTCTCATACGAAAATATTTAACATGTTTGAGTTATTTTTCAGTTTAGAATAGTAATTACCTAGGTTCCTACACAAAAACTTACTTCAAAATATTTAAACACAAAAAAAAATTATTTGTTTAAAATTTTTTTTTAGTAAATTTACTACTCAATATTGAAACACTAAAAAATAGAGTAAAACACTTAAAAAATATATAAATAAATAGTAAATTTACAACTAAATATATAAATACTAAAAAATATTTTTTAGAAATTAAATATTTTGTAGTAAATTTACTATTTATTTATATATTTTTTAGTGTTTTACTCTATTTTTTAGTGTTTCAATATTTAGTAGTAAATTTACTAAAAAAAAATTTTAAACAAAAAAAATATTTTTTTTTGTTTAAATATTTTGAAGTTAATTTTTGTGTAGGAATCTAGGTAATTACTATCTTAAACTGAAAAATAATTCAAACATGTTAAATATTTTCGTATGAGAAAATGATTTTGGTAATTACGTTTGTATGAGAAATTCGAAGGGTACCCGGCCCCTTAAGTTGTTTAAGCGTGAATAGGTAATAGACACTAGACAGACACACTTTCGTATTTATTATATTATGTACCTACTTAGATTGTGAGGATTAATAATACAGGGCATAGAAAAAAAATATGTACTTAGTTTCCTACCGAAACCTAGTAGGCTTCTGCAGGTTGTAATAAAATAAAGTTACAAATTACAATACTTTAGGACGGTTGTACGTGTTCCTTGTAGAGAGTTTGCTGTGGCCTGTGAGAGTAGCAGCGCTAAAAGACCATTTTTTTTTACTTTTGAATGGGGAAACTCGTGAGTCGTGAGTAGGGAATGCAATCTCGTTCTCGCGAGATCTCTGCTTTTTTTAGCGAGATTAATCTCGGACGAAAAAAAGGCGAGATCTCGCGAGTTTGACGAGATTGTACCTGAGTATAAAAAAGTCTTATTTGATGCTGGCCTAAGCAATTACTGTGCACTGTGATATTCAAGTAGATCCTGAATTTTGACTTCTAGTTGTTTTGTTAGCTATAAAAGAACTGTTTTATTACTAAAAGATTTGTGTTTGATAATGTGCGCTTTTATAATTCTGGACGTCACGTTATGTTTTTGTGTGGTTCAGAAGAGTGTGGAGTGAATGATGTCCTCTAGCGTGATGTTTCCATATATTTTACTTCCCTATGTTATCGTTTTACTGTGTGGACGTTCACGATATTACCGCCACGTCCAAAATTATAAAAGTGCACATTAGAAGAGAAGACTGGTTGTTTCTTTCATTTGTTATTTGATAGATAGTAGATACGTACTATGTAGGTTTACCACTTCAAAATTATAGACAGATACGTCAAACAATGTTACGCTTACGGGACGCTTATGCCCAATGCCCATACAATTATGTACTTGAAAAAAATTGGTCTTTCAGTGCTGCTACTTTCACAGTGAATTCTATACAAGGAACACGGACACACCCAAAAGTATTATAGCGTAGTTTCGTTACACCCTGTATCTTAGATAACATTGTAAAAGTAGCAGCGCTGAAAGAGGTAGTTTCGACGTCTACTATATGTCGTAGGCATATGGTTTAATCTGCGATTCGATTGAATGACTAGCGCATTCATTGAATGACACCATTCAATTGAATGACTCGGCCGAACGTCGACCATCAGTCATCACTCAACGTCCAACTAGTTAGCGATTTGCAACTTATTATAATACTTATAATAATAAATTATGTTAAATCACTTGTTACATTGCTATTATACACCAACGCCAACGTTGCGAATTTCCCGACGGGCGACGGAAATAAATCCACATTTATTCTTACCAAACCCGTAAAGCTAAAGGGGCTGGAAACTCTACAACATTATTATTTTTAACAAAAAATTAAAACCGACTTCCAAGGTAAAAACAATAATAACATTAATGTGAACTAAAAAGTATTAAATAATTTTTACTATCTAATAGTGCCTTTTTCCGAATTCGGCTAAACCTCAACTATTTCTGTACTCAATCTTCATTATTTTGAAGTCGGTACCAGATAGCTGAATCTTCAGTCCTCTGACAGTATATTTAAAATTTTTGGAACTGGCACCGACTTCAAATTATGAAGATTGAGTACAGAAATAGTTGAGGTTTAGCCGAATGAGAAGTTTTCTTTTTTAAATCTCCACCAGACGGCGCGACGGTAGACACTTCTAGATTTTCTATTGGTTCCCCACCCATCTAAAATTATCTGCAGGTTGGCATCACTGACAGTGTTTCAAAAAATATCAGTGTACTGTCAAGTGTGACGTTAATCAAAATATCTTAAATCTAAGCCATCATTGGCCTAAGCGATTAGGCCAGTATACTGGTAACAGTTTAGGAACACGCAAATTGTCAAACTGAAAACTGACAACTGACAGAGAGTTTTGGCGGGCATGTCACTTTCAAAACTTCTACTTTTTATTGTTGGTGTGGTTTTTATTATTTTTTCCCAAATTGTGTTATTTGTGTTTTTGATGTTCATTATTGGTAAAATATTAGCCACTAAATATCCGTTATCTTGCACAAGTGCAGGTAAGATGTTGTCAAAATCAAAATGTATATTTCCTGTGACATTTGGTGTGAATATCAGTAAACAGGGCTATTTCTTCCGTGAGTTTTAACTAAAACATCGTTATAATAACTCTATTATCCTATTCATTGGAATATTATTGCGTCTTTTTCAAATTGAAATGTATCAAGTTTTATATTCTTTTGCCCAGTTTTGTAGCAAGTATTGATGGTATTCCCTGGTATTACCGATAGTTGTCTACCCGTACGCCATCTAGTTACTAAAATGGAAGCTGTTTGACAATCAAATTAAAAAGCTAAGAAAATCCCTCATTCGGAAAAAGGCACTATTAGATAGTAAAAATTATTTAATACTTTTTAGTTCACATTAATGTTATTATTGTTTTTACCTTGGAAGTCGGTTTTAATTTTTTGTTAAAAATAATAATAATTTCACTCTTTTTAGTTACACTAGTAGATAAATCTTCGCGTATATTTTACGTATCTTATTACAATTTGTTAAGAGTCACAACTCACACTCACAAAATAATATAATATTATCAGTGAAGTGAACATATTGTGCTAAGTAATTTAACAATTTTAATATTTCAAGCCCGAAGCGGTCACCGGCGATTGCGATAACAATAGAAAGGCTATTGTGTCTCGTTTTTCCACGATCGAAGGATCTATCAGATAAAAAATTGTACAAACTTGCATAGGATGTAGCGTAGCATAATATTTAATATTATCATAATTATTGACAGCTGTTCTTGTTATCAAGAATTCAAATCGATAGGTACTTAGTGCACCATCTATCGATTAATAAGTATAACTAATTAAAAAGACACTTAATGACTTTGTTTTGTTTAAATGCTCTTTTTAAAATAACTTTATTTTAATTCTATTTGTCTATTAAAATTTTATAAAGTAGTAAAGTATTCGATCTGTATATTATAAAGTAGTTAGTAAAGTATTCGATATTCTGTCTTCGCGCGGCGGCGCTGGGCGGCGACCGACGCCGACCGCCGTGTATTAAAAACAAACAGGTGTTGTTAATTGTTATACAGTACATCATTATTATTATTAGTATATCCATAACTATGCCTTGTACTATTATCTATTCTGTGCTATGAGACATTCGTGGCCTTAAAACGACGTGGTAATGATGATGATGACGATGATGATGATGATGATTATGATGATGAATATGAATTGCACAGTAGTTTATGCTTTCTGTTCTTAAAACAACGCCGAAACTCCCAAACGTGTATCTATAAGGAATCAGGAGTTCTCTCAGCATCATCGAAACCATGGTATACCTTGACCCAATATTTGACTTTTTGGTAGCGTATTCTTAGTACACTTCACATAAAACCAAAATCACCATATGTTTCCATATAAATTTCGAGGAGTTCCCTCGATTACTCATGGATCCCATCATCAGGTCACCACCTTTGTGAAAATGGGACCAAATTGGAGTGAAACCTAATACAACAAAACAAAAATTTCGAAAATCGGTTCACAAACGGCGGAGTAATCGTTGAACATACAAAAATAAAAAAAATAAAAAAAATAAAAAAAAATAAAAATATCCACAGCCGAACATAATATAACCTCCTCGTTTTTTGGAAGTCGGTTAAAAATAGTTCAAAATACGTAATACCATGGAGTAAATAATATGGTCTACTCTATGGTAATACCTGTAAACTTATTCAGAAAATAATATCATACTTAATTAGAATTATATCAATCGAATATACCGTCATTTGTCATACCCTCTCCTAATCCAATCGCTTTAACATTGAAAAAAGTATCGACCGGTTGTGCGGAAAGTCCCTCGGAAACGGAAGTGTCGGATGTCGGTAACCGGACCCGGATGAGCCGCTCACACGAACTGGCTGGAAGTAAAATGTTGTGACGTAATTTAAAAAAGTTTCAATTCGAAAAAGGAGTTAGAATTTAAAAAAAAACTTTGAATTTAGAAAATGAGTGTAAGTACTCACAAACGGTTTTGCTCGATAGTTTTACTCGAAATCGAGCAAAAACCACCGTGTGGACCGTAAAACACACAGCTCGAAGGCTCGAATCGAGCCGGCTGGACAAATTTTTTGACACTAGTTAGGGTTCCGTACCCAAAGGTTAAAAGCGGGACCCTATTACTGAGACTTCGATGTCTGTCCGTCTGTCTGTAAGTCTGTCTGTCCGTCTGTCCGTCCGTCTGTCTGTCCGTCTGTCTGTCTGTCTCCAGGCTGTAACTCAAGAACGGGCAAAACCGTATGTGAGTACTTAGCATAATAAGTAATTAGGTACAGAGTAAAATGCCGGCGACAGCCAGACCCTTCCTTTAGCTAAATAAAGTTTTTCTGTATAACCTATAACCACTAAAGAGATATATGTATTATGTAGTGCGACAGGGCTTTAAAGTTTAAATGAACGTGGGCGGTGGTGCTGCTGGTAAAGGAGAACTGTCAAAAATGACGTTTTTGTATGATAGCAGCGTTAATTCCTTTTTTCGCCACGTTCATTTAAATTTTAAAGCCTTGTCGAGCTGTAACAACAACCAGCAACTATGGAGTTTCGGTCGCGGTTACTTTAGGAGGTATCCAGTTCTGAAGGTCCTCCTTCGATAAAATATAGAATTCATTTTTTTTTCTTATTTTCTTCGGGGTAACCTGCATAGGACTCTCTTCTTCCACTGCCAGACATTTTTGGCATTTGCTTCCCACTGCCAGACTTTATTATTATTAGACTTTGTTGGTGTAGGTTACTAAAAATGTTTCCCCCCGATGGTTGCTCGCCTTGTCGCGGCGGTGGGGCTCTAGTAACCGCGGCTTGGGCAACCGCGGTGAAGCAAAGAGGCAACCAGGGCCGGCCGGTGTCGCTGCCTGGCCCGAGGAGGGCGCTCCCAGCGGACTGGAGAAGTCCGCTGCGGATGCGCACCGAGGTGGGGCCGCAGAGGAAGAGGCAAGTAGGTATTACGGTGCGCCGCTTGCCCTATCCTCTGCGGCCGAGGTGTGGTCGGTGGCAGAGCCACAGTCCTGATCTGCCACATGGCCCCCAAGTAGCAGACTCGGGGGGCGTCTGCTACAGCCCTGGTGGGGGCCGAGGAGGAGGGCGCACGTGTTGTGCGCCCATCGTGGAGTCTTCGGGCCGCTGGCGGGGTCGCAGATGTGTGTATCGTTCCTGTGGCCCCGTCAAAAGGCGGCGAGGCGGAAGATGGGGGGGGTTTTAGTGGGTATACCGTGGTCTCATTAGCTACGGGAGTCCCACATCACCACTCGGGTCGCCCCCTGCGCCTGGGTGGTATGCGTAATGCATTTCCCCCTCCGAAAAAAAAAAAAAAAAAAAAAAAAAATTGGTTACTAAAAATGTTTCCACATCCCAAAGAGTTTTTTTTATTTATTTATTTAAGTCAGGCATCTTGGCCCTTAATATAAATACCATATAGACTAACATACATACAATTATACTAAAACTAACACTAAAAGACTAAACACGTATTGTCTGCGACGTGGGGCGTGACGTGTTCGGAAGTCGTCCTCGGAACCTCCTGTAGACGACTCCAATCGGCCAGAACTCCTCCTTCTCGAAGGTCGATGATGCGTCGGGACTGTTACCACAAAGGACCTAAAATTCACTTTGTGGCGGGACTCCATAAGCGCTCTACCCTCAAGAAGAATTTTGATAGGCGATCAAAATTTGTGTGCCAGGAATACTACTTCAGTCACGGGATAAAGTCTCCCTGCCGACCATTGCATTTTGTCCGTGATGCCGATCGCCTCGAGGATTCCGCCGCGTGCTATCGCATTATGCTTTCTGTTTCGGTCTAGCAAATGGCAGTTCTAAGCGACAGAAAGAGAAAGGGCGACGGAAAAAGGCGATTCCGTGCTGCCATATGAGGTCCAACCCTAAAGTAATTATAATATCTATGCAACACAGGTCTCAGACCACAGCCACAGTATAGCAATTAGGGATATTGCTATACTGTGCCACAGCCATCCCCATTACCCGGACTATTCAGTTTCTTGTTCCCACGATGTTACACTATGAAAAATTAAGATCATATCACTTAAAATAAACACTTTAACGCTTGTCCCAATTCAAAATAACAAGTACATTGCTAGTTCCTACCCCTATTATATTATTCAGCAAAGCGCATAATGCACAAACAAATACAGCACACCTGTATTTGCCCTCTGGCTAAATGTTACAGGTATGTTGAGGGGAAACTAAAAAGAATAATATCGGCCGAGTGCGAGTCGAATTCGTATGCCAAAAGTTCCGTATGTAGCTACAGAGCAAAAATAGGCAAATAATGGAGACGGCCAGTACTCGGTCACGAAGGGTACCTACCTATTTAAAAGCCCGAAAAGTTAAAAACGTGATAATAGCGTTATTTTAAAAACGAGCAACCGAGGGTTAATATTTTTGTTTGTTGTCGGTATCGGTTGTTATAGCGGCCACCATAATACATAATTTGTGAAAATAATATCGCGGTTTTTGAGATGAACATCACTTGGAGGGACTGACATACAGACAGCAAAGTCTTATGAATAGGATCCCGTTTTTACCCTTTGAGTACGGACTACGGAACCCTAAAAAGCTAACGCAACACTCTAGTGTTTAGCTAACAGCTTTGGTTTACTGATCTGTAAAAATTGGGTTGTTTTATTGGCCTATTATCCGTTTTTGACCGCACCCGCGATTTCATTTCCTATACCACAGAATACATCCTATACCTACGCAGGTGTATAGCATAATATTATTTGTTTTGCAATAGGTAAGGGTCCTAAAACCAAATATGACTTCATAGCACTGTTACAATATTATGTTAATCTGAATAAAGATTTAACAGAAAAAATATTTAGCGCTAAGATTATAATTTATATTGGTTCAAAAACAATCTAAGACAATATTGTAGCTTAGTCGTCACTAAGATAATTTTAGAAAACGGCTAGCTTATAATAGGTCCGTCATACCAATTTTAAGCTTCCAAAATAGGGGACTCTCAAGTCTCAATACTTAAAGCATTTGCATAAGTAATGTTTTTTAAGAAAAGTCAAAAGTACTGACTACTGAGCATGTAAGCTTGGCAATCTTTAGTACTTTGAAAATTTAAAGGAAGATAAAATATAGGTATAAAAGGGTCGACGCGCGACCGTTTTAAGCTACAGAAATAGATCGAAATCTATCAATTTCACATGGACAATAATAACATTTTACCACTGTAAAACGATACAGCTCAATCGGAAATGTAAATAAAAGATAATGTGTGTAATTCAATATTTTATTGAGGATTCACAAATCTACGGTCGGTTTTGGCGGGAAAGGGGACGGCGCGTGCTTGGCGCGTGCCATGATAGATTGCGGCCATGTCTCTTTATTTTTTTATTTTAATTTCCACTAGGCCAAGTATTATCTGATAATTACTACCATTTGAGTTTCAGATAATCCGAAAACGGATGCTGCTAAGAGTTTAAACACCGTGAAATCATACATTTTTGGCATATTAAATATTAATAATATTCGGTATTTTGCAGTATATTTTTCACATTATTATCTGCCTTAACAGTCACTTTAAACTTTATTATTATTCCAAGCCTCTAAATTCTAAAATGACTTTAACATCAGATTAACGTCTGTCAAGAAAATGAAGAAATAAAAAAGTAGCAACATCGTAGTGTCATCCCTTTTTTTTAGATTGATTTGAAAGGGATGACACTACGATGCTGCCACTTTTTTATTTCTTCACTTTTATAATTTGTTTTATAAGAACCACCTAATATACTATAGTTTTTTCGGAACAAAAATCTATTCTTACGTAGGTATTAAAAATACCCATTTGTTATTTATTTTATCTGTTTAAACATCGAATAGAGCTACTGGGTTAATTTTATAAATAGGCATGTAGTTAAAGATAGGACTTAAGTCCTAAGCTTCTAAGCTAGGACATACCTAGGCTACTTTTTTATTTTATTGCGGCAAAATGTACGATTCCCGCGAGATTAAATTCCGCAAACGAAGTAGGAATAACCTGATATAAAATTATTGTAGTAATAAATTCTACTGTGAAAGTCGCCGTCAAAGCTAGTTCATGCGAGCTTTGAAAGGAAAGTTCGTTTGAAAAGCTCGCGAAGTTTTAATTTGGCTCTGAAGCGAGGAAGCCCTAGAAGCCACACAAATACCAATCGATTTTGTTCGGGAGCTCACATTTTGGGAGCTTTTAACCGACTTTCGAATAAAGAAGGGTGTATTGGGCTGTGGATGTTTAATTATTAATTTAGGCAGTAGGCTGGATTTAGATAATATTATATATGCGGCCGTCCGAACGCAAGGTTTGGCGGCTACACCGCGAGATCACATAAGCCAATGTACCATCGAGATTGATTCCTATGCATTTGAGAGACCAACGTCATTTGGTCGATCATGTCAATTCAATGTTAATTGTGATCTATCAGCTGGGTTTGACGTAATGCGACCAAATTACGTAGGTCCCCGATCTGCATAGGAATCAACTTCTCTAATAGTACTATCAGAGAAGTTAATTCCTATGCAGATCGGGGACCTACGTAGTTTGGTTGCGTTACGTCAAACACAGCCGACAGGTCACAATAATTAACATTGAACTGACATATTCGACCAAAAAACGTTGGTCTGTCAACTGCATAGGAATCAATTTCCTCGATGGTAATGGTACCTATGTAAATGACAGTGCGACCGCGGATGTACCAGTTGTTCGTCAAAATGTGAGATGGACCATCACGAAACATTGAGGTGGTTTTAATAATTTTTAAGATGTAATAATAAACAATTGCAAATTTTATGACATCACACAAGGAATGAGGGGGGGGGTCTCACAAAATGTGACGACCACCTCACACCTGCGACAATTATAGGCAAGGCATAAAAAGCATGAAATTCGCTAATCTACTACGCGCACCCGCCCTGCTCGCTCCTCGTCCAAAGTAACCTAAGCAGTAAGCATAGTATCCGCTTCTATTTTCTTACCGATGGAAGTTATGCGCGGCCTCCCGCCTCAGGCCTGTAGTTCTCCCACTTACTGATAAAAAAAGTTAAGTAATACTCGTAATAAATTAATAACTCCCGTGACGGTTTCAGTGACGGTGTCCGGTTTACTTAAAACCAGACCAGTTATTAATTGGTATTTTATTTTTGCCGATCTCTGAGGATCACAGGTCACGACCCCCTATGTGGCTTAGGACTTTATTGTTCCTGTCTTTTATTGCCATTTTTATGTTGTAATCTTTTATGTGTTGACACCCCCGTGGTCGGTGGTTCTCTTTATGAAGCTTGCCACAGCGTCTCCATCAGTGTCAGTGTAATAGATACAGGTATTAGTGTGGCGGGATATAGCTACGACTGCATGAGGAACGCTGTCATGGATTGCCAGCTTCCGGGACTTGGTCTGTATGATGATCACCAAAGGACTCGTTAATCCCTGAGGCCTGAGCTTCATGGATTGTGAGGACGCGAGAGTCCGTTCCCGATCCATAGCCTGTATTAGTGAGGGCTGCTTTCTCCTCCTGTGTGTGGACAAGATACAGAGTATTTAGATCGTTTTAGGTATTCTCGCTCCTGTATACTTCATAGACCATGCTTAGGGCGTATACCACATTCATAGGGCTCCTGTGTGTGCAAGACAACTCTTGGGTGATGCTGGTTACCAGGTTTGGACGAGTGTAATTAAGTTTAAAGAGGTTTTCACGCTCTTTAAATGGAAGTTGGTTAATATCTCCAATGAAGATAACATCGTTGGCGCCTGTTAACTGATTCGCCATGACGATTGAGCCGAAATGGTTCATGAGGGCCTCGTCAACTATCAACCTTTTGTAGGCTCCTTTTGTCCCATTTACCAGCAAAGAGGCCATGGTAGGAACTTTATCTTTAACTTTTATCTTTTACGAACTTTATCTTTGACCAGTTACGCAGGAGTAATTTTTATAGTAGGTATACATTGCCCAAGTGTGTGCGCAGCACACAAAGCAAACTCTCTTTCTTGTTTCCAACACCCATGTAGCCCGCGTGGGCTCGATTCCCAAATCGAGCCCACTGCTTCCGAGTCAAGAGCTGTGTGTGTGTGTATATTATATTATAAATGCGAAAGTGTGTCTGTCTGTAACCTCCTCACGACCAAATCAATAAAAGGGTTTTACTGAATGAATTGGGAATGGACATAGAATACTTTTTATGTCAGAAAAAGGTAGGTATGTTACTGTTGTTCCTGCGCTATAAATTATTTAAAGTTGTGGCGGTACCCACAATTCGCCTAACATTCCTGCATCGCGCTATCGAAGTTTTCTGAGCGCGTCGGTATATATACGACAGCTGAAATGTATCACGTGGGCATCGGCCTGACCGGGCAACAACTCGCTCGGTCGGAAGATCTTCCTTTGGCCACCACGCATTATTCCCACAAAGTCGTAGACAAAGAAAAGTATAAGGGGGTCTACACAGACGGACCTGCAATCTGCACTGCAGGTCCGTCTGTGTAGACCCTTTATACAAAAATTTCAACTGCAATCCAACCGCAAATTGCAGTTCAAGTGTTATCTTTATTTAAATCTTTTTGAGCGCCTGCTAGAATTTAATCTCACTGGCGCTGAACGGTGAACCACGCCGAACTTTGCGCTTGCTTTGCGCTCCCCGATCTCGATTGTTTCTTGTCTGCGCTGAACATAGAAAACTTTCATACCGCTAACTCCATCTGTCAGTAGCATTAGGTACTACGGAATGTAATAATTATTGCTAAATAGTGTAATCTGAATAAAACACTTTTATTTAATCATAAACGCTATTTAAATTTGAATAATTTTGTAAAATATATTTTTAGATTTCTGAAATATCGAGACACGTCACCCGTGTTTTAATTATATTTTTTCAAACGGCAACACTGATGGCCTGAAAAAATCCATTGGGCAACATCAAAACCAAATGTCAAATTTTATTGTCGAAAAATTTCAGTCATATTTTCTATTTCCATTTTTGTGAATAAATACACGATAACCACAAATAATTCTGTTAAATGTCAGTGCTGTGATTGCAAACAAATTCGCATAAATGAATCATGTCGCTGAGGTCGAAAGTGCTGGCTCTGGTGGAGGTGTTACTTCGTGTTCCCCCGTTGTTTGTGCTGGATGAGCTCCTCAAGATCAGTCTGGGTCTGCCCGTGTCGACGGGAGACGACGTTTCATTTTCAAACATAACCATCGACGTGGACGTGGCGGACCCAGAAAATTATTACGACTCGCATTTCTACAACGCGTTTTTTCTCACGCTGCTTAAATTCTTCTCCTGTTGTTTAGGTATGTATCCCACCATTTTTATTTTTATCACACGTCCCCATGCAAAAACACATCAACAAACATGCTAACTGAATAAACATTGCTCAAATATTTGGTGTAACATATTTTACTGTTAAGCAATAGTTGCCTTGAATTGCCTTCTAAACTTAAACCAATCACATTTGTTTAACAACTTGATAGTAGTCAGAGTCAAACTCAAAACAAAGTTGAGGTGATTATCTTACACAATATGCTTTTTCGCCTATCAAAAATAGAGGTTAAAGTACATATTATTGTTTTAATTTAGAATTTATCAAATCATCTTGAACAGTAGGTAGACAGCATGTTTGACAGTGTTTGTTTTAAGTTCAAGTTTTTAGATTCTTAATAAATTTTTAGGTTATTACTAATTGCTTTGCATTTATCAATCACAGCATTCAAAGAGTAATTGTTAAAGAATTCAATGTTATTTTGCCTGTAATGTGACCTTTACACCATAATTTTAAGGAGTAGTCTTGTAAAACGCCACACTAAAATAATCCCAGGCTGCTGAACTTCTAATTTCAATCTATACACTGGTATTTTCTTTGATCTAATATAAACAAAGCCCACATAGGCTATTATTCTACTAATTTAAAATATTCTCTTGCTATAACCAAGTATTAACCCATCAAGCCCCAAGAGGCCACCGGCGGCCACGTAACAATTGAATATCTATTGTGTCTCGATTTCCCACAATCGAGGTAGTAAAGAAATGCAGTGGTTCATTTATTTGATCAATTTAATTTTAAAACTAATTGTTTACAATTAGATTCAATTTAATTCAAATGGAGTGTACAAATCACCTTTTACTGGTCATTATTCAGTCTATTGTTTTAATTCTAAAATGGATGACTTCTTATCAATAACAGTTACATGCCTTTTAAGTTTGAGTACATGACATGCACAACGGAAAATGATTATAGCGTACACGACAGAGATAATATTTTTTAAAGATAAGTCTATGATAGCAGTGGTTTAGATGAATATGTTAAAATAGTTTTTATATGTGTCTGATTTTTTGTTGAAGTAAAAATAGGGGTGCATTTTTTTTTCTCCCGGTCTTTTTACTGCAATTTTTTCTGTCTATCTGTCTGTCACCAGTCTATGTTTCGTAAACTGATAATTATACAGTAACACAGATATTTTTTGTTGCTGCTACGAATTGTAAACGAAACGAGTTTTAGTGGTGTTCTAATAAAACCCAATAATGACTTTGCATCTTTTAAAAATAGATTCCTCATAAATATGTAATTTGTTCTTAGTAAGACTGCAGAAGTCTACGTATAATAAAAACGAAGGAAATGTTACCGTCAAAAAAAAAATGTTCTACAACACTTGTCAATAATGTGTACCTTAGGTACAATATTAAGTGGTCTTGAACGGTATCAGGCTGATGTTACATGACAGTTCGAAAGGAACCAATTTTAAAACTGTAATAGTATAAGAGTTACATTTCCTTAGTTTTAATTATTCGTAGGTAGAAGTCAATGAAAAATATCCAAATCTATATGATATGAGAGTACTAGATGTCACAATAAATAATTACATTATGGCCTGCGTTATAGCGCTGGAACCATAAATTGTTTTTTTTCAAAAATATTGATGTATGTTCCCATTCCCGGGACTCTCCCTACACATCCAAAACAGTCCAGTTGGTTGAGACTTGAGAGACAGACACATTTTTTCATTTTTATATATGGATTAAAATGATAATATTGATTAAAATGATAACTATGGCGGTAAATCTGAAATCACATTGTTGTTACATTTTGTTTATCAGTGTCGTGTTAAGTATTCAGTTAGTGGTCGCGAGTTTCGAGTTCGTGCGATAAAAATAAAAATATTTAAAAACAAACATTGCGCAAGCTAAGAAAGAAGTTACCTACCACATTTTTTTATGTAAACCAAATTTTTTGGATTACTTATAGGCCGATGCTTCGAATTTCAAAGGATGAATAAAAAAAAGGATATTAACCCATCAAGCCCCATAAGCTCACCGGTGAGCGAGACACAATAGAATAACAATAGATTTTCAAGCATCTACGATCGAAGGATTAAAATAGCGCCATTTTCATTAATTCATTTATGGCACTGTACCCATTTTGGAATTACTTACAGTGCTTTAGTCTTGGATCGTTATAATAGTTTTCCATAGGTTCGCTTCGTGCTTTCTAGCATAAAACAACGTGTTCTATTCAAAGTTGAGTCTTGCTTTAAAGTTGAACCCCCTTACTAATAAAAGTTGTATAAGCTTTGAATAGTTATACAGTGTTTTGTTCCTGTCACACAAGTGACATTTTTAATTGGATTGAAGAAGACAAAACACTGTATAACTATTTAAAGCTTATACAGCGTTTATTAGTAAGGGGGTAAATCTATACTTATTATAAAATGAAGTCACTTTTTTTTCCCTCATGTCCCTTTGTTCCCTTTAATATTTGAAAGTACGCAACGGATTTTGATGATTCTTTCATTGTTAGATAGCTCATTTATCGAGGAAGGTTATAGGCTATATTTTATCACGCTAAGATTAATAGAAGCGAAGAAATAGAGGAAAATGTGGAAAAAACGGGGAAAATTATTTGAAAGGGCTAACTTGAACGCTCTAATCTCAGGAACTACTGGTCCGATTTGAAAAATTCTTTCAGTGTTAGATAGCCCATTTATTAAGGAAGGTTATAGGCTATATTTTATCACGCTAAGATTAATAGGAGAATGTGGAAAATTATTTGAAAGGGTTTAATCTCGCGAACTACTGGAGCAATTTTTATGCTATTTGGCACAGATAAGAAGTAGACCACATGAAGGATCGTGATAGGCTATCGATTTTAATCATTTTTTCAGTGGCTATATATTTTATTCCCGTGCGATGCCGGGGCGGGTCGCTAGTATATAATATGTCTGCTGCTGATACCTCACCGCCGCCCGCCGACCGCTACCGCCTCGCTAGTCGCTAGTCGCTAGATTCGAGGCAGAGGCATCACTTCAAAAATCATGACTGTCAGAGGCGGCGTAAGGCGTAGGCGACGTGGGCGACCGCCCAGGGCCTCGCGGTCCAAGGGGCCTCGCGGTCCAAGGGGCCTCGCGCGCCTGGGACCACGAGAAGTTTTTAAAACTCAAACTCAAAATTTATTCAGAATAAATTTTTGTAAATATTTTCAGAAAGTCTACATGATGCCTACCACCGGTTCGGTTTATGGATTACTAGTTTTGATACTCAATTTTTTATTTAAAATCAAGTTTGAGTATCACAAAATTCCTTCTCTCAACAAAATCAATCTCGCGTCATCCATCAGGTGGCCACGCAAAATATATATTATCTTGCCCACATCAATAGTTCTTGCCCCGTAACTGATGACTGGACTCTGAACTACCACTAGAGAAATAATTGTTCTTAATTTAATCCTTCGATCGGGGGAATCTTGGAAATGCTATTGTATTCTATTGTTGTCGCGATCACCATTCACCGGTGCTCGTATTAAGTAATTTAATTATTTAAATTGAGAAAAATATGTTATCATAATAATTATGATGAAAATATTATTATTAGTTCAAGACGAGTGTGCCAAATATGCATCTACTGTACGTCATCGACACTAAAAGTGAGGGAATTTTGCGCAAGTTTATCCTCAAACGCGAAGTCCCAACACGCATGTCGCCTGCGTTTTGCAAATATTATATTACTAGATGACGTCCGCAACTTCGTTGCGCCAGCTTATTGCGCGTACATTTTTCCGGGACAAAAGTATCCTATGTCCTTTGACCTTTCCCGGGGTTTAAAGTACCAAATTTCAGCAAAATCGATTCGGGCGTGAAGAGGTAACAGACTGACAGACAAGGCCTGTTTTAGTACTACCGATTTCTTCGGCGCCTATAGGGTGGCTAAAAAAGGCGGCGCTCCTTTTGTTTGAGATCGGCGCCCTGGGCGGTCGCCCCCCGTAACGCCGCTACTGCAGACAGACAGACACACTTTCGCATTTCTAAAATTAATGAAGTATGGATGTATATTGTATATATTTATGTGTTTCACGGGAATCTACATTCACCCGAAGTTCTTCATTTTCCCGAAGCTAAGGCAGGTCATTGTAGCCCTGATGTCACTGCGATTCTTGATTTAGTGGGTGGGGGTTGAAGGACTGTTATCCGATTCTCTGGTTTGCACTGACGCGGACGTAGTTCCTTCGAAAGAAGTTTCGGCACTGATATTTCATAACTATTAAATAGTCACCGGCGATGACGCCACTTCTTCGGACACAATCAAAATAATATTATGTTCCAAGTTGCTAAAAGTAAGTTATTTATAAACTGAATGTTAGGATAATAAACCAAGAAGTTTCATAGCCATTTTAATTGGAAATTTCAAGATCAAAGTAGTTGTACAAATATTTTTTTGTAAAACTACGAGCTGTATCGTATAATTCACTTGACGCCTTCTGGTAACTGTGAATCACAGTTCATTCAGAATAGGAAAAACACACAGTGAATGATTCGACCAAAATCAAACAGCACACTCTTGAATATTGACAGAAACGTTGTCAAACGTCGAACAAAACTTTTTGTTTACTGTCTATAATGCTCTACCGTGAAAAAAATGCAGTATATCCTACTGTCGGGAATGCACACATCATTTAGTTTCCACGAGAAACCTAAAGAAAAACTTGCCATAACCGCAAAGAATGTAATTGGCAGGTTTCCACTTATGAGACATTTGGCGTCATGTGTAAATCTGCATTGCGTTTTGGCAACTTTCATTGTTAGGTAACTAATGTATGGGATCGTTATTGACGATGAAGCTTATCGCATTGATGGGCAAATAAGGAAAGTGTTGACTCCAAATAGTAGATGGATATGGAATGCCAAACAATTAGGATATAATACTATTGCAATATTTTCGCGCTAGAGGTAGCACCAGCATGGTCAGTACTAAACAGTTTTGTTGGACGTTTGCCTACTTTTTTTGTCAATTTTGGGATATGATGTGTGCAACATGTCGGATTTTGGTCGGATTATTTACTTTCGATAATAGCGCCCTCTGCTCTAGCCTCTACGCAATATTCCCTATTCGGATCCTATGTAATAGGCTACTTGACCTACTTTTTTTCTTCATGCTAATCGCTTCTTAATCATTCATTTTCACAAAAAAAAACTAATATTTCAATATTTTACAAAGTAGAAACCCATAAAAATGTTTATTGAAAAATATGCCTCATAAATGGCGCCGAAAACACTGTCCGCCATAGTGTGACGTCATACGCTTTGTATTTTAAACTCTCTTTATTGAACATTTTTTTATGTGCTAAATGTACGAGTCTAAAAGTGCTCAAAAATAATAAAAGAATTAAATAAGAAATTACAAATCATTTGTAATGTTGAAAACTTTTGGAGAAAAGTTTTGGCCATTTTATTTCCCGTCTACAATAAATGGAGATAATATATAAAACTGATGTTTTAAGTGAATTATTCAAGAAAATATATTTTACAAATCTTTCTAGGCTTATTGTTATTATTTATGTACAAATAAACTTACATATAACGAGCGCGATAAATAAAAGATATTAAATTAGTATGAGGATGACGTCACATCCAAATCGGAAGTATCGCAAAAGCGTTTTCGTCAGTACAAATCCTATTTTCATAAAATCATATTTTCAAATCGATTTTATTTATCAATCATAAGCTTTTATTTGATGATAAGGGTGAAATACGGTTTCCTAGGCCAAGTTCTACTAGAAATATGCATTTGTTCAATGAAATTGAATAAAGGTCAAGTAGCCTATTATGCGTTGTGATTGCAACTGGTAAAACGAGCCTTACATTTGATAGTGGAGCCATACTTCAGTCTAATCCAGGAAGTTGATTGGTTAACGCTTTTGAATACAAACAATCAAAAGCGCTGGTAAGCGCTCTTACAGACAAACGGTACTAGTCGAAACGTCTTGTCCTCGAATGCCGTCCACTGCTGCAATAACCCTAAATAAATAAATAGTACAGTAAATGAAGGCAAAAATCAGGTGCAACCTCCGATTTCGTTGAACCTCCATCGATTTTGATGAAAATTTGGGATTAAGTACATTAAGCCCTCTACTTTGAAAGTGACATACGCTCGTATTGCGCTTTTTTATTTTAGGGGTGAAATCTACCCCTTTTGTTGAAAATAGAAAAAATGCAGATTTAACCATCCTGGCTTAAATTCGATAAAATAAATGTTTTAATGTGTTTTCATGATATTTTATGATTATTTAATTAATTTTTCAACCCTTATGGCAACCATCCCTTTAATCGTGAAAAACAGTTTTTGTATTTCTGAACTTTACAATCGCATATTTACATTGTATTTAAAACAGTTTCTTTTATATTGAATCTGCTAGACTGAAATATTTAATAGACGCACATCATTATAAAAAAACCCCTCTCTTATCGAGTCGACATTTACCGTTTTGTTTACTTTCTGAATATTGAAAGACTTGAAAAGTTATATTTAGTAAGGACTATGTGCAACGCCTGCAATCGCGCTCCAGCGCGATTGCAGGCGTCCTAAAAATGTACGGTTCCAACCAATTTTTTGGGATAAAAAGTAGGTATTCTATGTCCATATCCATTCCCAAGACTCTAAAGTATTTTCATACAACATTTCAGAAAAATCGGTTGAACCGTTTGGATATTAAGAGGTAACAGATAGACAAAAACACTTTAGCATTTATAATATTAGTATAGATGTACCTTTTGACAGGTTTTTCTACAAATTTTTTTTATTATTGAATAAGGGGGCAAACGAGCAAACGGGTCACCTGATGGTAAGCAACTACCGTCGCCCATGGACACTCGCAACATCAGAAGAGCTGCAGGTGCGTTGCCGGCCTTTTAAGAGGGAATACGCTCTTTTCTTGAAGGTTTGCAGGCCGTATAGGTCCGGAAAAACTTTGCATCACAAATCTCTGCTTCAAAATTGTTTTCAAAAAAAATATTTTCGTTTTATCACAATAGCTCTGTTTGAGTTATCTGGTTCATTTATGGACCATTTTAAAGGCAATTTAAAGTGCTTTAAGATTAACTTGAACAATCCCTTTTAAAGCCCTTGGTTTAAAAAAAATTAGGGTTAAAAGGTCCCGATTTCATGTTTCTTGCAGTAAAAGTTAGGCTTTAAAAGTCTCGATCTTCGTTGTTTTTCATCCTATAAAAATCAAAAGAAAATCAAAAGATTTCTTTAAAAGTGGACACCAATTTCGTTCTTTATAATTTTTTAGAAAGTTCAATATTTTTGAAGTTATGTTCAAAACAAAATGATATTTACGAAAATTTGAATAATTTCGATTTTACTAAATCATTCTATTTTTCAAAACTAAGCATTCTAAACCAAGAATTTTTTTGAGGTCATTACTTATGCTAAAATAAAGAAAATTCTTTGGGGATAACCATAAATTTGAATTATTGTAGAAATGGTCAACGTTTTATTTTTCGATTTTTCCAAAAAAAATTGAAACTGTCATCTTATTTTTATCATAACTTGTTCAATTTTGATGCTTTTAACTTTTTACAATGCTTATTAGAAAGGTATTTTAAGCACTTTAAAAAGTTTTCAGGAAGTATATGTCATAAAATGCATCGGTTTACCGTTATTTAAGTTTGAATGCTTAGACTTAGGTACTCGCCGAAAGAAAAAATATATACAATCACCTATAAGGCTATAACTCACTTTGGATGAATATAGGAAGGCATTTTAGAATAGATATTAGTTTGTTTTTTTATTGGCTTTAATTTTGGTAATTACATATTTTTCGTAAAAACCTATTGTTTCTTAGTTAATTATGAAAAACCGCTTTAAGACAAGTATTTTTCTCACGCAAAAACATGATCATTGATCTTTAATAACTCCGAAAGTATTGATTTATTCAAAAAACTTTTAATAATAAAATTTGCTTAGAATTTGTGTCTATTGATTCCTGGGGTTATTTTTATTTTAAAAAATTCACCCCCCGAAAAGGGTTGGCATCCACCCCCAGGGCAAAAGCGCAAATTGGCACTATGTCACATTTGTTTCTTATGGTATCCTCCACCTACTTACCAATTGTCATGAAAATCGATGGAGGTTCAACGAAATTGGAGGTGAAAACCTTCACTGCCTCCACTAAAACTCCTGTCAAAAAACCTCAAAAACGGGGTATCACAAAATATTTTATTCACGGGGTAAACGGTTACTATAAACATTTTTAGGATTATGTACCCAAAAGGGATTTTATTTTTCGCTTAAAATAGTTTCAGGCTCAAATCGCAGTGGACTCCACCGGAAACATGACATATTAAGTAGGTCATGAATTTCATTAAATTTGCATCCCACATTAGCTTCTGTCCGGAACAAACTCGTGCCAATTGAGGCCGAGTGATGTCACAGTTATCATCATCATTATTGTAAATAGTAGTTTATTTCACAAATTACGTGATACACATTGTCAGGCTATAGAACAATGAACATTGTCATGATCTTGAACATCATCGACCCACAAGCAAGTTTCTCAAAGAAAATGTATTCTGATCCTTTCCGCTCAGCTCCACCCTCATAAATAAGGAAAACTGTAGGAACCATATATTTTCCCGCAAAAAGTAACCTTTTATAAGGATAAAGGTTACTTTTTTGCGGGAAAATATACGGTTCCTGCGGTTTTCATTTTTGATATAGAGACCACGGGAAAGGTCCCGTGGTCTCTATGTCTGTGCCAAATTACGTAAAAATATGTCCAGTAGTTATATATTACGAGTATATTAGCACGCAAAAAATCTGGTGTGACATTAAGATTGGACACAATTATATTGTTTTCGACCATAGACTTATAATATATACTGTCGTATAGACCACCTGACAACCTGAAAATGCGTGACGATTTTTGATCTGTCAATGTGTGCGTGTGCTAGTGATGTATATTTTACTATCGATAGTATTGTCCGATCGAGTTATTTTACCTGCGTTTCTATGAGAAATAAATAATATGCAACTTTGACAGATTTTGTAATTCAAATTAGGTATCATATATTTTATTTGACAGTAAAAAGGGGACGATTGAAAAGTAGATACACATTTTCGGTTGGGGTGATTTTTGAAGTGAAAACTTCTTTAGCGGCGTTGAGCACTTTTGTGGGATGGGTAAAAACTGTGAAACTCGCGACAGATTTTCGTGCTGATCTAAAAACCTTGGAAAAACCGTAAGACGGTTGGAGAGTAGTGTTTTGTGTCGAACTCGAACTTGAATTGATTGTAAGGGTTTCGATTAAATAAAAAAATCGATTTTTTAATAATCGATTTTCATAAAAAATGGGTTAAAAAAATGCACAACGTTAATAATCAATTTTTCACTTCTGCCAGCACTCCCGGAGTGCAACCCGTCTTTTTTTCAATAGTCGGATATGTTATAACACGAGGTTCTTATAACGGTAAATAATATACACATTTTAAAGTTACTTACTTGTTATTCAGGTAAAAACTATCTGAAAAATCAGCTCTTACATTAATAGAAATGCAAATATAAAGTTGAAAGTAAACGACAAACATAGTATATTATTTATTCTTAAATTAAATACATATCATAATACCCTTACACCCCCCATTACATTTTAAGATTAGTTTTATGTTCATGTTAAATACCGATAGTCATATCGATAAATTTGATTCAAGCCCTAGCGTATATGTAAACAATTTTAATGAAAAATTTTTCTTTAAAAATTGTGTAATTTAAGAACAATAGTACCTTCAGTTATGCAAAATATGAAAGTAAAGGGGAGGATTAACAATATTTTATTTGATATAGAGAAATATAGACAGAATATAGCTAAAATAAACACATCGTAGCAATTAGGACATGAAGATTAATTACCTGTGAAATGTATATTTTTCAGGATTATTCCTATGATTTACACTGCAATCACTCACAGAACAAGTAACCATTGTTATATGTAATAGTATTTGTCGAAAATAATAAAGGATTTTAACAATAAATTGCAAATACCGAAAGGGCATAAAAACGGGTGACGACTTGGTGACGACCTGTCAAATGAATGTGGTTAAAGTTTTCATTAGACTGCCTCTCTCTTTTCATCTTGTTATAATTCCATAAAGGATTTTCTTCTCTCTCGCACTCTTTGTTGGTCTTTAGCATCATACGTTTATGGTTTTCGACAGCCACCATCAAAACAAACACACAAACCATCATCATCTACCTGAAGGACGTCCGCTAAACATATGACAATTCCAGTTAGACCAGTTCCAGTAGAGCCAACGGTTTCTCGGCCGCTAAACTGTTATACGAATCTGATCGCAATTGACCTATTTATTGTGAAATATCACCACATGTGTGGGAGGAACTAGGTTCTGCCAGGAGAGCAAACGTTTTTAGTCTAGCAAAAACTTACACTATTCTCATTCAGAGTCTACTAGTATATTATTAATGATAAGTGTTGTATTTTTGGTCCTTCGAATCCCATCTTTATTATTCTTCCGGTTCACATGCGTTTTCTGTTGAACCCTGGCTTAGGTCATGTTCAGTATTGGCTTTCCCACAGCATTTTTTTCTTTTAGTTTTTTTTTTCTCAACAGTCACATAAACTGTGTTGCTTTCAAAATAAAATCGTCATAATGTCTTAACTAATCTAACGGCGCGGAGGCGTAAATGCGAAATTAACAACAGATCATATCCTGCTAAACCTAATCGTCAGTATATTATTATTATTTTTAACAAAAAATTAAAACCGACTTCCAAGGTAAAAACAATAATAACATTAATGTGAACTAAAAAGTATTAAATAATTTTTACTATCTAATAGTGCCTTTTTCCGAATTCGGCTAAACCTCAACTATTTCTGTACTCAATCTTCATTATTTTGAAGTCGGTACCAGATAGCTGAATCTTCAGTCCTCTGACAGTATATTTAAAATTTTTGGAACTGGCACCGACTTCAAAATTATGAAGATTGAGTACAGAAATAGTTGAGGTTTAGCCGAATTCGGAAAAAGGCACTATTAGATAGTAAAAATTATTTAATACTTTTTAGTTCACATTAATGTTATTATTGTTTTTACCTTGGAAGTCGGTTTTAATTTTTTGTTAAAAATAATAATAATTTCACTCTTTTTAGTTACACTAGTAGATAAATCTTCGCGTATATTTTACGTATCTTATTACAATTTGTTAAGAGTCACAACTCACACTCACAAAATAATATAATATTATCAGTGAAGTGAACATATTGTGCTAAGTAATTTAACAATTTTAAAATTTCAAGCCCGAAGCGGTCACCGGCGATTGCGATAACAATAGAAAGGCTATTGTGTCTCGTTTTTCCACGATCGAAGGATCTATCAGATAAAAAATTGTACAAACTTGCATAGGATGTAGCGTAGCATAATATTTAATATTATCATAATTATTGACAGCTGTTCTTGTTATCAAGAATTCAAATCGATAGGTACTTAGTGCACCATCTATCGATTAATAAGTATAACTAATTAAAAATACACTTAATGACTTTGTTTTGTTTAAATGCTCTTTTTAAAATAACTTTATTTTAATTCTATTTGTCTATTAAAATTTTATAAAGTAGTAAAGTATTCGATCTGTATATTATAAAGTAGTTAGTAAAGTATTCGATATTCTGTCTTCGCGCGGCGGCGCTGGGCGGCGACCGACGCCGACCGCCGTGTATTAAAAACAAACAGGTGTTGTTAATTGTTATACAGTACATCATTATTATTATTAGTATATCCATACCTATGCCTTGTACTATTATCTATTCTGTGCCATGAGACATTCGTGGCCTTAACACGACGTGGTAATGATGATGATGACGATGATGATGATGATGATTATGATGATGAATATGAATTGCATAGTAGTTTATGCTTTCTGTTCTTAAAACAACGCCGAAACTCCCAAACGTGTATCTATAAGGAATCAGGAGTTCTCTCAGCATCATCGAAACCATGGTATACCTTGACCCAATATTTGACTTTTTGGTAGCGTATTCTTAGTACACTTCACATAAAACCAAAATCACCATATGTTTCCATATAAATTTCGAGGAGTTCCCTCGATTACTCATGGATCCCATCATCAGGTCACCACCTTTGTGAAAATGGGACCAAATTGGAGTGAAACCTAATACAACAAAACAAAAATTTCGAAAATCGGTTCACAAACGGCGGAGTAATCGTTGAACATACAAAAATAAAAAAAAAAAAAAAAAAAAAAAAAAAAAAATATCCACAGCCGAACATATAACCTCCTCGTTTTTTGGAAGTCGGTTAAAAATACGCTCATCCGTTCACTGCGCGCCGGTTTCGCTTACCTTAACACAGGCCTTTGACTTCAGAAGATAGTTCTAGAAAGTTCCTGATTACAAGGAAGTAGTTTTCATTGGTTGGTTTTATTTGTTCCTTTATTGGCCTTACTTGGCGTTTATCCCAATTTAATAATGAATCTAATTCTACATTTTTGTGTATTTTTAAAGGGATTAAAGAAGTTGTATAAACAAATTAACCCTCCGATCGCGGATTCTTGAAAATCTTTTGTTATTCTATTGTTGTCGCGGTGTCCATATGGGGATTGGGGGTTGATAGGTTAATATTGACTGCTTTTAAAACTTGGATGTCCTTGCTGTCTATTGTTTTAATATTCACCACAATAGCTCACGCTGTGAAGTGTCTACATAGATAACGTGATGACTAGTCGAAACTGCCATAATTATAGCTTTTCAATACTTAGAATCCAAAGTCCAAACTAAATTCAGGTGTTTGGGAACATTGTGCCATTGAGCCCGGAAAAGATCTACCGACCGAGCGGGATGCTATGTTCGCTCTGGTCGAAGCCCAAAGCCTACTTAAGTCATTTTAGACGTTGGAAATGTAGAACAGACTTTTTAAATTTCGATAATGCGATTCAGAATCTCGCGCCGCTTGGTACTTTTCTGAAAAAAATAATTGAAATAATTATATTATTATTATCGAGTCTTACTTAATGCTAAGTACTGACATGCGGTTTTGCTCGATAGTATTACTCCAAATCGAGCAATAACCACCGTGTGGACCGCAAAACTGACAGCTCGAAGGCTCGCTTCGAGCCGGCTCGATGGAATTAATTTTGTCAAATATGTCATTCCTTCGATTCGGAGTAAAACTATCGAGCAAAACCGTATGTGAGTACTTAGCATTAGACATGTCCAAGGCTGAGAAATTATCAGAAAAATCAATAGGTATGTGAGACAGTCAGCGACCACTTATCCCAACAGACGCCTAATGTTTTGATTTCTCTTAACAAATAATTGTGTCAATGCGCTGAGGTAAGAGACGCGGGGGGTGAGGGAAGAAATGCATTACGATTGGCCAATTCAAATTCACGGCATGTCATAAATCATAACTAGTGATGGGAAGTACGAAAAGCGCTGGCCAAAAGAAAAAAAAACAGTACATAATATTTATTTTATTTTTAAGTGTAGAATGAAGAAAAGACTTTTATAAATTAATACTTAATCATTTTTAAAATGAATCAACTTCGTATAAATTCTCCGAACTGCAGGTTTCTGAACCGAAGATTTTGTAAGAAATACCAATCTTGTAGTTATGTATTTATACATCACACTATTTGCTAAATCCACCACATGATTGGTTTCTTCACAATGAAATTGATGGAAACTTATTTCTGAAAAAAGTTGTTCACCAATAAAGCTGCTTGAAGTTTTATTGACTAAAAACTCTGCTTTACCTGGTTCACTTTTTAACCGACTTCCAAAAAACGAGGAGGTTATATGTTCGGCTGTGGATATTTATTTATTTTTATTTTTTTTATTTTTGTATGTTCAACGATTACTCCGCCGTTTGAGAACCGATTTTCGAAATTTTTGTTTTGTTATATTAGGTTTCACTCCAATTTGGTCCCATTTTCACAAAGGTGGTGACCTGATGATGGGATCCAGGAGTAATCGAGGGAACTCCTCGAAATTTATATGGAAACATATGGTGATTTTGGTTTTATGTGAAGTGTACTAAGAATACGCTACCAAAAAGTCAAATATTGGGTCAAGGTATACCATGGTTTCGATGATGCTGAGAGAACTCCTGATTCCTTATAGATACACGTTAGGGAGTTTCGGCGTTGTTTTAAGAACAGAAAGCATAAACTACTATGCAATTCATATTCATCATCATAATCATCATCATCATCATCGTCATCATCATCATTACCACGTCGTGTTAAGGCCACCAATGTCTCATGGCACAGAATAGATAATAGTACAAGGCATAGGTATGGATATACTAATAATAATAATTATGTACTGTATAACAATTAACAACACCTGTTTGTTTTTAATACACGGCGGTCGGCGTCGCCGCCCAGCGCAGAAGACAGAATATCGAATACTTTACTAACTACTTTATATACAGATCGAATACTTTACTACTTTATAAAATTTTAATAGACAAATAGAATTAAAATAAAGTTATTTTAAAAAGAGCATTTAAACAAAACAAAGTCATTAAGTGTCTTTTTAATTAGTTATACTTATTACTCGATAGATGGTGCGCTAAGTACCTATCGATTTGAATTCTTGATAACAAGAACAGCTGTCAATAATTATGATAATATTAAATATTATGCTACGCTACATCCTATGCAAGTTTGTACAATTTTTTATCTAATAGATCCTTCGATCGTGGAAAAACGAGACACAATAGCCTTTCTATTGTTATCGCAATCGCCGGTGACCGCTTCGGGCTTGAAGTATTAAAATTGTTAAATTACTTAGCACAATATGTTCACTTCACTGATAATATTATATTATTTTGTGAGTGTGAGTTGTGACTCTTAACAAATTGTAATAAGATACGTAAAATATACGCGAAGATTTATCTACTAATGTAACTAAAAAGAGTGAAATTATTATTATTTTTAACAAAAAATTAAAACCGACTTCCAAGGTAAAAACAATAATAAGTAACATTAATATGAACTAAAAAGTATTAAATAATTTTTACTATCTAATAGTGCCTTTTTCCGAATTCGGCTAAACCTCAACTATTTCTGTACTCAATCTTCATAATTTTGAAGTCGGTGCCAGTTCCAAAACAATTTAAATATTCTGTCAGAGGACTGAAGATTCAGCTATCTGGTACCGACTTCAAAATAATGAAGATTGAGTACAGAAATAGTTGAGGTTTAGCCGAATTCGGAAAAAGGCACTATTAGATAGTAAAAATTATTTAATACTTTTTAGTTCATATTAATGTTACTTATTATTGTTTTTACCTTGGAAGTCGGTTTTAATTTTTTGTTAAAAATAATAATAATTTCACTCTTTTCTTTACGCCTCCAAGATACAATTTCATGATAACTTCACAGCGACGGCAAATTTTAACAACACTTTGTGACGGATAGATTAAGCCACCCATGTCTCTGTAAGCTATAAAACTGTTAGCATTTTCGTTTAAAGTAATCAATGCCCCTATGCAGGTTTTACATCTCAAATGCTTTATTAAAGAGCTAGCAACAAAACCTGCTATGTACTCAATAGTATTTTCAGCAAACTGAGATAAGCAAATTGATTCTATGGCACTGTCTAAATCTTGATGACTATCGGTGCCGAACTGAATTTCGCTCTTATCTTCTGCCGTTGTAGTCAAATTTATTCTTTGCAGTGCAGATGAGCAGTTTAGAATTGATATATTCTCTAAAGGTATGCAGTTACCCGTAGATACTTCAACCAGTTCTGTGTGTATCAATATTTTTTTAACACGACGTGGTAATGATGATGATGACGATGATCATGATGATGAATTTGAATTGCGTAGTAGCATATGCTTTCTGTACTTAAAACAACGCCGAAACTCCCAAACGTGTATCTATAAGGAGTCAGGAGTTCTCTCAGCATCTTCGAAACCATGGTATACATTGACCCAATATTTGAATTTTTGGTAGCATATTCTTAGTACACTTCACATAAAACCAAAATCACCATATGTTTCCATATAAATTTCGAGGAGTTCCCTCGATTACTCCTGGATCCCATCAGGTCACCACTTTTGTGAACATGATACCAAATTGGAGTGAAACCTAATACAACAAAACAAAAATTTCGAAAATCGGTTCACAAACGGCGGAGTAATCGTTGAACACACAAAAAAAATATCCACTCCTCGTTTTTTGGAAGTCGGTTAAAAATTTAAAAACACATACACACGTTTACAAAAACAATTCATAAAATATTACTCTTTTTCAACAATATGAAAAAAAAAACAATTTGTTTAACTGATAAAAAGTCAATCATCGCATCACTAGTGACGCTTGACTCGGCTTGACAGTAATGAAAGAAAGGATAAGGATTACTAGTTTGTGTATGATAGAAAGGGAAATACTTATAAACAAACGTTTTCCTTGACGTATTCAGACCAGCGTAAGTTGAGCTCTGAAGAAATTGATTCCTGACAATATAAATCTTAAAATTGGCTTACATATGAAAAGTTATGCCGTCTTTGCTAAAATTAGACGATTGGCTACATTTTCCACACCATTTTACTGTACAGGGAGCCATATTTCGCCTTTATCGTATTTTATTTAGTAGTAGACGCATGAGATGTACATCGGTCACGGAAGTGGTCGATAATGAGACAGATTTCGCTGTCATTGTCTCAAGTAAGACCTATTAGTCTTACATGTTGCCAGACAGTATTTGCCTTGCATTAGGCGTCTATTGGGATAAGTGGTCGCTGGAGACAGTGCAGTTGCTTGATTATAATGGAAAATCTAATGCGTTTTACTTTGTTATTTACTCCATCGCACTTTATCGTTAAATAAACCCCGTCCATCAAATATACTAACACGTAGTAATTTATTTACAAAAAAATCTATTCATTCCCAATGTTCTATCACCAATCACCATGAACGAAATATCACGAGTTTTAAAAATATTTAGCACTATTAGTGTAGTGTATAACAAAAAATTAAAACCGACTTCCAAGGTAAAAACAATATTAACATTAATATGAACTAAAAAGTAGAAGATTGAGTACAGAAATAGTCAAGGTTTAGCCGAATTCGGAAAAAGGCACTATTAGATAGCAAAAATTATTTAATACTTTTTAGTTCATATTAATGTTAATATTGTTTTTACCTTGGAAGTCGGTTTTAATTTTTTGTTAAAAATAATAATAATTTCACTCTTTTTAGTTACACTAGTAGGTAAACCTTCGCGTAGGTATATTTTACGTATCTTATTACACAGTTCACACTCACAAAATAATATATTATCAGTGAAGTGAACATATTGTGCTAAGTAATTTAACAATTTTAATACTTCAAACCCCAAGCGGTCACCGGCGATTGCGATAACAATAGAAAGGCTATTGTGTCTCGTTTTTCCACGATCCAAGGATCTATCAGATAAAAAATTGTACAAACTTGCATAGGATGTAGCGTAGCTACTCATCTAATATATAAAATTCTCGTGTCACAGTTTTCGTTGCCATACTCCTCGGAAACGGCTTGACCGATTCTCATGAAATTATGTGAGCATATTGTGAGGATATTGGTCTGAGAATCGGCCAACATCTATTTTTCATACCAAAAATTATTTATATGGCAAAACAACGTTTACCGGGACAGCTAGTAATATAATATAATATTATCATAGTTATTGACAGCTGTTCTTGTAATCAAGAATTCAATTTCAAATCCATTCAAATCGATACTTAGTGCGCCATCTATCGATTAATAAGTATAACTAATTAAAAAGACACTTATTGACTTTGTTTTGTTTAAATGCTCTTTTTAAAATAACTTTATTTTAATTCTATATTTTGTCTATTAAAATTTTATAAAGTAGTTAGTATAGTATTCGATCTGTATATATTATATAAAGTAGTAAAGTATATTCGATCTGTCGCCACGATACCGTCGCCTCCGCGGCGCTGACCGCCGTATATATTTAAACAAAGTGTTGTTATACAGTATAAAATTATTATTATTATTAGTATATCCACACCTATGCCTTGTACTATTATCTATTCTGTGCCATGAGACATTGGTGACCTTAACACGACGTGGTAATGATGAAGACGATGATGATGATGATGATGATGATTATGATGATGAATATGAGTTGCATAGTAGCATATGCTTTCTGTTCTTAAAACAACGCCGAAACTCCCAAACGTGTATCTATAAGGAGCCAGGAGTTCTCTCAGCATCTTCGAAACCATGGTATACCTTGACCCAATATTTGACTTTTTGGTAGCATATTCTTAGTACACTTCACATAAAACCAAAATCACCATATGTTTCCATATAAATTTCGAGGAGTTCCCTCGATTACTCCTGGATCCCATCATCAGGTCACCACTTTGTGAACATGGTACCAAATTGGAGTAAAACCAAATACAACAAAGCAAAAATTTCGAAAATCGGTTCACAAACGGCGGAGTAATCGTTGAACATACAAAAATAAAAAAAATAAAAAAAAAAAAAAAAAAAAATATCCACAGCCGAACATATAACCTCCTCGTTTTTTGGAAGTCGGTTAAAAAGAGAGATATTATAAACGCAATTAATGCGTGGTGTTATAGCGATTATTGATTTCACACGGTTTTTATAGTAATGGTCACTTTATTTGTTACCCATAGCAGCTTTGAGTATCAATAACAGTAGTATTATTAATCCCACCAAAAACATACCTGTTAAAATAGGGCCTAGTTCCTATAGGCTAACTGTTGGTCTAAAAAAAGAGTTGAAATCCAATCCAATGCCAAGTTCAGATGCACTTCATCGATCATAATCATCTTTATCAACAGCCTGATCCATAATACTTCTAAATTTGAACTTGGCAGGTTTTTGTGCTATGCGTTACACTTGATTAATTATATAATTAGATAATATTAATAGAATTTAAATAACCTGCCAAGTTCAAATTTAGAAGTATTATGGATCAGGCTGTTGATAAAGATGATTATGATCGATGAAGTGCATCTGAACTTGGCATTGGATTGGATTTCAACTCTTTTTTTAGACCAACAGTTAGCCTATAGGAACTAGGCCCTATTTTAACAGGTATGTTTTTGGTGGGATTTCAGTACTTTTTTTCAAGAAATCCTACCTATGTTTTCTTTTTGTGCTACGCCCGATAATCCGATATAAACAATACTTTCAATAGATGCCTCATTATATCACTGGTACATAAGAATTTTTATCTAAAGTTCATAGATGAACTGACTCACGCTTGACGATTTCTTAAATTTCTTAATTTATCGTTAATCTACATAATAATATAACACACGACCTGTGTGCTAAATTTCATAACGCTAGGACATTTGGAAGTAGCCTCTAAAGTTCGTAGATCGGCTGACTCACGCTTGACCGATTTCTAAAATTTCTTAATTTTTTGTTAATCTACATTTAACACATGACCTGTGTGCCAAATTTCATAACGCTATGACATTAAAGTTTGTATGGCCTGTAGATAGGCCGACTCACGCTTGACCGATTTATAAAATTTCTTATTTTTTTAAATCTACATATAACACACGACCTGTGTGCCAAATTTCATAACGCTAGGACAATTGGAAGTGGCCTCTGAAGTTCGTAGATGAACCGACTCACGCTTGACCATTTTCTACAATTTCTTAATTTTTCGTTAATCTACATATAGCACACGACCTGTGTGCCAAATTTCATAACGCTAGGACAATTGGAAGTGGCCTAGAGGTTTTGATTACCGGTCAGTGAGTGAGTGAATGAGTGAGTCAGTGCCAAAATAAGCTATTTTTACAAGGACATATCTCAGGATCTACTGAAGCTATATCTATGAAATTGGGTATACTGCTTAAGTACTCGTAAATAATTACGTAGGTATAATTTTATATTTGCACTCGCAATAGACATTGAGCTACAGGGGGGTCAAAAGTACGTCGAAACGGTTCGTGTAAATAGTGCACGGCATGTGCGCGGCCTGCAGGAACTAGGCGGCGCACTTCCGTGCGCTTTGATACTCTAAGCTAGCAGCGTCTGTACTCTGTAGTATGTACTTCATAATAGTTCACTAGATATTGTTGGCTGATTTGTTGCGCTGAAATTAGTCTATTGGGATGAAACTGTACATTATGGGTGAAGACAAACGAGCGTAATTTGTGAGTTGTAAGTCGCAGAATTTCTGCCGCGTAAATATCTTTTCATACTAATCATGACTCACAAAATTATCCTCGTGTGAATCAAACAGGACTTTTGTATGAAACTGAATGCAGCAGAATTCTGCCGAACCGAAATTCTGCGACTCACAACTCACAATTTACGCTCGTTTGGCTTCGCCCTAATTCCTAAAGGAGGTAAAACTATTCTATGTTATATACCCATCGGGATTTAATGTATCTCCAATCTCCATACTAAAGTTCTTCAAACTCGTTTCTGCGGTTTTAAGAAGTAGCTTAGCTTTATAATAGTAGTATGTTCTAGCATATCTGTAGCCTTTAGTGAAAAAATTAAACAGTTGGCTTACCCTATCAAGCCCCCATAAGAGTACCGGTGATCGCGACAGCAATAGAATAACAATAGATTTCCAAGAATCCGCGATCGAAGGATTAATTTCTTGGAATGGCTAAAACATCTAATATAGATTCTGGTGTAGGCTCGCACTGAAACCGGTTTGTCGCAAATATCCTTGCAGACACTTTCCTAGTTCCAGACACTTTCTCTCTCTATATAAGTGCAAATATACTTATATAGAGAGAGAAAGTGTCTGGAACTAGTGTGAAATACTTAAAACGAGACAGTTTTTGTTTGACCTACATGCAGGACATAAATCTTTTCAATATCTGTATTTATCAGTCATAGTGATATCATTGATTGGATAAAATCACTAAAATGTATATTTCTGTGTCACCTCAAAATATACATAACTAGCCGTTGCCCGCGACTTCGCGTTAGCATAGTAGATCACATCCCAAGTATTATTTATTGTACTTACAAAAATATTCAATGTATTATGTACACGTGACTTTCCTAGGATTTTATTATATGAAGATGTACCGCGCGGCTTCGTTTGCGTAATTTAGGAATTTCACGCAACCGCACATTTTTCCGCAAAAAAATAGCCTGTGTCCCTTAACATGGTCTATTCTTCATGTTTGCCAAATAACATAAAAATTGCTCCCGTAGTTCTTAAGATAATTAGCAATTTCATATAATTTCCCCCGTTTTTTCCACATTTTCCTCTATTTCTTCGCTCCCATTAGTCTTAGCGTGATAAAATATAGCCTATAGCCTTCCTCAATCAATGGGCTATCTAACACTGAAAGAATGTTTTAAATCGAACCAGTAGTTCCTGAGATTAGCGCGATCAAATAAGCCCATTCATATAATTTCCCCCGTTTTTTACACATTTTCCTCTATTTCTTCGCTCCTATTAGCAATGAGTTCCTATTAGTCTTAGCGTGATCAAATATAGCCTATAGCCTTCCTCGATCAATGGGCTATCTAACACTGAAAGAATTTTTTAAATCGGACCAGTAGTTCCTGAGATTAGCGCGTTCAAATAAGCCCTTTCAAATAATTTCCCCCCGTTTTTCCCACATTTTCCTCTATTTCTTCGCTACTATTAGTCTTGGCGTGATAAAATATAGCCTATAGCCTTCCTCGATAAATGTGCTATCCAACAGTAAAATAATTTTTTAAATCGGACCAGTAGTTCCTGAGATTAGCGCGTTCAAACAAACAAACAAACAAACAAACTCTACAGAATTATAATATTAGTATAGATGAATGAGCAGAATCATTGTTAGTCAGCAATTTTTGTGTATATGTTTTACTAGATGACGCCCGCAACTTTGTTGCGCCCAAATTCGTTTATTGAGAGGCGCGCGGGAACCGTACATTTATTCGGGATAAAAAGTAGGTATCTTTAGTCCTTTCCCGGGACTCAAAAGTATCTCCATACCCAGCAAAATCGTTTCAGCGGCTAAGGCGTGAAGAGGTTACAACTTACAGACAAAAAGACATACTTCAGCGTTTATAATATTATAATATGGATTGTGATATCAGTACTGTGATCGGATAAAATATATAAGTTTTCTGTGTCACCGCGTACAATCAAAGAGCAGAATCATTGTTAGTTAACAATTTTGGTATACTTAGGTATATTTTTATATAACTAACAATCCATTTAGTAACAGCTTTATCTAAGAAATCGTCGATCATTAAAATTACGTAATCAATATTATATTGTCATAATGGTTACTATCGACTTGTAGTTTCTTGGATTGTGTAGAGGAGTAGGTATACCTTACAACTTTAACAAGTTAGTAATTTCTTTGAAAAGTTTTGTTTGCTGACTGGTATCCTTTGGCAATTTATTGTGGTTATTTCAATTACTTTTAGCTAGCCAGCGGCTAAATGCTAGTCGATAACCGACCGACCGGATAACAGAATTGATTCTGTTATATGAGTCCTTCTGAAGTTGGAAAGTTGTCGTGGTACTGACGGACCCCTTAATAAACTCGACAACTCAGTAGTCAACTAAGTTGTCTCAGTAGTCAACATCTGTCAGTAGTCATACTGACAGATGTAAAATAACTCAAAAAAGATTGCTCTAAAATTTAATAGCTTACATCACGAATTAAGTATAATATAGTTTCTGAACGCAAAAATAACCTCTATGAAAGTGAAGAGTACGTTAACATTGGATACTGTTAATTTGATATTAATCCATGTTAATTAAGCTGAAAATGTTAAGCCGGTTGTACACTCTCGCCGAGACACAGCGAGGCGGCCCGAGTGCGGGAGTGTAAATGGGTGCGCTCGCCTCGTCTCGCCTGTCTCTGACCCTCTCGGTCCGTTGTCGGTATTTTGCACCCGAGACAAATAGGCCTGGAGATAGTGACACAAAATTTGTACCAGTATGGCGGTTTTACAGGGGTATAATTACGTAAAGGCAAAAAGGAAAATGATGGTCATAGCGCTCGCACTGGCAGCCCAAACGCGTGGGCGTTGATCGAACGTGTCGGATAAATAACGAGTGTCGAACGATTTGTTCCACAAAAATGCTTGTATTTTCAGATAGTCGAAAAAAAATAAGTAGGCGAAAGCGTAATGCCATACTTGTCGGGTGCGGCTTACAGCCCGCCATACCGACGTGAATACGTTAATTTTAATAAAAAAATTGAACCATTTGTACCAGGCTAATTTTTGCATAGCTAATCATCGTCGAGTAGCCATTCACGAAAATCACCTTGCCATACATGGCCGCCATACCATTGCAACTGCACTTATATTTTTTTTCGACTATCTGAAAATACAAGCATTTTTGTGGAACAAATCGTTCGACAGTCGTTATTTATCCGACACGTTCGATCAACGCCCACGCGTTTGGGCTGCCAGTGCGAGCGCTATGACCATCATTTTCCTTTTTGCCTTTACGTAATTATACCCCTGTAAAACCGCCATACTGGTACAAATCACCAAGAATTTTGTGTCACTATCTCCAGGCCTAAAAGGATCTCGCGAGGAAAACGAGCGCACTACTGTACACTCTCGCGTCTTTCAGTACTAGTCCCGCCGTTGGACAGTGTAGAACAGAAAAATAACAATAATAAACGTCATTATTAGTCATTAACTGTGAGAAATAACATTAAATATGATAATAAATCTTTGGATCACAATGATATCTTTCGATGCATGGTGAATGGTCATTTTCGTCCATCTTCTCTGAGTTCTTAACTGCGATTGAACTAAGCGAGAATGTACATGATCGCACTCGGGCAAGGGGCCAAGAGCTCTCGGGCGAGAGTCGCACGAGACTCTCGCCCGAGAGCTCTTGGCGAGAGTGTACAGCGGGCATTACGAATTATAATAAAGAATAATTCTAAAATATAAACTTTGATCACATTTGAATACATTAAGGTAGTGCGTCAGTCTATGCTATTTCTTGTCGTCAATTTAATTCAAATATTATTTTAATTGAATTGAATTTTATACATTCTCTATCACAAATACAAAGAGCAAATAATTAGCCAAGTGCGAGTCAGACTCGCGCACGAAGGGTTCCGTACCGTTAAAGAGCAAAATTAGTCCAAAAATTTTGTTCTTTGTATGGGAGCCCCCCTTTTTTATTTTATTTCAATATTATTATTAAATATTAAAGTACATATACAACTAAGGATTTTGTGAAAAATTCAAGTACCTACCTGTCACCATTATTGATATAAAGCAAAAAAGGCCAAAAAAAAATGACGTTTGTTGTATGGGAGCCCCCCTTAAACATTAATTTTAGTTTGTTTTTAGTATTTTTTGTTATAGCGGCAACAGATATACACAATCTGTGAAAAATTTCAACTCTCTAGCTATAACCGTTCTTGAGTTACAGCCTGGTGACAGACAGACAGACGAAGTCTTAGTAATAGGGTCCCGTTTTTACCCTTTGGGTACGGAACCCTAAAAAGATGATATGATCCAGTGTTAACTTTAAACCTGACTGCCGTAAATAGTCCTGCGAGGCAATGTTAACTTCAAGAGGTTCAAGAGTTATATTATTTATTGTCAATTAACGTAACTTTGATCTCAATATTTTGGTTTTTATTCTACGCTTTTATATTATAACTTTAACAAAATCCTGTCACACACACTATGTAGGTACAGATCACTATACAGTACACACTATGCAGTCATCAACTCGAACATAACTGTTTGTTTTTAATTTTTAGGTTATGTTTATTATTTTTGCCTCAAGAGTAATTTACTCACAGTGGTAAAATTTTTACTAAAGGCTTCTAGTTTCTTGACTTATCATCTTGTATGATCAACAAAATATGAAAAAATATAAACGTAGTAACGAGTTGTAATTTGTAATTAATGCAAATGAAATACAGCTAGTCTTGACTAAATTAACTATGAATTAGATCCATAAAAGACAATGGTATTAAATCCTGCAGTTTGGTCGCTAAGCACGTAAAAATTCATACATTCACCTAGGCCTAGACCACTGTAGAGTTGCGGTAGGTTCTATCGTACCCGCAACTCTGCCTTAAGCGATGAGTGGAGCACCATGGGGTTTTAGTGGGTAGACTACGTAGGAGTCCCACATACCCCGGCCGATATCCCCAATCTGCCAAGGATGCGTAAAGCATTTCCCCATGTTAAAAAAAAGGCCTAGACCACTGAAGGCTTGTGTCTTTCATTCGTGAGTCGCGTATATTGTTAACGCGTACCTGTTCAATTGAGATTGCCATACAACTAGATATTATTAGTTACTTATCTCCTTTAGAATTTCAACGTGCTTTGCGATTGTTTTTTAGTATAATAATAAGTACTTATCTTAAAGTGACTATCGTTTCTTAAACTTTTTTCTTTTAATTTCAGGATGTGTCGCAGCGCTATGCATATTCGTCCTCTACACGAAGCACCTAATGATAGTCTACCTCTACCTCATGTCATTGGTGATTGTGTTCGTCTCGTATTGGACGAACGTCTCAGCCATCAAACAGATCCAAGCCCTCACCATGGGCGTCGACTCCCCCTACCACCAGTCAAGCATACTAGAGGATATACTTAACCTCAACAGAAAAAACCTATTCGATATCGAAGGACCAGGAATACTATTGGTACAAAATTACGTGATACAGTTCTGCCTAGCAGGTATATTTAAAAATGTTTATCTCGGACCCAGAAATGCCTTGATAATGAGAGTTTTGCCGTTCAGTTTCATGGCGCCCTCGATTCTGGCGATGCTACCCGTGCCGCCGAACCTGTTGCATCATTCCCCCGTGTTTTCGGTGCTCCTGCCGCTTATGCTCGTGAAATACGTTCTTTGGGCTTCAAGCTACGATGTTATACAGATTGTATACGCTGGATATCAACACGGGAGACTATTTGTGAGCCACAACGGACTTTCAGCGCTGGTGGAAATCGAATGGATGCGGCTGAATGTACCCTGCGTCCTCAGGGTGTTCTGGGTGATGCGAGTCGCCGAACACGCGATAGTACTACTCATGGATAGTTACGACGAAGAAACCGAGGACGGTCTGAAGGTCTCCACTCTACTAGCTGTGCAGTCATTGGCGTCCATGGCCAAGTCGTTGCTAGTAACGGGATGCGAGACCATCACCGCAGTTTTGGGGATGACGTCCGTCATCTCGTTCTTTTGCCACTACATAGGTAATTTCTTCCAGTGGATACTCCTTACGGACGAGGAGGAGGACAAGAGTATAGGAACGGTGTCCGCTATACTCTTCTACATATTGGCCCTGCAGACGGGTCTGACGTCTCTGAACCCGGAGAAAAGATTCGTGCGACTCTGCAGGAACTTCTGTTTGCTTTTCACGGCCTTGCTGCATTTTTTGCACAACATAGTGAACCCGATGCTGATGTCGCTCAGCGCCTCACACAACCCCAGTACGCACAGACACATACGGGCACTAGGCGTCTGCGCTTTTCTTATTATATTCCCGATATCGTTGCTAGTGTATCTGTGGTCCCAGCACACGATATCGACGTGGCTTCTAGCGGTCAGCGCGTTCAGCATCGAAGTTATCGTGAAAGTGATCGTGAGTCTTATGATTTACTCGCTATTCCTCATAGACGCATATAGAAGTACGTTTTGGGAGCAACTAGACGATTACGTATATTACATTCGAGCTTTTGGAAACACTATAGAGTTTTGTTTTGGTATTTTTCTATTCTTCAACGGGGCCTGGATTCTGCTGTTCGAATCTGGCGGGGCGATTCGGGCTGTGATGATGTGCATTCACGCCTACTTCAACATATGGTGCGAGGCCCGGGCGGGCTGGTCGGTATTCATGAAGAGACGGACCGCCGTCAACAAAATTAACTCCCTCCGAGAGGCTTCGACCGACCAGCTCATGCGTTTGGACGACGTGTGTGCCATCTGCTACCAGGAGATGCATTCGGCGAAAATAACGCGCTGCAATCACTTCTTCCACGGGGTGTGCCTCCGGAAATGGCTCTACGTCCAGGACAGGTGTCCGCTATGCCACGATATATTATATAGGATAGATAACGAGAATAAGGAGAACTCGGAGACGGGCAACGAGGAGAATAGCAACAATCAAAACATGCTCCTAGAGGAAGAACCAGATTTAATGTTCAACGAGGGTGTGAGATGACTGACTGAAATAGAAGACTTTCAAGATGTAGACTAGACCATGTCAACGGTTCGGCTATTTCGTTTGTAATGTAGTAAGTTATTTGTTTTTGAGGTATTTAAATTTTTAAGTACTGTGATTTATCGTTTAAATTATGTTTATCGCAAATCGCGGTTAGATTTAAGTTCGGTATAAGTTCTGTGCTGTTCTGTGGTCAAATTTGAATCAAATTCAACGGTAAAAGTGATTATAAAACGGGAGCTCTGCTAATTACAATGTAAATTGAAAAATACAAAAAAAATCGTAATTTTCTCACTGTAAATAAACTTATTTTAGTAGTAAAAGTTGTTTTATTAATACAAGTATTTTGAGTAAAATTAAATACGAAAATAATATAAATAGTTTATTAAAATTTTTTTATAAACTTTGACATGCATTAATGTTGATAACAAAACTTAAATGCTAATTTTGATATTTGTCTCAACAGTTTCCTTGCATTTGAATAAAAAACCAATGAGCCAAGAATATTTCTCGATGTAAGTATAAATTTTAATAGACATAAATAATATAATAATATAATTTTATATAAATAATAAAACACGTAAACCTCGCTTTATCTTGAAGGCATTAATCTTTCAGGCCCCGCGCGAGCACCGGTGATCGTGAGAACAAAAGAATACAATGGGAATTCCTAGAACCTCCGATCGAAGGATTCAAGCATATGTACAAACTCCTCAAAAAACTTTTTTTTTAATACTGTAATGTAGGGTAGTTCAAAATAAAAAGTATTAATAAACTAGGCGTCAATTGAAAACCAAATCCTTGTAATTGGCGAGAAGATAGTAATTGGATACGCGGCAGTTGGTTGAGGTTCTAACAACGGTGGTGCGATCCGCTCGCTCGAAGTTCGCCTTCACGATCTCATAGTAACGTCCGTCACTGGAAATAGAAAACGTACATAAATAAAATGGAATTTTTAAATATGTAACTGCCGCACTCAGAGTGGAACATTAATTACTTAAATGTAATTAATTTAAGTTTTTGACATACGCAAAGGCGTCGTCAGCCGATGGCGCAGGGTGGGGCAAGTTGACTTTACCTACTACAATTCATAATTTTCTCATTCTCTATGAATTAGAGTGGAATTAGTGAATTCATTCGAGTTTCGACGTACGTGAATGATTGTTCAGGGCTTGAGCCTTGAACTTCAAGCAAATCAACTCATACATTATCTGTCAAACTCTTCATGAAATTGAAGTTTCATCCTCATTCATCATTAAAATGTCCCTGAGTGCGGCCATTAGTCTCGCAACTCGGAGAATGGCTGAACCGATTTGGCTAATTTTAGTCTTGAAATATTCGTGAAAGTCCAGGAGAGGATTATAATTGGAGGAAAGTGATACAAAGTTCCCCGGGTCCTCTTGAATTTATTAAAAAGTGCATAATAATAACCAGCGTTTGGAGTGTACTAAACAATGAGTCCAATGACTTGTGATTCATACTCTTATAAGGTTAAACAAACCGCTTATAGTTTGTTGTGTTAAATGTGTTTATTTTATCGTTTAGATCAAATTGCGACAAAATGAAATAAAATGATCATGCGAATTCGGTGTCAATGAACTATTGTCACAATTGGATGTAAACGCCAATTATTTGGCTACTACGAATAATAGAATTGGCTATCATAATTCATAGAGTATTTTATAATGTGAATTGATCAAGAAAATACCATATTATTTCTATGACGTTAATATACATATTATAAAATGAAATGTACCTCAACACCAAGCATTTCAGCTTCAGGCACTTAACACGTAAGATGTCGATTGCCTTTTGACTTTTATCACTGAATCTGAGGTTTTCTGGGTCCCAGCGAAGTTCCAGCCTTTCCAAATTCGGGCAGTTGTTCGCTATACCGTCCATCAACTGAAATGAACAAATTCCATATTCAAAAATTCTATATGGCTTGAAGGACCATCTTCATAATATGGATGACTTTTTTACTTACAGAATGTAATAATAAATAATATATTGTAAAAATAATTTCGAATGCTGCATGCATACCTGATCAACGTGAATATTGACTCCTAAGCGCTCCTGTGTGCCCATTATAAGGATTCTGAAAATACGAAAACAAGTAATTTTTATATAAGTTGTATCAACGCAGAATAATTCGGTGCCCAAAAAATTTTAAAAAATACCCGAAGGTACCCTGACCTGACCTGAAGGTACTGACTACCTGATACCTCATATTTTTGTAATGGCTGCCTTGGACCCAAAATAAATATTTTGAATTATGATATGAAGAAAAATTTAAAGAACATTATTTTAAGAAAGAGAAAACCTTTTAAATACGTATGCTATATTATTTCACTGTTAGATAAAATATATTATAGAAGCATATAAAAATATTTATCTTGCGTGAATCCCAAGATTCTCAACTCCAAGACTTACTTGGCATTAGTAAGCAGCTGCAACACACTCTGCCATAACTGATCCGTGATATGAGGCATTCCACCCAAAGCCAATGCCCAGAGCTGACTGCCATGCCTCTGCAGGAAGCGAAGAAGAGCTTCGTCTGATAGATTGTCTGATGCGTCCACGTCTAGAGCAACGAGATTCCTAGAAGACCAGAGAGAGGCTCAAGGATTTTGTGATTTACATGGTTGTTTTTTAATGTCCGAACACTCTTGAATATAAATTACTTTTATTGTGGAATTAAAGCTTTATATTTTGTGTTGAAAAAACACAGCTGTTCATAAGGGGCTGAAAAAGATTGGAATGAAATACCCATTGTAATACCTATATAACAAGTTCTTAAACAACATAATATGCGCAAGATAAAATGAGAGATATTTAACCACGCAGTAGGAAGAAAAATAAATCTAATTAATTCGTTTCCGTATTGAAAAAAATATTTTATAGCTAGCAGGAAGTGTTGAGATATATATGCTAAATTTAAATTGAGTATAGATTGTTCAAAACCAACGCCATTTTGAAAGAAACATGATGAAATATGGAATTGAACCAAGCATCTAAACTTTGTGTGCTAAAGTTTAGATTCTTACCTTTCGAGAAATGGTGACGAGGTATTAAGCCTGTCACCATTTCTCGAAAGGATTCCGTTTTTTACCTTTTGGCTGCGGAACCCTAAAAAAATAAAATAATGTTACCTAGATGTCCCTGCCTCCATCCACGCTTTCAACACCGAGTCATTAAACCCGTTGATCTGGCCAGCGCTGAAGAAGCGAAGATTCGGTATCCTCGTCAACATGTCTATCAGGCACTCTGTGCTAAGATCAGTTGCGGTCACATCCAACTCCTGGATGGACGACTTCTCCCATTCCACCTGCATCACGTGCTCAGATTGAAGACCTGTAAATTGAAAAGGTTATAGATATATAGAGGTGTATATAGACTACAAACCCATCAAAGAAAAATCTGAGAAATGAACCAACGTGAATAACGTTTAGAAGGCCAATGATATTGTATGTTACTAACGTAACTAGATTGGCAGTCTACGACAGTAACGCGTCACCACTTTGAAGATGCCTGCAGGCATATCTGCCATACATAATGACATAATAACATTATGAAGTGACATTGTCTTTCGGGCTATCAAGTGGTCACGCATTTTTTGCATCAGTTTGTAAGACATTGCCACTCTATTATTTTAGAAACTCATTGTAGAAGGCTGTACTATATCGGAAAAGAACTCTGAGTACCTACTATGCCATCAATTCTAAGCGGTACGTTCTTTGAGAGCCCAGACCAAGTGACGAGATCATTCTACTGACGTTTTGGGCCCCAGTGGTCTAGGGAGTGTGGCCTTTTGGAGTTTATACGGATGACGGATGACCACCGTGGCGTTTATGAAGTTTAAAATGATAAAGAAATGTGCAATATTGTAGATAAGCATTTCTCTGTTCCAAGGTCGTATTGAATAGAAAATGTGTGGTCTAGCGACCATCTAAGAAACTTGTTAGTGTCTACTGTCTAAATGTCTAAATCAAGATTTTGGTCTTTCAGAACAAAGAAGGTACAGTTGATAAGAAAGCAATTTTCAGAAATTACATTTATGAAGAAAATCAATTGATTAGGACCAAATGAAAAGTTACCGTTTATTTTTGTATTTTAAAATAATATTTGCTTATGTCTTCGGAAACAAAATGCTGCTTAAAAGTATAAAAATTATAAAAATATACTTAGAGTGCAAAAAACTGGGTTACGGATTATCGAGCGAAACTACTATTATTGTTGTTATATCGTTATTTACATTAGGTATGTAGACTTTCTAAAAAATAAGGTCAATGCTTTTGGTGTCGCTTTATATAAATCATCATTCTGTCAATGACGCCTTCCAGCATAAATGAATTTATCAATCGGCGAAGATTTATCCAAGGAAACATAAAAAGTAGTTCCTAATCCTATAATGTTCCTATATAAATTCCTTAAAAAACGTGTTTTTCCTTTTAACAACACGTTAATATGATGACATAAGAATATTTTTTGTTGTTATTTGTTGATTTCAAGAATACATACCTATAATATAGAGAATGGATAAAGTTTTTCATCACATATCACATACGTTATTTGTAAAAAATACCCAATCGATTACTATTAAATATTTACCTAAGCAGCGTGAATATATGAGCATATAATCTGACTTTTCCTATATACCAGACAAATACAAGCAGACCCTATATAGTTATATGATATGTATTAGTAAGGGCAGTAAAGGATTCTTTCAAGGGTTTTCGTCAATAAAACATGACTTACTACATCCATGCATCAGCAGGCAAGTCAGACGGCGAGATCTCTGGAACAGCGTCTTCATGGTGGAACCGGTAACCTTGTTGCAGTAGTTCACTGCTAGGCACTCCAGCTGGAACATGGATTGTAACATAAAGACCTAGGGGCTGGGACCCAAACTATACAATATGAAAATGCCTTTGGCTAATGTTTGGCTATGTGGGACTCTACTACTGGAAAGAAAACATTCTAACCAAAAGGTCGCCTTTGCATAACTACATTTATATTAAGTACGTATTAGTTCGCCTAATCGTCTGACAAGAAAGATTATCCATGTTTCGGATGGGCATGTACTTGTTCTTGAACTTTCGCTAGTCGTGTCGGTTATCCGCCCTACTAGATTATACCAATGCAAAAAAAAAGAGTATGCTCCAGCCTAATGCGCACATACTTAGGCACTATAACCTCATGTGCCCACCGATGTGGAAACATGTGAGGTAATCAACCTTTCATGAATACAATTGGGACGGGGATGTTAAGGTAGATTATGCTTACCTGATTACAATTGGAACTTGGATGCAAAGATAGATTATTATGCTTACCTGAATACAGTTAGAACTGAACGCATCGATATGGGAGTCATCGACGAAGTTGATCCCGTACAAGTTGATGACGCGTAGATTGGGCGTGGCGGACTTGAGCTTGTGGACGTTGATCACCTCGTATATCTCCTCCTCCTCTTCTTCTACTTTCTCGTATGTTCCTGAAAATTTTGATGAGCAAATGGTATAATTCACTGCCACAAACTTACCTACACATTGAAGATTTTAATTGATCAAGCTGATAATTTTTGAGCCAGAGCCCACATAGTATGGATTTGATTATTTTTTGGGAAATAACTAAATTACAATGTACACCAATATTAGCCGAGTGGGTCAGCAGCTTTAATGCAAGAATTAAGATGCTTCTAACTTCTTCGTTATTTCCTTAAGTTTCATAAGAAACGACACGTTTTGCTATAAATATTATGATTATAAAAAATTTGCAATAATTCAGAATGGTGCTTGCTCCAACTGTCGTTAAATAATAATAATAATAATGTTTATAAACTTAAACATTGTGTTTTAAAATTATTCAAGCAATAGATCATCAAGAAATGTCTATGAAGTATGAAGTGATTACAAAAAAATCTCACCAATAAGATGCAATATTTCTAATCCGTTGATAAAGTTGTATATCTTCCGCATGAAGCCCTCCATGAAAATTACTTCAGACAAACAGATGCACAGGTACCGAAGCTTGGTCGGGAACGCTTGCATCTCAGAGAAGTCGTGAAGCTGCATGGCTGGAAGCAACATGTATAAGAACTAACAACATGTCTGACAACATTTAAAAAACGAGAACTAATTAGCTTTATGAAAAAAATAACAGTCACGCATTAGACATATCGAGTGTCGTTTTGGGCTTATACAATCGCCTGATAAGTCACCTTAATAAGGGATTTACCAAGCAAGAACGCGTTAAATTGAAAACCCTTTTTGGCTAGAAGATATAAGAAGACGCATTACCTGTACTAAAGTCCAGCAGCATATGCGTCAAGTTCTGGCATTTCGCCGCCAGCTCATGCAGCACTGTATGTGTGATCAGCTCAATGGGCAGCTCTATGTAGCGCAGTGATGACCCAAACCTCACCGTGATGAGGGCCAGCAGAGATTCCAGGGAGCCTGGAACGGGAGAAGCAGATCTGGAAATGCTGATGGGATTGGTTGAATGGGAAGATAATTATTTAAAATGGGGAATGATTATAATGTCGGTGTGGTGTAAGAAGAACTCATTTCTTAATGTGCTTGGGGTATCGCCGTTTGTATTTGGATATTTATTTTCTTTATTGATGACGACGACGACGTGATATTGACATCACATTGTAGTTGTGCTGAGAGCAACGATATGTGAGCGTACCTACAAATTACAATGCCCAATCAACGGCGCTAGTGGAAAAGATAAACAGTCAGAAAGTAAGCATTAACTAGTAAATATTGGAGGAAGATGTGAATTTCCCAAGGCAGTTTTAAAAGCTTACTGACTGATGTGTATTAAATTTTTTGATATTGTGATTATCTTGCTTACGTGCTCAACATATTTGCAATCAATCATGCTGATAATTTGGTGTTCTGATTGATAAAATTTTTGGCTGACAGTTAAGTGTTGATTGACTTCAATTAGAAGTAAAAGTTAGTCATCAACTAGGTCACGGCGTATTTATGTATTTATAAACTAACCTTAGATTAACTAAACAACAATATCCGTCACGGCTATGGCTACAATCCAAACTTGTAATTGAATTGCTAGCAACTATTGAAACGAAATCGAAAAGTGCTTATTGAAAGGAAGTAAAGCAAAACACGCATCAAAGAATGATAAACAAACTACCTACCCTCAGAAAACGTGGACACTCTTTTCGCAGAATCAAAATATATCATGTAAATTGTAAGCCATGGTGGCGTCGAAATGCACTTGAGTACCTCTTAAGTTTGGACGTCAATGGACAGCTGTAATCATCAATTACGAGGAACTTACATCCATAGAGTTTCCTTAGCATGAGGTGCCTAGTTAACTTCAGCTTGTTATAGGCTGTCGACTTCTACTAGCTAAAGTTATCCTCACCAACATGCAGCCCGGAGATCTCAGGTCGCAGGCTCACGTGCGTCCAAAGTCGCGTGTCGTACGCGACCAGTCGCCAGCGCTTGCATACCGTTGCCATACGACATATCTCACGGTGGGATAAATACGAGAATATGTTAAGAAGGACCTTGTCTGGAAGTTTCTCGATCGTCTGAAAAAATCAATTTTATGGTTAGCAGCTTGAAAAATTTTTTAGGGGTTTTATTTTTGAAGGTGGCCGCTTAATGCTTCGATGTTACTCGTAAAAAAGGTAACCCCTTTCTTACTAAATATAGTATTTGAGTAGGTACTTGAAACTTGGTTTTAAAGTTTGGTTTTACTTAAGTTTTGAGTCTACTAAACTAACCCTAAGCGAGTATATTACAGTTCTTTTAACTATAATTTAAACTATGAAGTCCATTATCTCGCCAGTTAATTCACTATTGTGACGTCACAGTATGTTTCTAAAAAACATAATTACTTCTAGTACTTACCTACTATTTTTGATAAACAATCAAATTTAATTGGTTATTTTATTATTCCCCTTAATTACCTCTCAATCTCTACCTTTCTCTGCTCTATCTAAGATTGCTCCTATTGGTTGCTTATATGAAAATAAACAAAAATATTATAGTTATTTGGTTACCGTATTAGCAAATGGACTTCTGATCTGGCCACCTTCAGTCAAATAAACCTGACTGGCTTCCAAAGCCAGTTGACCCCACACATCGGTTGATATATCCATTTTTTAATATTTAAAACACAATTATACAAAATAATACATGAAATACACCATGAATACACAAATTTACTTCATGCGCGAAAACTCGTAGCGAGCTAAGAATGTTGAACGCCTGTGTTTAAATTTGGAATCGTCTGGGAGGTGAACAAATGTCAGGAATTACGGAAACACAAATAATGAACTTTTAACATATAATTATGACAGAATCTACTATTTATTTATCTTTTACGCGTAATCCTAATGATAATTCATGAAAATATTATCGAACTATTTTGAGTATCATTTTCGTGCAGTTATTTATAATGCGGTAAAATTGATTCTATTTTTAAAATTACGCGGGTCGTTCAAATAAAAGTAGACAAAACCAGAAAGTAATATACAATTTAGATTTTAGACAATTATATTTGCAATTAACAATAAATTGTTTCATTATCTGGGCAAGCATCCAAAATTTTGATTTAACATTACCTATATTCAAGAGACAATTGACGTGAAAGCCACCACTCGATTTCAGCATGTAAGCGACAAGGATTAAAGATAGGTCAATGACCAAATTGCTGAAATTAAACGCTGTGAAGAGTAGTTTCTATTTAATACTTTTCTTATTACCGTATCTATTTATTTTCCTTCTAAAGCACGTAACTACTAACTGCTGTATTTATTTGAATGCCAATTCGAATTATGAAATACAAATGGAGTTCCATGAAAAAACTAACCTCTACGTTTTGAAGTTTATGATACTAAACATAGACTAATTACGATTCACATGTTTTAACACAAAACATTTAGACACTGACGAAATAACTCTTTTGCCTGCGATGTGTCCTCGGAGGAGCCTTTACTACCTCCATTTTCGGTGACATAGGGCCTAGATAAGCTGGGCTGACTCACCAATGTTCTTTTACCACAACCTGTATTAAAAAAAAATAGATAACGTAACATGAAAACCAAATCCTTAATTCAGCGCTTACGATTCCAACGTCATTTGTTTGTACGCAACGTTTATGGATTATAATTGCTAAAGTTTTACATCAGGCGCTTAAATAAGACAAAATTATATATTACAAGGCACAGAATTAAAAATAATATTGTATAAAAGGCTGAAGAACAAAAGAAGAAAGAATAAAACATACAATAAACTAAATGTGATTGTAATATATGCAGGATAATACCCTGCGAGAATTATGAGTCCTGGGAAAGGACAAAGTATACTTTTGATCTCGGAAAAGTGTACGATTCCCGCGTGGAGTTTTGGCGCAACAGGATTGCGGGCGTCATAAACCATAGTAGATAAGATAAAGTCAATCAAACTGTTTGATCTGTACTAACCGGTGTAAGTGCCAATAAATATAGCGTTTAAAAATAACTCGCTGTAAGCGTACCTACGACTCACGATAATCCATTAAAGCTGAGCTGAACACTAATAGATATTTAAAAAGAAGTTTGTATAGTATGTTAAAATAAATTAGGAGTGTAGATACAGAAACAAAAAATAAAAAATAGAGTTTGTAAAAACAGTGTGTAAAAGAGTTCAGAATTCGTAAATAAAAAAAATAATAAAAAAAGCTTTGAAAAACATAATTGATAGTAATAAGTAATATGTATCAGCTCTTTATCAGTTGCTGCACCTTTGTGAAGGTGCACGGTCAAGACGTCTGAGCGTTTTGGCGAATTTCAGGTTTTCTCATGCCGATTTTTCATTGCTTTTTCTTTACATTTTTGAAATTAATATTTTTAAATAATAATTAAATAAATTAAGTGCATTACAAATATATGCATTGTAATATATTAATAATAATAATTATAGTCAACGAATCGAACAGGGGCCGTAGACAAAGTCCCTTTGGTTAAAAACGATGACGAAATTCGTTATATCAAAACGAATTTCGTCATCGTTTTTAACGAAAGATACTTTGTCTAAGGGGGCCAGATTCGATAAGTATTGATTGCTTCAATTAATAATTCGTGTACCTACATTACAAGAACCTGCGGCCAGACAATCTATTTTCATTATTCAATACTAACTTATAGCCTAAGTATAAGACACAAATTTAAAATTTTAAAATGCAGCCATTTATGCAGGTATTTTAATAAAAATACTAGGTATTTAGAGGTGTGTATGATGCAGGTTTAAGTATATTATAGGTATTCATAATGATTAATGACTATATAATAATATAATATCTTATGTCAGTATATAAAATATAATCCATAAGTACCTACTAATATTATAAATGCGAAAGTGTGTGTGTTTGTCTGTCTGTTACCTCTTCACGCCCGAACCGCTGAACCAAGTTTGCTGTTTGGCATGGAGATACTTTGAGTCCCGGGAAAGGACATAGGATACTTTTTGTCCCGGAAAATGTACGGTTCCCAGGCCACACGATAAACGAGTTTTGGCGCAACGGAGTTGCGGGCGTCCGGTCCTCTAGTACTTTATAAAACAGCACGTCTAAAACTATTTAATCAATAGCAAATTATTGATTACCTTTTATCAATATTGTTCCTATTAATAATAAAAATAATATTAACCTTTTGTTTATCACTTTCACTGTGGATTGAATTTTAAAAAATGTTTTGGTCACTGCGCTGCCTATTTCAAAATCAATAGCAAAATTATTATTATCACTGAATAAGTTATTTTAAGAAAGATTTTAATTTTATTTATCACTGTGTATTCACGATAAAAAATTATTAATTAAAAAAGTATTTCCCACATCCAGCGAGGCCGCGTAAATTTTTAAATTAAGAACGTTCCTGCATGAATGAAATCGTTGCACCTGCTTTATCGAAATACACAAAAATGACGTACCACGCGTTCCTTTCTCCGAAAACTGGCGTTATCATCATCACGGCCTAAGAACTGTGTCGCCGTGTCCACATTCAGAATGCCCCACGAATCCATCACTTGACAGTTGGCTCAACGCGAAATTTTTAACACATTTGGAATATTAAAACGTCAGAACACAATGTAACTTCCTATATTAGATTGGCAGTCCGAAATAAGTTCGGCATTTGCTCAGACTGGGCTGAGCGGCGTCTGCCAAGAGTGTAGAGTTGCATCAACATATGTACCGCTTGTATGACATAGTAAAAGTATTGTCACTATATCATACGATAGTACTATAGTTACAACTTACAACATATAGATATAGTAATATGGGTTTAATCGTATTGAAAAATTTAGTACATTTAGTTTTCCGTACGCTTTCGTTGCGAATTGGGACTAGGAGCATTTTGGTCGCGCTATGTCAAACCTATTCGAGAATAAGTTTGTTGCTTCAATGATTAGAAAGGGACATACAGAATATTATATGTACATATACTAACTAGCTGTCCCGGCAAACGTTGCTTTGCCATAATAATATAAAGTATTTCACCCATATTATTTTGTTGAAGTGACTAAATAAGTATGTCGCCATGGCAACGTCGATCGCTATCTCGTCGCATAAACAATGGCCGCCGTCAGTCTCAGGTTGTAATAATTTACTACTATTTATTCAACAAATGCACTTATCAATAAATAAAGTACCCAGTAGCCGATTCTCAGAGCTACTGAATATGCGTATAAAATTTGGTAAAAATCAGTAAAGCCGTTTCGGAGGAGTTCGTGGACTAACACTGTGACACGAGAATTTTATATATAAGAGATATAGCCCCCCAAACTCGTACGTAAGTTGGGTTCTGAACTTTCCGCCGTTATAATTTCTGGAAGGAATATACGGCCCCAGAAATAGAGAAGCGAGTATCGTTTAATTGTTTTACCAACGTTGTCTATTCTCTACATTCTACAACGTACCTAATTTAAATATCAATCAGGTGTAATCATAAAGGCTGGTTAGGCTCAGTGCCGGTTTTAGCACTACCAGCGCCCTGGCCGAGATGCTAGTAGTGTGTGGTGGCTTGCGGCGCCCCTTTTCATCTGGCGCCCTGGGCGATCGCCCACGACTGGAAACTGGAAGGAAGACTGTACCTCCTAACTACATGTGGTTTGGAGGTACTTACACCGTACAATGTACATACACCTCTTTCCAGTCTAGTCTGCAGACTATATCTACTTTTTATTGTCGGTGTGGTGTGGTTTTTATTATTTTTCCCCAAATTGTGTTATTTGGGTTTTTTATGTTCATTATTGGTAAAATATTAGCCACTATTTAGCTGTTATCTTGCACAAGTGCAGGTAAGATGTTGTCAAAACCAAAATGTATAATTCCTGTGACATTTGGTGAACAACGGTAAATAGAGCTATTTATTCCGTAAGTTTTAACTAAAACATCGTTATTATAATTTTATTATCCTATTCATTGTAATATTATTGTGTCCTTTTCAAATTGAAATGTATCAAGTTTTACATGCTTTTGCCCAGTTATGTAGCAATTATTGATGGTATTCCCTGGTATTACCGATAGTTGTCTACCCATACGCCAACTAGTTACTAAAATGGAAGCTATTTGACAATCAAATTAAAAAAATAAGAAAACTTCCCATTAACCAAAGAGGATGTAAACTGTATACTACGTAACAAGAGGTCGGACTTAGAAGAAAAAAAATAAACATTCGTTATTTTTTTAATTTAAAACTAAACGACAAAATTTTAAGTGCAAAACCTTTCACTCTAAACATACCAAAAATTAAAAAAAATAAAAATAAATGAGCTCAAATAAATGTTTTATTTCAATAAAAATTATTGTACATGGCTAAATAAATAGGCTAATAAGGTAAATTAAACAATAAAACAGATTTAATCCACAAGTTTTTGTTGATTTCTATTATTAAATATTATAATATTATTACAGTACAGTTTTATGTATTTTATTTATAAATATGATAGAATAGCTGTCTATGCTACTCTACTAACTACTTGATTGGCTTAAGCCATTATTCCACTTATCCTAGCGGCTAGCTAGGTTCCTAGGTAGGATCCTAGCTAGGATCCTAGCTTCTAAATGTTGTTCCACGTCTTGACTAAATCGGAAACGATTTAGGATCTAGGAACCTAGCTAGGATAAGTGGAATAAGCGCTTTATACAGTAAACTCTATATAGGGAGGGGATTAAAGCTGCGCGTCCACCAGGTTGGAATCGGGACATACGGTGCGGACGGTGGCACCACGTGTCGTCATATACTTGTCAGGCGCAGAATGATGTTCCAGTACTTCTAGTGCAGTTCATAGTAGTCAGTACCATACATACAAAGCAACAAATCCGTCCACTGCGTACCTGCGCTCCGATTCCGATCCAGTGGATCGCACCTTTATACATACACACTTTGTTTTGTTACACCCTGTATACGACAGCTGAAATCTATGGCGCGGGTTCAGGCCAGCTGCATACCACCTCACTTGATCAGAGGATTTTTCCTTGGTGGCCGTACCACTCATAATCCCATACCTTCCTTCTCCTAAAATCTCCTTGCATTGAATCTCTTTGCTGCTTTCGTTCCCAAGCGGTCGCATGCGACCGCGAGAACAAAAGATTTCCTAGAATCCGCGATCGAGTTAACAGCTATTGCTTGCAGACTAAAATGTTGCAAACTAGCTGTATAGGGACCTAAAAATCTGAAATTAATGAAACATTTTTCATTTATATTCCATACAGTTTACATAAATTATAGTAAGTATAGTAATTAATAACCTTATGTATTGTTACAATAAAACAATATACACATGATACACATTTCATCATTTTCCAAATTAACTGCATACTGATATACATTTTAATAATTTCTATGAAATAATAATCTATCTTTTTCATATTAATATAGTTTAAGTTCTAAATTATTGTACAATTATGCAAATAATACTACGACATACTTTGTATTAGAACATGGTATGATATCGTTATGTTTTGCTTCAATTTATCAATTTACGGTTACATTTACATTTTACAATGGCTTACCTTTCGTTTTTCAATAATTAATCCACTTAATTTACAATTTTTGTATTTTTGTAATAAATAATTTTCACAAAATGGAATTCGAACCTTGAGTTTTAAACTTCATCTTCCTCTTTTTTCTCATGTAGTTTATATTCTCTATGGTCTTTTTTATCAACCAATCACAGTCGACCGTGCTTAAAAATTGTACAGATTTTGCGATTTACTTTAGTAGCTACGTTTAAATTTGGAACCCAATTTTTTTTGTTCGGAAAGTTTCGTCCACCTGCCATTAACATTGAATTGACACATATTTTGTCTTCACGCGTTAGAACGTTGTAAAATACTTATATTGAAATAAGATTACTATAAAATCTATCTAGATTTTTTCTAATGGCTGAAATCTAGACTTTTAACCATGGGACAATATGTCCCATCAGTCTTGAAACCCATTGTATTTGAGTAGGTTTTCCATATATTTTTTGGAAATATTATAAATTTAATTTTATAAATGAAAAAATAATGTTATATTTACCATTTATTGAATGTAATTTAAAAAGATTATGTGTTTAGTATTTTAGTATAATAAAAAATTATATGAATTAAAAAAACGAGAGCAAAGGGCAAAATACTGAGAAGATATGGGCATCAGGAAAAGTGAAATGATGCAAAACAGTTTTTACATAAAAAAACTATCTTCTCTCATCGATTTTTTTTTATAATTTTGCGTTTTGAAGACATCCTGAAACAAGTATACAATCATGCAGAAGCAGCAAATGCAGTATTTCCATAGAAATTGTTAATCCGCATATAGCAATGAAATCTACTTCCATCTAAGGATAAGTAAGTTTAAAAAAGACTGATGGGATCCAGTGTCCCAAAATCAAAATTGTGTATCAAAATACCAATGTTTTGCAAAGAAAATATCGTTAACATAAATTAATTGGCTTACAGAACGTAATAGATATAAAAACTTACCTGAAAACAGCCATACAACAATTTAAATCTTTTACCAAAAGTGTAACGTCTTTTCCGTGTCCTTTATAAATTATCACAGACTAAAAAATAATGTTGCCAGACAAAAACTACCATTTTCAATGTATAAAGTGAAGATCCATTTACGATATGGGATGTATAATCCCATTTACAAGGTAAATTTAAAGCCTCAGTCCTCAGTTACATATCCATGGGATTTTATGTCCCAACAGTCATCTGAAGTATGGGACATATACATACCAAGGTCCGAAAGGGTTAAAATACTTACATCTAAAATGTTAAAATCTAAAAGCGTCCATTGACATATTATTTAATAGGTTTAAGAGATATTTGAAAGTGTCTACCACTTTACTGAATTGACCGACTTTACTTCTTGACTGCTTTAAATTTAACTTAGACTTTGACTAGACTTTAGACACGACGATATAGTAAAACGATGATTACGGAGTGTAGATGGAGGAGAACTATAAGGTGTACCAGAATCTGATGGCAAAAAGTGAGAAAATAAATTGACTCTGGTCTCTAGCAATACCGGGGTAATTGAAATAAAATATTTTGATCCTTTTCTTTTAGCAGCTAATCTGTGTATTAAACATGCAAATATAAAAATTTATCCAATGATTAAGGATATTTTTTTAAAATTTGCTGTCAAAAATTGCCATCAGATTTTGGTAGACCTATATCTCTGTATGTAAAAGTGTCCGCTGAAATGCGTTAAATTAGGGTGGCGCTACAGTAGCAACAGTGTAAATTTTAAATCATTTAGCAGCTTTCATTTCAGCTGTTTTAGATTATATTTTTCAAAATATATTGCTATTAACGCAGTAATTCTGTGACTTGGCTATTCGGCTAACTTCAATTTATATTTTGTCACCAACGGCTACATTCATTCCATACCCTTTGCAGCTAGCGCCACTTTCAACTGTTATTTACTGCAGCTGGACACTTTTTCAAATATCCCCCATATAAGATAGTTCTCCTCCATCTACCCTCCATAACGATGATGAAAACTATGATTATTGTGAAGATGTTTTCCCGTCATATTTTACTTGACAGTTGACGCTGACCATGGTTAAAAAACCGAGTGCCATAATAAGAAACAGTCGGGTAAAAAAAAAAAGAGGAACTATCAATGTCAAACTGGAATGACGAATTGTAATCGTTCGTTCTTTGGTTCGTTCCATGCATGTATGGCATTGACTTTTATAGATATTATGTTTTCTTATTCATTGATGTATGGAGTGTTACATAGTCGTGTTCGTTTGGTTTTTCAATGCACATTGCGCATGCGCAAAGTTATAAATTAGTGTCAGTGTGAGGGTCATGTTCTAAAATACCTGTCAGATTTTCTAAAATCTGACAGAAATTGATCGGTATTTTAGAATATACTCCCACTGACACACAAAAAAGCCGCGCATGCGCAGTTGAAAACCCAAACGAACACGACTAATGATCGTTCGTTCATAATAATAATATTATGTTTTTTTAGTTTTCACATAGTTTTTACATTTTCCCTGCTAGGGAAAAGAGTCTAGGTCGACGAATTATCTAATACTATTAGAAATAAAGAATATTACATACATAGAAGATAGTAGATATGCACTAAACACATACCTGGCAGTCGGGTAACAAATATTAGTATACTGGTAATACTGGTAAGTGGTAGTGGACTTAAGGGGCTTCAAAATATTTAAACAAAAAAAATTTTTTTTTGTTTAAAATTTTTTTTTAGTAAATTTACTACTAAATATTGAAACACTAAAAAATATATAAATAAATAGTAAATTTACTACAAAATATTTAATTTCTAAAAAATATTATATTATATATTTTTTAGTGTTTTACTCTATTTTTTAGTGTTTCAATATTGAGTAGTAAATTTACAAAAAAAAAATTTTAAACAAAAAAAATTTTTTTTTGTGTTTAAATATTTTGAAGTAAGTTTTTGTGCAGGAACCTAGGTAATTACTATTCTAAACTGAAAAATAACTCAAATATGTTAAATATTTTCGTATGAGAAAATGATTTTGGTATTACGTTTGTATGAAAAATTCCAAGGGTACCCGGCCTCTTAAGTGTTTTGGATTAATCTAATGCTAGTCATGAATTTGACTAAATATTAAAATGTTGCCTGTGAAAGAACTAAAATTTTGACGATTCTGAACTTTTTTAAGATTCAGCAGATAGTGGAACTATGCAAGTTGGTTGAGCTTTGATCAATTATTGCATGTTAGTAATTGAAGAGGTGAGTGGAAGAACACAATAGCTAACAGTAAAAAATGCCGGAAAATTAGGATTCCATAGAATTCCTTTTTTATGTTATTTTTGTTTTTTTAAATATTATACTTAGTGTCTTTTTTGTGAAATGTTTATTGTAATGTGGTGTAATGTGTTTGTACTGAATAAATGTTTACTTTACTTTACTTTAGAATTCCACTTCTGCTGAATCTTAAAAGTTTAGAATCGTTTAAATTTTAATTCTTTCACAGGCAACATTTTAGTCACTTATATTACCGTATTCATTACAATCTAAGTCAAATTCATGACTAGCATAAAGCATTACATTATAATAATAATATTGAGAACATTATGTATAATTTTTAAAAGTGCAGGTTTACTAAAATATTTAAATTAAAATTTTTTGCACAATAAAATAAGAATTTATACAGATTTTCTAGTTTTAATCCGAAAGTTTATGACCATTCATCGTTCAACATTCTCTTCATTCACGCTAGCATTCATTCTTCCATTGAATTTGACGTTTAACAATCATGTTTTGATTTTGACGTTTTCAATCAAATTCTCATTCTATATTTTTCACTCAATGGTTGTATCAGAATTCAAAAATACAAATTTTCACGATTTTCTTCAAGATAACTATTTCATAATTATCAACAATATTGCTCACAGAAAAATTGCAGTCAGAATAAACTTTAACACATACAATGTCAGTGCGGTAAATAAGGTGATAATACAGAAAATGAAATAAAATTATTTTTTTACCAATAAACACCTGCCTTTTGCGCGGTAAATAAATACATTGTGCTCGTAATCTGAGGACTCGTGATAAGTGAGGACGTTCAATCTCAGTGTTAGATAGTCGTCTCTAATAAAACATGGACAAGAATTTATCAGTTTGAGTTGCAGTGTTGGTTAAACCGCGGGACAATGAGTTCAGCGTTGGACTTTAGTACGGGATACTTCCCGGAATATTTCTACAGTTTTATAGAAGAATTAGATGAACATCCCTGGCTATTTTCTGCCCTAGCTTCTATTCTTGTGGGGCTCAGTGGAATCCTACCTCTGCTGATTATACCCATAGATGAAACTGCATCTTTTCAAGATGGGGGTAAGTTGCTGTTCTATTTTTAAAGTTGCGCGTGTGATAATTTTTTTTGCGACTATAGAAACATGATCTGAGATTCTTTGTTCTAAAACTTTATGTACTAATTAAACTTATTCAAAATAATTTCAATCTTAGCTAATATTTATTTAAAATAAACTCTTAGCTAATAATATATAAATTTCAATAAAACAATATTAAAATATTAATTTAAATTTATAATTGAAACTAAAATAAGTTTTGGTTTTAAACTTTGCTATTGTATTGTGTTATAAATATAGTATTGCTTATGACCTCAATAATAATATTGATAATAATTGAGACAAAACAGAAAAATTAAACTTAAAAAAATAAGATTTTTGTATTATTTTTTCTAATAAGATCTCTGTAACTCTGCAAGTGACTATAATATCTTACATGTTGGTAAAAGTAGTTAAAAGTAATTGGGAATAAAATGTGAATAAAATTATTATTATAAACCAGTTTACAATATTATAATGGAAGGATTTAAACATATTGGCAAGTCATAAAATGCAGTTGACTAGCTATTGTTATTATGTTGCAATTTTGCAAAGTAATATTATTTATTACTATTTATTCTAATGAATTAAATTTTATATTAGTGATATTTAATCCCTTGATTGTGGAAAAAACGAGACACAATAGATTTGTATTTTTATCGCGGTCTCATGCGACCACTTGGGGCTTGAAGCATTAAAATACGATGTCACCTACAATATTTTTGTATTACCAAAACTATCTTAGTATTATACCCTATGGGACTCTAAAGACATGTCCATAGTCTATACCTCAACTAAATCTGTTTAGTGGAATATTTATTTATTTATTTACAGTTAATTAAAACGGTAGACCCCAATTACAACATACATGTTATGGTTACAGACACCACACACCATACATTTTAAATATATTATTATGTTTACATTTTTAATCTAAACATTTACTCTTATTAACCAAGGAAGTATAGTTTAACAAAAGGAGGATGTCAAATCAAAACTTCCTTTGTGTATGTTGTCACAGAAATGTATGATATTGACATTGATACTAAACTTAAAATAACAGAATGGAATTTAACGCTTCAACTTCCGTAAGGCCCAAGTGGGTCACTATAACAATCGAAAGGCTATTGTGTCTCGTTTTGCCGCGATTGAAGGAATAAAGGAAAAACAATCTTTACAAATGTTACAAATTGCAATAGTATGTATGTCTGTTTGTTAACCGATTCAGCTCCAGGACACCGGTGACCGCAATAACAATAGAATAACAATAGATTTCCCAGAATCGGCAATCGAAAGGATATTGTCCATGTTGAAACCACTGATCTAATCAAAACAAAGCTGTGGAGTTTGTTTGATACCTTTGAAAAGATATTTAAATATGGAATTTCAATGTGGAAATTCCATAATATAAGGTCTTTCTCAGTCCACACAATCTATGAGTGTTTTTTTTAAATCTCATATCTAAGACAAAACATAGTATATTGTAATTGCGCTTCATGGGGCTCCACATTAAGCCTTTTTAGGGTCTCCGCAAGCAAATTGTTTTTAGAAATGTCATCAGACACCAGCAGTAAAATAATTAAAACAAAAAGCCCCCAAAACATTGAAATACTTTTTTGGAGGATCCATCAAAAGGTCACTCGTTAAAAGGGTTCTGGTATCAAAAAAGTTTGAGAACTGCTGTTGTGGTAAGTAATTTCTATGACAGCTGACTAAGCACTCAGCAGTGTTTACGGTCCTCTGAACATTAGATAACTACTTGAGACGCCCGAAGCACAATAGACATAACTACCAGTAGTTCGACTGCAAAGAAATGGACAGGTTTCAATATCTGTCAAATTCTTCGGGTTTGGGGGTGATAAGTTAGAGGCTGGCGCGCTGGCTGGTTGAATTTATTTTTAAAAATAAGACTTTGAAATTAAATCTGACAGTTTTCTTTGCATGTGCCAAAATATAAACAACAACTAAATTTGTAGGTAACGACCCTAGCGACAACTTTTGTCATAATATGTCAAACTTAAAAATTTTTACATCAGTTCTAAGTCGGCATACTCTATAATTCTGTCTACTCTGCACGAAGTGTCTAATGCAATATCCTAACACAATCTTTAAACTGATTTGCTTGGGAAATAGATTGTGCAATCACGAATTTCGTTAGTGTCAACTTATTGCTCAGATAAATCGATACTAATTTTATAGATGCGAAAGTTTGTCTGTCTGATACCTGTTCACGCCAAAACCCCTGAACCGATTTTGCTGAAATTTGGTATGAAGAAACTTTGAGTCCCTAGAAAGGACAATAGGTTACTTCTTGTTCCGGAAAAATGTACATTTTCCGCGCTATAAGCGAATTTTGACGAAACAGAGCTGCGGGCGTCGCGTCAGACAGACAGACAAACAGACAGATACACTTTCGCATTTATAATATTAGTATGGAATATGGATTATATTTAAGTGCAGGAATGAGAGCGATGTTAAAGACGCGATGATTAATGTCAATTTAATCCAAAAATGTAGGTAAACGTATGACGCTGTAGCTATTTTTAAATTAAAATCAGTTACGACCGTCGACAACTTCAAGTATTCGATAAGAACTCGATAGAATTTTACGTAACGTTAGTCGGAAAACCAAAAAAGTCGAAACACCGGATGCGTCTTACTAGAAATAAATAAAAAGCAACTGCCCAGCGTTCTTGGAGATTTTATTCTTTTTAAAGATTTGAATTTCGAACCTGTGGGAGTTATATTGCTTAAACTTCAATCCTCCGATCGCGGATTCTTAGAAATCTATTGTTATCCTATTGTTGTCGCGGTCGCCGGTCACCGGTGTCCTTAATCCTTATGGGGGTTGATATTAGGTCAATGAAGAATTTGACCGATATTGTATGGAGCTTATGTCAAACTGTTCATTTAATTACAGTTAAGTACCTAATTAATATTCGTCTCTGAGTGAGGCAGTATACCCCTTTTTAACCGACTTACAAAAACGAGGAGGTTCTATGTTCGGCTGCATTTTTTTTTTGCATGTTCAACGATTACTCGGCCGTTTATGGTCCGATTTTCAAAATTCTTTTTTTCCACTTGCTAGCTCTTGACAACAATATCGTCTGAAGGGCATGGAGTACGAGATATTTGAAATACGTGATGCGATCAGTTATGACCGATAAGATAATTCACAAGTGGTATTGTAAATTGTAATCCGTCAGAGAAAACGAACTCGAATTGATAACATACAAAATAAACTGATATTAATACAGCTTCGATCTGGTTCAGATGCAGTTCTTGCAAAATAAAAACACAAACATTACTCCCCCCATATAATGTCTTCAATTAATTCAAACACAAAACATTATTTTTTGGGGGGCCGGTCCTTCAAAAATGTCACTCCTTTAAAAGGGTTCCGCCACCAATAAATTGTTTAGCATATAATATGAGATTTCTGTTTAATGTTGTATTAATATTCGATTTAAATAACTGAATAGTCTCCAAAATGTCTACCTATAACTTATAAGATACTTAAAGAATTCAAAGGTCATCTGGTTTCATCAAAACCAAATTCATCTCCGCAGATAAGGAATAAGAGCACAGGGTGAATGATCTGAAACTCGCTCTTATGGTAATGTTATAGAGTTCATTATCGGGCACGCGGTATTAGCGGTCACGTACAGATAAACTGACAGACGATAAGATGCAGTATCGCGGTCAGAAAACGAAAGAAACTGTTTTAAATGTTTTTTTTTATAAAAAAAATACAAATAAAGTAAGTGTTATCCCGCCAAATAGTTTTTTTTTTGTTACTTACTTAATCAAAAGTTTTTATTTTTGTGACATCAGCAAGCATGACAACACAATATACTGACAGATTTTAGTGACAAAATGGCGGTTTTCCTTTGTCTACCTGTCACTTTGTCTATTCTTCCGTAGAAAGAAACCATTTCTATGGTGACCACTGACCATGCTAAGCCTGCTGATATCTGTTTGGCACAAGATTGAACACCATAATAATATGCCAAAGAGAAAGTAAAAATGCGAAAAGATGGCAATTTTTAGGGACAAACTGACACTTATCATATCGTCGATCTGTCACTTTGTCGATTCTATCGTAGAAAGAAACCCTTGCTATGGTATCTGTCTATGGCCATTTAGGTGCTACGATGCCACGGACAGACTCACACCCAGACAGACAGGCTTATATAAATAATTTAAATCTGGATTTTCAAATATTTTTTTTTATTATTATTTATTTAATCTACCCACTTCAAGTAATCTTTAATAGCCTAATCGATACATAAGCAGTGATTTCGATAACATCTATTGCCTTAATCTGTTTGTACAAGACAATCGTTACGTGATAACAATGTCGTATATTTGATGAAGCGTGAAGGATTGAAGGGAAGGTTTAGGTTATCAATGCTTAGGGCAAGGACTCAACCCTTTACCCCCAAATTTACCAACGACTCTTAAAGTTAAGAGGCCGGGTACCCTTGGAATTTGTCATACAAACGTAATTCCAAAATCATTTTCTCATACGAAAATATTTAACATGTTTGAGTTATTTTTCAATTTAAGATACTAAATATTTAAACACTAAAAAATAGAGTAAAACACTAAAAAATATATAAATAAATAGTAAATTTACTACAAAATATTTAAATACTAAAATACAAAAAAAAAATTTTGGCGGTTGGCTGCATTTTAATGGGCCCAGCACCAGGGTCCTGATTCTCAAGAGTCGGATCTAGCACAATACGTTGACTCACGTGCGATCAGAATGACATTCGAAAATCGAAGCTTGAAAAATCGGGCCTGGCTTGTATATCTTGTAGTTACACTTGAAATTAACGAAATACATTTATTTTTTCAGCCGGTGCAGCCACTCTACGGATTCTGCTCAGCTTCGCGGTGGGCGGTCTACTTGGGGACGTGTTCCTTCATCTGCTGCCGGAGGCCTGGCAGAATGACGTCGCTAATACTAAAGGTGGGTTATAATCTAAAATAGGGGGGGGGGGGGGGGCACAGGTCCACAATCTGGGACAAATGGAATAATCTCAAAATCTTATTTAACAAGATCAATCCCTGGACTCAATCGAAAATTTCTAGCTATCCCATAGCAGTGACAATTTTTTATTTAAATGAGTGACCCCCTCCACAGGCTGTGACTGCGCTTGGATTCTATCAAACAGCAGCATGTTAATCTCATACTTTGAAGGTTTAAAGTTTAAAATCGCGCTGCATCGAAAACTTATCGAAACTGATTGTGACAACTTACAATTATTATAGGACCGACCGGCGACCTAAGTCATTGTTAAATCTTTGTAATATAAATCACACATACAGTAGGAGTGTTCGTCGCTGAAGTCCTAAAAGGCTGGACGAGTAAAGATTTGTTTGTATTCGCAGATGGTTAAGATTCACAAAACAGCCAGATATAAAAAATATCATGCAGACGTTTGTCGGGTAGTTAGTTTAAGGTAGTAGGTAGGTTAAAATTGGTGACGTCACAAAGACCACGTCTTGACCCGTCAATATCGTGAATATCGCTTCCGCTCTACAAACTTGAATCTCATTTGTGATTTCCGCGTTCCGTTTTTGTTATTTTGATTTATTTGGTAGTTTGGCGTATCGATAAGTTTTGCCTATAGCCCGGTCTACGAAGACGTAGATAAACTGATATTTTTGTGTGTTCGGTGACCAGCCTATACTAGAGATAGAGCTAGTAAGAGCCTATGCTAGTCGCTAGAGCAGGGGTCACCAATTAGTTTCGCTCGTGGTCCATTTGGAATTTTATAAAATGAAATTACCTTCGCGGTTTTTATAAAAAAAAAGGCGTCCACAAATTACGTGAGGTGTTTGGGGGGTCAAGTCAAATCTCATCTAATCTCACGTTGGGTAGAGGGGAGGTCTCGGCAAATCTCACGTTTTTTCTCAACAAAATAATACTATTTTGGTCCATTTCATCCAGATTGTAAGTACGTATACGATTTAATCGTAAGCCGTAGATCGGTACCTAATCGTTATACGATTACTAGATCATTCACAAATTCGTTCGAAACAAAATCTACTAACTGTCAAACCAAATGTTTACATAAGAAACTCACATTTTAAAAAATCTCACGGAATTTGGAGCAAGCAAATTGACATTAAATCCTGGAGATGTTCCTCTGAATAAGTCGAGACCTAATTTTATTTTTAATGAAGTTCATCTTCGAAAGACGAAAATACTTGGTCCGCAGTCCGCACATTATGGGTCGGCGGTCCGGATGCGGAGCGCGGTCCGCCGTATTTATTTGACAGGTGACAGGTGCTCTAGAGCATCTTTCAAGCAGCAAGTCCTGTAAAAGCACTTTGACGCTGATGAGTCTGATGACTGACGAGTAAAGAGAAGAAAACTCAACGAAATTCAGGTTTTTCTTATCTCCGACAGAACTCCTGTCAAGATAAAAGAACTCTAAAGTCTAAACCTGATTTTAGGTCCGTTTTGACAGACCCAAAATTGAACAAAATAATTGATTCTGTGCATCATTTCTAGGATGCAGCTCTTACAAAGCAAAGTATAATTTGAAATCGCTTTTTAACTGACTTCCGAAAAGGAAGAGGTTATAACTTATAATATGTTCGTCTGTGGATATATATTTTTTAAACTCCACAGACCGCATGTTCTAAACTGGCCCTGATTTACCGGTATTTACAAACAATTACATTTCACCTACATACCCATTCATTACCCACATAATGTATGCTCAAGTTTACTGTCACGGCTACCGATATTGAACTACTGAGGTTTCGTGTTGCAATACACATACATTAAACAAAGTTTATAAGTTAGATAACAGGGAAACATACTTCGGCCGATACACTACAAATAGGTCGATACTCTGGAATAACGGCCTCATCAGGGCCTGATATTCTATCTTCCAACCTAGCCATTACTCATTAGCCATCCACTAAATAGCTAGCTCGAGCCCTGGGCCTCATTCAGAGATATTTTAATATTTTTTAATGGTTAGTTTGACAGATAAGATAATCTTCTGCTAATGAATGAAAACATTTATTTCGGACAAACAATGTGCACATAGTATTGTTAGTGCGTTAGTTACAAAATTTTAATTATAATGATAATAAATGACAACAAAATAAAAGTTAAAGTTAAAATAAAAATAAAAAAAAACTCAGCAATATTTTTTACTTACTTAGTACGCTCCGTATGGTCGCCAAAGAGAGGGTTTCTTTCTATATAAGACAAAGTGACAGATTGATAAAGGAAATCTGTCATTTTGTCCTAAAAACTGTAGTCTGTGAGCAGATTAGTAAGATGTCCATGTAATATCTTAAATCCGTTAAATATACAGCAATATATTAAAATATTAAATAAATAATAATATTTAATTCTATGCTTCCGCATCTCAGGCTAAACCTGCTAGTCTTTACCGATGACACAGGCTTGTTACAGTGACCTAGGAGATAAACTAGAGTTATGTTTGGTTTAAAGATACGCCTAGTAGCCATATTTGTTGTGTAAACAATAAATATAATAATTATTGCAATGACTAACAAGTAACACATAAATCGAGTGATTAAACTTACGCGCTTGGAACTAGAAACCTCAACGGCGATAAATTTATGACGAGGAAAATTAAACTCACATCCGTTTATGTAAAGTATATTATTATTGTTTGTACACATTCGTCATTTGCAACACAACACCTCGGTTGACTTGCTAATTTATATTTCGAATTCGAGGAAGCGTTTTCGCGGGAATTTGAATATCGAACCATGATCGATTGGCGCCCAACTTAAAAAAAATCGCGGGGTTTTTTTTAGTCGATCTTGTGGCTTTAGCATCAGCATGAATCTGCCAACTGCCAGCGTAACAGAAGTGCGAAATTATGCCATGTCTTATCAATGTCTGCCTTAATAAGCCGTTTTTTTACAAACAAACAGACATTGTTTAATGTTTATTATTTTAGCGACTTTTTTTATACGGCGAGGTAACACAGCAAAAAAATGGAGCTCGGTCTTAAGATGTGGATATGAAATAGCATGAGTGAAAGAGACAAGTAGCATTAGATTTAGGTCGTTACATTTTATATTTGCTAGGAAATAACATAAAGCATATTAAACTATATTTATTTCCTAGCAAATATAAAATGTAACTTAAAATACAGTGTAGTTACATTAGTTGTAACATAATATTTATTTTTATTGACTTAACCATGACGATAACACATGCACATAATATTATATTATTATGTACTTAATCTATTTTTTATTTATCAAAAGAAGTCAAAGACACAATGTTGTTTGGAGTAAAAAATAATAAAGTTCGTTCAATATTTACACAATATTATATTTATTGTTATGGGTAATGGGAGTAATCAAAGCATACAGCAAATCTGTATGTAGATTGTAGACATAATAATTTAATGTTATGTAAACAAACACCAGTTTATACTACACAGACATAATAATAATAATTATATGTTATACGTTTAATTAAACCAAAATTACTGTACATGATGAGTTAATGGGCATTGTCCAAAAAAAATTACATGTACTTTTTATATTTTTTTTCGTTAAAATAGGGTATTTTAAGAATATAAATTCAATAATTTTGAAATTCATTGGCTAGTTTTTTCTCAATAAATTTTTAAAGTTTCGCTCTGACGTCATCATCGGCGGCCAATTGACCTCTGCAGAATGTTTTTTTTTTTCTCTGAATCTTATTTATAATGGTTGGTTCGTCAAATACAAGTTCTCATTATGTGAAAGCTGATACGAAAAGCTTACCAAAAGTTCGAAACGTAATGTTGGTCGAATTTATTGCTAATTTAACGCCATTAAAGGTCAAACTAAGGTTAAACATATTTGTTCAAAAATATAAGTAACTAATGGGTATTTTTTTCGTTTATATACAGAAAAACGATCACTGACCTTATTCCTCGAAATGTTTTTGTAATGAGCAAAATTTAAAAAAAATGGACAATCCCCATTGCCTATATTATATAGATGTTAATTGTTGTTATTGTTTTATAATTTTACACATCTATTGAATAATGAAATATCCGTTTTTTGTTTACTTTTATTATATTACTTTTCGCGGACGCAACCGTAAACCCAATAGGGAATATTACGCAAAGGTCGGAGCAAAGGGCGCTACTGGCAAATACAGTAAGGGTGGGTTGCACCAGAGGCATGGTTAAAGTTAAAGTGATGGTTAAAGGTTAAGGCTAACTTAGCTTTAACCTTAACTTTAATCTTAACTATGACCACAGGAATTGACAGATTGTCTGTTGCGTTTATTTTTTTTAATGGGATTGAGGGTATAAAAAATTGAATTATCTGTAAAAATCGACAGGAAAAATATAACACTGTGAAACATAGTAAGTTTTCACGAAAAAATTTAATATAAGATAAGTATGATGGTTTAATATGGCGTCGGACGCGTATATTATTATTTAACGGCAACCAAAGATTTGATATTTTACACTGTAGTTATAGTTAAAGTTACAGTTATAGTTAAAGTAAGTTGGTGCAAACCCCCCCTAAATAATTGGACCAAAATCCGACATGTTGTACACGTGATATTATCAGATGACAGCTAAACGTTGTCAAACGTCAAACAAAACTTTGATTACTGTCTGTGCTGGTGCTGCCTCTAGCGTGAAAGCATTGTTTATTATCCTATTCCTATCGACTTCCATTTTTAAAACATATGACGTTTTTACTTTTTTATTTCAGAGGGCGAGCATGTGTCAATGAAAAGCGGTCTATGGTGCCTGTTCGGAATGCTAGTCTTCATAATAGTAGAAAAACTCTTTGCGACAACGGAGGTTAGTAATATAAAAGTGTCCATGTGTTCCATAATTAACAGTCAACAGCCAAATAAATCGCTATTATAAAGGAAATTAAATTATTGAGTTGTCCCTTTCTCCATTTGAATGTTCAAAATTATTCAATTAAGGTGAAGGTGAAGGTGAATATGAAACAATCCTAAATTTTGGTAAGTTTTGCGTAAAGGTAAAGGCAGGTGTACCTTTGGTTGCGGCGGCAAAATTTAAGTTATACTTGACAGCTGTCAAAAAATATTTTACTTTTTTATTTTAAGAATTTGTGGCGAAGACTAACAACAGTAAATTTTTTTCAGGAGGAAGAGGAGCCCAAAACCAACGGCGTACAGACAATAGAGATAGAGGAGATAGAGAAGCTATTGCGGAACGGCGGTGGCGCGGGGTGCGGGGGGAACACGCCCACATACGACGGCTGCGTGTTCAACAACAACACTAAAGGTGGGAGTAGCGAGTGTAGTGAGTGTGTTATACAGCTAGGGGTGATAGAGAGGCTGATGCGTGAGGGCGGCACGGCGGCGGCCTGGGCTTCGGGGGGAACACGCCCACATACGACGGCTGCGTGTTCAACAACAACACTAAATGTGGGAGTAGCGAGTGTAGTGAGTGTGTTATACAGCTAGGGGTGATAGAGAGGCTGATGCGTGAGGGCGACACGGCGGCGGCGTGGGCTGCGGGGGGAACACGCCCACATACGACGGCTGCGTGTTCAACAACACTAAAGATGGGAGTATAGTCCGCGCGGAACTAGTTGGCCGCTCTGCCCGTATACTCACATACCGGCAGAGCGGCCAACTAGTTCCGCGCGGACTATAACAAGTGTAGTGAGTGTGTTATACTGCTAGAGGAGATAGAGAGGCTGCTGGGCGCGTGGCACTTCCTGATAAATGCCGGACTGTAAAATTTTGGAATGAACTGTCGCCAGCAGTATTTCCAGACCAAATAATATGACCTGCAAACCTTCTGGAAGAACTTATTCCCTCTTAAAAGGCCGGCAACGCACCTGCAGCTCTAATGTTGCGAGTCCATGTACGACGGTAGTTGCTTTCCGAGTTTCCATCAGGTCACAGGTGACCCGTTTGCTCGTTTACCAACTTATTTTAATTTAAAAAAATAGGCTATCCATAACTTATCTGACAGATCTTCCATACTCTATGTGTCAGATATTGAGGATAACCTATCCGGCACTTATCAGGAAGTGGTGAAACAGGCCCTTATTCTGATATCAAAAACTCAATTTTTTTTATTTAGAATAAATTTTTGCAAATATTTTCTGAAAGTCTACTAGATGCCTACCACCAGTTCGGGATACTACGGGTTAGTACCCGGCGAGAAGAACCATATACATAATATAATATTGGTGTCTCTATAGCAGGTGAGGGTTGCTGTGCGGTGGTAGAAGCGCGCTGCGGTACCGGGAGGTGGATGGGCCGCTGTCTGCTGAGAGAGGCGCGGGAGAAGGCCGCCGCCGCTAGTAAAGATAAACCTACTAAGAAGGATGTGAGTATGAAACGCTAGAAATCTTGGCCTTTAAAAAATAGGGCAATTTAGGATGGAGATATTTTTTTCGACAAACGTATACGTTGTTACTTATCTAATATAAACAATTCTCGTAACGGCTACTTATTCTGCAAATAAATGATTTGATTTGATTCGTGTCACTGTGTTTGTGCGCGAACTCCCCCAAAACGGCTCAACCGATTTTAATGAAATTTTGTATGTACCATCGAGGAAATCGATTCCTAGGCAGTTGATAACCAACGTCAATTGGTCAGATCATGTCAATTTAATGTTAATTGTGATCTGCGTAACGCTACCAAATTACATAGTTCTCCCATCTGCCTATGAATCAACTTATCTGATGGTACTATCAGAGATGTTGAATCAATTTCCTGGCCATACAAAAATTATCAAAAATTAGCGATACTACGGAACCCTACATTGTGCGTGGCACGACACGCACTTGGTCGGTTTTTTACTATACTATACTGTAATTGTATATTGTTAAGACCGTGGTTAAGACACAAACAGTACTACAAATCACTCATTTATGTCACACCTTGTTTATTATAAAAAACTTGAGAGGTGTCAAGGGACACCCGGATGGAAAGAAGTTATTTCTTATTAGTTATGTACAAAAAACCTGTATACATTCAACAAAAAAAATCTATCTTCTATGTCTGTGGCAAAAAGTGTTTGTTACAACTTCGTATGATTTTTTTCCGTCTAGCCTCCTTTCGCAACGCGCGATTAGGAACTTCGTTCCAATAATTATTAAATTAACATAAATAATATTGTTTTCCAGGTGGCGGGTTACCTGAACCTGATGGCGAACTCGATCGACAACTTCACCCACGGGCTGGCGGTCGGCGGCTCCTTCCTCGTCGGCTTCCGAGTCGGCGTACTCACCACCTTCGCTATACTAGGTGACTAACTAAAAATGTCCTCAAACATTCTGTGGGGATAATGCGTGTAGGCCAAAGGAAGATCCTCCGACCGAGCGAGGTGGTATGCCCGGTCAGGCCGAAGCCCACTGACGTCATTTCAGACGACAGATTTTATATATCTTGCCGTTCTCCGAAACTTCGATAGCACGATGCAGGAATGTTAGGTAAATTGTGTGTACCGCTACAATTCAATAGGATAATGTAATGTTTTACTGCAATCAGGAGGCCTACTACGAAACCGTTTTGGGACTCAAACAATCGGACGAGAATGCCGCGTCCTGCTCTAACAATGTCATTTCACGTTTGTAAGAGCAGGACGTGGCATTCTTGTTCGATTATTTGAGTCTCAAAACGGTTACGTGGTATACAACCACAGGGCCGTTTTTAATACTACGCCCTAGCGCCCTGAGCCAGATTTTATCGGCGCCCTGGGCGATAGTGCCTAGTGATAGTGCTGAAAAAATTTGGCGCCCCTTTTGTTTGCCTTTTTATTCGGTGCCCTGGGCGGTCGCCATCATCGGTAATTATTACATTGGCTGAATACCGTGCCGATTGCACATTCTGTCATAAAGTTTTGCACGGCCTATAAAAAAAAATAGCAAATATTATTTGCTGTAAAATTATTATTCTCGTTTTTGGTTTGTTGTAACCAAAAGCACACACAAAAATTTAAACCTAATTAACATTTTTTGTTTTATAATTTTAGTCCACGAGATCCCTCACGAAGTGGGTGACTTCGCGATCCTGCTGAAGAGCGGTTTCTCGCGGTGGGAGGCCGCTAAAGCACAGCTGGTGTGTTATTCTTACTTCTCACAAATACATGGTGTCATAAACTAAGTGATATGTAATACTTTAGGGCAGGGGTTCCCAATCTTTTTCAGCCTGCGGCGCACTTACAAGTCAATATTTTGTCACGGCGCTCTACTTTATCTAACTAATACAAAAAGGTACATAAATAAACATCTTTAATGATTATGGTTAGGTTAAGCGGGTTAATAATATATGTATAACCAAATATTTAATCCTCTGCCTGCTTTGTATAGTTCACATTATGTATAAATTATTTTATTTTATAATATTTGTGGTTATGGATAACGATGGAGGATCGATTCACACACTCACTGCCATCTCCACGGAGCACTAGAGCGCCGCGGCGCACAGTTTGGGAACCCCTGCTTTAGGGTGTGTATGTGTCCCTTATGTAAAGTTCACTGTGAAAGTAGCAGCGCTAAAAGAGCAAGCGTCCGAGCGTCATGAATTTTCCTATAAAAAAAAAAGTTACTTTCACAGCGAACTTGATATAAGGTGTTTGGGTACCCTAAAGTATTATCGTTTATCACTTAGTTTGGTTACACCCTGTATATAATTATTATTTATTATATTAATAATATTTTACAACATAAGAGCAATAATTATTATTCATTTCTTCCCTTACAATTTTAACAAAACTTGTAACTTACCTACTTCATCGACTAGCTAATATACTCTTTAGTACCTACCCACTTAAACCTTATCAGGTTACAACGGACATTTTTGCCCAAATTTTTCATGAAAACATCTAACTAACCTAGATCCCTATGGGAACGAGATATCCATATTTTCTTAGTTCTTAGGCAAGATATTAAAAACTACAATATTATATTTCCAGGCGACGGCGTCAGCCGGTCTAGTAGGTGCCATGACGGCGGTCATATTCAGTGGAGCCAGGAATGCTATTGGTATGGTTTCAAGCGTTTTTTTTATCTTAGATACTAATATTATAAATGGCAGAGTCCCGACAGAGGACACGGGAATCGGGATACTTGATAAACAGAAAAGGGTTTTTTTAAAAGGAAAGTTTATGTTGCATAAAAATGTACGGTTCCTGCATGATAACCGGATTTTGGCGCAACTGTATGCAAGGATTTGATGCCCAATATTTAAATATATTGAAGGTTACATTTTTATATTATTCTTTATTAATACCTCGATCATGGTAATTGCAGACACAATAGATTTTCAATTGTTATGGACAGCCGGGTGCCGCTTGGGGATTGATGGGTTAGCCTACATATTGATTGATTGATTGTTATTTCCAGAGGCGCGAACATCCTGGATTGTGCCATTCACCGCAGGCGGGTTTCTCCACATCGCTCTTGTGACGGTACTACCTGCGTTACTCCGGGAAAAGGACCCTAGGGCGTCCGCGCAGCATCTCGCAGCGTTGCTAGCTGGAATAGCTGTTATGGCCGCACTAAATTATTATTGCGGGTAGTTGTGAAAAAAAATCGGACCAAGCTAATTTAGACCGTATTACTGTAGTAATTAAGTACGATGTGGTCACCGCAAAATAATTGCTATTTCGCCGCGCTTGTGGAATTGCAAAATATGTAGAAATAAATTTCGACTTTATTTCTGAAGCAATAAGTTACAAAGTGACATCTAGCGGCACTTTTGGTAATTACAGGATAGGCACACATTTAATATTACCGTGGCTAGATGCACAATTTATGTTGTCTACCCACAGGTAGACAGCAATTTGGCAGTCTAACAAACTCATTTTAAACTACTAATAAAATTATTTATACTACCATACACACATAAAAAACAATATTTGTAATATAAAAACTATATTAGCCTTATTTTGGCTAAAAAATAAACGTCCTGTGGACACAAAAAAGTATTAAATAATTAAGTTTAGTTATAAGTGTATTGTACTTTGAGATTGTATGTACCGTCACAGATGGTTAAAAATCCAATATTATGTATTATTTTATAAACACCAGTAGCCCTAGCACGGCGACCAGTAGAAATGCGAAAGTATAGACAAACTGTGGACATAAACTTAATGTGCCGTTCTGATCTTTACCGCGGCTAATCGCGACCAGCAAAAATTCAATTAAAATGCTACTTTATGACAGACTATAAAGTAGGATATTATTTGAATTTTAGGACTATAGTCTGTCATAAGGTGGCATTTTGATTGAATTTTTTGAAACGAAAAGATCGGCACCTTAAGTGTATCTCCACAGTTTGTCTATACTTTCGCATTTCCACTGGTCGCCATGCTAGGGCTACAGTTGTTGTCAAATAACCACTGTTTTTTGCTCATATTTTGTCATTTTTAGAAGTTTCAAAACATTTTTTTTTGTGTATTTCGCCAATAATACACATAAATTACATTAAGGTGTAAACTGTTTAACTAACTTTAAGTTCTGTATTTTACCTGTAAAATACATAAAAGTACCAGAAATAGTTTTATCAATTCATTTTGATAAACGATATTCCCCTTACTGATAAAAAATTTACACAGCGAATAACGATAATAATATAAGATCTACTAATAGTTATCTCTGTCTGGCATATTGAAAATGTTAAATGACAGCTAAAGACAGCATGCCTTGAATTAATCTCTCGCCAGTTCTGTCGGTCTTCCGTCCCACTGGGATACTCATATCCCAGAAAGTAAAAGAAATAGAGAGTGCTCTTGTGTACAGCGCACACACTTGGGCACTATAAAAATTACTCCTGCGTAACCACCCTGGTTTCAATACAACCGGCCACCGTCACCATGCCTTGAATAGTTATACACTGTGTAATATCTTTATTAGTAAGCGGGTCTTTTATTTATGTCATTTGCATACAAAATATAAACTACAAATTTTGAGTATAAAAAATATTATATCGGCTAATTGTTAGTTAAGTTAATTTAAGTTTCGGATCAGACAATCGAATATTTTTAATTGTTTAAAAGCTACTACGCCGCTGTAGCTGTACAAAGCTACTTAGCCGCGCACTCCGTGCGCTTTGACAAGGATATTTGGTGCGTTGATGATAATATGTAGAGGCGTGTATCCAGAACTCTGTCACTTGAAAATATCAAACTAGCAAATAGCAAATCATAATCTAATGACATTGACAGAAGTGCACAACAACTGTCTTTCAAGTGACACATTACCATGCGCCATCACGTCCTTGCAGGATTAAGCTGGGAACAAATTATCGGACGAGCGTCCGCGGACATTTTCATCGGATGCGGTTTGTTTCCATCTGATCAATACAAAATAGTGTGCACATTGTCTGACATAAGTCGCGGACGCGACCTTGAGCGTTCGGACGTCCGAACAGAATCTGGCAGGCCGGATGTTTTTGGATCCGCGTCTGCCATTGACATATAGCAGGGGTTCCCAAACTGTGCGCCGCGGCGCCCTGGTGCGCCCTGGTGCTTGCGAAAGGGGCGCCGCGCCGTGAGTCGATCCTCCATCAATATCCATAACCACAAATATTATAAAATAAAATAATAATACGAATTATATAAAGCAGGCAGATGATTTAATATTTGTTTATTGCAAAACCAATCTATAATAATCAATAAAGGTTTTTATTTGTGTATCTTTTTGTAATAGCTAGGTATAAGGTAAAGTAGACCGCCGCGGCAAAATAGTGTCATACAAGTGCGCCGCAGGCTGAAAAAGATTGGGAACCCCTGACATATAGGTTAGGTCTTTGACGTCCGCGGATGAACCGTGCACATTGTTAAGCCGCATCCGTCAGCCGCGACTTATGGACGCATCCGATAATTTGTATATAGTGCTGTGTTTATTTTTATTACAAATATGTGTCATACTGTACACACTGTAAAATTAGTTGATAACATTTGTTTTAAAATTAGTTCATTAAGTATAACCCTTACAACAATTATACCAAAAAACTCAAGTATACACTTGCATATACTGCCGTCCTTATCATAAACAACGCATCTACATGGCGGCAACTTTCGAGTAATTCGCGCCTAAAGTTTTATTCTTTTTTTTATTGTCCCTTTGAAACTAACGGGAATATTCCAAATATTTTTATTTTGTTTGGTGCCTTTAAATATTAACTTTGCACATGCGATGACATATTTAGTTATTTTTAATATTTTTAAAGACGGAAAATTGTTTATGACTAGAAAACATGGATTGCAATAATGTTAATTTACTAAGCATAACCAACGCATGTGTGACAGTTGCGTTGTTAATGTCTAGGAAATGCACAATTGTGATGCTTATGCTTAGCAAAGATAAGGGAATTACTTACATTTAAGATGCACATACGTTCAATGTGACTAGCAAGGAATGATTTGGAGTCGTATATTACGATGACCTCGTAGGCAGCGCAAAGAATTTCCGTGCTTTCAAACGTTTTTGTCATAAATACTATTGGAAACAATCGAACACAAGTTTGCCATTATATATAAATGTCTTTTTTATGAAGTAGGCATATTGTATTAAGTATAATTTAATTTTTTTTCCCGTGGTGCTTCCCCCTTTGTTCAGACATCAATGTCATTACAATTTGGCTGTCTCCCGCTTTGCTTGGGGAGGGAAATTGGATATCTCCTACTCCTCCTACATTTCTTCTGATTAATTTCGTTGCGGGTCCCAAGACAGATTTAGCTTGTTCCTCGGGCATCCCCTGAGATCGTATCAAAGGGTTTTCGTGGTTGGTTACCACTGTAGATCCTGGCGACACAGGTGTTGCAGTGCTGGGAATGTGTGGTGGGCCTCTTTCCCGTAAAAAAAAATATAGCAAAGAAAGATTAGATCAACTCCCATGCATTTTTTTTGCAGTTGTTTTCTTTTTTATTCGGTTACAAAAAAAAATGCACGTGAGTTGATCCTTATCAATCTTTGATAGTCATATTGAACGTACAGTTCGACAAGGCTTAAAATGAATGTCAATGATGCCAATGGGCGCTGCTGGTAAAGGAGAACTATCAAAAATGACGTTTTTGTATGATAGCACTTAGCAGAGTTAGTTCCATTTTTCGCCACGTTCATTTAAAGTATTTTAAAGCCTTGTCGAACTGTATGTGCAACTTAAATGTAAGTAATTCCCTTATCTTTGCTAAACATAAGCATCACAATAATTGTGCATTTCCTAGACATAAACAACGCAACTGTCACACATGCGTTGATTGTGCTTAGTATTTCATACGTCGAAATTGTAAGTAAGATAGTCATAAAAAACGCATGTTTGTTTATGATGTATATTACTAGTAATGCGTTTGGAAAATATCACATACGTTGTTTATGACTAACAATAAAATGAAAACTATAGAAGATATTAAAAAAAGAGTGATTGATCCTGGTAGATCTCGTTTTACCGATTCCGAATATACTAATAACTCAATTTCGTAAAAAATGTCGATTGCGTTGTTTATGCTTACGACGGCAGTATACTCCACTAAGACTTGTAACTCCACTCTTTTGTGATATTTACTATTTTTCTTTTATTTATTTATTTACACTTTATGCAATTTACATAGGCGGGCTTAATGCCTTGTGGCATTCTCTACCAACCAACCTTAGGGTGATACTGAGAATGTAAATACAGGCGCATTCGTTGTAATGAGATACAAGCATCACAATAATACGATAAAATAAATGGATTTATATAGTATAAATAATTAATAAACCTAATTATATATAATGAGTAAAAATAAACATACATAAACAATACAATACATTTTATATTATAATACTTACTTAAATAAATATAATATTCATAAACTATAAAATATAATATACCTACATAATAATATAGTTTGTCATTGCAAATATAATGTATCAAAAAAAATGTATACTTATTGTCAAATATTAATTCCAAGTGAAAACAAACTACCTAATTAATAATTATTATTGAGTTTATTATTCATTCAATTGTTTTAAATATAATTGTTGAACTCTACGTTTAAAAATATTTTTATTAAGGGACATCCTGATTTCTAGGGGGAGGGCATTCCAAAGGAGAATGGACTGTACATAAAATGAGTGGACAATACCGGAATTATTGGAAGGACAGAGGAGTCGCAATGTTTTAGATGAACGCAGTTCCAGACTGTGGGTGTTAGTTAAAAAATTTAAGTGAGTCGATAAATATGAAGGACTACTATTTTTCTTTTCTTTTTTTCTGTGTGAAAATATGAAAAAAACTTCACAGATTTCTTTTAGGTAGGTACATAATATTCGAATCCCCCTTACTTATCAAAATCAAACGCTATCCAATGTTTTGTCCTTTTCTATCAAAGGTCTTCTGCAATGTTACAAATGTAAAGCATTATTTAAATAATCTAATTAGTAGGGGGTTATATCAGGGGCGTAGCTACCGCGTATATGCCGTATCAATTATTATGCCGGACCACGGGGGCCCACAACGTAAATTTTGGGGCCTTTAGAAAAATCTATACTATTCCTAAGGGCCAAACTTATTCGACGCCCCGCGGAAGTACGCTACGCTACTGGGTTATTTTGACCTACTAATAAATATTTACACCAAAATATTATAAAGTTGGTGTCTTTCAAGTAACTTTTAACGTACAACAAGGGTATTATACGACGTGCAAATATTTTTTTAGTACCTAATGGTTTAGTCATAGTCACAATTTTATTCATCTAATCTAAGAAAGGTATCTAAAATCATGTGTCTATAGTTATATAGCTATATTTTTGTAAGGAAAATATTATAATCACGTAAAAAAGAAATATTGTACTCAATAGTAATTATTGACATTAAGATTAATTGTACAAATAATTAAGTATTGCCACTATAGTCAATAATTTAGTATTTTTAATGACAAGTCGTTTTGTGTTTTAAAAATAAAAAACATAATTTTTAATTATTGTAATCAAAATTATTATGTTAGTTTTTTGATGTTCAGATATTCACGTATTATAATATAAGTAGTTATAATAATTATATTATAACACCTACATACAAAATAATTATAATATCGTCTCTATAACCTGCGTGAAAATTGCTATACATTATACAGTGTACTCACGGCAGAACATTTTTCGATATCCTATAAAAATAACATACAATTTACTATAATGGGGATTGTCCATTTTTTTTTAATTTTGCTCATTACAAAAACATTTCGAGGAATAAGGTCAGTGATCGTTTTTCTGTATATAAACGAAAAAAATACCCATTAGTTACTTATATTTTTAAACAAATATGTTTGACCTTAGTTTGACCTTCAATGGCGTTAAATTAGCAATAAATTCGTCCAATATTACGTTTTGACCTTTTGGTAAACTTCTCGTATCAGCTTTCACATAATGAGAACTTGCATTTGACGAACCAGCCATTATAAATAAGATTGAAAGCAAATTTAACACATACTGCAGGGTCAATTGGCCGCCGATGATGACGTCAGAGCGAAACTTTAAAAATTTACTGAGAAAAAACTAGCGAATGAATTTCAAAATTATTTAATTTATATTCTTAAAATACCCTATTTTAACGAAAAAAAATATAAAAAGTACATGTGATTTTTTTTGGACAATGCCCATTATGTCGGTTCTGCTGTACTATGTAAATGATTTTAGATTTTGTTTTTGTAAATAACAAGTAAAATGCTTTTTTGTTTTTCAAAATATATTTTTAATGCATTTAGCTTTGTGTGAAATCAAACATATTGTGATAGATATGGCCATTTGTAAATTGTTTAAGATACTCGTAGTAATATAACGTTTGTTAAAATATAGTGATTGTTTTATTTATAATTAGGTATTCCGCACGTAAACAAACAACCGCTATTTTTTCCTGTAAAAGTGACGTTTATTGCCCGTGGTCTACTTTATATACCTATGTGCCAAATTTCATTAAAATCGATCTGTCACGCTTATTCGTGAAATAAGCACGTTCAAACTCTTGAGCTTTATATCAGTTTAGATTTTCCATTACCGCCACTAGATGTCGTTAAAGTTACACATAACTCTAACTGCCAGTACATTTGAATGCAAAAAATTGTTGAACAGTAATTATTGTAAACAAGTTTTGTACTTTTCTGTGTTGTTTTATGTCGTTATAATAATATTAATTGTTTCTGATAATATCCAACAGAATTACGTAAATTTATAAAGTAATATTATATTGTGCATTGTAATTTATATCGCTGAACATGAATATGTTTTTAGTTTGGGAGTGTTCGATTGTGCGAAGCGTTGCTGATTATGTATTGCCACAGAATACATATTAGTAATGCTCGGCTTCGCCTAGGCCAACAATTACATGTGATCTGAGACATTTCTTATTTTCCTGCCCTAGGTGCGTAATGTACTATTGTTCTACGTTTTCCTTGTCTTGTCTATTGTCGAAATAAGGTGTCCCCAGCGGTCATTGGCCTTTTTAGTCTAGTGCTATACAGGGTAAAACAAAACTAAGTGACATTAAACTAAGTGAGTCCCATAGACAGAGTTCGCCGTGAAAGTAGCAGCGCTGAAAGAGTAACTTTATTTTCACTTTTGTGTGGGAAAATTCATGACGCCGCCCGGGGCGCTTGCCCCTTGCTTGTTTATATAGAAAACGATGAAATATGATAGGTTTTTTGACAGGGGGTCAATGACCGCTACGGACAGAATTCAGCATTACGAGAATAAAGAAACTTTACGTACTAGTCGACATAATGATTGTTGTTGATTCCATTACATTACGACTAACAATAGTTAAAGCAATTAAGGTATAATTAAGGAAATTAATAGAAACAACATGTATGTAGTTAATTACTTTTATTACTAATTAATGTTTACAAAATCATATTATTTTCACAAAGTTCTGTTACTAGGTATTTTTTCCTTACCTAGAGACCGAACTATATAAAATGCATAACTACCATACTAAACACAATAAAATTCAAATGGACAGATTGGGTTGATTCTATTTTTATATAAAAATAATAAAATATAAAATTAAGCAAAAATAAAATCTGTTTTAAAGTCGATATTTCAAAGTTACTTCGTTTTTATCATTACAATTATTGCTTTAAATATCTGCTATATTGTTGTAGAATAAAAATTGGTCTTGTTTGTAAGAAAAGTATCATAAAAACAAATCGCTGTGGCCTGTGAGATCAAAAGCGCTTTGAATGTTAACATGATTTTTATTTCTTTAAATAAACCAATTTTGAATGTGGACAAAAAACTTACTGAATAAAATTGCCCATACAACTTATACTAATTAATAATTATACAATGTGCCCCGACACCGGTGTCCGATCCTTTAATGTCATGATCTATGGCATATTTTATCGACAAATTGGCCCTCAAATTTCTTTTCTATCTCACGGTTGTAAAATGGCAGCCATTTTAGTTTCTCTCGGGCTTTCACACTAATCTAACCAGTTCTTCTCATGTAAATATTCTATCAAGATAAAAAAGGTCTCATTTGATAGCTAAATTTGTGGACTACAATACACAGGCAATATGTTATAAATTTCGTGAAAATAGCAAAACCCAAGTTTAAGAAAAAAATTTTGTGTACTTTTTATTAATGGCTTTTTGTGAAAAATCTAGCAGATTAAACTGATTCTTTTTTATTTTAAAAAGATAGCGGAGGTTTTCATCTTCTAAAATTATTTTACTTCAATGCTCCAAGTCAGATAGTTTAGAAGTTATAACGATTTTCTTATGATGAGGTGGTCAGATTTAGTATGAAGCCAGAGATTTTTTTTTTCAAAAGTTGGAGAAATAATTTTGAACTCATGATGTATGGCATTTATTGGTGACAAATTGGCTTTCAAATTATTATTTCTCCAACTTTTGAAACAAAAAATTTCTCTGGCTTCATACTATTTGACCACCTCATCATAAGAAAATCGTTATAACTTCTAAACTATCTGACTTGGAGCATTGAAGTAAAATAATTTTAGAAGATGAAAACCTCCTCTATCTTTTTAAAATAAAAAAGAATCAGTTTAATCTGCTAGATTTTTGCAAAAAGCCATTAATAAAAAGTACACAAAATTTTTTTCTTAAACTTGGGTTTTTCTAGGTTTAATTCCACGAAATTTATAACATATTACCTGTGTAAGCGTAGTCCACAAATTAAGCTATCAATTGAGACCTTTTTTTATCTTGATAGGACATTTACATGAGAAGTACTGGTCAGATTAGTGTGAAAGCCCGAGAATAACTAAAATGGCTGCCATTTTACAACCGTGAGATAGAAAAAAATTTGAGGGCCAATTTGTCGATAAAATATGCCATAGATCATGAGATTAAAGGATCGGACACCGGTGTCGGGACACATTGTATATCTCGTTTAAATATGAACATTTAATCGCTACTTAAATTAAGAGGCGTATATTTATGCCAATGAAAGATACATATTGTGTATAGGACGGCCCCTAAATTTAAAGTAGCAATATATCCCTTTCTAATAAAAATATTAAAGAAACTGAATATGCTATAAAATTCAGCGTTTTTTTTTTTCAAAATTAACTTGACAGGAAATGACGAAGACAATAATATACAATAACTAATGATTTAAATATTTTTATTAGTATTAGACCGACTTACACCAGTATAAGTTTGAGAATTATTAATATCATTATCTCTTTCATTCTCTGTATGTATGAAAGAGAAAACGTGATATTTTGACAAACGATACACATTAACCCAGACTAGCGTTAACGCTAGTCTGGGTTAATGTGTATCGTTTGCCAAGCCACATTACTTACTATGTTGTGTTGTCGCACCTGCGTTTTAGATACATATAATATGATATTATGACATATTAATGCGTTGTTTTGCGGTGTTTTGACGGCACGATTCGAGATAAAGTAAAATAATCGGCCAAGTGCGAGTCAGACTCGCGCACGAAGGGTTCCGTAAAATTATAGAGCGAACGTATGGAAAAAATTGTGTTTGTTGTATGGGAGCCCCCCTTAATTATTTATTTTATATTAATTTTATTATTAAATATTCAAGTAGTCATATAATTGTGCATTTTGTGAAAATTTCAAGTGTCTACATGTTGCCATTATTAAATAAGAGCAAAAAAGGCCAAAAAAATGACGTTTGTTGTATGGGAGCCCCCCTTAAATATTAATTTTGTTTTTAGTATTTGTTATTATAGCGGCAGCAGAAATACACAATATGTGAAAAGTTTTTGAGATACAGCCGGAGACAGACAGACGGACAGACAAGGAAGTCTCAGTAATAGGGTCCCGTTTTTACCCTTTGGGTACGGAATCCTAATAAAACGCTGTGTTTTTACCGTCTTGCGTTGTATTATCGAGCGTCGACGCAACGCAAATTACGTATGCGTTATTCCAACATAATACGATTGTATTACATTGCTTGATTAAGCAATGTAGGCTTGCTCTAACGACTGAACTCACAGAATTCAATGATTATTTAACTTAAATTTTAATGTTGTTTTCCACAGAAAATACACTGTATTTGTGTAAACACCGTTATCCTTGAAACCATCAAATGAGCCCGTGAAAATGAACAACTTTCTTATGAGAACAATGCTGGGAACTCAAAAAAAAAGCCGTCTTCATACCCATACGGATGCCCGGATCGGCAATTTGTATGGGTATGAAGACAGATTTTTTTTAATTCCCAGCACTGTTCTCATAGAAAAAGTTGTTCATTTTGACGGGCTCATTTGACGGTTTCAAGGACAACGGTGTTTACACAAACATCTTGTATATGAAGTTTAAGTCATAAATTATGACTTAAACTTCATATATTTTCTGTTATTCAACAAAGATTATGACTCATAATCTTTGTTGATATTCAATATATCTGAGTGCAGCAATAAGTCGGTCTTAGGGGTTAGTGTAGTATAACATATCGAAGCAAAATGTGATTTATATGAATAAATCTCAGAATGCTACTATAGTAAACATAATATGTTGTCTACATGACGTAGACTTTCTCGACGCGTTTCATGCAGAACACCTCCTTGGTCTTGGGGCATATGATGGACCCGTGTTCCTTCATCATCTCTTTGAGAGCCTGAAAATTTAATTATTTGTGATTAACACCTTATCTATCACGATAACATTATAAAGCGCTGAAGGTCTAAAGGTCTCTGGGACTCAGAAAAAAAGGGGGCGTTGTGTAGAGGCTTGGGGGATGATTGATAATTATTTCATTTTATCTAGACGCATTTCGAATTGAATCAATGGTAGACAAAATAAGTTTAGGAACCCCTAATATAAAGAGAGGAACAAGTTTTCGAGTACTACGTTACTGGTAGGTAAAGTAGCAATTCGACCATCAGAGAAATTGATGACATGTCGTTCCGCTTGGCGAGCGCTCTTAAGCCCGTGCGTCCACTCACCAGCTCACTATAAATATAACAGTTATTTTCGGTGAGCGATCTTTAACCCGTGCGGCTACTCACCAGTTTGACGTGAACCTGGCCGTTGGGTTATGGGTTGGTTGTTGGTTGGGCAACACCTTAGAATGATTATGCCCATGTTAGCGAGCGCTCTTACCCTCTCGTCTACTCACTCGGACATTCTTATAAGCCGTGTCAGCTCGCGCTAGGGATTGCAACAGCGAGTTGAGGGGGGGGAGCGCCCTACAAGCTGTATCTCCACTCACCAGCTCGCCGTAGACCTGGCCGTTGGGCAGCACCATCGGCTGGTTGTGCTCGTTGAGCGGGCGGCGCGACAGCCGGCAGACTAGCCGCGAGCGCGAGCAGTGCGCGTGCGGCAGGGAGCGGGATAGCGCGTTGAGGGGGGGCGCGCACGCCGGACAAGATGACACGCGTGTCGCCTCGTTGTAGCACTGAGTAGGGCTTAGTTAAGGATATTACGTATAAAGAGCATACATCATATATTCAACATCACAATTGTTTATTAAAAAAAAATCCTGAATCACTCATCACAATACTCAAAACAGCTCACAATCCTGAATGGCGCTAACGAAGTTTCTGAGATCGGCAAGACATATATGTGTCGCAGCCAACTGGTTTAAATAGCCAATCAATCAAACAGCTAGCCCTTTGACTGAACAGCGCCATTCAATCACACGGCTATTCGTCGTTTAGCCGACTTGTTGACTGCAACGTTCAACATTACAGCTAGACGACACTTAGCTAACTGGTTACATGGCAAATTAACTAAGCTGACCATTACTTAAGTTTTATTATTACACAAGCGCAATGATAATAAGCAGAATAAATTGTATTCTAACTCATTTTGAACACAAAATTTGCAATTATTAATACCTTCGTGATGCATTTCATAATCCCGTAATTTCTCCTCGAAATTCGAATACTTATTTGTTTAAATTTTGATTCACTTGCATTAATAATAATTTAATAAGCTTTAATAGCACTTGTAACGTATATTTACGAAAAATATTGAGCGCTGAACTAATTCAATCAAACGGCGGCGGCTTGAATCAGCTGTTGTGTTGAACGTTTCGAGAGACTGAAATATTCAATTAAAAAGCTAGCCGTGAGATTGAATGGCGTTGTTCAGTCAAGGGCTAGCTTTTTGATTGAACGGCTATTTTAACCAGTCGGCTGCGACATATGTACAGCTTCAGAAATAACGTCAGCGGGCTCTAGCCCGACAGCATATTGCTCGATCGGAAGATCTTCCTTTGTGACGCCAATATAAAGGTTATTAAACATTATAATATCAACTAAACGCCAACCCAGCTATAACAATATGACACTGGATCATCAGCTCTATGTTGTGACTACATTCAATGCAAATTAAGGATTATAATTATGACTTTTACTGTTATGGTTGCAAGGAGAACAGTTTACGAATGACCCTTCTGCTACTTTTATTTGCAACATAAGAAAATCCTATAAATATCCCTGTTTTTATCGGTTTATCAACAAAAGGATAATATGGCGTATTCAGCGCGGCTAGACTTACCTCGCGCGTGTCTAGATCACCCAGTATCTAAGTATAGGACTATATATAAAGGATATGGCGTATTCAGCGCGGCTAAACTAACCTCGCGCGTGTCTAGATCACCCAGTATCTAAGTATAGGACTATATATAAAGGATATGGCGTATTCAGCGCGGCTAGACTAACCTCGCGCGTGTCTAGATCACCCAGTATCTAAGTATAGGACTATATATAAAGGATATGGCGTATTCAGCGCGGCTAGACTAACCTCGCGCGTGTCTAGATCACCTAGTATCTAAGTATAGGACTATATATAAAGGATATGGCGTATTCAGCGCGGCTAGACTAACCTCGCGCGTGTCTAGATCACCCAGTATCTAAGTATAGGACTATATATAAAGGATATGGCGTATTCAGCGCGGCTAGACTAACCTCGCGCGTGTCTAGATCACCCAGTATCTAAGTATAGGACTATATATAAAGGATATGGCGTATTCAGTGCGGCTAAACCGAGCTGCAGCGTGACGGGCAGGGGGGGCAGCGCGGCCGGGTGAAGCAGGCGGGCGTGCTCGCCGCGGAACTGTTGCACGAGGGCAGACCACCGCCACGCCCCGAGCAGGGAGTGGTACGGCTCCACGTCTGTGAAATGTCATGTTTGTAAAACGGTGATGGTGGTTGGTGTTGTTTTTTTTTTTGCACTTCTGTAACACATTTTATGAACGTTTATATAATTGTAAGAATAAATTCGCGCGAATAAAATCCGCGCGATTAAAATTCACAGTGCGGACACAATCTTATTTATTGCCAGAATGAAGTTAAAGAAGTTATTACTTAAAACGGCCGCACTCGAAAACACTTAATTATTCAATCAATCAAATCAGCCTAAAGTATAATATATTCGTCCACTGCTAGACATAGGCCTCTAACTTTGATTAATTTAATTTAAGGCGTTCGCCACATTAAACGTGCACGTACCTCGGGTGTGAGCGAGATAACGTTATGCAGTGCGCTATAGTCCGTGCGGAACTAGTTGGCCGCGCCTTAGGTATGTGAGCGGTGGGACGGACAGGCGGGGCGCTTGATTTTGACAGTTCTGGCTGGTTTGGACAAAACGCACACGAGATTGCAATAGCAAGATAAGTCCGCCGATAAAAAGACAATCTAAGGAAATACTATTTAAAGTGCATAGGTTTTTAAAAAACGGAAAGCCGATGTCAATAATTTAGAATATAAAACTGATCAATTGTCTTTAATTTATTATTTTCAATAATTAAATAATATTATTGTTCACAATATCGCGAGATTTGTCGTCACTGTCTAATCTCATGTGCGTTGCGAGCAGCAAGCAACCCGCCCCCTCACCCCCGTCCCTACCTAAGGCGCGGCCAACTAGTACCACGCGGACTATAGCGGCACGCACGCGGCGCCCGTGTCGCTTATACGCCCGAGGAACGTGCAGCCTAATGTGGGGTCAGCCTAAATGTTATGAGCCAAAACGCAAAATGCATCACTTGTAATACATTTTGTGTTCACGCTCAATAGTCACTAAAGGAAGACGCCGCGCCATTAGCTAAACAGACAAACTCTTTCACCTGTGTCCTTAGGGAAGGCGAGCATGCCCATACAATGCTGGATATCATCTAACTGCCCATCTTCGTATGTGCTGAAGTGTTTCTTGGCGTAACGCACCGCCTCCAGACGGCGGTCCTCGCGAACCAGCTCGATAAACTCCTGTAAATACAACGCCATCTGTTACCGAGTGTCACAGACTTGGGATCATACTGCAAATAAAAGATACAAGTAATAAGTATATGAAGAGCTTCGATCACTAATATACAAGATACACAGTCCGCGGCAAAAAACGACCTCACTAAAAGAGCACCAAACGCAACATTCTGGTAGACTTTTGATTTAGTAGTGCTCGAACGCTCCGCCGGGAAACATGCCCTAGTGCTCGTTCAATCATTGTAAAAATAATACGTCTAAAACGCAAAAAAATTATGGAATTTCATATTTCCGGTAAGTATTAATTTTATCCTAATATATTTCTTACAATTGTATTGTTAATATTAGTATTACGTTAAGAAATCACCAAAAAACTGTTTTAAAATTAAGTTGTAAATAAATCAACACGAGGTATAAACCATCTCAATGGGGATTGTCCATTTTTTTTTAATTTTGCTCATTACAAAAACATTTCGAGGAATAAGGTCAGTGATCGTTTTTCTGTATATAAACGAAAAAAATACCCATTAGTTACTTATATTTTTGAACAAATATGTTTAACCTTAGTTTGACCTTCAATGGCGTTAAATTAGCAATAAATTCGATCAACATTACTTTTCGAATTTTTGGTAAGTTTCTCGTATCAGCTTTCACATAATGATAACTTGCATTAGACGAACCAGCCATTATAAATAAGATTGAAAGGAAAAAAAACATACTACAGAGGTCAATTGGCCGCCGATGATGACGTCAGAGCGAAACTTTAAAAATTTATTGACAAAAAACTAGCCAATGGATTTCAAAATTATTTAATTTCTATTCTTAAAATACCCTATTTTAATGAAAAAAAAATATAAAAAGTACATGTGATTTTTTTTGGACAATGCCCATTGCGAATACTCATACTAAAGGTACTTATCGTAGTTTATCATGCCCACTTGAAATGTTCGGGTTATAAGCTGTGTTTCTGTTCCCTTTGATGGAGTCGCTATTATTTATTATTTTTTTATTGAGGAATTATTTTTTTTAGGTTTCCTCGAGATCCAGTTAGATGTGGAAATTGGATGTCAGTTATAGCACGGCAAAGATGCGAAGAATTTTTCAAGCCGACTTTAGCGAGCGTTGTATGTTCTAAGCATTTATATTCAATGATAATTAGTCCACACTTTATACATTAAACTTCGGAAAAATTAAAAAATGGACTATTAAATTATTACATTCAACAAAAAAATGTTGAACAGTTCGACTCCTCTCATACTTCACTTCGCCCTGTTCCAGCGGCGAATTTCGGCCATAAAATTAGAGTGATTTTTTGGCTCCGTAATAATTTGAACTTTAAGACATATACGCGGATGGTTGAATTTAGTATGAAGCGTGCATCGGACGTAAAAATTTATTGCTTTGTAAACACAAATGTACATTGTTTTATAAAAAGATCTTTAATAATTATTATGATTAAGGTTGATTTTAGATAAATGTATACTTTTTTAAACTCAATTACTCGGCGACAGATTTTCGAGAGGTTTTGTATGAGACTGTGTATCTTGTATATATTTGATCGAAGATGAAGAGTCAAGAGAATGTATTAATAAAATTAATAAATATTTCAAACGTAAAACGGAACGTGTTTCAAAACAACAATGCACGTGACTCCTGTTTTAGAAGTTCATTGCTGCAAACTTTATGCGATTTTTTCAAAATGTATTCCACGAGTGACGTTCCGCGATTCTCTCTCGCTCCCTCTAACATCTCTCTCTCTATATCTCTCACCTGGACGCGTATCTTGAACTCCATGTTGGAGTTCAGTTTCCGCAGCTTGGAGCGGTTGTCGGCGCACCACTGCAGGCAGCGCGCGGTGCGGCGCGCGCCAAGCTCCGCTTCCACCTCGGCGGCTGCCGCGTATATGTCTGTAAAACAACGTGTACGATATTACAGTGAATCACTAAATGTGTTGGTAAACAATTATCTCGAGAACAGCTGTACCCATTTCGCTATTTTTTGTTCTGTTTGCTGAGGTCGGAACAAGGTTCTTATGTAAGAAAAATATTTTTTTTATTAATTATGTATGTAGAAAATTAAAAATAAATTAAAAGAAGATCCTTGAAGTAGCACTGTAAGTTATGTTTCAACCTACTTAAAAAAAGCAGGTTTCTCAATTCAAGACCGTATCTTAATATATATATTTCTTGTGTGCGTGTGTATGTGACTGAACTCCTCCTAAACGACTGGACCAATTTTGATGAAATTTTTTGTGTGTGTTCAAGGGGATCTGGGAATGGTTTAGATTCACAATTTTGTCCGCTGGACAATGTTTTTTTAATTAATTTTTAATTTATTAGTAGTTGTTGATTTTGGAATGTTTTACATTGGATCCGACAGTCGGCTGCCATCGCAGTGTCAAATTTTAAATAATATTCGAATTCGGATTTTAATTTTAGTCTGTCCGACAGTTAGCGCTTCGACCAAATTTAAAAAAAATACTTTATATGCTTAATATGGCAAAGAAACGTTTGCCGGGACAGCTAGTAGTATTATAATAATGTTATTTTTCATTTTTGTTCGCAATTAAAATTTGTTTCCAAAAATCAAAATGGCAATGCGCAGGTCATGTAGCCAGAATGACAGATGACAGATGGACCATACGGACAACTGTTTCGCCAGGACCAACAGGCTACAGGAAAAGAGGCAGACCACAAGCAAGATGGGCGGACGACATCACGAACGTAGCCGGACCGGATTGGATAGAATTAGCGGGTGACAGAAATGTATGGCATTCTCTGGAGGAGGCCTTCACCTGAGAAGGGGTTCTTGCTCATACTGACTAAATTTTGTATATAAAAAGTATCAATATTTTTTGACTCGACTTACGTGATACGTAACTAATAATTTGAACGTAATAGTTATATTTTGACCTAACTACAACTGTGAGTTATGACATGTTTAATTTTTATCTAATAATTTGCTATTTTTAACAACAAAATGATGTAAAGTGCTATGTATAATTTTTATTCAATTAATAATTTATGCTTAATATCCGGAAAAATGATGACAATTAATGATGTAATAAATTTAATATTTAGAATTTAGAATATTGTAATTTGATCGAGCAAATTGTAATTGTAATTTAGCAAGAAATAAAAGGCTTTTTTATTTTTTATTTTATTATGTTTGTTCGCAGATAACTTCGTAGTTTGTGAACCGATTTTGATAATTCTTTTTTTGTTGGATAGAGGATACTTCAGAGGTGCTCCTGTGACAAAAATAGTGTGTGACAAAAGTAGTTTGAACTAGCTTTTTTAGTAAAATAATCACTCACCAACATTACTGAGGTCCCTCAGACCGCGTGCGTCGGCGAGGCGAGCGGCGCTTTCATAATATCCGTTACGTAGGAAGTAGTCCACAATCATGCGGTCCAGACGCACCTTGCGGAACTGGTTCATGGTGGTCTGCGGAAAAACAAACATCATATTGTTGCCTTTATCGATTTGTATGTGTATGAAAGGGATCACATGATTTTGCAATAAATAGTCTAAGTCATAGTATTCGTTATGTAGGAAGTAGTCCACGATCATGCGGTCCAGGAATTGCCGGAATTGGTTCATGGTGGTCTCGCAGTTTATACGATTTTTTTATACAAGTAGGCGCAGCGCAGACGACAAACTATCTGTGGATGATGGTGACGCACTTTTTGTCTGTGGAAATAGAACCTATGCAATTGTATGCGGACTTTTTGCGCGTCGTGTGCGTTATAGCATATAATTGCATAGGTTCTATTTCCCATAGACTAAAAAGTGCGTCACGGATAGTCTGTCGTCTGCGGTGCGCCATAGGGCTAAGGCTAGACGCTAGAGCAAACGAGTTACCTGATCAGATCAGAACAGCTGCATCATCCACAGATAGTCTGTCGTCTGCGCTGCGCCTACTTGTATAAAAAAATCGTATAAACTGCGAGACCACCATGAACCAATACCGGCAATTCCTGGACCGCATGATCGTGGACTACTTCCTACATAACGAATAGTATTCGTTATGTGGACTATTATCGTGGACTACTTCCTACATAACGAATAGTATTCGTTATGTAGGAAGTAGTCCACGATCATGCGGTCCAGGAATTGCCGGAATTGGTTCATGGTGGTCTCGCAGTTTATACGATTTTTTTATACAAGTAGGCGCAGCGCAGACGACAGACTATCTGTGGATGATGGTGACGCACTTTTTGTCTGTGGAAATAGAACCTATGCAATTGTATGCGGACTTTTTGCGCGTCGTGTGCGTTATAGCATATAATTGCATAGGTTCTATTTCCCATAGACTAAAAAGTGCGTCACGGATAGTCTGTCGTCTGCGGTGCGCCATAGGGCTAAGGCTAGACGCTAGAGCAAACGAGTTACCTGATCAGATCAGAAGAGCTGCATTGCCGGCCTTTTAAGAGGGACTATGCTCTCTCAAAGGTTTGCAGGTTGTATTGGAGCGGCGGCCTTACCCATTGCGAAGCCCCGGGCAGAAGGCCTTTGCGAGGCCCTTTGACTTACGAAAAAACATCTTGCGAGGCCCCAGGCGATTGCCCCTGTTCGCCACCCCCTAGTGCCGCCACTGCGTGGCAGAAAGTTTTGGCAATTAATTTTCGCATTACCTTAGCCTGCGGGGAATTGGGATCGGCCAGGGCTTCAGCCTGCTCCTTCAGATGTTCCAACCGCTTCTTACAGACGAAAGCCGCCTGCATCTCCTCCGTTATAGCTTCAGATGCCTTGCGCTTCATAGTAGTTAGCTTCTCTACCTGCAAGATAATATTAAAACATTATTTTTAGTACAACGAGAGAAAGTTGATTCATAGTCAGACATAGACATAGATGTACCTTCTGCAGACCTACTTCAGCCATACTTAATACAGCTTTTAGAAAATTTATATAATAGGCATGTTGACTACATGTAGAATCTTTATTAAATTTTTTAGATTAAGGAACATTGGTTTAATTAAATAATTCTGTATTCTGTAATGCTGTATAATAAGCTAGAATATTATTATACAGCAGCCTTCCTTCTTAATCTAATTACCATAGGGGTAGGGGTAATTTCAAGTTATTTCTTCAATGCTGGCTATGTAAGTACAATTTATTATGGAACGTTCATTGTGCAGAAATCATACATTTTTCTGAGATAAAAAGGATCCTACGTCCTTTCCTGGTACTCAAAGTATCTCCATACTAAGTTATAGCAAAATTGGTTGAGAAGTTTGAACATGAAGATTGAAGGGGTACTGTTATCTCTAAATGTATGATGTCTGTCCATACTAAATGTCTGTACATTTAGTATGGACAAATGAAATTCTACTTACCATACCACCCAGCAAAGCGTCAATCTCCTTAGCTGTGCTGCCTTTCTTAGCAGCGCTATCTACGCTGTCAGCCGCTGACGAGACATGACGCGCCTCAACATCCAGAACTCGTTGGGCATTGCGGTACTTCTTGTTAAATACCTCATAGGGCACCTGATTTAAAAAATAACTTTTTAAAAGATCACATATTATGGAAATTAGTATTTAAATTACAAGTAGGAAAGTTGTTGCAAAAGAATATAGGTATTGACTTGCTTTCATCAAAGCTCCACACATGCACAATGTGTACACTGGATTTTATGTGTTATGCAACAGACCAGACTACTTTTAAAAACATATCTTACTCATCAGAAAATGTTGTCTTCATTATTTATTTATCTGAGTTACAGGTAATATCTACAAAAACTGTGGTGGTTAAAGTAAATAGGAATATTAGTGTATTGCCTAGCCTAGCAACTAACAAATGCAAAGCTCTATATGTAGTATGTACTGAGCATAAGTTCCTGTAGATATAGTAATTGTGATTATATGCAAATAGCTTAAGTATATGAGTACTTTGATAGCTCAAAATTTACATTTAACATTAGATACTCAAAAATTTTAGTTGTTTCCCCCTTGGAGACCCAGGCGTGGGTTAGAGTAGGCTAACAAAAAAATGTTAGTTATCTACATAAACTCATATTCCCATAATGCCCTCTGTTTATAATTGACTCACAACCAGCCCAGGGCCCAGGCCAGCATAGAGACGCTAGAATCTCAGAATCCAGTAGACTCTAGTGTTAGATTATTAATGTGAACAATAGACATTATTTTTTTAATTAGATGGAAAAATAATATTTACATTAATCCAGTGTTTCTGGCTACCGTGTTAATAGTTAATATGAATCAGAGTTAAATATAAATAGTAAAAAGGCCTTTCTCTACAAACATTCCTATCAACTTGGACCCAAATATTACAATATAGGAGTAAAAAAAAATAATTAATTTTGTAGTTTTTGGTATATTTCAATAACAAAATCTTTATTGTTTTATTGAACTTTAGGACCCCTGTCAAGTTGTCATGTACACAGTACAATGCTAATTTGTCATTGATGCACATAATGGAAACAAAACTTTCAGAGAAATATACACATAAAATATGTTTTTAGGATAAATAATGGAAGATAATAATGTCATTCCTTTAACTTACCTTCAAGGTAGCATGTTCCAAAGACTTTATTTCGTTCATATTCGACATTTTTCAATTTCAAACGCTCCCAGTGTAATTTAGAGACGCCATTCAAAATACAATGAAAACAAAACTCAGCTGATCCTTCAATACAGTGAGAATTTATAATCTGAAAATAAAACAGACTTTTACTATTTAATGACGCAATATCAAACCAAATCAACTAATTTATTCTAATCAACACAATAATATTTATATACTGAATATAAAATTACTTTAAAAACGTACGTCGCAACTTTTTTAGAAAATAAAGATCACAGATTACTAGTATATATTTGTAGATAAAGATTTTTGTAAATGTCGGATGACAATATATTATAAGTCTATGGATGACAATGGGATGTTTTCTTTTTATCATCTCCACCAGACGGCGCGACGGTAGACACTCACTAATTTTCTATTGGTTCCCCACCGATTTGAAATTATCTGCAGGTTGGCATTACTGACTACATGTTGGTCGTGTTTCTAAAAAATATCAGTGTACTGTCAAGTGTAATATCAATCAAAATATCATACTCCTAAGCGATCATTAGCCTAAGCAATTAGGCCAGTATACTGGTAACAGCTTAGGAACACGCTTGCACTTGTCAAACTGAAAACATGATAATTGAAAGAGTTTTCTACTTCTATTTTTTATTGTCGGTGTGGTTTTTATTATTTTTCCCCCAATTGTGTTATTTGGATTTTTGATGTTCATTATTGGTAAAATATTAGCCACTAAATATCTGTTATCTTGCACAAGTGCAGGTAAGATGTTGTGAAAACCAAAATGTATTATTCCTGTGACATTTGGTGTGAACAACGGTAAATAGGGCTATTTCTTCCGCGAGTTTTAACTAAAACATCGTTATTATCTAAACTTTATATATAAACTTTATTATCCTATTCATTGGAATATTATTGTGTCTTTTTCAAATTGAAATGTATCAAGTTTTACATGCTTTTGCCCAGTTATGAGGCAATTATTGATGGTATTCCCTGGTATTACCGATAGTTGTCTACCCATACGCCATCTAGTTACTAAAATGGAAGCTGTTTGACAATCAAATTAAAAAGCTAAGAAAATTCCTCATTAAAAAGATAAGAAAATTCCTCATTGACAAGCCGCCATTGCCCTTTTTTTTGGTTCTAAAACCAAGCATCAATTTGGTTTGATTCGTCCCATTCAGGACAGGCAAAGGGAACAAAGCCCATACAGCCATGTCTTTTGTAGTACGTTTTCATGTATTGTCAGGTCTAAAGTCTAGTCAAAGTCTAAGTAAAAGTCAAGGAGTCAAGTCGGTCGAATCAGTAAAGTGGTAGACGCTATACTGAAACTTTCAATGGAGTTTTGGAGGGAACACAAAATAGCACGTTTCTGGATATTACATCACTTTCCTACACTTGTGCATGAACACGAATATCTAATGGTTAATATGCTACCTATATTACACATTAAAAACCCAGCTAACACAATTTTAGGAAAATAATATAAAAACACAACAGCACACTTTCACATTCCCGGCAAAACTCCAAAAATAGCACGTTTCTTTCTTTTCTTTTCTTTCTTTTTCTTCTTTTTTGGCAACTTGACACAAAGGATGTGTATGTTGTGCCACAGACAAGGTAAAAAGGTAGGGAATATGGCGGGAAAACCATATTCCTCCTATTATAATTTTCATCATCGTTTTCATGTATCGTCGGGTCTAAAGTCTAGTCAAAGTCTAAGTAAAAGTCAATACGGTCAAGGAGTCAAGTAGGTCGATTCAGGAAAGTGGTAGACGCTTTACTGAAACTTTCGATGGAGTTTTGGAGGGAACACAAAATAGCACGTTTCTGGATATTACATCACTTTCCTACACTTGTGCATGAACACGAATATCTAATGGTTAATATTCTACCAATATTACACATTAAAAACCCAGCTAACACAATTTTAGGAAAATAATACAAAAACACAACAGCACTCTTTCACATGCCCGCCAAAACTCCTACCATAGACAATAATTTTTAATCTGTAATTTGTCGGCGCGTCACCGCGTCACTTCATTATGCCGATCCGCCATTTTGTACGTAGCTGGCGGTGTTTCAAGGTTCGCTTTCCCGGTTGAGTGTTTATTACATCGAATAGGACTGAAAAACTTTGTTAAAAATATATACCGAGCTGTTAAAAACGGATATAAACACTATAGTGATATAATTTTATAGGAGAAACAAGTGGTTTCGTGATTTGTGTGTGCCCCATAATTGGAGCGCGTGGCTGGTTATTCTTTGTTGTTGGATTCTACTTTATAACGGTAAGTTTTGCATTAAAATACCTGCAATGTTATGCATTAGGTACCAGTGACGTGGTGTGCAAGTTTTTTCCCGAGAATGGTGCGTAACATACGGTCGTTCATAAAATTTGGGTAGCGTCATTCTGTCGCGTAAGAATGCGCCGTTATCGTTGCTAAGCTGGGGCGCCTCGCCTCTACGTGTTTACCGGTGGTTTTCCGCGTCTCGGACTCGCTAGATTTACTTTTAAACCTAGGTATATCATGTTATACTGATTTTCTACTGTCTCCATGTGGTCACTCAATGCTGGCTACCATTTGACCTACATGCAGTAGAAAGTTCTTGGAATGACAGCCACGAATTCGCAACTGTACCCCATGATAATGAATGCATTACAAAATGAAGTTGCGTCATAATCAGATAAATAGTAATTACCTATCAGTCATATAAAGTATTAGCCGAGTAGATTTTCGAAAATTAATTCAAGAGAGCATTTTTACTGATATAAATAATGAGTTATTCATGGCAATCATTATAAATTTATTCTTTTACAAAGTTACAAAAAAGTAGTATGCAAAATAGTAGGTGTGAATAACAAATAAACTTATAAATTACTTCTTGGCATAAAGGACTTGAAGCAAGTTGAACATTAAAGAAATAACAACTTTTCCATCTTTACACTCTTACATTTTTACTGTACAATGGTGAGCAGAATCATAACAGTCTTATTCAAAAAAAAAATTATGAGGCAGCCGACTGCCTCTTGGGGATTGATGGGTTAAACAGCTAAACTTATTTTGAAGATAAGAATTTTATGTAGTTGAGGTAATTTTGGTTCACAAAACTGCAGGCAACTTTAATTCGAAACTAGAATTCAAATACCTAATATAAAAGAAAGCTAAATCTTTTGTTTCAAAATTTTGCCAACATAAGATCAAACATTGGGCTAAAGTTTAGAATCATGCCCCACGATTTTGGTGTTACGATGGGTTGAGGAAGGATGGGTTGGATGAGGAAAACCCCCCCGTAGCACTTCCAGCCTCATGAGGCCCTCCATTTATGAGAAATTCGCATTTAAAATTTTCGTAATTTCGAGGTTAAGTTTTCTATTCTCTGGTGTTTACGAAGTGTTTTCAAGGCTGTGGTGAGTGTGGGACGAATATTCCATCATTCCAAAACTATATAATCCAAGGTTTCTTGATAAAAATTAAGTAAAATTATCAAAATTCACTACTATAAAGTAATTGTATGGGTTTGGTAAATATTGGGCTTCTTCTTCTTCTTTTTTTTTTTTTTTTTTTTGTTGGCTTTTGGCACTGATACCGAGGGTGTACTTTGCCACTTTATTTGACGTTCCGATTTGCATTGTTTTTGTAAATTTTTTTAAGGATTATATTTTACGTAGTGTAATAATATTTCAGATTCATAAATACTTAGGTAATATTATTTATTTTTTATCACAATAACATGAATATTTTAAATAAGAAATGTGTCTCTAATACGATGTATAAAAATTAAAAATATTTCTTGAAGTGTTGCCGATTACTTGAGCCGTAATCGGCAACACTTCTTAAGCCGGAGACGTGACAGACGGACATGGTTCCAAAAACGAATCGGCCGACCCCGACTCCACGTAGTACTTGTCTGTCAACCCCTAGAGTGCAATTCCTAAGCCGGAGGCGCGGAGGGAGAGCAGCCCCCGCCCGCCGTAACGAAACTAGGAACCAGGACTCGCCGTGGCGGCGGAGGCTGGTCGCCGAAGGCGACCAAAAAGCCGGAGCTGCCTAAGGCGAGTCTTGGTTTCTTTGTTTCGTTACGCAAGGGCGAAGGGGCTGCATTTCCCGCAGCGCCGGAGACGTGACAGACGGACATGGTTCCAAAAACGAATCGGCCGACCCCGACTCCACGTAGTACTTGTCTGTCAACCCCTAGAGTGCAATTCCTAAGCCGGAGGCGCGGAGGGAGAGCAGCCCCCGCCCGCCGTAACGAAACTAGGAACCAGGACTCGCCGTGGCGGCGGAGGCTGGTCGCCGAAGGCGACCAAAAAGCCGGAGCTGCCTAAGGCGAGTCTTGGTTTCTTTGTTTCGTTACGCAAGGGCGAAGGGGCTGCATTTCCCGCAGCGCCGGAGACGTGACAGACGGACATGGTTCCAAAAACGAATCGGCCGACCCCGACTCCACGTAGTACTTGTCTGTCAACCCCTAGAGTGCAATTCCTAAGCCGGAGGCGCGGAGGGAGAGCAGCCCCCGCCCGCCGTAACGAAACTAGGAACCAGGACTCGCCGTGGCGGCGGAGGCTGGTCGCCGAAGGCGACCAAAAAGCCGGAGCTGCCTAAGGCGAGTCTTGGTTTCTTTGTTTCGTTACGCAAGGGCGAAGGGGCTGCATTTCCCGCAGCGCCGGAGACGTGACAGACGGACATGGTCCCAAAAACGAATTTGCCAACCCCTAGAGTGCAATTCCTAAGCAGGAGGTTGCATTATGATAAAAAAAAAAACAAAACGTCAAAGTGATAACACGGTAGATTTTATGTAGTTTGTGTGTAGTGAATTTTGTTAATTTTACTTAATTTTTATCAACATAACTTGGATTATATCATGAAACAAAATTGAAATATACATCCTTCACTCAACCGCAGCCTCGTGATCCTTCAAAAACACTTCGTAAACACCCGAGAACAGATTACCTAACCTCAATATTTCGAAAATTTCAAAGGTGAGTAGCTCCAAAACGGGGGGGCTCCGGAGTATGGAGTTGGTACTGGGGGGTTCACCCCCCCTCCCCCTCCCCCCCCCCTCCCCCCTCCCCCCCTAAATCGTGGGGCATTATTCTAAACTTTTACCAAACATTGTTTTAATCTTGGACTATAAATTACAACAATTGCTTCGTCAGACTAAACATAATTAATACCCCCTACCCACATTGTTTTCGTGTCCCCTTAGAAAAGTTAGATTAGAACTCGGCTCGCTCAACTAACTTTGAATTGGGTAAAAGTTTGCTTAGAATTCATTTAAAACTTTTACCTTTCATTATTTACCTGTTTGGTGTTATTGTTTCTAGTGTGTTTGTAGCTTTAATTTGTTGACCAGAAAGTTTTCTGTTTTTTTATAAATATATTGTATTATATGCTATAGTTAAAGCTATGAATCTTGTGACTAGCCTTATGGTCTAGAGTTTGGACCATAACTGCTTCTTGCCCAGTCACAGATGATACCTTTTGATATTAAATGTGATAAGCCACTCAAGCCCACAAGCATAAATAAATACTTAAAACAGGTACAGTCACTTGAAAAACACAACCCTCCTATTCTAATCAGGCAAAGAAAAGTAATAGTAGTGTCCATTACACACTCATTGCATGTTTTCAACTTTCTAAAAGTAAAGGAAGTTTCTAGAATGCTCATTATTTAATAATAATGTATAATTTATTACAACTGTTCAAATAACAAAGTCAAAAATCCACAGATGTCTCAAGGGCAAACATTTTGAATATTTATATATACATGCGCCAATAAATATATTTTATTTAAAATATGTTCTTATGTGCGACATATAGGTAGGTATGTAAACCTGTTTTGTACAATGATATTCCTTACAGTCTGAGTCATATTACATAATTATCTTTTGTAAAGAATAAAGATACTAATTATTGTCTTTTATAGCTTGAGACAGATATCAGCTTACTAAAGATTCACAGTAAGAACAGAAATGTTTTATTTTTATATTATACATAGTTATATAATAATTATGTTGTCTTGTCATGGTCTAACAAGCTACCTAATTCACATATAGGACAAGGGCGAACATTGTATAACCATAATGTTTCCATGATGATTTTTTATTTGTAAAATGGAAAGTTATTTTGCTAAATTAATCCTTACGATCGTGGATTCTTGGGAATCTATTGTTTACACTTTAATCCTTCAGGCCCCGTGCGAACACCGGTGATCGCGAGAACAAAAGAATACAATGGGAATTCCTAGAACCTCTGATTGAAGGATTAAGCATTCGAATTTGACCACTTGGGTGTTGATAGGTTAATTAAGTATTATTCAACTGTTTTTGATTTGTTTCATACAAAAATTACCACAAAAAAACAAGGTTTTATGTGACCTACATCTTCTAACTCAGTAATTACAGTAGGTTTTTCCTTATGGCAACTAAGATTTTAATTATAATTATGTGCATTTAAAGTGTAACCAACTCAAAAACAAATGAGAATGTTGTATTATTATTTATTTGTTCTTTTCAGTTTTTATAAATATTTTTATTATCTCATTTTTTGTTTAAAAGGATGACACCCGCTGCTCCGTCGCGACAAAATTCGTTTATCGAGCCGTAAGCCATACATTTGTCTGGATAAAAAGTATACTATATCCTTTTCCGAGACTCAAAGTATCCATACCAAATTTCAGCAAAATCGGTTCAGCGGTTCGCTCGTGAAGAGGTAACAGACGGTCAAACACACTTTCACATTTAAAATATTAGAACATAATTGATGTTTGGTGCGGGCTCTAAACGTAGGATAACCACTGTACGAGTATAATATCTAAAATGTATCTAGGACATCTTTCATGCTTCAAGCTGTATCTAGTATCTACGTACTATTATAGCATCTAGTGCAGCTATACTCAACCTGCGGCCCGCTGGGACTTTAACAGTGGGCCGCATGAAGTTAAACCATTTTGGAATTCACGCTTACCGGCGAAATAGTACAGTTTTCGTCAAAGTCGTGAAATTTTTTTGGTCTGAAAATTGATAATTTTGAAGAACGTTTTGCCTCAAAATTTTTGGTTGTGGCTCGCGACACCAAGTTTAAAATGCGTCTGTGGCCCGACTAAAAAACGGTTGAGTACCTCTGATCTAGTTCTATTAGATATACAACACACTATCGTAACAAAGATTAGGTTACACGCACACACACACAGTTCGACCTACCTCGAGCTGGCGATGTCAAGATCTCAGTCGCATTGCGCTATGTTGATACAGTATGTGTATAGTGTATGTGTGGAGATATAAATCACACCCAATGGCTGGCCAGGGTTGGCACACGCGGGATTATTCGAAAATAAATATTTCTGACTGCTCATCTTGCTAGGGTTTCCGCGCGATTTGTAATGCGCGCACAGCCAAACGAGCGTAATTTGCGAGTTGTGAGTCGCAGAATTTCGGCTGGCAGAAATTCTGCTGCATTCAGTTTCATACCTGTCCTATTTGATTCACACGAGCGTAATTTTGTGAGTCATGATTTGTGTGAAAAGATAAATATCTTTTCACACAAATCATGACTCACAATATTAAGAGTGCGCGTAAATACGCGACCGAAATTCTGCGATTCACAACTCACTAATTAGTAATTACGCACGTTTGGATTCGCCCTAACTCTTAACATGTGATAAAGATAACATTCTAAATGAAGATAATAAGCCACGTCATGATTTGCAAATTGCAAGTCATTGAAGAGTTGTTTCGTTCTCATAAGAATAGAATATATTATATAAATAATAAAAACATTGAACGTGTGCCAAAGAAGTTTAAGATTTGGTCAATTGTTTGTCTATAACTGCTGATTGCTGCGGTTACAAATTGTAAATACTGCTACCTGCGTTGTCATGATTATTATCTTCTGTGAAACCCCTCTAGTAGCTTTCTCTGTATTAAGGTGAACGCAGATTTGGCCGCACCGCACGCACCGCAGTCGCCGCATTTCGAATTCTTTATATGAAATTATAGGCAAGCTCGCATACCTACCCGCGCCGCAGTCTTCGCAACTTCTTCATTCTGTATATGAAGAATTCGAAATGCGGCGACTGCGGTGCGTGCGGTGCGGCCAAATCTGCGTTCACCTTTAAAAGGTAGTAGACGTTGCTATAATACTAGATGTTGGACATTCGATGCGTCGTAATTAATTTGTCTATGGACACACGGGAACCGTAATTTTTTTCCGGGGAAATCTTATTAGTATTTCGCGAAACTCAAGTACGTGTAGAATTTTATCAAATTCGTATAAGCGATTTAAGGAGGTAACAGACAGACTTTTGTATTTATAATATGGAATGAATGGATTAATGGCCGCTTCTCTCTTATTACGTTTATCCTTCGATCGCGGCAAAACAAGACACAATAGCCTTTCAATTGTTATCGCGGCCCACTTGGGTCTTAACTCTTACGGGAGTGGAAGCGCTAATCTGGACATATATTATATTAAATGTCCGAATCACTTGTACCGACAATCCTTCGGCGGAAATCGAACCTAGACCCCCATGCGCCAGCTAATCACCACACCAGCCACAAGAGTAAAGTGATAGTTAAAGACACGTCTACGACAAAAACTAGATTTAAAGTGTAATAAGGCCAATTTGTTACTTTCACCACGTTCGCTGTGATCAATAGAGATATAAATGGGTTCTTGTTAGTTGCGAGTTGCGACACAAGCACTGTTGTTAGTGGTTCCTAGTGTTGGTGAGAACCTTCTAGATTTAATGAGAACTAGGCTAGGTAACCCCACAAAGTGTTTTTTTGACAGAAGTTTTGTCTAGTCATTACCGTTTTTGACCAATGACAGTAGATATGTATAATATCTTTCCTTGAACTCAACATTATTAACACGTTCGCGGACACTTGGCCCGATTATTTAATGTCACTTTGACACTTCCTTTTTGTATAAAATGCTTTAGCCGCTCCGTCACTAGCAGAAGTTACCAAGTATTCAAATACGATCACCCTGGCTATAGCATTCGCCTGCTATAGACGTTCTGTCATTTGTGATGGTCATAAAACATACAGAATTTGGACGTGCCGGTTATACCCTGCGCCTGCTTTAGCCGTTATGTCACTGACAATACTCAATATGTTTACATATAGGCCGCACCTGCTATAGCCTGCGCCTGCTTAAGCCGTTCCGTCACTGACAATACTCAATATGTATACATATAGGCCACACCTGCTATAGCCTGCGCCTGCTTTAGCCGTTCTGTCACTGACAATACTCAATATGTGTACATATATGCCGCACCGGCTATAGCCTGCGCCTGCTTTAGCCGTTATGTCACTGACAATCCTCAATATGTATACATATTGGACACACTAACTATAGCCTTCGCCTGTATTACATGTCCTGGCGATGACAATTTAGTCTATAAATATACAAATAGGACACAAAGGCTGTAATCAATGTAGACACTACCCGTTCTTTCAGTGATAATGATCAGCAAGACCATTAAGACTGGACTATATAGACGTACGTCGTATACTGAGCCTCACTTAACAAAAAACTGTACAAAATATAGTCATAAAGAATATAAGTCACCTTACTAAACATTTTACTGGGGTAACTACTAGGAATTAAAACACCAGGTCATCAACAAATATAATTTAATAAGTTCAGTTTTCGATTTTAAAAGTGTGTCAGTATCCATGTCATCAGTGTCATAGTTTTTGGGTTGATAAATTTTAAAATTTAGGATGTAGCCATCACTAATAGTTAGAATATTAAATTTCACTCCATATTTAGCTTTTTTCGATTTAATATACTGTCTGAATGACAAACGTCCACGAAACAACATCATAGATTCATCTAGAGATAGCTGTCGTTGCGGCTTATACAGGCTCTGAAAAATAGCTATCATTTGATTGGCAAAACCTAAGACTTTGTTTATACCTTTGGCATTCCCTTCATAAACACATAAGCACTTCAACAATTGTTCGAATCTTCTTCCTGTCATACTATAAGTAAAGATGGGGTGGTAATCTATATTAGATCAGTGAATGTGAAGAGTTTTCGAATATTGGGTGTTTCTACATGGGACTGTAAAATACATAATCCAAGAAATCGCTGCATTTCCTCCACCGTAGTCGGTTTAAAAGATTTTTTGCGACTGCCTCTAGTGCGTGGTCTGTTGACATTGCATAATGCAGCACCGTAGAAATTAGTCCGCTCTACAAGTTGTTCAATCACTGTCGGAGGAAAGAATCTATTAAATATGTCTATTGAAGATATATTTGCATTAATGGAAAATTGAGGTCCAACAGTGCTGTCATCAAACTCAAATTCTGTGATAGGAGCGGTCGATGTTTGTCATTCTTCGTCTATGATTGGTGGTGACATTGGACGTTGATTATTATGGGCTGTGGGTGCGTCTAAAGTTGATAATGCAGATAGTGGTGGCTGATCAGTGTTCTCTGCATTTAAAATAGGCGGTAATATAGGTTGCTGTTGACCGTTAGCGCTTTGCGAGTTCGATTCACCATTTTCACTGTCCATCTCCTGCAAAAGCGACATCGATTCAATTGATCTTGGAGGAGTTGTATCAGAATCATACGAACGTAAGTTATTCAAATGTATCTCTGACTGGATTGCATAATTTTGAGCATTCTGCGGGCTGGCTGAAGTTGAAACAGACTCAGTCGTAGCAGGAACATGGATGTGGACAGGTGTCCACATCCATGTTCAGATTTAGGTAAATCTTTTAAGGTAATTGGAGATTCAACAGAAGGCACTTGTGAATTTTGTATATTTTGTGTACTAGCTCGGGAGGAAACAGCAGTTAAATTAACTAACGAGTCAACCGAAGCAGGAACATGGACGTGGACACTTAAGGTAGTTGGAGTATCGACTGAAAGCACTTGTTCGTGCCTAACACGTTTACGCTTCACGTTATCACCGTCTTCTTCAGAGTCAGACACGTGAGTTGTTGATGACCCGCTGTCTACATCAGGTACGTAATTAATATCTGAGCCATAGTCACCATCGCAATCGTTGTACGGATCCTCTTCTGACTCTTCTTTTTCGCTTTCGCTTGATGTTTCTGGTTGTTCTGAGTCTGAATGACTAGACAGTTCGGCTGAGCTCGCGTCATTGATATAGTTTCATTATTTTTTCGTTCTCCCGCTCATATGGATCAAGGATTTTTTTTTGAGCCTTTTCGAGACATCTAAAAAGAAGACAATGTACTCAGTATAAGTGTATTTCATTTCGGAGGCTAAATTATAAACCTTACGTTGGTAATATGTACTACCCTCAGAAAAGAATAACATGTTATTCTTTTAGTCTGAAGTATAACCAACGTAAAATTTGGTAATACATAGAAAATTACATGCTAACATTGAAAAACAACATTAGTTATAAAGACATAAGTATTATGTGAAGTATTATCATTAAAAAAATAAATAAAAACCAAAATATATACTCAATACTTACGTCGATTAAAATCCGCGCGCAAAAGCACCGTGTCATTTCCACTAAACTGGGCACTCGCCGGCCAACTGAACAAATTGTCATACGATCGCCGCTGCTATAACAGGTGTGTCAGTGTGAGTGCGCACACAAATGTTCCTATTAGTATCACATTTGTATGTGTAAAAATACGTGTTATGTGACACCTAGGATATTGAAAATCTCAATTTGGGGGCACTTGATAATGAACTGTATGGTAGTAGTATGAGAATTCGACTGCTAAAGCATGTGTGTCTCTAGAGAGCAGAAAAATAACGACGGGTATAGCAGTCGCGTCATTCTACACATATCACTGATGAATGCCATAGCCGGCGTGTCCGCGAACGTGTTAACTTCTAGATTGTTGCCATGCAAAACGTACAGAATTTGGACGATTATAGCAACAGTTAAAATACGTCAAAGATACTTGATTGCCATTTAATTCAATAACTACTAACAGGCCAGCAGATACGCGAGTTTTTGCCCCTCGCGTCCTATAAAAAGCCGCGTCGTCCTCGCTGACAGATGACACCTCACAGAAGCGGTCTGGCGGCCTTAAAAACCGCGAAGATTAAAACTGGATACCTCGATAGACGATAAATAGCGCCATGTACGTACCACATCCGTTCACGCACACACGCGCGCGATCAACAGCTAGGGTTGTCGCTTGTCGACTTGAGTTGAAATAGTTTTTGTTTGTCAATGTTGAAAATATTAAATAACATAATTTGTAGCATACATTACTGTATAATATCGTGTAAACTGTGAAGGCTCCTCTTTACGTTGGGTTCTGAGTTCGTGGGAAAAATTATATTTTGTTAATCCTTTTTTTTTTTTTTTGTTATCGCAGGGGAAACCCATGATGGGTGTATTTTGTTAATCCTTGGCCAACGTAGGCTATATTACGAGTTACGACAAAAGTAACAAGTTAATCTTGTTTATTTTTGTCGAAACTGTTTTGTTGTAGATACAATATTGTAATGTTTACATACTTTAATCAGCAGCGGTATCACACTGCAGCTTTACCATTAATAGAAAATAAAATAATTATTTTTACTTCCGGTTGACAACCCTACACCGCAAACCGGCTCGACCGCTCGATGTATTGATTAGTTAGTTACCTCCAATACGCGGGACGTGCTTTTATGAGGAGTTTTTTCACCGACTTGTCTATTTGTTCACCGCGTAACTTGTTTGTGTAAGTATGATTTATACGCCAAAAATGTTCTAGAAATTACCGAAAATGGATGTTATTTGTACGCGTTGAAATCTGTGAAAATTTATGTTAAAAATGCTTTTAACACAAAGGTATTTTTTAAGAGCCTATAGTTGTCCCATTGCTAGGCAAAGCAATAAACATCATAGAGTAATTAGGGCTGTGTCCTTGAAATCAAACTCGCTCAAGGGACAAGATATACGCGCGTTTGATATTTTGCAACTTCAAAATACCTGAAATTATGCTAATGTGTGCGTATGTCGAAATGGACGGTTTAGTATGAAGTTGGTTAGCATTTTTTAAATTAATTTAAACAGGTCAGCATTAACGACAGGTGCGGGAAGTACATTTAATTATTGTAATTACTTAATTCGAAAAGGAAATGGATGTCTACAGTGGATTGACGAGCCGAAATATGTGAGGCATCAGTAAATAACTTTGGCGGAATTATGTTTTAAACTAGATAATGCCCGCAGCTCCGTTGCGCTAAAAATAGTTTAAAGTGCGGGAACCGTACACTTTTCCGGGATGAAAAGTATCCCATGTCCTTTCCCGGGACCCAAGGCCAAATTTCAGCAATATCGGTTCATCGTTCAGCAGTTTAGGCGTGAAGAGGTAACAGACAGATACAGATACACTTTCGCATTTATAATATTAGTATGGATAGGTACTAAGATTAGACGTATCCAAACTTGAGAACAAGTTGCGAAATGTTGGCCTCCTATAATTACAGCTCGACCCGTTATCGTGTGTTACGTAAGCCCCCATCGTCCCCCACACTCCACACCCCACATGGGGTGTACATCCCATCTGACCGATTAAGTTTCTAATTATCGCACTCGGTCTGTTCAAATATCGATTATTCTGTTATGAAGCGATGTGTGAGTTAGGAGTTGAGGAACTCTATTTTCGGAAATATCTTATAGTATTTGAGGAGTTAAATTGCTAGTTGTTATTTTATTAATTGATTTTGTTAACGCGTTTTTCGTAACTAGCTGCTACCCGCAGTAGATAAATTGAATAATTAAAATAATACAGACATGGTAAAGAAAACGAAGCTTGCTGAATCCATGATGTATCTTATGACAATAACCAATGACCAAATAATCATCATAATCATCAATAAAATCCATAGTCCATACTACCCCATACCAATCTTATAAATGTAAAGTGTCAGTAAAATGTACGGTTCCCACGCTATAATCGCATTTTGGCGCAGCGGAGTTGCGGGCGTCATCTATTTTATACCAGAATGATTTTTGAGTTTAGCCCCAAGTATTCTTACTCTTCGAGATGTAACAAAATTAAGTGATAATACTGGTGTGTATGTGTTCCTTGTAGAGGAACACATATGGGGAAACCCGTGACGCTGGGGGGGGGCGCTTGCCCATACAAAAGTGAAAAAATTGGTCTTTCAGCGCTGCTACTTTCACAGTGAACTCCTGTAGATGTAGCAGTAGCGAGAACCGATTGTAAATGTAAGTTATCGTGCTTTTAACTTTAAACATAGCCTAACACAGCTACCGTCTGTCAGGTGAAAGGAAACACGCGTCAAAGAACTGATAGAATTGTTTGTCGGTGTGAGGTGTGAATTAGTATGCGACGCGTTGAGTCAGACGGCTGTTGTCTCAAGGCATTAGTGATTAGAGATTTAATAATTGCTTAACTTTAAGTTAATGAATATTTTCACGAGCTCATGTAGAGCTAGATGACTCCCGCAACTTCTTTTTGCCAAACTTTGTGCCAAAATTCACTTCTCACGCGGAACGCTGGATCAATTTTCCAGGATAAAAAGTTTCCTATCTCAAAGTACCTCCATACCAAACAGCAAAATCGGTTCAGCGCTTTGGCCGCAAAAAGGTAACAGACAGACACACTTTCGCATTAATAATAATATAAGTATGGATTCCTATTATCGGCCAGCAACAACTAAAACAAAACACATAACAAACTCATACAGTATTACAGCGTGAAAGTTTGTTGTACAGCGGATAGGGTTGCCAACTTCAAATAAAAAAAACTTAGATTTGATTTTGGAAACACAATATTATGTAGTGAAAGCAGTTTAAATAAAAATCGAGTGATTAAAATAACTCATCAAGACGAGTATGTTTTTCAATTAAATAATACGAGTTAATACTATTTAGAACAGCATAAAACATATACACTTATTGTAAGTTGTAACAATTATACAGGACGTCCCAGGACATTACGAAAACTAGGATCTGGTAAAACAGGACGGTTGGCAACCCTATAACTGTACAGTCGCGGGTAGTTGCGAACTTTCAATTCCCAATGCTCACCTGACATGCGCTAACGACGCAAACTGTTGTAACTACGTTTTAAACAAAACATTGGTAAAGTTTGTTACTGTAATATTTTAGGGTTTTGTTACTTGTTACGAGTATTCGACTGTTTCATATCGAAATAGCAGCTATTTTCAAAGTATGCTCCGTAGACCCGCAGTTCTTGGAAGCTCCGCGAGCGATTCATAAATTGTTTTAAATAATGTCATCAGGCACCAGGAGAGAATTCGTTCAAAGACGAAATATGCTTCTTTTGCCCTTAAAAATGTCACTTCTTAAGAGGCCGGGTACCCTTGGAATTTCTCATACATACGTAATACCAAAATCATTTTCTCATACGAAAATATTTAACATGTTTGAGTTGTTTTTCAGTTTAAAATAGTAATTACCTAGGTTCCTGTACAAAAATTTACTTCAAAATATATTTCAACGAAAAATATTTTTTAGTATTTAAATATTTTGTAGTAAATTTACTATTTATTTATATATTTTTTAGTGTTTTACTCTATTTTTAAGTGTTAAATATTTAGTAGTAAATTTACAAAAAATTTTTAAACAAAAAAAAATTTGTTTTTAAATATTTTGAAGTAAATTTTTGTACAGGAACCTAGGTAATTACTATTTTAAACTGAAAAACAACTCAAACATGTTAAATATTTTCGTATGAGAAAATGATTTTGGTATTACGTATGTATGAGAAATTCCAAGCGTACACGGCCCCTTAAAAGGTGTACGCCAAAAAAAGTTGAAGAACCGCTGTGGTATAGTTTGACAACTCTCATGAATAGGGCGGCGCTCAAATGATATTTTGGGGATTTTTTTCACTCTAATACTTAATACGTACTACATATTTATTATTCATTAATTTTAAAGGCTCAGCACAAATACGGCTTCGTTCTTTGTTAACCTTTAACGTCACGGGCGGGGTCTACGCAGACCCCACGCGCTGTTTTTTGACGGTATTTTTTTAAATTGGCAAGTTACGATCGCACATTTTCGGCTAATCTCAAAGCAATTCGAGGTCTTTCAGTGAGTAAAAGTCCGTCGCTCCTCTGCTAAGAGAAGTTACATTTTTGCTTATGTATATCCCACCTGCAAACCCCACCCGTGATTTTACGTATATACTTTTTTGACTTTGGTTATGTGTTTATATGTAAGTTTTTTTGAATTGGCTATATATATAAATGGAAAAAATTGTTGCCGACTTACAGAAAATCAAATTGCTCAAATCATATTAGACAATTTAATGACTGAAAGTTTTTAGAAACATTTTGGAAAAGTTAGAGGTAGCTAGACCTAGTGCACCAAAAATGAAGCGAAGATGCTATTATTGTCCCAGAACTAATTATTATTGTCTGTAAGCCTTGTTATAAAACTATTTGCAAGCCTTATTCAGTAAAATTATTTATTACTTACTTAGCCTACTCAAGGAATAATTTAGGGTAGTACTTTTCAAGGACTGTCAATTTTTTTTCTGTAATGTTTAGTGTTAATTTTTATTTTGATTACTTATTTCTAAGTCTTATTTTATTAGAAAAAAATATTAAGTTAGTCAGAAATAGACATTTTTGTTGAATTGTAGTACATCAAACATGTGCCCTAAAAATTCTATGCACGAAATTGGTTAGTTCATAAAAATGTTCTTTAATGTGTAAATAATGGTTATTTTATTATTATTAAATGCTTTACATAAATAAAATAATATATTTTTTTATAATATAAAACGGGTTTTAAAAGTTATTTAACCATTTTGAATTTATATGTATATTTATATTGGGGTACTTCTAGACCCCACGCGTGACGGAACGTTACCCAAAACAACGCGTGTACTTAAAGGTTAATTCAGCTTTCTATCAAACAGCAAATGAGCAGATTTTTAACCTGTGGTCTTGTAACAGTTTTACCCTTAAGTTGACGTCATCCGGTTCGCTTCACCCTTCAATTCCGCAACACTTGCAGGCCAATGACCTTGCCTCCATTGTGCGATAGATCTAAAGGACGCTTAACGTGTAGACTAAGTAAAGAGGTTCGTAGACTTGTCTATAGTGTATTTGCCGCTTAATACGTAAAGATGCGTTCACATTGTATAGGCTGATATTATTTAAGCTTTCTATGGTCTACACTCTACAGTTTATATGCAAGCATTCCTAGATATAGTTTTATTGGCGTTATCTGCGCATGTGCTTATCAGTTATTATTTTTGTTATTGATACCTTATCACAATAATTATTATTATGTTCGGCCCCTTCCCCTGCTTTATATTATTGTCTACTTTATAATTATTGCTGTAGGAATAATGACAGTTTATGGTTACCACCTGCCACTTATTTTAAATTATATTTTCTAGAATCTTGATTCTAAAGGGTCTTGTTATTCAAGAATAGATAACTTATCTTTTCATGTTTAAAGCAAACTAGCTAAATATGTAGTAGGTTTGAACTAGGGGTCGCAAACCGGGATCCCGAATTTCAAAAATACCGGGATACCGGGCCAAATTTAGGTCTTCTCAATACCGGTATTCATTTTACGAAAACCGGGATATTCGGTATTTTCGATTTTAGTAAAATAAATAAAAAAATTAAATAAATACCCCCTTAATACTTAAGTACGTTTCAAAAATATTCACATTTAGTGGATCTTTTATCAGCCACAGCTGTATACTACATCAAACACCATATTTTACGTCCTCAAATGCCGAAATTTTCTCGTGTCTATCTCGAAAGGCTCAAGAGTTATGTTCATAATTTCATATTTATTAACAACTCTTTAACTCATAAAATTCAAATGCTTGCAATTATTATACATATATGGAGCGCCAAAATTTTATAACGCTTATCTTAAAAGATTCAATTTTTCAAAACGCCTATCGAAAAACAATGATTTTCTACCAAAACCATGTACTGGAAACATGTTCCTGGAACTGGAACTGGATCATACATGGTTTTGGTAGAAAATCATTGTTTTTCGATAGGCGTTTTGAAAAATTGAATCTTTTAAGATAAGCGTTATAAAATTTTGGCGCTCCATATATGTATATGCTGGCAGATCTGTCTGCGACTTAGCCCTTGCGAACGACTTAACACAACTGGTTGCTACGCCTATGCAAAACCCAGATGTAGACGGTCAGAATTCTTCCCTGTTGGACCTTCTGCTGACTTCAAATCCTGATGGCTACTAAGTATCCACAACCGCAAAACAACACAAAAATATTGTCATGGACTAAATGATTTTGTTTTCAGGATTTGAAAATGCTTCAAAATAGACGACGAACTGAAATATTTAGACGCAAGTTTCATGCAAGTTTTTAATTCTTACTCCCTCATGAAGGCATCACAATATTGGGATTATCATTTCAAACGTAAGTTTGAAACAATGATTTTATTGAAATAAAAAAGTTCTAACGGAGAGCAAAATAATTGCATGATCTACAGCTCTCACACCTCCCCCCTGTAAGTACTCAGTTCGTTACTTAAATCTACTTTTTGAAATTTTATCCTGGCATTACTCTTTTTGACGTGACAACGTCTTATAATTCGATGGAGCCGGCTGCACGCACGAAAAAACATGACTCATGCGGCGTTACCTCGCTCTGAGCTAAGCTCTTTGCATTAAGCTCGACCCCTGAGAGACTTGCTTTGGACATTGCGAAGTTCGGGTTTAACATAAAGCGCTGCTATCATACGGGCTCCCCGAGACATTATGCAAGTGGGTCAAAAGTTTCTTAGCAGATAGAAGCATAAAGGTCGTTGTTGACTGAATGCTTGGAAATTCAGTCTGTTGATGCTGATATCTCATATTTCTCCGTCATTGAGAGTCGAAACGAACTTGTGTCTAAAATAGAGAATTCATTGGACAAACAAAAAAGGTAGATGTAACTTAGTCCAATTCAACCCCGCCAAGACACAAGTCTCCGCGTTTACCACTAAAAAAGTCATCAATGGTCGTATATCCTCGTTAACAATCTCCCCTAGCATTGAAATACTTGGCATAAACATATCGAGCGAAGTCCAGTTCCGATATCATCTAGAGGGCAAGGCCTAGTTAGCCTCGAAGAAGCTTGGTGTTCTTAACAGAGCGAGACAGTATTTCGGCCTGGACCAACGCCTACAACTCTACAAGGCGCAGGTTCGGCCTCATATGGAATACCTACTGTTCTCATCGTTGGCCAGGGGCGCCAAAATACCAACTGCTCCCTCTGCATCGTATCCAACGAAGGGCTGCTCGAATTGTTGACTGCCATAGTGTTTCAAACAGCTTGGACCTCTTGGAATTACGCCGAGATGTAGTTTCACTCTGCATCCTCTATCTGTTGTATCACGGGGAGTGCTCTGAGGAATTGTTGGGAATCATACCACCTGCAGCTTTTCGCTATCGTCCCACGCGAAAAATATACCATCCTCGTCACCTTGATGAGTGGTAGTCTCCCACTGTGCGTTTGTCGCGTAACTTTCTGCCACACACTGTAAAACTCTGGAACGAATTACTGTCACCAGTAGTATTTCCGGACCTATACGACCTGCAAACCTTCAAGAAAAGAGCGTATTCCCTCTTAAAAGGCCGGCAATGCACCTGCAGCTCTGCTCATGTTGCGAGAGTCCATGGGCGACGGTAGTTGCTTTCCAACAGGTAACCCGTTTGCTCGTTTGCCCCCTTATCTAATATAATTATATAAATTTTATGTAAAAATAAATAAAAAGGAGAGTCGAATTCAATATAAAAATCAAGCCTTCACTTCACTGCGAAAAGAATTGAGATCTAAATGAGTGCCTAACTTGGAACAACATCGAAATAATATTATGTATTTGTAGAAATAAAATATTAAAATAACATTACAAGGAAGTTTAAACTCAATTTCTTTGCTTTACATATTGTGTACCTATAATAACAGTACATATTATTTAAAATATGTGAGATCTTAACAACTTTAACTTAAATCCCGAAAATATCGAAAATACCGGATTACCGGTATTGGTCTGGAGCCAATACCGAAAATACTGGTTTTGCTTAAATGATCCGGTATTGCGACCCCTAGTTTGAACAGACCATAATCATATTTGCGTCAAATTACAATAAATATAAATGGCAACACAACAAAAATCCCTTGAGCCGGTGTAAACGAGAAAAAATATTTGAGATTGTGACAGCCCTACGCAAAATAAATAATTGATCTCCCAAATGGGACCGCGGACGTATTTAGACAGCCTTGGAATCGCACGTGTACGATATAGAGGTGAAAGTGTATACTATACTAGTATACTGGTGTATAAATACTTGGCGACGTTATCGTAACGCGCTTGGCTAGATGTCGCCGACGCAAGGTGAAATATGCGATTGTTGGTAACGCGGTGATAGGGATGGTAAACTTAGGTTTAGAAAAAGCTTGTTGCTCAACCAAGCATATAATAAAAATAATCGCTCAAACGCACACATCTTCACGTTGGACGTTGGATGATCGTATAGCCAATGGTTAGTGGTTAGGGAAAAAGTATTTCTTTGAATTTTCTCAGGCCAAGCCAAGCCAAGTGTAGCTTTGAGTTTAACAAGAATTTCCAAATGCTGCATTTCGATTTAAAGTTAAAGCTACATTTTAAAATTTAAAGTAAATTTCGTATACGGATTTAAGATAAATACTTTTGAAAGGAAGTCGATATCCCACCTTCCCAGAAACCTCAAAGCACGTTGCCAAGTCTTGGGTACTGCGGTGCGTCTTCCGTCTGCTATGTATTAGTGTTGGTTTACATCGATACAGTAGATCGTGCCAGCTACTCGATGCTAGACTGCTTAGCAGCTGCTCAAAGCACAATCAATTATCATGACCATAGAAAGAGTGTCTTTGCAAGCAATGAGAATGGAATTAGCAAGTGTGCTAAGTGTGGCATGACAATAAAAGAATGAGTTTGCAAAGAACATAAAAGAAAAATTCCCGAATTGGAAGAGTTTAGAAATAATTATTATACATCATACTCATTATCGTTTATTTGCCTTGAATTTAGATTAACGCTTCAACCACCCAATAGATACGAGTACAATAAATTTCCAAGAATCCGATCGAAGGATTAAAAGAAAGTTCACAATGTTATCAGCTTATCATTGATACATGATGCCTAACACCGGTTCGGGAACCGGCGTAAGCAACGCGAACTTTCAAAATAACATAGGAAATCTGTTATTTTGTCTATAGCTTCTACTGTAGTTTGCTAAAGTTGCTAGACTTGACAGCTGATACAGTGCTGATCCAGTGGTACTGGCGCCAGCTACTATATCGATATAAATGAACTGTTATAATGTGAAATTCTCTAATTGCTCTCCGCGAGCATCGGAAATAGCTCGGCCGCATCCTTTTACTTTTATTTATGTAACCATTAAGACTCAGATGTTATTCCGATGCCAATTTATAATTATGTATAACGTATGTTCGTTGGTCGCTAGGCAATTAATTTATTCTAGATTAACGAGCTAGACTCTAGAATGCTAGATACTAAGAATGCGTTTTATTACTGTACCTACTGTGCCTGGTCTGTACCATCGAGGAAATTGAATCCTGGGCAGTTGACAGACAGACGTCATTTGGTCGGATCATGTCAATTCAATGTTAATAATAATTGTGATCTGACAGCTGGGTTTGTGTTTTGGGTGCAATTTATAGATAATTTAATGGTCTTTCAACTATTCTTTGAAAGTTTTTCTCTAGAATGCACCAATTTTGAGATATGACTGAAAAACACAAAAATGGGTATTTTCCCCATTTTACCCCTACTTTTCGAAAAGGTGTAACACGAAATCGGTAGGACATTTTAAAAATGTTTAAGGTGCAATTTGTAGATAATTTAATGGTCTTTCAACTACTCTTTGAAATTTTTTCTCTAGAACGCACCAATGTTGAGATATAAGCGAAAAACACAAAAAATGGGCCCTTTCCCCTCTCCCCCCACTCCGCCACCTAGTGTCCAGGACTTTTAGTATGTTTATGAACTAGTTACTTTGTACACGTTTCCGAAAAAAAATCTCACACACACTCACGCACTCTAGAATTGCTTTATTCCATGGACTAATATTTATACGGGCCTAAATTGTAAAGTTTTTAATGTCATCTTCTTTCGCACGTACAAGGACATAATAATTAATAACTTATTAATCTCCGCCCAAGCGGGCAGCTTGAACCAACGCAATTAAGATTAAACTTAAACCATAAAAAAGTAACATAGTTCCATGCTCTAAAATAATTGCGGCAAAGTAATTTAAAACTGTTATTCCCGAGACCCGACAAAGTTACAGTCGGCAAACTTTGCGGGAACTTCGCGAGTTGGCAACTTTGTCGAAATAGGTCTCTTGGAAGTTGAAACTTCGAACCCCCTTGATAATATATAGGGGAAGTTATAGGAAGTTGGAATTAGCGACGAGGCCTAAGCGAATTATTTGGTGGTAGTTTTTCAGGTTTGGCGGAGATTTGGAATAGTTTATTGTGAATGGGAATGATGTTTGCTTGATGTTAGCATCGTAAGTAATCTATTTATATAATCTTCTCCTTTTTGGAAGTCGGTTAAAAATGGGAAAGGGTTTGGGCTAATTTTAGTCTTAAAATATTCGTAGAAGTCCAGGGAAGGTTTTAAAGTGACACGAAGTTAGCCGGGACAGCTTGTTTTGTTTTAAAAAAATTGTAATATATTGGTTGTCTCGATGAGTTTTCTGTATTCTCCTGTAAAACTGCCTATGCGCAGGTTTTTTTTTAGTTGTAAATACCGTGACGTGACATTTTTACTTTTGATAATGAGAGAAAAAAGTATGTAGTCTAAACCCAAAATACTATTCAGAACATCATCTATCCAGTATCCTAATACACTGAAAGTCCCATCAAAAGCCAATAGTTTGCATGATGCGGGAACGATTAACAAACTAACAAAAATACAAACATTTCCTCTTTATAATACTCGTATTAGTATCGAAGATTACTATGACAAAAAGATCGCATCAAAATGCGCCTCGGCTGATGCTAGCTCCCGATATCTTTTAAATCGCTTACAAAGGGAAAAAAGTTGAAAACAAAAGTCAGCAGCGTAGTCGAATTTGATGTAGTAGCTGAGTCACGTAAGCGGTCGGGGGCTGTCCCCTCGCGCTAGGGTTGCTAGGTCGCTTAGGCCGACTTTGGCGAGCTGGCAACCTAAGCTGACTAGCTTAGCCGGACATTTGTAGAAAAAGTTGGAATCCTGCTATTGAGTAATGTACAAAGAAACTTGATGTTCTTTTTGCTTTGTTATAATTTATAAATTATAATCTTCTAATATAGTCTATCTATACAAATAAAAATTTATTTAAATTTTGTTAGTCTCCCTAAAACCGAGGACGGCTGAACCAATTTTGATTCTTTACCAATATAGATTCAAAGCTTTACAAAAGCCTCTTCTCTCTTCCGCTTCTTATTATTCAGTGTCGGACAAGCAACAAAAATCTGACTGTGTCCGTCTTTATCCGGACGTCTGGCAGCCCTACCTTGGCCGGGGGGCAGAGGGGGCTGTCCCCTCAGTCGAGCAGGGGGGTGAATGCTCGGCTCAGCATCGCGTGTTGTTTTTGCTAAGTGTACAGTCAGCGGAATGGGCCACGCGGTATCTTTGCGTTGTTCTGCCGACGCGGAGAGAAATTGGTTGGAGTTGCGTAAGCACTGGGAGTTATAATATAGTTTTTGTGGTTGGGGTAGTGGGGCACCTGTTTTGACAGGTTTTGGAGTGCTAGGCTAGATTAGCATTGTTACTAGGATTAATTTAACCCTCCGTGCACCACGTGGGGTCTGACAAACCCCAGACGTACTAAAACTTTTATAACTTTTTAGAAATTAGTTTGATTTTATTGACGCTTTGAGTAGCTGGAGTTAACACGTTGCTCTACCGTTTGATGACAGTGGATTAGCATTTGTGGAGCCGATGCAAAGAACAGAAGTGCTCAAAGTACGCTGGGTTCCCACAAACCCCACGTAGTTCAGGACGTCGTCAAAAAGTTACGTAGACATAGTATTGTAGAATATGAAAAAATCTATATTTCAGGGATATTTGAATTTGTTTCGATTTAATTAGCATTTCTAGACAGGTTTAAGAACAAATTAAGTATGACTTTGATAGAAGAAGATTTGAAAATTGCAAATATATAATCCATGGATATTGAGAGCTTCTCATAAGCGCTTTCACGAATTTCTTGGCAAAACACCCCCTGGACCACCAAAAAGATTATCAAGATCAATAAAAAAGTATTCAAATTGTATTAGGAATAAAAATTGAAAACTGAAATACGGTTGTGAGCACAATAATGTACCTATTTGCTTACACATACCGTGCCCACTCTCATTGTAAAAAATGTACTGATATCAACTTGCCTGAAAATCGTGTAGACTGATTATGTTAAGTTACTATTGTTATATTTGTATTCTTTATAAAGTTAGTTTTAAAATTTTAAGCTGAATGGGAAATAAAAGATAACTTTTTAATTGTAGGAGCTGACCCAAAGAAGAGTCTATGTTTTACTTGGTAAATGATTACAAAATATTCATTTTTGGCTGTAAAAGATTAAAAAAGGTAGATATTTAACTTTTTCATTTTATATTCCAATTAAATAGACAAAAAATTGTCATTTAAAATAAAATAATAAATACAAATTACGGATTCCTTGCCCAGATAGGTCTTGGGGTTTGACAAACCCCACGTGGTGCGCGGTGTAACTTTTATCCACGTGGTGCACGGAGGGTTAATGATTTGTTGGTTTTCGCTTAGTCTTGATGTTTCGGCAGCTGGAGAGCTTGGTTATTGTCCTTTATTACTAGATTTTTGTGCTCAATGTTTGGCAGTATTTTATTCAAATATTTCCATAGATTAAGTATGTAAAGTCTGGCGACTTCGGACCGGTTTGGCTAATTCATGTTTGATCTCGGTTAATTACGTACTTACTTATTGTAGTCAAGTCCTTGTTTTAGGCTGATTTTAGTCTCACGCCTGACGTTTCTGAAACGTGTAGCGGTCAGTCTGATGTTTCATACATTTCGCTGGCGGTCAGCATGAAACTAAAATCAGCTTTACTGAAAAGCAGAGTTCGCCCCGATTTCACCGACGTCTGTTAGTGTTAACAGCTTGTTAAAATGTCATGTCTTCTCTTTCGTTCATAAGAAAGAAGGAAGAGGTAACATGATGGCTGAGTGCTGCTGTAAGAGCTTCTGTATTACAGGAATCGATGATGATGAATTTGGTCATTCAACCTTCAATAAAAAGCAACGACAGGCAGATGTCACGAATTGGGTTAGATTCGTCATTTTGTAGACGTGCCCGTTAGCTCTAGACTTTTGTGGTCAGCCATAGTATTAATGACACAGTAGTGTAACTTTATCTTTGTAAGCAAATTTGTGACGCGACATGGTACTGCATTTGCATTTTTTACCCAACTGCACCAGCAGGTTATGTTTTTCGAGTTTAGTAGAGCTCGCGCCTCGGGCCAATATGACCCGGCGTCATTGTCGCCGGGTTAACGATGCCACATCTGTCTGTAACCTCTTCCCGCTCAAACTGCAGAACCGATTTTGTTGGGTGGAGTGAGTCCCGGGAAGGACATAGGATACTTTTTATATCGAAAAAAGTTCGGATTCTGCGCGATAAACGGAATTTCGACGTACGCGTAACGGAGTTGCACGCCCGTCAAGCTTCTATTTTATTGTTTATGTTTTCGAGTTATGTAGAGCTGTTTGCAAGTTAGTAAATTGACTCCATACTGCATACAACTGACAATTCAATGCCATGCTGCCAGTAATTGACTTCGAGTAGAGTCGGTGTAATGTACTAATATCTTAATTCGGATTAGTATGAAGGTGGTCTACTGTATACTATTTATATTGTGGCCCAGCCTTTATACAATTAGACGGCATTCAGAGTTGAGACGAGGAGTTTTTCATCCCCTTTTCAGGTTAATGAATGACACCACTAGAAAGTATTACGCTAAATGTAGTCTGTGAAGCGTTTAGTTAATTTATTTTCAAATTCGCATTTCGGTTCAAATAACATGAGTAAAGTTGCATTCGGATTGAAGTTTACAAGTGCAATAGTTTTCAATGTTACTAAATAACGCCCGCAATTTCTATTGCGCGGGTACCTTAAATTTTTCCGGTATAAAAAGTAGGTATCCTATGTCGTTTCCCGTTACTCAAAGTATCTTTACACGGTTTACACCAAACAGCAAAATCGATTTCACTGTTATTGTAAAAGCAGGCACAGCATTAGAATATTAATCTATCAAGCCCCATAAGGACACCGGTGAGCACGACAACAATAGAATAACAACAGATTTCCAAGAATCCACTATCGAAGGATTAAGATCAAAATGTATTAAAAAAGAATATTAAATGCATTTTTCATCCGTTTAGTCTGTGAGTGATGAACCGTGTTAAGGTTATCTATGGATTTCTCTCACCATTGTTATCAAAGTCCAATTAAATTGGGCATTTCTTGATGTAACTTAAACAAGACATTGCGTCATTTACAATATTAACGATTTTATAACAGTTTGATCCTGCTAAATTATCTTGTAGCTGTACCTACAGCTGCGGGGCTAAAATGGTCACAGCAATTCCTCTCAATCAATTTACAAAATGAATTTTTTAAACTGTCAAACTCACGAATGTCAAATTAGTACGAATTTAGCCATCTCAATTGCCAAACAGTGTCAATTTTGCGATTAAAAATAGTAATTAATCAGATTATGATTTATAATATTATGATCCTCCAAAGCGACCATTTTAGCCCCGCTGTTTTGATACTGCTTGTAATTGGAAAGATGCAGTATTGGTGATATAATTCTACAAAATGGTGTTCTCATAAAATGTTAAATGTCAAAGGTATCGATAAAGCTCTATGACCCTTAGGATCATAAAACGCTTACCTACCTGAAATTGGCTAATTTGTTGCGCATACTGAATCGTTACCGTGGATTTTTGCGCTTCTTTGTTAACGTATATCACATTTTTTATGTAATAATGGGGCAAACGAGCAAACGGGTCACCTGATGGAAAGCAACTACCGTCGCCCATAGACACTCGCAAGTCGCAACATCAGAAGAGCTGCAGGTGAATTACCGGCCTACACATCTGTCTCAGCCCTCAGGTAACCTCTTCACGCTCAAACCGCTGAACGGATTTTGTTGGGTGGAGTGAGTCCCGGGAAAGGACATAGGATACTTTTTATGCCATAAAAAGTTCGGATTCTGCGCGATAAACGGAATTTCGACATTATACGGAGTTGCACGCCCGTCAAGCTTATTATATTTTACTGTTTTGTCAATTTGTGTGCATTTCGTGGGTTTTCTTGCTTTACACCGATAACACGTATCACATACCTCAGTGTTCGTGACATCTATATTTATAAAATTACAAGTCCTGACTGACTGATTCATCATCGCTGAGCAAAAACTGTTAAAGTTACAGCCACGAAATTTGGTGAGTAGGATTGTTATAGTAAGTAAGACACCCACTAAGGAAGGAATTTTGAAAATTTCTAGGATCCCATTTTTACCCTTTGTATAAGGAACCACAAAAAGGGGGAAACTATCCATATTTGTTATTATACTATGTTAACGCGGACGAAGTCGCGGGCAACAGCTAGTATATTATATAACAAACACCTAAGCCGGCACGTGTACATATACTATGTCAGCAGATAGCGCATCCTATCAGGTTGGCAACATTATATCGCGCCGGTTCGAACCGGCTGAACGGTGTCGTTGACTGGGCGAAGCAGATTGCAGAAAATACACGTGGATAAAGTGCCACCATGTGTCTTGTAATGCCACCAAGGTAAGTCTTGAGCCTATACCGCCAAGCCGCCAAGTTAAGTCTTGAGCCTATACTGCCAAGCTGCCAAGTTAGCTCTTGTAGTCTATACCGCCAAGCTGACAAATTAGATCTTTTGCGGTGGAGAGGCTACTGATGGACCAATATGGACGATTATGAAAGTGTATTGACAATGATATATGTTATAGCCATCTTCGCAATCATGGTGTCAAATATCCATCGTTAAATTATCCTATGTCCTTTCCCGGGACACAAACTATCTCCAACAACAAAATCGGTTCAGTGGTTTAATCGTGAAGACACAACAGACAAGCAGACAGGAGAACTTTCGCATTTATAATATTACTAGTATGGATTAGTATTTAGTTCATCTTGATTCCTTATCTTTTACTTCATCCACATTAATTGAATTGGTACAAAATAGCGTAGAATGTTTGCACCCATAATGATAAGTACGAATGTATTACGTGATGGTATTATTTGGATAGTGGAATAGCTGACGTCAGCGAGACTGGAAAAATGTCGCACACCGCCTCCAGCCGGTAGGGTTGGCACAACGGAGTTTAGTAGATTTTTCTTTGCATAAATGGAGGCTTTAGAATCGGAAAAATTTGCTACATGATTAACTAAATTTGTTCAAATTATAAGGTAAAAAATTATTAATCTTGTGATTGTGGTGATAGCTTAGAAAGCTAGCGTCTAAGAGTTTAGAAAGACTACTTACTTTTTGACTGAAGTTTATCTATTCAACTTCAAAATGAAAAACGGTGTTCATATCAGATAACTTTAAAAACTGGTCATTAATGGTGCTGAAAAAATTACATCGTTATTCCATAACGTTATTGTTTTATTTAAATAAGAATGATAGAAAATACTGATATCATTTCAACGCTAATATCATAGTATAAGATTTCGTGAGACACGTGATCATATTTTTTGCTAATCACCTTTTGTACTTTTTCTGGGTGTATCAGCGCCAGATTAAATGATTCACGAGTTTCTTACGCAACTTTATTTAACGCTTATTTTGCCGTTTCTATTATTTCGTGGATATTAATCAGTACTATACATTGATCCAGCGTTAAAGCAGCAGCTGCGATCCTATCTGGATTTTGGACCTGACGATGTATACCAGCTGCAGTAAGGGTGTGTTACATTGAGTTGTGAAGAATATGTTTTGGGGAATCAATAGATAGAATCGATTTATTCGCTTGACATTGCTCAGCGCAGCGATCTATTGTATCAAACACATCCATACTAATATTATAAATGCGAAAGTGTGTCTGTCTGTCTGTTACCTCTTCACGCCCAAACCGCTGAACTGATTTTGCTGAAATTTGGCATGGAGATACTTTGAGTCCCGGGAAAGGACATAGGATACTTTTTATCCCGGAAAAATGTATGGTTCCGCCGCTATAAACGAGTTTTGGCGCAACGGAGTTGCGGGCGTCATCTAGTTTTTTATAAAATTAGAAGGTAAACGAGCAAACGTGTCACCTGATGGAAATTAAGCAACTACAGTCGCCCATAGACATGACGTGGTTTCTATCGTTCTCCTAAATTTGCCTTAGCTGTGAGTAGATGTCATTGGTAAAACACCATGGGTTAGCCGTCTGGGGAGTCCCACATACCCCAGCCCCCCTTTTTTTTTTTTGACGCAGTGAAATGCTGTGACGCATTCGACGCAGGGGATGGGGGCTTCCGCTGCGGATATGTGGGGCTCGCCTTGGCGAAGATGGTATGTACCGCGGCCCTACCCACTAAAACACTGCGATGTTCCCTCGACTTGCTGGACCGAGTGCGACCGGTAACTGCCACATGCCGATATCCTCAAAGCTGCGAAGCTGCTCTTAAGCTCCTCCCCATGTAAAAGCGGGGTGTTTGTTACAATATTATCTCGCGCGTGCCAGCCCTACGCCCTGTAATGCTGATTCATGCGGCGCGTTTATCTTCATCAGGCGCGCGGAGCGGTGCCGGGGGGCGGAGAGGGGGCGAGGCGGTCACGTATGCTTATAACGAGATACAATATCGCCGTGCTCATTACATACGTGAGTTCAGCTCGGGCTGATAATGATGATGATCATCATCACCCTGACTTCACAATAATTCCCGCGCCTGTGTGTTTGTTGATTACAAGTCCTTCAGGTAGGTTTGTAAGGGGCCAAAATCGGAATGACAGTGTGAAGCATACTATTATTTTTAAATGCTATTATAATATTTTGATAGGACTCTGTTACGTCTATGTTACGTCTATCTAAAGATACGTTAGATGAATTCATATGTATATCTTTCTGAAATAAAGAGATGAAAGAGTTGCCTTTAATAATAATTGTATTCGATCCACAGATTAATTAAAAGTGCATAAATTAACATTTAAAACTAGTAATATCCTGTTAAACAAATAGCGTTATATCATTCATTAATTTTAATCAGTTGCAGTGCGATAAAATAATGTTTAAATCCATTCCGTCGATACGCGATAGTAATAAGCACAATATTACGCCGGTTCGCGAACCGGTGCCGCGGTGGTAGGCAGTAGGCACCATGTAGACTTTCTGAAAACATTTGTTTCAAATTTATCCAGAAATAAAACAATTTTTATTTATTATTTTATTTATTTATTTTTAATCTTATCTAATATATATAAATCTCCAAATCTCCTGTCACGATGTTTGTCCGCGATGGATTCCTAAACTACTTAACCGATTTTAATGTTTCTTTTTTTTAAATGTGTGCTTTTTTCCAACTTGAGAGATAGGATAGCTTACATCTTTATTTATAGTCGCCATTTTATTTTATTGCAAATTATTTATCTATAAAGAGCGACCATTGTTTATGCGACGCGGGTCACGGGATAGCGATGGACGTTGCCATGGTGACATACTTATTTAGTCACTAATTCAATAAAATAATACGGGCGATATACTTTATATAATATGGCAAAGAAACGTTTGCCGGGACAGCTACTTATAAAATTACATGTCCTGACTGACTGACTGATTCATCATCGCTGAGCAAAAACTGTTAAAGTTACAGCCATGAAATTTGGTGAGTAGGGTTGTTTTATAGAGTAGACACCCACTAAGGAAGGAATTTTGAAAATGTTACCCCGAAGGGGGTGAAATAGGGCTTGAAAGTCTGAATGAAAGTCCGTCATTTCTTAAGTTAGGAACATGAAACTTTATCTTTGGGCTACTGATTAAAAATGATTGGATACGTGTTTAACCGTTTTTGAAAATATTACCCCCAAGGGGATGAAATAGGGGTTGAAAGTTTAAATGAAAGTCTATATAGGTATACTATGATAACGCGGACGAAGTCGCGGGAAACAGCCAGTATATTATAAAATTCTCGAGTCACAATGTTAGTCCACGAACTCCTCCGAAACGGCTTTACTGATTTTTATCAAATTTTATATGCATATTCAATAGGTCTGAGAATCGGCTACTGGGTACTTTATATATTGATAAGTGCATTTGTTGAATAAATAATAGTAAATTATTACAACCTGAGACTGACGGCGACCATTGTTTGTGCGACGGGATAGCGATCGACGTTGCCATGGTGACATACTTATTTAGTCACTTCAATAAAATAATATGGCAAATATATTATAATGGCAAAGCAACGTTTGCCGGGACAGCTAGTATATAAATACAATACAGTACAGTAAATCAAACATGCCCTCGAAGTCATATTATGAGCTAATCTTTCCGAATGCAAAAAACTTAGACTTGACCTAATATTAAATGGGCACTCAGCACATTGTGGACTGTGGGACATGGAAATTGCTGATATAACGGATTGCTGTATTTGTGCAAGATATTGAAAATAACACCAGCACGTATGTAGAGCAATGTATGTCACGAACGCGACAAAATGTCCCGAATCGCATTATGACAATTGACAAAATAGTCAGCGAAGTTGTAATGTGACACAGCGAAAATTGCTGACGAGTGACGAATATACATGCATAGTGAAATGAGGCTGAATTTGTTGATGATTTTCGTTTTGGAAGGCATTTTATGACTTTGAACAAGTATTCTTACGTAATAAATATAGTGTATATCTGTCTGTCCGTTCGTCTGTACAACCTTTTCGCTTGGTTTGAAATTAGAGCTATAGCTCACCGGAACGCCAAGGCGACGTCGCGTCGCCAGTGACGTTACCATATCACATGACACATCTAACGCAAAGCGGTGTTTTTAAACTTACTTACGGCGACATAGAGACGCCAGACGTTGCTTGGACGTTGACATGGTAACGTAACTGGTGACGTCGCCATGGATGGCGTTCCGGTGAGCTATTGCTCTTACTGAAAATAAATTGCAGCTGCAAAGAATATTTCCAAATTGAAAATCATCTAAATGACTTCAATCGTAAGCGTATCGGTAATCTGTCGCACCCTGCTGACGTAATCCCATCAGGTGATAACGCGGAATCGGATCTGTCGGGCTGATTGCGACTTACACCTGCAGAAGGGCTTCTTTTTGTCGGTCCTTTGAGGCGCTGATTGCAATTCACAGCCTGGGCGATGCGCGTCTGAAGGACTTTAATTTGTACGATTGTGCAGATTACCTCTGTGGTTCAGTGGTTAGCACTTTGTAGCCAGAGGTCGCAGGTTCGAGCTCGCCGAGGTTTCAAAGTTCCCGAGTCATAAATGTAAATATTGTCTAATAAAAAACGACAAAAATCCGATACCAGTAAAACAAGTTCTTCGGACTGACTAGTGACTGTAGAATGTCTTTAACATAGATAAATAATAATAATTATCTTCTTACTCGCAACAATCCCGTATATGGGGGATACGGGGAGGTCGATCGATCCTGTCGGTCCTGAGTCGACCTGAATGAGCTCTCTTTGTGCGTTCCCGTGCACGAGTTCCGTGACGGGTCAGCTTAACCTGCCATCAAACAGATAGATCGGCCTCCCCAGTACGTATGTAGGTATAAACGTCGCTCTTCACAATGTCCCATGCTGGCCAAATACAAGTCAATGAGTACACGGGGTAATAGTGTATGATGGTGAACGATTTCTAGTGGATCACCAGGCAGTAATGAGTCATGCGCCATTGTGTTTAACACCAAGTGATCGTGGTTACAGTTCGCGATGGCCTGCAGTGGGCAATTGTGTACTGGGGGCTTAGCCATAAGTGGGGACATCACGTGACGGTCACGAGACTCGCAACGCCGCGCCGGCCGGGTCGCGTATTGCCAAACTGTATACTGACCCAGACCGGGGTTGCTCTGAGTTCGATCGCAGTTTGCCTTTATAGTTGAAGAGCAAACTGTATACCTATTCAGAGCGTGTCCGAATCGAAATACATTTTGCTTTAAAATACTTGAGCAAAATACATACGAGTCCAGACGTCCATACTTTTCGGCGTCTGGTGTAGTATGTAAAAAAAATTCGATGTTACAATACAGGCAAAAAACAAAAATAGTAATTATGACATTTTTCTGTTCTTGATTCATTAATTTATTTGTTTGTTGTTGATTGAAGGAACCCTTTATTATTTTCAGTGAACATCGATTACAAATAGGTACAATTTATTGTGTCAGTCAGTACATCTTTCTTATGAAAAATTAATAAATACTGTCATTGGAAACACTTACATTTTTTTTAACAGCCTGTACCTATAATTGTTACAGTTCAAATTTTTACAGTTCAAATTTTTCAAAATACTTACTCGTACAACGGGTTTTCTTTCGTTATAACCCAAAATAATTCACAATAGGTATGTTTTAGGGAAAGTTGTTCAGTTTCACGGATAGGTATAACAACCACACAGAACAACATCACAAAAATATACGGGAAATTATTAAACACATTGTATAGGTAGTTACAGATATTCGCATGTCACAGTTTGCTTTACATACAAGCGAGCAAAGTGCATACCTACTCAGATTGGTCTGAGCTCGTATATACTTTGCTCCAATTTTCAATGAGCGCGACGTAGTTCAGTACAGACTATGGGCGTCTGGGTCAGTATATAGTTTGGCAATATGCGGCCGGGTCGCCGGTCGCTGCATTCCACCTGGCCGCCAAACGGGTTCTGCATCCGACGGACGTTTAATTCCATTAACTTAATGTGTTCATCTGCTGTTGCGAGGCGGTTTCCGTGGAATTATACGCGTGGTAATAACGATTGGAAGCGTTTGGGGAATATTCTAAGAACACGCACTTTGTGTGATACGCGGCCATTCCATGCTATGAGAAGTTGGGTCAATACAAGCCAGTCAAAATATTTCGGGACTTGTCTGGTATGCGATTACATAGCTGGGCCATGACATAGCTGGGCCGTTTCGTAAGGAGTAATGATGTCTTCAAATCGAGTCCCAAGTTATTGCGATCGGGTTGTACAAACGTCAAGCAGTTACATTTGCCATTTCCCCTCGATGGACGTCGATTGCGCATGATTTACTTATAATACGGTCGGAAACTGCAAAGTGAAAGTGTTTCAAGTATGCCTAGGTATTCCATGTTACATATTCTATCTAATTATTGTGTTACCATTTTACGTTTAAGTACTTCAAGCGTTTTTGGTAAAATATGGTGTACCGTGTAGTCATCGCTGAACCTAAGAGATTATTCCAGAATAGTGTACGGTTACTATGAAATAAACTCTGTTCCAACTACATTTACAGAAATTCATATCAATTCTCGACACGTGCTTGTGAATTCGTCTCGCATTCGGATGGTATAAGATTTCGGAGTCAGCTCACACGGCCGTGGGGTGGGACGGGGTAGGTTGACGTGGGGCGGGGTTCGCCCAAGGTCGCCGCCCCTGCAAGCTCGATAGCACAATATAGTGACATAGTAAATAGATATGAATATGTCGCATCACGTGTGGATATGTCGTGTTTGATGGTATCAATAAATAGGTGGTAGGAGTTTTTATGATGATGCTTTTTATTGTCGGATCGATAATGAATGTTTTATTGCTATATCTGGCCTTTTGAAGATTTGGTAGCTCTTTATTATTATGTTTTAATATCTATAATAATTAATAGAAGCCCCTCAAGTTGTTATTGCTGAAATTCGTTCATTACTAGTGATCGGAATCTGGGTGTAATTTTCAGTGTAAAGAATAATGTGGATAAGACTTGTAATCCCGGGAATCCCAGGAAAATCAGAAAATGTCCGAGTATGTAATTTTAAATTTATAAATAAGTCAAATTAGTTTATAAAATGATTCATATTATATAAAATAGTTTGAATAGAAATTTCCATATATTAGGGCGGAATGAAATAGGAAGCATAAAATGAAAAAAATAATAATTCTGTTCTGTAGAATTATTTTTTAATATAATATATATAATATTATATTAAAAAATAATAAATAATTCTGAATATTATGTAATGTATGTATAATATGTATATTATACATACATTACATAATATTATATTGTACATAATTTATGCTGGTAAATAAAATGAAGAATGTTTACTTATTTTTTTTAGCTCTCCGTAAACTAAGTCGAAAATTAACATGCGTGTCGGCGGCGAGTACCTCGAGCGCTCGAAGAGATTCGTGCGGTTCTAGTGGTTAGCTCCCTTGTTGATCCTGCCAGTAGTAATATATGCTTGTCTCAAAGATTAAGCCATGCATGTCTCAGTGCAAGCGAGGCGATACCGCGAATGGCTCAATATATCAGTTTTGGTTCCTTAGATCTTTCTGAAAATTTTTATTATGTTTCGAATGATTATTTTTCTGTTTATTTGTAATGATCAGTTTTGCTAAGAAAACAATATTGTAATATACTACAAAAAAATCCTTGTTTTAATTTTGTTTACTCGTTTTAGTAATCGATTTTCGTTGCCCAGTTTAGAAACAAAATAATAGTTTTATACAGATTTTTTTGTGAAATCACTGTAAAATCATGCATGTTCCTAATCCTAGTAATGTTTTTAATTATTTTACTACCTTTCTGGATTCCGAAAAATCTAATTCCGGGAAATCCCGGATTTTTGTGGTCATATCCATATTATTCATATCAATCACACCCATGATTCCGATCACTGTTCATTACGCAAGAACTGGTTTACGGTTTATCGGTTTACTGAAAGAAAAAATTTCCGGGAAAAAAGTACCTTGGACTCCAAGTATCTCCATACCAAATTTCAACAAAATCGTTTCAGTGGTTTGGGCGTGAAGAAGAAACAGACAAATAGACACAATTTTGCATTTATAATATTAGTATAGATAACTAGATGGACCCGCCACCCGGTGAACTTTCTATCATATTTGGTCTTGATAAAATCAAGATTCAAGACCCTATTACTGAGACTTCGCTGTCTGTGTCTGCCTACTAGCATAGTTGTTAGTATACTACCTAGTAAACTACCTAAGCGGTTACACTTTATATTGGATTAACACTGTGTTTTATGTTTTCAGGTAAGGCGATCCTGTTATTTGACACCTAACCTTGGTAGCGCAACGTTCAGTGAGTCATTTCATCAATGTACATACTTTAATTCGGCCCATGATGGAATAATACGAATAGTAGAGGGTGCACCTTGTTGCAATGTATTTACGCTAGAGGCATCACCATTCACCACTCACCAGCATAGATAGGAAAGAAAAGGTTTTGTTCGTCGTTTAACGCAGAGAATGGTTTATACAATTACTTCTTACCTTTTTAACCGACTTCCGAAAAAGAGGAGGTTATATTATATTCGTCTGTTTATATTTTTTTTCAGTAGTAGAAGTTAGAACTACATTTGTTTGGTTACGACTAATTGGTATTTTAAAATGGAATAAAAATCACGCTCCAAGTTCACCAAAATTTGCGAACGGCTGAAAAAACAAAATCGCACGTCATTAATAATTGGTTTTGCGTCATAGATGCTACAATACGTCATAGATATGAATTATTACTATTTAATAGTTTTTAATTTATTAAAGTTACCGATTTGGATACGTGGGTGTTAAAATATAATATTATATAGCTCATTGTTAATTTTAAGGAATCAACCCAGATGTTGACGAAATTCTAGCAGCTCAAGAAATTAATAAATAACATATTAGTGTGGAATTTACCAATCATTTTTTAAAAAGAATAAAATTTAAGCAATTTTGACTAGCCAGTTACCATTAACATTTAAAATAACTACCAAAAATTGTTTTCCCTCAACTAATTGACCATATTATATGGATTATGGACGTGTAACATCTTCGATCGTGTCCGTATATGGTCACGAATCGCGATGCCATCTCGTCCCGCTGCCGTTTCGGTTGAGGCAATAAATTTACAATTCGACAGCTAATTTTTAACGAATTATGTTGTAAAAAGTTTAGGCTCAAATTGTTTGAGTTATAGGCATCAATATTCTATGGTGATCGTTATCTAAACTTACCGTGCGACCTGGACAGAGGTTCTTTGATATCTTTCTTTTTCTTTGAGAACTTTTGAGTTCTGAGTATACTGTTTGGCCGTCCTACGAGGTTTTGCTCTACGAAGAGTCTTTAGTTTCTGGAAATCATCCCATGGCTAGTTTTAATGCTAATTTTGCTGTCCTGGTACGCAATGCTTACTCAGAATGCACCTTATTGTCCCTATGTACTGAAATGCCGATTGTACCGGTCGGACTGATCGCAGTTCCACCTGATCGGACTCGTTCTGTGCATTCCCCGTGTGTGTGCCGTCCAGACAGGCCTGCCTTCGATCAGATCTTTCGGTCTCTCCGTATATGGGTGCCTTTACACAACAATGTTGATGCTACTCTATGATTCAGCGCGATGTATATGGCGCCTATTTTCGTACCGGTTTCTCTCTACATAGCTATATGTATAATAATATGAATATGTAATTTCTCTCGGGATGTGAAATATTGTACGAAACATAACGTTGATATTCACGACAGTAAGAATTGTGTATTTGTCTCTTAGGTATGTGGCTATGCAGATAAGGATAAGTTTCGATGATAAGAATGGATTCTGATAGCAATTAGCTCTAATATTGTTGCCATAATAAGAGCAAATGGATATTGTCACTTACAAACTGTTTTACGATCGTTATAAATGTAAAAGTGTGTATGTCTGGTTACCTCTTCTCGAAACGCTTTTGCCGAAACGGAGCGTCATCTGGTTATAATAAACTAGATGTCGCATGCAACTTCGTTGCGCCCAAAATTCGTTTATCGCTCAGGAACCGTACATTTTTCCGGGATGAAAAGTATCCTATGTCCTCTCGCTGGACTCAAAGTATCTCCATGCCAAACAGCAAAAGCGGTTCAGCGGCGTGGGCGTGAAGAAGTAGCAGACAGATGAACAGTCTGTCTGTTCGTCTGTCTGTTACTTTCGTATTTATAATATTAGTATGGATGAATGTGAATGCATATTGCAGAATGCACGATTCTTTGGTGTGCTCTTGACCTTGAATCTTTTTAGACCGTCTTATTTTTAGCCGATTATTTTGTCGTTATTATTAGGTTGTTTTGACAGCTCCATTCCAAATTGTTCAGCGTTTTATGACGTTTCTTTAAGTTAAAGTGGTACATTTTATGTTTCCTAAACCAAAACAGTAGTGTCATGTAGAGACTAGAGTCCATTTAGAGCGTTACATAAATTACTTTAGAGATTATGTGGAGTAACTTTTGTGTCGTTGCCATAAAGAACTGTAGGTGAAATAACTAAGCAAAGAAAATTATTCATAGGCATCTGGCAGTCCTAAGTTCTTTCTTGGCTTGTGTCAAGTTAATGCTAGCCGTGATTTGTTGGCTAGGATTTACATAACCTAACCAAATTGCAAAGTCCGCCATCTGCCAACAAAATTACTCTGATAGTGCAATCGACAGGGCGTCGTCTCAAAATGGCGCGATATCGTGTGATGTGAGTGTGACGTCACCGGTGTCTACGCCACGTGAACGCTCGCTGCTGTTTACTTTTTGCATACGCATAGTGCTATAATGTAGAGCTAGGAAGATACAGATGGGGTGTCTACTGACTAGGCCCCCATTATATAGATTATAGGTTAAAGTTAACCCTAAACTGACAAAATGGTGTGTTTGTCAGCCCTACCATGATTATGGCAGTATTACTTAAACTTTTTAATTTCGTTTAAATAAACATTATCTATATTTATATAAAGTTTGTGCTATATCTCAAAATAGTCTTAGTAATAGTGGTAATAGATCCATGGTGGGGTTCACCCAAGTTGTAGTTATCAAATAGAATAGTTAAATAGGACTGTAATTTGCTGGTAGCTACAGACTGCATACTAAACTAATATTATAATCACACGCTTCCAGTGGCGGGGCAAGACCTAAATTTGATGTGGGCAACATGGACGGTGGGCAAGATATATCTTGCGAGGCCCCCTGATAGATGATGCGAGAAAACGGATTTTTGGGGAGAAAGAATTTTTTGACACCCAAACTTTTATTTTTTATGAATATTTGAGTATCAAAACTTGCAAATCCTTAAAAAAAACCCTCATGGTCAAAGGGGTGCGAGGCCCCTTAGACCGCGAGGCCGTGGGCGGTCGCCCACACCGCCCACGCCTTGCGCCGCCTCTGCACGCTTCCAGGGTTTATACTGTATTTAAATATGAATAAATACATGGAATTTCAAATTTTGTAGGCAAAATGAGCCTATTAGATCAGGCCCTGACCTGACTTGAACTTTGGTGACAACTGGTTTTATCGTTCGCTAGTCGCTACATAATATTAAATTTTATTGCTGATTGAGCTACGTAATCTCTATTTAAATTAGAATAGTTCTCGCGTTTTCGTGATTTCAAATATCATAGTAGAGCTTGTCTAATTTGAAATGACGCGCCCCACCACTTCAATCTATACTAATATTATAAAGCGGAAGAGTTTGTTTGTTTGTTTGAACGCGCTAATCTCAAGAACTACTGGTCCGATTTTAAAAATTCTTTCAGTGTTAGTCAATTATTCTATACATTGAATATTTTTGTACAATAAATAATACTTGGGATGTGATCTACTATGCTAACGCGGACGAAGTCGCGGGCAACAGCTAGTAGTAGATATGACACAATTTTGTATTGCGAATACGAGGGAGGGGCGCGTCATTTTAAGTTAGACAAGCTCTACTACATTCTAGACTCTAGACTCTAGAAGTTTCCAGAAACCTTCGTTTTGCTGAAATTTATTGCGCGGGAGCTGTATCTTTTCCAGGGACGCTGTTTCAAGTTCCTCTCTATGTAGTCTGTCAATAAAAGTTTCCTAACTCTATGGTCGCTTCACGGTCCGGCTGATATGGCTTTGTCATCCAAACGTACTCACCGAAATGGCGGTTGAAAAACTGACGACTGGTGTGCTTCATTACCGACTAAATGGTCAGTGCACTGTCGGGTATAAAATACCCAGCGACTGGTGGCGTGGCTTTGTCGTGCCGTTTTAGGGTTGGGCTCGTTTGGCTGATTAAAGTTTTACTGTATCGGTTGGGGGTGGAATAAGGAGTGTTTAGTGGCTTGTGAGCTGATGGAATGTGAAATGTTATGCCCGCTGTACACTCTCGCCGAGAGCTCTCGGGCGAGAGTCTCGTGCGAGAGCCCCTTGCCCGAGTGCGATCATGTACATTATCGCTTAGTTCAATCGCAGTTAAGAACTCAGACAAGATGGACGAAAACGACCATTCACCATTCACCATGCATCGAAAGATATCATTGTAATCCAAAGATTTATAATCATATTTAATTTTATTTCTCACAGATAATGGCTGATAATGACGTTTATTATTGTTATTTTTCTGTTCTACACTGTCCAACGGCGGGACTGGTACTGAAAGACGCGAGTTTCCTCGCGAGACCCTTTGTCTCGAGCGCAAAATACCGACAACGGACCGAGAGGGTCCGAGACAGGCGAGACGAGGCGAGCGCACCCATTTACACTCTCGCACTCGGGCCGCCTCGCTGTGTCTCGGCGAGAGTGTACAGCCGGCTTGAGCCTTGTTTTGCTATCTTCTGCTTGTTTGGTAGTTGTTTGTTCACAGCACATAGCGACAAGATTATGAATCAGTGTTATTATGTAGATGTTATGAATCAGCTTGGTTCATGCAGCTTGGTTAAACAAAATTCAAATATTTTTAAGCCCGCAAATCTGTTTCAAGTCGTGGCAAAGTTCGTTCGCTGTAGAAACTTGCTGAAACAAAAACTATCCCTATGATTCCCAGTGTATCTTGAATCTTCAGAGATTATTTATGAAAGGTCAAAGCATCCACCCTCTGCGGTTCTTAGACAACCACACTTGCACATGCATACTGCACACCTGCGTAATATTATGCGCCCTTTACACTCAGCCTCTGATCCTGGCACTGCCACCAATATTTCCCTGAATACTTCTGCGACAGAAATGAAGCAAGTGAGTGATTACACTCAGCCCTCTAGATACTTGCCGCGTAGGGCAGCGCAGCGGCAGCGGCATGACGAGTGGCAGCGCGTATTTATTTACATTCTCGCGCTGCCCACTTCCCTGCTCATTTCCCTGCCAACAGAGCTGAATATAAACGACGCAATATCTTACACATCTTCACCTTAACCCCTCATTCACACAAGTGTTATCGTAGCGCAAGTCTCGCACGTGTTATCTCGTACTTCGAGAACGTTCCGGACCGCGTCCGTATTGTCGGTCGCGTCACGTCGTTTTGATAACGTTGTTTGATGTTAATTGATGTGAAGCTAGAGTGAGTAATTTGGACCTGGACTATAATATAGTAGAGCCCTGAACGGGAGCAGTTTGTTTTTAGGAGAAATACTTATTGTGCTTTCGGGGACTCTATGTGACGTGCATAGAGTTCCCGGACTCTATGTATGTCCATTTCAAATTCAGGTCAGCGGTTTGATTTAGAAGATTAATTGTTAAGAAATAATACGTTACGACATACTAGTACTACGTTACGACAGACTAATACGTTACTGGTTACTACAGACTACACTCTGTAGTCTGACGTCAGACACACTTTCCCATTATAAGATTGTTGACCCATCATTCATTGATTTGTTATTCTCTAGCACTGGTTTTTAGGGTTCCGTACCTCAAAAGGAAAAAAACGGAACCCTTATAGGATCACTTTGTTGTCCGTCTGTCCGTCTGTCAAGACCCTTTTTCTCAGGAACGCGTGGAGGTATGAAGCTGAAATTTATATCAATTACTCAGGTCTACTGTCCCTTGAAGCTGTGAAAAAATCAAACTTCTAAGCCAACGCAATCAAAAGATACAGCCGTTTATGCCGCAAATTTTCGACACTTGCAAAGGAATCAAAACCTACAGGGTGCTTCCCGTGAACTCAGAATCTTGAAATTTGGTACGAAGCAACGTCTTATAGCATAGATAAAGGAAAAATTACGAAAACCATAAATTTTTAGTTACATCACATAATATATTTTTTTTAATAATTTTAAACTTACTACCCTTTTCTTCATACTCGATTGTCGTAATGAACGAACTTTGTAAACCTTGCAGGTTTGTACGGAACCCTCGGTGCGCGAGTCCGACTCGCACTTGGCCGGTTTTTTGTTATTATGTTGCTCACTATCTACTACTTACAAAAACCTTGCACTATGGCTTATCATCATCTACCGGAGCTCCTGCAGCGATGACTTTAGTAGACTGGTAAGTGATGATGATGTCAGCGGCGTGGGTAGCCGCCATTTTCGCGTACGCACTCGCGCCGCCAAACCGGCCGCTATCGTGCGCGCCGTGAAAGGCGGTGCGTTCACCGGTCGCGGCGTTATCGCGGGATCGATGACTGTAGGGCTGGCACACGTTAGTTGTGCAGGAGAATTTGGTAAAAAAATACTAGATTCCTTGTTATTTAGCCTGCCAAATTGGCAAAATGTGTGGGTTGTGAGATGTATTCAATGAGTAGTAGGACTGACACGCGAAGATTATACAAGAGAAATTGGTGAAAAGTTAAAACTGTCAAATGAAAGTTCCTCGAAATTAAGCTTGCCAAAGTGGCAAAATGTAAACGGTTAACATGAAATACTGAAAAAGTAGGAGCGCATGTAAATAATGTAGGAAAAGCGTTACAATTTCCATATTCCATTACTTTTTTAAACACCCAGTCATTCTAAAATGAACAAAAGAAACACTGAATAAACCAGTGGATAATGGAGAATGCAATGAATAAAATTAAATTGTAACACGTAACACTCGACCGCTTCGATATTACAAGGAAAGTAGCATCGGTAACTGAACGTCATATTCAGTGCTCAAGCGAGTGGAAGTTGTCATAAAAAATTACAAGCGACAGCCCTGTCTCGTTATAGCTGTTTAGTTAATTCACCTGCGGGACACACGTGGCGCATGTAAATGTGTGCGTGAGCGTGTATGTGTGTGAAAAAACGCGCTAGTGTGTGTACAGTTGTACACTGTACGCCGAGTGTTGCGAAGAAGCAATAATAATAATAACTAGCGTAATGGCCACGTACGTGTGTATTAGGTTTTATTGCCTTTTACGCACACCGGCGGTGGTCACATAGGGGCCTCTTAGTCTATTGGTTAGAATCGTTTTTAGGGTTCCGTAGTCAACAAGGAACCCTTATAGTTTCGGTCTGTCCATCCGTCTGTCCGTCTGTCTGTCAGTCCGCGGATTTACTCAGAGACTATAGAACACATATTAGTGATGGCAACAAAATGGTACATGAAATCGTAAAAAAAAAATATTTTTTTATGGTACCTCCCCTACACATCAAGCGGGGATGAATTTTTTTTTTCGCGCCCACCCCATTGTGTAGACTGTAGAGGGTGTCGTTGAAAAGGTTTCTTAAAAATATTGCGAGTATTCGTAGATCATTTTCCGATTTAGGGATCCGTTTGTGAAATATTAAGTTTTAAAGTGGAAAAAATCGTTAGAGTCCAGTGTCCCCCCTTCTACCAGCTAAGCGGTTGGTTCTGGAAATGTAAAAAAAATTCACGGGAGTAGGAAATATGCTGAATTTAAAAGGAAAACTATCACGGCTAAGAAGACTTCATAAGTTATAATAGAGTAATAGTTGATTAACTAAAAAAAATGTATTCGGCGAAGTATAAAGGACCTTTTCTTTCAAATTCCTTTGAAAGTAACTGAGATGATGTTGTTAGTAGTGTAAAACACGCTTTAAATGTACGTTCATTGACCATAAAAAATATCTAAAACTTGCGGTACTACGGAACCCTATATTGCGCGTGGCCCGACACGCACTTGGCCGGTTTTTTTTATTAAAGTTGGAAGCCTAGTAAAAACTATGTCATTTCTTGCTAAACTTATAAATACATGGATACACATTTTATTTCATTCACCTAGAATTAGGGCTTTATCACACTGGCGATTAGTGAGCGATTTGAAAGCGACGCGATTGCGCAACGCACACGCCGCGACGACGTTTCGCTGTCGCGGCGTGCACGTTTGAGCGTCGCTTTCAAATCGCTCGCTAATCGCCAGTTTGATAAGGCCCTTACTAATAGATGCTAATAGTAAATTATGCTTTTTCTTTTGGCTGTTTTAGGTTGACCTGGGGAGAATTTTCTATTCTTTTCGTGTCCTAAAATAAAATTTAAGACAGGACTAATTAAAATAAATGTAACTATAATATGTGTGTCTGTCTGTCGTTTGTCGAGTGGCATTTTCATAGCATAAAACATCAATAATAATTATCCATTTCTTGTCTTGTCTTGATAGTCCGGTCTAATTAGACGCAAAAAAATCGTAACCTCGGAATAACTCGCATAGAGCTGAAAATTGGTAGAGACGTTAAATACACCATTATCTCATCCCCGGCGATCCTCCTTGTGCAAAATTTTTTAAGGTCAAAGGTATGAAAATAAGGTTTTTACTGTTTTTTTTCAAATTATACATTTTATCACAAAAATAAGTGTAATTAAATAAGTGTAAGTAATGACAAGAGTGTAGATCATAGAATTCTCTACAAAAAATATTCAGACACTTTTTTCATACGAATTACCATTCTTTATAAATGGCGGGCTCAAAGTTTCGGAAAATCATATAATATGCTTAAATTATAAAGCTAAAGAATTTGTGGAACTACTGCTTGGAATTGAAAAATTAGTTTTTTGATGGATAGTCTTATTTATCGAGGGAGACTTGAGCTAATATAACATCACGTTGGCACCAATAGGAGCAAAGAAACAGAGGAAAATGGGGAAAAACGGGGAAAATTATTTGAAGGAGCTTATCTCACAAACGGCTGAAGCAATTTTTATGTTATTTGGCACACATATAGAATAGGCCACGTGGAGGGACATAGGCTATTTTGTTTAACAGGAAAATTTACGGTTTCCGCACAATTTATAATTAACGCGGGCGGAGCCACGCTTAACATCTAGTACTACATACTAGGGTTGTTTGAAAAAATTGAAATGTTCTCGGTCTGACATTCTTCTGAGTGACTTGCAAGCGTACTGTTCCTTTTCGCGACTCTTTCGTTTAGATTTGGTAAGTCACGCAGAAGTATGTTTAGCTGAGAACAGCCCTCGTATGTTGTAGTATAAGAAGTTCCGCTCCGCCCTGTTAATTATGTATTTCATGGAAACCGTACATTTTCCCGAGAAACAAAATAACCTATGTCCTTCCTCGTGGTCTACTTTATATCTGTGCCAAATAACACAAAAAATGCTTCAGCCGTTTGTGAGATAAGCGCTTTCAAATAATTTTCCCCGTTTTTCCCCATTTTCCTGTGCTCCTATTGGTGCCAACGTGATGTTATATAGCTCTAGTCTCCCTCGATAAATAAGACTATCCATCAAAAAACTAATTTTTCAGTTCCAAGCAGTAGTTCCACAAATTCATTAGCTTTATAATTTAAGCATAATATATATGATTTTCCCAAACTTTGAGCCCGCCATTTATAAGGAATTGTATGTCGTATGAAAAAAGTGTCTGAATATTTTTTGTAGAGAATTCTATGATCTACACTCTTGTCATACTTATTTTTGTGATAAAATGTATAGTTTGGAAAAAAAAACAGTAAAAACCTTATTTTCATACCTTTGAACTTGAATAAAAAAAATTGCACAAGGAGGATCGCCGGGGACTTTTGAGTTTTTATTTGTAACTAGCTGTTGCCCGCGACTTCGTCCGCGTTAACATAGTTATGTAATAACAAAGATGGATAATTTTCCCCTTTTTGTGGTTCCTTATAAAAAGGGTAAAAATGGGACCCTATTTAAGCAAACGTCAAACGCAAACGTCAATAAACTTTCATGTTTCTAACTCAAGAAATGACGGACTTTCATTGACACTTTCTACCCCAATTTCACCCCTTGGGGGTAGAATTACCAGAAACGCCTAAATACGTATCCATTCATTTTTAATCAGTAGCACAAAAATAAAGTTTCATGTTTCTGACTCAAGAAATGACGGAGTTTGATTCAAACTATCAACCCCAATTTCACCCCCTTGGGGGTAGAATTTCCAAAAACGCTTAAATACCTATCCATTCATTTTTAATCAGCAGTCCAAAAATAAACTTTCATGTTTCTAACTTAAGAAATAACGGACTTTCATTTAAACTTTCAACCCCTATTTCACCCCCTTGGGGTAGATTTTCCAAAAACACTTAAACACATATCCAATCTTTTTTAATCAGTAGCCCAAACTTAAAATTTCATTTTTCTAACTCAAGAAATAACGGACTTTCATTCAAACTTTCAACCCCAATTTCACCCCCTTGGGGGTAGAATCTCCAAAAACGCTTAAATACGTATCCATTCATTTCTAATCAGTAACCCAAAAATAAAGTTTCATGTTTCTAACTCAAGAAATGACGGACTTTCATTCAAACTTTCAACCCCTATTTCACCCCCTTCGGGGTAAAAATTTCAAAATTCCTTTCTTAGTAGGTGCCTACTTAATAAAACAACCCTACTCACCAAATTTCGTGGCTGTAACTTAAACAGCGATGATGAATCAATCAGTCAGTCAGGACATGTAATTTTATAAGTATAGATGGTGTACTTAACGTTTCTACCAATTTTCAGCTCTATGCGAGTTATTCCGAGGTCGAATGTTTAATTTTCCTGGAGTATGATGTTCGTTAATAAGGTCATAAGTGTCGGTTACATACTTGTAGTATTTTGAATGTTTTATCGTAGTATTGATAGCGGGGAAGTTTATTATAAAATGATTTATTGTGTGTTATTATATCTGGGTATGAAGAGGTTATCTATGTTTGTATTAAGTATGGTCCGTTTAGGCTTGAATTATCTCATTCGGGTTTCAACTGGTTCGTTATTTAATCTATGGCAGCGGCTCTCAAACTTTTTTGGTGGCGGAACACTTTTAAGGAGTGTCATTTTTATGGACCCCCAAAAAGGGGATGTTTGTCTTTGAATTAATTGTCCCCGTACTAGTGATACATTTTCTAAAAATGTATCGCTCGTGGAGCTCCTAAGGCTTTTGCGGAGCCCGAGGACAGCACTGAGTAGAGCACACTTTGAGAATAACTGCTCTATGTGTTATTTATGTAAAGTTATGCTAATCGAGGCGAGCGTTCTTGTTGTCATAAATCATCTTTATTATTGGCATTTGGCATCCATAAATTCGTTTAATTTTTCTGGTGTCGTGCGAATTAGTCTCGAAAACTAGTTTCTCGTGTGAACCAACTTTGATTTAGCTTGTTAGTTAATTGGTTTAATACTACGTATGTGTGTGTGTGTGTGTGTGTGTGTGTGTGTGTGTGTGTGTGTGTGTGTGTGTGTGTGTGTGTGTGTGTGTGTGTATGTGCGTATTTTGCCACTTGGTGTTATCGATTTTAGCGCTTACATAAATGTAAAAATATAAGTCATAGTTATGACGAATTTTCAAAAAGTCTACCTTCGCAGAGATGAAATCTAGATCCTTTTAAGTCCTAACACAAGTTCAAGTTATGTTTTACTATGACTCCAAGAGCTGTATTAACATTTTCTTTCACACGTTTTGATAATTTCCAGTTCCATCTGTTTACCAAAAAAGTTTATTGTAGCATCATAAAGTTATGTTACGTGGTCGTCTTTTTCATAGAATTGCCCCTACGTGCATTTAGCTCGGAGCGCGTGAAATTCGCTGACGCGACGCGGAAACTTGCTCGCCGTGCGCCATTGTCCCCCTAGGTCAGCGGAATGTCTGCTGATGCGGCCAGTATTAGGTATACAGATACTCCTCGGCTGTTTATGTGTGAGTCAAACTACGCTACGCACCTGGTATAGACAGAGTGAGGCCGATTCGTGTTGTTGTGAAACTACGCTCGGCCAGGTAGGCTCGAAAGGTTACATTCTCGATGAGACGAGACGAGATCTGTCGTGCCCTTAGAATGATTTACTTTCCAAAGTATTATTTTCCTAGAATTGCCCATACGTGCATTTGAGTCGGAGAGCGCTAAATTCGCTGACGCGACGCGAATGTGCTCGCCGTGCGCCATTGTTCGCCCCACAGCTGAGTCAGCAGAATGTCTGCTGATGCGGTCAGCGGTGTATGCGGAGTATACACAACCAAGTTCGAGTAGGACACGAGCACGTAGGGTTCCGTACAATTTATACAATAAGAACTTTGTGAATATCTCGAGTGCGTAACTGGTATTTTGATATCGAGCAAAACAGAGCAACAAAATCATGTACGGAAGCTCCCCTTTTCAATATTTTTTGAGTATTTGTTGTTATAGTGTCAGCGACAATAGAAATACATCATTTGCAGAAATAATACAGACAGACCTACTTACGCATTTATAATATTAGTATGGGAGTATGGATTTTTAGTTAATATGCTATGAATAGAAAATAACCATCCATGGGCCATAACTAAACTAGCATCTGTTTAATGCCGGTTAAGTTGTAATCCGCCGTTTACCGTCTGGCTGATTTGTAGTCCGGCTAACGATATGTAATCGTCTGTTTAATTAATCGTGATTTGTGACGTGCGCCATCTGTTGATGATCGCGATTTGTCCAGTTGTGTGTGTATTTGTGTTATTATAGGCTATAGCAATAATGTGTGGTTGACTTTTGAAAACGTATTGTACAAGCCTACTTGGTTAATTTTTTGACTTTTTAGATAAATACATGTATGCCGCGACTTCGTATTTACGTAATTGCAAAATATAATACTGCTGAAACAACAAAACTGCAATTTGCTCGTCTCCAATCTCTATTCGTTTGGGGGCGTCCACAAATTACGTGAGGTGTTTTTTTTGATATTTTTTTTAAATATTTGATACGACCCCCTCCCCCCTAAACACCTCACGTAATTTGTGGACGCCCCTTTTATTAGATGACGCCCGCAGCTCCGTTGCTCCAAAATTCATTTATCGCACGGGAACCTTACATTTTTCCTTTCCCCGGAATCAAAGTATCCCCCAAATTTCAGCGGATTGGCCGTGAAGAGATAACAGACAGACACACTTTCGCATTTATAATATTAATTATTAAGTGTGCATGATCGACGTCGACAGCGCATACTGTACACTGCTCCACAATAATGGTTATCCATCACCCAAAGTAAATGTTTAATTAACATCACAGAAATCAATGTTCAATGGAATGAATCATCCCCCGCGATGCCAACCCCAAAATGGACGACCGAGCAATAACTTCCAGCCCGTGCATACTGGTCTCTGGTCGTGTCTCTTGAAGGTACGCGCACAATATACCGAGCCGTAGCGCGTCCTTGTGTATTTGCATGAGGCACATGCCACAGGCCGCAAGGTATTGCGTTTTTGCGAAACGATTTTGCGTCCGTGCAACGCGGCTCGCTCCGCGTAAAGCTTCTCAATAGTCAATAGAGTGTGATAGAGTGCTAAAGCAAGTTGGAAGTCAACTGACTGAACTCCCAGCAACTGACCTAGTTTAAATTACAAAATGCTGAGCTCAGACGATGTATCATACTTGGTTGGGACTTGGGACATAACAATTGGGCTTAGTTTCGGTAATCTGTGAGCCTCGGCATTTTCCGCTGCGCTCCGCTACAAGCTACGGCCCGGCATCGCGTGTGCGTACCTATATCTGCGGGATATAGTAGAGTCGGGGTCCCTGGTGTGAGTTATCGTCGCAATTTACTAGAGTTTGGACTTGCTAAGATTGTCCACATCTGGTAGGGATAGTTTTTGTTGGCTGGTGGTTTCCAGCTGATGTAGTTATTGCTTATCAGTTATTACATTGTTGTGAATTGTGATACTTCAGAAATGATAATGGAAAACTTCTTTAGCGGTATTGATAAAATCTTTATACTCGAGTCAAGACTCGAAAGTCAATACACGTGACCTAATCAAAAATTCCTAAAGGCGACTTTCCGATCTTAGCCGCAAGCGACCACGAGTCTCGACCGATAAAAATTCAAATAAAATGCCTTTTTATAACCTAGGTTCCCAGGGATGGCCAACCAAAAAGCGCGTGCGGCGTGCCACCAGTTTGGCACGTGACATAAAATGCAATTTGCATGTTGAATGTTGATGTCATTTCTAAAAAGTAAAAACTATCGCTCGCGGAGCCCTTACAAGGCCTTTGCGGAGCCCCAGGGGCCAGGGCTCCGCGGAACATTGAGAATGGCTGCTTTTAGTTAATTGTAAACTAAGTACTAACACGAGTCAATTGTCAGCGACACTAGATGTGAGATAATGTAGGCCACATTGTTCTAGCGAGTTTCATGTTACAGGGTTCAAATGTCACAGCTCTCTAGTCTCTAGTCTACAGTCTATAGTCTAGAGTTCTAGACTTGAAACCCCGGTCTAGCTTTCTAATTGTTATGTAAGGGAAATAGGCTGTAGGTGGTGGCCTGTGGGTAGCGTATATTGTTTGTGAATTGTGTATAGTCACAGGATATAATTATATTAGTAGTAGTATAGTGCGAATAATTGTAAAGTTGAAGTGAAGGTGTTTGAACTGTTTGTGAGTTGTGACCTTTTCACGGTCAAACCGCTGACCCAATTTTGATGAGCAAGGAGATACTTTGAGTCCCGTAATGTGATAAAGGATATTCTGCCAAAATTATAACTCATAAGTATCTTGCACGACGGAAGCTAAACAATGTTTAGCTGAACCAAATTCGGAAAAAGAAGTGAAATAATATCGGAACTTCTGCAGATGCAGAAGCAGAACCACAGTTTTGTTACGACACTACTAACCATTATGTCCTATTCTAGGACTTCTACACCTAAATCGTGTGAGCCGCATAGACTATAGTTTAGTGACTAGTCACTAGTGACTGCTGGCTATACAGTATACAGTTAGCGCCACCCTACAGACCGGTTCGTCGTATGTGGCCTTTTACGGCCGTCCGGCTCGCCAAGTCGAAGCTTAATAGCTTTTTTATGTTCACTCCAGCTTACTATGTAATTTGTGTACAGTAGTTATTAGAAAACGGCAAAAAGTGCACGTTTTAAATTAACTAGATTCTAGTAATGAGTACTCGGTATGATTTAATAGGTGCTGAAGTTTTTGTTATGTTTTATTCAACGTTTAATGTCGTTTCGTAATAATTGTATTTGAAATATCGGTAAAGGTGGTATAATAAATATTAATTTTAAACTCGTGCTTTGTTTATAAATTATATGAGGTGAGGAATTTAGGCAAGTAAGCAAATTCATATATTCGGTACGTCTACCGTCTGTTTATGAACCAATTTCTATGATAGTACATAGAGTTTGGACTCAAGTCAAGCGAAATGTTTACTAAGTCTTGCGCCAATTTGGTGACTTATTCTTTATCAACGATAATGTTAACTCTTTCGTTCTTTGTGTATGTGATGAAGAAGGTATGTTATTGTAACACAGGGTTTGCATTAGCAATAATATTAACATACATGAACGGAAGTAGACCTTGCGTTTTTCAAACGACGGCTTTATTGTCTGTAGGACATTGGTTATCCACTAATTTCATAACAACAGTCAGTTGCCAAATCGTAAACTGCGTAGTAATCGTTTCCCATACGGCTGGAGACAATCCGTAGTAGTAGCCTTGGCGTTTTTGTGGCGGCTTTTTGCACGTCTAGCGTGTTGACTTGTATGGGTGATGGACAAAAACGTTGTCTATTTTGGATAATTCTTGTCCCTTCTAAAACTCGACTTTGTCAATGTAAGTCTGTTAGAATGAGTACTCTAATGCAGTGGTTCTTAACCGGGAGTCGGCGGACCATTGGTGGTCCCTGGAGGCATTCCAAGTGGTCCGCGAAGCCATCCTAATACTATGTAAGAATTCAGAAGACAGACCTGCTTCTGGGTTCAGTATTAAGCTCATCTTCATAAAACTTCCTAGCCAGTCCCGTTAATGTTTCACAAACTTTTTGATCGTTTAGTGATAAACCGATAACCCATATAACGTTAGCCAAGTCAGCACCCTTTGTGAAAATATTGCGCTTGGCACCGTCAACACGTGGCCATAGACGTGGCGTCGTTAGAGCGCCAGCCAAAACGCGCCGTGGTGCGGTGTTATCGCCAGTGATAACATCTACGTCACTGGAACATTTTACAATGGCCAAGTTAACATGGAAGGTAAGCTTCTGACCATTAATCAACACTCTTCATCTGGCAATGACCGCACGGTAAAGTTTCCGAATCCGAGGCGAACGAAATACGTGAATCGACTTACTGGTCTGTTCCAAACATTTTAGGCACAAGGACCTATCCCTACAGGCTAAGCATAACAACATTACAAACAGGAAAGAATGGGCATAGTTACTGACAGAATTTTTGATGCTATAAAGTTGAGGGCGTTTAACACAATTTTTTGTAGTCCCATTTCGTCTCCCGATTCTTTCGCTCTTAATTAAGCGCAATAAAGACGATTAATTAAACGGCGACGAGTGCTGCCATCTGCGGCGGGGGGCGGCGGCGGCGGTGTTGCCAATAAAAAAAAATTAAATTATGTAGTTTGTTTCGAAATGGATTAAAAATTAACGCTTTTAGAACGTCTACATGACATGGTGCTCGAGAACCTACCTGTACTCAAAATCAAAAGTTCCAAAAAGTCTAAAACTAGGGGAGATATCAGTGGCGCTGTAAAATATACCTAACAATAGCTGAAAAGAAGAAACTAAAAAATATATTATGTAAGTTTTCCATGTAAGTATAATAAAATAAAATACCTAACTTTTGATACAATATTTTAAAAAATCATTGTATAAGAATTCAAATTAATTATAATTTTTAAAGAACAATTTTAGTGACAATTTTTTATCGCTAAGACAAGCAAAAGTTTTCACTTCAGTGACAAAGGTAGCTAAATTGGCAACACTGGGTGTCGGGGCGGTGAGGGAGTGGTGGGGGGCGGAGGGGGCGGCCGACCTCCGCGAAGGCTGGACCCCCGGCTTTATTGATTTTTTACGCGCATTGTCCATTTCCAAGTCGCACGGTATCCAACTACGCTTGAAATAGGGTTGGCACTTAGTAGTTGTCAAAAGTTGGTTTTGTTTGGTGGAGTTTATTAGCTATGTTGCATAGATGGGAGTTTATAGCATTGATTGGGTTTTGTTGCCTAGGTGTGGTTTTAATGATGAGCAAATTTAAGATTAATCAAAAAGGGAGGAAGCATATATTTTTATAGATTTATCGATTCCGTTGTTTTAGTTTTTATCTCATCATATTTTATACGATTATTAATAATATAGCTTTGATTCAGTGAGACGCTAGTAACCGGCAAAACTGTATCATGATTCATGTCTATTTTTTGTATTTAATGATATTTTAGGTGGTGTAAGGCTTATGAAACCACCTTTTTTTATTAAAGTTAAAATTATTTCAATGTAGCTAGCTAGTGCCAACCCTCTGATGTTGGTACAAAGGTAGCTTAGATCTGATTGGTCAAAACGGACAAGTCTATAATAATTTATCTAAAATGTACAATAAGGTTGATGAAACCACTTTTTTGCTAAAGTTAACATGACGTATTTAAATGTGACGAGTGGCAACCCTATCCCGTTTACCCGCACTTGGGTGTTTGAAGTGCTCGCCGCATTTTGTACTATATATAATAATAATATGTTTAACTGTACACTTCCGCGAATTGACAATTTCGTGCCCGGCGACGATGATCTGCGAGCGAGAGGTGGGTGCGAAAGGGATATAAATATAAACTTACACTTTACAGAATTGTTACTATAAGTTACAAGTCTACGTCAAGCTGTTTGAGAGGATTCCTATTTCCTACTGTTATCCCATAATAAATAATAAAAAGCTTGAGTTGTACACTTTATCGAAGGTTAGGTAGACTTTCAGAACTGTATACCTCCTTAGAAAGCAACCGCGACCGCAATTCCATTGTTGCTGGTCGTTCTTAGTTCTTACCTCTATAGGGGTCATTAACAGGTAAACTATCAGCTTTTATAAAATGACGAAAATCTGCCTACCGCTGATTCTTAGGCCAAGTTGGTTTAACATATTTTGATGATGGTCCTCAGTTTGATGGAAACAGAGGAGAAAGGCAAAAGGAACGTTGCATTAAAGCAAGCAGTAAGGGCGAAGTCAAACGAGCGTAATTTGTGAGTTGTGAGTCGCAGAATTTCGGTTCGCAGAATTCTGCTGCATTCAGTTTCATACAAAAGTCCTGTTTGATTCACACGAGCGTATGAAAAGATATTTACACGACCGAAATTCTGCGACTCACAAGTCACAATTCACAAATTACGTTCGTTTGGCTTCACCCTAAGCACTGATGACAGTCTATTATCGCTTTCTCTATGATATTTTGAGATTTGAGCAGTAATTTGGATATTTTTGGTAATATGATAATAATAATTAATAATAACAGTATGTTTGTCTAATATCTATTAGCTCTTTACGCCAAAACAGGCCGTCAAGCTTGATAAAATTTATAATTTGGATATACATAATACATTCCATTCTACTCCGTATTTCCATCAGGTTTTTACCCCTTTTAACCCTTAAAGGCTACAATGATTTTGCGTACTATTATGACTACAACGGGTGTAAAAACACCCGGTTCTTAAAATTGGAAAAAAATACTCAATTAAAATCTTCATTTTGCAAAAATGGGCTCAAAATGTTATTTGGACTTTTAACCCTTAAACAAATGCATAAAAACCTCATATTTATTATAAAAATACCTTTTAACATAACAATTAAGCAGAATCCTGAAAACTGAAGAAATATTACTATTTTTCAGACTACCTGTATGAAAAATGTCCTATATTGTATACAAAAGTGTTTTAATTTATTGATAAGTCTTATTATTTTTTATAATCATAGAGCAGACAATAATAAGGCGTACAAAATATTTATGAACTTATAAAAAAATATCTTCTTTTTGTTATTGAAATTTCCATAAAATTTGTATAGTAAAAAGTTTGTATGTCACGAAATAAATTAATCATAAGGCAAAACAAATACAATTTTATATCATAATAACGTAAACAAAATCGAAATAAGCTTAGAAAGTTCAGCTTGACAGCCTTTTTTGACGACAATACTTTATGCATCACTTAGTGAATGACTTTTGTCTGTGGTTCAATTTATCAGACTTGTCGATGTCCAAAGTAGTTTTTGAGACAGCCTATGATCTTAAATGAAACAGAACAACGAATTTTAAATAATGAGTAATAATAAAACTAGGTATCAAAATAAACATTTTATTTTCGACAAATTTTAATACCCCACTATGACTACAACGGGTGTAAAAACACCCGGTCCACCTTCGTATATCAAAATCTGCGTGTGCTAGTCACTGTTTTTCCTGCGTATTCGGAGGCTACTTACCTTTTAGAAGAATACACGAAATCACGTCGCGATCAGTTCGCGCATAAAAAAAACTATAGCCAAAAGATTTCGTGACCCGGGTGTAGAAACACCGTTGTAGCCTTTAAGGTTTAATACATTCAACTGTAGTGCAGGGACAACATCAAAGAGTATGACGCTCGTCCGGTACAACACGACCATTTGTTTTGTCATACGGCGCGGGCGGCGTCGGCCACTTGCGAAATTCCTAGAAACTTCCAAGTGGCTAGCTGATAGCTCATGGCTGCCACTCGAAATAGCTCAACGACAGGAGTGTTTTAATGATTGTTTTTGTATATTTATCGCTTAATATGACGCCCGCAACTCCGTTCCGCTCAAATTCGTTTATCGCACGAGATCTTTCGCAAAAAAGTATACTATGTCCTTTACCGGGTCGAGTAAATATCTGTATTCCAAATGACATCATCTGTTCAGCCGTTTGAGCGTTGAAGATGAAACAGGCAGACAGGAAACACGCTTTTGCATTTATAATATTAAGAATGGATTATTATTATCGCTTACTCTATACAAAACAAAAGTTTACACAGAATTGAGCATACCAATAAGTTATTTACTTATATATACTTCCTGACACAGGTGCTCCAGCACTTAATAGGGAGGGTCAACCCTTGTTTACTATTTAATGTATGTGATTTGATGGAATAAATATTATTATATTATTTTCAACGCGAACAATGTCTCCCCGATGCACGATGGTACATCGGAATCTAACTGTTTACTGCAACAAACTAAATATAACCAGCAGGGTCGGATCGCGAGTTGAGGGGCTAAAACCACTTGAGGCTATAACATTTTAAAAGGCCCACTCATTACCAATCTAGCGGCAGGCGACCTGGAGTCATTGACCGTCATACAAAATCGTCAGGCAAACTGTGAGTCTATGATCTTATCCGGTCAATTGACAGGTGGCCTTTCGGCGAACCGTTTGTGTGTGAGGCCCTTACTGTCAGTTCGAAGTACCAGCACCTTAACGTAGACTTGGGATAAATGAATCGAATGGGTTTGATTGATCGCAGGATTCGCGGGTCTGCAAACCACACCATGGCCAGTTTCTGAATTTTTTCACAGGGGTGTATCTACTCAATCGTTTTTGATTGGCTAGCGTCAAAAAAAATAATACCAATCAACAAGGCTCGCACTAGTGAAAATATAAACTTCTGTCAAAAAACTTTAGGAATTAGCTGGGGGCTACCTTGACATCACGTGCAGGGGGCTCTGGGCTTCAATTATAGTATATCCGGCCCTGATAACCAGGCGGTAAAGTATCGGCAGTTAGTGTCGCTCGCAGCGCAAAAGACCCCATTCCAGTTGTTTTGGCGACAGCTGATGTATTATTATGGCTTTGGAGTTACGACAGACGCGCGGGTTAGAGCATTCTTTATATGGGGGGTGTTTGCGACCTGGTCGGGCGGGGTACCGGTTGTAGCGCGTGTTAAATGTTAATCATTAATGAATCCTTGGCGTTTTAGGGTTTTGACTAGGTGAAGAATGCTTTTTGAGAATTTAATGGTTGTAGGAAGAATATTATGTGAAGACAGGACACCCTTAACCCATCAAGCCCCATAAGGAAACCGGTGACAACAATAGAATAACAATAGATTTCCAAGAATCCGCGATCGAAGTAAATTAAGAAGCACTTAATTAACACATTGTCCTTTTTTATTCAACAGAGAAAAATAACGACGGCTTAGGCCCACGGGCCACGTGTATATTCCAAGACCTGGGTTAACACTTAACACCTTAACTAACGAAAGTGTTCCTAAGATGTCCCAGACTTAAAATTTTATTTGAGGGTTTCACCAATCACCAGTAAAATTATTCACAGCGGACTGCTCTACAATATATTTTATTGATTTTATTTTTCTCTGTTTCAGGTTATATACGAGCCGAAGTGACAACTGTGTTATAAATAAACTGTAAGTACTGTTACTTGATTATTATATTGTGGTACCTTTATTACTTAGAGAGAGACAAAACTATGCGAAAAAGAGATATATATAACGTTCATTCATTTATACGTCAGAGGTTGAATGTAGTCCATTGTTTACAAAATAAAATGTCGTAAGGCTGATTACTCATGGCCCAAAGGATTTTTAAAACTAGCTAAAAGCCTAGCTTTGTGGGGGCTCGTTTCGTCAAACCTTGACTGACTGATGATAACACATCTTCACACGTGCGTAAATAAAAATTACAAATTAAAGCACAAATCAATAGGCGTGATAGTTTTTGCGTAAAGTGAAGCACAAAATGTACAAGTTGTGGGATATACTAGGCCTCGCTTCACTCGTTCGATTTGGCTGGATTAATTTGAATCTGCGCTAATGAGCGGTTTGGCCGCTACTCCATGAGATCACAAGCAAATGTATGTAACCATTTATTAAGACCGGGCTGCCAAAAATATCAAAACACGCTAGCCCCGCCTACACACCCCGCTATCCTCCAATCGTGATATAATGATTCCATGAATCGTGCCCGCATGAATTATACTTTGAGCCGCAGCTAGTAGTTAAGACCGTCACAGACCTAGCTATAATATATATTAATATGTTTATAGCTAGGCATATTAATATATATTTTCTATACAAATTTTCGCGTGACCACACACTCAGCTATAATATATATTTCTGTGACATGTGGATTTAGTATAGAATAATATGCCTTGCTATAAATATATTAATATATATTATAGCTAAGTCTGTGACGGGCTTAAACAATATCGCGTAACAAGGGTTCCTGCATTATGGCACGAAAGTAAAGGTCCCAAAACAGTTTTTTGATGATTACGTTTTAAAAACTAAATACAATGCTAATATGTATTTCCTTTAGCTATGATTTTACAGAGTGTATGATTGTAGTAGTGCAAGTTATTTAATGGTAGTAACAGAATAAGTGTAACAGATATTTGTTGAAAAGCCCATAAATATTCATAATTTAGATAAATAAAACTATCGAGTCAAAATAAGTGAATCGTATTTTTAACCCCCGACAAAAAAAAGGGGTGTTATAAGTTTGACCTGTCTGTTTGTGTGTGTGTCTGTCTGTGGCATCGTAGCATCCAAACGGGTGGACCAATTTTGATCTAGTTTTTTTTTGTTTGAAAGCTGACATGATCGAGAGTGTTCTTAGCTATAGTTTATCATCATCAGCCTGCTTAGTGCTGGAAAATCGCGGTTCATCTGGTTCGTGAAGGGCCGATTAGCAACTTGCAGTCGTTTGGTGGGCTTTATATTTTGCATTCTAGTTTGTGACATTACACATAATGGAAAGTTGACCTGGTGCTGCAGCATCTCCTGGTAATCAATAGGATACCCAACTCCTCACCAACTTAGAGCAGAGGTTTAGTCAATCGTCTTCCGGGGTCGTAACTCTTAATACTTATTAGAAAACACAACAAAATTTGACAGCCCGCTCTTAAATATCGGCGCGGTCGCGTCTGTTACATACAATAGCTTGTGATTTCGCGGTGTAGCCGCCAAACCGCGCGTTTGGGCGGACGCATATAAATCATGCCTCAGACACTCATATTACGGGCGTTTGAAAATAAACTTTCGAAAGTGGAACAAACATTCTGGGAACTGTTAGTTAGTTCGTCTAAACTTCAGAGCACTGAGCAGTTAGGTCATAAATACGCTTTCTCTAGTCTGGTCGATGTGCCAAAATAATGTGTCTGCGAATAGAAGCTATCTCTACGGTGTAGACTATTTTTGTTAACCGACTTCCAAAAAACGAGGAGGTTATATGTTCGGCTGTGGATATTTTTTTTTTTTTTTTTTATTTTTTTTTTATTTTTGTATGTTCAACGATTACTCCGCCGTTTGTGAACCGATTTTCGAAATTTTTGTTTTGTTGTATTAGGTTTCACTCCAATTTGGTCCCATTTTCACAAAGGTGGTGACCTGATGATGGGATCCATGAGTAATCGAGGGAACTCCTCGAAATTTATATGGAAACATATGGCGATTTTGGTTTTATGTGAAGTGTACTAAGAATACGCTACCAAAAAGTCAAATATTGGGTCAAGGTATACCATGGTTTCGATGATGCTGAGAGAACTCCTGATTCCTTATAGATACACGTTTGGGAGTTTCGGCGTTGTTTTAAGAACAGAAAGCATAAACTACTATGCAATTCATATTCATCATCATAATCATCATCATCATCATCGTCATCATCATCATTACCACGTCGTGTTAAGGTCACCAATGTCTCATGGCACAGAATAGATAGTAGTACTGCAAGGCATAGGTATGGATATACTAACTCGTAATAATAATTATGTATTGTTACATAACAACACCTGTTTGTTTAATACACGGCGGTCGGCGCTACAGAGGCGACGGTGTCGCGCGGGCGGCGCGTGGCGGCAAACGACAGATCGAATATTTTACTACTTTATATTATACAGATCGAATACTTTACTAACTACTGTTCACTTCACTGATAATATATTATTTTGTGAGTGTGAGTTGTGGCTCATAATGTAAAGAAAAGACGTCTACGTCTTACGCCTTAAACTGGTCTTATGGTTCTGTAGGGTTACCCTGGGACGTTAATCCCTCTGGCGTAATATCAATTAAGACAACCAGTGAGTGTGAGCGAGAAGAAAAATTATTGAAGCGAATTAGTTATATCAAAGCCGTCGAGTAAGCGATACCGCGATGCAGACGCTTAACAACGACATCTGTTGTTGAATTGCGGAACTAAATTTTCTTAGAAAATATAAAGTTTACAAATCTCAACACTTAACAAATTGTAATAAAATACGTAAAATATACGCGAAGGTTTACGTACTAGTGTAACTAAAAAGAGTGAAATTATTATTATTTTTAACAAAAAATTAAAACCGACTTCCAAGGTAAAAACAATAATAACATTAATATGAACTAAAAAGTATTAAATAATTTTTACTATCTAATAGTGCCTTTTTCCGAATTCGGCTAAACCTCTACTATTTCTGTACTCAATCTTCATAATTTTGAAGTCGGTGCCAGTTCAAAAAATTTTAAATATTCTGTCAGAGGACTGAAGATTCAGCTATCTGGTACCGACTTCAAAATAATGAAGATTGAGTACAGAAATAGTTGAGGTTTAGCCGAATTCGGAAAAAGGCACTATTAGATAGTAAAAATTATTTAATACTTTTTAGTTCATATTAATGTTATTATTGTTTTTACCTTGGAAGTCGGTTTTAATTTTTTGTTAAAAATAATAATAATCTGTTGCGCGATTATAAACAAACTTGTGTGGCATTTTGTCTACAACAAATGATGATTTTCCTATGTATGAGGGTCAATGTTGCATTCTAGATTTCTTAAATATGAGCGAATAACGTGTTATGCGTTTGATGAATTTAGGTAGTTTTACTAATTAGAATTTCATGAAAAACGTCGAGATTGTTTGAATTATATCGTCTTGATCTTGCATCTTTGACATTGCTGGTGTTCTTTGGACTTTTTTAACGAGATGCCTAAACAACCAATGATCTATCTTTTTTTGCTCATTCAGAGCCTTAAACGTACCCTTTTTTTAAACGGACTTTGGCCCACCACCCATTTACACCGCTCTATCTCCTCTGAAGCCATCGACAACGTAAACGTACCCTTTGTGATGCGGGCACGTTTACGTTCTTGGTACGTGGGCTGGGGACATAGCATCTAATAAGATGCATTCATTTATAACGGGTTCCCGATTCAATCTGCAGTCGTGTTCCCAACGCAACCCTCTAGTCCGGTTCCCGACGCGACCCGCCGTGGTTCCCAACGCAACCTGCGCTGGTTCTCAACGAAACCTGTCTGTCTGATATGGTCATGTTATTTATGTGACTGTTAATTGATACGAAGTAACTGAATTAATTGGGAGACGTTCACGGATGATTGGTTTCAAGGAACCGTTGATTGGGTTAGGATTAATGGATTCTAGCTTATGTACACAATCAACTTTTGATTGGTTAACATTTTGATGTCAGTCAATCAAGAAAGATATGTACATACTTCTGGAAAAATGAACTTTGAAATTCGTCATTATTCCTATTCAATAGATGAACTTCAGACTCACCGCCATCGTTGGTATCGCATACACAATAGATTTTTAATTGTTATGCGGGAGCCGGCTGCCGCTTGGGGATTGATGGGTTAAATAACTTCAAGACATAATTCCTACATTTTAATTGTTGCATCCTTATAAGGCTTTAGGGCTAATAGTTCACTTGGAAGTTGGAACGTGACAGACGACAGTATTAAAAGTTAAAACTCAAGTCTCAAGTTAGCACTTCCAAGAACTCATATTGATTCGCTGCCAATTGGAATGTATAAATAATAATATTTAGTTTCGTAAGATCTCATAAAACTGGAAACGACAACAGTAACTGTACTTTTTGCTGTAAGTAAAGACTTGCAGCAAAAGAAGCTAAGCTATAAAGCTAAGCTATAAAGCATATCAATCTTATTTGTCAAGCGAAAACTTATCAAAGCCTGCCGCCTTGGCGCTCATATAGAAATGAGTGCTCGTCGCACTCGCAAAAATAATCTCTAAAATAAGAAACGCACGGTGTATATTCTTCTGTACGCGTGTGACAGGTGTAATACTTAATCTTTAATTTTAATTAATAAGCCAAGTTACATTAACTTAATCTATGCTTGAGGAAAATTTATGCTTATTAAAAAGTTTCCTTTCAAAACGGTACATGAATTCCTTATCGGTTGAAACTTGAATGTAAAACTTTTAAAGATTAGAATAATCTAAAAATAAAATTGTCCTTAATTCTGTCATTAAAATAAAGTCTTATCAAATACCTATGTCTGAACTAAACATTATCGAAGTGAGTGTGGTGGGTCGGTGGACCAACCCGCGGCTTGGTCAACCACACGGTCAACCATTGAGGCACAGAGGTCTTTGGCCTTCTAGTATAATATATGGGACCTCAAGCCACTAGTAAATCACAAAATATTGCAATAAAATATGTCAAAAATCAAAATGTTTATGATATAAGATCTTCTAATTAGTCTCGTTACTCGTGGTTTGTGGCAGTCTCAGTATTGAAGACTTTTAGCAACGTAAATTGTAACGTTTTGTACCCTAGTTCCATTTTCAAATTAGTCTCGTTAGTAACAATTCCAAATTTAAACGCGCTACATCGATTGGCGCGCGATAATTATTATTATCTGCAACCAGTGGAAAGTGGGGTATTGTTGGTTGCGTAACCGCCGACCGTCTGAGTGCGGGTTCCCACGAGTGTTGGCGTCGCAAGTCGCAACCCGCTGTTGCTGGTTGTCATTGTTGATATTGTATGACTTATGGGTAGTATACGGAGACTAATTTTGACGGAGATGTTGAAGTTTCGAGCACATTATTCGGCGTTTTTGAGCATATTCTTCTGCTAATAAATTCTCTTAAGTTTTATCTGATTTCGTTGCGGGTCTGACTACTCGGGCACCCTGAGGGCTTAGATCATGTTATGGGGTTTTTGTGGCTGTCTACCGTTATCAATGTTTGGTGTAGAGCTTGTCTAACTTTTTTTTTTTAATTTCCGCCCCTGAGCTTGTCTAACTTGAAATGACGCGCCCCTCCCTCGTATTCACAGTACAAAAATGTTTAATGTATATCAACTTTGAAGTTGTGGGGCGCGTCATTTCAAATTAGACAACCTCTACTGTATCTGTTTTGGCTCATTACTTCATGACGTTATTTTCCACCATCATACTTTAGGCCTTAGGGTGTGTGCGTTTATGCTCCTATTTTTACAGTGAACTCTACACGTCATAGGACACGTCATACGAATTAGTAATTAACTAATTACATACCCTAACTAAAGTATCATCAGTTTGTTTTGTTACTCCCTGTACATTATTCCCGTTTTCGTGTGTGCCTCTGCCCTCTCCTAAAGCCAATCCAATTGTGTGCATGCCCTTAATCTCGTAGGACGTAGCCCCAATTTCGTGCAAGAGTTGGCGTTTGGTATGCGAGTGGGCGTCGATATCGTCCTTCGGAATTCCAGGGGGTGAGTGGGCGAGGGGTGTGCGTTGTGTAGGGTGACTGTGGGATGGAGGTTTTGTGGGATATGGGCTTATGTTATGTGATGTGTAGTGTGTGCGGTCCCGTTGGGCAGTGGTGGACTTAATTTGTTAGTTAGTCTTTATAGTCCAATGCCAATTAGTCAAGACTGCTGTGTGGCCTGCCGCCGCGCATTTTCGTCTGTCTTTGAGAGCCGTCGGTCGTGCATGCTATTAACATATTATTCGGCTCAACGGGAAAGGGAGACATTCTATGCATCGTTGCACTATCTGTTTAGAAGCATAATATCTGTTTGTCTACGATTGCCAAAGTCTGGCGTCGATAGCTTCACAATAGACATATCATTCTGTCTACTTTGATAGCTTGGTTATAGTCTCCTCCTCCTGCTTAAACCTTTTCGTTTCGTTTTCCTCGCTTTGATGGTCACCCTATTGTTAATAGCATGTATGTGTGTGTAACTTCCTTGTAAAGTTATCGGCATAATCTGCTTGCTAAACTCAGCGCGCTCTCGCGTTTTGGCGGGCTTCTCTCCAAGCTAATTGGCCGTTTCGTAGAAACTTTCCGAGATGAAACGAACAGACAGATTAAACTTGTATTATTATAATTATGAAGACATGAGTCGATGAACCGGCTAACTAACATTTTACAGCATAAGAGCAATTTTTTACTCATTTTTTCCGTTGAGAGAAGATGGCCCCGTGCGAGTTTCACGGCGGTTCTTCTCGCTGGGTTAGTTCCCTAACTCCCCGTTTGTTTGAAGTCGAGGTACTCCTTAGTTCTGTCTACTCTGTATACACTATACAGAACTAAGGAATTAAGTATAATTTACACAGAGCCAGTACTGGCTGTCAATAAGAGTGGCAGCCAGTATTGGCTTGGCATATGCCGCGTGTGAACAGTTTGGCCTGGCTTGAAAAACTGTTCACACGCGGCATATACCAAGCCAATACTGGCTGCCAGTCTTATTGGCAGCCAGTACTGGCTCTGTGTAAATTATACTTTAAGAATACTAACATAATATACCATGCCGAACCGAACGATTATATCCGATTCGTTGTAAAGTTTTTTGCGTAAAGAAGTTACAACATACACATCTGCACAAACGGATATATAATATTATCAGTCCGTTATTACATTTCCAACGTTTCAGCATAATAAAATATTATAATTTTTCAACAAAAGGTGTATAAGAATATAAATATGCAACATTCTTTACCGGATTTTGCCAGCTTTCCGAGAAATTGTAATAATTCACACAATTTATAATTTGTTATTTTTGCTATCATAATAAGTATATTTAATATCACCTGTCTTATACATAATATTAGCATACAAAATATTATGTAACATTTATTATGATTTACTGTCGATTCATGTAGGTATAGCACGTCAGAATAGAGTCTATTAGTTGCTTTCAAATAATTATAAAAATACTAAAAAATGTGGCCTACAACTTGGTTGTGCTGAATTTCGTTCATCGCACAAGATCTGCAGGCGTAGCATGGTCACCATTGCAATAGTTTCTTTCTACGGAAGAATAGACAAAGTGACAGACAGACAATGGAAATCCGCCATTTTGCCGATAAAATCTGTTGTTATGCTAGGCCTGCTGAAATTCTTTGTCCTTTCCAGAGTCACTCTGAGCTTATCAAAATCGACATAGGAGAGCATTTTGCAAAGTCTCTTGTAATATCAATTATTTTGTTGCTGATACGAGTAAATGTAACAGACAGACATATATTTAAATGAGTGGTATAATTAATATAGTCTGTTCAGCCATAAATGGCTTCAACTTAATAATATAGATTAACGTGACAATTAACGGTTAATGACAACATTTTCCTCTCGCCGCAGGATGTTGTGTACAAACGTATGTGTATATTGTATGTATGTATAAACCGCGACCGTTATATAAGGCGCTAGTTAGCGGGGTTTGCCCCGTGTATGTACTTAATTACAGTTGTTTATATATGAGTGGTTCGGGCGAGAACATAACACGTGCTAGTGAGGTTTAAATATTGTGAATGGATGCTGATGGAACTCCCAAACTCCCAAACAAGCCATTGTGAAGACGGGGTAATGGTGTATGATGGCGGACGATTGTAACTCGCCCAATGGCGTGGGCAATCGAGGGCTATTGTGTACTAGCTAGTGGCTGTAACTTCCTCGTTTAGAATCACTTGCACCTTGTAGGTTATTGCTAATCGATTGTCAAAATATCATGCTTTCTCTTTCATTAAAAAAAACATTTATCGACCATTGAAACTAACGTGTACAAGCTAAACCAATTGGGCTAATCTGGGTCAAAGTTGATCGTGGATTAAAGGTACAATTCCGTGCATCGCGATCGATCGCGGTCGCGCACGACCTACGACTGTCGTCGGCCGCTCGCGACCATAGCATATGAAAATGTATGGCACCGCTTCCGAGGCCCGCGACTGACGCGCGCGGCCTACGACTGTCGTAAGCCGCGCGCGACGGTCGCGTGGGGCCTACGACTGTCGTCGGTCGTGCGCGACTGTCATAACTTCAAGACACGATCGCGCGCGGCTTACGACAGTCGTAGGCCGCGCGCGTCAGTCGCGGGCCTCGGAAGCGGTGCCATACATTTTCATATGCTATGGTCGCGAGCGGCCGACGACAGTCGTAGGTCGTGCGCGACCGCGATCGATCGCGATGCACGGAATTGTACCTTTAATCCACGATCAACTTTGACCCAGATTAGCCCAATTGGTTTAGCTTGTACACGTTAGTTTCAATGGTCGATAAATGTTTTTTTTATCCCCGCGTCCGCGTCGGCACGGGGGTGTCCCCCCGGTGCAGGTCCCCGCGCGGCGCAGTTGGTGTCCCCGGGCGGGAAGGTCGGCCACATATCGATTATTGGGCCCGCGGCATCGACGTTCGATTAATGACCGCGTAAACACCGCCGTGCTTACTGCTCGTTCGTCGAGCGATTCGTGTGTGTGGGGGGGGGTCATTTCATCCATATACCAGAAAGAAATGCCAATACAATGAAAGTATTCGATTCTCAATGTTCTCAGAACTGAAAGTCGCGATATTCGGTTCGGTTTAACCGCGTACCGCTGACCGTGTCGAGACTCTCGCGTTTGTCGCAGACTTTCACCGACCGGGGTATTAGACCGTAACTTGATGATTGTAACTTGTAGGGCTGTCGCTGAGACCTGTACAAGTGGCAAAATGACCCTTCGAGTTTGGCAAAAAACCACGTTAGATGTGATAGAAATACCCTTTAAGAATGGCAGAATTTACCTTAACTGTATGTGTTAAATGCAACTTCACATGTGGTTGAATTTGCCTTCAGAAATGGCGAATTCATTTAAGGAACTGCAAATCTAATGACTGATTCTAATTAGCATTGTTTCCAGTTTTCTCATTTTAAAGGACTTACGTTTGTGACGTAAACTTTCACCGGCCTGGGTATTAGACCGTAACTATGTAGATGGTTGGTAGGGCTGTCGCAGAGATCTGTATGTGTATTTTTCTATAGAAATAGTAAAATACACCTTCAGATGTGGCAAAATTTACCTTAAGTAACTTTGCCTTCAGAAATGGCAACCTCCAAAAAAAGACGAATATTATCTTCAAAAACGACAAGATCTAATCATTGATTTAGGAATTTCTAACATACTTGACTGTTATGCTGTTATATAGTGTATGTGTGTACAGTGTATGTATAGGTAGTGCAGCCAGGCCATCCGTGAGCGATAATTTTTTTTTTCGAAATGTTATCAGACGGACATAGAGACAATCATTCAAACACAAACAAATTATTGTACTTTCCTTTTTTTGGGGTCCGTCACGAACCGCTGGTACAGTGTATATTCAGTAAGCGTATAATACACTCCAGATTGGTTTTCGATGAGTTCGTGTGCTGGTGTCCCATGTCCAATCTAGTTCTGGACACTCAAATATACATGCCCCTCTGTCGGATGTCGGCTGACTAAAATACGTTCGTTCGACTCACGCATGTAAATTTTATACTTGCTAAAATGCTTCTACGGAGGAAGTTGTTTTAGAAGTTGAGAAGAAATGTTGTTTTGTATTCATTAGATTAATCATAGAAACTAATGATGAATTTTCGTTTTTTTAATTTAAAGTAAACGTATGTTGTAACAGTTGAGTCGTAATAAACGGCATAAAGAAATTGTGGGCAACTTTAAGTATGAAATAAAGTTATTAAATTAATATGTCATTTGTTATTGTAATTGTGAAAACCCTATCAACTCCATGTTGACTATTCTACTTTACTGCGAAGGTGTGTTTTTCGCGCCTTCACACCATCGCTAATTAGTATGTTTGTTTGTTTTTACCTCTCTAATTGTTAAATATCATCGATGTCGCTTATTTTGCAAAATGCTCGGTTTCTTGTTTTTTTGCGTGGTGTAATGGTGGCTACCACAGAGCTAATACAAAGCTTTGTATTAGCCATGGACGTATAAAAAAAGGCGGACGGAGTCCCACCATACACAAAACTGTGTCGTTCAGAGTCGGCCACCTGGCTGTACGTACACAATCCGCACGCACACATTCTTGCACTAGTCCATACCATTTGACAGGCGTCAGAATGTGTGCACTGTGCATGGCCGACTCTGAAGAAAAGTGAAGACACAGTTTTGTATATAACAAGACTCCGTCCGCCTTTATTTCTACGTTCATGGTATTAGCTTTGTTTTAGCTCCGTGATGACTACTGACTAGTTCAAGATGTTTTAAGAAATTGTATGTTGCACTGTGCACACGTAAGTAAGCTACAGGATATTAAGGTCGTCCCCCGAGCAAACGACCTTGGCAATACATTTGCCGCGTTGCCGAGATCGCGCCAAAACCCTATTATTTTTACTTATCTTGGTTCAAAATTGTCCTAAAAGAAATTTAAAACGGCGAATGTGTAGTTTATGATATTGTCGATCTATTGGCGTGAGTTTCAAATAAAAGTCATTTGTAAATCCTAAGGAGATGCTGAATGTATGCTTGAATTTTAACAAATTGGTATTACTTTGGAAGCTGATAATATCATGAGTATAAGAAACAAAAATAGAAAATTTAAAACGACAAAAGGAATGTTGATATACTGAAGATTATTGCTGTATTTTTATTATGACTTTGTAGCTTTCAGATCATGAGTTTATAAGGTTTTAAATACGGTCAATTACAGAATCTCCGGACGGAACGCCCTAAACCGTTGCGCAGTACACTACTGCTGCGTTGCCAATATCTTTCAAGTTTCTTATCTGTCGTTTTCAAGTAAATTTTGAATTCGAGGACCATATTTTAGACTAGCTGCTGCTACACTGACTACACTCTTCCTATCTTTACGTTGAATCATACAAATCTGAAATAGTCCCAAGGCTACATGTAGAATTCTACTTTCATAAGAAACAAGGACAAGGAATAAGGATAGTATTAATAATAAAAGAGGAGAGCAGTACGGGAATGCAGTGTGATTTTATAAAATAAAAACTGGCCGCGTCTCCTCCCGTACGTGTTCAGCGACTCGGCGCGGATGCGATTTCAAATATCAAATGCATTCGCCGAGCGCCAGCCGTGAGCCGACTTCCGGCGCTAGGGTTGCCATAAACGAGAAATATTTTTCTTTTCTTCCTGTGTTGTGTTATTTTGTGGTTATCTATCCAATTACAAACATAATTTGCAGTATAAATATTGCCCGCTACTTCGATGCACTGAAATTCATTTATCGCACGAAGTGTATTTTTATCTGTAGAGTGTAGGACTAGAAAGTATTGTTTGTACTCTTGCGGTATGCGCATGCATGAAGAGATTTTACATTATATTTTTAAGAATATGTATTATTTTAGAATTATGTAATAATAAATATTCAATATCACCCTAACATTTTTCTTAAAACAACTGTTAAAACAGACTCAGAAAAGCTGTGAAGTAACAGCCCTATCTTGCTTATTCCAGTCCGCTTAGATTTTACACCGACTAGCTGGCGCGGACCGCGGTATCTGCGCCCGGGGATTCCGCTAAACATTGCCCGGATAGGGGAATTCTATTAATATGGGGATGAAACTAAAGGTAAACGCAGATTTGGCCGCACCGCACGCACGCATTCTTCATATAAAGAAGGTAGAAGTTGCGAAGACTGCGGCGCGGGTAGGTATGCGAGCTTGCCTATAACTTCATATAAAGAATTCAAAATGCGGCGACTGCGGTGCATGCGGTGCGGCCAAATCTGCGTTCACCCTAATACGGCAAATAAGAGAGCGAGACAGAAAAACCCTGAGTCGGCTAGTTTTGATAGGGTTGTCAGTTGTCACTATCGGTGACAATTCAAAAAGGGTTAAATTAATAAATAGTTGAAAATCAAAAACAAATTAGTGAGCTCCAACTCCAAGTACTCATCTTCCTATACAATAAATATAACTCTTACTCCCTTACTTCTTATTCTTACTTTAAAGGTTTCTTGATAGGAATATTTGTTAGTAAGCTGACTTGGCACAAATGTCGTATTTGTTTACTCTAGAATGAGAATACAGTCTGTATTTCAGACTTGGTTTATCCAAAAACTTAGGTACCAATGTCATTATAAAATAATAAAATGCAATGTACATTTTTCGTTTTAACCCTTCCAATGCCACGCGTAATATTGAATGCATTGTGGGTCACGGTGATGCGGTGTACAAAGTTAAGTATTATGTGGTTCAAATAATTTCGTTGATAAATCACTAATACAAAATAACAAAATATGTGTACCTACTAGTGGACGCCTTTATCCTTTTCCGGGACTTGAAAGTACCTCCATACCATCAGCAAAATGAGTTAGCGGTTTGGGCTTAAAGAGCGAACAGACAAACACATTTTCGCATTTATAATATTTGTATAATATATGTACATATGGATGTGGTCCACATATAATTTTGTTGACAAATAACAAATATGTACCTATTGTATTAATAGCTTATCAGCCGTCAGCGTTTTGCATTGTGGCATTTGTGGCACAAAGTAAACGATTCCGCTTCGTCGGCGACTAAATGTGATGATGACAAATTACAATGTGGGCACGTAGTTGTGTGAAACTGGGATTTGTGACGATGGCGGTGACCTTGTTACGAATAATATCGCCGACGTCAACGTTAGCTCGGCGTTTATTGTAAATGGGTATTAGGCACGGATTGGAAACTAGAGAATGGATCGTGTACAGTTGAACCGATTAAAAAAAAAACAGGCTAGCAGGGGTCCAAAACTTCAAATATGCACTGGAACCGTTCTATTTTCAGAGCTCAAACTATCCTTCGTCCTTTCTCGGAACTCGAAAGTATCACAATAGCAATGGGCATTGTCCAAAAAAAATCACATGTACTTTTTATATTTTTTTTCGTTAAAATAGGGTATTTTAAGAATATAAATTAAATAATTTTGAAATTCATTGGCTAGTTTTTTCTCAATAAATTTTTAAAGTTTCGCTCTGACGTCATCATTGGCGGCCAATTGACCTCTGCAGTATGTTTTTTTTTCGTTTCAATCTTATTTATAATGGCTGGTTTGTCAAATATAAGTTATCATTATGTGAAAGCTGATACGAGAAGCTTACCAAAAGTTCGAAACGTAATGTTGGTCGAATTTATTGCTAATTTAACGCCATTGAAGGTCAAACTAAGGTTAAACATATTTGTTCAAAAATATAAGTAACTAATGGGTATTTTTTTCGTTTATATACAGAAAAGCGATCACTGACCTTATTCCTCAAAATGTTTTTGTAATGAGCAAAATTTAAAAAAAATTGACAATCCCCATTTTATGAAAATTGATGGAGCGGTTTAAGCGTGAAGACTGAAGAGGTTAAACACATGTAACACGCATTTATAATATTAGTATGGACATGACATATTTACATAATTTAATGAAAATAGTTAATGCTGTGCGTATTAAATGAGCATACACATAACTATATTATGTATGCGTAATGGCGGTCTGCGACGTGTGGGGAACATTAGTGATTTATTGGGTTATTAACGTCACCGCGCCGCGTCAGCGGGCTGCATCGATCACTATAGTATAGTAAAGTGTGTAATGTGTATACCGTATAGTCTTCTATACTATATTATCTGACATTATAAAACTAGCTGACGCGGCGATGTTGTTTTACCATATAAGTTAGCGGTGCGTATATTATACATAGTATAAACCTTTTACCTTCCTCTTGGATCACTCTTATCTATTATTAACTCCAATTAAATACTGTTGCGTCCTTATAAATGATTGGATCTTTAAAACTTTCAAATATCTAATTATTAACATGTACAGGGACACAGCAAGAAGCGACTGTGTTTTATACTATGTCACCTCACACGGGTCACACCATGCAAATGTAGAATATAAATAAAACAAGTTAAAAATCATAACACCGAAATCCATGGCAATAACGAAGTTTAAGTTATGACTTATTAATAATCATTTCTTAAGATTGAAAGTCAAACACATAGCTGGAAAATTATGGTCTCTGCCGGAAGTTTTCTAGTTAAGTTTCCTCATTAGAAAATAATTTCATGATGATTAACGATTGAAGTCGTCTAAAGTCGTTAAAGTCGGCGCGCAAAACGGTTCTCCTGCCCAGTGCCTACGCACACTAGACAGTTAAATACATGGGTGAAGTGGGTAACTAAGATTTTATAACATAAGGGCAATTACTATTTTTTCCCTTACAATTTGAACAAATCTTGTAACTTAACTACATCATATACAATACATATATATGTGATTCTACATAAATTCCACATTTTTTAATTTCAAATCATTTTCTCGGCCCTAGAACCTCCACTGATGTAAAAAATCGTCAATTTTCAAATTGTTAATTACCCACTTCGTCCACTATGTGTCTCTAAGCTATGTCTATGTCTATAGATGTGTCGTATGTGACCCCACTTCGAGAAAACGAGAGCGCGGACTTTGAACTTTTCCTTACTCGGCGACTAGGTAGGGCTGTCGATGAAGAGTTTTTTTTATTTAGGTGATTTAATTATGAATGTCGTGGAGGGAGATAGCAGACTAAGGCCCAATTTCACCAACGACTGTTAAACTTAATGCTCGGTTTAGTATCATGTTACCTCTTTCGTTTTTTATATTAATGAAAGAGAAGACACGACTTTTTAACAGGCTGTTATCACTTACAGACGTTGGTGTAATTGGGCCTAAGGCTACGGGTAGCAGATAACTTAAAAGATATTATAACAACGGCATGAAATCTTATAATTTAGTAAATTACTTACTGATATGACAGATTTTTTCATTTGCTCTTTGCATTTGCAAGACTGCCAATTTGCAAAAAGTTTTTTATTTAACGTGCAATAAATAATTTATCATATTATTACCATTTTTTTAATTTGGTCAAGCTAGCTATGTATGATTTTATGGCGAGAATAGACTTTTTTTTCTTTAGCACACTGCCAGCCCTGAGTATTTGTCGAGCGCGTCGACGTGCGAATGCGTTGAATGGCGGATCCTCAAGTGTGGCTAAATCGCGTAGCGACATCGGCCAGACAATACACTAGAATAGTACCATCGCGACCGGTTTCCGCGTGTACAATCGCAAACGCCTAACGTGTATAGTCGCGAGGTCAATAAAAATTTAAAAGTGTCAATGTGCCGTAGATAAATGTCAAAATGGGTCAGTTTCGGGAGAATTTTGACTGGTGATAATCTCGTGCGACTGTAGTACCATCGCGACTAGTGGAGCGTGCACAATCGTGAGCGGTAACCGACGCGTACAGTCGTTAGGTACCTAACTAAAAGTGTCAGTTGTAAAATAGGTATGTGAAAATGGGTCATTAAAATGTTCGTCCATATATCATCGAGACCGGTTTTCGGGTACAATCGCAAACAGTAAATAACGTGTACAATCGCAAGGTAATTAAGTGTCAAAACAATAGATTAGTAAATGTCAAAATGGGTCATTAAAGTTTTGACTTTTGAGGGACTTTGGTTCGCGCGGCAGTCGACGGGTTGACATGAAATGGTGGCTTTCAAGTTTTGACGTTTATATTGTGACGCGTTGGTTACGTTTTTTGAAGATTTGTATTACAATGTTAGTTGTCAAGCCTTTGTGGTGTCGCTAAATAGTAAAGTTTTGTACTTTAGTGCAGTTAATGTCACCCAACGAGGAGTGAGATATATTAAATTTTGTTTGTGTACTGTATCGTTTCGTGTGTGACACTGCGTAGTGATTGAGATAAAATCAAACAAGAAAACTGAAAATATCACTTAAATAGTTTAATAAATTGGTAAGTTCATTCTATAACGATGTACTCGTCGCTATATACGGTTTTCACCGTATTAACATTGTGAAACTATTCTTTTCGCTATTAAAAGCTATCATTTTTAACCGACTTCCAAAAAACGAGGAGGTTATATGTTCGGCTGTGGATATATATTTTTTTTTTTTTTTGTATGTTCAATGATTACTCCGCCGTTTGTGAACCGATTTTCGAAATTTTTGTTTTGTTGTATTAGGTTTCACTCCAATTTGGTCCCATTTTCACAAAAGTGGTGACCTGATGATGGGATCCATGAGTAATCGAGGGAACTCCTCGAAATTTATATGGAAACATATGGTGATTTTGGTTTTATGTGAAGTGTACTAAGAATACGCTACCAAAAAGTCAAATATTGGGTCAAGGTATACCAAGGTTTCGATGATGCTGAGAGAACTCCTGATTCCTTATAGATACACGTTTGGGAGTTTCGGCGTTGTTTTAAGAACAGAAAGCATAAACTACTATGCAATTCATATTCATCATCATAATCATCATCATCATCATCGTCATCATCATCATTACCACGTCGTGTTAAGGCCACCAATGTCTCATGGCACAGAATAGATAATAGTACAAGGCATAGGTATGGATATACTAATAATAATAATTATGTACTGTATAACAACACCTGTATGTTTTTAATACACGGCGGTCGGCGTCGCCGCCCGCGCCGCCGCGCGGCTCATGGCGGCAGAATAGAGAATATCGAATACTTTACTAATAACTACTTTATATACAGATCGAATACTTTACTACTTTATATAATTTTAATAGACAAATAGAATTAAAATAAAGTTATTTTAAAAAGAGCATTTAAACAAAACAAAGTCATTAAGTGTCTTTTTAATTAGTTATACTTATTAATCGATAGATGGTGCACTAAGTACCTATCGATTTGAATTCTTGATTACAAGAACAGCTGTCAATAATTATGATAATATTAAATACTCGTATTATGCTACGCTACATCCTATGCAAGTTTGTACAATTTTTTATCTGATAGATCCTTCGATCGTGGAAAAACGAGACACAATAGCCTTTCTATTGTTATCGCAATCGCCGGTGACCGCTTCGGGCTTGAAGTATTAAAATTGTTAAATTACTTAGCACAATATGTTCACTTCACTGATAATATTATATTATTTTGTGAGTGTGAGTTGTGACTCTTAACAAATTGTAATAAGATACGTAAAATATACGCGAAGATTTACCTACTAGTGTAACTAAAAAGAGTGAAATTATTATTATTTTTAACAAAAAATTAAAACCGACTTCCAAGGTAAAAACAATAATATTAGTATGAACTAAAAAGTATTAAATAATTTTTACTATCTAATAATGCCTTTTTCCGAATTCGGCTAAACCTCAACTATTTCTGTACTCAATCTTCATAATTTTGAAGTCGGTGCCAGTTCCAAAAATTTTAAATATTCTGTCAGAGGACTGAAGATTCAGCTATCTGGTACCGACTTCAAAATAATGAAGATTGAGTACAGAAATAGTTGAGGTTTAGCCGAATTCGGAAAAAGGCACTATTAGATAGTAAAAATTATTTAATACTTTTTAGTTCATATTAATATTATTGTTTTTACCTTGGAAGTCTGTTTTAATTTTTTGTTAATCCATGTTTTAATTGCCTTTCGGTGCTTCTATTTTGTCATGAGGGCAATCGGGCACTATCTTTATAGTTGCTGTAATATAATATTCTAATGGTATGCAAATAATTCCCGACGCTAGGGTTGCCACTTGGCACTTATTTGCTTGCGGGAAATGTCGGATTAATAGGGTTTTGTTATTTGCCCTGTAAAGTTAGATGGTTGTAGTTGTGTTTGATTTTTATTAATAATATTGAAATGCTTAGATTAATCCTTCGATCGGAGGTTCTAGGAATTCCCATTGTATTCTTTTGTTCTCGCGATCACCGGTGCTCGCGCGGGGCCTGAAGGAGAATAATTGTGTTCTTTCATCGAATTAGTTCAGAGCTTTCAAGCAAGAGAGTTCAAGTTTCAATTTGAATTTTATAAGAATAGTGTGTACACAAAAATCGTAGTTTTGTCGTTAGTTTGGTTACAAATTATAACCCAAACTAAAGCTATAAGAGACTTGGCACAAAATATGTGTGTAAAACAGTACATATTTTATTATTTTTCTTTAATTCCATGTTCTTGAAATTTGAATCTAGATTCTAGAGCATTAAAAGACTAATAATATTCAAAGCTAAAGTACATTTTGCTTTCATTGTTCAAATAAATTATAATATTAAATATATTTTTTATATTTTGCTTGCAAATGAAAGTGACACCCCTAACCAGGCAGGATAGTGTATGAATATTCATGGAACCGATAAAGATGATAGATATTACGGGAAATGAAATGCCTTTTTTATTGCTATTCCAAAACGTTGCGAAATACCGCCAGATGAGTCAACAACTGATAGTGATAGCAGAGTAGACAGGAGGCCTACCACGAAGCCATTTTGAGACTCAAACAATCGAACGAGAATGCCGCGTCCTGCTCTAACAACGTCGTCTCACGTTTGGTAGAGCAGGACGCAGCATTCTCGTTCGATTGTTTGAGTCTCAAAACGATTTGGTGGTACGGGTCCACAAGTCAGAACTAACGAGTAGGCCGACTCGGAAGAGATCTCGTTTATACGTTTGACGTAGTATGTCATATCGACCGGCGCGCGCCGTATTAATGCGTTACTGCATTGTGAAACATGTTGAAATCGCCCAACTCGCGTATATTCCCCCGTTTGTTCAAAGTCGAGGTACTCCTTAGTTCTGTCACGGTGATAGCTGTCACTTGGCAATGTTTATGTCAGAACTCAGAATATAGTCTGAAATACACTGAAATACTGGCCAGTGCTCAAAACGTGAAGGAAGTCATCAAGGAGTTCTTGAGTAAGGACTGTACACCATTGGCCAAATTGTCATCGTTTATTACGACGATGCAGTAAGATTTTATGGCGTCGAATACCGAATGTGAATGTGTGGGTTTTGAAAGTCACCCTGTCGACCTATACGTATTTCGTTACAGAAGTTTCTCACTGCATCGTCGTAATATGCGATGGCAATTTGGCTATACATTCACAGCAAAATAAGTTTATTTTATAGTTATTTATGTAACATTAAAAAGTAAATACGTTTTGTCATCTTGGCTTTTGTTCTATCTGTGTGACGTGTGTACAATATAAAGATAATATTTGTACGAACGTGGCTTGGGCAGTGGGCTGTGGGCAAATTCGTGCGGAAAACCGACGAAAAACTGTTTGAATTTGTCTTTTCAATTCATTGTCCGCGGTTCGGCTTTGTGTGTCGTTTTGTTGTCGCTCCGGTGCGCATGTTATATCGCCATTCGCCGACCACAGGGTATACAGAAGTTATATAATATGTATATATGTATTGATAGCCTTTCTATATAAATGACTTGTCTCTATGTAGAGTTAGGGCCGGTTCACAATATGCTGTTGTGCCTTTCAAAAATGTACTGTTTTGATGTATTATGTACTGCTTTTGATAATTAAGAAAAATTGAATAATATGTCTTACTAGTTACTACACACTAAGATACACATTGAAATTGGTTGGGCTGCCCATACCAATTTTGAATGGCTCGCAAAAGTATAGCATCTCCTCATCATTTTGCTGTGTAAACTGCGCCGTACTTAAAGAACAACAAAAACAAAAAAATTAATACCTTGATGTGACATGAACCTCAACATTGAACGCTCACTGCGTAAAGTAAGAAATATTTTTCAACATCACTTCTCTAATGCTCAATAAATTTTCTACATGTAAAATATTCAAAGCATCCACTATAGTGCCACAACAGATTAACAGCGACATTAGCGTGATGTATATTGTGTATTGTGTAACGGTAAATAGTAGATACAAACGATACTTGAGTGATATTATGTGAAGAGAGGTTAATTTCTTGATCATGAATAATATGATAGTTATTAATTTTAAATACGAAAGTTCACCTTCGTAATGTTACGTTATTCTTCGTATCTTGTTCGATTCAGTCCGTTTTCTTCCTTCGATCGCGGATTCTTGGAAATCTATAATTGACTAATTGTTATTCTATTATTGTTGCGATCACCGGTGATCTTATGAGGCTTGATAGGTTAAACTGCAAAATGGTTATATGCAAGGTCAACCCGTTTGCTAGGTTTTTGACGAATATGAGATTGGGAGAAAATACGATATCGCCCATATACTAGAATTAGTAGAAACATCTGTCACTTCATTGTCAATCGCGGTTTGTATAGAAAACGATGAAATATATCAAGTTTTTCGACAGGGCGTTAATGACCGCTACGGACAGAATTCGACAATCTGCGAATATATTGTAGTTGTGGATTTGAATTTTGAAACAGGGATATCTAGGATGCACATAATAAAAATATGTATTTGGAACGAAAGAATGGATTCGTAGAATATTTCTTCAAAAACAAAGGGTAAACCAATGATATTGTATGTTACTAACATAACTAGATTGGCAGTTTACGACAGCAACGCGTTGCCACTTCGAAGATGCCTGCAGATATAATATCTGACTTACATAATGTCATAATAATTAATAAGTAATAACTAATAATAATTGACATTGTCTTTTGAGCTATCAAGCATTTCTGAGAATCTTTTGTAAACGTTGCTACTTGCTACTCTAGTATTTTAGAACTTGAAATTCGAATTTCGAATTCGGTTTATATGTGTGTTTCTAGCCAAGTGTAAACCAGCTTCTGTACATCTCCCAATTCGGTACCTACACAGCTACATAACTTATTGATCTGTCAAACGGCGCCGGCCATCTTAGAGGAATTGCGAATTGCCGCGCTGACGACAATGGACGACTTGTGGACGAATGGTGTATGATTCGATTTTAGATCGTCGCGTCGTGTTCCAGATTTGAAAAGTTTCTTTTTTTAATGTAGAACCTGGGCTGCAATGTTTTTGTGTCAACTGCCAGTCCAGTACCAGTGACAGATTTTTGGTACCTTTGTGAATGATGGTATTTTATAGCTTACTGTATTCATTGGAATCTTTTGGAAAGTGTTATTGATTGGTCAACTGTTTGTCTTTAGCCAATTAAATGTGCCAGTGAATAGATAAACTTCCGTCATAAAACCTACGAAACGAGCGTACATGATAATTGATGAAAAATTACATGATTAACTAGCTGACACCCTGTGAACTTCATATCACATTCCTCCTAATATAAACTTTCCCCTGACTTCCATGAATATTTCAAGTCTGAAATTAACTAAACATTGAGTACAACAACAGACATTGAGAATTCGGTTTTATATTTATTACCTATAGAGTAGTGGTCCCCAACCTTTTTTTTCATGCGGGCCCTATTACATGTTTTGGTCTTGGTGTCGCGGGGCGCAACAAAATATTTATAGGGTTAAATAAAAAATAGCATTCTTCAAAATTAACGTTTTAAAAGTGGAAAAAATTTAATGACTTTCACGAGACTACGTTATTTTGTCTGTGGGCGTGAATTTCAAAATTGTTTAACATCGCGCGGGCCACAAATAAAGTCCCGGCGGGCCGCGGGTTGGGGATAGCGGCTATAGAGTATAGAAGATAGAAGATGTTTGAGCCAAATCGAACTGATAATGATGATTAATACAAAAGTGGGTCAGAATAATTCAAAGTAACTTTGAAGACATTCAAATTTCGTAACAAGAATATTTTAATGTACGAACTTCGCTCCTTTAATTTAAATTTTAAAACAAGTTATAATTACGTTACTTTTTAACTTCCTTCCATTTTTAAAATGGAAAGAAACTTCTAGGATTGTTATTGGGAATTTTCTTTCGGACTCTCTCACTTCAATTAAGCAAATTATATTTTGTATCTGTTTAATTGAAGACGTAAATGGACCAAGTGGGTAACTAACAATTTGGATTTGTCGTTTTTTTTTTCATAAATGGAGGCTTTAAGATCGGATGAGGTAAGTAATAAGTTACAAGATTTTTCTCAAATTGCATGAGAAAAATTAATTGCTCGTATGTTATAAAATGTTAGTTATGGTGGCCATACACCATCCTTCCTATCGTCCAATCGGCACATGCCAATCCACTCCCACACACGGTCAGTTCTAACTGATCCAATCGGTAGCGTCATGTCATGCCGATTGGACGATAGGAAGGATGGTGTATGGCCACCATTCTCCACTTCGTCCACTTACGTAGCCAATAATTATTGTACATAGATAATACATGCAGATCTATGCAGATTACAGACTACTTTGTTGTTATGTACAGTTGACGGCAAGTTGCTCTACAATATCTCATTCTTGGTGCAATAAGGCCCAAAAGTATTCCAGATTGTAGGTACATAAATAGTATAAAAGCGGTTTTTAATTCGTTTATAATTGTTGCCATCTGTCATCTGTTTTGTGTTAAAAATAGGGTACGGTGGTACACCGTACATCTTACTGTCATCGTATACTGTGTAATATTAATGCCCTGTGAAGGTTTTGTTTCTGTTTTATCTTAAATTAGTCAGGCCTGCTTGCCTTTGCGCAAAAGTTCGTTAATCGCTCGGGAACCGTACATTTTTCCGGATAAAAGCATCCTATGTCCTTTCCCGGGACTCAAAGTACATAATATCTCCATTATAGTCCATACCCTTCAGCAAAATCGGTTCAGTGCTTTGGGCGCGAAGAAATAACAGACGGACAGACAGACACACTTTCGCATATTTTATAATATTATTAAGTATGGATTATTACCTTACAAGTAGAGAATGCTACGTTTTCGAATATTTTTAAAGAAATATTTGAATAATAACATGAATCACTACTTACAAGTCATGCTGTTTACAAACAAGGTAACATGTAAATTCATAGTACAACATAGCATAGTGGAAAATCAGTAGGGACTAAAGGCTAAGTTATAACGATTTCCTAACAACACTGACGTATAACAATACTGTTGATCAAAGTACTGTAACGGTTAGCCTAGGAGCCAGGTGGGTGATGATGACACTTGAAGTTGTCTAAGCCTGGCTGAAATCGCGAGTCGCGAAACGAGGTGTGCACCGGTGTGGCCGGCGCGCGGTCCGGCGGGGTCGACGACCGCAGCGCGTGGTGTCCCCCCTGCGCGTCGCACCCCGCCCCCCCGCTCCCCGCGGCTAGGGTTGGCACTTGACGGATTGTTTTGTTTTTGGGGATATCTAGTCTTTGTTTGAAACAAATTGGTGCGCTTTGTCGGATTGACTGCTTTTGGTCATTTGAGCGTGTCAATTCGCTTTCGATGATTTTGACTGCGAAGTTCGAAGTCAAGTATGTAATTTATGGGAATTGCTCTTAGCCCGCAAACGCGATGTTTGCAGTCATATTTTTGATAAATAACTTTGTTTTTGGAAATCCAAATATATGGTGACAAAAGGCCCTGGAATTTGTGATGACAAATGACATTCCATGACGTTACGAGTACGTGGCTATTAATTATTAAGTATCAAACTGTATATGAAGGGAGGTTATTAATGAAGATGAAGACACTACTACTTGTTATCTCTTTTATAACAATTTATGTTTAAATAACGTTAAATAAATATTTCCGTCAAGTGCCAACCCTACTCGTCGGGCCGTTTCGAGTTTCATGTCGAATATCCACGGTTAAAGGAAAAAAATTGGGTCAATAAGTGTGTCTGATTGTGGCGCGGGCGGTGGCGGGGGGAGGGAAGGGTCACCCTCGTTATTGAATGTTGGCGTTCAAAAGATTCCATGGGGCGGTCGCTAAAGGTAGCCTTTCGAAGCGAGCGTCTGTAGCGTCAGTGACGCCGCGACAGAGTGATAGTTTTTCTATGCAGATGTATAATTCTTCTTGTTATTTAGAATTTCAGCGTGCGTCGCGTGTTTTCCCAAACGGCACAGCAGAAAACGTACCGCGTGTGCCGCCGCGCTGTGCTCAAATGGCGTTACCTAGAATTTCATACATCTGCATAGAACATCTCTCGCCCTGTCATGACTCATGATCATCATCTGTCGCTCTGTTCTGTATCAGATGCTCGCTTCGAAAGCGTGAACTTTGAAGCGATCGTCTATAGTCTATACTCTATAACTCTATAGTCTATACTATACATATAGCGTCAGTGACGGCGCGACTGTGAAAAATTTAGATAATTTGCCGTCAGTGTTGACATAGACGCAGCGTTTAGGGCCGGGACACAAAAACACGATGTCGTGGATTCCCACGAAACGACGTCGTGCGGCGTCGTGCGATGTCGTGTCGTGTTTTTGTGTCCCGGCCCATAGTGTCGCTGTGCTCGACGCCAAACCATACCTTTTTTACAGTCTCGGGCCTCGGCGGCGTTACTGACGCTATAGACTCGCGCTTCGAAAGGCTACCTTAAAGGGGATGAAAGGTAACCTTTGACTGGATGAGCATTGAGCTTGTGGGCGCTCGCCCTTTGTTTTCGGGTTTTATTGTTTGAAGTTGAATTTTCCGTTCCGATGAATGGAGTTACAAAGTCGTGTGAAGGTTTTTTTCATTCTATTGGACTGAAGTCGTAATTTAGTACGTAGCAAATTTCTGTTGTAAGTTTAGTTAGTTTCTGTAATTTCGTTGGTTTGGGTTAGCGAGATCGATTGGTTCATAAGATAAATTAAAACCACGTAACATTGACCACGAAAAAATACGGTTATTGGTTAGTTCTGGTATTCTTTAGGTTAACAAGATCGTTGGATTCATAATACGAATTAAGACCACGTAACATTGACCACGAAAAAATACCGTAACGTTATGTACTTTTCCAGCATGTGTTTTTATGTTGACCAGACTGTGTCATTAGTCATTACATCATTAGAGACTCTATATAGGCATAGTTTGGATGGGTCTTAGTGTTTTAACTTGAAAATGTGAGAGATACGAAAGCTTATATTGAGTCAGAACTCAGAAGTATAACTGCTCTGATGTCGAAATCGATAGGCGGCTTCGATTGCGATCAGGTGTTATATCTGCTTGTTATCTAATTCATTCCTAACTAAACTGTCTGTCATTTACTGGGTTGTTGCGAAACTTGCAACTTCGTCCTCTGCCGGCCTCGACCCTGGTTTTTTGGCATCGACCGTCGTTTCCGTTCGCCGCTATTGTGCAAACGTCTAAATCGTTGATTGTGCTGTACTATGTGCACTGTTCACACGGTTTGTTAGTCATTTTCAACAGCTGAATAGATGATTTAATGGTAATATGTGCCTCAAAAGAAATTTCCTTATAATATGTATTGTACTATCAGAGAAGTTGATTCCTAGGCAGGTGGGGGACCTACGTAGTTTGGTCGCGTTATGTCAAACCCAGCCGACAAGTCACAATTAACATTAAATTGATATGATCCGACCAAATGACGTTGGTCTGCCAACTGCATAGGAATCAATTTCCTCGATGGTACTTTCTGACAGACTAACATTTCCCTTGCGATGGAAGACAAGTTAGCCTGTCAGAAAATGCCGCACGAGGATGCGGCATGCCTTAATTAATTTGTCCTGTTCTGTAATAAAGGCTACGAAAAGGCACTAGTTTTTTTACAAATTGTACATTATTATAACAAGACCGGTATTGTATGTAGAATAATAAACTTTTTTTTCCCTAAATTACCAAATAAATTCGTGCTATCACATAATTATTATGTATTCAAAGCTTGATAAATAATAAAATATCGTTTAATATTATAATTCACAATGTATATTGATGAGATCTCCTTGTTGTGACATGGCTAAGGCCAAGGTCGAGCACTTCACTGGTTTGAACAAGTTTTTTATGATTTACATAATATTACATACTTTGTTGTTTTCTCCACCTCGTCATCGAATTATAATGAACTCGTGTTAAACCGGATATAGAAAATGGTTGAGAATTATTCGTGACGTAATAACAGTGACATAATAACAGGTGACGTTGGTATTAGCAATGATGAGATTTCAAAGAGATTTTAATTACAGAGAGGATTTAAAAACTCCTGAGCATATAAGAAAAACACCTACATCATTGTCCGTACATTTCTTCGCAACTAAAACTATCATATTATCATTTCCTCTAAGTGTAAGCTTGAAGAGATAACAGTCAAAAACATTTTTTTTTGTATTAATGATATCACTTATCACTTATCAGTATGCATTATATTATGCAAATGTACGTAAAAATAATATATACACACATACATAGTAACAACACAGGAGTACATTCAAAGTTTGTGTGTTCGAAGTAAAAGTTTTTGCTTACTACCCTCCCGGCCCCACGTTGGGCGCCAACTTTAGTAGAACTTGCGCTCAATTCGCTACATACGAATTTCAAATTTCGAACTACCTTGTATGCTGTTTTGCGTACATCATAGTTTCGATTGCCTCTAGAATAGTGATTTAAGTAGCAAGAGCTGTAATAGACAATCTTATTTCAACAGCTTACGCCTTACTGGATACCGTTACGTAAAACTAAGTCTTTCTAAAATAGCTTACAGAATATCATGAAATGTGAATGTGTAAAATAAAATGTCATATGTGTAACATTTAATGGTGGCAGAATAAACGTTTATTTATTTATTTATTTTATTTAAATGAAAATGCAGCTATATGCATCGGGCTAAGATTACATTACAAGATACGAAGATAACATTACATTGTCACCTGCAAGTTGCCAAGCCTAACCTCCCCCAACGAATATTTAAACTTTAAAGTGTCCATTACATGCCTTTCACAGTTGTTTTACCCCTGCACTGATTTCTATGATACTCGTAATGAACTTTATCTCGACGGTTTAGAGTTCAAGCAGTAATGGTCTGATGACTGATATATTTAAAGTGTCCGACACCATTCATGGTTGTTTACCTTTAATTTCTATGATAGTGAACCCTATCTCGACGGCATAGAGGTCAAGTAATAGGCGGTTAGTCGTAGCCCGTAGGTAAGTTATAAACAGACAGGAGTCAGCGGGGATCGGCCAAGTTTGTTGCAAAAGATTTAATGGAAGTAACTCTGTCTTTGTCTAAGTTTGGCAGTCGTCTGTACGGCCCCCGCGCGCGCCCCTTTTCATAACTTTGTGAGGAGTCGTAGGGTTGACGCTTTCGGAAGGTCAAGGGAAAAATAATAGGACGATGTAGGTCACATTGGCGTAAAGGATAGGAAAACAGTATGGCTAAAAAGGTCAAATTGTTTAAGTCAAGTTTATAAAGCGAAGTGAATAGTAAAATTATAATTGAAGACATGAGTGGGTGAAGTTGGTAAATAACAATTTGAAAACTGACTTTTTTGCATAAAGGAAGGCTTTAGGATTTTTACACTTGATCATTGGACTTGTAAATTATGTAACAACTAACAGATTTTCTCGTACGCGACAGCCCTGGCGGAATGTATATCTGGGGTTAGTCCCCGCTCTCGCAAGTTTTATTGGTCGTGAATTTCATTATAACTTTGCGGAAGTTTTGTCGGCAGTCGAGTTTCTCCCTTTAACGTCTTCGAAACGGTAGGATTGTTGTCTCATTTGTACGAATTATGTTGAGCTAGATGACGCCCGTAACTCTGCAGTTGCGCTAAAATAGGTTATCACGCGGGAACCGTACATTTTTACGGGATAAAAAGTATCCTATGTCTTTTCCCGGGACGCGAGGTACCTGGATACCAAATTTAGGTAAAGTCGGTTCAGTGGTTTGGGCGTGAAGAGGTAACAGACAGATACACTTTCGCATTTACAATATTAGTATGGAGTTTATTAGGTCAGTACGGGGCTAACGAAGCCATATCTATACGATACCTAGGTCTGTGGCAGACAGAGATCGATCGAGCACTAACGGTACGTTAGACACCACCGGTCTAGGTGCCGTGGGAAACCTACACTTGGAAATCATTCATTTCCATACGCATTACCTATATTCTTACTAAACACCTTTATGCCAGAAGCCCAGCCGTGGCCTGTAAATAAGATTCAATTTTTTAAACTGCGTTGTTTTGTTACCATAAGTCCAGTGATTTTCAAACTTTACTATGCATCCATTATTCATTACCCTGCTGCACCTGGTATGAAAAAATATTTCGCCAAGGAAATTGTTCTTTCGACCTCTGGCCTGGCGATCCCTCTGGCCTGTCACCTGTGTCGCGACTCGCGACCCGTAGGTTGAAAAGCACAGCCTTATGTTGTTTGAATTAATTAAATGTGACATAATATGCGGTCTAGCGTGCAAATTCATTGATAACCTTATTTGAAATAAATTAAATTAAGAAATTTAAAAAAACCCCCGCCAAACAACTTTAAAAAGTAATGAAATAATATTTACTGGCTTTAAGTTCAAATAATTCCTAACTTGTGTAAAGTAATATTTTAGTCCATAATTGTTGTGCAATTAAAATGAGCCCAAACACGAAACCTCTACCTACTCTAAGTTGGCGAGGAGTTGGATATCCTATTGATTACCAGGTGATGGTGCATCACCAGGCCAACTTTCCATTATTATGTGTATACTTACCTATATTGTATATTCACAAATGTCATGAACTAGAATGAAATATAAAACCTATCAAATGACTACAAGTTGCTAACGACCTTTCATGAACCAGATAAACCCTGATTGTCCAGCACTGAGCAGGCTGATGATGATGAACTATAGCTAAGAACACTCTCGATCATGTCAGCTTTTAAACAAAAGAAACTAGATCAAAATCGGTCCACCCGTTTGGATGCTACGATGCCACGGACAGATACACACACAGACAAACAGACAGACAGACAGACACGTCAAACTTATAACACCCCTCTTTTTGTCGGGGGTTAAAAAGGTTTACTATTACTAAGAACTATAATATTACAAGGTCTCCTTTTTGGATGGCACATTGGAAAAGTCACATAACAGAAAAGAAAGAGGCGTTTAATAGTTAAAAACAAGTATTCCTAAGGATTATTTGTACATTGAAACAACAAGTAACATACATTTAAAGTTTGTTATTGCGTATCACATTGAAAATAATGAGTACAATACATTATTATTATTATGATGTTAAACTTTTGCCATTATAAAGCTTACGGGAACCGAAAAACATGCCAAACTTTATACAATACTGTCTTTAGTGTGTGTATGTTATTTATTACATTGGTGTAGAAAAAGAACCACATTGTAATTTGTATACAGAGTAAAGTACTTCTAATTCTTCCGTAGAAGCGTGTATGCAATGGAATAATCCATACTTCTATACTTATTATAAAACAAAGTCGCTTTTTCCCTCATGTCCCTTTGTTCCCTTTAATCTTTAAAACTACGCAACGGATTTTGATGATTCTTTCAGTGTTAGATAGCCCATTTATCGAGGAAGGTTATAGGCTATATTTTATCACGCTAAGACTAATAGGAGCGAAGAAATAGAGGAAAATGTGGAAAAACGGGGGAAATTATTTGAAAAGGCTAACTTGAATGCGCTAATCTCAGGAACTACTGGTCCGATTTGAAAAATTCTTTCAGTGTTAGATAGCCCATTTATTGAGAAAGGCTAAAGGCATACATTTTTTTTAGTGGCTATATATTTTATACCCGTGCGACGCCGGGGCGGGTCGCTAGTCCATTATAAATGCAGATGTGTGTCCGCCTGTCTGTTACCTCTTCACGTCCAAACCGCTGAAGTCTGAACCGATTTGCCGGAATATGGTCTTGATATGGGTCGTTCTATTTTTTCGGTCCCATTTGCTTTCAAGGTCAAAATTTGATATTTACGAAATAAATTTCTTCGATCAAATACTTTTAAAATGTTAAGTCTATAGTGTTCTACTTTGCCACGTATTGTGTATTGCCGTAAGATAATTAATCAAAAAGATATTTAACATCAAATAGCCAAAATTTCATTTCCCACATCATGTTTTGTACTGGAACATTAGCTTAAATACTCATATTAACCATTTTAAACATAAGAATGAACTCGTGCATGTGCAACATTGAGAGAAAAATTTCGCGTGACAAAATTAAAACCTGCGTTAGGTTTTAATTTTGTCACGCGAAATTTTTTATATCGTTCCGAGCAAATAGTTTTTATGTTTTTGACCAAATCTGCATCCGTAGAGCTATGTGCAAACATGTTTCGGAACCCCCGGTCCCATGTCTGCCATACATTATAGGCGAGATAAGATGTGCGCATTGTTTCTCGGAGAAAATTTTATTTTTAGTTGCAAATTCTCGTTTTGTCACGGGTAATCCTTCATTACCATCCATTGCCTATTTAAATGAATTTTGTTGCTAGTGATTTTTTAAATACATTATGATAAAGGCTATTGAAATACCTTCTAAAGATATGTTGCATGGCTTTTGAAAAATATAAGAATGCAACAAAAATTTAAATTAAGTGCCAAAACTTCATTTCCATTCACTTCATTCCCATCCATTCCTTCCGATTTTTAAACCAATTTTCCGATTTTTTGGTATTATTTAGTATTTTATAACAGATTTTGTCCAAATCTTATCTCTATATTACATTCCATTTTTAATATTTCTTGCTGCGAGTCATTTTGTACCAAATTACCGCTAATCTCAAAAACAGAGAATGGATTGCTTCATCATCAGTTGGTTCACTTGAACGGTTCTATTTTGGGCGTTCCTTGTCTGTCTCATCACTGTTATCTGCCATTAGATAGAAAAGGGGGGCTTAATTACGTCTGAGACAATATTTACTTAGGAGAAGTCACTGACGATCAAAACATAGATTTTTACCTAGCATGTGGATTGTGGAACTCTATATCGATATTGTAGATTAACGCCCTGTCAAAGATATGCTTCTGGAGCCTTCAATGAACCGACGAGCACACATTTCTGACAAATAAATATGATAAATATATCTTCGAATAGTATTATTCATGTTAATCTCATAATGAAACTAAATTTGTGATTATATTCAAATAACTAGTATTTTTAGTAACACACGGATAACCCTGTATAAGTACCTATCCATGTAGTACTAATCTAGCTAGTACTTCATAATTAAGTGATTAAACATAATATTTAGGATTTTAATCTGTTTTTTAATAATTTAAGATTTTATTAGTTACAGGAACATAATACATATTTTTGTTGCTAAACATCAGTATATCTAATGCCTGTTGATGTATAAAGTGGTGTGTAACAAATTGGGATATTATTTTCAAGAGTTTACTAAAGGTTACTAAACTAGTCGGCGCTGAATTGCATAGAACTGCGATTAATGAAACTATTTCTTAAAATAGTGTTTTCCTTTAAAACTCTAGTAAGTTAATAGTGAAGTTAAGTACATGGAATGTTGATTGTATACGATTATATAGTATAACTAAAGATTGGTTGCATTTTTTAAAATAAGATAATAATGTCTGACCTGTTTCCTACTTTTTAACAAAAGTCTTATATTTTTGTTAATTTTTTAGTAGAGGAGATTTAAATAACTAACACTGGTCTTATCTATATATATAAAAGAAAGTCGTGTTAGTTACTTCACTTATAACTCAAGAACGGCTGAACCGATTTAGCTGAAAATTGGCAGGGAGGTAGTTTAGAGCCAGGAGAAGGACATAGGATACATTTTGTCCCGGAAAAATGTACGGTTACTGCACAATATACTTTTATGATTTGCGCGTAAACTATTCAATCGATTTTGATGAATTTTGGTATGGAGATACTTAGAGTCTCGGGAAAGGACAAGGGATACTTTTGGTCCCGGAAAAATGTACGGTTACTGCACAATATACTTTTATGATTTGCGCGTAAACTATTCAATCGATTTTGATGAATTTTGGTATGGAGATACTTAGAGTCTCGGGAAAGGACAAGGGATACTTTTGGTCCCGGAAAAATGTACGGTTACTGCACAATATACTTTTATGATTTGCGCGTAAACTATTCAATCGATTTTGACGAAATTTGGTATGGAGATACTTTAAGTCTCGGGAAAGGACAAGGGATACTTTTTGTCCCGGAAAATGTACGGTTCCCGCACAATAAACTTTTATGATTTTTGCCTAAACTATTGAATCTATTTTGATGAAATTTGGTATGGAAATACTATGGGTCTCGGGAAAGGACAAGAGATACTTTTTGTCTCGGAAAATGTACGGTTCCCACACAATAAACTTTTATGATTTTTCGCCTAAACTAAACTATTCAGTCTATTTTTATGAAATTTGGCATGGAGATACTTTGAGTCTCGGGAAAGGACAAGAGATTCTTTTTGTCCCGGAAAATGTACGGTTCCCGCACATTAAACTTTTATGATTTTTCGCCTAAACTATTCAGTCTATTTTTATTAAATTTGGTATGGAGATACTTTGAGTCTCGGGAAAGGACAAGGGATACTTTTTGTCCCGGAAAATGTACGGTTCCCGCACAATAAACTTTTATGATTTTTGCCTAAACTATTCAATCTATTTTGATGAAATTTGCTATGGAAATACTTTGGGTCTCGGGAAAGGACAAGGGATACTTTTTGTCTCGGAAAATGTACGGTTCCCACAAAATAAATAAACTTTTATGATTTTTCGCCTAAACTAAACTATTCAGTCTATTTTTATGAAATTTGGCATGGAGATACCTTGAGTCTCGGGAAAGGATTAGGGATATTTTTTGTCTCGGAAAATGTATGGTTCCTGCACAATAAACTTTTGTGATTTTCGCTTAAACTATTTAATTTATTTTGATAAAATTTGGCATGGAGATACTAATTTCAATCTATTGTTTTCTTAATTATACCAATTCTAATAATTAAGTAATCATCATTAAGACAGGACAACGTCTGTCGGGTCAGCTAGTTACTCATAAAAATAAAACAATAATAAGTATTCTGTTTATCTAACATGAAATTCCTTAAGTTTTTTCGCTTTCATATAACTATTTTTCATTTCCATCCAATCCTTTAAATTTCCATCTTATCGATTTTCATTTCCGTCTGTTGCATCATTACTATCCATCTATTTATATCGAAAATATAAATAGCAGACTAAGGCAATTCAGGGATCAGAGTAAGTATACGTACACAAGTCTAAATACAAATGGGACCGAAAAAATAGAACGACCCATATAATACATTGAGAGATGGAAAAGGAGTAAGGACATAGGATACTTTTCGTACCAGAAAAATGTACGTTTCCCGCGCGAGGACATAGGATACTTTTCATCCCGAAAAATTTACGGTTCCCGCGTGAGGACATAGGATACTGTTTAGTGTTTATGTTTCGGCTAAAGGTAGGTGTGAACATAAACTTAAGATTAGCCGGCTAAACTTAGGTTTATCTTCGAGAAGCAGCTAAAGTTCGATAACATGTTAGTTTGCATCGTGATATTCCATCTTTAGCCGGTTAATGTGCACATTCACCGAAACGAAACGGCTAAAAATGTATTAGGAGGGCGAGAGTACAATGTTACTCTTAAATTATATAGCTACTAGCTGTTGCCCGCGACTTCGTCCGCGTGGACTTCATTTATACAGCGCGCGATGTCAACAAAATTGGTGTCAAAAGCTTTTATAAAAAAACCCTTGTACCCCTTAAATCAAAACACCCAAAAACAGCTGAGCAGTGTGCACATAACTTATTTCATTTTTTTTAAATTAAACTTTATTTACTTATGCCAAATTTTAAAGCATATAATTAGCCCCCTAAGTACACAACTTTTGCCATAAACTATTCATCATTGATAGGTTTAAGGTTACGTCACTGCATAGATAAAGTACCTACAGAGTTATTTAATAACGTAAAAGAGTACATAATAACTCGAAAAAATCGAAAATTTCTTGTAAGATGATACCACGTCTTATAGAAAGACGATTGTGTAAGCAATAGCGCGATGTAGGGGACGCACAGCGCCATCTATTATGAATTTTTGGAACTAAGTTAATTTGAACAAATTTACGCATTTTCCCCCCTTACAACCCCTTTGTCCAGTTAAAAAGTAGCCTATGTCCTTTCTCAGAGTTTAGACTATCTGTGTACAAAATTTCATGACAATCGGTTCAGTAGTTTTGGCGTGAAAGCGAGACAGACAGACAGACAGAGATACTTTCGCATTTATAATACTAGTATAGATTAACCTACAAATACACAAAAATCAGCTGGTAAGGGTTCTGTTTTAGGGTTCTGTAATCAACAAAACTTGGTTGACTACGGTACCCTAAAACGGAACCCTAACCAGCAGATTTTTTGTATATTAGTTATATAATTTAAGAGTAACATTGTCCAAAAATATCAATATTAAAAAATTCTTTCTATCTTTGTTAGCTACCACTTTCAAGATTCGCATGCGCAGATAAAAATGTTGTTACTTTAAAAAAAAATTGTTCACCCTGACTATACCTACAGAAGATTCTGTAATTACCAAATGGTTCCTAATACTATTATTTTATTTTATCGCTTAGATATATATTGTTTTAAGTAATTAATATTTTGTAATTGTAATAATTGCAATTATTATCTTATTATTATTATGCAAGGTACGACAATTTCGTTTATTGTGCTGTATTTGTACACGTGACCGACACTCACACACGCAACTAGGTACTACAACCCGCTGTCATTTTACATTGAGTGACGGCGACAATGACACGCACACATCCTACACGGGCGGCCATAACTATGCTTCACTCGGGGATTAGACAAGGTTATGTCCGTATTTTTTTTAAGTCCTTGATTATTACATTGTTTTCTTTTCCATTTCCTTCTACATTTTTAGCCAAGGGCCTGCGGTTACATTTAAGTTTAGCCGGCTAAAGATAGAAGAAGCTAACATTCACACCTCGTCGAAGATAAACCTAAGTTTAGCCGGCTAATCTTAAGTTTATGTTCACACCTACCTTTAGCCGTAACATTTATACCGGAAAAATGTACGCTTCCCGCGCGATAAGCGAATTTTGTCGTAACGGAGTTATAAGCTTTGTCCACATTGTGCCTTTTTTCTGTTCAACAAGGGCATGTCTTATAGCGCTGTCAACAGTGAACATGTGGCATGCCCGCGATGAAAGAATTTATTTTTTCAACGCGGTTTCAACGCGCGCGTTTAGGGCATGCCTCACGTTTGACGTTAACAGCGCTATAAGGCATGCCCTTCTGGCACAATGTGGACAAAGCTTACGTCGCCTAGTTATACCATAGTAAAAGGTCCTTTTACTATGGTTATACAATAAAGTCTCTCGACTCGTAACAACCCTCGCCCGCCTCTCACTTCGTGCGGCGTGCCCTTGCCCGCAATCGATAGTTCGTCGACCCCCAGTCACTGGGTCTGCGAGACCGGCCCCGGGCCCCGATAGAGACTAATTAGACGCGATAAACAGCCAGGGGACCGTCCGTAAACTACGTCACACGATTCTCATGAGTTTTTTGTCACAGGTGGCCACATTTGTGAGAGAGACGCATACCCCCAGTCCCCCACCCGGGATTCCTAGTGTGAATTGTGATGTCACATCTTTTTAAAATAAAATAATGGGGCAAACGAGCAATCGGGTCACCAGATGGAAAGCAAATAGCCCATGGACACTCGCAGGTCGCAACATTAGAAGAACTGCAGGTGCGTTGCCGGCCTTTTAAGAGGATATACTCTCTTTTCGCGAAGGTTTGCAGGTCAATTTGCAATTTTTTATTCAAAAACTAGCTGACCCGACAGACGTTGTCCTGTCTTAATGATGATTACTTAATTATTAGAATTGGTATAATTAAGAAAACAATAGATTGAAATTAGTATCTCCATGCCAAATTTTATCAAAATAAATTAAATAGTTTAAGCGAAAATCACAAAAGTTTATTGTGCAGGAACCATACATTTTCCGAGACAAAAAATATCCCTAATCCTTTCCCGAGACTCAAGGTATCTCCATGCCAAATTTCATAAAAATAGACTGAATAGTTTAGTTTAGGCGAAAAATCATAAAAGTTTATTTATTTTGTGGGAACCGTACATTTTCCGAGACAAAAAGTATCCCTTGTCCTTTCCCGAGACCCAAAGTATTTCCATAGCAAATTTCATCAAAATAGATTGAATAGTTTAGGCAAAAATCATAAAAGTTTATTGTGCGGGAACCGTACATTTTCCGGGACAAAAAGTATCCCTTGTCCTTTCCCGAGACTCAAAGTATCTCCATACCAAATTTAATAAAAATAGACTGAATAGTTTAGGCGAAAAATCATAAAAGTTTAATGTGCGGGAACCGTACATTTTCCGGGACAAAAAGAATCTCTTGTCCTTTCCCGAGACTCAAAGTATCTCCATGCCAAATTTCATAAAAATAGACTGAATAGTTTAGTTTAGGCGAAAAATCATAAAAGTTTATTGTGTGGGAACCGTACATTTTCCGAGACAAAAAGTATCTCTTGTCCTTTCCCGAGACCCATAGTATTTCCATACCAAATTTCATCAAAATAGATTCAATAGTTTAGGCAAAAATCATAAAAGTTTATTGTGCGGGAACCGTACATTTTCCGGGACAAAAAGTATCCCTTGTCCTTTCCCGAGACTTAAAGTATCTCCATACCAAATTTCGTCAAAATCGATTGAATAGTTTACGCGCAAATCATAAAAGTATATTGTGCAGTAACCGTACATTTTTCCGGGACCAAAAGTATCCCTTGTCCTTTCCCGAGACTCTAAGTATCTCCATACCAAAATTCATCAAAATCGATTGAATAGTTTACGCGCAAATCATAAAAGTATATTGTGCAGTAACCGTACATTTTTCCGGGACCAAAAGTATCCCTTGTCCTTTCCCGAGACTCTAAGTATCTCCATACCAAAATTCATCAAAATCGATTGAATAGTTTACGCGCAAATCATAAAAGTATATTGTGCAGTAACCGTACATTTTTCCGGGACAAAATGTATCCTATGTCCTTCTCCTGGCTCTAAACTACCTCCCTGCCAATTTTCAGCTAAATCGGTTCAGCCGTTCTTGAGTTATAAGTGAAGTAACTAACACGACTTTCTTTTATATATATAGATGAAAACCACTTGAATGTTTTAAATTTCGTTATTAATTTATCGAATTTAATATGTGATGTCACAAAACCTAGGGGCTAGGACCGCTCCCCCTCCTAGTACCGCCATGAGCCATGGCACACTTCGTCGATCCCCCCTCCCCCCCTTTAGGTGTGAAATACTTTATGGATGGCCCCTTAGACCCGATAAACAGCCAGGGTCTCACAGACCCCACGGGACGGCTTATCTCAAATACGAGATAGGGTTAAGTGAATTTATGTTGCGATTGTGTAGTCTTGCTGTTGGTGGTTTTGGTAAGGATTTACAAGTTTCAAGGTTTGGAATAGGTACACAATACACATAATATGGAATGTAAAGTGTATTATAGGATTGTTTAGTCTTATTAGCAAGAACCATCTTTTTTCCATTTAGAGTTTAGACGGTCGATTTTCGGTGGCCAAAGTTAAGCTGCTTTAGTTTCCCGTGTGTGTTAAGGATTGTTAGGTGGTCCGTGGTCACTATAGTTTTTTGTCAGTTTGATCTCTGGTGTCGTTATCAGTAGCCTACAATAGATATACAATGATTTTAATTTACAGTTTTTTATCAGTATCAATTAGGAATATTTTCTGTCTGTACTGTATTTTTAGACTAAATTTAAAATTACTGATTATGAAAATGTAGATTACTGTCTCTAAAATATTTTGTCAGTCTCTCAGACTATGTCTAAAAAACGCACTTTGAGCCTAGAATAGCGAACGCACTACACAGTACACACTACTACGCTTATCTCCTCTTAAAAGTGTGCATTGCGCATTACTACAATATAGGTCTTTAAGCGAGGGTCGGCCGTTGCTCGTTAGCGATACGTTATCGCCGGCGCGGCGACGCGGTTTGATGTGGAATTGTACCGTCCCCCCTTCCCCTTTCCCCCCTTAGTACAGGGGGGAGGTGGGCGACCCCACCACGCGGAGTTAGAACTTGGAAGTAAACAAATGTGACATTACTGTTTATTAAGGCATAATACGACTTACGAGCAAGTAGTGTAGTTAAAAATTGATAGTGTAAACAGTAATATGGATTGTTCGGAGTGTGTTTTGACTTTTGATGATATTGTATGCTAGCTACTAGAAGCTAGACCGGTCGATTGTTGAAATACGGGCAACAGCTACACAGAAAAAACAGTATTCTCCGAATAAGAAAAATAATCTTGCATGAAAGCAATTTGCATTAAGTCAAGATTATGGTTGCCTCATATATAGTGAAACTAATATTTTCTTACGCTAAAAAAATAATAATCTTAAACTGATATTTGAAGTTATCTTGAATTAAGACAATTTCCGATTGATTTAATATAATACGTTTTCTACCAAGAATTAGTAGAATTCTTAATGTAAGTTGATAATTCTCTTGATGCAAGCTTAGGATGTATTTTCATTTTAAGAAAATATTGATTTCAATCAAATAAGAAATCACTTTATTAGAAATAATATATGCTTAATTTAAATACATATTTTTTTCTGTCAACAATAATAAATCTAGCTTGAACACTAACTTTACTTATTTAAAGTAGTGTTTATTTTAATATTAGAAAATTATATCCTTAGACCAATAACTAATATTTTAAATTTTAATTTATGCAACCTACGATAAAGAATAACCTTTCTTGTTTCGGGAAAAATATTTCTTGGTCTAATATTATTACTTTCTTTCAATAAAAGTTTTAAATGCTTGTGTTAAGTGGTTTTAATGTCTTAAAGGTACTATTGATAAAGGCCTATTTAAACCGGAGCGGTATCCGCTACCGCCGTGGGTAGCGGTATCCCGATGGGTACGCGATTAACGCGCTAATAATAAACGCGATTAAGGCGATAATCACGTACCCATCGGGATACCGCTACCCACGGCGGTAGCGGATACCGCTCCGGTTTGAATAGGCCTTAATACGGCTCAGGAACTCCCAATAGTCCAATGGAAGTTCTGGAGGCGTTTCTTGAAAGGTAAATAAAAGACAACATACAAGGAACAACAGAAAAGCATATCAAATAGTGGTTTCTAAAACAAAATGAAAAGATGTTAATCGTATTAAAATTTATTTACTTACATAAAAGACAACAATTGAGATCACAACCTTATAATATTATATAACTTAGTTAGCCATAAACATAGATAAGAATTTATTTTAATAACGTTATGATCCAACCTCACCAAACGGCAGTCTCATCTAGGATAGGAACTGATTTTACAATCTTTAAACGAAATTTAATCTTGTGCACAGTGTTGAAAGTCTATATTAGATTAGAGGTAGAATATATATATATATATATATATATATTCTACCTCTAATCTATCTATATAGTTGACGGGTGTCAACGCACGCACCCGCCTGTCAAGCTGCTGTGCGTGACTTGGTAATATATAGACTTTAAAAACTGTATACATGATTCATTTTTATTTAAATATTGTAAAATCCGTTCCAACCCGGGACGATCCTGGCCGTTTGGTGAAGACTGGAGTGGGACCATTAATCTAAATATTGAGACGTGTACATAGGATAAGTATACATTACTTTTGTATATTATTTAAAAAAAAACAGAGTAACAATTGTTTAAATTGTTTAAACAATTTGTTAAAATTATATAACAATTGTTTAAATTATATGAATATAATTGAAATTAAGTAATGGATCTACCACAACAACCATAGTCAAAATTTCATAATTTACAATTCTAATATGTCTGCAATGTATGGCACAACATTATCATACTTGGTGACAATTTTGTAAACACACCTTTGTATAATGAGGTGAATGTGATTGGAGGCTCGTGGGTAAGATGCATCAAAGACATGAAAAGCCTTAAAAAGTGTGTCGAATGCGTGGGAGATGGTGTTAAATTTATATTTGATGTTGTCAATTACCAGCAACGGTGATGAACAGTTCAGCAATGTTCCTTGTAGAATAATATACGGTTGAACAGTAGACTTGCTTGCAATTGATTTCTGTTTCTGTTTTTCAATAATTGAATCAATGTCACCAGCATTCTGAAAACAGCACAATTTCATTACTTATGATATAATTATAAATAGGAACCTTAGAAATAGGAAGGCTCTAGATGATGAAGATGTCATGAAGTGCTAGGTATCTAATTTGACGGTAATCAGGTGGGATATGGGACGGAAAAATTTCAGCAACATACGAGGCTTAGGGATGTGGGGTAACTGAGAGACGAAAAGGGGACTGAAGCTGCAGGCACCAGGTCAGAAGAGGGAGGGAGGGATGTATCGAAGGTAAACTACTTTACTTACCGTAACCAAAATAAATATGGAGTCTACTGCCTCCTGCGAAGAAAACTTCACATTTTTGTTAAGTCTTCCTTTAGGTGGAATTAAATAGGTCAGCACATGAATTTTCCCAGGTATTTTTTCTGTAACAAAGTAAATAAATCATTTTTAGAATCAATAATTTTAGTACAAAAATATGAACAAGCTTAGTATAAACAACACTAACTGTCTTCGTCTAGATTATTTATAGCATTCACAATATTGAGCAGACCTTCGTTTTGAGTGTTTCTTAAAGTCAAAATTCTTTTATAAATCTCATTAAAGTTGAGATAGAAATTTCCTGCACTATCAGGATATTTAAGTTCAAAATCGATATTTATCTGTAACAAAACAAAATTACAATTAGTAAATAAATATTTAGTAAATTAAAACTATATAAAAACATCCCATGCATGCTCTTGTGCGCGACATGTTTTACTTACCAAAGAGTGACTTCTAGGGTCATTTAATATGGGCCAATTCACAAAAAAATCATAGACATTTGGGTATTTAGTGCGGTTCTGTCTAAACTTATAAGTGGCCTTCCATTTATTTATCACTTCATCAAACGGTTCATTGTTTGTTTTGAGCCACAAAATGTCTGAATTTAGTGTAGCTGAAAATAATAGTCAACTGTTATTAATCAAGGGAAACAATAATTAAACTAAAAATTATTAAGTTACCTTTTTAACAAAAAGAATTACTTATCCTAATCGGTTTACCCGTTTAGGAGTTATGATGCCACAGACAGACACATACACACATTTAAACAGTTATTTCAATATTAAATGTCAATTTTAATCAAATTACATATTAAGATTAAATAATACCTACCCTCTTCCTCATAAGAAGCTAGACTTTTCTTGACCTGTACTTCATTGAGTACTTCAGATTTTCTTTTGCGGTCCCCATACTTAAAAATTAGGTTACGCACTTTGTCCACTAATTTTCCTCTAGCAACCATAGGCCTACCAGTCAATGATTGGCCTTTTGGAACTGGCCTTGTGAAATAAATACCAATTGTTTCCGATGGAAAAATTGCCAATATTTTAGCGGCAAGTAGATTATATTCCTCGTATGTAATTTTGCTAAAATCAGTGAAAATACATTACAAAAGCTGGTTCTGTAATTTTAACAACATTAAAAATGATAAAAATACATACTGATTTACAATGTAGGTGTAAATATGTTTGATAATGATGTCGGTTAATTGGTTTCTCTTAGTATTATTCAATTGTTTGTGAGTTTCATAAAATTTCAAAATACTGTTTCCTCCAACTGTCGTTTGTAATAAGGTATGTAAGTCAAAGTCTGGAAAATATCTTGTAACCAGTGCATTTGTTGTGGTAACTTCCTGAGATTCAGAACAGCTAGAGGACGTAGGTTTTGTAAAGTCTGTTTCACTCAATGACTCTGAACACTCATTAAATGACTCTGTAGGTGCCTGAAAACATAAAATATGTGTGTAATGCACAGTGGCTAAATCATGTACTTACATAAGTTTACCCTAAATAACTAGTACCTATAGATTGTCTTCATTGGCAAAGTTATTAAACAAATTATGAATGTATTTTTAAACATAGTGTGACTAAAGAGCTTTAATATTCATTATACATCCTGCTGCATACAAAAAAGAATAAACGCTGCCCAGTTGCAGATGCAGAAGTGTACAGCACAGTGCAAATGCCAATGGATTTCACTTACATGAGCTGTGATAATTTCAGCTAGCTTTATCCGGGTCCCAAGATGAGGGCAGAGTTCCTTGAGATGCTCTGGAATGAGTTTGTAGAATAACTCTGTTGTTATGCCATTTGCTGCAATGTAGAACCGAAATGATACATTTAAGTAATCTATGACTTAGCTTAACGTACTCAACATGGATATGATTTTTGATGAATTTTTGCATGGGTGGGTGGCACTTCAACAATACTATAATCAAAGGCTGGCCAGTAAAAACAATGCATACTTACACACAAAAACTTCTAGGTATTACTTCTGGAGAAATATTATTTGCCTCGAGGAGAGTAACTACGTTGTTATTTTCGTTCATTTTGTTTTACAAATTACCACTTAACCCGCACCACAAGAGATATTGCGTATATATTCACCTCAAATGACAAATTAACACGTTTAGTTTCAAACTGCACAAAGTACAAACAGGTTTAAACTTGTTTAGCTTGCTTTAGCATGGCGCGCGCGCACCATCGTGGCGTCGCGTCGGTAGACTCGGTAGTCAATAGTCATAACTCATACCAAAAAAAAAATAGGTAGACTAGAAGTAACTTGTCATTAAATTAAAATATTTTTAACTTTTTCTTAAACTATATGTATTTGAAACAAGGTAATAATAAAATTTTAAGGCAAAATAGGATTTTACTAAAAACAAGATTTTATGTCATTAGTTTAAGATATTTTTTTTTAAATTGCTCTAGATATGATTCAAGGTAATAATTTCTTCATTGGATGAAATGTTTCATTGTGTTAAATAAACTTACAGTTTGAAATAAGTATTTCATTGTATTAGAGCAATAAAATTTGAACTTCTTAGGTTAATTTTACTTATTCTTCAATTGATTTTTTTTTCCTTGATTGTAAAATTGCAACAAGAAAATATTTTTTTCATTTCGAGACTGCCATTATTTAAAGATGAATAAACATTACTTGTATTAACACAATTTTCCTTAAAATAACTTAATATGTCAAGAAAACTATTTTTCTTGATTCGAGAAATCCTTTTTATCTGTGTAGTAAGCTTGACATGGACATAGGACATGGATGTCTATTGTATACAGTGGATCACTTGGATGATCTTAGGCATCCGCAGATGTGTGTATCAGCATTCAGCACCAAAAGTTAAAGAATAACTAAGTAGTTTGTTCTGGGATTATTGTAATCCAAAAATATTGTCACCCTTCTAACAGACCGCCCCAGTAGAACGCTGATTAGCATAGGATTGATTTGATTAGTTTCAAGGACACGGCTTAAAGGTATTTTCACACAAGTAGAGCCACCGTGCAGCTCGTGGGACGGTTGATATGAAATGCGCATACGGAATGAATATGCACGAGGAAAATGGCACTGGCATAATAAATACGCGGTTTTTATATCGTCCTGCCCGCCGCCGCCCGCCATGAATAACCCAGGTCGAACACTGAATTATTTATGTTGCACAATCTGATTCGCGATAACCCTACCGAATTATGTAGACCTATATTGTGTGTCTGGACTCTGGATCCATTTTTCTGATGGAACATACGAAGATTGCCAGATCAAAATTGAAACTAGTTGCCAGCGTTTGTTACGTCAAAGTCAATTTTTTGTGTAGTAACTGTAAGTTTTTCCTAGCATAAAGTGCTAACTGACAGATGGACACAAACATTTCTACTATTATAGTCTATATTATAGTATCTAATATCTATGTGTTTTGTCTCTCTCTTGTAAATAGTGTAAGAGTCACGCAGGGATGACTCTCTACAAATAACATTCAAGTTCAGTCAAAGAAACGTTTCATTTTTAATTTACAAAGTGCTAACACATCGTTTCTCTTGTTGCAGGTGGACGGTGGTCGGTGTGGTGTCAGTGCGTGTGTGTGTGTGTGTGTGTTGTGTTAGTGTGTGTGGGTGTGGCGCCGAACGGCGTCGTGTCGACGACGGTGCGCCCATGGATCGGTGATCTACTACGTCACTAGTGCAGCGCTGGTGAGCATACCTTTTGATTCTATACATGTCGCAGCCAACTGGTTTAAATAGACGTTCTATCAAACAGCTAGCCCTTTGACTGAACAACGTCATTTAATCACACGTCTAGCTTTTTAATTGAATATTCCAGTCGCTCAAAACGTTCAACACTACAGCTGATTCAAAAGCAGCCGTTTGATTGAATTAGTTCAGCGCTCACAACCACGGGCGCTAGGTGCGTTTTGTTTACAATATGGCGTCAACTAGCCGGTGTTTTGTGATTGTATTAAGATATTTTTCGTAATTATACATTACAAGTGTTATTAAAGTGACAGAAATTATAGGAGTACATACGAGTGAATCAAAATTTAAACAAATATTCGAGGAGAAATTATGGGATGACGAAATGCATCACCAAGGTATTTATTGCAATTTTGTTCAAAATGAGTTATTATTCTTCTTGATATCATAACATTTGTGTAATAATACGAGGTCTGCTATTTATGTATCCGGAATTTAAAAAAGAAACAAACATATATCATTTAATATGGTTTTATTGCTTTTCAAAATATTCGCCGCGATGATCGACACACTTTTGCATACGCTGGAACCAATTTTCATAGCACTTTTTCCATTCTGATTGAGGTATCTCCAAAACGTGCATTTTGAACGCATCAACAGCCTCTTCGCGGCTCGAAAAACGTTGACCACGTAATTTGTTCTTCGCGTATGGAAATAAAAAGAAATCGTTAGGTGCCAAATCAGGGCTGTACGGCGTATGACCAGTCAATTCGATCTCTTGACCCTCCAAAAACTGAGTTGTTTCAGCTGAGGTGTTATTGAATATTAAACCTTTTAGACACTGAGATCGCTTACTTAAGAAAAATGAAAAATTTTCAAGACGTTTGATTTTGCACTTTTAAAATGAGTGTTAAACAAAGAAAAAATAAGAAAATAACAAACATTTAAAGCTATTTATCAAAAATATTTAAAAAATTACAAAAATCCGGATTATCCGGATAATCCGGATTTGAGGATGGAAAAATCCGAAAATCCGGATTTTTTTAAAAATCCGTTTTTTGCAATCCCTATCTGTGAGACGGGCTTTATTGAATTAAGATTTAAGACAGCGCCATTGTGAATGCTAAACGACCGTTAGGCTGCGTCCCCATCAGACACGGCGCGGCGCCGTCACCGTGTTACGGCACGACGCCGCCACCGTGATACGGTACGGCGCCGCACCGTGTCACGGTGCCGCGCACGGTGCGTCCCTATTCAGTCGATATTTGCGCTCGAACAAGATTGCTTGTCTGCATATGGATCGCGAAAGAATTATTCTCTTGTTACTTAAACGAAGATTGAAACAGAAACAGAGAAAAATTTGAGTAAATTCGTATTACAAATTACTTAAAAACTTAATAATTAAGGGGGCTCCCATACAAAAAACATAATTTTTTGGTTATTTTTATCTATAATAATGGTACGGAACCCTTCGTGCGCGAACCTGCGACTGCACTTGGCCGATTTTTATGTGTTCCAAATAAGTGCCTCGTTTAAGTTTGGACTAGGGGTGGGCCGAAATTCGTTTTACATTCGGTTTAACCGAACTTCGGCAGCTTGAACCGAACTTCGTCATTCGGCCGAATTTCGGTTAAAATGCCGAACACTCGGCACTAAATATACTTGCACTATCATATATTTGATCGAAGACTAGCATAATAGAAATTATTGAAAAAAAGACATAGTATCTGTACTAACAGTGAAATAAAATAAGTCTGATGTACAATAACTATACTCATTACTCATTCATAGTCATTTGCTTATTTGAATTACAAAAAGTAATCATACGTGATAAACAAAAAACTTAAATTGGTATTTTTAACGACCCAGTCTCAAAAAATTTTGGTAACTTACAAACAAAACACAAAATTCGAACTTCGGCCGAATTTTTCATTTTTGCCGAATGTTCGGCCGAAGTTCGTATTCGGTTCAAACCACATTCGGCCCATCACTAGTTTGGACAAAATTTTTGTTTGGAAGTTTCAACCAGAATAGGGGCGCGCGGTGCACCGTACGCGGCACCGTGTTACGGTACGGCGCCGTACCGTGTCACGGTGGCGGCGTCGTGCCGTAACACGGTGACGGCGCCGTGCCGTGTCTGATGGGGACGCAGCCTTAGGCTGTCTTTCCACCAGAGCTGTGTTGCGAATAATGTGTTTTTGAGAACCAATAGCATCGCCGCGCTGAGCGATGTCATGGAAAAGTCATGTCAATGATGCAATTCTATTGGTTTTCAAAAACACATTCCTCGCAAGACAACTCCGCTCAGCTCTGGTGGAAACACAGCCTAAATGTCCCTAGCCATAAAAATATTCTCTATTAGATGACGCTCGCAACTCAGTTAGCGCTAAAGTTCGGCTATCGCGCGGGAACCCTACATTTTTCCGATTAAAAGTATCCTATGTCCTTTCCCAGGACTCAAAGTCTATCTGTTACAATAAATATTAACGCTTAAACCCAATAACCGATCGTAATACAATATGGAAACCGATTGTAATGAAGATTCTCTGAGTCCAGGAAAAGGATGTAGAATAGTTTTTACTTTTTAATAAAGGTATTAAGTTTAACGGTTCCCTAGTTATCAACTTATCACCAATTAATGTGATGATATCTACCATTCATAACATAATATTATGTTTTAATTAAATACATAAAACATAATGTCTAATGATGTCTAGTTGTGTGCGTGAATGTATGCTAATATTTGCTTACTTGTGTGCGAGTGTGTTGCTATATTAGTGAAGTGTCAACTGAACGAGTGCCGCGATTGTATAGGGTTGTCACTTATTCGAATTGAGATTGACCTACTTAAAAAACGGAACTAATTTTTTGAGATGTTATTATGATCAGTTGAAAAAAATATTGAGCAGTTAGTTAATTTTTTGGCGGTTGATTAATTATTGTGACTGTAAAACATGGACAGTAATAAAAAAACTATTGAGCGCTAAAAATTATGGAATGAGCGGTAAAAATGATGGAATGACCAGTTTGATAAATGAATGAGTGGTAAAAATGATGGAACGAGCCCATACACAATCCAGAAAGTCCAAGGGTAGGTTAGGTTAGGTTAGAACTTAGACCACAACGGCAGAGGGAGCCGAGCGAGCGTGCTGCGGCAGCAGCCGGCGACCGTCTTTTACTTTCGCTTTATAACGGCACGGAACCCTTCATGGGTGAGTTCGACTCGCACTTGGCCGATTTTAATAATTATATTTTTACGCCTCATTGTTTAAAGAACTTCTTAGAATGAGATTTCTTAGTTCTTACTGACAAATTTCGATTTGTTACTCGTAACCGCTCATTCATTAATTTTTACTGACCATTTAATTATTTTACTGTTCAATAATGTTTTCAATTATCCATCTCATTATTTTTTACTATTCATTTTTGTTTACTTTACTGCTTAGTTTTAACTGCTAAACTAGTTATTAAACGTGCCATTTATAATTTTTAACTTACCAAAACTGCAATTTACAACTGCTCCTTTAAATCAGTGCCCTTAAAAATAGATAATCGACCAAATTAATGTGATATTGTATTTCTTTGTCGCGAGGATTACGTAACATTTAAATTGGTAGTATTATACCCATATAAAGTTTTGTTTTCACAATAAATGAAACGGAATAAAAAAGGAGTTTTGTAAGCACTGTGATTAACTCTGACTTGAGTATAGATTTTTTGTTAAAATATAAGAACACTGGCATAATATTATAACAATGTGATGTAAGCAGATGAGTATGAACTTGTACCAGTCATGTCGATTTTACAGCATATTAAAACAATCCAAAATGTGAAAATGGGTTCTTTATTTTTTTTATTGCCGTCTTCTAATATTAGCTCAGTGCCAGCCCTGCGAGTGTGAAAAAGTATAATTTATTGATCGCAAGGTCGACCCCGGCCGGCCGGTGACGACTCAAGATGAGACGTACTACCACAGTATAAATAAATAGCATACAGTACAATAACTCGGCTGTGTCCTTGAAAGTAAACTCGTGCAACACAAACACAAGTGTATATTATATTCTGACATGTTATTGTATAATGTTATATGCTTTAAGTTATCTCAAATAAATCTGTCTGATATCTGGATTACTACTTTTCCTTCTGAGATGATTCTCATGAGAGTCTCATAAATGGCTTTAGCTAGACTAGACTTCTGAATTTTTTGATTGTGTATTTCGGTTGCTGCTATATTAATACAACGAATATATTAAAAACAAAAAACAAATTATTTATTAAATATTTAAGGGGGGGGGGGGGTCACCAAACGCTTTTTTTTGTTCGATTAAAGCCCCCCGCTCTCATACAAAAAAAAATACTCATTTTTTTGTCTATTTTGCTATAAAATGGTATGGAACCCTTCATGCGCAAGTTCAACTCTACCTTGACCGATTTTTATTCAGTTTAGTATTATAAATAAAAGATGCTCTACTGCATATAAAATTATTTTTATTGTGATAACTGATAATGCAGCCGAGATAAACGTTTCCGAGAACGCGCGCCGCTGCGATACACGAGTAAACACGGAGTGCGGTGGGGAAGGGGGGAGGCATACTCATTGTTATGGGGGTGGGGTAAAGATGAATGGTAGGATGTTGATTTTGTTTACAAAACGTGTCTGGGGTGTTTGAAATTTGTTTGTACAGCTTTATAAGGGATAAGACAAGATGAGGAATAAATCGACTAAAAACGCCCAATACTTGAAGAATGAAGATTTAGTACAACACACTACTACTACCAAGTTACACGGCGTAAATTCCGCTTGATTACGCCCGCAATATTGTATTTTAAATTGCCGATGACACACTATTTCGTCGCGTTCCGTCAGTATTTTGTATGCGTTTGACATTTGCGGACGTAATTTACGCCGCGTAACTTCGGCCTAGTGTGTTTAGAGTTTAGACACTAAGAGCGCCTCTTCAGCAACAGACCGTGCTGGTCCGCCGGCTCCGTCCACTACAAGCCATCGCCATTGTGTAGACGGGCTAATGGTGTACTTAACGCGTATGATGGCGGAGGAGTTTATATTTTGTGGTTCAGAATGCTATCGCTACTACAAATTAGATATTGTTAGAAATAAAATGAGCTAGTGTAAAGTGATACACAGAGTTTAATATCTTACTGAGACAATAATAATTTAATTATCGACACTTCAATCAACACACAGTAATTTCACATTGTCTAAATACTTTAAACTTGGTCCAAGTTGACGACTCAACGATTGGAAGCCAAAAAGCCCCGAACATTACTCGTGCAGCAACTTTTATACTAAATTTTCTGGCGCCATCTTAGTTCCTTTAGGTTCCGGTTAGTGGAAATATGGCGCTAGTTGTTTCATTATTTGAGAACAGGACATCCGGTTGATCGCTAATTTCCCTAAATTGCCAACACGGCCATTCTGCTCGGTGACTGTCCCAGGCACCTCACCAGACGTCAAACACAAAAATAATTCTGAAACAGTAAAATATAATGTTAGAAGAAAAATAATTACCTCGCCTTTAAGTATTGTCATTATTATCAGACATCTGCATTCCATCCTTGAACAGCTTTTCACCAGCCGACTTGCACTTAAAGGGTCTATGCCTCACTTAAGAGCCCAAGTTCGGACTGGATCCAAGGATCTAAAGCCACTTGCACTTAAAGGGTATACCTCACTTAAGTGTACCAAGTTCGCTCCAGACCTGATCTGCTCAACAGATTTATATTACAAGTATCCGATTTCAACATGACAAACTCAAAGCATCATAATAATATAATTATCTCAACTTTAGACCTATTACGATAAATCCATTTTAAAATTAATATTGCTACGATAACCAATAACCATCTTTTAACAAATAAAATGCAGTGCACAATGGGTGATAGGAATATAATAATATTTTTTAAAAGAAAGAACATTACCTTGCCAACACGGATACAAACTTTATTCAGATAACCAATCATCTATTCGTATCCAAGGTTTCATGTTTTCTGCAGCTGATATGCCTTTATATTTTTTATTTGTCCTTTCACTGCCCTGTATGTCGATCACTTCGTATCTATCGTTGCCCAAAATTTTGTTCACTCTGAACGGGCCTTTAAAGACTGGTAATAATTTACAGCTTTTTCCATCATTGCTCTGACTTTGAATTTTAATTAGCACCAATTCACCCTCAGAGTATTCTCTAGCCTTCGTACGACCCTTGTCAAATCTTTCTTTTTGTAGTTTGGCATTAATTTTAATATTTTCGCTCACTCTCTCACGTAAAGAAGTCACATCAAAAATCTTATCAACGTCTATCTCAGGCGCTAAGCTATCGCTGTCTGATCTTATACGATAACCAAAAAAAATCTCGCTAGGAACGGCCTTTGTGGTTTTATGTACTGTACTATTTAACCCTTGTTGTAAAACTTTAATAAACGAATCCCAATTATCATCAGTGGTATTAGCTCCTATAGCTTTCAAGGCTTCTAAAATGGTCTTATTAAAACGTTCTACTTGACCGTTTGATCGGGGCATACCTGTTGCCACAGTATGCAAGCGTATGTTTTTATCTTTACAATAACGTAAAAATTCCTCTGCCGTAAAACCAGCTCCTGCATCCGTTATAATCCGTTTAGGGTTCCCAAATATTTTTGTTATATTTTCTAATTGTTCAATAATACAAGAAGTTTTAGTTGATTTGACGGCAGAGATAAACACGAATTTTGTAAATGCGTCTACTGCGACTAGCAAAAATTTATTTTTATTCTTAGTCTCTACAAATGGACCTAAATGATCCAAATGAATTGTGTGAAATGGCTCTGCATACTTTGGCAACGGATATAGTTCCCCTTCTTTTGGACCTCCTTTATTTTTGTAATAAATACAGTTCAAACAATTTTTTATATACTTTTTAACTATGTGACGCATACGTGGAAACCAGTACTGACTACCTATTCTCTCAACAGTTTTGTCTACGGAAAAATGTCCCAAGTCATCATGATTACATTTTATTATTTGCCAATAACATTTTTTTGGTACTACCCATCGTCGTCCTTGGGACGTTCTTCTGTAGACTTTTCCACCTAATAAATCATACTTGTTAAAAAGGTCTTTATTATTATCTATATCCCCGGCCTCCAAAATGACTCTAATTTGTTGTAAATCGGGATCTTGCAGCTGCACTGACAAAAGCCAATCTGCTTCAGTTATTGACATTATAATATCGATTTCCGATTTTTCCCCGGATGGCACTGGGTTTCTGCTCAAAGCATCTACATGTTGCATGCGAAAGCCTTCCCTATGTACGATCTCGTATGAGAATTCTTGAGTGGCCAAAACCCATCGTGCTATTCGGGGAACAATCTCTTTCTTAGTAAGAGCATATCTCACCGCATTGCAATCTGTAACGATTTTAAAGGATGATCCTAAAAGATACAACCGAAATTTTTGTAACGAACAAACTATGGCTAAAAGTTCCAGCTCGAACGAATGGTACTTCTTTTCGTCGGCTGTAGTTTGTCTGCTATAAAAATGTACGGGCTTTTCCCCTCGTTCTGTAAGCTGCATGAGAATTCCGGCAATACCGTTCCTACTCGCGTCGGTATATAATATGTTATCTTTATTGGGGTCAAAAATAGTAAGAATACTTTCCGACGTTAACGTATTTTTAAGTGTTTGAAAACATTTCTCCTGCTCCGTATCCCAAGCCCAAACAGCGTCCTTCTTCAACAGTTTTGTTAATGGTGCTGAAATCATAGCACAATTTTTTATAAATTTGCGAAAATAGCTTATAAGACCAATAAACTGTCGAAGATGGTGAACTGTATTGGGTTTAGGGAAATTTTGGACTGCGTTTATTTTAGTTTCGGTAGGCATTATGCAATTAGGTTTCACTTTATACCCTAAAAATTCAATTTCTGTTTTAAGGAAATGACACTTCTTTAAATTTAAAGTTAGACCATTTTCTCTCAATATGCTTAACACTTTTTCTAACAATTTTAAATTATCTTCAATAGTTTCGGTTACTAGATAAACATCATCTAAATATAAAATAATATCTTCAAATCTTAAATTACCTATAACTTTATTCATTAACTGTTGAAAACATGACGGCGCATTAACTAAACCAAAGGGGAGTCTTAAAAACTCGTAGTGTCCATCCTCTGTTATAAACGCAGTCTTTTCTATGGACTTTTCATTAATGCTGATCTGATAGTACCCACATTTCAAATCTAAGCTAGTGAAACACTTACGACCCTGCAAGCGGTCTATTAGATCTTCAATACGTGGCATGGGGTACTTGTCTTTTATAGTAATTTTATTTAACTGACGATAATCAATGCAGAGCCGTTTTTCACCGTTCTTTTTATTAACGAGCAGCGCTGGACTCGCATAGGGCGAGTGACTTTCACGTATAATGTTATTCTCTAACAATTCACTAATCATTTCGCGTATAATTTGTCTATTTGCTGGAGAAGACCGGTAGGGTCTGCATTGAATCGGTTGAGATGTAGTTAATTTAATTGTCATTTCGTGATTTTTAGCCTTTCCTAATTCTTTAATGTTAGACGCAACACATTCACTATATTTACGAAACAAAACCATTAATTCTTCTTGACGGATGTCTGAATCGATTTCGAGTTGACTCACAATGCTAGAAAATTCCGTAAACTTGTTAGCGTAATCAAATTTAAAAACGTTACCAACCCGCGAATACATAAGATCTGACCGTTCAGTTACATTTCTACCGATTAGAACTTCACAATCTGCTAAGTCATCTATAATATAGAAGTCAATCTCCGATAAAGCCACAGAGTCGATCTTTAAATTAACTATAACTTTCTCGGAGATAATTTTAGAATTTTGTTTTGAAAAACCTTGCAAATAAACAGGTGTAGGTAGTTGTAAAAATTTTAAGGAATGTTTACTTGCCAATTTGTCTGATATTAACGAGCAGCTACTGCCTGTATCTACAAAGGCTTCACAAACAAAATCGTTAATATATATCGATTTCATAAATTTGTTACGTGAATCACACGTAGAAATATTTTTAGTTTCTTGTTTATCAACTTTTAAGGAATTTAGCTTATGATAGCACACTGACTCTAAATGACCTCGTTTACCGCAATAATCACACTTATTAGACTCACATTGACTTCTTTTATGATTTCCTCCGCATGCAAAACACTTAATTTGTTTACGTGTAAACATCTGACCGGCATCTTTGTTCGTATTGATTTGATTTGACTCGGTTTGCGACGAAGACAAAGATGTCGGCTGTTTTGCGGGCACATTATTATTTTTAATAGGAAAATCCCTAGGGTGAGAATTAATTTGTCTGCTAGATATTTTCGATTTATAAATACGTCCGTGCAAAAAGCTAGCTAAACTATCACATGTCACAAAATTACTCGCTTCGACGGACGCGCCTATGTTACTATCGCCGATATTTCCTATAATTATTGAAATTATATCTTGTTCTGAAAAATCTAAAGAGAGTCTGTCAATTTTACATTTTTGATCAAAATAAAATTCGTACAAAGACTGATTTTCTGTCGGTTTTTTGTCTAATATCTCTTTTAATAGTTCAAACATATTACGTTGAATGCGAAAACTCGATGCAAGTCTTTTTTTCCAATCCCTCCATTTCCACGAAGGCCATTCTCGCTCTGTACGTAATAAAGAGTCATACCAAACTTTCGCGGAACCTTTTAATTTGTTTAACGCCTGATAACGTACCATTTCATCGGACCATCTAAACGTTTGAGAGTAAGATTGTAATATACCAAGCCAAGCATTTATATCATCTCTCAGTGGGTCGAACTCTGGTATAATATTGTTGAGTATAAAGCTGTTATTAGTACTCACAGTTGAGGTATCAGCCTGACCTGATACTTTTCTCCTTCTGGGTGGAGGCGATGGTGTTCGGGCACTACTCGTGCTGCTACTTGAACTACTTGACCGAGCCTTTCTTCGTTTCGAACGTTTACCCATTGTAAAAATTCACGGATTCATCCCACTTCTGATGTTAGAAATAAAATGAGCTAGTGTAAAGTGATACACAGAGTTTAATATCTTACTGAGACAATAATAATTTAATTATCGACACTTCAATCAACACACAGTAATTTCACATTGTCTAAATACTTTAAACTTGGTCCAAGTTGACGACTCAACGATTGGAAGCCAAAAAGCCCCGAACATTACTCGTGCAGCAACTTTTATACTAAATTTTCTGGCGCCATCTTAGTTCCTTTAGGTTCCGGTTAGTGGAAATATGGCGCTAGTTGTTTCATTATTTGAGAACAGGACATCCGGTTGATCGCTAATTTCCCTAAATTGCCAACAATATTATGTTTACTATGTAGTACAATTTAGATACGCAGACAAACGAGCACATTTATAATATAAGTTTTAAGTATGTATTAGTATGAATTCGTATAGTGTTTTATAAGTGAATTTTAACGTGTTATTTTTTCCGCAGGTAAACATGCACCGCGCTAGAACAAGCGGAGTTCAACCACGACCCTAATGACTAATGCCAAGAAATTGTGAGTATCATTCATACGTTCTGTTCATTCATTCATACGTTTATAAGTATGTATAACTTAATACATTAATTCATTATTGCCCTTTGAACAAGATTACAATGTTGTTCAAAACAGAGATACCTTTGAGACGAGTAAGACCCTCCGCGCATTGGGCGGCCAGGTCGCGCGGCCAGCTGTCACGCGCGAACTAATTCTTCGTGCGTGACAGCTGGCCGCTGGTCGCGTAATGCGCGCACCTACATATTATATCGTAGAAGAATTATTGGCCGCAGCGACCTGGCCGCCTAATGCTCGGGGGGTCTAAGGATATAGGATTCATTTATTCTGTCGTTCATTAATTTCATTTATCCATACTAATATTATAAATGCGAAAGTGTGTCTATCTGTCTGTCTGTTACCTCTTCACGCCCAAACTGCGGAACCGATTTTGCTGAAATTTGGTATGGAGATACTTTGAGTCCCGGGAAAGGACATAGGCTACTTTTCATCCCGGAAAAATGTACGATTCCCGCGCGATAAACGACTTTTGGCGCAACGGAGTTGCGGGCATCAACTAGCAATTTATTATATTAATTCAGTTTGGTTCATCACCATCATCATATCAGCCTATATTCGTCCAGAGCTGGACATAGGCCTCTCTCAATGAACGCCAAGATGACCGTTTGGTTAACAATATTAAATAAGGTCCATTTTAACTTTTGTAATACGGAATATATCTTGAGAGACGGAAAAGGACAAAGAATAGTTTTTGTTGCGATTTGCGAAAGAATCTTTCCCGTATGAGTTATGAGTTATGACATTAGCGTTTCGGCGCAAAAGAGTTTCGGGCATCATCATTAGTCTAATTACTAGTTTCATATTATAATCGAAGCTATACAGACAGACACACTTTTTATAAAATTTTCGCCACCATCATCAGGCGCCTAATGGTTTTTAAATGGCGGCGATTATAATAGAGTCGTGAGTGTGCAAAAGTGATGTCTCACAAGTCGGACCCGTCTTCGCGGACCGGTTCCCTCGTGCGGATGTGTGGTTGTGTAGGGTTTTCACGAGGTTCACACAGGTAACCGGTTTACGCGGGTGATAAGCGTGAGCATCAGGAGTTAGATGTTTACTAGTTTAGGTGGCAAATCTTTTCATAGTATTTATTTACTTTAAAAAAGATTTACCACCTAAACTAGTAAATATCTAGCTTATCACCCGCGTAAACTGGTTACCTGTGTGAACCTCGTGAAAAACCTACACAACCACACAACTGCACTTTATCAAAGCGCACGGAAGTGCGCGGCCTAGTTCCAGCAGGCCGCGCACATGCCGTGCACTATTTACACGAACCGTTTCGACGTACTTTTGACCCCCCTGTAGCTCAGTGTCTATTGCGAGTGCAAAGATAAAATTATACCTACGTAATTATTTACGAGTACTTAATCAGTATACCCAATTTCATAGATATAGCTTCAGTAGATCCTGAGATATGTCCTTGTAAAAATAGCTTATTTTGGCACTGACTCACTCATTCACTCACTCACTCACTCACTGACCGGTAATCAAAACCTCTAGGGCACTTCCAATTGTCCTAGCGTTATGAAATTTGGCACACAGGTCGTGTGTTATATGTAGATTAACGAAAAATTAAGAAATTGTAGAAAATGGTCAAGCGTGAGTCAGTTCATCTACGAACTTCAGAGGCCACTTCCAATTGTCCTAGCGTTATGAAATTTGGCACACAGGTCGTGTGTTATATGTAGATTAAAAAAATAAGAAATTTTAGAAATCGGCCAAGCGTGAGTCGGCCTATCTACAGCCCATACAAACTTTAGTGTCATAGCGTTATGAAATTTGGCACACAGGTCATGTGTTAAATGTAGATTAACAAAAAATTAAGAAATTTTAGAAATCGGTCAAGCGTGAGTCGGCCGATCTACGAACTTTAGAGGCTACTTCCAAATGTCCTAGCGTTATGAAATTTAGCACACAGGTCGTGTGTTATATTATTATGTAGATTAACGATAAATTAAGAAATTTAAGAAATCGTCAAGCGTGAGTCAGTTCATCTATGAACTTTAGATAAAAATTCTTATGTACCAGTGATATAATGAGGCATCTATTGAAAGTATTGTTTATATCGGGCGTAGCACAAAAAGAAAACATAAGTAGGATTTCTTGAAAAAAAGTATTGAAATCCCACCAAAAACATACCTGTTAAAATAGGGCCTAGTTCCTATAGGCTAACTGTTGGTCTAAAAAAAGAGTTGAAATCCAATCCAATGCCAAGTTCAGATGCACTTCATCGATCATAATCATCTTTATCAACAGCCTGATCCATAATACTTCTAAATTTGAACTTGGCAGGTTTTTGTGCTATGCGTTACACTTGATTAATTATATAATTAGATAATATTAATAGAATTTAAATAACCTGCCAAGTTCAAATTAGAAGTATTATGGATCAGGCTGTTGATAAAGATGATTATGATCGATGAAGTGCATCTGAACTTGGCATTGGATTGGATTTCAACTCTTTTTTTAGACCAACAGTTAGCCTATAGGAACTAGGCCCTATTTTAACAGGTATGTTTTTGGTGGGATAGTATTTATTTTTAAAAGGTTTCCCTCTGAAGCAAACTACAAAGCTGTTTTTAATAAAATTTGGCTTAGACTAAAATGGACCACTGGCATAGACGAAGATAGATTCTTTTATCGCGGGATAATTAATAATGTTTACACAATTTTACAATTACAATATGTTATTTCTAAAAATAGCACTTTCGAGTTTTGATTACATCAACTTAAAAACTGGAACAAGATCTGACAATTCGGGAGCTACGAAAAATATTTCAAAACCTACACGTACGTCGTTTGTTTTGTTTTTTCGGGCGTAAAATAGAGTAACAATAATAATTATAATTGGTCACAATACCAAAGTAACAAAGAATTACAAAAACTTCTGATATCCAAGTGAAGTTCAGTCGTTTCTAATTTGTCGCTTGCACTTTGCGAAGACTTATGACTTTGACGTTTGTAACAATGTATTTCGCGTTTTGTACTGTTGTAGTGGCTTTTGGCTTCTCTCCAACCTTGTACCACAGTGTAAATTATGTACAGTAGAATACAGTACTCTTTCCATACTAGGTCGCATGAAATAGGTGCAGCGAGATTTTAGTTAACTTGAAGTATGCCCGCTTTCTGAGGTGTTTTGATCGGAGGTTCTTCAACAGCGATGTTTATTGGTTAATGATTTGACGGTAGCCAATCACCAGAGTTAGTGAATAGATAAACAATATGTCAAAAGATCTCTGAAACCGGTCATTCGACCATTCGGACACATCGATCGTGGTAATTGCAGATACAATAGATTTTCAATTGTTATGCGACAGCTGGGTGCCGGGATTGATGGGTTAGTGGAGCTTAATTTCCTGTCACAGCAAAATATCGGCAATGTCCACATAGAGCCTGCGTGAAACTTGAATGCTGTTCTAAGTTTCTTCGTCTACTTAAGACTAAATTTTGGAGTTTTTCGATAAGTGTTTTACGATGGTTTTGATGTTTCATGAAAATATTAATAAAATAATTATTTGTAGTTTGATAGGAAGATTAAAATAGAAACTTAGCTGCATTAAAGTGGCATTAAAATAGTAGAGTCGGACCTACTTGTCTGGGTTAAAACTTAAAGTGAGTCTTGGGGTTATTGGATCTGTGTTGAGCGTGTTTAATTTAAAGGAAACGACCGAATTGATCTACTGTATGTAGTACTATATACTGTGTCCGTAGTGCATACTGCAGACTCCCCGAGATCTCGTGCAATAATTACAATTGGCACAGTGACAGCTTTATTGTCTTTCATTGTTTTGTGGTTCCGTGGAGTGTGGCAACGTCACCGAGCAAGCCAAGAACTTGTCTTGTATGGCGATTAATGAGGGATGAAGGTTATTGTGCTTTACATGGATAATGTTACGTCAAAAATTCTGAATATGTAGTATGCAGAATCAACGGTGATCATGGGCATGGGCAAATGACAATCATAGACGAACACGCTCGGCATCATATTATATCACCTATAATATAGTACTATCAGAGAAGTTGATTTCTATGCAGATCGGGGACCTACGTAGTTTGGTTGCGTTACGTCAAACCCAGCCGACAGATCTTGAATTGACATATTCGACCAAATAACGTTGGTCTATCAACTGCATAGGAATCAATTTCCTCGATGGTACATAGGTTAATCATTTTGAAATCTTGCCCCATTCTGTCAACTGATGAGGCATACTCATACAATATGATGATCGATATAATAATTATGTACTTTAACAAATAAGAATTCTCTTCACTTCTCCACAATATGTTTACGTACATAGTTCCTAAGTCCTAACATTCTGCGGTATTGTTCTGTATGTAACAAGAGAAGCAGGAACATCTATACATTTTGTTCCTGCTTCTCTTGTTATCCACGTCAATGAAAGGGAAGGCATGATATTATACAAGTGTACTGACATAGCTATTATTGTGTTCCAGGTGACGCGCTGCGGAGCGGTGACTAAAGCGGCTTGGCCGCTTTAAATGGACAAACGCAAGATGCTGCCAAAGAGAGCGCGCATGGATAGCATGAGGGGACCCATCGCTAACGGGCCCCTGCAGTCGAGGTGAGGCTCATGGTCATTACTTGATCACAGTGTCAAATTCGGTGTCATAAATACCAGCCCCCTTATTATGTAGCTCTAATGAACAACGCCGCCGTGGTCCAGTGGTTTAGTGCGTGACTCGTGAGTCGGGGGTCGTGGCCGCGTTGGAAACGTGTTAGTTATTTCCAAGTTTGGTTAGGACAATGCAGGCTGATGAACTGATTGTCTGACAAGTAAGCTGTAAGATGATCCATGAGTCGGATGGGCATGTAAAAAGTTGGTCATGCGCCTGATCTCTCGCTAGTCGTGTCGGTCTTCCGTCCCACTGGGTATGAGAGTAGAGGAATAGAGTTCTTGTGTATTGCGCACAGCCTTGGGCAATATTATCGCTGCTTAAAACGGTATAATAGCTTTTTTTTAATTTTAATACGTACAAATACCAAAGCATTAAAAGTTTAGCTTCTTAGTACCAAAAGAATAAATCTCACCACAAAAGATCCAGAATATTATGTAAGATATAATTTCCAATTTAGTTTCAAGCGACGCCCACATCCGAGGGACGTGTCTGGGGCCATTTTGGCTCACTTTGCAGACTCTTTTCTTTTTCTTTTCTTTGCCCGCTAATCCTATTTGGTTTCCATCAAAACGTGCCCTGGATACAGGGTTGTCAGACGTTCAGAAAAAGTGAGAAATTAGGCTTTTTGATTGAGGTTTCGCTCGAAATAAATAGGTTCTGGTATTTCTAATTTTACATTAGTGGAGAGAGAGAGTGTTAGCTGTACGTGTTAGCTGTGTGAAATGTTTACAATTATTAATTCATCTTCAAGGATTACAAATGCTTTTTGTAAGGATCTTCGTATCGTAATAAAGTTGTCCAACAGGAACACTGTAATTTTTCAGCACAAATAGTAATTATAGTGAGGGAGCCCTAGAACAAATTTTTTTGTGATTACTAACAAGCAATTAAAAAATTTGTTCTAGGGCTTCCGTACTATTATAGCTTATTGGTTACTCCAGAGGCTAGAGCCTAATTTACTATCATAATTAATTAATGTTATCATATTATCAAATTTTTATGATCAGAAATAACAAAAAACACTCACAAACTTCCCCTTTATATAATACAATATTAGTGTCACTGATACCAAGATCCAAAATCTTCACTAATTATGAATATCCGGCTTCGTAGCATAATGTCCGAAACTTTATATTTTTGATGAACGTGCCAACCCTATATTCGGGGGCTTCCCCACACCACTGCGAAGTTTGCCAAATCTGTTTTTGTCTGCACCGAAGTTAAGTTTGGGTGATTCCCCGCGTAACTTGCTTCCCCCCACCCTTATTACTTTCTCGTGGGGGAGAACAAACTTTCACCCGTGCCCGTGTCCACCACCGCCGTCAACGGGACGTCACCAACAAAAAATCAAATAAAATGCCACTTTATGACATAGGTCATAGGCTTTAATTTTCTGCCGACATTGGTCTAGCGAACCATGTCGCCGTTGCTTTGTATTGGAGTAGAGCCTACGAATAATAAAAACTAAGGAAGAGTAACTGTCAAAAAAATTGTCCACGAATCTACAAAATGTGACCCGAATACATGATGCACTTTATGCAAAAAGAGGCCCGAATACATGCAAGAATTTTGTGTAGACCTAATTAATAATAATAGAAGTGACAATTCGTAGCTATTGCCATATTATTTTAGTGTGCGAAAAGAATCTTGACAACCAAATTCAAAACGATTGAAGTATGGGAGATACGTTTCACTAGTTTTTATTATTCGTAGCGTAGAGCAAAATGAAATATATACCGCAGGGACGGCGAACCAATGGCACGCGTGCCACTAGTGGCACGCGACATAACATTTTGGAGCACGCTACTGGTCCTAAAACTAGTATCGACATTATTTTAACCAACAATGAAGGTTATAGATCCTCCTCTGCATAGTGGGCACCCAATTAGGCAAATTTGAAATACGGCATAGGATGACAAAAAATATCGAATGACACGTTTATGACTTAACTGTAGATGTCTTCAGAAAATGGGCACATTAATACGAAAGGTTTCCTTGGATCTAGTCCCTAGGTCTAAATCTCGTTCTCGGTGACCGTCCGGTGACGTTGGCGGTGGACACACTGCGTTATAATTTCCGTACAGAACTTAAATTGTTAGTTTAATCGCCTAAGGGGGAGTGCTTTAATTATACCGTTATAATCAGGTCAGGCTGTTTGATTGGGAGTAGTTTTGTTTAATCAGATTGACTTAGTTGATTGGTCTGGTTTAACTATTGTATGGGAAAGGACAAAGCTAAAAAAAACCCAGAGTGAACAGATACAGGATGTAGCTCAGAATTTCAGTGATATTAAATGAAATTATTCTGTATATATTTCAACTTAAGATTTGATGGCTAAAGGGGAGATATTGCTATTAACTTTTCGTAAGGAGTGATGTTTAATATTTTTTTATTTATGTTATTTTGCGGCGTTTTGCAGCTGAATTGTAGTTAGAATGATAATAATAATATCTATGAACGCTTCACACCACGTCAGTCTGGCCCCGTGCTAAGTAGGTACCTGAAGGACTTGTGTTATGGGTACCACACAACGGAAATATACAGTGTGTAACAAAAATAAATGATATTACTTTAGGGTATGTACGTGTTCCTTGTAGAGAGTTCACTATGAAAGTAGCAGCGCTGAAAGACCAATTTTTTTCACTTTTGTATGGGGAAACTCGTGACGCTCGGGCCCTTGCCCATACAAAAGTGAAAAAAATTTTCGTCTTTCAGAGCTGTTACTTTCACAGTCAACTCTCTACAAGGAACACGTACACACCCTAAAGTATTATCACTTATTTTTGTTACACACTGTATATTTCCGTTGTGTGGTACCCATAACACAAGTCCTTCAGGCACCTACTTAGCACGGGGCCAGACTGACGTGGTGTGAAGCGTTCATAGATATTATTATTATCAATCTAACTACAATTCAGCTGCAAAACACCGCAAAATAACATAAATAAAAAAATAATAAATATTACTCCTTACGAAAAATTAATAGCATTATCTCCCCTTTAGCCATCAAATCTTACAATGAAATATATACAGAATTATTTCATTTAATATCACTGAAATTCTTAGATACATCCTGTATCTGTTCGCTCTGGGTTTTTTTCCATACATTTGATAGCATTGTCTTTTAATTTTAAATCATCTTTAATTCTTTATTTAACCCAAGTTTAATATTGTTCATCCTTGGTGGATGGTAAGTGTCAACATTAACTAATTAAGCTCTGGCTCTACACGTCTCATTATAATTTGTAATCAACTAGCTGTCCCGGCAAACGTTGCTTTGCCATAATATATTATGTATTTGCCATATTATTTTATTGAAGTGACTAAATAATATGTATGTTACCATGGCAACGTCGATCGCTATCCCGTCGCACAAACAATGGTCGCCGTCAGTCTCAGGTTGTAATAATTTTTTGCAATAAAATAAAATTGAGACTATAATAATTAAAGATCTAAGCTATCCTATCTCTCAAGTTGGAAAAAAACACACATTTTAATAAAAAAAAAACATTAAAATCGGTTTAGTAGTTTAGGATCCATCGCGGACAAACATCGTGACAGGAGATTTATATATTTTACTAGCTGTCCCGGCAAACGTTTTTTGCCATGTTATATAAAGTATGTCGCCCGTATTATTTTATTGAGTTAGTGCCTAAATATTAAGTATGTCACCATGGCAACGTCCATCGCTATCACGTGACCCGCGTCGCATAAACAATGGTCGCTCTTTATAGACAAATAATTTGCAATAAAATAAAATTGCGACTATAATTAAAGATCTAAGCTATCCTATCTCTCAAGTTGGAAAAAAGCACACATTTAAAAAAATAAAACATCAAAATCGGTTAAGTAGTTTAGGAATCCATCGCGGACAAACATCGTGACAGGAGATTTATATATATTAGATAATCAATATAAATAGTTTAATTAGCCGATTCCCGGTACAGTTGCTATAAATCGCGTCCACTGAATGCGCCTAATGAGCCGGGTACAGTCGCGCTCGGAATTCTCAATTCACACAAATTGTGCACCTCTGTCTGTAGTCCCAGTTCGTACGATAATGAACTATACGTCTTTGGAATAGAGTTCCAATTCGAAGAATAACTTGTTGCACACTGTGAGTTAGAAGTTTGTAGGATAGTGCGTCTTATCTCCTTTGAATAGAGATCCAAATCGTGGAATAACTCCTTAGTCCTTGCAGGCTGTGTGCTAGGACTGCTAGGAGTTTGTTCAATAGTGCACCTTGATTTAATGGGTAAAGAGTTCTTAATGCAGCAAAAACTCATTGAAGGCTGAGTGGCAGGAGTTTGTACGATAGCGAAACTTACTGCTAAAAGAATAGAGTTCCAAATCCAACAATAACATCCATGTCCTAGAAGTTAGTGCGATGAGTTCAGGAAAACTGAGTAGAGTCTGGATTTATAGCTTTAGTTGTGATTAATCGTGTCTTAATGTTGCGTTAACGATGCGGTTTTGGTTGCTTCTTAGTTCTTAGTGATAATATAAAGATGGTTATTTTAGTGTTTAATGGGGGACGCTGGGCGACCGCCCAGGGCGCCGGATAAAAAGGGGTGCTGAAGGCAAACAAAAGGGGCGCCACATTTTTTCAGCACTATCAACACCCTGGGAGCTTAAGAAATCTCATCCAGAGCGTTTAGTGCCTTCTTTTTTGAGGAATATAATATTATAATTTATAATCGTATCAAAAGATATTTAGAAAGTTGATGACGATGGAATTTAATGTTTCAGGCCCCTGATCATAAGATCATAATACGTATACAATATTGTTTAGTATTTGATAATAATTGATGATACCGTGGTGTGGTGTCTACAGAATGGTTAGAAACCCCTGCTTTATGTTGTTGATATGCTTGTTGTTAGCGCTGGTGTGTGAATGACTGAATGTTTAAGTGCCCCATTAGGAGGCTAAGGTGGTGATGTCACAGGCCCCTGTTACATGTTGTTGACGTATATGTTGCGTGTTTCAGGCCCCTGGTGGCGCTGCTGGACGGGCGGGACTGCACGGTGGAGATGCCGATACTGAAGGACGTTGCGACGGTCGCCTTCTGCGACGCGCAGTCCACATCCGAGATACACGAGAAGGTTAGATTACTATTATTTGCCGCTATCGATGTTACTTAGAACCGCGAGACATAATACTACGTCTCAAATGACGTTAGCAGGCTTTGGAGTTTGGTCTGACTGAGCATGCTGTCTCGCTTGGTCGGAAGATCTTCCTATGTTGTAAATGTACTCCCTCGCCAGAGCATTCGTATGTAATGTAACGTTTAGAGTCGCATTCATCAGTGAAGGAGAACCGATCATTACAACTTGTTACATCAATAACTTTTTTAACTATCGCCCAAAGTCGAATATCTATTTGTTTACTACACGGGAACGCTCGTTTGTCAGGAAAGTAGTATTGTAATGTTATGCTCAAAGTAAGGAATGCTTTTTCATTATTTATCATTTTAATACATATAATGATGATGAGTACAAGAATCACCTCTCTCCTTCTATCATCAGGTGCTGAACGAGGCGGTGGGAGCTCTGATGTGGCACACCATCATCCTCACGAAGGAGGACCTGGAGAAGTTCAAGGCGCTGCGGATTATCGTGCGCATCGGCTCCGGCGTCGACAACATCGACGTCAAAGCGGCCGGCGAGCTGGGTGAGTGATGATGATGTTGATTCCTCATCATGGGACCACCTGTGAAGTATCCCCTTTCCAACAAAAAAGAATCCTCAAAATCGGTTCACATACGGCGGAGTTATCAGCAAACATACAAAAACTCATAAACTTTTTTGAAGTCGCTTTAGAAATTGCAGCTGACATCTAATATACTGACTCACACTGACACATTAAATAGATTTTTTGATTTTTGATTTTTTTGATTTTGATAGATATGGTCACTCACACAACTACTAGATTGCAAGAACTATAATTACAAGAAGATCTTGACATACGCCCCAGGGCCGGATTTATATTCTTTATGAGTATTAATAGGCCACTTTAATTTTGCCGCCTGTATGTACGAACTCTGCCGACACCATAGGACGCTCCCCCGCACAGGCCATAGCCCATACATGAATCCAGAGCTGGTGTGGCCGTTAAACTGTTTACTGATTGTTTCCCCCTCACGTTGCAGGTATAGCGGTGTGCAACGTGCCGGGTTACGGCGTGGAGGAGGTGGCCGACACGACGATGTGTCTCATACTGAACCTGTACCGGCGGACGTACTGGCTCGCGAACATGGTGCGCGAGGGGAAGAAGTTCACAGGTGAGTGGATGATACACATACCATCAGGGAAGTTAATTCATAGGCATTTAGGGGACCTACGTCGTTTGGTCGCGTTATGTCAAATCCAGTCGACAGATGACAATTAATATTAACCTGACATGATCCGACCAAATGACGTTGGTCTGTCAACTGCCAAGGAATCAATTTCTTCGATGGTACCACCAGATAAATTGACCATCAAAAGGCAACTGAACGGCCTACGTCATTTGAACGTATTATGTGAATTCAGTGTTATTTGTGAACTGTATGTCTGTCTGAAGCCACAACGGCTGGGATTTCATATAACGCGACCAAATTATTCTTGACCAAATTCATCCGCCACCTGCCTATAACTTCTAGAGTAGAGTTCTGGACTGTAATGCTAATCCATGTCCCCTACATTTCAGGTCCGGAGCAAGTCCGCGAGGCGGCGGCGGGCTGCGCGCGCATCCGCGGTGACACACTCGGCATAGTCGGCCTGGGCCGCATCGGCTCCGCGGTCGCCCTCCGCGCCAAGGCGTTCGGGTTCAACGTCATATTCTACGACCCCTACCTGCCCGACGGGATTGAGAAGTCGCTGGGGTTGACTAGGGTTTATACGTTACAGGTATGATCAATTTGCATTAATTTAATGATTGAATGATAGACATTTTTAACACGGTTTTATTAGCGTGGGCTGTAATACAGTATGTAACGGAATCTATGAATCTCCATATTTTATAGTCTAATTAATCCTTCGATCGGGGATTCTTGGAAATGCTTTTGTATTCTATTGTTGTCGCGATCACCGGCGGTGCTGGTTTTTTTAAACTATATTCTTTAATATAGTGACTTTACCAATTTTGTGTCAGGGGAATGTATAATCGTATTCCCTATGCCCAACTCTTAACAGTTCAAAATTTTAGTGTAATTATTATTCATTACTAACATCGTAGTCAATTTTCTATAGACAATATGTGAATATTGTTAAAACCATAAGCTAAGCTTTGCTGTGATTAAAATGCAGAAAATAAATTCAGGCTAAAATTTTTATTCTTTAAAGCTCCGTTTAGACCAAACGAGCGAATGCTCATTCTAGTAAAGCTCTTTTGATGTAAACTAACAACGAGCATTCTTTCGTTGTTCTAGTGTGTTCGCCACGTGTTCGGCGGTAAATAGGTAGAATGCTCTAAGAATCTCGCTCGTTTGGTGTAAACGACGCAAGAGCGCTCGAGCAATTGCCTAGAGTTCTTTCGTGTTCGGACGTGCTCGCTCTTCGAGGCGGTCTCTTCAAAGGGATTTTAGTGTTCTTGATATTTTTACTTTTTGGCGGCCGGTTTTAGGTAGTTTATCAAAGGTTATTTCGTAATGGATTGGAGCAATGAAAAATGTTTACCAATGATCGAATTATACCATAACAAAAGATGTTTATGGGATCCAACCTTTGATGATTATAAAAATAAATTAACTACTTATCGTTGAAGAATGAGCAATGAGCATTCGCTCGTTTGGTCTAAATAGAGCTATATGATTCTCATCTATAGAGCAAAAATTCTTATTCTTGATGTTCTTGTTGATTCGATTGGTGTAAACGATATAAAGTATGTTGTAACGAATTATAGTTTACACTAAACGAATACGAAATAATGTTCTTGTGCTGTTCTTGCTCTATGTTCTTTTGGTGTAAACCCACCTTAAAACGCCTTAAGAAAATTACAAGACTATGTTCCTGACTCCTGTCTCATTCCTCGTTTATGAGCTTTGTGGCAGTACCCACAATTAGCGCCATAATGCTGCATGCATAACATAATATTATATACAACGTCTGAAATGACGGTGGGCTTCGACCTGACCGAGCATGCTATCTCGCTCGGTCGGAAGATCTTCCTTTTCGGCCGCCACTTATATTCCTAAAGCCTAATGAAGTGTGTAAAAATTATAAAAGTACTAACACAGTGTTGTTTATCGTTTCAGGATCTCCTATTCCAGAGTGACTGTGTATCACTGCACTGCAGTCTAAACGAGCACAATCACCACCTGATTAACGAGTTTACTATAAAACAAATGCGCCCAGGTATGTTGCTTCTGACCATGTCACTTTCAAGAACGTTATAGAAAGTATAAGAATGCAATGTGTATGAAACAAGACTTATTGAATATTTATTATATTAAAACAAATGATATAATAACACTGTCTGTATAATAATTCATATCAAATGTCCATACTAATATCATACGTCATAATAATTAATATATTATTATAATAAAATAATGTAAATTAGTACCTACATGTACTTGCCCTAAAGTCCATTTCCCATTGCAGGCGCGTTCCTGGTGAATACTTCCAATACACGTCTCGATAGTCGTATAATGTAAATTAGCACCTACGTCCACTTGATCTAAAGTTCATTTCAAGGTGCAGGCGCATGACGACTCGCTATCAATGTAAAATAATATCTATGTACCTGTCTTAAAGTGTATTTTTCATAGGGTATTACACGAATTTTTGAAATGTATCCAAAAACAATTCTATAGGGATAATATGAAGCTAAAAAATAAAATACTTTTTTTTGGCACGTTATGTATGAAAAAAAATTTTTTTTTGCATAATTTCAAACTTCGCGCGTATTTTGCAAAAACGCTTCCGCTAGTGGACGCCATGTTTGCTCTATGGTCATGAGTTCATGACATCATTGCGGTAGTAAACAAACAGGCATCAATTGACATAAGACATTGGACTCTGACGGTTGACACAGTTGTCATTTTTTTGTTTACTATCCCAATGACGTCTTTAGCATGGCGGAAAGATTTCGGAGCGTTCAAAGAGAGATAAAAAATCCTAAAATCTTTAAACTACATTTAAAAATATAATAAGCTATCGTATGAAGTCAAACTAACATTTTTCGATTGCTTTTCCTCTAAACTATCATAATAATACATTTTTTCATTTTTTCTCATATACACTAAAATACCCTATTGCAGGCGCGTTCCTGGTGAACACGGCGCGCGGCGGGCTGGTCGACGACGAGGGGCTGGCAGCGGCGCTGAAGCAGGGCCGCATCCGCGCGGCCGCCCTCGACGTGCACGAGAACGAGCCCTTCAACGTGTTCCAGGTGGGCGGAGACACTGACGAGGGTCGTTGTTGGAGTCCGTCCGAGGCGTCCATTGCGACTTTTTGTAGCGATGCAGTCGCGATACTGTCGCGTATTTGCATCGATACAGTCGCGATGCAGTCGCTAGCTGTGTGTCCTGTATGGCGTTGCAAATGCGACCAACGCACGCGCGACTGCATCGCTACTAAAAGTCGCGGTCAGTCAGTTTATACTAGCGCAGAGTGGTAGCGTCTACGGTCGTAAAATTTTTGCACATAGACGCGCGCTAGCACATTTTCATAGCAAAAATCTGTACTGAAATAATAAAACAATAGAGGTGAATATAAATATAAAACATAATTTAAACAATAGAGGCGAATATTATAAAAATATAAACCTTTCGCGACGCTTCCACTCTGCGCCAGTGTGAGTGACCGAATGATCGGATTCGATCCCAGTCGAGCGAAGTAGCGAGCACATTTTCATAGCAGAAATTGTACTTAAGTGTTGTGTTCGCGGTGCAAACCGCAGTAGACGATACTACGCTGTAGTGAAGCGACGCGACGCTTCATAGAAAACCATCTCTTATTTGTGGCCGCGAAGAGCCCACCTCATACGATTTCATACAAAGAATATTTTGCAGTCACGTTTTGCGCCGCCGCTATTTTTTATTATTTGCATTTGGCAGACTTACGTTATTTGGTAGCGTTGTCTTGGCATAACCCGACTAAAAAAGAAAGAAAGACATATTTTATCGCGCGACACATAATATCGCACCGCGTTTCTGTTATAACTTCTATGATTTATGAAAAGGCCGTATAAGCCTAAGGCACTAGGGGCCTACATAAATCCGACACTGTATAACTTATAGAGATAAACTACGATAACATGGCGCGCCCCTCCAAATTACTGTTTCAATGTGTGTAGTCACATCCTTATGAACGAGTTTGTATGTAGTTGTAAGTATTCAAATTTCAACCAATCAACCAGTACACGTAATATGTTGGTCAACTAATCAGAACTAGCCGACCGCGCAAGACAACGTTTTGACGTGTCGTAAACATCAACTTTAAGCGTTTTGAAACTTGGAAGGGCGCGCCATGTTCTTCTTCTTCTCATATTCCTTGCTACGGATATTTTTTACTAGAAAAAAAAAGTGTAATAAATTATATCCCATCTACAAAAACAAATGTTTCCTATAATTGTAAATGAATAAAAATGAAAATTTACTAAATGCTAACTTATTACTATAAAATTATAAATATTAACTGTGAAATAGGAGTATAAAATGATTGTTACGAAAATATTTGAAAAATGTCAGATGCATGAAACGGAACGTATGCCAATAGAGATTGACTCTGTTGAATTGAAATGAAATCGATAAAAAGGGCGGCCATCTTAAATCGCCTTCGCCACTCTGAAACGTCAGTACGAAATCGATAATGTCCATTACAATTCCTTAACTAAGTGATTCGATATTTTAAAATTATCGATTAATTTTTTTAGGTATCTTCCCTATTATTGTCAATTATTATGTGTCACCCATATCGTCTTAAAACGCACAAACTATAGTTTATCCTCTACAAGTATCGTCGACTACAAGGTGCACCCTTGACAGGGCCCGCTGAAGGACGCGCCCAACGTGCTATGCACGCCGCACGCCGCCTTCTACTCGGACGCGTCCGCCCAGGAGCTGCGCGAGATGGCCGCGTCAGAGATACGGCGCGCGATCGTCGGCCGCATCCCCGACGGCCTCCGCAACTGCGTCAACAAGGACTACTTCCTCGCCGGGACCGCGCCGGTGCGTATATAATACATCATAATATATGATCTAAGCCCTAGGGGTTGTTTCACTACTTCCTGATAAGTATGGAGAATCTGTCAAAAAAGTTGTGAATAGCCTATTCGGCACTTTATCGGGAATGTGGTGAAACAGGCCATAAGGCTGCGTTTCCACCAGAGACAACCAATAGAATCGCTTCATTGACGTGACCTCGCTCAGCGCAGCGATTCTATTGGATCTTAAAACCCATTCCAACATATATCTCCTGTGGAAACGCAGCCTTAGTCTCCTATAGTGAAAAATGTGCAAGTGGATTGTGTTATTCATAAAACACAATTTAATAAAAACAAAAATGTTCACCAATCAATAAATAATCTACCTAAATAAGCATGTGTAAATGTACGTTAACTTTATCTGACTTGTGTTACAGAACGCGCGCGTGCTCGCCCCGGTGGCGCCGCCGATGGGCGCGGCGGCGGTCGGCGGCGGCGTCGGCGCGGTCGTCGGCGCCGGATGTTACAACGAGGGCATCAACGGCAGCGGGTACTGTATTGTTGTAATAACTAATTATAGCTCCCACAGGCCACACCGGTTTCGGTGACGGTGGCCGGTTTCACTGAAACCAGCCCAGGTACGCAGGAGTAATTTTATAGTGCCCAAGGGTGTGCGCAGTATACAAGAGCACTCTCTACTCCTTTACTCTCATTACCCAGTGGGACGGAAGGCCGACACGACCGGCGAGAGATCTGCCCACGTAGACAACTGGCAAAACGCTAACGCTAGCGCTACAAAATGTATGCGATTTGACATAAGTCATCGCTTCGCTAGCGAATACTAATCTCAAATCCATACATTTTGTAGCGCTAGCGTTAGCGTTAGCGTTTTGTCAGTTGTCTAAGGGGGCAGGCGCAGGACCGACTTTATATACATGCCCACCCGACGTATGGATCATCTTACTTGTCAGACAATCAGGTGATCACCCTGCATAGTCCTAACCAAACTTGGAAATAATATGTTTCCAACGCGGGAATCGAACCCACAACCTCCGAGTCAAGGCCACGCTCTCAATCACTGGACCACCGAGGCGTCAGGTCGTTATAGGCCACGATCTAGTGGCGGCAGCGTACATAGAGATTTCGTACACGGGGCGGCAATACTATTCTCTAATCCATACATTTTGTAGCGCTAGCGTTAGCGTTAGCGTTTTGTCAGTTGTCTAAGGGGGCAGGCGCAGGACCGACTTTATATACATGCCCACCCGACGTATGGATCATCTTACTTGTCAGACAATCAGGTGATCACCCTGCATAGTCCTAACCAAACTTGGAAATAATATGTTTCCAACGCGGGAATGGAACCCACAACCTCCGAGTCAAGGCCACGCTCTCAATCACTGGACCACCGAGGCGTCAGGTCGTTATAGGCCACGATCTAGTGGCGGCAGCGTACATAGAGATTTCGTACACGGGGCGGCGGAAATAAATTGGCCTATTCTCGTAAAAAAATTAGGCACAGGGAATAACTAACACAACGTGATCACTGTGCAACCGATCCTTGACTCTGAGGTTGTGGGTTCGACTCGATGAGTGCTTTTTCTGACGTGCGTTATCGCCCGCGAGTGGATGTGGTGCGAATAATAGCTGTCCGCATTATGCAGCAAATGATCGTTCGTCATGCGGGCAGCGGGCAACACTCGCGCGCCCTGGAGCGTGTTGTCATACGTATACCAGATCCGCGTGCGGGACAGAATTTTATGATATTTGGCACATAATATATTAAAGATTGTTATCTATCTTCTAAGCTCGCTCGATGTAATTTGTAATGTTTAGTTACATTGTTTGTATCTCTCTACTTTATTGTTTTTCTCATGTAAGTGAAAACCAAAACTTATAATATATTAAGTAGACTTCAGGGACGCGGGCAGCTGCACGGAACGTCTAGTTTATAATTATTTTCAATACATTACAGGTACTACGGCGGCGCACAGGCGGCCCACTCCACCACGGCGGTGCACGAGCCGCCCGCGCTCCCGCCGCAGCAGCCGCCGCCGCAACCGCCGCCGCAGCAGCCGCCCATCACGCTGGTCAGTACTAACATAAATTGTACGCTACACCAAATCCTACAAGGAGCGCATTGAACACCATCCAAATTCCTCGCAGCACATCTCTGGTGGAAAAGCAGCCTAAACATTTTATTTTTCTACTTTCCAGCCGATCAACACCTCGGACCCGGCGAACCATCAGATGAAGCAGGAGAGCTCCGACGTCCACTAGAGCCCCCGCTGGCCCACAGCTGGCCCACAGCCGGCCCACAGCTGGCCCCCCAGCCCCCGGCCCCCGCACGCTACGTTACAGTACCGTACGACACAAACAATAGTTTTATTCCATCGCAACTTGTAGTTATGTGAGCGTTGGGTCGGGCCGCTCTCTATCCTTCTGTGTTACATCTGTGCTAATAGTTGGGCCTAAGATCACAAGGCATTGTCCTGCACGTTTTCTTGTAGTATACGTCTTAACGTTCATACGCCGATTGTACTGCAACAAATCGTGGAGTGCAATTGACGTGTGTAAATGGTCATATATAATTGTATGCGCCACTATTTATTCGTTAAGACGTACACTGCAAAATATCAACGCCCTTTGACCCCCTACTATGCAGGTACTAATAAAAAAGTGTCGAGGTCAAATATCTTTCTGTCTAGCCCTCTTTAGCAACGCCGAACGCGCCACAAGGAACTTCGTTTCAAAAACATGAAAAAACGTGCAGGATTGTGCCGTGTGAACTTAACCTATTCAGGGCCAATTCAGTCAACAACGCGACGCGTAGATGCATCTCTAAGTTGCATTGAAATGATAAACTTGCATGACGTCTCAAGCAAATGAAGTCTTTCAATTCAATACAAATTTAGAAATGTATCTAGACTTCTCTTGAGGGTCATGGTAACCTATTGATAAGTAGATGACTTTGATGTGTTGTCGCCACAAAGTCAGAGGTAGACGTCTTATATGGAACAGTTTGCTAGCAGATGTATCTAAGAACCTCAAGCGTTTTCAAATATTTCCTTCGATACCAAACGACGGTTCATGTGTCAGGCTACCAACACTAACTTGAAAATCCCCCATTACTATAGCGAAGAAGAGCGACACGTAAACCAATTTCTTTCGTCTCACTCCAGCGAATGACGGTTGTATGTAACAGAGAGGGATAGATTATGCAGCCCGCCCAACTCGAGAGCGCGAGCGGAGGGATAGTTGTGTTAGGTAAGGACAGGCTGCGCATGTGTGCGTGAGATCACGGGACGATGTGTGTGTGAGGGGAGGGGCGGCGCCCGAAGCCGCGAAACGCTTCAAAACGGCGAAATTTCCCGAATACCTGCTCCTGGGGCCCCAATTCTCGAGGCTTGAACGTCGCTGGGTATGACACTCGAGTGAAATAGCCTGCGTGAAGTGACTTTCGAGTCATAAGAATAAGCCCCCTGCAAACGTTTGTGACGTTATTGAATAAATGTCAAGTGTATGGGATCTAGCAAGTTTTCCATACATTTGACAGGTATGCAATAATGTTGTGACTATGTAAAACTCATGTTCACTTTTTTGCATTACAACGCGACGCGGTTCAGTGGTTTGAAATTAAACTATACTTACACGAGATATACATAATTACTTAGTAAATTGCTTGAGCTCTCGAGCTATATAAAGAGCAACTTTTTAAATGTTGATAAGTATTGCTGAGCTGTGTCGCTTCCAGGTATGATCATTCTTTATAGCTTGACTGAAGTAATTAGCGTTCGATTTATTTTCATTCACATAGACACGTAAAAATAATAGATTTTGCTTTCGAATGCGGTATTACGGGAGTTTCAGACTGTATTTGTAGGTAGGAAGCATTACGTTTGATTATTATTAATCAATTGCGATTTAGTAAAAAAAATGATGTTTGATAAAAAATTTCTAAAGAATAGTGTAATTGTGTCAAATGTTTTATCACATAGGCTACATTTACGTTCGACACTTAATGATTGTGATCTATGTTTAGACGAAAGCGTTTATTTTATAAGCAATATCGAGTTAGATGTAAAATTTGTCTAACAGAAATTATATATTATATAAGAAGTACATGGTATTTTGTTTATACACCCGATCGGTACAGGTTAGATTTTAGTTTAGGGTGCTGCTGCTTCGCCATTACTAGACTGACACTCGTTTTGTAACTCTTCAACTATTGGTCCCGATGATAATTATTTTTGTAGCCACTTAGCTCGTCAGCTCCTAGTGATGGCGGAGATCGATAAACAATATCGATGAATATCGATTATGTATCGATATCGATACTCCACATACGTGAGCGTCCGCCCCGCCCCTGTTTCAGCATTTGTACGCATTTGAGTCGCGCTAGCGAGCGAAAAGCATTCGAACTGTTATTTTTAAGTGACAAAGGACTGTAGAATACTATCATCACACTTATTATCAAGAAGGCAGGAGGTCTCGTGTTTTTTTTTTCATTTGAAAATGTACAAAATCATGCTTTTTTTCATTTTTGATTTTTTCTTTTAAATAGTTTATAAGTGAATATGGATTTGTACATGATGCGGAGCGTAAATTTTGACAGGCGACTATTACGGGCCATGGATAAGTAAAAAGGAATCCGAAAAACATGAGAAAATTGGTATTTAAAGTTAGTATTTACTTACAAGTTTAGTTTAATGACAAAAACAATGTGTATATTTTATGAGAAAATGAAAGTTCTTAAATAAAACTATTGTTTTCGGATTAATGATTTTGTGGGTTTTATTTATTTTCTTCCCTTTTGTTTACCCGATTGATATGATTACGGAAAACTAAATGTGGGTTCGAAACCTGCACTACAGTTGAAAAATATTATGAAAGTAAATTTATTATAATATTAATTTAATCAAGAAATAAGGTAGAAAAGTGGTAAACTGGATCTGACTTCCACCAAATGCTTGGATCATGGAGATAAAATTTAGTCTAGCTACACATTTCATGCGCTTTCATCATGCTGTTACCAGAAATACCACAATACGGTGCGTCCACATTTGTATCATTTGCGCGATCAGATCTCCGTCGCGATCATCGCGCCGTATCAAGTATGCGTATCATAGTGTGGACGCCTATTAGATCATTCTGCCGATCATGCGTGTATTTGATATGACACGTATCGGTGCGTCCACATTTGTATCATTTGCGCGATCAGATCTCCGTCGCGATCATCGCGCCGTATCAAGTATGCGTATCATAGTGTGGACGCCTATTAGATCATTCTGCCGATCATGCGTTTATTTGATATGACACGTATGACGTATCGGTGCGTCCACATTTGTATCATTTGCGCGATCAGACTTCCGTCGCGATCCTCGCGCCGTATCAAAATGATACGCGTATCATGATACTTTATATCATGATACTTTATATCATGATACGCGTATCATTTTGCGTCCACACTAGCGATCATGATACGGCGCGATGATCGCGCAAATGATATAAATGTGGACGCACCGTATCAGATACGCGGTTAATAGCGATCGAGGCGCTTCGATGATACGCGACGGAGATCTGATCGTGCAAATGATACAAATGTGGAGTGTGCGTTTCCCCAGAAAGCCCAATCGAGCTAGGTGTATTTTCAATATATCAGAATTTAGAGCAAAAATGGAGCACCTCTACAGTCAAGTAAATAAATTGGAGCATTAATACGAACGACGCTGCGAGCTAAAAACCGTGGGCTTGCTGGCGTCCTGTCCCGTCAGCACGCCCAAGCTAGATCTCGGGAACCGTTGACAGTACTATCGTGTATTATGGTTCAAATTTTAGAGCAAAATTGGAGCACTCTGCTCCCGTGAAATCAACTTCGAAACTAGAATGTGAAAGGAGTTAGACGTGATTAACCGGTGGGCTTGCTGGCGTCCTGTCCCGTCAGCAAGCCCATTTGGAGCGTGGAAACTACTGAACGGAGAGTCGTCAAAAATATCTCAAATCGTAGCTTAGAATGAGAGAACTATGCTCCAAATAGAATAGTTGCCGTTCCGTGCAACAAGCAAATGTTGTTGCACGGAACTTCAACGTCGCGCGGTTGTGAAAATCGACAAATTTTGGCGGCTGAAGTGTTTTTCGCTGATAGCGCGAAAAGCGTAGAACCTAGGATTTTGATCTATTTGGAGCATAGTTCTCTCATTCTAAGCTACGATTTGAGATATTTTTGACGACTCTCCGTTCAGTAGTTTCCACGCTCCAAATGGGCTTGCTGACGGGACGCGACGTCAGCAAGCCCGTTTTCAAAGGCCTGTAACTCGAGAACTATTGAAGCTACATTAATATTTTTTTTGGAGCAGAGTGCTCTAAATAGGGCTCTATTGTAGAGTTTTTAATCATAATCCAAATCATTACCGTTTCAGAGATCTGCGTGGGCTTGCTGACGGGACAGGACGCCAGCAAGCCCACCGGTTAATCACGTCTAACTCCTTTCACATTCTAGTTTCGAAGTTGATTTCACGGGAGCAGAGTGCTCCAATTTTGCTCTAAAATTTGAACCATAATACACGATAGTACTGTCAACGGTTCCCGAGATCTAGCTTGGGCGTGCTGACGGGACAGGACGCCAACAAGCCCACGGTTTTTAGCTCGCAGCGTCGTTCGTATTAATGCTCCAATTTATTTACTTGACTGTAGAGGTGCTCCATTTTTGCTCTAAATTCTGATATATTGAAAATACACCTAGCTCGATTGGGCTTTCTGGGGGGACGCACACAAATGTGGACGCACCCATATGTAATTATATAATTATATCGGCACAAGAAATAGCTGTAATTTTATACGGCATAGCCAGTCCAGTGCATTATAGAGGTCAGTGGATCATAATGTTAGTCGTGCAATGATCTGATATGTAAGCTGACCAAATCATGTAGATCCGCAATCTGCCTTTGAATCAAGTTCTCTGAAAATTACAAACTGAATATGTACAAGTAAAACACAACACATCAAAAAGTAACAACACTTTACTATACTTTGGCGGCACTCGGTGTGATCGGTGTTTTCAGTCGGCGCGCCTCGTCCGCGTCTAGAGCCCGCTTCATGTCGTAATACTTCTGTTTGAACGATGTCAGTTCGGCGTTGATTCGGTCCACCTCCAGTCGCAGGTCCGTCACTTGACGCTCGCGCATGCTCAGCTCTGGAATTGGGAACGTGCAGTGCACGTGCTAGGTATAGGTTGGTATAGTCACACATGCAACACAGTGTATTATTTTATCCAATATTAATCCTTCGATACTCAATACTCAAGTATAATATTATTAATTGATACAATACACACGTGTGTGAGCTCTTCTGACGATCTACTATGAAGATGCCCTACTGTACTACAAGTATACTGTGATTATGACGACATTAGTTAATGTCTGTCTACATTGACGCCACAGCTCGCATGTCGGCATTCATTTATAATATTTCAACTTTATTAAAATTAGTTTAAACTAACAATACAACTGGCGGTAAACTGTTATTTTATTACATTTTTTTAGCTACACCAAATACCAATTTAAAAATTAGAATTTATATACTTATTATTGTCTACGAGTTCGTTCGCGCAGCAATTCGTATAGCGCACAAAAATCTTTCCCGGGTTTCAGAATATCTTTATACTCCATTACTTTCGGTTCAGTCGTTCAAGTGCGAAAAGCAGAAGAGACAGGCAGACATACAGTTTCGGGCTTATAATATTATTATTACTAGTATTATAGAAATAATAATCTTACCAGCTACAAGACACTTCATTTTGGTCGTCCTTTGCGCGAGAACTCGCTGGGTTTTGCTCAGCTCTTGCTGAAAACATCCACATAATAATAATTATAAGCGCCAAACTATCCACGCAGTACCTAGGTACACGCACAAACTCATCGTCACGAATGGGTCGGTTAGGGTAAATAATCGGCCAAGTGCGAGTCGGACTCGCGCACTAAGAGTACCATTATAGAGCAAAATTAGGCAAAATTGTGTTTTTTGTATGGGAGCCCCCCTTAATGTTTTATTTTATATTAATATTATTATTAAATATTAAAATGCACATAAAACTAAAGACCTTGAGAAAAAATCAAGTACCTACCAAACGCCAAACTATTAAGGCGTCGCGTCGCCTTAACGGCAAAAACGGTGAAAATAAGGTCGTCTATGACAAAACAAGGCGATAATATTATTTTAGGATGTGTCCCTACTCCCTTGTATAGAGTTCAGTATAAAAGTAACAGCATGAAAAAAGTTATTTTTAACATATTATAGCAAAAATGCCCCAACGTCATGAACGTCTACCTACAAGGTGCAACAAAACTAAGTGATTATCCAATAAAAAATACTCTTTCAGCGCAGCTACTTTCACAGCGAACTCTACAATCTACATAGGGTAGGACGTAGGTAAGTACCTATACAGACCCTAAACTATTTTTACTTAGTTTTGTTACACGTACAACCTGTATAAGTACAAAAAATTTAAATATAGCTCTTATAGTTTCGGAGAAAAGTGGCTGTGACATACGGACGGACAGACAGACAGACATGTGACGAATCTATAAGGGTTCCGTTTTTTGCCATTTGGCTACGGAACCCTATGAAGTATAAGTTCTGTTCTGGCGTGTACAGTATACCTGCAGGTCGGGGCTGGGCTGCAACGCCAGCATGTCCTTGACCGCCTGGTACTGCTGGCGCGTCTCCGTCACCTGCCGCTCCTTTAGCACCAGCTGCTCGCTCTGCGCCACCACCTTCCTGGAGACAACAACAACAGCGCCGGCTTTAGCACTACAGACTACTAGCGCCCGCAGCCGACACTGCGGGGGGGAGGGGGGATACAGCTCGTCTTACTTGTGCGTGGCCCGCAGCTTGGCGGCCAGCGTGGCGGCGCGCGGGTCGGTGGCGTGCAGCTTGCGCCAGCGGTGCACGTTGAGCGGCGTCGCCAGCGCCTGCTCCAGCGCGCGTGCCCGCAGCCGACACCGGCACAGCTCGCGCTCCAGGTTGAACACCTGGAATTTGGGAATACGGTTATTTATTTACCTTTTTTTAGGCTACATGATCCAAATTAGGTATAGATTCCATAAAGACTTAGGTAAGGCGAGTCCGCACTAAGGCCGGTAAGTAGGTATAAATAGTCAGTACTCAAGATGCATCTCGGTCCCAAGACACGGTTCAGGCTCTGTGATTGATTGCCTGACAAAATTTGGACCAATCGTAGAGCCGAATCGCATCTTGAGACCGAGATGCATCTTGAGTACTGACTATTTATACCGGCCTTAGACATGAAACACTGCTTTCGGCCAATTACGCCATTCTACACGGTTGGTGTGATCAAGCTATAAGCGACGCTATCCTGGCGACACAGAAGATACAGTGGTGAAAATTTAATGTGTGGTAGGATTTATATGCGTTAAAATATGTACAGCGTTTTCTGCTGCAGCGCATTAACACGGCATACGTGTCAAAGCGAGATCTTGAAGTGCTTATAATTTGCTGTTTTTAGTAGTATAGGTGTACCAGAATCTGATGGAAAAAATGAGAAAATAAATTGACTCTAGTCTCTAGCAATACCGGGGTAATTGAAATATAACATTTTGATCCTTTTCTTTTAGCAGCTAATCTGTGCATTAAACATGCAAATACGAGTATAAAAATTTATCCAATGATTTAGGATATTTTTCGAAAATTTGCTGTCAAAAATTGCCATCAGATTCTGGTAGACCTATAGTATAAGCAAAGGTATTAACGCACTGTGAAGAGGGCGCTACGTAGCTCATACAGTAAACAATCCGACCAAAACTGATACGTTGCACACGTCATATCAGAATATTGACAGGAACGTTGTCAAAACAAATCTTTTTGTTCAGTGTCTGTGCTGGTGCTGCCTTCAAGCGTGAAAACATTGCAGTAATATTTCAGCTATTTGCAAATTGCATGCAATGAAGCAATAAAATCTCAGTTAAAACGATGGTTCAAGACCAAGTCAGTGCCGTTCTATAATATAATAATCAAAGCGATAAGCATCGACATTTTTTGTTAACTTTTATATCAGGTGCCAGTTGACATCTATTGTTATAATTTGCCAAGGTTTAATTTTAAAGAGTTTTCAGTCAAATAATAAATTGAATAGCGAAGTTAGATATCAAAACTATGGAATTTGACACATTGTCAATTAAGAAATGCCTTACTTTCAAATTCTTAAGGCCTAAATTGTCGATTTTATAATTCATTTTTAAACTTGAAAATAAGCTCGGAATTGTTTCATTTTTTCTAAACAGAGATGCTACAATATATTTCCAAGTATTTGATCTGAGCGAAAACACGATATCTTAACATTTTCTCGATAGAAAAAAACGGCAAAGATGCATCTAAGTTTCACGAATTTTTCATATTATATTGCTACTAGCGACCCACCCCGGCGTCGCACGGTTATAAAATATATAGCCACTAAAAAAAATGATGCCTATAGCCTTCCTCAATAAATGGGATATCTAACACTAAAAGAATCTTTCAAATCGTTTCTGAGATTAACGCATTCAAGTTAGCCCTTTCATGTCCCCCGTTTTTTCCACATTTTCCTCTATTTCTTCGCTCCTATTAGTCTTAGCGTGATAAAATATAGCCTATAACCTTCCACAATAAATGGGCTATCTAACACTGAAAGTATCATCAAAATCCGTTGCGTAGTTTTAAATATTAAAGGGAACAAAGGGACATGAGGGAAAAAAGCGACTTTGTTTTATAATAAGTATAGATATAGATAACCGCGCATTAGACTAAGTTAATATTTTAATACACTGTATAAAATTCTATCATTGTGACACCTGGCGGATTGTTAAAATGTTGTATATTTATCGAGTTATTAAGAAAAAAACTAACTTGGCGATGATTCCGCGTCGTCCTTTTTCACTTGGCATATGAAAGACGGGCGTGAGTGTGAAAAGGACGATGTTTGATTTTTTGCGTTAGTCGCCCTCTTAACGTTTTTTATTTCGAATTTCTAAAATGTAACGCATAAGGGTCAATTCAGACTGCAACGCAACGCATACAATCAGGCCCCTACTCCTGTCAGACTCAAAATAATTACCTCTAGCCGTAGATCTGTCATGTTCTCAATGCCCTTGGACAGTAGATTCTTCTCCTTCCGCAGTCGCAGAATCTCCAGACGCAGTAGCCGAATGTCTTCCACCCGAGAAGCATATTGACGCTCGCCTGAGAGAGAAGGATGATTATGTAAAGCAGAGGTTCCCAAACTTATTTTGTCTACCGCCCACTTTCAGAACAAAATATGGTCCCACACCGCCCCCCTTCAGATCTTCAGCGCCCTCAAGAGGGGATTATCGCCCACTTTGGGAAAGGCTGATGTGAAGTGTGTCCGCAGATGCATATTATGTAGAATTGGCTTATCGATTATTATCATAATCTCTTTTAACGTCTACGAATACATTGACATAAATCAGCATTAACAGCATCAGCAATAACATAAGAAGTGATATGAAGTGATAAAATAAAATATAATAAGAGGTAATTACTTTAGGGCAGCTTAGGGTGTAGGTATATGTGTTCCTTGTATAGAGTTCTCTTGGGTAGCAGCGCTCAAAGAGTCGCAGACTTCTGTTTCAATCAGAAATGCCCAAACGTCATGAGTCATGAGTCATGACTCATTAATTTGTCATATTTGAGTTACTTTTAGTTCTGCTACTTTCACAGTGATCGCTATAAAAGAGAAACATGCACATTGCGCACCCTAAAGTAAGTATTCTGTTTTGTTACACCTTGTAGATTTCATCTTACCCTTACAGCCATTATTCGATTCCACTTACCCCTAAACTGACATTATTTGTCTCCACTTACCCCTAAGCATCCAGTATTCGTCTCCACTTACCCCTAAGCAGCCACCATTCGTCACCACTTACCCCTATGCAGCGTGACCTCCAGTATCCGTATCTTCTCGTACAGCAGCGCGATCTCGTCGTTCCTCCTCACCAGCTGCGCGCCGACGACGTCTCGCTCGTTCACCAGACCCTCCAGCTCTTTGGACAGCTTAGCTCGAGCTGCGTCACCGTCCTGGATTAACAGACGGGGGTTACAGTGACGGTGGGCGGTTTCATTGAACCCAGTAACAGACCGTCCATAAAGTACGTCAAACTATTTTCAAGATCTTTTGACCCCCTTGTCACAGGTGGTCACATTGGTGAGACCCTCCTCCTTAGTGTGACGTCACGCAATTTCACATCTAAAATCTGTTTTATGTATTCCGTTCGATTCGGAAACTTCACCGTGTGGTCATTGGTAACTACTAATTGCATAACGCGTCAAGGGTTAATTCAGGGCCCGATCTAAGGGGAGGACAAGTCGGGCATTTGCCCAGAGCAGCAAAAAGGAGGGCCGGTAAAATTATATTTTATTTATTCCTACCTTCCCACCTAGCCATTAGCCATCCACCGCCCAAGTTTGAGAATTTTACCTTTCGTACGGTCTACTTTATGTTAATATTGGACAGTGAAAATATTAAATATTTCCCCCATTATACCCCAACAAAACTAGCGATATATTGTTTTCTGTATGTAAATAGGGGGAAAATTATCTGCCCGGAACGGCTAATACTTAGTAGCTAGTCAGATCGGACCCTAGTTTATTAGATATGCGTATTTTGACATCACTGACCAGCTAACAGCTTATTTTACAGCACGCCAATAATAATCAGGTGATTAGCCTGCATGGTCTTTATTAAAGTTGGACACAACTTGTCATTCTGCCACGGGTATCGAACCACGACCAGTAGAAAGCCAAGCTAGAATTTTTTGCACCACTGGTTACCTAAGGTAAGAAGATTTATTTGTTCTTTGTAGAGTAAAAATAATAATATTAAAATTTATGCGTAAACAATTAAAAACTATATTTACCTCAATTGCAATAATTAACAATCGTAAACTTATTTTATTGCGTGAAATCATTACGCAGTGGTAATGACATAAATTATTTTCAATTATAAATAATAGTGCACTGTTTATTTTCTATAAAGATTTTAAAATAAACATTTTAATGTTTACATAGAAACAGTGGCGTAGCGTTACTTTTTGGCTCTCATTACATAACAAAGGCCTAAGTATGCAAAAAATATAGAGAATATTACGCAAAGTTTGGAGCAAAGAGCGCTGCTATAAACTTATAAACTTTATGTTTACTGTCTATTATGCTGGTGCTGCTTCTAGCGTGAAAACGTTGCAGTAAAGTACTTATTTGACAAGATACGCGCTAAACACATAACCCTCCCGGCAGTCGGGTAAAAATCAGTAGACAGACGTCGGAGTAATCTTTGAACAAACGTTTAATCATCCCCTACTTTTCTTCTAAACCCCTTCAGGGTGACATTTTTACAAGCTACAATTATTAATGTATCCATACTAATATTAATAATAATCGGCTACGTGCGAGTGCCGAGTCGTACTCGCGCACGAAGGGTTCCGTTTGGACTAATTTTGTTCCGTAGAGCAAAATTAGTCCAAAGATTATGTGATAGCGCCCCCATTGTTTTAATTTAAAAAGCATCCAGATGAAATACACAATCACCCCCCAAGTCTCTACACAACGGCCAACGCCCCCATTTTTTTTCTGGGTTCCACACCGCCCCCTTTAGACTTTCAGCGCCCACAACTCACAAGGGGGCGTTATCGTCGACTTTAGGAAAGGCTGGTCTAACATCACAAAACTGGCTAGAGCGAGCGGTAAGGGCAAACCGCGCGCAAGGACTATTTACACTGACGTCAATGGATGTAATTATTTAATAAAAACAAAATAATAATATGAAGGGTGACCGTCATTTCATACGCTTCGTTTAGCAATCTACTTTACAGTCTAGTGTTTCAAGGTGGTTGCGGTTTTTAACGGACAGACAGACACACTTTCGCATTTATATTATTAGTATGGATAAAAATCAGCTACAAAAGATAAAGTCGTCGTTGTCGTCAGTGGCGGGGCAACACCTACATTTTATGTGGGCAACCGGCAAGGCCCTCTAAAATATATTTTGCGAGGCCCCCAGATGGACGACGCTAAGGAACGGATTTGTTGAGAGAAACAATTTATTAATTAATTATAAAACTTTTATTTATGAATATTTGAATATTTGAGTATCACAACTCGTAAAACCTTAAAAAAAACCTCGTGGTCCAAGGGGCGCGAGGCCCCTTAGACCGCGAGGCCGTAGGCGGTCGCCCACACCGCCCACGCCTTGCGCCGCCTCTGGTTTTCGTATAAAGTAGGTAATTACATAACATTTCTAAATATGTGCCTATTATCATTCACGCCAGATTTTTTTTACAATTTTATCTTTCCATACAGTTATTGTGCTCAGAATTCTATTTTAAGCAGTTTTAAATAATACGCAGCAGGGTCGGATTTATATTTTTTATGAAATTATGAGTAGGTAAGTATAGGCCACTTTAATTTTGCCGCCCCTATGTACGAACTCTGGCTCCATACTTGGACGCTACCGTCCCCTCTAGGTCCGCCCATAGGCCACGGCCTACGAGTATACTGCCTAATATAATGCCTTTACATAAATCTGGAGCTGATACGCAGACAGAATATTTGACGCTCTCAATTTCCCATTTAACTTTTTACCTACAAACACGAAACTCGCTACTCGCATACCTATTAGGCTGTGTACCAGAGATGTGCTGCGAGGAATCTACGTTTTTGAGAACCAATAGAATCGCTTCATTGATGTGACCTCGCTCAGCGCAGCGATTCTATTGGATCTTAAAAACACATTCCTCGCAAAACATTTTGGTGAAAACGGAGCCTTACCCTTAGCTAAAACCGGGATTGTGTTTCTCTCACCTGTATAATCCTATTCAGCTTCCCCTCCTCCTGTTTCGCGGTGGCTATCTCCGCTCTCGCCTCAGCAAGCCTCGTCTGTCCTCCCTGCACCTCCAGCCTCAGTAGTTCCACCCTCTTGTTACACTTGAGGAGAGCTCCCTCGGAGGACTTGAGACCAACCTCCTTGCCTGTTATGTCCTCCTTGAGTTGTTCAATCTGGTAGGCTAGCATCTGGAATCATAGGTGTAACAATGTATTATGTCATTTATTGAGAAATTAAAAAGAAATCCCCGAATTTTCCTGCATCAATGGGGGCCGATGATGATAAACCATTTCTTAAAACACTTACGATCATATCAGTTTCCAAACAAAAAAAAAATCAGGTCCACCCGTTTTGAGGCTACAATGCAACGGAGACAGAAAAACAGACAGACAATTCATGACAAACTCATAACATCCCTTTTGAAAGTAACTAAACAACCAGCCATTGCACTACCCCTTTTATTTGGAAAATGTGCAACATTGACATTCACGTGAAATGTGTAACCAATGAAAAGGACTCGATCGAACGAGGAGCCGCTTTATTATAAAATAGTGAGTAAGAGGTACTGACGACGCTCCACAACATTTGAATAAGAATGATGTCGCATATGCATATGCAAACACAACAATTAAAATAATTATTATTATTGGCATGCATAGTGTAAGAATTTGGGTTATTTTAGCGGAAGAGATATTTTGAAAAGGACTTCGCAGCGGTTTGTCTGTTTACTGTCTCTTCTCCTGTCTTCTTACCTTAATCTTCTGCTTCAGATCCTGTATCTCATCTAGCGCCTCCGTGTGGTTCTTGTGCAGGACGTTCTTCTCAGCCCGGCTGCTGTCCAGCGCGACTGCCACCTTCCTCTCCCTGATAGAGGCTTCGCGGATCGCCTTGTTCAAGTCCAGTATATCGGCGTTGCGGAGACGGACTTCCTCTATTAATGAAAAACTAAGGTGTGTACGTGTCCCTTGTATAGCACTCACTTTTTTTATTAATTATGGGCGGCCAACAAGCAAACGGGTCATCTGATGGAAATATATAGGCTGTGTTTCCACTGAAGCGGAGCGGAGTTTAGCGGTGCCAAATTGACCAATCACCATGCTCGAAATATTTGCTCCGCTTCGCTGTCATTAAATTGATTGGTAAATTCGGACTCCGCTAAGCTCCGCTCCGCTCCGCTTCAGTGGAAACGCAGCCATAATCGTAACGTCAGAAGACCTGCAGGTGCGTTACCAGCCTACTGTGAAAGTAGCAGCGGTGAAAGTGTTTTTTAACCTTTGTAAGGGCCAATTTATAATTTTATAATCTAGGCTCTAGAGGCATATGTCATAGAAACATGGAAGTGAAAAGTAACTCTTTTAGCGCTGCTACATTCATGAATTTTATGTAAGACAGACGTTATAGCTAGTAACTGATAAGTTCCGGATAGGCTACCAACAACTTATCTGACAGCTGATACTTGATATTCTGTATGTTATCAGTTGTGGATAGCCTATCCGGCACTTATCAGTAAGTAATGAAAATGCCCCATAGTTTTGTAAAACTCTATTACAAAGCGAAAAAAAAAATCACGTATTAGTAAAATGAACCTTACCAGACAAATCATCGATCTTTTCATTGAGTGCTATAGATTCTTCTAGCATTCTGTGAACGAAACATTCTCATGTAATAATATTTTTTTAAGGATATGGAATATAGATAGCTCATAATATGAATCTTATGCATCTAAAGTTCATCAGTTTTGCTACATTTTTAACCAATTTTTGATGACTTTATAATTATTGTACAATTAAAATAATTGATTTCCTCCTTTTTTAATCTAGATAAATTATTTAAAAAATGATTAACATAGCTCTCATCTTCACTGAAACAGATTAAAAACGATTATATTGATTAGCAATTTAATTACTACAAATTACAATTACTTAACTGTCAACAACTTATTAATTTGATATAACAATTAACAACCGTTCAATATAATTAGACCTTGCATCTGACCTTTTCGTTTCGTAACACTCTATTTCGCATAGATTTGTTATGACGATTTATTTAAATCGCAAGTTTGAAAATAGTAGCATAATCTAAAATTAGTTTCAAATAGTTTAGACTCTAAACTATTTGTTTACTTTAGACAAGGAGGCCTGGCCGTGGCCATGGACAGATTTAGTGGAATAGAGACCCTGGAGCAAAAACCTAGCCAAGGCTACCCTGACCCATAGGTTCAAATCATAACTTTATAATTTGTTGGTAAAAAATGCTTTATTTAACTGCTGAATTGCCGGTCCTTCTTCTTTTCCAACAGTTGCTGTCAAGTCTCACGAATAATAAATTATACTGGGTTTCTATCAATGTTTCATCTGTGCCTAATAAGAGCCCTACACGATACTGTCCTTATATAAAACCAGCTTCTTCAGCTAATGCTGTCTATACCATAAAGTTAATATACCTAGCGGAATAGAGCAACAACCTCGAGCTGTCAAACGAAACCGAAATTGATTTACGTCTGTGTGTAAAAATATGTGTACGTATACACTTACACAAGCATCTTTCTATGAAATTAAATTGTCAACGTGCCGATAATTACTGATAAGTGCCGACGTCAATAAAAGAGTTCTGCTGTCAATTGTCATGTATCATACGTCTCTTTTTACCATGCATTGTTACTGATAGTGCCATCTCGCTTGCTCAGGCCTTAGTTTCTCTATTCTGCTAGGTTTATTAACTTAATGGTCTATACCAGGGGTTCCCAATCTTTTTCAGCCTGCGGCGCACTTACAAGTCAATATTTTGTCACGGCGCCCTACTTTACCTAGCTATTATAAAAAGTTAAAAGATACATAAATAAACACCTTTAATGATTATAATTAGGTTAAGTAACAAGTAAATAATGATAAACAAGTTTTATTTTAAAGTATATTTTGTTGGTATGGATAATGATGCGAGGATCGACTTACGGCGCCCCTCTTGCCGCGGCGCCCTGGTGCGCCGTGGAAACTGGAAAGCCAGTTTTCCACGGCGCACCAGGGCGCCGCGGCGCACAGTTTAGGAATCCCTGGTCTATACTATACCTGTCCTTGTCCTTCTCTAGCTGTGTGAGCGCGAGACGTTGTCTGTTCGTCGCGGCTGCCGCTTGCTGCAGCTCATGTTCCAACTGCTGCTGCCGTTGCTGTTGCCTGTTCATCATCTGAAGGTTCTCCATTGCTTCGGCTGTTTAATGATACATTGACAATATATTTTTCAACTTCTTTACTATTAACATCATCATTTTCTACAGCTTTTAATACAGCGATGCATTTAGAATAATATTACCTATATCCCAAACTTCTTAAATGTCTATTTATGTTACTCAAATTATTCTACTGCTGTTGCAATACTTTTATTCCCGTCAGAAGCTCTTAAAGCAATTGTGTAATTTCTTTGGTTAGTAACATTTTAGGTAATATGTTATCTATTTTGTATTGACATTCCAATTAATAAAGGTACCTGTCATTATTTTATTCCATCAACCCCGCGTTCTATTTAGCGTTAAAACCATTAAAACGCTCAAAATGCCTCCTATTTTGAGCGTTTGATCGTTTTTAACGCTAAATGGAACGCGGGGCAAATATATAAAACTATTCTATACATTACACTGTATCTTCTGCATGTTCTTCGTTATGATCTCTTTTTCTCTGTTCATGTTCTCTATCTCTCTCCGGTCCACCTCTGCCTGCTTCTTACTCTGCAGAATCTCCCTCTCCATCACACTCACTTGCTGTCTCAACTGATTTCTGACAAATGATGAAAATATTATGCTTAAGATATAAATAATATCTATATCTCTATCAACCTCATACACGTTAACTTCTTTTTGCTATAATCTCTATTGTATCTCCTTCTTATACCCTTCTAACAAACTTCCTCACAGATATATTTTTGCTTCTGTACCTTCTACGAGTACCCTTTTAATAAACTTCTTTACAAATACCTTTTTGCTTCTTTATCTCTATGTTTCTACCTACCGCTCCTGTTCCACGGTGGACTTCGTCTGCTCAAGCAGCTGGTATTTCTTAACCTGCTGCGCCTCTTGCTTCGTCCACTTCGCCCCCTCTGCCTTAAGCTTGTTCACCTCTGACGTCATGTTCTGTCAACATTAGATCTTTAAACCTTCTTAGCCATGAATCATGGTCATCATCTCTATCACTTACACCATCATCATCATTTACGTCATTATCATTGTCATCACCATCATCTGATGTCATGTTCTGTTAACATTAAATCAATTACAATTAAAAGTGAGACAGCGCTACCAAAGTAGAGGTATTGTCGGCACTACAAATAGGCGAACGCGTTAGCCAACGCATTGGCCAACGCGTCGGCCAACGCGTTCGCCTATATGTAGTGCCGACAAAACGCGTCGGCCAACGTCTAAATACCTACCGCCAACGCGCGAGTCGTCCGTACTACACATTGGGCCGACACGTTGGCCAACGCGTTGGCCAACGCGTTCGCCTATATGTAGTGCCGACATTAGACTTACTCCAACTCATTGACCGTTAGCGCAATTATTTTTTTTTGACGGGAATTTGACATACTTTGTGGACAAACTCATCGCTTGAATTAAGGCGGGATTATAGGCGACTGACATTTTAGAATTTGAGACAAACTAGCTCAATAGATGGCGCTCGAAAGGCATATTTACATATCAAGCCGTAGTCGATTTTAGTATTTTCAGAAATAATGTGATCACGTGGTAAACTCAACATACAGAGTGATGATTAACAGAGAGGCCATGTTCATAACTTATGCAAAACTTGATAAACGAAATCTTTAATGAATTTTGTATTATAATAAAATGATGTATTTATAGATATTTGAATATGATGTTTGTTCCTGTACTCACGAACATAAAAAAGTATTTCCTCATAATAATACATATACAAATTACAATGTATAACAAAATAAAGTATTACCCATACATACTTCATCGCAAATGTTCATGATATTGGCGTATTTTCCATAGAAACATTGGAATTCAAAAGCAAATATTTTAACGCTGCTACTTTCACAGTGAACTTTATATAAGGGACACATACACATCCCAAAGTATTAATACCGAAGTAGATTTAAAATTCGGTAAAGTAGATTCAAAAGTTCTTAACTATAATAAAACAGCTCGCTTACTGCTGGGAAATAGGGAGCTTATTTTATGACCTCAATGAGATTCTTGTGCTTGGGTTTATAGCAATAGCTTTAATAAATAAGATGTAGAGTGTAGCCCCTTGATGATCACTTATATCACCTGGAATCAATATACCTAACACCCTCCACAAATTCAAAAACGATAACTCTACTTGCAGTAAAGGTAACGTTTTTGTTTTCATTATAATAATAATAATAATAATATTATATTCATTATGCTTATGCAGATCATATTCATATTTTCTTTGTCATTTAAAATTTTTAGGAATCTGTTCCCAAAAGAGATATCCGTCTGTCTGTCTCCAGGGTGTATATCAAGTAATCTCGGTAGCTAGAGAACTTAAATTTTCAAGAATATTTTATTATTTTTGCTGTCACCAATCACCATAACAACAAAATATAGAAACAATATATTTAAATGAATAATTAAGAGGTCTGAAATATATTCAAAACAAAAATACAATTTTTAGGCCTTTTCTGCTCGACATTAATAATGACAACCGGTAGCGGGTAGGTGTTTGAAATATTTACGAAATGTGTATCTTATTAAATTTAAACTTTAATTATAATCTAAACTAATATTAGAATAGTCTGTCTCTTACCTTTTCATGCCGAACCATTTTTTATGAAATTTGGTGAAGAACGGACGAAGGATACTTTTTGGTCCGGAAAAAAATTACGGTTCCTGTACATTGCATCAAAGTGAGTAAAGAATTAATAATTGCATAAATGCAATCTCTTTAGTTTTTACTTTTAAATGCCGTCGCGATTTTCATTCATAAAATATATTTTTGACAAAATCAAATAAGGTTTTAGGGCAATTCATTTCGATCACATTATTTTTCATAAAGAATTTAGAATCCTTAGTTACTTCCTCCCGAGGTGCACCAAAATCATGGTGTAGTACTTTTAAATGCCGTCGCGATTTTTGTTCATAAAATATATATTTTTTGATAAAATCAAATAAGGTTTTAGGGCATTTCATTTCGATCACATTATTTTTTCTTAAATAATGTAAAATCCTCCCGAGGTGCACCAAAATCATGGTGTAGGTATCTACAAAATATCTAGATTCATCCGCATGATAATATTATTTTTACGATTTCTTGTGCAGATTTTATTACTCCAGTGCTAAGATGTAATAATTCTTTCTATTGCTATGGATTGGACATATCATAATATATCATTTTACAATGTTTTGACATGTATACGTAAAAATCTGTCTCTGTGTTGCGGTAATCTGTACTAACATTGTTTTCTGACTAGCTGTAATGTTTACATTTTTTGACTTTCAAACCTACCAAAACCGTAAAAATGATCGTTTGGTGAATATAAATTATCGAATAGCATCTTATTAGGTAGTCTCTCGCCAAATAATTTAGGTTCCAAAGCAATATTGTAGTATTTGTAAACCAAAAATGTTGACTAGGTTCCGGAATAAAGAAGAGAAGGCCCCGTCCAAGGCTCGGCAAAAGCCGAAGCCTAAGGGCGTGCGGGCTCCGCCCGTCTCTGCCGCTATGGAGACGGAGGCCTAGAACCGCGGGCGGCGATCGGGGGATCCCCGCCCGCATAAAGGGTCCCGAGGTGTCAGCCCCCCCATAGCCCGGGGGGCTCTCGGTGAGGTCAGCGGTCAAAGCCGCTAGAAGAAGATGCCGCGCGCGGGAAGGGACGGAGTTGAATTGCTCTGCGGTACCCGTCCCTCCCGCACTAGGCGCATGAAGAAGGGCTGGGGGGGTTTTAGTGGGTAGACCTCTAGTAGGGAGTCCCACATACCCCTGCCCCTTCCCCCGAAGGGGTGGGGGATACGCAAAGTATTTCCCCTCCTTAAAAAAAAAAAAAGGTACCGGAATAAAACCCAGTCTACTGACCACTGCCCAAGACGTCAAATTACAGCGCTATTTTGTACTGGTATTTCACTAGTATTAGATAAGTATGACGTATTATAATTACATTACAAGAAATACGTATTCGACAATTCACTGGCAAATATTTCGAAACGAATCAACGGTATGGGACCACGGCGATTCTAGACGTAAAGAGCTGCCAGTATACTGGGATATATTTGTGAACATACTCATACATAACAACATAGGTTTTATATGATAGACAATCAGCCTCTGACACACAGATTTGACTGATGTCATTTATTTATTTTCCATCAAGTGCCTGTGGAGTTTTTGTACCAAATATTCATGATCAGGCGTTGCTCTCACAATAACAACAGATAAAGATATATAAAGATTAAAAAATAATTTTAAAGATTAAAATAATTATAAAGATAAATTTGAACAAATAACAACAGATTGTTCAAATTTATCTTTATAATTTGTATATTTTATCAAAAACGAAGCTGATGGGTGCCTCCGGAATCATGATTGAAACATTTTGGCGTAAAAATATTTATTCTTGTATTTGTTTTCGCTGAATTCTAGAAGCAATGATATTCTACTAAATACAGATCTGTTACGTTCATACTATCTTCCAGCTTAAATTGCTTCCAAACAATTTTCAAATTCAAATACGTACTTACCTCTGTCATATCTAAAGGTTACCATAGTTACAACAATGAAATCATCCATCCTTATCGTTCTTGCGTCAAAACCATATCGCTGTCACTTTCTTTGCCTGAACCATGGCGGAAATTCGATTTTTTCAGATTGTTCGAAAAAATAATTGAAAATGTAATCAATCGAGGTATTTATTGCATTCTTATAAGTGGTAAGAGATTCCATGTGTTTTGTTTACTTTGGAGCCATAGTTCGTACAATTTCTAAATACACACGACGGCTTTTTCAATTTATTTTGGTACTTGACAAGACGCGGTACGTTCGTGAAGTGCGTTCGATGGTTCGATGCAGACTAAATAAAGGAGCGGACAATTGACCTGTATTTGAAGCTTCACAATTCGCGCGGTAGTAACATATCTGCTTTGAGTTATTATTTATTATATCATTGTCTAGAAGAAATAAAATTTTGAAAGGATTATATTTAATGGACATTTTTTTAGTGGTAAATGGATTTAAGTCAAAATTTTAAGCTGACCCTAACCTTGGTAAGGAACGTAACTAACTTACAAAAAATGTTTGAATGCTTATAATTACTTGTGGTCAAAGTTCTAGTGAAAATAAAAACACGAAATTTCACTAATCCTCGTTGTATGCGACCATAATACACGCATTGAATTCACATCTAGTCGTAGGATAAATAATTTATAGTAGATATTAATTTTCTTTTTAATATACTAGAATAGATAATTGAACCGATGAATTCAGATGAGTAAGTAACTTTCTGTTTAGTCGTTGTCAAAGGCGTGTTAGGTACACGCATTGAATTCACATCTTGTCGTTAGATAAACAATTTATAGTAGATATTATTTTTTTTTAATATATACTACAATAGGTAATTGAACCCATGAATTGAGATGACCAAGTAACTTTCTGTTTAGTCGTTGTCAAAGGCGTGTTAGGTACACGCATTGAATTCACATCTTGTCGTTAGATAAACAATTTATAGTAGATATTAATTTTCTTTATAATATATACTAGAATAGGTAATTGAACCGATGAATTGAGATGACCAAGTAACTTTCTGCTTAGTCGTTGTCAAAGGCGTGTTAGGTACACGCATTGAATTCACATCTTGTCGTTAGATAAACAATTTATAGTAGATATTAATTTTCTTTATAATATATACTAGAATAGGTAATTGAACCGATGAATTGAGGTGACCAAGTAACTTTCTGTTTAGTCGTTGTCAAAGGCGTGTACCTAACACGCATTTGACAACAAAGTTACTTGGTCATCTCAATTCATCGGTTCAATTACCTATTCTAGTAATAGGTAATTGAACCGATGAAAAGAAAATTAATATCTACTATAAATTGTTTATCTTACGACTAGATGTGAATTCAATGCGTGTACCTAACATGCCTTTGACAACGACTAAACAGACAGTTACTTACTCATCTCAATTCATCGGTTCAATTATCTTTTTTTTTTTTTTTGATATCGCAGGGGAAACCCTGGGTGCCCCGGGTTGGGTACCCCGGGGGTATGTGAGACTCCTACTCACTAAAACCACCTGCGGCTCGCCTTCAGCCGTATAACGGAGGGAGATCCCGGATCTGTCTAACACAGGACCCCCTCCACGACTGGCCGGTCTATCTCGGACCGGACTTCCACCAAAGTAAGGGAACGCTTAGGCGAACTAAAGCGTTCCCCTCGGCGCCGGGGCTGACAAAGCCGGGCAGGTTCCCATCCTGACCCGGAGCCCCGTTAGACGAGAGATTGGAGGTTCGCGTAGCGACGCCTCCGCACTCCCGTCCTACGCCGGCGGAGCGGCAGAGAGGTGGGATCGTCCTCTCTGTCTCGCTCCGCGGCCTCTTTCTGTGAAAGGACGGTTTCACAGAAAGAAACCGCCGCCTGCCAGGATCGGTTCAATTATCTATTCTAGTATAAATTAAAGTAAATTAATATCTACTATAAATTGTTTATCGTACGACTAGATGTGAATTCAATGCGTGTACCTAACACGCCTTTGACAACGACTAAACAGACAGTTACTTACTCATCTCAATTCATCGGTTCAATTACCTATTCTAGTATATATTATTAAGAAAATTAATATCTACTATAAATTGTTTATCTAACGACAAGATGTGAATTCAATGCGTGTACCTAACACGCCTTTGACAACGACTAAACAGAAAGTTACTTGGTCATCTCAATTCATGGGTTCAATTACCTATTCTAGTATATATTAAAAAAAATAATTAATATCTACTATAAATTGTTTATCTAACGACAAGATGTGAATTCAATGCGTGTACCTAACACGCCTTTGACAACGACTAAACAGACAGTTACTTACTCATCTCAATTCATCGGTTCAATTATCTATCGACTACTAGTATATATTAAAGTCGAGAGTCGAGGGGAGAGAGGAGCGGGGGAGAGGGGAGAGGGGAAAGGGGGGTGAGAGGGGAGCGGGAGGGGAAGGGGAGAGGGGAGAGGTGGGAGGGGAGAGAGGGGAGGGGGAGAGAGAAGGGAGGAGGAGAGAGCCGTATAACGGAGGGAGATCCCGGATCTGTCTAACACAGGACCCCCTCCACGACTGGCCGGTCTATCTCGGACCGGACTTCCACCAAAGTAAGGGAACGCTTAGGCGAACTAAAGCGTTCCCCTCGGCGCCGGGGCTGACAAAGCCGGGCAGGTTCCCATCCTGACCCGGAGCCCCGTTAGACGAGAGATTGGAGGTTCGCGTAGCGACGCCTCCGCACTCCCGTCCTACGCCGGCGGAGCGGCAGAGAGGTGGGATCGTCCTCTCTGTCTCGCTCCGCGGCCTCTTTCTGTGAAAGGACGGTTTCACAGAAAGAAACCGCCGCCTGCCAGGATCGGTTCAATTATCTATTCTAGTATAAATTAAAGTAAATTAATATCTACTATAAATTGTTTATCGTACGACTAGATGTGAATTCAATGCGTGTACCTAACACGCCTTTGACAACGACTAAACAGACAGTTACTTACTCATCTCAATTCATCGGTTCAATTACCTATTCTAGTATATATTATTAAGAAAATTAATATCTACTATAAATTGTTTATCTAACGACAAGATGTGAATTCAATGCGTGTACCTAACACGCCTTTGACAACGACTAAACAGAAAGTTACTTGGTCATCTCAATTCATGGGTTCAATTACCTATTCTAGTATATATTAAAAAAAATAATTAATATCTACTATAAATTGTTTATCTAACGACAAGATGTGAATTCAATGCGTGTACCTAACACGCCTTTGACAACGACTAAACAGACAGTTACTTACTCATCTCAATTCATCGGTTCAATTATCTATCGACTACTAGTATATATTAAAGTCGAGAGTCGAGGGGAGAGAGGAGCGGGGGAGAGGGGAGAGGGGAAAGGGGGGTGAGAGGGGAGAGGGGGAGGGGAAGGGGAGAGGGGAGAGGTGGGAGGGGAGAGAGGGGAGGGGGAGAGAGAAGGGAGGAGGAGAGAGGGGAGGGGGAGAGGGGAGGGGAGAGGGAGAGGTGGTAGGGGAGAGAGGGGAGGGATACGGCTGAAGGCGAGCCGCAGGTGGTTTTAGTGAGTAGGAGTCTCACATACCCCCGGGGTACCCAACCCGGGGCACCCAGGGTTTCCCCTGCGATATCAAAAAAAAAAAAAAAGATAATTGAACCGATGAATTGAGATGAGGTAAGTAACTGTCTGTTAGTCGTTGTCAAAGGCATGTTAGG